>JARGGL010000006.1:0-5000000 GCA_029955375.1 Rubus parviflorus
AAAGTTTAAAGTTTAAAGTTTAAAGTTTAAAGTTTAAAGTTTAAAGTTAAAGTTTAAAGTTTAAAGTTTACAGTTTAAAGTTTTAAAGTTTAAAGTTTAAAAGTTTAAAGTTTAATTAAGTTTAAAGTTTAAAGTTTAAAGTTTAAAGTTTTAAAGTTTAAATTTAAAGTTTAAAGTTAAAAGTTTAAAGTTTAAATTTGTTAAAGTTTAAAGTTTAAGTTACGTTAAAGTTTAAAGTTTAAAGTTTAAATAGTTAAAGTTTTAAAGTTTAAAGTTTAAAGTTTAAAGTTAAAGTTTAAAGTTAAGTTTAATTTAAGTTAAAGTTTAACGTTTAAAGTTTACAGTTTAAAGTTTAAAGTATTAACGTATTTAAAGTTTAAATTTTAAAGTTAAATTTTAAAGTTTAAAGTTTAAAGTTTAAAGTTTAATAGTATTCAATTCTTAACAGATTACAGTTTACAGTTTAAAGTATCAAAGTTTAAGTTTAAAGTTTAAGTTACAGATTAAAGTTTAAATTTAAATTTAAAGTTTAAAGTTAACGTTTACAAGTTAAAGTTAAAGTTTAAAGTTAAAAGTTTAAAGTTTAAAGTTTTAAATTTTAAAGTTTAAAGTTTACAAGTTTAAAGTTTAAAGTATAAAAGTTTAAAGTTTAAAGTTTCAAGTATTAAAGTTTATTACAGTTTTACAGTTACCGTTTAAAGTATACAGTATACAGTTTAAAGTTAAAGTTTACAGTATTAAATTTAAGTAAAGTTTAAATTTCAAGTTTACAGTTTACACGTTTACATATTAATAGTTACACGATTTCAAGTTAAAACGTTTAATTTCCATTATACAGTATTTACACTTTACCCGTTTCAATTTAAACGTTAAAGTTTCACAGTAATCCCGTAAACCTATACACCGTAATCCGATACACGAAACAATATACCCTATAACTTTACCGTATCAGTTCCTTTACACTATTACAGTTTAACGATATAACGTTTACCCTTATTAACGTATACCAGCTATTCAGTAATCCCTTAACCCGTTACTAACCCTTAAACCCTTAACCCTATTCCCTATACCCGTTAAAACGTAAACACCTTTCACTTTACATAAACCGTTTACCTTAACCATACCTAATACACGTAAACAGATTCAATCCTAAACCCGTAAGTACCCGTATACCCTAAACACCTAATCCCTTAACCTAAACCCTAAACCTAAACCCTTAACCCGTATCCCTAAACCCTATACCCGTAAACCCTAATCCCTAAACCTAAACCCTACCTATAACCCGACTAACCCTAATCCCTAAACCCTAAACCCTATACCCTAAACCCTAATACCCTTAACCCTAATACCCTTAAACCCTTACCCTTTAACCATAAACCCTATTACCCTTAACCTTAAACCTATACACTTTCCCTTAACCCTATATCCCTAAACACTAATCCCTAACCTCTAAACCCGTATCCTATTCCCTATAACCCCGTAACCCTATAACCCTGTACTACCCTGAACCCTGATCCCTGGAACCCTGAACCTGTACCTGAACCCTGTACCAGTTCACCGTACAGTTACCTGAACACGATCCAGGAACCTGTACCCGGAACCAGTAACCCGTACGTTCCCTGTTACACTGTTGTCCCTGGTACCCTGTACCCTGTACCCTGTACCCCTATACCCCTATACCCCTATACCCCTATACCCTTACCCTATACCCCTATACCCTATACCCTACCCTATACCCTATACCTACCCTATACCCTAAACCCTATACCCTATACCCTATACCCTATACCCTATACCCTAAACCCTATACCCTATCCAAATTGCATTTGGTGATAGTTTAGGTACCATATGAAGGTTTTTCTCTTAATTATTTTTGTTCTTGTTGGAGTAGACTAAGCCCAACCCAGGTCTGTTGGAAATTTTTAAAAATCCCAAACTAGTTGGGAAATAGGGAAAAAATCACTTTTAGTCCCTCAACTTTGACTCGTTCGACACTTTCATCCCTGAACTTTGAAATATATCACTTTCGTCCCTGACCGGAAAAAATAGTGCAAAACCTATGCCAAAATGTTCGCAAGAATGAGAGGAGTAACTTTTATAACTGGGACTAAGCTCAATTCGGTCTAGAATGGCTCGAATATGTCCCGAAAGTCGGAGGTGACCGAAACTTAAATTCTAAAATTCTCCGCCATCCGGTGACGGTTTGAGGCGAGGTTGGTGGCGTTGAACTCGCCTCAATGAGGGCTTCAAAGCCCAGTATGTGGTGTCATTCGATTTGGCCGGAATCGGAGGTTTATTCGATGAAAACTTCGGTCAGGGACGAAAGTGATAGTAAATGTCAAAGTTCAGGGACCAAAGTGATATATTTCAAAATTCAGGGACGAAAGTGTCGAATGAGTTAAAGTTCAGAGACTAAAAATGTATTTATCTCTGGGAAATATAAGGTGAAAATGTGTTCTTATTGGTTATTTTCCTAAAATAGGTCAAGATTTTCGTGTTTCATCAATTGGAATTCTAAAAATAATTCTTTACAAAAGTTGGGATTATGGCACTGGAAAATTTCAAAAAAAAAAAAAAAACTTTAGATGGTTTGGCACGTTTGGAGATGTCATGTTAGCACATGTGGCATGTCATACCTTGTCAACACCATTTATTCTTGAAATGTTCCTATGTCATAATCTCTCCATTGGTAAATCATGATTTTATAAGCTGTTCCAATTGATGGAACTAGAAAATTTTGACCTTTTTTTTTTACGAATATTCTTGTATTCCAACTTTGGAAAATCGTAAAGAAAATTCGGGTCGAGATTTTTGTATTCCGTCAATTCGAGAAGTGCTTAATAATCATGATTTGACGTGGGAAGATTTTGTTGAAAAAATAAGAACATGCGATTTTGGCCACAAAACGGGGTGATATAGTTCACATTTTTTAGTGAGAAACAAAGGCTGAGAATTTTTTTTTTTTGTTATAGAAAATTTTTTGTGCAAGTGTAAGGGGAAGAATAATGTAATCTAAGCCTAAAAAAAAGATTCAGAATTTTTTCGGCATCGGAACTATTTTTTTTAATTTCTAAAGTCGGAAAAGTGATAAAATCATTAAAAAAAAAACGGATCGAGAGTTTTGAGTTCCGTCACTTGGAACAGTTTCTAAAAATTATGCTTTACAAATGGTAAGATTATGACAGGAAAAATTTTGAATAAAAATTGGTCTTGGCACGTTTGGACATGCTATGGAGTATTTTGGCATGCCTTATTGTGAACTGCAGTTTTGTTGAGAAATTTTTCCATGTCATAGTCTCACCATTCGTAGGGCATGATTTTTAGAATGTGTTCCAACTAACAGAACTTCAAAAGATCGAGCGAAATTTTTTTTTTAATGAATTTTCTAGTTTTTTGGCTTTGAAAAAAAAAATCGAAATTTTCGAGTTCCGTCAATTGGATCTTCTTCTAAAAATTATGTTTTACCAATGTTGAAAATATAGCACTGGAAAATTTCAAAAACAAAAAATTGTGTTGACAAGGTTTAGCATGTTTCTGCATGTCATGGCATGCCAGAGGTATCCCAATGATTAGTTTTTGAAAGTTTAGGTACCCCATTGATCAGTTTTGAAATGACAAAGAAAAGAGCAAGTAATTTTCAAATAAAAATAAATCAAATTACTAATATGCTCTCATATTTAGCGGACAAATAACGAAAAATGAACAGAGATATCACGATTATGTGTTTTTAAAAGTACAGGTACCTTCTTGATCACTTTTGAAAATTTGATACCTTTCTGTCCGGTGCATTTTAGTTTAGATCCTGTTGTTGAAAAAATACAAAAAAAAAAAACCCATATATATAATACACGCGCACACACATATAGCTAAAGTCTCAACCCTAAAATCATCAATGCTTATAAAAATAGTCGTGTGCTTTGCCAAAAAGTCATAATCGTTCGTACTTATATCAATCTTAAACATCTTGACACAATCAAACTTCCAATCCCAAGTAGCAGCAACCACAAAGATTTACCATACTTGCTAAACACAGATTCGCAACTTCGATTGCAAAAGATAAAAATTTACAAATATATATACATCATATAGATATGATCCACATTACAACAGTGTTGCTACAATCAACATGATACACGTGTCCCTCAACCCCACTGACAAACTACCACTTACAAAACCTAATGAGAACATAATTCCTAGCCTACGGGAAGGGAATCGATTCTTATATATATATATATAAAATAAAAATAAAACAACAACAACAACAACAACAACAAACAGAGTTCGTAGAGAATGCCTATGAAAGGAAAAGAATAATCTCAATTCTCAGTAGAGGATCAGACAAACTAAAGCTATAAGGGTGTATTCAACCGTATCCACCTTTCCTATGTAAGATATCAGAAGTCTGATTTCATGAGCTTTACTCTAGGCTTTATGTTAATGTTGTCAAAGGGTTTTGCCTGTTCTACATTGATGTAATCCCTTGTCTTAAGAACCTGCAAAACAGTGAGTACGACCATGAATAATTCAGATCACAAAACACACACATGCAGAGAGGTTTAGAAACATCTAAATTTACAAAAGTACTAAACATAATGACAAGAGACAACTAAATCCAGAAGTACTTGTAAACCAAAGTATTAAATTATTTTCCAAATACATATCTGGAAAAAAAAAAAAATAAGTACGATCCTTCCAAAAAAGAAAAAACTTGCATGTTGTCATTAACTGTTGTCCTCAAAGGATTTGTTTTAGCTCTCTCAATTTCATTTACATGCTTTTTGAGTTCCCAACATTTGTGAGTGTGTAATATAACTATGGAGCAACTAATAATTCCTTAGCATTATAATAGTAAAATTTACGAATTTACAAAGACAAAAAAAAAGTTAAACATAACATTGATTAGAACACTTACCAATGTTTCAAAAAACATCCTTGACGCTTCCTTGCGAGTTTTTCCATTTAATAAGTTGTCCATGCCAAGAACCTTTTTCTCATGGACAGCTCCCTTATCAAATAAAGTTTGAAGATACTTAGCAACAGCCCTACGGAAAAACAAAAGCCAGTTATTGATAATAGTATAGTGATATCACAAGGTATGATCATAAGCAATAGACAAAATCAATTTCACAAAAAAAATTAGTCATTATAAAAACAAAATAAAAATAGATATAAAAATGCATGATATAGGAAGTATGTGGAGAAAACTCCATGATATATATATATATATATATATATATAGAGAGAGAGAGAGAGAGAGAGAGAGAGGAATAATCTCAATATCTTATTTTCAAAATTGCTAGATCAAAATACGAAACACTGGCTTATCCTAAACATGAACTCCAATTTGTGTCATATATAAGGCTTCAAAACACAAACTCGTCACTAATGCCTTCAGCTGGGTCATGCAAAGATGTAAAAGCAACTCTAGTGACTTGAAAAAAAACAGGAAATAGTAGCTGCATTTAGCTCTGACTATATAAAGCACACACCTGGTGCGGGAAGACCATCCACTGTTTTCAAGAAGACAAGTATCTTCAGCAGACTGCATGTCATCCCCCTCCTCAGCTATTTCTTCATCATCTACGTTCAAAAATTCTAAGAAGAAAAAAATATGTTACTCGAAGGAACTCTAGAACATAAGCACCAGTGCAAGAAAGCTGATTAAAATTGTAGGATGACGCTGAAATGACAGCAATTATGCATGGCAATGAGCATAGCTCAAGGTATTTGGCAATATTTCTTTTCCATTAGGACTTGATGCAACAGAGTTAACAAAGGAACTTTAAGGATACAACCATAGTTCATATATAGTAAGTTTTCCACTAAATGTATAATTCAGGCAGATATTCATTGAAACAGGTTCTCGGCATGAAATATATGAGAAAGAATCAACCAAGGAAGAAGATTAAAAAGTGAACCTGTATCATTTCCAAAAACTACATCGTCATAGTCCTGCACAGCCAAAAGAGTGAAGTTAAAAACACATAAAACTTATAAAGAAACAGAATTCCTAATGCAATGTTGGAACATATAAAATAAAATGACTTAATTGTATGTGTATACAGAAAAATATATCCTATAGCCAGGCAAAAACATTTCAAGAAGAACAGCATCTCAAAGTCACTTCATATTTTATAGTCAAATATTGTTAAAAAGAATTATATACATGTTTACAGAAAATATTTCCTATTATGTAGTTGACAAGATCAACTAATTTCCCTATGCAGTCAAGAGTAGAATATGGCTATCAGAAATATCGATAGCATAAAAAATGGCCCAGAAAGTTTGTCTGTCCGATAGGTGGGAAACAGATCATTAAGGAAACATTAGATAGCAGTTAAATGAAGTCACTCAGCCAAAAGTGTAAACTCAAATTACAATTCAGAACACAAGAGAGATAATGTTCACAACTTACTCCACGATTTCCAGCAGGGTGGTCTGCAGTGACTTCTGCCTCAGTTTCACTCCGTGGATCAGCCTCCTCGCGTTCTAGATTTTCCTTATCATTCAAGGAAATATATTTTGCATCCACATCAAGTTCCAACGAAATTGTAGAATCAATGTTGTCTCCTTCACCAAGCATACAACTAGACTTTGTGTCCTTGTCATCACAACCAAAGGTTGCATCCACGACCTCAGTTTCATTCAAAATATGCAGCCCATTATGTCCCATTTCTTCCATAGGTTGATCATTTGAAGAACTCAGGTTTTTGTCTTCGCCAGTTTCAAGAGATACGGTTGCAAGTGTAGCATTTATGTCGGCAAGTTCAGAAAAATCCGTCTGAACATCTGCTCTGATTTCGACATTATGCTCAACAAATTCAATAGCATCAACTCCTTTCTGAATACTTGCATCCACTATCGCTGCATCCACCTCCATGGGTTGAGTGTCCAACTTTTCATCTGGTGACATGCATAATGTACCCATCTGCGGAGAAGCATCTTCCTCATCAATTTTATCCAGGAGCCTTGGCTGGATGTTATCTTCAGCTGGCATATTGTAAATAACTCCGGAAACAGGATAGGCAACTTCTACATTGTCTACATCAATTTCCATTTCACTTATCTCCCCCAAGGGTTCATGCTTCGATTCTTCTAGGTCAGTAATAACCTGCCCTTGAGCATCAGTATCCTGAGATCTTAGGTTACGATCTGGCATCCTCGGGTTTTCAGTCTCAATAAGAATGTCAGATTGTGCTTCTGCATCATCTCTTACTATTACAGGCTTCGTGCTGCCAAGGATTTCACTTTCTTCGGTAACATTTGGCCTCACAGAACACTCTACATCCTTCAGTACCTCAGCAGAAGCATTGTCTTGATCATCTTCAGAAACCTTGGTTCTACTCAAATCAAATTTCTCAGTGTGCAGAAATATCAGTTCCACCGACATGCCTGGCAAACATTAAATCAACTCAGGTGGCTGGTAAAGGTTTTGTGGAGTAAATAATCATTAACATGACTACCAGTCTCCCAAAATAAACCAATAAGCAAATCTACAATGAGTGCATTTGCGTATCTGCAAGTGTATGTGTTCTTGTAATAGATAAAAAATTTGGCACTATTAACTTACCAGTGAAGATGGGTTCAATGAAAATTTCATCTTCCAAATTTTGTCTCTGAATCATTGAAATTTCTGGGCGAGTACACGGGGCTTTTTTCCGCACACGACGTATATCTTCGGTATTTGTCAACTGCTGGCGTATTGTACTTCATATAACAGGCAGGCAAGTAGTTAGTATCTTATTTTACTTGGGGGAGGGGGGCATAGCATACTATTACAAAACACACACAAGATATGCCTGACATGCTTTGTATGCTTTGACTACTACATGACTTACTCAGCCAGGTCGCAATCTGCTAAGTGCTTAACATATACATAAAAACTACTTACGTAGTGAGCAAAATGTCAAAAAAAAAAAAAATAGGCTAGTTGTCCAAAAATCCCAACCATCAGCATCTATGTCAACAGCTGAAGAGCATGAAACAACAACATCATTCCAATATTAACATTGCCTCGACGGGGTGGATGCTCTAAAATAAACTACCACTGAGTCAGGTCCACTCTGCTAACATATACATAAAAACTACCTATATGGTGAACAAAATGTCAAATATCCTACGAGGACGGGGCCGGTTGCCCAAAGAACCAAACAACTGGCATCTATGTCAAGACGAGTTGTTTTGTTGTAAATGCAAAAAAAAAATATATATATAACAATTCAATGTATTGATGAGGGTGTATGCAGCGAAATGACTCAATATTTAGAAGTAGAGGTTTTTCAGTATTGTAAACGTCTTAATAGTGCTTCAAATACTTTAATAGATGACACTTTTGTTGAAAAAGAGTAAAATAATTAACTGAAACAACCTAGGAAAAACATGTTGGTCAAAATTTATTGGTATATGAATTTAAATAATGTAAATAAAGACTGACATACTCGCCATGCAGAACCATTGTATCATCCATTAGCACTTTTCTCTTTGAGGCAGTGCCACGGGCAGCAGTTCGGGAGCGTTTTGTGGATATCATTTCAGGTACAGTCGGAGTCGGTTTCAGTTTTAAAACTGAAGATCTTCTCCCAACTGAAGCAAAAACAATATAAATCAGTCATCATATAAACCACACAAATTTTCAGGTGAAAATTCAAGGGCAAAAAGAAATGCCAATGAACTATCAACTCCTCTAACCAGTCATAGCACAAAATGGCATGTAGAAATTTTCTGAAGGCAAGAAGAAAGAGACATGTTAATACCTAAAATAGAAGACAATAAATCATCATCATCAGGGATGGAATCAGCAGTTCGTTTTCCTCGGGCCTCCCCAAATGATTCAACTGAATTTAAACTCTGCACTGTCCCAGTACTTTCTGTGGAACTACGTTTTTTCCCTGAGATGAGTTTGATCCCAGCACCATCACCACCATCCCCACCAAAGAACTCTTTGTCAGGTGTAGACTCCACTGGTAAATCACTTGGTTCAGAAGTGAGCCGCTCTGGTATAGAGAGAAACTTTTCAGGTGCAGGCAAGTCAGAAGTGGCAGACCTATCCAAAACATCCGATTGATTGTCGCAAGATATAGCATTGTCCACTGAATTTAGCCGCACAACCTCAGATGATACGTTGCTAGGAATTTCTGAATTTTTATCAGCAGGAGATGGCATATTGTGATGACTCGGATAGGAGTTGCATGCCTGGAGCACACAGATTTGGGCAGTTTCAAGAGCAACAGGATTGAAAGAATCTACAATGTTAGGTGTGTATGCTTCTCCCATATTGTTAGCAATTGCAATATCATTTTGAATTTCAGACTTTAAACATGTCTGTTGATCCTCCAAATAATCCTCTGGCACTCGCACACAGGTACCACTTGAAGAAATCTTACGAGCAGGGTCCTCCAACTCGGAGGTAACCTGGGAGCAACTGGGAGATGCAACAGTTTCATCCAACTCAAGTCCTGCAGGTTCTACAAATTGTTCATCCTTTTTTTCTATGAAGAGCATAGTTGGTTCATTGTTTATTACAATACCATTATGTATATCTTCCACCCTGTTTGGGAAATCCAGTGCACCAACAGTCCCATTTGAACATTCTAATACTGGAGAAATGGGCTTAATCTGCTCATGCACCTGTGGCATCACTTGTTTCATCTCCATGTCTCCCAAATTGTAGCCATTCTCAGGCAAATTCATTGTATTATCATCCTCACAACGTGGACCTAACTCACTACAAGCATTTTCTGTGCTGTCCATTACTGGTAAACTAGATAAATTATTGTCTTCCAAATCCAAGTGATCATTGCAGGCCATAGCTTCCTGAACGCTAGACAGGTTTGGCTCTTCAAATAATCCAGGAGTTGATGGAGCCTGAGCATATGTGACAAATTCAGTATTTGCAGCAAGGACTTCATTCTGTTCAAAGGATAAAAATATTCATGACTGAGGCAAGAACTGTATTACACAGATTAATACACAATTTATCCCCCCATCCCTAACAACAACCAAAAAAACAAAAACTAGCTTGCACAAAATAAATGAAAAGCAATTAGGGCAAAACCAAACAAATGAATTTTTGGGTAATATAATAAACCTGGTTTCCAGTCCCATTTTGCACGGATTCGGAAGTTCCAGGTATCCCCTCAAAACCTTCATGCTTTTCCAGGGGTGTTGTGGGCTGGGCCAATGCCTGAGGATCACTACTGAAAAGAAATCACAAATAGGGTACATCAAAAATTGATATTGTTCTAAGTGAAGACAAAAAAGTAAAGAAACCACCAAACAGGTAACAACCTCTTCAACATGAAGAGAAGACTGTCGCAGGGGAAAAAAAGAAGTGAAAAAGACCTCTTTTTTATCAAACAAACTTTCATTCCAGAGTACAATATTAAGGACTAGATGTCTACTTGATGACACGACTTAACCAACAAACTCAAAGAAACAGAAAATATAACAAGAAAACACAATCCATTTCAGTTGTACAAAATAACAGAGATCAAAACAATGAGTCTCAGACAAACAAAAAGAAGTCAAAACTTTTCTTTCATTCTTTTTTACTGTGGGGCACAAGGCCCAGAAACAAAAAGAAATTAATCTACATATATCATCCAAGATGGCAGAAGAAGCTTGAGGAGGAGAATAGAGAATGTTATTAAAAGCGGAAAAGCATAAAACAAAACAGGACGGACAACTGGTCCATCAGGAACGACCAAACAAAAACTCACCAAACCCCACTATACTAAATGAGGCCAAAGCCACTCAGTTAACCCACAATGAGACTCATATTTACAGATTGATGCATCCAAACAGACTAATTAGAAATTTGCTGTTAAATTCTAGCATATTAAAAAGGTTAGCCAAACAAGAAAATCTACAAATTCTAATACTCTAAGTTTGTCTTTCCGTAGCCCATCATTTCAAAATCATTGGTACTTTTTTTTTTCTCTTTTCTTTTTTTTTTTTTTTTTTTTTTGTTTAGAAATCTACACCAAAACAAATAGGAAACTACAGACAAGACACTCTTCAAGACCCTATGCTTAGACTACAGCTGCCCTCCAGTCAAGCAAAATATGAGAAATGCTATAGTTTTTGAATTCTGAGGAAACAAAAGCCCATAAAGCTGCCAAAAAACTTTACTCTGTGCAAAAGCTCCTCCAACCCTGCACCTTTATAATCTTCAAAAATCCTTCTATTTTTTTCCATCCAATGTACCCAAATGACAGCTAGCACACTACAACCCCAGAGAACTTTAGCCTTCTTCCCTTTGCCAAAGCGAAGATGCCCTGCAGTTAATAGAGCAAGACTCCCTACTGGGATCTCCCAACTCAAACCCGCCTCCAACCAACCTCTCCCACAAAAGAATAGAAACTTCACACTGTACAAAAACATGATCTACACTCTCTCTCTGCATTCCACCTTTATAAACTTTTCATATATATTTTATGTTGAAGGACATGGTGATCGCAAGAATATGGGTGAAAATAAGGGTTCTATTTATTGGACAATAGGTGCGACAGATATATAGAATAATAGAAGTTTTAATGTTATAATTCAAACTTCTTAGAATCTCTTTGTGCAATCAAACAATGCATGAGAGATTCAGCATAATAACCCACATCGAGATATAGAGAGAGGTTACCCTGAATTTCCATCGTTCCCTTGAGCTGCAGCCTTGCCTAAGAACAAGTCCTGTTTTCCATCATACGACAATAAGAACTTCTAAGTGACATTGACATTTATAAGAAAATATGTAGGCACTAGATTCTTGCATAAGCAACAGATAGCAGCTAAAAAAAATCATGTACGAATATGCGTTTACTTGCAAACAAGGAGATACATGAGAGAAAATTCAGTAAAGACACTAGCAACTTGGAGACTGATTATAACTTATGTTTTATCAAGTTGATTTTCATAATAGTACAAAGCAGGTACAAAAAATTACCTCATCAAAATCTAGACCAATTTGAGAAGTATCACCATCACCAAACCGCTCTGAAAATAAACCAGGATATTGGATATTGAGTTAGCGGTGGTGCATGAACATCAGTAAGTTGTACAACGAACCCATAAAATTTAATTCAATGCACCATCATGTCATCACAATAAACTAATGAGTACTAACCGTCCAATCCAAACTGAGATGTCGAGTAAACCACACCCTCCATTGCATCTTGGAGAGTAATCTGTTCCCTTGTACTGACATGATGATCAACATAGTTACTGCAAGATAACTGAAAGTTAATATCACAAACACAAATCTTCATCTCCAGACTCAACACTAAATCTTCAATCTTAAATATGATTGATCTTACTAACCCCTGAAAAATTTCATTATCTGGTAGCTCAAAATCATCAAGATCAAAAGTCTCAGGCAAGGTGATTGAATGATACGGCGCAGTAGATTCTTCTGGAGGTAAATCGACTGCGGTGGAGCGAAAAGCTTGTTTTATCTTAAGCAAAGCCTCACTGCAGTCATCAAAAAGGTAATTCACCTTTCTAGAATATATCCTCACCACACCAAGCAGAAGATGACTGGACAACCGGAGAGCAATCGGAACTTCAGGAAAAAGAATAGAATCTGTACAACAAGATAAACCATGGAAGTAAGACGTGCAGATAGATGAAACTGACATAAAAACTATAATATAAACAGCGAAATAATTGAGATTGGAAAAGATAAACTAAAATCTATAGTCCTGAAGTAAACAGAGATAAAGATAGAATAGAAATGCAGAAACTTAACAGAAACAAGATGTCGTACCAAAAGGGTTAAGAAATAATCTAGCCAAGCAATCGAGTGGAACTACCTAAATATACTAGAGTTTCTATGAATGGATATTGACAACAAAAGAGGGGATAACAACGCCATGCAATGATGCAGAATATTCAGGCGAATATGAAAACCCCAAAATAAAAGATCCTCCCTCCTATCGAATGCCATTTTTTTGTTCTTTCTTTAGTCCTATTTCCCATAAGTTACTTAAGAACAACTATACCTACAAGCCCCTTAGACATTTAATGAAAAACCACAATCTAAAAGAAGTTGCATCCCTCTTGGACTAAAAGATATCAATGACATTTTAGTATCTTTCACCCAATATTTTTTTTTTCTTTCTTGACTCCTACTTTTAATAACTTTAGAACAACTATACCTACAAGCCCTAAGACATTTAATGGAACACCATAATCTAAAAGAAGTTGCATCCATATTGGACTAAATGATATCAATCACATTTTAGTATCTTACACAAAAAATGGGAACCTACACTTACTTTTATGTGTTTAGAATTAAGCGTATTGGGTTTAGAGTTCATTAGAAATACAATTGTAGTGTGCTGGCTATTTTTTGGGTGGTTTGGATGGAAAGGATATAAGGCTATATATAACGAGCATCCGAGGTGGAGTACCCATGCGATAGGGGCTGCTTTCAGCATCCTTCTCGCAAATTAGGACATACCAAATTTTCTTTATTCAAGCAGATTGGCAAGCTGCTCATACATTTGATGCTATATTTTCTCAGGGTTAGCTGTTCTCTAATGTTTGTATTGGGAGCTGTTTGGCAATTTATATGTTGCTGTCCGTACATTCGGCGGACTGCTCCAGCACTGTTGTAATTCTATTTATATTTCTTATATCAAAAAAAAAAAACGAGGTGATAAATAACCCTCACTGTTCACAAAACTTTCCTATATTTTCTAGAATAAAAGCATCATAAATAAAAACATAGAGCACATAAGGTAAATATGGAAACTTACCTACGGAGACGCCAATATCGGTGTCAGCAACCTGATTCTTGCGAAGCTTGCGCTCCAAATGTGCCGCTATCCATATCGTCCCAAGCGGGCCTTTCTTTGCCAATATAAACTGAGAGTAAAACATTTCCCTTTACTTCGTCTCACCTCAATTGACCCTGAATTTCACATAACAATTTTCTCCACAAATAAATCGCCTAAACTATAAATTTTTCTATATAAGCTATGCTATGAGTGAACCCTAATTGTCACGCCAATAAAGCCCCAGATAGAGTTTAGCTTCTTCTTGAGTACCAAATCATCAAAAGCAAGCAGAAACACTTCATATCCAACAGATTTACATGACTTGCGATTCAAACCCTAAATTCAGACCACAGCCCATTACCCGCATAGTAGTCATATGAAGCCCAGAAATTTCACTTGTATCCTCAACCTGGATATAGTAGATTCGGATAAATCCCCAAATTAACTACCAACACGAAACCCTAACCACGTCGGGCTACTAGTCCACCTTTTTCCTACCCCTCAGCACTTGAAAAGAAAATGAAAGGGTATCAATTGCCTGTAACTTACAAAAGAACTGCGACCCTTTGCTCGAGAATTGAATCTTTGGCAGAAAAATAGACGTTGGAGATTTTAAGATTAACTGATGGTGTTGCAATTTCGAAACACAAGGGGGTAGTAGAACCACGCTCTCTAGTTTCTGGGAGCAAAGCATACAGCTTGGAGGAGTTTGCAAGAATGGAGTGGAATCAGAGATCGGACAGAGTCGAAGCGTTTACGAGCAGAGAGACGATGTGAAAAGAATATTAATGTGTAGCGCCTTCCAAATTTCGAACTTCGTTTGTGTACCAAAAATGAACTTGGTTTATGTACTTCGTCTGTTTTTTTCTTTGGTCGATGTGCATCTTTTGATTCTTTTTCAAGTCAATATGTACCTTGAATCCTTGATCTACTGCTGGTTATTTTGTGTACTAGTCCCCTTTTTTTTTCAGGAGTAATTTTGGTCTCCAGTACTCCTCTACTTTTAAATTTTAATTACATACAATGATACAAGTGAAATATAAGTGGTAAAATATATAACAACATTTTTTATGCAGCTCATTAATGTCTTTTTAAAAAAAATTATTTATATTTAAACTAGAAATTACTATAGGAAATCCAATTAATAAATTGTATTTTTTTTAGAATAAATAGATAACGTGTAAGGACAATTCGTTATCCTTGAAATGCAATTGGATATAAAATGGTCAGTTTCACTTTTTGCATTTCAATAAGCACCGCACCCGTCTAGATGAGCAAACATCCCAAATTCATAGCTAGAAAAGTCGCGGATATCTGGTCTAATTCCTAAGTCCTAACCACATGCGTGATATGAAAACCCAGCATCAAGAGATAATTGTAAGCCCTGCTGAACAGCGAGCAAGTGAGTTGAACTGTTGAACACATCAATTAATTAGGACGACCCTCCAACGCACCACACCAGACCGCACCGTCTCAGTTAATTTTTAATAAACCAGGGGCGGATGACATTTTTGGTGATTAGTACGTTTCCTAACTCGGGACGGATCGGAGCTCTATGGTAGCCTCCACCAAAGCCACTGCCACTGATTGCTCGGGATACACCTGTAGAGTGTCAATTTCAGCTTTTCCAAGCTCTCGAGGCTTTCCACAAAGACCGTCGGGAATTAAGAGGAATCCTAGCAACCACCTCCTTTCTCCTCATCCTGCTACGTATTTTTTGGAAATCACCCTTGGATGTTGGATCATCTCATTGTCACAAAAAACAAGTGCAATGTGGCATGATAAATATGGGAGGTTTTACACACTTTGGCAATAATTGTGACATTCCAATGATCGTACAAAAAATTCAAATTAAGACATCAAGGTGGTTTGACAATTTACAGATTCCAAATTTCAGACTTTATAGCTCAAGTCTTCAACCTGGATATCTAGCTAAAGTTTATCGAAATTCAATAAATCGAGAATGATTCATTCATATCTTGCTGCACGAATGACTTGCTTACCAACATTTTTTCCCGAAAATAACCCAACAAAAGCAGATGGAGCACTTTCCAAGCCTTCATTCATGTCTTCAATGTAAACAATCTTCCCTTGCTTGTAGAAACTAATAACATCTTCCAAGAAACGTGGGAACAAGTGCAAGTAATCACTTTGCAAAAATCCTTGCATCCTGATGCGCTTTGTTATGAGATTGTATACATTGCGGATCCCTTGAGGATCAGAGAGGTTTTTTTCAGACACCATCCCACAAACAGCAATTCGACCATGAATTCTCATGTTTACAAGAGCTGCATCAAGCATGTCACCTCCCACATTATCAAAGTAAATGTCAATGCCATGAGGAAAGTACCTGTTTTAATATGTACCTGTTAATGTTCATGACTAATTGACCAAGAGAATGGTTACGTAGCTTGATCATGTAAGACAAGAGGCTCTTTATCAATCATACTTTCAACTCACTAACTCATCACTAACCTTTTAAGAGCTGCATCGAGGTCTGGCTCTTCCTTGTAGTTAAAAGCTTCATCAAACCCAAGCTTATTCCTCAAAAGATCAACCTAGTAATACATTCCAATTAAGTTATACTGCTTCTCAAAGCTAGCTATTTCATGGAACACAATCGTTTGATTTGTCGTAAATAAAACTTTCACTTGTATCAAATATACTCTTCCAAATTATCTATGAAAAAAAGAGAAGCCTAATGATCCATAAAATGTGATAAATGTATGACAAAGGAACAACAGTGAGACCGTACTTTTTGACTTGAGCCAGAACTTCCAACTACATAACAGCCAAGCAACTTAGCAAGTTGGCCAACAAGCTGACCAACCGCTCCAGAAGCAGCAGAAACTAAAACATATTCCCCTTTTTTAGGAGAGCAGACCTCATAGAATCCTGCATATGCAGTAAAACCTGGCATACCTGTAAGAGGAACGCATAGTTTGGTTACTGCAAGAACTGAAAACAAAAATTATATTTAGGCTAATCAAAAACAGCCATACAGTACTCTAGTCTTTTTATTTTATTTTTTTTCCTTTCCTCCTAAAGAAGGCTGATTTGAATCCCTCACCTCCTCTCCTTTGCTGTCCTAGGGGAAAAGGAGGCAACACTTGAAGCTGAACATAAAGAAAAGAAGCACTAGCCAACAAATTTGGTGTGCTCAAAAGCTAAATAAAAGTGTTTTTTTTATTGAATGAAAGACTTGAAAGTCGAAATTGCACTGGTTCTTAGAAGTGGACTATTGAATCCTGATTCCTCAAGAAATTGTTGTTAATCCTAATCCCTAATTATTGTTAATGCTATGCGGACTAACCAGAAAGATGAATGGTTCACACTTAAAGCAGTTAGATCAGCTTATGATTGTTGGAATTGAACATGAAGCTATTAATGTCACGAAATCAGTATGTATGCCACAGTTTCCCAAAGATCACATGTTAAGTTCCCAATATAGAATATGTTCCAGAAATATAAACAAAAAAGTGCAAAATCGAAACATGTAGAGAAAGTGTAACATTGAAATTAAGAGATCATCTGACTAACCAAAAAAATTAGTAGTTCACACTTAAAGCAGTTAGAACAGTTTAGGATTGTTGGAATTGAACATGAATCTATTACTGTCATTAAAATCAGTATTTTTGCCACAATTCCCCAAAGATCACATGCTAAGTTCCATAAATAGAATATGTTCCAGAAAATACAAATTAAAAAAATGTATAGTTGAAAATTCTAGAGAAAGTGTAACATTGAAATTAAGAGATAAAAAGTGTAACACTGAAATTAAGAGATCATGAAGCACTTCGTAGATGCTCTAAGCCTAAACCAATTGGCAATGTTCGAAGAGGAAAATGACATAACATATTGTAACATGAGGAACACTTCCAAAGTGGGATTCTCAACCACTTTAGATCATTTGTAAGTTGCAAAACTTTAGTTCACTAACTACAAGCTACAAGATCAACATAGTTTGTTCTTTCTTGAAGTTCAATATACAATTTTACTCCCTGATTCCTTAATCATCTTTGAATATTCAAATCTTACTCGAGACCAAAAAAAAAAAAAAAGAAAATCTTTCATTCTAGCCAATTAGTAATTTACGGGCCTGTTTGGGATTGTTTTTCTAAGACCCAAAAACGCTTTTGAATTAATTGAAAAAATTAATTATAAATATAAAAAAAATTGAAAAAAATAAAATGTGTCTTGGGTGAGTTTTAGAAGCACTTGAAAGTGGTTTTGAGAAGCACTTGTCAAGTGCTTCCTCGTAAAAAAACGTTTTTACCAAATTTGAAAAGCGCTTTTTGGCTTTTCAAAAGCAATCTCAAACGTTTAATGCATTAGCATTCAACTATAATGTCCTGATACTACATATTATACATGAGCAAAATGAAAATGAGTGTTTCTATTGGGACCTCCAAATTTGCTCATTTGACCTCACTTCATTATAAATTATTAAATAACATTTATAACCTCCTATAAAATGACTATTAAGGACAATAATTATACCAAAAAGATATTATGTTTATTTTCTCTAGAGTTTCCAATTCAATAATATTAGATTGCATTCTTTATTATTTTCCTTATCTATTTTCATTTTCCAATTTCACTACATACTCATTAAAACATTTATATATATTTAATAAGAATTAAAACTATGATAGATCATGTGACATAAAAATTTATATCATTTGTTGAACGCATATTGGTGATAGAGAACAAAAGAAATTCTACTATGACCTAAATCTAAGTCTATCAATTATATTTGCAAAAAAAAAAAAAAAAAAAAAAAAAGCTAGCAATTAAAAAATATATATATAATATTTAATCATGAGGTACAAAAAATAGAAGAAAAAAATTAACAGTAAGAATAAATGATTACTCTTCTTTTTTATTGCACAGCTAAAAGAGAAAAGAATAGTTAAAAAAAAACAAAGAATAGTTCATGCTAAAACATTTTCTTGTTGATTAGAAATTAATTTTTGAAACCCAATACCTTGTGTTTGATTTTTTTTATTGGATAAGAGATTTATGTTGTCTGATTTAGGAATAAACATTTAATTAAGATTTATAGAGTAATTATATCATTGAAATAGCTAAGTTTTTTATTTTAAAGATGAAAGTTTTTTGCAAATTATATGAGTGAGGTTATTTGAGGAAGTTTAGTGAGATTTAGTGAGTAAAATTTAGTATTTGAAAATTTATTAGGAGGTGTAAAAAGTACAGAAGTTAAGTAAGTAAATTTGAAAGTTCCAATAGAAAAACTCAATGAAAAAACAAAAAATAGAAAAGAAGATACTGAGAGAAAGCACGCCAAAAATTTGATGTCAAGACTTAAAATTCTGTCAAGTTGTGTCCAAGAGAAGGAAGAACATGATATATGTGAAAATTCTAACGATTAACATACCAAGAAGACCTAAATGGAATGATAGAGGGATGTCATCTGGCTTAATTTTTCTCAACTGCTCAGTTCTACGAATCAAGCTGTATTCTTCCCATCCGGTGATGCCAGAGATCAAGTCGCCAGGCTTGAAACTCGGATTATCAGAATCCACAACTTTGGAGACACCAAATCCTTCAATTGGCTTCATAAACAAAACAGTTGCCAAGTATAACTCTCAGTATGACAAATTTAGCAACGCAGATTAAAACGGGAATATAATTTCATTTACAGGGACACATGTGACTTGTAGCTGGAAATGAATCAAACTGTAATGGTCTTGCTCTTGGAGTTGAGTAATAAATAATAACGTATTAAAAGAAAAAGAAATGTAAGAAATGAGGGTTAATACCTGGCCAGGAAGGAATGGGGGGATATAAGAATCACCGAAATCACGCATACGGCCCCTCATATAAGGGTCACAAGAAAGGTAGAGATTCTTGACCAGAAAAGCTCCAGACCCTTTAGGAGCCTTGAGCTTAATATTCCCAGCCATCACTTGAAAATCTGTCTCCTTTGGAGTCCCCTCTATGAACCCCTTGAATATCACTTGTTTGTTATTTGCTTCTTCTACTTGTTCCATTACTTCCATCGACCACACCCGATCGATCAAATTTCAAACAATGATAATGCGTGCAAAAGATGGAGACCAATAATCCTCCCTCTCCTTGTGTTTGTTTGTTGCTCGCTCTTATAAGTTATACCACCTACCACCGGATACCTTATTACGTTTTGCACGGTGCTACCCACATTCACGTGCTACGTCGGTCACCTTGACCTGCCTACCGAACCGCACCACTTTCCCTTTGTCTAATAGTAATTCCCCATCCCACCTTGCTTAGTTGGGGTCCTCATTTGGGGTTTTTTTCGTCCTACAATTAATGGTGTTTCAAGTGCCTGCAATGATTTAGTATTAAAGTAACCGCCCGAAGCAAGATGTGCTCCATCTTAAATGGGTTTATTGTTCTTATAAAATATAGGGACAAACAAGTCAACCCCAAATTTGGTAACTTATCCTTACATACTTCCGATCCCTAGTATGTAAATTGTTCCTAAATTGTCATGGTAACCTCATCCACCGTTATGGAGAAAAATACTATTAAACCAACTAGATCTCAATCCGTTCCGGCGATCCCTATATTTTGATCAACCTTAAATTTAGTTCCTATATTTCAAAAAAAAAAATAACCATAATTAACGCAGCATACAATTAAATATAACGGCAGTAGCTACAGCAACTAAAACAATAACTTGGGAGTGGGGACGAAAGAGGATCTACTTCTCCGATGAAGGTCGGCACTATATTTCATTCATAAATAGAAAGGGTTCCAATTGAAAACTCATAACTCTCCGATCCACTTTTGTATTCACTGTACCTGTACACTTAAAAACTGAAAATCACCCTGGATAGTATCAACAGGACTAGGACTTCTTAACAACAGCAACGGCACAAAAATGATCGACATCAATTAAAATGAACCATACGGCTACAAAACCACTCAGATTTTGTAGAAACTTATATAATCAACAATGTTTCTCGGGTAATTACAATAAAATGCTTGTTGAATTCGCTTATGACCAAACAGGGTAATTACTTACCTAATTTGAGTGGCCATAACCAACAGAAAGTAACGGTATTATCAGGTATGTGCTGCTTTAAGGACTATTCAAACTCCACAGGTCAACCACATCGTAGGAACTGCTAAGGTGTTGGAAATCAGACCGGTGAAGAGCAGCCCCTTGGGCTTGTCTGGTGTTGTGCTCGGGGGGCTCAGTTTGCTTTGTCTTGGCTGAACAGCAGTGACGCACGCAGACACGATGACGTCTTGTGTTGGTAGTGTACCTCCCCTGTATTTTAACCACCAGTATAACTTCCCTGTCTCTGGTGTCTTCACACCAACAGTTATGTGGGACACCATCAACAAACTCTTCTAGGGTTTGGTACTCCTCATGATGAACAGACACCTCGGCCATATGATCTGGTCTGATGATGCCAGCTGCAGGAGTGACCTGGTTCAAAATCAAGACTGATTATCCAAAATTGCCGGCTTTTAGTAATCAAGTTTTACGATAAATTATTTTGGATGAAATGTGGTCAGGAACCAGGCTTGACCAAGACACAAATTACATCCTCATCCTCATCCAATTAGAAAATATTTTAAAATTGTGATGAGACAACAAAATGAACACGGATAGTTGAACTACCACAGAGAGAATATTCACAAGAGTGTGTTAGGAAATATGTAAAATCTAATGTATAAATTTAAAAATCAGAAGCATCTCTATATCACCACTATGTTTTTGAAGAATGATTCTGTGACTCGCAAATAACAGTGGAACATGGTCATGCTCCAAATGGAATTCTATACACTGTGCTATATAATCTACAAGTTTTGCATATAGGATCAAACAGTGGTGTAGCTCTGATGTTTACAGCCATATCTTAGTCGGGTATTTCTGTCTCTACAGATCATACTCCCTACAGCTAATGCATAGAGGATTTTCTGCGATCCAATTCATCTTTCTAATGGCAGCAGATCCCATAACATCTACATATTACATGAGAAAGACACTATACTGTATCTGAAAACTCATTTCTAATTGCTCCAATTGCTAAGCTCCCATGCATGTACAAACATATTTCCTGTAGTGGAAAGCACATATACTGTTCTAAAGCATAGGAAATTACCTCAAGCCATCGTGGCAAGCCAAAGGAACCTCTGGGACAATGATCAGATGCATGTCCATCCTCCTTAATGATTGACTGTCCTTCACAAATTATTTCAAATAAAGCATCTCTTTTGCCACATTTATTTGTAATACGTAAAATGGATGTGTCCTGGTTTTGAAGGATTATGTTGTTTGTACTGACAATAGTTTCTGGAATCTTGCATAGTTCTTCAAGCATACATTTGATTTTCCCATTTGATTCAAGGATTTCTCCAAGCTCTTGTCTCCTTATTGACTCATCAACTCGAGCAATATCAAGAGTAAAAATGCAGCGGACAGGCTTGTGATCACTGTCAGTCACATCCATGGAAGCCTGGTACCTATTACACAGATGATACTATGAATTCTATGAATTAAGAATAAAAGTAAACCCAAAAAAGGTAATAATAGAGCATGCACACTTGATTACATACATAAGGCCCAATGATTTAATTCATAAGATTCATGCTCTACTCATATGAAAAACAAAATGAATATATATATATATATATAATGATTCTCAGGTAAGAAGGTCCTTACTTTATAAGGTGCGGAGTTTTGATCTCAGCCGTCAGATCTGTTTAAATGATCTGGTCTGACGACTGAGATCAAAATTCTGCATCTTATAAAGTAAGGACTTCCTTAGAGCATCCACAATGGAGACCCAAATTTGGGTCCAAAACCTATATTTGGGTCCAAAAACACCCACAGTGGATCGGAGGGAGTAGGACTTATAGTTGCCGGAGACCCAAATATAGGTCTAGTTTGGACTCAAAAATTTTGGACCTATATTTGTGGGTCCCCCCATGTGCAACTAATTTGAGAGGATTTTAGAGAGAGAAATTGATGATTCATCAATGAGAGAGAACAAGTGGGGTTTTTGGGTCCAATATCTATATGCCACAGTGGAGATGACTCAAATTTGGGACTCAAATTTGGGTAAGTCCAAAAATATGAATTCAAAAATGAGTCATGCACCACTGTGACACCCAAAAAAGTAAGTCCTTTTATCCACTATTCCGATGGACTCAAATTTGGATTACGGCCAATTTGGACCCATATTTGGGTCCAAAAAATGAGTCCCCACTGGTGATGCTCTTAGTGGAGAAGTCGTGTGTGTGTGTATATATATATATATATATATATATAAAGATGCATGTTTTGTCAGAACAGAAATGCATTAGCTTTCATGCGTTTATGGATCCGTCAAAGATTTAGCTGCAATTAAATCTCAGTGACTTCACGACCAAAATTAGATAAATAAATCTCATCGACTTTGTATATCTCATTAGAAAAATTTATTTCGAAGAAAGATATGCAAACAGCTAAAAAGCCCAGTCCATGTGAATGTTGGTGGCATGAAATGCATAGAAAATGAAGGTCTGAGGACTGCTCTATAGGAAGCACTTTTACTCAGCAGCACATAATTTTTTTTTAATTACAAATCCAAGTGCTTCCTGTGAATGCACTTGGATTCTCCGGAAAGGACAAAAATTAATTTTAGGTATTTCAGCCACACACTGCCAACAAGAACTCATGGCACTTCTAAAAGCACCCCTAAGGACCCAAACAGGTCCCTAGTCGCAAGGATTTAAAAACTGGTGACATTACCAAGTCAGGAAATTGAAGCAACAAACTTGCCCAAAAAACATATCTCATGTAACAGGAACACAAGTTTCTTTTTTTTTTGCTGGAAATCAACAGCAAAATCGATGTTTATAATGAAAGTATTGATAATGATGATAAAAGACCAGGGCAATTCTTAACACTTAATATCCATACCTTAGGAAGGATTTTTGTTTGATGGATAAATTTTATATCCTTAAAGATTGTATTTTATATCCTTTGCACAAATCAAATATTGAGATATTTTATATCAACTGCGTGCTCGACGACTATCTTTTTCACCTCATGCCAGAATTACATCACAAACATATTAGTTTATAATGTTTACATAGTTAATTGATGCCATAACTGGCTCATTGAGGTTTCTAGAAGTTTCATTCAAAATATGTATGTTTTAGAGCAAAAGTGAAATTTTTATAATATTGATACTTTCCCTGATACTTTCGTAAATTCGGAACACCAAATTTTCACCAATACCGATATATAAACCTTGCCTAATCTGGCACCAACAATTTTTGTTTTTGGCCAATCAGTAACTACACCAAACATTACTGAACAATGCTCTCACAGATATTATTGATCACCATGCTGTTCAAGTGGCTGAATTCTTTTACAGTAGGGAAACTTACTGTGATATTGAAGAGACTACAGGACATCCTAAGCAGCATTCTGATACTGAGGCTGATCGGCTATCACGGTACAGGATTCTATCACACCAGGCTGGAATGCGCTTCTTCTCACCAGAATCATACCCTACAGAAAGACAAATTACACAAGATTCGAATTCAGAAGAAAAGCACTTTGAAACACACTTTGAAAATGTGTGTTTTTTCAAAGTGTTTTTTTTTTCTTTTTTCCAAGAAACATACTTCTAAAAAATAATAAACAAAGTAGATCACAGGGGACAAGATGTTCACTGATTGTTAGCTATATGTTCTATCACATCACAAAATCGCAGCAAACTACAAAACAGAGAAATTCAAAAGAGCTAAACCACCAACAGCTTTCTGATCATAATTTTTTTTGAAAAGAAACATAATTTATTAATAAAAAAGATGAATACAGACTCAGTGGATAAGGAATCCACAAAAAACAGAAGGGAAAAAACAGAGAACACAAACAGCAATACAAACAGGATACCCCCCTCTCGCAAGAAATCTCCCTCAAGATAAAACAAAAAATTCTCCTAAACTGCTGCTGCTCTCCAGTCCCTTAGAATAGAAGAGAAACTATAATCTTTAAAGATTTCAGAGACCGAAGCCCAAAGAGCCACCCAAAATCTTACTCTTTCTCAAAGAACCTCAACCCCTCGTAGGCTTCAAAAATTCTTCTATTTCTTTCCGTCCATAACACCCAAAAAATTGCAAGGATCCCACTGCCCAAACAGCTTTCTGATCATAATGAATAGCCTGGGGTGAACTAGTTCTGAAGAAACTGATGCCCTTAAAGATGCCGAAAACCTTCCCACAAAAGATTCAACTCGTCCCTCTTCACATTCCCAGAAATTCTCTAGTTTATGTCCATCCAATGGACCCAGAATACAGCCAGAACAGCTATACAATCCACTGGATTATCCAAATTTACATTAGCCTACCTAAAAGTCCTATTCCACAGAGCTGCAACTGGACATTTTAAAAACAGATTGTTCACATACTCCTTTTCCATCTTTACACATTAAACACCAATAAGGGGAAAGACAAACAGCACGTCAGCAGGTCTTTCTTTTGAACCATATCACAGGTTATGACCATTCCATGAGCTAAGCTTACACCCTTACCTTAGGAGGAACTTTAGCTTTCCATATTACGGAAGGGGGACGGATTATGAAATGAGGAATGGAAGGTTTGTCCATCAAATGCCTCAAGAAAATTTAAAAGAGAACTCCCTGATGACTCAAAAACCAATTTCTCTGTCCGGTCTAGCTGAGACCAGCACACACCCTCTAACCGAGATAATACAGGCAGCTTTGTAACTTCCAGTTCCTTCTAAACCAAAAAATTCCAAGTCAATGGAAGAACAGAGGAATTAGTACTCTAGCAATAGGAATGTTATGGGAAAACCTATATAGTGCAGAAATCATGAAAAAGCTGTTCCCTCAGCCCATCTCTTCCTAAATCTCACCCTTTCCCCATTACCCACAATAAATTTGCAAAAGCACAAAATCAATTGATGCCATGCAATATGTCTTTCCATGGACTTCGACTTGAGCCCTGAATTACAAGTTTGGAATCCCACCATTGGCTTGAACCTTCTCAACCTATTTCTTTTTAAGAACCCAGCCCTTGTTTACTTCAAATGACAGCATACCCAAAAGAATGCTTTTTCCTCCTGAAATCTCTACAAACACTTCCCAAGTAATGCCTTGTTTTTTTTCTTTTTCCAGATTTTCCACCCCCATTCCACGTCTCTTGCAATTGAGACACATTCCCATTTGATTATGTTATCCTTTTTTCCTTCCTCCACCTCTTCCCACAGAAAAAGTCTCTTCTCTTTCTATCTTATAATAAAAAGGGTTTTTAGTATAAATGGAGCCAGGACCATTTGGACACTTTGGGGTCCAAGACCAACCTAAAAAATCGTCTTAAGTTTACTGAACTATCACATCGTTGGACACTTTGGGGCCTTTGTTACTTATTCCATCTATTACTCTGTTTTTTGCTGATGTATCATATCCGGACCCTAGTCTTCAATGACGTGGATGTCAATATGGTGACACGTGGCATGTTAAAGTATAAAACAATTGAAATTCATCTAATTGAAAAACAATTGAAATTCATCTAATTGAAAAACAAAATAAGAAAATTATGTTTTAGAAAAAAGTTTCTGCTCTATTCCAAAAAGCAGGCTATGATCGGAGCTTGACCACCACTGCAATTGAATTCAGATGAACCTGAAGGTCAGGAGACAAATTGATTGATATGAGTCCAGCACTGCACCCTATACCAGAGAAGCTGAAACTTCTAATGTTATTTCTGAGCTTGTATTTGTTGATCACCATTGCTGATAAAGATGGATGTCTCTCAGCTTAAAACCTGTTTTGTCGGACAGATAATCTCTGCTGCGAAAATGACAAGCTCGGCTTCACCACTCGCGTCCTCCATGGTTGGATTCAGAGGGATGTAATAAATTGCCAAATGCAAACAGGTCTCTTTGCCAACACCGACCACTTGAGAACTCTCATTTGAAACTCGAAGTTGTTGGGGTTGTTGCTGACAATGAGTCCGAGTGTCCATGGAAGGTTTATAAGGGAATGCGGAAAGTGAGGAGGGACTTGTAGCATGCTTAGTCGATAAGGGAGATGATGAGAGTTTGGACTGCACTAGAAGGTGGTGAAGGAGATAAGAGAAAAGAGGAGCAGAGGATATGAACCCCAGAGCTTTATAATCTTGTGTGGACCAAAACGGAGTTCCTTTAAGAACTCATCGGCCATGATGGGATTGAGAGAGAGGGTTAGAATATGATTGTGAAGCAGCGATGTATGTTTGGAGGTAGCATCTGTGTGTTTTATTATTTTTCAATTTTTTTCATTTCTTAAATAAATTTCAATTTTTCTAGGTTCTTTTAAAAGTTGGGTAAATCTTAATATATTTTTACTTGCCAATTGGGGAATTACTTTCCCGCCGGACTTGGCAAATGTAAATGTGTAATCAAAAAAATTGGGTGGACAGAAAAAGTGACAGAAACACCAAAGTATCAGACAGCATGATAGTTCAGTAACCTTAATGATCAACGTTTTAGCTTGGATCCTAAAGTGTCCGATTGGAAATAGTCTGAACACCAATTATAATAATAATAATAATAATAAAAATTAAAAAAAAAACAATGTTTTTAAATGCAGTCAGTATTTAGGCGTTGCGGCTGGAGGTGCACTTCAAGCCGAGGTGACTGGCAGTTAAGAGTTTTTCGTCCAAAGCGCAGCATGCTTCCGAATATGAGGAGTACAAAGCAGCTGCGCCTCAAAGAAGGCATTTACACTTTCTGGGCAGAGCAGATATGTTTATATCTGAGCCACAGAACTGTGAAATCAATTTAGATCTGTAAAGATCTACTATTATTGCAAGTGACCAAGCCAGACAACATAGTCTGACCTGAGTTGTTTTAAAAAAAGAAATTAAAAGGATGTTTTATGGCTTTTCTTTTTGAAAGATAACTAACCACAAGAAGCCCAAAAAATTAAAAAAATCAACACTATAAATAAAAAGCCTAACCCCTCAGAATGTTGCATTTCTATTTTTTTTTAGTTATAATAGTTCATGCCAGAAAGGCTTGTGCCTTTCCTTGCAAGACATAAAACGCCTCGTTTTACGCTTTTGCCTCTGAAAACACTGTAAAAACTATAAAAGATTCAATTTGAGAGAGGTCCAATGCAAGCAAAAATAGAAAATGAGATATGGTCCGATAAACAGAAGTTGTCTTGATTCATGAAATGCCCAACTCGAAACAAATTATAACAAAATATTGCTGAGGACCTAAGCACTAAGCAGTTTCCTCAGCACTCAGTTAAAATCTATTCAACCAATCATCTTTTAACCCCTTTTGGTTGCCCAGCCAAAGCTATGAATTTAGAAACTCATGCATGCTACAGTTAAATGTACCTGCTAAACCAGCTTGATGCCTTTCAAACTTGTATGTGGGAGGAAATGTGATATCTGCCTCCCGCATTCCTTGGAAGACATTTCCAGCTGCCATTTCCACTCGGAGCTGATCCCGTTCTCTAAGCCAGTCAAAGCATCTTTGAGAAACAAAATCTCTAGCTTCATCATATGATATACCATCAAGACGATAATTAAAATCACCAAGAAATATGACCATGTCTGCCTCAGATAACTCGGGCTTCCCTTCTACAGAATTATTACCAATGGCCTGAAAAGGCATCAATGTTTCATCAAAATGGCTGGAAGGAAAATTGATCCTATAACCAGTAACTTAAAAACCAAAAAGATGCTATACTAATCATAGTATATACATACATTTGTACCACGAAGCATTTGAACTGCAGATGAACCACTAGCTGCAATAGAAAAGACCAATGCAAGCATCTATAAACAGACTAAAATAAAAACATTGAGAAGAGAAGGGAACTATAGAAGAAAGGTACCAGGGTGCTGTACCAGCTGCACAATTGAGAAAATTAGGTCGGGAGAAGGTCATGGTTCGATATACATGATCGAAATCTGCATTGCGACGACTAACAGCTTCCAAATGTGCAGCAAAGTGACAATTAATAAAGCACATTGTACGGTCATACAATCTAATCCTCAAACCAACAGCTCCCTGTTTGAACGACCTTTAGCTCCATTAATTTTAGGAACCAAATGAAAATGACAATATAGTGCAAAGTATCTGTAAATCAATGTGCATGCATGTCTATGAAAGACAAGCGAGACACCCAAATGAATTTTTTTGTTATAGAAAAAAAAAATTTAAACACCCAAATGTCTATTGACTAAAATGAATTACAGTACAACGAAGGTGACCAAGAGTTCACCCATCAAGTCAACAAATTGAACATCTATTATTACAAAATGGCTAAAAAGAAAGCAATCTCACAAGTAACGTCAGCTTTCCGATCCACACAAGTAAAGAGAAAAGGTATATCCTGAAACTCAGAAAAACCTAAGCTACAAAGATGCCCAAGAAACAGATTTAATCCCCTAAGAAATCCACATAGAGAGCAACTTTCATTTAAATGATTATTGGAACCATTAAGAGATTTATAAAAGCCATCACCCAGTCTATATCAACACTTAAGATTAGAATCAGAACACCAATATTTCCATCCTCTATAAAGATATGAGAAAATTAATAAATTATGTGCACCAGTTAATATCTTCAACCAAGAAAAGAATATCACCATCTCCACGCAGAAAAAAAAAATCAAATATCATTGGTAAAGTAAAACCACTATTAAGGCTACTTGTCACCATATTTACCTAGTTTGAACTTTGACCTAAATACTGCTGTTACATAGAAGACAGTAAAGGTCATACGTATCTTAGTATTGTCAGCTTTCTTTCTTTTCTCTTTGTTTTCTTAGAAAGCCTTTCATATGAATGGTCGCAACAAAAACTCAATTTCTATCATACAGTACAATTCATCCAAACAGAAGTAACCTTACCTTGTTACCAATAGCGCGCCCAAAACCACATGGAACTGCTGCAGCATCGACATCCCCGACATGAGTCCTAAGATTATTTCTCACCCTGGAAAAGAACCAAAAAAAATTCTAAGGGTCACAATCAGAGACTCGGAAAGGAACCAAAAAGATAAAAGCCAAAATAAGTAACAAATTCTATCAATAAAAAAATTAAGCAACCAATACACAAGGAAATCTTCCTTAAGATACTCTCACCACATAGCAATGAGCAATCCTGCCAACTGCCTGGAACCAACACGTTCAAAGGTTGACCCTTCATCCAATGTTTTTCCAATCATATCCAGCCACCACTGCCCAACAGAGCTCCCCTCAAGACCTACCTACAGACGATGAGAATCAGGATTAAGAGGTGATTCAGTCAACTTTATAAATGAAGACTGACATGTGACCAAAAATGTTATTACAAGCATTTCATTGCTTTAATTAAAAAGAAGATTGTGTTTATCCTATTTATGCAAGGTAGATCCAAAAACCTGATTGAAGAGCAAAACCTTCAAAGTTGTATTGGGTTGCTTCACAGAAGAGACAGAATACTGTCCCATAGTGATGCAATAACAGTTGGTTGGTTGGAAAAGAAATATCTATTTCGGAAGCCAAATATCTGTTTCCGCAGTTTATAGAGACGTAAGTTTGTCTGCCATCTTGTGGAATTGGAAGATAGCTATCAGCAAGCTTGTTCTCTTATACGCTTTGTAAAATCCTCTATCATGTGTGGACTTCTTGTCCACATTTCTGAATTAGGTTCAATAAAATTTATTGCTTCTCCAAAAAAAAAAAAGGAAGCTGGGCTATTTTCGACCTCGTGTTTCATGGTTGATTAAATAGCACTACGGTTTTTTTTGGGGGGAGGAGTTCTAGGGCAAAGATTCTGTAGAACTGTCATGAGTTGGGTGTCTTTTGTTGATTTGGTAAGACAAGAATGATAAAAATGAATAAAAAAAATTGGTAAAGAGAAAATGTGGCCAAGGGTTCAAGACACTCGGACAAGAACGATAAAAAATTTAAGACAAGATTGGGGAGGAGATGCCACTTTTATGGAATAGAATGCAGTTTTCGGCACCATTATGATTTGTGGACATTACTTTTTTTTATACTTCTGTATACCAGAAGCTGCAATATGTAGATTCTAGAGGCTTGTTTTCTGTGTCAACATTGCTTCGTACTGTTGTCTAGATGGCAGATATCTTGTTCACGACTGGACACCCTGCTGTAACTTTCAAGATGTTTATTTAATAGTCCTGTTTCTCATTTCATAAAAAAGTACTTACATTGTTGTATATCTGGGATTTTAGTAATTTCGCTAACTGGTGGGCATGTGGTTTTATATGAACCATGGACTTCCGTTACTTTCATTAAAAGGAAAAATATACAAAACAGTGAACATAGAGTTCACCACAGAAAAATCAGTACAAGCACCAACACAAAATTCTACCAAAGCAAGACAACAACAGAAAATAAACACCAAGTTTCAGCTGCGTTTCAGTAGAAAAAAGTTAGTAGAAAAGAACAAATTCCTCAACTCTTTTATTAGTATCGAGTCTTTTTCAATTGATAGGCCTTTGACCAATGGAATTAAGTGTTTAGTTTATTGACGACATATGCACACGCCTAGGGTCTTTCATAGTTTCTCTTATTTTTCTTCCTTAATTTCTATGTTACTAGGCTTTGGTAACTGCTGAACAGCACCACCTCCTTTTCTTGTCTATTTCAAGTGTTTAGGAGACATAAAACTCTAGCAAATAGCAAGTCATGGTCCTGTTCCTTCCATACAAAACCAAACCCTAGCTTTTTGCAATACGTTTATACCTTCAAAACAGCCCCCAACACCTCGATTTTCTCTGCTGTCCACATATTCCAGCCAACTGTTACTTCAAAATCAGTGTATTTTCTTTTAATCTTCTCCTTTCAAACCCTAATTCATTTTTCAAACGAAACCCCTTTTCTGCATACACAAGCCTATAAATCACAAGTTTTGCAAACTTTATAGGCCACATAGCATAAGTGGGCAGCCTTCCTTACCTAACCTGTCCTATGCCATTGGGTCTTCTTTACTGACTTTGTCATGTCTTGCACTCTTGCCTAGTGTTTCAGCTCAATATTATTAGCATCTGAACAGGGTATAACCTCAACATTCTCATCAAATGAACAATGCTGGCACACAATACCATGCATCAGTATCCTCAATGGAAGGCATTTTGACAATCATTTCAAAGATAACTAAACACTTGTATATCATCATAAAAATAAATAAATAAATAACAACAACAACAATAACATTAGTAGTTCACCTAGGCTTCTTCAATCAAATGACCATTGCTCAGATAATAACATGCATCAGCAATGTCCTTGATGGAAGGCTTTTCCACAAAAGTTTGTAACAATAATTGCAGTACTTGAATCAAATTGACTAAAGGCGGCAATAATATCAACTTACTAGGCAAGAAAATTCAAAGAACATTCTAAAAAATAAGTATAAACTCACTGTTTCTTTGGCTGCAGACATAGCAAGAAAACCAGCGCCCATTTCAACTTCTTGCAAACCAACAACAACAATGCCAACATCAGAAGCCACAGAGCCTAGCCAGGATATAAGTGAATCATGAGATGCTCTTCCTTGTCCAACATTCCACGTACCAGTCAATATTCTCAAGTTTTCTATCCTTGTATATAGAAATTCTTTGCCAGCCAATTCTGAACGCACTATGCTATCAAGAGGTCCCGGTGATGTAATATTCCATCCACATATACCACCATGATTGGCCAAGGTAAACATATAACCAGCTCCAGCAGCAATTTTAATAACAGGACTGTTGTGAGCTACCCATCCTCCAAGCAGATTACCGTCGAGGTCCAATACCTGGACAGTGCCACTCGCATAACCCACCCATATACGTAGCCCAAATGTACAAAAGCATTGGACAGCAGAAGAATGGTAATGAAAATCTTGTATACGGTTGCCATTTCTATCCCACTGCACAAGTAGGCCATTTGTACATCCCGTCCAAATCATTGCATCTACTGCAATCACCAATGCTTCAGTTCTTCGACTATCATCTCCAAAGGCACCCTTCACTGCGACTCGACGAACAGCATCTGCTGCTCCGATTAAAGCATTACGTGATCGCTGAAAGAAGCCAAAAGGACTTTGTGTTTTGTCTTTTCTTGATCCAGAAACAAATTCCACTGACAAGTCCTGTGCTGATGAAATGTCTACTCGATTCTCATTCTGACCATCTGTATTGAACACTTTCAGTAATTCCCTTGTGCGTGCATCCCTGTAACATGAAAACTACTAGCATAACTTAGATCCAATACTGTACAAACCTACAACGTCCTCTATAAAAATGTGAATAATACTCATGGATGAGTCAAGATAAAGGTATGAAGGGCATGGTAAACAAAGACTAAAGTCATAATCCAGGCACCCTTTTTGAGCTACTGATACATGAATGGCAAGATCATAAGGTACAAACCATGGCATGGGGTGGGGAGACTTTTAGTCTTTAAGCTAAAAATACAACGTATTAGTGACACAAACAAAATTTATACCAGTTTATTAGTCAAAGAATTATAATTGAAAAAATAATAATAATAAATAAAAACAGAGAAGAAGAAAAAAATAACACTTGATTCCTCCTCAGGAGCAATCATCGCACCAGATACTTGGAAAGTAAGTGACACCCAAGTCTGCTGGTTGTAGTTTATTATTATTATTATTGGTAAAGGCTCATTGTTTATATTTATGAAAAGATAAATCTCGAGTTAAATCCTAAGTCATTAATAAAAAGTCCCCCAAGGCTACTTTGTCAAACCAAGGGTTATATTGAATGTAATTCAGAAATTTTAGTCATCATGTTACAACATCTCATGCCTTTGGACTAGTACTGCATAGATAAATGTCATGGTAACACTTTATGCAGCAAAAATGAGCTAACATGAGAATAATCAAGAAATAAATAGTTGGATTCAAATTACTTTATCAGACAAATAGTGTAATTCATTCCAAGAAGAAAAAAAAAATAGAGCTGCAGCAATGGCAAATATTAAACTTGAAAATTAGAATATTGAGAGTGCAACATACCACAATGCGAATGAGAGATAACCAGCACTCCACACTTTTGCACTAGAAGTATCAGATAATAAGTACCGAACATCTGAAGTTAATATGTTAGTGAAACCATTAACGGCAACTTGGGTCCAAGGATCAATGTAAGACCTCTCCACCAACAATGCAGACATGTGCCTTTCTTCGATGGTGAGAGATAGAGCTTTTTCAATAGCTTCCCACGGCCATATCTTGATGACACCACCCTCTGAACCTGACCACAGGTCCCCTGGAAACAACATAATGTAATTGAGGAACGAATAATATTTTGTTTATCTCACAATGAAGAAGCGAAATTCACTAGTAATTGATAGGTAATCTGTAGTGGTAGATTTACCATAACAAGACATAACAAGTGAAAGAACGGGGCCTCTATGAGCCTGCCAAGACAAGCCCTCCTTAAAAGGATTGGTAGTAGTAGAAGCTGAGTCCATCTTCCAACACCTAATCCTACCATCCCTATGCCCACTCCACACCACCCTATTCCCCTCATCGCCAACTAAGCATAACACGGCCGATGTGCACACGGACTCCTTAAACGGCGCCGTCTCCTCATCCCCTGCTGAATCGCCTTCACCTCCTCCAGCCGCCGAGTACAGATCCTTAAAATTCCAGACCCTAACGGCGCACTCCGTCCCAGCCCACAATTGGGACTCGGCGCTCACCATCGTCCGCAAAAAGCACCCTGTCTGAGTCTCCCTCAGCGGGTGGGGCCTCAGTACCAGCCTCGGCGGCCGGTTCGGGTGGACCGCCGCCCGAACGGGAACTTTGAAAATTCCGGTCCCTCCACCCTTGGCCTCGAACTCCGGGAGAGAGGAGCGGTGCCCATCGGAACTATTGTTGTTGCTCCTGTCGTTGTTGTCGCCGTCGTTGGTAATGGAAAGCTTGCGGTCGAGGAATTGGAGCATATAGTCGAGGCGTTTGGAAGTGGAGTGGAGAGAGACGGCGTCATTTTCATCTTCCGATGAAGCTGATGGGGAGTCCAGGAAGAGTTTGGGAGCCGTGAGAGTGCCAGTGTGACTCTCGTCGAGGCTGAATTTGGGTTGGTTTTCGTTTTGGTTTGATTTTGGCGAGGGGTTACGGAGGTTCAGAGCCGATAACAAGTCGTCGTTTTCGTCCATCTATTGAAAGGTTGCCGAAGCTGAATCAGAGACTGCTCGCAGTTGATGCCTCAAGTACAGCCAACCACCGAGTCATCAACTACCAAAGTTGATTACTACCCGGTTCTTGCGGTGCAAAAGTTTACCACTGAGTTCTTACCGAGAGAAAGTGTTACTAATCAGTTGACCAAATGTCATTCAACTATTCAGTTGATTCCTTACTCAATTATGTTCAACCATTACCACCACTGATTGAGTTGGTAGGAGCCTCCAGATGTGGAACCTCTACCCGATTTCGAATCCTGCCAACTATAAATTGGAGTTAAATCTCAATCCATTTTGTAACTGGTCAGGGACTCAGGGAGGATTTTTGACTGTTGATTAGCCCTTAGGCCTAAAAAAACATTTGGGAAGTCGTAAGATTTTCGATCAAAAAAAAATTCAAAAGTGTAAAAATAATAAAGCAACCAAATTTATTCTAACGTCTCATTATCATATATCCTTAGATTTAAATTCAAGGACAATTGAGCACAATTGAGTAAACAAGACTGTGAGTTGACCAAAATAAACTATCATCCATCCTTAGATTTAAATCCAAGGACAGTTGAGCAAAATTGAGTAAAAAATCAACTAAGTGAACAAGATTGTGAGTTGACCAAAACAAACTACAATATTTTCTCACCGAAAAAAAAAATACAATCAAAAAAGTTAATTGTGTTGAAGGAAATCCAATTTGTGTGTGCCTTGTCAATCTAGGAGAAATCTATTTCAGATTGAATATGGAATGTAAATCCTTCTAGAATATGGATTATATCATAATATGATTCCTTATACAATAAAGATTGTATCTTGTATTCCTCTATAAATAGAGGCTCATATTCGTCAATGAAATATATTCTATTCCAAAGCAATTCTCTGTTTCTTTATTTACAGTATTCTATAACAAATTGAAACTTAAAGAAGAGAGAAAACTTCAGTGAGATCTTCATATCTCGTCCGGCGGCGCATCCTTGGGACGTTGTCGTCAGACGGGCAAGCAGCGCTTGACGGTGGGTGGTTGGTTGTATGGATTGTTAGGCGACCTGATTCTATCATGGAGCAGGTTGGCCTGGTGATCCAGCGGCTTGCAACAACAAGATTCCACGGGTGGCCTGGAAGTGATAAGAGTGAAGACAATGGTGCTTGTTGGGCAAGGCAAATTTTGGTGGTTCGCGGGCTATGATTTCTTCTTTTGGACGGTGGAAGAATGGGCTAGGAAAGGTGGAACTTGGGCTTGGACTGTGTCAGTGGGCCTTTACTGGCCTGTTTGTTACTTAATCAAGGCTTGACAACAACCGCATTGACCTTTCTTTTTTCTAAAAAAAAAAATACAATCAATAAGGCTTAATTGTCATATTTCATCCTGACTTAGGTTGATAATGTCAAATTGCATCATCTTCTTCAATTTCAACATGTTTCGTTAGAACTATCTTCATGAGCTGATATATAATGGGTGTTTTCATCATTTCCAGTTAGGCCATAACTCACGATATCAAATAAGACTCTAATTTGATTGATGCAAAAAATATCCATATTATGTCACCGCCACATTAAAGCAATTCGAACATAAAATGTTGAAATGCAAATCAAAAATTTTAGTCAATAAACTGGGTGCAAATTAACCATTTAGCAAAGTTGAGGTGCGAATTGACATTTTCAGCCAAACCAAGTTGTGAATTGACATTTAAATGAATAAATGAATTACACTATTAAAATAATTAATAACTCTTATTCGGAAATTCAAAAATTGTCTAAATTTATTGGAAAATTTTTCTAAAATTTTGGACTTATTGGCAATTTCATTATAACTATATTACAATATATATTATCAATAAGTTATACAACAATCTTTTCTGAAACTCCACACAGGGTAAAAATCCACAAAAACTTCATTGCATACCAATGAAGACTCATTTATTTATATCCTTAACTCGATTTAATTCATATTTTTTTCATTAGCTCATGTAAAAAGCCTAAAAATGTAAAAAGTACATGCATAGATATGATTCATATTGTGAGTAGGAATATGTTGTATGCTTGAAATTATCTAAAATATAATGTTATTGTATTGCAGTAAGATTACATAATGTTATCATGCTTACAAGTGAATTCGGTGTCAAAGGTTTGGTTTTTGGCACTAACGCTAATAGCACCGAAGATCTCAGTTTTTTTAGTTTTCATGACCGAAAAAAGAAAATCAAAACCAACATCTTGGTGTAGGTTTCGGGTGGTTTCAATTAGTTTATTTAACCAAGAAATTAAGAGAAATATATATTCATCATTTGTCACTGAAACATCTTACCAAGTTACCAATCTTAAGTTCTTGAATATTTTTGAAAAGCAAGATCACCAGACCATCTCTTCCAGTCAATGGAGGGCCGACCGGCTGTGACTACTATTTATGCAGCACGTCATCAACGCTAGGAAGAAGAATACTTAGAACCTAAGAGGTCTTGCTATGCCCTAGCTCTCAGCTCCCATTTACTGGAGCTAACTTATGATACCCTCAAACTTGATTAGGAGGTGGTTACTACTGTGAAGCCAAAGTGGGGGAGAAAAAGGTCTTGGGGTAGTAGATTTTTTTTTTGGATTGATTGATGGACAGTAGAATTAGATAAGCCCAAGGAGGGTACCCACAAAGTAACCGGTCATACATTTTTTTTTTATTAAATGAGAATTCACTCATACGGAAGAAATCGTTACAAGTAGTATGAACGATACAATAATGAACCACAAACAAGTCTACTTATAACAAAAAGTCTGACCAACAGGCCTAAACATAACTTCCAGTGTCCAAATGGACACAAATGGAACTACTAGATCTCTGGTACACCATGAGGCAAGAAAAACAGTCATCTTGACCATGAAAACTCCAATCCGACAAAATGCCAAGCAAGTGGTAGAAACGTCAGCAACCAAACTGGAAGTGGTTCTGAACCCACAAAGGTTGGGCGAGTCAACTCCGCCTCCTGAGTAGTGAATACACGAGATTGGTTCGGTGAAAAAAATCATCACTCGATCAGTGGTGCATATGAACTAACCACAACACGACCACAAAGGGTCACACTTATTGAAACTAACAAACACAACAAAAACAGAAAATAAAAAACAAAGGGGTGCAGCACCCAGAGGCCTAGGCCCAAACAAGACCCAATAACAAAAGACCTGGCCCAAAACAAGCCCAACCCAAGCCCAGGCCAACTCCCAAGAAACCCTAGCAGTCAGACAACCCTGTCGAACACCCTCGACGTCTCCCCCATCCTCGGCGATCCACCTCCCTACCACCAACAAATGGGCGAGCAAATAAGGAAAGTCATCAAGAAGACACCAGCAAATCAAACCGCAGCCACACCAAGGACCAAACACCAAGCACCCCTGGAACACTCGCCGTCCACACCGATCAAGGACAGCCGGTCCGACTTCAAACCACCAAGACCATCCCAATCTAAACGAAAAAGTGGCCAGACACCGGATCCAAGCAACAAAATGTCGGATCGGGTAACACCATTACTCAGCACAGTCCACCAATCAAAGCCATGGTCGATCGGATCTGGTCACCCCGACAACTCCAGATCAGATCCCCACAGTAGGCATCTCCCCTCACCTACAACCATCCTTGAAACACACACCGAACTGAGATTGCAGCGATCCTAGGAGCCAAAAAACGAGCGTGCGTACCCCTCGAAATCCTCTCCTGGGCCGGGACGCCGTGACAAGGGCGCCGGCAGCGTCCAACCGGAAGAGAATCTCACTCTCTCTTTCGCTGTCTTTTTTTCTGCACGTGTGGCGTATACAAAAAATACTATTGTTGCAAACCCTAGTTATTTAACATAACCGGTCATGCATGAGCCTATTGATTTAAGGAGAAATTAGGATAAAGCGCTAGCCCTTCCTACTATTGATTTTTTAATTAAAATTCAGGTTTTTTTTTCTTTCCTAGATTTAGTCTTTTGACCAAGAGTGTGTTCCACAGCAAGCCCTAGTGGCAAGGGATCCAAAAAGGAATAGTTTCGTACTTTCGTAGTTAATCGATCCTTAGCTAGTTTACATCATTACTAATCTCAATAAGCTCACTCAAAATTAGTATAATTAAGCAAACAAGACTTAATAAGTTAAATTTTTAAAACTGCAGAGATTACCCTTCCTTTTTTTTTAGAGACATAGTCAATCTATTTATATCATTAGCTAGTTTACATCATTACTAATCTCAATAAGCTCACTCAAAATTAGTATAATTAAGCAAACAAGACTTAATAAGTTAAATTTTTAAAACTGCAGAGATTACCCTTCCTTTTTTTTTTAGAGACATAGTCAATCTATTTATAGTTCAACGAGGTTACACATAACAACCCACTTCAGTGGAACTGTCAAAAAAAGTTGCTACCTAACATTACCCTTCCTTAAATAAACTTTAACAATTTGTAGTTTCATGTAAGGATGATATAATGGTAAATTAAGATACATTGAAATTAAAAGGAAAAAAAAAAACACAAAGGACCAATTGACACACGCATAAGCGTGTGTTAAGAAGCTAGTTTTGACGATGTCTCCTACCACAGTTACATGTCTTGGTGATTATTTCTTTGAATTTTTGGAGAGTAGTGTTAATGTCCTCTAGTGGGGATTGTAGGCTTTTATTTTAGTTTAGTTTTTGCTTAATTTCATTTTTAACTAAAATATACTAATCATCTTTATGAGTGTTATTCGATAAGGATTTTCTGTTAGACCATTATGAATATAAATTTTAGTATATGTAATGCTTTGATGTTAATTAGTTTCTACGTTCTCTGAATAATATAATTATTTCTCCTCTAAAAACAAGGACAAACATATAAATAATCATGAAAGTTTAGATAGTGTATCCAAAGAACAAAACATCATGTTCTCTCACAACCCTAGCCCTCACAGGCCAGGTCCTCATTGTCACCAGTATGTGACTCTTCCTTTCCAACGTCGATTCCAGTTGACGGAACAACTTTCAGCCGTTTGCATCGTCTCCTTCATAAGTCGAGCATTGGGATTTGATACTACTACAATTTTAGGCAAAAGTCACCCCTCTATTAGCCACAAAAAATAAATGGTAGTCTTTGCGCAAAATTGTAGTAGTGTGAGTTCAAGGACTGTTCTAACCGTCGTTCAAGTGCGGCGAGTTGGTTTCGCCGTGGATATGCATTAGTCTGGTGGTGTAAGGGCAAAATATTTGCTATTGGCTATTTCCTATTTGACAAAACCTCTTCCCTTGTATTAGCAATTCTTTTGTATCATTGCTAGTTTGTTTTAGGGATTAGAAGTCGTGGCTTAGGTTGTTCTTACTCGAGATGGTTCGTGAAGACGCCTTTCTTATCCGGTCTTTTCTCCGGACTTCGATCATTGGTCATCGAAGGTTTCGTTCAAGCACCTCAAGGTATGACTCATGCATATGCACATGCATTTCATTCATATTATGTCTTCCTTGTTGTCCTAGGTTTATCTAGGTTGTTTTTCTTTCTCTTATGATGTGAATCACATAAGTATAGGATGCTTGATTGCAACACTTGTGTCTTGTATCACAAGTTTGTATGCATAGTTTCATACATTTGAGTTTATGATGTTAGGATTGCTAGATCTTCTTATAGATTTGTTTTGATTAGCATTCCTTTATGTTTAAGGCTGTTTCATGCCTTGCGATCGATCGTCACTGTTCATGCGATCGATCGCACCACGTGGCAAATTTGTCCGTTAGATTTATGACCGTTGCAGTTCGAAAATATGTCCGTTGGGACTTTTTCGTGCGATCGATCGCAACTTTCCGCGATCGATCGCAAATGAGGGTTTCGCATTTCCAGACGTTTCTGTCTCTTCATTTTACACTGTGCGATCGATCGCATAATGTCGTGCGATCGATCGTAAATGCCCCTGGGATGTTTTCTATAAATAGAACCCTTTTGTTTCATTTCGGTCAACTCTTTCCCCATAGTCGAAAATACACTTTGAGAGAGTTCTTTGGTATTGTGAGTGATCCTAGTTCCATGTTGTAGGTTCCTCATCTTAATCTCCATCTATAATCCATTGCTAAACACTTTGATTTGCATTTATATGCTAGTTTAGCCTATGTTTAGGATTTAGGAGATTCTATTCGATTCTAGCAATTGTTCCATGTTGAATTGCTGAATTGAATGATTGAATCTATATTCAATCTTCTTTGTTGTTAGTTTGTTTAGCTAATGATCCTTGTGATTAGTTAAACAAACCCTTGAATCATATTCAAGGCTTTTCAATTCGGTTTGGTTAATGCAAGCAATTGTTCCTTGTTGAATTGCTTGTGTTAATCGAATTGAATTCATTCATTCATACACACACACACTTGCATAGTCGGTGTCTTGCGGTTGGAGGATTCACGCGGTGAAGTTCGATCAATCGGAGAAGCTTGAGGTGGGATCACTTGAAGAGCATTCGGGGCTACACAAGGTTAGAGCTGCCACTAGTCATAGGATTGATAGTGTAGAGTTTGGGACGGAGTTCCCCCTTGTACGTGTTGCCGTTTGGCGTTTTCATAGTGTTACACAAGAGCGTGGGGTACGGCTCCCCTCCGGTTTTCCTCTAGTGGTAGAGGTTCCGGGTGACCATTTTGTGTGTTGCTTGTGTGATTGTTGATATCTATTGTATTGTGCTTAATTGATTAGCATATTGTGTGCTTGTTCATACATAGATATATATAGTCCGTGGTGTGCTAGTTTGATGCACACTTTGGGATTCTAGGTTGTACAATTGATTGTGCTTGTTGCATATATATTTGTTATCAATTGTGTATTGCTTGTGCAATAGTTAAAACCTAGGTTGTTCATTGTGAAGCATATTTGTATTGCTTCCTATTGTTGTTTGTAGGAGAGTTAAGTTTTAATTTGTTGAAAGTTGTGTATACTCTCCGATTAGTGTTTAGGACGACTATACCGTTGTTGGGACAATCCGGCGTACCGGAATTTCAGGTGGGCTGGGCATCAACAACTCCAACTATTCTTAGGTGGTCTATCGCGTCCTCCTTTGACGTTGGGATCGCAATGCCCACCTTGGTGGGTTGTTTCAGTTTCAGCAAGGTTGGCCACCAGAGAAGGTTTTGGTTTTTGGTAGCGAGGTTGGCATAGGAACTTTGTTCACTCCGGCGTGTGCTGCCAATGAAGGTTGGCCACTTGATCTGGGACGGAGGTCGGTGCCTCGGTGGTGAGGAGAGAAGATCCATGATTTCGATTTGGGTTTGGATTACTTCCTGAAAACCATGACTGGGCCTGGGCTTGTTTTGGGCTAAGATTGGGTCATAAGTTGGGTAGAGTACGTTGTTCTACAACCCATGAATATTGGGGGTGTCTTGCCACCCTCACAGTGCACTTAGTGCCCAAATTATCAGGGGTAAGAGTTCATCTAATTTGGGTTTCTCTTATGTCCCGCCTACAAGCTGTGGTGAAATTTCTGCTGAATCAGTTAGATGACGGTATTCTTTGCATACCACAATTGAGTGTTTAGGTTGATTAAAGAACATTTAGTTTATTTAGGTGATTAGGATTTTTATCTAAGTTTGTAGGCTCAATGAATAAAATCGAGTTTTATAGATGTAATGAGTGCTTAGCTAATCTGTTTGTTTAGTACTAACTAGGCAATGTATATATATTGGTCTAGAGAACTGATGTGTGCTTCATTGTGACTTTAGTAGATTGATTTTATCTTTCTTAAACAAAAACCAGTGTTCTAAAAGTCGGCCTAGGCGACGCCTAGGCGTTGGAAGGTGGCTTGCCGCCCGGAGTAATTAGTAATCGGTAAGAAAAATCGGCCATGGATTAGGCGGGCCGATTAGGCGTCCTGGGCGGGTCCGGGTGGTCCGAGGCGGGGCTGGGCGTCTCTGTGATTCTCGATCGGCGTTTCCGGCCAGCGAGCAGCTACCTTGTTAGAACAAGATCTGCTTCAGATGGGATTATGAGAGAGAGAGAGAGAGAGAGAGAGAGAGAGAGAGAGAGAGAGAGAGAGAGAGAGAGAGAGAGAGAGAGAGAGAGAGATGGGAAGAGACTTTATGATCCAAAAAAAAATTGAAAAGAGAGAGAAGAGAAGTTGCAGAAGGAAGAAGGAAAAACGAAGAAGAAGAAGAAGAAGAAGAGAGAGGAAAGAGAGAGAAAGAGTGCACGTGGGTGAGAAGAAAAAAATAAAGAGGAAAGGAAGGAGACAGAAGAAGAATGGGTGGGTGTGTCACTGTGTTGTTTAATTAAACAATTTTTGTTTAATTAAAGTATAGACTGTATAGGGTCTGTGTGAGACCCGGAAAATTAAAGGATTAATTTGGATATTAATCGAGATTAAATTCCTAATCTCGATAATTATTAAAGAGCTTCGGGAATTTTTCAGATATTTCCTCTTTGTCGTCACTTCGACATGAAGACTCGAGAATGAAGTACACGTCATTACGAGTACGTGGGAATTTTCGGGGTATTTTTCGGATACCCGAGCTATTTGTTTTAATTTTCGGAAGTTTGGAAATTAAAGAAAATGAAGCGGTTTAATCTCAGCCGTTGATCAAATCAGATTTGATCTGGGCCGTTGGATTTAACCATTTAAAACATGGAACTGTTTGGGAAGCCCAGAACCTTCCCCGCGTGACTTTCTCTCCCCTGCACCGTCTGCACCGATCATCAACTTCCATGTCCGGCCGTTTCACGGCGCCGGACCGGTCTCATCTTGTTCGTGCCGACACGGCAAGGCTAACGGCGGTCGTCGCAAGTCCAGCCGACGCCGGTGGAGAGAGAAACGACGGCCTGAAGCTCCGTCTGCTCCGATGGTGTTTTCCGATTCCGGCCACGACGGCGCACAAGACCGGTGCCAATAGCTTTGCCTGGTCACGACGAGCATGTATGTGGCCTTGGTTTCTCGAATCGTTGCTTGTGGAGAGAGAATCGAAGCTCCAAAGCTTCTTTTCTTTTCCGGCGAGTTTCTTTGTTTTCCGGCGACTCCGGCGACGGATTCCTTCGAGTAAGGTATCATTCTTGCTCAACTCATTGAGTTCTACATGTTGGTATACTTGGAATTCATTTTGGTTGAGTATTGGAAGATTTGGTATTTTGGAATTGTCCTGCCACCGTGAACCACCGTGAGTGGTGGCGGTTCAGGTTGCCTTTGTGGTTTTTCTAACCTTGCTTGATGTTTTAGAAAACATATTGATTCCTGAATACTTGAAGTGCAGGATTATAGAATTTGGATCAAATTGTTGATTCAAATTGTGTTAAGGTGTGAAGGATACCTACGGGGTGTCCATAGTAATTATGGAAATGACACCCGATGAGAAATGATTTCCGTAAATCGGAAATGGTTAATCAAATGGATTTTGATTAAGTTGTCGAGTGTTGTTAAATTGAGTATCTCATATTAACACTCGGATTTGGTTATTGTCGAACTAGGAACTCCAGTTGACCCGAGACGTAAACTGTGGTGGTGGTGATGTTGGCCTGATGTGATAAACGAGAACAAGCTCCGAGAATCCAGGTAGGGATAAAAATAAACTTGGGACTCTCTCGGTTAGAGTTTTCTCGTATATATATGTTATATAAGATTTGCATGGCTATGATTTACGCCATGTGTATTTTGAATTATATTTGATTTATATGATGACCTGAGAGTGAGTGGAGCATAGCGACTTCCTTGGGTTTCGATCCCCTAAACCTCCGGAGGGGCTGTACGGACGGAATAGTGTCTGACATCCTTTGAGGTGTGGCACTAGATCTAGGCGGTATGGCATGAATGGACACTCTTGCTACACCTTACGGTTTGTTGAAGATTTTAATCTTCGGTAAGGATGTAGTTGGCTAGATTGATCGGTCATCAGGTTTGATATTTTACCCGAGTACTTATTTAATTATTTTCTCATGGTATTAATGAGAAATGATTTATTATTTTCCTTGATATGTTTTACATACTGGTTGGCCAATGAAATATATATTTTATGATTTTTAAATCTAGCCGGGGTGAATTCCCCTACTGAGCAGCGAGGACGAAAGCTCACCCCTACTATAGTTTTGGATGCAGGTACTGTGCACTGGGAACGGGACAACAGTGGTTGGCGCTGGGTGTGCAAAATTGTTATCATCGGATATTCGTTTATCGAATATCAGGTTCCGGAAATTATGTATTCATTCTGGTTGTATCGTTTCATTTATTTTGGAACTCGTTGACCATTTATCTTGTTCATGGTCAATAATGTGAAACTCATTCATGAATTCCTATTTCGATCCGTTTATTTAATTTGATAAATTGGATTTAAATCGTTTTACGATTTCCAATTGTTTCACCTCTATTCAAAGTAAATTTGTTTCCGCATTTGCGTTCTGAAAACTATTCACTTAATTGCCTTGCGTTTCTTTAAAGTATAAGTTAGTAGTTTAGCTTGTATTTTTAAAGGCTCGCGGCACTGTTTCGTGCTCAAATTGAAGAGGTGCAATTTGGGGCGTCACAGTCTGGGCTTTGGGCCAAATCGGAGAAGAAAAACTGAAAAACAATTATGTGGACATATGCTATATATCTTTTTATTTTGTACATATTTTATTGTTTATATGTGATGTAATAAAATTAAAATTAAAAAAAAAAAAAAACCGCCTAGGCGGCCGATTAATCCCCGCCTAGCCGACTAGGCGCTAGAAGGTGGTCTGCCGCCCTAGTAGCGCCTAGCGAGTTTTAGAACATTGACAAAAACTAAAAATAAAAAAGACGGTGTCTCCATATATATATATATAGTCCCCTTCACATGCAGACGTCCACACGTAGATTAAAATGTGAACATCTGCATCCCGACCAATTGACAACATAACTCAATCATCGGAACCGTTTATCATTTAAATTTATTTTCAAGAATTATCCTTGCAAAAAATTAGCCGAATTGGAGATTGTTTGGTCATCTGTTCGTTGTATAGTTTATAGACAAATACAGTCCGTCAGATAAGGTTGAAACGATGAATGTGGTAATCAAATGGCTAAATAATTTCTAATTTGAAATTTTTTTTTTATCAAAATGATCATTGAATGATAACCTAAAATATAGACGGTTTTGATCATTAGTATGCACTCGCAATGAGGATGTTAGCATTTTAAATTACGTGCGGACGTCCGCATGTGAAAGAGACTGTATATATATATATATATAGCTGGACAAGAATACAATCGAAAACACAACGATCAAGAATCTAGTCAAGAGGATTGTCCAAAAAAGAGGATTAATCTCCCAGATCTTCCGCCAATAGTATAAGCAACTTTTGTCGGTTTGTGTTGGCCAGGCACACGCTGAAACTGCCGGCCAAGTTTCCACGTGGCAATCCCACCTTAATTTTGCCTGCCGAGTGCCGGCCATGTTCCTCCTCTAACCTCTTATTTCTTCGCTCGTCGCTGTCCATATAGTAACTGTTAATTTTGCAGCTATATGATCCGTTAACTAGTTCAGCTAGTAACTCTAGTATAATTATATATTAGAGAGTACTGGACTAAATTAGATCGAGTACGTATACTAGTAGACTATGAAGAATACTAGCAGGAGGAGAGTCCCCGGAATGCCGTTGATCAATGGATCACGGAAGGAGACAGATCATCATCATCATCATGATCAAGATCTTATCCTCTTCCAGGAGTTGCAGAAGCGCGAAAAAGAATGCAATATTGTCAGCCTCCTCCAGCCTGTTTCTGATGAGTTTGAGCCGAATGGTACCGACGTTCATTTTCATTTTATATTACTCGATCTATACACATCGATCATGTGCTTGCTTCAGCCGGCCGCCGCCGGTCCTTCACCTTAATTTCGTTACATTAACTATATATATATATATATGTTTATATATAGCTCGATCATATATAGCTGAATTGCTTGTTGATATCAAACTATTAACGATACGTACAGGAAACTATCAACTCTACAGAATTGCATCTGCCAAGAAAGGATCTGGATTTGAATTTCTTGCTGAAAAAGAGAAGAATGATTATGATTGGTAACTCGCCTACACCCACTTCCCTAATTTTATTTACTTTCGCCAATTAAATTTAAAAAGACTTTTAGATTTGCTTAATATATGTGTCAAATTGTGAGGATACCTCAAAGTGTTTATGCATGAACTGGCTCACAACGAAAGAAAAAAAAAATCAACGTCATTTTTTGGGCCACACGGAGCTTAAATGACGCATTTTCATGAAGGATAGATAAGTTCTAGCTCATTTCTCAATGCAATTCTCTATTCCCACAACATCCACGTTAGTAACTTGCAAAACTATTGAATGTTTGCCAAGCATGAAATTTATTAAAATTATATGAAATTAATAAGTTCGTTCATGAGGCAGTTTGTCAAAACTGATGATATAGATATGGGATTACATTGTGGTGTAAAACATAGCGATCGCGAAATGAATTCTCATTAACTTTTTAAATTTATTTGATGGCATATAATATGCTAGGTAAGTAATAGTAGCTAGCTAATTGATTCGCTTATATATATGTCAAGGTTAAAAACACCACCAGCAACTCCTCTTTTTCCATCTCTTGAAATGGACGCAAAAGACCCTGAACTCATTATTCAACGGGAAATACCAATCCTCCAACCTCTTTCACGGGTATGTAAATACAATTTTACATTTGAGTCAAAAAAAGCTATCATTTACATCTCGAGTTAATACAATATTTTACAATTATATTTTACCTAAAAAAAAAGGCTAAAAAAATTTGCAGACTTGGTAGTTTATTGTAGTTTTAGTATTCCAAATATACATGCTATCATTTGTCATTTTAGTCATTGTCAGTTAATGTGTTAGTGGGATTTAACTAGTTAGCAAAAATGTGGTTGTAAAAAGAGTAAAATTTTTAAATGGTACATGAACTATCAGGAAATGCATTTTTATATAGTATCTGAACTATTGCGCCGTTAATCATTTTGGTACCTCCGTCAATTTTATCTTTTAAAAACATGGGTAAATATGTCAACCAACATAAAAATAAAAATTTATTCTTCTCAGTTATTTTATTCTTCTATATATAATATTATTTTAATTTTATAAAATTGTAAAATTAATTTTATTCTTCTCCATTACACTAAAAATAAATTATTTAATTCTTCTCAGTAAATTTTTTTTAAATTACACAAAAATAAAACTAAACAAAATTAAAATCGTTTTATTTTAATTTCATAAAATTTTAATGAAAATAAAATTGTTGTTAACCATTTATTTTATAATTGTTGTAAAAAAAAATATAAAAAAAGACTAAGAAAAGTTAGCCAAATTTTTTTAGAAAAAAAAAAAACTAAGAATGAACGATTTGACCAAAATGTCCATGACAATAAGAATTACTTATGTACCACGTAAGCAATTTTGACAAAATATTAGATTGAGGTACCATAATAACTAACGGCGCAATAGTTCAAGTACCACCACTCCCTAAACATTTTTGAGAAATTTTATTCACACACCTCTATATATTAGATACACACCCATTTTTTCCTACAATTTACATAAGACTTTGTGGGTAAGTAAAATTACCAAAAGAGACATTTATATATTAAAACTAAAGAAACATAGTTGAAATAAACAATCTCGCGTTAGAGTCTTCTTCTCCTCTACGAGAACGACGTGGGTGAAGATTGAAAGTCCTAAACCTAAAGCACGTACAATATCGTTTAGTTTACAGAAAGAGAAGAAGAACACAAAAGCTTCAAATTGATGTTAGGGTTCTCTGCCGGCTGCTCAATTGGTTAAGTTTTTTACTCTTTTTTTTGTGCGCCATTCTATATATGCTTATCAATTCTTCGATCAGCCATTCCTTCCATGATGAGTAGATGATGAGAAGCCATACCCCTAAGCTTTCATTCCCTAAAAGATTATCTTCATAAGATAATTCTTTGATCAGCCATTCCTTCCATGAAGAAAGATTATGTTTTGCCATACCCCTACTCCTAATCTTTCATTCCCTAAAAGATTATGTTCATAAAAACGCTTTTTGTTTGATCTTGAAATTATTCTGTTGGAATCGGATCTAGGATTGATAAGAATTATATTTGTAAATAGAGTTTTTATCATAAACAGTACCTGATATATCGACTGTTCATCACTTTAGTACCCGACATTCCAAAAATATCACTTTGGTATCTGACATTTGGATCCCGACCCAACTTTGGTACCCACCGTCAATAACCCCGTCAAATCTAAGCCCATGTGACTTTTTTGCATGGGCAATTTAGTCATTCCCTTCATCTGACTTTTTTTTTTTCCGGACTGAATTCTTCCTCTTTTGGGTCTGTTCTTCTTCTTCTTCTTCTTCAATTTCTGTCCCTCACGACCCTTGGGCCTGTTCTTCCTCTTCTGGACTGATTTTTTCTCTCTCTCTCTCTCTCTCTCTCTCTCTCTCTCTGCAACTCGGCTATAGAAGGGAGAGAGAGACGAGCAGAGGCGCGCGGGTCTGTGCTCGGAGGCGCTTTGTGAGCGGAACTGAGGAGGTTGGCGATGAACGGTGGTGGAGATGGGTGTGGAGATAAGAAGAAGAAGAAGAAGAAGAAGAGCAATCAGTCCGAAAAAGAAAAAAAAAGGAAAAAAAAGTCAGACGAAGGGAATGACTAAATTGCCCATGCAAAAAAGTCACATGGGCTTAGGTTTGATGAGGTTATTGACGGTGGGTACCAAAGTTGGGTCGGGGTCCAAATGTCAGATACCAAAGTGATATTTTGGAATGTCGGGTACTAAAGTGATGAACAGTCGATATATCAGGTACTATTTATGATAAAAGCTCTTGTAAATATAATTAATTATAATTGTAAGTATAATTAAATGGTAAGTATTAAAGTTAAATAAGTAATAACCATTGAGTGTATTTAGTAAATAGGTTGTGTATTTAAAATTAGGGTAGTTTAGGAAGTTTGGGGTTGTGTATCTAATAAATTGTGTTTCAATAAATTTAATAGGTGGTGTATTAATAATGGGGTGTGTATCTAGTATTTAGTCATGTGTGAATAAAATTTCTCAACATTTATAGGTACCAAAAAGTGCATTTTGTGATAGTTCATGTACCATTTGGAAATTTTACTCTTGTAAATTAAAATGTCATAAGTCCAAAAAAATGGGTGATCATTGTGGCTTCTCCGTTTGAAGTAGTTGAGAATTTATGTTGTCATTTCCCACGTTGTAATCTTTTTGTTAAATAAATGAAGGTTTTTTCTCTAAAAATAAATAAATAAAAAGTTAATAAAAATGTCATTTAATCTATATATATAATGGGAAAACTTGGGTTCTCGGAAAACATTCAAAAATCCAAGATTTGCTCATCCTAAACTATATTAGCCAATATATAAACTTAAATAAAATAAGGGCAAAATAGTAAATAACATAATAAAAAAATTAAAACCATATTTATGAAGACCCCACACAAACTTACTCACTTGCCTATTTATTATTATTATATAGATATATATATTTTTAATTTTTTTTAATTTTTTTTATTACAAAACCGAAGAACAAGTAATGTGAAAAAACTAAATAAACGATAACGTTTTTTTTACGTACGAACGCCGCCTTCCATACACGCAAAGCGCGTGTAGGAAGGCTAGTTGTTCTTTATGTGGAAACTATTTATGGCATGTTTACTTACTTGGAATGAAAATGTAAATGAATCGAAATTCATTCCTAATACCTAGTCCCTCCTTGGTAATCAAACTTCGGATATTCATGAATGAATTCTTTTTTTTTAGTCACTTTTACGTGGGACCCACAACCATTCTGATTCATGTGCATGTTAGTAAACACAATAAAACTCATGAATGGAAATCAATTCCTTTATTCTCATACCCATTCAAAGTAAGTAAACATGTCATTAAAGTTATGGATATGGAGAGAAGTGGGAAGTTTAAGGTGGTTAAGACTTAAGAGTTTGCAGAGAAGTAGAAAATTAAGGCGGCTCCCTGTTGAGAAGTGGGAAGTCATGAGTGATACTTTTTTTTTTGCAAATTATTCTATTTTCTTTTTAATTTGTTATATTATTCTCGAATTACTATAATATCCCTTTAATTTTAAAAATTATTTGAAATTAACACACACACATATATAAGTCTTGATGTAATTTCACATCCACTTTTGATGACAAAGTAGGTTCTCTTTACTACATAAACTAGAAATTGCCAATATAACATGAGTGTGAGAGAGGATAGTTACATGTATTTTTGAGATTTATTTTCAATTCTTATTTTATTATTTATTTCTTTGTGTTTTTGAATTTTATATTCTTAATGATTATTATGATGTATATAGTTACTTAATCTTTAAACGAAATAAAAATAAAAAATGGTCGTCAAAGCTTTTTTTTTTTTTTTTTAATCTTCCTTGGGGAGTCGAACTCAAGATCTCTCCTGGGACAACATTGGTGTCAAACCACTACACCAACCACCTTGGATAAAAACTTTTTATCTTGATAATAGTATAAATTTAGATATAGACTAGAAACTACTACACACTCTATGGTTTGAGAGTAGGAGTGGGTACATAGTTACGAAATGTAAGAGTGAAAAGTTATGGGTAATTTTTTTAAGAGTAAAACCCTCAAATGGTACCCAAACTATCACGAAATGCACTTTTTGGTACCTACAAATGCTTAGGGAGTCTAATATATGGTACCCAAACTATGACTTTATTAGCCCCAAATGGTACCTCCGTTATGTTTTCCGTTAAAAAAAAATAAAAAAATTCAACAAGGGTCAGACAAAAAAATTCACTCATGGGCATTTTGGTAAAATCATTCACTTTTTGTGTTTTTGGTTAGATCCTTGATAAATTTTTTTTTTTAACGGAAAACATGACGGAGGTACCATTTGGAGCTAACAGAGTGATAGTTTGGGTACCATTAGACTCCCTAAGCATTTGTGGGTACTAAAAAATGCATTTCTTGATAGTTTGAGTACCATTTGAGGATTTTACCCTTTTTTTAACAAATTATTGATAAGGTCACTTTTGGTGACTTTGTTATTTTTTAAGCCACCCAATATTTTTATCCTCCATAAGGCCACCAAAATATTTAAAATTTCAATATTTACAAAAATGCCACCACATTTTAATTTTCATTATTTACAAAAATGTTACTACATATAAAAAACTGCTACTAAAGACAAGAAAGCTACTGTCAAAGAACAAGAAAGTTACTGTCAAAGAACAATAAAACTGCTGCCAAAGAACAAGAAAGCTAATGTCAAAGAACAAAAAATGTACTTCCAAATAACAAGAAAGATACTCCCAAATAATAATAAATGCATGTACTCCCAAAGAACAAGAAAACTATTGTCAAATAATAAGAAAACTACTGCCAAAGAACAAGAAAGTTACTGCCAAATAACTAGAAAGCTACTGCCAAATAACAACAAAGTTATTGCCAAAGAACAATACAATAGCTTTTTGTAGGCAGTGACATTTTTGTAAATAATGAGAAGAAAAAAACAGGGTGACATTTTTGTAAATATTGAAATTTGTAATATTTTGGTGGCTTTATAAGGAATAAAAATATTTGGTGGCTTTATAAATATTTTTATTCCTATTCATTGACACAATTAATAGAATGACGCAAATACAAAAAGAAATATATATATATATATATATATATATATATATATATATATATGCATCAGCATTGCATGGATTTAAAAATATAATTTTATTTTAAAATATATACATAAAATGTTGATAGCTAGCTTGATTATATTGTAAAGATATATATATATATATATATATATATATATATATATTGACATAGATTTAAAAATATAATTAGATTTATGTGACATGACATGTCATGTAGGATTAATGCTTCCACATCTTAAGCCTTAATAAGGCCCCCTTGGTTTTGCTTAAATAATCGTATAAATATAGATATATAGTTATAGACTCTTGATCAAAAAGACAAAAATGTAGTTATTTGTTTTGAGTAAATAACTTCATTAGTAGGTGAATATGACTTATTAACTAATTGATGAAATTAACGATCTAAAAACGAACGTTATGCCAGTTTTCAGCTGCCAATTGCAAATCGGAAGCGGTAGTTGAGCATAGCAATGGGAGGCCAAAATCTTCAAACTCAAAATCAAAACTCCCCCTAAGGTCTGTCATGCCGAGTACTCAAAGACGAAGCAGTACAGTATCAAATTCATCAAACCAAACGAAAAATACCAAAGCTGCTGCAACAGAAGTACCAATTCAGAACCAACAGAAAAAATCGGCCGCTGATCGTAATGACATGATGATCATGACAAGGAAAACAAAGCCTACGACAAGGACAAGTAGAACTGGTGCTGTCTCCCCTCTTCCTCTTGCGAGATCAATTCCAGCTGGCTTTTCTAACGAGAAACCGCCTAATCTGAGGACAGATCGACGCTCAATTTCTGCTACACGTGATCGATCAGCTCGAGCGAAATCAACTGCAAGTAGTCACCTGCAGAGATCAGCATGCACAGCTGAACCAATTAGGAGGCCGCAATCATGCTCATCGGTTGCAAGCGTCTCTAGGGGTCGGAATAAAATCAATGATGTCAGCGTGCAGCAGGATTCCGTCAATGAAGGCAATTGGATCAATACTAGTAGTCCAAAGGGAATAACGGGAAATGGGACGCAAGTCTTGGGGAGTAGGATGGTACAGAGAGTCATGAGTGCAAGATCAAAAGTGGCTACTCTTGAAGAAAAAGATAAGAAACCAAATTCCCGGTTTCCGCTTAAAGAAACCTCTGGATTTGGAAGAATATATGATTCCCAAGAATTCAATGGATATAGCTAGCTCTCAAACATATGGTATGGTTTTTGCTTTATCGTGCTTTTTCTTTTCATATCTTCGTATACGTGCATTTATGTTTTTACACGCATATATTTACCTGCATGCGTATACATACAGTACGTACGTACTAGTAGGAGTCTTGACCACTTGACATTTAAATACCTCTACACAAAGTATCACAACTATAGATGATAAACCTTTAAGTATATATATGTATATAGAGTCGATCCCTTAACATACAGATTGAGATCGATCCTCAATCTCTAGTCTCATCTAAGAAAAGTGTAGGGATCCTTTCTTTGGTCACCATGCGTGCAATATAGTTCAATTAATGAGTTTTGCATGCATCTTAAGTGAGTTAAGTCGTTTTTTTTATATCGATCGTATGTGAAAAAAAATTACCCAAATTGAAGATAAACTATTTAGTCATTTATAATCAGTCAATTTTTTATTGGCCAAAAGAAAAAAAGTTGGTCAATTTTTCGGTTTTGGTTGATTTTCTTTATATAAAGCTATTTGACATGCATTCTAACCGTGCCTTTGAAAAAAAATTTAGAAGAAATAAAAAGTATAAAAATAAAATAGGAGAAGTGGTAGGGATGGCAATGAGGCGGGTAGGGTACGGGGATTAAAATATCATCCCCGTCCTCGAAATTATTTTTTGTCCCCATTCCCGCCCCAATTCCCATAATAAGATAATGGAGATTCCACGTCCCCGTCCCCGTCCCCGTCCCGGATTAGGTCCTCATACCCGCCCCGATCCCCGTTAACAAGTATTACTAATTTATTATACAAAATTTTTTAGAGGTTTAAAAAATATGACGTTAAAATCAAAACATCAAAATAATATAAATTCGTAATTTCGATAAAAATAAATAAATACAAGTCTCGCTTAAAACAAACAGTAAAAGTAAATAAAAGTTTATGTGTTGGCAAAAAAAAAGTCCACAATTAGCTACTGAATAGAATTTCACAACTTACTCATTCAAACCAACAAAGAAGTTTCCATAAATATTTATTATATTAAAAAATATATATATACATAATAAATAATAATAATTATTATTATTATAGTTTTTTTAAATAATTCTTATTGGGTGGGGATGGGGACCAAAATACCATCCCCGCCCCGTACCCGATTTTAGAAATCGAATACTGGGGATCCATGTCCCCGTTACATGATATCTCCCGAATTTATCCCCGTTAGGGTCGAATACCCGATGGAAATTTTTGCCATCCCTAAGAAGTGGCGTGCAAGTAGATATGGGTCTAGCCAGTAGTGTTCACATGCTCAGTAGAGTCAATGCTCAGTCATGCTCAGCCACCGTTGGATTTAAATCCAACGGTGGAGAATGATGAAAAAAGAAATATGTTTAAAAAATGCTATCATTCTCCACCGTTGGATTTAAATCCAACGGTGGCTGAGCATGACTGAGCATTGACTCTACTGAGCATGTGAACACTACTGTGGGTCTAGCTCTTGCATATATTTTTTGTTTTGTTGTTGTTATATTCCAAAATAATAAAAGGAAACAACTCCTTTCCCCTTAGTTTGTTCTAGAGAGAGTTTAAATTCAATTTTATATGTGAGGTTCATAATATTCAGGGGAAGTTTTTAAAGTGCATTTATTTTTTCTTAAACATTACGTGTGAACACTCCTATTTACGGTGGCCAAACAGTACAAATCACAAATCTATATGCATGTATAATGAGAAGGTTTTGTAGCTTGCTGTTGGCTGTTAATTAGAACCTAGACTTAAGTTTTTAATTTTCAACTTGTAGGCTCATTTTTGTTTTTCTACAATAAATGAGTGTCAGTACGCATTTTGTTAATTTTCCTAGTTTAACTTATTCGTAATAAGCTTTCGCCAATTAATTATTTGACTGGCTTGATTAATGATAAGCAAATTATTTTTCTTAAAAACAAAATAAAGGAAAAATTAAAAAAATTAATCTTTTACAAAATAATAGTTGAAGATTTGAAGTAGTAAAAAAACAAAACATTCATATAATTGTTTAAGAGCATCTTTAGCAATGCTAACTATTTTTTAACTAAATTTTAGCTAAAAATAAAAAACTATTTTGGCTAGCCAGTTTGAAAATACGTCTACACCAATGCTTTCTACTTTAGCTAGTATTGAATTTAAATCACTTTACTAATGAATAAAAAATAATTTAAGTGTATTTAATAATTACACAAAATAACTAAAAATGAATGTTTTAAATTAACAAAAAAAATAGAGAGCCTCATCTCGCTCTCTATATTTAGGAGCCATATAGCTAAAAACTAAAATAGAGAGCCACTTAGGAGACTAGTGTAGCTGCTAAAATAGCTGAAAAACTAAACATACTCTCTAAAATAGCTAAGGAGCTAAGATAGAGAGTCTGTTAAAGATGTTCTAAGAACCAGAAAAATTTACTACCTAAGTGCATATATATATATTTGTCCAAAAAAAAAAACTACCTAAGTGCATATGCATTTGCTCACATTAGCTAGAATGTACAAATCAGCCCGGATCTATAAGCAAATACACCCTTCTTCTATTCATATTTCTAACTCTTCTACCCCAATCAATCCTATCTTATCGAAACGCTGCCACAACAATGAGAGTTTCTATTGGGACCTCCAAATTTGCTCACTAGACCTCTCAAACTCTCTACACCTCCTTTTTGCTTTTAAATAAAACAATTTGCTCACTAGACCTCTCTTTGAATTTCCAAAATAACCTTACTTCTATAATTTATGTAAAAAATAATGAATTAATGGCTCATTATACGGTTTATATCTCTAATTCACTCACTACACCTCCATTTGTTAATTTTTTTTTTGTTAAGACCAAAAACCTTCACCAAAAAATTCTAAAACTTCCGTTGATGAATCAAACAGAAATTGTCAAGTAAAATCTTATGATCTGGGAACTGAAATCTTAAAAGGGTGCTCGCGTGTAAAGTGAGAATTCAAGAGAGTTTCTGAAACTTGATGACTGATCATTAAACTTAACATTTTCATTAAGAGATTGGGATCTATTCCTTGATCAAGTTTCAGCGCCAGAGAAAAAAAAATATTATGATCAATAAATGTAGTGGGATTAACAACAATAAATAGCATCAATCAATACCTTGTTTGAAGATTTTTAAACCATGAATTGAGTCTCCATAAATGAAGATTAACTTGTTTCAATCAATTATGACTTCTTATGTCATTCAGTGTACATAGTTTGAGAAAGAGATTGCGCGCGTGTACCTAGATGAGAGTTTAGGGTTTCTGTCGTTAAAACTAAATTGGAAGTCTATAGAAAATGTGTTGGGTTTATTATTTATTGTCCATATCTGTCATTTTATACGAGGATAAATAAATAATTTAATAATTCAAAATAGAAGGAGGTCGAGTGAGGAAATTTGGAGGTCTCAATAGAAAAACTCCACAACAATACATGCAGCAATGAAGACTTGAATTTCGAAATTGGAAGATTTGAATTCTTTGATTCAAAATAGAAACAGTTGTCCATATATCACAATTTTTTTTTCTCTCTTTCTTTCTTTTTTTTCACTAGTTAATCATGTTTATATTTTTGTCTACCGTCTTCAGGTGGCGCCAAATATAAAAAGTGATGGAATTTGATGTAAAATACCTACTTTTTGGAACTGCAAATTAATAGTAAAGGCAAGGCGGTCATAATTGTATTTGGTGTAGTAATTTTCCATGTATTGCTATTTTTAATGTAAATTTTGATAGAGCTAGCTATTTATATTATTTTGAAAAACATAAGATATCATTAATATCATAAGCTAGAACAATATCATATATATACATCAATTTCTTAGGTTTAAACTCAATACTGATGGCCAAGCAAACTACCAAACTAATAAGCAACGCTCATTAAGAACCTGATAGCTTGTTTGTTCAAAAACGAACCTATAACAGGTTAAACAGCGACAAACGTGGCCTGTGGCCCACAATTGTACTAATATTGTCTCAACTTAACCACTTATTAGGTGTTAAGTTTTATCACAAAAAATCTCGGTACAATTAGTAATGAACCACTCAAACCAACACATTTTTTTAAAGGCATGTTATTTGTTTCGAGCCTAGTAATTCGGGCTCAGTACGTGATGGGAAAGGAAACCTGCTCTGATACCATGTTAGACAACGATAAGTGTGACCCGTGACCCACTATTAGGTATTGAGTTTTATCACAAAAGGCCTCGGTACAATTTGTAGTGAATCACCCACTTATAAGTTATATTTTTCTTTGTCACTTTTCTAATGTGGGATCTTCCAAACACAACATACAACATGTTCCAAGTAACACATGATAGGGTTAGGAGCGGGTCATTATTGTACTGTTTGCTGAATTTTAGTAATGATCGACAAACATCCTTTCAATAAAAAACAATCACTAATAAAAATTAATTTTTTTTAGAAGATACCAAAACTTTTTTTTTTATAAAATTGGCAGTATTACAAGGAACTCGATCACCTCATAAAGGGACAAAATAAGTCCCTCACACGCACACACAAATACACAACAAAATTATAAAGAGTACATAGAAAATGGGCCATGTGCTAGGCACATGTCAGTTTTGGATAAATTATTAACGAAAATTTGCGATGGGTACTATTAATTTAAAATGAAATCGAAGAGTTCAGCTGTTCAGGTACGTACTGGTAGTGAACAAAATTGAAGTTCAGGTACCATCGATAAGATAGAAGATACGTTCAGGTACCATTTATGATAATAACCCTAGAAAATAAATCAAAAATAAAACTCTCACACTAAAAATTAATTGTGAGGATAATATAACTAATCAAGGTCGGGCCTTATCCGTTACTTCTATATTTAAAAATATCCAATAGGTCCTAATTTTCATTATATATTTCCCTTCAAGTTTAAGATATTTTAAATATTTCCCAATAAGGACCTATTAGGCCTATTTTTTCCCCATCAAGGACAAAATATGCAAAGTCTGATCTGTTATGTTTTTTTTCGGACATTTTTGCCCTTTTTTCATCGTGGTTGAGCTGCACTACAAACAAATCACCATGTTCAAATTCCAACTTCCACAAACATCGATCAAATATCGAATCAAAGCTTAAAAACACGTAGAGCTCAACAAGAGGGTCAAGTTTCATACCTACTTCGTCAACAACAATGATCTGAGTCGCCGGAAAACGTCATAGAACCCGCCGGAATCTGGAAATATTTTTTCCTTCGAATCGCCGTCTTCCAACGCTAGATTGAGAATCCGTGACCGAGGTTCTCTTCGCGCTGCCGATCTGAAGAGATCGGCACCCATGCGCCACCGAGAGGTGGCCAGACGACGGAGAAAAAGCCGGGTCGGGTTGCTTATTCGTGGGTCTCAACTGGGTCGACAGATCTACTATTTTATTGTGGTCAATAATTTTTTTTATTGTGGTCAATAATTTTTTTTTATTGTGGTCAGAGTGTATAATTAAAACTTGGTTTCTATGTGAAATCTAAGAGTTTGAATCTATGTGTACGGGTTTCATAATTAATGGTGTGTTGTGCAGTTTGTAAGGCTTGAGTTTGTTTAATAATTGTTGGTGTTTGTGAAGTACCATGAGTATTAGGTAAGATTGTAAACTATGAAACTTGACACCACATGGTGTCAAGGTTCACCGAAAGAATAACTTGCAGAAGATGAATGAGTTTGTGTATATGTGCCTTAATATTTTTCTGACTTGGTGCATGCAATTCACACATATAATTATAGCAAAAAAAAAATTTATTGTGGTCAATAAAATTTTATTGACCCCTCAATAAAACCTACATAATTAATGGTGTGTTGTGCAGTTTGCAAGGAATTACTGGACTTGAGTTTGTTTAAAAATTATTGGTATTTGTGAAGTACCATGGTAATTATCGATTTTAATAAAATTTTATTGACCTCAATAAAACAGTTTATTGACCTCAATAAAATACACAAAAGTGATGTTTCATCGTTGCTGCACTGGCGTTCTCGTTGTCAACTTCAATAAAATTTTATTGAGGTCAATAAAATACACAAAAGTGATGCTTCTTTGTTTTTTCCCTCCTACCACGAAAAGTATCGTTTTCTCAAAAAAAATTATTGAGGTCAATAAAATCTGTCAGTAGCAGTTTCGTAATTTTTTTAAAATGTATAGGACGAAAACGTAAATTGGTCAATTAATGGACCGGGTGGGCACCGTGTTTTTCTCTTGTCCTTGATGGTAAATATTTGTCCAACTTTGGACCTTATGGTCAAAGACCCTTTTTTTAATTCATCTACTTATAATTAATCACTACATCTTATATTTTTTTTTTGTCAAATAGAAAATCTCAATTAATTAATACATGAGAAACACATTTCAAAGATACTTGAGTTAAAAATTAGAACATTTTTTATATTTTTATAAATGAGTAAATTTGCCAATTATTATGGTGTTTATTTTTGCATGATAAAGAGTTTAAAAGAGACCAAAAACAAAAGTTGCAAACAATCGCACACGTAAAACGTATGCAAAATGCTAGTAAATTATCAAATAAAAATTGGTAATAAATTTGAGAGAAGAAAAAAAAAGTGGTGATAAATTTTTTAATATGTATGCTAGCTTTCGACACTAGTGTTAATGGTATTGAATGAGTGATATTTGTTAATTTTATTAGTTTGTTTGGTCGTTAGAATTTCGGATACAAGTTTAGCAAGGAAATTAATGTATGTGCTATGCGAGAGAGAGAGAGAGAGAGAGAGAGAGAGAGAGAGAGAGAGGCTGCAAGTTGTGGGGGTAGCCTAGATGGCTACCGTACAGGGGATGAGATGATGGATGGATCATGGGTCATGTCACTAGCTAGCGACATCACAAACTCCAATCTTTGAGAGAGAGAGAGAGAGTGTGTGTGTGTGTCTGTAAACCTACAAGCTAGCTTATAACAATTAATAATTAACAACACAGAATCGGATTAAATGCTTTGCTTATGGACTTTTCCAGGCCCTCGAATACGATGAACTGTGTGTTTTAGCAAGTGTTTAATTAGCGTTTACTGCTTTCTCCGCGTCATCTTAGGCGCATCTCCTCGCTCTGTTTTAGGGGGACTTTTCTGATTCCCCCGCCTCATCCTCAGGCCTCCCCGAGAGTCTTTTCCATCACATACTCATCATCTTTATATGCCTTTCCTTGCCCTTTGTTTTTTCCGGCGAAGAATTAGAAGCCCATATAATTTATTATATATTTCAAGAAGACCATATTATCAGTGCCTGCAGTGTGTCACTGCATATTTGCATGAACCCTTTGATCGATATATAAAACTCTCGCTCTATATCTCCTCAAAAGTAGCTGCTATAGCTAGCTCACTCACTCAGAGATCGAAAAAAAAGAAAAGAAAAAAAAAAGAGATATCCATAGCTGATTTAGCTACTTGGTACATTTTCATCATCAGTAGTACTATACAGATCCTGTAGCTACTTGATCAGTAAAAAGTTTAATCAAGAAATTCAAAAGGTTTGACCGAAGAAATCGAGGTCACCGCGCTCTCGCACGCAACACTAGAACTAGTACTACTACTCTTTTTTTCTTTATTTATGTTATTTATTTTATTTTGCTAAAATTTCAGGACAAGAAATAAAAGAAGATTAAGACGAGTGGTGGTGGAGACTGGAGAGCGTAGAAAGTACTCTCTTCAATGTTCTCTCTCTTTCTCTCTCTCTCATACATCTTCCAACCCAAGAGGCCAAGATCTTCATAGATACTTCATACTTCATACAGTCAGAGTCAGACTCCTCTTAATTCTTATTCTTTGATCTCATTCTTCCAATTTCCAGCCTTTGCTTTATTCTTTTCTTTATTTATACATCACCTAACATTTTGCTTATTTTTTAGATATTAATTATAACATGTAAGTAACTACAGCTTGGCAAGTTTGTTCATCCCAAGAAAGTCTTCAATTATCATACCCTCGCTCTCTGTGGACTGAATAAGTCCCGTCCATAAATAAATAAATATATAAATATACATATACATATATATAGCTTCAAAGAGGATTAATTGAAATGAAGTAATATAACATATTTGTCGCCAGGCTTTCTATATAGCGAGTTATACAGTATGAATTCAAGCAAGATCTGCTTTCCAAGTTTTCATCGAAAGCTGTGAAAAGCCTTCTTTCTTGAACTCCTTAATTCTTTTCTTCGCAAGATCCAATCTCTCAGGCTCAAACCCACGGGTAAATCAAATCACCTTTAATCTCGATCTTTTTAATTGTTAATTATTTTTTAGTGAATATATATTTCCTCTCAAAACCCTACCGACCGGCGACCAGTTGCAAATTTCACAATCACTTGTGAAACAGTCTCTTTCGTATCTCATCCATCCCAGTATCATCCTTACATACATATACCTTTCTGGCCTCTATCTTATCTGCTCTCTGGTTAGCAATCCAACGAAACGGCCTTCAATATTTTTCACCGCTGCTTAATTAGGGTTCTGGATTCTGGTGAGAGCTAATAGTATCTTCTTCTTCTTTTTCTTTTTCTTTTTTCAAAAAAATTATTATATATATCTAACTTCACTTCTATAGCAGCTAGTCAGGATCTCTTTATTTATATACTCGAGCCCAAACGGAAAAATATCTCATTTTGATTTTTCCAGAAAATGAATTATGAAGCAAATCAGTGATCTGTATAGCTAAAACCAGATCCTTCAGGGTATATTCATGATTATTTATTAATATTTACCCTTTTCTTTTGTTATACTTTTTTTTTTTTCTTCCGGCTGACTTTTTTAACTTTCTTCTTCTGCCATTGATATCATACCGGCTAATTTTAGCATTCACGGATATTTAGATTAATTATTTCAAGCAAGCCAGCCTAAGCAGTTCCAATTTTTTTTGAAAGATAATTAAGAGGGAAATTTCAACTTTTATTCATTGGTGCTGCCTTCACCACAACAAAAATTTTGCCATTATGGCCAAACCACCATTATGCCATTGATTTCACATTTCTCTGATTTTTTCTTCCTCGGATTCACTAAATCATTTTTTTGACCGTGTGTTTCTCCTTTTGTAAATAAATTAAACAAGTCTCAAGTTAATTCTTGAAGTCAAGTCATTCAAACCGAAGTTTGGGTTAATTTCGAATCCTTAATTCCAAATCTGTGTCCATCATATATGGTACTGATACGAGACATTTAAATCAAGATTTTGATAAGCAAATAAAGCATGGAATAAGTTAGCAAGATCATCTCTTTTATCTTTAATTTTCACATTGACTAATTTCTTTGTTTTATTTAATTTTCACCGATCTCATCTCTATTAAGTATTTGTATATACTAGCTAGCTAGCTAATAGCTTAGCTTGGCTTCCATAGTCTATATATACTTCAAATTAGTGATGAATGTATATGAAATGATTAAATATTAATTGCTACAATATATTACAGAAGAGGATCAGATCGAGGAGGAGGAGATAGAAGATGGCATCATCGTCTTCGAATTCGCCGTGTGCAGCGTGTAAGTTCCTGCGTCGCAAGTGCCAGCCAGAGTGCGTATTTGCTCCCTACTTCCCACCGGACCAGCCCCAGAAGTTTGCAAATGTTCACAAAGTTTTTGGGGCCAGCAACGTGACCAAACTGCTTAACGAGTTGCACCCCCACCAGCGTGAGGACGCCGTCAACTCTCTTGCCTACGAGGCTGACATGCGCCTCCGCGATCCCGTCTACGGTTGCGTCGGAGTCATCTCTCTCCTCCAACACCAACTCCGCCAGCTTCAGATGGATCTAACCTGCGCCAAATCTGAACTCTCCAAATACCAAAACCTCCAGGGAATCACCAGCCACGGACTCATAGCTGCCGCTGCCGCCGCCGCTGCTGCCACCGCCTCCACTCACCACAGTAACAACATTCTTAATAATCAATATAACTTTTTGTCCTCGTCCCGGGAGAGGGAGAGAGAGATCAATCTCATCTCTAGTACAACCACCGGCATTGGCATTGGCACCGGAGGAATGGGAGGTGGCCGCGGATCAGCAGACCATTATAATAGTATATCACACCACCAGTTCTTCCCCAGAGATCAGCAACAACAACAGATGATCAGGACATTTGATCAGGCTGCCACCGGAAACATTAACTATGATGCAAGCAGCCTTTTGGCCATGAACGTCTCAGCCGGCATTCCGTTCCAGCAACCTAGGGCTGCTGCTGGGGACGATCGCCGAACCATTGATCCCTCTTAGCTACTTACCTACCTATTATTACTTCCTCTTTTAATTTCCATACTTTCAACCACTTAAACCAAATGCATCAAATTAATTAAGGTACACTATTTTATTAAATTCCATACTCTTAGCTACCTAGCTATAGCTGCGCTGCATATGCTTCTATCTATTATCAATATTATTGATATATATTTTTGTTGCTGCCGCTACCATTGCCGTTGTTTTTCCAAGCTAGTTTTTGGGTTTGAATGCCACTATAATTATCTACAACAAATTTCTTGCATTATAGCTTATTTATTTTATTTTAGCGGAAGGTATTTATGTATAAAAATAAATAATACTTGATGACTCACCTCTAAGAACACGTGACAAAAAACTTTTACCTAATCAATTTCATATGTTCAAACCAGTGATAGCCACTACATAATTCTTGCATTATGGCTTTTTGATTTGATCTCGTCAGTTAATTCCTGACATTAGGGTTTCTAGCTAGAAAAAAAAAATTAAATGAAGCAATAAAAGATATCAACTATATATGCATGTATTGTATACGGTTTTCACTTTGGTTATTCGGTCTTTCAAACTTTGGCATTTTATTTGGTACGGCTTTAATGTAATATTAGAATGTGAATTAATTAGTGTTTGTAGTACTACTAGTACTAGTCATGAATATAGATACAAATTTTGGTTTTACCCAATAAAAAAGTATTAGAAGTAAACCCATCCGATCATGGCTCCATGCCAACTTAATTATAAAGCGAAATGGAAGACACAAATCCCACTGTTGAGTGTTGACTGATAAAAAAATTTGCCTATCTACCGATCTAATAAGTAACTAGCTAGCTTTCTCTTTTGAGTCTTTTCTTTCCTTTTCCTTTTAATTAAAAAAATAGACGACCACTGACTGAAAAAAAAAATGAAAGAAAAGAAAACAGTTTAGACTGTATAGCGATCACTCATGCACTATCCTTACTCTCAGTCAACTTTTTCTCTGGAGGTAGGCATTGTACAAAAACAGCCGCATAACACCGCACACAGTCTTATGACAATTTCAACATGCATATTGTTGATTTATGAGGCATACAAATTAATTAAATCTTTTAGCTAATTGTAGTGCTAACTGATATGATCGATACTAATTCTACTAATTTTTTGCAAAGAATGATTATTCTTGGATGAAGAACTAACAATTGTATGGTATACATAACAGAAAAACATTAAGGCCAGGAGTGGCCAAAATCCCTCTCTCAAAGTCTCAAGTATATATGGTTGAGAAGGATCCCGGCCTTCTACATATATATATATGTCAACTATAAATCTTTTCATGCATATTGCGGTCTTCCAAGGAGAAAAGGATAATTGAGAAAAAAATATATGTAGATAGAGAGGGTTTTCACAAAAGTGTGCATGCATGATCTTGCAGTCTCACAGTAACACCATCAGTTCGTGGGGTGTTTGTCTTCTTAGGCATGCAGCTGGCACGGTGGGTCTGGATTTAATTTGTTTCTACCCTTTTGAACTCTTGTCTCAACAGTGAAAAGACAGATAGGTATCTTTATATTGGTTTACAATTTTTGAAAAAGGAAAGCTATATATATATATATATATATATATACATATATATGTTTTAACTTGGTTTCTCGATCCACTCATTGCATTATATAACTCAGGGTTTATGGTTTTAACCAATTGATTTATGAGAGAATATATACAACTTGTTTTATGAGGTAATTGTAGAAACTCAAATGGTCTCTCTAATTAAGACAGACACATGATGCAGCAAAAAGAATAATTTAACCATACAGCTGAGGGAGGTAGCTAGCTAGCTGCATTTCGAAATATAGTAGTAAATGCTTGAGCTAAATTTAGTTTGAATGTGATGAAGACTGTTAAGCGCACATAAGGCAACAAAGACAGAAGACAAGGGAATAAGACAAAGAAGCAGCTACTGGGTTGCAGAATGAATCAGATAGGTGGATGGGGAAATTTAATTTAAGGCATATATGCAACCCCCAATTAAGAGTTACCTTCCTTGTTTCTCTCTCTCTCTGCCAGAAACATGAAAGGCCTCTCCAGAGAAGTTGTCATTGCCATTTACTACTCTCACTTTAATGAAAAAGAAAAAAACTCAAAATCAGATGCAAAACAGAGATCGATCAACTTAGCACAGAAAAGATAGTGAGGATCTCTGCTGAGAGAGAGAGAGAGAGAGAGAGAGAGAGAGAGAGAGAGAGAGAGAGAGAGAGAGAGAGAGATGAATTTAATTGGCATTAATCGCAGATGTTAGTAATTGACACACTGTAGCTATAGCTAGCGAGCTCTTTAATTTGATAGGTCACTAGGTCAACGTTTGTGAAATCCCGATTTTACTTTGGTTCGGTTCAAAACCAGAACGTAGTCAAATCAAGTAACCGAAATATAAAATGAAATACATTATATATGCATTTGCATGACAATGATGACGTACTAGGGCAATGATGACTTTGCCTTTAATAACATTTGCCAGTAGTGTCTGTGCATATCTCTCTCATATCCAGGGTACTACTATTAATAATGCTGATGCATGCTTAAGTTTATGAACATATACATACATATGTATATATATATGTATATGATGATGAATTATAGTAATTACCTTTATCGCTAGCTTCATTTTATTCTCTAATTATATTATTAGGTACTCGACTCGTGAAAGGAACCATCAACCATGGATGCAGCATCTAGGGTTTCTCATTGATCGAATTAATTTCGATTGATGCATGCGCATATTTAACCCGGCCATCCTTTCCAAAGAAATATTTAACCTAGCCATATGGCAGAGAGCGGATTAAGAAGAGTGAGCGTATATAGATAACTGCTTCTAATTAATTAAACTCTGCTTCTTGTATTTAACAAAACTTTAAACCGAAAATAAGGCCTAGCTCTTGTGTACAAGACACAAAAATAAGGAAAGCCTATAGCTAGCTCCCAACTCATCTCGATCTCTAGTCTCAATCTTTGCTAATGTATTGAAAGAAAGAAAAATCGACCACTGTATAAGCATCATCGATGGATCAATAAAAAAGAAAAACAAACAGACAAAACCAAGGGGAGCTGAGTACGTAGCTAGCTGATACGTACTGGCATTTACTTTGGGATGTCCCTCAGCGCAGAGGAGTACCCCACGATGGATCCCCATACAAATCAAAATATTTACTACTCAATGCACTCCCTTTATTATTAGCATTTATTAGACAGTGCCAACACTCTCTCTAATATCACAGTAGGTAATAGGCATGAATGAAATGAGATATGACTAATCCTCAGTCCTCAGTAGTCCTCACTCCTCACTCACTGTATTCAGGCTAGGCAGGCCCTTGACTATTCTTCCTCTCTTGGAATTTGTCCTCACACACTTTCCCAGAATGAATTAAATCTTCAACATTACATTACCTTACAAAAAGAACAGAACAGAATAGAATAGAATAGAATAGAATAGAAAAGAACGTTTCAGTAGCTAACACCTGTTACTTCTTTTTCTTCCCTCTCTTCCTTAATTACGTGCCTTTTGTCCCCTCTTAAGTTAAGTCCAACCCTTGGAAGCCACCCTCACTCACTCATTCTTCATATATATGTGGACACTAAGCATATATCTGCATTCACTTATCTCCTTCGAAAAAGAACAAATTTAAGAAAATAATAATAACAAATATACTTACACATATATATAACAATCAGCATTATCAATTTTCTTGCACGCTCGCTTAATCAAAGATCGAAAATAACTTGGCTATATATTCCTCGAGACTTTGACCATGCGTCCATGCATGAGAATGTAGATCTACCAAGGCACAACTTACTAATATTACATGAGGATCAAATATACTCTAAACAAGTCCACTAGCCCTTAAAAATAACAAGGGCTTCAAAAGTACTACCTAATTTTTTTTAGCAAAAAATTACTACCTAATTGAAAAGTCAATAACTAACTTTACGAGCTTTTTTCTGTAATACTCCACTTTTTTTTTTGAACAATAAGTTTGGGATGGGGGGTGGGAAGCAGGCCCCCAACCCAGGCCCTGAAGCCCACAGAACCCAATTTCCAATCCAGGTCCAACATGTGGAAATGGCCAGACCCCACAAACGTCCCGAATTCCACACTACCACATTGTGTGGCAGGTAGCAGGATGCCAGGATCCGCAGGCATCCGGCCGGGGCGATAACTTGGCCCACTTTTTTCTAGCACAGCTAATTACTACAAAGACAAAATGAGATTTCCGAACGAAAAAAAAAAAACCAACATTGCAACAGTATGCGACAAATGACCATGTGCCCAAGTAGAAAAATAGTTTAAGCAAAAGTAGTAAAACAAAATAGTGGCATTTGTGTCCTTATGATTAGCTCAAGTGGTGAGAAATGGTAGAAAATTAGATTATAAATAGGATAGACTAGGAATTTGACCTCTCCAATATAACAAAAAAAAATAATAGTGACATCCGTAAGATACATAATCTTGTCAATATTGTGAAAGGCATAGAGACTTGACTTGATTACATACATGAAGTACTCAAAAAAATTAAAGATTGTTCCATAATTAAGCTTACAAGTGTTTTGCAGTGCAATTAATTTTAATATAAAAAGATAGTTCACTTTCTAATTTTGGATAACTATAATACAAAAGCTATTTCATAAACTCATAAAGCATTTATCATTTTTCCGTAATACAAAATTTACTACCATCACACCAATTACTACCCAAAGCTATCACAACACTTTCTCAAATTCCTCAACTGGTAAATTCTTTAAACTCAACTATTTGCAAAAGCTGCCTATAATTTTAAGAGAAAAGGACAGTCAACTGAATAGACAAAGGCGAAGAGAAGATCAGAAATATGCAAATTACTAACTTAAATATTTGACCACAGCCAGAATTTACATTAGTGATGATAATAGTTCTTCACCTATGGGCTATGGCTTTTTAAATGTTAAAACCCATGTAACAACAGTCCCTAACGACATTCCTCCGATGTTAAAATTTTTCTACAAGTAACAAAATCCAGATTATGACTAGTATAACTACAAGATTGACACAAAACTCATTCATACATCAAGTTCGGAAGCAAACTGCTCTAAGCGTTCAGCATCATCATCCAGATTCCGGACCAAAGCATGGTTAATTAAACCATCATCCTCACTTGCATGTATCTGCCTACCGCCAAACCTGCATAGATATAAGAACATTGATAATTAAAAGCAGCTAAAAAATGGGAAGGAGAATAAGATATTTCTCAGCAGCTCCCGGGGGGGGTGGGTGTGTGTTAATGATGTGTACTTAACCATGCACACAATATTGTCAATTCTAAACACAGACATTTAAAATGATTTGCCAATTACCATCTTCCATTCATCAATTCTATGCACTTTTGAGCATCCTGCCTATCCTTAAATCTTACCAAAACAACACCCTGGGGATGATTCTCACAAACCTACAAATGAAACAAAACAGAAACGACAAAAACAGGAAATTACGGATGAGAAGAAAAAAAAAAAGATATGCACACACAAACCCAGATACGTAAAAACATGACATGCACATACATACATACATGCTATACACACACCCACATGTATATCTGACATGAAGAACATCAAACTCCAATATAAACATCCTAACAACATCTTAAAGCAAAATCACCAAACAAAACACTATAGAAATTGTGACATTTTCTATAAAAATCAGAGAAGGTTCAAGAAACAGTACATGCTGATATGGACGGGGAGATACAGATAAAGAATTTGATCCAAAGTTACATTACCTTGACTGAGTCAACTGGACCAAGCTTCACACATTCCTCCTCAACATCTGCCTGCAATTCTGTACGTAAGTTTTCATTTTCCTGTAAACATTTAAGAGAGAAGGAATCACTATACCAGACAAGGAACAATAAATGGTTAACTGTACGCATTGATCAGTTGATAAACATTTCACAGAAAAATAAAAGGTTTTCAGGATCAATGGAATATTTGAATGACACAAGTTTGAACACAATTTTATAGCCCTTAAATTTACTCACTTTCAGGGTGAGGATGAACACTTTATACTCTGCTATTTTTTAGCCTCTTAGGGAAGAATTCTCCACACTAACTCTGCTATTTGTTTGTGGAGAGAAGAAGAACAAACATTACAGAGAGAAAAACTGGAAAGAATAAAATCTTTTTGAAGAGGAACTTAGCTTTCTTCGTAGAAAAGGAGAGAGTGACATATTTACTTTTGAGTTAAAAGTCAAAGAGACATGTTATCATTCACCCTCACCCTTGCAAGTGTTCAACTCTAAGAGCTAAAAAAATCTGCCAAGGCTTGTGCATTGTCAGAAGGGCCATAGATCATGACTACTGCATATGTATTGAGGTAATAGACTTGGATTCGTTGTGAGTGTCCAGACACTTCTGGCAATAAGTGAGCAAAAGGGCCAGAACAGTCCACTAAAAAAAGTGTGTGTAGCAGAGTATAGACAGTTCTGAACTTACTGTCATTTCAGCAGTAGTGAACATATAACGAAGAAGAACAGTAGCTGGAATCAACAGTTTTGCATCGTCACGACCACCTGCATAAGGAGAAAATGTGATCACACTATGAGTAATACAGAACACATCAGGTGATCAATGATAAAAGAGTGATGGAAACACCACATGCATGAATATATAGAAAATGTAGAGAAGTTTCACATATACGTTATAATTTCACACTGCTCTGCACTGTAACTCTGAGACACCAAGAAACTACTTGTGAGTGTAAAACACTAATGCAGGATCCATAGACATTTAGTTAAGTACATAAAACTTTGAGTCTTTGACCAATTTAAATAGAGCTTGGTAGAAAAATGTAGTTTGTATATTAATGACATGTCCATGACTCCATAAGCATCATGCAATAAATCTCTATACTGTATGATAAAACAACATAATTATCACAATATGATCTGAGAAAGAGAGAAAAAGAACAAACTGCAGTAATAATACTTGCTACACCTGGAACAAGATAAGATGCTTTCTAGAAGCTGCGAGTTAACATTATAAGACACCACATGACCATAATAGTGATATTTGTTTCAAAAAAATTGACTTATTTTCAAAAGAAACTGAAGTAGTGGACCAAAAGAAAAAGTCTCCGAATAAGAATCATTCAGCATGAAACACTCAAAAATACTAAATAATGAAAATTTTATTGACATAAGATTAGAACCTACCCCAGCCAAGCATCTTCTCTTCCACCTTCTTCAGTTTTTTTTTCCTCTTGTTGTCTGCTTGTTTGGCAATAAATCTATCCCCTGCATATACATGAAAGCTCCTAAGTAAAGTAGCAAAGACCTGAAGTGAATGGGCAGAGCTTTGTAGACCAAAGGGGGCCACGGTGCCTCCAAAAGATTTAAAAAAAAATTAGAACTTTAATTTAAAAAAAATTATAAAATGCAAATAACATCACCCTTGGCCCTACTTAGTGAATAATCACACAGTTGCGAACATCAAGTCCAACACATACCCACAATTGATTAATTTACCAATTATTTTTTCAAGTGATAATTGGGGGAGGGGGAATTGACTGGAGTCTTGGTGGGCGGTTAAAGATCTTAGACACTGGAGCTACAAACCTACAATCCCCTACACCAAACACCCTATTTCTTTTAAAAATAAATAAATAAAATTAAAAATCAACATGAAATAGAGAATAAAAAATTCAAAAGACGAATACAGAACACATAACAGGAACCAATTCAAAAAAATTATTATCTACTTTAGAGGTTGTTTAAGAAACTTGTGAATGAGGTTTATATTTGAGGTGGTTCTCTCATTCGTTCTTTAATATATAGGGTTAATTACATTTTAAACCCCTGAAGTTCAGGTGAGATTTCACTTTGGTCCCTGATCATTAAAATGCTAACAATGCCAGTCAGTCAGGCGCATTGATCAACTTCATTAAAAACATAAGCAATCCTTAAAAAAGTATAAATTTTAATCTCGAAACAAAAGCATAAGAACAATAAATTAATTAGACGTATCTCGTCCAATTTAACAAAGGAAATAAGATTTTGTAAAATATGGGAGAACAATTTCTTTAAAATTACTTGGTTGTACATATTCATAACATGTAAAAAAGTTTTAGGCTCTTATTTCTAACTCTAAACATCTGATATCCATTTTCTGAAAGATCTTCGAAAACAACTTTAAAATAGATAGTTAATCATCTCTATTTCATATCTTTTGTTCATAGCTGTCACAGTTAATCATCTCTGTCATATCTTTTGTTAAAATAGAAATTTTGATATTCACTTCTAATAAAATTGCGTAGTAAATATTTGTGATTCTATCAGATAATGATTTTTATATACTTTGGCACTGTCAACCAAAGTTTTCAGACTACTCCCCCGCTGAAGAGAAACTAAAATACTGTGGATCTGCGTATAATGCAGTGGTACTCCAAAACCACTGGTAAGAGAAGTCAATATACCACATTGAAAGCAATGACAAACAAGACTTTCAAGTGTCTGGATGACAGTTGTTACCTTTCTGTTCAAACTTGGCTTGGGTGACTGACATGAGAATCTTGCCACCAAGACGCAGAGGTGTTCCATCCAAAATTTTGGTAGCCAAATCAACTGAGGGCTCCTAGAGCATACACATATATAATAAAACACCCAGATATGGCATGGTACAATGACAGGACAGTGGCAGCAGGAAGAAAAAACTCTTACCTTCAGATACGTAACAAGTGCATCTCCCTTTTTCTTTCCAGTCGCTTTATCAGTATACAGCTTCACACGAGGCTTTTTTGTTTCAGGATCCTATAAATTTCTTTAAATGTGTTTATCAGAAGTCCCATATGAGTATAATAATAATATTATGCTACACATAGAATGTGATGTGCAACAATGAATACAATTTATAATGTTCACAATTAACTTCATCACAGGAATTAAAAGTTATAAACAGGTGTTAAAAACAAGTCATTTTGCACAATAACATGATAAATTACAGTGAGTTCAATTATTAAGCCCTAACATTCCTGCTACAACTCTATGCAAGAAACCGAGGATTTGGTTAATAACTGCCAACAGAAAGAAACATAAAAAAGTATCTAGAGAGAAAAGAATGAAAAGAACTCGCTATGGAGGAAAGAAAAACATTGATGCTATGATTGATATAACACCTAGTAGCATGAGCATCTTCATTCTCAGATAAGCAATATGCATCGTTCTAAATGTTTCATTCCAAATAAAATTCTTTAATTCTGAGCTCAACTTTTCAGCAACACTGATCCATCATCCTCTTAAAATGTTCTAATAAATAAATAATAAACAAGATGTATAAAAGAAAATCCAGAAGCTTTAGAAAAAAAAATTGTTTATAAGTGAGAAACTTTTACCTCTTTTATTATCCCACACTTGGAAAACACCTCTACCACCTGCAAAGTATCCCTAAATTAGTTCTAGGCCACAAGCACTCATAGAGAATAAAATAATAACTGTGGCTTACTTCATCGACCGTAGCATCATCAGGCAATCCAGTCACATAAACGTGTGTATTGACCTTTAACTCAAACCAACTATCAGGAGGTTTATTAGCTTCCTGCATAGTATAAAGAAACAAGAAAGAAGAAAATTCAGCTGGCACAGCTTCAAGACTTCTATATATAAAGCACTTCCAGTCCAGACTAACAAAACCAAATATATTAATAGGACCCAATCATATCCCATCTGCACAATAGCCTTTGTAATAATAGACTTCCAATCATTAAATAATGAACCATCATCAAAAAGTGGAAGAAAAAGGTTTGCGAACCTTTTTGATATCTTCCGTATCTGACACTTTTCTCTTCAAATTTGGATTTCCTTCTTCGACCTCACTGTTAACATTAGTGTCTTCCTCTTGAGAAGGGTCAGAAACCTTTCCAATTGCATTAACCTCTTCCCTTGAAGTTGCATCAGAAAGTTTGACATTCATGAAGACTTCCTCTTCTTGCAAGAAAGTCATCTCTTCTACCCCAAACATGTTATCCTATTAGACATAAAATCAGTCAAATATACATTCAGGAAAAAAAAAAAGTTGTGAAAGTTGAGGGCCATAATCAGGAAATTTGATTCTCTTACTGGGGTAACGTACTTATGATGTTAGGACTACATTAACCAAAGCAATTTACTTCTTAGAACATTATGTAAATATCCAAAGTTCCATAAAGATATGACTATACCGCGCCCAATATATGGTTTTTACATGCAAAGGTGGATATCATTATCATTCTTGCTCATTTTGATTCTTTCTCAGCTTCTGTCAATCAATATTCACCAGCATTGATGCACAAATAAGAGACATTTGAAGCACCGACTTTGGAAAGAAAAAAAACTGAACTCTAGTATCAATGCAACTGACTTGAGAAAATAGCACCACACTGGCATTTGATGAGTCTCAAATGTGCAGACGACCCCTCAAGTGATAGATGATTTTTAAAAAAAGTGATCTGTTTTTAGTAGCTGAGGACTCTACGAAAGTACATTGAATAGGAGCAAAATAGCACCTACCATAATGGGCCATAAAATTTGGAAGGAGAGAACAAGTTACCAGGAGTTGTGACTATCTATGACCCTAGATCAACACATACACATATTTTGATGACTGTAATTTAAAATCTAATGCACCAACAAATGAATGTAAGAATACCATCACCAAATTATGATTAAAATCCTGTCAAAATAAATCTTGTACCATAGCCAAAGTTTGCCTCTGTATTTAAGTGATCGAAAATCAGTAATCAAGAAGCCGTAATAAAACAATCTAAATTCTTACAAGCGGATTATGAAACTGGATGCTTATGACAAATCAAAAGTGCTTCCCCTAAAAATTAAAAAACCCTTGAAGAAAAAGATAACTAAAACCAACCTGAGGAACCCAAGCCCTAAGACCACGATCCCACTTATATTGAGTCCCATCATCATCGATGAATTCTTCCTCGCCCTCAGGTGGTGTTGAAGGTCTGTCACTATCTACTTCTGCCTCACTAATCTGCTTCTGCCATTTCTCAAAGTCATCATCATTGTCACTGGGGGGCGCTGCAGAAAAGAATTGGAATAAATTGTATGACCTACATTTGGCAGTCCCCAGTTCCCAAAAGGAAAAAATTGAGGAACATTCCTGACTAACCTGCGTTTGTAACATGAGTTTCTTGGTCATGGCAAGTTACTTGGATGACTAACTCAGGAATTGAGGATAATGGCTGCCATTCGCTTCTTCCTTCTGACCAGACTAGCGTAGTGTGCGTGAGGTACCCATTTAAGAAATGCTCTGTCCAGGCCAAGTAAATAAGCAAAGTATGAGTGAAATTGAACATGATAGAGATGGAACGGTAGAACTGAAATTCAAAAATGCGCCAAGAGCATATTGCATTACTCAAACACGAAACTTGAACTTGTTTATTCAACACAGTATTCAAGTGAACCAGTATACCATTCCAGACAACTAAGCCATATTGATAAACATCGTAGCTATCTAATATAAGGACAAACTCACCGCGCAACTCTGAAGATGCGTAGGGACCAAGATGTTGTTGATTTTCACCAAGAATAAACCATCCAACTTCACTCAAAGTTTCAGGTTTCCCTTCCATCTCCGATATTCTCTGTTCGGAACCTGCAAAATCAAAACCAAGACCTTCGGTTTTTCTTTCTAACGAACAATAATGAATGATGCAGGTGCATAACGATACAGGAATCGAAACAAATAACGAACAATAATTTGGAATACGCACCCAATTGCTGCTGCTGCGGTTCTTCTTCTCGATTCTCCGAGCCGTTCCGCGACGACGTTCGTTCAGAGCCTAGGGGACAAGGGTTCGTTTTGTAAAACGTACATTTGTAATTGTAATAATAATATAAATAAATGACTGGAAGAAAATAGAAAAACTTTGGGCTTCTTTGTTTGGGCTGGATTGGTTCAATTGGGTCAGACTACTCCACTAGACCCAACCCAAATTCATTTTTTCTGAATCCAAGAGTTTCTCAACAAATTCCTAGAAAGGAAAAGTGAACGTACACAATTAAAGTAAAACACACGTGGCAAGACCTAGGAATTCAAAACATATATATTTTGTATTTTGATGGGGTGGATGGATGGATGGATGCACAAGTAAGTCCCCTGATAAACGGCGGAGATAAAATCAAAACTAGCCGTTTCAAATAACAGCTTGCTAAGGTGGGGTCTACTGCAAACGGTCATATACACAGCAAAGATGACCGTTGGGCCTTGTCAGTCTATATAATGTCATTCGATTTACATCAACAGATACAAGATATCATCACCTACTAGCTGCAAATTTCAAAACCCAGCCAGCATTAATTTGTTCCTTTTCCTGAGCCCGAGCCCCCTTGCAATTCATCAATTCATTCCATTCAATATGGGTATAGGGATGCACTCGAACCCATCAGTGGCAGTGGCGTCTCAATCACACTACCACACCCACAAGGTGTTCCTGTTGTGCAACTACATACTGTTAGGTGCAGCCTCTAGTTGCATCTTCCTGACCCTCTCTCTGCGGCTCCTGCCCTCGGTGTGCGGCTTCTTTGTGATCCTCCTCCACATCTTCACCATTGCTGGGGCCGTCTCTGGATGCGCAGCCGCCTCAGCGGGGACGGGCAAGTGGTACGGAGCCCACATGGTGGCCACAGTACTCACAGCAATATTTCAAGGCTCAGTGTCGGTGCTAATCTTCACCAGAACAGGCGACTTTCTTGGGGAGCTCAAGTCCTATGTGAGGGAAGAGGATGCCTCTGTTATTCTGAAATTGGGTGGTGGCCTCAGCATTTTGATCTTTTGCTTGGAGTGGGTGGTCTTGACCCTTGCATTTTTCTTGAAGTACTATGCCTCCGTTGAAGGTGATCATATTCAGCTTGGTAATACTAGGGCTGCTATGAGGAGTTCCAAAGTGCAACAAGAGGAGGATTTGAAGGATTGGCCATGGCCGTTCCAAGTCTAATCAATTATATATTTATATATTTACTTTTACTGCATGTCGATTATATAGTTAATTCGTTCATTCAATTTGCTTGGAGTTTGGTAAATTAGTATAATTTCTGCTATAATTGTTTGTAACTTGCTATAGTTCGTTTACCTTAATGGTGGTGTGTAATGGAATTGATCTGAAATTCTTACTTTCTGTTGTGCTAAATGGTTCATACTTTTTCTGTGGATGTCAAAAACAACTTCATACTTTTTCTGTGGATGTCAAAAACAACTTCTATCCGGACAAGTAAACATTTCACTATCAAAAAGAATACTCGACTGACCTTGCTGGAACACAATATTCTAGCAAGCTGGGCTTGAAAGCAAATGGAAAGATAATAATTCATATATTTCATTATAGAAACAGACCAAAGCTTTTAAAGCTCCCCATTTAAGATAACACATTTAAGATGGAACAATAATAATTCATAATTCATATTTCATTATATATAAACACATTTAAGATGGAACAAGAAGAAGAAGAAAGACAAACTATAATCTCTTGAGTACAATCGAAAGAAATAGCATGGCACAACCACATGCAGGAGAGAAGATGAAGATATATGGGTGGGGTGAATGCTAACCACATGCAGCACAGCACTTAAACGATTATCTCTCTACCAAAAAGCCAGCTGAATGGAACACTGGATGATTTCTTGGCTCTTCCATGAGCTCTCTCCTCCAACCTTCTTATTCTTGGTGGCAATCCACATACGAAATCTTGCGCTCTACGCCCCTCACCAGAAAGACCAGTCAACTCCTCTATTTTCCATCTACCAACTAGAAACTCCAAAATATCAGCGTAATCCTTAGCCGTATACACTTCCAGCCGCTGGGCAACAGCTGAGAAATGCTCGAAAAGATTATCATCCTGGCCATCGTACATCAAGTGGGCAGGCATTGATATTTTTTTCCTCATCATGTCAGCTAAAGCCAAGACAGTGCCATCCGGGTCGATCTCAAAGAGCTTTTCCACAATCTTTGTATAGGCAGTTTCATGACGCTTTTCATCTGAGGCAATGGTGCCACATATCTGAGCCAATTTCATGTCCCCATGCTCTTTCGCTTGCCTGGCTGTGTTCCCATGGGAGATGAATGTTGCCCTCTCTTGAAACGAAGTATAAATGAAACCAAGGTAGGGATTGTTCTCTGTTTTAGGATCCTAAAAAGTACACAACAAAATAATGGTGATGATCATAATAGTAATAATAATAACAAATGATAACATTAAGGAAGTTGTCAATAACACACCCAGAAAGTCAATCTATACTCTAAAATAAATATTTTCTTATTTCTATACGCTCAGAATAAGTGCAAATGAGAGTATAGATTGACTTTTTCAAAGGGTGTGTGTGTTTGTGTGTTATAGAGAAGGTGAGATCCTTTTTGAAGAATGTTCTCTCTGTGTGTTTACCTAAACCCATGCAGTGATAACTCATGAGCTTACATCCATTAAAAAAAAAGGAAATCTTTCTATGGTTACTCCATATAGTAGTTGGTTGGATGGTCACACATAGATGGCTCAATTTCCAAGCGGAGGCATGAAGATGAGACATAACTTGTATATCAATAAGTAGTGCAACTGTCCTAGTTAATGAGATTGACTTCCAGAAAAAGATCAAAATGACAGAGGAAATTTAAGGCTATGAGATGGTCTTACACTTTATAACTGTTTCTTGTGTTCCCTGTTCTGATATACTTATCGGTCAGTTAAAGGTTTTCAAGATTTCCAGTCTTCTAGTCAATGCAATGCAATTGAAAAAGTCAAAAACAAAAGCAAAAAGGAAAAAGAAAAATAGAAGAGAACAAAGACATTGCACCTAGTCTAGAAAGTTTGCATCCTTTACAGATTCAATATAATCCAAAATTTTTAAGTGTTCTACTAGAAAAGCGACCCAACAACATAATTGCTCAGAAATAACCAAAACTGAAAAAAGGAGGAGAAACAAAGATCTCACCATTCCTGATCCAATAAGATACTGAATTGTCTTCTCGATTTGTTTCATATCTACTCGTCCAGAGAGATAAAGATACTTGTTTAGAAGGTCTCCATGCCTATTCTCTTCAGCAGTCCATGCCCTGGTCCATCTTGCCCAGGAGGTGAGGCTTGCCCCAGTCTCATCCCGAACTCCGTCTAGGGTATTAAGCATTGTCTGGTATGTTGGAAGAGCTTCTTCTGTGATCATATCTCCAACCAAGACAACAAAATAATCATCAGGAATTTCTTTTGCTCTTTCCCTCAACTCCTTTACTTGCTCATAGAATCCCTCCGACTCGGGGGCTGGAAGAAAATCTTGTGCTTGCCAACATTTCTCAACAGGCTTTAGGTGCACCAAGATGTTATTGTCAGCCCACTCCTCTAATGACGTGAAGATCTCAAGGTGTTCAGGAGGCATGGAATGAGTCACTTGAACATGTGACTCACGTGGAGGGCAATTAGTTTTCTTCATTTTCTCAGTCTCTCTATAACAAACAGAAGAATAAATCGTAAAAGGGTATATTTAAAATGATAACTCTAACAAACATCAAAATAGCTGTCCAATTCACAAAACAACAAACTTGTAGACTTTCCTAACAGCCTCTTCCTATTATAAATTTTCCTAGGCAACCTGTGTGTGTGTTTGTGGTCTTATAGTTGACAGGCTATGCATACACATGTCTAATGTAAATACACATGTTATTGCTGCTTGCAGTGTCAGAGTAAAATTGAAAACTTGACAGCAAAATTCACATTTCATGGATAGCCAATGTAAATGTCAACAAGAGAACCATTAACCATGCCAGCAAATAGACCCACACATTTGACAAATGGGAAACAGGGAAAAAACAAATTAGTATAACATCACATAATATGGATAGACTGTCAAAATATGGTAATTGTCTAATAAGGGTCTTTATAATGATAATTCACTTGGCAAGTATTGAGCTAAACACAAGGAAGGAGAGAGATGCACATCGAAATTCCTACAATCAGCATGCAGCACCACAATTGACAAACAAGCACAGTGCACAGAATCAAACATAATTAAAAAAAAAAGTAGATGAACTCTTTAACTGAAAAGCTATCCTCCAATTAAAACAAAAAGAAAAGTTCAACTAGAGTATGACCACATACGAAGAATATAAGGAAAAAACAGCTATAATAATTATTCAATTCAAAAATAAATAAGGTGCAACTGTGTTAGTATTCGAGAGGATATAAAACATCAAATAGCAAGAAAGTTAGGATAAAAAAATAGCAAGAGAGTGAATGCATTGTTGGTAAGGGGGGAAAAAAAAAAACTTTACATTCATCTTTGTATATTAAGAGAATATTCTAAACAAATTGATTAAAAAACTGAAACTCGTCAACCTTCAGAAGCTATTCCAAAAGAAAGAGTTAAACCCACAGAAAAATAAAAAGTCAAGCCTACCCTTCAACAAATGAGAGAAATAACTAAATAATACACGCATACTTCAGGTTGAAAAGGACAAACAGGAAACCTCGGTCGCGATTTTCATATCACTTTTAGAATATCCTCGGAATATCAACACAAATATAATTCAATATCATTAGCATAGAAAGAAGAGTTGTTTAAGAAATAGAAAGAGAATAATGTTTAACATCATTAGAAATTTGTATATGCTTCTCCAGCAAAGATTGAATAGATATTCCATGCATGCAGTGAAACAAACCCAATGAAAGAAATTAGCTTTGAACCTGATATCACATAAAATAAAACAGAGAACTAAAACTCTGAAATTATACTTCATAGAGTAATTCAAATTCAATTATATTGACTAACCTGTAATGTAATGAATCCATTTCTCAGAATGTAATATCATATGAATGATTTAACAGAAAAGACAAGTCCAAACTAAAAATAAAAGCAAAAATCCAAGATTATGAAAAGGCACCGCATGAAGTTTAAGAATTTAACCCATGTAAAGCTATGAAAAACTACCCAGGTCAAAACTCATTGGCGATGATACCAGGTTACCTGATCAGGCACAAGTAAAGTAATGAAGAATTGTAAACAATAAAGGAAAGGAAAGGAAAGGAAATGAAGGAAACTCACTTGGGGACGGAATGAAGAGTGGAGGCCATGAAGATTTTTGGAGATCTGAAATTGCGGGACTTAGAAAGGATGAGCTTGTGAGATGGGAAGGTGTTCATCGGGGAATTCAGACCGAGAGCCATTCTTCTTTAATTTCGTTCGTTCGTTCGTTCGTTCTTTCTTTCTTGCTATTGATTTTGATTTTGATTTTGATTTTGGGGGTATATGACGTGTTTGCTATTCTAGCTCTCTCTCTCTCTCTCTCTCTACTCTAGAGTTGAGTGGGAGACTAAGAAAGCAACACGAAGAGAGAAGAAGGAGAGAGGCAGCCAAACGAAACGAGGAAATGTTTGGCGAGGGAGACGGGAAGGTCCTTTCCATAAGGACCGGTCATTTCCCAACTAATCACGTTATTGCCACTCTGTTTTTTGGCTTCGTGTATTAATGCAGTAGTGCAGACAAATCAAATTCCAAATACAGATAAAAAATCTCTCCTTGTATTAAGCTGGAATGGAATTAGGGATGCTGGCTGGAACACTGACGTTGTTTTTTACGTACGCCCATCAAAATCTGAAAGCAATAATTTTCAGGGGAAGGTAGACGGGACCCAAAACACGGATACTTGACTCTTTTGTTTTCTGTGCCTCTTGCGTGTGCAAGACTCTAAAGTAAATTAAGAAATCCCCAATTGGAAGATATTAACCATTGTTTTTTTCGCTATTGATATTTACTAACAGAAAAACAAATGCTATTGTACAAACCGCCTCACATTGCAGCTTCCATGGCTTCCTTTTCAAGTTTTTTTTTTGAAAACAAAAACACATCCTTTTCTAAGGGTTGGCAGCCAACAAATGTACCAACCCAATAACAGCTATCTGGTGATTTTTTCTCAGACAAAAGGAAAATCCCTTCAATTTCCCACCTGCATTTTGCTTCAATTTCAATGTAAAATACAAAGTCTGGACTAAATCAACCAAACACTTGTCAAAGCTTTACCACCAAAACCATACTCATACCAAAAATAAACAAAAAAATATTATTGCTCAGTGCTACAAGGAGCGCCATTTCATTACACTGTACTATTCGAAACAAAACATGTACATTAAGCCAGTATGAGATTCAGGATATCATTGAATACACGCCATCAAGCATGGGCTAAAAACAGACATATAGCACAACAAAACTAGGAACTAAACAAAGCTACATGCCTAAACCAACAGAAATAAGGCGCTATCAATCTTTGCATGTGCAACTTTGCTGCCCTTCCACTGCAGAACCTGGCTTCACAGCTTGCGGAGGTGAGGTTTCATTAGGGTTGATACTTTTACCATTGGGTGGCAAGCACCTTTTTGAAAAAAATGCAGTAATACTTTTGGGCAGCCCAGCACTCTTTTCTGCTAATCAGGAAAAGTAATATTTAGAATAATTAGCAAAAGTCATAATGGTAGAGGTCATCATTTGAAGGCGGCGTCATACATACCAGGAGACATTGACAAACCAACTTTGTCCAAAATTTCTCTCTTGACCTGCATCAATACATGAACTGAATTATGTAACCCATAGCTTGCACAAACACAGATTGAGGCAATGAGACAATGAGGCATTGGTCCATCATTTATGAAGCCTACAAAATTATCCAGTTGACTTATTGTTACCAAGGGACCTCACAAGTATGAAGTATGGAGAGGTTGAAAACAGATTGGACCATCACAAACATGCACAAGTGGGATTTTGAGACATTTGACCCATCAGGCAGATACTATTTAGCATTGGAAAAAAGAAACTCTCTGCAATAATCAAAACACAATAAAAGTTTCTATGCAACAGACTCTCATAATCATCCACCTATTATTTTCTGTGCTTTGATTCCTAATGCCAATAGTAAAGATATAAGTATCTATTAATGACGTTATCGTATGTTTAGTCATTACTTATCGACCAAAACAACATGAGTAGGAATACTTACTAGTCACTACCTTACTAACTAAAGTATTTCCAAGTCATGGTCTAGCTCAAATAATTTAAACCAAGTGTAACGATGATGATGTGTCCTCTTTATGATGATGTTTTATTGACGTGGCATGCAAAATCATATCATAGGTGACGAGAATTTCAAACGATTTCACCCAATAGTTGACAAAAAAAAACTAAGGGTTGGATAGAATTAATTAAAATTGGTGAGTGAGTACACGGACACATGTGATGAAATTAGAAGTGCGGGGGCACAAGTTATTTAGGGTGTAAAGGTCAGGGAGGTAAAATGAAATTCACCCAAAAACTAATTTATTCATGCCAACCCCTATTATTCCAAAAACCACCCACTCCCTTTTGTCTGACCCCAAACCTAACTAAAATTTTATCAACTGAAAACAATGGCAGAGCAACACCTCCTTGTCTAGTTTGGCATGGCATGCTTTGTGTTCTCCTTCATTTATCATACACTTACTATCAAATCCACCATTCAGAAATTTAAACAGGGATTGTCTGCTCATTTCATGCATTGCATTCTAGTTAAAGGACAAGGAGATCACTGTCAGTCACCAATACCATTTGCAATTCAGTCATCATTTTTCATTAGCATTTACGAAGTCTCCAGTTGAATCCTACTTGTAATTTGTTCAATACTTAAACATGCTCTTTCAATTGCCTAAAATTAATCTGTCTGAGTATGGTTCAACATCGATTGCAACTAAATCAACTGTACATTCAATTTTTGTGACTAAAGATCAGCTCCAAGTGGCTGCCACAAAAAATAAAATTATGCTGAGGGGAACAGGACCCAAGCTAAACAAAACTGAGCGCGCACACGATAAAAAAGAACAGGGACAATTGGGCGTAATTTAAATGTGTACTGGTATTAAAGCCCATTTTGCATCTCTACTCGTATGTGACCAAACTGTGAGATTTAAGTATTCAAGACTTAATTGGGGAAAGAAGACACTCTGAATCAAGTTATACCAATAATAGAGGCGAACAATATTCAAAAACTTATTGCTGAAACTGGAAAGTACAAAGCAATATAAGGAGGATAACAATAGAAGTATAGAGGGAGAAAAAATGGTAGATAAAGAAGGGTGAAAAGAAAAAAATCGAGATGAGAAAACTTATATCTGCATAAAGGGATAATAGAGTACCGGTTAGATTCAGACACAAGTTTTTATTATACTATTTCAACCGGTATTCAATATAGGGTAACTTAACGACTATAACCCAAAGTTTGACATGGGCCAAACCTTGTTGCAAGTTCCAATCTAGATGATAGGACTAGTACTCATTGTTTGATTCAATTCCATTGCCAAATAAGAATGTCAATGCCTACTTTTGGGAATGAAAGTTGTTAATGAGTTACTAACCTGCCAACGGTTGTCCACAAAATCTGATATCTCGCGCACTTTATTCCTTAACTGAGTCTTTGACACAGCTGGGAATTTCTGCTGCAAAGCTTGTAACACCTTGTTGATACTTTGGGAGCATGACAGAATGATAGACACCTGAAAATTGCAACATCACTTTTAGTAGCCAACTATGGGCACTATCAAGACAAATTTAAGCACAATTCAAGATTAAACTATCCCCAACTCCTAATAGTTCATATTAATCAAGCCACTTATGTAATACCCTAAAACTTCCAGAAGGATTCCTGAGTTCAAATGTAGAATGATATGCACTACTTACTATTGCAGGCAGATCTGATTCCGGTATAACAGTCACAGCAGAGCCTGGTTTGATACTGCACTTGCCATTTGAAAGGCAAACCTCTGGGTCTTCTTCTTGCATGCCATCAACTGATATCTCCAACAATGAGCCACCAGGAAATACATGCATACTCAGAGCTTGCAAGCACATCTGTTCCAGCTTAGAAGTACCACTAAGATCTTGAGCGATTAACAAAGATGCCTTCTCATGCATCAAATTTGATATGATTAATGGCTGACTTTTCTGGAGAGCACGTTCTGTCAAATTTCCTAAATACTTTTGCTGCCAAAGCAAAGCAGAGAATTTCTCGCTCTCTGAATCTTGCTTACAACCAGGTGAGCATTTGGTCTCCTCATATGTGATATCAGTTTCCATCCTGTCCACTTCTACTCCCTGCATGCATTGAACAAGCAGGTTTCTCAAATAGGTACTTTTGAGTTACTTATTCGGCAATTCATGAATATAGGCGTATACAGGTTTATCTATACCTATACATATATATTTATATATCTCACTAACTAGTAAAGGTGTTTGCAGCAAAGTAAGGAATCAACTTGCACCCGCAATCTATCTACATGGGGCATTCTTAGAAGTAAAAGAACAGCTCAAAAGTTTCAATTTGTAAAACCTTTAGACCCAATAAATAAGTATATGAATCTTATATTATTAAATTTAACTCCTGTGATTTTAATCATAAGTTTCAGGCCTTCATGACTTTTACTTGGAACTGATTTTCAAATAGTACCACATAAAGTAGAGTGTTGAAACAATCAACTTTAGTTGGGTATGTAATAAAACAAGTTGACAAGATAACTTCTCCAGGTGGCTTAAGACAACAGAAGATCGGTCCGTAGACAAGACAACATTAAGCAGGAAAGAAAATTAAGGAGTGTAGTCACCTAATAAAATAGCTTTGCAATGTTAATATACTCTTGTACCAGAAAATGACTAAAAGGAATGAGCATATGAATGACTTGGATATCTTCATAATATAACAGGCGAGTGCAATCAAACAGACTTGAGAATTTCAATACTTGGGAGTCCTGAATGTTGGAATCCTGAATATTATGTAACAAAATGAAAAATCACCCATGAAACTGAAATGGAAGTAACTATGAACCACACTATCCTTCTTTTTTATTTCCTTCTTTTCTGCTAAAGAAGAGAATGAGCAAGTTTCACAGGTAGAAGCATTTGTAAACAAACATCAGGTTTCGGTACATACTTTACACACCATGACATGACATGTCTGTGTACAAGCCTTGCTACTACTTTACATGCTAACCAGGTTTTGGTGAACATTCAATGATCATTCAGAACATTATCACAGGCGTGAAAAGCAACATCACAATTTCTCACCTCATTTTCTGAGAGATACCCATCTGGTACGAAAAAACCATCTTCACTTTCATCTTCATCATCAGCTTTTGAACATCCCTCTTCTAAACTTTCTCCTTCATCGTCTTTATCGCAATCTGAGAGGCTTTCACCAGGATCCTCCTGTGACAATGAGACGGTTGTTATAGGTAATCATCTCTTATCTGTTAACTACATTGAATGAAACAGCATCACAAATTACCTCTTCCCACTCCTCATCGCTATCAATATCATAATCCAAGTCTGGGTCCTTCCTAAGAGGGTGACATGGTCCAACAACATGACTGAAAGATCAGATTATAAGGAAACTTCAGTGTCATAATAAACCCACTGCAGGTGAGCCTTCTAGACTCACTACTCTAGGTTAGGCAACCAGGGAAAAACTTTCTACACTTCATAATATGCTGAACACTGATTTAAATGCACTAGTGCATCAAAAGGCAAATATACAATGGAATTCTTCATGACACTCAGCCTTGTTAAATTTCATTTGGAAAAAAAATGCCTTAATCTAAGTAAAGGTACAAGAAATGCCTTAATTTAGAGGTACGCTTTTTCTTTCTGTGATAAATGAATACTAACATAACACCGTAATTGAAGTGAAGTCGAGAAGATAATTCTATTAGCAGAAACATTCATGTTGTAATACTTAGATAAATAGAGGTCTAGGGTCAAAAAAGCAAATAACACATTTAAACCACTCCAACACATTACTTTCTTGCTTCCCTTTTACTATTGTACCCAAAAATTTCAATCAAAATTATACAGTTAAAAGTTAAAAGGTATCCAACTAATTAGGGTCAATACAAGCCAACAACAACACATGAATATAAAGATATCGTGTGCCGGTCTATGGGGTTCTAGCTATCGGATAACATGAGCAAACATTGGTATGTATCTAACTAATTAGTTGACAATAGACAAATGATAGTGTTGTGTGAAACTTCACACAATGGTCAAAGAAGATTGATCAAATATTGAACTCTACATGGGTACATTTCAGACCACAATTTGTGCACTATATGTCTCACTTAAGTCTCACTCAACTAAAACTAATGGAAGAAGAGCTCACCTTTTCTTGGACCATATACCATAAAATGCAGGTCTATGGCTCTTATCAAACTGTAACAACTGTTTTCTGGATTTGAACTTCTTGACCTCAGCAAGAGAACAATCGGTATAAATATGACATGATCTATCATCGTTAACAGGTTCTCCCCATCTATCTCCAAGTTTCTCCATGCTATCATCACCATGAACTAGTCCTTTACTGGTTGTAAGCTTAAGTTCCTTAAATAGTTCACTCTTAGGCTTTCGGCGTATTCCCCAACTTTGGCTTCTGTTTGAACGAATAGAATGACCTAAACGGCACCAAGAAGACAAGTGTGACCTGCAATTTGTGGAAAGTCTGTCAATATTATCTGAGAAGATACAGCATTAATGGTTATATAGTTTTAATAAATGCTGCCAACCTGCGGATATCCTCGGCACTCAATTTGTCATTAGATGAAAGAGTGTGATCCATTGAATGAGTAACTGCCACATGCAAATTTTCATCTTTCTTACTTGTTGAACTAGATACTGTTTCTTTAGCTGGTAATTGGTCATTTTGGCATGCTGGGCTGGGTTTGGTTCTTTTAAGAAAACGATCCATGATCGAAGCTTGCTTTTTTATGGAAAGTTGATCTTTCAGTTTAGCTTCTTCCTTTTCCCGGCGCCGTTGTTCTTTTTCAGCATCTTCTAGCTGCTTCCTCTGCAGTTTCCTTATTTCAGACTCTTCTTTTTCACGACGCTTTTCAACTTTTTCTGACTCCTCTTGCAGCCGCTTTTGCTCTTTCTCCTGAAATATCTCTACAGTTCGTAACAAGAGAACTAGGAAGCAAAAACCTGGCAATGATTATGTCAACAAATAACTTACATTTTGCAACTTTTCTTTTTGACGCTCACGTTCCAATCTTTGTTTCTCTTTCTCAGCCTCTCGTTGATCTCGCTCCATTTGTTTGATTTGCAGTTTCTCTTCTCTTTTTGCTTCCTTTTTTACCCTACAGCAAGTAAGCAAAAATGAGAAAACACATCATAGAAAGAATATATAAATTTGAAATTTGAAACAGTAATACAGATACTCGCCCATATACATACATGTCTGCACTAATTTTCAGTGATAGGCGATCCATTAATGAACGAATCTTTGCCTCACAGGAAGCTTTATCAATCTTTTCAGATGCCTTCATCAGGTCATGAATGTAGCTCTGATCACTCTCCGGCTTTTGTAAAGCCATTATCATCGCTAAAATAAACACAAACATCAGTAACTCACAATCAACCAATTGAACTTAATGACGACGAAGGTGCAGGATTTAAACGTGCAGAGCTGTTCAAGTGAAGCATTGAATCACGGCCAGGACTAACCGACTAACTCACAGTCGAATGAAAATGAATAAACAAAACCTGCACCGGTGCTGAAGTCATGTGTACACATCATATAGGCTCCAAAGACAAAACATGATCAACAGGTTTAAAAGTTTGGTTGCTCTACTTTACATCAGAGTACAAAAAAAGAGATCAAAGTGGACGAAGACCAATCTCTATCAGCAGGCACTTTGCATCAACTTTACTAACTCTAAACTGTCATTCATTTATCGCGACTTTGGAAACACTTGCACAATCTTTTTTCCAACCTAAGGACCATCTTAACTTACCATGTCAAGTCAATTTCCAATAAGATATAGTCAAAAATCAAACATTTGACAGACACTCTGTAGCTTACAGCCCCGTTTCCTAGACAAGCATTGTCAGATTTTACAAATTTGATCACAACATCACTCAAGAGCAGATCATGAACTAACACCTACTTACAAGTCACTTTTTATACTTCCATTTCTCAACATCCTGGCAATACAATTTAAAATGTCTTGGGCCTCTCAACTCATTGCCAATTGATTTTGGGTGGGACACTCTAACTTCTACATGGTATCACAACACGCTATTCCCGTGTTAGGCAACAGCCACGTGCTACACATCACCTAATATATGTTTTCCACATGTTTTCCTCAAGTCGCACCACATGTGGGGGCAGATTGGGAATGTGAAGCCTTGAATTACAGTTTATGATGTCTTGGGCTTCTCCACCCAATGCCAATAGGTTTTGGGTTGGATGCTCTAACTTCTCAAGATAGCTAAATTACTGGTTGAGGAGCATTTAAATAATTAGGACACACAAGCAAATCAACTAGATCAACTATCAAATTTACATATCCTTATGTATCCCACTACAGATTACAGAAAGTGAAACTCAGCTCATGCAAAAAAATAGTTCTTCATTACATTCTTGTTTCATCAGCGGCAGTGTGATTAAAAAATTAATAATAATAATAATAATCATAGATGTAATGAGCACAAGATAACTAAAACGAGCCATTTATTTGAGGAAGCATATATTTACCAGAAACAGCAGTAATCCTTTCATGAATCTTTCTTCGACAGGTACGCCTGATATTCAATACTCCACGCACGGAAGCTGGCATCAACTTTACATCCCTTGCCTACAATAGAGAAGAACGATAATAACGTAATAAGCCAAAGAGAGGATAAAGACTGGAGCACAAAAACTTGGGTAACAACAAAAGATTAGCATGCCCGATCAAAAATGCAAGTAAGCAAACAGTAGAGGCAAGATCTTCTAAAACAAAAAGAAAACAAAAAAATAGACAATAGATGAAGAACAAAATCCTTTCAGATAAACAAGAAATACAATTACTTAAGCCATAAACAATTCAAATATTCAAGTAAGAAAAGAAAAGCCAAAGACAGATTGAAAGGATATTCACTCTCAGTGCCAAATTAGATATACCAAAAGTGAGATTGACTTAAAAGTTAAAACTATATAAGAGTAAAGAGTTCCATGACCAGGGATACCCAAGAAGCGCAACTATATAGACTAAGCATAAGTAACTATCGAAAATTCATAATTCTATCACAAAAATTCACGAAATTAAACAAAACTGCACAAATCCGGTGATCAATAACCAAAAAAGCAACCAATAAAATTTGGCAAACAATACACCAAAGCTTAAAAAATAGTAAAAAGAGAAGCAAAACCCACACCTCCCAACACCAAAGACACGATTCAGACTCGTCCTCCAACACATCGGCATCAGCATTAGGCACGCCGTACATTTCTCTCTGCCCAACCAAGAGCACGATCTTCTTCACAGTGGCCAAAGTCACATCCCCAAAAACATCATTTCCGTTCTTGACCTTCTGGTAGACCTCCTCAACAAGCTTTGACAATGGCAGCCCACTCTCTTCCATCAAAGCCCCAATGACCGATTTCACATCGTTACCACATTGTTTCAAATCTAAACACCCTCTCTGACCCATCACTTCCTTGTAGTACCCAAACAACCCATCAAGCTCTTTGCGAAAGAAATCAATCTTAGCCTCTTTCTCCTCAACTCCTAAACCTTCTGGGCCCTTGCTAGTTCTCTTCCGCTTCTTGGTCTTCTTCACTAGATCTCGAGCGTTGGTTTTCTGGCCGGTTGGGTCATCTCCGCCATCGATTACTATCACTTCGCACGACATTTCCAAAACCCTAGAAATAGAAAAGTGCGATTCAATCAGACCCCGATGAAAATTCACAAATTAAAGGCCTAAACTATTAGAGGATCAGACGCAGACGCAAGAACGACGCTGATTGGGTCATATGATAAGGGATCGAAGAGCATGGGAGTAACTCAAAAACCCTAATGAGAGAGAATGACTTTTGGAATTCTTTTCTGAAACAAAAAAGAAAGTGGCTGATGGTGGTGGAGAGCGTAGAGACAGAGAGCGGCAAACAGATATAATTTTGGATCCAAGAGAAAATAACAAATCATTTTTTTCGCTAGATAAAATAAATATATCGACTTCTTTTTGTAGGTAAAAATAACAATTCTTTATTTTTTTTTGTTACAAATTCTTTTCTTTTTTTTTTCTTCCCGCCTTCACAATTTATGGAGCCAAAATGTGATCTCATTATTTCGAGTTTCGCGCGTTAAGTGTTGCGCGCCGGTGATATACGCTGACACGTGCGAGACACGATGTTATTATTGCCTTTTTCTATTTTTTTTTAATGGTATGAGAGGCCCTAAGGCCCAAGAAACATGTTTTTGGTGTTGGGCCATGGACATAAAAATTATGTGTAGTTTTATTTCAACCTTTTAAATTACCCCTCCAAACATAAAATTTTCAATTTTCTTCATTTTTTTTATTCCTCTCTGCGCGTGCAATAAACTTTCTCGCTTAATTTTTCCGAATGTGCTTCCGTTTTATTATATTATTTTTTAAAAAAAATTGCATAACGGGTGCAGAAGGTTCTCACCTATTTAGTTTTTTCGCATCATTTGTCTCTCCATTTTATCATTTTAGTTTTGAAATTAAATAATTAATAATATTATAATATAAAATAGAACACAAAAAATGAAAAATAAAAAAATAGTAAAAGAAATATGCAAGTTGGCAAGTTGGTGTGGGGCCTCATATTATTTATTTATTATTTTGACTATGTAGTTTACTCTTTTGCCCTTAATGTATTTAAGTATATATAGTGTTTAATATAGTTGATGAGGAGTATATTTCGGATTTTTTAAAATTTAAACACAACTAATGTTTTGGCTTTATTAATATAGATTTTCCATCGTCTCTCACCAAATCATTGCAATATTTTTCGGTGGGAGGTTACAAAAGTTGACAATTTCACTAAATGTTGGATTTCGTGAGTACTCGTTGTATTGTTTCATAATTTTGTGGTGGCTTTCTCAAAAAAAAAAAGATTTTGTGGTGGAAGTCGATTGACAGTATATTGATATATTCAACAACATTTATGTAATAAAAAAAAACAACATTTCCTAATTATGATCAACCGAGACAATGTCGTCTAACTCTTCCTCTCTATTTGTCTTTCTCTCTCCTCGTACTTAAATATTTGAGAGAAAGAGTCGAAACAAAGAAAAGAAAATACAAAAATAAATAGAGCTAATTATCAATAAAGTCATTTACATAACTCATATTTTTCAAAATGTCACCTAATATTATTTACCCCCACAAGGTCACACGGAATAAGTGGGCCTGAATTTTAGACATTAAAATTTTATCAAATTTACATTGATGTCATTGCATTCATCAACCCAAAAGTAGCATTCTCTCTCTCTCTCTCTCTCTCTCTCTCTCTCTCTCTCTCTCTCTCTCTCTCTCTCTCTAAACTACGAAAATCAATCGAAGAAAACCAAATTGAAGAGAATCAATTGGAATTCGATCAACCAAACTTCAGCACCGAGAATCGATTTCTTCATTCTGGTCGCTCTCTCTCTCTCTCTCTCTAACTAAACTACTGAAGAAAACCAGTCATAGAGCTATGCCAAACACAAAGTTACTGACTTAGTTAAACTGTTAAACAAAACTACTAACTTAAATAAATAAACTACTGACTTAGTTAAATAAAGTTACTGACTTAGATAAACAAAAGTACTGCAAACATCGTTCAATCAATAAAATGTGAATGGTTGAAAGCGACCTCTTCCTTTCTCTAAGCTACTGACTTAGTTAAACAAAGTTATTGACTGAATTAAACAAAGGAGGGAGGAAAATATAATTCAACCATTTTCCATGGGAGAGGGAAAATGGAGCCGTTGGCAACCATAGTGAGAGACGGAATTTGAGGAGGAACGACATGAAAACTAATCGATCGAGGTGCTTTTTTTTAACAAAATAATAAGGTTAAGAGTATTTTTAGCATACTCTATATTTTAGCTCATTTTCTATTTTAGAGAACATGTTTAGTTTTGCAGCTATTTTAGCAGCTGCACCAGTCTCCTAAGTGACTCTATATTTGAGTTTTTAGCTGTATGACTCCTAAAAATAGAGAGCGAGATGAAGGTCTCTATTATTTTTGTTAATTTAAAACATTCATTTTTAGTTGTTTTGAGTAATCATTAAATACACTTAAACTATTTTTTATTCATTAAAAAATTAATTTAAATTCAATACTAGCTAAAGTAGAGAGCATTGGTGCAGACATATTTTCAAACTGGCTAGCCAAAATAGTTTTTTAGCTACTTGAGCTAAAAATTAGTTAAAAAATAGCTAGCATTGCCAAAGATGTTCTGAGATTGAAAATTTGAGTGCAAACTAGATATATTTAGATATTTGTTACGTACAAATAGTTTTTGAGAAACATATGATATCATTAAAATCAAAAGGCCAAAATAGCACCATACGTACATCAATTTCATAGGTTTAAACCCAACAACTCTGAAGGTCAAGTAAACTAGCAAACTAGCAAACTAACAAATACCAATCATTAATTATGCCCACCACGAACTCAAGAATCGAATGAGAAACAACACCAAAAATTGATGCCGCCACTCCTAGAAGCGATACGGAGATCACATTGTTTATAACACGACTAGGGCCGGCTGCGATAAGGTGTTTGTTCCTTAATTTGTTTTTATTAAATGAGTAGTGCTTGTCAGTTTCCTATTTATTTGAGTCAAAAGTATTGAACCTATATATTAGTTACGAGGATGAACCATCATGGCTATTTGATGTACTATAATTATTGAATTTTATTATTTTCTTAAAAAATAAAATATTAGTCAGTGTTTGTACATACAATGAACAAATCGATTCTTTTTTATTATAAAAGGAAGAAAAAGAAAAGTGATCGATCGATGATGTACGTAATACCCTGGTGACGATTTTGTTTTGAGTTGGGTTTTGGAGGTAGTTTCATTAATTAATTATCTCAACTTGTCAAATATACGAAGCCTAATTCAAATCGTTGTTGTGGGAGTGGGAGATGCTTTAACTGATAGACTGTCAAGCTAACTAGAAATAAATCAATGACGAACAGGAAATGAAATTCTTGCGTGAGTGTATCTCTAATTGTGCACGAAAGGTAATTAATTGTAAACTGAGTGTATCTGATAGCTATAGCTAGCTAGCTTTTCATTTATATATATATATATATATATATATATATATATATATATTCAGGACGATCGATCGATGAGGTAATTGGTTGTTATCAGGATGTTGAAACAGTGGTGGCTGGCACCTCTCATCACCTTTCAGTTTTGTTCCAAGTGCATGGACATGCACAACTGCACAAGACAGGAGGACTGGAGGACTGGTGCTTATTATATTGTATATATCAAAATGAAGATATTGTTCGATGTTGGATGGATAGCTAGGCTGGGCTGGGCCGGCGGGAGACTTGTGGCTTCTACTCACCGTTACAAAGCGAATACCGGCCGGTACCTTCCATATTGGGAAGGTTCTATCTACTCTTCGTGGCGACCAATACTTTCATTTATCTCCGTCCATCCCCAAGAAAAAAAGCGACGGACTGATGGGTACGTGACGAACAACCACACGTTTAATTCTGTACCTGAGCTTTAATTTGTTCTTCTTTCCTTTTCTTTTCTTTTGTTGGCTCCGCATATACGGAGTCTTTGTCTCTTTTCCTTATCTTTCTGTCATCCATCAATTCTTTTATCCGTTGTACATATTGGTTAATTGGAAGTTACAACGAAATGGAATAAGGATTCTTTTCTCCAGGCTCCACCTTATTATTAACTCCCGGCCAGGCCCTCTCTTCTTTCACCAATTAGTTGATCACTCATCCTGGGTGGTCCTCGTGTTGCACCCCTTTACCAAAAAAAAAAGTTGATCGCACAGTTGTGACTCGATGACGTACTCGCATAGCAAACAAGTGATATTACGCATCATATATATCGAAAATTCATATATATATATATATATGTGAACTTTTATGTATAGGCCGGCTAGGGTTTAGGCCGGCGCGCTGTAGGGTAGACGTCCGCGTTGCATACCAAAACGTGAGTGCAAAGTCTATTTGATCGAACAGTATCGATCGTCGTGTGTCAAACTTTGATTTTACAAAATCCAATTACTGGCATGGCGGCCTGGCTAGGTAGCCTGTGAAAGGGAAGGTGTACAATCCATGTAGTACGTACGTGTTAAAGAGCGAGCTGTACGTACATTAGTATGGTTTTAGGTTAAGGCAATTAAGTGCTATATAAGTTTAATTTGTTCAAACGACGACAGAGAGAATGATTGCATGTGATGATCTGACCGCCCACTATCTTTAATTGTTGTTGATCGAATTAATGTCTATGCTACGTACCAGCTGATCGATGAGCATATATTATAGACAAGATATCTCGTCAAATGTCTAATATATGCTGTATGTTTTGCAATCATACCCTTGCCAATGCCTAATGCCCAATAAAAATTAACCTTGATGTACATTAATTTTACAAACTAATTAAAACGTACGTACAGCTAGCTGCATGATCCCAGACTTTATTAAATAATTATCACGTAATGAATGAATGTATTGACGTTGACTAGGTGACGTACGATGATCGATGAAGGGGCTCTGCACCCGACAACGCATAAACTGAATGGGAATAAAAAAAATGCTGGTCCACTACTAGCTAGTTGGTTGATGAGTGATCGAGTTCTTCCTTTACACGTACAGTTGATGATGAAAGAAAGAATGAAAGAGCAGGGCATTTCACCAATCACCAATCACCAATCGCCAATTAATCGGCATGGAAGCTCGATATAAGAATTTAGTACAAATCAAAAAGAATATATATAAAATACCATGCTAATTGAAAAGAGAGGGAGAGCGAAAGGCAAACAAGGTAAAGCGATCGATCAAGCAGAATCTATCTGGGTCAAGCTAACTGGGCAGTTAATGTATACCAATACCCTACCATAACCATCGATCGAGTACCCGAATAATATATAAATAGGCCAATGGGGGTCTCGAAATTGGATCATTCAATTAGTTGTTAGACTACAGTAGATCGATCGATCTGGCCAGTTAGCTAGCTAGCAATATGCCTAGGGACAGGGACCCCCTTGTTGTGGGAAGAGTCGTAGGTGATGTTTTGGACCCCTTTACAAGGTCTGTTTCTCTCAGGGTGACTTACACTACCAGGGAGGTTAACAATGGTTGTGAGCTCAAACCTTCTCAAGTTGTCAGCCAACCTAGAGTTGATATAGGAGGAGAGGATCTTAGGACCTTCTACACTCTGGTAAGAGCTCTTAACTGCTTTTTAGACTTCTACCTTTTCATTACTCAGCGATATTCATATACGACTAGCAGCTAACACAGATGAATTTTGTGTTGCAGGTTATGGTGGATCCTGATGCGCCCAGCCCAAGTGACCCCAACCTGAAAGAATATTTGCATTGGTATGTACAAGTTTGTCATTGACCCCAGCCCCAACCCCTTTATATTATATTATAATAATTATATATATACATCTCGATCTCTATACAATGCTTTGGTATTTGTCAGTAATTCATCCACAGCTATATTTGAGCAAATTATATATCTATTACATTGGGAAAGAAAAATAAATACGATAAAACTCCTTTCTTTGGCATAATTTTACTTATTAGTTGACTAAATTTATCAATATAATTGCCACCAGTGGATCTTGAGATTGGCTTCGTCTATGCAACTTAGCTAGCGTTTTGTGTTTCTAACCAATACGCCAATTTACTGGTGCCAAGTATTGTTGATTAATACGTACAAGTTGATATATTGTGGTTCTATACTTTGACAATTTAAACTTTTCGGGTTAATGATCGATGACCCTGTTCTAAAAAGGTTCCACTCATCAACCCTCAATTTTTCACTTATTCGTACGTACATTTTTTTTCTCAGGTTAGTCACTGATATTCCTGCAACAACTGGGGCAAGTTTCGGTGCGTACTCACTGTCTACATGCAACTTTAGATTAATATATAATACGTAAAAGGCACAAACTATTATTCTAATATATATATTCAGGTTGCTAATTGATATATTTAGGGGGAAATCAATTATATATGCATGGTTGTTGCATGTGCAGGCCAAGAGATTGTGTGTTATGAAAGTCCAAGGCCAACGGTGGGGATTCACCGCTTTGTTTTTGTGTTGTTTCGGCAATTGGGAAGGCAAACTGTGTATGCTCCGGGATGGCGCCAAAACTTTAACACCAAAGACTTTGCCGAGCTTTACAATCTTGGATCACCGGTGGCTGCCGTCTACTTTAACTGCCAAAGGGAAAGCGGCTCCGGCGGAAGGAGGAGATAAACTCTTATTAATTTCTCTCCGTATATAGTGCATGCATATATGTCACAAACTCTTATATAGTGCATGCATAATTAATATTAATGTGGTAATAATGAGTACAAAAGTATAATATGTATATAACTAGCTACTACCTAGTAAACACTACTAGCTGGTAAAAATAATTTAGCCAGCTAGCTAGCTTCCTTAATTATCTAGTGATCGATCTAAAGATATGTGCGTGTGCGTGTGCGTGTGCGTGTGCGTGTGCGTGAATCCAGTGGGTGTCTGTCACTAGACTCACCATCTTGTAATGGTGTCTGTTGTCCATAAAGGCCACCCACTAATTGATTAGCCACTATGTAGCCACTAATCCATAGTCGGTGCATTGCTCTAAAAAGGGGTTTCCAATTTACCAACTCAGGGTCCCATGCACGCTGCAAAAGTCCAGGTATATCTGATGGCTGTCCAATCAACATTGTAAACGTTCATACCGTGTGCATGGTGACCAAGCAAACAAAAAAAAACAATTATTTGGCGCCAGAATTTTATTTTTCTTTCCTCATTCCACCCGTATTAATTACATAAATAAAATAGATGGTTTAATCTAAACAAGTGATAGTAAACTGATTTCATTATTTCAACATCCATACATTCATTGCATAACTATTCACATAGATTGCCAAATATCATCGTTAGAAACTTACAACACAGCACCATGTCTATATGTAATTAATTATGTATAACCCGTCCCACCAACGTTTAACAAGTATCGATCACAATGTTTGCCGTTATGATTTCCAATACCTGCCAAAGAACCAATAGGTGCAGTGAATCTTCTGCTGATGTACGCGCGTACGTATACTAATCAACTTCTCATTGTTTAATCATTAACCAACCAAAATGGAACATCATGGCCCAAAAGAAAACTTACAACATTGAAGCCTCCAAATCTTGCTACATATGAGCACACCTAAAATACAAATAGAACAACAATAAAGTATATTAGTTATAACAACTTTAGCCCATAAAATTTGCTTCGTTTGACACTTTTTTCATTAAACTTTCGAAAATATCATTTTGGTTACTTAACTAATTAAAACACCATGTATCACTTTAGTTAATACGGTGGATCAACCCGATTGGCGGCACGGATTCCTGCCATACCGTGACCATAAACCATTTGGGTTATTTTCCTCTCCTCTCTAGCAACCTCTTTGTGGTGGTGTATCAACATTGAAGTTTTGGACTATCGAATCTTTCGAGATCCCCGACAATTTACTTTGAATTTCACCTTAAAGTAGTTACAAAACTTTATCCTTGGGTTGTGCCTTTCATTTTAATATTAAATTTGCGGCGTTTGAATGTGATTGATAGCGACGAGTGACTAAAGTGATACATACTTATACAGTGTTTTAGTTTAGTGACCAAAGTTATAATTCTGAAAGTTTAGTGACCAAAGTGTCGAACAAAGCAAAGTTCAGTGACTAATGTTGTCATTTAAAAAAAAAAACCACAATGTGTATATGATTAATTAATTAACTAGCTTAGTTTTCTTCTTTCTTTCGCCTTCTTTAAGTAAATTACCTTTATTTATGGAAAGAAAAGATACAGAGAGAAGAAAACAAAGAAGAAGCAAAAAGAAGTTATCAGAAGGCCAGCATTCCAGCAACAAAACACAACAAGATAAATCTAGAGGGAATTGAACGTACATTTCTTAATTAATTTATGTTTGATTACAATTGTATGCGCAATTCTTTATTAGTCACCTAATAAGTATATGATCTTAAATTATATATATATATTAGTCACGTAATAAGAATTTAAGGAAGAGGGCTCGGAACTTTTGCATTTCCTTTAGAGGGAGAGCCACCAAAATATTAACCCCACCATTTCCTCCGCCGCAACCAGCAGCATTATTACGATCACCTAGTAGTGGTTCATCAGGAAACAGCAAAATTATATCCTTCCTGTGATACACGACAGGACAACTATACCTCGGCTTCCCCCATGGATACTCCACCTCTGCAAACCCTAATTTCCACCACGATGACACCAACACGTCCCCATGAGGAAACCCTTTGTGTAACTCTCCCCAATCGATGACGGACCTCGCATACTCATCCGTCATCCTCGCTGCTCCCTCGTACACCATCTCCACCGTTCTTGAGAAGGGCCCTTGTTCCAGTTCTCTGCATCGCGCACTAGCGTAGGCAGTCAAAACTGCATTGCCAGTGTACGATGCGGGCAGTGGGGGTGTCAACCTCGGCCTTATATCCACCGCATAAAGAATCCTTGACTCTCTATCCATCCCATCATCATCACCACATTGATGATCACATGACGATAGTGCCTTGCACCGCCAAATCAGGGCAGTGACAACGTTAAAGTTAGTCACCCCGCGTGAACTAATGGTGTGGGGTCCCCCCTCACTACCGCTTACCTTTATTTTTGCCTTCTCTTTGAGGTTGGCTAGGTCGACAGCGCTCAGCCGGAAGATCTTGAAGTCGAGCTCTTCTTGGGTGGCTTCAAAGACTGTAGAGCTTAAGTGATCATCATCTTGGCCTAGCTGGGTGCTCATCTTGAGCTCGTTTAACTCAGGGTGAGGAAATGTGACACGTGGAGGGGATCGAGCGGCTAATATTTCACGGTCGTTGTAAGGGATCATAGACAAGGGCTTGTTACCGGCCAGGGCAGCCAGATTGTCCAAGAAGAGTCTGAAGCTTAAACCATCAAAGCTTACATGATTGGTTGATACGCCCATTGCAAATCCACCACACTTGAATGTTGTCACCTGTTAAAGATAGCGACTAATTAATAAAATGTTTCATCCCATGCATGTAGCTGATCGATGTGAATCATATGTAAATATTTGGCTTGATATTTTACTATGTGAAAAGTTAAAGTTTATCTCCAATCAAAAATTAATAAATTATATATAAGTAGCTAGCTAGGCGGCCGGACAGACTCTAGTTCTAGATTTTTTATGCAACGTAATATATTATGAATTCTCACTTTGATAGTCTACATATTTTTAATAAGGAAAATGATTAATAAGGCCTAAAATATGGAGGCACCTTAATTATATCGCTTAAATATTACATCATTTTGGTCAAAAGTCTATTATACGTACGTACATATCGATCATAGAACCAATGACTATTATTCTACTTTCAAAATTATCAATTAATTACTAACTCTTATATATATAATAATTAAATTTTACAATCAATTAATTTCCATTAAATATACAATCAAAACAAAATTTGCTATTAATTAATTAATGACTCTATCCCGCTGACAAAACTCAATAATGAAAGGAACCCTACACCCTAAGCATTAACAGTTTGTGGAGGAGGCAATTGAGGAATAAGAGCGGGATGTGATATATTGTGCAGAAGATGATGGGGAGGCAATAGAAGAGTTGGGAGAATTTGCAGTGGTGGGAGAGTGATGAGAAACACTCGGTGAAGTAAAGATGAGTTGATGATCCGTTGCTGGCCGGAGAGGTTTGAAAATTGGTATCATCCCACCAAACCAATAGGATTGACATTTCCTCTCAGAAAAAAAAAATTACTCTTTCTCGTATATATCCAATATCAAAGATCAAGATTAGTGAAAGTATAATTATTGTTTTTATCTAATTAATGACGTTAAATATAATAACTAATAGGTAATGAACCATGAATTCATTAGTTACCATGCGAGCAGAAGATCATTACTTAAAAAAATAATGTTAAGTAAGTTATTGCAAATAGTTCACTACCACAAAACTGAGCTACAGCAACCATTTTTTCCCCACGCTTAACCTATTGGTGAGAGTTTGAGAGCATAACAGAAAAAACAAAAAATGTATTGGTGAGAGGAGGGATTTCACATTGTCACCAATAACGATAGAAGTGGCTATGCATTAAATAAATGTTATTTTGATGCAAATCACCAACAAATATTGGTGACGACCGACGACTTTAATTCACTTTAAAATGGAAAAAACCTAGAGTCCTAGACATAGGAGACTCAACTCTCTCTCTCTCTCTCTCTCTCTCCTCTCTTTGCCAGATCTGTGAAAAGGATTAGGCTCTTTTACAGAGTCTTGCAAGGATTAGCTTCGATCCTAAAATTTTCAATTTCAGCGTGTTTCTAGAGTCTTTCTCATTCACAAATCAGATACTGAGCGGAAGGGTTTACTCTCTTTGTCCTCGTTGGCGTCTTCATTGGCAGCGCCGGCGGTTTGAGGATGGTCAGGAAGAGACCGGACCACGAGTTCGACGGAGGAAAGGGACCAATCGATATAATAGAGATGGTGGAGGGTACGACCGTAATTTGATGCACTGGTCGGAGAGCTTTTGCGGGTCTAGGAGGGGGTCGGAGTTTCCCAAAGGGTTCCAATCGGAGAGGGACCGGTTGCGGCGCGAAGGGAACTCATCAGGTCGAGTCTTTCTCATTCACAAACTATAGTTCTCATCATCTCTGTTCTGCTGAAATTGCAACTTATCACATCTGACTCATTTGATGCATTTATCTCTTCATTTTATAGCAGCTTCTTGTGATTTAGGAGATTGTGTGTGTGTGTGTGTTTTTTTTAAACAACTATAATTAAGCTTTCAGTTATCCTTTTTGGGGAAAATGACGCTCCTCCGTTTTTAGTTTTTGGGCTGCTTCTCGTCTGCTAACACTATGTATCTTTGTTTATATGTTATGGCTTGCTAATATGCAATTTATTCTGAATTTCAAGTATTGCTCGCTAATTTGGGCTTGGTTTGGCTGTCTTCACTTCTGCTTTCTTGCGAAGATAAATTTGCATGCTTATATTTGTTGCTTTCTTTCCATAACTTGAGATAGATTTAGGTTTAGTTTGGTTTATTTTTGGCAGATTTTTGTGGTATACATGACTTGGCTGTTTTGGCTATTGAGAAAACAGTGGTAATTGATTGGATACTTTGATGGGTATGTGGATAAAATAGTTTGGGTCTTTGGGGATTTGATACTTTATATGAAAGTTCAAGTTCAGAATTGCTGGAATTAGTTAGCAATGAATGTGAATACATCAAATTGGTGTTTTCTGTTGTTCGCACTATTATGCTGGCTTCTGGCCAGTTGTTGTCAATGATTTATGAAAGTTGTCTACAATTAATTAATTAATTAATTAATTTGGTAATGTCATGTATCTTCATCTTTATCATGTTGGTGTTTTCTATTGTTACATACATTGCATACAACATGCTTTTTGAGATTTCTATTGTTAGATCCCACTTGCTTTGAAGATTAATTGAGCATTATTCTAATCGATAAAATATTTATACTGGACTGGAAACTATTTGGTTATTTTGTCATGTGCTATGTCTTCAAGTTTATTTTTACAGTCTAGTCTATGTGACTATTTGTCATGTGATTTCTTTGGTAGACAATACTTGAGACTTCCTTTTTAATATTTTCTTTGTATGCTTTAGTCATTTGGTGATCCCTAAAATAAGTAACTGATTTGCACCATCACCGAGTGAAATATGTCATGCTGTAAACTTCATTCATGGTAACTATTTTTTAAACCTTGAATCAGATTATGTTGAATGGCATTTGATATTGTATTTAGCCATACGGAAGTATTGGATTTTGGGTTTTCCTTCCTTTTTGTTATATTTCTAACTCAATTTTGTTCTTGTTTTTTAGATTGTCTATTATAATACAAGTATAGGAAAATGCTATGGCTTTGTTACTTTCTGGAATCCGTGGTCGGCAGTTAAAGCTACCAATGACCAGAATGGCAGGGTATGTATTATTTCTTGGTGAAATTAGATGTGCAAATATTATTTTTGTATTTTTGTTATACTATATATGTTGTCACCAACTAATCTTCCATGTATTATTATATATTGCACAAACTTATGTGTGCCTATTCAATATCATGTTTAGATCAGGATCAATGTGATTTTTTTGGTCAAGCTTACTTTCCAGTAAATATAAAATTGTTGTTGATTTAATTGTGATGCAATATAAGGAGTAAAAGAACTGAAACAAAAGAAAAATGGCCAAAACCAAAGAAACAAAACTCAATTACTGGCCAATGGGTTGTACTTCTCCGCTCCCTGATCCTTTTTGTTATATTTCTAACTCAATTTTGTTTTTGTTTTTTAGATTGTCTATTATTATACAAGTAGAGGAAAATGCTATGACTTTGTTACTTTCTGGAATCCATGCTCGGCAGTTAAAGCTACCAATGACAAGAATGACAGGGTATGTATTTTTTCCTTGTGAAATTGGATGTGCAAATATGATTTTTGTATTTTGTTATACACTATTGACATCGTGGAGATTTGAGTTATACTGCTGATGGGTTGGCTGTGAGAGTGAATGAAGTGAGGACTAGAGGGAACTGGGATATGCATATGCACATAACTTATGTTTTTGTATTTGAAAGTTAATAAGCTCTTCTCATTGACATTGTCTTATGTAGGTAGTGGCTCATGATCGAAGAAGAAGATGGATAGCATCGCGGCTAGAATAAGAACATCTCAACTTCCAAATAGTTTCATGTATCACAACTTCCGGATAGTTTTATGTATGGATTATCACAAGATTTTTTGTATTTAAGTGGTTTAATGTTGTTGAGTTGAAGGGAGTGCATTTAATCCAAAAACTAGTGGGAAATTTTAGATTTGAATATTGATATAATTTTGGATTATTATTTTTTTTTAAATTTGAAATATTGAAGTCACCATTGTTAATGGTGTGAAACATAATAAGTTATAAAAAACTAAAGAGTCACCATAAGCAAGGGTAGGACCCACAAATTGAATCACTAAACTTGAATTGGTGACAATCTTGAGTATATGCCACGGACTCAAAAGACACCAACACCATTATAGTATCCCAGGGGTAGCTATTGGGGGTTTGCCACCAATGAATGGTGTCCATTTGGTCAATACACACCATTTGAAATGGTGTTCTTAGCCCAGTTTTGTGGTAGTGGTTAAACAAAGTAGAGAAAGAATTAATATGACAATTAATAAAATGCATGTTATTAATTAAGGTAGAGATGAGGGTACGCACATTTATCACAATCAATTAGCTTGCACGATCCTATTGTAAGGTAAGCACGTAGAATTTTGTCCCAACAAAAAAAAGGTAAGTACGTAGAATGGTAGACCGTAGACACAGCTAGCGAGACATATATATAATATTTGTTTTGCAACTTACTAATGATCAACAAATTGAGTTTACTAATTCAGAACGTACAGTCCAAAATTAGGTTCGTATATAATAACCCCGTGCATTATATATAGGCTAGCAATATATATACGCACCACGCACGTACGTACTTACCTGCAGAATGCATAGTGGGTGATCGTAGTGATGATGAGCAGTATGTTTGATAAATGCATCATTTTCATGATGATGATTCACATCCATGGTGATGCAAACTAGTTGTGCAAAAGCTGGATTAGGATAAACCAGGCCTCCAATCTCATCTAATGTATACTCACTAGAGGCCACCACAAAGCCTGCCCCTGCTGCATTGCACTCGATCTCTAAGCGGCCGCCACTGTTGGGATTGGATTTCAGTCTTCCAGCCAAGAAATCATAGGGCACCAATATCTTGGCCAGGCTCTCCTTGAGTTGCTCAACTACAATTTCGGAAGGAAAGTCTTTGTGGGCAGTGAAAAAATGGACAGTTTGGACGTCGAAATTGAGAACTTGGTCTATGTTTGATAAGAAGATGGATTGTTTCTCAGTTTCCTGGGATGGGAAAACCAGACATGTGTGGCGGACAGTCACTTTCAGGTCTTGGAGGAGACTCAAAGGAGGGCGTACTACTAGTCCTCCTCCTGCTTCGTATTCATCTAGATCTTCGTGGAATTGGAGTAGCGCCGCAGTACTACTTCCCATGTTATTCTGCTCGCTCGATCGCTACGTAATTTCTTTTCTTAATTATATATTTCGGCTGCTGGCCGGGTTATTTCTTATCGATATATGTGGGAACAACGTACTCTCTCGATCTCTGGAAACATATATATATATATATACTCGTGCCTGTACTGAACGAAAAGGGTGTGTGAAATGGACCCGACGACCATTAATTTATACTATGCTTTTTTATGTAACCACTAACCACTTGCAATGATTCACTTTTTAATTTATTAAATACCCCTGCATGAATCGATTGATTATCTACCTAAATTGCTAGATCTACCGATGCATGGTTAAAAGTTTTATCATAAATTCTGTACCAGCCACCTTAATCGTGCACGCAGGCTAGAACAACTTTTATAAAGTTAACAACAAACAGACTTAATCTATTTATATTAATAAAGCCAAAACATGAGTTTTGGTTAAATTTTTAAAAATTCAAGAATGCCCCTTCAAACACATATCATTCAAAAAATTAAATTTCATATATAAAGGACAAAATAGTAAATACATTAACTAAAATATTTATAAAGGCTAGGCCCACTATCCACTATATATTTCTTTTACTTGTTTTATTATATAATCAAGGCTGGGCTCATTATCCACTATTTTTTTTCATCTACTTATAATTAGTCACTAAATCTTATTATCAAAAAATGAATCACTACATCTTATATTTTTTTTAAAATAAAAAATGTTAATTAGCACATGAGAAACACATTATATATATTTTTTTAAAGGAATGGCCGGTGCGACAATTTCCTCATATATTTATAAATGAGTAAATTCGACCACTAATTTGAAATTAATTTTTGCAAAGTATAAAGTCTAAAAAACAAAAAATTGTGCAAACAATCGCACGCGCGAGCGCAGCCCTTTCACACGCACAAAGCGCGTGTAAAAAGGCTAGTAAACATTAATTCAACAAGATTGACGATCAACGATGGAGTCCCGGCCCCCCGCCCCCCACTCCCCCCTTAATGAGATCACCATGCAATTAATAATTGTATAACTAGCTAGCTATAGGTTAGCTAACTGCTGCCAATTAGTTAGTAAGTTTGGGGAGCAAATTTGCTGCCCACCCATAGTTAGGGTGGGCATTTGCCCACCACCAATTACTAGCCAAGTGTCCTTTTACCCCACCAACCTTCTAACCTGTGAGATCTTGAATTTTGAAATTTGTTCTAATTTATTTATTTTTGAAGTCACAATAGAAAAATAAACGTTACCATAAGTTCGTAGTACTTTTCGGAGATTCGAGCTATTTGTTTTGAATTTTAGAAGTCAGAGATTAAAGGAAATTATTTTTGGAAATGGATTGGAGCAATTTGGGCCGTAGATCAACTCACCGTTTGATCCAAGCCATTGAAACTCAATAAGGAAAGGTATAATTATAGTTGGATCAGTTTGGAAACTTCAAGAACCCGCGCGACTTCCTCTTGCTCTCTGCGACACCGCCGAATCCAATTTCTTCCTCCGGCTGTTTCACGGTGTGAATCCAATACCAAAAGCTTCATCTCGATTAGGTGAGTTCATATGTACTTGTAGTTCGTCCATTAGAGGCCTGTAGAGAGAGAATCGAAAGGAGAAACATCAAAGGAGTCCGGCGAGTTTCCATCGAATTCCGGCGACTCCGGTGACATATTTCTTCGAGCAAGGTATCAATCTTGATCCTCTTGTTGCTCTCTACGTATTGGAATAGTTGGAATTCACTTTGATTAACGTTTAGAAAGTTGGGATTTTGAGTATTGCTCTGCAGCCGTGAAACCACCGAGAACGGTGGCATGTTTGGTTTTATTGTTTGAATTCTGGTTTGGGTTTATATCTCTGAGCATGCCTTAATTGTTAGTTTTGATTAATATACAAAATGGGAAAGCTTAAGGTATGCTGTGAACTGTTTGCTTAAGGATTGAAGTTGTCGATTATGGTTTTGTTGTTTTACAAATCAGTTTTCAATGAATACACACACACACATATAACAAGTTTTCTCCTTTCAATTAAGATCAGTCTTGTATGTTTAGTTGCATGGTTATCAAATTGGTTTTCACCTATCATTTGTTAAACTATAATCTTCTGACCCAGTGACTTGTTTCATTAAAACTGAATATTTCTGTTCGTAATTTAAAGTCATTTTCTTCTGAGAAATTGTAGATGACATCTTAAAGGGTATTTCAGAATTGGAATCTCTTGAAAATGAGTTTTCTTCATTTAGTTATGAATTTTCAAAGTTGCAGGTCTAAACTGCCAAAATAACTTTTCTGAGTTTCTGAACCAGCAAATGTTTTGTTAAAAACTGTACTTTTCTGTACATAATCTAAACTTGTTGTCTTCTAATAAATTGTAGTAGACATTTCAAAGATTACTTCAGAGTTGGAATCTCCTAAAAACGATTTTCCTTAATTTAGTTATGAATTTCCAAATTCGCTTGTCTGCTGCAGAAATTTTTGAAATAAGCAGTACTGTTTCGTTCTTTCTTTTTGTTTCAGTAGCTTTCCTTGTTCTAACTTTATTTGGGTTACCAGTATTTGAAAAGTAGACATTCCTAGGTTTCTAACGAAACCAGTCCTTCCCTTTTTGGAGTTCGTATGAAGAGTATAGGCCATTGCAAAGTTGATCTTGTGCATTAGGAATTCTGTTGCATAGTTCACTTTTCTTATTACTTTTGCAACTCGTATCAACTTCATTTGGCATAGGATTTTACGTATCTTCTTCTTAAGGCTGTGCCATCGCTTAGGGCTTGTGGTTAAAGGTTCTAGGTTTTGAAATTAAGTCTTGAAGTCTAGTTAGCCAGTTAAAGCAGGATTACGTTTTAAACAGTTTGTATTGCTCATAGGAACCTGCGACACTGATGAAGGTATTCTTCGACGAGTGCAGCGGTGAAGTGGAGCTGACGTAAAGTTATATTAGTGCTGGAATCAAGGTAGGGGGATCTTGGGAAACCTTTTTTAAATAATTTGGTTGTTTATGATGTTTGAATAACATGCTTGTTTGATATACGGTGATTGATTCGACTTATATATATGCGAGCATGAATTACATGTCTAAATGTATATACATATATGTTCTTATGCATGTTGCATACATGAACAATCTACATGTTAGTAATGACATATTATTAGCATGATGCATTATGACATACTGAAGGGTTGATACTCGGGAATGATTTTGATCATGGTATGAGAATGGTGGATGGATATGGAAAAATGATATCTTGGGGAATAGCTTTTGTGTAGTTGAGTCTAACTCTCGCAGGGACCAGGCCAAGGAGAAATAAGGGGGAATATGAATATGAATATGATATATGATCATATGAAATTGGGAAATTTTGGCTGGCGACCGAGAGAAGGGCAAGATGACTGACAAAAGGGATTTGTGGAATGAATTGTTACGGGTGTTAGATCATATAATAAAATAATCAGGGTTACCCCCGGTTGGTAATACACGGTATGGGACGTGTAGGCTCTGCTTGTTTTGTTATATGGACTAACGGGTAGATAAGTGAAGCTCATTTGACATTCATGCATCTATTTCATTACTAATCATTAAGTGCTCTTTGACAACTTGATGTTTGTGACAATTAGTTTAGTCAATAAAAGGTTTATGTCCCTACTGAGCAGCGAGGACGAAAGCTCACCCCTACAATAGGTTGTCTTTTTGCAGGTACTAAATCGATTAATTAGAAGGTTGAAGAGACGGTTAAGTTCGAGAGTTGTTAGTTAAACGCTTGTTTTGTAAGCTAAGTTTTTGTACTTAGAAGACGAAAGAATCACTAGTAAGGACTTGTGTATAGTTGTAGCGTGTGACTTTGATTGTAAATTAAGTATCGTTTACAATCTTTCGTTTCGGAATTGTACAGTTTAGTCGTTGGCTTTGGTTGTTTTCTTTTTATTTACTTTCCTCACATTCTAATTGTAGAAGTTTCTTATTTTCTATAATTGGGATGTGATTCACACCTCAATTTGGGAATTTAAAATAGTTTCCGGATCGGGGTGTGACATAACCATAGTTATTTGACAATTTTTTATATTTAAAACCCCTAACTCCTAACCCCCAAACCCTAAACCCTAAACTCCAAACCCCAAACCTCAAACTCCTAACCCTGAACCCTAAACCCTAAACCATATACCAGAACAACTTTTATAAAAGTTAACAACAAACAGACTTAATAAATATTAATTCAACAAGATTGACGATCGACGATGGAGTCCCCCCCCCCCCCCCCGCTCCCCCCTTAATGAGATCACCATGCAATTAATAATTGTATAACTAGCTAGCTATAGGCTATAGCTAACTGCTGCCAATTAGTTAGTAAGTTTGGGGAGCAAATTTGCTGCCCACCCATAGTTAGGGTGGGCATTTGCCCACCACCAATTGCTAGCCAAGTGTCCTTTTACCCCACCTTCTAACCATAGTTAATTATTTGACAATTTTTTTTATTTAAAACCCCTAACTCCTAACCCCCAAACCCTAAACCCTAAACTCCAAACCCCAAACTCCTAACCCTAAACCCTAAACCCTAAACCATATACCCTAAACCCTAAACCCCAAACCCCAAACCCCAAACCCTAACTCACCCCTAACCCCTAAACCATGTACCCTGTACCCTATACCCTAAATCCCTAATCCCAACCCCTAAACCCCAATTTTTTTAGGGGTTAGGGTTTAGGGTTTAGAGTTAGGAGTTTGAGATTTAGGGTTTGGGGGTTTGGGGGTTAGGGGTTTAAAATAAAAAAATTGTCAAATAACTATGGTTAGAAGGTTGGTGGGGTAAAAGGACACTTGGCAAGCAATTGGTGGTGGGCAAATGCCTACCCTAACTACGGGTGGGCAGCAAATTTGCTCCCGTAAGTTTGGGACTAGGGGCACTGCTAGCTAACTATATTTAATAATATTGGTCCGCTGTCAACATTGATCGATCGATCGATGGATACATTAATGAAGAAAGGTTTATCACACAATTCCTCATCAAATTAATTAAGTTTACCCTAGCTAACCTAATTAAACCACGTACCTTCGTAATAGTAATCAAATTAATTATTAAGCTGTCAAGTGTCAACGTTAAAATATGTGATATATAATTTAACGATTATATTGTTATATTGACATGGATTAATCTCTACATTTGCACAAACGAATTGAACGTACATATATTTCATGTAGCTTGGTAAAGGATCGTTCGTCATCTAATATTTGAGTATTGCATATTTTCATGTAGAGTTCATCATGCATGTAATCCGGTGATCGAACCTTTTAAGGATCCATGCAGATTAATTAAGATTTTGTCAATAAAATCGAATTTTTTTATTTTTTTTAGGGGGATCTAACATTCAAGAAATGCGAGGAGGGTGAGACTCGAACTCGAGTATGTGCTGAACATGCCACTGCCTCAATTAATCCAACTGGACTACACTCTAATGCACAATTGAAAATTAATTATATCAGCAATTAACTTACATCGGTACATTTCTTAATTTATGTTTGATTACAATTGCATGCGCAATTCTTTTAGCCAATTAAACTGGATTAAAATGGAATGGAACCAAGCAACTAATAACCCTAGCTATTAATTGTTCGGTGGCAAATTGGAATCAACTCGTCTAAATATACATGGAGTTTTGTTTTACAAGATCGATCAAATGTTAATAAAAAGGGACAATTTGCGTTCCAAAAGAGAGCGCATTATTAATCTTACTTACCCCGGACACGATAAGAACAAGCAAAAGTTAGCTAGGGTTAGCCGTATTTAGTCCATGAGCAACTTGATCTGCACATATAATTGATCTGCCGCAGTAACTAAAGTGATACATGATGTTTTAGTTCAATGACCAAAGTGATGTTTTAGAAAGTTAAGTAACCAAAGTGTTCAATGACCCAAGTGATATTTTATAAATCCAATCAATTCCGTGAGATAAATCTGTCATCACATTATTAAAGACAAAAGTCACAAAACCCTATGAGAGTGAGAGCTATCTACAAAAACCCTAGCCGCCATGGCTTAGGTATTCAACGATTCCCTATGGAATCACCACCATTGTCGGTTGGGTCCTCTTGTGCTACAATCCAACGTTGACAAGCATCGATGAGTTTCATTCCTACTTTGTCAAAGGAGATGGCAGATCTGGGGAGTGGCGTAAGTTTGGTTTTCCTCTTGGTGTCTAGTTGTTTGGTGCCCCTAGTACTTGAGGTATTTTCTCTTCTATGGATTGCATGGTCCGGGTACAATCTTTGGCCTCTATTTTGGATTACCTTTTCTTTGAAGTTTTGGTATGGATTTCATGTGTGGGATCCCGGTGGAAAACATACTAGTTTGGCAGCCTTGGTGTTCCTAGACGGCGACCCTATTGCTGGTAGGGCATTGCTAAAGCTTAACCCAAGTCAGATTTGGATATTTGATTTGGGTCAATTTATTTTCTTGTTTAAGAATAAACATGATCAGTTGTGCAAATCTAGACCATGGTTTTACTTTCTCTTTTCATGAGTCATTCTTGAGCTAGATTGGATTTATTGGTCTCAACGACAATACTTGCCGTAATTTTTCTGTTGGAGTTAGCGATTGCTGACAACAGTGATGCACGATATATGTATTGTTCTAGGTTTTGAATAATCGATTAGAGTTATAGGTTTAGACCATCAATTAGGCCAATTGTGTGGTCTGTAATGCTCATTTTTAGGATGCCCATGCTAAAGATTATAATCCTCTATTAATTAATATAATTTCTGTTTTTTCTCAAAAAAATAAAATAAAATTCAATAACTAAAGTTGATATTTTTCCTATAAAAAATGGAGGATTCGTCCAAAATAAAAATAAAAATGGAGGAATGAGTAAAATTAACGTTTTTGTGCTTGGATCTGTAACTTGTGTTGGGCGTTATCTGATGCAACCGGGAGCTTTGGGCCATGCGGTCCAAAAAGAAACTCACAAGTCCCACTCTTTATCTTCGTACGTGCATCCACACTCAGCCTCTCAATCTACCACGTGATCACAAACAACCATTTGAAAAGTTGAAAGGCTAACGGCCTCGGGCGATCAACACCAAACAAAAATAGCTTTTTTATTTCTATCTGCAAAAACGAAAAAAAAGGAATAAGGAAAAGAGAGATGCTGAGCAGAACAACAGCCAGAGCAGCTTCCCTTTCAGTCTCTGCTGGTTCTGCAAACCCATCAAACCATTTCTTCTTCAAGAATTCTCAATTTTTAGGGCTCAACAACAACCTCTCTTATGCTGCTTCAAACCCTGTATCTAACTTTGTGAGCATCACATGGAACAACAACAGCTCTAGAATGTCAACAATGAAGAGTTTTACAACCCGAGCAACGGCGCAGCCTCTCAAGAATGCTGATGAGCTCATAGACTCTGTCGAGACGTTCATCTTCGACTGCGATGGTGAGACCACCTTGTTCTTCGACTTGTTATTTTATTTGTGGCTACTAGTTTTGTTTTCCCTCCCCCAACATGAAACTCAAATTGATTTTGATTCAAGGTACGTTTGGGCTGAATTGGGGATAGTAGTGATTCAATTTGATACTGGATAACTAAAAGTGAGATCATTTCAAGAAATTCCCTGAAGTGCTAATTTCGTGTATTCCATTAGCTTAGTTTAGTGTAATCGTCAACACTGATCGGAGATATATGCAATATGCAAAAGCTGGGATACAGCATCACCTATTCGGTATTGATAAAGCGCACACTCTGAATGAAATTACAATTTGCTTCTTTGTTTGTTTAGAGGTGATACTTATTCGTGATTGTTAATGTTGGGATGCTGTGCTTTCTTTTGTCTGCTTATCTTTTGAAGTAAACATCCATGTATTCAGAACCAAGTGTTGGGTTGGTGATATGGTTGCTTACTGAATTTATCTTATCTAGTAGTTAGGTGGCTTAGAAGAACAATTTATACTTCAGTGACAGAAATTTGTGGGGGGAATTAGGATTTTTCGATAATGTTTCGTTGAATAACGTTGCGGACAATCTTATGATATATTATTATTTTGGGATAGTAATCCTCTATTGAACAATGTTTGTACTCATCACCAAACAACTGCAGGAGTTATATGGAAAGGAGATAAGCTGATAGATGGCGTCCCAGAAACTCTTGATATGCTACGGTCCAAGGTCTGCCTGTGACTGTAGTCATGGATTGGTAGTTTTATACACATTTATATGGCAAGCAAAATAATGTCTACTTCACTATATTGTATTCAACTATTTCTTTAGGCTTACCCGTGGATCCAAATGTAGCATGATATTCTCTTGTTTGTCAGCATAAAGACAGGGAGATTATTTTAAGAGACAAGCCTTGTTATGTGGCCTCAAACCACTTGCATATTGTTTTTCCTTCAGGGCAAAAGATTAGTCTTTGTTACCAACAACTCAACAAAATCTAGGAAGCAATATGGTAAAAAGTTTGAGACACTTGGTCTGAATGTCAGTGAGGTCAGTTTTGTCACCTTTTTCTTTGAATGTTCATAGATTTCAGCACGTCAGCAATTCTAACCACATATGAACAATTTCAGGAAGAAATTTTTGCTTCATCTTTTGCTGCTGCTGCCTATTTGAAGTCCATTAATTTTCCAAAAGATAAAAAGGTAACTAGCTTGCTACTGATATACGTAACTCCATTGGCTGGTAAAACTCAAAATTTGGTTTAATTCCATTTGCCTAACAGTGGCATATATGTGAAGGAAATGGTCTGCATCATATGCCATGCGGTTCATTCATGTATATTTGATTAGTTATTTCATGCATTATTTTCTCGTGTATAGTCATGTTCTGTTAAGGCTATAAATTATAAGTATAAAATATTAGTAAAATATGGCTTAGTGTACTATATACAGTTCTTGTAGTTCATGAATGACACTATATAAAATCACTAGCACATGCTAGTTAGGAATCTAGATGATAATAGACTGATGATTGGGCATTTTATAGGTTTACGTGATTGGTGAGGATGGAATCTTGAAGGAGCTTGAGCTTGCTGGATTTCAATACCTTGGTGGACCAGTGAGTAAAAGTCCCAAATTGCCTAAATTTCATTACACGCCCCATCTTTCTATTTTCTATCATAGTCTATGAAATCAAAAGTTGTGTTATTCATTTGACTAACAAGAGCATTTCACAGGAAGATGGAGGGAAGAAGATAGAGCTGAAGCCGGGATTTCTGATGGAGCATGATGAGAGCGTATACCTCTGTCCTTTCTTGTTTCATATAACTGCTTTAATGGTTGTTTTCTATTATTTTGTCGGTACTGATAAAAATACAAGTAGAACTTTCTCTTCTGCATTCCTTTGGAGCCTTAAATGAACATAGAAATACTAGATTCCTTTTTTTTTTTATTTGGTCTCCACTTCTAATATTGATAATTCTGTCTGTTCATTGTCTCATAGGTTGGAGCTGTCGTGGTTGGATTTGATCGATATGTCAACTACTTCAAAATTCAGTAAGTTCTGCTGATTCTTGAAATGTCAGTGCAAGTGTCTTCAAGATACTGCACTTTATCTTTTTGGTTACAAGTTACTGCAATTTTCTTTGTTACTAAAATGAGAAGAATCATTGCTCGTTCCAGTACCTTCTGTTTTATATTCTATTTGTTCGAGAAGATCATTAGGGCTGTGGTTTGCATTGAATTTGGACAGCCATATAAAGTTTAATTTCTGAAGGTTTAGATTGAAAAAAGTAATGCTACACCATTGCCAGATGTTTTTCTATCCTTCTATGGACTGTATTTGTGCTGAAATTTGGGTCTGTCTACAAAAGTTATGTTAAAAAGTATAAATGGAAAGCAATCTACATGATACTATACCAAGTACCAATTTACCAACACTATTGGTCTAGTGGTATTTCTCTCGATCCACAGTGTTAATGAGGTCCCATGTTTGGATCCTCCTCTCCACATTTATACTTTTTAAAATTTTTTTTTTGTCCTTCTGTGGACTGAGTTGTGCTGAAATTTGGGTCTCTGTAGAAACGTTATGTTAAAAAGTATAAAGGGAAAGTAATCTACATGATACTATACCAAGTACCAATTTACAATTTACCAACTAGCTATTGGTCTAGTGGTAGTTCTCTACACAGGGTTGATGAGGTGTTCGACTCCCTCTCCCTCCTCCTCCCTTCCCAACCAAAAAAGGTCCAAGTATCAATATCAAATAAACAGTATGGTCATATTATATGCTCTTTGGTATCTGTTTATCATTAGTTAATGTTACATAATTGTAGGTATGGGACACTCTGTATACGCGAAAACCCTGGATGTCTTTTCATTGCAACGAATCGTGATGCTGTCACTCATCTCACAGATGCTCAGGAATGGGCAGGTTCACTTTTCTCCTCCCCTTCTTGCACTTTGCGTATTAATTACTTTATTTTTGGATGCCTTACAAACATGTCTTGCTCGTTGGAATTTGGGTAAACAGCTGTGTGGATATATTCATATTGGCAGCACCAGCTGCTGTGTCAGGTTGCTGGATATATTTATATGCAGCAACTTCTGGACCCAAAAATAGCTGGCCGGACAAGTGTTATGGAATTGATATAGGAAGGGATAATATATGCTCTATTTATTAATAAAAGAACCGCTTGTATTGACATATTGTGGGTGTTAATTTGTGTACTGGAATGTTGAGATTTTTTCCTTCAAACTTGAGATAATTGTCTTCGAATATAAGTAAAGTTTTGCTTAATACTAAAGTGGATAATTTGGTACTAATGGACCCATATGCTTTATATATCAAATGCTATTATGTCTTGCATTCCATTCTGTGTTGTTGATGGGATTTTGTGAATCATTATTGTATTTGCATTTCCAGGATTTGGAATGAAAGTTATTTTTGGTTTAGTATATCACATCATAGCATATTCCATGGAGTTTGTGCCTGTGTGTTGATTATATCTTCATGATGTTCTCCCAATAGATACTATAATTTACTCTCCACTTCAGGTGGTGGTTCTATGGTTGGTGCTATCCAGGGATCTACTCAGCGCGAGCCACTGGTTGTGGGAAAGCCCTCAACATTTATGATGGACTACTTAGCAAATGAGTATGTCAAATGCGTTGTTTTTTTAGTTCTTCATGTGTTTATCCTGCGAAATAACATTAGTACTGTTGATCTTGAGCAAAGAACCTTTATCTGATAGGAAGTTTTATGTTATATAACACTGAGGGAGTCTCTTAATATGCAAATCATATGGTGTGATTTGATGAAAGTGAACTTCGCAGAACTTTTACATCTAATTACAATTTATGGATTTGATGAAACCATACTTGTCATGAATCATGATCATGATGGATGTATAATGGCTCATGATCATGATGGGTGTATAATGGCTAATATTGGTTACTTGGATTTAATGAATGACAGATTTGGCATACTGAAGTCACAAATATGCATGGTCGGGGACAGATTAGACACTGATATTCTGTTTGGACAAAATGGTGGTTGCAAAACTCTTCTTGTTCTCTCAGGTACATAACTTCTGCATAATTGGGCCCAAATTTACTTCATTTTTGTTGTATTTAAACTAATTAAGGCTTTTCTTTTGTGTCCAATAGGTGTTACCACTTTATCAGTGCTTCAAAATCCCAGCAACTCTATACAACCAGATTTTTACACCAACAATATTTCAGATTTTTTGTCTCTCAAGGCTGCAACTGTATGATTGTTGATTATTGATGATGCCTATAAAACCAATCTTGGCCTCAACTGTTTCTATTTATGTCTGCCAAGCATAACTTTGGTATGTTATAGCCACCGCAATGTCCATATAACTTATTTTTCCTAGTATAGGGTGTTGTTACCCTCTAATTTTTTTTTAATTCTTAATTCAACTTTATTTGGCAAAATGTCTTAACTACCCTTGTTTGCAAATGAATTCAAGTCCAAACTGATGACTTACACCTCGCCTTGGAGTCCTTATCGGCAAGCCAAAACTCTTTCAATTCCAAATGAATTCCCAGTTTGCTGCTTTTCAACATTCAAGGCTAGAAGCTCTAAGTCGATTTCAACCACCAGCATACCCACCACCGCATTCCTCCCCGATCCCACCAACCTCTGCTACTAGAGTTTCCTTTCCTTTTTCCCTCACTCTTCCTCTTCTAGTCGTTTGCTACCTTCATCTGTTGCTGGAATCTTATCTCTCAATTCATTGGTGGTATCAGATGAGTTCTTGCCCTCTTTCCTCAATTGGCTTGCAGAGAATTTTTGTCTGCAACTACAAATTTGGGACATTACCGTGAGGGAATTTCTGGGCTTCAAAACTGATCTAAGCTTGATGTTTTCATTTTTTTTTTAATTTCCAAAGTAGAAATATTGATGGAATTTTTTTGGGGTCAAATATGATTACATGGTGTTCTTCATATTTTCAGCATATTGAATCTTGAGAAAACTAGCTTTAGGGGATAGGGACGAAGATGAATAATAGCCGAGAAGGCATTGACAGGCATTAGAAGACTGGATTTTGTTGAAGATGGTTCAGAGAGAGCTGCATTATTATTATTATTATTTTTACGAAGAGAAAGCTGAATTTGGCAATTTGCTGACACCATTATTAGAGAATGAGAAAGAGAATTGCTCAGGGGGATAGTTAAGACATTTTGCCAAATAAAGTTGAATTAAGAATTTAAAAAAATTTAGATGGTGTGTGAATAGAGATTTAGGGTGTGTTAATAACAACATCATACTTATAAGGGCATGATATAACTATATCAGTAGTGTTTATATGCTCAGCTAAGTTCATGCTCAGTTATGCTCAGCCACCGTTGAATTTAAATCCAATGGTGGAGAATGATGGAAAAAGAAATATGTTTAAAAAAGGCTATCATTCTCCACCATTGGATTTAAATCCAACGGTGGCTGAGCATGACTGAGCATGGACTTGGCTGAGCATGTGAACACTACTGATAACCATATAAGTTTCTGAATGAAAAAAGAAATGAGTACGTTGATAAACGTTTTGTTATTGAGCTTGAACTATCTAAACCATATGTAATATGGCCCTATCAGACAACATCTATCGTTGGGTTCTATTTTTATTTATATTTTCAATATATTTTTTCTTTGTCTGACGAAAAAAAAAGAAAAAAATTATTAGTTTCGAGCGCTAAAGAAATCAAGAGATTGCTTCACCAAAAAATAAAAAAGAAATCAATGGATTGCTTCTTATGATGTTATAACTTCTTCATTGGCTTACATAAAGTTTTAAAGTACAAACAATGTGATATTTTTTCGTGAGAAATTGTGTGCTCCCCAAGAAAATTCTACAATACCCAAAGCACTAGTGCTCAGACATGTTAGCAATAATCTGGATCGTTGGATCTATCAATCTCTGTCTTGCCCCTTATAAGTGATGTCTTAAAAAAATCTAAAGCACTAGTGCCCAAAGCACTCAAAACGTTCCCGTGCTCCCCAAACCAAACTACAAACTGCGTCCACATCAAACGCCGGAGAGAGAATTGACATAGAGGGGTACTTGAAAACCTAAGGTGACTTCGGTTCTACTTGCTCGAAAACCTAAGTTTTGTTTCACCAAGTAAATTGTTATTATTTTTAAAAGATAACTCCTCAAATTATAGTAATTAATTTTATTTTCAAGCACTAACCATCTTATTCTTAATTTCTTATTTTATGTCACTAAACAACAGAAATCAACACTCATCGAAAAAAAAAAACAGAAATCAACAAGTTAATACATTACAAAAAAATAAAAAAACAAACAAATACATTAAATTATTATTATTATTTTTATTTTGTATTTCTCTTCAACCCTCGTCATGAAAAGAAAAACCTCTTTTTTTTTTTCCTCTATATCTCTCTCTCTCTCTATATCCTTAGAATCCCTCTTATTTCTTTTCTTTTCATTCCTCAAAATCCCTCTAAATTCTTCTACCGAAAAAAAAAAAAATCCCTCTGATTTCTTTTCTTTTTCTTTTTCTTCAATCAACCAATCAATCAAAATAAATCTCAAACATCTGTTGCCCCATTTCACCCTCCATTTCCCTCTAATTTTCATTTCTGCCCCTTCTCTTTCTCTCTTTCCTCCCATCAAACCCAAACCACTTCAGTTCGATGCAATTTGGATTTATTCGTTATTAGGGTTTTGATCATCTTCATCATCAAGAAATGGAATCAGAGGACGAGTTCGACATGCACGATGCCAACGATGACGATAACGACGAGGATTTCTATAGTGGGGGAGATGACGACGCAGTCGCCGCTATGGACAGCGACGATGCTGGCGTTGCCGATTACGAGTTCATCGATAACGACTCCGATGATTCCAATGACGTCGCCTCGCATCGGTACCAGGTTAGTTTCTGCTTACTCTCTTAATTTTACAATTTCAGCTCTTTTCTTTTTCTTTGATTTCCCTGAATGATTGTGGTAATTCGAGTCTGGCTTCATTCTAATTCTGCGTTTGGCATGTTTTAAATCAGAAATTTTGAATATCTTTAGGTCTTGTGTTAATGTTAGTGCCGCAGATGTTGATTTTGGCTTTGGTTGATTGCTAGAAATCTGAAATTTAGCCTTTTGTGTTCTATTGTATTTGATTTTGATATTGGTTTAGTTTGGGGTTATAATAAATCATAGCCATTTTCTTGTATCGTGGTAATGTTTGCTAGAATTTTGAGCTTCTTTTGTTGTGCTATTGTTATTTGTTTTTGATTTTGATACTTGGTTAATTGTGTAAGTGTTACCTAAGAAGGAATTCTATGATTTCTATCTGATAGCTTTTGCTTTTCTTTTGTTGATTTTTTAAAATTTAGTGTGTTTCTTTTAGAGCAATGTGGTGTATCTGTAAAAGTTAATTACATTTACTATGCTTTGTTTTGGGGCCATTTCCATTTTACCTTTAATTTTCCTAGCGTTAACAATCTCATAGCTCCTTCCACTTTTATCATCAGTCTAACTGTTAACTGAATGAAAAGTATACCTTATGCAAACCCCATCTTGCTGAAACCACAACCATAAAGTTTTTACTGCCGCAGCATGTCCTTTATCGCTTTATAAATGTAGTTTTGTACTTTTTTTGGTGTCAAAATGGTTTTGTACTTTGTTTTGTGGTCTCGTTGGTACCACATCATCCGTTAATGGTCAAACTGGCTGTCAACTTGTTACAACTTTGAAACATTAGTTTGCAATGCTTTGAAATTAGAATGCCGAGGGGTGGAATAAAACCGACCGCAAAGCATAGGGTAGTGAAAGCTGACTAGCCCTTTATTTTATTGAGTCGTTGATCATGGTTGAAGTGATTGGTGTTTTCATATTTGTGACTCATTTTCGAAGGTTTTTCATTGTATCGCTGATCTCCATGGATTTGGTAGGCTAATTTTTTGAAGCAAGTGTTTTAAAATTTTAATGAAGTTCTGATCCATATTGCAAAAGTTACATACTTCGACTTCCTGTGTAGTCTAAATAAGAGAAAAACTCTGTTAATTTAAGAAAAAAGCATAATACATGCAATTTGCATCTCTTAGTACATTGTGTTTATAGCTTAATAGTTTTTGTAGATGAAAATTTTTTAGCGCCTTTCTCCTGGGGAGTCTTAGTTAGTTATGGAATTTGATTATAGTTATTGGCTTACTAAGACTATTTATGCATCTGAATATGATGACTTTTGGATGGTTGTATCTTTACTTTAGTAAAGCCAGGCCTCATTTTGATGTTATAGGCTTCACCAAAATTCAAATTGCCCAAAATAGGGTTTGGGGTTCACTGATAAGAAAAAAAAAGCTCGTATGCACATTATGAAGAAGGGTGATAATTGTAAAAAGCAACTAAAACTCAAATTATGTTTCATAAGAGTCAATTATACCACGAACTGTGAACTGAATTCGATCAGGGTTTCATATTCACGCATGAAAGCACACTGTAATGCTCGTCTATACTTGATTGTGTTAAGCATACTGTAATGCTCGTCTATAGTCCGAAGTAAGTTTATTCAGTTTGGCCCTGGTCTGTTGTAAAAATTCTTTGCTTTATTGTTGCAGCAAAACTACACTGTTTTGACAGAAGCTGACATTTGTCAACATCAAGAGGAGGATATTACGAGGATATCTACGGTGCTTTCCATTCCAAAGGTTGCAGCTAGCATACTGCTCCGCTACTATAATTGGTAAATTTCTGTCACCAATCAGTTGTATTTTCTTATAAGGTAACATTATCTGGGTTACTGGGAAGTAAGTTTAGATTGTTTGTCTGATCAATTTACACAAGACTTTTCAGTTTGCAGAATTGATTACTATGCACTTATTTGATAAGATTTGTATCATGGTGCATTGATTGTCCGAATTTTCTAAAGAATCTATACTTCATGCTCACAGGAGTGTAAGCAAAGTACATGATGAGTGGTTTGCAGATGAAGAAAAGGTTCGCAAGGCTGTTGGATTACCGGAGAAACCAGTTATTGAATACCCTAATTCTAAAGAAGTAAACAGTCTATTCTTTAGGATGATCATGAAGTTCTGGCATTTTCTGTTGATACTCATTTGGTGTTGTAATGCTCCAAAAAGTCATATGTTGTTAAGTTATTTGAATAACATGGTCTGGTTTCTTTGACAGCTTAATTGTGGGATTTGTTTTGAAACCTATCCTTGTAAAGAGATGCATGCTGCAGCTTGTGGTCATCCTTTTTGTTACTCATGCTGGGCAGGTTTGATATACATGTTAAAACTGTTTTCCTTTCCATATTCTTCCATGTTACTGTTTCCTTTCTCCATTACTTGGGTTGTTTATATAAGAGAAATATGTCTGTAATGTGATCAAAGTTCTGTCTAGAATTCTCTTATTTGTGCACATTGCAAATATTTATGCTGGTATTACCATGGCCGCACTTAAAAGGCAAGAATTGTTGCAATGTACGTCTCCTGTTAATTGTTCAGTGGGTCTTTTGTTGTCACAATCTTACTTGTTGTCTTCCCATAACATGTAACTTTTGTTAGGAGTTAAGTATATGTGTATGGGGATATATACAATATGTGTCTCGAGTATACGTTATATGTATTTCAGCTGTATTTTTATCCCACTGACTAATGAGACAAGTTTTGTATAGGCTTTGTGTTTAGTGCTTATCATTTTGTATCCAAGAATTTGTAGTTTTTGTATATCCTTATCATTTTGCTTATCATCCGTTGTAGGTTATATTGGCACGGCAATTAATGACGGTCCTGGATGTTTAATGTTGCGCTGTCCCGATCCATCTTGTGGTGCTGTTGTTTTCCAAGATATGATTAATGCACTGGCTTCCAATGAAGACAGGGAGAAATATTCTCGTTACTTTATTAGATCTTATGTCGAGGACAATAGGAAGGTAATATCGTGTTCATGAGTAATTTGTCTGTGCTCCCAAAGCAAAGCAAAATCTGAGTTGTCCTTGTATCTTCTTACTTATCAAGCGTTTAAAGTTATTCTATGGTTCCATGGTATTGAAGGGACAATGGTGTTATCTCGGTCACCTAGTGACCAAGGAATTCGTGGTCACTCACCATCGGATTTATATCCAATGGTGGAGAATAATAACTAAAAAGTATAAAAGTGAAAGCCCATGAATTCATTTGTTTGTTCTCCACTGTTGGATTCTGATCCAATGGTGAGAGACCACAAATTCTTTAGTCACCAGGTGGTCATGAGAACACTACTCATTAAAAGGAATAGGAGTGTAGTGTCGAACATCATCTTTCTATGTGGTATCTGTCTGTATATTAGTTAGGCATATACCTAGTTTGGTGCATCATAGTTAATCATATGTGAGCAATAATCGTATATTGACTGCAACTTAAAAGTAACTTATATCTCTTAGATTCTTGTACTGAAATATTGCTTTAGTTTGCTGATCAAAACCCTGCTGGAGGTTCTAGGGAAAAAGCTTCTAGGACAAAAAGCTATGTTTGTTCACATCAAAATCATATCAAGCAACTGTAAATCATGATTGATATAATTGCTAGATATCATACCTTTTCACGTATTGCTGTAATTATTATGTTCCACATCACTATGTAGCTACAATTTTCTTGACCAAGTCTTTGTTTAACACTATGTTGACCATTATTATTTTGTTGTTGATTTTTTTGTAGACCAAATGGTGTCCTGCTCCAGGCTGTGATTATGCTATAGATTTTATTGTTGGTAGTGGAAGCTACGATGTTACTTGCCGCTGTTCGTATAGCTTTTGCTGGAACGTGAGTGTCTCTGAATTTTTCTAAGATATATTATCTTCACTGATTATAAATTTTGAATTGCATATCTGTGCTCATCTATGACGCATTGATAGGGGATGCCAGAAATCTCCAAATATTAGAATGTCAAATACGACAAGGATATATCAGATGAAACATTTATATCACTTGTGTCTTTTTCCTTCTTTTTCATTTTTTATGTTTCGTCTGGTTCTCTTATCTATCCTGAACATTTTCTAATACAACTCAGAATTTTTATTATTTTTTGAAAAAAAGAATTAACAAACGACCCCTTTCATATTCCTTGTGTATCTGTCATGCATCCTTGGACGTTAAAAAATATTGCCAAAAAGTCAGCTGGTTGTGGATCTGGAGTATCTGGGCTTTATGGCATTTACATCTTGTGAATTTGACTTTGCAGTGCACTGAGGAAGCTCATCGTCCAGTTGATTGTGGCACAGTGGCAAAATGGATATTGAAGAACAGTGCTGAATCTGAAAATATGAATTGGTATGGAATACATGAGTTATCAATAGCAAAGTAAACTTATAAAGTATGAAGAAAGTGATTTAGATGTGAATGTTGGACTCTTCCTTGGCCATACATTCTCTAAATTATTGAAGGGAGTGAAATATCTTAATGTGCTAAGGTTGTAAACAAAATCATGCCCATATTTCATTTCTAGTATAAAGAATTTTGTTGGGAACAACAGCAAAGAAAGATAGGTATTTGTCTGTGGGTTAATTACAGCAGTCATGGATTGAAAGATAATATAGTTTTCAAGATTCCTTCTGTTTTAAATGACCTATTATATACTTGAAGAGTCTATCTGAAACCATCCACAAGAACTTAAAATATTTAGAGCTCTGTGTGTGTGTGTATCATATCTAGAGGGCACATGGAAATTAGAGGCCTGGTTTTGGTTCAATCTAAACGCCCCAACACATCATAAACAGTGGCTTCGAAAAATCCTTTAGTTGTCTGTATTTATTTTTAGGCTACATTGCTAAAATTGTATGGTTGCTGGATTTCAGGATATTGGCTAATTCCAAACCCTGCCCAAAGTGCAAACGACCCATTGAGAAAAACCAAGGCTGTATGCATATCACTTGCACACCACCTTGTAAATTTGAGTTTTGCTGGTAAGCATTTTAGCAATGCAGTAGCTTGCCTTTTGATTTCTAGTGTGCTTTAATTTTATAAAAACGATTATTAATTACCTTAGGCTTCTCTTCTAGTCTTCTAGATACACATAAATTTGTATCTCAAAGCTTGATTTCATGTTAACATGCATCTTCTGTGAACACTAATGCATTTGTACATGCTTTCAGGCTCTGCCTTGGTGCATGGTCAGAACATGGTGAAAGGACAGGTGGGTTTTATGCCTGTAACCGCTATGAGACAGCAAAGCAGGAGGGAGTGGTATGTTAATGTAGTTTGCATCTCTATTTTGATGGTCGAGGATTTTTCTCTATCTGTTGTTTCAGTTACTGGCGTTATTATTGAATGATTGATTGTTTGTTATCATATGGTTATTTACAGTATGATGAGGCAGAGAAACGAAGAGAGATGGCCAAGAACTCTCTAGAGAGGTACACCCATTATTATGAAAGATGGGCAACCAATCAATCGGTACGTACAAGTTTAATAGTTTATTTAAAGCTGGTTATCTTTTTAAGCACAAGTCACCTCGTTTCTGTTTGCCTAATGTACTTATGTTTTTGTCACTCCTTGCCCTTGTTAATAAATATTCATAGTCTCTGTGTATGCCAGTATGTACGTGTACTTACCTTTTTCCCCCAGTGAATGTGCCAACTTTCTAATAGTATTTGGTGCTTCTGAAAATTTAAGTTAAGGCCTAAACTTCCTTTTTCTTTCTTCACTGCAGTCCAGGCAAAAAGCACTAGCAGACTTGCAGCAGATGCAAACTGTGCATGTAAGTAAAACCTTTTACTCTCATGTCTTTCTTGGTTAGTGAGACTGATCCTTATAGGCATCAGTTTTTTTTCAGAATTCTGGGATTGGTCTTTTTTTTGCCTATTTCTCAAATTTGAGTGCTGTTGTAGTTTTGGTTTCTTTATTTTGTCTCATCATTGTTGGCTATTTTTTCACTTTCTCAGTTCTCTTTGTTTAGTGGATTTCTTTCTTATCCACAGTTCTGTACATCATTTTTTTTTTTTGCATTTTTTTAAAAATATAATTCAGTTTCCTATCAAAAGATAACATAGCTGATTGATATGACTCTAGTTGTGGTTTGTTCTACACTTCCACACGATATGTGTAGACTGTCGTACTTTCTATATTATACAGTAGTCTCCTTTTTTGTCCCCTACTATTTGTTGGTTTTCTTTCAACTTATTTTCACTGTTTGTGTTATTGTAGCTCGAGAAGCTGAGCGACATCCAGTGCCAACCCGAGTCACAGCTGAAGTTCATTACAGAGGCCTGGTTACAGGTAAATCACAAGTTATTTTTCAACTGAGAGCCTATTGCTTTTCCTTCTTAAATTTTCTCTGTTTGCAGATAGTTGAATGTAGGCGAGTACTGAAATGGACATATGCCTACGGATATTATTTACCTGAGCACGAACATGCTAAGAGACAGTTCTTTGAATACTTACAAGGTAGTCATTTTCCCAAACTTGAAGGGAGACATTGCATGCTGTTGCTTTATTCTAACTAACATCCGTTAGTGCAGGTGAGGCCGAGTCTGGGTTGGAACGACTTCATCAATGTGCAGAAAAGGAGCTGCAAGTTTATCTCAATGAAGAGGACCCACCTAAAGATTTCAATGAGTTTCGCACAAAACTTGCTGGATTGACCAGGTATTATCAACTGGTTTTTGGGTTCTCTATTCTGATTGGATTACAAGGACTCATTTAAGAGATAATTAGCTGAAATCTAGAGTAGTTACCCCATCCCTCCAGAAGTACTTGCGAATTCTTATCATGTTTGCCATAATGCTTCCAAAGCAGTGAGAGATATTCTCCACGTCATTCCATGAATTATTGAGTGTGGATGTCAAAAGCAAGACAGATACTACACACCCTTTGATTTATTTGAGATCGTTTAGTTTCATATATATAATATGTATTCTATATACATATATATATATATATATTTTTTTTTTCAAGAGATTATCTGACTTGTTCACTTCTAATTTCAGTTTGCATACTGACATATTTGGAATAGTTTAGCTTTTCCACTTATTGATGTATTCTTCATCTTTAATGAAAACAGTGTGACACGAAACTACTTTGAAAATTTAGTTCGAGCTCTGGAGAATGGTCTATCAGATGTGGACTCCATTGGTGCCTGCAGCAAGACTGCAAGCTCAAAGAGTTTGGGAGGTGCAAGCAGCAAGGGAAGAGGTGGGAGGGGCAAGGCTACAACATCCAGGTCAAGTAGCTCCAATAGAAATATTGATGATTTAGGCCACTGGTCCTGTGAACATTGCACCTTTGCAAATGTGAGGTCAGCCACTGTCTGCCAGATGTGTCAGCAACGCCGGTAGATTAATTTTGTTATGCAAATTGACCTACCTGGATGTGGAGGCCTTGGTTTTTTGCCTATGTGGCTGGCTTGTTGCAGTTAAGTATCAGCCAAGTGGGTTGGTAGGGAGGAAGAGATTTCCCATCACTCATGTTTGGAATTATAAATGCAAGGACAAAGCAGAAATAAGAAAGGGTCGGAGGAAGCAAAGGAGAAGACACTTACTCTGTACGTCTTGTGTTATTGGAATATGAGCGGTATATAGTTCCTGCTGTTTGTCTAGCTTATCTGTGGCTGTCTTCATTCATGCAAATGTAATTTAATGTAATTTTTCTTAATCAATTAGTTGCTGATGAAATTGTAGCAAGTTTGAAGCTTCAAGTGGGTTGTAAGAGTAAACTAGTTGGGGGACAACTGAATTGGCCCCTGCAAAGATGAAATAATTATGTATTTTATTTATCTCATCTTAAATACGAACTCCTTTCTTTTGTTTTCCGCATGGTCGAACTATCTTGGTACGTCTATATGTTGGATGGACTTATTTACAAGATTTTGTACCCTAATGTTGAAACTAACTGTGAAGCTATGGCAAATATCGAATGAGGATGGGCATTGTAATTAGATTTTAGCATTTGTTTATCTTGTGAGCTATAAAACCCATTAACCTATAAAGCAATAGAACATCAAGTTTTCTACCATTGCCGGGACTTTTACCATACCTCGAGTAAAAGAGGATTGTTATTGTAAACTTCATCTTAACCCCAAATCCCACTACAAGTTTCTCATCAAAACAAACTTGAGGGTTTAATTCAAGGTGTGTAGATATAGCCCAATTCAGAAGTAGGGTGTGTATATATATCCGAAAGGACCAGAATTCTAAACTCAGATTTTCAAAACCAAGAGACAAACGGGAGAAAATTTTGGTGAATTGAAACCCACACACAGACCAACTAAAAAGAAAACCATCAGAATATATCCTGTAATTATGAACTCCTTAAATCAAAATAATTCAACTGATTCCAGAATTCATTGATCATTTCCAATGCCCAAAATCCACTGTGCGAGATGAGTCAAATACGGTTCTGCTTGGGAACTGCTGCTCAGTATTGGTGCTAAGCTCTGAAGCTCTGCATCAAACTCCCTCTCGAATTTGCTGCAATATATAGGGTTAGAAAGGGTTAGAGAGAGTGAGAGAGACAGGTGTCACTGTGTCTGATCATGTATGTGTTCTACAGCCACTACACACTTACAGAATAGCATCAGTAAAATTTGTGTTACTGGAGCTAATTGTTAGTGCCTGACATGGGCTCCGTGATTTGGACTGCCTGGGTTTTTCTGACAGAAGTGAACTTATCAACCACTGAGTTGCTGAAGCATATTGTAGGCAAAGTGATTTCAGCCTCTCCACCTTCTGCATTTCAGAGAATGAATTAGGAAAAAAACAAAAACCAAGAATTCCAAACCCAAGTTGTGAGCATACGATCCAAATTTCCAAAAGGATATAATCCCAAACATAATCTACTCCGCCATGGTTTATAACATTTTGGATTTATAGAGGATAAATATGAATATTCAGATTTTGATCCAAAATCTTCTTTGGTGAAGACAAAAGAATATCCAATGGTCAAATCCTTGGTAATTTAATGAGAAACCAGAAAAACTGAGAAAACTTTGAAAGTCAGGCCTTCTGGCCCCCATGTATCCAAAAAAAAAAAAATCTCCAAGGTCCTTGAACCCGAATCCAAGGATTTAGTAAGCATTATATAGTTACTGATTGATTAGATCATTACAGTCTATATATAGAATTAATTACAGAAAAGAAGAAAACACACAGTCCACATGGATTTCAAATGATTACCGTTATTGTCAAATCCAATTCCTCCAAATCATTGCATTCAAATGGACCATAAGGTTTTATGGAAGATGCTCACATGATTTACGCATCCTCCTAGAAAGATTAACTATTCTACACTCTGCAATTCTGCATGTCTCCTTGGCCTCAAATATATCTGGTCTTTTTTCTACCTTCCTCATCCATTTTCTCTAAACAAAATTGTCCACTCTTTCCAATTGAAGAGATCTACTCTCCAACCTCTTCTATGATACTTCCCTCTATTCTAGATTTCTAGTTATGCATGTCAATAGTATGAATTATGTACACACCTTGAGAAATTCAGGCAAAAGAAGCAAACATCCTCTCAAACACTTGTCAAGGAAGAAGTCATGGTGTTGGATAACCTGTATCAGGAAGAGCCTTGTAAGACTAACATGAGCTTCCCTCTGTTTCTTTCTTTTTTCTTTGTGTCAAATGAAGAAACACAATTTCGATAAAAGAGAAAGAGCAGACCTCATCTATGCTCTTTGCAGTCTGAAGCCTATTATGCATCACATGCCAATTGGGTTCAAGAACCTGTAAACAAGAAGTTCAGTTGTGAGAAGGCACAAGGCCAAAAAATTTCTTAACAATTCTAGGAAAAAATAAATTTCAGAATATGTAGAAACAAAAATGCAAAGATTTTCAACAGGATAGAATGAGGGTGCAGGTATCAATCGCAAGCATAGCCGAGTATCAGATTCAACTATTACCAGAAAACTTTTTTCACTATTTGGAAGTGTCTGATATACCATTGCTCTGTTGTGTTATAAAGGCCAAACAAAGAAAGCAAACCAATAAAAAGCAAAAGGGAAGGAAGAAAAAACAACTAAGAGGCAAAAATACTTGGATATAGCAAAAAGAAGAGCTGTAGCATGGCAAAGGCATCCCAAAAGGGAAAATACATGGTGAGAGGGGGAGCAATTAAGAAAGTAAAACCTGCCTCAAATGTTAGATAGTGTAGAAGGCTATTAATAAATTTAAGCATGCTCCGACATAGTAGAGATGATCTGGAAATAGCAGTTCCGCGCATGTTCAGGGCACGAACTCCCTGTAAATACATACTTCCACTGGATTAAGCACAGAAATGAGGCTACATGACCTGGCTACATTTCATAAAAAAACGAATCTAGCCCATACCTGATGCGCTTGCCACGCCCCACAAAGTTGGCGCTCTACATGCTTACAATGGAAAAGGAAGCGGAAAATCAACTGATACTTTGTTAGGGCTTTCTTAGAGATCACTATAGACAATGGCCATCTAACCTGAAAAAAGGAACCAAACAGTCAAACAAATCAAAGAGAAATGGGGCTAGATCATGGTGCAAGATGAGATCAAATAGCATCACATGCTAATTTTCAAAAGCAAGCTCCAATGGAGAAAATTGAAACCATGAATATCCTGCATTCCTGCCAAATATACATCATGTCAAGTAATATAACAATCCTATCTACTGCATTACTTTAGAGAAAAGGTCTACCACAATCTGTCAGCAGACCTTATAATTCAAAGAAAATGTCTCTAGTCCAGTTAAGCTCAGTGGTTCCTCTAGATCATTATCATCAAGAACATTTCTGCTCTTTTCTCGATCTTTAAGTGTCCCTAGTCTTCCAAGCAAAGAAGATGTTTCCTGATGCAAAATGGCAAAAGGTATTAATGTAAAATCTTATTCAGGGTTTTCATATAAAAGCAAAAGGTTAGAGCTGTTTACCACACAACATGTTAAGTCCTCATGGCAGGGATCTGCTGAAGCTGCTGTGGTTCGCAATGCAAGGTCTAGTAGAGACTATTTAGCCAACAAAAAGATTAAACATCTCACTTATCTTCAACAGTGAAAAATAAAAAAGTATTTGCCTGATAAGGCTATTGATGAAGATGAAAGACCGTACTTGCAGTTTCTCCACAGAAATGTCGTCAAGCTTTTTCATAAGCTCATCCCGAGCAATATCCATAAAATGAACTAAAAAGTCTCCCTGTAATAAACATCATGGTTTTCTAATTGATTCGAATAAATTAATATTGTACTAGAAACTTGAGAGAAAAGATTCTACCATAATCACCGCATGGTAGAATAAATTAAACATCACCAAATCCTTTATCATGACCAGGTACTTCCTCAGATATCTAAACCTGAAAACCAAGCATGCTAGTGCTTGACAGAGCTAATGCCTAGTTAAAAGGTTACAATTGCATATTTGGCGAGGCAAGATGAGCAAACACTGCTACCTAAGTGTTCAAAATGCCCACCCACGATATATAGTAAACTTAGACAGAAACGTACATATGCTCAGTTATTCCCATGGAATATTAAGTTAACACTGACCTAGCACCTGACCTGATATAGATGACACAAAATTTCCAATCTCAATGGCAGATGAAGCATGGATTTCACATACTTAAACATATTGCATAATTAATCTACTTCCAAGTTCACTGGTCATACACCAATATACCTGATCAAGAAGAAGATAGTGCTTTATAGATCGTAGCTTTCCCATCAGATCATACTACACACAGAAAAAAAATAGGGGAGATTAGCCAACGAATTGCTATGAAGATCATACATCATGAATCTAGTCATATAGGAACCAAAAAGGACAAAAAAATATGCACAGGAAATGCATTTAGGACGACTGAGCCTCACCTTTTCTTTGATAAGATTTAAGAGCTCGCTGCTGGCAAAGTCATAAGCAGATTTTATACACTCAATATAACGATGATTTGATCCAAAGCTCATCAATTTTGAATTTTCAGATACAGGGACCTATTCATACAATCCAGTCAATGACATATACTAACGCAAACACAAGATAGGTGAAGGATTCTTTTCTCTACAAAAATAAAATAATATTGTACAAATTTACAGGATAAACCATAGTGGAACCTGAACATGGTGCCCACATTCTCTCATGACATTTAGATATTTTCCGGTGATCAAAATTGTCCCAGAAATATTTGCAAGAAAGCTGGGAATTCCATCCTTGAGGCTGTAACGTTGCCTCCAATACTTGGCATCATAATCTTGGGTGAGGCTTTCCTGTAACACATTAAGCATAAGGCTTTTGATTGGATTGCACTCATATAGCTCCATAATTATATGTCAGAGAATGCACTATGAATTCATAATTGTAAAGGTAAACAATACCTTTTGAAGAGATTTGTTCTCAGCAATGAAAAATTCACCATAAGGATCATCAATGACTCCTTCATAGACCCACCTATAAGAAGTTTCATTTCCAAACATTGAGATCAAACACAAGGAGTAATTAAGTATCCTTCAAATACAGTAAAATGATAAATCCAAGTCACAAAAGCTTATAGGATTGGATATATAGAAAGAAGGGATATAAATGCTACTCCAGAAAAAAATTGCATGCACCCACATACTCCAAAACCTCATTTTCACCCCCCCCACCACCACCACCCCTCCCAAACAAATAATAATAATAAAAAAAGAATAAATAAATAAAGAGAAATGAAAAGAGTCATGGAGCAAATGAACTGCATTTTGTCTTGAAAGGGGAAATAGTGCTTGTTCCAATATAGTACGAGAAGAACAGAGAAAGAACTTAGCTTATGGGAGCAATAGTCTCCGTCTCTTTTAGCATTTTAAGCTTACGTAGTTAGCCAATCACATTTAACTAGAGATGTTTTGATAGGACGACATGTATAAGACATTGCCAAGTTGCAATTCCCACAACAAAGAATAGTTAACATTCCAGAAGAGTACCTCTCTAATATGCCAAGGTAGGCATTGCTTGCACATTCAGCCATCTTTTCTAGCAATGACCTTACAGCAGTATCACCAGCCATGGCCTTAGCCTGGATATTTCAGAAGAGCCACATTAGTATGAAATAGCAATTGGAAAAAAAAAAAAAAAAAAAGGAAGAAGAAGAAGCTGAGAATAATACACAAGTGGTAAGAGTGCTTATTACTTCCAGCAGAAGCAGCCAAAAGTTATGTTATCACTTTTATCCAAACAAAAAATTAGGTTACATAAAGATGAGAATTAACCTGACTTTGCACAAGGTTAAGAACTGCAGAACCCGCAAAATTATTTGCTGAAGCTTTCTGTATTACAGTGGATAGTGCTTGCATAGATCCCATCATTGGCTGCAACACACAGTAGAGAATTTATTTAGTCTTGAAAAAGAAAAAAGAAACCCTTAAAGTGGGTTAATTTGTCTAAGAGAAGCTCACACCTGACAGTAATACCACAAGCCTTGTAGGGACAGTCTTCCAAGTCGAAATTGGTGTTCAAGCTGTGCCACCATGGCCTGGTAATCCTAATAAAGAAAAATTGGAAGGAGCTATTCAATGAGGAGATCACTCATGCGTAATTATCTACAACCTTAGGTCAGATGGGAAATAAATTGAGCGGTGATCAAGTACTTTAAAATTAAATAAGAAAATGCACACTTTCAAGAGCGATCGGATAGCATGTAATCCAATCACAGGTTAGACGAAAAAGCATAACTCGTATAATAGACTTAAAAATATGGAGGGAAAAAAAAAAGGAAAGAAGAAGAAATGGCTTCGTACTAGGAGTAGCGCCCTGAGTGCAGCAGCAAAGGCATGATTAACTAAGCCATTCTTGAACTGAGATCTTGATTCAACAAACTGATTGATGAGAATAAAGCTCTCACACAGAGGAAATACCCGTTTGGCCAATTCCTGAAGAAGCATTTCAGTTTAAAACCAAGAAAAATGTGACTCCAACAATTAAGTATGAGATTCCAGCAGCAATTCATACCTGAAGAGCTAAATCCATGGATGCATCAACTTGAAAGGTGAAATCATCCTCCCTTCCGCGGACCCTTTTGATCGAAATGTAGCGCCCTTGGATCCCAACCATGGCAGACAAGAGGTCATCGATGACCACCAGTTCCTAGTTATGCACGCAACAATCATCATAAGCACCATAACTTGAAAATTCCAAAATTCAAATTCAGATTCACCTCACCTGAACAGCAGCATTGTAACATCCAACGGCATGTTCGAATCCCAGACTGCAATTTCCAAAAAAGAAAAGGTGACGAAGAAGAAGAAGAAGAAGAAGAAGAAGAAGAAGAAGAAGAAGAAGAGTGAAGACCGAGGAGAAATGATAATTACGTATGGGAATCAACGGCATAGCCCTTGGTATCGGCGAAACGCGACGTCGTCTTGGTTTCCTGGAACAAAAATGGACAAACCAAACGGCAATTTCAAGTCGCTAAAAAATAGAAGAAAGTAGAGGAGACGTTAAAAGATTAAAGAGACGATAAAATAGGAACCTGATGGAAGCGGCCGGTGAGGAACGGCCTCTCGGAGTTCCAACGAGGAGTTGAAGGGCTATTTATAACCTCCATCGACATCGGGAATCGGAAACTCTCTCTCTCTCTCAAATCGATTCGGAAACCCTTTCCCTCGCTACGGGTCGGCCAAGGCCAAAAGGAAAAAGCTTATTTTCATTTCATGATTTTACTAGTACCACTGTATCTGTTAAAGGAGTAACAAAAATTCAAAATTTTACTCGTGTTGCTTGCGCGGTAATGGCTCTTTATCTTTGGTAAATTGATACAGATAAACTTGAAACTAGCTAGGTGGTATATGATCACATTTCAATCAAATTTGGGCCCAAAAAAAAAAAATCAAATTTGGGTGATTTTGTTCATTCCCAAATTGAGACTTAAATACAAAATTTAACTTTTCTCACTGAGACCTCCTGCCGTTTCTCATCATTGGGAAAAACTTGTTTTTCCTTACACTAAGCTCAATGTGGATGGTGCAGTATGTTTGTACTATTGGATTCGTGTATTAAGGGGGCACTATTGCGCAATGAATATGGTGCTCTGATGTTGGCAGGTTCCCTCGTGAATGTAATTAGGCAGCACATAATGTAGCTAAAAATACGCTTTAGTTTTCTGCATTCAGTCTTTAGGTCGAGGATGGTCATTCTTGGCTATCCGATGTACTTATATCTGATATGCTTTGATATTATTTATCTATTTAAATTTACTTTCGGCAAAACACCTAAATTATCCCCAAACAGAACATATTTTCTTTAAAAATAAAAAATAAACTAAAATAACTTGAAAGAAAAAATTAACTTTTTACAGTCAACACGCAGCTATGCTAACTCCAATTTCTTATAGACGTCGGCGGGCTTCAATCTCCAAACTTCGGCAGATCAATAGAGCAGAGTTAATCTCAAAGCACCAATTCTTCGGGTTGTTTTGTTTGGCCACTTGAAGGTTGAAGCCAAGTCAATATGCATGAAATGCGGCATACACTTGAAGAATGCGAGTAAAATTACACACTTATCCTAGTTTTGTAGACAGCATAAGCCAACAGTAGTGGAATTGCGAGGCTATATCCTGGAAAATTGAAAATGGGATTCATCTCGTAAGCTTTGATGAGAACCCTGCAATTCTGCAATCCAAAATACAACATAAGGTACTAGTAAAAGATGCAAACCATTTAGAGAAAAGGGAACCCTAAAAAAGAATATATGCATCTTTCACGTAAATGGCCGAACACAAATACAAGAATCTGCCCCGAAGAATCTCACTTTTCATATAAGTGTTGGTGTGTTGGTAATTGTATTCAAGTATTCAAGAGTCTAGATAAGATGTATGACATGTATTTCAAGCTAACATAGACTGGTAAAAGAAACCTCACCATAAAATGCTTCCAACAAATTGCCATGCAAAGAACCAAAAGAACCTTCCGAATCCACCGCTCTCCTACACAGGAATTTGATTTCCAACTGCCTCGGTAATCATACCATAAAGATCTCTTTTCTTCTTGATCAGGATCATCTTCTTTCTTTCCTGAAAGTGAAAGAACATGTTCCCGATAGATCTGTTTCTCTGCAGCCAAAGCCCCAGTGACCAAAATAGCAGGAAAAACTACAAACAAGAGATGTGGAAGAACAACCACCATTACATCTGGAGATCCAACATATTCATGTTTTCCCTCTTCATTGAAAGATTTAACTACCCAGCCCATATAGGTCATGTATCCTTTATCCTTGCCGTCAGTGAAAACTTGCCCAATAAACCATGGGAATAATATGAGGTAAAATACGTATCCTAATAAACCAAACCATGCAATGGGAACCCTACAAAGCTCCTGTGAAACCCATCCTAAAATATTTAAAAAGCCCTTATTCTTGTAAGTAAAATGCTTATTTGAGAAAATGAGGAGAGCTTTTGGAATAAGGAGAATCGAGAGTAAAAAATATACAGCAGACCACAACATTGGGTAATACAATGCAGCCCATTGACAACCCATGACCATAAACTCCTTCCACGTCCATGAAAGCTTAGCACTAAGACCATTAACAGAAAACGGCCTTAAATCACTTAAAGTTGATCTTCCCATGAAGTCAGTTGCTTCTATTTGCAACCAGTATCTATCAGGAGAAGGATCCTCAAAGGCTCTATAATTCCATGGAGCAATATAAAGATCTCCCCTGGAGGTGTTATGCTCAAGCTTTCTCATGGGTGCCTCAAATACCAAACTGAGATATCCAGATCTCGTGTCATAGACCATAGCTGTAACTGACACAAGTGGAGAAACAGAAAACACCAGGGCTCTAACTGCCTCGTATGATAAAGGGCCCATAACATGACATTCATACTCATGATGGGATGAAGATGTTGACATGAGCTGTGAGTCAAGGGGAAAAGTGGGCAATATGATAGTTCTTTTGGTGCCTAACTTGAAGTCAATATCAACATATGATACATGACCTTTATCGATGGCCAAAATTCGCATGGCTCTGCTCCTCCTCCAGTCTCCCATCTCCCACTCCCAGAATTCTTTGGGCATTGGGGCATCAGTTGAACAATTAACAGTAGGATGAGAAGATAGTTGGTGTATATTAAGCTGGAAAAATTCTGGCAAAAATGAAAATTGATGACTCAACTGATGGTGTCGCTTCAAGTTTTTACCGAACCTTGCATGCAGATGCCCACATATATAAGCTGATATGGAATGATTGAGGAATATATCTTTTAGGCTCTTCCCAGAGTGTGAGGGTGCTGAAAATGAAAGAGGAAAATGTCCGAAGGAAATCTTGCTTATTGGATCTTTTGATTGAGAATCCCACTGGGAGAGCTCCATATCTAATTCTGATAATAGTTGATCAGTTGGATGCCCGAAAAGATTAGTTGGGCCTCTTACACCAACAGACATAGTGCTATCAACTCCAACAAAGAGATGCTTCCGGTCACCGGTCTGGAATTGGATGGAGAAGGAAAGAGTAAAGTTGGGGAAGTAATTAAAAGATTATGAACTAGCAAATATGTAATGACATGCCAAAATGTGTAACCAAAGGTTAGGAATTTACAGTTAAAAGTTCAGCACAGTGTTAGGACGTTAACTCAGAACGCATCAAAACTGTGAGTGGGATTTTCCTTGAGCACATCACATATAGTACCAGCTCTAAAGACTGAAATGAAAAATTACTGACCTGAAGAGTGACACTATTGACATTCCCAGCTCTGCCCAACTGCCCATTGATGCTATACTTTGAAAAGAAATCAAAGGCACCACCGAGGAGTGGTACACCAAAGTTATCGTGATTTCCCCTAAGATCAAAGAAGATACTCTTGTCAAGTCCACTCCTTTTCACAACATGTTCCATTACAGTCTGGTATTCCACCCACTCCTCCTCATTTTGTTTCATTGTTAACAAATCCTTGCTTTTTCCATCTAATGAAGATAAGGAAAAGAAAAGAAAAGATTGTTATTATAGAAGGAAAATCCAAACATAATTCGCAACCCCTTTGCCTATATTCATATTTAGAAACAGAATTTTCTGCTATCTCAGTTCAAGGGTGAGACCTGACTCCTGACTCATTAGTATCATCAACATTTGAGTATTGATTGTTTGCTAAAGCATGTATGCATGTATAATGAGAATTTCTGATAGGAATATCCTGATAATTAAGCAGCTAATGAGATGAAAACAAAGGCGTTACCTGTGAGATCACCAGTGATGATGACCAGAGAAGGGTTGATCATGGAGAGAGCAGGGGCCACAAGTTTGTTGAAGTCGGCTGCTCTGTCAGGATGGTGGACACTGAAATGGAGATCAGAAAGCTGAACCACCCACACAAGTGACTCCGGGCCTCCTTTCACATCTATCACACGACTGGGTTTGGCAGCACAAGAGAATGAGGGGATGAGGCATAAGAGCAGATTCAGAATGGCAGTCCTCCTCATCTTCTCCAACTCTGTCGCACTTTTTTTTTGGCAAGAAAACTCTGTCGCAGTTGGGCCGGCGCTTTGGGGTTTGTTTTGCTTCTCTGCATTTAGTTGCGACTTCGGCAAGTTTTGTTTTTTGTTTTTTTTATTGTCCAAGCCACAATGCCACATCACCAAGCAGCTAAGATAAGAATCATAAAGAAAATAACAAAAACAAGGAAAAATGGAAAATTACAGACATGAAAAATGAATAGTGAATTGAAGCTGAGAGTGATGAGTCTCGACTGACTTTCATGCTTAAGGCCAGCCTGCTCTTCGACTTCGCATGAAGCGTTCTATCTCCACCGCTCTCTTCTGTTTCAAGGTATCTTTTCTCTCTTTCAAAATTTGTACTTGTTTTCCGCAAGTTTCTGCAATCTGGCTTCTTATGAATTGCTTCAGTATTTCCTTCAAATTTTCTTTTTCCTTGAGCTTCTTATCGATTATCATCTGGGTTTTAAAACTGAGCATTTCAACATTGAACTGTAATTCTTCGATTTTTCCAGTCCCGTCTTATATTTAGTTTTTCTTGGTGCATTCTTTTGTCTAATTTCTCTTCTTAAAGGGTTCTTCTATATAATAACTAGTGTTAATCATGCAATTTCTTTTTTCATTCGTTAATTTCATTTGATTCTAGAGGAGTGAAATCAAGAAATTGGTGCTACATAAGAATGTGATTTGCCACAGGAACATTGGAGCTTTAGCTGATTGTGGAAATTGATGGAATCCTAAGAACGGGTGGGTTTTGATTTTTGAAGGGATTAAAGGAGTGAGGTTTATATTTCTTTTAGGTCATGATGAGGTCCATACTGCAGACCTCTTTTGTCAAAGTGATCTGTATCGCAATTACAAATAGGCTTCTAGCATAGATTTCCTTCTAGCTCAAGAACCTCTTTTTATACTGTTGTCCATATCAATGACTTCCCTACTCTTCTTGATGACTCCCAATGAAGTGCAAAGTCTTCATTGCTTTTAGTGCCAAATACAGTAATACTTTCCCACTCTAAAATCTTTCACTATGGTGGCAGGCAGAACCGCAGAATGCAGTTACCACTAATTTGAGACTTGTCAGTCCTAGACTTCTACTGTGACATCTCTTATCTATTTATCATACTCCTTACTGATTGTGTTGAAATTTAACAATTCTGAGATAAAACTTGTGTCGTCTTTGTAAATAGTGTTTACTGCTTGAGAGGCATTGCCTAATAATTATCAACTTCAACATTGGACTGAGTAGTCATAATTGTTTGATTGAAGCCTTGAGTGCTATATATATATCATACGTATGGGGCCGATAATTCTTATCAGTTATCATCGCCATTCAAATTGAAGGATTGTATGTACTAAAAAGCCCTTTTTTGTACCTATCTTTGTAGTGTGGCCTTTTGATGGGAACTATGATGCTACAGTCAACTTTACCAGTTTGGGAGAATAAAATCTATGAAAGATCATCTATTTCTCTTGCAACTTGTATGGTCCAGAACTGTTGCAATGAGCCGAGTTTCAGTATGCAGACATCAAATATTGGCATAAACTCTGTGCCTTTTCCCCAAAGGAGGTAAACATTTTGAAATCAAGTGTTTTATAGTCATAAACATTTGCATTATCTATGGCCTTGTGCTGCTTGTGAGCCTAGTCATGGTTGTAGTTTATCGGAACATCGGACATCAAAGTTTCCTCCTTTTCACAAAAGAAAGTCAACTGCGCTATTATTTCTCAATGAATCTTAAAACGTCTCCAAATAATACTTGAGTAGTATGGATCCTTCTTGTGGCATGGACTTGTACTTTTATTCTCACATTCATGCTTGGATATTCTCTCTTTTTCTCTTCTGGGTCTCCCTTCTTATTTCCCATTTCCAGAATATTACTATGTAAAATGATGCCCTAATTTTGAATTTGGAGATGTATTATGCCCAAATTCTTCATTCACTCAGAATTGGGAGTTAAAAGGAGTCGGTAGGACTGCCTCTCACCCTGTAGACATAATGGACCTTGAACTTGAATTGAGCAAAGTATAGATTCTGTTTAGACCACTTATAGAGAATGAGTTCAGTCAGTTTTGGAGCTTTTGTTGCGTGTCTACATTTGATACCAAATAGGAGTTTTGTTAAAAATGAATGATTATACATCGATACCAGATCCAAGTTTCCGAACTGTATTTAAGAAATATAAGTTTCCTGGTCCAAATGCAACTAGAGAAAATACTTGCTACAAATACTGATGCCTTTTGGTTTTATAAAAATAGATTGATACCCTTTTAACCTGCTTATTTCTATCATCCTAAAGCAGATTTCAGTCAAGAAAGCGTGGATGGGGATTAGCCTTTGCTTTGGACACGGGTGGTGTTCCTGATAATGGTGGGCAAGAGAGCGTCAATGACAACAGCCTGAATGATCTCGATCGCACTCGATTAGGTCGGATAGTGACTGCAGCTGGAAGACAGCTATTGGAGAAGCTGAACTTAGCTAGAAAAAACTTTCCCATGAAGATATTTCTTCTTCTTTTCGGTTTCTACACGGCAAATGCATTGGCCACGATCCTTGGGCAGACCGGAGATTGGGATGTTTTGGTTGCAGGAATTGTGGTTGCTGCAATTGAGGGTATTGGTATGCTCATGTATAGAAAGCCCACTTCCCCTTCTTTATCATCAAGTGGGAAGCTCAAGTCTTTTGTCACGCTGATTAATTACTGGAAAGCTGGTGTGTGCTTGGGCCTCTTTGTGGATGCTTTTAAATTAGGTAGTTAAAAGATGTTTTTCAATCCAGCTCAAGTAATTTGCATGGAATATGGAGATCGATGATTACTTCCTAAATTCGTGTTCTAACCCACATTACATTGATAGATTGCCCAGACTAGACCACAATGTAGTATAAGTCCAATTTCAACGTACTGCAGTTTAGCAAATAAGTATATAGTTCGTCTTATATTTGCAGTTCTTAATTTCTCGTTGCAATATATAATGAAAGAAAACAAACTTTCGAGTTCAGATATTGTATAGAAGCAATGTAAACCAAAACTATTTAATAAATGTGTTCTTTGATCACATATAGTTCCATATCAGCAGTTCCCGTTGCTCAGTGATCATGTGGGAAGAGTATAACCGATGACAGCAACCAGAAAGAGCCAAGCCTATGAATTAAATTAAAACTAGCATCTCTCTCGACCGAAAAAAGTACCATTGCGCATATACCCACTGAATTCATATTTATTTAACTGGAGAAACTAAATTCATGTATAAGATTGCATCTACTTGTTTAGCAAAAGTAAACTCTGTTAATATATACAGTACACATTAGAATGCCGACTATCTGAGGTTACGGCGGTTTTTCCCTTCCGATTCAATCTCCTTTACCTTATCCACAACATACTGGACTTTCTTCGACAGGTCTTGTGTATGTTCCTCAATGTGATCAAATAGAAGGTCTATGACTTTTCTTAGTGAAGCAGACCGCTCTCTCTCAAGGAACAGCTCTCGGGTTAATTCTTCAATCTTCGTCTTATCATCCTACAACACATGGGGAAAGAGAAATGAAATTCAGGCCATACGAACAAGATATACATGTAATGCAAATAATTCTACTTATAGTAGTGCATGTAGTTAACTAATTATATTAAGCTCCATCAATAATGTAGCTAACTAGTTATAATATGCTCCTAATATGACTTTCACAACATGTACAAGAGTAGATGAGATGTCCTAAAAGGACTTGATGTCAACTAGCCTTTTCTTACAAGGTACTTGCTCAGTACTTGCCACTCTTCTATACATAATGGTATGATGGCCAATTAATTGAGGTCATCTGAAACCAACTTTGGGAATATATATAACAAAGAGGAATCAACTAAACGGGAACTGAACCAGTTAAATTGATTCTAATGAATTTGGTCCGGCTATTGGACTTAACTTCAACTTGAGCCAAATATATTTCTCATCACAGTTAGACAGAGAAGGTGGTATAAGGACAGAAAGGACAGAGACTCTGTACCAAGTGTTTCCAGTTGAGCCTGAACAGATATTTGTAAGCAGATGAAGATATTAGCAGTCAGTGAATGAAGAAAAATTTAATCATTGGCTGAAAACCTTTTCTGACTCCTGACTTAAAATAAGAATTCTGACTTGAAACAGTAGGCAGGACTAAATGAATTACCTACAGAATAATGGAGGTACAAAATTTTAATCACCCCCCCCCCCCAAGCATATACATAAGCATGTGTAAAAAGATTATCCACATGTTTCTTTGAAATTTTAGAACACTATTGTTAAGGATTTATATTTTCCAGGCAATGAAAAAGATTAAGAACAACCATGAAGCATAAGCAACCTAGAAGAAAAGAAGATCCAAGATAATTTTCTTCTGAGACCTGATCCAAGATAAAATTAAGAGCACTTCAGCTTCCGAATATCCCCTTAGACTGGACAAAATTAAAGTGCAGAATTACTTTGTTTCTGAACAAGGATTAGTTTTTTCCTGACCTCAAAACTTGTTCCCCTAACTCACCTGCCAATTTAATTTTTTTTCTTGTTTGAACCTTCCACTACCAATTCCACATGGCTGTCATATCTTTCTATACGACCTTCCGTGTAGATACGTGCACAAGATTTTGTGTTGTCTTAAGCCACTGCTTAATATGAATGGATATGCATATGATACATAACAAATATGGACAAGGCAAACAAAGCTATAACAAACTAAGTTAAGAAAAACTGTACAAGATCACGATAACTGACCGGTATTTGATCCTCGATCAACCCTTTCGGACGTTTGCTAGCAATCAATGCATGATTGTGCTCCTTAATAAACTTAGTAACAACCCACTTCCCAATATTCAGTTTCTTTATCGATAGCATTGCCATACAACCTACCCTAGTGGGAGCCCGTGGGTTTATAGTCTTCTTGTCACGCCTATCAGGCTTCCGGTAACCCTCTTTGCTGCATACAAATGTTCGCGCAATGATAGTTCCATCATGTTTGGATCGAGACAAATAGTTCATACGAGTATTGAAACCCATACGCAAGCCATAGACATTATAAAATGCCTGTGCATTTACTTCTGTATCAAATTCCTGACCCACATACGGCTCGTCTACTTCAACTACATGTGATCCATCTTTAGAAGAGTTTTGAGTCCTTTCATCATTTTGTACAATATGAGGCATCTTCTGAAAAGAACTGCCTACCAACGCACCATCATTACAAGGCTTGAACTCGGCATCAGTTGAACCATTTGACACCACATCATTAACATTTATATCAAGTACAGAATCCACTGCAATATGCAAATTCATGGAATCATAATTATGCCTTGCAATGAAAATTACTGATTTTCCATGATCAGTACCTATCGAATTTATAGCCTAAGAAAAAATAAATTCTGAAACATACCAGAAATGATGAATGGGTTCTTAAAAATAGTATTCGAGTTTGGTGATATACAGTCCACAGTTATGAGATTTTTTTTTGGTGCAATATGACAGAATCTTATTACTGACAATTAAGTTCTATTAACACACAATTTGAAACAAACGAATTTCCATAATCCCATAAATTAAAGAAAATGAAATCAAAGTCAAACCCAGAAACCATACGCTAAATCACGAACTCTATTGACAGAAAATCAAGAAGAGTCAAATTTTACATCAAAGATTTCAATCTTCAAAATAAGTAAGAATGTGATGCATCGAACGCTAAGTGAAATGGAAGCTGAGAGAGATATTCAAAGGCCACTAAAGAATATTTCAGTTTTGGAAACTTACTGAATTATTAGACTTTTCTGAAGACCGAAATTCAGAGCTCAGATCCATAGAACTCCATGTTTGCTTGCTTCATAGGCCTGTGAGCGAGGAGGGATGCTTTGTGGGATTCGAGTCTTCGTATTTTATAGTTTGGGTCGGGTCGGGTTGTTGAGGAATCCGGTTTAGATCCGAGTCCAGGCTAACAGCTACTAATCTCAAATCCATAATAGACAGTGCTACATAGTGAACCAATTAGCATTGTGGTTTAGAGATCACAAATTCCAGCATGGCGGAAACCAATTAGCACTGTAGTTTCCAGCATCAAATTATTAATTGAGAAATAATTATAAGCACAGAAAGTTTTAGAGATCTTTTGTATGTACATTTCATATGAGAGAATCGACAAATAAATTTCACTCAAAAAAAAAAAAGGACAAATAAAAGAAGTGAAGAAATGCAACAGTCAACATGCTAAGATGACAATAAGTGATCACCACGCTTTGCAGTTTAAATTAAGTATAGGAACTAATACTCTAAATCTATAAGCAACGACTAATCCTCATGCATTTACTTGATTAAGGGCTGAATTTGAAGGTCCAGTGAGAAAGCAAATGTGAGACCTTTACATATTTTACAATTCAATACATTATTAAAATGAATGCTCGGAGACTAGCGGAGATTTTGACGGCCTTTTCCTTCAGAGGAGGATGCGATGTCTTTGAGAATGTCATTAACGCGCAGGATCTTTTGTGAGAGGTGTTGAGTGTGGTCGTCAATATGATTAAATAGGAGGTCTATGATTTTTCTATATGAAGCAGACCTCTTTCGCTCAACCAGCAGCTGTTGAGTTAATTCCTTGATTTTCACCTGTTCATCCTGCAAGTAATAATATCATATTATGCATGGTTATAACTTCCAACCATAGTCGTGAAAACAAAATAAGATTAAAACAGCTCAGTGATATGTAATTGTGCCTGTACAAGACTCCCTATTTCTAAGCCCTTGGACAAAAGAAAATGACTACGGTAGAAAACATAAAAGAAAGGCTGAATAATACACTATAGCATTTTCAACTGCACATCTCACATAGCATATTTCTCCAAAACAACAACACTAATCAACCTCAGAATTATAATATAATAATCATAACCTTGATGCAAAACATAAATAAGCAAATGACTATGGTCGAAGACATAAAAAGAAAGAGTGAATAATCAACTATAGAATTTTCAACAGCACATCTCACTTTCAATATTAACACAGCATATTTCGCAGAACCACTATCTTCCTAGAAGTGACCAACCTCAGAATTAAAATAGTCACAACCTTGATGCAGATCAACAGAAATACTACACTTAGCCTGAGGCTCGACACCATGACATGAGAATCAGTGAATGTGTTGGCGGGGATGAAACAAAATTGAAGGGAAAAAGGAACAACAATAAAAGGTCTATCAACAGTTGCAAAACATGTATGAAGTTATGAACAAAAAAATTTCAAATGAAACAGAATAGTTTCCTTATAAGTCTATTGCATAGTAAACTAATTGAATGATCATATACTATGAAGTTATTGTAGAGGGCACAAGTGCATGATGAGCATCCAAATACAAACAAATAACAACAGCATTTACACCAAAAGAAATTCTCAGTAGCATCAACAAAACTTACTGAAGATTCATCATTCAATCCGTTTTGACTCTTTCCAGGAGTCAGTGAATGGGCGTGCTCCTTCACAAACTTTGCAACCACCCAGTTTCCATTACTCAGTTTCTTCATTGAAATCATTGCCTTGCAACCAACCCTAGTGGGGGGCCGAGGTCTGATACTCTTCCTATCACGCTTATCAGCCACTCGGTAACCCTCTTTGTTACATACGAGTGTCCGAGCAATGACAGAACCATCAACCCTAGAGCGAGATAGATCGTTTACACGTGTTCTGAAACCTACTCTCAGTGCATATGCATTATAAAATGCATGTGCAGCTGCTTCTGATTCGAATTCCTGACCCACATACGGTTCATCTCCTTCAACCTCCATGCTTGCAGAATTTTGACCCACTTGCTCAATTTGCCCAATGTGAGAGACCTCCTCAACAGAAGTTCCAAGAATTGCATCATCGTTATTTAATCTAAGCTCAACATCAGCTGATTTATCCAATAACCCATTCTGAGGCTGTGTATCAATCCCAGAATCCACTGCAAAAACATGAACTTTGAGCCATTACCTCTCTATATAGAAACAAAATTACATTAGCAAAAGCAACATAATACAAGAGAGGCAAATGCCCATCATATAGAGATACATTGATATCATTAATCTTCAGCCTAAGTTGAGCAACAAACTGGTAAAATGGGCTGTACTAGATTCAAGAAATCAGCATATTTCATCTTGATGGATTTGATTTGCATTCACATATAGCACACTGATCATTCATTCTCAAATGGGCAGATATACATATCTGTATTTGTTGTGTGTGTAAACCATAACCCAGTATTAAGAAAATGAATAGTACAAAAATACTATACAATTCTGATCAGAAACCCGCAAGAAAACTCCATTTATCAACGGAATATAGATTCTATTTATTCTGATTAAGGAATCGAAAAAAAAAAAAACTTACTGGTTCATGGAATCTAAAGCTGGTCCCAGAAGACACGGCCACCAAAACCAATTGAAGCCACTGAGATGAGAGAAATTAAGGTACTCTTTGGTTACCGGGGAAAGAGTGCTACAGAAGAAGAAGAAAACAAATATGTGTCTTGCTCGAGAGGAAGAGATGGGCGATTGACCGGGTTAAAGCTAGAGTCTCATTTACAATAACTGGGGGCCTTAGGCCCATTATTATAATAATCTGCTGGCACCCCTGGACCTGGAGACAAAGCCCATAATTAAAGTTGGGACTTCTCAAGATCAAAAGCATGTAAGAGTAGCCTGCACAGCCCTTTGTAAAATTTGAAAAAGAAGAGGTAAACATGAGATCGAGATCGGACTACATATATAGACGTACAATAAATTTTCGTAATTACCCATTGTGGCGAGCTTACTGCATGCCATCTTCTATATGCATATATGCATGCAGTTCTATAAGTTAACTAGCTAGGGTTTGTATTTGTATCAAATGGGAATTGATATACACGTGGTGTCCCTGAAAGCTAGCTAGCCAGCAGTACGTGCCAGGGATAATGAAATTAAGTGAATAGACATGTGTGTGTTTGTGAGTATTCATGATACATTGTTACGTACCCCAAATAGTGCATGTGTCTCACATGTCTCTAGACTACTGAGCCATATTAATTATTATGTTAAGCTAGGATTATTCAATTCACAAGATATATATATATATATATATATATATATATATATATATATATATGTGTGTGTGTGTGTGTGGTCAAATATGTATAGGTAAAATGGATCATATATATTATATAACATGGACAGCTAACGGCCGGTAAATTCAAACAAAGAGACGACGGTGAAGTTTGAAAAACAATATATTCTCATCACATTGCATATTGAAAAACCATGGCTAGCTAATGTCTCGTGTTGCCATTATTAACCCTAGCCTAACTAATAATATTTAAACTAAAGTTAATTAATTAGATGGCCGTAGTAGTACTTGGTCAAAGTCATAGTTGAGATGGATGGATCTTCTCTCTCTCTCTCTCTCTCTATGCGGGCATGATAATTGATTATGATCGAGAGCGAGCATTTGTTTAATTAATTAATAAAAATTTACAGTGGCAACAGGCAGGCTTTGGTTTAAAATAGTAGTACTGATCGATTAATTTGATCATGATCAAACAAATAGTAATTATTAATTAACTAGCTAGGTAGAGGTAGAGGTAGAGGTAGAGGTAGAGGGCATGCAATACCATTACCATCACCATGTGTTTTACCGTATTAATTTGATTCGTTTTCTTCTTCCTTCCTTTACGGTCAAACTTACAGGGAGGGAGGTGTTTTTTTTTTTGAAGCCTTCGAGATCATGAAACTCTCTCCCTTGCTTTCTGCAGCACCACTTCCACTTACACGGTTCCACCCTAGCTACTTTATTTAATTAATTAGCTACTTACTTGGCTCTCTCTCTCTCTCTGCAGTCTGCACCCATGCATTGAGCGAGGTTGAGCTTTTATAAATAATTCTTAAACTACATATATGTATGTATGCAAAATAATAAAAGTGCGTACCACATATAACATATTGACATATACGTACGTACCTACGTGTGTACGTTGGTCTTAAAGGCTTAATTTACAAATGAAAAAAGATGAGTACAATTACCTTATTATGAGATAGCTAGACCCTAATTTGATCAGGTGAAATATTTAAGATCAGGCGAGGCGTATATATAATGTTGTAGATATATATATATATTATATGTGTGTGTGTGTAGGCAGAAATGACAAAAGCTATCTGAAAGTGAAAGATCTGAGAATTCCATTTCCACAAGATACGTAAGAAAGTGTTATATATAGAGGAGTACGTACTTAGATTTTGTTCCAATCTGTCCCATTGGAATTAATATAAATATTACAAAAACTTAGAGATACATATAGTATATCGACCTAGCTTAGAAAGAGAATGAAATAATAGTTAAAGTCGATGATGAGATGAAGGGAAGGGAAGGGAAGGACCCGGAAGACAAGGGTTAGTGTCTTCAAATAGGGGTGCAAACCTAACCTCGATCATCTCTTCTCTCTATATATCTGCTGCGCATGCACGCCACCTATATATAAATATATATACATTTTTCTTTCACAGATCGACTGTGCATAATTATATATATAATAGCTAGATTAATCCCTTGTGCCTAGGCACGTAGAGATATAGTTTTTTTTTTGTTCTTTGAATCCAAAAAAGAAAAAGAGAAAAGAAAAGAAAAAAAGGCTGGGTTAAGTGTCAGACGACATGCATGAATTATACTCATATATGTGGTGAGTGGTGAGTGGTGAGCTAGGTATAGCTATAGGTAGGTAGAAGAGAGACTCCGTTTGTAGCGGGGGAGCAGATTGATGATGATTAGAGGCCGGGGAAAGGGAAGATGGATATATATAATAATTTGAGGAGTCTGATATATATGGATGAAAGGAATGTGAGAAAGTTATGGGTATACATTTGCTAGCTGGTAGGCAGAGAGAGTCAGTCAGAGAAAGAAAGCTAGCGATCCAGATAGAGCTGTCAATGCTGAATATATGCTGCATTATTATTATTATTATTATGCAATTAATGAAGAAATGTAAATTACTAAGGAACCTCGACTGATTAACGATCATAATTTATATATATCAGCTAGCCAAGGCCGGTATCTGACATGCATGAAATGACTAATGTCCAAGTGGCCATGAATAAATGGGCGTGGGGAGAGGCTGCCTCTGGGTTTTTTGTCAGATACATATATATATTTTCATTAATTATTTATTTATATGATTATCATCCATCGCCATCTCCTCTCTTATTTACAGTCGATCTACAGGTGCATGTTTCACTTCCACAGTAAAGACTAATTAAGCTTAATTAGAGATCAAACACTGATTATCAGAAAGAAATCAAGTAGCTAGCTAGATGATCCTATTTTAGCAATTACGATTGGATCAAGTACCGGAATTAGTTTATAGGTTTATACATATATACACTTAATTAATCTTTTGGTCAATCTAAGACTTAATTAGTAGTAGTGTAAGGACTTGCTTCATTTAAAATTAATGCTCGTGTACCTTTCCATTATTTATTGGTCATTTGTCAGGCAAATACTTAGCAACCGCGCAATTCTGGACATATGTAAAAAGATCTATATACTAAATGAATATACGTATAAACATTTGTATTGATATGGGCACCTCGATCATCATGAATCAATGATAATTTTATGTTTTTTTTTTTGGGAAATTAGATTTTCTTTTTGTACGAATTAATTACAATATCACCCGCTTCATATGTCGACCTAGATGGTCCTCCTAATACTTAACATATATTCAAATTTCTTGGAGGCTTGGAGGAATTATATGATCGAGTTTAAATTAGGGGAGATCCAAGTGCATGCATGCCCTTGAAATTAATTAAAAAGATAGTCCAACCTAATTAATGAGTGCCCTCAAAATAGTCAAGATCGAGGCGCCCGGCCCATTTCCTAATTTTATGATATAGTGCGGGTCACAGAGAGAGAGAGAGAGATTTATATATAAATCTTCATTTTGCCTTGGAAGCAGAAAACGATTCTCGATCTCATTGTCAAGATTTCTCTCTCTCTCTCTCTCTCTCTCTCTGCAAAGTGCAAACTTTTGACCTTTCCTCTTCTTCCTTCACTAGCTTTCACTTGCACTCTCCCATGGAAATATATGGATCCTTTCCGCTCATGTTTCAGTTTTCCAACTGCATATATCGATCTTCATGCATGGACTAAACTTATTACTACTCCTTTCGATCTCTCCCTTTTTATTAGCTTAGCTTCATATATACTAATTAAACCCACACTGACACCGCCACCGCCCCAACAAGTCTTGAAAATATTCATATGAACATGAACTGGTTGGGTTTCTCTCTTTCCCCTCAAGAAGATGATGCTCCAATATCACACCAGCTGGCTGACCAAGAGACGTTAGCCTCTCGCCTTGGCTTCAACTCCAATGATCAAATCCAAGGTGCCGGCGGTGGTAACCATGTCTCCGGTGCCGGCGGCATCCAGTGCTTTGATCTCACTAATTCTGACTCCACTGCTTCTCTCAATCACCACCTCCCTCCATCTAATTTTGGCATAATTGAAGCTGCAGCTTTCAACAGGAACAATAATCATATCCACTCCCAAGGTTTGTCTATATATGTATCATCTCCCAAAAACACTAGCAAGCTAGCTAGCTAGTTTTTCATAACTACAAAACCCTACCCTGTCTGTCTTTTTATCGATCATTCCTGAGCAGATATCTACATATAGATATATACTTGAAAATACCTCTAGCATATTCGATCAAAACCCTAAATAAAGATTATATATAAGCTAGCTTTTTCCGATCTAAGCCTTTTTCTATAAAGATCAAATAATTCAAATCCTAAAAGTATTTTGCAATTGAACTTTTTAATTGCTTATTGTTTTGATGAGTATATTAGTTTTCCTTTTTTAATTAGTCTTCATTTAATTAATTTTTTTGAGACCCATTTCTTTGTATTAATTAATTAATTAATTAATTTGGAGAGGCAGATTGGAATATGAAGGGTGTAGGCGTGAACTCATCGGATAGCAATAACTACAAAAGGACCTCATCATCATCAGACCAGCTGTCGACTATGCTAATGGGAAGCAGTACTGCTACTAGTACTTCATGCAGCATTATCAGCCAGCCAAACCTTGAAAATCATCATCAACAACAACAACTACCAAAGCTTGAAAACTTCCTTGGCCGACATTCTTTTGCGGATCATGACCGAAGTAGTTCTAGTCATGATTACATGTTCGATATGAATAATGGACCGGGTGCAATTAACAGTAATGTTATGAATACTTGTAATACTAATAGTAACAATATTGGGCTGTCCATGATCAAGACTTGGCTGAGGAATCAACCGCCTCAGCCGCGCGATAACAACCATCAGCTGGAGCAGGAGAGCAAGACTACCAAGGAGAGCAGAAATCAACCACAGAGTAGTCTATCGCTCTCAATGAGTACTGGATCGCTTCATACAGTAACAACTGCAACTGCAGGTGGTGCCATTGCCGGTGCCGGGGCCGGGGAAACTACCTCATCATCAGATAATAATACAAAGCAGTCGCCAGTTGTGACAACCACAACAACTGATCCCCAAACTCAAACTACTGGTGGTGCCATTGAGGCTGTGCCCAGAAAGGCCATTGATACATTTGGCCAGAGGACTTCTATATACCGTGGTGTAACCAGGTTGATTATTTAGATCGATCTAGCTAGATTCTCTTTTTATTCTACTTATTCGATCATTTTATACGCATATATATAATATATATAGTGACTCAATTATTAACTTAGGACTTAATTTGGGTGTTACGTACTTAAATACGTACTAATGTACAGGCACAGATGGACAGGTAGATATGAAGCTCATCTATGGGATAATAGCTGCCGAAGAGAAGGACAAACTCGCAAGGGCAGGCAAGGTACTATTCTCTATTGTAGATTAGCTTTTTTCAAGTTCATCTATTTCCCCTCCCTAGCCTTCTACTAGTTAAAGATATATCATACATATGTACATACTTTTCATTAACAACTAATTCTTTTCTTTTCTTTAATTTGTGGGACTTGATAACATCTGGGTGCTTTCGATCTCATCTCAATCGCTCCAACTGCAGTTTATTTGGGTATTTTTCTCATTTCCTCCCTGTTTATTAGAGTTTTTACTTAAATTTTTATCATATGTAACTTATGCAGACGATTTTTTTTATTTTATTTTTTATCTATCGACTTTTTATAGTTCATATTAATTGAATCATGATTCGTAGGTGGTTATGACAAAGAAGACAAGGCAGCTAGAGCTTATGATTTAGCAGCGTTGAAATATTGGGGCACCACAACCACTACCAACTTTCCGGTGAGTACATGTATTCCGGTGTGGCTTAATTATTTTATTTTATTTTAATATGATAATGAGATAACCTCAGTAACGTACGTCGTCGTATGTGGAGAATAATATAATAATTAGTATACATGCATGTATCCAGATCAGTACCTATGAGAAAGAGATAGATGAAATGAAGCCGATGACAAGACAGGAGTATGTTGCATCTCTGAGAAGGTACGTAAGTAATTTCATTCCAATTCCATCATCATCAAATGAAGTGTCCGGCAATGGCATCGATCATATATCTCTCAAAACTAATTAAGCATCATTTTCCTTCATTAATTATGAATACTGAAATTTCAATTTGGATTATAATGGAATCGAGAATACATGCATATATATAATGAAAGTACGTTCATTGTTGGTGCAGGAAGAGTAGCGGGTTTTCTCGAGGTGCATCCATTTATCGAGGGGTAACAAGGTAGGTGACATAAAACCTCTCTTACATATAAATTTACTGAGAATGTATATTTGTTGTCTTACTATTAATATAGTTAAGTTTGGATGTGTAGACAATTAATTTTTTTTTGGCAAATGTAAACAATTAATTTAGGCACCACCAGCATGGGAGATGGCAAGCAAGAATTGGTAGAGTTGCAGGGAACAAAGATCTGTACCTTGGAACTTTCAGTACCCAAGAGGAAGCAGCTGAGGCGTATGACATTGCTGCCATAAAGTTCCGAGGACTCAATGCGGTAACAAACTTTGACATGAGCAGATATGATGTCAAGTCCATTCTGGAGAGCAGCGCATTGCCCATCACTACAGGTGCCTCTGCAAAGCGACTGAAGGATGTTCAGCAGCAGCCGCCTCCTCCGGCAGATCATCATCATCAGATCATGTTGTCGTCTGTGCTGGATCATCACGGACAGATGATCAGATCCTCATCATCAACAGAACATGATATCATGGGCAATGTGTACTCAGCTTATGGATCTTATGGGGCCCAGCAGGGGTGCAGTTGGCCAACTCTTGCATTCAATCAAGCACAAGTCCAAGCTGCTGCTGCTCCTCATCAGGCGCCTTTTGCAGCTGGCATCAATGGCATGCAGTTGCACTACTCACCATATGGATATGGATATGGTAATGCACATGCGCAGAGGGTTTGGTGCAAGCAAGAGCAAGATACTAATTCAAATCACGAAAGCAGCTTTCATCAGGATGATGATCATCTTCGTCAACAACTTCAGATGGGAGGTACCCACAATTTCTTTCATGATCATGATCATGATCACCAGCAGCGTAGCGGCCTTATGGGATTAATGGATTCTTCGGCAGCGGCAGCAGCAGCAGCTTCTATGGAACACAGCTCAGGCTCTAATTCTGTCATATATAGTGCTGGGGATCACCATGGTAATAATAATGGATATGGAAGCAGTGCTAGAGGGACTGGTAGTGGCTATATAATGCCCATGGCTATGAGTACAGTTGTGGCTAATGACGGCCAAAATCAAGCTGATGGAAATAATAATAATATCAATGGTTTCGGAGATGGTGATGATCAGGAGGTGAATATTAAGGCGCAGCAGCTTGGTTATGATCACCATCAAAATGTGTTTCTGGGTTCAAGTAGTACTACAGATCCCGCTTATCAGCATCACGCAAGCAACAGGAACTTGTATTATCATCTTCCAGTACATGACGACCAGCATGAATCGTCATCAGAAGCAGTAGCTACTAGTAGTACTGCATGTAACATGAATTGGGTGCCAACAGCTGTTCCAACTCATCTTGCTCATCCTACTTTTACAGTCTGGAACGACACATAGCTGGAGTACTATGTTCCATGTAGGGAGTAGCTAGCTAGCTAGGGAAAGAAAGGTTGTATACATGAAGACATTGATATTTCTAATTCGATCTGATTTTCGATTCGTTATGCGCTTCGATTGCTAAATGACCTAGCTAGCTAGGACTATTTTTTTTGTTCAATATATATCTAGCATGCAAAATTTTGAAGGGTCTAAAGTTCAGAGCATCTGAGACAGATGATCGAGATCCTTAACTTCTTTTTGATGCATCCCTCGCTCAGTCACGTATGCATGATTTTCACGTACATACAATTTTCTTTTATGTGAATTTAGAACGTCGTCGAACGTAATAATAATTGTTTTAACTACTAAAGTATATGCACATTACAAGGCTCCGTGGTGACAAAATATTGAAGTGCAATGTTGGAATTATTGGCGCCACATAGCTAATTAAAGGGTTCTGCGTTAAGGTTTATTTGTTTCTGCTATACATCATTTTAAGCAATACTTTTATCTCAGAGAAAAATTGATTGAATCGAAATTACCATCGCGGATCACATACGTATAAGATCGATATATTAGAACTATGTATTTTAAAAGTACATTCTCCACTACATAGGGCTATGCACTTTTAAAGTACATAGTTCTAATGTCAACCGTCAGATCAGATCATTTAAACAGATCTGACGGCTAACATTAGAACTATGTATTTTAAAAGTACATAGTCCTATGTAGTGGAGAATCATTGATATATATATATATATATATATATATATATATATATATATATATAATTATATATGCATGCTATTGGTGGTATTTTGATTGCTCTTTTTCCTTAACTGCTAATTAAAGGGTTCTGGCCGGGTTTATACGTAGCTAGTAGTTACATGCAACTTGCATATATATATATATATATATAGTTGTTTCAATTTAAGAGTAGAAGCTAGAATGAAAATGTTATTTATACGTTAAGGGCATATATGAAAAGTACCGAGGGGAGACTTATATATTAGGGAGGATATATATATATATATATATATTGTATTTGAGTTCACAGATATGAGCCAAAATAAGCTCTGTGGGAACTGGGATTGATTGTCAGGTCAAAAAAGAAAAGGACTGGGATTGCGCGCATTGGAGAAATCAGCGGAGGAGCACCCGTGCCTTGTTGGGAAGAAGACCCTGTCACCTTTCACAAATACCCTGCAATTGCAATTGCATGCATCATGATGCGACTGACTCACACTCTTACTTATCTCACCTAGCTACAAATACTGAAATAGAATCAATCCTCCCACAAGCTAACTGGTCCTGGGTTTGCTCATTCTCCTCGATCTCTTTCTTTCTAGGACTTTTCATTCATCTCAATTTTCATTAATTATTCACATGGAAACCCTAAACCCTAGTAAACTCACTCTTTGGAATCGGGATTCCAACCTTTTTGACCATTGACCATGCACCGTCTCTCTCTCCCCCTCATCCTTATTTCCTTTTCATAATTCGGTCTCCCTTTTTCTTTGGGGAATGGCGACGAGTATTTCCCCACAAATATTTTCTGTTGCGGAGGTTCGTAACTTTTTAAATTACGGAGTTTTGAGATCAGATTATTATTATTATATATATATATGAATATATCATAGATTACAACTAATATAGGAGCATCCGAGCATCCATTAATGATGTATAAATATACGTATTTTTGGCCGTTTTGGCATGCTCCACAAAAAAATAATCTAAGCCCAAAGTCATTTAAAAAATTTCATATAAAACCTAGAGATGATCTATTAACACTCGAGAAAGAAATAATATTTAGTAACAAAAGAACTATAATAAAATATAATAAAACAATTTTTGCCGACGAATGTAAGATATTATTCCATTGGGTTAAACTATTAAAGAGATCCTCAAAGCACCCGGCCAAAGATTCTTTAAAATTAGAGATTGTGTCGTTTTCATCAAAATCCGTAGGCTATAGCACACGTATATTCGACCATTTCGGCATGCTCCACAAAAGAAATAATTTAAGGCCCAAAGTCGATCATTTAAAAATTTCATTTAGAACCTAGAGAGAATCTATAAACACTCGAGAAAGAAATAATGTTTTAGAACAAAAGAACTAAAAAAAATATAGTAAAGCAACTTTTGCTGACGCAACATTTGTCGGTAATGCTTCTTTCCGATTTTTTTTTTATTTTTTTATTTTGTTCAACCAATCCTTCCTTTCTCCAAAACAATGTGAGATATGATTCCATTAGGTTAAAGAGATCCTCAAAGTATCCGGGCAAATTTTCTTTAAAATTTGAGAATGTGTCATTTTCATCGAAATCTATAGAGCACACGTGCAATGGCGAAACTAAACTCAGGTCTGAGAGGGTCCAGACCCCCCCTTAGTTTCCTAAACAATCTAATTAAGCTGAATTAGTTACCTTGAACAACCTTTTTTTTATTTTTTTTTTATTTTTAAAGAGGATCAAAGGATTTCACTCTTACTCCTATGGTGACTCGAACCTATGATCTCGATCTTAGGTAGTAGGTGATCTAACCACTGAGCTAATACCACTTCGTCAGTTACCTTGAACAACCTATTTGTTGCTCAACTTCATAAATGGACCCCCCTCCAAAAATTAAGTAACCAAAAATATAGCCTATTTGTAACCAACAAAAATTAAGTAATTGGCTAACAAACATTTTTGTTCAAATTTTAATAATAGATAATTCTTTAATTCTTTCCTTTTGTGTTATATTATGTACATAATATCAAATTGGAAATGTTTGTTTCTTTTTTTGCCCTATCAATTTCAAATTTAGTGAGCATAATATCATTTATCTTTTCTTCTATTGTATATTTCATACAATACAATTTTACATTTGTTCGGCAAAGGAAAAAAATAAATTTTGGCCCCCCCCAACTCTAAAATCCTAGTTCCGCCCCTGCACACGTGTTTTTGGCAATTTCGGCATACTCCACAAAAAAAATTCAAAGGTCAAAGTCATTTAAAAATTTAATATAGAACCAAGAGAGGATCTATCAACACTTGAGAAAGAAATAATATTTAGTAACAAAAGAATTATAAATAAAACTAGAAATGACAACACACCCTACGAGTGTGAAACTGTGAAAGTGAGTAGTAATTTTTCTTCTAAAAAGTAGTGGACAGTTTTTTATTGTAAATTCTTTTATTGATTATTTTGCTTTTGACTTTTTTGTCCTTGACAATTGACATTTTATATAAACTTATTTAAGATTTGAGGGTTATTATAGTAATAAAATTCGGTTATGGTTGACAAACGCTCTTCTCTTAAATATAGTATAGATATATATATATATACAGTCCCCTTCACATGCGCAGGGGCGGAACCGGGATTTATAACCTGGGGGGGCCGAGACATATATACAAATTAAGGAAAAATTTCAAAAAAATCTCACACTAAAAATTGTTATAAAAAATTTGCGTAAGTTTTTTCTCAAGACTTACTATAGGCTTTTCTTTTTTCGTTAGTTTAGTCTTTAAAATCTTAAGCATGCGTTGGTGAAATTCAAAACCTAAAAGATAAATCATAACTCTAAACCCTAAATGCGATACGAAAAATTGACCATATGTTAAATAGTAATTTGTCTTTTTCAAAAAAATAATAATAATTTGTTAGATATATCAATAACCATGCCGTATATATATCATAAATGTTTTTTTTCCTAATACGGCTGAATCTATATTGAATGAATTTAGTCTTAAATACTTAATTATAGTTATTCTTGTAAATGTCCTATTATTTTGCTATCAAGAAAATGTTTGACTTATTCTTATTATCTGTATAGTATATGAGAATGTGCTGTGCGTGAAGTCTTGGGGCCTTGGGGGGGTCTGATTGGCTGAGCTGCATGAATATTCATATAGGTGTATATATTATCTTAGTTAATTATGTAGTTTATTAGATTGTTTAGGGGGGGTCCGAGCCCCGGCAGACCCATGAATGGTTCCGCCCCTGCACATGCGGACGTCCGCACGTAAAGTAAAATGCGAACATATGCATCCCGACCAATTGACAACATAACTCAATTATCGGAACCATTCATCATTTAGATTTATTTTCAAGAATTATCCTTGCAAAAAATTAGCCGAATTGGAGATTGTTTGATCATCTGTTCGTTGTATAGTTTACAAACAAATATAGTCCGTCAGATAAGGTTGACACGATGAATGTGGTAATCAAATGGCTAAATAATTTTCAATTTGAATTTTTTTTTTATCAAAATAATCCTTGAATGATGACCTAAAATATAGACGATTTTGATCGGTGGTTTGCACTCGCAATAAAGATGTTCGCATTTTATTTTATGTGCGGACGTCCGCATGTGAAGTGGACTGTATATATATATATATAGGGTATTGTTATAAACACATCCCAAATTGTTCTAGGTTTTGTTTCATTGATTAGAGTTCTAGGTCTAGACTCATCGATTAGGCCATTTTTATGGTCTGTAATGCTCCTTTTTAGGATGCCCAGTTTAAGGATTGTATTCCTCAATTAATTAATAAAATTTCTGCTTTTCTCAAAAAAAAAAAAAAACACATCCCAAATTGTTATTAACGCATCTTTTTGTATTTCAAAATTTATTTTTATTATATAAATATATAATTCATAAAACTCTTACATTGTTTAGAAAAATTGTCTTTAAAAATGCAAAGGTGTGTTAATAATAATTTGGGGTGTGTTAATATATAGAGTAAAACAACCTTTGCCAACGAACCATTTATCGGCAATGCTTCTTTAGAATATATATATATTTTTTTACTTTGTTCAACCTATTCTTCCTTTGTCTAAAACAATGTGAGATATGATTCCATATATTGGTTTAAAAGAGATCTTCTAAGCACCTGGGTAAACATTCTTTAAAATTTGAGAATGTGTCATTTTCATCGAAATACATGGGCTATAGCACACGTATTTTTGGCAGTTTCGGCATGCTCGCTGATCTACCAAAAAAAATAATTCATGGCCAAAAGTTATTTATAAATTTGATATAGAACTTAGAGAGGATCTATCAACACTCGAGAAAAAAATAATATTTAGTAACAAAATAACTATAAAAATTATATATAGTAAAACAACTGTTGCCGACGAAACATTCGACGACAATGTTAATTTCTTTCCTAATTTTTTTTATTTTAATTTTGTTTTTTACTTTGTCCAACCTATCCTTCCTTTGTCCAAAACAATGTGGGATATGATTCAATTGAGTTAAAGAGATCCTCCAAGCACCCGGGCAAAGATTCTTTAAAATTGACAAATGTGTCATTTTCATCGAAATTCGTAGGCTATAGCACATGTATTTTTGGCCGTTTCGGCATGCTCCACCAAAAAACTAATTCAAGGTCCAAAGTTATTTAAAAATGTCATATAGAACCTAGAGCTAGATGATCTATCAACACTCAAGAAAAAAAAAATTAGTAACAAAAGAACTATAAAAAAAATATAGTAAATGAACTGTTGCCAACGAACTATTCGTTAGCACCCGGACAAAAAGATACTTATATATATATATATATTATTATTATTTTTTTTTACTTTGTTCAACATATCATTCATTTGTTCAAAACAATGTGGGAAATGATTCCAATGGATTAAAGAGAACCTCTAAGCACCCGGACAAAAAGATTCTTTAAAATTTGAGAATGTGTCATTTTCATCGAAATCCGTAGGATAGCACACGGTGCAACATCAAACCAAGAAGGCAAGAACACCAATAAAGAAAGAATATTGAGTAAGCGTGTACGCTATCCTTGTATGTATAGGGATAAAGTTTTAAGTTTTGTTCGTCTCATCAAATTTCCAATAAACATATATATTATGAATCCTAATCCGACATTAGAGTTCTGAATTGAAGAATTTCGAAAACTAGCTTCGGAAACTTTGGAGCTATGTATGGTACTTCTCAAATAGCCTTCCACAAAAAAAATTCGAGCTAGCTAGAAGTGGAAGTAATAGTTTTCATCCAAAAAGAGGAAGAAAAAAAGAAAAAAAGAAAGGGAAAATGGAAGTAAAAAAAAAAACAATGTAATAACAATGAACAACAATAACCATGTCTGCAAAAAGTCCTCACTTAATTTAATTTTTTTCAATTTAAGAAGATATGTAATAAATTTCAGGATTATGACTCTCAAATCTCGAGCTATGACATTAGGAGCCATGTTAGGCGTGGATAAATGTTTGAAAGCCTAGTTTTGGTTCAACGCGTGTGAAACATGCCAAATTAAAGAAAAATTGCTCACTATAACACACGATTTTTGCGGAAGATAGCATGTTGCTAATTTCCCAAGATTTTTTGAACAGGTCGACAATGATGTCGTCGCAAAGATCTTTGACTTGGTTTAATTTTTTCAATTTAGAAAAATATAGAATAAATACTAGGATTACAACTCCCAAATCTCAGGCTAAGCCATTAGGAGTCACATTCGGCATAAATAACAGATGGTATCCAGAAACAAAGAATTTATATCCAGTTTATGATACTATATGGGCATCTGAAACTCTTGATGTCTTGGAACGTATGCTGACCTTCTGCCCAACTCCCAACCACTTTTGGATATGTTGAAAAACCGTTTTGTCACTTAATAGTTCCCGGTGTCTTGCAGCTATTGCTACTCTTTCAACAGCAGCAAATCCATCTGCCTGTGCAATACGAAGAAACAAGTTTAATTAATTCACTCAAATGCAGGAAGCACTAGTACTTGCAGCCAGAACATATGGCTTAACACTGGCTATAAACTAAGAATACGACGTAATATGAAAAGTCAGATACATCACCTTTGCTGATTCAGCAGAAACTGTTTCATCTCCATCCACATAAGAATACTGAGGCTGGAACAAACAAATCATGTAAATCACAAATGGGACAAAGACCGAAAATAAAAATATTAACCAAGGGACAAAGTACATAAAAATACTAATAACCAAGGGAAAAGATCACTTCATTTCTATTTGAGCATAATCATGTCCTAAGGGACAACGTAGATCTTCTACGGTGTGTAAACAATACTAAGAGTTACTACTTGATAAGTAGCGGGATGCATAAAAGCACAAATTCACTTAAGACGAAGTTAAGGGTGCAAGTAAAGAAGAGAGCACAATTCACTTAACATGATATGAGAAAGTTAATATGTCAACAGAAAAGGGATATAAATCAGGCAGATTGGACAGCATCGTCAACACTTTGACTAAATTTTTTCATAATAAAGCTTAACCTCAGCTACAATCATCAAGGATACAACTCTGCTTAAATACCAATGACGAGGCTGATAATCATAGATCAAAGGAGAGATGATCTAGGCTGTTTGAAGTTTGAATCCATAATACTTCACACATGACTCTCAGAAAATTTAATGATTCCACAAACAATAAATAACTTACCATTGAATGGCATATTTCAGACAAGTCTTCAATTGGAGATGCCTTCGAGCCATAGCTGCATTAGTAAACGATTATATATATCTCAGATGCCCTTACCAACTTAATAATTGCAAAATGATGAAAACAGAAAACAGAAAGATGAAGAACAAAAACTAATACATATGTTCTGCTAGTCGTTGTTTATAGTTCATTTCATTTTCACAAACTTTAGTACCAAGGACATACAAAAAAATAAATGCATGTTTATTCTTGGCTGCCATTACTCCGAAAGATCAGCAGTCTAGTGTCAGTTTTATCAAGTATAATTAAATTAGAAATGGCTGACCAGTTATACCATGGGTTACAAACCCTGATCACAGTCACTTTTTTTATTTAAATCTGGGTCTAGCAGGTAGTTACTTATGGATTCCTATTCTTTGAGCAAATAAAACTACTATAATTCATATACTAGATCTCTTACATACCAAACATCAAAAGGTGTGTCAAAGGATATTCCATAAATGTTATAGAAGCGGACTCCATCTGGTAGTTTGGCGTTGTTGAGAACTTGGCGAGTCTCAGCAGCCCATCTGGAAATAGCAAAGTTAAATGGCAAAGCTACAGTTCTACCATCATAAATTAGCTGCAATGAAAGAGAGTGACATAAGCTCTGGCTATTAAGGGGGGAAGAAGTAACAATGTGACATTGAGATTCAAACTAAAAATTGCATCCCAGAGTCCCAGACACAGGAAATATTCAGGCAGAGGAATATAGACGTGAACAGGATGATACATAGTCAATGAACTATTGTCCACTGGCATTATGTGATTAACATTTCAATATTGAATCATGCTGATAAAGCAAGGCTATAACATTGTTATTTTTCTTGCTATGTTGGTAATTGAATTCATATCCACTAACTGCAAAAGTTGTCTAACTGCTAGCAAAGTGTATCACTGTATCCTTATCACCTTCAAAATTTGATTGAGCTAGGATAAGAATTTAGCCATATATTTGGTGCAGGTTTTTTTCATAAATATAGTTCAATACCACACCAGAAGCAAGCAAGAGTAATGCATCATGAGTGCATGACACAAAAAGACAAGCCAAAATGGTATGCACAGATGCTTTGACACAGAAATTTTGAAAACTTTCCCGAGTTTCCTAGCCAGACCAAGCTGAAAAGTTGTACCTCATTATGTCTCAATGCTTCTCTAAATAAAGTAATACTTTCAACGGGGCCATAAGAATCCAATTCAATAGAAGTTTCCCCATCCTTAGAATGCTTCCTCCAAACCTGAATTTCCGGCTGCTTTTTCCACTTAAAATCTGGATTGGCCAACATCTCGTAGATTGATGGACACTCGACCAACTATATGCGAAAGCCAAGTATATCGAGGTTCAGTTCTTCACCACATTACAAAACATCATACAGAATAAATCACAGTGACAACTGAAATATATTGCCAAACACTTGCTATGGAAAATGCTTAAATTAACTATAATTTCATTATTATGTGAGTTAGAAATGGCTGATTACTTTGTCGTCCAAACAACATTTTACGAAAACAACACTGAGAAATTTTTTATGCAGTTCAATGGGACTGCACCGTTAGCTGACCCACGTCAATATGCTCAAATCGTGTCGAACAAAATTCACAATGTCAGGAAACAATTTATTGTTTTTTCGATTTAAAAATTTCTTTATTCTTAAGAAGTTGATAATTGTTGTTAATTGCATAGATCTCATTCAAAGCATGTCATGCATGCATACTTTCATTTCAGATAGTGGTTTACCAAGAAAGATGATAAAGTGAAGCCAATTAAGCTTAAGTTAATGTACTACCAGTTGGTGCATAGTCCACCTTGATACAAAAAAAAAGCTTTCCAAGCCTTCAACAAACTGCAGTCCAGTTAAAAGAGAATCATTGATGCATCCTGGGGCACCTGTAAATTGTGTTTCATAATAAAAATTCAAGGACAAAACATCAAGAAAATGATTAAAGAGATCACTGAAATTCTAAAATTTAGGTTAGTATTTCTTGAGGTCTTCCAACAGTGGGCTCAAAGCCTCCAACACTTTCCGGAACTGTTGCGAAAGACTGTACGTGCTTCCTTACCCTTATGTTTATCTAAAGCATCACAAATTGAATACTTTCTCCAAATAAGGTCACAAATATGTTTGTTCATGGGTGTGAAGGAGGAGGGGAGGAGGGGCTTCAGCAAAACCAAATGCTTCAACTTCCAGTCTGGGAAACTTTGTTGTTTCCGACACACTAAATAGTGTCTACATATTTCAAACAAGTAATGGATTTGATGATAACTAACAAGATAAAATAAAACCCACTAACACAGTGAAGAGAAATAAAGAAAACCACTATATCGTGCTTTTGATCAAAAAGACAAAAATGGGAGATATAGTGCAACTTTCTAGACCTGAGGAAATTCAATGGACAGATTTCAAGAACTTAACAAATGGCACGCATGAAACTACCTTGAAAAGGGCAAGCAATGCAAATCCATTTACTCACATACTTCAAAAAGACCTGCCGGTGAATGATTTAAATCAATGGTTATGCCTCTTTTGAGATGAGGTGTTTATATATTCGGCATATATTCCATGAAATTTAATAAACTTCACCAAGTCACTAAGAGACAGTATGCTCACCTCATGATGGAGTGACATAAAACACATGACTAGAAGTCCACCCATTGAATGTGAAATTATATTTACTTTTCTTCCCCCAGAAGCCTTGTAAGCAGTTTCCAATTTCACTTTAAGATCTTTCATCAACTTTTCAATTCTGCCAACACAATCGCCATGGTGGTCAGATTAGTAGAAGCAAGGACCATAGTTGTCAGACATAGTGATAGTTAAATACCTAAAGTAGTGACTTGAATACCATACTAATTGTAATAGGAACTTTGCAAAAAACACAAAATGATGAATAATTTTGTTAAAAATAAATTACCTGTTACTCTGTCGGAAATCATAGCCATATCCAAACAATGTGGTTCCCTTCTTATACCCACAACCCACAAGCATATCAATCATATCATGAAAATAGTATACCTCTTTCAAATGTATGCATTTCACAAACTGGAAACATGGAGAGAAATATAACCATCATATTGTTTTAGAATTAGTATTGAGAATAAATAAAAGATCAAAATATAGAAAAAGGAAAGAGAAAATAAGCAAAACTATATGTTCTGAAGTGACTAGTTAACTGTGTTCTAGTGGGTGTGCAATCACAGGATCCACATGAGAATATAAATGGGTAGCCACAAAGAACAAATTTGCAATATGATCATTCAAATTCAGTGAAAAAGTTCGATTATGATTAGTATAACCACATCATTACTTAGCATGGCCAAATCTGATGCGATTGCAAGTCGACTAGAAGCGGTTGGTAAGAACCTGGGGGAAAGAAACATTTCCCGACGATGGTGGCCACAATAAATAGGTAGGGAAGGAAAATAGTTTCCATCATATGCAATTACATAGACTTCAATCATCAGTTAACACCTACTAATTCCAAAAGAATGTCCACAAGAGAATCAAGTGCCCTTATGTACTGACAGGCAGATGGATTCTTCAGTTTAAGGCCAAAATCATATCGATGATGAGCAAGAACCAGAAGAAAATCATTCTTTCTTTATAGGAAACTAATTAGAATTTCCTTAACGAAAGACTTGTTTTATATCGATTCTGTAATATATTCATTCAAGTTGAAGAACAGTTGCAGCAGTGCTTTTCATCAACCAAACTCCACCAACACAGAGAAGCTCCACAACAATTCAATTTGCTCAGTTGAAAAGTCAAAAGGTCTTTTCATAGTTCTGCAGAAAAAAAAAAACAAAAACAAAATTTTTTTGGAATCATAAAAATTCTCACCGGAGACGGATCAAGAATATCAATTGCATATAGCCCATAATCATCATCTGGGACCACAATTTCAGTGTCTTTGTCTAACGTTTCTGTATACCCTGGAAATTGGACAAATAGAGAGTTGTGGGAGGCCAGGCCAATTCATTACGCAAATAGAATTTAGATAAGTTTTACAAAACTTAAAAATTCAAACTTTACCAAGCTAGCTCTTCAATTAAAAAACTATACTTTGTTATAAATTTTGAATGAGATGGTTACAACACACACATATAGATGAAGAATCTGTGCATATATATCCGATTGATCATAATAATATCAGTGTGCATGTTGTGCGATTGATCATAATCTGGGAGCTATAAAAAGATTTGACATCTTCTTTGCCACCATCTGAAAAGAAAGTTTTGTCAACTTTGAATGATAAATACTAAACCAACACTTGCCTACTTTACTGTCCTTAATTTGCAGCATCTAACATATGTATGTAAATCAGGAGAGAAATTAAGAACCTGTTTGGGGATTATACAGAGACCAGAGTTTCTTCTTGAACTCCAAGTCAGCCAATAGGATCCGAATCCAAACTCGGGTGTCGAACCCCAACTTGTTCCTCTTAGAATTTAGAATGGAACCTCCGATTCCGGGGATGAGTAGGACCGGGTCGAGGTCGAGGTCGGAAGTGCGGTCGTTGTCGTGGTCGAAACAGGGGCAGAAGCACAGCATGGCTCCCTCCGACGAACAGCTAGCTCAGGTTGCTGTCGAGAATGGTGAGGAATTTTGCTTCAAGTGGCCGTTGTTACTTAGACCGAACCAACTGACAAAGTTTGCTGTTAGTTATTCTCTTCGATCAAGTTTAAAGCGCTTCAATTAACTTGGTGTCACTCTTTCCCAGCTGTGTGTGACACTTTTTTATTCTTCTTTTCTTTTCTTTTACTTGTGAATTTATTGGAGGGAGAGTTCTGGGTTCTGGGTTCTGAGTTGTGAGAGTGACAGGGGTTCCCTGTTCCCATCATCTTAAATTCTTAATCAAATCAATATGTTAAAGACTTAAAGCTAGCTACCCAACAAACCAGTAGGTACCACCTACCAGTCTAAGGAAGTGGACCGAGATGGAGAATTCGCATCTAATAATAGGATATAGGATATCCCTCCAGTCTCCACTCCATGGGTATAGTGACTCGTAAACAAAACTTACGTGCTTTTTCCCAAACTTTACTGATGAAGGATTACAATCCCAGTCTGCTCTTGTTCCTATTAGTAAGGCAGAAACTCCAATCCAAGTTCAAATACTCAGAATCATGTTTACTGTTGGAAAAGCGAAACGATGCTCACTTCTCCCGACACCCAAATCATTAGTAGCTTTGATGTACTCGGTTTCCATTTTCATTTTCTTCCAAACAATCAGGCTCAGACCATCATATTTTATCAAAAGTGAAAACAAAGCATAAACTCCATAGGGTTCTGGATTCATAATAAAACCAAACTCAATTCAAAAGATAAACACCATTATCTGGGTATAACATCTAATACCAACAAAACATGAATTTTTCAATCTCCAAAATCCTTAAAACAAAAAGATTCCTTCATTGCATTCCTTTGACTGCTACCAAAAATGCTTCAAAGGTCCTGCACGCTCAAGCCTACAAAAGAAATTAAAACAAAACAGTTATATATGTAACCTTACGGAGATATAAAAGGATGTGTGAATAGAAATTCATCTCTACACAAACCAACCAACCATTGTCATACTAGCCCAAATATATTTAAATATATTTAAAACAAACATTGTTAAAGACCTGAACATCAAAATAAATGACACAAGTGAACAATAGAAACTATACCAGGAGGAAGGGATTGCTTCAACTTGTCTGCCTTCTCGGAATCAAACACGCAAAGGGTGTAGAGGTACTTTGAGCACCGAACCTTAAACTTCACAGCATCTTTCGTTCTCTTAATTTTAACAGAACGTGCATCCTTCCTTCTTGCAGTAAGAAGGAAATCCTTAATCTCATGAATTTGCTTCGGCTGTCGGTAGAAAAACAAAGTATAGACATTAAGTCTTTAAACTGTGTTAATATATTCACATGATTAAAACCTATTAGCCATCACCTACAACTGTTTCAATTACTGTCTCAACAGTTAACACCAACAAAAAAATCAGACATGCTTAGTAGGAAACACACAATTGTTTACCATATCCAACATGCAACATGATGTTTGGAAAACAAAGATGTTGATAACAATTTAAAGAGCCAGTAGGCACCCTCTGGTTCAAACCATAGAATTCAACTAGTACAGTGTTATTAGAACCAGGGACCATCAATTTGAAAACAACATCCAAAGGTTTACAACAAACAAAAAACACCGTGCAACTGACATTACAGACACAGCTCATTTTCCAGACCTGTAACTGTAGGAACCACCGACTTGGGCCTCTTAACAAATTCCTAAAGTGGAGGACCATTTCATAATTTTTCCAATTTGGTTAAACATGCATATGGGGAAAAATAGATACAGTAAATACTGGAAACAATCTAAATGTATTTGCATCCTCAAATCTAGTCTCTTCTGTCTATATTTCTACTGAGCAAATCTAAATATGAAAGGTTAAACAACTAATGAGGCTCAATTGGCTAAAAATGCATGGTTTGAAAAAGCTAAATGCCTAAAAAATAAAAATCCAGTAATAACAATCATTCTCCGTCCCGTCGAGTAAATTTTAACAGCGCAACTAGCTGATACAATGAACAAAGGTTTGATCTTACTGCGGAGAAAATTTAAAGAGAAAGCGTACCATTTTGCTGCTTGTTTGGCCTTGAGGCTGTGAAGTCGTGACTTGAAGGCGGAGCTGAATGCGGGGATTGGACACGATTATATACGCAAGCGCCAAACCCTAATCTAACACTTTTTTTTTATTGTCCCTATGGCATGGGCCTTTGGCTCTGAATTTCGGCCCATATTAGTTGTAAAGTACTGGGCTAAGAGCATCTACAATGGGGACCCAAATTTGGGTCCAAAACCTATATTTGAGTCCAAAAACACCCACAGTGGATCGGAGGAGTAGGACTTATAGTTGCCGGAGACCCAAATGTTGGACCCAAATATAGGTCTAGTTTGGACTCAAAAATTTTGGACCTATATTTATGGGTCCCCCCATGTGCAACTAATTTGAGAGGATTTTGAAGAGAGAAATTGATGATTCATCAATGAGAGAGAACAAGTGGAGTTTTTGAGTCCAATATCTATATGCCACAGTGGAGATGACTCAAATTTGGGACCCAAATTTGAGTCCAAAAATATAAGTCCAAAAATATGAATCCAAAAATGAGTCATGCACCACTGTGGCACCCAAAAAAGTAAGTCATTTTATCCACTATTCCGATGGACTCAAATTTGGATTACGGCCAATTTGGACCCATATTTGGGTCCAAAAAATGAGTCTCCACTGGTGTTGCTCTAAGAGCATCCACAATGGGGACCCAAATTTGGGTCCAAAACCTATATTTGGGTCCAAAAACACCTACAGTGGATCGGAGGGAGTATGACTTATAGTTGCCGGAGACTCAAATGTTGGACCCAAATATAGGTCCAGTTTGGACTCAAAAATTTTGGACCTATATTTGTGGGTCCCCCCATGTGCAACTAATTTGAGAGGATTTTGGAGAGAGAAATTGATGATTCATCAATAAGAGAGAACAAGTGGGGTTTTTGGGTCCAATATCTATATGCCACAGTGGAGATGACTAAAATTTAGGACCCAAATTTGAGTCCAAAAATATAAGTCCAAAAATATGAATCCAAAAATGAGTCATGCACCACTGTGGCACCCAAAAAAATAAGTCATTTTATCCACTATTCCGATGGACTCAAATTTGGATTACGGCCAATTTGAACCCATATTTGGGTCCAAAAAATGAGTCCCCATTGCTGATGCTCTAAGAGCATCCACAATGGGGATCCAAAACCTATATTTGGGTCCAAAAACACCCACAGTGGATCAGAGGGAGTAGGACTTATAGTTGCCGGAGACCCAAATGTTGGACCCAAATAAAGGTCTAGTCTGCTGGAGCTAATTTTTGATACAAAATAACTATAATATTACTAAAATCTCATTTTAGCTACTCTGTTGGAGATGCTCTTAATGTATCTAGAATTTTTCCACTCTAAAAACTCTGTTAATAAAATATTCAAAGCGTATTCGAGTTAATTTAATTTAATTTTTTATAGTGCTAATTCTATCAAATTCCATTTGCTATCCACCACTTTTTGTTTTCACCAATTTTGTTCTTGCGGGTGGTTAAATATGTTTTTTGGGTCGAAAGTCCATTTCCTCCAAAGCCACATCCATGGAGGTTCATCTAAAACCTCTATGCAGCTCAACAGCTATCTTATCCCCCAAAGCTTCCAATAGTAGACTACCACAGTTGCCACGAAAGTCCACTTCATCTCCTTCTCGTTTATGCTACAATTTAGCTTTCTCCACAACACTTTCGACACCTTCTCGGTTTTCTCCTTCTGGTGCGTTAATCTGAAGCTTTTCAATTGTATGGTGCGAATGGGTTTTGGTTTCTTTGCGTGTTTCATTTGGAGCTGTACGGTTATTGTGTAATTTGGGTTTTATAAACTTGATCACTTTCTCGATATGTTTTTCTGGATGGGTTTTACATTTGTTTATCGTTATATTCGATTTTGATTGCTGTATGGTGGTCGAAAGTAAACTATTATGCTTGACTCTTTTTGATGCTTTTACATTTATACATTGTATTGTGTAGAGAATGAATTCCAAATTGCTTATATGGTTGATGTTTGGTGTGTCTCAGTTTTATTTGCGACACCGGAGAGTCAAGTTAGCGCGGAGGTCAACACCAACGAAAGAGAATGGGCAATGCAAGGTCCGTATTTAATGTTTACTGAATGAATTTGCCCATGAATCAGTTGCAATGTTGTAATTTGTTCTCATATCTGTCACAGATTTTTATACATTAAGAAGGGATGTAGAAACTGCCGTAGGACGTGTTCAAGAGATTAGAGCTTCTGCTTGTCTGCACCAGTTAGAAAAAGAAGTTGCAGAGTTGGAGTCGAAAGCAGCTGATAGCTCCTTTTGGGATGACAGAGCTAAGGCTCAAGAGAACCTTTTGGCCTTGACCGATGTCAAAGACAGAATAAAATTGCTTAATGAGTTCAAAACGCAGGTCTATTATCTATGCAAAAGCTTCTTTAATTTTTCTTTGACTGTCATTTTCACATCATTTTACTTTTCAGTGAGATGCCATCATGGTTGTTTTCCAAGATAATAGAATTGTGCTTCAAGTGTTCAGTTTTAATATGATGACGGCCGTTCCCTGCAAACTTTGTATACATTTGCTATTCCGACTTTTTATATGTCATATAACTTATAGCCGATATGAGTTAATAGTTTTATGGTAAGGTGTTTACTATTCATTGTGTTCAGAATTGTAATAAACGAACCAGCATGAACTTGAAAGAGGCAAAACTTCTTTTCACGATATGAACTTTATTGTTAATTTTCCAGCAATTTATGTTTTTCTCAACCTCTCTCTGCTCTTTCCTTTGTTACGTAGCTTTCAAACTTTACAGGTTCAGCATGATTTTCCTTCTCCTTTTTTTTTCCCTGGTGAATTTATGGTTTCCTGAAAGAGGAGATAAAAGTTCGTTACTTTGGAAAGTCTCAAAATGAGGTGCCTATTCGATGAATGCAAAGCCAATAGGGTTGTCATATCCCTTATGATACCCTTTCATCAATTGCAATTTCATGGCAGTACTACAAATCTCATTAAGGTTGTGAATAAGATGTATGCTTATATTACCATGTGCATGCTCTGATAGAACTTAAGGACATTGGTAGATGGGTGCTTGACAAGTTAGCCTTTAGCCTAAGTAAGTTGGATGAGGTTGGAATGAATCTGAACTTCCAAACTTAAAGAACCGAATTAAAAGGAAGAATACTTGTTTTTGTCCTATGGTGCTATACTGGAGGCGACATACTTCCTGCTAGGCTTGTATGGACATATGGACATCTGATATCCCTTAAGAAAGAGCATTTCAGGTTGACAATTAAATTATGAGTGCTTTATACATATATATACACACATTAATTACATATCTTAAAGATCAGAACGTGAGCTCCTTCTAAGTAACATTGTGTTTAAAACACATTCGATGCAGGTTGAAGATGCAGAAACAATAGTCAAGCTAACTGAAGAGATGGACTCCACAGATAACGCACTTCTTGAAGAGGCTGCCGGTATCATCAAGGAATTGAACAAGGGAATGGATCGGTTTGAGTTAACTCAACTTCTTTCAGGGCCTTATGACAAAGAAGGTGCTGTTATTTTTATTACAGCCGGTGCTGGAGGTACTGATGCACAGGTAATAAGGATAATATGTGCAAAGCAAGAGCAAAACATTCTTTTGATTCTAATTACTTTGATGGAAATGTCGAATTCTTTGAGATGCATTTATAGGGTGGTGAATTCACCATTCTGATCATGAATGTTGCTCTTTTCATTCGTAAACTTCTCTTAGAAATTAAAAACACAGCTATCTAGTTCATACCTAGCCAAAATTAGCTTACTCCAGTTTGTTACAACTGTTGAGAATACTCATGCGGTGTGTATCTAATTTCCACTATGCATTTTTTTTATGCACTTCTGCTTGGTTCTTTACCAGTGGTGGTAGAATGTTTCTGATTGTTGATAAGCTGATGAAGTGGTTATAGTCCATGCGTCCAAGTTAATGTTTAGCCTTGATAGTTATATATCCTTGTCTAAGTCCCGTTTCTATCAAAACCGAAATTTAACTTTCGTAGGATCTTTCTTGTATTCCCCTTTAGGCTTTAACGGAATCTAATGTGTCATTATGTGCTTTATGATAGATTTTTTTTTTCTTTCCATTTAATAAGGGGAAAACCATTCTGTTGATTGGTTATGTTTCTGAGTTTTCGTTATGTGATTTTATTTCAACTATCCCGACAGTGAATGGATTAACACATGAAAAATAAAAAAAGGAAAAGGTCTGAATTCTCCAGAATGACAGAGATATTCAGAAGTCCTGCATGTAGAAGTTTATATAGTCTCACTGGGACTTTTTAAGAGGGTTAGGGTTTTTTCATTTTTTCCTATTAAAAGAAAAAAATCATACACTAGAAGATATAAGAAAATTATGATCCACCACATGCATGCAACCACAATTATGTGTTATTTAAAAAAGTGTTCAGGTAAGTTCATAACACTTGTCTCAGTTTCATGCATGTTTTTCCTGTATGAAACCTTTGATAATTTTCAGTGCAGGATTGGGCTGAAATGTTACTCAGGATGTATGTGAGGTGGGGAGAAAAGCAGAGATACAAAACACGAGTGGTTGAGAAATCCCCAGGAGAGGAAGCTGGAATTAAGTCAGCGACAGTCGAAGTTGAAGGTCGTTATGCTTATGGTTACTTGTCTGGGGAGAAAGGAACACACCGCATTGTGCGGCAGTCTCCTTTTAATGCCAAGGGTCTTCGCCAGGTATCTATAAACCCTGTGATTGCTAAACATTTAATTACAAAATACAAATTATGAGGAAAGAATGGTGAAGTTTCATATAGATGCATGTCCTATTCCTGGTGCATGATGTAATTTGAAGTTAGATGTGATGCAGACAAGCTTCTCTGGGGTGGAAGTGATGCCTCTTCTACCTGAGGAGTCACTGAAAGTTGAATTACCTGAAGAGGACCTGGAGATAACTACTTCTAGGGCAGGCGGGAAAGGAGGTCAGAATGTGAACAAAATTGAAAGTGCTGTCCGGATTACTCACATCCCCACTGGTGTTACTGTTCGCTGCACAGGTTGGTTTCTTCATATTTACCCCCCACCCCCCACCCCTTCGATATATAGTTGTTAGGTGATTGAATCCGTCCGTAAATGTTAGTATTTTCAAGAAGAGTAAGTGAATTCTCTCGCTTAGTATGTGATGACTGATTGCATTGTATCTGTTGACGACAATGTACAATGGAATGGAATGGAATGCAATGCAGAAGAGAGATCCCAGCTTGCAAACAGAATAAAGGCTCTAAGCAGGTTGAAAGCAAAGCTGTTGGTGATAGCCGAGGAGCAACGGGCATCGGAAATTAAGCAAATACGAGGAGATGCAGTGAAGGCAGAGTGGGGGCAGCAAATAAGGAACTATGTGTTCCATCCGTACAAACTCGTCAAGGATGTAAGGACAGGATATGAGACATCCGATATCACTTCTGTAATGGACGGTGATTTGGAGCCTTACATTAAAGCCTACCTCAAATATAAATACAGTATCAAAGTCGGTGCATCAAGTCAAGCATAAGCTGTAAGCTGTAAGCTGTAAGCTGTAGCCTGTAGCTATCTATTTAACTTAATTACCTTTTATTGTATAAGTTGAGTGTTGTCAGTTGAGAATCATACGTTGTTATCTGGGCACTGGTTGCACCCATTGAGAGCTTGCCACGTAAAACCAAAAGACCAAACTGCCCTGTACTGTTGCACCAGTGTTCATGAAAAATCATCGCTTGCATGCTGTGTAGGGTAGGCTTTTGTTTATTTATTTATCAACGATGAAACCTTATTAATGGAGGAGAAAACATTACAAAACGTTTGGCATCATTAAAATCTTTCTCAATCATAAAACACGAAACGATTTACATAGAAACATGTACAAATGTGACGTGCTTTCGTAAAGAAAATTTTACGTGCACATTACGAAAACGTTAAAAATTCATAACGCAAGTTATATTTTTGGCGGAGGGAAATTAATTATCTTGAGTTTTTTCCCCAAATTTAAAATGCTGTGACGTGTTTGCCCAAACTGTGACGTCACCAGAAGAAATTCACATGTTGTTGTTTTCCTATTTGGTCAGAGGTTTTTTTGTTTGAAAGAAAATAGTGAGTGACGTAGAGGAATCACAATCATCATCTTTCAGTTTCACTTGACAAAGCGGTTTCGAATTTTCTCTCGTTGTCGTGACTCGTGACTTGAACTTGCAGAGGAAGTCGCTTCCTGGGAAGTTTTTCTCTACTCTTTAAATTCTGGTAATTCCTTTCTTCCTACCCGTAATACAATACAACATTGATCCTTAATTTCGCTGCTGCTTCAGTTCCTTTCCTGTTCCCTCCATCACTCTCTCTCTCTCTCTCTGATCGCACTTGTCTGCGGTGAGTCTCCCCTCCCCTTTATCTGCTTTGTAATCTAACAGTTGTTGTTGTTGTTGTTGTTAACAGTTGTTGTTGTTGTTGTTGTAGGGAGATCGCTATGAAACCAGTTCGCATGGCGATTGACGACTACGGAACCCAATCGGCTGAACCTCTCCCATATGCCAGAAGGTACTTTTCTTCTTGATTGTTTGTTTGTTTGGTTGATCATTGAAACGAAAAGACTTGCACTTTCTTTCAGAAATAATAATGCATTCGCTATTGTGGCTGTGCTTGTTTACTGCTTTACAGTTACCAACTAGAGGCATTAGAGGCAGCAATTAAGCGGAATACCATAGTGTTCCTGGAGACTGGCTCCGGCAAAACTCTTATTGCCATAATGCTTCTTCGGAGCTATTCCTATTTGCTCCGTAAACCTTCCCCATTCGTTGCTGTTTTCTTGGTTCCCCAAGTTGTCTTGGTTCAACAGGTATATATGTACTGTATGCTGCAAATTGCAAACCCCTCCCTGTACGTACACTCTACGCCAACATTTATCACTTTGATATATTTTCCTACTTAAGCGCATGTTGTTGCCTGGACTATACATTCTAGATCATTCCTCTTATTCTTGTCTTGTCTTCTAATATTATTATTATTAGCAAGCTGATGCAATCAAAATGCACACTGACTTGAACGTCGGTATGTATTGGGGAGATATGGGAGTCGACTTCTGGGACGCTGATATGTGGAAGCAACAGATAGAAAAATATGAGGTGGGGATTTTTATGATGAAAATATTATTTTATCTCAGAGTTGCTTCATTTGGACACTTACTTCTTCTGCTTTTTTATTCCATATTTCATATTTTTGGCTGCTTTAATTTGTTTCACATTTTATGTTTTTCAGTTTCTGTGTTCTTCCTTTCAAAAATTTTTGATGTCCAAAAGCCATTTGATGATTTTTAAATGGACTATGGGAGTCCAAAAAATATTATAGGGTGCAAGTGGCAGAATATGTCCCTTTATGTCTTAAAGCAGGCAATCTTTGTAACACACACTGCCACTCATTGTCAAGCAATTTGTTTTTTAAAATTCCCAGTTATCAAGAGATATTTAAACTCATTCTAACTTCAAATGTCACCCGCTGCTGTTTATTTCTTTCATGGCAGTGCTCAGGAGAAGAATTATTTTGTTACATGTGTAAACATATGGCAGACTCTATGGTCTTTAATTTTTAGCTTTTTAATTACAGGTGCTTGTGATGACTCATGATATATTGCTTAATAATTTGAGGCATAGCTTCTTTAAACTAAGCATGATAAAGGTTTTGATCATGGATGAATGCCATCATGCCAGGGGTAGCCACCCATATGCTTGTATAATGAAGGTGAGCTGTCTATTGTTTATTTTTGGTGGAATTAACAAAAATGGCACGGAAAAGTTTTCTGCGAATGAAAATGAACTTTTTGTAAAACGTCAAAATGGTAATCAACTTGTACACTTTCGTTACCATTTCTGTTTACAAAGTGTTATGAAAGTGCCCTTTTTTCTAGATGTTGAAAAGTTCATTTTTTTCATAGAAAACTTTTGGATGCTATTTTTGGTATGCCCGCTTTTATTTAATTTTTTTAGTTGCTGAAAAGTTTATAGCATCTTCATTAGGAATGTGATTATCATTTATTAATTCTTTAAATCTTTTAATAGCTCTGTGATTGCTTACTTAGCCGGAAAATTTGCTTACATGATTTGTGACATTAACATCATCATAGATGTACTTTTAAATTGAGTGAATGGATGTAACTGTTCCCTAGCTATGTTTCTTTTTCATCATCGGATAGTTGCATACCCAGTGCATGCTTTTCTAGTACTTGAAGGATTTGGGTGATGTGCAGGACTTCTTTCATCGTCAGTTACATTGTGGTCAATCTGATCTTCCAAGAATATTTGGAATGACTGCTTCCCCCATAAAATCAAAAGGTATTTGCCTTGAGAATTTTTTATATCATATTAATTATTACATGCATTTTTTTTATTCATAGAATATTTTTCTTTTCGTATAGGTGGAAATCAAGAGTTATCCTATTGGAAAACAATCCATGAACTTGAGACACTAATGAATTCGAAGGTTGATTCTGTTCATTTCAGTAAAATATTTGTGGGTTATAATTGTGATTCAAATCTTTTTTGAAGATTGGAGTCTTACAAAACTCATAGTAGCAGAGCAAAAGATCCTAGTTTTGGATCCCTGCAATTGCAATATCCTAATATATATGTTGAAATTCAGGTGCTGTAGTGATGGCGAGAGGCTCACATGTGAGAGAAGTCTTAGAATATGAAATAATTAGTGATCCACCTTCTAGGGTGCATGTGTTTGACTTGCAAGTTATCAGTACATGGGTTTAGAGGTGCTAGAAAGGGAAAATCTTTAAATTGGCAGTTTATGTGCTTAGAATTACGAATGTATTGAACCATGTATGGCTACAGAATGCTGTGTTGGTTAATTTTATTATTATTGGTGTTCTTGCTTGAGTTTTATTATTCATCACTGGATTGTTTTCGATATTTTGATATTTTTTCATGCATTATTTGCGACTTTATCCTTCTATCATTTACATGAACTTGTTTAAGATCACTAATTTTTCTCCTGTTCTGGCTGGTGGTTCAAGGTTTATACATGTGAAAATGAATCTGTGCTTGCTGAGTTTATACCAACTTCGACTCCCAAGTTTAGAACTTACAGGAGCGGGGACATTCCATCTGCCTCATATACATGCTTAACTAACCAGTTGAAGAATTTGAAAGAAAAGGTGTGTATTTTATGTAATGTTATATGATATATCATAATTACTGTTTTACCTTTGTCATATGATGAATGTAGAATTTGATTAAGTTTTTCAATGGACTAATGCTCGTTCATAGAATCTCTGTAAGGGAAAAAGGAAAGCTAAAAAGCAAATGAGTAGTAGTAGGGAATTCATGCTGTACTGAATCCTTAGCATTGAAAACTGGCTTTTTTGGGGGCTGGAATTTTGTATAAACCTCTGTAATTCAAAACTTGAATGGACATTGATGGTTATTTTCATTTTCTTTCCTTGGAGGTGGTGGACCGTCCATAAAATAAAATGAGGGGGATTTTATTCTCTAAATTTTATACTTTAATTTTTAGTTTGGAAAGCAGTAGAATGTTTCTTCAGGGGTGTATTGACAATTGGTTTACTGCTTTTCAGCATGAATTGTCGATAAAAAATTTGGACCTTGGTGAATCTTCCCAATCCATAAGCAAAAAGCTGACGAAATTTTTTTCGGCTTTAACATTTTGTTTGGAAGAACTTGGTGTTTGGCTTGCTTCAAAGGTATATTAATTTGGGCTATGTTCTAGTTGTCATACGCAATGGCATAAATGACATCATTGCATTTTCATTTGAGAAACAGGCTGCGTGGTCTTTTTCACACAACGAAACTGACTTCTTTACATGGGAGAAGCTAGATGTGATGGGTGAGAGAATTGTTAGAAGTTTCAGTCTAGAAGCCTACAAGGCATTTGCATGTTTTCTACCATCTGGTATGTCTATTGTAGGTTTTGGTTTGTCTGAGTACTGGTGTAACTTATACATGTTATTGTTTTTTTATGTTGTTTCCTTCTTTCTGTTTCTTTTTCATCTTTCACTTAGATCCAAAATGGGCGATTGCTGATGATGTCTCAGACAATATGAACAAGGGGTTTCTAACTTCCAAAGTTGTCTGTCTTATTCAGTTGCTTCTTGAATACAGGTTGGCTTGTCCTCAATTACTATATATGGTTGTTAATCTTTTGAAATTTGAATGTTTGAAGGCTGGTAGTCAGTACGCAATTTCATTGATTCGCGTATTGTTTCTTTCTGGACTGTTTTGCTTATTCTTTTTGTTTTGCTAAATTATGTTATGTTATATTTTCTGCTCACTAGTGGAATTAAATGTAATGATTCTTAGTATAATTGCACACAGGAGCCTAAAGAATTTGAGATGTATAGTTTTTGTTGAAAGGGTCATCACAGCAGTTGTCCTAGAATCTTTATTGAATGAATTTCTTCCTAAACACAATGACTGGAAGTCAAAGTACATTGCTGGAAATAACAGTGGGATGCAATCCCAAACCAGAAAAAAGCACAACGAGATTGTTGAAGAATTTCGTAACGGCATGGTATGCTTACTTTTGTCCTTTCAGAATAAAAAACCCTTTCTTTTACAGTCTTTCCAATTTCCATGAGTGATTTTGACAATGATATATATTTCAGGTGAACATCATTGTTGCAACATCGATTCTTGAAGAGGGTTTAGATGTTCAAAGCTGCAATTTGGTTGTTAGATTTGACCCTTCTTCCACTGTTTGTAGTTTCATACAGTCTAGAGGCCGTGCAAGGATGCAAAACTCAGATTATGTATTAATGGTGGAAAGGTAATAGTTTTATTGATCTTCCTTTCAAATAAAGCCATATCTATTTGTATGGGGCATGGCTTTGATATAAATGTCTTTCTTACTTTTTGTCTTGGTATCATTCTCACTGTTGGTTAAACTTGCCAGTATTTTTTTTTTTTTGGGAAAGATTGTACTCTTTCTTTGTTTGTGTTAATTATTTAGGCAAATTTCTTAAAAAAATCAGTATGTAGACTTCATCTACTTTGTTGTTTCTACAGTGGGGATTTGAAGACATTTTCTCGACTACAAAATTATCTTTCAAGTGGAGATATAATGAGAAAGGAGTCCCTACGCCATTCTTCTCTTCCGTGCACTTCGCTGGAAATTGATTTACAGGATGATGGCTTCTACAGGGTCGAAAGCACTGGAGCAAGCTTGACCTTGGAGTCTTCTATTGGTTTGATGTACTTCTATTGCTCCAGGCTCCCTTCTGATGGGTTAGTTCCGTGGAACACTATTTGATGCTTCTAAGTCTTTTATTCATTAATTATTCATAATTTTTTTTTAACATTCTTCTTCTAGATATTTTAAACCTGCTCCAAGGTGGGATAAGGAGACCTGCACTCTATATCTTCCCAAGAGCTGTCCAATACCTTATGTTCATGTAGAAGGAAATGTTAAAATCTTGAAGAAGATTGCATGCTTTGAAGCTTGCAAGAAACTTCACAAGATTGGTGCTTTAACGGATAATCTTGTTCCAGACATTGTTATGGAAGAAGCCCCACAAGAGTTTGGTAACTTCTCCAATGCTATGTTTGCCCTTGCTTTGACTGTCTCTTACACCCATAAAATTACTAGCTTATCATTGTTGCTTCAATTTTTTCTCTTTCTATTTTTATTGTTTTGAACTGAACACTGATATGATTACCCCTCTCCCAAAAAAAAGAAAAAAGAACATTCATTGACTCCTAAATTTATATTTATTACTAAATGCTCTATGTGCAGAGCGTGCACCTTATGATGAGGAGCAACCCAGTTATGTTCCAAGTGAATTGGTCAAACCTTGTTCAACTGATGCTAGCGTTCTGTATCATTGCTACTTAATTGAGCTGGATCAGAATTTTGGATATGAGATTCCGGTTAATGATTTTGTGCTTGGCATGAGGAGTGAGCTTGATAGTGATATTGCAAATTTGCATTTTGAGTTAGAATTTGGCAGGGGTTCTTTAACAGTGAACTTTAAATATGCTGGAGAGATGCATCTTAATTCAGAGCAGGTAAATGTATCTCTTTCTTCATTAGGTTTGTGGTATTATATGATGCATTAATGTGTTAGCGTTTCGGATTAATTTTATCTGGTAGGTACTCCACTGTAGAAGATTCCAGATCACAATTCTCCGAATTCTAATGGATCACAACTTAAATAACTTGAAGGAAGTTTTAGATGGACTTTGTTCAGGAGAAAATCTTGGGCTTGATTATTTGTTGCTCCCAGGGACCAGAGTACATCAGAGACCTTCGATGATTGATTGGCAATGCGTTATATCTGTGTTATTTTCACATGAAGGGTATATGAAGGAACACATAGACTGTTCTCTACCCCATGCTGTACGTACCAAAAACGGTGTGGTTTGTACTTGCATGATCCGGAACTCCTTGGTGTATACCCCTCATAACGGTAGCTTGTATTGCATTACTGGTTTGTTGGATGAGTTGAATGGAAACTCACCTCTGCGGCTCAGTGACGGCAGAGTTCTTACTTACAAGAACTACTTTGAAGAACGGTATGTTCTTTTTCTGTATAGATACCTCATTATTTTCGTGTGATTAATGAACTTTTGTTCAAAAACAGAAGGATATGAAGAATAAGTGAGCATAGAACTTTGATTGTGTTTGATACTAACTTAGCAGCATTTATGAGTAACTCAAATAATATTCTCTAATTGCAGGCATGGGATCAACTTGCGTTTTGATAAACAGTTGTTACTGAATGGGAGACGTATTTTCCACGTGAAAAAGCACGTTCAGAGGGGTGGGCAGCAGACAGAAAAAGGTCCAGTATTCTTGCATCTTATATGTAGATAAGAATGTCAAAAGTTTCATTTAAATGGTCTGCTTGCTTTCTGCACTACTTTGTATTCTTGCCTTTTGAAAGAAGTATACTTTTTCACAATCTAAATGCATCTCTTATACATATACATAAGTATTTATATATATATATATATATATATATTTATTTATATAGATATATGCTCTTAGATATATATCATAATGTGGTTTGAAAAGGCACTCAGCCTTGAGTCTGTACAGACTTTGTTGGTTGCCCCCTTTGCAGTTGTATGATTATAGGAAAGTGGAATGCATATGTTTGTTATTGTATGACTGCATTGTTTTATTTATTAACCGAGTCATAAAAATTTAGTTGTTAGCTTTCTTATCACATATTTAATTGCAACTTAGTTTGTAAGAGAACTTTAAAGGCTGATTGTGACTAAATTGCATAATAACTTCGGCGATTGAAGTTTCTTGGATGTAACAATGTGTTTTGATTTGTAACAAGCTCAAAGGTCTCGCAATATGCATTTTGAGAACACCAATATTCTGACTTGGGGGATTTTAATGTATCCAATCCTTTGTTCCTCATACCCAACTGTTGTAGAATAATGAGCTTAATGTGTGTTCTTTTATTCCCTTTGCAGAATCAAGGAATATATCTGTGGAGTTGCCTCCGGAGCTGTGTTCTATAATTATGTCACCCATGTCAATCAGCAGTTTATACTCATTCTCATTTGTTCCATCTATCATGCATCACCTCGAGGCTGTACTTATTGCTGTGAACTTGAGAAAGATGCTTTTGGATCAGTGCACGCAAAATGTCATTATTCCAACCATTAAGGTACTTTAGTACATTTTTCAATAGGACATGGTATTATACTACATTTAATGAAACATTTATGACTTGATAAATCACATTCTTGTATCTAGTGTTTGTTGATAGTTTCCAGTGACTTTTCTGTAAGTTGATGAAATTGAGTGGGTAGTCTAGGTTGTTGGTACATTCTACAGTGAACTGATAAAGTTATTATCCTTACCGGCTCTACAGTGAGCATGGGATGAGTAATAGTGGAGCAAGGTTTGAGTAAATCTTCTAATAGTAGAGATAATGTATTCGGAAGCTTATTTAGTCTCTGTACCAGTAAATTTATGTAGTCTTAGGGTTCTATCAAAGTGTAGGGTTCAACTCTGACTTTTTTTCTTTCTTTCTTTTTTCCTTCCTTTGTTTTCTGAAGTTTGTGCCTTAGCCTGAAATTTACTTCATTTGTGCCGTCTGATATCTATTTGTAGGTCTTGGAAGCTATTACGACCAAAAAATGCCAAGAAAAATTCCATTTGGAATCCCTAGAGGCTCTTGGAGATTCATTTCTTAAATATGCTGCCAGCCAGCAGCTTTTTAGAACCTATCAAAATAATCATGAAGGCCTTCTAAGTGTAAAGAAAGACAGAATAGTTTCTAATGCTGCCCTTTGCCGGGTTGGATGCGACCACAAACTTCCGGTAACAATTCTTTATCTGTATAGTGTTTTTGATCTTTTTATCCTCATGCATTTTGCTGAAAGCTGCATTTAAGTTGTTGTCAGGAAGATTTTATCTTGCTATGAAAATGAATCTCGTCTTTATAGTTGTTGTTGTTGTTTTTTTTTAAATATATTTTATATTTTATTTTAAGCAAGTTATTTTCTGCATTATAACTAATTTGCCATTGTTTCATACTGTTTAGGGCTTTATTCGGAACGAGCCTTTTGATCCGAAAAAATGGATTATACCTGGAGATTTGTCTGGACCTTGTTTATTAAAGGAGGAGTTGTTTTCTAATGAAATCTACAGTAGGGGAAGAAGGAAGATTAAAAGCAAGACTATTGCTGATGTGGTTGAGGCACTAATTGGTGCATTTCTTAGCACAGGTGGTGAAATGGCTGCCGTGTACTTCATGAATTGGGTTGGTATAAAGGTAGATTTTACGTATATCCCATATGAGAGGAACTTTCCAGTGCAGCCAGAGAAGCTTGTTAATGTGAAACATTTAGAGTCCCTACTGAACTACTCATTTCGTGATCCTTCTCTTCTAGTGGAAGCTCTAACTCATGGTTCTTACATGCTCCCTGAGATCCCAGGATGTTACCAGGTACATCAAGTGATTCTAAGCTTATTCCATGCATATCAGTATTGTGTAAATTATATGTTAATCTCATTAGTTGTATGTTAACGCATCAACAGTGGTTCTTCAATTTAATTTTGTAGTTACTCTCACATGCATGGAAATACAATATTCACTTCATTTCATTTCAAGTTTGTTCAAGCTCTCTATTATCTGTTCATCTCTATATTCTTTGTTGTGCAGCGGTTAGAATTTCTTGGGGACGCAGTGTTAGATTACCTGATCACTATTTATTTGTACAACAAATATCCTGGGATGTCACCAGGAGTTTTAACTGACATGAGGTCTGCTTCGGTGAATAATGATTGTTATGCCCGATCTACTGTGAAGGCTGGATTGCACAAGCACATTCTTCATGCCTCACACAAGCTCCACAAGGATATAGTTCAGACAATTGATAATTTTAAGAGGTTATCAACAGAATCAACTTTTGGATGGGAATCTGAGTCATCGTTTCCCAAGGTAAGTCATTACTGCTTATCGTTTTTATATATGTTTCTCTGTTGCACTCTTCCTTTAGAAAAGAATACGTGTGTGTGTGTGTGTGTGTATTTATGTAGCAGAGGAAGAAACTTTTACCATAACTAACGGTCTTATAAAAATTATCACATAATTCTCCAAATGGAAGAATGTCAGCAATTAATCCCCCTAGTGTAGGGTTTTCACAAGAACTCTCTTTATTTGTAACAGGTACTTGGCGATATTATTGAGTCTCTAGGAGGGGCAATTTTTGTTGATTCCGGATACGATAAGGATATTGTCTTTCAGAGTATACGTCCTCTCTTAGAGCCCTTGATTACTCCAGAGACGATGCCACTCCATCCTGCAAGAGAGTTGAATGAACACTGTTCAAAAATGCATTATGATATGAAGAAACCATTGAAATCCTTCCAAAATGATGCGGCTACCATTACAATAGAGGTTGAAGCTAATGGGGTTACATACAAGCATACGTCCACAGCTTCTGATAAGAGGACGGCAATTAAATTAGCATGCAAAGAAGTTTTGAGGTCCTTGAAAGAGACGAGTGCGAGGATGTAAGGCATGGTCGTGTACATATCAGTGTTCTGCTCTTTAGTTTTCAGGTGTGGCATTGTAACTGCCAAACTAACTTTGGCGGATTATGTGTTATCGATTGATGGAGTAGTTGTGGCGTTGTAATTTGTAAATGCCAAGGTTGATGGACTAGTATAAAGCTGTCCTGTACAGATTATCAACGAGTCAATTGTTTTTATCGATAAATTCATACTTATTGGCTTCATTATGAATTGTGTTCAGTGTTCTTCATTATTATTTTTTCATATAAAAAGAATGCAATTAACTCCAGAAATTGAACGGTTCACTTTCTTATATGGTCAATTCACTCTTTATTCCTCTTCAACCAAAAAAGAACAGAACAAATCATTCACTAATTTGTGCCTTGTGGAAAAGAAATGACCATGGTCAATTCACTTTTATATATATACCCTTGTGTGATTCATGTTTAAGCAAAAGCGCGCGCGCGCACACATACATCACAGGATATTTCATCAGTGAAACCTTGATATTGGGTATGTATAAATAAGTAGCATACAATCACCAATGCTGACTGTCAGATGGAGCTTCAAATCGGAGATTCATGATGCTTTCTTTTTCCCAAATAGTAAGCTTATTGAGTAAGTGTTGCCCTTCCTTGCAGCAGCTTCAACTCGATTTCCACCAATCTAGAGATTTTTTAACCAACAACTCCAAATCAGCGTTGGCAGTTTGGAACAAGTAAACCAGAGAAGCATTTCTAATCAATGAAATTAGCTAACATGCTTTTAGTCCATGATGATATAGTTGGATGGATCTTTTAGAATATTCAAAAAGTTTCAATGAAAAACATTAAACTTCGGGTACAGAAAATACCTTGTCCATGAGCCAATAACCAATGGTCGGCATGTACTGCACCAAGTACATTACAGCCAGCACAGGCTACAGTAGAAAACAGAACATATAAAGCATGATTAGAAGGAAACGATCTAACAGGAAAAAATAAATAAAGGACAAGATGCATCAGTAGCATCTTTTTACTAGAACGAAATAACAAAGGTAACCATTACTGACTTCCAGGAAAATTCAGTGCCATAAGTATCTACAAAGTTGCATTTTGTGTTCTAACATATTTCAAACGGAACTGATCTTAAGGAAAGATTTTTCTGATCCCCCTGCCCCTAATATATCAAAAACCAAGTCAAATCTTTAACTAGACATCAAAGATGGTAGCGAGTTGCAACAGATGGCACATCAATGCTAGTTGGATTGAACCTTGAGGGTGATCCTCAAGTAGAATCCACATATGACTGAGCTGATTTGAAAAGTAATTTGAGAACCTAAAGAATTGCTCATTGTAATTTTTAATATATATTATGTCACATTATGTTTGGAGCATGACATGTTTCGCAAGACTAAGCGCCCTTCCTAAGATACAGTGTCACAATTCTTTTTGGTCAAAGATACTATCTCACAAAGTCACAATGAGAAAAAGGATAGGTGGAACGTAAAATGGTAATCCTAGGATGTAGATGCTTTTCATCATCACCATCTAAGCCTTGGCTAACTGTTTCTGCAATAAATAGACAATATACCAATAGTAATACCTGGTATGATATCCAAACTTCCTTTAGACCATGGGTGGCAGCAATAATTGTCAACTCTGCACACCTTTCTGATGACACACGCTTCTGTCAAAACAAATAAGATAACAAGAAATGAACAAAAAGATAACAAGAAATGTTTCACAAGAGATTCAAATGATACAATCTCTCGAACGGCCTAGCCTATCAAAGCTCTTTTTGACAGCTCAAGTAGGCCGAATAAAAGCAACAAAGCAATAAGAAATGAAATGATTTAAGGTAACATGCACAGCCAGAATGAACTACAGATACCACCCAACTTATAAAAAAGAGGAAATTCATGTGCATAATTGTAAGGATCAGTTTTGATTGATAAATACACACACAACAGCCTTGTAAGGAACTAACCTCAGAAGAAGCTTTATTTTCTGAGCGTGCAGCTCCTGTACCAGTTGATGTTTCTATTGGCCCAGGACAAACAATGGTCACCCCAATTCCTTTCTGATAGAGCTGCATTCAAATAGATGAACTAACACCATTAGGTAAAAGGGGAAGCAGAAATTCTAGTTGTATTAACAATTTTATCGTATCTTGATAAGAATATATAAACTATTTTACTGAACACGCCATCACTCTTAGTGTCTTCATTTTATCATACACAAGTCTCAATATGATGGAGAATTGTGATCAGTGAGAAATGGAAAACAACAGATTGCAGCAACAGACATATAGACATTCTTTTTACTCAGGAATGAAGTTACAATTCTAACCTCAGAACGCAAGGTGTGAAAGTACCCATTTAAAGCATGTTTTGAGGCAGAGTATATGGCCTGACCTGGTGCAGGTGTTTTCCCTGCAGCACTGCTCATCTGCACATAATTCAAAAGGAACTAAGAAGGGTAAAGGAGAAAAAAAGAAAAAAAAAAACAAACAAACACAATTTGGAGAGAATGAAGGAACATGCCTGATAACTCACACTAACAGAAACAACTAAACACCTTATGTACAGAGTTACGTGAAAATTCATATTATCCTATGTCTGGGTTAGTAAACTTCCAGCCTTGGACATTTGAATAAAAACTTTTACATTGAATAATACAATTACATTAGAAAAGAGAATTTATGTGCTGAATCACATGTGGGACTGCATACAGCTGTCGCGAATACCCCCACTGGAAATAAAGAAAATGTATCCAATATATTTCTTTTGCAATTTACGTGGGTCTGGCAGAGAAGTTACACATAAGCGTCACCTTTAGGGAAAAAAAAATCATTTTCCACATACCACAACAAAACGGCCCTTCCCTCGCCTCAGCATGTAAGGTGCTAGTAGCCGGGTAAGCGTTATTGTCCCAAGAACATTGACATTGAAAGTTACCTACTCAAAAGAAAGAGTTAGCAAGATCACTCTCATTAAAGATAGATTTTTTGCTCTTTTTTAATTTTTTTTTTTTCTTAGCAGAAGACCTAAAAGGCATAGGATTATCACGACATTGACTCATATAATTGCCTAACGGGATTCCCCAGATATGATACCTTCAGACTCTCCTCAGTAACATCCAAGGCTGTAGTTTTCTGCAACCAAACCAAAACAGGTAGATGTATTAGTAGAATTGACATTAAAAGCACTGCATTTCAACGTGTCATCCCAAGGTTAGTAGTTAAATTAACAAAAAAATGTTTGTCTTAGTGTGTTTGAATAATAACATTGTCTCACTCCCAGAAACTAGGAACCACCCACTTACAGGACGCTCAAAAGCAGCATTGTGGATCATGTAATCGACACCAGAATTAGGAATGAATGACTCTGCTTTCTCTACAGCATCTCTGAGACAATCTTCACCAGAAGCCAAATCCAATGGCAAAACTTTCACACCATCAGGTGCATGTTTACCTGGGCATGCCAACAAAATTAAGAGACGAGAGGCATAATCAACATTCAAGACCTTAATGCTGTTTGTCCAGCTAACAGTTAAAGAACAAACCAGTAAGTTGTTTCTTGACTCGCTCCAATTCAGTTTCGTTACGGGCGGAAATAATGAGCTTAGCTCCCAAATTTGCAAGTTGCTTAGCAAGAACCTCCCCTTGGCACCAGCATTACAGAGGGGTAACATAAGATAATTTAGTTTACGCATGCCAAAGAATGGTTGAAGTGATTCAACCAGAACATTGCTTCACCAGACATAAATCACAATGGAGACGGTGAAATATGAATATCTAGGTTACAGTAAAATGATTTAAAATGCTATTATCCAGCCAAAAGTAGACAAATACTGTATACAGTTTCATTGCTAAATACTAAAACTCATTCTTCTTTCATCATTATTAATTGGTAGTAAGAAGGTGACTTTTGTGATCATAATAGTGATGACAAAGAAAGTGGCGATAATAACAATGGCAATTATGGTATGGCAACGGTGACCTAGCAAAACGAAGAATTTGTACAAATAAACACATGAACCCACTGAAGGAAATTCAATGAGTTAAGAGCGAGCAAGAGTTATGCACGATTGAGCATAATTTTGATATAAGAAATTGAATCGAGTCATTCACATACAATCCGGTAAAGAAAGAAACGAAAGTCAAGACTAGAGATAGAGATACCAATTCCACGGCTAGCACCAGTAATCCAAACAACCTGAAGCGAGATTCACAATGTAAATTATTGATTTCCTCGTTTCGAAGAAATGAAATAAAAAAAAAAAAAGACACAATTTTTTAAAAGAAAAGTTAGTATGAACTATAAATATGGAAATGAGCGAGCTTACTTTATCTTCAATTTCGTGGCGCTTGACATGGCGTTTGGACATCAAAGTGAAATCCCCTGAACAAAAACACACAAAGAGTTAAGGCCTGACTGATGATATGCATGCATATTACTGAGAGTGAAGAGAGAAAAGACCATCAGCTGTTGCAAATTTGATTAATGCAAAGGAGAGAAGAAGAAACAGAGAAACAAAGAATAGCACCACCACCATCGCCATCTTCGCTCTATCACTCACTCACAGACTCTCTGTATCGTTCCAATTTTATCACTCACAGACTCACTCACAGACTCTGTTACTCCAAAACTTGGTCTGGGATTGTAAAAGCCCACGTTCTTTTCATCGAAAAAGCCTAAAAAAATAAAAATCGGGTCGGTTCGGGTCGGGTCTGGTTCCTTAATTTCCGTGAGCTACGACGCCGTTTTAAAGCAAGGAGATTCTAGTACTCGATCCCCTCCTTCCTCCCACAAAACAAACCTCCTGCCAGTCCTCCTCGACTCTCACACAGCCGAAAAGCAGAAACCATTTTCTGGCTCTTACCTTGAGAGACTTGAGTAGTTCACAGCCACCTCACGAGGCGTAAAGAGCTCAATGGCGGCCAGGAGCGTAATGCTAAAGTACCTGAGAGTGCCAGTTGTTCAGGCTGTGCAACCAAACCCTAGCTCCACTTTCCTCTCCTCCTTCAACGCCATACGACGCCGCTTCTACTCTGAAGAGGTAAGGGGAACCTTCCTTGACAAATCCGAGGTCACCGATCGGATTATCAACGTCGTCAAGAACTTCCAGAAAGTCGATCCTTCCAAGGTGAATCAAAACCTATATTCCTAATTTGTACGACTGTTCTCTTTCTCAATCGAATTGTAAAATTATGACGCGGTTATATAATTCATTCATAATTGGACACAACCTTTTTTTCTGTGGAGATTTATGTGTAGTTAGCTAGAAAATGAAAGAAAATAGAGTAATGAGGATTCCTAAAAAAATTTCTCACATCTCCTGTAAGTTAAAAGGAGCTTGTGTTTGAGGAGTTCATTCTGCCTAGTTGATTTTATACTTATCACATGGATTATTAGTAGGAGTTTGGTATGTCCAATGTAGGATCACTAAAATGTTGGCTTTGAATATCACGGGGCAGTGTGCCACAGACGTAACGTCTGTAATTCTGTATGCATAGATGTAGTGATTTGGGATTGAAATATTGCTCCGCGTATGCACAAATTTTTGGCTGATGGTGTGTTCTTTTGCATGGCCATGTGTTTTTATCAGAAACTGAAATGCACAAGTAGAGAAAATGCTGGTTTTAAATGTGCTGAAACTGAATTACTTCTTTAAAGTTTCATCTCAGCCAGGAACTTGGATTCTTGATTGCTTATTCTCACGTTTTTTATCAACCACTTGGTGCATAGCTTTAAATTTTTCAATACTTTCTTCTGTCCCTCTTGGATATTCTTTGAGAATCAGATATCTTCTCATGAAACATGATATATTTAATGGGCATTGATCATAGTCTTCATTCCAACATTAGTGATATTGATTGACATTGTTGATAAAGATGGATGAGAGTATAGATACTTGAATCCTGTATTTAGTAGTTTCAATATTTCTTAAGCATTTGTTTGGTTTTGTTTTGAATGTATTCTTCCTATTGTGGGATTAAGGTCTGAGCTACCAGGGAGTGAGTGATACATTGTGGCCCCTAAATCTTGTTTTTTGTCCAAGCTCTTATTGATTTGTTGAAATAAATAACTCTAGAATTAGATAACCTTTGGGATTCTTAATATGGAAGAATGAGGAATATAGGTCTAGTTGGCATCTGTCCAAAACTTGTTGAGACCATAATTTTAGTTGATGCTCCCCGATGGTTTTAAGTAGCCTTTGAAATTAAGTTCTGTCTTAAAAAACTTGATTCAGGGGGGGTGTGGGGAGGATACTAGAGAAGATTGATGTGGGATGACCTGGATCTTGAAACTTTTCTTTTTGGGAGGTTGTGATTGTCTTTGTCGGATGTATGTGTTCATTTTCCAGTTACGTTTTATCCTGAATTTGTTTTGATGGCTATTATTTGACTCTGTTGCATTCCTTTTCCATAATGTCCAACATTTGTTTTTCCTCTTTTGTTAGGTTACACCAGATGCTCATTTCCAGAAGGATCTTGGATTGGATAGTTTAGATGCGGTGGAGATTGTGATGGCACTTGAAGAGGAGTTTGGGTTTGAGATCCCGGACAATGAAGCAGACAAGATCAACTCAATTGGTCTTGCTGTTGACTTTATTTCCTCTCACCCTCAGGCAAAGTAGGGGAGGCCATGAAGCTTCATTTTATTTGCTGCAAGGAATAGCTGTCAGTAGAACTTTTGAGCTTCATATCTCTTTCCCACAATTTTCTTCTTCATCCTACTTTAAAAGAGTAGTATTTTGGTATGTTTAAAACTTCAGTTTGCTGGCATTTCCAGTTTATGGAAAGTGTTTCCGGTTTATGGAAAGTGTGTAAACAACTTCATTGATGTTTTGTTTAATAAAGTCATTTAGTTTATTGCTTGTCAAATCAGAGATGCATTAAAAATGTCAGTATAATTTGCTTCGTACATCCTTTTAATTTGAAATTAGTATTTCTCGAGTTTATTCTCAGTTCTTTATTGTTTTTCTTCTCAAGCTTGCACAAATTCCTTTAATTATTGTGCTTATAGAAAAAATAAAAAGGGTTAAATGGGTTGAAGAGCTAGTATACATGTTCTCTGCGGGTTTCGTTTTTCTGAACCCTTTAGATAATCATTATTGTGTAGGTAGGGTATTAGATTGGATTAGAATGTAGACAATAGTGTGTTATGTATAATAAGAGGTATGTAGGGTAAACATTTATCTATGACATGTATTAGGTAACGGAATTTCTTTGACCTAAAAACATGCGAAACGAAAAACATATACAATACCACAAGCCTGCTCTTGGGCAAAAGACTTGGAGGAAGACTTGACGGTGAAAGGCACGTTTATCGTCGTCTTCTTCTTGGAGTGGTGACCGGGAAAAGAAGACTTTGACAGTGTCCTCAATAATGCAAGTCAACAAAACACAAGTCAGGTCTTCTGTAAAGAATACCCTTCCTCTTCAATGAAACTACAACTAGATCCTCGATATTAAATTCTGTCACTACCTGCCGCGTGCGTAGTTTACTGGAAATGGGTTTCAGTTCTTTCTTGAGATCATGACTGCATGACCCAAGTCAATGATATAAAATGTTGCTGTTTTAGCTACAAGACCCTTTTTGATTTAGCATAATAATAGTAGAAAGGCAATTGTCATATGTGCTTTCAATATTCTTCTTAATTATGTGAAGCAAGCACCAATTACTCTACCACTTCAAGGTTGTTGATCAAAGGATAAAAGAGTAAATTAAGGATTGTATGAATGAAAATATGAAATGGGGTACTAAAAGTCTGAGCTGCTTTGCATTGCTCATGGTTCGAAATTTCTCCTCACGCATAATGGCGCAATAAGAATACTGTCTCATCTACTAGTTTAGTTAATTGGACCGGATTGAATTATTAATCAGAAGAAAGAAAAAAGAAAACACAAATTTGATTGGCTAATGCAACGTTCCATTCATCTCTCATTGGTCGAGTTGAGTTAAATTCAAATGAAAAGCCAATTGGCAAAGCTATTAGCTATGGGTGGGGTACCCCACAACTCCCACTTGAGTCTCGAGTCTTGAGGAGGAAAGAGAAGAGGAGACCATAACATAAATTGAAGTCATCCAAGGGCATTGCCGAAATTAAATAGCAAAGTGTGGGCAACCTCTTCATTCCACTAATATAAGTAAGTAAAGCCAAACACACAAATGCAGGCAGTCTCCCAATTCCCGCAAATGGCGAAGCAGCTTAACTGCAGGAGTTTGCTACTAACACTGTCCTTTCTTTCCTTTTGCTTTCGTTCTTCTCTTTCAGAAATCATTTTTGAAGAGCGTTTTGAAGGTACCCCCATCCTTCTTTCTATCACTTGCGTTTTACTTCAGAAAATATATATATATATTATATGCTTGTAAAACAAAACAGTTAGTTGCTTCTTGCTTTTGCCAATTTTTACATGTTGTGCTATGGACACGAGAACCAAGTCAAGATCAGCATTGACTTCAGCTCGCTCTTGTTTAGCTTTCTTAATTATTTTCTTTTAAGTTTGATTTGGTGGTTAATTACTTGATTAGATGGGTGGAAAAGCCGTTGGGTTAACTCCGACTGGAAAAGAAGTGAAGGTAAAGCAGGTTACTTCAAACACGCAGCTGGAAAGTGGCACGGAGACCCAGATGATAAAGGTATATATCATTCATTCCTAATTTTAATTTATAAGCAACCCAAGCTCAACAATTACTTGTCCTATTTATTCACTCATGCTTCCTGCACTTTTGTGTTTAAATAGTAAATGATCACTCATCTGCTGTTCATCATATATTAAGCTTTTGACTTTTGAGTAAACTACCCCATGGCTTGTAAACAAGCAAGTCTAATTGTTGTTTGAATTTTCTAGTGTTGTAAACTCCTATACTTTTATGTTAAAAAGTAAACTAATCCCATTTGGTGTTCATTGATTAAGCTTTTGAGTAAATTAACATGGCTTGAAACACAATCAAGTCTTATTGTTGGTCCATTGACCGGAATGAATATTTGTTTGAATTCACTAGTGTTGTTTCATCTCCTTGTAATGAAATTTCTGAAAGAAACGTCCTGCCTGGTGGTTTTCTTCTGCTGATGAATGCTGAAGCATTAACATTTGACAGTCAAAGCATTAACATTTGATAGTTTTTCTGAAATTGTAGGAATTCAGACATCTAGCGATGCCAAACATTTTGCCATATCTGCAAAGATACCGGAGTTCACTAACAAGAACAGAACATTGGTCCTCCAATATTCTGTCAGGTTTGAACAGGAAATTGAATGTGGCGGGGGTTACATAAAGCTTCTGTCTGGATTTGTTAATCAGAAGAAATTCAGCGGGGACACTCCATACAGGTTTCTTTCTTTTTACACAATCTATGTACATGTTTCTATTCCTACAACTGACACAGACTACAACTCTCAATTCTAAGATTCATCCCTGATTACTGCTAAATTTTGTTTGCCTAGTTTAATGTTCGGACCAGATATATGTGGCACGGACACAAAGAAGCTCCACGTTATACTCTCCTACCAAGGCCAGAATTACCCCATCAAGAAGGATTTACAGTGTGAAACTGACAAGTTAACTCATTTCTACACGTTTATTCTTAGGCCTGATGCAACTTATAGTGTCCTAGTTGACAATAGAGAAAGGGACTCCGGAAGCATGTATACAGATTGGGATATTCTTCCTCCGAGAAAGATTAAAGATGTTGATGCAAAGAAGGTAGATTAAAGTTGTGATGTTAATGCAATAAAGTTCTATCAAGTGCTTAAAAGCCTTAAATACTCAGTAATCTGTAGATTAGATCGCTTAATGACTTCATTATGGTAATGCTTTTCCTGTGTAGTATCGATTTTCAATTATCATTTCAAATCTTCTTCTTCAAGTACCAAGTTATATGATAAATTTCTACATTTTTCTCTGTCTTTAACTAAGAAGTATCATGTACTGCTTCTCATAGCCTGCAGACTGGGATCTTAGAGAATACATTGATGATCCTAATGACATCAAACCTGAGGTAAGGAACCTTTCTTTCTCTTCCTAAGGCTTGTTTCTGCAACTTATCTTGTGCATACGTAATGTCTTATTATTGATGATGCATTTGTTGGTATTGCAGGGATATGATTCAATTCCAAAAGAAATTCCAGATCCAAAAGCTAAAGAGGTTAGTTGATTGGTTATATAGTAAAAATATAAACAAAGCTACATATCTGGCTGCTGTCTAGCCTTTTTGATGTTGGACCACTATTTGGCCCTTCATTTGCTAATTGAACCATGAAAAAGCTAGTACTATATTATCCAATTTCCCCCTTTTTTTAGTTTGACTTTTGGTACTGTCCACTTGTGATTTGATGCATATGAGAAGACAGGAATTTTAATAAAAATGTTTCTTCTTTTCCTCTTCTAATTAGCCCGCTGACTGGGACGAAGACGAGAATGGTATATGGAGAGCTCCAAAGGTACCAAATCCAGCTTACAAAGGACCATGGAGACGCAAGGTGGGTTAACTAAGCTTTTAAGAAGTAACAGATTGAACTGATGTTCAATTCTTTTTTACATGCAGTTTCTATTTTCTAATTTGTGTAACTTATGCTGACATGTCAGAAAGTCAAGAACCCTAACTATAAAGGGAAATGGAAGACTCCTTGGATCGATAATCCAGGTATTGTTCAGTAGATATCTAAACTTGCTCTGGCTATATTACTTTAGATTATTATAACTGCAGATCTTAAAAAATATATATGCGGAGTTTAGTGATTTCATTTTCTCCCATGCAGAGTTTGAAGATGACCCTGATCTTTATGTTCTTAAGCCAATTAAGTATGTGGGGATTGAGGTTTGGCAGGTAGGACCGCAGCACATTATCAATTTGCCAATATAAGGATGTTATCATCATTATGTTAATGGGATGAAATAATGTGGTGTAGGTAAAGGCTGGTTCAGTTTTCGACAACATTTTAATTTGTGATGAACCCGAGTATGCAAAACAAGTTGTTGAGGAAGTATTTGCTAATAGAGAGGTCAGTGAGCATCTATTGACTGTAACTTGTATTTCCTAGTTCATTGGCATCTAGCTCACAATTAGTTATTTGTTTTTCTCCTGTGGTGTACTTCAGGCTGAAAAGGAGGCTTTTGAAGAAGCAGAAAAAAGGAGGAAAGCACAAGAGGAAGAGGTAGTAATCACTGGTTATGAGAATTTCTCTCAGGCTTAATTAGTTGAGTTTCATTCATAACTATTTTGTGCTCTTATTGTACAGGAAGCTCAAAGAGCAAGAGAAGAAGGTGAAAAGAGGAGACGAGAAAGGGGTCATGATCGACGGTATCGAGACAGACATAGAGACAAATACAGAAGGGTACGTTTCAATCTTTCATCTAATATGTAGATGATCAGATTGCAATTGATGAGCATTTCTTTGGTATTTAATGGTACTCACTTTAAGTTGAATGTTTTACTAACCCGCTTCTATCTCGGATGTTTATATTCTGCAGCATCGTGATTGGGATGATTATGACCATGTAAGCATCAATCTTTTATTGTTCTTTTCCACTGTCGTTAAGGAACTACCGTAAATTAAGGTGTTAGACACCATTTACTCACCTCTTTAATTTGCTTTGCAGGATGAGCTATGATTTGATGGTGGTGTGTTCCTCTTGGTCTTTGTCTCATTTACAAGAGATTCAGCACTTATTTTCAATGTAATAATTGTTTTACAATGTCCTTTCTCGCTGGTGTAACTTTATTTTTCGAAGTATGTATGCGTTTTGCTCTGCCTTAATTAGCTTCCACATGTAACGATAGAGTATTGATCTTGAAGCAGTAGTTGCCCTACAGGCTACACTCTTGGCTTAAAATTTCCATAATTAATAACAGGAGAAATGACATTATTTATTTTCGATGTTATACATTTCGCGTTGTCTCCATGCCTATGTAACTTCTAGTCTTCTACTTGTGGTTGAAAAAAATTCTTACAGATGCATGACTCGAAAAAAATACCCAGTGGATGAAAAATCGACTCTAAATTACAATGATCGAGTGGATGAAAATTACAATTCCAAAATTATCGAGAGGTTCTACACTAGTGTAAGGTTTATTTTGGACAATATTAGTGTAAGTTTATTTTATCAAGTCACCTTTGTTCTAGTTCTTGTAGGATTACACTTGATTCTTATATCAAATTAAGGGATCCTCTCGCAATATTATTCTTCATTAAGACCTGCAAAATTCTCTACAATGCTAATTCCCAAATTTTCAACGATTCAACCTTCCATTCACTGGCAATGGAATGTGTTACTATTACAATTTTGACAAAATTACTAAAATTTACAACCCTCATGATGGTCCCTCCCCATGGGATTAAAAATACAATCAAAGGTCAAACCTAAAAATGTCATTCACTTGAGGTAATGTCGCATCATTTAGAAACAAGATAAGAAAACGGCTTATCGTCTCCGCACAGAAGAACTTGACCCACGCTGGATTGCAGCTGGCTGCTGTGCTTGGCCACCAGCTGAGGGAGCACCAACCTGTTCCTCGGCCATGTTCATTGCTTGGGTAACGGCATTCATGACAATGAGCCCAAGAGGGATCAGGTACATCCACTGATACAACCATTCCAGTACAGTCAATCAATAAAAGAAAGTTCCTTCGTTTGCCAAAAAAAATATTCAATACAGTCAATTAACTCAATGGACACTCACATATTTAGCCCAAAAAGACCTTTCTTGTGGCGGTACAACTTCACCTTCTACTCCCTCACCACCAAAAATCTCCTCAGCAAACACTGGAGCTCTGCGAAAACATTTTGTAATAGAGATTAACTTTAGAGGCCTTCACAAAGACCTTTGATGATCAATCTATAGAAACAATCCCACTATCAACATAAAGCAATAAGATCATTCTACTGATTGCCGATCCCCCTGCATATTCTCTAATAGAATACAGATTAACCAGATTAACTGCCAATTTTATATTTGCATTTCAATCAACCATGGAAGATATTCAAGATCAATACACTCATATCAATGGACAACTATTCTTTTATATAATCAATTTCTTCACCTTTTCCAGTTGAGAAGTTTGAAATAATTAAGAACTTTCTGTAAGAGTAAGCAAGCACAACATGCAAGAAACTGAGGATATAATGAAGAGAGAGCATTTCACCTTGGTGCCTGCTCACTGTTCTTCAAAACCGTGTGAGAGTTGAAAGACCACTTTGAAGGCTGAAAAAACAAATAACAAAATTGGAACAAGGTCAGCTGATTCAACAAGACTCTTTTTCTAACCTCACAACACCTCAACTTTTTAGGTTACATTGGAAGGGATCCCACCCTTAACCTATCATAATCTCCACATGCTCCCTCACCACTTATGGTAACCCCAGCGCTACAAAGCCTCAACTTTTACTAACACAAAGAGGGGGTTAATCTCATGAGGCCTGTGATGAAGCCTCGACTTTTATTCATACAAATATGTCATAATATTGCTGTGTATCTTAGGTTCATAAACAAACAAGACTAGAAAAAAAAAAGATTGATCCTCACTTACAAGTCTCAGTTGCCTTGGATATGGACATGCCCCAGGGGAACCATAATTAACTGCCAGGATATTAACTCCATCCTGCAAAACAAATTTAATCTCTGAGCTAGCACAAGACTTGATGGTTGTAAAGAAACAGGAATCTGTTCATAATATAGATTCCCGAGTAAAAAGACTATGTAGTCCGCTCCACATATCAACAAGATATTTTTCCAATTGAACCTGTTGCTTGACGTACCTCTGTAGCTTTATGAAACAATTATAGAGTAATCCCAGTATATATGTACACACACACACGCACACACAAGTCCTTCTATGCTACCAGATGCAAATTTAGTAATAGGTTATCTTATGCAACAGTTTTCAACAAGTGCTGACCAAGTCTCCAGCCCTGAATATAAGTTTGCCCCACACAGCTGCATATGCAGCCACATGGCTTTGATCAAGTTCATACTCAAGCTCAAGGATGGATTTTAAGGAAAATTCTCAAAAGTTTCATTATACCAGTACATGTGGGATTAAAAAATAAGTTAACCTGAATTTTATTCCCTCTGTTTCTGATTAGAGAAAGCACGCAAAGTGTAGACAATTCTTAGAACTATTCCTATTAAAATACTCTCAGTGATGCACTAAAAGTTTGGAAGCAGAAAACAAAGTGTAAAATATGACAAAACAGCAGGAAGAGTTCAGAAAGGAATCAAAGGATTACCGTGTGTATAACAAAGTGTTCATCCAAACCCTCCCGCAGAAGACATCTCTGGATATACAAAAATGTTGTCAGTGGTGTCTGGAACCTGTAGCTTTTATAATCACAATTGTATGTAACATAAAAACACCAGATGAAAAGCATGCAGATTAAAGATGCTTTTATAGTTGAAATCATCAGATAAATAAACTTTATATCTGGTCTTCCTAGGTGAAAGGTGCAATTAAATTATAAAGTTTTTTGATGAGGGATATAGACTCCTTTAGAAAAAATTAGCAGCAGTGGAAGGTTCAATTATATAAAACAAGCAATGAATAATGAACAAATTGCACAAAAGCCACTGTGTTGAATGCACAATATGCACCAGACAAAAAGAAAATTTTGTCTAGATTTAAATATTTCGTTCAGGTAGTCCCATCGTACCAAGCTTACCAGAACATTTGAAAAAGAAGTGAATAGGATGCTATAGGCTACAGCATACCCATCATTAAATTGTTCTCATCTCAGAGAAGACTATAACAGAGAACAAAATAACATAATAAATTGACAGCGTCGTATCTTTGGGCATTTTCTTGACAACGCCCCTACAAGCCTACAACCAATGCAAGAAGTATGGACAAACAAAAAGAAAATACAGGAAATTCTCTTTCGAGCATCAGTTTGTGATGGCACATTTACACAACAAGTGCGAAGAAAACAATATAATTTAAATCCTTGCTTAATAAAGGGTGCTTAAGACTTGCCGCTTTTACTGACGAAATAACATAATTCCTCCCAGGAGGATTCGCGACGCTGGATGGCAACCTTATGCTGTAGAAGTCATCCCCTTTCAGTAGTAGCTGCAAAGAAAAGATCAACATTTCAAAATAAGTTAGAATGCAAATTTGAAATGGTCAAACTCCGTCAAAGCAAGAAACATGAGTTTAGGGTGAGAAACTTACAGAAAACTTTTCCTTCTCCTCTTCTGTGAAAGCATTCCTCGAAAATCGAAGCTTCGTTAGCGTCTGTTACCAATAAAACCATGTCAAAGTCAAGGTGTGTCTTAGGTTTTCTTGGATTGAAAAGTGAATTATATCCCCCCAGAGTGTGCTAAAGTAGGACAAGTTGAGCCCGATAGGAGGCTCATATAGAAACTCTGCCAACAACTGGTAAAGCTCAAAGTATGAAGCTTTGTGATCAGCACTTAAAGATTTATCATTCACCTTAATTTTCTCAGCAACCAAACTCGAGCTTCCATTCCATATTTTAGAGTACAAAACAATCAACCTCCTAACATATTAAACTCAGAACCCCTGATTTTCTCATCAACCAACCCACAACTCAAAACCAAAGAGACACTAATTTCCATATAACAATTAACACAATCAAATAGCATTGATTAATTGCCAAGAATCCATTTTAATGCCACTGCTTAACCTCAAATTGCAGCTCAAAATTTTCAGTTTTCTAAAAGTTTCTTAGCAACCAAATAGAGCAAAGACGAAGCAACGAACCTGACCACCATGACTCCATGACTTTAAGCGAGCACTGAAGGAACCAGCGGGAGAGAAATCAGAGTCCCCAAAAGCGTGATGAAGGTCGAACTGGATCTTGGAGTCCGCATCTTGATCCGAAAACCTCCTCCGGGTAGTTGGTTGCGGTGGCGGTGGCGGTGGAGACGACGAGGATCGCGTGTAAGTGAGATCGGGAGACTTAGTGTGCACCCCTCCTTCAAGACCGAACTCCTCGTCGTCGAGTAACAGCTCATCGGATTGGAAAGCTAGTGAAGTAGACAACAAGGCGGAGACTGCGACGAAGAGCAACAACAAGTGGGCGGGGGAGAGAGAGAGTGCCATAGCTATTGCGTATCTGCTTTCTCTCTGTGAGCTTCACTCTTTCTTCTCCATACGACTTATGATTATGAAACAGTAATGGGGCGGGCCTAATTTTAGGCCCATAAAGTGAAATGGCCCAAGTTGCAAATATATGAAACTACAAGGGCATACGAGCAAACCAAAATCCAGACGCAAACATAAGCTTCACGAAGAAAAAAAAAACTCACAAATCCAAATCGTCTTTATTATTTTTTCCCCAATCTCTCCCAAACCCTAATATTCTGTGAGTAAACGAAATCAAAAGTTGGGGAGACTAACGAGCGGAGTGAGCCATGGACGCGCTGAGGAAGCAGCTGGACCAGCTCATGGGGGCCAATCGCAACGGCGACGTTCGGGAGGTGAACCGCAAATATTACGATCGCGATGTGTGTCGCCTCTACTTGGTCGGACTCTGCCCCCACGAGCTCTTCCAATTAACGGTAACCAAATCGTCCATCTGTATTAAGATTAATATTATTTGGTTCCCGATGAGGAATTTCACCTGTTTCTATTCGTCCTTTTAATCTTCAACCCCTTGATGACGGTTTTACTTTTTTGTTTCAGAAAATGGACATGGGTCCCTGCCCAAAGGTCCACTCTCTGCAGCTCAGAGAAGAGTATCCTTTTATTGCTTCAATTTTCATTGAACGTGCATTTCAGTCCCTCGCTAATATTTCAATACTAGTGAAGCTTAACTCTTCCTAGATACAAAGAAGCTAAAAAACAAGGGACTGATAACTATGACAGAGACCTAGAGGATGTAATAGATAGGCTCATTGTTGAGTGTGATAGAAAAATTTCTAGAGCTCTCAAGCGCCTTGAGGATGATGATGCAAAAGCTGCTATTGCAATTTCTGTCTCTGAGGTTACTCAGGTGATCCATCTTTCATTCAGTCTTATCTATTTTGTGTTATAGGCAAAAGTGACTGAGTATCTATTTATTGGTTCTGCTGCAATTGCAGACACCAGAGATACTTGAGTTGTCAAAGCAGATCAAAGAGAAGCTTGAAGAAGCTGACAGATTCGGTAATCTTTTCTAATTTACTGTATAGCTTCTGTTGTTTTGATTGGCTGGTTGTTTATTGAATGGTCAGTTCCTTGTAAATTTTCCATAATGTGCTACAAAATTTTTTTTTGATTCAAACTGTTGACTCAAATTTGCAGATCTTGAAGGCAAGACAGATCTTAAGATTCGGGCTCTGGAGATATTAGAAGAACTCAGAGGCAAGAGAGCAGACAAACAGGTACGTATAGCTTCTTTGGAATTAAAATATATACTTATAAAATCTTTGTGCTGTTCCTTTATGTGGTTGACTTATTGACCGGCTTTTAGCACTCTAACATGTATTCTCATGTAAACAGTCGATGCTTCTTTTGGATGCTTTCAATAAGGATAGGGCATCTTTACCTCAACCCCTGCCAAACCCACCACCTTTGGCACCCTTGCCTGTAGTTGTTCCTGATGCTCGAACACAGGAAATGATAAATGAAAAGTTGAAGAAGGCAGAGGACCTTGGTAAGTGAATAATTTCTCAAATTTGAATCAGGACCTGTCAAACGCTAATTGTGAATACAGGATCATTGCCTTCCTTTATATTCATGAACTTCTGTAGACTCTTTTGATCAACTGCAATAGGTGGTAGTGATCTTTCTGCAATTACTAAGATGAAGTTAGGGTATTAGTTTCTATGCTGATTCTATGGCACATACGATGAATGTCCTGGAAATTGAATTTTCATGTTTATCTGATTGTAAAGATTATCGCCTGAAACAGAATTCATTTTCAGTGTTGGCATATTCATTCATCAATTTCGAACATATTTTTGGAACAAAGTCTTACTCAAAAGTGTTGTGCGTTTATCATATGTTAGTTTTCTGCTGTTCTAGAAATCTTGTTTTAGCTTTCTTCTGTTCAAGACATCTTTTTGTTAGTTTTCTTTAGTATATGGTCCATAAAGTTCATTACCTCTCATTACCTCTTCAGGTGAGCAAGGAATGGTTGATGAGGCACAAAAAGCGTTGGAAGAGGCTGAAGCACTGAAAAAGGTATTCTTTGAATAAATAATAATAATAATAATCTTGTTTTGTTATGTATTTAAGTGGTTCACCTGTTCTGCTACTCTTGTTAATATCATTTTTATTCCAAGTCTTGCATCTGTTGTGTTCTTTTTTTCTATCTTGCCAATGACCGGTGAGGGACCGTTTATTTGTTTTCAGTTGCCTGCCAGGCAGGAGCCTGTCCTGGATTCCTCCAAGTACACTGCTGCGGATGTTCGCATTGTGAGTCTATTTTTCTTGTATTTAATCTATCTATCTATTTATTTGTTACTTAAGGTAATAACAACAAATTATCTGCTATATAATACTCCCATGTCACATGGGAAGTGCTCATAGATATTGCTCTAGCACTTTTGGCATATGTTACACGTTTGTTGTTAGAAGTGGGAAGAAGATTTTTATTTTGTGATCATGGTTGTACTTGTAACTCCTTTCTTTCCTCTTTGTCGTCCAAATATTCAAATTGAACACTTGCAGGTGTGTATGTATTGCAATTGTTAGTTTCCTGTTATATGAAAGAAGAAAATCCTTGATATATGCGATGCTTTCTTGCCCAGCATTTCCTGTTACTTGTGTTTCACTGTCGAGCAACTGTTAACTTGTTAATTATGCTGTTGTTTCAGACTGATCAAAAGCTGCGTGTCTGTGACATCTGTGGAGCATTTTTGAGTGTTTATGACAGGTAAAGTTTAATCTTGAATACCATTGCTACTCTAGTTTCTAGTCTTTTAGGTATACATAAAATCAGAATTTGGGGTTTCAAGTGCTTCAGCTTTTGACCCAACGATTATACCTTGTCACCAGCAGGCTCTTGTGCCCAGTTTTACGAGGATAACTTTTGCAGCTAAAGAATGTGCGTCTTTTTCTGTTTTATGTTTGTAGATCATGCTATTGTTGACTAGAAATTTATGGGGAATCTATACTGTACATGAAGATAACCTGTTGGGGCCATTGCATGTCTAAAGTGAGTGACTATCCTGGGGTTTTTTTGTTGTTTTCAGTGATCGTCGTTTAGCTGATCATTTTGGTGGGAAGCTTCATTTAGGCTATATGCAAATCCGTGAGAAGTTAGCAGAGCTGCAGGTATGATGATCCGTTCTATAATTATATAAAATTTTCTTTGGTTGGTTTCATGTTTTTATATTGTCAAATAAAATGGGCATACAAGGAGGCAGTTTGTTACTGAATCACTACTACTGCTCTTGACAAATAAGTTTTCAGCATTTTGGGCATAGTAGATTTGAATATATGTAATCAAAGTATTTCAATTTACCTGCCAAGTCCTTAAATTACTTACCTGCAAAGTAAGTCCGCATTGTGAAATTGTTGGCTCAGGTGCTCTGGTATTGTTTCAAACTTATAGAGATTCTCATATTGCAGTATCTGTGAGTATATATATATATATATATATATATATATATATATATATATATATATATTATTTTTAACATCTTTTTCACTATTATTTAATTTTGGAGCTGCTTTTCTAAAGGTTCCAAAGGGAAAAAAAAATATGGTTTATGCCAGCTGCAAGGAATTATGTTTTGTTTCTGGATGTATATGTTTTGTATGTAGGTCATGGAATGGGGAATGACCCTTGGGGTCATACTTTTTAAAATGCTACTCTGTTTAATTTAGGTATTTTACTTTTGTAGAACTCTTCAGTTTTAAGGAAATTTAAGGAGTCGATTTCAGGTCACAGCTTGTGTTGAGCATCTTTTTCACTATTCTTTACTTTTGGAGCTGCTTTTCTAAAGGTTTCAAAGGAAACAAAAAAAAAAAATATTGTTTATGCCGTCCGCTTGGAATTCTGTTTTGTATTTGGGCTAAAGGTGTATATGTGTTTTGTATGTAGATCATGGAATGGGGAATGACCCCTGGGGTCACACTTTTTAAAATGCTACTCTGATTAATTTCGGTATTTTACTAGGGTGGGACTCTTCAGTCCTGAAAAAATTTACGGAGTCGATTTCGGGTCACAGCTTGTGTACTCATGAGAATGGAGTACACAACATACCTTTTTTACTGTTGTATGTGTTCCAGCTTGTGTACTTATGAGAATGGATTACCCAACATACCTTTTTTCTTGTTGTATTCAGTGTATGCTTGGCAATAAATTATATCATCATATGAAATAATATTTAATTGATTTTACAATTACACCCTGAAGGGTTTTTTGATGTTAGACTCTCAGTGAGCATCCCCACTTGCTAGCTGTTATGTGCTCGGTTTGCGAATGTTATGTTTGGTGATGTTGATGATGTTATTTTTGACTTTACTGGAATCTGCCTGTTGAAAATTTTTCTGCAACTCTTTGATGGACTATTTCGAAAATTTGCCATTCATTGGTCGTTGGTGGAATTATGATACACGTACTATATGAAACGGAATGATCCAAAAAGGATTATCCATAATATCCTTCTGCATTATATGCTTAGAGATTGTTTTGACAAGTGTAAGTCGCTTCAAGTTGTCGGATTTTGTATTGTAAATACGCTTGTATGCAACCGCTCACACATATTTTTGAATTATGAAGAGGGCAATCCTGGTCAGTTGGCCTTTCAATTCTATATTGAGGTCTATGCGTGTGAGGATACCAATTGCATGCTTTCAGTTGCTTTGCTCTTTGACTCATTGTTAGCAAAGATCTTTTATGTTTACTAGTTATGGTCTACCTCTAAACCCTCATGTTATATCTCTCCATAAGCGATATAGTATTTCATGTTTATCTTAGTAACAAAGTGGGAACTTGCCAATTTCAGGCAGAGAGAAACAAGATTCGCAAGGTTGATCGGTATGATGAAAGGAGGTAACACTCAATATGTTCTTCCACAAATTTCTATATATCATATATTCTTTTTTTAAATTCTTTATAAGTATGATTCATGCATTTTTTTTGTTTTGTTATTTTCCATACAGATCTAAAGAGCGAAGTAAGGAACGTGACAGAGAATCGAGTAGGGATAGAGAACGGGGAGATAGCCGCGACCGGGGGAGGGATCTCGATCGTAGGAGCAGAGATCGTGATAGGTACCATGATCGCGATCGCGGAGAGCGTGACAGAGATTCAAACCGTTCCCGCAATTATGATTCAAGAAGTCACCGTAGGTCACGCTCACGGTCAAGGGAACGTTCCAAGGATTATGATCGCCACAGGTGATTGCTCATCCATTGTGGCTATTTCTGATAGTACGTATATCTGTTTATTGACATACATGCTTCCTTTTGTTGGATAAATGTTTGCATCATAGTGCACTTTAGAAGTTGATATTTTAATTGTCTGATTTTCACACTTGGACAACATTAGGAGTGAAAATCAGTGACATGACATCTACTGGGATACTTCTATGCTTGATATAATTAAGTATTACAATATCATGCAAAGATCTGAATTAAGAACCTCAATGAAACGGTCTTCTGTATCATAATGAATAAAGTACCAAAGCCCAAGCGAAAATTAATTTAAAACTGTCTTCACAATTCTGTCTGTTTCACACTTTTCGTATTCTGTGACTGCACTTCTGTGAAAAAGTACGATGAACGTTTTATTGTCTTGAAAATAGACCTAATAGCTTGAAGCTTAATTTGAAATGGCTTAATGCATGGCTTCTTGTCAACCTGTAGAAATGGCCTCCCCTTTTAATCCCTTGTGTGTTTTTCCTATCGTCTTATCTATATAAATTATTGGTTTAAGTTTGGAGGACAAGAGAGTTGCTCCCTTATATTGATCACAATTAAGCCATGTTCAAGTCCTTGTTTTCTACCAGAGTGAATTTGAAGCTGGGTTTTTTACTAGTATATATATGCTTTCTGGTCGAGTCATATTCATAGCAAATTTGGAAACTTTTTAGAATCATAATCTGATATATTAGTTTGTTTTTCCAGGCGTTACGACCGGTACTAGTCCTTGCTATGGAGTATGTGGAAAAAGGATATTTTGTGTTCTTGTCTAGGTCAGTTTTAAAACTTATGTACCAAGATGGTTTTATGTTTCTTCCTAAATTATTTTGTTGGAGTTTAGCTGTTTCTCCTGTGATTGATGTAAGGACTGCTGCTTAGTTTTTCTCAACTTCCTATTTAAGAGGTATGCATGAGAGGTATGTTTTACTGTCTTAATATATCACTATTTGCTTTTTCTTGATATTTGACTGATTGGCCAAAAAAATAGTTGTAATCTAAGTAGTCACTCCCTCCTTGAAATTCGGCGCCATGTTAAGAGATTTGTTGGCTGGGTACTTGCATCCATTTGCCATCATTTCTAATCCATATCTAGTGTTGGAAAAGGGTGGCCTAACTTTTCAAGAAATCATCAGTCCTGTTTCAACTCTTTTACGAAGATGGAAGGTCTCTTTGGCAAAGATTGTCTTGTGCAGTATGTGATCCAGATTTGTTCTATCAATGATCTTGTGCATATATATAAAAGCTTCTGAACATATAAAAGTTCTTGCAGAGTTGTAGTTGTGAGGTTTTGATATTATGCAGTGAAACATTTCAATGTCTGAACTGTTATGTGCTTGCTGGAGAAAGTTCAATTGGCCTATTTATATGTTTCAAAACATTCTCAAGTCTCTGAATCAAGCGATTTAACTTGTATCTTGCGCATTAGGTTTTTAACTAGCTCAATAATTTGTAAAAAAACAAATCTACACCGACTTCTTTGACCAAAGCTTGCATTGGTTTGCTTAGCTCATGATATGCCTTGCCCTTGCATGCTTAGCCCATGTAGTGTTGTCTGTTGTGCCTTACCTAGTCCATCTTGTGCCTTAGCCCCACCCAATGCTTCGCTTGCACACACCTTGTGCAGTTCTGCCTTGGCCCACAGGCCTTCCCTTGGCTTTGCACAAGAACTGGGCCCGTTGTTTTGTAGGTGGCCTGTTCTAGGCTAGGCCTGGAATTGGGCCGGGTTAAGACTTGGGCCATTGCGGCTATATTTTAAGGTGGCCTGAGCTGGTCTGGTCCTCTCTTTGCGCGCCATTTTTTGATTTGGTCCCATATTTTTGCCAGAATTTTTGCCTAGTTTAATATTTTCCAAAAAATTGGGCCAGAGAAGCATTCAAATTCTGCTCAGCCCATTAACTTGGGCCCGAAATTCTGCCCTTTTTAATATTTTCCCAAAAAAATTGGGCCCAAAGCCCATTAAATTTCGCCAAATTTGGCCCACTCTAAACCAGGCCTAATTCGGCCTTTTAAATGCAGTAAAAACGACGCGTCGTTTTTTGGGTTAATTTTGGGCTGGGCCGAGTTTTAAACCAGGCCCAATTCGGCCTTTTAAAAAAAAAAACGACGCGTCGTTTCGTTTTTATGGGTTCATTTTGGGCTGGGCCGAATTTAAACAGGCCCAATTCGGCCTTTTTAATTGAAATATAAACGACGCGTCGTTGTTGGGTTCATTTTGGGCTGGGCCGAGTTGAAACCAGGCCCAATTCGGCCTTTTTAATTGAAATAGAAACGACGCGTCGTAAATTGGATTAATTTTGGGCTGGGCCCAGTTCCAACCAGGCCCAATTCGGCCTTTTTAAATGAAAAAACGACGCGTCGTTTTATGTGTCCATTTTGGGCTGGGCCGAGTTTGAACAGGCCCAATTCGGCCTTTTTTAAGAAATCAAACGACGCGTCGTTGTATGGGTTCATTTTGGGCTGGGCCGAAGTTAAACAGGCCCAATTCGGCCTTTTTTATTGAAATATAAACGACGCGTCGTTTTTTATGGGTTGATTTGGGCTTGGCCGAGTATATCCAGACCCAATTCGGCCTTTTTTGAATGAAATAAAAACGACGCGTCGTTTTTTATGGGATCATTTGGGCTGGGCCGAGTATAACAAGGCCCAATTCGGCCTTTTTAAAAGAAAAAAACGACGCGTCGTTTATTGGGTTCATTTTGGGCTGGGCCTTGTTTTAACAGGCCCAATTCGGCGTTTTTAATTGAAGTATAAAACGTCGCGTCGTTTTTTATGGGTTTATTTGGGCTGGGCCAAATACAAACCAGGCCTTATAAAGCCTTTTTTAAAGGAGTAAAACCGACACGTCGTTTTAATGAGTTTATTGGGCCTGGGCCGAGTACGAAATGGGGCCCAATTCGGCCTTTCAATTGGGATAAAAACGACACGTCGTTTTTTATGGAACTGTTTGGGCTGTTTAGCCTTTGGGTTAATATTTGCTGTTTTTTTTTTTTGTGCTTTTTTCGGGTTTGCGTTTTTTGTACTAACAAGGAACAAGTTGACCGGTTTGTGAGGGATTTTTCTTTACTTCATAAATTTCCACCATTTCACGGTACAAATATTCATGTGGTAATTTAGTGAAAGAGATGCCTTGGTCAAAACACGTCATACACAAAAATCATCTCAGATACTCGACCATATTAACATACAAACTCAATTCCACCACCGTAACATCGTACTGTTTCATTAGCCTACACAGATTTAATGTGCTCACAACACAATGAAGAGATTGTCATGTCTAATGTTTTTTGTGTAATGCTTTACCTAACCCAGATGAGCTTGATGAAGTTTATGAAAACTTTTTTGGTTTTATTTCTCTGGTTACATGGAGGCCTAAAAGGCCCAGAAACAAGAAACAGAACACCGAAGTTTAGCCTCCAAGGTTCACACCAGATTTTGAAGTTTAGGGAAACTTGGCGCATGGAAATCAAATGAAAAGGAAAATAAATTGTGACATGATTTCATCGCTTGATCATGGAAGGGGAAAAAAAAGACTGTTTCAGAGCACATGCATTTGGGAACCCGAACCCGAACCCGATAGAAATATAGCATGCTTCACACTTGAGATGAACCAAAATATCTTGTAATAGCATAAAGGACTTTGACTAGAGAAACAAGCAAGGGAAACACATGAAATTGAATCCAATCCTTTGGATCATGTCACGTCACCTGCATACAAAACATGAAGCTCCATACAAAACATGAAGAAGGAGAAGAAGTGAACAGAGGTCAGAGCTGCCGGCCAGCGGCATCAGCAACAAAGGGCAAATAAGGAGTCCGACCCAAAATGGAACTAACCAAACCATAAACAAAGCAGAAAACACTAAACACAAATATACCATTATGCCCCCAGACCATGAGCTTGTGGCCTAGACCGGCCTGACCCGGACTGAAGATCCTCTGAATGAGGAGCGGGAGCACCAAGAGCACGTCCAAGGTGACGGCCTGCATAGCATTGAACCTGGCATAGTGGCTGAAGCTAGGGTTCCTGACCACACCCAAATAGAGGGCGAAGAAGGCTACGAAGCTCGAGTAGGGGATGGACCTGTACAGGCCCAACAAGGGAAGTAGTGGCTCGAAGACGAGGCCCAATTTGGGGAACTGGAAAAACAGGTAGCGACCGTACTGGAGGGAATTGAAGAAAGGGAGAGTGTAAGAGACGGCTGAGATTAACCGATCTGTGGCTGGTGTTGGCGAGGCGGAGCAAGTGATGGTGGATTTGGATTTGGATTTGAATTTAGGTCTGAGATTGAGATTGAGATTGAGATTTTGGTGAGGGAAACAGAGCGACCTGGCAGCGTGGGTAGAGGGAAAGGGACAAGGATGAGAATATTTGGGGATGATTAGGGTTTTGGGAGTAGTCGGCGAGAGGCCGTGGAGGACATGTATGGAGGCCATCGCTCAAGCTCTGGAAAAACAGAGTCCGGGTTGGGGTTCGGGGTTGGGGTTGGTTCACTTCTTTCCTTCCGTTATTAATGAAAATGAAAATGAAAATGAAAATGGGCTGTTGGTATAGAAAAGAAAAGGCCGGCCCAGGTTAATTTGAAGTAAAGCTGAGCTGTTTCCAGAACTCATGCCAGGTGGCACTGATTATTTGATTTCAATAGGCACAATTTTTGTGGAATTGGTTGACATCCAAAATTCATGTGGCAATAACAAAACTGCCAACATGCATTCTTTTATCAATTTTGGTCTAATATAATTTGTCCAAAATTTTAATTCATACTTCAACCCACCCATAAGAACATCACAGAAGAAGGAATTCAGTTTTCTTTAAAATTTACACAAGAAGAAATCAAACTCAATACACAACTGAACAACCAATATATCATTCACTGTATCCATACTAACAAGTAAACATATATGATGACAGCATTGACATAAATTTCAAGCAAATTTGTGAACCATAGAACCAGAGCCAACCAACGCCCTCGTCTGACTCTTGACTCTACTACTACTATTACTATATGTAGACCAACCAACCCAATCTTCATTGCATTCTCTCTCTCTCTTCTCCTTTACCAAAATTGTTCTAATTTGCCCGCAAAGACCCAAGCAAAGCATCAGGCCGCCAAAATGTCCGTACAGAATAGCAAGCAAGAAAGCACACATATCCAAACGCCAAACCAGAATCTTCGTCATCCACTTCAGCCAAAAGGAGAAAACATAAAAATAAACTAAAACCCCTCAGCTTGACTTGATTGAAATAACTTGAACCATATCTCTCCCTGCCTCCACAATCTATGAAGCAGCCCTCAGTTCACTTCTTTGACCAACTTTGTACCCAACATCTTGTGATTCATTCTGCAGTTTAATAAGATCAATCAATTTTAGCACCAGCTCGATCAGACACAAAAGATTTTAACTAGAACTGGAAGGAAGGAAGGAAGGAAGGAAGGAAGGACGGAGTCGACGGACTACTACAAAATAATCAATCAGAACAGAACATATTCTCAATACCAAAATTATGAGAAACAAGAATCATGTCATAAGATTTAGATATAAGCACACTCAAAACTACCCCATGGTGTATGAGATAAATTTCATATATTAACAGTGAATACAGGAAGTGAACAAGAAATATTTATTGCACCACACAAATTTATCTACATAAACAAGTTCAATTGGAGGAAGAGGAAATTAGAATAAATACATACTAATCAGGATAATGAACTTAGTGCTTCTAGTCTCTACTAGATGGAGTTATAATTTATACCGCTTGGTGTCAGCTATAATCAATCCTTGGAATCACAGACTAGTTAAAAACTGTAAATGGGAAGCAAGACAACATCGCCAGACAGAGAAGAAGCTTAGTTGTAAGTAAAGAAAAGCACTTTCAATTTTGCATGTAACATATCAGGTCACAAGATGAATATGCATTAGAAAAGATTTTCAACCTCAAACACTGTTCTACTCCATGAGCATTTTAATCCATTAAACCCTTATCAAACCCCACAATATAATTTGGGAAGAAATGCCCCCCATGTGTAAACTCCCCTAATCAAGCTTGTGCCGGAAGCTCAAGCCAATGGAAAGAGTCAACATAAAGTTCATACGACGTACTAGGGCAGAGTTTCTGAGTTTGAAGAAATTCTGCCTTCCACCATGTTCTGCTAAAATCATAGATATGGCTATGATTACCCTCTATAAAGCTCCTAAGCCTGTCCCAAAAGCCTAGACTATTGTGAAGATGCAACATCAGCATCGTATATTTTGCGAAGGATATGAGAATATCAAAATCTATGCAACTACACAATTCAAATGTCCCCATCTACTTACAATCCCACAAATATTGGTTGTAGCTATTTCCCTTACATCAATTATATTTTAACCTATAAGCCACTGTGATCCCATCCCACGAATTTGTCATGTGACGTTTAACTACATGTGTATGATGAACACCAGGATTTTGCTCTTCTATTAGAAAAATCACATAGGCTGAACACGACTCTACAAATAAGAGAAAGCATAAAAATTGTTCATTCGGAAAGTAAAGGCCAGAAAATTTAATTTCTCAGAGTGCAGAACAAGCCAAAGAGAAATAATCAAAATCCAACAAGACCAGTCAGACCTCAAATTTCCTGCTCCAAAGGAGGTAGAAACAATCACATTCATCAAATTGAAGAAACTGAATTGAATTCATAACCGGAATGGGAATGGGAATCTACCTTGAGCTTGAGCTTGAGCTTGAGGTTGAGCTTGAGGTTAGAGGAGGAGGATGATGAGGGATCAGAAGGATCAAGAGCAGTGCAATCCGGTGGAGACTCGAAGAGGGACAAAGAGAACTGCTTGTCTACAACGCCGACATCGAAGTAAATGAGGCCGGAGCTCGGGACATCGACTCGGATACCTTTCACCGGAAACCAAAGGAAGAGTTCCTGAGCGGAGACGCCCGATAAATCGGCGATTCGGCCGAAAGTGAGAGTCCCCGAGACATTGAAATCGTAGCGGACTTGGTTCTCAAACTTGGCGTGGCATGGCTGCGCCAGAAAAACCCGGAATTCGCCACTGGTGGTGTTGAGGGAATATTCCGTGATGCCTTTGGGGAGGAGGCCGATGGGTAAGCCATATTGCCGGAGGTGATCGTAGATGCTTCCTCCTCCTTTGGAGCTGGATTTGGACGCCGGCGAGGCTCCGACACCAGCGCCGATCACAGCGATAAGCAGAACAAGGCGTGGGAAGAAGAAAGTGACGAGGGATCCCAATCCCAATCCCATCTTTCTTTTGGAGAGAATTTTGGTGTTGATTGGTTTTCGATTGTTTAAAGGTTTTAAGGGAGAGAAAGGTAAACAAGAAAAAGGGCGGTTTTTTTCTTCTTTTCTTATTTAGGATATGCAGGCTGGAGCTAGCTAATACATATTACACTCGATTGCGGGGATTCAATCCCAATTTGGTTCGTCTGTCTGTTGCTTCAAATTTGGTAAGCTTCACTTTGATGGGAATGCCCTTCTCTTTTATTTGTGAATATGATTCATGTCATAACGTTTACAAACTTCTTAGGTTAAGCAACACAATACCAAAGTAGCAAGGCAAAATTTCACACTTCAATTCAAACACCAAACTTTCAACAAACAAAAACCAACAACATAAAATCCTATTTACTATCCGTCCGTCATACTGTTGAAATTGACAGACATCTTATTTAGGCCATACACAACATGATTTTCAAAAAACAGTGAAGTCTCTCGATGCACGACTCTTCATTTCGACTTCTTCTACCATGTTTGCCCTTGTTATGTTGTCAATTTGACAAAAGCCTCGAGACGCTTCTCACCTTTGCAAAATTGTACTCCTCCTCCATCTCCATGTTATAAAAACATCAAACAGCAACCTGTGGACATGAAAACTAAATCAATCATTTAACATATATGACTTAAACCCAACACTCAGTGTCAGTATCCATAATCCATAGCATTAAAGGGAAAAAAAAAACCACTATGATATCCGATATCGTTCTGGAACGTATATGAAACTTATTCAAGTTCATGAATTCAGATAGCTAACAAACACAAAGTCGGGAAACTTAATTGGACACAGGTAAAAACTAAACGACCATCACTTCAATTATATCAGAAATGGAGAAACATCTTAGTATGACACAACAGACCAATTGACCCATTAAAGAATTGAAGGGCAAGCACCCAAATTGTACATTTCACTAATCACATTTGTCTGCCTCAACCTATCTAATTACAAAGCATGTAAAAATTATTTATAGACATAAAATCAGAACCTTATATCTGTACAACTAAAAGTCTAAATTGCCATACAAGAAAGAGAGAGGGATAGAATTCCTAAATCAATCAATCTCTACAAAACCCCTTACTTTATTCATTGGAAAACTCCTGAAAAACCTCATCGTGCATTTAGCATTCACTTCATCATGCACTTATCCACACATTCACAATGACAGAAGCAAAATGGGTATTATTGCCAATGAGAATAAAGAATATGTACATGATTTCTTTTAGTTGTTCATTATCTAAACTATTAAATGCTTCCAAAAACAAAAGGGAAGCAACTCAATAAAAAAAATGAACATTAAATATGAAACTAGACATCTAAATGCTTGAGGTTAAAAGTTACTCGTAAAAATATGCTTAGGTTATAAATTCATGAAAAAATCACCTGTCCACTGCTCGACTTTAACTAGTTGATAGTGTCACTGCTTTCCTTTGTTAGATTGTTGAGGCATCAATCCATACGCAATGAGCCTAGAAGGTGGTAATGCTGCTGCCTTTTTATTCAGCCTTCTTCTAGCAGTCCTGGATAATTTGCTTGTATCACCATTTGACTCCTGAACTTGTTCTTTCCCAGCAGCACCTTTTAATAAATTTGAATCCTTCCCGTCATCCTTAATTCTCAACTTCTTAGCACTCTTTTTATGATCCATTTTTCCATGTCTTGAAATCTCTCTAGCCCTCTTCTTTATCTCATTTCTCTTACTATTGGGTACCTTCCACTCCTTTTCTATATACGGAGCAAGCTTTTTCAAGGAAACATATTGATTTAACTCCTTTTCATCTATCAATAATACGTCAGCAGTAGTCAACCCAAATCTATTAGGTTTTATTTTAGCATACCTAAATCTTGTTTTCAAGTCTCCAATTGTATCCTCATAATCTAATTTATAGTATTCATCCATCATCTCCTTCTTAGCTCTCTCCAGAATAGCTAATTTACGCAGTTTCTCCTGTTTACCGTCCTCGCTCAGTTTCTCTTCTTCTTCTTCATCTTCTCCATCTTCCTCTCCTTCATCATCATGATCATCATCTTCTTCTTTCCCTTCCTTCTCGTCTTCTTCCTCTTCTTCATAATCACCACCAGTCTCCTTTTTTAGCTTTAAAATCTTCTCCCTTGCGGCTAAGAACCCATCACCAGACCCAACACTATCCCAATCTCTGGGAAGTCCAAGTAATTTGTCCTCCTTATCAAAATCCGGTTTCTCAATCTCACCACCATCCTCATCCATATCACTACGAAACTCTGAGTCATCATCCTCATAATACTCCTCACCAAAAGCTTTCTTCATCATCCTATCATACTCCTGGGGATCAAATTCGTCCTCCAACTCCTTGGCATCAAACAAGGACTCATCGCCCTCTTTGATCCCTGCAATCTTCATTATCTTCTTGACCTTGTCACGGTTCTCCTTCTTCTTCAAATTCTTCAAATGCCTCAACTCCTCCTCCCTCTCCAACCTTGCAATCTCCATCCTCTCCTCCTTGCTCTTCCTCTGCTCCTTCCTCGCCTTCGCCTTCTTCCTCACAGACCCCTCGACCTCCCTGGAATGCCCCAAAACCTGATCCCCTGCATTCTCCTGGAACCTATACTCATACTCCTCTTGCCTCTCAATCTCCATTTCGTCCTCGGACACCATCTCCAAATCCTCCTCCCTTACCTCAGAAGCACCTCTTCCCTGACTCCCCTTGTCCAACCACATCTTATTCTTAAAGAAGTCCCTCAGAAACCTAGCATTGTCGTCCAAGTCTTGACCGAAATACTCATCTAATTTCTTATCGAACTCAGCATCAACTTCATCCCCCACACCATCATGGTTGTCTTTGACTCTCAATAGCTCCCCATCATCCTCTCCCTCCTTGGCAGCTGCTTCCAAGAATTCTCTCCTTATCTGCTCTTGCTCTTCACTGTAACTCTTGTTGATGGTGTTATCATCATCCTCTGGAAGTTCAGGACCATCTTGTATCAAATGTGTAGCCACTACATCTTTCAAGTACACCCTCTTACTCTTTTTCTTCTTAATCATGCTATCCTCTTCTTTAACTTGACTAGTATCTTCAGTTTCATTGCTATCCTCTTCTTTAACTTTACTAGTATCTTCAGATTTAAATAACTCGACCTCTTTGTTTTTCAAGATAGGGTCTCGATTTTTTACCTTGATTATAGCATCAAAAAATTCCAAGTCTTTCTTCTTGGAATTGGCTGCCAAAACGTCCACGTCGTCGTCCTCCGAGGACGAGTCTGAACCTGAGTGATCTGATTTGTCGTCTACTAGGCCACGCTTCTTCAACTCCTCATAGCGATGGAGGTCCTCCCGATTCTTGTTGTGCTCATACCTGCGAGCGTACGCTTCATTGATTTTCAGATTTGGAGCATCGTTTTCAGAGTCGCTGCAGCCGCCATCGAAGAGCTGCATGCCACCCATTGATTTTGATATGATGCCGCTAACTGTAGGATTCAGAAATTAGGGCTTATTATTTAGTTAGGGTTTTCTCAGTGTTCGACTACGCAGCTGCTTCTGCTTAAAAATGAACTGAGAAGTGAGAACAAATGACTAAATAAAGCCTTCTTCTTTTTTTCTTCCAAACGTTTTTTGTTTTTTTTTTCCTAACGATCAATAGATATTTCATTGAAACAAACTTTAAAAAAAAAAAACTACATCATTCTCAACGGCTTGAGCCAGCCAATACCCATAATTATTATTATGTTTTGGGCAAATACCATTTTTTAAAAATTTGGAAGCTTTCATTGATATACTTTGAATTTCCTCATAATGTAATCCATGTTAAGTGTTTATTCAATCTTTGACAAGGAAATACTTTTAAGCCCAACTCTATTGACAATTTGAGATGGGAACAATGAAATTGTTAAGAGTTGAAAAAAGACTTGTATTGTATGGTCTGAACAGACCATTCTTGCACAAATACAAAGTATATATATATATTCATATCCAAAATCTAGATGATGATATTAAAGGAGAGAGAACAAATTAAAACTAAAATGATCAGTATCAAATTAAGAACAAAAGAACAGGGATTGGGGGACAAGGTGTTGGTAGTGTGCCTACTTCTAACGATTTACAAAAGCTGAACTTGTACTAGAACAACCTCAGCATCAGAGATGACCAACACAATAAACATTACAGAACAAAGGAAACTAAAAGACATCCAGCAAAGTGTGAGTTTGAGCTTTCGCTTTGCATTTGATTCAGCTATATAGGGTCCTTCCTGATTGTTCTAAGCACATTTGAGAATCACACAAGTAGCATGTATATGAGGTTGTAACACGTATGTCCGCAAAACTTCTTTACTGGGTTGTCACACTCTTTGCAAGATTCCTAGGCTGATCCACATTGAAACCTCTTAAAACTGTGAGATGGTATGCTAGCAGCTGAAACAGGAGGGGAGACAAAAATGAGCGCAAAATGCAGCAACTCCAACCCAGATAATGATATTATATGGACAAGATAAATACATTACCTGCAATGGAACTATATTAACTACAGGTTGAAGACAATCCTCAAGCTGAGGAACTTCAATCACTCGACACGATTCCCATTCCTCAGGGCAAACAGATGCAGCATCTCCTTTCGAACACATTACAATCAGACGACCTTTGCGGGCATGAAGCTGCTGAATAACTGATTGCTGCTTACTGTAAATTATCAAAAGTCATAGATAAGAAAACCATATAAATTTAAAGCATGCAAGTGCTCCCAACTGTAACAGGACAAACCTGAAGCAAGGATCACGGGTAGCAATCACAAATGTTGGGAGATTTTCATCAACTAAAGCCAAAGGACCATGTTTCATTTCACCGGCAAGTATTCCTTCGCTGTGCATCAGTGCTACTTCCTTTACCTTCAAAGCACCCTCCAAAGCTGTTGCATAGTTGTATGCTCTCCCAAAAACAAGAAGTGATTGCTCTGCTATCAGTTGTTTTGCAAGATCCTTCATTACCTGGTCAAGCTTCAGGACCTCTCTTACTTTGTCTGCAGAGAGAACATCAAGGAAACATTCATTTTTTAAGCTCTCTCATAAGTTACTTATTGGAAACCAGACTGTAGAGAAAATGCATTCTAGTAACACCTTCAGAAAAGAAAACAACTGGAACTTACTTGGCAAGTCAAATAAACCGTCAATTATAGCCTCTCTTCTTGCTTGATTGGAAATTGTGTCACCTCCGATAGCTAGCGCTAGCATAGCCATCACCACTATTTGACTTGTGTATGCCTATTCATGATGGTGATAGTAGTGTCAATTATAGATACAAAATCATCTAACAAGGTAATGTACAATTCCAAATTTACCTTGGTGCTTGCCACACCAATCTCAGCACCAGCATTTATATGAACACCACAGTGTGTATTCCGGGCTATTGCACTACCAACAGTATTTGTTATGCCAACACATAGTGCACCATTTTCTAAAGCATATTCCAATGCACTCAGCGTGTCCGCTGTTTCACCAGATTGACTGACAAATACAGCTGTATCTTCTCTGTATATAGGTCCTTGCCGATCCAACAGATCACTAGCAATTTCCATTGTAACAGGGATACCTATATTTTTTATGTGTAACAAACATAAAAAGATCAAATATAGCTACTTTACAATCAGAAAAAGATTTCAGACAGTCAAAAGCCCACCAGAAAGTTCTTCCAAGATAGGTCTCGCAGCTAAAGCAGCATTGTAGCTTGTACCACAACCAATGAAAACAATTCGCCTGCTTCGCCTAATTGTTTTAAGGTGGTCCTTCAGTCCGCCGAGGAGAACAGTCTTGGCTTTGCACGAACCACCACGTAAAAGCCTACCCCTCATTGTGGTAGTTAGAGATTCAGGCTGTTCATGAATTTCTTTCTGCATATAATGTTCGAAATTTCCTTTATTTATTTGTTCAACCTCCATCTCAAGAATGGACAATGCTCGTTGTACTGATGCAACTTTTGAAAGGCCACCATGCTTTCCTTTATCAAACTTTAGGATCGACACGCCTCCATCCTGAAACAACCACCATCGCAGGCAAAATCGAATAACTTTAATGTTTTTGTACCTCAGGTTTCGAAAGCAATGAGTGCAAGAATCAAAGAAATCAGTATTAATTATATCTTGGCACACAAAAAAATATTTGTATGGTAAAACCCAAGGTCCCTGAACCTCCAAAAGGCATGCTAAGGAAAGTGAGAAAAAGAATTACAAAAGGCATCCTACATGATAATAATAGTTTGAGTATCCATATCAGAACAGCTAAGAAATATAACCTTCCATTTTTATGAAAGGTTACAAAGCGTGTTCATTGAATAAACAAATAAAAGAAAAGCATGAGCTTATGAAGTTCTGCACAAAGGTTGCTACTAATTTAATAAAAGAAGATAGTCAATGAATTACCTTAAGATGCACAACTTCACCGTCCTCAATCACCAAAACCTTTTTGGTGTGTTCAACTACAGCATTTGCATCACTGGATAAGAAGAGTTCTTTTGGATGTCCACTTTTTGAAAGGAAATTATCATCATGAAATGCAGAACCAGTGCTAGAAATTTCATTAAGTTCCTGACATTATAGCAAAGGGAAAGTTCAATACGTTATAAACACAAAATTTGTAGATAAAAAATCAGGTAATGATTCAAAACAGACTCGTGATATTAGCACTATGGAACCATAGGAGGCACAACACAGACCAAAACTAGGGATAAAGCCTTAGTAACCAAAGCTTTATAGAATGTAGGCATAGTTAAGGGTTTTAGCCTCAGGTGTTCAGTACATATAGCAAAAGCAACGTACTTTGACACCAAGGAGCAACGGACTGCCACGTTTGCAAGCAATCAACTCATTTGGATAATGCCGGCTTTTAAAGATCAGCGCATAGGCTCCTTCAAGATGCCTCATAACCTCAAGCACAACTTGACTGAATGTGATAGTCTGGTCACCTGTAACATAAACGAGATATCACTCAAGCATCACAGTAGATTGTGCTTTAAGGATTAATGTGAAAAGATTGAAATAAATATCCAACGAAACAATATAATCAAAAGGAAATGCGCTTTATGGGTATATTGAAGAAACAATAACTGGCTATACATGATACCCGCAACAAAACTATTTAAAATGCATTCATCCTGAAAAGGAGAACAACAATATGGAATTTAATTGATATTTCAATTCCTATTGTACAAAAGTACTTCCCTGCCTTTATTTTTGGGCAATAGATATAAGAACATGAGATATTTGCTCCAACGTAACTGATAAGCCTTTTTCTTCTAGAAGAAATTTAACATGGGAACCTTCTAGCTTTCAGTAAATTTCTTCTATGCAACTTCAAAAGAATTGGAGATATTAAACCACATACCTATCAAACTTATCAGTTAATGAGATTATTTAAGGACTAAATTCTTGTTACTACCTTGAACTTTAGGGGTCTAATCAGTTCAGTCCCTGCATTTCTAATTTCATCAAAACAGTCCCTGAACTTTCAATTCTCATCCAATAGGTCATTCCGTCACAGTTCCTTCCAATTGGGACGTTAACTGCTGACGTGGCAGGCCAAATGAATTGTGAAATATCCATTATACCCCTAACTTCATTTGACCCAAAAACAAAAACTTTTTTTTTTCTCTCTCTCTCCTCCCCCGACCTCTCTCTGGTCTCCCTCTCCTCGGTTGCCCCGACGTCTCTCAATTGACAGCAAATAAAAAAAAAAATTTGGTCTCCCCGACTTCTCTCTGCTCTCCCTCTCTTCCTCTTCTTCCCCCTCCCCCCTCTCTCTTTTCCGGCACTCTCTCTCTCTACATCACCACCGTTCATCATCACAGCGCCGGAATTCTCTCTCATTTCTCAAGTCTCAACCACCGAGAACTTCCAGTCCAACCACCAGTTCCAACCCCACCATCATCACAGACTTGCAACTTCACCTGCAAAATCACAAGATCACCAATCCATCTACGCCGGCGAATCACAGTCAAGATCGACTTCTTTGGGCACCCAAATCCCAGTAAAGATCGACTCTCTACACCCAAGATCACCATCATGCCTCTCCGAGTCCCTCTCGGATCTTCTCTCTCTCTCTCACACTGCGTTCATGTTCTTGTATTCGCATACACTTTACTCTACGCTACGCTCTCCCTGCCGCTTCAACCACTCATCTCTCTTCTCCTCAACCTTTCTGATTTCTCCAAATCCTAATCGCGCCATTTCTTCTCGCCCCTCTGTCTTCGACGCTCTCATGTCCGACGCTCGCGCTGCCGCCGCCAAGAAAAAGCCCCAATCCTCTTCCCCCAAGAAGCGCAAAACCCTAGACCCGATCCCCAATTCGACGCCCAAGGAAAACTCCAAATTGCTATCCAAACCGGAAAACAGTACTCCAAGCCCGGCCCCAGAATCCAAACCAGAAAAAGAAAAACAAAGTCAAGAACATGCTAGCAATGGCGCCGAGCTGGCACCGACCGCGAAGAAAGTGTGCGCGGCGGCCGGAGTTAAGGAGCGGACGGCCCAATTGACCATTAGAATTGAGCTGTGGCGGTGGCTTGCCGTGATGACTGCTGGGCTCGGCGGTGAGTGTCTTGAGAAGTCCCGATGAGGAAGAGAGAGAGAGAGAGAGAGAGAGTTCCAAGAAGAAGAGAGGGAGAGCAGAGATAGAGGGGTCAGGGAGGAGATTTTTTCATTTTTTTTGTTGTCAATTGAGAGAGAGTGCCGGAACAGAGGGGGGGAAGAAGAGGAAGATAGGGAGAGCAGAGAGAGAGAGGTCGGGGGAGAAGAGAGAAAAAAAAAAGTTTTTTTTTTTGGGTCAAATGAAGTTAGGGGTATAATGGATATTTCACAATTCATTTGGCCTGCCACGTCAGCAGTTAACGTCCCAATTGGACGGAACTGTGACGGAATGACCTATTGGATGAGAATTGAAAGTTCAGGGACTATTTTGATGAAATTAGAAATGCAGGGACTGAACTGATTAGACCCCTAAAGTTCAAGGTAGTAACAAGAATTTAGTCCATTATTTAACTAAGAATGATAATTGCATGAACTATGTAAATTACAATCGTGCATTGCAAAATGTAAAGCATAAATCTTGAACTTTCAAGTTGTAATTTATACTTATGAAGCAAATGTTTCAACACACTTCAATTATATTAATTACCTTCTCCTTCTTTAGCTTTATCAAAGACATATTTGGCAAGCTTGGGAATAACTTCAGTGTCTGTTTCAGATTCAAAGGTAAATCCATGCCGGACTAGTGTGCCCTTTAAGGCCTGAAAAGTGAGCAAGGAAGTATATCAGCAGAGCTCATTGTTGACGGAGCCTGTTAGGTATACAATTATAAAAGAAAGTCAAACTGAACCCAATTCATAAGTAAATTAACAAGAATAAAGAAGGTATGAATATTGCAAAAGAAAGAAAAAAATATCAACAGATTTATTATATGAGCAATCATCTTGCCACGATAACTTTTCTCTTTTTCTTTTGGATTTGAAAGTATTTAACACATTCATCATCAAAAAAGTTGCATTCAAACTTTGATTTTCAATTTTAGTACAAGCAATACCCCATTATCAATGCTTAGCATGGCTGCTCTCACCACTCATATTGTAATTGTTTTGAGAGCCACACTCATCATCTTGTCCACAACCAACATCCTTGCCGCCCCATTTGATGTCTAAACCAGCTTTATCTACACCAGCATTACAGCTCACAACCACCGCACCACATTATTACCAATAATCCAGAGTCCACCAATGTAAATACCCAATTTTCCCTGTAAACATGAACTCCTTTTACACGACATCCCCACTACTATTTCCATCAATGATACCATCCCCCAGTGCAAGAAACCTAATACCACTAATCCTGCCTCATCCACAACCTCCACTACACGTTAACACACACAAAAAAAAAAAAAAAAGACACTCAAAATCTATCATCTTTCGGTCAAATCTTATCACTGACAATAATTGAAAGAAAAATCTTTTCATTGTACCGATTCCTGTTAATTTGAACTTGGGGAGAAAATTCACTTTTCCTTTTTGAATTAGTGAAACTGCCATAAGTAAAAGTTCTAATTGATATGGGTGACCACAGGATATTGAGCACATCAGTGTGTTGAAGGCTCTAGTTAAGCTGAGAATGAATCTCCAACAATTAAAACAAACAAAACACTAAAAGGCAGGTAAATAATTTCTCAACGATAAATATAGGAGTCAGCCCACTTAAAAAAAAAAAACAAAGATTCATACCCCCCCCCCCCCCCTCAACCATACGTAATAATCGATTATTTCTTTATAGTGTTCATGATAATGATTAATCTGAAAGCCAAAATAATAATTCTGAAAAGAAAAACGCCGTTTCACTGAAATATTTAACAAACCTCATAATTTGTAATAACTCCATTGTGGACGACCAAAAATTCATTTCCAGGATCAGAGCTTTGAGGATGGCTGTTCCTTGGAGCTGGCTCTCCATGAGTGGCCCATCGGGTATGTGCTATTCCAGCATGGTGAGAGAAACATTCCTTTAAATTTAAATCTGTTTCAGCAACCTCTGGAAATACCAAAAATTAACATTAATTCTAAGGACCTCACTTAAAAGTATTGGAAAATATTTCTTTGAGGTTGGATGTTCAACAAAATAATAGCATGTATCTGATAAATTACCAATTATCCCAAGAGTATAACCTGTTGGGAGACAGTAAATGTATGTATTTCAACATTCAACATTCAAAAGAGGAGAGGTCCAAAGTTCCAAAGTTGCATTGTGCTCTTTCTTTTGATCATCACAATGAGGAAATGACCAAACTCACCAAACGGTAAGCCTGGTCGGAACCCAGCTTCAAAAAGTGCTGGTTAACCCGAGTAACACTAACAAGTTGAAAATGAACTTTTTTTTTTTAACTTAATTGAAAAAGAATGAGACACAGATTTTTACTGGGTTGACCCGGTAGATTAAGTCGGACAAGTTTTGCCGGGGCTGAATCTGAGCCCGGCAAATAAACAGAATGTAGAATTACTGAAATAAGAAAACAGAATTAGATTATGGAAAATGAAAAAAGTCGCACCTTGGTAGACGGATTTGACGAGCGACTCGATGTTTCCCTCCTGGCGAAAAACGAGCGAGGGAGGCAGAGAGTTGGGATCGGAGGAATGATCGATCGAAATTCCGGCCGAATCGTAGCCTCGGTACTCCAACCGGCGGAGACCATTGAATAGCACCTGAAGAATATAACTCCTCTCCCTGTTGATATTGTAATTCAGGTACGCAAATATCCCACACATGTCTCTTCCTTGTTCTTCTTCTTCGTTCTTCTTCTCGGTTTGACAGAGAGAGAGGAAGAACAGTTATACTTGAAATAAAGAAACAAGGAAGGGAGTTGAGGAATTTGACCTCTGACTTTTCTGGGGATTTGAATTTGGAGGAGGGAGTCGTAACTAATTTGGGATTTTGTAACGAGATCCAATAAGACTGACCGACACAATGTGATCTAGAAGATTGAGACACTGCAGAGCGCAGAGGGCTTGGGGTATAATTGTTATATGAGAAAAAGATCAAGGGTGGTATTGTCTTTTAGCATTGCATCAGTGTGCTACTATGGCCTCATTTGATTGGTTGCCAGGTTAATATTGCGGCCCAGCATTGAAGGGTATTTGGCCTTTCTCCAAGTTGGTAGTTTTACTAGTTGGTTTCTTGGAAACTTTGAGGAGAGAATATATTGCCTATTCTGTTTGACTGTTTATTTGGATAGGTATCAAATTGGCAGTGTCTATAAGTATATTTCTTCCTATCTTCTTCACTTGAAAAATATGATTTTTTTTGGTAAGTAGATTTTCATCTCTAGAATTCTCCTCCGTTTTAAGCTCTCGAAAAATGTAAAAAGAGTACTTAAATCTTTGAGTGCGATGCTTTAATCAAAGACCATCACACCCAGGTGTCTTTTTAAGGAACCAGTAAGAAGTATATAATTTCCTTCTTCTCCATTGAACAAGTTTAAGTAGAGTTGAAAAGAAAAGAAAAGAAAATGTACTAACCCAGGTCTCTTTTCAAGGAACCAGTAAGAAGTATATAATTTCCTTCTTCTCCATTGAACAAGTTTAAGTAGAGTTGAAAAGAAAAGAAAAGAACATGTACTATGACAGAGATTTAGGTGAAAGGATATGATATACTGGGGTAGAGTTCCCCTTTCACCATTTAACCACATTTTTATGGCAAAATTGACTTGTCCTTTTGGACTCGTATTTTAACTTTCATACTGCCCCTCTTTATTTTTCTTTTGGTCATGAACATACATACTGGTTGGCACTAATTCTCCTGCATCAGTATCCCTGCCATTCCTCAAAAGAAAAACCAGCAAAAGAAATAGAGGTTTAACAAGACCCATGATTACGATTTCAAAAGCTTTGCAAGCTCTCAGGACCTCAAAACAGATTTGATTTGAGTACAACTTTTTCTTCTGATCAAAAGCTACATGTTAGCTTTAACAAGCCATGATTACAACTTCACCTCACGTACCTGCAATTCCTCAAAACAAAAACCTGCCAAAAAGGAGGGCAGAGTGTTGATTTCCTCATTCATGTGTTACTGAAATTCAAACATAATATTTTTTTCTTAGAAAGAAACTGAGATTTTATTAGGGGCAAAAAGCCATAGAACTTGAGGACAAGAAGAAGAAGTCATCAAGACGAACTAAAAGAACCTATGACTAACAGAAAAATATTGATCAACACATACACAACTGTATTTTCTTATTGCATATTAAAAATAGAGGAACTTACCCACCCATGGTACCCAACTTACCTTTTGTTGAATATTCCACTAAGATGCCTTTTTGGTCATACACTTCCATTTATCCTTGAGATTAGCTGCAGTACGAGAACTGTGGAATCTATCTTTATAAGACTGACAAATTTTCTCCCAGGGTATATTCTTTCTATTTGTGTTGTTCCAAAAATGTTTCACTCCCTCCTGGAGCATAAAATTATTCGAGTTAGATTCCAACTACATAACAAATCAGAAGATCACAGTTTCCATATCCCACAGAGATCTGAGCTCAATTTAGTAATGTCATTTCGTTTTTTTTTCTATACCTTGATCCAAGAACTTTTCAAACTCTTGAAGAAAAGAAAAGAAAAACAGAGTTAAGCAAATGTAAGGTTAAGTAGGCAAAGAATATAAAGGGTTTTACATTCACATGCTTCAGATGATTCGTATAGGTATGCTTTTAGGATATCAAGTCTATTAGCATACATTTGGTTTTAAGTTGCTATACAGTGCCTGAAATGTGTGCCCATGAATTAGTACATGTTCATACTTTCTCTTATCAAGGGTACAAAACATTTAGCAGGATAGTTAACTTTGTCTCATAATCCAATCTTTTTTCCATCTTTAAAAGAAGAGACATGTGAGTTTCTACTTGCAGCAAAAAAGAAAGGTCATCGCTATAGACAGAATTAGCTCATACTATTTAAAATGATGAAATGAATTCCAGACAGGCGGAAATACGTACCTTTAAAGCTTGTTCCTCTTCCTGGGTCCAGAATACTCTCGTACCCTTTCTATCGAGAGCTGCAAAGCTTGCGCTGCAGACGCAATGAATGAATGAATTATCAATTGGTAAATGGAGGAGAATGTTGGCAGGAAAACAAACTCAAAAAGGATCACCTGAGAGATGCATCTTCATTCGACTTTGCTTCATCTTCCTTCGAAAGCCCTACTGTTAGCAAGGGCTGTACTACCAAAGGCTCCTGTTGAAAGCCATGCCTTGTTGCATCATTGTTTGAATCCGCTGCTGCTTTGGAAATCCAGTCGGCCAATTTAACAGCGGATAGGGCTACCTTGTTCCCTTTCTGCTTACACAAACAAACCATCCGCTTGTATGCACAATAAGGGCAGTAGAAGTTACCCACATCATCAAATTGAGGCTTCACCACCATACACCTCTCATGAATACCAACTGGGCATTCATTCTCACAACACACCAACAATTTCCCACTTTCACTACCACCATCACACGCAACACACCTCGCATTTTCCTCCGACTCTGAACTCATCCTAAAAATCCATCAATCACAACCAAGGATTTGCTGATGCTGATGCTGCACAAGCTATTCCAAATTGGGGGCTATTCCCATATGAACCCTAGAAGATTTAAAGATTCCAGCTTTTCCACGAGTATGGAGTATGGAGTATGGAGTATATATGTAAAGGCGCTGGACTGGACGCCTCTTCTCTTATTCAAATAGCACGGCCCAAAAAATTTTCCTTTTTCCTTTTCGGCTAAAAGGCCCAATGAATCATATACTCAAATCTCGATTAGACTTTCATTTCTAGGATTCTCTCTTATACAGTGACCTTACTTGAGTCATTTTGCCTAGTAGAATATAAAAAGTAGTTGCTGGTCTCTCTTTCTTTCTGAGAACATAAGTAGTAGATTATGGTACATTTCTTCTCCATTGAAGTCGAACTAGAATTGCAAAGAAAACGTCATATGGATACATACAAGTAGAAGAATAATTTCCAAGCAGACGTTTTTTCATCACACTAATTATTAACATGTCATGGAGAAAATAGAAGAAGATTGATTCAGCTCGATCTAACAGTCTCTATGGCAGCAACTAGATCGTCGAATTTGGCCCCCGTCACTTCTTTTACAACCTTGTCGTGCTTCAGAATCTTGAAAGTCGGTACCACCCTTATTCCAAGCTCCTTTGCCAATGGCTGCTAACAATAATCAAAAATAAACATAAATAAGATAGAGCACTGCAACGCCACACAAAATTTCACCATAACAGGTAACAAACCTTGTTTTCTTGATTACAATCAAGCTTCAAAAATATGACATCGTCATATTTCTGTGACAATTCTTGATATTTTGGTGCTATAATCTTGCAAGGACCACACCTGCAGATCAAGATCAAAGCACATAGTAATTAATCTTAAGATATTAAGATAGACCAACTAAAACAGAAGTGGTCATGGTAGCGAGGTTTTCCTTATGCCTCTCCTGATATTCTTAAACCTGAATGATATACAGTTTTGTTTTCCTAATGCCTATCCTGATATATTTTTAACCTGAATGATATATGTTTTGTTTTCCTTATGCCTCAGCATAGTGTAATAAGCAATCCAACAATGATCCAAAACCACCATATCAGGACTTCCAGAACCTCCAAATCAAAGCTCAACATAATGATCAAATAATAATAGTGGTGTACTATCATGCATTACTTCTAATATAGTTGATAACAATAGCCACTCCATGATGTGATACAGAAGAAAGAAAATTGATCCAGTGTGCTAAATATCATATTGTAAGATATAAAATCAAATATTCTATGGCCTCCCAGCTCAAGTTCACACACCGGTTTCACAGTTTCATGATTGGGAATCAATAATGATCAACTAAAATATAGTCCAAGACCTCAACTACTCAAAGACCAAAGCTGTATTACTTCCATCTTTCTATTTTTCATGTAAAGAACAAACTACATCATAAATGTAGGCTATAATTCCCATAAATGTAGAGTAAAAAGAGTCCATTAGTTAGGCCTCGATCTGACTTCAACTACTGCCTGGTCGCATGCTTTATTCTTAGTTTCGCTTTGTGTCGTGCCAATGCCCAAGTTGGGATTGTCTTCATGGCATTGAATTCAAAGAAGCTGTATTTGAACTCAAGAACTGATCTAGGGTACTTAAAGAACAGTGGGGAGCATATATGCATCATCATCATCATGAAGAACTGAAGGAGTAAGAATTAAATCAGCACTCTACTCTACTTTAAGTCGTACTTTATATAATCAACATAAATGACTGCCTTAGCTGATCGAAAATCAACAAGATATATGGTCACTGAAACTGTCCAAAGCCCTTGCTAATCCAAACAACCTAGCTATTATTAAATCACGCACGGCAGGGGAAGTGAGCATCTCAGAATTTTTAGACCACTGTCCCCTAGCTATGCTACCAACGTACGTACAACAACTTACAGAATGACTACAATCCATGTCTGATGTTTCATACAAGCTAGAACTACTTGTCGCGATTAAGATCCCCAAACCAACTGGGAATCAAAATTTGAAAAACTTGATACTAATTAAGACTTGAGTGATTTCAAAAGAAAAGCCTACCATGACCTCTTTACAAATACAAGAAAGAAATTGTCTAATTTTTCAGACCTGGCCACATAAAGATTTGTTTGCTTTGAAGTTTGAACATGATTACTCTAATTGGTAGTGGATTGAAAGTGAATATATATGAATTAAAACGGGGAGCTAGTAGAGATGGAAATAATAAATGGTGTACGTGAAGGTTACCATTGGGTGTACATATCGAGGACGATGGTCTTGTCGGCGGCGGCATTGACGATTGGCCAGAAGGTGTCCTTGTCGACCTCAGTGACCTGACCCACGGTGGCCACAGTCTCCAAGCTCGACCTCACCGCAAAGGCCTTGTTCCTCCTGAAACCCCCCACAACATTCCTCTTCCTCTTCGAAAGGAATAAGCAGCTGGTACTTGAATTTGAGTAAATGATCGGATGCTTCGCGACACTCGGTAAAGACGAGGTGGAGGAGGAGCGGCAAATGGAGCGAGGACAGAGTGTGGCTGACTGGAGAAGAGCCATTTCTGTGATGGAGAGCACTCCAGTTGCAGCAGCCAGAAACAAATAATAATAAGAGATTGAGGAGAAGAAAGACTGATTTACCCTTTGGTTTTGTGGCTTGTACTGGGATATTCTGTCTACTTTTTGTCACTTCACAAACTCAAATCCATCTGTGGTCTGTGGTTGAAGAGCTACCTTGGTATTGGAAAGACAACATTGTCCTCTGATTTGTCAGGCACTTGCAACTTGCACCTTGCCAATCACCAAAATACAAAAAAATTAATGAAAATATTACCGATATTGGTTTCAACAAATACAAAAATTTTGAGTACAAATTCTGAAATCAACTAAAAATGTATTAAAACATATATACTAGAAAAAGCTAAAATTACACAATTGAAAGGACATTTTTCATCTCTTCAATTACATTAATTATGGAAGCAAAATGACGGTTGAGGTTTGGATTGAAAAGTTTCGGGTTAATTAATTTGATCAATGAGAGAGATTTTTAAACTTTATTTGGGGTTTAGCGGGCTGTAATGGGTAACGACTAACGAGTGATGTAGGTGAGGGGGCTCTTGGTTTTGAGAAAGTGAAAGTGATGGAGGAGAAGTTATGGGTTAGGTTGTGAGATCGGATGCTAGCTAGCTATTTTGTAATGGAATTTGCTTCATCTTTTCCTCAAGTTGCATACTAGCTATGTCCTCCACATAAACGGGGAGAAGACTAATCAAAATTTTAAAAAAATATGTCTCCTATTGGAGTCGATCGGCAAAAATGTATGTTATGATAAAGACAATTCGCAAATTAGAGGGCGGGGTTTGAAATTTGGTATATATAGTACTAGTGTGTGTTGGTGTTTGTTGTCATTAATTTAGAGAGCCATCTAAATTTTATCCTTATTCTTTTCGTCACATAGAGTTATGTCATGATCAATTGATCATAACCGTTTATTTATCTCAAATATGCAAGTTTGATATGTGGGAGAGGCCTCGTACGTACGTGAATTCCATGCATATTAATTGTTGATTTGGGTCAACAAATAATAAAATTAACCAGTTTAGTGATTGGGAAACTGACTATTGAATTGTTGGTTTAGTTTAGTAAGGAAGGGAGGTGAGGGAAGTCAAAGGTGAGGAGACCCAAAGAGACCAAGTTTGGCTCCCCCCAAAAACAAAGGAATGACGGCGTTTACTATTTTCAATACAGACAGGAGTTCCCCCCTGCTTAATTTGGCATCGAGAGAGCGTAACTCTCTCCTGGCCGGCATTGGTTAATTACGACACCACCTCCGATCCTTGTTCTTTGTCCACCCAACCCAATTCGGCCATTATTTTTTCACAAAACCCGGCCACATTTCTAATCTCATCCTAGCCTCAAGATTACTTGAGACTCAATCAATCTGGGTTTTGTCTGAATTCAAATAAAGAAAAAGGGTTGCTGTTGGGTCATATTGGCCGGAGATACATACATAGCTAGTACGTAGCTTCAACACATCTATCGATCGAAACTGAACCTTGTACGTACGTGCATTGATCAATCTCGATCATACTGTGGGTTCCAATTTGAAATGGAACCAATTATAAGAAGAAGATCGTCCTTAGTTGCGGTGGTGGTGCTTCTTTTGGCATTGCTTGTGAATGTGTCCGGTAACTTGGTGTTCTCGGTGAACCACAAGTTGAAGGGTCGAGAGGGAGGGTCGTTGAGTGAGTTTAAAGCCCATGATGATCGCCGTCACGCAAGAATTCTCGCCACCGCCGCCTCCGAGAATGCTGTGGATGTGGCATTGGGTGGCAATGGCCATCCTTCGGAAACTGGGTAACTAACTAACTAATTAATTCATCATCTCATCTCTAACCGTCGTTGCGTGCCATTATATATACAATATGCATATCTACGTATTAATTCAATTTTCCTCTTTATTCTTTAGAAAGTTTCCTTCTTTCTTCATTTCTTGTGCTAGCTATAAGCTGCATGTTGGGGGAACTTCACAAAATATAACCCCTGCGCCATGCTTTTTATCTTTTATTTTTTCAAATTGTTTATTTTTTTAAATGGTACTTTAAAAAAATGGTATTGAAATTGTCATTTTCCGTAAGATTTTGAAAATGGTATAAAACCAACATTGGGACCTCTGTGGTGTTGCTTTAGGTAATTCCTGTTCAGTTTTCTCTTCATTGAAACTTAGATTCAGAGGACTCGTCTCATCTTCCTTCCGGTGATCGATATTGTTCTTCTGAGGAGTAGGGTTTATGAGTGCTTTGACCGAGATTTGGGGATTTGGGAGAAGCTAGGTAGCCATTTGCATGTTGGTACCATGTGAGGGTGTTCTTGCCTAGTCCCTAAACTGTAAACCCTAATCCTGGCCTCTATTCCTCAGAAAAAAAAATGTTTTGGTTTTGTTGCTGATCGTGCTTAATTATTAATTATTAGCTTACATATATGGATGTTTGAGAAATTGGGTTGCAGGCTCTACTTCACTAAACTTGGGATTGGGAATCCTTCAAATGACTATTTCGTGCAAGTTGATACCGGAAGTGACATATTTTGGGTGAATTGCGTTGAGTGCGGCAAAGACTGCCCTGACCAAAGTCGCATTGAAGGTGTAAATCTCACACTCTACGATCGAAAGAGCTCTTCCACTTCAAAGTTGGTGACTTGTGACGATGAATTTTGCGCTTCCACATACACTTCCTCATCCAAACAACGTCAAGTTCCCAATTGCAAGCCAGACATGCAATGCCAGTACAATATTGCTTACGGAGATGGAAGCACAAGTGCCGGATACTTTGTCAAGGATGATGTGCAATTTCAGAAAGCCACCGGAAACTATCAAACATCTCCCACTAATGGATCTGTAATATTTGGGTACGTGATCGTTCACTCATGAGTTAGTTGCCTTGCATTTTTAGCTTCATATATATTATGAAAGTAATTGGCCATGGTTAGCTCTAGAGCATGCAGTACTGCTCCTGATTGTGGAATATATTTTTAGGTGCGGAGCTAAACAATCTGGCGCTCTGGATAAATCTTCTCTTGCACTTTCCGGGATAATTGGTTTTGGACAGGCAAATTCATCCATGCTTTCACAGCTAGCTGCCGCCGGAAAGGTGAGAAAACAATTTGCACATTGCTTGGATAACACGAAACAAGGTGGTGGAATCTGGGCCATTGGAGAAGTCGTCGAACCCAAAATTAAGAACACATCACCTATGGTACCGAATCAGTACGTACTACTACTAATTAATACTACGTAGCACTATTTATCTATCTATCTCTTTCCGCTTGAATTGTAATTAACACTCGCATTACATATATGTTGGATGATCAGGATGCATTACAATGCTGTGTTGGAGTCACTTGAGGTGGGAGGTGATGTTATAGATCTTCCCACTACTAGTGCTATAGATAAAATATTTGGCAGCAGTGGAGACCAAAATATGGCAATTTTTGACAGTGGTACAACCTTGGCTTATTTACCACCAGAGATGCAGGAACCATTAGTGAAGAAGGTATATATGTTCTAAATTCAAATCCCTAATTTCAATTAAATATCATTTGTTGATTCGTCCAAATATGTTACTTTAATTAATTCATGCATGTTCTTTTTTTAATGATCAGATATTGGCTAAGGAGCCTGGATTGAAATTGCATACTGTTGATGATGGCCAGTTCACATGTTTTGAGTATTCCGAAAAGTAAAGCACGTACTTTCTAACTGTAGTACTTATTCCTTCTTGTACGTCTTGAACTTTGAATTTGTGCTTTTGGTTGATGCAGCGTTGATGAAAAATTTCCTGTTGTCAAGTTCACTTTCAAGAATTCCGCTTCTTTGTCAGTATATCCTCATGATTATCTGTTCAGTTTGAAAGTAAGTGGTTTAATTTTAGTACTTGTTTGTAATTAACATGGCCTGGAAGTTAATTATCCTTGTACAATGAGTTGTTGATCAATTTACTGACTAATCCACCTTTTTCAATGTTGTATTACATATACACAGGAGGATGCCTGGTGTATTGGTTGGATGAAATCTAAACCTGCATCGAAGGCCACCATTCTTCTGGGAGGTATATATACATACACAGTAATTTTACAAATTTAGTTGCACTGTGTATAAGTAACTCAATTCATTCATTGACATACAATTGTTAATTTCCATTGGCAGATTTGGTACTTTCGAATAAGGTAGTCGTATATGATCTTGAAAAGCAAGTTATTGGGTGGACTGATCACAACTGTGAGTAGCTCTAGCATTGACTTGTCATTAGCCGGCCTTAATTTTGATGTTGAATCTGTTTGTAATTTGGGTTTTGGTTTAATGAATGTTAGGTTCTTCAAGCATAAAAGTGAAAGATGACAAGTCAGGGTCGGACTACTCTGTTGGGTACCACAATCTTGCTTCTTCTTCAGATGCTTCCAGCCTAAGACTACTAATGTCATTCGTGCTATTAGTAACTGCTGCTGCTACTGCTATGCTGCAAATGATCTCTATATAAATCCATCGATCACCTCACCTAGCTAGCTATTTCTCCGGCCAACCAACCCTAAAAAATTAAAGAACGTAACACAACAGCCTCGATTCATTTAGATTATGGTGCACCATAAGCAAATCCGTGATGGCTTGATTTCATCGATTATAGTGGAAGTCTTTTATAATATCCACCATAATTCTGGTGCACTTTTTCTTTATGATGAGCTTGTTTGTACTCAGAATTTTTTTATGAATTCATGCATGGGTACTACTTAGATAAAAACTTCGATATAGATCTCGGATGTGATATATTACTGATTATGATACAGTATTAATTTAATTATACAAAAACATTGATCGATATATAACAAGTACTAGTGACAAGTTGTTTAAGTTACAAGGTTGTTCTCAGAAGCTGTATAACAAAATAGACAAGTGCCAGAAACAGGGCAATTTGGTACACATCTCTTTGGAAACCGTCGTCCCTTTGAAAGAACTGATCGAAATTCAAATAGAGCAAATTGATCAGTAAAGCAACAATAACTAACTAACTAACTACGTACGTACGTACGTACGTACTGAGCATATATAATTTAGTGTTTACTAGGTGACTGACCTTTGTTGGATCACCAGAAGGGTCTGGAAAAATGTCCATGTTCTGTTTTTCTGTTGGAAAGCGGCTGGAAAGGGTTTTGACAGCATCAGCCAAGTCTTTTCCACCCTCAATGGTTGCGAAAAGACGACGTGACGTCCAGAAATAGGTTTGTGCAATGAGAGGAGAAGCTGATAAATCCCAAAACTCTTCATGTTGAGTAACCTGCCCACTAATCTGGTTCAGAGTGAATTGGGAGTTCACTCTTATAGTCAAATCTGCATCACCTCCTAGAATTAAAGCACCAGCAATGTTCTTGGGCTTCCCTTTGATAGTCCACTTGATACTTAGCACACTGGTCGATAACATGCTCATTTCTTGAACACTCTGTACGTACAACAGATTGAGTACTACAATTACTGATCGTACTAATTGAGGAATTAATTAAGAATAAATATGATTAATTAAGAAGATATATAGACTGATTGCGAGTGACCGACTACGGAAGGCTTTTCTAGTGCAGTGGTTATCCATAGTGGTCTCTTGTATTTCTCACGACCACTAAAACTTCTAACTGGGTCCTGCAATAAGCAACCAATTAATTACAAATAATTATAAATACATGCTAATGCATAGTACCTATCAATGTGCGTGCGTAGGACGTACAACTCGATCGATCTCGATCTATATATGCTAGCTAGCTACGTACCTTGTATTGAACAGAAAGAGCAAAAGTTCCGAGGGCGCGATTGCCTTGGCGGAGCTCAAGAATGTCGCGGACAAGTTGCCGAGCAGTGGACTCGACCAAGGGGCTGCTAATGCACTCGAACTCATTGCAAAGCTCCCCAAAGTTCAAGCCATCTACAATCCTATCAGCCTCTGATGATATTAGATATTCTTTATCAGAGTCAAAGGAGGACAATTCAGTACTACTCCTGCCCTGATCGTTTGTGACTGCAATTAATTAATTAATTAATCAAGCAATGACTCAACTTAATTAGAGCTAGCAAGCAGTAGTACGTACGTACGTACGTACGTAAATACCTCGCAGTAAAAAAGGATGGTCGACATGGTGTGAATATTGTTGGGAGGAAGACGCAGTACTAAAAGGCTTGGTGTGGAAGAGGCGGCGGCGGCCAAGGCAGCAGCTGGTGAAAGTAGTCGTAGTAGAACAAGTAGTGCAGCAGCTGCTGTTCATCATCATAAATGATATCGTCATCATTTCTCCTCCGATCCCAATGCGCGCATAAATAATAACTGCTTGCACTTGCAGCTACAATTCTCCATGCGTCATCACACTTTCAATTTTTCCATCAAAATTAATTTTTAATTAATTCATTCATTATTTTCTGGTTTTGAAATATATGTACGTACGTTTCCCAGCTCTGGTTTTGGGATAAGGTTAGCTAGCTAGCTTGTCGATCGCTCTCTGTGTGTGTGTTTGAGAGATGCCACTTATCGTGTGCTGATTGGGGGAGGGAGACCCACACTCGATCTGACCTTGTCAGTCAGGCTGTCAGCTTAGCTAGCTTTAATTTACATATATATATATATATATATATATATATATATATATTGACCACTCGATACATCGTCTCACTGGAGCTAAGTTTAGTCACAGTCACCGACTCCATGCTATGTATGTGTCTTGTAATTATTATGGCCTCACGTTAATTTGGTTTCAAAACACGCCTACCTAGCTTCCTCGCTCGATCACGAACAAAACCTGAATACATATATATAGATGCTATTCAATCACAAAATGCAAGACTCATGACCACCTTTAATTTCCTTGCTGTACGTTAAACACTACATGCATACCGTAATGTTTCATTGTTATGGTTTTTATCGTGGCCACGTTTGTAGTATCTAGCTAGCTAATTAGATGCATGAACTAATTAAGAGTCGATCATCAAATTATTTATTTTAGATTTAGGATCACTTGAAAAAGGGAGCACTTTAGTATGAAGACTTGTAAAAAAGTAAAAAAGTGTTTACTAAAATTCTGGCTACGTACAATGACTGTTAAAAAATAATTAATATATAAGACGCATGCACTAACTTGATTGATTTTTTAGAGATAAAATCGTCAAATATAGTTATACCAGTAAATAGTCCTAGTCCTCTATATATATATATATATATATATAACTATAGTGTATAAAGTCAAGAATCCAATGGGAAGACAATTAAGCTCCTTTGAATTTTGTTATCCAATTAATGTATATATAGTGAATAAGGCAATATTATAAGTTAGAAATGGTGAGGGTAATTAGCTAGTCTCCCTCCCATCGATTAACAACTAGTTAGTTAATTGTATTCTCCTTATTGTCCATCAAGCTAGCTAGCTAGCTAGAGATGGAGAGAAATAGGAAGCTCTAGTGAGTCAGTCAAACTCCGTCTATCAACTACAAGAAAAAACTTAACTAATTAATAATCATATATATTATTAGAATGGATAATTAACTAATTCACCTACTTAATATACCAAAAAAATTATCAATACATGAGACTAGAAAAAAAATTACCAATCAACGAAAACAAAAGTTGAGAAGTCACATAACATTTTTATGAAAGAAAGAATTAACAAACAACAAAAGGTGAATATACACCAAGTCGTACAAGAAGAAGAGTGCCCAAAATTGACAAGAGCATCGACAATTTAATTTCTTTCATTCCTTAATTGTTTCATTAGTTCACAGAAGTTCACGCCCAGCTCGATATATATATCGAATTCTATCTGCCTGCAGTCTGGCTCTATGCTTAATTTATATATGCCAGTACGTACTTGGTTCAAATTAACTTGAAACCTCCGATCGGATCGATCTGGATTTGGGTGTTTGTCAGTTTCAGTTTGTTTCTGTCAATTTCACACTTGTTGTTTACAACGGCGCGCAGCTAACTATATCCGTATCGAAAAGCCCAACACGCGCGTACGCACACCACCTAGCTATACCTGTATACGAGCTACAGTATGTAAAAGAAAGTAAGTTATGGTCGTCCATATGTATGTGTCGAATTTCAATTCATTTCATTGTTTGACCTCGCAAGCTTGCTACTAATTTCAATTTCAATATCTCCGGCCTGCTCCCATATAAATATATAAATATATAACCTCATTGCTAGCTAGCTGCTTTGACTCCAAAATTGTACCTTTTTCCTTTTCCTTCCCTTCCCTTCTCCACATGCATTTCTTGTCTATATATAGGCCGGGCCGGGCCGGGGTTTCTTTATGCATTGCTTCTTGGCTATATATCTAGCTATCTTGTCATTATTGTCGACCATTAATTCCATCTCGTTGGTTTTATCAGCCCAGTTTCTCGATCTCTTTCCTATAAACTCATATACAAACCTCGATCGTTTCTGCAGTAATTAACTTCACCAATTCTATTCTCTGCGCGCACCAGTACGTCTAGCTATATATTATGGGCATGGCGGGCATTGCCAAAGTCTCAATTATATGCATAAGCTGCTGCTGCTTGTTGATGACGATGAGAATTGAGGCAGCCCCTCAAGGCTCTCTGGTCACCCAACTTCCTGGCTTCAGTGGCACTTTTCCTTCCAACCACTATTCCGGGTACCTTAATTAATTGCTACTATGTATATATATAATCAATGTGTGTTTAATTTCTTCTTCTATATATCTTCATGTATGTACGTACGTACGTATTGGGTATGTACAGGGTTAATTGTCTGTATAATTTAGAATTGAAATTGAAAATGAATGGTTGTGCTTGATTATGATGAATGAATTGCATATGTATGTATGTGTGTGACTGTGTAGATATGTAAGCATAGGTGGAAAGCATCTTTTCTACTACTTGGTAGTCTCAGAAGGGAACCCCGCAGAAGACCCTGTTGTTCTGTGGCTCAATGGTGGACCCGGTTGCTCTAGCTTCGATGGATTCGTCTACGAACACGGTACGCTAGCTATACATACAGTTCGTCATTGATATATATATATACGCTGCACTGCACTGTATTAATTATTTATTTTCTTCTTTTAAATTTTACTTCATTCAAATTCATTCCCCCAGTATCATCTGCGGCTTGTTCTTGTTTGACCACAATTAAGTTGTTGCGCGCGCGCACTTAATTTCTATTTATATTATACTAAAGGGAATTACTTTCTATTTATATATATAGAATTGGCCTGGACTGGACTGAGTGGCCGGCCGGAGTACTGGAGCCTATATATATACAGTAGATGGATATAAGCATGTTAATTAGCAGCCAAGTTAGCTTAGCTGTATATATACAAAATGTGTGTATAGTCATTGTCATATCATTCATTAATTTGGGGTACGTCTTCCTATCATTAATTTATCAAATAGCTTAATTAGCCAGTTTACTTACTTACTTGTTGGGTCATAGAGTCACGGGTACCTGCAGTACGTGGATTTGTAGATCATTGGATACAATAGAGCTAGCTAGGTACGTATATATTTTTGGTTTCACGTACAGCAACGGCTTGCTTATGTAAGGGAGCCCTTCCTATAATTGAGTAATAGATTTTGGGTCCAGTACTGAATTATGACATTGACATATCACCTTGTTCGTTCAATTCATTCCTCACTCGTACTGGTAGATTAGATTATTTTAATTACCTGACTAACAGTGAAAAATATTCCCGAATATATATTGTACGTACTTACTAGACTTTCAGCTTAATTATTAATTAATTGATATATAACGTTGTTTAATTAGTGTGAAATACGGATATTATTCGAGTATTATACGCGAAAGAATTTACTAATCAAGATATAATAATCATTATAGTAAACTCGCTAGGACACGGATATGAATGTGATATTTAATGAATATATATGTGCGTTCGTGGGTGCAGGGCCTTTCAATTTTGAACAAAAAGCAAAAGGAGCATTACCCACTTTACATCTTAATCCTTACAGCTGGTCCAAGGTACGCATAGGTCTAAATTAATTAAGTGTAAACGTACAGGTAGGCAAGTAATTAAGGCCCGCGCGAGATTGAGTTTGCTGTACGTACGTGTAGGTTTCTAACATACTGTATTTGGATTCTCCTGCTGGTGTTGGGTTTTCATACTCAGAAGACCCGAGCCAATACGTGACCGGGGATCTTCAAACTGCTTCTGATACGCACGCCTTTCTGCTCAGCTGGTTTCAGCAATACCCCGAGTTTCTTTCCAATCCTTTTTACATTTCCGGAGAGTCTTATGCCGGAGTCTATGTCCCTACTCTTGCTTTTCAAGTTGCCACAGGTAACCGGCGCGCGTACGACGTCTATATATGTCATCCAATCTTACAAACTTGATCTATATATATATAACGTACTTACTAATCCATCCATCGATGTAGGTATACAAAACGGAACAAAACCACTTCTAAATCTCAAGGTATATTCTCTATGAATTCAACTTATTCAAATAAGTAATTGCTTAACTGTATAATTAAATGAATGAATGTATTGTCCACGCACATACGTACGTATAGGGTTACATGGTGGGGAATGGAGTCACAGACAGAAAGTTTGATGGCAATGCTCTAGTCCCTTTTGCTCATGGGATGGCCCTCATTTCAGATCAAATCTATGAGGTACGTACCTACATTATTCATGTATGTCTGACGCAATATATCAATATATATTTGAGTCAACTAATAACATTAATGCGCGCAGGGAGTTATAGAAGCATGTGGGATCAACTACTCTAACTCAACTAGTCCCAAGTGCGACGAGAAACTTCAACTAGTTGGCCAGGTACTTATATTATATAAGTTAGTTCGATCATTAATTTGCTTTATAATACAAACCATATATGTATATGTATATTTCATCATTGTTACTTGATTAATTTAGGATTGTATATGTATGCATTAATTAGGCTATTGCTGGACTAAACATCTACGATATCCTTGAGCCTTGTTACCACGACCCAGGAACTAAATCAGGAAATGCTACTAGGACCAAAAACAGCAACTTACCATTAAGCTTTGAGCAACTAGGCAAGTCGTCTGAGAAGCCTCTCGGAGTGAGGAAGAGGATGTTTGGCCGCGCTTGGCCTTTCCAGGCACCCGTAGAAGATGGCTTTGTCCCTTTGTGGCCTCAGCTAGCTGCTCAATCTAACTCCAGAGATGTTCCATGCTTTGTAAGTTCCATACTATAAGCTAGCTAGAGAGCTCGTACGTACGTATCTTTTAATTACCTACCTAGCTAGCTAGCTCATAATCTCGATCATATACTAATACGATGGATCGTGTTAGCTAGTACTCGATCTGTTTAATTAAGCTTTTTATTAATTATATATAATCTGTACGTACGTAGGATGATGAAGTTGCAACTAAATGGCTGAACGACCCAGCAGTTAGGGAAGCAATTCATGCCAAGCCTGTAAGCAATTACTTAAACTATCCCAATTAATATCCCATATATGCCAATTCAAGCCTGCACTGTAATCTAATTACTTAAATTGCTGACTTGCATGATAATTAATTAATTAATATGCAGGCAAGTGTGTCTGGTCCCTGGGAATTATGCACAGATAGAATAAGTTATTATCATGATGCTGGAAGCATGATTCCTTACCACCAGAAGCTTACAAGCAAAGGATACAAAGCACTCATTTTCAGTGGAGACCATGATATGTGTGTGCCATATACTGGGAGCCAGGCATGGACTAGTTCACTTGGGTATAACATTGTAGACCAATGGAGGTCTTGGCTATCCAATGACCAAGTTGCAGGATACTTGCAAGCGTATGAAAACAACCTCACTTTTCTCACTGTCAAGGTCTGTTTATTGTTTTGCTTAATTTAATTGCTACAATTTTCATTATTGTATTAATTAATTGCAAACAAAAAGGTTGTACGTTCTGATGGCCTTGGCCTGGGGCTGCAGGGAGCTGGGCATACCGTCCCTGAATACAAGCCGCGGGAGGCACTCGACTTCTACAGCCGCTGGTTGGCAGGAAAACCGATATGATACGGCCGGCCGGGGAAGATCAGAAGACTTCGATTAAATCTTCCTTCTTTTTCATTTTCGGCTAATTAAACACAGCAGCCGCATGCATTCATTCCATTTCTATCCTGACTATGAATCAAAGAAATCATTAGCAAGTGACCTGGAAATATCGAACTAGCTTAGGTCGCATTGATTTTTGTTTGAGTTTGTTTCTCACATCAACAACCCCAAATGGAAGATTTACAAACACGTATCTCTGTAATAATCTCGCCTCGACCAGTTTCAACTTGAACTAAACTTGACAACCTACCCATGTATCTCTCTAGCATGCATGTACTTTATAGAGGTGGGAATGAGACTTTGACAATAAATGGTGATGGAACAACACACACCATCACTGCAAATGGAAACTGATTGAAAACAACACCCTCGATCAGTCACAATGCCTCACCCGTCACTTGATAATTGATATACATATTATCTTCAATTCAAGAAAATTGAAAAATGCATTACTAAGGTGGGCTTTGCTTTAACGATTCAATAGGAAAGTGGTCACTGATGGTCCTGATGCATGGGGCTAGAATAAATGCATGCTACATATTTCATATTGTTTTGAATCTTAATTGATTATGACAAGATATGGAAGCTACATAAAAAGTCAAGAGAAATCAGCTCTGTTTCACACATAGCTTCCAACTTGGATAGCAACCTAACCTAGCTAAATATCTTGCTCATGCACATTAATCTCCACCAATCACATATCAGTGAAAAATAACAAGTAAGCAACAACCCACAACACAGGAAATGCTAGCTAAATATCTTCATGGCAAGTACTGCAAATTCAAATTCAAATTCAAATGTAAATGGAGTTGGATACATACAACAGCATTGCAACTATATCATTCTACATCCCAAGATGACAAAGGTGACCTTTCAAACTGAAACTAAGATGAGGCTTCACAAGATTATTATCAACATAATACACAAGATTTTATATTTTTTTTTCAAACAAATAAATAATAGGACGGAGAGTTGGATTTTACAAAAATTCCAATTCTACCCACAATAGAACGGACAAATTTTTCCCAGACATGCTAATATAGTCGGGAGGGCCCCCCTCTCCGGTCAAAATTTTAACTTTGATGGCCCTACAAATCACAACTGTGTTGATTGTTGAAGAAGAAGAAAACAGAATTGGAGACCAGGAAAAGGAAAAGGAAAGAAATAAAATAAATAATACAAAACAAATTATGTGAAACAAGGGACGATCAAACCTTGTTCCGGGCCTTGATGTCTTCTTTTCCAGGCACAAACCTTGGCAGAGTCAACAATGTGTTAACACGAGAAACTCCTTCCAGAGCAGACCACTCTATACCCGATTCAGAGTTAAGTTCCTCTGCGGCATTCTCTCTACTTCCCTCTTCCTCTTCTTCTTCTTTGTCTTGAAGAATCACTTCACCATTTCGGACAGTCCCTGAGCGGACCAAAGAAGTTTGCCCAGAGACATCTCCTTCGTTCTCACTCCCAGCATTCACCTCATCCATTGCGGTAGGCTGCTCACTCAACAAGTTATTATTAGCAGCAGTTGATAAATTGTTTGTGTCCGAGTCGAGGTATAGGCAAACTACAGCACAGTCGTCTACTTTTGAAGTTGGGTATTTCTGTCTCCAGGCTCGAACTGCTGACTCAACCAGTGCTCGAGCTGCAGAGGAACGTGCAGGGGCTGATGCTATAATGTCTACCACTTCTTTGTTAGAGAGAACATCCCAAATCTGCCAAATTTTTTTTGACATTTTAAATTCAAAGAGCAGGGTGGAGGAATAGGAGGAGGAAAAAAACAAAGGAAGGGAAATCTAATATCTTTTCACTAAGTGGCTTCAAATTAGAATGCTCCATACCCCATCTGTGGCTAAGACTATAAATTGATCCTTCTCAGTGAGACGCCGATAGGATACATCAGGCACTGAGATCAGACCGAAATCCTTGAGGCAAAAATCTCCAAAAGCCCGTGCCATGGCAAGACCAGGGGAGTCATTGTTTGGAAGCCAGACCCGAGAAACCTCTGGTTCATCATGAAGAGCAAAAACACGTCCTCTACACTTCCGTATTCTTTCTGCTTCCGCTGTAAGTTGGGTAAAAAAAGAAAAAAGAAAAAAAGGTAAGAAAGAAGTTGATTGCCAGAATCTAGCAGGAAGACCACAATTGGTCAGAGAATTGTTTCTTTTGTACTCCTTGTTCTCTGTGGAAGCCATTATCCAATGTACAAAGAAACTTCACACTCTATAGTGGCGGTGGGACAACAAATAGACATGTCACTAAAAGTAAGATCATAAACTAGAATCAACTATCAAGATATTCCAATGTGTTTCTCTGATAACAATAAAAGCAAAACAAAACAGAAAGGGATCTAGGGATACCACTATGATGACGCAATGGACAACTTGTTCACAAGTATGTATGTATTTCATTCCATGCATCAAAATGCATAGGGATAAACATACCAAGTGACAAGGGAGCTTTGAAGACCCTGATCTGACTGCTTGGTCTCAATACCTACCTTTTCCGGTTCAAATTTTTAAGAGAGCGTTGGTATGTTGTAATATGGATTCAGAAACTAAGGAGACATACGAAATAAATACATGAACAATCAGAGTGGTGATGTTGCAGACTGGTGATGTTGCAGACTCATATACTAATAGAAATCCTGAGTGTTTATAGACAGTGTCAAGTCTGCATTGGATGTTTCGCATAAGAACATTTACTCAACAAGACATCCTGACAACAAAATTAATCCAAAAGTTCAATGACACCTCCAAGACAACTTTCTGTATCTTTGGAACATCATTGGATGTGTATCTAGATCAGATCTTGCCAAGACCGTATACCAGTTTTGAAGGACTCAGTGAAATCCATAACAAGAATGGAGAAGCCAAGAGGAAATCAAATGGTGAAAACTACAATTTCTAAATTGTAGAGCACATCCACTGAAATTTTGGCAAGATAAGACACTTCTATGTTTGGTGACTGAGGGGCCAACAGCCCAGATGAGAGACTTGTTTTTCTCTCTTTTATTTTGTGAATTGTGAAATTAATTAAACATGTTTCATGACAGTATTCATGTAGTTATGATGGTAGCAAACTTTAATATAAATTTTTATGCATGAAGACGTAAACCCAGATATATATATATATACAGAAACACATGCGTACAATAGCCAAACACTTGGCCTCGAAACCCACAAATGAGAGACAAAGAGAGTACCTGGAAGATTTGGTTTGAGATCCACAGTCAACTGAATTGCCATTAGAGTGTCATCTTTATCTCTTGTGCACAAAACGGCTCTGGAGTCCCCAACATTTCCAACGATTATATCCCGACCCTGAGAAACATGCCGATACATGCATGATCAAGATCAGTACCTCACAAAAACCAACACCAAATGAGGACAAGTTTCCAAAGGATTATGAAGCCACCTGCTTAATTAGAGTTACTGCTGTAGTGCCACTACAAAAGCAATCAATACTTGGTTGTATTCGCAGTTCCCTGTCCATAACTTTGAAAGCTTTCAGGAATGACTCTTTCAGTGTCTGAAAGATGTCAGGGTGCTTCTGTGATTCATCAGTATCAATGGAGGCCCTGGAATCTTCATCAACAGACACAAATGCAGTATCATCTGAATTCAAGCTTGCTGCAGTGTTAAAGCTGATCTCTTTGAGAACTTCCTCACTGTTTATGTTAACTTCCCAGTGCGAGCTCAACTTGAGAGGAAGTGAATCCCTCACTCTCTTAGCAACCATATGACCATATGGACCATGGCCATCAAAAACACCACAGAAAACTGTGTCTGTTCTTGAACCAAAATTCTGAAGAGCATATTAAGAAGAGTTACTATTGTTTGAAAGTGCAGTTAAACTCGCAGAAGATTTTCATGATGAATGAAGTTGGTAAATATATAGATTCTAACATTTCAAGGTCCGTCAAACATTTAAACTTACAAAGAAGAGAAACTAGGAATTTCAAACCAAGATGAAACCATAATATGAAGTATGAAATTGGTAGAGCATGAGAGATTATGAGAAAAGGTAGATGGTAACCTCCCAAACAATCATGGCATCTTGGTTGGTTCCTTTCTTGCCCTGTTGAGTAAACAAAGAAGCGACTTCAGTGGACCCATTCAGGAACATTCTCCCCGGAATCCTATGCAGCGCGGGGTCTTCCCGGCGGTAATCAAACGAAGAATTCCGGGATGCCGATTTCTTCCTGGAGGTCTTCCGGCGGCGCGGTCCCCAGCCGGCGGGAGACGACGGAGAAGTGGCCATTGGGCTCCTGCTTTCTGCAGACAAGCAGGAACCCATTCTGAGGGCCCTGATTATGTTGAGTATGCACTCCAGACCAGCCGAGCAGTAACACCCCCTATTTTCAATTGACGGATCCGTCACGCTCAACACCTTCAAATTCGACCTCACCAATTCAATTACAATCAAATTGGGTTTTCACTTGTCCATCTCCATCAAATTGGATTGGATTGGATTGGGTTTTCACTTACCTTTACCTTCTTCTCAAAGGTATGACATATATAAAAGGAAGCAGATCTACCTTTTCATCACAAACCCAATTCAAGCTGAATCAAATCCTCGGATCAAGCTTCAATTCATTGAATGGAAACGAAATCTATGCAAATTTGAGTGCAGAGAACAGAATAGAGACAGAAAAGGTCAGCTCAGGTGCATAAAGCAAGCAGACATGTTTGTTTGGGAAGAAGGAAGGTTATCAGAGAATAGAAATGAGCCAAATTTAGAGAGAGAGAGAGAGAGAGGGAAGAAATGAAAGGGACTTTGACTGTCAGAAATAATCGCAACCACCAACAACAGTAACCAACTGAAAATATATCAAAAATACCCGCTCTTCTAATATGACCTGACTTTCTACTTGTCTAGAGAGAGAGAGAGAAGGTGAGCAATTCATTCTACCCTTCTTCCTCTTCTATAGTAGAGGTTGAATTTCTGTTCCCACACTAAGCCTTCCCTCCCTATACTGTATATGTAAATATTTTGGCATTTATTATTGGATGGGGAACAGAGTGAAAATAGAGATTGGCTTGGTAAAATGGTAAGGATAAATATAACAATTTTGAATTTTGATAAGAAGATTAATTGTATAAGATAAACTTTTGGATATAACAATTATCATACTTGACAACTTAATTATCTGTAATTTGTGTGCATTGGATTCTGTTTTCTATACTAATTAATTAATTAATTAGTTGTACAAATGTGTATAGAAGATGGACTGGACTCTGGAGGATGTTACATGCATTAACAGCTATGAAACACATCATCATGTCCCTTTGAAACTGATCGAGTATCCTCGTCATTCAGCATGTCCCTTTGAAACTGGTCGAGTATCCTCGTCATTACTCTCGTCGTCTTTCTACTTTTCTATTACTACTTACTACTACTGCATGCATGCATGTATTGCATTGCCACTTACACTGTTACACAGTACGTAGGTCGCTAGTGCATTATTGCTTGCAGTGCAAATTTCATAAATCTTTTAATCTCTCTTTTTGTTTTTTGTTTTTGGTACAAATAATCTCTCTTATTGTTAATGCAAATAGAACAAAAAGATAAGAGGAAAAAAAATAGAACAAAAGGATAAGAGGACAAAAAATAGAACAAAAAGATAAGAGGAAATGCAAATTTTTCATATTTTCCAAAAAAAGAAAAAGACTGATATATATATCATCATCATCATCGATCATCATCATATATGGAACACTGCAGCTGTTTGCTATAATAAATTGAAAGTTTCGTCTTGAATGTTAATCACTTAATTGTTTTGGCTGACTCAATGCATGTTAATCACTTAAGGTGCAATACTCTACCACAATTAATACCTCATACAGAAATGAGAAATGTATATATATGAGATAAGGCCGACCGCCCGTCCCCAATTCAATCTCCATGACCACGTACCAAACGTTATTCAGTCAATGTAAGTAGTCACAACTCACATCACATCACATCGTGATCAATAATAATCTTTTATTAAATTCATTAACTATTAGTCACATTTTGCATGCATTAATTCTAGAAACCTCATATATTCAGTCAGCTATATGCTGTTGTTTTCCATCCCAATAAAATTAAGAAAACTCAAAATTGGATCACGCCAACATTGTGCTATAGTAGAACAAATAGAATATATACATATTTTTTGGTGACTGACATTCATTTATTGGAGTTTCATTTTCGGTAACCTACATTTGAATCATCTCTCTCTTATTGAAAAATAGGTACGTTCATCGATGGTATGATTTCTGGGGTCCCTTCAAACTCAATTGCATTACTTTTTGCCCAAAAAAAAAAAAAAACTCAATTGCATTACTTGCACTAAACAAATTTATGGTTATTATGTTTAGTATCTCATACATGCACTTGTGGTTATTTAATTGCTATAGGGGTTTAGGGATTTAATATATGAATGACCGGAATGGCAACAACCTTGAGCTCATTCCTCTTCCTAATGCTCATTCCCACAGACTCAGTCATGTCAAGCTGTTGTGGGTTTGCCCCATTTGGGAGTTTCCAGTTGAAGTGGTACAGCAACTGACAAAGTGCAATTTCTACCGAAAGATATGCCCGGACACATTCTGTTGCCAGACCCAAATGGAAGCAGTTCAAAGTTGGCTCCTCTAAAATCAATGCTGGATGAGCAACCTTGAAACCTCTCGGGCTCAAAGCACTCAGCATTATTGCTTAGGGCCCAAGCATATGCATTGATCAACACTTTGGCTTCGGCGGGTATATCGTATCCGCTCGATCATCTTGCATCTCTTGGTTGATTTTCTTGGGATTATGGGAAGCACAGGGTACGGTGTAGCCGCAAAGTTTCTTTTATCACTGATCGACTTCAAGTAGCCTAGTTTCTTAATGTCTGCATCTTCAATTTTTTCATGAACGACTTGGCGTACCTCGGCCTGTGCTTTCTCCATTGCTCTTGGGTTTCTCACAAGTTCTGACATTGCCCACTGTAGAAAACAATTTTCCCTTGATATCTTTCGATTACAGAATCATACAATTATATACTATACAATCAGTTATGAATATATTCTACATTAAGTACAGCTTTAAGACTATTGCATATAATTAGGAATCAATCAAGAGACGTGAATCACTCTTGATTTGTGTAGAGGAGTGATTCACTCTGATCATAGAGTGATCTGTGCTAACACCCCCCCTCAAACTGTGCGTGCCTGCACGGACAAGTTTGCCAGCAAGAAGAAGATGACGTGGCTTGTGAAGAGGTTTTGTTAGGAGATCAGCCGGTTGATCTTGAGATGGAATGAAGCAAACACGGTGACTGCCTAAGGAAACCTTTTCACGCACACAATGGTAGTCAAGCTCAATATGTTTGGTGCGTGCATGAAACACGGGATTGGAAGCCATATATGTTGCACTGAGGTTATCACAGTAAAGTAGAATCGGAAAGTGAATACGAGCTCCAAGTTCATATAGCAAGTAACCAAACCAGGTGGTTTCAGCGCTAGCATGAGCAAGGGAACGGTATTCGGACTCAGCACTTGATCGGGCGACAGTTGGTTGCTTTTTGGAACACCATGAAATTAGATTGGAGCCAAGAAAGATGAGGTAACCTGTGGTGGAGCGACGAGAGTCATAACACCCTGCCCAGTCAGCATCAGAGTAGGCAGAGAGCCGGACTGGTTGTTGTTGAGGGCTGAAATGCAAGCCTTGATGAAGAGTTCCTTTGATGTAGCGAAGGATGCGCTTGACGGCAGTGAGATGAGGAACACGCGGTTGACTCATGTATTGAGAAACAGAATTGACAGCAAAGGCTATGTCAGGGCGAGTTATGGTCAGGTACTGTAAACCACCAACCATCTCTCGAAATGTTGTTGGATTAGCAAGCAAGTCCCCATCATGAGCAGTAAGAAGTGCCTTAGCCGACATGGGTGTGCTTGCCGGTTTGCAGTACAGTAGCTCATGTTTCATGAGAAGATCATGTGCATATTTCAGCTGAGTAACGTGAATACCATTGGGCTGGGCTGCTACCTGTAAGCCGAGGAAGTAGTGGAGTGGTCCAAGGTCTTTGAGATCAAAGCTGCGACTCAAGGCATCAATGAACCGTTGAAGGAGCTGATCATCACTGCCTGTTACCACTATATCATCCACATAGAGCAAAAAGAACATTGTATGCACACCGTGGTGAAATATAAAGAGAGACGGATCTGCCTTACTATGCCGGAAGCCAACAGACAAAAGAAAGGTGCTCATACGTTGAAACCAGGCACGAGGTGCTTGTTTCAACCCATATAAAGCTTTATTTAGCTTGCAAACATGAGAAGGCCTGGACGGATCAACAAAACCAGGAGGTTGTTTCATGTAGACATCTTCTTGCAGAAATCCATGGAGAAATGCATTGGTAACATCTAATTGTCGAAGAGACCATCCACGAGAGACAGCAAGACACAACACAGTGCGAATGGTGGCTGGTTTGATAACAGGACTGAATGTTTCGGCATAATCGACACCATGTTGCTGATGAAAGCCCTTCGCAACCAAGCGCGCTTTGTAGCGTTCAACCGACCCATCGGGGTTACGCTTGATGCGAAACACCCATTTGCATCCGACAATGTGCTGGGAAGGGGTGGATGGAACAAGGGTCCAGGTGTTGTTTTTCAATAGAGCATTGACTTCAATTGCCATGGCAGTACGCCACTTCTCATCTTTGGAGGCCTGGGAGAAACAAGTTGGTTCCAAAGAATTAAGCGTTGTAATGAGGGCTTTAGGTAAGGGATACCTGACTGTTCCATCTTGTCTATTTCTAGGCTTGACGATGCCATCCCGAAGTCGGGTTTTCATTGAATGAATCGGTGGTGGTATTGCAGGAGGAAGAGGAGGGGCCGGCGCTGGGATGAACGGTGCTGGATTGGCCGGCGGTGGGTTCTCCGGTGCTGGAATTTCCGTGGGGGAAGTAACCGGGGATGGTGGAGATGCAGAGGAAGAGCAAGGCGGAGCAGACGAAGGAGGCTGGAGCGGGATAGCGGTGGTGTCGGCGTTGGTAAATGATGGTGCAGGGGCTGGCAGCACGGCGGGGTGGCCGGGAACGGAAGTCGGTGGAGGACGCCTGCGGTAGGTGATGAGCGGAGCAGAGGCTCGTGTGGAAGGAGGCGAAGCAGGTGCTTGTACTGGAGAGGTTTGCGCGTTTTGTTGAGCTATTGGGCTCGGGCCTGATGGGGACAGTGGGCTCGGCAAGGGGGCCTGTTGAGGTGGAGAAGGGACTGGAGTGATGATTTGAACGAATTCAATGGAATCCGAATTGTTGTGAGATGAGACCTGCAATGCTTTATATGGAAAATTATTTTCGTTAAACAAAACATGACGTGAGACATAGACACGATTTGATTTTGGATCTAGACAACGATAACCTTTGTGTTGGGGACTATAACCTAGGAAGACGCACTCGACACTACGAGTAGACAATTTGTGAGAATCATTGTGATCAAGAAAAGGAAAACACGAACACCCAAAGACACGAAGAGAGGAATATGACGGAGGACTACCATAGAGACGGAGGTGTGGAGTTTCCCAATTAAGAGTGGGAGTAGGAAGTAGATTAATGAGATAGACGGAAGTGAGAACAGCTTCAACCCAAAGATTTTGAGGAGCACTTGATGTAATGAGAAGGGTACGAGCCATGGAGGAAATGTGACGGTGCTTTCTTTCAGCAAGCCCATTTTGTTGGGGAGTGTAGGGACATGAAAAGCGTTGTTGGATGCCCAATGATTGACAAAACTGAGAAAAGGCATTGTTAACAAATTCAGTTCCATTGTCACTTTGTAAGTATTGAATAGAGCCTTGAAAAATGTTACGTATCATTGCAACCAAAGTTTTGAAATGTGTTAAGACCTCATTTTGAGAAGAGTGACACAGGAGGAGAGAAAACAGGTAAGAATCCTAGACCTAGGCTGATACCATGTAGAAAACAATTTTCCCTTGATATCTTTCGATTACAGAATCATACAATTATATACTATACAATCAGTTATGAATATATTCTACATTAAGTACAGCTTTAAGACTATTGCATATAATTAGGAATCAATCAAGAGACGTGAATCACTCTTGATTTGTGTAGAGGAGTGATTCACTCTGATCATAGAGTGATCTGTGCTAACACCCACTCTACGGTCGTTGCTGTAGTATCACTTCCAGCTACAAACATGTCCTGAGGTACGTACATCAACCACATATATATCTTGATTTATATATGAAATTAATTATATGATCGATCAAAAGGTTTTCACTAGCTAGCTAGCTTTATTTAATTAATTATACCAGGGTGACCGCTTTGATATTGTCAGTTGTCAGACCAAAATGGCCTGAAATTGTAGAAGCACATCATCAACTAGATCTGCATCTTTCTCCAGGTGATCCTCCCCTGCTGTAATGGTCTTATTTCTTTTCAGTTTATGATCATTGATGATTTGGTCAAGGATATTCTTGTCCATCTTTTCGTGTATTTTCTCAATGGCAGCCTTGTTGCTTGTGACATACCGGAGGAATTTGAAGGAAGGGAACAAATCCGGCAGGTCGAACCCTGTCGCCAGCATATTCATTTCCTTGATCAATCAATGATGTAAACTCTTGTTGATGTTTGCTATAATTTTTCCCCAAGGCTGCCCGAGAAGTAATGTTGTTTACCATGTTGAAAACCAACTCACGAAGATTGATTGTTGTCACATGGCCATGTTGTTGTGATAAGGACTTGACTGACTGAACAAGATTACATGCCTCTTCTTCTCTGATCCATGCAAATGACTGCATCGCCTTGCAGTTAGGAGCGCCAACATAGAAATCTTTCGCATTTCTCTCCAGTAATCATTGGCAGAAGCACTAGAGATGACACCTGAAAAATTATAGGAAGTAATTTCCAGAGCAAGAACAGTAGGCCGGCTTGAGAAGGCACTGCCATGTGACTTCAGCACCTCTTGGACTACTTCAGGTGATGAAATGACTATGTTTGATACTTGTCCTGTTTTGAGGTGCATGATAGGACCATATTTTCTGGCCAAGTTTGTTATGGAATGATGTGGTAAAGAGCCAGCGCGCGCAGCCATAGCCAACTGGTGCAAGTTTCCAATATGAGGTAGCTTCCATGGCCCTGGGGGCAACCTAAGAAGATGATCATCATCATCATTTGAACTAGATAATTAATTAACTAGTTCAACTTCACCCAGAGAGGAGATGAAAGATAATTAGTAAAACGGATCGGATTTCATATAATGGCTTTGGTATGTTCATGTAATCACAAACAAAATTTGATATGATTTTAACAGAAAGAAAGAAATTAGATGAGATCGAGAAAAAGAAATTAAGAAATTAACAGAAAGAAAGAAATAAATTAAGAACAAAAGGAGATAAGAGGAAACATGAGACCTGATCGAGAGAGACCAGAAGTGAAGCATCGAGGGGGTGGGGAACAAAATTCAGAATGGCATGCAAAGGTGAATTCAATCCTGGAACCTATATATTCTAATGTTCAAGCAGCATATATTAATATTACAGAATGAAATTAGGTGTGACGATAACGTTCAATTCATTCCTCTTCCTAGTGCTGAATCCCATAGATTCAGTCATGTCAAGCTCTTGTGGCTCTGTCCCATTTGGGAGTTTCCAGTTGAACAAGTAGAGCAATTGAGAAAGTGCAAGCTCAACAGCTGCAGTCCCAAAGGATATGCCTGGACATATTCTCTTACCAGCCCCAAATGGAAGAAACTCAAACTTGTTCCCTCGAAAATCAATTGAAGAACCTCGGAACCTTTCAGGCTCAAAGCAATCTGCATTGGACCCCCAATGTTTTGGGTCTCTTCCTATCGCCCACGCATTGATCAACACTTTGGTTCCACATGGTATATCATATCCACTGACTTTGCAACTTTCATTTGCTTGTCTTGGGATTAAGGCAAGAGGAGGGTGCAATCGTAGAGTTTCTTTTATCACCAACTCCAAGTAGTCTAGTTTCTTAATGTCTGCCTCTTCAATTTTCTTCTTTCCTGCAACAAGTTGGCGTATCTCAGCTTGTGCTTTCTCCATTGCTCTTGGATTCCTCAGGAGTTCTGACATTGCCCACTCTATGGTAGTTGCTGTAGTCTCACTTCCAGCAGAATATATATCCTGAAAAGGTAATTAATTTGTTCAGCTAAGTTATATCAACCAAAATAAAGAGCATTCTATATATACCAGTACATACGTAACTTATACTTACTAGGGTGACAGCTTTGATATTGTTGGTTGTAAGATCAAATTGGAGCTCACCAGACTCCTGAAGGTGTAGAAGGACATCAACTAGATCTTGATCTTCCTGCAGGTGATCTTCATCATTGCTACTGGCTGCAATGGTCTTTCTTTTCAGCTTATGATCATTGATGATTTCGTTAAGAATCCTGTCCAGATTTCGGTGTATTTTCTCGATGGCAGACTTGGTACTTGTGACATAACGGAGGAATCTGAGCGAAGGGAACAAATCCAGCAGGTCCAAGCCTGTGGCAAGCGTATTTAATTCCTTGATCAATGATATAAATTCTTGTTGGTATTTGCATTTTCTTCCAAAGGCTGCACGAGCAGTAATGCTGTTCACTGCGGAGAAAATCATCTCACTAAGGTTGATTACTAATGGCTGACCCTGTGGCTGTGATAAGGAATTAATTGATTGAACAAGATTCCATGCCTCTTCTTCTCTCATCGATGCAAATGACTGCACACGCTTTGCACTGAGGAGCTCCAACACACAGATTTTCCGCATTTGCCTCCAATAACCATTATAAGGACTAGAGGCGATACCTGAACAATTATAGGACGTGAGTTGTATTGCAAGAACAGTAGGCCGTCCGGCGAAAGCAGAGTCATGCGTCTTCAACACCTCTTGGGCCAACTCAGGTGATGAGATGACAATGGATGATACTTGTCCCAGTTTCAGGTGCATGATAGGACCATATTTCTTGGCCAAGTTTCTTAGGGAATGATGTGGTAAAGGGATACCAGCTGCTTTCACAGCAGCCAAAGCTAAGCAGTGCAAGTTCCCAGTAACAGGAAGCTTCATTGGCCCTGGGGGCAACCTAACATCATTTTGAGTAAAGGTCTTCCAATACAGAAGAACAAGGATAACTAGGACAACCAGACAATTAGCAAAGAGAGGAACATCAAGGGAAGGAATTTGGATTTGGAACATTGCTCTTCCTATATTAATTAGCTAGGGACAATATTAGAGTACGTAGACAAGAGAAGGAGAATCCCTTACAATGGAGCTAGCAGTAGCAGAGCTGCAGAGGTACAGTGTCAAGTTCAGTTGTTTCACTCAACAAACATTTATATAGAGAATAAAAGGAATGATATGTATGTCCAACTACAACTAGCAGTATACTATTAGTAATTGACTAACCGGGTGCCCCTGTTCCATGCAGACTTTCCAAGCACGCACGATGTCACGGGTAGTGATTGTTCTATGTAATACAATATTACAATGTTGTACCTTTAGGATTAGATAATAAGTAAAGTGTTGAATATGAATTTGACTTGTAGTACTATGAACCATTTGTTAAACAAGACTACAACAGAAAAGGATAGAGGAAGCATCCATATCTCAATGCTATGATTCTGTTGTTGATTTTGAATTCATAGCCAAATTAATTAACATGATTAGATTAGTAATTACGTTTCAACTGCTTCATTCACCTTGACTTAGCTGTCAAATTAACAATTTTGCACTCTGATTGACACCAACATTCAGCTTATTATAAATTTAACCCAGGAAAATGTGAACCTAACCAAATCCCATTCCTGCAGTGCAGTGCAGTGCAGACCAAGCTGTCTTCCAAAGGGTCCAAACTAAATGGCCTATTAGATATACCAAATCACAACCAAAATTAAATGGTCCTTGAAGTTAACATAATCTAATATCATATATGAATTCCAATTTTTATTGTAAAGGAACAATAACGTTTACAGGAAAGAACTATAACCCTTTGTCTTATAAACTATACACCGTTTTTTGGTGAATGTAAAAAAATTATACACCTTTTCTAGATTATACAACTAAGAATGAGCTCTCACTTAATGTAGGGGGCTCACCAAGAAACTCTGATCTCAACTGCATCAACAGCCTGCCCAGATAATTTAGGCCTTCTCCATCCCGGCCTCCACCCCAGAAGAGATCATGTGGTGAAGCTTCAACAAGAACACATCCAGCAGTTGACAGCAACATAGAATTCAAATGTGGGTATATTGAGAACTTGCATTTTAGTGCCCTGTACATCACATCAATCTTGACACTTTCCCAATCAGATCTTACCTGCATAGCACATACAAGAAGTTAGAACCAGCTTGCAACATAACCCACCTGTCTAATTAAATGAATCAAATTTGCCCATAAGAACAGAATAACTGCAGAGATTTTAGACTCAAATATTATTCTCTGCACTTAAATGATCACTGCCAGACATCTCATGATTGGATCATTTGTCATGATAGTTGATGCCAATTTAAAATCAATCAAATCTATGTAGAACCATACCAAATCAGGGTGCTGCCTCTGCATTGACCTTCCTATCCGTGCTGCCTCTTCTGGACTTTTTGCAGACTTGATATTTTCAACACAATCTCGTGCCACAGGATCATCCACCCCAACAAACTTGTGAGCCTACATGTTACTACTTCTTTTGTGAGATTTACTCCAGTTTAATAAGATGAGAAGAAGATTCATGCGGAAAAAGGAAGTACCTGGTAGTAATGCTCTACACTCAACCAAGTGGAATAATCACCATTAACATCAAGCATCTTAATTGGGTGAGGAGAAAAATTTGAGAAAGCGCCATAAAGGTCCCATGTTTTGTAGAAAAATATGATTCTTGATTCATAGGGAGTGACAGTTGGATCAATTTCATAAGTTTCATCAACTGATGGAATAACAGGCGTCAAATCTGGAATGGGTTGAAGAAATCCACTAATAAGCATGTCGGGTCCAACCTGTTGTTCAAGTTCAAGGAGCATAAAACAAAGCCAATCAAGAGGCAGGAAATTTTTTTTAGCAATGACATGATGACTTACATCCAATACCCAACTTTGGCATAGATCCTATGACTCTTTAATGTCCATGACATGTGGGACTAGTACAACTGTACAAGGAATTTTAAGTGGTGGATGTCTAGTAAAGAACTTCTCTGAGCATATATGCAGTAGATTTATTAAAAGAAATCAGTGAGCTTCACATGTAATTGGAGTTTCTCCTGAGTCCTGAGTAAGGGCAAATTAAGATTAGGCTCATAGCTTTGCAAATTATTTATTTAATAGGACCACATATCAAAACATATTAGTGAAACCAGATAGCAGCATACACATGCCCCAGAACTAGCATTCAGTGTACAATTACCCTAGTGAAAGAGAAAATTCTAGACCTCAATTAGCAAATGTAGCAAGGTGAGTTTGAATTGAATGCAGTGTACATGTAGAATCCTAGACCCAATCCTAATCTATCTCAGAGTTATGAATGTTCTACATCAAACTTAAACCTAGAATTTAATAAATAGATTGCGGAAACAGAAAAATAGACTAAAAGCAGAAAGCACATATAAGCACGAGATGAAACATGGGATTCAACACAAGATCAAGGAGAGGGACTTTAAGCAAAATTCCAAAATCCCCACCTACCTGCTCATAGCAAACATCAATTAAATCCAAGGCTTGTGACATTTCAACCATCCCGAGTTCACCTACAGGGGATGGAGCATTCTTTCCACCAATAATTTTAGGAGCAACAAATGCAAAGACCTGCAACATATGAAATGCATTAGAAATCAAAATGAAACCAAAAAATACACCTGCCAAAAACAACGCAAAAACTATTTTCCCCTTTGTCTCCAATACCCTACCAACATCCCTACTCATCAGTTTTAAGCAGAAGATTAACATAAGTTAATAGATTCAAATTAAGCAAGTAAAAAACCTTATGTATTACTCCAGATGAAATAGCAGCTGCAGCTAGTGTCCCTCCACACTCCCACAAAACTGAAAGATACCCACGATCATGGAAGTACTCCATTACTTCTCTGGGGTTTAAGATGTCAAACTCCACAACTTCAATTCCTTTAGATGCAAGAAATTTCTGGAAACTTCTTCTAGCACCCCTTTGTGTCACAACTATAGTAGAAACATCAGAGGTATCCCAAAGGTTTGCTTCCTCAGGAAGATCAAGTGTCTGTGTCATTACAATCCGCATGGGCATATGCCCACCTCCATGTCTTGCAGTTAACCTCGGATCTAATTTGAAATAAAGAGATAAAAGATGAGACAATATCTTCAGCATTTCCAACTAGTATCAACACAAAAACGACAAAGTTTGGAAAAATGATAATACTTACTGTCCCTGCGTGCTGTATTCCCCCCTACAATGATGGCATCACTTCTACCCCGTAATTCAAAAACTCGATTTCTAGATGTTTTGCTGCTTATCCATGATGCGTGACCACTGGAAGCAGCAATTTTTCCTGTTAACACCAAGGAAGAATATCAGCAGACTTTCCCTAAATATCAGCAATCTTTAGATGTTGCATATTTCTATTTAGATTTAGAGACTGACAAAGCTCACCATCCAGGGTCATAGCAAACTTGAGAACAGAGAAGGGGACTCGAGAAGCAGCTCTACAAATTAAAGGAGCATTGGCTAGGAGGCATGACTTCCGAGCTTCCTGTTGGATTGAATAACAAATGTTAAATTGGGAGGGGAGCAGAAGATTCCTATAATACTTGCAAAGAGTAGCTAAGGTATGTAATCTCTGGGTAAGCATGTTGAATTAAGCTAGTTGGTGCTTCTTATTCCATAATAATAGAGAGATTAGCATGTACAGTAAATATACCCAGTGTTTGATCAAGTTGTCTATTTTCATGTCAAACTGAACCACCACAACTTATAAGTTAAGCAGCCATGATACACATTTACCTCAATGAGCTTACTGTTGAGGTCCTCACCGAGCACCTCAACTTGCAAGCCTTGACTTCTGAATGCCCTTATGGCATTGCCTCTCAGATGCTGTAATGGATGCCTCAACCCAATCACCACCCTCTCAATCCCACCCTAATAATAATCCACTTGACGCGTCAGTAGTCCAATCAACCAAGTTTTCTGAATTGACTTGACTTGAATACACTGACTGACCTGAATCAGGGCGGAGACAGCGGCGTGGTCGCCGTGGCAGTCGCCGGGCTCCATGTTGAGATAAGCGGTGGCGCGCCGGGACAACTGTCCGGCGGCCTCGACGGCGAGGACCTCAGCGGGCTTGGTGCCCTGGGCGTAGAGAAATCCCTCGCCGGCGACCTTTCCGGATGGAGTGGCGATGACGCAGCCCAAGTTGGGGTGGGGAGAGGTGAAGCCGGCGGATTTGTCAGCAAGCTCGACGGCGCGTCGGATGTAGGAGGCATCGAGCGCGTGGGAGTTGGCATTGCAGAGTATAGAAGGACTAGTGCAGTAAACTTTGAGAGGCAGAGGAGGCGAAGTCAGCGCCATCATAATACCAACTCCACAGTCATAGTGAGTAATACATACATGGATAACACTCCTCACTCCTCTCCCACGCATCATGCACGTGATCGTAGATTTGTAATTTGTTTAAGCAACCAAAATGCTACATTACGCTCTTGTCTTGGACCAGAGTTGAGAGTTGAGAGTTGAGACCCTGGACTGAATTTGAGGTTAAAGATGAGACCCTGGCCTGAAATACTACAACTCCAGCCTCGTTCATACATACATACTCTATTCTTTTTTTGATGATACTGATTTGATCTTGGTATTGTATTTGGATACATGACATCACCTTATGTAAAGCAAAACATCAAATTTTCTAATTATAAATATTTTTTGCAAGTTAAATTAGTTTACTACTTTCAAAGCTTCAGCCAGCAGCAAAGTGAAAATAAACACACACTGACATCACAGATGCACTAGCAACTGGGTCATTTAGAAGGGAGAATACAATGCAAGTAATAATAGTAGGAAAGCATCAATTATTTATAATGTAATTTCATCATCATCATCATCATCAACATTCAACAGACACACCAAACCTTAGTAGGTAACAGAATATTTATAAGTTGGTTTTCATGAAACTAGGAAAACATAATAGGACATGCAGTGAATAGTGTGATAACATCAGCAGCTGCATCTATTCCTCTTCTTCTGCCTCCTCCAGCCACTTCACGAAAGGCTCCAGAGCCTTCACGAATGTTTGCCTGCAACAATTTCCATCACATATTTATAAGTTGCGCGACTACACAACAAAATTCCAAAACATATATTTGTGACGAGTGATTTCTAGATATTTTGCATTCAAAACCAAAGCCCTACCTGCCCTTGGGATTTGTTCCTCGGCGGAACCAATGGAGAATAGTGTCTTCTGCAAGCACATCCTGGTCATAGAGAGACCTAACAATTTCAGAGAACAGCTTCATCAGCTTAGCATCCTCATAGCACTGCATCTGAACTTTGTATATCAGCTCCAGCTCCAGCTTCCCATTGGTGCAGAAGGCATTCAACAGTTGTGCCCATGTTTTCACCTGCATTTTAAATTTGTAACAAACTCATTACACAATAATGAACACTAAGCCTGCAATTCTATTTGAACACGATCAATAAATAACCTATCTTTAGTTGTCCTTTTTTCCGCTTTAAATATTTAGTGTTCCTTCAACTTTATAGTTAATATTAGTTTTTTCCTTCATAGTATACAAATGTGTATCATTACAGCAGGTGCAAGAATTGGATTATGAGTCAAAGCCTTGGCATGAGATCAAGAAAATTTGCTTTCGCTATGATAGCTTAAACTACAAAATGTATGGGGCAATATATATAGTAGAATTCACCAAAAATTGATTAGCAATACAAGAAGACAGACTTCACGATCAAAGCTTACACCAGGCCATTCATGGGTAAGAGAGATTGATAAATCACTACCAGAAACATACAAGATATCATGCAACCAGGTTCATTTCTGTCTCATGCAACAGCATTTTCTTTTACTTTTTTTTTCACATATTTTCCTTTTGTGTAAAAACCGTAGCAAGTTGCTAGCCTATAAAAGTAAGTGCTATTCACTATGGTATTCTACCTTCTGGGAAAAGTTTATACACTGAACTCTCTGGTTTTGGTAAATATACAAGCATTGCTTTCATGTTTAAATATACAAGATTTGGTTACCACTTTAACTCATATCTTGCTCCTTTTCTGAGTGGCTCATAAATTACATTCAATTACTTCATTGCTAATTACAGGAAGTATTTCTTTCATTTGCAGCTATATAGTTAAATCTATTGAGCATATGAACATAACATTAAAGAATACCTGGCGAAGAGCTGCATTGGCATTCTGTTGCTGATTCTTACCAGACCACTGCACAGCATCCATAATGACATCCCACAGAATCCGCACAACCTCAACATCTGGCAATTTGGCATCTTTCACGCGCTGCTTCACAGTTTCTATGACTTCAGATATATCAGTTTCCTCTGTTATCTGGGTTGTCAAAGCAGATTTCATATCTTTAAGCTTCACCTCGAAAATTTTCTTTTCGTTGTATTCAACCAAGGACACTAGCCCTTCCTTGCTGAAAATTGGTATGAACATACCCAAATACATGTCAATAACACAATACTAATGTTAAAATCAACACATGATTCACTTGAAAACCCATTAATGAGCAATTGACAGTATGAGATGACACAAGGATTTCTTTACTGGATACCTATGACAAGCCAGTTACAAGCCAAATGTATTCAATACCTATCACTAATATGCAAGAATGTAATTAGGTCACAACATAATCAAATTTCATATTACAACTGACTGAATGAAAAAGAGAACACTTATTAATCTGGGATAAAACATAAGGCTCTAAAACATATATTCATTTTCTATTTTAAAATACAGAGATGGAGGAACCAGACATAAATGAAAGATTTTCTGGCAACTAAAACTTAGCAGTGAACTGAAACATTCAGGGATCACAGCTACTTGAGATTCATCGAATATATCCAATCTCAAATGTAACAGCTATCAATTTAGAAAATAAAAATAATTGTTATCTCACAAGGTGGTCCATGTTAACAATTTCTTATCAGTGATAGATGAACTTACGTGAAATGCTCAGAGAAACTCTCTTCAGTTCGCTTTGCAGCTGGGAAGAAGTCCAGAAGATTGTCCTCCACTTTACCCCGTTTCAGAATCGAAATCAAATCATCAAGGCTGTTATCAATCAAGTACTCCTTGAAGAACTCGGTTATAAATGATAGAACTAGCCCTTTGCCAACAAGATTATCCTTAAGCATTGGCTGGAACACAGTTTCCGGTGGAAGTCCAGATAGCTTCTGAGAGAATGCAAGTGCTGTGAAAATTGCCAGCTTCTTCCTTTCATTTTCCTCAAAAAGCTCCAATGACTGAAGGAAACGTCGCATGACATTTTCAAGATTCTTTATCAGAAATGGCCTCCGCCTCAAAATTTTTTGTATGTAGATAACAGATGGTATAATGACTTCACGTCTAGGCTCAGACTCTAGTACAGAGTAAGGGTGGCGCTCCCCCTCATCAGGTTTTGTTGTTCCAGGTTGTGTACGGCCCCCAGTGAAAACAACCTACATTTGTGCACAAATTGTAAGATCTAAAGTTTGCATCATTGTAATTGATAAACAGAACCAAAGCAGAAAATGATCATTCATCTAAACTCACGCTAATATCCACTGAAACTAATAAAGAATCATTACAAATCTGCCTCAAAAAAAGAAGGAAAAAACACGACAAAGAGTACCCAAGCCTTAAGAAAACTTGCCTCAAAAAAGGTGTCACCGTATCTTGAGAAGTTAAGGTCTGAAGATTCAATGCTCCTGGCAATAAGTTCCTGCACAAATCATTTTAACAGATGATCAAGTGACAAAGCAAAAGGACGCAGGCACATAAACTAGACAAGATCACCAACGCAAATCTAACAATTACCAGATCACCAGCATTATCCAGATAAATCTGGACCACTGCATCCGCAAAAGCTGCAGGGTCCAGCGGCGCTGCAATATTCCGTTTGCGGGTCTTAATCCGCGTGCCACTGTACATAAGAGAAAAACAAAAAACATGACACCCAAGTCGGGGAGAAGAAGATATACATTCAACGCTCATAACCTATATTCTTTGTTAAATTTGAAAAATTGAACAGAACCTTGAATTAACTGCATAGCAAATTCAATTCAAAGTTTTACTTGATGCAAAAACTCATCAATACATTATAATTTAACATTTTTATATACCATACTGTCGTCAGTTAAATAAAACGCAAGTCTGACGCTCAAGTACAAAGCAAAACTTACCCGAGAGTGGGTCTCTCCTTCGAGCTGCAGATACAAAAACACATCCAAACTCAATCAGTACGTAATTCAAAACTTAAACGCAGCTATAAACTGTAACTTTTTTCTGATAGAACGCTATAAACTCTAAACTATACCAAAATACAATGGTTGACGAAATCATGGAAGAACCATCAAAGGTAAACTCATAACTATAATTTACATCCAATATCAACTACATACACAATAAACTGGATCAGAATGAAGAAGGGAACAAAAAAACAAGAAAATACATTCAAAATGTCCCATCTTGAGCTCAATTAAATTTCAAAGAATTAAGATGTCCACCTTTCTTTAAATCCCGAAATACCCAAATTAAATTGTAAATCTAAGAGAGCTAAATTACATAAAAATCCAAATGAAACAGCAAGATAAGATGAATAAATTGAATTAGGAACCTGATAAAGGCAAAACCCACCAAGAAAATATAACCTAAAGAAACAATATTTTCCTCAAAATACTTGAAAAGAATCCAGTTTGGTATAGAACCAGATCTGTGACCCAAAAGATGTAATCAAAAGAAAATTTAGATTACAGTGAAAGAAAGAAAGAGAGAGAGAGAGAGACGAAGGATACCTCATAAACCAAGACGAAGAGGGATCGGAGAGTCGGAGGCGGTGAGGCGGACTCGGCGCGTTTGAGAGCCCTTTTTCGATTACAGAGAGAGAGAGAGAAAGGGAAAGAGGAACAAGGGATGCTGCGCGGTTTGGACACTGATATTTATTAGACAGAAACATTAAAAAATAGAATAAACCTAAATACAATAAAAATAGAATGTTCTTATTAACACATTCTAAATTGCTATTAACACACTGTTTTGTATTTTTTAATTTATTTTTATTATATAAAATTTATAAAGCTCTTACATTGTTTATAAAAATTGTTTTTAAAAATATAAAGGTGTGTTAATAACAATTTCGGGTATGTTAATAACAATTCTCTAAAAATAAATAAATAAAACAGCAAACGCACCATAGGTTATAACATTGTACACTTGTACCTTGTTTACGGGAGGGGGCTAATTTAAACCCTGTATAACCAAATAATGGCAATCAAAAGGATATCATAGAAATTGTATACTTGGTAAAAATTAGGGTTTTTATGAGTACCAAAACTCTCATTAATTTTTTATCCGAACCTGGAATGCCAACCGGCTTCTATTATTGAAATTATTGAATTCACCCAACCCGATAGTACAATACCCATTGGAAACGTCTAGTGCCAAAGTCACTAAATGGGTAAATTCTCACTCCCTAAAACGGACTATAAGTTCTCAAATGTAGAGTAATGGGTATGGAATTCTTTTTGTTTCTCGATCGTCTTAAATTTAATTAAAATAATAATAATGAATGTAATTGATATGGTAATTTATTTATCGTATTAATATATCAATATGGAGCCAAGAAGCTAGGCTTAAGTGAAGGCCCATCCCAAGTTAATAATTGTACAATGTTTTTAGGGAAAATGTGTGATGAATAAGAATAGTGTTGATGGGTATCGCTCTGAAGAAGACTAGCGGCGCCAAGATGAGCACGGCTATGGCCACAATTCCGGCCTCTTGTGTCATCGCGACCACTGATGCTTGTCCTCTTATACTATATGTTAACATTTAATAAATAATTGCAGGAAACATAAATCACACACTATGATATCTGACAGTAATACTAGATGAAGAACCATACTCACTAAGCACACAATTGGAAGCATACTGTACATTCCGTGAAGGAAGATGTTATATCCTACCTCTGAACTCAACTATCAGGATTCAGGACTGGCCCTCAACATCATTGAACAAGCGTAGAGGATTTTCCTCTTATTAATATATATATGTCAACATAAAACAAAGACAATTGCTCTGTCAAATCGCTCTGTAAAAACTACCACTGATCGATGGAGGGAAGAGAAGATTGAGAATTTGAAACTTTGGTTTTTGAAGCATGGCATGGCTGCATGAATTGTGGTTGTAGAATAAGTTTTAAGTAGTAAAGCTAAAGACTTGTTAACCGAACAAGATATTCAATTACAAACAGTTGGCCTGACTGCATTCATAAACACGAAAAACAAACAGACAAGTGGAATTTAGTGGGTGTAATTGATTATCTAATTGACATAGAAACACACAGAGAGGGATAGAAGTAAAGCCATTTATGAATCAGTGATACACTGTATTATGAATACAAAATACAATCTTGAAATAGGGACTGACAACATTCATCAAAGTCACTCTTGTTGTCAAATACCCCCAAAACCAACTGAGTAGATATCATAGATTGAGGAAATTAACTGGAATTACATGAAATACAAAATTGGGATTGATGCCAAATTACCAAGCTAGGATTTATCTTCTGGAAAGACTTGATCGACCAAGAGTGTGTCGGCGGCGGAGGCGGAGGCGGTGCTGTGCTCCTGAGTGTTGAGAAGGTTGTCCATGTCTCTCATCCTGGTCCTCACCACATTGGCAACCAATACTAGAAAAGAAAGAAAGAAAGAGAATAATAGCAACCCAAACTACGATATGAAGATGAAAATAGAAAGATGGATAGAGTAGTACCAGCGGCGGTGCCAAGGGTCCATACCCACAGAATCTTCAACCCGGGGGGCTTCTCTTTCCACATTGCGAGACGCAGAGAGAGAGAGAGAGAGAGAGAGATTTCTAATATAAACTTGCTTGGACTTGGGCTTGGGCTTGGACTTGGACTTGGACTTGGACTTGGACTTGGACTTGGACTTGGACTTGGACTTAGAAAGGTTAATGATGGATTTGAGGCCCCTGGGCCAGTATGAATTGAATTATGAGTGGCCGGCCTCATCAGCTGACCATTTAAACAAGTCGTCCTCGACCTTGTTAACCCTAGCCTAGTTATATACGTACAAAAAGAGAAAACTCTTAACTTATTCATATGTCTTGATTTCTCAAAACATTGCAATTTCCGATTCCGAATTCAATCGGGGCTGACAAAGTTGACTAATTCAATCGGAGTGGAACTAGTTTGGTTGGTAGGCTTGAACAACTAGTACTGCACTAGTGGCTGCCTGGTCAATATTGTGCAACGCATTAATATACACATCCATTTGGACTTTAGATTTGGGCTACCTACCTCCAAGATACGAAGCTTTTTACACGATATCCGCAAACCAAATATATATATATATCCTCGATCTTGTCTTGCATCTGCTTTTTTAAATATGCACACATGGTTTATACTATACATGTTACACTAATCTATCCAACCAACTTTCCTCACCACAAGTACAACAATTACATGCCACAACTATATATTACAATTGTTTTTACCACTCAATTATGCATTTCTAACTCGATTATGTCTAAGTACGTTCAACCCATATATTATCAACTCTTCAAACTACTATTTGCCAACAAATTTTAAAAGTCTTCAAACTACTTATTGTTAATTTACTACATAATTATGCAACATTTCCAATTTATGGAAAATGGGTAACAAAATCATATTTAAAGGACAAACCTAAACCCTATGCCATGTTCGTGCCACATATGCACTTTTAACAAAAAAAATTAGACGGAGGTACCAAAAGTATTCGCGTCACAATAATACATGTACCATGAGACTCTTTAATAAACTTCAAGTACCAGAAAATGTATTTCGCGATAGTATAACACGAGTACGTACATTGTGAATTGTGGTTGATTAACACGCACCACTTTATTCTATCGATCTTTAGCATTGGCGCACAAGTTTATCCTTTCGTGCCGTTGGGAGAAATTATATATAGTTTCGAAGAAAAAAACAAAAAAGGAGTTATAAAACTCAAACATGTTAAATTCGAATAAAAAGTTTCATCAGTGTAAAATATTTACCTAACACTCCGGGGTATTTTTAAAAAGAAATTTCAATGCATTTTGAATTTCATGAAATTCAATAAAAAGAAAAGCATTACTCAAGATTTATTGAGCAACCAAAAATCTGTACAAAAGAAGAGGAGAAACTTAGGTCCATACTTTATGATGGAAGTTTAATTTTGATATTGGAGAGGAAGACGGAGACGTGTATATATATACCAACCCACTCCATGACTCGGCTCACTCTCAGCATCGGCGCTGGTCTGCTCAGATTCCCCAAACTTCATCATCTTCTCTCTTCTTCTTCTTTGACCTTTGCCACTCGTCCTCTCTCTCTCCTTCCGCCGAGGTCATCTCTGTCTTTTCACATCTCCACCATGGCCGACGCCCCCGATGCCGGCATGGACGCCGTCCAGCGACGCCTCATGTTCGAAGACGAGTAAGTTTACCATCATGGCAAATTTCTAAGGCTCCATTTTTGTCTATTATTTCCTTTCCTGGAGCGGAGCGGAGCTGACAATCAAATCTTCCTGCAGATGTATTCTAGTGGATGAGAATGATCGTGTTGTTGGTCATGATACCAAATACAATTGTAACTACCACGAATTTTATGTCCTCCTCCTTCCCTCAATTCATTAAACTTTCTTCAATTTTATTAATGCTTTTGTCAACCGCAGGTCACTTGATGGAAAAGATTGAATCTGAAAATCTGCTTCACAGGGCTTTCAGTGTCTTTTTGTTTAACTCAAAAAATGAGTTGCTTCTTCAGGTACTTTTCTTAGGCTTCAATGTAATTAGATCTGCTGGAACCCTGTTCGGAGATTACTTTAATTACTGTCTTCATTATCTGTCCTCTGAACCAAGTCTCACACATGTATATATATAATATATGAAGAGAGTTGGGTGTTTTGACATTTGAATCCAGGCATGAGAGTGTGCCATTTGGCTAAAAACAAATAGGAATTGCAGGCATGAAGTGCTTGTATATAACAACCATACAAGACTGTACAGCTGTAAGCGATATATGACTACCAACCCTAAGAGTGGGATTGTATCTCAAAACAAGGCCAAGATACGCATGAACCTGCTTCAAAAGTCTGATGAAAATTTTGATCGACATAGTTTATGTGTTCTGTAGTAGCAGGGTTCGGTTTACAATCTTCAGAGCAAATAATTGAATATGAGGGCATGACTCTGTCTTTGCAATAGGTGGCATAAATTGTTGATTTCGTTTTTGAAAGATAATGCCTGCATCTTTATATATTCTTCTGCTACTTGTAATTTCATGTAAAAATGATACTCATCACGAGTAAATAAGGATTAGAAGAAAGATATCATAAGCGTTTCTTTCTTTTTTAAAGTTTTTTGTCAAGCAGTGTAAGATTACTTTGCCTGAGATTTTGTGGATGGATTTATGGTAAGCTTGTCTTTGTAAGCACTGATACAATACAGTGAGTAACATGCTAGTTATTATGTTCTTCTTCTGCAGCAACGTTCTGCAACAAAGGTAACATTCCCACTTGTGTGGACAAACACCTGTTGTAGCCATCCCCTATACCGTGAATCTGAGCTTATTGATGAGGAGTCTCTTGGTATATTCATTTGTCCATGGCCTTTGTTTTTTTTTTTTGGAGAGTATAGGTTGCTTGCCCTACTGGTTCTTGTCTCTTAATTGTTTGCTCTCCCAGGGGTAAGAAATGCAGCTCAAAGGAAGCTTTTGGATGAACTGGGTATTCCTGCGGAAGATGTGCCTGTTGATCAGTTTCTTCCTTTGGGTCGCATATTGTACAAGGCACCTTCTGATGGCAAGTGGGGAGAACATGAACGTAATATTCCAACTCTACATTGTTTTGTTCAGAATACATGCTCATAACTCGTAAGAGAGGGGTGGCATCTAAAAATTAAGTGTGTATCCTGTTTCAAGATTGTTTCTTTGTTGTTTGCAGTTGATTACCTGCTCTTCACTGTGCGAGATGTAAATGTGCATCCTAACCCTGATGAAGTTGCGGCTATCAAATACGTAAATCAAGAGGAGTTGAAGGAGCTATTGAGGAAGGTAGATGCTGGGGAGGAAGGTCTGAAGCTGTCCCCTTGGTTCAGACTAGTTGTGGACAGTTTCTTGTTCAAGTGGTGGGATCATGTTGAGAAACGCACCATCAAGGAAGCTGCTGACATGAAAACCATCCACAGGTTGACTTGATCTAAATCAAATTGGGTTTGAACTGGGAAAGTTTGATCGTGATGCTATTATTGTTTGTTATCGATGTTAGTGACTTGTTTTCCAATAAATTTGGACTCATAAAGAGTTCAAAACAAGTAGTTAGGCATTTTGTTGTTCCCAGTGTTGCTCGCTTGATAGTTGATTCTGTTTGTTCAACATAACAAGTTGTGCTCTGGGTTTTGTAATGTAGAACTCTACTGATGAATCAATAAGAAATCTTTCTTTTGCCTCTTGGATCTGTTGTAAACACTAAACAGGCCCAGAATTTTCATGCATCTTTGCATATTTCTCAATAGGAAAATGCAGGAGATCCGAATTACATTATTTCTGGGGGATTTGGTCACGTACCTGATGTGAGTTAACCCTCTGCACTAAACATATATATGTAAAGCATTTGGATAATTTAGATCCTCTTCATCTCCCTCCACCTATATTATGTATGTTGAGCTAGGTAAACTGTCATGAGAGTTCAGAGCTCTTGAAGAAGATGAGAAACCTGCAGTTTCATTTTAAGTTCAACTCCGAATTTGAGATATGATGAGTCGTGACTCGTGAGAGAAGCATTAGATCAGTGGGTGACGCCACCATGAGCACTATAACTACTATACATCCCCACTTGCACACTGCACATCACAATCTCAAATATGAACACCATCAGATCAGATTCAACAATAATGATACAAATCAAAAAGGGTTTTTTTCACCAACAGTGTCTGAACTCTTCTGTCCCGGCCAGAATGATACCTAACTTTTGAAAAGAGTCAATATGGTACCTGAACTCGTATTTTCTTATCAACTGCATTCCTCCGTTACATTTATTGTTAGTTCAGTTAAAAAAACCACGTGAGAGTCACGTGGTTCTGTTTTTTTTTTTTTTTCTCTCTCTCCCCCTCTCCCTCTCCGTCTCCGGTCATCTTCTTTCTCTTTTTTTCTTTCTTTTTCTTTCTCTCTCTCCCTCCCTCCCTCTCTGGTCATCTTCTCCTTCTTCTTCTTCTTTCTTTTTCTTTCTCTCTCTCCCTCCCTCCCTCTCTGGTCATCTTCTCCTTCTTCTTCTTCTTTCTTTTTATTTCTCTCTCTCTCCCTCTCCGGTCATCTTCTCCTCCTTTTTTTTTTTTTTCTCTCTCTCTCTCTCTCGTTCTGTTCTGGACACCCGAAAAGGGCACCCATCGTCACTCCCTCTCCTTCCTCATCAACCAGCAATTCAAACCACTTCTAGCTCCACCCTTTCGATCACAGACCACACCCGAGCACTCAATTGCTCCGATTTCCTCTGGGCATCCACCGAGCCCAGCCTTGCACGGATTTCTCTCCTCTGCACCACCACCCACTTGCTTTGTCGCTCATCACAACGACGTCCACCAACACAGACCATCCCTGCCGGCGCTCCAAATCAGTTCTCCGCCACCTAGAACCTTGCACCTGCAGCGCCGCTTCCCGCCGCCTTGACGATGGGTGCCCTTTTCGGGTGTCCAGAACATAACGAGAGAGAGAGAGAGAGAGAGAGAGAGAGAGAGAGAGAGAGAGAGAGAAAAAAAAGAAGGAGGAGAAGATGACCGGAGAGGGAGAGAGAGAGAAAGAAAAAGAAAGAAGAAGAAGAAGAAGGAGAAGATGACCAGAGAGGGAGAGAGAGAGAAAGAAAAAGAAAGAAGAAAAAAAGAGAAAGAAGATGACCGGAGAGAGAGAGAAAGAAAAAGAAAGAAGAAAAAAAGAGAAAGAAGATGACCAGAGAGAGAGAAAGAAAAAGAAAGAAGAAGAAAAAAAAAAAAAAAAAAAAGGAATCACGTGACTTTCACGTGATTTTTTTAACTGAACTAACAGTAAATATAACGGAGGTATGCAGTTGATAAGAAAATATGAGTTCAGGTACCATATTGACTCTTTTCAAAAGTTGGGTATCATTCTGGCCGGGGCAGAAGAGTTCAGACACTGTTGGTGAAAAAAACCCAATCAAAAATCATATTCTACTCTCTTACAAAACGCGTGAACGTGAACAAGATTCACATTTACGCTGTCCACTTATTGTCCTCTTAATATTAATATTATGTGTTTGAAAGAAAACCAGTATAATAAACTCCACTCTGTTTTCTTTTTAATCTTTTGTTATTCCAAAACTGATATTGCTGGCGATCATGATTCTTCTATGGGTAAAAACTTGATTTGGTACCTAAACTATTGTGAAAAGTACTTTTTTGTACCTACAATTTTTTTTACCCAAAATGTTACTTGAACTATTACACCGTTACCCAAAATAGTACTTCCGTTAACACAATAGTTATTGGTACCATTTTGGGTACTTGTACCATTAACACAATAGTTAATGGTATTTCACATCACTTATTGATACTTGAACTATTGCACCATGCCCAAAATGATACTTCCGTTACCCAAAATGGTACATCACTTGTTGCTTATCAACAAACAATAACCGAAGCCAGTAAATTTGGCGAAATTAAGTGATGTGAAATAGAATAGGAAGAAAAGATTCTATAAAATAAGCAAAGCAGACAAAAAAGCAACAACTAGAAGAAAAAAAAAATTGCCACGCGCTTTACAGCGTAACAGAGATTCTAATCTCAAACTGTTGCATCTATTCCCTTCCATTGTTAATAATAATGAGAGAGACCCTCTTAAGTCTGAATCCTCATAAGTCACAACTCAGAAACCTCTCTCTCTCTCATCCACTACTCTGTTCTGGTGTCCTGGCGCTCCATTGAAGGTAAACTTGCAGCTGATTTACTTCAATTTCTTGTCCTCTTCGTTTTTCCTGATTGACTGTTTTGATTGCTCAGAAGATTGGGTTACTGATCAATTTCAATTGTTTCCTCTTCGTATTTAGCATTTTCAAGGCATACAAATAGACCCAGTATGGGAGTTGATGAAGTATTCATCTTTATAGCTTTGGATCACATAAAACATGTCATTGAGATTGAAACAAGTTATGTAATTATTGATCAAGTATACCCTTCTGATCATATTGCTAGTTCCGAATCTTGTTGACCATAAAGACCCAATCTTGCGTGCGTTTTAGTCTTCTTTTTCGTTTCAGTATCTGTGATCATATTTTGTTTGTCCTATTTAGTTTGTGTTGCTGTTTGAGTGTGATTCTGGAGTAGATTTATTTATTCAATTGTTCTAATAGGACTGAGATTTATCACATCCCCTCCATTTGAATTTTAGTAGTTCGATTCTTTGAATGAATCTAGATTCAAGACATGTAGGAAACCATAATGGGTTGGGTGGAATGCGTTGTTATTCGTATCCGAATGTGGATATGTTTGTGTGGTTGGTGGGTGGAACAAATATAAGCTTAGTTTCAATTCAATGAGTGTTATGGATCCTAAGTTTGATTGAATGCTTCAAGCTGTTGATTATTGTCAAGTCTCATCACAAGAAGCTTTTGTTTATACTGGATTCTCTTGTTTCATATTCTAGTATTTGCTTGATAAAATTAAAATTCTTGTCTGATTGTCTATATTTATCAAACTTGGGTTTATTCAAGAGACAACCCCTTGTGTGGTATTTAGCCTTGTGCGTGAAAAACCAAAACTGTATTTGATGGTGCTGAAAAGGAAAGCCATGTTCTAATTTAGAAGACCCATATTTTCAAAGTTAAATGAAATGTTACTAGTCTGACATATATACTGTGATGTCTGCCTTATCCTGAAGGTGCTCGGGGACAAATGGCCTTGGTTACAACTGCTGAAGTCTGCGATGCACACTCGTCGCTAATTGGAAGTGGTGATCTTCGGGTGGTTGAGCCAGTCTTTCAGATATATGGGCGGCGACAGGTCTTCTCTGGACAAATAGTTACCTTAAAGGTGTTTGAAGACAATGTTCTGGTTCGTGGGTTTCTAGAGGAGAAAGGAAATGGCAGAGTTCTTGTTGTGGATGGGGGTGGAAGCAAGCGGTGTGCAATATTGGGCGGCAACCCTGTAGTTCAAGCGCAGAACAATGGCTGGGCTGGTATAGTGGTCAATGGCTGCATAAGAGATGTTGATGAGATTAATGGTTGTGACATTGGGGTGAGAGCTCTGGCGTCTCATCCAATGAAAGCCAATAAGAAGGGAATCGGAGAGAAGCAAGTACCGATAACCATTGCCGGGACAAGGATCAACGATGGGGAATGGCTTTATGCAGACACCGATGGAATTCTGATTTCCCGTACTGAGTTAGCTGTGTGAACCTCAACACCCTTTGGACCCTGCAGCATAAAGCTTCTCACTTCTGGGTTGTATGTTTTTCTCTAGTTGCTCTACTATTGTAACTTGGTTGTATTGCTGGTTTATTTGCAAAATTTTACTGTATTCAGTAACTTGCATGATAATCGATCTATAAATTATGTTCTGTTTCTCTTTACCATTCCAAATCAGCTGAAATTTAATCTTCAATTTAAACACTCTTTCATAGTTTGCATCTTTTAGGTAAATTGATAATGACAGTGATAGTACGTAGTAATGACTGTTGCTTTGATATATATACCAACAGAAATCGACTAAACCTCGGATTAGTAAGAAATTGCTGTAGATTTCACAAGTTTCTTTCACAAGATCACAGCCAACGTAGTCGTCTTTGTCTAATAGAAAGAAATTAAAACATAATTTACGAGCCATGTCATACCAAAACCATTCAAAGGTCTAAGTAAGTACTCCTCCTAAGTCCTAACTAAGTACACACTGATTCCGAGTCTCCGACGTCTTCTTCAACAGCTACAGTACTTGCATCTTCTCTAGTAGTAGTAGTCGTACTAATTGTTGATGGTGCAGATGAGGTGCCAATAGTCTCACTTGGCAAATCCGTTTGCAAAAAGATTGCCTTTCTTTTGCTTCTGCTCCGATGCCATTTTCTCAACAAGTCTGAAATATCCTCACTTTGATCATAATCATCCTTGAGCCTCGTTGTGGCTTCTCCAAGGGGTCTTCGCCGTGGAACTTGAGTACTTGCCCATCGATCTCTTTGAACAGGATCCGTAGTAGACGAGTCATGATTAGCAACGTAACTCGCCGCAGTTGTGATCATTCTCACTGGTAACAAGAGTGGTCTACAACACGTGACTAGAATTATGAGGAACATAAGGTAACAGTAGAAAGAGGTCCAGACATAGAGCGTCCATCTCCAACTGTGCACCAGTTGCTTTGTCCAAGGCAGCTGCGAATTCAGTACAATTTCAGCTTCGTACAACTGTGGAAGATGCGAGGTCCCAGCTCTTGGAGACAAAGTTACTCTTATAGCTCGGGTTCTTGGATAAGTCCCTTCCTTGTGCCTCAGTATTTGTACTATAATCTTCTGTGTTTCTCCAGAAATGCCTAGTAACACCGGCACGCCCGTAATAAATGTTCGTGTGAGTCGAATTGGGAGGCTTCTAAATCGTAGCATACATGGCTGGCTTGACTTTGCAATCACATCACCATTAGTTGATAATAGTTCTGCAGTAATCTGATGCCATATATATACATAACTGATTAGCAAACATCCATATATATCTGAATCAGTAAGTTTCAATCGGCATGCATACATACCTGAAACACCCCAATGGCCCTATTGAAATCAGATTCCGGCATCAAAAGCTCCAGAGACACAGTAAAAGTGTGTCCAACAGGAACCCCCATAATCATATGCTTGTTGCCGCTAATAGTCTTGAAGTAGTCAGCCCCACTCGCAGAAGCTAATCCCTGTAGTGATCCTGCTCCTCCGAACACAAACACGGCCTTGGGTTGAGCTTGGGTGTAATCAAAGTGCAACCTCTCCCTGACAACCACAGGCTCCTCCAGCCAGAGCCACACCAACGCAATTCCCACCACGGTGGCCAGAATCAAAAGCATTATCAACACCACACAGACATAGGCGGCCCCGAAGAAGCCGCAGCCGAGCTTCTTGAGGAGGACGACTGCGCCGTGTGTGATGGTGGAGGGGGCATTGTGGACGACGGATTCGACGGTCTCCTTGGCCTCCTCGGCTTGGTGGTAAGACTCGGAGGCGATAGAGAAGAGGCAGAGTATGGGGTAACACAGAGTGAGGATGGAGTTGTAAATCAAATCAGCTTGTAAAGAGACTAGCTTTGGGAACCACTCTGATGGCTTTGGTATAAGATACTTGACCTCTTCATCTTCATCTGCATCTGCATCTTCATCTTCATCTTCATCTTCATCTTCATCTTCATCTTCATCTTCATCATAAGTACTATAGGGCTCCATTAATTGTTGGTGCCTCTGGTAAGTCGGTGATGGGGTTCCAGAGAGAGACACAGGAGAGAGAGGTTTGAGAGCTCCACCTGTGTAATGTGCATGAAAGGAAAGGAAAGGAAAAGATGAAACGTGGTGGCACTTCTGTTTCAGCATTTGACATCTGTTGTCAAGCAGCTAGCTCAATGTTTTCTTCAAATTGAATTCGACAAGAAAAGGCCTAGCTTAAGCTTTTTTGGTTCTTGTTTATTTGGGCTGCCCATCATTGTTTCCGTCTTTGGGCTTTATCAACGATCTCTTTCCCCAAAAAATATTGACGCTCACTCTTGTTGGGAAAAATAAATGCCATAAATAGCTACGATCGTCCGGCTCGCAAATGCACTCGATTATGATGCTTACCGGACTATGTACTCAAAGCCAACTCGTGACGGAAATATTCTCAATTTTAATTTTTAAATTCAATACAGAGGAAGTTGTTGGATTGGATTTAGAATTTTAGATAAAAGGAAATTTAAACGCACGCTTGTGTTATCTATCCATGAGAAATTCATGAATCTGAGGTTGGTTTAATTAGCATAATATATGCTTATAAATAGCTAAGAAGTAAATTGTATTGGAGTGCCGTTGGTAATGAATAACATTCCTAATTAAGAGAAAACCCCATTAAAGCAAATCCCTAGTTAGAACCATAAATCCATTGACTAGCACATTTTTGAATTCAAACCAAATATGGTTAGCCGTTGAGAACTTAATTCTAATCATAATTAGCAGCCACACTAAACATGGTTACAGTAAAAAAAGAAGAAGTTAGGATTAAAATGATGACGGTGAAAATAGTAAAACCAAATGCTAAATAAACAGGTTGAAGACCCTGGACTTTTATTTCAACAACACTGAGAAATTGAATTCTGGTTTTTGTACAAATTAAGAAAAAAGAGTTAAGATTACTACAACTGAATCATAAAATTAAGCTGACAGGCCAGATTTGTCACAAGGCATAGATTGCGGAGATGAATGGTAGCCACGTGTCCCTTCTAACCGCATATTGTTTTGGATTATACAAAACATAACCTCCCACTCAATATTTGCGGCTAGCCAAGAACACTCTAACAGTCACTCACTACTCTTAAGTCTCAAAAACAAATTATGACACAAATCACCAACTAATTCCTCTTAATAATTAGTTCCCAATTTACCAAAATGCATGAATTCTTTTAAAAAATTGTACATGTAAAGTGAATTACCAGTATTTAGTCAAGTAATTGAAGAAATAATGTATAGAAATGATATTGAAGCGGAAACGTCTTACGTGTCATTCATGTATAAACGAATGGAGCGTTAGATTCAATGTTTCGAAATTATTGTTTACTATAAAAAGATAATAATAAATGGGGAAATTGGATAATGTTAAACTTATAGAGTTTAAGAAAACATAGAAAAAGAAAAGAAAATGAATTCTTTCTTTCATTTGGGGATGGTAAATGTGTTTTCTTCAAATTATAATTATAATAATCTAATAATTAAGGAGAAAAACAGAAGAGAAAGCAAGCAAACAAAGTTCATCTTTATCAGAATTCTCACCACCTAGGTGGGTCCCACAGAGAATTCATTTCTCCTCTTTTATGTTGTTTTCAAGATGGAAAACATTGTACACAGTGTCTCCTTCCATTCTCTATTTCTCTTCTCTGAAAATCAATTTGTTGTTGGAAACCTCTGAAAAATAAATTTCAATTCTTTTGATTATCTCTTCTTCCTCGATCAATTCATTTGTATTAAAGCAATGAAAAGGTTTCAGCTCCACAATCACTAAAGTAAACCAGGAGCTGAGACCAAAGGCAAAGGTAGCGTTTTTGGATTAGTCCCGATCAGTGCTCACACTCACAGAGAGACAGACAGACAGTCACAGCCTTAATATTGTGAGTGTAGCAAGAAAGATAGAAGATGGGATTTGCAAGGACAATGGAGAACAAAGCCAACAGCAACAGCAGCATTAGCATAGCAGAGAGGAGGGCGGCCAAGTGTGGATTCAATGCTGACAGGATCAATACGGCGCGTTTTAGGTCCAGAAGCCCTTCGCCGGCGCCGGCAGAGAGGTCTCCTTGCCGCCTTACTATTCCGCCGGGTATCAGCCCCACCGCTTTGCTCGACTCCCCCATGATGCTCCCCAATTCTCAGGTCATTAATCTCTCATTTTGGATTTTCTGTATCTCAATTGGCAAGTTTTAAGTTTTGTGTCTTGGTCTGGTTGGTAATTGAGACCAAAATCAATCAACATTGTGGATGTTGATAGTTACAATGCATGTTGTTTTATGTATATATATATATATATATATATATATATATATATATATATATATATATATATATATCTGCTTGCATGATAACTCCTGCATGTGTTGTTAATTCCAGGCACTGCCATCTCCCACCACCGGAACTTTTCCATTGCTTCCTCCTATTGATGACAGTTCAATGCTCAAATTTGCGACTCATGAACATGTTTCCTCTTTCACATTCAAGCATCTGCCAGGTTATTCTGGTTTTGAAAATCAGGTAATCCTTACTTGTCTTGTTTCTTTCTTCCAGTAGTAATTACGATTACATGCCTCAACTTTTGAAAATTTGGTAGAAAACAGAAAGAAAGAAAGAAGTAAATGCCCACCATGTAATACTATTTACAATAGAATCTAACAGTTTTTCCATTCCTCGATCAGGGATCTGATGTTGATTATCAAGCTCTTGTTTTGGAGCAACAGCCATTGGATTTTGAGTTCCCAATGGAGTTTCCTGAAGAAGCTAATGCAAACAAGTATGCTGTTGATCCATCCACTGATGTTAAGAATTCAAACAGTGTGATAATGAATGACAACTGCGTTGACTTGCAAATGCCTCATTCCAGTGCAGCTAGTGATCACAACTCTCTTGCCAAAGGGGAGGACGTCGTCGTTGAGGCCCATCATCTTTTGGAAGGAGACCATAAAGGGTATCCATCTGTTGGAATGGCAAGGAATTCAGAGGATGGATACAATTGGAGGAAGTATGGGCAGAAACAGGTTAAAGGTAGTGAATATCCAAGGAGCTACTACAAGTGCACACATCCAAATTGTCAGGTGAAGAAAAAGGTGGAACGATCCTTTGATGGTCAAATAACAGAAATCATTTACAAGGGAGCTCCTCATAACCATGCACAACCTCAGCCTAATCGACGAGCTGCAGCATCACTTGGATCACCAGCATTTTCATTTGATGAGATGTCAGAGATGGGTGAGGGCACTAGAACCTCTCTCAAAGTTGATCGTGAGTCAGTTTGGTCAAATATTCAGTCCGGTGAGGATATTAAAAGTGGTTATGATGGGAGGGCTGATGGTCTGGAGAGGACATCCTCAACATCCGTTGTTACTGAGCTTTCTGATCCATCACCGACTACCCAAGGGAAATCCCTGGGTATCTTTGAATCTGCAGACACTCCAGAGTTTTCATCCACACTTGCTAGTGTTGATGAAGATGACCGGGCCACCCAACGGAGCATATCACTTGGAGATGATGCAGATAATGATGAATCTGAGTCAAAAAGAAGGTACACCTTTTATCTTGTACATGTCTATTTCTAAACCAAATGAGCGTGCAGGACATATTTATCCCATGTATTGGTTTTACATTCCAGGAAGAAAGATAGTTGCTTGATTGAAACAAGTATAGCTTCCAGGGCTGTCCGTGAACCAAGAGTTGTTGTCCAGATTGAGAGTGAAATTGACATACTTGATGATGGCTATCGTTGGAGGAAGTATGGCCAAAAGGTTGTCAAAGGAAATCCAAACCCCAGGTATACTTTCTCTCTGTTGGGACTACTGTTGAGAGTTCCTTAAGTGAACATAGAGGATAGTATTTCCTTGATATAGTTTATATCTTCACAGGAGATAATAGCTCATAACCATTGTAAGGATTGCATATAAGCTTTTATTTTCTTGCAATTTTGCATGTTTTCTATTCAGCATCTTAAAATACCTATACAAAATTACAAATTTGAAACTACAGTTTACTGTTTCTTCATCAAATTTATCAATAGAGATATTAATACATCCACAGAATTCATCCTCTCTCTTTCTCTGGTATATATGTTGAGCTTGCTTCAATTAGCAGATAGCCTGTAACCCTTGAGGTGATGTATATCAGTTTTCTTTTGAAGTTACAAATGTTGGTGATGAGGAACATGTGTATGTTAAGCATAGAGAATATGTTTTGGGATTCTATAATCAATAAAATAGAAGTGCTTGCAATTATAATATGTAAGCAATTAATGTTTGTTCTTATTCTGTAATGCTGTAGGAGCTACTACAAATGTACAAGTGCGGGATGTTCAGTAAGGAAGCATGTGGAAAGGGCCTCCCATGATCTGAAATTCGTAATTACTACATACGAGGGAAAACACAACCATGAAGTGCCAGCAGCCAGAAACAGTAATCACATCAATTCAAGTGGTGGCAATGGACATCCACCTGCTCAGCCAGCACTGGCATTGTCCAGAAATACCAATCTTCCAAAGCCGGAGACACAAGTACCTCATTTTGATAGAAAACCAGAATTTCATGACGAGTACCTGCGACCTACATATCTTGGGAATTTCAATAATGACTTGAAATTTGGAGCTTCTACCATTTACCAAATGAAGTTCCCACCTCTGCAAAATGCCATGCCATATGGCTCGTTTGGACTAAATCACAATGTGGCTCATCACCAGGCTGCTTCTGTTGTCCCAGACTTTCCAATGTCACTGCCCTTGAATCTTCCCCCAACCGGGAATCTCGGCCTTGCAGGTTTTGATTTCAATAATGGAAAATCAGTTTGTCCAGTGCAGCCTTATTTCTCAGGACAGCAGCTGCAGGAGAATGATTTAAGGTTCCTGAAGCCAAAACAAGAGCAAAAGGATGATAGTCTTTATGATGCCTGCCTGCCCATCATTGATCAGGGACCATCGTCGGCATCCTTACTATATCACACAATCATGGGAGGCTATTCATCATAAAATTTCTGTTTTTCTTCTCAACTTCTGCTTGCCCGAACTAGTATTTTCTTGCAATTTTGCTGCTGTCATAGTTTCTTCTTCTTGTTTTCCATTCAGCATCTTAAAATACCTATACAAAATTACAAATTCCAAACTACAGTTTACTGTTTCTTCATCAAATTTATGAATAGAAAAAATTAATACAGCCACAGAATTCATCTTCTCTCTTTCTCTGGTCTATATGTTAAGCAGCTTGCTTCAATTTGCAGATAGCCTTTGTATCAGTTTTCCTTTCAAATTACAAATGTTGTGATGAGGAATATGTATGTTAAGCTTGATTCCAATATGTATCATAAAGATACATTATAAAAGTGAAAACAGATTTCCAATACCCTGTGGCTACCCTAAATATGGCTCAAGCATATCATCCAATGATGAATGCATCTGAAACTATGAAAGGGCTTTTGTATTAAACCATACCCAGATGCAAAACCAGTTGGCAATCACAAACCAAGCACTTTGAAGAAACAAAACCAAGTTTTGAATTTCACTCACTCATCATCAGCTCAGCAATTCATTCATTGATAATCAAAATCAAGAAACATCAAGGAACAGAAGATTAAAGCATCATGTTGATTATGATAGGCATAAGAACACTAATATACATCCAGACTAGTCCACACCTCCCATTACCATTAGCACTATTCCCATACCTAGCAATCCTCTACCCCAAACACAAAAACGGACGAAAACAAGACAACCCATCCATACATCCATCATCGAAATAAATATCCAGACTTGGACTTCTTCTTTTATTGGCTTCTTCTTCACTTCTTGAGGCTGCCGCGAACACCAGGCTTGGGCTTTTCAGCTGGGGCTTGGCTCGTGCTCGTGCTCGCGTGACGATTCACAATCTTCTCATCGTCAAACGGAATCTTTGGATGCTTCGAGTCGTGGTGAATCTGCATCGACTTCACGTCCGGCGCCGTTATCTTGCAGTGAGGGCACTCGTACTTGGCGTGTCCGCCTTTGTCCTGCCCGGTCCGGTCAGCTATTCCGGCCTTCCCGCCGCCGCGATTCGTTGTCGCCGCGTCGATCTTCGCCTGGATCTCCTTCGCCGTGTGCTTCTTCGGCTTCGCTTTCCCTGTCATGGTGGCTGAGATTGACACAGCTAAACCCTAACGCTAACAAGGACGGAGCTTAATAATGGGGTGTGTGTGTGTGCGGGTGCGGGTGCGCTTGCGATGTATTTATATAGGGGCTTATCTACTTTTCATGGTGACTCGGTGTGGCAAGGTGTATGGGAGATTGCTGACGTGGTGGAATTGTATTGGACTCTCAAGTTGAGGTCTCTGACTGCCTGGGCTGGACCAATGGGCTGGCGTAAAAGTAAAACTGTTAAAAAGAAATGAAGGAGAGTTTTTTGGTTGCCGTTGCACTATTTTTGTTGTCGTAGTCTCTTTGAGATAATTCATTAAGGTTTCGTTTGGTTCACGAAAAGAAAATCAATTTCTTGCTCTTTCCATAGGCATGAGAAACTGAAATTCTCATTAGTTTTCATTTCAAATATTTGACAACACTAAGGAAATGAATCAATAAATAATAATATATGAAATAAAATTAATATTTATAATTTTATAAATAATTATTTTAACCATAAAAGTAATGTAATAAATGCAGGAAAGTAAGTAGGGAAAATGATTCCCTTGGAGTAGGGGAGGAACCAATTTCCCCCTATTTCCCCTTCCTTCAGGAAAGTATTTCCTTTCCTTTTGCATTCCAAACACCGGAAATGATTGAATTTCCTTTTTCATGACCTCAATTCCGCGAACCAAAAATATCGTGTCTTAGTTTTTGATTATCAATAGTTGCGAAGTTAGAAATTTGGATCCTAGTGTGCGGTTAATGTCTAGGTGAAGATCATGACAGCCCGTTGGTTTCAACTTCAAACAATTCAGCGAGCCTGGTACTGCCATCAATTCTAATTTGTAACACATCATTATGAGTTGGCCAAAGTCCGATCAGATGGGGAGAGTTCTGACCTAAACCAAAGTTTGATTTAGTAAGGAGAGATCATCTGCATTCGACGTCAACCTCATTCTATGATCCAAGCATGGATGTGTGTGTGTGTGCACGCGCGCGTAAGGGAGAGAGCAGATGTAGCAAGAATTTACTGGTCTTTATCAATTAGAGAGAATAAGAGATAAACAAATCATGTTGTTTGTACAGAGTACCAATTACCAAAACAAATAGCAAGTAAAGAAAATCATACAAGTGTAAAATGGATGTTTTAAGAGAAGACAAGGATAATAACTGTCTTGACTCATATTGTACCCAACTCCAACCTAGATTAAACTGTGAGACTAGTACCAAAGCAAAACCAGGATATAGGGCCCTCCAACTCCAACCTAGGTTAAACTTTCATGGTTTGGGGCTTCTGTAACTTCTCTTCTCTGTACAACAACCGCCTCTTGTTAGAACCGTAACCTTGATACTGGTAGATGATGCTGTAAAGGCATTGCCTCAGGAGCATTATGTCAAATGCCTCGATAAATCTCAAATCTGTTGGCCTCGACTTCACCCCAGCAAATTGCTGGTACTCCTCAAACACAGAAGACAAACACCAATTCTGAAATTTTCGCAGGCAACCAACAAGACAACCAGTCCGATGCTGTAAGAACAAATTGCAAACAGAAGGTCAGAACTGCCATGTAAGGCATTAAAATCCCAAGAGTTCCAGTAATTAACCATACAAGGTTGGTAAATATCAGCTATAATTTCAAAGAGTCCTAAGATGATACTACTTACAAGTGTTGTTTTATGATGTTGTAGTAACATAAGGACAAGGTTGGCTAGAATCTAGCAACACAGACAATATTTGCTAGGAAAAGACAAACTTTTAGGCTTAATGGACAGTATGTGTTTTCTTCATTACTCATTTTAGTATCAAGTTAAGTCAACTGATGTTCAGATCCTTCAGCATGTTAGACAGCAGAGTCCTGAGCAAAGCTGGATGTTTCAGGAAACTAATCTTTCGAAGAAGAAAACAACTTTCTTACCATCCCACTATAATATTCACACTGGTCAATAGTCAGAATGATGAACTGTTCATATTGGTTGAATAAAGAAATCCAAATCGCTTTAGAAATCATCAAATCATGTTGCCCAATAATTTCTGTTCTTTGAAAAAAATCCTTTCGATAAAATGAGAACAATGAAATGGATACTAAAATGAGTTATGAAGAAGAAAAAAGAAGAAAAGCATATAGTAGAAATGTTAAAATGTATAACAATGAAATTAATGTTACCAACAGACTAGATCCAATGCACAGAGCAAGCAGTAAAACAAGATATATTAAGAGCATTGGGTATATAGCCGAACATAACAAACTTACCTTTCCACGCTTGCAATGGATCAACACAGGATGATTTCTCACATCTACAAACCGAAAGAGTAAATGTTAAAAATTATAGATTGTGATATACTGAAAAGACAATGAATTGAATTGTCCATGTTAGAGCAGAGCAGAGCAGTACCAATCAAGATTTTCAAAGCCTCCAAGATAGTATCCTTGGGAATAGATACAGAAGGCTCCTGCATATGCAAATGGCCATGAACTTATCAGCACGTATCAAAAAGCCTACTGTTTCCATTTTTCAATCAAGTATGAAACTGAATTTCGACATTTACACGCAACGCATGTCAATGCATTTAAGCATATATTTGCAAATGAACCCCAGAAAAGATGTAACCATTTTACCAAAGAAAGAGTGTATTACCGTCTTTCCCTCAATTCCGAATTGGAGAAGCCGAATATTTTGAGACCGAAGAAACTCCAAATTCTCCTCTGGATATGGCTCAGGACACAAATATCTGCTCCAAATCACACAATCAATTCCCATTAAGGCTTCTGTTTAGTTTTGACAAGTGAAGGCGAACCCAATTCTACCGAAAATATAAATTTGACTCGGTCAATTTTCTTAGCAACCAAATAAGAGACGCTTTCTTCAAGAAAAGTACATACATTGATCAAATTCTTCGAGCGAGAAATTAACAACTTACATGATTGATCGGAGATTGAGGGATTGGAGGAAAGGGAAATTGGCCGGTTGAGGGAAACCAGATCTGAAAATGCCGTCCTCCACCATCGAGAAATTGATCGGCGGCTCCAAAACGTCGTCGTTCGTCTTGTTCTTGTTCTGCTTCTCCATCCCGTCGAGAATGCAGCGCAGGATTCCTATTACTGTTAAGAAAAACAACAAGGATGGGGGGAGGAGCTCATGGTTTTGAAGAGAGGGAAGGAGGACGAAACGACGGCGTTGCGGATTCAGGGTTTCCTTTCTCTTTCTTGTGTCAATATCATATCGGTGCTTCTTTGACCAAAAATAAAGAAGAAAAGCGCAAGTGATTGAATTTGACTTGGTTTCTGATTACGATTACGATTACGATTACGATTACTACTTTCTTCTTCTAATTTCTAATCAAAGGCTCCGAGATTCTTGTGCACTGGTCTTCACATTGTGCTACCTTTTAAAAAAAAAAATTCTTATTATTTATACTAAACACCCTTTTAATTTTTTGGTCTTCTTTATTATTTTTTTAGAAAACCCATAATTTTGGAGACTTCCTGTTACTCTTTTTAGGGAAATTTTAGACAAATCCAACAGAAAATCTAGAGCAAGTGAAACAAATGCAATTAAATAGTTTGGGTGGGTTATGAGCCTTGGTGTAAATCAAAACTCACCACTCATTAAGTAACTAATAATTAAAATTAACTTCAAATTCTCAATAAAATTAGGCTAACCGGTCTTTGTAAGGCTGTACAAACTTAAACATAATGTGTTAAGGTAATATTTTTCGTGTATTGGACTTTTTTTTTTAATATTTTTCACCAAATTATTCAAAAATGTTTAATTTTCCTTATCAAAGTGATAAAAAGCAACATCAACGTACTTCAAATTATGTATTTTGTCATGATTAGAAATTGTAAGTGACCAACTATATACTTTTAACATTACTTGTTCGATCATTAAGCCAGGGTGAGATTTGGTGTGTATGATTCGGTGCTTTGGCCGGAACCGACCACCTCGGTTTTAGCATTTGAGAAACCGGCATCAATACCGATGATGTCGTTACACATATCAACTTAAAATCCAATTAAGTATCCACATATCTGACCATAACTGGGCTAAATATGAACAAATATGGCTGGATCATGGCTTTTAGCTACTAATTTACTAAAAATTATTCGCACACATAGGTGAACAGTTTACTTAAAATTTGGTTATTTGAAAATTGAAGCCTTCATTTTCTCCTTTACTAATTTATGATTGGGAATGTGGGGATGAAAAAAAAAAATGATGGTAAAGGAATATTAAGGATCCCAAGTGGGTTTGGGATAAGGTCAAATTAAGGTTCAACTCGGATCAAATCATCCGTATAAATATTTTGACTGAGTCAGAAAGGAGAACAATTGCTTTAAGCATATTGATATAAAGGTGGTGGACATGAGCTTTAAATCCTTGAATGGGATCAAGCTAGTATCATTCATATGAGATTCTGATCATCGATCGAGCTCCATGGCTGCCTTTGAATTTGGTTTGGAATATATATATAAAGGCTGGTGGCTGGTGGCTGCTGCTAATTATAGAATTAGAATCCAATTGACTCTTGAATATTTTTGTTTGAAAAATTCCAGTGGCCACCCCCAGCATGCATATGCATGATCGAATTAATAACCTAAAGGGATATAACTAATGGGTTTGATTAGAATCAAACCCATATATATATTCTAATTTGTTGATCAGTGCATGCTTTCTTTTAATTAATATTGCTCTCCTACATGAAGTATTATAATCAAAACACTTTCTAGCTTAGCTTGTTTCTAATAATTATAATGAGAAAAAAATATTGTGGGTGATCTCTATATTAATTGTGGGAGTTAAGTTGCAGCTGAATGCGGATCGAGTTTCTTTGGAAGTCTGTGGGCTGCTTAGCTTGTGAACCAAGCAAACCAAACTCAATAGAAGAAAAAGGAATTGAGAAGAAAGTCCATGTACATATATAACCATTGCAACTGGCTAGCTAGCCCAACCAATTTCATGCCCAAAGACAATTAATGTACTGAAACCACATAGTGTCTGTATATAAAATATAAAAGGAGTGAGTTGGATAAGGTAAGGATAAGGTTTTAGTTCCAAGTCATCCAATGAAATCAGAGGAGTCTATGCCAACCACAAGCTAGCTTTTTGTTACTCACTATTGATTGGCCTGATATCGTAATATCCGACTTTGAGGCTTTCGATCACTTTGAGGCTTGCTCTTTCTTTGTTTTCAATTGTTAATCAATCTGCAGATCGAGGTAGCGATAATGGCCAGTGCCTCACCAATGCTCAAGTCCAACTTCACCTCCCCAATCACCCGAGCTTTGCTGGTTTCTCCCAAAGGCCTCTCTGCCTCTCCCTTGAGCCTCTTGCCTTGTAAAAGATCCTCTTCCTTCACCATCAAAGCCACCCAAACCGACAAGGTACGTACGTTTATATATGTATATTGCTTGCTCATCATTAACTACTTGTTATGAAATTACTAGGTAGCTAGCTGATCATTAACTAACTCCATACATTTGATTTTATGCATGGCAGCCATTCCAAGTGATTCAGCCAATCAATGGTGACCCATTCATTGGAAGCTTGGAGACTCCAGTGACATCAAGCCCCTTGATTGCTTGGTACCTCTCCAACCTCCCAGCCTACAGAACAGCAGTGAGCCCACTTCTGAGGGGAATTGAGGTGGGCCTGGCCCATGGGTTTCTCTTGGTCGGCCCATTCGTCAAGACCGGCCCATTGAGGAACACTGAAGTGGCTGGCCAAGCAGGTTCCTTGGCTGCTGCTGGTCTCGTTGTCATCCTCAGCGTTTGCTTGACCATGTACGGAATTGCATCCTTTAAGGAAGGAGACCCATCCACAGCTCCCTCTTTGACCTTGACCGGCCGCAAGAAGGAGCCCGACCAGCTTCAAACCGCTGAGGGATGGGCCAAATTCACCGGAGGTTTCTTCTTCGGAGGCATTTCCGGTGTCACTTGGGCTTACTTCCTCCTCTATGTCATAAACCTTCCTTACTACGTCAAGTAGATTCATTTCCTTCCTTCTATTACCTGTAATCTCCATCTGCTACTATTTATTGCATGTTTGTGAAAATCAATCCTATATTTTAAGTTTAACACGTACTACATTCATTTGTGTCTACGCGCCTACGCCTTTCTTAATTAAATCTACCACTCTGCGTACGTTCTTCGATCAACTAATTAATTACTATTTCAGTTTACTTGTCAAATCCCAAGATAGATTAATTTATTACACCCGTATATGTATATATGTATCATGTATGTGTTCAAAATTACTTGTCTAGCTACTAACATGCATGCATGTGTTGAAAAATTAATACCAGCCCCAGCAAGAATATTTGGAAATTTCTCGAATGCCACATATCACATATATGCATATATGTATGTTTATAGTCATCACAACATATATTAAAGCATCAAGGAAACCATTATGTGGAAATCTAGGTAAGGGAGACAGAGAACTCTGCTGGTTTGGATTTGGCAATGACTTACAGTCGATCTTAAATATATAATCACATCATCCATCAATCAATCCGCTTAAATCTTTGGACAAATCCTCAACAAGTGGAGCCACTGACATTGATAAGAGGAAGTGCATCAGCATCAGCTTGTGAAGGCCTGGAGAGCTCAAATTGCCTCCAAGAAACAGGAGATATGAGATCATCATCCCATGTACCCTTAATTGGGTCAGTAGTTGCAGCAGAAGCAGAACCATCCAAACCTATGTGTGTCACATGCTTCACATCTGTAGGACACCCTATTTCCATATCCATTTCCACTTCTTCCATCTCATCCTTGTACACTATCATACATAAGAAACATGCACAAGAATATTGAGAGATCTCAACAATTAGCAGTGACAGAAAATTAAACAAATTAATGATACCATGTCTATAGATCGACTTACCAAATAATTGAGAAAAAGTCTTGAAACCCTTGAAGAGCCTATGAATACCAATAGATATGTTTGGTTTTGGAAGAGCAAGGGATCTAAATGAGTTCTTCATGCTCTCGCCGCTGGATAAGCTATCTTCTTCCTCCTCTTCCTCTTCTTCTTCTTCTTTAGTCCCTTCACACAGATCAATGATAAAATTAGACAGATGAATAAGCTAGCTAATTAAAATTGAAAGGATTATATAAGCAGTGTGTGGTCAGAGTCTGAGAGAGACGTACTTATTGGAGATGGATTCGTGTCTGATTTTGATCTTCTGGGTTGTTGCTGTGCACCAACAGCAATGCTTGATTCAGAAACACAACCAATTGTGAAAGGAAGAAGCACAAGTCTTTCCATTCTTTCTCTCATGTGGAAATCAACAGCTTGAGAGAAAGAGAGAGAATAAATGTTGAGAAATTGGTGTTTGAGCTAGGAAGTACGTGCAACTTTGGAAGTGCAAATGTGGTTTGTTTAAATAGTGTATGCACTGACTTTGTTATCAAGTTACTATAATTTTACGTATAGAAAAGTCCAAGTCACATATGCAAGTCTGTTTGGTAGCTCAGATATGGAGGGAAAAGAATGAAACTAAATTAACATTTGCAATACAAAAGTACTCCAAGTGATCGATGGGTATGTTTGGACGTGAAATCAACACTAACAAGGTTCGGTTGTGAAGTTTAACCTAATAATTACACATCATATTGTACATGTAATATACATGGGATAAGTGGATAACCACTTTTAGTGGGTTGGTTTCTCCACTTCACTTGCTTCCCTTATAGAATAAGCCACTAATTTCTACTTCTTCTTCTTTTTTGGGGTTTGTTTACTTAGTTTGGACTCTACCTTCAAGTAGTGCATACTAAGCGATCTCTCTTGGTGTTACAATCAAGCTCTTGGCTTAGGCCTATTTCTTAGAAGCAGGGCATGTATGATTGATTGCAAGAATAGAAAAACAGAAACTTGGAGGAAGAAAGCTACGGTTGTGTTGTTACCAACCTCAAATGGACTAATATAATATGTATAAAATAAATGGATAAACAAACTATGAGGTTGACTGGAGCTCCATTTGATACTGAGATTAGCAAGCTCAATTTATTTTGGAGCTTGTAAATTTTGAGCAACGCACTAACAATAACTGAGACCCTTTTACCAATAATCTCCACAGGAGCAGCTTCCATGCTTAAAATGATGAAATCGATGAAGATCTCTCACAATAATTGCCCTATCTAAAAGCTGAGAAGTATATTTAATGAAGTTGTGACAATCACTACACACTCTAAGGTTCTTCATTACCCGAATAGGTATCCCAGAAGCTGTGCTAATGATGCCATAGGCAATTGCAAGCTTTTCACTGTGATGGCCAAGAAGTACTTCACCTTGTTCTTCTTCTACGTCCTGCATCACCAGCTTCGCATCTGTTGAATACCCGATTTCCTTCAGTCTTGCAATGAGTTCGTCCAAGTAAGAATATATCTCGGTGGAATGTGGATGGAATCGGTCTCCCATGACGAAGGAGTGGACTTGATTCTTCAGTTGGATCCAAGATTGGCCAGGGACTTTGTTAATTCCTCTTTGCTGCATCAATCTCCTCATTTGAGCTGCTTCTTCCCATCTATGATTCACAGCACACATGTTTGACATCAAAACATAAGGTCCCTCATCAGATGGTTCGAGTCGGAGTAATTTTTCAGAAACCCACTTTCCCAGCTCTAAATTTTTATGAAGCCGGCAAGAAGATAAAAATGATTTCCAAACTGAACTCAAGTGAGATATGCCATTTTCATGAATGAACTCCTTGGTCTCATCCAAGCGACCTGCACGACCATAAAGATCAACCATACAGGTGAAGTGTTCAGCTCCGGGCTTGATGTCATAAACTTCTTTCATCAAGCTGAAAATGTTACAGCCTTCTTCAATGAGCCCAGCGTGGCTGCACGCATTTAAAACCACCACGAAAGTAACCTCATTCGGTTTAATTCCCTCTTTTGTCATGAGTTCGAAGAGTCGTATAGCCTCCCTCCCTTGCCCATGTAAAGCACAAGCAGATATCATTGAAGTCCAGAGAACAACATTTGGATCATTAGTTTGTTTAAAGATCATCCAAGCAGCATTTAGGCTCCCGCATTTAGCATACATATCAATATAGGAGGAACCTAAGTGAACATCTAATGTGTACCCAATTTTCTGAATGTGTGCATGGATGTTTTGACCCAGAAGCAAAATCCCAAGATTAGCACATGCAGAAACAATACTTGTCACAGAAAATCTATCCACCATAATCTGTTCTCGAAGCATAGAACGAAAAGTTAGCAAAGCATATTCGTGCTCACCATTACGAACATACCCAGAAACCATTGAACTCCATGATACAATTTCTGTCCTTGTCTCGTCACATGTAAACTTGGACTTTATTCTGAGAGGCATTCTTTTGAATATCAGTGATGCCTTCTCCATTTTCCCACATTTGCAATACATATCTATCAACGAAGTTTGAAGAAATCCATCATTTTCAATACCAAGCCTCACAAGACAACCGTGAATTTGTCTTCCAAGTTCCAGAACATATAAAGATGAAGCCAAACCCAGAGCAACAGAGAAAGTGACATCCTCAAACGGAACTTCATTTTCCACCATCTCATAAACTAGCTCCAAAGCACGTCTTTCATACCCATTTCGCATTAGCCCGTATACGATTGTATTCCAACTACCAACATCTTTGGAGGGTAACCTTCTGAACAATTCAAGAGCCTTCTCCATGTCCCCAATATGCATATATGCACCCATCATTATATTCCAAGTAACTGTATCTCTCTCTTTCATTGTTTCAAATAACCTTTCTGCATTATCCAAGGCGCCACATTTGACGTAAACATCAAGCATTGAGTTCTCTAACACCACATCCAAGTCAATCCCATTTCTTAAAATCCATCCATGGATTCCCTTCCCCATCCGAAAATCACTTAAACTAGAACAACTCTTCAAAACACTCGATACCGTAAATTGGTTCGGGCAAACACGCTCAACTTGCATCTCTTTGAAAAGCTCCAGCACCATTCTACAAGCTCCAATCCGAGCAAACCCCGAGATAAGTATAGTCCATGACCGGACATTCCTCTCAGGCATTTCGCCGAACAGCTTGTGTGCATAATCCAAGTTTTTAGATTTCGTGTACAAATTTACAACATAGTTCCTCACATTCAAATGATGCAAAGATCCGTCCTTGACCGATTTGGCATGATGAATATCAGGTAGTGAATCACCCACCGTCCAAGATTGATTACCACAGTGCAGGAATCTCTGAAACTCAAACGGGTTGGTGTTTGTGGCCCAATAGAGAAAATGGGTATGCTTCAACACAGAATTAGAGCTCATGTACCCGGTGCTCAGATAAGTCCGTCTCATTTTACCTTACCACCCTAATTGTGAGGTAATGATGAATTTGTCATCCTAATATGCTATTAGTTTAGTTTGGGATGTGGGATGTCGAGTTTTACTTGTGGTTACTCATGTTCAAGCAGAAATAATGGTTCAGAACATTTGGTAGGGACATGAACGAAAAGCAAAGGCATTTTGTGATGAAAATTGGCCCTTTGTTTAGAAATAACTTCTCATCATAAATTTTATACTTGACTTTGTATGACTTGGAGTTGGAGAAGATTAGCAGTTGGCTATCTGTTGTTAACTAATTAAGCAGCAGGTGAAAATTGACAATTATATTTCTTGTATTATACGAGTCAAATTCAGTAGTTTGAGAGAGGGGAGTGTCATCTAAAAGGGAGGGGCGCAGTTGAAATCCCTATATACCAAGTAGTAAGTACTAACGTTTTACAAGCGAATCAGAAGAATGATCTTTTGTATAACACAAAAAAATAAGTGAGAGCATTTCAGGGCTCTTAAAGAATCAGGTTAGCCTAGGGTTCAGACTTATAGAGGAGGATAAAAATAGGAGGACAAGGAGAAGCATAGGAAGAGCAAGCCTCCGACGGTAGCAACTGTCCTTTGGGAGATTTTGGATGCCAACATGCTCCCTCCCACCACAGCCACAGAGGTGCAGATGGTATGTCCTAATGTCGCACCTACCGCAACTCCTACTGCATTTTTGTGGGTTGCCAGCTGCAGGATCAAAATAACTGTTTGTTAAAACCAAACTAACAAAACCTCATATGCATACATAGAGACTTCGATATATTCATGTCCCAAAACCCAACTGAAAAACTAATAAAAATGTAGGTTCACCATAATTACTGAACCGAATATCAGCACGCACTAGAATAAAACCAACAATAGTAAAAAAAAAAAAAAAACATCTCAGTTCTACAGGCAAGGGCGTATCTTACAGCAATTGTCGCTATTTGGCTACGATCTCCCCACTCGGCTAAAAATGTTAGAACAAATGACTGCAAAATCAAAAATAATGTATTAGTAATGAAGATTATAATAGCTACAGCAGCCTACAGGTGTCAGTGGTATGAGTTGATTCTCAACATAGCTAGCTAAGGAATGATATATGGATCATATGTGCTAGAATTAAAAGTCCACAGTCACAAATAGAAAAGAAACCAACAGATTAATACAAGTAGCAAAGCAACAGTCATACCTCCAAAAAGATTGGTGTACAAAATCTAGAAAAGAAACGGCGGAAAGTTGTCTTCCCCTGTCCAGACTCTAGTTTCTCTTCTACCTGAATATATTGGGTCCCAACAAATTTAGACAATGAACCCAAATTAGACTATAAGAAGAGCAAAATTCAAGTTGAAAGCTCATAAATGTCATGGAACACATCATACAAAAGGTAATCATATATCAGTAAATAATACAGGCAATCAATTTATTCCAATAAAGATGAAACTAAGAGATGAACCACACTTCTCCTAAATGCCTAGTGCTTCTACCTTCCTCATCTAGGATAACACAAGGGCAAGGATAATTAGTATAGCTGATACCTCTATGGTTAGTCCCGCAAAAAGCAGTGACACTAACTGACACAAATATACCCAATTACATCTGCCTCTTTATCTGTTACAAAGTTGAGCTAAACTTCTTTTGCAATTTATAACATTATAAATAATGATTTTTCCACGTTCTAAGTTCTAACGACCTCCCTCATAACAAAGAGAAGGGAGAAAGGTAACACTTGATTACGAGGCTTGGTGAGACCTCATAATATGATGGATGATGTAAATTTTCATGCCAGATGTGCATTCAAAAGCGCCACTTCTCAATAAATTTATATCTAACCAATTTTTAACATTACTTTTCCAATGTAACATCAATAATTCTGATCCATAAACTCGATAATCACTAAAGCAAACAAGCATTGTTAACTCTCAATTTTCTACCTAGAGATCATAAATAGACAAATTTATCAAAGGCTCAAAACACACAAACATATCACAAACTGAGAATGACTATGAGAGACATACTTCTTCTATTTCTTTCTTCTGGGAACCTTTTGGATCAGATCTCCAAGCAATGTAAAGTAACCGCAGCCCGAAAAAGAGATAAAGAACTGCAAAGAAAATAGAATTACAATATTTCAGTTCCTATCAGGCTATCAGCCTAATTCAAGAGCCCAACTGAGTCATAGTACTGAATTTTATAGACAGTAACTGTTAGAAAACTAGGAAAAAGAAATGAAATCTAAAAGCCCAGACATTTACAAGGGTGCCCATATAAAGTGTAATCAGGACTCTTTGTCTGTTATTTTTTTTTTTCAACAATCGGGATTCGGGACTTTTTTCAAGTTATAACAAGGTTAAACTTTAGTACAGTGATATGAATTGTCTTAGCAAGTACTATGTAAGCTGAGTGTCCTCCTTGATTAATCACACATTTATTGTTGAATGAGTGTGTTCTCTTACAAGTTAAATGAAGAGAACATATATAGAGTATAGTGGCAGCAGAATTTTTCCAGAGTCTGAGAAAATTTTGTGGCCAAGTAACTGAAAGAATAAGCATCTTTACCAGTAGCTGCACTATTTGTATGCTTCCTTGATATCAAATTTGGCACGATCCTACCAAGTCCAGTGGAAAGTACCTAATTGACACATACAACAACTTAAATTTTGATTACATCAGAATAAGAAATAGCACTAAACACCTTACATACTGGAACAGCAGAAAGAGAAGGAAAAGGTTAAAACACCCATTGCGACAATAGCCGCAGAAAGTTGGCCAACTTACCGTCATTACAACCAAGGCAGACAGTGCACCAGATAGGACAATTGACTTCGGGTGGCGCATTGCCATAAGAGCTGCTATTATAAATGTTTCATCTCCAATCTAGTAGCATATTCATCAGTTAGAAGAAACAAAGTATAATCAAAATACACCTGACTGGTAAACAGAGAAAAAACCAATTCAAAAGCACCACCATTTCAAGCGAAATATTGTTTTGACGGATGACTTGGTTCCAAATTTCAATCTTCAGGTTTTTTTATACGTGGGATTACTAATTACTAGATAGCAAATATTTGAATCTCTTGCAATCAACCATAAGTTGCAAGGTAACAATGGCATAAATAAAACCAGGAAATTCAGTTATAAGAAAAGCAGTTCAACTAATATAAATCTGACCAGTAAACAGACTAAAAACCTATCAAAAATACCACCACTTTTCAATATTTCCTCTCAGTGACTTGGGTCCAAACTTTCAATTTTAATTCCTTTTATATATGGGAGTACTAATTACTAAATGAGCAAATATTTGAGAATCTCTAGCAATTAACCATAAGTGGCAAGATAAAATTGGCATAAACAAAACCAGGAATTTCAGTTAGAAGAAGAGCAGTTTAATCTGTATAGCTTTGATCGGTAAACAGAGTAAAAACTATCAAAAAGCACCACCACTGTTTGAGATATTGTTTTGACATGTGACTTTTGAATCTTCATTCTTTTTATATGGGATTACTAATTAGTAAACGAACAAATATTTGAGAATCTCTTGCGAAGTTGCGATCAACCATAAGTTGCAAGGCAAGATTGGCATAAATAAAACCAGGAATTTTGTTCACACACCTCACTGACTAGTATCATTGAAAAACTTGCAACAAAGGCATCAAAAATTCCAAGACCAGAGTCCACGTTGAGACCAAGAGCAACTGAATCGGCGCCATTGTCTCCAAGAGCTTCAAGAAGACTCAAATTAATCTGTACAAAGATTTGATATATACATTAAGACATTAATTACAAATTCCAAAAGCAAGCTACTGAATCTTATAGTTAAAAATAGAATTCACTGTTATACACCACCCCAATGCAGATACAGTCCCAAAAGCATCAATTATTAACCAAACCAGAATAGCACCCAATTGAATTCAAATACAGTTGAATTTCAGATCTAGGGAGCCCCCCAACTCTAAAACCAGTTTTCTAAATTTCAGAAGTACCAAGGTATAAACCAACTTTACACAAAATTTATTCGATTAAAGTAGGTTGAATGTGAATGTCAACGACACCTAATCTAAAGTTTAGCGAGTTTAATTGAAGTATTCTCTTGTCTCTTTTCGGGGGGAATTGCTTTTCAATTCACCACTGAATTTCAGTAAGGAAAACCAATAAATTGCTAACAATCAGATAAAAGAAGTATGATACATGAAACCAAAAACAGAAAAACAGATGAAATCAGACTACATTCACAATCCACAATCTTTCTCATTAAATTTGCCAGCAATCAAACAATGAGAGTAAGATGGTAGTTATCAAACCTTGCTACGGCGGCCCAGATCTTTGGATCCGCCGGACTCTCTTCTCTGATTTTCGACCTCAGACTCCTGAATTATCAACAATGAGCATACATTTATACCAAAATATGGATACAGAAAGAGACGAGATGGATGTAATTACCTGAGCAGAGACGGTGAAGAGGAGTAGCAAGACCGCAATTGCTCTAGAATTGAAGCGGAAACCCATGACGACTCGAGGTCTTCAACTGTGAGTTTGATCGGAATCGGAGCGAAAAGTTAAGTTTCGCGGGAAAGTGGATCTGAATAGCAAAAGCGTGTGATTTCGATTCGATTCGATTCTACGTAAAGCCTAAGGAATTTGAAATTGCTGAGATCTGAGGCTCCTCGGAGAGAGAGAGAGAGAGAGAGATCTTGCTAAAAGCGAAGATCCCCAAGAGGTGAAGTAAAAACGATTTCACATATTAAAATGGCTCATGACAGAGAGAGTGTCTGAAAAACTGAGACGGAAAGGTTTGACCCAAGTAAACAACCACGCTATTAAGTTCAATTCTCTAACAAAAAAATGAATAACACAAACTCAAACTAACGTAAAAGATAAAGAGTGTAGAGAGAGCTCAGGCTTAAAACATGCAATTCTCCTTTAACCGGCTAAGATTGATTTTCAAGAGAGTTGACACAAAACACGCTAGAGTATTTATGTAACAAATTCAAATAGATTTAAGTCTCTTACGGAATTACCATATATAATTGGAAAATCTAAACTGTCCATTTGTTAGGTCCTCCATTCTAGTAACATTTTGAACTATTTAAATAATTACTTATGAATCCTATAGAGCACAAATGGTTACACATGCTCCTCTCGACTCTCGTGCCTCGTAGAATGGAGAGGGCTACAATGTAACTTAGCGAGCTTAACCATGATTCCAAATCCAATCGGCCGGTATTTACAATAAAGCGATGATCGAGCTGCTCGATCTCTATGCTAAGACAAATGGAAGTCGTCCACATGCCTATAGATGTAGATGTAGGAGCTCTAATCCTTTCTCCTCTCTTTTTTTGTTACAAAGGTCTAGTTACAAATGGGTTTGATGGGAATCAAACTTCGCCTACATACAAACCAGTTAGCCTATATAACCACTACACTAAACTCACACACCCAATCCTTTCTCTCCTTTTGTCCCTCTCACAAATCAAAAATGCCCACAAACACAAACACCGAAAGAAAGAAAGGCCTTCCTCCTATCCAATCATGAGTGCCCAACCCACCAATCAAGACAACTCGTGCGACCTTTTTAAATCATCAAATCAAAATCCGCCCACCCCAACCCATTAACCCAAACCAAAGTTCTCTTCATTTCACTCCCGCTTTTACTATCTCCAATCCAAATTTTCATCTATTTATTACGTCACGATCGAGCTACCCCTAAATTGATAATACCAGATTCTTTTTGAACGACATCCAAAAAGAATTTCAATTCATTAATAAAAAAATATATATTTCAATTCATTGCATGCATAAAAATAGCAAAATTTGACATCTTTGTTTCACTGCAGTGCCACCTAGATCGATCTGCTTGCATGTTGCAGGGCTGATAGGCAAAACATTTTATTTTTAAGCTTCATACTTTCCACCTTCCTTTTTGCCATTTTTCCTTTAATTCAATGGTTGGAAAGCATTATAGATGGTTACTATTTTTTTCTTCCCTTGTGATGTCACTAGAATTGACCAAATACCAATAAATATAAACGAAATTTGTTTTTGTTGGTTTAATGTACTTGGGCGTGAAATTATTATTTTTGGTCGAAGTCGTGTTTCAACATGAATTGATCGATTAGCACCAAATGAACGTAGTTATGAATTAAAAAAATAAGGTTAATTAGTTTTCTAACTACATAATTTGTTTTTATCTGTTACCATTTTCATCTCACCGCAATAACTTCAAACTAGTGAATAGAGAGAACATTTTAGTGAAAATTAATATTTTTTTTTGCTCCAACAACTTCTCTATACCTATTTCTATTTTAAAGATAGTGAGTAGAGAGAAAATAAAAATCTCTATATTTACAACAAACTCTAAAATTATAGGGAAATATTTTATTTGAATCTTTAATCGCTCTCCTCTTTTCTTTCTCTTCAAATTATATTCATTTGCGCTATAAATTATTTGAATATATTTTCAAATAAAAAATATTACCATATTTAATTGTAGATAATAAATTATAGAAAATATGATAAAGAAGTTGTTGGACATACGGTAGAAAAATTATAGAAAATTTAACTTTTGAGTCTCTATAATAGAGATTTTTTAGAAAAACTGGTGGAGATGTTTTAACTTCAGACTATACAGTTTGTTTCTCTGTTACAATCCACTATCCAACCACAATAACTTCATACTACACATGCGCTGCAACACGTGTAATATAAATGCGACGTGTAATGTATATTATACTGACTTTAATATATCGTAACCACGTACCAAGATGCGTATTATTTATTAATTTTTATTTTATTTTCTTAATTGTCAACCAATATTTATCATTCCACAATAATTTATTGTATTAAAGATAAACTAGTGCACCCATATATGCGTCAACTACAGATGCATTGCTTAATTTATTGTCCTTTAAACTATTATTGTAAGTAATATGTTTTATGTTTAGAATATGAGAATATTATTGCAACCATTACCTACACAATATATATATATATATCTCTCTCGAACGTACTGAGAATGTAACGTCCCTATATCATGCTACTGGAATTCCAATTTAAAAATACAAATTGACCAAAAAAATGCAGAAGTGAAAAATTAAAAGAAAAGAGAGAGAGAGAGAGAAGTTACTGGAGAATATAAAGAATCAGCTGGAAATAGTAAAAGCAGTTATACGAAGCGGTCCGAGTTTCTGGTATCCGGTTTAGTACAGAGCTCACTCGCAGCCCGGAGAGGTGGAAGTACTCGCCTCTGTGCTTCACCACGTGGCCTTTAAAAATTAGTTAAGGCATTGACATCGAGCACAAAAAGCTAAAGTAGCAATTAGCAGAGCGAAAAGGTGTGGCAGCAGAGCACGCGTGGAGCAGAGAGAGCGAGTATAGGGGTTTCCGTAGTCGCGCGGTTGGGATTGTTGGTTGGTCCGTTTATTTCCAAAACGCGGGTGAAAAAGCTGTCTGGTTGAGAGATGGTTGGTTTTTATTCCTCTCCTCGTTTGTGGAGAGGAGAACACACCGCTCCTCTTTCTTTTCTTCTTTGCTCTCTCTCTCTCTCTCTCCAAAAATTCTCAAACGCTTTCTCTCTCTAAAGCTTCTTTCTGAGAAAACTGTTATTGCTGTTTGGTTTCTGTTCGGTTCGGTTTTAGATAGTGTTTGATCGCTGAGGCTAGAGTGACAGGTAGGTGGTGGGTGTGGGGAGGAGGTTGAGTGAATGAATGAAGGGGAATTCCGGTGAGGTTTGCTACCGTGACGGCTTGGTGATGCTTCCCCTGACTGACTGACTGACACCCAATCATGGATTTCGATGCCGGAATTCCCATGTCCCGTACTGCGGCTGCTGCAGCGCCCGTGACCGACGCTCCCTCCTTGACACAAGGTCCCTTCAAACTCTTGTACATTAGATGTTTTGTGTATACATTTTCTATGTCTGTCATTACTTTCTCTCTGTTTCTGCTTTCCCATTGTTTCCTTGTTTTTCAATCTATGTTGATTGATGGCCGCCGCCTCCCTGATGTGAAATGTCTCTTCTGTCCTTTCCTTTGCTCACTTCAGTTATGATCAATGCCTTAAATCTTATTCAATTTTACCAATTCTGATTCAATTTGCACCTTTCTCTTGATTTGTGACCAAAACCGTCTTATACTCTCTATTTTAAATTATTATAATTTTCTTCTAAATTTCGCAATTGACTATCGAATGCTGTTATTGTTCATTGGTTTTTTTAATTTTTAATTCACTTGCTTGCTGTGTATACAATTTGGAGTTGTCAATAATGAAAAAACTTATATGAAATGTAATCTTGTTCTATTCGCCGTTTGATAATCTCCATTATTGCTTTTTCCAAACATATAAGCTTTGGCAAGGTTCTTTAAGTGCAGTTTTAGGATTGCATTTTGAGATCATACCTTTCCCTTTGATTCTTTATAAGTTTGTATTATACAATGTAGTTAACTTTACAATGTTATTCCAGATGCAATGTGGCAAATGAATTTGAGATCAAGTGAAACAATGGAACCTGTACCCTATCCTGAGCGAGCTGGAGAGCCAGACTGTTCTTATTACATCAGAACAGGCCTTTGTAGATTTGGGGCAACATGTCGCTTCAATCATCCTCCTAACCGAAAGCTGGTATATGTATAACAAATTTCTATGAGCTAAGGGTTAATGTCATATTTTCATACATTCAATTTGAAACATAGTTGTGAATAGGCTACTGGTTGTTAGGGATATGATTCTTTTGCTATCAAATTGCTTCTTTGTTCAAGGTTTCTATTTTTTTTTGTATATTTTTTCTTTCCTTTCCTCTAAGTATGTTTGCTAAAAATGACTCAAGACCTTAAACTTGGCATTTTCTCATGTCTTGGCTTAAATGTTCATACATTTCTTCCCGTTAGCCTCCCATAGATGCTTCCTTAGGTAGATTGCTATAGTAGACATTTATACACTAATAGCGCACACACAGAGTAAGGAAGGGAAGTGGCCCCAACCTGTGTGAGTAGATTCATTATTTGAAGTTAAGAGACTTGGAGGATTGGATGCTGCATCTAAGAGTATATCACATTCTAATTGCGTGCCTTCCTGTAAACTAACACACATATGCATACTTGGATGCTTTTGGGAATGAGGTTCCTGTATACTTCATGTACAAATGTATCTTATGTCAAGCCTTTTCCTTTTGAAGCTTGGGTCTAATTTGTAATATTTTGATGAAATTCTTAATTGAAACTCTATTTATAACGATCTGTTTATTACCAGGCTATTGCCACTGCAAGAATGAAGGGAGAGTTCCCAGAAAGAATTGGACAACCCGAATGCCAGGCATGTATTTTTGTGAAACTTGTTGTCGTGACATGTAGCGTGTATGATATATTGAGTCTTTACCTTCTCACTTTCTTGTAAATTTTGGTTTTGACATACTAATAATGTTGGTTGAACTTCCCTCCAGTACTACCTGAAGACAGGAACTTGCAAGTTTGGAGCGACATGCAAGTTTCATCATCCTAGAGACAAAGCAGGAATTGCTGGAAGAGTTACCTTAAATATCTTGGGCTATCCACTTCGACCGGTTCGATCTTCTGTTTACCTCTCACTCATTTTCACTTGAATTGGTTTTTGCAGATTTTCATCTCTTTAGTAAGAAGCAAAATTTGTTTGCTTAAGTTGAATGCTAAATACTTAATTAGGTTGTTTCGGTGCATATGGACAGATAGGGACCCAAAATGAACACCATCTGGTTGACATGGTAAATTTTGGAGGTAGTAGAAGTGTAAAACGCGAAATAAATCATACAGATGCTAGAACAAAATTATTATGTATCGTGATGAAGTATTTCCCTTTTCTTTCTTATTATGCTTGTAGGCGACTGTGTATATATATTAGCTGTAGATTTGAAATATGTCTGAAAGTGGTTAATTTGTATAGCACGTTTTCCCTTGTTCATGTGTTCAGGCATCTTATAGACCTGCAATATGTCTGAGATCTGGAGATTGCTCTTCTGTCGGTGTGTTTGTGCCTTTCTTAACTTTTTTCGTTCTTTCTTTGTTGTGCAGAATGAGATTGAATGTGCTTATTATCTAAGAACTGGACAGTGCAAGTTCGCAAGCACTTGTAAATTCCACCATCCACAACCTACTAATATGATGGTTTCACTGAGTGGTTCTCCTGTATATCCTACTGTACAATCTCCAACCACACCTGGTCAGCAGTCGTACCCGGGAGGAGTTACAAACTGGTCAAGAGCATCTTTTATTCCCAGTCCACGCTGGCAAGGTCCATCAAGTTATGCTCCTCTTATTGTTCCTCAGGGAGTGGTATCAGTCCCGGGATGGAGTGCATACAGTGTAAGCTTTGTCACACCCTTTGGTGCAAAATGCTATGATGCACTTATTTTACTTTTTCATAGCAAGTTAGAGTGCAATTAGTTATTGTTTGTCTATGATAGAAATAGTCTGCTGTTTTTTTTTGTTGCATTCTATTTGAAAAGCCCTTTTGCAGAAGCTTCTAAGTTCAAATTTTTATGAGCCCTGAGAGTTATGAAACATGTATATTGGATGGTAATTTTTCCAGGGCCAGGTTGGCTCCATTTCATCTTCAGAGAGCCAACAGCAAACAGTGGGAAACAGTCAGGTTTATGGAACTTCACGCCAACGTGAACCAGAGAATTCAGGATCTCAAGGGGCCTTTTCTCCATACCGGTCTGGCTCCATTCCTGTAGGGTTCTATGCATTGCAGAGGGAAAATGTATTTCCTGAGAGACCTGGCCAACCAGAGTGCCAGTTTTACATGAAGACAGGTGATTGTAAGTTTGGTGCAGTTTGTAGGTTCCATCATCCTAGGGAGAGACTAATTCCTGCCCCAGACTGTGTGTTGAGTCCAATAGGCCTTCCTTTGCGACCGGTGAGTTACTCTTGTTGATGGAATTTTGGTTATAGCTTAATTCTAAGTATCTTCTAACTTTGAGGTGCGATTTTCAACAGGGAGAACCTTTGTGCATATTTTATTCTCGTTATGGTATCTGTAAGTTTGGTCCAAGTTGCAAGTTTGACCACCCTATGGGTATCTTCACTTATAACCATTCTGCATCATCTTCGGCTGAGGGCCCTGCGCGGCGGTTGTTGGGGTCGACATCGGGCACCACTTCATTAAATTTATCATCAGAAGGTCTAGTTGAAGCAGGATCAGCAAAGCCCAGGAGACTTTCGCTATCAGAGCCTAGGCAGTTGCCTTCTGCAGATGAAAATATTGACACAGAGGAATGAAGCTGCTCGAAAACAAAGCGAGCCAATTTAAATTAACAGTCATTGGGGGATGATAAACAAGAGTTTATCTGTAAATTCATTTCCTATTTCTGGGAGGTTTACAGAATTCATGTCAAGTTGATTATGTCCTGATAATGAATTCAGCTGACAGACTCAACCTTCTGAATTTCACATTGATGCATTGCATTGTATAAAAATCTGCAAATATTGTCATTGTCACATTTGGAAAAACCAATGTGAACATTCTCTCTGTCTCAAATCCCAATTTTCTGACTCTACTTTGTCCCAGTATAATATGTAAAGCATTTCTTTTTGCAATATAAGGGCCTCCCTCTCACTTTAAAGGCGAGTCTTCACTACTGTGACCCATGTTTGGAATTGTTCTGTGCATGCTTGTGCTGTCTCATAATATGTGACTGATCCTTGTTCTAGATACTGAATTGATTCTCTTAGTTGTATACATGCATATGCCACAATTGGGATCTGAGTACAAGCCTTTTGTGCCTCAGAGTTTGGATGTTAGTAAGTTTGTATTTCCAGAAGTGAAATAGAAGTCGGTCACATTTAAGGTACCCAGATAACAATCTTCAGTTCTGTTGATCATTGTCATTGTTTCAAGTAAGCCTTCAACAATTTTGAGTCTTTGGAAAGCACTTAAACAACTCATTTTCCTCACCAAGCATTCAGAAACACATAGAGATGTCCCTCTTAACGCTCTTATACTCTAATGACATATTTACTTGTATGGAATGAGTATTAAAATAAAGAAAAATAGTTTGATTCATAATTCTCATGCGTTTATTAATATAACAAAAGATAAATTTAAGTAAATCTGACATCAGAAAAAAAAAAAGAAAAAAAAGTAAACTCTTTTATTCATTCTGAGATTCATTTACATGAGTAATTTAATTCCCATATCTCTTCATAGTTCATACACTTTTCTTTCAGAGAGGTTTACATGTTACAAGAGAAAATAAATCAAATGTTTACTATCCCAGTCTTATTGCCACGTGGCAGAAAGCCTCTGAAATTACAAGAGAGGTGTGGACAACTGTAGTGCTTCACATAATGACATTCACACAAATGGGAGGGTTCCTATACCTCTATGCCCACCACCACCCCCACCCCCACCCCAACCCCAGTAGAGTTGCTTCAACAAAACCCTCCTCCCCTTCCCAAACCCAAACCATTCTCTTCAGCCTTAATTTTCTGGTTCTTTACCAACCCCACAAAAATATGCAAAACCTCTCAATTTAAACACCACCTAGGCGGCTCAGACCCCCATTAAAACCCCAATTAACATTTATGATACACCAAATCAAGGCCTCTCAAGAAAGAAAAAGATGAAGAAGACCCAGCAGTGACCCACTTCACAGCTCACACTCTTTTCCAAATACCCATAGACTTTTGTCTCACAGAACTCAAACCAAAGTAAAGCACTACTCCCATCTCAAGAAACCATGATGCCTTCTTCTTATGGGGTCATCCTTTCTCTCATATTGCTGCTCTTTTTGGCTACTGTGGTCACTAGCACTGAACCAAGCTTAACCCTTGTGAGTGTTTCTCTTCAAGACCCCATCTTTAGATCCATTTACTCTTTCTCGTCAATTACCGTTCATGAAATTGTTTTTTTTCTGGGTTGTTTGTTTTGCTGTGGATTGAAATGTTTGTGTATTTTGGTTTTTGAGGCAAATGGGTCTGACAAGGTGGATGAGCCACCACTTGTGCCACTGATAGAAGCTCAAAAGTTGAAGACTTTGGTGATGAATGAGACTAGAAGGAGATTGGGGAGCTTTCAGATTTGTGCACTGTGTACTTGCTGTGGAGGAGCCAAAGGTCTTTGCTTGCCTTCTCCTTGTTGCTATGCAATCAATTGCAACATTCCCAACAGGCCCTTTGGTTTCTGTTCTTTCACGCCCAAGACCTGTAATTGCTTTGGATGTCATTACTAACTCTCTTTCTCTATATTTTTATAATTTATAATTTATAATTTATATTGTTTAGCAATCTTGATTTTGCTGTTGGGAGTCTGGATGGAAAAGAATATCTGTTCTCCATTTTCTTTGTTTATAAGTTATGAAACTTTAGAGTTTTTATTACTTGTGGGGGTGCTATTTCCAGGTTAGCTTTTTCCTATATCTAGTGGGATTTTTTCCATGATTCTTTTTTTTTGGGTGGAATAAGCAATGCCTGGAGATAGCACTCTTGCTAAGATTAGCGTAAATTCTGAAGTATTTGGGGAAACATTGTCATTGTTAATGGAGCTATTGGGGGTGTTATGATAATTTATTGATTTTTCAAAAGAATATATTAATGCAAGTGCTTAAGAGAGCTTCTGTGACACTCATAACAACGATCAAGATTCAAGTTCTCTATTTGTTTATAATACTCTTGTGCTGTTGCATACTTGCATGCTTAATTATTAATTTGTACTGATGGGATGTATTCATATTGAAATAGATGGGGGTTTTATTTTATGTTTGAATGGAAATCGGTTACTTATTGTTGCCACTTATGCTTCTGCTGCCTCCACTACCTTCTCTCTGATCTGATCTTCCATTTGATTGATGTTTAGGAGAAAGTGAATTGCTAGATCTGTTATGGTTTATTTGAGTGGTCCTCAAAATTGATAAATGGGGCATTCCTAATTGGTGGAGTGAGACTGTGAGAGAGAGATGTCTTGCCAGCTATTCAATTGCCTCAAATATATGAGATTGCTAATTGTTGTTGGAGGTGGAGAAGCCCTAAATAGATGGATTTTTTTTTTAAGTGTAGGTGGATGAGTTAGCGTGATGATATCAATGCATGTAGGTGCAGCCAACTCTATTATTAAGGTAGCTGGAAGTTGGGCAGGGGCAGTGAAGCCTTGGCCACTAAGTTGCTATGGTGGTTTCTCAGCTCTTTGATGGCTATTAATGCATACATTATTACTTGGGGCTATTTTTGTTTTCTCAGATGAGCTTCATGTAGAGAGGGTTAGAGATGAAGTCTAAATCAACCAAAAGTTTCTGTTTTGGGTGGAAATTGCGTCTAGTATTATAGAGATGGAAGTACTATTAGGTGGGCTTGGAGCCACATCTGAGATTGGTGTCTTGATAAGAGTGTTTAGGCTTTAGGGGGAATCTCAACCTCTGTTTGTGTTGTTGACTACTATGTCTAAGACTCTAAGTAGCCAACAACCCATGTGCTCTCAATGAACATATATGACAACCAAATTGTGGGCGTTTACATCAAGCCCTTAATTTACTTCCCTGGTCTGAGTGAGGTCATGTTTATTTGACTATAGAGTTCTTTTGTATTGCATCACATAACAAAATTTCAATGACACTTTGCCTGATACAAATTTTTTGTCAAGTTTATTTGGTAGAGGTGATTAGTGCTCATGCTATTATGTTTTGATGGTGTTTTAATGGTTGCTTGACTTGTACATTATCCTAAGCCCATTCACATTTCACATTACTCTGTCATGCTTAAGATAGTGAAACTAAAGTGAACCAATTGAGTGACATGGTATTAAACAAACAAATGAACCCAAACTGAGTTCACAAAGGCCATCCTCAACTATTGACTCTCTGGGTGTGAACCAGTTGTAAAGTTTATATTTTTGACTATGACTTGGAAGTTAGGATGAGAAAAAGTGTCCTCTTGTGGTGTTACTATATAGTAGTAACTAGTAAGTGAGCTGTATGCCTGTATGTAAACCCCATCACTTCATAATACTCGTTTTTCCTTTGTTCTTTTCCCCTACCTCTAGAACCTTTCTTTTTTGTTGACTGTTGAGTCCTTCTAGTTTGACTATGGTGTACAATTTGTCATGATCTATACGTCAAAGTTCTAGAGAAAAAGCGTCAAAGAAATGACACTATATTTGCTCAAAACGCAACATGGTGTAAAAAACAAGTGTGTAGGGTTTAGGATATTGTGGTTATTTGTTTTGGGTTTCGCTGAGGGTGGCTGAGAGAATTGGGTGTTTCGAAGAAGACATACCTACCTACACAGTTGGTTTTGTAGTAATGCCCTCCCACTCCCAGGCCTCATCTGAATTTTAATGCTGTAACACTGAGCGTTATGGCTTACCTAATTGCAGCACCATGTTTAGTTTGCTTTTCAAAACACTCTTTACTACTCGTTATACATGAACCATCTACTACCTTCTTCCTTTTTGGCAATGCATCTACTACCTTCTTGAAAGAGAGAGGTAGTCTTATTGTGCCAGACATTAACTTGGTCCATCATCCATCCATGTCAGAACTTTCATGAAAATGAGCAGCTATTTTAAACAGATGACAAATTGGGTTCCACCACAAGTGCAAAGTTTCTTCAAGTATACTTTGAAATGATAAAAAGTAAAGTACTAGAAAAATTACACATTAATCTTTTCTGTCTCTAGGCAGAAGGATTTGAATGAGATTTTACAAGATATGCTCAGACTAAATGTATACAAGTGAGGTTGATTTCTTACTGATTCTTTCTCATCTATAAGCTATAGCATTTACATTTCCACCATGTACAAAAAAAGAAGCATTCAGGAACTTGCATGTTTGGACTCTGAAAATGTATGATGTATAGATGGATGGTACAAATTTTACACCAACTTCTAACTTTACTGCTTAGCGTATACTGCTATCGGGGTATGGATCAATCCAACAATGATCATTCTTCACAGCTTGTTCCCATTTTCTTTTGAAGATCTTCATTTCATTGTAGGATTCCCTTCTCACCTACACACATTCAGATTCTTAGATCAACTAAAATCCTGTTAGATTATGTTAAATGATGGCATTTGATTCATTCATGTTTCGACACTTACATCAACTCTGTGGTCCTTTGCACTAGACTGAGGTGATTCCTGCAGTACCAAGACATTAAAGAGTCAGTCATAGATTATAAGCTTACAAGTTGGTAGTAAGTAAGAGGCTTAAAATTTTCACCTCATTTTCGTCCGGACCTCCCAAAGTGGGGCGGCCGTAATGAATTAGGTACTCAGCGTCTACAACACCAATGTTTCTTGTTCGATCACCCTATTAGAAACGAAAACGGAAAATCCTGTTTAGGAAACAATAAAGGGCAAAAGAAAACCTAGAATGTAAAGCACGCAAATGACATGAGCGCTTGCCTGTGCACAATAGCCAAGCTGCATATCTAGGCCCCAAGCATGGATCAAGTCATTCTGCATAGAATGAAATGACATTTAAGACGATGGAGTTAACCATTAGAAAATCTATCTAGAGTTCCAGGAATGGAAGAAGTAACACACCTGGATCATATACCATACACAACGCCAGGCAGCTCGAGAAAAAACTGGAGCCATTACTTCTATCCACCTGCATTGCATGATTTCATTTTAGTTTTCTCAAGCAGGATGGCTTCTATAACAAGAAAACCATCGCTCTTCAACAGTGACTACAAAACTTATTTTAGTTTCTACCCGGTACAAGGAGGAGCTGTGCTGCTTTCATCACAACTTTTCCCATGCTTATTAGGCTTGTAAGTCCTTCTGCAGAAACAATGGACCAAAAGCATGTATAGCATGCATATCAGAGTCACCAACTGCTTGAGATGAGGCTTCAAAGGAACCAAATTACAGAATTTTAGTCATGAATTAGTATCAGCAAGGCAAGAATTATAACAGACCTGTGCACTATTGATCCTCTCACACGTGCAGTGATTTGATGATGCACCTCTGACTTGGAAAAATCAAGTGCCGGCTGTGATATTTCAAGCCCTTCCCTTTGAACAATGGATACATACCTAGAAATGTCACAGAACAAAAATACAAAGTTTGAGCATTACACTAGTTGGAATGCAAGAAAGAATGTTCAACTTTGCTAAAAGAGATGCAGCTAAGTTACCGTTGAGGATTGAAATTGTCAACTCCAAGGTCCTCGTCCCAGAGAAAAATGTAACTATATTCAGCAACTATATCAGGATGTAGGAAACGCTTCGCGAACCACCTAGGAATCGAGAAAGCTATCATTCAGAAAACGCATCTAAATAATGCGACTTCCAACACAAATGAAATGATGCAAGGCATGGAAGGATAAGTCTTTGTACCATTTAGTTTGATCCTCTGCAGACACATGAATAACAAGATCACTCCATTGAAATTGCTTCCACTCATCAACGATACCATCATAATGAAAAAGCATCACAACAAACCCACTTGACAGAAACTGCATAATGGTGTATAAGAAGCCATTGCTTTTATGAATACATGCAGTGATTTAAAACAATAAATAAACATTTATCTGGGAGCTGAGAAATGCATATACAGACTTACTTTATACCTTTTTGACCATTTTACTGACTAGATCTTTCTGCTTTATCCCAACGGCCATCGCAAATAAGTTGATCGAGGAATTTGCATTTTTCTGGTTTAACTTTGGATGTTGCTGGGAAAACAGTAAAAGAGTAAAAATTTATAAGAGAAAATCAATGAGGCAAGCATAGAATCCAGAAATCATAGGCTATAGCCTATAAGTAGTTCATTAACAAAGTGCAGCACTATCACTTGGCACAAATTAGTTGAATAAATTTAATCATTTTCTTCGGAATTGTAAGTACTTTACTTTCGAGGATAGAAAATATTCAAGAAAGACTCAATAACTAAAGCATTATTTTCAGTTAACACAAACAGAGACACACAATGATTGAAAACCATACCTTGTTAGTGGTCCATAATGGCCGCATTTCCAAATTAGATGTCTTGGAGATAATACCTCTAGGCAATGTTTCACTTCCATGAGGCTTTAAATGATTCTAAAACAGTGAAACAATTATAAGTAAGAAATCCCGACAATAGGGAAGAAGAAATTAATTAATTAATTGCAGCAATGGATTTGTTTTCGATCAGGGACAATGTGAAAAGCAAACCTTGCATTTGTACTTTACACTCGGCAAACTGTTTGTGACTCTCCAAAATGATGATCTCTATACAACAGTAAATTGATTTAATACAAACCACAGGATAATCTAAACTAAGAGATGAAAGTATAAGTAAAATTGATGAAATTTAAGCTAGACACTAGAGTTAAAATCTTTAAGCAACACAGAGAACATATAAATTGGATATGGTCTACCTCATTGTAATCTGAAAATATGAATGCACTCCCCAGCAGAAATACTAGAAATATCAAAGAAGCTTTAGGGAGAAGCCTACAAATGCATGATCTCCCACTTTTTGGATCTGCACGCACAGATATCTGATAAAACAACCAAGTCAAAATTACTCGATCAGTTGACTTAATTGTTTGGTTTGTGTAAGCAATGCAAATTCACCATTCAATTATGCAGCTACAATCAAAACTATGAATTGAATATTTCTATTAACCAGAAAAAATCACAATACAGGAAGCAAAGGATACCAAGTCTCTGTTTTAATTGTCACAATTTTCACTGCCCGGTAACAAATTAAATAACTTTAAACATTGAACAAAGGAAAGCATATACATGACTTACAGGATTGGATGGTGGGTTCATATCCCATGAAAATACAGAGGAACCCAGAAACAGAAATCAGAGCCCAGAATCGATTTCTGTTTCTCTTTAATTGTTTGTTTCCCTCCTTAATTTGTACTTTCTTGTCTGCGCGTTTTCCGTGAACACAGAAATATGTTGCAGAAAGCACGAAGAAGAATCTGATGATTACATTGACTGGAACCTAAAAAACGCTATTAAAAGCCGCATTACGTACCCACAACGTTAAACAAAATGGTAACAACTGAATAACACGTGGAATATTTAGAGGGGGAGCACGAAAATAGACCACAATCACAAATATCTCAAAAAATGATCTGTTTTTTTTTTGTTTGGTTTGTTTCTTGTTTATCTAATCTCCATGCTCGAAAGGAATGTGTTTGGTAAAATAACAAATGTTCATTGTAGGTCGTTCTCAATCGATTTAATGAACGTGTGGTGTTAATCCTATCTGTACATGTACCTTACTAAATTGCATGCTCGATCTCTGTTTCTTATCAACAAAGAAATAGTTAAAAAATAGAAGAAGTCGACTTTGGAACAAGTCTCTAGCTAAACATATGTTATTTCCATATATTACAGTTTGATAAATATTCTTATCTGCCCAAAAAAAGAAGAAGATTAATACGTAGTTACGTACACGTACACCTCTCATAACTTTCTAGAGATAAACTAGGTTTACTGAATGAACAATTAATTTGTTGAGTCCGTCATTCTTGCGGCACTATTCTATTTCTACTACCCCGTTAGAATTAGAGTTAGGGTCAGCACTTTCATCACGTATATAGAATTGGCATTATTTGGCTTCGACACAGGGAACATGTGTGACGAGTAATGTAAGCAGGGCAAACGAGTAATCAATTTATTATCATTTTTTTTAAATGATCAATAAAGAATATTTTGAACCGTTTACGTTTTGGTGAAGCCTTACCACTAAAAAGAGACCAACTTTATAATAGTAGAGATATTTTAGGCCGTATTTGTTAGGCTAAAGTAGATATCGCTTTCGAATTCTATCTATTTGCATGTTATTAACTTGTACAATAAAAGAAGATAATAGAGTTGATGGGAATATGGGAGCTAATTTCGGTTATTAAAAAGATAAACAGTATTTATAAATTTATTTAGATTTTTAATTTAAGAGATTGAAAAAAAATGCAAAATATATTTAAAAGATTTTGATGAATTCCCAGCTCCTCGGCCAATCTTCTAAATGAAATTTAGGAATCATATTGGTGTTGAGATTGTAGGAACCAATTGCTCTACATTTATGAACTTTTAAAGTTCTATATATGAAAAAGAAAAAAAGAAGAAAAAAAAGACTACGTACTGTGTGAAGTGCCTATTAAAACCTCTTGAGATTAGGATGATAAGGATAATCAGATTACAAGTTGTGCAACTACAAAGACTAATTTAAATTAGTCCCACCAATAGTTTCATACCAATTAAAATAGAAACAAAGAAAAAATGTAAAACAAGAGATCGAGGACCAGCAATTTCTTTTTTTCTCTCGGATCAATTAATGCACAAATTCTAAAACTGCATAGTAGGCGATCAACACCGGAAGGGACACCATCATTCCAAATATCACTCTGCGCGCCATCAATAAGTGAAAGTGAATACTAAAATTAACTTAATTGGAAAAATAAGATAAAGTGAAAAAAGTTAATTAAGATCGAGATCACATACGCAGTGCTCAAAACTTCTGCATGAAGTCCATATTCTTTGGCATATATGAAGGAGGTAATGGACTGTGGCAATGCTGCCTGCAACATAATTAATTATAAATAGATCATGTATCCATTAATTAATTAATTAATTAATCAGCTAGCAAACTATTTAAAAGTGATGTACGTGACAGAACATGTATATATAGTTGCTTTATCAACTTGTTGAATACCAATATATGTGCATTCTAATCATATATAAAATTAGTGATTAAGCACAGACGTTTAGTGGGGTTGATTTGAATTAATTATTTTTGTGGTTTGGCCAACAAGAAAGTACACATGCACCATCTTAAAAATCTGTGTGCTGCATGGTGAGAGCTAGTCAGATCCGACCATTACTTATCAAATTAATAATTGCCCAAAATTTAAAACCATGCACAATGGCTAGCTTATTAATAAATTAGCTTAATTTTCTATAGTGTCCAATCTGTTCTCAAAATATTCCTTAAAATATGTTTGCCATGCATTTTCTGCTTCTCATGCATCATGCTCAATAGTGAGTACCAGGCTAGGCACTCTTCACGAAATGATGATGATATATATGTAATTAGGGATCGAATAGATATTGGTGCATGGGATTAGTGGAGAGGGTAATATTTACTATATATATAGCTTTGCTTAGCTTTAGCTTAGCCTCTTAATTAATTTGCTTGGCAGCTCATGGAATGTAATGGAACAACCACCACTTGCCTTTTTTAGGTTATGGAATGGAATGGAATGAGATATATTCAATTAAAAGTGATGAGATGTTGTTATACTTATAGACTATGATTCTATGAAGATTGATTGATATACAAATTAAGTCATATGATCGATTTGGTTAATTAATTACCTGAATGATAGCAACACGTAAAACATCACCATGCAAGCCCACAGCGATGGAGCCGATAGCCATGGCTGCCGGTCCGGCAATGAACCTCAAAACCATCCCAATTATCGTTAGGCTCGTCCCACATGCTATGAATTTTTCTTGCAGTGCCATGAAAATACCTACACTCGCCATGCACATAAATTTTAAAACATATATATCCCGATGGAAAGCGAAAAGCTCAATTTGCACTTTTTTGTGAATGCTAAAAAATAATAAATAAATATTGACTTAGAAGTGCAAAATATATGACTCGAAATAAAAAATGATTTATGGAAATGTGAATAACAACTTCCTATGAAATTAAATGTTCTCGCATGTGAGCGAGCTTAATTAGTACTACTCACCCATGCTAAACATGGCAGTTCCGGTACCAGCCCTTGACATGATTAAAACAGATCCCTCCATAATGCTTGGGAACTCAATATGCCACCTGCGTGTACACACCAATCAGTTTATTAATTATATAACAAATTAATATGAAACCCTAACTAATTAACATGGTCTTCAGCGAAAAAAAAATTATGAGTAGATATGGTAATAGTGCCCTAGTAATTAATCTATCAGTATATATGCATGTATATGTTTACCTGTTTGATATAAAAGCCCAAGCAATTCCAATGAAAACTGCATAAGAGTTGGGATTCATCCCAAGTTTGAACCACACACCCTTCATCAAAGACCAGTAATAATAAGAATTAGGTGAAGACAGAGTGCTCTCATTCATGCCCTCTAGATCTTTCCCACCTTGCTCAACTGATTGAACCCGGGTATCGTTACCCGACCCGGAAGAGATGTCTAGCCCCGTTCGTCGAAATTCCAAGACGAACAGAAGCATCGTTAGCCATATGATAGCTTGCACCACGGAAGACTGAACTACAAGATCAACAGCCATTGGACCGTACATGGCTTTCATTAGGGGTACCCCTACAACGAGCGAATTAGTTAAAGTGCACAGAGAGACGCTCGTTATGGACCAACTATAGCTTCCCTTGCTACTACACTTTGCCCAAAACGCGAGCACCGCCACGATTATGAGCTTGGAGATGGCATCGGCCGCGATGAAGCGGTAGTTCCACTTGAAAGGATCAACGTGAGCCGTGAATTCGAAGGTGAAGAGTGGGAGGGTGAAGAAGCAAACAAAGCGGTTGATGGCGCCGCACTGCTCCGGAGTGAAGATATGCCACCACCTGACGGAGCCAAACCCTAAAATGAGTGCAAAATATAGTGGTGCCATGGCCACCACCACCTTGTAAACATCTTCCCATCCTATCATGATTTTCTTAATAGTTTCAAAGCACTGGCTAGGTATAGCTACTAGTACTGCAAAATAATTAAACAAGAGCACTATAGCTAATTGACAATGTACATGTTCGAAGTTGGGTATTTATATAAGTGTGTACTGTGCATACAGGGACATAGCGAACTTTGTTCATGTCTCTGGTTTATTCTTTTTTCTTTTAGGAGGGATCGATGTTATTGGAAAGATGATGTAACGTGCAATATAAGTGATCAAATGAGAAACACAGAAAAAACACAACTTAATAGCTTTAGGGTTAATTACTCTACGTACATACGGAGGAGGGTCTTCGAAACTATAAACTTTACATATATTGTTTACGCATGAAAAAATACCACTAGATCGAATATGGATTACGCAGCCTGCACCCAAGGCGTGCAAATTGTAGTCTATAAAAGTTGAAATTCGAAGGTTCATTATGCTGAAAAAGAGTTATCAAAAAAGGGTTTTATATGCTTGAAACTGTTACTAGAAAAAAAAAAACTTACTAATTAAGAAATGCTAAAGAAATATCAAAACCTAGGTTATGAGATTGCAGGGTCCATGAATCTTGAAAATATATATTGGATGTTTGTCTCTTTTCTTGGAACATGCAGTAGTTAAATTGCTCTTTATCAAACATATATAGATCGATGATGAAATAATATATATGCATGCAATATATATATGCTGTCAAAAGTTGTTTCAGAATTCAAACAAATAATTAATCCATATGCATGCATGGTTAATTATGAGATTAATGGTCCACGAGTGCTAGTTGGTTTTCTTGACATGCATTTAGTTTTTGGTACTTTCGTAGCTGTGAGCGAGCGATCGAGCTAGCTAGTGCCTGAAATTGTATAGTTGCTTTCACCAATGAGCTTGTTGTGTACGTTATAAATGGTCAGCATATATTTGTCTTTTAATTATTTATAGAATATATAAGGTACGATCGAGGTCCAGCATTTATTCCACCCACCTTTGCAAATTGGTTTATTATTATTGTTTTCATACTGCCAAAATGGTCACTAATATTTAGCTTTCATTCTTGTTGAACTCAGAAGCGGATTTATTCAGACATTAAATTGTTTTCAGGTGATGCTGCAATAATGTGACAATTTGCTGCATAATATAAAGCTCGATATATATATTCCAATTATGCGGTAATATTGGCAAGCACATTTCAGTTACAATTTCATCATCCACAACATATATATGCTCTCCATCGATGAGCATATGGAATATGTTCCTTTTTTTTCCTAGCTGCTAGAAATCACAATATGCAATCAAGCCTTGCTTAAATTCTTTGACAACAAAAAAAAAGAAGCCTTGCTTAAATTTGATAAAGTCTGTGTTTAATAAACTCAATTTGAATCACTCACCCACAATCACTCACCCACAATCACTATATTCTCTCTCTCTCTCTCTCTCTCTCTCTCTCTCTCTCTCTCTCTCTCTCTCTCTCTCTCTCTCTCTCTCTCTCTCTCTCTCCCTCTCCTCTCTCTAGCTATGTGCTCTCCATTGATGGGATGTGAAATACATATGCTTATTGTGGCAAGAATTGATTTCTCATGGTGGAGCTAGTTGGCTAAGTTGTTGTTGATGTTTCCTCTAGCAATTAATTGGATGGTTTAGATTTCTCATGCTATATTATCTAATATTTGTGTTATGTAAAGGTTCTAGCTACTTGAATGACCCATTTATATGTTGTACGTCCAAAAAAAGAAAAGAATATATGACCCATTCATATATATGTACTTGAGGCCTCGATCAACACTAAATTAAGCCGAGTGACAACTAACTAGCTAGACTTAGTGCGTTGCAATATGTGAACCAGATGTGATCGATCATATAGGAATAAGGTTTATTTCTGTTTATACGTATGCATATGCACTTTGATATATATTCATATATAGCTCGACAATTTTGGTCCACAAATATATATATATGTTAAGCAAAAGGGTTTAAATTTGTCTTATGTGAGCAATTTTCTTTATATTCGATGGTTCTTTAGTTCTTTTCTCCATTGGCTTATGTTCATTCATCTATTTGATATAAGATCTTAAGTAATATGGAATCAATTACAACTCCACAGGGAAGCTCCTGGTTCTAAAAGAAGTATACAATTTGTCTTTGTCAATTGCAAGGACTTCCATAATACAGAACATGTGCTTTAAAAACTACTATTATATCTAATTGATTAATAATATATAAGTCAATAAAATGTAACATATATGCTTGTTTAGTCATCTATCATATTAGAAATTAAAGTTTGGTACGTTGTCCTTTTTTTTTTTTTTTCCTTATTGGTTTTGAAGTTCTGCTTGTTTGTGATAATTAAACAAACTACTTGGGTTGTAACAAGGTCAAAATATATACATAAAGATCGAAAAGGCTAGCCAGCTATAGCTTGGAAATAGATAGTTAAACTAGAAAAAGAGGGGATAGATTGCTTCAGTCCAAAACCACGCCTCAGTTTTTTATGCCATGCATCACGTACATATATGAATAAACAATTAAACATGTATGGACTATGGAGTTACCGATTAATAAATCGAAGTGAAACTTATTTAGATCGAATGAGCTAGTGCTAATTAATTGTTATTTATATAAATAATAAAGTTTAATGCTGTGATTAGCTAATTTATCAACCTTGTTCATATATATATATATAATTATATATACAAGCTAGTCAAGTGATATAAGCCATCTTTAAAAAGAAAATGATGTATGTGAATGAATATAGTACCACTAAAATAAGGTCCAGGTTTTGGTTTAAGCAGTAAATATTAGTGCATGGTGACTGGTAAGTACGTACTTACGTGGGTTGTTAATTAGCAAATCCTAGACTAGCTGCTGAAACCCTAAACCAAAACCGGCTGGCCAAAAAGAGCTGTCTGACCAGAAGTGGTAAACTTTTCCCTGGTAAGACCTAATTACTATGCATTCGAAAATAGCGATTGAAAAGTCTTCATTTCCTGTATTGTACGTACATATATGCTTAGCGTTTTTGATTAGATCGAATTTAATCTTTCAGAATATACGTTCGTAGATTTTAAGTTTTTGATATTTGTTTCTTGTTTTGCATGGGATCGAGTCCTCAGTCCCTATAGCTATGTATCCACGTACTGTTTAACTTTTTAATTTGTTTAATGAGATGGGATATCCATTAATTGGTTCTTGGCCGGCCACTAATAATCAATTTACAACATGAAGATTAATTATTTCTAATTGTGTATAATATACTTGTATGTATTATCCGATCATGCATATTAATTAATGAGTTCTAATTAATTCCCTTTTTATACGCGTGCTTAATTAATATTTCCATCCATTATCTAATAGCGATCGAGGACAATATAGCAAGGATCGAATACAATAGTATTTGCTAGTCCAAAGAACAAATTCCAGATACGTGTGTGGTTCCTAACATATGACAAATGTCACATGCATGTCTTAGTGACTCAGATGGGAAATACCTTTGGACACTATTATTAAAACATTGGGAATATTCTATTCAAATCTATACCATATATATAATGATAGATAATTTATATGGGGAGCTCGTAAAGATGACTCTCCTAATTTGGAGACCTAGTATTTTCACTGTGTAATTCGAAATTCAAAATTAACTATTTTCTTGTTTCCTATGTACGAATGCATGCCTCCAAACAAACAGTTAAATTGGAATCGATTTATAGTTGATTGTCGTTGTTCAAATTTTAATTTTATCGATTATAGACGACTAAACAATTATAAATTTGCATAGATGTTTCTTGCATGAAAACCTAATTAAGAAATGAACCATTATATGATCATTAGAAATTGCGTAATAGTAGGAAATAGTAGAAGGCCTCAAATTTTTATGGATATCCTTTCTAAAACAAGTTTATATAGATATAAACTCTATGAACAAATTAATTAAAAAGAGTACAATCATATGCATTAACTAGAAAACATCAAAGTTTAACAATCAAAACACCTCATATTTTAAGAATCGTTGTTGAAAAAACTCATCAAATCATAAATTAGTATGTAGAAGACGAAAAATTTCGATTGTTAAAGTAGATTACGGTCCGCACAAGATATCACTTTTATGTTCAAAGACTAACAAGCTACTAGCTTGCTAGCTAGAGTATTGTTGATGCCGGCCACATTGACAATGTACGTACGTATATATATGCTTGAAGCAAAAGGTGAGGCAAGTAGGAAGCGAGCTAGCTAGCTTTGTATTGAAAGGTCGAGATAGAAGATAGCTAGCTATACGTACATGGCTTTGATTGATTTGACAAATTAAAATAAGAGTAGATCGAGGACATAAAAATGGAAGTTGGTACGTGGATATATGCCTCAAGAATTAAGTACTGTACGTAGCAATCGATGAGAAGAATCACCTGAAGTGAGGTAATTAATTGAGGCTGATCGATCCATCACATTATACAAGTATTCGATCGATCATGGCATATCGAATTAGGCATCTGAACACTATTCGATCGATCAGAGACCAAGCATATCTGAATCTCCCGCCACAAATTAAGCATCTTAATGAAGCAGGTACCAGATCGATTATATTAGAATGGTTCAGTTTCAGGACTCGGCATTTTCCTTTTGGGCTGTTGAGTTTAAGCCCAATATAGACAGGTTCTCACTGTAGGCCCAATGTGAGTTTGGATCAACGCCCAAATGATCAGAATTGGGTTTGTGCAACTTATGCATTATGGTAAAATTCACAAGAAGATGATGTTGGAGTTGACATGTTTGAAGCTGACTCTTGAGTTTAAGTTGACAAAAACTTAAGATTGTTGGTAAAAAAACCAAAATATTTCATTTATTTTACTTTTTAGGAACTGTTACAATCGACTCTTGACTTTTGACCCAGAACCGATCTTCCTCTTTATGAATTTGGCAATGCCTGAATGAAGCTCTCCAAAGTCCACAACTTTGATACCTCTCTGTAAACCCAAGAAAGGCGTAACCAGTGAAGAAGAACCCACGTGACATCGGAAAAAGCGCACCCACCTAACCCATGTTGCCGCCACAACAGTGAAACTGTGTCTTTACATTGCGCCATTTCAATCCTCTTCTTTTTTCAAGTGAACTTTTATTCACGTAGATTGCAATCAATTCGTTTTCTTTCTCTGCTTTCTGGCTCGCAAACTGATCTGGGTCCGCTTCAATTTCACAAATTTCCAGTACCCAGACCCATAATTTTGCTTTCCAAAGTGGTTTACAGCCAACAATCTTATAGGGTCTGCTTCAAATTTTCATCACTAGGAAGCTCAATTGCTCTGGGAATAAGCATGCTTTCTCTGTCGAATTCAGTATTGTTTCCTGTGACTACATCTTATGGCATTTCTCGGCCCGCTAGATTTCCAAAGACAATTTATTTGTCTAGTTACAACCAGAAGAGAGAGCCCAGAAACATTTTTTGTGCTTGTATGGCGCCTCCCCAGAACTTGAGGAGCGATGAATCCTTTGCAGCAAAATTCGAGGTAACTCTTTAACAACATTTTCCTCAGTTATTTGATGTTAAAGAACTCTGTTTTCCTTACTTTTTGTTTATATATAAGCAACCATTATCTTTTCTTATGTGGTATTCATCAACATTTACATTTAAATGTGGTTACGGTTATATGTCAATTTGTTTATATTGGTTTTGTTAAACTGGTGTTATGATTGAATCACTTGTTCTTTGCTGCTAGACTTGCAATGCTATTATTCACCGTAGCCCATATGTGGCGAATTGTAGTTATAGTTGATTTCCTCTGCAATCAATTTTTTTTTTTTGTAAAACATAGAGGTTATGTTATAAGTTAAAATACCAAAAGTTAATTATTATTGCATGTAGTTTAAAACATTCCTTTTCATGTATCTTTTCTATACCGACTCTTTTGCTAAACTTGGGTTTGTTTCTGGGCTCCAATGGTCATGTTAGATGCGCCTATTTCAATATTTGTAGTTGTGGATCACAATTGGTCATATGACAGCAGTGGCTGACAAGGTTTGTCTCAGCAGGGTTCATTGAAATCAGAGGATTTAACCACAGTAAGTGAGCCCGACGATGATTCTGATGTTCTGATTGAGTGCCGAGACGTCCATAAGTCATTTGGTGAGAAGCATATATTGAGAGGTGTGAGCTTCAAGGTGAATCTAATATCAAAATGTACTATGTTTTTTTGATTATGGCTTTTCAGTTGTTTCAAGAATTTACATGCATTGATTTGGTGAGAGTGTGGGATAGGTTTGTTTCCTGGTGAATAAAATTTTTTAGCTTGGACTTTGAGCTCATAAAAAAAAAAATTTGACATTAATGATTTGCTTTGGAGGAGTCAATGAATTGTTTGTTTTTGAATGCGATTTGGCCTATATTATGTAGTATATTTTTATGCTTACCAAGGTAGTTTGGGTTTTTGCCTCAATATTTTTACTTTTTTAGCATAGTTCTTCGAAGTTTCGGGAAGATTGAGAGGGATAAAGTTTTATGACAATATGCTGCGAGAGCTTTAGAACGGGATTTTTGGAGAACGGTAGAATTCTGGAAGAGAAAGAATAAGATTTTAAACTACTTTGAGGAGATAGATGTTTTTACGTCATTGACTGGCTCCTGATTTCATCTGTTTTTGAGGGAATAGGGATTTACCAGAAGTTCTTTATTAAGGGACACGAAGAGCGTCATTTAGGATTGATTTTCTTTTTCATAATGATTTCCCTTTAGTCTTTTTCTGTTAGGACACAATGAACTGCTGGTCATCCTTTCGTTATTCTGTGCTTTCCTATAATGTCAACAAAATTTCTGTTCAATTAATGGTCAATCTTTTGGTTCGAGGTCATTCCAGATTGCATCTTGTAAAGGACTAATTTTGGATCCATTTATAGATTAGACATGGCGAAGCTGTTGGAATAATTGGGCCTTCTGGCACGGGGAAATCTACAATTTTAAAGATCATGGCAGGGCTTCTTGCACCTGACAAGGTAAATAGTTATTCTGGTTCTCATATTGTGCTCACCTTTGTTTAATTAATTGAGGTTTACTCTTTGATGAGCTTCAGTGAGTTATTCAATACTTAGTTACGTGTTGGGCTCCCTTTTATACTGTGTTCCTTGTTGCCACAAGCAGGGAGAGGTATACATTCGAGGTCGAAAGAGAGCTGGTTTGATCAGCGATGAGGAGTTATCTGGTCTTCGAATTGGATTGGTAAACTTTTTATTCCCTTGTATGCTATACGTTCTCTGTTGGCAGTCTTTCTGGTGCGTTTGATATACAGAAAATGCCATTTTTAATGCATTTATGTCCTATTTAACAGGTGTTTCAGAGTGCTGCACTTTTTGATTCGTTGACTGTTCGTGAAAATGTTGGTTTCCTTCTGTAAGAAGCTTTAGATTCTTTTGAATTTTGGCATTCTTCTGTATTGTTTTCCACTTGGTGCAAAGGACATATTGTTCAGGTATTAGTAAATATGCTGCAGTAGAACTCATATTATTATTTAATTAGGTATGAAAATTCAACCATGCCCGAGGAACAAATTTCAAAGCTCGTGACTGATAGCTTGGCTGCTGTTGGGTTGAAGGTATGCAATATGTCAATTATCAGTCTGCATACAAACTACCACCAAACTTAGCAGGTCCTGCATGTAATTGATTTTTATGTAGATATTTCTCTCCATCTTTCCATACTCTGCGTGAACACCTTCTAGTGATCTTGTTAGTAACATATGGAACTTCATATGCTTAACGGCACTGCTCCTTGACCAAAAAAGAAAAAAACCGAAGTTTGAATTCTAGATTTATTTTGATCATATTATGTCGTTTTCTTAGGGAGTTGAGGATCGATTACCTTCGGAGCTGTCTGGTGGAATGAAGAAAAGAGTTGCATTGGCTCGGTCTATAATTTGTGATACCACAAAGGAAGCCATAGAGCCAGAGGTATATTGAATAGCTAATAGCTTGTGTTCTTCTTCTTCTCTTGTTTCATTAGATAATGCTTGCATAACTGTTTTAGTAGACAGTTGAAACTATGGCCTTTTAGTGATCGCATTGTGTTTATGTCAGTCAGAAGCATTATTAGTATCACCCTTCTTAGTTTAGGATATAGTAATGTATGTCTTCTCTTAGTTGATGGAGAAAGTAGTACTGCATATGAAATTGTTCTCCATTTTTTTTAATAATTACAACCTTGAACTATGTGATATTTAGATTTTGCTTTTTATACTGATTAGTAGATGATCTTATCAAGTCTATGCTGCTTATGAAGGTCGGTAGATGATCTTACAATCAAGGTAAAAGAAAATAGCATTTTGTTATCCTATAAGCGGAAGGGAATTAGTTTTTCCTTGAGGTAAGCCGCTATACTAGTTTCATAGTATTGTAATTATGCCACTTGAGTTGCCATCCATTATAGGGGATGTAGGGCATGAATTTCTCCCAAATGATTCCTTCTGATTACTGGATCCCCCTCCATCGAGGAATTGTATGGAGGGGGTGGGGTCATGACAATAAGGTAATAAGTGGAAGTAAGCTTGGTGTAAACATGTAATAGGAATGCTGCCAGTTGGGTTGTTAGCTTAGTTGCATATGTACTTCTCTGGTGGGTTATGCACAACTGACTTGTTGTTGGCCAGTTTTTGTGAGTCCTTACATTCTTCTATGCTCTTCAACAGGTGCTCTTATATGACGAACCAACAGCTGGACTTGATCCAATTGCATCTACTGTTGTAGAAGACCTTATCCGCTCTGTCCATACAGAAGGGCAGGTTGCGTCAGAGAAGCCTGGGCAGATTGCATCTTATGTTGTTGTAACTCACCAACATAGCACCATCAAACGAGCTGTTGACAGGTTGTTTGCTTAGTCAAAGCTGTCTCGATGATACTGAATACTTTTGTTGATTGTGTCATATGATAATAGGAATTTATTCAATATGTGTAGGTTATTGTTTCTCTATGAGGGCAAGATAGTCTGGCAAGGAATGACTGACGAATTCACAACCTCAACAAATCCAATTGTTCAACAGGTAATCATATATTTAGCTTTTCAAACTTAACCAAGTGGTCTTCACAATATCGTCAAACAAACACGACCCTTCTATGGGGGTTTGTTTGCTGACTTCTTGAAAATCAGGATACAAGTATTTGTTTCTCTTGTCAGATCAATCTCTCTTTCTCAATGAACATAAAGATTATTATTATCTACAAGTCAAATGCTTTAGCTTGATAATGAACCTGATTTGTAGTCTCAGTATTAACTGTTTTTTTTTTTGGGGGTTATTTTCAGTTTGCATCTGGGAACTTGGATGGCCCAATTAAATATTAGACCTTAATGCTCTATGATATGGTGGGTGCTATTACATTAAACAACATATGGTGATTTACTTGCCGTGTGCCAGTGGAGAGGACATGAATGGATACTAGAATTGGGTCAGCTGGTGCCTGCCCATTCAGGCTCTCTCTGCCTCCTTTCTTATATTCCAGCATGGCAGTGCATCGGAGCTGATATATACAAATCTCAGTCACTATCAGAAGTCATGCTCATGCATCCTTAGTTGTATAGTTTTTAGAGAGCCATCATCTTCTAAATTAGACATGGCGAGTGGAGGTCAGAATTGGCAGGATACTTCTCTCTTTCTTCATTTTCACTACTATTATCTTCTTCAGTATTTTTAGTTTAGTTCTAATTTATGAGATTGAACACCTCCCTTCAGCCCCATTGTTGAAGAATGCAATCTGAAAAATAATGACCAATCCTATGTGTTTATGTGAGAAATTCTTCATTCCATTTAGATATACTTCAGAAAGGTATGGTAGAAAGAGAAAGGGTAGAAAAGTATGGGTGGTTGAGAGGTGAGGAAAACCAGTAACCCCACCTTTAAAGAGGAAGTTCTAGGATCTGTAATTCGCTTTATGTTGGTGTTTCTGTAGCTCTTGCATTTGTCGATGTGGGATACAACAGTGTCCTCCATGCTTACAAAACTAGAAGTCATAGTGGGACAAAGGAACCTTTAACTTTTACTTTCTGAAAGTATGGGTGCTTGAGTTTTTTCTGAAACCCCCGTGTCCTTGATCTATTAAATTTCTATGACTTCTCTGCAACCTTTCTAGAATACATTCCAACCTTTATTCAATTAAAAAAAAAAACTGAAGAGGGTAAAGTGGAACACAAGGAGCCAAGCAGAATATATATATATATTGCTACTGCTTCTTCTATGACTTGTTTGGAACAGCTCTGAGAGACTGAGCCATTTGTAAGGTGAGGCCAAACTTGTCTTCCATGTTCATAGTCTCAGGTACAACTCCATCTTCAAGCTTCCAGTCAAAGCAGTTAATTAGGGAACCTAACATCAAGTGTAACATTCTTTTTGCTAATGGCAATCCAGGACATATTCTCCGCCCGGCACCAAACGGAATAAGCTCAAAGTTTTTTCCCATAAAATCAATTTCATTTTCCAATCCCAAAAACCTCTCCGGCTTAAACAAGTTTGGATTGTCCCAAGTGTTGGGGTCTCTGCCAATGGCCCAAGCATTGATTAGAACTTGTGCACCCTTGGGGACAATGTATCCGCCGATTTCTACGTCTGATTTAGCTTTCCGGGGGAGTAGCAGCGGAACGGTTGGGTGAAGCCGAAATGTTTCTTTGATTACAGCTTGTAAGTAAGGGAGTCGAGCAACGTCTGATTCCTCGACTATTTTTCCTTTTCCAATCACTTGCTCGAGTTCTGCTTGAGCTTTCGAAAGGACTTGTGGGTTGCGTAGAAGCTCAGCCATCGCCCATTCCATTGTAGCTGAACTTGTATCTGTGCCAGCAGCAAATAGATCCTGTATATATATATTTCATAATTTATTAATAACGTTATTGAAGAAACCAACAAATTAAGACTAGTATTACTTACCAGAAACAGATGTTGAGTTTCGGGCATGTCCATATCCTCCTTCTTCTCCTCACTGATGTTTAAAAGAGTATCCAGCATATCATTGGTTGTGATATAACTGTCCCCTTTTCTTGATTCCAACCTTTGATGGATCATTCGATCGAAGATGTCTACCGTTTTCTGGAAGTAATTGGTCAGGCGCCGCCTTATGCCTTGGGGGTCAAGCTTCCTAAGCAAAGGAAAATAGTCCGCAAAGTTTGGTTTCCCTATCTCTTCCATCATACCCCAAACAGTCTCCTTGAACTCCACAGCCATGTCGCTACTTGGGTCAGCTAAATCCACCGAGAAGATGGTCTGCGACAAGAGATTGAGAGTGGTTGTGAAAGCAGCCCTTCCGATATCTATTGCCTCACCGGCCTTGATGCTTTCGTTGACATCATCTATGAGCTTTTGCACCTTTACGCGCCGGTTGGCTTGGTTGGCATCAAGAACTTTGGGGGAAAACAATTGCAAGTTGCATATTGAGCGAAGGTTTCTCCAGCTTGCTGACACAGGAATCCAGGCCAAGCTGTAGTCGCTGTGCTTGCAGGCATGGATTGCATCTGGGAGGGTTCTGTTTGAGAAGACTTGGTCATGGGTTCGGAGGATTTGTTTGGCCAGAGTTGATGAAGAGATTACTACTGTGGTTAGTTGGCCGAGTTGCAAACTTATTATGGGACCATAGCGTTGGGAAAGCTTAGTGAGGGAGAGGTGGGGTTTGTCTCCAAGTTCAAACAGATTCCCAACCAGTGGAAATGGCTTTGGTCCTGGTGGAAGCACAAGGACGTTTCTGGGTTTTCTTGCAAACAAACACAAGGCCTGGATGGCCATCCATGCAAAAGAAAGACATATTATACAATTCAAAAAATCCATATCTAGCTAGCGGTCCTTTAATTACTTTTAGCGCACACACATATATAGAATTTGACAGACAACAAAAGGTGGCAATATATATATGCAGTCCATGTCCTAATTAATTAGCAGCCAGCCGGCGTAATTGACGTGCAATGGCGGATCGAGTACGTTGTCTCGATCGATCTGTCTGGAAATCAATGGTAAGAAAAGTCGTTCCCGGCGGCGAATATGCCAAATCAGAATGCATTCGCAAGAAGGAGGCATGTATTGACAAGTAACATTAATTGAAGGCAAATCTCTCTCTCTCTCTCATTTGTGTATTCCCATTCCACATTCAGGACACCTATGCACGATAGCAAGAATGGAATAAAAAACTCTACTCATCCATTAGTAAGCTAGGGTCAACATATATAGACCAAACAAGAAATTGATCGAGTACGTAATTCAAATATACAGCTTGTGGTTTTCATCCTCATTCTCATTCACAACATGTACATTATTGCACTAAGCTTTTGTGTGGAGAATGTATTTCCGAGCTCGAGGTGAGCAAAAGAGGGCCAAACCCCCAAAGTAGAAACTGAGGAATGCGCTTACACAGAAGACCCAAACAGAAATCCGCCCCTCAACCTCTTCTTCCCCCTCAAATGCCTTCCCGGGCACCACTGGAAGGTTTGCAGGGTCACACCCTCCATCAGAGGACTCCAAACACAAGCCTGGATTTCCAGCAAATGCTCCTGGAAACTTCTTATATCCTTGCTTCTTGGTAACAAACCCGGAAAAAGAGTTATATGACAAATCCAAATGAGTCAGATCTCCAAGGCTGGAAATATTTCCTGGAATGTGACCTGAAAAATAATTATGTGACAAATCTAAGGCCTTTAGACTCCGCATCTTCTCTAAATCCGGAACACCACCACGAAGAAAATTGTGTGACAAATTCATGTATTCCAAACCATGTAATCCAAATAGCCCCACTGGAATCTCCCCATCGAGCACATTGTTAGAGAAATCGATTCCAACCATTGAAGATAGTATATAACTGAAGCTCAATTCATTACTACCAGTGACAACAATCAAAACTTTTGTATCCACATTCTGCATTGCAGCAAATGGCTCTCTCTGCATTCTATCAACCTCTCCATTGTTAAAATTTATGCTCATGTTAAAGTTACCATCTGGTATGAAGCCAGAAAATTTGTTTCCTGAGAAATCCATCATTCTGATCACTTCAAATGTAAACAGCCAACTAGGCAGATTTCCACCAAATTCATTATGAGCAAGGGACAGATACCTGAGGTTTGACCATTTCGTTATTGCATCACTCAAAGTTCCAGCGAGATTGTTGGAGCTGAAATCTACAATTTCAAGTGATTTACAGCCAGCCAAAGTAAGTGGGATTTCCCCAGATATCTTGTTGTTGCTAATATCCAGTATCTTCAAGCTATCCAATGCATCAAGTTCAGGTTGAATTTCACCAGAAAGATTGTTGTTATTGAGTATCAATGCAAGCAGCTGAAAACAACCAACGATGTTTAATGGAATTGAACCTGATAATGAGTTGTGTGCGAGATCAATCACTTGTAGATAAGTCAAATTTCCAATCCTCGCCGGAATTTCCCCAACAAGAAGATTGTGCGATAGAAACAGTGCCTGCAGGCTTTTCAGTTCTGTAATCTTCAATGGGATTTCACCAGAGAAACGATTGTGAGACAAATCAAGAAGAACAAGCCCAGATTTATCTGTTGTCTCTGCAACCTTGCTCGGAAGAGGACCAGACAAATCATTGTTACTCAAGTCCAACAGAAGAAGCTTCTCTGAAAACACAAGTCTCGGAGACATCTCATAAGTCAAGTGATTGAATGAAAGGTTCAGATGTTGCAAAGCTTGAAGTGAAGCAATACATGTAGGTATTCCTCCCACAACAGAATTGTTAGCTAGATTCAAAACTGTAAGAGACTGCCCACAAGTAGAGAAGCAAGGCAAAGTACCCGAAAACTGGTTCGATCCAAGATTGAGAAACACCAAAGATTGGTGAAAATCACTAAGAGTACCAGATAAATAATTGTTCCCAAGATCCAAATACTTCAAAGATTTCAAGAACAACAAGCTTTCAGGAATTTCCCCATGAAATGAATTAAAACCCATATCTAGTTTTTCCAACTGTGATGAGAAATTACCTACCCACCAAGGAATAAGGCCTCCCAAATCAGTGTTACCATTCAAAACAAGTTCTTTCAACTGTCCAAGCCTCATGAGTGTATCAGGTACCATACCCTGAAACCTATTGTGACCAAGATGTAGAGTCCTGAGACGGCTCAGAGTGCCAAAACATACTGGGATTGGGCAAGTAAAGTTGTTCTGGGACAAAACCAAATCTTCGAGAAATGGAAGCTTGCACAAAGTGGGGTGAATTTCGCCTGACAAGTTCATGTTGGTCAGGTTAATTGAAACCACTCTGCCAGTCTGGTTCTGGCAGGTGATTCCAGTCCAGTTGGCACAATTAGACCCAACCCAGCTTGACAAGCTCTGGCTAGGGTCTTGGACCCGTGACCGAAATAGCAAAATGGAGGCTCTGTCTTCTGGGTCAAGATCAAGACTTTGAGAAAGGTTGGAGCATAGAAGCACTAACAAAATCAGTAGCTGTGCAGCTAACTTAAGATCATCAAAGGGTAAAAAGCCTGAAGCCCATTTGTGTCCCATGAGTAACAAACAGAGGGTTTACAGAATTGGGTAGATGAAGAACAGTAACAGCTGTAAGAGTTGAGCAATCACAGGTATGAAAAGCTAGAAGCCATCGTCAACAATATGGTTTAAAACGAAAATCTAGAACAAGCAGAAGAAAAGCTCAGTTACAGTAGCTACAAATTAGACCTAGTATACTGAAGAAGATGAATTAGAAGCAAAATTGTGGACTAGTGTTGAGTCATGACACTAAGAAAAGCAAGAATGGAATCAATGCTTAGGATAAAGATAGAGAATCGGACTTACAGATGAAAATGAAGCGATTAAACGATGAGGTAATAATGAAGACTAGTGCGAGTGTTAGTGAGAGTGTTGGTGGTGGAAGCAAAAAAGCAAAAAGAAAATGGAATTTGGGAAAGCTTCTATCCCTCCGGTGCCTTTTTTACTCTTTATGAGTGTTGGATCCAGTAGCATTTTAGTTTGGACCCATTAGTACTTTGGGCTGGGCTTGCCAAAAGAGTCTTTTTCTTAAGGGCGGTCCAGGTCAACAAATGAGAATCTGGGCAAGAAAGGAAGGATGTGTTATAAACTAGAAACTTACTTTGAGAGAAAGTAGAGAACAAATAGAAATGTGGGAGATAGAATGTTGAGGTTAGCTTCCTCATTCTCATTAGCCTCTTTATATAGTGATAGAGTTTACATAGCAGGGGTATCAACTAATGAGTAATTGCATACAAGGCCTCCAAGTAATTACGTGGACAGCCACATAAATAATATTATTTACAACACTCCCCCTTGGATGTCCACCTATCAATGATAAGGTGTTGGACGCGCTTTACTGTTGCCTCGTTAAAACCTTGCCAGGTAACAAAAACCCAGTGGGAAAAAATAACCCTGGTCGAAGGAAAAAGAGTACAACGCGCATATGTCCTTGGTAGCATACTTCTGGATGCTCCCCCTGATGAGAATCCCCCCCTGATAGTTGCAAGCTTTATTCATGTATTTGATAAAGTACATGTACCATGCTTAATGGTTCGGTGTTTCAGTCATTGAAGAAAGATCGCATGTGCTTTGAGTATAGGGGCTCATCATTAATTTTCATTCCTGCAAAGTAAAAGTAATACAAACAAAACTAGGCTACTTTCATTAAACCTTACCTCATATAATATGGTTATGAAACAATTTCATATGCTCAACTTGATGCAAAGACATTAGCTAAATAGTAACAATATAAAGGAATAAGAATTGACACATTCACCTTTATACAAAATCTGAAGCATTGAAAGTTAACATGCCACATCTAGTCATACTATCAATTTGTTCATATTGATAATTTCATATAGGCTCTTCAGGAGCTCTTAATAACTCGCGAAAATTAGAATACGTACGTTGCAACATAATTCGAATTCGATTTCTTAGTCTTGTCAGAGTACTCATTGAGGCAATTTAAGTCACTTTGACTATAACATAATGAGTACACATGAGGTTTAGACTTTTCTTATTCCATGAATGAGCTTCAGGCTCATTACAATCTTTCATGGACATGCTTTTGGAATGTGAATCCTTCAAGGATTTAGTAAAGCAATATGTATACTGACACTTTATCTTTGTGGATCTGCTTTGAGATATGTGCCTTTTTTTATCTTCATAATATACCATGTCATGACAACATGCCATAAGTCTCACGTCAATATATTGGCTATATATGACACTGTACCTATAGAAAAGTTGTCACTAGTATAAGGGAAGATTAATATTCATAATCTCATATTTCTATAAAGAGACATTGTGTCGTAGTGATTTCTCTTCACTTTAGTAAACACCCTTTTGTAATTTTAGGGTTAGTAAGGTCCAAATGCTTCATCACGTTTTCAATATTCAATTGGATTGGAATTACCTGATTCCAAATTTGGCCAATAAGATACATGACGACATTCATAATGAAACGTGGTTTAATTCAATACACAACCCTTGATGATTTTGGTAGCTACCACAAGTAAAATATCATCGATGATCAATTAGAGATCCCACACATTCATATGCATGCATTAGCTAGCTATAGTAAACATATTGATATTGGGTACCCATGCCTCTTCTAGGGCATCTATTGTCTCTTCCAGGACAATCATATCTCATGGATAAGTTATTTCGAGAATGTGGATCTTTTTACTCATAACCTCATGTTGAGTGTTATAGGGCTTGTATGATCTCCTCTTCTACGGAGCTTAAAACTTTGGACCTGATAGATATTTTCCACATGAATTCACGCCGTTCTTTTAATGACATTAGTTATTCCTCCCCCTAATGGCGGGAAGATTGTCTTATTTGACCATTCACAGAATATGCTTGTAAAGGTAATGGATTTAAGATATCCATTAGTGGGTGGCGAGCCCAAACCAATTTTTAGGTCAAAAAACATAATGTCACTTTCTCAATTTTCTCAGAATTGGTTGAGACTATTCCTTAAAAACAAAAGGACACATATATGATGGATAAAGATCTCACACCAAGTCACGTTGTTCTTCAGGAACAACATTTACTCCCCCTAATGGTGGGAGGATTATCTCATTACAGTGACAACTCGCAAACTGTGCGAGAAAAAATGATCATTATGAGCAAATTTTGCAATCACAATTGTATGACAATATAATATGACTCAACAATAAATGTCATTGAGGTTTGCCAATGACCCCATTTAAAGTACTGGATCCAAAATGACTCAACTATGCCAAAGTAATATATTATTGGCTTAATGAAACTTTTGGTTCATGATACGGTGTACAAGCATTCTTATGGTTGTTTAATACAACCTAAATGAGGTGGAAATTATCTTCACCAATATACACTCGTTAATGCAAAAATATTTCATATTGGTAACATAATACTAGCTCTTCCGGAGCCATCAATCAAGATCTGCAGCTCTTGAGATGATTGTTACATTAGCTTTTAGTAAGCATTGAGAAATTTCAGCAATTGCAATGGATCATATCCATAATTGTATTTTATGCAAAAACAAATATATATATATGTCAATATTTTTTATCATGAACATCTATAAGTCACATTCAAACCTTGATCTCTTACTCAATTATATATGACACTTCAGGGTCTTGAGTTATTAATATATATCCAAAACTTCTGGTTTGGCATTTGATAAAGGTTTGGAAGGTATCCAATTTATTTATGAACTTAAGGTTCATTTCAAATCCATTTTGAACTTTGGGACTGCAAATCCATATGACTAAAAAATAACGTAGCATTATCTTATGGAGAACTTCAGGTTCTCTTATAATGTGTGTATAGTCCAATGGAATAATAGGAGTGGGGATCATATCCCTCATTGAATTTTAGATATCACTCAAAGCTTTATGCTTGAGTCTACACAATTAGGAACTTCAGGTCCTAAGAGTGGAGTGAACTATTGATTCACATTTAATTATGCGCATAAAATAAACATAAAACAATAATAAAAATTCATGTAATGCTTAAAAAAAAATTTAATTAATTCACTCGAACTTCAGGTTCGAAGCGGACATTAAGTCGAATAATAGATTGTGAACAAATCATATGTGTATTCGAAGCTTCGGGTCCGAGATTACACTTTTAGAACTGCAGGTTCTAAAATTTGGTATGATGAACTTCGAGTTCAAAACTTTTGGTGCTCGAAGCTTCAGGCTCGAGAAAACCAAAGTGAAACTTCGGGTTCACTTGTTGATTAAAAAATAATCATATTTTGTACTCGAAACTTCGGGTTCGAGATCACACAATTAGAACTTCGGGTTCAAAAATATTTTGTATTCGAGACTTCGGGCTCGAGATAACTATAGTGAAACTTCTGGTTCACTTTTTATTAAATAGAAAACATAATATCTATATTGTAACATATATATTGAATAATGGAGATTAATGGTAATAACATTAACATATAATAACATAAATGAATTGTTAATTGTATTCATTGAACGATGTTAGAATCCAAAAAGTGTTAGAACTGCAGGTTCTTAACAATGAAATAACTTGGACTTCGTAGGAAAAAGTAATTCACTCGAAACTTCGGGTTCGAGGAGACACAAAGTCAAAAGGTGGATTCATAATTTATCATAATTTGCACTCGAAGCTTCGGGTTCGAGGTTTTACCATTAGAACTTCGGGTTCCAATATTACTATTTTAAACTTCCAGTTCAAAATATATATTATATTCTGAACTTCAGGTTCGAGATATACCAAAGTGAAACTTCGAGTTCACTTTTAAGAGATATAAATCATAATGAATATATTGCAAAAATTAGAAGGCACAATGATAACATATATAATTATCATGCGGTTAGTCATGCAAAACCAAATGCATTGACGTGCATATTAAATTGCATGCATGATGTCTAATGATAGTTGAAAATATGAAAAGTCTTTATTTTGTAAGTAAATGTGAAATATTAATTCCAACAAATTAAGTTACAAATGTTGAAAATTAAAGGAAATTAATAACGATCATAATCACATAGGTGTAAATGCAACCCAAAAACTACCAAACAGTTAGTCGCCCAAAAGTCATGAAAAACAACAATTGTAAGCATATGAACATGAATGACTTATGACCATTATATACACATGATGATACACCAAAGAACATACATATAAAAAATGTATGAACAACAATTTGTTGTATGAACGTGATCGTTCGTTTAGAGTAATCAAATAAGATGATTGAAATGATAAACGAAACTAACCATGGATCACTCATAGATCGTGAGTGATGGTCAAAGCAACAATCGTTGCACCATGTAACTCTTGGATCATCATCGAGTTTAAGATGAAAATGAGATATAAGAGACAAGCGTGCTGATAACGTGTTATAAACTAGAAACTTACTTTGAGAGAAAGTAGAGAACAAATAGAAATGTGGGAGATAGAATGTTGAGGTTAGCTTCCTTATTCTCATTAGCCTCTTTATATAGTGATAGAGTTTACATAGCAGGGGTATCAACTAATGAGTAATTGCATACAAGGCCTCCAAGTAATTACGTGGACAGCCACATAAATAATATTATTTACAACATGATGAAGTTTCTTCTTCTTTTCTATAGAAAAAAAAATCCTGAGTAAATAGGAAATTAATTAATTAATTTGTGAAAATGAAATATGAGGGAACCCAGAGTTTCGCTCCCAATTATTCATTCTCATCCACAAGTGCACCAAAGTTGAAGCGCTTGGAGACACAGAGACACACAAAGACAGACAAGTGAGAGTCAGACGAGAGACCGATCGAGGGTGAGAGAGACACATTTGATGGGCCTTTACCTTGCTGTTGATCATCAATGGCCAAATCCCTCGCTTTCCTGAACACCCTTGACAGATTACCCATCACCGGAATTCTCCTCCTCCTCATCTTCCTCCACTCCCTCTCATAACTCCAACTCCCTCACCGGTTTTCTCCGGTTCAAAACCTCATCTGTTTCGTCTTCGATCTGATTCATTGCGATTTCTCCCAACCCAATTTCAATTGAACTAGTAAGCTTGAATTCGCGGCCTTCTTCTTCTTTATCAAAATCTCAGAATTGTCAATGGCATCGGTGTTTCTGTACCATGTTGTGGGTGATCTAACGGTCGGGAAGCCGGAGCTGGTGGAGTTCTGCGAGACGGAGACGGTGGAGGCGGCTATAAAAGCAATCGGAGATTCGACTGAGTGTGGCATACCGGTGTGGAAGAGAAAATCACATGTGGGTATTGAAAACAGTGAAATGAGGCAGCAGAGGTTTGTGGGCATTCTCAATTCCCTTGACATTGTTGCTTTCTTTGCTAAAAGTGAGTGCTTGGAGGATCATGACAAGGCTTTGAAGACTCCGGTTTCGGAAGTTGTTGTTCCTAATAACTCTTTGCTGCGCCAGGTTGATCCTGGGACAAGGTTTGCTACTTCTCAATCTTAACATACCCTATCAATTGTTAGTCTTGTTTGACCTTTTTCTTTGTTAGTCTTGTGTCCACGATTGCTTGTCATGGTGTTTTATGATCTTTGAAGATGATGATGCTTTTTGCTGCCAAAATATATGGCGACTAGTATTGATTCTGTGGCTAATTGCTGCTGGATGGTTTGTGTTGGTTTCAGTTTGACTGATTATTGAAAGGTTGAATTATTCTTATTTTATTCTCTCTACTAAAGAGAGAGAAAGAAAAAGAGGTCGAGATCCATTATGGGATTGGGTTTGTTCATTACTTGAATTCAATCTACCAGTTGATCTCCCTCTTTCTCTAATGTCTTTATTGGAAAATTTGGAATCTTATTATTATCGTTTCTACTCCAAATACTTATTATACCCTTTCATCATTAATTTCCTAGGCAACCTGTTGGAGAATTGAAGAAATTGTCTTTCACCTATTTACAGATTGCTTATAGTTGTATGCTGTATAGTGTAAATTCATTTAACAATAAGATTAAAAAAAAAAAAAGAGGGGGAAGAGGAAGTTTAAAGCATGGGGTTTAATGTGGATTCTGTTGCAGCACTTATATTTCAAACTGCTTTCATCCTCCACTGGGAAATTATTGACCTTAAAGGGAATGCGCTAATTTGACATTAAAGGGAAGAAACTGGTGTTGCAATCTTTTCTGCGTTTCCTTTGTCCTTTGTCTTGGAGCTGTTAAGTGGTTTTGTATTTGGCAAGCTTTTAGAGTGGAAGTCGTAATGTTGAGAACTGCTCCTTGTTGTGTTTCATGGGCGCACTCAGGGGAAGCGAAATACGGCACATAAGGGTGATATGGAATTTATGTCTTTTGTTGAGGGGGTCATGCTTGAAAAAGTGTATATGTGGACATTGGCTAGGGGTATTTAACAGGTTGAAGTTTTGATAGCCCCATTCCCCTTGGGGGTAGCTCACTTAGGAGGGTGAGTGGGAAAATGGCTAGGGTTAGGATTTACTCGTGATTAGATCCTATCCAATGTACTAAAAAAATGTTTATTCTTATCATTATTAGATTTTTCTTTCGAAAAATAGAAGAAGACATTATTAGACTTTCATTAAATGCTTAGATGCTTAAAGAATAAAGGTCTACTTGAAACTTTAGGTTTGTACTTTTTCATAATAATGTTGCAATGCCACCATTTAGTTCTTAGATGTGATGTGAAATGTGTCATCTCGTTTTTCCTTCCGTCCATCTATTGATTATGCACTGGTATTCCACATCTGATTCGTGGTTTGCAATATCTATTTTATCTAATCTGCTGTCTAATTAAGATTCAAGATTTCTTTGTTGCTAGATTTAGAGTTTACAAAATTGCTTTACCTTTTTGATACGCATTGATCAGAGAAAGAAACAAGAAATGGCTTCTTTAAAGTGATGTATTGTCCTTTTCTATTTTCTTTATAAATTTATTTTTTTAATCTCTCTGCCAGGTTGATAGATGCACTGGAGATGCTGAAGCATGGTGTAAAGCGTCTTCTTGTTCGAAAGAGTGTTGTATGGCAAGGCATGAGCAAGCGCTTCTCAATTCTCTATAATGGTAAGTGGCTCAAGAATATTGATACTAGTAGCAGCAGCAATAACCTTACTCCCGGTTCCAATCGGCCTTCCTCATCTTCCACTACCAGTGCCCGTGACAAATTTTGCTGTCTCTCAAGAGAAGATGTTATACGTTTCCTGATTGGTTGCCTAGGTGCCCTAGCACCTCTTCCTCTCTCCTCTATCTCCTCGGTTGGAGCTATTAACTCAAACTACAGCTCTATTGAAGCCTCATCCGCCGCCATTGAAGTCACTCAGAAACTTCCTGAAGACCCGAGTGCAATTGCTGTTCTTGAACAGTCACAGGATGGTCAGTATAAGATCATTGGAGAGATCTCTGCCTCCAAACTATGGAAATGTGATCACTTAGCAGCAGCATGGGCTTTAGCCAATCTCTCAGCCGGACAGTTTGTAATGGGAGTTGAGGATAATGTGTCCTCAAGGTCACTGCAAGATTTTTCTGTAAATCAGGCTGCTGGAAATAACAATCTAGCTAATGGTGGTGGATCAACAAGACCGAAGAAATTCAGTAGCAGGAGTATAGGTTTCAACCCTGGAAACACGAGCTTGGGAGTGAGTAGAAGCATGTATAGGGGTAGAAGTGCACCTTTGACATGTAAGGTTACGAGTTCATTGGCTGCTGTCATGGCTCAGATGTTGTCTCATAGAGCAACCCATGTCTGGGTGACTGAGGATGAAAGCGATGATGTTTTAGTTGGCGTCGTTGGTTATGCGGATATTATGGTCGCTGTCACCAAACAACCATCCCACGTTGTCCCTCCACCAGGTCGGCCTACTGAGAATTCTGGTATTGTTAATGACATTCACAATTGAATTATTTCATTTTTTTGGCTCTCTGAAGTATTCTTATATTTGTGTTCCTATGCTATTTGTGTTTGGTAGGATGTAAAATGAGGCTTGAGACTGGGGTTGTAACATTTTGACCTTTTGTAAAACTTTGTTGCAATAATGAATAATGTATCAAGTGAAATAATGCAGAAGCTTAAATAATTTTGCTCAACACTGACTAATTACTTTTGTGGTTTTACTGATAAGTAACTTATGTAATTTTACAGTAAGGTAATATCAATATATCATAATAAATTTTCAAGTTAGTGTGTAGAATTAATAAGGGATATATTACTCACACTTTTATTTATTTTAATTTATTTATATAGCTTAATTATTTTATTTTCACGTACAGTGTGAGTCCTAGGCATAGTTACATTTTATTTGGACAATTTCATGTAATAATTCGTTGAAAATTTTGGCCTAACAAAAACCTTATTAATTTAGCACTCAAAAATGAATTTAATTCCTTGGGAAAAGTCGTTTTTACAATTTCTTGATTTTTTTTATTTGAGAAAAGGAAAAAAAAAATTAAAAATTCCTTTGCTCATACAAGCCCGCGGTTAGTTTTTCTAGGACTCTAGCACCCTTCTCGGCACCCGAAATAAAATTCCCGTAAAGTTACAAATTTGCTATTTTCTCCCAAAAACCGAAGGCTATATTGAAAATGTATTTGGACCATTGAAAATGCACCACTCCCAACTCCGAGTCTCGTAGAGTTTTTAACACCCTATGTTGTTTAATAAGGTAGTTTGAGGAACCATGAAGATCGCCGAAGAGTCCTGAACAAAAACCTCTGTAATTTAGCACTCAAAAATGAGTTTAATCAGGTCGGCGACTTTTTCCGACGAATTATTTGTTGGGAAAAGTCATTTATATTACTTATATTTTTTTATTTGAGAAAAGAAAAAAAAGAAAATTAAAAATTGCTCATACGAGCCCACTGTTAGTGACTCTAGTACCTTTCTCGGCACCCAATATAAAACTCCCGTAAAGTTACAAATTTGCAATTTTCTCCCAAAAATCGAAGGTTATAGCAAGCAATGTTGTTCATAAAGGTTGTTTGAGGAAAATTTGGTAAGGGTAAATTGTGCCAAATTTAGGAAAATTTCTTTATTATAGCACATAATTTCTTTGAAAATAGTATCTTTAAATTTTTCAAAACTGGTTTGCATGAGCTGCTAAAAGTATTTTAGAGTCTTAATGAAATCCAAAGCGTCACTTTACGAGGACTGAAAGCGTTTCTTTTAATTTCGTTAAAATAAAAAAAAATTAGGAACATTTTGTTCGTTCGTTGCTACAGGTTGTTTATAATAAATAAAGAGTGATGATTTTGGCACTCCACTTTATCATATATTTTACTACTTGCACGCCTTTTTCATGTAGTTAAAAGTGGAGTGTAAGTGGTAAAGTGGAGTGTCAAACTCCTAAATATATATATATATATTAAAAAAAATTGAAGAAATGTAAAAGATTTAGTTATTAAGGCTCTTGAACTCTATGATTAAACAATGCAAACGAGCTTTGACAACACATTGTCTATCGAAATTGGATTTTCGATTAGTTTGGATGAATTATGTCATATTGAGAAAAAATTCCTTATTATACATGATTTCTTTGAAATTCTCAATACTGATTTTTGCGGGTTTCCAAAAATATTTTAGTGTCTCAATGAAATCTGATGCAACACCTTACCAGAATCGGAAGTGATTCTTTTTTATTTCGTCAAATTAAAATAAAAAAATAGGAAAACCTTGTAGCGACTAACGATTCAGCGCTATTGGTTGATCACAATAATTATATATATATATATATATATATATATATATTTTTTTTTAATTTGAAGAAATATAAAAGAAATTAGTTATTAGGGCTCTTGGACTCTATGAGTAAATAATGCAAATAAGGTTTGGCAACACATTGTCTATCAAAATCGGGGTTTCACTTAGTTTAGGTGTATTGTGCCAAATTGAGAAAAATTTATTTATTATAGAACATGATTTCTTTGAAAAATAGTATATTTGAAATTCTCAAAACTGATTTGCATGAGTTTCCAAAAGTATTTTAGAGTCTTTATGAAATCCAACAAGTGACCTTACGAGGACTGAAAGTGTTTTTTTTTTTAATTTCGTCAAATTAAAATAAAAAATATTATGAACACCTTGTAGCAACGAACAATTCGTCGCTACCAGTTTTTCACAATAAATATGTATATGTTTTAATTTATTTAAAAAGATGTAAAATGATTTAGTTATTAGGGCTCTTTGATTCTATGATTAAACAATACAAACGAGATTTGGCAACACATTGTCTATTGAAATAGGGTTTTCACTTAGTTAGGGTGAATTGTGTTAAATTGAGAAAAAAATTCTTATTATAACAAATGATTTCTTTGAAAAATGATATCTTTAAAATTCTCAATACCGGTATTTATCGGTTTCAAAAAATATTTTAAAATCTTAGTTAAATCCAATGCGAGACCTTGCGAAGTGTTTTTTTTTTATTTCGTTAAAAAAAGATAAAAAAATTTAGAAACAGCTTGTAGCGACGAACGATTCGTCACTACAGGTTTTTTCAAAATTAATATTTATATATTTTTTCAATTTGAAGAAATGTAAAATGAGTTAGTTATTAGGGCTCTTGGACTCTATGATTAAACAATGCAAACGAACTTTGACAACACATTATCTATTGAAATTTGATTTTCACTTAGTTTGGGTGAATTGTGCCAAATTGAGAAAAAATTGTTTATTATAGCACATGATTTCTTTGAAAAATGGTATATTTGAAATTCTTAATACCAGTTTCCAAAAATATTTTAAAATTTTAATCAAATCCAACGCGAGACCTTACATGCAATTTTTGCCAAAAAAATCGTGTGTTATAGTCCACTGTTTTGGGGGAAAAACAATGATTTTGAAAAAAAAATAAATTAAAATTTGGAGAAAGAATTGGGGTTATTCTACACAGTGTTAGAACATCATTCTGGAGTGAAACCTCGTAGGTGGACTACCAAAAATAGCCACGGGTAGCCTCGCTTGCAAGGCTTAGGTTGGCCTGGCTTGCATGGCCTACGTTGGCCTGGCTTGCATGGCCTACGTTGGCCTAGCTTGCATGACCATCGTCGACCTGGGTTGCATGGCCAACTTTGGCTTTGCTTGGATTGCCATCTTTGGCCTCAGTTATTTAGGTATCAATTGTTGGCCCTAGTTTCAAGGGCATTGTTGGCCTCGCTTGTAAGGCCATCGCTGGGTGATTTCCTTAAAAACTTGCATCTTTTTAAATTGTAGAGGTCAGTTTGCACGAGTATCCAAAAATAATTTATAGTATAAATGAAGCCCAACGCGAGATCTTACAGGCACCGTAAGTGCTTATTTTCTATTTCGACAAATTAAAATTAAAAAAAAATTTAGGAACATCTTTTAAATTAGAATTTGATCGATTAAAGTTTGTCAACACCACTTTTTTCTTCAAATTTGCGTATGCCATTATCTCACCATCTGTAAAACTTCAATTTTAGAAGGTTTTCCAATCTGCGGAACTATAAAATCTTGACCCATTTCTTTTTTACGAATTTTTTGGTCTTCCGACCTTAGAAAATGGTATAAAAAAATCTGGTCGAGATTTTTGCGTTTCGTTAGTTGGAAAAGTGCATAAAAATCATGATTTGATGATGGCAAGATTTTGGGGAGAAAATAAGAATATGCGATTTTGGCCCAAAAACCGTATTTTGAGTGATTTTCTTTAAAAATTGCAACTTTCAAATTCTCGAGGCCGGTTTGCACTGGTGTCGAAAAGTATTTTAGAGTCTAAATGAATCGAACGCGAGACTTTGCAAGCACCGGAAGTGCTTCGTTTCTATTTCGTCAAATTAAAATTTAAAAAACAATTAGGAACACTTGTAGCGACGAATGGTTCGTCGCTAGTGGTTGTTCAAAATACATTATTATTTTTTATTTAAAATTTAAACAAATAAAATTTTTCAACACCATTTTTTCTTGAAATTATCGTATGTCATCATCTTGCCGCTGGTAAAGCTTGAATTTTGGAAAGTGTTCCAGTCTCCAGAGCTATAAAATCTCGACCCATTTCTTTTGTGTGAATTTTCTTGCCTTCCTACTTTGGAAAATGGTAAAAAAAAAATTGGGTCTATATTTTTGCCTTTCGTCGGACAGATAAGTCCTTAAAAATCATGATTTGAATGTGAGAATATTTTGGTGAGAAAATAGGATTTAGACCTAAAAACCGTGTGCTATAGTCCACAGTTTTGGGTGATTTCCTTAAAAACTTGCATCTTTTTAAATTGTAGAGGCCAGTTTGCACGAGTATCCAAAAATAATTTATAGTATGAATGAAGCCCAACGCGAGATCTTACAGGCACCGGAAGTGCTTCTTTTCTATTTCGACAAATTAAAATTAAAAAAAAATTTAGGAACATCTTTTAAATTAGAATTTGATCGATTAAAGTTTGTCAACACCATTTTTTTCTTCAAATTTGCGTATGCCATAATCTCACCATCTGTAAAACTTCAATTTTAGAAGGTGTTCCAATCTGCGGAACTATAAAATCTTGACCCATTTCTTTTTTACGAATTTTTTTGTCTTCCGACTTTAGAAAATGGTAAAAAAAAATCTGGTCGAGTTTTTTGCGTTTCGTCAGTTGAAAAAGTGCAAAAAATCATGATTTGATGATGGCAACATTTTGGGGAGAAAATAAGAATATACGATTTTGGCCCAAAAACCGTGTGCTATAGTCTACTGTTTTGAGTGATTTTCTTTAAAAATTGCATCTTTTAAATTCTCGAGGCCGGTTTGCACTGGTGTCGAAAAGTATTTTAGAGTCTAAATAAAGCCCAACACGAGACCTTGCAAGCACCGGAAGTGCTTCGTTTCTATTTCGTCAAATTAAAATTTTAAAAAAAAATTAGGAACACTTGTAGCGACGAATAGTTCGTCGCTACAGGTTGTTCAAAATACAAATTTTTTTTATTTAAAATTTAAACAAATAAAAAATTTCAACACCATTTTTTCTTGAAATTTTCGTATGTGATCTTACCGCTGGTAAAGCATGAATTTTGGAAAGTGTTCCAGTCTACAGAGTTATAAAATCTCGACCCATTTGTTTTGTGGGAATTTTCTTGCCTTCCTACTTTGGAAAATGGAAAAAAAAAATTGAGTCGAGATTTTTGCGTTTCGTCAGACTGAGAAGTCCTTCAAAATCATGATTTGAGTGTGAGAATATTTTGGTGAGAAAATACGATTTAGACCTAAAAACCGTGTGCTATAGTCCACAGTTTTGGGTGATTTCATTAAAAACTTGCATCTTTTTAAATTGTAGAGGCCAGTTTGCACGAGTATCCAAAAATAATTTATAGTATGAATGAAGCCCAACGCGAGATCTTACAGGCACCGGAAGTGCTTCTTTTCTATTTCGACAAATTAAAATTAAAAAAAAATTTAGGAACATCTTTTAAATTAGAATTTGATCGATTAAAGTTTGTCAACACCATTTTTTTCTTCAAATTTGCGTATGCCTTTATCTCACCATCTGTAAAACTTCAATTTTAGAAGGTGTTCCAATCTGCGGAACTATAAAATCTTGACCCATTTCTTTTTTACGAATTTTTTGGTCTTCCGACTTTAGAAAATGGTAAAAAAAAATCTGGTCGAGATTTTTGCGTTTCGTCGGTTGGAAAAGTGCATAAAAATCATGATTTGATGATGGCAAGATTTTTGGGAGAAAATCAGAATATGCGATTTTGGCCTAAAAACCGTGTATAGTCCACTGTTTTGAGTGATTTTCTTTAAAAATTGCATTTTCTAAATTCTCGAGGCCGGTTTGCACTGGTGTCGAAAAGTATTTTAGAATCTGAATAAAGTCGAACGCGAGACCTTGCAAGCACCGGAAGTGCTTCGTTTCTATTTCGTCAAATTAAAATTTAAAAAGAAATTAGGAACATCTGTAGCAACGAATAGTTCGTCGCTACAGGTTGTTCAAAATACATATTTTTTTTATTTAAAATTTAAACAAATAAAACTTTTCAACACTATTTTTTCTTGAAATTTTCGTATATCATCATCTTACCGCTGGTAAAGCATGAATTTTGGAAAGTGTTCTAGTCTACAGAGCTATAAAATCTCGACCCATTTGTTTTGTGTGAATTTTCTTGCCTTCCTACTTTGGAAAATGGAAAAAAAAATTGAGCCGAGATTTTTGCGTTTCGTCAGACTGAGAAGTCCTTCAAAATCATGATTTGAGTGTGAGAATATTTTGGTGAGAAAATACGATTTAGACCTAAAAACCGTGTGCTATAGTCTACTGTTTTGGGTGATTTCCTTAAAAACTTGCATCTTTTTAAATTGTAGAGGCCAGTTTGCACGAGTATCCAAAAATAATTTATAGAATGAATGAACCCCAAAGCGAGATCTTACAGGCACTGGAAGTGCTTCTTTTCTATTTCGACAAATTAAAATTAAAAAAAAAATTAGGAACACCTGTAGCGACGAATAGTTCGTCGCTACAGGTTGTTCAAAATACATATTTTTTTATATTTAAAATTTAAACAAATAAAACTTTTCAACACCATTTTTTCTTGAAATTTTCGTATGTCATCATCTTACCGCTGGTAAAGCATGAATTTTAGAAAGTGTTCCAGTCTACAGAGCTATAAAATCTCGACCCATTTCTTTTGTGTGAATTTTCTGCCTTCCTACTTTGGAAAATGGAAAAAAAAAAAATATAGTCGAGATTTTTGCGTTTCGTCAGACTGAGAAGTCCTTCAAAATTATGATTTGAGTGTGAGAATATTTTGGTGAGAAAATACGATTTAGACCTAAAAACCGTGTGCTATAGTGCACAGTTTTGGGTGAGTTCCTTAAAAACTTGCATCTTTTTAAATTGTAGAGGCCAGGTTGCACGAGTATCCAAAAATAATTTATAGTATGAATGAAGCCCAACGCGAGATCTTACAGGCACCGGAAGTGCTTCTTTTCTATTTCGACAAATTAAAATTAAAAAAAAATTTAGGAACATCTTTTAAATTAGAATTTGATCGATTAAAGTTTGTCAACACCATTTTTTTCTTCAAATTTGCGTCTGCCATTATCTCACCATCTGTAAAACTTCAATTTTAGAAGGTGTTCCAATCTACGGAACTATAAAATCTTGACCCATTTCTTTTTTACGAATTTTTTGGTCTTCCGACTTTAGAAAATGGTAAAAAAAAATCTGGTCGAGATTTTTGCGTTTCGTCAGTTGGAAAGGTGCATAAAAATCATGATTTGATGATGGCAAGATTTTGGGGAGAAAATCAGAATATGCGATTTTGGCCTAAAAACCGTGTGCTATAGTCCACTGTTTTGAGTGATTTTCTTTAAAAATTGCATTTTCTAAATTCTCGAGGCCGGTTTGCACTGGTGTCGAAAAGTATTTTAGAATCTGAATGAAGTCGAACGCGAGACCTTGCAAGCACCGGAAGTGCTTCGTTTCTATTTCGTCAAATTAAAATTTAAAAAAAAAATAGGAACACCTGTAGCGACGAATAGTTCGTCGCTACAGGTTGTTCAAAATACATATTTTTTTTATTTAAAATTTAAATAAATAAAACTTTCAACACTATTTTTTCTTGAAATTTTCGTATATCATCATCTTACCGCTGGTAAAGCATGAATTTTGGAAAGTGTTCCAGTCTACAGAGCTATAAAATCTCGACCCATTTATTTTGTGGGAATTTTCTTGCCTTCCTACTTTGGAAAATGGAAAAAAAAAATTGAGCCGAGATTTTTGCGTTTCGTCAGACTGAGATGTCTTTCAAAATCATGATTTGAGTGTGAGAATATTTTGGTGAGAAAATACGATTTAGACCTAAAAACCGTGTATAGTCCACAGTTTTGGGTGATTTCCTTAAAAACCTGCATCTTTTTAAATTGTAGAGGCCAGTTTGCACGAGTATCCAAAAATAATTTATAATATGAATGAAGCCCAACGCGAGATATTACAGGCACTGGAAGTGCTTCTTTTCTATTTCGACAAATTAAAATTTTAAAAAAAATTAGGAACATCTTTTAAATTAGAATTTGAACAATTAAAGTTTGTCAACACCATTTTTTTCTTCAAACTTGCGTATGCCATAATCTCACCATCTGTAAAACTTCAATTTTAGAAGGTGTTCCAATCTGTGGAACTATAAAATCTTGACCCATTTCTTTTTTACGAATTTTTTGGTCTTCTGACTTTAGAAAATGGTAAAAAAAATCTGGTCGAGATTTTTGCGTTTCGTCAGTTGGAAAAGTGCATAAAAATCATGATTTGATGATGGCAAGATTTTGGAGAGAAAATAAAAATATGCGATTTTTGCCTAAAAACCGTGTGCACTGTTTTGAGTGATTTTCTTTAAAAATTGCATCTTTTAAATTCTTGAGGCCGGTTTGCACTGGTGTCGAAAAGTATTTTAGAGTCTGAATGAAGCCCAACGCGAGACCTTGCAAGCACCGGAAGTGCTTCGTTTCTATTTCGTCAAATTAAAATTTAAAAAAAAAATTAGGAACACCTGTAGCGACGAATTGTCATAATGATAATCATCGGGGTTGTTTGTCTACTAAGGTATACAAATTGTTGCTGTTTGGTGATTTCTATTTCACTTTGTGTGATAAATGATTTTGCTTCTAATGTTTCCAATTTCTACTTTTGCGTTTAGGCAAGAGACATATTTAGCTAACCCATTTAATGTTTCCAATTTCTAATGTCAACATAATACTTGAATTGATACATAGTAAAGGACTGAAGACATGAACACTCCTCCAACAGTAAATACTTGAATTGATAACAAAAATATAGAGTTCGTAGACTTCAATATTCATTCATTCAACCAAAATATACATCAGTTTCTATCTTATAGCTGAAAATGAAATAGACTAAATAAAATCTGATTGCAAATAGAACTAAGAGCCAACCATAAAAATCTATTGTCATCAAAAATAAAAACTATTGTCATCACAACAACAAAAAGCTAATGGCAATCTAGAAATCCTCCTCTGAGTGTTCTCTCTCGTCTTTCTGCACATCTTGAGTGCTTGTGTTCCGCTGTACATTTGTTCAATATAATTTTGTTAGTATGCACCGAGATGTTTAGAAGAAAAACAACTGAATTAGTTAAATAGAGCTACTGAAATAATTAAATGAAGTTACTGAATTAATTAAACTGTCACGCCCCAAATTTTGAAATATAAATAACAACTTGTTATTATTAATAAAACAAATTTGAAACGCGAAGGTTCGGTTAACAACAAAACACAAGGAATTTTTTTCCTTTTTAATCAACAACAAAATACACCGAACCTACTAATGTAAATATCGACTCGTCTCTTTGGAGTCATTTATTACATTACACAACATTACATATTATATTGAAACTTCAAAATAATAATGTAAGTGCCCAAACAGAGCTTATTATACAACGGAAAAATTAACAAAGCACCCTAGATGACAACAGCAAGGAAGCCTCAGCTTCAGTTCTGGTTACCCTGACCTGCAGGATTAACCCCTACACCATTGAATAGTGCATCGGGTTGAAATAACAAACCCGGTAAGCTTTTAAAGCTTGTATGAGTAAACACAACACAAGAGATAATAATTTTCATATCTCATCCTAATAATCAATTTAAGTAATTTCTCAGACATATCACAAGATTAAATTTAATAACTTAATGAAAGAAATGTCAAATTGATAACAACATTCACCCAATGATTTCAATGACATATGTATGCTTAACAAAATCGCCAAATAATAAATCAAAGTCCAATTTGGACAATAAAAAGAATGAAAACTCTTGAGACTTCTTTTAGAAACACATCTTTTGTATCACAGGGTTATTCCCGATAACACAAAAGAATTGGTAGACAGACTAGAGCTCTAACCGCATTGGGACGCTTGCCCAAATTCATACCACAGGGTCCGAAACCCTTTCTCAACTCAAAGAGGCCACACTGGACCCAACACAGTCTCATAAAAAACACAATTATCATGATTTGAAAATATTTTCAATCAAATCAATCAGCAATACAATATTATGATTTACTCACACAAAATATTGTATTCTCCACACTCATCTCAAGTCCTTTAAAGACATTTCAAGCAATAACAGGTAATTAATAACCTAGATAGAAGCTAAATAAATGAGAGAGAGATTCATTCTCATGACAACGTACAATTCAATCAAAAATACAATCCCTAATTAACAATCGTGAGTTTACTCACCTTCGAAAATCCAGCTGCGTTCAACAATCAACACTTAACCAGGTAATCAACAATAACGTCTGCTCCGCTAGCTAGATAGCTCCGAAAACGCCTAAGAACAAGCAATCTCAACTTAGAACATTGAAAAACCCTAAACCGAAATGGTTGGACCAAAAGTCAACTCTCGGTCAATGTGGGTCCCACTTCAACTATTCATCAAACGGGTCCCACCAAACTTCATAACACCAAAATTAACAATAAGCTCAAATCTTGTAACTTAACAGCATACTCAAAAACGGTGACGTTCCGACGGTCGGATTGTCACGGATCTAACGATCCTTAACTTACGGAAAATTAAACATTGGTCAAATGATCGAATCTCAAAAATTGGTAAACATAAAAGATGTTCGTATCGATGAACCCAAAATAACAGAGCAAGAAATTGCTCCTGGAATGACTGGACGCGCCGCCACGCGCCGCCGCCGGCGGTGGCTACGGCACGAAAGTGGCGCCTGTCCAAACTTAAAAACTGACAAATCCCAATGGTGGACTTGTAGAACACAACTAAAGGCACAACTTTAAAACTTGCCTCGAAGTGAGATAACGGTCGGATGTGAAGATATCGCCGTCGAAAGCCGCGGCTGCCCAAAACTTCCAAGCTTTGATCCGCCGTGTACGGTGGTCGATTCGATGATCCACGAGCACTAGAACGTTGTTGGAGAAGAGAGGAACAAAACCTAAGTGGTTTGGTGCGCCGCCGTGGCCGGAGGAAGGAGATCGAACCGGGTTGAATTATGCACAAACTGCCGTGCTCCGATCTGTGGTTTCCAGTGAAGATCGACGGTGGTCAGTGGCACAAGGAGGACGATCGGCTCGGGGCGAGTTGATCTGGGTTGGTGCGGCGGCGAGAGCTGGTCGGGATCGGCGAAAAAAGTCGGGCCGGGTCGAAGGTTTTCCGGCGGGTCTGAGGTTTAAGGGACTTCTGATTTCTTTTTTTTTTTGTAGTTTTTTCTAAAACCGGAAAATGCTATTTATAGAAAAAAAATCTAAATAGTAACCCGAACTTCAAAAATTCGTATCTCACTCATACGAACTCCGATTTAAGCAAACTTTATGCCCACGAACTCGTATCAACGAGCTCTACGACTTTCGTGAAGGAAGTTTTCCCGAAAAACGTAGTCAAACAAAAGTCAAACGACGGTTTAATCACGTCGTGACACGTCTCACGACGACTCACCCCGATGAATCACCAACAAGGGTGACTCATTAGCTGAATCACCTAGACAAGGGTGACTCACCTCATGTGTTGTTCCTACTAGAGAGTGCCAAGTGTTACCAATCAAAACTTGCCGCCATGTATTTATACTAATACTATACAATACAAAATACAAGTAACCATAATTAATATAAACAAATACACAAGTCGAAATAAAAATATATAATAATAAATACAAGAATACATCAAATAGTAAAACATCATAGAATAATTATTTCTTGCTTAGAGAAATTATTAACGAAAAACCGGGGTATTACATAAACAAAGCTACTGACTTAGTTGAACAAAGCTACTGACTTAGTTGAACAAACCTACTGATTTTGTTGAACATAGCTACTGACTTAGTTGAACAAGGCTATTGATCTAGTTAAACAAAGCTACTGACCCAGTTGAGCAAAGCTACTGAACCAGTTGAACAAAACTACTGACTTAGTTAAACAATGCTACTGACCTAGTTGAACAAATAAACTGATCTAGTTGAACAATTATACTGACCTAGTTGAACAAAGCTACTGACCTAGTTGAACAAAGCTACTGACAACGAATCAGAAAGCTACTACAAAAGATAACAATGCTAGCTACTGCCAAACACGAGATCTGCCAAAACCAAATTGTTGTTGCTACGAAGCTATTACAAAATATGAAAAATCTACAGCAAAACATGAAATAGTTATTACCTATGGTGGAGAGATGCTGCAAACTATATGAAAAGTCATAAATTCTTAGTGATTTGATAGACTTACTAGGCGCTTGATTTTGGTTTGATTTCTGTGATTGGCAAAGCTCGATCTGTGAATCGTCTTCTTCCGTGGTTCTGCTAGAGAGAGAGAACTCCAATCTGTGAATCGCTTTCTTCCATGGTTTTGCTAGAGAGGGAGAGCTCGGATCTGTGAATCGCTTTCTTCCGTGGTTTTGCGAGAGAGAGAGAGAGAGAGAGAGAGAGATAATGAATTGTGAAGAATCAGACTCAACAATAGCTCGATGGTTTTCAGTGGCATGAATTGTAATTTTGATACATTTTTAATGTCAAATACAGAGGCTCATTTATTTCATGTGGCCTTATGTACGTAGGTAAATAATATTAGGCGGCCTTTTAAAGAATATGGTCTATGTAAATGACCTTATTGATAATTGGCTCTAAAAAATTTTAGACACATCCTGTAGCGACGAACTGTTCGTCGCTACAGGTTGTTCAAAATAAAATTATATATATTTTTTCAATTTGAAGAAATGTAAAATGAGTTAGTTATTAAAGCTCTTGAATAGTTGAACTCTATGATTAAACAATGCAAACGAACTTTGGCAACACATTGTCATCAAAATTGAGTTTTCGCTTAGTTTGGGTGAATTGTGCCAAATTGAGAAAAATTTCCTTATTAGAGCACATCATTTATTTGAAGTGTTTCTTTTTTAGGTCGCCAAAATGTCCCAAACAATAACCTCATTAATTTAGTACTCAAAAATGAGTTTAATCAGGTCAGTGATATTTCTCGGGAAAAAGTCGTTTCTAGTACTACTTATTTTTTTTATTTGAGAGAAAGAAAAAACAAAATTAATAATTCCTTTGCTCATACGAGCCCGCGGTTAGTTTCTCTCGGACTCTAGCAGCCTTCTTGGCATCCGATATAAAATTCTCGTAAAGTTACAAATTTGCAATTTTCTCCCAATAACCGAAGGCCAACAAAACTAATTTTGACTCTATTTGGCCCGTTGAAAATGCACCACTCCAAACTCTGAGTCCCGTAAAATTTTTAACACCCAAATTTTGTTGAAATGTACATCATTATTTTAGCACTCAAAAATGAATTTAATCAAGTCAGTGATTTTCAACGTGTTATTCATTTAGAGAAGTCATTTTTTTATTTGAGAAATGGAAAAAACGGAGAAGAAAACATCTACAATTTATTTATTTATTTTTTGTTGATTAAAGGAAAAAAGAAAGTTAAATTTTTTGGTGCTCATACAAGCTCGTTGTTGGTTGGTTATAAAGCAAACCAAATGAGAGTTTTCTCTCCAGCAAAACTCTAGCCCCTATGAGATTCCTCAATAGTGCCTATGTGCGCATCAAATCCAGCAACACCTTCGTGTGCTATCCTCCTAGCATCTGGCTTCTTTCTATACTGTTCATCGCGCAAATCCTAGCGCCATCAGCGATCGTTGGTGCGGCTTCCTATATATGGTGAGAATGGTTTTGGCCTCTCTAACTCACAAGGACGGCTCTGTCCGTCATGCTCTTTTCAGGCCTTTGGTGGTTATGCTCCGGCAGGGCGTCTCTTGGGCTCTCAGAGATGGTTAACACCTCGATTAGATCTTATTTTCTGTTTGTCATTGCCGGTTCTGTTGGGTGTCAATCAAATCCAAAGATTCAAGGTCTGGGATCCGGATGAGTTTTGGGTGCTCGGTTTTGGCGGCTCAATAGCCTTGGTGTTCCAAGTTGGCGACCTTATTACTTGTGGGGTACTGCTAAAGTTTAACCTAATTCAAATTTGGTTATTTCATTTGGGTCATTTTAATTTATTGTTTAAGAATAAACATGATCAGTTGTGCAAGTTTCGACGGTGGTTTTACTTTCTTTTTTCATGGGTTCTCCTTGAGCTAGATTGGATTTATTGGTGTCAATGACAATACTTGCCAGAATTTTTCAGTTGGAGCTGGCGATTGCTGATAGCAGTGATGCACGGTGTATGTATTGTTTTAGGTTTCGAATTATCGATTAGAGTTCTAGGTTTAGACGCATCGATTAGACCACTTGTGTGGTTTGTACTGCTCATTTTTAGGATGCTCATATTAAGGATTGTAATCCTCTATTGATTAATAAAGTTTCTGCTTTTTTTTTTCAAAAAAAAAAAAAAAAAAACTCGTTGGTTTCTCTAAGACTCTAAGACCCTTTTCAGCACTGCAGCCAAACTCTCGTAAAGTTTCAAGCGTGCAATTTTCTCCCAAAAATCGAAGGCTTATACGTTGGGACAGTAGATATTTTTCTTTTCTTTTCTTTTTTTTGTTTGAAAACACATAGGAAATATCATGCTTTATTCAAAATGATAAACATATTAGAGAATGCATGCTTATGCTTCTTAAATGAAATTAATCTGGTAGTCTAATGTTTAGCCTCCTTAGCCATATTGAATGAAGCACCATATGAAACACATCGAATGGCTTAGCAGGTCGGTTCAGCTCAAAATGCCTTCTCACTTGCATCACCCTCTTCTGCAATTTCAAGTATTCTGTATGCGAAACAGCTTTCAATATCGTCTTAATTTCCGGTATTCTCTTTGGTGGAATTTCTATTGTGAACTTGCTCCAATCAAGAACATCGCCAAAGGGTAATGCATAGTAATCAGAAATGAGCACCGGAACACATCCTGCATACATTGCTTCAACCACTCTAGGACTAGCAACTTCAGTCCCACTTGGACACAAGCAAAACTTGGTTTGTCCCATTAATTGGTGGTAATTTTGCCCCTTTGGAAGATACTCATGAACTTGGATTTCCTCATCTTTGTCCTTCCAATGCTCAAACAAAAACTTCCTTATGTCGCCATGAGCACCGCCCGCAAAGAAGGCCAGGATAGGACGCTCATTAGGATGTGAGTTGAGGCGTGATGGACCAAGAGTGCCACTAGCTAAGTTGTATTCTGGCAACGAGACGTCTCTCCCAGGCTGGAATCCTTCGGATATGTTAGCATTGCAAAGCACTCTTATGAAATTCTTGTAGAACTTAAGATCATCATTTATTATTTCTGGTGCCTGCAAAATCATAGAAAAAAGTATAGGTATGCAACAATAGTTTGATGGTGAAAACAAATAAAACCAAACTTGTTGAACATTATGCATGCATACCCAATCATGGCAAGAGACCATAAAATGGTCAGCTCCCTCGCTCCTATTCCAGTAGGGATATTTTTGAGCGACCACATTGATATAGTCGGTGACAATACGAACCAATCGACCGTGAAAAGTGTAAGGTTTAGGCCGATCATACAAGAAATCAGCAATCCTTTTCACACTTACTGGTACGAAGAATGAATGTGCCTCGTGAAGATGGCGAGCCAGAAATGGACTTTTCCCACTACTGTCTAGCTCGTCCATGAAATGGCCTTCTATGGAGTAGATGTACGACATTGGTCCATTATGGAACATGGGTATCTCCCCTTCCTTGTATGACCATATCTTGAATCTTTTTACCATCTCTATGTGACTCCTGCTAACCCAAATAAAGTAGTTGATTTAAGAAAGAGTGCCACCTATACTGGTCCAATTGTGTTCACAAAATCATGCGACAATTTTTCATTTATTCCAACTACGAGCTCATTCTAGACCTTATTTATTTATGAAATTATTGCGTCTTTTGGTCCCGTTTTGATTAGCTTGCAAATTGTGACCAAACTGGGACCAAAGCTGAGATAAAACACAAGAACCGAAATTACAATCTAACCAAACCATAAGGACCAATGTATTTGGCCCTTATTTCTAACTCGATAAACAAATTTTATCAGTCGTCACAACTAAACTAAAAAAAAGAAAGATCTACACTCTTGATTAGTCAACACTCGAAGAGTGTAACAAAAGTAGTCACTGCTTCAAAAATCAAGAACATGCACTCAACGTCAACGTAGACAGAACACCGAACAAAATATTAAAAAGATTCAACCACCAATTTAAAAATCAATCGCGCATTTCGTGATTCCAGATACCAAGTACACAAAATAAGGAAGAGACTAAATTTGTTTAATTTCTCAAGAAACATATAAAAGTTTAGAACTAATTCTATAATAAATTCCTGTAAGTTATATTCCATTCAAACCGGAAAAAATGCCTGTAAAGTAAATGCCAAAGATGAGGCCAAAACTTCAATTATTTTGGAATTTGAGTAGTAAGTTTGAAACTTTGAACCACCACCGAAACAAACAAAAGACATGACAAGAAAGGAAGATGAAGTTGGAAAGTGGAAAAGGATTGCGTTGGCGGTAAGAAAACTAGAAAAGGACTGAAACACATTTAGTCAAAAACAAAATTGAACTAAATGTTATTCCAAAAGTAACCACCACTATTATGCTAATTGAACCAATAAAGCTTTAAAGGTTAAGTCTTTATGTTTCCCAGAATTGAAATATGCAATCATATGGAATTTAGGAAGGTTTCAAAGAACTTAACTGGTGAAATGCACAGGGATTTCTGTACACACTTCCTCTTGGGATGTAAATCTCTTGTCTATCAGATGTGTAGTTCTTTGTAAGAATTGCTTTGTGAATAGCTTCTCTGGCTCTGGCCAATTGTTCTTCAATCTTGCTTGTATTGCTTTTTTTCTGCTAGGAAAATCATACACAAAAATGTAGAAACCTAAGAAAACAAAGAAATAAAGAAAAACACCAACCCCCAAATCCCCAATAAACCCACAACCCAAAAAGAGAAAAGTTATAGTTTTACCACAAGTACATACAGAAATTGCAGAAAATTGAAAAGATGCTTACTTTGACATGGTCTGCAACAATGGAAGCAGGAGGAGGCTGATAGTGGTGAAAATCTGGCAAAGAAGGAAAGGGTGCCGATGACTGTGACTGTGAGGGGGAGACAAATTGGGTTGAACTGGTGTGGTTGCTCTGTAGAGGGCTAGACGGGGTTGTTCTAGAAGAAGAAGAAGAAAGATTTATGAGACTGAAACTGTTTTTGTTAAAGGGTGAGAAGGAAAGGACGAGAAGGAGGAGGAGGAGAAAAGTTAGGGAGAGTAAATAAGGTGATCGGAATTCAAAGGCTGCCATACCTTAAGGTATAGACTCTGCCACAATCCAAGAATTTGTCTGGTCTTTTTTTCTTTTTCTTTGTTGCTTATTGCCATAAACATTCTTACCAATTTTGCAGTCACTTTTATTCTGCCACGTCATAATCTTTTGCGGTGATTTAACGAAGCTACTCCTTATAATTATCAAATTATCAAATTATCAAAATGATTATATTAGTCGTTGTAGTATAGTGGTAAGTATTCCCGCCTGTCACGCGGGTGACCCGAGTTCGATCCCCGGCAACGGCGTTTTTGCTTTTATCACGGTACACGATTCTCTTAATCTTTTCACTTCACTTGATTATGTTCCTCTCTGTCGATGTTTTAACAGCAATGAGGAATTGCAAGTTTTGTAACGCAGAACCACCAGGGAACAAAGACCATCCAACGATACGATTTTTATCCCACTAGCTAGAGTCACAGTTCCAGCAAACCAACGGTCAGTTGTTCCGGCGGAAACAGTACTTAAGACCCATGGAAAATCATTGTGTACTGTCCAATTAGCCGGACCTTTGTTTCCCCATAGCCGAAAATGAAGCAATGGCTAGAGAGTTGTTATACGACGGCGTAGGACCATGTCCTAAAGTGTCCATATCAGATTTGAGAGGTGCATCATCTTGAACTGTGATGAATCCTGGAGAATTCTTTAAAGCCTATAATTCCTCCAAAGATAAAACTGCACTAAAACCATGAAGGGCTTTAGTGTAAGTATGTACAAGGAATGGAGACGAAAGAACTGAGCTAGGTTATCAAACTTAAGAGAATCGATCAACAATATTAGAAGATCGAATACCAGTTATGGTGGGTACGTAGAAAATTAAGGGTTTGGGCAAATGGAGCAAATCCATGTAAGAAATGATGACTAAATTAAATCTTTACAAGATGCCTCCTAATAATCCTTAAAATTTATCGGGTAACCGCATGTTGAGCCTTTTAAGCCACACTGAGTGAAGCACCATATGAAATACATCAAATGGCTTAGCTGGTCGGTTGAGCTCAAAATGCCTTCTCACTTGCATCACACTCTTCTGCAATTTCAAGTACTTTTTGTGTGGAACAGCCTTCAATATTGTTTTGATTTCTGATATTCTCTTGGGTGGAATTTGGATTGAAAACTTGCTCCAGTTAAGAACATCATCGAATGGTATTGCATAGAAATCGGAAATCAGCACCGGGACACACCCTGCATTCATTGCCTCCACTACTCTAGGACTTGCCACTTCAGACCCACTCGGGCACAAGCAAAACTTGGTTTGTCCCATTAACTTGTGGTAGTTTATAGTCTCAGGAAGTTTTTCATAAACCCGAACTTCGTCATCTTTTTCCTTCCAATGCTCAAACAAAATGCTCCTTATGTCTCCATGAGCTGCACCGGCAAAGAAAGCAAGGACGGTACGGTTATCAGGGGGTAGCCCAAAACGGGGCGGACCAAGCTCGTAGGCTTTTAAGTTGTATTCTGGTAATGAGACATCTCTAGTAGGCTTGAATCCCTCGGAGGTGTTTGCGTTGCACAACACCTTTATCAAATTCTTGTAGGGCTTGGGGTCATCACGTTGGATCAGTGATGCCTGAAAAAAACAAACATATAACAAGTTTATGAAAGTTTTCTTTTTCTCATTTTCATTTCAGGGTACCATCTACCACTTGGATGCAAAATTTTCATTTCTTTGGGCTAGTATGAAGAACAATTGTCATTAGTTATGTATAATTGCTTGGTTAATGTATGGCTCATATTCACATTCAGATGTATATACCCTATAGGAAAAGAATATGAATCTTAGCATACAAGGTATATATATCCACATCAAAAGCCTCAACAATAAACACAGAAATAGAAGCTCTTACCCAATCATGACATGAGACCATAAAATGGTCCGCTCCACCACTCCTATTCCAGTAAGGATACTTCTCTTCGACAACATGAATGTAATCGGTGAAGATGCGGTCCAGTCTATGAAAAAATGTCTCAGGGTGAGGTCTGATTAGGAAGTCAGTAATCTTGGACACACTCAATGGTAGGAAGAATACATGGGCCTCATCAGGATGCTTAGCCATAAATGGGCTCGGCCCACTTTCCATCTCAAAAATGAACTGGCCTTCTATGGAGTAGATGTATGTAGTAGGCCCATTATGGACCATTGGTACTTCTCCTTCCCTGTAGGCCCATACCTTGAACCTCTTTACCATTTCTATATGACTCCTATTAACCAAAAGAAGTAAAATAAACAAGCATAACCTTTTGTTTTCCTAAAGGCAAAAAACAAAATATAAATTATGAACAAATAATTTATTTCCAAAAATTAAAAATTGATTGATTATGACCCTTTCGTTTTTGGCAACTGATCTCTATTTACATATAGCACATCAAAACAAAATGGTAAGAAGAAAACAAAAGAATTTCTCAAAGGAAAGATATCATGGTTAATTGTAGCCAAAACGTAGATTAGGACATACTGACATACCACCCACCCAAAATATAAAATTTGGCAATTTGCAGCCACATGTTGATAAGTATTAGGACCGCTCATGAAAAGACTGTTTGGTTGTAATTAAGTTGTAAGTTGCCAATTGAAATCAACCCAGAAATGAAGGGAAGCTCCCAAGAAGCTCAATTGACGAGAAACATTAATGGCATTTGTAAAATTGATGCATTTTCAAAACCCAAATGCCCAAATTATTTATTTTGAAGATGGAACTAAGTAAGATTCATTAGTACCAAAGAAATAAATCACAATATTCAGAACTGAAAAGGAAATATTTAATTAGCGAATATACTTAACGTACTGATGAAATGCATAGGGATTTCTGTAAACACTTCCTCTGGGGATGTAAATCTCTTTCCTGTCAGAGGTGTAATTCTTTGTTAGAATAGCTTTGCGGATGATCGCTCTTGCTCTGGCCAACTCTTCTTCAATCCTTTGCGTTTTGCTCTTGTTCTGTGCATGACATGAATTTAAACCAAAAACAAGAACAACAAAAAAGCAGAGAAATCAAGAAAGAGAGAAGACCCTTTTGCAGATTGAGGTTGATTACTTACTTTGAGACTGTGACTGAGAATGGGAATTGACGGGAGCCCACTTTGGTGAAATGGCGGCAGTGACGGTGACGGTGACGGTGCTGAAACGACGTGCAAGGCTTTGTCTTTGTGGGTGGTAATTTGTTGTTGATGACTAGAAGAAGAGTTGGAGGTGGGAGATGAGAAATTGAGAGACAGATATTGGGTTCGGTTTAATGGAGAGAAGAAGAGGACTACAACGAAGAGGAAGAGAAGAATTATGGAGAGTAGAATTGGAGAACGAAAATCTGAGTCTGCCATGGCTAATGAGCACTCTTAGCTAGTTTGTTTGGTGCAGTACTCGATCTCAGAGAATTAGAAGAATTACTACTGATTCTGAATAAGAAAAAGAATCCAGCATTTATGTCCCTCGCGACAAAAGTCTAAGACTCAACGTGAAACAAGGAGATGAAAGGAGAAGCATCAAATGCTCTTGTTATTTCATTCAATTCACATTTGGAATTATAAACCTTTTGATTTTTTTGCCATCTCCTAAGAGCACAGCTGCAGGACTCTTACTTTTTTATTTACTTTTAATGTATAGCCTTGGGAATCTTTTGTTATCTTTGAACTTTCCTCACAAATTACTTTAGAGAGCCTTCCAAGTTCTTATATTGTAATTTTTATTGAACTGGAGAGATTGACGAATTGAAGTGTATATTTTGGCATGATATCAGATTAATAAAATGTGGTCTCATCTAATATGTTTTTATCTGTGTTCTTCCTTCCCATTCTTAATTACAGAAAAGTACTTGATTTATCTTTGCAGGCCTGAAAAATTGCATGAAAGAGGGATATTCCTATATTGAAGGTGTTGAAGAATTGCTTCAAGTATTAAAACATAACAACTATCAGATGCATGCTTTCACAAACTATCCCATCTGGTTAGGTGATAATTTTTATGTCATGTTTTCTTCTCTAGTGAGCAGCTCATTATAGTTTCAAGAAGTTTTACTTGTAGGTACGAGATGATTGAGGACAAATTAAACATCTCAAAGTATCTTTCTTGGACTTTTTGTTCATGTATAAATGGTATGTTAAGCAGTTTTGACATTTTACTTTTGGGATTCGATCTCTTCCATCTGTTAGCTTCACAAGCATGTAGATGAATGACTCACTCTTATCCGTGAAAATAAAAGAGAAGAGAATAGCTCTTTGTATTGATGTATTTCATTGATGAATAAGAGCCTCTATTTATAGAGGAATACAAGATACAATCATTAATGAATAATAAATCATATTCTTAATACAATCCATATTTTAGAAGGATTTACTTCCTTTATGGTATTAGAGTTCTAGTTTGACTAGACACATAATATTAAATATCCTTAAACAAAAATATCTTTGTAAATTAATAATTATTAATTTATCGATATATTGATATATTGGTAAATTAGTAGAATTTGATAATCTCAAAACTATTAATTTAAAAGAGGTTATACTGTAAATAGATAAAAAAAATTAAAGAATGAATAAATTCCAACTCACCAATGACATGGCAACTGCCACATCATTTGGTATCCAAATTTGGTACACAAAATCACAAATTTGGTGTACCAAATTTGGGATCTCAAGCATTTTTCATATTTTTTTCATTCTTATGTTAACTACATTTTTTTTCTTTCTTGAGTGTTGATAGATTCTCTTTGAGTTTTAAAAGAAATCTGTTAATTTTGGGCACCGCAAGCATTGGTTCGGTCTAATTTCGGTTAATTTTTATCGGTTTGGTGCGGTTTGTTGGCTTTAGGTTTCAAAAAGTCCACCCCTATTAATTCACTTTTAAAAAAAAAAAAAAGGACTAAAAATAGTAGCTTTGACAGATGGGGTCGAAATTGAGAATTAGTTAAAGAAGAGGATGCCATGTTTATGAAATAAAAAGAAATAAGATGCAAATTAATAATTTCAATTAAATGCGGGGTGCAAATTGGCATGGAAACAGATTTATAACCCATCGAATACTATATATTCCTCTCATCTCTCACACTGAACTTGAAAACAAAACAAAAAAAAGACGAATTGTGACCGTTGTCCGTTCAACGTTCTCGGTGACACAATCACAGCGGCGCGATGGAGCACAAAGAAAACGGCTTCGTTGAGCAGCACGATCTTTGGATCGACCCCGCGGAGGAAACTAAGCCGCCGTTAAACGGCGATGGCATGCCTGACGTCATCTCCTTCTCCAGGCGCTTCCCTAGAATCATAGGTACCTACCTAACTACCTTCCTCTCTATTATTATTGATTTTCAATTTGGTTTGGTTTCTCAGAAATTAGACTAATTTGGTCTCTCTCTCTCTCTCTATGTACTGGTTTACATGCATGTCATATAATTACATAGTAGTACTAGAATCGTGTATCATCTAGTCCTTCACATATGCGAATTACATACTAGGACTTTATCAATTTGTAATTTGCATTACATGATAATAGGAATTTAATGATGCCTTTTAGGAGTTAGTACACTTGCCTTGATTGGTGGATAAAGGTTTTCTCTCATAGGTTTTCACTCCTGATCGACTTGTGGAGCGGAGATTGTTGCGAGGTGTTCTGTTTGAGTGTAGGGGCTTCATTTGAAGTTTTACTTCTTTGATGGCTCCTGTTGCTCTTTCCAATTTTCTTGTTTTTTGTTTTTCTGTTGGTTGTCAGGATTTTGTTCAGCCTATTTGGACCGTTTGTCCACTTTATTTGTACTCATTTTCTATTTTCTTAAAAAAATATGAAGTTAATATCTTACTGAGGATACCGCAGTACCAATAAAATTAAACTATACAGTGCATTTTAGTATAACAATTTTGTTTTGTTTCACATTAGAAATTGATCTTTCTAGTGATTTTGTATTATTGCCTTTGCATTGTCTTCTGCAGAATCAGATGTACAAAAAGCTTGGCCGGTGGCAAAATCTGCTTTCGACTATTATGGTATTTCATGCACGTTGGATCTGGTAAGTCATAATAAATGTTGGCTATGGAAAATTTTGAGTTTGTGAATATCAAGTATTTAAACTTATATAAGATTTGATTCACATACTGAAATGTTGTATTTGTAATTATGTTCAGGTTAATTGTCTCATGATAATTTCAAAACCCAGAACTAGGGACTCAGATATCATTTTCAAGGCTAAGGATCTTCTTGAACTTTTGGCAATGAATATTCCTGTATCTCGGGTATGAGTGGCAGATCCTGTATTATTGTTTATTGTCTGCAAGCTATCTATAAGTTAAAATGATTTAAGTAGTTGCTAATTAAGGTAGTGAGGTATTTGATTGCGTTCTTTTCATGTGATTCTTTTCTCTTTCAAGGAAACAGCATGTCTATAATATTGGTTGTAAGATGAATAGTAACCGCGTACTTGACCCAAAAAAAGAGTACAGTGACAACATATACGTTTAGTTTTAATTCAGAATGTTATCAACTCACTTAGAAGCTGTGGTTCAATTATCTGGCTTTAGATTATATGGTATTTATGCTGATTTTTATTTTTCTCGTGTCCAAGTATTTCAGTTTTCATCGAACTGATTTTTAAGCTATTTTGTATTCGTTTTCTTATTCAAAAGCACAATGTGTTAATTTCAGTCGATATATGTAATGGAGGGAAGGAAATTTGACATCATTGGGAACGGGTCTCAGAGAGGTGGCCTTTGTGCAAAATTTGGGATCACATTGGTACGTATTGCTTATAGTTCCTTTCACTGTTTTTATAGGTGGTGTCTGTCAAATCTTCTTTCTCAAAAGCAAATATAAAGTTATGAAAATCTCAGTTATCATTTATAGTCGATATCTGTGATGCAGGGACTTCTAATTTCAGAAGTACTGTAACGTGGTAATTATTGTTTGATGTTAGAATGGTTTAGAATAAAAGAAAGAAAAAGAAAATGGGCTTAGGATTTAGCAAAAGAGGAATTAGACTGAGGAGCAATAAGAGAAGTATGAGCTTTTGGGTTTTCTACCCAAGGCTTCTTTGTAGTGTTGAAGATATGCAGAAGCTCACTTTACAGCCATTTCTAATATATAAATCTGCACTATTGTGTGTAGGAGCAATTTCGTGAACGGCGGCGGCTTCTCAGGGGCCCCCCCTTACAGGTGCATAAAGTGATCTTAATCTTGTTTTTACTGATTTACCGCTGCAGAATTATAGGGAAATATCTATTGCTTTGCACTTTGTTATGTTTGCTGTTTCTCTAATTTTTCGACATACAATTGGGATATAGGCACTTGGAAAATTGACGAGCAGTGATATTTTTGTTCGTGTAAGTACTAGTTGTTTTCCTATGTGAATATTTTTCTGTTATGCCACGTCCAAGTAAGAATTTAACTTGGCTTTGAACAGGATGGCATTGTTGTTTCTTTGGGTGATTCGTATCTAGGATTGAAGTTGGTGCGGAGGATGGTGGAAGACTGTATTCTTCACAAAGTACCTCTTGCTTCAAGCATCGCAAGTATCACAAGGACTCGAACTGACATGACAAGTGATAATCTGGAGGATTTGCGGTTATGAATACTTGTTTCCAAATAAAATCGTAGCCTCAGGTTGTAACTGTTGGCCTGATTAATTTCAACTGATAATAGGGCCGAATGTTAAATATTTTATCCTTAACGTTATACCTGTTATTAGACAATAGTGACTTTCTCTACTTTTGTTACTAACCAGTAGGCACTAGCACTGAAGAATGGGTTTCTTTTTGGCCAATAATAATGGATTTTGTTTAGAAATATGCTGTGATAAGCTAGAATGTGCGCACCAAAGGTTGCGAATTTTGTGTCTAAATTTACAATGTGTAGAAGTCATTTACTATCAATATTCTAAAAATCTCCGCCTACCCTGCTGCCCGCCTAGTGATTTTTAGAACATCGTTTGCTATAGCAATGGTAGTGGCACGAGTCCACATAATGCTTTATTTTGTGATAAGTATTCCCGCCTGCCACCCGGGCGACCCCCAGCAACGGTGTTTTGCTTTTATCACAGTCCAACACGAATCTCTTAATCTTTTCCTTTTCCTTGATTTGTTCTTCTCCGACACTTATTTTTATTACAAGCACGACAACCTTAACATATCAATAGATGTGTTTCATAAATTTTCTCTTAATCTTTTGACTATGAGAGCACAATGAAGCAGACCATGTTATAGGAATATTGAGCTAGTACTAGAAAATTAAGATAGCGTACCCAACTTAAATTAGGAAACATTATCAAACTATATATAGTTCAATTAGATAAATTTTATTTGGATGTCATTTTTTTTATAGTGTTTCCCCATATGTAATTTGCCTTTAAAGTCTAGGGCCAATGGAAGGATCATAACATAAACATCAAACAGAAGGAACTCTATATATAGAATGCAAATTCATTGAAAAGAAACAAAGTTGAGGAGTTTGGAAAAGGAAGAAGTTAGATACCAAATCCAAACATTGGGTTATTTGTGCTTTTCAGAGGATAAACATGCATGGTTGGGGTATAATGATTTACATTAGTGCATTTGCATTCAAAATACTTAATTACCTTGTACAAATTAAACCCAAGGGATTATTTTCTTGTTAGGTGACACCACAACCTTACGTTTTCCATTTTGTTCAATCCAAACGAGCTCACCAAAAGTAATACTGTAGGTTTCAATTAACCGACGACGTTTTGTTGTCCCATTTAAGGTCGAAACGGCGCCGTATAGTTTGAAATAGAATGGGCAAAGAAATGCGCGGTGCGTATATATAGACTCTTGCGCATGGAGTACCCTAAACCCCCAACCAGTTCTCCTCGACGTGACCGTTGTTGTAGAATACTGAATTAGGGTTCACAATCCCCTTTTGCTTGCCAGCTCTTATTGATTTTCTTTGAGATCGCAATTACTAATGGCGGAGTTCTTAGTGTCTTTTCGCACTCGTGTGAGGGAATTAGGAGTTCTATTTTGGACTATGCGCTTCACCGCGGACTCCTTCTGGAGTAAGTCACGGACTCCTTCTGGAAAAGCCTGAAAACGATCTGTTTTGGTCTTTTACTTCTGCTTGTAGAATTGTTTCAGATATGGTTTTATACTATGGACCTGGTTCACCTCTACATCTTAATCTTCAGTCGTGGAATCAACTAAATTAAGTACAACGAAGTATGGAACCTGAAAAAAAAAATCTGAATAAATCTGTTCTGTCGTTTTACAGTTTTACTAAGGTACGGTATATCAATGAAAACTAAGCAGAAAAGCATGTGGATGAACTTAGATAGAAAAGAAACGTAACTATCTAGCTAGTTGGCAATTCTCTCATTCTTGAAAGAGAATTTGGCATGTGAAGGCTCCTCTTAAGTTAGCCTTTTTTGCTCATGAGCTTGCAAGTCTGGCAACAGTGCAATTCGATTCTCTACATTCTTTTGAATGCAACATCAGTCCAAGCCACGCCTTGTTACATGGTTCACAACCTCCAGCACCCCGAACTGTGCAGTTGTTTACATGCATGGACGAATAGCTAGCTTTTTAATTTTGATCGAGGCAGTTTGTGTTCAGGTAAGAGCCTTGGTGGGGTGGCACAGAGTACAAACTTGAGTAAAATGACCCATCTCCTCTGACTTAGAGTTTCTACAAGTAAGGGCTGGAGGACTTGGTAGTCAAGGTTCAACAGTACGTGTACTATTGCACCATAGGACCGTAGCTGGTACTAGCTTCCTCCAAATCTACATCCCCTGAAAAACCTTTCCCTTCCAACTCCCTAGTTTCTTCAGATCACTTTTCAACCCTACATTAGTCCCTTTAGCTGTTTTTCTTCCTGTCTGCATACGTATAGCTTCAATTCTGCAGGATTCTCATATGGTCCCCCCGGATCAATCCCCTCATTCCACGCAACCTTGTAGACAGCTACTCGAGCATGTGGTGCTATCTATGTGCCTCGTGCGGTTCCTTTTGCATATCCAAAACTTCCTCTACGTGATTTCCAGCTGCTATACTGGCAACGATAGTACCATATATGCATGTCCAAGAGTGTCCCTAACACAGCCTTACTTTTCAGTAGGCCAGGTTTTGATTCTTTTAAACCTTCATTGAAGACTTGAAGTACCTAGCTCCTATGAGCTTGTAGTTGCACATGGAGGAATTAAAATCTTCGCCTCCTTCACACGATCCCTTCCACTTCTCAGGAATTGCGGCAGTCATATCATGATCTTTAAAACTCAAGCTCTCCGGCCACACACCACTATCTATAACACCCATTATGATGTCACTGCCGTAATTTGAGTTGGATAATAAGCCGGTGGAAGGACTGAGCTTGAGGAATTCAGGTGGATAGGTGGTATCAGATTTGAGAGGTGCATCATCTTGTACTGTGATATATCCTGGAGAATTCTTTAAAGCCTCTAATTCCTCCGATCCAAAGATAAAACTGCACTAAAACCATCAAGGCTAGGGCTTTAGTGTAAGTATGTACAAGGAATGGAGATGAAAGATTTTTATTTACTAAGCGGGTTATCCAACTTGAGAGCTAGAATCAACTAACAATAGAAGAATACCAGTTATGGTGGGTAGAAAAGGGTTAGGGCATATGGAGCAACTCCATGTGGACTATATATAATGACCTCTTAGTCACTTAATTTAGCATGGATATTAAAGACAAACAATGTAAGAAAAAACAAATGTAGGGCTCCATTGAGAAACCTCATTTCATCATCTGCTTATATATATAGTTAACAAGATTGGAATATATACTGATATATTTATATAGGTTATCTAGCTCGATCAGCTCGCTGTTAACCAAAATACCTGCGTTAATTGATCGATAAGTTGCATGTTCTGCTTTTCCACAGGCAGAGGAGCTACATTTATATAAACAACCTTTAGGATGCAGATCAACTCAAAGTGAAAATTTGATGTAACTAATTTACATGTCATATCCACACTTGAAGGGTAAACATGTTAATCAAACAAAATTTAAACATGTTAATAGAAGAAGAAAGGAAATGGATCGAGGATAATCTAATAATTATTCTATTTTCTTTTCTTGGAAAGAATTAATCATTAAACTAATGTGGCATATGAGATTAAGCAATAATTAAGACTGCATGTGAAAATATTAATGAACCTACAATAAATAATGAAGCTTAATTTACTTTAGTCAAGTAGAGAAAGAATAGTACTAGAAGCATATATATAAACCTGTGATGGGTAACTTGGTCTATACAACAAGGCATAGAACTGTTAAGCAGTCTGTTCCAACCTAAAAACAGCTCTTCTCAACAGAAATTGTTTACTCGATGAAACTCCATACAACAAGGCATCACAGCGAGTATCATCTCATGGTTAAGAAATGATGACTAAATTAATTAAATCTTTACAAGATGCCTCCTAATCCTTAAAATTTATCGGGTAATCGCATGTTGAGCCTTCTAAGCCACACTGAGTGAAGCACCATATGAAATACATCAAATGGCTTAGCTGGTCGGTTGAGCTCAAAATGCCTTCTCACTTGCATCACCCTCTTCTGCAATTTCAAGTACTTCTTGTGTGGAACAGCCTTCAATATTGTTTTGATTTCTGAGATTCTCTTGGGTGGAATTTGGATTGAAAACTTGCTCCAGTTAAGAACATCATCGAATGGTATTGCATAGAAATCGGAAATCAGCACCGGGACACACCCTGCATTCATTGCCTCCACTACTCTAGGACTTGCCACTTCAGACCCACTTGGGCACAAGCAAAACTTGGTTTGTCCCATTAACTTGTGGTAGTTTATAGTCTCAGGAAGTTTTTCATAAACCCGAACTTCGTCATCTTTTTCCTTCCAATGCTCAAACAAAATGCTCCTTATGTCTCCATGAGCTGCACCGGCAAAGAAAGCAAGGACGGTACGGTCATCAGGGGGTAGCCCAAAACGGGGCGGACCAAGCGTGTAGGCTTTTAAGTTGTATTCTGGCAAGGAGACATCTCTAGTAGGCTTGAATCCCTCGGAGGTGTTTGAGTTGCACAACACCTTTATCAAATTCTTGTAGGGCTTGGGGTCATCACGTTGGATCAGTGGTGCCTGAAAAAACAAACATATAATTAACAAGTTTATCAACATAATTACATTTATAAGTGCACTTATCACCCTTTGGGTCCCAATTTCATCATCATTTCTTCATATATGAAGCTTTCAAGCCAATCAAACAAATGAAAGCCCCAAGAAACGTTTTGAACTCAGTGATATTTGTTAGACCTTTTGATTCCAAAGTTTGAACATCTCAAAACCAAGCATGAAAGTTTCCTTTTTCTCATTTTCATTTCAGGGTACCATCTACTACTTGGATGCAAATTTTCATTTCTTTGGGCTAGTATGAAGAACAATTGTCATTAGTTATGTATAATTGCTTGGTTAATGTATGGCTCATATATATTCACATTCAGATGTATATACTCTATAGGAAAAGAATATGAATCTTAGCATACAAGGTATATATATATCCACATCAAAAGCCTTAACAATAAACACAGAAATAGGTCTTACCCAATCATGACATGAGACCATAAAATGGTCTGCTCCACCACTCCTATTCCAGTAAGGATACTTCTCTTCGACAACATGAATGTAATCGGTGAATATGCGGTCCAGTCTATGAAAAAACGTCTCACGGTGAGGTCTGAATAGGAAGTCAGTAATCTTGGACACACTCAATGGTAGGAAGAATACATGGGCCTCATCAGGATGCTTAGCCATAAATGGGCTCGGCCCACTTTCCATCTCAAAAATGAACTGGCCTTCTATGGAGTAGATGTATGTAGTAGGCCCATTATGGACCATTGGTACTTCTCCTTCCCTGTAGGCCCATACCTTGAACCTCTTTACCATTTCTATATGACTCCTATTAACCAAAAGAAGTAAAATAAACAAGCATAACCTTTTGTTTTCCTCAAGGCAAAAAACAAAAGAGAGACAATACAATATAAATTATGAACAAATAATTTATTTCCAAAAATTAAAAATTGATTGATTATGACCCTTTTGTTCATATAGCACATCAAAACAAAATGGTAAGAAGAAAACAAAAGAATTTCTCAAAGGAAAGATACCATGGTTAATTGTAGCCAAAACGTAGATTAGGACATACGACCCACCCAAAATATAAAATTTGCAGCCACATGATGATAAGTATTAGGAGTTTAGGACCGCTCCTGAAAGACTGTTTGGTTGTAAGTTGTAAGTTGCCAATTGAAATCAACCCAGAAATGAAGGGAAGCTCCCAAAAAGCTCAATTGATGAGAAACATTAATGGCATTTGTAAAATTGATGCATTTTCAAAACCCAAATGCCCAAATTATTTATTTTGAAGATGGAACTAAGTAAGATTCATTAGTACCAAACAAATAAATCACTATATTCAGAACTGAAAAGGAAATATTTAATTAATTTAATTAGCGAATATACTTAACGTACTGATGAAATGCATAGGGATTTCTGTAAACACTTCCTCTGGGGATGTAAATCTCTTTCCTGTCAGAGGTGTAATTCTTTGTTAGAATAGCTTTGCGGATGATCGCTCTTGCTCTGGCCAACTCTTCTTCAATCCTTTGCGTTTTGCTCTTGTTCTGTGCATGACATGAATTTAAACCAAAAACAACAACAACAAAAAAGCAGAGAATTCAAGAAAGAGAGAAGACCCTTTTGCAGATTGAGGTTGATTACTTACTTTGAGACTGTGACTGAGAATGGGAATTGAGGGGAGCCCACTTTGGTGAAACGGCGGCAGTGACGGTGACGGTGACGGTGCCGGTGCTGAAACGACTTGCAAGGCTTTGTCTTTGTGGGTGGTAATTTGTTGTTGATGACTAGAAGAAGAGTTGGAGGTGGGAGATGAGAAATTGAGAGACAGATATTGGTTTCGGTTTAATGGAGAGAAGAAGAGGACTACAACGAAGAGGAAGAGAAGAGTAATGGAGAGAAGAATTGGAGAACGAAAATCTGAGTCTGCCATGGCTTATGAGCACTCTTAGTTTACTCGATCTCAGAGAATTAGAAGAATACTGATTCTGAATGAGAAAAAGAATCCAGCATTTATGTCCCTCGCGACAAAATTTGTTCTCAAGTCTAAGACTCAACGTGAAACAAGGAGATGGAAGAAGAAGCATCAAATGCTCTTGTTATTTCATTCAATTCACATTTGGAATTATAAACCTTTTGATTTATTTGCCATCTCCTAAGAGCACAGCAGGACTCTTACTTTTTTATTTACTTTTAATGTATAGCCTTGCTGGTCCTTTTCTTTTCGGTAAGAACTTCTTATTTTCTCTCTTTTTGGTAAATGAAATCTGGTATATCATCAAATTTTAATGTATAGCCTTGCTGGTTCTTTTCTTTTGGGTAAGAACTTCTCATTTTCTCTCTTTTAGGTAATTTGTTGGCTTTTACTTGGTTAGATTCCAAAATAGTCAAATTGAAGCATTACATACACATGCCAAAATAGTCAAATTGAAGCATTAATTATTCCTTTCTGTATTTTTTTGGCAAGGAAACTTAATTTTTCCAAAGAGAGAGAAATTGTATAGCAAAACGCAGCGTTGATGTATAGGAAAATCCATAGTTGATTTAAAGAAATAAAAATAAAATAGAAAAGGATGGTGAGCGAGGCAGACGGATATGGCTGTGTTGTTGAGACTACCCGCGATCCCTTTCCCTCTAAAGCACTCACTTCATTCCACAACAAGAATTAGAATGACTCTAAAATCCCAGAAGAACACCCAGGTCTCTTTCCCTAGTACTACTCAAAACCAACCCATACTGCTCTTTGACATCATGGACACCATTGTTCGTGACCCTTTTTACCATGACGTCCCTGCCTTCTTCAGGTACCCAAATTCCCTTTCTTTTTACTGAATTAAGTTGGGTTGTGTCTGTTTTTTTGTTCATAAAATTAGAGGAAAGAAAAAAAGAGTTGGTGATCAATTTTCACTGCTTTCAAGGTTCAAACTTTTATTATGATTCATTAGGTAGCTGCATAAAAAATTATGATTCTGGATTAGAAAAAGGGGTTAATTGGATGCTTTGGGTGGCTTTTGGGTGTATGTAGGGATTAAAAATCATTTCTTTTACATGGTTATCATGTGTTTTGTGCTATCAACTGTCTAGGAATTTCTTGTGTTCAATTCTAATACTCTGTTAATCACATTGGGAATTTCTGTGTCCAGAATGTCATTTGAAGAACTAATAGAATCCAAGCACCCAACTGCATGGATTGAGTTTGAAAAGGGAATGATTGATGAGGTATACATGGAATTGGTGGTGGATATATGTTTACTGAGACTTTATGTTACCTGACTGCTCCGTGCGTATTGAACTTTTCAGTTTTTTAGATTGGAATATATGATGTTTAGATCGATTTTGTAATGCGGCTTTGAGTGCTTCCAGGAAGTTGTACAAAATATGTTGACTCAATTATACTTTCGAAACATGAATGTTTTGCTATAGCATATCAAAGATCAGTTTCACAAATGACCTTTTCTTTTCCCAGGTGGAACTAGCAAGAAAATTCTTCAAGGATGGAAGGCCTTTAGATTTGGAAGGTTGGAGTTTCTTACTCTTTTTTGGTTGATCTTAGCTTTAGTGTACATTTTGAGCATTTCTCCACTGATATCCGCAGTCTGTTATGTATTTCAAATACTGCTATTCGATTAGTATTTAATTCATTGCTTAAAACTTTAGAAATTACATCCAGTGAATGTACTTCACGTCACTTGAAAATGACTATTTGCTCATGCTGCTTTATTTTGCCTCCGATAATCTTTTGTATCAATGGTTCTTTTTAATGTTTTTTTAAGTTTGGTACTGATAGTGAAAAGAACAATGGTAATTAAATGAACTGTGGGATTATGTTTATGTGAAAGTGAAAGTCTTCTGCAGCATAAGTTGGTTTCCAGTATTTTCCATGACTTTTCGGTATATGTTGTATGTGATGCAACATCCTATGTTTAACCCTCATTTTTGGGCCTCCCAAAATGTGCTGCAACATGTAAACCGTTGTACCGTTGTACCTTATGTTGGAAACAATCATTTATTACATTTAAAGAAAGAAAAGGAAATTGGCATCCATTGATAAGTTCTGGTGGTCAGAGTGGACTATATGAAATCTCAGTTGCAACAGGCCAACACTGCCTTGGGAATCTTTTGTTATCTTTGAACTTTCCTCACAAATTACTTTAGAGAGCCTTCCAAGTTCTTATATTGTAATTTTTATTGAACTGGAGAGATTGACGAATTGAAGTGTGTACTTTGGCATGATATCAGATTAATAAAATGTGGTCTCATCTAATATGTTTTTATCTGTGTTCTTCCTTCCCATTCTTACAGAAAAGTACTTGATTTATCTTTTCAGGCCTGAAAAATTGCATGAAAGAGGGATATTCCTATATTGAAGGTGTTGAAGAATTGCTTCAAGTATTAAAACATAACAACTATCAGATGCATGCTTTCACAAACTATCCCATCTGGTTAGGTGATAATTTTTATGTCATGTTTTCTTCTCTAGTGAGCAGCTCATTATAGTTTCAAGAAATTTTACTTTGTAGGTACGAGATGATTGAGGACAAATTAAACATCTCAAAATATCTTTCTTGGACTTTTTGTTCATGTATAAATGGTATGTTAAGCAGTTTTGACATTTTACTTTTGGGATTCTCTTCCATCTGTTAGCTGCACAAGCATGTAGATGAATGACTCACTCTAATTCGTGTTTGTACTTCAGGGAAGAGGAAGCCCGATCCTGAATTCTTTTTTGAAGTTGTGAGAGATCTTAAAGTCGATCCAGCAAGCTGTATATTCGTCGATGACAGGTTTGCATCTTTTGTGTACTTTGAACATAGGATTCCCATTTACGATGCCATTTATCTAGGACTAAGAATCTATGTAGACCAAGATCATGATTCCCATTTGATTCGACGAAATTAACACCACAAGGCCCCAAGCAGGAATATGAATGAAATTCAATTTGAAACTGAATTTACAGTTGACTATACTGATTTTGTTTACTAAAGAGACCAAGTAATAATGTTGCTTCATGGTTGCGTCCCAGGATGAGAAACGTAGAGGCTGCAAAGGAAGTTGGCATCGTTGGTCTACATTTCAAGAACGTAGATTTGCTTCGTCAAGATCTGTCTTTGATGGGGATTGGCATCTCAATAGATCAAACCAACCTTGCACAAGAATAGTTGTCTACATTGATTCCAACCTTTATTATAATTCCATTTGATGTACATCAATTGTTTCTCTAGACTGGAATGGGAATTTTTTTTTCAAGAGTAACAACATAATCAACTATTAATGGAGCAACTTCCAGAAAGATATTCAGCTTTATACGTCCAAGTTGTATGTATCCTGTGGAAAATGTTCACAAAATTCTTGGCAACTTGTATAATTTTTGTCTTGATTCTTCTAGTTTTCAAGAAACTAATATCATTTAATGAGCGCTTGAAAGGAATTATCTCAATAAATTTAGTAGGCGACTCTCCTTTTGGCTTTTACTAGCAAATTAACCCCTTGTCTTTTCGTTCATCGCAAAAAAGAAAAAAGAAAAAAAGTCTCGTATTTTTTTTTTTTTTTTTTGGGACAATAAGTAAAGTCTCGTATTTTCTATTTAGTAATAAGTAAAGTCTACGCAACCATAAAATCCTGAAACACATCGAAACAGAGAGCAGAGAAGAAAGAAAGACTGAAAAGATGTGGAGTGTTGGGCCCTTGGACTCAATCACTGTAACACCATCTCCGTCGTTGGCTCTGTTTGGAGCTGTGGGCAAAACACCCACTTGTTCACTCCACCTTCACTACCCCTCTAGGCCTCTCCAAGCTCTTCCCACCTTCACTCTTGCAAATCCCAAGTCCTATTCTAAGAGGGCTCTCTCTTTCCGTTGCTCTGCTGGTACATCACTCACCCTTTTCTCAATAGTGTTTCGTTGGTTATTGCTCTTATTGCTGAGTTTGATATGTGTTTGGATGAAGTTTGTGGGAGAAATTTAAGCTGATTTTACTGTAATTCTCAGGTTTTCGTATGTGGGTTTTGTTTCTTTTGGCTAGATTTGATATGATTGATTGGTGTTGCAAACATTAGGATCCTCCCTTGATTTGACTATGGTTACAGAGTTCATTTCTGGTTAGAGTGAGCATATGTCTTGTAAAGTTCCGGCCTTTTTTTATTTGTAAATGATTGGATGGGAGAGGAAGATGATAAATAAAGGAGAAGATTGAACTTTGGAAGAAACTTGTTTGAACTGATAATGAAGAGAAAGAGAATTTTGATTGGTGCTTTGCATTTCCAAATCCCAAGTATGTTATTCACAATTATAAATGTTAAAAGGCTCTTTAAAACATTTGCAGTTTACTTTTATGATTTATCTAAATGAGGCATTATATCTGGCTGTGGCCTTCCTCAGCTATTGGTGGTAGGGAATTTTTTTTGGAGAATCCTAAACATGTGGGTAACTTATCAATTAATTGAACAGTCTTCACAAGCTCTTTCGCTTGGTCGTGGAAATAGTTTGTGGATTGCAACATAGCATTGAAATTGTTTCTAATCCCCTACCCTCCCCTCCCTCCCTCCCTCACTCTTTCTTTGTGTTTGTGTCTGCAGCATTAACTCCAGAGCTGAAGAATACGCTGGACAAAGTTGTAACTTCTCACAAAGTGGTTCTTTTTATGAAGGGAACAAAGGACTTCCCACAATGTGGATTTTCAAACACTGTCGTCCAAATACTGAGGTCGTTAAATGTACCTTTCGAAACAATAAACATCCTAGAAAATGAGTTTTTGCGTCAAGGACTGAAGGAGTATTCCAGTTGGCCAACATTTCCTCAACTTTATGTTGAAGGAGAGTTCTTTGGTGGTTGTGACATCACTGTTGGTGAGTTAATTTCAGTTCTTATATGGTTTTATTGTTTCACATCATTTCATGCACATAACAATTAGCTGTAACAAAATTGGCTAAGTTTATGCATGAGAGCATATTAACTATGGACCTGGTTCACCTCTACATCTTAATCTTCAGTCGTGGAATCAACTAAATTAAGTACAACGAAGTATGGAACCTGAAAAAAAGAAATCTGAGAATTAATAGGATCAATAAACCTGTTCTGTCGTTTTACAGTTTTACTAATGTATATCAATGAAAACTAAGCAGAAAAGAATGTGGATGAACTTAGATAGAAAAGAAACACTATCTAGTTGGCAATTCTTGTATTCTTGAAAGAGAATTTGGCATGTGAAGGCTCCTCTAAAGGTAGCTTTTTTTGCTCAGCTTGCAAGTCTGGAAAGATTTTAACAATGGAAAATTTCAAAATTTTATCAAAGATAGAAAAGGTTCTTGCTGATTGATGTCACATGTGAAAATATGGAGTTGTGTTGGATTATGCTACAAAGTTATGGGGTTTGATATTGTCTCTATTGGGGTATGTAGGATGATCCCTGAATACTAGTAAACAGCAGTTATCAGGCTAGAATTGGATGGTGTTTGGAAAAGCAAAAAGCTTGGTGTGGAAGATAACTCCTGTATCTTTTGGTGTGTATGGTTAGAAAGAAGCAATATAGCCGTAGAAGAAGTAGGGCATGCTTTTATGGAGATTAATCAAAATTCAACTTTGTGTGGCTTTTTGAATGGACTTCAATGACCCTTCCAATTATTAACTTGTAGGTTGGTTGCTGTTAAATTACACATACTAGGACATTGATACATGTGTAAATTCACCTGCTGATTTATACAGAGAGCATATCATCCCGGTTCACTTAGAGACTAAGAGTGTTAATGTTGTATTATCTGTGACATTGTGGCCTATGGCTTATGACAGTATGGTGACACAGATAATCGGACGAGGGTTGCTCTATCGATCAAACTCTTCGTTGGTTTATTGAGTGCCATGTTCTCACTGTATTTGTGTATTCAATTATGTTCATTTAGTGAATGGGTTGTGTACAGTAGTTTGAGTTTACAGAGATATGTAATATATATATATATATATATATATATATATATATATACATATGCAATGTTTGAGGAAAGCTATTTTCTTTGCAGATGCATATAAAAGCGGGGAGTTGCAGGAAGTACTGGAGAAGGCAATGTGCTCCTGAAGCTTTGCGGGTTGTGATTTATCGAAGTGTGGAATGTGATGATAATGCTTTTATGTAATTCATTTTCTCTCCATGGCTGTGCACTTTGATTACAAGGAAAACTGTATATTGTATTGTTTCAGTACTAAAAAATCTGCAATGGGGATATATAGTTTATATCAAAATTTGCAGAAGATTGTGTTATGTTTTGTCCAGATAATTTGGAATGAAATTTTCCATGGTGCCTATAAAAGTAAAATACAAAGACACTAATAGGAACCATGAAAAATATTGTCAATATTTGATGTGCTTTTCCAATTTAATTTGCGGGTCCGTCTTAAAATTAATCTGGAACACAATGGGAATAAAGCTGTATGTGACATATTTATTTTAGATAATTGATTGAAAGGGTATTTAAACGAGTAATTAATCATTGAGATGGTGCTAATTACTGTACAGTAAAAGAGATAGGTGGCAGGTTATCATTGGTCGGTGATGTTAGCCGACCCGAAAACGGGTATCATTTTTAGGCCTCCGACAGACACAAATAGGACGATAGATTGACGCGAGAGAAACACGACCAAACACGCGCGCACCCGTTGAACCAAATCTGACAGATATTCCTGGAATTCGATTCAGTTTCTCCACAAAATGAGTATGACCCAGTTCGCCATGGTACGCGTTTTGCTCTCTCAATTCAGCTTTACTGTGTTTCTGGGCTCTTCTTTTCGCTTTTAGTTCGATTAGGAGTTTTGGTTAGTGCTGGTTTTCAAAGATGGCTTTCAATTGTAAACTAAAGGTTAGAAATTTTGGAAGTTTAGTACTTCAAAGAGTTCAATTTCTCTTCTTGATTCATAATTATGAAGCTTGAAGCTTTTCATCAATGCCCATATTCGTTTATATGTAGATTTAATTTTGCTTGTGTAGTTCAAAAGTAAAGAACCCTCCTTTTGGTTCATATAACAGTGGTTCTATTACTTATAAACTCATGTTCTATTTGAATGGTTGGTTTTAAAGAACATCCACTGAATTCTTAAAAGCCTTAAAGCCATTGAAAAAGGAGTAATAAAAGGAGATATAATTGGCAATAGTCAATTGAATGTTCAAAGCCTTGTTGCCTGTGAAACCCATCAGGAATTTCAAGATAGGATATATAGGTAGAGAGCTCGATGCCGAAATCAAATGTTCAGCTAAATCTCCAACATTGCCACTTCTCAGAACTTTAGTACTTTAGTCGAACCATGTGGTCGTCATAAGATTTGATCAATCTTTTTCAATTATGTACATATGATATGCTTGGTGTGTGGGAGGGAGTTCATGTTTGAAGCTTTATATTTCATAACAATATTACCTAAATGCAGGTTGAGGAATTGGCTTCTCTTGTCAAGGACAATCTTTCTTGCAAGCATCTTATTCTCTCGGTGGAAGAGGCTTTGGTGGAATTCCTTCAGAATGATACCAGGCATGTAAGACAACTGCTGAATGTTATTGGCACCGTCTTTTCTAGTTAGCCTGTTAGTTTAGACAGAAAGCTGTGCAATTATTAAAACTATATCAGGTAGGAGTATGCTGCAACGGTCTAGAGTCCTACACCTGTACAGACATATCTGAGATTGGTTTGATGCATCACTAACCGTAGCTCTATATCATAAGAGAGTTTTAATTGAGGTTGTAAAGTCTTAGTGTATTTCATATTTAAATACTCTTGCAGTGATTCTTTATATCTTATCTTCGAAACACATTTTATCTGATCTGATGTAATCATGCATGTTCTTTAAGTGAATGGTTATCTTGCTTGTGCTTAAAATTCAATTTGGACAGTTAAAGTTTATGAAAAAAGTTTGTATCTCTATCTCATGTGCATTTGTATCAGAACTGATGTCAGTTCCTTAATGCTATGTGAAGGGTAAAACTTGAGAAATCTTTAGTTTCAATTGCTCAGCAGCAGCTACTTCAGCTTGTGGGTGTTATTGTTATCATCTTTGCTTCTGCTGCTTGCAGTGATTTTGTTATTCTGATGTGGAGTTTAAACTTTGTTCTAGAGAGACTCTGTGAAACTTGTTTCTAATCATTGTCTGTGCTGTGAGTATTAATGAAAAAATTTGGGCTGCAGTTCCAGTGGAGTCTTGCAGTTGGAACCAATGAACTCATACAACCGTCTTCTCTTGCATCGTCTTGCAGATATTTTTGGGTATTGTCCTTTTTCCCATCAACTCATTGTTGATTTGTAGAATGTTTTGTATCATTTTATCCTTTGGTTGCTGGATGAATAATTTTTTTGTTTCGTGAAGAATGGTTTAGCTCACATGTTCTTGATTTCTTTTGATGAGAATATATTGCTTTCTGCTAGATTTTCCCATGAATCTGTTGGTGAAGGAGAGGAGCGGCATTTAATTTTGGAGCGATGCCCGGAGACGTCAATGTATGTTAAGACTCATGCTAACCATAACCCACATCTGTTGTTGACTTAAAAAACTTTTACTTGCTATATTTATTTTTCTAGCATATGATGATATATGATCTTATGCCAGACATTAGTTGTGAAAATATCTTGTTTCTGGAAATCCATAGTTACAGGGCTCATAAACGTGTCTATGAATCCGTAGTTAGATATGTTTACACTTACTAATAAATGAGCAGTGGGTTATAATAATGGTTTAGCTAGATTAATAGAGTTAATCTTAGCCATTGTCCAATGTCTCCTGTTCTTTTTTTTTTTTTTGATAAATCTGTGCATTTGGGTTGCAGACCTTCCATCCTTGTCAGTGATATTTTGTGGCAGTATGATGAGCCTGAATCTCCAATGACTTCACACCTATTATTAAAGAGGTCAGAAGCCCCTCCAGGTGAAGAATTCTCCGCCTCCCCCTTTTGTTCTTGAAGTTTTTGTTTACCATAATATAGGGCCTCTTTGCTGTCATTCTGTATGTTGTATAATTGCACTTGATAGTAGTAGCCTTTTATAACAGGATCATGTTGAAACAAAGAAACATTTGAAGATGCCGATAATATTTAATTTAAAAATAAAAAAGTAATAATCCTTGAATCTCATGCTACACATGGGTAAACAGGTACTTTATATAACAATTTAGGTGAATTAGTTCTATGTGCTTCATTTAAAAGCTGTGTTTTTCTTTCTCCCCCTTCAATTTGTTCCTTTTATCCTAGCTTCATAAAACCTTTGAACTGTAAGACAGCTTCAGACATCTCACAGCTAGAACCATGATGGGTCAAATGTTATAATTTGTTTCATTATGAAAGATGTGTTATTGTCAAAAGATGATACGTTGAGACAAACCTTCTGTTACATTTTTAGTGTTAAGGAAAAAATCTCCTCCGCTTCAACATTCACTTGAGGAGAGAGAAGCAGCTTATTTGGCAGCTCGTGAGCGAATATTTTCGAGGGATTTGGGAGAAGTAAAGGAACCTGTCAACCAGAGGCAACGCAATGTCCCTGTGGTTGCCCGCCGGATGATAGCACATGCCCTAGGCAAAAGAATCAATCCATCAAGTCAGGATGCCACTCATGAGGATTGCAACGCATCTAGAGGGCAGAGTGATGAATTGAATCTTCAAGGCAAGGTTGAAGTTGAGCCCAATTTGATTGTGGAAGCTTTTCAGCAGACCCTCTCCCCTTTGGACCAAAATGTGAACTCGTGTGGTGAAGTGAAAAAGAACAACCGTAGTTTGAGTGCATCACCTCTAACTCTAAGTGAAAGGAAGACATCCCAAAAACAAGATATCAAGGTCAGCAGCGTATCTCAGAATGGAAGAAATGGACATGGTGCAGACGAGGAATACATCAAAAGGGAACATTTGGGAGCAGCAAAGAGGATGTTTGCTCATGCCCTAGGAATGCGCTCAGGGAAGAATGGTTTTTCATCAAAAGGCAGTGAGATAAAGCACGTTAACACAGAGTGAAGTTATTAGATAAGCGTATTGGTTATCGGGTTCATCTACTCACCACACATCAACTGGAGTGTTGGGTCTTCAGTCAGATACAACGGATTGTTTATGGGCATGTAATGATGGCTCGGATGATATCAATGGAGATGCATAGCAAAAAAAAGTGATCCTTTGTTGGCTGCTCACTTCTATGATGCACATGCACAATGCTAATCTTCATAGCCAGCTGATTCAGCAGATAGTTGAGCAGCTATTCCATGTAAAAACGAAGTCATAATTCATGTAGCTGGAATATTTTGGATGATGGGCGTGTCGATGTGTTATTTTGTGGAAAATAAAAGCATGCATAGAGCTTATCAAGTGTGATGATGCACACTCTTTTGTGATGGGTTTTTTTCTTCTTCGTAATTCTGTATAATATATGTTATAAGAGTTCATGGGCTAATACTATGATGGTCATATACTTTTGTATGAACATTTGTTGATGTTTAGTAAGGTACATTTTATTCTGATATAGAAGTATATCAAATGCAGGATTTTTCTTTTTCCTCAATGTTGCAAAATTAAAATAAAAAATAAAACAAGGAAAACCGTAGCTTTATTCAAATGCACGTTGCATTCTACAAAAATAATCAATGGCTTCATGTACAAATCAGTTGGTTCTGTTGATGCTCAGTGGAACTACACTACAAACCGCCAACATATACAGAATATAAACAGGAAAGAATACTAAAATGGAGCAATGTAGGGAAATACACGTATGCCAGCCTCAGGCAACCATTGTGCTTCTGTTGGCAATGTCTGACTTGAACAACTGGACACCTCACTGTTATCTGAAAATCTTTGAGACCCATCTCTGGTTTGCCCTCGATGATCTGCATACTTCCTCAGGTCCATGCAACGCGGTACAGTGCAATTCGATTCTCTACATTCTTTTGAATGCAACATCAGTCCAAGCCACGCCTTGTTACATGGTTCACAACCTCCAGCACCCCGAACTGTGCAGTTCTTTACATGGACGAATAGCTTTTTAATTTTGAGGCAGTTTGTGTTCAAGTAAGAGCAAGGCCGATCCTTGGTGGGGTGACACAGAGAAGCATGTTTCAACACATGGAGCAGTTCCTTTATCGTTGCTGGAGTTAGTTGCGTGACTTTTGTCTCTCTACCGATCTTTGTAACATGGCCAACCGCGGGTGAACTGCCTTTATCTTGATCAATCTCACATACCGAGCTCTGATCAGCATTCTCATGGCTAATGCTGCTGCATGAGTTGTTCTTCTCATCACTAGTCAGCACAGTAAGATCGCGGAGGTGATGGAGAATCATTAGTGAGGAATACTTGGCCTGACGAAGCGTGTCAAACTGATAATGATTTTTCACACAGAAGTTCAAGAAAGAAGGCCTTTCCTCGAATAAACGATTGTTCAAAATAACCTCTCCATCCTTGGTATCAGGAAGCTCATCATCCTCCAGTACTATTACCCGAGAGAGCACATGTTGTTCCATGTCGACTGTAATTTGTGTGTTCTTCCCACCACAAAGGTTATGACATCTTTCGCAAAGGTGAAAGTTTTTGCACTGACTGCAAGACCAGTGTTCCCCAGATAATATCGCTTCGTGGCAGTGTATGCAAACATACTTCAAATCGACAACCATGAAATCCTCCCTATTGGTTAAGATGGCATCTCCCAGTTTCTGCATCAGTAGAATATCTTTGGTGGAACCATCAGAAGCATTTGTATGTCCCATGGCTTCTAAAGTTCTCTTTCTTATTGTTGTCTTCTCCTCCTTGCCAATCTCCTTGATCAAATCCTCAGCTGCTCTAGACCAATAGTCACCATCAAAATGTGGCAAACGAGCTGCTGTGACCTTGGAGTGGCATTCCCCAGTACTACTAGGAATAAAAAACCGATCATATAAGTTAGTAGCGCCGACCACAATTCCTTCATTAGTTGCTTTCTTTATCATCGACTGATACCATTTACGCAGCTTGACAGGCAAGGGTGTCTTCTGCATTGGTGGATGGCAATACAGAATGTAATCTTCTTCCTTTGAAGGGGGGCAGGCCCATATATACGAGGTCACGAAGCCTCGCTTTTTGCAAAAATCAAGGTAACCTATCAGTATTTCATGGTAAACAAATGTCCGAAGAGCTTCTCCAGTAACTGTTCTTGTCTCTGCTGGCCTAAAGTACTTCACTGAATCAAGATATGATACATAAACACAACCCTTATTTGGATAGCTACATTCTGAGCCGAATTCCTGCACGTACATTCCGAAAAGACATACATCTACACCATCAATCTTCTGAAACATCAGAATGACCTTTGATTTGTATGGGAATTCAGCAGGGTATCTCTGGTCAGGAAAGAGATCCAAATACTGCTGCTTCACTTTTACTGTTTTCTCAACCGATAGAACCTCTCTTACAACAAGACCTTCTGCTCCTCGAACCTCAGAAAATTTCTTTCCTGTAACCTTTGACCCTCTCTCTAGTCTCTCTTGCTTAAGGCCCCCAATGAGTCTTTTCTCTATGTGGTTACTAAGCATGGTCGTTGGCAAATCTTTTGCACAAAAACCAACATTTTTCGGTTTGTGCTTTCCGAATTCCATCTCTTTCAACACACATTTGAAACATACATACTGATCAGCTTTGCATTCCGAATCACTCTTATCATTATAGAGAGCACATATTTGATGCTGCCAGCCCTCACATCTACCACACTGAACCCACCCCTCCGCGTTTTCCTCAACATTCTTCTTCTTTTCAAGTGTTGCCTTTGAAACTTTGATATCGCCAAATGAGATATCTCCGCCACTTCTAGTATTTTTATAGCACCGCGAACAGAAACAATACTGTGCACCATGCTCAGTTGGTGTGCTGTAGTAGTTTGCTCTGTCCTTGATCCGGCCACCACAGTTTGAACAGTACATTGGTGCCGGGGAAAACAATAGCTCACCGGATGCACAAAACTGGCACACTCGATCATCGTTTGAACAATGCTTTGGCGCAGTGGAAGACAATAGACTCAACAAATGAGCCTTGATTTGCTCTGCTGTTAAAAAGCCACCGTTTGTCTCTTGCTTGATAGATTCTGGTTTCGGCTCAGCTTGTATGGAATTTTCGACTGCTCCCATTTTCACCTGCATTACTTCAGAATCAAAAGATACAGGAGACTCAGACTGTTCTTCAGAAGGACCATCTTTATTCTCAATCCTCAACCTTTTCGTAGAAGGCTGCATATCTTCACTGTTACCTGAACTGGATTCATCTGAATTAGCAGGCCTTCTAGGCTCTTGCGACTCTTCTGAATTAGCAACCTGAAGGGTTCTTTTTCGGTTTCGGTTTCGTTGATACTGTTTTATCTCTGGTGGACGCTCTAATGTCTGCTTAAGATTTGAGATGTCCAGGGATTCCATTAGCACATCAATATCAGAATTCATCAACTTGCTTATTAATTATGCCCCTTTTACAAAATCGTCAAAAGTAGTCCAAGTCGAAGACAGTACCAGGTAGCCGTGAATTCTACGGCTGTAAATCTGCGCTGAATTGTATAACTTCACGTCCATCTAGCTGAAGAATTCCGATCAAACCTGCGGCAGACTAAAACCCACCCTAATTTGGAAAACGGAGATCGCAAGGCAAGGAATTGATGAAAGCGTAATCTGTAACCTACAAGGAAAGGACTAGGACAGAGGGTTTATAGAGAGCAGTAATCCTCTTCCGAGTAGGAAAATGAAGGAGCGACACTTTTTTTAATTTCCTTTCAAATTTGGATACCCAATACTACAAGGACAGTAAAAAAAAAAATAAATAGCTGATTAGTTTTGAAAATATTATATATATATATATATGCATATTTGTTTAGTTGTCATGTCAATATTGTGTCGCCGTATCCGTCTCGGTGTCTATACAAACATAGTATTTTTCTCTTGGTGTCCATGTCCGTCTAGTTTTTTAAAATTTCCACTTAAATGTGTCCAAGTAATACCATGGCATTGTGATCATTTTGTATGCCTACTATCCATCAATCAATTCTCAACTGGCTCCAGAACTGTTGATTTGTTCAAATTCAGCACTGGGTAATTGTAAAACTCCACAAACAAAGTTTCAAAAGAATCAAAACTGTAGACTACGCATTAACAAGAGCTAAAAAAATATAGAGGAGCCAATATCCGCGATTTACAGAAAAAAAAAAAAAAAAAAAACCACACGACACGTATACGAGGGACATGTTTGGCTTTCTGTTAAGATTTAGAATGGAACAAAGACTGAGCCTCTACTAATTTTTCCCTAAGCATCACATTGTACTCGTATAAACTTCTAAGATTTCTCTGAACATCAAACATATCCATTTCAGAAGGGTCCTTCAGTTCTGCAGTGAACAAATAAAAAAGTAGCATAAGGAATTAAAAAGAAAGAAGGCAAAAATAAACTTGAGGCGAAAAAAAGACGGGGTCACTGATCTGAATGGGTTGGATCTTACCAAGTGAAGGTGGTGGAGGAATGATATCATCATTTGTGAGAGATGAGGCTTTAGGTAGGGAGGATTCTTCGTTGCACAAACCAACACCTTGCTGTCTTCCATTCTTTGTAGAACCAGGTAATTCGCTTTGCAGATGCTGGAAGACAGAGTATAAGAGAGGTATACCCATTTAACATGTCATGTTCAATCAAAAAAGTACAGTACAAATGACATCCATAATTGATAGACAAGTCGCATACATCCCGAGTTCTTTCATCATTTATTCTTGAAAGTGAAAGGACAACATTCAAATCATGATTAACACACATTTTATCATTTTAGAAGAGACAATCTTCTTATGGTTTTGGTGTAATGCCATGTAAAAGTAAATATGTAAAATTAGCCTATACAATTGTTAAGATTATGGTATGATGAGTTACTTTTCTCAACCAGTCAATTGACTTGCAATAAATCTGTGACAATAAAGCATGGAAAATAAGCCAATATATTGATATTGGCCGCATTTGGTTTTAAGCGAGTACCAAAACCAATAGCAGGTGGAAGGATTTCCAATAAAGGCAAACTACACCCATGCTTTTTCAGAAAGAAACAAAAATGGTGACTCACAGGTCCAACTCCAGCCGCAGAATGTGATGAACTTTCCTGAGAGACTCTAGTTCCTGGTGTAAATAATTCCACATCCCCAACAGTGTGGGAGCACTCTTGAACCACAGTCTGCACAACATAAAATTTAAAATTTTGAAAAACCAAGTCATTTTTTCAGAGAAGAAAGTACAAAACCATTATGAAACAAAACCTTGAAAATAGGTCTTTCAGGCGTCTAAACAGAGACACAAGTATAAAACATTACCTTCTTGTTATCTAAACTGAGCTTCCTGTTAAAACTAATAGCATCTGGTTCTTGTTGCATTCGCTTGTGTAATGTCCCATTTCGCTGTACTGGTAGTGTACTGAAACCCGTGCAACCTGATCCCTTGTTTGTGCTCTCATAGTAATCATCCAATGCTTTGCAGTTCCACGTGTAGGTCACATATTTCCTCAACTAGTGAAAAGCACATGTATCAGTGAGTTTTAACATATCAAGTCAGACCAATATCTTATCCCAAAAACAGCAAAAATAAAAAGTAAACTCGAGTAAAATAAAAGGAAAACAAAAAAGAAATTACTTTATCCCAATGGTCTTGAGCTTTCCGCCGATTTCTGATCGTGCGCAGTACGCTATCTTCATTCCGGAGTTTTTTTACCCTAAACTCACACTACCAAAGTGAAAAAGGACAAAAACATTAGAAACATATAGGATACAAGTGACCAGTAGGGAAAGCTTTCAACTTTCAGTCAAACTAAATTATCACTGGAAAATAAAGTTCATATCGAACCTACATTTGGTCTTCAATTGTTGGGATGAAAATAAAAAACAGAAACAGCAGAAAATAATTTTTTTGCTCATTTAATGGTGAAGCAGGATTACGGGGGAAATACGACCACTTTATCAGTACAAATTTCCTTCATGATAAAGACCGCTTCATACTATTATCATATTGAGTTTTACAAGATAACGACCAACTCACCAAATACCGGATAGAGAGCAGAGAGATAATAGAAAACAGCACAGCCTATTAAGGGTGAACTGGGAAAACTTGTATTTTAAAACTCAATCTCCAGTACTTTCTTTCATACCCAGGGCACCGTTGCCACCAATGATGCCCAAGGGAAACAAAAACCATCAAAGCTACAACCACCTTAATTGCTGCCTTAACCAGAAACATGTTTTACCTCCAGCACTACTGTGGTACACAACTTCATTGGCTGCCAGTTTTACACATAAATTTGAGAATATGAACTGGAGTAGCATTTGTGCCTGCTTTAGACCATAACAGGGCAACTTCATGTCTAGTGCATAGCCGGAAGATGGTAGGCCATCACTCATGCTGTGTGCCAGTAAGCACAAAGGGAAACCACATAGGTTTCTGATGGAGATATAAACCAAGCACCGTTTGAGTATTAAATGGAGCTCACATATGAAAGCTTCTTGTGTACTTGTCCATTTTCATTTTGTTTCCATAATTAATCATGAAAATAGACATCGAAGATAAGGAAGCTTGGTGAGGCCGGTTACTTGCCACATTACCCAAAGAAAAGTTCACTTTTGAAAAGAGCATTGCATATGCTGTGATTTCTAGCAAACAGAGATAGGAGACCCCTAAAGGTACTGTTCTTTGCGATTTAATATGGAGAACTTTCCTAAGCCTTGTGAAAACGCTCTCTAGTAGTGGTCTGCCCTATATGGCGTTATCTTGTTTTTGGTTGAAATCTGAGATTTTCCCATTAGGTTTCCTTCTTTTAAACTTTGTATGAACATGAAAATAGTGATGGATAAAGAAGCAAAACTTTAAGGATCAAGTATCGTACTTGCACCAGAAGGTAGAAAAATATGCCAATAGAGATGCAATACAGGCCACCAAGATCCGCAAGGAAGCTCACTGCATGTTAAGGCAGAAGACAAAATTAGATCATCAAGAAAACAAAGAAGAAATCAACTACATATTAATAAACCATAATTTTGAAAGTGAATACTTTAAACCGAGACATGTGGCAACAAGAAAATCATCTGTTGGAAAATTGGGGTTAAGGAAACAATGCAACAGCTAGTAAAAAGATCAAACTAAACCAAAGACGAAGCACAAAAGTTGCAGGTTACTAAGGGCAGATTTAACATAGAACATACTGAAAGGATGGATCTTGTATACCTAAGGGCAGCACATTTTACTTACCAGGACCCATAATATTCTTGTTATCTATCTCCACAATGTAGGCAGAGAGAAAGTTGACGTACAATGTAGTGTTAAGTATTCCATCCTTAGAACTTTGAAGGGATGCTTGGAGCTGACTTGTGTCACTAAAATATGAACCTGGTACAAACTCATGAAATAGAGGTTGGATGAGCCTTAGATCATGTAGATTATGGTATATCCGGGGAAATAAACTGAATTTCAATATATTTGTATCACTCCCTCTGAATGTAACTGGTCTATCATCCAAAGTGCTTCCATTCTTTAGGGTTCCACTAACAAAACTCATATGTTTTTTATTAGCATGACTCCTTGTAGTAAGATTGAACTGAAATCCAACTGCAGCAGCAGGATTATTAGGAAGATCAGTGAACTGCCAGGAAATGTACATATTGTCTTGAATTGGTTGACAATTGTTGCACCTAAGAGTTATCGTTGGTCCTCTACTTGTATTTTGACACGAGTAGTTCCCAAATTTTGAAAGAGGAGCTACTCTGTAGTCAATGAAGCCAGGATTTCCAGTAACCAAAGTACCAAGATCACGTAAGTTTGAACAGCTCATACTAGAAATAGTGGTTATGTTAAATTCCAGGTCATTGTTGAACAAGGCCAAGTCGGGTGCATTTGTTGCTCTGACATTATGTACCTCGATGCTTCTCTTTGTTATGATTTGGTAGAGCAACCTGTGAAAAAACTGAAAAGCCAAGTAAATATATACTCTTATGATGAATAGAAATCACAAAAAGAAACCCAGCCATACAGCTAAAAAAACAAAATTGTTTGAAAAAAAGTTTCATCAAGATACTCACGCAGCAAACAAACCAATGAAAAGTATCCAGCTTGCTGTGGAGAACATTCCACCAAGTTCTGTTTTCCGTTTCTTAACTACCTTTTGATCACCCTATACCACAAATGAAGCTAGTTAAATCCAGTGTCATAATTTGATATCAGGATGGACAAGAAAGCTGTCTGTCAAGCAAAATCCAATTGAATGTTAAAATGTAGCTTCAATAAGTAGAATATACAAAATTCACAACACACAAGTTCTCTACAAATGAAATAAAAAAGCAAGCGAGAGTGCAATCTGATAGAACATTTAAACTCTAGGAATAATTGTTCAAAAAACAAATAAAGGTATATAACACAGAGTTATATTCAAGTAAACCAAGAGCAAAGAAACCAAGGAAGTTGGAGATATACACAGTATATCAAAGTTACTACATAGTGGAAGCAAAAACCAGAAGTGATGCAGAACTGCAAAACAGCCTAAAATCTGATAAGGGTTTTTAAGTTCCAAGGCTCCAAGCAGCAACATTGTGGGTAAGTGAGTAATGAAATGAACTAGCTAGTGAATCGAATCACAATTAATTATAAGGTTCCACAAACTTGCCCCAATCCCACAATTACACCAATTACTAAAAGCTGACAAATTGTTTATGGAAGCTACTAATTAACACATGTGATTAATTAATCTAGCAAAAAAGTAGTTGGTTTAGAGAGTAATGAAATGAACAAACCAGCCAATGCTTAGTGGCAAAGCAAACATCCAATCTGCTAACCCACCATCTCAGCCTGAACCAGATGCTCCTCCCATCATTCCCGAGCTTGGTAAACCTCAGGAACAAGCAAAACAGAAACCACGAAAGCAGCAACACAAGCGTGGCCTCCAAGAACACGGCTTGGGATTGCGTGAACTTCTTGATGGAGTCGAAGGAGAAGATGCGCTCCGGTATGGCAAAGGCGTAACTGTCGTCTTTGACGCCGCCGTCGGTGGAGATGGTGGAGTTGGCCGTGAAGAGGACGCAGCCGTTGGCGGTCCGGTTCAGCAGATGCCCAACTGCACAAGCGCACTGGCTTCCATTGTAGCTGATGCTGTTTGCTGGGCAGCTCATTCTTCTTCTTCTTTAGGACAAAATATTTTGTGGGTTCTGTTAGAAAAACAAAAAGATGAAATCTTTGCTTTGAATTGTGGGGTTTTGGATGAAATTGCAGCTGAGAAAATTGAGGGGTTTTGTCAGAAGAAATAAATAAGTGACGAAAAACAATGACGGACAGTTGGGTATTGGATCTTTGATTTTGGCGGTTTTTGGGTGAAAGCTGAACCAAGCTGTGCTACAAGCTGTGATACGTTACTTTTAGAGTTGCTGGAGTTTTCTTGCGTCTTCGGGAAGAATTCTTCGTTGTCAGGAAAGCAAAGAATGTTATAGCAGGCTTCTAATTACGAACTTGTAAGTTTTGATTCTTATCAACACAACTGGGTCAAACATTTAAATGGAGGACACGTGGGGTTGCAGGGCAGCAAATAAAGGAGATGGCCATCTGTCTCAATCAGCCATCAAATTAAAGTTGATGAGCATGCTTATTTTCTTGTAAAAATTAGGGATCAATCATCAAATGTTGCTCAAGTTGGACATAATGCCAACGTGACAAGTGACAACCAATAACCAACATGATCATTCCCCGACAGTTTGTTTCGAAAATATATGAGACCTGCCAGACTGCCCATTTTAATCAACAATAAGCTCATAAATCTTAATAGTGCAAGAAAAGTTGCACCCGAAGATTAATTACGAGCAAATAGTAAGTAGAAAAGATTATGTTCAGGATCCATATAACTCGATTATGTACTCGAACTCATTTCAACAACTAATTTTTCATTAATGATTGCATGGTAATTATTTAATCCAGGACAGCTGGACAGGACATTGAAGATTTTTTTTTTTTTTTGAATACAAATCAATGATCAGTAACTATAAAAAATGTAAAATTAATATACAATCAAATATAGAAACACAAACCAGTAAAAATAAGAGGGGAATGCCCTAGTAAAATTGGCTTTTGATTTATGCAGAATCAATAATCGGCTCGTCTACTGCTGGCAAGATCACTGATTAAACCGTCGTCCTCATTTTGACATTGTTCCACGTATTCATTGTAAGCAGGATTATAAGCAGCAGCCAAGCGCAGATGCTTTAAAGCTTCATCCTTGCGACCCACATTGGATAGAGCACTGAAAAGCCAAGCAATGATTAATCCATCTTAAAATCTACCATAAACTCGCAAAAATTACTGTACAAGTAGTTTATATAGATATATGTGCAAGTTTCCTTCACAATTTTACTACTCTTATAAGAATACCTTGCCAGCATTAACAACCCATCAAAATAATGAGCCTTGCTCTTTGCTTCATCTGGCTCTTTCAACTGTGCAATTCTTTCTAGGTGTACAATCCCCTCCTTGAATTTTCCCTATTCAAACAGGTGCGAAAAGAAAATTAAAATTAAGGCTTTTGAGTTTTGAACCTGCTGAACCAAGTACAGTTCTATGGTTCAGTCATAGCACGGAGATCCTAAATACCAAAGAATTGAAGATGGATAGAGATGACATGATGCTAATTATTTGTTCAGCACTTCCTTGAAAAAAATATATATATCTATATTCAACCCTGAATAAACTTACATCTGAAAACTTTTCTCTTAAATACTTTTGCATGAAACAGAAGATGAAAGATCAGTAAAGCGTTACTGTCCTCACCTGCCGTATGTAGGCAACACCAGTCCACTGAGATGCAAGAATTAGAAGATCAATATCCTCCACTTCTGTGGGATGGCCAGTACTAAAGAGCTGATGAGAATTTAGACAAGGGTCAGGTTGGTGATTTTTCTTACATCAGCCTCTGATTAATGAATGAATAAGCAAAGAATACTGGACATAGAGCATAGAACAGTAAGTGACAAGCATCAGAGACTGATAAGTAACATGTTTCTGAAGTTTTGTTGACTTTTAGTGATGCAGGAAGACAGGTTTACAGTGAATTCTAAAAATCTAATAATCACAAATTGTGGTGCGAAGGTAATTACTACAACAAAGATAAACCCACTAATAAATGCTCGTATGAAAGCACAAAAAGGTAGACACCATATAAAGCAAGCATGAATTTGGACCTTGGTGATAGCACATTCCAAGTATTCAGTAGCCTCTGCGTGCAATTGTTTCTGCAATAGAGTCTGACCCATTACAATCAATGCTCGTACATACTCGGGATCCTTCTCAAGAGCAAGTCTGTTTTAAAAAATTGTTTATCAGTGCATCTATCATGACTGTTGCCAAATATAATTATATAACAATTCATAATCAAACAGTATATATGTATGTTGATGAGAAGAAAGCAATTACTCTAGCAAAGGAAGTGCTGTTTCTTTATCTCCTTGTGATAAGACTTGAATTGAAAGCTGTCAATAATCCCAGAGATCAAGTGATAAAAAATTAAAAACCTGAAATGACATCTGACATAGACAGAATTCAGAAGGTTCTAGTTCATAATACTCACATTAACAAGATCTTTAGGTGACAGGTTCTGTAAGGATATTTTCTTCAGTTTAGTAGGAGAAGCTAAGGGTGATATTTCAGGAGTACCCAACTCCTCAGAATTCGCAGTTTCTGTAGGCTTGTCATTGTCTGGCAACCCCAACTTTGCACGTACAGCAGGATCCTTGAGAGCTAATTGCTGAAAAGATAGTGAGATACTATAACAACAAATTAAGAAAAAGAAAAAAAAATTATGATACTTATCTACATTGTTGTTAGTCAGTGACCCACCTGAATGACACTTAGTGTGCTATTTGTAACCCAATAGACTAGACTTCCCTACAAAACAATGTAGAAGTTTAAGTGGAAATTTCCAAGACCAGTATAGAGAGAACGCACAGCCTCCAATATAACAAAGTCTAACTTCACGTAACTAATCAGGAAAACGTCAGATTACCTGAGGAATATGGTAGGCAAAAAAAATTAAAGGCAGCGTCATGAAATCCAAATAATGCTTGTAGTACTGCAGTAAGATAGAAAAATCTAATCAATTGTGTGAAAAGAAAATACTTCGAACCAATCAAATCTTGTAATTTCATTTAACAAAATTGATAAACCTAGCTGCAAATAAATGTACCAATAAACGAAGGGACTACCAACTTTTGCTAATAAGCCAAACACGCCCTTCATTTCCTTGAGAGAAGATGCCTTAAAAGAAATCTGTAAGTCGAACAGATAAACATTAGCTACACATTTAGCACCCACATGTGGGGCAATGGAGCAATATCACAACAGTTCTAAACATTCTTTCCACATATTTGACAGTATAATCATCCAGAAGGTTGGAATCAGCTAAAAACATAGAAAAAGGTAAATGGCAACAGAGACCAGGTACATGATTAAAATACCTGAACATTGGCATAGTGCAAACCAGCAATCAGGAGAGGAAAGATGGGACCTGAAACACCATGAGGTAATTCAGACAAATTCTGGAACCACAAAGTGCCACCCTGAAATGCAATCACCAAAATCCATGTTCATTTGCTTTTGATACTAGATGAAAAATTGCATAAATGCTAGGAATGATTCAGAACTTCACAATATGATTAAAAACCTCGCAAGCGGTATATATTTCAGTTTCCACATACCACAAGCATCGCAGAAAACTGAAATAAGCTAAACTATTTCGATATCCAAAAAATAAACTGTATATGCTCTTACGCAATCAAACCCGGGGTGATTATCCAGTGACATTCTGCGAATGGTAGTCAACCACAGGAAAAAGCATGGAATCTGCAGATGAATTAGAAGACAGGGCATCATTGATTGTGAAAACTTTTCGTTTTCATCTAAAGTTGCATATTGTTTAAGCAGACACATAATAATGCATTCTGTAAGTTAAAGACAAAGACATCTCTTTCTCACAACCATTACCCACATTCTTTTTAAGAAACTTGAAATTCCCAGTTTAACTGAGCCTTACAACCAACCTACATTAGTAATCAAAGTGGCTGACTCTTACTGAACTTGCAAATTCATTCGTTTAACTTTGTCGTTTATTGCCTTACAGTTTTACCGCTCAATCTAAATTTTAATTAAATAAACTGAAGATATCTAGAAGAGACACAAGACATACTAAAAGATCTCTAATCAACTATTAACAATTCTTAATCACTCAGCCTACTCATGGCCGTCAAATGAATATTTTCTAGGTTCACATCAATCAATCATCCAACAACCAAAAGGCTCTACCCCACTCTATCAATCCCTAAATCTTCAATATCATTTGTTACAAATCTATGTCCATGTCTTTATATTGGCTCCTATAGTAAATGGGAAAGAGGAAGAGAATTTAGTTTGTTTCCACTTGCTTACACACCTGCTTTATTGAGTTCGCAGCTTACATATGGGAATAGAAAACAACAATACATCACTCCAAAAGATAACGATACTCCCAAAAATCAGACAGTGGATTACCTGGACAGAGAAGTATGCAAGGAACCACAAGAATGAGGGACATCCAATTGCCCTTCTTTCCTTTCGAAATAGAGAAATTTGATCAATATAACTCTTTCCTGAGAACATTGGTGGCAGTGGAGGAGGCACTATGAGAAATGCATATGAGTTAAAACAAAATTTCACAAACAGATAGCTACTTTGAAAAGATAAAAAAAATTATTTATAGTAATCAAAATAGAAATAAAGTTCAACCAAATGCTAATGCAGCACACTAGGTTCCGATAGTAACAATGCATAGAATTGATGAACAAGGACAAAAGTGGAGCAGGAGGTGCTGAAATTAACAAAGTAGAGCCATACTGGCTTGAAATGATAGTCTAAAACTCACATTTGGGAAATAACTCTCCGATCCTTTTCAACTTTTTGAGTTGCACGATAAGTAAGGGAAGCAATGTAACTCTCATAGCCACAGTAGAGGACCCAATAACTATCCACCTGTGTACAATTTGAAATCGAAAAAGGTTTATTACAAACTTAAAAAGTAAAAATCACAGATTGGGACACAAATTCTGAAACTTTAAACAAAATCTTGTTCTTTCCCACATCTTCTACCAAAGTACGCAATGAAAAATTACACTAAATTACAACAAATAAATCAATAACATTCACCATGGCAAACCAGTGAGCTCGTGGAACTGGTCGAGCATCGAAATCAGCCCCTGAACTGGAAGCAGCGACTCTTCACCGGTACTAGCAGTAGCACCAAAATCCATAACCTCCAACTGAGTCCCTGAGTCGGCGCCCGAGTCGCCGAATCGAACGAAATCCGAGTCATCTGAAGAACCGGTGGAGAAAAACCGAGAGTGAGAGGAAGTGAGAGTTTGACTAAACGCGTAGGCGTTCCATGGGAGGTGAGGTGAGAGAAGGTTAGTGCTGGAATTGGATTTAGGGTTAGGGTTTGTGAGGAGGTGGAATTGACGAGCGTGAGAAAGAGCGGGAAGGAAGTTGAAGGCGGAGGAGGGGCGAAGACGACGACGAATGTGGGATGAGAGCTTGGACGACGTTGCCATTTGTGGCGGGGGCGGAAGGAAGAGTATGGTTTTAGGCTCCTTTTTTTTTGTCAAAAGGGTTTTAGGCCTTTTTACCGTTAAATTCAGACCAAAAAAGGCTTCTACCGTTAAATGTGAATCCACTCGCTCGCTGAAATGTTTTTTTTTTTTTTGCGTTTTTCCGACGCTTTTTTTTTTTTTTTTGACAAAAGGGTTCCGGCCGCTCTCAAACTTTCATTAAGGAAGGGTGAATTGTTTTTTTTCCAAAAGTAAATTTAAATAGATTAAAAATGTCAAAGTACATCAAATGTAAGTACATCGCATAGCCAAGAATAACCATCATCAACCCAAACAATGAATACAGGAAACAAAAACGCATTTTTAGCTAAACTATGCGCTGCCTGATTACAATCACGAGGTACAAATGTACAAATAACTGAACTGAAAAAATGAAAAAATGACTTCACTTCTTCCAATAGTACACCTTCCACAGAAAAATCAATATATGAATCTTGGAGCAATTGAATAATACCTCGAGAATCCATCTCCAAAACAACCTTATCAAAACCTCCATGAAAGGCTAGCTGCAAACCCATAGAAGCTTAATATAATTCAGTTGCTTTAAGGGTGAACTTTATCTCATTAATTACCTTACATATATATAATCGAAACCCTTATCCAAGTTATCTTGATATAATTTGCGGCACTAGTTTGAGGCTTCTTATATCGTACACTACACTCTAGTCATCTAAAGAGAATCTCAATTATTAATTCTAAACCAAAGAATCTCATTCTCTATTTCTTTGTTGATTTGAAAGATGCAGGAACAAATGAGTCGAGATTTTAATTAGTTACATGCAAAAAAACTGTGGAAATAAATTAATGTACTAGAACTCTAATTAATTTGTTTATTGCAAGAAAAGATAGAAAAAAAGTAGACTGATCGATTTGTACACTGCATGCATGCATGCAATTGTTAATTTGTACGTAACTAATTAAAATTAGTGCGTGCTGCCTACATGGAGATCCCGAAATTCGTCACGGTCAGGAATAGCATTGTCCGGGATATACTTCCCCCAGAACCAATGCTCCTTCCAGACGGCGTTCATCTCTTCGATTGGGACGCGCTTGGTCTCCGGCAAGAAGAAGTGAGAAAAGAGAGTCATGAGGACGCAGAAGGCGGCAAAGAGAAAGAAGAGGCCAAACTTGAGGTAGCAAAACATAACTAGGCAAGATTGAGCAATGAGAAAGGTGAACAACATGTTGACAGAGACATTGAGAGCATGAGCTGCTGATCTGATCTCTAATGGGCAGATCTCACTTGGTATTAGCCAACCTAAAGGACCCCAAGACCATGCAAATGCTGCTACATAGCAGCAAATAAACATGAGCATCAAATCCGTTTCGCTTTTTGTCAAAATCCCGTGACCCGAGACTCCAAACTTGGCTGCGATCATGGTTGCTATGGCTACCTGACATATAGACATTTGAATACCACCTTGAATGAACAAAGGCCTCCTCCCAAAAGTGTCGACCAAGGCAATAGAAACACAAGTGGAAACGGCATTAACAACTCCTGTGATAGTCGAAGACACGATCATAGCCTTATCGCCGAAGCCTAGAGTCTTGAAGAGAAAAGGCGCATAGAAAGTGATGGCATTAATGCCAGAGAGCTGCTGGAAAAATGGAACAAGAATGCACATGACAAGGTAAGGCCTATATCTTGGCTGCATTAAATCCTTCCACGGATGCTTTACGTGTTTCGCAACCTGAGATGCAAAAACAATGTCCTGAAATTCCTGCTCCACATTGCTCACGCCGCGAAGTTTTTGTAACAACTGTTTGGCCTTTTCAGAATGGCCTCTGGTGAGCATAGAATTGGGAGTGTCAGGTAGGAAGAGAGACCCAACACCAAGCATTAGTGCTGGGATAACTGCTAGGCCCGTAGACAGTCTCCAACCCCATCCACCCTTTATCTGAGCAGTGCAATAGTTCACGTAATGCGCCACTACTATCCCAATTGTCACATTCACTTGGAAGCATTGGTTAATAGCTCCTCTAATATTTGGTGGAGCCATTTCTGATAGATAGATTAGAATTGATTGAATGGCAAAACCAATGCCTACACCGGTAAGTATTCGACCTATGATAAGCATTAGGTAGTTCTGGGAAGCTGCGCTTGTGACAATGCCGATGAAGTAGATGAATCCACCAAGGCCCATGGAAACGTTTCGGCCATGGGACCTGGTTACTGATGAAGCAATCAAGGAAGCTATCAATGCTGCAATGTAGAGAAAAGAGGTGAACAATGTCATGAACTGGTTTCCAGAGTTGCAGTATATGTCGTCATGAATCACTGTAGCATTGTCTTTATGGAATGAGGCTGGAAAAAACTTCTCCAGGAAGTCTGCCCTTGAAGCCGCCCCTCCTGCAAGTTACACGCAATATTATTAACTGTATTATCTACTATATATATAGCCCTGGCCTCGTTGGGTTTGCGGATTTGTTTACGTTTGCTTTCCATTAATTCCGCAAACCAAACAGAGCCATATATATATATATATATATATATATATATATATATATATATATGTGTGTGTGTGTGTGTGTGTGTGCGCGCGCGCGCGCAACTGTGCATGGAATCATTTCATTTGATAAAAGATTAAGTTCAACCTGAGTCATAACCAAAAATTAGACCACCCATGGCAGCAACCGTACATGTCACCACCACATAGTTGGTGATGTTACCCTCATATTGCCTCATCCCACCTGCAACAACAAATTTTGCTCTTGCCATCTCTATACAAACAATTTTTTACTTTCTTCTAACCCAAGGAAGAAGGCTGCGAGTCAAAATCGAATTTTTGCCGTGGATGTAGGGGTACGTAAATGCTCATAGTATTGGAGAGTTACGCGCCAGAAGGATTCAAGAAAGCTAAAGAACCAAACAAGGGGGCAAAGCACTCCCAGAACCGGAGCTAGAAACCCCCCACAACAATCTAAGTTGAGAAAATATATACCAGTTTCTTTGGCGTGGATCTTTCAAATTGAATTTTCTACTTTGATTGACCCTCAAAACCAACCAACAACAAAAAAAAGAGAAGAGGCAGAGACACTGTGCTACTTATTCCTCCTGTGAATTCAATTCGGTCGCTCATCCTTTGCAATACTGATCACACAACTAATTTCTCTTAAAATAGCACAAGACGGCTATGCCATTCTGATCGACTTTTGATTGTAACCACATATATGTAGCCCAAAAACAGGAGATTCATGAGGTATGAGCGAACATTTAGGAGATGAAATTTACTCGGAGTAGTGGAATCCGTAAACTTGGATAAAACTATAATAGAATGCATATTGGATAGATAAAGGGTAGTCATCAAGGACAACAGAACAGTTGGTTGACCGAAGAAGTCAACATTATGAGCAAAAACAAAATTAAGTATGTCTGTAAAAGGTAAATCACCATTTTCCTTGCCTTTTTTATGTACAAAATAGTAACTTCATACTGTACTCGAGTAATTCTTTTTTATCAAGAAATATAGTAACTTCGTCATAACAAACGAACACATGGGTTACATGGTGTAATTCCTTAAAATTCATTACTGTCTGTGTGTGTACAAAGCATTGGCCAAAATAGATAGTACACAACATTGGCGGCCAACTATAAGCCTATAATCTAAAATTCACTTGTGCTTTCCAACAGGACCACATGCTCTATTACATCTCTATATCATCCAGGTCTGGTAGAGGGAAACGAAGAATCGCAGCAATACCTGTGATTTGTGCCAGTTCTGTTCATTTGAAAAGATAATTAGAAAGTTGTTTCAGCAAAACATTTAAGACTAGTGTCAGATACCTGAAGCACCATTCATATGAAAACATGCATATACTCACGTTCTCCTGAAATGTGCATAGAAGAAAATATGTGAACATTGCCCCCTGAGTCCTTCACTGAGTTCACCAAATTGACATATTTTTGCCTCGTTACTACATCAGCATTCCTGTCCGTCAAGAGATTCTTATTGTTACAGCCCTCTAAAATTACATACATGACTCCGGCAATAACAAAAGCTTCTAGACCAGTTCCCGGTTAGTAAACATTGAAGAATAAGGTAAAGGAAGCAGGAGGGCTGGCCATCTAAAATAAACTCTCGATAGAATTACCAATATAATGATAGAATTACCAATATAATGATAGAATTACCAAAAATAGACGTACATATGTAGGTATAAATCCTTTAAAACGTTTTAATCTGTTGGGTGCTTACTCAGCTCCTAATTCCTAGTGGCTTATTCAACCTCAGATGCTATGTAGTTCTATTGGATTCACAGTTCAAGCCACCAACTATGTTTAAGTTTCAGTTAGAGGAGTAACAAGCCTCCTCACAGAGACACAAATCACCCTCTTCCCAACCAAAACAACAGCCATCAAGCAACGTAGCATCTCTTTTGAATCTAAAGGCCGCTGGCATTCTGGAAGTTACAATGTACAAGGATGCTTGCAAAAAGAAGTTAAGAAAATGCAACATAATATAGCTATGTTGATTTCAATAAACAGGGTCTAGACATCCATGTAATAAAGAACTTATTAAATACTAAATCATATAGCACGGCTTCGCAATGAGCCTGCAGAAAAGGCCAGACACTAACCTGAAGAGGTCATCTGTTATCAAAAGGGTTTGCACGGCCATTTGTTCATGAGCAACCTCAACATGCTTTGGTCCATAGCATGCACGATGTGGCTCCTGCCCAATAACATTAATGATTTAATTGCACATAAAATACAAAAATAGATAGATAATATAAGTATACACACATCTCACAATATATTTCTCTTGCAGTATTGTCTCTTGATTAAAGCTTATTCATCATTAAAGTCCTAACCTACTCCAGTTGAGTCTTTGAGAATGTTAAAAAACGACAGGATAATAGAACATAAGATAACGAATACTTCCAAGCCCAAAAGGTCTACAAGTTAAAAATTACAGAGATTTATGTAGTACACAAACTAACAGAGACATAATGTTGGACTTTTGGGTTGGAGGGAGTAACTACTGAACTGCAACTTCTTGCGCCCATTGGTGACTAGTATTCTTCATCCTCACGCAGTCTAATTATGATCATGTCTATAGCTATCTACCTACCAACCTACGGTACCTACCTACCTGCATATAATCCCTTTGCAAAGACCACGTATAAAACAATGTCTACCAGTCACAAGATGCCATGAGAGTGGGATGAATCAAATTTCAGTCCTAAAACCCCTAATTTGTCAGTATTTACTTCATAATGCCTGTCCAAAACTTGCTTATTAGGATTAACCCTCAATTGTTCTAATGTCATGTCATTTAAACCTTAAATAAAGCAAAGAATAGCATTTCAGATTTTACTCACTGACATTTGAAAGCATATTGAAGAAATCTTGGAGCGCCCGAACCTGAAGAAAAAAGGGACCAATAAGTAATGTCATTGTAGGGTAAAGCACATCCATGATTAATTTTTTTTATTTAATGTATGATATGCAGGATGCACTGCTAGAGTTAATTTTTTTTCTTTTTAGAAATAAAAACATAAAAGAAAGAGGCAAGTGTCTTTTTACTTTCATTGTATTACTAATGAACAGGAAACAAGTTGCATAAATGAACCAAGTTGGGCGGTATTGTACCTCTTGTGCTGCTTTAGTATCTTTTATCATATTCATAACATTTGGAGCATCCAGAACCTCCCTTAAACTATGCCTGTGATTGCAAGAAGATAATGCATGCACATAAATAAGATTGAAATAATAGAACTTAGGTTAGCAACAACACATTCCTTTTCTATTACTGAGCAAATAAGTATCAAATGCACTGTATGTCTGAAATGACAAAGCCCCATTTACAATTAAAAAAAAAAGTAAAAAACATGATGTGCGTCAGCTCATCACTGAGGAACAATGTTTATTAACTCATTAAAAAGTAACACCAATTGCAACTTTAAAATCAAAGATGAAACCAGCGAATAGCTTGTCAGTTGTCAATTTAGTTGTACACAGGGAATTATGTAAGCACAATGTTCCATGAGAAACATCCCTATGTTATCTAGAGTTTTATACTATATTTGCCGGTTACTGTTTTAAAAACTGTCACCAACCAAAGGAAATAAGACATGAACATACTTGTAACCCGAGCTTGCATGCACAAGAATTATCCGCGACTTGTTCTCAATAATAGGCCTCAGCTGTTTTCTCTCTGCTTCCAACAATAAGTGACGATGAAACTGATCCTGAAGCACGAAAGAAATACAACATTAAAATGACATAAGATTACTTGAAACCATTTAAATTCTTCTACAAGTAGCTAATCCAAGAAAGCTTAAATCGTAGCACTATTAATTAGTCCACTTGTAAAAATAAGGCGTTGATGGATAATCACAATTTGCACTAAGAATGAGTGAGCTCATGCAGATTCATATCAAACCTTTGTGAAACCTGGACTTGCAATCACAGCACAGCGAACAACACTGAAATCAACATACTTCAAGAAAGCCTATAGCATACAGACACATGTTAGATTAGATACAAACTATCTTTGAAATCTTGAGGAGCTTCAGTAATAGACTCAAATTGAAATTACCTGCAACACATTTTCAAAGAACTTGCTCAAAGCCTGTTAAAGGCAACAAGATATTAGTGATGCAATACTTTACTCATGGCTTGCCAGATAACTTAATCTCAGGAAAACAAAATTCTTAAAGGAAAAGGAAACATACTTTCTCATAACCTGCAATTGAAGGTCCATGCTTGCGAGGAATTGAAGTTTCTATCCGTGACCGAGTGATTGTCATACTGATATAATTAGTTTCAAGAACATCAGTCTCAGGTCATTACTAGAGGTGCATAATCAATATTTTGAGCTTCTTTTTTTCTTCATACTTATGACTGAGATTTTCAAAGAAGAGGCTTTCATAAAGACAGCCCAAACATGTAAATCAGAAGTTTTTGCATGCATTTTAATGATATAATCAAGACCTTAATGACAATAACCACCAAAAGAAGAGGGGGAACTAATAAATAGTGAGAAATGTGGCCTTGAAATAGTTGTCATATAGGCTTGAAAATTGAAACTTTTTCATGAACCATCAACTGATATCATAGTACAAAGTTCAAAAAGGAATCATGCTGCCAATGAAATCAGATGCACCACCTTCTACCAACAAGGAGGATATGAGCTAATCCTTCTTGCATTATAACCACAGCTAGGTCAGCACTAGCCCCAGGATCTGAGAATTATAGAGAGAAGATCATCAGATAAATGGTTGGTGTTGAGTTCTTCAACCTTCACAGTTGGTGCTCTAGATAACATTTCCAAGCTTAAGCAGTTAAGCACCGCACCCAAATGGCAATTTATGTAGTAGCTTAAATCCAAATTTTAAGAATCCAGTTAGTTTGTCTTATAAATCCTACCATGTTATACAATACTTATTCTTTGGGGGAGGAGGTGCCACTAGGCCTATTTCCTTGATACTAATGTAAATTTCAGAGGTGTCAAGAATTTTAATACTTTATAGATGGTAGAATTTCTCTGTCTCATTGGATGGCCTCATCCCGGGAAGGTTGAATAACCTAGCATAGGCTAGATTCATTTATGTAGAGCACGCATTAGAAACAATTCTTAAGAATAATTGGTCAACATAACATATTTTCTGACATCCAAATATAAAAAAGGGCAAGAAAGATATGAATCTCAACAGTTACTTAAAGGAGATAAAATGTGAAAAAAAGAGGACATACCACAGGCTTGATTGAGTACGTGTAAGGCCAATGTGTCCCAGACATCCTAAAACATATAACACCCAGAATGCCACAAGTCAGTAGAAGCAAGTTTAGGTTCACACACACACACACAGAGAAATTTTTCAATCGTGGCAGTTCCACTTTTTGGTGAGTGGGACCAATGCCACGATCAAAGCCTCAAAGGTAGACAGATAGAACACAGTTTCAGAAGTTGTGCCATGAGTTTATGGTCAAATATGTCTGTAATTTGAGTTAATGGTGCCAAAGTGAAAGGCTAATTACTATACTCGGTGGAAGATTGTAATTCCCAACAAATATTTTTCACACAGTTTATTTAGTATTTCTGGCAGTTTCCAAAAGTCCTAGGAGTCTTTTCTTAGGTGTCCAGCCACTCTTCATTCAAATTAAGAAAGCTACAGTCTATCAATTTTTCTCACACTACCTAAAGACAAACAAAAGAAAGAAAACTCCTATAATCTATTTCCCACAGGCACATATTCTCCTATCATCTTTGCTCCTCCAAGACATTTCTAACATCTAGATGGCAAGATTATCGCGGTTTATTTCACAGTTTGATTAACTTGTGTCATAGCCTTCTGTAAATCGCAATTAAATATACGCAATAAGATTGCGTGAAATTTTTTATACTGCATCTGGCCAAAGAAACTCAACAGCAAAGAATATATGCCTTATTGTACATTTGTAGAAATTAATGAAAAGAAAAGGCATGCCTTTTTTAAAACAAAAGGTCGGTGCAGCTCAAGTTCCAAAGTATGAAATGCTCCTATCTGCAATAAGAAAATGGGAAGCTTAAAGCAGCACTTTAAAACTGTACATTGATTCATTTGAAATGTAATTTAATGCCACAATTACCTTTACATATTCATTCTCAAGGATATTCTTTCCACGTATACGCAAGACAGATCCTACTTTGTCATAATCAGCAACCTAAAAAGAATATGAGAAATAAGAACATAATATCTAACCAAAAGCATCATGAGAGAACACGCACAGAAAGAAAAAACCAAAATGACAATGAGCTAACTTTTCTCCATACCTCCTCAACTTTTATTTCTAACTTCAGCTTCACACGCTCTGCATCTCTTCCACCGCTAGCCGCTTCTCTTAGAACTTTCCTATTACAGAACATGTATGACACCATGAATATTGCTTCTTTTCACCTGTCCTAGTAGAGAATGTGTATGATGATACGATCACCATAAGAATATGATGCAGCTTAATCAAACCAAAAGTACACCGAGACTTAATGAAACATACCACTCGGACTGAGTGCAAAGTAAATATCAAGCATTCAAAAACGACAAGACAATTTAGATGAATATAATTCGAGCAGATTCCAACTAAAATTGAGAGAATTAAGCTAGTGAGGTAACAAATAAACATTGAAATTCAATAAAATTAATGCATAAAAATAAATAGCAAAGAAGAGGACTTTACCTGACAGTGACAGCAATAACACTGTCTCCGGGAGCAATCAAATTGTAAACATACCATAGATCATCCGAATCGACCGGTACCATCTGCCACACCCACCAATTCCAATTCCAAAGTTAGCCCTAAAATCACCTCATAACCCTATTTTAGCTTCCGCGTAAGATTCATTGAAAACCAACAAAGAAAACAGTACCTTAACTTTGCCGGCTCCGCCTGGAACGAAGTCCTTGTGAACAATCTTCATGGTCTCTCTCTCTCTCTCTCTCTTTCTATCAAAATTGCTTCTCCAATTGAAATCAAAAGCTTCGTCTTTCCGATAGTCGTCTATTCGAACACTTGTTTAATCATGATCAAGTGGTCATTATGTGTTTGTATTAATTGCAGAACCCCCTAAAATAGCGATAGTGACTTGGTGAGGCCTGAGCTTTACCGCATTTTCACACGACCTCCTTTATTTCGGAAGCTACCTAAAATACCCTCATGAGAGACGTTCTGTTTTGAACTACTGTATCTCTATAAGAGCACAATGTTGCTACATTTCATTTACATTCAGCTGTGAATTGTGGGTATATTAGACCTTTCAGGCCTTGTTCGCTGGTATTTGTACATATCACGTTGTTAAAGCTCAAGATATTTCATCACTAACAAAACACAATGGGTACTCTTCGAAAATCTTTAAATAACAAACACCACAAGTGAACAACAAAATTACGGGTAAATTCAAATTCCCACAAAATTCGCTGCCAAGAAAAGATAATAGAAGGTCGGTTCAAACGTCTAAGGATGTAAACTAGTCATGTAGTCACCGAGATATAGGATATCTCTAAACTTTATCATCAAAACAACTGTCAATCTTGAAGAACCTCCTCTTGAATACTGACCACTTCCTCTACTTCAACTTCTCTAGCCTCGTACTCCTCTTCTTCATCACTGGCTTCTCCTTCCCTAAGCCTCAGCCTATCCATTTTGTCTTCTTCGTGCAACCGCTTCCACTCAGCAACCCACTTATCCCACTCTTCCTTCAACTCCTTCCTCTTTGCACGCTCCTGCTCACTCAAAAGCTTTTCCACATCAGTATCGTCAAGGTCATACCTCTTGCTATACTTTTTCAAGTTCTTTGTTATCTCCTCCTCTTGTTCAGGAGTCAGGAAAGATGGTGGCCTTGGACGCCACAAAAACTGTCGCAAACAAAAAGCAAACAATTAGATTATGCACCTTTTTTATTGTCCTTTTCTTTTTCCGCTAAAAAGAAAGGCAAGATATACACAACCAAAGTAAAAGTCTACAAATAACAGACTATAGATGAAAAGCTACTAATATTCAGTCACCCAAAGAAAGATGGGACTTCAATTAGAATTTATACTTTTTCTGGCCTCAACTAGAATCTATATACATGAAAGGGCAGGTTACGATCTACATCATTAACTTCATGCTTATACAACACCAAAACAAACTCGGAATTAAAACATGTAAAAGAATTAAAGGGCAGGTTTCTTATATGTTGATCTAAATGGACAATCCAAATCTCCCCCACCCCTTCTAAATGGCATTACCTGAAAGAAATGATCCTTTAATATCCGATAAAGTAGCTTGCCATTGAAGGTCCATATGATAAAACCATTCTCCATCTCATGAACTGAAGTAACAGCAGTAGCAACATATCTGAGGATGCACAAAGTAACACATCACAACCAAGATATATAAGAGCACTTCCGTGCAATACAAATAAACCCCAAGTGACAGAAGGCTTTCTTAATATTACCTTCCAGTAGGATCCCATTCAATATCTGTCGCCATAAAATGCTCAGTTGTAGCCATGGTTTCAAGCTCATCCACATTGTAAAATTCCAACTGCCCGTTCATACCCTTCAATCCTGCAAGTATTATGAAGCGCCCTGAAGGTGACCAGGAAAGAGCATTCGCCTGCTTGCCTTTAAGAGTAGTGAGCTTTGAAACGCGGCCTGTATTGTGAGCAGTACGCATTGAGTAGAAGCTAACATCAGGCTTTGGATTGTCACCATGAATAACTGCAAATCTATGTCCCTTGGGCTCCCAAGCAAATGCAATGATCTTGTCATTCTTATTCTCAAGCTCTAAAACTTCAATAGGGATGTCTCGCTCCTTGATTCGGAAAAGTTCAAATCCTGTATATGTACTTTTCTTCGTTTTCGTATAACGATCAACTTTAACAGCAAGATACTCCCCATTGCTTTGCCAGTACATCTTGCAATCACTAACACTGAAAAGATTCTTCTGCCTTAACTCCTCTTTACTAGGGATTTGAACAAGACTCACCTATTTGTATCATGTGAAGCATTAGTTCGACTAACCTATAAGTAAAATAGGGAAAGATTGAACCAAAAAAATAAAATGAAGCATAACTACTCACTCTAGCAGGTTGGTTCCCACCACCCAATTCCGGAACAAAAAGAGCAAGAATCGAATCAGTTGGTGACCAACTGAAGTCCATAACATTCTCAACCTTAATAGACTTTTTGTCCACAAGTGAAAACGTTTCTGTCTCATAAACAGATATAGCACTCTTACCCATTCTGGCAAAGTACTTGTCATCTTTTCCGCCACCCCATCTGCAAAAAATAACAAAAAAATCCATTAGAATATTGACGTCAATCGACATCACACTATATGCTACTAAGCACAGAAACATTACTTGAACACAGGCCAAGACACGCCTGAAACACCTCCAGTTGCTCCAATTGCAAAATCATCAGGAGTTCCCTTAAAATCTCTCATAACTTTTCCAGTTCTCACATCAAAAATGTCTATCACAACCCGCTGTATAATAATTTAATGTTAGAAATGGCAATAGTGCAAAAATTAATCACAGTAAAGTGATGAATCGCACAGCCAAAAGAACTCACATTTGTATCGCGAGGATTGCTTGCTTCATGGCTGCTGTAGGTCACCAAATATTTCTCACCGGGCGAAAAATCAATCAGTCTAACCTGCAGTTAGCAATTACAGCTAAACACTAAGAAATAAAACATTATGAAATACTACAAAAAGTTGAAACCAGAAAACCAAAAACAACCTGTGGATGAGCATAACGCATTAATCGTTTGAAGTCAGTGGCACCTCCCCAAACTGCAGCACCCTGTCTGTGTACAGTTGCCAAATAAGTTCCCAGGGGGGACCATTGCACAAAGCTTTCAGTCCAGAACTGTAAGCAAGTACAATCATTCACTATCAAAACGTTGATAATAAACATAATTTTTTTTTTTTGGGGTGGGGGAGGGGAAAAAATGGGTTGTTGAGATATAGCAACTACTCACTTGACGCTTGTAAACAAGCTCAGGCTTCAATTGTCGTCCATCATTCCAGAGAACTTCAGTATCATTACCAGCACGAATGACAAACTGATCCCGGCCCTTTACATCAGTGAGCCAATGTTGAAGATTTTCCTGTAATGATGTTCAAGTAGATAGAATAATAAATAATAGAACTTAAGCATATCTTATGCATGAGCAAAATTTAAAACATTGTCACTTCTTCCTTTCTCATAGCCAGAAAGTGAATGTAACAATCGTGGGGAAAAAAAATGCAAAATATATACGTCAGCACTTCGTTTATCCTGATAATTACAGAGAGAATATAGGATCGTCTATTTGACATCTCATGTAAGTCCAGAAAATCTTTCGTTAAGTACAGATTGAATCCAGACAATCAAAAATACAAAAAACCAGCAATAAGGTTTCATGTATCATCAGAATCAACCATGCAGGTGACAAGAAAAAGATATGTTAGTCAAGTTCCACACAAGAATTTATTCAAACCTCAATCTAGTTGGAGTTACATGTAAAGAAGAAATATTGAACCAAATTAACATACAGGGGAACAATAAGTACTTCTATAATGAGATAACCATATATAGTCTGGAAACAAAACAGTAACAGAAACACAGAAACATATGAGATTACAGTAAATTATAATTACCCCTGGAGTATATGGGTTACTTTCAGGAGGAGCCCATTGATCAGGAACTCTCATGAATCGATCAAAGTCATCAAACATGCTAACAGCAAAAATGTGTGATCTGTCCAGCTTGTATCCATGAGTCTTCTCCCTGGCAAGCTCAGCTTCCTACAATTACAGTGAGACAAACTTATAAATCAAGCGTCTGAGTACCTAAACCTAGTTTGGAAACCCAGGTGATGATTATAATTATATAACAATCATTTAGAATACCTATTGGGATGTACTATTTAACCTCAATTGGGATTATAGCAGTTTACGAATGTACATTACTTCTAGTTCTACTACACAAAGATAGATACCTGAGGAGTATTGAACTCAATGAAGCAATAGCCCATGGTTTTTTTGGTTTCGGGTTCAAGAGGCATCCAAAAGCCATCTTCTTTAATCACACCAAGCTGACTGTAAATTTTGCGAATGACATTTTCAAGCTTCTCGAACTTTTCTATGGGAACGACAGGGAGGTTATCAACAACAATTATGTTGCCAAACCCGGACTCCAACTCCGAATTAGCATCGTGGCCTATATCTTCATCGTCACTGCACGAATCATAAACCAATTGATCCAAAATTATTCAAAACATGCTACAGAATAACGCGGAGAACTTTGAATTCAAAACAGCCAAGCTTGTAAATTCTTTTTTGGCAGGTACGATTCATTTCGCTAGTGTTAGGGTTAGGGCTAGGGTTACCTTGGAATGCCAAAAGTTTCTCCAGGAGGGAGACGGATTGAGTCGAGGTTCAATTGAGACAGATCAATTCCGAGTCGAGCCGCCGTCTCCTCTATATCGTTCATCAGCATCACGTCCGCCATGTTTCTCTATCTTTAGACAGAGGCGCCTCCGCTTTGGCAGTTACGGTGCGCACCTGAGATTGACAGAGGAGAGAAAGATTGAGATAGTGTGTGTGGTTTTAGGGTTTCAGTGAGCTTGTCGTTTGTGTTCCGGGTCGGTCTATTATTTGCTCACCCGCCTTCACCTTAAGGCTTAAACCGTCCTTTCATATAAAAGTCCAGTGGAACGATTTTGTCAATATCACACTTCCCACCCCGTGAGATTCGCAAGAACTCAAAACAGCCCACAGATGTCATTCTAGACCAAAAAGGCCCACGGATCTCATTGGGCAGATTACTAATAAAGTTAGGCCCGTTTGGATGGCAGGAAAATGATTTATTTTCCTTTCCAGACCGATATGGAATGAAAATGGTTTTGTACTCAATGAATTCCCATCCTTGATCGCTTAAGGATTAAGTTAATTTAGGAGTTCAATTACCTCCAATCTAATCAAACAAAAATTGAAAAATAAAAAACAAATTATTTTTACTTGAAGATAAAATAAAAGAGAAAAATATTCATTCAAAAAAACCACAACCTGAAATTCATGCATGAAAGCCTTTTCACTATTCTTATAATTAAATATCGGTAGCTTTTTATAATTTCTATCTAATTCTTATTGATATTTTTCTTTTGGCCAAGGATTCTTGTTGAGATTGCAATGGTCACTTTCGAGTTGGTTATCGATGATGATCCAAGTTATAAGACAAGAAAAAATAAATATTTTTTTTATTGATCATTATTATTATTATTAAAGCAATATGATGATCATCAATTCTTGATGAACATACGTAAATTTAATTATTTTCCCAAAGATATTTCATGATATTTTCATTTGTCGAGACATTGAGCAAATATATTCCATCCTCTTTGGCTGTCCAGATGCAATGATGCGAACCACCACACTCGGCCTTAAAGTCCATAGTAGGTTTAAATGCGTCGAAAGCAGCATGTTTATCCAAATACCACAAATTGCAGAAATAAAGTGTTCGTCCCCAGATGTTGACCCGGAATCCAAATTCGAACTGCTCATTGACAGCAAGACTACGGACACCAAGATCATCGTCTTTGGATTGACACCGGAAATTGAGTGTTTCTCCGTTATTCAGATTGTTGATGATGCGCACAAAATTCTTTTTAAGAGGTTGGTTAGGCCACCACGCACTACTTGAACCAAAGGTTAGGGCAAGCAGCACGACAACACAGTAAAGCTGCCGTATAGCTTTTGATGAACATGTCAGCTTCATTTTTCAATTTCCTCACTGAAAAGACCAGAGGAGAATGCAGTAATATTTGCAATGTAACTTATGCATTTATATTGTAAAATCAGACTGTTTTGTAATCTTTTATATATTTTTTATTTTTAATAGTGTTAGGTGTGAGAGATAATTTACCAATTACGTGCAAAGTGAATGGTTTCAAACTTTCAATCATCTATATCAGAATATCAGATAACATGCGTAATGAATTTGGTCTTATTACGTACCATATAGGTTTTTTTTTTTTGGAAGAATATTACCATACACTGTAGGTATAGAAGAAGAAGATTTTATCCCTTTTTTGTGACCAGTATTAACATGCACGGTAACTAAATTAAAAGCGTACCAATTAATTTTATCATTCTATAGTAGAATTATTATGATTTAAACGTCTATAGTAGAATTATGAGGTGATCGAATTTGAAAATTGACATTCTCGATCGGGCAACATACAGTATATAGGACTTTTTCTGCTCTCTGCCTACTTACCAACTCTTCCCGGCCGGCCAGGCAACATTGGATCGAAGGAGTCTAGAAGACTATAGAGATTTTCACACGGTTTTTCAAACGATGTCAATTAGAAGAGCTTTTTGTTGCACAATACTGTTCCCACAAGGGAAAGGTTATCCAAGAAAATTATAACTTGGGAGGATCAGATCGAGTTGTTTGTTTTGTCACCATGCCATATATACAATTATACATATGCCATAGAATCTGCACTACTACATTTGTTCAAGGAGTGCCCGGCCGACCTGTTATTGCCTGCATAACCTGATGGCCGGGATTGAGGCCGCGCAAGAGAGCCATCGCGCTTCGTGCGCGCTGCCTGGCCTCATGCTCAATCATTTCTCAGCAACAGTACGTACGTGGCATGAAGTGGAGTTAGAGCTCGAGCGACTGTACGTGCTGCTCTCATTAGATCAAAAGGAGAAGAAGATATAAAAGAAAAAAACATGCAGGAAGTAATATATATATCAAATTAAGCTAGCATAAGCAGTAGAACAAATTAATTAATAATCTTATTACTTTGACGATCGATGAAATTTATTAAAAACGACGATGCATGTGATATATCATCATCGATCGAGCTTCATATATATTGTTCATGTACATTTAATTCTTTGCCCAAAGATATGTCAATTTATCTTCATTATGATATGCATCATTGATATGAAGCAAATATACTCCATCCTCTCTGGCTGTCCATATGCAGTGAGCTCCGCCACATTCTGTTTGGAAATCTAGATTAGATTTATATGCAACAAATGAAGCTTGCTTGTCCGAAAACCACAAATGGCAGAAAAAAAGTGTGCGCCCCCAGAGGTTCACCCGAAATCCAAATTCGAACTGCTCATTAACAGCAAGACTCCGAACACCGAGATCATCGTTTTTAGATTGACACCGAAAATTGAGCCGTTCTCCATTGTTCAGGTTGTTTACAATGCGCACAAATTTCTTTTTTCCAGGCTCGTTTACCCACCATGCACTACTTGAACCGAAGGCTAGGGCGAGGAGCAAGACAACACAGTAAATCTGTCCCAGCTTCATTTTCAATTTTCTCACTCAAAGTCACTAATGCAAATGAAAGACAATGCTTAGAATATGATGTATATTATTGATGAAAATGGGTCTCTATATATAGAGGAATACAAGATACAATCATTAATGAAGTAGGAATCCTACATTATATACAATCCATATTCTAGATCGAGAAGGATTTACTTTCCATAAACCTATTTTAGAGAATCCTAGTTTGACAAGGCACACAATAATAATATCATACAACAATGATAAGAATATTGCTTATTTGTGCATGTAATACATTTAATTCTTACCAATTTAATACGCACAGTGAAGATAATAATAATATTTGGTTAGGTGTGTATGGAGCCATGCATATTCATTTTTATGGCGTTATATATTAACTATAGTTGGTCTATATGGTATGTATATTAAAGCAAAACGATAGTATGCATGGTAACTTTTATTTAGATAAGATTTATTTTTTATCTAAATGGTAAGATTGATAGTTGGTCTATACGATATCTTTAAAGATAATTTTTGGGTTCACATAATATCTGCAAGAACTATCCTATCTTCAAGATATATTGCTTTGTGCATGTAATACATTTAATTTCTACCAATTCCATACGCACAGCCCAGATAATTATTAATTGATATTAATTTGGTTACGAGATAATTGGTCTACGATTTTATCCCTTATTTAGGGCCGGCCAGTATATATGCATGGTAAATTGTTGGAGTAGTACTTGAAAGATTGGACCAACCAAAGTAATATCGATCATTCTTATCCAAATACTTGAGATTGTAATAGATAGAATTTAAAGAGTTGACTTTTCATTTTCAAATGATTAAATGCATATGAAGCTAACCACACTCTTAATCATTAGATTCATCTAATAATTTAAATTATATTAAAATTAATATTTACCTTAAAATATTAATTATATATATATATATTTTTTTAGAATATAATTTAAAATCCATTAAATTGTAAAAAAAAATACAAACATTATACCAAAACCTAAAACCCTAACCCCTATACCCTAATTACCACTAGACTAATAAGTGACAATTTGAAAGCTGCATTATCCATCTATATATCTGAAAGCTGCATGCATGTAAAATTGCAAATAGCCTGCTGGCTGCTGCAACTGTGTCAGTGCCATCTTCACAACGCGTGTCATATATGCAAATGGATAATAATCCATTTATGGGTTTTATTTGTTTTTTTATATACTGCGACGCCGACTGGTTTCTTTCATTTCTGCGTGCAGGTAATGAATTAAATCCAACCCTAGCCTAGCTACAAGAACATGCACTGCCAAAGCCAAAGCCAAAGCCAAAGCTAAAGCTAGCTTAAGTAGCTATATAGCGGTCCAAATTCAGGTAAATTTTGCAGATGCACTAGCTGGTTAATTAATTGATCATCGATATATATATTGCAAGATTAATTAATTTCTTTGGTTTATTTTCTTAGAAATTTAGATAAAGTGGCTTTATAATTTCTTAGAAATCTGACCCTTTATTTTCATTCATTTTGTTTTTCTGGGTTAGTATTATTTTGCCAGCTTGCTAGATGGATATCCTTGAATATATAGTATGATTTCAACTTTCTTATTTTATGTTTTTTTTTTTCGATTTTTTGTTTGGGTAGACGAATTTTTGGATTGGTTTGGGTTTGTCTAAATGATCGAGTCTGTTTTAACTTGGCAATGAATTTGGTTTCTATTTATGCATAGGATGGGAGACCCTAGTGGGGATCAGTGTGAGATTGAAGAAGATACTTACTACAACTACTCACCCCAAGTAAATAGGACTGGCAAGGTGAGTTGGTTGTTGAACAAGGGATGGGGGATTGGGAAGAAGATTTTGGTGACTGGTGCAGTCATTTCTTCTGCACCATTTGTTCTCCCACCGCTTGTGGTTACATCAGCAATTGCGTTTGCCTGTTGGGTTCCTTCCGGGGTTGTCTTGGCAAGTTATGCTTGTTCCGAGAAGCTCATGAGTAAGTTGCTCCCTTATAATAGTAGTAGTAGTACCACAGAAGAAGTATTAATGTCAAATAACGAGGAAGAAGAAGAGTTTGAGTATGCGGAAGAGGGTGTAGAGGCGGATGTTGGTGAGCATTTGGATGTGGAGGAAAAGCCGAAATGGGAGGGGATTAACGGGGTGAAAATTGAAGGGTCGAGGGATGAGTACAAGGATAATGTCCTGCTAGATGAGAATGCAGTCAGTGATGGGGTGGATGTTGTGGTGTTTAATGTGATTGAGGGTGAGGAGGAATTTGGAGTGACACCAATTGAAGTGACAAGTGTAGTACTCGAAGGAAGCGAGGGCTTGGAGAAACCTACTGGAGAAACAGAAGATGGAGTTCCAAAAGAAAGTGAAGAGATTGAAGAAATGAAGCATGTGAGGGATGCAAATGCTGTTTCTGAGGATAGGGAAAGTGTATCGGAAAGCAAGAGTGCTGACAAAACTTTTGGAGCAGAAAAGCCAATAGAAGAAATCAAAATTGTTAACAACATTTTAGAGGCAGAAATGCCAGTGGCAGAAACGAGAATTGGTGTGAGGGTTTTGAGCACCATTGTGGAAGAGAAGCATGCTCCTGGGATAAATAAAGAGGCAGCGCTAGAATTGCAAGCAGGGAGAGCGGAACATAATATCAATGAAGATGTTGTTTCCACGAATGCAGATGCAAGAGAAATTGCTGATGAAAGCGGGCTTCATTTGTTTGATGAGAAGAATGTATCCGATCAGCAAGACTGGCATAGTTTTGATTACAATACTTCTGTGTCTGAAGGTGAAGTTGACACATAATCATGCATCTCTGTAATTTCAGATACTATATTTTGTTTTCCATAGGACAAATTTGTTTTCCTAGTCCAGTAACAAGTCCTTCTATCAACTAATATATATATATAAAATCTTCAGGTCATGTGGGTGAAGAAGGTGCAGACTTTGCAGAGCTTCCAATTTCGAGCAGGGCCGATGAATCTACTGATGCTAGGATATCTTCTGGAAAGGATGACATCCATTCCAACGGGGTATGAGAATCGATTTATGTTTTTCTGAAATACATTATTACATATATGTTTAATAATTCCTAATATCTTGGTGACAAGTGATGTACTTGTTGCTATTGCACTGCTAAAACAAATGTCTTAAAAAGGCTTAAGAAGGAAAATCCTCCTTGCAATTGCTGGACGTAAAGGCTCTTCCACATCAATTTCTCACATGCTTGAATAACTTGTTTGATTTTAATGCAATTACAACATGTGATGCTGGGAGTAAAATATCTCATATGCTGGTTTTTGAGTTGTTCGATCACCAGCCTCCATTAGAAAGGTGATTGCTGTGCTTAAGTAGTGTCGTTTCAATTGTATCATATTGCATATTATCCACTTCTTGATTTATAGTAAGGATAAAAACGAGAGAAACATGACAGAACAGTGTACTAATCAGAATGTTTCAATGTCGAGCTTGGATAAATTGTCAGAATGTTTCAGTAGTCAGAGTATAACAATGTACAGTGCAGTTGTCAGTAGGATGTACATGCACACGGTTTTGCGAGTGCATTTTATCTTAGCTTCAGACGAGACCGGCCAGTGAAGCATTGTACTTGTTTTCGATCTTTTGATCAAATTGTATTTATGTATGCAGATTGTTTCTGTAAATTAATGCGACTAGCTAATAGCTGCATGGACTTGTTTCTACTTCAGGTACTTAAAAATGAGGACAAGATATGGGAACAGATTGAGGCTATGCGAAGTATTGTAGGATATAGAGGCACACCCCATACAAGCTGCATAGAGGAACTAAAGGCTCTTTACATCTTCACCGGAGTGGAGCCACCTACATCGTTCAATGACCCTCCTGATCTTGCCCAAGTTAACGATAAACTTCGTTTTCTCATGTCCATAATTGGACTTCAGTAAGCCAGATTATTGCTTGTTTGTAGATTTTCTGTCGTCTATTTCCAGTTTGCATTTCATACCAAGACACGAGAGCATCGATCAGTGGTTACATTGTGTGTATTTGGTTAAGCCTTTTCTAATAGGGTAGCTAGACTGATTCTAGAGTGTTATATTTGAAGTTGAACCTGTTGTAATTTGTATCGAATGTGAAGTCTTCCTCTTGTATTTTGCTATTTGGTTATGTGGTTACGTCCATGTTACCACTATGAGTTCATACTTCATAGTGGTAACTGGTAAGGTGTGATGGTATGATTAGTTGTGCTCAAAGGTTACCATATATATATGTGTGCTACAGAACATGCATAGAGTACGTATGATAATCTACTCCTAATTAACCCTTGAATATTGGTATTTGCTTCCCTTGGTGATTTTGCAAGCATTTGCAAAATATGTTTTCATGCTTCAATCAAATGTGAGTAATTATAAGTTGTTTTAGTTGTATCACGATTCACGACCACCAAACTACACCAAAGTATGATCCAAGGCGAAAAAAAATAAATCAATTTTCCGAACCAAGGATGTGTGTACTTAACGAACAGCTGAATCCTTTTGAAGGAGTAGGATCGGATTTGATTACTTACGTCGTACATCAAATTTAGTTACTTTGATTTGAGGCGTATTTTGTTAGTCTTGATAAACGTAAAAGAATTCATGAATCGGAATATTTTAGGTAAGTAAACATGAGGCGCATTTTGTTAGTCTTGATAAACGTAAAAGAATTCATGAATCGGAACATTCTAGGTAAGTATACATGTCGCAAACGGAATAGTAATAGACTTGGGCCGAGGGGACTGGAAACCGAACCATCACTAAAATAACGGTTCACTCGGACTTGGGCCGGAAATCGGATATTAAAATCTAAAAAGAGTAGACCGGGTCGGTTGTGACCGTACACGTGACACGTGGGGCGGCAAAACGACGTGCAGACCCAAAAGCAGGTGGCCAATGGGTTCTTCATTCTTGACCTTGAGAGTTGAGACGGAGAAAACAGAGTCAGAAATCTCGAAAAACCAAGTAACAAAGGGATCTGCTTTCGTGCTTCTCTCGTTGGACCAATTCTTCTTCCACCTTGTTAGTTTTTGTTAGAGAGAGAGAGAGAGAGAGTATTTATATGAATGAGTGAATGAGAACTCCGCCTTCTCTGCTCTCTCTCTCAATTGACTCAGCTCTCCTCAACATCTCCAGCATCTCCGATCTCTCTCCTCTCCCTGACCACATAATCTGCGATCTCTTCTTGGTACTATTCTCTCTGCCTTTCTCTATTTGCCAATTCATGCTTCGTTCATTTAGCAACTTCTTCATTGAGCGCTTTTGGATTGAGGTGTGAAATAATGGATTGCTTTCTGTTTTTGGGGAAATGGGCAAGCTTAATCTGGTGAGATATGAACTGGGTTTGCTTAAAGTTTTAAACTTTCATGTTAATCTATGCTGGTTATTGGTCGAGTATATGCTAATCATAGTTGCTTGCCAAGCTGATTCTTTAGATAACTTTTGTCTTTCAGAAGCCTAATTCTGCTCGGGGATTTCAACTTTGTTTGATTTTGGATGATGTCCTTTGTGGTAAAGAATGTGGATGATTTCTATGGTAATAGTTTAGAATCTTGAGTAGGATTTTGGCTCCCTGAACCCTTCTGAAAGATCAGCAAGATGCTATTCTGTGTTTGTTTCCTTTTGTTGTAGACCCCGTGGTTTCAGTCGGGCTAGCACTTAAAATGCACCTTTTTGCTTGATGAACTTTCAACATTAAATTTAGTTGGATTTGGACTCAAAATTTCATACGAAATCAAGTGGAATTGAAATGTAGTCCTTTCATAAGTTGGTGCTGTAGTCTTATTCTACTTGTGGCTTCTGTGCTGCTATATGGTGTTTTGGAACATCTGTTGAATTTTGCTATTCCTTGATTGTTATACTTATCTATAGGTTTCTGTGTACCCCTTTGCTTTCCACTATTAATATATATCTAGCACACGTCAACATCCTATAGTAACACTTGTTTTCATGACAGAAAACTTTGAGTGCTGGAAAGCTGAATGAGAAAGTCTTGAAGCTATTCATAGCAACTGGCAAGGATGAAATCCTTTCACTAATTGAGGCACTTAATATCCAGCAGATCCATAGCCCCGTCCTTCCTACCAGTAAGTTACCTTTGAAAATTTCCACTGTCCTCAGCCATCGAGCTGATTTAGGTGCACTCTTCTTCTGACATCTTAGTATTTCTTGCAGGATGTTCTGAAAAGTTTTGAGATCAGGTGTAATTGTGAAGTCAAAGATCAAATAACTACAAAACGCCAAGCAGTACTGATCTCTCAAAGTCTGTTTCAAAATGTCTTACACAACCATCAACGATAGTGAGGTTGACATCGTGATTGCGGCAATCAACCCGGACCTGAAATCATTCATGAATGAATGGAGACCATTTTTTTCCCAGTTCCATCTGATTATTGTTAAAGACCCTGATATGAAAGAGGAACTCCAAATTCCAGAAGGATTTAATGCAGATGTATTTACCAAAGCTGACATAACCCGTGTGGTGGGTTCTTCCACCTCCATTCTCTTCTCTGGTTACTCATGCAGGTACTTTGGTTATCTGGTATCACGGAAAAAATATATTATCTCAATTGATGACGACTGCACCCCGGCTAGGGACAGCAACGGTGATATAGTAGATGTTGTGGCACAGCATATTGCCAACCTTAAAACTCCAGCGACCCCTTTCTTTTTTAACACACTCTATGATCCTTTCCGGAAGGGAGCAGATTTTGTTCGCGGTTACCCATTCAGCCTGCGGAGCGGGGTTACATGCGGGCTATCCTGTGGACTGTGGCTCAATTTGGCCGACCTTGATGCACCAACACAGGCCCTCAAGCCAGGGCAGAGGAATTCTCGATATGTGGATGCTGTAATGACTGTTCCAGTGAGAGCCTTGCTACCTATAAGTGGAATTAACATTGCTTTTGATCGTGAGGTCGTTGGGCCAGCTTTGTTTCCAGCTTTGAGGTTGGCAGGAGAAGGAAAGTTTAGGTGGGAGACAGTGGAAGATATATGGTGTGGAATGTGTGTGAAGGTTATATGTGATCACCTGGGGCTTGGTGTAAAAAGTGGGATGCCTTATGTATGGAGAAAAGAACGAGGTGATGCCGTTGAAAGCTTGAAGAAAGAGTGGGAGGGGGTGAAGCTGATGGAGGAAGTGGTCCCTTTCTTTCAGTCAGTTAGGTTGCCACGATCAGCAGTTACAGCAGAAGATTGTGTCGTCGAGATGGCAAAGACAGTGAAGGAAGAGCTGGGAAAGGTGGATCCTATGTTTTCTCGTGCATCAGATGCCATGGCAGAGTGGGTGAAGCTCTGGAAGGCAGTGGGAGCCGGCTCATCTGGAGCTTAATGATTGAGCTTTGATCCAGCATTTTTATGTTTTAGCTAGTAATTTACACTATAGATTTTCCTAATGTTGATCTATCCCTTATGAGTTTTTTTTTTGATAAGCCCTTATGAGTTATGACTAACTATAATGATGAATTTGATATCTTGTTTGGGGTTGGAAATAAAAAGGTTTGTTGTTTTCATGAAGATGTTTTGATTATTTGATATTTTCGTATCCGTTATGAGGAAGGACTGCAATTTAAATGTGTTGGTAGTTTCCCAAGTGATTTTCATGCCTCTGAACAACCAAAATGTCCCAACTGAGTTGGCGTAATTCATCAATTTTCATTCACATGAAGCATGTAATGCAAATTTAACCTTAATTGTAAATAAAATTGGTGACAAGAGCACCCTCAGTCTTGAAGTTACATCCACAGTACTCTCACTTTATGCGAGTGTTTCTACTAACAGTCCCAAAAAATCAATCAACACTCTTGTTGCACGTTTTATATAAATATAAAAAAAAAAATTTGAAGCGTAGATTAACAGTATGAGTGTTAATAACGAGTCCCTAAAACAAGAATGCTAATAATAGCATAGTTATATGAAGCAAATTATGATGAAGAAGGCTCTCCTAAGAAACTGCTAATTCTAGTCCTGCACATTTCATTGGTTGCTTTAGTTGACCCAATTCTACCCATTCCTTTTATCTTCAATGCATTGTTCTAAAACAAGTGAGAATTCTTTTATTACCAAGAACAATCTCCACCAAAGTCTTGGCCAGTCTAAATAAGTGAGATTAATCCCATTGCTAATATAAGATTACTGTCCTAGAATACTGGGTCATATTGACCACCAGTTTTCTCACCAATCATCAGCGGAAAATACTCTCCATGCACAAAAGGCTATCTGGGTCTCTCTGGTTTCTTTATATATTCACCTTCTTACCAAATCCTCTTTCACTACAAAACCATAAAAGTTAAAAAGACCCAAAGACAAAAGTAGCTCTAGAAAGATGGCAAGCTTCACCCCCAAACTTGGAGCAGCAATTGCAAGGACTCCAACTCGTAGGATATTTTCAAGACAGATTCAAGTAAAATTTGTGTTCATGGTTGCATTTGTTGGATTTGATCTGAATCATATTCTATTAAACAGGAAATAATGTTTGGTTCATTATATAAACAGGTAGGTTCACAGCAAGGAGCAAGAGACGCACTTCAAGAAGGAGCAAATGAAGCTAGGAAGACTGGTGAACAGGTAATGCTTGAACCATATATATGCATATCGATGTTATCTTTTTTGGTTAAATTGGAGGGGATCGAACCCCTGCAAATCTTGTACATTATCTAGGTATGTTGTGTATAATAAGTGATGGATGTGAATGAATGTAGGTGGCAAATCAGAGCAGTGATTTGGCTGGGAAGGTGTCTGCAACAGCACAAGATGTGAGTGAGAAAGCAAAGCAGACAGTGCAAGATGCATGGGGTTCAGCTAAGGACACTGCCCAGAAGGCCGCCGACACCGTCATGGGCAAGGCACAGGAATCAAAGGAGTTTGTCAAAGAAAATGCAGAGCAGGTCAAGAAAAGCATGAACACCAAGGGTCCGATGAATTGACGATCATCGTCGTCATCATTTCTCCTCCTGTCCATGGATCAATCCCCTTGTATTTAAAAGTTTTGATATATATATATCTATATATTATATATCCATTGTTGCGATATTAACATATGGTTCCTTTCTCTACGAGAAAGTGATTAGTTTTTTTTTCATGTTTATGATGTATCAGATGTAAAAGGCTAGGAAACAGTGTCAATAAATCCTCGCTTAAGATCTGTTAAAACAGTTATAATTTTACTGCTGTGAAGTAAATCTGAGTTCTTTCCTTTGTGATCGAATGCCTTAATCCATGAGAAGCCGAAAAGAATACAAGAGGTTACCTAAAAGAAAGCTTCAATACAAATCACAGAGACAGAGAAGCTTTCCTCCTACCCCAGAGATAAATTAACCATGCATCACAAAATATAAGCAATTGAGATGGAAAGTTAACCATGCATCACAACCTACACTACCTAAATTCCCCACAAGATATCCTCAAAATTCACCCTAGACTGAAGAACATACAGCAAAGAAGATTACAATATCTTTGAAACAAGCAAGTAATCCATCAGCATTGCATCATAACTGTAGAAACAGTCGGGATTTAAAAACAACAATGAACCCTAATCCCCCAGTTTTAAGAGACTCCTTTACTACAACCAACCAGACTAGTGTATAAACGATCCATATAACACAGCATCATTTACAGATCACAGATTCGCAGACGGTCAGACGCAATCAAATGCAAACAAAGAAAGGTTCAACACAAATTACAGAGAGAGACTCATCATCAGCAAGTAGAGTCATATAGCGCAGAAAACATCACAGCATAATTGCAGAAACAGTCAGGGAATTAAAAGCAACTGGTGTATAATCAATCTATAAACATATAGACATAGCATCATATACTGATCACACACGGTCAGACGCATGCATGCTGATTTCACAACAATCACATCTTTTTAAGCAAAGCTTGTAAGACCCACGTATGAATGGAATTTATACGCATATGCACAAATCAACTCAAAAAACCAAGAACCAAAACTTTTCATGAAAAATCATCAGCATTTCATCATTGATATGAACCTAAGATCAAAATGTTTCTCACAACCATTTGATCATAGCAAATATTCACAAAAATTAAAAAAAAGTTTTCATCCTCTCATCTCATCGTCTTCATCAGGGCTTGCTGGCTCTTTAACATCAACAGTAAAGTTATGTTCCTCATCACACCCCAAATACGAATCACACATGGAAAACAGCGTATATGTCTTCTTTCCAGCTTCTGCAGGAGCCAAAAATCTAAGCTTGACCTTCGACTTCTTTTGCAGGGGAACTCTCTTGATGGAAAGCAATGAGTTAGTCTTGGTATCCCCAACTACTAGCCACCACCCCTCTTCTTTGGTCCTGGGATACCTTGGTGCATCAACAGGGCCAACCTGTTCACGGTTCATATCAACTTGCAAAGTGATATACTCCCCAGCCCTTACATTCTCACTCTCCAGCACCTTAAATGTCATTTCAATGTTGGGAAATCGTTTGCAAAATTCTTCAATATCTTCCAACTGTATCTCTGACATCTGAAGTAGTTCCTGAAGTAGTTCACGCCTCTCATCATACTCCATGTCCACCAAATCCGATACCCTCTCTATATTCTTTCCAGGAAATTCGTGGCATCTCTTTGCCAGCTCCCTTGTGAAGTGAGGAAGCTGTAGAAGCATCGAGTCACGATCCCACATACCCTGAGTGACCATCTGGCTGACTTCCATTGCTAGGAGAGAAAGGCTTAGCCATCCATTGCTGGAAATGACATCAACCATTGCCTGAAGCAACCTACTTGCAGAAAGGAGAACCTCATGCTGGTCCAATGATAGGTTCCCAGCCACTTGATGCCTTGCGAAATGGGCCTGAAGCAGAGCATTTGCTTTGACGTGAGGATCTGTGCAATTGGGATTCTCAAAGGAAAATCTCTGGTGGTTAATCAACCTTCGAATCACCTCTTCCTCTCCAGGTCGTATAGAAAGTTGTGAATACTCTGAAGCATGAGTTAGAATCTCAAGAAGACCCTTCATCTTTGTTTTGGCAGTTAAGGAAGAACTGAAACGCTCAATGGTAGTATAGCTGATATAATAATATGAAGCTATGATGCCAAGATTCAAGGCAGAAAGGTCCCCATTCTCGACAGCAATACACTTGCTTGTTCCCAAGTCACTCAGTGTATTTTCAACAAGCTCTGAGAGGAGCTCAGAAATATGCTCCGCTGTAACTCCCTGAAGGTTATAATAGTTGGGATTTTGTGTGAGCCTCCTGTACAAGAAGGTCCATGTAAGATAATCGACAGCATCTTGCTGGTTGTTAATTACTCCAGCTACAACTTCTGCATTTATATTATCATGAAGGTAATGGTGGAAATGGCTTTCAACAGGCAATGCTTCGTATAAGAACTTCTTGTAGTATTCTTTACGAGGAGCATGGCAGAGGATGACACATTTCCCAGAATTTTCTTTCTTAGGGCGACAGGCATGACCAATCATCTGCAAGAGATCAGCAACTGGGTAATCAGTGTGAAGATTTTCCCGGCCATCATAATATTGAGTTCCCATCACAACCACTAAATGGGCTGACAACGGCATTCCCCAGCACAATGAACTGCTCATGACACACAATTGAATATACTCAGCTTCAAAAAGTGCTGACACAATGTCTTGATCGTCACTGGTTAGTCCCTCATGCAAGAAGCCCACTCCATGGCGCAAAGTGTCTCGCAACTTTTCATTGCTAATTTTCTCAATGAAAGGCTCCATCTCTTTTAGAGAATGCAATAAAAATGAGGGGTTCCCACCACTCTCTGCATTTGAGTAATCCATCAGATCCTGAGCTGTTTGCCGGACATGTTTCCTTGTAGGAACATACACAAGAGCTGGTTTCCCATTCTTGGCATGTTGAACAATTGCAGTGTACGTGGGTTTTGTCATAGCTTGCATTCTTGCTTCAAAATTAGCTATATCCACCCCCTGAATGTGTATTTCTGGCACTGGGCGCACACCAGGAGGAAAATTGAAAAGGCCATGAGAGGTAGCCCCTATCCATTCTCCAAGATCCTTGGCATTTGCAAGAGAAGTTGACAGCGCCACAATACGAATCTTGTTCTCAGGTAGACTCGCTATGTATCTCATCCTAGAGACTATTACCTCCACTATGGGACCACCCTGACCACCAACCAAGTGTAGTTCATCTATAATAAAAAGACTAACTTGTTGAACATGCTTCCTCTGTTTCCAGCGGCGAGATAAAGCATCCCATTTCTCTGGAGTGCTGATGATAATCTGACCTTTTTCAAGTAGCTTTAAATCTGTGTTAGTTTCCCCTGTTAATTCAACAACACGCAGATTGAGACCATTTGGTCCCATTCCAAACTTCTTTTGCCAGTCAGTGTGCCGTTCCTTGGCAAGACCTTCAACAGGGGCAATATACACAACTCGCATACCACTTTCAGAGGCCTTTTGATGGTTCCTCAATACAGCAAATTCTGCGCATATGGTCTTCCCACTCCCTGTTGGTGCAGCAACTAAGACATTGTCATCAGAATTATACAAAACAGTGAAGACCTGAGTCTGGACAGGATTAAACTGCTTGAAATCTAGATACAGAGCTTCATATAGCGGATTCCTTAATGCGGTCACAGGAAGTGGTTGCAGGTCCAATAACTCTGTTGGTGGAGGATACTTTTCAGGTAAGATGAGGTATCTGAAAGAAACAGGTAAAACAGTCTGTGACCCAAGCCACCTATCAGATACAACACGAATGAAGTAGTGAGGTGGAAGGGGTTCGTAAATTTGAACAGTGAAGTTCAAAGTATGATCCTCATCAATATACTGCTTCTTCAGCAAAAAATATTCATGATGAAGAATAGAATCCCCATCATTATCCTCCACAAGTACCCAAAATGGCTCCACGTACCCATGAACTTTGTCCTCCCATTGAAAGTCTGGCGTTATTGTAAGCTCAACCCTCAGTACAGTTCGAGTAATTGGCTGCACATGTGCTGCAAGGTTTAATTTGGGGAACTGGTGGATGAATTTATGAAGTGTTCTTCCCATCTTTGGCATTTGAATAAGCTCCCCTAGCTCCTGTGAAGAGAGGTCATAATACCTTTCCCAGGCCAAAGCCATCTTCTCCAACTTCAACAACGTATCTTTTGCTATTCCACGGAATTGGAGAAGTGGTGTTTGAACACTCCACATCCTCTTGCTAACCATTTTACACAAGTTCAAAGCCTTCTCTGCAAGTTGAGCCCATCCTCGTTTCAAAACGATCTCGAAAAGAGCTCGTACAAGACGCCCAGCACTCTGACCAAGAGAAAAACAAAGAGAGAAATGAATAAAAGCTAAGAAAAGCAAACAAATCCAATTGAAGTAAAATATATGCAAACTAACTAACTAGACCAAGCTGCAGACTGGCCGCTGTAACTCAAATACAAGACAGAAAGGAAAAAGGGCAAAACAAAAATAATACAAACCTGTGTAATGTAAACCATATCTGATGCCAATGAAAGCCCATCAAGCTTCAGCTGTGAAATATATGCTTGCAGCAAAACATTAATCTTGCAACTGGGATCTTCCAGGCTCTCCTTGACCGGAATGGGAACACGCTCCAATAACTTTACTAGTTCCATCTTTTCATCCTGCCGCACAGTGACATACTTAAACTCTTCACTGAGCGAGAACAACCGATAAAGCTCAATATCCCCCATTGTTGGCTTCAAATGCTCATTATATGTCGATATTGTTCCATGAGTTATGTAGTAATGGCTAGCAATGCGACCCAAGTCTGTCACCTGGAAATATCCACTTTTTCTGTCATACTTTATCAAATTGTTCTTCTCCAAGATGGTTGCAGCAGAATGGATCTGCCAAAAGTAAAGGTTAACAACATGAGAATCCATAAGAGATACAGAATGCAGAAAAAATAAATACTGCAAAAGTCATACATCAAGGACAAAGAACTATACGAGTCAAGGGAAACCAGATACAAACCAGCAAGAACATAAATAAATTAACTTCTACTGATATTGAATTGAGAATATCAAGGAGTAAACATCTAAGAAGCAAAAATGTATCAAGGACCGAAAATCATCAAAATGGTCAACCTATATAGACTCAAATGCTATCAAATAAAACAGTAGAGAACAAATTCCTAATACTATTTTTGAGAATATCAAGCCACCTAATGTTTCTTTGTCTATCAGTGATCCCTGTGCATCATACCACAGGATTGACATGCACCTTTTTCCAGTTCATTGTCCTAGTAATTAAAAGGATAGTTAAATACGATTATAACTCATAGGACAACAATCAAATGACAAAAAAAATCTGTTCTGGACAATATAAAAGTAAATTACTAAAGTGTAGTGATGCTTACCAAATCAGCTCGCCTCTCGTCCAATGTAAGATCTCTAGTGAGAACATTAGCTTCCAAACCATAGAGTGTAGGATTCCTTATCATGCGAATATACAGGTAAGTGTATCCCAACCAATGACAAGCTTCTCTAGCATTTTGAACAGTTCCAAGAACAATTTCAGCATTCAATTGATCTGCCAATCTGGACACAAATTGACTTTCAATAGGAAGTTGTTGGTTCATCATAGAAAGATAGTATTGCAGTTCAGTGTGCCCAGTAATGATTATCCCTTCTCCATATGAATCATACTGAGGTCTTCCTGCACGACCCAACATCTGCATAACATCAAGAGGACTTAGTTCAGTCCATGCTCCCTTTTCTGGATCATAGATCTGGGTCCCTTTGATTATCACAGTATGAGCTGGCAGATTCACACCCCAAGCAAGTGTTGCAGTCGAGACCAAAACTTGTACATGCCCATCAGCAAAGAGATCCTCAACTAGTTGGCGGTCAGCTCTGTTCAACCCAGCATGATGAATAGCAAAACCATATGGTAAAAGGTCTTTGAGATCATTGCTCTTGACCAATTCAGTATGAGTATGAAGAATTTCCCTGCTTGCACCGTCTTCTTTCAAAAATTTACCAAGGGTATCATTAGCAAGTGCAGTATCTCGTAAAGCACGAGCTGTCTTGGCTGTTTCTGTCCTTGAGTGGACAAAAATAAGAACTTGATGTTTTCCAGCTACAGCCATCACCTTTTCATAGCAGAGATCATTCATCAATTGAAACCTCTGCAATGGCTTCCTTACCGTGATTCCAATGTACTGTTGAGAAAGCGGGACAGGCCTGTAACTATTGTCAAAATGAAACAGGCTCTTATTACAATCAACCCGTAAGAACAACGCTACATCTTGATAGTTAGGGAGTGTGGCAGATAATCCCACCAACCGGATATGATTTCCAGTGGTCTCAATCTGCCTAATAGTTCTTGCAACAATGGTTTCAAGAACAGGGCCTCTATTGTCATGGAGAAGATGAATTTCATCGATGATTAAAAGTTTCACGAGTTGTGTATAAGTTCGATCTCCTGACTTTCTGGTAATGATATCCCACTTCTCAGGAGTGGTAACAATGATTTGAGTCTCTTCAATTTGGTGGCGAGTCAGTGTCTGGTCACCACTTAGCTCCCTCACTGTGACACCATACTCTTGCAAACGATTAGACAAGTTGCCAACAACTTCAGCAACAAGAGCTTTCATAGGAGCAACGTATACAATCTTATAAGCATTGTGGTTAACTGAACCATCCTCATTCATGTTAAGTGCAAGCTGCTGAAGGATAGTGAGGACGGCAACATTAGTTTTCCCAGCCCCAGTAGGAGCACATAAGAGGATATTGTCTGCTTTTTTAAAAGCAGCCTCATAAAGTTTACTCTGTACCCTGTTCAACTGAATCATTCCTTTGAATGCTGGTTGAGCCCATTCTGGCATATCAGATATTTTTACAAGTTTCTCATTAGCGCCGAATGGTTTAGGCTTCAATGCCGGCACATGAACTTCTTCAACTCCCTTCCTGGAATGAGATCTATAAGACCCATCCGGAAGCGCACACTTCTTTGGCACCAAATGTCTACTTTGATCTTGTGCAAGGCTTTCAAGATCAAGCAGGTGAGAGTGGCTATTCCACCAACCATTATCACCATCTCCACCAACAAGTCCCCTCCTAGCAATGTCCCCATCTCCACCACTAGTCTTCAACTTTCGAGCCTCTTCTCTAATACCCCTCTCCAAGTTCTGTTGCCTCTCCTTCGCACTAGCCCTTGTGGCATGCAACTGGTCCACAATTGATGCCAAACCCACACGCAACATCTCCTCCTCGATTCTCTTCCTCTCATCCTGGCCTTGGGCTCTTGCCAAACGGGTGCACCAGAAAATCTTCAACCGGTTTGGCAACAGAAACTTGATTAGGTCAAAATTCTTAAAATCAAGGTATTGCAACAGCTTGGATTCGACATCCCTATCGTCGCCTTCAGGTAGTATCCCCAGCACCTCTTCAGCGAGCTTCTGGCACTGCTGTGGATCAATCTGTTTGTCATAAGCTTCCGAGATCTTCCTCTGAAGCCAATAAGCATCAATGTCCTGCACATTAAGTCTCACACCCTCATTGGCTTCCTGTATTTCAACATCATCAATCCCCCCACCCATTTGCATAGCCCCGGACCCGGCTCGTTCCCCCACATCACCATCGTCCTCTTCCTCATCCTCCTGCACCATATCAAGATCACTTCCCTGCTCATTGTCTTCATTCTCTTCAAACTCAACCGCAACGCCCACATTATCATCAAGCCCTTCATCACCATTAAACCCACCAGCATCACCCCCATCTTGGTAGTCAGTGATCTGCGCCCCAACCTTTACAAAAAGGTCAAATACCGAATCTGGTATGGGGTTCAACAACTTCTCAATCTCCGATTTCTTAGCTGGATTCAACAGCTTGTCATTCTTGAGCACAGCCAAAATCTCATCAGCCGCGCCACTGATTATATTGAATGGCTGACCACCCAACTGTTTCTGAATGACACCAAGCATAATCTCATAGGCAGCCTGTGTCTCCCTGGTCTTAGGCTGATACACACCTTCCTCTGTGTCATTAAGGACGCTAATACGGCGTCGTTTATGGCGAATTGGGGCAGGTTCATCGTCCGCGGCGTCACGCTCCTTCTTCTTCTTCTTGGACGACTTGTTAAGCTTGTCATCCAACTCCGCCGGTCTTCCCCTGTAGGCCCTGTCGCCGAAGCTTCTGGGGTCAATCTTGCCCCAGAGAGACTCAGGCTCGCCGGTGGGCTCGTGCGTGTCACGTGGTCGAGAGTCGGTGGTCAGTACCAGGCTCGAGTTGGACCGATACTCATATTGCTTGTTTCGGGCGTGCGCCTCCGCACCACCGCCCAAATTGTGCTGCGACATTATGGGAACTCAAAAACCCTAAAGAGAAAACAAGAACGGAGCGAGCCTAGGATTTAGTTTTTGATTCGATTGTAAAAAAGACTAACAGGTATATGGAATTGGGAGACGGGAATGTACCTTGTCAAACTTGTCAAGGTGAAACCCTAACACGTACTGTGATTTTTGTGTGTGTGAGTGGCTACCCGCCTTTTATAGAGCTCTCAGTCTCCGCTAACCGCCTTTCGCAGAATTATGAACCGACGTCCTGATTTTTATAATTTTTCCTTTTTCCAGAGACTCCCTCCATCATTTTCATTTGGACTGGTTTTATTTTATTGGACTTCTCCACCGGCCCAGGATAATAATTAATGTGGGGTTTTCTGGGCTTTTTCATCGTCCTATTGTAATGTCAATTTTTATTATTATTTAAAAACATAATTATCGTCTAAACTAACCCTAAACCTCTACACTCTAATTTTTTTTTAACTTTACATTATGTTTTAACACATAAACGGTTAGAATTATGAAAATTAAATGTAGAAATACGTTACTTGCAAGAAATTAAATGGGGTATAATATTATTTGAGCACACATTTTTTTTTAGAAGAATCCATTAAAGTTCAACAAGGTTACACATAACAACTGCTCCGGTGGAGCCGTTAAAAAAGTTGCACGACGGCGGTGCTTGTGCTCACAGGTGTGCACGGCGGCAGTGGTCTGAACAAAGAGAGCATAGAGTTGTTGGTGAAGGTTCATGGTGGCTCTATTGGTTGCACTAATGTGATGACTGTGATGGGCGTGGCTTCAGGTGGTGGGTGCCATGATTTGAGCAGTGGTGAGCTCAAGCTTGCAATTGCAGGAGAGGATTGGTGGCATGGATGATTGATGTGGGCTGCTGTGGGTGCCATGAATTGGGTGTCCAAAGAAAAAAAAATTAAATAAAGAAATATAAATAATAATGAGGGAAAATGAAGAGGTAAATCGAATTGCGTTTCACTGCCGTGAGTGGTGGTTGTGCCTCCATTTGTGGTGATTCGTCGGTAAATTTGCCGGGATTCGGAATATTTCCGAAATCTTCGTACAATTGTTTTCCACATCCGAATGATGACCAGTGCCATCTTAACGTTTGAAATTCACGGTTGACTTTCCGTCCAATTTTCGAAATCGCGCTAAAAACCTCCATAATACACATTTTATGTGCAAATAAACATTTTTCTCATATTTTCCCTACACATGCAAAAACACTAATTAAACACACTAAACAACTCTCGGAAAAGCCTAATCCAAGTGATTTAGAGGCGCTTTTAGTACGTAAAATACATGCTAATCACCGTATCGGTTGGCCCACCCATCGGAGCAAATTCCCAGTATTGAGGAGCCAAAACAAAGGACTTCCCCATTCCACCAATCTCCACCCAAGATGATAGACCAAACCAATCATAGTTTTGACAAAAACCACGCCAAGAAAACCACCACGAGGGGCTGGCAAGATCAGAAGCCGAAGCATCCCTTGTGCTAGATTACGACCCGGGAAATCTCTCAAAATCGAAGCCGCTGGGATTCGAAAGGATTTCAAGCCAAAACCAAAGCGGCGGCTTGAAAGGGAAAAGACAGAGTGACATCATTTTTTTTTTGACATTTCTATATATGATTTTTTTTCAGCACACATTGGTTATATATATATATATATCCGTGCATTAGATTAGTATCTGAGTTTGATTAAAAGCTTTGGTAGATATATTTAAATCTAGCTCGAGATTTAATTTCATAAGGTCAATATTTTAAGGGTAGGTAGCAAATCTCTGTCCATATAGTTTTAATTTTCACAGTACGTATTAGTTCAGTATTAATTTAATACATTGCATGTAGCTAGGCCCCGGTCGGTGCAGATTCTATATTTTTAGTAAACTTAATTTCTTGAATAGAATGTATACCTATATATATAGATATATGTACTTACATGGAATGAAAGAAAAAACATATATGCACCTAAAATACATATGGATTTCAAATGATACATTAATTGTACCTTTATTTCACATTCCATCCCTGCCTGTGTCTATAGTAAATTTGCTTGAATAATAGACTCTTTTCATATATTCGATCATATGAAATTAATGAAAGATGGATTTCATCAAATGATACAATGTACCTGCCTTGTAATTTCCAATTCAAAATTTACATGCATGGTAACTTTTATTCCTCTAAAATATTAATTAAAAAGAATAAGCTTAATTAATTTAGAAATATTCAAATGGAAATTAATATACTATTCACTAACATGATATTTCATTACTTACATATATATATAGATGGATAAAAAAAAATACTAACATATACATATATAATAGGCCAGATCGAAGAAATTGAGTTTCAACTTTCAAGGATTGCTGCTGCATAATCAGGCCGCAGAGGCGCATTTAAATCGATCATTTTCCATTAGCGAATATGCCTAGCGATCAACAAGTATGTATTATTCTTCACGACTCTATATATCTTCTTCTCTCGATCTCATACATATAGGCTAGGGTTTAATTCATACATATATAATTAAATTTCATGTTCAGAAAATGCGATTGGACGTTAATAATTTCTTCATACTAAATCATCAAATATGTTCAGTACTGTTTATGTAGAATATTGTTCTTTAATTTGTTTATTGGAAGCATATAACTTTTTTTTGTTTTATAGTCGAGAAAGTATACATCTACTTTTATTTTTCAAAAAACTTTGTAACTTGATCTTCTTAATTAGTGTCATATTTAGCTTCATCTCTAGACTAAGCGCGTACATCAATCGATTCTAAAACATGCCAATTATTGATCATGATGTGGGACAAATTAATATTGTGTCAGTTTTAGCTGTACAAAGATTAAAAAAAAAAAAAAAAGTGCACTAAATCATAAACAAGTTATTGAAAGATTGGTAATTCGATCACATGCACCAATATATGTAACGCTTCTTAATTTGTTTTATCTTTTTGGGGCTAATTAAACTGGCATATTTCTTGTTCTACATCAAATCAACATGCAAGTATGTATTATGCAACTCTGAATGATCTGTTGATCGACATAGTTTGGATTTTATCGATTAAATTTGATTTAAATTGCCTCCATTTCGATGAAAGTAGCGCCTTCATTATGTCCCATCGATCGATTTAACCCTTTATTTTCCATAATTTGCATAAAACTTAATTAAATTGATATCTACAAACCATTTTCAGCAAGGAATGCTTGGATTCTCAATTAATTTAAAATCCAAGGGTACGCACTAGTACTACTACTGATCTTTTATATATATATACTAGAAATGAAAACACACCCTACGTGTGTGAAAGTGAGTAGTTTTTTTTTCTAGAAGGTAGTGGCAAGTTTTTTTTTATTGTAAATTCTTTTATTAATTATTTTGTTTTTGACATTTTTATCCTGACAGTTGACATTTTATACAATGTTATTTAATATTTGAGGGTTATTAAAGTAATAAAATTCGGTTATGGTTGACAAAAACTCTTATCTTAAATATAGTATAGATGTGAGGGTTATTAAAGTAATAAAATTCGGTTATAGTTGACAAAAACTCTTCTCTTAAATATAGTATAGATATAGAGTACGTAAAACTATGGTATGCTAACATTTCTCATACATAATTAATGAGAAGAGAAAGTCATTGTTAAGGTAAAGAAGATCTTCATTAAAGTAAATTAAGTTCTCGTTTGAGTAAATAAGTCTTAAAAGTGGTAATTGTAATATTTTACGACTTGACGACACATATTACAACTTCGACAACTTTTGTGGTAACTATGAAAAAACTTTCGTTAAAGTAAATAAAGTTCTTATTAGAGTAAATATGTTTTCATTTGAATAATTAAGTCTTAAAAGTTGTAATTATACGTATGAGATACGTTAACATATATTAGAATTTTCCATATATATATATACACACAATGATTTTCCATATATATATATATTAATTCATAATTGAGTATGCTCTATTTAATTTGTTGTTGACTTAGTGAATTAATTATTATCTGTTTTTAATTTTGTTGTTATGAAACATTAATTCAATACATACATATAGATAACAATCCCGAGTTGGCATGGGGATTACATACCACCCCCCAATGTTCAGCAACTTAGTTGGCTTTCTCAACCTCAAGTTCAAGGCTCCCAAAGACTACAGCAGAACTCTAGCCTTAACTTCCCTGCCCATAATGCTCAAAATTCAAGGTGATCAACGTACTGATTGCAATTGAAGGTCCTCAATTACTTCAACTCTAGGGTTTAATTAGGGTTTAGTACGTACGGTATAATATATTAATAAGCTCTAATTGCGTGCAGGCCGCGTGTTACAAACGCATGTTATGATCCGATGTATGAAGCCATGGCCATACCTTTGGATCCTCATCTGCGCATTTTTATTGCAAAACCCAACGGTATGTGACTATGTACGTGGCTGCTATAAGTAATTAATTTCTTCCTTTCACTAATATATAGCTCGGTTTTAATTTAGCTGCAGATATATATAGTTGAATACTTGAATTCATATTTACCTAAGTAAGTTCATGATAAAACAGCAACAGCTAATATATATATATATTCAACTTGATTTTCATATATACTTGGGATGCAGCACCAGACAATTAATGGTTCGGTGGAAAGTGAGATCAGGAATTAAGTGGGAGTTGGAGGTAGCTGTTGCATGCACCTAATTTACTCCATCTGACGATTTCTGCAGATCGATAGATGAAATAAATCTCAGCAATTTGATTTAATTTCATTCTAGAATTTAATTAAATTACCAGTAATAATAAAAACCCCGGCGGCAAAGGCTCGGGCTGTCATTCCAGACTTTAGAATTTTTCTGTTGGTAATTTTCTATATGCACTTAGTGGAATTTAGCCAAATTTAATTAGTCCACTTTAATTTGGTCAATGATGTGATGTGAATAAGCATGCATGCATATATTTTGTCTCTGTTAGAAATATGGGAAATCGACTTATATATGCAAATGGTAGCTAGCTTGCTAGGTTTTGGTTGACGATTTCAGCAACCATTTTCCTCTCAAGCAGGCCCGGCTGATCATCGAGCTAGCAAGCTTGTTATAGACAGAATTAGCTCAAATTAAATCGATCATCATCAAGAAAACCAACAAAAAGAGTGAAGATCGACGTGCGTGGGAGCTAGGATTCAAAGGGGTGCAAGTTAATTATATTGCCCACTCTAATGCATATTAATTCCTGCATATCCATAGTACTTAATTAATTAGTAGCTAGCTCCCACGTACATATAGCTTGATTCCACACTCGTACATATATGCCTGCCATTTGGGGTTGGACCAATTAAGAGTATGTCTTGGGCAGAATTTAATTAGCCATGGTTGAGCTCGATCAAAATATATACTAGTAGCTCTTATTCTCACTAAATTCTCTTTCTCCATATCTTCCAAGTATTGCCACAAATCAGCAGTAAATAGAGTTTACACATCGAATTTGGACTTGGTTCAAACCAAAATAGAGTTTAGGGTCCAAATCAAATCTAATAGATTGAAATAGGTACTTCAAAAAAAAAAAAAAACCCATTACAAAACTGTTATCATATATAACACTAGAAATATTCACACACCCGATGGATGTGGAAATGAAGGTAGTTATCTAATGAAAGTGGGTGGTTAAGCAATTAGTTTTTTTTTCTGCTATTTTGTTGTTTGACGCTTTTACCCATTTTAATTTATTTGTTTTTAAAGTATTTTAATGTATAAGGGGCATTTATGTAAAAAAAAAATCAGTTATGATTGACAATCCCTCTTCTCTTAAATATAGTATAGATAAAATATTTTAGCATTTTTATCAAGCGCTATAAAAAGTTCTTTGAGTTTACGAAAACACTTTGCTCTTAACTATTACACACGAGATTCAAATTTCTTATCTTTCCTCTCTTAAATATCTTTAATCGTCAACAAAAAAATGCTCCTTACCAATAAGCCCATTCCTTGATCCAAGCCCAACAACTGTAATCGGAGGGAATCAACTGCAAGAATAACAAATCCAAGCATAGAATATTAGAATAAGATATGGGTGTGATAAATACACGTTTTCAAATTAGAATACAGAAACCGAATTGTAGTGATAACCTGTCATGAAATTGTAGTGAATGCTAAGTTGCTAACCGAACTTATACTGTTGACGCATTTGGACTTTACTGGAGGGTATCTATCACTTAGCTGTGGAACTACCACTTGAAAAAGATACCAATTTTCCGACACTTAACCGTGTGCACTAGAAAACCGCCACATTTGGCTTTGGCCTTTGCTGCATTATCATCTACCTCTCTCTCAGTTGGGCACTGAGAATACCGCCACGTTTGGCTTTGGCCTTTGCTGCTGCTGCTGCATTATCATCTACCTCTCTCTCAGTGCCCAACTGCGTCAATCAATCGCCAATTCTTCTGTGGCAGTTAGTCCTGTAACCAATGGCTGCCACTATTCCTCTGCTTCTGTTCGTCCCCGCCAAAACCTTCCAAACCAAGCTCCACTCCAGTAGACTACTCAGACCCACAAAGCAGAGAGGTCCAATTCCACTAAAGTTTCAATCTTTTGAGTTCTACCAGAAAAAAAAAAGTTTCAATCTTGGAGCTTCTACTGTTGCTTTGAATTCTTTAGTTTTATTGATCATTTTGGTGGGTTTTGCAGGAAATGTTGGTTTGTCAATGATTACATGCTCCTCTTCGAATGGAAGAGGGCCTGATTCGGTGGACAGTGAAGCGAAGAGCGTGGAGCAGTTGCCTGAAGAGAACAGGCGTGCTGAGCTGTCTGCTCGAATTTCCTCAGGAGAGTTCACTGTGAACAAATCTGGGTATGAACTATGGCTTTTAGTTTTGCTTCTGTTGGGTAATTTGCTTGGTAAAATTAGTCCACTGGATTTTGAGCATACTTAATCCTGGCAAGTAGCAAGCTAATTGGATAAGCTCAAATTTGTTTAAATGTCATGTGTTTTGTGGTGAAAATGCTTGTGGGTATGCTTAAATTTGTATGATTAATGCTATTTAGGGCCAACATTGTAAATTTGTGTAAATATACTTGCACTCTTTTTGTTTGTCTATTCATAATTCTGAGTTCCTTTGAATGTGGTAACTAGTTATCCATCTAAATTGAGGAACGGTTTGTCAAAGTTGGGTGTTCCTTGGGAGATTCTAGACGTTTTATTCAATTGGGTAGATACGCATCAAGATCATCCAAAAATTCCAGAAGCAAAAGGATTAATTAGTGCCGTTCAGAATGAGGCCTTTTTCATTCCCCTATATGAGCTTTACCTCACATATGGTGGAATTTTCAGGCTGACCTTTGGACCAAAGGTTGGTATTTTCTAATATGTTTCTTTTAGCATGTTAACATTTCCCTCAACTTACTGGATTGTCATGACAAAAAGGCCACTGGCTTTGTTGAATTACTCAGTCATTCTCTTTATGGCCTGAATTTTTAGTTAATTCTTGCTGCAGTCCTTTTTGATAGTATCTGATCCTGCTATTGCCAAACATATATTAAGGGATAATTCAAAGGCTTATTCAAAGGTAAGCCAATTAACTAATCTCCCCCCAGCTCTCTCTCTCTCTCTCTCTCTCTCTTGCTCTCAATTGATAGTTACTTTGTTAACAGGGAATCTTGGCTGAAATTCTAGAATTTGTCATGGGTAAAGGACTCATCCCAGCAGATGGTGAAATATGGCGTGTTCGACGACGTGCTATAGTCCCTGCATTGCATCTGAAGGTATTTACCCACTTGTTTTATTTATGCTGCCTTTTTATTAAGAAAAGTAATGAGAGACCATAGATACTCTCTTTTGTTGACCATTTATTATGTTGATTTCTATACTTGCTTTAATCTGTAGTACGTAGCAGCTATGATTAACCTCTTCGGACAAGCTACAGAGAGGCTTTGCCAAAAGCTCGATGCTGCTGCATCTGATGGGGAAGATGTAGAGATGGAGTCTCTTTTCTCTCGTTTGACACTGGACATCATTGGCAAGGCACTATTTAATTATGACTTTGATTCGTTAACCAATGACACTGGCATAGTTGAGGTATTTCTATCATTCTTTTGTTCGTAGCATCAGTGGTTGAGGTTCTTTCTTTTTTACCTTTGAATTATCATCATTGATTCTCTTTTGGAAGTTGATTTCAATTTTCACAGCAATAGTTCTCATATTCATGTCTTTCTATTTTGGCTGGAATAGGCTGTTTACACTGTCTTGAGAGAAGCAGAAGATCGTAGTGTTGCACCAATACCAATCTGGGAGATCCCAATATGGAAAGACATTTCACCACGACAAAAAAAGGTGGCAAAGGCCCTCAAATTAATCAATGTTACCTTGGATGATCTGATTGCAATTTGCAAGGTAAAGCCATCAAGTGTTGGAAAACACATAGCTGTGTTCCGCAACTTCTTTTGTGGATATATTTTCCAATACGTACGAGCATATACGATACAGCATGGCTACCAAATATTAATCACATAACTTACTCCCAAGTCCTAACGACTGTTTTGCATAATATATTCATTTGTTGCAACTAATACTGATTTTGTTTCAAGAAGTGCAAGTATCTATAAGGAAACTTAAATTGATGAAGGCTGCTGAGTTAAGTCATGCTGGGAAGCACCGGATTCAATGGAAACTTTAAATTTATTTACCTTCAATTCTTTGTTTTGTTCTTGTGCAGAATTTAGAAGTCAAATTGAAATAACAGTTTTTTTACCACTTGATAGATGGCTGCTAAGCTGGTGAAATTTTTCTTTTGTTTTTGCTCATTGTTTGTACATCTGTAGAGGATGGTAGACGAAGAAGAACTACAGTTTCATGAGGAGTACATGAATGAACAAGATCCTAGTATTCTCCATTTCCTTTTGGCGTCAGGGGATGATGTAAGTAACTGCTAACTATCAGACATGATTATTACTAGCTCAAATCATTAAAATTTTTATACTATTTTTAGGTTTCTAGCAAGCAACTCCGTGATGACTTGATGACAATGCTTATAGCTGGGCATGAAACATCAGCTGCAGTTTTAACATGGACCTTTTACCTTCTTTCCCAGGTAAACACATTTGAGACTTAGACATCTAGTACAGGAACTAGATTCTCACTTTTATCTTCATTAGCACATAGAAATATGTGAGCTTACTTGAGGTGCAGAACTACACCAACATGTAAATCTGAGCAGGGGATGATGAATATGCAACACATGATTATTTTGCGACCAAAATAAGTAAATTCATTTTCTAGTAGATTAAAAAGTTATGATTATTATATATTTGAGGACAACAAATCACCATACATGCATTGGAACTAGAAGTCATCACGAGTTTACCTTTTGACTTGCAGGAGCCTAGGGTCATGTCCAAGCTCCAAGAGGAGGTATATCTGAACTTTAAATCTTCATGTATCCATAGTTGTACCAACAGAATCAGTTGGAATCATGAAGAATTTAGCTGTATGATAGTGTTTCATTTTAATTGCATTACTTTATTTCTTAGGTTGATTCTATTCTAGGGGATAGAATTCCAACCATTGAAGACATGAAAAAACTCAAGTATGCAACTCGAGTGATCAACGAAGTAAGCAGATCAGATTGATCAGAATGACTAAAAAGTTAAATCTTCTATATAAATGGTCGGTTTTGATTCTTTGGAATATCTTTCCTCCTCTTGCAGTCCTTGAGGCTGTATCCACAACCACCTGTGTTAATCCGTCGGTCTCTTGAGGATGACAGGCTTGGAGACTACTCCATAAAAAGGTTATACCTAGAAAATCTTTTGTAGCACCAGTTCAGTTATCAACATCATACTGCATGGTTATTTTCTAGCATTTTGCTTATTTTTTATTTCATAGGTTCTTCCTCGATCACCTGAACAAATTATAATAGGTATACATAGTTTACGTCTGTGTTTCCCGAGTTCGTTTTAATTTATGATGGAAACAATTTCTTTCATGTATAAATTATTTGTTATTATTGCAGAAAGCATGCTATTATTTGAGGAAGAAAAAAAAAAAGACTCGCACAGTATTATTTATTGTGCAACATACTAATGCAATTGTTAATATTAAAATCTACAGGGGTGAGGATATTTTTATTTGTGTTTGGAATCTGCATCGAAGTCCAAAACTATGGGATGACGCGGATAAGTTTAAGCCTGAAAGATGGCCATTAGATGGACCCAATCCAAATGAGACGAACCAAAATTTTAGGTATTAATTTCACTCTGCTTATTTCATGAATCAGGTGCATGTTACAAAATCCTTGTATGGTTTTCTCTTCTAAATAATTAGTTTTTGAGCGGAATTATAAGTGTTCTGTTAAGTTATTGAAGTTGTAAATGTTATCATCCTCGGTAGAACTGTTATTGTAAAAAAGAAATTCTCGTAATATAGGAGGGCGGCAGATAATGTATGGTAGGAATATAAACTATGAATCTTATCACTGGATTCACTGCACACTCCAATGTGAAAAGGGCTATTACAGAATCACATTTCATGGAATTCACATGTTTTGACTTTGGATATGACAAGTTTTAGACAAGGGCTATGAGTGTATGTGAAAAATTTATCATTACATATAAATATATTACACACTATTACTTGAGAAAGGGGTCAATTTTCAGAATACTGCAATCTTGTTGTAGTTAGTATATTTTTTTTCTTATTATTATTCTTTTATGTTTCACAAATAAATGTCAGTGGTATTTAACTATTTATTGTTTCAGTTACTTGCCCTTTGGTGGAGGACCACGGAAATGTGTAGGTGACATGTTTGCCACATACGAGGTATGAACTTGTGAAAGGTCAATTTTTGTGATATTGCAAGTCGCAAAACAGATCACTGGAATCTGTGCATGCTTCTCAAGATGACCATTTATGTATTCACTGCTTCTCCTTTACCCAAAGAAGAGCATTTTGTAACATTCACTTTGATGATTTACAGAATGTGGTAGCACTAGCAATGCTTGTTCGAAGATTTAACTTTCAAATGGCACTTGGTGCTCCTGAGGTAAGTCGTGTGTTATTTCCGACATGTATTATTTGTAGCCTAGCTGGAACTTTTAGAACGAGGATTCTACTTGGTATCTCTTGTTGTTGTGACACATCCTAGAAGCTAATGGTTTTAACCTATTCCAATATGAACTCTGTTGAAACAGAGGATGTCCAGCAGAGATTCTATGGCTTGCTTGGAGGGTGGTCGTAGAAACTTGAAATTTCTAGTAATTATCGAAGGGTGACAATTGACGAGAATGGTTCTCCGTGCAGGTGAAGATGACTACGGGAGCAACAATTCACACCACAGAAGGGTTGAAGATGACAGTCACAAGAAGAATAAAACCTCCCATAGTGCCCACATTGGAGATGCCTTCATTTGAAGTGGATACATCTGTTGGTGTTTCAAAAGGGGATTCTTTAGTTGGTCAAAAAGGTGAAGTTTCTTCTTCATATATTTCAGAGAGAGATAATTGAGATTTATGTTACTAGAGAGATAAACTGTTTGATGATGCCAGGTGTATGAAGTAATCTACGAATCAAAGAGGCTGTGTCCACATTTTATTACGATGGAATTGCATAGATGTAGTAGTCTCGCCAGAAAAGAAAGGGGTCGCAAAACTACGAAAGAAAATATGTTTGTAACTTTGCAAAGTGCAACAGCGACTTTAGGGTATTTTAAACAATCTCAAGTCATCAATATAGTTAATCTTCATAGTTGGTAAAATCCCGTTAAGAATGAGAGCATACAGTAATCTTTGAACTTGGTTAAATTCTTGTTTCCCTATTGAAGCACTTGGTCAGTTCATGTAGGCTAAAAATCATGAATTAGTGAAGTGTGTTACCTGTGAATGACTACAAATCTTGGTTCAAATTCTAGACTTCATTCAACTTCTGTTAAAATGGGCCTATTTATGTGCCATGTGCATGGTAAAACTAATTTCTCATTATATTCATTGACTAAAAAAGACAATTTTATTGGCGTATAAACACGGTAAGGATATTAAAATTTTATAGACTTGTCATTGTTTATTTTCATTACAACAACTTGGTCATAATTCTTGTAGAACTAGTAATTAAGATATATTAGTTCTAGTTAGATTCCACATTGAATCATTATGGTTGTACATGGATATGGTTTTCCAAGGTACATTATGATAAGGATTTAGTCTTCTTTATGGAATTAATTAATGTGCTTAGTCCTTGAGTTCCTATATATAGCCCTAAGTCCCTGCTGTACCAATCACTAAGCTATTCATAAACTAAGGCGCCCCATAAGAGATTGGATCGATACAATTAAGAGAAGATCTACGTACATTGGCTAATCCAGGTTAGTAAATAGATGTTCATGTTCTGTTCTTCATTATGCATATATATGCAATTGAATCTCTAGCGTGTTCTTGTTATAACTAATTACGAGTACTATATATATATATACATGCAGATTCTAACCAACAAACCATGCAACGGAAAGAAGCTATCGGCAATTCTTTTTACTTCGTCTTCACCATTATGTTGTTATTGGTTGCCTCTGTAATCTTGGTTGTGAGAGTCGCTCCAACCACCGCTCTACTTTGCGACCCACCAGATCGCTTAAAAATGGAGGTAACCGATGCCTCCCTCACCCTGTTCAACAGTACAACCACGTCCAACAACAGTTACAATCTCTCCCTCAACATCACCCTTCTAAACCCCAACGAGTATTTCCACATCTATTACCACAGCCCTCTAGTCGTCGCAGATTTCCACAACCAGACGTCTGCTATGGCGAGTGTCGCCGACTTTCACCAACCCGAAAGGAATACGACTCTTCTGACACCGTCGTTGAAACTGCAGCATGCAGCTGGGTCAGGGTCAGGGTCAGGGTCAGGAGGATATTACTACGACATTGTCGTCAAGCTTTATTTTCCAAAGACTTACAAGTCCATCTCCAAGTGGAGGACGGATTGGCCAAGCAATTTGCTTCTGTACACATGTGACTTGAAGGTTCCTTTGAAGAATGGATCACAATCTGCGACTAGTGCTTTTAATACTACCAAGTGCATGCCAGTCATGCTAGTCTGATTAGACCATTGGTTTAGCTTAAACATGTTCCATCTTAGATGAAGTTTATTATTCTCCTCTTTAGTTACTACATATATAGTCAATTAGTCATCAATAAAGTATTTTGTTTGAAAAAAAGAAGAAGGTTTGATTATGTATTGGGGTATTGCGCAAGATTTTCAGAATTTCATCAAATGGCGGCAATGGGAGGAGGTTGTTTCAGGGGCTTTTGTTTGTAGTTTGTTTGTTTATTTCTGCATTGTAATTTTTTTTATTTTTGAATTTTTCAAGTACAAAACATTTACTTTCAGTCACAAGGAATATTCATATTTACTTATCCAAGGTAGTTGGTGTAGTGGTTTGATACCAAAGTTATTCCAGGAGAGATCCTGAGTTTGACTCCTCTTGGATACCTGAGTGAGATGGGGTGGGGGTGTGTGTGTAAAAAAAAAAAATCTTATTTAGTTCCTAATTAATTATGTGATAGCTCAGCGACACCTTCTTTCCCATTGTCAGTAGGTAAACCTTTGTTTCTATTAATCATAAAGACTAGCTACTTTCCTTTTCATTCTATACCTAATTAAGCTTGGAAATAACCCACTGTTTTTCCTAGGGTAAGTGAGTAGTTCTGTTTATATATAGCTAGGCCTACGTTGTAGTTTTGAATAATTCTTCGATTGATCTCCATTTTCGATATCTTTTTTTAAGCATTCTCATAATCTCATCCATGGCCAATTAAGGACGCTGATTCTAACAGTAAGAATGGCTTCCTTCTCAAACTCAAAGGCCTCCTCGGCCTCCTCACGCTCATCATTCTCACTGTTTTTGCTGTTCTCCCGATTATCCTCTTCACATACATTGCTAATTCTGACATAACTCGTGCCTCGCTCGCTGAGTTCAACTTCAGTACTGCCACCACCAAGAACCGTTACAATACTTTCAGTACCACTATCCTTCACTACAATCTTGACCTCAATATCACAGTTGGAAAGCCCAACCAAAACTACGTACGGCATCTACTATGACAATGTTCGATCAAATCCTGGCTTATTACAAGAAGCAGAGGTTTGGTATGGTGAATTTGAGCTCTTTTTACCAAGGGAAAAAGAACACAACTGATCTGACACTATCATTGAAAGGACAACAATTAGTGATTTTTGAGGGTGTCGAAGATCGCTATGTTGGAGCTGAATATGATATTGTTGTCGAAAACAAGTACAAATCTGCTTCGGCGGCTAAGATCACTAGGTTGATCTGGCGTTTCAGTGTCAAGACTACCCAGTGCTACGATGATCACTTTGATGATGAGCTATTCTTCCATTTTGTTTTTCTTTGTTTTCTGGAGTTCCACTTGGTTTTATTGGCTGTAGTGTTGGTTTTAATTCTCTTGGGGCTTCTGCCGAGGCCAGAGAGCAGAGTACTACACTACAAGTTGATATTGATGACCATTGTACTATAATTGTTGTACTCTGATAATACATATGCTTATCAGAATCGGAATGTATATTGGTTGCATACGAGTTTTTCCGATTGTTGGGTTGTGTATAAGCTGATATCATATATAAAAACAAGTATAATTCCTAATCATTTGAAATGGTTTCCATTCATTCCAATTTGAAGTTGGATTATATTCAACAACCAATGGTTTTCATAGATTACATACTCTGGACTTGAGAGTACCATGCGTGGAACTCTCAATATATGGAAACTCGTAATTTTACACAATTAAGCTACTACATTGAAGAGTTGATTTTGGTGAATGCACTGCATATGAACGGTAGAAGACGAGGAATTACGAGCAGCCAAAACATCGGTGAACGGAATCAAGACCAGCAAATGCATTGATGCATAAGATCATGAATAGGAGTAGCCAAAACAACGCTTGATAGAAAAATGCCCTTTTCTAGCCGGCAATGACTCGGATTTAGATTTATTGCGAGGAAAGTGCCTATGAAAAGCCTTCACTGCTCCGGAGACCCCATCTTCATTCTCCATTGCCTTGGCAATTTCAACAGCACGCTCTTTTACCTGCATGATTTTCAAATTTATTCAGACATCTAAAGACAGAAAATAAGCTAGAGTATTTGAGACTATTACTTTCTTTTGATAATATTTAGAAACAAGAAATTATTATCTGATGTTATGTGGGAACACTACTTGCAGTTGGTAAAAGTAATTCCCATTTGCTATTTCCCAAATACCAGGCATTAAATGTTCAAAATGGTCTGCAGTGTTTCTAAAGGATTGCAACTTTGGAGTCTTTGCCGCCGCAGATGTATTTGAATGTTAAAATTGTATGCAACTAAACAATGGCAATTTCAGTTTAATCAATGTGTTGCATATGTGAGAAATTTACGTCCATCGGAAACGACAAGTCTATAGCACCGACTGTAAATAAAGAAAATATTTACCTTTGGATCTAACATGAACCGTATGGCATCAACCAATTTTTCCAGTGAGAACTCATCAACCGGGATTGGTGCAGGACCTACTCCTCTGGCATGCACCCTCTCACCCCAAAATGGCTGGTCTCCAAAGAATGGTACAATTGTAGTTGGACACTAAAAGAAGACAGAAGGTGACCGAAATAAGCCTCTGAATCAATCACAAATGTCAGATTGCAAAGGATAGCATAAGCAGTTACATTACCGCAGCTTTCAGACCGGCAGCAGTTGTCCCAGCACCTCCATGATGTACCTGGAAAGAATTCCATAACCAGTGAGAAACCAGATATATGCTCAAAAGAAATGTTGAAGCAAGAACTCAGATCCTCTTTTGACTATGGCTGTTTGGTACTCATAATAGAACCTCCAACACAAATCACTTTTCAATAGCTTCAACTACAATTCAGCATACTTTGATTTGGTCTTTATCACAATAAGATTGCTCAAGATATTTCTTATTACAATTCTATTTATTGTTTCTCATCAGAAGCTGATATGGTTCACTTTTTTTTTCCGGCACTAATATATCCAAAGTGAAAAAACTTTTAACTCTTTAGGAATAATAACTACATTGCTATAAACAAGTAGATTGCTTTGGAGCATATGAATTTATTATTACTACATCAATTCATCATTACAACATGTAACTGCTGCTACATGCTTCTAATGACAACGTTCAAGACTTTTCTATTGTCAGATTTGAACTAAAGATCATGTCACTGCAACAAAAATACCAAGTAGCTGTCATGAAGCTGGTAAAGTGTGCCGGTCCACCAACTCAGGAATTAACAAATTTGAAATTTCTATCAATTGAGTATCTTAAGAACTGAAATTTAAAAAGCAATATCTTAAGAATTGACCTAAAGACAAGCTTGCAAGAACCTAGATCCAAGAGGGCAAACCAAACGACACAGAGTACATCAAGTTTACACAAAGATATGTTTCAGCACCAGTGCAGCAAAATCTGAACTAAACCAAAATGAAGCAAGAGAATTTACCACGGCAGAGCATCGTTGAAAGAGCCAATCATGGGGGCAATTGTCCACTAAGTACACAGAATCATTTGGTTCTACCGCTGAGAAGAGAAAAGTAAATAGGTATTCATGCCTAGAGAAGCATGTAAAGACACTATGCTTGAAAATAATCTGAAGTATCAAGACTTACAATTACCAAGGCCACCCCAGCCTTTGTTGATAATGCCTCTCTGCTCAGTAATTTCCAGAGCTTGAAGAATAATATCGGTCATTTTCTCTGGTTCTTGAAGAGGCTAATACAAGCCACAATAAAAGAAAAAAAAACATTAGGAAAGGGAGCTAAGGAACAAGTACTTATTTGAGGCTAAGGAGGACAAAAGGGAGCTACTATGGAACTGGAATAATATATATATATATATATATATATATATATATATATATATATATAGTAAACAGGAATAGAAAAAGCTGCGAGAAAAACATACAAGGCTACCAAATCCAACATAGACAGGCACTTCACCACCTCCAAGCCACTTCACAAGTGAATCAGGGGGTTCATAATTAGAAGCAAGGTCAAGAAAACAAAATCCAACGACATCAATCTTAGGCCCCCAATCTGCCAATCAAGTGAAAACTAGAGAATATTAGAAAATCATCAGCAAGAAAGATTATAAGCACTCAAGATACTAGGATATAGTGATAGCAGAGTTTCCTCTCCTCTTTTTTGCATTGTATGTTCAAGTCTAGTAATACTTCTATTCTCCCTGTAACTGAGGGTCTTCTTATTTGGTCAAGGTGGCATATATCTACCCTAGTAAATCATATATCTTCAGAAAGAAATTCTAGTCAAGAAACTGAGCAATGGCAGAAGGCATATTATGGCACTTTTTCTCGACATTACATCAGAATATGACTTTCTTTAAGCTTTTCAATGAAATCATTAGCTCGTACATTCAGAAGCTAGAGGAGGGACCTAATAGACACACATAATGGCCAATGAGGTTACCAACATACTGTAGAGTCAAAATAAACAAGAAATAAAGTGAATCCGCAAGAGATTCAGTGCAGGAAGACCAAGACACAACAAGAAAACGTAACATACGAACAGTGAGGCTGATTTTTTAACTCATGGAATAATGATGAGCAAAATATTAACAAGCTCACAATAGATATTAGCAACTGTTAATCGTTCAGTACGTAGTGGGCAATGCATTGAAGAAAACTGTGACGCTACATGAAAGGAAAACCTGAAACTTAATTACCATATGACATTTATCAGTCAACTTATGGTAGCAGCAACCCATGACCTTATATCATGTCAATTCATACAAAGTTTTCATCTGAAGGTAAAAGATTTAAATATATGACCTTTAGGTTTGGGAACAAGATGAGGACTCCATATATACCCATAGGGAACGTCAGGAGGAGTACTGTAGTATCCACTTAAATATGTGATACGTCTCAGCTTCAGCATTTTCTTCCTAAACTCATTTATCATGTCTCGAATTCCTAGCCAAATTAATGCATCGACTATTTGATATGATAGCTGGAAAGAAAAGAAAAATCTGTTTAACAGCAAAATAAAGAACTGGCCAACAAAAGCATCAATATAAATCAAAATCAGTAAGATATAAAAGTATGATATGACACTCACTCTATATGCAATAGGTTGCTTGACACGGGATAGAGGATGAGGGAATTCACCGGTAGGCCTAAGAAAAAGTAAGCAAACTATCAAGCAATATAATATACAAATCTAATATGGCAGATTGTAAGCTACATATCAACATGAAAGAATATTCTGCAAGAGGAATATTATCCTCTGTTAGGATGAGCATTTAAACGTAAAACGTCCAAAAATGGGAATGGTGATAAGGAAAAAGTAAAATTTGCAGCTTTTCTAGAGTCAACTTTTTACCAGTACTTTTAGGAAAGCTGCATATGTGATGAACATTCCCTATATTGCTATCTATTGTGTGCCTTTGAGAATCTATAGCATCAAAATGAACAATCGACACAGAAAGTCTAAAACAATAACAAGTTAATAATTAATAAAATATACTTACGTCCATGGCATTGTGAAAAATATATGAAGCGGTACTTTTAGTGCCTCAGCAACATGAGAATGCCCTGGACAAGGGTTTGCAAAGATTAAGAGTCCACTAAATGATTTACACCACATAAAAATAAAAAATAAAGATCTTTTGGTTATAGTTATTTTCCAAAGAACATAAGCATGGAGCTTTTCAAGAAGTTCAAGTGATTGAGCTAAATACACAAGCAAGTTAGTTTGGAATATGACAAAGTAAAATTAGTTTGACTTGATTAACTTTAACAAGAAAACTCTGAAGACCATTAACTGTCAAGCACGTTCCTTAAGAAACTATTGACACTTGAAAACACAAATTAAGAGTAATTAAACAAATAAATAAGATGATGAAATCTAACCATATGCTGGTGGGTTGGCAATTATTGCATCTACTTTAAATGGGACTTTGGAATCAGGATCAGGTTCCTTACACGCAGGAAGTAACGAAAATATTATTTCTTTTATTTGATGTCGCTGAATGGATACTTCTGAAGGTCCCGATGGCAAGAAACCTTTATTCTTGACCATATCTGTAAATATACACTACATCAATACAAAAGCTATTAATAAACTTACATTTGGTTATATACCTTAAAAACTCATCTCTCACAATTTAGCGAGTGTAAAGAGCTCAATTTATAGATGAACCAAAAACAAGAGTGCAAAGAGCTGAATAAAGAACCTTCCAAATTATAGAAGAACAAGCATCAAGCCAATGCAATTAATTAAGTACAAAAAACTTAAGCATCCAATAAAGAATGGCATATTCCAAGTAAATTCACAACGTTGAGTTTTATATATAAAGAATTCATTTTCAACATGGCTCACTGGAGAACTCAAGATCCCAGGAATGCCAACAGTGGATATCTCATTAATAGATTCAATGTGCGAAGCCTGTGATCCTCAGTGAAACCCGGAAACATTTCAGAGACTACCAAATGGACAGCAATTTGGAATTTGGACGGTGAAGCAGATATCCATTTCAGATGAGAGCTTTAAGGAAAGCGATTAATTTAAAAAGTACCTCAAAGAATAACTTACAAAAGGTGTAAATATTCGTGAGATTCGCTTATACATATGTGGTTCAATCTCACAAACAATTCCAGTACCAGTATAAACACCTCCATTGCTGACTCTATTGATTGAAACCTTTTGAGACAGTTAGGTGCACATTTGTGTGTTCTTGAAGGAACATCGAGGCAAATAGGCATGAATCTTCAATTGTAACATATCCAAGATTATTTTCCATCACCAAATATATCCGGAATTACTCAATAAAGCAGAACAAGCAAGGCGAAAGTTACTACTTTATACGCTAAAATTAAGTAATATTGTCTATGTCCCATCAGAACCTCAATGAATTAAGTCTGATAGATGAAACAAGGTAGTGGGTAAGTACCTTGTCCCTCATTAAAACAAAATAAGAATATTAGCAATAACCAAATGATGGTATTACCCGACAAAAGACTCATCACAAAGTAAGCAGGATATCCAAAAAGAAAAAAGTTCAAAAATATTCACTTACATTCAGCAAGAACTTTCGGATCTCCACCTAAAGGAAAGAACTCCAACCCAGCAGTAAGGACAAAATCTTTGAAATTTGCATGAGTTGCTAGCCTAACCCTATGCCCATATTCCTGCAAGTAAAGTAACATACCATCAATTAACGGATAAGGTTTCCAGATATCATAACCAAACTCTCTTTATTTCTACTTGTTCATTGCCTGTGAATTCCATTAAGAAAACAGACGTCCTCCAAAATGTTTTTTTTTAGTTTGTAGGGTTTCCTTATGCAACTTTTGTACTTCATTTTCCATTTTTATAAAATCTCTTTTTTCTTGAAAGAGGTAGAATTAAAAAACACATGTACGTTGCCATATCAGTCGGATGGGCGCATTCAGTGTTTTTTAAAGAGGATCTTCCAGGATATCAAGGATAGAATTTTCTTTCAGGATATTCAATGTCATGCAACAGTTTCTACAAGAATGAACATGTACAGACCCAGCAATAAATCAATAAGGCAACTGAAACTTGAAAACAGAAACAGTTGCTATTTCAATTGAAACTGCATCTCGCTACTCAACCTAATCAAGAGTAGCCAGCAAGAGATCACCAACTGTATTACCATTGAAGTCAACAATTCCTAAAGAAAGTAGACACAAAATCATATAACATTTAACTGAGAAACTCTTAGAAAAAGTAAAAGCATATATAACCTGCAAACGTTTTCCAATAGCAACAAATGGTTGAACATCTCCTCGCGTACCAACAATGAGCATTACAATTTGCAGTGGAGGTATATCAGGAACATCTGCTTCTTCTGTTGCACTGGAACTTTCTTCATCATAAACAACTCCGGTTCCGAAATCCAGTGAATGCGGTTTAATATCTCCCGGAACGTCAAATTTTACAGTCCCGTCATCTCTAACTGTTGCCACTCGTTTTAGGTGTTTAAGCTGCATAAGTTTAGGGAAGTGACAAATCCTGCAAAATTACAAATTGCAGAATGAAATAATCAACGAAGAAAAAGTAGAAAGATTGAATACCTTCTTTCTGAAAGGGATTTTTTCGTCAAAGAGTTTGGTTAGATATAGAGCTAATGACTTATTTTGACTCAATTTCGGGCTTGTAGTAAGCTGACCCGAACTCGAACCCGATGAGGTTCCGGTTCTGGTTCCGGTTCCGGCATTCGACGATTCTCCGGATACTTCCTCTACCGGCACATGCCTCTCTGTAATCCCTACGTCATCCACATTTTCTCACAGAATCAAAATACATATTACGCAAAAATTAGTAACATTATAGTGACGAATCAAAAAGGAGACGGAACCTGAAGAGGAGCTACCATTGCCGTCGTTAGCGTCGAGTTGTGCTTCGTAATAGACGGAAGTGTCGCTGGAGCTGCCGGAATCGGTTCGGCAAGGGTCGGCGGGAGGCTCTGCCATGGATTACAGACTGGCAGATTCTCAAGTTTTTTTTTTTTTTTCTGGCAAGAGGAGATTCTCAAGGTTAACGATGCCTAATGGGAAAGGTAGGTATCGCAATGTCGTAATAACTCCTCCTAACAAAGCGAAAAAGAGAGAGACAAAGAGAGAGGAGGTCACGTGGAGCTTGCGAAGTTGTAAGGACACGTTACCCGGAGAGATGAGAGGGCGCCAAAAATAATGTAACCGACCCACGAGGCTTTCACGGGTCGGGTTTAAACGGCTTTTCTATAAATCATTCAAACCTGATTTTTTCCATTTCTTTTTTATCATACAACAATTATTAGACCACCTGAACAATATAAGCTGAGCAAATCACTACCCCAACAATAAATATATATTTTAGCTTTGAAAATTAGCCACTGAATTTTTGACTAAGCTTCCTTTGATCAAGTATTGAGCAACTCCTAAGATACTTTGTTGTTTTACAAGTAACCCGCTAAAAAAAATCCATGTAGGATTTCAAATTTTTATCACAATAAATCAGGATTAACCCGCTAAACCCCATAAAAATGAATAGAAGAAAGGGTAAATTTTCAAACCCGCAGAAGTGAGCGTGGTTTGTAACACGCCACGTGTTCTAACTGTGCACTCAACCCCCATACCCAAACACTATCTCTTGCGCTTCTTCCTTGTTTGCCTCACAGTACTGCTCAGAGCTCAGTCGCAATGGCGGCAGAATCCATAGCAATGCTACCTTGGACCATCTCCTCCTCAATTCCCTCAGACCACAGGCTGCTGCCACGTGGACTCTCCGTCTCCCACACTCAAAGCTCCGGTCTTTCCAGGAATTGCGTGGTTGCCAGATACTCGTCCACGCAATCTTCGTTGCTTTTCTCCAACCACTCGCTGCGGAAGTGCTTGCCGCCGCTAAAAGCACTAGTGACTGTGGAAAATAAGACCGTCAATACGACGCCGTTAACCGGCGATGATAAAGTCGGAGTCTTGTTGCTCAACCTCGGTGGCCCGGAGACTCTTGACGATGTCCAACCTTTCTTGTTTAACCTCTTCGCAGATCCGGTAACTTCCTGAAGCTCTTTCTTCTTAAATCACTGAGTTTTGCTAGAGTCCATGGATTTAGAAACTTTAAGATGTATTATGCATGTGAATTGTTGTATTGGCATAGGGCTTTTGAGTGTGTAGCCTTTTTGTTTAACCTCATGCCTTGTTTGATTAGTGAATTTTGAGTAGAAGCCATGAATTTAGAAACTTTAAGATGTGAGTGGAGGTAACAATTGGGCAGGATATCATTAGACTGCCAAGGCTGTTCCGGTTTCTTCAGAAGCCATTGGCGCAATTTATATCTGTTCTGAGGGCACCAAAGAGCAAAGAAGGCTACGCGGCAATTGGCGGTGGCTCTCCTCTCCGAACGATAACTGATGCACAGGTATGACCTTTACTTGTCTCCTCACATTGACTCAAATGCTCTTGATTTTCATGTAGAAAGCCTAGTGATTTAAGCTTATTGGAAATGGTTTCTTTATTCAGGCAGAAGAGTTGAGGAAGTCTCTTTGGGACAAGGATGTCCCAGCAAAAGTGTATGTGGGTATGCGTTATTGGCATCCATTTACTGAAGAAGCTATAGAACAGGTATTTCGTCAGCTCTAATTTTATTTTCAAGGTATGCATTAATAGTATCTAGCCATGTACTGTAGGTATCATTTAGTTGAATCACTCCACCTGACTATAATAGTAATTTTGTTTTCGGCTGTGCTCTGTCAATTCTTAAGCTTTTCTTTTTGTGTGAACAAAAGTTCATGGATGGGTTGTTGATTCTAAGATAATTTTGTAGATAAAAAGAGATGGAATTACGAAGCTTGTTGTCCTTCCGCTTTATCCACAATTTTCAATATCAACTAGCGGTTCAAGCCTTCGGCTCTTGGAGAGTATATTCCGGTGATGCCTTAGCATGTATTACCATATCATTGTGCAAATTTATAATCTGTAATCTGACCAATAATTCGTTGGTTCATCCTCAGGGAGGACGAGTATCTAGTCAACATGCAGCACACAGTAATACCATCCTGGTACCAGCGTGAAGGATACATAACTGCAATGGCAAATTTGATTGAAAAAGAGCTAAAACGTTTTGACTTCCCTGAGAAGGTGTGGTGAACATTTTTCTTTTTAGCATCGAATTTCTACATGATGTTTCTTCGATCTTCATTGAATAATCACATTGGTTTGAAGCTGCAAACCATGCACAGATTAGCGAGATATTCCTGTTGCAAGACCTAATTTTTACTTGAAGTATAATAGCTGACATGTGCACTTTCTTTTGACAAGAGTGATTGAAGATTGAAAGAACTAAACCACCGTATCCATTTTGGATGGCAAATGAATATGATTTAGGTTCATAGAAAACTGCTGATAGTGTGCATCACAAGTTAAAGCGTTTTCATTTATAAATAATTTATAGACAATTACTGTCTTTGAGTGTGTTACTTATCCTGCATCTTTTGAATAAACCCTCACAAAAGTGAAAAAAACATCTGAGGCTATTACAATTCTCATGCCGGACCTGGTTATTTTAATCTCTACTTTAGTGGGGGATATTGGGAATCCTGTTACTATATTAAATTTACTCCTCAAATTTTTTAAAGATACTGCTACAACATGCAAAGGAAGCTCGCCTTGACTTTCCATTTTCCTATTATGAACTCACCTTTGGACATGGTTTCCTTGCTGTTGGGCTTACCTGCACTAAGTTTTAGTGCTGCGAGTGTTGTGCCATGTTTTGGTAACTAAATGTATGATATAATATTCAATTCTTTTCTGTTCTCCTGTTGCTTTTCTCTTACTGATACGTAAGTTCCAAAGGCAAATATTACTCAGTTGTATCATCCTGGTGTATATGTCTGCCAGCTTAATTGGGAATGTGCATTATAGGTAATGATATTCTTCAGCGCCCATGGAGTGCCAGTTGCATATGTGGAAGAGGCTGGTGATCCATACAAGGCAGAGATGGAGGAATGTATAGATTTGATAATGGAAGAATTAGAAAAGAGAAATATAACTAATCCATACACCCTTGCGTATCAGGTACGATTTGTTTTTCAGTTCGACTTTATTCTCATTTTATTATCTCCTGTAGATAATAGGGTGCAGTTTACCGATGTAGATTATAGATTACAATTATGGTTTTATGGGGAGACATTTAGTTCAAGTCTCTATATAGAGATTTTTTTTCTCTTTTTAATCCCCAATAGTCTGTTAGAGATCTTTATGTCTTTTTAAATCCCAAATAGTTATCTGCTTAACATATTTAATTATTTAAATGAAGAGACATGAATGGTGTGGATTGAGTTACTGCTAATGCAACATTTAAAACCATCATAATATAAAAGAAGAAGGAGCAAGCTAGAACTAGTTCAGTGCAGATGAAGTGACTCGTGAGTTGCCATCTGCAATTAGGGGGGGGGGGGGGGGGGGATGGAAGAGTGCAAAGAAACTCTAGAAATTATTTCCCATTTATATTAGGTATAGAACCTTGTTCTTAAATCAATGTATCACAAAGCAACCCTAGACAAACAAGAAAACCAAAGACTATTTCAGAAACGGAAATCACAAAATAACTCCCTAAAAATATAACCACCCAAGTGGTCTGCTTTTGTCTTGCTCTGCTGAGCCTTTCTCAGAATAAGGATAGCTTTTTCAAAGCTTATCTACAAAAATTTGATCTGAGGTTCTCTGAGCATATTCCATGTATATTTTGTGCTTCCATGATAAATTCTTTGCAACTTGGTTGATAGTGAATGTTCTTACAGAGCAGAGTTGGACCTGTGGAATGGTTAAAACCTTATACGGATGAAACAATAATTGAGCTTGGGCAAAAGGGAGTTAAAAGGCTGCTGGCAGTCCCTATAAGGTAATTGTTGTCAGCTTCTTTCTCCCCATTAGGTTAGTTGTATGTTAGCTACATCTTCTTATTAATTCTCTACTTGATCCACAGCTTTGTCAGTGAGCATATTGAAACTCTCGAAGAAATTGATGTGGAGTACAAAGAATTGGCTCTAAAATCTGGTATAGAGATGTGGGGGCGTGTTCCTGCACTTGGTTGTGAGGCCACCTTCATTTCAGATTTAGCAGACGCTGTGATTGAGAGTCTGCCATATGTTGGAGCTATGGCAGTCTCAAATCTTGAAGCTCGACAGGTACTTTTTTGAACTCTCACATGAACGGTGTGTGCGCGTCAGTGCGTGCATGTGGTATTGGTCGCATGGTGACTATGATAAAAAGCTGGCTTTTAACTTATTGTAGCAGTTTTCATTTATTAGTCCCTGTTGTTTTTCATATAGTAAACTCATCCTAAATAGATCCTGAGTTGTCTACTCTGTTTATTAATACTGCACTTGCTTCTGGATGGTGTTTGGGTCTTATCCTGCAGTCTTTAGTTCCACTTGGGAGTGTAGAAGAGTTGTTAGCAGCATATGATTCACAGCGGAGGGAGCTACCACCGCCTGTGACAGTTTGGGAATGGGGTTGGACAAAAAGTGCCGAGACTTGGAATGGAAGAGCAGCTATGTTGGCAGTGGTTGTTCTATTGGTCCTAGAAGTCACCACTGGGGAGGGGTTTCTGCACCAATGGGGTATATTGCCCTTACATCCCTGAATCTAATCTCTCCCCGAGCCTTTTTCTTCTTTTTCCTTTTATAAAAAATGTATCTATTCATTAATATTAAGCCTTTTTTTAACCCCATACATGTGCTATATGTTGCATACTGAGGAAGCTTACACAAGACCGAATTTGGGTAGTCTAGGTGCAGCACCTTGTGGGGGAAAAAGTTAAAAATTTGTATGATATATAACTGGTCCTGTAATTTGTATTCTCACAACCTCACAAGATGTTGCATGAATTTTCATGTGGTAAAGTTTTGCGCTCCAAGTTGACATCGGGAATTGTTGGTCTTGAAATTATATTGTTTCAATAGCAAGAGATGCTAATTCAGTTTTTCACTCTTTTATCATGACATCATTTGATGCCATCTTATGGCCTCGGCGAAACCTTCATGGTTCAATGGTCCTTTTTTCTCTGCATTTAGATATGACAAACTTTGCACTGCTCTAATACATACATGAAAGTTGGATTACTTGTCAGACCATTAGCAAGTTGATGCATCATACATGTAAGATCTGTTATTTACTAGTATCATTTTGCTAAACTTGTTTTAGTGTGAGGGGATTCTAGACAATTTAGCTAACACATGCATAAAGTTTCAATTTTCCAACATGTTGGTGAAAGCTGAAATTTTCTGGGTCGTGCTTTGTATCTGTTTTTGATTGTGCTTCTTGCTTCATGAAAGAACCAGTTGGGCAATGTGAATAGAAAGAAGATGTAGAACACAGGATTTGGAGGTGGCCTTGCACTTCACTTTATGCTGATGGCATTTGTTTAGAAGAAGAAACTCTCACTCATGAGCTGAGAAAACTCCCAAAAATCTTGCAGAAGAGCCATATATACTTTCTTTTAGTCATGTTTATTATTCTGTCGATGATAGGATAACAGTGGATTTCTTTAGAGTCCGACAGTAAAAAAAAAAACTCGAGAGTGTTCTATATTCCGAAGTACCATAGAATTTTTGCAGCTTACGATCATTTTGTGCGAGTCAAAAGAGACTGAAATTTGGATTTGGGGGTAAAGAATTAGGCTAATTAGGGATTATTGATGACAAATGACATCCAGTACTTTAACTGAATCAGACAGTTAAACCGGTGGACCGTACGTGTAACCTTACATCAGGCGTGCGAGCAACTGAATAAATAATGACGTGGCACTTCGAGATGGCGTGTTCTACGGGGCGCGCGTGCAGTAGAAGTTTCAGATACCGTCTGGTACGTTCCACTTCTCTCCTTGTGATTCACGCGCTTGGTCAGGATAGGGTCCACGCCTTCTGTAGCTTAATTCGTTGGAAGTCGGGACGCGTGCGCTCACCCACTGTGAAAGAGAGTGCGGCTTTTGACATTTTGAAACATAAAAAAAAACGCAGAGATAGATACGTTTCGATGACACACTCGGTCACTAACAAGTCTCACTGATAAATGCTTCTCTCCTGTCTTTCAACTGAGTAGCAGCGAAGGACCCGAAACAGGAAATAAAGTAATTAAAGAGAGGAGGTCTCACCGGTGCTGTGTGCTCCGACGTCGTTTAGCTCCGGTTTGTTTGATCCTGCTTCACTCTTTTTCTCTCTTTCAAGCTTAAATCTTTTTTCTTAGACGTCATTCACTTGTTTATACATGTGTGGAAAAAATTGGATATTTTTTTGCTTTGATTGTGTGTCGTACAAAATGAGGTTAATTGTGGGTTTTGGTTGTCATAAAAGATTAGAATTAGATAAAGTAAAGCAAGAATGGTGCTTAATTTGCAACTTTGTGGAGCATTTGGGTGCTTAATTGGTAAACCCATGTAACAAATGTGTATAATTATCCATATGCTGTTGAGGTTCTCTGTAATAAATCCATGTAAGAGATGTTATAAGAAGCCATGTCTGCATATTTAGGTTTTGGACTTTGGATGAGTTTTCGAACTTTCATCTCTATAATGAGTTAAGGTAGCTAGTTTAATGATTCATGGTAATTCTTGACATATGAGTTATCCTTCTCTCAAATACTGGGTAGATGATGTGACCGGCTCTTGTAGAGTATATAATCGAATCTATCCTGTGAGGTTTTACTCTCAAGTGTCAACTGTCTAGGTAGTGCAAAATGTGGAAATTTTCTGTACTCACTTGAAACAATGCCTTTTCTGAAAATTGCCATCTCATTTATAATGGTTTGCCTAATACTGTACAAGGAATGGATTTTATATACATGAAGAAGAGAGAAAGAGAGAATCAATAGTTTTCAATGGAGTTTTTGAATTGCATTCGCAAATTTTGAGTTGAGGTAGAAAATATTAGCAGGATTATAGTCTGCTTCATTCCTCATAATACTATAATAGTGACCACCAATTCAGAGTAGAACGGCAATCTATTTGTTTCCTTGATGTATTATCATTGCATCACTACTTGTAACTGTATCAATATTAATGGGATTTTTGTACTAAATTTTTGCAGGTTTTTCTGTCTTGGAAATGTGACTGAACATAGTGGAACAACGAGATGTTTCATGTGGAAAAAGTGCATTTGTCCTAGATTTGGAATTGCAACAAAATTTATTTTGGAAGTTTAAATGTCTGGCAGCAGAGTGCTTTTGACATACAAGCGAAAGCGGCACTCAAGAAATGGTCTTGTACAGGAAAATGGGGGACATAATTCACCTTCTGTGGCTCCCGAGGATATTGCTTTATCTAGGCCGGACATGCAAGTTCATTCTATTGATAAGAATGTATCAGAAGATAATGAAACAAACACTGTGGTAATGATAGAACCTATATAGCTTGTTTTATAGGGATACATGCCGTATGTGAATGATCTTTGTCTATGCATCTTGCATTCTGACTATGACAGATATGTACAGGAATGACCAGTGGTATAAGCTTTTTCGAAGGTTACTTTGTTGTTTGCATTTATGCATTTTATACATGGTTGGTAGTTGTGATATGACTGTTGCTTCGTGCTGATTTTGGCATCTTAAACTAGTGAAGATATCCTGATACCTCTGTAGCCATATGATCCTAATGTTGATTCCATCACTCTGTTATTTTATTTTTTGTTTTTTATGATAGTGTAAAGAGCAGGAGGAGAAAATGTAATTATATGTATACAAAAGTCACAGAAGAGGAAATCCTCAGAAACCAGGATATAAGAGTCTATTTTTTTCTTTCTTTTTTTCCCAGATCATCTCCTTGCCAAATCTACTCTCTCCAACCTTAGTGGGAACATGTAGTGTTTCCATGGAGTTGTTTTGACTATCCTTACCTCAAGGCATTCTTAAGCTGACCAAGATCATCCCTTGTTAGTAAAAATTAGCTAATGAATGAGATCAATTGTATGAAGTGACAAAGAAGTTTACCTATTCTTTTGGTAATCACTTGTTCTTGAGAAAACAATTAAATCTGTGAAAAACATTTTTTTAAGGATAACCAGATTCTCCCATAATAAGAATGTAACCTCCTTAACTGAAGCTTAAGTTTATCTATTGAGATGTAGATTTAGTTCTTTGCTTTTGATTTCTACAAATCATCTCTAAGCTGCATTAGACCTTTCTTTTTGAACATCTATGTTACTTGTTCTGTCTCAGCTCATTTCTCTTTTTCACTGGTAGGTATGCTGTGTATGTGTTGTGTGCTCTGTCGGGGGTAACCTGATGCACTGTGATAAATGTCTTCGGTGTTATCATCTTCAATGCCTAGAGGAGCCCCTGAAGGTATTCTATTTTATGCCACAAGGAAAACCAATTTTTTTTTGGCATTGAGTGAAGTAAAGACATACATTTTGCGAAATTCTAATGACGTGATGTACTGTTCTACCCCCTCTCCCTCTTCTCTCCTAGCATACCGGTCATGGAACAGTGCTAGGCTGCGGGTGTATTGCTGCTGCATTGGGTGATGACGGTTATGTGGGAAGGCGGTTAGTTTCCCAAAAGGGGAATTTTACTGATTCTGTCGGATATGAACCACCGTCATCATCATATGAAAGAAAAAATAGCTCTGGCTGTGATGGTAGTTCGTTAAGGTTAAATACATCAAACTTGGAAGACACTGATTCGTTCTCTGAAGTTAAGTTAGAGAACTTATCTGGTGATTTGGCTGTACAAACCAAGTGGAAAACCCCATTACTTACTTTCTGCCGAAGGTATAAAAGAAAAAAAGATATGGATGAGTCCGACATACAAAGCAAATCACTGACTGTGGAAAATAACTGTTCAGTGATAACCAAATCGAATAATTATGCATGTGCTAATACCACTTCATGTGAAGCCATTTCCCTCGAAAGCTTCTCACTAGTTCATGGAGCAGATTTAAATCCCTGCAGAGAGGTATGTGATATGAGTATATGTAATGTCGATTTGAATATATAAAGTATGTAACCTAGGAAGTATAAACACAAACACGTGATATAAGAAACAACACAACACTTACATGGGAAATGGTAAATAGAATTGGACATGGTAAATACATTTTTATTTTCATATGCACAATTCCTAATAATATTTTTGTCCATATGATTCAAATTGCAGTAGCTTAAAACTTAAGAACTTACTATACATGGTAACATGGTAACCTGATGCTTCATTTCTGTCTATAAATTTTTTAATCACTAATCTCATTGCTTTGTGACAGATAATTGATATTACATATTCTCATGTTGGATCTGCTCCTGGGTCTAAAATGTATGTTCACATTAACTTGAGAACTTAAAACTTCTTGGTATATCATCTTTCAATTGCTTACTTTATTCGTCTGGATAGTTTGATGCATGAGAAAAAGGCAGGGAATGAAGCTTTACAACAAGCAGGAAAAGTTCTTGACCAGAGTGCTCAAACTGTGATGGATGTCAAAGAAGAGTCCGTGGATCATCTAGGAACCTCGATAAGTAGTGGTATGAAAGACTCCTCTTCTGAAACTGTATCTTTGTGTAAACAACCAGGAATAAGCTATGCATGGGTAAAAGAGGAACCTCAAGTTGCATCGAGTGATGATCTTAAAGCAGCAGCAACTCCTCATTCAGGCAGATCACTTCCTAATTTGAACCTATCTGTTATCACCACTGGTAGGACTTCATTAATTTCTAGGCAGTTGAACCAATAACTTCATTGAGTCACTTTTCCATCAACTGTACAATACTTCATAAGTTATCTAATTGAATTCTTAATATCAGATTCAAGCAGTACTCTGGACTTGAATGCTGACTTGAATTTGAGTTCTCAAGAGCAACCTGTTCTTGCTGCACCAAACACTACTCCGGACTCCTTGGACTCTACTAGCAGAAGTCCTGCCACTATCTTACATGAACCACCTCCTCCAGAAATGGTCTCTGTCAAAAATGAGAGAATGGAAACTCATGCTTCTCTGTTACACAAAGATGTATTTGAATTTTCAGAAGTTGGTGCCAGCTGCAAAGATTATGATCAAGTTACTCCAAACTTTAATTCAAAAAACAGATGTCTGCAGGTAAGTTTTTCAAGTCTTGCTGTTTGACTTTTGGGGATAATTTGGCTATCGATTAATTCTCTTCATTTTTGGAATTGATTCCAGCTATTTTCAGAAGAAAAAACCAGTGACATTTTCCACCCAGTGATAATGCAGCCCGAGGTGACTGCTTCTATGGCTTCAGAAGAAAGAAAAATTCTTCAGTTGGGCAGCATGAATAATCAACTGAAACAAGGATCTCCAGTAAATCTAGGTCTATCCTTACCATCAAAGCATACAACTGCAGAATGTGCAACCAACACCTGCTTCAATACATTTCCCTTCTTCAACTCCTTCATTGGAACCAGAGAATTTATCCAAGATGCAGCTCTCCAATCTTCGTCAAGCCATTTATCATCCATTTTAAGACACAAGCTGATGCATGATAGCATTGTGAGCCAAGCAAGATCTTTGAATGAAATGGGCAGTTTCAATGACAAATTTAAGCCATATAATACCATGTGGTCCGAAGAGGAGTTGGATTATCTATGGATAGGTGTGAGGAGATATGGAAGGGACAATTGGAATGCTATATTAATGGATCCGAGATTGCACTTCTCATCATGGAGAGTGGCAAGGGACTTGGCTATGCGGTGGAAAGAGGAACAGTCAAAACTTTTGAGTGGCATGTTTGGTCCACAATTCAAGTATTCAAGAGCACAAGGCAGTTCTTTGTACCACAACAATTTCTTGGGTCCACAAACAGGAATCTGGCAACAGAACACAACAGATGAAACCCGACTCTCCCTCCGCGTTGTAGATGCTTGTGAAGGAGGTAATGTCTCGAGGAGGCCACTATTCAAATCAGCTTATGTTTGCAACGATGGCCAGGAACACCTCCACAGGCCTCTTAGTTACCCAAAGAGGGCATCTCATCGAAGGGACAAATATGTTGAGGAAGAATTTAGTATTTTAAGTAGAAGTCGGAGTATGCCAAGGGGCAAGCTGTTGTCAACTGAACTTCCCTCAACTTGCAATATTGGAGGAAGTGGCACTTTTCCCCAGTGGCTCCAAGAAGCTGTTGTTGCTTCTCCTCCAAGTCTCAGGGAGCCAACTCTGCCTTCGACCGCTTCATCTTTTGCTCATTCTGATACGTTGAATGTAACCCACCCTGATTTCGATCCTACGGAATCACGTTTTGCAGCAAGGAAGGAAATGCAGTTTACATTTGGTGGTTCAAGAGAATATGACCTACAGCCATTAATAACTAGTGCTCCTCGTTTAAATTCCTCGTCCGGAATAAGACCTGAGATGGCTAAACTGAGAAGGGATTCTTCTCATGACGGGGTTAAACAAGATAACTTGATTGTTATAGACAGTGATGCTTCTTCTGAAGAGACCATATCCGATTAATTCGGCCACAGTAGTCCTACTGTCCTAGGTTGTAGCTAGTTTCAAGGTGTTTTTCGTTGTGAAATGTAGCGCGCTTGATTAATTTGTAAGTCGAATAATTTGTAAATAATAATGTATGGAACTTTGTATGATCTGCTTTCTTGTTTGAGTCGAGCATACATATTAAGAAACTTGGAAACTGACTAATACTGACGTATTCCCACTCTTCAGGTAACTACCTCAACTCCCATACCCATCAGGTGTGTAGATATTTCTAGTATCTTTGGTTAGAATTAAGATTAAATTTTTATTAAGTGGCAGATAATTTTTCGATCAGCTCTGGTGATTACTTCATATATTCAAGTTTTAGCCTTGCCTGAATGTCATGTCGAAGACTAGTTTCATGTTCTGAATTAAGGATCCGGCAGAACTGTGATGAATCCTTTTTCCGGCCTGTTCCTTTCTTAGCTTATAATTTTCTTGTCGAAGACTATTGTCTTGTAGTATCTTTATAATTTTCTTTTAAATATTTAGTGGCATCGGGTTTCATATATTAATTCATGCAATATAATTCACATGTATAAGTTTGTCCAATGTTAAGATTACTGGGGTTAATTTATCGAGTGTACGTATGTTAACTTGTACGTTCTCCAGTACTTCTCCACAAGAATAGAGAGAACAAGCTAGTGACTAAAACCTATTTGGTTTATGTTACCTAAACCTATTAGGTTTAATCGTGCACGTTATGATTTTTAATGAACCTGCAAAATCGAGTTTGCATAGACTTGGGATTTCAAGAAAAGATTGAATTTGTATAGGTGAAGTGAGGGAGTAGTCTCACCATTCATTATGGGGTTCCTCTCTCTCTCTCTCTCTATATATATATATTGATATGTATATTGCTGAAACAAAATCAACCAACTCCCTTATATACATATATCATACTTTGTATCCATCAAATTTGAGATTCTGAAACCATGAACATACAAATAACCAACCATGACGTCAATCACGATAAGGAAAAGTGTGAATGTTCGTGCAGCTATGGATGCGTAGCCCTCGTCTTCGTCCTTGTCTTCTTTTATTTTGCCACCCCCATTCTCCGCAGGCATCCCGCTAGCCCCGTCATTGACGTCACTCACGCCTCGCTCAACCAGTTCAACTTCACAAACGGCAACACCCTCCGTTACGATCTCCACCTCAACGTCACGGCCAGTAACCCTAACAAAAACTACGGCATCCATTACGACGACGTTCGGGTCACGGCCTTTGCTGCTCTCTCTTACGAGGGCAACAACAATCAGAGAAGGTTTGCTATCAAGAACTTGGACCCCTTCTACCAAGGGAAAAAGGCTAGTACGACTCTCCCGCCACTGTCGTTCAGAGGCCAACAAGTGATGTTTCTCTCCAAGTCTAAGAATACGACTGTCGTCGTCGTTGAGCATCTTTCTAACCCTAACCCTAACCCTAATGACGTCGGAGATGACGTTAGATTTTATGATATTGTTTTGGAGGTCTATTTCCGAAACAGGTTCAAGAAATTCCGTTCGCCTGTGGTGTTCAAGGGGGGTTTTGTTGGGAGTTGGAAGAAGGAGTCTACCTTCTTATGTGACTTGAAGGTTCCGTTGATCGGTTCCGGTGGAACACAATCTAGTAATAGCAATGCTACTACTTTTGAGACTACTCGGTGCGTACGATCGAGCTGATTAATCGATCATATTCCCTGCATGCCTGCGTTGATCGATCACTTTCAGCTAGCCGCTTTTCTAGCTAATTTTTCTTTTATATTTAGTGCCGGCCTGCGTTTTAAAGTGGAACGTACGTACTGATTACATTGTATATCATCAGTACGTTATTTCTAATTTCCTTTTGCAGCTAGGTTTTGGCTTTTGTTTAAATTGAATATCACCTACATCGGATTAATTTGATGTTGGATTATTTGTGAGTTTGTGTTAACTTTCGTTTAGTGGATATGTGTTTTAAATAATTGTTGTGTTGTATATCGTAATCATTCCTTCTAAGATCGATTTTTTAACCTAATTAATGCAAACAATCTTAAACAATTAATAAATTACATAACGTACTTCACAATAATTGTGTTATTTATAAAGAACTTGCACTAAAGACAGAAAAATACTACAACCATATATGCATGTAGGTTTTTTGATATTGAATTTTATAGCATGTTTACTTACTTGGAATGAAATGATAATTGTTCCTGCCGTTTCCCAGCTGCTCGGTAGGGACGCACCTGGAGTGCACTCGAGTACCTGAAAGGGCAAAGGAGGTCAGGGGAGGCCGGCGTGTACCGACCGAAGACCCTCCGACGCTCAAGTTAGTCCCGAGAGGATTTGAGCAGAGTTTCTAGGAATGGAGAGAACTTACTTGAATAAGGAGTGAGGACTCCTTATATATGAGCTGAGGTCGGAGACAAGCTTCCCTGGCGTGGGGGACATCCCATGACACGAGGGAATACTCTATTATTCCACTACCTCGACACGCGCGTCGAGGGACGGCGGTGCCTAGTGCGGTCCTAGTGCGGTATGGGCGTTCTTTAGTGCGATCCGCGAGGTAGTGGACAAGCACGTGCTGCCAGGTGGCTGTGCCGGTACCGACTGGACTGTGTGTCCACGGTACCGGGTCGAGAGATGTCCCTGTAAGGCCAAGGGGAAGGCTTGTTGTCGGTACACCCGGCCTGGTATTGCTGGTACCGCTGGGGTACCGCCAGGGCTTTGTTAGTAGGCTCGGTAGGGGATCCCTACCGAGTGAGTATATGCCGCTGGGGCGTTGCCTGGGCCGCTGGGGCATTGTCAAGGTAGTGCACTCGGTAGGGGATCCCTACCGAGTAAGTAGATGCCGCTGGGGCGTGGTAATGGGCCCAGAGGTGGGCTGTTCAGCGATGGTGGGCTACTCCTGACCCGTCATGGGGTCTGTACCGGGACAGATATGAAATGGTAGCAACAGAAGTCCCCCAAGTCCCGAGCAAGAGGAAGTGCTTGGTCGGGGACTTAGTCCAAAAGTTCATATCAGGACGTAGCCAAGTGTCGGTGTGGCAGCCACGGCGCTTAGGGTCGGCCCACGTAGTCCCCCAAGTCCCCGAACAAGGGGTTCCTCCCGGGAGGGAGTTGTAACCGCTCCGAGTTCTAAGGGAATTGCCAAGGTCGTGCCTGTTGGTATGCTTGGCGTAACTGCCGAGGTAGTGGGGCAATAACTGCCGAGGTAGTGGGGCGATACGTGTCGCCTCTCGGGCGGTTTGGAACTGCATGGGGAGTTCAACCGTTGCATTGACACGTGTCGTCATCCTGTGAAGCGACGGTTGGTGTCGTACGGTGCAGATGTCCCAGGTCCCGCTATATATATAGGGGTGAAGAGAGTTCACTTCACCTCATTCTTGAATTTTTTCATTCCAGAGCTCTGAAACTTGTCGGTAGAGAGTGTGAGAGCCTGTTGCCGGTAGCGTTCAATTTGACCAACAGTTGTCTCGACTTCCGCCGTTTGACAGTGTAAGTACCGAGAACTCTTGTGTTATCTTTATGTGGTTCTGCTTTTGTAACGTAGTTTGCGTACCGGTGTCCTGCCTTAGTACCGAGCTAGGTTGCATAGGCTTAGGATTGTCGTCCCGGTGAGCAACTTAGTTTATCTCTTGCAGATGTCTGATTCAGAGAGCCAGAGTGTAGGGAGCGGCAATGCCTTTTCTGGTGAAGAGCCAGAGAGGTCCCCGTCGGTAGAGATTGTGGATGTGGCCTCCAGTACCGGGAGTAGCAGCAGCGAGACTCGGTCATGTTCGTCCGGTACGGACGCCGTCCGAATTGAGAGCATGTTCGAGACGGTGATGAGGGGCATCACTACCGGTGAGGACTTGGAGCCGTTGAATACGTTCAAAGATGGCCAGTTGATTCCCGGGAGTAGCAGTTCTGTGCCGGCCACCGAGGTGGTAGGAGGAGTAGAGGCTCGGTCGGAGGCAGAGGCTGCTGAGGAGGAGGTACCAGAGGAATCGGTACCTGCGGGTTTTGCGGTAGACCGCCTGAAACTCAGTGCTTCTACCGAGGATGACCTGGTGGCTCTGAGGAAAGCGTTCAGTATTCCAGACTCGGTAACCATGAGCCTACCGGAGATGGGTGAACTGAGGAGTGCCCCCGCGGTACCGGGGGAAACCTTGGTGCACCCATTCTTTTTTGGGGAGGGCCTGCGGATCCCATTACCACCGTACCAGCAGAGGTTCCTGGCCGAGGTTGGCCTTGCCATTGCACAACTAAACCCTAACACCTGGCGGTGTCTCAATGCTTTGTACACCCTATACCGGCATTGCGGTTTCGGCGAGCCTGACCTGGCAGTCTTCTTCAGCCAGTGGAGTTTAGAGGAGCATTCAAAAACTGACAAGGGGTGGTATAAGGCCAAGTCGGTAGGGAGGCCGTGCGCAGAGTGTCCCCGAGACACGGAGTTGATGGACATCATGCACAAGTATAAGAAGGTGACCCGGTGCTGTCTTCAAAAGAGTGCCTTGGTCCGCGAAGGTATGGCCGGCGAGGGCGATATCGAGTCTCACGAGCTTGGGAGCTCCGAGATCATAAGGGATCCGCTGGTGTTTGGCAATCCCACCTCGCAGCAGACTTGGAAACACCGATACCTCTTCGTCGGTGGTCAGTGGGAGTTTCCCGAGGGGTCTGATCCGCCGTTGAGGAGAGTGCCATGTAGCTTTAGAGACGCTCCTGGTTGATAGCCTTCCCGAGTTGATACTTGTAATTGTGCCAAGTTTTATCCCTCGGTGCTAACCTCTTGTTTTTTATGTGTTGTGCAGCTGACCAGTCCTGGAGGAAGCTTACCGAGACGCAAGAGGAAGAAATTGAGTGGATCCGGGAGAACATCTCGATAGTCCTGAGGAGGTCCACCGTTCTTCTCAACCGGTACTCGCTTCACTTCTCGGGCCTAGCACCCATCCCGTGTCCTTGTAAGTTTCTACCGGTAACACACTTGTACATGTATGCCTATTTATACCTTTGTCTGATGTTGGTATTGTGCTTTGCAGTCTTGCCTCAATTCCGCCGGTACCGTCGACTTTCAGACGATCTCAGCATGGTTCGGGAGCGTCGGGACTTCTACCAGCTGAAGAAGGCCGTGGGTGAGAACCCACTTCCCGAGGCTGAGCTCATTGCTGCGGAGACTGCTGGTGCTCCGGTGGAGGCTACCGGTGCTGCTGTTGACGCTACCGGGAGGAGGAAGAAGAAGAAAGCGAAGAGGGTTCGGGCTGCCTCGGAGGCTGATGTGGAAGAGGAGGACTCGGGGGTCCCTGAGGCGGCCGAGACTGAGGTTTCCACAGAAGTTGTTGTGGCGTCCCTGAAGAGAACGGCTCGGGATGAGGTAAACCCCATACTTAACCTTTCTTGCGATTCTTATCTGTCTTGCCGGTACTTATGCTTTTGTAGTTTGTCAAACAGGTGAGGGAGCACCGTAAGAAGCAGAAGGTGTCGGTGGCAGAGACCTCTGTTGAAGGGCCCGTGGAGGGTGCCGGTACCGCCCTGGCTACCCGCAGTACCGGGTCGGAAGCCATCTTTGGTAGGGAGGTCGAGTCCGAGAACGCCAAGCTGTTCTTCGGTTGTGCCAGGAAGGCATTGCTGGACCCTCTCCCGCTGTCCAAGTTGGCCACTTTGCCGGCCATGACGATGAAGCAGCAACGGGACCTCCTCTTTCAGTGCAAGCAGAAGGTACCGTCCTGCTTGTTTATTTTTTTTTTTTATTTTTTTTTTTTTGGGCGCCAGACACTTATATATGTGTACTCTTTGGCAGCTGGCATACGAGGAGCTGATGCTGGACCGCCGGTACTGGGAGGAGCTACGCTCTGTCGGTGGGCAGGTCGAAAATATGAAGTCCGGCTACAACACCATGTATAAGCTGAAGGAGGAGGCGACGGCTGAGCTTGCCAAGGTCAAGGAGGAAGCCGGTAGGCTAGTTCAAGAGGCTGAGGAGAAGGCCAAGGCTGCTGTGGCTTCTGAGGTGGCTAGGATCCAAGCCGACTTCGACAAGCGGCTGGAGGAGGCTGTCGGGAAGGCCAGGGAGGAGGCTGTGATGGCCTACCGGCGTGACCGGCAGCGTGCTGTGGAGCAGGCCACAGCCTATATGGAGGGTGGAGCTTACATTCTTGGCAAGATCAAGGATGCCTTCCCGGCCCAAGACTGGAGTCGACTCCCGGTGCCAACCGTCACCGAGGACTTCGTCGATGATGAGCACAAATCTATCCTCCAGGAGATCGACGAAGAAGCCGGTACCTCTGGCCAACCAGCGCAGTAGCAGCAGCAGGAATGAAGTCCCCCTGTGTGGGTAGTATAGGCCAAGGGCCTTGTAATCTTTGTTTTTTTTTTGTGGGTGTTTCGACCCATTTCTGAACAATCGTCCCGGTGGGGACTGCTCTCTCGGGAGCTAGTACTTGTTGGCCATAAGGCCTTTATTTCTTGTCGAATAATGGCGTGCTTCGCCTTCTTTATTTTATGAAATTTTCAGTTCTCGACATATTTCCAAGTGTTTACGCGGGAGGACTGGATACATCAGTCTGCCCTCCGGTATGTTTTGCACTTTTCTTTATCTCATCTCACGTGGGTAGTTGATACCGGCATCGTGGATGTGTGCATGGGGGGTGTTATGCATGGGGGTAGCTGGTACCGGCCGCATGGCTTACAACAGTGTGCACATGGGTGTCGCTAGGACCACGCTGCATGTCGAACTAGGATAGAAACTTATGCATGGGGGTCGCTGGTACCGGACACATGACTTACAAGGGTTTCACATGGGGGTAGCTGGTACCGGCCTCATGTTGTGAAAATTTGCACATGGGTGTCGCTGGGAGCACGCTGCATGTCAAAATATAGGAGCAGAAACTTATGCATGGGGGTCGCTGGTACCGGCCACATGACTTGGAAGAGTTTCACATGGGGGTAGCTGGTACCGGCCTCATGTTTTGAAATTTTGCACATGGGTGTCGCGGGGATCACGCTGCATGTCAAAATATAGGAGCAGAAACTTATGCATGGGGGTCGCTGGTACCGGCCACATGACTTAGAAGAGTTTCACATGGGGGTAGCTGGTACCGGCCTCATGTTTTGAAATTTTGCACATGGGTGTCGCGGGGATCACGCTGCATGTCAAAATATAGGAGCAGAAACTTATGCATGGGGGTCGCTGGTACCGGCCACATGACTTAGAAGAGTTTCACATGGGGGTAGCTGGTACCGGCCTCATGTTAATATAAGGGCATAGGAGCATAGGAGCAGAAACTTATGCATGGGGGTCGCTGGTACCGGCCACATGACTTATAAGAGTTTCACATGGGGGTAGCTGGTACCGGCCTCATGTTAATATAAGAGCATAGGAGCATAGGAGCAGAAACTTATGCATGGGGGTCGCTGGTACCGGCCACATGACTTATAAGAGTTTCACATGGGGGTAGCTGGTACCGGCCTCATGTTAATATAAGAGCATAGGAGCATAGGAGCAGAAACTTATGCATGGGGGTCGCTGGTACCGGCCACATGACTTATAAGAGTTTCACATGGGGGTAGCTGGTACCGGCCTCATGTTAATATAGGAGCATAGGAGCAGAAACTTAGGCATGGGGGTCGCTTGTACCGGCCACATGACTTATAAGAGTTTCACATGGGGGTAGCTGGTACCGGCCTCATGTTAATATAGGAGCATAGGAGCAGAAACTTAGGCATGGGGGTCGCTTGTACCGGCCACATGACTTATAAGAGTTTCACATGGGGGTAGCTGGTACCGGCCTCATGTTAATATAGGAGCATAGGAGCAGAAACTTAGGCATGGGGGTCGCTTGTACCGGCCACATGACTTATAAGAGTTTCACATTTCACCGACTGTAAGTGACTGATTTGATATATATGAACAGAAGTCGTTGCTCCTGGCCGGACTGTGACCGGGCTTTTACAAGAGTACCGGTGGGAGCTCTGCTCGACCAATCCGTTGTATTGATTTTTTGTTAGGGGGTGTGGACCCTCCTACCGGTGTGTTCCGGTGTTTTTACGGGCGCGACCTACGGGTAGTAGTAGCGGAGGTGTTCAATGTTCCATGGGTGCGGGAGTGTGTACCCGTTGGAGTCCATTAGCCGGTAGGTTCCGGGCTTGACAACTTCGACTACCCGGTAGGGGCCTTCCCATTTTTGGTTGAACGTCATGGCTGCAGAGTCCTTCGTACTTAATCGTACGCGGCGTAGTGCCCAGTCCCCCAGCTTGAGGTACCGGGCCTTTGCCTTTGCGTCAAACTTGCGTTTGAGCCTGTTCTTGTGTTCTGCGTTCCGGAGGTTGGCTTGCTCCCGGCGTTCCTCGAGTAGATCGCGGTTGAGACACAACTGCTCTTCGTTTTCGTTTGGATCGAAGGTGTCGATCCTGTGGGTTGTGGAATTAATCTCAACCGGGACTACGGCCTCTGCGCCGAAAGCGAGGGAGAACGGGGTTTCTCCGGTGGCAGCCTTGTATGAGGTGCGGTACGCCCATAGTACCTCCGGTAGCAGCTCTGGCCATGCGCCTTTCTTTTCGCCCAGCTTGGTCCTCATTGTTCTCTTCAGGATTTTGTTTACTGCCTCTACCTGACCGTTGGTCTGGGGGTGGGCTACCGATGCGAAGTAAAGGGTGATGCCCTTGCACCGGCAAAATTCCCTGAAGGAGTTGGAATCGAATTGCCTTCCATTGTCGGTGACAATGATTTGAGGGACACCGAAGCGGCAGATGACGTTTTCCCAGATGAATGTTTGAATTTGCTGGGAAGTGATGGACTTGAGGGCCTTGGCCTCTGTCCACTTGGTGGAGTAGTCGGTGGCGACAACCACATATTCAACACCGCCGGTACCCTTTGGCATTGGCCCGATTAGGTCCAAGCCCCATTGTGCGAAAGGGCACGGGTTGACCATCGTTTCCAGTGGCTGGGATGGTTTCGGTACATTTGGCGCGTTGAACTGGCAGGACTTGCATTTCTTGGTAAATGACACGGCATCCCGGAGGAGGGTTGGCCAGTAGTATCCAAGCCTAACGAGCTTGTGAGCCATTGCTCTTCCTCCCGGGTGGTGGCCGCATATGCCCTTATGTACCTCCCTGATCGCCTCCCGGGACTCGGTGGGTCCGAGGCATCGTAGGTATGGCATTGAGTGGGCTCGCCGGTAGAGATGACTGTTGATGATGAGGTACCGGGAGGACCGGAATCTTACTTTCTTTGCCTCATCATTATTTCTCGGGAGGGAGCCATCTCGCAGGTACTCTAGGATTGGTGTCATCCAGTTTGCTTCTTCGAGACGCAAGTGGTTCACCTCGACGGGTGTCGTCTCAGTGCTGCGGTGCTCCAGCATAATAATGGGTACCGAGGCCCCTGGGTTGGGGTCAATAGCGGAAGCTATTCTGGCTAGGGCGTCAGCCCGTTGGTTCTCATCCCTCGGAACCTTTGTTAATCTGAAACACGAGAACCCAAGTGTGAGGTCTTTTACCAAGGTCACGTACCGGCACATAGTGGGGTCTTTTGCTTGGTAGTCCCCCGTGACCTGGTTGACGATGAGCTGAGAGTCACTGAAGACTTGGAGTTGTTTGGCTCCCATATCGCCGGCTAGCCTGAGGCCTGATAGAAGAGCCTCGTACTCAGCTTCGTTGTTAGAAGCCTTGAAATTGAACCGGAGGGCACACTCCAAGTGAGATGTGTCTGGACTCTCGGTATGTGGGGTAATGAGGACGAGTCCTGCCCCGCTTCCGTGGGTGTTGGAGGCGCCGTCCACGTACAACTGCCAGACCGGTATTGTTGGATCGAATGACTGATCACCAACGGTAGTTGGGGCGTCCTCGGCGGGAGTCGCTTTCTCCGCCGATGGCTGTTGATTGGTGTTGGCGTGTTCGGGTGTGAACTCGGAGACGAAGTCTGCTAACACTTGAGCCTTGATTGCCGGCCTGGGCCGGTAGGCTATGTCAAACTCGCTGAGTTCAATGCTCCACTTTGTGAGCCTCCCCGATGCCTCAGGCTTCTGCAGGATTATCCGCAGTGGATGGTCGGTCAGGACGACAATGGGGTGAGATTGGAAATAAGGCCGGAGTCTCCTGGCTGACACCATGAGTGCTAAAACGAGTTGTTCTATCTCCGGGTACCGAGTCTCGGTATCCAGTAGAGACTTGCTCGCATAGTCCACCGGTAAGTCTTCCCGATTGTCGCTCCTGACCAAGATTGAGCTCACGGCCGTCCTAGATACCGATAGGTATAGGAACAGTGGTTCCCCCAGCACTGGTCTGCTGAGCAGTGGGGCTGCCGCTAGGTATTCTTTCAGAGCAGTGAAGGCTTGTTCGCACTCGGGGGTCCAGCCTTCGAACTTCTTCCCGGTTTTGAGTATTTTGAAGAAGGGAGCACACCGGTCGGTAGACCGTGATATGAACCGGGAGAGGGCTGTGATCCTGCCGTTGAGGCTTTGGACGTCCTTGAAGGTTTTAGGAGATTTTAGCTCCAGGATAGCTCGAATCTTCTCGGGGTTAGCTTCGATGCCCCGGTGGCTGACCATGAAGCCGAGGAACTTACCTTCACCGACGCAAAAGACGCATTTCTCGGGATTGAGTTTCATCCCATAGTCTTGGAGGATGGAGAAGGTCTCTTGCAGGTCGGTGAGGTGATCAATTTGCTTGATACTCTTGACGAGCATGTCGTCCACGTAAACTTCCATGGTTCTGCCAATCTGCCTGGAGAACATGCGGTTGACTAACCGCTGGTATGTAGCACCGGCATTCTTCAGCCCGAAGGGCAAGACATTGTAGCAGTAAAGACCTTGATTGGTCATGAAGGAGGTGTGCTCCTGGTCCTCGGGGTCAAGCTTGATCTGGTTGTAGCCTGAGTAGGCATCCATGAAGCTGAGGGCCTCGTGTCCAGCGGTAGAGTTCACCAGTTGGTCGATCCTTGGTAAGGGGAAACTGTCTTTGGGGCATGCCCGATTGAGATCGGTGAAGTCGATGCACATTCGCCACTTCCCGTTAGGCTTCCTTACCAGCACCGGGTTTGACAACCACCGAGGATACTGAACCTCGCGGATGAAACCGATGCTCAAGAGTTTATCTACTTCTGCCTTCATGGCCTCGTATCGCTCCTGGTCTCCCACCCTTCTCTTTTGTCGTACCGGCCGATAGGCGGGGTCGATACCAAGCTTATGAGAGATAATGGTGGTGGAGATACCGGGCATGTCTGCATACGACCAGGCGAAGATTGAGGCATTGTCCTTCAGGAGTCTGATCAGATCTCCCCGGAGAGTTACCGGTAGGCCGGTGCCGATCTTGACAACTCTGTCAGGCTGTTCAGGGAACAGGGCGATGTGTTCTACTTCCTCGTGGGGTTTGCCCTGTATGATCACTGCTCCTTCCCGGGGGTCGTCCGGCCTGTCGGTTGTTGCTGCTATGTCACCGGTAGTGACATTGCACACGTCCCGGCAGGGACGCCGTGGCTTAGTTTCCTGAGCATAACATGACCGGGCCATTGGCTGGCTTCCTCTGATGGAGGCGACTCCGACGGGAGTAGGGAACTTTAGCATGAGCAAGTAGTAGCACACACAGGCCTTGATCTGACAAAGGATAGGCCTACCGAGAATGAAATTGTAGGATGATTCACAGTCTACCACTAGCATGTGGGCAGATACCTTTCGGGACCTGGGGTACTGGCCGACCTCTACGTTGAGCCAGATGCTACCGAGAGGTTGGACTAGATCTCCCGAGAAGCTTATGAGCGGGTTCACCGTCCGCGATATGTTCTCGAGCGGTAGGTCCAGCTTGAGGTAGGCACTTTTGAAAATGATGTTGGCGGAGCTACCGCCATCCACCAGCACCTTGTGCATCAGGTCCGTGTGAACCTTGGCCGAGATCACGAGAGGGTCGTCGTGAGGGGTCACGATACCGGACTCCTCGTCGTTGGAGAATTCAATCTTCCACGGGTCTCGCTTAGGCCTTTTCTGTACCGGGGCGGACTGCACGGAGAAGCATTGCAGGTGCTGCTTTGCTTCCTTCACGTGAGACTTGTGCTCAGATCGCGAAGTACCGAATAAGGTTGGTCCTCCGCTGATGGTGAAAATTTCCTTCCGGTAGCCTTGACTGATTTGACCGGTGTACTGGGTCAACTTCCCGTCTCGGTGTAGCTGTTCGGCCACGTCCCGGAGAGCCTGGCACTCTTCGGTGGTGTGGGTCCCGGACTGGTGGTGGGTGCAGAACTTGCCGGTATTAGTCCTGTTACCGGCTTATTGTTGCCTCGGCCATGGTTGGGGGAAAAGTTGGGGGTTTTCCTTGTAGATGTCCCCCAAGGGTTTGTTGAACGCTGTACAGACTAGCAGCCTGTCGTCGGTACCGTCCTGCTTACTGGACTTCTGGGGGCGGTTGTGCCTCCAGGAACTTTTCTTCTTGGGGTGCCGGTTATACCCGGTCTCGGTCCATCCTTGACTTGAGTCGTCCACCTGGTTAATACCGGCGGGTTGGCTGTATGGTCACTGACTTGGATGGGCCTGGGTTTCCCCGTGGTCCGAGTAACCGGAGTACTGCCCTTGCCCTCGTTGGTCGGAGTACAACTGTTCCCTGGGCTTGTTATAGCCGGGACCGACCTGATATACCGGTCGTTGTTGGTGGCTCTGGGGAGCCTGGTGTTGGGGGTTCCGCTCCCGGTTGGGGGGATCATACCTTCGGTTGTTCTCGCGGTTCTCCCAGTTGTTGCCGCGATTACCCCCTCGGTAGGAGTTGAACTTGTTGCGCTTGTCGCTCTGCCGAGAGTCGTCCGGCCGTGAGCCACTTCCCTGCTCCTGCTTACGCTTATCCCCGATGGGGTCCGCTGTGGTTGCGGAGGCCTTGTTTGCCTTGTGCATCGCGTTGAGCTGAGACTTCCGTTCGTAGGTCAGGTAGTAGCTCCGGGCGTATTGCCCCGCTCGGTTCATGAGTTCGGTGTAGGTGAGGACAGCGCTCGTGGCATTGAGCTTTCTGAGGAACTCGTCCGGTTGTAGGCCATCTCGGAAGATTTGGGCCGCACGGACATCGTCCTTGGAGGTACAGCGCCGGTAGGCAGCTTTGAACCGCTCCATATAATCCGCCAGTCGCTCCCCGCTGGCTTGCTGGAAGCCGGTAAGTTCTCCCACCGAATAGAAGAAGCTGGACTTCGTGGCATACTCGGTGGTGAAAGCCTCGACTAGTTGCTCATAGCTGTCTATGGACTCCGGTTCTAGTTGATAGAACCACAGCATAGCCTCCTGAGTCAAGGTGTTGACGAAGGCGTGGCACCACTCCTCGTCAGTATAGCCCTTACCATTGTAAGCGGATTGGAATGCGGTCACATGCATTACTGGGTCCTCTTTACCGGTATAGGAGTCCATCTTCAGGCTCTTGAAGTCCCGGTTGTGCTCATGGATCCTCCTGGTGAACGGACCGACTGGCTTCTTTGCTATGCCGAGGCTGGGTGCATTCTTAGCACCGCCGGTCTCGACCCTTCTGAGTCGGTCACTGAGCTCCCGGAAGAGGTCGACCAATGCGCCCTCGTCCCCTGCGCCTGCGCTGGTACTTATGGCGGGCGCGCTCACTGGTATCACAACGTGATCCTCGGTCCCGTCTTCGTCCGGGAAGTGGACCACTCCCGCGGCATCGAGAAACGAGACCTTGGGCGTCGATGCTGCCGGTTGGGGGTGACTGGTCACACGCCCTGGCTTGGCTGGCAAGCGTTCTGCCGGTTTGAGAGGGGTCTCGGTCCCTAGCTGTGTCGAGACCGAGTGATTGGGCGTATGCTCGAGGCTAAGCCGCTCCCTGAGCAGGCCGATCTCCCGGGCGCTGGCTTCCTGCGCCGCAAGCTGATCGCAGCGCAGTCGCTCGTTGCTCTCTTGGAGGTCTCGGATCATGGCCTCAAGCCTAGCCATCATCGAGGATTCGTTCTGGTGGGACTCAGGAGTTTCCGACTCGGTGGAGTGGACTGCTGCCGGTGTTTCCTCGTGGAGGGGCTCAAGACCAGCAATAGTCGTTGTGTCCTTTGGTTGCTTGGACTTCTTACTTTGCTTGGCGGGTTGTGAGCCATCACCTGCTGATTTGGTCATAGCTTGACCGGTAGAGTACCTCACTGGGTGAGGGTGCTTTTGTTACTAAGTGGTGGAAATTTGTTCCCACAGACGGCGCCAAACTGTTCCTGCCGTTTCCCAGCTGCTCGGTAGGGACGCACCTGGAGTGCACTCGAGTACCTGAAAGGGCAAAGGAGGTCAGGGGAGGCCGGCGTGTACCGACCGAAGACCCTCCGACGCTCAAGTTAGTCCCGAGAGGATTTGAGCAGAGTTTCTAGGAATGGAGAGAACTTACTTGAATAAGGAGTGAGGACTCCTTATATATGAGCTGAGGTCGGAGACAAGCTTCCCTGGCGTGGGGGACATCCCATGACACGAGGGAATACTCTATTATTCCACTACCTCGACACGCGCGTCGAGGGACGGCGGTGCCTAGTGCGGTCCTAGTGCGGTATGGGCGTTCTTTAGTGCGATCCGCGAGGTAGTGGACAAGCACGTGCTGCCAGGTGGCTGTGCCGGTACCGACTGGACTGTGTGTCCACGGTACCGGGTCGAGAGATGTCCCTGTAAGGCCAAGGGGAAGGCTTGTTGTCGGTACACCCGGCCTGGTATTGCTGGTACCGCTGGGGTACCGCCAGGGCTTTGTTAGTAGGCTCGGTAGGGGATCCCTACCGAGTGAGTATATGCCGCTGGGGCGTTGCCTGGGCCGCTGGGGCATTGTCAAGGTAGTGCACTCGGTAGGGGATCCCTACCGAGTAAGTAGATGCCGCTGGGGCGTGGTAATGGGCCCAGAGGTGGGCTGTTCAGCGATGGTGGGCTACTCCTGACCCGTCATGGGGTCTGTACCGGGACAGATATGAAATGGTAGCAACAATAATGAATCGGAATTCATTCCTAATACCTACCCCCCTTGGTAATCAAACTCCGATATTAAAGAATGGATTCCTCACTTTTACATGAGACTCACAACCATTCCGATTCATATACGTGTTAGTAAACGCAGGAAAACTCAAGAATTAGAATCAATTCTTTCATTCTCATTCCAAGTAAGTAAACGTGTCATTAACGGTTATATTTGCGGAATATGCCGATTACCTTCATATGTGACTTGAAGGTTCCGTTGATCGGTGGACTTGAAGGTTCTGTTGATCGGTTCTCTTAGAACACAACCTGTCAATATAAGTAGTAAAGTATCGTGGTTATTTATAATTAAACGACTTACACTAGAAACAAAAAAAAATTACTACAACCATGCATGTACGTCCTTGGATATATATTGAAGGGTAAAAACTCTAAATGTATGGTACATGAACTATTACGAATTGTAATTTTAGTACTTGAACGGGCACGTTTGTTACATAGGATTGGACTGGACTATTAGGTATTATTTTCTTCTAGTAGTATATCCCATGTTTGTTGAAAACTTGGGATTAGATTAATGAGATTGTGGTGGGTCCGTGGGGACTAAAAACCTCTGAATTCTTCGTTCCATAGTAACGTGCAAAAAGACGCCGCTCTGGAGTCCCAAGTTTCGGACGCCCTCTGCTTGCCTCGTCTCTTTCTCCTCTTTCTTGTTGTTTGTCAATTCCTTCAAATTCCTCCTTACCTATTGACGATTTACCTGGGTTATCATGAATTTGGGTTTGCAGAAGGAGGAGATGGTATGAATTTTTCATTGCATTTTTTTCTACTTCTATTTTCCCTTCTGGTTTCTTCTTTCGCTAGGTTCTGTTGTGGGTCGGCGGGGCAGTAGGTAGGCGGGGCAGTGGGTCGGCGTCGCGGCTACTGGTGGAGTGGTGGTTCGTTGCTGCGGGTTCCTGCTCGGTTTGTTTTCTTTTTCATGGCTGCAGCTTTTGTTGATCTTGGTTGAAATTGATAATCAATGGAAGATCTTGGTTGAAATTGATCTTCAATGGGTTTTTGATATGAGGTTAAGTTCTGTCTCTGAACGTGACAAACACTCAGGAGGAGGAGTAGACCTTCTGCAAATGGGTCTTTGGTTGAAAACTTGACATTGATCTTCAATGGGTCTTTGGTTGAAAACATGAAATTGACCTCTGGTTTTCCTCCTGGGTTTGCTTAGTGCTGTTGCACCAAACATGGGACAAAAGCATTATATTTAAGCCTAGCTACTCTAAGCTCGGCTACCATTGCACAAGTATTAAAAATAATCCCGGCTACCACAACACCGGTTACCAAACACGCCCGAAGTTTATTAAGGAGTCTCATGGTATTTGTACAATTGCGACGTGAGCCAACTAATGTATTGAACCGTCAATGAGACAATTGCTTGGCATGGTGAAATTGAACCCCATTTACCAAGCCAATGAGACAATTGCTATGACCCCGTGGTTCCTAAAGCAGCTTTTGTGGTTCTTGGGGTCGATGATCTTTACGAGCTAGCTTAAGCGGTCTACGGTTTACGATATTGGTTTCTAAATACTATTGGTGGGCTTGGGCCAGCTACATCTCCGAAGTTGGGTTTAGGGTGCTTCAAATTGTCCGGGTCAACCCGGTTCCCCCTGTGTATTTCGGGCATCATCACTAACTCGACCTGTCTCGGAGTGATTTCTTTTCTCTCCACTTTCATTTCCTTCAGAGACAGATCCCATATACGATCATCCAATTCCCAGATCCACCTTCACATTTCCTCATTCCCACGCAATCAATCCGCAGGGTTTATCCAACTCGCTCCGAGTCAACTCAGCAAACTCACTCCCTCTCCAATACATGAGCCACAACAACAGCAGCAATGGTTCTAAGAGAATGGTAACCATGGACTCCAAGCCTTCCCAACCCGGGAGGCCCCACAGCCGATCCAATTCCATATCCGACCCGAATTCCAGCACCAGCCAGAGCCTCGCCTCCATCCTCAACAATCCCAATGCCTCCGACTCTTCCTCCTGGGTCGGGTGGTGGTCGTCCTCCGCCTCCGTCGCCCCGCCGGAATTCTTGCCCCTTCTGCCCAAATCTGCATCCGACACCGTGACCCGATCCGACTTCCAGCCCTACGTGGCCTCCATTTCCGATCACTACAACCGCTTCGAGGACATAATCAACCACGTCAAGAAGGAGAGCTTGGACGTGGACTCCATCGGCGGCCAGGGCGAAGCTCTTGTCGCTTGCCTCCGGGAAGTCCCAGCTCTCTATTTCAAAGAAGACTTCGCATTGGAAGAAGGCGCGACGTTCCGGTCGGCGTGCCCGTTCTCCGGCGTATCGGAGAATCTGGTGCTGCAAGAGAAGCTCTCGCATTACTTGGACGTGGTGGAGCTTCACTTGGTGAAGGAGATCTCGCTGCGCTCCAACTCCTTCTTCGAGGCTCAGGGGCAGTTGCAGGACTTGAATGTGAAGATCGTCGAAGGCTGTAGTCGGATTCGCGAGCTTAAGGAGACCATATTGCTCTTGGATGTCGATTTGGTGGAGTCTGCAAGGCAGATTCAGGAGCTGAATGTCACCAGGAGTAATTTGTTGGCTCTTCAACAGAAACTGAGGCTAATACTATATGTCAATCAAGCTCTTTCTGCGCTTAAACTGGTATTCCGTTGCACTTAGATTTTTCCTTTCTGCTTCTTTTCGATCACTTCGGTTTAGTAATGGATTGATTTTTGCGTAGTTTGTCAAATGTTAACTGTATACTGTAGAATTCAGGTGTTAGGTCAGTTAGTTGCTGTTTAAAACCTGAGCCTGCTTTCCTGAAAGAGTAAAGTCGAACCTCTAAAGCCAGAACCATTAGAACCTGATGCTTGCTATAACTAGATCGCACTGGCACTATGGCAATTGCCAATTGGTTATGTTGATTTGTTGCGTTCTTCTTGGTCATTCACTTCATTCAAAATGGGCTCCGAGTATAAGACTTTTAACTTGTTGGCACATACAGTAACATCCAATTTAAGCAATGATATTTGATTAGTGATATTTCTAATAAATCTTACTAAGAATCTACTAAACTCTGTTAGATTGATTAATGTTTTTTTTTTTGGCATTTCTTCTCTTTGCTTGTTGTATTACTATTTATGTTGTACAAGTACATAAAGTTATATCCCATTCTGTATCTTCTGTTGTAATAGTATACCCTAACCTTTTGATTGGAATTTTTAGTAGATATTTTAAGAAATATGATTATATATAGTACACTCTGGCTATGCACGTTTTTAAAAGATTGTCTTGCATTTCATTTTCCATTAGAAATGTTCATGATTAACCCGAAGAGCTGGGTCGTAATTTGTACAGTTACGACTTATGACTGTAGGCAGCCACTTTCCTGATATAAGTTGATCTACTTTTTTCTGTCATACAGCTTGTTGCCTCTGCAGATTGTGCTGGAGCTTTGGATGTCACAGACGATTTGCAGCATTTGCTGGTATTTTTTATTTACCTTTTCTTTTATCTGCCGCCACTTAACTAATGTATTTGAAAAGAAGAATACAGTCTACTGAACTACAATTTCACGTTCCTTGTTGATGTTTCTATGTGTGTAATAGGATGGGGATGAGCTTACTGGTCTACATTGCTTTCATCACCTCAGGGATCGTGTAGCAGCTTCAATTGAATCCATAAACAGGTATACTTTCCCTTAATGGTGGCATTAGTTATGAAATGAATGAGTGAGACCATTTGCATTAATAGGACAAGGGTTGGCATTCTTTGAATTCCTTTCTTTTATGAATCTTAGCCCTAACACAAAGATTGTTTTCTCCTTAAGGGAAATTAATTGTAGTTGTGTTGCAATCTGATGTTTACAATAAACTTGCAATGCTGATTCAGTTTGACTGAGTTAGATTGATCACCTTTTAGATGATATGAGGCATGTCTATAGTAACTTATTAAATTTATTCTTGTAGCATTCTTTCTGCAGAATTTATGCGTGCTTCAATACATGATGCTGGAGATACAGATGTTATAATTATATCTAGAGCGAAAGCAAGGGCATCCATACTCATGAACGGGGAAGATGGTGAAGTAAGCTCAATTACACTTGCTTATTCACTGTGTCTGAAAGTTGTTTATCTTTGGTTTAGTGTGAGAGTCAAAACTCAACTCTTTGTCTCAAATCTCATAATCTTTCTTTCCTTTATGACGAATTCAATTCTCTCTCCGGAGGGGTTGCTTTGCACACATTGGTAAAACTATGTCATCGGGTAGATTTATCTTTGCAGTTTCACAAATCAGCTTAATGGTGAGTTGGTGACAGCTAAATGCACCATTTTTAGCAGTAAAAGAATTCTCCATAGATTTTATGTGGCTCCATAACTAATTCACCTTACTAGTTCTGTTGAACCCACCAAGAAAGAGTTTGATTTAATGTAGACCATGTGCATCAGCCATAAAGCCTTTATAGGGTCTTTCACACACGTAGGCCTCGTTTGGTTCGCGGATTAAAATTCTTGGGAAATCTATTTCTTTGCTACTTCCATGGGGAACCAAGATTCCCATGGTGGTGTTTGGTAACACTGGGAATGCAATCATGAAATTAATAACCTTTGAGACAAGATTGGTATCTACAGTTTCTAAAAGAAACATTTTAGTAATTAAATTGGTGTAATTAATGCTGGGAAACGAGAGGGAAAATAAATCCCAAGGAGGATCAAGGGATTCAATTTCCTCCTTCTTTTCCATTGTGGGAGGAATCTAGTTCCCAACCACGCATTCACCAAACATTTTCCCAACCCCAATCCTCTAATCCATGAAACACACGAGGCTGTAGAGTGCCTTGTCCAAACTTCATTGTTTAGGGTCTACGTGTGTTACTGCCATGTGGCTGCTTCAGTTTGGAGTTGTTTTCATTTATTTGTGAGTTTCAGTAGCCAGTGGAGGATTCTAGATGTGAACTGATTATTCGTGCGTTCTTATTATCAGGTTAAGTTGGATGATGAAGAAACCTCCAATTATCAAGATCGTCTTCTTCCTATCATCATTGGATTGCTTAGAACAGTGAGTGATTATGGGTTGTTTTGGCTGCTGAACTAAGAGTAATTATTTGCAGCTGTTATTGCATGAAATTGTCCATGTTTTGGAAACCAGAGAGTTGCAGAAAGAAAAGAGAGCAAAAGAAGTTTATGTTGTGATATTGAAAAAAGGTGTTATGTAGTTATTGTAATTTATGTGTAGCATATATTATGGATAGCTTTGTTGGGACTTACAAGAATCTTATGATGGGATAATCTTCACCCCTGTGTAGCAAGCAAATTTGTTTATAAATATGGAGTCATTTATATATCCTTTTATTTTTCCGTTCCTTTTTTATTTAGGGATGCAGTCGTTTTCTTTCTATCATCAGTGAGTATGCCTTTTAGATGAGTTTTTTGAGTTTATGTCTGATGGTATCCCTTTTACTTTCAGGCTAAGCTTCCCTCTGTGTTGAGACTATATCGCGACCAACTTACGGCTGATATGAAGACTGCTATTAAGAATGCAGTTGCAGAGTTGCTTCCCATTCTTGTTTCCCGACCTCTGGAGTCAGATTTTACACCTGGAGAGCGAGTTGTAGATGCAGATGGTGAGATATTTGTTATATTGTTTGTCTTGTTTGCATATGACTGAACACTTTGCATGATACCGGCGATATGTGGTTGATAATATAGTTCTTAATCATTAATTTTTTTTTGTAATCAAATTATGATCTAGTATGCAAAAGACTGAAAACGTGCATGATACAGTTGAATTTTCTTCTTTGCCTCTGTAAGATGTGCTTTTCTTTGATCTTTCAACACTTGGTGATATAGGTATTGGTGCGTCACTTGCAAGCAAGTTGAGGAGCCTGTCATCTGAAAGCTTTGTTCAACTTTTAAGTGCTATTTTTCTGATTGTAAGGGTATGTGTACTAGACTATGCTTGTCTAATTTTTCATTTTTTACTTTTTTGGTTGGACTGGCTGTAATTTTTTTGTTGAATTGCCAGTATACTTCCTGTTTATATGACTATAATGAATGACGACGATTAAGGATGGAAACAAGTTTTTTTCCTTAAAGAACAGCTTAGGCTGAGCTTGAAAATTGATTTGTCTTGGGTTGTTCAAAATAATCAAATCTGCGACCCCCTTATTGAGTTCAAAATATTAAGTAGACTAGCTCAATTGATCACTAACTTTTGATTTATTTCTAGTTTCCTACTCTTTTCAAAATTGATTTTATAGGTGCTACTCCATAAACTAACCTAAGCTTTTTGCTATATGAAAGTCTGGTCAGTAAACCTTAATATATTTCGTTTCTTGCACAGATGCTTTGCTACATAGTATCGCCTGTTCTTGTAATTTTCAAAAAACTGGCAAAGTAGAAGCAGTTCAGATTTTCTTTCTATTTATATCCTGGAGCTCTTTGTTCGACTTGTATGGTTGAGTCTGTCATCGAGTTTATTTGGTATTATTAGGGACTTATATTTATCCTTATATGTCTTAAGAAAAGATACATGCTTCTTCTCTGTCTACATCTTAGAAACGTCTACTTAATTAATGTTTGAGTCAAGCAGTTAGATTCATTTGGGACATTAGAGATAATCTGTTGTGGTGGTTGCGGTCATATCTACAGATCACACATATATAATCTGTTTTAGGGTTAACGTTGTAAGTTATATAATCACTAATCAGATGGCAATATAATAATTGAGTGAGTTTCATCAAAGTTTGTGCCTATTTTCAGCATTAATCACTATTTGAGTGTGATGTCATATGATTTATTTTAGTGAATGCAGGCACATCTAATACGGTCTGCTGAAGTTAAAAAGGCTATTGAGTGGATTATGTGCAACCTCGATGGTCACTATGCAGCTGATTCAGTTGCTGCTGCACTTGCGGTTGGTGCTGAGGCTGCAGAAACAGCTCAAGAAATTGATGGCCAAGGTGGTTTGGTTGTGTCGTATTCACCTCAGAGAGTTGCTGCAAAGGCCTTTTCGTTTCAAGGAAAAGCAAATGATGCAGCAAGTCCTTCCACTACGTCTAAGAATTTTAGGTGAAGTCTCGTCTCTTCATCATGTTAGTTCTTTGCAATTATTCTTGTTTCTTGCATGGACTCCTGAAATTTCCCATGATGGAAAACCTTGTATACTATTATTTAAGAACCCTTTGTCAACCTAAAGGTAGAAAACATGAATACCATCTTTTAAGTTGTTCAAGTAATCAAGTTTAATGTGACTTTTACTTTACCAGAAGTGCTCACCTAAGGGACGGTTTTTAAGACTGGACAGGTGAATTTAGCTACATGATTTAAATTCAACGGCTAAGATTAAAGCAACTTAAGATCTGTAACTGAATCAATGAATTCGGTTCTTAAGTTGTTATACTGTTAACTGTTGAATTTAATATCTGTGGCTGAAGTTCAATTCTCCTTTATAGTCCCTTAAATACTCTTTCTTAGTAAGCACGACTCCTTCATTAACTTCTTCAATAACTTCCATCACGGCATCTCATGTGATATACCTCTAGTTTTAAGATCGTTTTGTGCTTATCTTGTTTTGCAAAAGAATTTTTCTTTCATTAATGTCAACAGTTCTTTGCGTTGTACTCGGTAGTATGGAGTTCAAGGTTACCAGTTCACTGTTGATGCATTCTGATTGTATTTCCCTGCAATTGCAATAATATTTAAGTTGTTGTATGAGCTTTAGTTCGTCATAGCCAAAAGAATTTTATGTTACCTGCATATAAGATACCTTTAGGGGGGTGGCTGTATTAATTATAGGAAAATTGTATGTAGCTACCTGTGGTTATATGTAAAGTTTAAAGACAAATATCATTTATGGAAGGCCACTTTACTGTTCTTCTGCTCATAAGCTGGCTTGCTGGGCCTCCATGGTTCATTATTTTTTGGTGGAGACTGTAAATTGTACTGGTCAGAATTTTGGCTCTTGCCAGATAAAGTATGTGCCTTTGTATGGTTTGCTAGGTATTGTAGCAGTGCCTTTTGGATGGTGGTGCGAAGATGGGTTTAGATTTTAGAATACTATCTCTCAATTGTTTGTCCCTCGAAAGTTTTACCCAATTCAGAATTGGTTGTTTTATTTGGTCATTCAATTTTAAAGGTTTGCTTTGATCATTCCAATTTTGAAATATTGCCAAAATTATACAACATTCTGAAACAATGCGATTCTAAACAGAGCTGATGTGTTACGAGAAAACACAGAAGCCGTTGTTGCAGCATGTGATGCTGCTCAGGGAAGATGGGCAAAGCTGCTTGGGGTCCGTGCTCTTCTTCATCCTAAGTTGAGATTACAGGAGTTTTTGAGCATATATAACATCACTCAAGAGTTTATAACAGCTACAGAGAAGGTATTAATTTTTTTTATTCTTTTTTCTTAACTTTTTGTTTCCTCTTCCATATGTGTTTTTTAGTTTTATAATCAAACAATGCTTATGTCTGCAATCTCATTTTTTGCCAACATATTCAGATAGGGGGAAGGCCGGGATTTAGCATTAGAGGAACACTACAATCACAGGCCAAAGCCTTCCTTGATTTTCAGCATGAATCTCGAGTTAGTTCTAACTGTGCTTACTTATATATAATTTCGGTTGCACCTGGTATGTTACTTTAACATAATTGCTGTTCTTTTTGGTATTTGTAGATGACAAAGATTAAGGCAGTTCTTGACCAAGATACATGGGTGGAAGTAGATGTTCCTGATGAATTTCAGGTTATTGTCACTTCGTTGTTTTGTTCTGAAGCATTGGTAACTGAGAATCTGGATGCTGTCCAAGGTAGTACGGAAACAAGCTACACTGAGGTGGCCACAAGCAACAATAGTTCACATGTAGTGGATACAGGATCATCAATTACCGAACAGCAAATTAAGCGAACTGATTCTAGTGAATTATCTACGGATATGACTGCAAAGGAGAAGTCTACATCTGCTGATGGAGCTGAAAAGAATAAGGCTGATGTTACAAATTCTGTGTCTCAGAACAACCATAGCAACATGAAGGAGAGGGGAAAATCAACTTCCCAAACCCTTTTGTACAAAGGTGTTGGTTTTCACATGGTAAACTGGTTAGTTACCTTGTTTAACTTTTTTTATTTTTCTTTTCTTAAATCTACTTATCTGATTCCCCCTCAATTTGTTTTCCGATACTGTATTTTTTGTAACGCTAATGCTGTATTTGGAGTTTCGTTCTGCTGTATAAGTCTTTGATTCCATTTTCCTTCAATCTTTTTTCCCCTCCAGTGGCTTGATATTGATGAAGATGTTGTCAGAGTACATTGATATGAACAATTGTTTTCCAGTACTGTCCTCAGAAGTTGTTCATCGTATTGTTGAAATATTAAAATTTTTCAATACAAGAACATGTCAGCTTGTTCTTGGTGCTGGTGCCATGCAGGTACTAACTGTCTCTCAGTAATCAGTTGATATTGCGTTTACAATTTACTTATATGAAACTGCCACACAGTTACCAGAATATGGTGATGCACGATTTCCTTAAGTATCTACTGTTCTTGTATGTACATGTATCAAAAACCAAACCGTTTCACTGATTTTATTAGGAAAGTTTTTTCTTCCAATCCTTTTAACTGGTTATTAGAAAGCTTCCTCTCTTGATTTTATAGGACCTTATTTATGACCTCGATCATTTTCATTGTTCATATTTTAGAGTAGTAGAATACTGCATACCTTTTCTTTCGATCTTTTGGTTACTTTATTCTGATTTATCTACTAACAATGCTCTCCAGAGTCATTAATTTAGCTATTTGATAGATCATATCTGGTATTGCAGGTATCTGGTTTAAAGTCGATCACTTCTAAACACTTGGCCTTGGCAAGTCAAGTCATCAGTTTTGCATATGCTATTATTCCTGGTAGGTGATTATAACTCACAGTTTTCCCTTAGATTTGGTAGCCTGAGAATATGCATGCATTCACTTTGATGTTTTTGATATGTTTCTATAATGTACAAGGTCATCTTTGTACTCCATTTACTCAGTATCTGTTATATATCATCAATCCATAATTCCATATGTAATTTCTACTTAAAAACATAATATACTTTATTCTTCAGTCGTAGTATATGTATATATCTAAATTTATTTCTGCTTTGATCATGGTGCTTTTGTTTAATATCCTGACGTTATTCATTTTCTTTGCTTCAAGAGCTCAGGCAAATTCTTTTTCTAAAAGTACCTGAGACAAGAAAGGCAATGTTGCAATCTGAAATTGATCGAGTAGCTCAGGTTTGTCCTTTTACGCCAGGAAACAATTTCAACTTGGTTCCACATTGTTTATTTCAGTTTGTCATACCTATTAGTTTTCTCTGTACTTTTGGAAAGCGAGTTAGGGACCTGTGGTACAATATGATGATATGAACTTTTCAGATGCTTGTGTTTTGTGTCATAGAATGTAAGAAGCAAAAATTAATTGATGGAGAACGTAAGAAGCAAAATTATTACCGTTTTTCTGATTGAAGAAACCACTAATCTGTTTAATGAAGTTAAAGCTCATAGCTATCAGTAAAAAAATCTTTGTACTGTCTTCCTTTTCTTCAGTAATAAAATCTTTATTTATTTTTTAAGGAAAAAAAATCAAGAATCATAACTATTGTTCTTCCTTTTCTATATTATTGTGATAGTATGTGTTTGTAATATATATACTTGAATATTTGATATATCAGGTCATCTTATACAATTTGTTTTCATTTATGGTGAAAACAGGATTATAAGGTTCATCGAGATGAAATACATACAAAGCTGGTTCAGATCATGAGAGAAAGGTTATTGGTTCATCTACGTGGGCTGCCTCAAATTGTAGAGAGCTGGAATAGACCAGAAGATGCTGACCCACAGCCCAGTCAGTTTGCTCGATCACTAACCAAGGTGACTGCTTTTTATTTAGTCAATTGGTTTTTGTGTCAATTTGTTTACCCCCTCCTGTTATCTAGCCTGTTTCTACCTTTCATCATCATTTATTGTTCTTTTTCCAGTGTAATTATGTACTGACAATTCAATGATATTGCAATTGTCAAAATGTCAAATACATTAATTGTGGCAAGTGCAGTTTTGGCACATCTCTCATCATTTTTATAGGATTGATTAGTGTTAGAAATGGAATTTTACTTGAGTACCAAAGTTCTAAAAGGACCCTCTTTTGGGTCAATAAAAAAGTTCTCTTATACTGGTGGTAGTCAGTGTTCGGAAAGAAGGGCAAAGCTCTTATATTAGAAGGGATATGTTTCGTGCTTGAAGAATCTTAATGGATATCTCTCATGGAATGTAAGGGACTGGTGATAGTTTGGATTCTTTGGACTGTATGAGGAAATATGAATATGTAGATGCATGAAGTTGCCTTTCCTTCATCTCAGATCACCCGTAAGATATGGTCTTGCTTTCCTTTAATGGGATTCAATTGCATTTAAAAACAAAAATTGTCAAGGCAAGCTGGTAGCATAGAATTAGTTGCTAGAAGTACCATAGTTTAAAAATGACTGGAACTGGAAGATTCCTATTTGGGGAAAGAAAAAGGCACAACTCTTATGTTAGAATAGTTACATTTGTGTTTGATGTCGTTGGAACTTGAGTTCTCCAGTTAGACAGCAAGATTGAATTAGCATATAAAGTTTATTTTGATTTTGTGGGTAAGATACAGAGATTTAAAACCGACTCTTAATCGAAAAGCTTGTACTTGTTATGGCTGGTGAAAACCTGTGTTGATTTTGATAGCTTTGTTGAGTTTATTGATTTATTAGCTTTTTAGTATTTCGTTTGTATATAATGTATTATAAAATATATATGTATGTATGTATGTATAATATATTATATATATAATTATATATACAAGAATAATAATAATGGGATCAGATAGGATGGCTGTTATCAAAATGTTTGTTTCACCCTTTGCCTATATCTAATAAGTATTGATTTCTGGCAATGTCTTTGTCTTACATGGTTGTTATGGGCCTCACTCTCCAACTCATTGCCAGGAAGTTGGATACTTGCAACGTGTTCTAACTCGAACTTTACATGAGGTTGATGTTCAAGCAATTTTCAGGTAAGTCTTATATTTAGCATGTGATTAATTGCTGAGTTTTGGGATGCTTGTAATACCTTTGTCATTGCCTCTGTATCCAGTAAATTGTAGTCAGAATTTACATTTATCTCTATGGGCTTTTGATCCTAGCTCAATTATGTGGAAATAAACTCTTGAAAAGAAGAGAACAAATTTGGGTGGCCCATTCGGAGCTTTTTTTGTACTTTTTTCCTTTCCGAGCACTGATTACACCAAGAGTCTATTTATGTATGTGGTTGGTTTAAAACAGAAACTCAATCCTGCAAACTAATGATCAATGTTGTTTGTACTTTTCAGGCAAGTGATTATAATTTTTCATTCACAAATTTCTGAAGCATTTTCACGCTTAGAGATGAGCACACCACAAGCCAAGGACAGGTAATACCTATTCAAATTGCTCCCCCTTGTGTGTGTCCTTATTATCCTCTTTAGTGACAAAGTCTTTTCACTGTCTACCAGGCTGTGTCGTGATGTTAAGCACATTCTTGGATGCATTCGATCTTTGCCTTCTGATAAACTGAGTGAATCTGGTACGCCAAACTGGGGTCAACTAGATGAATTTTTGGTGCAGAGATTTGGGTCAGAAGCTAGTTAAATGTTGTTGTAAAGTGTAGCAAATCAATTGCTTATTTGGAGATGGCTAATCAGATTTTGAGGATGTCAGAAGCCAATTTCGGTCTATGCATTTCCCTTGTACAATTTCATTAAGGTAAGGGCACATTCTCGCCGTTTCTAGGGTCATGTTTTTATGTATATGCTGCATGAGTACTTTCTTGTCGCACACATTGTTAAAAAAGGTACTCAAATATACTCTCTCTCTGTCACACATACATGCACTCTTTACCTATTTTGTTTCATTTTATTTTACTTACTGGATGACTTTCTTTTCCAGGGTTTGCATTTTTTCTGAGCTGTATAAAGTCCTGTATGAGTTCCAAATATGTGACAAGAAGGTTCTTAAAACCAGATTTTTTTTTGTACCGGTCACTGACTCTTGAATTACAATTTGTACTTACTAGGCTCAGTGTTTTGTTCCCCTATTGTAGCGGGTTAAAGATGAAATCGATTGAATTTTTTGATTCAGTGAAGGGACATTTTGTATCAGCCTTTGAAGGGCTTGAATCACATCTAATTGTACCAATACTTGAGTTAATGCATAAATGCTTTTCTTGAACTCAATATCCTGCACCTTGCTTTGTTGTTGATTGTTGTTCATATAGATAGTAGTCTTTGCCATTAAGAATGAGAATTGGTTAAATGCCTGGAAACATTTTGAGCACTGGAAGAATATACGTTTTACCTTGTTGACTATTATCTTTTTAACTTGCAACCGAAATAGAATACCTTCCGTTAAAAAAAAAAAAAAAGCGATTTGTATCCTTATAATTGTTGCGGTTTTCTTTGTGACCTTGCAGATAGACTTGGAAAAATACCAAGAAAAACCCTGTAATTTTCAGTGCAAGGAAAACCATAGAATACATTTCGAAAAGAAGTTAAACTCGGAGGCTAAAATATCAAAAAACTAAATCTAAATCGGAACAGAAACGTAGGGAGGAAAATATCATACGAAACTGTCAATTTCAGAAATTGATTCCAAAATTATTAAACGTATTGGTGAAAGAAAAAGAGCCGAAGACACAACCGCAGAGTCTCCAACAGTCCAAGACTTGAGATGCAGTGAAAGAGAGAAATTGACCAGAAAATGGAAAGCGCGGCGGTGATGGACTTGCAGGCTTTGCCGGAAGGATGCATAGCCAACGTCATCTCGTTGACGACTCCTCGAGATGCGTGTAGGATGTCATCGATTTCTCAGGATTTCAAGTCGGCGGGGGAATCCGACGCCGTTTGGGACAAGTTCCTTCCGCCTGAGACACACACGATCCTGTCCCAGTCCGCTGCCAATTCCAAGAAGGAGCTTTTCCTCGCTCTCTGCGACAACCCCATCCTCATCAACGATGGCAAGATGGTAAATTACCTCTACCCTCTCTTTACTTCGCTTGCTCTATATATGTTCGATCACTTCCTTCTTTTTGGCTCGTACAAACTTCATGGCCCTCTTTCCAAATTCAAATCAATTTCTTAGGGTTTCTACAAAATACATAAAACATAGAGTTAGTGTTACTAGTTATTGCTTTAGGCTTTAGAACGTACTTTATGCTCTTAGTTCCATTTGCTATATATGCTTTATCCAATTGTTATTCCAGAGCTTTTCGCTGGACAAATGGAGTGGAAAAAATTGTTATATGATATCTGCAAGGGGTCTTCATATTGTCTGGACTTGTACTCCAATATATTGGAGATATGTTTCTCTGCCTGAGTCCAGGTCCGTATATTTCTTTTTCCACCTACGTTTTGTTAGTTTATAGATATGATTTTACTGCTAAGCGGATATGTGCATATTGTTTAACAGTGGTTATATTAAGATTTGTAAGTAATTAAGCAAATTAAGTATAGATTAATTGAACAGGTTTGGGGAGGTGGCGGAGCTTCTTTCTGTTTGCTGGCTTGAGATCCGTGGGAAAATTGAGACGCGCATGCTGTCCCCATCCACTATGTACAAAGCTTATCTTGTGTTCAAGTTAACTTCAGATGCTTATGGATTTAAAAACCCTCCTGCGGTGGTCACTGTGGGTCTGGTTGGAGGAGAATCCACTAAGCAGACGGTATTACTGGACCCAGACACAGAGAGAAGGTGGATTCAGACAGGTTTGCAAGAGTCGGAGCGGAGAGAAATGGATGAAGCTCAACATCCAAAGGAAAGAGCCGACGGCTGGTTGGAGGTGGAGCTGGGTGAGTTTTTCTGTGAAGGGGAAGAATATCAATATGGGGAGCTAGAGATGGATTGTATGGAGATTAAGAGTGGTTGGTGTAAGAGGGGTCTTATTGTTGAAGGGATTGAGGTCAGACCCAAAAGGATGTAGTTTTGATCAATGTACCAGGGGTTTGATTTTTTTTTTTTTTTATTGAAAAGAAAGCCTGTTCACCGTAGTTGCCTTTGACATTGGCACACATTGTTGTATTGCAACTGTCATTGATCAATGAATCTTGTTATTTGCTACATTGTTTGGCTCTTGTCCCCGAATCAGATTTGAACTAAACTCCGAATTTTTGTTTTTTTTTTTTGGGTTTTTGGGTTTGTAGCATCTATCTTAGTACCTCACTACCTTGTAGAGTTCAGTGTGCTACGAAAAAAAGAAGAAGCGATCTTAGGTACTGAGAAAAACGCTAGATTGCGGAAACGGAGTTAAACACGGAGATTAAAATTGCAAAATACAAAATATTGTTGACTAAATTTAGATCGAAACAAAACGTGGGGAGCAAGTATACAATCGAGATCATAGGTCGTACGTGTCCAATATTGAAAAGAAGCCGAAGGCCCTAAAATTGCAGAGAGTCCAAGAGTCCAAGACTTAACAGCTAAGAATTTCCTTGTATAAATATAAATATAACGCAACGCAGGCAGACACATAATTCATTACGTACACTAAATCCATATTCCATACCTACCGTCGTCACTAACAAAGAAACGCGAAATTGACCAGAAAAAATGGAGAAGGCAGCGGTGATGATGGACTTGCAGGCGTTGCCGGAAGGATGCATAGCCAACGTCATCTCGTTGACGACTCCTCGAGACGCGTGCACGCTGTCGTCGATTTCGAGGGATTTCAAGTCTGCCTCAGAATCCGACGCCGTTTGGGACAAGTTCCTTCCGCCTGAGACCAATGAGATCCTATCCCACTCCGAATCATCTGCAGCAATCGACGCCAAATCCAAGAAGGAGCTTTACCTCACTCTCTCCGACAACCCCGTCCTCATCGACGGTGGCAAAATGGTAAATTACTTCTACCCTCTCCTAATTATTCAATTCTTTCTTTTTATTTGACATATCAATTTCTATAGGATCATGGATTTTATTTTAGGGCTTCAGATCGATACTTTGGTACTTGACGTTCTAAAATTATCATTTTGGTAAACATGTAATGGTTTTTAAATTTGAGGTACTAAAGTGTTGATTGATCTAGTTATTATCGGGTAAACGGTCCACCAATATATCTTCGACAACCTTCATATATTATTATTTGGTGGTCTTGTCCATAAGTCCATTCAAGACAAAATGATAATAAATTTTCATTGAGGCCTATTTTAATTGTTCGCGTCGAGCTAGCTAGCCTTGATGTCTCTTGTCCGGGTCATTATTTCAGGCTTACTGGTTATATTTGCATCCCTTGCTTGATAGTGTTGATAGTTGATATGTATCATATGATTTAATTGCACGAGTCTGGTCTAGCCCTTGTCATGGATTCTATATTATAGTGAAGGATACACAATTAATTTTGTGTGTGTAATTAATTGTTAGCAGATAGGGGAACCTAATTAAAATGATCAAATTCTCTCTGTACATTGTCATCTTCGTGGATGTTTGGGCAAAATATTGAGGTCTAATAAAAATGTTACTAGGTGTAGATATTGACCAAGTTGAGTGAGAATTCGACCCTTCCTAGAATGCTTGAAATGTGATTGATCGGTTAGAAATTAATTAGAAACTGTTTTAGGCTTAATCTGATGATCGATCCTCATTAAATTTTATCATGTAGAGCTTTTCACTGGACAAATGGAGTGGGAAGAAATGCTATATGATAGCTGCAAAGCACCTTCGGATTGCTTGGGGTGATACTCCTCACTATTGGGAATGGATATCTCTGCCCGAGTCCAGGTCCGTACATTTTTTTTCACCATCCCTACTTTTAGTTATTGTTTCTCTAAGGCTAAGCTTACTATATATGTTAACTACTTGTTAAGGATCAAGCATGCATATATATTAACTGTTGTATACAATAACTATGTATGTACGTGAATTGAATAGGTTTAAGGAGGTGGCCAAGCTTCACGTTGTATGTTGGCTTGAAATCCGTGGGAGAATTGAAACGCGCATGCTGTCTCCATCTACGACATATAAAGCTTATCTGGTGTACAAGTTAACTGGACGCACTTTTGGACTAAAGTGGGCTGCCGTGGTCACAGTTGGTACAAGAGCTTATGAGTTTGATTATGAATGCCCGAATTTGGAGGAAATAATGGCCGGACAAGGCATTAAGCAGAGTGTGTTTCTGGCGCCCCAAAGAGTAATAGAAAGGGAGCTGGAAAGAGGAAGACGACGGACGAGGCCCAACCAATTAGAAATCAATGAAGCTAAATTTCCAAATGAAAGCAGGGCGGATGGGTGGCTGGAGATGGAGCTGGGTGAGTTTCACTGTCGAGGAGACGAAGATGGGGAGTTGGAAATGATTTGTTGTGAGATTAAGACTGGTCAGAGTAAGAGTGGTCTCCTTGTTCAAGGGATTGAAGTCAGACCCGAAAGGAAGTAGATCATGCATATGGCTATATATGCAAGTTCAAGATGATCATGCATGATTGATTTGAAAGGGGTGAATCCCCTTTTTACCGTAAGGTTCTCGATCGCTGCAGTACGTTAATCAAATTTCATAGTCTAAAAGGGTTTGATTTTTGTTAACTTGTTTTAACTCATCAGAAAGTATTTCATATTGTCTCTTAGATTGCAATTTGCTGCCGATATATATATGTATGATTTTGGTCAGCTTCTGAAGAATCCAGTTTAAAATATATCAGCTTCTGAAGTTGATATATTTTGCTTCTGAAGCTCTTCAGCTGCGCCTTAACCTTTTCTTGCTGGTGGCTTACGCCTAATTGCTTTGTTACACCTAGCCTTCTAGGTACTTCTCTTTATCGCCCTATAATTAACTGCCCCGGCCCAAAGCTAGCTAGCTCCGGCCACCTCTGTATTTGCTTCGAGATATCCTATTAATTGCTTTAGGGTTTTAGCAAGCGGATCTTGCTAATTTCTAATTTGTCAATAGGAAAAGCATGCGCACGCGCACGCGCACTTAAATCGCTCTATCTTGATTACTATAAAATGTTAAATACCATGCATAAAAAGGGTATGACTAGTTTATCTCCTGCCTAATCCTTATTTTATGGGCTTATTATTACAAGCCCAATCAAGCCTAAAAGCATGCATGCATGCTTCAATAACTAACCTAACATTAAGATTACAATAAAGAAGAGAGTGAAACTCGGGGGAGAATTCGGAATCACCCTGTTGTGACTTTCAATTTTAACTATAAATATAGTTGTTATTTTTCGATTACAAACGTATGGCATTGTTTTGAAAAAAAAAAAAAATGAATGCATGAATAACAAACTAGAACCCAATTAATTAGCTAGGAGGAATCACCTGCGACTATGCAGCAGCTGGAGTTGCAAGCGTTGCCGGAAGGATGCATTGCCAAGGTGATCTCATTGACCACTCCTCCAGATGCGTGCAGGCTATCGTTGCTTTGTAAGGTTATCAGGTTGGCAGCAGAATCCGACGCCGTTTGGAACAAGTTCCTTCCGCCCGAGATCAATGAGATCCTATCACACTCCGAATCTGCAAGCGCTGTCAAATCCAAGAAGGATCTCTATATGTCTCTCAGTGACAACCCAATTCTCATCGACGACGGCAATATGGTAATTTAGGGTTGGGGAAATAATTAATATTGCATTATCATATATATTCATATAATTTGCCTTGGTTACCTTTTGACCTTTTGTTATGGATATATTGTACGTACACTATGGTGTGCAGGGGAACCTAAAATGTCAGAATTCATCTGTGCATTCCTATATATTGTGAATGCCTAGTTACATTGTAACGAAAATGCATGGTACTAGCTAGCAACCCTTTAGGTACGTATTGACCAATTCTAATGATTGTCAGAATTGCAACAACCTATTAGTCAGTCAAATCTAATTAGAAATTAGAATCCCGGCCTGTTATTTTAGGTTTTTAGCCTTATTGTTAAATCTGGTTAGATATGCATATATGCTAGCTAGCTAGTTTAATCTGAGGACGTACTGTCATTAATTAATTTTAATTACATCATGTAGAGCTTTTCTCTGAACAAATGGAGTGGGAAGAAATGTTATATGATAGCTGCAAAGCGCCTTCGGATTGCTTGGGGTGATACTCCTCGATATTGGGAATGGATTTCTCTGCCTAACACCAGGTTTTTCATCCTAAGTTAATTTTGTCAATTGGTTTAAGGGTTGCTCTTTACTAGCTATAAGAGCATGAACATGCATAGTAATGTTTCTTAATTTATCTTGGTTTGCTTATATACGTACATACATATATATATTAGAATGTGAATGTGACTAAATTAGTACACAAGTAAACTTGAACAGGTTTGAGGAAGTGGCTGAGCTTCAGTGGGTTCTTTGGTTTGAAATTCGTGGGAGAATTGCTACGCGCATGCTTTCCCCATCGACTCTATATAAAGCTTATCTTGTGTACAAGTTTAATGCACGCCCTTGGGGATTTGACAACCATCCCATGGTGGTGGCAGTTTCTGCAAGGGCTTATGGCTTTGATTATGAATGCCCGAGTTTGAGTGAAATGGTTGAAGGAGGAGACCTTAAGCACACTGCCGTTCTGTCGCGGCCCGAAAGAGAAATCAGTCATGATGAATTTCCAAAGGAAACGGCGGATGGCTGGTTGGAGATGGAGCTGGGTGAGTTTTTCTGTGAAGGAGAAGAAGACGGAGAGTTGGAGATGATTTGTTGTGAGATTGATAATTATGGCAAGAGCGGCATCATTGTGCAAGGGATTGAGATCAGACCATGCAATAATAGGAACTAGATCGATCGTAAGATAATCGATAAACGTACGGTTTTATTTTTATTCAGTGTTTGATTATTTACATTAAGTGTAATTGATTGGCGGCAGTGGAGATTAATGGATGAATCATGTCATGATTTGCTTCCTAACCCAAGTCGAATTGGGAAAGTGAATCTTTTTAGGATTTGTTATGTGATTCTTTAGTAAGTAAGGATTCACAAAGATTTTTTATCTTACCAAGGATGTCAGTTACCACAAGCCCTTAGGATTTTGATCGAATTGGGGCATAAATCATGGAGAATCCTAGTTGAATAGAGTTTCTGTTTGCTCTTGGAATTTAATGGAGGTTCCGGCGCCCGGTTCCAGATGTGATTTTTCATGCGCCTACAAAACTAATGCAAAAGTGACTAAAATCTCCCATTCTCTCCTCATGCCAGACACCTCAGAGCTCTTGCTTGAAAAAAAAAAAAAAAAAAAAAGACTATTCTATGAAGACATTGTGCAAGGATATATAAAACGGTGTGCATGGGGAGAGATTGTAATCCGGAAGCAAGAAAAGACAATCAATACCCCTAATTTTTTATGCATTGGCAAGGATTGTAATCCTCAAATTTAATTTTAATAAGATTGACACCCTATCTCAAAAAATAATCTCATTGATACTTGTGAAATTAATGCCTACAATTGACGGAGATTGGAAAAGAAATTAAAAAAAAAAAAAGCAATTCTAGGTTTACTATCTATATAGATCAGCATGAGATCTGCAATACATACTCGAATTTCAAACAAAAAAATACTTTATTGATGATCTATATATATTATATAGTAACTAAAGAGGAGTTTCATTTTTACGATCGATATCTAGAACTATACCCACGGTCGTCATCATCGGATTGGCACTTATTGGTCTCAAAAGCACTAGTCGTCATATTGACAGATTGTGATCCACTAAACTTCAAAGGAACCTTCAAGTAACATGTGAACACAGAATTCCAGTGTGGTAGATCTTCCAACAACTTGGAGATGGACTTGTAAGTGATTCCAAGATGGAGCTTGACGACAATGTTGTAGTAATTTGGTGACCCAGCATCGGCGACATCGTCGTCAGTAATATTATTATCATTCAGTTGCACTTTCAACGAAGTCGTATTCTTTTCCGGTTGGTGAAATTCGGCGACCCTGATCGGCATAGCAAACCACCTGCGGTTGCGGTAATCGGCGACGACTAGAGTGTCGTCGTAATAGATGCGGAAATACTTGTTTGGGTTTCGAAGGGTGATGTTGAGGGCGAGGTTACGGTAGTGGAGGGTGTCGTTGGCCGTGGTGGTGATGTTGAACTGGGTGAGGGAAGCATCAGTCACGTCCATATCTAAGGGATACGGTTGATTGATTATGGTGGCGGCTACTAATAAACCGACGATGAACAGCGCACCCATGATGATAGTAATAAGGGCGACTAATTCGAACAGGCTCTCTCTCTCTCTTTCAGTGTGAATGTGATCCATAGTTAGTTTGTGATGCAAAACAATAAGCTACCAGGGCTAGCTCTATGTATATAGTAGATATCGATTATCTCCACTCTCTAGGGTTAGGGTTATTGTTTCTAGCTCCGCTGGTGTCTTCTATGATTTTATTTTCTCGATCAAGCTTGGAGGTATATATATAGGCAATACGTTGAATCAAACTAGGAAAGTAAACATAATTCAATTAGGAATAGGAAACCTAATTTTATGAGGTTAACGTACGTCTGTGATGTTTTTTTTTTTTTTTCTTTTTCATGTGTGGTCAATTTACTTATAATTTTCATAATACTGTACTTTTTCATTTTTTAATTTCCTTAGTTGGTTAGTTCCTTAGTTGACCTAAAGATAATCTTTTAATTTCTTTGCATAATAAGATTCCTAAAATTATTTACACATGCTTGCGCAATAAGTTGGAATCACATGTAGGACTTATTTGGTCTATGTATGTAAAGATTCATTACAATAATGTAAGTGCAAGTCACATTCATGAGTATCTAGTCGGTGAATATAATGAGAGATCAAAATTGGTTTTACCATGCACATGGCACATAAATAGGCCCATTTTAACAAAAAGTTGAATGAAGTCGAGAATTTGAACTTTGATTTGTAGTCGTTGACACTAGATATAAATATTATCTACTATAGGTAACACGGTACTTTTGTTGATCACCCCCAACACACGGGACTAATTCATGATTTTTAGCCTAGATGAACTGATCAAATAAGACATTCGAAATATCAGAAATCTATTTCTGGACTTCATTTTTGTTTTTTATTCCTAGCTAAGGAAAATCACTAAGAACTTAATTAAGTGGTTCATATGTCCGCTTACCATTTTACCCATCTTTGTGTACGTTATAAATGTTCAAATGATAGATAGGTATGAAATCATATATTTGCAAAGATTTCTGATCAGCAACATAAATTTCCTCAAGCGTACGTTGTAAATTAAATATGGTAATTAATTACCTCAATTTTCAATCAGAAAAAAAAATTAAATATCTTACTAGGTAGGTAGGTAATAACCGGCAAGTAATTAAGAAATCGAGCTAGGTAGGTAGTTTATTCTAGGTTGGAAAGCAAATTAGTAAGTCAGTAACAAGTAAAGATGTGTACGTGTAACTGAAATTCAAGGACAAGACACGTATCAACTTGTAACTGGTCCACACCCTCCTCCCATTTTGCCCTAGTTTCCCATTATATATATAAATCCTCACATATCGGAAATCCTAAAGCACCCGAAACCCTCACCACTACTTCATCTCTCTCCGGCCGCCTAGATCTCGATCTCGATCTCTCTCTCAGCCGCCATGGTCAAGCCTCAGTCACGGAAGCCTAAGCCTCTCACCAACGAAGAACGTAGGTCGACGCTCATCGTCATTTGCGTCTTGGCCTTCATCTTCGGCCGTTGCGCTCTCGATCCTTCGGCGTCGTACCTGGCGGAGGTGAACGACAAAGAAACCGGCGGTATGATCACGCTGCCGTTCGATGTGACGATCTCCGCCGGATTCGCCTTATGCCTCGCGATGATCAGAGCCATAACATCCGATCTCTCTTCCCGGTGGATGATCAACTCTGCGATCCTGTACCTTTACGTCATCTTCTTCTTCGTCTCCGCCTTCACCGTGCCCAATCTCCACCTGTATGTGCGTTTGGCCGCCGCTGTGGTCACCAATCTGGTATTTTGGTTGTGTGGAAACGGCAAGCTACCAGAAGCTTAGGGTTTGTGGATTTGGTTCTAGTGCTTGCTCTCTTGCTTCTGTCAATTGATCGAGGTTCAGTTCTAGCTAGGCTTTAATTGAGCTTAATTCTCAAACCTCTTGTTAATTTGCTGTGGTTTAACTATAATTGTTGTAGTTAACATGGTATTAATTAGCTGTTCTCTCTCTATCCGGCCTATCTTAATTAGCTGGTAATTGTGGTACTGTGGCTGATGTAATCAATGTACGTACGTATGTGCTAATCGTAATTAGTATCCTTCCTTTTAATATATTTTCAGTGTGTTTGGGGATTGTGTATGAAATCTTGATTGAGACCAAATGTACGTTTTCGATCGGATCTAATATATTATTCCTTTTAATGATCTTATTAATTAATGGTAATGATGAGTTAATTAACTGACTAATAGGAAAGCATTTAACAGATAACTGAAAACATGTTCTATTACTCTATGATTAGCAATGATTATCTTGCTTTAAGCATCATTGTCCAAAAAAATCTTGCTTTAAGCATCATAGCATACTGGCACCCAAATATAGGGTCCTAGCTTGTTGCAAAATTACACGGTGGTCGTGAGAAAGCAACATAAACCCATCATCAAATCACTTTTGCAATCGCTAATGAAATAAATTATCTGCACGAAATAGCCAATTTCAACTAAAATAAGTGGGACTATTCGAAGAAAAAAATAATAACAAATTAGTACCTCAAATTTAGAGGTTGTTTAAAGAGCAAGTACAAATCGCTTTGCTATTATTTAACTAGGTGGAATACGCCTTATAATCTTAATTTTGCATTCACGATCCAGCTTCTAGTGGTCTCTAACAACAATTTTGCCTGATGTTTTAACCACAAATAATTACTTGATCGAGTAACCATTTTTTCATTCACCTATATATATATATATTAGCTAGTGAAGGAATTCAGACAAGTAATTAAATAATATATATGATCAGAGATTCTTCTTCTTTTGTTACATTAATTCGCACTGCGAATTTCAGACCAGTTTTTATGTTCTCAGACGAATTTCGCAGAATAAGCTGGTTTAATTAAGACCTTGAAATGAATTATTATTTAATTGTCCGTACATCAGGACACGTTTCGAGCTTTTATTGGCCCATCTCCGCTCAATTTACCCTAATTTTTCTACTATAAATTGGACCCACATCACATAAACCCTAGCTATAGGCTGCTGCCTCCTCCTTAGATAGTCGTTGGATAAGTAAACATTTGTCCCAATTTGACCAACTATTTCATTTGGGATCCAAGCAGCCAATATGATCGAGGGACCCAGGTGCCATTATATCTGGCTTCGAAATACCTGGATAATTTGGTGAAGGGCCTCTTGAACTATAAAAGGCTGCAGCTGGAGCAGGCTTTGTTCCAAGAATGGTTTCTTGAACCTTCATGCTTACAAAAGGGTATGGATTACTTTCCACATATTTGATCACAGCTGGTGCATCTTTTGGGCTAATAACTACGCAAGCACAAGGAACACCCTCCAGTTCAAACAATTCAGTACGTGTCGTTGGATATTAGTATAGCCCCGAGTACCTTTGATGAAGTGATGCGTCTCAGCGTCTGATTTGAGTACCTACAGACCCAATGTTATCACATACAATGACAACTGAGGCAAAGTCCTCTAACAACTTAGTTGAGTTGCAGGTAGAAAGTGACTTGTGGTAATGCATTGTCTACAATGGCACTTGCTGGAAACAAGGACCACCCTCTGACGGTGTGGTTGAACCCAAGGGTTACTGTTCTCGAGAACGAACGGTCTGTGGTGCCTGCTGCAGCAGTCAAGACCCATGGGATTCCGTTGTGCAAGCTCCAAGGCGAGGGGCCTTCGTTCCCTGCAGAAGTGGAAACCACTACTCCCTTCTCCATAGCGGCAAAAATGAGGCTATTGCTACTGGATCTTCATATAGTGGAGCGCCATTGAAGCCGAGAGAGACGGAAATTACATCAACACCGTCTTCAATTGCTTGGTCCATCCCGGCAAGATCATGGGACGCGTAACGTCCCTCTTCCCATGTGACTTTGTAGATGGCTAGTCTAGCACGGGGTGCAACACCTCTGGCTGTTCCTTTAGCGTAGCCTAAAAAAGATGCACCACGTACATAGTTTCCAGCAGCCGTGGAAGCTGTGTGAGTGTGTGTGTTCCATGTCCCAATGTGTCCCTAGCGGAATTCATCCTAACAGGAATTTCGGGATGTACAATTTTGAAACCCTGGCCTTGTTGAAGTATCTAGCCCCAATGAGTTTATAGTTGCACATGGAAGTGTTGAAATCATGTCCAACCTCACACGTACCCTTCCACCTAGGTGGAAATTTGGCGGGCATACCATCGTCTTTGAAGCTTTCGCTCTCTGGCCAAATCCCACTATCAATAAATTACCGATGGTCATATCATCACCGAAATTTGAACTAGGCCATAGACCATGTGAAAGGCTTACAAGGGAAAGGAAATCCGTGGTGTGGGTGGTGTCAAGTGTGGCATTGCTATCCCTATAAGCCGAGAGGAACCATGGGGACTTTTGTATTGCCCCGCATTCGTCTACGGATAAAGATGCACTAAAACCATGAAGAGCATTGTCGTAAACATGGACAAGTAAGGGCATGCAACCATGCTCATCATCTAATGGATTTTCAGGCTTGAGGGACTCAATAATGGATGAGTACCAATTGTGATGGCTATCAAAAACACTGGGCATATGGGTTTTGTCTATGTGAACAATGTAAGTCGACCTCTCTGGTTTAAGTGCATTAGCATATTTGAGCATGAACAAAAAGAAGACTAATTAAAGGTAGGGAAAGAGTGACTTTGTGATAAATCCGTGTTGCTTGTTTAGCAATGTTGATAAGAATTTGCATATACATCATTGAGTTTTTATTGTACTTATGGATGATAGTAAAAGTGGAGGAAGAGGCCGGTAGATAGTGAATGGACGGATGCGCGCAGTAAAAATTAAAGAAGATCATCAAATTAAGGTCAGGTGGCCTTAATTTGTTCAATTAATAAACCCTTGTTGCTCTCTTATGGACACATAAAGTAATAATTTATACAATCAACTAGGTATAATATTGAACCCTACTTTTAATACGGCTCTGATGTTTATAAATCAGGAATCTGATGTTTATAAATCTCCCTTGGCTCACTGATGTCAGTTAATTAGTACTGACAAACTATCTAGCTAGTTCGGTTCTTTTAATTCCATCAAAGAATTTAATACTTATAGACCAAAACAGTCTTCCAAAAGCTAATATATATATATGCAAAAGAAAAGAGGTAGACTTATAAGGCGGGAAATGAAAATCCAACCATAAACAATGAATTAATTACCACCGATCGAAATTTAGAAACAAATGATTCTTGAAAATTTTCCATCGTCAAGGGAGAAATAAAATTAATATCATGTATATATTTCCAAAGGAAAAAAGGAAATTAATACACTTATATATATATATATATATATATATATATCCTTAATTATCGATCAATATATACACATACAACAAGACTTGACTTGAACATACACTTCACACGGAACTTAGGACATATATGACATGATACTCGAATCCAACATAAAGTTAGCACCCGCTTATGACATGATCGATCAATATATACCTTTACTAACAAATATGAAACTGAGAAATGGAGAACAATTTGTTCTCATTTTTAATATGTATTAATTGTTTGAGGAATTGTATAATGAAAGCGATCATTTTTAGTTCATATATATATATATATATATATATATATATATATATATATATATATAGGTTAACTAGTAAACAATTCACACATTAAATAAGTTAACTATTATGTCCTATATTTTACCAATGGTATATACGTTTATATATTTGTAAATTATTCACCTTGATCAAAACAAAAAAAAAACAAAATATATTTGTACCCTACAATAATTTATATGATTGTCACTTGCACAAGAACTCGATTCATATATTCCATAGATTAATTTCTTAATTAACATGCATGCATAGATTAAAGTTTATTAATTTGGTTAAGAGGGAAAATGGCCGGTTGTTCTTAATGCATGGTTATTTGTTTGACGGAAAATCAAGTACCATCGAATCAGGTCCAGACTAATACAGCACCAGCTAGCCTCCTCCGTTGATGAAGATTCATAAAAACTCATATATAAATGATGATAAATAATGCAAGAATGATAGAAGCAAAAGAGTAAATACAATTAATTGCTAGCATTAATTTGGAGCCTGATGGATGAATTATGAATGGGTTAGGATAATATATGATCGATGGCCCAAGCCAACCCCAGTAGTACGTAAAGTAGCTCATACAAATTTGGACATAGCAAAAATTGAAAATGGTTTAATTTGAGACAAAATTCAAAGGATTGACGGAGACATTTGATCAAAAATGGATCCCAATTCAGCTTCACATACATATATATATGCCACACTCAGAGCAATAATTGATATGTATGTACTATGTAACTTGTAATTCAATACATTCAATTAATCCAGGTAACCTAGCCACAAAAGTCACTGCAGATTATATATATACTACTGCCTACATTTCACATAATGGTAGACAATGCTTTTTTCCTAGCTTTCACATACCCTTTTCATTGAGTGATGGGGATGGATTTAGCCGGGAAGTGAAGTTTGGCAGTAAGTAGCTTTCTTTCATTTAATTAATAGAGGTCAGTACGTTCTCATCCTTTATATATGGCATGGAGTGGTTTGATTATTTTAGAATAAGTTGAATAATGAAAAGATTACGTTACTGGTGATAATTTGTTGGTTTCTTTGGTTTGAAAGAAATCAAATCATTCATGGTTCATGCCTTTCGTCATCTTCTAATATTTTTCAAAGGGCTTTATTTTATTGAGAAAGATTGATTAATTGTTATCTCCCAATCCACTTATCAAGCTGTTTCCTTGAAAATATCTGATGTTAAGTGGCAACCCCCTCCCATTGATGTTTATAATTAAACTTAATGTTGACGGGGCTGCTAAACTGTTGAATCGGTCTACGTGCAAGATAGGGTGTTGGTGCGGTGGTTCGTAATAGCCAATGTCTTCTTATGGGTGCAGTTGATAAATAAGAGGCATGTGATATCTCTGTATTGGCTACTAAACTCTTTGCACTTAAAACAGGCTTAAAGTTTTCTCTTGATGGTTCTATCTATATATACTCTAATTGTGGAATCTAATTGTTAGAGGCGGTGAATCCAGTCAACAAGCCGCGTGAGTGTAATGTGGGACACCATTGATATATTTAGTGTCTAAAGTGGTGAACTCTTCTTTTGGTAAGAGGAATGACCTTCTTGCAATTAAGGACTATGATATTAGAGGAAAAAGTGCAATGAATTTTTGAAAAGTTGCAAAGGGAATACTTTTCCCCTAGCTTTCACATATCATTTTCTTTCTAAGTAATGGGGCCTATTGCAGGAGAGTTCTCGTCAAAATTTGCAATTAAGCTATTGCTTTCCCTCTGCTAGCTTGGAGAATTAATTTTGTCACATATCATCATCAAGTCTTAATTTGTCAGTTTACATGATGTGATTCTACAAACAAGATAACAGCTGGGAATTACAATGCTTACAAGTCGGTCCAAGTTGATGAAAATCAATCAAGCCAAGACTTGCAAAGTTCAATTTGATTCATTCATTTTACTCTTACTTGCAGAAGAAACTAATCAATCTATTCCATTAGAAATAAGAAATACAACAGACCCTTAATATATTGGAATTTCATAATTAACATCAAACGATAAACATGCACGAAATGCTAATTTTTCTTATTTGAAATATTCTGATCTGAAATTCCAAGTTTCAAAGACAACAGCTAGCTAGCATTCACTCAAACACTGGCACAAGAGGTGAGACGACAATGGGGCTCCTGACATTGTATTTTCCATTTTCTTCCACCCAAACAAGTTCACCAAATGACACATTTCCTTTCTTTTGCCCCTTATAAGTTATAGTAAGAGTGTAGCTTTGCTTCTCATATGTCTCTGAAAAGAACAATGTCTCTGGTGAGACTGTTACTGTAGAACCCTTTGGAGCTGTCACTGAAGCCTTGTACTTAGCTGCACCATCTCCCACATTTGTTACCATCCTCTGAAATTTTCGGACCCTTAGTTGTTTTGTGTGATGACGACCATCATACAAAACAATGAAGGATGGATAGTTCAGATCAGAAGATGGGTTGGAACAATCATAGGCACGTGATCTAGTGATGGCTAAGATTTGCTTACTGGTAAAATTTGTGGAGCATAAGAGATTGACATAGTCTTGTGGGGTTGCATCATATATTAAGCCCGGTTCAAGTGCACTATTAGGATCAATCTGGCCTGCTCCCATAGCTAGAGGTGAAGCAAAGTTGAAACTGTCACCATTGTCACCAATCGGATTCTGAGTATTGTCTAATGGGTTGGCTGTGGTCACCATTGCAGACCTAATTGCAGCTACACTCCATTCCGGGTGTGCACCTTTCAATAGCGCTGCCACACCTGAAGCATGTGGACAAGCCATGGATGTGCCAGATATCAAATTGTAGTCACTTGGTAACTTCACATTTGACCCAATTCTGCCTGCTGCAACATTTGGAGGCCATGCGGCCAAAACTAATGACCCCGGTGCCATTATATCCGGCTTCAAAATGCCCGGATAACTTGGTGAAGGTCCTCTTGAGGTGTAATAAGCAGCAGCCGGCGCAGGTTTTGTGCCAATAAATGTTTGTTGGAATTTCATGCTCACAGATGGTTTAGCACTACTAGTAGCATAGTTGATTAGAGCTGGTGCATCATCTGGACTTACCACAACAAGAGGAAATGTAACAATTCCGTTCTCAAATATTTCAGGATCTTTGTCGATAAAGACAGCCCCGAGCACTTGTGATTCAATGAGATGAAACATCTGACCCCGAATAGCATGACTGTCGTCGCATATGATGATTCCCCATGGGGCACTTTTTAATAATTTTGTTGAGTTGCAAGCTGAGAAGGTCTTGTTGTAAATCAGTGGAAGCTTTTCTACTATGGCATTTGCTGGTAATAAGGTAAATCCAGTAATGGTTAAACCATTACCAAAAGTTAACGTTCCAGCAAATAACCGGTCTATAGTACCAGCTGCAACAGTCAAGACCCAAGGGATACCATTATGCAATGTTCCAAGGCCATCTGGGCCTTCATTTCCGGCTGAAGTTGAAACCACCACATTCTTCTCCATGGCTGCAAAAGATACTATGGCAATAGGATCTTCATAGAGTGGTGTTCCATCAAACCCCATGGAGATGGAAATTACATCCACACCATCAGCAATGGCTTGGTCCATACCAGCTAGAACATCAGAGGCGTAACGCCCCTCACCCTCCTCCCAAAGGACCTTGTACATTGCAACCCTTGAGTGTGGTGCTACACCTCTGGCTGTTCCTTTAGCGTAACCGAAATAAGAAGCCCCATCCACAAAGTTCCCTGAGGCAGTAGAAGATGTATGAGTCCCATGGCCTGCAGTGTCTCGAGCAGAGTTCATGCTAAGTGTGACGCCGGGGTTTGCAGCCATCACTCCCTTGTTAAAGTATCTAGCTCCTATCAATTTATTGTTACACATAGAGGCATTGAACTCTTGTCCAACCTCACATGTTCCCTTCCACTTATCTGGAATATTTTTAGTCAGACCATCATCTCTAAAGCTATCACTCTCTGGCCAGATCCCGGTATCAATAACACCAACAATGACATCTTCGCCATAATTCGAAGCAGGCCACAAACCTGTGGAAGGGTTGAGGGAGAGGAATTGAGTGGTATGGGTGGTGTCAAGTGTGACAGTTTTATCATTGTAAGCTGAAACAAAACCCGGGGACCTTTTGAGATTCTCGAGTTCATCTACAGATAGAACTGCAGAAAAACCATGGAATGCATTGTCATAGGTGTATAAAAGGGATGGTGAGAAGCTGCGGCTATCAAATGAGGTTGGAGTTTCAGTTTTGAAGGAATCGACAATGGAGGAATACCACTGCTGGTGGCTAGTGAATAACTTGGGCGTGAGAGACTTGTCCATGTGGACAATATAAGTGGATCTCTCTGCCAAACAAGTGTTAAAATGGACAGCCAACAGAAAAAACTGAACAACATAGAAAAAGCAAGGAAGAGGAACACCACAATTGATCCCCATATTTCTTTTGCAACTAGCTAGAGCTTTGCTTGGCCTATGCATTATAAGCTTCTTGATATATAAGGCTATGAATGTGAGTCATGAGACTATGAAAATATATAAAAGAGAAAAAAGAAAAAATGGAAATTAGCTAGGTCCCATGAGGGAATCATAATTTTAATTAGCCATCAATAATTGGAAGGTTGAAGACAGAGGACGGTATATATTTAGGCTTGGTACAAGCTTATCTACACCAGCTACAAATACCATATATTTCAGCAGTAAATCATCTCTCATATATAGAAACCACACCTAAAATGTTGAAAAGAAAAGGAAATCCTTTTTGTCTAGGCTCAATAATTCTTACCAGCTAATAGATACAAAAAAAAAAAACATGTAGTAGACAGAATGACAGATACCCTTTCGCCATAAAATAATGGGGCCTATTGTGGTTTTGTACTCCACTCAGTCAAGATGAGGACTTGGTTTTGCATCAATTTCCTTAATTTTGACAAAAATTATCTAGAAAGTGCCCATTGTTTCGTTTGAAACCAGAGCTTTACTGGGCTTTCATGATAGGCTTCAATAATTGGCTGCTGATTATATGGTTGTGAATGTAAAAAGAAATGATGGCCACATCCAGATCGATCTCTTGATTACCCCCCGTATTCATCTGAATTATATGCTTACACATCAGCAAAACTGGTCTAGATTGACTTGGCCATGAACAAAGTCTTCTAAATAAATTGTTCACATGCGGTTTCCAGTACTGGCACGCCCGCAAACATTTGTTCTGGAAACCGCAGGGGAGAGTCAAACAATCTCTTTTGTAGAGTGCGGGTGTGCCAGTACCACGGGGTACGTTTGTTGTAGTCGATGCGCTCCAAACTTGCTTCTGGATCAAGCGAATGTAGACAGAGAGAGCACTAACTCTGTCAAGGTCCGTACATGAAAGGCCTAAACGGGGTCTAGGGCTTCGAAAGTGATCCTTGGTGAACACAAAAGTCGATACTCGCTCACGGGGTGAGAAAGCAGAGCTAACAATTGGGAAGAAGAAGAAGAGAATTTTGCTAAGGCGCTCCGGAGAGGCTTAGGTTGCTGAAGGATGCTCCGGGGAGGCTTTGAGTTTTGCAAAGGTTGCTTGTAAAGATGTCTGTCTGTTTGATTTCTCTAAACCCCTTTATATATACTAATAGGGTTTGGCAGTTCCCTTGTAGACAAAGGATTATAGATTTCTTTTCCTTATAGGATTTGATATCATTAATCAATAACCTTGATTAATTAGGTTTCCTTGAGAAATAAGGCAGATACGAAGCAAATCTACTGAGATAATATCTCCAAGATATTAAGGCTGCAAGTCTCGGCCCATAGGCTGCATCAAATATGAATAAAGCTGAAAAAATGTTAATTTTGGCTCAAACACAAATAAATAGATATAATTAAATAGGGCTACTTTTATTTAACTTCTCTAACTTTTACATCTTAAATTATTTGTGTCCCTGTCCTTTTAATTTCATCACAAATGCCTCTGTACTCACCAATTTTAATCAATCTTGTCAAACCTTTAACTTTTTCGTCAATTATTTTGATAATTGCTAAAGTAGCTCTAATCGGCCCTATTTTATGATGATGTATCATTGACGTGACATGTGAAATAATTTGAATTTTTTGTCAATCATGATTTTTAAAAGTTGTTCCAAATGACGGAACTCAAAGTCGTCCAAAAAAAAATTATTCATAAAAAAAAAAGAAGTGATGAAACTCAAAAATATGGATCCGTATTTTTTTTAATGATTTTTTCCGTTTTCCGACTTTGAAAGATAAAAAAATATATTTCCACTGCCAAAAAAATTTTGAATATTTTTTCTGGGCATAGATTACATTATTCTTCTCCTTGAACTTACACTTGCACATGTCAATGCCCTTGCCCCCTCCCTCGCCCAGTCCCGTGCCCTTGCCCATTCTTGCGGCCGAGTCCTTGTCCTCCCTCATTCTATTGGCCACCACAATACAAATGCATGTGCCCATTCCAATGCTCTTGTCCATTAGTTTAGGGTTTAGAGCAAGGGCATGTGGCCATTTCGATTTCAAATGCCATGAAAGCGAGGCTAACAATAAACGAGGGTAACCGTGTCTAAATTTGGCGTTCGAACCACACAATGACACAATGTCACTCAAGAATAATGTTCTAACACCGTGGATACCAACCCCAAAAATTTCTCTAAAAAAAAATAAAATCTGAGACGACCTTGGTGTTTCACCCAAAACTATGGACTATAGCACACTGTTTTTTTTGCCAAAATTGCATGTTCTTATTTTCTCACCAATATCTTCCCACCTTCAAATCATGATTTTTAAGCACTTCTCGAATTGACTGAACGCAAAAATCTCGACCCGATTTTTTTTTACGATTTTCTAAAGTTGGAATACAAGAAAACTCGTAAAAAAAAAAGCGTCGAGATTTTTTAGTTCCATCAATTGGAACACATTCTAAAAATCATGCTTTGCCAATTGTAAGATTATGACATAGGCAAATTTCAAGAAAAAATGGTGTTGACAAGGTTTGAAATGTTTCAGCATGCCATAGCACCACCAAACGTGTCAAACCATGTCAAGTCTTTTTAAAAAAAATATATTATATTTCCCTACAATAATCTCACCATTGGTAAAACAATACTTTAGAAGGTGTTCCAATTGATGAAACTCGAATATATCGATCATTTTTTTTACGATTTTTGAAAGTAGCAAAACTAGAGAATTCATAAAATGAAAAAAATCCGTTCGAGTTTTTCGAGTTCCGTCAATTAGAATACGTTCTAAAAATCATGCTCTACCAATGGTGAGATTATGGCGTTGAAATTTTTTATTTTAAAAACTGCAGTTCACAAAGAGGCATACCAACATGTCCAAACGTGCCAAACCATGCCAAGAGCCCAAGACCCATTTTTACTCAAATTTTTTATGTCATAATCTCACCATTTATAGAGATTAGAGCATGACTTTTAGAAGCTGTCCAAGTAACGGAACTCAAAAATTTGGATCCATATTTTTTTTTAATGATTTTCTCCGTTTTTCGACTTTGGAAGATGAAAAAAATACTTTCGGTGTCAAAAAAAAATCTGAATATTTTTATGGGCATAGATTACATTATTTTTCCCATTGCACTTGCACATGCCCAAAAAAATCTGCATCAAAAAAATATTTTTATGCTAAAGGAAATAAGTTTCGTGTTTGATACAGTTACTGGAGCAATTTAACCTTTTAATTAAATCTGTTTACTGCAGGAGAATTGGCTTGGTTTGCATAAATTAAACTTTATTTTCCACATGTAGTCATGTAGTGTTTGGATTTCTATTAATTATTTGAAATATTCTCATCCATTGCCGAGCCTTAGAAGAATTACATTAAAAGTACTCAAACAAGAGGTGACACTACAATGGGGCTCCTGACTTTGTATTTTCCATTTTCTTCGACCCAAACAAGTTCACCAAATGAAACCTTTCCGTTCTTTTTGTCCCCCTTGTATTTTATGGTGACAGTGTAACTTTGCTTTTCATATATCTCCCCAAAGTTCAATATCTCTGGTGATACCGTTACGGTCGAACCCTTGGGAGCTGTTACCAAAACCTTATACTTAGCTGCACCATCTCCCACATTTGTTACTGTCCTCTGAAATTCTTTAACCCTGTATTTCTTTGGGTGATGTTGACCATACAAAGCGATGAATGATGGATAGTTTAGATCACACGATGGCTTGGAACAATCGTAGTCATGTGATCTAGTGATGGCTAAGATTTGCTTACGAGTAAAGTTCGTGGAGCACAAGAGGTTGACATAGTCTTGTTTGGTTGCATCATATATCAAACCGGGTTCAAGTGCTCTGTTAGGATCAATCTGGCCTGCTCCCATTGCTAGAGGTGAAGCAAAGTTGAAGCCGTCACCATTGTCACGAATCGGATTTTGAGTATTGTCTAATGGGTTGGCTGTGGTCACCAAAGCAGACCTAATGGCAGCTGCACTCCATTCCGGGTGTGCACCTTTCAATAGCGCAGCTACGCCTGAAGCATGAGGGCAAGCCATGGACGTCCCAGATATCAAATTGTAGTCACTTGGTAACATCACATTTCCACCAATTTGGCCCGCTGCTACATTCGGAGGCCAAGCAGCCAAAACTAATGACCCCGGTGCCATTATGTCCGGCTTCAAGATGCCTGGATAACTTGACGAAGGACCTCTTGAAGTGTAAAATGCAACAGCCGGTGCAGGCTTTGTCCTAACAAATGTTTGTTGGAATGTTATGCTAACGGTAGGGTTAGCACCAGTTTTTGCATATTTGATAAGAGCTGGTGCATCATCTGGACTTACCAGAACACTAGGAGTTCTAACAGATCCTAATTCATGAATTACAGGATCGTTTGAAATAAAGACAGCTCCAAGCACCTCTGAAGCAACGATATAAGATATTTGACCACGGATATCCGAAATGTCATCACATATGATGACCGCACTGGGGCCAGTAGATAATAGTTCTGTGTCGTTGCAAGCAGATAAGGTCTTGTTGTAAACCAGTGGAAGCTTATCTATTAGGGCATTTTCTGGGAACAAGGTAAATCCAGGAACGGTTACACCATTACCAAGACTTAATGTTCCACCAAATGAGCGGTCTATTGTGCCAGCTGCAACAGTCAAGGCCCAAGGGATGCCATTGTGCAATTTCCCAAGGCCATCTGTGCCTTCATTTCCGGCTGAAGATGAAACCACCACATTCTTCTCCATGGCTGCAAAAGATGCTATGGCAATAGGATCTTCATAGAGTGGTGTTCCATCAAACCCCATGGAGATGGAAATTACATCCACACCATCAGCAATGGCTTGGTCCATACCAGCTAGAACATCAGAGGCGTAACGCCCCTCACCCTCCTCCCAAAGGACCTTGTACATTGCAACCCTTGAGTGTGGTGCTACACCTCTGGCTGTTCCTTTAGCATAACCGAAATAAGATGCCCCATTCACAAAATTCCCTGTAGCGGTGGAAGATGTATGAGTCCCATGGCCTGCAGTGTCTCTGGCAGAGTTCATGCTAAGTGTGACACCGGGATTTGCAGCCTTTACACCCTTGTTAAAGTATCTTGCTCCTATCAATTTGTTGTTACACAAAGAGGCATTGAACTCTTGTCCAACCTCACATGTTCCCTTCCACTTAGCTGGAATATTTTTGGTCAGACCATCATCTCTGAAGCTATCGCTCTCTGGCCAGATCCCGGTATCAATGACACCAACAATGATGTCTTCACCATAATTCGAAGCAGGCAACAAGCCCGTGGAAGGGTTGAGGGAAAGGAATTGAGTGGTATGGGTGGTGTCAACTGTGACAGTTTTGTCCTTGTAAGCTGAAACAAAAGCTGGGGACTTTTCTAAAGTCTCCAATTCAGCTGCGGACAGAACTGCCGAGAAACCATGAAAGGCATTATCGTAGGTGTATAAAAGGGATGGCACAAATCTGTGGCGATCCAAAGAGGTGTGAAGATCAGTTTTGAAGGAATTAACAATGGAGGAGTACCAATGTTGATGGCTAGTGAAGGACTTGGGCATGAGAGACTTGTCCATGTGGACAATATAGGTAGACCTCTCTGCCAAAGCCATGTTAACATGAAGAGTTAACAGACATGCAAGAATAGAGAAAATGCAAGGAAGAGGAACCCCATTGTTATGCCTCATTGCTTCTTTTGCAACCAAAGCTTTACTTGGTTTCATGATAGGCTTCTATAGTTCTATCTATATACTGCTATATAAATGTTTGAATGTGAGTGACCGGCCTTATTATGGAAATAACGATGAAAAACAGTATATTATAACATACAAGAAGCCAAGAACGAGAGGCCGGCATCTGTGTAAACATTGGTATCATCAACTTATGCGCAAAACAAGAAATTAGCTAGGTCCCATCTGCAGGGTATATATATAGTAACTTGGTCATTGATAACAGAATGATTGAACTATTGAAGACTAAAGCATTTTTTTAGCAATATGCAAGTGCTTATTCGAGATTAAAGGTGATATGTATCATAATCAAGTCATGAAGGCCAAGTATATACTTAATGAAAACCATTACTGGACAACGAAGTGCTGTCAAATTAGTGTAAAAAAAAAAGGCATATATCAGTTCTTTCTCCAAATATTCCTATTAGTAACATTATCATTCTATTATGTGCATTGATCCTGGACAATGAATCGCTCAAATAAATTCTCGTCTTTCTTTTAATTTTTGCTGGTAAAAAGGAATTTGATACAAGGATTATGGATATTCCAGCAATCTATAAAGTAAGTTGATTATAAGTTTGCTGCCATTAGGCACTGAAGTATCAAAGAGTCAAACACAAAAAACAAACACCGGCCAACCAGCTTGGCCGGTTTTTCCATTCAGCCATGGCCATTGGCTAAGTTTTGTAGTACTTCAAACATAATCAAAGTGGTAATTCCCATCAATGAACTGGTTTATAAATTTAATTATGCTAATCTATGTTTTGTAAAAGTTCAAGCTTAAGAAGAATGGATCAATAAGCTGGAAAAATTAACTAATAAATATATGTTTCCACTATTGGCTTGAGGCTTGAGAATCTACCAGCTTGAGCCTTCAATTCCATTTGTACTTGATCAAGAGAACTGGCAATAAATTCGTCTCTAGGAAACTCCTTGCTCAATGCAGAATAGTCCTTCAAAGAATCCTCCCATCTTCTAAGCTGGTCCAGTAAAAATTGGCTCGTTAATTATTTTGACCAACAAAAAATTAAGAAACCTAAAGAAAATGGGAAATGCATAGTTTATGAGGACCATACTCTAGCATAAGAGTGAGCACGCCATACAAGAGCTTTGTGGTAACTAGGCCGTTCTCTAATCGCTTCATTGCAATCATCAATGGCCATTTCCCACTGTCCAAGCTTAGACCTGCAAGCGGCTCGATCACAAAGTAAGACATTGTTTGTAGGAACATATTGCAGACCCTGACCATACATTGTGCATGCATCCAAGTATCTCCGATCCTTGTAAAAATCATTTCCAGATTTCCTTGCATTTGCGGCGCCCCTAGCTTTCTTCAGCCACTTTAGAGACTTCCGGGTTGAATCCGTGTCCACAGCTTTTTCTGCAGACTTAACCCCTTTCTCAAACCTGAAACACAATCAAAACTTGAGCCTCATTGTAATTTGTAGTGCTGAAATAACGTAACCAAGTGGATACCCTACACAGAGCAATCATACAATATTTGATAATAACTCGCATATTTTTTTTTTTGACATTTCTAGATTTTCTCAATATATTTAGGGCTGATTACATTTGACTACCCTCTATTTTAAGATCGCTTTCATTTCACCTCAATTTTCTAATTTTTCAATACATTGCAAACTACTGTTTCAAAACGGTAACATGCACTTTCGTACTTCAGTCACTTTCTATCGGTTTGGTTATGGTTTCAACAAGATTAGGTTTGCAAAAGGTATGTCATGCTGTCAGTTCACTGTCTGACAACCAAAGTGATGGAGGTATGATATTGCTATGGTAATGTAACAGTAGAATGCAATGTGTATAAATAAGAGGATAAAGAGTAAATTGAAAATGACCCAAAACACTGGTAGTATAGTGTAATTTGCCCATATATTATGTGACAATCCACAATTTAGAATCTTAAAGATTAGGACAATGAAACTTTCTTCAAAGATAGATATGCAAATTCTCTTAGTTCATCACAGATTGATTTTGTTAATTCATTTAAAGACAAATTTTGGAGAACCTTAATTTAATTAAGAAAAATGCAATTTTATACCTTCCAAGATACAAGTTGAGTTTAGTTTCAATTATCAGCAAGCATGATGTCCCCTTGCTAGGTTTTGTGACTCTACTTTCTTCTGAATGAGTTGCAGCATTTACTAATTCAAAAGCTTCCTCTACCCTTTGAAGCTTTAATAGAGCCTCAGCTTTTAAAGCAACCAACTGCCACAAGCAAGCATATATAGAATATAATCATATAAGTACTTAAATTTAATAAAGCTAGTTACATGTTTCAAGCCATAAAATTTAGTAAAGTATTTTTAAAATCACCTGGTTTGATGCATCTACTCCAGCTTCAATACATAGAGTGCTTTCTCTCAAAACACCACACCAATCTTTAACCTTCCTGGCCTTGTTAGTATTTACATAGTGAGCTTCAATACGTAAAAGACGCTGCGTTATTTCTGAGCCAATATTCTTTCCAGATAACTTGAAATGCCATCTTGCATCATCAGCTTGACCAAACCTGCATACAAGCTAGGCCAATCTTAAAACAAATCTATGATATGAAGAAAGGAAACTAATTTCAAAATTTACAATCACAAACAATACCTAGTACAAAGAGTTCCAAGCTTATAATGGGCATGAGAACAGGATGGATCGCATTTGATTGCCTTTAGGCACTCTTCCACGGCTTCGGTTAATCTACCAAGGCTGATCAATGCTGCAGCCTTATTAGTATGGAAAGCAGCATTTTGAGGGCTCAAGGCAATGGCTTTATCATACAAGGGTATTGCCTCCTTAAAGTATCCCTTTCTATATTTCATATTGCCCAAATTGTAGAGCTCTTCCACACTTACAGGGTTTTTAGGTCTTGTTATGCTGTTGAGCCCCTTTATGATGTTTCCATGGCCATAATAATGACATCTACCAGACCCTAAACCCTGCTCTGCAGCTTGATTTGCATCAGATGCCCTCCTCGGTACTAAATTATTTTGAGGGGGTTCATAACAGTTACCTTGTGAAAAACTTCTTTGATGACTAAACTTCTTCTCGGTAACCAAATTTCTGTCAGCTTGATTTGCATGCTTTACAGCTTGATTTGCATCAGATGACCTGCCTGGTATCAAATAATTTCGAGGGGGTTTATATATGTTACCTTGTGAAAAACTTCTTTGATGACGAAACTCCTTCTCAGTGACCAAATTTCTGTCATTTGGGGATTTAGAACTCCACAGAATAGTTGAATCAGAAGACGAAGACTCAAAAACATCAGACACAAATTTCTGAGGCTTGGGGCTCAAATGCTCATGACCTACTACGCTCGTTTTCTTTCCAAAAGAGACATAAAGACCACAGGTGCCTAAACCCATTTTCTATGAACAAATTTTTTGTCAAACAAACCTTAAGATATACTCGATAGCAGGAACACCCTAGTCTGATTTCAAAACTACTCGAATTACAGAAAGAAGTGAAAGTAGAAATCTGAGGTATATAGCTAGTGGTGTATATATAGCAAGGCATTGGAGATGTGACGGAGAAAGTACAGAGAGATAGTGACTCACCTTCAAGGAAAGTAGCCATAGACAAAATTTTTGGACATGAGTGAGTGAAAATTGAATTTTGAATGGAACCTGATCCATTTGACAGTCGTATCCATACCAAGAAAAATCAAAGACTGCTATAAGAATCCTTAATTAATTCATTCACCATCAAATCTTTTCCGAGATTGATTTTCTTCCTTTTGTGTTCACGCGGAATGAAACTTAATTTGCTCCTAAAACATTATTTTTTTAATTGCAACATATACATTTTTCCACTAATATTTATACATTAATTGAAATTGCAAACAATAACACTAATATTGATATATATTAACCGAGAGATTCTCTAGTGAGGACCACTTAAATGAGTACCACTTGAGTACCACTTGATTAATGGTTGTGATATCTATTTTTCGATTACATTTCGACAAATCAAACCGTTCAATATTAAGATATTCATGAGTATATCATTTCTACAAATTTTCAACAAAATTTGAAATCGTTAAGGTACCGAACTACACCAAATAAATGGACGAACCAAATCTGTCAATTTTGAACCATTCATATTCATAAATGGTAAATCACAATTATAGATGACTTAATGATTTTCGATTTCATTGAAAATTTGTAGAAGTGATCTACTCATAAATATCTAAATATTGAACGATTGATTTGTCGATATGTAATCAAAAAGTAGGTCTAATCGAGTGGTACTCATTATAATGGTCCTCACTAGAGAAGCTCCCTATATTAACCAGTGTCAATCCTAGTGCCTAAGTAATTAATTACCCACTTTTCTTGATATAAATTAACCATATATATTGGTTGTTCAGGGCAAATTAAAAAAAAAAAAAAAGTAAAGACGTTGATCCTAGCTAGATAGAGATTAAACAACAGAAATCCCCATACACTGATTCTTACCCAAACTAAAGTTGCCTTTCCAAATAGAAATCAAACATGAACTACAAATGAATTAGATAGAGCTGGGTTTTGTTCCATCAAACAAGCAACGAAGATACTACTAGGTACTGTCCGAAAATAATAGTTTAACAGGTTGCACAAACTAATTAATCAATCTATATCCAAATTACTAAACTTTCTCAAAATTAAAAACACGGCCGGCCACCACTTCCACCAATCTGGTCGTTAAATGCATCAATAACATCATCATCCTCCATTCCATAATGTTCCGGAGTATCACCCTCCCATACCCTTTTTCCGTCAAAGAGAAAGCGTACCGTTTCAAAGTCGAGATGCGTGCGTCTACAGTAATCTCTCAAAACATGTCTAAGCGGAATAGCAGGACTGGTGATGTAGGATATGTGAGGATGTTTTTGACTCTGGACTCGGAGAAGAATAGTTGGATCTTCTTTCGGAAGAGAAACCCTAACGAGGGTTTCCTGTGTGAGTGTGGGTATGTCAGAGTCCATTATCACTTCTTCTTTAATTTGGGCTAGTAGTACTGATCATTCTTCTTACTTTCTAGTCCTCCTGCTACTCTCTGAGCCTCTGACGTTGAGTTGTACGTATGGTGGAATGTGGATTTATATACTAGAAACTAATGCATATATGACATGTTTATTTACTTGGAATGAGTTTGGGAAAAAAAAATTGATTTTCATTCATGAGTTCTCTTGTGTTTACTAACATGCATATGAATCGAAATGGTTATGGGTCCCACGAAAAAGTGACTAAAAAAGATAAATTCATTCCTGAATATCCGGAGTTTGATTACCAAGGGAGGTAGGTATTAGGAATGATTCCATCGGAATGAGAATTCCGATTCATTCGCATTTTCATTCCAAGTAAGTAAACATGTCAATAAGTTAAAAGGTTTCATGGTTGTCTTTTGGTGTTCTAGAATAAAAGGAGTAAACGATACATTTGGGAAATGCAATGCATATATTCTCAGCTTAATTTATCTCTTCTAGTCTTCCTATACTATTTTTTAGGCAAGTGCAATTTTAATTTTCATTGAATATATTAACTTCGTTAATTTTAATGCATTCATGAATGTATACGTGGTCATCTATATATATAATATTGCCAAAACATGAATTTTGATAAATATTTTAAAACACATATTTTGCCCCTTCATATGTATGTCAAAATTAAAACAAAAAATTAAATAGCAAAATTAAAAGATAAATAAAAATATGAATGTAAAAAAAAAAAACCACGATATGAATGTAAAAAAAAAAGATTTGTGGTTAAAAAGCATTGCTCTGAAAATCATAATAGTAGATGTCAAAAAAATATTCCTAATAGTAGATTCCAAATAAATTTTTTTATCTTTGGGATGGACAAAAAAAAAACTTTAAAAATAGGAAAAGAAAAAAGATTATTTTCATGATTTTGGTCTTCAGTTTTTTAACATCCAACTTCTTTTCACGACAATAGTCTTGTCCAAATCAATTTTGACACGAAAAATTTTTAGATGTGACTGTCACATTGCCACATGACGTGACCTTCTATTATGATTGCCCTACATTTTTTTTCCTCCAGTGTATCAACTATCCAATATCCACATCTACAGAGAAATAACTATCTACAAGGCCACTACTCTCTCTAAATAACTTCCCACACTTTTTTCTCATATAATTTCTCTTCTTCTTCTTTTGTTCTCAAGAAAAAAACTGTCATGCATGCACATGCAGAGCATCTGTCCATAATTCTAATATATAATAACATAAAGAGAATACATGACTTTGATTAAATTTTCAAAAACCCAAAAATGCACTTACTTAACGTCTTAACTAATATGCTAGTTAGCCAAAAAAAAAACTAAGATGCTAAAATACTACATAAATATATAATGCGGCTAATTAATATAGTAAAATACCAATAAACTGAATTAAAAATAAACAAGTTGCACTTCTCTAAAAGAAACAAAGAAGAAGAAAATAAAAATGATGCAACCAATAACACGTGTGTAGGAAGACTAGTAGTTAATTAAGACAGTTTATTTACTAAACTATCATTTAATCTTTTGTATAAATAATCAATCAAATTGGATATTGTTTAGTCCTCCAACTATCAAATAATGAATGTTTTTCCTCTCAACAAAAAAGAAAGAATGAATACTTCTCATTACCAACCGTCCATTTATTTGATGTGTTGGATGACTAAATGACCTCCAATGTGATTGATTATTTGCAGGCAATATTTAAAGAATTTTAATGTATGAACGGTTCCGTATAAGATTACACTACGTAATGAAAACTATAGAGGAATATTTGGACGGGTATGTTCAAATAGATTTGGATAAGATTGAATATTTTTCTTCTGTAATAGACAATGGATAATTATGATTGAAAAAAAAAGAAAGAAAAAATAATGGATAATTAGGGAAATAAATTTTGTGAGAGAAACATTTGTAGTAAATCAGTTATTCAGTTAAGGTAATTAATGTTGATTCCAATTTATATATATATATATATATATATATTTATTTATTTATATTGACTGAAAAAATAAATCTAATAAATACTAAATATCAGAAGAAAATTAAAATGTTGACCAGATTATTCTTCTCCATAACAAATCTTCCATATATACCACTATTCATCCGAAGAATCGAGTCTCACCAATGTTATATAAAGCCTATTACATGCTCGAGTGAATATGCAATTCTAGTCTTCAAGTAACATGTGTACATTGTCTAACTAACTTTCTTGTGCAAATTGTTTACTGCGCGTACATATGGTGGCTTTGTCCAAAGGGAATTTAGGAATGCTCCTCATGATTTGCCTCAAAGCTCTGCTCATCTGCTTGCTGTTTTCCAGTGGATCGAGTTAGGGTTAGTGATGCAACGACGATTGGTTACGAACCAATTAGGAGAGGAGATCCTCCGGGATGCGAAGACCCTAGTTGCTTGCCTCCGGCTGAGTCTCCTTACCAAAGAGGTTGCTCGAGAAGTATAGGGTGTCGTGGAGGTGGAACTCCTCCTGTAGATGCTGATGCCGGCCGGCCACCACAAAAATGATAATCCTCAATCATCACTGGCACTTAATTAATTATTTACATCCCAAAAATAAATTGTTGCTACTAAAAAAAAAGTACGTAGGGATTTTAGCTCCATTAGTAGAGCTGCTGGAACACTTACCCTTACATTATTCTTAGCCAAGTGTAATTCTAACTATATTATTTGTGAAGCATGATCGATTGATGAAAAAAATAAGTCGTTGAATTTAAATTGCTTCCAACTAATTGTCTTGATCCATATATTACGTACTTCGATCTACAACTTTTCACATGTTAAAACTTCACCATTGGTAAAACATAATTTTTAAAAAGTGTTTCAACTAATTTTGCTCAAAAAACTCGACTCGTTTGTGAGTTATGATTTTTTTAGTTTTCCGACTTTGAAAAATCATAACTCATAAATGACTTGAGCTTAATTTTTTAGCAAAATCAATTGGAACACTTTTTTAAAATCATGTTTTAGCATTGGTGAAGTTTTGGCAAGGGCAAAGTCAAAAGAAAAAAAAGGTTGGCAGGGTTAGGCACGTTTGGAGGTGTTGTGGCATGCCATGAGAGGGCAAAACGTAACAAACATTGTCAAGCCCCTTTTTCCTTCCACTGTGCCCGTGTCAAAACTTCACCATTGGTAAAATATAATTTTTAAAAGTTGTTCCAACTGACTTTGCTCAAAAATCTCGAATCGTTTATTTGTTTATGAATTTTCTAGTTTTCCGACTTTGGAAAATTGTAAAAAATAAACTTGTCAATATTTTTGCGTTCTGTCAACACGAAAAATCCTTAAAAATCATGATTTGAGTGTGAGAAAATTTTAGTGCGAAAATAAGAACATGCGATTTTGGCCAAAAAAATTGTGTGCTATAACCCACAGTTTTGGGTGAAAAACCAAAGTTTCGGAATTTTTTTTTTGAGAAAAATATTGGGGTTAGAATCAATGGTGTTAGAACATCGTTTTTGGGTGAAACCTCATGGTTGGACCACCAAAATTAGCCTCGCTAGCATGGGCGTGTGCATCGTTAGCCTCGCTAGCATGGGCATCGTTAGCTTGACAATCACCAAGAAAATTATTTTAGCTAATCACGATACATTGCATTGTCCAAAAAAAAAAAATCACGATATATTGCATAGTACCCCCTCTAACTTTGTTATTTAAGATTAGCTAAACCTGAATAGCTTTTATTGTTTTATTTAAGTTTAACCTTTTTTGTGATACATTCTTCTTTACTCTTTAGAATTAAAAAAAAAGTCATTGAATTTAAATTATTCTTAGCCAAGTGTTATTCAAACTATATTATTTGTGAAGCATGATCGATTGATGAAAACAATAAGTCGTTGAATTTAAATTGCTTCCAACTAATTATCTTGATCCATATACTACGTACCTCCATTTTTCAATTTGGTATTCCTTACTCCAACAAAATTTTGTGAATTGGAACACTTTTTAAAAATTATGTTTTATCAATGGTAAAATTTAAGCACAGGAAAAGTTCAAAAAAAAAAAGGGTTGGCATGGTTTTGGCATGTTTGGAAGTGCCACGGGATGCCATGACATGCCAAAACGTGCCAAACCTTGCTAGCCCCATTTTTTTCATACAACTTTGCCATGCCAGGATCAAAACTTCACATTTGGTAAAACATGATTTTTAAAAGGTGTTTCAACTGACTTAGCTAAAAAAGCTCGATTCCTTTATGAGTTATGATTTTTTTAGTTTTCCAACTTTGAAAAATCATAACTCATAAACAACTCGAGATTTTTGAGCAAAGTCAATTGCAAACCTTTTAAAAATCATGTTTTAGCATTAGTGAAGTTTTAGCACGGGTAAAGTTCACAAAAAAAAGGGTTGACATGGTTTGACACGTTTGAACGTGCCACGACATGCTAAAACGTGTCAGACCTTGCCAACCCCATTTTTCCACAACTTTGCTCAGGTTAAAACTTCACCATTTGTAAAACATAATTTTTAAAAGGTGTTCCAACTGACTTTACTAAAAAAGCTGTACTCGTTTATGAGTTATGATTTTTTCAGTTTTCTGATATTGAAAAATTATAACTTATAAACGACTCGAGAATTTTTTAGCAAAGTCAATTAGAACACATTTTTAAAATCATGTTTAGCATTGGTGAAGTTTTCTCATTGAAAAAGTTAAAAAAAAGGGCTGACATTGTTTGGCACGTTTGGAGGTGCTATGACATGCCACGGGAGGGTAAAATATGTCAAACCTTATCAACCACCTTTTCCCTTCAACTTTGCCCGTGCCAAAACTTCACCATCGGTAAAACATGATTTTTAAAAGGTGTTCCAACTGACTTTGCTCGAAAATCTCGAATCGTTTATTTTTTTAGTGAATTTACTAGTTTTCCGAATTTGGAAAATCATAAAAAGTAAACGGGTCGATATTTTTGCGTTCTGTCAACTCGAGAAGTCCTTAAAAATCATGATTTGAGTGTGGGAAGATTTTGGTGCGAAAATAAGAACATGCGATTTTGGCCAAAAAATCGTGTGCTATAACCCACAATTTTGGGTAAAAAACCATGGTTTCGGATTTTTTTTTTTTGAAAACAAATATTAGGGGTTAGAATCAACGGTGTTAGAACATCGTTTTGGGTGAAACCTCATGGTTGAACCACCAAAATTAGTCTCACTAGCATGTACATCGTTAGCCTCGTTTGCATGAGCATCGTTAGCCTCGCTTGCAGCGTTAGCCTCACAAACACCAAGAAAATTATTTTAGCTAATCATGATATATTGTATTGTCCAAAAAAAATCACGATTTATTGCATAGTACTCCCTCTAACTCTGTTATTTAAGATTAACTAAACCTGATTAGCTTATTATTATTTTTAATTAAGTTTAACCTTTTCTTGTGAAACATTCTTCGTACCACGCATAATGAAAGGGTCTTTACTCTAGGATTTAAAAAAAGAAGGGGCCTTAAAAATGCCATGTTCACAACCTATGGTCTTATCAAGAATTATTTCTTTGGTTTGGCACACTTCTCACGAACAATGCAAAAACAGACTTTCATACTCCCAATGTAGTTCATAAAGATTACTTTATGCTATTTAAATAGAAAATCAAGCCCAAGAGCGGGAAATTGAAAATAGAAATTGTGCTGCAAAAAAAGTAGGAATGGTTATGCCAACCCCTGTGCTTACTATTGCCCCCACTAGCCTTGTTCCTACTTCTGACAACCCCTCCACCGGTCAGGGATTCCGGAACCCAGCAATCGGCGCAAACAGAAGCCTCCATAACCAATGTGTAACTGGACTTGAGCGCAACACTTCGATAGTTGGAATCACCATGCGTGTTGACTCTTCGCTTACAGTGGCAGCAAGAGAAACCATCATGGGATGACGAAGTGCTGAAGCAGTAGGAACAGAGCTCCATGGATTCGACACTAGCCACTCATTTCTTGCAGAGAAGGACGATGCACTACTCGCTGAGTCGCTGTATAGGATTTGGAGCTTGCTCTTGGTTTGGGGAGGTTGACTCTGAGAGGTTTGGCAAGTCCCTCATTTTCTTTGCTTTGGGTTTCACTGCTCGTCATCGAATCATTATTACATCAAGAAAAGCATATTCCTTTACTCTTTCCACCTTCCAATGTCCATTGCGAAGTCTTATTTCAGAAAACTAAAATGTCCAACAATTGAAAGGAAAAAAAATGAAGAATCCCATCCAAAAGTTAATGAGCGTTCTGCTTTCTACAGTCCAACCAATACCTTTGGAATGACAAGAGATGAGATCTTTAACATAGCCTAGAAATCTGAACTTTAATTGAACTTAATATCCCAGCTATTTAGAATAGATTGTCTTTCTAGCTGGCAAACTTATTTTCTGGCTTAAGCGGGCATGCATCAGTATTGACATTACACCAATTTACATTCATGGGAGACTTCTAAATCTTGAGTAATTTGATCATTACCATAACAACTCAAATCGAAAAACAAGTACATTGTGAATTCTGGTATGAGCACACAATATGATATCTGAAACTAAAAGTAGATGAAGAATCATACAGTGTCACTAAGCATTCAAGAAAACTTGGTTAAGTATATGAATGTAAAAACCAAAACAGAAATAACTAAATACGCAGAAGTGGAAGAACCATCAGAATTCAGGAGAGGCCCTCAAGAATAGTCATTGAGCAAGCATGGAAGATTTGGTTCATCCACTCGTATATGTTAACACAGAGCCACCACTGGTGCTCGTCCTCTTATATGTTAATTTAGGATGATTAATGGTGTACCTGCTCTTTTACACTGTCCAACCAATTCCTTTAAGCAACCATGACAACAAGAGATCGTTTTTTTTTTGTTCCTTCAGCTAGAAAACTTAATTTTCCCTTTAGCTAGCATGCCTTGTATTGACATTATCACACTAATCAATTAGATTATAAATAGTAAAACTTTGCCAGAAACTTCTAAATGTAGTGCAATTTCATCTTTATCATTACGACCCAAAATGCAGGAAAAATAAATCACATTGAACTCTGGCCTGACAACACAATATGATATCTGAATCAATACTAAGAAGATTAATCATACAGTGTCACTAAGCATTCAAGAACACACCAATTGGAAGCACATGACTATCCTACCTCAGAACAATCAGGATTCAGGGCTAGCCCTCAAGCCCCAGAATCTTTGAACATGCGGTAAGGATTTCTGGTCTTCTCCTCTTATATGTAAACATTGAGTGATCAAAGGTCCTCCTCCTCTTATATGTTAACATAAAGCGATTGACAGTGCTCCTCCTTTTATATGTTAAGATACAGCAATCATTGGTGCTCCTCCTCTTATATGTCATCATAGGGAACTCAATGGTGCTCAAACACTTACCGCAATCAACAGTGATCCTCCTCTTGTATGTTAACAAAGAGTGATCAATAGTGCTCCTTCTCCTGTACTTGAAATAATAGGGATCAAGCTTTGCATTGCATTTTTGTCCCTTTGGCCTGGTGATACAGTTGCAGTCTTCTTGTTTATAAGAAGGTGGAGACTCCAAGTCAACACCATTGGAGCAACTCCCTTCTCCTTCCTTGAATGGCCCATCATCTTCTTCTTCTTCTTCTTCTTCTTCTTCTTCAAGATCAAGTCTTGGCTCCAGCTTCAAACAACCAACCTCTGTAGATGAATCACAAACACAAACACTCGATTTGGGATCACCATCGACATCAGTATCATCCCCAGACCCCTTTTCGGCACCAAAGGCATCCCATTTCCTCTCAATTTCCACGCCCGAAACCCTAGATCTCCCCAATTCCAAATCAACCCTATTCCTCCTAGTAATCTTCTTCCTGCTTCTCACAACGCTTCTCCACCTGGCCAGTGACTCCGGAACCCAGCAATCGGCGCAAACAGAGACCTCCACGGCCAAAGAGGAACCGGACCAGAGCGCAACGCTTCGATACTCGGAATCGCAATGCCTGTGGACTCTTCGCTTACACTGGCGGCAGGAGAAACAGTCATCGGACGACGAGTCGTTGAAGCAGTAGGAGCAGAGCTCTGTGGATTCGACGCGGGCCAAGCATTTCTTGCAGAGAAGGACGATGCGCCACTCGCTGTATAGGATTTGGAGCTTGTTCTTGGCTTTGGCGAGGTCGACTCTTAGGTGGCAGCAATGGCACTCTGAGAGGTTGGGCAAGTCCCTCGTCTTCTTCGCTTGGGGTTCACTGCTCGTCATTTGACAATCATACACAAAGCCCTTTGCTTGGAATTTTCTCTTCAATTTAGGGCTCAATTCTGGTCTCTGTATTTCATTGAAAAGACTACACGACGTCGTCTCATGTATTTATTTATTTATTTATTTATCTGAAAAGAAAACGAAAACGACGCCGTCTGTCCTTCGAAGGTATAATAAGAATACTCCGCCGTCGATTACAGAGTGAGGTCGAGGCAATGGAGACAAAGGAAAACGGAGAAGAAGAGCAGCAGGTAGTGAATCCATGGAAGGTGGATGCCAAAGATGGCGGCAAAATCGACTACGATAAGCTCATTGACCAATTCGGTTGCCAGAGGCTGGATCAGTCTCTCGTCAACCGGGTCCACCGTCTCACCTCACGAGCTCCGCACGTGTTCCTCCGCCGCGGCGTCTTCTTCGCCCACCGGTCTAGCTCTCTTGCACTTTCTTTTACTAAATTCAGTGAGGTTTTATGGGTTTGATAGTGGAATGTGTGTGATTGCAGGGACTTCAATGAGATTCTGGATGCTTATGAGAAAGGAGAGAAGTTCTATTTGTACACAGGAAGAGGGCCTTCCTCTGAGGCTTTGCATTTGGGGCATCTCATCCCCTTCATGTTCACCAAGTAAGGCACTCAGTTTCGTTCTTCTCTTTTTCTTTTTCTTTTTCTGCAGCTCTAGTTAACTTTCATGTCTGCTTGGCAATTAGTTAGAACCGCATTGTGCTTTGAAATGGTTTTAGAGCATGAAACAAAACCAATTGGACATATTTTAGTGGGACCTTTGCTGGGAGTTGTATATCTTCTTTTTGGTGATCAATGTCTGCTGGAAACTAATAGAACCTATAAATTGTAGTTTGAAGCGGGAGTTAATGAAAAGTTTAGAGGCTAGCACAGATAAGAGGAAACAAGTATGATTGTTATTGAACTGGAATTGCTGTTATTATATGCTTTGTTTGGCTTTCCAGTAATACATAACTACTGCAATTTTCTTTGATAATTTGATCGTGAATTTGTTCTCTAGGTGTTAAGAGATGGATGATAAGAGTAATTCGAGATCTTACAATCACTCTCTCTCTCTCTCTCTCTCTCTCTCTCTCTCTCTCTCTCTCTCTCTCTCTCTCTCTCTTACTGTATATATAATCATCTATATTGTGGTTGATACTTTTAAAACCATCAACTTCTTATATTGTTGTTTCTTTAGAAATTTATGTTCCTTGGTGTCTTTTGTTTTGGGATGTTCTATGGCATGTTGTGAAGTAAATTCGTGCAGAGTCATCTCTGAAGTGCTTTTTTTAACCCTACTACGCCGTGTGATTCTATTGGCAGATATTTGCAAGATGCGTTCAAGGTTCCTCTCGTTATACAACTTACTGATGACGAGAAATGCATGTGGAAAAATCTTGCCGTGGAAGAAAGCCAGAGACTTGCTAGGGAGAATGCTAAAGACATCATCGCTTGTGGTTTTGACATAACAAGAACCTTCATCTTCTCTGATTTTGATTATGTTGGTGGGTAAGTAACACATCTTTTACGTTTGACACCATGGTGATAATAATCGATCTCAAAATTGAGTCGAAAGTCTCAGAAAGAATTTCGTATTTCTTTCATGTTGAAGTTCATTGAACAAATAGAACTATTCTTTCGGAATTTTACTAAACTGTGTTGTGCAAGCCTCTATTTACGCAGTTGTCCAAACTTGGAGGGTTTGAGATTTCAGGATTTCTGTAAAGGCCTTTAGTTGTTGAATAGGAAAATATTACTGTTGTGTGCCTTGTAATCCCCAGTTCCCAAAATTGAGTTGAAAGTCTCAGAAAGAATTTAGTATATTTTTCATGCTGAAATGTTTCTGAGATTATTCTTTCAGATTTTTTCTAAACTGAGTTGTGCAAGCCTCTATTTACTTAGTTTTCCAAACTTGGAGGGTTTGAGCTTTCGGGATTTCTATAAAGGTTGAATAGGACAATATTACTGTTGTGTGCTTTAAAATTCTCAGTTCGTTAATAAGTTATGTTGACGGGCCTCATGACTGTAAAGTTAAATTTTGCCACTCTACCAAGTACCTTATCAACAAGAATGTGAGATGATGTAATAATTTATTGGCTGCACAGTGCTTGATAAACTTCAATGATGACTGGGAAACCTTTTTTTTTTCCTTCCAAACCTGACAGGAGTTTGATTTACATGAATATTTTGAGTATGTGTGTGTGCGCGTGACAGCACTAGCTCACTGATTTTGTATCTAATTTGTGGTACAGTGCCTTCTACAAGAACATGGTGAAGGTCGGAAAGTGTGTCACCTATAATAAGGTGATTACAATATTAGACCCCTTGGAGAGTTAATTGCTTTTCTGACTTTTCTTCTACTTCTAGGTATTTTGTGTACATCATTATTCAAGTTTTAGTAATCATTTTGTGAGGTTGAAATCTAATATACAGGTTGTTGGCATATTTGGTTTCACCGGTGAAGATCATATAGGAAAAGTTAGTTTTCCACCTGTACAGGTAATTATCCTTGGCTACAAAATGAGTGAAGCTATTATCATGTGATTTATGAAAGGTTTTGGGAGTAATTTCTGATTAGTTCCACGAAATGAGTGAAGCTAATATGTATCCGTTTTTATACTTCACTGAAACATCATCTCATGTAAGTTCAGTTTAGCTAATTAATGCTCATTTTTTTACTTCTTGACTTGCCGCCAGTCTATAATGCTTTCACTATTGAACAGCTTTTGTATTTGATAATAGAATAAAGAAAAACAAACATATCTTAGTTCACGTTTAAGCTCCAAGAAAATATTTATCTGAAACCCCCTGTTTGTTGTTCTATATTTATTGTGCGACTGTCGCTGTGTAAAGTAACATGGATGTCAAAGTTTGTTGAAATGTCTATTAAAGAGATCCAATATTATTTGTTATGTGTCAATGCAGGCAGTTCCATCATTTCCAAGTTCATTTCCACATCTTTTCTCTGGCCAAGATAATCTTCGTTGCTTAATACCCTGTGCAATTGACCAGGTAAACATGATATGGATAATTCACATAGCTTGAAATCAAAGTTTATAAATGTATGTATGGTATGACCATGGTAACTTTATGTTGCAATTTCTTTTATTATTTAGAAAACATAGTATGGTAGTTGCTGGAAAGGTTCTTCCTCTTTTTATATGGAAATGAGATCTCTGGGGGGTAGTGTTTCTTTTTCTGGCTAGATATGTTGGTAACCACCTAAGCTTAAATTGTTACACCTTTGGAGAAGATTAAACATAGTGACTAGGAGTATCAGTTAGATAACTTTTCAGCTTGTGCATTTGAGTCATTGAGTGAAATTTCTTTTTACTAATTTACTAATAACATACCTTATCTGTTTGTGATCTGTCCAGGATCCTTATTTTAGAATGACCCGAGATGTTGCTCCACGCCTTGGATATCACAAGCCTGCTTTAATTGAGGCTTCTTTCTTCCCTGCCCTGCAGGTACTTTTATGATTTTCACAACAAACTTTTGTTTGACTAGTTAGATTTACTTTTCTTTCCTGAATGTTTTCCACTGCAAAACATTCTGCTGTGTATCATATCCTCTCTCCAAGAGTTCTTTGTTCTTTTACCTTTTACAAATCCCTTTATATATGTTATTCTTTCCTGGATGTTATTCACTGCATCCAAGTTCTGTTGTTTCATATGGCTTGTAATTAATACCTAATGAAGTAATGAAGTCATTGCTGATTTCATTTATGGAATGCGGATGCTTGCAGGGAGAAACAGGAAAAATGTCGGCTAGTGATCCAAATTCTGCCATCTATGTAACTGATTCCGCAAAGGATATTACGAGCAAGGTTTGCATATGATGTTGCCTTAGGTTTTTCTATACAACAATTTTGCTTACTTAAATATATATAGCAAATATTATCTGGATAAAAAGTGATGGACAACAGGCCTCATTGTTCGATATTGTTGGTGACAGGAAAGTTTTCCCAAATTTTGTGTATTTTCGCTTTGTTGCAATACTCGTGTTATATTAAGATTGGGGCTGCAGGCTGCTTATATAAAAATGATAGCTACCAGACATAAACGAATGCAGATGTTGTTTGCCTTGTCTATGTTTTATGCACTTGTCAATACCAACACTTATATTTTGAGTAACATTTATGTCCAAGATCAGGGCAGAGCTACTACTTAATAAAAATACTGTATAATAGTATTAGTTTTATTATATACTATTTTGGGTCCAGAGTTGTTCATTGTTGCAAGGTTAATAAGTGGAACTTAATATTATCAACATGGTTCTATTTCTCGGGATTTCTGTCCTCATTTTACCCAAACAAAATCACCTTCTCTTTTCTTAGATCCTTCATTGCCAAACCCTAGTTTCATGGTGCCAAACATGAGATTACAATCCAAATGGTCCAAAAATTCTTCAACATTAGATATTTGATGTACATGCACCGATGCTATGTATATACTTTTTTGCACATGATATATCTGCTAAGAAATTTGTGTGGATGTCTGCAGATAAACAAGTTTGCATTTTCTGGGGGACAAGATTCAATAGAGAAACACAGACAGTTGGGAGCAAATCTCGAGGTATTTGGTTTGTCTTACATGTTATTAATAAAATTTGTCCTCGACAATTGGTAATTGTTATATGTTGTTTAATTTCTTCTTATCGTGAATTGATTGTTAATGCAAACTAATTCAGAAATATTTTTGTTGTATGGACATTAATCAGGTAGACATACCAATTAAATATCTTAAGTTTTTCCTAGAGGATGACAGTGAGCTTGATTATATAGAGAAGGTGAGATTGCTGTGCCTTATGAACTTAATTTTCGTCAATATTTTGATTAGTGCAAGGATTTTGTATGTAACCTTAAGCACTCCTGCTCTTTTGTTCTAATAACATTTGCTTTTACTTTGGGAACTATTAGGAGTATGGTGCAGGACGCATGTTGACAGGGGAAGTGAAGCAGAGGCTCATTCAAGTTTTGACAGAAATTGTAGAGAGACATCGTAGGGCTAGAGCTGCTGTGACCGATGAGGTAAGTAATTATCTTCCTGTCAACAATTAACTGAATTTGGTTGAAATTCTGAATGATTTGCCATTCCCCAGTTATAGTAATGACTTGGGAAATGGGAAAAAGTAATTGCTTATAAGAAGTTACGTTGCAAGGCAAAAAATAAGTAATTTGAAATGGTAGTTGTTTAACTTATTACAAATCAATATAGTTTCAGTAGAGTCAACATTGTGTGACATTTCTGTGCATTAGCTCTAATGACGATATCAAGTTGGTTATGAATTTATAGCAAGTCTGATTTGCAACTCATTTGCATCATTGTGTTGTGCAAGTAATGGATCATGTGGTCTCTATTTTCCTTTTTCTTTTTCTTCTGGGCTTGCTAAGATGGTTGATGGAATATTCTTGTTTATAACCTCTTGAAATTGAGATGAAGGATAATTGTTACATCATGTTTTCTTCTCTCAGATGGTAGATGCATTTATGGCAGTGAGGCCCCTACCCAACATGTTCAATTAGTGTTGTGGACAGTATTTTACACACAATCCTTGGACGAAGAATATCACTGGCTTTACAATGGTGTTAACATTGGTCTGGTGATACTAAGGTTTAGATGAAGAATTTTGATTTTTGATGATGGTATATGTGTTGCAACTATATTCCTGTAACAGTAATATTTACTGAAAAAACTGAATGCAAGTCATGGTTTTAAGGTTAACTTTGTATGACAAATTCCTTTTAGGAATAGTGAACCATAAACAAAGGGGGAAAACAAAAAGATCTTAACAAGCTCATTCAGTTCATGAATACCAGCTACATTTCTTTTGAAATTACAGAAAGTATCATGTGATGCTTGTTAAAAATCAGTTTACATTATGTGATGCTTCAAGATGAATTTTCATGATGTGGACAAGTAGACTCGAAACTAAATAACAGGATTCCATGTCTGCATCTCGGCGCAATTCCGATCCAGAAAGGGGTTAGGGATCGGCAACTTACCGCTCAAGAAACAAGTTTCTTTTTGGTAAATGGCTGCAGAGATTCAGTGTGGTTGCTTTCTAGAATTGTGGATCATGGGATTCATATCTCAGGGATATCTTCCTTTCATTCTTTCAGGGGTCTAAGGTGTCCGATCGATAACCATTGAGGCGTTGACCAGGAAGCATCTAGAGGCATTGCGTTTATGAATGCATTAATTAAGACTCGGAAAACAAAACCAAAAATAAAAAACCAATAAATTGGACAGGTTGATCATTGTTTTGCGGCTGCGAATGCAAGTATCAGTTTCTATTTTTCATTATCAATTTCATAGTATAGCGTTTCTGATTCTGCTGTTTTTCTTATTGAGTATCTAATACTTCACTGACCACGCCCTTGCAATTGCTAGTGGTATTAGACATCTCTATGTTTTGAGTGTTTGATGGGTACTATAACCATAGTCCATAGATAGTGGATACTGGTTCCATTACAAGACGCTATTGGTGAAACCTTGATGGTGCCTCCAAGTCCTACCGTAGAGGCATTGCGTTTATGAATGAATTTAAGACTAGGAAAAAAAATAGAACAGCCTTGGCTACTCCTACTACTTTCTAGCTCTACAATAAAAGAAATACCATTCGAATCTTTTACATAAAATACACTGAAAGCAATAAATGACACTTAGCACAAAATGCTCAGATATTTACACTACAAAGAAGCCAGGACAAGCTCGCGGAGGGAAGCAGGTGTCAATGTCTATCTCCAAAGATAGAAGACAGAAAAATAGCAGTCTACCAGCAGCCAACATAGGTTTGCCCAGCATCAAGAACTCTCTCAATGCTAGGGTGCAACGAACCACCCAGGCACCAACAGCATATATCATCAGCTCAAGTCGCAGAGTCTTCATGCTGCTTCCATTACCAGAACATCTGACATTTTTGAATAAGCAACAATGCCTTATAACTCAAAACTCAATCAAGTACAGGAAGTAACATCCAGAAGAGTACAGTACTGGAACATATTCTAGGACTATCAGGGTCACAATCATATCTTCAGAAATTCTTGGTATAAAGCAACACCTAACATGCAGGAAAACTACTTGATTGAATCCAATGAAAGAATGAGGGACAAGAACAACTTACAAAAGCATCTTCTCTATGATGTACTTTGTAGTGAGATGGAACTAGCTAGCAATCTTGCACCACTTGGTTGAGATTTGGGTCTCATTCCCGGTCATGGATGCACATTGAAGCTGTCATAACAGTTAAGTAGGTGAGTGTTGTGAAGAAAGACTGGTCTGATATGAAGTGAAGGCAATAACAACATTTAAAATGAACGTATACATCGAACACACTTCTGGAATCCAAAAACGTCACAAAGTACAACGCGATGTTCATAGTCATACTTACCAGTATTTTGGAAACATCAGTGAATCACCAGCAGTTCTTGATTGACAAGCATTGGAGGATCTCTCAATTAACTGACGAAACCAAGAAACATTTATACCTGAACAGTTTTAAGACGATCTAACAAGAGAATTTTGAGATATACATTGTAACTTTGTCATGCGTATAGAGCCAGAAAACACAAAGATGCTGCCACTATATGCACATGACAAATAGATGGAACTGTGCCAAAAAGGATTGAATCCTTATTACACAATTATAGAAACTAGTTAATTAAGACATACATTAACATTACAAACATACCACTGACTCTATTGCATTTTAGAACAGTGAAAGCAAAGGGAGCCAGAAACAAGGAAAAAAAGATCTAACAAGCTAATTCAGGTCATATTGGCAAGGTGCATTTCTTTTGAGAATGTCCTAACATATGGCAGCGACCACATTGAACAACTCTCTTTGGGCGCTTGAAGTTCTCTACACGAAGGACCTTCTTTTTGGGTCTGCCAGGGGGCCGCCGAGTCTTGGGTGGGCGAATCGTGATATCAACCTTGGCGCTTCCACCCTCTGTTCCTTCACCCAGATCATTCCATAGGCTCTTCTCTGGAATAGGATGAATCATCTGTGAATAGGTCTCTCTGTAACTTGCTACTGTGAAGCAAGGCTCAGCAAATAAAGGGACATTATGGCCACAAGAAATCAGTGCAGCAGCAGCATGTGCACAAGGTAAACCATATATATGCCAACGGCGACATGAGCACACACGAGTTCTTATATCCACAATATTTGTCCGTTCAGTTGACACAATCTCAAATTCAACTTCATTTGCACGAAGCACTTGATAGCAGCGAGCATCAGCAATTGCCTCTAAAATCCGCTTCTCAGCAGATGGCACTAGAATTGATGTCAACCTCATGCCCATATCCCGACGATCATTAAACCACGATGACAACTGATGACGAATATGCTCCATCATTTGCACAATAGGAAGCTCATGGCATTCAAGGGCCCAATTATACAGCAACTCTGTAACCCCCAGTGTAAAATGGCCATATCGCACACCTTCAAAGTATGCTACAGCCCAAAGTTGGGGAGGGAAGTGTTGAAACCATGGAATCACATCTTGTGAGATCTCTATCATCTCTGCAATCTTGCTCTCAAATTCAACTGCAGTGAGAGCATAAACAGCATTCCAGAAGATATTCACCAACTTCGTGTTCTTAAATGTATCACGAAAATTTTCACTTACATAACGCAGACAAAAACCATGGAAGGCACTTGGGAAATGAGTTTCCACGGCTTCTACAATGCCCCTTTGTCTTTCAGAGAGAATCGTTAGTCTAGGCATGTTGTCAGTGTTCACTCCAAGAAGCTTACGTAATTCTGACATAAACCACATCCAATTCTCGTCACTTTCAACATCAACAATAGCTATTGCGAGTGGAAATAATGCATCATCAGCATCAACAGATGCAGCACAGAGTAATGTACCCAGGTATTTGCCTTTAAGATGAGCTTTGTCAAGTTCTAAAAGTGGTCTACAAGCATGTATAAACCCATAAATTGATGCACGGTAGGAAACAAAGAGCCGCTGGAAGCAATTTTCTTGTCCAGAGGCAAAAACCGAACCAATGCTTCCTGGATTGGTTTTCCTTATTTGCTCACAGTATGCAGGAAGAAGGCGATATCCTTCTTCAAGAGTTCCATGAAGTGCTGCCATGCTACGCTCCTTACCACGCCAAGCTTGCATGTAAGAAACAGCAACCCCATGCTGATCACGGATATCTTGCAGGATCTCTTTTGGTTTATATCGTGGATTATCCCGAACTCGAGCTTCTACAGACCTAGCAACCCAACCTACTGATGCTTGCTGATGATGAAGGTGGCGGACTCCTTCACAGGTATGCTCACCATGCAGGGTTCTTATTGTAAAGGTGGGAACTCCAGGACATTTTGCTACATGGACACGCCATGGACAGCCTTCTTTGGAGCACTTGGCTATAAACCGGCTTCGATCTGATTTCACGATGCGAAGATCAAAATGCATTGCAATGGCAACATCCTTCAATGCTCTTCGGCAAGTTTCAACATCAGGAAATTCTTGCCCAATAGCTAATGCATAGTCTGTCAAGCTAAGAGAATCATCGGGTGCAGGAGGTAAAGAATGATCTTCCATGTATCTATCGGCAGAAAGAGCAGCGGTATCACAAGATTCTAACCCCTCATCCTGACACACATTAAAACTTGTCTCCAAGTGTGTATTGTAAACACTGCACGACATGACACCTCCTGTTAGATATAGATACCGAAATAAGACAAAAGAACAAGGGAGTAGTATTTTTGTCTGTGTGTGTGTATAAATGATAATGCACATAAATAACGGAAAAACAGAAGACCCAAATAGGAAGATCCATACCAGTACTAACTAATAAATAGTTAGAAGGGCTGTTGTGGATAGAATAACATCTGCATTTCACGGTGTATATCCTTCAACTCCTTAGATGTTGAAAAAATTTATATCTTTGCAGGATTAACTCACCTGTGAGAGTGAGACCAAAGAAAACCCCATGAGCAGATTACATCAACTTTAAGCAAAAAAATAAAATTTTGAGGACAGAACAAGAACTTACTTCTTGCCCTAAGTTTGACTCTAACAGTTAATAAGCTTTACTTTTTACATAGCTAAGCTACATAAAACACCTCATTCCTCAGCCAGATATATGGTTAACAATGCAATTGCTCACCCATCATCCTAATATTGAAAGATTATGCAGAAGTCGAACAATATGACTTGAAGATAGTGTTCTACGAACTCCAAGAGTTATCACTTATCATCCATTACTCACTGAATAGATACAATGTAGGTCAAATGGCACTAGAACTAAGACCAGACTCGACTGCACAAAAGGTACAGCTCACAGAACATCAAATGTGACAATTTGAGTTCGTGAACTACATTCACCTATAACCCGTACTATCAAAATGGAGCATTGTGCTCCATAAGGATTCCCAGCTCAATTCTAAAACGAGAACTTCACAAACCCAAAATTTCAAACCAGAGAATCTGACATTTCTCTTTGAAACAGCAATTGGATTTCTCAGAAAGGATCTAAAAGACTAATTCAGAGATCCCAATGCCCCAGAGCATAAAAATCAAGACTTTCACGAAATGGGTTCTTCTCCTTTCCAATTGAAAAGACGATTCATTGAGAATAGCATCAAAAGGAAAATCAACAAGTCTTCTACTTTGATTTCATTTAAGTTAGTGTGTCATATTGTGTGGGTTTTGGTGGAACAAAATTATGTAAGATGAAAAGAGAAAGAGGGAGAAGAAAAGGAGGAAAAACGAAGCACCTGGTGGGTGATTAAGTGGGTTGCTGCTTCTTCTTCTTCTGCTGATGATGTTGCTATTCGCCTCAGGTCTTCTTCTTCTTTGTGTGTTCTTCGAGTCCGGCAATTCGAGGAGATAGATAGACCAAACCTAACAAAACCTTTTGTTTTTTAAGTTTTTTTTTTCTTCTTGTTTTTCGTTTGGGTTTTACTCAGTAAGTCTAATTTTCTGTCCATTTAACTCTCTCTCTTTTTTATCAGACTATCAATTTATTTTTAATCTGATTTTTTGTTTTCTATAAAAACATCTGATTTTTTATCCTTAATATTTTTAAAAAAAAAATTTATGTTTTCAGCCTCATATTTAAGAAGATACTTTACGCCAAATCTTTTTTTTTTTTTTTCGCATTTCTTTAAACTGAAAAACACCTAACATCGTGACGTTACACTTTATACTTTACGGTCACTTCATCACTCTAATTGAATTTACACCGGTTCATTTGTGCTATGATTCAAACAATATGGTTGCAAAAATAGAAAACTACCACACGGGGGAGCCAACCTATCGGGATATTGAAAACGGAGATCTTGTCGGAATTAGAGATCTTGAAAGTTGGCATGTAGAATAAAAGGTTAGAAGACAGAAGGATCGTTATGCTAGAATGCAATAGAGCTTGGAACTCCCCAGTTCTGGCATCAAATTTGAACAGGTAAGCTTGCTTTGGGGTCTTCCATTATCACAGCTTTTGTGCTTTGAAATCAAAACTGTATATCAACCTTGATGGTTCATGTCTCTGTATAAACTATAAAGTTACTAATGCGCGCTCACTAGTCAGCACTACCCACAAAGCTAGCCTCGTAAGCTTGTAAGTTACAATCAAACTCATTTCTTATTCGTTTTGCATCGCTCTCACACAAACTTTTTCAATTGCATAATTTGAGAGATCCCATTATTATCAGGTGATGCTCCCCTTCGTACTACCAAAAAAGGAGAGCACTACCCACAAAGCTAGCCTTGTAAGCTTGTAAGTTCAATCAAACTCATTTCTTCACAAACAAGTTCAGTTGATAGACACCAACACTATTATATACTGAGGAACCAATACTTATACTTCACACAATAAAGCATCATTCATTAATCTCAATTGTAGCAAATTACAATGTAAAAGGCTAGGGTGCTCTTTCTTTCTTTTTCTTAAATTGCAGAATAATTAACACCAAAGGAAAAAAAAAGGATCAAACCCTTTAACATCTAGATCAGATGAATCCTACTAAAGCTAGGACTTCCTCTTGGGCCTGACTTCAATGCCTTGAACAATAAGGCCACCCTTCCATTGACCACCCCTAGTTTCCAAACAAGTCATTTCCAACTCCCCATCTTCTCCTCCTTCACAGAAGAACTCACCCAGCTCAATCTCCAACCACCCGTCCGCTCTTTCCTTCGGGTATTGCTTATCATCGATCTCTCTAGGCTGGAATGCTTGCAAACCCAAAATGCGGCTTCTGTGGAATATACCAACACGCCTTGGCACAATCTGGTAGCTCTGAGTCCGGCCTCTTTCAGCATCAAGAAATACATTCTGCTTGGTAGGTTCTCCTCCTCCAACCAGACCTACACTGACCTCCGCGGGTTGGTATTCGAATCCATAAGCGGCTGCAGTTGACTTGAACACTAGGTAAGCTTTGTACATAGTTGATGGGGACAGCAAGCGTGTGTCGATTTTGCCACGGATTTCAAGCCAGCAAACACCAACAAGCTCAGCAACCTCCTCAAACCTGTTTTTGTTTGATTACAGGACAAGATTATCATACACAGTTTAATCTACAAGATTATTAGTTAAACGCAACCAACTATGAACTATACAAATCAAATATGAATCAAACAAATTTTTTTTTACAGACCTGGACTCGGGCTCAGAAATCCATTTCCAATAATTGGGAGTATCGGCCCAAACAATCACAAGGTCTCTGGCAGATACCATGTAACATTTCTTCCCACTCCATTTGTCTAGTGAAAAGCTCTGCACAATGTCACGAACAGTGATCATCATATGAATAAAGCATATATAGCAAATGGAAATAATAAAGTCTAAAACAAACAATAGGATCATGGATTCTAATTTCTAACTCCTTTTTCACACACATTGGACTAATTTGGTTACACTCTTGTATTTACATTTGACAAGAATCGAATCATTGACCTAACCTAATGCTTTGTATGATATTCGTCACATCAATCTTAAGCAGCACATTAACAATGCACAGAATTTCTGTTAGGTACAAATTGGCTAAGGTAAAGCCCTATACTCGCAATCATCCAAATTAAGCAATAGAAAGGCGTCATTGTCATATGTGTACAATCCACATCAATCAATAGACAAACCAAAGATTCAATTGTACAATTCACATCAATCAATGTGTACGATACTAAACTAAACTAATAATAATACAGTAGACACACGTTCATGTTTCTAAACAAACGTACGTGGACATGTAAAGGGTGAATTTACCATTTTACCCTCGTCGATGAGGACCGGGTGGTCGCAGAGAGCGATGTAAAACTCCTTGGATTTGGATCGGCAATAGAGAGCGTGAGGGGATACTATGGCGGGGATCTCGGGCGGCAGGAACTTGCTCCAAACGGCGTCGGATTCGGCGGCCGACCGGAAGGTCCTCGAAACTGACGACAGCCTGCACGCATCGGGAGGAGTCGTCAGAGAGATGACGCTGGCTATGCATGCCTCGGGCAGCGCCTGCAGATCCAGCACCGCCGTCTCTGACACTGTGCCGCAGGGGATTATTACTTCTTCGTTTGTGCTCATTTTGTTCACTGCTTCCATCTTTCATGTGTTTGTTTGTGTCGGCATGAATTGTGTGTTAGTGTTTTGGACATTTTATAGAGAAGGAGATCTATGAAAGAAATCTTAGCGGTTAAGTAAAGTGTTGGCAAGTCCCTCCCATTATCAACCGCTCAAAAGGGAACCATTATTATTCTTGATACTAAAAAAAAGGTTATTTCTTTTTCTGCATCAGAATCCATATTATTTCCCTTTTTCTCTTTTCTTTTAAAAGAAAAGAACATTCCATATATGCTCAGTGGGTTGTTACTGCATGTAGAAATAAACAATAATGGTGATTTTTTTTTCCCGAAGAAAAAACAAAGGATTTGAATTCTCTCATAACCTATTTTCTCTCCTAATAAGACATTTTTTTAATAAGAAAAAAAAATATTAGTATAGTTTAAAATGCCACGTAAGCCTTGTCGACACAATTTAAGTCGGATGTTTCTTTCTTTTTGCGGATGTTTAGAGTTCATCATGCGGGGTGTAGATACTTTCACTGTTTCACATCACACCATTAAAAATCTTAAGGTCTTAGAAACCGATATAAACTTGATGTACGTGATTAAGGATAGGCATAGCCTTTTGACGTGTGGAAGAGACACTTTGTATGTGTCAAGAGTATAAGGTTTGCATGTGCTCTTTAATTTGCAACACTAATAGTACGTCGTAGACATTAGCGGCCACGCAAGTCGCAATCTCTTTGTACTTTGATAATATATCCATCTTTTCGTTCTCAATTGTCCTTTGGAGTCGGAAACGCACTCTGAAATCTGTTCAACTTTCCACTTCACCCCCGCCCACAATCACATGTTTATTTTGTTTCCTTTTTCCCTCCAAGTACAACAAGTAAAACTAAAAGTCCTGCTTAATTTTTAACAGCAAAAGTAGCCGATATTGACAAGCAGGAATGGGGGTCACATCTTCTCATCCGGCCGGAACTTGCCCCAAACGGCGGCTTTGGATTCGGCGGCCGACCTGAAACTCTTATGCGCGCATTACTCGGGCAACACATGATGGATCGGTTTTGCTTCTTCTTTCTTGTGTTTCTTTTTTCACTATGGTCTGGTTTTGGACAGTTTATAGATAGAGAAATGGAGACGAAATCTTAGCGGTGAAGTCTTGGTTAGGGAACAATTATTAATTGAAGCCCATCAGTAAAACCAATTTTTTTTTTCTTAAAAGAAAATAACATTTCATGTGCAGTGAGTTTTGGCAGATAAAATAGCATGTAGAAAACTAGAAATGCATAAAAAATGCAAAACTGTCAAAAGCTTATCTTATCTTGCTAAGAATGGTCATAACCCTGGACTAAATCATGAACCAAGACCTTAACTTGATAGCAAAGCTGTCGTGGTACTTGAATTTTTTGTTTTTCATTCCAAATTTGAAGAATAACATTCATATATATATATATTATTTTTCGAAATAAAAAATAGTATTAAATTTAAATTAATTTTTTAATGAATAAAAAATAGTTTAAGTATATTTAATAATTACACAAAACAACTAAAAATGAATGTTTTAAATTAACAAAAATAATAGAGAGCTTCATCTCACGTACTCTCCATATTTAGGAGCCATATAGTTAAAAGCTAAAATAAAGAGCCACTTAGGAGGCTGGTGCAGCTGCTAAAATAACTGAAAAGCTATTCATGCTCTCTAAAATAGTTGAAAAGCTAAGATAGAGAGTCTGCTAAGAGCATCTTTAGCAATGCTAGCTATTTTTTAACTAAATTTTAGCTAAAAAACTATTTTGGATAGCCAGTTTGAAAATACGTCTGCACCAATGCTCTCTACTTTAGCTAGTATTGATTTAAATAATTTTTTAATAAATAAAAAATAGGTTAAGTGTATTTAATAATTACACAAAACAACTAAAAATTGATGTTTTAAATTAACAAAAATAATAGAGAGTCTCATCTCACTCTCTATATGTAAGAGCCATATAGCTAAAAGCTAAAATAAAGAGCCACTTTGGAGGCTGGTACAGCTGCTAAAATAGCTGAAAATCTAAACATGCTCTTCAAAATAGCTAAGGAGTTAAGATAGAGAGTCTGCTAAACATGCTCTTAAAAACTAGCTAGGTTTTATATTGGTATACACAATATAAACAATCTAGTATTATTTTTACATTGTGTATACCAAATCATAGCTAGGTTTTCTAGGTGTATGATTGTAACTCAATACCTTTTGTGTATATGTTATCTCTATTGTTTTTTTTTTTTTTGAGCAATTATCTCTATTGTTTTCTTGCTGATAAATCAAGTTAGTGAGATATTTGAGGAAACTAAAATTAATATACAGTTTATCTTCCTTCTATAATGATTGTGAGGTGTACGTGAAGATTAAATTTTTGTTAGAACACCAACGAAATGAACAATTTAGAGCTGGTTAAAATGGCATGCATGTTAAGACAAAACAATATCCCTAAATAACTGATGACCTCCATGTATAGCCTGTACTGATAACTGAAATTGAATTACATTCCCACAATTTGCTCTCTTTATTTCCAAAAGGCAAAGCATCCCCCTCACATCTCCCACCTTTTTCTGCCGAGAAGTCTAAGGAAAAGTCTCACATTTTGTACCCTCCAAAACTCGGCAATCCCATTCGCTCGATCTCTTCTCCTATGTTTGTTAATGTTTCAGTTTTTTTTCCCTCCTAACTCCAAACTGAAATTAGCTTCCCTTGCCCCGCCTCCGGGGTCCTCCTTCTTCAGTTTTCTTGGAGGACCCTGATCCCACTCCTCCTCCTCCTCCTCCTCCCATCTTAACTCATTTCTGGTCAAACAGTTTTGTCCATACTAGTTATTCTCTTCAACTTTTTCTTAAGAAAAGAAAAAAAAAACAAAAAAACTGGAAGAAAAGCCTTGTTGCATTGTTTTTAAGTGTGTTTTGTATCAGAAAGCACTAATTTGGCAAAGGTGGAAGAGATGAGTTGCTTTCCGTGTTTTGGCTCACAGAGAACTAAGAGATCAAATAGCAGGAGAATAGATCATGCCTCTGCAGCACTTGTCGAACAGGGTAAGTTTTTTCTTTTTTGAATGGGTTACGTCCTTTTGATATCAGAATCTCGTTAGTAAACCCTAAATCAAATTTTTCTTCACTACATTAATTGTGAAATAGCATCATATATGTTTTAGAGGAATAAAATTAATTAAGTTTCACAAGCCATTGAAATTATAATATTCCAATTTCTACCTAAGCCTTGTATAGGGGTTTACGTACTTAGCTTATATAATAGAAGCTACCTATAGGAAGAAGCTAGTCGATCACAATGCTAAGACTCATACTTATGAAAGGCATGGTTGCAATTCAGAAAGAATTCATCTTCTGTAATATACAAATAATGTGTACGTGCCTTAAACCTTTTTGTTTTGGTCTGCAGAAATGAAAAAACAAAGACCTGCTGAGTCGACAAAAGCAAATATTGTGGAAGTTGACGTATCACAAATCAATGCAAAGAGTTTCACTTTCCGTGAGCTAGCCACAGCAACGAAGAATTTCCGTCAGGAATGCCTTTTGGGTGAAGGTGGATTCGGAAGAGTCTACAAGGGAACTCTTCAGTCGAACGGGCAGGTTATAACGAGTGTTACTTTGTTTTGGATATATGAAAGTTGTTCTTTCTTTTTGTTAGTTTTTTTTATGAAGATTTGTGTTTTCCTATCTTGTTTGTAGGTGGTGGCTGTGAAGCAACTTGACAGAAATGGAATGCAAGGAAACAAGGAATTTCTTGGAGAAGTTTTGGCACTCAGCCTCCTACACCATCCAAATCTGGTTAATCTAATTGGATATTGTGCCGACGGAGATCAAAGGCTTTTGGTGCATGAATTCATACCAGGGGGTACTCTAGAAGACCGTGTTCTTGGTACATACCACGTACCCTCTTTTCTGCTACTGTTTCCTTGGTTTAGGACTATTTCATTAGCTCCATATATATTTACCATGATCGAGCATGTATTTGACCTCAATAGTTCTGTGCAGATAATGCATCAGGTAAAAAGACATTAGACTGGTACACCCGGATTAAATTAGCTTATGGTGCTGCTCTGGGATTGGAGTACTTGCACGAAAAGGCCAGTCCCCCCATTATACATCGGGACTTCAAATCTTCAAATATCTTGTTAGATGAAGAATTCAATCCAAAGCTCTCAGATGTTGGACTTGCCAAGCTTGGCCGTGATCAAGATAAGATGCATGGACCATCAAGGCTGATGGGAGCTTATGGTTTCTGTGCTCCAGAGTATTCAAGAACAGGTGAAGTCACAATGAAGTCCGATGTATACAGTTACGGAGTTATTCTACTGGAGCTCATTACTGGAAGAAGAGCCATTGACACTACAAGAGCAAATGATGAGCAAAATTTAGTTGCTTGGGTAAGACATGCACCTTATATATCATTCATTAATTTTACCAAAAAAATTAATGGAACCATATATGATTAACAATTCGAATTTATATAACTTAATTTGTTCTATTTTGCATGTGTGAGCAGGCACAACCCTTGTTCAGGGACCCGAAAAAGTTTCCTGATATGGCAGATCCTCTTCTTAACAAGCAATTCCCGGAGAAAGATCTAAATCAGGCTGTTGCAATAGCAGCCATGTGTCTGCAAGAGGAGGCAGCTGTCCGGCCCTTCATGAGTGACGTTGTAACGACTCTAAGTTTTCTTTCCACTAGTCCTTCTCCTGCTGCTCCTGTTCCAGCTAATCCAACCCCTGGTACTGAAAACCATGATGGTAATTCGGAATGTGTTTCCGATGATGATGAGGATTCAGATAATGAGAGTATCAGAAGTTCAGACAATAACTGCCGCCATTGTGCTGATGACAATTCGGATAATGAAGGTAATGGCCAAAACTTACGCCAAGGAACTAGTACAGAATCCAAAGAATGGCATTCATTTGGACGTGATGGAAGTGATTCGTCCGGTGATCACATAACTAGTAGCAAGAGCAACAAGGGTGATCAACACACTAATTCAAGCCAAGATAAATATGGAAGTGTTACTTCTAGAAGCAACAGCGGAGAATCAACAGAAGAAGGTGTTTCTCATAGCAACAATAGAGTAACACAAAGCGAAGAGAGTACTGTTACACATGGCGGAATTAGCAGTACAGCATCATCAGATCACAACTTGATCAAGGGATACTCCAAGTCACTCAATTATTTAGACCGCACCACCAGCCAAAGGGAACCTAAATTTAAGAATGTTCCACCTATAAAGAGTGATCACTAGATTGTTCGTCCTTGCACATACACACATTTCAACATCGGATTTCTATTTTTGTATTCATGTAAGGCTTTTGTCCCTCAGAGGCAGCAATCAAGAAGCATTGATGTCTAAGGAGCCGAATTGAGACTTGGGGCAAGAATTATATACGATGAGGTTCTCTTCTCTCTCTTTTTTTACCATTGGTCCATTTCTTATACTTAAATTTCAGGTCTTCTTTTATGATTTGATCTTCTTTCTTCAATGACATTGTACCCTTAAACTTAGAGAAACAAAAGAAAACTTACTGAAGTATGCATGAGTGGCATCTGCCCTTGGTACTGAGCCAAATTATTGACAGAAGGCAATGGACCAATGGTCAATTGTCAAAAGGGCATGTACTTTTTATTATAATTTACCCACCACTCTAACCTTCATGAGTTTTATGTATATAGTCATCGAACTGTTGGATCATTTGGCTAAAGTAGATTCTTGTAAATTTGTGATGCTCAAAAACAAAAGTAGAAGACTTTAATATTTGATTGTAAACCCTTTACACTCCAAAGTCATAACCGATAAAATCAATTGAAAGCCAAATGAAGCTGGTTGCAACTTAATTGCATTCTGCATAAAAGTATGGTATAACCAAGACGCTAATGATCCCTTTCAGTGTCAAACTATCTTAGCTTCCTAAGAGGAAGTGTTCGTCCAAAAAGCTTTTCTACTTCGCTTGCTTCCATTTTGAGCTCGCTCAATATATCCATCTCTTCTTTTGAAAGCTCTCTCAAGAAGTTTTCCTCATCTTGTTTAAGCTCATTAAACCCTTCTAATAACTTTTGAAGCAATGTCCGCTCAGTCTGTTCAACCTTCTCCACTTCCCCTTCTATCTGTTGAACTTCCTCTATAATGGTCCTCTCCCCTTCTTCAAGTGTCTTCTCCAACCTCTCTACAAGCGGAGGTTCAGGCCCACAAGTATTATCTGTTCTGATAAACTTGCTAAAGTCTCGTCCCACACTTTTAGCTGCTTTTTCAAGATCAGGAACAATGCTTGCTGGCAAAACTGAACTCCTTGTGTATATTACAGCACCACCATATCCATCCCATGCATCATTCTTGCCGCGGTAGTATACAAATATGTAGTCTTCTGGTTTATTCTCTATCTTCGACGATAGGATATACCTGCATAAGTCATGTTCAGAGCTCTGGTAAGGTTTTGATATAATGAAAAAAAAGCACATTGACCAAAAAAGAAAGGTATACATGTGACATGAATTACCAGTCATCTTGATAGTGAAGATATTCATTATCGTGATTGTATAGTATGCCAGGCTGGTTTGGATCTTGCACGAATTTCTGAACAGCTGTTCGAGTAAAAAATCCACCATCAGGGGTTCTTATTCTCCAAGACAAATTCCCTACCAGTTTGCCAGATTCTGTATGGAATTCATGCACTTGGCAATCAAAAACATCGAAGGTAGGATTCAAGCCACTAGTAATGAACCATTTCCCATTAAAATTTTCCATATTGAAGTTTTGAACAAGAACAGCAGGATCTGGGATAGGAAATTCTCCCACATCGGATTTCATAGGTACACACTTCTTTCGTGACACTGCACATTCATTGAATTCATCCACGACACTGTTCTCAAACAGGTCCCCGCATTTAATCTGCAATAAAACATATATGAAATCAGAATTTCTCTCCTATAGAGTTTGGCACTGTGAAGTTGATCAAGATAGAGATACATATGAAGCAAAACCTAACCTGGCATTCGGTCTCATCAGGTCGATTGTTACAAGTTTGCAGACAAGCAACATTGGCAGCACATGACGGGTTTGCAATGCACTTTGCAAGTTCTACCCTGACATGAACAAATGTTCCAGTAACCAAATTAAGGACAAAGGCAAACCTAAGTTTAGAAGTCGACACATATAGCATAAGCAAAAGAAAACAAGAAGTGTAGACATGTTAAAGATACCAACTCGTGTGAATGAAGTACCTGCATTCCTTAAGTAAGCAGGTACAAGTTTTGAGAGCATCGACAGCATTGGCCGATGGTATCACCATGAGAGTGCATACCAATAAACCGGCTACTTTCATGAAATGTAACTGGCTCCACTCTTTGATGAAACTTAGTACTTCTTCAAGCATAACATTAATCACCTGTTTCGTCTTCAAATATGAAGCAAAATAAATCATCAATCACCACCTAAATCAGAAAAGAAAAACCAAGTGCAGATGTATTGTGCAAGTTACCTCAGATCTATAGTGTATTGCTCTTTTGCCATATATTGAAAAAGCCTTGTCTGTCCTGCTGGATAGCAGAGAAGACCATTTTGACCCCAAACCAGAAGAGTTTCTATTAGAACTGATGAATTGGGAGTATCTTGATTTTCTGCTATTGGAACAAAATTTCACAACCACATGAAAATCAACCATCCTTCTCTTCTGAAACCTTTCTTCACTTGTAAATCCCAACCTCATACATGTATTGCCAATACTATCATTATGAGACAGGGAGATTGAACGCGCAGCCAGTGCCATACTTCAGTATTTTGGCTTCGAATTCGGACCTGAAAACAGTTCATAAGATGCGTGGTATTCATTCTCTTATTTTCTATATACTATAGATCTATAGTATGCACATAATGAGAACTTCATTCCCTCAATTCTTTCGATACAATTCATTCAACAAAAGTAACCGAAAAAAACTGAAAATTGATTTTACCTTGGTTGTATTCTGAGCAGGATGATCCAATCATCCAATTGTTCCAATTGATAGAAGATCTATATGGAATTTTGAACAGACATAGTTAATTTTCCTAATAACTTTGAAATCAGAAAGTACATATATAAAAACCTCATAAATCTTGGCAATACCAAATGTAACTAAGATAACTTTCCCTATTTTTGGCAATACCAAGTAATACAGATAAATGAATCAACACTAAATTCTCAAACTTTACTAGTGACTATTGTCAAATAACGGATTCTTCGACAGACGTACTCTATATTACAACTAACTATTGCAGAGAGATTGACACCCAATAGCTGAAGTTTTCATTACCCAAAGGAAAATCCAAGACATAAAAAGTTTGGTAGGACTAGAAAGTGAAAAATAGAATGTCTGCAATGTGCATTATTGGGTTCATAACACATAAATGTATAGGGGGGAGAGAGAGAGAGAGAGAGAGAGAGAGAGAGAGAGAGAGAGAGAGAGAGAGTACCTTGGGGTGTGTTGATTCTGTGCATGGCAAGAGCAGCTTATCTTAGTTTGCAGTGAGTGAAATGAGGAGGACAAGGACCGTAGACAAGTGCTGTCAAATAGAGGAGCTGTGTGAGGAAGGAAAGAAGAGAAAGAGGGCGCCAAACTTTGTTGGATAAGAGAGTATCGTGTGGAAACCAGGGACGTAACGTTTCCAATTGGGCCTTTTCTTTTTCTTTTTAAATAATTTTTGTTTCTTTTATGAATTTCTTTCTTTTTCTTTATCAACGGGGAGTCTTTTATTTGCTTATTGTTTTTTTTTTTTTCAAACGAAAGGATTCAATTAAGATGATTTTTTTTTTTTGAGGAGACCTTAGGTTGTGTATTCTAAATTGACCAAAGTGCATGGCACACGCATGTGCTCCTTGTAAAGTATTAGTTAAAGACATTAATTAAAATATTATTCAAAATCATTATTTATAAAATATTAATATTTTATTCAGATTACTGTCTAGAAAAACTATGTAGTCTGAAATTATTGCGGTGAGGTAAACATTGTAATAGAGAGAAACAATTGTGTAGTCTGAAGTAACTGTGGTGAGATGAAGATTGTAATGGAGAGAATCAAACTGTGTAATATGAAGTTATTATGGTGAGATGAAGATTGTAACAGAGATAAACAAATTATGTAATTAGAAAACTAATTAACCTTAGTTTTTAACTTTATAATTACGTCGGTAAGTCGTTCATATGTTGCTAATCAATTCGTGCTTAAACACGACTTCGACCAAATAGAAATCAATTCATGCTTAAGTTAAACCAACAATAAAAAGAAAATTTAGTTAATATTTTAAAGTAAGGCTATGGTATGTTAACATTTTTCATACATAATGAGGAGAGAAAATCATTGTTAAGGTAAATAAGGTCTTCATTAAAGTAAATTAGGTTTTCGTTTGAGTAACTAAGTCCTAAAAGTGGTAATTATAATATTTTACAACTTGACGACACATATCACAACTCGACAACTTATGTGGTAACTAAAAAAAAGTCCTCGTTAAGGTAAATAGGGTCCTCATTAGAGTAAATAGATTCTCGTTTGAGTAATTAAGTACTAAAAGTTATAATTGTACGTATGAGATACATTAACACACATTAGAATTTTTCAATATTTTTAATGGTATTTAGTCAATTCTAGTGAGTAGTGACATCACAATGGAAGAAAAAAATGGTAACCATCTGTACTGCTTTGCAACCATTGAATTAAAGGGAAATTAAAATTGCAAAAAGGAAGGTGGAAAGTATGAAGCTTAAAAACGTTTTTCCTATCATATATTAGCTCTTCAACAAGCACCCAACTCCAAACGACGTGATCTAGATTGACAAATATTAATCCATGCTGATTTGACCAATGCACTCCTACAGTCCTACCCAAAATTTGAAGAACCATTTTTTTTTGATAATCAACTTTTAATAGATTATATGTGTCAAAATCATCGATTCATTTATAAATTGTTTTTTTTTTGGACAATATTTATAAAAGGTTAATGTAAGAGAACAATCAGAACATAATGGCCGGTCGTTTTAAAGTTGGTTTATCAAGAGAACAAGACATCAAGTTTCCCCCTTTTTTTTTCTTCATCCAATAAGATATATATTAGTTAATGTTCAGTGTAGGGATTTTACAAGGCATGATAAGTAAATCAAAGAACGACCAAATAACAGATAATTAAGATATGATTTCATATTACAGCGATGCGGCGATGTGTTTAAGATTTAGACGATTGGTTCAACATTTTTATAAGCAAATTCCCTTGGAACTATTCCTAATTCCCCTAGTGGATATTATTTTTAATTGTCATATATTCAAATATATATGCATCTGTCTGAATTAAAGGCTCAAGTACATGATCAACAGCCAACCGGGAATTACAAGGTTGTAAAGAGCTAGCTGGAAGAACCAAATTATGAAAGGACCAAGTATATGCCTATTCCTTAATCTCTTCGATGCTCTCAAGGATTTACTAGGTTTCTATAAGTATTGAGTTCCACTCTTTCCTTGGAAAAATTTCGGTTGCATTGTTAATTCCTCACTTACCAATTTAAACAGCTAGCATTCTCTTTCTCATGGGCTTTGATATGATATATAGGGTTTAGGGTTAGGGAGGATATGACGTCAGCAAGACACTTCACCATTTTGTTCATTGCCACTTATCTTATCCAAACCCTTTCACTATCTTCACCAGATGATCTCTCAGGTTGATTTTATCTTTCTATTCTATATGCGATTAGATGCATCAAAGTAAATTGAATTATCGTACTACATGTTATATATTTTGACAAATTAATTTTGTGTATCATGTGTTTGACGAAAGTTGTGTTAGCTAGCTTGCTTGATATACATTATTGAATTGATTTAGCTTTCGGTAATTCAGTGGTTATCTAACATGGTATCATTAGTGCTCGATCTTAAAGCTCGATTGATCAAAGTGACAAAGTTGTTCTAACGACTCTATGCATGACTGGCATGGCTGCAGGAAGTTGTGTGTTAAACTTCACATCATACCCATACCAACCAACTGGGGAGTGCATTAGTGATGTGAAGCTGAAAATAAACGTCTGGGACAGCTGGACAACAAATCTTTGCTGTCGAAACGTGCTCACAACTTTGTCCCAAGCTTTGGCCTTACGTGCCTTTACGACACAGGGCGGTGTCTTTGTTTCAGATGTGGAATGGAAAAACTGCACCGGCCCATTTGTTCGTCAGGAAAGTGTGTCCGCCGATAATTGTGGCTTCGATGGGCTTTACTATGGCAGCAGCAACTGCTCCAACGTAAACTTGGCAACCATTAAGCAAGACAAGGAGTACCAACAGGCATTGAACGATTGCTCCCTACTTGGCAATGCTTCATCTCCATTATCATTCGATGACGCTTGTGGCTATTGCACCAGTTCCATAAAAGAACTTAAGCAACATTTATGGGACCAGTATCATCAGAAGAATGATGGTAACAAAACCGAAAATTCCATATGCGGTGTAGCAGCAGTTATTTCGGTTGCAGCCGGGAAAATTAACAATTCCCTTTTGCTTGATAATGATGATTACTTTCGGTGTTTGACTAAGTTAGACAAGTTCGGTAAGAAATTAAACTACTTCATGTTGGTCATTGAATTGAACTCAGTTTGTGCTCTATCTGCTAACTCTGTGTTTTTGTTTTTGGTCCACATGCAGAACCAGGTTACGTCAAACTCAAATGTAAGTACTAATCTTTCTATCAGCTTCTTTAGTGCAATTTTGTGATTTACATACTTGATGTTTATATTCTTATTGAAGTTAATCATTTAGCTCAACAGATTCCTTGGTAGAAGCGGTGCTTTCGATTTTAATAGCCATCGGTGGAGTGATGCTGATAGTCCTGCTGATAAAATACGTAACCAAGAAGAAGCCTCTAAAACCGATTCTATCAGGATCGGCGGCTAATACATGGTCAGGCCTGTACAGATTCTCCAAGGCTGAGATTGAGAATGCCATAAACTATGGACCTGAAAGAAAGAACCTCGGACGAGGAAGTGCAGGTAATGTCTATAAAGGGGTTCTTCCTAGTGGACAAGTTGTGGCCGTTAAGCACATAAACAAGAGTAATACATCTGATTCTTTTACAAGAGAAGTGGAAGGTCTTTCTAGGGTTCGACACCCGAACTTGGTTTGCCTCTTTGGTTGTTGTGTTGAAGGCGGCGAGCAATATCTTGTGTATGAATATTGCTCATCTGGGAATCTAGCTGAACATCTCCTAAGTAATTCCTCAATTTGGTCCTCAATTATTTCCAGATTTAATTTTTCTCAGCATCTTACTAATCGAACTCATGTTTATGTGTCTTTACATTCAGGAAACGACCCTGTGTTAACATGGGAAAGAAGAGTAAAGATCCTCAGAGACTGTGCACTTGCTTTGAGGTATCTCCACCATTATATTGATGGCTGCATAGTTCACAGAGATATTAAGGTAACTTCTCTTTATGTTGAGGCATATAAAATTCTCACTTTAATTAATTGAAATTAAAAAGTAGGGTGTCGATTCTTATTGTCAAATTAGTTGATGCTGATGCATGTTAATTTGTTTTTATAGCTTACAAACATCCTTTTGACTGAGAACATGGACCCCAAGCTATCTGATTTTGGGTTGGCAAAGATGTTGGGGATGGAGGAGAGCAAAGTATTTACAGATGTTAGAGGAACAATAGGGTATATGGATCCAGAGTATATGACCAATGCCAAGTTAACTTGTGCCAGTGACGTCTATAGTTTCGGAATCGTTGCTCTGCAACTTCTTTCCGGCCAAAAAGTATTTGAGCTTGATCTTGATGCTAGAGACCAACTCACAAGGAAGGTACATACATACACACCCATGTACCTATTTATAGATCTAGCTAGCTAGAGAAAGTGAGAGCGAGAGATCTGAATTTTTTCATCTTTGTAGGCAAAGGATGTGAGTATGAACAAGCGTCCACCCGAGGATCTTGAAGATCCAAGACTAAATGGAAACGTGAACAAGGTCGACTTTGAATCGATTCTACAAGTCGCAGTACTTTGTGTTGCCAAATCAAGCAAAGGTCGCCCTACGATTGACGTTGTCTTTGAAGAGATGGACAAGGCTTGGAAGAACACTGAGGCTGAAAAGGTTAGCCTCTGAATAATTAGCTGCTTAAAATTGTTATATATATATATATATATATATATATATCCGAATTATAATCAAATACAAAGAACTACTAATAATTAAGTACTAATATTTGGTACATCAATTTATTTGAATGCAGAAGGCACAGAGAGGGATGAGTTCATCAGCAACACCATTGTCTTTATCTACAGGAGTGTTATCAGTTTGACTTGCCAACATGATCAAGATGCTGTTTAGATATTGATATTAGTTTTTAATATTGAAGAGTAAGAGTGGATCGATATAGTTTATTAGGAAATAACGATGTAATCTAGGTGTGTACCACTGCATACTACTTGTCGCAGTCCAACAAATTAATGATGTATATATTTTTGTCATCTAGCCTATACACATTAAATCCTTTGATTTCATTGGCATGAGAGAAATTAAGCCAACGTCCAAGGGAATATATACTAATTAAATTAAAACCTACCCTATTTTTTTTGGACAAAAGGAAATGGAAGGGAGAGAATTATGGGGAAGCGATATATGCCGGTATGATAATGAAGTTAGTGGAGAACCCTTGCCCAAGAAACCTCGTCCAAATTTCACATCTACCACCCTAAGGGAACAACATGCATGAAGGAAGATTTATGGGGCAGCGACACCGGTTTGACACACGACCATGGAGAAATTAAGTTCTGAAATCAGTTACAACTTCATGCAAGTATATATGCTTGCAACCAATCGATGAATTGCTATTTGTAATTGCTAATCGATTTTCTTATAGGGTTCACATATAAAAGTTTATATCATTTGACACTTGCTAGCTCCTAGGTTAATTGCATGCTTAGCATCTTCGATCTTTCTAAATTTAAGTTCTCGAAAATCGAAATGGGTTCTTAATTAATTACTTTCTTGGAAACGTACAATTCTACATGCATGCATGCATTCTTCTTTGGATTATATAACAGCAAGTGATTGTAAATTAATGCATACATAGAACCTTCAAATAATGTATATATGAGTTCCATCGAAGATTCCTCGACTGTATAGTCCTTCATCACCCATAATATTGTAATTAATTTGCAACCGCCCTTACGATCCATCGATAGAAATAGCTGCAACTGCCGTTACGATCGAACGATAGAAATAGCTAGCTGGAATGGAAACTATATCAAAGAAACTATTTTTCCTCTTGCAATATAATCTTCATGCATGCCCATATATTTCATTCGCCATGCACTACCCAATATAGTGCTCCTTTAAATAAGCATCGATCCCTCTCCCTTCAAATCAAACAATTAAATGGAGGTCTTCAACATCTAACCTGACATAATCGAATAATCGATCGTCTTCAATAAACCACGTATATATCCTTCCTGTGCTCAAACCTTGTGCGATCCGATTCTTTGGGATTTTAATAATTTGCTTAATTAGCTCGATCTTGGGCAAAAAGTTCTCGGAATTTTCCAAAAGTGTCACTTTATCATAAAAAATTGTGTGTTATAACACACAAATTTTTTATTGGTTCATGCAGCATGTTTCACACAATTGAAATCCGTATGAATTAAAAAATAATAATTTTTAAAAAATGATAAAACACTCTCCCCTAGACCATTTCATCGAGAGAAGTGGTTTCTTTTGATTTTTTTTCCTCTTGAAAACTTACAAAACCGTATCCTTTGGGTGCTCAAAACCTCGTGTCGGTTCAATTCTTTGGAATTATATATATTAATTTTCTTTGTACACGGGAAAAATTTCTCAATATTTAAAAAAACACAATTTTCATATAGCATACAAATTTTTCACCGGTTCTGCAAAAAGTATCTGGTATCATACTAGATGTGGTGAAATAATGCTTACTCAAACTTGTTTGAAACAAAAATTGTTGTAGGTAACATTGTGTCATTCATGGTGTTCTTGGCGCCGATGTAAGACCCTTTTACTGAAACACTTCCATATACATACTTGTCATTCATGGTGTACGTTCTCCCTGTTTAACCTATACCTCTCTTTCTTATCGATCAGGCCAACGTTTTACACAATTTACAAGAATAAATCGTCGTAAGGGTTCCAATCCATACCGTATGTGGTTGCGCTTCTGAGTGCAATGTTATTGTTGTATTATGGCCGGTGTGCTCAAGACAAATGCTATTTTGATCATCAGCATCGATGCCTTTGGAATCGCTATTGAACTTGCTTACCTCATATTCTACATTACATATGCTCCCAAGAAGGAGAAGGTGAGTGACAAATATCTCTATGTATGTCTGATATATACATACGATTTAAATTTCGAAGTTTGATTGAGATGTTCTTGTACACCTCTCGCAGATTATTACGCTGAGTTTGGTTCTGCTGGTCAATGTAGTGTTTGGATTGACGTTGGCAATCACTGTCTTCCTTCTAAGTGGAACCAAGCGCGTTACTGCACTTGGATGGATCTGTGCTGTGTTTAACATTGCTGTTTTTGTAGCTCCTCAAGTATTAATTATGGTACTAAAATTAGCTTACATTTCAAGCATATATAAATAAATCTTAATTTAATTATAGTATATACTAACTTTCTAGGTTACTGAACCTCGTCTATTACATTCACTGCAGAGGCAAGTAATCAGAACCAAAAGTGTGGAATACATGCCATTTACTTTGTCTTTATTCCTAACACTTTGTGCTACCATGTGGTTCTTCTACGGACTTTTAACAAAGGATTACTACATTGCAGTAAGTAGCTATAAGTACCATTAATTTTCAGTTTTTGTGTTTACCTGCTAGCTGCTACTTAAGATGCCATTATTGTTATATTAAGAAAACCTAGTAATCAACCTGAGATGATTACTGGATGATGATGATGAACAGTTACCAAATGTACTGGGATTCCTATTCGGCATCGCACAAATGATCCTATATATGGCATACAGAACTCAGGGAAAGATCATGGTGATGTTGAAGCAAAAACGAGTACTGATGGTGATGATCTAGAGATGATGTTTGACTTTAGTACTTTGAGCTCTACCAACCATCCGAAACTGATGCGCAGTGTTAGTGATCCTTACAAGGCCATGTTATTTGAAATAAGTAACTTCTAACATTCATTGATGAAAAGTCGAGGAAACAATCCAGAGAAAGTAAACCATTTTTCAAAACGACCCCTCATGTTAAGAAACTTTTACATCATAAGAAATTTTCCCATATCAACCTTAAATTTTCCACGAGCTTCTCAGAAACAGAGTTGACTCCAGCATTCTGTTCCTGAAAGTTTAAGAAAAAGATGGTATTGAGCACAAGATGCATAGCAATAATATGTTAAACGTCATGAGGCACAGCTAAACAAACAACTACCTAGAAACCAAAAGGAAAAGCAATTGCCGTACCTGTAATTTTGAAACAAGTTCTTTCAAAAACAGACGAATCTCCCAAGTAGTATCCCCAGTTGAGGTCGTAAAAGAAAACCGATTAGCATGCCTTATCTTCAGAGTCAGTGATGGATTTTTGTAAGTAGCAGTAATCGTGTGCCAATTCCCAATAACATGGAATCGATCTCCAAAAGAAGCCTTCCCCAGGGGCCATCTCAACCCACCCTTCACATCTGGATCTACAACCGCTGAATTGATTAGATCCTTAATCATTAGCATCTCATGATCCTGCGCAGCAACATTTAATCAAATAAATGCAGTTAAACCTCATTCTCCTCGCACATTAACAGCATTTCACCTTTTACTCTTATGTGTTTTGCTTGTGGCTATATATAAAACTATAAATAGATAATAATTAGTTTATTCCTTTGCCAAAAGAACATAGTATATGTATGAAACTTTTCAGTAGCACTGGGAGAAGCAACTTACACTAAGAGATGTTACGATTCTCTTGGAGCTTAGCATCAGTCTCAGGTCCAAATTCTTGTTAGGGCATGATATGTCTATGACCATATTGCGCAGTTGATTCAGTTCAATCTAAAAAAAAGATGACACTTTGATGTGAGTCAGAATAAACAGACTAAGTAACAAGCAGAACTATATACATCGACGGTTAATTTCCTTATATAACAGGGATGATATTGAAATAAATATCTAATTACTGTCATAGCATTACAACCTCGATAAATGCATCATACTCATACATCACTTCATCAAATTTAGGTATATGAATTAACAAACTTGCCTTGCACACTTCTAGCTTTCCATGTTCTTTTGTTACATTGCATTTACAAGAGAGAACTGATTTGGGTCTTGTCGAATCAGACAACTGCAAATACAAGAATAATGAACTAAAGAAATCCAAATTATGGAAAACAAACATTCGGTAAGCAGATGTTATAGCAAAAAGATACCTTTACATTGTACATCTCTTTCTCCTCCTTGAAGTCAAGCCTAATCTTCAGGACAACTTCCTTCACAATGTTTTCCGCATATGAAGCAGGAACACCTGTGTAAAATGATCTCTTCAATTGTTTCAAGATCGATTTCAGTAGTCACCCCTTTTCTGACAGATTCCACATCAACTGAAGGGCTCCTGATCAATTACATGGATTTCAGTACCATTTAGTTTACCCTGTTTCAAGTACAATAAAGAAGTAAAACATATTTTTGTTGTTCCCATACTAACCTATGAAAAAGAACTTTCCCAACTCTAGCAACCAAATTCGGCTGAACTTGTTCGAGCTTGTGCTCCATTTCCTTCCTCACATTTTCAAAAGACGCAAGTAGGTCTTCAAGCACATTTTTTGCTATAGATACCCAAGGGCTCTCTGGCAAGTTCCATCTCACCTCATTAACACCTATCAAGTATCCACCAAGAAAACCAATAACAAAAAAGGTCCACAGTTCAGGTAACAAAATTAAAACATAAAACAATAAAAGAAATATCACTCTATTAACCATTATCAGGACGAGTGTTCATTAAAGCTAGAGGCTTTTCTCCAATCTTCCACTCAGTGGATTCCATGGAAACTGGCTCAAGATCGACAGAAGATGGAAACTGGTTCTCATCATCCAAACCAACGGTGCACCATCTCGATATAGAATGCTTGGCATAGATATAAGAATAAGATGCGCGCTCCACATTAGACCTAGATGGCTTCATATTCAAAATTTTCTTGAATTGGGGAGCAAGAAGCTCTGGAGTCGGCAATGGCCTCTCCATTTCATTTGAGCGCCGCTTGTGAGGTGGAATGTAAGCCATTATAAAGCTATCACTTGTACCTAAAATAAAAAACCAAAGAGAAGCAAAAGAAGAATTCATATGGCATCATATCATATTATATTGGATAAAGCTAAAGAAGAGTACTCAAATTTATATTAAATGAAATGTCCTTTCTCAGGCTTTCATTGAAGACAATGGATGAAGAAACAAGAATGTTTACCAGAGAGTTGAAAGCAGTACTGAACTTTTCAGCTACTGCCAACCTCACTTTGAATTTATATATGAACGTGATGCTTATTGATTCTATAAAACGGGCCTTTCATTTCCCTGTGCAAAAACTTTTCATTTCCCATGCTGTAGAACAGTAATAAAGACAAAATTAGAAAGAACTAAACCCAAAACATTTATTAAAAGGAACTAAGAAACCCTTTCTTATCCCACTCATACTTAATGGGCTTTTGGAGTTTTGGGTGGGCCTTTAGTGCATTTATTGAATTGGCCGAAGAGAAGACTTGATGTATGCAATATTTCCAGAACTTTTTCACCTAAAGATATTTTCTTCAGCGAACATTTTATGAATTCAGGAAAGAGTAAAAGGAAAACCTTTTCAGTTAAGAAGTTAAATTTATATTTGATGGCCATGTGACCATATCCGAGCAACACTTATAATTGAATAACCTAGTGAGAGCCACATTGCGTGAGAAATATTTTCATCATGGTTTTTGGCCATCAAAACTAAAACAAGGCAATGAGAAATCGGGTTTTACCCACAAGTCGGGTTTCCTGTAACCAAAGGTCATCAAAATCTAAGAATATCTTAAATATGAAAAAGACAGATTATATATATAACAGGTATCGTTATGCATTACTCTCAATCTTCAAAATAAACAAACCCCAGCACTGCAAGAACAGTAAACCAGTTGTTTTATTTTATCTCACATGTTCTGCAATGACGAAATAAACAAAAGAGGGATAGGTTTACAACTTGCACTTTCATGTGAGAAAACGTTCGCAGCTTAAGAAGTTGTCCCATATAAACTTCATATTCTCCTCCAGCATCTCAGAAATCGAGTCGACTTCAACCTTCTCTTCCTGAAAATTGAAAGAAAAGGAGGTCACTCCGATGCTTAAATGAATGTAGTATGAGGTAGGCAAGTGTAAATGTTGCAGAGAAATGGTAGCACTTACCTTCAACTTTGCGACTACCTTTTCCAACCTCAGATTGATCTCCCAAGAAGCTTCCCCAATTGAGGTTATGAAATTAAATCGATCGGCATGCCTGACCTTAAATTTCAATGATTGATTTTTATATGTTTTAGCACTTACATGCCAAACCCCAACAACATTGTACTTTCCAGAAGATGCCTTCTCCAGGGGCCATCTCAACCCACCCTTCACATCTGGATCTATAATCGCAGAATCAATCAGATCCCTAATGCTTTGCATCTCATCATCCTGAAACAGAAAAAATAAATCTGATCACACGACCTCATTCCAAGGTGCAAACGTTCATCCCTTGATTCAATGTGATTAACTCTCATCATCCCAACACAAAAATAACATTTCACCTTTTTCTGTTGTTTGTTTTGGTTGTGGCTGCTATACTAATATATAATAATTAGTCTCTTCTTTTTCCAAAACAACATAGAATAGAATGAAATTTCCAATGGTACCGGGCGATGTAACTTACAGTCAGAGTTGTTAAGACTCTCTTCATGTTTAACATCAGTCGCAGGTCCAGATTCTTATTAGGGATGGATATGTCCATGACCATATTACGCACTTGGTTTAGTTCGACCTGAATGAAAGTTGACATATTGATAGAAGGATCAATAGACAGACTCTATAACAAGCAAAAGGGAAACTTAAAGGATGGGCGAACTTGATTGCATTCACATCAACAATTTTCCTATACAAAACTGATGATTTTGCAGTAAATATATTATATTAAACATGAAGCAATAGAAGCGTGACGCATATTCATGAAACACCAAATCCAATTTAGTTGGCACGATTAGAAAACTTGCCTTGAGGAAGTGTAGCTTTCCATGTTCGTTCACACTACATTTGCAGGAGAGAGTTGAATCTGGTCTTGAGGAATCAGACAACTATACAAGAAGAGACAAATGACGGTTTCAATAGCCAATATCAGAATTTTGGAAAGAATAAACTCAGTAAGTTTATGCTTACAGCAATAGAAATACCTTTACTTGGTATATATCTGTCTCCGATTCAAAATCAACTCCAATATTCGGGACAACTTTGTTTACAATCTTCTCCGTATACGAAACAGGAACATTTGTGTAAAATCTTCTCTTCCATTTTTTCAACATTTCAGTAGTCAAATTTTCTCTGATATATTCCAGGTTAACTGAAGAGCTCCTGAATTGCAAAGATTACCATTTGGTTTACATCTGTTCAAGTACAACTGAGGAGTATAACATGCCTTTTTATTGTATTAAGTAAATTTTAGTATCTATACTATTACACAAAAACTAGGGCAGAGTTTTAGAATCATGGATGGGTCACCTCTCCAACCTGGCATTATATTTTACAATATTGATTACATAGAGATATCCTGTACTCAGAAATCAATTAGATGCTAGCAATGGTTTATGTTAGCAACAAATCTAGTTAAACAATTGTTGGCGTTTTTTTTTTTAGTTTTCAACTTCAGATCAGCGCTAAATTGGGCTACACACCTAAGGGCACTGTCCTCCAGGTCCCTCCCACATGACGAGTAGTTCCTAGTGCTTTACAATTTGTTTAATCAAATCAAATTTTGGGCAGCCAATTTGGCTATTAGAAAGGCAACCTGCTTCAAACTTGAGAGGGAAATTACTTGAAATACAATCGTCAAATGTCACCTTACCACTCATAGTCTCATGCACCCATGCTACAGGATTACTCTCAGCAGATAGGTACTGACATAGCTCTGTTTACTTGGTCAATGTCTACAGTTTCTTAAAATTCATGACAGTCAAAAAGGTTTACATTGTAGGCAGCTAAAAGGAGTAAAAACAAGAAGAAAAAAGATAAATGTATGAAATGCTCAAGTTAAATGGATGACAGAATAGCTGATAAACCAATTAAAAGAATAAAGAAACTCTAACCTATAAAAGATAACTTTTCCAACTCGAGCAACCAAATTAGGCCTTAGTTCTTCTTCTAACTTTGGGGACTCCATTTCCTTCCTCACATTTTCAAACGACGCAAGTAGGTCTTCAAGCACCTTATCTGCTATGTATACCCATGGGCATTTTGGCAAGTCCCATTTCACTTGACTATCTTCTATCAAGTATCAACCACAAAAATCAAAACCAAAAAGATTCACAACTCAGAGTAAACAAAGTTTCAACATAAATGCATTAGAAGAAATTTTACAGTACTAACCAGTATCAAGACCAGAATTCATTAAAGCTAGAGGTTTTTCTCCAATTTGCTGCAAAATGGTGTCCAAGGAAATGTGTTCAAGATTAACAGAAGATGGAAACTGGGTGTCATCATCCAAACCAACTGCCCACCATTTCGATATAGCACGGTCTGCATAAATTAACTTTGAAGTCCATTCATTAGACTTGGATGACCCTATATCTACATGTTTCTTGAATAAAGGAGCAAGCTTGTCCGGAGTTGGCAAAGGCCTGTCAGTTTCATTTGAATTTCGCTTGTGTGGTGGGATGTACGCCATAATAAAACTAGCACTTACACCTAAACAAAAGAATCATGTTAAGGCAAGAAAATCAGGAATGGTTGTGCAAATAAGACACACTATTGGGAAAAATTTAAGACAAAGTATTCAAATTTATAAGCCAAGAAGTGTACTTTGTTATAATTATTGAAGAAAATCAGACTAATTTCAGCTTCTTCTAGTTTTGGTTCAATCAGAAGTGCAAAGTACTCAAATTTATAAGCCAATCAAACTAATTTCAGCTTCTTCTGGTTTTGGTTCAATCAGCAGTAAATATTACACTAATTTCAACTGGGTAACTATTTTGATCACTTTTGTGGAGCCAAACACAGTACCAACACAAAACAGAGCAGATGATCCGATCCATTCACAGCAAGAATTTCAAAGTAATCATAAAGAAAATGAATCAATTCATGAAAAGGGTTTTGAGGTGCAAACAATTGGCGTTTAGCTGATAGTAAAAACAGGGTTTTAATAAAGTACTAACAAAGATGGAGGAGGATAAAAAAGATGAGACCCAGAGGCAGAGAGAGTTGAAGGCACAGCACCAATCTTGCAGACACTCTCGGAATTCGGAAATGACGAAGAATCGAAATGAAATGACCTCTGCTTTTGATTACATATGCTTTTCCTTCGGCCACTCATTCCCTAAATAAAAAGGGACTATTCTCATTCTAATCTCTGCGCATTTGTTACATTATTATATGATAATAGTCATAATACATTGATTCATTCTACATTTCTATAGAAATTAGGAAGCATTACTATTGCTTCAGGGATTATTATAATTTTCTAAGCTCTTGGGCAAAAGTTCTCGGAATTTTCCGAAAGTGTCATTTTTATCAAAAATTGTGTGCTATATAGTACATAAATTTTTAATGGGTTCAGCATGTTTCACCATATTTATTAAATTAGCGAATAATATCTGAATAGTACTCGTACATATTTATACTTTTGAAAATATCCGTTAAAATACATGTACTCTTGAACAAAAAAATATTATACACGTATTAAACACGTTTTATTACGTACTTTACACGAGTAATTGAACAAAATTGAATATAAATTGATATTTAGAACCTTAAAAAAAAAAAGTTAAATAATAGTATAATACTATGCCAAACTTTTCAACGAAGTATGTTTATAAATTGTCCAAATAATACATGTATATATTTTTTTTCACATAATACTCGTTCTGTATTTTACTAACTAAACCAATGTGCTTCTCAGTTCTCACGTTTGATTTAGAAGCCCAAAGATTGACCAACACTTGAAAAAGAAATGAATCCATGTGAAAAATAATTTTTAAAAAAAATGGTAAAACACTCCCCCGAGAACCATTTCGTTGGGAGAAGTGGTTTCTTTTTTTAAGTTTTTTTTTTCTTTTTGGAAATCTTCTAAACCTTATCCTTCGGTTCTCGAAATTTTTCAAAAATGCAATTTTCATTAAAAATCCGTTTACTATAACACACCAATTTTTTACCGATTCGGCAAAAGGTATTTGGTATCATACTATATGTGGTGCTTGAAGTTCCACGTACTCTACAATAAGATCATTACATACAAAGATTTAAAGCAAAAGGCGTAGGTGTGAACAGTATAGTGAAAAACTGAAAACTTTGTCTCAGTTTGTAAATGGAAAATGCATTGAGACACAAAGTTCTGATATATATATATATATATATATATATATATATATATCCATTGAATTAATGTTTTTTCCATACAGGACTGAGACAGAGGGTTGAGGGTTCTGATATATGCATTTTCCATCTACATACTGAAACACATGGTTCTGATATATATATATATATTCATTGAATTCATGTTCTTTCCCTACAAGAGACAGAGGGTTTTGATATATGCATTTTCCATTGAATTAATCTTTCCATACAAAACCATCTAGGACGGCATTTCTCTTGGCTTGAAGGCTAGATTCATCGTACGTACTGTTCCATCATCCATTAATTTGATCAATATATAAGTTCAAGTACACTCCAATGCTTTAGCAAACCAGGCAATTCACTACCACAGAGTTTTCTTGGGCTCTCCTATTTGTCACATCACGTATCAGAGAATGTAAGTTTGTAGATCGAGCAATTTGTGATGGTGCTTTGGTCTTCTTCTCTGACGCCTAGACTAAAGCACATTTGTGATGGTGCATCAAGTCTTCTTCTCTGATGGATACAGTAGTTAGGTAATGTCATGTGGGGATGTTCAGATACCATCACTACAACGTACTGGAGAAGGTGGCCCTCAGAATAGTGAGAAATGTGACGAAATCAACAAATTGAGAGATGTTCCATGCACTTGCTTTTTTCCCCCTTTTAAGATGGTAAAAGTGAAATGGTCTCGATCAACTCGAAATTTTGGTCCTATACCTCATATGTCTCGAAATTTCAGCAATTTATAAGATTTTGGGCCGTTTTTGCATATTAACATTCAGATTTGAATTGAACACCCTACTTTTCTATATGGTACTAGAGAATCTAACTAGTGTTGGGAGAATATTAATTCTAAGTCCGAAACTCTTACGGACATGTTACATATTAGTTTTGGGTTTGTATACTCCATCTAATTCTATTTACCCGTCACAATATCACTATGCTATATATATGGTTTTGACCAAAGCTAGCTAGAGTGCATTTTTGCTCACACCCCTTAGTTAAGGTGTGAGCCTCACAGCCCCCTAGAAAGTTGACATCTATTTTTGCTCATACCCCTTAGTTAAGGTATAATTATCTGGTTAACATTTATTGACATCTAAACCCTAAACCCTAAATTAATTATACCTCACAGCTAAAAGGAAGTTTGAGTAACCAGATAACTTTTGGGGAGTATTAATTAATAACCACTTTCTAATTATAATGAAGTTCATTTCACAACCCCCTAGGAAGTTAACTATTATATTTTTTTTTATAATTATTAGTTCTATCTAAATATAGCTGATTCTTTAATGAGGAGAGAGAATAGTAATTAATTAAGACAAACTTTTTCAAATAAACTTCTACACTCACTCTTAAAAAATAAAAACTTCTAAAAGAGAAAAAAAAACGACAAAAGAAAATATATGCTTATAAGAAGAAAAAAATCCATGCTTGGAGAAATAGAAAAAGAAAAAAAATATATTCAATCCATGCTTAGCATACCAAAGTCAAATTAACACCGATAATAAATCAAGCAACTTTAAGCAAAAAAAAAAACAATTTTTGTTCCCATGCATCAAGGGTAACTTTGAAAGCTAAGCTAGACAGTAGACAGGATGTGACATTTCAATATATCAGTTTTCCTAATACAAAATGACTAATATGCCCTTCACAAGTTCACATGCTTAACAGAAGGCAGTTGATGAGTGTGGCCGCACACGTCTCAGACTCTCGGGTAATCGAGTTGCCTAACTCGATCATATATCATATCCATCTTGCTTATATAAATGAAGCTACCAGAAGAAGAATCACCTAAGTTTTTTCGATCAGTGCAAAATTACTTAAGTGCATTTGGAGAGCTTCGATCACCAAAAAAAAGAAAATAAACATCATCATCATCATCAAGAATATGGAGTCCTTGACGACTGAACAATTCGCTTTCATATTCGGTCTCTTAGGTATCTATACTATCTAAGAAAGCTGAAATAATGCTTACTCAAACTTCCTTTTAGCTAGAAAACATAAATTGTTTGGAACACAATTAACATTTTTCTCACATTTTTCATGCTTCTTTTCGATCCTGAAGTTGTCATTGTTCCTATATGTGTAGGTAACATTGTGTCATTCATGGTGTTCTTGGCGCCAATGTAAGACCCTTTTACTTAAACACTTCAATACATACTTATTGTACGTCATTCATGGTGTTCTCCCTGCCTAACCTATTCCTCTCTTTTCTTATCGATCAGGCCAACGTTTTACACAATTTACAAGAATAAATCGTCGAAAGGGTTCCAATCCATACCGTATGTGGTTGCGCTTCTGAGTGCAATGTTGTTGTTGTATTATGGTGTGCTCAAGACAAATGCTATTTTGATCATCAGCATCAATGCCTTTGGAATCGCTATTGAACTTGCTTACCTCATATTCTACATTACATATGCTCCCAAGAAGGAGAAGGTGAGTGAGTACCTTTACAAATATCTCTATGTATGTCTGATATATATACGATTTAAATTTCGAAGTTTGATTGACATGTATATATTTGTACACCTCTCGCAGATTTTTACGCTGAGTTTGGTTCTGCTGGTGAATGTAGTGTTTGGATTGACGTTGGCAATCACTGTCTTCCTTCTAAGTGGAACCAAGCGCGTTACTGCACTTGGATGGATCTGTGCTGTGTTTAACATTGCTGTTTTTGCAGCTCCTCTAAGCATTATGGTACTAAAATTAGCTTACATTTAAAGCATATATAAATAAATCTTAATTTATAGTATATACTAACTTTCTAGGTTACTGAACCTCGTCTATTACATTCACAGCAGAGGCAAGTAATAAGAACCAAAAGTGTGGAGTACATGCCATTTACTTTGTCTTTATTCCTAACACTTTGTGCTACCATGTGGTTCTTCTACGGACTTTTAACAAATTAAAGGATTACTACATTGCAGTAAGTAGCTATAAGTACCATTAATTTTCAGTTTTTGTTTTTACCTGCTGCTACTTAAGATGTCATTATTAATTGTTATATATATTAAGAAAACCTACGTACTAATTAATCAACCTGAGATGGTTACGTACGTACTGGATGATGATGATGATGATGGACAGTTACCAAATGTATTGGGATTCCTATTCGGCATCGCACAAATGATCCTATACATGGCATACAAGAACTCAGCTGGGAAAGATCATGATGATGTTGAAGCAAAAACGAGTACTAATGGTGATGATCTAGAGATCCATGAACTTTGACTTGAGTGCTTTGAGGCTTTGAGCTCTACCAACCGTCCGAAACTGATGCGCAGTGTTAGTGATCGATCCTTAATAAGAAATGTTCAATGGATAATCAGGAATATCGATATGTAGAGTATAATTCATATCATAGTTTCCGCTATTATCCTAAATTAAATTAGATGGCAATAATTAATTCAGGACTAGAAGCTAGCTTTCCTGATCGAGTAGGTGATGCCATAAAATATTAAGTGGCCGGAGAAAAGGATGAGTTGATGATGTGTGTTCATCAATTTCAAAACTTTATGTGTATCACGAAGAGATTATTATTTAATTACGTAAGAATATCAAACTCTGGTTTTACTTATGATTGAGGCCATCAGAAATGAGAATGTCATATGTTACAAGTATGAAGTAGCTAGACAGATATATTTGAAATAATTAATTACTTCTAACCTTCATTGATGCAACGTAACCATTTTTTAAAATAACCCTTCATGTTAATCAAATCAATGCAGTTAAATTAACCTCATTGTCCTGCTCGCACATTAATTAACAAAATTTCACCTGGCCTTTTCCTCTTCTTTGTGGCTATTTAATTATAAATATATGATAATTAATTTATTCCTTTGCCAAAAAGAACAAAGTATATGTATGAAAATTTTTAGTAGCACTGGGTGAAGCAACTTACAGTACGTAAGAGATGTCTATTGGAGCCTAGCATCAGTACTCTCAGGTCCAAATTCGATCTTGTTAGGTTAGGGCATGATATGTCTATGACCATGTTGCAGTTGATTCAGTTCAATCTAAAAACAAAGTTAACGCTTTGATGTAATTAAGTCAGAATAAACAGACAGTGTAACAAGCAAACGAGGATATGATTGATTTGGGAGTAAAATAACTAATATTTAATTACTGTCATTGCAAGACAACCTCGATACAATATTGCATATATCATATATACTCGTACATCACTTCGTCAGATTTAGGTGGTATATGTATATGAATTAAAAAACTATCCTTGTACACTAGTGCATATATCCACTGTTCTATTTCCCACAAGCTAGCCAAAAAGTCCCTTTTACTGTATTCTGTCAATCACTTCCCTTTTTAAGCCTCGATCATAAACAAATGAGCTTGATTTACAGGAAGGGTTTTTTTCAGCAACAGTGTCTGAACTCTTGTGACCCGACCAGAATGATACCCAACTATTGAAAAGAGTCAATATGATACCTGAACTTTAAATTTCTTATCAATTTGATACTTTCGTTACATTTTCTGTTAGTTCAGTTAAAAAACATCACGTGAGGGTCACGTGGGTATTAATCTCGTCTGTCCCTCACCGGTCATCTTCTCCATCTCTCTCTCTCTCTCTCTCTCTCTCTCTCCCTCTCTTGTTCTGCTCTAGATACCCGAAAAGGGCACCCTCTCTCATTCTGCTCTAGACACCCAAAAGGCACCCAGTGTGGGTTTCAAAAGCCGCGTATACAGATTCGAACTCATCCAGGTTGGGAAAGTCAATCCAGAAACGATAATTAGTTCGTAGTACTCGGCACAATTGCTTGGAACAAAATCTTGCCACCGACTCCGAAACCCCGAATTGCTTCAAAATTTCAGGATAATTCGCTCCGGTGGCCAGCCGATACAGACCAATACCGAGACGAAGCTCAGCGGACAGATTTAGAGGCGCCCAGACTGGGTCCCTACACTCCAGCAACGGCTTGAGCAAGGCACAGAGCCATTCGAACGTTGAGGAGGTTATTCTGAAGCAGTTCTTGAATGAGTCAGGATTCCGAGACAGACCCAGACCGATTTTGGATTGAGTTGTGATTGTGATGAACTGTGGTTGTGGATCCGAAATGGGCTCGGATTGTGTGGAGCTTCGAAGGGTACGGCGGCGGGGCTGCTATGGTTGTGGTTGTGCAATTGCAGCTTGTTTGCTTGATTGTGACTGGATGCTTGTTGATTGCAGGTGAAATTGAATTGCTGTAAATTGAAATTGGATGCCCAGATTTGGGCTTGATTGGTGAGCTGCAGCGGGACAAGGCTGCAACGGTGGCAGGTGTGGTGGATCGGCGGTGAATTGGGCACGGGCTAGAGAAGCCGACGGTGATGGTGGCGTTGGTGGATGAGCACGGCAGCTGGAGCTGCGGCGTGACGTGGGTGCAGAGAGAAGAGGAGAAGGTGCGGAGAGAAAAAGAAAGGGAAGAGGAGAGAAGAGAAGAAAAGAAAAGAAAGAAGAGGAGGAAGAAGGAGAGGGGGAAGAGAGGGAGAACGGGAAGAAGAAGCTGGAGAGGAAGAGATCGGGAAGATTCCATTTTTGTTTCTTATTTTGATTTTTCTTGGGAATCGTGGGGTTGAATCTGGGAGAGGAAATACATAGGCAATACCTGGATGTTGATAATTACTTGTGAGTGGACTGAATTGGAAGTGGTCTGTGATCGAAATGGTGGAGCTAGAAGTGGTTTGAATTGTTTGTTGATGAGGACAGTGATGGTCCATGATCGGAATTGCAGAGATTGGGAGTTTGATTGAAGGCTATGAAATTGGCTGAGGGCTACCATGTTGATGATGAACCGGTGGTTGTTGGTTGAAGAAGATGGAGAGGGAGTGACGATGGGTGCCTTTTTCGGGTGTCTAGAGCAGAACGAGAGAGAGAGAGAGATGAAGAAGATGACCGGAGACTCGGAGAGGGACAGACGGAATTAATACCCCACGTGACCCTCACGTGATGTTTTTTAACTGTACTAACAGAAAATGTAACGAAAGTATCAATTTGATAAGAAATTTAGGGCCTGTTCGGTACCGTTTTGCAAAACGATTTTCTGTATTTGCAAAACAAAAACGCATGGAGAATGTGTTCGGTTGTCAAATCTGAAAAATGAGTTTCAGAAAATGTAGAATACAACTCTGAATTATAGTGTAAATTTGGAAAACAACAAATTGACGTTTTCGGTGAATTTGAAGAACACGGATACATCTTCCTCACCATCTTCATCCCAGCCCAACAAATCCTTCCAAATTCCAGCCATCTCAGACGAAACCCAACCATCTCAGATGAAACCCAGTCATCTCAGACGAAACCCAGCCATCTCAGATGAAACCCAGTCATCTCCGATGAAACCCAAACGCTGACCTTCATCTTCATCACAAGGCCAGCCTATATCTAGCCATCTCTGCCCACACCTTGTCGTCATCGTCAAATTAATTTTCGACCAATTTTTGAATCAGTTTTTTTTTCTGTGAACACGGGTGGCCGGAATTGGAGGAGGATGGTGGTCGAAGTTGGGCGGCTCTGTGCAGCTGTTGTGTTGGTTTGGGTAGGAGAGGGTGAACGAGATAGTTCGTGAGGGAGAGAAGAGAAAGAACTTGGAGAAAGAGAAAGAAGAGAGTGAGAGAGCAGCAAAATCAATAATTATGTGAGTATGCTTCCCAGCAGAAATAAAATCAACAAAGATAATGGCTTGTAGTTTGTACTCCTATAAGAAAAAGAGCTTCTGGGTAGACTCTTTTTTGGAAGATATGGTGGAGAATGGAGATGAGGTTGCAGAGGAGACGGTAGAAACAGATCAAGATGAATTTGTTTACCAAATGCATTTTTAAATTCTAAATATACTAAATTTAATTCTTCATTTTCATTTCACAAAACAATTTTTTAAAAACTATTTTGTAAAATGATACCGAACAGGCCCTTAGAGTTCAGGTACCATATTGACTCTTTTTAATAGTTGGGTATCATTCTGGCCGGGTCACAAGAGTTCAGACACTGTTGCTGAAAAAAACCCTTACAGGAAAAGTAAAGAAGTGCCACCATATATGGGAAAGTATTCCTTTTTTTTGGACTCGCAAAAGACATATGCATTCTGACGTACATATATACGTACCCAGAAATATCAATTACGTGAAGAATATCGAGACAGGCAGAGAGAGCTGAGGGAAAGAGGGGTGGGCTGAACCGCTGAACCGTTTTGGGAGAGAATGTATATCTTCAATAACGTACGTTGTGAATTCTCCATTCCAATATAACAATATTTGATTACATAGATCGAGATATATATCCTGTACTCAGAAATCAATTAGATACTAGCAATGGGCTTTATGTTAGCAACAAGCAAATCTAGTTAAACTATTGTTGCCGTTTTTTTGTTTTTTTTTATGACAAAAGATTGTTAAAGTGGGTAACTAGCTAGCTACAAATTCCTTGATCATCTGGTAACCGAATGAACACCACCGGTAGTATAATAATGGGTTATTAATGGATTTCAAGTTTGTAGACATTCGTCACTACCATCATCACAATGCAAAGAAACAGCAATTTGACATTAGTCAATACTAATTTAATTACTACGTACACAATGATGCATCAACGTACATTATTTCGATTACATAATCATCATCGTCATCCTTACGTACAATTGACTAGTAGACAGACACCTAAGAATAAAATCACATTGATCATAACCATAACCACTTATGAAGAATCAGTTGTACTCCAAAGGTCCATGTCCAAGATAGAGTCATCCCACACCCATTTGTTGTTGTTGATCTCTTGATCATATTGGTCTATAACTTGTTCAAATTGATCAAGGTCTACCATAGCCAAATCACCCAAAAAGTCATTATTTCCATCAAGTTCTTCTTCCACACATGGATTATTGCTGATCTGCCCCTGATCTTTATCAATATTGCACAGCATGGCCATTGATGAGCTGCTACTGTCTTCTTCCAAGGCTTGGCAAGTTTGATCCTCAGGAGTACTACTTATCATTGGCCTCTTTGAGTTTGAGCTGACATATTTTGAAGGTTGAGGTCTTATGACTTGTACATTATTATTCCTTGCATGATTAATCTTCTCTTGATGATCATCAGTTTCTTGAGCATTTAGCTTTTTGCTCAAGTGACAATTCCAGTAGTTCTTCACATCATTACCAGTCCTTCCTGGAAGTCTAGCTGCAACTAATGACCACCTGAAAATTTTAAACCCAATAAGGGATCTTTAAATATGTCTGTATCGCTTCCAAAATTGTCAAAAACTCTTTCAAATTATCAAAAGTACTTGTAGCCCTGTTTAGTTGAAATAGTTAAACGTGTTTTCTAGGGTTACAAAAGCACATTTTAGAGTTTAAAGAATGATAGGTCATATGTTTTTTCAAGAAGCACTTCTCGAGAATTTTTCATACAATTTTATAAAAATTTGTATGTTCTTCTAACACAAGTGCTTTCAACTGTACTCAAAATAATTCTATGTACGTTTAAGGACAAACATATCAACTAAGAAACGAACTTGCCTATTTCCCAAGAGCCTTTGGAGCTTGATGATGAGATCAACTTCCTCTTGTTCAAAGCTCCCTCTCTTGATGTTCGGCCGGAGGTAGTTTAGCCACCGAAGCCTACAGCTCTTACGGCACCTGTTTAGACCTGATTTCGAACCTTAAGCACGTCACTTGACCATCTTTAATTTCCTAATTTCCAAAAGAAATAAAAGCTAGAGCTGTGCAGAAATCATGCATATTAATGTTACTTAATTTACCAGCCAAGTGAGGAATACGATGCCATTTGCCTTCTCCATACTTCTCTATGCATTTCCTTAGTAACTGATCCTCTTCCATAGTCCATGGAATACCACCCATCTCTCTCTCTATCTGATATTGCAATATTGTAGTTGTTGTATTTCTACAGTGAGTGTTTGACGTTACATATATGCATTTGCTACATTGTACTTTGTGTTTCCTTTTTGTCCTTTTCTTTCTGATTAATCAATGCCTAATTAACCATAGCTGAAAGCCCATAATATACCAGCACATGAATGTTTGCAATTAGTTGATAAGAGGAATAAACATAGTCAATGGTCCATCATCTTTCTAAGATGGCCGGTGTGGCTGGATGTGTGTTTATAATGAGGCAGCATTACTATGTCTTCATTGTTACATCTTTTTCAATATTTGGCCCCAATAGGAACCTCAATAACTATTTTGCCAGAAGTAACTAAAATATGCATGCTGTTCATGCCTTTGCTTCTTATCTTAGTTAGTTTTATCACCAATGTACAGCTCACAGTCAGACCCAAAGGGAGGGACTCAATTTTATATAAATTTATCAATTATCATGCGGTCCACAATTTTATCTTCATGTATAGTATACATAATGGACCTTGTTGATGCTGTCACAACAAATCAGATATTCAACTACTTCTGCCTTCAACATTCAAGTGGGCATGATTGATTGTATGAACATTGTCCTGTTTCTCATGTGATTTCTCTTAGACTTTTAAAGAGTCTCTAATTAAGAAGATATTTTCCATCACAACATGCAATCTAATGATTGAAAACGTTTATATCATGTTCATATATATGAAAAATTAATCAAATTAAATATTGTTTAGCTATATGTAATCATCATCATCATCTTCAATTAATATTATGTAACAAGCTATGTCTGTCGGTTAACACCTCTAAGTTCAAGTTTTTGACCATGTAGTAGTGACCGACTGTCATATAAACCTAGTCCGGCCGTTCTCTGTCATCTACTAATTCATTTGACGGAAAAAGTGAGAGAGAGAGAGAGAGAGAGGCTTAAATTGCAACCTAGAACAAATTTTAGGGGGTGAGGATAATGTTTTGATGGTTATGTTGAAGGGGTGAAATGTAAATGAACTGTGACTTTTAGCACAAACAGTATACTACTACTAGGAATATAAAAGTAGAACAAACACTGAAAAGAAATTTAGATTGGTCTGATAGATGAACAAAAGAACTAATTTTATTAACAAGGAAATAGCAAGAAAGAGGGATCTACATGAATCTTGCGCTTCACAAAGTGTATCTTGCTCAACTTATTTTGACACCACACTAGTTGGTCTTGTGTTATAGTTGACATGTTCAATACTCTCGATACTAATTTGATGTCCACTTGAGAAAAGAAGCGAAGGTGATGATGATCTGCGCCTTCTTCCTCCTCTTCTTCTTCTTCTTCTTCTTCTTCTTCATGCTTTTGGAATCTCTTTAGGATCCGGTTCTCACTCCTCAATAGCTCCTTAAGTTTCCTCTCTTTCTTTCGAAGATCTGCTTGAACTTCCACTAAAAGCTTTGGATCCAAGCAATCTCCATCAAGTGATCTTTTTCGACACGCCATCCTTGTGTTAGCATTTTTATCGGCTTGAATGAATCGCCAAATGGTCCTTATCGATTCTCTCAATGTGTCTACTAGAATGTCAGTGGTCATTGCATTGCCTTTCTTTCCTTCCTTCGATTTGTCCTCTCTGATTATGGGAACTTGTAGAAGCTTATGCATAGCACATCGATTTTTCACATAGTTTTCGACCCTTGGCCCTCGAAAATGTTCATCCTCTACAAATCTTTGCAGGAGCACTTGAAACTGTTGCAATTCTCCTGCAACTTCATTATATGAACGTATCCGATTGGGGTCAGATTCCAATAGCTCCATGGCCTTCTCATATTGCCATTGAAGGAACTCCCAAGAAAGGCACAACTGCCCAACATAGACCACTTCTAATACACTATGCACATCTCTAATGAACTTAACAATTGGATCACAGTCGATTTTAGGTCTACATAGCCTGAAGTTGTTAAGAAAGGATTTGATAGCTAGAGTTGAGGATTTGCAGCTCGAAAACGATTGAAGTGGATCCTTAGACTGCAGAAAACCTATTGCAAATAACTTCTGGTAATTCAAAATATCGAACTTGCGCATGCATGCCCTATAACTCTTGTAGAACTTGTGAAGCACACTCATTCTATCTCCATGTTGGTATTCTTCATCAATCTTGAGTGGCTTCAAATCATCCATATCCGGAGACTCGGATTCTTCAAAAATTGTAGGCAAACCAGTAGCTCTGACTTTCTTGAGCTCCATTTTCAACTGCCCTATCAACTCTTGATGTTCCCGCAATGTCTCCAATGTGTTTGAATCCTCAGAATCATCCATTGGCTCTTCTTCTCCTTTAGGTATGGACCCTTTGGGGTTTTGATCATCAGTCCTACACAACTCTTCTAGTTCTTTAAGTTGTTCCATTATGTCTTTATCTTCTTCATCAAAACCATGAGGCTTGCCCAATCCAATGTCCTCCAAATCACCAAGTTCATCATCTTGGCTTGAACAAATAAAATCAGAATCAGATTCCGAACTAACAATGTCCTCTTCCGAAAGCAACTCATCTTCATGACTAGTAGCAACTCTCTCATCACCAGTCTCTTTATCCGAATGAGACATTTCTTCATGCACATCTGCTTCTGTAACCTCATGCTTAACATCACTCTCTTCACTAGCAATGGAACAAAAATCCTGAGAAATTTTTTCTTCATGAACATCTGCTTCTCTAACCAATTGCTCAAAACCCTCCTTGGGCCCACAATTTGCTTCATCAACACCTAATTTCTTCTCTGCCTCCACTTCATTCACTTCACCATCTCTAAAATCCTGAGGAATTTCTTCATGAACCAATTGGTTAATACCTTGCTTTTTAGTCACTATAGAATCACAATTTGATTTCCCAGCAGACCCAGATGCTTCTTTCGCTTCTTCCATGAAGCAACTACGATTCTTCTGGGGTTGAAAGGCGACATAATCACCAATTTCATTCAGTTTCTCCAGTGCTTTTAATATTTCCCTAGTCTGGTACTCGAATTTAAACACAAAATCTGGCTTTGGGCTCTCTGTGTCATCAACATCATAGAATTCTGTATCATCTTCAACACTTATCGAAATCTCAAAATCAGGTTTTTGGGGCATAATGCTAGAACAAGACCTCATCCGAGAAATCTCTTCTTCAATGAAGAGTGCTGAAAAATCTGAACAGAACGGAGTCGGAGAAGTGAGCAATCTTTCGCGGGAAAAACCCCAATCTAAAAGGGACTTGAACGAAAATTAGGGATTTGATTGAGCTCACCTTTGTGTGCTGAGAGCGTGAAAAAAATATGTGAATTTGGTATCGCAAAAATTATATAAAGGTTGAGGGGTGGCCTTGTGTTTCCTATGGACTGAAGGAAAATTATTGGATTGTTTATACATTAAATCCCTAAACAAAATAGGAGAAGTTTATATCTGTTATTGGATGATATTGGGATTTTAACAACAGTATTGTGTTTGCTTATTAAATCCCTAAACAAAATAGGAACATTTTAAAACCACAAAAAGAAAAAAGAAAAAAGACTTGGGTTTAGGGGTTTGGGGAAAATGGACTTAAGATAAATACACCCAAAGCTATTAAAAACAGCTTTAGCACCTCTATTTGTGACTTGTGAGTTTGAGATCATTATAAGGATAGAATTTCTAAAGAAGCCCAAAGCTTCTCAAAACATTTGTAGCCTATGATTTTAAGTATTAATGAGTCACTATTAAATGGTAAAAGTTTTCGGCCCGTCAAACATAATACAAGAACGACGTGAGCTGGCCCCCGAAAATTTGGCCCAATGCCCGAGCAATTTAATATCACTTTTCCCATTTTATCTAGGATGTGTTTTTGAATCAATTTCCAGCACTAATATCGAATTCCAAGTAGAGTCGTCAAATAGCAATCAATCGAAGACCAACTCAAAAGACAAAATTTAGACGAAAATTTGTTCCTCACCACTAAAAATTTAGAATCGTGCTCAGATACCGACTATTTCTAAAACACGGCATGAGCACGAATAAGTGACGGACGACCGACGAGCCGCCCGTCAGTTTGACACCTCATCACATGAAAGAAGTAAGTGTGAAACTTGTATTTCTCTCACCAGTCACTCACACCGGCTCAACTCATATACGGATGAATCGTGGCTTTTTGGACACACTGTTTGGTACGTTCTTCCCTTTTTTTATTACCAGTTTGGTCGGTTGCTCACTCAGACATTTGTCTAAACATTGTGGAATGTGATAGGGTTGACTTTTTAGCCCACAAACACTCACTTTGGTCAATTTGGATGGACCCTACCCTTGCCCCACTTCTTCTTCTATATCATATCTTGTACTCTAAGCCATTAGCGACACAAACATGTTTATGCGGTCCCTGCTATTAGGTCAATATTTGCACCAGCCCCAAAGCTTTTCCTGGCTTTGGAGTCAATTTTTTTTTTTTACTGTTTCTTGATCAGAAATTTTGAGCAGTGTAATGTAAAAGAAATTAGAAAGAGTCAAAATTTTGGGACTCCTCGATCAAAGCAATTCTCGATGCCCCTTCCCTTCTGCCGCGCTTGGGTTTTCTTCTTCCCCATAAAATAAAGAAAAGAGAATCTGTAAAAATCTTTGGGAGGATGTTTTTCCAAGATTTAATTAATTAAACTCATATTGACTATATACATTATAGTTGTTTTTGGTAATCACAGATTCTCAGCCATGTTCACATGAGCTTCTGTTAGTGTCTGTTTATTATATTCACAAGTTCACATGAACTTCTGGCGTTGAGTTTTCGTGCCATATATTCCAAAAAGAAAAACCTTTTTACTATAGACTATAATCACTATTGTCTAATACACACTTCCGGACGGGATTAGTGTAAAACCATGCACAATCAAGATCCCTATTTTTGTTATACTCGGTAATTGACTTTTCTTGTTTAACTAAGAAACCTTTTTGACTGGCAGGGGCACAACTCATTTCCTCATTGCCCGATACGACTTTTTTCGTTTTGGGTAATTCACTCATTAGTCTTTTATCTTACTGCCAAAAACTAGTACTTTTTAGTAACTTGTAATGGGGGTTTGGGGTAACACTTTGGACATATAGGTTTAAAGCGTCTCTTAATTCGTGCATGATTTATTGAAATATTTATACGGGCACTTTGTCCTAGTAATTTTTTTTTACTTACGTAGTAGAAATTCAATTTGGGGACAGTCATCTACTAGTTCACTCCCTTTAACCCTGAATAGTGAATACATGACTATAAATTTAATCTTACGAAATTTTAGTCATACTCCATTTAGTACATACCATAACTTTCCAACCACACAAACCGCAATGTAAGATTCGATATTCTCAGTTATGTTCCGATTACACGAAAACGGTTCCGTCCGCGAATATATCGGTATAGGATTGACCATGTCCCTAATCAATGTGTTTTTGGTTTAAGATGTTATTGTCATGGGCAATTAACTTAGGGTTTTCACCATACTATGGCCAATTGATTGACTTCACATGGCTTCTGGCGGATCGTTTAATATGTGCTGTTCATTATCGACATGCATGACATCCTCTTCCTTCTGCAGTTTGCTGTGGATTGGTGATAAAAAACGGACAAGATCCCTTATTAATGGGGGTTTTTCACTTCTCCAAAAAGTGCTTTTCCCAAACTTACCTTTTCACCTGTATTGAACCACCCACCACGCCCAACAGTAGCAGCAGCAAACAAAGTTTGGCAGCAACCCAGTACATTATTTATTTAAAATTCAATTCCACTCTTTTCAACTTGTCCATACCTCCACTCATGCGTCTGATACAGTTTGAGTTGAATTCAAATTTCACAAAAATAAAAATCTGTTTCAGTGCGGGACTGTGGGCCCCACCCTGTCTTTGAAAAACCCTCTTTAGAACTGCCATATTTATAAGGGTCTCTCCTTCTCTGGGCATGGCTGCAATGTGGCATCTATTTGACTCTTGGATACATCCATAACCACTGAGTCAACTCAGCTCAACTACTTCCCACCATCACAGAAGCTAAAAGTAGCTTTTTTCCTACCTTTTTCTCTTAACACCAACAACTCCATCTTTCTCTTTCTCTCTGTCCACAGTAAGCAGCAAGCAACTGTAAGCATAATAAGTCACAGCTAGCCCATCCCCCTAAAACAAGGCCCCTTTGTTGTTCAGAACCTGAGCCACTGACCTAACTGTGCTGTATTGCCTTAAAAGTCCAAGTGAAGATCTATCCATCTCTCTCTTTTTCCCTAGATTCTCTCTTCTTCTGCTTCTTCTTCCTTTCTGACCCAGAATTTATATCCCTCTCTTTTAACCTTTTTGCTCCCTTTTTAACTCCCCCACCAATTTCTCCTTTCCCATTCAATTTTCCACCCTTTAAATTTCTTGGGTTCTTGAGCTCTTGGCCATCTCTTCCACAATGGATGTAAGTAATTTCTTCAACAATGTCTCAGTGCCAGCTTACTTAATTGTTTGATTTTTGTGTGTGGGTTTCATACTTAGAGGTTTTGGGTGGGTGTGATTTAATGGTGGCAGGATTATTGTAAACGGAGCGGTCAAATTCCGGCGTTTGGGGACTGGGATTATGCCAACGAGCTGCCAATCACTCAGTATTTCGAGTGCGCGAGGCAAGCTGGTTTGATCCGGTTCAGCTCTTCTTCCGGTGAGTGTGACGCGGCAGCAGCCTATATGCATGCGGACTTGTACGCCGTTGATGTTAACAAGATGAAGAAGAAGCCTTCTCGGATTGTTGCTCCCAATTCTCGAAAGGTTCCGACTTTTACCACCTTAAAATTTGGATTCTTGTTAGTAATTTGTGTTGTTTTGGGGCAAAGTTGGGAGAAAAGGGTGAATCTTTGTCACAGAGTTTCATTCCTATGGTTAGTGGGATATTTGTGTTACTAATGACTAGTTTAATTATTCTGTTAATTAACCCCTCCCCTTTTATAGTCTTTAATATGAACTTTTATGAAAACAGAATGTGATTGATATATGATTTTAGCATTTTCCCAAATTCATGTAAAATGGTAAGAAACCCATTTCGAAAAATGAGCAAAAGGGCTTTCGTAGCTTAAGATTTCTTTTGGTACGATGTATCACAGTTGAATGCCCCTTTTACCAATCACATTGTAAGATCAAATCACACTCGGCCATTGTCTTTTTTGGGTGACCAGACACACACCTAAGCATGCATCAATGTCATCGAGTAAGTTAAAGTTGTTGGTGATTTAACTTGATGATGATGATGACTAGGGAAGTGATTGTTATGAGTGATGATGGTGATGAGTCTCTGTAATTGCAGACAATTGCAAGAGGGAGAGAAAAAAGATGCTCTCAAAATCCGCATGTCAAGGAGCAAAAGAAGCAAGCTAAGGTCTGTGACGACGTGACTGAACCGCCAAGAAAGTTACACTACCAGTATCGCACTCGAAGCAACGATACCGTTTTGCGACCCAGTAGGCCACCCAAGCCTGTTGACGAAGACCTCTACAAGATACCACCTGAGCTCCTTCACACTACCAAGCGGGTGCGTACAAAGATATAAATATATTATGAGATTATGAATCATGCATGATGCACCAAGTGTCTAAAGTTTCACATGATGAGTTTGAAAAAATGGCCTCCACTGCTCCTAATTTCAAACCCATATATTATCAACTGCATGTGAATTGACTAGTTCCTACTTGGTACTTAACCTATGCTTTTTATATATTATCATGTGTTTTTTCAACACTTGGGAGCTGGGAAATGACTCTACTCGATGTTATTTTGTCTTGATTTGCAGAAGAAAATGCTGGGATTGTTCTCTTGCTTGGTGCCTGCTTGTGCTTCATGAACTTGGAATCCAAAGGGAGGAGGGGGTGGTTCATTTGCTCATAGCAAAGTAATGAGTGCCACTATAGGATCACTAGGGAAATATGTCACAAACAGTAGTACTGCTCTATGTTCTTAATCAGGATGTACGTGTTTAATCATCAATGAGATAAAACTTTAACGTTAATGTCATTTTTTGTGATTATGTTATTTGCTTTAATTTTTTTTTTTTTTTGAGAGATGATATCAAAAACACAGAAAGGCCAGACTTGGGTTAAATCTTACATTACTTTCGTCAAAAATAGAATAGAAAAGAAGGTATGGGTCATCTCCCATCCTATCCAAATAGAAAGCCTCTAATACAATTTATTAAAACTTGCCGAAAAAAAATATAATGCAAGTGTGACATAGGTTTGCACACTTCGAAGTGGGCTGGGCCGTATAGGTCAGTGTGACCTCAGGGCTTCAATTCTAGGGCTGGGCATTAAGAACCGGAAAACTAAAACTGACCACTTTCCGTCCCAAATTCAATTAAGAGGGGCCGGTTTTTTTAGTTTCAGTATTCGGTACCATATCCAACCATACCGAACATACGGTACGAGATGCGGTTTTGATAATAAAATTTTGATTTCGTCCCGTACCGAACCGAATATATAATTAAATTCATTTTCTAATACTTTTAGAGTTTTAGTTATGTGGCACTATATAACTGTTTGTTTCAACATAATTCATTGACTAATTTTTATATTATACCCCTCTTATGAGATTTTCTTGAATCTCTTTTGTTTAGCAGCATAGCATCTCTCTGTCTCTGTTTCTCTCTGAGAGATTAAGAGTCTCTGTCTCTGTTTCTCTCTGAGAGATTAAGAATTCTTCAAAGATGTGTACTTTACGTTCTAATTCTGCTATATACTGTATAGATTGTTGCTTCAAATTGGGTTAATTTCATCATTGTCATGTCATAGTGAAAGAAAAAAAAACCATTATTAGCCTTTAAAAATATATATATTTAGCCTTCATATATGAGTAATGGGTAATGGCTTTCTTCTGGAGTGTACAATCGGACAATCCCCATATTTTGTGGCAGAAAGAAGACTCTTAGGCTTAGACGAAGGATCTGAAAAACTTTGATTCTTCTCCGCTGATTTCGGGCCTTCATTATCATATACATTTTAAAGCAGAGAATAATCAACTAAACAATTTAAACAACTATAGATCGACCATCTTTGTTCTTTATATATGGCAGCATTGCATTGCTTGTTAAACTCAGATAAACTCCATGACCTCTCAAGGACCACTCGAACCGAAAGTTAAACTAAAAATGCTGCTTTGACACTCACTAATTGGTAAGTAGTCTAGTAGATAATTGTTCAGAGCAAAACGCATGCCTACTACATGCCAAACATATCCATTCAAATGAAATTGAAGCTTAAACGAGAAAGGGATATTATTTCGCATTATTTAGTTGGATGACTAAACAATATTCGATTTAATTAATGTTGTGTAAAAATAAGTTCCAAAAGATGATTGAGAAGATGAACAATTTCATTTACAAAATTACATTATAGGAAGAGAAGAAGAAATCAGATTCCAATATCGTTGGTGAAATTAGATTCTTCATCTTCTCGTTTTGTTATCCAAAAGTTCTTCGTGAAACTTCAGCTTTTTAACAAGGATGGGACCAGTACAAGGATGAAACTTCAGCATATGTATGAGTGAATTGAATTGTCCACTTGTCCTGGTTGGTTTCTATACCAAGTGACATGGATAAGGGTTTGGAATGTATTGTAGTGAACTGTGGTTAGCATTTTCCCATGTGTTACAGTCTTGGAGTAAGAATTGAGATTTCTTTGCACCCCCAAAGTAAGGAACCTAAATTTTTGTATCACTCAAAAAGACAATTTGCCACCAGAATTGGATTCTGCAGCAGCTGATGTTCTTCACCCACTGTCATGTCATGTACATAGTTCAATTAATATAAATGTCTTTTCAAAGCCAAAATCAATTTAATGAGTGTGTTAAAAGCAACTCTTAAAATTAGTGCTTGCACATAAACATATATACGACACTATTATGGTACTTCGAGATATGACCTATATCGATTTTTCATCATGGACTTCCTTTGAGTGAGAAAAGTTTGAAGTACGTAAGCATCATAGAAAACCTCATATTTTGGAGTATCATAGAAAACCTCAATATGAACATATTAAGTGAACAAAGATAGAGGATAATAATCTCGATACACAACCTTTCAAAAGAAGAAGAGACAAGTTGTAGACTTGTAGACAACTTGGACGGTTGAAGCAGCAAGAAAAACCTTGTTAAGCAAGGTTTAGAGTTATGACTTATGAATGATCCTAGTGAATCAAAGTTCACCGGATAGTTTCATTTTCAACTTCATTTTCAACTAGAATATGATTGCTGATACAAGCAATACCAGAACGAAGAATAAAATACATAAAAAAACAAAACAAAACTTTCACTGGTTTGCCCTCAATAGCACCTGGTATCCAATTTTGAAAATTAATAAAAGAATGCGATTAACTACATCATTAATAAAAACAAAACTAATATTTGTACAGTACTGTAGCCAAACAGAGTTTCTAAGCATTGAGAAACCAATGGATTCTAGCAGTGATCCTTCACTAAAATATAGAGTTAGTTGTGAGATTAGTAGTTCTAAATTTCTAATAATAAAGAGAAGACAAATGAGAATAGAGAGCATCATCTATATTCTAATCCAATAAGATTCAACATCAAGTAGCATAGCTTCTCTAGGTGTTACATCATTGAATTTATATTCTACAATTCAACTACCCTCAATTAGATTTGTACTGTAATCTTAAGAAAGGCAAGTGGTGATGGAATAATGAGTCAGCTGCAGCATGAAAGACTAGATTTCAGCCCTAATTACCTCTTCTTCCTTCTCTTTTATTATTAAAGTTAAGCACAAATCTTATGCCACCGTCCAAAAAAGTCATAATCAAACATTAAAGTTCAATACTTTGTCCACTAATTTGGTTTAGTGCATAAACAACGAGGGTTTTTAAATTGTGCAGTATGGTGCCGCAGCCTGCCGACATTTCATAAAGTAACAAGGAAGACCCTACACATCCTCTAATTCATCAGTAGGCCTTGACCAAATCCTTTTGAATAAAATAAAACAAAAAACAAAAAAAAAACATACCAAATTGCCATCATTTCAGTCAAATTATCCAAATGATACAATGTTGGTATTTCAAAGAGGAAATATTCACAGCTGGCACAAACTGGACATGTCAGAAAATAGAAAATGGTACAGTTAATGCTACTCAGAAAAACCAAATATACCAGTACTTGTGAATTTCTTAGTGATGAGATTTACAGGTATATTGGCCTGGAATGGACCCAAACTTGCCTAGGTTGAATTACAGGTAATGTATGACTACGTTTGTACAGGTAATGAAGTTGAGATTGGGAAGTATAGTAGCAAAGTGTAGAAGTAGCATTTACATGGGTTCATGGGGTTATGTACCTTCTTTTTTGGGGGTCGAAAATGAAAAACAGAAAGTACCATTTCCATCAAGCTGTGTGTGTTACTGAACCAGTCTTATTCAACCTCTCAAGGATTCCAATGGCCTTCCTCTTAGCTCTTGAAGTTCCACTCTGTGCAAGTCTAGAAAATGTAGCATTTGCCATTTCCTCTTCCTTAATCTCCTTCAATTTGGACTGACCGCTAAAGCAGATATTGTAAACGATTACAATGCAGTTCTCCTTGTCGCGCCCACATTCGCTCTCCCTTATGATCCCAATCAAGCAAGACACAGCGCCGAGCTCACACATTTCCTGAATAGCCTTCTGATGGGTCGAAATGATTGCAAGTATAGCCAGCAACTCGGCGACTAATACACCATCCTTTATCTTCTTCAGAATCACCCACACCGCTCCAGCATTGACGGCTCTTCCTCTATTTTCAATGTCTGTACATAGGCTAAATATGGCCGAAGCAACGTCCTTCAGGGCTAATGGATGCCCCTCATGTAACAGGTCAATCAAAGGTTTGAGAGCACCAGATGTTCCAATAACAATCTTGTTGGAATCGATGGCTGATAATGTGAAGAAAGTTGCAGCAGCATTGCTTTTTGTTTGAATGGTTCCAAACATTAAGGATTCAATTAGGAGAGGGATGACCAAGGGGTTTTCAGCAACTAGTCTCTTATTGTTGTCATGAATCGAAAGGTTTAGCAGAGTCGTGATCAAGTCTTCTTGAAGATCAGGGTGAGTGGCAACCTGGCCTGGGGAAAGTGGACTCAGCAGTTGTGAAATGATCTCAGCAGACTCGCCAAACAATGCCCGAAATGATGAACTCCTCTTTGTTAGCAGTCGAAGCTCTTTTGCTGCTTCTTTCTGATCAGACAGGGATGGTGATGAAGTCTTCTCGAGCAGTGCATTCAGATAGTCTTGGTCAGCGCTGGTGACAACTTCCTCACCAATATCCTGAACAGGTTTTGGAAACTCGATACCATGCTCCTTGCACCATTGTGAAATCATTTCTTGGACCAAGTGATTAGGGGTCAGGATAGTATGAGCGAGGACTTGCTTGGTCTGAGGGCATGTCGTGTTGCCTTCATTCAACAGCCTCTGGATGAATGGCCTATCATAAGTCTGCAGTTCATCGATGTTGATAAGAAGGATTAGAAATTGTACAAACTCAAAAGTGAAATTAAACAAACCCTCATTGATTGTTCATAAAGATATCAAAACCTCACTGATCCCTTTCTTCACAAAATTTCCTTTTTCATTGAAAGAACTTGGGAGAAACCAATTTGGAGTCTTTATAATCACAGCTACTCTCAGAAGTTCAGCAAGCAATAACCCATTTGCAATCAATGAAAGCCAATTTTTTGCCTTTTCAAACCTTTTCAAACTGTAATGGAAATTGCTATAAAAAGAAGAAGAAGAAATTCTAATAGAAGAAGACAGCAACGCTCACTCACATGCATTTTAAATCAAGAAATTTTTTTGTTTATATCAAAGTGGTCGATTGCAACTCCAAATTCACAAGAACAGTTCCATGGTCGGTAAGTCCAAAATTCACAAAAGTGAAACTCCAAATCAAAATTCTTTTCTGGGTCTTGAAAGATTAAGAAGCAAAAATACCAAAATCTAAAAGTTCTTGAAACCTTAACTCCAAAAACACAGAACTGACATTGATACCCAAATTGAAAAAAAGAGAACAAATCCCAGAAACTAAGAATGATCAAAATCTGGATTTCTAAAATCTGGATTACTATATTAAATTCTTGCATGCATGGTCAAATTGGTCAGAAATTATAGAAGGGCATGTTCACAAACTTCAAACCTGTCCGGTGGCCAAGACAACAGGATCAATCATGAGCTCTCCAGAGATGGGACATCTGAATTCTTGAGGAACATGAAGAACACCACCACCAAGTTTGAAAGAGAGAGACTTTTTTGACTTCTTCAAGTCCTTCAAAGAAGACAAGGCCCTTATAGCCTCGTCAGCAGTCTCGACCCTGTAGTCTTCTTCTTCAACAATGTCCTTGACTAGTCTCCCCAAATGCTTCTTTATCTCCATGGCTGCTTTAGCAGACACGTCAGTCTCTTCCAAGACACCTGTCTTGGCCATTTGTGAAGAAACCCAAGAAAATTACAGAGGAGAATTGCTCACTGTTTGTTCAGATTAAAGGGATTTTGTCAGAGAGAGAGAGAGAGAGAGAGAGAGAGAGAAGAATTGTGGGCTTCTTCTTCATCTGTCAGAGTCTGGTGTATTTTGTTTGCTCTGTTTTGGTTTCTTGAATTTTGGTTGGGTTCTCTGAAAGAGAGTGACACGCAAAATTCCGTATCAACCGGCAAATGGTGTAATGTAATGTACTGTTTAGTATGTAATGTACTCCCTCCCTGTCAGACACTACAGAAGACGAGGCTGATTGAGTCACCAGGTGTGGTTGGCATCTACCGTCACTGTATGTGCCCAATTGAAGTTTTTTTTTTTTTTTTTTTTTATCGGAAGCAATTGAAATTTACTTGTTTTGCATCATTGCAGTTTGCACCCTAAAATGCTTTTCAGTTTCCACACAAATGAAATTATCGTCGGATCACACACATTATGTCACAATCGGCTTTTATTTAATTTTTTTTTTGGCTAACAAGAAAACAACTTTCATTAATTAAAAATAAAGTACAATTCGAGCCCAAGAAGGGCTAGAATACACATAAACATAAAACAACAAGAAACAGAACACAAACAAAGCTAAAACTCAGTCCAACAGCAAGCCCAAAACGCGAAACCATCGCAACAGAGGACGTCGCTTGCAGAAGAAGACGGCACCGTCCAAGCACACAACAAATCTAGCCAAAAGGGCAAGCAAACAAGACCATAAACCAACACCGAGGGGTACCCGATTCATCCTTCCGACAGTCACAGAGCTGTCATGAGTAAACAACCACCGAAAAGGACCAGGAAGCATGGAGATGAAGTTTTAGTAGATACCGGAGATAACTGCCGTTGGGAAATATGCAATAAAACACTGTTAAGGGCACTGCTCCAAAGAGCAGAAACGGTGATAGTGATTGAGGATGAGGGTAGATCAGTCTGAGCTATGGTATAAATAGGCATGCAAAGATGGATAATATGGATATGAAACAGAGAAGGGATTAGGAGAATGGAAAAGAAAATAAGATAGGAAGGAGAGAAAGGATGAGAAAGATGGAGAGGAAGAAGGAGAGGTTTTTTTTTTTTTACCTTAGTTAGGGTATCTCAAAGGCTTCCTAAACCCAAAGACTAATCTCTGCGGACAGAGAAGGAGAGGTTGACAGAGAAGGAAGTGGGAAGCTAGGACCATAACAAAATAGAGAAAGAAACAAAAACCAACACAAAGGGAAACTAACTGAAGAGAGAGGCAAAAAGCCTCAGATCTGGGACAGAGCCCAGGGAATATTGCCCATGAAGGGCGGGAGTATTCGCCACCGACTCTCAACGTATGGAGAGAAAACCCAAAGCAAAGGGTTGTGCGAAGGGCTATCAGAACATATATGGATTTTATTTGATTTTATTTAATTTTTGACGTCCAATCCAGCTCCTCTTTCATTTAGTTTTGTTTACATAAAAAATAATAAATATAATCGTGTTGTAAATAAAGCGTGTCTAACACTATATCATTAGTTTGTAGACATCTAAAAAAGAAGTGTTGTAAATATATTATTATATCTTCAAATTAAAATAAAAAAATTTAAGAACACCTGTAGCGACGACTTATAAGTTGCTACAAGTTGTTCACAATAATAATAATTATTTTTTCTCAAATTTGAAGAAATGTAAAAAGATTTAGTTATTAGGGCTCTTAAACTCTATAATTAAACAATGTAAACGAGATTTGATAACACATTAACTGGGTTTTCACTTAGTTTGGGTGAATTAATGGTGCGAAATTAAGGAAAATTTCTTATTAAAACACATGATTTTCTTGAAAATTGGTATCTTTGAAATTGTTAATACCGGTTTGCATAGGTTTCCAATTGTATTTTAGAGTATCAATAAAATCTAATGGAAGACCTTAGAAGGACCGGAAGTGTTTGTTTTTTATATCATCAAATTAAATTTAAAAAAATTAGGAACACTTTTAGCGACGAACCGTTCGTCGCTACAAGTTGTTCAAAATAATAATAATTATTTTTTTCTCAATTTTGATGAAATTTAAAAGATTTAGTTGTTAGGGCTCTTGGACTCTATGATTAAATAATACAAACAAACTTCGGCAACACAATGCCAATAGAAATCGTGTTTTCGCTTGGTTTTGGTGATAGTGCGAAATTAAGAAAATTTTTCTTATTATAACATATGATTTTCTGGAAAAATGGTTTCTTTGAAATTGTCAATACCGGTTTGCACGGGTTTTCAAATATATTTTGGAGTCTCAATAAAATTCAATGGGGGACCTTAGAAGGATCAGAAGTGACTGTTTCTTTTTTATATTTTCAGATTAAATTTAAAAAACATAAAAAAAAAATAATTAGGAACACTTGTAGCGACGACCGTTTCGTCGCTAAAAGTGTTCAAAATAATAATAATGATTTTTTCTCAAATTTGAAGAAATGTAAAAAGATTTAGTTATTAGGACTCTTGGACTCTATGAGTAAACAACGCGAACGGGTTTTGACAACACATTGCTTGTCGAAATCGGATTTTCATTCAGGTTGGGTGAATTGTGTGAAATTGAGGAAAATTCCTTATTAGCACACGATTTTCTTGAAAAATGGTGTCTTTGAAATTGACAATACCGGTTTGCACGGGTTTCCAAATATATTTTATAATTTTAAAAAAAATCCAACGGGAGAATTTAGAAGGACCAGAAGTGTTTCTTTTTTATATATTCAAATTGGAATAAAAATTTAGGAATACTTGTTTGTCGCTACAAGTTGTTCAAAATAATAAATTTTTTTTTTTTCAAATTTGAAGAAATGTAAAAAGCTTTAGTTATTAAGGCTCTTGGACTCTATGATTAAACCATGCAAACGAGGTTTGACAACATATTGACTAGGTTTTCACTTATTTTGGGTGAATGGTGCGAAATTGAAAAAAATTCTTTATTATAACATACGATTTTCTTGAAAAATGCTATCTTTGAAATTATCAATACCGGTTTGCACGGATTTTCAAATATATTTTAGAGTATCAATAAAATCTAAAAGGGGACCTTAGAAGGACTGGTAGTGTTTATTTTTTATATCTTCAAATTAAATTTAAAACAAAAAAATTAGGAATACTTGTAACGACGAACTGTTCGTCACTAAAAGTTGTTCAAAATAATAATTTTTTTTCTTTCTAAATTTGAAGAAATGTTAAATGTTAATTGTGGTGGGGGGGGGGAGTGTATTGTATTTGGATTTTTATGATGTTTTTAAAGATTGTTGTGGAATTCAGAATTCTAGAGGTATTTAATTAGGATTGTTCCTTGTTAAAAAATCTCTAAAAGTCAGGGTGTATTCAATTTAGATTTTTAAAAACTTATTTCAATTCCATTAATGACATGTTTACTTACTGGAAATATAAAAAAATTCTTGAATCGGAAACAACTTGAATCGTAAAGGGAAGGAATCGGTATGAGAACTCATGATTTTTTCTAGGGCTTTCAATTTTGATAGGACCCGAAAACACAACTTGAAACCCGCACGAAATAAACGGGTTAAACCTACACGATTAAAAAATGGGTCATTTGCGTGTCAACCCACCAAGAGACGTTTAATAAACGGGTGGGTTTAGGGTCAACCCGTCAACTCGCAAATCACCCGCGTAACCCGTTTATATTATTATAGCAGGTCAAAAATTCAAGAAATTTCACGTTTTTATATGTTTGTATGGTATTTTTTCTACTTAGTGCAAGTCATACACAAAAATCTATAGTGCTAATTCTTGTGAAATCATATGTCGTGCATTTTATAACCTAAAATTAGTTAAATGGGTCGACCAAACTCTTTTATATGTGCGAAATTGATCCATTATTATTTATTTTGGCACAACTATTTTACTAAATGGGTTATACGGGTTGGGTCAGGTAACCCGTTTAATAAATAGGTTGGGTTTGAGTTTGGATTCTTCGACACGTTTATTAAATTGGTCGGGTTTGGGTTTGCATATTCCAACACGTTTAATACCTTGACACGACCCGAATCCAACACGACACGACCCATTGACAACCCTAGTTTTTTCTTAAGAATTTTCTAGTTTTCTAACTTTGGAAAATCGCAACAAAAAATTGGTTTGAGAGTTCCGCCTTCCGTAAGTATGAAAAGTGCTTAAAAATCATGATTTGTGGGTGGGTAGATTTTGGTGTGAAAATAAGAACATGAGATTTTTGCCAAAAATCCGTGTGCTATTGTCCACAGTTTTAGGTGAGAAACTATGATCATGAATTTTTATTATGAATTTTCTAGTTTTCCAACTTTGGAAAATTGTAACAAAAAATCGGTTCGAGGTTTTTACCTTCCGTCAGTTTGAAAAGTACTTAAAAATCATGATTTGAGGGTGGGTAGATTTTGGTGAGAAAATAAAAACATGTAATTTTGGCCAAAAAACAGTATAGTCCACAGTTTTTGGTGAGAAACCAAGATTTTGGGAAAAAAAAATTTTTTGAAGAAAGTTTAGGAGTTGGTCTCTACGGTCCTAGAACATCGTTTTTTGGTTGAAACAGTGCGGTTGGACCGCCAAAATTGGATACAGTTAGCTTCGCTTGCAAGAGAATTGTTGGCCTCGCTTGCATGGGCCTAAAGAGATGGGCATGACCAGCAGCACATACATGGTTATGGGAATCGCATGGAAATAATTATGGGTACGAGCATAGTAATGGCACAGATTAGGACATGGAGTAGTTGCCTTTAATCCTAAACTGATGGACAATAGAATTGGAATGAGCACATGCATTTACAAATTACAAGGACTTGGCCAATAGAATGGGTTGAGCCATAAAATATTTATTATAAAGTAAAAAATTGTAATGTTTTGTACGAACACTAAGAATAATGTATTCTATGACCAGAAAAAAAATTGTACTTTTTTTGCACGAGATTTATGTTCTTTTATTTTCCAAAGTCGGAAAACGGAAAAAATCTTTAAAAATAAACGGATCGAGTTTTTTTAGTTCCGTCACTTGGAACAGTTTCAAAAAATCAAATTTTATAAATAGTGAGATTAGGGCTCAGACAATTTGAATAAAAATGATTCTTGGCATGGTTTGGAACATTTGGACGTGTACGGGGGGCACCGTGGCATGCAACCTTGCAAAATACAGTTTTTTTAAAAAAAAAAATTTCAGACCATAATCTCACCATTCATAGAGCATGATTTTTAGAAGGTGTTTCAACTGACAGAACACAAAAATCTCGAGCGAAATTTTTCTTAAGAATTTTCTAGTTTTTCGACTTTGGAAAATCGCAACAAAAAATCGGATCGAGATTTTTACCTTTCGTCAATTTCAGAAGTGCTTAAAAATCATGATTTGAGGGTGGGCAGATTTTGGTGAGAATATAAAAACATGCGATTTTGGCTAAAAAACTGTGTGCTATAGTCCACAGTTTTTGGTGAGAAACCAAGATTTTGGAAAAAAAAAAATTTGAAGAAATTTTTGGAGTTGGTCTCCACGGTCCTAGAACATCAGTTTTTGGTTGAAACAGTGCGGTTGGACCGCCAAAATGGACACGGTTAGCTTTGCCTGCAAGAGAATCGTTGGCCTCGCTTGCATGGGCATAAAGAGATGGGTATGACAAGCAGCACATACATGGTTATGGGCATCGCATGGAAATGATTATAGATATGAGCATAGTATTGGAACAGATTAGGACTTAGAGCAGTTGCCCTTAATCCTAAACTGATGGACAATAGAATTGGAATGAGCACATGCATTTACAAATTACAAGGGCTTAGCCAATAGAATGGGTTGAGCCACATAATATTTATTATAAGGTAAAAAATTGTGATATTTTGTATGAATACTAAGAATAATGTATTCTATGACCAGAAAAAAATTTGTACTTTTTCTGCACGAGATGTATGTTCTTTTATTTTCCAAAGTCGGAAAACGGAATTTAAAAAAAAAAAATAAACGGATCAAGATTTTTTAGTTCCATCACTTGGAACAGTTTCTAAAAATCAAATTTTATAAATAGTGAGATTAGGGCTCAGACAATTTGAATAAAAATGATTCTTGGCATGGTTTGGAACATTTGGACGTGCACGGAGGCACCTTGGCATGCAACCATGTAAACTACAGTTTTTTTTCAAAAAAATTTCAGACCATAATCTCACCATTCATAGAGCATGATTTTTAGAAGGTGTTCCAACTGACAGAACTCAAAAATCTCGAGCGGATTTTTTCTTAAGAATTTTTTAGTTTTCCGACTTTGGAAAATTGCAACAAAAATTCGGTTCGAGATTTTTACCTTCCGTCAATTTCAGAAGTGCTTAAAAATCATGATTTGAGGGTGGGCAGATTTTGGTGAGAATATAAAAATATGCGATTTTGGCCAAAAAACCGTGTGCTATAGTCCAAGAAACCAAGATTTTGAAAACAAAAAAAAATTTGAAGAAACTTTTAGAGTTGGTCTCCAAGGTCCTAGAACATCGTTTTTTGGTTGAAACAATGTGGTTGGACCACCAAAATTGGACACTGTTAGCTTCTCTTGCAAAGAAATCGTTGGCATCGCTTGCATGGGCAAGAAAATGGGTATGACCAGCAGGCAGCAACACAAACATGGTTCTGGGCACAAAATAGACATGTTTATGTGTACGAGCATGGAAATGACACAGATTAGGAAAATGAGTACTTTCCCTCAATCCTAAATTGATGGACTGGAGTATTGGAATGAGCACAAGCATTGGCTTGGCCGCTAGAATGGGCTGGGACATAGAATATTTATTATAAGGTAAAAAAGTTTGATTTTTCTTACGAAGACTAAGAATAATGTAATCTATGACAAAAAAAATTATAATTTTTTGGCACGGAAAATATTTTCTTTTATTTTCCAAATTGGAAAACATGAAATTTTTTTTAAAAAATAAACAGACTGAGATTGTTGAGTTCAGTCACTTGGAATAGTTTCTAAAAATCATATTATTTTTAATGATGAGATTATGGCATGGATTGTTTGAAAAAAGAAAAAGGGTCTTAGCCTGGATTGGAACGTTTGGACATGCATGGGGCACCTTGGCATGCCACCTTGTGAACTGCATTTTTTTTTAAAATTCAGTTCCATAATCTCACCATTTGTAGCACATGATTTTTAGAAACTGTTCCAATTGACGGAACTCGAAAAGCTAGAACGAATTTTTTATTATGAATTTTCTAGTTTTCCAACTTTGGAAAATCGTAACAAAAAATCGGTTCGAGGTTTTTACGTTCCGTCAGTTTGAAAAATACTTTAAAATTATGATTTGAGGGTGGGTAGATTTTGGTGAGAAAATAAAAACATGCGATTTTGGCAACAAAAAAAAAACCGTGTGCAGTTGGTCTCCACAGTTTTTGGTGAGAAACCAAGATTTTGGAAAAAAAAAAATTGATGAAAGTTTTGGAGTTGGTCTCCACAGTCCTAGAACAACATTCTTGGCTGAAACAGTACAGTTGGACTCGGCTAGCTTTGCTTGCAAGGGAATCGTTGTTCTCGCTTACATGGGCATAAAGATGGGTATGACCAGCAACACATACATGGTTATGGGTACGAGCATAGAAATGACACAGATTAGGACACGGAGTAGTTGCCCTTAATCCTAAACTGATGGACAATTGGAATGGGCTCATGCATTTGCAAGGGCTTGTTGACTAGAATGTGCTGGATCATAGAATATTTATTATAATGTAAAAATGTGTGATGTGTTGTACAAATATTAAGAATTATGTAATATATGACCAGAAAAATATTGTAATTTTTCGGCTGAAGTCGGAAAACAGGGAAAATCTTGAAAAATAAACGGATCGAGATTTTTGAGTTCCGTCATTTGGAACAGGTTCTAAAAATTATATTTTATCAATAGTGAGATTATGTAATGGACAATTTGAATAAAAATGGGTCTTTGCATGGTTTGGAACGTTTGGATGTCCATGGGGGACACCTTGACATACCTCCTTGTGAACTGCAGTTTTTAATTTATTTTTCCAAGCCATAATCTCACCTTTCGAAGAGCATGATTTTTAGAAGGTGTTTCAATTGACAGAACTCAAAAAGCTTGAGCAGATTTTTTCTTATGAATTTTCTAGTTTTCCGACTTTGGAAAATTGTAAAAAAAAAAAAAAATTAGTTTGAGATTTTTACATTCCGTCAGTTTGAAAAGTGCTTAAAAATTATGATTTGAAGGTGGGTAGATTTTGGTGAGAAAATAAGAACATGCGATTTTGGCAAAAAAACCGTGTGCTATAGTCAACAGTTTTGGGTGAGAAATCATCGTCTTGAAAAATTTTGTTTTTGGAAATTTTTTTAGAGTTGGCCTCACATTGTCTATTGAAATCGGGTTTTCGCTTATTTTGGGTGAATGATGCGAAATTGAGAAAAACTTATCTATTATTACTCATGATTTTCTTGAAAAATAATATCTTTGAAATTGTCAATACTGGTTTGAACGGGTTTTCAAAAAATATTTTTAGAGTATTAATAAAATCCAACGCGAAATCTTACGAGGACCGAAGTCATTTAAAATTTCATTTAGAACTTAGAGATGATTTTTAAACATTCGAGAAAGAAATAATATTTAGTAACAAAAAAAAGAACTATAAAAAATAGAGCCAATTATAGATAAGGTCATTTACATAACCTATATTCTTCAAAAAGCCACCTAATATTTTTATTTTGAATAAAGCCACCAAAATATTACAAATTTTAATATTTACAAAAATGCCACCGCCAGTAGCTTTATTGTTCTTCGACAGTAGCTTTACTGTTCTTCGACAGTAGTTTTACTGTTCTTCGACAGTAGCTTTACTGTTATTTGACAGTAGCTTTACTGTTCTTCGACAGTAGCTTTCTCGTTCTTCGACAGTAGCTTTATTATTCTTTGGAAGTACATTTCTTGTTCCTCGCACTGAGCTTTATTGTTCTTTGACAGTAGCTTTATTGTTCTTTGACAGTAGCTTTATTGTTCTTTGACAGTAGCTTTATTGTTCTTTGACAGTCGCTTTATTATTCTTTGACAGTAGCTTTCTTGTCTCTAGTAGTAGTTTTTGTATCCAATGACATTTTCGTAAATAATGAAAATTAAAAGTGCGGTGACATTTTTGTAAATATTGACGCGGTGACATTTTTATAAATATTGGTGGCTTTATGAGAGAAAAAAATATTTGGTGGCTTAAATAAAAACAAGGTCACCAAAAGTGACCTTATCAATAATTTTTTATAAAAAATATAGTCAAGCAACTGTTCTTTCCTAATTTTTTTTATTGAATTGGCTAAAAATTAGTTTTGATACTAGATATCGGCACAATTTTTTCATCAATGCCCCAAAGCTTGAGAACTTAGTTGTCGAGGATAATAGTTTGTCTATATTTATGTTGGAGAATGCAAAATCCCTAGCCAAAGTAGAGTTTTCTTTCGAATGAAACATGCAAACATTTCAAAAGGCAACGAATGAACGATAGCAAATCTGTTCTTCATTTTCCATTTTAATCTCCATATCTGAATGCATGTTTTGGTTCAACATTCTCAAGTTCTCAACTCTAAAAATTGGTGCAAAGCCATTCAAAGAGATGAGCATGAGAAATAACATGTATAAGAACTTCATTAACTATCGAATGAAGCACAACCAAGTCACATGAAGATCATTCATTTTTCAGCATTGCAGCATTAGGAAGATGAATATCACGCCAGTGTTGCTTTGACGGTTCAGGTAGGCCAAACCGATAATCGAACCGGACTGACCATCAGTGCATGAAATTAAACTTATCTAAAAGACTAAAACGCTTGGATAAAAGTACATGAAACTCAAACTTACTTAAAACAACTTTCAGCCAGTATTTTGTCAAAACATCCATATAATTTTCTTCCATTTGCATATTTCAATGGGCGAAGAAGCCAGGCGCTATATTCGGACCAGTATAAACACTTGTTATCAACACTGAACTAGTGAACTGCATTCTATGAGCAAAGATAGCTGCATTCTACGAGTAAACCCTAAACAATAATAGCTAAAGGAGCTGCATCTAGCTTTCTCAGCTTGTCCTTCACGCAGGCCAGAGAAGCTTGGAGCATGAGTAAAACCGTCATTACCTTCTTTAGCAATCTAGCAGAAGCTGTGGGTATTCTTGTAGGTACAAGCAACGAGATGGGGTTTCAGTAAATCCAACCAAAACAGGAATGCTGTGTGAAACGCAAGTAAATCCATCTAAAATAAATAAATAAATAAATAAATAATAATAATAATAATAAAATTGAGGGGGGAATTACAGCTTCCCATATGGAAAACATAATCATGCTCTGCTCTGTATCCAACCACAAACCTGTCAACCCTTATGTGCAGAGGAACTTGCTGGCCTTTGGTAAGGATTTATATTATTCCAGACACATTAATCTTTGATTGCAAAGATATACAGAGAAGTATCAGTATATTATTTTATTCTCCTAGAAAAACAGAGAAAAAAAATGTTGCGTTAGACTTGCTCGGAATATGGCAATTACTGGTTGCTAGAATCTTTTAATGCCATTTGCATGCTTAAAAAGTATATAATATGTGTAATCAATCAAATGACACCACTGGAAGGTGTAAGCTAAGGGGCTAACTTAATGGTAAAGGGGGCTATGCCATGATCCATTGGATCAGACGTTATACTTATTCTACGTTGGAGAAGCTTCTGCTAGTACGGAGACAGCTAGGGAACTAGGGTATACCTCATCCGCCTAATATAGTTTACTATCATAATTCGAAATCACATCAATGCTGAAACAACTAGATCTGATTTGTTTTTACCTTCCCTAGAAGGTAAAAGATGATGTACATACAAACAAGAAGAATGCAGTCAATTATGAGGGTCAATGATAACCATGATATTAATGGAAATTAGCATGCCAGTACAAACAATTATTTGTTATTGCCTATTCAGAACAAGAATGATGGAAGAAACAAGGATCAATGAATTCAGTCTAAATTCTTAAAAAAAAATAAAAAAAACAGTCAAGGATACAAAGGAGGATACAGATGAAGTTAAAATTGCTGAAACCTGATGACTTCGTACTGCAAAATTGTGTCAATAAACCATGTCACAAAGGAAATGTCACTCTCAAAATCAGATAAGAGCATACTACAAATACATAGAAAAAAAAAAGCAAGGACAACTTACCCCAGATAGAACTCTGATTACTAATTGTAGTTCGGGCTTTTCTCGTTTACAGAATATCTGCCTGCTCTAGCATACTTTTTGTTAGTAGAGAGATCCTCTTCATATCTATAATGAGATTCCAAGGGATCATATCTATCGTCAAAAGCATTTTGTTCCAGAGAGTTTGAACTATGATTCTCATATGTTTTCTTATCCCTTATAACTTTTGACTTTTGGTGCGAGTTTGACAGAGAAGATGATCTAGTATCATGATACTTGGATGACCGATTGCTTTCATGATGCTTGGTCTTGGTAACCTCCAGATGGTCTTGTTCTCTCTGCCCATGTGACCATCCACGACTTCGGGACCTTTCTGGGCTTCTGGAATAATTCTCCCTATCACGTCTGTTTCTACTGACACTACTCTGATCTTCAAGATATTCACGGTGTCCATGAAGACTCTGTCTTAGTTTCTCTTGATCTTTAGCAGAAGCATGCCTGGAAGTTGTAGAATGGATAGCATAACGTGAATCTGATTGTTTCCTGGTACGACTTGGGCTACCTCCCTTTGAGTCATTATTTCTTTTTGTTGGATTGTCATCATCAGTGGTGAAGTCAGGAGCTGAAGGTAGTTCAAATGGAAAGCTCCCTTGCCCTTCAGTTGCTTGCTCAAAGCATCCAATGCCTCCAGCTTGCTTGATTTCCTCCATATATTCCTCTATAATATCCCTGGTAACCTTTGGAAAGAAAATTCTTCTCAAAAAAAAAAAAAAAAAAAAAAACCTTTGGAAAGAATAAAAAGTAGATATAACTTATCAATAAAATAAAATAAAAGGGAGAAAGGAACTGTTGATGTCAATGTTTCATGATTTTTCTTTAGTTCTTCTTAGTCTACTACCTTCAGTGCCAAAATAATGCATGGCATGAAATATAAATACCAATGTTTTTAGCTCTATAGGCTATGTTTAAAACATACAATACGCTCAAGGACCTTTTTATGTTACAAAATAAGATTACTCAAAGGAAATACTGTTTTTAACAGCTTGACTTCCCTTCCAACATTACTCCATGGTAGCTTCAGTGTCTATGTCAGATATTGGCAAGTAGAAAAGTATTCATGCTGTCAAGCATCCTTTTCAGATAGTATTTTGTATTAGGTTTAATCCAAATGTCAAGGGCATCTGAATTTCTTTTTTGCTCTACCTTAAAACTCTATTCCATTTTTTATCTTTTTGATAAGAATACAGTCTCGAAAGCCAAAATAAAACTAATGAGAAACATCTAAGTTAATCAAATGGGGCTTATGTCATAATACATGTAGGCAAACAAGAAGAATTAAAAATTAAATTATAATAAGATAAACCTGATCCTTACCTGCAAAGTTGTACGCTTCAGCTTTTTGCCACGATATGACATTCTTCGTCGTTTGTAGTCCCTTTCTTCTGCCAATAACTCTTCTCTTGTCTTGGTCTTGTTTGTTTCCTTGTGTACAACCAACAAAGAAGAAAGAACTTCTGAGATTTTAAGAGTGAAACCAATTCTCTAATTATCAAAAAAGGTTCTTTTAAGAAGTAATGCCCGAAGATAACAATCTAGTAGAAATGCCTGACGAACCAAATTTCAGGCTATCACTAGATTTATTCCTCAGCCGATTACAGCCATACTTTAAATGCACTTAACAGTACCAGACAGCATTATGTTTCTTCTATTTTATCTCGAAATAATGCTATAAACTGGTACCTGGTTACTTGATTGTTGCCGAGGAAGCCCATCATGGTCAATAATAGGTCTATACTGACTTCGGTTTTTTCGCTCCTCATCAGCTCTTTGTGAGAAATAATCATGCTCAAGCATTCTACAAATAAATAAACTTGGTATTTATTAGAATGGCAATCTAATTAAGTGAGCATTTTAGTTTACCAGTTTTTCTTTCTTCTCTCTTGCACTAGTTATATACTTCAATTAGATTTCAACATATTAAAAGTAAACCTGCAAGCAAGCTGAATATAAAAAGAAACTGATCATAATGTCATACCGTTGATATCTAGTAAGGGTTTGTGAAACTCGTTCTCCCTTAATTTTTTCTTCTAGCAAGGACCGTTCATGCAATGCTGCAACGGCTGCTGCAACCTGGGACACAAACACCACCTTATTGATTATGATTATGTTCCTCATACTACATGCACCATCAGTGCTTAGTGGTTTCTTAACTCCATCATCGGCAACACTGCTGCCATCGACATCCAAATTCAATGAACCCTCTTCGAAAGCAGGAGACTCTTTCAGCTTTTGCTCCAATGGGAAAATTAACGAGCCCAATGCAGCATCTAGTATGCAATGCTTAAGAATGTTTATGGCAAATACTTTTCCATTGAATTCACCATAGAGTATGGAAAGCTGAGATGCCAACCACATTAGTGCCTCAACCAAAGTGGGACACTCAAAATGCCCACTCTCTGAATCTCTATACTTTACCTTACTTAGAGCTTCCCTTAAAATTGCCTTCAAGCACAGGGTAATGAGCAAAATTATATGATCTCTCATAGGCACATCAATCACAATCCCATACTTGGGCGAGTTTGCGATCACCCATATTGCCAAATGACACTCTCTAACCACACCTAACCCCAAAATGGCAGATAGTACACGGTTGGAGTACATACAAGGATACTCATTCCATCCCTGAACTTCGTTTTTAATAGCCCACGACTCCGATGGGAGAAATCTACTCCATTCCTTGTCACAATCCATCATCATCTCCCTCTCGGAAAAATTTGCACACTCAGCTGACAAAACTGAGGGAAGTGTGAACGTTTTGTTGAAACCATCCGGAGCTGAAAAGTTAACAACACCAGGGCAATCACGGTAGAAGAAATTGGAACCAAATTCGGCATAGTAATGCTCCAAGGACAAGCACAGGTCAGCAGCGTCGGAGCCGTGATGCGTTTGAGTAAAACTTGTTCCGGTTTGGGAGGATTTGAGGGTTTTGGGGTAATTGAGCGGCGGGAGAAGGCGGTGGAGAGGGCGGGGGCAGCGGAGGGAGTGGGAGAAAAGGGAGTGAGGGTGCACGCGGTGGTGGTGGTTAACAGGGCAGGGGATGAGATCGGAATTAGGGTCAGGGACGAGGAGAGTGGAAAGTGAGTCAAGGGTCTGGTAAGACTCACGAATGAGGCTACTTAGAGACGAGAGTGTGGTGGCAAGGTCAGGAGGAGTGGGGATTTCGGGCGGCTGAGAGTGGAACAGATTGGGGTTAGGGTTAGGGTTAGGGTTACGGATTGAGGGAGGGAAAGGGAAAGATGGGTGGGAAAATTGAGCAGGGGTGCGGTTCATGGCAATACCACTGGAAATTCCCACCTGAGAGAGATAAAGGGAGAGAGTTACCGGAATCGATCGGCGTGCTGAATCGACTACGACGTCGTTTCTTTCCAGCTCAATAGCAAATTACCAATGGGAGCTGCGAATGCACAAACTCAGCGCCTTCTTTCTTTTCTTTTCTTGTGTTGAAGGATGAAGAAGATGAATACAAACAACACGACGCCGTTGGGACTTTCTTTTTATTTTCTTTCCATTCTACTGATCATGGCCGTTGGAAGCATCCAACGATCAAAAAGCATAATTCCCAAAGACTGCACTATATGCCATGTACGTACCGTTTGTTTGTGGAACGTGTGACATTAGCGTCTGTGTTTTCAGTAACAAGGTTTAACCATTTCGAGTTTTTATGTATTCGAGTTTCAACCACACGTTAGCTTTTACGCATTCATCTATAACATTTAGAAGATGCACCAACTAGTAAATACTCTTACTTTTCAACCTAGAATAATAAAATAATTAACCTGAACTCTCCTTCCATTGCAAATTCAATCCAAATATCCAATCAATGAAATTTCTAAACCTAAAATTTAGAGAGGGAGAAGAACCCCCCAAAAAAAAGGCGAAAAAAAACAAAAGAACCCCGAAATTTCTATTCCGTATGAAGCCGCGCTGGAAAGAGGAACCTCCAAGAAAAGTTGCAAAATCAAATCCTTTGCAAACACGAAAAGCATACAAATTAAACCCAGAACTGACCAATTAGAAAAGACGTCCGGACAATATTCTCAACACAATGATGCAACTTTTAGACCAAAAGCAAAAACTCTGGTTTTAAATGACAAATAATTGCCAAATCAAAGCATAAAAGCAGATGTACCATAACATTAACACTACCATAATGTTACATGGGCAATTGGTGGTTATCGCGGGATCTGCAATAATCTCATCTCCATTATTTAAGGCACGTACAAATCATGAGACCTTAAAGAGGGGGGGAGATACTTCTTTAAACTAGAAACATGAAAAGATCATCCATTTCATTAGCTTACGAATTTCCTAGAGTATAGAAGTGACCTTCCTAATTTGTCTCTCCTATTTTATCTACAATCCCGTCTAATTTCTCTCTTCTATCTATCATAAGGGAAATCCAAATCATTCTCAGCAACTTTAAAATGCTGGGGACGCTGGCCTGAGCACTGTAGATTCCACATTTTGAAATAAGCCCTTTCCAGATTCCTCACCTGCAACATGTTGTTTCAAGAGCTTACTTAGCATTATGTTTTCCGTATGTATAGTAAGAATACAAGCAAAGATACTACTTTTTTACAAGACAGTAAGTTAGAATTCAGACTTACCCAGCGTGTTGTGTCAAACAGAGGGCAAGTCATTCGGACTGCCTTGAGTCTGTTGGCAAGCGACTGGAGCTTTGGGGGATTCAATGCCAAAGATACTGCCTTCTCTTCGTACTCTTTCATACTGTACAAGCAACACAGGAAAATTAAAATGCTAGAATTTACATTCAAACCCAACCTCTGGAATGCAACCTGGAAACAAGCATCTTACAGATAACAAGGGCACTTCTACAACAATTATCGAGCCCTTAGACTGAAATTTTTTTTCCCTTCCTCTATGGTACAAAGTGAACTACACACGAGGTATAGAACTCCGCTACCAGCTTAACATACAAAAACCTGGGTTTACTTTGCCAGTAAAAAGAACTCAGTTGCCTGGTTTTATTTTTATTTTTTCAAACAAAAGTAGGAAGAATCTAGAATAATTAATTTTCATAAAAAAATTACGACTTTCACTCCGTTACCCCAAAAGAACCGAAATCTCTTGGGCCATGCAACTCTCCACACTAACCACATCAAGACCCCTAATACCCAAAGCTAAGCATTGGACATTTATGGAACTCTGCTGAAACTTTATACAGACAAAGAAGGTATGTTCCACCAGATATGTTTAGGGACTTGGAATCATGTTAAACTGTCAATTGTTTTACATTAATGCTAAAAAGACATACCTGCTAACTAACATCTCCTCCCCCAGTCCGGTGGCGACACACAAAGATCCAGCAACCCTGGTGGCCATCTTCTCAAGGGGAAGGGTCACCATCGGCAAACCTGCCCATAGAATATCTGTGCCGGTAGTATGTGCATTGCATAAAGGCCTACAATGAAAACATACAGCAATCAATATTACAGGCTACTAGGTGGAAACAATGAAGGAGAAACACTTGAGAGTTTAAATGAATCAAGGGAAAAAAAGATTACGTGTCGAGGAATAAATCTGCTAAAGCACTGCGCCTGATATGTTCACCTTTCATGGCAACATCTGTAAAAATAATTTGGTCTGCCTGCACTCCTTGAGCGGCAGCATCTGAATAAAGTCCAATAATTACGTTGATAAATGTTTTTTATTTCAATCCAAAAGCAAAAGGTTTCCATTTTTACTTTTCTCAAAGTGGATATTCACTGTTTGAAAATTTAAGGCTGTAAAAATAGTAAACTATGACGTACATGCACGGAGTCTCATTTCGCCTGCCGCTGGGAATCTGAGGAGCCAGAGTGCACTGTTGGGTACACGTTTAAGAATATTGCACCTAGAGCAGATAGAGTAACTAGTGAGATGCGAAAATTTTGAACTATATAGTTTTAATTTCTTGTAAGAAGTGCAGTTCTGGAAATGAAGGGCCATCATGTTATTACCAAGTATTCAAGATTTCAGGATCCATTTTGTACAACTGATTGAAGCATGCAAATATAAATTTATCCTCGGGGAGACCATAATCCGATCGTTTGTGCCGACAATTCGGATCCAAAACATCCTGATTTTTCTGAAAGCAATATTAATGGGTAATTTAGGTGTCATGCAGCTATGCTCAACTTACATAATAAAAAGATTTAATATACTTCTGAGAAAAGTACCAACCTGCTTATAGTCATTCACAAAGTAGCAATGCGGGAGATGAACAAGCTTCTCAGAGTAAATATGTGAGTAGCGTAAAGGTGAGACAAACTGAAAACAAAGAAAGCAATCACAGCATATCAGGCAAGTACAAGGAACAGAAAATCAAGCTATCTATGACATAAGTGGCTCAATCCCTACCTCATCGGTGACCAAGTAATCAATGTAATTTGCCCCAGTGGTCCCAGGGAACCCCATGTATGAAACCTGAATAGGTGCAGGCTGCATAGCAAATATTTCATTCCTCGCCCCCTGCATAATTCAAGTGCCATAAAGTCATTCCAACAAGTGACAATAGATACAGATTGCCCTGGACTGAAACATAGCTACGGTTACAATGTCCACATGTTGCAGACAATGAGCCTCAACAAAAAAGAATAAGAGCTAGAAACACCAGCGGAAGTATACCTTTGTATAACCATTAAGGTTAATTAAAATCTGTATGTTATCCTCATTAATCATTTTAGCAATCATATCTGATGTCATAGATGAGACATCAACAAAGTGCTCCGCTTCAGACTGGGTACGCTGTCTCCATTCCGTTCCATCATTTGGACTCAAGGCATAGCAGAAAACCTATACAAGAATTCTCAGTTCATCAAGGTAATAAAGCACATAGAAAGAACTGTATGCTGTCCAGTCAAAACAAGAGAGTAGAAAATCACAAACCTCAACATTCTCCTTACTGTGCATCCCAAAAACAGATCCCATAAGATGTGACAATGGGTGGTTACCAAAGTCACTGCTCACATATCTGCAAATCAACAAAGATGTTGATACAGTTAAAATAATTGCAGAGACCTGAATGAAATCATATGCCTTAAGCACAGTATCTTAAAACATACCCAACTCTAAGTCTCTCGAATCCACCATTACGCTTTATGGGAATTGGAGCAGGATGGTTGAAGGCAGTCAATCCAAACCGTGATGCAATTATGGAGCACTGTGCAGCATATTTACGGCTGCACAAAAGAAAAAGAAAGTTTAAATGAGTAGAAATAGTTCCTACCTGCTGCTTACCTATTATTAGCGACAATACTAACTATACGAGGCCATACCTAATATCAAGTGCAAGCATTGGATCAATAGGATATGCTATTGCGTGGAAAGGCTGCACACTAGGCAAAAGAGACATCTGAAATAAAACATAAAACATTCGGTAATTCTGTTGTACAATGATTATAACTACAGATAGATGTAAGGCTATAAAAAGGTAAATGCTCATTGTTAGAAAATAAAGGTTTACTCATGAAATGAGAACTGACATTGATCTGCCTTCTGATAATCCCCTCAACTTCAGCGAACATTTTATCACGATCCTCCCAGCTGCATACACACTGGAACAAAAAATTGGATTAAATTAGTTTATAGGGAAAGAGAAAATTTTAATAGCATTAAGGCATTATGTCTAATCCATCCATGCATAAAGTGCAGTGTGGACATGTTGGTCAATCTGATTTATGTACTATGAATCGATGAACATAAAGGCACTTTAATGGTCGTGAATAACATCATCCAAGAGCTTCAAACAGTGCCGGAGCATATTTCTGAGTACCACTTGAACATGGAAACAGCTGTTAATACACAAAGTATATAATATAATAAGTAATTGATTCAATCAATTCTACGTCTGCATTTAACTGAAACATTTGTTAAGAGCAAGACAATGGCCACCGAAGCCTTGCACATTGGATGATTTTTTAAGTGCATACATAGCACGTAACACACACACTGCCTGACTGATTGAACACAAGCAAACATGCCCACCAATAACTTTTTCATCTGTGACCTTAAGGGATGCTGTCATTGTTAAAATAGGGAATTACTATGTGCACTCCTATTAATCATCTTGCACTTCAAGATCAATAACTTCTAATGTTTAAAAGCAAAGACAAAAAGGAGTGGAAGAACACAAAATAATATTATATGTCACAATCTCATTTCAACAAAGCATTTGATGCAAATCTCTAAACCAGTTGAGCAACCAAATTCAGACTATAGACATCAGCTGGACCAGGAATCTCCAATGCAGGATTCAGATAATACCTGTAACGTATGTAAAAGGTTACAAGTTGCCTCTGGAAAGTCAGGTCGAAGATGCAATGCCTGTTTATAACTCTTAATAGCAGCCTCCACATGTCCACTGCAACAAATATGAGCTTGAGAAATTATAATTCCACTCAAGTGGTTGTGAACTAGTGGCTTTCCATACCCCTCGATACAAAATGAAATGCAACCTAGTTGGAGTTTGTCGGGCCCCGAGTACAATAAATATGTGCCTGGAAGTATAATATCTTTCTAGAGAAGCATTAAACCTAATCATTAGGCGAGAAAATTCGTATGGGCCGCTACTATGACTAATATTCTCAGTTACCCCATAACAAAATCCTTTTGATTGAATTATAGGGTGATTTTCCTCAAGGCAGTCCATTTAGGATTAGGGTAAACAGACTCAGAATCACAGAGCTAATTAGAAGGATTCATGCTTTGTAGCTTTGTCTGTGATACTATATATTAACAACAATAAGAGTATCAACAACAGAAAGAACAGATAAGCATACCTATCCTTGTATGCTGAAGCCAAGTTTGCATGAGCTTCAGCCATAGTTGGCCTGACAGATATTGCATGTATGTAGTCCTGAATTGCCTCACTAACTCTACCAATCTCTTTGTAAGTGTTGCCCCTATTGACAAGCCCATCAGCTGCCAAGGGATCAATGCGAAGAACCTCATTGTAGCAAGAAATTGCATCTGCGTAATTTCCCTGTGATGAAAGCAAACATAGTGCAGATTAAAACTGCAAAAAGGCAATATTTTTTCATGACTCGTCCTAATGTGATCATATAAATACTGTTAAGAGTATGAATGAGTTCTTCGCCCACGTCCTAACAGCGTACGTTACTGAAAAATTATACACTGATAACTATATCATCATATCTGAGCAGGAGATACCGACTTGAATAGGGAGGTGTTAACATGTTTACATATAAAAAAATTTCACATGTTGACCATATATGTAACAAGCGAGGTGTTAACATGTTAACATATAAAAAAATTGTTGGCAACATCCTAAGAGCTTAAATAGTGGTAAAGAATAAACTTCAACAGTTCCATATGTTCACTTAGTTAAACGGTCAATTTATTTATATTCTTAATTTTACGAGTTCAGCCTTCCCTGTAAGAGGATCTCACCTGTATCTATCCTGAGGAGAGGGTCACTTCATTCCGCCCCCCCCTTCCCCCATCCACGGCAACTTTCTTTTTTGGTGTCTAATTGTGAAATAGATCTCTAAGTGTCATGCTTCCAAATACTTTATGCGTTTAAAGAAATGTTGGAGATGAAAAAGTGTTGAGAGGTGAATATTTTATGCATTACAGCATTAGCATAAGAATGGAAAGTCATGCATTTAATAAAGAAACCAATACCTGTTGTTTATAGATAATAGCAAGATTATTAAAAGGAGCAGACAGCCCAGTTGTCACAGTCAGCGTGGCCTTATAGTAAGAAGCAGCAGCAGCCACCATGTTCCTGTAAAAAGGCACCATTAATTGTTAATTCCTGTTCAACATCCAGCACTAGTAGTCTCAATATTAATAAAGATTCATAAATACTTCAGAATCACATACCATTCCATATAAATATTCCCAAGGTTGGTAAGTGCTTGTGGATGATTAGGTTGTAAAGTAAGGCATTGCTGCATGCAGACAAATTAAATGTTTAAGTAAAATGAAAGTTATATACGAGAACCAATTAAGCAACTTAAAAACAAAACCTGGCACAGCAAGATGAACCTACATTGTAGCATTGAATTGCTTCATCCACTCTGCCAATGTCTTTCAAAGCGTTACCCTTTAAGTGGTTGGGAAAATAACAATCCAATCAGTAGAAATTCCAATTGCGACTCAAAAATCTGAATAACATTATGGTATCACGAGAACCAACCAAATTATTGTAAGCCTCCAAAAATCTTGGATCACAAGCAATGGCTTGCTTATAATGTAGAACTGCCAAATCCAGTTGACCTTGCTCGTAATACGTACTGGCCAAATTACCTGCTCAAGACAATTCAAATTATGGTCAAAATGAGTAAGCTATTCCAAACTGAAAGTTGCATTCTGGTAAATAAGTTGCATACCACAAGCTCAGGTACGCCATTAAAAAAAAAATAGGAGAAAACAAACTCAGCTAAGTTTATTAAAGTACAAAGTTGAGACAAAAAGTGGCCGTTAACAGACTCGTCCATTTGTAACATTTTCTTTCTTCTATTTTATTTCTCTTTAAAGAACATATAATTGAAGTTTAAAGTAGTTAGTTGAAACAAGAAAGTAGTGTCAACTGACTCATCCATGTTCTGTATATTTCAGCAATGCTATTTTCTTTCTGGTCAACCAGGTGGCACAACCAATAGGATAATAGGTAAAGCTTAACTAGGTGGCAGGCAACAATCCAGAGATATGAAACATGGGATACAAACATAAAGCAATGCAAATAAAAAGTTTGCATTACTATAAAGAATACAAGAGAAAAAAAAATTCAAAAACAGCCCAATCACAAAATAACTTGATAGTAGAATAGATTCTTTAGAGTCAGGACATGGTACAGTAATGCTCACCGAAAGCCATTGCATAATTAGGTCTTGTCTGCAGTGCCCGCTGATAACACACAATTGCCTCTTGAGGCAATCCCAAAGCCTGGAAAAGGCAAAAGAAAGATCTTGTTTTTCTCCAATACAAGTCCAGCCACTTGCACCTATCCAACCTTACTTGCATTAGGCATGACAGCTTACCTTATAAACATTCCCAAGGTTGAGATACGCATCCGGAAAAGCAGGTTTCAGTTTCACAGCCTCCTGAGATAGGACAGATAAATCACATAACATTAGCTCCAAATTCAATAACCACTTACGTACGATGACTGAAGAGCAAACGAGCACTAATAACAACTAGTAAATAGCCAGCAGATATGAAATAGCCCAAGTGTTATTGGTGAAACACGGGAACTCAAACCAACAAGAAAGACGAGTTGAATTCATTAAAAGTTGAAAGAAAGAGGATACCTTATAATACTGCAGAGCTCTATTAAGATCACCAGACTCCATGAAAAGACCAGCAAGATTTGACCAAGCAATAGCAAAGTTTGGTTGTATACGTAGAGCCTCGAGGTAGCAACTGTATGCCTGCACAAAAGGTTAGATTCTGACTATTTGCAGTCTTGGAGATGGTAGTTACAACAAGACCATCATCTGAGCCCTGGCTTGAGGATAACAACTCGATATCTGTTCGAACTGTGTCAAACTGTGAATTCAAACACAGTTCAACACATGATTATTTCCATCAGTACCTTTACTGGAGAAGCATTAGTAAATTAAAGTATGAAATAGAATTAGTCCTTCCAGCAGACTACTGATGAAACGAATATTCATTTAGCCCCCACACAGGCTGTGCAGGGATGAATTTGGGCCAGGAGAAAAATCATTTCAGCACTAACTCAGATTTAAGTACTAAATTCTGTAATGAATTGTCTCCACTGTCATCAGAACAGGAAGTGATACATCAGTACCATAATTCTAGCCAAATAGCATGGCACCTGGGAAAGCAAAAATTGTACTAGCATAAAACTACCAAATCCTATATATCGTAATGCAGATCTTAGCTGCCACTATATATGAAGAGACTAAAAAAAGAAATCCAAAGCACTGAATTTAATTGTTACAACTTACTTCTTGCACCAAGCCTCGCGCTTTCATTAAATTACCAAGATTGCTATGGGCGTCAACCTGTATGCCAATTGACAAATTGTGAGTCAACTTGCACATACATTGAAACCAGAGTAATGTGTACCCTTCAACCAAAGTAAATAACAAACAAAACATCATGTAGAAAGTTAAAGCAATCTAGATTGAACTCTACCAAATGGGGATTCAGCTGAAGTGCCTGACGACAACACTGGGCTGCCTCTTCAAGCCTTCCTTTCCGCATGTACGCACTAGCTAAGTTTGACCATGCATCACAGAAATTGGGTCGAAGCTGCAGTGAAACGAGACTAAGGTCAACTAAACAAAAATAAGAGAATGCAAGAACATTGATTTTACAAATTGCATTCAAGAGTTGAAACAGATTAACTTGAACTTTAAAACAAAGGACATCTAGAAAGAATGCAATAGGGAACTAAGTAGAGTAACTTGAATCTAAAACTGGTAAAAAAAAAGTAAGAAAAAGAAAGATAAATTGACATTAGTTTAGTCCATTTAAAAGAAAAGAGGGAAAGCAGGAATTACTGGAAGTGTGTACAAACCTCAATGGCAATCAAATAGTAGCGAATCGCAAGGTCACTATTGCCTTTTTCCTGTTTTAAGAGCATACACACTCTAACATTATGAAAATTGTTCAAGCATAACAGATAGAGTGGATAAAACTACCTCCAGGCAATTGAATTCATAACATTACCTTCCAAGCATTGGCCATGTTACCATAACACTCAGCAAAATGTGGCTCTATTCGAAGGGCTTCTTCATTTTTGGCAATACACATATCAAAGTCATGCAACTGAAGTGAAACAAAGAACATGTACATATTATTAATTGATTTCAGATTCCCAAAACCCAGTTGAATGGAAATAAACTATAGAATAGATGAATTTACAGTACAAGGAATTAAAATTGCACCTGATAATATATTGCACCCAAAAGAAGGAGATTATCAGTTCGAATTGGATTTCTCTCATATACGATATTGCTATGCTCTAGGGCCTCTTTATAGTTGCCGGCCTTGTACATTTGGTGAGCAAGAGCCAAATGTGCATCCTCATCAACTACATAATCAAATAATTCACCATTTAGGTTCAACTTTAAGAAAACTCAAAAGCTGAAAACACATCCTGTGGCTTCCAGAAACCCCTTGGAGCAAGATTTCATCAACATATAACATTAAACCGAGCAAGAGGCAAACAGATTATGAGCCTAACTCTAAAACTCGACATCCATACAATATGTACTTCGCATTTCCCTCATTATAACAGAAAATTCATGATCCCTGAAACCATCATCTATCCTAATTCCCCAAATAGGAGACAATTGAAGTTACTAACTTGGACGAAAATTAAAAGTTAATTAGGGACCATCTCAACAAAATTTATAATTCCAAGCAAAATTTGGGATCACGATTCACTAAGCGTACCTTCATGAGCCTCAGGAGCCTTGAAGGAGACCAAGCTGAGCGAGGCAGGCTCAGGCTTTCCTGCTGCGAAGGACTCGATACCAAATTGAGCCCTAGACGACGACGCCCCAACCAGCTGCTGGGGCTGTCGAGCCTCGCCGTGCACTGTCATCATCGTCGTGATCCTCCTCTCACCCCTCCGATCACTATCATGAAACTGCGATCGGATGGCAGATGATTTCCCGAGCTGTCTGCTCCCCTTTTAGTTTTTTTCTGATCAGTTTGTATCAATTGGGAACTTTCTGGTTCTCTCTTTAAATTCGCGTCACAGAGAGAGAGAGGGGGTTTAAATATAAAAAGGAAAGAGAAAAGTGGAGTTTGAGGACGAGGAGTGATCTGGGCCGTGCGATGCGGAACTGTGATTAAGATGTCGCATCAGTTGGGTTGTAATTTGTATTTGATTTGGTTAATCTTATTTGGACACGTAACCTTAACTAAGCCGCGTACCATAATTAACGTTTAATTATTTTTGGGATTTACATTTGATTCATCACTTAAAAGAGAATTTCTATTGGAACTTTCATATTTCCTCACTTGACCTCTTCTCAATTTTTTTCTCCTCAAATTTTCAGCTTAACCCCCAGAAGCTTAAACTTTTTTTTTTCCAAAAAAAAAAATCAAACGTGTAATACACATTGCTAATGAATGAACATAATCTTAATTATAAATAGTTGGGTGGTGCAATTGTGATGAGTTCACTAAATTTTTTGGATTTGAGGTTGGGTTTGTGTTTTATTTGCTCAATGTTGTGACTGTGAGTTTAGATTGAGCTGAAAATTTAATTTATGTATTTTTTTTTGACACAAATTAGCAAATTCAAGTTTGAATAAAAGAAAGACTAGAGAACTGAGATAATGAAATTGAAGAGACAGAGAGAAAGAGATGACTAGAAGAGACAGATCATTTATGCGTCTTCTTCTTCTTTTTTGCGTTTTTTTTTTTGCATCTTTATTTTTTAGGGTCCTATTGGGTGGGGGGCCATAGGCTCAGGCCTTGCCTGCCTTGCCCAAGCGCCAACCTTGCCATCCCAACACAAAGCTTGACAAGTGCGTTGGTGGCAAGAGTTTTTGGTGTTAAATATTTGTCTATTTCAGCACCGAGTTTGTTTTTTGCATGCTCACTACCGGGAGCTTTTAATAGCTTGAAGCAATTGAAGGTACGTCTTGTTCGTTGGTTTTATTGGGCATAAGTTACTGAGTTTCTCAAGAGATTACCTAATCTAGAAGATCTCATCTTAGACATTGATATTTTCACGTGGAAGAAGCAAGAAGAATTTTTGGTGAATCTTTTATATTGCTTCATTGATAAAAAAAAAAAGAGGAAATTTTCGAGTTTTGTCAAATTCTCGATCATTTATACAACATGGTTTACCTATTATGGTTGCACGTACATAGTTTGGTTCTGGTTCGAGTTAAAGTTCAAGAAATTATAAAAAACGGAATGTGTTTCACGATTTAATTAATATCTAAAGTAACTCATTTAAACTAACTAATTTTTCTTGTCCAAATTGCAAACAATATAGAATATTTTCATGTAGTTCTCAACTATATCTAGTGCACGGAAAAAGAAAGGGTGAAAAGAATTTCAATTGGTTTTATACTTTTATTAGCTTTCTTTTGAGCAATTGGTGAACCAAGTTAGACCAATTCCAAATCGTTTTAGTTCGGTATTAAACAAAAATTTAATGTTTTGACATAAGGTATTGAACCAAACCAAAACTTTTGTTCATTTTCGGTCGGTTTGAACCATTTTTTAGAAGAAAATTAGAAGGGAAAGATTGCTGGAATTAGTGGGGAGGGAGGGATTGAAAAATTATAAATTCATCAAATCTTGGATAAAATTCATCAATCAAGCACAAGTTGGATAAAATTCATCGAAAAGATCGAGTACACAACCTAGAAGTTGAGCTTTTTAGGGTTATTGGAAATCAGGCCATTAATTCATTGCCAACCATATAGTAGGTAAAACCAAACCATGCTCAAGATATTTACTAAACTATTAGCTTATTGTCATTTTAAATTGTATATGCGTGCTCTTTGTAGATTGTTAATCCTTTGAAATGGACAACCATAGTTTGGCTTTATGGTTTCTTTATGCAACAAGATGATCAAGTTAGTGGGTTGGTGATGGTGAGCTGTGAATGGAGAGTGGTCTGGTTCACCTTTTGATATTATGAAACTGAATCGCAGGTATCTTTCTAGGGATATATAATTTAGTTTTCAAGGATTATCCAGTTTGATCTCGTCTTTTCTTTAAAAGATGCCCCTCCCTCTTCTTTGAACTATTTTCAAAGACATTCGTAAAAGAACAATCAAAAGCCAGCCAGCATTGGAAAAAGTTAATTTCCTTTTTAGGAGGTAGTGTGATAAACAACAATATGCACTCAGATTCAGCAAAGATGAAGCACAGATCTATATGGAATGGAATGTCATATATAGACAAGGATGAAACATAATAAGGTATGTACAGGGCACTAATGGAAGTTTTCTATACTCGTTTAAATAATACAAGTAATGACTACACAATTAGAATTTAGAATCAATCAGGGTTCATGCAGTACCTCTAGAAGTCGAATTCGTATCATTATTATCACTCGGGGAATCATTAACAAAGTGTAGGGTTTCTGACTCATTGGACCCAATAAGCATGGAAACAACTTCCCTCATGGTCGGGCGGTCAAATGGAGACATACTTGTGCACATCAAAGCAATTTTCAATACAGTAATCATGTGAGAGACAGTAGCAGCAGCTTCATCTTGTAAGTTTAGTCGAGCATCGAGTACTCCTGATGATAAGGAATGGTTGAGAATGAAACTTCTTACCCACGTTACCAGGTCACCCCCTTCGTCTATTGATTGTACTGGTGTTCTGCCAGTCAGCAACTCCAGAAGGACCACTCCGTAGCTGTAGATGTCACATTTTTCCGTGACTTTCATAGTGTATGCATACTCTGGTTAACGAGATCGAACTTTGTTAAAAAATTGAGAGCATACATAAACAATACTAATAGTAATTTTAAAAAATTAGCCATAAGGCCACTTTGGGTGGCCTTATTATTCAAAAAGCCACCAAACATTTTTTACTGAAATAAGGCCACTAATATTTACAAAAATGCCACCGCAATATTTACAAAAATGCCACCGCATTTTTTTTGCTATTATTTACAAAAATGCCACTGGATACGAAAAAACCAATAAAGCTACTGTCAAAGACCAATAAAGCTATTGTCGAAGACCACTAAAGCTACTGTCAAAGCACAATAAAGCTACTGTAACATCACAATAAAGCAAAGAACACTAAAGCTACTGTTAAAGAACACTAAAGCTACTGTCCAAGAACAATAAAGCTACTGTCCAATACTGGATACGAAAAAACCAATAAAGCTACTGTCAAAGACCAATAAAGCTACTGTCTAAGAACAATAAAGCTACTGTCCACGAACAATAAAGTTACTGTCCACGAACAATAAAGCTACTGTCCAAGCACAATAAAGTTACTGTCCAAGAACACTAAAGCTACTGTGACCTTATTTCAGTAAAAAATATTAGGTGGCCTTTTGAAAAATAAGGCCACCCAAAATGGCCTTATGTCTAATTGGCCCTAGTAATTTTGAAGGAAGCAGGCATAGATTGTTGACTAGCTAGAAGGGCTCAAAAGAAAGCTTACCAGGGGCAATATATCCATAAGAACCAGCAACCGCAGACATGGACTTGGAATATGGCATGTCAATCACCTTTGCCAACCCAAAATCTCCAACATGAGCTTCAAACTTATCATCAAGAAGAATGTTGTTGGACTTTATGTCACGGTGAAAGATCCAAGGTTTGCAATCATGATGCAGATAAGAGAGACCCTGGGCAGCCCCAAGAGCAATATTGAACCGAGTTCGCCAATCGAGATTACAAGATTTCCCATGAAGCAATTCTCCTAAGCTCCCCCTTGCCATGTACTCATAAAGCAGAAGATTGGAACCCTGATGGTAGCAGAAACCATACAGCTTCACGATATTTCGATGCCTGATATTTCCTAAAGTTAGAATCTCAGCATGGAAACTACTATCCACATTGTTCCCCTCCCTGTTGGATACAACCTTCTTAACAGCAACTGTATGACGTCCTTGAAACAAGACGGCTTTATACACAGTTCCAGAAGCTCCCCTTCCAATTGCAAAGCTCTCATCAAAGTTATGAGTCGCCATAACTAAGTCTTGGAAAGTGAATCCTGCCTTTGGGGAAAAGTACATGTCCAAAACTGGAGAAGAGAGTGCTTTTTCTTGCACAGAAGTTGCTACATTGTGTATCGGACGTCTCATGAAATATATAATGATTACGATTAAGATGAGAGAAACACCACCAATGGCTGCTGCAACAATAGCAATAATCTTCCCTAAGCGGGATCCTTTGTTTGCGACATCTGGAGGAAAAGAGAGTGAAGATGGTGGTGTTTCGCAAGCACCAAGAGGGCCACCGCAAAGTCCTTTATTCCCAACGAAGCTGCTAACAGCCAAATTCTGAAAGAATGGTAGAGGAGGAATAGGCCCTATCAAGTCATTGTATGAAAAGTTGCAGCCAAGTAAACTTGACAGGTTCTCAAAAGAACCTGGAATTTCACCCGTCAAAAGGTTGTTATCAAGTAGAAGCAGTTCCAGTAGAGTAAGATTTCCAAGTTGAGGAGGTATCTCCCCAGAAAGATTGTTATAACTGAGATTTAATCCAATCTGGAGGCTTGAAAGGGCACCCAACTCAGCTGGTATACCCCCAGAGAATGAGTTGCCACCCATTTGTAGCTCAGTCAAATGCAAGAGTTTTCCCAGTGCAACTGGGATATTCCCCGAAAGATGGTTATCGGAAAGCTTGAGAAGCTCCAACTGAGAAAGTGCTCCTATCTCACTTGGCAAGACATCCGAAAAGTTGTTACTACTCAGATCAAGCCGTTGAAGCATTTTACAATTGAAAATTTCAGTTGGTATCCTTCCGGAAAGTAAATTCGATGAGACATTGAAGATCACCAACTGCGAGAGGTTACCAATCTCTCTTGGCAACTCAGATCTAAAGTAGTTGTTTGCAAGGTGTAGTCTTTGCAAAGTTCTACAGTTACCAATTGCTGGAGGAATGACACCGCTGAACTTGTTCTGATCCAATTCAACTGCAGAAAGGTTAACCAGTTTGCACATTTCGGCTGGAAGAGTACCTGTAAGGTTGTTTCCGACCAGACGAAGCTGCACCAATGACTTGCAGCTTGTGACCCCAGTTGGGATACTCCCGGTGAGCCTGTTAGACCCCAAATTTAACAAAATCAGATTAGAATTTCTGCAGACGTGACGAGGAATCCTTCCTGTCAGTAAGTTCCCGGATAAGTCAACCACCCAAAGTTGGCTATACACTCCAAGTCCTTGAGGAATTATGTCACTCAGCATATTGTTAAACAACTGTAGCATGATCAACTCATTCATGTACTGAAATCCACTAGGAATTGAACCAGTGAGAAAATTGATGGAGAGATCGAGCTTCGTCAGGTTTGTCAAGCTTGTGAGTTCCTCTGGAATAACACCTGTTAGTTGGTTCTGGAAAAGATAAAGCAATTGCAGACCCGCTATCTTACTGAGCTCAACTGGTATATCTCCAGACAACAAGTTCTCAGAAAAATCAATCTCCGTAACGAGAGAAAGATTACCAATCTCTCTTGGAACTGTCCCATTCAACATATTTCTGTATGCATATAGCTTCTTTAGAAACACAATATTCCCAAGCTCCTTTGGTATCTCTCCTTCAAGCTTGTTCTTATAGAGGGCCAGAGTTTCCAAATTTGTGCAGTTGCAAAGCTCCTTTGGAATAACTCCAGAAAGCAGATTACCCCAAAGAATCAAAACACTCAAATTCTCGAGCATTCCAATCTCTTTCGGGATTTCTCCGCTTAACTGGTTTTGAGCTAGACCAAGATACCCCAAGCTTTCACATTCACCTATCTCGGAAGGTAAGCTTCCTGATATCAAATTCTCCCCTGCCCGGAAAGTCTTCAATCTTTTGAGATTACCAATAGAACGCGGCAGCGGTCCACTAAGATTATTACTGTATGCAATCAACTGGGACAGGGAAGAGAGATTTCCAAGTTCTTCTGGGAAAGGCCCTGATATTCTATTATTGCACACATTCAAGACTTCTAAATAAGAAAGTCTACCTAATCCTGTCGGAATTTGACCTTCAAAATTATTGTTATTTAAGCTAAGAACCTGCAAATACGAACAATTCCCAATCTCTTCAGGTATACTCCCAGACATTTCGTTGAAAGAAAGGTCAAGTTTATTCAGGTGAACCATTCTACCAATGCTTGGAGATAAAGAACCCGAAAGATTCATCGAACTCAAGTCAAGAGACAAAACCACCGGATACAAGCCGTCGCTGCAATTCACTCCCCTCCATCCACAAGGAGTTGAATCACTGGAATTCCAACTAACAAGATGACCAAACTCGTCAACTATTCTACTCTTTACTTCTAGAAGGTATTGACCCTGATCATCGAGCCCCTCAGATTCATAAACCATAAGGGCAGCAACAAGAACAACTATAGTAATTAGCAAACCCGATGATATCTTCCCCATGATCATCAAGTGAAATTGAAAACAATAACCCTTGTTCTAGCACTCAAAACATCACTAGCTGAACAAAATATATAATTCCCATAACTTTTGGAGAAAAATTACAGTTCAAGGGAGTTGTTGCACAAACAAACATGAACAAGGACCAAAGCAGAGCTTCAAAAAGATGCAAGCAACATGAGGGAGCAATTATTTTACATACCTCAAGTTGGAGACCAAAAATGGAAAACAAAAAGAAGCCATCAAAGAGAGCCAACCAATTCTCTAGGAACCAACAAGAACTATACTTTACTTTCCCAGAAAAGGAAAATTTACTGGGAAAAATCATTGGGTTTTGATTGCACAGAGTGGTGCATCGAATATGGTGAGCTAGTCTTCCTCTGAAAATTTCTTGAGCAATGACTAATCAGATGCAACGAATCGCCACCTTTCTAATGAATAATGATGATCTTAACGAACAGAAAAGGCCAATTATTCATTTTGTCCCCAGCAAAATGATTTGCAGGATCCCACTTTGTGTGAATGACAAGGATGATATGAATGTGAGAGAGAGATAGTGAGGCTGGAATGGCCGACAAAGCATGCACAATATTTTAGTGCTTCACAAAGGCAACTCTAATGGCTCTCCATTTCTTTCTTTTTACCAATGAAAACAAACAAAGCAAAGACTTCAAAATGTTCAAGGCCTGCTGGCTTAGAAAGATGGAAACCAACTGAGCAAACCCAGTCAAATTTATTAAATTGGCATCAGGTTTTGAGCAAGTCAACTTTGACCTCATGTACACTATTTGCATTAAGATAAGTTCAAGTCTATTGTTTATATTTTATGGGAAAGTTAGCCAGTGCCCTTTCGATGCCCTCTACGTTATTTTCCAGAGTATTTGATTTTCTTAGGCCAAACGCGTAGAGCGTAGTTTTTGCCAGACCATAATTAATACTATAATAGTGGGTTTTGGATCTTCGATATATACTTGACGGGTGGACTGGAATTCAGGGTTGACTAAGATTACCTAATAATTTACAATAAGAAAATGAGAGAATGAAAAAACGTTGCATATTGTATGGTAGAATTTCCAATGAAATCAACACACTTCACATAATGTCATTGCTGACGACCCCTCCCCTCACAGGCTCACACATCATGATAGATATTACTTGATACTTTTTTATTGCTCGGCACCATTGACATGTCGTTATTACCTATGTTTGTTTAATGGTTACGGAGAAGCGGGTGGTAGTAGTGTCCTATCCAAGCGCTTCATTCTTTTAATTTAATAACTCTTTTAGGTGGTAAGTCACTAGTAAGTGCCATTCATATATATTGAAAATGATCATTCTTTTCTGTTATATTGAAAAGCATCCAATGCCTACGGCTTTAAAATTTGGACACTTATCCTGGGGAACAAGCTCAAGAGTCCAAAGTTTAAGCTCCAAGTGCCCAACAACTTAAAGATAGATATGAAATAAACTAAGCTATTCTAAACTAAACTAACAAACAATCACCAAGCTTCTCAAGCTAGCTAAACAAGACTGAGGATCGATTGCTCACACTTACGGCTTTCAACTCCGGATCGCATGTGCAAGATCGATCGCTTCAACCTCACAAAACCAATCAAATACCACAAGGCAAACAAACAACCAAGCCATTGAATCGACTAGCCAAGCTTCGGGAGGCGAGTGGAGATAGGCAACCAGTGGCGGAACCAGAATGAAAAAGTAGGGGGGGCTAATTTTCAAAGTAAATTTTTTAATGAATCTCGCCGGTAGGCGAGATTTTTTTTTTTTTAAAGAATCTCATTGATAAATTAAAATTTTAGATTTTTAGACCAATCAAATATCAGAGAAAAAACATAAACACCCCCAAAATCAAACAAAAAAAATTGGAACAAGTTGTTTGACCTTTGACCATCACGTGCCTTTTTCAGTTTTTCTATTCATCCTCCTTCTCTCGTCTTATTCCTCCCTTCTCTCTCTTTCTTTCTTCCTCTTTTTTTTTCCTGACCAGCTCGTCCTTTCTCTTCTCTGATGTGCCGCATCCAATTCTCTCTTATGCTCTCTTCTCTCTCTCTCTTTCCTCTTCCTCTGATTTCTCTCTTCTTTTCTTTTTCTCCTTCCTTTCTCTTCTTTCCTTCCTCTTCTTGCCTCCATATTAGCTCTGCAAATCCCTTCCCTGTTTTTTTTTATGGACACTATATATATAGGTATATTTTTTTTGGCCAAAATCTTGGTAGGGCTTAAGCCCACCCAAGTCTCTACATAGTTCCGCCCCTGTAGGCAACCCACACAATCCTCAACACGGGGTCATCATCTCCCCGGAGTCAAATGTAAGAAGCTAGAATTGCCACAAGGGTCCTTAGAACAAGGCCTATCTTTTCATCGCCCGGCAAACAAACAACAACCTAAATAGAAATAATAATACTAATTAACTAATAACTAACTAAACTAATTAACAAAGAAAAATCAACTTCCATATATTGTAACAATTTTAAATCAACTTCCATGGATTTGAACTTATTTCTCCGAGTGTGGAAGTGATCGATTTCTTCTATCAAGTTTATGCTAATGGAGATTTTCAGGAGCCTTTTCTTTTTAATAAAATGTGTTGTACAGGATTTTCTTATTTACATCTACCTTCTCTTCTGACTGTAATTAGCAGATATAGCAGCTATGAGCTATGTAGAGCTCATCACGATTATGTCCTGTATAGTGAATGCTTAGTAACTTGAGCAGGCAAGACTACGTACGTCTTCAGCCATATATATCCAAAAGATGTACCAAGGAGAATTTTACCACAGAATCTGCTGGCGACGATTCAACATAAGTCCATTGTTCAGATTAATTATCATATAGATATGAATCATCATGGATGTTCCCAGAAATCTGGGCTGAAAAGAATCCAAGAGGACCCCTTTGAAAGGAGAAGTTTGATTTGAAAGTAATTCTATAGTCAACATATATAAGTGCTGCAACACAGAATAGAAAGACTGATGCTTGAAAGTACAAACACTCAAATTATAGTTCTTGTTCTCTACAGGAAGCACTATTCAGTTTCAGGTTAATTCGATCAGCAAGCTCTCAACAAGTTCATCTTCCAACCTTGTTGATAAGAGATCGAGCTGTGCTCTTCTCACCAAGATCTATCTGAAGCTGAGATGAAATATCAATTTTATAAGAGAAATAAGGGAAGGTCCTTAATTGGACTTCCTTGAGAGAAATCTATGCTGCTTGTTGGCAATCAGTGCATGTTGTTGCCATGCAGTGGCATACAGGGCCTTAGATTTGTTAATATCAGCTAGGCCTCTTGTTTCAATACATGATAATAAAGGAGGTTGTTCATTTACAATCACCAACTGGTCATTTCCTAATCAAATGTAATAATAGATAGAGCCATAGAGGACAACGCTGGGTGGGATTTTCTAATAGCTTCGAATCTGACATTCTGACCCCAAAGCTTCGATATTTCATGCCACCATATGGCTGGTTTACCATGTCATCAGGTTTCACATTATTAATAACAAGATGATTGATCATTCTATCCAATTCTCTGCATGAGGAGGGAATTCAAGCACATTCAAACACATTATTAATAACAAGATGATTGATTCTATCCAATTCTCTGCACTTGCAATTTTAATTTATTAGAAGAAAATATATGAGAGAAAAAAAGTGATGCGCGCTCTAATACAAAAATTAGTCAAATATTTTGTAGACACTAATATAATATAGATCGATGAGATAATAATTGTGATGCTTTGACATTTTGAACATTGATAGAGTACTTGTGGCATGCTTGAGATGTTCAATGCATGCTTGATATGCTTACAAAACATTGATATTTATTTGGGTAAACGTTATAAATAATCTATGTGGTTTGAGATAATGTTCAACATTAACTCTCTAGTTTTAAATATTTAATGTAACTTATATAATTTGCAAAACTTATCAATATTGGTCCAAATGCTAATTTTAACACGGAATTTAACAATTAAGATCTATGTGCAAGTTATGTGTTAGGATAAAATTGTCATTCAATTATAAAACAGGCGATAGAGTACTTGTGGCATCCATGGTAGAGAGATCACACAAAAACTCATCTCAAGCATGCATTTAACAACCTACCTACTACTTTGTTCTTCTAAAAAAAAAAAAAACTACCTACTATTGTACAACCACTTAATTCATTCTTTTCTATACAATTAGACGGCATTATTTTTTGCAAAACAAAAATTATAAGTGTCCTCTAATCATATTAATTGTCTTATTATCTGCATTTATGTGTGTTCCACAAGTTTAATTGCATGCATGTTCATTCAGAACACTAGCTTGTTCCCTAAATCAAGTGGAAGACCGTCTTCAAGAATGACTTGGTAACTGACTAAACCAAAAGAACGTATCTCACTGGGAGAATATATATAGTCCTGTACTTCTGTATTTAATACTTCTGTATTTAATAGACTTAGAGATCGACCAGACTTCGGTCTTATATATGACTCCTCCTTCAAAAAAAAAAAACCCCCTAGCTCTGATCGAGATATATTCATATTTTGAGTAATAAGTTTGTGGGTTTCTGCCCACCCTCCCGCACAAGCAGAAGGTCAATCATCAGATTCTGAATTATTATTAGCCATGAATATTGATAATCTTCCCGACGCTTTATTGGTAGAAATTCTTTGTCGACTTGCCTGCAACACTCTTGTTTTCCAATGCAAGTGTGTATCCAAGCGTTGGTTCAATCTCATATCTACGCCTTATTGCATTGGCCGCTATCTCCGTCTTCAGCGTGATTTGCAGACGCCCATTCTAACAACCCTAGTTCTGTTTGATCGATTTCGACCTTCTGAGCTCTTCCTAACATCGGAACATCCGGTCTTCGGAACCAGATCCAGAAATTTCAGTCTTGGTTTCCTCCCATGTTATCAAGACCTAGAAAAACTAGCCACAAGTATGGCTTGGCCGTTTCCTATTCCTCTCGAACCAGGCTCCCTAGTACCACCGGTTGTGGTTGCGACTTATAAGGACTTAGTTTTGTGCTGCGCAACCACCCGCAATCAACGCGATTACTTCATCTGCAATCCATTCACCAAACAATGGGCTGCTCTTCCTCCCACCCCTAGAGTCTACCCTAATGTGCGTGTGGCCTTGATCTGTGATCCATACTATTTCAGCGGCGAAGAAGAGCATATTAGTACTCGATCTATCATCCCAGTTAATGCTGAGTATTTGTGGAAGGTTGTGCGACTAGTTCCAACCTCATCGGATCGCAAATGCAACTTCAATGTTGAGATCTTCTCTTCTGAGACCCGTGAATGGAGAGAGTTAGTTGTATTACAGCCACAAACCTTTTATGAATGCGGCTCTTCAGCCGTTGCATACAATGGAATGTTGTATTGGTATCGCGACGACGGCTTTATATTTGAGTTGGATCTGGATCTGTCCATGAGTACTAGTGGTAGTGGTGATCACAATATTGCTAAATGTCGTTTCATCCAGCTGCCTAATGGTTTAAATGTTCAAGGACATCCTCATCTAGTTGTGAACGGAGGGCGTCTGCACTTTTGCAAGTTTGTATTAGTCGATGACAATAATGACGATGATTTGCCTGCATTCAGAGTTTGGGAGTTGAAACAAGTGGTGGAACACCAAGGCAAATTCAAATGGTTAGCAGATAGAGTTTCCCTAACTTCCGAAGACGAAAATGTTCATTTGATCAGATCGAAAATGTCCAGAAGCTTTTGGGTCGTCGCTGTCCTCCGAAATAACGAGGATATCGTGTATTTAAAATGGCGGCCAAACATTTTCACCTGCAACCTCCGTAGAGGAAAATTAGAGATAATTGAAAAGATTGAATATACGGGGCCCCTAAACCGCCTCTACCCGTTGGTGTTCCCTTGGTGGCCTACACCGGTTCCTACACTCTAGAGTCTAGACTCATATCATAGCTTTGGCTATTTTATTTGAATTTTTGCGTGCACTTGATGCATTTGTTTTCATACAATTATAATTAGATAACTAAACAATCTTTTTATTTAATGATCTATGATGTTTTTTAAATAATAATTTATATATGGAAATAAATTATTCGAATTATGAATTTCTAAAATAAAGATTAAAAATTGAACGAGAGAGAAGTTATTTGCGAATATAATTTTTTATGAAGTCGCAATTAGAATTTGTGAGATAGATTTGATTTATTGGTCTCAATGACAATACCTAAGTTGGTTGTTGACAGCATGCACGATTTATGGTACTGCTCGTTTTTAGGATTGTCATATTAAGGATTGTAAATTTGTAATTATCTATTGATTAATAAAGTTTCTGCTTTTTAAAAAAATAAAATTAAAATATGTGCCAGTAAATATGAGTCTCCTTCTTTTCTAGCAAAAGTTCAGAAGTTAAAAGCTTGGACACAGTGAACTAGTGAAGGATATATTTAAGATATTTCCAATCATTATTTGGAATATCTAAGGGAATTTCCTAGTAGGCAAACGTCACATTATCTGTAATCTCAATCTTTTTTTTAATTTAAAATATCAAAATGAATGAGGGAGAAGATATTTGCAAATATAACGTGTAGAGTTTTCCTGTACGTTATTTTCCAAAATATTTGATTTTCTTACGCCAACGCGTAGAGCGTAGTTTTTGCCAGACCATAATACTATAATAGTGGGTTTTGGATCTTCGTTAGTGGTTTTGGATCTTCGTTAATTTACCATAATACTATAATAGTGGGTTTTGGATATACTTAACAGGGGTGGACTGGAATTTCAGGGTTGACTAAGATTTCTTAATAATTTACAGTAAGAAAATGAGAGTCCTCCTAGGAGGGAAGCACATTCAAACACGTTAGGATGAAGTTATAGACTTCCAAAATAGATTCTTATCTATGAAAAAACTATTATTTTGATGCATGGCTCAGTATCTAATGAGGCTCTGAGCACAGTTGGTTATTTTTCAGAACTTTAAGCTATCAAATTGTTGGGTGCTGAACCCCTAATGACATATTCTACGTTTTTTCACCAATAATAGGTGTTTTTAAGTCGTCCAAGGATGAAAAAACGTTGCATATTGTATGGTAGAATTTCCAATGATATCAACACACTAATTCACATAATGTCATTGCTGACGACCCATTCCCCCCACACATCATGATAGAAATTACTTGATACTTTTTTATTGCTCGGCACCATTAACATATTATTACCTATGTTTATTTAATGGTTACGGAGAAGCGAGTGGTGGTAGTGTCCTATCCAAGCGCTCTTTTAGGTGGTAACTGGTAAGTCACTAGTAAGTGCCATTCCTATATATTGAAAAGGCTTATTCTTTTCATTTATATTGAAAAGGATCATTCCGTTCATTTTGATAAGTGAAAAATAATTTCTTCAACAACAATGATCGCTCTCGTTGTCTCTTCTCTCCATACACACACAGAAAAACCGAAAGGAAGAAAAGCATCATGCACGGTACCGGAGCTGATTCATTGAGATTCAGGCCTCTTTCTGCGGCAGTGTTTCAAATGCAGAGACGGTGTTGTCGAACTTGATCCTGTGCAGAGGGGCACCACTTTGCTTGATAGCACAAGCTGTCTTGTCTTCAAGCGGGCAGCGCGCCTTTAACATGGAGAACACATGATTGTTTAACCTCCTTGCTTTCTTCATTACTTCTAACAGCCCATCCCATCCCTGCTACCACATCAAGAAACTAATAAAAACCAAAACCAAAAACAGAAAACTCAACACCTTTCATATATATCAGGGACTTCATTCTAGGAGACTCGTAATTAGTTTTTATAAATTTACCTTGCATGGATAACTATGCAAGGTATTACGTAATTTACTCATGCCTCAACCAATGTTTCATGTTTGAGGACTCAAAATAGCAACCATTCTAGCTAGCTAGTTGGGTGTTTAGTGTCATGCTATCCACTGTATTCCAATATTCCCTCTTAGTGGATAATTGACGTTCATCATATCAGTGATCATCTAAATTATATGACGTTAGCAATAGCTCATAGCAATAGGAAATGAATATAATGAATGTTTAGCTATGCATTTAAAAATTTATTTAGTTCATGATGTTGTTCTCTCAAGTTCCATCTTGTGTAAGTGTAGTATGATAACTGAGAAAACCAATTAGTTTACAGACAAGCAATTCATTAAACAGAAGTTGAAAAAAAAAATGTGTTGTTTCTATACCTGGACAAAATGAGGGCTCTTATGGGTCTGGGTAATTGATGCAACCTCCACTTCAGCAACATTGAGGACCTGATATGAAAAATCCAAGAGCTCGAAATGCAGCTGTTGCCCAAGCAAGTATATTATGGTGCAACCACCCCAAGCTACAGAATCACCCAGCCCTTCCTGACTGTTTGATGATACTCGAATAGACTCCTCTAGATACCACTACAATTTAACAATTAGAACAAGTTAGTTATTATAGCAGCACAACGAGTTCACATTCTCCCAAAATTAAACTAGGTATACTGAATCTTAGTTATCAACCAACCGTTATAGCCAAAGCATATGGTTACATGAACCATTGAGAATTAGCCAATAGTCCAAACTAGCAATGTAATTCATAACTATTTTCAGTCACAATCTTTTATGCCTAAAGGTAGTGATGCTTATGTCAGTGCATTTTGTGTGAGTAGGAGTGGATTTAACTTCCAAGACATCACAAGGGCATCCAGGCTAAAATAAACATCTTCAAGAGGGACCCATTAAGTATAAATTTCTCGAGCAGTACTATGATTCTGATGGTTACTGGTTAACACTCTCACTTAAAGCATCCATCTTTATTGGCAACGCCCACTACAACACCATTTTGGCCAAATGCAGAGCTATGGCAACATAGGGGTACTCAGTGTCTCTAGACATCATTATGTACTAGTATTAAAGACAAATCTTGACCACAGAATACCAAAGCAATAAACATTTTCATGTAAAATGGGCTTCCGGCTTCCTATATATATTTTTCTCTTTTTTGCCATCCCCATCTAGATATTGCAGAGACTACAAAATCAAATTGCTGAACTATTTAAAACAGGTTATCCAAAATGCTAACTTTTTTTTTTAATGTTCTATCAATTAAATTATGTTAGAGAAACATACTGTGCAAGGTTATTCCTTACAATTTGAAGGCCACTGTATATACGATAAAAATCCTTTGAAGTTGTGATGTCAATGAACCCCGTTTTGGGAACAGCACTCCATTTACTGCAGTACTTATCGAGTGCTGCACTAGTAAAAGCTAGAGAATATTCCAGCACACTTCCCGTATTCAAGTTAGCCTTGTACAAAAGATCTGCAAGGAAAAGTAGACATCTGAAAACCTTAACTAGAGAACAACTAAATGTTCCAATTTAAGTCTAAGCATGAGAAACTAAATGTCTCCAGAGAAATTTACACAGGGAACTGTTTATGAATACTATGCAACTGCACACCTGCAGCTTCTGCTTGCTTCGATAAGGTATTGAAGGAAGCTGGATTTGGACACCCAGGGCTTGACACGATTGCAGAAGTAGCTGACTTAAAAAGGTTGACAATAGGACTTTCTCCACCATCTTGAGAATGCAATATTTGTCCATCTGCAGCAGGAAGCAAGCCCAACCAAGGGGCTGTTTGCATGAAATGTGTGGTGTCTGTTTCTCTCTGCCAAGCATGTGAGATTGTGAGGATATGGATCAAGCAGCTACAAAGATTAAATTTCAATTAAAATAGTAATCTATATGATGGGCAAGAACTAGGATTCGCCTGGCAATGATAAAACTTATATTATCAATATAATTACATGCCTCATAACTCACAACATTAAATGTCTTGTCGCATTGAATGTGTGAAATTCTGGAAAGGATTTGGTTTCATACATAGATTCCTTGAGATTTACAGGAGAACACCTCAGACTTTTTCCCTGTTTTGTTTACTTTTTCTCCCCATTCAACAGTGAGTTTTTTCTTTCCACAAAATGAGAAGAACCAATGTCCAAAGAGGTGTCAGTAACTGAGTACTAATGAAAAGCCCAAGTGCCTAACTATGTATACGAACTATTTCAGTGCTTTCTGAAGATAGACAAAAAATCTATAGGCAACATGGATGTGCTAGCATACACACGCATGAGCGTGTGCCTCTTCGTTTGTATGATGCAGGAAAATCTAAAAACAAGAAGTTATGCGGCACAATTCTCAAATTGAGATGTGGTTTCAATCACATGCATATCTCAATTTGCATTACATCTTTGAAGTCCCTAGTAAAATTTGTGTGATAATTAATAAATTGTTATGAAAACATAAGTAGATTACCAACATGGAAGCATCCTTAATGAAATTGTAAAATGACGAATTTAGATCACTAACCAATACGATATCAAGAAGCCCCAGCCAATATAATACACTTCCAATCTCCTTTATACCCCGAAGAACTTCTCCTTTGAGCTCGGATTTGGTTCCCCAAGTAAGCTGTTCTTTAACAAGCCTCATACAACCTGTGCAAACAGATATAAGCACAAACTATGCCATAATTAGCAGTGGTGGGGAAAGGGAGAGGGGGTGCCAAATCTGCAAATGTACTACTCATTATTGTAATAACACATAAAACCCACACACTAACCTAATAAAAAAGAAGACGACAAAAAGTTCAACTAAAGGTGTTGATTGCAGCTATGTCCACAATACATCATATTTAACGATCCACTACATTTACTTTTTCCTTTTTCTAATTACAAAAACTGGTGTCAAATTACAGCCTTATGAATTTCACGTTTTAAAACTACATAAAGGAGAAATTATACTGTCTTCCATAAGAAAGAAGATAAAGCTAGCTTATCAATAAATTTTAACAGTCTCAACCAATCTATGCGTGCATGTAAAAGTCAAATCAAAGGCTGTGTACCTGTCACGCCTCCATCAAAAGGAAGCAGTCCAATAGATTTTGGTAATGCTTCTTGCAATCCTGTTATCAAGGGTTCCAGGGTAGCTGTCTGAAACAAGAACACATAAACCAGAGGGTGAACCTCAGTAAAACTTTAGGCAATATCAAAACCTGTATGCAGAAACACAGAAAATCCTCCAACAACATGATGAACGCAACTACGCAGACGAAACATATGCAGCTTCAAACAACCATTTAGTAATTTACATTTGCAATTTGTCTGAACTACTAATCTCTGCATAGCATGACATACCTTGGTTGATATATGATCTAGAAGTGCTCGGATTAGCCAGGGCAATGATCTAGACCCTAGAAGCCTTACAATGGAAAACATGTGAGGCATCCCAAAAAATCCACTGTGCAACCGTGCAAAACTCTGATGAGCTGCATTTAAATCCTTCCATGAAAACAGTAACACAATAAAGTTAGAAGACATCATGTGGATGAGGTAGTAAAACTTGTTATCTATTTTATTAATAGCAAATTTTTTTTACAGGAATCACAGAGGATTCTTATACACTGAAGAAAAAGGGGTGATATAGGTTACAAAACCATAAAAATTGCGTATATAATAACAATTTAACAGATATGGTGATTAAGAAAGATTGCTTACTTGAGTACCACAATAGAAATTAGGCTTGGCATAGGGAACTGATGGCTTTTGAACAGGAACAAGAGGAACCTTTGCTGATCGTGTAAAACGCTGGGTAGTATTGCAAAGGATGAAGTTCGGCAAGAAATCATTCTGCATCTCTGACCAAATCTAACAGAAACAAAATGAGTAAGCAAAAACTGGCAATGGATGAGTTAAAATCCACAGTTCGAACCTCCTAACCAAGATTATCTAGAGTAGATACTCATTATTATCTTTGCTCCAGTAATTAAGACTGTAGATTAACCCTCAAAACCGAATTACTTCATTTTATTTACCCAAAAAAAAAGAAAGTATTTTCATTTTGTAAGATACATGAATCAGAATAACATATAGGTTTATGATGCCACAGTCAAATGCTTGAGGAAGTTTAATAATAAAAATTTAAGAATGCATTGACTCAAGTGCTGATGACAAAGGTCCCCAAGCTATAAACCATAATGTCCATGTTAAGTTCACAGTTCATCGCAAGAATTAAAAAACAGCACTTACATGTGCATGCGGGATGGAGAAAAAAGGACCAACCAATTTGAGGAACATTTACGTTATATAACAGTCAATTTATTTATTGAAATGTTTCTAAGACGGCTTGCAAAGCAGATGCCACATAAGTTGGGTGCCTTGTGAACTTGGAAGTCTTTATATAAGAAACAAAAAGGATGATTTGGAGAGGGGAGATCACTCAATAATTAGTACCAAAAAAAAAAACAAAGATAGTGAGAAACAGAGCCGAACCTGAGAGGCAAGTCTACTAGAATATGACACGAGTGATATGTTTTCTTGCATCTCATTCAACATTAGACTGAATGAGTCTATTGAAAGATCTCTGGAAAGCAATTCATGGGCATGCTTTAAGATATCCAGCAGATTTTCTAGTTCCTACCAACCAAAAAGTCATGTTGTTAACAATGTCTTTGCTAATATAAACTAAGAGAACAAAGTGATACTGTGAGACTACTTACCACAATAGCACATAGATCCTGAGACTCAAAACGATCATATAGAAACTCAATATTATCTCTGAAAACTCTGTTCATCCGCTCAGCAATTAAACTTCTCAAATCAATCATCCTCCCAAGCAACTGTATGCAATCAGAACTATACTCTAAGTAGAGGATAAAAATACTAATTGAACTCATATGTCCTACATTAGATACATATACAGCCAGATATAAGTATAGAACACAAAAAAAATAAAAAATGAAAATCAATATCAATATCAAAATTTGAAATCACCTTCACTCTGGTCATCTTTAGTAGTGCTGTGAACCTCATAGGCTCGACAGAATATCTTTCTCCGTTGTCCAATGCGAAAAGAAATGACGTATCAAGTAGCTTGCTGCAAGATATGACAACCAACACATATAAAAGGTTGCTCCATTGGTGGCATAGCTGAATAGCCAAAAGAAGTTAGCATACCTTGCGGCCCAGCTCTTGTAATATGTGAAAATAGTATCACAGAGTTTTGAAACAAATATGTCGAAACAATGGTCCACCTTAGAGGGAAAAAGAATATAATAAATCATCTAAGGTGCAAGAAAATTGACAAGAATTTATTCTCAAACTATATGACCCATAGTTGTTGGATGTACTAATGCATTAATTTCATTAAAAGTTAATGTAACATTTCAACATGGCCTCAGAATGAAAGATGGACAGAAACATCCTCTTGGTAACCTAGTGGCCAAGAATTTGTGGTCACCCACCCTTAGATTTAATATCAAGGATTGAGATTATATTATTGTGTTTTAAGTGTTTTAATCTCAACCCTTGATATTAAATCCAAGGGTAGGTGACCATGAATTTTTTGGTGACCAGGTGAACACTACTCGAAAGATGGGTCCTTCAAATATGATATATACTTCAAATCCAAACTTAGCCACAGCTAACTTTCCAGTCTATGGGAGCCACAAGGACACCATTGTGAATTAACCACTAGTTCAATGTACCAAAGAACTAGGTAATCATGAATATAATTGTGCTGGTAATATCTTATATAAGGAAACAAATTAATTAATTGAGACAGGAGGTGCAACCAAGTGCACAAATTCAGGTACCTCAGCCTCAATTTCATCATAGAGGAACCGTTGCTTGAGCACAACCAATGCTTGCTGAGCAGAATCGTTATAGATGTCAAATGGTATCAAAACACTCTCTAGAATACCTGCATTCTGCGACTCAAGCACATAATCCACCAACATCCAGGGAAGAGAGCATTCGATGGGAAACTGCACACAGTGTACAATCATCACAGTTAAGAAGGAATGAAATGAAGAAAAACTGAGCTCAACTATATAAGGGTACAACCGTACAAGTACAACAAGAAAAGTTTGTAACTGAATCACTTAAACCTGTATAAGCATATAAGATAAGAGAGCATGGTCAAAAATAATGTATTTACCTGAATAACACGAGAAGACTCCAAATAAAATTCTCTAAACCATAAGAAACCAAGATCCGTCAAGGTTGCGACAGTCGCTGCAACATAATCACAAGGACAAATTTCAATTTTACTAGAGGTGGCTAAAAATTCCATCTTACGAGATGATCAAAACAACTTGTTATCAATCTCATACACAATGATGAGAACTGGCTACAAGCACAAAGAACTAGCTGCACTATGACTCTGGGTATGTATGTTCATGTGCCAATAACCAGCTCAATAACGATTAGCATTGGGCCAGTGCAAGAACATCAAGGTTTCAACATGTTTTCTGATAGGAGAATCAAGATTAGTACATGACTGCTCCTAAAAGGCTTGATTAGGTACAAGATAAGAATAGCTAGGCCAATCATGATTGTCAAAGCCAGGATAACTGCAAGGATTTAATTAATAAATTATATTGCATCGATTGGGAAGGAAGAGCCATTTTGAAAAGAGTTGCACTTCAAAGGTCCTGCTGGAATATGTAAAGCGCAAAATCTAAGACTCCAACCTAAATAAAGACAAAGTAGAGTTGGAACAATACCTGAATAGTCCAGTATATGCAGGAAGAAGCTAAGCTTGTAAAAAAATGTTTCTAACTGTTTTAAATCATTAACAGGAATCTCAGATCCACTATTCCCAAAGAGCCCTCCAGGCTTCCTAAGATTACCACCAGACACAACTTCGTATATCAGGAACTGCAAGCAGTGGACCTAAAAATAGAAATTGAATTGATCGGTTAGTTCGATCTTAGGCGAGAGAATTGTGTGAGAATACAATATCCAATTAGTCATTTTTTAAACACAATACAATTTAGCATTCATACACGGGGGTAAAGAGGAATGCGCAAGACATTCGAGAACCATGCAGAAAAGAGACATTAAATTCAGGCGAGTCCCATTACTGATGAACAAATCTCTACGGAAAGACAATGCATATGTATGAAAGGATAATGCTCCTAGCAAAACTTCAAGTGTACAAATGATGCAGAAAACTTATCTCTACTGTTGATTTTATAACAATAGATTATAAAAAATAAAAAATTTCAGAAGTGACAGCAGGATGTGACATCAAACTGCATATGCAATGTGATGCAAATTTGCGCATATATCCTTGTCGTTATGAAAACATTTGGAAATTCATCCGCTCTCTCCCCATCCGCCAAGCTGGACAGGGCAAGGCTCCACCATGCACAATGAACACATATGTATATATCGATGGGTTTGTACCAGGTATTCATATGTGGACATTCAATTTATGCAAGCATGAAAATGCAAGTTTCATATGTACACATGCACATTTATGTGGGTATATATGCATGTAAAATGCTCATCACCAACTGTGCACGCAAGTATTGATGTGGCATACGATGATCCACTTTCAGAAAAAAAGTTTATATGAAATTCAATAACGTGATTTAGAATTAAAGGATTAACTTATTCATCCTAAATCTGCCTCTTTCTGAGATGCAAGATTACTAAGGAAATCCCAGCTTGATCGGACATGGTAGATTTCTTATTATCTTCCTCTCTAAAAGAACAAATGGAAGGGGAAAACAAAATAGAACGAGCTATGCTGGGTAAGGCAAAACACTCGGTAGAATACCTGAGCAGCTGTTGGTGCAACCGGCCGTGGATAAAAAACGTTTCCTTTGCTTTCTTCACTTCCATGCTGCAGGGGTCCAGATTCAGACTTGCTTGTATTTGCCATCCAGTCTGCTGAAAGAGTCCGCATATCGGAAAGGATCCTGAATTGAATATAACTTATTAGCAACATGAAACTGATGCCCCAAAAACCTTATATTGCATGAATAAGGTATTTCAATTTTCTTTACAGGAGACTGAACAATTTTAGAAAGAAAAAAAAAGATAATGATGAAAAATCATATAATATATTTAATCTGTAAGCTTGCAACTCGGAGTAGAAAAATATAGGAATTTCAACCACAAAGTTCAAATCATATTAAAGTATTAAACTAACTTAAATACCCACCTAGAAAGGTCCTTCTTCTTTCGAAAGGTAGTCCGTAACATAGTGGCCAATGTATTCTGAACAAAATCTTGGACCTCAGCATGTATTGTCTCCCATAAAGCATCCGCTACCAATGTGTCGCTGCACTGCATCATTGATCCTACGCTCTTTATGTAGCTAACAAGTTCCACCAGCGCTTTCCTTTCCTCTGCACTATAGTTATATCGTACCACCTAAGATATATTCCACAATCATGTCAGTATCATCTAATAGGATGTATGTGATCAACTTATATGCAGACAAGAACTGAACTGAAATACTTAGAATATGCATATATTAGTTGGATCAGGTTATTTCTAGGTTACTCAAGTTTCTTGCATGTATAACCTAAAAGTCATTTTCTTAATAGAGCACACAGAGACAAACATTAGTTATCATGTATATGGAGATCCCCGCTCAATCCCAATTTTCAAAGCATATTTCAAGCTCAAAGAGTTGAGTAATCAGCAACTACAAGTCTCATATTTTCTTCTGTCTTTCTTTCTTTCTATTTTCTTTCTTTCTTTTTTTATTTTTGATAAGAAACAAACTTTTATTAACACAAAGGAGGAAAGTACAAAGGGGGACAAGGCGTCCACTGATTAACTAACACTGTTAACAACAACTAAAGAAAACATCTAAAAAGAAAAAGCAGGAGATTTTCTTCTTTCTTTGATGTGCCCTATTGTCTTCTTTAGTATTGTATTGTAAACATAGGATGGACTACTAGTCCCGTTTCCATCATTTTGTATTCTTCCTTTTCTCAAGAAAAGAAAAACTATTTTCATGTCTACAAAACAAATCTTACACAGAAAACAGCTAAAAATTTGACTACATGGCAGCATGAGTACACTGCCAGAGGAAATTACACTGTTTCAGATATGAGATACAAGACCTTTTCATAGTTAGAAAATGATGCTGAAGCCTCTTGTGATTCGGAGGGAACTATATCCTTGCAGGGGCGGGAAAATTTCCATGCACATTGTTCCCAAATGCGTGCAGTCCATCTACTTAAAAGCTGAAAACCTTCAACAATCATATCATATACATTTCCTTTGACTTCTTTGCACCACTCAATATCTGCATTATCAGTTGACTTCAACAACAATAGCTGCATAGAACAAATGAACAGAAAAGCAATTGACTTCAGAAAATAACATATGAGGGCAAGTAAGAAGAAATCATATCAGTAAATACAGGTTCTGGTAAAGGAGGACTGAGGAGGAGGAGACCTGATTCATGGAGGAAGCAAAACGAATTGTGAAGTCATCATGCTCAGCACGGATGGATCCAATGTGATTGACGATTAGATAATGCCTCTGATAAGTAAATCATGTCAAGGTCTCACTGGAAAGGTTACCTACCTTAGCAACACTAAAATTGAAAACACCAAGGAACATACAAATTCACTTAACAAACTGACAAAAAAGATAAACAAACAAACAAAGGATATTCTAGTGCCTCACGGGGTGGAAGCTCATGAGGTGATGGAAGACTGAGAAGACGAGTTTGGGCGGTAAACTTTTGGAAGTACATTGACAATTCTTTCATGATTGCAGCAGGAGAAAGATGGAGATCTGGAAATGCAGGAATTACTGGATCATTCTGCCAGAAAACAAAGAAATTTAGATTTTTCTTTTTCTTCTGTTGGGGCAGGGGAGGATTGGCTTCTTACAATCTTCTGTAACTGTTTATCTATACATTACCTTGAATATATTAATAAGTCTGACGATTTTCACTCTCTTGTACAACGACTCGCTATCTTTTTCTGATGATGTTGCTAAGACAACAAGAATCGGCAGAGCACGAAGAAGAATGTGCCGCTCTGGGAACAGAAGTGCAAAATCCAGCTCTAGTGACTCAACAGCAAAAACTATGAGAACTTGAAGAATATCTTCTACGCTATATCGAGTCAAGGAACTCAAAAGAGAAGCATGTAACCTCAATTGAAAACGTAATAACAACAAAAAAAGGCATATTACATTATAACCTCTTGACAAGATAAAAACTAGAAGCTCATAATAAGCAGAATAAGAATAGATGAAAGCATCATAAGAAGTCATCAGTTCTTCTCCTCATGTCAGCTATAACTATACTGAACACAGGATACTTGTTCACACGGAACATCTCAGCATGCAAATTCAACAAGATAGCCCACCTTGTGCTAAGGAAAATCTGTAGCAGATAATTGAGAAATAATTAGAATAGTTAGATTATTATAGCCTGTCATATGATAGACTACCAAACAAAACAAAAGAGACGAAAACAGTATTTCAAAGATGGATAAACTTTAATAGTATCCATCAAAACCTGTATATCAGGAAGATACTAAGATAGAGAAGGGAGCACCGCCACACCTGTAAGTCATCCAACTCCTCTCTCATTGAATCAGTATCATGCCACTGTACACTTACTTGTGTGAATGTCCTGAAAATTTTAGAATAGTCAAAAGCATGCGATTTAACCACTACTAAAGTAGTATCAGATGGACCAAAAAAAGGACATTGCAAATACTTCACTAGTAAACAGCTATTTGTATCACATACTAGACCTACTTTTTAGGTTTTTCCCCTTTTCTCTTCTTTTCTTGGTAACTCATCTGGCAGACCAGTAAATAAGCAGTATAAAGTTTTCAGTAATAACAGTTTGTTAACTAATTCTACTGTTAATGGATATTGCCATGGTCTAGAACTAAACTTGTAACAAGTTCTGGCAGGATAGGAGCAGTTGTATTTTGCTGCTTTGAAGATATTATTCAGCTCTGGTAATGGTATTCACAGCTGGACTCTTTTTTTTGTAACTCATAGGCTTTTCACATGCTAAATTTGTTCTCTCATCAAAAAAAAAAAAAATTGTTGTTCTTTTTGTGTCATCTCTTCCATTCCATAGCTCAAACCAGTAAAAAGCGGTATTGATATTTTGTAAGAAAATTCTTCTCAAAAGAAATATTTTATAAGAAAATTAGTTGTCAAGGATCACATGGCATGTCACATAGTCAGCATAGTTATAGCAACCAGATATAGAGCGGTAATAATTGGTTTACCTTTTATACCAAGAGAAATCATTTGGTATGCTTGCTTTTGCATTTTTAAGATGATCAAGTTGCACCAAAGTGTCAAGTAACTTCAACATGGACCTGTAATGAACAAATTAGTGGACTAACGTTGACATAAACATTAATATGGCAGTGACCAGTGAGTAGCTTTGAGCTCAAGCATGTCTGAGAACATGTGATAGAGGACTAGAACAAAAGAAAACTGCTTCAGAAGAATGTTAAACAAACCAGAGATGAGTTACTGTGGGTCCATTAATGCGTCTCTCGGGCCTTGAGAAGCGTTGCATATCTGCAGCTAGCTGCATCAGAGAAAAACGTCCATGGTACTGTGAAGAATCAACTCGAGTACAACAAAGAAAGAGTGTAAAACCAAGGTTTAGACAAGCTCGTACCTTTGATGCAGCTGATGCTTGCCAGCGCTGTATTTCACGTAAGCGACTCATTTCCAAGTCCAGAACTTGATAAGTTTCAAGGTACAAGTCAGCTTGACTTTGTTTCATAGAATCGGGAAGCTGCAAAAATGTATTTATACACACACATACACACATGATAGATACAAGTCAGCTTAACCATACGTGTTTTCCAGTACAATGCTACTTGGTAAGAATGATGACTTGAAGGAAGAGTTGGACCTGAGGAAGTGCTTTGACACAACTGCGATATGTATAGAGCACGGATCCCATCTCCTTTCCCTCGAGGATAAGAGCATTCTGCATATGTTACGACATTTATCCGAAACACAATCAAAGGCAACATTAAGATGCATTCAAAAGTGAATGAAATACTGAAAGAACTATGCAATAATATGTATTTCTGTGTAAACAACCAAATTATCTGAGCAAGAAATGCTTAGATTAAAGAAGTCCAGAAATTTTTCTAAAATAAAAAATGGAAATTTATAATATCCATTGTTTTCATTAATATTCATCTGAACAGAAGAAGAAAGATTATATAAATAATACAATGCCTTACAAAGACAAGGCAAAACAGGTGCATACCAGTTGATTGAGAGCTTTTGTGTCTTCTGATAGAGATAGGCGATATGCAGAAACATCACTATACTCTACAAAATGGCAACAGTAATGAATTATAAGGAGAGCACTGTCATATAGGGTTCACCCATCTAGTAGTAAGTACAGTCCTATCGTTGAATACTAATGTTCAAATTTGATCTTCAGAAGATTCAATATATTTCGCAAAAAATAGTTAAACTTCATAACATAAATCATAATATCAACCCCTTTACTTAAGATTTCCTAACATAAACCAAAATCTCTTTCACTTCCCATAAAACAAAATGGAAACTAGTCTAGAAAAATGTACCAATTGGACTGTCAGTTGCTCCGGTGTCAGTTGAAACCCAAATTCCTGGTCCTTGAACCTCTGCTTGATCATCCTATTACACACCAAAATCACAATTGAAATCATATTAATGAAGGAAATTGAGGCAAAATTTCCAAAAATTAAAATAGAATTGAACGGGAATGAGCGAGTGAGAATATGAGGGGTTACCTCTAGTGAGAATGTAGATAAGGCAGCAATGGCTTCTTCAACAGGAACAGCCATGAGTGTGAACACAGCGGAAAACCGGTGTGCAATAAGATCTGACCAAAATTGAAGCAGTACAGAAGCTCAGAAGAAACGCAATCGCCACATTGTACTTTAGCTTCAGCAGAGATCGGAATGGAGAGCTAGGGTTTAAAGAGTTTGAGTTCGCCGGAGATTTTTGGTGGGAAAGAAAGAGATCGCCGGCGAGTCGTTTTCGGAAATTTGTCTGAAGAGGGTTGGTGATGTCCGAGTGCAGCGGGTACTACACTAGACATAAAATTGGATTTTACTCCAAGTCTTCCCTTTTTCTTTTGGTCAATATTTTACTCCAACTATTCTAGTATTGCATTTTTTTGCCTTTTAAAGTTTTAAATTATATTTACAATTTAAATATATAATTTTTATCACAAATAGTACATAAACTTTACTTCTATTATATAAATGATACTTGAACTTTATTTTTTATCACAATCAGTATCCGAATTCTTCGATTTAATCCTAAATAGTACCTATCGTCACATTCCGTCCATATTTCGTCAAAAAAATAGCATGTGAGTTGCATGTGACCCCTATTTTAAGGACAATTTTGTCAATTTATTTTTTAACGACAAGTACAATTTAGAAAGAACTCGAAGAGTTCGGGTACTGGTTGTTATCAAAACTGAAGTCCATGTACTATTTAGGATGAACTCGAAAAGTTCGGGTACTAGTTGTGATAAAAAATGAAGTTCAGGTATCATGTATATAATGGAGATAAAGTTCATATACCATTTGTAATAAAAACCGTAAATATAAATTAATTTTATTCATTAGAAAAGTATACCCTATAATGTATCCAAAAAAAAAAGTATACCTTATAATCGAATTTTTATGTTGTTCGCCATTGCAAATGCAATCTCAAGCTCTAAAATAGTCTCAAAATCCTACTATTTATTGTTGAAGAAAAATATTCTTGATAAAGTTAAATAAATATTCGTAAGAGTGGTTTGAATAATAGTAACCGCGTGAAAACAATTTTGTTTTTAAAAATTTAAAATACCCTAAAATGAGTTTAACAAATAACAAAAAAAAACTTTGATATTCCATTTGCTAGGTATATAATAATGACATGAGACAAAACTTCTTAGTTCATGAGGGACGAGCCAACTCCAAGGACATTCGAACTAGAAAATAAAACTAAACGAGCAAATTTATGAGCTACGGAGTTAGACTCACAAAGAATATGTGAGAACAACAAGCAAGTTTTGTACACATGTTCGAGGGAAACACTATGCGGTGATTAATTTTTCAGAAGGATATTGAATAGTTACGGGTAAACGATTTGCATGGGATAAAGTAATCATGAAACTTGCTTAGACAGCCAATCCCTCGAACATGTGTACGATGCCACCAAAGTTTCTAAAATACGGAACCAAACCAGACCAAGTTTCGTAGATATAACCGAACAATTGAGACATAACCTGCATTGAACCAGCCTATTCGGGACCTCAATTTTTCAGGAATTTGAAAACTGAAAAAAAAAAAAATGGAAGAAGATTAAACTTGCGGGAAGTGATTAGCCATTTAGCCCCAACTTTTCAGCCAAAAATTTGAACCAACTTTTTATCCCAACTAGCGCGTTATTTCGCAAAACAACTCCGTATTGCCCTTTCCTCCAGTCCTCCCTCATTCTCCTTGTAACGAATCAAGACCCCGTTACACCTAGAAAAAAGAATCAAGAATTGCAGCGATATTGAATTTTCTCTCCTATCCGATGAGTTTGATGGTGTACCGGACAACCAGGAAAGAGCGTGATGCTCTCCGACTAAGCCGCCATGATAGAAAGGAGAGGATGATTGAGAAGGCTCGTCATTGCAGAGACATCTTGGCGAAGCCCTTGAACATCACGAATCGCAACCACCCGCAAGCCCTTGAGTATATTATCTACCATTAGCTAGAGAGAGTGGAAGCTTTGGGAGGAAGGAGACTTTGGAGGCACTAGTCTTGGTGATCGGAAGCAATATTAAGTGGACCGAAGGAGAGGCAGCAGTCTTTGTATGGACTATTATACATTTTAGCCCTTGAAATATACATTTTAGCATCCTCCAATATATATCTTAATAATTCTATTTTTCAATGCTTTTTCTGAACATTGTGCATGGACTATTGTTGCTCAGAAAATCATTCTATCCGTTAGACGAGAATTATATGCATGTTCTAGCATCTTAGCATTTTAAACTAGCTAGCTAGCTAGCTATATCACGTAGTATGTATGTTTACTCTGTCAATTGAGAGAATGTACTTGGCAATGACTGCCAATGAACGCATTCAGTCCATCAAGGAAATTAATGTTATGATCGAGGAAACAATTAAGTATGCATGCATGAGTCCAACAAATTAGAAAGCAAATTAAAGTTCGTATGTGGTTTGAATAAATGTTAGTAAGAGTGGTTTGAATAATAGTCACCGACTCACCGCGTGAGCAATGGTTTTGTTTTAAAAAAAAATTAAAATACCCTAAATGAGTTTAACAAATAACAAAAAAAACTTTGATATTCCATTTGTTAGATATATAATGACAGGAGACAAAACTCCTTAGTTCATGAGGGATGAGCCTACTCCAAGGGATATTTGAACTAAAAAATAAAGCTAAACTAGCAAATTTATAAGTTACGGAGTTAGATTCACAAAGAATATGTGAGAAAAACGAGCTCAGGTAATGACTAATGAGGAAAACATGTCTTCATCAATAATGCCCACTATCAAAGTCAGTTTGACAGTAAATTAATTTAGTGGCTTGAACAAAAAGAAGGAAACCAGATTCAAACAATCAGACACAATGGGAGTCAAATTATGCATCATGGCCAAGGAGTAGGGAACAAACAAATAACAATAAACTATTAAGCTTTAATATTAAAAACTTGAAAAAATCCCTAATATGAGTTTAATTGAGTTAGGACTGCAACAAACAAACTTTAATATTTCAACATCAAGAACAAGCTTTAATATTCAATTAATTTGCTAGGTAATTTGATCAAAATGTTGTCAGTTATTGATTAGTTTAGATGTATTAGGGTCCATCGGGCATATGCTTGTTCAAGAAATAAGTAAATAACTAATGGATTATGGAACAGTGATGGTGTTTTAGTGTTTTACCATCAGTTACTTAGAGCAAATGCATTGGTGAGTTGATTGGATGACCAAAAGGCAAAATGTGGAAAAAAGTGAATGCACCGGTCCTTTTTGGAAGTGGATCCTTGTGCTGATCGATGATTCTCATTTTGATTTGGTTTCTGCATTTGGGGATTTAGCTAGGACTTGTGATTTTGTTAGTTCAATAGGGCATCAAATTAGGTGTACGTTTAGGGTGTACGTATTGGCAAGGTCAATTTTTGAAAAGCACCGAGTTTCAGCTTCAAATCTGTTAAGGAAAAGGGTTTTGGTCTCCAGGTACTTGGAAGCAAGTATTGAAGGTCCAATTACTCCAATATTCTTCCGTCCAATTACTCCGGGTACTTGATCGATGAATTTAATACTATTTGGGCCAATTGAGTTAAATTTTGTCTGTGTTTTTTCTTTTGTCTCAAGGGTCACATTGGAAGAATGGAAGGAATAAGTGGCTGGTGGACAGAGTATTCAAGATGGGGCACATATGGATTTGTAAATTTTTCAATTTGTTGACATAAATAGGTTTACTGATGAATTCAATTGTCGGTGCCAAAAATGTGCCTTGGAAATTGGAATATACATTTTAGCATCCTCCAATATCTTAATGATTCTATCCTTCAATGCTTTTTCTGAACATTGTGTATGGACTATTGTTGCTCAGAAAATCGATCAATCTATTAAGATCGATAAGCGTTAGATGAGAATTATATATATGTTCTAGCATCTTACCATTTTACACTAGTTATATCACATAGTATGTATGTTTACTCAAGAGAATGTACTTGGCATGCATTGAACGTACTACAGTCCATCAGGGAAATGTTATGACTTATGAGGAAACAATTGAGTATGCATGAGTCCAAAAAATTAGAAAGCAAAGGTTCGTATGTACGTGGCTGAAGCAAACCCAATATATGCAGCCTATAATTGTGATTCACCATGCATGTATATATATATGAGAAAAACCTCCATATGGTACCTGAATTATCACCAAATGCAATTTTTGGTACCTGAACTTTCATAAGGAACCTAGTGGTACCTGAACTATGCCTCCGTTAGCCATTATAGTACCTACCGTTAAATATTCCGTTAAGTGCTTATGTGGCATGGATAAAACAGTAATTTTATTTATTTTCAATTTTCAAAATAAATTATACAAAAAAAAATTAGAAAAGTTATCCCAAAATTCAAGACTAAAAATAACAAAAAATATTTTTATTTTATAATATAATTTATTTCCAATTTTTATGTTTTTAATATAATTTATTACCATGTAGGTGGTTTTCTTATTAATTAAAAAATAAAAATAAACTATACTAAAAAAAGTAATTAAATTTTTTATTATATTAAAAAAATGATAATTTATTTTGATTTTAAAATTTAAATAAATTATACAAAAAAAAAAATTAATAATTTATCCACAATTCAAGATTAAAAATGAGAAAATTTATTTTTATTTTTGTAATATAATTTATTGCCAATTTTTATGTTTTTAATATAATTTAGTACCATGTAGTTGGTTTTGTTATTAATTGAAAAATAAAAATAAACTATACTCAAAAAAATAATTTAAATTTTATTATATTAAAAAACAATGATAATTTATTTTGATTTTAAAATTTAAATAAATTATACAAAAAAAGATTTAGATAATTTATCCACAATTCAAGACTAAAATGAGAAAAATTATTTTTATTTTTATAATATAATTTATTACCAATTTTTATGTTTTTAATATAATTTATTACCATGTAGGTGATTTTATTATTAATTAAAAAATAAAAATAAACTATATTAAAATGCCACATAAGCACTTAACGGAATACTTAACGGTAGGTACTATAATGGCTAACGGAGACATAGTTCAGGTACCACCAGGTTCCTTATGAAAGTTCAGGTACCAAAAATTGCATTTGGTGATAGTTCAGGTACCATATGGAGGTTTTTCTCTATATATATATACACTCTAATCTCTATGGAACCAAAACGTGGATGTGTGGCAATTCTCATAGAAACCTACAGCTTTTTTAATTTTTTTTTTGTTTGCAGCAGTAGTTCTCCATTTCAAATATGTTGATTTTTTTTGGACGAAATATGTTGATGTGACTCCATTCCGAATAATTAACCTACTTAATTATACAGTTATACTTGCCTGCTTGTGCATCTGATTCTAGACCAAGGTATAAAGTTTTTACTTTGAGATGAGAATACAAAATGATAAAGGAAACCTAAAATAATGAAGACCAAATTCTGAGAAATAAAAAAACAATTAGAAATATCAAAATCTGTGAGAACAATTGACGGGTGTCATGTGCTAGTTAAAGGTGGTCGCAATAATAATCAGGTGGTTAGGGCTCTTTGATGGTACGCGCCGCCAAAACCCTTAACCCTAATCTTGGTTATAATATATGCTTTCATTAAGACGGGATGTACCCTATCCTCTGCATGACAGCATGGGCTTACTCTTTTTATGTTTTCTTTTTTAAATTTTGTTTGGGAAACAAACAGAAAATTACACAGTGAAATTAACTTGGTATTTGTATGTGCAGTACATGTTTTGGTGGTTTTGTATTCATCTTCTAAATGTAGGTTCGCCATTTTGAAAAGGGAAACTTGCTGTGGGAAATTATTATTGATCCCGTCTCGCGTTGGTGTTCTTGGCCCAGAGAAATGGATGGGAGTTCAACAAGAAGTTGAAGAGGAAGCCAAAGCAAGAGATCGATCAATTATCTAGAGATTAGATTAATTGGTATTTATAAAATGCTAGGCTTTCATGTGTTGATCGATGTCTAATCTCTTGCCATGAGTTGGTGGTTATCCGGCCAATTATATACATAAACGTTTACTGGTTTGAATTGGCCAACATGGAAATTGGTTTTACTGACAAAAGTAAAGTAATCAACATGAACGTAAAGATAGAAGCCTTTGAACATCTGAAGCAAAGGATTTTATTACACAGCAATGAAGAGAATAGCAAAAGCAGGGATAAAGATCAAGAAAAAAATTGACATTGGACACTACCACTAAGCAAGCAAAATTTGCTCTCCATCCTAAAAATAAATAGAAAACGAATCAGATTGATTATTCAAGAATAATGGAAGAGCTGCAGCTAAATTTTTTATTTGCAGGTCCAGAGCAAGCTTTAGACCATTTAACACACCCCAAAAAAAAAAAATTTAGTTGTGGAATGTGACTCTACAACTGCTGTTCATCTCATCAATGGAAGGGACCATGATCTTCACCCCTTCGGAACTCTTATCATAAACTGTCAATGGCTCATGGAAAAGTTTGATCACTGCAGTCTCAATCATATCTATAGAGAGAGGAATGTTGTGGCGGATCTTCTTGCCAAGAGCAGTATTCCTGATACTGTAGGTTTGCATATTTTGGTTGAACCCCCTACTCATATTGATCAGGTGCTTAAGGATGATAGTGTTGGTATTGGTAGAACTAGAATTCCTAGTTCTGTCTGTAATAGATAGCTTTTTTAGTTTTGTCTGGGCTCTTTGAGCCCCCTTGTAACCAAAAAAAAAAAAAAAAAAAAAAAAAAATGGAAGAGCTGCAGCTATGAAGAAGCATCATTGACAGTATTGGTAGATCTTTACCCCGGTTTCGCCGCTTGAAATATGAAGAAATGGACCAGGAAAGCCGCAGATATGTCAATTGTGGTCCTCGTAGCTTCCATGGTGCCATCGAGTCATTATTTGCTCGACTTGTGCCATGGTTCTTTTCTCAAGTCTATTTGGCAATGCTAATTGTGGGGGCAAGATGAATTACAAGTTGCCACGTGTACAAGGACAATTAGGAAGCCAATTCAATTAATAGGAAAACTTCTACTTCTAATCCTTCACTGTATAGGTGCTAATTAGTGTAGGGTCATGACATTTGTTTTGTAGAGAAGCTAGTGAAATACCCTTTTACCATGCATATATTCCCAAAATACCAACCAAGGTCAGTAACACAAATTTTTCATATTCCTCACGAATTTCTTTGATGGATCTTAAAAATTGTGAGAGGATGAGAGTAATAGAATTAACGTGATATTGGATTCTTGGCTATCATATGATATGTGTCTATATATATATATATATATATATATTATGTTCCGTATCAGTTGTTCTCATATTACGACACATTTAAAACATTAAATCTCGCTATTGTGTTACACATCATTACACAAATAAGTGAGATATTAGAAGCAATTAAAGGTTAAAAAAAATATTGTTATAGTGGATTTGTTTTTGACTTGTTACTGTTGTTCAGCGAGTATTAAACTCTTTGGATTTAAGCTATCTGTTACTATTAACATAATGAATTTATCGTTTGGCATCTTCATGGTCGGTTGACTAAAGCCAAACATGTAAATGAGTTATTTACCTGGATTTTACGTACGACTCTATTTTCGTCTCTTCCATATTTTGACCCCAAAGTTAAAGAAGAAACCCCCTCCCTGAACCCAACACCTCTATATACAGCCATTGAAGTTCCATAACTGTCCCATTACCACAAGTCCTTCACACTTGACGTATATCACATACCAACATATCGTAAGAACTAAGTCACAGAGCTAGACAGAAGCAGAAAGCTAAATTTCTATTCTTCATTCCTTGTGAACTTTCTCCTATATCTAGAAATGCCTACAATATAAGTGCTATATATGTGCTATGTGCTGTCTGCCTGTCTGTTATTTTTGGATGTGTTTTGCTTGTGGTATTGTATTTGATACGTACTCTATCATTGTTATCAAGATCAGAGTAATTAGGGAGGTAGCAATGACTGCTGCCATAGGGTTGGATCATAGTGGGTTTTTCTCAATCTTATGATTATCTTCTGATTTAATTTAATCTCTTTCGCTGCATCTGCCGTTAAGAAGTGTAACACGATTGTCTTACTAGTGTTTGTTTCACTTGCACTTGAATATTTAAATAATAAATCACGTTTTGCTGGTGCTATGCAGGATCTGCTGTCAATGGATATATCAAATAGGATCTTGCGACTGCAGCCAACCCGTTCGCCCTTTAGTTTGACTTTTGAGGATGTTTTCGAAACTTACTGCTTGTTGTCAATTAGTTTTAACTCTACATGAGTATGGATTCTCCCCGTTGGGGATTTTTACCTGTGAGGTGTTTTATGTTTTCCTATCATGTAACTTTTTGTTGATTGGCAAAGTGAACCTTTGTTCTAATTACTCAACTTTTCAATTAGGTCCATTTCAGTATCCACTTGTTCTGCTTGATCCCAGTTATTGAACTAGAAAAGGAATTTTCCAAATGTATGTTTGCCATGTAACCTTGGTATTTTCTTGTTCAAATGTATCCCTTCTGAACAGATGAAACCAATATTAGCATCAGTAATTCCTCTTAACGTTTCAATGAGCAATCTTGCCTCTTTTTTTTTTATATACGTATCAAGTGTTTTATATACACTTAGGAATCGCTTATAGACTTACTTGTTATATATTAAATCTACCTGGCCGGATCGGTCTCTGTCTAAAGTAAAGAGAATCGCCGATACGTATTAAGTGCCTTCAACTATTGAATTTGTATGTATTAAGTGCGCGCAGAGCGTGTGTGTATATATATTGTCCTTGTTCCATGCATGGCAGAGATCGACTGTGTTTATGGTTTACCATTTTCAGTGTTTGAATGCATGCATGGGAAGATGAAAATTTTGATGTTCAATTTGGTATTGGTAGATCTTTACCCCGGTTTCGCCGCTTGAAATATGAAGTAATGGACCAGGAAAGCCGCAGATATGTCAATTGTGGTCCTCGTAGCTTCCATGGTGCCATCGAGTCATTATTTGTTCGACTTGTGCCATGGTTCTTTTCGTAAGTCTATTTGGCAATGCTAATTGTGGGGGCAAGATGAATTACAAGTTGCCATGTGTACAAGGACAATTAGGAAGCCAATTCAATTAATAGGAAAACTTCTACTTCTAATCCTTCACTATATAGGTGCTAATTAGTGTAGGGTCATGCCATTTGTTTTGTAGAGAAGCTAGTGAAATACCCCTTTACCATACATATATTCCCAAAATACCAATCAAGGTCGGTAACGCAAATTTTTCATATTCCTCACGAGTTTTTTTTTTATGGATCTTACAAATTGTGAGAGGATGAGAGTAATAGAATTAACGTGATATTGGATTCTTGGCTATCATATGATATGTGTCTATATATTATGTTCCATATCAGTTGTTCTCATATTACGACATATTTAAAACAGTAAATCTCGCTATTGTGTTACATATCATTACACAAATAAGTGAGATATTAGAAGCAATTAAATAGAACCTAAAGAAAGATTGGGATTGTTGAATTAAAAATCGTTTCAAGAATTGAGATTACCTGGACAAGTAGTTTTGTAAGCAACCGCTGTGTTGGTTTTATGTGGATTAAATTGAAGCTACATGTGGATGTTTATATGCTATAAATAGGAGAAAGTTTATACACTATCTAATTTCTTACTTGTGTTTCTGTTTATGGCATTATTGTATGGGTAGCTGACAATCTGGCTTGGTCTTTTAAAGTTTGCATAGATAGTTTAGTTATGATTTTTCAGCTATTGGCTTGTTGTGGACTCTTCTGATCCCGTAGGTCCTGCATAAGAGCTTTCTGAGACAAAAAATTAGTGTGGAAGCATTTAGGCTTTGTTCCTAACGTTTCAATGAGCAATCTTGCCTCTCTTTATATATATATATATATACGTATCAAGTGTTTTATATACACTTAGGAATCGCTTATAGGCTTACTTGTTATATTTTAAACCTACCTGGCCGGATCGGTCTCTGTCTAAAGTGAAGAGAATCGCTTATACGTATTAAGTGCCTTCAACTATTGAATTTGTATGCATGTATGTATTAAGTGCGTGCAGAGCGTATATATGTATATTGTCCTTGTTCCATGGAAGAGATCGACTATGTTTATAGTTTACCATTTTCGGTGTTTGAATGCATGCATGGGAAGATGAAAACGGTATTGCAAACTGCTTTTACTGCATGTAAAAAAGAAATAATAATAAACACCAACTAGCTCGGAAACTATTCTTTAAGATATGGGACGGACCTTATGTTGAAATTATTTTTCGCTTATTCCTTTTTAATCTCCGTCTGAAAGGGTAACGTAGATTAAAACCAACCAGCTGCGCGCTAATGGTTGCTCCATCCAATGAGTTTAAACGTTCCGAATAATTAACCTACTTACCTACATAAGGCCAATTGCCTGCTTGTGCATCTGATTCTAGACTAAAGGTATAAAGTTTTTACTTTGGGATAAGAATACAAAAAGATAAAGGAAACCTAAAACAATGAAGACCAAATTCAGGGAAAAAAAATCGAGGTCACAATATTCAGGTGGTTAGGGCTCTTTGTTGTTGCACCAACACTTTCGCGCTGCAGTACCGTGATACCTACGTCAGATTAGTCCAGTCCCGGATTTTGTGAAGAGAAGAAGATAGAGCACACACCCATGGCAAGACGAGGACAACCCTAAACCCTAATCTTGGTTATATATGAAAATTACACAGTGAAATAAACTTGGTATTTGTATGTGCAGTTTTGGTGGTTTTGTTCTTCTTCTAAATGTAGGTTCCATTTTGAAAAGAGAAACTTTGCTGTGGGAAATTGTTGTTGATCCCGTCTCGCGTTGGTGTTCTTGGCCCAGAGAAATGGATGGGGGAGTTCAACAACAAGTTGAAGAGGAAGCCAAGGCAAGAGATCAATTATCTAGAGATTAGATTGGTAATTTGGTATTTATAAAATGCTAGGCTCTCATGTGTTGATGTCTAATCTCTTGCCATGAGTTGGTGGCGATCCAATTATATTCATAAACGTACGTTTACTGGTTTGAATTGGCCAACATGGAAATTAATTGGTTTACTGACAGAAGTAAAGTATGCACTGGTGAGACTTAGAAAGGAAGTGAGACCTAACTTCAATTTTTCCCAATGCATCTCCATTTATTAATTGCTTGAGATGTTCATATATAATCAGCATGAAAATTAATTAAACGTAAAGATAGAAGCCCTTGAACATCTGAAGCCAAGGATTTTATTACACAGCAATGAAGAGAAAAGCAAAAGCAGAGATAAAGATCAAGAAAAAAATTGACATTGGACACTACCACTAAGCAAGCAAAATTTACTCTCCATCCTAAAAATAAATAGAAAACGAATCAGATTATTCAAGAATAATGGAAGAGCTGCAGCTATGAAGAGGCATCATTGACAGTACTGTCACGTTGTCCGTCTAGCAGAAATCACCCTGTCCAAGGTCTCATCTGGGACTGTGATCCCAGTGGTCTCCAAGTCCGCAACAATGGCAACGGCTGCATCCAGCTCCCCAAGATCAAGACACAGCGAGATAATTTCATCATAAAGCGGACTGCGATAAATGAGAACAAAATAAGATGTGAGACTCCAATATATGGAATCAAAGCAGCTTGTGGCAAACATAATTGTGTCGATGGATGTGTTGAAATGATGAACAACCAGTTCATTACATGTCATTATAGATGGGTTTGCTTTTAACCATTCCCTATGATCGTGTAACTTATTGAAGCTGCTTAATTAAATTTCAGATCACCATCCAGATGGGATGGTCCTTGTTTACGAATGCATATATTCAGAAAATAACATATCTAGAGACCAATAGTCCAAGAACAATGATTAAGCTTTTAGATCAAGAATCTCTGTTTTTTACTTCTATCTTCCTCAAATTATGAAACATGGTCTTACCTGCCAAATACGTAACCAAGACTATGTGTAGTCTGTAAGATCTTCAAGAAACCTGACGGGAGAGGAGCCTTTATGGCTGCACGCAAAATCATGGCACAATCCCCAATTGTGGGTGTTCCACCCAATTCCATCACCTGAAATGAGTCCAGTATCTCTTCATACAGTAATCGAGAACGAGTTGTTTACATTTACAAATAATCAGAAATTTGTGAAGCACAGGGAATACGTAACAGCTAATGAGAAGAAAAGGAATACTAGCATTGCAGGTGAAGAATGGAAGAGTACAAAATATTAGAACTTGCCTTCAGCATAACTTTAATTGCCAACTCAACTTCCCATTCTTGTGACCATCTTCTAAGAGGTCTGTTCTTGTATTCTTTCTCCCATGTCCAACCCCAAGCATCGGCGATTGTATACATGTCAGATTCATCAAAAATCTTCCTTTTCCTCAGCTCCTTAAATGCCTCAAACATATCCTCAGGAAACCAGTCGTCATCAGCATCATCCTGCATCCATGGCCAAACTGTGTATAAATATATTTTTGAATTACTTTCTAACGCAGAACTTTAATCCCTAGAAGTAAACTATGGTGCAATCATTCTAAAGATGGTGAAAATTGAAAAACAAACACTGCATGCTGGCATACACAAGTCCATAATCACAATGAGGATCCAATCAAAATAATAGTAATATAATAATGAGAGTACTGAATTCAAAACTATTGAGAAGGATTCGTCTAAACAGATCAATATTTATGGCAAAAAAAAAAAACTTTTTTTAGGCGTCATTTGGTAAATTTCATTGGTGCCATCGAGACCCGTGATTGAATTACCCCTCACCAAGGTATGTACGAGGCTCAATAGGCCACCAATGGACCACAACTGAGAGAATCTTGGTGGCCTAATCCTCAGGGGTGACTCGAACTGAAAGTCTAAAAACAAAAAGAGCTCATAGTCCTAAGATTTTTTTGTTTCCTATCAAAAACAAATGGTACTAGATGAAAATGCTGAAATATGAAGTTAATGAGTTGGCCCTATCCTTAATGCCCAAGGAAAAATGATAAAAGCATAAATAAACTATTATGTCATACTTCAGCTGATATTCTTCGAGAAGCTCTTCTCCTTGACTTTTTAGATGATGTACTCGTCTGGTCAGAATCTTTCAATAGCTGTACTCCAATCATTTGAAGAGGCTTCTTGGCTTCATTTTCCTTTTCCTTAACCCTTTCTACATCTTGTCTCTCAGCTTGTTCTACTTCTACCTCCACCTCTACTTCCTCTTCCTCCTCATCGTCGTCATCATTATCATTATCATCATCCTCATCCTCATCATCAGCTTCAGCTTCAGCCTCATCATCTTCAACCTCTTTCGCCACATCTACAACATTGACACTATCTGTGACATCTAGAGGTTCGAATTTGCCACTATCTAATTGCTTTTCCTGATCGGTGCTGAAGCCTTCTCCAAGGAAACGGCGTTTCCAGAACTCTGTATTTCCTTCTTCCAGCTTGATCCTTGAGATGAGTTCATCCAGCTCTTCATCAACCTGTGGATTAATACATTCAGATTTGACTACTAGTCTGGTGAGAAAACTCAAGTGAAGCAAGAAGGAAGAAGGAAAAAGATTGCTTTCAGAGATATGTATGTAACACCCTAGCAGGAAAAACATGAAATAAAGTAACAACCTCTTCTTCCTCCTCCTCCACAGGAGGAACCCAGAGGGGTCGACCACGAGAGCGATTTATTCTCCTTGCTTTTTGGACACGCTGGTAAAGTACATTTCTAGTTCCATCAGTTGGCAGATCTTGTGCTTCTAGTTCTTCCTTCAGTTCAGATACTACCATCTTACTAGCAGCTTTGGGCTTTAAAACACTCTGGTCAGGACCCTTTATAATTTTCCTTAACCTATTCTCTACTCTAATATAATCTGATTCAGATGCATCCCCTAAAGCTGCAAGTCCTTCATTCTGTAAAGTTCTCAAGAGCTTTCTGTGGTGTATCTTCCAATCCTCAAGACACCGTTGTTTGAACGAGGTTTCCATAGGGTTAGAATATATAAAACCATCAGCATCAGGATCTAGTGGAGTTTTCCCTCTTCGAGGTACCCATCGCTTGCGCTCACCAGTAAGCCCTCCCTCTGCAATGTACCTGATTCATGAACAAATCAGTCAACAACAACATAAGAGGTTATATCTTTACTTGTGTGTTTTCTGAAGTTGCACAGTGTGGGTTCGGTCCTAATTAAACATAGCATGAAAGTGAAAGAAAAAAATAAAACATAATAAAGCAAAGCACTTTTAACCAATGCAAACTACAGTACATTAACTATAAGAAAAGAAAAATAAGAAAGGAGAGAGCGAGTGGGAGCCAACGTTATAAACTATCAAAACACAAACACAGACCTGGCCATGTAATCAATCTCATGTCCAAGTTCAGCTTCCTCTTGCAAAGGTTCAATCCATGAGCTCACCAGTGTTCGATACTTTCTGCTCAAAATCATGGCTCGCGGTGGAATTGGCTGATTGTCTTGGGACATAGCTTCTAAAGCTTCTAGCAACTCAACCACTCTTCCTGAAAACAAACATAACAATAACATAACCATCGAGCAAGTAATAAGCTGTTGAACGGTTGAACCTAAGAATGGAAGTCTGTAATACAGGTTAACCTAGAAATCAATACCAACATGCAACAATAGTATGATAGGTTACTGACACCACAAGTTAACATGGTCAATTTTCAGAAAAGCTAGGATCCTTCTATTTCTGATCATTCTTGTTTCACACCTAATCGTGTAGTAGGACATGAGATCCCAAATGAAAAACTACTAAAATCAATTAAAAACTTAAAAGGACTAAAATGTTTGAACAGAAACTAAATCCAATGCCTTATTAGTCATATGATCTGATGCTGATCATACAAGCCAATGGGATACTAATTATGCACCACATGACATCTATAATTAATCAAATTTATTTGGTCGGCATGCTTGTTTATAGGCTACATAAAAATAAAAGATGTGCTGGAAGCAGGGTTGCTTTTGCAACATCAACCTATTTTGAACCTTTGTCAGCCTATGAGATTAAATAACAACTCTACAAATCACTTCAACAATTTTGACCTCAGTCAAATGTAAACTTTCAGGCTACAATATTTAATAAATACAAAAAAAAAAAAGTTTTAAAAAAAAATCATCCCATTTACTGAAATCTTTAGCCATTATATACCGAGAATGAGAGCAATAGTAAGAAATTTTTTGAAACTCTTGTTAGGAAGGATAAATGAAAAATATGTATACCTTCTCGACACAAAGCTCGAAGATATAAAGATAAAGGGTCCCCAAAGTTTCCTTCATTATGTAAAACTTTTGTCCCTCCTTCAAAAAATTTGAGAGCACGAAAATGCCGTATTGCCTCTCGTACTACACAATACTTGGTAAAGCACTCAATTAGCAACCTGTACATCAAGGGAAAAAAAAGAATATATCTTGTAAATAAGATACAATGTTAACAGAGGATGTTACTTAACTTAAGATAATCTCTGCCATGCAAGCCCCAAGGGAAAAAAAAAATAACATTGAGAAAACAAAACTATAAGACACTGTTGACAGCCAAAGCTTGACAATCAACCAAAGTAGTAGTCCACATGGACTGAGAAATGGGTTTAAGCATCTGATTGAGTCTATACTCTCTAAACAACTGGATATAATTCCAGATATAGTTTAGACCTGATTTTGGAATTATAGACCTCTAGTTAGGCCTAATTTGGGTCTTACAACTCCAAGAATGATCTGCTAAAAAGTCTTTAGTAGGTTAAAACTCTCTAACTAAAAGGTTCCGAAGTGCAGAACAAATCTAATAGAAGATATATTGGTGTCAGTAGATGATAACATGGAAAGTGAAGAGGGATTTGACTTAAATCAAATGGGATGAATGCCCTTCAATAGAAGGCCAAGGTCATCCCTGGTAAATATAATATCTTTCAGAATAATGCCAAGAGAACTCATTGTGAACTAGAATGGCTTGTGATATTTAAAAGGTTTCAGAAAGAAAAAAAAATACACCATTAACATTTACATAAGTACTTACGCATAGGTTTTCACATTAGGCTGCAAACGCTTGTGGTCTTCAACCATCATGCCAAGTAACTCAGCAACATCTTGCACTCTACATAACATTATGAAACTTTGAGGGAATGACCAGTATCATAACAGAAACCAAAGTGAATTGAATCTTGAAGTTGAAACAACTAGGAATTCGTCAGAATTCCACAAAATTAGATTAAAAAAAATTGAAAGAACATAGAATAAAATGTAAAATTTCAAAATTTGATCTCTAAAAGAATTAACTTTGCTTCGGAACAACGGCTATGAGTCAGCAGTACATTGCCATTTAAGCAATGGTACAAAGTCAAGAGGGCTAATCTGTGTCTTATATCTATCTTATCATACTTATATCCATGAAAATAAAGAAAGCCATGGACTACTAAATAAGTTAATCCTTATAATAACAAAGCAGACTGCTATATTCATATTCAGTCCATTGCATGCAAGTCTGCTATATTCATTTCATAACTTGAGATTGCCTCCTACGGACTGCTACAGGTTACAAATAATTATAACTCATAAAGAGACAAAGCAGGAATTACTTATGGCTACAGAAACTACCTATCATAAGATTCAGCTCTGGTATATGCTTGAATCACCCAATTATATGTCTCTGTATCAGGTTTCATGTATTCTGTTTTGTAAAGAAAACTATAAGTATAAACCCTGAAGAACAGAAAACAAAAGCTTCTGAGAAGTATTAAACTTGTCGAAACAAGAACATAACTCTGCAGCCATCAGTATATAGAAATCATTATACAGACACAATAACCAACAGAATATTAAAATATAAACAATAAAAACGAACCTTCTCCATACTCCATGTTCTCAAACGTAGCAAAAGCTATTTCAGGAATTCCGCAAGTAGCCTTTAACATTCAAATGGAAAACTATTAGGGGCTAAAGATGCTTGCAGTAACTACTAGCAACATGTTGACGTTCTATACCAACTGTCCACTACTACATTAGATTTCAATAATAACAATGTTGAGCTTGTAAACTTCTTCCTTTAATTTCTTCTTTAATCTGTTTTAAGGACGCATTTAATCCACGAAACTAAAACTATGTTCAGATGAAAATAAGCAACAACACCTGCACACTAAGAAGGCAATTGAAATGAAAAGTTGTTGCCATCCGCCCAGCTGCCTCCATCTCATAGGCAATTTCCAAAGCATTAGAATGATCTCCAACTTTACAGTCTTCCACTATAAGAAGATCATAGACCTCATCAGTAGCTCTGAGCCCACCTTTGGCACCCTTCAAGAACACCTTGTTGGCATCTTCCAAATAGCGAGTCCGAACAAGCTCCTCTGTCCACAAACTCAGATAAGAAACCCTAACATTCAAGGAATAGATAACAACAATGTGCAACTTATCCAAACACGAGTTTGTACCAATAAGAAGAATCCACGCTTGGCGAATGTCATAGTGTAATTTCTCCATGGCCGCAAGGATTTCTAATCCCCTGGTAGCTCGACCCTTTGAACCAAACAATCGTATCAAGGCGATGAACGTTTCGTGAAGAGGACGAAGCCCCGAACTCAGCTCCCTTCTCAACGATTGCATCTACAATAATTTCACATATCCCCAATCAATATTTCCCAGTTCAACATTTTTATTGAGCAGAATCATCAGAATTTGAACATAAAAACAAAATTAAAATGTTACCGCGGCCTCGGTGTCACCGTTCATGGCGTGAGCGACGATCAAGCCGTGGAAGGAGCGAGGGCCGGGGCTGAGGCCGGCGGCGACCATGTCGTATATGACGTCGGAGACTCCGATTGCGTCGCGGTTTCGAGCGCGGCTCATGAGCTCCTCCATGAAAGTGAAGCGGAGGCTCTTCTCGGCGGCGGAGGATGGGGAGTCATCGTTGCCCTTGGGCTGCCTCTTCTTCCTTCGGGTTCGCTTCTCTGGGGCTGAGACGGCGGATGCGCGTACGACTACGGATACGGTGTCGTTTGGGTGGTGGAATTTTGAGGGGAAGGTGGGGAGTGAAGTGAAGGAGAGGAAGAGAGTGGACATTTGGAGTGCATAAATGAAGCTCTACTGTTTTGGGTTTTTCAGACAGTGGATAAGGTAATAAGGCGGGTTCTTTTTCTGTTCAAGAGCGGCTGAGCGGGAGTGGGTTTAAGTTTAACCCGTTTTTTTTTTTTGGAGAAGGGGTTTAACTGTTTTGACTTTTGACTTTTTTCAAGCGGTCACTATGTAAGTCAATGACCGGAACCATTTATTTACAAAATTCGTCTGCAAAAATTATTTTGCAAAGTCAAAATTTCCTTATGTATTTGGTTACTATCTTTATCTAGTTGACTATAGTCACTATACAGAGATAATATTTTGCAAAGAAACGTAAATAATGAATAGTTTCGATCATTGAATTACATTACATGGTAATCGAAAAGATAAAAATTTCGATTTTATTCATTTTGCGACAATTTACTCTAGATCCACCAGCCAAAGACTAATTATTAATGAGAGCTTATATGTACTCAATTATAGATGGGGGGATGACTAAACGAGGAGATATCTTTTATATGGGAGGGATCCGATCGATCATCTTAAATGAAAGTAAACTTGCATAGATGTATAGATCAAATTAATGAGAGGATCGAGAATTTTATTTTTTTTCACTGTATTAATTACAGAGATTATTTAACGAGCAGAGTAACACAATGATCAGTAGAAAAAATCCATGGCACGTACAAAGACCATGAATTAATCACATCCAGCCTGCTTGCTCTCTCTCCCTCTCTCTCTCTCTCTCTCTTTCTCTAGTTCTTGTTTATTTGTTGAAGGATGGAAGTAACATATTCAGGAGTTAGAGGCTTTTCATAACAAGCATCTGCGCCCGCTTCACTGAAAACTTGTTTTGCAAAATCAAGATCACGAGACGTGACACCAACAATAAGGCCATTGAAACCCATTGCCCGCAGTTCCTTCGTTGCCTATCATATATATTCAACCATACATTTAAGACACAACTTAATTACATATATAACACGTACATATCACACAAGCTATAACGTACAACTAAGCAATAAGTTGATTTTATGAAGACAAACCTCCAGTCCATTCATGATAGGCATCTCCATATCCATAAAAACAACATCAAAACTAGCTCCGGAGCGATAGAGGTCGATTGCTTCCTTTCCATTCTCCGCAACTTGACTTTCACATTTGAATCGTTTTAGGAGCATACGGTGGCGCATCTGAGTGACACGGTCATCCTCCACGATGAGTGCAAAAATCCTCTTTTCTCCGAACACCATCATTTTGTTGCTCAATCTTTAGGCATACATAAAATCACAAATCACATTAGTTAGTGAAGATTTATGGCACTAATATATATATCGATAATCTAAGAAACCAAAAATGAAATTTGAGTCACCCTAACGACTTACTGAAAAATGGCCAAGTAAGAATTTCCCAATGCCTATATACTCATACAAGGCTTGTATATATAGAGGACATGAAAGTTAAAGAGGTTGCAACTTTATTTAGTGCAAGGATCCTCTCATAATCCACTTTCGTTTTGTTTCTTAACTTTTAAAGTGAACAACACCGCGTGGTTAAAATAAAATCGACTAGCGCCCATAGGTTAAAGATGGGAATACGGTAAAATACAAAAAGAACAAAATCTAAAATTTTGAACTTTTAGATTATGAATTATATCATCAATGTCGTCTGCATTTCATGTAGACAAAATCTAGCATATTGGTTCGCACATTTTGTATTTCTAAAAAGCGCCACACTCTAGATTCGTAAGCGCGTCAAATATGGACAAGTTTAAACTATATCTGATTTGATGGTGGTCTTAATGTAAAACGAATTCAAATTACTATTTTCGCATATAAAACATTTTTAGAAACAAAAAGTATGTGTCTATGTACTTATATGAATGAATCATATCTGATCAACCCAAACTCATATATTATGCTAACGTATACTTAAAAGCTAGATCCTCGAATTTAGACCGTAGTTAGATTATACATTTTAACCCCAAATTAAATTCGTCTCCTATTTGTTCTACTAGACTCGGATCACAATCTAGTTCATTGAAGGATCTCGATCTATTTATACTTATAGAAATATATTTCGTTGCTATTTGTATAAACATGAGTAAATTAAAATAATCTTTTATTTTTTCTTGTTTGTAATTAAACAACTAAAACTTAATTGGTTGTTTGTATATATGTGGCAAAGTATGTACGTCGTAATCTCTACTCCTTGGGATCTATTCATCTATATAGCTAGCTAGAAGCAACAAACCAGATCGAGTGAGGAATAATCATTAACACATTTATTGCAATCCATGCAGACTGAAATTACAAAAGAAAAACAGCTAGCAGTCTAACTCGGTGGAGATAGTAAATTACACCTTGAAATTATTACAACTTGTTAGAGAAATTAAAGAAAAAAGTCCTTAATTATTTTGATCGATGATCAGGTGGTAGAGTCGTCCAAGGCCATGATTGTGCTGAGGTTCATGGGGCTCATGTAACGAGTTGATCCGGTATTCATCTGCTGCACAATAATTCTATTAGCCTTCTCAGATGGATGGAAGGCATCCCAAAACGCATAGAGACCTCTGTTAGGGCACAAGTTGGACAGAAATGTGCAGAGACCAACTCCATTGTAGGGTCCTTGCCCGCAACATGCTACCTTGGAATCAGTAAACCCTAACAACGACCATCCAAACGAACAAGTTAATTTATAATTAATTGATTCAACATCTTAAACATTTTGATTAAGTACGTGATTATATAAGTACCAAATGATTGAGGGTTGTTGATGAAATCAAGATGCATTTGTCCATTGTTTGCCGAGATGAACACGTCCTTCCCAAGTTTCTTGTTGAGTGCTCTCAACATTTGATCGAGCTGCGGGTTGTACAAGGCACCAGCTCTTTGGACTTCAGCTGAGCATCCCCCGTTGGTGGCTCTACTTGCCAATTCTCCGGGGACGCATCCCATTGCTCCGGTACCGGTCACCAGAATCCTACGCGGCCCCAGCTTATACAAGTTCTGCACGCCAAAATTTAATTAACTAATTATCCAATAAATTAAATATACTACTAGCTAGAAAATTAACTTAGTACGTGCTTACGTACCATCAAAAGTTTCTTGTACTCGGAGATGAGATACTTGACATATTTTGGGAGCGGGAATTGGCGAGATCGGGTAGAGGAAGGACCTAAGTAGTAGTTGTTGACGAAATCATTGCCGCCAACGGTAATAAGGGCGAGCGATTGTTCTATGAGTCTTTTGGTTTGGTCACGTCCGATCAGAGCCTGCACTCTTCCCTGGTATTCTTGGAAGTACTCCAGTTGTGTAGGCATTCTGAGTATATTTAGCTGTTCGTACAACACACATCGACCAAGTGTTTAGCGCTTAGGGTTTAGGGTTTAGTATAGTTATCGCTGCATACAAATTAACCAAGCATATTATGCATGCTTGCTTAGTTAACAATCTAGAAGTAACTTACAAACTGAACTCCGGTGTCATTGAGAATTCCGACCCCGGCTGAAGCGAAGTTGGCACCAATAAGTAGCCTTCTTCCATTTAGCTGCGGACTCAAGTACGGCAATGGCGGTTCCGAAGCCCCGATTTTCTCACCTGATCGTGATCATGTTAATTGCATGTGTGAGTTTATATATGTATGCAATGTACGTACCATGTATTAGTGACTAATGTATATTTGAGAGACTCAACTGATAATGTCGGCGATGTTGAGGCCATTGGAGAATCGGCCGGTTGCACGGTGAGTTGGAGAATCAATGCCGTAGGGATAAGAGTCGGCACGAGCAGTGGTGATCAAATAGTTGTTGTTGCCATTATCAACCAGTGAATCACCAAAAACAAAGAAAGCTCGAGCCGCTTCTGCTTGGGGAGAAATGTGAACGGTTCCCAATGCCAAAATGATCAGACATATAGTCACTGAATTTGATGATGAAGAGCCGGCCATTAATTGGATCATACAAACTGATTTGTATGAATGACTACACAGTTAATTAACTACGCACTACTTATAAGGAAGAATTGCCTCCATAGATCGGAGATGAGGCCGGTACCCTTTTCTTTTGCCTTATAATCTGTGTGAACAATTTGTTGGCGGTCACGGACCTTTAAATAGAGAGCTTGTGCCTTGTGAGTCGTACGTTCGTGGTTTCTATTCCACTACGTACAGCTTATGGAATGAATTATAATTGATGCCACTAAATTAATATAAAGAAAATTTAATTTTTATGACGAATGCAGTACCGCCAGTAAGTGTATATATAGATGCATGGAATTAATTAATTATATGTTAATTATAGATGCATGGAATTAATTTTTCTTTATTAATCGGGTCCTGACATGTATTATATTTTTGTTTGAGAAATTATAGAAATCAATTGAGGAAATTAATTAACTCTTTGCCTGGAAATTTTATTGGTATGTACAGGTAGAGATATAAATGTGGAGTTTGAAACCTCTCGCACCAACCAGCGATGCATGAGAAGATGAAGGTGTAAAGAAGGCTTTTTTGTTAGTGGTATATAACTATATATGATGACATCATGTGACATTCATAATTAAACTGGCCGGGGTTGGATTCAATTCTATATTGATGTACAAACCGTAGCCACAACGTACCTAATCAAAAGTTATTTCTAAGTTCCACAGCCCCAAAACCTCGACATTACGTAGCAATTAAGTATAGATTGAAGATGGGGAAACTTGATTAATGATGGTATTGTTAAGATTTTGGGTCATTTTACCAACTAATTAATCCTGAAGTACGTTACCGTAAATTATTACACTTACGTACTAATTATATAGAGAAACATTGATCATTAGACAAATTTGGTCTCAGTGCATGTTTACTTATAATATATATATATATGGTTAGATCAAATTGGCACAAATTATGTCCAGGCTGTTGAGCTTGGAATTGCAACTTGCAATATCAGAAAAAGGATCGATCAGCAAGTCTACAATCACACCGGCCCCCACGGACTCGATCAATGAAGCTAAGCTAGCTAGAATGCTAGATGAATATTTTTAGTAGTTTTTTACCACAATATATATATATATATATATATATATATCTTTATGTACCAATTCACAAGAAGGTACAAGTGTATAGCAGTTGTATACTCGATCACATGATACTTGTTACTAACCTACATGTATATATAAAGAAAATATATAAAGGTAGTGCTAATACAATTGATAATTAAGTAAAGATATAAACAAGCAATAACATAGATTATATATTATAATTTGGGGCTCTATAATTTCCACTTCGGTTAAATTTGCCTTGTTGTTGTTCATCGTTTGTTTTTCTTTTTCAATGTATGGAATGGTAAGACTTTGTCGTCTTTCCTCATTTGTCTATTTGTTTTAGTTTATTCATTAGGGGTAATTAATGTACATGCATGTTCCATATGGTCATTTTTCTTTCTTTTTAAGAAATGGGAGATGAGGGTAGATCTATATATAGGAGTTTTGGTCTTCTTTTAGCGTGAGAGTGAGAGTGGAAGTAGGTGCTTTATGCGTAGAACTAACTAGAAGTAAATGGTTCAATTTTGCATAATCTTAAATTGTTCACTTAATTAAAACAAATTGTGTAACTTCTATATTACGACTTCATCAACATTTTTTTTCAGAATTAAGAATTGCAATTTGCAAGAGTGTGAGATTAGGCTAGGGTTTAACTCTCAAATTGTAGGTGCCAAAACTTGAGAGCTAAACCTCAAGTCCTAAATCACGAAGATGATATGCTAAACCATACCAAAGGCAAAAGATAACCAACATCTAACAAGTAACAAGCAAGTACAAAGTACCCAGCCCCGGCCATATTTATCATTTTTGACTTGCCCTAGTTTCCGAGGGACAGTATAAATACGTTGGTAGCTAGGGTAACTGCCCCATCACTTTGCGCCGTGTCCTACTCTCTCATCGCTCGCTTCTTCGCTGGTAAATTTCTTTTTTACTCTTTATGTTCTATATAATTAGGTTGTTCCTAAATCGGTAATAAGTTGTATATATAATTCTAGCCTCTTTAGTGCATGTTAATTGGCTCTCTCTCTTTTGCATAAATTTTTCATTATTTATTTTTTTTCCTCCTCAAACTGCAATGGCAATTAAGAGGAGTAGTTTGATGTATGTTCTCAACTTCTCACATGTTTCATTCATTTTCCTTTTTACTTTGTTTGTTTTTTAAAAAATTTATATCAACTAATAATTTACCCTTAAAACCTTCATATATTAAGTTTTCAATTGTTTGAGTTTAATAAACCAAAGGTATTGTTGGTAGTTCAAAAATTTAACCATTATATTCTTGGGAGTTTGCTTAATTAATACTAGACGCAATACACACCCGATGGGTGTGGGTATGAGGCTATGAGCAGTTAATTGAGAGTAGTGTAGTGGGTAGTTATTATAGATAATTATATTTTTTATATTTTATTTTATTATTTATTTTACATTATTGACCCTAACTACTAACTGTTTTATAAAGTTTTTTAATGTTTAAAGTGTTTAAGGATAACTAAATACAATCACAATACAGAAAGTAAATAACAAGGTAAATAGCACAAGAATAGATCATCACTTTATTAATGAATAGGTGCCTCTATATATAGAGAAACACAAGGGTACAATCCATATCCCAATAGGACTTCTATTCAATATGTAATCCATATGCTATACTAACTAATCTAATCCTAGGTTGACAAGGCACACACAAAGTATGTTTCCTTCAACACTCCCCCTTGTGGCGTCAACACTAGGTGGTGCTCCTCACGTTGTCTCATTAAAAACCTTGCCAAGTAACAAAAACCCAGTGGGAGAAAAATAACCTTGGTCGAAGGGAAAAAGAGTACAACACACCCTTCACATTTGGAAACTTTGCATGGACGCCAGACTCCCCCTGAAGTCTGCGTCTCCCCCTGATTTCCACAATCATGGAGGTCAGATAACTTAAGCAAACCAATGCTTTTCACATGCTTCTCAAATGTGGATTTAGGCAGTGACTTAGTAAATAAGTCAGCCACATTGTCCTCATAACGGACTTGATTCACTTTAATCTTAAGGAACTTCTGCTATTGCTGATTACAAAAGAACTTAGGCGATATATGTTTGGTGTTGTCGGCTTTGATGAAACCTTGCTTCATCTGCTCAATGCAGGCAGCATTATCCTCATAAATGGATGTAGGTTCATCAGTGGTTGACCTCAAACCACATGTACTTCTTATATGTGTATCAATGGACCTTAACCATATACACTCACGAATTGCTTCATGGAGAACAATAATCTCAACATGGTTCAAAGAAGTAGCGACAATGGTCTGCTTAGTAGACCTCCAAGATATCGTGGTGTTACCCATGGTAAAGACATAACCAGTTTGGGAACAACCTTTATATGGGTCAGAGAGATACCCAACATCAGCAAAACCCACCAAAACATCACAAAGATTTTCGGAATAATGGGCAGCAGCACTCGTGCGATCGATCGTGACATTCTGCGATCGATCGCTCGACGGCAGAAGCTCGGTACGATCGATCGTGGCATATCCTGCGATCGATCGCCCGATGGCGGTAGGCACGGGTTCTTCACCCATTTTGCCATATTTTCATGCCTCTCTGCAGGTAACGTGCCCTTTGTGCTCCATCCGGACGGTAAGTCCTCGTTCGGATGCCCGGGTCGTTCAACCGCAGCAAACATAGGTTCCTCACCTAGTTTCGACTCTCTGTAGGGATAGAACAAGCCCATATCAATCGTACCCTTCAAGTAACGAAAGATAGTCTTTATGCCAATCCAATGGCGTTGCGTGGGCGCAAAGCTAAATCTAGCTAACAAGTTAACAACAAAGGAGATATCGGGTCTTGTACACTGTGCCAAGTACAATAATGCGCTATTGCACTTTGGTATGGTACCTCAGCCTCTAAAACGTATGCACCATCATCCCTTGGGCGAAACGGACCCTTCTTGGATCTAGGCTGTGACCAATCATGGGAGTGCTAACAGGATGGACTTTATCCATATTAAATCTCCTGAGCATCCTTTCCCAAGATCTTTCATCTCAAACACGGATTTCAAGTATTCACTGGCACTTGCAAATCCGGAACTTGTTTTCACGCAGGGGCATAATTTATTGTTCACATACCCTCTTCCAATCAAGTAGTCACTTAGACGGGTATACCACATCCGTCCGGATTGTTTCAATCCATATAGTGAACGTTACAATCTTATTGCACACGTGCTCTGTGGTCTAGAGCCAGTTGACTTGGGTAGATGAAGCCCATCCGGGACCTTCATATAAATCTCCATATCTAGATCCCTATAGAGATATGTTATGACCACATCCATAAGCTGCATGTTCAGTTTTTCGGAAACTACCACTGACAAGGTAGCAGAACGTTATGACGTCCTTTACGAGAGAGTATGTCTCATCGTAGTCGATTCCAGGGCGTTGTGAGAAGCCTTGCGCCACAAGGCGAGCTTTATATCTCGTTCTCTCACTACGCTCTCTAACAAAGACCCATTTATATCCAACAGGTTTTATTCCAGAAGGTATTGGCATAACTGGCCCAAATACCGTTCTCTTTGTTAGTGAGTCCAACTCAACCTGGATCGCATATTTCCATTTAGGCCAATAAGCTTCTACGTTGGCATTCATCAACGGAGCGAGGTTCAATATCATCATTCTCAATGAACTCTTGTGCACAAGCATATGCAAACACATCATCAATTGTGATGGAGTTTCTATCCCACGTCTCATGTACACTAGTGTAATTAATCGAGATCTCTAGGTTCCCACGGATAGGTCTTAGCGACAGGGCGTCCCCCGAAGATGTCTTTTGGACATAACCATAATCCGGAACGTTTTCATGGACGGATTTTGAGTACCAATGATGAGAGGGTTATTAGGTGCCATCGCAGACCATTCCCTAGGGCGCGAATCCCTCGAACCTGGTGGCCTCCAACGCTTCCTCAGCGGAGCCACGGCCTAAGCCACATCACCACCATTACTGGCAGTGGCGCCACCAGCTGTCCCTCCCATAGGGTTAGCTGCAATAGCGACTTTGAGTCCAAGTCCTTGTTCAGGCACTTGCATCCTTGCAGGCATGTTTGCAGCTGGTATATATGATCTAGTCACTAAGATCTAAGAAAGCGTCAGGAAGAGAATCTCTGACTTTCTGAAGATCTATAATTCTATGCACTTTCTGCAGTAGGGGGATCGTTATGAGACAGAGTGGGGACAGGCCACGACAATTCCAGTCGTTCCTGTTGAACGTGTACGTTCTTATCTCCCCCTAACGACGGGAAGACTGTCTCATCGAAGTGACAAATAGATCGCCTGTCAAGGGTTCTACATAGCGGATTGTGGTTGGAGACTCAAATCCAACATAAATACTCATTCGTCTCTGAGGACCCATTTAAATACGCTGTGGCGGCGTAATAGGCACATAAACAACACACCCAAATATGCGTAAGTACGATATGCTTGGCTCGTACCCAGTCACTAGCTGTAACGCAGAACAAAAGTTGGGTGGTGATGGGCCTCAGACGAATAAGCAGAGCTGCATGCAATACTGCGTGTCCCTGGGCAGAGAGAGAAAGATTGGTGCGCATTACCAATGTCCTCGTGACCATTTGTATTCTATTAATGGCAATCTCTGCAAAACCATTCTGGGTTTGCACATGTGAGACTAGATGCCCAACATCTATCCCATGCAGTAGTCATCGAAAGTTTTCGATGTAAACTCGCTAGCATTATCAAGCCTGATAGTTAATGGGATGATCCGGTTAGTGAGCCGGCAGGCGAATACTCTGTGCTAGGAGTTTAGCATAAGCAGCATAACGAATGGACAACATCATGACATGTGACCAGCATGTCGATGCATCAACCAACACCATAAAATACATAAATGGCCCGCTTGGTGGTTGAATATGTCCACAGATATCCCCTTGGATTATCTGTAAGAATGGAAGAAGTACTTTAGAATCCTTTGCATAGGACGATCTTAGTCCTTTATTTCCCTTAGGAACACGCTTTGCATAATGAGCGTTTGGCTTTGGGAGCTTCAGAAGCATAGGAGGAATTGTCCACATCCGAGAGAGAGGATTTCGTTCTATGCGATCGATCGCAAGGGGGGTGCGATCGATCGCCCGTGCTCTCGGGTTCCTGAAACAATGCAGGATGGGACATGCGATCGATCGCAGGGTATGTGCGATCGATCGCCCGGGCTCTCTGGTTCCAGAAAACGTACAGGAAGGAACCTACGATCGATCGCAGGGGGATGCGATCGATCGCCTGAGCTCTCGGGTTTGTTAACGATGCAACCTGGAAGGTTGCGATCGATCGCAGGTATCGTGCGATCGATCGTATGGCGTCGGACAGTGGCAAATTTGCTCTTTCTCATAACTGTCTCATCTCCTTGAATCGCTCTTCGATTCATGCTTCAATTAGCTCGAAAGAATGGATGTCCGTGCGAGGTTTTCAATACACGGATCATCATATCACGACCAGGGTGTCACAACCTGTCGTGCCAAAGCCAATATGTGTCTGAATCCAAGAGGTCATCCCGAATGACATTGTTTGATTCAATAGCTCGAATAGTGGTAATGTATAACCCACTAGAGAGACACATAAGCTTCTCTAAGATGCGCTTTCTACCGCAGTCATTAGAGCTAATGCAAAGGGATTCTTTTCCATTCTCATCATGCATCTTAGCATGGAAACCATTGGCTCTTATATCTTTAAAGCTCAACAGAGTTCTATTTCCTCTTGGAGCGTAGAGAGCATTTGTGACATCTATTAAGGTGCTATCAGGCAAGAGGAATTGGGCATATCCTCTTCCTTGCACAAGATTCGATGGTCCTGCCATCGTAGTCACAGAGGAATGTGTAGGCATCATGCCTATGACGCAATATGACATGCGTGGTTCTGCTATTTGCGAGACTTTCAAGTTCTCCAGAACTCATTCCTAAAAGCTCATCATTAAAATCGAGGCTACGAAAACAACTCAGATTTTATTAAAGATATTAGCCAAGGCTTTACACTCAAAGTTCCATCTTGATCTTAAATCAAAACTAAATCCAATGTCTTGGCAAACATGCCATATATCATCAACTTGGAAAACATGAAGACTTGAGCAAAATCAGCTTCCAAAGTCTTTAACCCTTAAACTCGACGTCTTGATCATTGCAGTTACATCATCATATGTATTGCAAACTATGGCCCATAGATCAGACGCTCCATATCATTAATAGACATCATGAAGAGGATTCTCCATTGATTGAGGTATACAGGCTCAGTACTCACGGTCCCTAGGACGGTGGCAGATTACCTTGGCCGATGGCGGTGCTGCCATAACTAGTGGCGCAACAACGCTGACCAGCGGTGACCGGCGGTGTCCTTCTTATAGGGATGGCGGTCTTCTCTCACTCTTTTGCGGCCCTATGCTCGCATGATCGCTTATTCTTATGGCGATCACCTTCATAAGCAAATAGATTCTACAGACCAAAATGTCCGGGATCGTCCCTAGATTTAGGGTTTTGCTCGTGGCTTCCTCCCATAGGGGCGCCATCATTGTCATGCCTTTCCTCAAGGCAGAGATGGAGAAGGTGGTGAGAGATTCCTCAATCAATTGTTCATCTGTGATGATTATCCACAGAGATGCATCAAGTCTTTGATGCGGAGAATTTCCGAATTATATCCCATGACTTCTTCAAAGTCAGAGAAGCGGAGATTAGTCCATTATGCTTCTAAATTCGGAATGATGAATGTTACCACAACATTCATGAAGCGCTTCTAGCGCTAACCTCTTTCATGAACTCAAACTGGAGTGCCATACCATATGGCGATTCATCAGGAAAAAATAACCTGGCATTGTACATCACAGTTTGAGGGTCTAGAGCGGTTTCTTCAAAACAACGCTCATGGATTCGAGCTAGAAGCTCTTGTGCGAATAGGTACATTAGGATATCATGAGCCCATCTCAGAATCTAATGTCCGCAGAATCCAATGGAGTAAAATCGAGTTCATTCATGTTCGACATCCAAGAATATGGAGAACAAGAATGTGGTGTGTTTCGGGGTCATTACTCCCACGAAACAATGAAGGGTAAGTTTCGGAGTTAATACTCCCACGAAACAATAGAGGGTTTCTGAGCAATATTTGCTCCCAAGAAACGTTTCCAAGGATTTTGGATTTAGGTGAAACTTTGGTGTCGTATGGTCATAACCTTAAACCTTTTCGGTAGCTCTACTCAGATATAACCAGGTAAGTTATAAGAGATGTCGGTGGAGCAAGCTCTCTTAATACCACTTATCTCAAACTCCTTACCTAGACATCATACCTAAGCAGGTGAGCCTAGTTGGGAATAAGTCATGAACCATAGGTCGTTTCTTCTCTACGGATTCCTCATCCGGAGGTAAATCATTCAATGAACTCCTCGTTCAAGGTCTCTTCTCTCTACGGATTCCTCATCCGGAGTATTAGCTCGAACCCCCACAGTTCGGCTCTTGAGGTCATCACCAATAGCATGATGACATTAGAGGTGCTCATGACTTACACATACCGCAAGCGATATGAAGCTCGATCACTCCCCTAATGCTTCTCATAGTTTGGCGAGTCTCGTATATTATCCCACGTTATAAGAAAGGTGGGAGGTAGAAGAAGGGAGGTTGCAAGTCCCCGGAGAAAAAGAAGGTTGAATTAAATTCAGAAAGCAGCAACGTTTATAAAAGCTTACTTGGATTCTTTTCTCGGATTATCTTGAGTACCTCTTCTTCAAAATTATATATCAGGAGATCCAACGGTCCGAATTGGCTGAATTTTTAACTGGGGGTATTAGACTCACGGAGGAAGCTCTCGTCCAAATTTCAGCTTAATCCAACGGTGGAGAAGGGAGAAAATCGCTATCGAAGTTGACTGTTCTGTGCAGGCAGATTCTTGAACTAGAGGAGATTGCACGGATGTACTATTCACGGGTACTGTTCATCCGGTACTGTTCACGCGCACTGTTCATCGACCCTGTTCATCCGGCGCACCCTAGGGTTTTGGGGTTCTAGGGTTTTGGCGCTAGCAGGATGCTATGCTCAAGAGTTTTTGGTTTTTGATTCAGGGTTAGAGGTTCGTGCTGATAACGTGTTTAAGGATAACTAAATACAATCACAATACAGAAAGTAAATAACAAGGTAAATAGCACAAGAATAGATCATCACTTTATTAATGAATAGGTGCCTCTATATATAGAGAAACACAAGGGTACAATCCATATCCCAATAGGACTTCTATTCAATATGTAATCCATATGCTATACTAACTAATCTAATCCTAGGTTGACAAGGCACACACAAAGTATGTTTCCTTCAACATAAAGGGTATTTTGATACATTTTTTCTGTTTTGATTGACAACCTCACTTCTCTTAAATATAGTATATAGATAAAATAGATTTCACTAAAGACTCGGTAATTTCTTAGTTGATCGATTCAATAAATAATTTGGGAATAAACTAATAAAGGGATGTTCGGAATAGGGCACCCTTTTTGTTGACTATGGAGCCATGCATGGAGGCCCATTTTACTTTGGGAGCTGCCTGCTCAATGGCAATGCTGATAATTCTCTCAAGGGGTTTCCCTCTGCTTCACATTGCCATGGTGGTAAATTACCTTGCCTACTTCAAGAATGTCATTTTGATTTTACCTGACGGTTACCTCTGGTTTATCTTCGTCCTGCTGGGTACAAGTACAACAGGGTGCCTGATAGTGAAATTAGTGAGTGATTGAGTAAGAGATCGAAGCCTAGTTAACGGTTTAGATAGCTAGGTTAATTTTGAACATATATATGTGTACTTAATTTGTAGGGTAACAAATGTAGGGATTGGTCTGAATCATATGTGAGTAGGAATTAATTTCTCTTAAGCTTCTTATTTTGTAAGAGATTAATTGCCTTGTTTGTCTTGCTAGCTGGGTTCAGTTTCCAACTTTTACTGTAGTAATTAAGCAAGCAACATTGCAATATGCATATAGTAATCAAAGTATTAACTATAGGGTTTCGGTTTCTAATCCCTACTCGCGTGCTCTAAATCAATCAGATGAATGGTGATTTGTTGAATTTTCATGGAGTAGTAGAACAAGATTGGTAGGAACCACTTTCTCCAAGGATTCATTACAATGTGTTTCTGAATCTGTTGAACTAGAGGCCGATTGAGCAAAAGTACTCATTTTTGTGATGACTTTGAATCTGTTTTTGAATCTGGGGAATACTATTGCTTGCTCATCCATTTAGTTCATCAACCATATTAACTCGGAAATTCGATCAGTATTAGACATTCCAGTAATGGTAGCTATTTAATATAGCTATTTAGACATTCAAGCATACACAAACATATGAATGGAAGCTATTTAATATAGCTCTAGTATATAGTGAAAATAAAGACTCATAGAGATGTAGAGTCCGAAATGGACATTAGACAAATTAATGATCGATGCCTAGGTCCTGGAGTCCAAAGCCAAAATGGTGCTGAGGTTCATGGGGTTCATGTACTCGGTAGAGCCAGTCAAAATATTCTGAACAATCAGCCGGTTGGCCTTTTCCGATGGATGAAATGGATCCCAGAAAGCATATGTGTCTCTGTTGGGGCACAAGTTGGACAATCTAGTGCACAATCCCAGCCCATTGTAAGGTCCTTGTCCACAGCACGCAATCTTCGACGTAATAAATCCTGCACAAATTACAAATTGAAATTCTCAACACCATTATTAAGTTTAGGACAATATATGTCGATCTTATGGTATTATACTAGACCACACGCACCAAATGCTTGAGGGTTATTCACGAAGTTGTAGTGACTCAGCTGAGTGTTAGTAGCAATGAAGATATCGGCACCTAGTTGCCTGTTGAGTCCACTTAGCATCTGAACAAGTTGTGGATTGAAGAGACCCGCAGCTCTTTGCAGCTCGACTGCACATTGACCATTATTACTTCTCATGGCCAACTCAGCTGGAACGCAGCCTAATGGTCCTGTACCTGTCACCAAAACCCTACGCGCTCCAAGATCGTACAGCCTCTGAAAACGACACATTATCATCAATGACAACTATTAATTTGGTCCGCATTTTTTGAGCAAATTAATGGTAATTAAGCCCCAACTGAAACATTACCAAGTAAACCAAAAATAATTAATTTGGTTTTAGATCGAGAAGTTGGTTACCAAAAGAAGCTTTCTGTACTCGGAAATGAGGAGTTCGACATAATCTGGAAGAGCATATTGGCGAGATCTAGCGGAAAAAGGGACCAAGTAGTAATTGTTGACAAAGTCGTTGCCGCCAACAGTTATGAGAGTAAGTGCTCCGTTTACAAGTTGCTTTGCCTGTTGAGCTCCAATAAGGGCACTCACCCTTTGCTGGTATTGTTCGAAGTACTCATATTGCCTGTACATTCTGATTATGTTTATCTGCAAAACCAAATTAATTATCTCCTGATCAGGGTTTGTTTTGCATTGTTTCTAGAACTGCTAAAAGCACTTTTATAAACGCTGTAGCTAGTCTCTCTACAAAACGCTTCCAACCATATATATCACTATTGAAAAAAGCACTTAGTGCATAAACGGCCCAATTAAACAATTTGGTGAAGTAAATAAAACTTACAAACTGAACTCCAGTGTCATTGAGGATTCCAATGCCAGCAGAAGCAAAGTTGGCACCAACAAGTAGCTTTTGTCCATTGAGCTCTGGACTCAAGTAAGGCAATGTGGCTTCTGCACCAAGTTCCTGACCTGTTTACATAACACATGTTAATGTCAATTATTTAATTAATTAATTATCATTCTCATTGAAGTAACTAATTAAGCTACATATATAAAGAAAGAAGATCAGAATTGGAAGTACTAAACCCAACTGATAAAGTCAGGGATGTTGTAGCCATTGGAGAAACGGCCCGTGGGTCGACCAGTTGGATAGTCAATGCCATAAGGAGGAGCATCAGCACGAGCCTGGGTTGCTAAGTAATTGTTGTTGCCATTGTCGACCAACGAGTCTCCGAACACAAAAAAGGCTCGAGCCTCGACCTTCTGGGCACTGAAGCTTCCCAATGCGGTGAGGACTAGACCGAAAATCAGTACTAGTGACCTAGCCATGGAGTTGTCTTTGCTTTGAAGATGGAATATTGTTAGATCTTCAAAAAAAGCAACCTGGTGTTTGAATGGAGAAGATAGGGTCTTATATAAAGCCATAAAGGTAGCTAAGGGGTACGTCCTTAATTCAATTGGAGTAAAACTAGGCCCACTTCAACAAAATCAAGCTAGGAAGTAGTTGTGTTTATGGCATTAGCATTTATCTGTGGTGATGTGTGTGTACAATATGCCTTTCAAAATATATACTTCAATCCTTGTGATTCCAGTGATCAAGTGGAGTAAAGTTGTTTTTAACTTCTTCACTGCAAAGTCATTACTCAAAGGCCAGCAAAGTCATAATTCAAAGGCCAGCAAAATTTAGTTTTGGTATCAGTTGGGTCAGGTTCTTAATTGTAACCTTAATAATTTGGCTTGATTGATCAAATGTATCATATGCAACCATGCATGTTAACTACATGTGATCGATGAACATGCACTACCTTTAGGATTTGGATCCTTGAATTTGATGATGATATTTTCGGTGTTAGTTTTGTGTTTATGTCAAACTATGCCGTTTTAGATTTCTATATATTTAAAAATCAGATGTCAAATCCTAAACTAAAAAAGAACGTCATGTGATATAAGCACAACATCAACACCATAAGATCAGTACAGGATTCGTTCCCATTATTAGTGTTTAGGTCTTGTTTTTTTTTTTTTTTTGAGAAAGTGTTTAGGTCTTGTTTATCAGTACCTAAACCGTTAAATAACCGATAAAACAATTACCTCTAGCTCTAATGCTCTATCATATGTGCAGCATATCTCTTCATATCCAAATATCCCATATTTACCACGTACGCACAACCTAAAGGGATTGTATTCAGCAGTTACTTCAACTTTAAAATGTCTAATCACATAGTCAATGAAGTCTGGAACCAACTAATCTTTAGTTCTTTACAGCTTTTAAATTTAATCCTACTTCTTCTCTATGTATATTGTATTCTGTAATCTGAATAATTAGCTGCCTTGATTGGAATGATTAGAGAAATTTGAATGGAACACACCAGCCAAGAATATTCAAAAGCATGATGTGCATTGATTTTGGGGGACCAAGCAAATTTATACATCCTCAAAATTATTGGACCGGCCAGTACTAGATCCATAGTAATATATATGAAGTTAATGGTAAAAACTGGTTGTAGGAGCTAGCCTTTAAAATACCAACTACTATCCAACAATATTATTCTGTATAATTTAAATTCACTTATAGCTGGAAAAGCAGTTCGAGTGTTCAAGTAACAAGCCTAGCTCATTAGGTTTTCCAGATGTAGAGCGATACGTTGCCAAGTGTTCAACCATTTTTCTTAATTAACCTACTTAATTTGGAGGCTCTTTAATTTTCACAACGCTAGAATTTGATTTGAAACTGATGTCCTTAAATATTGGTCACCGCAGCTGGTAGCCTCTACGTTCTTAGCTTCATATGATATGCCAATTAATAAATTGTACAACTAAGCAGAATTAGCTCTGATTATTTGAGGAGCAATTGCATTAACTTGTCTTGGTGTACATTGATTGGAGTTTGCAAAGTCTAGTGAGGTTCAACTGCAATATTGTAGGTCGATCATAAACTATATGTATTGGATCGATCTAAATAGGTCATTTAGGGTCTAGATCGATGCATTACATCCTATAAGTACATGAATTTGGATCTAAATAGCTCTACTCGTATTCATTCATTATTAGGTCATTGGATGTGACATTTCTGCTCTGTAATATGATTTATGTTCAAAAATACGTCGGTTTAGGGTTTATGGTTTGCCACCATCCGGTTCCAATTTAAGACCAAGTAATGAACATATAAGGAAAACTACATATGCATTATCTGATCAGAAAATTAGGGTTCATAAACTAGGTCCATATCTGGTTTAATTTGAAAGAGATTACTAATGCTAATTAATATCATTTTATTGTACTTTATGTATTGGAAAGGAAAAAGAGATATAGGATCCATATATATTTGGAGGCTAAGTTAATGGCAACTTATTCGGAGGCTCTAATGGCTTCACAATCAAACTGACATCAGTACTTGCTGGACCATAGCAACATAATTCAGAAATGTACGTTCATACAGGGTCTGCAATTTCTTTCATTTTTCTGTACATGTGTGTGCACCATTGAGCTCAAATATTAATATGCGCGCACAGCTGTATGATCATGAACTCTTAATTATCAAAAAAGTTTCTGGCCCATGGCCCATCATCAATTTATTTCTCAATTGATATTAGAAATCTATATACACAATCAATTGAGTGTACGTGCCATGCCACATTCGTAGTTGCCCTTCTATATACACAATCAATTGATAGAAAATTATATACTTCTAGGAGCGCTAATCAAACAAATTGACTCTGTGGCCCAATGGATAAGGCGCTGGTCTACGAAACCAGAGATTCTGGGTTCGATCCCCAGCAGAGTCGCTTTTTATTTTTGTTAATAATTCATGGTCGCCATTAACTATTTGATCACTAATGACTAATCAAATTACCTTCCTTTCAAAAAGAGCTAGCTATATGTACTATAGCCATAAGAGTGAGAGAGACAAATTAATAGAGAAAGAACTAGCTTGGATTTAATGATTTAATATTCGATAAGCAAACCAATACAAAATAACTTACAATACAGTTTCCATGACATATAATGAAAGTGAATAATGGCATTATAATAAGTCTACACCGAAGTACCGAACAAAGACACATATATAGTTATTGACCAAAAAAAAAAAAGACACATATATAGTTTATAAATAATTTGATTTCATCATAAGCATGAAAAACCCTAGCCTTTAGCTATAGTTGGCTAGGTCCTAGAATTGTCCAAGGCCAACATAGTACTGAGATTCATGGGGTGCATGTACTTATTAGTCCCGGTCAAGATCTGCTGCACAATAATCCTGTTAGCCTTCTCTGAAGGATGGAATGGATCCCAAAACGCGTACAAGTCTCTGTTAGGGCACAGGTTCGAAATGATTGTGCACAGTCCGATCCCATTGTAAGGTCCTTGTCCGCAACAGGCTATCTTTGAGGTCACAAACCCGTAGGCCTGGGGGTCACTTACGAAATCCATGTGCATGTCAAAAGCGTTTGCAGCAATGAAGACGTTGGACCCGATATCGCTGTTGAGTGAGTTGATCATTTGGACTAGCTGAGGGTTAAAGAGCGAGGCAGCCCGTTGGAGCTCGACCGAGCACTCCCCATTTCTGCTACGCATGGCGAGCTCGGCGGGGACGCAGCCTAGGGGTCCTGTGCCAGTGACCAGGACTTGACGAGCTCCCAATTCATATAGCCTCTGCATCGTTTGTGAAAATAGCATAATGTCAAGTCATATAGTTCATGTCAAGTCATATTGTTCATGTGGTACACATTACTAGCTAGTAAATAGAAAATTAATTAATAAGAGGTTACAAAAGAAATGACAGCATTTACTACCCTATGTTCAATTACTTAAGCTTTTAGAGTCTAGCCGATACTGAACCTTAGCATGAAGTGAGATGTGTTGTTGATTCATTTTCTAATTACTTGTCATCTTCACAGTCCACTTCACTAAAATTTGGTCCTCAAAACAGCTTTAATATGGAAGCAGATATAAATATAATCATAATTGCATTTGACCAAAGCCATTAAAGAAAATGTCAAATTGGGTGATCACACCAACCAAAACACATCTTTGCTCCCCCTTCAGTCACATCACCATTACTACTCACTCTATCTACTTTCCTGTGACCATTTCTCAAGGCATATAAGCTTATGAATATGGTAGCTCGCATATAAGTGTGTATAATTAAAAGGGTAGCTGAAAAAATTTAGTGAAATGTAATAACAATGCAGCTTTAATTAGCAAATAATAGCATAATGATCGAAATGGTGCTTACGTTTAGAACTTTGCGATACTCGGAAATGAGGTAGACGACGTAGTCTGGGAGAGAGTATTGGCGAGACCTAGCAGAGTAGGGCACCAAGTAGTAGTTGTTCACAAAGTCATTGCCACCAAGGGTTATAAGAACAAGGGCATCGTTCACAAGGCTTTCAGTCTGATCAGATCCGATTAGGGCACTCACCCTTGTCTGGTATTGTTCAAAGTACTCCAGTTGCTTGTATATTCTGATTATGTTAAGCTGCCGAATGTTGTAGCGTACACATTTTTAGTCATATATTACCACACAAGAAAGAGAACAATGTTAACGTGGTGGTATATCATTTCACTTAAATATTGTCGCATGTTTAACTTTTTAACAAACAACTCGGAAATGCGAATTTGAATCCTTTATTGCCACGTGATTTATTTTATTAAATACGTAGGGTAACATATAGATGCACGCAAGATAACTTTCCGTGAGTAAGATGAGACTTACAAACTGGATTCCAGTGTCATTGAGGATTCCAATCCCAGCAGAAGCAAAGTTGGCACCAACAAGTAGGTTTTCTCCAGTGAGGTGGGGACTCAAGTATGGCAATGTGGGTTCTGACCCAATTGACTCACCTGAAAATATGCATGACCAGATTAGTTAAACATGTTCAATATTCATTAATCTAGTGCCGCACATTGAACTCAAAAAAAAAAACAAGGAAAGTTTAAGTATAAGGAACATACTGATGAGGTCTGGTATGTTGAGGCCATTAGAAAACCGGCCGGTTGGTCTGTGAGTCGGGTAATCGATCCCATAAGGGTACGAGTCTGCCCGAGCAGTGGTAAGCAAGTAGTCATTGTTGCCACTGTCCACCAAGGAATCTCCGAAAACGAAGAATGCTCGTGCCTCGGCTTCACGACCAGCACAAGTGATCATCAGGACCAAAACAGCCCAAGAAGCCAACATTGTATTTGTGTGCATGATGAAAAAATGGTTGCAAGAAATTCCAAAACCAGTTTTTTCTTGCACACTGGCTTATTCCACTGGTTAGTGAAGTGAACGAGGTATAGGTATATATATATATTTCTCATGCTTCAATTGTTTGGCATGGTATTAATGGCGCCTAGGTTAAAAATATTTGGGCCACCATATTTACAAAAACTAGCTAGTTCTGTTCTGGTAGTTCTGGTAGTTCTGTTCTGCAGAACGTACTGTACTTAACTAGTTATTATATCTACTGGGAGCTAAGTAGACAAGTTGCTTTGCATGTATTGGGTCGATACTGCACTGGCAATTTTGATATAGGTGATTGACAATCTACTAGAGACTGAAATTTTAATCACCATGAAAAGTTTACATGGAGTGAAAAAAGAGATGTAGAATTGAAGTTTAATTGGGCTAGATTTTCCAGCTTTGCTACCTACTTATTACAGCTTTAAAAACCCTTTTGTTTTTTCAGGCATAGTGATATAGTTTCCTATGTCACAGATATAAAAAAACAAAATTCTGAAGCATAAATGATCATCATGATATCATTTCTCTTTCGGCAATAATTAGTCATCTCTGTTAGTTGTTGTATCAATTTATGAGAAACTAACATTGTCAGAGATATCATTTCTCTTCTGTATCTTATTCTTCACCAAATTCTCTTCTGTATCATTTCTCTGATCTTCTGTATCTTTTTTTTTTTTCCTTCCCTTGGTTTAAAGGCTGGACTCTGTTCAGTACCTCACCAAAACTCCCGATCTGGGCAAGTATTTGATTACTGTAATTAGGTTGATAAAACTAAGGCTTCGTTTGGTTCGTGAATGGAAAGAATTCAATTTCCGAGGGGAAGGAAAAAGTTTATTTTTCCCAAGCTTGCACTTACCAAACACAAGACAATGAGAATATGCTTAACCTCTTGGGAAATATGTAGTTCAATGATCTGGAAATGGCTTATAATACCCAGAAGCAAATGTATACCAGTCTCTATTTAAACATGTTCAATTATGTAATGCCTGGCTGCTAGGTTTATATATAGACTGAAATTTGCTAGCTACAAGCAGAAGTCTAATTATCTTAACACACTCATACAAGCTATTAATTAGGAAGATGACTGATGCATTTTTAGCTTTGCTTTACGGTAAAGAGATGTGCATATACTGGAAAAAGAGGAGACAGACCAAAGGCAAAAGATAAATAAGCCATGTGATCAAAATAAATAAGGTGGGGTGAGATTCAACTACTTTCAAGAGGCTCTTCATCTACCACCTCAATGTACATTGAATTGAATTGAATTAAATTAAATTTATGTGAAAATTTTATATGTACCTTTTTTAGACTGGCCTCTGATGAAGGTATTGATCTTGTTACAAACGCGTTTCGCTCTAGATATAAACGTACGTGTTTCACTATAGATACAAATGCGTTGCACTAAAAGTATGGCCACTTCAGAACTTTTCTGTGGTCAGTATGCAGTAGTACGTAGTCATGCATTAAGACTCTGTCTTAAATAACAACAGCAATAAAAGAAAAGCAGAACTCCCATTTTGTTTTTTCCAGTGAAATTGTCAATGTGCCAAAGAATTAAACTCTCAGCAGCTCCTGCAAAATCCATACCTACATACTTACTCATTCCCACAGACCAAGAATGATGCTTAATTACTAATATGAAGCAGATCAAAGCCTGGAGATTTTTATGTGCAGCAATGCAGAGTGCAATAAATTTGGTGATATATATATATTCAGCTAATTATATTCAGAAACTTAGGAGCAAATGATAATCAAATCATTTTGAAAAAGGGGTTCTCACAGAATTTTTGTTATATGAATTATGAGTACCATGATAAATATAAATGAGGTATATATGAGTTGTATAAGAGAGTGAATATGATGCCAGCTTCTTCTTCAGCAAACCCTTCACATGGCATAGCTTAATTATACCAGCAGCCAACTGTACAAGAAACAGACATCTCCCACAGACTCCCGGATTGGTATAACCATTAAGTTTGAAGCCAATCTTTTCAGGCTCTTAAATTCCCACCAAGTACAAAGGAGGGGTAGATATTCAATATATATCTCTGTAAAAGTTATCATAATAATCTTTCCCATTTTTGGTAGCCAGGTACAGATAGTTGACAGTTTTCACTCTTCCTCAAATCTCACTATTTTCACCGCTTCATATTATTGACAGTTTTAATTTCGAGTCATTCTACTATGTTGTACAACCCGTCATCATGATGTAAGTGCAAAAGTACCATGTTTTGAGTCTTTTGACAAATAAAGGTCACATTATTAACGATTTTAATTTCGAGCCTTTCTACTCTAGTGTACAATATATGTGTAGTCATTTACCGAAATGAATAATCCCTTTAACTCAAATTGGCGAGGGGTATCATGTTTTTCATAAACACGTACTGTTAACATCTTAGCATAGCATGACATATATGCTTAAGAGTTTTTTCTTTCATATCAATTATGATGAAAAGTCATACTTTAGATTTGTCCGACATGTTTGGCATTCAAGCAAAGTTTGCAATTAGGGCACATCTGTTTGTCAAAATCATGTTGTTAGCTGCAAAATTAGCTTTATGATTTTAATTGTGATAGATGATCAGTTTGACAAATTGACTCAAGGTTTGGATCATAAAAGGCACAAAACATGTTATGGCTGTGCAAATGATTTTGCTTTGATTTATATAAGAAAAGGATTGGTGACATTAATTAGTGATGTAAAGAACCACCAAAATCTAAATGAATTGAGCTTTTAATGGTCATGTGCCTCAAATACTTCAATCAACAAGCAAAAGAACAGTGATTGAAGAAGTGTTTTAAGAATTTTGGTTTTGGTTTTGAATGGGAATTGAATTGACCATTGATCAGGATAGGCAATAAAGTGCAGTGACACTATACATTTCTAGGCCCAAAAGTGTGATACATATCCAACCTAAAAATAGGCACCATAACTTTTTTGTGAGCTTAGAAATAGAGTTGGGCTCTTTCCACACTTCTTAGTTGGGTTGGTTGATACTTGATAGACTCCATTTTTTTTTTAACCTTTTGTTCAAACATAGAAATTTCGTTTCTTCTTGTCAGGCTCATAGAAAATATCTGAAAATTCCAAAACGGGAAAATGAAAGAAAGAAAAAAATCTTATTCATAAATTTTTTCTGGCTCAGATCGATCATACATAAAGATGAAATAGACAGCTTTTCAACAAAATAAAAATAAAAATTAAGCAGACCAAAACATAACAAAAAAGAAACCTTCCTAAGGATCATAACCCATAAGGTTACTATATAATATATCCTAACTATGAGCTAGCTCCCTTCTAAACTTTGCAAGCTCCATGGAGCTTCTTCCAAAGAAGAAGCATCCCAATTTACAAATTCACTATTTCCACCCATCATAACTCCTATGTCATTCATCTCTAAGAAATCTCTCTCACCACAAACTCCAGACCAGTCTGCACTCAACACAGGATTTCTCTCCCACAGGCAATTGTCCCCATTAATAATATTCCAACCTCCAAACATATTATTACATGAAGCTTCATGCTTGTGATCGTTACTACCTGAACCAACTGTCATAGTGCTTGAAGACGAACTTGCTTTTGAAGGCAAACTTGGTTTTGAAGGCGCACTTGGTTTTGAAGGCGAACTTGGTTTTGAAGGCGAACTTGGTTTTGAAGGCGAACTTGCTTTTGAAGACGAACTTGTTTTTGAAGACGATGATGTGGAGGAGGAGGAGTGGTCCGGCAAGTTGAGCTTGGCGGAGGAGCCGCCGTATAGCTTTCTGGCCGCGTCGTCGTAAGCAAGCGCTGCCTCCGTGGAAGTGTTGAAAGTGCCTAGCCAGAGCCTAGCACCGCGTTTGGGCTCGCGTATTTCCGCCACCCATTTGCCCCAAGTCCTCTGCCTCACTCCTCTGAACGTGCACAGCGCGTTCTCCGGCCCTCCCTTCCCTTTCATGCAACCCTTTCTGGACCTTCCCATGGTCGCCTTGTTCGTCACCTTTTTCTCTTGGTCCTTGTCCATGGTCACGCAATTACGGCTTTAATTATTAAATGAGTTTGGGAAATTTGAGACATGCAAGGCAAGGAGGATAAGAATACTTAAATATAGTTAGGAGAAGTGTGGGAAGTGGACATGTGTAGAACAAGAGCTTGGCTAGCTGTTGCCCTAGCAGACGACCTTTGATCAACACGTGTCAAACGGTCAAAAGGACACCTGTCTAGTATTTGACATTGTTAATTTCAAGCTCCTTAAGCTTGAAGATATATGATCTGATTTGATTTTCCTTTTTTTCCTTTTTCTGTTCATGTTTGATTATTATTTGGTGACACTCGGCCTTTACAAACTATGCACACGTACGTACATGTGCTTATAAAGAAACAACACTGCCTAATATGCTTCGTTTCATTTTAAAGTCTGCTTAATAAATAGTCATCCTTTAAACCTTTTTTTTTTTTTTTTTTGCCTTTGAACTTCAACAACGATTGTTCTAATTTGGATGTTTTGTTATGTCATTTAATTTGACTTTTGGCTTAAAAAAGAAATGAATATTAATTACTTTATATTGGCTTATAGTTACTTGCTACTTAGGTAGGCCAAGAGATTTCTAACTTGGTTATGTTAAGTTCATAACATGTGATAGTCTTGTATGCCTTTCAGAAGCCTCGAACATCAAGTTATTGAGTTGCGGAAAAGAAAGAAAATACTTTCAACGAGAAATGAGTGACCAAAATTGACATGAACACGTACGGTACCATCAACGAATTACATGTTTGAGTTCTCTGATATTATATAGGCATTCAAAGGTTAAACTCCAATTAATCCCCATGTTCCTTATTTGGTGACTTTGCTTTGTTTGTTCCCTATGGGTGTACTGATGAATTGCTGGGTGCGTATAGAAGCGCCTCTTGAAACAGTCCAGCCCAACCATCATCCCCATATTAAAGCCCAAATATGAAAGCCCATTAACCTAAAAGTTGCGCTGCTGACCTTTCCATGTTCCCCATCTGATCATGCTACTCCAAGTTTCAGACTATGGTGAAAGGCCGAATATAAATATACTATATGTCCTCTGTATCACTCTCATCAGCTCCTAAAACCCTAAACCAGCTGAAACAAACCTCCAACTTTCACAATCGGATCTTTCATTCGGATCCGCCCGCCCGTTTCCCAATGGCGACTCCAACAGAATCCCTGCTCTCCGTCGCCGGGTCGGTCTCCACCGCGTCCACCCAGAAGCGGGTTCGGATTTTCCGAGATGAAATTCCCTCCATTATCAACAACTCGGGTTAGTTTTAAGCTCAGCTCTCAATTGCAGTTCACTGTAATTCGATTGCAGTTGATTAAATTCGCTAATGGAATATCTTTATGTTCATGCATACGTAACACCATCCATACATTAATGTCTGGAAATGTGTTTACATATTATATGAGAAGAGAATAGATAAATGACGTTCATTTCATTTGAGTTCCTGTGATTTTTTGAAATTTAGTCTAGTAAGTTGAATTTTGAAGAAACTCCATTTCGTTGAACTGGCGAGTTAGTTAAATAGTTGTATTCAAGAGTATACAGAGCAAGTTCATTCTTGAATTACTTTGCTCAAATAAGTATGTAATTGTGCGTCTCTTGGCAATTTCTATGCCTACTACTGCCTGATTAAAATGAGGCTTTCGAGTTGTGTGAGGTTTAGTTTACAAACATTGAAGTCATGAAACCTTGATATGGGTGATCAATTCTGTTCCACTGTCCTTATTTGGAAGTAGATGAAAGCTGGCGGCTAATAACGGAGTTGTTACACATTGGCGCTGGGCAATGGTGAATTCTATTTGGACTGTGTCGTTGGAGAGAAACATAAAGTTTAAGATAGTGAAGAAGAGTCTGGGATATTATAAGATTTATTGTTTGATTGTAAACACCTTTGTCCAAGCACTTTAGGGATTTTCCCCTTTTGCCTAAATGAACTGCTTGCCCATTGTCTTTTGTATTTCTGTCATTTTCCCCCTAAAAAAGCAAAGCCAGTGCAAGCCTTAGTCATGAAAGTTTATGTATGATAATGGTATCATTAGTTCTAATTAGGAATGCATGCTATTCTGTTCCTTTGTATTTACCTCACCATAGTAACTTGTTAGGTTATGTTTTGGATTAAAACCATGTAACTAGTAAGTTAATGAAATAATATTGTTTTATGCATTATGAGGCAGCACCAATTCCAGATTTTTCTTTGTTTGTTTGTTTGTTTGCTTTTATATTTTTTTTTTTTTTTTTTAATTTTATGGGTTTGCATCTTATTGTATATTTGGACTCAATATTGCACCTAAAGATGGAATTGACTAAGCTTATTAAAAAGATGTGCCAAACTAACTGGGAGGATACCTTTTCTAGAGAAATATGGATGGAATCATGCATTAGCTGTTTATTCTACTCAAAGTATTACATCTTAAGTATTTCCATTACTTCCAGAAATCCTGTATGGGCTAATTCTTATAGTGTTATTTTCTTTTATCTCAATAAACTTTTACAGACGACATATATATATATTTATTTATTTTTTCTTTTACTGATCTCTTGTGTGAATATGTGGGCAAAACATTCAATGATACTGGGTAGTTGGATGTATAAATACTGTGAATTTTTTAGCTTACGATGTTCTTAACATAATCATTTGCATTTTTCTATGAGCCACATATGCTCTTGTTCTGAATTACTTGTCATTTTGAATTCTGCAGAAATATGTGCGGAGTCTGCATCACTGTTGGTAGATATAATATTTAAAACATTGTATATTTATGAGGATCGTGGGTCCAAGAAAGCTGTCGATGACATTATCACAAAAGGTCTTCAAGAAGTTACCTTCATGAAAAGTTTTGCAGCGGCCATTGTTCAGATCATGGAAAAAAATGTCAGGCTTCAATCACATGTTGGCGGCCACAGACTTCTCCAGTGGTCATGTCTCCTTCTTAGCAAGAGTAAGTTTGCCACAGTTTCCAAGAATGCATTGTGTAGAGTTGCCACAGTGCAGGCATTATTACTTCATATTGTTGTACAAAGATCTTTCAGTGAGCAACGGGCTTGCAAGAGGACATTTTATCACTTATTTTCTCAGGTTTGGCCCATCTTATTCCAATTTATTTTTTTAAGAAGTATCCTTCAGATGCCTTTTTTATTTTCTTATTACATTTTATGTTTCTTATTTCCCTTCCAGTCGCCGGACATCTACAAATTGTATATAGAGGAGTTGAAGGATGCACGCATCCCATACAAAGATAGTCCTGAATTATTATGGTTCTTGATGGAATTCTCAAGTATCTCAAGAAAACCTTCTTCTTTGTTTGAACAATGCAAGGTGAGTGATTATGTGATTGATAATCATGTATGACTGATAATCATGTATGACTGTAGTGAGGGGCTATCTATTTTTTTTTCTTCAAATTGATGTATGTAGGCTTTTTCTGCCAAACTTTTACATGATCCTCTGCCTTTTTACAGCCAACATTTCTGGATATATATCTTAAGGCAATTTTAAATGCAAGAGAAAAGCCAGCAAAGGGTCTTAGTGAAGCTTTTCGTCCACTTTTTCGACATATGTTGCATGAAGATTTTCAAAATATTGTGCTTCCATCTTCTGTTAAAATGCTGAAACGCAACCCTGAGATTGTATTGGAATCAGTTGGGATTCTCTTGAAGTCAGTCAACCTTGATTTGAGCAAGTATGCTGTCGAAATTCTTTCAGTGGTGTTGCCGCAAGCTCGGCATGCAGATGAAGGCAGGAGGGTTGGTGCACTGGAAATTGTACAATGTCTGAGCCAAAGTTCTAGTAATCCTGATGCTTTAGAAGCAATGTTCAATGCTGTCAAATCTGTCATTGGAGGTTGGCTTGCTTTCCTAATTATTTTATGTTTTTGGGAGTTTGAATAAGCATGGAATGGAAAAGGCAAGTAGTTTTGAAGAGTTAATGGATGGGGAAAGAAACAATTACAGCGATTCTTTCCCTTGTTTGGATGTGCAGAGTTTTTATGGAAGGGATGAAAGTCTTATTGGAAGGATTTTATCATTGTATCCCTGTTAGTGTCCTCTTTTTCTTTTGTTGGCCGATGAGTGGGTAAGGTGGGAATTTTATAAAATCTACTGAAAGTCTCTTTCTGTTCCGTCCTTTCCTATCTCACTCATTCAGAACTGAAAAATGGGGTAGGAGGTAATGCCCTTTTCACTTCCAGTCACTCGATTTAGCATCCAAACAAGGGCTCCTAGAGCTCCCTCCAATTTTTACTGTCCATTTCCTCTTGGGGCACATAGCTAGTGATTTGAACAGATTATTTATTATGGTTTTCTGCAAACCCGCAGGATGATGCATTTTTAAAATCTTCAATTAAGATTGGTCTCTTAAATCTTGTTGCAGTAGTTTTAACTAAAGGTTTCAATTTTAACAGGCTCAGAGGGAAGACTTACATTCCCTTACCAGAGAATTGGCATGATCAATGCACTGCAAGAATTGTGCAATGCTCCAGACGGGAAGCATATTAATAGACTGTCACAAACATCATGCAATTACCTTCGATCTTGTTACAAGGAGGATGGTAACATGTGACTTTGTGTCTTCTTGTCTTTTCTGTTCTTTTTATATTATTTTATTGATGCTTATCTCTTATTTTTGTGTATTCACTAAAATCTGTTTACTTTATCCTTGTGGGTTTCGATTTTCAGTTAGCTTTCTATCTGAGCATCCTATTTATTTTTCTTTGTTTCCTGCCAAAAGCTTTGAGTGTTTATTTCTGTCGGATGTTCTAATTTTTAGGCAATGAGGAGGTCAAGCTTGCAATTTTGTCAGCTCTAGGTTTGTGGGCAGCAAGATCTGCTGATGTTGTTCAATCGGATTTAGTTTCTTTTTTATCTTCTGGTCTTAAGGAGAAGGAAGCTCTAAGAAGAGGGCATCTTCGTTGTCTACGAGCCATATGCAGAAATACAGATGCCGTTTATCAGGTTAGCTGCTGGATTAAATTTTATTTGGCTGTGCTTTGTCTCTTGTTCTTGACCTGGCTGTTTCTTTCATGTTTTGGTGACATTTCAAAATTCTTTTTTTCTTTGCTTCAGCTATCATCATTACTGGAACCTCTCATTCAACTTGTCAAAACTGGTTTTACTAAAGGAGTTCAGCGTTTGGATGGTATATATGCCTTGCTATTAGTTGGCAAAATCGCAGCAGTTGACATCAAAGCAGGTCTCGATCTTGTTTAGACTCCTTAGTAGTCATTTAATTTTGAGAAAGTTTTGAAAATTTGGTCTCACTAATGTTCAACTTGATATCTCTTCCTCATTTCTCTCTTTTTATCCTCAGAGGAGACCGTGGTGAAGGAAAAGATCTGGTCTTTGATATCTCAAAATGAGCCATCACTTCTACCAATATCCTTGGTAGGTATTCAAAGCTCTGCTGGTCTTCAAAAAGTGTTTATTTTATTTTATGTTTATATCCCCTGATAGAGAAAATGTATTGCTTGCACCACAGGCTTCAAAATTGTTGACTGAGGATTGCATGGCATGTGTTGATCTTCTTGAAGTGATACTGGTGGAACATTTGCAGAGGTTACTATTAATACACATAAACATAAAGTTATTTGGAATATTGGATGTTGTTTTAGTGGTCTTTATTTGGATACTTTTTTTTTCTAAACCATGCAGGGCGTTGGACTCCTTTTCCGTCAGATCACTATCACAGGTAAAAAAGCAAGCAGTACTACTCCGATTTGTTTTCTCAGCAAATAATTTTATCGTTGTTTCTAAGTAATTATTGGTGTGTTGCAGTTGATAATTTTTTTCATGTGCCACCCATGTTGGGATATTCGAAGAGTGACTTATAACGCTACCAAAAAGATAGTTCCTGCTGCTCCGCAATTAGCTGAACATCTTTTGATTGAATTCACGACTTTCATATCTGTAGTTGAAGAGAAACATCGTATTTCAAAGTCAAGGTAAAGATTATTTTTGGTGTACATTGTTTTACCTTTTCATTCCTTGTTGTGGCTGAGAAGGCCAGAATAACTTTCTTAAACCTTGGGTATTATGGTTTTAAATGCTTAATTCTATTCCAAAGTAAAAAGACACATGCACTTCCATTTTGAAGAGGAGGTACGATGCTTATTCTTGTTAGGTGTCTTTAACTTTAGTTTTTAGTTCCCCGTTTCAATCATATGTTCATACATTTTTTCTTTTCATTTATCGTAAAGCAGAAGTTAGAAATCAGTACGCTTCTGTTCCTATACGTTAATAGGATATCTGATAATGTTATCATGTACGATTGTTTGTGGTGATGCAAGTATCTTGGTTGATGCATATAAGGTTCTGATCTTTGCATATCATTATCATTTTCTCTCTGACCTGTTTGCGGGGTGTTAATTTTGCATGTATGTAGCGAAACAGATAGTTCATTGGACTCCCAAGTTCCATTCCTTCCCTCGGTTGAGGTTTCAGTGAAGGCCTTACTTGTGATTTCATCAGCAGCTCTACCTGCAGCTCCAAGTGCAGCAATGCGGGTTTTATTCTGTGCACATCATCCATACTTAGTAGGAACTGCAAAAAGAGATGCAGTTTGGAGGGTAAATTTTTCTTTTTTATTTGTTAATAATAAATGGCATATTCTATTAGCTTTCTTAGTTTAGCAGGATTCTGTAGCTTTTAATTTTTTTTTCGTACTCTTATTTTTTATCTATAACCAGTGGGATTATAGAGAATGTTAGACATATTTATATACTGAAATTGGAAAGTAAAAGGTATTTTTTAGATGGTAATTTCATTTATGAACATGCTTGAAGATCAGGTAAAACCTTTTTCACTTTAAAGACAGGTGAGATTTATAAGGCGCAAGCCATTGTATAGGTCTTTACTGGTGATATATATGTCTAGAGCATTGGTTTATAAAATATAAATCCCTTTTTAGCATCAAGGTTCTTTAAGATCGCTTCTCTTCCGGGGAAGCCTCTTAAAAGTTCTTATGTTCTTGTGGTAACTGTGTTCATGTTTCTAATAAAAAGTGTGGTTACTGCATCCATGTAAGTTTTCTCGTATATTTAGACGACAAGTTGCCTGATAGTTCTTTTATTTTTTACAGATAACAAAATCTCTGTACAAATAGAGTTGCATGCCTTCCTATGTACTAAATTTAAGTAGTTGTCGCATCACTTCAGAAATGCATTTTTCAGCTGACTGGGTTTTTTTTTTTTTTTTTTTTTCCGCTTTCCCCAGAGGATACATAAATGTTTGCATAAATGTGGTTTTGACATCAACGGCAATATTTTGGCTGACATGGAGAATTTGTGCAAGGTATGGTTTGATTTAATCATTGTTAAATAATTAATCATAAGAAGTGTTCTGGTTGTGGGTACCTCATCCACTATTTGTACGTATTTTCTTGTTGCTCACTTTGTCTTGAAAAGAAATACATCCTACATTTGACATTCTCAATTGGTGGTCTGGTCACATGTTTTACCAAGATATATGCTACAGATGTACTGAAGTCAACAAATTTGCTAAATTATAAAATTTCTCTGTGGATGCAAAGAGTGATCTGTAGACTGCTACAGAAGTATTTATATCTTTAAAAGGAATGTTGCTGAGTTCCCAACCATTGTAACAGTCCTCGGAACACCATATGTATTTTAAATTACAATTATCAGTTAAGAGAAGCTGGTTTGAATTTTGATATGGTTCTGGATAATATGTCTCTGCATAGATAGATCGATAGATAGATAGAGGGAGAGGGAGAGAATTCTTCCTTTAGACAATTATCATTTTAATTTATGTTAGCTTTTCTTAAGTAGGACTAATCATCCCTGAATTTGGCGAAATAAGATTCTAGAAGTTTTTTCTGTAAGATTCTTCTTAAATATAGTTTAGGCCTGTGTAAGTAAATCAGTAAGTCTAGATAGGTATATAAAAAGAGATAGGTATTCAAATAATTTACAAAATCTCCTGCGAAGGAAATTATTTTGTATTGAATTTTGTGACTGAACTCTTGGTGACTATCATTTCAGGGCCTACTGGAAACAATGTGGTTGTCCAGTACTACTCCATCTGAGCAGCAAGCAGCAATTTCCTCATTATCCACTCTGATGTCCATTGCACCTGGAGAAACGTATTTGCAGTTTGAAAAGGTAAATTGCTTTTATATATCTCAGTTTCGACGAATGTTTATTTATTAGGGCCACTGAGATCCTACTAACGGATACTTACCGGAACTTGTTCTATGTGGCAGCACTTGAAACACCTTCCTTACAGATATTCACATGATACACTTTCCGAAAATGATATTCGGGTAAGTTAAAGCACTAACGAGCAAGAAAACAGTTCATTTCAAATTTTTATTCTCGTAAATATTTACCATGTTTTGTCTTGTAACTTATTTTTGATTCGTTTCCGCATATATTGTATCAGATTTTTCATACTCCTGAAGGCTTACTTTCCAGTGAGCAAGGTGTCTACATTGCCGAGTCTGTTGCAGCCAAGAACACGAAACAAGCGAAGGGCCGTTTTCGGATGTATGAGGACCTTAATGACATGGTATACAAATATCTCTTCGGATGTATGAGAGTATGAGGACCTAGATGACATTGAAAGTATTTATTTTGATAACATTCATGTATTTGGATTTGTACCCAGGACAATGGTGGTACTAATCATTCTGCAAAAGTCGAGCCAAGCAGTAAAACTGGGAAGTCGACAAAGAAACCTGGTGACTTATTTTTGGCATTCTGTTTTTTTTTTTTTTCTACTGGAAATTGTTTATTTTAGCTTTCTTTAGTCATTCGGTAGTGTTAATATCATTTTTATTTTTCTAGAGAAAGCAAGGACTGCAAAAGAGGAGGCACGTGAGTTAATACTTAAGGAGGAGGCATCCATACGTGAGAAGGTCCGAGAAATACAGAAAAACCTTTCTTCCATGCTTAAGGCTCTTGGGGAAATGGCCATTGCCAATCCTGTTTTTGCACATAGTCGACTTCCTTCCCTGGTATGTGTCTAGCCCCTTGTTTGTTTCAGTAGCCATTTGTTACAAAGCTGGTAGGAATTTTATAGCAAATTCTTCTTTCATTAGCCATTTCTGATAGTGATATATATTATCTAAAATCTATTTTTTCTTTTTTCTGTTTTAATAAGATATCAATATATGATGTATTCCCTCTATTGATTGTTAGCCTTTCATCTAATATCAGGTCAACTATGTTGATCCATTACTAAGGTCACCAATAGTCAGCGATATCGCATATGAAACAATGGTGAAACTCTCTAGATGTACTGCTCCACCTCTCTGTAATTGTGGCCTTGACATTGCTACTGCTTTGCGCTTAGTTGTGACTGAAGAAGATCGTCTTCTGTTGGATATGATTCCATTGGTTGGCCAAGGGGAAGCTGATGACAGACCATCTTTGAGTCTATTTGAGCGAATAATTAATGCCCTTTCTGTATCTTGTAAATCGGGACCTCTTCCTGTAGATTCCTTCACTTTTGTCTTCCCTGTAAGTTTTCCTACTTTCCCATAAGACAGATTCAGCTCAATGGCACTTCTCTTTTGCTGATATTTCTGTAATGTTGTGCTGTCAGATAATGGAGCGAATTCTGTTAAGCTCTAAGAAGACTGGGCTTCATGATAATGTGCTTCAGATTATTTACTTGCACATGGATCCCCTATTACCTCTCCCTAGGCTTCGAATGATTTCAGTTACTTTTTTCTTCCTTATGACACTAATCAACATTAATTTATTTCCATAATTTTTTTATTGTTATTGTTATTTGTTTTGTTTCATTTATTTTACTTCTTTTAACAGGTTCTTTATCACGTTCTTGGTATTGTCCAAGCTTATCAAACCTCTATTGGACCTGCGTTGAATGAGTTGTGTCTTGGCCTGCAGCCAGATGAAGTGGCACCAGTATGCTCTTTCCATTTTACTTTAATTGCTTCTTTGATGTGCTTTCAGAGTACTTATCCAAAGATGTGTTTCTTCAGGCTTTATATGGGGTTTATGCAAAAGATGTTCATGTTAGGATGGCCTGTCTAACTGCTGTCAAATGCATTCCTTCTGTTACCAGTCGGTCTCTTATTCAGAATGTTGAGGTCGCAACCAGCATTTGGATTGCTTTACATGATCCAGAAAAGGTTTGGTGCACTATTACTTTTCTTAAGTGTGCGGTGTTTGCACATATCTTTTTTCTTTTACCTTGTCCCTCTTGAGCTGGAATGCTGCCAGTTTCGCAGTTGGCTGAGGTTGGGAAACTCTTGGTGTTTTGACAAAAAAATCAGTTCTACGACTTCTACCTATCAGAACTATTTAAGTTTTATTCGTGTGAGTCAACTTTCTCCAACTCTCTCTGAGACCCTGGCTGCAATATAGTTCAGTTATTGGAACGGTTCATTCTTTAGGTTCATCTTCAAGGATCATTCCTGCAAAAGATCAGCTTTCTTAATCAGAACATTTTCGTCATCTAAAGTGTGCAAACAAATACATAATGGTATTCAAATGGCTAGTCTGTTTCCAATTTTGCTGATTTTTGGCATGGATGATCCTTACTGAGTCAGCTGAAAAATGGTCAGTCCAATCATTAGATTACATGGTGGAGGCGGGTATCTGCCATATTCAAATTTGCAGATGTCCATCTAGATGCAGCATTTATTTATTTATTTATTTATTTTCTCTCTAATAAAGCCAGACTTTATTGCAACCAATAAAGAGAAAAATTGAATAACCATGATATGTGTACATAACATATATATAAAAGGATATGTCATGTATACATATGTAATCTTGTCAATCCATACCAGTGCTTCAAAAGGCAGTTCTGGGGGAGCCTCCGGGTGAGGCAGCCAGAAATTCACGGGGAGGGACCGAAAAAGATAATCTGCCTAAAATGTGTACGTCTCTGGCGTAAGTGGCGCTTTTTGGCAAGGCGTTGAAAAGGCATAGCCTTTTCCAGCCGATGCATCCCAAGGTTGAACACAATTTTTCTGTATTTATTTTTTATAACCCGTCTCTGGGCAAAATGACATGGTTTCTAAATGGAACACTGTTTTATTTAATAGGTGGGTTGCTAAAACAAAAACAAAAGAAGGGATCAGACTTTTAGTGAAATCAATTTCTTGATTTCTTTTATTATTTTATATTCATTTAATTACAATGGTTGTTGCCCAAAGGGCATACCCTTCGGGGGCAGGACCCAAAATGCATCGCCTTTTGCCTTTGCCTTTCAAAGCACTGACCTTTACACATGGTTTACCCTTTTAGCCCATGGAAATGATACAAGATGTCAAGAAAAGGCATTATATTTTATTGCCTTGCCAATAAGTTTTTGCCTGCTTGGCGTCGTTTTATATTCATTTAATTACAAGGGTTGTTGCCCAAAGGGCATACCCTTCGGGGGCAGGACCCAAAATGCATCGCCTTTTACCTTTGCCTTTGCCTTTCAAAACACTGACACATGGTTTACCCTTTTAGCCCATGGAAATGATACAAGATGTCAAGAAAAGGCATTATATTTTATTGCTTTGCCAATAAGTTTTTGCCTGCTTGGCCTCATTTTTTTTTTTTACATAGATAGCTCATTCACTTTGTTTGCTTTATGTATTTGTCAGTCAGTTGCAGAAGCAGCAGAAGATTTGTGGGATCGCTATGGAAATGACTTTGGGACTGACTATTCAGGCCTTTTCAAAGCACTTTCTCATGTCCATTATACTGTCCGTTTTGCTGCTGCAGAGGCATTAGCTGCTGCTTTGGATGAATCTCCTGATTCTATACAGGTTTGTAGATTTGAACTATTAACATGCTTCTTTTTTTTAATAGGTGCCTGATAATAGTGTTCTTATAACCCAGGAATCCCTTTCTACTTTATTTTCCCTGTATATCCGTGATGCTGGTTTGACCGAGGACAATGTCGATGCTGGTTGGCTGGGCCGGCAGGGCGTAGCTTTGGCATTACAGTCTTCTGCTGATGTACTGAGAACGAAAGACCTTCCTGTTGTTATGACATTTCTGATTTCAAGAGCACTGGTAAGATTTGCAATGTCATTCTTTCGAAACATGAACTGTACTTTCCATCGACAAGAAATATTCTAGTCCTCAGTTTTAAGAAAGGACATGAAAAATTTGATTGTATTTTTTTTTGTGAATGCTTCTTAATTTGCAGGCGGATCCTAATGCTGATGTTCGGGGGAGAATGATAAATGCTGGCATTATGATTATTGATAAGCATGGCAGAGATAATGTTTCCTTGCTATTTCCTATCTTTGAGAACTACTTAAACAAAAAGGTCATTTTCCCTTTCTACAGTGATGGCTGTGGAAAAAACCACTTAATGGAGCCTTATTTTCTCTGTTTATTTATTTTCATGTCTGTTTCCATGCAAAGCCATTGTAAGCAACTGTCAGTTTAACTTATAGAATAATTTAACTTTTTCTTAGGCATCGGATGAGGAGAAATATGATTTGGTTCGTGAGGGTGTTGTTATTTTCACTGGAGCATTGGCAAAACATTTGGCAAAGGTACTGTTTATTGTTTCTTTCTTTCTTCACCCTTTTTCCTTTTGTGAAATAGCCATAGCGACATCGGATTTTACAATTTACATTTGTTCTTCATTCTGTACTCTGGCAGGATGATCCAAAAGTTCATGCTGTTATAGAGAAGTTGTTGGATGTGTTGAATACTCCATCCGAAGCTGTTCAGCGGGCGGTTTCAACATGCCTATCACCATTAATGCAATCAAAGCAAGTATGACCCTTGTTTGCGTTTATTTCAGTTTCTGTTTAGCATGGGACACATTAATACGGATGAGTATTTATTGTATAAAATCACTACAGAAAATTCCTTGCCCAGTACTAATGGTATTATCTGTCTCATATTCTGAAGCAGTCTGTGAAAATACTAATAAAGAAGGGGTCGTTTTAAGTAAAACTGAATTTGCGTTAAAATGGGAGGATAGTTGTCCTCTTACATTAAGTTTTTCCTTTTTTTTTTTCTGTCACATTTGTTAATTATTCTATCACATTGTCTTTGTTGATAGAAACCGTATCTATTCATCATTCAAGAGGAAAGCTAATTTGATTCTTTTCCCTGTACAAGGATGATGGCCCAGCTCTTGTTTCACGGATTTTAGATCAATTGATGAACAGTGACAAGTATGGGGAACGCCGTGGAGCTGCTTTTGGGCTTGCTGGAGTAGTCAAGGGATTTGGTATTTCTTCCTTGAAGAAGTATGGAATTGTGAATATACTACAGGAAGGTCTTGTTGATAGGTTGGTTTTCTATCACTGGCTTTAGAAGGCTATATTCGCAAAAACATCGTGAAGGAGGTTTGCTTGATAGGAAAGTCATTCATCTTTGTATCTTTTTCAATTACAGGAATTCTGCAAAACGTCGTGAAGGAGGTTTGCTTGGATTTGAGTGTCTTTGTGAATCACTTGGAAGATTGTTTGAACCGTACGTGAACAGTTGTTAGTTACCAACAAGTGTTCTTTGCAGATGGACTTTATTATACATCTGACCTCTCTCTCTCTCTCTCTCTCTCTCTCTCTCTATCTCTATCTCTATCTCCCTCTCTCCACTTTCTTTTTGGTGCAGGTATGTAATACAAATGTTGCCACTACTGTTGGTTTCATTTTCTGATCAAGTTGTTGCAGTTCGTGAAGGTGCTGAGTGTGCTGCTCGTGCAATGATGTCTCACCTTAGTGCTCAGGGAGTGAAACTGGTCCTTCCATCTCTTTTGAAGGTAGTTATTTGATCCCCAGCCAAGTTAACACACAACTCGATCCTCTTAATATAATACCGTTCACTAGGTTGAGCCATGGGACAATATCTGATTGCTAAGTTTCCTAATGCAAAAATGTATTATGAATTATGATGATAATTTGTGTTTTTTTTTGTTGGCTCTTGTCAATGCCTCGAACATATTTGTTTGACAATTTGAGAGTTTTAACTTCTGTGGACTGCTGGTTCTCTATCATCTTACTTCTCAAATTTTTATTAGTATTCATTCTGTGTTCTATAAGCATTTCTTGCTTTTCACAAAATTTATGCTGATGCTGTAATTCTGCCCAATTTAAAAGTGATGAATATACTGTATGGTTACATTATCTGGACAGGGTCTTGAAGATAAAGCTTGGCGAACAAAGCAAAGTAGTGTTCAACTGCTTGGTGCTATGGCCTTTTGTGCTCCTCAGCAGCTGTCTCAGTGTCTCCCTAAGATTGTACCAAAACTGACCGAGGTTCGTCTTTATTAAACATGACTATCTGTATTACTTTTTCTTGCATAGAAATGGAACTATACTATATGGAACTTACCATTTTGTTATAATTGCAGGTTTTAACAGACACACACCCTAAAGTCCAGTCAGCAGGACAAACAGCACTTCAACAGGTTTTAGATTGTGCCGTAATTTGTTACTTCTGATTCTTTGATAATCATTGTTCTCAATTTTTTTTTTGGTGCAATTCTTAGGTTGGGAGCGTAATAAAGAATCCTGAGATAGCTTCATTGGTCCCTACTCTTCTTCTGGGTCTTACAGATCCAAATGACTATACAAAATATTCTCTTGATATTCTCTTAGGAGTAAGTAATACAAACTGTTTGTTTGTTTATTTTTTTTTTGGAGTATGTTTTTTGTTGATTTGAATGCACATGAATTTTTCAGACAACATTCATTAATTCAATTGATGCACCTTCACTTGCACTCTTGGTGCCGATAGTACATAGAGGGCTAAGGGAGAGGGGCGCAGAGACTAAAAAGAAAGCAGCCCAAATAGTTGGCAATATGTGTTCGTTAGTTACAGAGCCAAATGATATGATTCCGTACATAGGGTTGCTTCTTCCTGAAGTGAAAAAGGTATCATTTTGTAAGAGCGTTATATTTGACTTGTGGTATATACCTATTTTTCTGATTATTTGTTCCAACAAGAACAGGTTCTTGTCGATCCAATTCCAGAAGTTAGGTCAGTTGCTGCAAGGGCCCTTGGATCCCTTATAAGGGGAATGGGCGAAGATAATTTCCCAGATCTTGTTGCCTGGTTGTTGGATACACTTAAATCTGATAATAGTAATGTTGAGCGCTCTGGAGCTGCTCAAGGGTTAAGTGAGGTCAGTATTACCGCTAAAACATAAAAGTTCTCTTTTCTTTCTTTGTTTGCTTAAACTTCTAGTGTTATTATTTATTGGGAACTCGATGAATAGGACAAGTTTAAGTTGGTCCTAATATGAACACTCCTTTGTTGGGTGTTGTGGCTAGATTAATTGTTATTTGAAATGGGCAAAAGGGATATATTCAGTGCTAAGATAAAGCTTTATTGAATAGTATGCAGTGATAGTTGACATAGTCAATTTATTCCCTCTTATCATTATATAAATGATGTGATAGTTGAGATGCAGAATTTTGGTTTTAAATGTAAGTGAATTGATATAATGCGACCACTTTCTTCATTCACACCTTTTATTACAAGGACATTTTTTGATGGCTTAAAAGTAATTATTTTTCACTCCTTTTGCTTTATTTTAATTTGATAGGAACTTTATGACTTTTTTGGGGGAAATATCCTTTCTGAAATTGATATTATACTATTATAATATGGAAAATATAATCCACAATTCAATCTGATGCAACATTTAACCATGTTGCTTCTTCCTGCACATGTATTTTAAATTTTGATCCTATATACTTCTGCCAATGTTGATTATACCTGTTATAGTTTCTCCCTTGTAATTTCAGGAAAAGGGTTTTGTTTTTTCACAATCTACTGCTCTTGATAGATACATTGGATTCTTTGTTTTTCTTAATAATATCTTGGTTTGCTAAGATATAGTCGATTCCGATCCAGGTACTAGCTGCACTTGGGACTGAGTACTTTGAGCATGTACTTCCCGATGTTATCCGAAACTGTTCTCATCAAAAAGCATCTGTCCGTGACGGGCATTTGACTTTATTCAAGGTGAGGACAATATGTTGTAAACTATGTTAACCACTTCCCTTGGTGTTTGTTTCACTGGCTCTGTTTAACATTTTCCTAAACTCTTTGTAGTATTTACCAAGGTCATTAGGCGTCCAATTCCAGAATTATTTACAGCAGGTGCTACCTGCTATTATAGATGGTAAGTACACTTTCTAATGTGGATTTTTGGTTGGGTGTAAAATTATACTTTTGTATGTATCACTATAGGGTTTTCGTGCTCCATTCAAACTCATTGTTGTGCTGTTATACACTTACAGGTCTTGCTGATGAAAATGAGTCTGTACGTGAAGCAGCACTAGGTGCGGGACATGTCCTAGTTGAGCATTATGCGATAACGTAAGCACTCTTCTGGTTGTCATTTTTGAGAATTTGAGTGGAATTTGTTTCTAGGAGTGGTAGACAGTGATTCTAGTATTCAGTAACTTATTTATTTTGGTCCACTGGAGGTTCATTGGGCTTATGAGCTACACAACAGGGCTTGGCCCTCTCCCATCCCATAAACCCCATAATCCGGGTGAATGTGGTTTTCATTTTTCTAAGCAAAGAAAGCTTGTTGTATCTTTTGTATTGAAGGCTATTAGAAGTGAATTTGTAATTGTCTAACAGTTTCAGAATCTGGAAGCTTCTGTAACTTGGAAAATCCAAGTATTTTGCGAATACTTGAATTATTAGTGCTGTGGGGATTTGGTTTACTTATATTTGATTGAGAAGCCTTTTATGAGTTGGGATGGTTGCCTACCCTATATAATATTGCCATAATGGTTTTCATCTGATGGGATGCATTTTGTTTTCAGGTCGTTACCTTTGCTCCTACCTGCTGTTGAGGATGGTATCTTTAATGATAGTTGGCGGATTCGACAAAGCTCTGTGGAATTATTGGGGGATCTCTTATTTAAGGTATTTTCATCTCAGCCTCTTTCAGTTTCCCTTTCTTGGAGTTTTGAATTCTGAGATAGCCTGTAATTCGGTATGTTATTTATCTAGGTTGCTGGTACTTCTGGAAAAGCTTTGCTGGAGGGTGGCAGTGATGATGAAGGTGCAAGTACTGAGGCGCAGGGGCGGGCTATCATTGAGGTTCTTGGAAGGGATAAGCGTGATGAAATTCTCGCTGCATTATATATGGTTCGAACTGATGTCAGCCTCTCAGTGCGTCAGGTAATGAGAGTAATTTGTTTGACAGGAGTTCGATCTTTTTGTCTTATTTTGGGTTCATATGGGACTTCTAAATCAAATTTCTCCTGTTTCATTTCAGGCTGCGTTGCATGTATGGAAAACTATAGTGGCAAATACCCCAAAAACTCTAAAGGAAATAATGCCAGTTCTAATGAATACTCTAATTACCTCTCTTGCATCATCATCCTCTGAAAGGCGGCAGGTTGCTGGACGTGCACTGGGTGAGCTTGTTAGGAAGCTTGGTGAAAGAGTGCTTCCATTGGTCATCCCAATTTTATCCCAAGGATTGAAGGACTCTGACACCAGTAGAAGACAAGTGAGAATACTATTCTGATTTACCCTGTTTGTAGTTTAGATACTTTTATTTCTTGGTTTTGGAACAACAGTTGAGTACATTGTTTTGACCTTGATAATGAGAGATAACCTGTTTGACAATTATGTTAACACATTTATAATATTCTTGTGACTCACAGGGTGTATGCATTGGCCTGAGTGAAGTAATGGCAAGTGCTGCTAAAAGTCATCTGTTGAGTTTCATGGATGAGCTCATTCCAACCATTCGAACTGCTCTTTCTGATAGGTATTACTACTTTATTATTATTTTTTGGTGATATTTTGAGTAATTCTCTTGATCCTGTTCCTTTGGTAAACCGTAAAATATTTACCTTACTTTTATTTGCTAATAGCATGCCCGAAGTTCGTGAGTCTGCTGGAATAGCATTCAGCACTCTGTACAAGGTGCTTCTTATTGTTTGTCGTTTCAATTATTTTTAAAATGTCATTGATTGATAAAGTTATTAATATTATGATATTACAAACTCACAATGTAGAATGCTGGAATGCAAGCAATCGATGAAATTGTTCCCAGTCTTTTGCATGCTTTGGAGGATGATCAAACTTCTGATACTGCACTGGATGGCCTCAAACAAATCTTAAGGTGAAAACCCTCTTACATTTACATGTCTCTTGCTTGCTTGTTTTACCCCTTGTATTTTGTGTACTCTTTAGTTCTAAGTTGCTGCCTTTTCTGTTGTAGTGTCAGGATTACCGCTGTTTTACCCCACATTTTGCCCAAGCTTGTCCAGCTTCCACTAACGTATGTTTTTCTTTCTTAAAATTTCTTTGTATTAAATGCCTTGTTCAACCCCCTCATGTTTACTGACTATTTTACATATCTAGTGCGTTTAATGCACATGCTCTTGGAGCTGTAGCTGAGGTTGCTGGGCCCGGTCTTAACTCTCATCTCGGTACTGTTCTTCCTGCTTTACTTACTTCAATGGGTGTTGATGCAAAGGTATGCCATTGGGATTGCCAGTTCAAGTAAAATCTTCTCTGCTTACTTCAGAAAACAATTTTTTTTTCACTTAGGGTTTCGATTAGTGTGGTGTTGTTAAAATGCATCGTATTGGCTTTACACAATAACTGGCTAGAAGATACTAAGATCTATTCAAGCTGAAGTTGAATTTCAATAATTGTTCTTTTGGAAATGTTAGGATGTTCAAACTTTGGCAAGGGAGGCTGCTGAAACTGTGGTCTTAGTAATAGATGACGAAGGTGTTGAATATCTTACATCTGAGCTTCTTAGAGCTGTCAGCGATAGTCAGGTATGTATGTGATATATTAATAATACAATGAAGGTTTTTATCTTGTGTATTTACCTGTCTCTCCCCTCTCTCTCTCTCTATATATATATATATATACATATCTTTCTGTCTCTAGCTTGCTTTTGCTTGCTGGTCTCTCGCATTCTTACTCACTTTGTTGCTGTTTTACATGGTTTCAGGCTTCAATTAGAAGAAGTTCTGCATATCTTATAGGCTATTTCTTCAAAAACAGTAAATTATATTTGGTTGATGAAGCTCCAAACATGATATCTACCTTGATTGTCTTGCTCAGTGATTCTGATTCTGATACTGTGGCGGTATGTGCTATTTGTATTTCAAGTTCTGTTGTAATATCATATACAGAACGTTATATGTTAGATCTGTTGAACAGGTTTCTTGGGAAGCATTGTCAAGAGTTGTAAGTTCAGTCCCCAAGGAGGTACTTCCTTCATATATTAAATTAGTACGAGATGCTGTGTCGACTTCCAGAGATAAGGAGCGTAGGAAAAAGAAGGTGGGCAAGTAGTTTTGATTACAAAACACCATAGATGCTTTAGTTCAACATAAGTTCCATATGCTTTGTATTCTAGATGTTTTTAGTGGAAAGTCTGTTAATCCAATGGTGTATGTTTTTGACCTTGCAGGGAGGACCTATTCTCATACCTGGATTATGTTTACCAAAGGCACTTCAACCATTGCTTCCAATATTTCTCCAGGTATGCCTATCTATACTCTCTCCTTTTCCTGTTTCAATTGAGCAGCAATATCAATCTTCTGTTTGCTGTTTCTTGTTTCCCTGAGTTACGAGTTATATTACATGATGTCACATGTTTTTGTATTGGATAAAAACAAAGGATGTTTTCATCATGAGGATGTTGTCAAACTCAATGTTTCAAAGGTGAAGGCACCGTGAAGCTGCAAGATGAGGTTTTAAATTTGTGAAGGCCTTAAAAGATTGACTTTTTTCAACTAACAATTAAAGGAACACTCGCTTCAGAAATAGAAAATAAACAGCAGTCACCCAATCTGCATGAAATTTAAAGTCAGCTGATGCTTTGTATTCTTTGAAAGTTTGAATAAGGTCACAAGTCCTTTTATGAGCCCAAGGCTAACAAGCAGATCCCATTTTCCAAAACTACATGTCCAATCTCAACCAATCTTTGGCGATTCACATGCTTGCATTCTACATGCACAAAAGGCCATGCGGTTATAACTTCATAGCATTTTTTTTCCCTATCAAATGATTTGTGGGGAGGTGGCATTCGAATTAGGAACCTTGGAGGTAGTGGTGTTAAGCCCTAGAACTACGTGCCCCTACATGACTTTAAAGCATTTACACTGGAGTTATAATTATTAATTTCACATAGATTTTTTTTTTTTTTCCCCAACATTTTTTGTACCTTTTGGAGTTCCTAGGTAGGGCCTTTTGTTTCTTGAGTAGAGCAGCTTATAGCCAGCGGATTGCAGTTTCAAAATTCACCTGTTCCTTAATCCTATATTAATAGAAAACAATCCTTTGGCCTGTTAGCTACTGTTGGCAATTAGTTAAGAATTGAAAGTTCAACCTTAAAATGGTTGAACATATTGTGCTCTTTATTTGTTCATCCTGGAAACCTGGGCAAGATTTTCTTTTGAAGTTTGGGTTGACCCAAATACTTTGTTTTTTGTAGTTGTAGTTGCATTTATTACCTGCTTTTTTCTGTATGTTGATATGATTTATTACTATGCCCTCATTGTTTTTTGGGAACTAGTTTTTGATCTATATCTTTACCTTTAGGGTTTGATAAGTGGCTCTGCTGAACTAAGAGAGCAAGCGGCGCTGGGTCTTGGAGAACTGATTGAAGTGACTAGTGAAAAGGCACTTAAAGAGTTTGTCATCCCAATTACAGGGTACGTCTGATTTTTGACTTGATAGAAGTTTTTGTAAAGTGAAGAAGGTGATTTGCTATGAGTTATAACTGTATTCCTGCTTTTGTGAGATCATTATACTTCCCTAAAAGAACTTCAGTCAGACCTGAGAAATGGTCTGTGTGAGGCAAACTCTTGATTATTGCATTACAAGCTAGTAGTTTGCAGATCCAATTCCTGTCCAGATAACTTATTTTTTTATTTACTTTTCATATTCTTTTCTGTAGTCATGCTCATGCACAAAATTTAAAAATCTGACTGGCTTTGATTGTGACTGCAGGCCTCTTATCCGGATAATAGGTGACCGGTTCCCTTGGCAGGTGAAGAGTGCTATTTTATCTACCTTGACAATCATAATCAGAAAAGGTGGGATGGCTTTGAAACCTTTTCTTCCGCAGCTTCAAACAACGTTTGTAAAGTGTCTACAGGATAACACAAGGTTAGGTTGGAGTTAAATAGTCCTTTTATCATGTATGCTTTTTGGCTCATCCGGCTTACTAGATCTTTTGCAACTGCAGAGTTGTTCGCTCAAGTGCTGCCCTTGCACTTGGAAAGCTTAGTGCTCTAAGTACCCGGGTGGACCCTCTAGTTGGAGACCTCCTGTCTAGTCTGCAGGTGATTGTTAGTTAGGCTCTTTGATGCACCTAAATTCCAGAACCTGATTGTATTATTGATCTTGATTTCACTGTTCAGGCTTTGGATAGTGGGGTTCGGGAGGCAAGTTTGTCTGCTTTAGAAGGTGTCCTAAAGCATGCTGGGAAGAGTGTGAGCACTACTGTTAGAACTCGTGTCTACTTGCAACTTAAGGATTTGATTCATCATGATGATGACCAGGTTCGAATATCTGCTGCAAACATATTGGGTATCATGTCCCAGGTATGTGGTGGATAACCGTGGAACTGTCCAATATTTCTTTCCTATTCTGTTAAATTCTGCTCATTCTATGTGTATTTAACTCTTGCTTAATCATGATGTTCACGATTGTGTATTGTTAACAAATAGTTTTAAACAATGTTGTTAAAATGTAGATTGACTGGGAAGCTAAAGAATGTATTGAGTGGAGATAGGAGGAGAATATATGAATTTATAAACAGTAGCTGACAAAGAAAGAAATTTAGACGTATTGTTTGAAAGTTGTTAATTCATATAAAATCTATTAAGGCACCATAATCATGCAAGTTCACTTGGTGACTCGTGGAGTATCTGAAACTACGAGAATACTAATTAACCACAAATATCGGTAGATAAACTTTCTTTCATTACAAGTTAATAAGGGTATTTTTCCTAAGCTGGAATACATCTTGTATACATACTCCTGGATGAGTGTGATGTCTTATTTTTATCTGATAAAAGGAAAAGGAAATTTTGGCAAGTATGAAAAATGGTTAGTAAATATAAAAAAGTGACAAGATAAGCTGGAAATCGTTATATTGAATAAAATACAGTTGACCACTAAAACCATTAAAACCATCAAAACCATCATGAGATCTGCAACATAATGTAAATTGATTCTATAAATATCCAAATGATTCTGGCCTTCCCTTGTTAGTATCTCTCAATTCTAGTGTGGTTCCGTGTTGTTTCCTTTTATTAACTTTCCGCTGATAATTTGCAGTATGTTGAAGATACCCAGCTGACCGAGCTGCTTCAGGAGCTATCAAATTTTCCATTGTCGCTTAGCTGGTCTGCTAGGCATGGTTCTGTACTTACAATTTCATCAATGCTCAGGCACATCCCATCCACCATCTGTGCGTCTCCAGTGTTTCCATCTATCCTGGACCAGCTTAAAGGTGCCTTAACTGATGAGAAGGTAATTTAATCGAGGATTTTTTTATATATTTTTTTTATTATTCTTATTAGCTTTGCAAACTAGTAACACACTTTCCTTAAGACAGTTCCCTCTTCGTGAAACTTCAACCAAGGCATTTGGGAGACTTCTCGTTTATAAAGTCCGAAGTGATCCTTCTAATACCTCAGTGCAGTTAGATATTATATCGTCTTTAGTCTCAGCATTGCATGATGATTCTAGTGAAGTTAGAAGAAAGGCGTTATCTGCTCTAAAAGCAGTTTCTAAGGTATGTACTTTCGACTTTGGAAATTATGGACTGTATTCTTCATATTATTAGGATTTTATAGATGGTAATTTTCTTTACAGGAAAGTTCATCACCTATTGTGGCCCATATCAATATTATTGGACCTGCACTCGCTGAATGTTTGAAGGATGGAAGTACACCCGTGAGACTTGCAGCTGAAAGATGTGCTCTGCATGCTTTCCAATTGACAAAGGGTACTTTTTCTGCTTGATTTGTATAGTATACTGCAAAGACTTGTAAAGTTTTCCAATGATCCAGGTGTTGAAGCAAGGAGATGCAGCTGTTACAGTGCTTCTGTTTGATGTTTTGCAGGTCCTGAAAACGTTCAAGCTGCACAAAAGTTCATCACAGGCTTAGATGCTAGACGAATATCAAAGTTTCCTGAACATAGGTATATATCTGTACTTTGGAGACAAAATTTATGTGCTGTATATTCTCTTCCCAAACTCAAACAGAATCATTGATCAAGTGAATTCTTACCCAAATGGGTAGTCCAAATTGAAAGTCTACTAATATAACGTGCTGTGCAAGAGAACACTGCCTATGTTAACAGTATATATTACTTATATATATCATTTATACGTTCTAGTAGACATTTGATGTTTTACTTGCTGGCTTCACCTTCTTGTTTCATCTGGAAATGCAGTGATAGTGAAGACGGTGAGGATGACTTGGCAAGTGGCTGAAATGTTAGTTTCTTTTGGACCCAATAATTTTTTGTCCTTCTCAAGAGTGGAAGTATAGAAAATAGGGAGACAAATGCGGTTATACAGAGATAATTTACGGTCCTGGATACCCAATTTTTCTCACTTGGGTGTTATAAATTCAATGTAATTGTCAGTTGGATATCATCCTGGATCATGTATATAGAATGAGGGAGCAGCAACTCCTATCCTATTTTGTAATCTACATCGTCTTTCATATATGTTCAATGTGTAATGATCACTGTAATCAATTTAATTCCATAAAAAGTTCCATTTTTGAATTTTGCGAAGATATTTTTCTATTGTTTCTATTATTTTCAACTTCAAATACAAAATTAACTGTATTTAAAGCACCACCCAGTATAAATTAAAAAGGATTTTTATTTTTCATTTCTTTTAGTGTTGGCATTTCTCCCTATAAAAGAACATGTACTAAATTGCATGTTGCTTCACGGCTTCATTTTAACCGATTTCCTTTGTGGAAACACTCATCTACAAAGTTGCAGGGTCGACTTCAAGCAAGTGAAGAAGCCGACAGACTCGTTTAGATGACTAAGATGAGGAGTTACAGGCAATCGATGTGAGGTCAGAGCAATGTTGGATGTGGCTGCCGTACAGAGAAAGAAGAACAAGAGTGTTCGAGTTGAGGTGGACGCCGGGATACCATGAGACCGGTGTGTGTATTTTGATGTTCATGTATCGCAGGTCATTTAGGACTTGGCCCAAATGTCTAGTCCAATGCCCTTCTCGCTTCTCCTAATAACTGCTCCATACATCGGCTGGTACTCACTTTAACAGAAATAGTACTCGTCGGAGCAACCAAACGAGGCCTAATTGTCTTGTCAAGATTTTAATGATAAACGGTTTGTTTTACCGAATTTTATCTTTGGGCTTCTTTCTGTTGCACTAATGGCTTTATCTGTTTGGCATGGGTTGAGAAAAGAAAGCAAATGTACTACTTATGTCATAGTTGGTATTCTCTTGCTTAGCTAAAGGGTTTTGCCACCTACATAGTTCCTACTATATCTTACCTTAGCCGTTAAACTTCATGAGCTATAGTGATTGCAAGCCACAACAGACAGAGAGAGACAGGTTATTTTGGTAAAATCGTCGTAGGGTTAGACAGTTAGGTGACACAATAATAAAACAAACATCCATTCAAGCCTTCTTGCCTTGGAAGCGAGCATAATGCATAGAGACTATAATGCCCTTCAACGGAGGCTGGAAAATCTGAATATATCGTAAGAGTAGAGTTGTGATATTGTAGCCACCGCAGTTGAGTGTAGACAGATACCAAATGCATGTACGGGCTATTAATTTAGTGGTAGCTAGCACTATTGATCATTAAGGACGAGGGACCCTCCAAAACACTGTGCGGTCATTGTCCTATTTAATCACTTTGGTGTTAACAAAAATCTACCCTTGGGAATTTATCGTTGCTCATGATTCAGAATTGAGGAGAATCATGGTGCATTCATGTTTTACATGGTTTGTACTTTGTACAGTATCAAGGTAACTAAATCTAAAATTAAAACACAGGCATGGAATTTAGGGTTGGCCTTCAATGGTCTTGTACAGGTTGCTTTTAAATTGATTGATAATGAAAGCTCCTTAGAAGTTCATTTAGTTGCACAAATTTCTTTTAAGGACATACTAGTTATAAAAGAATCCATCAATACTCAATGATATTTAACGGCTACTACATATCGTTTAGTACTTAAAAAAGCAACTGTACGCCTAGAGTATTTTGTCGTAGATAAGATTGTAACCATGAAAATTTTAACGACAACCTAATCATATTCATTTCCGTGAGTGATACATTTAAGAATTTTTTATTGCAAACAATATTTGAATTATAGTCATTCCTACACTTTTCGCGCTACTTTTTAGTGATAGTGTTCCTAGGTTATATGATTCCATGTCCATTGAACATGATAACCACAAAAATGTAAGGTCTCCTCTGTTTAAGAAAATTTTATATACAATAAGTCAATAACGTCTTCATCATTTAATATCTGGCTTCAATATCTGTATGTAGCGAACTTATTTCCTACCACTGAAATAGCTGTATGATCAGTTAACTAGTACTATGCACTATCTCATATTCTCATATATATATGATTACAACTTGCTGCATGTATTCAAGACTAGCTAGGGTCCTCGATCTATCTTCTATTCGTTTCTCAGATTTCTCCACGCCCCAAGGCAACTTCAATTGAATTTCAAACTCATTGGACCGGAATTGGACCACTCATTTTGATCGAGCCCCAGAGGCCAGAGCAAGTATTACTATCATTAACTAAATTGAAAGAGAATTGTTCGAAAAAAAAAACTAATTAAATTGAACGAGAATTGCCCAAAAAAAAACTAAATTGAATGAGAAAACAAAAAAAATATTAATAACGAGATATTGTGGTAAAATATCACGAGATGTTGTGGAGGATATTTGGGTAATTTTAAGTTGAGAAAATAGAGTCAAATGGTTGAGCTGAGAAGGCTGACAAACATAATTTTTCTGAGATTTAGAAAAGAAGCATTTTGATCGAGATTCGAGAATAGAAGCTTTACCCCATTTATTAGTTCAAACACATTTATTAATTTCATATTCTTCATCCCTTATTTTATTACCCTCTCCATTTATTAGTCTCTCATTTTTTCAAATATGTACGTATAGCACATGGAAAAGGGTGCAGTTGTGGCACAGATCAAGGAACTTGCTTGCGACCCAATGCTTTTGCAGTGGAAAAATAAAGAAAAATCCAAGCAAAGCATACGTTTTGAAATTAATTTCAACAGCTATTTGCTTCCTTCCTTGGGTTTCATCACCCTCAAAGTCCAAACCCTAGGCAGTACGTTGCTCTCTATTTTAAGTTCTAACAACTATCTTGGATAAACAAATAGGCTAAGTAAATGCCTTGCTATGTACTAATTAGCATTAGTACGAGGACAATGATCAATTGTAGATAAACAAGCTCATTCTCAAATCTCTAAACCTGAACAAAACAAAATCAATCTCATAAAGGGTTTCAAAATCATGCAATTAAGTATGTGTAACGTATATAAGTTGGTAACTAACATATCATATTCACATTCTGATAAGCCTAAAAAAATTTAGGTGGGAAATGAAAGGGTGAGAGAGGCAATGCCACGTGGCAGTAAGAAGGGATAAATAGAAAGCATTCCGGTGGAGACATATAAAAAGGTGAAATATGGATATGGAGAGACTGGGAAGGAAAGCAAAGGTTGGAAGGTAAAGAGTAGAAGAAGTTAGAAGGTGTGTCATCGTGTGCGGTTTCAAGAAGAGAAAAATTAATGGCGAAGTGTCTGGTGGCAGATACACATTGAATTGCAGCAATAAAAGAGGGAGAGCTAGAGCTGTTTCAGTTGGGTTGGGTATAATTAGGTCTATCTATCAAGCTGGTCGGTTTATTCAATTTCCCGGCCTTTTAATTATTTTATTTCTTTATTCATTTCTAGCCTGGCCATCCCTCCTTCAATTTCTTTGCCTCAATTAACTTGTGCAAAAACATATATTTAAAGAAAAAAAACAGCAGTGATTCCTTGCAATCTATATATGAAACCAATGTAGATAGGCAGCAATGATGATCTTGATGCTGAAGGGTCTTAGAGACTAAGAGGGCCTCTGCTCTTCTTCTGCTTAATTATCCTTCACCCACCTCCTCTTCCTCACCATTAAGAAAGAGAGAGAGAGAGAAACAGAAGAATTAATTAAGGGTCATTGGGTCAAGGGTCCCCTCTCTTTGTTCTTTGCAATATATACAAGTCCTTTTCTTTGTTCTTTTCTGGGTCTGTGTATGGATGTTTGGTGCAAGTAATATCAAGCAAAAAAGACAGATTTAGTTTCTGCTCCTTGTGTTACCAGTAATGGTCATGGTCTGGTAGTTTTCTTGCCTTGATTTGCTTCTCTCTGGCACTGAATGTGATGAACATGGATAGTCTTCTTCTACTTTTAGGCTTCTTATTTCTCACCATCTCTTCCCAAAGATTTTCACTTCCAGTAGTGGTGGCCTTGGACCTGAAAAACACCACAAGGTACACAAGGCAAGTCAGTACCTTGAGACTTGAGAGGATTGTGAAGCACTTGGACAAGATCAACAAGCCTCCTGTCGTGACTATACAGGTTTGTATATTACATATATACATGTTCATACATATCTGATTTGGGTTTTATTAATTTTTTGTTTGATCTGTGTAGAGCCCAGATGGAGATATCATAGACTGTGTTCATAAAAGAAAGCAGCCAGCTTTGGATCACCCTCTTTTAAAAAATCACAAGATCCAGGTAATTAAAGCTTGAATTAAAAGACACCCTTTCTCTGCTATCTCAGTATTTCTAACCATTTATTAGATTTGTTGGCTTTAATCTTTTCTAACTGTTACTGAAATAAGTAGTTGGTATATTTAGAACTCCATCTTAAATGTTAGTTTGGTGGGGTGATGAGGGTTTGGAGTGTGTATCTGTGTTCTTATTTATGTACGTTTATAAACAGAAAGTGGCACCAGAAATGCCAAAAGTCATGACGACGGTGAAGCAATCATCTTCACAAAATGATAATGATGCAGTCAAAGCGAAGACGCGTGGGATTGCATGGGGGCACCAAATGTGGCATAGAAATGGGACGTCGTGTCCGAGAGGAACGGTTCCGATACGGCGAACCTCAGTGAGCGATGTTCTCAGAGCCAAGTCTTTGTTTGACTATGGCAAGAAAAGTCAACGCCTCAACAATATTAATACGAATAGGCAAGCTGATGCGCCCGATGTAGTTAGTGGCAATGGCCATGAGGTATGTAATTATGTATCATCATCATCATATCTTTCCTCTCCTATGCATGAAATCCATGCTATGTATATCTATGTGTAATACTGCACATACATATATCATCTTCATCACCATCATTTATTTCCTAGTACACCACCCTCTCCCAATTTTATGACATTGAAGGTGGAAGGAGAATTAATTAATTGTTTTGATTTCCTTGAAAACATGTTCCTTTTACTTTTTTAGTTGCTCAGTTAATCAAATTAAATAAGACAAAATATGCTAATTAGTACTCAATTTGATTTATTATAATAGTAAATTTTTTTATTTAAGTTATTAGGTTCACAAAATTTATAGATGATATATTGATTGTTCAAGTTAGTGGTAAGTATTTGGCCAAAAAAAATTAATTAGTAACTTATTGGATTCTTAAAAAAAAATTAGTAACTTATTGGGAAATATTTTTAAGATTTTTGACTTATTGGCAATTTCCCTTATACATTAACTTTGAAGTAATTTAATTGTAATTCTTTAATTATTTTTTTCCACCCTCTTTTACGGCTTTGCTACCCAAAGACTGTTCTCTGAAATAGAAGTTAAGTACTCGAAAAGCCAATGCAAGTAGATTTTAATGAATAGTAAACTTGTTTTAGAAATTCGGCCATTTTGTGTACATATTTTTTTTTATATTTACAATAATTTATACCAACTTGATTGCTGTTACCTCTTAGAGATAAAAAAAGGGTGGAAACACATTTCAACTGTAGATAAATTATTAACCTTAAAGAAATGGTATGATGATATAACTTTGATCTTATATTCTTGCCAATATATAGCATGCGATTGCCTACACTGGATCATCAGATGAAGTGTATGGTGCAAAAGCTACGATCAATGTGTGGACCCCAGCAATCGAACAAATGAACGAGTTCAGTCTTTCGCAAATTTGGGTTTTATCAGGATCATTCGACGGTACAGATCTGAACAGCATAGAAGCTGGATGGCAGGTACTTATTCTTCCATTTTTTTTGTCATTAACTTATGCATTTAATGGAAACTAAACAATAATTGAGATTTTCTTCTTCAATTTACTAATTGAATGTTGATAGTATTACAATTCAGTAACTCTATTGATTGAGGAATGTTGTGATCGAAGAGAGATGAAACATGTGGGAAATTAATGGAAGTGATTAATTAAAGTCGCCAATTAACAGAGATATATATGGATCATTGTTAAAAAAAAAACAGAGATATGGATCAAAGTTTGTGCACTAATTGGAAAATATAAAACCTGAATATATGATATTCTTTTCTTCAAATATTGTTTTCGTTCTGAAGCCTTGATTATTCCACTAGTCAGGTCAGTCCGGAGCTCTATGGTGACAGCAGGCCTAGATTGTTCACTTATTGGACGGTCAGATCTCTCGTTCTCTCTCATTTAATTTTATACCAAATTTAAACCATGTTTTTTTTTTTTGGTAAACAAAATTGTTCTTATTTTAGTGCCCAAAATTAATTTGAATATCTGTAGAATTCATAGATACTTAGGTACCATGATTTTCTTCAGTTAAGGCTTGGATTAAATTAATAAACAGCATCTAGGATTTTGAGTAAATCCCAATTCCTGGTTTAAGTTTATTAGTTTAGTCTTCAACCCTTAATTTTGTTTTTACATAACAATATTGTAGATATGATTTACACAGAAAACTATGTACAGTAGTGGTAGTAGTACTGATGATAGAAGTCTTCATTTAGGACATCATTGGAAATGAAGAAATTGCTTGCTTTCAAAAACCCCTAGAGGCTAGAAGCTACATCTGATGCATGGGCTTTGGATTTTACAAGTTTTTTAGTCAACAGTATTGAAAGAGATTATAGCTCTCATTGGGCAATATGGGCTCCAATTCTTTAATGTCCTCTACTACTACAATCTTATCTCCAGTACGTACGTATTGATTTGTTTCTTTGATCATTCATGTGTGTACAGACTGATTCATATCAGGCAACTGGATGCTACAACCTTCTGTGTTCTGGCTTTGTGCAAACAAATAGCAGAATAGCCATTGGAGCTTCCATCTCCCCAGTATCATCATATGCGAGTGATCAATTCGACGTTACTATTCTCATATGGAAGGTGCAAAAATAAATTTCACTTTCAATCATTTTTATGTTTATAGATCGAGTAATGTTTTCTTGTTAAACAGTCTACAAAATGAACAACTAAACCATACGTACTGCAGCGTATGTATGGTTCAAATGCTTATATTCGGTTAGACTATTTGACAAGAGATTATTTCTGTTCTTTGATAACTAAATAACAACAAATTCAAATTAAGATATGCAAATTAGAATGACTCATTTCCTTGTTAACTTGTGTCTTTGTAGGATCCAAAGCTAGGAAATTGGTGGATGGGATATGGAGAGAATAGTCTAGTAGGGTATTGGCCAGCAGAGCTATTCACACACTTGGCAGATAGGGCAACAATGGTGGAATGGGGTGGTGAGGTGGTGAACACAAGGTCCAACGGCGGGCACACCTCCACCCAAATGGGTTCAGGTCATTTCGCAGAAGACGGGTTTGGGAAAGCAAGCTATTTCCGAAACCTAGAGATTGTAGACTCGGACAACAGCCTCAGCTCTGTTAGAGATGTCTCAATCCTAGCCGAGAACACCAATTGTTACAACATCAAGAGCTCCTATAACAACGATTGGGGCACTTACTTCTACTATGGTGGGCCTGGAAAAAATCCAAAATGCCAATGAAAATCATCATTATTAATCGATCAGTATCCAATTGCACTTTTAAAATTATTCCTACATATTAATGTCTAATTCTTTAACTATGTAATTATAGAAATATGCTATTTCCACTCTTGTTTCTGCTATTTCCACATTTTTGTTTCTGCAAGCAAGCTAAAGCTAGGTAGCTAGTAATGTGTATGAATCAAGGCAAAAAGTATTATTGCACAAACAGGCCTGGAAATAGCAATGTTACTTATATTAATGGGGTTCTCATCTATGAAGTACGTGTACGTGTTGCTTGATTTATTTGATTTAGCATCTCGTAACCTCCAAATTTTATGCTTTCTTAAACTCCTCAAGCAGATTACTAGGCCTAATTGAACTTTATCAATACTTGTACTGTAGGTAGTTTTTGTGAGGTGACTCCAAGATATATAGCTTCCCTAGTCAGAAGTAGTGGAGACCTACAAATTCCAGTAGTTTTCAGAGTTACATTTTCATCGCTTCTTTGTTTTTGATTAAGGGGTTTTGGTTCATTTTCTTTTGAAATTAAGATAGAAAATGTAATTCATCAAGCAAACATCACAGATATAAGAAACCATGGGAATTAATGAAGAACAAATTAAGCCTGCACACAAGCAATCAACACTAATTAAACACTTAACTATACAACCATGCATAGCTATTGATCATACACATAATTGAAGTGGAGAATTGTTATTAATAAAATTGGCATGACACAAAGTTTTTTTCTTCTTTCCCTTAAAAGACAGTCTTTAGAGTCTTTTTTACGTAGAAATTAAACGATCCGTATTCATCATCCTGGATAAATCCTCGACTCTATCATCAGTAGGCATCTGATACCTGCAGACAGGACAATAGTGACTCTCTTTTAGCCATCTCTCTATGCACTCCCCATGAAACACATGTGAGCAGTCCATGCGTGTCTCATAAGTCCCAGCCCTAAACTCTTCCAAGCACACACAACAATTCTCACCCTCTTCAACCCTAACCCTCTTCTTCTTCACTAGCTTCTTGATCGATGACTCACTTGCAGGAACTCTTACTCTTTCTGTCTCCTCTGCCATGATCGACGACTCCCTCGCAATCCTCTCGACCAAACAACTCTCGCAGCGATACATATCATGTTCTCTTGAAATACAAACTTTCAAGGAGAATAACCCTCGACTCCCCTCTTTGTGAATAACCTGTCGGCCACATCTCAGACTCAATAATCGAATTTCACGCACTATTGATCTGTGATCGTCACTATCGTCTGTGATTTCAAATTCCAACAGGACCGGAGAGAGATTCACGAGCATATCGTCGAGGTTCAATACCGAGCGCAGATCGAATTGGCAACTTTCTTCCCTGGTCTCTTCAAGGGAGTTGATGAGGGTAACCGTTTCACTATCACATGACAATTGATTGTTGTATCGATGAAGGGTATGGCAGACAAAGTGGACCTGAAGTTGAGCGGGCGAAGGTAAATTCCGGCGACGTTTGGTGGGTTTGACGAAATCAACAGAATGTTCGAAGCGATTCTTCTCTGAAGTGATTTCCTGATCCATGGCAATTAAGTGACTTGGTGATCGAGAGAATAAGAATGATATGATTGAGGGAGCTAGGGTTTAATTGGGGAAAACAAATTATTGGGAATGATATGACTGAGTGATGTATATATAAGATGGTGAGGAGTTTCCAATTTCCAAGCGGTGGAGTAGTTATAGGTAAAACCAATATCGTATAGGAAAAGCATTTCCAAAGACACGTATCCCTCTCCCCCTCTATTTTGTTTTCCTCTTGGTTATAGGAAAAGAGAATGTGCACAAGTACCGTACTTTTTTATTTTGTTTTTGTTGGTCTGCAACACAACTTGTCTTGTTTAGAAGACCAGAAAATAAAAGTGATGATTCTTAATTTAGTGCTAAAAAAAATGCCATCGTTTTCTCTCTCTCCATGACAATGTCTAAATGTCTAATGGTTTATGTGACCCACTATTATTTATTTTTTGTTTTGACTCCTTGCTTAAGGTTGAGAGTTTAGTCCTTAAATTTTCAGCTCCATCCATAACTGGAGAGATGAACCATGTCTCACGCTCTATCGCTTCTAAAGTCTTAGCACTCATCACATGTCAAGCAAGATTCTAGGTTTTCCTATTTATTTAATTAAACTGTTTTTGGTTGTATTTATAATTTTCTGCTTATTGCCTTTGCTGTATGCCTGTTGTTCTGTCAATACTTGGTTTAAGAAACTTTTTTTAATTTTTTAAATCACACCCCACCTATCACCATATGCCAGTGAGATTCGACCTCATGACCTTCACGATGCCAGTTTTACAAATAACCAACATACCACCACAACTCACTGGCAAACAAGGTTATATAAAATACAGGTTAAAAAGAAATAAAGAATGGGACATTCCGAGAACCTTAATTGGCGCATAGAGTTCTTGTTAATTTGCTATTGCCCGGCCCCTATGGTTTTTACTGAATAAATATACACATCATCAGCTATAAATTTACTATCGCCGGCCCCAAGGGGCATTTAAATAACTTTTCTTAATAAATCAGCTAGGTATAATTATAACCTAGAGACTCTAGCAAAAAAGAAAACTAGAGACAATGCGCTAGCTAAGTTGCTGGAAAGTTTCTTCCCAAATTTGTTCCTTGGAACTTAATGGAATAATTGATATATGGGTACGTACTGTGCTGTTGTTGGAAGGAAGAGATCGATATGGATACTGGTCATCATCATCTATTCATCTTCTTCTTCTACTTGTAGGCTTCCTAACCATCATTTTCCATATAAGCAAGTTAATAGCTTGAGACCGGCAAAGATCGAGAGGCAGTTGAACAAGATTAACAAGCCTGCAGTCATGACTATACAAGTATGTCTTAATTAATATATAATTACAGACAATTCTAGTTTGAAAAGGCCCTATACAAAGATCTGATTTTGTCATTTTCTTCAAGCTAATCACAAAAACATTAAATTAATACAGTATATATTAATTCCTTTCTTGGTTTTGTTTCTTTGATCTGCCGCAGAGCCAAGATGGAGATATTATAGATTGTGTTCATAAAAGAAAACAACCAGCGTTGAATCACCCTCTTTTAAAGAATCACAAGATCCAGGTACGTTCAAAGTTAAGCTTGAATTAAATTACCTCTCTCTCTCTCTCAAACGTACGCACAGTTGATCATAAGTTCATTTGCTTTTGTTTGCAATATATCCTAAGTTAAATCCAAAACGGTACCCTAATCCTAGGCGATGAATGAGATAGAAAGAAATCAAAGTGTTTGATACATAATAAGCAAGAATTTATCACATATATATACCACAGAATATTAGCACATGGTGTTTTCTATATACATTACAGATACTGATACGCCAAAGAAGTAGACAGATTTTGAACTGAATCAAAACTCAAATTGTACATGTTAGAATTTGTTATGTATGTGTAACAGGAAATGGGACCAGAAAGGCCAAAAGTGATGAGGCAACAAAATGAGATGAGAGATCACGATGAGATTAATCCTAGTGATGATAATAATAGGAGTACCACATCGAAGGGTGGTATTGCGCGGGTGCCTCAAATGTGGCACAGAAATGGGACAAGGTGTCCGAGAGGAACGGTTCCCATAAGGCGGAGCACAGTGAATGATATTCTCTTTGGCAAGAGAAAGAAACTTCAACATGCTATCAATCACTTCAATAAGGGCCATGAGGTAATCATAACCTTAGCCTCCAATCCAATCCATTATCCATCATATATAGGTGTCTACATACCATTAAATGGGGAGTATTTATAGTGTGTCTTTCGTAAATAAGTAAACATATTGTGATCTACTATTTTCTCTTATAATTAAAGATAGTATTTAGCTAGATCGATGAGTCTCCTAAAATTATTGAAGACATTCTTTTTATGTCAATAAAATTATATGGAATATATCATTCAATAAGAACTTATTGAATGAATAATGCTAAATTAATGTACCATAATTTTTTATATCACATTGGAACCACATGATGGATATGACAATCTATCCCTTGGTCTAGCTCTAGCATTATAAGGTACTCTTCTTTCTTTAACATTGTCCAATAACTAAATTTCACTCATATGGTATATTATGTGTTTTAGATGTGATACAAGAAATGATCTATTTCAGTGTTGTCCTTAATGAATAGAGAAGAGTTATGTTGAATGGTCAATTTCTTGTACAAATTCAAATTATATGAAAAATAAATGGTCGAGCGTCTTTTACCCATAAGAATAGAAGAGTGTATTAATTAATAAAGGTTTGGTTTATATATATATATATATATATATATATATAGCATGCAATTGCAGGAAAATTCTAGTTTATGTTAACGTATCTCATACGTACAATTACAACTCTTAGGACTTAATTACTCAAATGAGAACTTATTTACACAAATGAGGACCTTATTTACCTTAATGATGACTTTTTCATAGTTACCACATAAGTTGTCGAAATTGTAATATATGTCGTCAAGTCGTAAAATATTATAATTACCACTTTTAGGACTTAGTTACTCAAACGAGAACCTAATTTACTCTAATAAAGACATTATTTACCTTAACAAAGATTTTTTCTCTTCATGATGTATGAGAAATATCAACATACCATAACCTTACTCGCAATTGCGTACACCGACTCAGATGTTTATGGGGCAAAAGCAACAATCAATGGGTGGAGTCCATCAGTCGAACGAATAAAGGAGTTTAGTCTTTCGCAAATTTGGATTATCTCATATTATATATAAGTGTTTTTTTGACAATTATATATATATATATAGTTTCATTCACGTGTGTAAATTTGGACCAATAAATTTGGACTAGTGATGAAATTCTTTAATGATGCATGCTCTCGCGATCGTTCGATCTCTGCATCCAACGCAGTCGCCTGGTCTCCTCCACCAATGGGTATTGGGTACAGTACGTGAAAATTAGACAACAAGGAGTGGAGGTGCGCGATTATGATCATCTATGCATGATGGCAAACTGCTAGCTGATGGCTTTAATTATCGATCCAAACCAATTAATCCATGCAAAACAGTACTGATCGAACTATATGCTATCTTTGCTGACAATGGTTACTTTGGATGACTTTATTGTACTGAATCCGACCCTCTTGGTTGTGTTTCTTTAGTTAATATATTTCGCTCTTTAAAAGATTGTAATTAACCTCATTAATTTCTATAGAAGTTGAAGAATTTTATATTTCTACGTACAGAAGTTGAAGAATTTTTGTGTCTATTTATCTCTTAGCTAGAGATGAGTTTAAATAAGTACGAGAAGTGAATAATTAATATAGTAAAAAATTAAATCAAGAGCTAAACATAAGGAATTACAAAATAGTAATATATAGTTAACTATACATTAAATCTAGCTAGACTAGATTGACTATTGTAAAATAATAACTAATAACCATATAATTAAAGAGGTAGTCTACCACTAATCAAGAAGCAAGAGATCGAGTATAATATATTGATGAGAGATAAAAGCTAGTAATACCAAACAGTGATGTTATGTTATAAGTTTATAAGAAAAATTACAAGGAAATAAAACAGCTCGAAAACATTGAATTGACATATTAAGAAAATAAAAAACTACAACCAAATAGAAGTTCTTTATAGCTGATGAAAAGTTGGCGTAAACCAAATTGGACGTTGATTGGTCATCTCCAATAGGGTCATCACATCTTTGGAGTAAGGCTTTGAAATGCTCGTCTTTTCCATGTCGTAGACGCCAAAATCATGTAGCTTATCCTTCATTTGACAAAAATCGAAATCATGGTTGTAGTATATGCAATTCCGCTTACATCCTGGAAAATTAGAAGCCACCACAGATATTGAAAGATTCTCTCCAATGAAAACGGCAACATCATCACCTAGGGTATTCTCCTCAATCCACCGGCACTCATCGAAGTTAAATTTGAAAACTCTAAATTTCTCTGCAAAACGTTTGTGTAGGTTGTCAATATCTTCCCAAGAACAATGTCTTTCAATCATCAACAAATCTTGTCCATTTGAGTCCACGAGATATTCCCTGATGGAGCTATTTATATCCATGCCAGATGCAAAAGAGTTTGCATCTGAGTTGGACTCAGAAGTAATATTAAAAGTGAAAAGTTCGCCATAACACTTAATAGCATAAAATTTGTCTTCTTCACGTTGAAGAACATCTGAGATCGAGCAGTATTCTTTGTCCATATAAGTCCATGACGTGTCTTGATTAGGTCTAATAAAAGCCACTTGACATAGTTCCATGAATATTATAACAACAATGCAATCATTGACATTTAATATAGGGTCCGCCGTAATTGTAGCCTTCATGACAAAGTATTCACAATCTTCAACCCAATATTCCTCCATCTCTTCCCTACTTTGCTTTGGAGGGTTTAGTTGGGGGAGACAGATGACTAAATTTTCTCTCTTTCCCCTCCCTTTTGACTTAGAGAATGGATTTATAAGAGTGACTGCAAAATCTTCTTCCACAACTACCAACCATCCTTTTGAAGATCCACAAAATCGCTTCTTTGGCAGTCTTAATTGTACATCAAGGACCTTATTGTCTACGACATTGTATAAACTCCAAGCATCTTCTTTGTCATTGAAAAACAAGAGCATTGGAGGTTCAGGATGACTTAACATTTTCTTAGCGTGTCGAGTCTGATTATCTTTTGCTGCACCAAACCATGGCTTACAAACCACACTGAATCGGAGATAATCTGATGATGACAAAAATCTTTCTAAAATTGAATCCAAAAGGTTTTTGGGCAAATTCGCCCAATCTGAGAAAACAAAAGCATCAATTAGAATGATGACGATGATGAAAGAAAACTGATCAAATGCGTATAGGTAGATAATTTTTATAATTATTTCACGGAAGATAATTCAATATTTTGTGTTTGGAGAGCATCCAACAAAACAAAGCAGAATATATAATGAAAACACAACCGTCAATTCTAGCAAAAAAAGGAGAAGATTAAAATAAACATTCCCAACAAAACAAAGTAAATCAACCTAGAGTAATGTCAAATTGGTGGTTTTTTTTTTATTTTTTATCAGAAAATTGATGTAATTAGGCATGACTAGTTTCAGCATACAAAAGCAGCTGGGGCTCGCTTTCCCTTCAAGAGAACACATAAAATCAACTCCAAGTCTCTCCAAGCCCTCTTATTGGACCAAGTAGATAGTCGAATAAGGGATGATTAATTCATAAAACATACAATATGAGGATGTCAATAAATTAATTCTAATTAATATCTGCTAAAAGTTGATGACACAATTAATATATGAAACAAAGAAAATATAATTAATATAGAAGCTAGCTAACTATGAGAAAGAGCATACCTGACTCCATAAATTCAAGAAAATCTTATGAGACCAAAAGTAATCGCACTAATCTTCTTCTATGATTTTATAGTTCTGCATCAAACTAGGAGGGTATATATTTATATTTATGGATAACACACTGAATCAAACTAGGAGAATAAACATACATATACCAACTAGAATTTGGAACATAATTCTTACACGAATAGGAAACCTAATCAAACAAGACTAGAAATTAAACATAATTTAACCCAACAATCCCCGGGAGAAAGATGAGCATTTATTGGCTGGGTTGATCAGTTAAGTAAGAACCGACTACCTATAAAGATCGGGTGAATGCTATATGAATATACGTTGCTATGTTTTATCATAGTAATTTTTTTTTTACTTGTCTTGGAATGGAATTAGTAAGTTTATATTAATTAAGGACTAGATAGGAAACCATTAGGTCGCTTTGAATGTTAAGTAATTTTTTGCTTAAATCAATTTGAAGATCAATTGATGGGAACTCAAAAGCAAAATATAGTTTCATTCAGGAAATATTTTCAACTGAGGAGTCTCGACTCTCGAGCTCATGCAAATTCGATCTACGTACTATATATATATATAAGATTGTGCATGAAATTAAAGCCTTTGCGGACTAGTGATGAAATTCTTTAATGATGCATATATACTCTCGCGATCGTTCGATCTCTGCATCCAACGACTCGATCAGTCGCCGGCCTGGTCGGTCTCCTCCACCAATGGCCGGGTACGTACAGTACGTGAAAATTAGATACAGGACAACAAGGAGTGGAGGTGTACGTTGTGCGCGATTATGATCATCTATATATGCATGATGGCAAACTGCTAGCTGATGGCTTTAATTATCGATCCAAACCAATTAATCCATGCAAAACGTACAGTACTGATCGAACTATATGCTATCTTTGCTGACAATGGTTACTTTGGATGACTTTATTGTACTGAATCCGACCCTCTTGGTTGTGTTTCTTAATTTAGTTAATATATTTCGCTCTTGAAAAGATTGTAACCTCATTAATTTTTATATTTCTATAGAAGTTGAAGAATTTTTGTACGTGTCTATTTATCTCTTAGAGATGAGTTTAAATAAGTACGAGAAGTGAATAATTAATATAGTAAAAAATTAAATCAAGAGCTAAACATAAGGAATTACAAAATAGTAAACTATACATTAATTAAATCTAGCTAGCTAGACTAGATTGACTATAATTAAAGAGGTAGTCTACCACTAATCAAGAAGCAATTAAGAGAGTATAATTGATGAGAGATAAAAGCTAGCTAGTAATACCAAACAGTGATGTTATGTTATAAGTTTATAAGAAAAATTACAAGGGAATAAAACAGCTCGAAAACATTGAATTGACATATTAAGAAAATAAAAAACTACAACCAAATAGAAGTACGTTCTTTATAGCGGATGAAAAGTTGGCGTAAACCAAATTGGACGTTGATTGGTCATCTCCAACAGGGTCATCACATCTTCGGAATAAGGCTTTGAAATGCTCTTCTTTTCCATGTCGTAGACGCCAAAATCATGTAGCTTATCCTTCATTTGAAAAAAATCGAAATCATGGTTGTAGTATATGCAATTCCGCTTACATCCTGGAAAATTAGAAGCCACCACAGATATCGAAAGATTCTCTCCAATGAAAACGGCAACATCATCACCTAGGGTATTCTCCTCAATCCACCGGCACTTATCAAAGTTAAATTTGAAAACTCTAAATTTCTCTGCAAAACGTTTGTGTAGGTTGTCAATCTCTTCCCAAGAACAATGTCTTTCAATCATCAACAAATCTTGTCCATTTGAGTCCACGAGATATTCCCTGATGGAGCAATTTTCATCCATGCCAGATGCAAAAGAGTTTACACCTGAGTTGGACTCAGAAGTAATATTAAAAGTGAAAAGTTCGCCATAACACTTAGTAGCATAAAATTTGTCTTCTTCACGTTGAAGAACATCTGAGATCGAGCAGTATTCTTTGTCCATATAAGTCCAGGACGTGTCTTGACTAGGTCTAATAAAAGCCACTTGACATAGTTCCATGTATATTATAACAACAATGCAATCATTGACATTTAATATAGGGTCCGCCGTAATTGTAGCCTTTATGACAAAGTATTCACAATCTTCAACCCAATATTCCTCCATCTCTTCCCTACTTTGCTTTGGAGGGTTTAGTTGGGGGAGACAGATGACTAAATTTTCTCTCTCTCCCCTCCCTTTTGACTTAGAGAATGGATTTATAAGAGTGACTGCAAAATCTTCTTCCACAACTACCAACCATCCTTTTGAAGACCCACAAAATCGCTTCTTTGGCAGCCTTAATTGTACATCAAGGACCTTATTGTCTACGACATTGTATAAACTCCAAGCATCTTCTTTGTCATTGAAAAACAAGAGCATTGGAGGTTCAGGATGACTTAACATTTTCTTAGCGTGTCGAGTCTGATTATCTTTTGCTGCACCAAACCATGGCTTACAAACCACACTGAATCGGAGATAATCTGATGATGACAATAATCTTTCTAAAATTGAATCCAAAAGGTTCTTGGGCAAATTCGCCCAATCTGAGAAAACAAAAGCATCAATCAGAATGATGACGATGATGAAAGAAAACTGATCAAATGTGTATAGGTAGATAATTTTTATAATTATTTCACGGAAGATAATTCAATATTTTGTGTTTGGAGAGCATCCAACAAAACAAAGCAGAATATATAATGAAAACACAACCGTCAATTCTAGCAAAAAAAGGAGAAGATTAAAATAAACATTCCCAACAAAACAAAGTAAATCAACCTAGTGTCAAATTGGTGGATTTTTTTATTTTTTATCAGAAAATTGATGTAATTAGGCATGACTAGTTTCAGCATACAAAGGCAGCTGGGGCTCGCTTTCCCTTCAAGAGAACACATAAAATCAATTCCAAGTCTCTCCAAGCCCTCTTATTGGACTAAGTAGATAGTCGAATAAGGGATGATTAATTCATAAAACATACAATATGAGGATGTCAATAAATTAATTCTAATTAATATCTGCTAAAAGTTGATGACACAATTAATTAATATATAAAACAAAGAAAATATAATTAATATAGAAGCTAGCTAACTATATGAGAAAGAGCATACCTGACTCCATAAACTCAAGAAAATCTTATGAGACCAAAAGTAATCGCACTAATCTTCTTCTATGATTTTATAGTTCTTCATCAAACTAGGAGGGTATATATTTATATTTATAGATAACACACTGAATCAAACTAGGAGAATAAATTAACATACATATACCAACTAGAATTTGGAACATAATTCTTGCACGACTAGGAAACCTAATCAAACTAGACTAGAAATTAAACATAATTTAACCCAACAATCCCCGGGAGAAAGATGGGCATTTATTGGCTGGGTTGATCAGTTAAGTAAGAACCGACTACCTATAAAGATCGGGTGAATGCTATATGAATACACCTTGCTATGTTTTATTATAGTAATTTTTTTTTACTTGTCTTGGAATGGAATTAGTAAGTTTATATTAATTAAGGACTGCACTTATTTACAAACATTGGTTCTTGAATTGTCATATCTGCTATGATTATGCAAAAGGTAGAAGATGAAGTTAATTTGTTAAAAAGCAGAGAAAGAGAGAAACGTAAAGAACTTGCTGAATTGAGAATGATCGAATACAATGCTGTAAATTGTCATCCTATATATCACGTACAGGGAATTATATATCGAACTAATTAAGTAATTAATATCATGCTGCTGCGCCATGATTAATTCCCATAATGCTCAATCAGGAGTTGCCACGTATATTGGTTTAACAGACTTGGGCTGAGAGCTGTGATTCTGTGTGCGCTCACAACTTGATGGTATAGGCTTTACATCTTATCGAAAATTTGGATGAGCTCATCCAAACTATCTATTTTTGCGTATATTTGGATTCGTATTTTCATAATTCAACTATTTATTTTTTAAATCACCCTCTAAACATCATCTATGCAACAATTTAATCAAATTGGAGATCGTTTGATTATCCAATTATATCAAACAAATGGACGGTTTCTGTGAAAGTTAACATTCTCATTACAACCGTTCATTTGTTTGATATAATTGTATGATCAAACGATCTTCAATTTGATTAAATTTTTGCATAGATGATCTTTAAAGTGTGATTTAAAATATGAATGGTTGAATTATGAAAATATAATATATAATGAGTAAAAATTGGATAAGTTTGGATAAAACTCATCCAAATGAGTTTGGATGATAGTATTTTCCATTGAATATTGAACATTGAAGACCCATGAATATGTACGTTATTAATTAGAGGTATATATATATATCCTCGATTTTCTATATATATCAGCTTTTGCGTTTCAGTATTAAGTAATTAATAGTGCATTCTCGTTCAATATAAATTCTAAACGAAGGAATCAATGCCGTGGGAATGGTAGTTTGAACAAGTTCGATCCACCCTAATTCTGGTTATAGTAGAAACTTGTAATGAAATGAAAAGGTAGAGGACCTAATAGAACTTTAACGCCACAAGTCAATGTGTGCCTATTTCTTAGGCCACAAGTTGTTGTTTCCTACAGCAGGTGATATAATGAAATAATACATAAATACAGAGGGCCGAACTAGATGAGCAACAAATTTTCTTAGCCGAGACAACGCATCTTATTCAAGTGGTGAAGCAACCTTCTTTATTAAATAAGTGGTGAAGCAACCTTCTTTATTATTGTCCCAAAAAACAACCACCTTCTTTATCAAGTACATGACATGTCTGATAATTCATCATAAATACAAAGACTTCTAGATAATTCATGGACGGACATGCTACAGCCTACAGGCACACAAATTCTACGGTTGAAGGGATTTTTGCTTCAAGGTATTGCTTAGCATGATCTCTTGCCTTGGCATGTTTATCGAGTTCTTCATCTGGCCTATCCAGTCCACGAGGATAACTCCATTTCCGTACAGGATCCATAACAATTTTCTCCAGTACTGCAACAACATTCTTTACTGTGCATGACATGTTCAACACCAGATGTATGAGCTCGATAGCCAACTATTTCTATTACCTTGAGGTGATGATGGGGGCAATCAGCAGCTTTCTCAATTTCTCCAATCTGCGTGCTAGATGGACTCCCCTGAAACAGCTGCAACTGCACAAGGACACGCATCAATTCTATTAGCATGGTTTATCAATACCGCAATTTAGTTTTCTGTTTTTACTTTTCTTTCTTCAAAATTGGCAAGGAATGAGCAGATTACAACTACTAAGTTTTTCTATGCAATTAATCTACCAAGTATCATACTTACTTAGTTACTTTCAATACGAGTCTCTGCAAGTAAGGAGCTGCCTTCAGGAAATAATTTAAATGATGAAGAACCCCAAGATAATTTGCCGCAACTAGTAATTCCAAATGCTTCAGATTTGTTAATAGAGGCAATACATGATTCTCATAGTAAACCTGAAAGCCAAACAAACAAAGACTAAGAAACTATGTTATCCAAAGTGGACAAAAGAAAACTGACATGTCATATTGTCATAACAACATATACTAACCGATCCCTGGATTTGCAGTTTCAGAATCTCTATGTTAGAAAGACAGCAGGAAAGTTGGGTAAAGACACCCCCGTATGAAATCCTTACGCCAACACTCCTTAGAAACAGTTAACTCAGAAAGCAACGGTACATTACTGATAACCAGGTTTATTGAATCATATCCACAATAAACAAATGAAACGATGTTTACGTCACAAATTTTGATGGTTTTCAGGTCAAGACAAGCTCATATCACCAAATACTTCAACACAACCGATGGACCAACAACTCTTAAATTAACCAAATCTTTGGAGGAAGTCACCGATCATCGTTCAAGATATGGACAATTAGACAAGAAGTACTCAAGAATTTCTCCTGTCACACTAACATGTCGGATCTGAAGAACTCTGAGGGACTTGAAACCGATATTATATCTACTTGGAATGCAGGAACCTAAAAGTCTCTTAATAAAAATTCCAACTCGAGCATTTCAACACCCCTTTCCATTGCAAATTGAATCCAATCATCAATGTACCCTGAAAAGCGACTATGTAGAAAGAAGCTAGCCCTGAATTGTTCAATGTGCCGGCCTCTATGCTGTTGCATCACACGATTCACCCAATTGATGTATTTCCAGCTCACCTGCTCTTTAAATTCTTTTGGTTGGCGCCAGAAGCGGTGTAAATTATGCTCAATTGAGAAGTTAATTGCATCAAAGTTGAGGGTAATAGTAGACACCCCCACATACCACCATCGCCCAGAAAGGAGACTAGTAGCTGCTGCTTCCTTCAGTGGCAAGCGAGACACTATACTATCAAGAATTTTGTCCGGCAATGCACTGATTTTGTCCGCCACATTGTATTCAACCTTACTTTTCCCAATCCTCTTACCCTTATTCTCATCCTAACAAGTAAAAAAGAAAAAAGAAAAATATATATAAGGACCACGGAGGCAAGGAGTTTTACTGGCTAATTTTCTCTATTTGATTTCAACATCCCATATTACATTTTGTTTTAAAAACTGTGTCAAAAAAGACAGTCTGACACCAAATTAAGCAATAAGAAAACCAAATTAAAAGTGTATGGTTGCTTCCCTCAACACCTAGAACAATAAGAAAAAGGATGCAACTTAATTGATTTCATGCTTTATGTTACTGGGCAGCCCTTTCTATATTTGATTTCATGCTTCCATTGATTGCATTATAAAATTCAATTTCAGGAAAAAGAAGAATAGTAAGCAAAACAATGATGACAACACTAAGAAAACCGAAATGCAATTGGTAATTGGGATTATAGTGTAATTTTACCTCGTCTGTGGTGACTTGAGAAATTGTGAGTGCTCCTTTCGTCATTAGATTGAAATCTGGGGTGAATATGGATTTGGTACATATAGTATCGCCACCATCTTATCCACCGCAGAATATTTCCAAAAATATACAAGGGATGCAGATAAACAAACATTCCCTCACTACTTACAAATACTGCAGATATTGCCAGGTTGATGCGCATATCTAGTACACTGGCCTGTAAACACACAAGAGGTCGAATATTAGCATACACTGCCACCATGAGACTAAATAAATCCTGTTAACAGAGTCAGTGCATCATAGATGGAGGAAATGCAAGAAGGCTGATTTCACATGTCAATTGAGAAATAGAATGAAATCATTCATGCTCAGACAAATGCCAATGCAGAATGAAAAGGAAACCTTTCAGAAAATTTATATAATATGCATAAAAATCATCCTTATAAATTGATTTGTTGATATGAAGTATAAGTGTATAACCAACATTCTTATGATCTAACTAGTGACTTGAATTGCCACATTAGCTTTTGCAATGCAAAAGTGCCAGCCTCTACAAAGCAGAATGCCTAAGCAATAGGTTTCCAAAAGCAACTATGAATGTAACTCTTGTCAACTTCATCTGGTCTGCTTAATTGGGAAGGATCCCAGTACCAGTGCGAGCTGGACGGAATCTGAGAACAGCACATAAAAGGTGCAGGATCCAATACGCATGGGAAACAGAGGATTAATTAATTAACCAAGCTACGAGATGGGTGTAGTGTGCCCAGGCCCATCCACTTTCTACTGCCACTAGATAGAAGGTAAGCCACCCAACTCTATGTTTCATTTAATAGAATACAAGCTTAACAGCAGACATTAACCGTCCATATTTTCAATAGCACACTTTTATTATGATACTTATTACTTATTAACAATCACATGATGAAGCATAGACCATCCAAGGCCCCCATGATACAATCGGTTGCTTATCAGCATATTTTATATCCTTTGAAACCTGCAATTTAAAAGCAAAATAATAGGAGTAGTCAATATAAGGAAGATACAAACGATGATAATCACTTTTCTGATAAGTCGTTGCTGATAATGAATAACCAGAACTTTCATTTATAACAATGATAAAAGTAGACGAACTGAAAAAAAAAATTTAATAGGCATTTACAGAACATAACATTTTAAAAGCATCCAAATGGAAAGAACACTAAAAATGTGCTCATTTTGAAAACAGGTGATATCTAAAACAAGCAAAATGTAGTTCTCATTGTTTCTCAATGAATTTGTGGAGCAGACTCTTGACTACTATTGTACTATGAGAACCAATTAGTTCCTAGTTCCAAATTTACTAAGCAAAAAGAACAATAATGATAATATCTAACTTAATCTTTTACTTCACCATATATCAATTATTTCTAATTGGCCCAAATCAGATTTAAAATGTATTTTACATGTTTCTGCATAATGTAAAGTTGCTCACGTTTATACATCTTTATTACCATTCCACTGTTATTATTATTATTATTATTATTATTTTTTAGCATCTGTACTTAGTATTCAATACCTCTTCAAGATACAATTTCCTAACTATTCCAATATGCTGGTACCTTCAGTAAGGCAAGTATTTTTCCATGAAGAACCACAGCTCCAACCGTTGTAGTAGCTAATCCTACACAGTAACTTAAATAGCCAATATCTCCATATTTTAGAATACTAGGCCAGTTACGATATTTTAAATGTTTGTCATTTTCAACTTCTACTTGCTTTCTCTTTTGATACATAACTTCAACCCAACAAAATCTCAGAACTAGAAAATAAGGCATCACTCCATGTACCTTAAAAGAACCAAATGTCAAGCCTTTCTTCCTGTTTGTTAGTTGTGCCATCATGAGTTTGTCATATGCTTTCTCCAGCTGCAAAATGAACATTTCATTATAAGAATACCATCCTTGGATGTTTGCTACTAAATAGTTGAAACCTACTCTAGCAGCAGTTTCTTTGTCACCATTAGCCTCCTTGTGTTTTTTCGTATATGCTGCCTTGACCATGTCAAATCCCTCAATTGGGTTCACACCGAGAACCTGGGAAACACAAGAAATTACAAATAGATAAAGAAGTATCAAACAAATTTCAACATTAATTTTCGAGGGTCTATGCAATATACAAGCTAAAATTACCTCAAACGGATTTAAACAACTGTCTGAATTAGAACTTCTAGCTGCAGATGCAGCGGCCAACACTGTCATTGTTTTCTGTGGAATTGCTCTAGGAAACATGATAAGTTTAACACCCTGATTCTATACCTTTACATTAAAAACATAAATAAAAGCAATAAGCTGAACAAAGTTCTTGCATGATTGTAGTAAAATTTACCTCACAAACCCATTAACTCTACCTCTATCAACAACTCTTATTACATACAGATTACCATTAAGAACCACATAGGTATACATTGAAAGCATAAATACACAAATAAGCCGAACAAAGCAGTGATATGATTGTAGAAAACTTGACCTCACAAGCCCATTAACTCTACCTTTATCAACAACTCTCAAACTACATACAAATCACCTTCAACAACCATATTTTTACATATAGCCCCAGAGTTTGACCATCGAAATATAACCCAGAAAATAAAAAACTGAACTTTCCAAATTGAATAATTACCTGAAGATAGGAGGTGAGAAACTTAGGGCTGGAGCTTTAGGAAAGAAATTCCTTTTTTGGGGCAGTGAAGAGCATGTGAAATCGCCAAAGCCATTTGCTATGTGACAATTGAGCTTAGTTTGAATTACTGGGTTCAGGTGAATAGGGTTTTGAGCTTTAAGATCAAAGACGTGAAATGGGAATGTGTTGATTTCTGGAACTTGGACTTGGAGACTTGGAGTACGTTGGTTATTTTTATTTGGATAACAGAGGGGCAATTACAAATGCGGCGAACCTAAATGAGGAAAAATACTAAATACTAGATAGTCAGGGGTTTTCACTTTTCACTGAAGATAGTTATTATTATTATTTTTTACATGGTTAGTTACCATGAAAGTAATCTCCAAATCACGATAAAAACACTAATGAGTTAGAAATACTATCGATTTAATTAAATACTTGCCAAATTCGGAGAATGTAATTTTTTTAATTAACAAGAATGGGTTTGGGTTAGTTCACGTACACTTGACAGAGAGAAATTAATAAAAGACAAATGAAATAACCGAATCATAGGATTCTTTTCTTAGCCTATTTACTAGTTTTATTTTACTCTTTAGTTTACAATTTTGTTTTCATAGTCAAGAATTTTGAATGTGACGCAAAAAAAAAACACAAGATTTTGAATAAGTTGAATAATATAGACTGAGTCTTAGTGAAGTCGGACCAATTTGAGACGAGGTGCGAGCTTGGTTTCTATTGTTTGTGTTGGTGTCTTGAATTTTGTTCTTAGAGTTTTGTAATAGAATTGTTCATCGATTCACTAGCAAACTTTATTACAAAGACTAGTATTGTGACTCGGAGACTAGCGAACTTTATGATCGATGCTAAACTTTATTACAAAGACTAGTTCCCCAATCTCATTAAAACTAGTATCGATCATTAGCCCTAGCTAACACAATTTAATTCGGTTCCCCCATCTCATTAAAACTAGTATCATCATGGGTAATTAAGCGCGCAACTAACACAATGAAATATTTTACAAAAGGGTTCGTCTACTATAATCAAATTAAGGTAATTAATTAGGAACTTAGGAAGACCATTAGAATGTGAAATGATGGAGATAGATAGAGACAAACAGATTATACAGATTATTAAGAAAGAAGCGTAATTTGTTGCTCCACTCCCAAAAGTTTCGCATCCATGAAGAAACATGTCTTAATTTTCAAAGGGTCAAAATTGGTCCCCCTCACCCGTAATCATGAACAACAAGCGTTTTCATTTTGATTCTCGGGCCCCACCTGCGTAACAAACCTCTATTCCTTTTGGCTGCCACGTAGCAAGCAAACTGGTCAGGCATTGCTATAGGAGCATGCAGATACCTCATGCTAGGCTTTAGCTGTTTTATTACACATACCTTTCCTATTTTACCCCTCCTATCTCTCCCGCATACCCTTTTTTTTTTTGGCAATGCCGCCCTTTCGGCCTTTCCTTCTCCCTTTGAGTACAAGAAATTCAAAGAAGAAAAAACAGTGTCGAAACAAAAATGGATAACTGTATCAAAATTAAGCGAATTTCGAGTCCTTTTTATTAGTTCGTGTGTCTTCTTGGCTAACAACTAGTTTAGTTAATTATACTAAAAGTAGATTTGCAATTTCTAAATTTTCCGAAAGAAAAAAAAATTACATTTGTCTTAGGACTTTGTTTATAGAGTTTTGTTGTAGAATCGCTCATCGATCGATTGGCTAGCACTGCTTTACCTACTTCGAGTCATTTTTAATTTTCTATTGATTCAAGTTTGTGTTTTCTTGGCTTACAACTAATTTCGTTAATAATACTATATTTGTAATTTCTTTTACCGATGAAAAAAAAAATATACACTTTTTATTTATTTATTTACTTTGCCTATTGCAAACCCCTGTTAGTTGTTACTCATCCAAATAGTAAAGAAAAAGAAAATAGAAACTTGGAGAACAAGGTGACCAAAAAAAGAGAAGACAAGGAGGGCAAATTAGTCAGGAAAATTAATGCAAGGCACAGCCACTTCGTTTCCATGCTTTTTCCGTCTCTGCACTAGTACTATAAAAACACCAACACACACCGAGCTTGCACACAGTGGCTCAGTCTCTGAAAACTGATTAGCCTCAAGGTAAATTTCTTCATTTTTCTCTCTCTCTCTTTCTCTTTTCTTTGGTCTTGCTGCGTTTTGTGAAAAAGTTAGTAAAAAGTGGATGATAACCCCAAAGAAACCCATTTTTGTAGGTGTTCGGCTTCTGCAATATACTAGCTTGTTCTCTGCTTCGCTTCTTTCTTCAGGTACTTTGCAATCAGCTTTTACTGTTCTTTATTATCTTGTTTTTGTGATTTGGAGACTTATTTTGTAGATTAAGTTGGTAATTTGTGATTTGGAGACTTGTTTTTGTCAATTTTTGAACTCTCTCTCTGATAACCCCATTTTTGTTGGTTTTGATTTGGCTTAGGGCTTCTGCCATTAGCTTGTTCTCTGCTTCGCTTTTTTCTTCATTCAGGTACTTTAATTGCAATCACAATCTTTAGCTTTTACTGTTCTTCATCATCTTGTTCTTCCGATTTGGAGACTTTTTTTTTGTAGATTAAGTTGGTAAAAATGGGTCAATTTAGCTTCTTGATTTGGGTCCTTTACATTTCTTTAGTGTTAGGCCAGTTTCACGTACCTTCAATAGTTTTGCAGCTTTTGCTTAATTGATACAATTTTCGCCTTTTTGGCCATTACTGTTTTAATTTAGCTTCTTGATTTGGGTCCTTTACGTTTCTTTAATTATAGGCCATATATTACCTTCAATAGTTTTGCTTAAGTTACATGAACAATTTTCACACTTGTGTTAATCGATGGCCTAATAAATTGATCGATTTGTGTGGAATAGGATCGATGGAGTACAACTGCAATTTGTGTGAGGAACAGGGAATCTATTTTGCTACTGATGATGGGAAGAAAATGAAAATCCACAATGCCACAAAACATCTGCACTTATACACATGTCTCATGACTCTCATCTGCTCAAAGAAATCTACAACGGAGAAGGGACTGACAGATCATTACCAACATGTCCATAGGAAAGAATACAAGCACAACAAAAACAAGATTGATGCTGAGACAAAAAATATGGGAAAACTGATCAACAAAGAGTAAGGCTAGGATTGAACTGAATTCTAGATCTCTGTTTTCAAATGATGGAATTCTCTAAGTTTTGTATTAATATGATAGGTTGGCAGCTGAAAAAGAAGAAGCTGAAGCAGCTAGGTTGGCAAAGCAAGCTGCTGAGGAAGAAGCTTAAGTTTGAAGATATGAATGGGATATGTTGATTTGTAATGACTAATGATCATGAGATGCTAAAATAGTTAATGGCTACTGTGGTGATTGTTGACACGTACATTTGTTACACAAAACACGTAGGAGGGTTTTGATGGTTGTTATTTGTTGACTTGTAATGAGATGCTAAAATAGTTAATGGCTAGTGTGTTTCTTCTTTCACAAGAAATGTGTTTCTGGGTTTTACAATTTCCATAATTTGGTACATTCCTTTATTTGCCAAAGATAATATACATAATCAATCTCTATTCTCTGATACACACTCACGTTTTAAAAAACAAATTCATGAACATAAAGAAGAGGACTAATCTATATGATCCCTAATCTGCATTCACTTTTGGGCTACATTATACAAAGGTTGATCGATCAACTTCGTCTGCTTTCACAATTTTGTGTGAACTGTGAAGTATGGATTTCAAGTTTTCAACAGCTTCTGTGAGTGACTTTCTTCATGCTCTGATGAAGTTTTAAGTTGTAAGCTGCATTTCTGGCGCTGCATGTGTTTGGCTTTCAGGCTCCAACCCTGGAAATTGGCCTATATGCCCTTTAAGTGATTCAAACTCGTTTTGTAAACCAACAGCAAACTCTTAATTTGGAAATAGTCTGCCATCTGTAATCCAGAAAACACTTCTTAAGATTGAATTATATGAAGCTAAAATCTGAAGTTTAGAAGTTCCACATTATCGGAAACATCTATTTCAGCCAAGTCAGGAAGCAATGCAGTGAACGTAGTACGTAAATTTGGTCATACTGTTAGTGCAAGATGCATAGTTGTACTAGACAAACAATACCAGTAAATTTCCTACTCTTTAACGAGATTCACGTTCTCACAGCTCTTTAGAATAACAGTCGAAGAGCTACTTACATGATTTGCAAGAGCCATTCTGCTTAGGGCTGCTGATTCTAAATTCAAACCCAGTAATCAATCACCACATATACCAGCCCTTCCGTGAGGATCAAAGATGCAGAGGATACCAGGCGTATTAGTTGGAAGAGCCGCACCCCTGCATATATCACAACATGGGAAAGAAACTCGGATAAATGTAGCATTCTGAATTACAGTCAAACTGCACACGAGGTTTTCCATTCTCACTCAAGTACCACGTCCCATTAAATGGCTCAAGTTTACTGATCCAGGTAGGTCTCTCCATAACAGAAGGTTAAAAATCCTCACTTAATACTGATGACACAAATGTTTCAGCCTCAAATGAATGTAATTCTTTAACTTGACGGTCTTTTTAACCAATAAACATCATATCGTAACAAGGCAAACCATGCCACTGAAGCTACCAAACTTCATGTCTAAAGATTGAAACCTTTCAATTTGAACCATCCTCGTATCATCTTATGCCTAAATATGATGATTCAATTGTGTACCAAAGAAAAGAAATAGACACGGCAACGAGTTAAATTTACCTGAGACAGTAGCGAGTCAGCAATGGGGCGCATCCATTAACACCTATATATGCTTGGAGGACAAGAAGGAAGTGGTACAAAATGACCGCCCATGCCATTTCAAGCTCTCCTATTGTACCCTGCCATTCTCGAACCAGACCTTGCTCCATCCAATCTTGAACCAACTCAGTAAACCGAGGATCACTGACTGTAAAGAACTGAGCTGCATGATCAAATACCAGAGGCTGAGGATCTACTATCCTGGTTCCCATTCTTCCTCCCAAACCATGCATGAACCAACTAACATGTATAGTGACACTAAAATGTTAAAATCGTAACTTTGAGTAGATGCTATATATGTTGAAGCACTTAATTGGGTTTTCAGAAATCAGGAGAATTATTACATTAAGGTTGGAATAGAGCACCTAGCATAGTAAAAGTAGTAAGCATTTTAGGCAAGAAGAACCCACATGCTAACACAGTAAAGCAATCAGAAAAATCGACAAAAAATTAGAATATCAGAAAACCCACATCAAATATGATATGTTACTAATTACAGAAAGCTAATAACTTGAAGGTAATGAGAGGCCAACCGTGTCAAAAACGGTGGAGCGAACGCCACGTTTTTCCAGATAGAGAGCACAAGCAAGACCGGCCATGCCTCCGCCGATTGATTATACCCACAATGGGGTCATCAGGGACTGAGTGGTGAAGGTACGGGACTTGCTTGCTTGAGGGTTTTTAAGATTGATCGACCTTCTTGAGGCACCATATGAGCGTTTGTGTCGGTTTCTAGAGATGGGTCTTTGGGTTTGGTCACCATCAAAGGTGGGACTTTTTCTGGGTGGTTGTTTCGGTTGGAAAGAGAAGGTTATAAGATCAAACAATGTCAATAAGCTTCTATGATTTTATTCTTCTCCATCTTGGAGGGGAAAGTAAATATAACTCAACTAGGATTAGGTACATAATCCAACTAGCTAGGATTAGAAAACCTTATCAAACTAAATTAACTAGGAAACATATATAATATCTGATTTATTTGTAACATTAAGCAATTTCTTTCCTTACTGATGTAGGAGAAGCATTCCTAACCAGAGCAACACGAATTAAATACCGAGGTTAGTTCAAATGTTAAGTCGATCATTTTCATCTGGGTTTCTATAAATTCTCCAACTTCTACAATGAGAATTCAGGCCCCAAAGCTTAAGAAAATCTTTAGAGAATTGCTTTTTAAAAAAAAAAATTATATAAATTATAAAAGAATCCCTTCAAGTTAAGGAATAACTAGTTGACCTTAATCAATTAGGAAAAAGTTTTGCTTTCCTTAATCCCAGTCTCATGAGGTTAAGGGTCTGCTATAAAACACTTGCATTACTACAATATTCCATAAACATACTTTGATCACCATTAATCATTTAATCTCAGAGAAACTATCTAAAGATGGCATCAAGGATCCACCATAGAGATTTGAAAATGACGAAGTACAGTAAGTCTTTTGATAAAATTTTGGCAAAAGCGAAAGAAGCGTCAACAAACCAAGAGGAACAGCTTCAATTTGTCGCAAATACAGTTCTGAATAGACTGTTTCGAAAACAAAGTAAGAAATGCAAGAAATCGAATGGTGAAGAAAGACATAATCACACAGACGTATATTCGCAAATTCGTCAAATGATCCCCAAGAGGCCCAGATCCAACCTTGACAAACCCGAAGCTAGCAAAAGCGAAACTAGTAAAGATCAAGATGATGAGAAGGCAAAAGAGGAGAGCACGAAAGCGGAGGATTTAGTAATTCCCTTTCCACCACAAGAAGTGCCTCTGGAACTTAACAAAGGCAAAGAGGCGCCGATGACTTATAATGAAGACTCTCCTAGTTCTTCTGGGAATCATGACCAGACGAAAAGGAAGCGTGAAAGCAGTGATGATCAAGATGAAGATGATGAGTACAAGAAGAAGAGAAAACAGAAGGCCAGAAAGCCGAGGAGGGACTTGGCTTCACCGTTGCCCTCTGAACCACCAGAGATGCCTCTGGAATCCAACGAAGGCAAAAAGGTGATGACTCATAACGAAGACTCTTCTAGTTCTTCTGGGAATCATGACCAGAGGAAAAGGAAGCGCGAAAGAAGCGATGATCAAGACGAAGATAATGACCATAAGAAGAAGGCCAGAAAGGCGAGGTCACTATCGCCCTCTGAAATACCAGAGATGCCTCTGGAACTCAAGAACAGGGTTGAGGCCCTCAATGCTTTCCAAATCGAATTTGTGATACAAAAGACAATCACTAGTTCCGATTTGAGAACGGGCCAAACTCGTCTGACCTTTCCACAGAATCAAGTCAGGGCGGACGCCCAAGACTTTCGAAAAGAATTGGACAAGCAATTTGAGGAGTATGCAAATAAAGATCACCGTAGAAAAGAGAAGGGGCCTAAGGGTGTAATGTGCAAACTGATAGAACCGTGTTTGCAAGTGAATAATTTGCGCTTGATCAAGTGGTATTACAATAGCTGCTGCTCCTATGTGCTAAACGGCGGCTGGAATAGGACTTGCTCGAACGAAGATAATGGGCTTAATGAAGATGATTTGATTCAGGTTTGGTCGTTTCGAGTTCGAGATAACGAGGAGGACAATGAAGACCAAGGGAAGCTCTGGTTCGCGCTCGTAAATAAGGGGAAAGATCATGCTAATGCTAGTAGTCCTAATGAAGAATCATCCATGCCTAGGAAACAGTCAGACTAGTGATGGATGGTGATTTTCTGTGATTCTATTTTTTTTTTCATCAGCAGTAATTAATTTGCTGGTAACTTTTAAGTACTCGATCATGCCAATTCACACTCCATGCTTAAGACTGTGCCCTTTCGGTACTTACATACCTGATTTGGTTTCTGTATGAATCCAATTGTACAAATTTGTGTTAAAATAGCTTTTATGTTCCAATAAAATTAATATCAGCTAGCTAGCTAACTTTTTTCTTTTCTTTTTAGAAGAAATTCCATTCATATAGGACCAAGGATTACAACTGAAGGAATGCATATATAAGAGCCCTCAATAGAACAGAGAAGAGACTCGCACTATAACTAATGTTCATCATACAAGTGTAGAGAGTACGTAATAGTAAGTCCAATTTCAATTGTTACAGATATTGATAATGGGCATTTTGATTGATTCCATGAGAGGCGCGAGTTGTTTACCATGACTCCCATTAGTCCATTGCACAATGAAAATGGGAATCAATCCCTCTAAGGAGATAAGCAATGCATCATGCATATACAGACCCAAGAACAAGTGGGGCACCAGTACTAGTACTCTCATTGAATCTGATCCTACAAATTGTCCATAACCCTAGCTAGTACACTTGCCAGAATTTTAATTGTATGCATGCACCATTCTAAAATGTCATATATATTTGTTACTTCAAATTTAGTTATTTTCAAATGCTTTCTAAGAGCGCGAGTAAAACTTACAGTTCCTTCGGTAATTATATGGAGAAATTAGGATAAAGCCCTTCCCACTTTTGATTTTTTAATTAAAATTCAGGTGTCTTTTTTTTCCTAGATTTAGTCCTTTGACCAAGAGCCACGTAGATTTTTTTTCCATTTTAGGTTCGATGAGTCAGCTTGACAAATTATACTATACCCAAAATGCCCATTTACTTAAATATCATAAGTTAAAAATTAAAATTAAACATTAAACACACATTGACTTTTTTCATTTGGAAATAAAATTATTTTCTCCCTATAATTAAGTCTCGATTATATTTTATAATCATTTTGTTTTAATTTTAACACTATGTTTCAGATTTATGTGATAGTAGTCATAGTACTATTTATTAGGATTTGTTTCCATCTCGATCTTCATAATGTTTGTTTTCTGTATATATTGTATGTTCTTCGGTTCTTGCAATTCTTTGATTATCTTCTTCAATATTCAAGGTATGTTTCATAATTTTTTCTTTGGTATATTATTAATAGGTACATATTTCTTAGTTTGTTGTGGTATAGATATATATTGTCTTTGCTTATTTTGGTATAGATAATTGATGCATATTGATTTCAAATTATATATTTTTTCTCGTTACTTTTAGTATCATATCTTGTTAAATTTGAAACGATGCACTGTAGCATAAATATCTTGTTAAATTTGAAACGATGCACTGTAGTATCATATCTTGTTAATTTACGTACTTTTTTTATGAACAATTTACCTAATTTATGAACAATTTATCTACTTTTTTTATAATTTACCTACTCTTTCATGAATAATTTACCTAGTTTTTTTTATGACTAATTTACATATTACTTTTTTTTATAATGTACGTACCTACTATTTTACGAACAATTTACCTACTTTTTATTTTATAATGAATCAAATATTTACCTACTTTTTATGAATAATTTACCTATTTATGAAAAACGTAATCAGTAATATAGTTTTATACATTTTTTTAGTTACATATTTTATACATTAACAATTTTTAAACTTAGTAATTTACTTTTACTTTTTCGATTATTCTATCAATAACTAATTAAGGTAATGAAAATTTGAATGATAAAATTTATTATACGAATTTATTTTCATTTATTATAGATTAGTAATAACTAAAATTTGAATTCTAGGCTTAATTATAGGGATTTAAATTAAATGTTGATATTGTATTTAAATATTTCTGATTATGGCATAGTCTGTAAATAATTGAAAAATTATGGCAATAAAATATCTTATGTGGCATCTCATATTTAATATTGGATTAAATCTAATAACAAAAAAATCAATGGACTATATCTTAGAAAATAAAAGTGGAAAGGATGTTTATCTAAATATCCCAATTATATATATATATATATAAGTACTGGACCAATAAAGAAGAGCTGGTTAGCTTAGACAATACATGTAAATTTCATCATAATTAATGAACCCAAGCTACCAAAAATAATATTACAAGTTGTCATCAATCAAGCAAATCGATCTAGAATATCGAAGTTTTTGTTATGAAATGTTGTGATCACCTTGCAAGAAGACCTTGAAAAGCCAAATTCTCTGGTCATTAATTACTTATCTAGAAAAAACGATGTAGATATTTTGACTTGTGTGACATTAATTAAGAAATTCTAAAAAATTAAAGGATGAATCAATGTTATTTTTTTTTGCTGGAGAAGGATATGTCAATGTTTTTGCAGGGCCTTTACATTAATTTCATTGGTGTTTAGAAGTCAACAGGTACGAAAATCAATTACACTGTAACCAATCGTTAATTAACACACAGATCTACTAATCTACTAATAATACAACTCTAACACATATTTAAATGCATGATGCATCAAGAGGATAGTATTCATGTATATTATGACATTATGTCTCGTTTGACCAGAAGAGCAATGCTTTGCAATAAACTATATATGAAACACATATATTGCTAGCTAGAGCCACTTTTTATGGCCTAGCAGGAAACCCTTACATTGCTTTGAATATCAAGTATTTTTTTTGTTTAAATCACTTTGAAGATCAATTGATTATTGGGATTCAACCACAAAATTTAGTTTCATTTAGGAAATATTTTCAACTGAGGAGTCTCGACTCTCGAGCTCAAATTCGAACAACTTAAGAAGTTAAAAGTGCATAGATCTTGTTTTATAAAGCATTTCAATGGCTTAAGCGTTTATTAGATATACCTAGCTAACTTTTTTTTATTACAAAATATTGTACGTAATTAGGTCTCATCTCAAAATCATCAATGCAAACTGCAAAGATATATCTACGTACCAAATCAACTATCTGTCTTATCACAATTAAAAACTTAAGGATCGATTATCTCAATCTAGTAATTGATTAATTACACAGTGAATCAATTTTGTATGTTTTTTTCTCACATATAATTTTTGGCAATACATGTTTGGGAAGTGATTAGCTAATTAATAGTTACTAGCTACTTTATTTATTGCTAAGTTCGACTCAAAATGACTTTTAAACTTGGCAAAACATGTTGGGCATACTCCAAGCAGTAATTTACACACAAGCTATAATAGCACCCCTATTACATTGGCTTTTCTTTCCCAAATCTGTTCCTTGCCCTAATTGATCACAATCCTGAAAACTGAAAAATTCAAGCACCACAAACTTAAGGGCCAGGACTGGCATCATCTGTGGGCTCCACCCTCCTCATCATAAATTCCGGTTTACCAGAAGCTTCATCTTCATCGTTGTACACGTAAGCAAACCCACCATGCCTAGTCAAATCCATCCCCGCAGTCTCGTCCTCGCCGGAGATCCTCAACAGCTTCAGCTTATGAAGCCCATAAAACAGTGGGCCCATAGTGACCGTCACCCACCCCAACACCACCAGAATCTGCACTATTTGGGCCGCCAGTAGCTTCCCGCCACCGCCCATGAACAGCCCATACGGCCTCCCAGACGGACCCGAGTACACCTCATTCACATACCTTTCCGTCGCAAACAGCCCCGTGAATATTAGTCCCCACGCGCCACACCCGCCGTGTAGCTGCGCAGCCTCTAACGGGTCGTCGTACTTTACCTTCTCTGCGAGCTTGTTGCACCCGATCAAAACCCAGGCCGCCACAAACCCGCACACGATCGCTGCCCACGGTTCCACCACCGAGCACCCGGAGGTGATCGCAGCAAAACCCCCTAACAAACCGTTGCAAACGTCCAGAACATTCCAATGTCCAGCCAACAACCGTTTCCCGAACAAGGTAGTTAGAGCGGCTGTGCACCCGGCCAATGTGGTGGTGACAGCTGTCCTCCCAATCGCGCTCCATTGACCGTAATAACTGCCGCCTTCGCCGTACGTTTTCGCGATCGTGAGAAACGAACCCGGGTTGAAACCATACCAACCGAACCAAAGCAAGAAAGTGCCAAGAACCACTAGAGACGCGTTGTGTCCACGTAAGGCCACGGACCTTCCGGCTCGGTCAAACCGGCCGATTCTTGGTCCTTCAATTAGGGCACCCCATAAACCAGCTATACCACCGACCATGTGGACCACGCCGGATCCGGCAAAGTCAATAGCGCCGGAACCAAAGAGTAAGTCCTTGGACCTGCTTGGGCTGGCCCAGCCGTCGGGGGACCAGAACCAATGCGAAACTACCGGATACACAAAGCCGGTAAGAAATGAAGAGTAGATAAGGTAAGCCACGAACTGTGTTCTCTCGGCGATTGAGCCGCTGGTGATTCCGGCGGCGGCGATGGCGAAGGCCCATTGATATAGGAAGAAGCTGTAGTCTCCGGCGGGGTAGGGGTAGTCGTTGAGGCCGAAGAAGTGGCGGCCGATGAAGCCGTTGGAGGGGGCGCCGAATGCGAAAGCGAAGCCGAAGAGGTAGTAGGAGAGACCGCCGGCGGCGGCATCAAGAACGTTGGTGAGCATGATGTTCATGGTGTTCTTGGCGCGGACGGAGCCGGCGCAGAGCATGGCGAAGCCGAGTTGCATGGCGAAGACGAGGTAGGCGGAGAAGAGGAGGTACGTGTTGTCCACGGCATAATTGGTTTCGGTGAATCTGGTGGAGATGGTGGTGAAGCGAGAGCAGAGGAAGTCGGCGAGGAGGGTGGTGTTGAGGGCGGTGGTGGCGGAGCCAAGGAGAGGGGTTAGGTCGGAGGCTGAGCAGCTGAGAGAGGCCGCCATGTTGTGAGGGAGAGAGAGAGAGAGGGCTATAGTGTGAAGGGAACAACAGATTCTGTTGTTTTTATAGAGCAAAGAGAGTGGCTGTGAGTGGACTTGCAGTGATATAAGCAAGTGTATGATTGGGGAATCGAGTTAAAATAATAAGAACCATACTTAAAAAACAGTGTGGACCAGATGAAATGAAAATGACCAAGGAGAAAAAACAAATCAAAGAAACGTACTCTAGAATACATAAAAATAAAATAAAATAGAAGGAGTAGGTATTATTGGAAGAATAATGGAGTTATGCTAACCACAAAAAAAAAATCATCCGATCTGTAGAGTTGAATAGCCAAATCAGTTGTCGTTCTACTTAAATGTTGATACGTTGTAGTAAATAAACTGGAGATAACATAATTGATGAGGAAAAAACACATGTATTGAACGACATTGCTGATTATATCAACCAATGTGCATGCATGAGAATCATTTGTGAATATCCCAATTTCCTATTTTTTGCATTGCCAAAACAAGTATATGCAATTTTTTTTGGACCTCATTAAGGTGATGTGCACTACTTCAAACAGGAGAGCTATCCTACCATATTTGAGTTCATTTTTGCATGCATGTGATATATAATTAAAGAAATGTTTGGTTTATCAAAGGAAAGCTAGCCTACCACGTCGTGAGGTATATTACTTGCTCTGAGTTGTTTCAATTTGGTAATTTGCTGTGTCATTCATTGCTTTTGTCAACTAGAGTTTGGAAATTATAGTTACTTTTAAATTGTACAGTCACTTTCATGATGAACATGTATGATATAGACAAGTTGATTGATTTATTGCCTGTTCGTCTTAAAAGTCTTTGGATTTTGTTTATCTTTTTGATTAAAAAAGTCCTTGGACGTTGAACAAATCCTTGCGTGCTTGCTAGGTAACAATTAGTACTACTACATGGTTGAAATATTCAATCAATAAAGGAGAATTATTATTTTGATCTAGCTATGTATTTTAATTTTGGGATTCTAGTATTGTGTTTAACAATATCATGTAACTTTTGTTAGTTTCGCATTAAAAAATTTGCGTAAATATTAATCCCATCATTTCTTTCAATTCCTACATGTAGCACTTTAGTGGGGCCAATTCATAGAGTTTTGAGACTCAAAGCGAAACTTATTAAATTGAAGATTTTATTTAGCTAGTTGGAGTCGGGATTTAATCTTCATTTTGTAGGCTCGCCTTTTTGTTTTTACAATTAAATGAGCTTCAGTTTGATATTAGTGAGTTGTTTTTACTAGTTAATTAATTATTTCGAGATTAAATTTTTCACCAAAATTTTGGCTGACGTATAAACTGTCCTGAAATTTGTTAAAATAATTAACTTAAAATGTAAAGTCATGTAGAAATGAGATGTGGCGCCTAGACTTATGAAACTTGAATATTTCCCTTTTGTTTTTTTGGTTTTACTTACAATTTTTTTATTGATAATCATGTTTAAAAAATTAAAGTTTGAGTGGTAGAACACTCACCTCACATCCTCGATGAGAGTTGACTCTCACCCTTGAAACTAATAATTCCATCTAGCAGAAAATTAAGTACGACCGCATAATTGTAATAGTTAATTAAGTATTAAAAAAGAGTCTAAATCGATCTCTCTCCTGTCATTAGATTAATACAGGATTGATCACCACCACATAATGTTTTTTAATTTAAAACCAAGTTGATATATATACATATAATATATATGTGTTTGTGTATTGGAACAAGCTATACGAAGAATCTTTAACTTGATTCAACTTGGCATTAACTAAGTTAATGAATCATGATCAATAATACAAGAAGATTCTAATCACTCTCGCGAGTTTAATTTTCTATATATATGGCATTAGTTAATTCAAATCGATCAAGACTTTATCAGATGGCAGATTGATCCAAGGAAGCGACTAGAGTAGAGTATTATGCTGTAATGTTATTTTCCTGCTTAATTTCTTTAACTACAAAATATCTATAATTGTGATCCTAAATGAATTGAGATTGGTACAAACTTTCCACTAATAAATTAGAAATCAGTTTTTGCTCTCATTAATTATCCTTTCTTAAGACATTAATCACTATAAGAAGCTGTTCCCTTATAGGAATCGAAGCTTTATATATTTTAGATCGCCCTCTTCAACGGTCTGCAATATATTTTTCCAGAATTAATAAGTTTGCTCACCTACCTATATATGCTATAATTATTGGTCTTGTTATATATTCGAAAAGGTCCCGATCAAGAGAATCACTTCCAAAAATCAGAGTTGCTTAATTAATTCTTTTAGCTAGCTAGTTAATTTGATATTGGAGTTCAAGGTAGTAGACAAAAACAAAAAAGTGATTGTATGTAGAGGATTTTTTTTATTTTTTAAATAAATGCTAACTGTAAACTACTGAAAGATGCAACTGAAATAGCACAAATGAAAGATGTGGTAAATCATACAACACGCCCACTTGATTAAGGGCAAATCATATTTCCTACAACCAATCACTTTAATGCCCTGCTTAGTTACAAACCCACGCTACTAGGCTCGGCAATTAAAAATTTTAGCGTTAAACTTTATAAACAAGTGTGTCATTCAGTGTTTTCCGATGTGGGATTATAATTTTCACTTGTTAGATTTATTAGACATCGAATTTTCCCTTTTATGGAGGCCCAAAACCCTGAACAAACACATCAAGTTCAGTACAGCTCAGTTTGAAAATGCAGCAAGCCAATCAAGATCTCTTAGTCGTGCCCTGTTTTGAACAAGTCGTGGCTCCGTCCACAAGCCCTGATGTAAAGAATAACATCGATGGAGCTTGGGATCAAGCCTCTCACCCAGCTGGAACAGGAATTAATATTCGTAACTCCACGGGTTCTATGATTGCTGGAATTTTGGTTCCTTCAATACTACAGTTGAAATTGAAGCTGCAGCGGGTCATTCAGGGACTCGAGCTTGCTGCTCGACTAAACCTCCTTCATATCCAAGTAGAAGCTTATCGTTTGGTTTGGTTTTCTTGCTGCTAGTTATGTTTTCAATTTCCTCTGGTTGTACCATATTTGCCTTTCGGCTTTGATGTAGTATCCTACATGATAAAAGTTCTAAAAAAAAAAATGAAAAATGAGAGGTACCAATATCTTACAATGGCCGGAGGCAGTATTACACCAGTAGCAGAATGGCAACTAGTTGTGGATAGATGAGCTCAAGGTCGAAGCTTCGTGCCTAGTCAATGGTAGAGGGAACTGGAATCTGAGTTGGTATACCCTATCGACTCTAAGAAAGAGGCAATACAATTTGCAGGGAAAGGCCAATTTTGATTAAACATACCAACTAGTTGTATAGAACAAAAGATGTTTTTGTAAAATAAAGCTGTATAGAACAGTACTGTAGGTTCATATATTCCCAGGGTACAATTTCCCGAGTTGGTTCAGTATTAAGTATTAACTCAGAAGAACTCCCAAGTCGGTACAGTATTCTTAAGAAAGACATGATAGAGCTATTCTGTTATCGAGGTTATACACTGCTTGAGACCGCTACCGAGCAATATTTTCTATCAGATAATTTTTTTTAAGAAAAACACACGGACTGACTTGTGCATATACAGGAGGAAAAAAACAAGAAGGCAAAACCAAGGCAAACAAAGCCAAGAAGCTCACTTTTCTTCTGGTGACTTTAATTGTCTTCCGAGTAAGAGAAGTCCGAAGGTAGTAAAAGCAGACAGGAATGCCGAGGAATAGCAGATTGCAAGTAAAGCTCCCCTCAAAGACTGCATTCAGAGGTTTTCACACTTTAGTATGCAGTACTAGGTTAGAATAGAGAAAAAAAGGCTACAAGTACTTTTCAAGCACCTTAGCCAGCTGCAACGCATTGTCATTTGCATACTGCAATGAACTCTCTGGGATGTTTTGGATGCCTTGAGCTAGTTGCCATGAAAGAATCCTAATTTCCAAGAGAAAAAGAACAGAAATATCTGTTAGACACTTACACCTCACAGCTACAATAGAAACTAGAAAACAGAACTCAGTTATCATAGGTAAATACATTTACCCAAAGAAAAAGCTGATGATAGCCCCAATGGTGGCTTTATCTGATGTTAGCTCAACCTGAAGTTCTCCAAACTGCAGTTGGAAACGACAATTATTACTTCATGTCAACTGCATCTATAGTGTAACCTAACCATCGCCATGGGATACATAGAAAAAAATGCATTGTTTACAACAAGTGAAGTGCTGTTGTTTACCTTCAGCATCCTGCTTTCATTCCTTGGTTGTTCATCGGTCACTGTGGATGTTGAACTTGCAGATAGAAGCTTTCCGGCCGTAATCAGTGTTTTTGCAATCTATAATGGTTAAACATGGTCCAAAATACTGCTATTTTAGAGACACATGAGACCTAATTATATTACATCAACTTTTGAAATATAACTCAAGGTTTGAGGCAAAAGTACTTGGATTCACGTAGATCTGTCCAAAAGTATTGTCCTAGAAATTTCAAGTAATGTAACACACCTTTTGCAGTTCGCCTTCACCATACTGTCCCATAGACTGGAATCTTCTTCCAGCAGAAACCAAACGCTTCCCAAATGCTATAACAAAATAGATATAGGCTTTGAATCAATCTCTGAAGAATATATCTAAGCATCAATAGTACATAAGTCTATTATTGCCTGATTTGGCATTGTCTGTCAAAGATTCTTCCAATTCAGGGAGCTTGCTAGCTAAAGTATGGGAAGTTGACGTGTCAGCTACTTCCCATGCACGAGAGAGATTTAACAATGTCTCTCCCAACTCCTGACCACACTGTAAAAGAAAATCAAAAGACAATTACTTAACTGTATTTTGTTCCACTCAAAAGCAGAGATTTTGGACATAACTACAAGAGACCAAGGATGATGGGAAAGTATTAACATGGTGAACGGCAGTTCTTTGAACACTTGGCAAAAGACGAGAGGAATGACAACGTAATGCGTGATTATCTCACATCCACTTTTGTTATAATACATATTTCCTTGTCCTAGTTTGATTATCCTAATTTACAATATACACAAAGGTGTTTGAGCCATAAATCCTGGTACAATGGTTTAGGCATATGAATCTGGAAAAAAGGATGATTTCCAAGAGTACTGGCTTTAACTTTCCACAGGTTAAATCAGATTGGAAAATGGCTGTAAAGCCTGTAATGGTCTCTCCTTCATGTACAAATATCGATTCTTGACATTATCTAATGTTCAGGTATGCTTCCAGGGACAAAAACTAGAAGCTTTATGCAATCAAAAAGGGGTCTTAAGATAAGCAGTAAACATAAAAAAAATGGCCATACTAATTACCTCACAAATGATGCCTTGCAACAAAACCAAATTTTATATAAACTTCTAGAGTAAGAATGTCCAGCATACTAGTCAATGATGCATATGAACACCGTTCTCGCCACAGATAAGAAATCTAAATAGAACCTTGATTGAACAAAATTTAAAAACTTGAAACATCCAAAAGTGCAGTTTATTCATTCATTTCTATCAAGCAGGTTGATAATGCTCCTCACCAAATTTAAACTATGATCAGATTCTAGAATGCAGAGGAAGAGAAATTAAAAAAAATATATCACTAACCTCATCAACGATCTTTCCATTTGAAAGGTCAAAAGCTGCATCGTTCAGCTTCACACATGCCCAGAACAAAATTTCGAAAACTTTCTAAGCTCAACATTCACATCTTTATCAAATTAAAACAACTGGGTTCCCAGAAAAGTTGAAAATTTTCAACTTACATCGAGACGAAGATCGCCTGGCAGCTTCGCGAAGTAGTCTGGAGGAAGATCAAAACTGTCCTGCAACAGAAACAAAAAAGATTGGAACTTTAAATTTCAAACTAAAAATAAGAAATGCGAAAACAAATTTATGGCATTGAGAATTTGATTCGGAAATGGGTGCCTACAGCGAGTTCTTGGAGGACGGGTCGGATTTCGGGTTGTAATGATTTGGGGGTGTCCGATTCGGCTAGAGAGAACGAAGCGGTGAAGGATTTGAATGTGAGGGGTTTGGGGATATTGGAGGGTTTTAGGGAGGTTGAAGTGGGGATGCGGTGGGGATTTCGGAGAAAGACGAGGGTGGAAGAGGAAGTGAGATTGGAGAGAGGTTGAAGGAAGAGAAGAGAAGCCATTTCAGAAGTGTTTCATGTATGCTAGTGATGGGTTCAGTTTTCCAGCCACTGAAAATTTGGGTAGTTTTGGAAGTTAGTTTCTTTTTGTTCGTTGGCGGGGGATAATTTCCTATTTATAGTTCTTTTATTTAATACCATAATCCCTATTTTTTCCAGCCGTCCGATTAAGCAAGACATTGGGAGATTCCATTATTTTTCAGAAGAACAAAATATAATGAAATTCTCGGTATTTTTTTTTCCAACACTTATTCATTGCAAAAATAAAAAAAAAAGGTTATTGATGTTGCAAAGAAAACAATCAATTCTCAAAACCGAAAAAAGTTTTTGATGATTAGTTAGTATGCAATTAACAATCATGAGTGAAATTCAACAACGAAATTAGCAAAATAAGTGATACACGATAATACGATATAGATTATAAAATAGTAGAAATGATGAGATTGACAAGCAACAATTAAATAAAAATAAAAGAGAATGAGATTTTGGAGGGTTTGAGAATACCGAAAACCAAAATACTGAATTTGGTAGAAATGATCAAATACTACAAATTATGGTTAGTAATTGGTAATCAAATATTTCAGTTTTGAAATTGATAATAGATATTACCAATTCGAACCGACCAAATAATAGTCTTGATTTTAATCCACCAATAGAAAAAAAAAATCTTTGTTAGTATGAACATCACCTGGCTAGGCCCACATGAAAGTTCACTAAACATTAAGCCCAGCAATATCTGCATAAGAGCCCTCAACAGTACGTCTCCTCTAATTCTCAGACTGTCAGACTGACATGGTTTACAGAGTGAATCCCTGGGGCCACCAGCCAGGTTCGCTCCAATTCCAACTTCTGGTAAGTCCAAGTTTTCCAGAACGTACAGAATAAATCAACTATTCCACTTTGTTACAACTAATATTAGATGCTTCACCATAATAGTCCTCGATCTCATTGTCCTCTATTAGATACTGGTAATAGATATTTTTTGATTGTATACCTCATGTTAAGTTTCAATTTACCATTTGATTTCATCTTAAAAAGCAGGTAAATGATAAGCATTAAAGAACTGTTGAAATTTATGTATTTCATCAGTGTGTTCCAGGTTTCATCCACTGAAAATGTAGTCGTGGTTTTGTGTGTATTGGATTCACCTATCCTTTTATTGTTTGGGGAAAAAAATTTACGCTGACAAATATAATAGTAGAAATTGCCTAATCTTGAGTAGATAAACCACCAAGTAGTTCATGTTCTTTCAGATATGGATCTTCAATGCAAATGCTCGCAACTACATATATGGATTAAAGAAAACCAAACGGCTCAGGTCTTATTAGTATGTGGTAGCCATTATGCAGAAGAGCTCCTAATTTCATTAGACAGGTACGTGTTTACTTGGTTCTTTCTTGTAATTTTGTTGAAACTCCTTGATGTTGATGATTGTATGAAAAGTGGAAATAATAAGTTGGCTGGTTGTTTGATTTCTGAGAAATGAGAAGGGTCTACTAGAAGAGGTTATAGTCTGTCATATTAATTATTGACATAACAGTAGGACCTAGCTATTAATCAATTTAGAAAAAATAGGCGTGTTGAACAATCTGAGACTATGACTAATGAAATTTATTGAAAGTTTGAAACACCCCACTTTGTTTGTTTCACTGTGCGTTACATTGATGATGGATATATGACGAGTTTAATTTAAGTCCTTCCAACCAAAAACTTGAATTTAAATTGAATGGGAAGTAAATTACCAACTAGCTAGTAGAGACTAAAGTGAAAACATTTGCATACGAATTTTATTGGATCATTTTGACCACCAGCAAAAAATTTATTGCACTATTGCATACATTCAGAAGAACATTACTGAAGTTGCTCGAAAATGTGCTAATTTAACTTGACAGTGGTGTCTGAGTACTTGTGGAACCAAACGGATTTGGAGGCATGACCAAGCTTTCAGAGGCTCCTTCTAACATTCTAACAACTTCTTTCATGGAAGGGCGAGTAAATGGATACCACTGGATACACCAAATTGCAACAATCACCGGTCTCTTAGCAATCCGAGCATCTTCGTTGGTAAGTAACTCCAAATCCAATAAGTTTCCTTGAACTAGACTATTAAAAATTACTTCGGGAAAATATACATCATTGCTTGATGTACCATCAGATTTCCCAGCTCCAATAGTTTCAAACACGAGCATCCCAAAACTATACACATCTGATTTGTAGGAGACAGTTCCAACGTTGCCATACACTTCAGGGGCAATGTAGCCTGCAGTGCCTCTAGCAGCAGTCATAGATATAGCACTTTGTTCTTTGGAACAGAGTTTAGCCAGACCGAAATCAGAGATTTTCGGATTGAGGTTGTGGTCCAACAAGATATTATGAGGCTTGATGTCAAAATGGAGGATCCTTTGGTCACACCCTTGGTGAAGATACTCTATTCCCTTTGCTATTCCGATGATGATGTGGTGTAGTTTCTCCCAATCAAATGAACTGCTGTGGTTGTTTGATCCTCTAGACTTGATGAACTTCTCTAGGGACCTGTTTGGCATGAGCTCGTAAATAAGAGCACGCTTGCCTCCTTCAGCCGAAAACCCAAGTAGGCGAACCACATTGACATGGTGAATTCTGCCAATGGTTCCCACTTCGTTAACAAAATCCTCTCCATTTCCTTTAGAATCCTTGAAGACTTTTACGGCAACTGGAACTCCATTGTTGGGAAGCTTTCCACTGTAAACACTTCCGAAACCTCCTTGGCCTAAATTTTTCTTGAATCCATTAGTCATCTTCTTTATATCCACATAAGAGTATCTTGTTGGCACATGAGATTTGTGATCATTTAGGAACTTTTCAATTTTGATTTGATTCTCCTTTTCCTTCATCCAATTTGATTGTTTTGCATAGTAGAAGATGGCTAGCGCTGATATGAGAGCAAAACAAACTACACCCACTCCTATGATAATATACCTAGGTTTTGATCCAAGACCTGAAATAATTGGGAGAAAATTAACAGCGGATTAATCAATTCGAGGCCTTCTTTAGTATTTTTTTGTTCGTATAAGTTTCTTTCACATAACATTTATCTCAACAACTTATGTGTTGTCAAAATGGTAACTAAAAAAAGTCGTCCTGAAGTAAATAAGGTCCTCAACCAAGTAAAATGGAATGGTCATGCATGGTAGCGAGACTACATACCTTTTGGATTCTGGAAGCTAGGATAAGGAGAACACTCGATATGATTGCTGGTGTAATTGAAATCGCACCATTCACTGCAGTTTTGACATGCTGGGAAGAAAGGCACTATCCACTGCAGCAATAGACCACTGTCGACTGCACAGTCGTCGTTGGTATCATCCACTACAGATCGTAGTGGAAGATAGACTTCTCCTGTAAGAGTAGAGCAAGTAGGTTGTAGGGCAGGAAGCAGCATGTCAGCCATAGAGTTAAATCCTGTAACAGCCAGAACTTGATGATGCCCCGGGACACTAAGACATTTGATTGGAAAATAGTACTTGTTCTCATAAGTTGATGTGCTAAAATTTTGTGCCGTCGAACAATTTAACAATGTAATGTCAGAATTGCCAACTTGGCATGGGTCTACATTAGGTGGTAGTTCAAAGAGCGAGTTGGAGGAGATAGTAAAATTGAGAAAGCGTCTCGGAAGGCACCCATCCTGATCGTAAACTTCAAAATATTGGTATTTGAAATCAACTGTTCGGATGGGAAAGATTCCTGAAGATGATGAGAGCTGAATCATTGTGAGGTTATTTAAGCAGAAAACCTCAAAGTCGGGATGGCCACAATGAAGGGGGTAGTTTTTTTGACGGAATGGAAACTGGATAAGGGGGCCATCACCACTGCACTTTGTAATTGGGCACTCATCCAAGTCTGGATGATGTTCAGTTGCTACTAATACTATTCCCAGTATAAGCAAGAATAATATCGGCAGCTGCTGAACAAGGAAATGGGCCATTTTTAATAAACAATAACTATCTATTCGAGCATATATACATACAACCAAGTTCATTCACATTACTAAATTAATCAATTAGTCTCGAGTCTTCTTGACTTGTTGGAAAGTGCCTGGAAGCCTTTGAGTATCTTCCTTCATTGACTCGACCAATATAACCAAAAACAAAAATACAACAAGAGAAGTCAATCCGTTATTGTCACCAATGACCTTTGTCTCTTGGCTTGGATTGTTGACTTGATGTAACTTACTTGGCAAGTGCAGTGAAGCGTCCGGATTTTTTTCTCAGTAAGAGAACAAAAGAAATCAGCATGGTCATCTTTATCTTTCTCCTTAATTTCCTTTGATCTCAACCTTCTTAGTTGCTCATAAATTTTCTTCTTCTATCCTTCTTTTGATTTCCTATGATCTCAATGCTCGCAATGATATTGAGAAGTGTGTGGTTAACATGTACTGTCACTGCTATTATTATAGACTCTGTAATTTGTGATGAACTATGTCTTCCTGCTTCTTGTGGGGATCTACATGACATTAGGTACCCTTTTCACTTGAAGATTAATGGTACTTCTTATCCTAATTGTTTCAGCCATCCAGCTGAACTTTCGTGTGAGCACAATCGCACCATTTTAAATCTCTACAAGGGTACATATTATGTCTTGGCAATTGATTATGAAAATTATGCAATGCAAGTTGTGGATTCTGGTCTGCTAAGGGACACTTGCCCCTTTAAGCCACTCTATAGTTTGACAAGGAGTAACTTTAGCGTCGCAGATCCATACCAGTTAGTCTACTCATTCGATTATGTAGCCTACGATTACGTAGCCTTCTTAGATTGCCTATTGCCAGTTTATTTGTCCCCATACTACATAAGAATCAATTGCAGTACTAGTACTAGTACTAACTCATCATCATCATCATCTACTGCATATTCTTATGTTACAGTGGAATATACATCGGAGGATCTTTATGATTCTTGTAGTATGTCCTCAATCATTATGAAGACGCAAGGAGGAAGGGGGAATGATCCTTCATTTTCTACTATCCTTGATGAGTTGAGAAGGGGTTTTATGCTTACATGGGACGGATTTCTCCTTGGCAATGTAACAAGTACTTGCTGTACAATTACTACAGCTAGCAGAATCCACTTCCTCTATGTTTTTCTTTTCTCTAGAAGAATTGGTAAGTTTGACTAGCTAGCAGAAGATCATGACTGGTGTTAACTATAATATGAAAATTAATCATATGAGTTGCACCTAATTGCATTCACCCAAAATAATATTGGACTAGTATATGCTGCAGCTATCTCACTAAGATTTCTGAGTTCGTTTTCATCCTTGAGCCTGATTCATTCTCCATTGATTTTTTTTTACTCAGCTTTCCCACTATATCCAGGAGGAGTCCTCTGGATCACTAGTAAGTCCTTCTCAAGAAAACAATTTAAATTTTAGAGCACATAAAACATCAAACTAGTTTTCCATCTGTATATTATGCAGAGAATAATCAAGTAACTGTGCAGGGAAGGAACAAAGAAAAGAAGGTTTCTGGATAATTAATGTTGTCAGTACAATTTTGCATGCATTTACATCGAGCCAGATTGAACTTCTAATACCTGCTTGTATTCTTATGACAGAATGGACTCTGGAAGTACGAACAACAATCTGCATATTTGTTTTGCTGGTTTTCTTGAGCTACAAGCTTTATTCTAAAAAGTTCCTAAAGGATGATGAGGCGTGATGGGAGCATATTTGTGTGCTCCATTGTGCTTAATTCTATATTAATTCTCTCACATTCAATCTTTATTCGAGTTAATTATGTCGTTTTATGTTTTATAGGACTCTTGGAGCATTGAGGATGAAAAGAAACAAAAAGTGGAGATTATAAGCTAAACTGGTGAATCTGCCTGTGCAGATCAGCCTACTTCGATTGAGAACTGGGAGCAGCTCAGAATGAACTAGAAGATGTACCATATATGGATAGAAAGCTCCGGATGTCTATTTTCAGGAACTTCTGACGGTTTGTGATTCGGAGTTGTCTAGAAGACGTTATGGCTGATTAAGTGAGCGAAGGTCAATCTGGCGCGAATCTGGAAACCTAATTCATTTAGGATTTGTGATTTTCCTCATGGGCTTCGACTCCTATTGGGCCGTGGACGTTTTAAACCCTAACTTGGGGTATTTAAGGATTTCTTAATCAGCCGGGAAAAGAGTCTACATCATCATCTACGTGAAGAGCCGAAGCATCGCCGTGTTCCTTTCTTCTTCTCTTTTTTTTCTTTAGTCTTTATTATGTTTTTGATTGTTGCTACTATGACTATGAGTAGCTAATTTCCTTAGTAGTTAGGGGCTATTTGAAGCCCTGAACATGATTGTTAAGATGCTTTGATTATTTTATATAAATTTCCTATGGATTGGATGATTATCTTTTCACTGGTTTTTCATTGATGAATCTTTATATGTGTTTCTTTGGAGGCCTACTTAGATGCATGTATTAGGGTTCTATTGCTAGGATTTATATGTGGACCGCCATATCATCATATAATCCCAAGTAGCTAATGAATAATACGCCATATTCTTGTGATTAGATTTCTTGGTTACATAAGATACATGCCATGTCTTATGGCCGATGTGATGTTCGTTCTCTTTATGCTTAATGATTCTTGAGTGTTGAATCTATGAACATGCCATTCTAGATTACATGTTAAAGACTAAGTTAAGGAGTACATGCCATGCACTTAACATACCAACTACGAGAGAGCAATAGGATTTGATCAACATGCCATTGACTTATCTTGAGCATCTTCATCCATGAATTAGGGAATTTGTATGGAACTTTGCATATTATCATGATTGTTTAGGGTGGATAATTGTTCCCTAACTATTTCATCATCATTGTTCACAACAAAACCTTTGTTGGTTTTCCCTTAATTTTCGTACATCAACTCTGCCCTGCTCTTGCAGGTTTATTTTCGTAGTCTTAAACTTCTTAGAATTCGTTGAAACTTTGTCAGAGTCAGTTTTATTGAGTCTAGTTTCTTGTGTTTAAATTTCGTAGCAATCGGAGTCTGTTTAGTTTGTCTGCTGTTCGTATTTTCCTTTTAGGTCAGTTTAGAGTCGTCATAGTTTAGTGTCTTAATTTGCATTCGAATCTCATTCTCTTGCGGGAACGATCCCTACTTCTCATACTACATACGATATTCTTATCCACAGTAGGGTAATTAATAGGTTATTTTTGTGCATCTATTTGGTGTGTAGAAATACCTATATCAAGGCGGTTGAAGAATTTTTGGATGCGTACAAGAATCTTATGCCAAGCAGGTATTCATATCCAGAAATTAAGAAGATGACACTAGATTTCAAAGCTAAACTTGGTGAGGGAGGCTTTGGCTCTGTTTACAAAGGAGAGCTGTCAAATGGTCATCTTGTAGCAGTAAAGATGTTGGATGGTTTTACACCACAAAAAAGAAAAGATTTTCAGTGGGGGTTTTACAACAAAATGAAAAAGAACAAGTTGAGTGGTAACAAAGGTAAAGGGCAAGATTTCATCAATGAAGTTTCCACCATAGGAAGAATTCATCATGTCAATGTGGTGCAGCTAATTGGATTCTGTTCTGAGGGACCAAAAAGAGCTCTCGTTTATGACTTCATGCCTAATGGATCCCTAGACAAGTATATCTTTTCAGAGAAAGGAAAAAATCTTCTTTTAAGTTGGGACATAATGCATGAGATAGCTCTCGGGGTGGCTCGTGGGATTGAATATCTACACCAGGGATGTGAAATGCAGATTCTACATTTTGATATTAAGCCCCACAACATTCTTCTTGACGAAAACTTCAAGTCCAAAATTTCAGACTTCGGGCTTGCAAGATTCTACCAGAGAGACCAGAACACAATTTCTGTTACATGCGCAAGAGGCACAACGGGATACGTAGCACCAGAAATGCACTACAAAACCATTGGAGGTGTTTCGTACAAAGCTGATGTTTATAGCTTTGGAATGTTGTTACTGGAAATGGCTGGAAGGAGAAAGAACCTGAATGCACAAGTAGAAAAGTCGAGTCAAATATACTTCCCTTCATGGATTCATGAGCAACTGGAGAAGGGACTGAACATTGAAATTGAGGATGCATGTGATGGTGATAAGGAAATAGTTAAGAAGATGATCATAGTTGCATTGTGGTGCATACAACTGATGCCTGCTGATCGTCCTTCCATGAGAAAAGTTGTAGACATGCTTGAAGGGGAAGTCGAAGTCTTGCAAATGCCTCCGAAACCTTACTACTGTCCACAATTTGTACCAACGAAGGATCTAACCGATGAGGAAGATAATGAGGAGGTGTCTACCCTGCCAGATAGTGCTATGGAATCCTCTTCCATGGTATAAGAGGAATGAAGTTTATGCCCTATTTGTCTACCCTGCCAAATTTTCGTCTGTTAAGTTGCTTTTAAATTGTGTTCTATTGTATTAGCATGGAGATAGTGTCTCTATGTTTTGTTCTTGAGGAGTGGTCTAGTTTCTCCTCTTTGGTTGTACCTTATTTCTTCTTTTCTTAATAAATTGGGGTTGCAGAGCTCCTGCTCTTTCCAGTCCCTGCTTTAACCAAAAATAAAAAGTGAAGTTTATGCCCTATTTAGTCTTGTATAGCTCTTAAGTTTTATTTTTACGGTTTATGCGCATTTGAGAAATTGATTAATTGTATGCATTATCAAGATATGTCGAAAATTATTGAAGTTTGGTGCAAAATTATGAACTTCCAAAGTTATGCTTGGCATTCTGTATGGAGTCATCAAAGCTTATTTACTTTTTAAATTGGGGCTCACTCTTTCAGTCTTGCTAAATATATAGGATAGAGTTGAAAACATATACTTATACGTGCTGGAGCAGCACGCATTGTAATCACAGAGTGAATGAGTCCACATAAATACATTTTATTGGCAACATGACACTCTGGTACCTTATTTCTTCTTTTCTTAATAAATTGGGGTTGCAGAAAACCTTCTAATTAGGCTTTGAACTTTTTCATAGTTATTTTCACAGTAAATGAAATTTGAACAAGTCAAGTTTTCAAAGGAAACTTAACTTGGGGGTAGAGCTAGTGTGATACCTACAGTATACACATAGGTGGCCAGGTGGGGGGTATGGACCTTGGAGTCAATGTAATCAAATAGACTTTTAAGAGAAGACTTCAATAATTATTTGTAGGTCTTGATTCATTTTATTTGGTCTCTGAAGAAACTGTGGTCATTCCTGGACCAGCAGGCAGTTGAGCATTTACTCTAGACGTGTTGTCTCCGACATTGGAATTATTTCAAACACTCAAACGTCGGTGCCAACACCCATCCATCGATTATTTATTGCAATGTATTGATATTTTTACGCTCATCCGGTCCAAGCCGGCCCAAACCTATACCCTCTGATTCGAGTCAGTCCGACCCGATCCTTCCTTCAACCAAACCTACCATGCATGGAGCTAGCATATGATCGCACCATTTTAATCTACAACCTCCTTGTATGTGGGATTTGTTTCTCGGAGTTCAGTTCATAGCCGTCTTCTCTAACTCTCGGGGAGATAGTTACTTAAAGGTTCCACCATTGTGAAGCTGTTGAGCCACCCAGTACAACTTCTTGTAAGTCCAAGCTACCTTTCCCTTTCTCTCCTCTTCGTATCTAGTTTGACCCAAAATTTTCTCGTTCATTCTTTTATCTATAGCTTCTACTTAACTTTGGTGGAATTCAATTTTAAATTAAGTGAGTCAAATGCGGAAGAGCTTCTCATTAACTATTATTTGATGCTTCATCTAGATAGCTCTCATTTTCTTTGGAATTTAAATGGGTCAGACGGAAACTCCATGGTGGAACAGGAGTCTGTTTAATCAAGTAGACTTTAACAGAAGATCTTAATGCATTCAAGATAAGATCTTATTTGATGCTTAATTTGTTGATAGACACAGTCCTTGGTAATAATGCACCTCTCATTGTCACTGAATGAGTCTAATTTTTCAAGGAGACTTGTTGTTTCTAATAAGAAATTTCGTTGAAACTCCATGGTAATTACTGGTGAAAAGTATGCAAAGTATGAATCTGAGTGCATGCATTTGCCATTTCGTATCTTTGCCGAAAATGTGGTGCTTTCGGGAATGACTTCTTGGAATGCTAAGACCAGCACTTGATTAAACTAGGCGTGTTGTTTCCAACTTCGGAATGAATTGAAACACTTCACACATAGTTTCAGTGGACACTAACCTGCACAACAAGTTTGTGTTCAGGTAATTCCAACCGAAAACATCATGTACCACATAGAAAGCGAATTTCCCTATCCGTTAAAGTGATCAAATTATAACTAATAGCTAGTAAGATATTGAACATATCTGTCCCCAAAATACTGATAAACATTTAAGAAACTAGTTTTAGTGGATCATATTGGGATCAACATGATCACCAGTACATCTTCATGTATGTAGAAAAGCATTAGTGAAAGCACTTGCTTTATACTGTGGCTAGTTAACTTGACGTTGTTGTTGCATCCGTGTGACTTGTTGAAGCAAACGGATTTGGTGGCATGATCAAGCTTTCAGAGGCTCCTTCTAGCATTCTAACAACTGCTTTCATGGAAGGCCGATTCACCGGGTACCACTGGATGCACCAAAGTGCAACAATTGCTAGTCTCTTAGCAATTCGAGCATCTCCATCGTTACCTAGCTCCAAATCCAACTCTTCTCCTTGAATGAGACACTTATAAATCAATTCCGGAAAATACACCTCACTGTTGCTAGATGTAAGAGCAGATTTCTTCCTAGCTCCAATGACTTCAAGCACTAGCATCCCAAAACTATACACATCTGACTTGTAGGAGACAGTTCCAAAGTTTCCATTAAACACTTCAGGTGCAATGTAGCCTATAGTGCCTCTGGCAGCAGTCATAGATATTGCACTATCTTCCTTGGAACAGAGTTTGGCCAGACCAAAGTCGGAGATCTTCGGATTGAAGTCATGGTCTAACAAGATATTATGAGGCTTGATATCAAAGTGGAGGATCCTTCGGTCACACCCTTGGTGTAGATACTCAATTCCCTTTGCTATACCAGTGATGATGTTGCAAAGTTTCATCCAATCAAATGAAGCAGTGTTATCACTAGATTGATCTTTGGATGTGATAAACTTCTCTAGAGACCTGTTTGGCATGTGTTCATAAATAAGAGCACGCTTTCCTCCTTCAGCAGAAAACCCAAGTAGGCGAACCACGTTAACATGGTGAATTCGACCAATGGTTCCCACTTCGTTAATAAAATCGTCTCCGTTTCCTTTAGAATCCTTGAGGACTTTTATGGCTACCGGAACTCCATTTGGAATTAGCTTCCCACTGAAAACACTTCCAAAACCTCCTTCACCTAACTTTTTCTTGAATCCATTTGTCATCTTCTTTATATCAGCATAGGAGTATCTTGTTGGTACATGGGACTTGTGATCATCTAGGAACTTTTCAATCTTGATTTGATTTTCCTTTTCCTCTATCCCGGTTGATTTGTTGACATAGTACAAGATGGCTACCACGACGATTGGATATATGAGAACAAAACTAGCTATGCTCACTCCTATGATAATTGACCTATGACCTGAATTATTCAATAGGAGCAAACAAGTTGAATCAATTCATTCTGGATAATTAATTAGATGTTTTCTACATTTTCGTAATCTTTCAGAAAACACTTTTTTTTTTTTCTCAAAATCAATGCAATATTATAAAAGATGTCTAAGGTACGTAATCAGACTGCATACCCTTTGGCTTTTGTGGTGGATAGCATTTCATTTGATTGCTCCTGTTATCCACTTCGCACCTTCCTGTCTCCCATTCGAGCAATAAAACATTGTCCGGTGCACAGCTACTGCCATCTGCTCTTCGTAGTGGAAGATGGAATTGCGTTTTCAAAGTACTGCAAGTTGGCACCGGCAAGTCGTATAGAGGAGTTGAGGGTTGAACAGCAACAATTTGATGGTTCCCCGGGACACTGAGACATGTTATGGGAATGTAGTTCGAACTCCCTATGCTAAAACTTTTTGTGGTGGAACAATTTAATAACGTAAATTCCTGAAACTGCAGAGATTGGTCGGAATAAGGATCGGGATAGTATTCAGCGCAAGGGTTGTATCTCCCACCCCGGTGATAAGGTACTGCATGAAAGAACAAGCTGGAGATAGTAAAATTAAGAAGGCGTCTTGCAAGGCAACCATCCCCATCGTAGACATCAAAATACTGATTTTTGTAATCGATTTTTTGGATTGGGAAAAGTCCTGAAGCTGATGAGAGCCGAATCATTGTCATGTTGCTGCTGTTGCTTCTACTGCAAGAAACCTCGAACTCTGGATTTCCACAGTGGAGGGGATCACCATTTAGACGGAATGGAAACTGGATCAGGGGGCCATCATCGCTACACTTTGAAATCGGGCAATCCTGATGATCATGATCATTAGCTGCTTTGCTAATTGGTACAAGAACAAGCAAGAAACAGAGAGGCCACAAGATATCCATCTTAGTTATCTTAAGGAAATCTCTTCGTACAATATATATTAGATATATATATATATATATGACTTTTCTACTAATTAAGGAGGTTCTTACCTTATAAGGTGTAGAGTTTTAATCTCAACCGTCAGAGTTTTATCTTATAAGACTAAAATTAAAACTCCGCACGTTATAAAGTAAGGACATCCTTACCTAATAATCATTATATATATATCCAGTCTCTTTCAGTTTTATAATCAACTTAGTGGTCCATTAATCATATACATTGCAAATTCGCGTATGCAATACTCCAGGTCCAGGGCCAAATTGACTCATGCATGTACCAACTTGCATTTTGATTTCAAGTTTCCTTATCACTTAATTGATTTGTTGACTTGTTGATTTTTTGAGTCTTCATTTGTTGTCCAATTGTTTATGTTTGGGCAATTTCGAATTCCTTGGAGATATTGCATTTGCACCCACTAGCTAGTGTAACTTGCCAGGAAAGTACTAGAACCAAAAATAATTGAGTCTGATATTGTTTGTCGATAATCAAGAGAACAAAAGGAAAAACAAGAGATGACAAATTATTAATTTTCTTCTCAAGATAAAATCCATGAGCCAGGTATGGATTGGTAGTGCAGATTCAGAGAAATCCAGCTAAACCTTTCTTCCTTCATTTTTCTCCTTTGGTTTCCTATAATCTCATTGCTCGTAAAGATGCTCAGAAGAGTGTGGTTAACATGTACTGTGATAGCTACTATCGGCTTTGTAATTTGTCATCAAGATGCCAAGGGAGAAAAACACTGTCAGCCTGCTTCCTGTGGGGATTTTCACTACGAGCGACACCCTTTTCGCTCGAAAAATGGTTCTTCTACTTGTCTCAGCCATCCTCCTCAACTTTCCTGCGAGCATAACCGCACCATTTTAAATCTCTACAATAGTAAGTACTATGTCAGGGCAATCAACTATGAAGATCAAACCATCCAAGTTGTGGATCCTGGTCTGCTGAGGGATACTTGCCCCTTTAGGCCACTCTACCATTTGACACATACTAATTTTACCCGATCCTTTCTTTTAAAAAAAAAAATTACCCGACCCTTTCCCCAAATATATGAGTACTCGCCATATTTGGATCCCCAAAACAATGTAGCCTTCTTCGATTGCTCGTTGCCAGTGGAGTCTCCGTACTACATAAAAATCGATTGCACAACTGACAACTCATCATCATCATCATCTACGGCTTCATATTCTTATATTATGTTGGGAGATAGAGTGGATCATCTTCATAGTTCTTGTACTATGACCACCGTCACTTTTACAATAATGTCAAAAGAATATGCCGGCTCATTTTCTTTCATCCGTGATGAGTTGAGAAAGGGTTTTATGCTTTCATGGAGGCCATTCGTGCTTAAAAGCTGCGATGCATTCCTCTGCGGTGAGTATGTTTTGATCATATTGATCGAGCACCACTTTCTGTATTAGCATATTTCTTTCTCAATCTCTTATTGACAGTACTGATATACTTTGTAGGTTTTGGTGAACTCTTGAAAACTGGTAAGTTTTACTATTCTCTTGTATGTTTGATCGGATTGACATTTTGGTAGATATGCGCTTATGAAGATTTCCGAGGTCCTTTCCTTCCTTGAATCTAAATCATTTGCTCTATTGATTCTGTTCTTTCACAGATTTCATACAGGCCATCAACATCACTGGTAAGTCCTTTTCAAGATTATATACGGGATAAAACATAAAGGTCAAATTAAAGTAATTACCTGGTCATAATTAATTCAATGACTGAATGAGTAAAAGATAAGATATGCATCTCTGAGTCAACTTTGGAGTAGCCCTGTCTAAAGTTCAAGTGTGGAAACCAGCAATCCATGAACCGAGTTTGAAGTTCTTATAGAAGGATGAACTTCTAATGCCTTCCAATATTGTTATGGCAGGTTGGAGTCTGGTGGCACGAACTATACTTGGCATTATTGTTGCGCTGACTTACTGGAGCTACAAACTGCATTGGATAAAGTACCTAAAGGATGATTATGCAGTCGAAGAATTCTTGGATGTATACAAGAATCTTATGCCAAGCAGGTATTCATATTGGGATATTCAGATGATGACTAATGATTTCAAATATAAACTTGGTCAGGGAGGTTTTGGCTCTGTTTATAAAGGAGAGCTATCAAATAGTCATCTTGTTGCAGTAAAGATGTTGAGTGGTTCCAAAGGTAAAGGGCAAGATTTCATTAATGAAGTTGCCACTATAGGAAGAATTCATCATGTCAATGTGGTGCAACTAATTGGGTTTTGTTCAGAGGGATATAAAAGAGCTCTTGTTTATGATTTCATGCCTAATGGATCTCTCGACAAATATATCTTCCGGGATAGAGAACAAAATCTTACTCTAAGTTGGGATAGAATGCATGACATAGCTCTAGGGGTGGCTCGTGCAATTGAATATCTACACCGGGGATGTGATATGCAAATTCTACATTTTGATATTAAGCCCCACAACATTCTTCTTGACGAAAACTTTAATGCAAAAGTTTCAGACTTCGGGCTTGCAAGACTCTACCCTAGAGATCATAACACAATTTCTGTTACTGCAGCAAGAGGCACAGTAGGATATATAGCTCCAGAAATGTTCTATAAAACTATTGGTGGTGTTTCCTATAAAGCTGATGTTTATAGCTTCGGAATGTTGTTACTGGAAATGGCAGGGCGGAGGAAGAACTTGAATGCACATGCAGAACATTCAAGCCAAATATACTTCCCTTCCTGGATTTATGAGCAACTAGAAAAGGGAATGAGCATTGAAATTGAGGATGCATGTGAGAATGATAAGAAAATAGCCAAGAAGATGATCATGGTTGCTTTGTGGTGCATACAACTGATGCCTGCGGACCGCCCTTCGATGACCAAGGTCTTAGAGATGCTTGAAGGTGAAGATGAAGTCCTGCAAATGCCTCCAAAACCATTCTATTGTCCCCAACAGATGCCAACCGAGGATCTACCTGATGACTGTGATGAGACGGATATTGAAGAGGCATCTGCCCTGCCACAGAGTGAGAGTGCTACTGAATCGAATTCCATGGTGTAATGGGAATGCAATTGATGCCCTATTTATTCTTGTATGCCTCTTCTTAAGTTTCATTACAATTCGAACTTTGAATAACAGGTCAATAATGAGCTTTATCAAGATCTGTTGAAAATTGTTTATTTCAGCAGTTCCTAAAAGAATTCTAGGAATTTCATATTTTACTAAAGTGATGCCTTCTCTTGTCTGTGTGATGTGTGAACACATAATTCAAAAGCTCATTTACTTTATAAAGTTCATTGATGCATACAACGTATACAGAGAGTGAATGTTCACAGTAATACATTGCAATGGCAGAACGTACACTCCGGTTACACAAAAGTTCGTCACAGTACCATATGCTACTGTGATCGAGCTTCATGTTTACAGTTTAAGCTCATGTCGAAAACAGGTTAATGATATGCATTATCAAGATCTGTCGAAAATTCTTTATTTCATCAGTTCCTAATTCCGCTTCGTGTAAATTTATGTTTTTCGAATGTTGTGCTTTATATAATATATTATGTATAAAGACATAAGAAGCTTAATTAGTTACTTTATAAAGTTCATTGCTATGACACAGCAATTGGTGTTCACTCTTGCTGGAGGCAAAGTGGCCTGTCTACGGCATGCAATGTGTACAGAATGAATGAGTCCACAAAACTACATTATGATCCATTTTGCAGAAAACCTTCTAATTAACTTCCGAACTTTTACAATGTTATTTTCCGAGTCCATGAAATTTGAACGGGTCAAGTGTTCGGAGAAACTTAACGTAGGGGTTGTGCTTTAGCCTTTATTCCTTTTAAGATGTGGGGGCTGTGGACTCTGGAGTCGATCAAATAGACTTTAAGAGAAGACTTCAGTGAGTTCAGTCCATTCATTCATCTGCTACTTGGTCTCTGAAGAAAATGAGGTCACTTCAGGTTAAGAATTTACTATAGGCGAGTTGTCTCCGACTTAGGAATTACTAGCAATTCTGCCCACGCGATGCTGCGGGGCTAAAAGGTATTTAGAATATGTTGAAAATATTAAAACATACAGGAAATTGTATAGGAATTGCATACAGTGTTATGGTGCTTTGTTTAGCAAGCTTAAGTTACAAAAAAATTACGTATGCAAGAGCGAAGTGCAAAAAAGTTTTGTTAATTAAGCAGTGTTGAGTGTTGAACTGCTCATTGTTTATATACAAACATATATACAAACTGCTAAAATTTTCCTTTGCAGCTGAATTTTTCATTGCTCTTCTTTTTTGTCATACGGAGAAGTCTTCATTTCTCTCTGTTAACAAAATTGAAAATGGCAGTTGTTAGTGTAACGACAGCAATTTGAGTTATAAAAAAAATAACTTTTGACCACATTCACACATATACTTTTAAAGTTTTCTAGGGTTGAAGGAAAATGTACTGAAACACATGCATAATTTATTTTCTGAGCACTTCAGTACTATAAAATTCAAATTTTTGTGTGAAAGTTTTTCAAGATCAGCACATATCATAAATCATATCCTTCAATTCAGAAATTACCAATAAACAGAATCTTTTTACTATTATTGTCAGGGCAGTTACTTTTTGCATAGTTCATGCAGATTTCTATCAATCACTGAAGAACATGTTAAAGCATTAAAATTATCTTATAGGGTCAAACACAACATCATTAAGATCAAATACCCCAAGTTTTAACAGCTTATCTCATAAGCCAGCTGCCCATTTTCAGTTGAAAGAGGGTAAGGCTTATATAATTTATCTCATCTTCTCTTCACCGAAACCAATATCAAGTATTTTGCAAACACCCACACCCGAGATAAATAATCAAATGCAGCATTATGTTTTCACTGAATATAAACTCCATAGATCATATAGGACCCAAATGCATTATAAACATCCCTCATCTCATAAAGCAATAAATTCCAACCAAAACACAACTCTACCATGAACTAATATGCAAAAGAAATTACTCATCCGACATCTAGATTACAGTCATTCCACACAAACATAAATAGAATTAGCAAAATATAAAAGCATTTTAAGCTCCCACTGACCATCTAAGCACAATCAGAGACAACCCAATTAACATTTTGTCAATTACATAAATCTTGTTTTACTTTTGAAGCGAGAAAAAAAAAAAACCCACAAACATAATTGTTTGAAACCTGATATATTTTATTGGGGAATGAGGAGAGGATAGGATAGGGCGGAGATGGTTGTGATCTACCCCTAACTCACCCCAACTACACAACCAAGGTAAAAGTTCAGATCAAATGCTTGTAATGAAACAAAAAAAGAAACCAAATGTTCAGATCATTTAAAAGTTTGATTCAAATTTTACTTAATGATGTATTTCATTAACATCTTTTCTGTTAAAAGGGACAGCAATGAGCAAATTATTTGCAAATTAATCTCATTCTTTGAACTTAATAGAAGAGACACAAAGGAGATGTCTTAAATCAGCACTTGTCATAAAATTAAAACATGTAAGTTGTTCAAGTTCTTGAATTGGTTGATCCTAGTTTAGAGATTTATTGTATGGCATAACATTCTGGTTGATTTTATTTATGTGTTTGCCAGCTAGCTGTACTTGGTGTTTGTAGAGTGAGATTTAGCCAACATTGGCATGTTATTATAGGCTTAAAAAGAGCTATGTAAAAGTAGAATGCTAAGACAAAAGGGAAAAAAAAAAGTGAATAGTTGATGCCTTAGACCCCTAAAGTAGTAGATTGAGAACAAAAGCATGTACTCATGCTAATTTGCGCATAAGTAACTACAACTCCTATTTGTGGAACTGTTTCAGATTCTGAAATTATAGCCACTTACTTTGGCTTTCATTTTACTTAGTATCTTGCTAGAAAAAGATTTGAATAACTTACTTGAGCTTAGAATTAGCCCAAGGAATTAGCTGCTTTATCATAATTCTCTTTGAAACTAAGTGAAGAACATGCCTAGAATATGTCGATCGAGGGTTCGCAACAAAGTTTATTTCCTATGGGACTGTATACTCTTTAAAGATTGTGTATGTTTGCAATTGGTAATCAAATTGTTAACCTTATATTTAATAAGCTGAAAACCTAAGCTGCTGCTTTACCGTTATTCATTTGAAGCTACACTGCCATTGTGTCATGTGATTGTTGCATATTCAGAGTAAATTTTTATTAAAAAATGGATCAGATAGAGTTTTGTTAAATCACGATGTTATATCTAGAGTTGATGACATAAGCTAGTTCTATATCTAGAGTTGCCAACTTGTTCATTCTTCTTATTGCCATCACTGAACTTAATCCTTAATATGTTGAAGCTTCTGTTTTATTTCACCTATGTTGTACTAATTTTTTCAAAAACAATGAAGAACTAAGCACTTCAGCTATTTTTCCTATTACAGTAAACAATTATTGCAGTTATTATAACAATGATAAATAATACGTGTGATGTGAATCTCAGTGAAAGTAATGAATTATAGATGAAAGAATACATACTCTGTTGTTCCAGTAGAGCTAGCTTCGAAGTCAGCTGGAATTCCTTTCTTTTTGTAAGTGATGATTGGCATATTGTCAGGATCCTCAACTTTTTCTTCTGCATCTTTAACAATGAGAGTTGTGGCTGGTTCTTCCTCAATTGTATAATCACTTTGATACATGAAAAATAAAAATAACAAAAATAGTATTAGTAAATGTTAGTGAACGTGAAAATATTGATGTGAAGAACTTGATTGTTACATTAAATCTAACCTTTCCAATTTTCTTCTTGTTTGTTTAATAGAGTTCAGAATGGCTCTACTAACAGCAAGTCTATCTCTTTTCTTTGAACTCGAAGTGATTTTTGTAGGAGTTTCTGGTGAAGCAATGAGAGATTTTCGTTAGAACTATATTCATGATGCTATAAATCTGAAAGCAAAATATAGATTTTGTGAGTATGAATTTTTTTGAATATATAGATAGAAAGTGTTTCAAAAGAGATCGATAACAGTGGTTAAGCACACATAAATAAAAGTTAGTACCTCAGTATAAATTTTGAAGAACATCTTTGTATACTATGTTTTTAGCATAATTATTTGGCACCTCTTTATTATTGTCTATAATGATTTTAATGCCATTTCTTGATGTCACTCTAGATAATGCAACATAAAGTTGTCCGTGTGTGAATACAGGTTGAGGAAGATACAATCCAACTTGTTTCAAAGACTGACCTTGGCTTTTGTTTATTGTCATTGCGTAACATAGTCTAATTGGGAATTGGCGTCTCTTAAAAATGAAAGGCCATTTGTTTTCTGTTGCTGTAAGCATGATTCTAGGTATAAAAACTTTGTAACCAATATTGCTGCCAGTAAGTATCTGTGCTTCAATAAGTTTATCAAACAATTGGGTAATAACTAATCTTGTACCATTGCATAAACCTAAAGATTGATTTAAATTTCTCAACAACATAACAGGCATTCCTATTTTTAAAGTTAAATTATGCGAAGGCAAACCATTGAATTCAAGTCCATTAAGGAATTCTGTAGGATACATTATGTTAAGATTTTCTAAATTGCCACATGACGAACACAAAGAATCTGAACTTAAATAAGTATGTTTTTGTCCGGGTAACAAATCTATTGCATAATTGTTTATCTCTGTCACTGTACAATTTCTAGGTGTAATAATGGCTCGTTCTCTTAAATAGGAAAAATTATTAAAATTCTCTTCAAAATTTGGATATGTAGATGAAAAAATTGAATGAATAGGATCTGAATATGAATGAATAAGCAAGTCTTCGGGAATTTTAATCCAAGATGCATCTTTATCACTCGGATCATCTATATCAACAATTTGACCATCACCGATATGTAAAATCCAAGCACCAAAATCACTTATTTTTTGTTTTTGTTCGTCGTTCAATCCTTTTTTGGATAGTCTCATATTTTCTTTCAAATGAAATATTTTAAAAGATGGCCATAAATAGGAGCTATTAAGTGAGGCATCAATTATTTCTTCTTTAGTTCCTCCGGGAATAACCGGTAATATTTGTCTAAAATCACCACCCAACAAAAAAGGCTTGCCACCAAATGGAATGTTACTATTTGAATCATTTAAATGTGATAGAATATCAGAAAGTGATTTATCTAATGCTTCAAAACAATGTTTATGATTCATAGGAGCTTCATCCCAAACAATCAAATCTGTTTTTTCAATCAATTTGGTAAGATGAGTTCCTTTTTTTATCTGGCATGTTGAGCAATTGGTAACAGTTAAGGGAATCTTAAATCTAGAATGGGCTGTTCTACCACCTGGCAGTAATAATGATGCTATGCCTGATGAAGCCACAGCCAAGACAATTTTACCCTCGGATCTAATTTTGCTTATTATTGTGTGCCACAAAAAAGTTTTTCCGGTTCCCCCATAGCCATAAACAAAAAAGAGGCCTGGTTTTTTTTCATTCACAGCACTGATGACACAATCATACACATCTTTTTGGCTTTTGTTCAACTGTGTTATCAAAGTTGAGTGTTCTTTTTCTAAATCATGATAATCATAATTTAATTCTTCTCTCAACAATTTATTTCTAATTTCTGACAGTCTATGTTCATCAGGCATAGGGAGATGATGATCTTGTAAAGAACTGGATGAGTTATTAAAAAGCTGTTCTAATTCATACAAAAGAGAATTTTTTAATTCAGATTCTGCTACAATCAGATTTGGCATTGCAAAAGTCTTTCGTAATTTATATAAAATGTCATCACACATATTTTGCCAATGCGTATCAAAAAGGAGTAGAGGATTTCCAACATCACAAAACAAAATTATTGTAACAAACAATTGTCTTATTTCAGAACATGATGCTATCTTCACAGCATCTGCTAAGGCATCAATCCACTCTTTATCATCTCCTAACAAACCCAGGCATTTGCATGCAGCTTGATATGATGGATGTGTGATGCCATTAACAGTTTTGATATCATCAAAATTTAAGGCACCTTTTTGCAAATTTAATAGCATTCGAAAATAATATAACTCACCAGAAGCAGGATGCACATAGGCTATTCTTCCTATGGATTTTCCTTGTTTCCTAGGTTTCCAAATCTTGCTTCGCGAATCCCAAACAAATTTTGAAGGAAATTGAGCATACGTCAAAGTCTGTGCTTCCGGAAAAGTTTTATTTGCCTCAAACCAACTTGTTAGCATTGTATGTTCAATACCCTTTTGATTAATAATCGATTCAAGCGATCGATCACTATTGAATACAACATTCTGTGCTAAAGGCAAATGTATTGGCAATCGTTCAACAGAAGGCTCTCTAGAATGAATAGGGTATTGAAACAATCTCCAAACAGCTTCATATGGAGATATGTATCTACAATTAAGATAGGCCAGTATTTCATCATTTGGGTTCTCTTGAAAGGCTATTCTAGCTCTATCTGAACCTTTGTTTATATACTTAAAAAGATATTTTATAAGCATTGATTGACAACATGATTCAACATTTATATGAGCATTATATCTTAATAATAACTCTGGATTGTAAGGCACGACAAAACTGTTATCAATCTTTATTCCATTTTTCAGCACAAATTTTGTTGCATCTTCACGGCGCCTATATACAGGAAAGCCACTTGTTTCAAAAATTGTTTCGCTTTTATATTGCTTAGGAAAAGATTTAGAACATGCACCTCCTTGCATGCAAGGAGAATTAGGATTCATGACTCCACAGGGACCATGGATCATAAATTGGCTTACAATATCATGAAGCATTGGATCCAAGTTAATGTCTGGTAATTCAGCAGAAATGATGGAGTTTATATCTATTGCTGAGAAGCATTTATATTCTTGCTTCAACCAGATCAACATATGAGAATGAGGCAATCCTCTTTTTTGAAACTCGATTGTACAAATTTCTGTTCATAATGAGACAAAAAAAAACTAATCAATTTTATTATTATATCAAAGGAGAACAATCGAAGAAAGTAGAACTTGTAAGCTTTTAAAACTTACCTGCCTCAACTTCTCCAAAAGGTTTTCCTGATTTGATATAACTCATCATATCATCAAGTTTCATTTTAAAAACTCTAGAAATTATATCAGGCCTATCATCTGGCTTGTATCCAGGTTTCTTATTAAGCTCTCTTACAATTTCTGGCCATTTGACATTGCAAGTGAAGGTTATAAACAAATCAGGATTCCCGTACTGTCTACAAATTGCCATAGCATCTTGGTAATTATTAAGCATGTATCTAGGACTCCCAGTATATGAGCTAGGCAATATCACTTTTTGTCCTATATTATTTGCATCGCTGTCACCCTTTGAAATTGCATCATAAATACCTTTATAAACCTCACTTCTCAAGTTTTTTTGATTTTTTCTAATGTAATCCAATCGATCTTCTTCAAGTGTTGAATAAGAATCTACCAAATATTGTTGAAACAACCTTCCACCTTTTAATAATGTATCCCATTGAGGCTTTCTCTCTTGAATTTGATAAGCTATAAAGGCTCTCATAGGCACTCTTCCTGTTTTCGGTTCACGACCTCTAAAATCACTATTCCATTTTATATCAGGTCTATAGCCATCTTCACCATAGGGAAAAAGAATAGGATATTGTAAAAACATGAATTTTGGATTTAATTTTGTGATACGTTTTAATCCTCCATCTTTAAATTCAATAACAATATCTCTATTCGAATAAAAAAGGCCAATATCTCCCACTATGAGACCACCAATTTCATCACATGTTGGTTGTTCATATTGTTTATCGTCATTTGGTTGCCTACCCAACAATTTCATCTTTAAAGGAGTCAAAGAACCTTCTTCAAATTTATCTCGGATTTTTCGAAAAAGTTTGACCAACTCATTTGATTCATCAAACATTTTAATCAAACCATGCACAATGTTTTGATCAACTTTTTCATTTCTTTGTTTAGAATTAACTGCATTAAGGCGATTTATTGCTTCATTATGAGTATCATATATGTAAAGCTGAGCAAATTTCGGACATTCACCTTCACAGGGTAACAAAGAGCCCATTAAATGATGAACTTGACCACTAATTTTGAAAATGTAAGGTCCTGGTCGATTATTAATCGAATTATCAACTTTGGCTCCCATTGAAGTAAATGCAAACATGGAATTATAGGCCCTAATATTTTCTCGGAACAATAAGCTTAATTGGCCTTTACTTGGATCAAGTAAATTTTCTAAAAAAACTGGTGTTGGCTTTGTAATTGGAAGTTTGATCTTTCCTTTTTGACAACAAAGAGTAAAAAGTGGCTCATTGTTTTTAGATTTTTTGGCAATGCTTTCTTTAAACCAAAAAAGTGCATCACAGTAAATGCACTTATAGTCCTTATCTCCCAAATCCGCATATTCTCCGATTTTTCCTAGAATGGAAAAAAATATAGAATAGGAGGAAAAAAGAGAAAATCGTAAGCTATTGTTAACATAATAATAGGGCTGAAATTGAAGAATTTTTTTTTTAAAAGAAAACCTACTTTGCCTGCTTCTCTGATAAAACGCCTGGCCCCTACCAATTTGATTAGAATCATCAAATTGGTTTTCATCTCTTGTTGTTTCAGCCATAATTATATCGGCAGATGATATATCTTGACCACATTTTTGTCTTTTGTTCCGGCTTTGAGAAATTTTTTGATGGCTGGTCGTAGAATTTTTTATCCCTTCATGTCTATCTCTACTGTTAGCATCACAAACATTCTCAGCACAAAATGGTACACTAACTGAAGTACCAGAACCATGGCCTCCCTCAATAATCAGAGATCTTTTGGTATTCCTAGGCCTTTTCGACATCACATTCAAATACTTTTAAACCGCAAGCAACAGACTAATAGCTGGAAAGAAAAAAAAAAGCATAAATTCAAGTTCCGATTTTTATTACACCAATAGATAATTAAGTCAAACAAATCAAAACGAATAGGACAACCACAAAAACAAAGAATTTCAAACAATCAAAGATTGGAAAATTAATTAGCTATATCTATTATACATATTCTCTTCAGAAGATGAATAGAAAGCTTACCTATTGTTTACCAGCAATATATAGAGGAGCAAAACACGTGCGAAAACAGGTGCGCAAAAGGAAGACAATAACACCTATGAAAAATCCAAAGACACAACAATAAAATAGAATCACAATTAGACATAAGTTTTTTATTCAGAAGATGAATAGAAAACTTACCTATTGTTTAGCAGCAATATATACAGGAGCAGAACACGTGCGAAAACAGGTGCGCAAAAGGAAGACAATAACACCTATGAAAAATTCAAAGACACAACTATAAGATAGAATCACAATTAGACGTAAGTTTTCCATTGAGAAGATGAATAGAAAACTCACTTATTCTTTAGCAGCAATATATACAGGAGCAAAACACGTGCGAAAACAGGTGCGCAAAAGGAAGACAATAACACCTATGATAAATCCAAAGACACAACGATAAAATAGAATCACAATTAGATGAGAACAATAAAATACAACAAAAAATCAAAAATTCCAATTAACATAACATTTGAAAAGCAATCAGCTATAATTATTATGCATAGCCTCTTTAGCAAACGAATAGAAAACAAACCTGTTGTTGAGCAGCGTTAAGCAAAGCTATCAAAGACTTTCAAAAACAGCTATTCAAAAGGTTTAGAGATCTTAATGCCACCTATGACAAATGCAAAAACAAAAAACAAATTACTTAAATCACCAGTAAATTTTTAGTGTTTCCTGCTTATTAATGATTTGCGGATCTTATTGTCATTTAAAATGCAGTTGTTTTGTTGGAATAGCATTAGTCAGAACAACTAAGGTTAATAATGCAAAAAAAATTGAAAAACAGGTGTGCATCAATTGTGACCTTAAGAAATATCATCATAGATTTTCCTACTATTTGACATTCAGTTCCAAATCTTTTGCAAATGCTAAATCCTCTAGAAACCACCTTATTTTTTGCATTCCAGATCCATACAATTACCAAAGAGGAATTTCAACATGGGTACTGATCAGCTATTAATTCAAATTTCAGAATATCTTAGAGAAAACTGAAAGTAACAAAAATCAATTAGATAGGAAACCGAAGATAACTAATAAAAGAATGTGCATACATGATTTGGGTTCAAAAGAATGAACAAATAGAGGTTCAAAAAAATCTAGTCTCAGTCATGAAACATTAGGTGTTCAAAAACTATTTGACTCCTAGCAATCCAGGAAAGCACTTTTTTCCTAACCACTTTATTACCACCCATGCATATTCAAGCACAATTTAATAACCATTCAACCAGTCATCAAAAGCAGAAATAGAAGCCAAACCAGACCTAAACAAAGAGTCTAAACATTTACCAAATTCATCATTCGGAGGCATAAAAACACAATCACTTGTTAGGCATGCCTACAAAAATAATAGATAAACTCTGAATAAACAAACAAATTGGTATCAGGTCCAAGAAAAAAAAAATCAAAGAAATACACATCTGAAAATCTGAAATTTCACATAAATTAGAATATACCTAGGTATACCAGCAAATAGGAAATGAGAAAGTATTGATTGGCAAAACTGGTGCGACACTAATTTTGTACAGTATTTTTTCCTGAACTAAATATCAAACAACTCTAATGAATTGGTAGAAAAATTGCCCCTAAACAAAACTTAGCCTCAAAATAGAAAACATGAAGGCTTTTTCTTTTAGTCATTAGGAATAGTGGTGCTGTAAAGTCAAAACTGACCAATGTGGGTCTGAATAAAAATTTGTAAAGATAAATAGAAAGATAGTGTTCAAACTTCAAAGAGATTCTCAATCTATTTGTCAAAAAAAAAAATTCCCAATCTTTTTTGACCATATGACCAAATCATTTTCTGGCAGACCAGAGCTTATAATTACAATTATTTAACAAAAAACTCTAAATGGTTTTTCCAAAATGCTGATCACGCTGTTCATATCTTCGTGCAAGGCAGCAGATAAATTAGTACAATTTTATACACTAAACAAAAACTAACAGCACCATTTTTCGAATTTCAACAGACGTATGTATGACATATATATTGTGTTAGATCTAGAATTATAAAGCAATGTAGAATGTAGATCAGATACTGAATTTATAAAGTGGCAAAGAGCTTTAAAATTGGAAAGGAATAAAGGAGAAAGAAGTTGGTCATTCTTCTTGGTTTGTATAATTAAAAAGAAGAAGAAAAAAATAAGAAAGTTCGATAAATACCATGACTGAGATGAAAAACTCGAAGAGACAACAATGTGGTAAAAATTTAAAACTGGCACAATCAAAACAACAACTTAATTCACTGATTGCTATAACAATGATTCTCCACAGACATATCAATTAGAAAGCAACATGAGAAGATATTTCACAGGCCTCTTTAATTTTCAGAAAAACTCTCCCCTATGCACACATGCAAATAAGCAAGCAGGATGGTTGAGCATAAACACCATACGAAACAAAAGGGGGCCAATTAGGATCACAGTGTTGCACAATCTATTCATAGTATAATAAATTACAGAAAAATAACACAGTATCTTACATATCTTTGCTTTAGTTATAATCGAAACTTGAATTCAGGATTTTGCTTTTAATTACCAAAACTCTAGTTGTCTAACTTAAACCAAATTTTAAAAGCACATTTTACTTAAACAGTGACAACACCTCGTTTTAACCAAATCCAAACAGATCGACCAAATGCACAGCCAAGGCAAGATAACTTAAACCAAATCTCAAAGGCACATCTAACTTAATCAGTGATAATAGCTCGCTTTAACCAAGGCCAATCAGTTTGACATTTCTGAATATTCAACATTTCAGCTAAAGAAACCATACCTTTAAGAACGATTCCAATCTTGGCCAACTCACTATGATAGCTGCTCAGTCAAATTGAGTCCACAAATAGCTGCTTAGCCAAATCCCAATTCGCTGAAACTCCAAAAAGCTCCTTCCTTTAAGCACAAACGCACTGACAAACTAATCAAAACCACGCAAAAGAATGACCCCTTAGCTCAAATCAAAGAGTAAAGTCTTCTAGGGTTAAAGGAAAAATGTACTCAAATACATACATAATCTATTTCTTGAACACTTCAGTACTAAAAAACTCTAATTTTTTAGAGTAAAAATAAGTTATGACACTTCACATTACTAAGATGCATAAATCATAAAATAAGTTATTATAAAACCCATCGGTTTATGAGATAAAGGGAAGAAAATATAATATAATGAAATAGTAACAAAAATAGAGAATGATCAAACTATGAATACAATTAATTTTTCATACAGTAAGTAATGATAGTATTAACCCATGAAGTGCAGGCATCAGTAAACAGTATAAGTTTTGAAGTAGCTAAAACGTTAGTAGGAAAATTTTCTATAAATATAGACTGCTCAAATCAAGTAATGTGAAATTTACTGATTTGATTTTATTAATTAGTTTTGATAATCTAACCCAGTCCTGTCAATTCAATGAATCAAAATCGTGTTTCAAACTTCAACAAAGGAAGAAAAGTCTACACTATGTCCATCAAGGCAAGACAAAATGATCACTTCCATCACTTTCAAGTGCACTGGAATTTTCAATCTCTGCATCAGTTCGACTTGTATTTAAGTTTTAAGCAATAATGGAATGTTGACTTGGCATAGTTGCAAATAACACGTATTTGTGAGGACCTTGGAAGCTAGACTATGAAACAATTGAAAGACTTAACATGGTTTACTTCTAATTCCACACAGATTCACTTCGACCATCAATCTTACACCTTATATTAAAGCAAAAGAAATGAGAGAAAATATAGAGAAGTCATAATACTGAGATATTATTTGTCCAAAAGACAATACCACTCAGATATTCAAGAGTGACTCAAGAGTCAACACCTCTAAAATTACCCTATATCATGAACGATACCCTTCAATTCAGAAATTACCAACCAATAGAACCTTTTTACTACTATTGTCAATACAGCTACTTTAGAACGTGTCAAAAACATGCCAGAAGACTACTATTGTAAAAAAGGTTCCATTTAATCAATCACCAGTTACTTTACACTCCACTACATCTTAAGTAAAAACACCCGTCATGAAATTCAATACAAATCAAGCTAATCCAAACTTATATCTATGACATGCAAAAAAAAAACAGAAAGAATAGACTCAGATTTCAGCTTTGATTACCTTATCAGAATCTCAGAATGGCACTTATTGTCTTAGCAGAGACAACTGAAACCTCACACCAATCCAGCAATCCTCAACTTCAGCAAATCCAACCAAAAACCTCTGAAAATCAAAGTAAATCGGCCGAAAATTAAACCAGATCCGAACTTATGACCAGGCTTGGAAATTAAACCCTAGAAATCAAAATCCTTATTCAATCTGTCCTAATACCTCGCTTTACAGATCAACCAAAACACACAACACAAACACTGACCAATCGCCTTACAGATCGACCAAAACACACAACACAAACAGACGGACCAAATATCAGCACCGCGAAGAGAAAAACAACAAACCCAAAGAGAAAAACTGGAAGAAATTGACTTATCTGTCGGAGGGGAGACCAAATAAACGATGGGATTTGCAGGAGACCACTCCATGGCCAAATCAACGGCCCTAGATCGGCCCTCAAAAGCGACAAACGGCTCCTCCCACTCTTATCCCTGAAAACCATGATTCAAAGCCAACCAAACTCGTCGTGAGGCAGCGATACGTCTGAGGCAACGAAACCAGAAGACGCGAACCAAATCCAACGATGAGGGGCAAAAACGGAAGAAGACACAAAAACATAAACAGGGGCAAAAGGGTCCGGGCACTGCTACTAAGCTACAGTAGCGCGAAACCCAACTTTAGTATATACTAGACATCATGCCCGCGTTTTACAGCGGGTTTTGAAGCTAACACAATTTTATTTAAGGACTACATTTAAAAGCATATAAAATATGATTGATATGATGATCATTATATTAACAAAAGATTAAGTACGTTTTACAACAAAAGATGAAGTATATCACGTTTTAGTAACATCTCCATCAGTACGGATGTTGTGATACAGTGTTCAAAAAATAGATTGTCATATTGTATATAGACTTAATATATCAAACTGAATGAAACAGATAGCCCAAACTGGAGAAATCAATAGAGGTGGACATGAAAAGTAATATATTCACATCAAATTGGAAAAATGGATTCTATTTTTCATATGTTCTTTTTTTTAGAGCAAACATCAAAACTAAATTCTGATATTCTAAACCAAATTCCTTTTAATTTCCTTTACCATTTTGGCAGTGATAGAATTCTTTTCTTGCTACTTGTACCAAGCTTCAAGCTTCAGCTGATTCAGTATTCATACTAAGCCAGTTGGTTGGTTAATTATTTTATAACTACTTTCCTACTGGTATTATAGTAAGGATTTATATAAATTTTAAAACAAAATATCAATGTCTCACTACTGACATACAATTAAGATGAAGTAAAAAACTGAAAAAGTCTTTCCTTTCTATAACATACATCTATTAGCAAATAAAAAACAAAGTGATAAGGAATGAAGAAACTTGAAGCAGAAACTAAAAGTAAAACCAAAATAAGTATAAAAATAGTTGAAATTAACAATAATGCAATGAATAAAACATTGCAATCCTTGAAATTTTCAGATATCAATAAAAGGTTGAAACAAAATTTCATGTTAGAGTATCTTCTGAAACTAAAAAAAAACTCATTTTTCTAATCATCTTTTTCAAATAGTAAAGTTACGCACACTGCAAAAATTTACTACATATTGTTTAGAAAAATTAGATTGAGAAAGAAAAAGCTAAATAACCAAATATCTACTCACTAAATTAGGAATAATAATAAGAATTAAACGGAGTTGATCATATGATCGATTCGAGTACTATTTATTTTATAGTAAAAAATGAGTGATTTAGAATATTAGTATATAATTTATAGTTCATTATTTTTATTTTTCTAAAAATAATTTTTTCTATTTTATTTTTAATCAAACAAATTCATTTTTTTCTTATAAACATTAATTTTTCTATTATATTAATTTAGAATAATAATAATAATTAATGGCAGAACTGTAATTCCATGAAGAAATGAGAAAAAAACTGTAATTTTCAGTTTAAAAGAGAAAGAACAAAAAAAAAAAACTGAGGGCATAGATGGAATTACACAACACCAAGATGAGGGCAAAAACCGGAATTACACTGTTCACGTGAACAGTGCAATGAACAGTAGAATAGCCAAAGCAACAAATAGTATATAGTAAATATAATTTCGAACACTCAAACGTCGGTGTCAACATGCATAGAGTATTTTCAGTGCTAAACATTGATACTTTCAGTGCAATAATTTATTCTTAAGTACACTACATTATATTTTCAGTCAGTTTAAAATAAGTTTCATGAGGATTATTTTCTTGATACAATGATACATTGTCAAGGACTCAAGGTAAAATATTTAATATTTTTCATATAATAATTATTTTTATCAGTTTATAATTTTTCCCATATTACCCTAATATATTAATTGGGCTGAGCTTCAGACCCGACCGTAGCCAGCTAAAGCTTTGGATACCAACGAAGAGCTCATCCGGTCCAAGCCCAAACCTACATTCTCTGATTTGGGTCAGTCCGACCCAACCCATTTACAATCCTGCAAATGACAGTCTCGAGTCTCGAGTCTTCAACTAAACTTTCATGGAGCATGATCGCACCATTTTATACTACAAGCTCCTTCGATGTGGGATTTGTTTCTCAGAGTTAATAGCCGTCTTCTCTAACTCGCAGGGAGATAGTTCCACTTGGGCATTATGAAGCTGTTGAGCCACCCAGTATAACTTCTGGTAAGTCCAAGCTAGCTTTCCTTCACATGCTCTTCGAATCTAGTTTGACCTAAATGTTCTCGTTCATTCTTTTATCTATAGCTTCTAGTTAAATTTGGTGGAATTAAATTTTAAATTCAGTGCGTCAAATGCTGAAGAGCTTCTCATTAACTATTATTTGATGCTTCATCTAGCTAGATAGCTCTCAGTTTCTTTGGAATTTGAATGGGTCAAGTTTTCTAAGGGAAACTTGGCCATGTCGCGGAAACTCCATGGTGAAACAGGAGTCTGTTTAATCAAGTAGACTTTACGACAAGATCTTAAAGTATTTTAGTATAAGATCTTTTTTATGCTTAATTTGTTGAAAGACACAGTCCTTGGTAATAATGCACCTCTCATTGTCACTAAATGAGTCCAATTTTCCAAGGAGACTTGTTATTTCTAATAATTAAGCAACTTCGTCGAAACTCCATGGTAATTATTGGTGAAAAGTATGCAAAGTATGAATCTGACTATCTGAGTGCATGCATTTGCCTGCCATTTGGTCTTGGCCGAAAACGTGGTGCTTTCGATCGGGAATGACTTCTCAGAATTCTATGACCTGCACTTGGTTAAACTAGGCGTGTTGTTTTCCAACTTGGGAATAAATTGAAAAACTTCACACATGGTTTCATTGGGCACTAACCTGCATAACAAGTTTGTATTCAGGTAGTTCCAACTGAAAACATCATACCACGTAGAAGGCGAATTTCCCTATTTGTTAATTCAAATTAAAACTAGTAGCTAGCAAGATATTGAAAAGATCTGTCCCCAAAAATACTGATAAACATTTGAGAAACTAGTTTTAGTGGATCATCTTGGGATCAACATGATCACCAGTACACCTTTATGTATGTAGAAAAGCATTAGTGAAAGCACTTGCTTTATACTGTGGCTAGTTAACTTGACTGTGTTGTTGTTGCTTCCGTGTGACTTGTTGAAGCAAACGGATTTGGTGGCATGATCAAGCTTTCAGAGGCTCCTTCTAGCATTCTAACAACTGCTTTCATGGAAGGCCGATTCACCGGGTACCACTGGATGCACCAAAGTGCTACAATTGCTAGTCTCTTAGCAATTCGAGCATCTCCATCGTCACCTAGCTCCAAATCCAACTCTTCTCCTTGAATGAGACACGTATAAATCAACTCAGGAAAATACACCTCACTGTTACCAGATGTAATAGTGGATTCCTTCCTAGCTCCAATAACTTCAAGCACTAGCATTCCAAAACTATACACATCTGACTTGTAGGATACGGTTCCAAAGTTTCCATTAAACACTTCAGGTGCAATGTAGCCTATAGTGCCTCTGGCAGCAGTCATAGATATAACACTGTCTTCCTTGGAACAGAGTTTGGCCAGACCAAAGTCGGAGATCTTTGGATTGAAGTCATGGTCTAACAAGACATTATGAGGCTTGATATCAAAGTGGAGGATCCTTTGGTCACACCCTTGGTGTAGATACTCAATTCCCTTCGCTATACCAGTGATGATGTTGCGAAGTTTCGCCCAATCGAATGCAGTGTTATCATTAGATTGATCTTTGGATGCGATAAACTTCTCCAGAGACCTGTTTGGCATGTGTTCATAAATAAGAGCACGCTTTCCTTCTTCAGCAGAAAACCCAAGTAGGCGAACCACATTAACGTGATGAATCCTACCAATGGTTCCCACTTCATTAACAAAATCGTCTCCATTTCCTTTAGAATCCTTGAGAACTTTTATGGCTACCGGAACTCCATTAATCGGAAGTTTTCCGCTGAAAACACTTCCAAAACCTCCTTCACCTAATTTCTTCTTGAATCCATTTGTCATCTTCTTTATATCAGCATAGGAGTATCTTGTTGGTACATGGGACTTGTGATCATCTAGGAACTTTTCAATCTTGATTTGATTTTCCTTTTCCTCTATCCTATTTGGTTTGTTGAGATAGTAGTTGGCCGCCACGCCGATTGCTGATATGAGAACAAAACCGGCTATCATCACTCCTATGATAATTGACCCAAGTCTTGATGCATGACCTGAATTATTCAATAGGAGCAAACAAGTTGTATCAATTCTCGATAATTAGATGTTTTCCACATTTTCGTAATCTTTCAGAAAAACACTTTTTTTTTCCTCAAAATCAATGCAATATTATTATCTAAGATGTCTAAAGTACGTAATTAGACTGCCTACCCTTTCGTGGATCCTGATAGACAAATGCAGGAGCAGGATAAGGATAGTACTCCATTTGAGGAGCAGGATAAGGATCATAGCACTCCATTTGATTGGTCCTCATGTAATCCAACGCGCACGATCCATTACAGTTTAGGCATTCTGGGAAATAACTCCAAGGTACCCATTCGAGCAATAAAACATTGTCCGGTGCACATCGGTCGGTATCGCCATCCACACGTCGTAGTGGAAGATGGAATTGTGTTTTCAAAGTAGTGCAAGTTGACACCGGCAAGTCATCTATAGTAGTTAAGGGTTCAACAGCAACAACTTGATGGTGCCCAGGGACACTGAGACATCTTATTGGAATGTAGTTGGAACTCCATATGCTAAAACTTTCTGTGGTGGAACAATTTAATAACGTAAATTTTTTAAACGGCCGATCAGGATAGGAATATTGCTCGAGCTCGTAAGAGGGATAGGGGGATTGGTCGGAATCGGGATAGGGAGAGGGAGAAGGAGATTGGTCGGAATAGGGATAGGGAGATTGGTCGGAATAGGGATAGGGAGATTGGTCGGAATAGGGATAGTATTCAGCGCAAGTATTGTAATTCTTATTCAAGTGATAAGGTACGGCATAAAAAAGCGAACTGGAGATATTAAAATTAAGAAGGCGTCTCGCAAGGCAACCATCCCCTTCGTAGACATCAAAATATCGATTTTTGTAATCGATTTTTTGGATTGGGAAAAGTCCTGAAACTGATGAGAGCCGAATCATTGTCACGTTGCTGCTGTTGCTTCTGATGCAAGACACCTCGAACTCTGGATTTCCACAGCGGAGGGGATCACTATTTAGACGGAATGGAAACTGGATCAGGGGGCCATCATCGCTACACTTTGAAATCGGGCAGTCCTGATGATCATGATCATTAGCTGCTTTGCTAATTGGTACAAGAAGAAGCAAGAAACACAGAGGCAACAGGATATCCATATTTGTTATCTTAAAAGAAATCTCTTCGTAGATCATATATCCAGTCTTTTTCTGTTTTATAATCAACTCATTGGTCCATTCACATACATCGCAAATTCGCAATACTACAGGTCCAGGGCCAAATTGACTCATGCATAGACCAACTTGCATTTAATTTTCATTTGGGATCAAATTGACTCGTATATATTGTTTCCTTATCATTGACTGGTTAACTTGTTGATTTTTGGACTCTTCATTTGTTGTCCAATTGTAAATGTTTGGACAATTTCCTTGGAGATATTGCATTTGCACCCACATTAACATCTCCTCTTAAAGTAGTCTTAATCAAGTAGACTTTAAGAGAAGATCTTAATGTATTTAAGTATAAGATGTTATTTGATGCTTAATTTGTTAGTAGACACAGTTCTTAGTAATAATGCACCTCTCAATGTCACTGAATGAGTCCAATTTTCCAAGGAGACTTGTTGTTTCTAATAAGCAACTTCGTCGAAACTCCATGGTAATTATTGGTGAAAGTATGAATCTGATGCATTTACCATTTGGTCTTCGCAGAAAATGCATGTGATGCTTTCGGGAATGATTTCTTAGAATGCTAAGACCTGCACTTAATTGGTTAAACTAGGCGTGTTGTTTTCCAACTTTGGAATAAAATGAAAAACTCCACACATGGTAGTGGACACTAACCTGCGTAACAAGTTTGTATACAGGTAGTTCCGACCGAAAACATCACGTACCACATATATAGAAGGCGAATTTCTCTATGTGTTAAAGTCATCAAATTTACTATATACTATTTGTTGGTTACTGTTCATTGCACTGTTCACGTGAACAGTGTAATTCCGGTTTTTGCCCTCATTTTGGTGTTGTGTAATTCCGTCTATGCCCTCTTATTTTTCAGAACTGCGATATTGCCATTCACTGTTCATACGACAGTAAAATGACAGTTTCGTCCTCATTTCTTCATGGAATTACAGTACTGCCATTACTCATGAAAATTACAGTTTTTTTCTCATTTCTTCATGGAATTACAGTTCTACCATTAATTATTATTATTATTCTAAATTAATATAATAGAAAAATTAATGTTTATAAGAAAAAAAATGAATTTGTTTGATTAAAAATAAAATTGAAAAAATTATTTTCAAAAAAATAAAAATAATGAACTATAAATTACATACTAATATTCTAAATCACTCAATTTTTTGCTATAAAATAAGTAGTACTCGAATCAATCATATGATTAACGCCGTTTAATTCTTATTATTATTCCTAATTTAGTGAATAGATATTTGGTTCTTTGGATTTTTCTTTCTCTATTTAATTTTCCTAAACAATATGTAGTAAATTTTTGCAGTGTGCTTAACTTCGCTATTTGAAAAAGACAATTAGAAAAATGAGCTATTTTTGAGCTTCAAAAGATACTCTAACTTGAAACTTTGTTATTTCTTTTTGTTTCAACCTTTTATTTATATCCTAAAATTTCAAATATTGTAATGCTTTATTAATTGCATTATTGTTAATTTCAACTATTCTTATACTTATTTTGGTTTTGCTTTTAATTTCTGCTTCAAGTTTCTTCCTTCTTTATCACTTTGTTTTTATTTGCCAATAGATGTATGTTAAGAAAGGGAAGACTTTTTCAGTTTTTTACTTCATCTCAATTGTATGTCAGTAGTGAGACATTGATATTTTGTTTTAAAATTTATATAAATCCTTACTATAATACCAGTAGGAAAGTAGTTGTAAAATAATTAACTAACCAACTGGCTTCGTAGTAGGAGTACTGAATCAGCTAAAGCTTGAAGTTTGGTACAAGTAGCAAGAAAAGAATTCTATCACTACCAAAATGGTAAAGGAAATTAAAAGGAATTTGGTTTAGAATATCATAATTTAGTTTTGATGTTTGCTCTAGAAAGAAAGAACATATGAAAAATAGAATCCATTTTTCCAATTGGATGTGAATATATTACTTTTCATGTCTACCTCTATTGATTTCTCCAGTTTGGGCTATCTGTTTCATTCAGTTTGATATATCAGGTCTATTTACAATATGACAATCTATTTTTTGAACACTGTATCACAACATTTGTATTGGTGAAGATGTTACTAAGACATAATATACTTCATCTTTCGTTGTAAAACAGACTTAATATTTAATTTGTTAATATAATGATCATGTTAATCATATTTTCTATGCTTTTAAATGTAGTCATTAAATAAAATTGTGTTAGCTCCAAAACCCGCTGCAAAGCGCGGGCACGATTGCTAGTTACAACTAATAGCTAGTCAGATATGGAAAATATCTGTCCCCAAAAATACTGATAAACCTTTAAGAAACTAGTTTTAGTGGATCAACTTGATCACCAGTACACCTTTATAATGCAGACATGTACACCTTTATAACTCTTTAAGCAACCTACTGGTATACTAGTTTCTGCCTTATAAGTTGGTCCATTCACTTGTTTTTTTTTTTTGTTTAACTGGGGGGACATGAAACCAAACCCTAAAAAGAAAGCCAAAAGAAAAAGACAATAAACAAAAATAATCTACCGAAAATGGAAATTAGGAAGACCCATAAAATTCCTATTGCACAATTGTCACGCCCCGAATCCGGTGTCGGTGGATTTTAAGCACCGAAATCCGAATCCGAGGTGTGAGCGTTTAAAACTTAAAATTAAAATAAAATACATTAAAATACGTTTCCGCTGCGAACTCTGATAAAATTAAAAATAACAAAATCCTTTACAAATACACAAAATAAAACACCTCAATCTACGCTCGTCATTCTAGGCTCATCTAATCGTTTCGATTCTCGGTTCCAAAACCTGCAAAATCTATAAAGGGATGAGCTTTCGTCCTCGCTGCTCAGTAGGGACATAAACCTCATCATCGATAATTGACCAAAAGTAACACCAAACACATATTTCAACTATTACACATTTATCAAGTATAACAATGCTACGATGCAATGCAATGCAACTCCACTTATCTACCCGTTAATCCACATGCTAGAACACAAGGGGCCTACACGTCCCATACCGTGTATTTTACCTTTTTTTCACAGGTGACTCCAGATGTCCTAACATATAAACTAACACCCGTAACAATTCAACCCACATATCCATTTTGCTAGTCATCTTGCCCAACCTCGATCACCAGTTCCGCACAGCTCTAATAGCCCACATGAAATCTGGTCCCTACGAGTCAGACTCAACTACACAAAATCTATTTCCCATATATTCCATTCTTTCTATATCCATCCACCATTCTCATATCATAATCAAATTTCTTCCCAACTATCAAATCCTTCTACATGCCATGATGCATTATTATAATATGTCATTAGTAATATGCATTTAGACATATAATTTATGCTTACAGATAAGATATCAATCACCGTATATCAAACAAGCATATTATTCAAACATCGCAAGCAAACAAATCATTTAAAAAGGTTCCCCAAGATCCCCCTACCTGGATTCCGAGCATAATTGTCGAGCATAACAACGACATTACGAGCCTCCTAATACGAACCTTCTAGAAATAACCGTTTGATCTCACTTAAACCTCTACGGAAAGAAAAATGGCGTCGAGAGGAATCCGTAGGTTTCACGGATCCTAAATCGGAGCAACGGATCAAAAGTTATGATCCGCAGAAGTTTTAGAGAGAGAAACTAGAGAGAGAAAGTGAGGGGTGAGAAATTCTCTCCGAAAAATTATGAAAAGAAAAGGATACGGTCAGGCCTATTTATAGTAGTACATTTCTTTGTCGCTAAGAAAGAAATATAATATAATAATACGATTTTGGATAAGCTCGAACAATCTTATTCACATAGTTTTGGATAAACTCAAACAATCTTATCCACAAGGTTTTGGATAAACTCGAAAGATCCTATCCACAGATAACTTAATCACTAAGTAATGAAGAGATAGATATGAACGATCATATCCACATATAACTTAGTAGCTAAGTAACGAAGAGATAAAATTTAACAAACTTGAAAATTCTTCAAAATTGTTTTGCGACTTAAAAATAAGAAATTTAAAATTCGGGTCGTCACAATCCACCCTCCTTAAAAAAATTTCGTCCTCGAAATTTCCAATATTTAGAAATTCCGAAAACGTTTTTGGGCTCTAACTTGTATCAAAGAAAATTCTAAACTACCACAGATCCTGGGGTTCTAATCCCTGGTTAGCTCTGATACCATTTTGTCACGCCCCGGACCCGGTGTCGGTGGATTTTAGGCACCTAAATCCGAATCCGAGGTGTGAGGGTTTAAAAAGTAAAAATAAAATAAAATACAAGAAAATACGTTTCCGCTGCGAACTCTGATAAAATTAAAAATAACAAAATCCTTTACAAATACACAAAATAAAACACCTCAATCTACGCTCGTCATTCTAGGCTCATCTAATCGTTTCGATTCTCGGTTCCAAAACCTGCAAAATCTATAAAGGGGTGAGCTTTCGTCCTCGCTGCTCAGTAGGGACATAAACCTCATCATCGATAATTGACCAGAAATAACACGCAACCACATATTTCAACTATTACACATTTATCAAGTATAACAATACTACGATGCAATGCAATGCAACTCCACTTATCTACCCGTTAATTCACATGCTAGAACACAAGGGGCCTACACGTCCCATACCGTGTATTTTACCTTTTTTTCACAGGTGACTCCAGATGTCCTAACATATAAACTAACACCCGTAACAATTCAACCCACATATTCATTTTGCTAGTCATCTTGCCCAACCTCGATCACCAGTTCCGCACAGCTCTAATAGCCCACATGAAATCTGGTCCCTACGAGTCAGACTCAACTACACAAAATCTATTTCCCATATATTCCATTCTTTCTATATCCATCCACCATTCTCATATCATAATCAAATTTCTTCCTAACTATCAAATCCTTCTACATGCCATGATGCATTATTATAATATGTCATTAGTAATATGCATTTAGACATATAATTTATGCTTACAGATAAGATATCAATCACCGTATATCAAACAAGCATATTATTCAAACATCGCAAGCAAACAAATCATTTAAAAAGGTTCCCCAAGATCCCCCTACCTGGATTCCGAGCATAATTGTCGAGCATAACAACGACATTACGAGCCTCCTAATACGAACCTTCTAGAAATAACCGTTTGATCTCACTTAAACCTCTACGGAAAGAAAAATGGCGTCGAGAGGAATCCGTAGGTTTCACGGATCCTAAATCGGAGCAACGGATCAAAAGTTATGATCCGCAGAAGTTTTAGAGAGAGAAACTAGAGAGAGAAAGTGAGGGGTGAGAAATTCTCTCCGAAAAATTATGAAAAGAAAAGGATACGGTCAGGCCTATTTATAGTAGTACATTTCTTTGTCGCTAAGAAAGAAATATAATATAATAATACGATTTTGGATAAGCTCGAACAATCTTATCCACATAGTTTTGGATAAACTCAAACAATCTTATCCACAAGGTTTTGGATAAACTCGAAAGATCCTATCCACAGATAACTTAATCACTAAGTAATGAAGAGATAGATATGAACGATCATATCCACATATAACTTAGTAGCTAAGTAACGAAGAGATAAAATTTAACAAACTTGAAAATTCTTCAAAATTGTTTTGCGACTTAAAAATAAGAAATTTAAAATTCGGGTCGTCACAATCCACCCTCCTTAAAAAAATTTCGTCCTCGAAATTTCCAATATTTAGAAATTCCGAAAACGTTTTTGGGCTCTAACTTGTATCAAAGAAAATTATAAACTACCACAGATCCTGGGGTTCTAATCCCTGGTTAGCTCTGATACCATTCTGTCACGCCCCGGACCCGGTGTCGGTGGATTTTAAGCACCGAAATCCGAATCCGAGGTGTGAGCGTTTAAAACTTAAAATAAAAATAAAATACATTAAAATACGTTTCCGCTGCGAACTCTGATATATTAAAAATAACAAAATCTTTTACAAACACACAAGAAAAACACATCGATCTAAGCTCGTCATTCTAGACTTATCTAATCGTTTTGATTCTCGGTTCCAAAACCTGCAAAATCTATAAAGGGGTGAGCTTTCGTCCTCGCTGCTCAGTAGGGACATAAACCTCAACATCGATAATTAACCAGAAATAACACGCAACCACATATTTCAACTATTACACATTTATCAAGTATAACAATACTACGATGCAATGCAATGCAACTCCACTTATCTACCCGTTAATTCACATGCTAGAACACAAGGGGCCTACACGTCCCATACCGTGTATTTTACCTTTTTTTCACAGGTGACTCCAGATGTCCTAACATATAAACTAACACCCGTAACAATTCAACCCACATATCCATTTTGCTAGTCATCTTGCCCAACCTCGATCACCAGTTCCGCACAGCTCTAATAGCCCACATGAAATCTGGTCCCTACGAGTCAGACTCAACTACACAAAATCTATTTCCCATATATTCCATTCTTTCTATATCCATCCACCATTCTCATATCATAATCAAATTTCTTCCCAACTATCAAATCCTTCTACATGCCATGATGCATTATTATAATATGTCATTAGTAATATGCATTTAGACATATAATTTATGCTTACAGATAAGATATCAATCACCGTATATCAAACAAGCATATTATTCAAACATCGCAAGCAAACAAATCATTTAAAAAGGTTCCCCAAGATCCCCCTACCTGGATTCCGAGCATAATTGTCGAGCATAACAACGACATTACGAGCCTCCTAATACGAACCTTCTAGAAATAACCGTTTGATCTCACTTAAACCTCTACGGAAAGAAAAATGGCGTCGAGAGGAATCCGTAGGTTTCACGGATCCTAAATCGGAGCAACGGATCAAAAGTTATGATCCGCAGAAGTTTTAGAGAGAGAAACTAGAGAGAGAAAGTGAGGGGTGAGAAATTCTCTCCGAAAAATTATGAAAAGAAAAGGATACGGTCAGGCCTATTTATAGTAGTACATTTCTTTGTCGCTAAGAAAGAAATATAATATAATAATACGATTTTGGATAAGCTCGAACAATCTTATCCACATAGTTTTGGATAAACTCAAACAATCTTATCCACAAGGTTTTGGATAAACTCGAAAGATCCTATCCACAGATAACTTAATCACTAAGTAATGAAGAGATAGATATGAACGATCATATCCACATATAACTTAGTAGCTAAGTAACGAAGAGATAAAATTTAACAAACTTGAAAATTCTTCAAAATTGTTTTGCGACTTAAAAATAAGAAATTTAAAATTCGGGTCGTCACAATATAATTAACCAGAAAAACACATCGATCTAAGCTCGTCATTCTAGACTTATCTAATCGTTTTGATTCTCGGTTCCAAAACCTGCAAAATCTATAAAGGGGTGAGCTTTCGTCCTCGCTGCTCAGTAGGGACATAAACCTCAACATCGATAATTAACCAGAAATAACACGCAACCACATATTTCAACTATTACACATTTATCAAGTATAACAATACTACGATGCAATGCAATGCAACTCCACTTATCTACCCGTTAATTCACATGCTAGAACACAAGGGGCCTACACGTCCCATACCGTGTATTTTACCTTTTTTTCACAGGTGACTCCAGATGTCCTAACATATAAACTAACACCCGTAACAATTCAACCCACATATCCATTTTGCTAGTCATCTTGCCCAACCTCGATCACCAGTTCCGCACAGCTCTATTAGCCCACCTGAAATCTGGTCCGTACGAGTCAAACTCAACTACGCAAAAGATAATTCCCACGACTCCCAAATATCACAATACTCCATATCACCTTACTTTATTACAGAATAACCCCCATGACATATATGCGTACATATCATCAGTAACACACATTTCATCAATAATATTCTACCACAAGTAACTCAAATATCATCAAGGAAATTATTCAAAAAATATTAACAAGCACAATATATTTCACAAAGAAAATAAAATGCTTGCAGATAAGATATCAATCACCGTATATCAAACAAGCATATTATTCAAACATCGCAAGCAAACAAATCATTTAAAAAGGTTCCCCAAGATCCCCCTACCTGGATTCCGAGCATAATTGTCGAGCATAACAACGACATTACGAGCCTCCTAATACGAACCTTCTAGAAATAACCGTTTGATCTCACTTAAACCTCTACGGAAAGAAAAATGGCGTCGAGAGGAATCCGTAGGTTTCACGGATCCTAAATCGGAGCAACGGATCAAAAGTTATGATCCGCAGAAGTTTTAGAGAGAGAAACTAGAGAGAGAAAGTGAGGGGTGAGAAATTCTCTCCGAAAAATTATGAAAAGAAAAGGATACGGTCATGCCTATTTATAGTAGTACATTTCTTTGTCGCTAAGAAAGAAATATAATATAATAATACGATTTTGGATAAGCTCGAACAATCTTATCCACATAGTTTTGGATAAACTCAAACAATCTTATCCACAAGGTTTTGGATAAACTCGAAAGATCCTATCCACAGATAACTTAATCACTAAGTAATGAAGAGATAGATATGAACGATCATATCCACATATAACTTAGTAGCTAAGTAACGAAGAGATAAAATTTAACAAACTTGAAAATTCTTCAAAATTGTTTTGCGACTTAAAAATAAGAAATTTAAAATTCGGGTCGTCACAACAATGAAACAACAAAAGAATCCCACCAAACCATAGTAGCTGAAGTGAGACCAAAGCTTGCAAGACTGTCTGCAACCTGGTTTCCCTCTAGAAAAATATGAGAGCATTGGAATTGCATTTGAGATATACGGTTCAAACAATTACCCAATTCCACTCGAAGTTGCCAAGGCACCAAATTTGGAGATTTAAGGAAATGGAGAACTAAAGTAGAATCAACCTCCAACCACACATGTTTTCAGTCCCGACCCAAACTAGTTCAATTGTTTTTATAACCGCTATTATTTCAGCTGCCACCGAACTTAGAATATTAAGATTATAACTAAAAGCACCAAAAAATGTACCTTTATAATCTCAAAAAACGCCTCCATAACCCGCTTGTCCTGAAACACTTTTCCAACAACCATCCGTGTTAATTTTCACCCAACTAATTAAAAGAGGGATCCAATATATTAACCTCAACAATAGAAGGAGCTCTACGTGGTCTACATTGGCAGAAGAACTTCTAATTAACTATTGAACTTGCAATCAGTTAGTTGATGCTTAATTAATTAACTCTCGTAGTCATAGCCACTTACAGTTCTTGGCAATGAGCCACCCTTTTATTTTTTGTTTTTTTTTCTCATACAACAACTCATTGTCATTGAATGAATCAAGGTACGTTCAAGTTTTCCAAGGGAACATTATTATTTCTCTAAGTACTTTCTTCGAAACTCCATGGTGACTATTGGTGAATCCATGAATTGATGCAAATTATTTTATTTCAAATAAGAGTCACATTTGGAAGCTCTCATACTACAGCAAATTAATGTATATAATATAGTCTCTATATATTTATCACTTGACTGGGTGAATCAACACATCATAGTCGATCATCAATGATATTTTGAATCTTCAACTATGGTCCTATTGCAGATAATTGGGTGCAAATTCCTTGAGATCGAGATATTGACATTTGCGTAAGAAATGGTTGCTTGACTTTATGGCCATGTGGATCCTACCTTAGTTTTTGTTTTTGGGTAATTAACAAATAACAAAAAGAAAGTGGGATGCCAATGGTTTTTTTCTATTTGTTTTGTTATCATACTAATATTGATGAAATCAGCATGGAATGGTTTTGCAGATTCAGAATAATCCTAGCCTAAACCTTCTTACTGATAAGTTTTCTTTCATTACCTTTCTCCTTAATTTCCTATGATCTTAATGCTCATAATGATGCAGAGAAGAGTGTTGTTAACATGCACTATTATTGGCTTCTTTATTTGTCATGATGATGCCATGGGAGAAAAATATTGTGAGCCTACTTCTTGTGGGGATCTGCATGACATTAGATACCCTTTTCGCGTGAAAATTAATGGTACTTATGATCCTAATTGTCTCAGCCATCCAGGCTATCCAGCTGAACTTGCATGTGAGCAGAATCACACTGTTTTAAATCTTTTTAATGGTACATATTATGTCAAGGCCATCAATTATAGTGTCGGTATGATCCGAGTTGTTGATCCTGGTCTGCTAAGCGATACTTGCCCCTTTAGGCCACTCCACCATCTAACAAGTAGTAACTTTAGTGAAGGGTATCCATACCCGCGGGAAAATCAATACCAGCTATTTGGAGAGAGCAATTATGCTGTCGTCTTCTTTGATTGCCCGTCGCCAGTTTACTCTGCAGAGTACATAAAAATCAATTGCAATAGCACTAGCTCATCATCATCTACTACAAATTTTTATATTATGCTGGAAGATGGAGTGGGTGACCTTCATTCTTGTAATATGACTGGGATTACAATGCTAGACAAAACTGCAAGGAATCAATCATTTTCTGTCATCCGTGATGAGTTGAGAAAGGGTTTTGAGCTTTCGTGGCAGAGTTTTCTCCCCTTAGATTATGAGTACTGCTACACAGGATTCCAGTCCCCCCATTGTGAGTATGGTCTTATCAATTTCCTTTTTTCTTTTTCTTGCCAATGATTTGATCAGTTTGACACGTTAGTTTTGTATTGGTTTTGAGGGGGCAATTTCTGTTGTTCTGAATCTCTTATTGACACTATATTAATTAATGCATTTTGCAGGTTTTCGCGAGTACTTGAAACGTAGTAAGTTTGACTAGCACCACCTTAATTAGTACTTTCTCTTCTATTATTCTTAATTACTTTCGATCTTCCCTCGATCCTAGCTTGAAACTAAATCACTTCTCCATTGATTCTGTTTTCATGCAGGTCTCGTAAGAGTTGCCAAGATCACTGGTAAGTCCTCTTCAACAATATATATATGTTCTTAAAGAAAGGTGAAAATTGAAAATACTAGCTTGTCACATATTGTTGCCTCATGACCTAGATGATCCAGTTATTATGTCCCCTTGGTCATAAATACGTACTTAGTCATAAAATGAATGAATGAATAAATATATGCTTCTCTGAGACGTTTAAATACTTGTGGTTAATTTAGAAACCAAAAATGAATAAATCAATTTTGACGTTCTATGCTAGGTTGGACTTCTAATGCCTTCCTGTTTACTTATGTCAGGATGGAGTCTGATGGCACGAATGATTCTGGGCCTTATTGTTTTTCTGGTTGTCTGGAGCTACAAATTGTATTGGAAAAAGTTCCTAAAGGAAGATGCAGTCGAAGAATTCTGTAATGCATGCAAGAAACGTATGCAAAGACGTTATTCGTACTCAGATGTCAAGAAGAGGGCAAGAGAATGTTGGAAAAAGATAAGGAACTGTTCGTACTCAGATGTCAAGAAGATGGCAAGAGAATGTTGGAAAAAGATAAGAAATTGTTCGTACTCAGATATTAAGAAGATGGCCTTTGATTTGAAAAATATAGTCAGTCAGGGAGGCTATAGAACCTTTAGAAGGTTTGCATACTCAGATATTAAGACGATGACAATTGATTTGAAAAACAAAGTCAGTCAGGGAGGCTTCTGGAAAAAGTTGCTGAAGGATGATGCAGTTGAGGAATTCTTGGATGCATACAAGAATCTAACGCCATGCAGGTATTCTTATTGGGATATTATAAAGATGACGAATGATTTCAAAGATAAACTCGGCCAGGGAGGCTTTGGTTCTGTTTACAAAGGAGAGCTGTCAAATGGTCATCTTGTTGCGGTAAAGATGCTGAGTGGTTCTAAAGGTAAAGGGCAAGATTTCATCAACGAAGTTGGCACGATAGGAAGAATCCATCATGTCAACGTGGTGCAACTAATCGGATTCTGTTCTGTGGGATCAAAAAGAGCTCTTGTTTATGACTTCATGCCTAATGGATCCCTAGAAAAATATATCTATAGGGACAAAGAAAATAATCTTCCTCTTAGTTGGGATAGAATGCATGAGATAGCTCTGGGGGTGGCTCGAGCAATTGAATATCTACACCAGGGATGTGATATGCAAATTCTACATTTTGATATTAAGCCTCACAACATTCTTCTTGATGCAAACTTTAACTCAAAAATTTCAGACTTTGGGCTTGCAAGATTTTACCCGAAAGACCGTAACACAATTTCTGTTACTGCAGTAAGAGGCACAATGGGATATATAGCTCCAGAAATGTTCTACAGAAGTATTGGTGGTGTATCCTACAAAGCTGATGTTTATAGCTTCGGAATGTTGCTACTGGAAATGGCAGGGCGTAGGAAGAACTTGAACGCACATGCAGAACATTCAAGTCAACTATACTTCCCTTCCTGGATTTATGATCAATTGGAAAAGGGAATGAGCATTGAAATTGAGGATGCCAGTGAGAACGATGAGAAAATAGCCAAGAAGATGATAATGGTTGCATTGTGGTGCATACAACTGATGCCTGTCAACCGCCCTTCGATGACCAAGGTCTTAGAGATGCTTGAAGGTGAAGATGAAGTCTTGCAAATGCCTCCGAAGCCTTTCTTTTGTCCCCAACAGATGCCAACCGAGGACATACCTGATGACAGTGATGAGACACACAGTGAAGAGGTATCTATCCTACAACAGATCAGTGCTACAGAATCGACTTCCATGGTGTAAGGGGAATGCAATTAACGCCCTATTTATTCTTAAGTTTCATTACACTTGGAACTTCGAATAACAGTACTCTCTGGAAGCCATTTATATATAACCCAAAAGTTCATCACAGTACCATATGCTACTGTGAGCTTCATGTTTACAGTTTAAGCTCATGTCGAAAACAGGTTAATGATATGCGTTATCAAGATCTGTTGAAAATTATATATTTATTTCATCAGTTCCTAATAGGAATAAGCTTCGTGCAAATTTATGACTTTAGAATGCTATGCTTTATACATATTTTGTATGAAGACATAAGAAGCCTAGTTACTTTATAATGTTCATTGCTATAACACAGTAATTGGTGCTCTCTACGGCATACAATGTGTACAGAGTGAATGTGTCCACAAAACTACGTTATGATCCATTTTGCAGAAAACCTTCTAATTAACTTTTACTATGTTATTTTCAGAGTCCATGAAATTTGAACGGGTCACGTGTTCCGAGGAAACTTAACTTGGTGGTTGTGTTATAGCCTTCTTTCCTTTTAAGAATGTGGGGGCTGTGGACTCTGGAGTCAATCAAATAGATTTTTTTTTTTTTTTTTTGGGAATAGACTTTAAGAGAAGACTTGTGTTTATTTGTAAGTCTTGGTCCAATCATTTGCTATTTGGTCTCTGAAGAAACTGAAGTCATTTCTGGACCAGCAGGCAGTTGAGCATTTACTCTAGGCGTGTTGGTGTTGTCTTCGATTCTGGAATTATTTCACTCATACGTCGGTGCCAACATGCACCGAGTATTTTTAGTGCCATAGTTTATTCTTAAGTACACTACATCGATATTTTCACTCAGTTTAAAATAAGTTTCATGAGGAATTTTTTTATTTTTACAAAAATCATCAAATCCAGGTTCCAACAGTTAATAGGCCGCTAGCGCAGACGGATTTATTTTCTTGATACATGTCAACGTAAAACATTTTTCATATAATAATTATTTTTATCAGTTTATAATTTTGTTTTACCCTAATATATTAATTGGGCTGAGCTTCAGGCCCGACCGCAGCCAGCTAAAGATTTGGATACCAACTATGGGCTTATCCGGTTCAAGCCCAAACCTACATTCTCTGATTTGGGTCAGTCCGACCCGACCCATTTGCATTCCTGCAAATGATCGATCAGTCTCAATCTCAATTCTCAACTTTTTTTTTTTTTGGCAATCAATTCTCAACCCTTCAACTAAACTATCATGGCTCTCTCAAAAACAAAAAAAAAAAAATTAAACTATCATGGAGCATGATCGCACCATTATAATCTACAACCTCCTTTGATGTGGATTTGTTTCTCGGAGTTCAAAGCCGTCTTCTCTAACTCTCAGGGAGATAGTTCCACCATTATGAAGCTGTTGAGCCACCCAGTATAACTTCTGGTAAGTCCAAGCTTTCCAAACATCATGTACCACATAGAAGCCGAATAACCCTATTCGTTAAAGTGATCAAAATATAACTAATGGCTAGCAAGATATTGAAAACATATGTCCCCAAAATACTAATAAACATTTGAGAAACTAGTTTTAGTGCATCATCTTGGGATCAACATGATCACCAGTAAACCATTATGTATTTAGAAAACCATTAGTGAAAGCACTTGCTTTATACTGTGGCTAGTTAACTTGACGGTGTTGTTGTTGCTTCCATGTGACTTATTGAAGCAAACGGATTTGGTGGCATGATCAAGCTTTCAAAGGCTCCTTCTAGCATCCTAACAACTGCTTTCATGGAAGGCCGATTCACCGGGTACCACTGGATGCACCAAAGTGCAACAATTGCTAGTCTCTTGGCAATTTGAGCATCTCCGTCGTCACCTAGCTCCAAATCCAACTCTTCTCCTTGAATGAGACACTTATAAATCAATTCAGGAAAGTACACCTCACTGTTGCCAGATGTAATAGCGGATTCCTTCCTAGCTCCAATAACTTCAAGCACTAGCATCCCAAAACTATACACATCTGACTTGTAGGAGACGGTTCCAAAGTTGCCATTAAACACTTCAGGTGCAATGTAGCCTATAGTGCCTCTGGCCGCTGTCATAGATATAACACTGTCTTCCTTGGAACAGAGTTTAGCCAGACCAAAATCAGAGATCTTCGGATTGAAGTCATGGTCTAACAAGATATTATGAGGCTTGATATCAAAGTGGAGGATCCTTTGGTCGCAACCTTGGTGTAGATACTCAATTCCCTTTGCTATACCAGTGATGATGTTGCGAAGTTTCATCCAATCGAATGAAGCAGTGTTATCACTAGATTGATCTTTAGATGTGATGAACTTCTCTAGAGACCTGTTTGGCATGTGTTCATAAATAAGAGCACGCTTTCCTCCTCCAGCAGAAAAGCCAAGTAGGCGAACCACGTTAACATGGTGAATTCGACCAATGGTTCCCACTTCGTTCACAAAATCGTCTCCATTTCCTTTAGAATCCTTGAGAACTTTTATGGCTACCGGAACTCCATTTGGAATTAGCTTTCCCCTGAAAACACTTCCAAAACCTCCTTCACCTAACTTCTTCTTGAATCCATTTGTCATCTTCTTGACATCAGCATAGGAGTATCTTGCTGGTACATGAGATTTGTGATCATCTAAGAACTTTTCAATCTTCATTTGATTTTCCTTTTCCTCTCTCCTATTTGATTGTTTTAAATGGTAGAAGATGGCTACCACCATAGCCGAGAAGAGAACAAAACCACATACGCTCACTCCCATGACAATAAGCCTAGTTGATACATGACCTGAATTCCTAGATACGTGACCTGAAATCCTAGATACGAGACCTGAATTAAATATGAGAAAATTAGTAAAGGTGAATCGATCAATTGAGGATGATTACTTTTTTTCTTTTGTTTTTGCAATTAATTTTCTAAAGCCACCTTGAACACAAGTTATTTATTTCCTAGAAAGCTCACTAGGTACGTACCTATGTATTTTTGTGTGGGAATGGAAGGATAACACTTCAAGACTGGATTGCTGCTGTAATTGGAATAGCACATTCCTGTACAGTTTTGACATACTGGGAATTTCCTTTCACTCCATTCCAGCAATAAACTAGTGTTTCGTTGACTCTTATGGCTATCCTGTATAGTTCGAAGTGGAAGATAGAGTTCTGCCAAAGTAGAGCAAGCACCGTCTACTGGCAAGTCAGCTGGAGTATAATACTTAGTAGTAGCCAGAACTTGATGATGCCCCAGCACACTCAGACATTTGATCGCCATGTACTTCCAGTCGAAGGTCTCAGGTGTGTCTATGCTCAAATCTTGTGCCGTGGTACAATTTAACAGCGTCAAGCTCATCAATTGGCTATAATAGGAGTAAGGCATGTCATAAGGTGCTAGGTGAAAGAGCGAGAAAGAGATAGTAAGATTAAGAAGGCGTCTCGGGAGGCAACCATCCTCATCGTACGCTCGAAACTCTTGTCTCTCGTAATCGATTGATTGTATTAGAAAGAATCCTGATGATGAGGAAAGCTTCATCATGGTGTTGTTGCTGACACTGCTGCAGGAAACCTCAAAATCTGGATGGCCACAGTGGGCGGGATAGTGTTGTCGACGGAATGGAAACTGGATAAGCGGGCCATCTTGCCTACACCTTGAAACTGGGCACTCATGATCATCGGCTGCTTTGGTAATTGGTTTAAAAATAATTACAAGAAGCAAGAAAAGCAGAGGCAGGACATCCATCTTGATTAACTAGTTTACTCTCCAGGCATATACAACAGTGGCGGATCCAGGATTCTAAAATGGGGGGGGGGGCTAACTTCTATAGGGTTAACTTTTTTGGCGTGAGGCAAAAAAAAAAAAATTGGGTCATTGAGCAAACCTCATAAAACATTCATCAGATTGAGGTCTTGAGGAATTGATCAATTAAATGATCTTGAGGGGAGAATTGAAGGAGAAAGAACAAAGACCATTGCCCACTGACCAGACTCAAGGAGGGATAGATGGACTGAAGCTTCGAGGCATGAGAGGGGATTTGAACCTTTATTTATTTATTTATTTATTTTTTTTGGGGGGTATTAGAGGGATTTGAGGCGTGAGGGAGTGAGGAGGGGGAGAGAGGGAGAGACTAACTCTAAACCAAATTTGTTTATTTTTTTTTGGGGGGGTATAGCCCATGTAGCCCCTAGACCCTGTCAGGAATATGTTGGCCATGATAATAAAGAAACAATTAAAGTATTAAACCCATACTAGAGAATATGTTGATAGCAGTTCCAAGGCATAGTATTAAACCCATGCTGCTTGTGTTCTGTGTTGCTCGTGCATGTGCTAGCTGTTCACTACTCTATATAAACTACTGTACTCTTTCCTGTTGTAATAAATTCAGTTGTAATCAATTCCAGTAAACATGTAGTCTCATTGATCTCTCTGTTCTTCCATTTGCTTTCTCTATTTTATGCTTTCATCTATTCAATAATTCCAGCAGACCCTAGTGTAGTGATAGTCCCCGTAGAGGAGTTGAGGCGTGAGTAGACCTGTCAATGGAGCGGGTTTGGAGCGGATCGACCTAGATCCGGATCCGTTTAGCAACAACAATTTTTCAACCCGATCCGATCCGGTAACCCGGCGGATCATTGAGAAGCCAATCCAAATCCGTATCCGGCGGATTAACGGATACCCGATCCACGATCCGGATCCGTTTATTATATCAAGTATTATTAAATTTTAAATAAAAATATTAAATTTTTATTATGATACCCGATAAAACTTTAATAAAACATTGAGACCCTTAACTCCTTAAGGCCTCAATTAGTTAAATTTTGATAAAATTTTAGTCTTATGCAAAGTTTCTTTATAATATGTATATATTTATTATTTTATATTTTATAAAATAATATTGTATTAATATAAATACGGACCGGGTTATTAAAGGACCGGATCAACCTAAATCCGTATCCGATCCGTTAAGTAAACGGGTTAACGGATCCGGATCATTAACGGATCAACGGATCAAATTTTTAATCCAAATCCGTCAAATAGCAACGGATCTGGAGCGGATCCGGATCAAAATCCGGTCCATTGACAGGTCTAGGCGTGAGGGTGGGGAAAGAGTGAGAGACTATTAGACTAGCCTTTTTTTTTTTTTTTTTCTGGGGGGCTATTACACTAATAGCCCTATACTAATTAATGTATTACAAAAATTTTGGGGGGCTATAGCCCATGCAGCCCCTTGAGTGGATCCGCCACTATTATACAAAACAGTTTGTTATAACTATTTGAGTCCATTATGGAGGCTAAAAGCTGCATGATCAACTGCAGCCACATATGTGCCCCTCAAATTATTATTCTGCCTTATCACATATATGATTTGTTGGGGTCAATAGCTAGTATAGCTTTCTTGGCAAGTGCATGGCGCGGAAGGGTCTGAGTTTCTTCCTTCACCTTGTGGACCCTATTCCTACCTTGCATTTATTATTCTGTAGATCGATCAGCAAGAATCCAACCTATTGAACCTTGCTATTGATAGGTGTTCTTCCCTTTATCTTCCTCCTAAATTTCCTATCATCAGGCGCTCCTAAGATGCCGAAAAGTATTCTGATAACTTGTGCTCTTGTTTGCTTTGTAATTTATCATGATGATGCCAAGGCAGAAAAGCACTGTCCGCCAGCTTCTTGTGGGGATCTCCATGACATTAGGTACCCGTTTCGCTTGAATGGTACTTCTGATAACAATTGTCTAAACTCTCCAGCTGAACTTTCATGTGTGCAGAATCGTACCATTTTAAATCTATACGATGGTACATATTATGTCATGAAAATCGACTATGAAATGCGTTCAATGCAGGTTGTGGATCCTGGTCTACTAAGGGATACTTGCCCCTTTAGGCCAATTCACCGCTTGACAGAAGCCAACTTTACTGACGGCCAGCCATATAGTTATGGATCCTATAGTGGAGATTATGCAACCTTCTATGATTGCCTGTCGCAAGTCGAGTCCTCATACTACATAAAGATTAATTGCAGTAATAGCTCATCGTCTTCGTCATCTACTACTTCATATTCTTATATTAAGCTGGGAAATAGTGTGAATCATCTTCTACCTTTTTGTAATATCACCACCATCATTCCTTCCGTGTTATACGAATTCGAACCTGGGAATGACCTTTCGTTTTCTTTCATCCGCGATGAGTTGAGAATGGGTTTTCAGCTTTCATGGTCCAATCTTGGTCCATACAAGTACTGCTACAGCCGATCCCAGTCCCTCTATTGTGAGTATGTTTTGATCAGTTTAACTAGCTAATTCTGTATATCATACTTCTTCTTTACTCTGTTATTGACTCTACTGATCGATGTACTTTCCAGGTTTTCGTGAATACTTGAAGCATCGTAAGTTTAACTAGCACCACTTTTTCTATTTACTATTTACTTTCAAATTTCCCAAACTATATAAAGTTATGACATTACAATTTCTGAGCTTATTTACCGCCCTGAACCTGAACCTAATCATTTCTTCATTGATTGATTCTATATTCGCATAGGTTTCATACGAGCCGCCAAGATCACCGGTAAGCCCACTTCAAGATTTTGTATAGATGTCCTTTACAAGTTAAAAGGAGAAACTAACTTGACTAATGATATGTTTCTCTGACTTAACGTTGTAGTAGATTGAGTGTTAAAGTGTTTCAGAAACCAGCACTACATATATGGATTCTTATTGTAGTAGATTGACTTAACGCCTTCGGCCTTCCTGTATTTTTTTGACAGGGTGGAGTCTGACTGTACGAATGGTACTCGGTATTATTGTTCTGCTGTTGTTCTTGAGATACAAACTGTATTGGAAAAAGTTCCTCAAGGATAATGCAGTCGAAGAATTCTCACATGCATGCAACAGTCTTATGCGTGGAAGGTATTCATACTCGGATATTAAGAAAATGGCAACTGCTATTAAAAACAAACTCAGTCAGGGAGGCCATTGGAAAAAGTTCATGAAGGATGATAAGTGTTGTGCGGAAGCGTAACAAACACAATATTGATATGAGCAAAATAAGTAAACAAGACAATCACAAACAACACAAGAATTTATAGTGGTTCACTCAATCGGTGTGATTGAGCTACGTCCACTTTCGGAGCCGGCAAAGAATTCCACTATGATCAAATTGGAGAAATACAACTAGAGCTTGAGAACAAACTCTACTACCCAAACCCCAATACACCCAATCCTACGAAGAGGGGAAAAACAAAGAGGTAGCACACTTACAAAAAGAACAATAGTGCAGTTGCACCCAAATACAAGCCAACAGAAAAACACAGCACACTCACAGTACTCACTCAAAGTGTTTTTCTCTCTTGCATGTTTTCTCTCCGTTCTCTTATCCTCCTCTCTTCATGCAGCATGTATACAAATGTATATATAACCCAAATGCATAGCCTGCTTGCTTTTCCTTTTGCTTTCCACCAGACACGAATCATCACACACATGTATATACAAATCACATATGTGTGTATACCTCACATGCATGGACTAACTTTCATTTGCTTTACTTTCGGCTGCTCCCCACATATGAATATACATATATATGTTTGCACCTTCTGATAGCTTTTGGCTACTCCCATATGCAATTATACATATATAATATATATTAATTGAAGCAATTAAACCAAGCACTTCATGTGCTCACCGAAAGCAAGTAATCAATGAGAATCAATGGGCCATGAGAATTAAGTTAAGCCAATTATTCAACAATCTCCACCTTGGCTTTACTTAATACGAAAATTCTCCAAAGTAGAATATCATAAACCAATTGCCGCTCCGATATCCCCGTAGGGAATTCAAATGCTATGAACACCAATCAAGTTCAAGCAATGCCTGAACTTGCTCAATGGAACTGGCTTAGTCAACATATCAGCAGGGTTGTCTTCAGTTCCAATTTTCCGAAGATGAATATCACCATCCTCCACCATTTGACGAATCTTGTGAAATTTCACCTTGATGTGCTTAGTACGAGAATGAGTAACCTGGTTCTCTGCTAAATGAATAGCACTTTGACTGTCATAGTAGACATCTACATAATCTTGAATTATTCCCAGATCCTCAAGCAAACCACGAAGCCAAACCGCTTCTTTTGCACCTTCTGTTACCGCCATGTATTCAGCCTCTGTAGTCGACAAAGCAATTGTAGATTGCAGATTCGACTTCCAACTCACCGGCCCACAAGCAAGAGTAAACACATAAGCTGTTGTAGACCGACACTTATCCAAATCACCTGCGTAATCAGAATCCACATATCCGACAGCACACTGACTCATCATATCCTGCTGAAAAACCAATCCAACATCCACAGTACCAAGAATATACCGTAGAATCCATTTCACTGCTTGCCAATGACTTTTACCTGGGTTATGCATATATCTGCTCACCACACTTAAAGCCTGTGAAATGTCAGGTCTAGTACACACCATACAATACATCAAGCTACCAACAGCACTAGCATAAGGAACTTTAGCCATATAATTGAACTCATCATCTGTGCTAGGAGACATAGTAGATTTAAGCTTGAAATGAGAGGCAAGTGGTGTACTTACAGGTTTAGTGCCATCATTCATGCCAAACCGATGTAGTACCTTCTTCAAATATTGTTTCTGTGACAAACAAATCTTGCCTTTTGATCGATCTCTTTCAATTTCCATGCCTAAAATCTTCTTGGCTTCTCCCAAGTCTTTCATTTCAAAATCACAACTCAATTGCGATTTTAAATTTTCAATCTCCACTTTACTCTTAGATGCTATAAGCATATCATCAACATATAAGAGCAAATATATAAAGTTCCCATCATGTAGCTTGCGAAAATAAACACAAGGATCATAAAGACTCCTAGTGTAATTCTGACCAAACATAAATCTATCAAACCGCTTGTACCACTGTCTTGGAGACTGTTTCAAGCCATACAAAGATTTATGCAATTTACAAACCCATTTTTCCTTACCAGCAATTTTAAATCCCTCTGGCTGAGTCATATAGATATCTTCATTTAATTCACCATGTAAAAATGCAGTTTTGACATCAAGCTGCGCTAACTCAAGATCAAACTGTGCAACCAAAGCTAGCAAAATACGAATAGAAGAATGCTTTACAACTGGAGAAAATACCTCATTGTAATCGATTCCTTCTTTCTGAGCATAGCCTTTTGCTACCATTCTAGCTTTGTATCGAGATCCTTCCTTTTTAGCAAACACCCATTTGCAACCAATTGCTCTCTTTCCATGTGGTAATGGAACCAACTCCCACGTCTTGTTCTGGTAAAGAGACTTCATCTCCTCATCCATAGCTTTTCTCCATTCTACGCTATCTGCATGTATGACAGCTTCTTCATAGGTAGAAGGAATTTCTTCTTCAGTCACTGGAAGTGCATAAGTCACCATATCACTTAACCATGCTGGCTTTGGAGCTTTCCTTTTACCCTTTGTTGTTGCAATAGGTCCATCTTGCTGTGTAGGCTCTTGGGTTGGAGCCTCTTCTTCAACAATCACTTCCTCTGTATTTGAATCATCTGAATCAACAGTAGAACTCTCTGGATCAACTGGAGCTTCATCAATATTTTTCTTGCGCTCCACCTTCTTCGAACCCTCTATGGTCTGCACTTGAGAATCTTTCTGCTTATTCTGATTAACCATAACAACCTCATCAAATGTCACGTCTCTGCTTACAACAACTTTCCTCACATCTGGACACCATAGCCTGTATCCCTTCACACCATCATTGAATCCCAAGAAAACAGCTTTCTTGGCTCTTGGATCAAGCTTGCTTTCCCTGACATGAAAATAAGCAGGACAACCAAAAATATGTAAGTAATGATAATCAGTAGCAGGTTTTCCAGACCATACCTCCATAGGCGTTTTGCCTTCATTTGCAGCAGTAGGCAACCTGTTGATGAGATGGCCCGCATATGTAACTGCCTCAGCCCAAAACTCTTTGCCTAATCCAGCATTAGACAACATACACCGAACTTTCTCCAGCAAAGTCCGATTCATGCGCTCTGCCACCCCATTCTGCTGCGGTGTCTCTCTAACTGTGAAGTGTCTCACAATACCCTCATCTTGACATAACTTCAAGAATGGATCAGACTTGTATTCACCACCATTGTCTGACCTGAGCCTCTTAATTCTTCGACCGGTCTGAGTCTCAATCATTTTCTTCCACTTCACAAATATATCTAGGACTTCATCTTTGTGCTTCATGGTGTACACCCATACTCTTCTAGAGAAGTCATCAATAAAAGAGACAAAATAATGTTTACCTCCCAAAGATGCAGTTTTGGTAGGTCCCCATACATCGGTGTGAACATAATCTAGAGTACCTTTAGTCTGATGAACTGCGGTGCCAAACTTTACTCTAGTCTGCTTTCCCAAAACACAGTGTTCACAAAATTCCAACTTGCCTGTCTTTGCACCTTTCAACAAGCCTTGCTTCACTAATCCCTGCAGTGCTTTCTCACCAGCATGTCCGAGACGCATGTGCCATAATTTTGTGGTGTCTGCATCTTCCATAGTCTCAGATACTGCAGTTTCGCCTGTCACTATACGAACATTTGTTAGCTCCCTGACTGCTCCATCATGCATCTTGAGAAGAATTGTGCCAATCCCTTGTGTTCTGCAAGGACTGTTATCTCCCATCAACACTACTCCACCGTTCAATTCCTTGAAAGTAGAGAACCACTCCCTGTTGGGACACATATGATGAGAACATCCTGAGTCCATGATCCACTTCTCAGAACAGCCAGTTTCAGATGAACTAGCCAAGGCAAATTCAATCTCATCTGCTTCAAAATCCTCAAAGGCCGATGAACAGTTTAGAGCGAAACCAAAATCATCATCATCTCTTGCAACGTTCACTTCATGACCCTTATCCCGAGTCTTCAGCTTTGGACAATCTTTATTCCAATGCCCTTTCTGGCGACAAAAGGCACACTCATCTTTTGCAGGAAATTTTCCTCTTGACTTGGAACGAGATTTACCTCGTTTTCCACCAGGCTTCTTCTCATAAGATCTGCCTCTTACTACAAGTGCTTCACTTGGCCCTGCATTAAATTGCTTGTCCTTTTTCCGGCACTCATTATTTAACAAAGCATTAGACACATCATCAAATTTCACAACAGGTTTTCCATACAACAAAGTTGTGATCAAATGCTCATACTCGTCAGGAAGAGAATTTAGCAAACATAAAGCTTTATCCTCATCACTAATTTTCACTTCTAAATTAGTCAAATCTGCAAGTATCTTATTGAAATCACTGATGTGTTCAGACATAGAAATACCTTGTCGAAACTGAAATCGGAAGAGCCGCCTCTTTAGATGAAGCCGATTTTCAGGACTCTTGAACATATACTGATCCTCCAATTTCTTCCACAAGTCTTTTGCCGAAGTTTCTTTCATGACAAAGAATTTCTGATCTTTGGCAAGACACAATCTGATGGAACCACAAGCCCACTTGTTAATCTTCGCCCACTCCGCATCTTCCATATCTTCAGGTTTGTCATCAAGAGCAATATCCAATTCTTGTTGACACAAGACATCCATCATCTCACACTGCCACATGCCAAAATTGTTAGTACCATTAAATTTTTCAACTTCAAATTTGGCATTACCGATTGATGGCCGAGTGGTTGATGACGAACCCGAACTCGAACTTTTCTTCTCCTTGTCTTCCTTGTCAGCCATTTTACTCAATCAATAAATTCAACTCCAAAATCAGAACCAAAGCTCTGATACCAGTTTGTTGTGCGGAAGCGTAACAAACACAATATTGATATGAGCAAAATAAGTAAACAAGACAATCACAAACAACACAAGAATTTATAGTGGTTCACTCAATCGGTGTGATTGAGCTACGTCCACTTTCGGAGCCGGCAAAGAATTCCACTATGATCAAATTGGAGAAATACAACTAGAGCTTGAGAACAAACTCTACTACTCAAACCCCAATACACCCAATCCTACGAAGAGGGGAAAAACAAAGAGGTAGCACACTTACAAAAAGAACAATAGTGCAGTTGCACCCAAATACAAGCCAACAGAAAAACACAGCACACTCACAGTACTCACTCAAAGTGTTTTTCTCTCTTGCATGTTTTCTCTCCGTTCTCTTATCCTCCTCTCTTCATGCAGCATGTATACAAATGTATATATAACCCAAATGCATAGCCTGCTTGCTTTTCCTTTTGCTTTCCACCAGACACGAATCATCACACACATGTATATACAAATCACATATGTGTGTATACCTCACATGCATGGACTAACTTTCATTTGCTTTACTTTCGGCTGCTCCCCACATATGAATATACATATATATGTTTGCACCTTCTGATAGCTTTTGGCTACTCCCATATGCAATTATACATATATAATATATATTAATTGAAGCAATTAAACCAAGCACTTCATGTGCTCACCGAAAGCAAGTAATCAATGAGAATCAATGGGCCATGAGAATTAAGTTAAGCCAATTATTCAACAATAAGGCCGTTGAAGAATTCTTGGATGCATACAAGAATCTTATGCCACGTAGGTATTCATATTCGGATATTAAGAAGATGACGAATGATTTCAAAGATAAACTTGGTCAGGGAGGTTTTGGCTCTGTATATAAAGGAGAGCTATCAAATGGTCATCTTGTTGCAGTAAAGATGTTGAATGGTTCCAAAGGTAAAGGGCAAGACTTCATCAATGAAGTTGCCACAATAGGAAGAATTCATCATGTCAATGTGGTGCAACTAATTGGGTTTTGTTCTCAGGGATCTAAAAGAGCTCTTGTTTATGATTTCATGCCTAATGGATCCCTCGACAAATATATCTTGCGGGATAGAGAACAAAATCTTACTCTAAGTTGGGATAGAATGCATGAGATAGCTCTAGGGGTGGCTCGTGCAATCGAATATCTACACCAGGGATGTGATATGCAAATTCTACATTTTGATATTAAGCCACACAACATTCTTCTTGACGAAAACTTTAATTCGAAAATTTCCACTACAACAAAACTGAGCTATAGCTACTAATTATTATGGCACAATATTAGTTTTCGTGGGCAAAAGACATTGAACAGTGTTGTGTATATATTTATTTCAATGGTCTCACTATCATCACAATTGGTGGCAACTTTATAATAAAAAATGAAAAAAAACGTGGCATGGTACAGTAAAGTTTCGTGGCCAATCTCAAACCTAGCAAAGTTGTCTGACGGATATGATAATTAGTGGCAAGAAAATGATATAATATTAGAAAACGGGGGATGTTGAACAGTAACTATATTAAAAGAAAAAAAAACCGCCATAATTAGTGAATCCCGCCAACAATTTCAACCAAACCTAAAATTTCCCACCAGTATTCTATTCCCAACTACACTTCCCTGTATCCCAATTAAAATTTAGGCCAAACTTAAAAGTTCCAGAAAAACCCAGTTGGTTCGACTTGCTCCTTCTCTTCCAATTGTTGTTCATCTCCATTGCAGGGAAGCTTATAGCACTTTCGTCATCGGCTTTGTGGTATTTCTCATCCTCCCCTTCATTCCTCTCTATGTTTTTTTCTGTGTAGTTGGGTAGGCTTAGGGTTTTTGAGAAATCTGGATTTGGAAAAAATAGAGTAATTAAAATTGGGGGGTTTCTTTCTGTGGATTTTTCAATTACACAATTGGGGTGTAAGTTGGGAGATTCCAATCTATTGGGTTTGTTGAAATTTGGTTTTTGATTTCAATTAATACAGCAAACAGGGGCGTCTCCGCCGCCCAAATATCTCTGCAATCTTAAAATCCTTATTGGCTGAAATTGCAGCGATTTCAAATGTCATGGGATGCGGTCATGGCGAGGGATCAGTAAGTTTTGGAGAGAGAAGGTACTTTAAGGTTCTCATTATTCGTGGCTTAATATAGAAAAGAATCAAGAGAGTTGGTGTGTGTACTGGGTTTTTCCAAAAACACAAGAAAGGCTAGTCAGTTTTATATCAGGCAATTTGTAGCGTGTTTTTATCCTTTATAATTCGGGTTGAATTTGTGGTTCTGACTCTATGAATTATACGAATTGGTGTGACTCTATGAAATATTGTTGTATTTTTGCAACGATTTGGTTTGGATACTGGAGGTAGTTGATCATATACTTCTTGGTATTATTATGTATTAGAATGGCGTTACTTTCCGAATGAAAGGTAATTAATACAATGTTATGCAGCTTATAACTTTGTATGCTCCATTAATTGAAATTACAATTAACTCATGCCACAAAGTATTCTGTGTTTAAGGTGTACTCAATTGATGATTTAACCAAATCTTGTTGTCCCATACAGAGGACAATCAACTGGACTGATCTAGAAACTCTAAAGAATGCTGCTAAGATCTGACATGTTTTCCAAAAACAGGTAGATAATGCAATTTGTCTGAAATGTGTCCCCCTATATATGTTCTGATTTTTATAAAGCGTTTTTGCATTCTTCTCATAGAGTTTATTTTGCTTCATCAATGCATGTATTTTTAGTTTCTAAAACAGTTTTTGGGTATGAGTAGTGTGCTTCAATAGAATGTTTATGATGCTAAACTGATATTGATTATAAGAACTTTTGGGTGCCCTCTCATGTAGTTATCTCTACTTAATGTTTTTGCAGACAACCACTTACTGTTATGGCCGAGTTGCGTCCTAACACATCCCATCCGTTTGGGTATGGCTATGAACTTCTCAGTCATGTATTATGAGATCGTGAATACTCTGGAGAGGCTTGTAGGATGATTTGTTTGATTATTGATGATGTTTAGTTATAATATCCTTCTCATGGTGAATACTTGGTATTATTTCAGGGCATGCGATCTTGCCAAGATTAGCAAGCTATATATTACTGAGCTTGACTTACAGAATGAGCTAGGAGTCATACCTTCTAAGGGACAACCTCACCGTGTGGACTTCCGACCTAGCTTCCAGACTCTAGAAGATGGATCAGGAGGTGTGCATTAATAGTTTTCAGGAGTTATGAGGAATAGATTCATGTAAATAGATTAGACTCATGGTATAGCAAGTTTTTTATTTGTTAGAATGTATAGCAAGTTTTAGAGAATAGTTGCATGCCTTTCCCGTTTTGGGACTTTCTCCTGGGGAAACTTTGATTATTTGTGGCTTGCTGTGAATTTCCAACAATTTAATTTATTAATAATCGTCTAGTATTTTCTATCAGCAAATACAGATTTGATTAACATTGTATTTTCATTAGTTAATTGTGTATATATATCATAAATACAAACCCAATTCCAAAAGCAGGAGACCTTTTGACTTTTCCTGGTAGCTTTAGGGTGGAATAAAATAATTAATATTCTAGTGAGGCACGAAACACATATAATAGTGAGATCAATAAAACACTTGAATAAGTGGGGCCCAAATATTGATTAAACTCACGATTGATTGATGAACCGTGGGGTTTTTAAGCAATAGCCACGCCACTATTGCAGACGAAAGCTATATTCGTTGCTGCACCGTAGCCAAGGCCTATGCGCACAAAAATTCGTGGCTGAGGGGCCAATGCGCACGAAAACAAATGGTGGGTAAAGGGGAGTTTTTTTGTAGTGTTCAGATTTCGGGCTTGCAAGATTTTACCCTAGAGATCATAACACAATTTCTGTTACTGCAGCAAGAGGCACAATGGGATATATAGCTCCAGAAATGTTCTACCGAACTATTGGTGGTGTTTCCTACAAAGCTGATGTTTATAGCTTCGGAATGTTGTTACTGGAAATGGCAGGGCGGAGGAAGAACTTGAATGCACATGCAGAACATTCGAGCCAAATATACTTCCCTTCTTGGATTTATGATCAATTGGAAAAGGGATTGAACATTGAAATTGAGGATGCCTGTGAGTACGATAAGAAAATAGCCAAGAAGATGATCATGGTTGCTTTGTGGTGCATACAACTGATGCCTGCGGACCGCCCTTCGATGACCAAGGTCTTAGAGATGCTTGAAGGTGAAGATGAAGTCTTGCAAATGCCTCCGAAGCCTTTCTTTTGTCCCCAACAGATGCCAACCGAGGATCTACCTGATGACAGTGATGAGACGGATATTGAAGAGGCATCTACCCTGCCACAGTGTGAGAGTGCTACTGAATCGAATTCCATGGTATAATGGGAATGCAATTAATGCCATATTTATTCTTGTATGCCTCTTCTTAAGTTTCATTACTATTCGAACTTTGAATAACAGGTCAATAATGAGCTTTATCAAGATCTGTCGAAAATCGTTTATTTCATCAGTTCCTAAAGGAATTCTAGGAATTTCATATTTTCCTAAAATGATGCATTCTCTTGTCTGTGTGATGTGTGAACACATAATTCAAAAGCTTATTTACTCTATGAAGTTCATTGATGCATACAACGTATACAGAGAGAGAAAGAGAGAGTGAATGTTCACACTTCACTCGGTTTAAAATAAGCTAGTTTCATAAGGATTATTTTCTTGATACATTGTCAAGGACTCAAGGTAAAATATTTTTCATATAATAATTATTTTTATCAGTTTATAATTTTTCCCATATTACCCTGATATATTAATTGAGCTAAGCTTTAGGCCCGACAGTAGCCAGCTAAAGCTTTGGATACCAACGATGGGCTCATACGGTCCAAGCCCAAACCCACATTTTCTGATTTGGGTCAGTCCGACCCGATCCATTTACACTCCTGCAAATGATCAGTCTCACCTCAACCCTTAAACTAAACTATCATGGAGCATGATCGCACCATTTTAATCTACAAGCTCCTTCGATGTGGGATTTGTTCCTCGGAGTTCATAGCCGTCTTCTCTAACTCTCAGGGAGATAGTTCCACCATTATGAAGCTGTTGAGCCACCTAGTATAACTTCTGGTAAGTAAGTACAAGCTTTCCTCCACATGCTCTTCGAATCTAGATCGACCTACATTTTCTCGTTCATTCTTTTATCTATAGCTTCTAGTTAACTTTGGTGGAATTAAATTTTAAATTGAGTGAGTCAAATGCTGAAGAGCTTCTCATTAACTATTATTTGATGCTTCATCTAGCTAGATAGCTCTCATTTTCTTTGGAATTTGAATGGGTCAAGTTTTCTAAGGGAAACTTGGCCATGTCGCGGAAACTCCATGGTGAAACAGGAGTCTGTTTAATCAAGTAGACTTTACGACAAGATCTTAAAGTATTTTAGTATAAGATCTTTTTGATGCTTAATTTGTTGAAAGACACAGTCCTTGGTAATAATGCACCTCTCATTGTCACTAAATGAGTCCAATTTTCCAAGGAGACTTGTTATTTCTAATAATTAAGCAACTTCGTCGAAACTCCATGGTATTTATTGGTGAAAAGTATGCAAAGTATGAATCTGACTATCTGAGTGCATGCATTTGCCTGCCATTTGGTCTTGGCCGAAAACGTGGTGCTTTCGATCGGGAATGACTTCTCAGAATTCTATGACCTGCACTTGGTTAAACTAGGCGTGTTGTTTTCCAACTTGGGAATAAATTGAAAAACTTCACACATGGTTTCATTGGGCACTAACCTGCATAACAAGTTTGTATTCAGGTAGTTCCAACTGAAAACATCATACCACGTAGAAGGCGAATTTCCCTATTTGTTAATTCAAATTAAAACTAGTAGCTAGCAAGATATTGAAAAGATCTGTCCCCAAAAATACTGATAAACATTTGAGAAACTAGTTTTAGTGGATCATCTTGGGATCAACATGATCACCAGTACACCTTTATGTATGTAGAAAAGCATTAGTGAAAGCACTTGCTTTATACTGTGGCTAGTTAACTTGACTGTGTTGTTGTTGCTTCCGTGTGACTTGTTGAAGCAAACGGATTTGGTGGCATGATCAAGCTTTCAGAGGCTCCTTCTAGCATTCTAACAACTGCTTTCATGGAAGGCCGATTCACCGGGTACCACTGGATGCACCAAAGTGCTACAATTGCTAGTCTCTTAGCAATTCGAGCATCTCCATCGTCACCTAGCTCCAAATCCAACTCTTCTCCTTGAATGAGACACGTATAAATCAACTCAGGAAAATACACCTCACTGTTACCAGATGTAATAGTGGATTCCTTCCTAGCTCCAATAACTTCAAGCACTAGCATTCCAAAACTATACACATCTGACTTGTAGGATACGGTTCCAAAGTTTCCATTAAACACTTCAGGTGCAATGTAGCCTATAGTGCCTCTGGCAGCAGTCATAGATATAACACTGTCTTCCTTGGAACAGAGTTTGGCCAGACCAAAGTCGGAGATCTTTGGATTGAAGTCATGGTCTAACAAGACATTATGAGGCTTGATATCAAAGTGGAGGATCCTTTGGTCACACCCTTGGTGTAGATACTCAATTCCCTTCGCTATACCAGTGATGATGTTGCGAAGTTTCGCCCAATCGAATGCAGTGTTATCATTAGATTGATCTTTGGATGCGATAAACTTCTCCAGAGACCTGTTTGGCATGTGTTCATAAATAAGAGCACGCTTTCCTTCTTCAGCAGAAAACCCAAGTAGGCGAACCACATTAACGTGATGAATCCTACCAATGGTTCCCACTTCATTAACAAAATCGTCTCCATTTCCTTTAGAATCCTTGAGAACTTTTATGGCTACCGGAACTCCATTAATCGGAAGTTTTCCGCTGAAAACACTTCCAAAACCTCCTTCACCTAATTTCTTCTTGAATCCATTTGTCATCTTCTTTATATCAGCATAGGAGTATCTTGTTGGTACATGGGACTTGTGATCATCTAGGAACTTTTCAATCTTGATTTGATTTTCCTTTTCCTCTATCCTATTTGGTTTGTTGAGATAGTAGTTGGCCGCCACGCCGATTGCTGATATGAGAACAAAACCGGCTATCATCACTCCTATGATAATTGACCCAAGTCTTGATGCATGACCTGAATTATTCAATAGGAGCAAACAAGTTGTATCAATTCTCGATAATTAGATGTTTTCCACATTTTCGTAATCTTTCAGAAAAACACTTTTTTTTTCCTCAAAATCAATGCAATATTATTATCTAAGATGTCTAAAGTACGTAATTAGACTGCCTACCCTTTCGTGGATCCTGATAGACAAATGCAGGAGCAGGATAAGGATAGTACTCCATTTGAGGAGCAGGATAAGGATCATAGCACTCCATTTGATTGGTCCTCATGTAATCCAACGCGCACGATCCATTACAGTTTAGGCATTCTGGGAAATAACTCCAAGGTACCCATTCGAGCAATAAAACATTGTCCGGTGCACATCGGTCGGTATCGCCATCCACACGTCGTAGTGGAAGATGGAATTGTGTTTTCAAAGTAGTGCAAGTTGACACCGGCAAGTCATCTATAGTAGTTAAGGGTTCAACAGCAACAACTTGATGGTGCCCAGGGACACTGAGACATCTTATTGGAATGTAGTTGGAACTCCATATGCTAAAACTTTCTGTGGTGGAACAATTTAATAACGTAAATTTTTTAAACGGCCGATCAGGATAGGAATATTGCTCGAGCTCGTAAGAGGGATAGGGGGATTGGTCGGAATCGGGATAGGGAGAGGGAGAAGGAGATTGGTCGGAATAGGGATAGGGAGATTGGTCGGAATAGGGATAGGGAGATTGGTCGGAATAGGGATAGTATTCAGCGCAAGTATTGTAATTCTTATTCAAGTGATAAGGTACGGCATGAAAAAGCGAACTGGAGATATTAAAATTAAGAAGGCGTCTCGCAAGGCAACCATCCCCTTCGTAGACATCAAAATATCGATTTTTGTAATCGATTTTTTGGATTGGGAAAAGTCCTGAAACTGATGAGAGCCGAATCATTGTCACGTTGCTGCTGTTGCTTCTGATGCAAGACACCTCGAACTCTGGATTTCCACAGCGGAGGGGATCACTATTTAGACGGAATGGAAACTGGATCAGGGGGCCATCATCGCTACACTTCGAAATCGGGCAGTCCTGATGATCATGATCATTAGCTGCTTTGCTAATTGGTACAAGAAGAAGCAAGAAACACAGAGGCAACAGGATATCCATATTTGTTATCTTAAAAGAAATCTCTTCGTAGATCATATATCCAGTCTTTTTCTGTTTTATAATCAACTCATTGGTCCATTCACATACATCGCAAATTCGCAATACTACAGGTCCAGGGCCAAATTGACTCATGCATAGACCAACTTGCATTTAATTTTCATTTGGGATCAAATTGACTCGTATATATTGTTTCCTTATCATTGACTGGTTAACTTGTTGATTTTTGGACTCTTCATTTGTTGTCCAATTGTAAATGTTTGGACAATTTCCTTGGAGATATTGCATTTGCACCCACATTAACATCTCCTCTTAAAGTAGTCTTAATCAAGTAGACTTTAAGAGAAGATCTTAATGTATTTAAGTATAAGATGTTATTTGATGCTTAATTTGTTAGTAGACACAGTTCTTAGTAATAATGCACCTCTCAATGTCACTGAATGAGTCCAATTTTCCAAGGAGACTTGTTGTTTCTAATAAGCAACTTCGTCGAAACTCCATGGTAATTATTGGTGAAAGTATGAATCTGATGCATTTACCATTTGGTCTTCGCAGAAAATGCATGTGATGCTTTCGGGAATGATTTCTTAGAATGCTAAGACCTGCACTTAATTGGTTAAACTAGGCGTGTTGTTTTCCAACTTTGGAATAAAATGAAAAACTCCACACATGGTAGTGGACACTAACCTGCGTAACAAGTTTGTATACAGGTAGTTCCGACCGAAAACATCACGTACCACATATATAGAAGGCGAATTTCTCTATGTGTTAAAGTCATCAAATTTACTATATACTATTTGTTGGTTACTGTTCATTGCACTGTTCACGTGAACAGTGTAATTCCGGTTTTTGCCCTCATTTTGGTGTTGTGTAATTCCGTCTATGCCCTCTTATTTTTCAGAACTGCGATATTGCCATTCACTGTTCATACGACAGTAAAATGACAGTTTCGTCCTCATTTCTTCATGGAATTACAGTACTGCCATTACTCATGAAAATTACAGTTTTTTTCTCATTTCTTCATGGAATTACAGTTCTACCATTAATTATTATTATTATTCTAAATTAATATAATAGAAAAATTAATGTTTATAAGAAAAAAAATGAATTTGTTTGATTAAAAATAAAATTGAAAAAATTATTTTCAAAAAAATAAAAATAATGAACTATAAATTACATACTAATATTCTAAATCACTCAATTTTTTGCTATAAAATAAGTAGTACTCGAATCAATCATATGATTAACGCCGTTTAATTCTTATTATTATTCCTAATTTAGTGAATAGATATTTGGTTCTTTGGATTTTTCTTTCTCTATTTAATTTTCCTAAACAATATGTAGTAAATTTTTGCAGTGTGCTTAACTTCGCTATTTGAAAAAGACAATTAGAAAAATGAGCTATTTTTGAGCTTCAAAAGATACTCTAACTTAAAACTTTGTTATTTCTTTTTGTTTCAACCTTTTATTTATATCCTAAAATTTCAAATATTGTAATGCTTTATTAATTGCATTATTGTTAATTTCAACTATTCTTATACTTATTTTGGTTTTGCTTTTAATTTCTGCTTCAAGTTTCTTCCTTCTTTATCACTTTGTTTTTATTTGCCAATAGATGTATGTTAAGAAAGGGAAGACTTTTTCAGTTTTTTACTTCATCTCAATTGTATGTCAGTAGTGAGACATTGATATTTTGTTTTAAAATTTATATAAATCCTTACTATAATACCAGTAGGAAAGTAGTTGTAAAATAATTAACTAACCAACTGGCTTCGTAGTAGGAGTACTGAATCAGCTAAAGCTTGAAGTTTGGTACAAGTAGCAAGAAAAGAATTCTATCACTACCAAAATGGTAAAGGAAATTAAAAGGAATTTGGTTTAGAATATCATAATTTAGTTTTGATGTTTGCTCTAGAAAGAAAGAACATATGAAAAATAGAATCCATTTTTCCAATTGGATGTGAATATATTACTTTTCATGTCTACCTCTATTGATTTCTCCAGTTTGGGCTATCTGTTTCATTCAGTTTGATATATCAGGTCTATTTACAATATGACAATCTATTTTTTGAACACTGTATCACAACATTTGTATTGGTGAAGATGTTACTAAGACATAATATACTTCATCTTTCGTTGTAAAACAGACTTAATATTTAATTTGTTAATATAATGATCATGTTAATCATATTTTCTATGCTTTTAAATGTAGTCATTAAATAAAATTGTGTTAGCTCCAAAACCCGCTGCAAAGCGCGGGCACGATTGCTAGTTACAACTAATAGCTAGTCAGATATGGAAAATATCTGTCCCCAAAAATACTGATAAACCTTTAAGAAACTAGTTTTAGTGGATCAACTTGATCACCAGTACACCTTTATAATGCAGACATGTACACCTTTATAACTCTTTAAGCAACCTACTGGTATACTAGTTTCTGCCTTATAAGTTGGTCCATTCACTTTTTTTTTTTTTTGTTTAACTGGGGGGACATGAAACCAAACCCTAAAAAGAAAGCCAAAAGAAAAAGACAATAAACAAAAATAATCTACCGAAAATGGAAATTAGGAAGACCCATAAAATTCCTATTGCACAATGAAACAACAAAAGAATCCCACCAAACCATAGTAGCTGAAGTGAGACCAAAGCTTGCAAGACTGTCTGCAACCTGGTTTCCCTCTAGAAAAATATGAGAGCATTGGAATTGCATTTGAGATATACGGTTCAAACAATTACCCAATTCCACTCGAAGTTGCCAAGGCACCAAATTTGGAGATTTAAGGAAATGGAGAACTAAAGTAGAATCAACCTCCAACCACACATGTTTTCAGTCCCGACCCAAACTAGTTCAATTGTTTTTATAACCGCTATTATTTCAGCTGCCACCGAACTTAGAATATTAAGATTATAACTAAAAGCACCAAAAAATGTACCTTTATAATCTCAAAAAACGCCTCCATAACCCGCTTGTCCTGAAACACTTTTCCAACAACCATCCGTGTTAATTTTCACCCAACTAATTAAAAGAGGGATCCAATATATTAACCTCAACAATAGAAGGAGCTCTACGTGGTCTACATTGGCAGAAGAACTTCTAATTAACTATTGAACTTGCAATCAGTTAGTTGATGCTTAATTAATTAACTCTCGTAGTCATAGCCACTTACAGTTCTTGGCAATGAGCCACCCTTTTATTTTTTGTTTTTTTTTCTCATACAACAACTCATTGTCATTGAATGAATCAAGGTACGTTCAAGTTTTCCAAGGGAACATTATTATTTCTCTAAGTACTTTCTTCGAAACTCCATGGTGACTATTGGTGAATCCATGAATTGATGCAAATTATTTTATTTCAAATAAGAGTCACATTTGGAAGCTCTCATACTACAGCAAATTAATGTATATAATATAGTCTCTATATATTTATCACTTGACTGGGTGAATCAACACATCATAGTCGATCATCAATGATATTTTGAATCTTCAACTATGGTCCTATTGCAGATAATTGGGTGCAAATTCCTTGAGATCGAGATATTGACATTTGCGTAAGAAATGGTTGCTTGACTTTATGGCCATGTGGATCCTACCTTAGTTTTTGTTTTTGGGTAATTAACAAATAACAAAAAGAAAGTGGGATGCCAATGGTTTTTTTCTATTTGTTTTGTTATCATACTAATATTGATGAAATCAGCATGGAATGGTTTTGCAGATTCAGAATAATCCTAGCCTAAACCTTCTTACTGATAAGTTTTCTTTCATTACCTTTCTCCTTAATTTCCTATGATCTTAATGCTCATAATGATGCAGAGAAGAGTGTTGTTAACATGCACTATTATTGGCTTCTTTATTTGTCATGATGATGCCATGGGAGAAAAATATTGTGAGCCTACTTCTTGTGGGGATCTGCATGACATTAGATACCCTTTTCGCGTGAAAATTAATGGTACTTATGATCCTAATTGTCTCAGCCATCCAGGCTATCCAGCTGAACTTGCATGTGAGCAGAATCACACTGTTTTAAATCTTTTTAATGGTACATATTATGTCAAGGCCATCAATTATAGTGTCGGTATGATCCGAGTTGTTGATCCTGGTCTGCTAAGCGATACTTGCCCCTTTAGGCCACTCCACCATCTAACAAGTAGTAACTTTAGTGAAGGGTATCCATACCCGCGGGAAAATCAATACCAGCTATTTGGAGAGAGCAATTATGCTGTCGTCTTCTTTGATTGCCCGTCGCCAGTTTACTCTGCAGAGTACATAAAAATCAATTGCAATAGCACTAGCTCATCATCATCTACTACAAATTTTTATATTATGCTGGAAGATGGAGTGGGTGACCTTCATTCTTGTAATATGACTGGGATTACAATGCTAGACAAAACTGCAAGGAATCAATCATTTTCTGTCATCCGTGATGAGTTGAGAAAGGGTTTTGAGCTTTCGTGGCAGAGTTTTCTCCCCTTAGATTATGAGTACTGCTACACAGGATTCCAGTCCCCCCATTGTGAGTATGGTCTTATCAATTTCCTTTTTTCTTTTTCTTGCCAATGATTTGATCAGTTTGACACGTTAGTTTTGTATTGGTTTTGAGGGGGCAATTTCTGTTGTTCTGAATCTCTTATTGACACTATATTAATTAATGCATTTTGCAGGTTTTCGCGAGTACTTGAAACGTAGTAAGTTTGACTAGCACCACCTTAATTAGTACTTTCTCTTCTATTATTCTTAATTACTTTCGATCTTCCCTCGATCCTAGCTTGAAACTAAATCACTTCTCCATTGATTCTGTTTTCATGCAGGTCTCGTAAGAGTTGCCAAGATCACTGGTAAGTCCTCTTCAACAATATATATATGTTCTTAAAGAAAGGTGAAAATTGAAAATACTAGCTTGTCACATATTGTTGCCTCATGACCTAGATGATCCAGTTATTATGTCCCCTTGGTCATAAATACGTACTTAGTCATAAAATGAATGAATGAATAAATATATGCTTCTCTGAGACGTTTAAATACTTGTGGTTAATTTAGAAACCAAAAATGAATAAATCAATTTTGACGTTCTATGCTAGGTTGGACTTCTAATGCCTTCCTGTTTACTTATGTCAGGATGGAGTCTGATGGCACGAATGATTCTGGGCCTTATTGTTTTTCTGGTTGTCTGGAGCTACAAATTGTATTGGAAAAAGTTCCTAAAGGAAGATGCAGTCGAAGAATTCTGTAATGCATGCAAGAAACGTATGCAAAGACGTTATTCGTACTCAGATGTCAAGAAGAGGGCAAGAGAATGTTGGAAAAAGATAAGGAACTGTTCGTACTCAGATGTCAAGAAGATGGCAAGAGAATGTTGGAAAAAGATAAGAAATTGTTCGTACTCAGATATTAAGAAGATGGCCTTTGATTTGAAAAATATAGTCAGTCAGGGAGGCTATAGAACCTTTAGAAGGTTTGCATACTCAGATATTAAGACGATGACAATTGATTTGAAAAACAAAGTCAGTCAGGGAGGCTTCTGGAAAAAGTTGCTGAAGGATGATGCAGTTGAGGAATTCTTGGATGCATACAAGAATCTAACGCCATGCAGGTATTCTTATTGGGATATTATAAAGATGACGAATGATTTCAAAGATAAACTCGGCCAGGGAGGCTTTGGTTCTGTTTACAAAGGAGAGCTGTCAAATGGTCATCTTGTTGCGGTAAAGATGCTGAGTGGTTCTAAAGGTAAAGGGCAAGATTTCATCAACGAAGTTGGCACGATAGGAAGAATCCATCATGTCAACGTGGTGCAACTAATCGGATTCTGTTCTGTGGGATCAAAAAGAGCTCTTGTTTATGACTTCATGCCTAATGGATCCCTAGAAAAATATATCTATAGGGACAAAGAAAATAATCTTCCTCTTAGTTGGGATAGAATGCATGAGATAGCTCTGGGGGTGGCTCGAGCAATTGAATATCTACACCAGGGATGTGATATGCAAATTCTACATTTTGATATTAAGCCTCACAACATTCTTCTTGATGCAAACTTTAACTCAAAAATTTCAGACTTTGGGCTTGCAAGATTTTACCCGAAAGACCGTAACACAATTTCTGTTACTGCAGTAAGAGGCACAATGGGATATATAGCTCCAGAAATGTTCTACAGAAGTATTGGTGGTGTATCCTACAAAGCTGATGTTTATAGCTTCGGAATGTTGCTACTGGAAATGGCAGGGCGTAGGAAGAACTTGAACGCACATGCAGAACATTCAAGTCAACTATACTTCCCTTCCTGGATTTATGATCAATTGGAAAAGGGAATGAGCATTGAAATTGAGGATGCCAGTGAGAACGATGAGAAAATAGCCAAGAAGATGATAATGGTTGCATTGTGGTGCATACAACTGATGCCTGTCAACCGCCCTTCGATGACCAAGGTCTTAGAGATGCTTGAAGGTGAAGATGAAGTCTTGCAAATGCCTCCGAAGCCTTTCTTTTGTCCCCAACAGATGCCAACCGAGGACATACCTGATGACAGTGATGAGACACACAGTGAAGAGGTATCTATCCTACAACAGATCAGTGCTACAGAATCGACTTCCATGGTGTAAGGGGAATGCAATTAACGCCCTATTTATTCTTAAGTTTCATTACACTTGGAACTTCGAATAACAGTACTCTCTGGAAGCCATTTATATATAACCCAAAAGTTCATCACAGTACCATATGCTACTGTGAGCTTCATGTTTACAGTTTAAGCTCATGTCGAAAACAGGTTAATGATATGCGTTATCAAGATCTGTTGAAAATTATATATTTATTTCATCAGTTCCTAATAGGAATAAGCTTCGTGCAAATTTATGACTTTAGAATGCTATGCTTTATACATATTTTGTATGAAGACATAAGAAGCCTAGTTACTTTATAATGTTCATTGCTATAACACAGTAATTGGTGCTCTCTACGGCATACAATGTGTACAGAGTGAATGTGTCCACAAAACTACGTTATGATCCATTTTGCAGAAAACCTTCTAATTAACTTTTACTATGTTATTTTCAGAGTCCATGAAATTTGAACGGGTCACGTGTTCCGAGGAAACTTAACTTGGTGGTTGTGTTATAGCCTTCTTTCCTTTTAAGAATGTGGGGGCTGTGGACTCTGGAGTCAATCAAATAGATTTTTTTTTTTTTTTTGGGAATAGACTTTAAGAGAAGACGTGTGTTTATTTGTAAGTCTTGGTCCATTCATTTGCTATTTGGTCTCTGAAGAAACTGAAGTCATTTCTGGACCAGCAGGCAGTTAAGCATTTACTCTAGGCGTGTTGGTGTTGTCATTTCTGGAATTATTTCTGGAATTACTCTAGGCGTCGGTGCCAACATGCATCGAGTATTTTTAGTGCCATAGTTTATTCTTAAGTATACTACATCGATATTTTCACTCAGTTTAAAATAAGTTTCATGAGGAAATTTTTTTATTTTTACAAAAATCATCAAATCGTTCCAACAGTTAATAGGCCGCTAGCGCAGACGGATTTATTTTCTTGATACATGTCAACGTAAAACATTTTTCATATAATAATTATTTTTATCAGTTTATAATTTTGTTTTACCCTAATATATTAATTGGGCTGAGCTTCAGGCCCGACCGCAGCCAGCTAAAGATTTGGATACCAACTATGGGCTTATCCGGTTCAAGCCCAAACCTACATTCTCTGATTTGGGTCAGTCCGACCCGACCCATTTGCATTCCTGCAAATGATCGATCAGTCTCAAACTCAATTCTCAACTTTTTTTTTTTTTGGCAATCAATTCTCAACCCTTCAACTAAACTATCATGGCTCTCTCAAAAACAAAAACAAAAAAATTAAATTATCATGGAGCATGATCGCACCATTATAATCTACAACCTCCTTCGATGTGGATTTGTTTCTCGGAGTTCAAAGCCGTCTTCTCTAACTCTCAGGGAGATAGTTCCACCATTATGAAGCTGTTGAGCCACCCAGTATAACTTCTGGTAAGTCCAAGCTTTCCAAACATCATGTACCACATAGAAGCCGAATAACCCTATTCGTTAAAGTGATCAAAATATAACTAATGGCTAGCAAGATATTGAAAACATATGTCCCCAAAATACTAATAAACATTTGAGAAACTAGTTTTAGTGCATCATCTTGGGATCAACATGATCACCAGTAAACCATTATGTATTTAGAAAACCATTAGTGAAAGCACTTGCTTTATACTGTGGCTAGTTAACTTGACGGTGTTGTTGTTGCTTCCATGTGACTTATTGAAGCAAACGGATTTGGTGGCATGATCAAGCTTTCAAAGGCTCCTTCTAGCATCCTAACAACTGCTTTCATGGAAGGCCGATTCACCGGGTACCACTGGATGCACCAAAGTGCAACAATTGCTAGTCTCTTGGCAATTTGAGCATCTCCGTCATCACCTAGCTCCAAATCCAACTCTTCTCCTTGAATGAGACACTTATAAATCAATTCAGGAAAGTACACCTCACTGTTGCCAGATGTAATAGCGGATTCCTTCCTAGCTCCAATAACTTCAAGCACTAGCATCCCAAAACTATACACATCTGACTTGTAGGAGACGGTTCCAAAGTTTCCATTAAACACTTCAGGTGCAATGTAGCCTATAGTGCCTCTGGCAGCAGTCATAGATATAACATTGTCTTCCTTGGAACAGAGTTTGGCCTGACCAAAGTCGGAGATCTTCGGATTGAAGTCATGGTCTAACAAGATATTATGAGGCTTGATATCAAAGTGGAGGATCCTTTGGTCGCACCCTTGGTGTAGATACTCAATTCCCTTTGCTATACCAGTGATGATGTTGCAAAGTTTCATCCAATCGAATGAAGCAGTGTTATCACTAGATTGATCTTTAGATGTGATGAACTTCTCTAGAGACCTGTTTGGCATGTGTTCATAAATAAGAGCACGCTGTCCTCCTCCAGCAGAAAACCCAAGTAGGCGAACCACGTTAACATGGTGAATTCGACCAATGGTTCCCACTTCGTTAACAAAATCGTCTCCATTTCCTTTAGAATCCTTGAGAACTTTTATGGCTACCGGAACTCCATTTGGAATTAGCTTTCCACTGAAAACACTTCCAAAACCTCCTTCACCCAACTTCTTCTTGAATCCATTTGTCATCTTCTTGATATCAGCATAGGAGTATCTTGCTGGTACATGAGATTTGTGATCATCTAAGAACTTTTCAATCTTCATTTGATTTTCCTTTTCCTCTCTCCTATTTGATTGTTTTAAATGGTAGAAGATGGCTACCACCATAGCCGAGAAGAGAACAAAACCACATACGCTCACTCCCATGACAATAAGCCTAGTTGATACATGACCTGAATTCCTAGATACGTGACCTGAAATCCTAGATACGAGACCTGAATTAAATATGAGAAAATTAGTAAAGGTGAATCAATTGAGGATGATTACTTTTTTTCTTTTGTTTTTGCAATTAATTTTCTAAAGCCACCTTGAACACAAGTTATTTATTTCCTAGAAAGCTCACTAGGTACGTACCTATGTATTTTTGTGTGGGAATGGAAGGATAACACTTCAAGACTGGATTGCTGCTGTAATTGGAATAGCACATTCCTGTACAGTTTTGACATACTGGGAATTTCCTTTCACTCCATTCCAGCAATAAACTAGTGTTTCGTTGACTCTTATGGCTATCCTGTATAGTTCGAAGTGGAAGATAGAGTTCTGCCAAAGTAGAGCAAGCACCGTCTACTGGCAAGTCAGCTGGAGTATAATACTTAGTAGTAGCCAGAACTTGATGATGCCCCAGCACACTCAGACATTTGATCGCCATGTACTTCCAGTCGAAGGTCTCAGGTGTGTCTATGCTCAAATCTTGTGCCGTGGTACAATTTAACAGCGTCAAGCTCATCAATTGGCTATAATAGGAGTAAGGCATGTCATAAGGTGCTAGGTGAAAGAGCGAGAAAGAGATAGTAAGATTAAGAAGGCGTCTCGGGAGGCAACCATCCTCATCGTACGCTCGAAACTGTTGTCTCTCGTAATCGATTGATTGTATTAGAAAGAATCCTGATGATGAGGAAAGCTTCATCATGGTGTTGTTGCTGACACTGCTGCAGGAAGCCTCAAAATCTGGATGGCCACAGTGGGCGGGATAGTGTTGTCGACGGAATGGAAACTGGATAAGCGGACCATCATGCCTACACCTTGAAACTGGGCACTCATGATCATCGGCTGCTTTGGTAATTGGTTTAAAAATAATTACAAGAAGCAAGAAAAGCAGAGGCAGGACATCCATCTTGATTAACTAGTTTACTCTCCAGGCATATACAAAACAGTTTGTTATAACTATTTGAGTCCATGATGGAGGCTAAAAGCTGCATGATCAACTGCAGCCACATATGTGCCCCTCAAATTATTATTCTGCCTTATCACATATATGATTTGTTGGGGTCAATGGCTAGTATAGCTTTCTTGGCAAGTGCATGGCGCGGAAGGGTCTGAGTTTCTTCCTTCACCTTGTGGACCCTATTCCTACCTTGCATTTATTATTCTGTAGATCGATCAGCAAGAATCCAACCTATTGATAGGTGTTCTTCCCTTTATCTTCCTCCTAAATTTCCTATCATCAGGCGCTCCTAAGATGCCGAAAAGTATTCTGATAACTTGTGCTCTTGTTTGCTTTGTAATTTATCATGAGGATGCCAAGGCAGAAAAGCACTGTCCGCCAGCTTCTTGTGGGGATCTCCATGACATTAGGTACCCGTTTCGCTTGAATGGTACTTCTGCTAACAATTGTCTAAACTCTCCGGCTGAACTTTCATGTGTGCAGAATCGTACCATTTTAAATCTATACGATGGTACATATTATGTCATGAAAATCGACTATGAAATGCGTTCAATGCAGGTTGTGGATCCTGGTCTACTAAGGGATACTTGCCCCTTTAGGCCAATTCACCGCTTGACAGAAGCCAACTTTACTGACGGCCAGCCATATAGTTATGGATCCTATAGTGGAGATTATGCAACCTTCTATGATTGCCTGTCGCAAGTCGAGTCCCCATACTACATAAAGATTAATTGCAGTAATAGCTCATCGTCTTCGTCATCTACTACTTCATACTCTTATATTAAGCTGGGAAATAGTGTGAATCATCTTCTACCTTTTTGTAATATCACCACCATCATTCCTTCGTGTTATACGAATTCGAACCTGGGAATGACCTTTCATTTTCTTTCATCCGCGATGTGTTGAGAATGGGTTTTCAGCTTTCATGGTCCAATCTTGGTCCATACAAGTACTGCTACAGCCGATCCCAGTCCCTCTATTGTGAGTATGTTTTGATCAGTTTAACTAGCTAATTCTGTATATTATACTTCTTCTTTACTCTGTTATTGACTCTACTGATCGATGTACTTTCCAGGTTTTCGTGAATACTTGAAGCATCGTAAGTTTAACTAGCACCACTTTTTCTATTTACTATTTACTTTCAAATTTCCCAAACTATATAAAGTTATGACATTACAATTTCTGAGCTTATTTACCGCCCTGAACATGAACCTAATCATTTCTTCATTGGTTGATTCTATATTCGCATAGGTTTCATACAAGCCGCCAAGATCACCGGTAAGCCCACTTCAAGATTTTTTATAGATGTCCTTTACAAGTTAAAAGGAGAAACTAACTTGACTAATTAATGATATGTTTCTCTGACTTGACGTTGTAGTAGATTGAGTGTTAAAGTGTTTCAGAAACCAGTATTTTTTTTTATTCTTATTGTAGTAGATTGACTTAACGCCTTCCTGTATTTTTTTGACAGGGTGGAGTCTGACTGTACGAATGGTACTCGGTATTATTGTTCTGCTGTTGTTCTTGAGATACAAACTGTATTGGAAAAAGTTCCTGAAGGATAATGCAGTCGAAGAATTCTCACATGCATGCAACAATCTTATGCGTGGAAGGTATTCATACTCGGATATTAAGAAAATGGCAACTGCTATTAAAAACAAACTCAGTCAGGGAGGCCATTGGAAAAAGTTCCTGAAGGATGATAAGGCCGTTGAAGAATTCTTGGATGCATACAAGAATCTTATGCCACGTAGGTATTCATATTTTGATATTAAGAAGATGACGAATGATTTCAAAGATAAACTTGGTCAGGGAGGTTTTGGGTCTGTATATAAAGGAGAGCTATCAAATGGTCATCTTGTTGCAGTAAAGATGTTGAATGGTTCCAAAGGTAAAGGGCAAGACTTCATCAATGAAGTTGCCACAATAGGAAGAATTCATCATGTCAATGTGGTGCAACTAATTGGGTTTTGTTCTGAGGGATCTAAAAGGGCTCTTGTTTATGATTTCATGCCTAATGGATCCCTCGACAAATATATCTTGCGGGATAGAGAACAAAATCTTACTCTAAGTTGGGATAGAATGCATGAGATAGCTCTAGGGGTGGCTCGTGCAATCGAATATCTACACCAGGGATGTGATATGCAAATTCTACATTTTGATATTAAGCCACACAACATTCTTCTTGACGAAAACTTTAATTCGAAAATTTCAGATTTCGGGCTTGCAAGATTTTACCCTAGAGATCATAACACAATTTCTGTTACTGCAGCAAGAGGCACAATGGGATATATAGCTCCAGAAATGTTCTACAGAACTATTGGTGGTGTTTCCTACAAAGCTGATGTTTATAGCTTCGGAATGTTGTTACTGGAAATGGCAGGGCGGAGGAAGAACTTGAATGCATATGCAGAACATTCGAGCCAAATATACTTCCCCTCCTGGATTTATGATCAATTGGAAAAGGGATTGAACATTGAAATTGAGGATGCCTGTGAGTACGATAAGAAAATAGCCAAGAAGATGATCATGGACTCATGGTTGCTTTGTGGTGCATACAACTGATGCCTGTGGACCGCCCTTCGATGACCAAGGTTTTAGAGATGCTTGAAGGTGAAGATGAAGTCTTGCAAATGCCTCCGAAACCGTTCTTTTGTCCCCAACAGATGCCAACTGAGGATCTACCTGAGGACAGTGATGAGACAGATATTGAAGAGGTATCTACCCTGCTACATAGTGCTACAGAATCGGCTTCCATGGTGTAAGGGGAATGCAATTGATGCCCTATTATTCTTGTATGCCTCTTCTTAAGTTTCATTACAATTCAAACTTTGAATAACAGGTCAATAATCAGCTTTATCAAGATCTGTAGAAAATTGTTTATTTCATGTTCCTAAAGGAATTCTAGGAATTTCATATTTTACTAAAGTGTTGCCTTCTCTTGTCTGTGTGAACACATAATTCAAAAGCTTATCTACTTTATGAAGTGCATTGATGCATACAACGTATACAGAGAGTGAATTTTCACAGAACTAACGTACTCTCTGGTAGCCATTTATATATAACACATATGCTACTGTGAACTCTCTACGCATTGAATCCCTCTTCTTAAGTTCCATTCGTAGAATTAAAAGTCATCTTCTAATAAGCAATATATAGATGTGAAGGAAATTATTAGTTTCATCGGTTCCTATGAGGATGCTATTATGATTTACGCATTATAATAACTAAACCTTGATGAGCAATATATTCAGTATAATACACAAAACTTCATTGCCAAATCTTTTGAAACAAATCAATAGTTGCTTATCCTAGCTAAATAGGATGGCATACCTCTGCATGATGGCAGCAAACAGAAAAGACTACATCTCTGCCTTGGCAACATTTTCACTTTCAACTATTGTATGATCTTCGCGGCACTGTTCTGGATTCCATCTTGTGATCGTGCGCTCTTTGACCGTATAACTCTCCAAACACGATGGAGAGTCTGCACTAGGACCATTTTTGCTGATGTCAAGAACCAGTAATGTCTTTGCAACACCTCCACAAAGACGAGTAGCGCAATGTACATCAGACCACACCCTCAATCGCTTATTTGCATCACCCTCCTCCTCCGAGGACACAATCACCGCATATTCAGAATGAACCAACTCTGGATGATGACGGTAAGCAACAAAGTCTGCACCATATGTAATTCCAGACATGACAACCCAATTCTTCATTCTAAGATGAGAATAAGCCTTATACAAATACGGGAACAATGCGCTTCTGGATTTCATGCACTGCCATAGCTGGTCATCGCTCTTCAGACATTGATCTTCAGCTATGTTGAGGCATCGTAGAGCATGGCATAGATAAAACGCCTCCTCCATACTCAACTCAAACCATTGCTTATTCTTTTCCGCTGTAACCATGGGTTCACCGAAGCACGAACGATTGAGGAGATCAGCTTGTTCTGCTTCCACTGAGAGAAGCACACTGCACCCACATAGCAGTCCTTCAGAATTTGATTGAATTAGAGAAGACTGAAGTTGCAGTACTATCTTTGACATGGGGTCTGCAAGAGCTTTAGCTTTTGAGCCCTTTCCTTTCCATCTAGGCCCCATTATATTCTGCAAGAACATCAAAACAGCTAGAACAATTTAGACCCATGTTTATGTTAACTAAAAATACTAAATTACATAGAAAATTAAAAGCGGTATTAATTCAAACAACAAGAAACAACCCTTATTTCATATTCAAATCAGAAGCAACCAATTAAATTAACCTAGCTGATTATTGTCAGTGATGAGTGAACCAATTGTTAAATTTTAAGAATTCTATGCCAGAATCGACCAAAGATTCCAACTTTATCAGTTGAACTAGAAATTTCATTATTTGACTGAGCAGGCAAACTGGGGGTCTAAGAATGAATGAACAGAAAAGAAACCAATCTTGGGTTTTATTACATTTGATATTCTGAGCAGAATAGAACCAAAGCTAATACCTGGTGGGCTGGTTGGGTTCAAGGAATCAAAAACGGTGAGATTTTCCGGCAACACGTAGACACGGGGATAGGACGCACAGCTTTGCGATGTTTCAGAAACAGAGCACTCCTACTTATACTTTTTGCGGCGGGACAGGGGCGCCTATTTCTTTTTTCTCTGTCTTTTTTTTTTACTTATATTCTGTCCAGGAATTTTACCTGCCTAAAAATCAAAAGTCAAAATTTGTTAGACCAAAAAAAGGTCAAAACTTGGGTGTTGCGCTTTAGGTAAATTCATGTGCAATTCACTAATTTGCTACCCACTCTGAAAGTTTAGGAGCGTGCTTAACTACAACTTCACCGAAGTGAACAAACTGAGACTACCACATCTCACCCGGCCAACTTTAGTGCCCTAGTAGGATTTGGTAATCGTAACTTGCACTCAAGGAGTTATTCATAAACTCTACAGTATATAATATATGACTGATTATATGAGTAGTGAATGCAGACTTATAGTATTCATCAATTGATTTAATGAATCAATGATTAAGGTATTGAAATCAAGGATTCAACAATGAACATAAGGAATTAAATGAGGCGAGAAAATTTTACTGCTAATTGCTAAAAGCCTAAAACAGTAAAACTCAAAGCCTAAATGTTTTGCCTTACCTGCTAACAGGGACGATGGAGGTTAGAAAGTTTCCCCAAGACCGCAAGACCCAATCCAATCCTCCCAAGCAGCCAAGCACACGAAAGTGAAAGAGAATAGCAGAGGAAAGTCAGATTTCAGATTAGTGGGCAAGAGATGAGTCGAAGACTAGTACCTAATATTTTATTTCATTTTCTTTTGGGGGGGGGCCTACGTGTGGTTCCGTCACTGGATGCAAGTGATATTGAGAGGTGAAAGTTTTTTTTTTTTTTTTTTGCCAAGGGAGTGAAAGTGTAGTGTTTCACCTTTGATTTCAGGTTTACTCCGCCATCCTTAAATATCAAGTAATGGTTGGAAAATGAAACCAACAAAAACTTCAAATGTCGTCATCATTGAAGCAGAGTGCATGTCATCAGTGAAATGCAGCTTCCAGCTTTGGTACTAATTTGTTGATGGCATACAAAAGGAAAATTGAAGTGCCCTAAATCCACATAAAAATTAGGCATTATATAGTCAATGAGAAAATATGCACATTCAACTTCAACTCAATATGGGTGCAAAATTGTATTTTTCGAGTTTTTGAAACGAAAGCCATCCACAAACCATGAATCAGAAATATCCTGTTTGTATTTGGTAAATCCCTTGCTATAGAGGTACATGCTACTACAGCTTCTAATGAAAGTTAAAAGTTCCTACAGCAAACTAATATGATTTCAGTGTTTAACCCAGTGAGGGGACTACACTTTCGCCTTAGGGTAAAGACTGAAAAAACAAACACCGTGACTTGATCTTCTTATCCTCCCACCTTAGCAACCTTTCTGTGCTCAATTTGCCCTGTAATGGGGCATTGCATCTCTGTCCAACTTATTGCCACCATTGGCGCACCTGCAATGAACAATTACGAAACCAATGTGAGCTCATATCATGCAGATTCAATTGGGTTTGTTTACAAGCCAATGTGCACCTTAAATGAAGATAAAACATAAAAAGTTGTATACTTTCAGCCACAATAATGAACAAGTCAAATAAGTTTGCTCTAATTGGAATAAGGATACATTACAAAGACAGAAAATAACAGACCATACCTTCAGCCCCAACAGTCATTCAACTTTACTCTAAAACCTTAAACTAACAAACATTCATTTACCTGCTGCACTTTGAGCAGAAATAACACCCAGCTCATTCTTTGCAGTTGATAGAAAGTAAGCCCTTGCATCTCCAAGGGACAGCTTATCGAAAGAATCAAGGAAACTTTTTTGTAATTAGCCCCTTCAGTGTTGTTAAGCATAATCGATTTAGATATTAAATATATATCACTGGCTTAGCACCAAAATATAGATATCACAGAAAAGCCATATAACATTATGAAGAGGAACACAGGAGGAAAAGCTTTGTTCAGAAAACAATTCATAATCTCAGCCCCAAAAAAGGAAAACCATTCTTTTTCACATAACATTAACAAAGACATTCACACTCAAAGGATACCACAATAGCTCTGACAATGTCACCAGGGCGAAATGACAGGTGCATATCCACTTTATCAATCTCGGTTGCTCTAATATCTTGAAGCCTGTTAAAAGAAATAGCTCTGAGCTTTTTTATGTATACTTGTAATATCAGCAAAACAACAACTAACTTCATTACACAAATTACAAACTGAATATGAGTGAGATAGATGCAAAACCTTTCCATGTATTATTTAAAAGGAAAATTACATACCTAATTATGCCGGTAAAGTTTTCCCGCACAGACTTGGTGCCAAGACACATAATATCAGCAGAAGCCATTCTGGCCATCACTTTGGTAACCTACAAGGTCAGAAAATTATAGAATTACATATATGAATCAGTCCAATAATTCCGCCTCATAAGAAGCTACCAAGTGTATAGTCATCCTAATAGCATTGAACCAGCAACCAGTTTCTAATATACATGAAGGTGATAAACCTGAAGGTCAGTGTACCATTAATAATATGAATATGCATGTTTATTCCGAGTTTTCATAACAAACTTGTAGAATGTAGCCAATTATCAAAATCCAAGGATGAAAAAGATTGTGCAAGCATATAACAGAATACAGAGAAAACAACTTTAGCTTTACCAGTTATTTTTCTTATAAACAATGTTCTAATTTTCAAAGGTCTTTTTCCATAACGTGCCACTGTAACCAATACTATGCAATTATAGGAAACCAAATGCATGGTTTCTATTATGCTTAGATTAAATTCTTAATGCCGCCCTTGGAACCACCAAACCGAGTACAGCGAAACTTAAGAATTGAATCCTACGATAAGGAGGTACAAACTAGAAGATAGATACATAAAGAGCACCTGAAACAAAAATATTTACGGCACAGTAATGACATTGTAGGATTAGCATCTGTCAGAGACGACATGAACAGATTATGATTAAAAAAATTGATGAGCTCTTACTCTGGCAATGACAATAGATCCAGGCTCCGGTATGGCACCATGAGCCTTGTGACCAGTGACTTCCACAATGGGCTTCTACAAAGCACAAACCACAACAGTCAATATCATCAATGAAAATTCCACACCCACACCATATCATAAAAGTTAAATCAACACCTAGCTGAAGAAACAGTACGAAAACAGACGTAGGAATTCACAAGTTTCAAACTTTTCTCCTGAAACCTCAATTGCCATATATTAGAAACAGAAACTACACCCAGTTCTACAGCTCAAAGGGTAGATTTTCTAAAAAGTCTTAGACTTTTCATGAATCTGTCTGAAACTTGAATTCATTCTGTCAAAAATGAAGGACCCAATATTCAAAATTTGAACTTTTATATCAGAATAGACCAAAAATTCCAGCTTTATCTAATTTTCTCAAACCAAAATTTTGGGCAGACAAACAGTGTTCTAGGATTGAATAGAAGAAGAGCAAAATATTGGGTATATTTGATTTTTCTTGCAATTTATAAAGAGAAGGAGAGGTAATACCTGGTCAGGTGAGTCGGGAGGCGGGGATAGGATGCGGCGGAATCCAGTGAGGGAAGCATAGACGGTGAGATTATCAAGCGACACGTAGGCACCTGTCCCTGCTTTGAATTCGGACGCTCTTCCAAGCTTTTCACCTGGGGTCACCAACTCAGTATCTTTCTCCATGCTCCACACTGAATCTGAATGAAGAAGAAGAAGAGGAGCTGAGTGGCAAACGCTACTTCTCAAACTTACTTAGCGGCGGGACGCTTCTCTATTTTCACTATTTCTGAACATTCTTTTCTCTATTTTAAACCATCTTTTTTTTTCTCGTTTATGACTATTAATGCTAAATTAGCCCAAAAAAAGCAGACTATTAGTGCTAAGATTAATAGTGTAAAAAAAAATTCATCCCTTCTTACATGTATTGAAATTTATCCCAATTGTAAAAACGTAGCATTGAGGTGATATTTGTCGCTCCGGTGATTAAGAGCATTTAGTTTTATATTTCGGATCACACCGCAACATACATATTGTAAAGGTAATGCAAGCGCTTCATAGTCTTTGAGTTTTATTTTTATTTTTATTAATTTTTTAGAAATGTGATGGTACATCATAGATAAATATACATGATATATTTAGGGGAGTGAAATCCACACCCCCCTAATTGTAATCCACACCCCCACTACAGTTTTTTAATAGGGGAGTGAAATCCACACCCCCCTAATTGTAATCCACACCCCCACTACAGTTTTTTAATATTATTTATATCTCATTATTGTGAACTTCCTGATATGCCCTTGGTGTCAGAATTCTCTCTTTCAGAGACCAGACCGAAATTCAAAAAACTCACTCAATTATGTATGTAGGGAGTTTCGAAACACTGACCTCTTTCATGCAAAACTAACACCTCAACCACCAAAGCACACGTTACTGTTGTTAATATGTATACACAACACAATATTTATAAGTTGGTAGTAGCAAACCAAACCCACATGCCCACTTCTTTAATTTATTTATTGATTATTTTTTTAAAGTTTTTTTGTTTCATTTCATATTTGATCATTCATGTTAGTTTTATGAAATCATTCATTTCATAATATGAGAAAAAAAATGAATGTTCAAATATATTTTTAAATGAATGTTTAAATTTTAAATATATTTTTATACCTATAAATATAAAATTTACACCCCGCCCCTAAAATAAATAATCAAATATATTTTTAAATGAATGTTTAAATTTCAAATATATTTTTATACCTATAAATATAAAATTTACACCCCGCCCCTAAAATAAATAATCAAATATATTTTTAAATGAATGTTTAAATTTTAAATATATTTGTAAATGAATGTTTAAATTTCAAATATATTTGTATACCTATAAATATAAAATTTACACCCCGCCCCTAAAATAAATAATCAAATATATTTGAAATTTGAACATTCATTTAAAAATATAAATTGAGAAAAAAAATTGAATGTTCAAATATATTTTTAAATGAATGTTCAAATTAAAAAAAAAATGAATGATCACATATGAAATGAAACAAAAAAACTAAAAAAAAAATAATCAATAAATAAATTAAAGAAGTGGGCATGTGGGTTTGGTTTGCTACTACCAACTTATAAATATTGTGTTGTGTATACATATTAACAACAGTAACGTGTGCTTTGGTGGTTGAGGTGTTAGTTTTGCATGAAAGAGGTCAGTGTTTCGAAACTCCCTACATACATAATTGAGTGAGTTTTTTTAATTTCGGTCTGGTCTCTGAAAGAGAGAATTCTGACACCAAGGGCATATCAGGAAGTTCACAATAATGAGATATAAATAATATTAAAAAACTGTAGTGGGGGTGTGGATTACAATTAGGGGGGTGTGGATTTCACTCCCCTATATTTAAAGGAGAGTCAAAAAAATTGACAATTCACAACCTAATATGAAAGTGCACACTTTTTTTTTTTGGTCAATATGAAAGTGCACACTAAGATTATGTATTTTGCGTGGGCAAGCAATCTAAAAACATTCATTTGGAAATTGTGTGCATTTGGGTGAGAAGCCAACAAATCGATAGAAGATTAGGTCAAAAAGCCCTAGATTTTTATCGATTTCACGTTCTCAAAGCTACAAAAAGGCATGGCTTTCTTGCATGATACCATGAAGGCTCTCAAATTGACCAATCAAAGCAACAAAAGGAAGCCTCCCATTCCATAAATCATATCTTTCAAGCTCTACACTACTTTGCATTAATAAAACGTACATGCATAACCAGAAATTAACTAACTAAGATCGATATCGATGGATGAACTTGACTGACTATTCTAGGATGAAGAGGACTCGAACTTGTAGTGTTTATCAATGGCAGTCGAAACGTCCCAAGTGCAACTGAGTCCTTTGGGGATGGTCACAATGTCTCCTGCACCGAACTCTACAAACTCAGATGATGAGGAGCCTCCTTTAGGATACACCTTCACTCTGCCCTTTACCAGATAACATGTCTCTGCTGCCTCAAACTTGAGTGTGTACTTCCCTGGTGCACATCCCCATCTGGAAATTAAAAGTAAAACAATACATAATACAGTAATAATTGGTTCATTGTGTTTTTGCATGGAATTAGGTAATTACTAGCTAGGTAAAAGGATCAAGACTCACTTGGGCCATGAGTTAATACCCAATTCGGATAAGCGTGAATCCGATGGATTGCTTTCCACTGTGATGCCCAGATTGGGAAATGTTGAATCTGCAGAATCTGATGTTGTTGCCATGACAGACACAAGAAATTAAAGACATAAATTAAAAAATGTTAATGAATACAGAAAGGGAACAAGAAGAAACAAGATAAATGAGAAGAAGGAGATGAAAGAAGCAGGGGATGGGAAGGAGTTGTGGGGTAGTTGGCCAACTCGTGTATACATTAAGAGCTTTTAGTAATTGGGGACACATGAACTTGAGCAAAAATAGAGAAAAAGAATAAAAATAAAATGTGGGCAGAAGCTACTCTATCAGAGCCAGGTTTCGATCCTGGGACCTGTGGGTTATGGGCCCACCACGCTTCCGCTGCGCCACTCTGATTTGTTAATAATGTTTGCACAAGTCTTTATTTAACAATGGCTAGATTTAGACAAACCAAGTTAACAAAGTCGTAGAATTTGATGAAGGTGCCAAGACAATTGGAAAAGTAAAGTGAATTCATTCTCAAACCTCTAATCTGCCAACCAACTAAACGCTTATCGCTCTTATTTTTTTTTTCCGATCGAGTAGGTAAATACTGTAAATGAAGTTAATTAATTACTTTTACAACCAGCATAATATATTCAATCTCTATTTCTGATTAAGATGAGCTTCACATGCACCAATGATCAATCTAAATATGCATGTTTGCCATCCTACGCAGAAAAACCTATTTATATTTATCTTTGAATCTTCGATCTTTTGCCATGATTTAGATATAAAGGGGAGGCATTTTCATTGAACATGTAATTCAATAAACTTTTGTAATACAATATATATTTATGGGATTGTTCTTACTTTCAACTCATTAGAACTTTGTCTATACATGTATAGCTTCGATCCTTACCCTGCATGATATTCATAAATTTCATGATGTAAATGACAAGAATCATCACTTTATTTTAAGAAACTCATGACTCATATTATTTTAAACCTTTCTAACTTTCAACACTCTTAACAATATCAAGATCTTAATTAATGTTCGTCCAAAAAATAAAAAAAATCTTAATTAATGTGTCAGGATGTTGCCCGCGCGTCACCATATACTCAAGTAAACATTCCAACACAAACAAAATCTTCTTTAACTTCATCGCTAAATCAAAAAAAAAAATCAACTCCATATATCTAAGAGATAAAAATTAATTTACTCCAATATCTCGAATAAGACAATTGAAGTACTAAAACAAAATTTCACATGGTTATAAAATATGAACATGTTAGTGGCAGATAAATATCAATTGACCAATTGAATATATTGCCGTAATTCATACGTCAACATATGTGAGTGAATATTGTTTCGTGTGTTAATTCCCATTAGCAGCTGAAATGTAAAATATGTTCAAATTCAAAATTCCAAAGTTGTGATTTTTTGAATATGGTCATGTATACGGTAATCCATTTAGGTATTCATGCGCCTTGGTCGTGCATGTGTGACTATTTAGGCTTTAGATGTGTATAGTTGTATGCATTCGTAGCTTGGTCAATTAGTAAAGAACTCTATGTATGTCATTCAAGTGGTATCTATAAACTAAAAATTAATTTACTCCAATATATATCTGTAATACCCACCGGGTTTGGGGCGTGACAATATCCCCTACAACACGTATGAAATACTTGAATAAAACTATTATGATATAAACTAGTTGGTAGAACTAGATGAACAACAACCCATTTTATTATATAGCCGCAACTCATACGTTGATGAAAACATGCATGTTCGACCATATTGAGTGATCAAATTCTCTTTCGCTTGTGATTTTTTTAATATGAACATGTATATAATACGTACACCATCCATTTAAGTATTCATGACTTGGTCGTGTTGTTATTATATGTGCTTAATCTAGGTTATGAAGGGTCATTCGTGGCTTGGCCAATTTTGTTCCTATGACTCCAAAATTTGCCATATTAATTTCCACTCTTATGATCATGATTCATAGGATTACATAGATTCCATTATTTCTTAGTCATAGTTTTTGGTCCCACTCCCACAATTCTTGAAAATGAAGTATTAGATTTTCCAACTAACCAATCAAAGAATTAGTGTCAACTTCTAAATTCATATGATTCAATGTTGATATGTAAGTAGTCTCGAGTAGTATGATTATCATAGCTGCTATGCATTTTTGTCAATACACTAGCTTGTAGGTGGATTAATCTTTGATAAATTAACATGATGGTTTCAAAGCCAAAGTATGATGTCTACATAAATCAAAAGAATGAAAGATACACATAATATGTCAACAAGTCTTTTATGAAATTTGGAAGTTAATGTATGAAATGAGATACCATCATATTAATATGTTGATAGTCATTGTCATTATCAAGCAAAAAATAAAAAAATAATCGGTTAAGCCAATAGCGCTCAACATTGTTTAGGTTCGAAATTAATAGAAACATAAATTATAAATTTAAGAATTGAAAAAAATAAAGTAAATTGAACTCAAGATTTAAAACTCTATGCGACGCTTGTACTGCGGTCCATCTCACCTCGCCATGTCGTTAAAAAAGAATTGCTAGTATTACAGCAAATATATCAGCATTTTCTTAAATTAAGGAAATTATGTGATAACTCAAATAAAATATTTTGATGAAAAATAAACAAAATTAAAAGTGTTGAAGAAAACAGAGTAGGTAATAAGTAATAAGCAGATAAAAACTTCCCTCTCTTTTCACACAGAGACACCCACTCACAACAGCAACTACTTTTCTTCTCCATTGATGCGATTGATGCGCTTACTCTTCCCCCCAAACCCAATCAAAACCCTCTTCAACTCGCTCCGATCCCACTCTCTCAGCTCAATGGCCATACCCCCTCCCAAGTCAGCCATGGCTTCCGCCATCGTCGACAACGAGGCCGGTGTCGCTCGCCGCTTCTGGATCAAGTTCCGGCGAGAATCGATTTTCGCTATGTTCCACCCCTTCTCGCTCTGTTTGGCTTCTGGGAACCTCAAGATTGAGTCTTTCCGCAGTTACATCGCCCAAGATGCTCACTTTCTCAAGGCCTTCGCTCACGCGTGAGTTTCCTTTCTCTGTTCTTGAATTGGGGGTTTTGGGACTGTTTAGGTTCTGGGAAAATGAAGTGATTGAATCTAAATCCGCATCTGGTGTATGTTTATAATCTACTGCTTCTATTAGATTGTATACCTTTGTTCACTAATTGGGTCGTATTTAAAGTGCAGAATATTCTTTTTTTCGTAGATTTGTTTGTTAATTTGGAATGATTTGTTCCATTTATTAAGCTCTTGCAAGTTAGTTAACAGCTTTACGAACCTTCTTGCTTTAGATTTTAGGCAAGAACTCATGAATTGGCCAAATATGGATAATGTCATTATCCCCTAATGCCCATAATTAAGGTCTGGTGAATTTAATTGGTCTATATTGTGGTAGGAAAATATGAGACAGGAAGTGTAGTTAGATTGTGAATGTGGAGTTTTAATCTACATGAAGAAAGGATATATGGGTTGATGAAAACTTGGTATCTACCATCTACTTGTTTAGGCAAAGTTATTGATTTTTCAGTGTAGGGTTTTCAAATTCGATTCTTTTATCTTTTTTCTTCACATGCTCATAGCTAAGGCCGAGTAAGGTCTCATTTTTGTTTATCTGTTCTTTGCCTTCTTGGGCTCTTTGGCTGCTGAAGAAACATAGGAAATGACAAAGAAGTAAAAACATATGTCAAAAATACTGTTGTTAAGTAGTTTGACACTTGCTCTTTCATCACCTTTCCTTTGCTTTGCTTCTGTATTTATATTAGGTTTTTAATGTCTTATGGTATTATGCTATGATTTCTAAAGAAATTCTTTTTTTTTCTTGAAAGTGTACCAGAAATTATGTTAGGATTTTGAAATCAAAGCTTTATTTGGTTGCTGAGAAAAGGTTTGAAAAGAAAAGAAAAGAATAGGAAAAAAAAAAAACTTTGGCTAAGATGGAGAATCATATTGTTATCTGGCTGGCATAATTGAACTGATTGACTTATTTGGTTGGCTTTATGGTTCTTTGGAAACAGAGCAACTAAAATCATATAGTTAATTTTTGTTTTTCTGTTTTCTCAGCAACCAAATGGAGGTAAAGTATTTTGGAAATATTTATGTGCATTAAATGAGGTAAGTTTTTTATCTGTTTCCCTTAAATCTAAAATACTGTACAAAATAGGAATAGGGTATGATTTAGTATTCAGAACTAGGGAAGTTTGTATTAGGTATTAGGAATGAGTTTAGGTGATTTATATGTTCGTTCTTTGTTAATGTCTATGCATTTTTAGGTATGAGTTGGCGGAAGAGTGTGCAGATGACGATGATGCAAAGCTTGCAATTTCGGAGCTAAGGAGTGCTGTTATTCAGGAACTGAAAATGCATAATTCATTTGTGCTGGTAAGATGAAGGGTTCTAGTGTCTAAGATATAAGACTAGACATGTAAACTACAACTGACTTGTAATAGTCCAAATATGCATTTTGAATAATTCAATGTATTCTTTATATGCAAACAATATAAAAAATAACTGTTTGCTACATGGTTAAGTTACATTTGCCATTGTCTAAATGTAAGGGTAAATGCAGGAATGGGGTTTAGAAATTGCTAAAGAGAGCTCTATCAGCTCTGCAGCAGTGAAGTACACAGAGTTCTTATTGGCAACAGCCTCTGGTAAAGTTGAAGGAGTAAAAGGCCCTGGTAAACTTGCAACTCCATTTGAAAGAACCAAAGTTGCTGCTTACACCCTTGGTGCCATGACTCCTTGCATGAGATTGTATGCCTTTCTAGGTAAGGAGTTCAAGGCACTTTTAGATCCCAAAGAAGGCACTCACCCATACAAGAAGTGGATTGACAATTATTCTTCTGAAAGTTTTCAGGTTTGTGATATCATTTTTTTTGTTTCACCTTGTTTCAACATAAAAAGTCTTCTTTACTTCAACAACTTAGTTATTGTTATCCTTGAATTTAGGCATCAGCTTTGCAAACCGAAGAGTTGCTCGATAAGCTAAGTGTCTCTTTGACTGGCGAGGAGCTTGACATCATTGAAAAGCTTTATCACCAAGCCATGAAACTTGAGATAGAGTTCTTTTCAGCCCAGTCACTTGTTCAACCAACTGTAGTTCCTCTTATTAAAGAGCATAACTCTACAAAAGATCGCCTGATGATATTTTCAGATTTTGATTTGACTTGTACTGTTGTTGATTCCTCAGCCATTTTGGCTGAAATTGCAATAGTAACTGCCCCAAAATCTGATCAAAGTCAATCCGAAGATCAGATTGCTCGGATGTCATCAGCTGATCTCAGGAATACATGGGGCCTTCTTTCCAAGCAGTACACAGAGGAGTATGAGCAATGCATAGAAAGCATTACTCCTACTAAAAAAGGTATACTGACAAATTCTTGTTTAATACTTATGAATTTTCAACTTTTTGTTTTGGAAGTGTGAAATTGTTGGAGAATCACTTTGATGGGGGTTACTTGCTCAAGATTGATCGTTTTCCCTTTGTTTGGTTTGCAGCAGAGTTTGTCTATAACAATCTGCATAAAGCGCTAGAGCAACTTTCAGAGTTTGAGAAAAAGGCAAACAATAGAGTGATAGAGTCAGGGGTTCTAAAGGGTCTTAATATTGAAGATATAAAAAGAGCTGGTGAACGTCTCATTCTTCAAGATGGTTGTATTGATTTCTTCAAGAAAATTGTCAAAAGTGAAAACTTGAACGCAAATGTTCATGTTCTTTCATATTGTTGGTGCGGTGATCTTATTAGGTCAGCTTTTTCATCAGGTACACATCTCTTCTGAATATTTGTAGAACTTGTACATTGATTCTCATTTTATATGTTTATGCAATATACAAACCACGTTGTTTTGTTATTTTATTGTTGTCATTCTTGTTTTAGGGTTTTATGCTCCTTTTATTGAGTGTGGTATCTTTCCTTTTCCTTTTCACTTGTACAACTGTCAGCATTATGTATGTATGACTTTTGGTGCAGGGGGTTTACATGAGCCGAATGTTCATGCAAATGAGTTCACATTTGAAGATTCCATTTCCACTGGTCAAATTGTTAAGAAGGTGGAGTCTCCTATTGACAAGGTTCAAGCTTTCAGAGATATTTTAAAAAGTTGTCAAAGTGACGGGAAGAACTTGACTGTTTACATTGGAGATTCAGTGGGTGACTTACTTTGCCTCCTGGAGGCAGATATAGGAATTGTCATAGGGTCAAGCTCAAGCCTGAGGAGAGTGGGGACCCAATTTGGTGTTTCTTTTGTTCCATTGTTTCCTGGTTTAGTTAAGAAACAAAAAGAATACGTTGAAGGAAGGTCTTCTAATTGGAAAGGGTTAACTGGCGTTCTTTACACAGCGTGTAGTTGGGCTGAAATACATGCCTTTATTTTGGGGTGCTAGAACCTTTCGTTGTTCTTATGCACGCAAGCTTGTGCTTAAACAAAGGAATCATTCATATACAGCTGAACAAAAGGATCAAAATTGGTGTCCTATCAAAAAACAAAGATTAAGTAAGTTGGTGGCTGATTTTATAAAGGCCACAGATTTGGTGCTGTCTTGCTCTTTTTTCTTCTTTCCTTCTTTTGGGGTGTTCTCAATCGGAAATGTGATGTTGGCCTATTAGGATGCTGTAAACAGGTGTTTGCCATTTCCTCTGCTTCTTTCATCTTTTTCCTTGGCACTCCTTTTCCGGTTATTCTTATATAACTGCTTCTCTTATATGCTTCTTGAAATCCTCTATTTTCAGGAATCGAGAGCTTACAGGCAGCAATGAATCAAAACAGAGATTGTTATATCCATTTGTCCATATAAACATTTCAAGTTCTGTATCTGTATTATGATAGTTGATTGCTGTTCGATTATTTGAGATGAATGGCAGTTTCAGATGGTGTATTTTTGATGAAACCAAGGTCCCCTATTATAAATGCAGATGCAAAGTTTATGTTATCTTTGGATTTGCAGCTTTCTCCACTAAGTTTTTGCTTCTAATCTTTGTGACCTCTATTAGTCTTTTTTTTTTTTTGGACGAAAACCTCTATTAGTCTTATCCAGTATACCTCATAAACCTTTTAAACTGGATTAGTCTTATCCAGTCTTAATATAGGTCATCCGTAATTGACAGCTTCACCTGGGAGGTTGAATGTCCTTTGTTTTTTTTGTTTTTAGATAAAAAGCCACCAATTTCTTTAAGTCTACTATATTCCATGCTTGCCTTTGAACTTTTTCTTTTTCTTTTCATATGTATACATTATTTGGTTTGTCAATATTTCTCATCGTCCACTATTAAATTGCACGCTTGCTTGCATCATTCTTTTGGAAAATCCGATTTGAAATATGGAAATGTAAAAGACTTGGACATATTAGAAGGAAGATTACATCTTTTGAGTCAACTTCACAATATCCATTACAATTTTCCAGAAAAGACTAAATGACAATAACCACGATGTGTACTATATGATATGGAATCCTTTGTCGGCCATACGATCCTGATGGAGTTTAGCACAACAAGTTATGGAGTCAGAACAAATGCAACATCAATGTCAAAGCAAATGAAAGACCAAAAATACGAAAACGAGTATCTAATTTAATTAGTTCATTATGTATGTTTAGTGCATAACGCACATGCACTCAAACTGGCATAGAGAAAAAGAATCATATAAACTAATGGATATTTAATATGTTAATATATATATATATATATATAAATTAATGGATATTAAGAAGACAAGTTGACCACCACTATGTCCATTCATTAGGACAAGGTTCTTCATTTGTCATTAATTTCTGTTTATTTCAACAAAGCAAGGATAATTATCGAGCCTATGTAAAGCTTTTCCGAGAAAATTCATTCATTCTCTAACCAACAGTTTCTTATCCTCCCTCCATAGTTTTTTGATCCATTGGAGGTGGGCCGGTCAGGAACCAGCACCCACCTAAGAACACATGCAATTTGGGCCGAAGCCCCCGACGAGTATCCCAGCAGCCCATCCCGCTCACCCATTACCGGGGTATTGCGGGGCCAAGCCTTAATGCCAGACTAATCTCTCGGTCGCTAGCGCACGAACCCACTCACAGCGGGCCCCTCAAACTAGCTGGCCAATCTTCACACAACTATATTTCAAGTATGTGCCCAAATGTGCCAAGTTGGGGATCGAACTCAGGTTGGGGGGTTCCCAACCTTGCATCCGTGCCAACTCAACCACATGGGTTGGTTATCCTCCCTCCATAGTTGTGCAAAGAAGAATGCTAGTCAGTTTTTTTTTTTTAATAAACATTGATAGAGATGATCGACTTAATCTAGTTTAATCTTAACTTTATTCTCAATTTTCTCTTACCACTTGTGCTAACCCAAGTGTCTTCATATCATCACCTTGATGTCAATTTTTGTAGAAAATCAACTAAATCGAAAATTGTTTAGATATTTAACTATTTTCAAATAAATAGATGATTTTAGTGATAATTAAACTCTTTTAAAGTGAGTAATAATAAAGAAAATTATAAAATATCTACTAATAGATGCATAAGTCTCCTCTATTTAAGTGGGAATGTGGGATGTCTCGAGTTGACTTCAAAGACGACTAGTCCTTGTGTTATAATGAACAAAAAAAAAAGAACAAAAAATTACTAGCATTTCTTTTAAGTGCAATTGCTTCCAACTATTTACTTTTACTTTGATATATGTCTAGAAATTTTCCAAGTAAACTATTGGCTTAATGATGTTACAGATATTAGAGATTTAGAAGTTTGAATTACCTCTCATACAAAATTTTAAATAAACAAGGCTGCTTGGAAAATCTTGTTTGGTGGAAACCATGATATTGTGGGGACGTTTGTTGTCGTCACTTGTACGAGCAAAATGTTTTTAACAGTTGAAGGTCACACCATCATCATCATCACTGTTGATGTTGTGCTTCGGACTGAAGAATTCTCAGAATCATTATAAGCACAAGAAAAGAAAACACTTTCAGTCAGATCTGGTGCGCTTAAATTTTGTGTGATCGGATACGCTTCGAAATCTGATTGGTCCCTGTCAACAAAAACCGAAAAATCCATAGACTTTAGAAGCACAACTTACAGATTGATTGGTGCTTATTATGTTCCCTTCGTATTGCCAATGCACTGGATTGTCATACTTGTATGCTTTTTCATAGACCTAAAAGTAAAAATCGTTCGCTTTTGAAAAGTTTGATAAGGTGAAACTTGATGAAATTAAGAAAATGGGTTTACTTTGTTTAACTGACTAACCCTTCATGCCCTTGGACTCTGACGTATTCTGATATACATATACTTCTCATACTCTCATTTTGATTAAGTGAAGGGCTAGCTGCTAAGATATTATATATGTTTACCTAATTAAGCAGCTTTGAGAGGATATTAATTTCTGTTTAAGAAAAGTAAGGACGTCCTCGTTTCAGGCTTGTAATTCAACAATCATTTATTTAGTTAAAATTAAAATCGATGAGCATAGTGTCATTTCGACATACAAGAATTTTTTACGTCTAAAAAAGGATTCGATGAGATTTATTTTCTTATAAATTATGAAGACAATTGCATGCCTTAATTAAGTGCCTTGTGGTTTGATTCGATATATAAGAAATAGTACGTTGATCTGACCTAAATAATGAAAAGGAAGCTCCCACTTGATATGTATCTAAACGAAATCTATGTAATCAATCTCAACTATACAACAAAACTTTCCCTTGACTTTGCTACTTAATTACAAGTCCTTAATCAACCCATGTTATTTCCAATAGACCTTCCCCACTTACCAGTCATGACTCATTACATATGCAAAGCACCATTTTCGTACTACAAATTTGCTGGCTTTACTTATTTAATTATTGTTAAGTGAATCATGATCATGGCCAATACCTCATGCAAAGTCAAACTAGAGCAATATTGCTAACTACATTGTTTTAGATGGAGGTTAATTAATTGAAAGGGTAAAGAAACCATTTACACTAGTGACAAGGTCAACTATATACAATAACCTCAAAAGCAATTATATAATTAAGCGCGCAACTACATTAATGCCGCCATATTCTTATAAACTTATAATGTCATTTATGCAATACCCAAGAGCTATCTTGTGTAAATAAACAAGGACACAACCACCTTAATTGATTATAAGCCAGCTTAGCTTGTCCAATAGGGAGCTTTGGCCAACTATGAACGAATATTAATTTTGTTTTATTGATTCTTTGGCTTAGTGAATCCAAATTAGATAGCTCAGCTCAGATTCCCACTTCAATTATAAGAGGGCGCGCTGGCTTCCTTTATTTTACTTGATGGGATATTCCTTTTTATCAGGTACAACACAATCAGACATGTGAAGTAGGTCCTGCTCTATACCTATAATTTAATTAAAATTTCCTTTTCACCTTTGTTTGATCCGTCTCTCACATCAAGAACCAAGAATCTAATCTCTATGCTTCCCCATTCAATATAAGTACAACCAACCACCCCCAACTTATATTCCCTCTTCTTCGATCTTCTTCTTCTTCTTCTTCTATTTCCTCCTTCTTCTTGTAACTGAGTTAATTGGTCCACGGAATTAATCGAAGAAGTCATGGTGGTTCAAGAGCTGAGATCAAGATCAATGTTGAGAGCAGATGATTGTTGTTCGAGGTTCGAAAACTTTGTGTTATGGCCTGATTTACAGAAGTAATTAAAGAAGGTGATGAAGTACGTACTGGAGGAGAAATGTAACCTCAGGCAAGTCTGATTCTTGGCTTTTCGATCAAATATATTATGATCATGCGATCATCATATATTCCTTTCCCTTTTTCGTTTTGCAATGACCGCCCTTTTCCTCTCTTTCCTACTGATTTTGGCTTGGTTGTCAAGAAATCAATGGAGGAAATAAACTGAAATAAAATTTTGTTTGTGTTTTGTTGTTTAGGGTTTTCTCCATTTCTGTGATCTTTATGAATACTGTACGTAAGAGATATCATTATCCTTGTACAACATAATTGGGTTTAATTTTTGTTCTGTGTTTCCTGTTGAACGATCAATGAATCATTGACACCTCAGAAGTATCTGTTCATCGATATATGCTTTTACTGTATGTACTGTATTTGAACAGAAATTTTGATTCTTATGTCCCAATTATGTTATTTTCGCCGTACATATCCATCAGTAATAGATGAGGTGTAGGATATATATAGAGATAATGGAATCTAGTTGGTACGTGGTTGGATAAAAATTAAAGCTACGAACCCCCATACGTAAGTGTCTGATTATTTTCAAATAATAACTTCACGTTATACATGTATATGTATGTATGTATTTATAAATCACAGGGGTTGATTAAGTAGAGCAAATGATCCTCCACATTTCTTAAGAATACTGGGAATTGAATCAACGAATGAAAATTGTGGGGCTGCTGCTATTGTTACCCAGCACATGTTTAACACCAGAATAAAGAAGATGAAGATCTAGCTAGCTAGCTCTTGTAAAGTGAAGTTGTGAGGCTGCTGCCAAGGGCTCCAGATAGTTGGGAAAGGAGAAGAAGAAAGTAAAATACCTTGGATAATGTATTAAACTCCTCTTTATAGTAAAATTGATCTGTAGGAGAACTAAAAAGACAAGTTTCTATGATAATTGCCGAACTACTTATAATTCTACACCGTCCAAGTATGATGTATTTTTGACAATTTGTTTTCGTTACTTTGTGGATAAAATTGATACTTCTCATCAAAAAAATAAATCAAGTACAATTCCAAGAAAACCCTAGCTATTTTGAATTAGATATGCAAAACTGTAGGTAGTTAACCCATTGTAACTATAAGGCTAATTATACTTAACACCATCTAAGTATAAGATATATGTTTGTATATATACGTACATATCAAGAAATATAAGTGTTACTACCTAAAAAAAACGAAATATATGTGTGCTAGAAACTACTTAGAATGAAGAAAGATACACATGAACCTTCCTTGGGAAGATGGAATCTTTTTGACCAAACTCCTCACATTGTTTTGACCAAAAAAAAAAAAAACTCCTCACATTGTAAAAGCAAGAACAAAGGGGCCATAATATATTGTAGCTTTCTCTGCATATTTTATTTTTTATTTTTTACGTTAATATAGTACTTGTTATCTGCTACGTACGATTCAGGATAAGGATCGATGATGGATCACTGAAAGTCTCACCCAACTATCATAATTTCCTTTTCCTTTTCCTTGTATTAACTCTTAGTTAGTCACCATGTGTGTCATCTAGTGCAAAATGACATGCAACTGTCTATAAAGAAAAAACAAATTAAAGAGGAAGATGAAGAATAAAAAGACAATCCAGTTTGGATTTTTCTATTGGTCAGTGACTCATCAAAGACTTAGTGACTACCTCATAGAAAATATAAATATGGTTGATGATTAGCTCATGAATGACATGCAGTTCATATATATAATAAGCTGATGAATCATAAGATCCAGAATCTCATGCATAAGCAAATTAGTGAAGACGGATCCAGAATGATATCATTATAGAATTGCATATTGGTGAATATATAAGCACTTTGTCAGTTTGTTGTGGACTTGGAGTGTCCGTACGTACCTACAACTGTATATAAAGGATATATAAAGTTGATCAGCAGCAAGTTGGACTAGTTTAAAAGATTTTGAATCCCCCAATGTGTGGCTTCCTTTAAAAGTGTTTTTTTTCTATCAGTGGATGCTAATCAGCTAATGGAGGTTTTTATTTATTTTTATTCATTTTTCTTCGATTTTTCAAACCATTAAGCAGCTAGTAAGTATAGTATATCTGTATATCGATTTTTCAAATTTATATATATATATATATATATATATATATATTAAGTATAGTATATCGATATTTCAAATATATATATATATGCACATAGCATAGAGCTCAATATATATATACACGACACATTTAATTACTAGCTATCTCTAACCAAATAAATAGATATACTCACCAAAACTCTAAAGGCACTTGGTAATTTGATTATAAGGAATATGGTCAATAATGCCCTAATCTAAAATGAAATTGTCCAGAAAAAAAAGAAAGAAATTAGATCCCTTAACATACAAGAAATCAGGAAGATCGATTCAAAGTTTGGATTTATGCAGCTTCTTCTTCATGCCCGTCAATAAGGTAAGAAGTTTCATCATCTGTATCTGCAAACTCTAATTTCCTAATATACAATTAATGTTGAAACTCTAGATACGATGAAAATCTTGATAAGTGATATTATTTTTTACTTCTTTGTTTATATTTTTTTATATGCCGCACGATTTAGAAAAGCTTGAAGACCTATTTTCGGAATAATTGGTCTTCAAGACTACCTTGAGAGCCAACATGCAAGATTGGTGGTAATGAGCTTGTTTTTCTCCCTTGTTTCTCTCGTCGCAAGTTTAGAGACAATATATCATTGGCTCGAATTGGACGCCTTAGAAAAGAATAATGAATAATCAAAGTTTGGCCTTGTACATCCCTCTTTGCACACTTGTCAGTCTGGAAATTTTTTTTTTGGGACATGTAATATACTGTATCAAAGTGTCACGCCCCGGACCCGGTGTCGGTGGATTTTAGGCACCTAAATCCGAATTCGAGGTGTGAGCATTAAAAAGTAAAAATAAAATAAAATACAAGAAAATGCGTTTCCACTGCGAACTCTGATCTAATTAAAAATAACAAAATCCTTTACAAATACAAAAATAAAAACACCTTGATCTAAGCTCGTCATTCTATGCTCGTCAAACTCTAGGTAATTCTCTGCAAAAAATATTAGAGATTGATGGGTGAGCAAAACCACGCGCAAAATCTCACCATTCGTAGAGCATAAATTTTAGAAGATGTTCCAATTGATGGAGTTCAAAAAGGTCGAGTCTTTTATGTTTTATAAATTTTTTAGTTTTCCGACTTTGGAAAATCGAAAAACATGAAGGAGTCGAGCTTTTCGAGTTCCGTCAGTTAGGACATCTTCTAAAAATTATGTTTTACCAATGATGTGAGTTTCACAGGAGAAAAGTTAAAAAAAAAAATGTGGGTTGGCTTGCTTTAGCACATTTAGAGGCACCATGGCATCCGGAAATATGTCAAATCTTCTCAACACCATTTTTTCTTCAAATATACCTATGTCAAAATCTCACCATTGGTAAAACATGATTTTTAGGAGTTTCAATTGGCCGAACTCGAAAATCTTGAGTCGTTGATATTTTACGAATTTTCTAGTTTTTCGAGTTTGAAAAATCATAAAAAATAAAGGAGCCAACCTTTTCGAGTTCCGTCAGTTAGAGAAGTCTTTACAAAGCATGACTTGTGGGTGGGATGATTTTGGAGAGAAAATAGGAACATGCGACTTTGGCCAAAATATTGTGTGCAGTTTTGGGTGAGAAACCCTGGTTTCGGAAAAAAAAAATTGAGATAAAATGTTGGGGTTAGTATCTACTATCTTTGAACATTATTTTTTGGTGAAACCTCATAGTAAGACCATAAAAATTGGACGTTAACCTCGCTTGCCAATGGCGTTAGCCTTGCTTGTATGGACATGTTAGCTCGCATGGGCATGGGCATGTGAATTGTAGTTTGTTTTTTAAATTATCCCTGCCAAAATCTTCCCGTTTGTAGAGCATAAATTTTAAAACGTGTTCCAATTGACGAAATTTAAAAAGTTCGAGTTGTTTTTGTTTTATGAATTTTCTAGTTTTTCGATTTTGAAAAATCGAAAAACATATACAATTCGAGTTCCGTCAATTGGGACACCTTTTAAAAATCATACTTTACCAATAATGTGATTTTCGCACGGAAAAAGTTCAAAAAAAAAAAGAGTTGACATGGTTTGACACGTTTGGATGTGTCATTGCATGCCAAAACATGTAAAACTATGTCAACACCATTTTTCTTCAAATATGTCTGTGTCAAAATCTCATCATTGATAAAACATGATTTTTAGAAAGAGTTCCACTTGACGGAACTCAAAAATCTCGAGACGTTTATGTTTTATGAATTTTCTATTTTTTCGACTTTGGAAAATCATAAAAAATAAATAAGATTATCTTTTCGAGTTTCGTCAATTAGAGAATTCCTTACAAATCATGACTTGTGGGTGGAAAGATTTTGGTGAGAAAATAAGAATATGCGATTTTGACCAAAAATCGTGTGCTATAGTCCACAGTTTTGAGTGCGAAACCATGGTTTCGAAAAAAAAAACTCTTTTTTGAGAGAAAATGTTAGGATTAGTCTCCACATTTTTAGACTACCAAAATTGGACGTTAGCCTCACTTGCATGGGCATGTTAGCCTCGCTTGCATGGGCATGTTAGCCTCGCTTGCATGGACATGTTAGCCTCGCTTGCATGACATGTGAATTGCAGTTTTTTTTTTTTGGAAATTTTTATGTATTGAAATCTCACCATTTTTAGAGCATAAATTTTAGTAGGTGTTCCAATTAACGGAATTCGTAAAGCTCGAGTTGTTTATGTTTTATGAATTTTTTAGTTTTCCAACTTTGGAAAATCGTAATATATAAATAATTCGAGGTTTTTGAGTTCCGTCAGTTGGGACACATTCTAAAAATCATGCTTTAGTAATGATGTGATTTTGGCACTGTTAAAGTTTAAATGAAATGGTGGTTGACATGGTTTGGCACGTTTGGAGGTGCCATGACATTTTTTCTTCAAATATGTCATTGTCCAAATCTCACCATTGATAAAACATGATTTTTATAAAGTGTTCTAATTGACGAAACTCGAAAAGCTCGAGTTGTTTATGTTTTATGAATTTTCTGCTTTTTCGACTTTGGAAATCGTAAAATGTAAACAAGTCGAGGTTATAGAGTTTCGTCAATTGAGACACCTTATAAAAATCATGCTTTACCAATGGTGTGATTATGGCACAAGAAAAATTCAATAAAAAATAGTGTTGACAAGGTTTGAAATGTTTCACCATGCCATGGCATGCTACGAGTGCCACTATGGCACCTCCAAAGGTGTTGAACCATGTTAAGTCCCTTGTTTTAAAATTAACCCTTGCCATAACATCACCATTGGTAAAGTCTAATTTTTAGAAGGTTTTTCAATTGACGGAACTAAAATATCTCAACCCGTTTTTTTCTTATGATTTTCCAAGTCGGAAAACTAAAATATTCGTTAAAAAAATCCGGTAGATTGTGATCCGACCAATTATTAGAAATGGGGCTGAACAACCTAAACCAACCTAAATTTAATCACGTCAAATACAGAGAAATGGGGCTTCAAGTCTTTCTGCATAAAGTGGATGACTAGATTGTGATCCGACCAATTATTAGAAATCTAGCTAAACAAAACCTTGAAGTCATGCTTGTTGTATGGCAGCAGTATTGATATGAAAGGTAAAGATTGTGAAGAAGAATGTAAAGATCATCATTAACAGTTTCTGAAACAATGTTACAACAAATTTCCAGAAGAAAAAACACTTCTAAATCAACACTTTCTTGCAATATTTTACAAATTAATCGTCGGGCATTCCATCTGAAACAGACTACAACAAAGAAACCAAACACTGCTTACCGTACATACTCAGTTCTTCTTTTGGTCAATAGTTTACATACTCAGTTTTAGTTCACTGGTCAACATATCTAACAAAAGCTCCTACTTCTCGTAGCCTCTCGGTCTTCAAGGCCTCTCAAGAATGACCTAGTTGCAAGGTGCTCTGACGCATACGTCATGAAAGATGCCAAAACTAGGCCTCCCACAACCATTAATCCTAACCTGATAAAAATCATATAATCTGTCAATTGTTGTTTTTGTCAATGATGGTTTTTAAAGTTTATCTCAGAAAAGAGCAACTGGTTATATGCAAACATAAGGAGACAAAACATGAGTACAAATATTAGCCCATGAACGAAGACTGGAATAGACTATAGTGACAGATTATAACTTTAAATATTAAAGCATATAAATTTAATGTTTCAATCTTCTTGATATCATGCTTAAAATCATTTCAAAAGGATCAACATTGCAACTGTAACTCAAATTTTCCATAGGGTAAACCAACAGTGCTCTTAGCACTAACATAAGTACGACTGGTCAAGCAAATTACCTTAAAAATAGAGCAGTGATACCAAAAAGACATGGCAAAGATGGAGTAGCAATAGCCAAAAATGCCATTCCTAGCCCATAATGCAATGAAGCACTATCACACAAAGATACTTGCCGTTGATGACCTATAACACATCCAATAACCACAAACTAATTAGAAAATAAGTATCATACAAATAAGGAACTAATTTGCTGAATGCAGCCGTGGATGTCAACATCAGATTAATCCAGGTCAACTAACCTTTTCCAGAATCATCATCAACTGATTCAGGACCAGAGGAAAGCGTTGCTTGCACTGCTGTTGTCTTCCCCCATTGATAAATTAGATGGAGATAACCTCCAAATAATAAGAAGAAGATTGTAAATGTCCACTCATACATCAATAGTAAACCAGTCCATGGCATAACTTGTCGAGGTACAATTGCAAGAGCAAGGACGAGGGCCACCACAGCAGCCATGAAACAGGCAACAATAGAAATTCCACCTAAGTAACAAGGAACCTTGGTCTGCAGACCAATAAATAGTTATTTAACACAAGTCAATTTGAATGACCACCTGACATGGAAAAGTTTGGTATGTGAAGAAGAAAATAGATTTCCCTTCAAAATTTAAGTATAAAAGAGCATGAAAGTGAAAGGACGTTGTGCCAACCCACTAAAGAAATTGAGACAGGGATCTAACCTGATTACTGGGATTAATGGTGGATGACGTAGAAACACCCGTATAATTAAGAGTCCCAGTGGATCTAATTTTGTAGTAAATGTGTTTGATTTGGTCATAAAATGAACTTCGACATATTGAGCCAAAGTATTCCCGCATCTGCACCAAAATTAATATGGGTTGATATCTAATATCCACAAACGAAAAATCTGAATTTATATATCTACATGAAAGAGATCAGGTAATTGCTAACCTGAAGAAACGATCGATAGTAACAAAAGAGTAGAGCCAAAAAGGGTATCAAGAAGAGAATTTTGACAACAAGAGCATCATTTGGATTTCTGCCTCCTCCAGTTCCTGGAAGGGACTCCTTAAGCCCTTCCCTAACATTCTGCATATCAGTGAACAAATTAGAAAAGAAACTTGGCATAAATCATTTACTACATTTTCTTTGAATGCAATAATTATAACATGGGTTTAAGGAAAATTCATGAGCAATATGTACAATTGCATACTGATATAGAAGCAATATTTTGACCGAAACTAATAATAATAAAAAAACCACCACCACTCACACCCTGCACCCACCTCTCAGAAGAAAAAAATGAAAAAGGTTTTTCTTTTTTTGAAAAGAAAAAAAGACGTGTTATATTCAGAAAATAGAATTGAAGGTAATACCTGCCAGACATCAACAGGTTTCAAAAGCCAAGATGTCCACCAATCCCAAGGTTTGAGGGGACCAAGGGTATAGTGAATGACACGGAGTTCACTTTCATTAACCATCCACTGCAAGTATAATGCATAAGCACAACTTAATTTGCATTAAAATTACAAAGCTACAGTACACTTGGTTAGCCAATTCACATGAGTCATGAGACTCATGACCTTATTGGTCAAATCAAATTATGGATACAAGACACATATCTTTACAGCTTTAATTTGAAGTTCCATATTCAACCATATGCATGGGTCATAAAGTAACACCAGTAAACTTATAAAATTTTAGCATTTTTGGTATCTAATTAGCTTCATTACAAGGTTGGGCTTATGTTAACATTTAGTCCATAAATCTACAATTTGAAAAATCAAAAGCAAACAGAATAACTGCAATCTATTCTATTCTTCTCCAATGAGAATCTTACTCCTTAAACATACATGGTAGAAACATTATCCCTCGATAAAACACATACAACATAAAAAAACACTAATTCTATGCTATTTTACATTTGGGGAGTAATTATGGAGTTAAAAAATATCTGTGATGGTAGTGAAAATATTTATAACTAGTCCATCAGCATAAACAAAACATATTCCTAACACCTATATATGTGTACCTTGTTTGCCAGCATATACAGACCAACATCTGCATTATATAAAGTCGAAAGTCGCTCCATTTCAGGAACTTGTCTAGACTTTAGCACCTCTGGTGGTAAGTTTGGTTCGAAAACATGTGCATTGGGAAAATCCGAGTAATAGGAATTCAGAAACCCCTGATCTCCTGTAAAAAAATAAATAATAATAAGCAAAAGAGGAGGACTATAATGTATCACTGATTTCTCCCAAGAATGAAACATGACACAAAAACATATAAAATACCTACTAGGAAGGAATCAGCTTGTAAATGGTGATGTAAGCATGTATACAAGTATCTAATCAGTACCCAACTAATATTATTCAACACAGAATATCAAGGAACTCTTTTTGACAGAATAGTACAAATATCAGAAACAAGTTGAGGTGTTCACAACAACGAATTAACATTTCCAACTTCTTTTAGTCTCAACAACATTCGGTAGTATATACCATAGCCTAGAAAAAGCTATATTTCTTTGCCAAAACATAAAAACTTCAACTTGAATGCTCACACTTCTTTCCCACATCGAGTTGGACAGTGCATTTAAACTTCCTTACAAGAGTCACTTTATTATTTGTTTAGACCAATCATCATTAAACTCAGTTATTATTTTCCCACATTGAGTTTGATCATAAACATTATGATCTATGTAAAACAGACCCATTACATGAGCAAAAATATCTCAATGACATGAAAATATATGCTGAACGAAAGTACATGCAGTTGGACATGACTTAAATTACGTCGTGATTTAATTTACCTCCAGTGTAAGATTCCAAAGTGGTCACTTTTCCCATCATGTCCTGAAATACACGTTCAGATGGTTCCACTACCATCACTCCGGAGTTCAGCCTCTCAGAATGCTTCAAGTTAGCACAGAATTTGCTGCATTTGAAAAGATCCTCGACACTTTTGACCACAATAGTATCCGCATCAAGATATACAACTGCATAATCCAATTCCAAATGATAAGAAACACAACCCGAATATGTTCATTACTGAAAAATAGGGCACATCAAACAACAAGACCTATCTCATTACAAAATTGCGTCATTTAATTTGTTACAATAGAGACAGAACTTCCCAGAACCTCGTTGAAAATTTACCTTTTTTGTAGTTAGTCATGTTGAAAATTTTCAGCTTTGTGTAGACTCCCCAGAACCTCGTTGGCCTTACTTGATTAGGGTTTGCCAATAAACTAATCTTCTGCACTATCCACCCATCAGCCTGCAAATCAAAAATAAATCAAGCTTGTGGTCATTTTTAGCAGCTGAAAAGTCGATTTTAGAAAAAGCAGCAAAATTTAAGTTCCTATTCCCAAAATCACTTTTCTCTCCAGCTAAAGGAAGTTTCTTCAACTCAACTAAGCCTGAACTGATTCACTTCCCATAATTAGATTGGTCTCCATTTCCACAAGGGCAATATAGGAACAGAAAAAGCAATAATAACCTTGAGAAGCTTCATGGCGTAACCGGAGACACCGTCGGAGACGAGAACCACCATGTCCTTAGTCGATCCAGTGTCCCGTATCGATTTACCGAGGACTCGGACGCCCAATAGGAACTCATCTCCGTACAGGAGCGTGACGTAAGCCTCCGGCGTACTCTGACGCCGCGACGAGGCACCGTTTGATCGAATCGCAGTGGCCAAGAGAAGCGCTACGATCAACCCAAACCATGCGTTCAGTCTCATTATAATCCTTCAATTCCGTTGGTTCCCAATTTAATAACAAAAAATTTCTCGAGAAATTGGGGTTTTCTCGAGAAATTCAAAGGGTTTGGGATTGGGATTTTATTGAGAACGGGTTTGAATTTGGGTTTGCCTTCATTTTCAGGTGCTTGTGTTTGCCGTCTCTGACCTGGCTTTTTTGGAAAGTCATACTAGTTTCAAAGTAGAAGAAGAAAGATCCTCTGCAATCAGCTCCACCATAGTGTCAAGAAATCCGCCCGGCCCAAACCCGATATCCACTTTTTTTTGGGCCACAGATATTCACAACCCAGGCCCGTTATTTGTTTTTTTTCCTTACTACTCCATAGTCCATGTTCATTAACCCAGTCCTATGCAATCTAATGCCATATGAAGGCATTGTGGCATAAGTTGTATTTTTGGTTTACATTTTTGATTGATGAAAAGAGAAAGATAATCGAAACTCGAATCCACTACAAGTCTCAAACATCTTTTTCGACCAAAGAAGCAAAGAATTATGTTTTCCCTGCAAAATCTTGAAAAACCAAACTATTATTCGTGGAAGCATGAATTTTGTTTTTAATTCAATGTTCTCCATATATATGAAATTAATTTTTCATGGAAATAAAGGGCCAACTGTTTTTTTTTTCTCTTCACCTTTGAATGAGCCCAAAGATCATTCCTCATCAGGAAACAACCCCACTTCCCGCCACCCCCACCAAAAGGGTTGTTGGGATCATCCTCCTCTTTCAAGAATGCTAAAAGGTTTTATTATGGAAACCCTTTTCTTTTCTTTTTTTTCACCTCCTACTTTTGCTTCCTTTATTCTTTTTCATTAACAAGACATCTCATAAACTTTATGTCACCACTTTGATTAAAGACCAAAGAGCACCAACTGTTTTCATTGACAGAAAGAAAAAAAGGTTTAACTTTTGTTGTTGTCCATCACTTGTTCAAATCTTTTCATTATTGGTGGTTTAGATTCTTAAGATATTCAAAACACTTACTTCTAATCATAGTGACATGTCACATGTCACATAGCGTGACGGGACCATATAATTTTTTTTCCTTCATTAGTGGTCATTAACATTATGATCTATTGTTTGTCAATTAATTATGGAGTACTAGATTTCATACAAAAGTGAACTAAATTAAGTAGGGGAAAAGTAGAGAGTGCAATTCAATTAGCTAGGGCAACTAACAAATGCATATATCATATCTGTTTTTATAATATAGATGGTGGTGGCCGGACTTAATTAGATTAGGATATGAATTTTGATTTTCTTCTTTTCCCTTAATCAATGGACCCACATGACTTGGTTTCATATACGATTAGCTCCTTGATTAGTTTCTAAGGAATGCTTATATACTCTACTTAATTAATTAATATGAATATATACTTGCCCTTTGGGAGTGTCAAACCAAGAACCTAAGACATTCTTGGGCATCTAGATAATTAGTTATATATATATATATATAACCTACAATTCCACACTCATCACTAAGAAGAGAATAGTCATATAGCAGATATCTGTCGAAACCAACCATGTTCGGAGGTTCATCGTCGTCGTTTTCATTTTCGATGGAAAGAACGGTTAGAGTGAAGCTTTCTGAACAGAGGCTTTACTCCTGCTGCTATAGCTCATCAGCAAGAGATATGAAGCAACCAAAGCAAAGGGGCTGATCCGATTTCTTACTATATCTAGAAATGTAATCCGGCAAGTCTGGTTCTTGGCTCATCTCATCGTACTTTTACATAAAGTTTCAGTACTTGTTAAGTAGTTGTTTGTTTTGCTCTTCTCAGGTTCTCTGTGTAGATCAATAAACTAACATATGATCAGGATCCCACTCCAACCTTATCTTTAAGAGTAATATTATGCTTTATCCTTTGTTCTTCATTCAGTCCATGCATGTTCTTCTATATATACTTACATCTAATAGATATGTAAGTATATATCAATATGGTTATATATTTCGTTACTTCCTAGAGATGAAGATTGAGTACATGGGTTCTTTGTTTGCTAGCTTCATATATAGAGAAATATATATTGTTCTAGCTAGCTTTTCGTTATTTCCCAATTAAATACCATTATCGTATACTTAGTTATAGTGGAGCTTGGTCAACAAATACTCCAAATTTCACTGACAGAACAAAACAAATTCACAGGTCCAAACTCATTGGTTTTATATTTATATTGATAAGTTATTATGCTATGAGTTAGTTTAATTAAGTCCTTAGTGTTAGTTGAAGTGGTGATGGAGGATGGAGAAATGAGTTAGAATTGCAATAATATAAGTGTTCGATCTTCTCCGATGTAACAAATAGTTTAAATATTATAAAAATTTTAAACTAGTTTGGACAATACCTTAAATTCTAGCTGCCATCCCAAAATTTTGCAAACCGATTAAATCACATTTCATCTTGTTTTGGCTGAAGAGAAGACAAACAAAGCATCTCCAGGGGTAAACTATTAATGATGGATGTTGCATGTGTTGAAATTAAACACCTTCATTCCTTGTACGTTGATCTGCTTAAGTTTGTTCTCTATCTCATAAGGGAAAGTTCAGGAGTGATAATAGCTCTTCTCCGATGGGATTGGTTTGTTACAACTTACAACTTATAATAAGAAGAGTGAAAAGGGCTTGAAGAAGCCGTTCTTTCATGTGGGATTTGATACTTCTGAAGGAATAAGGTATGTATTGGTAAGGCATAGCTACTCTTAAAGCAATGCATGGGTAGTTTTAAGCGTAAGAGATTAGTACTCACTGTACTCTTAGAGTAAGACATTAGTAAATTTGGAGCAAGGTATCGGTACTTTTAGTTCAAGACATCAGGGCAATGTATTAGTATTTTTAGTGCAACGCAATAATACTCTTAAAGCTACACATTTGTACCTATGTAGAAAGATAGTAGTATTTTGAGAGCACAACATTGATACCTTTAGCTTATTGGTACCTATAGAGCAAAGTATTGGTACTTCTACATTTGAGTTGAGATCTATTGCGGTGTGGTCATTGAGTACTACGGCAAAAATTGGATTAGGTCAACCCAGATATGGTTAAACCAAACCCGAATTCTACCATATTCTTCAAATTAATATGTAGTAGTTTTTTTTTTTTAATCTATTGTCCGTAGACCCTAGCTTTTCATCCAATTCAATTTGAGTCAAATGTATCGAGAATTAGGCGAGTAATTATCAAATCATTCCCGACCCGAATTGCAATCTAAATGGAAAGGGAGGGTTGAGAGTTGAGTAGGCTCCTAGCCCACCCAACCCTCCAAGTTGCACCCCTAATAAGTATTGGGCTAATGTAACCTTATTTTTTCTGGACCTATACATTTCTGCCTTACCCATGTGGCCCAAACACTTGAATCATATTTCATATGCTGCCCACAATCTGATTCCTCCATCTTGCTATTATTTTTCTGGAAAGACATCTCTCTCTCTTTTCTGATAGATGGTGGTGGTGGCTTACTGGCTTTAACATCGCCATGTGAAGAAGGTACCTAACTAATAATGCACCCTCTCAATGATTCTCTTTTTTTTTTTTATCATAACCCTCTCAATGATTCTCAAATGAGCACAAAATATGTGCATATATCTCAACTATAAATATATATCAAGTATATGTAAAGGGTCATGATGCATTAGTAATTATTTTGGTGCTACATATTCTATTCCAATAATGATACACTTGAGTTCTTTCCCTAGGAAGCTGCCATTTCACATGGTCTCCAGCCTCTCACATCTTTTCATGTTTTCAATTATAATCTCCTTCCCTTGTATCTTTATCTTTCACAAATGCAAATATTTGTTTGCATGTTGCATTCTTTTTAGATTCATAAATAATTGGCATAAGCAGCCAGAGTGTTCATGTGAAGTTGTGGAGGCACTGCAATTGTTTTTTGGGAGGGACTGGAATTTGGAATGTGATTGTGTTCCAGACACATTTTTTCCATTGGGACCCATCATCATCATCTCTTTCATAGTCTCAGAAAGTTCCAAGTTGTTTTCTAATCTTTTTCCCCTTATAACATGGAGAGATTCTCATCACCTCAATTAATCAGGTCTAGTACAAATTGGCTCAATAAACAATTCAATTGCTCATATTTTACTTGCTCAAAAAGCAGATTAATTCAATCCTAGATTCACTGCCTATAAGCACAAACAGCATTAACAGAGGTGGATCTCGATTAAAACAGAAGCTGAAAGTACAGTCTTGCACAATAAAATTAGAAGCAATAACAGGAAAATGAAGTTAGTACTATTATTAGTTAATAGTTTAATACCACTCAAGTTGACCATGATCAATTATGAGAATAAGGAAGTGTATAATCTTCAGTCACTGGAAACACATTCTCTCCATGTTTTGCTGTCTAGGAGATTTCCAATAAGTCCAAACCCTGACGGTCATTAGTTGCATATAATTAGCTGCTTCATATCCCAAGAACCCACGAATTCACATTAATTAACTTAATCCCCAATTTTCTATTTACTTCTCCAAATCCAACCCATTATATCAATCTGTCTCTCTATATCTCTCACTTTGATCCACAAAACCCAGAAATGCCACCCATTTGTTAACAGAAAACATACCAGAAGAAGAAAACAATGTCAACCCTGTTGATGTTCTTCTACTGTTACATTGGTCTCTCTCTTATTTTTGCTGAGGGAGCTCACACTGTACCGAATGATGAACTATCAACCTTGCTATCAATCAAAGCTGGTCTAGTTGATCCAATGGATGGCCTGAAAGATTGGAAAATGCCAACCAACGCGGCCGTGGAAGGTTCACCCCATTGTAACTGGACTGGAGTTATGTGCAACTCCAGAGGCCTAGTACAGAAGCTGGACATCTCCAACATGAACATCAGCGGCCGTGTATCAGATCACATTCAAGGCTTAACTAGTCTATTTGTTCTCAACATTTCTTGCAACGGCTTTGCAACATCACTGCCAAAATCACTGTCCAATCTCACCTCACTGAGCATCATTGATGTGAGTGACAACTACTTTGTTGGTGAGTTCCCAACAGGTCTAGGAAGGGCTTCAGGGCTGACTTCAGTCAACGCGTCAAGCAACAACTTCTCGGGGTTTCTTCCAGAGGATCTTGGAAATGCCACCACGCTCGAGAGCCTGGATTTCAGAGGGAGCTATTTCGAAGGTTCAGTTCCAACATCATACAAGAACTTGCAGAAGCTGAAGTTTCTAGGCCTTTCTGGTAACAATTTGACCGGAAACCTTCCAAGAGAGCTTGGACAACTTGCTTCTTTGGAGACTATTATTCTCGGATACAATGAGTTTGTTGGTGAAATCCCCACGGAGTTTGGCAATCTCACCAATCTTCAGTATCTTGACTTGGCAGTTGGCAGTCTCAGTGGTCAAATCCCACCTGAATTGGGTAGGCTACAAAAACTCACCACAGTCTATTTGTACAAAAACAATTTTACAGGAAAAATCCCACCAGAAATCAGTAGCATTTCATCACTGGTGTATTTGGATCTCTCTGATAATCAGATTTCAGGAGAGATTCCAGCTGAGCTTGGAGGATTGACAAATTTGCAGCTTTTGAACTTAATGTGCAATAGGCTAACAGGTTCAGTTCCTACCAAGCTTGGCGATTTAACCAAGTTAGCGACACTTGAGCTATGGAAAAATTCTTTGACAGGTCCTTTGCCAATGAACCTCGGAAAGAACTCTCCATTGCAATGGTTGGATGTGTCTTCAAATTCATTGTCGGGCGATATCCCACCAGGTTTGTGTGATTCTGGCAATCTCACTAAGCTCATTCTATTCAACAACTCCTTCTCTGGTTCAATTCCATTAGGCCTTTCAACATGTTTGTCGTTGGTTCGTGTTCGGATGCAACACAATCTTATTTCAGGAACTATCCCAGTTGGCCTGGGAATCCTTCCTAGTCTTCAAAGGCTAGAATTGGCTAAAAACAATCTTACTGGCCAAATTCCTCAGGACATTACTTTGTCTACATCACTTTCTTTCATTGATGTCTCTTCGAACCACATTGAATCTTCTCTTCCTTCTAGCATTCTCTCCATTCCAAATCTTCAGACCTTCATGGCTTCCAACAACAACTTGCTAGGCAAACTCCCTGACCAGTTCCAAGATTGCCCATCACTGTCAGTGCTTGATATTTCAAACAACCATTTCTCTGGAAACATTCCAGAGAGTATAGCTTCTTGCGAGAAGTTGGTGAGTCTGAGCCTCAGAAATAACCAATTCAGTGGCGAAATACCCAGAGCTATCGCGACAATGCCCACATTATCCGTTCTTGATCTGTCCAACAATTCTTTGATCGGTCGAATCCCTGAAAGCTTTGGAAGTTCTCCTGCATTGGAGATGCTTAACTTGTCTAACAACAGACTTGAGGGTCCAGTACCGGCAAATGGTATCTTGATGACCATAAATCCCAATGATCTTGTAGGCAATGCTGGTCTTTGTGGAGGCATACTTCCACCATGTTCTCAAAGTTTAGCTGCAACAGCAGGTCGGCATCAGAACATGCACATCAAACACATCATTACCGGATTCATAATTGGAATCGCAGTGATTACATCTCTCGGCGTAGCGTTTTTCACTGGGAGATGGGTATATAGGAAGTGGTACTTGTATAGCAGCTTTGACAGTTGGTTCAAGAAGAGCAATCAAGAATGGCCTTGGAGGCTAGTAGCATTTCAGAGAATTAACTTCACAAGTAGTGACATTCTTGCTTGCATAAAGGAATCAAATGTCATTGGCATGGGTGGGGCTGGAATTGTTTACAAGGCCGAAGTCCATCGACCGCATTCAGTTGTGGCAGTTAAGAAGCTCTGGAGGCCAGGGACAGATGCTGAAAATGGGGAGGATCTATTTGGTGAAGTGAATCTCCTGGGCCGGCTCCGGCATAGGAACATTGTCCGGTTATTAGGGTACCTTCACAATGAAACCGATGTGGTGATGGTATACGAGTACATGCCAAACGGGAATTTAGGTACTGCATTGCATGGAGATCAGGCAGGAAAATTGCTGGTAGACTGGGTTTCAAGATACAACATAGCAGTGGGGGTAGCACAAGGTCTGCAGTATCTCCACCACGACTGTCAGCCACCAGTCATCCACCGAGATATCAAATCAAACAACATTCTGCTCGATAAAAATCTCGACGCCAGAATAGCAGATTTCGGGTTGGCAAGGATGATGACCCACAAGAATGAGACAGTTTCAATGGTGGCTGGGTCTTACGGATATATTGCACCTGGTAAGTTCTCGAGTATGATCAATCATACCGTTTGCAATGCTCTTACACAAACCATACAGTCAAACTATTTAGCCATATTAATTTAAACTTTGTTTTCTTTTGCAGAATATGGATACGCCATGAAGGTGGACGAAAAGACCGACATCTATAGCTATGGAGTAGTTCTTTTCGAGCTTCTAACTGGAAAGATGCCGGTAGACCCTGCTTTCGGGGAATCTGTGGATATTGTTGAATGGGTTCGAAGGAAGATGAGAAACAAACGAGCTTTAGAAGCAGCACTGGACTCCAGCATAGCCGGCGAATGCAAGCATGTCCAGGAGGAAATGCTTCTCGTCCTCAGAATCGCACTTCTTTGTACTGCAAAGTTACCCAAAGACAGGCCATCTATGAGAGATGTAATAACAATGCTGGGAGAGGCAAAGCCAAGGAGGAAAAGCATTTCTGAGAATAGGGATCAAAAGACTCGCAAGGAGAAGCCAATCTTTAGCACCTCACCAGTCATAGGGCTCATTTAGGAACTTGTTCTCGGGCTTTTTTTGCTTATTATTTAACTTTTCCTTGTACATTTTCTTTCCCGCATACAAAAAGAAAACCTACAATAGTTTAAATGGAATTCTGTACCTCATTTGAATTGGTAAAGGTCAGGCCTTGCATTTGTCTCAGAAATGAGAGTCGATCTCACATGCATCAACTTAGTATAAAAATTCACACCAGCAATCGACTGTTGTACCATTTCACAAAAGTTGTAATATCCTTGTCAACTGCTTCAGAAATCGAAATTATTCCTTCATCATTATCATGCTTTATCCATATTATTTTATCATCTTTTTCTTTGTTTTAGTCCATCCCTCGTGTGCCATGTACTCAACATTCAGCTTATTCTAAAGTATACACAAATCTAAAGGTGATTTTTTTTTTCTTTTTTTTTTTTCCAGAAGCCATCTAAAGGTGAATTCACACTGGAAGTAATAGTACTGTTATATGAGCTCACACATGCACATGTTGGTTTGGGTTCCTGAAGGATGAACATCATAAGAAAAGAAGATGTCCTTTCGAAATGTATCTCTCTACTAACAAATGTATCATTCTATTAACAATTTCGAATGCAATGTTGACAACAGGCAATACACTTTCTAATCATACAATGATGAAGGGCTGAGAAGGAAAAATGTTGCCTCTTCTCAAGCCACAACTATTTCCTCTATAACTGGCTTACATCTCCTATGCGAAAAGAATTTTAGATACATTAAAAGAATGTGACACGATGACAAGGAAGATCAAATTGAACCATAAACATTCATGAAATCTCATTGGAAACAAGAGGTTCTTACCTTTGTGCCAAAAATAGGTATTGGTTCTACAGCTGCCTATTCCTCAGAAATCTATGCTGCACCAGTTAAAAGAGCAGTGGCTGATACATCCCCACCTTCAAGAAAGCTGCCAGACAATGTCTGGAAAGAAAGAAGAATGCCCCACAAAAAAAAAGAAAAAAAAAAGAGAGAGTTAACAAGTATTTCATGAGAAGTGAACAGGTTACAGATGACATGCGTGTTACGCACAGTTTACATGTGAGATACTAGCATTTTGCATGAAACATCTAAACCCACTTAACCTGCCAGAAAGCTCCCTAATTATTTGACACCTTCAAATCAAATGTGTTCAGAAAAGACTTGGGATCTATCAAGTTCAGAGGGTTCAAGGGAAGGCAAAGGAGAAGCCCAGCATTGGGAAGGCCAGCGCAGGAAAGAGTATCATACTATCATATAGCAACAGACTGAGTTTTATAACAGCTATTTGTGATAGATGTCAACCTTTTCTTTTTCTTTTTTCTCTTTAAATAGTAAACTTAAATTTTTCTCTTTTCCTATTCTTACCCTATGTGTGTGGTGGTCTTGGCAGCTATTTGTGATAGATGTCAACAATTTGTTTTTCTTTTTTTCCGAGCAATTCAACAAGGAAAGAGAAAACAAAAACTAAATCAACAACTTTCAATAATGTGATACTAAAATTTCTGGCGAGCACAATAAGACTTCATACAATTAACAAAAAAGAAAATCTAAACTTCATACCATCAGTAGCAGATATGTACTAACAGATTAGAGAATACCTCTCTATCATGAGCTCCAGAAAGGAAAAAAGGCTCCTTCTCCCGAACCCCACCATTTTCTTCAAAAATTCTTCCCAAATCCTGCCAATAATAAATGTAACTTGTAGTTTCCAGAAATCTTAAAACAAGTCAATCAATATACATTTATAGGATTGGATGAAAAGGAGTTTTGAAAAGGTACCAATCAAAATGAACATAGCTTTTTACCTTTGCAGTCAAGATTTCAAACTCAAGCAACTCCTCAACTATCTTTTCAAGAACTCGACGATTTTGGTGGAGCATTTCTTTGGCTTTATAATATGCTAAATCATGGATCTACAAAATAAGAAAGCATTACTAGCGAAAGTTATATCAACTTAGAGTAATTGATTAACAAAATAATAGTCATAGTTGTGCATACCTTTTCAACTTTAACTGCCATATCATACTCATGGTTATTCCCCATGCTTAAAGCAGTAGCCTGTACCAAAGAGAACATGTAATGACTTCAACATTTATCATTTATGGGGAAATTTGATGGATTATGGAATGCGAAGTAAAATCAAAACTCACTACCACATTCTTAATTTCCAGAAAGATAAAAAGGGAATTGATGTTTTTTAAGAGAGAGATATTTTAACATAAATAAATAAGAGTTATCAACCAAACTGAAAAGGAAGAACAGTACAGCAAACACAAGCAACCTTAGACAACATATACAGTATCAGAACTAAAAAGAACAAACACAGCTATGAAGGATTATATCCCCACATTAACAAAACGATCAAGGGAAAATAGAATCAAAGAAATTTTAGATAGCACATGAGAAATATATATATCTTTAACACACAAGTCATGACCAAATCTTGAATGCAAAGAAAGAAGAATACCGCATTGCTGTGATAATATATTGCAGGACTATCATCAGGTCCCCACCCATACTGAATAACCATCCGTGTAGCTATCTGTTGCAAATTGAGTAAAAGAGAGAGAGAATTAGAGAAATGATTACCCATTGCAAATCCTCTCCATTATTTTTGCTTCTCATATATTAATACCCTTGAAAAGCACAAAGCATAGGATAAAATCAACCTCTTGTGCTTGCGTTAACTCTGAAGAAGAAAGCAAGTTCTCTTCCCCGAAAGGGAGTAGCATTTGTGCTGCAACGTGTGAACCGAAACAAAATACGAGCTTTTTTTCAAGGTATGATCTTGATTCAGAATTTCCATTCACAGAACCTTCATTTCTCGCCTTGGTTATTTTTGTACATCCAATTCCCTGTAGAAGGAGGCTAACTTTCACTGGAGTTTATTTAGATTTAACTCCATAAACAATATCATTGTTAACATTATCCGCTCCCAAAAACTTAGAAACTAGACACCTTTCACCATTTGTTCGGGACTAAGAGAAGAGAACTACAGCTATAGAATTTAAATTCACCATATATGGAGGAGGCTGCAGTATAAAACCATCTTGATAATAAACTAAAACAAGTAGCAATACCATCACACAATTCAGTTGGACTGTAATTTGGACTCAAAATCCAATGATATGCATATCCCGGCTGCATGCTCATAAATAGCACTAAATCTATTCCTTTCTCTTGAAGAATTAACTTTAACACTTACAATTCCCTAAACATGAAGAATCGACTATACAATTCAAGACAATGGACTTCCTATTTTTCTTTGCAATACAAAAGTTTGGCCTAGTTCTTGTCTAGGAACATAGACATAATCTACTTCTACGTTCTATCAGCAGTAAGAGTAGAAGCACAAAACGAATCAACATGCTGAGGCACAAACTAATTTTTTTTTAGATAGATCATAAAAACAGTAAGAGTATATTGGTACAACTTATAATTCATCTAGAACATGATTAAAGCCATCATATCAACATCAGAGGAAAACAAATAGACAATTTCAGCATTTGAGGAAAACAACTGGAAAATAAAGATAAAATGAGTTAACAATACATACAAAAGATACTTATAGAGATATAGTAGGATGATTATATAGAGGGCAAACCTGCCAAGACAATGGTTCCAGCCATATATTGTCCACAACATCAAAGTTTGGCAACAGAAGGGCAATGAGACCGCGACCTGCAGCCCAGACAGCATGTGGGAACTTGGTCTCCCTCGTCCACTGGAAAATTAAAGAACTTATATTAATTCACAGTTTTGCAGAAACAAAAGGAACCTAAGCTTCCATCCCAGTTGTGAGTATGAAAAAAGCAGTGAATTCCTGGAGTAAAATAAAACTGACAATTTATATTCTTGGACAATAACACAGGTCACCAGTGAAAATTATAAATCAGCATCTTTTCACAAAAAAAATATAAAAAGAATCTTAATAAATAAATCAGACAAAAAATGCATTGGGAACTTCAATCTGAGATCCTTACTACGTTGGATTAAACAGGAGAAATACGAAAAATCATTTGATGCAGTGAAAAGTATGGAAGAGAAAATTATATTTCACCAAGCTATTCACACTAATGAAAAGCAAATATCTTGAAACAACTAATGAAATATTGCAGTATAGTTAACATTAAATTAAATAAGAACAAAGAGTTGCGCCAAATATTAATGTACAAATGAGATGAGGAAATTTAATGATGCACAATAAGAGACCTTGTACAAGCAACACAATGTTCATTCATAACCAAGATGCGAGAGATAGTTTATTACCTCAAGAGGAGGGTTTAGAAGTTCTATTCCATTGCTTATCTGACCATAAGGCTCCATTAGATCAACCACACTCTGCAGGTCTTCTTTAGTCAATGTTAACCCCAGATGATTCACCAGCATTTTGCTTAGCTTCTTCACAATTTTGGTTTTCCGCACCCCTTCGGGAATAATGGTGCTGAAAGTCTACAAAAAGCAATAAGGATTATCCATATCATTTTGGAAAATGCATTGAGGCTTTATTTTTTTTTAAGACAAGAAGAGAACGGCATCAATTGTCTTACCGCAAACCAACTAGAGTAGCTCATAAGCTCATCTGTATCGAGAAACTTGCTCCTAAAGGCACTACCTTCCAAGGATGCAGGTACCAGCTTTAATTCTATAGGTCGTAAAAGGGCTGTCTTTTCAGCAACCTGAATGTAGAGAATGTAGACATGTGAAAAAAAAATTATTACAATAGATTTCAAGAATAAATATAATGACATATAATGAAGGTATGGTATTTAATAGATTGGTCACAGATAGAAGTAGAAAACTGAGTACATTTCAGAAAATAATTACAGACACAGGTCATAACTGGTACGAGTTATCAAGTCCTAGAAGACACAAGACAACCAAAAGGGGTTATTTGATTAAAGAAAATATTTTGGGCAATGACGTGAACATCCACATAAACTCTCAGAGGACATATAAAATAATCATAATGCAATGAGAAAACTGACAGCTGCAGCAACCATCCTCATGCATTTGCGCACTACTAGTTACCAATTCACACAAAAACCTAATGAACCTCAACAACAGTTTTAGTGCGAAAATTAATAGGCTAGGAACTGATTCAGAAATTACCTTTCTCCAGTCTACAAAATCAATGAGTTCATTATCCATTGTTTCTTTTGCAGCTATGTGTAATATCTTCTCCCTTTCTGCTTGAGTTGGCCTTTGAAGATGAAATACTCTATCCATGCGGCCAGGCCGCTGTAAGGCATCATCAATTTGCTTGAGATTTCCAGTAGTAGCCATCAATACAACCCCATCTTGTTTCTCAAACCTGCATAAAGTGTAAAATTAATTGGGAAACAGAAACATGCTGATCATTCCCAGATGACTAACATAGTTCGACTTGAAAATTATTAGCTACACAGCCAGACAAAGAGCACAAAAAGGAAGCTGCAAACTTAAAAGAAACATAGAAATAAAAAAATAGAAAGAAATGAAGAGAAGGTGGATACGTAAGAGATCATGTGCCTATGTCCATGTCCGATGAGAGTGTAAGGGTTTATCTATAGATTTCAAATAGAAAAATTTCCAGTGTTTTATATTCAACAAAAACAAAGGATTTAGTGAAGTGGATTTCATTTTTTCCCCTCCACGTCCACATGAACTACTTATTTTACACTGGATACGTCATGTAACTATTAGCTAAAATCACATCATGTACATGAGTCATAAATGATCATACAATAAGCTCATAAAAGAATTCATTGAAGGTTTGTTAGTTCAATGAACGAAAAAAGAGATGAGTGTTACCCATCAAGTTCCACAAGAAGTTGATTGATAAAAGCTTCATGATCCTGATTTTTAGTGTGAATAAATTTGCCTCGAACACCAGCAAAGAGGTCAAAATCCTCCACAAATATGATAACAGGCGCCTAAACATGACGAAAAAGTGCCTCAGCAAAAAATACAAAAGTAGAAAGATCAAGGAACTTATATCTTTCAAGAAAATGAAGAGGAGGGAATTATTATAAATTTTACCAATTCTCTTGCTGTTTGAAACAGCTCTCTAACATTTGATGCACTTTGCCCAACCCATAGTCCAGCCTCCAACTCTTGAGCTTTAATGTTAACAAGAGGCACCCTAGCTTGAGCAGCTATAGCCAGTGCTAGAGATGTCTTTCCTGTTCCCCTCTCACCCACAATTAGAACTCCCTGCAATATGAAATAAACAATTTCAGAAGCATATCAACCTCATAAATGAGTATCCACCCTGGCAACTAGCAGAAATGTAATTGTATGTCCTTGTTATGGACCCTCTATTTACTTGCTGGAAAAAAAAATGAACAAAGTAAAGTTAATAGATGCTCCCGGCACAAGATAGCATTCTAGTATCATGTATTATGCTTGCAAAAAACTTGTATGCTGAAAAATTCTCAAACAAACTTTGAAAAGCCGATGACCTATAATAGTTTGAAACGTAAATTATATTGGACTGCCCTGAAGAAAATACTAGAAATATCTATAAATTATATTGGTTATAGGCCGCATAACATACCCGAGGTGCACGGGCACCCATTTCTTGAAATGCTCCAGGATTTTTTAGAAATGCCACAACTTCATTGATTTCCTCTTTCATGGATTCAATACTGGCGAAGTCCTTCAACGGAATTGGTGGATTCTTAACCCTCTGCAAACCAGTCATAGATCTTGCAGATTAATTTCTCAAAATTCGGTTAGTTATTAAAATACAGGAAAACCAGCCACTGGAAATGCCACAAGTTCCAAGTACGAACCTTCATTTGGTCAAAAGCACGTGTTATAGGATCAACGCCAGCCTTTTTGTTCTGTTTAACTTTCCTCACCCGATAATTAAGATAGTATTTCTGCAAGATATCAGAAAAATAGAGTATTCATTAAAAGATGCACAAGTGTGTAGCTATTATGGCAAATGATCATGCTATGAACTAACAATAATACATCACTTCAATGCAAAAAATATGCTAGAGAACTAGACCATTTAATACCATGCCTGCCTATATGAATTCAAACATGAAAAATACATTAGGTGGCAGAAACACAAATGACACTATGCTTTTTGTAAAATGTTATTATCATTAAGATGGCAATGGAAACAGCAAGAAACAATGGTATGGTACTATTCCCCAAAGCAGTGCTTTTATTATAAAAATTGGCAACAGAAAGGGACAGAGCAATACCACTCTCTTCAACTTCTCCCTGTTTGGATCTGTGCGTATTGGCCCATAACCAAGAACTCTTGGAACTTCTCTCTTCAGATAACCAAAAATATGAAACAAAACGTATCCGTATACAACGCTTCTAATGAGAAACCAAATGTACCATTGGATATCATCTGTTTTTCTGGATTTATAGTTCATTTCCGCCTCAGATTGCCATTTCAAGTACCACGTTGACTCAACAGCTTGATCAATTTCCTCAGGCCATGCCATCCCCAACTGTATCCTTACCTGTTATAAGAAAAATGTCAGAACTTAGAACAACAATGACAATTACAATTTACCATAATAAAACTAAGCATATAACAGGCGAGTAAGGAGTTAGCAGCATACATAGTAGGGAAGTATAAGCTCCACAATAGGAAACAATATTGTCATCATTATGTCATCATTTATATTTCTAAATTTCTGCAGAACCCAATCTTTTGCATATGATACTATTGTTGTCTTCCACAACGCATTGAAACATTGGTGAGACAGCCTGACGGTCAAGAGAAACTGTTGACGGAAATCCAACTCAGACAAAGGGATCCACATCAGGTGAACAGCAGTTGGAATACCACAGGCAAGCATTTTCATGTACAACCCATCAAACCCTCCAAAATCTTCAAAGAGCATTTCAAATTCCTGAATGATTATTTCAAAATTAGAAACATAACGAAAATAACCAACAGCAACAGTTTTTTTTTTTTAAGAAGAAAACAAGGATTTTATCAACGAAGTAATAGATTGAGGAAGTATACAAATGTATTACCTTAATGTCAACATAATATTCCTTGTCATCACCCTTGAGTGCAATGTACATGGCAGCCCAATCATGCCTAATACGAGCACGCTCCACTAGTTTCTTTGAGACGGCAAAGGGAACAGCCACTGGGTCCATTTCCCACCTATTATTTTCCTCATTGTACCAAGTCTTTGACACCACCCTATCTCGGTCTAGAAGAATATGTTCCTGAAATCAAGATTTGTTAAATGGCACAGAATATAAGTCTATCAAACAAAAACAGATAACTTCACTTGAGATAAAGATAACAATAACAGTAAGGATGATGAAGCAATAGCTACCTGTCTTTTGGCCACGTACTGTTTACCAAAATCAACGTCTTCTATGAGATTTCTTTTGAGGTCTGCCTTGGCTTCTTCACGCCACTTCTTCCACCCATGGTACAAATGGAGGCCAGCAGCTTTAGGGACAACAACCTCCTTCTCTCCAAACATCCACTTCAACTCAACTTCTGGAAAGCCCTTCACCACCTCATCTTCTGGTGTTTGTACAAGAAAGCGCTTTTCATCACCAAATTTCTTCACATTCTTCCTTATTTGAGACTCAGTCTTTGTCTGCAGCTTCCTTGACTCTTCAAGGCCTTGTTTAATATTTTGAGCAAACTCCGTTGAAGTAAACAATGGTCCCAGATCATCAACTTCCACAATACTTGGCAGAATCGATTGCTCCAAATGTCTTCTTTGCGCATTTTCCAAATCTTTCTGTATATCAGATTTAGAAAGCTTGGTAACGGATTTTTTTGGCACACTGCAACCACATAACAATTGATACTCACACAACGAATTGAGTTTAAATTTTCTTCTTCCAAAAGGAAATTGGATGTGATGCAATGTTTGAAGAACATGCAGCCAATCAAACAAAGACAATGGAAAACGATTAACAACAGTTAATGACTATTTATATACTCCAAAGCACACTAAGCATACATATAGTAAGTAAGTTGAATGCAGTATATTGAGTACAATATCTTAACCAAAAAAAGCTATCATCTTTATAACACTTTCGATCCAATTCGAATTCATGAACATAAACATGATCAGGCAATACCTTTCAACACTCTTCCTCCTCATTTGGCGGGTAAAATTCTGCACCAACTGCTCACATTCCCTCTCAATAAAGCAAAGCTCCCTCACTCCATAACTCAATGCCAACGTCTCCCTCCTCAAAATCTCATCCTCAATCTCTCCAACCCTCTCCCAAACCCCACTGTATTCCTCCTCCAACCTCTCCACCCGCTCCTCCATCCTCTCCACCTTCTCCTTCACCTCCTCCTTACCGGAATTCCGCAACAACTTCTCAATGTCCCTCTTCACCTTCACCACCTCCGACACAATCTCATCGGACCGCTTCACCAACTCCTCCTTTCTCGTCCTCAACTTCCTCAGCTCCTCATGAAGACCACTCAATATCTCCTCTTGCAACTCCTCCTTCTTCGCTCTCACCGCTTTCCAAGCATCCTCTACAAGCTTGACATCCCCATTTCCTGCCCTAACCTTCTCCACACCCCTCACCAACACCGCCACCGTCTCCAGCAGCCTCTGAGTGAAAGCCGAGTATCCTTCACCCTTGTAATTCACCTCCTTCTTATCCAGAACCGCCTCTGCAACCGCCGGAGCCGCGATTGCCGTCCGAAATGGAGCGAAACCGATTCCGAAACAGACCAACGCCAACAGTACTTGCTTCGCAATGCGCTCGATTGCAAGAACCGGCCTTTCTTCTTCTTTTGAGCTCGTGGAAGCTTGTGGAAAGCATAATGCTTTGGGAATGTAACGAAGTGGGATTGGATGATTCGGAGTTTGGGGTCTTTTGGGGGAATTGGAAGCGGATGTTTGGATTCTGATGCGGCGGTTGGCTGTGAAAATTAAGAACGGAGGATTTCGATGTGGAGCGAAGCAATTGGGAAGAGGACTTAGGGCAAAAATGGAGTCCATGACAAGTGAGAGAGATGGTAACTATGGAAATGGAGTGTTGGAGCTGAAGCTCGCCATTGTTGCTAACGGATTGACCAGAGTTGGAGCAGGCTGAAGCTCCTGGAGTGAAGTGAAAGGGGTTTTGGGTTTTTTAATCTGCGTAACGGGTCGGGACCCGAGTTTAATTGGACTGCTGACCCAAAACATCGTGTAAATTATTTCAACTTAAGCCCAAAGAGTTTAGACAAATTAAGTCCAATATAAAGGCCCAATAAGAGTAAATTAGTCATTAAAATCCTTTTTAGAAAAAATAATTTGCTGACCATGACATTTTGTAGGCTTGTTAATTATTTAAAAGAAGCCTAATCCGTATTAGTTGTCTATATTCCGAGTCCAATCAGGCGGCTTTACTAATCTTTATCTTATGCTCTTAGCCAACCTTCATGATCAAAGACATCGGGACAATGACATTTTAGGGATAACTAATTACTAGTTATTCTCATTAATGTAGTCTCTCTTTGTACATAACACATTTTATTAAGCTAATCGAATATATTACACCCTACATAAAAATATTATAGGCCACTTATTCTCCATGCCTAGATATATTATGAGCCAAGATAACGGAAACATGAGAACAAAACAATAATTTATACAAATTCGAAATATGTTCATAATAACATTAATATTTTTGTGAAAATAATGTTCGCTCAAGAAACAATGATTAGAGACCGGATATCATAAGCTTTTAAGTTGTAGCTTATGCTAATTATTAGTTTTTAAGGCTAGTTAGAGACTTGTGATCAAAATTATTTAAATGAACCGACCATTTTGATTGTGAGACTCATCTTTAGGCAGAATATCCTCCAATTGGCAGAATATCTTCCTTTTTCTTTTGTTTTTTTAATCTTTATTTTATCATATATGTCATAATCCAACTAACTTTCTAATACCTATGTCAGATTGAAGAAGAACTTTATAATTTCATCAACTCCTAGTCTCCTATAAGCTTCAGGTGGAAAACGAAGAAAAATATTTGGAGGACTGTTCATCATGTGCAGTGTTCACCGCTTCATTGGAGGGAGACCATCCAAAAATTAATGGAAACTAACTTGCGCAAAGCGAACAAAACACTCAACTTCCTTTTCTCACCTTTGCCTAGTTGCCTTCCTCCAAACTCACTCAACCTCTTTTAAAGTCTCCCTCTTTCTCTCTCTATCCTCAACTACAACAAAAAGGTCTCAGCTTTATTCAACTAGCGCTCCAAAACAAAAATTGGCTGATTAAGAGAGAGAGAGAGTTTGAGGGTCTCTCTCTTTCTCTCTCTCATAATCTTGAAGATAGTTTTGTGGGTTTTTTGAATTTGGGAGAGTTTGAAGTTTGTGGGTTCTTGAAGCTAAAAGATGTTTGGGTGTGAGTGCTGGTGCTGGAGCAGTGAATATGAGTACCTCTATGATCTCTCTGAGCCAAAGCCATACTCTCTGCCTTCACCTCTTCCAAAGTGGCCTCAAGGTATGCAATCAAGCTTCTTGCTTTTTCAAAGAGAATGGAAGTTTCTATTTTGGTGCTAGGCTTCATGAATTTTGATCAATTTTTGCTTTTCCTTGATTTTCTGTGAATTTGGGTGCTTTAGCTTAATGGAATGTTGATTATCAGAATATGCTTGGTTGTTCTCTGGTTTGAGTAAATTAGTGGGTGGTGGTTGCTTTGAGGTCCAATTTTGGCAAAACCTGTAGATCATAGACGCCACAATTTTCAGATGGTTAACCAGATAATTAGGTTGGAGTATTCCTATGATTCTTCTTCAATTGTTGTGATTTTATTCTGGGGAGTAATAGATGAATCATTAGGTGAACTAATGAATATGGTCAACGAATTCATGAACTTGGTCAATATTGGGGAGCTTAGAGATTCTGAATGCCTTGGATGTTGAAGTTTCTTGGAATTTGAAGGTTTCAATACATCAACTAGTACTTTAATTCGTATGAAGAATAGTATGCAAGGGATGTATAAGAATACATGTGACTACATAAAGCACACAGAACCTTTTTCTTTTCCTTTTGTTTTTAATTGAGTGAATTGCTCTTTTGATTCCCAATCCATGTGAGAAGCCTTTTCGTTTTACTCTGATCTCTTATAAAACAGTTACAAGCTTTGTCTCTTAACTGCCCAATTCAAATTTCTTTAGAATTGATTTTAAATGATGGTTTTGTGAACTCAAGCCTCTCTCTTCAAATAAACCTATTATATCTTTTCCTGTCACTTAATTTTAAGCTATTTACATGTGTCCTGTCAAATATTTTGAGGTCATTTCGCTGAATACTGTGTACTTTCGTTTCCTTAGGCCAAGGTTTTGCTACTGGAAGAATATGCCTTGGAGAAGTTGAAGTTGTCCAAATCACCAAGTTTGAGAATGTCTGGAGCTGCAATCTGGTGCATGGAAAATCCAAAGCGGTCACATTTTATAGACCTGCAAGGATTCCTGATGACTTCTATTGCCTCGGTCACTACTGCCAACCCAATGACCAGCCGTTGAGAGGGTATGTTCTTGTGGCTCGTGACATGGTTGCTACCAGGATGGATTCGGAAGACGGTTTAGTCCAAGACTCCGTACCAAGATTACCAGCTTTAAGAAAGCCCCTTAACTACTCATTGGTCTGGAATGCAGAGTCAACTAATGGTGGGTGCGGTTATATTTGGTTGCCAAACCCACCTGTGGGTTATAAGGCCATGGGATTTGTGGTCACCGACAACCATGAGGAGCCAAGCCTCGAAGAAGTTCGATGTGTACGAGAAGATCTTACAGAGACCTGTGAAACATGTGATCGGGTACTTTCTGTGGATTCGAAGTTTTCAGAGAACCAATTTCAAGTGTGGAGTACAAGACCCTGCGAACGGGGTATGTTGTGCAGAGGTGTTTCAGTTGGCACATTCTTTTGCACTAGTGCTTCCTTGGATTCTGATGAAGAACTAGAAGTTGTGTGCTTGAAGAATATTGGTTCTTCCCTACACGCAATGCCAAATCTAAACCAGGTTCATACACTCATTGAGCACTATGGGCCTACTGTATTCTTCCATCCTGATGAGGCTTATTTGCCATCATCGGTACAATGGTTTTTCAAAAATGGGACACTTTTGTACGGTGATTCCTCTGAAACAGGTGAACCAATTGATCATAGAGGCTCCAATTTGCCTAGTGGAGGGGAAAATGAGCATGATTTTTGGATAGATTTGCCAATTGATCAGGATGCTAGACATCATATCAAAGGCGGAGACATGGAGAGTGCGAAGCTATATGTTCATGTAAAACCAGCACTAGGAGGAACTTTCACCGATGTTGCTATGTGGATATTCTGTCCCTTCAATGGACCAGCTACCATTAAAGTTGGTTTAGTGAGTATTGCAATGAACAAGATAGGCCAACATGTCGGTGATTGGGAGCACTACACTCTCCGAGTGAGCAACTTCACGGGAGAACTTTGGCAAGTGTATTTCTCAGAACACAGTGGTGGTAGATGGGTGGATGCTTTTGACTTGGAGTTCATTGAAGGGAATAAGCCAATTGTTTATTCTTCAAAACATGGTCATAGTAGCTACCCTCATCCTGGAATCTATCTTCAGGGGTCTTCAAAGCTGGGAATAGGGCTAAAGAACGAAGTTGCTCAAAGCAAGATGTTCATTGATTCAAGCACCAAGTATGAAATTGTTGCAGCCGAGTACCTTGGTGAGGGAGTTATTGCAGAACCATGTTGGTTGCAGTATATGAGAGACTGGGGTCCAACAATAGTGTATGATTCGCGATCAGAACTAGATAAGATAATTGATCGTCTTCCATTCTTTGTTCGATTCTCTGTGGAGAATCTATTCGAATTGTTTCCAACTGAACTCTATGGAGAGGAAGGGCCGACTGGCCCCAAGGAGAAGGATAACTGGTTAGGAGATGAAAGATGAAATGCAAGGTCTTAAATCTATGTCAAGTTTTTCACAAAACAGTTGATGTCTTGCTGTGGATGCCAATGCAATTTGGTAGGAACTTGAGCTCGTTTGTACAATTTGTCAAATGCTTTGTATTTGAAAAGTCTGGATTGTGAAGTTTATGTACGATAAATGAAATTCCTTTTCAAGCAAAGAGCCGGCTCTTATTTCCTCGTCTCAATAGGATTTGGCTGTTGGGTTTTCCTCCTCAACTACCGTTGATTTTTATCCAACAGCTCATTAAATAATAATAGTAATAATAATAATTTCATAAAAGAAAAGTTAATAATAATGGTAAAGTTCTTCAAGTAAAGTTAATTGCTCCTATAACACCATAGACGCTGTGAGAGTGAGACCTAACACCCAGATTCATTCAATGAAGAGAAGAGCACGCCCAACCTCTCAACTTGTGCAAGACGAGGTAAACCATGGTTTTAATTTACACTAGAAATTTCGAAATTTACATTCTTCTCTCCTTCCTGGATATGCTTTTAATTTACACTAGATATAAAACTAGCATAACAATTAATTGCGATCCCCAGATATAAAACTAGTATAACAATTGCACCAGATATCTAAGTGGTTAAAAAATTGCATCTTTTATATTTTCCACGTATCTAATTGTACATAATTTGCAACCTTTTACTCTTTCCCTGATGTCAATGTGCGTTTTCGTTTGATTTTCTTATTGTTGTGGTGTGATAGTGATAATAGTTATGGTAAATTTAACAAATTAATGGAATGATGAAACCAATTAGAAGTGATTACCCAGCAACACATCTTGCATGGTTCTTACCTTTTCTTTTCTTTTTTGGCCAATTCTTCTTTTATTAGGATGAGGATAAGGGAAAGAGGAGAAGGAAAAGTAAGGTTGAGGAGTACAACTTGGTGGACCGAATCAGTGTGTTGCCATATGAAATTCTTGTTAGCATAGTGTCTTTCTTGCCTATCAAGGAAGCAGTAGCCACTAGTGTCCTATCTATGCGATGGAGGCATGTGTGGAAGTCTTCGATGTCCCTCGACTTTGAAGCTGTGAACTTCAAAGCTGGCAGTAATTATAGTTATTTTGAGAAACAGAACAAACACTGGCAAGGCCTACAAAGCATTTACTATGCGGATTGGGTGAATCATGTGGTGAAACAGCATAGAGGCCAGTACATTGAACGATTCAGGGTTTACTTTTTTCTAAATCGTTACTTTTCATCTTCCATTGATGAAGGGATTCGGTTTGCAATGGAAAGGAGAGTTCAAATACTTGAGTTGGAGCTTTTGGAAATTAACTCTTGAAGATAAGTAGATAACGAATATACATTTCCTCACACGCTCTTAGGTCTTGAGAAAAGGTTTTCTAAAGATCGAGGAGTTGCATTCTGGCATTCCAAGTCTGCCCTTACCCTCTGCTGGATGTAGTGCTGGTATCAAGTCCCTCAAAGTAGTTCGGTTGCAAAATATTGGTGTTACTAGTTGCAGAAGTTCTCGAGTACTTCCTGTCTAACTGTCCAGTTCTTGAACAATTAGAGGTGCGTATGGCCCCCAAATTGGTTCATTTAAGAGTTGTCGGTCCATCGATTGCCCTGAAGCATTTGCTGATACACAATTGTGATGACCTTAAAAGGCATTGAAATTCGTGATGCAAACATTGTTTCATTTACTTATAGGGGACTTGATATGATAGACCTGCATCTGAGTAATGTCTTGTTGAGGTATCCATTTCTAAGCCCACTTTTCATCGTCATTCCTTAAGCCTTGCCTTCACCCAACTTTCATGTTGTCCATCTCAGATAGAGATTCTGACACTGGATATCAAGGGAGCGGTTAGTATCTGTATTTACGACTTCTTCTTTCTTTCTTTTTCTTTCTTTTTTTGGATTTTATTTGTAGTTCCTTACTTATGCTTTGGCTTTCAGGTCTACATTCCGAATCATCTTTTTCCTACCTTAGCAAATGTCAAGTATTTGGAACTAACATCATCCCCAGAACATGATTGGGAACTTGTTTCATGAATGCAACTCCTTAGTTGCAGAGACTCAGTTTGAAGGTATATACATTGCTTTACTCGGTCCATTATGTAGTAAAGCAGATAACAAACATGTTAATTTTGCAGTATTGGATTATATATGATTTAATATGCTGATATATTGGCTTAAATGTTTCGTTGGTGTAGCTTGCGCATGTTTTTAAGCTCCGAACACCTAGGGAAACAGAAATGAGAGAGAAAGCTGACTGCCCCTCCCATCATGATCGATCACTTCAAGGTAGTGGAAATAGCAGGATACCGTGGAAATACATGGAGTGTTGAACATGTCATGCACCTAATAAAGAAAGCTGTTTCACTGGAGAAAATTGTTATTGATCCTCGGAATTGGTGTTTTCTACCGGGAAGGGATAGAGATGTTAAAGAAATCAATGCGGAAGGGAAGGCCAGAGATCATGCTATGCAACACCTTAAAGCTAGGAATAGTGCCTTCGACTATAGAATTTGTATGCCTGTAGTAACTATTTTTAAGTGTCTAGTTATGGGATGATGTTGGTAAATACAATCCCATGTTTGTTTACAGAAACAAATTAAAATATATGAGTTTGTTTTTATGAAATAGCTAGATCATGATTTATGTACTTGATAAAGAATGCGTTGGCTATTCTAGTGTGGCATTGGTATCAGATAATTCTGGTATTTAGTATTCTAAAATTCAATGGTTTAATGAATGACACCATGGTCTCCGAAGAAGCCAAGAAGGCGTCATTGTCGGAGACCATGGCGTGCGACGAGAATGATCCTCTTATCGTCCTGATTCTATAACGCTTGCCTTATCTCAACTTTCACATTGTCTTTCTCATATACAGATTCTGAAGCGGGATATCATGGCATGGGAGCGGTTAGTACGGGTAATGATGTGGTTTCGTTTTTCTTCTCATCCCTTTGGATTATGCAGTAGCCAGTAGGTTCCTTACTCCTTGTTTACCATTCAGGTCTACAATCAGAATGATGTATTTCCTCTATTAGCAAATCTCAATTAAGCTCTATTATTTCTCACCTATCTAGTTTTAACTTGTACAAAATTTGCATCATTTTTACGTTTTCATTTGGCTTTCTTACAGTTGTAATCGTTATTTTGGTTATGTCTTTCGTAAAATATAATAACAAAAAAAAAATTTGTTACGTTGGAGAAGAATTGAACCCTTAACCTAACCTACTAGAACGATAAAATCAAATAAAGAATATTACCTAATATCTGTTGCTTAGGTAAAGAATATTAACCTACTTTAACTAAATTTTAGCTAAAGTAACTAAAAAGTTTAAAAATACATCTGCACCAATGCTCTCTACTTTTGCTAGTATTAAATTTAAATTATTTTATAAATGAATAAAAAATAGGGCCAATTAGACATAAGGTCATTTTGGGTGGCCTTATTTTTCAAAAGGCCACCTAATATTTTTTACTGAAATAAGGCCACAGTAGCTTTAGTGTTCTTGGACAGTAACTTTATTGTACTTGGACAGTAGCTTTATTGTTCGTGGACAGTAGCTTTATTGTTCGTAGACAGTAGCTTTATTGTTCTTGAACAGTAGCTTTATTGGTCTTTGACAGTAGCTTTATTGGTTTTTTCGTATCCAGTATTGGACAGTAGCTTTATTGTTCGTGGACAGTAGCTTTATTGTTCTTGGACAGTAGCTTTAGTGTTCTTTAACAGTAGCTTTAGTGTTCTTTGCTTTACTGTGATGTTACAGTAGCTTTATTGTGCTTTAACAGTAGCTTTAGTGGTCTTCGACAATAGCTTTATTGGTCTTTGACAGTAGCTTTATTGATTTTTTCGTATCCAATGGCATTTTTGTAAATAATAGCAAAAAAAATGCGGTGGCATTTTTGTAAATATTGCGGTGGCATTTTTGTAAATATTAGTGGCCTTATTTCAGAAAAAAATGTTTGGTGGCTTTTTGAATAATAAGGCCACTCAAAGTGGCCTTATGGCTAATTTTTTATAAAAAATAGTTGAAGTGTATTTAATAATTACACAAAATAACTAAAAATGAATGTTTTAAATTAACAAAAATAATAGAGAGTCTCATCTCGCCTCTCTATATTTAAGAGTCATATAGCTAAAAGCTAATATAGAGAGTCACTTAAGAGCCTGGTGCAGCTGCTAAAATAGCTGAAAAGCTAAACATGCTCTCTAAAATAGCTAAGGAGTTATAATAGAGAGTCTGCTAAAGATGCTCTTACCAACCACTCTTCTATGTACTAGAAGTAAAGAGTAACCTCATCATCGATATCGTTGTTTACTACCAACTTCCGCATGTCTTGATATCCACACTTCATATCGAATATGACCAGCTCCACGCTGATGGACTGACCCATGTCGGTCCAGAGACATACCGAGCCAAGCAATTGTCTCCTCTCCTAACCGATCATCTCAGTGATAGTGAGTCCTGGAGGGACCCCGGTATTGAACTTATGTGTCCCTATCGGGCTAATACGGACCAAACCAATTACATCGACCCAGACATCCTGCCAAGCGCATATTCTTGCCCGGTACCAAGTTCGCCCCACGGTAACCTGACAATGAGTTTAATATCCTATAGAAATTAGAAGTATACTTCTCCCCAAACCAACTTTAAGAGTTAAAGTAGATAATTGGCAATCCAACTTGCTAAGCCCACAGAAGTTGTCAATTATGATGCACTAGGCCGACTGTTATTTTATCGCCTTGTTTAATCTCATGGTCTCTGATTTTGCCACCTACTAATGTCAGGCCATTGTGATTCAGGGCGAGAGAGCTTGTGTCGAGAAACCCAGTTTTCTGCTGAACCACATTCTTGAAGGCTTCTATTGTATCTGTTGGATTCAGTGTTACAGGCACCTCCTGACCATCCATGAGCTGAAGACTCAAACTCATCTTGTTTGCTTCTGGTTGAACTGGGAAGAGTAGAATGCAGCAGAGATGCGTCATCCCATTCTCGCGGAATGTTCTGTTTTCATCAAATAGAGTACGAGGATTGATGCCACAAAACACATACTCCTTGGGAGCGTGAAATTTCGTAGTGTTCACAGCCTTATCCACTTGCTTTCGCAGGGTAGCCAGCAAATCTGAACCCTTCACATTAACTGTCACTGCCTCAACAGAATTCCGAAAGTAGTCCCACGTTGATATCACCCTCACAGAAAACCTTTCCTCATGGAGCTGCCTTGCAGACACATGTAATGAGCCATTAACAAGAACTTCATTCTCAATCCCTGAGTAAGTTGATGGGTTAGCCAAAAGCACCAAAGTCTTCCCCACCAGAGAGGGTCTGGTCGAGGTTAGTGGCAGTGGCAATGGAGGAGGCCTGCAAAAATGCAAAATACGCAACTAAGCAACTGTACCACAATCACTGACAAACTTTATATGACCATATAGCCTTTACACAACACACTGCACAAACTTTAGAGGCTATATGGTCATATAAAGTTTGTCAGTGATTGTGGTACAGTTGCTTAGTTGCGTATTTTGCATTTTTGCAGGCCTCCTCCATTGCCACTGCCACTGACCTCGACCAGACCCTCTCTGGTGGGGAAGACTTTGGTGCTTTTGGCTAACCCATCAACTTACTCAGGGATTGAGAATGAAGCTCTTGTTAATGGCTCATTACATGTGTCTACAAGGCAACTCCATGAAGAAAGGTTTTCTGTGAGGGTGATATCAACGTGGGACTACTTTCGAAATTCTGTTGAGGCAGTGACAGTTAATGTGAAGGGTTCAGATTTGCTGGCTACCCTGCGAAAGCAAGTGGATAAGGCTGTGAACACTACGAAATTTCACGCTCCCAAGGAGTGTGTTTTGTGGCATCAATCCTCGTACTCTATTTGATGAAAACAGAACATTCCGCGAGAATGGGATGACGCATCTCTGCTGCATTCTACTCTTCCCAGTTCAACCAGAAGCAAACAAGATGAGTTTGATTCTTCAGCTCATGGATGGTCAGGAGGTGCCTGTAACATTGAATCCAACAGATACAATAGAAGCCTTCAAGAATGTGGTTCAGCATAAAACTGAGTTTCTCGACACAAGCTCTCGCCCTGAATCACAATGGCCTGACGTTAGTAGGTGGCAAAATCAGGGACCATGAGATTAAACAAGGCGATAAAATAACAGTCGGCCTAGTGCATTTGTGCACTATATAGAATCCTTCCATGCCTGTCCGGTTTGGATCTCTTCCACTAGAGCAGAGACCTTATCTCCTGGGTTTATGAATAGAACATGAACTTCATCATCTCTCGGGAGTTTAAACCTCAGATGCAAAGTCTTTCCAGGCACAGTGGAAGACAACAAGATGATAGAACCGTCTTTTATATTGTTGTCGTGGTAGCTTAGTTGCTCATTCAATTGATGGTTTATCCCTAACATGCTCAATGTGTACACTTTTGGTACTTGGAAGTCTGTGGTCCTTGCAGCCCTAGCAATGTCAAGGTGGAGACTGTGCAGCAAATTAGTTGGCTCTACCTCAACCAGCACACCCTCAGCCATTTGCTCCTTGAAATCCCAAGTTGACAGCAACTTGACCTTGATCATCTTTTCATTCGGTAAATGCACAAACTTCCTTACTGGTGTTAGGGCACCCTCTGTAGTCATTGCTTCTTTCTCGATTGAAACAAAAGGTGGAAAACCTTGGGCCAATAGCACTTTAGAGGTACCATACATTGATGGAGGCGCTGGATACATCAATCTGGAAAAGCAAGAGAAGCTACAATTTAACAAAATATAATGCAGTAGATTATGGGAGCATATAACAAGAAAAAAGAGGGATATGGACAGTAGTGATTGATCTCGGTACTTGGAGGATTACATGGCTTCATAGGGATTGCTAGTTATATACAGGTAACAATATAGTTTCCATACGGAAAGAATTTGCTAAGATCTTCGGCTCAAACCCAGCTGAGACTTGGAAGGATAAAGACTACGAAAATCTCAGTCTTAGTTTGCTAATATATATTTCTACACTTAATATCAGTTTTTAATCATAAAGAGTAAATCCAACTAAAAGAAGATACAAACTCACGCCTCTATATTCAAGTTTTGTATGCCTGCATCGAGTGCATTCAGAGCTGGTGCCTCTTGATATTGATTCCTGAGATACAAAGAACTAGATTAGATCATCCAGGGGTGGTCTTACAATTCCCTGAAGTGAAGGTCCACAACACCATTCATAGCCCTGCAATTCTAAAGGGATTGTTATGGACAACAATTAAGATTTAAGAAGACTTACGCCTGAACATTTGGAATCTGTCCATCTCCAGCACTTGTTCATTCCTGCAAAAAAAAATACAGAGATAACTAGTTTCTGAGGCACCCATGAACTAATAGTAATTAAATTAATATATGTAATATTATAATGAAAAAGATAAATGGACGTTACTCGCCGGGTAGTTGTCCTGCTGGACCAGTCATCTATATGTGTGTGCATGTATGTACAGTATATTGGCAGATTGGCCAAGGATAAAGATATCATTGAATAAAAATATCAGTCAGAAAGTTGGCCATATCATCACTGGTTCATTTCAAATTAGGTGTCATATATAAGCCTTGGATGAAAAAGGTGAGGTACATGATGCATCCACTGAAAAATCGAGATTTAGCAAAAGAAACAAATCCTAGTTAATTCAAACTAAAGGCAAGGGAACCATAGATTATGCAGCATCAAGATAAACTAAACTACTTGGCAGATTAGCCATGTTTATAGACTTTTTTTTATGAGGCTGAAAGACTTATGTCTCTCAAGCATTGTGCCGTGATTACCTATCTGTTACAGCAATTAGTGTTCACCATAGTTAGCACAAGTCTGCATCGTTATCTGGTAGCTGGTGATGATGACACCGCATATTTGTTAGGGCATTGTGATCCCTAATGTGAGGCTGGGGGATGAAGATGAATACGTGATAGAGATGAACTATATTGAGTTTAGGAGGGATATGGAAGGTAGTGATCTTAATATCTCAATACTAGGAGGAGCATTGCTTGTGAGCTTCTTAAAGGGATTGCTAAGACAACAAGTTACCAATTGTTAGCACAACATGCACCACAATGAAGACAATCAGTAGTCACCGGCCATCACTCTCAAGTCCACATAGACACAGTGACATGGAGCAAAATAATGAACTAGCACACAAAATAAGCAGAAAAATCTCTTGCTGAATTGCCTCAGGGATCGATAAGTTTCCCACAAGGATTAAAAATCTTGAAAGCACCTTGTGCATTAAGACATACAGCTCAAGCAATGTTAATTGTCTAGTACACCCTACATATTGGTACTTTGCAGAGAGCACCACAAAGATGTCAATTTTTATCACCAACTTATAGAATTTACTACTCTCTAATCAGACTGTAAAAATCATAATACATATAGACACACGAGATACTGAAAAGACATCGGACGTTACCCGCCCGCTGGGTTTCCCGCCGGAGCGTCCATATCCCCTTCGCCACTGCAAAATACATGATTATATTAATATTTCTTTCTAATATATAGAGTAATTTAGTTCTTCTACATAAACATTTCATAATTGCTTACGATAGAAGACTTACGTCGGGTTCAGGAACAACGATGGACTCCAGTTTTCCGAATCCGACATTGTCTCCGACCTCTGGCTCCGACCTCTCCTTTTCCGGTGTGCTGCTCTCTCTACGGCTCCGACCTCTCCTTTCCCGGTGTGCTGCTCTCTGCCTCTCTCTACTCTAATGAATTTTCCTTTTTTTTCGCTAAGGGACTTTTTACTTTGCTATACGCGCATACTACCAAGCATGGTTAGTGCTCCATTGAGATTCAGACACACGTCCCTCATTTCCTTTTTTTAATTCACTTGTTTCAAAAATGCACGTGTCCTTTTTTTATTGGCCTACTTGATACGGTAAGGCATGCTTGAGTGTGCACCCGAATATACTTCTGTTTGCTCGGAGGTTACTCTCTATCTTTTTCGATTTTGCCTGAAAATGACTTCAAGTAATAAGTATTACATATTCGCCCCAACAAACTTTTGCCATCACCCATCTAAACATCAATATGTCACTTAACCCCAATTTCTATCCGTAACTTTTTTTTATGTCTTGTCAATTGACGTTATAGCTTTTCAATTTTGATAAATGGCTCACTAACTTATCTATTTTTTGCTAATTTATCCATTATTGTCAAATTTTCTGAAATTTCTAACCATAGCTATTGCAAGTCATCAAGCTAACTTGTGGAGGGGGTCACACTTGGAGAGAGTATAACAACTCTATTTATCTCTCTGTAAATATTGAGTGGTGAAAAAACAATCGAACTTTTTTACTACTACTGCAATTGAAAAAAAATGCTTGAGCTCGTCAAATGAGAAAAAATTTTAAGTGAGTCCGTCACTCAACGTGGCATATGTGACCGGTCACTTTGATTGGTCAATGTATATAAAATATCAATTAAACAGTTAGTGGAAGAATAAAATATTCAATACATAAAACATACAATATTCAATGGATCAATCGCATAACACCGTCACATATATCACGTAGAGTGACGGTACAATGGAAAAATTCCTCGTCAAATGCTTTGTATTTGAAAAGTGTGGATTGTGAAGTTTATGTACGATAAAAGAAATTGAAATTGCATTTTATCCTTTTCGAGCAAAGAGCCGGAATCATTCAAATGAAGAGAAGAGCACGCCCTTGTGTCTTTCTTGCCGATAAAGGAAGCTGTCAAGCATTCAGAATCGATCTATTACCTACCTTAGCAAATGTCAAGCATTTGGAACTAATATTATAACAAGAACATATATGATTGGGATATTCATCATTTAAGTGTGCAAAATATTCAAATATGCCTCTAGGAAGCCCAGCACAATGCTATAGTTATAGTGCTTAGTTGTTTACATTATTTTGAAGATCGTGTCGGCATTTATCAAATTTTAGTGTTTATTACTGGTGTTTATCAAACATGTGGATAGAATTAGAGGGTGGAGACAATTAACCTATTTAAAATATGGAGCAGGAGTCCTTTGAAGTCCAATTAAGATCACTGCTTTTTCCAAGACTCAAAGCACAATTAAGTGAAAGTCCTTTGAAGCAGGAGTCCTTGTTACAATAGGAATTCTTTTCAAGCAGGAGTCCTTGTTACAATAGGAGTTCTTTTCGCTGATGTCAACTAGCTAAAACAAGTCAATTGCTCCAACAGATTTATCTTCTATAATAGAAACAACCGAAAAGGAAAACATTTTGACAAATTTAGCAAAATGGTTAGTTGCTCCTCATTTTTTTTCCTTTTGAAACTTGAACATCAAATCCCTAAAGCTATAAACTGGGTCTTGAAGCAAACTCAAATACCTTCAATGAGCAGAAGACATCGAACCACTCAATCTGTCGAAGACGAGGTAAACACTGGTTTCAAAAATTTCCTTACTCCTTGTTTTACCTTTCTGGTCTACAATCAGAATGATGTATTTCCTCTGTTAGCAAATCTCAAGCATTAATTTGGAACTAATCGTTCTTCCGGAATATGATTGGACTGTTCATCTTATAACTTCTTTCCTGAAAGCATCTCCTTACTTGCAGAGACTTGCGCTGAAGGTATTAGTTCTTACTCTGTAGATTAGAGTAAAACTGGTATCTGTATATATATGCACTTCCGTTTTTGTTCATATTCTATTCATTTATCAATTTTAAAGAATGAGAATCATAAACAGAAGGTTAAAATTGCTGCATTATTGATAAAGGACTTGGTGGTTTGTGCGTACTCTAAGCTGTTTCATTGGTGCAGTTGGCTGTTGGAGCACTTTTCACCCAAGAAAATAGTACATACAGAGAGGAAAACTGCCAAATGCCCCCATCAGAACATCAAGGTTGTAGAAATAGTAGGGTAACGTGGTGGTGCATGTGCAGTCAAACATGTCATGAACTTGATAAACAATCTGGTTTCACTGGAGAAAATTGTTATCAATCCCATTCGGCGTTGGTGCCATGCATCCTTGTGTAAAGGATAGACCAGTTGAAGAAAGGCGGAAGTAAAGGCAAGAGTTCATGCCATGCAACACATTAAGGGAATGGTATAGAATTTGCATGCCTGTAGCAATTGCAATGCTTAAATTATCCTAGAGATTGTGTCGGCTTTTTATCAATCTGAAAGAGCTATCACAAAAAAAGAAAAACAACATAGTTCAGCTGAAAGAGCTATTACAAGATTTTCTAACCGTAGGAACTTCACACAAGCCATCAATCTAACTTGTGGGGGTCAGTGTCCACACTACACTTGGAGGAATCAAACTGAGTGATGTTAAAAGAATCAAACTGAGATAAGTAATGAAAACAAGTTGGCTGATTCGTTAAAGCTTGTGTTGGCTAAGCAAATTCATGCCAACAAAATTTACATTGCTCTTTTCACTCTCAAAAATGTGATTTATACAACCCTATTTCTTTGTTTATCAAGGAAACAACCCTTTTCTTCTCCCTCAAAACAAAAGATGTACATATGCGAAGGGAAGGTGCTCACAATATATGGGAAGTCATTGAGGCAATAAGTAAACAGAATGGTTCTAAGTGTGTTCAAAAGGACCTTGGACTTATAGCAGCTGTCTGACCAAAAAAGAATACCCGCAGCGGCAGCAATATAGAATTGACGAATTTACATTACACAAAGCGAAGAGCACTGTTGTTTATTTTGCTACTTGCCTTCTCGATGCAAACCCTCCCAACTTATCTCACGAGCACATTCCCCACACACAGTGGTGCAACCAGATTTTGTACCTTGACTTCTAAGGGTCAGCACATGCGAAAGCTTAGTACATTTCCGCCGAACAAAAGTATCCCTCGCCTTGGATTCTGCAACGCTGCTCATCTCTGTTGCAGGTGGGGTCACTGTTGATGCAGCTGGCTTTTGGTCAACTGCAGATTCATTGAGAGGAACTCGCTGCACTTCCTCCCATTCAAATGATTTCCGGTATACTTCCCAAGCCATGTCTTGCTCCTCTTTTGATAGCTTTTCCTCTTCATTCTCTTGCAATAGCGTCTCATGTAAGTGAAAATTGGCAATCCACCTGAAAACAAAGTAGTGCATCCATGAGGGAGAAACGGAGGGAGCGATAAAGTTGCCAATTTCGAAAGCGTAAATGAGCAATCATGTATATCAATAGATGCTGAATAAAATAAGAAAGAACATAGGAACATACCTTGGATAATGCTTGCCAAGTAAACTTTCCATCAATTTGTCAGAAGAGCTATTTCCATGAGAAAGATGTGGTTCGTGCTTAGGCAAATTTTCAACTAGACCAGTCATATTTTGATTGGCTCCGTTATCTTGCTCAGGCCCATCATGATTTTCATCGTCACCAAATTCAAAAAGATGCAACATCTCTTCTTTAGATATTGTCCTATGTACCTGTTGTCTATCCACTACCCTTGCAGACAAGCCCTCCTTTGTTACCTATTTGTCAGTTTTGCTTCATTAGAATTTCATTCAGCCAAAAACCATATAATATATATATCAATTTTGTTCTCCCATTACCTGACGCTTATAAATTTTTTCTTCCATAGTTCCATGTGCCATCAATCTGTAAGCAAACACTGGCTTTGTTTGGCCATACCTGAAATAATGGAACAAACATATCATTTACAATATGTCACATTATTTTGGAAAGATTTCCAGCTCTGTGAAAGGGAAAACCATAGTCTGCCAACTGCTAGTACTTCCTCTCAATGATACTACTCTAGCACCATGAAATCCCAAATCAACCTCTACCAAAGTACACAACACCATTCATAGACTTGCATTTTCCTCCCAGTTCTTTATCCACTATGAACATGAATGTTTGTGAACTTGAGCCATCAACCACACATTAAATCAAACGTCAAAGCCTTCAATTTTTTGTCCCCATCATTCTGGCTCTTAAAATCTCAAACAGCCCCTCTAATTTATACAAAGTACCTGTTTTAATGTTATTGAGACCATATTCACGCAATATGAAGGAAAAAAAAGAGAGGAAATGACAAAAAAAAAAGCAAGAAAGTAATCGCACCTCCAAGCACGATATATAGCCTGAAGATCATACGTCGGATTCCAAGACCCATCAACTATGATTACACGGTTAGCAGCATGAAGATTTATCCCTAAAGATCCAGCTTTGGTGGAAATTAGAGTGCATTTCACCCTCTTATTTACGGGATCATTAAAGCGCTCAACCAGTTTTTGCCTTTCTGAGCTCTCTGTTCTTCCATCTAGCCTGAAGAACAAATAGAATAAGTAAGAGATGCATATAACTTTGTTCTTCCATTTGGAATTGTATCAATTAGGGTGAAAAATAGATAGGTAATGAGCAGTGTCCCACTTTGGCAAAATGCAAAACAGAGTGATATGTACCAACCTAAACCAATCTTTTCCTTTCTTCCAAGACTTCCATCTCTTCCCATGCCGAGGTAATCTTGAGAGGTAAAGTTCTATCAGATCAAGAGTTGGTATGCTCTGACTAAATACCAATGCCTTATCCCCCACAGCAGAACACATGGCTAGAACGTCAAGCAGCAACACCATTTTGCCACTGTAATCAAGTTCCTTATAATTATTTTCATGAATGAGATCATTCCACCAATCCTGAAACAACAATAAATCATGAGCATTGCGCTTAAGGCAACAAACAAAAAAATACAACAAGAATAAGGTTATTGTAACTCTTCTCAATGAATAGTTTACAGATTTCAGCACCCTCATGGAAAAATGCAGCATACCCATAACGACTAAAACAAGCTTCGATTTGGGTGGATCTATTCTCAATGCATAATATTAAAGGCCAAGGTACTGTAACCATTAGCCATGGTTTTTACAGAAACTGGCCAATGCAGGACAAAAATTATGGCTCCTAGTTAGTAAAAATGGATTAACTCAAGCTGACAAAAGTTTATGTAAATAGCTAGTTTCAATTTAAATTTTTTAGTAAAAACAAGTCTTACTTTAGAGGATACTGGAGAAAATTGTTTATTTTTAAGGAAACTAATTAAGCAGCAGACTCTTTGGCTAATGATCCATGAGAATATTTTTCTTCTTAATTAGTATATGGAGCTAAAAACACCCCCATTCGTTTCAGTAAAGCCTTTATTCCAATTATCTTCTTCTACATAAATAAAGTCAAATGAATGGAAAATCAAATAGTAATGAAGTGCGAAAGACTAATTATATATCCGAGTATCAGTATATTTTGTCCAAACCTATACCTTTTGAAAGAAACCATCATCTTTTTTTCCTGGCAAAATCTCATTGATATTGCCCTGCTTCTCTGTCAAGCAAGATATGCAATCATTATTAGACACTGTTGAGAATTATAGTCAAGTATATATGTGTGTGTGACTGTGTGTATCCACGCACACATTCAAAAGAATAAAGTAAACGGAAAACAATCATGCCATGCAGTCTAAACAGCTCATTGCATCTACCTGACATGGTATATCCATTACTATCAAAACAATACCTGACATGAACATCCATGACATTCTTGCAAAAAACAGAACAACAAAACGGAAAAACATACCTCCTATATAGTCAGTGTTTTCATCGCTAGAGCTGTCATCTGCAAGAAAATTCTCAACACCATCTTCATGCCTCACATAGTCTTTGTTATCTTTTCTCAATTGCAATATCCCTGGATGGTTCCATATCTACAACAGACAAAAAGCTTTTTCCATTACATAAAACTTTACATGAAAAAAGAAGCATGATAAGTTAAGATTGTTAAAGATATCATAAATACAGGCCTTCCAGACAGACATAAAGAACTTTGCATACAAATTGCATTCACCTTTTCCCAGCAAATTCTAATAGATATATTCTAACACTATAAAGTGACAACTATGAAGAATTCTAACACTATCTAATAACCCAACAGCCAATTTTTGGCAAATTAAAAAGCAAGATAAAAAAACAGTTCATAACAGTTTGGGATTAAAAACAAGATAAACAACCATAACAGTTTTGTCTGATTCCATGATAAGTATAGAATCGATGACATAACAAGATATAAAAAAGGTTCTGATTGATGAATAGTTCTAGAACCAAATCATCTCACCTACAAAATACCAAATCATATTCTTCACAAGTTGTAAATCATTAAGACGTATGATTGAAACAGAAGGGGACATCTTTGTATAAAATACAAAACAAACAAAGTAAGCATTCCATATATTTAGTTTAACTATTCAACTCTTTCTGGATGATTGATTACCATAATTACATATAAACTCAATAAAGTAAAGGTTGACTACACACTTGACACAATTTTATTTTAATATCAAACCCTACTTCAAAGAATGGTGATTGAACCTTTCCTAAAGCATAGGGTGGATGCCTCCCCATACATGAACATGTAAATTTGAGGGTCAATGTGTGCTCGTCATATTATCTGTAAATAATGAAACATTGGAAACTTAACGAATGTGCCGAAATTTACCTGAGCTAAGGCCTGGTAGCCAGCAAAAAAACCTCCTTTCATCTTTTCATTATGAATCTTGTCATTAGTGAATCCATGCACATCAAGGAATCTCTTGTATAATTTCTTCTGTAAGGGAGAAAGCCTCACAGCTATCACAAACACAGTTTTAGGTGGTAAGTCCTTCTTCACCACGCTCATGTCCATTCTTTGAACAAATCCTTTCAACTGTTCATACAGAATATGAGATCTCTGATTCATGATTTTCACATCTTCCACAGTTGAATTAGTATGTTGACCATTCTCTATGGGATTCTGGAAGCTGCATGTAAGGTTAGGCAAGATTAAGATACGTCATACAAGGAAATAAGTACAATAAACAAGAGAAAGCAAGTTTTATATAAGTGAAGAAGTCTTGCCGGTTTCTAAACTCGTGGCTACTTCCAAGAAAACCTTCCCTTACAAAATCAACCATCTGTAATCAATTAAAGGTTCAAAGGAATCAGGATGGTACGTAATTTTATAAGAAATGGCAAAATGAATAGCTGTCAAGTGAACTCACACAATAATATTCCATGAGATTGTTCTGAAGAGGCGATCCGGTTAATGCTATCCTTCTTTGGCATCTAACTTGTTTCAAGGCCTGGGTTACATCAGCCTTGGTATTCTTAATAACATGGGCCTCATCACAAACAAGTATATCAGGTCCATCCTGAAAGTTGGAAATGTAACAATAAGAAGCAAGCTAATGCACAGGGATATTATGACAAACAAAAAAAGGATTAAAGAAAAGCATACTATATTTTCATATCATGAAGCCAAATAAGGGAAGCAGAGAAGCTGCTATTAATACTGTGCCATGATTCAGCACATTACTTGGAAACTGAAAAAAGCAATTGATAACCCTATTGATGCATATGGACCCACTATAAATTACTTCTAAATGATTCAATACAATGACTCAAACAAAGAAAAAGAAGCATGCAATATAGTTTGTTAGCGTTATAATATAAATCAGGAACATATGAATGAACTTCCTGACTCATGCTTGACTTGAGATTTTAAGAAGGTACCTAGTTAGTTACAGAGATGGTAAACAGAAAATACATCAAAACCCAAACACCTGAAATTGACCTCAAGAAACAATGCATAATCTATTGTATCCAAACAGAAAAGATCATTTACTGTTTCTTATAAAGGAAGCAACTAAAACAGAAACAGAAAAAAATCATACAAGAGACCAAAACAGAATGTTGGTCATGCTTAAGCATTAAGAAGTGTCAATGACATTATGTCATTTCTTCACAAGTGATTTCTTACAATTATTCGAACAACTTACATGACAAGTTGATAAAATACAGAAAATTTAGTTTAGGAATACCAAGTTGAAGAGAAAATAATTCACACAGTAATACAGAATTACAAAAGAAAGATGTTAAATACAGTAATATCAACCTACCTGTAAGGCTTGACAAATTTCTCTAGCCATGTGCCGATCCTTCACATGCTTTCCAAGGGATAAGTTTCTGAAAGCGGAGTAGCCAATCAAGAAAACACCACCCTTAGCTCTCCACTTTGCAAGCAACTCTAGTCTCCTCTCTCTGGAAAACAAAGAGACATCATGTCAGCAACAAAGATACCCAGTGGTTAAAGAGAAGTTTGTTGTTTGCTTCCTGGACGTAATAGGTTCAGTTCATTTTGGTTTCACCTAGTTTCTGTACCTCTTGTCCACAGCTAGGCAAAATATGTAACTTTTGACTTTTATCAAGAAATCCTTTGTTTCTATAAAAATAAAATAAACAAATACAAAAATAGCAATATACAAATGTTTAATTAAACCTTGACACATCTCCTAGCATGAAGACCCGAAGAGGCTTTACTTCTGAAGGTCTCCATTTCAAGAACTCTTGCCGCCAATTATGCAGAACATTTACTGGAGTGACAATAAGTGCAGTCTTTAATCCCAAATCAATACTTCTCATTGCAGTGTACAGAAAAGTAATGACCTGAAAAAGAAATTTGACAAGTTATGCAGAGCATATCCATCAACCCATTGAAAGGCTATAACCTGCAAAAGCATATGAGACATCTCCTTGCATTTTCCAAATGCTATGCCACTAGGCTGCGGGGTCATTGCCGCATGCACTAAAATCTATCTAAAAAAGAAAGTAGCACCTAGACTAACAATCACATCTCTTACCTGAAGCGTTTTACCAAGGCCCATCATGTGAGCTAGAATACAACCAAGACCCTTATCCCCAGACTTCACTTCTCTGACAGACTGAATGATGTTCTCCCACATAAATCTTACCCCCGTAATCTGTGATACAAATCCGATCTTGTTACAAAATCTAACAAAGCTGAGATACTACAGACAAATACTATATCATGGAAAGTTACTACATTTGAAGCAATAAGGTCACAATCAAGAAGCTCAAATTAAGTTGTAGATATTTATAAGCAATAATAACAAATCTACAAGGACATGGTACCAAATAAGTTCATGTATAAAAGGCAAGGCATGGGGCTGTTGAAATTTCCAGACGTGAAACTTCCACTCCTTTCGCCACTTACAGCACGTGTGGATAAGAGAGTTTGAAAGTACCAGGAATTTCAAAATGGTAGAATTTAAGATGAAATTTAGTGGTCCAGAATTAGTGAAATTTAAAAATGAGTGCTCTCAGTTTTAGCATAAACTCCAAGGGAATTCATAGAGGATTAAACATTATATAGTTCAAAGGTTAAGGAAATAAACCTGATGAGCCTTCAATTTTGCTGAAATGCTTGGAGGAATTCTGACAGCTTCTTCACCTTTCTCTCTCATAACATTCACTATATAACCAGCTGATGCATCACCCAGCACTTCAGCATTAACACCTTCAGATATATTCCCGTTATAGCTTGCAGCGCACTTCATCTTAGATTTAACAGAAAACTGTACTTGCAAGGATTTTAAACGCTCTTGACGTTCCTACAGAAGATGGGGTCATGAAAAATTAGCTCTATACCTGTAATGACAAAATCCAAACATAGAACAAGTACCTTTTCAATTGCAATTTTTCTTTTGGTCTCTTCTCCTAATTCGGCGTCATCAATTATCCTTCGAATTTTCTTCTTTCTCTTCCTCTTAGAACTGGCATAACAAATGTTAGAAACACAATAAATAAAGTAAAACAAAAGTATCTAACGATCAAGAAAGAAAGCTCACCACATTGGTTACAGTTTGAAATGCAAACATCAAATATGAAGTCTAAAGTATGAAGAATAAAAAGATGGCATTTTCAAACCATTAGATCCTAAAACTATATGCTGTCAATTCGCTAGCTACAAGCCTCGGCAATAGTTTATACATTATTTCTTGAGATGTCACTCTCAAAGCATCTCTGGAACAGGGAACAGGCAAACGAAAGGAACCCTATCACTACGAGATAGAGATTGAGAGAGGGGGAGAGAGAGAGAGAGAGAGGAGGAGAAAGACATTCAAAGAGGAGAGTATTGATTGAATTAGACATCATTATAATGATATGAATATACCTGATAGCAACATCCATGTCTGCATCTGAATCATCTGAATCACTATCAGAGCTAGAAACTATCAAATCTCCAGATCCCATTGCTTCCTCAAATTGTAAAGTAAATGTCTGTAGGAGACTTGGGCAACAGGAACAGCATTGCCAGCCATAGGTCTGGGCCTTAGATAAGCATTCCTCTCCAATATTCCTCTTTATACAGGTCGTACAAAATAACGTCGTGCAAGATTTACAACTCAATAAATCATTGCTTTGCCCACACCACCCACAATAACACACAGAGCAATCAGGATCCTGCACACCTTCATACGTCAATAAAAGATCTAGCATTTACTTTTCAAAAATAAATAAATCAATCTAAAATTATAAGAGCTAGCTCCCTTTTCTCTTTTTTAGTTGAACCATAAGAGATAAAAGTTATTAACAAGTCAGAATTCTTATGTAAGCCTCCTTCACTGAGTACAGTAACAAAGTCTGAAGCCATACACTATCATGAAGTTATAGTTTTGTATAACTCATCTGAAAAAACATTGCTGGTTAGACAAACAAGACAAGAGCTGGTAATGAGCATCAAGTTCATTTATCCTTGAGCTCCATTCACCACACACCACGCAAGCGCACATAAAGATAGATGTAAAATATTATACATGGATATATACACATATACATACACATATACAAGTGTATACATATATATATACATACAGAGAGAGAGAGAGAGAGAGAGAGAGAGAGAGGGACTTCTAATATGAGATATACAGTCATTAGAAACAATAGTATCAGTTGCCAGTAATCAGGTGTTACTCCTAAAGAAAAAAATCAGTAATTAGGTTTCTTCATTCTATCACTGGGATTAACATAAAAAAAAAATTACACAAACTGTTCAAATATAGTTTACAGAAAGCATAGAAGTTACTAATGGCCATACCTTCACATGTATCTTTTCTTCCAAGAAGCACTTGCAATCTGCACAAATAATCACTTTCAGAAGTGGATGTGAGCGCACTTCAGCAGCAAGTTTATTACAAGCTGTGCAATTGAGCTTCTTATTAAGACTATGTGATGTAAGACCATCATCTGCAGATATGCAGATATTCTCTTCCACATAGGAATGATCCTCAGATTTTATCATATTGCAGTCAAAAGTATCTTTCGTTGAAGCTTCATCATCACTGTCTATGATTACAGTTCGACTCCTCTTATTATCAATGTTTAGTTCATCACTCTCATTCAGACGCTTGGACCCTCTGACTTCAGTGGAATCAGGGGCAGGAGGAGCACCGTTACACATTATCCTTTCTTTGTCAATACCATTAGAAGTTTCCAAACCTTCAAGCATGGCAGACTTCAAATTTTGGCCTTCAACCTCATTATCTTTGTTAGGAAAGTTTTCACCATCTTCATCAATTTTCCCATTTGAGATACAAGTAGAAGAGTCAAGCATAGACAGAGACTGGCCCATGTTGCTTTCTATCACTTGATCAATTGGGAAAACATCTTTCCGACTGACATCCTGATTCAACAACAAGAAAGAATTAACATTACAGCATGCCAAGTGTATGCCAAAATGCAAGAAATATCTATAACTCAATCAACTGGGCAAATATTTTCTGGCTACATCTAGAGTGCGTTTTTTTATATATAAGATTAGATAAGTACGTGTGTATTAAGTTTAGGGTTTAGAAGCACATTAAAGTACACTTTGGTAGAAGCACTTTATAAGAAAATGCACTTTTCTTTTAACGAAGAAAAAAATAATTGATCTAAACTGCAAGTCAAAATTCCAGAAGCAAGGAGTAAAAACACATGTGCAATATACCTGTTTACATCTCTTTTGATATCTCCTCCGTTTCAAATGAACTTGAAGCTTCCTATCAATGTTTGCGTCATCTTCTTCCTTAACCTTTAATGGACAAACAGGTAAAACTCAAACAGGTATAATCAAGAATGTTTGTGGTTGATGAAAAAATGTATATGACTAAGTATAAAAGCAGCATAGGAGTAATTATCTAATGGAGGAAAAAGATAAATCAGGCATATCGACATATGCCTGATACTAAAAATTTCAATCTACTTTATAGCTAGATCTAATAAAAATGTCTACAGCCCTAGACAGCAGTAAAAAAGTAAAAAGATATCACCAACTAATCTGATTTCCAATGTTGACAGCCTTCCACATTGATAAGGAAACAATAATCATGTGAACTCGTGGTGTAGGACATAACATAACTAAGTGTATTCAAAAAGAGATGCATATATATATACATGCATACATACATATAAAGAACCCTTCCGTTATTAACAGTTGCAACATCAACTATGAAAAAGACATACTTACCTTCCTATAACTTTTCTTTTGTACTTCAGAGAGATCCAGTTCTCTTTCATTTGCAACAGCAGCTGCAACAAATGGATCACTAGAATTGCCATCAATGTCATCAATCTCCTCCACCTGGCAAAAGTATTCACAAAAATTCATTGAAAGAATTAACCGAGCCAAAATAGAGCATCAGTAGCAGCAGGTAGCTTCTGGAGGAACGAGTATTATGTGACAAAGCATCAAACTCAAGAAAATTAACACCATAAAAACAGGATCCTCTCAGTAATGACCTTCAGACAGGTTTTGTTTGAGTCACTCTCACATCAACACCATCATATAGTTCATTAAAGGACCTCTTCTTAATCTCATTTAGGCCTCCAATGGTGGATCTTTAGATTTCTTATTTTTTTTCTTTTTCAATTCTAAGCAGTCAATGGCTCCTTGTATGCAACCTAGATGTGCTGTGCCACTAGCACTACAATTGACATGTGCCCACACAACCAGACCAAATCTATGATTCTTTGTATGACTTACAATGAGTATTATGTTCAATATGAACTCATTGTGTCAGCCAAAATGTAGAGCACATATTCATACAGTTCGATGAGTTAGAGGCTTGGCAGGCATCACTATAGGCCTTTCATAACATCCTTATCCTCGTAAGTTACATCACCTAACACAAAATATACCCTTTTAACTCATCTTTAGAACTTTAAAAGAAATTCTATTACATTTAAAGTGAAGAGGAAGCATTAAATGATATAGCTGCTCCTCTTATAATATGTTTTGTAAGGACTATGTGAAGAAAAGGGAAAACACTAAGACAGAGAGCAAAAAGCTTGGGTGCCACAAACCGAATGATAAACTCTAAGCAAGAATATTACGTACCAATATCTGATATAGTCAAGAAATGGCATAGTTATGCCACATGATTAACTAACTTGCTACCAAAAGATGCATGTTTCAATATCCAAAACCACAGGTTTAAAATAAAAACTAATTAAATAGTGCATTACTAATGTTTCAATTGCCACCTAAAACAGGCCATCAACACTGCAGTTCAAAAGTAGAATAGGAAATGAATATCCTAGCATGATCATCAAAAAGAGGGGGAAAAGAAATCAATGGTGTGTGGATTGATTAAAACTAGGTGAAGTAAGCCTCTTCATTCCATTTTGAGCTTCAAAACTTCTTGCTCCTTTTCCTGTTACATTTTCCCCTTATTTTCAAGATTACATATCTTGTGACAAAAGGGTAGTAAACAGGAATTCCATAGGATAGATAAAAGAAAGGTTAGTCACCTCATTGACTCCAGGGAATTCAAGTCCCATCTCAGCAGCTTGGTGCGGTGTGCTGGCCAAGTAAACAGAAGCCCAGTGCTTACTGCCAAATGAAGCGCTATCCTTAGTTGCACCATCAGAAAATAATTTGTTGAGAGAACACCAATCAACCTCAGTTGTCAGAACATCCTTGCTCCCCTCTTCAGATAGTTTTTTCTGCAGAAATCCACTAGCACCATCCTCCAATAGTTTACCATGTTTCCTAAGTCCCGGAACGCAGATTCATGTACCATCAACTTCATAGTTCATACCTTGCAGAAACAACAATGCTAAAAGGGCATGAGTGATAACTATACCTTCTTACAGGTCTGTGGGTTTGGAGATACTTCTCAGCATCAGCCCTTGACTCAGTAAATTCTCCGGTCACCTGACTTCCTACCCAGTGTATTCGTGTTTTCCAAGCCTCAGTGCAGCAACCATTAGGTGCCTGACTTTCGATCCACTTATAAAGGCTTGGTAGCTCAATGCCAGCCCCATCAAGTTGTTCCTATTTAGAGAAACATATAAACAAAAGTGAGGAAATTTAAAAAAAAAAAAAAAAAAACAAGCTTCTTCATAGTATTAAAGATTTAAAAGAAACATATGGAAATATATTGATGGCGTCAAACATAACGCGGGAAAATAGAGCACACCAACCAAACAGCAAAGATCCTACAACACCAAATAATAACAGCTGCCTACCAAGATAGATGTTCCTCTAGTACAATACTTTACAGGTCTTATGTATTAAAATAAGATATTTAAAACTGTTGAACAAAATTTTATAAATTAGGCAAACATGCCAATCCAGTTCAAACCAAAGATTTTATGAAGATCGTTCGTGAATTAAGAAAAAGTAATCATCCATAAATTGACATTTGCATAGCTTTCATATAAACATGTTTAGTTAATATCCCACAAATTTGGAGGTTCTAAATCTCTATTTAGTAGCCTCACAAGGTAAACAAAGTTTTGACGTGCACTTATGCTCCACACACTGTCTTATAAGGTTTAACCTTAACAAACATGGAGTCAAGATATGCAAAGTGCAAAAGGAACTTCAGGGAAAATGGAAAATAAAATCATGAGTCAATGGTTCCTTCAAAATTAATCAACATTAGAAATCAAAAGTGAGGGAAAACTGGCCAAAAATAATATCCAGCTTGTATTATAATGTAATGAGAAATGATAATTTTTCTTTCTCCCCAATTTGTCTTTTCAGTAGAACTTTATCACATCAAAGTACATGCAAGCTCTGAAATGTATTAAGAAGCAAAGATTTACTCAGAATTGAAGAAAGAAGCAGACCAACAAATGAGCGCTCTCAATCTCAAGCTCATCGAGCTCAGATTTCCAGTTTTCTATTAAAGTAGCCATTTCATCTGCAACAGCCGTTTCCAACTGTAGACAAGTACAATGTGTTAAGCGAGGTAAAGATAATGTACTCCGCACTGAGGAATTTGAATAGAACACTAACATCATTCCCGTGAAGAGTTTGTGCCAGCTCCTCTCTAACTTCACTCTCCACTTTGGCAAGAGACTCCTTTTCAAGCGCTTCCTGAGCCTCTGCAGCCTAAATTGGGCAAGAAACAACCCACTAAATCACAAACATAAAAACATATTTGTCCATATATGTGTGTTTAAATAAATGGTAAGTTGATATCAATGTCAACAATAAATAATAATAAAAAAATTGATACCTTGCTCTCAACCTCCAAAAATTCAGCAATTAGCTCTTCAATTTCTTTATCAGATAAAGGTTCCTGCATAACAAAGATGAAACAGCATTATTTACTTTTAAAGAAAGGCTTCATGTTTTTCCATTATCAAACAAGAACAGTCCCTATCTTCATGGCAAAAATACAATACAGCCAATAAAAAAAAAGCTATAAAGATTCAGAACATGCCTCAAGATGCAATCCCTCATCTTGTCCTGATATCGAAACTTCATCAACTTCTGAATCATCTATAAAAGAATCTGAACCACTATCACTAGAACCACTCTCAATATCTTCAACCATGTCGTGGTTTTCTTCCATTATCTATACCCCTACAAACAAAACTGAACAGTGAGCCTCACAACAATACCCCAAAGGCTCCAATAATAAACAAAGCATCTCACTTAATAATGAAGTACCTCAAAGCAATAAGCAAAATTACGAGCAACCACAATGTTAACACCGGCACTTTAATCAGTTTAAGAAGTTGAATTTTTTAGGAAAATGGTGTAACTATACTCAGACAGTCCAACTAGAATGGCTTCAAAACCTCATATGAAAAATTTAACCACGACACTTTTTAAAGTTGTGTACTTTCTATGATTATAAATGGCTAACCTTGAATCCAAGCAAAGGTGGTTACTTTAAGTAAGCGCAGGCATACATTAGAATTCAAATTTCACCATGAATATACATTGAGACCTATATCGCTATCCCCTGAATCAAAAGTTAACGTCGTTTCGGCAGCAGTACTAGGGATTTTAAGAACTAAAACACGGCGTCGTTCTGTGCCGGACTGATCGGAGAATGAAGAAGAAGGAGAATAAGAACGGAAAGTGGAGCGACTTACCGGAATAGTAGATGGCGCGTGAAATTGCGGGAGGAGGGAAAATGGAGACCCTTTTTTCCCTCTTTGCTATTTTTCTTTCTTCCTCTTTCCCTCTTTTCTATTTTTGCAGAAATAGGTCTTTTGTTTAACTCGTTTAAATTGAATAGCTCACAGGCCAAAAAGAAAAAGAAATTCAATGACGCGATAAATTACCAATGATGAAAATTAAATAAATTGAATGGAGGTGTTCAAGAGGCGGGTGACTCTCAAACAAACAAAAAAAGAGGCGGGTCCCTTAGTGATTTGATTTTTTTTTTCCTTATTATCTTTAATCTTGTAATTAATACTCTTAAATCTCGTTTAGTTCGCGAATAAGAAGTTCATCTCTTCACGTTTGTCATGGATCAATAATTTAATTATAGTCTTAGAGCATCTCCAATAGTTTCTCTAAAAAATCTCTATTATAGAGACTCAAAAGTTAAAATCTCTATAATTTTTGTATCGTATCTCCAACAGTTTCTCTATCATATTCTCTATAATTTATGATATATAATTGAATATGGTAATATTTTGTATTTGAAAATGTATTCCAATAATTTATGGTACAAATAAATATAATTTGAAGAGAAAGAAGAGAGAAGAGCATTAAAGATTAAAAGAAGATGTTTCCCTATAATTTTTAGAGTTTGCTGTAAATATAGGAATTTTTATTCTCTCTCTACTTACTATCTCTAAAATAGGGATAGGTATATGGAAGCTGTTCGAGCAAAAAAATTATCATTTTTCCCTAAACTAGAGAAAAAATAAATTATAGGGAAGCTGTTGGAGATGCTCTTATACACTATTAATACCCTCATTGGCTCGTGCCATCGTCGTTTGCATGGGTTCTAAGAGACCTGGCACTCCCAAATGCTATAGTAATCGACATAACTTGGGTGTAAGGAGTGAGAAAAAGGAAGCAACGCCTTTAAATATATATATATATATATATATATATATATATATATATATATATATATATATATATATACACACACATATATGCCCAACGAGAAATAAGTTTGCCTTGAAAACACTAGAAAACCTAAGGTCTCGTACTCTTGTTTGATTAGCGAATTTAAGACTTTGGAAAAAGAAATTCATTCATTTCCTATATTTGGTAAGCACAAGGATAGGAACATGTTTCCTTGAGGAATAGAAAAAGTGGGGAAAGTGAATCCTCCCTTACCCGGTTACCCCAACAAGATTCATTTTTCTTCATTCTTTTTCTATATTTATTACTCATTTTTATGCATTAATTACAAATTTTCTGAATACTTTTCTAGCATTACCAAGCACATGATCAATGAAAACTCTAGGAATTTCAATTTTTTATGCCCATAAAAAAGACCAAATACTTCATTTTTTTTCCGCAAACAAAATGATGCCTAAAAAATGTCGCCTTCCTTATCTAACCCATCGTTGATTGTAGGAACTTACTATTATTAGATTGTGGAATTTACGTTTCCTATCATGTAAGTAGCATAAGAATACAATTAGAATTAATTTCAAAATTTTAATTACTTTTAACTTTGTGGTATCTGTATCTTATTCAACTTTGGGATCGATACTCCAAGCTTCTTGCATCTTCAAGTATTCAATCTGACCTCCCTCTTGAACGACTTAACAAGCTACTCCATGTAACTAATTGTCCCTCATTGGTGGGAAACTGGGTTAAACCTATGTCCAAACCTCCAAGAAAACGGTAGGGTCTATGGGTCCACTGGTGCGCTGACGCGGTAATTTTCGGGGAGCTAAAAGGACCGGTTGTGTTCTCGACTGAATGCATGCGGGTCCTTCATCCGACTGTTGGGGATTAAGTGACCAGCGGGGTCTTTCCACTCCCACTAACCGCCAGTCGGTCAGTCTCCAGATTGGAAGTTGGGCTAATCGTCGAGACCTTGTAGGTGGTTCAACGCGACCCGGGTCGTGAGGACTGTCTCCCCTCGGCCCAAACTTTATTGTCCCAAAAAAAAAACAAGCTACTTCATGTTCACAAATTAAGTTTCAAGAATTAATCCCAATTCTATCTCCCACAACTCAACAAACTTATTCTCCTTCATCATGTGATTACTTCTTTGAATAATTTTTTGCTCTTCGATTAACTCGTTTTTTCATTAGATACAACTTCGAAGTTGATTCCCCCTATCCGATCACGAAGCTGTCAAAGTGGTCAGGCACTGTGCTGCAATGCACATTTGGAGCATTTTACATGCGTCGCATGGATTAGTCCTTAGACCTAAAAAGTCTTTGGGATACATTGACTTAGGTAAAAAACAAAAAAAATAGATACAACTTCAATCTTGATGAAGAGTAATTAATTTTTTTTTCTTTAAATTTAATGAAAGAGTGAATTAATTAACAATTACAGAAATCAATTTAGTTAACCTAGCTAGTAGTCATCTTTCTTTCCCCAAGATTTGAGGAACAACAGAAAGATTAACCCAAAACCCAAAGCTGCTGCCCCTCCCACGACAATTGCTACCGATTTCCCATTGGTACCCTTCTGATCTTTTCGTTCTTCTCCTAAAAAGCATAGCTCACATTAGCAAAATATATATATATATATATATAGTCAAGAAGCTAGCAAATCATCATGAACAAATTGAGACATACACTAAATCGCTAAATATTCATTCAAGTTAATTATTCAATCGAATTATCCATTCCGATTAAAAAAAATTGCCGCCAATATTAAGATCAACATCCAAATTTTTTTGCCATATATATCTACGCTGCTTTTTTTCCCCAATCCAATTATATTGAAGGAGGAAAAGATTTCAACACGGACAGTATGCATATCGTGGATTCGAGAGAGTAAAATTCATGTTCTTTGTTAGACGTACTGAGCGCTATGTGACATATTATCTTGTGAAATTGTCGTCTTTTATCACAAATAAAAATAAATAAAATAATTCATATTATCTTGCGTCATATTATGAAGAAAATCATATATGAATCATTAATATTATCAGCCTTTTTATCTATAATTGGAATCGAGAATGATCGAGCTATTTATAAATAGCTCGATCATTCTCCATTCCAATTAATTACCTGGGTGCGATTCCTCTGGATGATAAGCAAAGCTCAAGAAGCACTCCGCCAAATAAATCTCACCCGAAACCGAACCACCGCACTCTTCCTCCGCAATCTCCACCGCACTACTCACACACTCGCCGCATTCACAACCCCCCAACCCCCCTTCGCACTGAGCCATCACTTCCATTAATTCATACGTCGTCTTGCAAAACCCATCACCACTCACCACTCCACTCTCCAACGCCCCAAACGCCGCCTTTCTCATCTCCTCGAAGCCCCCATTAATGAATCCACCAACATGGTCTCCGCAAGTCTTGTGCAGCAGCCTCTGCTTGCCGGAGTAGTCCGAGTCGACCCCATCGAGCTTGTAGTGCATGTAGCACCCGTGGAGCTGAACCCTAGCCGCCACGGATTCTCTGCACATGGTGTTTGATATATTGGGAAGCGTGCTCACGCAGCTGTGACACTCTTGGTCAGTGATGTCTCTCCTGCATTGGTAGAAGCCGGAAATGTCATCGTCGCCTGTAGAGTCGGTGTGTTTGAAGAACTTGGATTGGTTGGAGTGGGCAGTTAGTTCTTGGAAAAGAGATGCTAGGGTTTGTGTGTGAGGATTAGTACTAGTGGGATTAGTTCTAGTTGTAAATGTTTGGTTTGCACAGCTTTTGTACACTAAGGTACTGTGATCGGAAATTGAATTCACAGACGAGAGAAATAGGGCTGTGAAACAGAGAAACAAAGCATGAGAGAATCGTTTGGAGGTTGAATCCATTAATCCGGGGTTGTCTTTGTTTGGGTTTGAAGACAGAGCATTATAGAAGCTAAGGTGCGTAAAAAGAGAAAAGTGCAGTGCCAAGTTGGTGTTTATATTTGTGTTTTGGGACTTTGGGGCGTTGAGGTTTGTGGTTACTTTTCCTGCCAACCTCTATCTAACTTTGGAGGAAACTTGTCTGAGTTATTTTTTTACCGGAAAAAGTGTGCATGAAGTTATATATAACTTGCGTTTTAATAAGTGAGGCGCTGCAACTGCTTTGAATATATCAAGCCCCAAAAGCTAGAAAAACAAGGAGAAAGATTTCTTATGATTAGGTATTACCATTTTGAATTATGTAAGTTAGGTGCGTATGCAAGTTACATAAACAGTGATATTCTTGTGTTACTATTTTGTGTATTCAAAAGAGATTTTTTCCTAATTAAATTGCGAAGAGTTTAGATGATGACAATGGTACGGTATAGTTGCTAAATAATTCGATCCAACTACAAAAATTAAAGTGATAATCGGGTCAAACTATATTCTCCTAATTGTTAAAATAGATTATAATTAAGGGCGACTGCACATACACACTTTTCGGGTTAGCAAATTTTTGCATAGTCACTGTGTATTAATTAAAACTTGTATAAATTAATGTCTCCTCGTGTTGATTGATAGTACGTAGGAGATTCAAAGCTTTTGATTGACTGTGTTAAGGGAATATGCATGTGACATTCCTTGGAGAAATTTGTTGCTTGCGCAATTACTTCACTTCGATCATCTAGTTTCATCATGTACGTGCTCAAATAGCTATGCATCACTTAGTCATAGTCAAATTTTAGAGAAAGTGTGGATCGATCTAGCTGTTCCTTGTCTTTAGAAGTGTCTTTTGATTTTTGTTTTGATAAACTCAGTTAAGACCTTGAGCGAGGCTTTGTGTTGTAATTTTATTTTTTCTTAGTAAAAAAATAAATAAACACGTACATTTTCGTGCTTAATGTGGTTATACACAGCTCATAATCAGCTCTAAGTATATATATATATATAAAAGACCAATTGGGCGCCCCCTAATCATGCAACTCAAGCCATTAATTCGAGGGTATTGTATCAAAGCCCCCTAATGGTAGCAATCCGACTACAATTTTAGGCATGCCATGCATGACATAACTCTAGTCTCTAGCTACGTACCATTGGGGAGGGGGGAGGGTTCAATACAATACCCTTGAATGGTCCGAGTCCCATTGTTTTGATTCACCTCGAGCCCTCGAAATTTCAGGGTCAACCAAAATCTCTACATTTCTAAAGTAAATATCACAATCAAAGTAAGTATGATCGAGTACATATAATCGCCTTCAAAATAATGTTAATTACCCAAACTAACATACTCAATGAAAATCACAAAACACACTTCACCATTAAAGTGTTTGAAATTTTATTTGGGTTTATTAGTTGAATTTTCTAAAGAGGGAGTTGTTTGCAACATAAAACCTAACTCGTTATGTTGTGTAAAAACCTTAATTTGGGAAGGACGTACTACAAAGTATATATAGGGACTAGAAGTTTTAATTTAATTGCTTATAAGAAATCAGCAAACATGAACGGCTCTAAATTAGTTTACAAATCTGATCGAGATCTAGAAAGTCTAATTTGAGAAACACTGGAAAAAAAAAACCTAGAAAATTTCATGTGGTTAAAACAAAATGCATCGGTGTACAAGACATTACTTCTCTTTGTTAGTAAGTGTGGATATATGTTGACTCTTGACTATTCAGGAGAGGAACTAAAGTTTGGTTTCTATTTTTTTCATTATTTCCCTAAAAGCCAATAAAGGTTGTTATTCATGAACACAATTTACATTTGACTGAGAGTAAAAACAAGCCAGCTAGGCCCCCTGCCAACCCATTTTGTTAAGAAAGTTCCTTGTTTGTTTGTTTTTTTTTTGTTCGATAGGAGAAAGTTGACCTTTGTTAAAACTTGATAATTCTTCGCATTATGACCAATATATAAGGTAAATTTTATTTAATTATCAACCAAAATTTACAGATGACTGAGAGTAATAACAAGCCAGCTAGCTAATTCAATTCCTTGCCAACCCATTTTGTTAAGACAGTTACGGACGGTGCTAAAAACTTTATGTGTAACAACCTTCCCTAACACCACGCCTTACATAAAAGCCTCCTATCACAAATCATTTCCAATTGCCGCACATCCTCTCTTCTTCTCACCACTCGTCCCCCGGCGGCCCGGTCACGACTATCGTCGGTCATTTACCGTCGTCGTCGTCGTGACTGCCTTGGTATTCAATTCTCAATCAAATCATTCGTATTAGCATTGGTGATTTTTTTTCATGGTTTCATTGCTCATTGTCATTACCAGCAATACGTACGTATCAGAATAAATTGCATGCAGCAATTACTTTTGTTGCTCATTGTGGTTGCTGCAGGAATTAATAATTACTCAAACGCATCCACCACCATGCCGAGGCCACCATTTTCTTCATCTTTTCAGCTCTTGGAGATCAACCTGATCTCCGCGCAGGACCTCGCGGCGGCGTCAAAGTCCATGAGGACGTTCGCCGTCGCGTGGGTCAACTCGAAGCGCAAGCTGACGACACGTGTCGACCAGAACGGCCACACCAACCCGACGTGGAACGAAAAGTTCGTGTTCCGTGTGGACGAGGACTTTATCAAGGACGACACCTCCAAGATCATGATCGAGATCTACGCCTCCGCATGGCTCCGGGATGTCCTGATCGGGACCGCCGCGGTCGTCGTCAGCAATCTGCAAAACAACTCCAAGATGCGGTTCATGGCAATCCAGCTCCGACGCCCATCGGGTCGTCCGCAGGGGATTCTCAACGTGGGCCTGGGCCTCCTCGACAACACTATGAGGAGCATGCCGCTCTACAGCGAGCTCAGCGCCTCCGCCGTCGGATATTGGGACATCATGGACGGAAAAAGCAACAAGAAATCGTCGCAGAACAATCTCTCAAAAATGGATGACAAACTCCTCATATTCCAACGATCGCAGAGCGAACGGACAACCAGTGATTTCGGCTTCTCAAAAAGCAAGCCGGCGAGCTCTATCGGCAATGCAGGTAACAATTTCGCGAAAAAGCCTCCGGGTTCAATTTGCATTGGCAGCTCGATTGTGAATGGTTCGGAGCTTAGTTCTGCCCCTAAAAGTGGAACCCCTAAAGGTGGCAAGTCTAGAGGTGGAACCCCTAAAGGTGGGACCAAGAACATTAATAATCCTAATGGCAATGGCTCCATGGTGAATGGTGGCTCCATGGTGAACGGTGGGTCCCTCTGCTCTGACGTGGGGCCGTCGCCGTCTGTGGTGGCCGCCGCCATTGCAAAAGGGATCTACCCTTTGCCGCACGGCGCGTCACATACAGAGTCGGGGAGCTCGTTGATGGATGAATGGGCGGACGAAGACAGCGTGGAAGGGTTGAAGACCAAGATTGAGAGGTGGCGCACGGAGCTGCCCCCGGTGTACGACACCAAGAATTCGAGTCATAATCTGAAGGTACTCCCGTCAACGCATCGAAGTACCCGTCGGAAGTCAAGGCGGAGCAGGAGTAACGGTGGGGGGTTGTTTTCGTGCTTTGCATTGGGTTGCGAGATTTCTATATCTTGTGGCGGCAAAGGTAAGCCTAAGAAGAAGAGTAGTGGCAAAGTTCATCTTAGCCCATCTGAACTTACTTACGATGATGACTCATACGTGCGGTAACAACACACCTTTAAATGTTTTTCGTGTGGCCAAATAAAATGTTAATGTTACAACTTTGGGATATATGCTTGATGATCATAGCGAGTTGTGTTAGAGTTGAACATTATTGATGTGTCGCTTGGGTGGAGATTGGTGCGTAGAGTTAGAGGAATAGAGGGTGTGAAACTGGTCATGTAGAGGCTTAGAGCCTCGTCTCTCTTGTCTATTTTACTCTACTTTCCTTTCTACTATTTACTTATTTTATTTTTACCGTTCCCATTGTTCATTTGGAGATGAAAAGGATGAGAGGAAAGAAAAGAAAAGTGTAATACGTCTTGTCTCGTCTCGTCTCATCTGTTCTTACCAAAAAAAATGTAAAAAGTGGATATAACTAGCTTTTTCGATCTTTTTTGTTTGGAGTAACTTGTATATATTATGTACTTTAAATAATGATACCATCGTGCATTTGTTCAGCTTGTTGTTTTGTTATACCGTGATCATGGTAATTGCTTATGCATGCCCAACACCAAAAGGTCATGATAATTGTTCATAGTTTAAAATACATGACTATATTGGTTGAGTGTCGAAGTTTTTTCGATTACAAGAGAAAAGACAACAAAAAAAAAGTTTACAAACTTAAAACCTCGATCTAGGACATCCTGAATTCCCCAAAGTTGATTTACTTAGCCTACACTTGTATTCTTACTCCCTGCTAAACAAGAGCGAACCAAATCACCATTTTTTTTATAGAACTTTCTTGCCCATTTTTTATAGAACCTTCTTGCCCCTATTTTACATGAAAATATAATGATGAACAGTTATTTACATGAAAATGCAAATAGATGAATAGTTGTTCGATAAGAATCATCACTACAAAGTTTTTTTTTTTTGATTGCCTAAGGATAGTAAACACTTCTTCAATTATATCAAATACGTACAGTAACGGGTACAACAAAGGATAGTCAACGCTTCTTCGAGCTACAACAATGGCAAATTTTGAGTGAACATCTCTCTCTCTCTCCCTCTCTCTTACTCTCACCCTCTACTTGGAACTAGAACTTTGGCATTGACTAGCATTTTGGTATAGTATGTTTTGTGGGATGTAACTCTGGCAAGCTCTCACTTTCCAACTTCGTCTTCTAAGGATGTTGCCACTTTTTCAGTTGATTTTTGTTACGTCTGATATATATTTGAATGGCTTAGTGTCCTCACGGGTGATGGGTGCACCATTTGAATCTGCCTTAGGTCTTTGTATTCTAGCAGCTCCCTCCGTATATTGGTCTTGTAACACAAAGGTACTAGCAGCTAAGGCTAATTCAATAGCATATATATGGGGAAAAAGATATCACATATTTAGAGGCCCCCTTCATGCATCATATATATATTCATGCATCTAAGTATCTAACTAGAACTTTTGCAGCCCAACGTACAACTTGTCCAACAAAAGGTGCAGCCAAGAGAGAGTCGAAAGAAATAAGGAAGATTTTGACCCTTATTGTAAAAGAAAATTATATCAAGCAGTGGAAAGTTATATATATATATATATATATATACCTGGACCTCTCATTGAGATTGGTTCTGCAGAAACTGTAGCCTCATTTGAGGATACCTAATCCTCCGGCTTCATCAAGTCGTTATTGAGATTACTACGTGAGACTGCAGATGATGATGCCCTCGATCTCAACATATACTGTTCCGAAAAATGTCTGTTCTTCCTCTCCGGCCAAATGTGGTCTTTTAATTTGCCTGTTCTGTGATCTCTTTTCTCTTCTTCTCCCTGTTCAGAAAAAAAAGGTTAAAACCATAATTAGTACAAGTTTTACTAATTGCACCTTTATTTACAATATCCATGAACTAGTTTAAACTTTGAGGTCTAGTTCTAGTCTATCCATTTTAACTACTATCAAAAACATATACGAGTTTTTAAGTTCATTCCCAACAGAGACATAAATATAAATATATAAAAACAATAATATTAGAGACTTGAAAGTGACGAAAATCTCAATGCTACTACACCATAGTAAGATTACATTACGCTACCATGCGGTCGGAAAATGCATACGGCTCATGTATGTTAGTATCTTTGTTCATAAAAGAAAGTAGAAAAAAAAAACGGTGGTTCCAATGCAGTCACCTTAGAAACTGCATGAAAATTAAAAAAACCACCGTAATATAAGGGCTCATTTGGTTTACGGATTAAAATTTATGAAAAAATCATTTCTTTGTTGTTTCTATGGGGATGAGAAATTAAAATTCCCACTACACTGTTTGGTAACAATAAAGTAATAAAAAAATAAATAGTAATTGAGCTAAAATTGGTATTTATAATTGTCAATAGAAATAATTTATTCATAGAAATAGTGTGTAAAAAAAAAAAAAACTCGCAGCCTCTATGACTATAACTCTATAAGTAGTATGAGTCTTGACCATTGACTATCACCATCACCGGCCCGAGTCCCTAGACGAATCAAGCAACGCAATCAGGCACTACCTGCCTGAGGCTTTTGCGGGCCCTAGACGAATCACAACGCCGTCTTCTTTATTACAAACAGAGTATTTTGTTTTCTTCACTCAATTGAATTCAATTGCTGTGGATTTTTTCACAGTCAAAACGTCCTCCCACCACAATTCATCGTTCCCGAGGAAACAGCCTCCTGCTTACGTAGACTCTCTCTCACGTGACCGGCACTATTGAGAGAGAGCAAGAGCTGGTGGAGCCAATTTATACTTTATATAAGGGTTGAGGCTGAGAAGAGAAAATTACTAGCATTCTTCATAAAATAAGTCATTAGCTTCACAAAGAAGTAGTGTGAGTGGTATTTGCTATAGCTCCAAAGGGTGTCACAAATTGAAAGGTACCTCCTTTGATTGTAGATTAAGAGGGTTTTGATTCTTCATGTATGTGTTTGCTTGATTATTGTGTTGAAATTTGCTTGCTTTTCATACCTCACGTATCAAAATTGTTTCAGCTCATGTGTAGCACTGTTTTTTTTGTTTTGTTTTGCTTAGAATATTAACTTGTTACCGTCAAACACTTTATGGGTTGCTGTACAATCTCAATTGACCCCTGTTTATTTATTTTTCCCTCTTGGTTACTGTGAAATTGCTACTTGGGTTCTTTTATGGTTTTTTGTTTTCTGAGAACCAGAGAGGGGTTTTAGGCTTGGTGCAGATTGTGAATGCTATACTCTGTGCTTTTGATTTTGTATTGCTTCTGCTACTTCTTGTTTGTTTGGTGGGAATGCTTGTAGGAGAGAAGGAGAAAACTTGGGCTTCTCTTTTCTCCTGCATTTGTTGGGGAACCCAAATGGAGCTTTTTGTTAGAATTTTGATGGGTAATGGATTAGTATTGCATGTAACAGTGATTTTGTTATGGAATGCAATAAAGGAGAGAACTTGGGATCCCCAATTTTCCTACATTTTCTGGGGAAGCAAACAGAAAGGTAAGAAAAAGCGGGTTTTGTTTTGTGGGTTTTAGCTCTGTGTTTGAAAGTTTGAGTACTTATTCTTCAAAATTAATTTTTGAGTAGTTTTATCAAGGATTTTTCTGAGAGCCAGAGGGGTTTCAGGCTTTGGTGCAGATTGTAAATGCTACACTGTTTGCTTCTGGTTTTCTATTGCTTCAACTTTTTGTTTGGTTGGTGGGAATGCATCGGTATTCTAATATCGGAAAGAAATAATGCAGAGAACAAAATTAAAGAGAAAAAAAAACTTAACAAGGCATCTAAAATAAACTGGTTGTGTGTAAAGAGTTCATGTGTTGTGTGCTTTATCTCACAAGCCCCACAAACTTTTGCAGGTAGCATTTCATGCTCTGGAGCATAAAGAGCAAGTGACCTCTTAATTAGTATCAGATCAAGTGCTCATCAACTTCTGCATTGGCCATGGCTCCCAGTAAAAAGCAAGTTGCCAATGCTTATAGAGCGGCAAATGCCTTGGGAATTCATAAAGAAGATATCAAACCTGTCCTCAATGACTTATACAAAGCTTTTGACAAAAATTGGGAGCACATTGAAGCGGACAACTACAGGGTTCTAATTGATACATACTTTGACTTGAAGGAGAATAAGGTAGTTCCTTTAGATTACTTTTTATTCTTTTTATATATTTGGCATTTATGTCTCTGTTGAGAAGGAACTATAAGACTGTTTTATGTTAGAGAAGAATTAGACCTCAAAATTTAAATTACTAGAGAATAACTAGTTCGTGGAACATATAAATGGAGGTGCAACTAGTGTAGCTAGCTTGTATACGAGAAACAGTAGAACTTGTACTAGTTAAAGCAGAATTGTAATTACCTTTTTTTCGCAACAGGGAGAAGAAGAGAAGAGAGCTCAAAGGCCAGGTAAAAGACCACATCTGGCTGAGGAGGAAGACGAGGATTCTTCCAGTGACGATGGAAATGAGCTATCTCCTCGTCATGTGGCCTCTGGAGATGGAACAGCACATCCTGAGTGGGCATCAGCATCTGCAGTCTCGCATAGTAATCACAAGAACGACTTCATGAAGCCAAAGGACAAGGTTTCCACAGATGATGCTACAGTTTCTGCAGAATCAACCTCAATGAGACGTCCAGGTATATATATATATTTCCACCTGCATGATACTATTTTCTTTTACAATAGGGGTCAAAATATTTTCCTTTCTTCCTACTCTTTCTTGGCTGCATCTTTTGCTGGGAAATTTGTTGGTCTGCAAAAGTTCTGGTTAGATACTTAGATGCATTAATAATGAAGACAACAGGGGACTCTAAAGATATGATATCTTTTTCCCATATATATCCTCTTGAATAAACTTAGCTAGTACCTTTGTGTTACAGGACCAATGCACAGAGCTGCTAGAATACAACAACACAAGGCAGACTCAAACAGTGTAACAATCACTCGTGAGGATAAGAAGCCAGTCAAATATATAACAGACATAACAAAATCAACCGAAAGACTGGCAATATCCTTAGTAGATGAAGTGGGAAATGAGAGCTTACCAAAGTTCAATTACATCCCACAAAACATAATATATGAAAATGCCAATCTGAATATTTCACTGTCTCGCATTGCGGATGAGGATTGCTGCGCTGATTGTTCCGGAGATTGTCTTTCATCGCCATTACCTTGTGCATGTGCTCATGAAACTGGTGGGGAGTTTGTGTACACACCAGAAGGTCTGCTAAAAGAAGATTTTCTAAGTAAGTGTGTGTCTCTGGTGAGGGAGCCGGAGAAGCAACCTTATGTTTATTGTCAAGATTGTCCTATTGAGAGGTCTAAGAATGAAGACATGCCGGAAAGTTGCAAAGGACACGTGGTCCGGAGGTTTATTAAAGAATGCTGGAGAAAGTGCGGATGTGACATGCAATGCGGAAATAGAGTGGTACAAAGGGGGATTTCATGCAAGTTGCAGGTCAGTTTCACATTGTATCGTTTTGCATTAACTTTCTCTTTGGATATCTTTAAGAAAATGACTTCAAACTACCTTTTTCTTTTCGCTTAACTAAAATGAAGTTTGATACTTTTATATTGTCTTAACTTTATTTTTCAAAAAGTATATTTTGAATGAGTCCGGAGATGCTTGTTTCTTGCCTCTTAAAAACCATTCCTATCTTGGTTATTTGTAAAGAACTAGCTAGTTGAAGCTGGATATTGTTCCACCAAGATTTTCATTTCTTTACTCAGAAATTCTAGTTGAGTGCACTAGATTGTGTTTATTGATGTATTAATCATGTAGTTTCCTCTTGAAGCATCCACTGTTTGGCTACTAAAAGCAATAATTAGTTTAATACTTCTTGTTCAGTAATCATCATATTAACATTGATGTTATTTAGGTGATAATATTTGTTGTATGAAGATAATTAGGTGTCCTAACAAACTAATAGATATTTCTTGTTTATATGCTTCAGGTGTTCTCGACTCCTCAAGGAAAAGGCTGGGGAGTTAGAACATTAGAGGTCTTGGAAAGAGGGTCCTTCGTCTTTGAATACGTCGGGGAGATACTGACAAATACAGAGTTATATCAGCGGAATATGGAAAGCAGTGGTACCGAGAGACATACATACCCAGTGACACTAGATGCAGATTGGGGGTCTGAAAAAATTTTGAGGGATGAGGATGCCCTCTGTCTGGATGCGACGTTACATGGAAATGTTGCAAGGTTTATCAATCATAGGTAATATTCTCCAGTCCGTGTGCATTTACTTTTGTATATCTTGTTGAGATTGTTTATTGCTTAGCCTTGTGTTTTCGGTTAAGCAGGTCATATTTCCTATTCATATTCATTAATGTTGACAAAGATCATCTAACTATAAATTTGTCTTCTTTTATTAAACTTGTGTTGGTTTGGTTTCTCTTAAAAATATTGTTCTTGTGAATTTGGGAGAAGGCTGTACTGCCCTTCACTTAATAACTTGTCTTTGAGAAATGACCCTAATGCTTTTCATAGATAGTTTTCGATGATTTTATTTCTCTTTCTTTGTCTTATTTTATGTTTAATTCCCTTTACAATTCCAGATGCTTTGATGCAAACTTGGTTGATATCCCAGTTCAAGTGGAGACTCCTGACCGCCATTATTATCATGTATGAATTTGGCTGCTTCCTTTCTAAATGCCCACTCGTTCTCAGATATATACACCATGCACTCACTGAACTATTCATATGATGAAAATTTTGAATGGTATTCTGTGTGATTGTGATTATACATTGTGTGAAGAAGCAACTCTGATTATTTTCTTTCTGCTCATTGTGTGCAGCTTGCCTTTTTTACTACTAGGAAAGTGAATGCCTTTGAAGAGTTGACTTGGGTGAGAGCTTGTTTTTTTATCTATTACTTGAGTTCACCATCGATAGAGGTAGTGGCATTACCTGTACTGAGTTTTAAGTCTGCCCCTGGAAGAGCTTATGTAAGACTTATGATACTAAAAATTTGCTAAGCTTTTATGTCACCTCCCTTCCTAGTGTAGAGAGGCAGATTCATGTGGTGGAATGCACATGTAAAGTTGGAACCATGACTTATGTGGTTACCTATTCTCTATACTATTATGAGTGCTATGCAAAATGTTAAATGTTCTTCCAAATATATCTTTTGTAATCCCAATTGACTGATTCCATATTTGAATCAGTCAATTCAGATGATGTGCTTATGTGAAGTTGAATATCGATCTTTGTTAATAAATGATCTGTGAAATCGTTTTACAGGATTATGGGATTGATTTTTATGATGAAGCTCATCCTATTAAGGCATTTCAGTGTTCTTGTGGAAGTCCATACTGCCGAAACAGAAAACGGAAAGGTTGGTGTACATCTCTTTTTCATTTTCTGAGACAAATATGTGAATGGTATCTTCTGCTGTGATTGTGGAGAAGGCAAAATTTTAATTTTTGTTGTTGGGCACATTGGAGCCGAAAGAAATGACAAGGATCATGTGCATTATGCACGCTCCAGTTTTGAAATTTTAGAGTTCATCTCCTATATCTTAGCTCCTTTTAATTACAGCTGCTGCTTCTCATATTTTCATGTGCAGGGAAGAAAGTGTTACTCTTGGATGAACATTGAATGACAAATTGTTGTACTTAAACTTCCTTTAGTCGGCGCTATGTTTGTTGTAAATTTTTGAAGCACATCAGTGGCTTATGCTACCTTTGCTGCAGAAAGTACTGCAGAATTTTGGATGAGTGTTGTATTGTTATTTGTTTGGATGAGATTAGAATGCTAGAGAAAATTAGACATATTTTGTAGATTTGTACTAGGATACTGTTCTTTGAGTTTTTCAATCCTTCAAATTCCAATGTTATTGAAAATTGAGGCAGTAACCAAGTATTTGAGTTTCGAGCTCCTCATACGATGTCTGTACGTAGTCGAAAATTTTTGTATAAGGGCACTGTTGTATGAGTTTTTCGTTTTTTTTTTGCTCTGAGAACTATGAGTTTTTCAGTCCTTCAAAATGTCATTGAAAACTGACATAACAAATTCATATTTGAGTTTCGAGCTCCTGATGTAGATTGACTAGATTCCTTATACGCCTCCGCTAAATAAAGTATTGTTCTAAAATTGTGTTTAGACATGATGGACTCTATATGATAGTCAGATGTTGATGCTTAATATTGGGTGCACTATCCAATCGTAATGCATGGAATGTTTGGTGGAGACATGAATTTTTTTTTTTTGGTGGAGACATGAATTTTGAATAGGGTGGGCTAAAATTTATTTATTTTGGTTACTTATTTATAATTTTATATTATCACAATAATTTCTTTATAAATAAAATAAATGGCTAAATTCTTGTTACTATCCTATACTTTAAGGGTCTAATTAGTTCAGTCTCTGATCTTTTAATTTCATCAGTTCAGTCCTTGAACTTTTAATTCTCATCAAATAGGTCCATTTAACAAATAAAAATGACACGTGTCGACTCATAATAGGTGATACGTGTCCTAAATTGACTTATTTGATGAGAATTAAGAGTTCAGAGATTGAACTGATTAAATTAAAAGTTTAAGGACTTAACTGATTATACCCCTAAAGTACAAGGTAGTAACAATAATTTAATCATAAAATAAACATAACTGACCATTCATTTTCAACAACTTCGGCATATATAAAGACAAATTTGAAAAAAAAAAAAAATGAAAGAAGAGTTAAAAAAAACAATGAAAAGAAGTAGTTGGAGAAAAAATTGCTTCTTTTAAGCGATTTTTGTCTATTAAATTTCTTTTGTAGGCTAAAATTCTAAGAAATAAGTGGGCTGAAATTTTTAAATGAAATATGAAAAAAAAAATTTGCAATAAATCCGCCATTGGGTGTAATACGTCAAAAGGAAAAAAATTGCATGATATATGTCAAAACGAACAAAATTTAGATTTCAAATTTAAGCTGATTTATCGATGTATTTGTCTTCTAAAAAAAATCTATTTATTTGATATATATATATAAATATATTTTTTTGTGGATTTTGAATAAGTACTTCAAGTGCTTTACAACAAACACTTGAAAATTTATTAAAAAAAAAATCTTTGTGCTTCTAGCAAAACCTTTATGTGACAACTCTTACCGAAGGAAAAATTCAAAGAAGCGCACTAATTAATTTGCAGTAGAATGCATCTAGACTAGAAAAGTAGATGAATCATGATCTCTATGAGCTTTACAAATCAATGAATTTGTATTTTTTAATTTAATAAAAAATAAAATCATTAAAGAAGTACAAAAATGGCAAAGTGAATACTTACAATATGTCAGAGAACAAGATCTAGGCGGTCGGACTGAATCTAATTGTCTTTGTTGAGAGGTACCACCACTATCCCTAAATGTGATATCCATTTTCGAATCGCAAAGATTTCGTTGCCGATTGACTCGGATTTGTGAGATCTAATCTCTCTATGCAACGGAGGCTTCAGATCACAAAGATTTCGTTGCCGATTGACTCAGATTTGTGAGATCTAATCTCTCTATGCGGTGAAGACTTCAAATCACAAAGATTTAGTTGTCAATTGACTCAGATTTGTGAGATCTAATCTCTCTATGCGGCGGAAGTTGCGAAGCAAAAAAGATTCTCTCGCTTCTTTTCTCTCCATTCCAAGACCTAGTAGTCGAGAAATGTTATTTATAGTGTGTCATACTAGTGCGGGGTGACTTGAAAAGACAGTTTTATCCTCTCGTGATAGGCACATGATATATATAATATATATATATATATATATATATATATATATATTATTTTGGGTGTCAATTTACACACACACATATACGCACGTATTATAAGGGAGTCGAACCCAGGATCTCTCTTAGGACAACTGTGGTGCCAAACTATTGCACCAACCACCTTGGATAGATAGTACATGATATGATTTAGAATTTAAATAGATTAAAATTTGACAAAGTTACCTAACTTATCTATTTCAAAAAAAATTGACTTACATGGAAAGTGTAAATCGACACACAACATGCACATTTCTTAAAAAGCCTTTATTCCATAAGGTAAATCTCCAAAATAGTACATGTAGTAACATGAATTGGCCAAAATGGTAATAGAAAGAGACTTCCCAAATTAGTACCTATAATATTTATTTATTTGTCAAAATCCACTAATATAATGAGAGACATAATTACATAGTGACCCACTCGCAGTTGGCACGTCAGAAAAAAATCAATGCCTACGTAAAGTCGTCCTTGATAACGCTAATGCTTCAAGTAACATGACAATACTAAACTTCGATAAAAACATATCATAAGTTCATAACTCACTAATTTATTCACATGTGACTGCACCCTACACAAAGGGGGAATCTATAGACTTCGTAAATGTAAAACCCAAAAAGTGTAAGGTCACTAAAGATACACAAAAATAGCATTTCAAAAAGAGTCATATGCGCATCACGTATTTATATTTAACGGGGATATAAACGGAGGTATCAATTTCACCAATTGATGATAATATATATTTAACGGGGATATAGACGGAGGTACCTTTTTGAGATTTACCTTTTGCCATTCTACCCTTAAAAGTTAATTCCCACAGAATTCGAAATATTGAAAAATGTGAGGAGTAAAATGGAAATTAGAATTTCTGCCATTTAAACCCTAGGACCTGTCTCCATTTGTCCATAGTCCATATTGTTATTACCCGAGTAGCCAAAAACCCCAGCTTGTGATCTGAAGTCTCTTTAGCCATGTCGAAGCGAGGTACCTCTCTCGCTCAATTTTCCAATTCTGTGTTGAATTGCTGAGAAAATTTGAGAAGAGCTTAAGCTTTCTCCTCCAATTCTCTGTTGAAACGTTGAAATTTTGCTTTTCACTTCAATCTTTAGCCTCAACTATTCCAAAGAGCTGAAATTTCCCGTTTCTAACCCTAAAGTTGGTTAATTTTTGAATTGCAGGGCGTGGAGGGTCTGCCGGAAACAAGTTCCGGATGTCGCTGGGTCTGCCGGTGGCGGCGACGGTGAACTGTGCGGACAACACCGGCGCCAAGAACCTTTACATCATATCTGTGAAGGGAATCAAGGGTCGTCTGAACCGGTTGCCCTCGGCTTGTGTTGGTGACATGGTCATGGCCACTGTGAAGAAAGGAAAGCCCGACCTCCGTAAGAAGGTGTTGCCTGCCGTCATTGTGCGTCAGCGCAAGCCATGGCGCCGAAAGGATGGTGTTTTCATGTACTTTGAAGGTAGAAAAATGTCTTTAGTGTAGATAAGCTCTGTTCCTTGGGGTCTATGGAGGAAAATGATGGTGTTTAATTGGTTAAAGGATGAAATGGGTGCTCTGGTTTCTTCTAGTGTTTGATTTGGTTTGTGAGATTTTCATTCCAGGTTCTTGTTGTTTTTGGGACTTTTGAAATTTAAACTTTATTTGGGATAGTTGCTCTGAAATCTGAATAAGCATATAGTAGTTTATCTTAAACTAGGTATGCTTTATTTGTGAAGGTAACAAAATTGTTCCTATGTTAGAAAGGTCTGTTCCTTGGGGGTGTCATGAACATTTTTAGAAGTTAAGAAAGCCTTTGATTGGTTACGACTGAAATGACTGTTTTAACTGGTGATTATGGCATTTCCTTTGCATCACTATATTTTGTTTTTGGTCCACCAGTTGTAGACTTGTAGGCAATCGAGGATTTTGGAATAAATGGTTATTTAGGATGGCTCTGAATGAGCATATGATTTAAGTTAAAATTAAGGTGAGGTTAATTCTTTGTGAATATGCCAATGGAACTTTGCCCATTTTGCTTTTGTACCATGTTATGCATTGCAGTACTGCTTAACTCCGAAAGTCAACTATTCTGTAATCATTGTATTATATCTACTTTGCTGCATCTGTTGTTAAGATAACTTAAAGTGAGTCATTCAGCTCTTTGGTATTTCTGGTTTTTGACCGTGATGTTTCTTTTGATGCAGATAATGCTGGTGTCATTGTGAATCCAAAGGGTGAAATGAAAGGTAAAGGGCATGTACATCAATATTAACTTATATGGAGGTGTAACAGAATTATCTTGATATTGCTATTTCACATACATTTGAGTTTTTGATTAATCATGTTTTGCTGGTGTTTGTAGGATCTGCTATCACTGGGCCTATCGGAAAGGAATGCGCTGATCTGTGGCCAAGGATCGCAAGTGCAGCCAATGCCATAGTTTAAGTGCCTCAATCCCCACTTTAGATTGGTTTTTTTTTTTAAATGATCTCGAAGATTCGAGATATTCCTTGGCTTAGTCAATTGTTGTTTAACTCTAGATGAGTACGAAATTTTCCCGGATTTTTACCCATGTGGTGTTTTAAATTTACTATCCAACTATCCTGTAGACTTTCTCATTGGTAAAGGGAGCCTTTGTTCTAGTTACTAAGCTTTTCGTTTAAGTCCATTTCACTATCCAATGTGCTCTGCCTTTCAAATTTTGCTCATTTATTGATGGAATTTAGTTGGGAGTCAGGTTTAGGGTTGTACATCTGTGCTCTTGTTGCCTGGCTCTTTAGCAACCATAAACTCTGCCATTTTCAAACAAGAAAGAGTCTGGATCAAGTAGATTGTGGTTGTGATTGTTGACACCTTGTCATGAACTTTTGTCAACACCAGGGGGCCAAGAATGATTTGGCGGTTTGGCTCTAGTCCTTTGTTGAGATTTAAGACTAAGGCTGAACTTAGTCCTGATCTTGATTGACGTGTGAATAGATTCAGTATATTGATAATCGCAGTTATTGATTTGTTTTAAGCAAAATTTTATGGAAATTTGAAGCCTCACTCAGCTAATCAATCATACATTTAGTGGCAAGCAGAGGAAAAGAGTTGGGGCTTTAACTGATAAGTTTAGGAGTTGTTCATCCAACTCTTCAAGTCAGATTATTATAGCTTTTTCTACTGGCACTTATCAGTCTAACGAGCTCAAAAAAACTAATACAAATAGAAACCCTAAACTTCATGAAGAATGATGCTCTGCATCATCCCATTTTACCAACAGCACCCTTTTGCAGCTTGGCACAGTATTCGAACAAGCTTCCATCAAAACAACGTCTCACGGCTTCCTTTGCCAAGTAGCCTTGTTCATCTTTTGCAAGAACATATAGAACTCCCCATTCCAGTTTGCTTGCAATCCTGCAACAGAGTGAGAGATCAGTTATGCTTGTGAATGTGTATGCATACATGGGTCTGTGTGTGTTGGAGTGAAAGAGAGATCGAGAGAGACCAGCCAAAGAAATCAAAGGCGTCACGGTTAGCTTGAGTCATGTGCCAAAGCTCCTTGAACGTGAGCTTATCAGGCACCGTGCGGGCATATTTGCTGAACATGTTCTCAAGGTTTGCCGGGATATACCTACATCATACATGGAAGACGACGCAAGTCACATAACTTGAGATTTAGTCGAAAATGTCAACAAATAAATTGCTTGGTTTCTCACCTCCCCTCGGTGTCGTAGGTCCCTGAATCGCTTCCATGCTTAGCCCTATGTATGTTCTGTATGTGTATTGCGAAGTAAGGTGAAGGAATCCATGTCTGCAAAGAAAATCGATCAATTTGGATACAAAATACGCAGTTCTCGCTCTAGTTATATTGACAAGAGGTAGTAGTAATTGGGTCTTGAAACATTGCAATTAGTGTAATTACAACTTACTGGCAGGGTAGCATAACTCATTGCTCCATGAACAAGAATCATGAAAATAAAAGAAGCAACCACATTAAACCCAAGCGCACGAAACCCTGCAATAACAATATGGCAAGTAATAATTAAGATCTAGGAACTGTGACCATGCAAAACCTACTACTTCTAATGATGGCCAACCAATTATTGATCATATGAATTTGGGTTAAAACCACTTTTGGTCCAACTTTGGTGCTTGTGTTAAAAATTCTGGCTCTTTTGTCTTTTCAATATTAGCCATCCATGCCAAAGTTTGTCTAATTGATGTTAGAAACCACCCGGGAGTTGCACATACACGTATAACGTACTATATATACCTCTGAATGTCTCGGAAGGGAAGATGATACCATCATTGTCTTGGTCGAAGAAAGCTGCATGCTGTTGAAGCACAGACATGTTCTTATGTTTATGGGCCCATGTGCCATTGATGTTCTCCATATCAGGTGCCGCCATAGCTCGAGGCATGTCTTAAATCAAATTAATCAAACCACATGCATCAATTAAATTAATCCATTAATCAAGATGAAGAACGCATTGATCTAATTTTGATATGTAATTAAGGGGAAAAATAGGTCGGTTTCATGCAATGTAGACTAGTTTCATATAATGAGCGAGCAATGATTCATCAGTCTCCCACTACATGAAATTGAGTCGGTCTACAATTACATAAAGTTGATCTACATCAAAGTATTGATGCATTAATGCACTGAATAGAATCACAAAATAACACATGCGTATGTAAATTAATAACAATGAATATTACAAGGCTTAGGGAGCTTGGTCTCCAAGTCATTGCGGATCTTCCTCTCCGCTGTGATCGGTGCCTTCTCGGCCACCGTAGCCATGGCTTCATTGGATGCCTCCTCCTGAGGTTGCTGTTGCTGCTGCTGCTGCTCCACTGTCGCCATCTCTCTCCTCTTTCTCTCTAGACTCTCTGAATTTACTGGATTTAGTGCTGCTAATTAACTTGCTAAGTACTGATTATTACTATTAATTAGATTGAAGCACAACAAACTCCAGGTGACTCGCAGTGCTTATAGCTACACATCACTATGGATGTTCACTAGACACCACGTGTTACCCCACATTTACATTCGTGTAATACCATTTTTTGCTTATCCTGTCATTATTTTTTCACAACAAGAATTTACATAGTAATTTACTCTTCAAAACCGGATTATGCATTCTATTAACACGACTTTCATATGCCCGAAGAGAATTAATATCTTAATCAATTTAATGGTGGGTTTGTCTAATTAATTAAGTAGGATGTTCGATCTCGTGCGCTTATCTTTTGTGAAGATGATGCTGATTACGCTCAAGTCTTAGTTCGCTATATATAATGCACGCGTTTCTCATATCTTTAATGTTTTGCATTTCCAATTTAATAAATCGAATGGTGGGTATGTTAATTTGCCTAGCTCATTGAATATGATGTACGTTGATCTTTAACATGGACATTTCCAAATTAATATCTTCTTTTCTCATGTGTTTCGTGAAGCAAATGTTGTTTGTTGCTATAGGCCATGATGTTCATGCTCAAGTATTGGCTTGGCTGGGCAACGGGAGTGCTCTTGTATCCTCGCGGCCTTGGCGCCAACTTGTACGTTATTTGTTCATTTTACCTAGTTAGTGGCATTGCTTCTAAATACACGAAAATGGCCTTGAGATCGATGATTTAGAGTATTGATATCTATGGCCGGGGCCGGGGCCGGCGCTTGCCATATCAAATAATTAATAGACTTAATTGATTAACATAGACAGATCGATGTATGTGATTAAGGGCTTAGGATGTAATGATTGACAAATTGACAATAGCTAGAGATCGATATAGCTGGAGTTGCATGTATAAGGACTATGAGGCAAATAAATTGAATATAAGATAACTAGCTAGGATTTCCAAGGATCGATCAGATGGTAAACAAGAAGATTTTGATTGACAACCTCCAGAAGGAAATAAAGTTGGCGTGTGGTGAATGAGCAAAAGTACGTACAAGGCTCTATCTGTCTCAATAGGACTTGGCCGGATTGCAGAGAATAATTTGACCAACCTATTCATTCGATCATTTGCACTATTGGGTCACACAAAGGAGTATGGAGAAAAATGATACATGCATTTTCTCTAACTAGCTAGAACTAAATCATAAACTAACCTTAGAATTAACCAGTTTAACAATGAGTTACTTACCCAAGGAAAACTTGTTAACTTGTTTAACATGGAACTAGCATGCTAGCTGATAATTAAAATCTCATGACAATGTTCTAAGCAAGAAGAAGAAGAAGACAACTCATCTGCATGCAACAAGCACAAGCACCCAATATGCATGAACTGTACGTAGACTCTAGCTATCAGTCCTATCACATGTTTCTGTATATTTTTTGTATCATATATTGAGTAACTAGGTCAGTTTAATCTTGGATATATTATAATAAAGAATAGAAAAATGTAATTTGATCAGGGAGAGGCATATTTGAAGGATGCTCTCTATTTCTAAGATGGGATTTGCTGTTATTTACGCAACAAAGAACCTCAAACTTCTTGTTATTCATGCAAAAGTTCATAAAGATATTTGGGATTGAGAGAAGACGGTAAAAAGGTATACGTAGCTACTATGATCAACCTTTGGGGTTCCAGTCTATCCATTAATTTTGAACCACGGGTTAGGAGATATAAATTCTGTTAATTTGTGTCTGTTACTTTTTTTTTTGACCCAAATGTTCAAATTTAAGTGTTTCTACTCCATCGATCATGGCTTTGTAGATTAATAATTTTTGTTCATGTACGCTACGGATTAAGTAAATTCGATCAACCAATTTTTATTCAATACTCATTCCCTGATTAACAGGTCTTAATGTACGTACTTCTATTATGGCAGCAGTATTTTTGTTGTTGTTAACTTCTCAAGATCGATAATGTCCCTATATGATTGTGTTGATTAAAGTCATTAAACCTATCATCACACCAATGGTCGAGTATATATATATATCAATTGGTTTTGATCAATGTACTACGAACTGAATTGGAATTTTTGAAAATAACTTAATTGTGGGGGTCAAGATTCCAATCTCTTATCCCCTTTGTCTGGGGTATGGTACTATGGTTATGGCAGAGTGAGAAAAAGTCTAGGTTTCTATTTTCTACAGCAGTTAGTTTCCAAATGGAGCTTTTTGCTGTTATGGGTGACGGATGGTGGGTTATTGTTTCTGGTGAAGCCTAAATGATGCACAGGGGTGTAGCTCATCATGGCATGTATGCCTAAATGATACTCTGTGTTTATATAATGTAATGATGTGCTTTATTGACAGGATGGACAAGATAGAATTTGACCGATGACATTTGAAGATCAGAAATTCAAGAAGATGCACAGGGGTGTAGCTCATCATGGCATGTATGCTTGTTTCCATTGTGGAGGAAGAGTACTTCATACTGGAGGGGGCAATCAAGACTCAAGAGTCACTATGCAAGTGTCCATCCAAGAGTGTATCGCACTGGACGTGGTGACATTGATCTATACATTGAGGTTATTGGGGAAATTCTTCAAGGTTAATTAGTTGATTCATGATTGTGATATGGTAGCTACTTGATCATCAGGGAATCAGGGATTTTGATGAGTTTGGTCTGTAATAATTAATACCTTGAAACTTCAGCAAGGTTTCAGAACCATTTGTTTGATTCTAAGCTTGAATGCATGAGACTTGAGAGTTTCAGTTTTCTTGTATGGTACTTAATTGAATAGTTAAGATCAAGTTTCAGTTCATTATTTGACTATAATATTTAGCGATTGCCAAAAAGAAAAAGTCTCAATAGTTAGCTATTTAGGAGAATTTACATTTGTTTACTATTATTTGTTATAAATAGACTCACACAACAAATATAGTGGAATATTAAAAAAATCCAGGAAATATTTTTGTAAATGGAAATAAAGGTCACATTGTGCTGTAAATAAAAAAAGTTGCTGTGGTAATATAAGAAAAACTACTGAAAAAGTCTAGATTGACCAAATTCAGATAAGAAAAAAAAAACCATAAAAAACAGAGAAGGGACCACTTTAATTGTTTTCGCAGCCAATTAGAATTTAGACATTTAGACGACACCACCGATATTCTTCTCAAATGACTGATGTTTAATTAACCATCAAAGTAAGATTAAGCTTAGCAATTAACCCAACGAACGGCCAAAATCCAAGATCAAATTCCATTGGTCGTAACTTTAACATTTTCCGAGTCATCAGAAAGAGAGAGAGAGACAAAACAAAACGAATACGTTGTTCTTCTCTCCCTTGTGTGAGAGATGAAGTCAAGGACAGACAACAGCCGTCGTCGTATCTCAGAATCTTTCACAACAGCTTTTTCTGCTACAAAGCTCCCAGCTTTCTGATTCAAAGTCCAGCTTTTGGGGTTCATGTTTCAGTTTTTTTTTTTCACCTGTGGTAAGATTTGCTCCATACCCAGTTCTTCATATGTTGTCAATTATTAGTTTTTCTTTCTTATACTGATTGCCTTGTTAGTTTGATATATACCCATTTTGAATCATTGAAAATCTGAAGTTATAGTACCCAATTCAGTATCTTTTGTGTGTTTTAGTCTTTAATTTTTGAAGTTGGAACTTGATTGTATGTGTTTGTGTGATTGGTTCTCTGTGCTGGTGTTACTGGTTTATGTGATTTTAAGTGGGAATTCATTGATTATAGTTGTTTAAGGAACATAAATGGGGTTGAATTTTGGATAGTGGGAAATTAATATCAGTTAGCTTCCTCGGCTAAATATTTGGGTCCGCGTTGTTATAAATGCTCAATCTTTGTGACTTTGACTTTGTATTGTAATTCTTTCTGTTCGTAGTTATTGATCAAATTACACTGTTGGTTTAGTTGCATGTTGGATTTACCGGTGAATAAGCTTAATGCTGCGTATAACCTTTCTACAAGCTCCTTCTATAAGAAATTTGCACTGCTCTGGTGCTCTTATAGTTGCCTAAGAGATCCACCTCATGTACATAGTAAAGGGTGCAGAATCGTAGAGATGATCTGATTGTTATCCTTATACTCTTCTACTAGTAAAAGTGAACAAATTGGTGTGTTGTTCTTCTAGACTTTTGGTAATTAATGTGTTGGCATTCCCTCTATGTTGACATACGACAGTCATTTATATCCTGCATTGCTAATTCATCTGGATTAAAAAATATGCTAATATTGGTAGTACGGTAGTACCCTAACAGTAAAATTTCAATTATGGTCTTTTGTTTTTCAACAACTTTAGGTTTTTGTTTGAGAACTTTTCTACCGACTAAGCAGCTTTGGGTGATGAATGCAAATTTCTTGAAGTGCTTGAAATCTGTATCTAGGTGGTTCTGGTTTTAGGCGGGAGCAAATGTTATAGCCATATGATCTATGGGGTTAATAAATTATATTGGGTAGTTAATAAATAAGACGGAATGAAAATGGTATTACTTGTCTGCTAAAAATAAAATCGTTAGAGTTGCATTATCTTGATGGCAATCTAGATCTATTAGGAATATGGATGCTCTGCAAGTGCTCTGTTTGATTGACTTCTTGTTGATTCTTTGTCATCTTCATCTTTATATTTGATACATTTGAATCTGTAAATTGCTGAGATGTGTGTTGTCTTCCCTTCCCTGAACAAGGATTTGGCCTCGTATTCACATTCGCTCGTGGATGAAAAATCCTTACTTGAATAAGAACCTGACAGTTTCCCTCACTTTATAAATAAGAAATAACTTTCTCTTCAAAGAAAAAACAAAAGAAAGAAGTGAAGTGATAGAAACTAGAAAGTTTTTTGAGGAGAAGAGTAGAAAGTTTAAAACTCTTCTAATGGAAACACTTGAGACTAAGTTTAGGCATTTTTATTTGGTCCCATAGTTTAGGCATGTTGGCTTTGTAGAAATAGTAAAAACTTTACTTTAACTAACATCAACTGTTCTTTGTCATTTTCTTCTCACAGATGCCAGAAGAGCCCTGTGAATGGTTTTGATGTGAATTGTAGCCAGAAACATGGTTAAAAATCTCCTTATTGTGCTCATGCTATGTTGGCAATGAAGAACAAGTTTGTGGGAGGTGGCTGAGAAGAGACTAGTTCTCACATTTGATATACAAACAATAATGAACATGTACGCTGCTCTATTTATTTACTGATCAGATCCAAACTAGATGAGTAACTTGGGGGCTTCCAAAGCTATGTCTTCATCATTTCCAAATCTCCCTACCCCCCTTGATGTCAATTATTCCAAATTGCCAGATTCTTTTCAGGTTTCCACACAAAGAGAAAAGACTATGCATTCAATGTTACTACAGCCTTCTTCCCTTGGGAACATATTTTCATCATCTTCCAGGCTCCCCTGTGACAGTCACATTTCTTCAGTTTCCCCTCGTGAAAGACATTCCCAAAATTCTCCAATTGCTTTAAAGTTACCAAGTAGTGGAAAATCATTGTCACTGACCCATTCAGAATTGCAATCTGCAGCAGTGATTAATTACCCTGAAGAAAATAAAGATATGACCTGGTGTCCAGATTCAATTCAGGAGTTTCTGCATTTTCCTGAAAATGTCCCTGATCAGAATGGCCTGGTGGATACTAGTACTGGTGCCATAATATCTGAGGATCATGCTGAAAAGACTGATTGGTCTGATTTGTATCCATTAATTTCTTTTGATGATGCTCTGGACCCATATTGGGAGCTTTCGATTGATGACGTTGCTGCGGTGGATCCCAAACCAGAGGTGCAATTTTCATACTTTTGAAGTGCCTGTTGCAGTATTGCAAAGGCATGATTTGCAATGGAGCTAGAACCTTTGGATATTTTGTGGCTTTTCTATCCTTTACAGAATAATCTGCAGTATTATATTCGGTTTCTAATCAGCAGTTTTCTTACCTTAATATATGGCATGTAGCAATTTTCTTTTGGGTCATAATTGAGATTTCCACATTTTGAACCTTTTGGTGTTTACTTCAATTTCTTTAGTCTGTAACACTGTGCCAGGTGTTGAATCCATGTTCTGATATCCTGGTGCAGCAGCCCCAGATTCAACAGCAGCAGCTCCAGATTCAACAGCAGCAGCCCCAGATTCAACAACATCAGCCCCAGATTCAACAGCAGCAGCCCCAGATTCAACAACATCAGCCCCAGATTCAACAGCATCAGCCAGTACAATCTGGAGAATTTCTTACTAGCCCTGACCCATCATCCACTGCATCTTCAACCAAACCTAGAATGCGTTGGACACAAGAACTTCATGAGGCCTTTGTTGAAGCTGTCAACCAGCTTGGTGGGAGCGAAAGTGGGTTGCACAAATTATCGTATTCTTTTTGCCATCATGTTATCTTGCGAAAGTAGGTCTGTACATCACAAAGCTTTTTTTGTCATTGACTAATAACTTTAACAAACAGGAGCCACTCCTAAGGGTATCTTAAACGTCATGAAAGTTGAAGGCTTGACAATCTATCATGTAAAAAGCCATTTACAGGTATATCAATAACTCTATCCTTGACTAGTTTTCTATAAGCTCTAACAAGATTGTAACTATTCATTTTGCGGACCTTTTTTTTTTTTTTTTGCTCCCAGAAATATAGAACAGCCAGATACAAACCAGAGTCATCAGAAGGTAATGCTTTACCTCCTTTGTTCTTCTTATGTTTAGCTCAATAGCATCTTTAACAGCTTTGGCTTCCAAAATAGTCACTTGACAAATTAGGATCGACTCGAGGATTTATCTAATTAGTTCCTCTGGCAGTGATGAACTGCTTTTTGAGTTGCTTGACTGTTATTCAAACTCTTAGCACTACTAAGCGGCCTTGCATATGTCAATATCTAATAGATAGATAGTAAAGATCTCTTGTCTGACAAGAGAGTATTACTATATATATACTGTATATATATATAAAGCATCTAGTAGTTAAGTGGTGATCGAGTAAATTTTCTTGTTTTTCTTTTCAGGAATTTGTGAGAAGAATCTGACTCCTGTTGAAGAAATGAATTCTATAGACTTGAAAACGTATGTAGTTTTTCACACCTAGACTGTTGAACATCATGCATCTTACTTTTCTCTTAATTTTTTTCCTCTTTTATCTTCTGTATTTGGGGACCATTGCTATGTGACTATGTCTATGTTACAAAAGTGTCATGTATTAAGCAGTGCAACTGTGAATGTTAGATTTCAGTGATTGTCCTACTTGTAGGACCATACTCTTTTATAAAAGAGAGCTAAAGTTTCTGTACAACTCTAGTTAGTGGTTACACTTCTCCATTTTTTTCATTAAATGGTCCTTAGAGAAATTTCGAAGTCTTTCTCTTCTAAAATTGCAAATTCAATGTAGTTGTAGCTACTAAAATAACAGTTCACCAATCTATCTACTGATTTATCTGTGAGCTATTAAGTTGAAATCAACTTGAAACTTTTCCTGTGTACTCGCAGGAGCAGTATGGGGATTACTGAAGCATTGCGGTTGCAGGTAGAACTCCAGAAGCGGCTTCATGAACAACTTGAGGTATGCAGTTGGAAGCCGTGCACTGCCTTTACTTTCTGTATAGAAAGGTCTAATTGTTTACATGTTGGGAAATGGTTAGAGTGCTCAAGGAAATATAGTAATGTGAGGGTGGAATAAGATTCAGTCATACATTTGATTTCTTGTTTAGCCCATTTTTCTTGGATACCAACTTAGCACTCAATTGATGCATCCATGTTCTGATAAGGAGAGGCACACAAACAAAGGGGGAGTATGTGCGATGGGAGGGGGGTTTCACATGTTCTGATGTCATATTCATTCATGCAGAATCAAAGAAAGTTGCAGTTGCAAATTGAGGAACAAGGAAAGTACCTTGAAAAGATGTTTGAGCAACAAAGAAAGTTGGAAGACAACAGGGTCAAGCCGACATCATCCACCTTAGATGAGCATGGTAAAATAGGAACCAGCACTCCTATGGATGAAGGTTCACAAGGTGCAAGTACGAAACAGAAGGCGCAGGAATCCAAAAGTAATGAGAATCATGATCCCACAGCTGTTATGGATTCTGGTGCCCTTCCCGCAAAACGAGCAAGGACTGGATGAAAAAGGCAGTGTGATAAGTTGATAAATTTGGTTAATATTGAAATCTTATATCATGGGATCTTGCGGCTCCAGGAGTTGTCTCGCCTTCGAAGCTTTCATAGACAGCATGTGAAATATTTATGGTAGGATGAACCAAGCAGACTGAAATCAGGAAACTGTTAAGAGTTTAAGTTTCTTATTATATTATCTAAACCTTGACATGTTTGCTTTCTTCAAAAGTGGAGACTCCAGATTTGGTGGCGTAAACTTTAGTCTTTGAGTTTCCTGATTTGCATTCTCTGACTTGGTATGATGGAATACAGTTCCAATCAATGTATTGACGTTTTCCTTCAACTATGACAATCAATATCATGTATATATGTACAGTTCAGTTGTCTGTGTGGAGAATAATATCCGAAAATGGCCGTGTGCTGTTAAAAAAAGAAAGAATAAAAGAGAATGGATTTTGAAATTCACGCAGCTTTGCTTGGGTAATTAGATTAAATTTGAAACAAACTTTGCGCCAAATTGGATATTAGTAGAACAAATTGGGGGATTTTGGTTTCCTGTTTCAATTTGATTTTGTTGGATTGGGATTGGGATTTTGATTTGTTCCTTTTCGCCTACTTATTGAAACACTAGAATAGAATTACATAGTATCGATAGACGAAAACACATTTTAGTTTTTTTTTTTGGTAATATTAATATATGCTTTCCGTATATAAATATAGAAGAAATTATGAAAAATGACTTGCCATTTTCTATTTTTTATTAAAATACCAAGTAGTTTATTTTTGTTGGATTTAATTCCTCGACCCAATGCCACCTAAATTTGTTTCCTTTTTAGGTTTGATTAGTCAATCCTACAAGTTTCACTATACTTAGAATATCCTTATCCTAAATTTTAGTTGTAAATTTATAATTACAACATCAATTTTCAATTGACTTTTAAATTAATTAAAAAGTTTTCTCATTAATGACTCTTAACTTATGTTAATTACTAATGATTTTAATATTCTATCCCATGATTTACTCTATGCTTAATTGTCTATCTTTCTCTTTATATATAGTTTGTGATTTTAAAATAATATTCATCTACACTTTTGTGGGATTGCTTTGTTGCTAAGGGGTGCTCTTTGCATTGTTTAAATCAAAATTTCACAGGTATTTTACTATTGCACATTGTTGTGTTGATGCTTACCTTCTATTATTGTCGGTATTTGAATGCTTATTCTTTTTTTTTTGTTTAGTTTGTAGTTCTTCTCTTAATGGTTGTTGGGTTGATGTCTTTTTTGTTTGATCTGATTTGCTTGTTACTTGTAGGAAATGGGGGGTGATGTAGTTATGTTTACCCAATATTTAATTTTACCTATAACTTGTTGACGATCAATTTATCTACAATATTGAATTGATGATCAATTTACCTACAATTAATTGATCATCATTTTACCTACAACTACTTCAAATAGCACAATTTGCTTACTCCATTACAAAAGTTGTCTAAAAAATAATTTATCTACTCGATCTAAACCACAACGTACACACAACAATGTTCCTACTCGATTACTCACCAAATACGTAATTTATTTACCTAATATTTTTCTATTATTTTTCTTAACAATCTACTATTTTTTTTTTTTTGAGAATCTTAACAATCTACTATTTTGAATCATAAATTATAGGAATTTACATTGAATGTTAATTTGTATTAAATGACTTTTGGTTATGACAGAATTTGTAAATGAGTTAAAAAATATGGTAGAAAGATTTCTTATGTGGTATCTACAATTTAATATCGGATTAAATCTAGTAATTAAAAAGTCAAAGGATTAAATTCTATAAAACAAAAGTGCTTTACTTTGGCTTGACAGGCAAGGAGTCCTCGAGTCTTTTAAACCAGTGCCCTTCAACCTCAAATTAAGGTTATGTGAAACGACATCCAGAAATTCAAAGATTAATTAGGTGCCTCGATCCCCTCCTCCAAGATTAATCAGGTTTTTCCTTTCTCTATTAGGGTTTACTAGAACTATGCTATATGTCAAGTTGATTAGGATTTTGACACCAAAAAAAAAAATTAAAGTTGGATTCCTTTTCCTAGTTGGATTAGGTTTTCTGATCCCAATTGAATTATATTAATAATAGAAGAGAGAGCGATTATTGTACCTCATAAAGTTTAACACTTTTTTCGATATTATTCTTTTATCTTTCTTTTGCATGCAGAGTTTTGATCATACTATGGATTGGGATAGGGATAGGGATCTGCAACTTTTATTCATTCAATTCAAAGATGTGCCGTTCTCGTACTCTATCGAAGTGGGTTCAGCAAACGAAACTGTGGACGATATCAAAGAAAAGATTAGAAAGGAGTATCCGTATGGTAGACACATTAGGCCCCATGAAACCCTAGTTTACAGAGGTCGAGAACTGAGAGACGGTCGACACCTAATGACCGACTATCATCTCCCCAAGAACGCCACCGTTTATGTAGCTGATAGCAATGCTGCTCCGTCGACGCCTCCCAAGAACCCCATACAGAAAGTGGAAGGCCCTTGGGATTTGGGACTCATTCAGTCAGTGAAACACAAGCAACTTCGGCCAGTGGACTTGTTGGCAATGGACGAGGCCTTCTACAACAACCCTTTTGCTAAGCCTGAAAACATGTATGTCACCCCAAATTCTACCCCATCTCCCAATCTCAGTGGTTTGCATCGAAAGATGGTCGATGATCATGAGACGACTAGGGTTTGTGACAAGAGAGCTCGCGTGAGCCCACCACCTGATGCTGCAGGTGGTTCCAATCCCATCAAGCTAGGGATAGGCGAGTTCTCGGCTAAACAATGTCCATCTGCAGGGTTTGGACTTGCTAAGAAGAGAGGCCGGCCGGTGGGAAGTAAAAATAAGAACCCTGGTTGAGGAGGGACTTGCTTAAGAGCAGTGGTAGACTGGTAGTAGCTGCAGATGTCATGTACGTCTTTATCTTTGCAGTCACAAGCTTTTGTGACTATAAGCATAGAACAATTGCCTATGGCCACGCCTATATATTTTAGCCACGGTTAATATCTTGTTAATTGTGTAATTAATTAATTTGTTATTTCCTGTTAATGCTAGAATATTAGTCCCTTTCTTTCCACATTCTTGTACTATTTTTTAGTTTGCTCCATCTACGTTAATTATTGTACTATTTCTACACACCTCTACGTACCGGCTGATCATTAGCTCTTATATGTTGGACAACAGAGTGGAAGCTTGTCATTAACTTGTAGACTTTTATAAAAAAGTTTCAACTCCATATTGGAAATTAACTAATTCTAACTATATTATGGAAAACACGTACACCTTCACCTTTGGTTTGGAATTAGAATCACTACTGCATCAAATATCAAATATATGACACCAAATATATGACACCAAAAGTACTAGCTAGTAGGAGGTTCACATTTTAATACTAAACAGACGTCCACATGTAAAAAAGACTATATATATATAATTATATATATAGTCGACTTTAATTTAAATGTAAATTTTTTAAAGAAAGTTAAAGAAGCCAAATCAATATACTTTGATAAAAAAAAATTCAATCAATCAATATACAATGAAATGCTCAAAAAAATATACAATGAAATGCTCAAAAAAATATACAATGAAATGCTCAATCGGCTTAAACAAGCATTTATGTTCTATAAATTAGAGGTGAAATTTTAAAATCAATGACAATAGAAGGTTTGATCTGATTTCAGAGTTTGAGTCAGGAATTTGGACTTGGAGAGATATTCTCTATCGAGACTAATTGAAAAGATTCTTGATGGTATATGAAATAATTTATAATTAATTGGTGAGTTGGATGTACCATATGAAATTGGTAGTGGGTTAAAGAGATCCTCTAAGTATCAGGGTAAAATTTTTCTAAACAATGCAAACGAGATTTGACAAATTATTGTCTATCGAAATCAAATTTTCGCTTAGTTTGAGTGATTTGTGCGAAATTGAGGAAAAATTCCTTAATATAACACATATCTTCTTGAAAAATTGTATCTTTGAAATTGTCAATACCGGTTTGCGCGGGTTTTCAAAAGTATTTTAGAGTCTCAATAAAATCTAAGTCGAGACTTTACGAAGACCGGAAGTGTTTCTTTTTTATTTATTCTAATAAAAAATAAAAAAAATTAGGAACACCTATAGCGACGAATGGTTCGTCGCTACATGGTTGTTCAAAATAATAATTTTTTTTTTGAAACTGGGATGCCTTTATTAATTGATGACAAAATTGGGGTGCGAGGGGGATATGAAACCAGAACTTTGAGACCCACTACAATCTTCATAGAGAACATCCTCATTGATAGAGGATGTTCTCTATGAAGATTAATTGTAGATGATGACAAAATTGGAAGTGCTTTCTAATAAAATATTTTAGAGTCTCTACCCCAAGATTGTAGATGATGACAAAAATATTTTAGAGTCTCAATAAAATCCAAGTCGAGACCTTATGAAGACCGGAAGTATTTCTTTTTTATTGATTCTAATAAAAAATAAAAAAAATTAGAAACACCTATAGTGACGAATGGTTCGTCGTTATAGGGTTGTTCAAAATAATAATTTTTTTTTAAAAATTGGGATACCTTTATTAATTGATGACAAAATTGGGGTGCGAGGGGGATATGAAACCAAAACTTCGAGACCCACTACAATCTTCATAGGGAACATCCTCATTGATAGAGGATGTTCTCTATGAAGATGGTAGATGCTGACAAAATTGGAAGTGTTTTCTAATAAAATATTTTAGAGTCTCTACCCCAAGATTGTAGATGATGACAAAAATATTTTAGAGTCTCAATAAAATCCAAGTCGAGACCTTACGAAACTGAAAGTGTTTCTTTTTTATTTATTCTAATAAAAAAAAAATTAGAAACACTTATAGCGACGAATGCTTCGTCGCTACCGGGTTGTTCAAAATAATAATTTTTTTTTGAAATTGGGATACCTTTATTAATTGATGACAAAATTAGGGTGCGAGGGGGATATGAATCCAGAACTTTGAGACCCACTACAATCTTCATAGAGAACATCCTCATTGATAGAGGATGTTCTCTATGAAGATTGTAGATGATGACAAAATTGGAAGTGTTTTCTAATAAAATATTTTAGAGTCTCTACCCCAAGATTGTAGATGATGACAAAAATATTTTAGAGTCTCAATAAAATCCAAGTCGAGACCTTACGAAGGCCGGAAGTATTTTTTATTTATTTATTCTAATAAAAAATAAAAAAATTAGAAACACCTATAGCGATGATTGATTCGTCGCTACATGGTTGTTCAAAATAAATTTTTTTTTTTTTGAAATTGGGATACCGTTATTAATTGATGACAAAATTGGGGTGCGAGGGGGATATGAAACCAGAACTTCGAGACCCACTACAATCTTCATAGAGAACATCCTCATTGATAGAGGATGTTCTCTATGAAGATTGTAGGTGATGACAAAATTGGAAGTGTTTCCTAATAAAATATTTTAGAGTCTCTACCCCAAAATTGTAGATGTTGACAAAAATATTTTAGAGTCTCAATAAAATCCAAGCCGAGACCTTACGAAGACCGGAAGTGTTTCTTTTTTATTTATTCTAATAAAAAATAAAAAAAATTAGAAACACCTATAGCGACGAATGGTTCGTCGCTATAGGGTTGTTCAAAATAATAATTTTTTTTTTGAAACTGGGATACCGTTATTAATTGATGACAAAATTGGGGTGCGAGGGGGATATGAAACCAGAACTTCGAGACCCACTACAATCTTCATAGAGAACATCCTCATTGATAGAGGGAGTCTCATCTAACCAAAAGTCATCTACGAATGAACAACTAGCAAAGTGTGCCAGATGATGAGTAACATGCACCATTTTCTTCGCGATAAAGTAATTATTATTATTTTTCTTATATTTGAAGAAAGGGTTTTTTTCAGCAACAGTGTCTGAACTCTTGTGCCCCGGCCAAAATGATACCCAACTTTTAAAAAGAGTCAATGTGGTACCTGGACTCTAAATTTCTTATCAATTTCATACATCTGTCAAATTTTCTGTTAATTCTCAGTTAAAAAGACACGTGTTGGTCACTGAGATATTAATCAATACTTTATTAGTTTATTTTTTTCTTTTTGACTTCCACTTCTCCTTTTTCTTTTTCTAGAACCTTTTCCCTTCCTCCTTTTTTCTTTCTTTTCTTTCTGTTTCTTTCTTTCTCCTTCCCCGCGCGAATCTCTCTCCCTTGCCTCACTGTTGCCGTCGAGGCTCCAAGCTCCGGCCACCATCACACAACACCCGCCCCTCCTCGACGGAGCAGACGGTGCCGGCGAGTCAGGGTATTATGGTATTTTTCACTACGGCGCAAACTTGGTCGGCCGACTCCAGCGAGCCAAGTTCAGACCTCCGCGTTGCCTTCCGATGCTGGTTAGCAGCGCCGCACACCGGTTCTTGATTCTGGTTCGGATCTCGGTTCTTCTGAGGTGTATTGGGATTTGGGAGTGGTTGTATGGGTGACTTGTGATTGGATATGGTAACCCATTCCCAGAGAAGTAAATATAAAGCAAAAGGCCAAAGATCGAAAGCTCACCAGCCTGAGAAGGAGGTGCAGGCTTGGAAGGCAACTTGGCCGGCTTGGCATCCAGACCCAGCTTGTTCGGCTGAGTCTGACCGGAAAGAGCTTTCTTGGGTGCGGCAGCAAGCTTCTGTGGCTGAGTTGCGCGCGACCAGCAGTGATGGGTCCTCGACATCATCGTCCCCCAACAAATCAAATGGGTTCATGGTCGAAAGATTGATACTTTAGGGGTCAGACGTTAGAGAGAGGGAGAAACAGAGAGAAAGAAAGAGAAAGAAAAGAAAAAAAAAAGGAGTAAAGGCAAAAGGAATAGAAAAAGAAAAAGGAGAAGTGGAAGTCAAAAAGAAAAAAATAAACTAATAAAGTATTGATTAATATCCCAGTGACCGACACGTGTTTTTTTAACTGAGAATTAACAGAAAATTTGACAGAGGTATGAAATTGATAAGAAATTTAGAGTCCAGGTACCACATTGACTCTTTTTAAAAGTTGGGTATCATTTTGGCCGGGGCACAAGAGTTCAGACACTGTTGCTGAAAAAAACCCTTGAAGAAATATAAAAAGATTTAGTTATTACTTATTAGAGGGGTTTGGCAACACATTGTCTATCTAAATCGGGTTTTCGCTTAGTTTGGACTCTATGATTAAACAATGCAAAAGGGGTTTGGCAACACATTGTCTATCTAAATTGGATTTTCGCTTAGTTTAGGTAAATGGTGCAAAATTGAGAAAAAATTCTTTATCATAACATATAATTTTCTTGAAAAATGGTATCTTTAAAATTTTCAATACCGTTTTACACGGATATCCAAAAGTAATTTTGAGTCTCAATAAAATCCAATACAACACCTTATGAGGACCGAAAGTGTTTCCTTTTTATTTCTTCAAGTTAAATTAAAAAATAATAAAAATTTAGGAACGCCTGTAGCAACGAAGAGTTCGTCGCAACGGGTTGTTAAAATAATAATTTTTTTCTCAAATTTGAAGAAATGTAAAAGGATTTAGTTATTAGGACTCTTGAACTCTATAATTAAACAATATAAATGAGCTTTGACAACACATTATATATAGAAATTGAGTTTTCACTTAGTTTGGATGAATGGTGCGAAATTGAGGAAAACTTTCTTATTATAACACATAATTTTATTACAATATGGTATCTTTGAAATTGTCAATACCGGTTTGCACGGATTTCTAAAATTATTTTTTTCTAAGGTTGTTCTAAGGATTTCTAAGGTTGTCAATACCGGTATTGACAATTTCTAAAAGATACCATACGAGATTGTCAATACTGGTTCTAAGCATTTCTAAGGTTGTCAATACCGGTTCGCTATAGGTTATTCAAAATAATAATAATTTTTTTCTCACATTTGAAGAAATGTAAAAGGATTTAGTTATTAGGGCTCTTGGACTCTATGATAAACAGTGCAAACGGGCTTTCCCAACATATTGTCTTTGAAATTTGTTTTTTTTCTTATTATAACATATGATTTTCTTGAAAAATTGTATCTTTAAAATTGTCAATCCCAGTTTGCACGAGTTTCCAAAAAAAATTTAGAGTCTCAATAAAATTCAATGCGAGACATTACAATAACGTGAATTATTTCTTTTTTATATCTTCAAATTAAAATTAAAAAAATAAAAAGTTTAGGAACACTTGTAGCGACAATTGATTTGTCGCCACATGTTGTTCAAAATAATATATATTTTTTCTCAAATTTGAAGAAATGTAAAAAGATTTAGTTATTAGGGCTTTTAGACTCTATGATTAAACAATACAAACTGAATTTGACAACACATTGTTTATCGAAATCGGATTTTCGCTTAGTTTGGATGAATGATGCAAAAATGAGGAAAATTTTCTTATTATAACACATGATTTTTTTTGAAAAAAAATAGTATATTTAAAATTGCCGATACTAGTTTGCACGAGTTTCCAAATGTATAATTTGAATGTAACATAACGACTATCATCACCTGAGTTCAATCGATCGACGCTGTAGTTTTTCCGTGAGTTGTAACATAAGTACATAACGAAAGAAAATTCGAACTGTGCCCACATTAATTAGTGTTCTGCAATAGTATAGTGGTCCTTTAGTGATGGAGTTGAAGCTCAAAACCCTATTTGGAATGCTTCTATAAACATAAAATGCATTTCCAATTCTCACCCTTCCCATAGAGGATGGGAAAATTTTCTATTTATTTATAAATATTGAAATTAATTTATTTTTTAAATTCAAGAAGATGAAAAAAGAAAAAAAGAAAACAGATTTCAATCCTCAGCTTTTAGAGCTTCGCTTGCTTTGGTAAGTAGAGTCCTACTCCTAAAGGCTGTGGCATCCTTTGGGATTTGGTGAAGTTTGTTCACAAACAAACAGTCAAATTCCTCTCTTATCTTCACCAAAAAGCTTGAGATAGATTGATTGAGAGAAACAGAGAAGAAATTAAGATGCTTTTTCAGGTGGGAGGCCAAGGGACTCGTCCCACCTTCTTCGAGATGGCGGCGGCTCAGCAGCTTCCGGCCAGTCTCCGCGCCGCCCTCACTTACTCCGTCGGCGTAAGTTCAATCTCCTCTTCTTCGAGGCTTCATCTGTAATTTCCTTCTTTCTGGGTTTTCAGGGTAATTGTTATTTCTCATCAGGTATTAGCTTTACGCAGACCCTTTCTCCATAGGGTTTTGGATTATGAAGACGAGTTCTTTGCATTTCTCATGCTAATTCTCGAAACTCATAGCTTGCGAACTACAGGTTTTCTCTTTTTCCTTCATGAATTAGGAATTTGGAATTTGCGACTCAACTCACTGTTACTGTGTACAATTGCTGTTTAATTTTTGGCCCTGTTCCCTTTCAGATGCTTCGTTTTCGGAATCTCTGTATGGACTAAGGAGAAGAGCTGTGAAGATAAAGGTTAAGAAGGATGATGCTCGGTTGAACCCAGGTGATGAATTTCATCATTCTGGGTTAGAAAAGCGCCAGAAAGTTCTCTCAGTAGTATTTTTGGTAAGAGTCACTGCTTATTGTGCGTGTTATATGACTACTGTTAGAAATGCTGGTCTCTTATGGTTCAATAATAAAACACTGTTAGCCTTGCGGTGGTTGTAAATTTTGTATATGTTTTATGTGAGGCAAAGGATTGAGTACTCATAGAGAAAGGATATCTAGGATGGTTGGAAATGTTAAGGCTTTTTATATAGTTTGGGGTATACTTTCTGAACCTCATTCATCGAATGTCATATCGGGAGATAGTGCTATTTTGATTTCTTTTCTCTTATAGCTCTACCTGTATGAAAGATTAATAATTTTTGAAATGATGTTGACCAGGTTGTATTGCCCTACTTCAAATCAAAACTGCACTCAATCTACAATAAAGAAAGGGAAGCCAGACTTCAAGCAACTTTATGGGGACACAGTGATGAAAGATTTGACGATGCTGACATAAGTGATAGAGGCGAGGGTTCTGCTGTTTCAAGAGGAACTTTGGATGTGGAAGCATCAGTTAGGACACGTTTGGCAAAGAAGATCCAGAAATTTATAGGTGCTTGCTACCCATGGCTGCATGCTAGTAGTGAAGGTATATGCATCTTCTAACTGGACCTTTGCTTGCTTCCCAGAACTTATTTTTTGCTTTTTTTTTTTTTTGACTTTTTCTTGAACATATATGTGAGGATGTGGAAACTATACTTAAGCAAGTAGAAGCAGATAAAAGTTACTTAGTTGTGTCATATTTCAACATTAGTACTTGCATTCTTTTTCTTAATGGTAACTTGAAGGAGTTGAAGCTCTTTAGTTTTTCATCTATTGATTCGGGTAGTTATTTCTCCATCTTGTATATGTGCTGAATAATAGAAACGATCCCATGATTCCTATAAATAAGAAAAAAAAAACTTTCATGAAATTTTGGTTCATAATCAGGAGATTTGTTTCCCTTTAGCTGGTACATATATTTAGAGTGACTTAATGCTGTAGCATTTTTAATATGTGATCTGAAGTTGAGAATTCTCGTCACGCTTTCAATTCATGATTTTATCTTGTGGTGGATTCTTCCCTATTCTAAGCGTTATTTTAATCTTGTACTAAGGTACACTAAACACCAAGGCAATCTCAATGGGAAAAAAAAAAGAACAAAAAAAGGAAGAAGAAGAAATACATTTTTGTAGTGAATCGACCTGCTAAAAACTGTTTAGAAGTACAAACCTTTATCCATGCTAACTGTCACAAAAGAACCTCTGGTGAGATACTCCATTCTAACCCAGAACTGATGATGCAGGATTTTCATTTGCTTATCAGATGTTATACTTGTTGGATGCGACTGGATTTTATTCTTTAGGATTACATGCGCTTGGGATTCAAGTTTGTCGAGCTACTGGGCAAGAGCTGGTATAGTGTAGCAAGAATTTCTTTTGGTTCTTCTTTGTATATTATTGTGTATTTAGTGGCAAATTAGCTGTTACTCTATGTTTTTATCTGTTGAATTTTGTTGCAATTTATGAGAGTGAATAAAATAATTGTTTATCTACTCATGACTTATTTCTGATTATATAATTCAATAGTTGAAATACAACTTTTTGGTGTCAAGGTAGATGGATACTTCTTCTAGAATTTCAAAAACAAGAAGCCGTGAACGAGAGAGACTTCGTGGTCCTCCATGGCTGAAGGTAAAACTTCATCTGTTTGGTTTACAGCTCTAACCAAATCTTTGTTCTGTACTATATTTATTTATGGAAGCAATAAGACAAATTCTGTAGTCTATAGTATATTAGCTTATTCATAGTGATATGCATTTGAATCACAAGAGACTTGACATGTGCAAGTAATCAGCTACTCTGATTCTATTTGATTAGTGTATTCTACATTTGAAAAAGCACCGATACAAACTGTTCAAAGATTATGAGGAAGAACTTCTATCTGTTTCGATTGACCTTGTTTTTTCATTCCTTGTTATGTGACATTATTTAAAATACAGGCATTACAAGGAGCATTGCTCAGTGGTACATACACGGTCCTTGATTATGCACAGACTGGTCTAATTGCAGCAGTATTCTTTTTTAAAGTGAGTATGGCTGACTTGGGATATTATGTCTTTCGTAATTAAGGGAAAACAAAAAAAGAAAAAGTAGGATTAAAGTTTTGTAAGTTGCTATAATCTTTTATTTCACATCTATCTTTATGGATACAAAATGGACAAATATGGTTAGAATAAGTTAGTTACACCTACTTAGGAACTTGGCAAAGGTGTAATTTGTTCTTATTGTCAGAGCTAGTGATAATAGCCTGCAAACAGAAAGTCTGTTCCTTTCTTGTTCAATACTATTCCTGGAGTTGAAAGTTTAAACATGCAAATATACATGTAAAGTAGTAACAGGATAAATGTTTTCTAGCATGTTTTCTCAGGTTCTTCAATTCACTTTGAGTGAAGTATCTGAACTTTCATTGTTATTGTCTTTGTCACTTTCTTTCTCTCATATGGATCATCATTCATCATCCTAACTTCAATTGATTTGGTTCAACTTGTAGATGATGGAATGGTGGTACCAATCTGCTGAAGAGCGAATGTCAGCTCCAACCATATACCCTCCACCTCCCCCACCTCCTTCTCCCCAGGTGAAGTGTTCTGCAATGCATCTTGGCTTTTGCTCTTTGTCTCAGTATACCGATAACATGTCTGAATATTTTGTTGAATTGAAGTATCTAGTGATCACAAATATAATGAGAAATCAAAAATTATAATCCTCCTAGGTTAAACATGACATTGAGTACTTGCTTATTTTTCTGTAGTATTGATTTGGTGAAATGCTTACAATTGTCAGCTTTAATCATTCATTTCTTTGGGATCATTAGCACTTCAAGTTGATGAATGTCTTGCTGTGTTACATAATCTAATCCATCATTATGAACAGGTTGCGAAAGAGGGAATTCCACTGCCTCCCGATAGAACTCTTTGTCCTCTCTGTTCACAGAGGCGTGGGAATCCATCTGTAATCACAGTTTCTGGGTTTGTCTTCTGCTATGCTTGCGTTTTCAAGTATGTTTCTCAGGTGAGTTTTCCAGAAGCTATCAATTTTGATTCTCAAACAGTGGAATCTGGAAACTTGTTCTATAAGATAACTAAGTGTGTGCATCAAGCTGATATCCTCGGACTTCAAGCTGTGCATTAAGCTTTGATAATTTTTTTAGCACTAGTACAATATACTGAAAACAATTATATCAGTAACTAAGTGTCTTTTAATGCGTTGTTCTTGATACAGTATAAGCGCTGTCCGATCACATTGATGCCTGCTACCGTCGACCAGATAAGAAGGCTCTTTCATGATGTGTAGAAAACCCATATAGGATATACATCAAGGAGAAACAGTATACCTCCCCTTTCAAAGGATTTTGTAATCGAGTCAGATATGATGAAGCAGATTCTTGGATAATTTAAAGAGATTCTTGGATAAAGCAGATATGGGGAAAGAAGGAAGAATAAAGAGAAAATTCCCTCTTCTTAATATTTTCGTATTATGTATTTCTGATGTATCCTCTAAGTTCTAGCAGGTAAATTCACAGATAGACATACTGTAGCGCTAATTGATGCAATTCGAATGATATGTTTAGTTATTCATATTCCTTTTTGCATGACAATAATCTCGTTGATGGAATCTCAGTCTATTATCTTATTAAATCTAATTAGTTATTGAAGTGTAAAACAATTTACTTGTAAAAACTCGGCTAGAAAAGCAACCAAATCTTATTATGAATCACATTACCCAATAGACAAACTGACACTTAGAATTCGAAATAAATGGAATTACATAGATATCCCCAAGATGTGCTAAGCTCCCAGTATGCCCATATCTAAAACCCTCTCTAAATTTGCCTCGAATGGTATAGTCTTCCATTTCACTCTCTCTTCCTGCACAATCAAAGCAGAGTCATCAAAACCCACAGTGATTTCAAGTAAATAACATGACATTTATCTCAAGAAAACAAAGAAAAACCCACATTAACTTCACTCATACCTCTCTGTTCCTCCCTGCTGTGTTTTCCATTCCTTTGCAAGAGGAGTTCGAGTCTGAATCCATGGCCTGGCCAGTGTGGTTCCAGTAGCTCCCTACAGTCCCTAAGATTGGCATTTGATCGGGACTCGGGCTTTGCGACCGGTTTGGAGTAGACGAAGCAGACAACTGCTTAAGCTCTTCACTAGTCCATGCTCCTAAAATTGGTCTATCTCCAAGACTTCTTGATGAACTCACTCTCTCACACATCAAGTTCCCAACAGAATTATTACTAGCATTGGACTTGGGTGTGGTTTCGGATTCAACCAACCAGCTCGAAAGACTAGTGTCAACCCCAGTTTCTTGGTCAACAAGCTTTAGGTCATTGGACTTGAGTGGTCTTCTTGTCAAGTGTTTTGACAGTTTCAGTGTAGGCTCTGGACTAATGGGTATGTACAAATCTTGCTCAACATTCATATTCTCCTTCTCTTGGTGCTTCGAAGCTAAAGGAATTGCTTTCGCTTTGACCTCCTTCCCTTGAGTAAGATTCTCAATTGGCTTCAACACTGAATGACCAGTTTGGTCTGACCCAATTGGCTTTGGCATTGGACTGTTCACCTCCTTCTCATCTACTTCAGCATCACTAACTTGCTTCCTCGAATCAATTGATATCGAAAACAAAGATTCTGAAGACTCTTGTTCTTGAATCACAATTTGCTTATTGCTCTCAACCTCATCATCAACAGGCCCATCATAATCATCTCCATTCAAATCACTTCCTGATAAGTCTATCACACCTTCATATTCATCCTCACTGTTTGAGCAATTTCCATACCTATGATTTAATGGATGAGATAACACTACTAAACTTGATCCAATGGAATCCGAAATTGGTTCCATCTGTTTCGGATTTTCCTCTTTCTTTTCATTCTCTTTCTCATCAATGCTTTCTTCCACCAAATCAAATGTCACTTTCTTTTTCGCATCGTTCTTTGATTGTTCTTCAATTTCCTCTCTGGGTACAGTTACATATGAACAAACATATAGATGTAATCATAAATTTGCACATGTTAAGTAGAAATTTAATACCATATGATATAATAACATAAATAACAGAAAACCCACAAATTGAATGCATTGCTTACTTGGATTCAGTAATGGCATTAATGGCTTTTACAATGTCTTCTAGCTTTGTGGGTTCAAATTGAACAGCTTCTTTAGTAGCTTCAACGATCTACGATAAATCTCAGTTAAGTGAAAGTGAATAGTAATGAATCAGAGGAAAAGAAAATGTGAATTAAGCTGGGGAAGTGATCTTACTTGGTGTTGTGTAGAGGGAGTAACAGCTACTAATTTTTGGTGCTTTCGGCGATTAGAAGAAGTGAAACAAGCTGGAAAGCAACCCATTATTAGCTACTTTCTTTGGAAGCTGACTTCTTTATGATGCCTTTTGATTCAGAAAAGATGGAGACTGGTTTTAGAGAGAGAGAGTCAAGAAAGTTTGAAGGAATCTGAAGCTTGAAAATATGACCGTTGAGATTGTGCGTGGCTTCATTGAAGGGAAGTCGGTTCGACCTGTTTTGGGCCTGTTCAAGCCTATTGCTGCAGTAAAGTTTACGACTGTTCGAGCCCAATTTTTTTATTTTATTTTTATGTTGTTTTAAACTTTCCTAGTTGGTTTGTTCAAGGTCATTGATTTTTAATCCTTTAAGATTCTAAATATTATTGCAATTTCATTTTTCGACCATCCAACCTCTGCTCGACATGTTGTTGGTCATATCGACTTCATATCCGACCGACACACTTCCTATAATGGTAGATTCCTATTTGCGATTACAGTGCAAATTAATTAAAATCTACAATTCAAATTATGCAAATTTAACTAGTGTAAGACTTAAAATAATAGTGAAAATGTCTTTCGTGCAAAATATTATAACTGATAAGTCTAGTGTTGTAGCCTAAAGATCGCAAATAAATAAACTAACAATTTACAGGCCTAAAGAATTGCCAGAAAAATGAGGGGTCTCACTCAAATGGTCCCAAAAACCTTGTTTTTTTGGTGGTCTAGAAATCATGTTTGGCTTTCATTTTCAATCGTTATATCCACAAAAAACATATTTTGATTCCGTGATTTCATCTGTCACTCCTGACAACGAAAGAAGAGTACGATGAACCATTCTTCACTCGCCAAGTGTTATATGTTGCACCACTTGGATCATAAGTGTCCCCCCAACGTTTGTCACTTATAACATCTGTGACTTTTGACTTTTCTTTTCGCTAGCCGCCGGTTGCACATAATTTGAGTGCTACCACAGTACCACAGTACCACCTACTAATGAACAAACCCAGCTCCCTCACTCCAGTCAATTTTTTTACTAAAATATTTCCTTGATCTTTATAGATTATATCTTCTTTTTTTTTTTTTTTTGGCTAATTATAGATTATATCTTCTAAAAGGAAAGAACAAGTTGAAAGTATCAAAAAGAGAAAATTCTATTATGTTCCGAAATGTCATATTCGGGCACTTCAGCAATATTAATGACCGTTTAATCTAAAACTCAACAATTGAATGGGCCAAGATAGACATCAGCCACACCGTTGGATCTAAAACTCAACCATTGAATGGGGCAAAATGGACAGAATGTGGCTGATGTCCATCTTGCCCCTTAACTCCCCTGCAAATACACTCCACCACTCCCCAAACACTTCTCCTCCGAGCACTGAATCAACACCCTCAAAAAAGGATAGAACAGAAAATCACATTGCAATACATACCAAGTTCCCAACTGAATATGCCGACCACCCCCAGATAATGCCTAATCAGTTAGAGCTAGACACTTGATTAAAATAAGTAAAGCTTTCATTCCATTTTAGACATGCATGATTGGCAAGGGACACTCATGGATTGCTTACCAAGTTTCCATTTTCAAAGCTTTCAAGTTCTAATTTGGCCAAATGATGTTTACACTTGGTAAATATTTTTATTTATTTACTTCTTAGTTAAATACCCAATAGATGTAAACCTCTCATAGCACCAAAAGAAAGTGGGAGAAAACAAGGTGTAAGTCTCAAGCCTACAAGAAGCAAAATGATGAGATTAACTAATCAAGTTCTTGTCCTTTTAAGTCTAGAGCTTTTCCAAGTTTGTACTCAAAGCTTTGTTTATCATAAATTCATAATGAGAGGTTGATCATAGTTTATAGTTCGATTAAGTACTAGAGAGGACCAGTAAGGTGGTGATGAGAAGTGATAAAGTTACTCAACCTTCACCAAATAAGCCACCTTTCTTTCTAATAATGGTTTTGTGCCATGTGTCACTGTGAACTGACACTGATAGATAGTGAATGATGATGGTGAGGTGCTGCACACAAAAAAAATCTTTAACAAAATTTGAGTGAATGACTGCGGTTATTCAGAAGAGGATGAAATGTCTGTTTCTTCTTGAGAAAATAAAAATGCCATTCATGACTCACCCACAATGAAAGTGTGGTCATTTCTTGGATTTGCTGAGATACCCATTTGAATTTTGGTGCTAATAATTTTGATTCCCAATTTCTTCAAGGTAATCACATAGTTTCTTGTTTTGGATGTAAATGGTTTTAACCATGCTTAGTTGCTTTGTTCTTTTGTGGTATGTGTCTCTCTGCATGGTCTCTCTCAGCTCTGTCTAGTGCTTTTGTTCTGTTGCTTCTCCATTATTCTATCTTAAATTCTTTTTATTGTGATTTTTACCTCAGAATGAAGATGGGTCTCTGTAAATTGTGCTTCTTCCATATCTAATCTTTTAAAGGTCTTGAATTGCTTTCTGTAATCCAAATTGATAATAGGGTCTGTGTTGCTTTCATTGTTTCTGCAGAAAAATCAAACAATTTTCAGTTAATCTTGTCAAAAGTTGCTATTTTTGAGTACTATTAGAGTTTTATTTTTATTTTTTTATACGTACTATTAGAGTTTATGGGGCATGAGTTTTGCATTTTCTGATGGGAAACAGTTGGAAGGAAGATGGAGGTGGACCAGCAGAGTTTAAGGGGTGAAATCGACGGTTGAGATCGAAAAATTTGTGATCTTGTTCTTCCTTTGCTAGTTTGAAACAAGTAAGCCTATTACTCATGCTTTGCTGCTTATGAAAATCACATACAAAAAAGTAGAAAGAGCTTTGAAAAAGAAGTCCAATTGCTTCATGTGATAGAAGTAATGAGTTAGGTGGGGTGTCATGAAATTTTTGTGAAAATTCAGGGTATCTCTTGGGTTCTTTAATTTTGGAGAAAGCAAAAAGGAGAAGCAATATTTTTGTTATTATGGAGCCATTAAATCAGAAGTCTCTAGAGAGAGTTGTATCACTGAAGGCTTTGCAAATGGGGAGTTCATTTCCATGCCAAATATGTGTGGTGGGTTTGCTCTGTGGAATCTGTCTTACTTCTTTGTTTATGGCTGCTCTCACTTCATTTGGTACTTTTGAGCTTGGTGGGTTTTCATTTTCAACCATAGCTTTGGGTGCTTCAGCTGGGAATTCAAGCTCAGAGTTTGTCAGTGAGTGAAGTTTTCTCCTTATCTCATCTTTAAATTGTTGTCATTGTGCTCTGATCATTTCTGCTGTCTACTTGCTTTTGCTTTATATCAAAGGAAACTTGGAATGAAGCAATTATGCAATTATAGATTTTGGGAAGTATAACTTGCCAAACTTAATGAATTAGGTAGTTCAGAAACATTTTAATGAGGTGAGAAAGCAGGATGGGAATTATTGAAAGGTGTATTCAATTTCAAAGCCACTACTTAAAGTTGAGAATTAACTTCTTGATTAACCTATGGTTCACTTCAATATTCTGACTTTGACTAGAGTTAGTCGAATATCTGCCTTAATAATTTTATTCACAATATGTACTTATATTCTTCAAACAGAACCCAGTTCAGGTAGTTCGGTTTTAAAGATGTAAACAATCATTAGCTATTAGATTTCAGTCATTGGTATGCCTTAAAAAGTTTAATCCAAAATCTAAATAATTTGTGAGAGTTTAGTTTCTGGTGCTGAATTAAAGATATGTTTACATGCACAGACTGCAGTTTTAAACCAAAGACAACAGAGAGAGAAGTTGTTTTTCTTAGAAGTGAAGAAATCAATAAGGAGAGAGCCTTATTATTGTATTCAGCTTGGAGTGCTTTACTAACTGAATCAGATTCTGGAGAAAGTGATTACTTGCTGAGATATGGACTAAACAAATCCAGTGTGCCAAATGCCCCGCATTTGGAAAATTGCAAGTTGAAAGCACAAGTAAACAAGCGCCTCGATAATCATCCTGAAAATGAGAGCTATCCAACAGCTGCAACAAATGAGCAGTCTAGATATTTTAGGCATCAACCTATGTCTGAAGCTGCTTATGCTCCTTGGGTATGTTTCTAGCTAGCATTCAAAATCCAATAACTACTTATTACTGTCGATATATATGTCAATGCAACTGTGCCTTATTTATGATTTGTACACATGCATCTACACGAGTTAATTTGTGTCTATACATATACACATTTTATTTAATTGTGTACTCAAGCAATGAATGACCTTAAGAGTCTGAGTCCTCAATTTCAATGACCTTGTCTTAGTGAGCTAAGATGATGTTGTTCTGCTATCGTTTTCTCAACTATAAAAGCTTCTGCAGATTACAGGGTCTGATGAAGAAAATTACCCCTTGACACGAAAAGTGCAACGGGACATATGGATGCATCAGCATCCTTTGAACTGCAGGGACCCTAGTGTAAAGTTTCTTGTAGCTGACTGGGAAAGATTACCTGGATTTGGTATTGGAGCCCAGATCGCTGGAATGTGTGGACTTCTTGCTATTGCAATGAAGGAAAAAAGGGTCCTTGTTAGCAACTACTATAATCGAGCTGACCATGATGGTTGCAAAGGTATAACATAACTATATGAAAATATCTCATTTCATTGGTTTTAATGGAATCATATTATCCATCATATTACAACAAATATTCAAGTATTGGTGATAAGTTCCATACATTCATAGGTGCATCCCGCTCCAGTTGGTCTTGCTACTTTTTTCCAGAAACATCCCTAGAATGTCGAAATCGTGCATCGGAGCTTATGGGAAGTGAGGATGCCTGGAAAAATGGCACCATTAAGGCAAAAGAAAATTATACTTCAAAGCAAATATGGGCTGGACGAACACCTAGGTATCAAAATTTCCTATCTAACAATTTTATTTTCAGCTCACTTCTCCTAGTGTCATTTTGCTAAATATTTGATGCAGAATATGGGGTGAACCTTGGAGTTATTTGCAACCAACAACAGAGATAAATGGGACTTTGATTGCTTATCATCGCAAAATGGATCGAAGGTGGTGGCGAGCACAGGTAATCTCTAATAGAGGCAACAGGTGTTGTCTTTTGTTAAATTTTGGATGAATTTCTCTTTAATTTTCCATATTGGCTTGTGAATTGTGTCATCATGTCAGGCGGTACGATACTTGATGCGATTTCAGACTGAGTACACATGTGACTTACTGAATGTCGCTCGCCATGCTGCATTTGGAAAGCAAGCTGCCAATATGGTAGTCGGAAGCTTTGAGTGGGAATTGTCCAAGGTTGTTACTTTTGTAGTTTAATTCTGCCCTGTTTTGCTTGCAGCACAGAGCTAAACAAATAATTTGGAATCCTATATTAATCTCATGATTCTTGGAGGTGTCCTATTCATTTTCTAAGTCTTTTGTTGCAGGATGTTTTAGTGAATGAAAGGTCTGATATTGAAGAGTTTGTTTGGTCTAATCACAAGCCATGGATGCCTAGGCCACTACTGAGCATGCATGTAAGAATGGGAGACAAAGCATGTGAAATGAAGGTAGTTGAATTTGAAGAATACATGAGTCTTGCTGACCGCATTAGAAAGCGATTTCCGCAGCTCAATAGTGTTTGGCTCTCCACTGAAATGCAGGTCCAATTTCCTTGCATTCCAATTTTTCCATAACATCAATTTGCCAAATAGTTATAGAACTCATGGATTAAGCTTGAACCTAAACCAGGAAGTGATTGATAAATCCAAAGGGTACCCTCATTGGGACTTCTACTACACAAATGTGACACGTCAAGTGGGAAACGTGACGATGGCTACTTACGAAACAAGTCTTGGTAGAGAAACCAGCACAAACTACCCGCTTGTCAATTTCTTGATGGCAACTGAAGCCGACTTTTTCATTGGAGCATTGGGTTCTACTTGGTGCTTCCTTATAGATGGAATGAGAAACACTGGAGGGAAAGTTATGGCTGGATACTTGAGTGTCAACAAGGACCGATTCTGGTAGGTAGGTAGTTCTGATTCATCCAAGTGAGCTTGGAATTAATAGGGTTGCGTACATATATGTAAATAATTAGTTAGGTCAACAATTTTTTTGTTGTGTGTACATGAATGAATGAACGAGTACACTCTCGGAGCTTCATCCCCTAATCATGTAATGTAACATCTGCTACTTCTTCTGTATATGCAAATGCCCAAATCTTCATCCCTTAAGCCTGTAACTCTTCCATTTTCTGGAGATTTAAGACACCCTTAGGACTTGACGAAGTGGTGTTAGCTCAGTGGTTAGAGCACCCACTACCTAAGATCCTGGTCATGGGTTCGAGTCACCATGGGGGTAGGAGTGAAATCCTTTGATCCTCTTAAAAAAAAGAAAAAAAAGACACCCTTAGGACTTAGGAGTGGCTCCGAGCTCATTGACAGCTTCCACAAAAGGCCACTGAAGTTTGTGTCTCGGCGAATTCGGATTTTAGTAGTCTAGTTTAGGAACTGGTGTCGGCCACCGTAGGAAAACAAGCGGGAAGGCGCCTGCCTTACCCCAAATTAGTTCTCCAGATGGAATCTCTGCAGCCATCTCTAAGGTCTTTTCACGAACATTGCACATGACTACATAGTCGGTGATTGTTAAATACAAGATATCCTTGTCATGTGGATGGAATCCTACCACAGTAAAGTGAGTAAACCCTTCATCTTCAATGCGCGCTGCGAGCAGCCGAGCAGAGTGATCAAACGACTTTTGGAAACCATCTCGTGAAGAAAAACTTTGTCGAAAACCAAACACCATGGGATGACGGTGAACTGGTGCATGGGATCATGGCGGCGGCAGATAATTAGGGTTAGGGTTTTGCATTGTTTGTTTACATGTTTATATAAACTAAAGCATTCTGGTCGAACATGGACGTACGCACCACGCGTAACAATTTATGTCCAACCAGGAAACCCACGCAGTCTGATCTCTATCCTCTATTTGACTCGGGCTTGAGCTTGTGTTTACAAACACGATGAATGTGTCATGCAAGAAACAACAAGAATGTTTTCATCCATTCGATGATTCAACTGGGAATTCAAGGTGAAATTTCCTCACTATCTCATCTTTTGTTCTTGGTTTATTTGAAGAAGAAAAAGAATCAAGGCCTCATTGGAAAGTAAAAATCATAACTATCACTTGCAAAATGTTTACTCAAAGATAACACAGTAGTTTAGTACCAAACAGAAGTGAAACATATAGTTTATCAAACACGAAAAATGCGAAGTTGACAAAAGAAACTTTAGATACAGAGATTAATGAGAGATAGATAAATTAGAAAAAGAGAAGCTATTGGAAAAAGATAAGTGGGTTCCTTTCCGATTTCACATCACATAACAATACAACAATTGAAGAAGATAGATACCCTCTTCTAAATCAACAATTGATAGCCTAAATTGTATCCGGTAAGACTTCCATCAGAGAATTCATAGGGAAGAATAAAGGTCATGACCGCACAAGAATGGGGTTTACCTCATTTTTGTCCCACCGAGTCCATCAGTAGAGGCAGAGTAACATTGATTCATGTCGAAACTATTCTTCGACATCCTCGTTTGCCTGATGTGTCCCATCACCACTCTTAGCTGTAGCATGTTTCCTGTGTTTCTTGCTCCTGGCTTTCTTGGCTTTCATGCGGCGTTTCTTCTCATTAACATCAACCCAGGTATAGTCTGGTGGTATGAGGAAAGGGTCAACCTCATCCTTATATCGGTGACTATCACCGTCACTTGACTGCCCACTACTTCTCCCTCTCATCCATGAAATCCATGATGAGGATCCCTCTGATTCCTTTGACTTTGCATCCTGAAAATGTGCTGGACTGGAGAGAGGTGTCGAAAACTCCTCCACTGGCTGAAGCTCCTCAAATTTTGTGAACGTTACAAGAACTCTTATTGTTGGAACAATTGGGATGGCAACCTGTGGCAGAGAAATGCAACATTATGGTGATATTCAATAGCAGAAGCTGAAGCACTCTATATGGTAAACCCAATAGTTACACAATTTAATTATTTTTAGAACAATGATTTATCAACTGAAGAGCAAACAAATGAAACTGAACTATGATAACTAAAAAGATAAAACTGTATTATAAGAACCAAGAGATTAGTCATACAATCAGTCTGAGGACTTGTAACAGGAAAGTTTTATTACTAGCACTTTGATCTGACTTGAAAATGGGACCCAACCAACAATACATAAATCAAGGTTCAGTAGGCCATGTAATCACTAGAAGTTTTGGACCATAATTACCATCCATAAGCACATACACACACAGACAAATTCTTTTCCTCATCAATCACTGAGTAGACTTCATCTAGAATATTTTAACATTGTTATGCATCTATTCGACTATACCTAATAAGAAGAAATTATTTGGCAGAAATCAAAGGAATTGCGAAAACATAAGTTGAATTTATATAAACCAGGCGAACTATGCTGAATCTGGAAAAAGTACCAAAAGCCTAATCAACAGTAAAATTGCAAAAAAAACAAGACAGAAGAAAAAAAATCTATCAAGCTGAAACTTATGGATTACCTTGACAGGGAAAGTGCCATGGGGCAATTTCGTAGTCAAAAGCTCCCTGAGTCTCCTTATAGCCTTGACCTTGTTTGCTAAGATGTCTAGTAAGGGAAGAAGCTCATCTGTTTTCAAAGGGAAATCCGGTGTCAACCATAAGACAGGTCTCAAACCCTTTTTATACTCACTCTCATGCTTAGGTTCACTAGACCCTTTCTTCTTTTTCTTCTTACTGCTTTTGTCTTTTCCCTTCTTGGCATCTGCCGTATCATCTCTAGAAAATTCAGATGATGGTTTTTGATGATCAAGTGATTTCTGGTTGCCACCTTCCGGGGCCAACTTTGAGAACTTCTTCAAAAGCTTTGGATCTTCAGAATCATCATTTCCCTTTGAACTTTTCTTGTTCCAACCAAACCAACTCTTCTTGTCCTTACCAACACCGTTGGATTCACCATTCTCAAAGGAGCCTGAACCATTTTCATGGTTAGTGACCCCACTGTCCTCATCCTCACAAACACCATCGGAGTTCCCCATTCGAAGTGCGGAATCCAACTGCATCTTTTCCTCAGCCGTTAATACATCATCATATTCATCATTGTCACCACCATTTGCCACCCTTTCTTCATCATCCACCGCAAATAGCTCCTCATCCGTCATAGCCCCAGGAACCCGCCTGGACTTCACACTCACCATAACGTGAAGCATATCAAAAACTTTGGCCTTCCAATTTCCAACCATCTCAGTCCTCTCCTGTCGCCTCCAATTTAAATGGGGAACAAGCTCAGCCTGAGTAACATCAATGCCTGGCCTATACATATTCGTCTGTGACATCAAGGCCACTTCATGGGCAACTTCAGCTTCAGTTGGTTGGGCACCAGCTCCTTCCAAAGCATTTGTGATTTCTTTCTCCTTATGTGCAAGAACAATCAAAGAACCAGGAGATAGATTCACATTACCATCCTCAGAAGAGTAGCCCTCTCCAAGAAAAAGAAATGTTTGATCAGACCTTTGAATGCGAAATCCATCAAAACCAGCAAGAGTCATATCAGCACGGAGATTAGAGCCACGCTTCCAAATACGGTAAGTATCTGAGGGGGCTATTCGACCAATAAATGGGATGACTGAGCTCTCAAAATGAAAAGTTATCTCCATGTAAAAATCACGAATCCGGCCTGCAGAGGCAACAATACGGGGAAGTCTGCGGCACCATTTGGCCCAAGCAAGGGGTTGGTAGTGCCGTGCAATAATCATAGCAATTGCTTCCTCTCTAGTGCACACTGCTTCTTGGAGAGCACTCCAACCATTCTCATTTTGAAGACTCCAATCAGCACCAGCAGCCATCAAAATCTCTGCTGAGTTTGGGTCCCTGAGACGCACTGCAAGATGGAGAGGGGTCTCACGACCAGGAACATCACGGCGATCAATGACAGCTGAGACAGAATCAGCTCGGAGTTCAGCCTCAAGAGATTCAGCTTCAGAGTTTACTTCACTAGCCTTGGCAAGCCGTGGGAGGGTAGAGATAATGCGCTTGAGGGCAGCATAGTCACGGCGTGCAACCGCCAAATGAGCTGGACTATGGGAATATTTGGAAAAATCTTCCATTGCTTATAATGCTTTACTATTCTCTGAGTTCCTAATCTAATGTTCCTTTCATTTTTGGTGAACTAAAGCTTTAGAACTCAAATCTAAACCAGTTGTACTCATACTCTGAAGCCCAAAAACTACAAACAATTACTAGAGGGATTCACACCAACAGAACCTACCAACTTGGGGTTTTCTCACTACAGTTTAACCCCAATAATTCCCAACCCAGAAAAATTAACACAAACCCCTCTAAATAATTCACTTCAAAATCAAATCACACTTAATTTCCTCACCATTGCCAAAGCTTTAAGCACTTTTGCAGCTCAGTCTCTGAAACAAACTCACTCACACCACCTGATCTTCAGCTCCAACATAGCATACCAAAGCAACCATAAAGCTTCATATCTGTAAAGCAAACAAAAGATTCAAAATTTTTAGCTCAAATCAGCACACAACAAACAAACAATCTTGTACCACTGAAACTCCAATCTACCCATGAAAAACCAAAACTCAAAATCAAAACTTTCTGCCTGGAAATAAAAGCATCAAACTAACTGATTCCCATAGCTAACTTAATTGCCTACATTTTTCTAATCCCAGCTACCAAAAGACCCACAATTTCATTTTCAATTCCTCTATTTCAGTTTCAAAACCTAAAATCACTTTCCTCTTCTCTTAAAATAGAACAAGAAATACCTGAGAAAGCAAAAAACATGGATTGGGGTTTGGAGTGAAGCTGAGCTCTTTCTCTCTTGGGCTCTGGTGGGCTCCCAATTCAACTGTTGAATGTAAGAGAGGTGGAGAAGAGAGAGAGAGAGAGATGATGGGGAGGGCTTAATCTCACGGTTGGAGCGAGTTGTCAGATAGAGGATCTAATGGTCAGGATCCTATTATCCCTGTGCTGCTGTTTCACAGTATTATTAAGGCGTTGAAAGCTCTCAGTACTACTGTAGAGGACGTGACCCGACTCGGTCCCTGACTCAGTTTCTCCCCCACCTCAGATCTCTCTCTCAGTTTCTCTGTATATTTCCAGGTTGAGTCTCTTCACTTTTGCTTTTCCTCTGTTCGCAGCTTTAAGACTTCAGCTTTGCCTCCCTTTGTGGACTAAATTACTTACTTGCCATCCAGGCGTTGGTAATTAAATTATTACAAACAAACAGTAAAAAAAACTCTGGTTTCCATTTTGGAAAAGCCGTTATTGCTATAATTGAATGCAACAGTTATTTTTTGTTTTTTGCGATGCATTGTTTGTCACAGTCATTTATCTTGTTAGGTAGTTTTAAGGTACACTATCAGATACTCTATAACTACTTTACAACTAACAAGAGAGTGCAGTATCCTTAACGTAAGAAGTTTAATACGAGATGGGGGAGTAGTTTTCTATTGATGTAACGGCGGAAATAAATATTTTAAATTTTGAGATCATTTATTTGGCGTCCGAATTTAAATCTAAATGTGACCGACTTAATTAAGAGAATAGACTTATGAGAAATAAAACACGACTCTCTCCTCACAAAACATGACCGCAAATGTTAGGGTTTTGTTAATTTCTTCTCTATGGCATTAATTGGGGCGATGACGACTCGATTTGCATCTAATATGGCATTGGCGATGATGATGATATTGTCAATCTTGACAATCTTTGAGACAGTGGCGTCTAAATCTTTTAAGGCCTTTAATCACAACGCCTTCATGAGTTTCTTCCATAACTTGTGGCGTACGTCTCAATGGTTGTGTTCGTGTTCAAGAGAAGGCAGTGAGCTATTACTTCTTCACTTTATCGATGTGGGTGATGTTGCTAGGGTTAAGAGTGGCGGCCCATTGAGTTTCAATCAGCGGATAGTAGTCTAGGGCAACATAAATAATGTAAGCATTCACAAAACTTTAGTGATGTATTTGTACTTGTTAAAGTATATAGCATTGTTAGTTTGTTACTTATAGTGCAAGCTTTCTTGCTTTTACTAGCAATGCGTCGATATTTTTAATGTAAAAATGAGTACTTTTTAGTGCAACGGTGTTAGTATTTACAAAACATTATACTTTTGAAGCAATGTTTTGATAATTTTGTCACCGAAAATTTTATGATATTTTGAAGTATGACATATTTTGAGTCTTTTCATCATTAGATCTAATGAAAATAGTCGATTTAGTGATGAAAGAATATGTATGGAGTATATCGATCATAGTCTTTATTGGAAATAATAGAAAATGATTGTAAATGAAGACGATTGTCGAAATAAACAATAGCAACTTACACAAGAAGCAATGGACTTGTTCAAATAAAGCCACAATTAATTATAGAGCTTTGGTGAGCTTCATCATCTACATTGTCACCGGCCACAACTTGACATATGTTTCCTTTCCAAGGATTATGTCATATAATACCCTATTAATTATTGTGTTATGTTATGCCCCACCCTCACCCTCACATTCACTAGATAATAGAGTGTGCAACTATGTAAAAGAACCGTAATTAAAAATTAGATAATAGAATTAATTTGATCCAACTCTAAAGTTTTGGCTGACTTATTAGACTTAGATTAATTAATATATGTATTAGGAGTTACCACCACCGACAGTTAGCTAGGTTGCCAATCTAAGCTTTGCCTTAATTTGCAGTCTAATATATATCATCCACTAATTATTAGGACTACTTGGATCCATCTAAGCCTCACGTGAAGTCTTACCAACTAGTTTACAATGCGAGAGAAAACGTTGTATTGGAGTAGAAGTATGAGGCTTTGATAGAGTCGGCAAATGGTGAGAGTGTGAGAGGCACGCAAAGCTAGAGATTATGACAAGGTGTTTGATAAATTGTAAGGCTAAGATAATAGTAACTCGACAAGCAAATCTCGTACAAACTTCTTTGTTTGATGTCAGTAAGAAATATTGTTTGATCCTCCATTGAGCACAAGATCTGTAAGAATCAAACAACTCTCTTCTTAGGCTTTGATAAATGATGAGGTTGTGAGTGGCTTATAAAAAGATAATGACAAAGTGTTTAACGAATTACAAACTAAGATAAAAAATAATTAACTCAACAAGCCAAATAAGTCGACATGTTTCTTTATTTCGCGGTGACGAAAACTTCCTTGATCATCCATTTAGCACAAGAATTGTAAGATTCGAACAACTCTTTTCTTTTCGCCTCATATTTAATAAGACAAAAGCTATTCCTAGCTTTTCTTAATTTTTATAGTATTTTACTAGTGTATATACAAGCTAGGCCTTGGTCGACCTTGGGGACCAGGCATATAGCTAGATCTGAAACTGGCTGACCGTACGATTTCATTGCTGGTGACTGGTGAGTATTATGTCCCTGGATGCTTCTCAACTACTACTACTACTACTACTACTACACCACTGTGACAGGTCTGTGGGGTGTTTGTTGCTTACTACATTACACTGCCCTCGATCTAAAACCAGCCATGCATGGAAGGAAGACTTGTATAATGATGCATATGGTCCCCTCCAGCATGTGGCTTCCAGGCTATGGTTTATTGGCTCATAACTAGAATTATAACCTTTTGTTTCTGCTTTTTCAGAGTGAAAGCCCCCACACTTCGGCCATGGAAAGAAAGAAGCTGGCACTTAATTGCTTTGCATGGTTCTCTGTGCTTTGTGACCACCTACAAGATGGTTTTGAACTTTGATGGGTTTCCAATTCAATTAAAATTCTTTGGGAGTTTTGGACCTTTGGAGGGAGGCTTGCTTGTCCTAGACAGACAGGTCCTTTAAAGTAAGGTCACCTCACCATCGATCAGATTTTGGCTAATCAAAAGCACCAGCCAGCTCTGGACTTACTGGTATATATATGAATGAAGCAAGTTATACACGCACGTACTGGCAACTGCCACTATGTTTGATAATAACTTAACATCAATACTGAGCAACAGATCTACCCTCCAGAGCAGAGAGTACCATCTCTGATAGGTATTGCAATATTGCATTGTCGACACTTTCAATGGTCCGAACGGTTCATCTGTAAATCTGTTGGGTCTTTATTCAAATATCATATGAAAAAAATAATAAAAAAATAAAGGTATAATAGCCAAAATGTCATCTAAACTTGGTCATAATTGTCAATTTACATCCTGAACTTATAATTGCGTCAATTTATCCCCTGAATTTGGTAAAAATTGTCAATTTGCACCCTATACGTCAATTTCAACTTTTTCCAACCAATTTTGTGACACGACATGTGACCTTCACGTGAGGAGTATTTTGGTCATTTTATGATATATATATATATATATATTAGAAAAAAATAAATATACATAAAAATTACATTAAAACACAAATATACATAAAAATTATATTAAAAACACAAATATACATAAAAATTACATTAAAAGGTGAATTTTTAGGATTTAGGTGAATTCTTAAAAATTAGGGTTTTTATCACAAATGGTACCTGAACTTTACGTGAATTATATACATGGTACCTGAACTTCACTTTTGATCACAACTAGTACCCGAACTTTTTGTTTTCATTTTAAATGGTACCTGAACTTTTCGTTTTCATCCTAAATGGTACCTAAAGTCAATTTTCAGTAAAAAAAAAAAATTTGAAAAAAAAAAAACCTCTCTCTCTCTCCCGCCGGAACTCTCTCTCCTCTCCCTCAGCGCCGCCGTCAACTATCTCCAATGATCACAAAGTTTATATCAACATGTAGAGCACAATCCAAGGATGAAATTATGTAACTACATCAAAGTAATATTCAAAGTAGATCGAGAGATATTGATGCCGGAAGTTCCAAAAATCGAAAAGTCGACGACCTCAATCCTCCACGTACGATGGTCAACGTTGAAAATTGAGGGTACCACGAGGTTGCTGGGATGGAGGGCTTCAAAGCCCAATAGGTTTGGAAGATCGGAAGTGGCCGGAGGTGGTGGCGCCTTATGGTGCAGAGGGAGAGGAGAGAGGTTACGGGTGGGGGGGGGGAGAGGGAGGGGGAGAGAGAGAGAGAAAGAGAAAAAAAAAAAAAAAAACTAAATTTTTTTGTTTTTTTTTTCTTTTCAATTTTTGACCGTAGGATGAATTTGTTTTAATTTTTTAACGGTAGATTTGACGATAGGTACCATTTGTGATCAAAACAAAAAGTTCAGGTACCATTTGTGATCAAAAGTGAAGTTCAGGTACTATGTATATAATTGAGGTAAAGTTCAGGTACCATTTGTGATAAAAACCCTAATAATTACAATAAAAATAACATTAAAAAGTTGAATTCTTAATTATTCTTAATTATTTTTAATGTAATTTTTATGTATATTTGTATTTTACTACAATAAAAAAAATATATCATAAAATAACCAAAATACTCCTCACATGAAGGTCACGTGTCACAAAATTGAATGGAAAAAGTTGAAATTGACATATAGGGTGCAAATCGACAATTTTTACCAAGTTCAAGGGGTAAATTGACGCAATTGCAAGTTCAGGGTGTAAATTGACAATTATGACCAAGTTTATGAGGCATTTTGACAATTATACCAAAAATAAATCACGAAGCATTTGATCATGTAGTTATGACACTTTTTTTTTTTTTATAAACTCTAAAAGAATCACACAATGATAATCAATCGTTTGTGTGCAGGAATCAGGAACATGAAATAAACAGGCACAAATAATGTTTTCGATAGCCACTGAAAAAATCATGATGAAAAATTGAGAATCAAGCTGTTAAATGATTTTCGATTTGGTTTCCGAAACATTGCATTCGGAATTTGTGCAATAGGAGTTGGGAACATGATAGAAAAGATGTTATGATGACAACCACACTTGTACGTTTGGCAACAAAGCATAAGTACGTAGTGCCATTTTCGTTCAACATTCACCAAAAAGGAAAATGACAAGACATTTAGCCATCACATTAGTCGGTCTTAGGGTTGTACTAGTGAAACACATCGGTCTTTACGCTATGTCATTGTTTGAAAATAAGCCAACAGAGACCAGAAGATAGCATTATGTCTATGAATAAAAATCCAACTTGTTCAGGACTGAACACCACATTTTCTTGATTCAACTAATTATCAATGATGATGCTAAACGTATATAGAGTTCTATGAAATTTGATTACAAAATTAGGTGACAGCCTATGTCACAAGTATCAAATACATTATATGATTATGGGTAACATTACAAAATTGTTCAATATTTGCACCAAACATCAGTTTTTAGTTCACTTACGAGCCAATAGTTCACAGGTGATAATATCATCCATGGATGCTGAAGACTTCCCAGCACCCAACACAGGAACAAGGTTGAAGATTGGGTCCTTACCAATCTTAATATTCCGATTCATCTCAGCGAATTCATTGAATGCATTGGTCAACATGAGAGAGAGTGCATCCAGAGACGCTGGAAGGCTTGTTGGAAAGTAGAATCTAAGATACTACACCAGGAAAGACGGTGAGTGAGAAAAAATCCAAACAAGTAAAGGGAATAAAGATATTATAAACAGAAGCAGTAAAAATTGAACTTTCCAGAAAACCTTTGAGACATTAATAAAAGAAATCCATATAAACAGTACCACTTTCCACGATTTAAGTAAATCTTGGTTGTTTTAATACTCTTTCATACTATCAGGAATTTTTGGCACGCTTGAAATAGTCTGCCTAACAAGTTCATTCATTACGATTTTCCCCTTAATAAATTGTAAGGGGAAAATCGAGGAAACTAGGAAGAGCCTAAACCATAGAGAAACAATGCGGACTGTCGAAGTCAATAATGATTTCAAAATGATAATTGTGAACAGAATCTAAGAGGGAACTTTAACCAGGGTGTTAGTCAAGAAACATACCATTGTGTCTTCCCAAGAGAGATCGTTATCCATGATAATTTTATCAAGAAGATATAAGCAAAATCTTAAAACTGTATCCAGCTGCCTTTCTGTGAGAGAATTTTGATGATCCCTTTTATCCTTGTCACAGATCATGGCAGCAAGTTCGCTACTCACAGACAAAACAACTGCACATAACTTTCCAGGAACAACGCACTTTTGAAGGCAAGAATCATGCCAGTTTTCATGCTGAAAACCCCAGTAACCAGTGGTCCTTGAGCAAGATTGGTCTTTCACATCCCTAATTGTTACTTCAATATCTTCTGCAACAAATAGAACAGGCTTAACTTCTACAAGCGCCCTGCAATGCCAAAAAGAGAAGGACACCTGATTATAAATTTATAGTTCATCCAAATTTCAGGTCATTCAGGTGTAATGTTTGATAAAAATAGAGAAGCATAGGCAAAGAAACAATACAATATGTCGACTTAACCTTACCAAGATACATACTTGTACGCAACACCAAGGACTACCAGACAGATTCGCTTCAATCTATGTTGGAAACTCTAGGCTTACATAGGAGACCATAGTCCTAAATTCAAGTGGACCTTAGACGTTCACAATTTATATTTCTGTACCTATTTTACTTGATTTCTGTATATTGATTTATTACACTAATACCAGAAACAATAAAGCATCAGTCAAAGTTCTCCAGTGTTGTTAAAAATTAAACTGATGTTTCAGATACATCAAATATACTAAAGCAATTCATCACTAGCATAATGAGAGTTGACAGGTGATCATCATGAACTAAAATTATATTTAATAAGGAGCATACATACTTCTCCGGACTGCATAATATGAAAAAAAGGAAGCCCAACTCAGACATAGAGTAAATTACCCTTTTGGCAGATCAGGGAGAAGGACATATAGAAAAATGGGATCAAATGCTTCAGAATTGCTTCCTTTTTCCAAATTGAAGACCCTTGTTTGTTTAAGGAAAGCTTCATGCTTGTTCTGAATTTTCAATCTATCCGATGAAGGAATTTTAGTTGAACAGTAGTTGACAAAGATAATAGCTGAAGTAGATATTGAACAGTTAAAGCATTTTGCCACTGCTTCGCTGTTTTCCAGTGCTTTTTCCAGCTCATCCAAGACACCACCATCGCATAATGTCATTGTGGAAGGGTTGAGCCCTAATTGTCCAGCCATGTGAAGTATCTCCTTATGCAAAGTTGCCTGGAAGCAAACAAATTGATTGGAACTATAAATCGACCACATTTTCAAAATAAATGGAACTTTGTATCATCAAAAATGCCAAAAATACTGTTATGCAGAAACGAAAAAAAAAAAAAAGTATTGGCAAAGGTGCCAAAAGTGAATTACTGAGCAAGGCCATACAAACCAATATAGAATTCTGTATTTGCTGAATAGAAACTTGCTGAAAAGATATGTTTTACCTGGCTATACGGTCCAATACAACTGGGTGCCCAAGAAGATATGCTTTGTACATGCAGAACTCTTTTGGTGTGGTCATTTGCAACAAGAACTTCTATGTAGGCACTACCTAAACCCACTTGCAACAAAGGCAGTTCAACTGTACTGCGAGATGGAACACCAAAAGGGCACTTCTCCTGAGTTATATATCTCACGTATGTATCATTTGCTGTAGTAAACCCATTCATATCAGCAATATAAAGATGAATATATAGCACATTCTCCCAACCAAAACCATATTCTACGAATAGTGATTCTATTTTCTTTAGAACAGCCTCCAGGTCTTCTTGCAAACCTGTAATCCAACACTTAAATTGTAATCATTCTATCTGAAGGACAAAGCATGACATACAATTTCGGCGACTACAAAAACCTAAGTTTGGATGAGGGAATAAACTTGCAGAGAATGCAACTGCAGAAATATACACCTGTAGAAGTTGTGCAAGAATCTTGCAACCAGCAACAAATAGAAAATGTATCACCCTTTTGTGTTCTTGAAATGTGAAGTTTACGTTCAGCAAGTTTAACTGAGTCATCAACTACAGCATCAGCCTGGAAAATGGCATCACATGCTTGGGTGTCTCCTTGCACTTCAAATAGAGAACCCACCTTCTCCTGACAGCGCTCATGGATTTTGTCACTGCTCTCCAAAGAATGGGACTCTGCCTTACTTTGCAAATGAAAAGCCACTGGATGAAGCACCCCAACTGGAGCTATAGAATCTGGAGAGTGCAGGACAACTTGAAACTCATCAAGCATGATTCGAGCATTCTGGAGATTGAAATTTATATGTAAAGTCAGAAGTATCAATAGTCAAAGTACAAAGATACAATGACCAAAAGCGAATCCCTTTTTGTAATTTTAATCGCAGGATGAGGAATGACATAAACTTACAACAAAGAGAGGGCAATCCAGTGTCAACGTTTCATATTCCCCACCTTCACCACATACGTTAATACCATACAACCTGCCAAGAAATTTAATATCAAGAAACCAATTTTTGGATTATGCTCAAACTACTATCAAGAAGGTAATATCAACATAACAAAGAAATTTCGGTATTAGGGTATTAGAGGAGAGGGTGATTGTTTCTTCCTACAAAAATTTCAATGACATTTCCGTTGGAGTTCAATATCAGCATATAACTATAAAATATGCAAAAAAAAAGAAAAAAGAGATGACGTACTCTTTCAACTTATGCAGATAGGGTTGCAATACTGACATTTCTTTGCCCAAGTGCTTTGAGGGGTCCAACCCCATGGCAGCAACCTATGACATTGAGAGAATATCAAACTCAAACCCATAAAACCATCCAAATAAGCAAGTACATCATTTCACTTAATAAGTAGTTAAGTACTAAAACAATGGCATATAGTGAGTCAGTGAGAGATGAATTTGACTGATTTTAACTCTCACGTTGTACAGTCTAGTAGAAAGCTAAAACTGATTTCATGAACATTAGATTTTTGAAACTAAATATATGTAGAGATACTATATTAACAACATTAATGTGGTAATTAGTTTATTTTGTACTCGTGTAGTGGGCTGACGCTTGTTGACATTTTCTCAGCACAACCAGCTTAGCTTGGCCTTCTTTTTTCAATGAAAAGCTTATGCAGAGCCATTTAGTCACAGAGAAGATGAAAGGCATGCAAAAACCAGGTAAAACAAGAAACAAAAAAAAAATATAAGCTTCAAATGAAAGGGCTGCATTATGAAAAGTTAAACAGAAGATTTTACCTTCACTGTAATCGCCACAATCCCATGAGTTATCTGGATGGCAGAAAAGGTTACAGAGTTAAAAACAGGCATAATATCAATAGAATACATTTATATTGCTAAAACAAATTACCATTTCTTGAAGTAGCAATGACTGATCTTGTTTCCACAAGTATGCTAGAGAAACAAGCCCCAACCTTGAACAGACACTTTCCACCCGCAGCCTTTGGTAGTCTGATGCAATAGCACCAGAAGATACGGCTGTGACAGAAGGAATCTGTCTTTTCACTTCATTTAACAAAATAAACATATCTTCGACTTCATCGCCAGGAGTCATTCTATAGGTAAGCTTCTGATTCCTATATAATCCACAGAAGCCATTGGAAAATAAAAATATGTTTTACGTGATGAAGTAATCAAGTGGATATAAAGGATTCTTTCAAGAAAATAAGTTGTCAACAATAAGAAGAGAGATTCAACTTTGCCACTATAAGATATACCAAAATATCCTTCTTAGAAGCCTTGCCTTGTGGATCCTTGTATTCGCCTTCTGAACAATGGCACTCCCATGCATTCTGCATAGCTGACAACTATCTGGTGCCCAACCTGAGAAAAGCAATCAATAGCTCAACAAGTAGTAGATAAACTAATGTGAGAAGAAAATTGCATCAACACATCACCAGCTTTACTTAACATTAAACTAAAGAATGCAGCTTCTAAAAATTACTAGCAAGAGAATGCTAAATCTGAATATTATATAAATGTGAACAAACAATATCGAATGCACACTTCTTTTCTTAATAGAGAGAATATCTGAATCTCCAATTAAATAAAAAGATCAATATAAAAGTATAATCTTCAATGTTTGATTGATTATGCTAATTATTTTGAGAAACCTGCGAATCTTGGTTATTCACAACATGAATGATTCACATAGAACCAACTCCAGAGTAAGAAAAATGCATGCTTCCCATCTGTTGAAACAATGGTAGTCTGTTATTTTTCTCAATGTCCTAGTTTTGTGTATGGTCTGTTGATGACTTCTAAGTTTTAACATACATTTATATAGTGCTTAACCCTTTATTTTCGAAAAAAAATAAAAATATTCAACTAAGGTGAAATATTGACAAGAGAAATAGAGACTTACAGTTTGATACATGTAACTATCAAGCTCGTCCACTGAATCATCAGCTGGCATTAAATTTGCTACTGCAACAATCTGGGTAAAAACACATATCAATCTCCAAGCTTTGACAAATTACATTTATGAAGAATTAGCTTTTCATCTTCTGCAGAACATATGAAGAAGCCAAGGAAGAGATAGAGGGGGGAATTTATTATTGTTTCTTTTGAATACGTATTATCTCAGAACCAAACAAAAAAAGTTTTACTAGTCAACACACAAGCACACATTCAGCTGGCTTGAAAATTTTCAAATATGAATTCTCTTTATTGATTCCATCCTCCTCCCAACCCATCAAAAGATTTCAGCTTTGATGCTAAATAAAAACGTTGAAAGGAGAAAGAGTTTCACAACATTTGGCCGACATAACAGCTGATTTGGCATGTCAGCATACCATGCAGCCAATGTCTTATCCAAATCTGAAATGCAATTGTCACCTAAGCTAGAAATTGAAATAACAAAGCACCTTTTGACCTTTAGTATTACTGAAATCTAAAAATCTCCACCCAAATAATCGATGAAAAAAAGAACATTAGAAAACCAGTTATGAAAAACGAAAAAGGAGCAAGATTGGTGCTCATTTCTTCGCTCTCCTGGATATCCCAGGAACCAAACAAACACAGAAACTAGCAACAAAAAAAGACGGGCACATTCATCAAATTTCAATGCCATTAGCTAAAGATGAGTTGGGTTTTCACTATTTAGTTAAAACCCAATAGGCACACGAGAAAACAGTACTAACAGAATCCAAAAACTCAACCTTTATTTGATTTTTCAGCTTTTTCAACTAAACCAAAAGAGAAACGAAGTGGTCAGAACCTGGTGGCCGTATTGGATGCATTTCATCATGGCATAACAGCTGTCCTTGCCGCCGCTTACTAAAGCCACCACCTTCATCTCTGCCTGCGTTCACGCTAAACCTAACGCCTTCTTTGGTGTCTTTTCGGATGTTCAGGGTTTTGGGTCTGTGCTTCTTGTTGGTCTGTGCAGGCTTCCACAGTTTTGTGAGTACAAACGTGGAACTGGGAGAGACTTTTTCCTTTGGCAAATTTGTTTTCAGCCCCCTATTTCTAGAGATATTTCTTTTGGTTCCTCTTCTTCTTCTTTTTTCCCTTTAGGCTCCAAAATGTTATAACTAGTCTAATTTTGGCCTCCTACTTTCTAGGAATTTTAATGGCTAACTGGCTAAGGTAGAGTTTGTATTATACTTGGTAGATTGGCTTGCATACTAAAGCATGGTAGCAGTGTGTGAAAGTATGGTGATTTTGTTATTCTCTACTCATTCCGTTGCCCATTTTGAAGAAACAAGAGTATAGTCAGAAAACGAAGATTTTAAGTTTCTATATCGAGCTCATACATGTGTTAGTTGATCATGTCGTGTACTTAATAATAAATGGTCTTGTAATGGAGAAAATCGTTATAGATTATGCTCGGAAGTGGGGTTATCTTGGTTCAAACTGAAAGCTTTACTAAATCTTGAGAGAAAAACGAACAGGAAGCGGAAGGAGTGTATCAACCAAAACTGAGCTTAGTTAATTACAACAGAAGAGAGAAGAGATATGTATACGCTTAAGCTAAAATACCAGAGCCAATGAATGGCTGACAGCTGGCAATTCTAATTAACCATCCCTTTACTCTTAACACAAACTTGACTGATTCACATATATTTTCGAACCACTTCAGGTTCAAAACCCAAATTGAATTCCGCTGGTTCGGATTGTACTGGCCCAAATTGCACCCCTAGAAAACCCGGTCTGCAACGTGTTTATTTGTAATTTGTACAAAATAAAATAAAGCTAAAGAAAATTAGCACTGGCAGGTGGCGGTGGCCGGTGGGGTTGCAATCTGAAAGAGTTTGGCGCCAAATCCAACGGTCCCTGTTTTATTTTACCAGCTGGAATTTAATACTTTACATAAATATCAAAACTGAATTTCTTTCTATTTATTATGATTATTATTATTTTGGTCTGACTATTTTCTTTCTATAAAAGCTGACAAATTCTTCAGCAAAAGAACAGGGAAAACCCACATCCTACCCCAGATTTCAATCTAATGACGAAAAGAGCACTCACAATTTCTCAATTCGCCACAGACGAGGTAAAATTTCACTATAATCCCAATCACCAATTGCGTTTCGGTTTTCTTACTGTTGTCATGGTTGTTTTGCTTACTATTCTTCTTTTTCCTGAAATTAAATTTTATAATGCAATCAATGGAAGCATGAAATCAAATGCAGAAAGGGTTACCCAGTAACACAAAGACGATTAATGATGATTCAGATTCTCAAGAGCAGGAGATTTGCTGAGGAATAATGATGATGAATGGTGAATGATCATCCTCTAAGACGAACTGAATACCCAATTCAATTTATAGATAAAGGCTGGATGATGATCAATTTTGGGTAGTCAGTTACCCAAAGAAAGACGAGAAATTGATATGGGTTGTCTCTATTCATGTTACCCATAATACATGAAGGAATTGATCATGCTAATCCAGATCATCATTGATCTGGAATTGATCATCTTCTATCCATCCCCCTCAACAGATTCAGATCAATTCATGTTACCCAGAATACATGAAGGAATTGATCTGGTTCCTGAGTGAGCTTGATTTAGATTATCAATCTGTTGTGGCTGGTTCCAGAATACTAGAAGAGCAGAGACACTATCAAATAACATATATATCTGGTTCTATCTCTTCGATCTGGTTCGATCTATCAATGGCTTCGAGTATTCCTCTCCTAGTGTTGGGGTCTTAATGAGACCTATCAATTAACATAGCTGGATTGTCAAAATCAAAACTGGGAAAACGTTTTTGAGATCGATACCAAACCAGTCAAATATGTTAACATCAGTAAAACGAAAATGCTAGTTTTCCAAGAATGTCCTTTACCAACCATCTTAGTAAAAACAAAAATAATAGTCAGCAAAGAGGAAGGTCAAACAAAAACAAACGGATATCTCAAAGTAGATTTATACAGTGACAGATTGACATCTACAATCATTGCCAACCAACCATTAAATTGCCAACCATTAAAGCAGATTCATACGGCAAAGTAGATATATACACCAAGTTTCAGATTGACTACTGCTTAAAATCCTCACAGGTTCATACGGCAAAGTAGATATATACACCAAGTTTCAGATTGACTACTGCTTAAAATCCTGACAGGTTCATACGGCAAAGTAGATATATACACCAAGTTTCAGATTGACTACTGCTTAAAATCCTCACAGGTAGTAGTGGACCCATACGGATTCCCCCTCTTGTATCTGAGACTCCAAAGACCTAGCACCTTCCAAAGGCACAGAAGCATAATCGGTCAAACAGTAGTCTCTGGGTAGGTCGGCAGCTGCTGTGGATTGACTTAGAGTTTCTTTCAACTCATCAACAGTGGTGAGAGGGTTGACTTTCAGTTCAAATGCTTCATCTTCTATCCCCAGAAAAATCTTCAGACTCCATGTTTGTGGCAGGCATACCACAATCACATCTCCGTCACGAATGCCACTTTCAAATAACGAGAGGTTCTCACTTATCCTTGAATGAGTATTTAGTCTCCAAAAGGTAAAGGCTGGTGGTAGAGGCAGTCTAGGCTCCATTTTCAGTTGAGACCTGAGAGCCTCCAAAGTATCACATAGGTTGACGTGGAGATCAATGCCAAACACCCATCTTCCTTCAACATCAAACCCATTATCAGCAAAGCCAGAGAGGATTCTCACTTTCATTTTGGGGGTGAGAATTTTCTTGTTTGTATCTTCCCTTTCGTATTCCATTTGAGAAATGATATGATTCGCCTCAAACCTGAAAAGCAAGCCATAAATTCAGCCAAAGAAAAATACCAAACAGATTCCTGTAACAAAAGTTTAAGTTTAATATATGAAACAGCCACAGCTTGTCAAATCTTAAGTTAGATTGAAGCCAGAATGAACAGACCAACTCATAAATCAACTCATGATATCTGATAAAACCAAGCAACGAGCAAATGAAGCTTCACATGTGAATGAATGACAATGAGAACTAATCAAAAGAAAAAAGCATTTTCAATAAACAAGAAAAAATTTAGAAAACCAAGTTCTGACAATTTCTATTTCAAAATGTGAATAAGCAACTGCTGCTCCTTACCATTCAGTTGGCCAAACAATGTTATGACAATATGCCGTAAAACCCCAAATCCCATAATCTTACCTTGACTACTAAAGAACCCAAACCAGGCTTCACTGTGTACCTACAAACCCAGCTGCAGCACTTGATTCCTATTCTCTCATTTTGTGTGGAAGCAAATTGCAACATTTCCCCCCTCTTAGTATTTTGATCAAAGATAGCTCTTTGTACTTAAAGACGAAAGAGGAGGTCTAAGAGTGAGAACATGAAAGTATTAATCGCTAACAAAAAAAAAACATCTATTGTGGAAGGAGGAAAATAATTCCAGTTGGTGGAATTGCAGGTGAGGGATATAGTTTAGTGAAACTCAATGGATGAGACAAGCAGCAAACTGAGTGTTTGGCTGTAATACTACATAATATCTAAAAGCACACAATATCTACGAGAATTACTCTTAATGAATAAGTATTTCTTAAAGACAAACGATATCAAATACCTAGAAGAATACAGGAGATCCATAGAATAAACCCACGACATAAAATTAATAAGCATGCAATCACACATTCTACATTTAATAGAAGATTAAAGCACCAAAGTTGTGCTAATTTCTATTTTTGGAGATAGAGAAACAAAATCCTGATGATTTACCATTCTATCTTCTCTGTGAACAACTTTTCTTTCTCTGTTTTGTTTCCAGAGCTTGTCTTGTCTGCATGCACTTGAGTCCTACAAACATAATAATTACAGAAGTTAAAGAAACTTCAAGCTAGTTTCTATAGATGATGGAAGAATATCAAATTATCAACCACAATAAGAAAAAAACATAATTATACAGCTACATATCAAGTTCAAAATTTTTTACCCCTCTGCATTTGCAGCAACATCCCCTTGTTGTGCTGCACCATGGGATGGGCCTTGGGATGGGTTCCTGAAAATAATAACGGAATTAGCCAAAATTAAGGATAATTACAAAACTAAAGAAACCCAAAACCCAATTATAGAACTTCAAATAAAAACTATATGAACAAAGAATTAATTTAAATCAGACAAATCTCAATATAGAACCTAAACCCACCTTGTCAATTCAGCAATAGCAGCATTTTGATCAGCATTATCGCCTTGAGGGATAACGAAACCAGCTTCATTTCTACAAATCAAAACCACAAACAATTGGCATAAATTTATACAATCAAATTAAAATGGGAGAAATTAAAATCTAAATTTTGAACTCACCCATGTAAAACTCCAAACCCTCCAAAAGCAGCATTCTGGTTAGTAGTATCACCTTGAGGAATAATGAAACCATCCTCAAGATTTCTACAAATCAAAATTAGATGAACAATTAGGGCAAAATTATATAAATAAAGAGAGAATCGAATCAAAATCAGAAAAATCCAAACCTAAAACTTAAACCCACCCAATTAAGTCTCCAACCCCTGTGAATTCACCATGAGCAGTATCTTGATAAGTAGCAACACCTTGAGGGAAAATGCTACCAATTTCAAGATTTCTACATATCCAAATCACATGAACAATTAGGGCAAATAAAGTGAAAAATCAATTTACAATCAGATAAATCCAAATTAAAATCAGAGTATAAATATATAGAACTTAAACTTACTCCTTGTCTGAGTTTCCAAGCCCTGTGAATTCAGCAGGAGCAGCACCTTGATTAGAGGAACCGACTTGAGGGATAACGATACCAGCCCCAAAATTTCTATAAATCAAGATCATGTAAATTATTAGGGCTACATTTGTCCAATATCAAATCAGATAAACCTAAATACAGAACAATCTAGGATCACATACATAATTGGGGCGTAAAAGTGCAATCTAAAATCGGAGAAACTTGAATCAAGATCTTGAACTTACTCGTTTAAGTCTCCAAGCCCAGTCACTTCTCCATCCGCAGCATCAAGTTCGGAGAAATCCAACGAAATTGGAACTGTTCTTTCTCGGATGGTTATCGTAGACCCTTGCGTCAAGCCAAGCGTTCGAAGATCTTCCTCATTCTTATGGACGAAACCAAGAGAAAACTCTGTTGATTCAAGGTTCAGCGTGATCTGAATAGCTCTCGTTAAATCCTCAACGGTGGTTTGGGGGCCTATGGAGTAGACCTGCCGGTTCTCTTCTCCCTCATTGCGCACCAACAGTATCTCCATCACTCTTCTTCGAGAACAGCGACGGAGGAAATCAAGAACGCTTACTCTATCTCTCTCTGTATGAATAAGGCGGCGGCGGAGGAAATATAGAGAGAAAGAACCGGACTGGATCTGACTGGAATTCTTACGTGCATTTTATCAGTCCGATTTAATTAAGCAATAGATTGACAAACTTCCGAAATTATCCTTTGTTAACCAAAGGAAAACAAATAAAAGTTAATTAAAAAAGGACAAAGTAGTAAAATCAATCTAACGGTTGAGCATTCCAAAACTCCCGCTCATTTCTTCTTTTTCCCCTCTCAAAAATGAAAAAAAAAAAAAAAAAAACTTTGATCCAAATCAGATCAGATTTGTGCGTTTAAACTCTCTCTTATTTACATACATTCAGCAGTATAATTTCAGGATCTGATCCGTTCATTTTCTAAATCAACCTTTAAATATCATCTCTGCAAAAAATCATCCAAATCGAAGATTGTTAACTCATCCAACTATATCAAACAAATAGACAGTTTTAGTAAAAGCTAACATTCGTATGACCAACCGTTAATTTGTTTGATGTAATTGCATGAATAAACGATTTTTGTTTATATTGATTTTTTACATATATAATTTATCTATAAAGGTTGCTTTATAAAACAAACAATTCGGATCATGGAATTACAGTGCCGAAAGTATGCAAATAAGAAAGAATTTGAACACACATGTTCAAATTGGTTCGGACCAGAGTATTTTTCTTCAAAAAATCTCTATTAGGGACTCAATTGTATCTCAATTAATTTTTATTTTATCTTTCCTAACTATCAATAGATATATAAATGGAAGCCGTTTGAGCAAAAAAAAAAAGTCTATTTTTCCCTAAACTTGAGAAAAAAAATTATAGAAAAGTTGTTAGATTTCCAACAGCTTCCCTAATTCTTATCATATTCTCCATAATTTATTATATATACAATTAAATATAATATTATTTTTAAATTTAAAAATATAATCAAATAATTTATTATGTAAATGAATATAATTTTAAAAGAGAAAAAAATATTAAAAATTCAAAAAAGATGGTATCATACACACGTTCCAACTGACGTTGCCACGTTGGGATGAGTGACTGCTTAGTATCATTCCAATTTTATCATATGTCCCCGAAGGAGCATCAACTGCTTTGTAGCCTTAGCAAGAGTGAACGAATGAGACTCTAATTAATGTGTTTTGTCGTATTAGTTTGATCAAGTGAGTGGCTCAACTAAAGCAACTTAACATTAAACTAAACTAGCCTCCTATACACATAATCTGCATGTGCAAATCGTTTTTCCTTAAGAATTAGTGGGTAGTTATTTCTACATATGGGTAGTTATTATTTTATTTTTATTTTTATTTTCTATATTATGAGTTTACATTATTGTCCCTATTAATTAATTCTATTGCAAACAAAATTAATATTTTAGGGATATATCTGTAAAAAAAAATTAGTTATGATCAGCAGGCTCTTCTCATTATTATAGTATAGATATAGATATAGATGGGTAGCAAATTATAAGTTTATAACTATGGACATGACCGGATTCAAATAACCCATATTTTTTTGTTTTGGTCCCAAGTTCCCAACACCTTAAGCAACATGAAATCCTGCAAATAACAGGCAAGGGAGTAGCTAGCTTAGTACTTAGCATAACATGGCTAGAAAATAATTATTCTACATTAGTAGTCATTTATATGAAATAATGTTTCAACTCTCAAGACTTACGACTTGCCATGCAAGTCATAAAACACATCGCATTACACTTTTGCTATTAAAAATATTGATATTGAAAAGGTTTGGCATGTATTGGATTGGTATATTGCGGTTAAAGAGTTTTGAATGTAAAATTTGATAAGTGTTTTAGCATCTCGATAAGCAAAAAATGACTTTTTTATGAATTCTGATAAGCTTTTAAAATTTCGCCCTCATTCTGCATCGGGACAACCCTGAGTCCTGCCTCTCACTGACTCAGGGTTAACTTGATCTAAGAGTTTCATCTTAAGAGCCACTCGATATTGGTTAAGTGGTTCGTCTTGATGTTGGTGGCGAGGTTGTATCATGACCCTCGGTTTTGGTTTGTTCTCATTGTAGCCCGCAGATATGGGCGTAAAATTTGGTTAGGGGTTGAGCCATTTTGGCTCATGGATGTCATTGATAGTGACAGACCCGTAACTGATGGTTCTTCTAGGGAGGAGAGTGGGCAAACTATGTCCACCACCGGTCATTCCCATATTTGTAATTTTTGCTATTGATGAATAAGGTTATGTCCTTCTGAAAAAAAAAAAAAAACCACTCGATATGCACTTTTGACAATAAACTGCCCTTTATGCATGAGAAACGAGTTTTTTTTTTTTGGGACAATAGAAATGAGCTTGTTTTGGGTTTAATTAGGATGTGTTGGTTTGTCTTTGTCGATGCCTAATACTAACATTTGGATGGCCTCGTAGAGATTGAGATCGGTGCTCATGGGTTGTCCAATTACAACAGGTGTCAAAGCCACAATGAGTGTGAAGTAAAATGAGACTTCGGGCTGCACTTAATTTTTGTGTGGTCCCCATTGTAGAATCAATAATGAATTAGTCGAAGAAGAAAAAATCTTGTAAAATAAACAATAGGAATTTGATCAACATCGTAGGTACGTTCATGTGGGGTGCAAAGTAGTGACATTTTTTTGTAACAAAAAAAAAGTAGTGACATTTTATTTTTAGGATAAACGATAATTTTTATTCATATCCCACTCATTTATAGATGTCAATGACATTCAAACCATATTAGTGGGGTGCAAAGTGACCTTTTTTTTTTAGGATAAACGATAATTTTTATCTTCACCCCACGATATTAGTGAGATTCGAACTTGTGACATCCGAGTGTTAGTTTTGTTAAAAACCAACAGATTGTAGCTCACAGAAAAATCACGACGCCTTGAAAATTACGTGTCTTATATTTTACTTTTTTAAAGAAGGTCAACTTGAAACGCAGTCATAAACATGTCGTAAAAAAAAAACTTTTCTTACGATAGTTTGATCTCTAAGGATAGTCTCCGCTGCTCGTTCAAGAGTTTGAAACGATTGGTGGCCATGCATATCTATATTATTATTTAAGAAAAGAAAGGTTGTCAATCATAACTGGATTTTTTTACGTAAATATCTTTTATATATTAAAATACTTTGGAAACCAAATTAGTCATAAAGGGTAAAATAGTCAAACCATAAATAACAAAAAATAAGAAATAAAAAAAACATTTGCATAACTGCTTAACCATCTACTCACCCACCTTCTTTGAGGTAACCACCTCTATCCTACTATTGGTCTGCATTAACTAGACATAATTGGGGTCTGATCTCTTGTTTAATAATTTAACTCTAATAAAAATTAATCTATACTATATAACCTACATTAGAGAAGATGTTAAAAAGAAACTATATTAGATAAGATTGTTTCTCGATTATAACAGTTTTTTATGTAAATACCCCTTATTATTTAAATATTTTAAAAATTAATTAATCATAAAGAGTAAAAATGTCAAACTATAAATAGCATAAAAAAAATATAATTGTTGTAGAACAATGTAAATAAAGGAGAAGTAAATTGCTCTGGAATAAAATGTTTTCATTGATGAATAGAGGTCTATTTTTATAGAGTAATACAAGATACAATCTTTATTGTATAAGGAATCCTATTATAATGTAATCCATATTCTAGAAGGATCTACATTCCATATTCCAAATAGATTTCTCCTAGATTGACAAGGCACACAGAAATTGAGTTTCTTTCAACAATAATGATAATTTTTGCATAACTACCCACATTATTCAAGTAACTACCTCTACTCTCACATCTATCGGATGTGTGGATATTTTAAATCTATATTATTATTAAGAGGAGAGAGCTTGCTCATAACTGAATTTTTTTACGGATATAACCCTAAAATATTAAAAGATTTTGAAATATAATTAATTAATAGGAACACTAAAGTTAACTTACAAAATAGAAAAAAAATAAAATAAATACAAAATAAAAGGTAGTGCGCTCCTTAATTAAGTAAACAAGATTTTTTAAGATTAAAGTTTCGTAAACTTGGAAACTACCCTTGGTTGATTAAATTTTGCTTTGAAGAGAAAAATTCATGTTCCGAGAACAATATGGTAAAAAAGCCAAAAATAAACATAAAAAATTATAAATATTCACACACCCGATGTGTGTGGGAGTGGAGGTAGTTACCTGAAGAATGTGGGGTAGTTATTTTTGCAGAGGTTGACAAATTAGTTTTTTCTTTAGAAATAGTTGAGTAGGTATTTATGTAGAGGATTTATTTTTATTTTTTATGAGGCGGTATTTATGTACAGATTGAAAGTTATTTATGTGCAGTTTTTTATTTTATTTAATATTTTGTGAATTGACTTGATTGTCTCTATTAATTAATTATATTTTTAAAAAACTGAATATTTGAAAGTTATATCTATAAAAAAATTCAGTTATTGTGAGAAAATCATATTTCTTTTTTCATCATTCTCTACCGTTGGATTTAAATCAAACGGTGGCTGAGCATAACTGAGCATTGACTCTACTGAGCATGTGAACACTACTGCGGATGAATAGTTGAGGACTTCAGGATATGAGGTACTTGTCCCATTTGAAACTCAAGTAGATTTTTTCTTTTCAACAAACCACCTAAAAAAAAAGGAGATGTGAATTTTCAAAATCAGTTAGTTATCCTTAGTTAACTACAAAGTCTGGATAATTTTTTTTAAAAAAAACATTGTTTTTTTAAAATAAAAATCGGCTAATTTTTATTTTTGAAAAAAAAAACTCCTCAATTACGGGGATCTGAATTTTCAATATTTTCACAAAATATAAAAGCTAATAAATATAACTTTATCCCATAAATTATATAACGAAAAAGGCCAATTGAAAAAATTAATTTTTTCTCTACCAGTTGTTACATATTCCAATTGGTTTTGGAATTGCAATTTAAGCAGGAGTAGACCGAGTAGTGATGATTTTATCTGAATTAAAATACAATTAGGAATTCAAAATTCTTCTAACTTTCTATCCAAAAAGAAAATAAAAATAATTCTTCTAATTTTCAGTAAAAAAAAAAAACAGTTTTGGCTATAAATACCGACACCCCTGCCTGTTTCTCTTCCACTTTCATCAAATCGACGAGCACTCTTGAGCGAGCAGCTAGCATATCCGCTGTGGCTAGATCTACCTCCGATAAGTAACAGGAAAACCAAAAACCCAGATATAATTAATGAAGAGAAGAGCAACCTCTCAATCTGTGAGACACGAGGTAAACACCGGTTTCAATTTACACCAGAAAATTCAAATTTTGCATTCTTCTCTCTCCTGAATATGTTTTTACTTCCCAGATTGAGAATAACTATAAAAAAAATTATTTCCCAGGTATCTAAAACTATAAAAATTTAGTTTCTAAATACGTGACTGGTTTAAAGTTTGCATCTTTTTTATTGCCCAGACTGAAAATTGCATGTTTTCATTTCCTATGCATCTAACAGCATAGAGTTCTGTTTCCAGACAAGTAATTGATTGGAATTTGTCGTATTTTTCATTTGAAAGATTGAAAATTGCATTTTCTTATTTTCCAAGTATCTTAACTGTGTAGAATTTAGTTTCCAGAGTAGTAACTGGTTTAAATTTTGTATCTATATTATTTCCACAAATCTAATTGGTTGGGTCTTTTTTTCTTTCCCTGATGTCAAATACTTTTTTGTTTGGTTTGCTTATTGTTCTAGGTGTTGAGGGAGGCAACCGTTTAATTTTATTTTGGTCTTCGTTATCATCGTTGTTTTGGTTTATGTTTTGTTTTTGTCAGATAAATTCTTTTTTTGGTACAATTTGTTTCTCCATTAAGGTTAACCATTCCTTAGAAAAAAATGCAATCACCCTCACTAGGAAATAAAATTTAATGATCAAAACCACCGATCGTAGAGAACCCCTTCAAAGATTATTGTGCACAAAATTAGTCAAATAGGAAACCATTTAGTCTTTTGATTACAATCTTTATCATTTCAGCTCACAGATGACAGATGTGTGTATCAGTCTGTAATGTTTCACCATTTTGACTGAATTTTTGCAAAGTTAATTATTAAAAGGGATCTAAAAGATGCACGGTTCTGGTTATTGAATCTATTGTGTGGTTCCGGTTGAGTGAGGATGAGTGCACTTGTTTAAGGTAAGGTTAACCTTAGGGAAGAAGGCCTGAATAAATTAGTGGAATGTTGGAAATCAAATAGGGGAGATTTTTTTTTAAACTCCTTTTTTCTTACGTCTTTTTATGTTTCTTATTTATTAGGTTGAGAACAAGGGTAAGAGGAGAAGGAAAAGTAGGGTTGATTACAACATGGTGGACAGGATCAGTGCATTGCCCAATGACGTTCTTGTTAGTTTAGTGTCCCGCTTGCCGTTAAGGGAAGCAGCAGCTACCAGTATCCTTTCTAGGCGATGGCAGAATGTGGGACTGTCTACTATGACCCTCAGGTTTGATGCTGTTAACTTCTCAAATGAGAATAATTTACACTTCTTCTGGAGCCAACCAAAAGAATTTAAAGAGCGGGAGAGCTGTAAATACGTCAATTGGGTGAATCGTGTGGTGCAACAGCATAGAGGGGAACACATAGGAGAATTCAGGGTTAGCTTCTTTCTAGATAGTCGCTTTTCAAGTTCCATTGATGAATGGATTCAATTTGCAATGGAAAAGAGTGTTGAAATGCTTGAGTTGGATTTTTATCCAGAAAATTTTGCTAGATTTGAAGATTATACATTTCCCCAGAAACTTTTAGGGTTCTGCATTCCAAGTAGATATAATACTGGTTTCAAGTCCCTCAGAGTTCTTCAGATCCGACATGTTAGTGTGACCGGAGGAATTCTTGAGTACTTCTTGTCCAACTGTCCATATCTCGAACGATTATCAGTGACTTCCTCCAAAGATTTGGTTAATTTAAGAGTTGTTGGTCCATCGGTTGCATTGAAGTATTTGGCGATACGAGCTTGTCTTGACCTGAAAACCATTGAAATCTGTGACGTAAACATTGTTTCATTTGTGTATTATGGATATGATTCGATAAACCTGCGTATCAGTAATGTACCATTGCTTTCTGAGGTAACCGTTTCTAAGCAGTGTTGGCGTAAGGATTTCATAAGGGCCGTCTTCACGCAACTTTCCTGCTGTCTTTCTAACATAGAGATTCTGAAGCTGCAAATACAGGGATCGGTTAGTATGTGTTGTTATGATGTGTCAGTTTTCTTTTATCCACTTAGGATTACATAGTTTCTTACTCTTTGTTTGTTCGGCTTTCAGGTCTACAATGAGAATCATGTATTGCCTCTATTAGCAAATCTGAAGCATTTGGAATTACTAGTTGCTTCAAATTACAGTAGGGCTCTTCATCATTTAAATTATTTCCTGAAGGCATCTCCTAACTTGCAGAGACTCGTATTGAAGGTATGTTAATGTATACTTGGTAGATTAATTACATAGTAAAACTTGGTAGTTGTAATTTTCTGCTCTTTCCTTGCTGATTTTAAAGAAACAAAAGTACAAAAACAGAAAACAAAAGTTAAATTTTCTGTGGTATTGATAAACCATGCTAATAGAATTGATGAGTGTCCTCGTGCAGTTGCAGCTGTTTCAGGGGGGTCCATCAAGCACACAGATTGGAGAAATTGAGAAAGCTGCTGATTGCCCCCATCATCACCTCAAGGTAGTAGAAATGGTTGGCTATCGAGCTCATATATCTGGTGTTGAACATGTCATGCACTTAGTAAAGAATGTTGTTGCACTGGAGAAAATTGTTATCGATCCTGTACGGAATTGGAGGTATCCTCGTGGACTGGATAGGTCAGATGAAGAACTCGATAAAGAAGCAAAGGCGAGAGATCATGCTAAGCAATACCTTGAAGCAAAAATCCCTTCAACTGTAGAATTTGTGTGCCTGTAACATGGCCGTCCATGAATTATCTAGAATTGTCTTTGTATTTATGATGAATTATCAGACATGTCATGTACTCAGATAAAGAAGGTGGTTGTTTTTTTGGACAATAATAAAGAAGGTTGCTTCACCACTTATTTAATAAGATGCGTTGTTTCGGCTAAGAAAATTTGTTGCTCATCTAAGTTCGGCCCTGTACGTGATATATAGGATGACAATTTACAGCATTGTATTCGATCATTCTCAATTCAGCAAGTTCTTTACGTTTCTCTCTTTCTCTGCTTTTTTACAAACTTCATCTTCTACCTTTTGCATAATCATAGCAGATTAAGAACCAATGATTAAATGTTTGTAAAGTGCAGTCCTTAAGCTAAACTAAAGCAAACCACTAAACTAAGCAAGATACATCTGCTGATATCTTATATATACTTATTCCACCCGATTAAAAAACATCGGTGTTACAAGTTTAACAGGAAAACTACAACGATTAAAAAACATCGGTGTTACAAGTTTAACAGGAAAACTACAAAAAAATAAAACAGCCTGAAAACCTTCAATTGACATACCAAGAAAATAAACAAATACAACCAAATAGACGAAGTTGTTCACAGCTGAAAACTTGGCGTAAACCAGATTGGACGTTGATTGGTCATCTGCAATAGGGTCATCAGTTGTTCGCTGTAAGGCTTTGAAATGCTCTTATCTGCCATGTCGTACACACCAAAATCATATAGCAAATCATGGTGGCTCATATAATCTAAATCATGGTTGTAGTATATGCAATTCTTCTTGCATCCTGGAAAATTAGAAGCCACCACAGATATTGCGAGATTCTCTCCGATGAAAAGAGCAACATCATCACCAAGGGTTTTCTTCTCAATCCACTCGCACTTATCAAAATTAAATCCGAAAACTTTGAACTCCAACGCAAAACGTTTGTGTAGGTTGTCAGGATCCTCCCAATCACAATGTCTTTCAACCATCAACAAATCTTTCTCATTTGAGTCCACAAGATAATTCCTGATTATGGTGTTAACAATAGGCACGTTACATGCAAAAGAATTCACATCTGAGTAAGACTCAGAAGTAATATTGAAAGTAACAAGACTGCCATATAACTTTAAAGCATAAAATTTGCCTCCTTCACGTTGAAAAACATCTATCGCACAGCATGCTGTATCCATATAAGTCCATGTCATCTCTTTACCGGGTCTAATAAAAGCCATATGACATTGGTCCACATATATTACAACAACAATGCAATCGTTTGCATTTAATATTGGATCCGCAGTAATTGTAGCCTTTCTGACATAATAGTCACAATCTTCAACCCAATATTCCTCCCTCTCTTTCCAATTTTGCTCGGGAGGGTTTAGTTGGGGGAGACGAATGACAAACTTTTCTCTCTCTGCCCCCCCTTTTGGGAATGGATTTATTAAAGTTACTGCAAAATTTTCTTCCACGACCACTAACCATCCTTTTGAAGACCCACAAAATCGTTTATTCGGCATTCTTAATTGCACATCAAGGACTTTATTATCTAGGACGTTATATAAACTCCAAGCATCTTCTTTATCATTGAAAAAAAATGAGCATTGGAGGTTCTTGATGACTTGACATCTTTTTGGCATGGAGGCTCTGATTATCTTTTGCAACACCAAACCATGACTTACAAACCAAACTGAATCGGAGATAATCTGATGACGATAATAATCTTTCTACAATTGAATCCAAAAGGTGCTTAGGCAAATTTGACCAATCTGAGAACACATGCAAAAGCATTAATTATAATGAAGAAAAAAGACTCATTAAATGAGTAAAGGTAGATTTTTATTTTCTTCAAGCAAAAATTAATTAACAAAACAAAACAGCATATATAATGAAAGGAAAAAGATTGTTGGCCTCATTAAGGCCTAAGATGTGGATGCCTTAATCATATGTGGCATGCCACATCATATACACATCATTAATCAATTACCAAATTATTTAAGGCAAAAGTCTGTCAACCCATTCTAGATTCAATGACTATTACTTATTCAACTTTAAAACTTATCAATTAATTATACTTACAATTACAATTAATTATAATTACTATTATAATTAATTATCTTTACATATAAAATATCTTATCAATCAATCACCTTACAATTATAGACTATTGACATTAATTACCTTATCAATCAATTACCCTAATTGACAGTAAACATATACACCTTACGATTATAATTAATTACATTAATTATTTTTACAAATCTAATTCCTATAAATCAAATATAATCATGCAATTTAATATATATATATATATAATTATATATATAAACTCTAGCAATCTAAACTTAATTGGAAAGGAGATATAAACTTTTTGAAGGAAATTGGAAAGGAGATATAATTTAGATGAACTTTAATTGAGATTACAATTATGAAATTATTATTTATAACCACATGAGAGAACTATTGTTTAATTGATGGCAAACGAATCAAATCACTTGCTTTCACTAAACTTCGATTCACATGATAATATTACTACCTCATCATCATAGAGAAAACAAAGACAACTAAAATATAGCAAATTGATAATGCTTAATTAGTACTTTAGATTTAGGAAAGAATGTGTATATTCCTATAGTTCAAATGATTAGGCATGTTAGTAGATAATAACCTAGTTGAGAAGATATCAAGTAATATGTCCCAATATGATCATGATCATTAATTAGGAAGACTTGAGGAATTACTTGTAGCTAGGGGGGTTACGTTTAGGATTTAGGGTTTAGAAGTTAAGGTTACTAGTTTAGAATTTACAGTTTAAGGGCTAAGGTTGAAGAGTTAGAGTTTAGAATTTTTGGTTAATGATTTGTGGCGTTTAGGGTTGAGGGATTAGGGGTATGGTCGATTTTGGGTTTAGGGTTGAGGGATTAGGGGTATGGTGGATTTAGGGTTTATGGATTAGGGGTATGGTGGATTTTAGGGATTAGAATTTAGGAATTATAGGTATGGTGGATTTTAGGGTTTAGGGTTTAAATTTATACTCTATTTATATTTTAGGTCTAGGGTTAGTAATTTTTTTTCCTTTTGTATTTTAGATTGCAAGTGATAAATTGATAAAATGATAAAATTTAAATCAAAATTTGAGAGGGCAATATTGGTTTTGTTATATTTGAAATATTAACATAAATCTAAAAATATATTTTATTTTATGTGACATGACATGACACATAAGATTGAGGCATCCACATCTTAGGCCTTAATGAGGCCCCCTAGCATTGCCCTTTCCTTCATTTGACTTTTCTTTCTGTTCATTTCTTCTTTTCCAGCTCCTTCTTTTCTTTTGACTTTGTTAATTTTCTTTTGACTTTTCTTTCATCTCTTTTGACGTTTCTTTCTTCTTCCCAGCTGGTTCCATATTTTATCCTTTCTTCTTCTCCGGTCCCAAATCAAATGATCTCGCTCTTTGCACCATAGCAAACGATTCTTCTCGAGTGATTTTGTGCACTTGCCTGCCTCAGAGCATGTTCACCCGTTGGGCCTTTGGGGCAGGGGCTCTAGGGCTCTAGGGCTTTGGGGCAGTTACTATTTATGTGCCTTTTTGTGATTGCTTCCACCCGTTGGGGTAGGGGCAAAGTCACTTTTCTATTTTTTTGGTATTTTGAGAATGACATATTCTTTTATTTATTGTAAATGTGAAATATTATTTATTATAAATATGAAATATTATTTATTATAAATATGAAATATTATTTATTGCAAATGTTAAATATTATTTATTGCAAATGTCAAATATTATTTATTACAAATGCAAATGTCAAATATTATTTATTACAAATACAAATACAAATGTCAAATATTATTTAGAGCCAATTAGACATAAGGTCATTTTGGGTGACCTTATTTTTCAAAAGGTCACCTAATATTTTTTACTGAAATAAGGCCACAGTAGCTTTAGTGTTCTTGGACAGTAACTTTATTGTGCTTGGACAGTAGCTTTATTGTTCGTGGACAGTAGCTTTATTGTTCGTGGACAGTAGCTTTATTGTTCTTGGACAGTAGCTTTATTGGTCTTTGACAATAGCTTTATTGGTTTTTTCGTATCCAGTATTGGACAGTAGCTTTATTGTTCGTGGACAGTAGCTTTATTATTCTTGGACAGTAGCTTTAGTGTTCTTTAACAGTAGCTTTAGTGTTCTTTGTTTTATTGTGATGCAAAAGTGTTCTTTGTTCTTTGACAGTAGTTTTAGTGGTCTTCGACAATAGTTTTAGTAGTCTTCGACAATAGTTTTAGTGGTCTTCGACAATAGTTTTAGTGGTCTTCGACAATAGCTTTATTGGTCTTTGACAGTAGCTTTATTGATTTTTTCGTATCCAATGACATTTTTGTAAATAATAGCAAAAAAAATGCGGTGGCATTTTTGTAAATATTAGTGGCCTTATTTCAGAAAAAAATGTTTGGTGGCTTTTTGAATAATAAGGTCACCCAAAGTGGCCTTATGACTAATTTTTTATATTATTTATTGCAAATGACAATGTGAGGATTTAATTATGTGGGGTCTACCACTTTTTGAGGTTGCCACATGGCAACTGGGTTAAGACTTGGGGCTAGTCTTGCATTGAGGATTGCCCCAGATTAGTTTTGGACTGAGCTAGAAATCATGGGTGCAAGTTGGATTTTTATTATTTTTTGCTTTTTGGGGCTACATCTATGTGGCAACAAGGCCAAACTCCCTTGGTGAACATGCTTTCATGTTACTTGGCAGAAAACCCATTAGAGATTTTGCCACGGATCACTTGCAGATCTTCAGATCTGGAATTCGTTTTATAAATATCTATTAGCAGTTATGTAAATATGTTCCTGACCACTATCAACATTTTGGATTTAGAGGGGCTTCTGGGTTTGCCTCATCTCACAACATATTCCTTGCATTTTGGTTTTTAGGTTGTCATCTTCGATCAATGAATAAAACCATAGAGAGAATCGAGAATATAGAAGCCAGCAGCTCAAAATTCCATTCGATGGTGAAGAGATTTTTTTTTTCGATGAGCATGGTGAAGAGAAGATCAGAAACGGATCCGGATCCTCTCCTCACCAAGAGGATCTCTTATTTCCCCACCAAGAGATCTTGGCCCTCCATTTCGAAATGGAGGGCCAAGATTTCTTACACTTTTGGGGTGGGGTATGAGGTTTAGGAAAAGTGCAAGAAATCTTGGCCCTCCATTTCGAAATGGAGGGCCAAGATCTCTTGGTGGGGAAATAAGAGATCCTCTTGGTGAGGAGAGGATCTCATTCCATCAGAAACGACCGTTATGGCCAAGGCCCAATCAATCTCCGCCGGCAATCAACGGTCTGAGTTTTCCATCCCAGATCTAATTTGATCGAAGAGCAAACCATCACCTCCCAAATGCCTAAATCGTGGCAGCCTATAACCACTACACCAACACGCGCACCCCAGGAATTTTAATTGTTTAGACGTATGTATGAGATAGTGAGTTTCCTAATTAACTTTTCTTAGATTGATTCCCTGAGCTGACTAGTAATAGATTTGGGGAAGATGAGACTGACTGATTCCATCCCCAAGTTGCTGCATATTTCCAAATCCAGATGCCTATGGTATGGTATGGTCCATCCTACTACCTAGCTTTCTAAATTAATTAAGTTCTTATCAGATATGTACCTTAAAGTACTTAGTAATTTTGATGCTAAATCAATTAATGCTGTGACATAAAGTATGTTTAAGGGTACAATTTACTATTTAAAATGTACATCGCACTAGTCAGATAAAGTTGGCTACTAGCTTATAGTATATACAATCATGCAGGCCATATTATATTGTCGCATTTGTGCATAATATTATGCATAATATTTTGAACGAGTTATATGCATAATATTTATTGAACGAGTAATTTTATTGAAGACGTTAAGGGTTTAGGCGGTTCCCAGGTTAGAGGGTTTTGAAACGAGTTATTGTTGACGGAGAGAAATCGTTGGCCAATAGTATGTGCATAATATTTTTTGGTTCAAAAGTATGTATATTTTAACGAATATTTTCAAAAGTACGTACGGAATTCGAAAATGTTTTTGAAAAATTCGAAGGTACACGGCTATACAAGTACTATTTGAGTACTATTTGCCAATTTACTAACTAGAGAAATTATCATTCTTTGAAATATATAAGTTGTTGCAAATCCTTTCTATTCTCACCCAACGCCCAACCCTAACCCAAAAATCCTCTCTCTCTCTCTCTCTCTCTCTCTCTCTCTCTTCCTCTTCTTCAGACACAGGCACACAGCCGTGACTATGTCTAGCCTTGTGAGGACCCAGCCGGCGAAGCTCGATGAGATCGTTTTCGAGTTTTATGGTATGCTTTTGATTTTTGTTTTAGGGCTTGTGCGGGAAAATTATATAGAATTGTTTGGAGGATTTAATTTTATGCCTATATTTCCGTGGACGATAAAATCCCTGTTTTGGTATTGTAGTTAATTTGATTTGAAAATAGTTTTTAAGAAATCTATGACGGATAGAACGTTTGTCATCAATTTTTTTGAGTTCGTTGTTTCGTTTGGCTAATTGAGTATTTCTCACAAGATTAGTGGTCATTTTTGTTACTCGTAAGTTTATTAGTTTTGTAATTGGGAATATATCATAGTTTTGTAAGTTTATTACTCGTCTGAGTGTTTCAATTAGGTGGCCTGTATATATGAACAATTAAGCTATGATTGTTTGAATTGCTTGTGGAAAATAGTTAAGAACTTGACCGTTTTACCTGTATAATTGATTGGCTTTGCTAGTATTGCAGTTTTGAAACAGAGAATGTAAAAGTGAAAAGGACCTTTATCTAAGTCTTAATGTGTGGTGGCTTTTGTATTTCATGTGTATGAGTCAGTATCTCTAGCTTCTCCCTAAGACGTTTTTTCTCTAGCTAAGTTTGCTGATAATTTGTGTAATTCGGGTTAATGTTTTATAACTTTTTGTATAGTAAGAAATTTTTTGCTGTGCCTATCATATGGGCCTTGAGATGCCCCAACACTACTACTTGATCCCTTTGCTTTAGGTTTCCCTAAAGGGTTAGATGTTTCTTACAGTTTAATTGATGGCTAATGTATTCTTAACTAGTGGACAGTTTAATTGTGCCAAGTTTTTTGGATGATTTCCATCAGTTTTTGAAGATACTGAGATAGAATAATATAAAGTGACAACATGTTGATGGGATCATAGATGTCATTGCATCTGCAACTTCTTTGTTTATATGTTTCATTAGAGATTCATTTATGCTCTGATCTTGTAACGTATATTGGTCTATACCCTTTTTTTTTTTGCATCAGAACCAGAGAGTGATCTACACAATTCTGATCAAAAGGGAAATTTTGAGGGCCCAGCTGCTAAGCTTCCTGAATTAGATCTGGAGGGTGATCTAGAAACTGAAAAACGAATCTTCAAATATCTCTCTATGCCAGAGAGATATGCAAAAATACGTTGTCCGATTTGTGCCGTTTACAATGATGGCCAATGTTGCCACTTTGTCCAAGACCGCGGAACTATTCCTGCCCTCAAGATCTGTATAAAATGTGGAAAAGTTGGTGAGCACAGGAGTTGGGAGTGTCCGAATGTTGCATCGCGGTCCGACACAGTTATTAATGATAAGCGTCCCGCACCAGAATCAGAAACAGAGGGCGCAGCTGCTAAGCGTCCTGCACTGGAATCTGGAATCAAGAATCAAAGGGCTAACTGCTAAGCGTTCTGCACTAAAATCTAGAATCAGATGGCGTAACTGCTAGCACCTACAAGAGTACGTATTAATATGGCTGGAGAGAACCGGCTGTGACATGAGAGTGATGAGACCAAAGCTTTATGAAGTCCCCGCAGCTTAGTTAGGATTGTAGGGCTATATTTCTCAGTTTTCTCAGTTTTCTCAGTTCTACTAATTGTAACTCCTCATTAGAAGCTAGCATTCTTTTTTTTTTCTTTTTTTTTTCCATCTATCATACACTTTGGTCTGGTCTGCTACTAAAACATGTATATTTCATGGCCATAATCAATTTTCAAGTTCTGGTTACAGATCAATGTCCAATTCAATGTAAATCATTATCGGTGTTATTTCATATCAAGAGTATTATTTTCATGGTCACTAATATTCCCTAATCTAAAATCAGAAATCTTGCGCGAGACACAGTTTTCTTACCTACCTGACCAGAGGCATGCATTATATATCTATATAATTACATACATTTTTATTGTGAACCAGTTCTTTAAAGCATATATACATTTTTGATATATAGTTTAGAAAACAATAGGATTGCACAATTACAAAATACAATTCAAATTGAGATTTTGGAGGAAACTTAAATTTCAGAGATGGATTGGAGATTTTGCGCCTCATCACTGTCAATTTTCCTTAGCAGTAAACCTTGTTCTTGACGTATTTCTTCTTGTGCCCACTTAGATAGAGGCAGTCTAGGCTCCATTTTCAGTTGAGACCTGAGAGCCTCCAAAGTATCACATAGGTTGACGTGGAGATCAATGCCAAACACCCATCTTCCTTCAACATCAAAGCCATTATCAGCGAAGCCAGAAAGGATTCTCACTTTCATTTTGGGGTGAGAATTTTCTTGTTTGTATCTTCCCTTTCGTATTCCATTTGAGAAATGATATGATTCGCCTCAAACCTGAAAAGCAAGCTATAAATTCAGCCAAAGAGAAATACCAAACAGATTCCCGTAACAAAAGTTTATATATGAAACAACCAAACAGATTTCAGCAAGAAAAGTTCAATATATGAAACAGCCACTTTCACAGCTTGTCAAATCTGAAGTTAGATTGAAGCTAGAATGAACAGACCAACTCATAAATCAACTCATGATATCTGATAAAACCAAGCAACGAGCAAATGAAGCTTCATATGTGAATGAATGACAATGAGAATTAATCAAAAGAAAAAAGCATTTTCAATAAACAAGAAAAAATTTAGAAAACCAAGTTCTGACAATTTCTATTTCAAAATGTGAATAAGCAACTGCTGCTCCTTACCATTCAGATGGCCAAACAATGTTATGACAATATGCCGTAAAACCCCAAATCCCATAATCTTACCTGGACTAATAAAGAACCCAAACCAGGCTTCACTGTGTACCTACAAACCCAGCTGCAGCACTTGATTCCTATTCTCTCATTTTGTGTGGAAGCAGATTGCATCATTTCCCCCTCTTAGTATTTTGATCAAAGATAGCTCTTTGTACTTAAAGACGAAAGAGGTGGTCTAAGAGTGAGAACATGAAAGTATTAATCGCTAACGGAAAAAAAAAAACATCTATTGTGGAGGGAGGAAAATAATTCCAGTTGGTGGAATTACAGGTGAGGGTCGAACGATTATCAGTGACTTCCTCCAAAGATTTGGTTAATTTAAGAGTTGTTGGTCTATCGGTTGCATTGAAGTATTTGGCGATACGAGCTTGTCTTGACCTGAAAACCATTGAAATCTGTGACGTAAACATCGTTTCATTTGTGTACCATTGCTTTCTGAGGTAACCGTTTCTAAGCAGTGTTGGCGTAACGATTTCATAAGGGCCGTCTTCACGCAACTTTCCTGCTGTCTTTCTAACATAGAGATTCTGAAGCTGCAAATCCAGGGATCGGTTAGTATATGTTGTTATCATGTGTCAGTTTTCTTTTATCCTCTTTGGATTACATAGTTTCTTACTCTTTGTTTGTTTGGCTTTCAGGTCTACAATGAGAATCATGTATTGCCTCTATTAGCAAATCTGAAGCATTTGGAATTACTAGTTGCTTCAAATTATCGTAGGGCTCTTCATCATTTAAATTATTTCCTGAAGGCATCTCCTAACTTGCAGAGACTCGTATTGAAGGTATGTATGATTGTTGCCTTGTTGGTAGATTAATTACATAGTAAAACTTGTTAGTTGTAATTTTCTGTTCATTCCTTGCCGATTTTAAAGAAACAAAAGTTAAATTTTCTGCGGTATTGATAAACCATGCTATATAATAGAATTGATGTGTGCCCTTGTGCAGTTGCAGCTGTTTCAGGAGAGTCCATCAATCACGCAGATTGGAGAAATTGAGAAAGCTGCTGATTGCCCCCATCATCACCTCAAGGTAGTAGAAATAGTTGGCTATAGAGCTCATATATCTGGTGTTGAACATGTCATGCACTTAGTAAAGAATGTTGTTGCACTGGAGAAAAATTGTTATTGATCCAGCTGTACGGAAATGGAGTTATCCTTGTGGACTGGATAGGCCAGATGAAGAACTCAATAAAGAAGCCAAGGCAAGAGATCATGCTAAGCAATACCTTGAAGCAAAAATCCCTTCAACTGTAGAATTTGTGTGCCTGTAACATGGCCGTCCATGAATGATGTAGAATTGTCTTTGTATTTATGATGAATTATCAAAACCTTGAATTGACATACTAAGAAAATAAACAAATACAACCAAATAGAAGAAGTTGTTCACAGCTGAAAACTTGGCGTAAACCAGATTGGACGTTGATTGGTCATCTGCAATAGGGTCATCAGATGTTCGCTGTAAGGCTTTGAAATGCTCTTATCTGCCATGTCGTACACACCAAAATCATATAGCAAATCATGGTGGCTCATATAATCTAAATCATGGTTGTAGTATATGCAATTCTGCTTGCATCCTGGAAAATTAGAAGCCACCACAGATATTGCGAGATTCTCTCCGATGAAAAGAGCAACATCATCACCAAGGGTTTTCTTCTCAATCCACTCGCACTTATCAAAATTAAATCCGAAAACTTTGAACTCCAACGCAAAACGTTTGTGTAGGTTGTCAGGATCCTCCCAATCACAATGTCTTTCAACCATCAACAAATCTTTCTCATTCGAGTCCACAAGATAGTTCCTGATTATGGTGTTAACAATAGGCACGTCACATGCAAAAAAATTTACATCTGAGTAGGACTCAGAAGTAATATTGAAAGAAATAAGCCTGCCATATAACCTTACAGCATAAAATTTGCCTCCTTCACGTTGAAAAACATCTATCGCATTGCATGCTGTATCTATATAAGTCCATGTCGTCTCTTTACCGGGTCTAATAAAAGCCATATGACATTGGTCCACATATATTACAACAACAATGCAATCGTTTGCATTTAATATTGGATCCGCAGTAACTGTAGCCTTTCTGACATAATAGTCACAATCTTTGGGAATGGATTTATTAAAGTTACTGCAAAATTTTCTTCCACGACCACTAGCCATCCTTTTGAAGACCCACAAAATCGTTTGTTCGGCATTCTTAATTGCACATTAAGGACTTTATTATCTAAGACGTTATATAAACTCCAAGCATCTTCTTTATCATTGGAAAAAAGGAGCATTGGAGGTTCTTGATGACTTAACATCTTTTTGGCGTATCCGCTCTGATTATCTTTTGTAACACCAAACCATGACATACAAACCAAACTGAATCGGAGATAATCTGATGACGATAATAATCTTTCTACAATTGAATCCAAAAGGTGCATAGGCAAATTTGCCCAATCTGAGAACACATGCAAAACCATTAATTAGAATGATGAAAGAAGACTCATTAAATGATCAGTAAAGGTAGATTTTTATTTTCTTCACGCAAAAATTAATTAACAAAACAAAACAGCATATATAATGAAAACACAACAGTCAACTCTAAACAAGAAAGAAGAAGATTAAAATTAACAATCTCAATAAAAACCAAGTAAATAGTAGAGAAATATCAAATTGGTCGAATGTTTTTTTTTTAATCAGAAATTTGATGTAATTAGGCATGAATAGAGTTTTAGCATATTTAAAAAATCATATAAAAATTAAAAACCAACTTCGAGCTCTCTTGATGGTACAATTAATATATATATATATATATAACAAAGAAATAATTTTAGAAAGAAACGTACCTCGCTCCATAATTTCAAAGGCACTCTTCTAAAATTTTATGAAACCAAATAACCACAAACATATATGTATGATTTTATTATTCTCCATCTTAAAGGTATTTAATTAGAGGCAACACATTGAATCAAACTAGTAAAAGAAACGCATCCCATCTCGGATTAGAAACATACAGTAATCCAATCTGGACTAGAAACCTATCAAACTAAGAGTAGCAAACATATCTTACATAATTTGATTAATTTCAATTTCGTTTGATTATATTGGGAAATACCCTGGAAGAAAGATGGGCATTGTTTGGGTCGAGTTAAGTAAAGACCGATCGACTACCTATAAAGATCGCTCGATCACTGCATACTAGCTATATATCTGTCTCCATTATCGGCTGCACGCTATCGGAGATTGAGCATTAATTAATGATCGAGAAACATATATGCAGGATTCGGAATTCTCTATTCCGGCCGGTCATTTTGTTTTTTCTTAATGTCTTTATCCATGATGGCTGAGGAGAGCTGCGAGGGAGTTGGGGAACAAGAACTCTTGCTGCTCGCGTACATTGATTATATCTAAAGCCTTGAAGTTAATTAATTGGGATATTTACGTTAACATATACTAGAATTTTCCAGGTGCTTCCAAAAACCCTAGCCCCCATGAGAGTCTTCTCTCTAGCAAAACCCTAGCCCCATGAGATTCCTCAATAGCGTCTCTGTGCGCATCAAATCCAGCAGCACCTTCGTGTGCTTTCCTCCTAGCCTCTGGCTTCTTTCTATATTGTTTATCGCACAAATTCTAGTGCCGTCAGCAATCGCTAGTGCGGCTTCCTATGGTGAAGATGGTTTTTGCCTCTCTCACTCACAAGGACGGCTCTGTCCGTCATACTCTTTTCAGGCCTTTGGTGATTATGCTCCTGCAGGGCGTCTCTTGGGCTATCAAAGATGGTTGACATCCCGATTAGATCTGATTTTCTGCTTGTCGTTGCCGGTTCTTTTGGGTGTCAATCAAATCCAAGGATTCAAGGTCTGGGATCCAGGTGAGTTTTGGGTGCTTGGTATTGGAGGCTCAGCAGCCTTGGTGTTTCAAGTCGGCGACCTTATTACTGGTGGGGCGCTGCTAAAGTTTAACCTAAATCAGATTTGGTTATTTGATTTGGGTTCTTTTAATTTCTTATCTAAGAATAAGCATGATCAGTTGTGCAAGTTTCGATTGTGGTTTTACTTTTTTTTTTGATGGGTTCTCCTTGAGCTAGATTGGATTTATTGGTCTCAATGGCAATACTTGCCGGAATTTTTCTGTTGGTTGTTGACAGCAGTGATGCACGGTGTATGTATTGTTCTAGGTTTTGAATCATCGATTAGAGTTTTAAGTTTAGACTCATCGATTAGGCCACTTGTGTGGTCTGTACTGCTCCTTTTTAGGATGCCCATATTAAGGATTGTAATCCTCTATTGATTAATAAAGTTTATGCTATTTTCAAAAAAATTAATTGGGATATTTAGATAAACATCCTTGTAGTTTTTATTTTATAGGATACAATCCATTAACTTTTAGATTACTAGATTAAGACCTACATTAAATTCTAGATGACACATTGGATATCTTCCGACCATATTTTTTAAATTATTTACAGGATCTGCCATAATTAGAAAATATTTAACATCTATTAACATTAAATTCAAATCCCTATAATTAAGTTGATTATTCAAATTTTCGTTATTAATAATCCTACAATTAATTGCTATAATTAATTCAATCATTCAAATTTTTAATTTTCAAATATGATTCAAACATCTATAAGCTAAATGAAACTTTATAGTAGATTACAAATTATGAATTATTTGTGGTAAATAGTGTGTTCTTAGGTAAATTATGAACTACTTGATATATAATATGATTTTGCTTTACTAAGTTTGTTTTTTACCTACCTTTGAAGTTTCAAAACAAAAACTAATTTTTTTTTTTGGTTACAAAAATGGTGGCCAAGTGGGCAACCACTCTGGGAAAGGAGAGCAACATGGGTATTTCCCCTCCCCATGAGGTGTTTTTCACTAATTATTTTACCTATACTATTATTAGTGTATGCTCATTTATCACCTATATATGGTGTAGGTAAATTAACTACGTAGGTAAATTAACTATGCAGGTAAATTAATTGCCTATAAATATTGAGTAGGTATATTAAACTAATGAAATAATAGGTAAATAAATTGCAACAAAGCTCACTAGGTAAATTAATCATTTAGAAAAGTAGGTAAATTACTAAAGCCTTTATTGAGTAATATGAAAGCAATGAGAATTAATTAGAAAAATGAGATGAACTCGAGGAAGAAAACAACTCCAATAACAATACCATTGTTAAGAAGAAGAATGAAAAAACACTTGAAATTAAAAGTCGTCAATCACAAAAAAAAAAAATTAAACAAATAAATCAAATACCTTACAAATCTTGTAGTAACACTAATTGTAAGAACTAAGAAGAATGCATCAATCACACCAGACCAATGATATGAGTTTTGCTTTTGCAAATTGATCACATATTTTTGAATGGATCATAATTTTATCTTCTCCCTTAAAAAGTCGTGGGAAATCTGAAAATTATGATTGAAATACAAAATAAAGAGCTGAACAATCAATTAAACTTAGCTAAAATTTAGAGAGAATATAACTCTATCATAAATACCAAAAAGTCAATGGTTTTGAACATCTAAAATTAGGTTAAGGGCATTTCAGGTAAGTTATAATGTGCAGGGCTGACTCATCAGTCCGAAAATAGAAAATAGCTTAGTTGGCAATTAGTCAAAGGATTGAAACCATGAAAAGAAATTGACTCGGATTTTAATTGAAAACTTAAATGTTTAGATAAACATCATTTCCACCTTTATTTTCTAAGATATAGTCCGTTGATTTTTTGGTTATTAGATTTAGTCCAATATTAAATTTGAGATGCCACATAAAATATTTTATTGCCATAATTTTTCAATTATTTACAGACTATGCCATAATCAGAAATATTTAAATACAGTATCAACATTTAATTTAAATCCTATAATTAAGCCTAGAATTCAAATTTTAGTTAATACTAATCTATAATAAATGAGAATAAATTCATATAATAAATTTTATCATTCAAATTTTCATTACCTTAATTAGTTATTGATAGAATAATCGAAAAAATAAAAGTAAATTACTAAGTTTAAAAATTGTTAATGTATAAAATATGTAACTAAAAAAATGTATAAAACTATATTACTGATTAAGTTTTTCATAAAGAGGTAAATTATTCATAAAAAGAATAGGTAAATATTTGATTCAAAAAGTAGGTAAATTGTTCATTCTAAAAAAAACGTAGGTAAATTGTTCATAAAATAGTAGGTACGTACATTATAAAAAAAGTAATACGTAAATTAGTCATAAAAAAGACTAGGTAAATTATTCATGAAAGAGTAGGTAAATTATAAAAAAAAAGTAGATAAATTGTTCATAAATTAGGTAAATTGTTCATAAAAAAGTGTAAATTAACAACAATATTGTAAAATATAAGCCGATATACATAAATGATTGGTAGAGAACCATAGTAAGGAATAACATATCGTTTACGATCGTTAACAAAATATCAACCAAACAACAATAGCAACAAAAAAATAAATGAAAGTTATAATACCTCATGAGTCATGACTATTGGAACCAAAAGAATGAGGAAGACATACAAAATCTTGAGACTCTAAACTCTACGGTCACTGCACTGCATCTTCCTAATCCTCATTTCTTAAAACGAATTCTCATCTCCATTTTTTTAAGAAACAATGGTGAGAAAAATTGTTATGGTTGTTTGTGAAAAGAAATTTAAATATAATGGTACAGTGACAAAATATAAGCAAATCATTATTTGCCTTAAAAATTCGTGCGATATTGATTAGGTTAAAGAGAGAATCAAGATGCACAATACAGGGAGGAAAAAAAGTTCTTACCATTTTGAGAAGTCAATGATGGTTTAAAGTTGAAGATTAGGTTAAAGGGTATTGTTGGCATCTCAAAATATAGAAGGCTGACTCATTGTTCTCAAAATGGAAAAAAACTTAGTTGGCATATAGTCAAAGGATTAAATTCATCAGTGAAAATTTACTTGGTTTTTAATTAAAATTTGAAAAGTGGCAAGGAGTTTTTTCTAATTTCTCCATATAATTACATACATTTTTAGTGTGAACTAGTTCTTTAAAGCATGCATATATACATTTTTGATATATTGTTTAGAAAACAATAGGATTGCACAATTACAAAAATACAATTCAAATTGAGATTTTGGAGGAAACTTAAATTTAAGAGATGGATTGCCCCCTCAAAATACAATACAACCTGCTAGTCCAGATTACGCTTCATGACCTTGAACTTTTTGTCCCACTCCTCCTTGTTCTTCAGGTATTCGTTCTTGTGGTTACTCAGGTAATGCCCTTTGATGCCATTAATGGTGCGAGGGTAGCTTTCATTTGGGCAGAGCAGGCACACAAATGCCTTGTAATGCACAGACGCTTTGTGGAGACGGAAGGCTTCCTCAGTCTGAGCCTCGTGAACCAAGCAGAGGTGAATAGATCTATATATATACCCAGCAGTAGCTAGAAAGAAATAGGAAATCAGAATCACACATAATAACATTTACAATCTGCACCAAAATCTAGACCCATTTCATTTTACAGTAACAAAATCAGAAAATACAGAAGATGAGAAACCCGAGAATTGCATACAAACAACCAAATAACCGTCAAATGCACGGATTATGTTAAGGTGGTTATGCCAATATTCTCTCTCTCCCTTTCTCCTCTGTTCGTACGGATTTGTCATTCATGCAATGAGAAACGGTTACGGACGCAAATGCACGCACCACTTTCTCTCTCTCCATATTTTTTCAAAACACACCCAAGAGAGGAGCGTGCACAACACTCTCCAGTCTTGAATGGCTGTGTCTCATTGGTTCATTTTCGGCGAAGAGTCTTGGCTGCACCTAGGTATATATGTTCTCATATTACTGTACAACCATGTAGGCCACGCTCCCATTAATTTACTTGAAATGGTTATATCTCAGCCGTTGGGATGATTAAAGGTACATTGGCAAGATCTCAGCCATTGATTGTGTCAGAAACGGAAGCAACAGATGAATAGTGACAGACGGCACCAAAAACGTGTGGGAGATAGCAGTCAGAACGAAGTGGCCCCTCCCCTGCACATGGTAAATATTAATGAGGCTGAGATGAAAAAATAGAATAAAATATGTTATTTAGTTTGACATTGGAACCGGCACTCTCTCGGCGTTGTTTTTTCTCTAGTAAAGTAGTAATGTAGAAAAAAAATTAATATTTATTGTAGACATCATTTTTTCTGTAATAAATGTATCTCTATTGTAGACATCGTTTTGCATCTCTCTGGGCTCGATAATCTCATATAGTAAAAAATATCTTTTTTTTGTTTAATCGAAATAAAAAAAAAATATATATATATATATATATACATACATATATATACACACATATATATATACATATATATACACATATATATATATATGTGTATATATATACACATATATATATGTGTATATATACACATATATATATACACATATATATATATATGTATATATATATATATATATATACAGTCCCCTTCGCATGTGGATGTCCACATGTGAATTAAAATGTGAACATCCTCATCCCAACCAATTGACAACATAACTCAATCATCAGAACCGTTCATCGTTTAGATTTATTTTCAAGAATTATCCTTGTAAAAAATCAGCCGAATTGAAGATTGTTTGGTCATCTGTTCATTGTATACTTTACAGACAAATACAGTTCGTCAGATAAAGTTGAAATGATGAATGTGCTAATCAAATGGCTAAATAATTTCCAATTTGAATTTTTTTAATCAAAATGATCCTTGAAGGATAAACTAAAATATAGACAGTTTTGATCATTAGTTTGCACTCGCAATAAAGATGTTCGCATTTTAATTTACGTGTGGACGTCCACACGTGAAGGGGACTGTATATTATATATATATATAAAGGAATTGTGAAAGTGGTAGATTATGATATATCAATTTCCCTTGATGACGTGTAGATACGATCAAAATCTCCAAGGAAGGCCATTAGTAAAAACAGAAGAAAAAAAATTTCAGTGTTGGACAATTGTTTAAAAATATATTACTTCGGTGTAAAATTAGATCATGTACAAGATATCCACATTGTTTAGGAATTTTGGATGTTCACCGAAATAAAATCAACAAGCACTCCAACAAATTTGAAACCGAAAAAAAAAAATTGGTCAAATCCACCGTTGGATGCGATTATTGCGATATTTCGTGACTATAGTAAAAAAATTGCCGTCTTTCGTTGTCGTTTTGACCTCGATCCAAGTGGTCAACCGTAGTACCCCTACAACTAAACCGTTTGTAACCACTCCGTCACAAATCTTGTGAGGCATGGTAATAAAGTGCATGTCACGACTAGTCCGTTGGAATTTTTGGACAATTTTTCAGACAAAGAAGTTATTTTTAATGATTTTCTAAAGTTTGAGGAATAAATAAATAATTTATGGAAAAAAAAAATTGTGGCGGAGTGATCTAGACCGTTAATCTCTACCCTTACTTGATCAAGACCGTCCAAATTTAATTAAATGGAAGGTATAAATAACCAACCAAATTTAACAAATTTGGAGGAAATATGTCATCATTCATGCGTCCATTGCCATTAAGGAAATATAAACCTAGTATAAAGATTATCAACGTCAATGGTCTATAATTAATTTAAATAAACAATTTTTTGAATTGTTTGTGGTTTTCATGGGTTAGGTATAAACAACAACAAACCCTAAGCCATCTTCGAACATCAAATTATGGATTTGACTAAATAATTTAAATCAAAGAAAAGATATTTTTTACTATATGAGATTGTCGAACCCAGAGAGATGCAAAACGATGTCTACATTAGAGATACATTTATTACAGAAAAAATGATGTCTACAGTAAATATTAATTTTTTTTTCTACATTACACTTTATTAGAGAAAAAACAACACCGAGAGAGTGCCGGTTCCAATGCCAAACTAAATAACATATTTTATTGTATTTTTTCATCTCAGCCTCATTAACATTTACCATGTGCAAGGGAGGGAGGGGCCACTTCGTTCTGACTGCTATCTCCCACACTTTTTTGGTGCCGTCTGTCACTATTCATCCGTTGCTTCCGTTTCTGACACAATCAATGGCTAAGATCTTGCCAATGTACCTTTAATCATCCCAACGGCTGAGATATAACTATTTCAAGTAAATTAATGGGAGCGTGGCCTACACGTTTGTACAATAATATGGGGACATATATACCTAGGTGCAGCCAAGACTCTTCGCCCAAAATGAACCAATGAGACACAGCCGTTCAAGACTGGAGAGTGTTGTGCACGCTCCTCTCTTGGGTGTGTTTTGAAAAAAATATGGAGAGAGACAAAGTGGTGCGTGCATTTGCGTCCGTAACCGTTTCTCATTGCATGAATGACAAATTCGTACGAACAGAGGAGAAAGGGAGAGAGAGAATATTGGCATAACCACCTTAACATAATCAGTCGTCCGATTTTAAATGAGAAGATCATACGGATCTAATGATAGCACAGCCACTGGCATAACCACCTTAACATAATCAGCCGTCTGATTTTAAATGAGAAGATCATACGGATTTAACGATAGCATAGCCACCATTTAACTCCCTCAGGCCTCAGCCCACTCATAGTTGAGCTCTGGGCAGTAAAAAAATGCTAGTGAATTTTTTCTTGGTTTATATTTAGGGATCAGGAACAAAACACGTACAAATGTGAAGCAGAAAATTTTAGGTGTTCATGCTGGTGGAAGGAATTAGAAGTGGCAGTGATAGGGTTGTCTGGAATCTCTCTACAAATGGGGAGTTTACTGTGAAATATGCTTATCTCTCTCTTTTTACTAGTGTGGACGACCTTTCTTGGCCTTGGAAATTTCTATGGCAACTCCAAATTCCTCCCAAGGTGAATTTTTTTCTTTGGACTCTTATTCATGGTAGGCTCTTAACCAATGAATCAAGATTGCATAAAGGCTTGTCTGTTGATGCTCATTGCCCAAGATGCTCTTGTCCTCTTGAATCGGTGGATCACATTTTTAAAGGGTGCAATATATCTCTCAAGGTTTGGAATGCTATCCACCACACAAGTGAGTTTTTTGCTACCTTTTCTCAACCCTTCCATGAGTGGATTCTAATTAATTTGAAGTCGACTAGAAGAACGTAATACGACATACCTTGGGGCTGCTATTTTGCTGTGGGTTTATGGTATATATGGAAGTGGAGGTGCAGTTGTGTTTTTGATCCAATATTTAAATTCCATGTCTGGTCTGCTTTGGTCATTAACCATTTTACAAGGGAGTATTTTGAAGCTAACAAGGTTCATTATTCCCAACCTCCAAGACACACAGTTCATCTGTGCTGGCAGTTTCCTACTGTAGGTTGGCATAAACTAAAAGTGGATGGTAGTTTGAATAGAGGTTTGGGTATTATGTGTGCTGGAGGAGTGCTTAGGAATGACAATGGTAATTGGGTAAATGGTTTCTCGGCACATCTGAGTTATGGTCAAGTTTTAGAAGCTGAGTTATGAGGTTCGTTTAAAGGCCTGATGTTGGCTTGGAATAGTGGATGCAGATTATTGGAAGTGGAAATGGACCCTCTTGTTGCTGTTCAGTTAGTGCATTCTTCAATTGACAATCTTCATCCTCTCTTCAGCCTTGTGGCAAATTGTCAGGAATTATTAGAGAGGAATTGATGTGTCTCTTTCTCATGTTTACAAAGAGCGTGATTCAATTGCAGATATGATGACAAGTTTGGGTCATAGTTTTGATCATGGTTGCAGATTTTTTAACGCGCCTCCTCTTGAAGTCCTCTAGCTTTTTGAAGCTGATTTACTTGACTTATCTAAGTCAAGATTAGTTTTGAGTTAGTTTTTCCTTCTGTTGCCTTCGGGCGTTCATGTAACCAAAACAAAAAAAACAAAACACGTACAGATAGAGTAAATCAAAAATATCAATTGAAATCTAATCAATATAATATCCAATGCAACATTCCTTAATGAAGAGAGTCTAACACCGCTAAAGAATTTTACAAATTAAGCATCAAATAGCAAACCACTAAAATTAGTGATAACTTACAGTTGGGTAACAATACATAACCAAAAATAGAAAAATAAAAGAGGGGCCTGGGTATTACAGAGGTTCTTGTTTTTTTACTGGCCAAGATTAAACATCTCCGAGCAGACAGCTATTCAACTTGGTGCATGCTTTCCATTGTGACCACCATTTGTTGTATTGCTACTTTAAAGGCTCGCTCAATGCAAGTGTGCTCAATGTGCTGATTCCCTAGCCTTCTATAAAGTTGTAGGAGTGCAATGATCTGAGTCGTCAATTTTTGTTGGATTGCTAAAGAATTTGAAATTTCCTAGTCTATTCCTGCAAAGACAAAGGTAAAATATTCAAAGGTAATTTGAGACGAGAAACCTTTTTTCACAACAATTCATAAAAAGACCAGTAGCTACCTCAGCAGAACTTAAAAGGGAGCCTCGAGTGATTCGTCCCAAACTTCTGCACTTCCATTGGAAGCATCTTCAACATCTTCCTCCATTGAAAGCCTGATATATTCCCTATGCGCAAACCGATCCCACTCTGTCAAGGTTGGATTCTCACGTTCCTGTACACATTGATACCAGCAAAGCCGTCACCAATAATAGCAATGCAGTCTACTTCTATAACACCAAATAGAATCTAGCAATTTCAAATCATAAACTGTTTCACTTGCTTTACGTACCTGACGAATGAGAAATGGATCACGAGTTTCAAAGGCCATGAACTTGTTTAGGTTGAAAAGAATATTGAAAACGCTTCCTGAAAGCTTACAGCCTTTCAGGTCATGAAGTGTGATATAGCTCTCATTCTGCGAGACCAAACTCCGAGTCAACCACCGAAAAACCATATCTAACTAGGGTGTCAGGAGAAAAGTACATGAAAAATTGCCTACAAGTGCATTTTCCTATACAACTTTCATGAAGCAAAAAACCTCAGAGACTCCTGTTTCCTTGATGTTGTGTGGCAGCAACACAATCACCAACTAAGAAGGAAGGGAGTCGCTACTAGAAAACAGGAAATGAACAGGTACAAAAGAAACGTATTGATGCTCGGGCTGGAACTATGCAACAACGTTTTCATGTACACAGTAAATACAGAAGGAAAAAGACCAGTTTTTTAAAAAGCAGAGATGAGGAAATGGCGAACCTCTGGTCCGATCATATCAATAATCTGGCACAATATATCTTCAAAGAGAACAGGTTCTTGGGCCATGCACTCCATTCTATGCAATTGCTCCTCATAAAAAAATTGCAATTCATTCCGTGTCAAAACTCCATTTCCATCTAAGTCTATGCACTTGAACCTAACAAGGACAGTATAGTGTCAGAGACTCACAGTTACTGCACTGCCAATAACATTAACTCCATAAAGAGATCAACAGTTTCTAAGTAAATTCATAACAAACTGATAAAAACAATGATTACATAACACCCTCAACCCCACAGAAAAAGAAAAAGAAAACTCAGCACCCATGTTTCACTTAGATGTATATTGCTGCATCACCAATGAATTACAGTTAACTGCAAAGGTCTACCTAGCAAACAAACTGATCACCAGAAAAAATAAGAGGTACAAGATTACCAAAACTCAAGACTAGGCTCAGAAGATTTATCCTCCTCTGACAGAATGAAGTAGACAAAATCTTGATATCCCATCTTTCCCTCCACCTTACTAGTAAACTTCCTTGCAAGCTGATGACATAAATCATTAAATAAATAACCTAGACTTGCTGAGTCAGCAAGAACCAGAGAGAGAGAGATATTTCAAATTTTAGTCAGAGAAATTGTACTTGTCTAGAACTTTACGACACAAACCTGAGAAAATATTCTATCGACAATCCGATAGGTAAGTGCATGGTTACCATATCTGATCAGGTTCTCTTTGTCGATCAAAAAGTCATGATCTGTATCCAGCTCCCAGAACTTGCAGTATATGACATAAAAATGCTCATAAGAGAAGTACCTGTAACAGATCATATAAGAAAGAAAGAAAAGGGGTTAACAGATATAATTATATATAACCACAAGAAACACAGTCACAAAAAACATCTGTATCTGGAATCTCTACCTCAAAACTTTGTTGATGTCCTCTTCTTCATCTGCATGTTGCATTGCATCAACCAAGTTTCCACGTTTCAGCTCCCTGAGGGTAAGATGACCGTTCCCAGATCTATTTATGTAGTAAAAGATTCTGTATATTACAGTTTCAGCTGGTCCATTGCAATGATATCTCAAGTTAAAGTGGGCATCATACTAAAGGAATTGCATCAATGACCAGAGTAAAAATGCAATTTGGACATCTTTTTAAACTGATGATGCTATGAAACAGAGGCTGATCAATTGGTTGAGAACAAACCGTATCTTTCTTGAAACTCGGGCGTACTCTGTAAGAATTCCAGTCCCGGATGAGTTGCCAAAAGTTCTCGAAGGATGGGTTTAAAGTCATCCTGTTATCAAACGAGTACGAATTAGGCAGTAGTTCATGCAACACCAACAACAATAATTGATGTAATATCATATGAATAGAGGTGGCAGGCTGTACACAGATTTGAAATGAAAAGATGAAAGGAGAAGAAATATAAATCAAAGAAAATACCTGAGTTAGGTATTTGAGATCTGGTTGCTTTAAGATGGAATATATTTGAGTAGCTACATCCATCGTCAACATGTTGCCATTGACCCAATAATCAACAAATAAATCCCTAAAAGCAAATTATTTGAAAGTAAGAGAATGGTTTGCAAAGGAAACAACACCCAAACTTCAACACCAAGAAAAACCTAAAGTAGATTATGGTCCCAATTTGAAACCTAAAGTAAAATCTTGTCCTATTTTGACGAGTAAAGAATGAATTGCAAAATTGGGAAAAAAAAATGAGGCACTCTCTTTTACAAAATAATCATTGAAAGGCCACATCAATTTCACTACCAGAGCTAATCATATTAGTTAAGGAAAAAACCATATGACACCAAAATGTCATCTCAAACAAAATACCAGCCTTAAGCAAGTTTACAACTACATGGATACAGCTACTTTAGTCGTTTCTCCCCAATCAACTTTACTGAGGAGACTGTCTTTACACTTGAGATAGAAAGGAGAAATGGGGTTGGTTATTAAGACTTGAGACCTCTTAAGACTTTCCCAGGTTGCAAAAATAGTCTATTTGAAGTTTTGAACAGAACAATCAAAGTAGCAATCAATAGAGAAATCAGAAAAATGGTTGTGGCACAGAAGATAAACCCAGTAAGAACAGATATTGGGGATGGGGGAGGCACACATTGAAACTACTTTTCACCTACAATGAGAAAAAGTGAATAATACCTTGTTACAAATCCAGTGCTATTAACATCAATCTTTCTGAATAGTGACGTAGAGAAGAACGAAGGAAGCTTGCAGACTTCCTTAGCAACTGATTTAAATTCTGATATACCAGAGGGGCAGTTAAAGCTCAGTTCTAGTAATATTACACAAAGCATATCATAAGTATATCTCACCTTGCATCTGCAGTCCGTCCGAGTGGCCATAGAAAAACTGATCAATTCTCAGTAAACATTGATCTTTTAGTTCATTTGGAGGTGGACGACCATTTAAAAAATAAAACTGCAAGTGGTACAAGAACCATGTCAAAAGTAATTACCTACATTTTCCTCTAAAAAAATCTTTAATCAGGTAAAGCTCAAATGAAGTCCACAATGCATAAAAAAGAAATAGCAAAAAATGGCCACCAGACTGAGGAAAAGATCAAGATTTGTCATACCTGAGGTATCAACTCTTTAACTGGCTCACTAACTACTTTCAGCGGAGAACCCAAATGAGAAGGGCCAACCCTCTGTTTCATTATGCGTGGGGAGCCAGATGAACTTCTTGGCGACAGTGGAGGTGCACTGCCCGCTGGAAACATGGAAGGCAAAGCATTGTTGGCAGCGGCATGCGGACTAGAAGAGTTCCCGTGCACATTCAAGGGTCCACCTGCCTTTGCTTCATTGAGCAATTGTGTCACCTGGACCCAAAAAGTCAGGAAACATGAAATAATCAGCATACACCACATGTTGGCATTTGTGAAAAACGTAATAAACCAGAAAAGCAAGAAACAATACTTCGTAATAAACCATAGCATGTCTATCCTAATTATAACGAAAAAGAATACGATTGCCAGCCAGGAGTAGCATTTCCCAGGCCTAATTAGAACTAAAGAACTGACTTCATGGAATCTGTAATAAACTAACAACATTCTGACCAACAAATTCCATCTTTTTTTGCATGACTAAAATGTGCTCTAATAAGCCTATTCTGCTTTCTTTAATCACATATAAATAGTTTCTGAACAAATCCAACGTCATGCCCAGGCAAATTACAATATGCTAAAATGAATTCAGCACCATTATTTATCAGCTTCCATTCAAATTTTATGCATTTAAAGAGAAATTCTCTTATTCCAATAGCAGAAAACTAAGCTAACGAAATTCTACAACCAAAACAATGCTCCAGATATTCATCGAAACCCAATGAGATGCATATCCAACACAATGCAAAACACCATCCAATTTCAAAAATTTCAAGTACCAGGCGATTAGTATCGGGAAGCGAAAGCCACTGCTCAAAGAGCGACTCGACGAAGCTCGGATTGGATTTGAGGGCCAGAGGCGACACCTCCGTAAGCTGCAACAACTCGGCGTCAAACGACGCCACATCCGCCACGATTTCCATACTCATCGAGACACATATACAGATCACGGAACCCTAGATTCACAATCCAAAGCCTCCCAAAGAGCTTTGCTTTTTTCTATCGTAGGATAATGATATTCAATTTCGATGCCTTTTTGTGCTAGATTTGAAGTGGAAGACGCACCAGATCTTCAAGGAATTGAAGTGATTGGCGAGAGAGAAAATGGGAGAGAAAATTTCTTCAGCGATCGATGCACTTTTAGCTGAAGAAGAAAGAGAGAGGTTTGCAAAATACTAGCAGCTCAAATTATAAAAACAAAAAAAAAAAAGAAATTATGAAAAGGCTCCGAGTCGGAGAAGAAGAAAAAAAAATGTACACGTGTTGGCTCAGAACATATTCAGGTAAGGTCAGTATTATTATTTTCCGTTGCAACTTATCTTAACAGCCAATGAAAGTCTTCCACTCTAGTTCCTTCACTCAATTTACCATTTTATCCCTCCCTCACAAGTTCATCTATTGGTTTCGATCTTGTAGAGAATTTTTTTTTTTGGGTCAAAAAATCTTGTAGAGATGAACAAGGAAAAGAAGGTTGGTTTCCAGTAATCCAATTAGATTGGGACTAAAGATCTTATCACTATACGTTTGAGAAAATTGCGACCAGTTAGATTGCTAGATAAGTTTTCTTTGATTGCCTGTGCCTCTGAAATTGAAGCATAAAACTTTCTCGGCGATTTTCCGATCAACCACAAAAACATGAACGAAGAAACAAACGCCGGCGATCTTCTGAGTCAGTTTGAGCAAATTTTGGAATCCGATCCTGCAATGTAAGTGACGAGTCCTTTTGTATATAGCAAAAAGAATCAAAGATTGCAGCTTTGTGCTTCTCTGTTTTCACTCATGCACACTACGTTTGTCAAATTGTACAGTAGTTTTTATTGATTTTGGTTGATATAGTAAACAGAGTTCAGGCTTTTAGCTCATTTTAACTTATTACTGTGGCCTACAATGGGTCTATAACAATTAAGCCTCATTGTTTTTAGCTTGGTGGGGGATTATGATTTTGTGTAGACTGTCTATGTTGAAGGGTTGTTATAGATGATTTTGGATATGTGGTTATGCCAGTGTCTTATAGTTTATGTTTTGCACTTGAACCCAGTGATGAGATTGGATTTGTTCATCCATCCCAGTTTGTCAACTTGAATGAAGAGGCACGCCATTCCGTACCCTCATCATCTGATAGTATTAGTAATGTGTTGTGCTCCGTAGAAGGGAATACAATGTTTTGGAATAAGGATCATAAGTTGGGAATTTCAACGGAAGTTCTTATTCCTTTATATAAAGAAGCGAAGCACGCGCTTATGGCAGCAAATCGCACTGGTATTGAAAGTGAAGTCATGAAGCATAGTAGGGCTGCGTTGTTAATAAGTTCTGATTTTGGCACTGCATGGCATTCCAGGTATATTTTCCTAACATTTTTGGTCATAACTCATAAGTTATACTTTTAGCACCGTAACTACTTGCAAGAAATTGATATTGTATGTGTGACACAGGAAGATCGTTTTGTTGAATAAGCATAAGCTGTCAACATTTTTGGATGAACTACTATTCTCAGCACTTGTTCTTTCATATGCACCTAAATGTGAGCATGCTTGGAGCCATAGGTAACATATACAACAAGTTTATTTTATATGCAATCAAAACATTCACCAGTATGGGTGGTTATGCATTACAGCAACCGCAAATACAATCACATTGTTGACTTGAAGAAGACACGTAGGGCAGATCTTTTGTTCTCAACTAGCTGCATTACTTTACACATACGCATCCACACACATGTTTACCAGTATGATATTTATAGTTTCTTATTTACGAGTGTTCAGCTAGATATGGTGTTAAGCAAGTCACTTATTATGGTTATGCATTTTTTTCTTCCATGGGATGTTCTAAGGTAAAATTTATGAACATATTAATCATTGGCAGGCGATGGGTCATCAAGTCCATTGCTGGAAAGTGTTCAACTCTGCAAGAGATTGTCACCAAAGAGTCTGAGCTGGTGGAGAAAATAGCTGAGGTTTAAATTCAGTTCAGGAATTGCGTACTTTTAATTTCCAAAGGTTTATTTATACTTTGAAGTCAAATTTCATTCATCACATATGTTGTTTTTTCGTCATTTTCTTTGTTGCTTGCCTAGAGAAAATAACAGATTTCACACCAATTACTGTAGCAAAGTAGTTGAAAATAGCTGCGATTCACTCCTTCTTTGCCCAACATAATGCTCAGTGCCTATGATTTTTATGTTTTCAGTTAAAAGGATCAATGAGGATCCTTTAGAATGCATAGTAGAAATATATGTTAAATCCAATATTTAAACTTTGAATCTTTAAGAATTATTGTATTTAAAGACTCCATATGGCACTCTATGCATACCATGATTTCCTTGGGTTTTGGGGGGACAAATGACAAGCTTCCTTGTTACAGTTTTCTTTGTTATAACTCCAAATCTTTCTGTACAGAGGTCAAAAATGAATTACCGTGCATGGTATCATCGTTGCTGGTTGGTGTCCTACATGACAACGGAGCAGGTTAGAGTTATTTCCTCAATCCTCTTGTATTTGATGGGGAGTACTTGGGTTACCTTCTAGGACTTTGGAGATCCATTTTACATTCTCCTGTAGTTATTATGGTCCTTGGTGAATTCCTTGCAGTCTCTACATGAATTAAAGAGATCTAGAAAATGGGCTGGCTTGCACGTTGCTGACCATAGTTGCTTCCATTATCGCAGAGTGGGTTTTTGTTTTCATTTCAATATGATATCAAGATTTCCTCACACCTTGGCAAGCATCCAAAAATAGAGGGTAAATCATGGCTCAAGTGTTTTTCTTTTTCCCTCACAATCACTGTTTCTATGATTTTGCAGCAGCTAATGCTTAGCATTTTAGAGGACCGAGGCTGTAAAGAAGAAAATGTATCTTCTAGTTATAGCGTTAAAATTAATCAACTGTGGAAGGTATAAATCTTCTTCCATCTGCAATAATACTTTATGACATTGTCACTTTCTGCATGCTAGCATTTTTTAGATACCTGGCAAGTGCTCTAGCCAGTATGCATTCGTTCTATTGCTACCAAGTACAAGTGACAGCATTGGACCTTCAACTTGTCATTACCTGTAAAAGATATTATGTAACTTTTAAATGGTTCATACTCATTGTCATGAGAAATTCAATTTTTTTGAACTACCCCTGCAACATCCTATCTTCTTTTTATATCGTGACTTGAATACAACAATTTTAGCTCTAGCTATTTGTGGGCATGTTCGGGTGTTCTATAGCTACACCTGTTCACCTTCTTTTTAACAACTCTGAGAAAGATAGGAGATTACATTTTCAGGCTTACTCAGAAATGACATTACAATGAAATCCCTAGTCTAGCATAAAGTAGAAAAGTAGAATCAGTCGATCTTTGTATTGACCTTTTGTCTGAATTTACTTTTATATTCCCTGCCTAACAATGTGGGCATCATGACAGGAGGAGCTTGATTGGGATGAAATGTTGATAAAGCGCTACATAGGAAGAGAGGTAAATGCCCTTTTATTACTGAGCTTTGTTATCTTTTAAATTAGATCAATGTTTCATTTTCTGTAAGTTGAGCTCTAGTAACTGGCTCTACTGGTTTCGTTTGTAAACAGGCTCTATGGCTTCATCGGCGCTTCCTATCCTTATTTTGGATAAAGCATTTTTTAACTGGTCATACTGGTCTGAATGATGACTTTGGTATCTTTGTGGATCATGAGTTACATCTCCTGCAGTCCTGCTCCATCATTCCAGATAATAACTTTGATGATTACCAAGCACAGGCTACATATTCTGCTACTTACGTGTTATGGTTGATTAAGGTAATAGTAAATGTCTTCCATTTGCAATGTATAATACTTTGAAGTTTGAACGTATTCTCTTTGATCAATTTCTCCGGATTCTTATGTTACTCTTACTGCATCATCAGCAAATCCCTGATTCTAGTGGGTTTGAATTTCGGGAAAAGCTAAGAACAGAAAACCTGAAAGCCCTGCTGAACAAGGCATGCCCTGAAATGTCCTCAACTTGGGATTCTCTAACGGCCTATGTCGAAACATCTGACCATTATGCAAAAGAGAGTTAGACCCCCGGCAAGTATTAGTTTACCACATTATCGGTGATATCTTCTATTTGTTGCACTTACAAATTGTAATAGACCGATGTAACATGATCACAGGATACTGTATTGACTTGGCAAAATTTGATGTGTTATTTATATGTATCGATGAAATTTGAGTAAGCCTAACTAAAAACTATCTTAGTGTCACTATAAATTTCTTTTCACTGATTTCGTCTTGCATATCAATGCATCACATTTTGAAGAAGAGACTGAAAAAATTCTTGTGTTGCTGAATTATAAGAGCGAAGTTGTATGTGAAGTGCTCTCATACCGTTTGTGCAAATTTCTTATCATCCTGCTTTTATATTTTCCTGGGCCATTGGGTTTATAAGTTTGACATGGTAGCCAAACCCAGGTCCGACCCAAAACCCAACCTTATCCTATCCTAAATATATGTCCTCTAATGTCTAATCCAACTGGAATCTTCTTCCTTGGAGATTTTTATGGGGTAAGAAGAACACCAACCTAATACTCTCAACCGCCAACTTCCAATTTGGTCACTCTCTCCATGCAAATTCAGAGGTACTCTCTCAATCTATCCAAACACTCTGCAAGACAATTGTCCATGAGCGCTTATACACCACAAGAAAGCATTCATCAATGGCAATAGTTTCCACTGAGTTATTGCCTCAGAGCTTCCACACCACCTCCCAACTTAAACCCACTTCCCATTCACTCCACACCACTACTTTGAATTGCAGAGCTTCTTCTTCTATTTCAAATGGCAAAAACAGCAGCTCCAGAAACCTAACAAAGGTGTCTGTTTCTGCTGAACCAAAACCAACCTATTTGCAAAACTATGATTTCAAAGAGACCCATTTGATGAAAGTCCTCAACAGGTCTTGCAAAGCAGGCCAATTCAACGAGTCAATTTACTTTCTTGAGCTCATGGTGAACAAGGGCTACACACCTGATGTCATTCTCTGCACAAAGCTCATTAAGGGGTTCTTCAATTCGAGAAACATCGAAAAGGCCATTCGGGTTATGCAAATCTTGGAACAATATGGGGAACCTGATTTGTTTGCTTACAATGCTTTGATTAGTGGCTTCTGTAAGGCGAACCGGATTGAATCAGCAAACAAAGTGCTTGATAGAATAAGGAGTCAGGGATTCAAACCTGATGTTGTGACATATAATATAATGATTGGGAGTCTTTGCAGTAGAGGGAAGCTTGTGTTAGCTTTGAAGGTTATGGATCGTTTAGTGAAAGACAATTGCAAGCCAACTGTGATTACATACACAATCTTGATAGAAGCAACTATTCTTGATGGTGGGATTGATGAGGCTATGAAGCTTCTAGATGAGATGTTATCAAGAGGGCTTAAACCTGACATGTATACTTACAATGCCATTGTTAGAGGAATGTGCAGAGAAGGAATGCTGGATCGAGCTTTCGAGTTTGTTAGGAGCTTCGATGCCAAGGGCTGTGAGCCGAATGTAATCTCATACAACATTTTGTTACGCGCGCTTTTGAACCGTGGGAAATGGGAGGAAGGAGAGAATCTAGTGACCAACATGTGCTCAAGAGGTTGTGAGCCAAATGTGGTGACTTATAGCATCCTCATTAGCACGCTGTGCCGCGATGGCAAAGTTGAGGATGCAGTGAATGTGTTGAAGATAATGAAGGAAAAGGGATTGACTCCAGATGCTTATAGTTATGATCCATTGATCTCTTCTTTCTGCAAAGAAGGGAGACTAGATTTAGCAATAGAGTTTTTGGATTGTATGATATCTGATGGTTGCTTGCCAGATATTGTGAACTACAATACAATCTTGGCCGCTTTGTGCAAGAATGGGAATGCTGATCAGGCTTTGCAAATCTTCGAGAACTTGGGTGAAGTCGGGTGTCCTCCAAATGTGAGTTCCTACAACACAATGTTCAGTGCCTTGTGGAATTGTGGAGATAGAGTAAGAGCTTTGGGGATGGTATCAGACATGGTAAGCAAAGGAATTGACCCTGATGAGATTACATACAATTCGCTTATATCGTGTTTGTGCAGAGATGGGATGGTAAATGAGGCCATCGGGTTGCTGGTAGACATGGAAACTGGTGGTTTTCAGCCTACAGTTATCACTTACAATATTGTTCTTCTCGGGTTGAGCAAAGCTCATAGGATCATCGATGCCATTGAGGTGTTCACAGCAATGGTTGAAAAGGGTTGTCGGCCTAACGAGACTACTTACATTTTGTTGATAGAAGGAATTGGATTTGCAGGATGGCGAGCTGAAGCTATGGAGCTTGCGAAATCTGTTTTTAGTTTAAGGGCTATTTCCGAAGATTCGTTCAAGCGCTTGAACAGGACCTTTCCCATGCTTGATGTTTACAAAGAGCTTACTCTCTCTGAGATTAAGAACTAGCCTGTGTTGATAAAGCTTCAACGCATTCAAATGCCAGAGTTTGAGAGATGGACTGCAACTTACACATGCGGCTACAGAAGAATTTTGAGGTGGTTAATCATGAGCAAATTGCCTTGTAGGGGTTGGCAATACACAGAGAGAACATTGCAAACTTTTTCTTTTTTTCTTTTCAAGTTGTGTATTTACTGGTGTGAACATCTGCACACCTATCCTTTCTTAACATGAAAATTTCAACATGTTCTCTCATACTTCTGTGGTATCTATTTGCTTTCCTTGACAAATACTAGTACCAATACTGAAAGAGTAGTTAGACCTCTTGGTTATAGAACTTGGGATGCAGGTTCAACCAGTCTGAGATTGTCATTAACAATCACTAATGATTATGACAACACCAAAGCAAACAGTTACTGATGCAAATAATTAACCTATATCTGAAAGAGAAATACACAAAAATCATTACAGAATCCCTAATCCATAATACTGCTCTCTTTTATTGTAAGGACCTGAAATATATAAAGTGGAATACAATGACCAACCAATACCACCAGTGTTCTGTGGGACTGAAAGCCAGGATGTAAAGATAAGTTACAATCAACTGGAACTATGCAGTCCACTGGCCAAGCTACCAAATATTAGTAGCAAAGGCACAAAGATATGCTTAATGTATCAAACAATCAGATCGCTGAAGAATTCATATCAGTATACCAACTGCTACTACTGGAAATCGTGATAATGGAAGATCAAGAAATTATCAAGCAGAAATGATTTCTCAAAATAACATTACAAGAGAACAACCTTAGGAAATTGCATCTATACAACTTCAACCAAGAAATGGCTAGATGTCCAGTAAGAAGTACCTAAGTAAGTCAAAATTTTGCAAAAACCTCATCTAGTTTAACATGGTCTCTTCTTGTAAAACATTCCATTCAATCAGCTTCTGACGCAACTGATCAGCCTCTTTTGTCATACCAGCAGCAGCTACACCTCTAAGTATAGTTGAATAAATTGCCTCATCTGGCATGCACCGATTTGATATCATCACTTCTAGAACTTGTACTGCAATATCCACTCTATTGCTTCTACATAATCCATGGATCACATACTTGAAAGAGCTAGTTCGGACCTGATGGCCTCGTTTATGCATCTCCTTCAATATCACAGCAGCTTCCTCAACTAGATTCGCCCGGCAAAACCCACCAACCAAAGAACGATGGGTAATTTCATCAGGAATGATTCCATTTTCTACCATTTGACCATAGAATCCCATTGCTTTCTCCATAGAACCCATTTTAGCCAATCCATCAATCACAGTATTGTAAGTGATCAAACCCGGTGAACAACTGGTACCACTTAAATGTTCAAGTAACTGGATGGCCTGATCAATCATTCCCTCCCTACAAAGAGCGCCCAGGAGTGTGTTATAAGTTACGATATCAGGCGAACAATTTTGAGAAATCATATGAGTAAAGAAGTTGATTGCGCGATCTAAAAGCCCAAATTTACACAAACCGTTGATCAAAATATTGTAAGTAACAACTGTAGGGGATACAGAAGTCTCATTCATGACTGTGAAGATTTCATCTGCTTCATCCCAACACCCACGGCCACAAAGAGAATGGAGAATAGTGTTGTAAGTAACAACATTGGGATTGAACCCAAGAGAGAGAAGATTATGAACAACCAGAGTGGTATCTTCAAGTTTATTCCGTCTACAAGTAAAATTAACCAGAGAGTTGTAGGTAATAATATCAGGATAACATCCCTCTACTACCATATCATCCAAAACTTCCACAGCCCGCATGATTCCACAGTGTCTGCAGATTAGCTCAATGAGAATAGTGTAGGTGACTATATAAGGAGGGCATCCCTTTCTCAGTTCCTCCTTCCAAAATGTAATAGCCTGCTCAAAATTCCCAATAGCAAACAAGCCGCGGATTATTGTATTGTAAGTAATCACATCTGGAGGGCAACCACTCGAGCTCATGTCTTCCACAAGATCAATTGCAGATCTTAACTGTCCTTTCTTACAGAGACTGCCCACCATCATGTTATATGTGATAATATCTGGAACCCCACCAGACATTACCATGATCTTTAGAATTTTTGCAGCTTTATCTAATCGATCTATTTTGACGAGGCCTCGGATTAAGTTTGTGCATGAAGGGAAGTGTGGGATTTGGTTTCGACGTGCCATGATATCAATCAACCTTGATGCATGAATTAACCTCCCACGGCTGCAGAAATTCCGAAGAACGTCATTATTTTTGTCCTCACCATTTCCAACAAAGCGCCCATCTAAATCCAGTGTTAAAGAACTATGAGGCCTCTTCTCATCCATTTCTTCTCCAGATTTTTTCTCAATACCCATCTTATCACTATCAACGCTCCATTCATCCAGGTCTACTTCATGGACTCTATCAATACAAATACTTCTCCGAAAACCCCTATGCTGTAAAAAATGCACATTGCTTTTGGAACCAACACCTCCTCCCCTTCGTAAACAACACTGAGATTCACGATTATACTTGCTTAAAAATTTTGATATTGGTAAATGGCCAATGCCAGAACTACGGCTTACTTCTTTTGCACACACATGCAAACATCGAAAATCAACTGTACTATTCTGTTGGGTAATGGTATGCGCCATTTATCTCCTTCCGGTTGAACAAATGCAGTAAAGCTAGACAGAAAGACCTATGGCAAGTAAATCTTGTAGTCCAACTATCTCAGCTCTTCACTATAATCCACATAAGAGACCAAGTTCCAGATTCTCACAAATAGTTTATTGCCTTTCGATAAACCCGAAATCAGTAAAACAATTCCTCTAGTTTCTCTATTCTCCTGCTTCCGATTGAGAACCACAACTGTGAAAAAGTTCAAACCATAACATCAATACCAATCACCAAATGAAAAGCGGGAAAGGATAACACAATCACCAAAAAAACAATCTTTCAGCCCACAAGAAGAAAAGGCAAAAAGATTGAATTTTTAATAGTTCCAACAGACTACATGACCTGCTGATAAAATGGGTTGTCAATTCCTTAGTGATTCTAGATAAATTTATATTCTTTTACCTAAATTCAAACACCCAACTTCCTCTTTTCTTCATTTGAATTCAATAACCCATTTGGGTCATTTCAAATAGCTCACATCAGAGCCATTTCAGCTTTCGCTTTTACTGTTTCATCACCACACAAATTCATATACAAAAACATTTCTTTAACTAAAAACGCAGACATATGCATATGTACAAATACATATATATAGATAGAGAGAAGCTTACTGTGAAGTTGGGTTTTGAGTCTTGTTCTGTGTGACTATGTAGCAGGGATAGAACGAAGAAGGGCTCTGTTTCGTTCTCTCTGTTTTCTGAAAGAAGAAAGAAAGCTCTGCCGAGCTGCTGATAAAGTCGAAGTGTAGAGTGTAGACGGTTCCTCTTTTAATCGAAAAAGCGGACGTTAATAACTAGGGTTGTCAAATTGCAATTAGAGGTCAAATCAAAATGTATAATAAATTACATCAACCTCCACTGAAGTTTATAGATTTAGACATTCCTACACCAAAATTAATAATTTGAGGAGAGTTGTAGTTTACTACATTGTATAATTGTTTTATAGCCTATGGATAATTTGTTTTTAATAATTTAGTATTTTAGGCTGTTAGATTTTTTTTATCTAATTTTTGATACCGATGACTTCGCTCTTATTCTCACACTTGACCATTAATTTTTTTTGTTGATTGTGAAGACGCAGAGTTCTACTGAGGGTAAATAAATTTTTCCACTCTCGTTCTCGCCTTTGGTGGGGGCTAGCATTTTTAACTGACCATAAATTGATATCAAATGTAGTGAACTTTTTAACCATTTATGAAGTTCTTTGATGTTCCTCACTATTAAAGTTTATTGTTTAATTTTTTCATAAATGAAGACATGATAATATCATAATAATGTCTTTGCTATAAATTTCACATGTGATTACCAATTTATAAGTGATTGTGTAAATGTAAGCTCTAATGAGATACATTTATCTTTAGTGTAACCATTGCTTTTTAATTGATTCAAAATAGATGATCACATGTGAGCTCAAAATAAACGTATCAACAATTTGAAGAAATTTAGAAAGAAAAAAAATGGCAATGGGTAATATTGAGCAGTTTTGAAATGTTTGGGGCCATAAATCATTAAATTTGAAAGTATAGAGTCAATTGTGAATAGAGTAAGAAATTGCAATTTTGTCCTGGTATAAAATAAAAACCCTGTAAAATACCACATTTGTTTAATCCCTCCCTCTTTGTCACGTTTACTCTCTGAAACAACTTCCTCTCTTGGAAATTAACAAGCCTCACTCTTTCTCTCGATGATCTAATCTTTGCTTCGTAGGTACTACCAGTCCCCACTATATGAATTCCTCACCTCATTTTCTCATCAGCAATTTCATCTGTTCTTGATTGAATCTAAATATGATCATTCAGTGACTGACTTCCATTGTTGTTTTATTTTCAGAGGTCTGGAAAATATGCAAGGGTTTGCGGAGAGAGGTAATTCGGCGGACTTGGGCCAGCTTCAGTCCACCATGCACGCCATCGAGCTCGCTTGTACTTCTATTCAGGTCCAATCTTTGTTCTCTCACACTTTCTGTTTAGTGCTAAGAAATTGAGGATATTGAAGAACCCACATTCCCAGTTGCTGGGAGAGTTGAACCAAGCTTGTTTAGGTTTGATATTCATGGGTTTAATTTGAAAATGAAAAGGAAAAATGGGTTCGGAGGGAAATAGAAGAAAGCACTAGAAAAGTAAAACTATCACATTCCTTGTTCTGAAAAGTGGAGGATAAAAAAGGAGGAAAATTGAGCCACATTCCCACTTTTTGTAAATGGGTTTGAGGAAGTGAGACTCCAGAAGTGACAGTGCTTTACTTGCTTATATCTTGGTTCACTAGTAACCTTAGGAATGTACTTCCTTTAGAATGAAAATTTGATTTTCGTGATGACTGTAGTTAAGTGCATAGAACATCCTCTTACATATGGTTTTCCCTTGAGCAGATGCAGATGAATTTAGGTGCTGCCGAAGCTACTATTTTGTCATTGTCCCAGACTCCTCAACCATACCAGACATGTAAATTCATTCTTGGTAAGTCAAAAATGTTTTATGCTTGCCGGACATAAAATTTTATTTTGCTTCTCTATTGCGCCATACTTTCTCCTTATGCCATCCTTCTTGTCATGCTATACGGTATATAGTTCAGTAACTATATATGAGGCGAAGGTTTTCTTGGAATTCGTGATTATTGGGCTGCCCTATTTAATTGTCATTTTGATAGCGACTTTATTATTTCAGAGAACTCTCAGGTGGCAAATGCAAGGTTTCAGGCTGCGGCTGCAATTCGTGATGCAGCTATTAGAGAATGGGGTTTTCTTAGCTCAGATGAAAAGAGAAGCATGATTAGGTTATCTCAAACTTCTGAAACTTATCGCTTGTTGTTTCTAACAGCAATATTAGTAATACCATTCCACAACTATCATAGTTTGCTTACCTTAAAGAAAGACAAGACAGTAAGATTAGTTCACAGCCGCAGATCTTTCTCGAATACTTTAATTGTTCTTCTATGATCGATATATTTATTAATGTTTATAATTAGGCATCGTTCTTATCATTTTAATTATAATTAATGGTTAGTGATCAATCCTTGTATTTGAAACATTTTTTTTGCAGTTTTTGTCTTTGTTTTGTTATGCAACATGCTAATTCACCTGAGGGCTATGTCCAAGCAAAGGTGTCCTCTGTGGCTGCTCAATTGTTGAAAAGGGGTTGGTAAGTGGCACTTGATTTTCTATGTAACTGTATATAACAACTTCTAGTTCATATGATACAACGTTGTGTTATAAAGACATGGGATCAATGAGATACTGAGCTTTGTTATTTCTGGTCCTCTGTTTCAATAAAAGTTCGGTTATGATAAAAACAAAAGATAAACACTAATAATAAGATACTGAGCTGCGTACTCGTGTTGTACTTAATCATTAGTTCATTTCGTGATTTAGGATAGTAGTTTGTGTTTTGTTTGTTCTTGGAGGAGATTATTTCATTTGACCAGTTCATGAAGCTAAAACCAAAATGAGTTAAGGAATTGCAGAGGTCTTATTAGAGGATGAATTTCTTTACCTTTCTTGAGTTGACGATTTTGAGTCTAGGCTTTCAATACTGGTTTGTATGAGGCAAATGAGAATCTATGATAGGAGAATCTATGAAGAAAATGAGACTATAAATTTATTTTGCTAAATATTTTTTGTAGGCTTGATTTTTCAGCTGCTGAGAAGGAGGAATTTTTCTATCAGGTACGTAATTATAATATGTAAGAAACCCGACTTCCTTAGTTAAGAATTTACTGAGAACTCCATTCTTGAGTCTAGAATTTAAAGAACAAGAAACCATTGGTGTGCTTTGGCTGAGATGATGGCTACATATGTGTTCTTTCCTATAATCAAATTGCTACACCACTGTTTGATGCATCATCAATTAACCATTCTTGTGATCTTTTCTGATATTCAGGCAATCTCCCTTCAGTACTTTTGCATCTCATGTATAACAATTTTCTGACTACAGGTAAATCAGGCTGTTTATGGCATCCATGGTGTAGATGTGCAGTTTGCTGGAATTAATTTCCTGGAATCTCTGGTATATCTCCTTTTCAACTTACTGCATCTTTTATATATTATAGTCTCTGACTGGTTTTTGCTTCAGCATTTAGGATGTTATCAGATGTAAGACTAAGGATTTCTCTTGTTTTAGGTGTCCGAATTTTCTCCATCTACTTCAAGTGCGATGGGTCTACCTAGAGAGTTTCATGAGCATTGCAGGAAATCATTAGAGCTAGACCATTTGAAGGTTTAACTACTGCCATTTTCCTGCCTCCAAACACATTTGATTTTCTTTTTATATGACGGTAGTTTTCCTTTGAGATTATGAAAGTGGGTTTCTTTTGGTCTTGCCCAATTTGTTCTCGTTGCTCTGACATTGATGCTTTGTTAATTTCAATGATAGACATTCTATTGCTGGGCACGAGATGCTGCATTAAGTGTCACAAATAGAATAGTTGAGTCTGACTCTGCAGTACCAGAGGTTAAAGTCTGTACTGCTGCACTGCGTCTCATGCTTCAAATCCTGAACTGGGAGTTCAGTCCAAGTGCAGTCCCTATTGTAGTCAAGATTGGTAGTGATTCACCTAAGAGATCCGAGTGTAACCTAGTGCAGGTAATTGCTTCTTTAAAAGTTCTAACTTCATGGCATGAACTCTTCTTATTATGAAGAAATGTTATGTATATAACATACTGACTAGAAGCAGTCATGAGAATGTATTGCCACCTTTCTTATGTTGGTCCGTGATTTCTGAAACAGCTGACCAAAAGTCCACAATTGTTTTAATAAAATTTGTGTTGCTTAAAAACAGAGGTTTTATACAGAAAAAATAAAATAATAATAATTATAATCATAGTTATAATAAATTAATAATTAATCATCTTGTTCTTCTTCTGCTGATTCTAGCAGAAATACATATCTGCCTTCCAAAAATCTTTTTACTATGTAAAGTTCAGATGCATTATGGCAGAGTATATTTAAGTAATTGACAAGGTTTTGGGATTCTCTGTGTGGTTGTAGCCTGGAGCTGCTTGGCGTGAAGTTTTGGTTACTAGTGGCCATATAGGCTGGCTCCTGAACTTATATGCGGCACTGAGACAGAAGTTTTCTTGCGAAGGTTATTGGCTCGATTGCCCTATTGCTGTCTCTGCTAGAAAGTTAATTGTACAGTTCTGTTCCTTGACAGGAACCATATTTTCTTCTGGTAAAATCATTTCCTTGCCCACTGAAATAATTGCTTATGTGATCACAATCATCTGGATATATATCTTTAAGTATTCAAGGTTCCTCAAGTATAGTAAAAATATGTAATTTGCTGAGTAACTTGTTCAACGATCTAGATAATGTACAAATGCAAGAACACCATCTCCTCCAACTTCTTTCTGGAATAATACAGTGGGTTGATCCTCCTGATGCTGTTTCTAGAGCGATTGAATGTGGAAAAAGTGAAAGGTTATATCCCTGAGAAATATTCTTTTCTGCTGACATTGTTTATTAATTCTTTTTTGCATTTACAATTTCTCACTCTCATTTTGGTTTTTTAGCGAGATGCTTGATGGTTGTCGTGCTTTGTTGTCCATTGCAACTGTTACAACTCCTTCCACATTTGATCAACTCTTAAAATCAACAAGGTAAGTGGTTGACCATCTAATTCCTAATTATTTACTTATTATTCATAATTTCATATGAAGGTAATATTATGTTGAATTGCTTTTAGGAACTGTCGCTTTTATGCACTGAATCTGTTATTTATTTTGAATTGGGCGAACTTTTTGCCTTGGATTACAGGTCCTTTGGCACTCTTACCTTGTTATGCGTATTGATGTGTGAAGTCATTAAGAACCTCATGACTAAGAACTCTGAAGAAGAAACGTGGAGCTGGGAAGCACGCGATATCTTACTAGACACCTGGACTGCCCTCCTTGTGGTATATTTTTTTATGCACAATGATAAGCTTTAGTTACTCTGGAGATACTGTTATTTTGGTATTTTCCATATTTGTGAGACACTGTAAACTTATGTTTATTTTGATCAATTTATTAATATCCAAAGATCATGGTTGTATTCTATTCTTGTATCATGGTTAATATTTATTAATATCAATATCCAAAGATCATGGTTAAGAGAATTATTATTGTGGATAAAAATCTCATTTATAGTGTCTTTGTAATGGAGTTTGATCAGTGTGGTTACTGGATGGCAGTCACTGATTTTACCTCTCTCTCTCTCTCTCTCCTTTTTTTTTTTTTTTTCATTCCATTCAGCAGCCAATAAATAGGAATGGTGGAAATACATCGCTTCCACCTGAAGGGAAAAATGCTACAGCCAGTTTATTTGCCTTGATTGTACAAGCTGAACTGAAAGGTAATTACTTTCTTGTTGCTTTGGTTCCAGAACCATTTGTTTTTTTTTAAATTATCAGTACATAATGATGCTTTGTCATGTAGCTGCTTCTGCATCAGCATTTAAAGATGATGACTCTGACTACCTTCAGGCTTCTATTTCTGGTATGGAAGGAAGCTATTAGAACTTCTATAAAAGACTTAATTCTATGGATTGATGACTTGCTAAACAAGAAAAGTGATAGTGACATCATAATCATGATATTTTGTTCTCATTTATAACGTATGGTTAATGCAGCCTTGGATGAGAGGTTAAGCTCCTATGCTCTTATTGCTAGAACAGCAATTGAGGTCACAGTTCCTTTCCTCACAAGACTATTTTCTGAGCGCTTTGAACGGCTTAATCAGGTGAAAGCTAACCGTCTTTTTATGTTTTTTTGTTGTCATAACAAGCTACCAATTGCCTATTAAAGCATGAGGTTACCAGATTAATTTTCTTCACCAGTCTTCATTTGTTTTCTGTATATAACAAAGCACAAGAGAATGGGGTAACTTTCTTTTGTTTTATGTTCTATTTTCTTCTCCTTTTTGTTTTATGTCGTTGAAATTATAACTGATTGTGCTCAAAGTCTTGTTTCTCATTCAGTTGCTTATATCACAAGTTATTTTCTTTCTTATAGGGCAGGGGCATTATCGATCCAACTGAAACTTTAGAGGAACTTTATTCATTGCTACTTATCACTGGGCACGTAATCGCTGATGAAGGGGAGGGAGAAACACCCCTGGTAACTGGGCTGTGTATTAACATCTGCTTATGTGATTTCTCTTTAGTTCATATTGATCCATCCAATGTTAACAATTTGGATGTTTTCTTAAAATGTTAACAATTTCTCTTTTTTATTAATAAATTATGTTTCTTTTAAAATTAAAAAATCCATCCAATGTTAACAATTTGGAAGAATCTTTAGTTAACAAACGCACATACACACTCCAGAACAACAAAAACATCTGAAGGAAGGATATTGTATTGCAAAAGCTTTTCATATATAAGATAATCTCTTGATTCATTAGTGGTTTTATAGTTTACCTTTAAGAGTTCTAAACAGTCTGCTAGTTGTCGTAATTTCATGATATCTCTAGGGTGTCTTTTAATTTTTACCTTTAATTTGAATGTAGTTTTAAATGTAATTTAAACTCTTAAAATACTTGTTCCTGCAGTTTCTATGGATTTGACATTATTATCCTTAAATTTTTTACTGTTGTGAACGTGATGACATTCATTCTGTGGCTTTGAAGTACGATTCTCAATTACTCTGTGTTCTTCAGATTCCAAATGCTATACAATTTCATTTTCCAAACAATCTGGAAGCAGACATGCACCCTATTGTCATCCTTTGTAGGTAATGTTCCTCTAAATAATGTGCCCAGTGTATATCTGTTTCTTCTGTATGATGGAAAATACAAAAGTAGATATTTCAACTTTATTATTTCAGAGCATGAATGAGACAATCAGGCATATACTGAGTGAAATGGAGCACCACTATTTTAGACATCTTGTTTATATACTGTTTAATGTATTTTCTTTTATTATTTTATGTAGCTCAATCATAAGGTTTGCCGAGGAAAGTTTAAAACCAGAAATGAGAGCATCGGTTTTCAGTCCTCGACTTATGGAGGTAGCATTCAATTCATTTCTGCTGTCCCATATTACCCAACTGGTCGCCTTTTTCTAGCTTGCTTTGCATAAATTTATAATGGGTGTCAAATGCATAGCTAATGTGCAAAGAACTTAATTTCTTTATGAACTGTATGAGGATGCTATTGTTGCTAACCAATAGGAAGCTGCAATTTTTGATTATTTCTGTTTGTTTTGGTTCAAGATTGAGAATTGGAGTAAGTTACATTTTAAGATGTTGAACATGGTGTACATTCATGGGTACATAGTTGTCAGTTATTTAAGGATCAACACTTTGGTTGAGCTCTATGAGGGAATTGAGGCATTATAATTGCTTGAAAGATAGTTGGCCTCCTTAAGTACCATCTCTGATGACCTGTTTTAACAAATTCTTTGGGGTTGATTATTGCTGTTTTCAAACAATTCAATTTATTTATATTGAGCTTATGCTTTGTGCAGGCTGTCATATGGTTCCTTGCTAGATGGTCTTGTACATACCTAATGTCTCCTGAAGAAAGTAAAGACTCCTCAAGCGTCTTACTCAGGTTTTTTGGACAACACGGTCAAGGAAAATTTGTGCTGGACATAATTGTTCGCATATCCTTGACAGCACTGGTCTCATATCCTGGAGAGAAGTATCTGCAGGTTTGTGCTACAAAACCTATTTGATTGTGACTGTTTGCAATTTTTGGAAAATTACTGCTATTCTTGTGTTCCTTTATTCCAACTATGTATTGCACACATACTGATAGAGGTTAACAAGGTAATCTGGATTGTATAGTCTTACATTAGCATGCAGATTATGTCTATCTAAAAAATAAACAAAAAAGTTAAGCATATCTTCATAATGATTGGGCTGCTAGTTTATATAATTTCATGTTGAGATTAAAATTTGCTGATGTCATGCTTTTTGGTTTTTGTTTGCAGGCGCTTACTTGTTTCCAGCTACTTCATGCACTTGTTCAGCAAAAACATATTTGCATTCATCTTCTTGCTTTGGTGGGTGACGTAATTTCATGCACGTTTTTTGAATGCATAAAATACGTTATTATGTCCTTCCCATAAATTACCTTATCCAACACTTTTCGTGAACCGTATCCAAGTTTTTCCCAATTATCAGTTGTCTGCCTTCAAATCTCTATTATATGAGTTTGTCCTCTTTTTGTCAACTATCTTACTGGATGAATTATCCAAAATTTGTTGTGCAGGATTCATGGCGTGACCTTGCAAATGCTTTTGCTAATGAAAAAACTCTGTTCTTGTTGAATACAGCTCACCAGGTTAGAATTTAATATGCTTTAATTGAGAGTTGCATGTCATTTTCATCTTTCTTAGTTATATGTTTTTTCTCGTGTTCCAGCGTTCACTTGCTCAGACACTTGTTCATTCAGCTTCTGGTATGAGAAATCCAGAGGCATCAAACCAGTAGGTCTTCCATTTAAAGTCTCCTTCATAGAAACCTTTATCTTCTGGTATTTATAATGTGACTTGTCAGACAGACTAATTTTTGTGTACCATTTCAATTAAGGTATGTGAGGGATCTCATGGGTCATATGGCTACATATCTTGTAGAAATCTCAAGCAAGGCTGACTTTAAAAACATTGCTCAACAACCAGATATTATCCTGACGGTGAGGACAGAAATTCATAAAAAAAAAATATATATATATTATATTATTTTTTTCAACAAGAACAATTAACATCACAGCATCTTGTAGGTCAGTTGCTTGTTGGAGAGGCTTCGTGGGGCTGCTAGTGCCTCAGAACCTCGTTCACAAAAAGCAATTTATGAGTTGGGATTCTCCGTAATGAATCCTGTTCTGGTTCTTCTTGAGGTTTACAAACATGAGGTATTATTCGTATGCTTCTTGATATTTAACATTCATCTATAATCTATACTGATCTTTACTTATTGCTTAGTCTGCAGTTGTATATCTGCTACTTAAGTTTGTGGTTGATTGGGTGGATGGACAAATAAGCTATCTAGAGGCTCAGGAAACTGCTGTTGTTGTCAATTTCTGCATGAGTTTGCTTCGTCTTTACTCATCAAACAACATTGGCAAGGTATTTTCTCTGGCATTATGCTTGTTTTCGTGTGATACTGATTTTTTATGTATTGGATATTTTGGAATGAATTGTTTACTGTAACATCTTATTTTCTTTATACCCCACTGTACTTTTAAAATTTGTTATCTTCTGAGTTGTCATGTTTTACTTCTTGTTTGCCTTCCAGATATCAATAAGTCTTTCAAGCAGCTTATGTACTGAAGCAAACACTGAGAAATACAAGGATTTGCGTGCTCTACTCCAGCTCCTTTCAAGCCTTTGTTCCAAAGATTTGGTATGGTTTTTTAGTGTATCAGATTGTTGACTGTTCATTACCATCAAGCATTGAATGAACCTATTGAGGAATACCTAATTGCAGGTTGATTTTTCATCAGATTCCACTGAGACACAGGGCACAAACATATCTCAGGTAATTTTATATTTTATTCTTGTGACAAAATTATAGAGTGTCTGACACATTGGTTTTGCAGGTCGTTTACTTCGGTCTTCATATAGTTACTCCTCTAATATCGTTGGAGCTGCTGAAATACCCCAAGTTTTGTTTTGATGTAAGATCTTCTATCCTTCATGAAGGAAAAGCCCTGGTGTTATTCTTTTGAAGCTAATATATGGCATATTTTCGTGCAGTACTTCTCATTGCTCTCCCATTTGTTGGAGGTCTATCCTGAAACAGTTGCACAACTAAGCAACGAAGCCTTTTCCCATGTACTAGGAACTCTTGATTTTGGTCTTCACCATCAGGTAGTTAAATGTTTGAATTGTATGCTTCAAAGTTCAATACCAATTTAGGTAGCAAAAATGAACATGTACTGCTCTATATTTTATGTTCATATGCTGACCTGCAAGCTGATGGACTAACAGAGGCATTATATGCATGTTTTCTTCTGTCGTTTGAGGATTCTATGATTTTATGTTGGTATATACGAAAAAATTGGTCACCAAATTCTAACCTGTGACCTGTATGCTTTGAGTTTGTCGTTAGGATACTGAAGTTGTTGATATGTGTCTGAGAGCTTTGAGAGCTCTTGCTTCTTACCACCATTTGGAAAAAAGTGCTGGTAAAGTAGGCTTGGGCTCACATGCTGCGGGCCTTAAGGATCCCGGTGGAAATTTTCAGGAAGGCATTTTGAGCCGGTTCCTTCGTTCAGTACTGCAGTTACTCCTTTTTGAAGATTATAGGTAAAAGTTCAATTATATTTACTAGTAGACTTTAATTTTGATCATGCTGGGTTCCCTCCATTGCTTTTTGTTGCCATAATATTTAAAGCTTTGTGTGTATGATTTCAGTCCTGACCTAGTCAGCAGTGCAGCAGATGCTCTTCTTCCGTTGATACTTTGTGAGCAAAACCTATACCAGGTAGTGTTCCCGACGCTTTTCTTTATTGTAACATGTTTGCAGTGGATGGCTGGCTTTTGCTTGTTTCCTTTTTACCTATACCTTCTCCTTGTCTTTCTTCGATATTGCTAGATCAATACCTGCATGTAGTTCGAAAAGATTAAATAGGTTTCTATCATAGATTATCACTGCCCTTTTCTTAACCTCTTCTCTCTTTTTTCATTGTGCATGCAGAAATTAGGCAATGAGTTGATAGAGAGGCTGGCAAATGAAACATTGAAATCAAGGCTGTCGAATGCGTTGCGGTCTCTCACAAGTGCAAATCAGCTTTCATCTACCATTGATCGTAAAAATTGTCAAATATTCAGGAAAAATCTTAGTAACTTCTTGGTCGATGTTCGAGGATTTTTACGAACAATGTGATATGTCATGTATATACTTCATTGTGTAAAATATGAGGGAGAACAGACTCTGTTCATTATTTTCTACGATCATCCTAGAATTTTTTTTATTTTTTATTTACAGATGTCTCAGATTGTAAATATTTGCCTCGGAAGAAACCCCACTTAAAGAACACGTTGAAAAACCTCTCAAGGTATGTGGACATCAATTTCATTGAACCACTTTATTTTGTGATATGTATTTTTGGGGGAGCGATTTTCTGACTCCATTTTTCTCTATTTGCTCACTCTCCTCTCTCTTTCAAGTGAACTTCACTTGGTCACAGTAAAAATTTGACGTCAAATTGACAAAGGTGGTAAATTTTGACAGAAACTGAAAATTAGGGTGCAATTTATCAAAATTAGAAAGTCAGGAACTTAATTGACAATTCGCCCAAAATTATAAAGTTTCAAAAGACAATGACTAAATTTGTAATTTCAGCCACTGATTTTGCTGGCGGTGAAATACCGTTAGAAAAAGGAAAGGAGGAACCTCCCAAAATCTATTTGCAATCTCTTCTTCCCCTTCAAAACCCTAGCTCTAGCTTTTCTCCGATATCGGCCATGGCGACTCCACCGTCTTCTTCCACAGCTCCTTCATCTACTTCCTCCCAATTCACATACTCTAATGCCTCGTCCTCCTCCTCCTCCTACTTCCCGATGCCCTTTCACCTCCAGCAACCCCAGTACCCCGCGCCTTACGCCGCCGCCGCGCCACCAGCCCCGGCCGTTGTCTACCCAGCTCCTGCTCCGGTCTACTCTCTCCCTCAGCAGTATCAACAGGTTTGTCTCGCACCTATATGTATAGCTTTGCTAATTGGCATCTTCGATTTCTTGATGATTGAGGAGGGTTCAGTAAATGGTTTTAATGGTTTATGCTTTCTTCAAGAATGTAATCTTCGTGCAGAACATATTAACTTTGCAATTTTTATTTGAGGAACTTGTGCTTTTGAAAATAAAGATCAGGGAATGGATGATTTTCGGTTTTGAAATAAGCACTATTTAGTTAAATTTCTTCCTTTGAGAGTGCGAAGGCTTCATGTGTTTAATTTGTTGTAGTGCTTATGAACAGGCTCAGCAGTTATTTCAAAGGGATGCACAGACGATTACACCTGAAGCTCTCGAGAGTGTAAAAGCTGCCCTTGCAAACAGTGAAATCGAGCACAAAGCCGAAGCTAAGAAGAAGGCGATCCCTCGTAAAGCTGCCGGCCAGGCTTGGGAGGACCCAACCCTTGCAGAATGGCCAGAAAGTATGCATTGTTTCGCTTTTCAAATTTTCCCTTTTCCAATTAGTTATCATATATTTTTCGTTATATACGCAGGCACACTCACATTGAACTAGTTCCATAATTGTGCAAATTTGGCATCAGAGTTGTGTTTACAAATTGTTAGATACTCATTCTTTGGAGTTTGGTAGCCTTCTTGTAAGCTTTTATCTCCACGATTAGTTTTGAATGTTGCCTTACTTGCCTAATGCTCACTGGTAGAATAGATCTGTGGGAGTTTGTACGAAATTCACTCCTCATAGGGTTTGGTTTTCATGCTAATTTTTTATTTTAAACCCCTATGTTCATTCACAAGATCAGCATGTTGATTTTACCTTATTTTCTCTCCAGTTATATGCATTGTTATGACTGAACATTCTGTTGACTTTTGGCTTTGGCAGATGACTATCGCCTGTTTTGTGGTGATCTTGGTAATGAGGTGAATGATGATGTTCTTTCCAAAGCATTTTCACGATTTCCTTCCTTTAACATGGCCAGAGTAAGTACCTGCCTCACTTGCTGCAAGATCCTTTACAGTTCTTTTGTTACTAGTTATTGGTTGCTTGGCATGAACGTTTTACATTTCTTCTTCAGATTTATATTTGAAGAGCACAGAGAACTTAATGTTTGTGTATTCTAAGGTAGGTCCTATTTACAATTTATATTTTGATTAGATGTCTGACCTTATGGATAGATTCCAAGTTGAAAATTGATGGAATAGACAAAAAAAATTTCTTTTTGCATTTTCCTGAGATCATATACCTCTAGAAATTGGCCATAAGGGGGTCAAGTTATGTAATTTTCAAGCACTGTTCGGATTTTGAGATCTTAAAGTTAGTTAAAATCAGGTTTGACCATTTAATATAGGTCGGATAGCTAGAATCAGCATGTGGAGCTTGAGTTGTTTGAATTTGACCTGACCCATGGTCTAGCATGAGTTATGTTGCATTCATTTGAACGAGTTGAGAGTCAGGTTAGTAAACCGGCTGAGTTTTCAAGCAGGTTCAATTTCTACTTTTCTGAACCTTAGGTCTGGGTCTTTAGTTTGTGTTACAGCCTTGGGGAAAATGGCCGTGTTCAATTTCCCTTTTTTTTCTTTTGGTCACAGGAGATTTAAAATTTTTCTTTTGGACATGAAAACAAGACGGATAATTAAGTGTTAATAAATTGAGTTCAGAACTATTTAGCCTAGATTACCTTGCCTTGTATAAGACTTGGCTCCATTCAGAGTCTCAGGCCTTACAAAATTAAATATGAAATTTTGAAACTGAAATTTAATCCAAAACATGGTCCTTTCGCTGGTTGCATCAAAGCTTTACAGACATTTATTTTAGGGAACTATTGGTATGGGCCATCTACTTCATTATCGGAATCTGGCAGTTGGATCTTCAAGCAAGTAACTAGTGTCATGAATTGTGGTTGGTAAATCAGATATGAAAGAGTGATGAGGTTTATATGATTTTATGGTCAAATTACATAATGAAATTTTGCATCAATTTGTAGTTATACCCTAAATTACTACAAGTGATGGGGTTTTAAGGAATGTTTCTTTCGTTGGTCAGAGTCAATGATAGATTGACAAGTCATAAGGGGAACCAACCTTTTCCTCTCATTTTGTCTATTACTGCCTGCACGTTGTTTGGTTGGATGGGTGATTTAAAATCTGATTTCTGGCTTGTGTTAATGACATTGAGTTTCATTGTGGAGCTGTTTAGTTTTTCCGTTCCCCGCTTTTTTTTAGTTTAATGTGCTTTATATTGTGTAGTTCTCTTTGTGTAATTAAGTCATAGTTGTCTTGGCATCCAATTGTTCCCTTTACGGTCAACACTAATACTCAGATTCGTATGACTCCTCCTGGCATTCAATTCTTTTAATTCTTGTGTGCTGTTTTTAACTTGTACATTGTGCTTAATCTACTTTTTGTCATGGAGTTTTTGAATTTTTTTGGTATGGTTCGAAACTAAAAATCTTATGTGCCTGCAATACTATATCTAGGTTGTCAGAGATAAGAGGACTGGCAAAACTAAGGGATTTGGATTTGTTAGCTTTGCCAGCCCTTCAGACCTGGCTGGAGCACTCAAGGAAATGAATGGTAAGAACATATTTTACTTTAAACTTTCTGCTTACGTTTTTGTTTGATTGTTTGCTTTTGCTACTCTGTGCGTGGTTTGTATATCAATGATCCCTAACACTGTACGATCATTGCAAATCTGTGTCTTTTAAACTAGGTAAAACCGACCACCACCAATTCAGATGTAAATGTGATATTTCAAAGTGGCAATGCAACATAGAATAGTCTATTAGGAACCGAAAGTATAGACAATCTTCAAAAGGAAATTGTTTTGTTGTGGGGTCCATTTTCATGATCGGTTCACATTTGTGTAGTACTGACTATTAAGTATAGTAGGGTATATGATTTCTGATTTGGATGTATTATTCTGAGTGCAGTTGTATGGTATCTTCGTTTTGATTGTTCTGTCCAGTTCTCAAAACATATGATTATAATGGGAGTAGGTTGTAACTTGCAAACATATTTGAATGTTGCTTATTTAGTGTCGACTTGTAAGGTAATTGCTGTTTATAAACAATAATTGCAGGTAAGTATGTGGGGAATCGGCCTATTAAACTACGCAAAAGTAACTGGAGGGAGAGGATAGATTATGATGCATTAGAGAGACAAAAGGTAAAGTTTCCTCTTCTTTTTTGTGGTTTCAAATTTCCGTTTTGCCTTACTTTAGTTCTCGCTTACCGAGTGTGTATTACACAAATGCAGAACTACACTCAGAAGAAGCCAAAGCTTTCAAAGAAGAGTATATTACACAAATGAGCCCAGAGAATTTGTAAACTTTGATGGTGAATATGGAGATCTATGAAGTGAAATATCTTATCTGTTCCTTTTATTCTTCATTCCTCCACTCCAACTTGTCCTTCCTGATAATCAAGTTGCTAAGTTGCTGCAGGGAGATTTGAAACTTAACGATGTTAATGATGTTAATTTCAACCTTTCAAAAAAAAAAATGATGTTAATTTCAAAGAATTTTGTGGGCTTTAGTCGTGCTGTATTCAAATTCGTGACCCAAACTCCATCCGGGTCCAAATTTGGAAGCCCCATTCTTAGTCTATTGCCGCATGAGTTGTTGTCCAAATGAGAGAGGACTCGGATACTCTACTTTGGAATGTACCCGACTATTGTACATTACTAACTTTAGCTTCTTTATACGAGTTTCGTAGCATATTGGATAAAATAGTTTAACCAATTGATAATTTGATATCAAAAGAACAATAAAAATCGAAGAAAGAAACCTATAGTCTTCTGTACCGAAAAAATAATAATTTTTGGTTGCCTTTTGGCAGTATTATATTCATTTACATTTGACCAGAGCAAATTATTAGTAGTCTGTTTTTTGTGTGTGGTTGTAAAGTTCGTGAAGCAACTATTAATTTTCTTTAAAAGGACTCTATTGGGCTAACCATGTGTGTAATTAATAACAATGTTAAATCCATAGGAGTTAGGACCATTTTTGTAAAAGCAATTATTTAAAGAAAAGGACCACTAAAGAAATCACTGTCACATGATAATCGTGTTCAATTCTAATTTGCTGATTAGGGTTCGAGTGGTAGTAGTTTAACATTTTGGCTTCAAGTGATTTTGATTAGAAAAAGCAGTGTTTTGATGGTTGGAAAGAAAATTGTCCATATGCCGACTGAAACATGGCATTTTAATGATTAGTGTGTGAAGATACTAAAGCAAGTTCAACATCCACAAAATAAGAGGAGCATCTTTACAATCATAAGGTCACATCGAATATAGTTAGAGAAAAATTTTTCAGCATACGGCATGTATATACACGATACAATTTGAGCCATTCAAATTGGGTCAAAAAAATTTATCGTTAGGCCGTGTAGCTACACACCGTATACTGAAGACTCTCCGGCCCATAATATTAAATTCAATGCATTGATGAGAGTACTATACTAAAAGATAAGAATTTTGAAGAGTGTTAATAATAATTTCCTTGGAGAATTTGTCCGTGTAAATCACCAATTTGAAGGATAAGACCTTGGACACGTTCTCTTTTGGGTCTTCCACGTAATAACTTGGTCTACTTTCCAACGGGAGCGCCCATAGAATTGGATGTTATTTTGAGCACTCTGGTCTGGTGGTCCTCATTATGTACACGCAATTCCCAAAGCAACCCAACCAACCAAGTAAGTCCCAAAGCAACCCAACCAACCAAACTCAGCTAAAGAGCGAGCAAGACCCCCAAAATCTCGTCAATTTATCGTTCTTTATTTTTCAGGAAAATTAACCCCCAATCTATTTATCCCAATTTCATCACAAAATTCAATTCCACTCCCAAAAAAAATAAAAGAAGCCAAAAAAGCGAAATTTACAGAATCCAGACAGGCTTTGTACTCAACCGGAGAGACATTAGTATCTATCTTATCGTTAGGCAGCTGTAATAAAAAGGTATTGATTTTACTAATGAAAAGAGAAAAAATATATTAAATGGCGCTGAATCAATAAGCTCATTAGGGTTAGGGTTTCCTACACTTCTGGAATTTCCTTCTCCAAATTTTGCTCACATTCAAACTTTCAATATTTTTTTTTCCAGATTTGCCCTTGCACAGGTTTGAAATTTGCTTATATGGTAAATCCCAGATCGTTTTCTAGATGCTTGGAAAGTTTGGTCTTGTTTGTCATTTTCGATTTTGTGGGGTACCCATCCCTGACCAATTCTTCTGTAGCAAAAAGAGAGAGTTTCTCTTTCTCTGTTTTTCTTGCCTGGTCTGGTCATCTCGGTTAGAACTTAGGGTTAGGGTTTAGATCTCATCAATCAGATTTACCAAATTTAGCCTTTTCTTTTAGGGGTTTGAAACTTGGGATTGAATTCTATTTCTTCGAATCAATTTTTCCTTTTATGCATTGATTTGGTTTCTTTAAAATCTTGGCGTAGTGAACGGAGTTGAGCTGGATTTAGCTCAGTGGCAATTTCAGACTCTTGGACCAACAATCTGTAAGCCTTAATTTTGTTCAATTAATCTCATCTATTTAATTTTGAGCAATCTTTCCGCTCTCTGTAATTTTGTCTTGGAAATCACCCATAATTTACAAATGCCTGGTTTGGTGTTTTCATTTCAATCAATTAAAGTTCAAGAGGTTGAGATGTTTTGAGCTTAACATAATGCTATTTGTGTATTGGGAATAAATGATTCGTATATGATATGAGATCTTGTGGATTTAGGATCAAATATATATGATCAATATAATTAGTATGATTGGAAAATTATAGCACGGCTGAAACAAAAAATGATAAATAATACAATGTAGCTGATAAATCTTGATTGTAGCTGCTTGATCATTAGATGTGCTGAATTACGATCTTGGGCCTTCACTGTATCTTGTTTTTTTTTTTTTTCCATTTGCAGATTGGAGTAAACTATTTCATAAATTTTTTGTCATTGTATATGTTCTTGTTCAGCAGTTGATGTAAAAGCCTATGAAGGCAAACCATAGCAAAGAGATTTAAGTAAATTTTGGTCTTATGTTTGGTCTAGCCAAAGCTATGTTAATGCTAATGAAGTCTTATAGATTCAGTTTTTTGAAGCATGCTTTTCAAATCCTGAGATGCCCATTCTATCCTGTTATCAGAACATCCAAAGGTTGCTAGATTCACAAGAATAAGGACTGATGTGTCTAAAACTGAAAATCATGTAAGATGGGACTGTATGCCTTATCAGAAAATAGAAGTTTATATGGGTTATGTAGACTGTTCATGTTGGGAAGTAGCTAACGAGGTTGTTGTTGATAAACAAGAAGTTGGAGATAGGCAAGTGGTATTAAGAAAAGCGGATGAAGTTTGTAATTCTTGTATGAGTCTTGCCTAAAGTAACTAAGGAGTTTGTGAAACCTCTCTCTCTCTCTCTCTCTCTAAATGTCCGAGTTTCTGGTCATCAAAGGCTTATTCTAACAAATGTATGCTCATAATCATGCTTATGTTAAATAAATGAAGTAGATTAAGATTAGTATGTGATCTAATCATTTTACTTTACTTTGTATACTGACCTTTTATTTATTTTTTCTTTTTTTAGTTTTTGCAGACAAAACCTTTGTTTACCTAGAGCTTTGTGATAGCTTCTCCAAGTTGAGCTTCTAGCAGTGAGATTCTTCGGAAGGTTGATGGACTTAATCCAGTGCTTGTGAATCCATTACTCGATGTTTCATTATATTGAAGTTTATAAGCCTGAAGATAAGCAATTAGCCTACTTCCTTTCTACCTTAGATTGATTATTTCCACTATACGGAAACACTTTGGAGACTTCTATTTGTTATTGGTAGCTCAAGATACTATGGGGACAGAACTCATGAGAGTTTGCATAAAGGAAGACAATGATGAATTTCCATCAGTTCCACCTGGATTTGAGTCATTCACATCGTTTAGCTTAAAAAGGGTGAATGAGAGTGAGAAACAAGATAGTGAAAACCTAATCAGTTGCTCTGCCACTACCAGTACTTCTGAATCACAGTCTGTTCAGATGGAAACTGATATTGATGTTGGTGAAGTTGCAAAGAGGTCTCTCCGGCGGAGGCCATGGATGAACAATAGACGGCATAATGACAATGCTGAGGATGAGTCTGATTATGAGCGACTTGATCAAGTTAGTGTTGCAGTGTTCCTCTCTTCTTTGGTTTTTAACTATATAATACTCATTTCTCCAAAAGAATTCTATACTTCTTGATAGTGTCTCATATACCACTTGTTATTGCAGAGTTTTCCTCTAAGGTCACTTCTTCCTAAGGGGGTTGTACGCGGATGTCCAGAGTGTAGTAACTGCCAAAAGGTTACTTTTCAATATTCATTCTTTTTACTCGTATCCTTCTATATGGTCTGACCATGTTGCATGGTTCCTATACAATCCTTTATCTTGAGTATATCTTTCTCCCCTTACTCTCTTGAGTCAAAAAAACTGTCTTGTCTCCAATGTTATATAACTAATGATCGTCTTGGAACAGGTATCTGCAAGATGGCATCCAGAGGATGGTCAAAGGCCTGACATCCAGGATGCTCCTGTGTTCAGACCAACCGAAGAGGTGTTCATACTGATCTTACTTGTTGACCTGTTCATACTCATCTTTCTTCCACTAATAAAAAGTTCTTTTCTTCGAGCCGTTCAAAAAGGTTTTTCATTTATGGAGATTCAGATTTCTGAATTAATTTGGTACCTAATTTCAGGAGTTCAAAGATACTTTGAAATATATAGCGAGCATACGCCCAAAAGCTGAACCATATGGTATTTGTCGCATTGTTCCTCCCTCTTCATGGAGACCTCCCTGTCCTCTCAAGGAAAAGAATGTTTGGGAGACTTCTAAGTTTGCTACTCGCGTCCAAAGAGTTGACAAACTTCAGAATCGAGATTCAATGAGAAAGATGCCAAAAAGTCATAATCATATGAGGAAGAAAAGGAGAAGATGCACACGAATGGGGGCTGATTGTCCTGGTGGTGGTAGAGGATCTGGGGAAGGAAATTGTGAGGCTGAAAGGTTTGGGTTTGAACCTGGTCCAGAGTTTACTTTAGAAACATTTGAAAAATATGCCGATGACTTCAAGACCCAATACTTTAGCAAGAATGAACATGTTACTGATATAGGAGGTCACTTGACTAAACTCAATGAGCGCTGGGAGCCATCTGTGGAAAATATTGAGGGTGAATATTGGCGGATGGTGGAGAAGCCTACGGAAGAAATTGAGGTATGTCTTGAGTGATTCATACAAATACCAGCTTTATCTTGCTCAAAATGGTTTGTTCTGCTCTTTCTCATGCCCTCCCCCCTCCCCTCTTCTCTGGCTAGCTCATTTGTACCGTGCACATTTGCTTTGCACAAGTGCAAATCATCATTTGGTGTTAGAGCACATTTCCCTTAGATATTTTCTTAAAGATTCTCCTAAAAAGTAAAAGTTGAAGAAATTAGTAAGACATGCGCTTACTGAAGATAAATTACCCTAACCAACGTGCTCCTAATCTGCTCTAGGTTCTATATGGAGCTGATTTGGAAACAGGAGTTTTCGGCAGTGGTTTTCCCAAGATGTCTGGTCAGGATGGCTTTACTTCAGAGGAGCAGTATACAAAATCTGGCTGGAACTTGAACAACTTTCCTAGACTGCCTGGATCTGTCCTTTCTTATGAAAGCAGTGATATATCTGGTGTTCTGGTGCCATGGTTATATATAGGGATGTGCTTTTCTTCCTTTTGCTGGGTAAGACAACTTTTTTTCTTTTTTCTTATAATTTCATCTGATCAATCATCATCACTCTTCAAAACAGTCAGACCCCATGCATGTGCAGAGTATGTGCTAGCAGAGCCTGCCATGCATGCATATGTGGGGTGTGGAAAATCACATCTAGAGCATCTTATTTTGAAATAATTAGAATCACACCCATAAAATAGCTGTTGTTCCAGTATTCTGTGTCCATGTCATTATTCATTCTGGCAACTGATGAACAGTGGAGTGTTTCAGCCTTGAGGTGTTGGAATTATCGGTTCTAATTATTGATTCCTAAGTGGTAAAAAAAAAATTTGGTTCTTATAAGTGCTTTCATTCATTTGATCCAATTCCAAAGTATTTCATATTTTTGCATGAGGCCACAGCTCACATTAAGATGTCATTGGATGCTGATTCTTTCCTTTTCTTTGTTATATTCTGAGAACAGCATGTTGAAGATCACCACTTGTACTCTTTAAATTACATGCATTGGGGTGCTCCAAAGTTGTGGTATGGCATCCCTGGTAGTGATGCCTGTAAATTTGAAGAGGTTATGAGAAAGCACCTCCCTGACCTATTTGAAGAACAACCTGACTTGCTTCATAAGCTGGTGAGTTCATGCTAGTATTTAGTAATTTTTGGCTTGGGATTCACATACTTATCTGTTGTTGGATATGTAAAATGTGCATCCTGACAAAATTCTGAAGCCAAATATATTCTTGATTCAGAATTATATTTACAAGATATTTACCCCCACAGCTCTAAGTCCTGCCTGATTGGCAAATCTCTATTTATGCTCCTACTAATTTCAATGCTCCTAGTTGGTGATGAATGTTAGTTTTCATTATTCTTACTTGCCCTAATGTACAATTATTTTTCTCCCACATTATTGTATTCTCACTGGCAGTAAAAATGAATTTACTCTGTTCTATTATATTTGAGTCTTTGTCATTTTGTTTCTTTTAACACACGCTTGCCTTACTTTTCAGGCTTCTACAGTCTGCTTGTTTGTATTCATATCATTGTGTTTCAACCACAAGTAATTTTACTTACCAATGGGCTCTCATGGAATTTTCTCCATGATAGCTAGGGTCTCTTGAAAAACAGACCAAGGGGTCAGTATATGATAAATATCATCCCTATACCCCTACCTAATCAGGACATAGCAGTTTTTTGTTCTTTTATTTCCTTCTCTTGCTCCTTTTTTTTTTTTTTCTATGCATCTTGTATGTTCTCAGCTTTCTGTATATATTGAAGCTAGAATCATTAGCTAGAATGCATCTGCAATTGCTAGTTGTATTATTTTACAAGTTAGAATGCAGTATACCTCATAATGTCCATTCTTTTAGATTGTTTTTATCATTAAAGGTCATGACCCTTGTTCTTTTCTTTGTTTTTTCATGCAGGTAACACAGCTTTCCCCCTCCATACTGAAATCTGACGGGGTACCAGTGTATAGATGTTGTCAGCATCCTGGAGAGTTTGTCCTGACCTTTCCTCGAGCTTACCATTCTGGGTTCAACTGTGGTTTCAATTGTGCAGAGGCAGTTAACGTAGCTCCTGTTGATTGGTTGCCCCATGGACAGATTGCTATAGAGCTATACCAAGAGCAGGGACGAAAGACATCCATTTCCCACGATAAATTGTTGCTTGGCGCTGCAAGGGAGGCGGTAAGAGCACATTGGGAACTCAATTTACTGAAGAAAAACACTTCAGATAACTTAAGATGGAAAAATGTTTGCGGAAAGGATGGGATCTTAGCCAAAGTTCTCAAGGTAAGATCTGCCTTCAAATCTTATGTTAATTAATTTGGATTAGTTTCACAGTTGACTATGATTAAAAAATAATAGTTCAGTGCTAGAAATAATGGAAAACTCCTAATTTGTTTAACTCTAAAGTCTAAAAGTCTAAAAGTTGAAAGTAGAAAATAAAATTTAGAAATATGATGCATTAATTGCAAAACCAAATTATGCCGCTCGTTTATTGGCTGGGTGGGTGTGGGAAGGAAGGATTTGAACCTCCTTTTTAACTTTGTTTGTTAATTCTTTCTAAGGAGTTGATTTTTTTTTTTTTTTTTGGTCAACTAAGGAGTTGATTTGGGTCGGGAAAAATCCATTGCCAGATGTGTTTTTGGAATTAAATTACTGGGTGGGATTTTTTTTTTGTTTTTTTGTTTTTCATTTTGGAAAGGATTAAACAATAAGTTCCTGGGTCCAATATGCATTTTTGATGCAATAAGGAGTGATACAAGGTATTGGAAAAAAAGATTTCTAATATTTTTAATGCCTACTTTTCAAATCTAATAAAGACCGTGAGTTTTAGTTTTGGTTTGATTATAGTTTGGGAATTATTGTTGTTGTGCTGGCAATTTAACCAACAAACATATATATATACATATAGTCATACATACACATACATATATAATATACAATTGTTGTTAAGATGTTTTCCTCTGACATTCTATAATTTTCTTGTTTAGACACGTGTTGAGATGGAGCGTGTGAGGAGGGAATTTCTTTGCAATTCTTCCCAGGCGTTGAAGATGGAGAGCAATTTTGATGCCACAAGTGAGAGGGAATGCAGTATATGCTTTTTTGATTTGCATCTGTCAGCAGCTGGTTGTCATCAATGTTCCCCAGATAGATATGCATGCTTAAATCATGCCAAGCAATTCTGTTCGTGTGCTTGGAGTACTAAGTTTTTCCTCTTTCGTTATGACATCGATGAATTAAACATCCTTCTTGAGGCATTGGAAGGAAAGTTGAGTGCAGTATATAGATGGGCTAGACTAGATCTTGGGCTGGCCCTGAGTTCTTATATTGGCAAAGACAACATGAAAGTCGGTAAATTATCATATGCCTCCAAGAGTACTATACTTGAAGAAGTGAGCTCACAGCCACAAAGCAATTGCTTTAAAGATCCAGTGGGGAAAGAACACTCTAAAGATGGTCCTGGAAAGTCAACTGGGAGAGAAGAATCAGTTCTTAGCGCTGTCAACTCTCTGCAGGTTTGTCAGTTGTCTCGAGAAGACACATCATATGCTTTGAACTCGGCTGAAAAGGAATCTGGGATGAAGATGACTTCAGTTGAGAATGTTATACTTCTTAGTGATGATGAAAGTGATGAACCAAAGAAGCTACATTCAGACAGCCCTACAGCGATATCTTCTGCTAACCAGTTAGAACTTTGTAATAGATTGGTGGCTTCTGATGGAAAAGTGAGCCCTTGTAATGTTGAGAAAGCTGCAGTCTTAAATATGCCTGTGACTGACGCAGCTGTGATGGTTGAAAAAGTTATTAGTCCGTTGGGTGGTGGAGAAAAAAAGGAAGTTTCATCTCATTCTCATTCTATGCATGTGAAAGATGAACAGGAGAATGATGGACAATCAGGATATAATTCACCCAACCTTTCTTCCATATTAGGTTCTGTTGGGGCAGAATGTGGGTCAAACACTTGCGATATTGGTGAGCCCAAGGTTGCTATTTCCAGGAGTGACCCAAAGCATTCACAGCCATGTCGCAGTATAAAACCTGAGAACGAGGACAGATATGAAAAGATGGGAACAAATGCCGATGCAAATATAGTAGATAATGTAAGAACTGCAACTGGAAACCCATCATCCAGCCAAAACAATTTGGACAGATATTATCGCCAGAAGGGTCCCCGTATAGCAAAGGTAGTTAGGAGGATCACCTGCATTGTTGAGCCTCTGGAATTTGGAGTTGTGCTCTCTGGAAAGTCATGGTGTAACAGCCAAGCCATTTTTCCAAAAGGTATGCGGCATTTGCATTCTCTAGTGAGTTGTGTCACTATACATTTGATACTTGTCCCCACGAGAAGTTAAGACCCACATTCTGATTAATGTTTATTCTGCTTGATGCAGGATTTAGGAGCCGGGTTAAGTACATTAGTGTTCTTGATCCAACTGTTAGGTGTTATTATGTCTCAGAAGTACTTGATGCAAGACAGGCCGGACCTCTGTTCATGGTATTCATATTTTCATTTTTTCAGTAGATACTTCTATTCTTGTTGATCTATGTCCTAATCTTGAAAGTTACATGTCTTAGACAGTTGGAATTGGGCATAATAGAGAAATTAAATGGACGACGTAAAATTAGATACCTCCGAAAATATATATTGGGAAATGGAAGACGTACTCCAGGAAACAGTTGCCTCATATTTGGAGTTTGATGATACAAGAAAAAGCTATATATACGTATTGCACTCGTCTTGGATACTCTTTTTCTAAAAAAAAATTAATTGAAAACTATTTTTGGCCAGAAATAGTAAAATGATATCTGTGTATAGTAGTAGCTTTTGCTGTTTAAATTTCAATTTGAACGTTGAATGGGTATCATACGTAGGTGTTTATAAAGTTCATAGTCATCTGTGATAATTTATCTGATCAGTTATGTTATCCTTTTCCGTCTTTAGGTTTCTTTGGAACAGTGTCCAGGTGAGATTTTTATCCATAATTCAGTTGGCAGATGCTGGGAAATGGTGAGAGACAGAGTCAATCAAGAAATCACGAGGCAACATAAGTTGGGAAGATCAAACCTTCCGCCTTTGCAGCCACCTGGGAGTCTTGATGGCTTTGAAATGTTTGGGTTTACTTCACCAGTTATTGTACAGGTAATTTTACCAGAGCAACTGATAATTATATTTAACTATTACCAAAAACCCCTTTGCTATGATGCGACTCCTGTGGAATGTGGCTTCTATCTGTACCTTGCACTTGCTTTAATTTACACTCAATTCATTGATTTGGTTACGACTGCCATTTGGGGATGCTTAGTATTAGAAGCTTTAATGCTTGGGCCATGAACTGGCTTTCTTGTCATTTTAGGCTTTAGTAATTCTAAACTCCTTTACATACTAGGTAAATTGTATTCTTGGCTAATCTTTAGTTTTCATATTTGTTCTTATTTGTACAGGCCATAGAGGCAATGGATAGAAATCGCGTTTGTTCCGAGTACTGGGACTCTCGTCCGTACTCCCGACCTCAAGTACAGATTCGACAAAAACCTCAATCTGAAGAAAGTAGCGAAAACTTGAATAAGATGGCGGAGGGAAGGAATGATCAAGAGGCCCACGGCATTGATCTCTTGCCTACTGGGATTGATTCGACACTCGGAGGCCTGTTCAAGAAGGCTAACCTAGAAGAATTAAACTCACTGTACATGATTTTAAGTGACAATCAGCAAACTGTCGGTCGAGGCCTAGTGACACGACTTCTTAATGAAGAGATTCATACTCGTCGTCCAACGTGATTATGAGCTATTGATTGGTTTCATAAAGATTAGAGACCAAACTTGCTCAATCTGCCAGTTTTTGACTGGTGTAAATTCTGCGTCCCTGATTTCAGGTTGCATGTACATCTCACACAACCTGCTCATTCTTTATACTAGAAAAAAAGGGGCGGGGGGAACGGGGCAGAAGAAGAAAAAGCTCTTCTTCTGTAGACTAGAGTGTAGTTTTCTCCATGTACCAAAAGGGAAATGGCTAAGATTTATTAGTGGATAACACCAATTTTGTGATTTAGCATCGAAGATCTTCATTTCTCACCCACCTTGGCATGCTTCTTTGTGAACTTTATTTTTTTTTAGAAATTTTCCTGTTTTATAATCTCACCATTCGTAAAACATGATTTTTAGGTGTTTCAATTGACGAAACTCGAAAAGTTCGAGTGGATTTATTTTTTTGTATGAATTTTTTAGTTTTTCGGATTTGAAAAATCATAAGAAAAAAACTAGGTTGAGATTTTCGAGTTCCATTAATTGGAACTCTTTCTAAAAATTATGTTTTATTAATGGTGAGACTTTGACACGGAAAATTATTTAAAAAAATGATTTAACATAGTTTACTACGTTTGGAAGTGTCATGGTATGACGAAACATGTCAAATCATGTCAACACTATTTTTTCTTGAAATTTTTCTCTGCCATAATCTCAGCATTAGTAAAGCTTGATTTTTAGAAGTTGTTTCAATTGATGGAACTAGAAAATCTCGACTATTATATTTTTTACGAATTTTCTTGTATTCCGACTTTGAAAAATCGTATAAAAAAATCGAGTCAACATTTTTGCGTTCCGTCAGTTTGAGAAATGCATAAAAATAATGATTTGAGGCTGAGAAGATTTTGATGGAAAAATAAGAACATGCAATTTGTGGCCCAAAACCGTGTGCTATAGGTTCATAGTTTTGGGTGAAAAGCTAAAGTCTCGAAAAAAAAAATTGAGAAAAAGTTTTGGGATTGGTCTCCACAGTGTTAGAACATCGCTTTTAGTTGACACCGTGTGGTTGGACCACCAAAATTGGACACAGTTAGCCTCGCTTGCATGGACATGATTAAGGGTACGACCATAAAAATGACATAGATTAGGACACGAAGTACTTGCCGCCCTTAACCCTAAACTCATGGACAAGAGCATAGGAATGGGCACATACATTTGCGAATTTCAGCATTTTTGGGGTACGGGAAATATCTTTTTTTATTTTCTAAAGTCGGAAAACAGAAAAAAGCGTTTAAAATAAATGGATCAAGATTTTTGAGTTCCGTCACATTGAATAGATTCTAAAAATCTTGTTTTACCAATGGGGAATCTTATGGCACAGAAATTTTTCAAAAAGAAAGGGGCATGAAATGGTTTGGCAAGTTTGGACGTGCCATGGAGGCACCTTGGTAATTGGCATGCCTCCTTGTGAACTGCAGTTTTTTTTTTTTTTTTAAAAATTTCCATTCCAGAAGCATACCGTTTGTAGAGCATGATTTTTGGAAGATTTTCAAATTGACGGAACACGAAAAGATGGAGCGGATTTTTTTTCTATGAATTTTCTAGTTTTCCAAATTTAGAAAATCGTAACAAAAAAAACCGGGTCGAGATTTTCGAGTTCCGTTAATTGGAACACCTTCTAAAAATCATGATTTACCAACGGTGAAATTATGGCATGAGGAAATTTTAAAAAGAAAGGGGCTTGACATGGTTTGACACGTTTTGAGGTGTCATGGCAAGTCGAAACATGCCAAACCTTGTCAACACCATTATTTCTTGAAATTTTTCTCTGCAATAATCTCACCATTGGTTGAGCTTGATTTTTAGAAATTGTTTCAATTGACGGAACTAGAAAATCTCGACTCTTTTATTTTTTACGAATTTTCATGTATTCCGACTTTGAAAAATCGTATAAAAAAATCGGGTCGAGATTTTTGCGTTCCGTCAGTTTAAAAAATACTTAAAAATAATGATTTGAGGCTGAGAAAATTTTGATAAAAAAATAAAAACATGCAATTTTGGCCCAAAACCGTGTGCTATAGTCCACAGTTTTTGGTGAAAAACCAAAGTCTTGAAAAAAAAATTTGAGAAAAAGTTTTGGGGTTGGTCTCCACTGTGTTAGAACATCGCTTTTAGGTGACACCGTGTGGTTGGACCGCCAAAATTGGACACAGTTAGCATCGCTTGCATGGACATGGTTTAAGAGTATGAGCATGGAAATGACACAGTTTAAGACAAGAAGTACTTGCCCTTAACCCTAAGCTCATGGTCAAGATTTCGATTCGGTCGGAACACTTTCTAAAAATCATGTTTTACCAATGGGGAATCTTATGGCACGGAAAAATTTTAAAAAGAAAGGGGTTAGGCATAGTTTGGCACGTGTTGAGGTATCATGGCATGCCGAAATATGACAAACATATCAACACCATTTTCTCTTGAAATTTTTCCCTATAATAATCTCACCATTAGTAAATGTTGATTTTTAAAAGTTTTTTCAATTGACGGAACTAAAAAATCTCGACCCCTTTATTTTTTACGAATTTTCTTGTATTCCGACTTTGAAAAATCGTATAAAAAAAACGGGTAGAGATTTTTGCGTTCCATCAGTTTGAAAAATGCTTAAAAATAATGATTTGTGGCTGAGAAGATTTTGATAAAAAAATAAGAACATGCAATTTTGGCCCAAAACCCTGTGCTATAATCCACAGTTTTTAATGAAAAACCAAAGTCTCGAAAAAAAAAAATTAGAAAAAGTTTTCAGGTTGGTCCCCACGGTGTTAGAACATTGCTTTTAGGTGACACCGTGTGTTGGACCGCCAAAATTGAACACAGTTAGCATCGCTTGCATGCATATGGTTAAGAGTATGAGCATGGAAATGACACAGTTTAAGACAAGAAGTACTTGCCCTTAACCCTACACTCATGGTCAAGGTTTTCGATTCCTTCAGAACACTTTCTAAAAAACATGTTTTACCAATTATAAAATTATGGCACGGGAAAATTTTAAAAAGAAAAGGGTTTGGCATAGTTTGGCACGTGTTGAGGTGTCATGGCATGCCGAAACATGCCAAACCTATAAACACCATTTTTTTCTTGAAATTTTTCTCTGCAATAATCTCACCATTGGTAAATCTTGATTTTTAAAAGTTGTTCCAATTGACGAAACTAAAAAATCTTGACCCCTTTATTTTTTACGAATTTTCTTGTATTCAGACTTTGGAAAATTGTATTAAAAAAAATCATTCTAAATTTTTCCGTTCCGTCAGTTTGAAACATGCTTAAAAATCTTGATTTGAGGATGAGAAAATTTTGATGAAAAAATAAAAACATGCAATTTTGGCCCAAAACCGTGTGCTATAGTCCACAGTTTTTTGTGAAAAACCAAAGTCTCGAAAAAAAAAATTTGACAAAAAGTTTTGGGGCTGGTCTCCACTGTGTTAGAACATCGCTTTTAGGTGACACCGTGTGGTTGGACCGCCAAAATTGGACACAGTTAGCATCGTTTGCATGGACATGGTTAAGAGTATGAGCATGGAAATGACACAGTTTAAGACAAGAAGTACTTGCCCTTAACCCTAAACTCATGGTCAAGATTTTCGATTCGTCGGAACACTTTCAAAAAATAATATTTTACCAATTGTAAAATTATGGCACGGGAAAATTTTAAAAAGAAAGGGGTTTGGCATAGTTTGGCACGTGTTGACGTGTCATGGCATGTCCAAACATGCCAAACCTATCAACACTATTTTTTCTTGAAATTTTTCTCTTGAATAATCTCACCATTGGTAAATCTTGATTTTTAAAAGTTGTTTCAATTGACGGAACTAAAAAATCTCTACCCCTTTATTTTTTACGAATTTTCTTGTATTCAGACTTTGGAAAATCGTATAAAAAAATCGGGTCGAAATTTTTGTGTTCCGTCAGTTTGAAAAATGCTTAAAAATATTGATTTGGGGCTGAGAACATTTTGATGAAAAAATAATAACATGCAATTTTGGCCCAAAACCGTGTGCTATAGTCCACAGTTTTTTTGTGAAAAACCAAAGTCTCGAAAAAAAAATTTGAGAAAAAATTTTGGGGTAGGTCTCCACTGCGTTAGAACATCGATTTTAGGTGACATCGTGTGGTTGGACCGCCAAAATTGGAAACAGTTAGCATCGCTTGCGTGGACATGGTTAAGAGTATGAGCATGGAAATAACACAGTTTAAGACAAGATGTACATGCCCTTAACCCTAAACTCATGGTCAAGATTTTCGATTCCGTCGGAACACTTTCTAAAAATTATGTTTTACTAATTGTAAAATTATGGCACGGGAAAATTTTAAAAAGAAAGGGGTTTGGTATAGTTTGGCACGTGTTGAGGTGTCATGGCATGCCCAAACTTGCCAAAACCTATCAACACTATTTTTTCTTGAAATTTTTCTCTTGAATAATCTCACCATTGTTAAATCTTGATTTTTAAAAGTTGTTTCAATTGACAGAACTAAAAAATCTCGACACCTTTATTGTTTATGAATTTTCTTGTATTCCGACGTTGGAAAATCATATAAAAAAAATCAGGTCAAAATTTTTGCGTTCCGTCAGTTTGAAAAATGCTTTAAAATAATGATTTGAGGCTGAGAAAATTTTGATGACAAAATAAGAACATGCAATATTGGCCCAAAACCGTGTGCTATAGTCCATAGTTTTTTGTGAAAAACCAAAGTCTTGAAAAAAAAATTTGAGAAAAAGTTTTGGGGTTGGTCTGCACTGTGTTAGAACATCGCTTATAGGTGACACTGTGTGGTATGACCGCAAAAATTGGACACAGTTAGCATCGCTTGCATGGACATGGTTAAGAGTATGAGCATAGAAATGACACAGTTTAAGACAAGAAGTACTTGCCCTTAACCCTAAACTCATGGTCAAGATTTTCGATTCCGTCGTAATACTTTCTAAAAATCATGTTTTACCAATTGTAAAATTATGGCGCGGGAAAATTTTAAAAAGAAAGGGGTTTGGCATAGTTTGGCACGTGTTGACGTGTCATGGCATGCCCAAACATGCCAAACCTACCAACACTATTTTTTTTTTGAAATGTTTCTCTTGAATAATCTCACCATCGGTGAATTTTGATTTTTAAAAGTTGTTTCAATTGACGGAACTAAAAAATCTCGACCCCTTTATTTTTTACGAATTTTCTTGTATTCCGACTTTGGAAAATCGTATAAAAAAAATCGAGTCAACATTTTTGCGTTCCGTCAGGTTGAAAAATGCTTTAAAATCTTGATTTTTGGCTGGGAAGATTTTGATGAAAAAATAATAACATGCAATTTTGGCGCAAAACCGTGTGCTATAATCCACAGTTTTTTGTGAAAAACCTAAGTCTCAAAAAAAAAAATTTGAGAAAAAGTTTTGGGGTTGGTCTCCACTGTGTTAGAACATCGCTTATAGGTGACACTGTGTGGTATGACCGCAAAAATTGGACACAGTTAGCATCGCTTGCATGGACATGGTTAAGAGTATGAGCATAGAAATGACACAGTTTAAGACAAGAAGTACTTGCCCTTAACCCTAAACTCATGGTCAAGATTTTCGATTCCGTCGTAATACTTTCTAAAAATCATGTTTTACCAATTGTAAAATTATGGCGCGGGAAAATTTTAAAAAGAAAGGGGTTTGGCATAGTTTGGCACGTGTTGACGTGTCATGGCATGCCCAAACATGCCAAATCTACCAACACTATTTTTTTTTGAAATGTTTCTCTTGAATAATCTCACCATCGGTGAATTTTGATTTTTAAAAGTTGTTTCAATTGACGGAACTAAAAAATCTCGACCCCTTTATTTTTTACGAATTTTCTTGTATTCCGACTTTGGAAAATCGTATAAAAAAAATCGAGTCAACATTTTTGCGTTCCGTCAGGTTGAAAAATGCTTTAAAATCTTGATTTTTGGCTGGGAAGATTTTGATGAAAAAATAATAACATGCAATTTTGGCGCAAAACCGTGTGCTATAATCCACAGTTTTTTGTGAAAAACCCAAGTCTCAAAAAAAAAAATTTGAGAAAAAGTTTTGGGGTTGGTCTCCACTGTGTTAGAACATCGCTTTTAGGTGACACCGTGTGGTTTGACCGTCAAAATTGGACACAGTTGGTATCGCTTGCGTGGACATGGTTAAGAGTGAGCATGGAAATGACACAGTTTAAGACAAGAAGTACTTGCCCTTAACCCTAAACTCATGGTCAAGATTTTCGTTTCTATTGGAACACTTTCTAAAAATCTTGTTTTACCAATTGTAAAATTATGGCACGGGAAAATTTTAAAAAGAAAGGGGTTTGGCATAGTTTGGCACGTGTTGAGGTGTCATGGCATACCGAAACATGCCAAACCTATCAACACCATTTTTTCTTAAAATTTTTCTCTGCAATAATCACACCATTGGTAAATCTTAATTTTTAAAAGTTGTTTCAATTGACGGAACTAAAAAATCTCGACTCCTTTATTTTTTACGAATTTTCTTGTTTTCCGACTTTGGAAAATCCTATAAAAAAATCGGGTCGAGATTTTTGCGTTCCGTCAGTTTGAAAAATGCTTAAAAATAATGATTTGCCGCAGAGAAAATTTTGATGAAAAAAAAAAAAGAACATGCAATTTTGGCCCAAAACCGTGTGTTATAGTCCACAGTTTTTTTTTGAAAAACCAAAGTCTCGAAAAAAAGAATTTGAGAAAAAGTTTTGGGGTTGGTTTCCATTGTGTTAGAACATCGCTTTTAGGTGACACCATGTGGTTGGACCGCCAAAATTGGACACAGTTAGCATCACTTGCATGGACATGGTTAAGAGTATGAGCATGAAAATGACACAGTTTAAGACAAGCAGTACTTGCCCTTAACCCTAACCTCATGGTCAAGATTTTCGATTCCGTCGGAACACTTTCTAAAAATTATGTTTTACCAATTGTAAAATTATGGCACGGGAAAATTTTAAAAAGAAAGGGGTTTTGTATAGTTTGGCACGTGTTGACGTGTCATGGCATGCCCAAACATGCCAAACCTATCAACACTATTTTTTCATGAAATTTTTCTCTTGAATAATCTCACCATTGGTAAATCTTGATTTTTAAAAGTTGTTTCAATTGACGGAACTAAAATTTTTTGACCCCTTTATTTTTTACAAATTTTCTTGTATTCTGACTTTGGAAAATCGTATAAAAAAAATCGGGTCGAGATTTTTGCGTTCCTTCAGTTTGAAAAATGCTTTAAAAATCTTGATTTGAGACTGGGAAGATTTTGATGAAAAAATAATAACATGCAATTTTGGCTCAAAAACCGTGTGCTATAGTCCACAGTTTTTGATGAAAAACTAAAGTCTCGGAAATTTTATTTTTTTTTTGAGAAAAAGTTTTGGACTCTATCTGCACGGTATTAGAACATAGTTCTTGGGTGACACCGTGTGGTTGGACCACCAAAATTGGACACGGTCAGTCTCGCTTGCGTGGACATGGTTAAGGGTACGTGCATAGAGATGACACAGATTAGGACACGGAGTACTTGCCGCCCTTAACCTTAAACTCATGGACAAGAGCATAGGAAATGGCACATGCATTCGGGAATTTCAGCATTTTTGCTGTACGGGAAGTATCTTTTTTTATTTTCCAAAGTTGGAAAACGGGATAAATCTTTTAAAATAAATGGATCGAAATTTTTGAGTTCCGTCACTTTGAACACACTCTAAAATCCATGTTTTACCGATGGTGAATCTTATGGCACGGAAAAATTTCAAAAAGAAAGGAGCATATATGACATGGTTTGGAAAGTTTGGACGTGCCATGGAGGCACCTTGGAAATTGGCATACCTCCTTGTGAACTGCAGTTTTTTTTTTTTTTAATTTTCCCTTTCCAGAAGCATACCGTTTGTAGAGCATAATTCTTAGAAGGTTTTCAAATTGACGGAACACGAAAAGATTAAGCAAATTTTTTTTCTATGAATTTTCTATTTTTCCGAATTTGGAAAATCGTAAGAAAAAATCGGCTCGAGATTTTCGAGTTCCGTCAGTTGGAACACCTTTTAAAAATCATGCTTTACCAATGGTGAAATTATGACATGAGAAAATTTTAAAAAGAAAGGGGCTTGACATGGTTTGACACGTTTAGAGGTGTCATGGCAAGCCGAAACATGTCAACACCTTTTTTTCTTAAAATTTTTCTCTACAATAATCTCACTATTGGTAGAGCTTGATTTTTAGAAATTGTTTCAATTGGCGGAACTAAAAAATCTCGACTCTTTTATTTTTTACGAATTTTCTTGTATTCCGACTTTGAAAAATCGTATAAAAAATCGGGTCGAGATTTTTGTGTTCCGTCAGTTTGAGAAATGCTTTAAAATAATGATTTGAGGATAAGAAAATTTTGATGAAAAAATAAGAACATGCAATTTTGGCCCAAAACCGTGTGCTATAGTCCACAGTTTTTTTGTGAAAAACCAAAGTCTCAAAAAAAAAATTGAGAAAAAGTTTTGGGGTTGGTCTCCACTGTGTTAGAACATCGCTTTTAGGTGACACCGTGTGGTTGGACCGCCAAAATTGGATACAGGAGCATCGCTTGCATGGACATGGCTAAGAGTATGAGCATAGAAATGACACAGTTTAAGACACGAAGTACTTGCCCTTAACCCTAAACTCATGGTCAAGATTTTCGAGTTCCGTCGGAACAGTTTCTAAAAATCATGTTTTACCAATTGTTAAATTATGGCACGGGAAAATTTTAAAAAGAAAGGAGTTTGACATAGTTGGCACGTGTTGAGGTGTCATGGCATGCTGAAATATGCGAAACCTATCAACACTATTTTTTCTTGAAATTTTTCTCTTGAATAATCTCACCATTGGTAAATCTTGATTTTTAGAAGTTGTTTCAACTAACGGAACTAGAAAATCTCGACCCTTTTATTTGTTATGAATTTTCTTGTATTCCAACTTTGAAAAATTTTATAAAAAATTCGGGTAGAGATTTTTGCGTTCCGTCAGTTTGAGAAATGCTTAAAAATCTTGATTTGAGGCTGGAAAGATTTTCATGAAAAAATAATAACATGCAATTTTGTCCCAAAAACCGTGTGCTATAGTCCACATTTTTGGTGAAAAACCAAGGTCTCGGAATTTTTTTTTTTTTTTTGAGAAAAAGTTTTGGGCTCTATCTCCACGGTATTAGAGCATTTTTAGCATACTCTTAGCTCTTTAGCTATTTTAGAGAGCATGTTTAGCTTTTCAGCTATTTTAGCAGCTGCACCAACCTCCTAAATGGCTCTTTACTTTAACATTTAGCTATATGGCTCCTAAATATAGTGAGCGAGATGAGGCTCTCTATTTTTTTTTTTAATTTAAAACATTCATTTTTAGTTGTTTTGTGTAATTATTAAATACACTTAAGTCATTTTTTATTCATTAAAAAAAATTTAATTCAATAGTAGCTAAAGTAGAGAGTATTGGTGTAGATGTATTTTCAAACTGGCTAGCCAAAATAGTTTTTTGGCAAGAATTGTAATCCTCAAATTTAATTTTAATAAGATTGACACCCTATCTCAAAAAATAATCTCATTGATACTTGTGAAATTAATGCCTACAATTGACGGAGATTGGAAAATATTTTTTTTTTTTTTTTAAAGCAATTCTAGGTTTACTAGCTATCTAGATCAAGCATGAGATCTGCAATACGTACATAATCGAATTTCAAACTTTATTGATGATATAAACTAAGGAGGAGTTTAATTCATACGATATCTAGATCTAGATCTATACCAACGGTGGTCATGATCGGATTGGCACTTGGTAGTCTCAAAAGCACTAGTCGTCATATTGGCAGATTGTGATCCATTAAACTTCAAAGGAACCTTCAAGTAACATGAGAACACAGAATTCCAGTGCTGACCTGCCATCAACTTGGAGATGGACTTGTAAGTTATTCCAAGATGGAGCTTGACGACAATGTAGTAGTAATTTGGTGACCCAGCTGCATCGGTGACATCGTCGTCAGTAATACTATTATCATTCAGTTGCACTTTCAATGAAGTCGTATTCTTTTCCGGTTGGTGAAATTCGGCGACCCAGATCTGCATAGAAAACCACCTGCGGTTGCGGTAATCGGCGACGACTAGAGTGTCGTCATAATAGATGCGGAAATACTTGTTTGGGTTTCGAAGGGTGATGTTGAGGGCGAGGTTACTGTAGTGGAGGGTGCCGTTGGCCGTGGTGGTAATGTTGAACTGGTTGAGGGAAGCATCAGTCACGTCCATCTTTAAGGGATGCGGTTGATTGATTACGTTGGCTACTATTAAACCGACGCCTGCAGCTATGAATAGCAGTACAAACATGCATGATGCGTAGCAGGGCCGGCCCTGAGAAATTGGGGGCTCAAGCCGAGCCGAGTAAAAACTCAAGGTCTCGGGGAAAAAAAAAACCAATATTCCAAGAAAAATTTAATCTATGAGCCAACATATTTCTTATTAAGATCACAAACCTTGCTATGCTTGCTAGAAAACATAACAGAGTTGGTGAACCTGTTGTTTGAGAGATTGAGCTTCTTGTTTTGTGTTTTGACATATTAAAAGAGGGAAGAACTGCACTATACAAACTTTTTTTGAACTGGGTAAATATGTAAAAAATATTGGGGCCAATTGGGTTGAATTTTGAGGCCAATAGAGTTGGGGGGCCATAGGCGCATGCCTTGCCCGCCTTGCCCAAGGGCCGGCTCTGATGCGTAGTAGTACTCGTAGGTTCTTCGTACGTTCTCTCTCTTTCAGTGTGAATGTGATCCATAGTTAGTTTGTGATGCAAAACAATAAGCTAGCCGGGCTGTATATAGTAGAGATCGATTATCTCGCCTCTCTAGCAGGGTTAGGGTTATTGTTTCTAGCTCCGCTGGTGTCTTCTATGATTTTATTTTCTCGATCAAGCTTGGAGGTATATATATAGGCAATACGTTGAATCAAATTAGGAAAGTAAACATAATTCAATTAGCTAGGAATAGGAAACCTAATTTTATGAGGTTAACGTACGTCTGTGATTTTTTTATTTTTTTTTCATATTAATTTTCATAATACTTTTTCATTTTTTTAATTTCCTTAGTTGACCTAAAAATAATCTTTTAAGTTCTTTGCATAATAAGGTTCCTAATATTATTTACACATGCTTGCACAATATGTTGGAATCACATCTAGGACTTTTTGGTCTATGTATGTAAAGAATTCATTACAATAATGTAAGTGCAAGTCACATTCATGAGTATCTAGTCGGTGAATATAATATTTTTGTTACATTTGTGGACTTAAAAAAGAAAGAAAAACTAGACCAAAAGGCTCTGCTAGCTAGGGTTTGGTCGCATTGCACTTTCTCATGCCTTGTCCGACGGCGCGTCCTAGGGGCGTTGTCGTCAGACAGACCAGACGGGTTTGGTTGCCCTTTGCTGAGTGCTCGTGGATCGTAGGTGGTCGGAGGAGATTTTGCAGGTTGACGGCGTCTCTAGTTTCTTGTTGGACCCAGTCTCTTTCGCCTGGAATCGAAGGGGTCGGTAGGGAGGATGGGCAAAAGGGTGGTGGCTGGCGGGTGTGGTCTATTCCATTTCGTCGACACTTAGCCTTCTATTCAGATTTTGAAAAATTATATTAAAAAAATCGGATTTAGATTTTTGTGTTCCGTCAGTTTGAGAAATGCTTAAAAATCATGATTTGATGCTGCAAAGATTTTGATGAAAAAATAAGAATTTGCAATTTTGGCCCAAAAACCGTGTGCTATAATCCACAGTTTTAGATGAAAAACCAAGGTCTCAGAATTTTATTTTATTTTTAGAGAAAGTTTTGGGGTTGGTCTCAACAGTATTAGAACATCGTTCTTGGGTGACACCGTATGGTTGGACCGCCAAATTTAGACACAGTTAGCATCGCTTGCATGAACATGGTTAAGGCTAGGGAACGAGTTAGCATGGAAATGACACATATTAAGACACGGAGTACTTTCCCTTAACCCTAAACTCATAGACAAGAGCATTGAAATTAGCACATGCATTTGTTTTGGTTTGGCCACGAGAATGGGCGAGGGCAAGGGCTTGGCCAATAGAATGAACGGGGGCAAGAGCTCGGTCATTAGACTGGGATGGGCCATAAAAAATTTATTATAAGGTACAAATTTATTATAAGGTAAAAATTTGTACGGACACTCAGAACAATGTAATCTATGATTAGAAAAAATTTCAGAATTTTTGCGGCAAGGAAAATATCTTTTACTATTTTCGACAGTCGGAAAACGGAGAAAATCATTAAAAATAAAGATCTAGATTTTTGAGTTTCGTTTGAACACGTTCTCAAAATCATGTTTTACCAAGGGTGAGATTATGGCACAAGAAAATTTCAAATAGAAAGGGGCTTGACATGGTTTGGCAAGTTTAGATGTGCGAGGGGGGAACCTTGGCATGCCTCCTTGTGGACTACAATTTTTTTTTTCAAATTTTCCCTTGCCGGAAACATACCGTTCGTAGAGCATGATTTTTAAAAAGTGTTCTAATTGACGGAACTCAAAAAGATCAAGCGGATTTTTTTCGAATTCTATGAATTTTCTAAATTTGAAAAATCGTGGTCGAGATTTTTGAGTTCCATCGGAACACCTTTTATATATCATGTTTTACTAATAGTTAAATTATGGCAAGGGAAAATTTTAAAAAGAAAGGGGCTGGTCATGGTTTGGCACGTGTTGAGGTTGATAAAGTAATCTGGGCGTCACAACCAAAACCAATTGGCAATGGTTAGAGAGGCCCAAATCCTTATAAACACATTTGCAAAGTCTCTTTTCTCCAATGTGGGACAACACTCCACATTCTCACACGCCTCCGCACGTGTGGCGAATTTTCAAGCCATACACGTGGACAAATTATATTGGGTGACGTGGAGCACGTTTGGCCACTTGGCTTCACATGTGGGCGAACCTGCAGCTCTGATACCATGATAAAGTAATCTGGGCGTCACAACCAAAACCAATTGGCAATGGTTAGAGAGGCCCAAATCTTTATAAACACATTTGCAATGTCCCTTTTCTCCAATGTGAGACAACACTCCACATTCTCACATAGGTGTCATGGCATGACATGTCAATCCTTGTTAATACAATTTGTTCTTGAAATTTTTCTCTGTAATAATCTCATCATTGGTAAATCTTGATTTTTAGAAGTTGTTCGAACTTAAAAATCTCGACCCTTTTATTTTTTACGAATTTTTTTGTATTCTGACTTTGAAAAATCGTATAAAAAAAATCAGGTCGAGATTTTTGTGTTCCGTCAGTTGGAGAAATGCTTAAAAATTATGATTTGAGGCTGGCAAAATTTTGATAAAAAAAATAATAAATTGCAATTTTGGCATAGAAATCGTATGCTATAGTCCACAGTTTTGGGCGAAAAATCAGGGTCTTAGATTTTTTTTTTTAGAGAAATTTTTTAGGTTAGTCTCTACATACGGTGTTATAACATCGTTCTTGGGTGACACTATGTGGTTGGATCGCCAAAATTTGAAATTAGTTCTATATTTCTGTTTGCAGATCGTAGACTACATGCTGCCAATATCGATCAGTGAAGGAAAAAAATCAGGGATCAGCCACACAGATCACTATATATATATATATATATATACATCTGAATGTCAACTACATGCATTAAGTAATCAACTACATGCAGGACAAGCTAAGATTTGAATCGGAATATCATTGAAAAGAAAAATATATAGATCCAAAACAAATAAAGTAACCATACATAAATATTTTCTTTTGCAATTAAGCTTACTTTCAGGGTTGTATCATTTCTTGTGCTAATTCGCGATTTCGATCACTCTCATCACCCACTTGGTTTTCGATGGACTACAAAGGTAGCAGCCGCAAGAGGCAGGTGTGATGCTGCCTAATGGCAATGGTACGTACGTACGTACTGGGCTAATGGCTATGCCAGCTTCGAGAAATCCAGGCCAAATTCTTCTCTCTTCAAATCGCTTCCGGCCAGTATCTAGATATGAAATAAACTATACCTACTCGATCTTCAAATGGTTGCAATGGGAGTCCAAATTGATGGTTGACATATATTGAACATTTGACATTAATTTCAGCTTTAATTTTAAGGAATAGGTACAAAGTGATCGAATTGACCCCATATATAGTTTTAGGTTGACTATTGCAAATGCAACTTAATAAACATCATTAAAAACCGGGTATGTACGTATATATATAGCATGTTGGCAATTGCCTGCATGAAGATCTTGGCAAGCAACGATCCAAAGCGCGCGGTTGCCAATACTTGGCTCGATGGCGATGGCAGTGCCGTACGTCCTTCCAACCCTCACCTGGCTAACTCCTTGTCCTTGCCGCTCCAAGAACGCCATAAAACATTGTACTCCTTCTTTAAGACATCCCCCAACCCCCTCAACCACTACCACCACAAGTAAAAAGAAAACAGCCATAGACAGGCTGGGTGCTAGGCGCCGCCTAGGCATGGTTGCGGCCAGGCCAGCTAGCCTCGATGCTCGACAACAAAATCCCGACGGATTTGCCACCACCATGCTTTCTACCAAAAACCCTAGCAGAACTTTGGTGTTTGGACTTCTAAATCCCTATATCCGAACATAAATTTTTTTTTTTTCCCGCTGTTAATTCAAATAGAACGTCTAGGTTTAGGACTTAAGAATGTGTACCTAGGTTTGGTGTACGTCGTTGGCATAAGATAATCTCTAACCAAAAAAAATAAATAGCTAAAACTGTGTCCTCGTAAGTCGTACCCACCCCCAAAAGCTCAAGGTCTCATGGAGACGACACGAGCAAGCATTTTTATATTGCAGCATTTCAAAGTTCTAAGACATCCATTCCATTCCTCCATGGCTTCACAATTCCACATGACTAATTAGTAATTAAGATGTAGAAGAACCAATTGCATGATCAAGTGAGGAAGAAGAAATTGGTCCCCACAAGTGAATCACGTGAGAGAAAGAGAGAATAATCCATAAGTAGGCATGAATTATGAATATCAAACTGAAGTTCCCATCCAAATATGGTAAATACTAAAAATCTCACTCTTCTCGACCACTCGTTGACTCGTACGGAATAGTCAATGTAACACAACTCAATATCCGACGGGTCTAAATGGCCCACGTGGGGTTCTCCCACGTTGCAACATTATTGTAAAGTCCACCTGAGACTGAGACTTGTGAGAGGATCTAGGGGGAGACGACGGGCACTGTTGCCGACATGCACCGCAGGTGTCCACGTGGGAACAGAAGATTGGGATGGTGGGGAACACTGGAGATGACGCACGTGTCGACCCACCTGAGCCCGAGGATTGCGGGATCTTTGATTCCTTGTACAGTGCCTTTAGATTATTGTCCCCGGCGGGCCTAAGCCAGCTTCTCGATCTGGTTCATAAGGTAGACATTAAGTATGGATATTATTGCGACTTAATTCTTGAAAACGTGTTTCTTTTGAATTAGAATACATGACTGAGATAGGAGAAAGTGATAGCAGCTTAATAAATTTGTAGGGTTAATATATCCATCTGTATATACACTTCGACAATAGTTCACGACTAACTCTTTGTAGTGTATATAGATTAGTTTAATTTACAGTCATAGACAAGTCTATATGTATCACTGCGAAGCTTTTCTAAAATTGTATAGAGTTGATCGGAACTTTCTACAATAGAGTTGCGAAGCTTTTAGGGGGGGCTTTTGGGTTTGGAAGTCATCTCATCCAAGGGTGGGGAGTGGGGGAGTTTTGATGATCGGGAGCTTTGTAGAATTTTCGGAGTTGATCTACTCTTGTAAGGACATAGCCTATCACTGTCAGATCGAGAGACTTAATCTATTGTTGAATTTCTCTATATTTTATGAGCCTCTAGCATTGTTGCTTCTTATGATTACAAGCTATCAAGTTTCAAGAAAAAAGAGAATTAGTGTTTGTCACTTGCATATAACAACAAATTTTCGTGCTCATTTTGCTTCTGAATGGCAGAATCTACATGAACTAAAAAACAAAGAACATCAATTTGTCAGGCGGGTAATGGCATGTGTTGTAGAACACAATCTTCGTGCTGGTTAAATCTGTATGGATGTGTTGGTTGGTGAAATACCTTTTATCTGACGGCAGATGTTATACCAATAGCTACTATTCCAATGCGGGAAAAGTGAGTTACTGAGAGATTACAAATTAGAGATGGAATTGATGCTGAGTTTGGTTTTTTAACTTCATATGACTATAGAGATTGTGGGAATATTACTGTGAGCTATCTTGAGAATAAAGATGTTAAAGAATTATCCCAACTTGATTAACGATTCTCGAGATGATTAGACCAAATGGACGCTAAGCAATTGAAGGCCTCAACTAACCTTGAAGCGTTTACAACTTTACGATTCCATGAAATAGTAAAAATACTTGAAGTTTAATTTCGCAAATGGAATCCCATAAAAAATCTGGTGATAACTGGTATACACTTGCAAACAATAAAGATATATATAGTTATTTCTCTAGAATTTTGTGACCATATGCATCTAAAACATTATAATAAAGAATGCTTCTATTCATACCTCCAAGTTTAGTTTTTGGACCTCCTCCCATTCCAAACTTTCACATCAAACTTCTAGTTTAATTTACCTTCTCTTATTTTTCAATACACTTTCATCTCTCTTTTCCACTCCCAGATTGCAAAGTTACACACCACCTCGACATCCTCTTCCCCTCTTGGATTCCTGAGCTCCATTATATTAATTGTTTAAATTAACTTCACATTGATTATATTGCTCTTCCAAATCGGACTGGAATTAGTGAGAAGGGCTGGTCATGACTCATGAATAGCGACCATCCCTTTTTTATTTCCCTTTGTCACCCAAATTGCATTGGCCAGTTTCAAATCATAATAAGTCAATAACTTCACATCCGATGACTAAACTGATGACCATGATATCAGAGAGAGGACACTGTCCTTCTCCAGCGCGAGTCAGCCTAGCTGCAATCGCAGAAATTATAGTTGTTTTTTTTTTTTTCAGTTTTCTTGATGGACCGAATTGGAATTAAAATTTTCCAAAAAGTATTGGAGGACTACATACCAATTTTAGAATTTCTCTATAATAAATATTTATAAAAAAAATTACAGGTAATATTAATATTGTTGGGATGAGTCTAAATACGTGTTTAGTTGTTTTGCTTGAATGACATAGCAAAATTTTATGTACAACTGTTGAAGTTTCTCAACTCTCACAGACAGCTACCAAGTCACAAAGTCGAACCAAACTCAGTCCAAACCCAATTTCTCCAAACTTAGGAAGAGGAGAGGAGAAAGATTTAAGAGGAACAATCTAGTTGAGACTAATGACCAATGTGAGATTTCAGATTATTCTATACACACACGATTAATTAGGACATGTCAATACTAAGCTATATCCATAACCCATTTGGTAAACAGAAAAAGAGTAAAACGACGAAGACAAAAAGGATAAAACCTAATAATAGAATCAAATTCATTGACTGTAAATTGGAAACGTCTTGAGTGTTTCGGGCACTAGTGCTCCATATTTTTTTAAGACCACACTTATAAAGGGCAAGATGGAGATTTACAGATCCAACGGTCCAGATTATTGCTGACATGCCTAAGCACTAGTGCTTTGGGCATTGTAGAATTTTTCCTGTATACTACGTGAAAAACATTCTTCAATAACGTCTCAACCTTCATTTTTCAGCTATAAGTTTAGAACACAGGTAGATATAGAGTAACAAATGGAGCTATAACTATATGTTCAATTCAGAATAAATGGTTTATATTAGACAAATGCTTTTTACTATAGTCAATGATGTTCTCTCAATCAAAACATTTTTAAGTCCTAATGTAACCATGCATGAATACTCATTTGCAGAAGTAATCATTGTAAAAAAATTCATGATACAGGAAAGACTTGATGCTCAGAGAATTAAAATTGATCAAGATTTTCCTATGTTTTGGTTGGTACATATTGACATATATCTTTGTTGTATAATTGGGATGCCGCTTGGCTATCATCATCTAACTTTTCAATCAAACCAAACCATCTAATTTTATTCATCACATCTAATTAACCTTTTAGTTTTCTTTGTCATGTCAACCCATATCTTATCTCAAGCCAAAACTAACTCCTCTATAAATAATAATAAGTATAGTTTAGTGCGAACTCTTAATATCAACTAATTAACCACTAATTTAACAGTATTTCTCATATCTTAGACACACGTTGTAATTACTCTTCCAAAATTTAGAAAACAAAAACGTACGTGAACTGTTAATCAACATATATACACACATAGGGTTTGTATGCCTCACCAAAATCAACCAAGAAAGAGATTGCCAAGCATGCACAAATAATTATGCGGAGGTTGTTTAAACTTTAAAAATACACAAGCACACGTACAGATACACAGACATGACGGAAATTTCCATTTCTGGTTTCAGGAGCAACCTATTGAAACTAATCTAATCATAAACCCTTCAAATGTGACATTCAATCAGATAAAGTCCAAAAAGGAGAGTCCAATACCACCCTACCATACTTTGAAATAAAGGATTTTGTTGTCCGGGTGGATTAGATATAGTCTCCAAAATTTCGATCTTTATTTGCCCTGATGGGTCATTTTATTAATTTAAGTACTACTTTTAAACATGTTTGTCTTCTAGTTTGCATCAATAACAGTAAAGGTAATCTTAGGATTGTCTTTTTGCCTAATTATAGATCTAACAAGATTATCTTTAAATCAGTACCTAACCCAGATTTGACTATATATAGTCTCGTGAGCTTTCCACTTCTCTAATAATTTGTCATCCATGAATATGATCCTTGCTTCTTTTCCCTAATGGGGAATACAAAATATGAATAATGCTCTTGAGAATGATCATGTTTCATGTTTGATTAAATATACGCCAAATGAAAATTACAATTATGATATCAGCACATCATGTCATACACAATCATCAATTAACGTCAGATAGCCACTTGCTAACTAGATGCATGTATATATATGGGGGGTTTGATTGATTTAACATTTAATATAGAAATTAGGCAAAAATTCTATAACTACTAATTAAAATATCTGATATTAATTGAGCTTCTAGTACAATAATCATATCATATTTCAGCTACTAGCCTCTCCTAGGTACTACTTCTAGCTCCTTGCTAGAGATTGAAAGAGTAATTTCAGAGTTACCCCCAAAATCCTAATTAGGGCCAACTCCCCAAAACCTAGGATTTTCATGAACATCACAAACAAAATCATCAATTATAGCACCATTTCCATTAAAGGAAATGAAGATCAAGGAGAAATATACCCATTTATGACAAAGTTGCAGAGGACGTCGTACCACTAGTAGTAGTAGTTGTTGATGTTGGGGTTGGGGTTGGGGTTGGCCTAGGCTTGGGCCTCTTCCTCTTCTTGTCATAGCTCACTCCTCTCGCTTTTGACTGGAAATCACGAACCTCGCGCAGGTACAGCCTCACGGCCCTGGCCCCGAACGGGTTTGCCTCGGGCCGCCCACCATGCTCCTCGTAGGCGGCCCGGAGGCGCCCGATGAGCGCGTCCAGGCTGCCCCACGCCTGCCGAAGCGGGCAGGGGCAGGGAGCGGGCGGGTTGGGCATCCCGAAAAAGGGGCAGCTATGGTTGTGGATCTTGGTCTTTCCGAACTGATCCAAGTACCGGAGGAACTCCAGCACGTGGGCCCCGCTGCACATGGGGAGGGACAGTGGAGGGCGGTGGTTGCGGAGGTACTGGCAGAAGGTGTTCCAGTCTCGCCTCTTCTGGTTCTCGTACCGGCTCGGAGAAGTAACAATAGCGCTACTGTTACTGTTTGTCCCTGAACCATTAGTAGTAGTAGTACTAATGGTCAAGGCAGATGAGGTGGGATTGTTGGTTGGAGCTGATGAAAGCAAGTCCATGGCTGTGGTTCTTCTTCTTCTTGGTTTTTTAATTTCTAGGGTTTTTCTCTTTCTTGGTGGAGTTGTCTGTTTGTGGGTGAAATGAGTGAGAGAGAAAATCTTATGCTTGTTGCAGTGGCGTCAACATTGGCCAAAAGAAGATAAAGGTGAGATGGTGCATGGTTTCCATGAATAAAATTTGTCAAATTTGTCAGAAATGGAAGAAAAAGAAACTAAATTTGGGTTTGGGGAATCTAGTTAGGGGAAACCGGTTCATTAGCTGGCTTGAGTGACTTGCTAGCTAGTCTGCAATAAATCTTGGGAAGACTGCAGTTAGATAATATTTTGGGGCTGGGAAATTGATTTCTGAGATGGTTCTTAGATCATGATGATGATGATGCATCTTTTTATCTTTGAGGAAAAAGGGAAGCACCTGAGACTCTGAGAGAGTTATTAGACATTGGGGTCTGAGATAGAGAGAGAGAGAGAGAGGGGTCAAGGGTGAAAGAGTGAAGAGTGGGGGAGCTAGGTGCTGTTCAGTCTGTGTTAAGAGGGACTGAGAGTTGAAATAAAGTTAACAGGAGGAAGAAGTAAAGTTGGAGGAAAAGTATTTTGCCTGAATAGGACAAGTTAGGCAGGCTTGATGGTGACCATTGCCACACAGACACTGACATACGTGACATTGTTATAAATAAAACTACCAACTCCTCTCTCAACCGAGAACCATCAAATTATATTGTTTTTTTTTTTAGTTAATTACATAGTAACTTCTAAATTCTACCGCATTTTTACTTAATATATGATTATATCCTCTCTGCGCTTTATAAACTTAAACTTTTAACCGTGGATAAGATGCATTTCATATATAGCTAGGTAGTTAATTAGCAACATAATATGATGTACCTAGGAAACTTCAACACGATCTCATCCAAAAACTTCTGTCTCATGTATCCTATACTTATTTCTTGATTTGTATGATGCTTGATCAATGTGAGTTGACTTATATTTATCTGATCTTCAATTAATATGATGACAAACATCATTTTACATGAAAAAATAAAAGGTGTGTTAGTTACACTTTACATTCTCGAAATAGTGTCATATTGCGCCAAGTATTTTAAATTATATTTTTTAAAGTACAGTAATAAGAAGTAAAATATTTATCTATTACTCCATTACTGAGTGTGTTAACGGAATTATAATTCACAATTAAATAGTATCACTAGTAAGTCTCGACTTTACTCATCTCAGTTAGGAGTAACATTTTTGTCACCAAAACTCGATTACCACTTCTGACTGCGCTGAACCGCATCTACGGTTTTTTGTTTCAGTTTAGCAGTAAATTTGTTCTCCAAACACAGAGTTAGCGCGGTAAGTAGGTTCTTGAGAGTATTAGCAAAGGTGAAAAATGGTAAATGACATATTTGCAGAATTGCAAGTTCTCGTTGGATTAACCAACCATTGCAAAAATGGATATCATCATAGTTTTGGTTTCCAAACTTAGAGAACCAAGTTGGCCGGTTTGGGGTCGGTGACGATCAATACTCCCACCTGCTAAAATCAAGTCTATCCCTAATACTCCGACATGCTACTTAAAAAAACAAATCTTGAGTCACATCTAAGTTCTAATCTAATGTGATTGGGTTAAAATGTTTATTATTATTATTATTATTATTTTGAGAATGGAATTAATTTTTCTAAACAGGTTAGTGGCAATTAATTCTTAGAAAAGGAATAATAGCGTAGGAATTCAAAATATGAAATGAATATCTATTTTTTGTTGGGGACCGTGAGGGAGGATGCTTTTGTAGAATGCAGGGTCCAACCTAACAAATGATTCCTTGCCAAAAAAAAAAACCTAGCAAATGATTGATTGATTGATTGATTGATTGATTTTCAACAGTGATTAAGCACTAAAAGCTCCGAAAATTCTTGCACACACCAAAGTGCATATGCACTCTGATGATTTGAACCGTTGGATCGGCCAACTCTTCATCCAACCACACATACCCCCTGTATGCACACCGTTAGATCGCCCACCCTTGCATGTCAGCCGTTGGATCGCTCCAGTGCATATGCACTTCGGTGCATGCAAGACACTCTCCTAAAAGCTCCATTAATATTAATAAGAAAGAAAGGAGAAACTGCTACAAAATTATAATCAGAAAGAAAATAGTAAAGTTGTTTTTACAATACAATACTCGGGTCGGGCCCTTAGAATTTGCTATCCAGAATTCCAGATTATGCTTTCCAGTTAGGGTAACAAACATACTTCCTGCATTTGGAATCTCAAACCCAACAAACAATACGTCGCACATTTCACAACCATTCACATTTTATTAATTAACATTGTGCTAAAGAAATGAAGGACACACTAAACAAGAATTCACAAACATTTCTTTAATTTCCCTGGCCTTAGGCCTGTTACATATTAGGGAGCAAAATGGGTTTAATAGTACTGTTTTACTCAAATTCTTGCTTTGTTTTTCATTATGCTCAATTTAAGGTGCACTGTTATTCTCTATAATCCTCCTTCATCTAGTCATTAGATTAAATGATCAAAACTTCCCTCGTATCAAACTTTATCGATTAGTTATTGATTTAATAGTATTTTTTTCACGATATTATTGTTCTTTCAAAAGTTAAAATAATTAGTTCTTCCAATCAAAGTAAAAAAGTTTGACGATGAAAACTACTAGAATTTTACTAGATGGTTTTGCCCATTACTCGATGGATATTATTAGATGAGCATTCATTGCGTGTTTATGTTTATGCCATTCGCAAGTTCTTACAAATCCAAGAGATTGTTATCAAGCAATAAAGATTCAAAGAAAGCAACAAATTAACCAATGAGGAACCTTCACAGAAAATTCCCTATGCTTTCATCCAAAGTCTTGTGCTATGTTTCATGTGAATTGACAACTCCATCGCCAATAGAGAGTATTTATCCTACTTTTAGCAAACCAAACATCCAGGATGCATGGTTTGCTTTATATATTTGAGTGATGGACAGATGGGAAAGGCAATTGGCTACCAAAAAAAACCCACAACTGTTTCTTCAATTGTCAAATTGGACACAAACTTATTAGTCTTATTCAACTTCCGGCCAATTCTATCGCTAAATAATGTCCTCACATGGGTTTAATTATGTATGCTTCCTCAATGGATTCAGATAAGGGGGTGGGGTGTTACTTCTGGTCACAAGCTAAGTGCTCGCTTTCATAGTACGTACTACATGGTTTTGTTTGATTCTATTATGGATCATTTTCAATATATTAATCGACCATGACAAACTAGGGGAGAGAGATAATGAGAAGAAACGTACTCTTCCAGCGGAAGGTATTCCATGCACGGAACGTGCACATGCACGTAGCGCTGAGATGCACACGATCATGATATTTAACGGTCAACCGTTATGATCGAATTAGTTAAACAAAACTAGACCGTTGGATCTCTATTTGGACGGCTGATATTGAACGTGCTGTTGCACGGACAGTGCATAGAATAATTTCCACTCTTCCAGTCTTCCATACATGTAGAAATTTCAATCTCATTTAGGCACTGTTTTGATACGACAACGACCTATAGCAGCCACCTGCCCCAATTTACCGAAAGCAAAGTTATCTACATGCTAATTAAATTAAAGGGTTTTTATCATAAATGGTACCTGAACTTTATGTCAATTATATACATAGTACCTGAACTTCACTTTTGATCACAACCAGTACCCGAACTTTTCGTTTTTATCTTAAATGGTACCTAAATTTTTTTGTTTTTTTTTTCTTTTCAATTTTTGACCGTAGGATGAATTTGTTTTAATTTTTTAACGGTAGATTTGGCGATATGTACTATTTATGATGAAAACGAAAAGTTCAGGTACCATTTGTGATCAAAAGTGAAGTTCAGGTACTATGTATATAATTGAGGTAAAGTTCAGGTACCATTTGTGATAAAAACCCTAAATTAAAAATATTTTCAATTCATAGCCTTTACTGCTCGATATATTTTTTTGTTGTCTAAACAAATTTGGACTACTACTCGATTTATGCTCGTCCATTAATTGCCTAAGAGGCACTTTGAGAGCTGTAAAACTTCTTCTGAGTATGCACATTTGTGGCATATATATTATGGAATATTATGATTCATATGAGGCTTTTGCTCATGTATCAAATTGCTAAAACATTAGTACCAAATATGAAAAAAAAAACCAAGTACACACATTCATGACATTCAAAGTTTGACATCTAGGATCGACTTATTGTATTTATTTTTTGGTGCATATTACTGTCCCATATTCCCATCTACTCTATTAAGATGCCCATGATCTTTGCCATTTCTGTTTCTAAGCGGAATGCAGTTGGATTGCGTCCATACAGATGCTAAACTGATGAACTAGTAGCAAATGAAAAACAAAAAGAGAGAGACAAAGAAAAGAATAAGTTCATAACTGTTTCTTAGATAGAAAATATAATACACTCTACACAAATGATGAATTCAAATCACACAGATGACAAACTGATGAATTAGTACTTTAGTAGTATGACAGTATTTGGAGGAAAATTAAGAAACCAAAATTTCTCTGCTGTTGAAAGTGGTAGCCAAAAGTAGTACTAATTGGAATGGATTTTGATATGCAAATAAAATGAATCTTTCAACATATGCAAAAGCATTTTAGAATTGCATTTTTTATCCTAAATTTTCTTCCCTGTTGATCCTAAATTCAAAGAGTTGTTTGATCAACACAGAATTACAAAACTTGTAAATAAACTAGAGGCTTATATATAATAAAAGACCATAAGAGAAAGAAATGCACATACGGATAACAAACTGATGAACTAGTAGCAAGTATGAGAGTATTTGGAGGAACTGAAAAAAAAAACCAAAAAAACAAAATTTCTCTGTTTTAAAAGTGTTAGAAGGAATGATAAAAAGTCTAAGTTGATTTGATATCCAAATAACTAAAATGAATCTTTCAACATAGGCAAAAGCTAGCATTTTAGAGTTGCAGTTTCTATCCTCAATTGATCAATTCTCCTCTGTGTTCCTAATAAACTCAACAGTAACTCAATCTTCTAAATCTATTGGTAGAGTTGTTATGGTCAAAACAGAACAAATCTTGTAAGGAAACTTAAGGCAACGAAGCTTATATGTAATAAAAAGACCATGAGAGAACGAAATATATGCACATACCAGTACTTAACCCAGATGAGGATAACTAAACCCAATTAGTCTCAGTCTGAAAATCGAGGATGAATAAAATACCTGTATATATGATATAAATTGTTGAACAAGAATCCAAAAGTCTAAACGCATTTGCATGGATAATAACTGGTGACACTTGGCAGAGAGGAGAGTATTGATCGATCTAGTAAACATGTTTATGCCAATCGCATTTGCATGCAAGAAAATTGTGGAGGTCCCTCCTTACATTTCTTCGATGAGGGATGCAATGGCACCGCAATAGTTATAGTTACATTACTCCTCCAGCTTCTTTGGTTTCACATATTTGCTGACTGCTGAGGCTCACAACTTGATGGTATAGGTAATAGGCTTAGCAAACCCACCTCATGCTAATGCTTGGGGTAGATTGCAATACAAGTAACCAAGCATTATCTAGATTGCAATACAAGCTACTAACAAAATCAGTCAATGATAGATCTCTTATTCTTTTTGTGTGTGTGTGTGTGTGTGTGTGTGTAATATCCACAGGCTCAGCTCTGTGAGTGCTGTAAAATCTCTAGTGATTAGGCATAATTGAGGCTGATAAGATAGGAGTTAAACTAGACTTTGCAGATTGCAAACAAATTGAGTTTTCAAAACATCCAAATGATTACTGCCAACACTACAAATTTACACATTCACCACTTTCAAATCCAGAAAGATCGAATTTATTACTATCCGAGATGCTAAGCATTTTCAAAGAAGGATGAAAACCATTCTAGACATAGACAATGGTGGAGTTTCTCTCATTGGTGTCCATTTTCGTCAGGGGCTCCAGTCAGAGCTTTCTGCAGCATTTTCATAAAAGACACATAAATTTTGGCAAGAAGACAAAAGAAGTCGGAGATCAGTGTGATATAGTTTACCTGAAAGCATGATACAGTGTATTGCACATCACTTGCTGAAATTTGGTGGTGGAGAACAATCCTAATGCTGAAGAAAATGAAACTTCCAAGATTAGCCTCACATATATATGCTACATTCACACTGTAATAATCGATATGCATACAAAATTGTCTAACTGATGCAATGGGAAACCTTAGAGATCTAAATAAACACATCTGTGTTCAAGCTTTTGTGTGAATGCAAAATAATTTTTGGCAATTAACTGAACAATAAAATAAGTGAAGTTTAGAATACTGATGCATGGATCTTGAAAGACGTTTGAGAGGTGAAGCGGACCTTGATGAGCTTTCTCGCATCACAAGTATACCATTTTCTTCCAATTTCTTGCACAGCTTTTCTGCACTGATTGTTGAGCCCTCAAGAATATGAATATACACCTGGTCACACACAAAATTTGGTTCAGGGGTTATCGTAGATTATGACAAGCACTCATGTGAGTATGTGACATTACAACTTATATGATAAAACTATATTTTGTGGTAGAAACAAATTCACAGTTAGCCACTTTAACTTTGAACTGCAAACTCATGTTGAAAATGATTGGCATTGTAATCAAATTAAGTTGAACAAGTATTATACGTTTTGACCATTGGCATAACTAAATACTCACAATATTTGTCTCAACCGTCTCAGTATCCACTCGTAGTCCTTTGATTTGATTTAGTCCCTCTGAATGTACGAAAAATTGGCAAGTGAGAAACATCAAATGAGAAAAGCTTGACTGCTTGAGTAAAGATGTGATGACTCTCCTTAAGTTCAAACAAGAGTTTGGTATACTGAACCAAGTAGATTGAGAATGTACCTGCTAAAGTCTTCGCTTTCTTGTGATCACCCTCAAGCTTTGCAACATTTTCATGTAAAGCAACCAAAGCACCCGCACAAAGGATACCGACCTGCCTCATTCCACCACCTAAAGTTTTCCTGAGCCTTCTAGCCTAAGAAGCATAAAAACATTCACAAATAAAACTTCCAGGAAAAAAAAAAATTTGCCTTTGAGTTCACCACAAAAAAAATCTCCATATTACCTTAGTTATAAAGCTTTCGGATCCAACAATGACGGATCCAACAGGAGCACCAACACCTTTTGAAAGACAAACCTAGTTCATCATTTTGAAAGAAAAGGACATTAAGTGAATACTGTACCACATTATAAAGGAATCATTGAGATAAATTACCCAAAGATTGGGTTCTGATAACAATTATTGTCCACTAAAAGCTGTAGTTTGGTTAATAAACACACACATAATGATAAAAGATAACTAAAAGTTCCAATGATAGAAACCATACCGAAACTGAATCGGCTGCTTGCACGAGTCTATCAACAGGAACACCAAGTGCCTGTAAACCAATACTTTTGAATTAGATACTGAAGATGTACCTCAGATACCTCATATATTTAAATCAGGACAAAAGATCTCAATGATCGAAACCTAAGAATGTCCACCACATGTTTTAAGCACTATGTTTCCTCCTTTCAATGTTAGTCTTGAAAAAGATGGCAACCAATCATTTATGTATATTTGCATGTATGGTCAGCATCTAAGTTCATTATCTTACTTGAAAAAGTATGACCAGTTCTTTTGCAGTCTAAACTTCGATCTGAGATCATAGCCTTATTATAGATTGTTATGCAGACCATCATTCATACAAGTAACAAGTGACATGCATTAGTCATAAAACTCAAAACTAAATGCATGAAAAATTTAACTCACAATAGATGCATTGAAAATGCGGGCACCATCAATGTGAAGCTTTAAGCCATGCTTCTTGGCTATTTCTCCCACTCTGTCCGTGTACTCCACAGTTAGGCATCTACCACCGCAGCTGCATTTCGGAAAAGAAATTAAAAAAAAAAAAATCAGTCAGTTATTGGACTGCAAACACTCAGCTATAAGACATTTTGTTTTCATAGCTGAAGCAAAGAGGCTTTGGCTGGAGTCAAATAGCCCTTCACTCAGTTATGAGAAAGATAACCTCTAATATTAATCTATTCTTAGTCTTCCAAATACAAGGAAGTCAAGTCAAGCCTTCGAATTTTGTAAAATGAAAACATGTTAGTTGACCATGGCCATGGGTGTGGACGTAAAGCCAACAACATTAGAATATAAGCTGATGACCAACTTTTCTCAGGCCAACAACCTAAGCAAAATAAAAAAATAACCTGCAGTACTGAAAACAAAGTGGAAGACTAGGAGTCTACTAGATATCATATAGAATTCTTGAAACTAATCAAGTGGTTACCATATCATTATCTACACAATAAACAACACAAACCAAGTGTGCGTTTTAGAAATCAGATGGTCCTTACTTTGCATGTGAATTCTCTAAGCAGATAAGTCTCGTGGTTGGATACACAAGCTCTCCTCTTGGATCTCTAATGGTGGCTTCAATTAAATCAAGGTCCATTGTTCCGTCGTTGTTGTTTTTCACTGTTCTTGGATGTACTCCTCCAATTGTTGAGATGCCTCCATTCTCATAAATGTGAATGTGAGAATTATGCCCAAGAATGACTTCACTTCCTCTAATGTCACAATGAACCAAAACACTAATGAGGTTTCCCATAGTGCCAGATGGTACGAAAAGTGCTGCTTCCTTGCCCATGATCTTTGCCATTTCTGTTTCTAAGCGGAACGCTGTTGGGTCATAGCCAAGTACATCATCATCAACTTCAGCAGCTGCCATCGCAGCCCGCATTGTCTCCGTTGGTTTGGTGACCGTGTCCGAACGGAGATCCACTGTTTGAGTTACCATTTTTGCTGAACAAGAAACTAGTCCAATGAAACAAAAACACATAGAATTAGTTCGTACTCTGTTTCCTAGATAGAGAATGAATTCTAATCACAGAATACAGATAAACTGATGCTTACAGAATTGCCTTTCAGCAACCATTGCTTCGTACTTGACCAAAATGATCAATTACTAGTATGAAACAATTTGAGAGGAAAAGTTCAAAACTTTGCTTTTTTGAAAATGTGGGAAAAGAATCCCAAAAAACCAAATATCCAAATGAAATGAATCTCTTCAATGTAGACAAAAGCTAAAAAGCATTTTAGAGTTCCATTTGGATCCTAAACCCTCTTTGATATTGAGATATTTTTTTTTATGTTGATCCTAAATTCAAGGGTAAACTCAATCTTGTTAAACTTTTGGCAGAGTTGTTATGGTCAAAACAAAACAAAAATAGAATTTGTGAGGACCCAATTAAAAATTCCTCACCTTGAATCCAGTTCCAAGTGAATAGACCATTCCACCACACTAAAGAACTAGTCTTTAGGGAATTTAAGACACCTAAGCTTATATGTAGTAAAAGACCATGAGAGATAAATGCGCATACCAGTTCAACCCAGATGATCGAGGATAAGCCCAATAGTCTCAGTCCCAAATTTGATTTCAGCAAAACCTCTAACTGCCCAGCTATTTATGAACCAAAACCATCAATCACCAACATAAAAAGCACTGAAAATAATATTTATTTATTTTTGAAAGACTCAAATTTGTTGAATGATTGATTGAAATGATATAATAAGACCGAGAAGAAGCTACAAATTGTTGAATAAGATTCCAAAAAGACTATACCTAATGTGAATGAAGGGTCGATATTCGTACCCAGACACTCTAGAAAGAGTTAAAATGATTCACAGGAATCACACACCAGGAACGAAATAGTGGTTGGTGAGTGAGGGAGTGACACATGCATCCAACAAAATGACAATGGATTGGAGTGTTCATTCAACTGATGTGGCTTATGCTACTATTGACAACTCATTTTCATGAATCATGCACTTAGGTTTATGGAATCTAAGTGAGCCACTGCCACTTTTGATTTCTTTCTAAAGAAATGGACTATACTTTTGCACAAGTAAATTGGATTTTGGCTTCCTATTCTTTTTTTATTTTTTGATTAATGAATCGAATTTGAAACTTCTCCAACAACTTGTGGAAGAGAAATGCTTAATCCAATTTGAACTTCTCCAAATGATAGTCGGCGACCTATTTGACTGGGACATTAATCTATATTTTGTAGAATTAGGCTCCTAATTAATTGAACTTTTGGTGCCACTTGTGTAGCAAAATGAGTTTTCTAAAGATTCCCTCTATTTATGAAAATGACAAAACATGAATGCCTTTGCAGATTCTAAAGTTAACATGTCTTGATCATATGACATACATTTTGAAAAGGATTGTGGAGAAAGCCAACTATCACACAAATTGTAAGGTGCTTAGCTCGAAAGTTCGAATCCTGGACCAAATTCTGTCACTGAACAAAAATGAGAATTTATAAGTCAGAAAATGGTATTCGGGTTACCTTCACATTAAGAAGCCTTTAGCAGAGTAGATGATGGAGATAGAGGGAGTTCTACTTGGTGGGTTGTATGGCTCATTGTAATTGCTTTATATGTAAATGCCAGCTTGAGTGGTTGCTTGAGCTTATCCCTCCAGCAAGAAAGATGGTCAATTTTGCCTTGTGCTTAGTTGGAAAGGTTATCCAGGAAAATTGCCCATATCATCTGTATTCACTGTAGCATCAAGTATTGCATTTTCTTTATTATTATAACACACAAAGGCACCAAAACAAGAAGCAAAGGATGAAAAGCAATTGGGCATCTCATCTACTTAATCGACTATCTTTAATGGACAAAAAAATGTTTTAGCACCAAGAAAATTTTATGGTCCCATATAAACTTCGGACATTGCCTGGTCCCATATAGCAAAGTAAAAGATTCAAAGAGATACAATATCAACTCGAAAATATAAAGTTGGAACTTCGCATATTCGATAGCCAAAGTTGATCAGCTAAACTAGGCTCTAAGTTCATATTTGGGTTGGTGCATTTTCAGCCAAATCGACCACCTCAGCAGAAACAGTGGTGGCATCAGCACTGACATCTCCGGCTACTTCTGCCCCAACAACTTGGTCATTGGCAACATGGGTACTTGTTATGTTTTCAGTAGCAAGCACATCACCCACATTGCCTGAAACAGCATCTCCATTGCTAACAGAGTTTTGAGCTGCAACCCCACTGGGGTTGATCCCATCTGAGCTAGAAAGGTGAGTATCAGAACCTTCACCACTTGTACCTTGTAATGGTATATCATCCTCTCCCTCTGCAGCAGAAGGCGTTTTGTTAGGTACATTTACATCCGAGGTCACTGTCATATCATCCTTCTTTTCTGCATCAAGATCCATACCATCCACTTGCGGATTACTAGTTTCAGCATGAGATGCAGCAAGCTCATCTGAGGTACTTATAGGATCAGGATTATCAGTTGACTGCACAACGGTCACATCTTCTGCAGAATCAGTCAACTCGATATCACCATTTCTGGCTGTGATTTCTTCTTGTTCTTGTTCTTGTGCTATGTATTTTTCCCTAAGGTGTTGTACTCTTTCCAGCTCCACTAGAAGACCCCCATACCGCTTTTGTAAAGTTCGCTCAAGCTCCTTTTGTTTCTGAACTTCCTCCCAAAGATTGTTTATCCGGTGTGAGGCTGCTAGTTGTTCTTGTTTCTGCAAAGCACGGAAGCACTCGAGTTCTTTTTCAGCAGTGTCCAACTGCTTAAAAGTTTCCTCAATTTTTGGCCAATGAGTCTCTTTAGCTCGCATCTGGAAAATTTAAAGAAAAGTGGGTTCAGATTTCAAACAATTTCCAAAACTAAAAAGCAATGGACCTTTCGGTTTGTATAGTGAACATAATGGTGGTGCAAGAGATAATGGTGAACACTAGTAATATATACACACATAAACATGTGTTGAAAGATATTGCTTTCCAGAACATGACAGTACTAGAGATAGTTGAGATGCAACATGGACGTAATGGTTAATAATTTTGGATAGAGATAGTTGAGATGCAACATGGACGTAATGGTTAATAATTTTGGATAACAAGAGGCGGGCCTATAGAAATCATTTATTTACCACTTTTCTGTGCCTGCATAGAGTCATTATGATCACAGAAAAACATGACATAGAATAGCTAGAATCATGACCCTAATTTTGCCTTTGAAGCAAAGGGGAGGACGGAGCTCATGCAAATAAATGAACAAGAGAAAGCATAACACGAGTTAAAAAAATTTATCCAAAGACATTTGTCTAACAATAAAAGAAAACTGTTCCTCTAACAGAAAAAATACAAGACAGAAGCATACCTCATAACCATGTGTTCGGACCTTGACCTTTTTTTCAAGGTTCGCTGCCTTCTGAATATCATCATCCAACTTCTTCTTCACATTCTCAAACTCACTCTGCAAAGCCTCAAGTTTCTCCTCATTTCCAGCAATGCTTGATGCACCATAAGCATTGCGTTTAGGGAAAAACATGAAATCATTCATGCACGTCTTGTGTACTTCAACAAATTCATCAAGGGATTTATCTTCATGTCCCATTGCAACACGAAGATACTGAACCTCTTCCTTTATCATCGAATCAGCCTGCTCACAAATTAATGATCATAAAGTTAGAGATATAGTCATTATACATGCTCAAAGCTAGTCTCAGAAAATTATAGATATAGATATAAAGTGTCCGAAGTGCACACAAGAACTTTAAAGACACATTTTTTTTCTTTTTTTAGAAACAAACTTTTATTAATACAAATGAAAGTAGGGGACAACGTGTCTACTGATTAACTAGTAATCTTAACATCAAAAGAAAACATCTAACAAACACAAAAAGCACAAAAGTTATACAATGAACAAGAGGACACAGATAACTAAAGCACAACAGTTTTCCAGTTCAAAAATATAGCATATAAAGTACTATCTAAACTTAGGAAAAACTGATGCCCAAAGTGAAGCCTAGAGAACTCTATCCCACAAGTGATCTATCTCCTCACCCCTAGCTCCCTCAAGGATTCTCTTATTCATTTCCATCCCCACCACCCGAGAGATTGCCATCATACCACAACTTCCCAACACCATTCCTTCCAAGATCCAGGTCATCAATCACAATCCTATCTGTTGCATCAAATAGACATGAATATATGCAATATACTTGGGCCTGAGCAACAAAATAATGTGTTGTGTGTGTCTGTTGTTACAATCCTATCTCTGATTCTCCATAGGAAAAGATCTCGATAAGGACCATGTATGTGTGTGCATGATAGTGCATGGCAAAAGAAGAAGAAAAAAACAATTATAGAAAGAATGAACATGAGAAATTTACATACCTCCTTCAGTTCATCTTCTTCAAAATCTTCTATCTCAGGGACAGCAGCAGTAGATCCATTTGCACTGCGCTTGGCCACTTTCTTTTTCCGTTTATCCACTTTCTCATCTAGTGGATATTTTGCATTATCATGCTCTAGTAAACTAAGAAGCTCCTTCGTAATCATTTCATTGGCCTGCTCAATTGAAGTAGGAGGAACAACTTTACTCTTATCTTCATCTGCTCTCAACAAGGACTTTCTCAGTGATTCCACTGAAGGAGCAGGAGGCCTAGGGAGCTCCCTCTGCAGTACTTTTGATCTCTTCCTAAGTAATGCCTGCTGTCGTGCTTCTTCCTCAGCCCTTTCTCTAGCTATCCTATCAGACATGTCTTCTTCAATCTTTTCCTCGGGTTCTTCGTTATCTTCTGGAACTGGCTGCATGAGTATCTGGTACTCATTTTTGGGCTGTGGTAACTTGCTTAAACCCAACTGCAAGTTTTTCCTTAACTCAGCTTGTCTCCGGTGCTCCAGTTTTGCACTATCATGCATATCAACATCTTCATTGATACGAAGCTCGTCCCTCATTGGAGTCCCCTTTGGGGTCATCCCAAAAGAATCCCTTGACGGTGTCAAGCCAATCCGAGGAGTAAGACCTGCACCTCCAGGAGTTGAAGGAGTAAGCATCAGATTTGGTGTCTGGATTTCCTTTTTTCTAGGAGTGACACCAGAAAAATCCGATGGGTGCAACTGTGGATTCTCTCCTCCTAACAATGGTGTCTGAGACTCTCTCAACATGGCCAAATTTGAAGCTTCCATCATGATAGCATCACCTTTTCCAGCAGGTGTTCTTTGGGGCGTACGTAAGGGTGTCATTCCCAGCCTTGGTGTCTGGGCATAATTTGCAAGAAGGGCTCGAGTTGCACCACTTCCTTCTGTGAGTTCACTCCCTGCAAGATCATTCGCGTAGCCCATCTTTGCAATTTCCTCCAATTCATGGTCTGAAATCTGGGGTGCAGGAAGCATAAGCTTTGATCTCTTCCTAACTGTTTCTGGATCATTCAACTTGTTGGCCTGCAATATAGCTGATGGAGCATCCTGCCTCTGAGCAATTTTATTCTTTGCAATATCTTGTTTCCTCAACTGAGCTTCCACATCAACCCGTCTCTTCCCTTCAAGCTCCTCAATAGTCGTAGGGAACTGAGGCTGCTCTACTGGTCTATTTTCATCAGCAACATCATAAAAGCCCGGAGGAGGCTTCTTCTCAAAGGGAATTTCAGCGTTGTAGTCTATTCCCTTCCTTTTCCTCTTCCGCTGCCTATTATCAATGCCAGCAGCCTTTAATTCTCTCCTTTTCTGTAGGGAAGCAAGCCTTCTGGCCTCTTCCAGCTGTTTCTCTCTGGCCTTTCTTTTGGCCTTCTTACCCCTGGTGTTTGCTAACCGAGCTCGTGCCTCAGAAAGCATTTCCTTCTCATCCTCATCCATATCAACAGGATCCGGACGAGCAGGCTTGGACTCGGGATTGGGGTCAATCTCTCCAGGCCGCAATTTTCGGGGATCATCACCTGGTTCATAATTCTCATCCTTAACACAGGCTGCATCAAGGAGCTTCTCATACCTTTCAAGGCATTGAGATGGAGTACGACCAACGATTGGGGCAATTGTTCTCCACTGCGTAGGCATGAGCTTAGCAAGATGAAGAAGTTTCTCATCCTCTTCTCTAGTCCACTCAGTCTACAAGAATCAGAGTTATTGAATCACCATTAGAAATTCATCAAGCAAAACACAAGATATAAAGGGAACTCCAGAACAAGGAGAAAAAAAAACCCACTACATATGGAACAGAATAACAATTTTCATACTGCTACTTAGCCAGTGCAATGGTAACCATACGAAGAATAATCGAATAACTCAATAACTGAAACAAAAGCACCCACTGGATTCAAACATTTTAATTTCTACCCTTAGTACTGGACAAGCACCGCCTAGAGCCTAATAAACTACAGACTGAATTTTTTCATTGTTATCTCTGTTTTCTCCAGAAAACAAACATCAACTAAATAAAAAAGATAATGATATAACTAAACAACTAAATGGAAAACACCAATCAGATTCAAACATTCAATTTCTTTCTAATCAAAGCCTCAGTTTTAAGTTTTTAACCAGCACCAATCAGGGCCTAATTAACTCCAGTTTGCAATTTTTCATAGTTTCCTCCATCTTCTCCAGTAATTATATCAAACTAAACAAAAAGACAATGATAGTGCATTCCTTCAGGAAACTAATGAAATTACTAAACAATTGAAACGAAAACACCAATCAGATTCAAATATTCAATTCCTAATCAAACCCTAAGTTTTCACAAGCACCACCCAGAGCCTAATTAGACACACATTGCAATTTTTCTGAGGAAGTAAGCCAAATATCAAAGTAGACAAAAAGACGATAAAAGTACATACCTTCTTGATGGAGGGATCGAGCCACTCATACCAGCGAGCCTTGCACTGCTTCGCCGATTTGCGAACCAGAAGCGACGAGATTCGAGCCCACTGGTTCTTCCCGTATTTCATAACCGCCGCCTTGAGGATCTCATCCTCCGTGTTCTTCCACACGCCTCCTTTGATCATAATCCTCATCTTGACCTCGCAGAGAAATTAAACCCTAAGGGTTTAATATTCGGGGATTGCTGGATTTGATTAAACCCTAGAGAGCGCGCTCACTCTCTCTCTCTCTCTCTCTCTCTTCTTCGTCTATGATTTAAGGGATTCACTGTCGAATAGGATTGGCAGTAGCCAATAACCCAATAGGGGAAGTAGTCTCCTTTTATTATATGGGTCTAAATCGGTATTTGGAGGAAACCGACCCGATCCGTATCCGAAAACATGCGGTTGAATAGCTTTGGGCTACAAACCAGCCCAGCCCAAACTACTGGATGACAATACGGGGAAATTACATCGTTTTTTTTTTTCGTCAACTGGGAAAATTACATTTACTGCTCTTTGTTTTGCAATTTTTAAAATTTTTTTTTTAACAAATGCAAACTGAACCCGTCTCAATTTCTTTGTTGAACTAAACAGAACAATTCTAAGCCCTCTGTTTCTCATAGGGGGCCATAAGCAATAAACTAATCCTCTATGATTCCTCATAATACATACTTTCAACCATTTCACCTGAGAAGCTGATAACTGCAGTGGTAAGAACACCTTCCTATCCATCCTAGAGTTTTAACCTGTGTCCCTTAGGACCTTAGATCTTCTTTGAACAAAAAGATAAATCGGCTTAAGAATATTTCAAGCTCAAAACTTTACCCCTGATCCAAAATATTGGAAGGCGCGAAATCAAGGGTAACATGAAACAATATCATCTCAGAAAAGATCATGCTATCAGATAACGTGGGTAGAAATTATTCATATTACTTCATTCTACATCAGTCACTGACAACTCAAAAAACCAACCAATGCTAATTAGTTAGTATTTACATATGATAGAATTGAATTCAAAACATTTTCCTCTCAAAATTTCAACTTACAAGGTTGATTTCTCATTTCAAAATATTTTGACAGCTAAGTTAATAGGAGAATAGCATCCGTAGTTTGCTCATTATAACTCACTGCATGTCCCCCAGATTTCATCACCTGTAATACGATGCCATAATGTAGAGCATGACTGAAGTTACTGAGGTGATTATCAATTCCTGCATGAACAAGCAGATTTTGACAAAAGGTGAATAAAGAGATTTTCACATACAATCTGCCAGAAAGAACAAAGTCTATCAAATAAATGCCAACATATTATTTGCCAATACCTGGTTATTGTAAAGAATAGCAGGAACGTAACTAGCCATATACTCGATCACATTCAGAGAACCAGTGTATGCCTGCAAGAAATTAATCAAGAGTGCTGGTGAAATGAACATAAACAAGAACCATGCCGAGAGAAAAACATAAAGAAGAGCAAGTGAAATAATAACATCATCGAATATTAAGATATGGAGCCAAATAAGAGACATTGTATTCAACAAAAAAAAAATCATCCATACAAAAGTAAGTGGATGGCTAAATATTCACAATAAAATACTTCAGAAAGTCCAAAAGTTCATGGGTTTCAATATGCATGAGTCTGCAATGCGAGAAAGAAAATAGTAGATAAACCAAAAAAAGATGATGAACCTGCAACAGTTGACTGAAGAAGTGATACATGGACATAGTCTTGTCCACTAAATTGCCACACACAGACTTGTATCTGTGTGTGTGTGTGTGTGTCTAGTCTATTGCTCAACGTTCATTGACCACAAAGAAACTCAAATAAGTAGAGAATAAACTTTATCAAATGCAGGAAGAGTGAAAGATTTCAGAAGCTATTTTCATGTACACTTAAGTTAAGAACCTTATATATTAACAACAAAATCTTCTTTAGAATTTCCCGAGGAATATGTGGTAACCATCAAGCCAGCTACTTATGGATGTGGAAAAGAGAGATGCCTGATTGGCATGCATAATTTTCTTTATGGATATGTGGTAACAATCGAGTCAACTTTTAACTCATAAGCATAATACTTCATAGTTTCCCCACTAAACTGAAATGATACAGTTACCAAAAAAAAAAAACACGACGAAAATTCATGTAACAAGCAGTCATGCGAGGGTCATTGTTTTCTTTATTATATGGCCTTTAAACCCTTTTTCTTTTGCATTTTTTACCTTTCATTTACTAATGGTGTTGCTCAGAGATCTTTGAGCACTATGTTAATAGCTGAGCATGCGTATCATGGAATCATAGGATGAATTCCTGCAGGTGGCCATTAAAGGGGCTAGAAGTCATTTTTTACTGTTATGGCCTTGCCCTCTTGGAATTGTGATTGCATGTTATGTGTTTGCATGTCAACATAATCTATAATATTCCACCTATCAGGTTTCTTATGAGTATTGACTAAAGATTGTAAAATAAATTTGGTTCTGCAGCTTGGTATGATACCACAGCGTGTTGCACATATTAGTAACATCATCACTATCGAGACTTCAGACTTTTTTAACCTATCAACATAATTATCATCACTATTAAGGCTTCTGACTTTTTTAACCTATCAACATAATTCTAAAGGCACCAAAAATTCAAACAAGAATATATACCAGAGAAGCAACAGCAATACAGCCAAACACTAGGGCAAGAGAACGAAGCAGCCGTTTTCCCATTTGCAGTCCCTTCCCCACTTCCTCACCATCTTCCTGCATCACAAAATAATTTATAAGACTTTCAAAATATAGCTTGTCTGTTCCTGCATAGGGAAAGGCAATTTATGTTTGGCAATATGACTCACTGTGTATGTAGGAGTTACAGGTCGTTCAAAGGATTTCAACTTCTCAAAAATGCGATAAACGAATGCAAAGGATAAAAATTGGAGGGGTTTATAGTCAGCATTGCGCACGATAACAAGCCAGGCAACCTGGAAAATAAAAATTGACCAAAAGATGAGGGGGTAAAATAAAAAAGTAGAACAAAGTAAAAGGACCACAATGATAAACAAACATTGTGCATATAAACAAAATAAAAAAGTAGAACAAAGTAAAAGAACCGCAGAATATTTCCAAAGATATACAAGGGATGCAGATAAACAAACATTCCCTCACTACTTACAAATACTGCAGATATTGCCAGGTTGATGCGCATATCTTGTACACTGGACTTGGAGAACCTGTAAACATACAAGAGGTCTAAATATTAGCATACACTGCCACCATGAGACTATATAAATCCTCTTAAGACAGTCAGTGCATCATAGATGGAGGAAATGCAAGAAGGCTGATTTCACATGTCAATTGAGAAATAGAATGCAATCAGTCATGCTTAGACAAATGCCAATACAGAATGAAAAGGAAACCTTTCAGAAAATTTATATAATAAGCATAAAAATCATCCTTATAAATTGATTTGTTGATCTGAAGTATAACCAGCATTCTTATGATCTAACTAGTGACTTGAATTGCCACATTAGCTTTTGCAATGCAAAATTGCCAGCCTCTACAAAGCAGAATGGCTAAGCAATAGGTTTCCAAAAGCAACTATGAATGTAACTCTTGTCAACTTCGTCTGGTCTGCTTAATTGGGAAGGATCCCAGTACCAGTAAGAACTGGACGGAATCTGAGAACAGCACATAAAAGGTGCAGGATCCAAGACGCATGGGAAACAAAGGATTAATTAATTAACCAAGCTACGAGATGGGTGTAGTGTGCCCAGGCCCATCCACTTTCTACTGCCACTAGATAGAAGGTAAGCCACCCAACTCTATGTTTCATTTAATAGAATACAAGCTTAACAGCAGACATTAACAGTCATATTTTCAATAGCACACTTTTATTATGGTACTTATTAGCAATCACATGATAAAGCATAGACGAACCTAGGCCCCCATGGTACAATCGGTTGCTTATCAGCATATTTTATATCCTTTGAAACCTGCAATGTAAAAGCAAAATAATAGGAGTAATCAATATAAGGCAGATACAAACGATGATAATCACTTTTCTGATTAGTCGTGGCTAATAATGAATAACCAGAACTTTTATTTATAACAATGATAAAAGTAGACGAACTGAAAAAAGAATTAATAGCCATTTACAGAACATAACATTTTAAAAGCATCCAAATGGAAGAACACTAAAAATGTGCTCATTTCGAAAACAGGTGATATCTAAAACAAGCAAAATGTAGTTCTTATTGTTTCTCACTGAATTTGTGGAGCAGACTCTTGACTACTATTGTCCTATGAGAACCAATTAGTTCCTAGTTCCAAATTTACGAAGCAAAAACAACAATAATGATAATATCTAACTTAATCTTTTACTTCACCATATATCAATTATTTCTAATTGACCCAAATCAGATTTAAAATGTATTTTACATGTTTCTGCATAATGTAAAGTTGCTCACGTTTATACATCTTTATTACCATTCCACTGTTATTATTTTTTTTATTTTTTTTAGTATCTGTACTTAGTATTCAATACCTCTCCAAGATACAATTTCCTAACTATTCCAATCTTCTGGTACCTTCAGTAAGGCAAGTATTTGTCCATAAAGAACCACAGCTCCAACTGTTGTAGTAGCTAATCCTACAAAGTAACTTAAATAGCCAATATCTCCATATTTTAGAATACTAGGCCAGTTACGATATTTTAAATGTTTGTCATTTTCAACTTCTACTTGCTTTCTCTTTTGATTAATAACTTCAACCCAACAGAATCTCGGAACTAGAAAATAAAGCATCACTCCATGTACCTTAAAAGAACCAAATGTCAAGCCTTTCTTCCTGTTTGTTAGTTGTGCCATCATGAGTTTGTCATATGCTTTCTCCAACTGCAAAATGAACACATCATTTTATATCATCCTTGGATGTTTGCAACTAAATAGTGTGTGTGTGTGACAGAGAGAGAGAGAGAGAGAGAGAGAGAGAGCGTTGAAACCTACTCTAGCAGCAGTTTCTTCGTCACCGTTGCTTACAGCCTCCTTGTGTTTTTTCGTATATGCTGCCTTGACCATGTCAAATCCTTCAATCGGGTTCACACCGAGGACCTGGGAAACATAAGAAATTACAAATAGATAAAGAAGTATCAAACAAATTTCAACATCAATTTTCGAGGGTCTATGCAATAGACAAGCTGAAATTACCTCATACGGATTTAAACCACTGTCCGAATTAGAACTTCCAGCTGCAGATGCAGCAGCCAACACTATCCTTGTATTCTGTGGAATTGCTCTAGGAAACATGATAAGTTTAACACCCTGTTTCTACACTTATACATTAAAAGCATAAATAAAACCAATAAGCTGAACAAGGTTATTGTATTATTGTAGTAAAATCTACCTCACAAACCCATTAACTCTACCTCTATCAACAACTTTTATCACATACAGATTACCGTTAACAACCACTTAGGTATACATTGAAAGCATAAATACACAAATAAGCTGAACAAAGCAATTGTATGATTGTAGTAAACTTGACCTCACAAGCCCATTAACTCTACCTTTATCAACAACTCTCTAACTACGTACAGATTACCATCAACAACAACATTTTAACATAAAGCCCCAGAGTTTGACCATTGAAATATAACCCCGAAAATAAAAGGCTGAACTTTCCAAATTGATTAATTACCTGAAGATAGGAGGTGAGAAACTTAGGGCTGGAGCTTTAGGGCGGAAATTCCTTTGGGGAAATTGCAATTTGGGGCAGTGAAGAGCATGTGAAATCGCCAAAGCCATTTGCTATGTGAAAACTGAGGTTAGTTTTGAATTACTGGGTTAATAGGGTTTTGAGCTTTAAGATCAAAGACGTGAAAGATGTATTGATGGGAATGTGTTTCAGGGTTTGAGTTCTGGGAATTGGACTTGGAGTTCGTTATTTGGATAACAGGGGAAAATTACAATGCCGCGAACCTTAAATGGGGCAAAATACTAAATACTAAATAGTCGGGTTTTCAGTGAGAGGATAGTTATTTGATTTTTTTATTATATTTTTTTTTGGGTAAATAACGGAGACAAAAGAAGTTACATTGTTCAAAAAATGAAAGTAATCTCCAAATCAGAATAGAAATACTAATAAGTTAGAAATATTTTCGACTTAAATAAATTGCTCAATATGGAAATTTTTTAACTTCATAGTTTCATATATACCAAAATAAAAAAAAATCTCATCAATAACACAAATTAATGTTATTAAATGACATGAAATAAACGGCTGTGAGGATTAGATAACACTGGGTATTGTCCTCTCACTCCCCAACTCAAGGCGCGTGAGAGAAGATAACGGCCTAACAAAACAGATTCGGCACCCGTGGGAATGTGGGTTTGGATACTTGTCGTCTTCAAAATGGTCGTAAGTAGCAATTACGCAAATTGAGTACTAAATTAAGGACAAACTTGAGTAATTACTTCCACACTTCCTTTGGACGTCTAATTAGAAACTTCTTAATCCATTAAAATTCAAGAAAAATTTTGTTTCACTTCTCACTTGCCTCGAAAATGTTCTAGTTTAAGCATGAAATTTTACATCCAAGAATTAGTTAAAAGTTTCGGCCGGGATCTCACAGTCCACCCCCCCCCCAAAAAAAAAAAATTCATCCACGAAATATGCCAGGACTGATCAACTCATACTAGCTAGCTAAAGGAGCTTACACTCATACTTCTCATGTGAATTTTGTGGTCAGTTCCTTTGCCCCAGAGAGAGAGAGAGAGAGAGAGAGAGAGAGAGAGAGAGAGAGAGAGAGAGAGAGAGAGAGAGAGAGAGAGAGAGAGAGAGAGAGAGTAAAGTGTGTAACAAACGTTAGTTTCTAGGGGACACATGTCGATCGTTCCCTTCTTTTCGCAGCTGTATATCTATTTCCCGCCTTGAGCATCATCACAGATTTCCATAAATTCCCTTCACGCTTCAGTTGCCTCAGTTCACTCTCTAACAAACTCTATCATCGTCTTCTTCCTCCAAGACTTCATCTCCTCGATAGATGTAGAAATTATAGCGAAAGTAAAAATAGCGAGAACATTACTATATGCAATAATGCATCGGAAAATAAACCTATCAAGGATATAATTGGATGCAAGACTGCATCGAATGAAGCTCCAGATGTAAACCGGGCGATGAAAAATGTAACCGATGGTATGACTGACCATACATATCTACTAAAAAAAAAATATGTCGAACAGGGAAATTTTTCATCAATGTAATTGGTGGACAATTGGGTGTTTTCACAAAGCTTGGGGCATTATTTTCGTACATTATTGTCATGTGAACAAATGTAACAAAAAATTACATGTAGCTAGATATTAGTAATGGAGAAATGGTACAATAGACAGCACTATAGTAAAGAACAAATTCAATGAAAAATTAAATTTTTTAAAAGATATTAAAGGGTTTGGAATGTAGGGGACACATATAAGCTTGATTATGGAGTGGTGGTTTACTCTTGTCCAAAAAAAAAATCAGTTTGTTTGCTCTTGTCCAAAAAATATCAGTTTGTTTAATAATTAATTGGTTAACAGCTTTAATATCTTTTTTTTTGTAGGAAATTGAGGACTTGTTTAATCTGCTGCAATTAGGTCGAAGAGTAAGAGCGCTTTCAAATCAAGGGGAAGAATCTCTATTGGTGATGGTCCATCGTGCCAGGCGTCTCCGATTTCGCACCAGTCAACTTTTGTACATCTCGACCATGTTAAGGTTCCGAGTCCTGATGTATCTGCCAACAATGCTGGTAATTGGAGGCTGCATGCTCATTGGAGAGCTGGATTGGTGTTGTTTAGCCCAGACCTTCCAAACATGTCCCAATTGGCTGAGATTGTTGCCCATTCCGCTTTCGATTGCATCATCCTTTTGCGCCAAAAAAAAAGACTTCTAAAACATAATTTTTGAAGAAAAATTAAGGTTAAATATAATTTTTTGTAAGACTCTTCCTGATATTATCATTGTATGTACCAAAACTTGAACACATCTAAGTATAACAGAAAAGTGTAAATAAGAATAATTTGAAGGAAAAAAAAATCATCCTTTTGCGCCAAAAAAAAAAGACTTCTAAAACATAATTTTTGAAGAAAAATTAAGGTTAAATATAATATTTTGTAAGACTCTTCCTGATATTATAATTGTATGTACCAAAACTTGAACACTAAGTATAACAGAAAAGTGTAAATAAGAATAATTTGAAGGAAAAAAAATCATCCTTTTGCACCAAAAAAAAAAAAGACTTCTAAAACATAATTTTTGAAGAAAAATTAAGGTTAAATATAATTTTTTGTAAGACTCTTCCTGATATTATCATTGTATGTACCAAAACTTGAACACATCTAAGTATAACAGAAAAGTGTAAATAAGAATAATTTGAAGGAAAAAAAATCATCCTTTTGCGCCAAAAAAAAAGACTTCTAAAACATAATTTTTGAAGAAAAATTAAGGTTAAATATAATTTTTTGTAAGACTCTTCCTGATATTATCATTATATGTACCAAAACTTGAACACATCTAAGTATAACAGAAAAGTGTAAATAAGAATAATTTGAAGGAAAAAAAATGTTTTTTTTCAAAGATCATTTGTAATAAAAAAAATTATTTGTTAGTTGGGATGAACTAAGATCATTTGAAAAAAGTTGTTACTCATCCCAATTCCTTTTTTCCACACTCTTAGTTCATTTATTATTTTGACAAATAGTAAAGAAAAATAAAATAGAAACTTGGAGAACAAGGTGACAAAAAAAAAAGAGAAGGACAAGAACGCAAATTAGTCAGGAAAAATAAGATCATAAATGCAAGGCACAACCACTTCATTTCATGCTTTTTCAACTCTGCACTATTACTATAAAAATACCAACACACACAGTGCCTCAGTCTCTCTGAAAACCGACTAGGCCCAAGGTAAAATTTCTTCATTTCTCTCTCTCTCTTTCTCTTTTCTTTGGTTCTTGCTACGTTTTGTGAATAAGTTGGTTTATTAAGTGGATGATAGATGCATGTTTTGTAGTAGTGGTACAACACACAATTTATGGAAGCAAATTCTGGACAGGGAGATATAATGGATTTGGCTCAGATAGAGATAATGAATTTGGCTTATGGAACAACCATTTTGGTCTTCATTTTTGAGGAAGGCATCATTGTTGCTTGTGATTCTAGGAAAACAGACAGGGAATATATAAGTAAATTCTCCAATTCTCTTTTGGCATATAAGGCATCATTGCGCTCATCTATCTCGCCAACAATGCTGGAAATTGGAGGCTGGCTCACTGGAGAGCAGGATTGATTATGTTCAGCCCGGATCTAACCAACAAGAGCCAACTAGCTGAGATAGCTACCCAATCAGGGTTTGACTACAATATTCTAGATCTAGTTGCAGGGCACAATCATATCCCGTATTGCAATTTTCCCGTGTCCCCCACATTCCAAATCCTTTAATATTTTCTTTAGTGTTTGCAGTCCAATAACTAACTGATTTTTAAAAAAAAAATTCTGAAATGTTGTTGTGGTGGTAGATGTCTAACTGTGAAGTACGACAGTGTGGGAGAAATAGACAAGAAGCATGGCTTAAAGCTTCACATTGATGGCGCCCTCATTTTTCATGCATTTAGTTATGAGTTTTATGCACACATATAACTTGTATGATAGCCTGCATAACAATCTATAACAAGGCTCTGATCTCAGATTGACAAAATTAGATTGAAGTTTAGACTGCAAAGGAACTAGTCATACCTTTTCAAGTAGGATATTGAACTTATATGCTAACCATGGCAAATAAGAGAAAATAGATGATGGATGCTTGTGACATTATCGGGGTGGAGATAGAGATATCAGACTCCGACTCCGGCCGACACTCTAAATAGTCTAAGGACAAAGCTAAATATATAGTCCAAGGACAAAGCTAAATATATAGTCTAAGGACAAAGCTGAAGAGGGAAAGAGACACTCTATAGTACTTCCCTATCCCTCCGCTCCATAAACTCCGAGCTCGATAATATTATTTTGGAGGAGCTGAGCACGTACATGTCGTTTAAGGACCATGGAATTACTCATGGAGATATCATAATGTTAACGTACACACCAGCATAGCTAAAGCTTCCAAATGGGTTATTTTATTTTCTAGCTAAGATGTACTTATGAACTGTAAGAGATTTGCCTTTGTCTACTCCCTAGTTAGTTAATTAGCGTACATATTTTTTTTGAAGAAAAAAAAACATCTGTTTTCCGTTCACAACTCAAATATTCGAAAAAAAAAAAAAGAGTTTTTTTTTAAGTCAGCCAGATTATACGTATTTTCGAATTTTATAATTGAAAAAAGTCAATTTTTTTTATTACAAATTATCTTTGAAAAAAAAAAATCAAATTATTCTTACTTACACTTTTCTATCATTGATATTACAATAGAAAATGAAAATAACTTTTATTGTTGGAGATACTCTTAGGTATATAAAGTAACTTTAATCAAGAAGTATATATTGAGATACATATAAATAGGATCGATCAAGACACGGTTTTAAATATCGATATTGGAAAATCTATCGGTAATTTAAATCTACATAAATATTGAAGAAAGATAGAGTATCGACTAGAAATCGGAAAATATCAATAGATGTTGGTACTTTTTTTTTTATCAAAAGAGTGTCAATTCATCTATATTAATAAGGGAAAAATACATTTTTAATCCCTGAACTTTGCATTAATCGACACTTTCGTCCCTGAACTTTGAAATATATCACTTTCGTCCCTGAACTTCCACATCGACTATCACTTTCGTCCCTGACCGAAAAAAATGGTGGAAAACCTATACCAAAATGTTTGCACGGATGAGAGGAGTAACTTTTATAATTGGGGCTAAGCTCGATTCGGCCTCGAATGGTTCGAATTTAACCCGAAAGCCGGTGGTGGCCAAAACTTAATTGTAAAATTCTCCGCCGTCAGGTGGCGTTTTGAGGTGAGATTGGTGGCATTGAACTCGCCTCAAGGAGGGCTTCAAAGCCCAGTATGAGATGTCGTTCGAATTGGCTGGAATCGAAGGTTTATTCGGTGAAAACTTCAGTCAGGGACGAAAGTTATAGTCTTTTTCAAAGTTTAGGGACGAAAGTGATATATTTCAAAGTTTAGGGACGAAAGTGTCGAATGAGTCAAAGTTTATGGACTAAAGGTGATTTTTTCCCTATTAATAAAGCCAAAACATGGATTGTGGTTAAACTTTTGAAAACCCAAAATTGGTACTTCTCTTCCAAATCGACGTGCTGGAATGCTAGTTAATAATAAAAGGCAAAATACACAAGGTAATTTATAAGTTGGTACTTAAAAATTAGTTCAAAGATATTTTGAATATTACTCAAATATCAACAAAATAAAATTATAAAAATTTCCTATTTCGTTTTTTAATTAAAAAAAATTCCATTTCAATAATTAAGGAGGTTTTCCTTTTCTAGCTAAATCATACTTCACTATATAGAAAAAGGCTAGTTCCTTGACATTACTTTTTTTTAGTCAATTAAGCTCTTAGTTTATTGTTTTCGATCTTAAAACCCCTCAAATCAAGTTTTTAGAGTTGATCCAAGTGGTGAGGAATGATGAAAATTTGAGTAAAATTTACATGTTCGATCTATTCCGGTGTAAAATAATAAATAAAAAAACCTCAAATCAAGTCCCATCTCTTGGAGCACAAGCCTATCCTTTTTTCTGATACCTAAAATGTGCTTTCCCCTTGGGGTTGCGACACAGACTCACTTATATCACACACTAACATTGTATATATTAATTATTGTAGCACACTCTAGCATGAAGCACAACACTGCGCTCTAATGGAGTAGAGGTCTGCACTCTTCATTAACACCCAAAACCTAGTCAAAACTCTTCCCAAGACTCCATCATCGAACTAACTCAAAAGCAGAATATTCAAGCACAAGTGACAATATCATTGTATAAGAGAATCCATGTATCACAACGAATGAAGCAAATCATATATCTTCTCTTGCACACCCCATAACCAATCCATTTTCACGAACACCATCGACAGGAAAAAATCTGCTATTACCTTAGCTCGAAACTCGCCCAATTCAAGCTTGCCTGCTGGCCACCGAGTCTGCATCTGAGTCAAGAACAACGTACAACTACTCTGTCAAGACCTTCCTTACTTTTTTCTGTTTATTCACCCCTGAATTGCTCTCATTATCACCAGTCTCTCTCAAAGCCTCAGGTTTCAGATTCGATAATGTTTAGAATCTCATATCCAGCAAAAGAAAAAGAAAAATCATTATGAGACAAAGAATAGATCCATTTTATTTTATAACGAAAGACCATATATTCTCAACTTGAGCTTGTTTGCACACACCATCAGAGCCTAATAGTTGAAATACAAACACAACCTAGACACTACAGTTAATTACTACAGGCATACAAAGTCTACAGTTGAAGGAACAATTTTCTTAAGGTGTTTCCTAGCATGATTTCTAGCCTTCATTTCCTCATCAATTTCTTTCTTCACCATACTTGGCCCACGAGACCGATGCCGGACAGGATCAATGACAAGTTTCTCCAGTGCAACAGCATTCTTTATCAAGAGCATGACATGTTTAACAGCAAATGTACGAGCACGATACCCAACTGTTTCTATTACTTTGAGGTAATGATGAGGACATTTGGCAACTGTCTCCATTTTTTCTACTGTCACGATCTCCTCTGTCTCTGTTTTTTCTATTCCCATCTCCTCCAACCACGATGTGATGATATTCATCTGTATCAATTGCACAGCAAATGTTAACCTTTCTATTTTGTGTTTACCCTTTTCTTTCTTCAAGATTGGTATGAAATATGAACAGAAGATGAACGAAATGAAAGTTTTAATATGCCATCTACCAAGTATGACCATACCTTCAACACAAGTCTCTGCAAGTAAGGAGATGCCTTCATGAAAGAAGTTAAATAACGAAGTGCAGAGCAATAATGTGGTTCCACTACTAATTCTAAACAGTGTAGATTCGCTAATATAGGAAATGCGTAATCCTGATTGTAGACCTGGAAGTCAAACAAACAGTTAAGGAACTTCAAATCCAAAAGGAAGAAAACAAAAAAACAAACATTGTACATCATAATTACAAAATACTAACCGCTTCACTGATATCCATCTTGAGAAACGTCAGCTGAGAAAGATAGCATGAAAGTTGGGTGAAGGGAAGCTCTACAGATATAATTTTAGCATCGTAAAAGTCGTTGCTCTCAATGTCGAGCTCAGTAATGGATACCTCAACGAGCAACGGTACATTACTCAGAAGCAGTTCTATAGCAACTCCACTGTAAGTAAATGAAACGATGTTTGCATTACAAATCTCAATGGTTTTGAGGTCGGGACAATGTTCAATCCCCAAATACTTCAATGTAATGGATGGAGTGACAACTCTTAAATCAACCAAATTTCTGGCAGCCACCACTGATAATCTTTCAAGAACTGGACAGTTCAATAAGAAGTACTCAAGAACTTCTCCAGCCACATCAACATGTCGCAAATTAAGAACTTTGAGTGACTTGAAACCAATACTACATCCAGAAGAGTGTAGCCTTGGGATGCCAGAATGTAAGTCCTTTCGAGTAGACTCTTTTTCAAGACCTAATAGTTCATGGGGAAATGTATAGTTATCTTTAGCATTAGCTGCTAAAAACTCCAGCTCAAGTATTTGAACCCTCTTTTTCATTGCAAACTCAATCCATTCATCGATGGAACAAGCAAAGCGACGATCCAGAAAAAAGCAAGCCCTGAACCGTTCGATCATTGGGCCTGTATGCTGTTGCACCGCATGATCCACCAAACTGACAAAACTACGGCGTTTCCTGTACTGTATATTTGGCTTCAGTTCCATAAAGTCCCTTAAAACTTTCTCATCTTCAAAGTTGAGAGACATAGTAGACGCCCACAGATCCCGCCACCGCCTTGAAAGGACACTAGTAGCTGCTGCTTCCTTGAGAAGCAAGCAAGACAATAAACTAACAAGAATGCCATCCGGCAACTCACTGATTCGGTCCACATAGCTGACCTCACCGATTCGATCCACACAGCTGATTCCATCCACAAAGCTGTACTCACCCTTATCTTTCTCTTTCTTTCCCAAGTTTTCCTTTTTCTTTGGCTTGCTTCTCTTTAATAAGTTTCGCTCATGCTTCTAATAGATGAATTGACCCACAACACAAATAAGAACATGATAAACAAACAGTAAGACTGAGAATTGGGATTGTTACTGGGCAATCTTCTCTCCTAAATTTTATGATTCCAGTAAATTAATCAAATTTATGTTACAAATTAATAAGATGATAACAATTGAAACGAAACCAAAACGCATTCTAGGGTAACAGAAAGGATTCAAATTTTCTACAGGTTCGATTATCTGGGAAACAAAAAGCATGTAATTTTTCAACCGGTTAAATATCTGGGACGTGATTAAAAACAAAAAAGATGCAATTTTTATAGTAGTTTGACATTTAGAACAGAAATTAGAAGCAAATTTAGATTTCGTATCGGAAAAGCTAGTGTGTACCTTGTTTGGGAGAAATTGAGAGGTTCGGCATCCTCTGTTCTTCATTTTAGGTCGGAGAAATTGAGAGGTTTGCGTTTTCCTCCTTTAACTAATGGAGGTCTTCTTCTTCTTAATGAGGTTTGGGCCTTTGGGTTTTTAGTTTTTTACCCATTACCCAATACCCGAAGCTCTTTTTATTATTTTTTGTAATAAAGCAAATCCTATACCAATTAGGAGTTGGGAATTTAGTCCAATACCATTAATTCCGACTTACATTTTCATATAGGAATAATGAGTGTTGATTTTCTCATAAAAGAGGTCTGATTTCTCATGCTTGTAGACAATGGCTGCAGAAAACATGCCTAATTTCTTATCTCGAAGAAATTCTATTGGTACGATGTTGGGAAGAATGTTTTCGAACATATGGAGCTAGCGATCTTCTAATTGTTTTTAAGGTTTTCGATAAAAGGAATGGAGATGTCTAAGAGAAAGGGAAAGACTTTAAGATTGATGAACCTGGCCGAAGATGTACTTTGTTTGCCTCGAGTGTGTCCCTAAGACCTCTCTCAACATAGCCGGCAGCCCCGAGTTTGCTCCACTGCACACGACGTTTTCTTAACTCTTCTTCTGCTGGCATTGGTTTGTTCATGGAGATGGAGGATTATATTGGACTAACCATCCCAACTTACAGGTTCATCCCGGTTCTTTTAACTTTCATAGGATCTTTAGCAATCGTGGATCTCTGTTCATTTCATATGCAAAAACTTTCATATACAAGATGGTGTATGCTACTTTCTGTATCTCAGAGATGCTTCCATGAAAGGAGTAAAACATTCCCCAAGCATCTTTAGTTATAGTTTTTGGACTCGAAGGAATACCCACAAACTTTCCCCAAGCCTACTTTACATTATATTATTTTCCAAAGCTTTAGTTTGGTCAATTCTCTTTGCTGTTTACTCTTGTGGAGCAAGATTTTGTCTTGGTTAACTTCTAATGCTTTATCTCCCTGGCCATAACATAATCCATACTTGATTTCTGAATTACTAAGCAGGATAAGCAGGCCATCGTTATGTTCATAATCATAGTCATAGACTCTGGCTTGGCTTCTCGAAACATACAATAGAAGTTTGAGCTTTATGTATGCACCGACGACTACTAGCTACAATATGTGCAACACTTCCGCATCACATTAAATGATCAAATCTCAGAATCCTAATGAATTTTGGGGAACAAAAGAATGAGCTGCAGGGAAATGATATAATTCAAGTATGGTACTAATGGAGTTGGCAATTATGATGCAGAGGGAAAAGAAGAGATAATGCTAATATTGAATCATCCATAACCAATAGAACACGACTCGACAAGCTCTTCTAAACTTTTGGTAACAGGCACAAGGAGGCACCCCTTCAAGATTGAACTCAAAATTGAAATCAAAGCAGAAGAATGTAGCTCGTCCAAAATGACAATACATCATTTATCACATAATTATGTTTTCAAGTATCCAGAGAAGTCAATAATCATGCGAGCAAACCTGAGCTAGTCTCATACAGGAACTGAGGAGCAGCCTTTTCCATGATGCCAAACTCGTGATTGTGACAAAAGTGAGATAACAACTAGTTCTTGGCCTTTAGCGAGTTGTTCTCCTTGATCCTTGCTCGGTTATCCAGCTTAACAAAACGTTTGAGATCTTCATAGGGAAGAGTCTCAATGTTCTTCCTTCGTAGTTCACTCAACGCAGGACGCTTATCCACTAGATGCCAAAGCCAATCAGGGTACTCGGAATCTGACAGGATTTTAGGATCCGCTCCATCCTTGAGTATATTGGCTCCAACCACAGTTGTAGACTTGACTTCTTTGTCCAAAATTGATGCTTTCGGTGCATCAGCAGCACCACCTTTGGAACCCTTCTTTGCTTTAGCACCACCAGCAGAAAACGCTCGTCGCCCTGACACTAACATCCCAACTGCTTCCAATTCCATGGTATTGATAATGCTCCCAAGCGATCTCGCATGACTCATAGCCATAACTCTAGCAATATCCCTCCCTACAACAGTTGTTTAACTAAATGATTAACGAAACGAATCAGGTCTAAACAGAATAAAGCATTAAACTTTATGCACTAAATAATAAGTTTCGCATTAATCTATCTTCCAATTTCGACTGACTACATTGCAATTCCTCAGAGACTTGTTTCTAAATAAGCAACACCTATTCCTATTGCTTCATGTGAACACTGAACTGATCAAATCCACAAACCAATAAATAATTTGAATATCAACAAAACTAATAGCATAATTTCAAAGAGCGATTCAAGTTAGGTGTTTCAAATATCGCATAATTCTCAAAGAGCAGCATCAAATTACATAATCACAGATTCTTCCTCTATTGAATAAACACTTCCATGTAAATAAGAGAACAAATTCAAGCTGACAACACAGAGAAGGTCTTTGATTGGAAATTGCAGCACAGTTTCAAGCTTTAGATCGAAACTGCTAGGTTTCTCAAGTCTTATTGTTTCTAAATACTCAAATTGTTGAAATTTTAGAACAGCAAGAGCTAGAAGAAGTACCTTTCGGCCGTTTGGAGCGAATCGGCGAACCACGTCTCGGAGATTTGATTGGGTGGGTGAGCGAGTAAGACTGTCCGACGGTGAGAGAGACCGAAGAAGAAGAACTGAAGAAGAATAGGGTATGAGAAATGTTGGGAGTGTTAGGGTTGTCTGGGCCGGGACTGATTTTAAAATCCAATTATGGGAACAACAGCCCGGCCCATATTTGATGGTGGGTCCTTTGATGGTGCCCTCTTTCTTCAATTTGGCATAAAAGGGCGGGAGTTGCATTCAATCTGATTTGATGGACCCTCTGTATTTTGGCGGGAAATTTCTTGCCATAAATATGAATGATTAAAGAAGTCTAGCACACCATTAATTAATTATTAGCCTAACAGTGACCAACATTTTTATTGAGGTCAATAAAATACACTGTTCATCTAATTTTTATTGACCTCAATAAAAATTTCTATAAACAAAATTTTTATTGAGATCAATAAAATTCGCTGTTCACTCAGATTTTATTGACCTCAATAATAATTTTGATCACTGTTCATTCCGCTATAATGAATTTTGAAATATTTCTGTCCTTGATGGGCAAATTTTTACTGTAGCAGACTTAGTGAGCAAAATGCGTTCACTGTTTTTGGTGGAATGGGAAGTTGTATTGGTGGAATCGAGATGGAAATGTTTTTGAGTTGGATCCGTTCAATATTAGCATTAATGGTGATGTTATATGTGGCTTCATTGATGCTCCAGCCGAAGGCAGATCCAAGGAATATAAGCATATAGGTGTGTGTCGAGGGCGTTTGCGGATGTGCCCATATTTGGTTAATGGTTCTGGCAGTGATCCGATCATTATTTGGGAGCTGAAAGAAAATCGAGTGGATGGCAAACCAGAATGGTGTTTGATATTCAACGAAGTTTCTCTGTCAGAGTCTCAGAGATGGTTCAAAAACAACCTTTCATCACTCAATGGCAAACTTCAGACTTTAAAATGGTAGGTTTCCACCCAAATCACGGGGATATTGTGTTTTTACAATTTTGCAGTGTACATAGTCACCCACGATGCATATTCATGTGCAATCTTCGTCAAAAAACGTTAGAGATTGCTACAAAAATTCCATTTGAGAAAAGTCCTAATGAAGTAGTATATTGGTGGAACTGCAAGGGAATACACCCATATGTGATCCCATGGTGGCCGACACCAGTTCCAAGAAAACTAGACTATCATGAGGAGTACTTCAATGTCACTGTGATTGGTGTCGACACCTTTACCGTTAAGATAGGTTCCTTAACTACTGTCAAACAATTGAAACAAGAGCTTGAGGAAAAGCAAGGGCCTGCGCAGTATGAGCTATATTTCAACGCGCAAGTTTTAGAAGATGATGACAAGTGGCTTACGGATTATGGAATTAAGGACATTAAATCTGAGATTTACATTAATTGGTGAACATTGTTGGCCGGAAAGTATGGCTTAGATTAGAGTCTTACTAGTCCCACATTAGAAGAGTGTTTGGAATTCTAGATACATGCATATCTCTGCAGCAGCATTGTTGTGCTACCTGCTGACGTGAGCTTGGAAGGGTTGCTGCTGTTCTTTCAAGAGCTTCCACAAGATGATCACATATCCACTGTGTGTAACAAAATGATCCGTGCTGCCAAAAGAAGCCGCAGTGCTCGACGGCCACCACCATCAAAATCCATGATTAATAATCTACCAGACCATTTATTGGCTGAAGTACTCTGTCGACTTCCTCACAACAAAGTAGTTTCTCCTCTCTGATCCTTATTTTGTTGGCCGCTTTTTACGCCTCCAACATGATCAGCAAAAGCCTCTTCTGAATGCTTATGTGATGATTCCCCATAGCGATAAAAGGCACAAGACTTCAGTCCTCACCATGTCGTCCAAGCCTCCTTCGGTGGTTGAAATAGATAAAAGCATTTTCTCTTTCCTCCCTTGTTTTCAAGATCATGACTATGCCAACAAAGGAGATGAGCTACAAGTGGCAGGGACTTATAATGACTTAGTCTTGTGCTCACCAACTACTGACTCTCAACGTGATTACTACATATGCAATTCCTACACTAAGGCCGGAATGGGTTCGTCTTCCTCCCATGCACCCATCGACCAGTAGTGCATAAGTCCTCCATGATTTGGAGTGGGAAGTACTGTAGAGTCAAGTCAGTCAAGTCAGTCAACCAGTTATGATCCAAGTACACCAAGTGAAAGAAAAAGCAAAAAGCAAGGAAGAGCTGAGAAAAAGAAGCAGAGTGATGCATCAACGAGCAAAAGTAAAGGAAAAGGCAAAAAAATCTCCACAGAAGAGGCAAACAGTTTATTCAATGAAGATGAGTATGGGTATGGTTCCTTCCCAGACTTCTTAATTTGCTCTTTTTGGCAATATTCAAATAATTTAGAATAAGACAAGCCTATGTGAACTTAGAAACTTTAATCCCAGTCAGCCAGCCTCTATCATATAGGCATAAGAGTGTAAGAATATGATATCAAACTAAACTGTCACAATTAACCAACAACATTTAAATGCAACAGACCTTTAACAGTTACTTCAATCTAATCTCTGTTTTGTTTTTGGGTATAGGCGGATCGAGGTGGAGGTGGAAGTGTTGCGTGGAATACCAGTGCTGAACTTTACTGTCATGGTGCTTTCAGAGTTCTCAACCGTTGCCCAAATCAAAGAGGCCATCGCAAGCTACGTGCTCATAGTTGCTGGCGATGGGATTGCAGTTGAAAGGATAACTATACCCATGGTCGACCCTGCCGGTCAACCTACGTGCTCACATTTTCCTAACCCCTTCAAAAATGTGGGTTTTATGGTCATTTTTTATTAATTCCCGAAACTCTTCATTCCAACACTTAGCTAGTGATATCCAACAATAATCTAACACCTGTACTTTTGGCACTACCAAAGAGTAGTATAGATTTAGCAATTGGGTCGTGAATTTGAAGTGAAAACGTTGGTTGTGTTAATGCTAATCGCTAATCTCTCCACCGATGAATTGTTTCAAAGCTAGTGTCATCCAACCTGCACTTTTGCACACTAAATACCTTAATATACAAAAAGATTGCACTGGTTTTGGATGATCATGTTTTGTTATTTAATTGCATGATCTTCCTTGGAATGTGATTGATATTTCTCTCACTCAAGGACTTTGGAGTGTTGATGCTTCCTCTCCTAATTAATCACAATAATATTGCCTTCATCCGTCCAGTATTCGTGAAATTTGTTCAAAGTATCAAATAATACAGAAAATTTACCTGGTCAAACTAAACTTGTAATTTCGTCCAAAAAAAAACTTGTAATTAAAAAACTTGTATTCCTACACGCCCCAGAACATAATGTCATGGTATCTCCAGCTCGTTAAAGCATTTACATCAGAAATTATCATATGTTCAATATTCTAGTGGGCTCTTGCAGGCCCTCGTTGTCGTCTCGCTACACATAAAAAAAAAAACTAAAAACTCTTTTCTTCTTCCACTAACATAGGGCTAGTCAACAGAACAATGAAAATGCAAGTGACTTTCTTGAAGATCCAGCATCATCTGTTGAGCGTGATGAAAGGTCTGTAATTTGATGTTATGATTTTACTATTCTTGTTGCTAATTCTTAATATTGATGATCTCGCCGGAATACTTAGTGAACCAATTGATATGAGAATTTTCGGGACTTTCTTGCATATTTGAGGACTCCAACATCTGAGGATGATGAAAGGTAGAGATTGGGTTATGAATATGTAATTTGATGTTATTATATCACTCTTCTTCCTCCTCAAAATTCGTTTCAGTTTGTGGGTTTGAATTGTGGTTCAAAACTGAACATAAATAACTTATGATTTTCCTAAGCCCTTCAAGAATGTGGGTTTTATGGTCATTTCTGATTAATTCCCGAAACTCTTCATTCCAACACTTGGTTAGTGATATTCAACAATAATCTAACACCTGCACTTTGGCACTACCAAAGAGTAGTATAGATTTAGCAATTGGGTCGTGAATTTGAAGTGAAAACGTTGGTTGTGTTAATACTAATCGTTTATATATCTCTCAACGCATGGATTGTTTCAAAGTTAATGCCATCCAACCTGCACTTTTGTAGAACTAAATACCTAATTAATATACAAAAAGATTGCACATGTTTTGGATGATCTTGTTTTGTTATTTATGCATGATATTCCTTGGAATGTGATTGATATTTCTCTGACTCAAGGACTGTTGGAGTGCTCATGTATGCTCCCTCCCCTAATTAATCACAATAATATTGCCTTCATCCGTCCAGTATTCGTGGAAATTTGTTCAAAGGATCAAAGAATGCAGAAAATTTACCTGGTCAAACTAAACTTGTAATTTCGTCCAAAAAAAAATTAAACTTGTAATTAAAAAATTTGTATTCCTACACGCCTCAGAACATGATGTCATGGTATCTCCAGCTCGTTAAAGCATTTACATCAGAAATATACATTGTATTGATTTAAGTCATTGATTAAAGATCCTTATCATCCTTTGATTTTAAAGAGGCTAAACAAATCACATGCACCATGTTTTTTTTTTTCACAAAATGGCATGGCTTGAGCTTGTTCTATATGTAGTACTTTACTACTTTATATAGAACACAAACTTAGAAAATGAAACAAGATTCTAGACTTTTGTAGTGACACATAAGGAATAATACATATATAATAATATTATTACATAAAGGCATGGACATTTCACAATTATTGATCGTATATATGATAATCCAATAACACTGTTGAGTGCATCACACGAATACGTGGCGTGCATGACTGTCACACCGAAAAATTTCTCAACTTTTACCACATGTTTTTCCAATTTAAATGGGAAAATTTCTTTCTCGATCGTTTACCTTATTGGTCAAGGGAAAAACAAATTTGACCAAGACTACAAGTCAATATGTGCTCAACTACTCCGCATCACAGGTAAGTACTACTACATTTACTTATCTAAGTTATATGTATATATAAAGGAATCCTTCATAGTTTCTCCCTTTTAATCATAAACCGATTTGTTAATTAGCCAAAAAAAAAATCATAAACCAATTAAAGTCTATCCAGTATCCATTACCTTTGTTTCTGCCGTGATGTCTAACCAGAAAGTTTCTGCTGCCGTGCCTGGTGATGGTAATGCTGCGACAAGAAGCCGCAAAAGAGGTACTAGTAGTACTACTATCTTATATCAGTCTGTCTTTAAAAAATTCAAGAGATCATCAAACTATATAATAAATTCACAACCACCAACAAAAACCACTACGATCAATGATCTCCCTGACTTTGTACTAGTCGAAATCCTTTGTCGACTTCTTTACAATGTGAAGTTGGTTTTTCAATGCAAATGCGTGTCCAGACGCTGGTTTACTCTCATCTCTAATTCTTATTTTGTTGGCCGATATTTATGTCAACATCATAGGCAAAAAAAGCCTTTTGCGACTGCTAATTATGTTATGGTCCCGTATAAGGATAACAGAATTGTAACCCTTACCTCGTCTTCCGATCTTCCAAGCACTTTGTCAATGAGTTTCCTCCCTTGTTTTCAGTTTCCTAACCAAGATAATGAGCCAATTGTGGAAGCAACTTTTAGTGACTTAGTCTTGTGCTGCGCAACCAAGTACTATCAACGTGATTACTACATCTGCAATCCACTCACCAGGCAATGGGTTGCTCTCCCTCCCACCCCACAAGTCATCGAGTTGAAAGTACCAGTTGGATTCATTTGTGATCCCTACTATGGTGATCATGGAAGAGAAGAACAAAATAGTAGTGGGAGTAGTAGTAGCTCTATCATCAAGCTTAATGTTGAGTATAGGTGGAAGGTTGTACGAATACTTCCAAATTCAATACGACGACTACAACTAGGTTTCTATGTGGAGATCTTCTCTTCTGAGACAGGTGAATGGAGAGAGTATCAATTGCCTAATCCAATAGGCTTTAAAAAGTTCGGTTGGTTCATTAATTGGCGGCCCGGCGTTGCTTGCAATGGCAAGTTGTATTGGTACAATTATCGTGGCTTTACTTTGGAGTTGGATCCGTTCAGTATTAGTAGTCGTAGTTTTACTACTGGTGATATTATTGCCAAATGTTGTTTCACCAAGACGCCGAGAAAGTGCTTCCATCTAGGTGTGTGCCAAGGGCGTTTGCGGATGTACCCATTTGCTATAAAGGAATGTATTAGCATTTGGGAGCTGAAAGAAAATTCAGGAAAATTGGAATGGTGTTTGATATTTGACAGAGTTTCTGTGTTGGATATGGTTTCCAAAGATTCTAAGATCACTATAGAAAAATCAGGCAAATTGGATGTGCTAGGTTTCCACCCAAGCAATGAGGATATCGTGTATTTGAAATTTCCGGGACAGATAGTCATGTGCAATCTTCACGAAAAAACGTTAGAGAAGAGTCCAGTTGATCCCCCTACAAACATTCAATTTGATTTCAGTTGCAATGTTTGTGAAGAGACGTTTCCATTTGATCGCCCTACAAATATTTACCCATATGTGCTCCCATGGTGGCCTACACCAGTTCCTAAAATCAATAAACCAAAGGTGTGCCAGGTCAAGGTCTTGAAACAATTTGAGATAATCCTGGTGCAGCAGCAGCCCCAGGTACAGGCAGTACAATTGTCCAGCATCGACCAAGAGCAGAGTGCGTCGGACACAACAACTTCAGTTCATGCAGGAGGCCTGTGTGGAAGCTGGCAATGAGCTTGGTGGTACGTGGTCGGGTAACACTGAGCTGACAATGAGGTTGCTGTGAACGTAATGTCTACATATATATATACTAATACTCTATCTATGCTTTTATGTAGCTAGCTAGTTAGGATGATTTGAGGAAAACACAGAGAGCTTCTTAAATGTGTCATCTAAAACTTCATGAAAGTAGAAGCCTAGCTTGAAGATCTATTATGCGTCTTTGAAACCTTGTTAGTTAAATATTTTTACTTTTTATCTTCAATATTTTGGGTTATAATGGCCAACTTAATTTGTATATCTAGTTACAAATCAAAGCTTGACGTTTTTCTCTTGGAAATGCAGTTTCTTATATATTAGCAGAAAAGTTCATGCACGTAATACAACTTTGAAGGATCTGCCCTACAAACTCTATGATATAAGAAAGCAGCTGATAGCTTCCCTACAATTCTAGTTGCTTGCTCAGTGCTACGTACTTACCATTAATTTGTTCGTTAAAATGGTGTCCTATTCTTTGAAGATGAATATTGCAAGTAATGATTATATTTCAAGGGTAATCACGATTATTGCAAGTAATAAATGATTTTGAAGATGAAATATATATGAGATATCGATGAATGATCGAGCTAAATCTCATATGTAACCAAGGGCTGGAATTCACTGCCATCCACTGAATATATATAATTAACATCTGTTCAGGGGGGATTTTGTTTCACATGTTCTCATGATGTAGTTGATTGGTGCAGAGCCAAATTCAAGGAAGATGCAGCTGTAAATTGAAGAACAATAAAAGTCCCTTGAAAAGTTGTTTGAGCAACAAAGGATTTCCTTATGCAAATAGGAAACACAGAGCATTATTTGTAACCGAAATTCATGATGATCAAGGATCCTGAACTGGATGAAACGTTCAGCAGTATGATCGATGATTACATCTGTTCTTTTTTGTTTTTTAGTTAGGATTGAAATCTTGTAAGTGTATATCATGAGGATTTTGCTGCTCATTCTCTGTACTAAATTGTGATTACCAGTATCAACCAACTACATTTTAGAGAAATATTTTGAACAAATAACAATCACAATGTTTCAGTATGTGCAAAAATCATCGTGCTGCTGTCCATGTCAGCAGCCTTGTCAGCATCCAGCTCATCAACTACTCCAGCTGTCATGCCAGCTGTTGAGATTTGTTAGCTGGTTAGCTTGGTTGTTAAGTAAGACGTTGTTAATTATTAGGAGCTCCTCTTGTATTCTCTATCACTGAAATACAAAGAACTAGAGCGACCAATATATTTCTGAAAACCTTAATCCTCTTTGATCTTCAACCTCAATATATTATTAAGCCTGCAGTTTGACAAATTCTATATCATTCAAAAAAAAATTAGCCAGTTAACATCATTGTCACAATACATTTCTCTATATAAACAAAAAATGCCTGCACAGTTTTATTGAGCAATTCCTCGATCTCATGCGGTTTTTGTGCCAAATTGTATTGCTTGTGATTAATTAGGCCAAGTCGGCATGCACACTAACCAACTCCAACTGTTGTGATCGATCAGCATACTTAAACTCACAATTAACAAATAATCTCTACTCCAAAACTCTCAATTAATAATTAAACCACATACTTAATATATATAATTACAATCCTCGATCAACCAGATGATCGACATCAGATGAAGCCTAGCCTAATATATATATAAATAAAAGAAGAGAGTGAGGTAGCTGGTAGAGCATGCCGTGCTGACGTACATCATGACCTGAATATATAATTGATCGATCTATAATTCTATATGTGTGTGTACTGTGTAGCGTGAAGTGTTTCTCCAGACTAGAAATAATGAAACCTCGGATGATTAATATTATTGATTATGAGACGTTTGACGTGATGCGTGACGATATCAAACTCAATGTGGCATGCGCTAGGCTATTCTACGTACAATTAATCTCTCAACTCTATTCCAAGAAAGGGATGCATGAACCATGTGGTGATCGAAGGACTAAAAATACGTACAAACGTTTTACAAGCTCTTCATAAAGAAAAAAGTTACCATGTGGCTTATCTAATCGCCCAAACATGTAGCCTTGCATCATATCATTAAGTTCTGTTTGAAAATGAAATGGTGTAAAACTCTTAACTTAGTCTAATCTCAACTCAATCTCTCGCACTATATTGCAACTTAGGCTAACTTCAAAGAATTAAGAAACGGTATGATAGTATTGGGCAGCATACATTGTATTGATTTAAGTCATTGATTAAAGATCCTTATCATCCTTTGATTTTAAAGAGGCTAAACAAATCACATGCACCATGTTTTTTTTTCACAAAATGGCATGGCTTGAGCTTGTTCTATATATAGTACTTTACTACTTTATATAGAACACAAACTTAGAAAATGAAACAAGATTCTAGACTAGCTTTTGTAGTGACACATAAGGAATAATACATATATAATAATATTATTACATAAAGGTATGGACATTTCACAATTATTGATCGTATATATGATAATCCAATAACACTGTTGAGTAGGGCATATATCATACTTATCATACCCAACAAATGGATATGACAATATATATAAAAATGTACGGAATATCATAGGAGAAGATTCCAAAATTAGGTTGGAAGTTGGAACCTTATTTTTTGGTGGGCTCCAACCAAAAACCATTGCTTATCTTTCATGCCATCGTGTACGTCCTTGATTAAAAGTGATGTTTGGCGAGTCAATTAAGTATGATTTAACTAAATGGAAGAATCATATCGCTCATTTAATTTTTCATTATCCCCATCAATTTGGCGATCCGCATCTTTGAAGATATATCCTTTATTTGATTCATAGCATGAGATTACATAGTTCATTTCATTAGGATACAAACACTCAACAAGGAAAACCTAATTAGATTGTGAGCAAGATAATGAAAATTTCACAAAATATTGTATTTTATAACCACTTAATCTTTCAAAATTGTAAGAAATCTCCTCGATTATTTGAATATTGTGAACTTTATATTCATAAAAGATAGAGTAAGTATGAAAAAAGTTAAGTTCTAATCAAATGTCCGGACTATTTGGTCTAGTGACATAAGTCTCTCTTTTGCAAGTAAGAGATCTTGAATTCAACTCACGGACGAGTTTCAGCTAATTTCAATCGTTGGGTAATCAGAAAAGTTAAGCAAATATTGATTGGTGTGTTAAAATGTGGGTAGTTCTAATCAATAAATAGTTTTGTTGATGATAAATAATTAAAGTGTGCAAGAAAAGGAAGCATATCCTTATCTAGATTCTAGACCACCTAGCTAGAAGCAATAATAATGGTACGTCGGACCACGGCAGCTTCCACCTTCATGGAGACTAAGACATATATATGAGTGACATCCATGCATACTTGTTTCACATCATTCCATTACTAGCTAGGCTAAGCTATGTGTACGGAGATGTTGGATCATTTTCTTTTTGATTCATATATAGTCCAAAGTTCAATTATGTTTTTGAAGCACCACAGATGAAAATGAACTGTATATAATATCGATCATATATGAACTGTTTGCTTTTGATACCTTCTAATTTTGCAAATGGGATCATCATGAAGATTTTGGTTCCCACTTTCAAGTAATTTTATAGTGGACATACTTTTTTTCTTGCTTCCTCGATTATTGGTTGCTGGTTATATGATGGGAAATTAATTGGAGAATGACATGTATGCCAACACCGCGACTCAAAGAGAGAGTGATTGGCTTACTAGACAATCCTCGTGGCCTATGCGAATTTAATAATAAGACTCCTAGTACTAATTGAGGACGTATTCTATAAGAATATTTGTAATGTTATCCAGAATAGAAGTATATGTCCCTCCGGGGTAATTTTTTATCATCAATCAAATAAAATAAAAAATACTAATAAATCGAGCGTGAGAATGAGTTCTAATTTTTTTTAATTTTTTTAATATTTATATTATTTTATAAGCGTTTTACGTTCGTTTATACGTTACTTCTCGTCTTTGTTCCTTTACTTTACCTAAAGTTTGAAGAGAAGACATTTAGGTAAAGTAAAGGAAAAAAACATATTACGTTCTTTTACAATAACAATTATATGTTTTATCAATTTCTAATCACACTTTTCACTCCCAACCTAGCTATTTTCTCTCTATCATATATCTTCTACTCAATCAGTACAAGAAAAATAAGCATCCCGTTATCCAAGGTGGTCTGTCTGAATTTGATAATTGGAAGCTCTTTATCCATTATCATATGTATAAATAATTAACGATTTGTTATCCATCAAACAAATAAGCTTTAAAACTCATTAGCATATGGATAAATATATAAGGACATTTATATCCATCTTTGCTAGTATTTAAAAAAAAAAAAATTTTTTTGTATTGTCTACCAAATGAATTATATATATTCCCAAACTAAAAAGATTCAACAAAGTGTGATCTATACTTAATGGTTTTGCTATTTAGATTTTAGTAGCATAAAATGAATAACTAACACCATTGATTGATCCACGTGGACTCAAAATTTGTTCGATATCAATCATCGGTTCGTAATTGCTCACATATCATGAACGACAAATACTAAACTCCTCTTTGTTTTCTAAACAAAGCAGAACTAACGTTCTACTTCTATTACTCGTTTACACGCGTAAGATGTATAATACATAAAAAAAAATTTTGAGCCTCAAATATAGTAGGAAACATTATTCTTTTGCGATACTAATTTAGTGTATTAACCGTCATAGTAAAATTTCACTTCTTTTTGAATTAGAATTCCCAATTAATTTCCTATTCTAAGAAGAAGAAAAAAAAAACTAATTTTTTGGAATATTCCTCTCGAGCACAGAACTAATTTTCACTACATGCCAAGAGAATTGGACACTTGTTACGTTTGAATTCCTAAACCAAAACCCACTCACACTCCCCAAATGACGAAACCACCCGAGAACCGATTAATTTTAATTTAATTCTATTAATTATTTTTGGGGTCGGAAATCAGAATCGTTGAATGGTAACTGGGACTAGGAGTACAGCTACCAACCGAATATTCCTCGAGTATTCCACTCTGTTCCTGTCTATAAAAGCCAAGAGAGGAACCGAAACGAACCTAAACAACCTCAGAAAACCAACACCCCCAATACCAAAAATCCGCAAATGTACGACACACTCAAAGACACCTACCAACTCTTCGAAGAAATCGGCCGCGGCCGATTCGGCACCATCCTCCGCGCCTTCTGCCCCGTCTCCGCCGAGTCCGTCGCCGTCAAGATCATCGATAAATCGGTTCTCACTGACGAAACCGACCGCGCTTGCCTCGAGAAAGAGCCCAAAATCATGACCCTCTTGGCTCCTCACCCCAACATTCTCAAAATCCACAACGTCTTCGAAACCGAGGACTCCATGGCCATGGTGCTCGAGCTCTGCGAGCCCGAAACTCTCTACGACCGTATCGCCCACCGGTCACTACCCGAAACCGAAGCCGCAAATATTATGAAGCAGCTGTTGGGAGCGATTTCTCACTGCCACAGGATGGGAGTGGTTCACAGGGATCTGAAGCCGGAGAACATTCTGTTCGATTCGAGGAACAATCTCAAGTTGGCCGATTTCGGGTCGGCGGAGTGGTCCAGTGAGGGAGGGTCCATGGAGGGTGTGGTGGGGACGCCGTATTATGTTGCCCCCGAGGTGTTGATGGGCAGAATGTACAATGAGAAGGTGGATGTGTGGAGTGCGGGTGTCATGTTGTACATAATGCTCGGTGGGATTCCGCCGTTTTACGGCGAAACGGCGACGGAGATCTTCGAGTCCGTTTTGAGAGGGAATTTGAGGTTCCCGCCCAAGATTTTCCGGGGTGTGTCGCCGGCGGCCAAGGATCTCTTGAGGAAGATGATCTGCCGAGATGTTTCCAGAAGACTATCTGCAGAACAAGCACTTAGTAAGTTTCCGATTCTTTAGTGGATTTGTGTTGTGCTTGGTTTGGGTCAATCTGGTTTTTCCTTTTGGGATTTGGATTTGGGTAAAATTTCACCAAGATGATTCCTTTTCAGTGTTTAATTTATGGGGGTTTTGATTATTAACAGAGTTTTGTTGTTTTTGTGAATTCAGGACACCCATGGATCTTGAATGGTGGAGAAGCAAATCCAATGGACTGATCTGACTTTTGGAAGTCAGAGGTAGCAACCAAGTATATAAATCCCAGCCATGTATGTATGTGAGTTTGAGAAGAGATCCCACTTCCCTCTCTTAGAAGCACATAAGCTCCTGGATGGATCCACAAGGAGCAGAAGATGAAGAGCCTTTTTGAAGCTAGGTAGCTCAGGAAGGGTTTTTCTCGAGTTTTAGTACCTTTTGTAATGTTTTGGAGAGAATCTGTGACTGTAAATAGAATGGGGTTGAGGATTGATCCTGTCCTTCCCCACCTTCTCTGTTTTTTTTTAGTCAGAGAGAGATTAGGAAGTGATGTGAGAGCAAATGAAGTACTCCGAAAAAGAGAACCAATGCAACTTTAATCCTTTGTCTATTTTAGTATGTAACCCATGTTTTGTGAATGCAAAATGTTTGGAAATATGAATGTGTTTTGGCTTATGGAATCTGAATGTTTCACTCTTTTCTTTCTTTCTTTCTTTCTTTCTTTCTTTCTTCTTCCTTTGGTGGTGGAATATATTTGTGTTCTGTGATAAGGGATTTAGCATATACCTTTGACATATCCCTAACCCAAAAAATTCCATGTGCAAGTGTGCGACTTTTATTGGCAACACATCATTTTGTGGAAAATGTTGTCCCTGCTTTCTGCATATAAGCATATGCTTTGAAACCTAATAGTCAATAAACCCTCCATGGTCCATGGTAAGAAAACCCTTGCAACTTTCTTGCAAGAATAGGCTGTACAAGTCTATCAAATTGATAATTTGACTTCCTAGACAACAGATGAACAGAACAACAAATTTAATTTGATAAAATGCAGAAAACATTGAATGCTATGTCTGCCGGGAGCGAAAGTCTCGTCCGACTCACCAATTAAATATAAAATATTCATTATTTCTCATGCAGACAACTGAAAATACCCTCAATTTCTTCACATTACGTAGTCTAATTGGCTGGTCGGACAAATCTGACGTCACTGAGTGGTCGGACAAACGTCATAGTTCGATCGCCTGACCGGAGACTGACAAAACTGCCGGGGACCAAATGAATTATTAGAAGGAAGCAGAAGCATGTGAGTTGTCCAACAGACATTGAAAGCACCCACCATCTGGCCTAAAGGACAAAAAAGAAGTTTGATAAACAAGTTTTATTATCCACTAAACAAAAGGAGAGAGGAAGACAAAGATGAAATGATTTAATTATTTCACATCCAGACGTACTCGTCACTGTGCATGAGCCTTGATTTAAGGGCAGATGGCACCCTTCAATAATTGAGCAGGACCACAGCTCACATGGGGAAGGCAGTAGCACATAGGATATTCAACTCCCCATTCATAATGGGAATTGATCGATTAATCAACAAAGTGAGTTAGTGAGTATCTACGTGGTTTCAGGTAGCGCAGGGTTAGAATCACGAGGAAGACCGGCACAGAGAGATGTTTGATCAGCAAGCCTTCATATCAACACGTCGGGTGGAGAAGTTGGTTTGGCTCAGAGGGGGTGGGTGAGCTCGTTCTGTACAGTCAACACATTGGAACTTGTAATCTATTACATTTTTGTCTGCTAAACCTAGATCAGTGTGTGATAATAAGATAACTACACTTTTATTTTAAAATTTTTATCACAAATTATACATAAATTTTACCTCCATTATCTATATATAGTGTCTGAACTTCACTTTTGATCACAACCAGTACTCAAAGTCTTCGAGATCATTTTAAATGGTACCTGAACTTCAATTTTTGTCACAAGCAGTACTCAAAATTTTCAATTTTTGTCACAAGTAGTACCCAAAGTTTTCCATTTTAGTTTTTTTTTTTAACACGCGCATATATTTGCCGGAGAGATCACAAAAGTCGGTCTTAGGTCCCACAAGAGATGAAATCGAAAACTTTGAGTACTACTTGTGACAAAAATTGAAGTTCATGTACCAAATATATAATTGAGAAATAGTTCAGGTACTATATGTGATAAAAACATTTTATTTTATCATTATAAGTTTATAATAATTGTAGGCAACATGAGAGTTGAACTCAATATTTCTTTAATTTATTAAAAAAAACTTATATCACTAAACCAAATGATCGTAGAATAATATAAGTTTACTTGGATAAATAAATTTGTATGCACCACCATGTAAGGAAGCAATTAAGTTTAGTATTATATCTGAAAAATATTTTTTATTTTTGTTTTGATACGTGGTTATGCTCTATTTTATAATGTAGTAATTACGTAGAAATTCAAAATTTGAGAGCTAAACTCATGGGTTTATATAGTTAGTGGAATGAAATTATTGAGAAATGTGAAATAGAAATTGAAAAATATTTTACTCATGAAAGTATGTAATTAATATTGGAAAATAAGAAAGGTACATAAAACAACTCAAATGGAATTGAAGGGTTTTTAATTATCACCTCCTCAGCTCCTCTTTCCTCTTGTAACGTGATTTTTTCTTCTTCTTCTTTTCAATTAGGTTGAAAATGAAATATTTTCTCATTCTTAAACATATAATTCGTGAAACGAATAAGACTTAACTTTCTGTCGTGTCTAATAATTCACTTCTAAAATAGTATAACATCGATTTCATGTCAACATTATTTATAAATATAATAATAGACATTGCCACGTTATATCGTATAAAGGGTATAGAACAGTTTCACTATAGAGTAACGTACCGCAAGTGATGATCATCTCTTCTCTCCCATCATTTTCAGGAAATGAAGACTTGGTGAATTGCTTGTAATGGTCTATTTCACAAGCAACACACATTACCATCAATCTTGTCTCGTCTTCTGTTTTCTTGGAAATTAAGTTAAGACCGGAAACCTAAAGGGTAGAGAGCTAGCTCTGGTCATCCATGATCGCACAAATGAATGGTCACCCCTTACGTATTCGTGGGGCACCAATATTGACACAAATAATATCTACACTTCATGTATACGTACGCCGTAGACTTTAAATTATTTTGAATATTAAGTCATTTCTCAAATTCTTTTATCATTTTGTTCGTCAACTTTTCAGAAACGTTCATTTAAAAACAAAAAATTGTAAACGATTCAAAAGTCAATTTCTAGTTCTGTAGCAACGTGATCCAATTTCCACCCTACCCAAAGAAAAATAATAAGCGATTGGTCAGACACAAATGAAGGATCAATTTACAGGCAAATCAATGAACCTAGCTTTGTCAAACTATCATTAGCTAAGTTTGAGTTTATTAACTTTCCCCATCAGATTAACAGTTAATTAAACTACTAATTAAGTTTACGAAGTTACTCAGATGAACATTAACTAAAAAGTTCTCAACCCTATGAACGGTTCGAGGATTAAGTTCTCAATCATTATTGGATTTTAGGATTCTTTTTTAAGAATTGAGTTGTACGTATTGGCCCTTAGAATGAACGTAAAATACAAAGACCATATCAAAAGGCACATTATGCACGCAAGTTTATAGTCTAGTAAGATTGCTTAAGTTTAGATGTGTATTCTAATTGCACCTATGTTGGGAATTGATATTCATAGTTGATAATTTTTTTTTTAACTATGAAAAAACTAGTTAGTGCATAGAATTAAAGATCCATATAATTAAGATCCATATATATACTAGCTAGATACATAATTTCCCTCATCTCGATCATACATTTAATTTGAGTATTCAACGCACAGGGTCATGCGGATCTTTCAGTTTACATGCAGTTTAGTTGGGAATATATATATATATATATATATACACACACACAGAAGCATCTTTCTACAAGTCATTTGAAGTTTTTAGTTTTATAAATTATATATGTACGTCTTGGAAGTTGGAACATACAAGAAACTAAAGCATGCATTTATCCTTCATTTACAAGAACCATGTGTATATGTTATGTTACTTATATGAAGACCATGTGGTTTGATTCATAATATATATAAGGATTATAAGCTTTTTCTGACCTTTTCTTGCTTAATACTGAATCATAATAATATATAAGATAACAATAACACGACCGCCTAAATAAATGCCCCATTTTCATTTTCATTTTTCAATAACATATAATCATATATATAGAGTCGAAGACTGGCGCGGGAAGGAAAAATTGTAATAGTATTATTGATATATAAGTGGTTATGCATAAACTGAATGGAATGGTCTAGAATGGTGTACGTACTTCCTACGTTGTGAAGACGAACGACTCCGGAATTGAATGGAATCATTCAAGCATAAACTGCAAAGGTCTAATTCCGGAGGGGATTTGGATCCTCTGCTATAAAAATCCTTGCTAAGATCTGCTTGGCTTTTGCCAAGAGATTGCCACGTCATCATTTTACCATCCTACGGCTAAGAGTACAAGACATTCAAAAACACAATTTCAATTGAGAAGTAGCAAATCTTCTCTCCATTCATCTCCTCTCTCTCTTTCTCTGTAACGAAATCTCCAACGCAGGCCATATTACCAAACCAAATTCCAAGCTCTCCTATTCTCTGTAGAGAATCCATTTTTGAATACTTGATATCTTATGCGTTAAAATTTAATTGATTTTATTCCTCAAGACTTTTGTTTTGGAGAATGTTCTCCAAGCTAAGGCTCGGATCTGAGAGTAAGCACGAAGCAGGACATGGACCGATGGACGTTATTGTCGTCTGAGCAAAACATTTGGAAGGAGGATGAGATTCATTTTGGAGAGGAGATCGGAGAGTACGGCAGTTCACTCGGAGAAGAACGAGATGAATGAGAGAGGATCTGGTGCTACATGTCCAATTTAGCTTTTTTGGAAGCCTTGTACTCTTAATCGTTGGATGTTATATTGATGACGTGGCGGTTTCTTGGCAAAAGCCAAGCAGATCCTAGCAAAGGATTTTATAGCAGAGAATCCCCTTCCCTAAGGAGGATGCCTGGCCTGGTCAAGACTCAAGAATAAAATTAAATAATAATCAAAATTCCCAGCCCCCCGGGTCTTAGTTATATTTTGTATATATATGATATATGTGCGTGTGTGTTGGAGAGAAATATATACGTACGTTGAAAGTCTTGATCCACAAGTCATTTTTGAATATGTTGAAACTTGAAAGCCTTGATCAACGTACTATTACTATGATCATCATTTATCTCTTTTTGTTTAACGTACTTTTTACTCAAATTTACCCAACCATGCATGTTATTTGAAGATCGAAATAATTTACAGTGTTTATCATGTCATATCTTGAATATTTACACTGTTGTACTCAACAGTAAAAGAGTCTAGGTAGAATATTACCATACTTAAGCCTATTAATTAATTCCTTTGTTTTGTGGAGTCGAACAGAAGTAATTCCTGGTCTAGATCTTTCTACTTTGTTTTGCCGACTTGTCAAACAAAATGAAATAATAAATATTCAAAGTGGGCCACGTGTGAACATGTGAGTGCATATGGTTAGCCGACCGTTGATCTGTAGACGTGCAGATCATGAATATATACGTACGTGGTCCTGTACCTAGACGAGAGATTCTATTTATATTTATATATTTCTGGACCCCATTACCAGTCTGAGACTGAGACTTTGATAAGTCAGTCAGTTGTGGACCACAAAACTCTGATAAGTCCGTCAGTCGATCGACTTTTAACGGTGAAGATCGATCGAGTAGGTACTCGATCTTCCACTTAACCCCACACTCCACCTTCACTTAACTTAACCTCTAATAACAGGTTGTACGTACTAGTTTAGGTACTTCATCTCTGTCCTATCTGGCCAACCCAATCGCCATGTGACTGCCACCTAGCTGGCTACAATCTCTCATTTTTAGCTTCATTTCCAAAACCCTAAATGATTTTCACACTACTTTCTCGTATGTTTTACCATTTGCATTTTATTTTTATATAATTAAAAATAGAGTGCAAGTGAGAAAGTAAAGTATACATCAACCTCTCACACGGAGGCGGGATCCAGTGACCCGGCCTCTCACATCAAAGTTTTGTTACAATACATTTTTAGTTGATCATACAAGTTCTATCCAAAATTTTAATATAATTTCAATTGATATCCAATATTTCTTCTATATTTTTGTCTTTTAGATCTCGATATTTTTGCGATACGCGATATTTTGGTCATTGTAATTGAACCCTATATCTATCATGTATACAGCTTGGCCAAGTTTGGCTACTCCCCCCGTGGAAAATGCACTTGAATGAGATATCTTTCCCTCGACACTTTCAGCGCTCTGTTTACTCTAAAAACTTAATTAGCTCTTTAGTTTGTATATATTAGTCATTTTCGCATAGAGAGAACCTCAACAAGTTAATTTCCCATCTTATTTTTCTTCTTCCAATATTAAGTACGTAATAATAATTCAATCAAATCAGCATGCATATGCAGACGAACACTCTAAAAGTCTAAATCAATCTGTGTCTTGAAGAAAGGCAAATAAACCACCAAAAGAACCGAAAATGCATCACACCCTTTACATGTGTTTTCTGTTCTTCGATGTGCGCCCCTGGTATTGGCTTCTTTATTTTCTAGTTATTTATATATATATATATATATATATATATATAATTTGCAATACTGTACAGTCCATAATGCAATTATGTAGCAATTTGCTATTATTAATTAAAGAAAATTAAAACAGCACGTTTATTATACCCCACCCCCATTTTTAAATCCTAGATGCTCGATGATACAGAAAAATACATATGCTAGCCTTGAAGAACTTGAAGGTCGACGATGCCTACACCAGTGTCACAGCAAGTGAACAAATGTGTAATACCCCGAAAATTTCCGTATTATTTTATTAAATAGTTCGTGAAATTTGAAGTGAAATGGAGAGAATTCATATTTTTAGGGGTTTTCGTCGTAAAACGATAATTACGACGGTAATTATAAGTTACACAAGGTTAATTAAGGTAACTTTTTACCCGTTGTGAATTTGGGAAAACTTCCTTCATGAAAGTTGTAGACCTCGTCGAATCGAGTTCGTAGGAATTTGGTTCACCAAAAACGGATATCGTATGAAGAAGTTATGGCCTTCGGAAGTTTGGATAATTTAGTATAAATATTGGGTTTTTTTTAGAAATTTCATTTTGGCCCGGAACCTTCCGGAATTTTCCGAAAAAGCTCCCAACGGACAGATTCTTTGGGCGGCGCGTGGCGGCGCGTCCGGCCTCCGATTTCGACGGGGCCGGCGTCGTTGGACTCGTCTCGTCCTCCTCTTCATTTCCCGTGAAGGAACTTTCCTCAAATTCTTGACGGAAAGTGGTCAACCGGAGCTGACAGTTTCGGCCAAAAAGGGGAAGCTTGCCGGCGACGTTTCCGGCCACCTCCGGCGATGAGACCTTTTGGGTTTTGCTCCCCTCCTCTCCAGCAACCTCCCCATGGTGGTGGATCACGGCGGCACGGCCTAGATCGGCGGCAACGACGATTTGCACTTTTTGGGATCAAAAACCCACCGACACCGATTCCGGCCACTTCCACTCCGATCCAGACCTCGAGGTAGTTATCAAACTTGTTGGGATTGTTGTGATCTACATTCTGGTAAAATTTGGTGTCAATCGGACCACCTTGACCGGCGGTCTGACCACCGCCGGCGGCGGCGCGTGGGCGGCGCGTCCAGCCGGTCTAGGAGCAGTTCTTTGCTCCGTTTGACTTATTTCGTCGATACGAACAACTTTCGTGTTTTGACTTTTGTCAAATTCGGTCGTTTGACCGATGGTCAATTAACCCGATTAATCGGATCGTACGATTTACGATTCGAGAGATCCGACCGTTGGATGATCATGAAATTTGATCGTGGGGTTAATATTGAGATTATAAGCATGTTGGACCGTTGGATTATTGAAATTAGATCGTTTGATCAACGATCAATTATGCAAGGATTATGGATCGTTAGATCCGTGATGATCCGACCGTTGGATCATCACCATTTTTGGATATGATGTTAGGATGCTAGAAATAAGCATGTTGGTAGATTTTGGAAGTTTTGGATTTCGTGTGGGACCCGTTGATGAATAGTAGACGTGAGACCCACATTGACCGACGGTTGACTTTTGGTCAAACTGTCCCGAATTATGGTTAATAATGTCTAAGTGACATTTGAGGAATAATGTAATGTTTTGGAAGTGTATTATGCTAAGTGGATATTGCATAATCATAGGTACATACGAAATGTGAAGTGTACGTACGTTGATCGATTCCTGGTTACTATTTGAAGACGCAGCAGGAATTAGAGGTGAGTGAATCTCACGATGTTTTTATATATGAATATTAATTCATATTGTGTTGTTGTGATTTTGGTGTTAAAACAATATTTGAAAAATGTTCATCTTATTGTTTTAATTTGTGAATTTTGTGGGAACACAATAATTCTATTAAGATATTGTGTTTGCCTATTTGAATGTTTTTGTCCAAACGGACTGTCCTGACCGGGGACAATGTTAAATGGGTGAAAAATGGTAGCCCATTCAGTTAGAGCTCTAGACTGCATATTGTTTGGTTAACTTGATGTATTAAAAGGAGAAGAAAAATAGTATTCTCACTTTTAATCAGGCGAAGTTAAAAATAACTTGATGTATTAAAAGGAGATGCATCTCACTTTTAATCAGGCTAAGTTATGTGGTTTTGTGTGAGTAAAGATCGAGGGTTTATATTATTTAACATGCTGGATTACCCTGGTATTAACATACACGTTTATGGGGCGTGTGGGGTTAAAATACGTGGTATGGGGCACGTAGGTTCAGTATATTAGATAATACGAATCTTCCGGATTTGAAATGGAAACTTTGTCTTTAAATGATTCTTTAAAAATAAAAGAATTCAATTTGGGAAAATGTTACAGTGTGAATAAAACATAGATTACTCATACCAGCTTCGTAAGCTGACCGGGTTTGTTGATATAACCCGGTACACTATTCCACGGTGTAGTGGTTATACCTGCAGGTTAGGATAACCAGGAGTAAGCAAGGCTGCATACATATTATTGGTTTATAAGACTTCCGCTGTTTATGTAATAAACTCTGATGGATTAATTATTTAATATTTTGTAATAACAATTTATTATTTAATTATGGCTTGTAATATGTAACCCTAAAGAACGGGTCAGCATTTACATTTATTGGGCATGGAGTATATTGTTGTACTCGAATTAAAAGAAAAAAATTCTAGTGCATATTTGTATTTGATATTCCATGTAGTCACATTCCCGAAATTGATTTGTAATTAAAGGCAAAATGCCTTATTAATTTATTTGAAAATCGGGGCGTGACAGATTGGTATCAGAGCAAAACAATGCTCTAAGGAAGTGATTGAGCAATGGAACGCTCTACGGAGATGAAACGAGTTTTAGAATTGTGAAGTGAAGTTAGGGTTTAGAGCTTAGGATCGGTTTAGGGTTTGACGTTAGGTTCTTAGATTCATTCAAGTAATGGTTACTTCGTATGCTTAATTACGCACAGTATTTATCGAGTGATGGCCCGACCGCGGCGGATCCCCATCATGTGCTCTTCAGTGCTGTTGTGTTGTTAAGAATATAAAGTACAAATTACAATTCCTTATACGGTAGTCTTACATGGCTACATTCCTAATTCTCTCAACCGTACCCTGGATCAAACGACAGACTTGATCCACTGACCCTTTCTTGTTCTTCAGTAACTCAGTAGAGATCTGTGTTGCTACCGTTACTAGACAACCAATGTATGGATTGTCTGAGACCCCTTCTGTTCTTCCAGCAGTAGGCATATCTGGTAGAATTGAAAAACCTGAAGTTAGGAATACAATTGTACCTAACTCACAACCACCTAATAACTTCTGGACCGTTGACTGACTGATAGAGGCATAAATCACGTATGACCCTGTTGAATCAGTACAACTTTCTTGGAGTACGTAGGTGTCGTCGATTTGCATCAAGGTGACACAGTTGCGTGGGTCTTGACCCGTTGTGATGTGTGCAATCTCTTGGACTGTCTTGCCCAATGCTTGGTGGTCCCACTGGTTCCGAGTTTGTACGTCAGTGAAGAAGTCAAACAGCTTTCGGTGAGAGACATGATGTTGGAATATTGCAGTTGCAGTTCGAGTAAGACCATGAGGCTTATTCGGCCTATTCCAAATTTTGTTAGTGGAGACTCTTATCCCTGAACCCCTGAACTTGGTTTGTTCAGCTACCTTCCATTCATGAGCAGTAGAGTTGCCGATGTCTGTGCAAAAGTCTGTCACTATTCTGCATGCCATCTGCAACAAGTTTCTTCTTCCTTCCACAGATGGTATGACACAAAAGTCTTGAGGAGGATAAGTGTCAGCCGCGGAATAATTTAACCTTTCCGCTTGCCTCTGAAGTATTTCTACCCATCGCCTTGCTCCAAAGGCTAAGCCTGACTCCACTAGCGTTCGGTATGTTTGGTGCATGATTTGATCCTGTACATCAACATGTTCCACCCATACGACACGAGAGCTGCCGTTGAACAAATCTTGGATTAAGCATCCGGATGGACGCTTCTTGCATTGAGATCTTGGGTGTGGACCCAGATTTGAGCTTAAACCGTCCACAGAGACGTCAATTATTGCCCAACTTTGTTCTGTTTGTCGTTGGCAATAACGAACAAAGTGAGTTACACGAGTGGAGACAGATGGACTGGTCACCTGGAATTCAGCAGTCATGACTTGGATGGTGTCGTGGTAGCTTTCAGTAGTCCCTGATGACAAGACATCAAGGATACTCGCCCTTGAAATGATGCTACCGAATATGGTGGACCATTGGTCCACATCCATGAAGAGATTCACGAGTACGACAGGACTGAGGGGAACAGTGGCTGTGTAGCGAGAAGCTTCAGTTTGGAAGTTAGTGGGAGTAAGATCAATACCGTTAGTGAAGATTCTCTTGTACTCTGCTTCATTCAGGAACTCATGAAGCGTGGCTGAGCTGGATTTGAGTGCAGAGATCCACAGTGGCGCATCAGCAGATGCCATGATGATTAGCTCATCTCTGACCGACACAATGATTTCAGAAATCTTAGTTGTGTCTGCCACGACAGATGCTTGTTCAGGTTCTGAACGGTTGATGTTGTCTGGTTGTTGTGTAGAAGAAGAGTGATGTGGGATCGACATACACTTTTGAATATCCCTCCTCATGTGAGACTTTTCCCTTGGACCGATGACTGCAGGAATTGGAAGAGTCTGAGGTTGTGGGGTAGTCTCTTCAATCCCTTTTAGTAGCTCACTATTGGGAGTAACTCGTTTTCCACAGTGGTTGCAGTTGATTCTGTTGAATGCTGCTTGGTACTGGCTAAGTTGAGCTTGAAGCTCATTGATTTGCTGTCTCAGCAGAAAATTTTGTTGACGAGTTGTTTGGGCAGGCGTTTTGGGTCGATGCTTTATCACCCACGCAGAGACTTGTGAAAACGTTAACTTTATTTGGTCACCCAAATCTTGTCGCTGTTGAACAGTTGGCTGTGGAAAAGCCTCGACGAAGTCCTTCAACGCTTGAACTTGGTATTTGGTGAAGCTCTTCCTCAGTGGAATACGTTTGGATGAACTAGGTTCAGCTTGTGGAGATGATACTTGTGGACTTGGGGCTACTTCAATGGTTTCGTCTTCTGCTAGAAGCATGTCTAGCATGTCGATATCGTTGTCGAATTCGATTGCTGGTGAAATTATTTCATCTAAGCCCTCAAAGAATTGGCTTTCTGAGGGATCAGATTGAAGTAATTCACTGAACGAATTCACTTTGCGTGACATGTTTGAGTTGGTGAAATTTCTGAGAATTGGAGTGAAGAAGTCTTCTTTGAAAGAGAAAGGAGGTTATGGCACTAATGGAAAGTATCTGTTAGTGGATGCGTAAGGTGTATATTTATTGTTGGTGGAGGATTTGAAATTTCAAAAGCTAAAGTGAGCGGCTGATTTACAGCTAATTGTCGGAGCCCTTGGAGATCGTGGAAGATTTTTTTTCCCCGATGCATGGATTTTCCACATACAGTTCCACTCATGTGAGACCTCGCATCTTTTGAGGAATTAATTATGCGAAAGTTAAAGTAAAGAGTCATTATGACCGGTGTTAGTGGAAGACTGAGTTTTTGTTGATTAAATCTTGTGGAATTTTGTATCGTGGGCGATACTTTTGAGTTTGAGACAGATATGAGCAATAATTATTCTTAGTGGGTTGCTGAGTGCACCGCACTCGCATTAAAGAAAGGTTTCCCTTACGGTGGAAAGTTGTGTTTAAATACATGGGATAAGGAGCTGTGTTACTTAACTCATATCTGTTATCAATCATTCTTCTCAAAATTTTCTCTTACACAATGGTGAACAAAGGAGAGTGCAGCAAGCGATCCAAGAATGCAGAATGGAGTGAACTTCCGGTGGAGATCTGGAAGTACATATTCCAGTTGGTTGCTACCGCATCCCTGCAGAGCACAATGGAACTCCGTTGTGTCTCGAAGGACTTCAAGGAGTATGCCGATAGCTGGTCTACTTTGGCGGCGATCGACATGGACGGATTCGATGGTGGATCCAGACCCACTGGTTCCATAGAAGCGGACAGGCAGGTGCGCATCTTCGCTAATCGATGCTGGGAAGCGAAGAACCCGGAGTCTCTGTTCCGAATGGGAATACGAGTACTCGTGGAGGCAGCGAACATATCTTTAGCCCTGGAGTATTTCGATGCGGCATGCAAACCAGGAACATTCTATGGTTCGCGTCCCAGTTCGGTGGTAGGTCATCATGTTGCATTTTATGCAGCATGTATGATTAAGATGATATTGGGACCACGAGCCGAGCAGCAGAAAACGGTGCAGCGACTGTGTGAAGCCCTCGACTGGTGGAGAAGCGGATGGAACATCTACTACTGTAGACAAGAAGTCGAGCGGATGATGCATCAGGCCGAGTTTTGTCATGAGCATCTGTTATTGTATTTTCCGTCGACTACTGCTTTCCTGCCCGCCGGTAAATGCCTTACTTGCGGTGAGTCAAGTTTTTGGCGTCCTTTTGGCCAGGACATGTGGGAAGTGGATGGAGATAGGCATGCAGCTAGAGAATGTTGCGACACTTGCAAGTGTTTCGTGGAGGCAGCATATTTCTACCAGCTGATGATGTATGGAATTCCGAGACATCCGGCCTCTTATCCACGAAGTCACTATTGGAGGTTTAAGGATGGTTTCTGGTAGTGTAAGCCCTACGAGGCATTTCAGAATTGTAATAGGAGTGTTTTGGAAGTTGTAATAGTTGTTGTGTTGTGGTGTGATGTGTACTACCTAAGTTTTCATCAATAAAAACTTTGGATTTTGGAATCAAGTTGTGATAACCATGGGTGTACTCTGCGTCCTAATTTCGGGACGAAATTCCTTTAAGGAGGGTAGACTGTAATACCCCGAAAATTTCCGTATTATTTTATTAAATAGTTCGTGAAATTTGAAGTGAAATGGAGAGAATTCATATTTTTAGGGGTTTTCGTCGTAAAACGATAATTACGACGGTAATTATAAGTTACACAAGGTTAATTAAGGTAACTTTTTACCCGTTGTGAATTTGGGAAAACTTCCTTCATGAAAGTTGTAGACCTCGTCGAATCGAGTTCGTAGGAATTTGGTTCACCAAAAACGGATATCGTATGAAGAAGTTATGGCCTTCGGAAGTTTGGATAATTTAGTATAAATATTGGGTTTTTTTTAGAAATTTCATTTTGGCCCGGAACCTTCCGGAATTTTCCGAAAAAGCTCCCAACGGACAGATTCTTTGGGCGGCGCGTGGCGGCGCGTCCGGCCTCCGATTTCGACGGGGCCGGCGTCGTTGGACTCGTCTCGTCCTCCTCTTCATTTCCCGTGAAGGAACTTTCCTCAAATTCTTGACGGAAAGTGGTCAACCGGAGCTGACAGTTTCGGCCAAAAAGGGGAAGCTTGCCGGCGACGTTTCCGGCCACCTCCGGCGATGAGACCTTTTGGGTTTTGCTCCCCTCCTCTCCAGCAACCTCCCCATGGTGGTGGATCACGGCGGCACGGCCTAGATCGGCGGCAACGACGATTTGCACTTTTTGGGATCAAAAACCCACCGACACCGATTCCGGCCACTTCCACTCCGATCCAGACCTCGAGGTAGTTATCAAACTTGTTGGGATTGTTGTGATCTACATTCTGGTAAAATTTGGTGTCAATCGGACCACCTTGACCGGCGGTCTGACCACCGCCGGCGGCGGCGCGTGGGCGGCGCGTCCGGCCGGTCTAGGAGCAGTTCTTTGCTCCGTTTGACTTATTTCGTCGATACGAACAACTTTCGTGTTTTGACTTTTGTCAAATTCGGTCGTTTGACCGATGGTCAATTAACCCGATTAATCGGATCGTACGATTTACGATTCGAGAGATCCGACCGTTGGATGATCATGAAATTTGATCGTGGGGTTAATATTGAGATTATAAGCATGTTGGACCGTTGGATTATTGAAATTAGATCGTTTGATCAACGATCAATTATGCAAGGATTATGGATCGTTAGATCCGTGATGATCCGACCGTTGGATCATCACCATTTTTGGATATGATGTTAGGATGCTAGAAATAAGCATGTTGGTAGATTTTGGAAGTTTTGGATTTCGTGTGGGACCCGTTGATGAATAGTAGACGTGAGACCCACATTGACCGACGGTTGACTTTTGGTCAAACTGTCCCGAATTATGGTTAATAATGTCTAAGTGACATTTGAGGAATAATGTAATGTTTTGGAAGTGTATTATGCTAAGTGGATATTGCATAATCATAGGTACATACGAAATGTGAAGTGTACGTACGTTGATCGATTCCTGGTTACTATTTGAAGACGCAGCAGGAATTAGAGGTGAGTGAATCTCACGATGTTTTTATATATGAATATTAATTCATATTGTGTTGTTGTGATTTTGGTGTTAAAACAATATTTGAAAAATGTTCATCTTATTGTTTTAATTTGTGAATTTTGTGGGAACACAATAATTCTATTAAGATATTGTGTTTGCCTATTTGAATGTTTTTGTCCAAACGGACTGTCCTGACCGGGGACAATGTTAAATGGGTGAAAAATGGTAGCCCATTCAGTTAGAGCTCTAGACTGCATATTGTTTGGTTAACTTGATGTATTAAAAGGAGAAGAAAAATAGTATTCTCACTTTTAATCAGGCGAAGTTAAAAATAACTTGATGTATTAAAAGGAGATGCATCTCACTTTTAATCAGGCTAAGTTATGTGGTTTTGTGTGAGTAAAGATCGAGGGTTTATATTATTTAACATGCTGGATTACCCTGGTATTAACATACACGTTTATGGGGCGTGTGGGGTTAAAATACGTGGTATGGGGCACGTAGGTTCAGTATATTAGATAATACGAATCTTCCGGATTTGAAATGGAAACTTTGTCTTTAAATGATTCTTTAAAAATAAAAGAATTCAATTTGGGAAAATGTTACAGTGTGAATAAAACATAGATTACTCATACCAGCTTCGTAAGCTGACCGGGTTTGTTGATATAACCCGGTACACTATTCCACGGTGTAGTGGTTATACCTGCAGGTTAGGATAACCAGGAGTAAGCAAGGCTGCATACATATTATTGGTTTATAAGACTTCCGCTGTTTATGTAATAAACTCTGATGGATTAATTATTTAATATTTTGTAATAACAATTTATTATTTAATTATGGCTTGTAATATGTAACCCTAAAGAACGGGTCAGCATTTACATTTATTGGGCATGGAGTATATTGTTGTACTCGAATTAAAAGAAAAAAATTCTAGTGCATATTTGTATTTGATATTCCATGTAGTCACATTCCCGAAATTGATTTGTAATTAAAGGCAAAATGCCTTATTAATTTATTTGAAAATCGGGGCGTGACAAAATGCTTGTAAGTATTATATATATGAATCAATGAATGTATGATTCAATTTGATTAAACATATTATTTTCTTCAAATATCATCTATATATATATTCAGTGAATATAAATCCAAGTTCGAATCAGTGAATCACCTTTATCTGATATGCATGTTGAGATTAATAATTATTCCTTCCAAGCTAATCTGTTGCTTCAGATAGTTCCTTCTGGGGAAGGTGTAAGTGATCTAATCAAAATACTCAATGATATTTATGTCACCATATATAATAATTAAGCCCCAACCAAATTAAACAGCACGCCAAGAAATTAATTAATGCTCAAAATAATACCTTTACTAATTAACCTGCTTAATTTATAGCATCACTGTGTACGTTAGTGGTAAAACACAGAAGAAAGAAAAACTTTCCCTCTTTGATTGGGACTCGATCATTCGAGTAATGTATGTGTGCATGTACAACATATATACCTCTTTTTCATAAGCTAGCTAGGCCGGTGGTAGCTAGTGTACGTACACATTAAAGTTTTGTCCGATCATTAACTTGGTAATTATCTTAATGTAATGTCTTTATCAAATGGGACAATTGTTAACGAGGCTGTCCTGTTGTCCTTTTGACTACTCCAATTTGCAGAAAAATGAGATGAAAGCAGAGATTAGATATGTATATATGTCTGTCTTCTTAATATATGGTTATGGTTTTTTTTTTTTTTTTTTCAAGTACCAGCTGCCACCCAGTTGAGGGACTATTAGAGGAGAGTCTATATCAGAAACCAGTGTGTTTGTCCCTTAAAAACAATCATTCTTGACCTACGTATTGGTCATTTGGTCCACAGTGTCTTCTAGATGAAGGGCACCCACCACAAATCTTAATTAGGATAGGAGGGGAAGCAACATAATTGTGTGAGAATGAACTATATATCTAAAAAGTAAGATATGTGTGCATTGATTAGATTTATGTTATGTGGTGCTTGTTAATTTGTTTATGGAGTATTGTACTAGATGATCGAATAGGGTGTTAGGTCAACTTTAGCTGCCATTGATTTTATAGCCATATATACCTAGATAATATTTCCAACTTCTAATTCTCATGTTTTTCCCAGAAGGAACTTGAGAATATATAAACCAACTTGATTCGCATTGAAACTACTTGGTTGCCATTTAAAACAATGCGAACGTGCTTATTACTCAAAAGTGGAAATGATTCTTTCAAATGGTTTCCAATTTTTAACAGGTACAAAGAAAATCGTTTTTTTTTTTGGGATACATGGGGGACCAGAAGGCCCAGAAAGCAAAACAAACAAGAAAAACAACAAGGTAGCCATAACAAAGAAAATCGTTTTGCCTAAGCATCTTCTAAATATTCCATATAAATTTCACAACATTTGTTGGGTAGTGAAAATCGAATAAACTTTAAAATTTGTTAGGTTTAGCCTGGTTTGTTTGAAAGCATTACCCATTACCATTCAGGTGTACACAATTTTCTCCTTCATGAACAACTGACAAGTTCCCAAACTTAACTTTCTGCCACCTATTTAAATTCAGAGGAAACCAGGAGACTAAAAAATTACAAAAAATATCAGAAGGGACAAGATCCCAAAAGGGGAGATGACCAGCAAGAAAATAGTTACTATTGTGATTCTCCTTATGCTCTAAGAAAATACTGAAGTAAAAAACGATAACATAACATGGTAGGAGAATGGCTTTTGTTAACATAAAGACTTGGAAATTTCTTTCCAACTCCATCCGACTGTTTTGACATTTTTCTTGGTCTTAGACTGATTAATAATTCATTGCAGCAATCATAGCAGCTACTCGTGTACAAGGGGAAGAGAAGGCTTCTACCTTCAGACCCACTTTATATCAAGAACAATCTTTTCCCTTAGTTTCTAATGATTTTTCCTCCCCAATTATACAATTTAAACAGATTACAGTGCAATTGAATTGGACCTCAAGTTCCTCAATGGAAATCTTGACACGCTCATGACATGCTGCAGTACGGCACCTCCCCTAGTCGCCAAATCAGACATCTTACCTTAGCATCAAGGACTGAAAGCGAAAAAGAAAGAGAAATGAGGCTTTGAATAAAAAAAATGTACAACCACCTTAAATAACAAAACATAGAATACAATCCATGATGGCATTGATTCCACGAAGCGAAACACATCTACAAGAATGGCTCAAAAAGGAAGCTAAAGTACATGTTTTCAAATCCAACTTACATCGAGAGTAACATATTACAGATTCATGTCATGTTTGTTCTGCCCAAGGAAAACAAAATGAATAAAGAGTTCATACTTCTGATTTTCTGATTAGCTTATGGTTATTCAGCCATAATCATCCAAGGATACCATCATAATTATTTCATTGGTTGCAGGTATATGATATCCTTTATTGCAGGCATACACTATCTCTGGCTGGGAAAGAAAACGTGCATTTGTCACACAAATCTATCCAGAGGACATCATAATATTAGGTTTAGTATCCTCCTTAAAACTCACCATGTTATCCATGAAGAAATCCTATCTTTTTTTCGAAGATGGATCGGAAGACCCAACCAGATTGTAATCCACTTATCCAAAAGAGCTATTTTTCAACATCAATAGATGTTTCAATGTTTCATGGGTACAACATTTGCTTACCAAAAGAAAAAAGTTTATTTTAATGGAATATTGTAGCAATTAACTCCATATCCAATTCAAACAAGAGTGATTGTGCAATGGAAAATGAAGTAGACGAAACAACAATTACTTCGAGAGAAAACTTATATTGAGACATTACCAAGTTACCGGTGAAACCTCCATCGGGCAATCTCTACAAATGTCCAAAATACTAGACCAGAGCTTTTAGAAAAACCAATTTCAAAAGCATAAAATGCGTAGGAATAAGATGAGAACTTTAAAGGTTTCAAAGCAAACAAGTATTTTCATCAGACCAAATGAATGGACCCAGACATACTGTACAAAGCAAAAGCATACCTTCCTACATGCAATCTAAGAAAAATGGAACAAAGGTAATTCTTATGCATGTCATACTTTTTCCTGATAAACCTAACACTGAAAAAGAAAAAGCAAGCAAAGTACTTGCTTTCTAGCAAGCTAAAAGCCTAAAACCATCAGAAACTAATATGATGACGATAACAAACTAGGGGAATATTATAGCTTAAACGTCCATTGTACCATCAAAAGCTTCCTTTATCAAACTTAATTTCCTTTCTTTTGAAGTAAAGGGTTGCATATACCTTGACTCCTGCTGGAGTGTTGCCAGGCTTAGCTGTAGTTGTGCTCCCAAAAACACCAGTTGAAGTATTTCCAGGCTTCGCTGTAGTTAGGCTACCCAAGTTGAACTTCATCTTTTTATCTGCAGGTTTTAATATTTGGAAAGAGCACATTAATGTGTCATCCACGCTCATCATGGCACCAGCATTATCAAATTCCCCACAATAATTAGGTGCTGAAAATATCGTCACAAGTTGGCGGTTGGCAAATAACTCATACCCATCCTCCACAACCTGCCAATAATAAAAAGAAAAAACATGACCATTTATATGTGAGCATGGAAAACAATTAAAAAATCCATATCCTCAATAGTCCTTGCAAGACTTTAAAGAAAGAACTACACTAGAATCGATATATCCATAACAATCCTGACAGGATGATGTTTGGCTCCCAGAAGTATGTTCTCTACGGTCCTGCAAGTGTAAAGAGGACATGAACTCAATCCAGAGAACCACAATCAATAAAAACCTGGTGAGCACGACAAACGAGATCCAAATCATGCTTCTCAAGAAACTCTGTCACTGTGTCAGGACCAAATGTATAGGACACTCCCCGGTCATTCCCTCCCCAACCTTGAACATCTTTACTGGGATCAGACCAGAGAAGATCACAGAGTAAACCAGTATCTGGTACATCAGTTGGCCGCTGTAAAGATCTGATTTGATCTAAATTATGTAGCTCAGGAGAAAGGCCCCCATGCATGCAGAGGATCTTTTCATCAATCAGGGCTGCCACTGGTAGGCAGTTAAAACAATCCGTAAATGCCTTCCATAGCCTCACATTGAATCTTCTCTTACACTCATCATAAAATCCATATATACGGTTTATAGAAGCACATTCATGGTTTCCTCTCAAGAGGAAAAAATTCTCAGGATATTTTATTTTATACGCAAGGAGTAGACATATTGTTTCTAAACTTTGCTTGCCTCGATCCACATAATCTCCCAAGAACAAGTAATTAGCATTCGGAGGTAATCCACCATACTCAAAGAGCCTTAAAAGATCCGAGTATTGACCGTGTATGTCACCTGAAATACATGAACAGAGTGCACTTTTTAAGAATTGACGATATTAAATTAGGTACCACATACTCACTTTATGATCCAAGATTTCAAAACAGTATCCACACTTAAAGCATAATTATGGTTAAAATCAGCATGCTTAGGATTTATAATCCACTTAGCTCTTGTAAAAAAATATACAGACACACAATACTTACATATCCAATCTATTTTGCATTAACAAAAAGAAAAGAAATGTTCGATTACTTGACCTGAATATAAACTAGTCACTATACTCCTCTGATAAGTGATAACTTCAACATATCCTCAACTTATCCAGTAGACATCAAAGATGCAGGACAAAAGTATTACTATTATCTGTTCGTAAATAAGCTCAATTTTTTTAACCTGATATCAAACAAACATGGGCTCATCTAAAACTTTACCAGAATGAATATGATCTTGGTGAATATCAAAGTACAAACATGGGCTCACTAATTTACTGAAGAAAATCCTTAATGAAGCTCTTTTGTACTTACTTTGTTAAGTCAGATGAATGAAGTGCTTCTGTCATACCCCAAAGACTATAAACCTAATGACAAAATCTGACTAAACAAGGGAGGGCATCAACCTAATAACAAAGTCACATACTTTGAATAGTCTTCTGTCATACAAATACCCCGAAGACTATAAACCTAGCAAAGTTGGCATAGAACACCACCACCAACATTTTTCATGTGCTATTCCACAAAAACAAAACAAAGCTCTGAAAGAAAGCAACTAAAAAAGCCTCCAGATAAGCAATTAACTCCTATACAAAATCCAACATGACCAAGAGATTGCCTAATCAAATCAAAGAAATGGGTTGCCAAATTAATCACTGAGGATTCCAAATTCAACCAAGCAAATCAAACCCACAAAACTAATAAGACCATCAAAAATTGAAACAACTGGAGAAATTAAAGGTTGGATTTTTACAAAAGAAAATATACCACAAATCTTGATGGGTGCTTCAAGCTCTAACAAATTGGGTTGTTGCAAGAAAATATCTTTGGAGGCCGAACAAAGCTGCCGGATCTCGGACTCGGATAGTTGGACCTGCTTTCCGGGTCGGCCTCGGACTTCAAGAAGACGATTGATTATGTCGTCAAGAACCGATTGGTCCATTAGTCAAAGACCGGAAGTCAACGGCTGTCTCTATTGAAAATAATTGAAAGACTGAAACTTGAAGAGAGAAGAAGACGCAGGAGGAGGAGAGGAAGAGAGGGAGTGACGAAAAGTGAGACTTTGATGGGGAAATGGTGGGTTGGGTTTCTGGTTGTCGTTTTGCGTAGAAAAGAGTGTCGTTTCAGAGTGGTGGGTGGGAGACTTTCTTCTGTTTTATGAGTAGGAAGGGGAAAAGTGGGGAATGCCTTTCGAGTTTGAGCAGAGGGAGAGGAGACCAAATAGGAAACAAAAATGGGTGATCCTCATTACACCTCAAATTTTCTATTTTCTTACTTTTTTTCTTTTACCAACAAACTGAATAAACTATCAACACAGAAAACACGACTCTTCGAAGACAAAATTCAATGAATTGACGGCGGATCGAACGGATGTAGAAATGCCGAGAAATTGAACAAGTACAAAATATTTGGGAACTGAATTCAAACAAAACAAAAAAACAAAAATAAAGAATCTAGCCCGAAAACTAATGGTGTAAATGAGTTGAGTTGAGTCGACTTGGTTGCCAAACGAGCTCAAACTAGGCTCGGAAAATATTGTTACAAATAATAGTAGTCAAACTTTCATAAGTCGTCTTTCAAGATTTGCAAGTGAATATATACCACAAGTAAAGCTCAACTGTTTTGTTATAAATGAACTTGATAAGAGATTTTAAACTTAACTTATTAGTTGTACGAGTTGAACTCGAATAATTCGAAAATGAGCCGGACACAAATGAAACTCAAGTGGAATTGTACATTTTTTTCTTTTACTATTTTTAGTATTTGGTTTTCAATTTAATGAATGCAATCCTCTCTTTTTGTTCTTGTCACTCATTCCATCAATGATTGTGAATCAATGACTGAGACAAATTAAATGCAAGATTAGCTACCAAATAGGTTAAAACGCCCCCCAAAAGAAGGGCATATCTGTTTTTTGACACGTCGTGGCGGCTTATTGCCAAACCGTGTGATTCCTTTCCTGCAACACAAACAGAACCCTTCTTTCCAATCATTCACGATTTCAATCATAACAAAAGAAACAGCGGCCAGAAAATCCCATACCCATCTGAAGAAACAGAGATGAGAGCAGGAGGACATTCTTCTGGGAATTACAGAAACCCATGTCTGACTATGCACCAGCCTTGGGCTTCTCTGCTCGTCTATGGTATCAAGCGCATCGAGGGCAGGTCATGGCCTGCTCCCATTAGAGGTTTGTACCTTGTAATCTCCGATTTCAATTCAAAATTCCGGTACCCATTTGGTTTAATCTCATGTTCATGATTAGCAGTTGAAGTATTAGGCTTGAGAATTAGAGAGTGAAATTTCAGTGTTGGAATTGTTGGTACTGTGGACTGCTACTTGGGAACTGAACAAGTATAACATAATTAGTAAGCTTCAAATTAAATGGCTTAAATATGAAAGATTGGTCAACTCGCTCAATTGTCAACCAAAAATGTGTACTTAGTGGGATCTTGATCTTTCCTTGTCCCTGCAAAAATTGAATCTTGATTATCGAGTACACTAGTGTTATCAATACTTTTCTTTTTCGATTCCATGTAGGTTCATATTTGATGTAGTAGTTGTTGGTGGTGTTCTTGTTGTCGTTATGAGTATAGTACGCAGAGTTGTAAGTTTTGAGTTGGGATGGACAATTTTTCTAATGCCTCAATTTGAATTTCGAAGGACGTCTTTGGATTCATGCCGCTGGTAAGGTTCCAGAGGAGGCTACAATCAAAGCAATGGAGGAGTTCTATCGGGAAATTTATGCAGTGAATGGAATCACTGATATCAAATTTCCCCAACACTATCCAGTTTCAAGACTTTTAGGTATTCAAAGTTTATTTTCATTTTAATGAAAGAGAAAGAAAGTGACACATCTCTCTTTCTCTTTTGACAAATTACGGTCTCATGTATGAAATAGGTTGTGTTGAAGTGGTTGGATGTGTTACGCGCGAAGAGTTAGCGGGTTGGGAGATAGTACCTGAAGGGGTGGGTACTCAATTACTCAGTTAGTGAAGTTATTTTATCTCTTAATGTAGTGAAGCTATTTTATCTCTTAATGTAGTAAGCTGATGATTTCGTGGGTGCCAAGACTGTGTTGACTAACCTTAGACTGTTTTGTTCCATATGCAGGTGAGGCTAGAAGCACAAACTGATATGTGCTGGCTTTGTGAGCGGCCACAGGTGTGTGTTTTTACATTGGTCCATGTATGGCTACTTATTTGATTTGAAGGCCAAATTGATATGTGTTGGTTTTGGTTAATGCAGAAACTGTTAATTCCGTTTGAGATGCGCGGCTACCAGGGTGTCTATAACTTGGAAAAGAAGGTGCATATAGTGTGCAAAAACTCTTTCTCTTAGTGCTGTATTCTGTAGTCTACCTAACTTATTTACATATCTCAGATAAATGAAGCTGCTATTAGAGGTCTTGCCCCGGTTGAAGTTCCTCTTTCAGTTAAATTTCCACTTCCAAATCCACAAGATCCATTTTCCTTGAAGCCGGGGTCTATATCTGCAAATGCCCATCAATCTAGAACATCTGAAGTGGAAAGATCTTCGAGTCTCAATGCAGCCATAGCTGGTGCACAAGCAGCAGCTACACAGTTCTCCAAAAAAGCTCAAACTTTCCCAACTTCCTCCCAAAATGATGCAGCCAAATCTTCGAGGACAGTTCCAATCAAGAGCGAATTTTTTGAAGTGGATAAAGCAACGTCCGCTAACTTCAGTGAGAGCTCTAACAAGGGGTCTGTGACATCAAATAGCAAAGATCAAATCAGCAGCCGTGATCAACTTTCTTCTCGAGCTTTGAGACCTCATCCTGGTGCACCTTCTAAGGTATGAAGTTTCTTCTCTTGGAATCGCATAACTGCATAAGTATATGTGAAGCAACTGCATGTGCACATTGCTCCCTATTAAGAATTGTGCTTGCGCGCAGTTAATCTAATTAACTAGGCTGGCCTAGTACTTAATACTGTACCATTTTGATTTGAACCATACGTACTCATTTCTTAGGTGGTGCTTTTCATCATTTAGTAAATTCTATTATACGGACACTAAAGTATGGCATGCAATTTGATATTGTGTGTTATAGTATGGTTATGAATGGAGGCGGCGAGGAGATGGCCAAAATTGAACAGAAGGCCGTACCATCACAACAATATTGAACAGAAGACCCATCCAATACTACTGACATTTGGTCAAAAGGTCCCAAATTTAACAATTCAATAGTCTAATTATCATATTTTGAAAACAAAAGTGCCCTTTCTAGTATCCATGGGCTTGCTTTGAATGAGTTTTGAAAGAAGTCGATTGGAAATGGCGCGACGAGCCATTTCAATTACTTTGCTGTCATGTTCTCAATTTTACACAATTTCAATTACTTGGTAGTGCAAAAAAAAGGTGTCCTGTTTCCCCTGTTTTCGATTTTATGTAGTTGTATGTAGTATTATTGGGTTGAAGTTGGCTCATTTAACATTGAAAGCCATTACCATGTATATCTTGATCGGAGTGAAATGGCTATAAGAGATTATTCCACCTAGAGGCCGGGAAGCACATGAAGCAAGATAATGGGAACAGAGGTGAGAATCCAATCTCCCAAAAACCTAATGGTTAAAACGGGCTCCTGTAAAGTGGAAGATTACATATCATATTTGTCAGATGTGGTTTTATTAATCTTAGACTCGCTCTACTTTCCTAACTGAAACAGGTTTTGTACCCAATAGTACTTAATGATGATAAATGATACTCGATCAGTTGTATAACTATGTATATATGGAAACACTTGATATATGGCTATTAATTGCTTGGTGAATTACCTGCTATGAAGGATTCGTCAATGAAGTGTAGATTATCTCTGAGCCATCATGATTTTCTATTCATTCTTGGAGAGCAGAACTATCACCATGCTGTTATGGTAAAGGGATCTTCAACTTGGAATAGAGTGCTTTTCGACCTAGCAGTCTAGCACACAAGTTTAGTCTAGTGGATCAGTCCAAAATCCATTCACATTTCATTTTCTTCTGAGGTGAAAATGAGTAAAAATGAAGGGCGGGCGGGCTTCACTCATTTTCACATACCAATGATACAATCAAATATGTGCAAAACCCTTCCTTCCTGCCATTCACATTCCAAGCCAGAAGCCACATATAATTTAATTTTATACATATCCCCTTAACTACTCGCCATAAATAGAAGTATGGTCTTATATATACGAAACCAATTATATAGAATGCAATATATGTATACACACACATATAGTATGACCATAGAGTGACGATCTAGTCGCAATAAACGAAGAGTAACAACTAAGAAATTGCAATTGAAATGGTGGTGAAGATAGTTTCATATTTGTTCATTGCTACTTCAGTAGTGTTGATCCTGGGACTAGCAGCTGGATCTGGTTTTAGGGATGGAAGCAAGGCCTCTGAAGCAGCTTCTTTCCATGTGTTGCTGCCCAATAGGTTTCCTATGAGGGCAAGTTCTCCGCCGCCTGCTCCTGCTTTCAATAAACATCGAAATTTCAGATTCAGATGGGCCATCCCTCCTCCTCCTCCGCCATCTCCATTGCTGCCATTTTTATTGCCTCCACCACCTCCTCCACCTCCACCTCCGCCGCCACCGCCATTGCCGCCAAAATCCTCGTCACCGCCATCATAAAAGCTATATATGCCATCTATATGAATGGCAAACGAGCGATGTGGTTAAGGTATGTCTACCACAACATGCACAATTGTGCTCAATCCTTGTTATACTTTACGAGAGTCACGTGAAGCATTTCTTGGATTTTCTTTCTCAATTAAGTACCCTCTTAGATTTACACATTGATGGAAATATGTGATGAACCAAATGACACTATAAATTTATTTGAGATTTTTATTTATTTTGGGTATGTGATAATATTGTGTGATGGGTCCACGTAATTGTTAGTTTCGTACTAAGAAGAAGCTAAACGCGTCAAGATATGTACATATATAATCCGAGTAGAGTTGAGACTTGAGAAGTTGAGACTTGAGAGAGTTTCCAAGAAAGGCAGAGAGAGTAGAGCTGAGAAATTCAAATGGGTGTCAATGTTGTTTCATGTTTGTTCGTGACTACTTTAGACTCTTTAGTAGTAGTGTTGGTTCTGGGATTACCAGGACTGGGTTTTAGGGTTTCCGCCTTTGAAGATGCACCTTCAGCTTCTCTACATGTGCTGCTCCCCTACAGGCTTCCTACGGCGGCACTGTCTCCACCGCCACCTCCTATGGTCAACCGACGTCGATATTACAGACGTGACGTCCCTCTTCCGCCATCTCCATCACCAGAACCGCCGCCACCACCACCACAACCACCATCCCTGCCTCTGTCGTCTCCCCCACCACTATTGCCATCTCCATCATTGCCATTGACGTTTTTATCACCACCACCACCAACATCGCTGTTGCCGTCTCCACCACCACCATCAATGTGAGTGACAAAGGATGGATGGATCTATATATAAGAATGTGTGTGGTTAATTAAGGTGTGTCCACATACAACATAGAATAGGCCGGAATCGAACATTATTTATTTGCTACCTACCTCAACGCTTATGGTTGATTTATATATTAATTCTTTCCTTCTATTACTCGATATGGTTGATTCGAGTTTTGATATCCGAGTAGCTAGGGTTTCTCTGATCGCTCTCTGTGTTTTCAGGTGCTTCGATTTCCTTTTATTGTGATCAATTTGTGAAACCCTAATATATGAGGGCGGTTCAATTTATGGGCAGAATTAAAATGGTTAATATATTATCCTAATATATGATGACCATTATGTGAGGCTGAGGCATTATATCACATCGATCTTTATTAATGGTGCACCTTCCCCGGCACAGGCCTTTTAATGCCATCAACTTGACTATATATATCGCTGGCCAGCTAAGATTGAATGGTACATTTATCTAAACACTTATTAGATCCCAATTTTGACTTTAATTTTCACCTACCCATTTGCTATCGACTTTGATCTTTGGATGAACACACTCTACTCTTTGGTCTCGTTTAGTTCACAAAAAAAAAAAATTAATTCTTTTTCCTTTCTATAGGTATGGGAAATCCAAATTTCTTTTAACTTTCCTTTCAAGTGTTTGACAACAATGAGAAAATAGTCAGAATATTTTGTAATAAATGCAGGAAAGTATAAGGGAAAATGAATCTTTTTGGGTACGGAGGGAACCATTTTCCCTCTATTTTTCTTTCCTTCAGGAAAGTGTTTCATTTCCCTTAATTGGCACCCCAAACACAAGAAATGCTTGAGTTTTCTTTTCCATATCCTAAAATCCGTGAACCAAACGAGGCTTTTGTCTCAGTCCTATAGCAAAGCAAACGGATGTTTTTTTTTTCTTATTGCCAAAAAAATACTCCGATGCATGTGTATAATAAGAAAAAAATGGTTACAAAATGTATGAAAAATAGGAGGATTATATCTGGCATTATTCGTTAGGTAATTTCTGATTAGTTGATTGTTTGCAAAGAAATTTTTTTAGTAGGATTTAAAAACAGAATGGTTCGGAATGCCGAAGACTTTACAAGACGAGCCCCATATAATCCCTTAAGTTGTTCCAATTTCAAGAAAAAATGAATTATGTATACGAAATATATAAACAGTATATCTGAGCAGTACTACCTTGACCAAGAAAATACAGGAAGAGTAATAGACTTTGGCTAGTTCCCCCCCCCCACATAAATATTTGCTTAACGACTAGTCCAAAAGATGGACATTGTCAAAACAGATCAATTATTGGTTATAAAAACAGAGTAAGATCAGATCAGGTCGTTCCAAACTGAAATTGTTAAGGAACTCATCCAAGAAATTATGCAAGCCAATCCAAGTTTGCTAACTTTGTTGTTGATTTATGGACTACTACTATCGCACTACTCTTGTTACATAGTCGAGGCATCTGAAGGTTTTTCCGGCAATTCCGTGAATAAACTAAAAGTGGTATCATACAGGGTCAGCAGTAGATCACCGCCGCCACCGCCAAAACCCGATGCTCCAGTACATTTCAAATCGCCGCCGCCAAGACCACCAGCACCGCCACCACCATCACCATGACCTCTTTCTCAAGTGCAGCCACCACAACAGTGTTCTTAGGCCTTAGTTAGTATATCCCATCTTTATTATTCTGGTCTTATTTGTGTGTGTAATTTGTACCTGATGTTCGTATTATATTAATATGCTGCATATCGACACACGATGGCTGTGACATTAATTAGAATCGTGGTTAAATAATTGCGAGTTTATTTATTCACTTTTCGTGGCTTTTGTGGTACATATGTTAAATTTTCTGTTATAATCAACAAACAATTGTCTTGATGGTTAAAAACTTAAAATTAATAATGGTCTGGCTGGAATGTTCCTTTCATTTAAGTTGTTCTATCTGTATACGATTCAACAAAAAGAATACATGTGTGTGTATATATATATAGGTGGAGGCGCCCAGCGGCCAATGCGTTATTTTCCACCACAGCAACCGCGCGCAGCGGCCACTACGTACGTACTGTAAACTCTTCCATGAGTGCAACCACCACGTACAGCCATGCATGTTCTTATATTGACGACCTATATAATTATACAGCAATCATAGATTCATAGCATCCCATCTTTTGCTCCTGATCTGCATTGTTAATATATTATGGTGGTCTAGCCGGCATGTTCCTCTTCATGTATATAAAAGAGTAGAGTCATTTAAAAAAAATTGACTGGGAGGCATAGAATTAGGTGGAAGAAGGTCCCTGAGCTGCATGCGTGGGCATAGACTAAATGGCATAGAGACTTTGTCTTTCTCTTTACTTTTCACCGCAATATCATTTTCATTAGAAACGTCTGGTCTAAGTAATTAGCTAGATGCAGGGGCGGACCCCCCCCCCCCCCCAAATTTTCTTGCCAAAGCTTGTAGTATGGAAATCGGCAAACCAGGCGAAACAGAGGAAGGAGACCCATTTTGGAATTTTTTGTTTGTTTTAATACGCAACAAAACGATGCCGTCTTGAGTTATTTTATTTAAATTGAAATTAGCCAAAAACGATGTTGTTTAGGGGAGTAGAAAAGAGAAAAAAAAGAAGGAAAGGGGATTAAGAGAAGGCTGGGAGCAAAACCTCATAACTCAGAAAAAAGAAAAGAAAAAAAACCCTTGGTTGCTGCGCGGCTGCGCCTCTTCTTTCTCACAAATCTCAAGCTTGATTAGTTGATTCATCACTTGATTAATTGGTCTCTCACTCTCTTCTGAGACATGCAGCTCTTTTGAATCGGTAAGTCTTCCCCTATTGAATCAATGAATCTCCTTTATCAAATTATCATAATTGCTTAATTAGTTGATTTAGTTGATAAACAAATAAAAGAAATAATTTTTTTTTTCGCTTGCAGCACTTTTATAGCTATTTGCTTTGTGTCCCCTCTGTCTTTCGGTCCGCCACCGGCTAGATGCCTTAAATTATAAAACAAAAAGAAAGTTGTTAATCCAAAATGGAACATGTCAAAGTTGTTAATAGTAGTTTAAGCTAAGAATCGATAAATTTCCACCCTTGGACTTTATGCATCGGCACCAAACAAATATGATACCTTTTTTTAATTAATTACAAGAAAGCTGTAGAACATTAGATTAAGATTTTTCTAATCAATGCTCAACTTGTTCATAGAAAAATAGAAGATATATAGAAGAATAATTAATTATTGGCTATAAAACCAGCAATAAGCTAGATCTGATCAGATCATTGCTCACATGCACTGAATGAATACGTACCAAAACGATGAAGGCCAATCCAAGTTTGTTGACTGTCTTGTTGATTTGTGGATTACTCCTATCGGAGTACTCTAGTAACAATGTTGAAGCGGCATCGGAAGGTTTTTCTGGCCATCTCATGAGTCAATTAAGAGTGGTGTCCAACAGGGTCAGCCGTGTGCCTCCACCACCGCCTCCGAAATCCAATCCTCCAGTTCATTTCTCTCCACCACCGCCGCGGCAATCGCCGCCCCCACCTCTTTCACCGGAGTAGACACCACATCCAATATCCATATGTTCTTAAATGACCTTACTTAGATATGTAGTATCATATCCCATCTTTCGTTCATGATATGTATTATGGTCTATGTAGTTCCCAACATTATATATCTGTCGGATCTACTTTTCATTTAAGCTCTTTATACAGTTCAATAAGAATTTTAAGTTGAAATTAAAGTCCACCTGAAGTACGTATAAACTGCACGTTTAACGATTAGTTTTATACCTATAGGATTTATAATGATGAAAGTAAGGAAGAGAACAAAGAGGACGAACGCAGTGAAGATTGCAGAGTGAGAAAGGTAATAATTAACAGACTTGGGATTTGGTTTAGCCATGCATGTTCTTTCTTAGTTTCAAACTTTCAATTGAAATTAGTTAAAGGATATTGATTGTAACTGTGAATGTAATGCTTCTGCATAGCATAATTTATAGGGTGCTCTATTTGGGTTTTAAATAATTAATCTCGGAGCTTATAGAAAAATCAAAATGGCTCCGAACTTCAAGTGTTGGCTAATTAGGCTTTTTTTTTGTTCCTCTAGCTTGTATCGAATGGGTTTGAATTTTTTACTAAAGCCTTAATAGGTTACTACATATATAAAAAAGACAGAGTAATTGAGTAAATCTTGTAAACAACCTTTGAATCTTTCCAAGTAATATATATCTCAATTATTTACTTCTGGTCCTATAAAGAAAGGGAGCTACTGCATGTTATCAAGAGTTGCGGGTCTTTAGCAGTTGTTCCTCCATAAGAAGATTGACCACCATGAGAATTGAATCCTCCATAAGAATTGAGTGCTCCTCCATAAGTTTGGGAAGTACTAGCTCCTCCTTGGTATGAATTGAATCCTTGTAATCTATCTTGAAAGCCTTGAGTCCTTCCTTAACTATAAGATTGGTTTCCACCTCCACCTTGTGAAGTATTCTCCCTTGGGTTGCCACCTTGAGAGAAGTTAGGGTGGGTCTGCCATCCCGTATTGTAGGTGAAAGAGTAGAGGTCTATCCTTTTTCTTTGTCCGTACTCACTTTGCAAGGAAACAAATTAAAAATAAAAAATGATAAAAGAAAAAAGAAATCGTCAACAGCAGGGTTCGAACCTGCGCGGGCGAAGCCCAACAGATTTCAAGTCTGTCTCCTTAACCACTCGGACATATTGACGCCATTATTCTGCTTTCTCATGCACAAATATAAATATAAATCCAATACAATTATACAAATGTATCTATGACCATCTAAATTGATATAAATGGCCAGGAAGCAGATTTTGAGGTTTTAACCCTGAATGTTGTGAATAACATTAATTTACTACTTGTATTTTAACTTTTCTCTAAAAAATACATAGAAAATTTGCTTATTAAAACATTCTTTGTGTTATACAATAAAATTTGAGGACTCAAAACCAATTAGCAAGAAGTAGAAGTTGAGAGGTTCAATATCTGAAATTCTGATGTAGAACATTATTTTTAATATGCTCATTTCAACGTGAGGTGAATTTTAAGTTAAAAGCATGAACAACTTATAGTGATTAACGTGAGAGCATGTGTAGCCAAAGTATAACACTGAGACAACCAACTCTGATACAATGATTGAGCATCCAACCCAAAAACAAATTGGTAAATTGTAGAGTGACTCTATCTTATAAGCTTTTCTGCAAAGCTTTTCAATTTCGATATGAAACACCACTGTCAACAAAATATTCAATAGCCAATGCATACAAAATTGTTGGCAGAAGCTAATGAAAATGAGTAAGAAGGGCATGCAATATTTTTCCTTTTGCTTATAAAAGGTAATAAATTATTACAAGTGAATATTTGCCGATTGGAGATCAAGTTTAAATTTTTTATTAATGCAAGGTAAGAAAAAGATCGATAATATCTTTGTGAAAAAGTTACGGCTACAATGAACAACCTAAGCATTACTCAATTACTCAATATTATACCTGATCGAAAAGAAGACTAAAAAACAAATTATATGTTACCAACCTATTACTCTAATAATGGAATAAAAGCCCTAAGGAACCAAGTCATGTATTACAAGACAAACAGCTAAGTAGCTAACCCAGCTGCTGTGCTATGCCTATATATATAGTGAATTTACTTGTTCAATTCATGACTACTATATTATATGTAAATATTCCGAGACAAATGAGAACAAATTGACATCTCTCATTTATATAATTCATACCTAGCTAATTCGAAGCACTATATATATAGAGAGAGAGCACTTCAAGGATGAGCTGAGTTCAAGTATTGTTGCTGTAAGTTATGCCTCCTTCTTGCTTGTTTCTGATAATGCTAATTGTTGGCCTACTGTGTCTGTCACAAAATGCGAGTCAAAAATTGGGCAAAAGCTATGTCTCGATACAAGCTTTACATGATATCCATGACTTCGATACGGTTGAAGTTGAAACTGCCTATCATCAGATACAAGTAATGAAGTTAGACCGGAGAATGAGAACTAGTACTCCAACAAGACCCGCTCCGGCGGGTAACATATCCAGTCGTATGGGTTCCCCTCCTGCTCCTAAAAAACCTCGTGTCAGGCTTTTGCCGCGGCCACCACCACCACCATCTAGCTAGTGGCCGGTCAATGTCTTTCATCTGTTTCCAGACTTCTATCTTGAGATATGCCATTTTTCTTATAATTTATATATTGTTGTGGGCTAAATGGAATTAGCTAGCTAGAGAGCAAAGAACATAGAGAGAATAGATGGAGAGAAGATGTTGTGAATTGGTGATTTGATTCATTCTCATTCATCCCTTATATAGGGTGAAGAAACTTGCTCACCACACTTGGTGAAGCTTGTTGAGTACACTTACGAAGCTTGGTGAACACACCTCAAGGAAGCTTGGTGAACACACCTTAGGAAGCTTCCTTAATTTACATCATAGAGATACAAAGTAATGGGTATTACATATTAACCCCAAATGGACATCCACATAAATATAAATATTTACAACACTCCCCCTTGGATGTCCATCAAGCAATGATGATGTGTGCGCTTAATGTTGCCTCGTCAAAACCTTGCCAGGTAAAAAGAAACCCTGTGGGAACAAAAACATCCTTGGTCGAAGGGGAAAAGAGTACAACGCGCTTGAGTGTGGAGTAGTCGCATCAGAACCTCGAAGCAGGTGAAGTTGTCTTCAAGCATTGGAACAGAAACTATGATTAGCATTGTGCTAAGTATACTTAGGTAGAGTCGAAAAATAAACATTCATTCGCTGATGCCAACACACAAAACCTTAAGTCCGGGAAAACCCATTGTGGGACAAAATCCGGAGTTTAGGAGAAAATTGTGTAGCCGAATGATGTATACCGAAGCACTATGAGATGTAAGTGCGCGGAGGAACTAACCACAAGATATGTGCCTCATTAAAACCTTGCCAGAGTAAACCCAGTGGGACAAACCTCTGGTCGAAGGAAAAAGAGTACACGGTGGTTAGAAGTATACGACTGGATACTCCCCCTGATTTCGGCAATCCTTAGTGAAGGTGTGATCAGTGTCAATGATATGACAAATAGTTAGACGGTGGCTTAGATGGTGTCTCGTTAAAAACCTTGCCAAGGTAAACCCAGTGGGACAAACCCTTGGTCTAAGGACAAAAAGAGTACACTAGCCAAGCGTCGATCAAATATGAGCATTCGTCGGGATGCTCCCCCTCACATGCACACGACTGGGTGCGGGAATTTCGACTTAGGCACAAATCGTTACTCTAAGGTAGCTCAGATAGCTTCCTGAGACCGATTGCCTTAAACATGTTTCTGAAATGAATACTTTGGTAGTGACTTGGTGAATAAGTCAACGTGGTTGCTCTCTGAACCAATGTGCTTCACTTCGATCTTCTGGTGCTCTTGTTGTTGATGCGTAAAGAAGAGTTCCGGCGAGATGTACTTAGTGGCGTCTCTCTTGATGTAACCATGCTTAGCTTAATCAATAATAGCAGTGTTGTCCTCATAGATGACAATTGGTTCATCAGGATCATGAGATAGCTCACACGTACTTCGTATATGGCCAATAAATGCTCGAAGCCATACACACTCTCTAGTCGCCTCGTAGAGAGCGAGTAGTTCAGAGTGGTTTGCCGAAGTAGCTACTGGGGTCTGTTTTCGAGACCTCCAGGATATCGCCGTATTCCCAATGGTAAAGACATAACCAGATTGAGAACATCCCTTATGCGGGTCTGATAAGTAACCAGCATCGGCGTAGCCGACAAGGGTTGCGTTATTTTGAGTGCCAAATGGGGGTTGATCCACTCGATGACGCGTAGGGATAGAACAAGCCCATATCCGTAGTACCTTTAAGGTATCGGAAAATGTCTTTGATGCCATTCCAGTGGCGGCGTGTTGGCGCGGTGCTGTGTCGAGCTAAACAATTTACAGCAAACGAGATGTTCGGTCTAGTACATTGGACCAAGTACAATAATGCGCCTATTGCACCCAGATATGAACACTTAGGGTTCAATATCTCTTCATCGTCTCCCTTAGGACGGAATGGGTCCTTATTAATGTCTAGAGTTCGAACGATCATGGGAGTAGGTAACGACTTAGCGTCATGATGACTAAAACGCCGTAACACCTTCTGGGTGTAGTTCGACTGATGTACTAGGATTCCATCTTTACGGTGCTCGATCTACAGGCCGAGACAATACCGTGTCTTCCCAAGATCCTTCATCTCGAATTCCTTCTTCAGGATTTCAGCAGTTTCAATCAACTCTTTCGAGGTTCCTATGAGATTCATATCATCTACATAGACTGCGATAATAGCGTATCCTGAAGTGGATTTCTTAATAAACACGCAAGGGCATACTTCGTTGTTCACGTATCCCATGCCGATCAAGTATTCACTTAGACGGTTATACCACATCCGTCCGGATTGCTTTAATCCATATAGTGAACGTCTCAGTTTAATCGAGAACATGTTCCGTGGTCGGGAACTACTTGATTCAAGCCACTTAAGTCCTTCAGGGACTTTCATATATATCTCTGTGTCTAGATCCCCATAGAGATAATCTATGACCACATCCATGAGCTGCATATTCAGTTTTTCGGAAACTACTAAACTGATTAAGTAGCGGAACGTTATAACGTCCATTACGAGAGAATAAGTCTCATCGTAATCAATTCCAGGGCGCTGAGAGAAGCCTTGCGCCACTAGGCGAGCTTTATATCTAACAATCTCATTATTCTCATCATGCTTCCTTACGAATACCCATTTATGACCAATTGGTTTAACATTGGGCGGTGTTGGAGCGACTGGTCCGAACACACTTCGTTTCGCTAAGGAATCCAATTAGACCTGGATTGATTGTTTCCTTTTTAGCCAGTCGTCTCTACGTTGAAAATCATCAACGGAGCAAGGTTCAATGTCATCGCTTGTTTTGATTTCGGTAGCTACCACGAATACAATTATATCATCGATGATAATCTCATTTCGATTTCACATCTCACATAAGCATGCATTATCGAGATTTCTCTATTCTCGGAAGTGGGTTCATATGTTGGAGCGTCCCCCAACGTCGTCTCTTCTGGGACGGACCCATAATCCGGATAATCTCGTGAGATTGATCGGTTGAGATTGCGATATCAAGAGGATTCGTTTGTGCCAAATTTATCCTCTTCTGGGGATAAGAATCCTTTGAACCTAATGGTCCACCTCGCTTCTGGGAGGGACATATGACTGGTTAGCCGTCAAACCGTACGTCGTCTCTTCTGGGACGACACATCCTACGGGGATGTTACATCCTTCAGGGATGACTTTGTGTCCTACTGGGACGTCTTATCCTTGCAGGCAAGTTTGCAGCAGGTATATATGATCTCGTCACTTTAGCTAGATCAGAGAAAGCGTCTGGCGTTTTATAAGCTATACTCTGTAGATCTAGAATTCTTCGCACGTCACTTATCACATTTGTGCGGTTCGGGGATCGAGATGAGACATAGTGGGTACATGCCACGTTAATTCACGTCGTTCCTTATCAACGTTAACGTGCGAATCTCCCCCTAACGACGGGAGGACAGTCTCATCAAAGTGACAATCCGCAAATGCGGTAAAGAGATCGCCTGTCAAGGGCTCTAAAGAGCGTGTAATGGATGAGGATTCATAATCGACATATATGCTCATCTATTATTGAGGACCCATTTGTACGTTGTGACGGCACAATTGGCACGTAAACTGCATACCCAAATATATGTAAGTACGAAACGTCAGATTCGTACCCAGTCACCAGCTGTAACACAGAATAAGGTTGGGTAGCAGTGGGCCTCAATCGGACCAACATGGCTGCATGCAAGATTGCATAGTCCCACGTAGAAATTGAAAGCTTGGTGCGCATTACCAAGGTTCATGCGATCATTTAATGAAAGCTTCTACGAGACTATTTTGGGTGTGAACATGGGAAACCAGATGTTCAACGTAAATCCCAAGGGACATGCAATAATCATCGGAAAACTTCGATGTAAACTCTCCGGCATTATCAAGTCTTCTGGACTTTATAGGATAATCCGAGTGGTGAGCCCTCTAGGCGAGAGTTTAGCAAAAGCAGCGTTTCTTGTGGACAATAAACTTGTGACCATCTTGTCGATGCATCAACCAGTACCATGGAATATTTAAATGGTCCGCAGGCTGGTTGGATATGTCCACAAATATCACCTTGGATTCTCACAAGGGAATTTCGAAACTAGTTTGGTGGGCTTTACACGAATTGGTTTGAGATTTATCTTTCAAATAGAGCAAGCTTGGCATGGGCTTTTCGGATTAATCACGAAAAACTTTCCTCCAAGAGGATGCCCATTCGATGCATTCATAGTTCTAAGCATCGTATTACGACCCGGATGTCCCAGACGGTCATGCCATAGCATATAAGTGCTCTTATCAATCGGCGCCAGGCGATAGATAAGTGCTCTTATCAATCGGCGCCAGGCGATAGATAAGGTTATTTTTCAATCAAATGTATTGTGGTAACATAAAGACCACTTGAAAGACATCTCAATTTCTCCAAGATACGCTTTTGGCCGTATGTATTGGAGGTCATGTGTAAAGGAAATCCACACCATTTTCATGAGCGGTTTCAACATGATATTCGTTTGCTCGAATGTCCTTAAAACTCAGTAAGGTGCGACTGGACCTCGAAGAGTATAAGGCCTCAGATATGGTCATATGAGTACCATTAGACAACGCGAATTGGGGTTTGCCAAAGCCTTCGATTAGGGTCGACGGGCCCGAAATCGTTGTCACTGAGGTTACTTTAGGCTTGAAGTTGATGAGATACTTTTGATCTCGTAAGATAGTGTAAGTGGTACCACTATCAGCCAGACAATCAACTTCCCCACTAGTCATGCCTAATAGTAGGATAATTTAAAGCCGGTCACATTGCAAAGGAATTTGCTCAAGATACTTTAAATTATTTCGAGAAACTTCGAAACATTAAAACAAAACCATAATCCATTTCAGCGACAAAGTCAACTGCTTCAAGAGTTACCTCTGGAGTAATTTTGACCATATTAGCTTATGCACAACAAGTTTGTTGTTAATGATCTGTACCACCACAATGATAGCAGAGATTGAGTTTAGGAGCATTGTCTCTTGCTTCGGGACGACCGGCCCTGTTATTGTTCCTTTCCCGAGGCTGTTTCGGTTGCCATGGGGCCAAAATCATTTGTTTGGACAAGAGCCCAAAATTCACTTGGCAGGTGAGCACGAGGCTCGCGGAGATTTCGAGGTTGTCGGGACGACTGGCCCTTGTCTCGGTTCTCAGGTCATGGACTAAGTCCACGAGAAACATTAGCCTCTGACAATGAAATTGTCAATGCACCAGTAAGGAGAGAGTTGTTGTTCCTCATCAAAATGAGGCAATTTTTCTCGTCCAGCATTAACTGGGTTATGAGCTCGGAAAAATTAATGAACTTGGATTAACCGTACTACTTCTGGAGTAGGTTATCCGAGCTAGGAACAAAGGTGGTGTACGTATTCTTCAATAGGTCAACAATTCCTCATAGTACTAGAGAAGAGTACGGATCCTGCAGACTTTTGCATTATATTTCAATAATGGTTTTGAAGTCCTGGAAGTACAGGTTAATCTAATCATGGCTAGCTTCTGGTAGTCAGATGATTTTCTGATTGTCAAAACGGTCTTTGAGGGAGTCTCATAACTCCTGAGGTGATGGCCACAAACTCATATTTCATGGAGTCCAACATGTGGCCGAGGAACAAGAATCTTGCAATTGTCCTCCTCTTGGAAGTCAAGTTTGGTCAACATTTGTTTCTTCGACGGGAGAAACTAGATTAATTAGTCATATAAATCGACTGGTTTATATGTTCATGATGCTGTTGACAAGTGAACATGAGTTCAATTTCGAAAATCTTCTGGTTCGAAACATTTAATCATGGTTTTGTGAGAATTAAAATTCTCATGGATTTATATCGAAATCGACTGGTCGATATGGATGAAATCTTCTGGTCATCATTTAGCAAACACATATATATAATTTCTACCACATAGTTGCAAGAAATCGAACAATTCTACAATGAAAAGTTATTTACTCAACCCTTTCGGTAGCTCCAATTAAATACGACCAGGTAAGGTAGGGTGAGGTTTTTGGTGGAGCGAGGCTCTCTTAAGTACCGAACCGCCGAACCTTGCCTAGACATCGCATCCAATTAGGTGAGCCTAGTCGTGGAAGATTCATAACTTTTCGTGACTTAATGTGGAGATATATGTGTCATGTGTACCGTTTGGCATGCTTTTATCTTTCGAATTAGTGATCAAGTAATCAACGAAATGATAAAGCATATGCAATCCAAATTACAAACTGTTCTTGACCTAAGATTAATTTAGGGTTCATGCTCAATGGTTATGGTTCACTATTTGCCAAGGATTCAAATAGTAAAAATTATAACTTACTTGAGAAATGCACCTAAAAAAAATTAGGGTTCCACGAGTCAAGAAAAAATTTCAACGAGTTGAATTTGGGTTGTTTCTTCGAATTTGGTGAAGATGTTCAAGAGAAAACTTCAACGAATTTTGGGATTGCTTCTTCCAATTTGGTGAAGATTTCCTTCTTGTTCTTGAAGATATTCTTCGATCTTCCTCCTTGTTCTTCCTCCTTGAGCAAAACGTGCTTGATAACGTGTTGTGGGCTAAATGGAATTAGCTAGCTAGAGAGCAAAGAACATAGAGAGAATAGATGGAGAGAAGATGTTGTGAATTGGTGATTTGATTCATTCTCATTCATCCCTTATATAGGGTGAAGAAACTTGCTCACCACACTTGGTGAAGCTTGTTGAGTACACTTACGAAGCTTGGTGAACACACCTCAATGAAGCTTGGTGAACACACCTTAGGAAGCTTCCTTAATTTACATCATAGAGATACAAAGTAATGGGTATTACATATTAACCCCAAATGGACATCCACATAAATATAAATATTTACAACATATATTGAATTAATTTCATTTGCATGTGTATGCTGTTGAGAATGTGAAGTGTATCGATCACACATTGGAGAAATACAAACCTAGCCTAAAAATTTATAACAGCTCAATCTCTTCACCCGAAATCTGAAATGGCCATAAAAGGCATGCCCTGAATACTATTAATTAAAAAACTAAATGATACATGCCTTTCTCAATTTTGAACTTATATAATACACTGAGTCCTCGATCTTTATTATGTACACATTTTAACCAAAGCAAAACAAGATATCTCTCTTGTTTGTAAGTACATAACTTTGGCCAAATTTTTCTTGTACGTATAAAATTTTCATTGTATATAACTTCGGCCCCAAAATAAATTAATACATGCGCAATACCAATTAGGTAGGGTCACATGCATCTGCGATAACACATATATTTACCAGAAACAAATTCTCCCCAATCCGAATTTTCCCTTCTGATACATTTCTTGTTACAGTTTGGTTGCCATCTACATCTCCCATGCCATGTGGTGCTATAATGCTCGCATATATATGGATCAACATGATACGCCAGCCTATAGTTGAAAAACGTAATAAAGATTACAAAAGCGAAGCCGGAATTGAAAGTGATATACATGTAGTTGTTTCTCATTTTTTTAATTGATCAAAATATCAGATCAAACTATGAACGCGTACGTAGTTCATGGCAAGGTGCTAGATCTGTATACTTTTCCAAGAAGAATGAAACATATATAGTGACTATTAGACTAAAATATTATGAATTGAATATTCCATGATAACTTTAAAGAGATAGGGAAACATTATGCCAAAAAATTAATCAGACGACACACATTAAACAACAGAAAGTTTGTTTTCTGTCGTCTGAATAATTCAGACGACAGATAAATTAGAACTGTGGTTTGATTATTGTTTTACGCCATTAATGAACATTTTCAGGAAGGTCGGGTGTGTTAGGATAACAGTTCTACGATTATCTGTTGTTTGAACAATATCCTTCAAGAGTTGGCTAAGTTCATTAAATGAGGGCGCAAAAGAAAATAGTAGTTTTCCCCTGCAATGTTCCCGCACTTAGTTATTTTCAGCTACACAAACCCTACTCAAGTCCATTGACTTCAATTTAATATAGCATTGCAGTCATTGACTCCCATTGACTACCATTGACTCTCCAAAACTCCCACAGCCCTAGACAGAAAACTTTCTTCTCCCATAGCCCCCAAATCGTCTTGTCCAACTGTAGAATACCCAAAACAGTTCTTCGATCACTTCGAACCCTACGACCGGCATCAGCAACCTCAGTCTTCGTCGGACACCACACCCTAGCCGTCGTCGTTGACCGCAAACAAGTCCAGTCATACTCTTGTTTTTGCTCTGTAGCTCCGACTCTTCCAAGCTCAAACCTTGAGGTACCTCATTGCCTCTCAAGCTCCCTCTTTATTTAACTGTTAAATCAATTAGGTTGTGATTTCTACTAATTGAATTAATATTGTTGTGTTTGATAAATATGTCCTGGTTTGGGTTTTACCAATTTGTGGTTCTTTTAGCTTTGTTTAGTTGCATTTCCTGGAGATTTGTCTAATAATATTTGCCTCACCTTTTTGGGCATGTTTTCTCGTCTCTGCTAAGTGCTAAGTGAAGAACAATATGCCCAAGAAAACTGTCAATCTTATTGATGGAATGTTGTTGGGGTTTATTGATCGAATTGCTTTGTTTTTTTATTAACAGGGAAGCTTGGTGCTACCAAAACCATCTCTGACCTAAGGGTCATTGATCCATGCTGGTGGTGGTTGATTGGACTGTGATTGAAGGTAGTTTTGGTAAGTATTGATCTTATGAAGGGCTTATAGACTTAGTGTTTCTTTTCTTTTTCTTATTTTCTTTCATATATAATGTGCTTTTTGATTTGTTTTGTTAAGACCTTATATGCATCTTGATTGTCGGGAGATCTTGGACATAAACCATTGCACAACTTATTTTTATTTTGTTTACATTTATGTCATGTGAAAGCTTGTAAATCTATGTCATAAGCTTGGTTATGATAGAGGTAAAGACCAATAGTACTAGTCTCCTTTATACCTCATATTTATCATGTATCAGTAGAACAATTTGAATTTGATCTTAAGGGTAAAGTTTATGAAGAAGTATTGGTAGGTTGAGTGTAATAAATGCAAGTTTGGAAGCATGATTTTGATTTATTAACTGAAAATTATGGCAGTGAACAAACTTTTTTTCTTTATTGTGCATCTAATCAAGTGTCTACATTAACGTCACTTTTAAATTTCTGATTTAACTGCTAAAGATCATCTGTTCTTCGAGTGATTTGTTTTTATTTTTTCAAAATTTTGGTTTCCTGGAACTTTGTGATTGGTTTTCAGATTTTAGCCACTTTCAGATTTTCTGGATTTCTGACCCAGTCACTTACTTTTGCAAAACTGTACTGATGTACTGGGAATTTGAGGTCGGTTTGTTCTAAAGAGTTTCAATAGACATCATAAAGAGTCATTTAGAACTAGAATCACCAAAAACGGAATTTTCTGGAATTAGTTATGAATTTTCAAAGTTTCGAGTCAATCACAGAAATTTCTGAAATCAGTACTTTATAGTTTGATTGAAAATTCGCTGTGTTTGCCTAAAGTACTGAGACTTTTGTAAATCAGTTAGTGTTTGTATTTGTGTTAGCATATTCTTGATTCATATGTTGTATTTGTATTCAATTTAGGTTGGTGAATTTCATTAATAAGGCTAAACATAGTATTGTGAGATTATTTTATGAAGAAATGATACTTAGATTTCTAAATCCTTGGTGGTCAATTTACGTGGTCAATTTTTCTAGTGTGCATGTTTAATGTGTGTATGCATAACCTTTATTTGTTTTGATCTGAAAATTTATATTAGTTTTCTTTTTCTATGACAGCTGTTTATAGTCGTTGGGTGTAGAAATCTGAGGTTCCTTAGCTTACGGTGATATTTGCTAAGAGGTATGATTCATTTCCCTTGATATTTACAACTTGATCTTTGATTGTCTTCCTTTGCTAATAGATATTATTATTCCTGAAACTTCGCTACATAATAGCTTTACTTCTATAGTATGTTTGTGTGGAATGCTATGAATTTTGTGATATATATATGAATCTGATGGTTTCTAATTTCAAGTAAATGGTGCAATGTTTTGTTTGTCTTGGGCATTGGTAATAAACTTGAATATTGTATATGAGGGCAACACTAGTAGCGTACTTGTAAATGTATTTCATAGATACATATTATGAAGGAACTCACTAGATATATCATATATTCTTATCCTAGAATGTTTATTATTTGTTTCCCCTGATTATGTATAAGATGGATAAGTCATGGATGCATGTTGATAGAAGATCACACAAGTTTGAGCTAGGGCTAGCAGAATTTCTTAAGTTTGCATCGGAGAATGCTAGTGATAGAACGAATATATGTTGTCCTTGCTTAAAATGCAATAACACTAACGGATTTACCGTCGGGGCAATAAAGGACCATATATATTTTAATGGTCTTAATGAGAGTTATAAGCAATGGACATGGCATGGAGAGCCTTCTTTGGCAGCCATGGGAACCGATAGAGGAGGTGAATCTGAAACTGTACAGATGGAACCAAATTTAGGGATGGGGGAGAATGTAGAGATGGGGGATGAGGAATCTATGGGGGACAGTGATGCACAGTTTTCGAAAGACTCGTGTACTTCATGGAACCCTTAAAGAGGCGACTCGTGATGGGTGAATGGAGCACTATTGTGGACAAGTAAGTGACTTGTCGATCGATCTTCAATAATTTTATACATAATCAATTGTTATTTTTTTTTCTTCATGTTTTGCTAATGGTTGTTATGGTTTCCCATACATTGATGTTCTTATCCTTTCATATTAAAGCTCAATTAAAATCTACAATGCGTCACCACAATAGGAAAGGCTGAAAAGCAATTAAGTGGAAAAATTGTTCGGTATGTTAATCGAACTCTTTGTCGTCAACTTAATTTAAGGTTTTAGTTATGGTTCTAGATTGATATTATCCACCCCCACTAGATACTTCATTAACGATATGTTTGCAGGGCATTCTGATGCAAAATGGTGACAAGGACTGTGGGTATTTCATAATGCGTTATATGAAGGGGATTGTAGAGGATAAGAACTTGGATTTTGGTGCCAAGGTAATGTATCATGTCTGATTTTAGATGTTCGGTTGGCAGTTCATGTCAAAATTACCAGCCATGTGTTCTAATTGTGTGATCTGATGTGAACCTATTGCCTGTTGTGTTGTGTTGTGTTATTATCGCAGTGGGAAAGAAGAAATGCATTGAAATACACACAGAATGACATTGATGAAGTCCGGGATGAATGGGCAAAGCATGTTGTGAAGTTTCCAACCTACTAGATCTTATTGGATAGGAACTCATTTTGTGAATAACCCATGAAAAATCAAACTGTTGGTCTTTGTTTTTTGTATGATTGATCAATGCCTTATATATTGTTGTATTATGTGTTGCAGCCTTATATATTGATCGATCATTTTGTTGCATGGGTTTAGTGATCATAGATGTGACAATTCTCCTATTACATTTCATGGAATAATTGAACTTATTATGAATGTATTTTGGTGTGTACGAAATATGGATTATGAACTTTATGAATATGGATCAATTCCTACATAATCAAACTCAAAATCTGTTGTTGGAATAAACTCACAACGACAGCTTCAATGAAGTTAGGAGGCTTATCAAACAACATATATTGGCAAATTGAAGTGATCCTAGCTTCAAAGGAAATGTGAAATTATTAACCTCGTATTGTTCCACAACCATAAAAACAACATATACATGTTGCATATCTATTCATAGCACCATAGAAAAACAATAGAAATTGTAGTAGTCTTGCCAATTAAACAACATATATATGTCCTTGGAAATACCAATAAACCATAGATATTGAATAAATAATGTATTTCTAAACTTATTCAAACCATTTATATTATCAAGAAAATGTTGTTTTGGTGTGATACAAACAACATATAACTGTCTTTGAAGTAACACAAATAATCCTACAATATAATTAATTGTTTTAATTAAACGACAATATCTGTTGTTTGATTCATTATCAGACAGCAGAGATTCTCCGTTGTTTGAATGTTTAGAAGACAACGGAGAATGTCCGTTGTTTGATAGTTCTTAGAGATATCAGGCTACTAGACAACAGAAAAGAACTTCATCAGACGACAGAGTTCCTCCGTCGTCTGAAGCATTTGGTGGCATAGTGAAAGCCATGAATTGAATGTTCTATGCATGATAAACCTAAAGATAGGGAAAGCCATCTTTTGAGAGTAATTGTTTTTTGCCACCCCCTTTTAGATTATTTGATTAGCATGTACATCTACCTACTTTCAGATATGTTATAAATTTTTTTTGGAAAAGAGATAGAACAACTAATGAAGACACCGTATAAGCCTCTCTTTTTTTTGTAATGAAAAAAAAGGGCTATTTGTTTACAATTTTACGGTGAAAGATGAAAAAATTTATAATTTTTACATAACAAATTATCAAGATGAATTCTTTCATAAATTGAGGAACATACAAAACGCAAGACTACAAAACTCATTAATTAATACACTATATGACTATATCCGAATAAAATTAAGTGAGTCGACAAACTCTCCACTAGCAAAATATGTAAAAGTCACCCCAATTTACTAGCTAGAAGTATAGATATGCCAGCTGAATCGATTAAGAATGGGTTAGCAAAGCTCTGCCATGTGGCATAGTGTTATTGGCTAGTTAGATAGTTAGTTAACATAGTTTTGTTATTGAGTCAGTTTGTTATATAAGTTGTACTAATTCCATTTCGTTGTATTCATTCAGACAATTCATTGTAAGAACTTTACAGGGGTCTCTCTACATTGAAGCTTAATTTGTTCTTGCAGATTCTCATACAAACTTGTTCTTTCTTCGATTCTTGTTGATCTAGCTTCTACTTTACAGGAGTCTCTCTACGTTTGATTTTCTCATCGCTGCGCTAGGGTTTTTATATGAAGACTAACTTGCATGAACTATATATATTGCACATGCATATATACATCTTTTGTTTAGTAAGAAGCTTAGTCCACTTTGTTGTTTACACATTTTAACCAAAGCAAAACAAGTTACCTCTCCTCTACTATACATAACCAAATCAAATCTTCATATACATATAAAGTTTTCGTGCATATAGTTATATACTTATTACGTAGTGTCACATTTGCGATAACACATACATTTACTAGCATGACATTCTCCCCAATCTGAAATTTTCATTTTAGAATTTAGGGTTTAGAGTTTGTTGTTACAGTTTGGCTGCCACATACATCTCCCATGACATGTGGTGCTATAATACTCACATATATATATATATATATATGGATCAACATGATATATAGCCAATTTATAGTAGAAAAACGTAATGAAGATTACAAAAGCGAAGGCAGATTTCAAAGTGATATCCATGTAATTCTTTCTCATTTTCAATTTATCAAAATATAATAATTATTAAAGGACAATTACTATGAAATTGTTCATGGAAAAGTGCTCTATATACTTATCCAAGAAGAATGACACATATATGGACATATTAGACTAAGAAATTATGAATTGAATAATCTAGGGCTAACTGTAAAGAGATAGGAAAAGCCATTTTTTTAGAGTATTTAATTAAGATGTACATGAACCTATTTTCAGACATGCTAGAAAACAAAAATTGGAAAAGAAATACAGAACGACTCATGTAGTCACGCAAGAGGCCAAGAGGGTTGTTCCTCTTTCATGAGATAAGAAAAAAATTAATTAGTCTGGTGAAAAATTGAAAAACTTGGGTGAATGGAAGACACTCTGAGTGAGACAAAACTCTACAATGCTTTGAGGGTGATTGTTTTCGATGTTGCACTCTTTCTCTTGTGAGTTGTTTGTATCCTTTCAATTCTAGCCTCGATAATTTGACTTCTTTGATTTCGGCAAAGCCATGTATCTTGATTGTAGGACTCATTTCTCATCTAAATTTGCTCATAAATATTCATGTCTTATGATTCAAAAAGAAAAAGAAAAATAGAACAAATTTACTTCTTTATTGGCTGCCAACGATTGTCTGGAATTTTCATGTTGTTGATCAAGTGTCTGCAAGCAAGGAGCTAATGGCAATATTTTTTTGCTGTTCGATTAATTATTACGTGTTGTATAATTTACTTCTCCATAATTATCTCGTTGTGAGGAGTCTCCAATGAGTACCTTACAATAAAAACTTATTGAAAAATTTCAAGTTCAACCGTTGAATGAGTTGTACATTAATATTTAAATATTACCATACTCATGTATAAGTTAAACTTGAAAAACCTCACTGAGTCCTTATTATGATGTACTCATTGAAGAGATCTCATTTGCTTCGCTTAAAGAGCTAATTAAACCTTTCACTTTTTTTTTATAATAACTTTACTCTCTTTAAGTAGTGCTATAGTAGAAAAAGGGATATTTAGATAAAAATCATTGCCACTTTTATTTTATAGGAAATAATTCATTGATTTTTTTATTATTAGATTTGATCTAATATTAAATTGTAGATGACAAATAGGATATCTTCATACCATATCTATTAACTATTTACAAAATTTGCCATTGTCATAAAATATTAATTTCATTCAACTTTTAATTAGATTTCCTATAATCAATTATTTATTTAATTTTTCTTTACAATTATACCTACTATTTAAATTTTCCTTTACAATTATACCTACTAATTCGACCTATAATTAGTCAATGTGTCGATCTCGATCTCTCCTCGTTTTTGTTTGAAAGGACCACATCAATACTATTACTAATGGAATGTTATTCAACTTTATATCCTTTTCCCTTGATCTTGATCTTGATCTTGATCGCCTATATATGTAATAAGATTTAAACGTGCATGTCGATCTCTTCTTTATATATAGTTGATGGACTTCTCCCTACCCTAAAAAATTGTCTTTAATCAAATACTTTACTCCCTAAATTTGTGTATAAGCGTAGATTTCTTCATTATTCCAAAATGACAAACTCCAATAGGATATGCCATGAGTTACAAGACAAAGATGCTGCTTAATTACCTGCTATTTACTCAAAGTGATGATGACTATTGACCACTAGAGCTAACCTAATTATAAATTATAAGACGAATGAGTACAAGTTTGAAATCTCTCATCTATATATATTTCAAGCAATAGAGAGATCGAGTACTTCAACTGATCGATCGAGTTATAACTTACATTATATTATGGTTAATTCGTAAAAAAAAAAAAGGTCTAGAGTTTCTAGTTCCGCCAATTGAAACACTTTCTAAAAATCAAGTGTTACCAACCGTGAAATTATGGCACAGACAAATTTCAAGAAAAAATTGTGCTGACAATGTTTATTTATTCAAATTTCTTATCAAAATTATGTTTATTTTGAACAACCTATAGTGACAAACTGTTCGTCGCTACAAGTGTTCCTAAATTATTTTTTCTCAATTTTAATTTGACGAAATAAAAAAGAACCACTTTCGGGAATGGTAAGGTTTTGCGTTGGGTTTCATTGAGACTGTAAAATACTTTTGAACACTAGCGCTAACCGGCGTTCAGAATTTCAAACAGGCAAATTTTTTAAGGAAATCACCAAAAATTGTGGACTATAGCACACGGTTTTTTGGCCAAAATCGCATTATCTTATTTTCTCACCAAAATATTTTCACCATCAAATTATGATTTTTACGCACTTCTTAAACTCACGGAATGCAAAAATCTAGACCATATTTTTTTTTTTACGATTTTCCAAAGTAGAATATGAGAAAATCAATAATAAAAAAAAAAACTCGAGATTTTCTAGTTTCGTCAATTAGAACACTTTCTAAAAATCAAGCTTAAAAAATGGTGAGATTATGGCACAGGAAAATTTCAAGAAAAAATTGTGTTAACAAGGTTTATTGGTTTATTTGTTCAAATTCTAATTAAAAAATATGTTTATTTTGAACAACTTTTAGCGACGAAATGTTCGTCGCTACAAGTGTTCCTAAATTTTTTTCTTAAATTTAATTTGACGAAATAAAAAAGAAGCACTTTCGGGGCTCATAACGTCTCGCGTTGGGTTTGATTAAGACTCTAAAATACTCTTGAACACTCGTGCGAACGAGTCTCAAAAATTTTAAACATGCAAATTTTTAAGGAAATCAACCAAAACTGTGGACTATAGCATACGATTTTTTGGTCAAAATGGCATGATCTTATTTTCTCACCAAACTTTTCCCACCCTCAAATCATGATTTTTAGCACTTCTTAAAATGACGGAATGCAAAAATCTCAACTGGATTTTTTTTACGATTGTGGCAAAAATGACGAAACACTTTTTAAAAATCAAGTTTTACCAATTGGGAGATTGTGGCACATGCAAATTTCAAGAAAAAATGGTGTTGACAAGGTTTATTTGTTTAAATTCTAATTAAAATATGTTTATGTTGAATAACTTGTAGCGATAAACTGTTCGTTTCTACAAATGTTCCTAAACTTTTTGAAATTCTCATCAATGGTAAGTCGTAGAACACTAACCGAAGAGACTAAGTATTTTAAAACTTATCTCTCACAACCAACAAACAAACAAGGGTTCAAACAATGTTCAATTGAACAACCACAAACTATGCAACAACAACAATCAATTGAACAATCCTAGAACCCAAAGTGTGCATCAAACTAGCACACCATGATCTATAATCTATTGAATGAATCACACAATGTGATATACAATTATGAACAATAGATAAGCAAAACAACAATCACACAACACACAATGTGGTCACCCAGAACCTCTACCTCTAGAAGAAAACCGGAGGGGAGCTGTACTCCACGCTCTTGAATCACACAATGAAAAGCCAAATGACAAACACGTACAAGTGGAAATTCGAATCCAAACCCAAACACTATCAACCTATTGACTAGTGACTAGTGGCAGTTCTAACCTTGTGTAGCTTCCAAATGCTTCTTCAATTGCACCTTCCTCAAGCTTCTTCAATTGAACTTCACCGATGTGAAACTGCAATAGCAAGAACAATGGCTATGCAATTAAATGTGTATGAACGTAGATTAAAACGTTCAACTCAGCAAAACAACAATTAACGTTTGCTAGAGTTGAACAAAATCTCCTTAATCCTATCAAGGGCTAAACAAACTTGTATCATACAAATCAAAAGGTTTAGCAAATGAATTATATGTGAAGCATCAAAGGAGGAACTTATAACATGGAACTAAGCTCACTCAATACCAAAAAACTTTCGCAGAATAAGTTTTTCAGAGTTTAAGATTTGAAGGTTACAAAATGAAACGACAAAACTCTGTTTTATAGAAACTAGAATTCCAGTACGCGATCGATCGCTCGATATGGTGAGATCAATCGCACAACAGAAATCAGTACAAATTTTGTACTGTGCGATCGATCGTGATCAACATGCGATCGATCGCATAGTGCATAAAACATGTCCAGAAGCTTCTAGGACTTAAAATCTCATTTGTGATCGATCGCATAACAAGTTGTGATCTATCGCATGAAAAGTTGCAACGGATAGATTTGCAATGGTCATAAGATTCAAACGGACATATTGTCCTATGTGGCACGATCGATCGCATAACTATACTCGATCGATCGTAAGGCACAAAAACAGCATAGTGTAAAATGTTTGCTAATCAAACCAAAACCAAATCAAGTTCAAGCAAACCTAAGATGTTTGTGCAACTTCTTAAGGATAAACAAAGTGTATGAAATGCATATGCATGATACAAACCTTGAGGAAGACAAGAAGCAAAGTCATGAATGCCTTTGAGACGACATCGATCATCTTGAACCAAGCCGAACGAAACCAATCTTAATGCCATGACTTCTAAACACTTAAAATACCCTATCAACTATACAATAGGATGCAATTACAAGGAAGAGGTTTTGTCAAATTAGGAAATAGCCAATTGCAAGAAAATTTTCCCTTACACTTTTTTTCCTTAATTTTAATTTGATGAAATAAAAAGGAAGCACTTTCGTGGCTCGTAAGGTCTCGAGTTGGGTTTTATTAAGACTCTAAAATACTTTTGAACACTCACACTAACCGACCTCGAGAATTTCAAATATGCAAATTTTTAAGGAAATCACCCAAAACTGTGGACTATAGGACACGTTTTTTTTTTTTTGCCAAAATCGCATGATTCTATTTTCTCACAAAAATCTTCTCACTCCCAAATCATGATTTTTAAGCACTTCTCAAACTGACATAACGTAAAAATCTCGACCGGATTTTTTTTTACTATTTTCCAAAGTACGTCATAATACGAGAAAATTTGTTACAAAAAAATGTTCGAGATTTTCAAGTTCCGTGAATTGGAACACCTTCTAAAAATCAAGATTTACCTATGGTGAGATTATGACAAAGGTAAATTTAATAAAAAAATGGTGTTGATAATATTTATTTGTTCAAATTCTAATTAAAAATATGTTTATTTTGAACAACCTATAGCGACAAATTTTTTTTCTCAATTTTAATTTGACTAAATAAAAGAAAACACTTCTGGAGCTCGTAAGGTCTCGCGTTGGGTTTCATTGAGACTCTAAAATACTTTTAAACAGTCGCGCTAACCAGCGTCGAGAATTTCAAACATGCAAAATTTTAAGAAAATCACCCAAAACTGTGGACTATATAGCACACAGTTTTTTGGCTAAAACCACATGATCTTATTTTCTCACCAAAATCTTCCCACCCTCAAATCATGATCTTTAAACACTTCTTAAACTGACGGAACGCAAAAATCTAGACCGATTTTTTTTTTACGATTTTTCAAAGTCGAAATACAAGAAAATCAATAAAACAAAAATGGTTCGAGATTTTCTAGTTTCGTGAATTGAAACACTTTTTAAAAATCAAGATTTACGAGGTAAGATTATGACACAGACAAATTTAAAGAAAAAATGGTGTTGAAAAAGTTTATTTTTCAAATTCTAATTAAAAATATGTTTATTTTGAATAACCTGTAGCGACGAACAGCTCGTCGCTACAAGTGTTCCTAATTTTAATTTGACGAAATAAAAGAAAACACTTCTGGAGCTCGTAAGGTCTCGCATTGGGTTTCATTGAGACTCTAAAATACTTTTAAACAGTCGTCGCTAACCAGCATCGAGAATGTCAAATGTGCAAAATTTTAAGGAAATCACCCAAAACTGTGGATTTATAGCACACGGTTTTTTGGCCAAAATTACATGATCTTATTTTCTGACCAAAATCTTTCCACCCTCAAATCATGATTTTTAAACACTTCTTAAATTGACGGAACGCAAAAATTTAGACCGATTTTTTTTTTACGATTTTTCAAAGTCGAAATACAAGAAAATCAATAAAACAAAAATGGTTCAAGATTTTCTAGTTTCGTGAATTGAAACACTTTTTAAAAATCAAGCTTTACGAATGGTGAGATTATGGCACAGACAAATTTCAAGAAAAAATGGTGTTGACAAAGTTTATTTTTCAAATTCTAATTAAAAATATGTTTATTTTGAATAACCTGTAGCGACGAATAGTTCGTCGCTATAAGTGTTTCTAAATTTTTTTCTTAATTTTAATTTGACGAAATTAAAAAAAAAACACTTCTGGAGCTCGTAACGTCTCGCATTGGGTTTCATTGAGACTCTAAAATACTTTTGAACACTCTTGCTAACTAGCGTCAAGAATTTGAAACATGCAAAATTTTAAGGAAATCACCCAAAACTGTGGACTTATAGCACACGGTTTTTTGGCCAAAATCATATGATCTTATTTTCTCACCAAAATTTTTCCACCCTCAAATCATGAATTTTAAACAGTTCTTAAACTGACGGAACGCAAAAAGCTAGACCGTATTTTTTTTTACGATTTTTCAAAGTCGAAATACAAGAAAATCAATAAAACAAAAATGGTTCGAGATTTTCTAGTTTCGTGAATTGAAACACTCTTTAAAAATCAAGCTTTACGAATGGTGAGATTATGGCACGACAAATTTCAAGAAAAAATGGTGGTGACAAAGTTTATTTTTCAAATTCTAATTAAAAATATGTTTATTTTGAATAACCTATAGCGACGAATATAGTTCGTTGCTAAAAGTGTTCCTAATTTTTTTTCTTAATTTTAATTTGACGAAATAAAAGAAAAAACACTTTCGGAGCTCGTAAGGTCTCGCGTTGGAATTCATTGAAACTCTAAAATACTTTTGAACACTCGCGCTAACCAGCGTCGAGAATTTCAAACATGCAAAATTTTAAGGAAATCACCCAAAACTGTGGACTATAGCACACAGTTTTTTGGCCAAAATCACATGATCTTATTTTCTCATCAAAATCTTCTCACTCTCAAATCATGATTTCTAAGCACTTCTCAAACTCACCGAAAGCAAAAATCTCGACCCGATTGTTTTTACGAATTTCCAAGGTTAGAATAGAAAAAAATTGGTTATATAATTCAAGCAAATAAAGAGAGGATTTAGACAATAAAAAGATATCAATCTTGAAAAAACTAGCAAATTATTTGGCATTCCAACTACACGTGTCGTGTAGTTACTATAATACGCCTGAATCCCATATGGGTAACGGGCATGTTGGGAGATCTAGGCTACAATTAACCGGTCTATTAGAGCAATACTTAGGTTCACCCCCTGGGTGAACCTGCTCATTCACCCCCCTCCCCACTTAACATAGTTGCACTTCATAATTTCATAATCCAACCGTTCATATCATAATTTATCCTTCATAGATTACTTCTGCAAAAAATCAATCGAATCGGAGATCTTTTGGTCACTCTAATTATTGAAACAAATGAACGGTTCTGACAACAATTACTACTATTATAAAGAACCGTCTATTTATTTCATATGAACGAGTGACCAAAAGATCTCCGATGTGATTGATTTTTTGCAGAGGTGATCTATGAAGGATAAGTTATGATATGAACGGTTGGATTATGAAATTATGAAGTGCAACTATGTTAAGTGGGGAGGGGGGTGAACGAGTGGGTGAACCTGAAAATTTTCCAGTCTATTATGTGATGAATAGTAATTGCAACTAGAAGTTTTAGGTCGAAATTAACGTGGCTCATTGCCTCGTCGGACATGGTCAAGCTGATAACTCAATAACGATGAGAAAATTAAAGGGCTTCTTGCGATGCTATGGGGTAACTAAGCTGTTTGCCGACATTGACAAAACACCGGAAATATCTAGGATATATATTCGAGCAAAATCTTAGAGTCTAAAGATAACTTTAACAAAAAATTTTGGATGAATTAAGATACCATTAAAAAGTCGGAAGAAAAGAAGATCGTACAACTAGCAACCCACCGAGATAGTTTATAGAACTCCCCTCACTGGTGCTCCCAACTTCATGTGTGGCTAGAATTAAACCGTGAATGGTTAAAGAAACAAGAAAAGAGTTCCTATATATGTTAAATGTATGTACGGTGTTTGCTTCAATCAATGAGGGTTTGCCCACTTGCTACTTGCCGACAATTACAACAAGGCTTTGGTTTGGCCTCAAAAAGACAAATACAAAGCTCTGTTTGCCTCCTGATTGAGATTGAATTTGATGCATATATATGCATCATGGTTTTCTTATCTTATTCCCTTCATCCATTCACCATCTTATTACCAGGTCGATCATGTAAAAATAACTATTTCTTCACTGTTTTCACCTAAAAAGGCACATTATCTTTTGGTAAAGATATCAAAAGATCCTCATCCAGTCATCCAAATTTAGTGACTCAGTCAACTTAGCACTAGTCCTTGAACATGCTGACCACATAACTATATTATATAGAGATAAAAATAAATGATCTGGCAACTTTTGCCTTGTCTTTTGACTCTGTCGAAGAAGAAGAATGCATATTGGTTATGGCCAACGATATAATGCATCAAACTATGAGTAGTCATATCGATAAATACATCACAATTCACCTGTACATATAGATATGATTTTTAGCCCTACAATTTTAATTAGTCTGTGATCAATGAAAAAAATTCAAATCTTGTTATCTTTACGATCTAGCTCTTGTCCTAGACGTTGACTAATATTAATGAAAAAGCTTGATCATTATTCCTTGTCTTGAATAATAATTTACAAAAAAGAAGCAAAAGAGTGATCGATGAATATCTATATCTAAGAAAAGGAGAACTGGTGGCTCTCGTGAACAGACGTGAGTACCCAAAAGAAGTAAAGATAAAAAAGGAAAAGAGGGTCCAAAAATGGTATAGGAGACACAGATGGACTAGTTCAGACATTAAGAAGATATACTGAGAAGCTCCTCCAAATAGTCAGCACCCAAATCCTCAAAAACCACCACATTTTCCAACCCCAACTCCTCGACATCATCATCACACTTCTGAACGACCTTCTTCTTCTTGTTCAGCGATGACTTTCTCTTCATGGAGTGCCTTCTCTTCAAGGCCAAAACCGGAGACGAGCCCTCTTCGAACCCGTACTTCATGTCTACGAGCGACTTATGAACAACGTCAGCCGGAAAATTAAGTACGGCCAAAGTCCCCCGCATTGCAAATGCCGCTTGGTCGTAAGCTAGGGCTGCATCCTCCGCCGTATCAAAGGTTCCCAACCAAACTCGCACCCCATTTCGGGTTGAATCCCTTATCTCCGCAGCGTACTTCCCCCACGGCCGCCGCCGGACTCCTCTATACGCTATTTCTTCCTTCATGGGATCCTCCTCTTCCACGGCAGCGTTGGAGTTCACCTCTTCATGATCTTTAGAATGATGAGGAGTACTGGTGGCGTCTGAGGAGTCTCCGCCGCCAGCCTGAGCTAGAACTCCATAAAGAAGCATTTCTTCTGAGTCGTTCTCGTTGAATGGTAGCTGAGCGGGTACCTGTAGTTGGTTGTAATTCTGATCAAAAACGAACATGTCCCACGAGAGATCAGAATCAAGAGAGTTGAAGGAAGAACAAGAATCGAAGGAGAATTCGGAATTATGGTTTTGGAAGAATGAAGAATCCATGTAAAAATTTGAACAGTTGAACTTGTTCTTCTCTGGTAATTAATTCCAAGTAGCTAGCTAGTGAGCGGTGTGGTTTTGGTGGATGTTATGGAAATGATCATTTGAGCGCATTACGACTTTATATAGAGGGCGTATAAAAGAGGGAAGGACCCAGCGGGACCCATGTTTGAGCAAATATACGGTTAAAGAAATGAAAATAATGGAGAAATGAAAATAATGGTGAAAAGGATAGAAAGAAGGTTGAATTTGATGAATATATATTGAAGGAGGGGTTCGATGCAGAACTATATGGTCGTTAATGGGTCCAAGAAGGGAGTACGTTGATCGATCCACGTGGGTCAAAGAGATCGTGGACATGGCGGCCAGGTCAGGTCAGGCATATCAAGAATTCAATTCAATTGTTGTGACGTCAGCTTGATGATCGAGTTCATTTTTATTTTCTTTTGGTTGGGGGGCTCTGTATTTATTAGGGCACACTTGGTATACGTACACCAAAGTTCATCCTCCATTGTTGTGTCTTTTTCATACAACTCAATTAGCCAATCTAAAATGTAATTTACTTCTTGATGCAAGCTAGATAAGATAAGGTGAGAATCTTTAAAAATGGAATTATTTTGGATGTTTTATATTTGCTCAATTTCAGTACATAATATTTAGCATGATTTTCAAGTGCTTAGGCTATTTTCATAATTTATATATATTTCCTCATTTTGCCCGTAGTAGGATTAGGGTTTTGTTGCCTATATCAATTTCGGTGCCTGAACTCTGTAGCTAGCATTAGTGGATTTCAAGAAATCTGTAGAGTTTTTGCACTTTATATTCACGTTTGTGAAACCCTCCTATCCATCTGTAATTAAATTCTCGTAGCATTAATTATATATGCTCCATTGCACATACGGATTGAATACTTAATTTATTTTTCCTTACAATTCACAATGATTCTAGATCTGAATATTACTTGCATCATACGACATACTCGAATTGTCACTTCTGTTACTGTTTTGTAATTATTGAAGTACCAAGAGAAGGAATTTGTTATTTAGTTAATGTAAGTTTGTAATAATTGTGTAGCTTCGATTTTGCATGGGGGGCATAATAATCAGTACAATTTTGACATCGTTCATGAAAGAGACGTTGCATGACAAATAATATGTAGTAAGAAATCGTGCCGTCGGTACGTGACTGCGGATTAAGGGCAGCTTAAAATCGTGCAATGGAGACAGAACGATCGAGTTTGAAGTTTTTCCACAAAAAACTTGTCATAATAGTCGGCTTAATGACGTCAATTTAGAACTATTCTGAAAATGTGTTTTTTTAATATGAGGTGTTGAGAAATTGGAAACTTTCAAACGGGACGACTGGAGATTACTGCCATGCACTTAACTTGATTTTCCTAATTAAGTTTTAAAAATCAGATTTTTTTTCCCAGAAAAATGGAAACCATTAATATATATCCCACGTCGTATAGCAAACAAGTGGCCATGTTAGAAGAAAAAGAATCGTCTCTTTCTTATGAATTTGTTGCTTTATGAATCTTAAAAAATATATAAATAAATTAATAAATATCTAAACAACATGTCATGCAAACGTATTTGCCTATTAGGGACATTCATAAATCAATCCAGGAAAGTGACAAACTACTATTATACCTGCTTTCTTTTGGACAAGTTATTCAATATAATGCTAGAAAGGATTAACTAAGTTGTTCTATATGATTTGTCTCTAGTTCTTAAGACAAATATTGACCATTTTATTTTTTATCATTCTACTGTATTATTAAAAATTATAGCCCACTGATTAATTTTGTACAAAATACTTGTCTTGTGTGATAAAAAAAAAATACTTGTCTTGTGTGATTGTGTCCGGGGATTGTCTAGCCCTCCTCCTCAGGTGATTCACCATCTCTGTTAGATACTTAGATGTATTAACCCAACTGAGAAGTCAAAGAAAAACGAAGGAAGAAGAAGGAGATGATAAGAGAAAGTGAGAGAAGAGATCGAGCGCGAGAAACAATTAATTGTGATTTTCCTTAATTGTGAACAGCTAATTACGTACGTACACTAATACCCATATATTCTAACATATTCCTAACAATTAAGATGATCTTGCTAGCTTTGTTAAGCTTGAGTTTTTTTGTAATAGTCTTATAGGCTAAGTTTCCTTGTTCTGTGTTGTTTAATTTATAATGGAAAAGTAGTTTTATATATATAGTTCCCTATATATATATATCATCGGAGATATATAGTAGTCAAGCTTGTTCTTTACTGCATATTTTACATATGGAGGTACTCTTAATTTCTTCGTTTGCAAAAATCAGGCACGGTCATAGTTCATGCATGCACCTCTTCGAGAGGCAGTTTTGTTAAACGGGTTTTAATAAAAACTTGGCGCAAGAAATTAGAGAACTAATTAAATGAGGGTTTGCTCGACCAATTTTTTTTTTTAAACTCCCACCAAGAAATTATTGTTTGTTGTTTTAGGATATAGAAAACAATAAAGATGACGGGGGAAATATACATTAAATTTATTTTATTGTTTGTTATACATTAAATTTCTTAAATTTAAACCAATAATAAACAATACAATACCAGCACCGGTCGTGGCTTGCTCTGCCGGGCATCAGTATCCTAACGGGCTCTTTCGTCTGCCCAAGTTTTTCACTTCAATTTTCATTGTTATCATGAGGGGTGTTGGTCTTTCTTTGATCTTGGCCGTCTGAGGTGTTTGGATTAATTTCGGTTCTCGGGTTTATCCTCCACTTCGAGTGTCAGGTGCAAAAGGATTACCCTCCATTTGTTATGAAATCTGGTTTAGGTTTGTATGAGATCCAAGTGGTAAGCTTGGAGATTTGGGGTTCTTTGTTATTGGAAGACCATACCTTGTGGCTAGCTCAATAATTACGGAGATTGAGTGCGTTTGGAGGCAGAAACTTTTGGCCGCAGATAGCTCTAATCTTCGTCTAGTATTTCTTTTATTTTTCATTCCTTGCAAATTGATAGAGGTCATTCTCTATTGTTTCAATGAGTTTCAGTTGGATTACTGTCCTGTGAGCACCACAATTGAGTGCATTGGCGAGCAGCACAGCCCGTTTTTCTAGGACGAGGGTAGTCTACATTAGTTTGTAGAAGTATTGTTTTTCTATTTTCAAGAAGTGAGTTTTAACTACGTAAATGAACAACCAGTTAAACAACTTATGGTTTGTTCTGCCTTAGATTTTCATATTAACTTTGCTAGGTTAATTATAGCTCCTGCTGTTGTTCATGATGCCCTTATTAAGGATTATAATCATGATTATATCTAATATATACTTATTTCCTTCAAAAATAAAGATGACTGGGAAATATTATTAAATTTTACATTATCATGGGTATTAAAATACAAAGTAAAACTCAAGTCGTTGATCAGTTGACCTCAGGATCGAACTCTACCAAAAACCAGAAATGAAAAGAAACAAAAAAAAAATGCAATAAATTTGTGTACCCGAAATACAACCACAAACAATAAACTAGCTTGATTGATCGAAGACCGCCCATTCATTACTTCGATCAACAACAAACAGAAAAATTAAATGATATTGTAATTATCATAATTAATAAGTATTCATAATGTCCTAACCAAAAAAAGTATCATATTAATTTAAATACTGATTGTCTGATTGTTCCCCTCTTTTTTATAAGTACACTTCGTAGTACAATATAGAGTTACCGTAAATCCGTAATACTGATCAAATACATCTAGAATATGATCGAGGTTATCTAACAGAAAAGAGAAATACTCGAATACAATTTTAACAAGTGAAGAGATCGATCGAGCAGCTAGCTTAAAGCTTAGCTTAATATGTCTCAATCTTCAACATGCAACAACAACTACACTGCAGGGCTCCATGCATGTACGTCACATCTGTTTTTGACAAGAAGCCAAAGAACCATATATATATATATATACATATACATATATAGCTAGCACTAGATCAAACATCCCAATCCAATTCAACATGTTGTCATATACTTACAAAAACATCAATTTTCCAATAATTCCTATAACCCGATTTCAAGGTTACTCAATTGTCTCCCAGGACAAGCATATATGCATGTTAATTTGTGTGTGTGAAAAACATATCGAACCAACTGGCTAGATATAAAAGTTTTATGTTCTTACTTCTTTTAGCTCAGTTTAATGAAAAGTGCATGAACCTAATTAAGCACAGTAAGCTGTACATGTCATTCAATTCAAGCCAAGGCCTTCACATACATTAATTGGTTCAGATTGATACTGCCATTTTCAGTGCATATATCATTGATCATTATTATGGATATGGATGGGTTTTCAAATAGTCAATTTAGTCGCTCTTTGTCTTTCAATGGACCAATACTAGAAGATCATAAATATTGATTAATAATAGGCCATTTTATAATGAAAAACATCCTTAATGCTTATGCTCCCAATTTTTCAATTTTTTTGTAAAAAGGTGATTGACCCAGCATTATACCGACAGTAAAGTTAGTTGCTTGTATTTATAAATTAGCCCTCGTGCATGTGGTTGCGCTTTTAGGCATACGATCTAGAACATCTTTAGGTATAAGCTCCATAGATTTATTTGTTAGTTGATTATATATGAAAAAAACAGTACGTACCTACATGAATTCTCATTGAAAAGAAATAAACTAATTAACTACTTGAATTGGTAAGGATGCAGCCTCCGAAAACATTGATGAAGATAGATCGAGCATGTGGTACATTGAATCAAGCCAAGTGTCATGTTCAATAACTAGAATGGAAGCAGAAAACAAAACCCTACAAAACAGAACAGACAATTAATATCAGATCAAATAATAGAGTTGAAATTATATCTACAGTCCCCGTGCAATGGTGGCCATCAAATATCAATCTTTGAATCTTTATTTGACTGAACTATAGAAAAAGATTATAGCTTTACATATCTATGTCCCATGGTTATTAATTAATATATACTAAATTACCACCTAATTAATTAAGCTACCATATATGTTATTTTATCCTCACTATATAGTGACTGTGTTTTCAAAAGTTAGGTCAGCCTAATGTATTATAATCCCAGAGTTTGTCTTTGAGTAATTAGATTATTATATAGTGTTATGTGAATGGGAAAATGGCTATGATTGCTAAGGGGAGTTCTGCCTCCTTAAAAGGTTGGTCAATATTCCAATAACTTCGATCAAGAACTTCCAGAAGTATTTGAAAAGTCTTCCGAAGTTCAAACTCTCACTTTCACTCATGGTATTTGGTCAAAAGTTTCAGAGTGGTGAAGTAAGAGTAATTTAGTGACGGATGCGCTTACTCAAAATCTCAAATTATTGTGAAGTAGTTCAGTGAGTGACGTACAGATGTGCTTACTCAAATCGGTCACAGCTGATTTCTAGCTTGCTTCGATCTATTTACCAAAGGATTTCTAAAGCTGTAATATGAATGCTATCTTCTCTTTTTGCAGTAGTCAATAATCTCTGCCTAAACTGCATGTTAGATTAGATTTGAAGCAATGAAGCATGAGCAGACTGAACGAAAAAGGAGTCAAAAATTTCGATAAGCCACGAAAGAGTTTTAAGAGCTTCAAATTTTATGTGTTTCGCAAATGTCAAAAAGAGGCAGAGCCGTAATACGTGAGTATGCTCCTTTGAGTCTTCCACTTGTTCATTTGAAAGAAATAATAATCTGGATTCAGTAGCTGTTGTGAAAGTTCTTGATTTCAAGAATGCTTGCTGATCACTCAGCTAGGGTTTAGTACTGATGGGGTTGAAATTGGACCCTGTTCTAAAATTGGGTTAGGCCCAATTTCAAATTGGGCTTTTTTTATTTCCTTTCTAGTCCAATGCTTAATATTGACTTCTGGGTCCAGTCCATTAAAAAGTTGACTGATTTGTTCCACTGTAGTAACTGAAAGTGAAACACTGAACTACTGAAGCATCATCATCATCATCTTCAGAGATAAGGGACCAGAAAGCCTCTCACTTCCATTTTCCACCATGCTTTCCTTAACATCAAACACTCTGAAACCCTTCTCTCCCTTCACCCACAGCACATCCACCACCTTCCTAAACCCACATCCACCACCTCTCCTCTATCCAAAACCTTCCCTTAAACCCATCTCAGCCTCCATCCAAAACCTCCCCATCCCCTCTTCGCAACAAAAGCCGCAGCAAAACCTCTACCAGCCATTCCGGCCACCCGCATCTCCGGTCCCGGCCCAATACCGCTCTCTGGACACCAATGGCCGTCTCGAAATCCTCGCCAACCGCCTCGGCCTCTGGTACGAATACGCCCCCTTAATCCCCTCCTTAATCAGAGAGGGCTTCACCCCTCCCACCATTGAAGAAGTGACCGGAATTTCCGGGGTGGAGCAGAACCGCCTTGTCGTGGCGGCTCAGGTGCGGGACTCTTTAATCCAATCCAAGACCGACCCCGAAATTCTCGCGGAATTCGACACCGGCGGTTCAGAGTTGTTGTACGAAATTCGGCTCCTGAGCGTTCAGCAGCGGGCGGCTGCGGCCCGGTTCATTGTTGAGAAGAAGCTTGATTCCAAGGGAGCTCAGGACCTCGCACGTGCCACCAAGGATTTCCCACGTAGGCGTGTGGATAAGGGTTGGGACAGCTTTGATTATACCCACCCCGGAGATTGTCTGGCGTTTATGTATTACAGGCAGGCTAGGGAGCATACCAATTCTTCAGAACTGAGAACTTCGGCTTTGGAGGAGGCATTGAAGGTTGTGGGGACCGAAAAGGCCAAGATTGTGATTCTTAAAGACTTGGAGGGGGAGAGTGAAGATATTGAAGGCAAGGAAGGGGATAGTGTAGCCGGAGTTAAGGTTCCGGTGGTGAGGATGAAGTTTGGGGAGGTGGCAGCGTCTAGTAGGGTTGTTATTTTGCCGGTTTGTAAGGCGGAGGAGAAAGATACGGAGGTAATGGAAGCGCCGTGGGAGTGTAAGAGCGAGGGAGAGTTTGGAGAGGTGGTGGCGGAGAAAGGGTGGAAGAGGTGGGTGGTGTTGCCGGGGTGGGAGCCGGTTGTAGGGTTGGGAAATGGGGGAGTGGTGGTGTCGTTTAGGGACGCTAGGGTGTTGCCATGGAAGGTGAATAGGTGGTATAAGGAGGAGCCTATATTGGTGGTGGCTGATAGGAGCAGGAAAGAGGTGGCAGCTGATGATGGGTTTTATTTGGCGGCGGTGGATGGCGGCGGTTTGGGGTTTAAGGTTGAGAGGGGAGCGGCATTGAAGGAAGCCGGTGTGAAGGAGAGTTTGGGGACAGTGGTGATGATAGTGAGGCCATGGAGAGATGACACAGATAATCAAGTGGCTGAGGAAGATTGGGAGTGAAGGAAGAATGAGGGTTTTGTAACTTTGTGGTTGTATGTGAATCTTTGTTGCTACTTAGAATGGAGATTTATACAATTTATATAAGAATTTCAGTAATGTTGGACACTTGAGATGAGGTTTTGATCAATGCTCTAGAAGGGTTTTTTTCCTCTCCTTGCTTCTTTTGCCTTGATGGCCATGTTGTTGTACCTAATTTGCAGAGTTTTTCTCTTTTGTAGGAGGGTTTAACCTTTGTATGTTGATCTTAAATGTTTCAATAAATATATAAAACGATCTATGAGTTCGTTAGATGTACTTTCCTTCTAATTCGTATTCAAAAGTATGCGTATATGAGTATGCTTCTTGGGGTTAGGGCAAGAAATTCCCCTCAAATGACGCACAAAACTCAAATGAGATTGTAAACATCACAACACCATTAGCAATTTAGCACCACAAAAGATGAGCAATTGATGCTCTTAAAACGACGGTCCAAACCATGCATGTATTTATTCAAGTTAAATCAACAAAACTTCTACTTGCTTTACAAGAGCATTCTAATTTTAAACATTGAGCCTGCTAATCAAACAATCAGTTCTCTGTTATCTGACCACAATCTTCAATAACGACGGGTTCTGTAGTCGTCCCATCATTTGAACCAACCTTCTCCATCGTCTCAACAACGCTATAGCCATCAACAACTTTACCAAACACAACATGCTTGCCATCAAGCCATGGGGTCTTCTCTGTGCAAATGAAGAACTGAGAACCATTAGTGTTTAGTCCAGAATTGGCCATCGACAGAATTCCAGGTCCTGTATGCTTGAGCTTAAAGTTCTCATCAGCAAACTTCGCGCCATAGATCGACTCTCCGCCAGTCCCATTACCCCTTGTGAAATCTCCACCTTGACACATGAACTTTGGGATAATGCGGTGAAATGCAGAGCCCTTGTAGTGCAGTGGCTTCCCCGATATTCCGATCCCCTTGTCACCGGTGCAAAGGGCACGGAAGTTTTCAGCAGTTTTTGGTGTAACATCAGCAAATAACTCCATTACAATGCGACCCGCCTTCATCCTTCCAATTAGGATATCAAAGAAAACCTTTGGATTCGACATTATTTCAAATCTAACAACCTGTTTAAACCCAGAGAAGTTAGCATTCCCACTCTACTTACACCAAACAAGTAGTACTAAACCTATAATCAATACCACAATGAAATCAAACATACTGGATCATATTAATCAACATATCAATTTAAAAGACGACACTAGTCACGGATTTTCCTTTGTACTGATAAGAAAATATATTGAAAAAACAAGACTAATCCATTCAATTACCCAGAGAAAATATTAACAGGTAGCTCGAACCATGTTAATCATTCTTGGAAAGCACCCTCAAGACTGAAAATTTACACAAAATTTACAAGAGGATATTCAAGAAGAATGACATACACTTCTATTTTGCACAAATATTGAGCGCATGGGCTTTCAATAAATCACCCACAAGCCTTCGATATGTGCTTTTGACGCAAAAGAATCACAAACAGAACACTTACATAAACACATAGAGGTACAGTATGTACTAAATTGAATACAGAAACGAGATGGGTCAGAAAAATCACATACCTGAGAATACGAGATTTGGATTTGGAGAAGCAAACTGAAATGAGATGAGCGAATAGGGCTTTGGTTATGTTTATATAGGCGCAGGGAATTGGGGTTTAGGGTTTTGGATAACTATTTGCAAGACCACCCTTTGTTTTTTATGTATTATTTAATTCACCCCTCTTTTCTTTGTTTTTACATATATGGCACATGTTTCGTATATCTAACTATAATTCCACAGTTGTATACAGCAATGGACCTAATCATGGTCTCAACCAAACCTCATCTCCTATCATCTTCCCTCCTTCCTCTGACAATTCAAAAACTCCAGCAACCAATTCTTCCCTCCAAATTCAAATTCAACCAAACCCCACATTCAAACTCAGACCAACCAGGCACAACTTCTTCTTCTTTCACACCCAACCTTGAACAAACCCAGCAAATCCATGCCCACATGATCAAAACCCAATTTGATCACACCCTTCAAATTCCACTTAAGCCCCTCCAAACCCACTTGAGCCCTGGAGCTCAATACAACTTCCTAATAACATCTTACATTAAAAACAACCGCCCCAAAATTGCACTCAAATTATACACCCAAATGCGTAGAATGGACACCCAAGTAGACAATTTCACAATCCCATCAGTTCTCAAAGCTTGTGGCCAATCCTGTTTGGAAATTTTAGGGAGAGAGACGCATGGCTTTGCGTTAAAGAGGGGATGGGATAGTGATGCTTTCGTGTGTAACGCGTTGATCCAAATGTATAGTGAATGTGGGAGCTTGGTGTTGGCACGCCTTGTATTTGATCAAATGACTGAGAGAGATGGTGTTTCTTGGAGTACCATGATTAATAGTTATGTGAGGAACAGAGTGTTAGGTGAGGCATTGGAACTAATAAGGGACATGCATTGTATGCAAGTAAAGCCTAGTGAGGTTGCTATGATTAGCATGGTTAGTCTATTTGCTGACATTGCTGATATGAAAATGGGGAAAGCAATGCATGCTTATGTTGTGAGGAATAGCAGTAATGACAAACTGGTAGTTCCTATTACTACTGCTTTAGTGGATATGTATGTCAAGTGTGGGAATTTAGCTTATGCAAGAAGGCTCTTTGATGGGTTGGCTCAGAAAAGTATTGTTTCCTGGACCGCGATGATGGCGGGATGCATTCGTTGCAATGAATTAGAAGAGGGAGCGAAACTTTTCAACAGAATGCTGAAGGAAAGAAAATTTCCTAATGAGATTACAATGTTGTGTTTGATTATCGAGTCCGGGTCTGTTGGAGCTCTGGGACTGGGGAAGTGGCTGCATGCCTATATTTTGAGAAATGGGTTCATCATGTCTTTGGCTTTGGCCACTGCTTTGGTTGATATGTATGGAAAATGTGGTGAATCCGAATATGCAAGGGCTGTGTTCAACAGCATGGAAAACAAAGATGTCATGATTTGGAGTGCTATGATCTCAGCTTATGCACGCGCCAATTGCACTAATCAGGCTTCAGAGCTCTTTGCCTGGATGAGGGATAGTGGAATTAGGCCCAATCAAGTAACAATGGTTAGCCTCATTTCACTATGTGCAGAAGTAGGAGCCCTTGATCTGGGCAAGTGGGTTCATTCTTACATAAACCAGCAACGGATAGAAGTTGATGTGATATTAAGAACAGCTCTAGTGGACATGTATGCAAAATGTGGGGAAATAGATGTGGGTCTCAGGCTGTTCAATGAAGCAACAAATCGGGACAGTCGCATGTGGAATGCCATGATCACTGGATTTGCTATGCATGGTTGTGGAAAACAAGCTTTAGAGCTTTTTGAAGAAATGGAGAGACAAGGTGTCGAACCAAATGACATCACATTTATAGGGCTCCTTCATGCTTGTAGCCATGCTGGATTGGTGGCAGATGGAAAGCGGGTTTTCGAGAAAATGTTACATGACTTTGGCTTGGCTCCAAAGGTTGAGCACTATGGATGCATGGTGGATTTGCTAGGCCGAGCTGGGAAGCTCGATGAGGCTCACAAATTGATCAAAAGCATGCCCCTAAAGCCTAACACAATTGTTTGGGGTTCCCTGCTTGCTGCCTGCAAAATTCACAAGAGTCCCGACTTGGCTGAAGTGGCAGCAAGACAGCTTCTTGAGTTGGAACCGCAAAATTGCGGTTACAACGTTCTGATGTCAAACATCTATGCAGTGTCAAACAGATGGATTGATGTAGCTGGGATCAGAAAAGCTATGAAAGATAAAGGAACCAAGAAAGAACCAGGTCTCAGCTCAATTGAAGTAAACGGCGCAGTTCATGACTTCATGATGGGGGATAAGACACATCCACAAACAAGAAAAATTTACGAAATGCTGGCTGAGATGATCAAGAAGCTAAAAGAGGCTGGATACACTCCTAATACATCTGTGGTGTTGCAGAACATAGATGAGGAAGAAAAAGAAACTGCGCTAAACTATCATAGTGAGAAACTGGCCATGGCATTTGGTCTAATCAGTACTGCTGCAGGTACCCCAATTCGGATTGTAAAGAATCTACGAGTTTGTGATGACTGTCACACAGCAACAAAGCTGTTATCAAAAATCTATGGGAGAGTAATGATAGTCAGGGACCGTAACCGCTTTCACCACTTCAGAGAAGGATCTTGTTCTTGTGGTGATTATTGGTAGCAAACTAAATGTAACACAAGTTCTTAATATAATTAATGTATTTGATATAGTTTGTTTCCAAGTGACTGCTTCAGAATAGGAGTTCCATGCTGTGTTATTACTAGTCTTCTTATCTTTCCTCATGGGATCTGCAATCACATAAGCCATTAGTACTACAAAGGTGAAATTTTGGTCAGATATTCATCCGTAACAAGACAATCCAAGTTGTTCAGAACAAAAAGTATTGATGAAACATTCTACACTGCGAATCATTCTACATTTAAGGTTATCAATTGCAATTTTTCTTCTCCCTTCTTTTGCCTTCTAAAAGAATGACCAACATCCTTAAAAGATACTATCAACCAAGCCACATTTCAGTTTTACGATCCCCACTACCGCCAACAGAATGCCGAATGCTGATCTTCTCATTAGCATATTTTTGCTGCAGCCATTCGAAACCATTCACGTCAAGTTTCCCGGTAACTGTTTTCCCTTGTTTTCTACGATTATGCTGTTCCCGTATGGAAGCCCAAAGTTTCTCGATGGCATTCCTTTGTTTAGACGTGAACCTCCGTATGTTATCAAAAGCATGCTTTGCTAATATGTCTATAACTGTCTGGCACCTGAAAAGTAAAACCAAATAAAAGAATAAGAAACTCTAGCTCTGCAGAAGGTAAACTTATTAGGCTAATACAGGTATGTTGGATATCACCAAAAAGCACAGGTAAAATTGAGTTTACAAGAATCTTACCATGGGGTTTTATAACGCCGAGCAGCTATCTCTAAACAAAGGACCAAGGCTTCTCTCTGTGACTTGAGGAATCTCTTGGTCTCTTCCGCCTCCTTCCTGACTTTGGTAGTTAAATCTTTCTTTTCCTTTGTTTTATCACCTTTCTTCATAGAGCTAGGAGTTAAAAATGCATCAAGCCCAAATGGATCAGACTCTTTCTCATTATTTTCTTCATCTGGTACATCAGAAGTCATGTCCTGCTTCATTTGATCATCTTCATCTGTCGTTTTTGTTTCATCTTCCAGGGCAGCTGCTTCCTCTCTGTCATCATCCTCAGTTGCAACTGGCAGATTAGATATTGCTTCTTTTAATTGTCCAGCTGTTTTTGAAAACTTCGTAAAAGTTCACATAACGAAAGCATGACAATGAAAAAAGGAAAAAGAAAAAAAGGCAAAGTCAGGCATGGTGAACATATCACAAAAACAAATGAAAGTTCCATGCCAACATAACCAGACATTTGATGAAACCGAACCAATATTTTTTTGATATAAAATTTTATTAAACAAACTATAAAATGAATGACATGAATTTGAAAAAACAACATGGCCATCAAAGCTCAGAAAGGGAAAAAAAATACATTAGCAATCGGCTAATAATAACAAGACAGCAGTCAATTGTTATAATAGTCATATAAATAGAAATGCTGATGTGCATATTAATTTGAAATAAATTATACACTCACAACCTGAAAAGGATGTGCATAGTATTGTCACACAAGTTATATGCTTACAACATTTTGTTTGACTGACAAGAAAATAACAATGATCATGTAGGTACAACAAAGACACATGCTTTTAAACTACAGCTATATGCATGGTCCATGCTTCTCTTCAAATCATATCCAAAAAAGGTAAGCATTTCATGATTCAGGAAGTATATATGGTCACTAGCTATTACATAAGAAAAGTTCTTACCAGGAAGCTGTCATCAGTGAGTAAATCATTTGCCACCACAGCTCTGATTGTCCATGTAGTTAACTGATTCATTTGCTTCTTATTGAGACACTAAACATAAAGAATAAAAGGTCCTGTAAGTCAAGTATTTTAATAACAAATTCGTGAATTACTAAAAATTATTTTGTGCTATGTGACTTATGAACTTACATCAGAGGCATCTTGTGCTACTGAGAACAGTGCATGGAAATCTGCTCGTATGGAAGGATCCGTACAAGAGGTAGATGATGTCATTGCGGCTTCTAGAATGGAAAAAAAGTAATCACTAGTTTCAGCCTTGACACTTCCTGCCTGAATCAGCTGGATGGCAAGCTTTGAAGCCTTCCCGAACTTTGTAGGATTCTTTATATGTGAAGCTATCTTCTGCATGGCCTCTATAACTTGTTGCTCTGAGGCATCTGTCGTGGTTTTAAACCTCAACTTTTTTCCAGGCACGGTGGCTGAGAATCATTAACAACAACAACACTTCAGAATGTTAACAACAGTTCCAGGCATCTTATCTTCTGTCAAACGAGTTGCAAAACCCAATTACTTAAAAAAGCCAATTTAACAGAATGTTGAGATCCATAATCCCATAATGGCAGCTGGAATTTTGAGGGGGGTTGAACGACATATAAAGGGAAAAAAAAAAAAACACACACACACACACACTTACTCTTGTGCATTACCAAAATAATTTTGAAAGACATACTCTTTCAGAGAACACAATTTCTCTCCCTTATTCAGGGGTAAAAAAAACCCATTAAAAGCAATGTGTTTCCAAACTTCAAAACTGTATATTAAAACCCAAAACAGATTGACAATTTTGAATCCCACATTTTGAAAGGAGAACCAAACAGTTGGAGTCTAAGCTTTTCTGTTTTCTAGCTTTGGCTTCTTAAACTGATATGAATCAGCTATGCCCACGTTCTTGTTTCTAATTCAATCTAGTCTGGGCGAAATTTGTCTTCTTAGCATAGCCCATAGATTAAAGATTAAAAGCTTACTTTCTTTTCTTAACTAAGCAATAACAAAACCAATGCAGCTCCTAAAACTAAATGGCAAGAAAAGAGAGAACCAAATGACAACAAAGAAGAATGTAAATAAACGATTGAACATTTTTACAAGAATAGTAATAGGGTTTTGAATCCCTAGAATTAAAGCCCAAGAAAAATGAAGACTTACCTTCTGGGTTTGGCTCAGATGGTTGCTTAGGCCGCTTGAGGGCGCTTTTCAGAACTGGGTTGGGTTCAGAGGGCTGCTTAGGCTGCTTGAGGGCGCTTTTCAGAACTGGTTGTGGAGCTTGAGCAGGGGAAGAAGAAGAAGAGTCGCTGCTAAAAGTAGCGAATTTTGGTTTCCGTTTCGGTTCCTTGTCCTGTTCTTGATGTTCAGAAGAGGGAAGAGGATTTGCAGAAGGTGGAGGCAGACCTTCAAACAGATCGTCGGCCATTGTCTCTCAACGAACTGAGAGTGTCAAACCCGTTCGTATAAGCAAGAAGATGATCCGAATGAAACCCGATTGGATTTATATCGTTTCCGTTTCGGAACATCTCGGAGTCTTTCTGTATAAGCCCAACTTCGACCCGAATATGACAATCCAAGCCCAATGCCAACTGACCCGATCCTAATATGATCAATTTGGCAATTTTTCATTTTCTTTTCCAACATCCGACCATACACCAGTGTATGACATATTTTATATTTTTATTTTTTATTTTTTGAAGGATTTTGAATTTCACACTCCCTAATTTACATTTCACAGTCATTTCCTCTTTTGGTTAAAATTCTTACAAAAAAAAAATTACTAAAGAAGGAAAGATGAAATTATGTGGATTGTAAAATTGGAAGTTTGACTTTCACTCCCCTTTTTGAAACGCAATTCAACTTATGCCAAGTTATTTGATTGCATAAAGGTTAGATTTGAATGCAGAGATGTTTGGAGAGAGAGTCTTGCACACACCGAAGTGCATATGCACTGGACCGATCCAACGGTTGTCATGCAGGGGTGAACGATCCAACGGTGTGCATGCAGAGGGTATGTGTGGTTGGATGAAGAGTTGGCCGATCCAATGGTTAAAATCACCTAAGTGCATATGCACTTTGGTGTGTGCAAGAATTTTCGATGTTTGGAATATATAAAACACTATGGAAGGTCTCAATTGTCAATATTTTTCAACAAATTTGGTCAAAATGCGTTGCTTAGAAGCCCTCAAAATGAATTCCCCCAAAAAAAAAAACCCTCAAAATGGTTAGAGTTGTAATTCAGTCAGTTTGAAGCCTATTACATTTTTTTTTTTGTGGAAAGGAGGGGACAAAGGCCCCAAAACCCCAAAGAAGAAAGAGAGCTCTAAGCAAATAGGCATTTTTTTTATGAACCTAAGCAAATAGGCATTACCAATTTCAAAACCAAAGCTTTCAGTTTTGAAATTGAGCTACCAATAACTAACCAAAATTTTCGATATATGATCATTTTTACTAAATTCGATATTTTGGATTTCGGTATTCCCAAACCCTACAAAATCTCATCCTTTTTTTTTTTTTTTTAATTGTTGCTTTATAATTTAGTTTACATTTTTATGCATTTTATTTTATTATTTTAAAAAATTTAAACTTTGGATACCTCAGTGAGCATACCATTTAGTTGTGAATAGAAAAACAAAGCATTCGACCTTAATTTAGCCCTTCGGATTAGAGTTGTAAACTCAATCCTCGTCGTTCGACAATTTTAGACAAATCAGCTCAAACTTCAACTGTGGACAATAACTTATTTTTGTTGAAAAATGAGGTACCTAAGACTCTCGCAAGAGATTTCGAATATACCACAATGGCTGGAAATCTATTTCCGACCTTCGATTTCCTACAAACAACTCGAACTATTAAGCCAAATGACTGAGAATCTTAGGCATAATGATTTCTGGCTTGCTGGGCTCACATTGGTAGAATACTACGATCGATTAATATATTATTACAATAACGAATCGTAAAAAAAGTCTTTAGATCACTTGGGGATATTGGTCTTCATACTTACGTACCACATAAGTCGTGTATGATAAAGTAATCTGCGCGTCACAACCGAAACCAATTGGGAATGGTTGCATAGGCCCAAATCTTTATAAGCACATTTGCAAGATCCATTTTTCTCCAATGTGGGACAACACTCCACATTTTCACAGTGTGAAGTATTACAACTTAATTCGGGACAAAAACTTTTTCAACAAAATAATGAGGTTTGTAAGACGCGTAAGACACTTCAAATATGCATAACAGCTAGAAACCTATTATCGACATTCGATTTCCTGCCAACAACAATTTGCAGTTTTCGCACTCTTGGATAAAAAATATAAAAAAATCCTAGTCCGGCCGTTTGACCCACATTGATGGACTACTACGCTTTAATTATGATATTGCATTAATCAATCTAGAAAATAATTTTTTTTTAATACACACACCCCCACCTCATTCTACCTAGGTATTCAAGGAGCGTCGAACCAAGATCTCTCCTGAGACAACCTTGGTGTCCAAATCACGAAAATGACTTTTGGCCTTGTAGCTTTTAGACTACTCGATACTTAATAATTATATAAGTCGTGTGAGAGAGTCCCAATTTTTAGCATCTTTTACATCTCCTTCCATATACATTCATGATTTGTGTACATATATTTATGGAGAGGATGTCGAGAATACAAGAAATCAAATAATCTAAGAACTAAGCAGAATGCATGTATGGTACAACAATGATCGGATATTGGATTCTTACATACGGTCTTACCCATTATATATGCTTTGCCGGAGAAAACAACAAATAGGAAAACCCTAGCTAGCTAGCTAATTACATGTTGAAACTATCAATGAGACTATTATATATATGCATGTAAAAGAGGCTACACACTCAAAATACAAAGAACTTTCTTGGTAAGTTACCATAATTCGAGCTTTGACCTATGAAAGCTCAAGATTTCCTCCCAAGAAATTATTCTCTTTGCATAGGTCATCAAGGTTCCTAGGCTGCGTAGAGAAAGACGTGCAGGCCACCTTCAGAGTTGTCACGCGCATGCACGTGACCCCACTTAAACAAAACCCTAATTCACAAGACCGACAGGCGACACCTTAATTCCCCATTTTCAATTTCATTTCCATCTCACTTATTCTCACTCGGACAAACTAAACTGCTCTCTCTCTCTCTCTCTCTCTCTCTCTCTCTCTCTCTCTTTCTCTCTCGCTAGCTGGAAAGAAAGAAACATACATAGCCCTTGACCTTGAGTGTCCTTCAACTTTAACAAAACACACAGCCACCTCCCTAAGTTAACCTAAAACCAGAACCAACCTTTCTGCTCATCTTACGCTACTACTACACTCTCAATTAGTATAGTTATCCACAAAAAGAGTACTATTTTCCCTTGTATGTCTCTTCCTTCTTCTTTTTCGAGCTCCGAACTAATATAGAGAGATCGATCATGGCGAACCGATGGTGGGCTGGGCAGGTGGGTTTACCAGGAGGACTGAAACACGAAGCCTCAGGTGGCAGCAGCTCTCCGATGAAGTTAATGAACCCAGATCTGGGAATCTCCATGAACAACAGTTCCACTAGTCACCTCCTCGGAGGTGGTGGTGGTGGATCAGGATCAGCTGGGGACGATGATGACGAAAGAGACAACGTCAGCGGCGACGACCCCAAGGAGGGCGCAGTCGAAGTCTCGGGCAGCAACAGGCGCCCGAGGGGGCGGCCTCCCGGGTCGAAAAACAAGCCGAAACCGCCCATCTTCGTGACCCGGGACAGCCCCAACGCGCTGCGGAGCCACGTCATGGAGATCGCCAACGGCGCAGACATCGCCGAGAGCGTGGCGCAGTTCGCGAGGGCGAGGCAGAGAGGCGTCTGCGTGCTGAGCGGGAGCGGGACCGTCACCAACGTCACGCTCCGGCAGCCTTCAGCTCCCGGAGCGGTCATGGCCCTCCACGGAAGGTTCGAGATTCTGTCCCTGACCGCGGCGTTTCTGCCAGGACCCGCGCCGCCAGGGTCGACCGGGATGACCATATACTTGTCGGGCGGGCAGGGGCAGGTCGTCGGGGGCAGCGTGGTGGGCCCGCTTGTTGCTTCTGGACCGGTCATGGTAATAGCAGCAACTTTCTCTAATGCTACTTATGAGAGACTGCCCTTGGATCAAGAGGAAGAGGATCAGCCTGCCCCGAATTCGGGACAGGCAGGTGGCAGTTCGCCTCCCGGGATTGGCGGTGGGAATTTGGGTGATCCAAATTCCTCAATGCCTCCCGGGGTTTACAATTTGCCGCCGAGTTTGATTCCCAACGGTGGAGGGCAGTTGAGCCATGAGGCTTATTCAAATTGGGCTCATGGCGGTGGTAGACCTCCATTTTAATCAAATCAACCAAAGAGGCAAAGAGTAATACTCTACTGTTTGAAATTTTAACTGAGAGATATCCAGAATGTAAGGAAATTAATTAGGTTGAGCTAGCTGCATGTATTTCTAGTGTATTCTGTGCTTGTACTTAATATCGATGCTGATCATCAGAAGTACTATGATTTGTATATTTGCAATAACTCTCACTTAGCAATTCATGATCATCATCCCTATCTTAATTCTTCTTCTTCTATTAGTACTAGCTAGCATCTGCACTATGCTACTACTCCATTGCTTTATATCATCTGGTATTAGTTAAATTAATAGTACGCACCACATAATTTATAATTTATATGGTACATATTTTCCTTGCTTGATCTCTGTGATGGTTTTTTTAAACTAATTTCTTCTCAAAATATTTGCGGTTTGTATTTTATTCTTACATGTTAATTATATATTCTGGTGGGATTGATCTTGATCATGTCCACGATTAATTGTACATGAGGTTTTATATAAAATTTTCGATATCGATCTAACTGACTAATTTAGTTTGATAAAAAAAATGCATGATTAATTTAATAATAAGCAGAATAAATAAAAAAAATCTCGCCAAGAGGTGCAAGTGAAACAATTGATACAAAATGGGTTTGGAAGTTAAACATTGCTTTTCCTTTTGCTCTTCGCCATATTCGTTGGTCTTTGATCATCGCCTTTGTTTCTCTGATTTCTTTAATAAGTTTTTTTTTGTCAAGAGATTTCTTTATAAGTTAAAACGTAGGTTAGTTGAAATTTGGTCTATTACATTTTTCTATAAACTAATAGCTCTGCAGGTTGTTTGATCTCTTTGGCTTGCTTTAAACTTTTAATTAAAGAAAGTACAATATTGCTGTCCAACTTTGGCTACCGTTGTCTAAAATATATTTATATTCACCTAAACTGCATATTATATATGTAGAATCCGATTTGAAAAACTTTGAAGAGCCAAAGAGAAAAGCTAGTTAATTAGCCTTATATTATACTAAGTTGCTTCAAACTAGTCCTTCTGACATCTCTCACATTTTCTAGTGCGTACGTAATGGAGCAATGGTACGGTCAATCCAATGAAACTATTAGCAGATTACCAATTTATCATGAGGATATTTAATATTAATTATTCTATGGGAATTTGTGAATTGGTGTATTTACTGTATGTAAGTTACTTTTTTTTTGGCTAATTACTGTATGTAAGTTACTAATAGTACGTCATGTTAATGGACCAATTGCCTGAATGGCAATGCAGTTAGCTAGTCAATTAATTAAGCCCTCCTAGGCTCCTAGACCTTATAGTTCCAATTCACTGATAAAAATATAAATTCGAGACTTAGTTCAAATGGCGAAGGAGAATAAAGATTATGTTAAAATTAAGTTGTATAAAGATTCAATAATAAGTTAGTATTTATAACACTTAATGCTTTAAATGCACACGAATATGCCTGAAAAATACCATTAAACTAATTCGGTGGGCTTGAATGCAATTATGAGACTCTTCTAATTGTATAATTGTATGCAATTATGAGACACTACAAAATGTAATAGAAACCCTACAAAAATGGAATAGAAACCCTACAAAAATGTCCAAAACAAACAAATTAATGTCATTTCGGACTTTGGGTATATAAAATAATAAACTAACCATGGCTAAAGAGTGTGGTTTAATTTTGATGGGACGTGAAAAGAAGTGAGCAGGAAGCACGACGAAATTTAAGATTGATCATATGGTTTCAAAGATATGTTTAAAAATTAAGGATCATCGTTCTATGCTATACAAGTATATATGGTACTTAGATTATAAGCATATATTAATATAATAATGTCTCTCCAAAAGGATGTTCTCTCTTGGCCACATGGAGGACCCTCTTCACATGGATTCACATGGTCTTTGTTTAATAAAACCCTAATTAATTAATTTGTTAATTGATCGATTTATTATCCAGTAATTTGCAGACAACATCCGATCGAATGGTAAAGCAGCCTAATTTGTTATGCTAATGCGCCTACGCAGACCCCACCTGGGCTCGAGTTTAATATTAATTTAGTGCCCATTAGCCTTGATTAATTAAAATAATAATCCCTCTTTGGACTAAGACAAATGGACTATCATAAACAAATAAAGCCTCCTTTTTCTGCACCCGTAGTAGTTTTGTCCTTGCTGGTGTAGGTTTACCAACATTTTAAAGTCCCCAGTCATGTTTAAACGTCTTAGTTAATTAACTATAATACTTTGAATTGGAGAATCCGTAAAACCTGGTGCATTAAGGAAATGAGGACAACCCAATAAAGATGAGCTTCTGATTAGTTAATTAATTAACTTCATATATTAAACTAATGCCAACTTTGATCGATATTGGGGAATCATATGCATCATCACCAGCGGGGAAAAATTGAGAGCATGTGTGATGTGTTGGTGATCACTTTCCAACTCTGAAAGACAGAGAGAGAGAGAGAGAGAGAGAGAGAGAGAGAGAGAGAGATGTGTATGAAGTACGATAATGATGATGATGCAAACAAAAAATGATTAAAATTTAATAGAAGTTGAAATGGTATTGGATACATGCACCTGCCGTGGAGTGCAAGTTGCTTTTGGCCGGATTTTATATATGTAGGTGATTGTACGTTGACCTAACTTTCATATGAGTGCCTCTTGAATCTCTTAGGTTAGGGCATCTTCAAGTTTTATTCGATCGATAGCTAGTTAATAATTAGTACTAGTTATGTTTTCTACTTAATTTTACATTATAGCTTCTCTTTAATTTCAAGCCGTAATCTATAACATCTAAGGCATATATGGTAGCTAGCTAGTGAGTCTAGTGACTATCTGGTTCAAGGGTTTGGCCAACATATATATATAAAATAATATCGTATTAATTAGTGACTCACGGCTATAAAAAATAAAATGAAGCGATCAAAAATAGATCGAGTTAAAAGGTAATTTTTTATTTTCTTGAGCATAAAGAAACTACTGCACGTAAACATAAGAGTTACAACATCATTTTCCACTATCTTTAATATTAGATTGTAACTTTTGGGGAGTATTAATTAATAACCACTTTCTAATCTTGATCGAATGTAGATGTACTTGATTTTTGTGGACGTTTATATTGATGACAACTTCTTGATCAATTGTAGAAATATTTACTTGATTTTTTGGTTAATAGATGACAAATGGTCGGTTGATATTATTTCAATAAAGATATCGAAACAACTAATAAAATAAGCGAGAAAATATTCGCACGCGCGAGCGCTACCTATGCGCGTGCTGGAAGACTAGTTATAATGAAGTTCATTTCATGGCATGTATGGCAAGAAAAAACAAATAGAATACTTAAAGGTGGTAGGTACGTATAATAAAAGCTAATTATACCTCGAGGTGAAACCAGATAATGGTTGACTATGGGCAAAACCCAAATAGTTGAGATGCATAGTCGATCGTCCTTTAATCATTTCGATCAGTTAATCCATCTTTATATAGAAAAGTGTATGCACATATCACTTTAGGTAAACCAATTCTATTGAAATTACATCTCTTTTTATATTGCTTTAATTTCTAAAACTTAGACACACACACACACATTCCTTCATATGATATCATATGCAATCTTAACTGTACGTTATTTGGACATGCATTAGAAAAAGATATATAACTCTTTAAATAGAAATATAAAATGAGGAACACTAGCTTCTCGAGTCACTACTTATGATTGATTGATAGATTATATATAAACAAAACCTTGTAACACGTCAACCTTGACTTGCTTCAGGCCTTCAGATATATAATTTGATTGCATAGGGATCTATCATCAGAAAAATGTTTATAAATATAGCATCACTACTTGAAGTGGAAGGTTAAAATACACGTTTGCCAAAGATAAACAAGTTATTTTTTTGTTTAAATATTGTCATTATATCTATTTCAGACAGGGTTGTATCGTTCAGGGCCTTTAGGTAAACCAAGTGATACTTTGGAAAAGACAAATGTGTGGGATAAGACAAAGAGGAACTGGGCAAAAAAATCAAAACAGTCACTCAACTTTGTATCGTTCGAAACTTTTGTCACTGAATTTTGAAATATATCACTTTAGTCATTGAACTATAACACCGTGTGATGGACAAGAGAATTGGATTGGGCACATGAATTGCATTGTGTTGGCCAATAGAATGGGGGAGGGGGGGGGAGGATAAGGACTCGGCCGCAAGAATGGGCAAGGGCAAGGGAGTGGGTGAGGGCGAGGGCGAGGGCACGGGCATGGGCAAGTGCAAATGTAACGGGAAGAATAATGTAATCTATGGCCAGAAAAAAATTTCGAATTTCTTTGGCACCTGAATATTTTTTTTTATTTTCTAATTTCCGAATACGGGAAAAATCATAAAAAAATATATAAATATTTTTGAGTTCCGTCATTTAGAATAGTTTCTAAAAAGCATGCTCTACAAATGGTGAGATTATAAATTGAAAAATTTGAGTTATAATATGTCTTAGTATGGTTTTAGCACGTTTGGACGTGCCGGGGGGCACTTTGGTATGCCTCCTTGAAATGCAATTGTCTCAAAAAAAATTTCCATGCCATAATCTCACCATTCTTAAAGCATGATTTTTAGAGGGTGTTCAAGTTGACGAAACTCGAAAATCTCGATCGGATTTTTTTTAACGAATTTTCTTCTAGTCTGACTTTGGAAAATCATAAAAAAAAAAATCAGGTAGAGATTTTTGCATTCTGTCAATTCCAGAAGTACTTAAAAATCATGATTTGAGGGTGGAAAAATTTTGGTGAGAAAATAAGAATATGAAATTTTGGCCAAAAAACCGTGTGCTATAGTCCACAGTTTTGGGTGAGAAACCAAGGTCTTGTAATTTTTTTTAAGAGAGAGTTTTGGGGTTGGTCTCCACGGTGTTAGAACATCATTCTTGGGTATAACCGTGTGGTTGAATTGCCAAAATTGGACACGGTTAGCTTCGCTTACAGCCTTGTATGACCATCGTTCGCCTTGCTTATGGTTAGCTTGGCTTGCATGACCATCGTCATCCCTCCTTGCTTGCATGACCTTTGAAATCAGAATGGCCACATGCCCTTGGCCTAAACCCTAAACCCTAAACTAATGGACAAGAGTATTGGATTGGACACATGCATTTGCATTGTGGTGGTTGACAATAGAATGAGGGAGGACAAGGACTCGACCGCAAGAATGGGCAAGGACTCGGGAAATGGGCGAGGGCACAGGCACGGGCATGTGCAAGTACAAGTGTAAGGGGAAAAATAATGTAATCTATGCACATAACAAAATTCTGAATTTTTTCGGCACCAGAAATATTTTTTTTTATTTTCCAAAATCCGAAAACAGGAAAAATTATTAAAAAAAAAATTGAGATTTTTGAGTGCCATCACTTTGAACAGTTTCTAGTAATCATGCTCTACAAACTGAGAGATTGTGACATGAGAACTGATATAAATATTTCTACACACCAAATAGATGCACAAAAATAACCTATTAATTACCCTACTGTGGATATGAATATCGAATGTAGTATGAAAAGTAGGGATCGTTCCCGCAAGAGAATGAGACTCGAATGCAAATTAAGACACTAAACTATAACGACTCTAAACTGACCTAGAAAGGAAAATACGAACAGCAGACAACCTAAACAGACTCTGATTGCTACGAAATTCGGACACAATAAACTAGACTCGATAATACTGACTCTGACAAAGTTTCAATGAATTCTAAGAAGTTTAAGACTACGAAAAGTAACCTGCAAGAGCAGGGCAGAGTTGATGTACGAAAATTAAAGAGACTTGTGAACAATGATGATGGAATAGCTAGGGAACAATTATCCACCCTAAACAATCATGTTACTATGCAAGGTTCCATACAAATCCCCTAATTCATGGATGAAGATGCTCAAGATAAGTCAATGGCATGTTGATCAAATCCTATTGTTCTCTCATAGTTGGTACGTTAAGTGCATGGCATGTACTCCCTAACTTAGTTCTTAACATGTAACCTAGAATGGCATGTTCATAGATTCAACATCCAAGAATCATTAAGCACAAAGAGAACGAACATCACATAGTAATAAGATATGGCATGTACCCTAATTACCAAGCAATTTACTCACAAGATTAATTCCATTAACCTTTTCGCTACTCAAGATCATATGGTGATATGGCAGTCCACATATTAACCTAGCCTTGAAATCCTATACATGCATCTAAGCGTGCACTCAAAGAAACACATATAGAAATTCTCAATGTAAAACCAGCGAATAAATTGTCATCCAATCCAAAGGTGATCTATATAAAATAATCAAAACATCTTAACACTCATGTTCAGGGCTTCAAATAGCCCCTAACTACTAAGAAGTTTAGCCGGACATGGCTATGAAAGAAAGCATAGACAAATACATGAAAACTGAGAAGTTCAAAGAAGAAGTCGACGACGTCGACCGTTCGACAGCTGCCGTCGACCGGTCGATAGGTGAGTTCCGATTCTGGCTTCTTGCTCCTTTAATTTCTCACGCGCGAATAGCGTTTTCCTCTGAGTCCAAAGGATCCTTTTATATGCTCCAGGACTTCCTTGATTTATTTCCCCTTCACGACTTCTAATCCCATAAGGAAACTCATTAAAGAATGATCCTTAACAAGTCCCAAACGGACTAGACTTCCTCAATTGCATCGGAAAGCTCCTTCTTGACTAAAACTCCCTCTTTATCTCCTTTCTCTTCTCTTTACCTTGGACAGACTACAAAACTAACAAACACATTAAAAAGCCCAAATAACAATAAACTAAACATGAATAAATAGTAAATAACAATAAGAAATGTCGCAAATAACGCTCCTATCAAATACCCCCACACTTAGCTTTCGCTAGACCTCGAGCGAACAACAACCTAAAACAAACAAACAAACTAAACCTTCCAACATTTGTCTCAGAGAACCATACACGTCAATACCATTAAGAATCGGTTACTCATCAAAACAGGTCCTAGAAACTTCATTCAAGAGTTAATAAATCCCCATGACAATCATGCTCAAGTGTAGTGTGTGAAATAGCCAATAGTTAACACAACGAACCAAATCTCAATCAACATGCTTCGGCCAAGTATTAACTCCATCCTCACAAGGATAATCACTCTATTTTCACTCAGATTTTCTGGCTAATTCATATGCATTCACTCAAGTTATATGTGAGAGGAATAATGTATACAAGACAACAAATAGCTCACATATGCATAACGAGAATAAAGGCTCTTTCTGAAATTTTAAATTATGATCTCATGAAAGGAATATCAATTACTTGAATGAATAGAACATATGCCATAGGCTCACTTCTCAACACAAGTCTCCACAAACCGAAAGTGCAACTTCCAAGATCAAAAGGTCTTAATTGGGTTGTAATGGGGCCATGGGGTCAAGGTTTAAAGAAACGAAGGATAGGATATAACAAGATCCCTACAAATTAATGAGACAATATCAAAGACTTTGAAACCCATTTTTCTAATACTCAACAAATCCTTATGGCCGAATATCATCTTGTTGGGCCCAATACATCATTCTAACTTGTAACTTCCACACAACAACATGTAATCAAAATTCAAGAGCATTTAACTTTATTTTTTTCTTATATGCCACACATTTTTTTCTTTTCTTTTTCGGCATATGAACTTTTTTTTTTTTTGTATATATATGGCTCTCTCGAATCTGATTTTGTACAATAACAACTCCCCCACACTTGTTCTTTGAACAATTCACAAACCTTTGAAACTTTTAGAAAAACGAGAAGTCACCATCATTGTCCCACTAACTCCTAGGAATAGGGAAGGATAAAACTATACTAGGCGTAGGATATGGTGATGTGGTTAACAAAGAAAAAGGGTCACATAAGGCTCAAAAGGGGTTAACTAAGGGATTCATGATTAGGGACACAGGCTTACTTTGGCTTTGGTGGTAGATCCTAGGTGCCTTAATCATATCAAAGTCATTGCACATTTCAGCATAAAGTTTCAAGAGGCCTCAAAGTGAGTTCTAGCAATTAGTTCACAATATGCGTCGAATTCAAGTAATCAATCAAGCAAAGAATAATGAGATCATGCAACGAATTAATCGACAAGAAAGCAAGAATTAGTGTATAACTCTCCAAAAGAATAGCAATATGGCTCAAAACTCACAAGGGTATACAAGTTCATACAGGGCCTAACATGCTTCTCTCAATCCAATTCATCACATTAACATGGCTATAAGTGCATAAATGGTTCAAGCATAACAATCATAGAAATCGATTAACCAAAGAATAAAATTTAGACCTAAATCAATGCTTAAACTCATCTTTAGCTATTGAAATCACAGTTCAATTCTCATCATTGTATTGGAAGGTATCCTAAGACTCAAGACACAAAACAAACAAACAAACACACAAACAATGACTCTTTTTTTGGATTTTCTGTTTTTTTTTTTTTTTTTTTTTTTATTTGTTTTTTTTTTTTTTTTTTTTATCGGGATGTCGACCGTTCGACAAAGGTGGTCGACCGTTCGACTGTCGCGCTCTGGACGATCCTCGACCGTTCGACGAAAGGGTCGACCGTTCGACTGGGAGTTACGAAAAATTGAAATTTGGAGGTGATTTTTCAGAACACAACGACCCGATGACACTAAGACCTTCCCCCACACTTGAAACAGGCATTGTCCTCAATGTAACAAGACAAGAAACGCACAACAATGCAAAAGATAACGAGGGAAAGTGACACAATACATAATAAACAAGAAAAAGGTAAAGAAAACGTCCCTGATTGCTCCTCCGTACTTGGGTTGCCTCCCAAGAAGCGCCTGAGTTAACGTCTTCAGCCAGACGAACAGAGCGGATTACTCATGAATGGTGGGATCTTGGAGGGGTACATCCTCCACCACACGCTCCACAGAAGACTCAAAGTAAGGTTTTAGGCGATGTCCATTCACTTTGAAGATATTACCCGTTTGAGGGTTTTGAATCTCAACTGCACCATGAGAGAAAACGGTAGTGACAACAAATGGACCACACCAACGAGAGCGAAGCTTACCTGGAAAGAGGCGAAGACGTGAATCAAATAGCAAGACTTTGTGCCCCACTTCGAAATGTTTTCGCAGCACCATCTTATCATGAAAAAGCTTAGTCTTGTCTTTGTAAATCCGGCTGCTGTCATAGGCCTCAGTCCTCATCTCATCAAGCTCATTTAGTTGAAGCTTTCGCTGTCCACCCGCAGCTGCCATGTCAAAGTTGAGCCTCCGAATTGCCCAATATGCACGGTGTTCCAACTCCACAGGAAGATGACATGCCTTGCCAAACACCAACCGAAAAGGACTCATCCCAATGGGGGTCTTGTAAGCAGTCCTATAAGCCCACAAAGCATCATCCAATCTATCACTCCAATCCTTTCGGTTAGGATTAACAGTTTTCTCCAAAATCTGCTTGATCTCCCTGTTCGAAACCTCCGCTTGCCCACTTGTTTGAGGATGGTAAGGCGTAGAAACCTTGTGAGTGATGTTGTACTTCTTCAACAAAGCCTCAAAAGACCTGTTGCAAAAGTGAGTTCCTCCATCGCTGATGATAGCTCGAGGTGTTCCAAACCTTGAAAAGATGTTAGTCTTAAGAAAACTGAGAACAACCTTAGAATCATTAGTCCGAGTGGCCAGTGCCTCCACCCATTTAGAAACATAATCCACAGCGAGAAGTATATAAAGAAAACCATGAGAAGAAGGAAAAGGACCCATGAAATCAATGCCCCAAACATCAAAAATTTCAACAACTAAAATCGGGGTTAATGGCATTTGATTTCTTGGACCTATGTTACCTGTCCTCTGACAACGATCACAAGTCATGCAAAAAGCATATGCATCCTTGAACAACGTGGGCCAATAAAATCCACTCTCAAGAACCTTAAGAGCGGTCTTCTTTGCTCCAAAGTGACCTCCACAAGCATAAGAGTGACAAAAGGTTAGAATAGAATTGAATTCAGTTTCGGGTACACACCTTCTTATCACTTGATCAGGACAAAATTTCCACAAGTATGGATCATCCCACACAAAGTACTTGCTGGTTTTGATGAGCTTATCCTTTTGAGCACGAGAAAGATCTGCAGGAACCTGCTTGGTGACAATATAATTAATAGTATCTGCAAACCAAGGGTCAGAAACCTGAATAGAAAATAATTGCTCATCAGGAAAAGTTTCATTTAAAGGAAGGGAATCTTCCTCCACATTAGAACCATTGACCAATCTGCTAAGGTGATCAGCAACCACATTCTCACTGCCTTTCTTGTCCTTAATCTCAAGGTCAAATTCTTGGAGTAACAGCATCCAACGAATCAACCTTGGTTTAGCCTCCTTCTTTGTCAGAAGGTACTTCAATGCTGCATGATCTGAAAACACAACAACCTTAGTCCCAATTAGATAAGATCTAAATTTTTCTAAGGCAAAAATAACAGCAAGAAGCTCCTTCTCTGTAGTTGAATAGTTCAACTGAGCATCATTCAAAGTTCTTGAGGCATAATAAATCACATGAGGCAATTTATTCACTCTTTGGCCAAGAACTGCCCCAACGGCATAATCAGATGCATCACACATAAGCTCAAAAGGAAGACTCCAATCAGGTGGCATGATTACAGGTGCAGTGGTCAACATCCCCTTTAGCTTCTCAAATGCCGCTTTACACTCCTCATCAAAGTGGAATGCCACATCCTTTTGCAGTAGACAACATAAGGGCCTAGTGATCTTTGAGAAGTCCTTGATGAAACGCCTGTAAAAACCTGCATGGCCAAGAAAAGAGCGGACCTCCCTCACAGTTGTGGGAGATGGTAAGGAACGCACAAGATCTATTTTAGCTTTATCAACCTCTATTCCTTTAGCAGATACAATATGCCCTAAAACAATACCTTGCTGAACCATGAAGTGACACTTTTCCCAATTTAAAACAAGGTTAGTTTCCTCACATCTTTTCAACACAAGAGATAGATTAGTTAAGCAATAATCGAAAGACTCACCAAAAACCGAAAAGTCATCCATGAATACCTCAATTATTTTCTCAACCATATCCGAAAAGATACTCATCATGCACCGTTGAAAGGTGGCTGGGGCATTACACAATCCAAATGGCATCCTTCGATAGGCAAACGTTCCAAAAGGGCATGTGAACGTCGTCTTCTCTTGGTCCTCAGGAGCAATGACAATTTGGTTGTAACCCGAATACCCATCCAAGAAACAATAGTGCGAATGACCTGCAAGACGTTCTAACATTTGGTCAATGAAAGGTAAAGGGAAGTGATCCTTACGTGTAGTGGTGTTGAGTTTGCGGTAGTCAATGCAAACTCTCCACCCTGTCTGAAGGCGCTGAGGGACAAGTTCATTGTCCTCATTCTTGACCACAGTGATACCAGAACGCTTGGGGACAACTTGGACCGGGCTCACCCATTTGCTATCCGAGATGGGATAGATGATTCCAGCATCAAGGAGTTTGAGAACCTCCTTCTTCACAACTTCCATCATAGGAGGATTCAATCGGCGTTGTGCTTCTCTTGTAGGTTTCGAACCCTCCTCAAGAAGTATACGATGCATGCATGTAGTCGGGCTTATTCCTTTGATATCTGCAATTCCCCATGCAATTGCAGCCTTATGCTCACGCAAAACCTGAAGTAGTTTCTCCTCCTCCTGCATAGAAAGGTTAGAAGCAATAATCACAGGTAAAGTTTCCTCCTTACCCAAGTATGCATATTTCAGATGTTCTGGCAAAGGTTTCAATTCCAATGTGGGTGCCTGGATCACAGAAGGCACAAGAGTTTTGTCAGAAATAGGCAGAGAAATAAAGGGAGACAACTTCACTGGGGCTCTTGATTGAGAATCAAGAGCTACTAATGCATCCTCAAGTTCAAGCTTCTGCATAACCAATGCAGCAGTTTTCTCTCGCTCTGGCACGTCCCGTCGACCGTTCGACGCCACCCTGTCGACCGTTCGACAAGGTGAAATGCTCAATTCCAAAACTGTTTTCAACACATCATTGCTCGCATTCATGTTGAAAACCTCCTGCACTAAGTCATCAAGAATATCAATGGAAAAACAAGAATTAACATCATTAGGATACCTCATAGCTTCAAAGATGTTGAAGCTAATCTTTCTTTCTTCAAATTCCATTGTCAAAGTGCCTTCATAGACGTCTATCTTTGTTCGTGCAGTTCTCATAAACCCTCTGCCAAGGATAAGTGGCAGAGATGTGGGCATGGGCTCATCCTCCATTGCAAGAACAAGAAAGTCAGCTGGAAAAATCAAGTCATTAACTTGAACAAGAACATCCTCCAAATAGCCTTCAGGATACACATGAGAGCGATCCGCTAATTGGATTATGGCTCGGGTTGGTTGAAGTCCACCTAGCTGAAGGCTTTCATACACAGAATATGGCATTAAGTTAATGGAAGCACCCAAATCAAGTAAAGCACTTTCAAACCTGGTTCCACCAATGGTGCAAGGGATGGTGAAGCGTCCGGGATCCTTCAATTTGGGAGGAAGTTTCCTTTGAAGCACAGCAGAGGCTTCCTCGCTCACAGCAATTGTCTCAGACTCACCTAGTTTCCTTTTGTTAGTACAAAGGTCCTTAAGAAACTTTGCGTACCTTGGGATTTGCTTGATGGTGTCAAGGAGAGGAATGTTCACTTGGACCTTCCGAAGAGTTTCCAAGATGTCCTTATCGCTTTGCTCCTTTTTTGACTTTGCCAACCTGCGAGGAAAAGGAATAGGTGGTACATAAGCATTAGGACCTAATTTGCTTACCTGGAGAGGATTAGGTGCTGGAGATGGGGCTGAAGCAACTCCTAATCCGAGAGGAATTTCAGAATTTCCTGATGCTGCCTCAGGCGAACGGTCGACAGTGTCCGTCGACCGGTCGACGTCGTCCCTGCCCGTGCCTCGACCGTTCGACATTTTGGTCGACCGTTCGACTTCGTCCCTGTCCGTGGGTCGACCGTTCGACAGTTGGTGTCGACCGTTCGACTGTGCCATCCGGGTTGAATTTGGGTCCTTCAACTGCTGCCGTGCTGAATCTTGCAAGTCCTTGCCTCCCCTTGATGCATTCTTAGGTCTTCTAAGGTACACGGGATCATCTGGGAGTTGTTTCCCAGTCCTTAAAGTGACAGCCTTAACCTGTTCATGGTGAGTGCCTTTAGGATTGACTTCAGTTTGAGAGGGAAGCATACCTGGTTCTCTTTGAGTTAGTTGTTCACATAACCGACCAAATTGCACCTCAAGATTAGCAATAGACTTGCCATGATGTTGCAATGTACTCTCAGTTTTCTCCTTGAAAGTCTTATTGTCCTGCACAAGAGTTTTAGTATCATTGGCAATTGAAATCACAAGATCCTCAAGCTTACCTGAAGATTGTTGAGGTGGTGGTCCTTGGTTGAATCCGTGAGGTGCATAAGAAGAGGTGGGAGCCCCTTGCTGTTTGTTCCACCCAAAGTTAGGGTGATTCCTCAAAGCCGGATTAGTATACACATTAGAGAAACCAGCTCTCCTTTGTTGGTCAGCAAAGCTGACTTGTTCTTCACCTGATTTCGGAAAGGAATATGGACAATCTATGGTTAGATGATCACGAATGGGACAAATGGAACATACCTGAGCTGATATCATTCCTTGAGCCTGTGGAGACATGGCTTGCATCCATGCATCAAGCTTCTTTTCAATAGTAGAGATTCTATCAGCTTCTCCTCCCCAAGACCTAACTTCATAAGCATCCTTGGTCTTTGCTTCTTGAAACCCCTTTGTAGAGAATTGTTGAGAATTCTCACTCAAAGTCTCAAATATTTCGAAAGCTTGATCGCTGGTCTTATTCATGAAAGCGCCTCCACATGCTGAATCTACAAGTGCCTTGTTTGCATCATTCAATCCTTCATAGAAAAATTGAGCTTGATCATCCTTAGAATAGCCATGGTGTGGACACTTCCTTAGCAGCCCATTGAAACTCTCCCAAGCTTCACAAAAGAGATCCCCTTGCTTCTGTCGGAAAGTATGAATATCTCTCCTTAATTGCCTTGTTCTCTGAGCAGGGAAAAACTTGGTGATGAACTTTGTGGATAGCTGATCCCATGTAGCAATAGTATCGGCAGGCAATGAATTCAGCCACCACTTAGCATGATCCTTCAAGGAGAAAGGAAACAAGATGAGCTTCAGCTGCTCTGCGGTCAAACCTGGAGGAAATTGAGTTCTACAAAGGTCATAGAACTCTCTCAGATGGTTGTTCGGGTCTTCATTCGGCTTGCCATAAAAATGAGGGACAGAGTTGATGAGTTGTGGAGACAAACTGAACGAAGCACCATCAGCGGGAGTGAATGTGATGCACGAAGGTTGTGCAACACCCTGAGGAACAAAGGAAGACTTCAAAGGCTTCGGTTCTGCAGCCATTGCAATAATAGGTACTTCTTGCTCTTCCTCGGTGTCTGTATCAGAATGTAACGATGGAGGTGGTGGTGGTGTAGATGGAGATGTGGAAGTAGAATCCGTAAGTAGACGCTGAGCGGCTGTTTTACGGTTACGGCGAGCGGTGCGTTCAATCTCAGAATCAAAAAGGAGTTCTTTTTCCTGAGTTTGCCGGGTGTTCATAAACTACAAAACAAAAACAAACTAAACGTTAGAAACTAATAACAAAAACAAAAACAAAAACAAAAACAAAAATTTGCAATCAAATTATTCATTCCCCGGCGACACGGCGCCAAAATTGATATAAATATTTCTACACACCAAATAGATGCACAAAAATAACCTATTAATTACCCTACTGTGGATATGAATATCGAATGTAGTATGAAAAGTAGGGATCGTTCCCGCAAGAGAATGAGACTCGAATGCAAATTAAGACACTAAACTATAACGACTCTAAACTGACCTAGAAAGGAAAATACGAACAGCAGACAACCTAAACAGACTCTGATTGCTACGAAATTCGGACACAATAAACTAGACTCGATAATACTGACTCTGACAAAGTTTCAATGAATTCTAAGAAGTTTAAGACTACGAAAAGTAACCTGCAAGAGCAGGGCAGAGTTGATGTACGAAAATTAAAGAGACTTGTGAACAATGATGATGGAATAGCTAGGGAACAATTATCCACCCTAAACAATCATGTTACTATGCAAGGTTCCATACAAATCCCCTAATTCATGGATGAAGATGCTCAAGATAAGTCAATGGCATGTTGATCAAATCCTATTGTTCTCTCATAGTTGGTACGTTAAGTGCATGGCATGTACTCCCTAACTTAGTTCTTAACATGTAACCTAGAATGGCATGTTCATAGATTCAACATCCAAGAATCATTAAGCACAAAGAGAACGAACATCACATAGTAATAAGATATGGCATGTACCCTAATTACCAAGCAATTTACTCACAAGATTAATTCCATTAACCTTTTCGCTACTCAAGATCATATGGTGATATGGCAGTCCACATATTAACCTAGCCTTGAAATCCTATACATGCATCTAAGCGTGCACTCAAAGAAACACATATAGAAATTCTCAATGTAAAACCAGCGAATAAATTGTCATCCAATCCAAAGGTGATCTATATAAAATAATCAAAACATCTTAACACTCATGTTCAGGGCTTCAAATAGCCCCTAACTACTAAGAAGTTTAGCCGGACATGGCTATGAAAGAAAGCATAGACAAATACATGAAAACTGAGAAGTTCAAAGAAGAAGTCGACGACGTCGACCGTTCGACAGCTGCCGTCGACCGGTCGATAGGTGAGTTCCGATTCTGGCTTCTTGCTCCTTTAATTTCTCACGCGCGAATAGCGTTTTCCTCTGAGTCCAAAGGATCCTTTTATATGCTCCAGGACTTCCTTGATTTATTTCCCCTTCACGACTTCTAATCCCATAAGGAAACTCATTAAAGAATGATCCTTAACAAGTCCCAAACGGACTAGACTTCCTCAATTGCATCGGAAAGCTCCTTCTTGACTAAAACTCCCTCTTTATCTCCTTTCTCTTCTCTTTACCTTGGACAGACTACAAAACTAACAAACACATTAAAAAGCCCAAATAACAATAAACTAAACATGAATAAATAGTAAATAACAATAAGAAATGTCGCAAATAACGCTCCTATCAAGAACATTTGGGCAAAAATGGGTCTTGGCAACGTTTGGCACGTTTGGACGTGCCGGGGGGCACCTTTGCTTGCCTCCTTATGAACTGTAGCATAATTTTTGGAGAGTGTTCCAGTTGACGGAACTCGAAAAGCTCAAGCGAATTTTTTTTTAACGAAATTTCTTCTACTATGACTTTGGAAAATCGTAAAAAAAAAAATTGAGTTGAAATTTTGGCGTTCCATCAGCTCCAGAAGTGCTTAAAAATCATGATTTGAGGGTGGAAAGATTTTGGTGAGAAAATAAGAACATGCAATTTTGGCAAAAAAATCGTGTGCTATAGTCCACAGTTTTGGATGAGAAAATAAGGTCTCGATTTTTTTTTTTAGAAAGTTTTGGGGTTGGTTTCCATGGTACATTTGCATTGTATTGGCCAATATAATGAGGGAGGACAAGGACTCGGCCGCAAGAATGGGCAAGTGCACGGGAATGGGCGAGGGCGAGGGTGAGGGCATGGGCATGTGCAAGGGGAAGAATAATGTAATCTATGCCTAGAAAAAAAGTTCAAATTTTTTTGGCACCAGAAGTATATTTTTTTTTAATTTTCCAAAGTTCGAATACGGGGAGAATGATAAAAAAAATATACGGATAAAGATTTTTGAGTTTCGTAACTTGGAACAGTTTATAAAAATCATGCTCAACAAATGGTGAAGATTATGGCATGAGAAAATTTGAGTAAAATAGATCTTGACATGGTTTGACACGTTTGGACGTGCTTGGGGCAACTTGGCATGTATTCTTGTGAACTGTAGTTGTTTTGAGAAATTTTCCCATACCATAATCTCATCATTCGTAGATTATGATTTTTAGAAAGTGTTCCAATTGACGAAATTCGAAAAACTCGAGCGGATTTTTTTAACAAATTTTCTTGTGTTCCGACTTTGAAAAATCGTAAAAAAAAATCGGGTAGAAATTTTTGCGTTTCATCAGTTTCAGAAGTGCTTAAAAATCATGATTTGATGGTGGAAAGATTGTGGTGAGAAAATAAAAATATGTGATTTTGGCCAAAAACCGTGTGCTATAGGCCTCAATAATGTTATATCACTACGAATAGGAAATCGTAGACAACTCTCGGAACCGTGCACGTGGATGATGTGAGCATTATTTTAGTCCATCGAGAACGGCAGGATTTTGCTCATTATTGTCTAAACTCTAAAGTATCAGTTCTTAGAGTTCATTTTTGCTCACATGCACCCCCTAGTTAAGATGTGAGCATCACACCCCCTTAAGTGTTTGACACATATCAAAATTCTAATTAATGTTAACCCATGGTTAACTTTTATATCTATTTTGTTATTATTATATCTTTATTTAAATATTTGTTTCTTTCAATGAGAGAGAATCTCTCTTCCTAATTAATTGCAAACTCTTCATTAATATTCTACATTAGCACCAAACAAAAATAAATATGAAATATAATCATATTTAATTCTATGGTTGATTAACCCGGAAACAAGCAGTTAAAAAAAAAGGAAACAAATCCTATTTTAATTATGGGCTGATGAACCCGAAAAAAAAACTAATTAATGCCAAATTAAATGAATAGTTTTCAAAAACTTGTTTATGCTTTCACTTCTTTGTGTTGTTTTTTCAAAAACTTGTTTATGCTTTTTTTTTATATGCCCCTTCTCACAAAACTAATTAATCATTTAATTTGTTTTTTTTTTTCCGGATTCAACAACCATAGAATTAAATAGGATTTGTTTCCCTTTTTTTTCCTTGTTTTCGGGTTAATCAAACGAGAAATTCTATTGGGACCTCTTAATTTGCTTATAGACCTCTTTTTTGAATTTTTAACCCTAAAAGTTCCTATATTACCCTAAATTAAATTAAATACTGAAATTTTTTATTTAAAAAAAAAAGAAATCAGAAAGTAACAAGTCTTGGTTCAGCGAGCATATATGATTATTGATCAACTGTCGTAGCGCTTTCGTTTGTCGGTGGTGTGAGAACGTAGCCAATCAGTGCATCATGAATTAAAATTTATGATTTTTAACTTAGAACATGAGATTGTGCAAAAGATCGACCTGAGATTAATATTTGCCAAAAATTGCTGATTTCGCTTAGAACATGTTTCAAATACCAAGAAGTCTGCTTATGCTATGATTGCTATCAATTGTGGTAATTATAAAATCCTATTCGACTAACTAAAGGCTGATGATCATATATAGACTATCTCCATCAAATTTGCAATAAAACATCTAACAGATTGAGTACTCAGTTTGCAGGTGTTGTACGTGGGAGATTTTTATTTTATTTTTTCTTTTGAGGCTAAAATTGGATTTAAAGAAAAATAAATTTACAAGGAGGTCACATGATCAAATATGGAGGTCCCAATAGAAAACCTCAAGCATACAATTAAATATAATTTATATTTCATATTTTTTTGTTTGGTGTTGTGTAAAATGAAGAGTTTGTAATTAATAAGGAAAAGAGATTCTCTCTCCTCATTGAAAGAAACAAAGATTTAATAAATAATAATAATAAAAGTTAACTATGGATTAACATTAATTAAAATTTTAATAGGTGTCAACTTCCTAAGGGGGTGTGATGCTCACATCTTAACTAAGGGGTGTGAGCAAAAATGAACTCTAAGTTCTTATTTCAAATTAAAAATACAAGTGATAATTACGAGTTGTTGCTTGACAGATCAAGATTTTGGGTTTATCTTCTAGATTTTGTGCTCTACCCAACACCAAGAGCTTACACCTAAAAAAATCAACTCTTAAATGACCAACATTAGTCGCATAGTGTATATTCTATCTAATACATAATAATCTCTACATATGCATCCATGTATTATAGAAAATGTTGATGGAACGATAAAATCTATACCATTATTGGTGATATTCAATTATTTGTCCATCTCTGATATACAATCAATTCTTAAATATAATTTCTCATATAATTTGTACAAAACTTTCATATAGGATTCCCCTAAAAAAAACTTTCATATAGGATTATATTCATCGAGTTGTTAGGTAAAAACCAAAGCTTAATCCGATCCCTTTGGTATTATTATCATTGGTCCATTGTATGCAATTTTATGAAGTGAAACATACAGATCACAGAACAATAATTTCGATTAGGCAAAAGTTCTGATCTTTTACATTAAGTTCCAGCTTTTGCTCACATATTCGATCGAGAACCAAGTCTCTGCGCCTTTACCATAATGCAGATCCATAAAATTGTTATCCACAGGAAACTACATCGTAGACCAAGCATCAAGCATGATTATTCTTCTAAAGGCATCTCAGCAATAGACTTCATACAGGCTTCTGGAACTTTCCATGAACCCACACCCTTCGCATGTTCTTTCCATTTCTTCGATTCACCGACTTAACACAGCAGTATTCGAGCTCAAGCTGATGGAACATTAAACAGTTGAAAAATGTAGCAATTAGGTGCATATTTATCTATTGGGTTGCCCGCCTTTGCTTCGTGGTATAATTATGAATTAACCTCAATCATCAGTTAGGTTAAAAATATGGAAAATTTAGATTAGACGAGATAAAAATATCCAAATCCCAGTTTATTGGACCAATTGATCTAATTGCATACATAATCTTATGCAGAGCTCAACATAACAGCATTCGACCCCTCTTAATCAACAGGATTATTACACCTCTAATGTTCTATCATCATGCTTCTATCAATAAAAACATTAGTACCTCAATAAAGCCTGCGCCAACAAATAGATCCCTCACAGTATCCAAAGAGAAGAAATAAGAACGGGTTCCATCTGATCGCATATACTCCCTGAATCCCACTCTTTTGTCCATCTCAAACCGAAGCATGCTCATATCGTAAAGGCCTGAATTTCATCACACTGAACTTCTGTCAGCAGGAAAAACATTAGAAAGATTAACAAAAAATTGGAATTGTAAGAGCTCTTTAAGAACATTTACAACTCCAAGTCCAAACCAGGTTTAGATTGATCAATTACCATAATCCCTAAATAAAAGCAGGCCTCCTGGTTTCATAACAGAAAAACACTCCTTGATGGACTTTGGCATCCTCTGAAGTGATAATGCTGACAGTGTGAATATCTGACATATTCAACAGTAAAAGAAGGAACTCAAATCACAAGTCAAAACAGTTGAGCGCCATGTAATTCTAGAAATAAAAAATTCCAAAATCTTGAGTTTACTTAAAATTAGTAGTCAAAAAAGCGAAATAGGTAAATTTAGAAGAAGTCTAATTGGGGTCCAGCAACTTCCCAGGTCTTTGTTTCAATGTGAGAAAACTATGTAATTTTGCCCCATAACCTTTATCTTTAGTAAGTTCAGACAAAAACTTTATGATAGAAACAGAGTCTATGGGAAAATGTAACCTTCCAAAAGTTTTAAAGGGTAACCAAGGTTATTGACCACAAAAGACGTGTGATTTAAGAGCTGTCCCAGAGAGATAGTGGAGGATTTTCTCTACTGACCAAATCACAATCTTTCACCAGTTCAAACAACCATAATAGTCACAAAAGAAAAATAAGAGCAAAGCAAGAGTTTTATGTGTGAACTTGATTTAAAAACGAAGGAATTGATAAAGACAATACACAATTGAGAATTGGCAATTAAAAACCTAATGCCAGTTAGAATTATGATGTAATACGCCACATATTTAGTCCAAAGATGATAAACCAACGCACTTTGTAACATATATTGCCTTTGAACATAAAAGTTGGTAGAGTGATACATCATCAAAATTTATCAACTGAATAAGGTAATGTTAAAATGTGAAATACGAAGCCATCAGAGGCTACAACTTTCAACAGACAAGGACACTGATGTCAGATAGCATGTTGTTTTTTTAGTTTCTATATTTCCAAGGCTAATCTTAAAATACCATCGTCAGCCAAATTTTCGCTGCTTTGATCTAATGAATGCTTACCAAGGTAACAAAATCAACCCCACCAATGCAACATCTGCTTTCTTTCAAGGAATGTGAATGTGAATCATTAAGATGCGTTTCGTTTTCCCCTCTTCCATCTGGAGAAACAAACAGAAGTGTGAGTTTTATACTGCATATGGGAATGATTAGACTTCATGTATAATAAGATAAACAGTGAAGCAGGCAACTAACCTGAATAGCACTGCTGCTGAGTTTGTGCAAAATTTGCTTGACAAGGATTGCAGGCCAACCATGTTGGAAACCCCGACATAGAGAAATCACAACAAAATGTATGGAAACGATGCTCAATAGAAACAATGTCAGAGGCATAAATTGTCTCCTTGACCCTCTCAAGGGCCTCAGTGCTACAATCACATGCATAAACAATGACGTTCTCATTGCCCCTGCAAAGAAAATAGTACTTTGTAAAGATAACAATGTAAGAAGAAAAAACACAGAGATCATAGTTAATGTCCCAATTAAGCATTTAGGTGCTTATCAAGAACAAAACCTGCATAAATTTCTCTCTATTTTGGGGGGTTACCTCAATATTGGAAGAACAGTGCTGCCATTACCACACCCCACCTCCAAAACCTTAGAATTCTCTTCACAGCTAACTAGTTCAGGGAATTCTTCTAACAAATATCGTCTTTCCTGCATTGAAATCATAAGTGCCCAGAAGTCAAATTGAACCCGAAAAAAATATCCAAAACAAAAGTGATTCAAAGGGCAACTTCTAAATTATGTTAGAACTGAAAACCCAATTTACAATAATCAGATTGATTAGAGGCAATGATGACCCAAATAGTTATAATTAGTTAATTACATAGAAAGATTGAGACTTTATGAAAAGGGTAAAGAGAGAGGGACCTTGAAGAACTTTCCAGAGGCATGACGGTGATGAAAGTCGTTCCATGGTTGAGATTCTTCTGCGACCGAAAGAGAGGGTTGGAATGGGAGCAGGTGGTAGCTAAACGACGGGTCGTTTTCTACCACAACTCTCAGCTCGTCCCACTCGAAGTCCTTGCTGAAGTACTGTGCTTTCTTCATTTTCTCGTCTTCACTAATTTGAGGGAGAGACCGCTCAGTGGTTACCAGGTTAGGGTTTGGCGCGAAACGACGTCGCTTTCAGTCACCATTTGTCCTTTTTGTGTAATCTGGAAAATAGTGAAGGGTATAAATGACTTTGCATGGGAAATATAAGTTCTTGAAAAATTGCTTTATTGGTACACAAGTACAGATTTATATGCAGTTGAGGCCAATATTTGATGTTATTGGTCTTTTCTATTTTAATTTTGTTCATTTATACCCTTCAGCAATTTGACATTTTGAAGTTTGAGACCTTTGACTGTTTTGAGCTTATATATTGTTGGTAATTTCATCTGTATATAAGCTCAAGTGAACTGCATCTCATACAGCAACACATTCAGTTTGAATTGAGTGCAGGAGTAAATATATCAGTAGATCAACCATTAACGTTATTGTCACTTTTACATGAATATGAGTATCCTAGCTTCTTGGTTTAGTATAATACTTAAAATAGAAAATTATTATGTGTAAAACTATAATACTTATCTAGTATAATAATACATGTAATATGAAGAACAAGGTTAGCAAAATCTAAACCACTAGACTTACAAGTGAAATTGTGGAAATTAAGTTTAACATATCTATGGTGGAGAGATTCTGCTCATTTGAGAACCCCAAAGAATAAGGTGAGAAGATCTGCAGTGCATGACTTGCTTCCCTGTCACAAACCTTCACCGGCTCGCTGCAGTACTCTCCGAAGCTCATCTGACATCCCTTGCAAAATAACAGGTTTTCGAATCAGTCCATTCATTCCCATCTGTAGACATCTCTCCCACACATCCTCCTCCGCACTTGCTGTCAGTGCTATGATCAGTGGCCATTTAGGGTTGTGGAATTTCCTGATTCTCATTGCCACTTCAAATCCATCCACTTCAGGCATGTGAAGATCCAAAACAACAATTTGAAAAGGATTTTCAGCAGTACTGAGGGTACTCAGGCACTCATAACCCGAAGAAACAGATGTAACTTGACAGCCAAGTTTCTGGAGCAGCTTATTGGTCACACTCCTGTTTACATTATCATCATCCGCTACTACAACCCGAAGTCCTCTGAACTCCGAGTTAGAATTTGGTTGCTCCAGGGGATTTCCAGCGACATACATAGCTCTCCCTAAAGAAGGAAGGATTTGAAACCTGAGAACAAGTGTCATGCTTTCTGCAAGATTGATTGGGTTCATGGATATCCAGATATTGCCTTGCATCATCTGCAGACATTTTGTTACAAAAGATTCATAAGTTGCCAACATTACTGAGATAATATATTCTATTCTTTCATTGTATCCTTACATCAATTCAAAATCCATAAATAAGGCACACAGGGGACAGAGTTCTGGACAGTCGAGAACAAACTTTCAACTCAAAAATAAAAAAAAATAAAAGGCTTCTCATCTGACGAAGATGCAAACTGTAGGGCTAACGTTCATTTTTCTAAGACCTTTTGGCATTTGTTGCAGAAAGATATGACGCAAACTGTTTTCCAACAGCTTCAAATGCAAAGAGTATATTGGTTTATAAAAGGCAATGCTTATCACACATGAAGCAGGTTATCCATCAAACTAGAGCATGTCCTAGATATTAGTTGAAACGAAAACTACGAAAAGTAAGCAACCACCACGTGTGGCCTCTAAATGGGAGGCCATGGACTCTAAGGATTCACTAATTTCTTACAAAGCCCTTCTATATGCAATACAAATACCCAGATAGTCTCATTCCAAATGCAAGGATCGAGATGGCAATAGTCCATTTCATCGGAAGACTACCAAAGATGGACTTCATCGCTTACAATGCAGCAATTAAAAAAAATACACAAGAGAATAAACAAAATTGAGATAAACATCCATAGTACTTACCTGGACAATCTTTTTGCAAATGCTGAAGCTCAGGCCATTCTTAATTTCATTGTTGCTGTTCCTCTTACCAGCATAATCAATCATTGATAATACTCCACTGGAATGAGAAGTTCCGTCACTAATCTCAAATTCGAACTTCACAGATACGTACTCATCTGGCAGACCTGTTCTCCACATTGGTTGCAATTTATCATCTTGGCCCTCAGAATCACTCTCTAAAGTAGCTCGAAAGATGACAGTTCCCCCTCCATTATAAGTACTCAATAGATATCCAACCATATGCAAGATTACTTGGAAAGCCCTTCTTTCATCCCCTCTCACCTGATTAGGCAATGAGCTCTGAACATCAACTTCAAAACTAAAGCCTTTATACACACACAAGCACTTGGCAAGGCAAGAAGCTTCCTTGATCATAGAGTGGAGTTGGAAAGGCCTCATCTCCAGTGGGAACCTTCCATTATCTTTCGCCGACAGCTCCATCACATCATTTATCAAAGTGGAGAGAACATAGCTAGTTTTTGCCATTGTGTCTACAATGATCCTCTGTTTCAAACTCAGATTCTCTTGAAATGTTGAGAGCAAACCCAAAATGGAATGCATTGGCCTTCTCATTCCATGACTCATTACCTTCTGGAATGAGTGCCTTGCTTGGCTGGCCATCATCGCATTCTTCTGAGCCAGTTGTAGTGCACGATTTTGTTCTCTCAGCTTCTCTCTCATTAGTTGAGACTCTTCAAGCACTGCAGCGTGGGATAGCGCCACAGCAACCTGGTCCGCCACGACTTCCACTATCTCCATCTCATGATAGCTCCAAACTCTAGAGTCTGACATTGGAAGAACCAGAACCAATATAGCATAAGGAGTATCAACTAGCTGTGGTGTACCCCCCTTGAAATTTGAAACCCGAAGCATTGGCATCCGGATTGCTGCCACAGCACCTGATTCGCCAGACTCACCACTACTTGCAGCTCCAAGTGCAGAGTCAGGCCTTAGTATTCTTACCGTATTGCTCTCTCTTATCTCCAACACATTTGGGTCATTAATTGGGATAGAACGACGATAATTTCGCGAAGAACTTCCTTTCAACTCATGAGTCAGGTTCATCTCTGTTCTGTTCTCATTCGGCATCCAAACTGCACAATTATGCAAGTCCAATGTCTTTGAAAGCTCAACCAGAGTTGTGTACAATATGTTATGCTTATCGAGTGACTTTCTAATTTCCTGGGTCAGCATTCGAACATGCCGGCTCGCTTCCTTCTGTATCTTCATCATCCCAACCTCTTGATCTAATTCCAACACATTTTGCCTCAAGAACAGTTCTCTTACTTTCACTTTTAGAATAAGAGGGAAAAGAGTTAAAAGGGTTATTGCAGTTGCACACGAGACCAAGGCTGTGAGGAATTTGAAAATGGTGAGGGCAAGCATCAATTGGAATGAGTGAGCACTATGAGGGCCATAATAAGTCCACGCATTGAGCAAATGGGTCAATCCACAAAGGACTATAAATGCAATGAACTGAAGGAGGACCCATTTGAATGGATAGTTTGAGCAGCTGATAAAGTAAAGGAGTTCTATAGGGATTGAAAAATATGCTATTGCAATCAAGAAATCACTCACTCTCTGGTACTCTAAAATGCTCTGAATGCTCCAAGAACCCTCATCATCACAATTACAATGTGCAAATTCATTATCACTGGCCGAAACAGATACAGCCAAATAGGAAAGTAACAAACCAAGAGCCAGTGCTCTTAACATTGCACCCAAGTGACTATTTTTTGTTCACACCATCTCACCTTTCAAAACTCCTCATGAACCAAAATACACTTGGAAACAAAAATTAATAGAGAAAGGAAGAGAAACCCACCAAGTATTTTGGTAACTCAATGCCATATTCTAAGATCTAAAAAAACCCACCTGGATTTTCGAAGAAAAACAGACATATCTACCTGCAAAAATTTCAATCTCTAACCCACCCATCTGCCAGAAAGTAAAACTCCAATCTTCTATTGGTTTTCGTAATCGAAATCATTCTCTAAGCTTTCTTGACACTTTCTGCCTGCTACTTTTCTGGGTTCTATTAACCTTTCAGCAGAAATTGAACAAGTGAAGTAATCTTAGATGATATCTTCAAAATGAAAAAGATCAAAGCTTTCTTTTCCTCAGTAGAAGGAAAACGAGTTCACCTTATCTAACTCAAAATTGAACAAAAAATAAGCAAAATAAAATCTGAAAAAGTGACTTGAAGAACACACCTCGTGCCTCCTGTGGCCAAAGCCCAGCTGCCCAAGCTCAACTTATTCACTATCTAACAAATCAAAATCAAAACTTTACTCTTATCAAAAAAAGAAAAAATCAAAACTTTACTACTAAATTTAATTCAAACTTTTCAGCAAAAAGGAATTTGAGTACCAAAATCTTCACAACTAGCACGCACAAACCCAAGAAACCAAATGGACCCAAAAGAAGAAAAAGGAAATCGAAAACCCAATTACAGAAGAGCTGACTCAGAAAAGGGGTCGGTGCTCACGAAGAGAGAGAGGGTTTAAGGGAGCGCGTGGGACCCACACGCGTCTGTGAAGAGAACCTAGACACTCGCATTAACTTAATCAATGCAATGCTGTACTAAACTATGTCTTCTTCCCTAAATTTCGTCAAAAGGTTTTGCCTTTTTCCAACGTCGGATGGGTTTGATCCTGCGGCGTGGAGCGTTTTCTGAAGTGGGAGTACGTGGCAAATTTGGCCGTTATAGGGGGGATAAAGCGGTTAGGAGTTTACTCGGTGAGTCGACTCGGATGGCAATGGTGGTGGGAAAATCCAGGGGCAGCACGTGTGCACGTGCTTATGTTTCTTATTCTCGGTTAAAGGTTCAAAAACTTCAATCTCAGCTTTTCAGGGGTGGCAATGGCATGGAGTGATGGACTTAATTTTGTGATGGCATTATTTTATAAACAAAGGAACTTAGATCTTGTTTGGTCCGTAGGTTGTGAAGTGATTTCAGTTTCTTCCATTTTTACATTGTCGAACATAAAACATGTTATTTTTTTTTCGATTTCTAATAGTTTACGAAACCCCAATCAGTTATGTCATGTGTATATAGATACTCGATGTTGATCATATTATTCAAAAGCACAACTTGTGGTAGGAAATTAGATCTTATTAGCGTAATAAACTTGTCCATATCTATAGTAAAGGACTTTCAAAGATATACCTTTTGACTTCTACCGAATCCAACATACCAACTGCTAATTATAAACCTAGCTAATTAACTAATTCACTTGTAATAATGATATATATAACAAGTGGATACTAAGAATACAACATCACAAAACATGTGAGAGGGAACTTAGAAGGAGAAAGCTTCAAACATGTGAAGTTGGACTTTGGAGTATAATATCAAAAAAAAAAAACAAGAAGTGGGACTTTGGTGTTTGGACTTAGGGATGACTAATACAATGGTTTTCTGATAATGACTTAGGCCTGACTTTGGAGGTAAGCATTTCGTTGTGTTGACAGATTAAAGCGAATAATAAATAGGATTAAAATATGAAGATAAATATTGTAGTACATCAAGCACATTTAGATGGGATTTTGTATTCAATTAGGTTTGATTTTGATTAGTCTTCTTTAGGTCTACGTATTCTTGGTGTTCAAGTTTTGTAAACCCTATGGCTAATGGATTTTGTATTCGTGGTATTCCTGGTCTTGGTATTTGATCTGGGGTTAGAAAACCGGCCTATATATGCCTAAGTTGATAACCACACGCATTGTGTGCCTATCGATCTGTTTTTAGACCCTATTTTTGTATTCGTGGTATTCCTGGCCTATTTTTAGACCTAGCTATTAATTTTAAACATTGCCATGGGTAACAGATGTTCTAACTGTTTCACTCATAAACAAAAAGCTTCAGATCGGTGGATTAGGGAGGAGGAGGAAGAAAACAAGCACCATGAGCAGCGAAACAGTACTGCTTCAGCTGACAAAATCAGCGATCTCCAAGATCGGTGGAGGGAGGAGGAAGAAAACAAGGACCATGAGCGAAACAGTACTTCTTCTGCTGACAGAATCAGTGATCTCCCAGATCGATGCAGTGATGAGGAGGAAGAAAACAAGCACCATGAGCAGAACAGTATTGCTTCAGCTGACAGAATCAGCGGTCTCCCAGATCGGTGGAGTGAGGAGGAAGAAAACAAGCACTATGAGAAGGGAAACAGTACTGATTCAGCTGTCGACAGAATCAGTGATCTCCCAGATGATATATAGCTTCTCATACTCTCATTCTTGCCTTTGAAATCCGTCGGGCAAACCAGTGTTTTATCTCGAAGATGGATTCATGTATGGTCTTCCTATCCCATCATTGACTTGTACGACATTTTTACCGGTAATGAAGCTGTTCATCACCATGCCTCAAAATTTCCTTGCCAAGGGACTGCAGATTAGGTCAATTTCGAAGAGTTGGGTGGGATCCGAACGATTCTTATTGTTTGGCTAGGGTTGAGGAACTTGTACTCGACATCTCGTTGAGTAGTGAAAGCACATCTGATTTGCCTCAATGTCAACTTACGTGCCACTCATTAAGGAGCAGTAGCTGTGGGAATTCAAATTAAAGGCATCATGGCTAGGGTTTCCCTCTTCTTATGTTGTCAGGTCTTTTCTCCTTTCACTTCAGGCTTTGTCGCTAACTCGTGTGGATTTCTTGGATAGTGCTCTGGGTGTGGAATTATTTTCTGGTTCTTCATATCCTTTTCTTGAAAAATTGAATTTAGACTGGTGTAGAGGAATGCGTGATCTCAAAATTTGCTGTCCGAACCTGAAAGTTATATCGGCCATTGACGGAATGGACTTAAATAGCATGGACATCTGCGGAATGAGACTAGAGGAGTTGAGTGTCTGGTATTGTTTTAAAGAGAACTGCATCAATGGAAGTTGGGTCAACATTTTTGCCCCGAATCTACTAGACTTTTCTTGGAACTCTACCTCCCAATTCCCTGAATGATACCATTGCTTTAATAGAGGGTTTCCCCAGGGCATCTGCAGATGTCAAATTCTCAACTTTCTGCTATTGAAGCTATTAGATATATAGTTTGACGGCCGCTATGGGCGCTTCTATGTCGTCACTGACCCCATCCCAGTGACGACGATGCCATCAACCCTAAACCTGTCGCCCTCGGCCACGCTGTCATCCAGACCGAGCCTCTCCGGATTGTGTTCCAGCGTGACATGGTGGTCCAGCTCAAGCAGGAGCTCATCGTGAACAGCTACAAGACCATCGACTGCCGCGGAGCCAGTGTTCACATTGCTAATGGAGCATGCATCACAATCCAAAACGTCACCAACATCATAATCCACGGTCTCCACATCCATGACTGCAAGCCTACAGGAAATGCCATGGTCAGAAGCTCACCGTCTCATTTCGGGTGGAGAGGAATGGCAGGCGGTGATGCTGTTTCGATTTTTGGGTCCAGCAATGTGTGGGTTGATCACAACTCCCTCTCCAACTGCGCTGATGGACTAGTGGATGTTGTCATGGCCTCAACTGCAGTCACAATCTCTAATAATAACTTGACGCACCACAATGAGCTAGGTCATGTTGTTTGGTCACAGCTAGCTAGCGACTCTTATACTGCGGACTAGGATATGCAAGTGACGGTTGCTTACAACCACTTTGGGGAGGGACTAACACAAAGGTTGCCGCATTGTAGGCACGGTTATTGCCATGTGGTGAACAATGACTACAGCCACGGCTGGGGGATATATACGCGACTGGCGGAGGCGCAAACCCTACCATCAACAGCCAGGGCAATAGATTCGTTGCTGATTGATCCGAATAGGTACCCGTATTCGAATGAGGTTACCAAGAGAACTTCGGGTGGTGAGTCCGAGTGGAAGAACTGGAATTGGAGGTCGGAAGGAGAACTTTTCTTGAATGGTGCCTACTTCGTTCCCTCTGGAGCAACCGGAGCTGACTCAGGAGCCTATGCTAAGGCCTCGAGCTACGGCGGAGCCAAGACATCTTCCATGGTTGGAGCCATAACTTCTGCTGCCGGTGAGTGCACTCACCTGCCGCAAAGGCCATATGTGCCACTAGACACTAGCTAGTACCCCAGACAAGATGTTATTTCTTTTTTCCCTCTTTAATTTAGTTCAGATGTTCAATAGTTTTTTTCATTGACATGCTTCTATTCTGAACCATATATTAGTCATTTTTCAATGCATTTCATCTCCTGCTTTTTCACTGTGTTCTTTGTTACATTTATTCAAAAAAAAAAATTGGCCTGGGTTGTTATTTTTATTCATATATACCATCAAAGAAGAAAAATATTAAGTCAAAAATAAAAGGTAAAAAAGATCTCTTGTATTCCTTCCCCGGTGGCCTATGTGTGTCGACGGCGCTCCCCTCTTCCAAATCAGAGGCTGCAAACCTCTGACTAAAATAAGCTCATAATAAAAAGTTCTAAAGCATATCTGTAACACCGTGATTATTCAAGAATGGACAAATTTTAACTACCACATTCAGCATATATAAAACACACAATGAGCAATATTGAAGGCAGAAAAATATCTCAACCGGAGTAGCAGGTATGGGACTTTCATACGCCATCATCTCTAATGTATGGTGCACACTACAAACAGCATAGGCTGACAAAATGTGCTGATATGTATTATACATCTCTATCTAGGAAAAAAAACAGCTTTCAAATCTCAAGAACAATCCCTAATCTGGAATTTGATCGTAGTCCCCATTTTCGGGAGATTGGTGGACTGCACGACCACCTCTTCCTGCAAAACAAAAGCTCCTTTCAGTCCCTCATACATACTTACACACACGGTCCATGCTTTATATGTATAAATAATGCAGAGATGTTCTGAGAAGAAACAATCGTACCTGTCAATTCATAAGCAACACCACCAGTGTTTCTGGCATCAGGACCTGCCCTCCAATCTGTGGACCCATGCATGCCCTGAATCATGAAATGACTTCCTCCAATAGCTTGCTGTTGTTCATCATTTCCCCTGACCATATTTCTTCCAGAAGTGTCCACCGCTGAGCGGAAGCCTACGTTCATCATAGATGCTCCACCACCTGGTGATGGCATCCTGGGGGCAGGAGCCTCAACTTTTACACCAGTATTGACATCTTTTTTATTATCAATCAGGAATGTACCAACAATGACCTGTAGATACAATGAGTACAGCAGAACTAAGTCTTAAAGCAACTTAAACGAGCAGAAATTGCAGTTAAGAAAAATGTTACAAGAAACGTCAGTGCCCACTAACATGGAAGAAATCAATTTTGAGACATCAGATGAAGCACCAAGTGAACTATGCTCTGACGTAAGACTAGCACAGAAGTAGCTAGTCTTTTGTCATAGTTGTGCACTAAGAAATATTACAGACATTTATTTAATTATCATAGTACCTGAACGGGGCCTGCCGCCTTCAGTGGTCCACCAACTCCACCCCCAATGATTTGCCCATTTGTATTAGATAGACACACACTGAGCCCACCAGACTTCCCTCCAAGGTCAGTACGTACATATGATCCAGACAATGAAATAATCTCAAAGCGACCCTAGCACATCAGAGAAAACAATCATTATACCTTGATGAACTAAACATGAAGCAGTGATAAGCTATAATTTAATCCATGAAGTTGTCTGGCAGTATGAAGGACTCAACTAGAAATAAATCCGATCTTTGGAACAACTAATGAAATAGCTTCTTAGTAAAACTATGCACATTCGAAAGCTTTTTGTAAAATATATATAATTTTTCTTTTTACACGTCTTATACCAGCATCAACTTCTTGAATTAATATCATGTAGAGAAACAGCTAGTCACTTGGCAAAAAAAAAAGAAAAAAAAAAGAAGCAGATAGAAAAAGAAACTAAATTCATGTTAAGATATTTGTACAGTCATTGCATTTTACCCTTTTTTCCTGCATAACAGCGCACACGCAGAGGAAAGGCCTTAATCAAACCGGAATAACTAATATGCTATCAAAATCAAAATACAAGCATCTAATTCAATATGGATGTACACTTTCTCATCAATCATATGCTCTGTCTGTGGATATAAAACTATAAATTACAAGGCACTGTGGTGCTTTGAAATCCAGAATTTTACAATGAAAAAGATCTGAGTTACTGCTTTTGAATAATGTAACCTCTCTACTTTGCACTCTTGAACGTGACCATTAAATAAATTTTGAACGTACTAGCAAAACTCAAGTATATACCTTTCTGTCAGATCCCACCTAATTTAGTTAATATTTAAGAACAGGCTTAGTTAAAAGGTTGGAAAATTCTAACATACTTGCTGTTTCCGTTACGGTTTTTTTTCTTCCTTTTTTCATTACAGAGTGCAGCTCAGCAGTTCCCATATGAATAGATCAGAAGACAAAATTATCAAACTCAGAAAAGGTTTTTACCTCATATGTAATGTTGCCTCCTGAAGTAGCTGGCTGGCGGATAGATGCATTTGAGATCGATCCAGAAGCAGACAGAATGCATATGTCACGCTTACTCTGTTGCATAAAAACCATGATTTTCTGGCCCACATCCTGCTCAATAGGTCCACATACTTTGTGAGTGGGTAACAAATAAACAAAAGACAACCAATAAAAAAATCATATACAGAGGTGGCACATATACAATATGATAATAAAATAGTAGCTAGCAAGGTTGAAGTGAATGTGATTTTTCAAGGAACTACATTACATGTAATAAGTGAAGCCTGAAGCAACTGAGAGTACTTGCTAACAGGATTGAACTTGACCCTGTTCTTGAGGTGTTAAAAGAAAAAGAAAAACTAAACCTACAAATGTCAAAATTACTATATCAGGTATTTGTTTCAAAGAGTTAAGTATCCAATGCACAGTTATTTTCACAAACCTCAACCGATCACATTTGGCTATCCTATGAAAAACCCATACCCAACAGATTAATTACCTAAACACAAACATAAGACAATGCCTAGTTGAAACAATTCCCAAGCTAATTCTTCCTTCTCGGAAGAGTTGACCATCATCTTCAAAACAAGAATTATCCTCAATTTATCTCCAAAGGACTTCCCAACTAAAGCCATACTACTTTGGATTTTTGGAAGTATGATGTAGAAGAGAAAGAAGAAAAGATGAACAGGAAAAAAGAAAAGCAGGTTAAACTCAAGTCTGTATCCTAGATTTATATGGCAAAATCTGTGCTGATGTAATCCAACTACAGAAAAGCCTGCTTATATAGGCACTAGCAAGATAATAAATAGACAAATAAAGTAAGTGTGTGATAAATTATAACTAAATCACATAAGCTTAACTAATAGCCTTGCAACTATGCGACTAAAATTAGTATGAAGGCCACCAGATTAATGCCCATCAAAACTTTGACAATTGTGCCAAATTCATAGTCAATCAGATCAAGCCAGTAAAATGATACCAACAAAATTATCAGGAAGACATGTTGATTGTCTGATTCTCCTCAAACAGACAAACAGAATAAGAACCCTCAAAAAGTATATAGAGATTGAATTTTTTTGAACCTAGAGTCATTCTGGCCCTCAAAACCAGAATGAGAAGACAGATAGAAGACTTCACCACTCTAATCTTTAATATGAACATCTTATCCCCTTATAAACAAAGATTAATTTAATCTTCTACTTAGACATGGAAAAAAGAAAAAAGTATTCTCCTAAATTTTTCCCACAAGAATCAGCTAATGAAGTTTCAGTGATATCCACTAATCTCAAAATATAAGATAACAGCACAACCACGCAAGAAATTTCAGAAATGATCTCTTACATTTTTAACCAACAAATTCCCCCTTCCAGAAGAATATCTCCTCTTTCTTTAAGGAAAAAAGAAAATGAAGAAACAGAAATATTGGAAAATTGAAGGACTAATAAGAATACATGCATACCTCTCCTGCAGCTACATTTAGAACATGTGGAGTAAAACCTTGCCCTGAATTGCCTGCATCAACCAATGAAGAGAAGAAGCACATCATGAGTATTTTACTATATAACTATACCTCACTTTGTCAAACAGTAAAGAAACTTAAACAATATCCAAAACCAAACAAACATGCAAGGAGAAAATTTATGTTAACAAATGACTTAGATTTATATATATATATATATATATATATATATATATAAATCATTTTCTCTAGTATAACAAGATTATGCAAAATAATAAAGGACATGCCTAAAACAGAGCATTCATCTTTCTTCTTTGGCTAACAGAACGCAGAATTATTCGACCAGCAATAAAAAGAGGTTTTAGGTCAAATAATCACTGTGAACTAAATGCCAAGTTATTATCACCCTTTTGCATGTTACTCAACATTCAACAAGCACGTTAACAAAAGTAGAAAGCAATCAAACATATCAATCGTACAGATTTCTTAGTACATTAGTGCGAATGAAAAGTTCTAAAATTCTGAAGAACAAAACAAAAAAAGCATGGGAAACCACAAAAACCTTGTGTCATCAACAGAATGAAACTTAGGATCAGGCCCAGTTTTGTATTTCATTACCTATTGAAAGAACTGTTACACATCCTGATTGTGTTCGCTTGCTAAAACATTCCACTTTGAACTACGATATTATTTGACATATCATCTTAAAAGTTTTAATTAGGGACAGGAATTCTTTATGCCAATGAAAAAATTTGATGCACTTGGAAAACTAAACCAACAATGTTTCCAAAAACCAAACATCCACTAATAGCCGAGGTGACTATCCTTCACATACACAAGCATGGAAGCTTGTAAAACAGACAAGGGATAGAGAATATTCAATAGGTCAATGAGATCCATTCAAGTCAATAACCCCAATAATTATAAAAGAAATCTCATTTGAAAGTCATTTGCAAAGAAACAATCACATAGAAACTATAAAGCTTTTAGGTGTAACAAATATGTAGGTCAGTTAACAAGAGTATCAACATGAGAAATTGTAGAAGGACAGGACCTAGATTTTCCCTCGCAACAGTAAATTGCTTTTATGTCCTTTTTAGGCTTCACATCCAACCTTCCACCCCACCCCAAACACCCCAAAGAAAACCCACACACACAAACAATTACATTCATAATCCAGAAACGATACAAGTCCAGATATATCCTTCTCCAGTATGTATATACATGAGTCAACTTGTCTAAATGCAGAGGGTGACTTCTTTACACTTAAACTTACAATATACATAAACAACATTCAATAACTCATAACCAAGAAAACATTAGTGACTAAAGGTACGTCAAAACTCTCCTTCATTTTTTTTCCCTTTACATTGCATTGCTTTTCCATCTTTTAAAGATGAAAAGCAGGGGTATCCTTATGTTTAGGTATCATATGAATCTTAGAACAAAACATTCAAAAACTATCAACTTTACTTGCAAATTGTGGATAGGATTCATGACTGTTTTGTATGTAACACAGCAACAAAAGCAAGAATCGGTAATATTCGAAATGAATATAGTTTCATATTGGGGGGGGTGGGGGGTAATCAGACAGCTTCATTGCTATGTCATACGCACCATCTAACACTATGGTTTCCATATATTTTTTTTTTTGGTCAAATGAAACTTCATCGAGACAAGAGGCTGAAAAACAGCACACCATAACAAGATGGAAGGAAAATAACTCAATATTCTCCTCTAAGGCCCACCAAAGTGTTCATTTTTAAAGTTGATTAGAGAGAAAATTGGTTCAAATAAACAAAAGGTACCAAAATTTTATTTTCCCCTTATCTTCTCTACATAATCAAACATCAGAAAAGGAAAAAATAAAAATTTCTTGTCCCTTCCTTTCTTCTATTTGCTCTTTTTCTTTTCCCAAAAGCTTATCGTTCATACAGGTGCAAAACACTCAACTCCATTTGAAAATTAACTTCTCAATTATCCCCACTGAAAAGGCAAACTTTACCTGAATTGCTAGAACTGTTCAACGAAACGGAAGAGGAGCACCAAAAGCATACTACTATCATTTAAAAACAAAAGGGTGAGGATAGTGAGGACTGAGGAGGCACACAACCAATGCAACCAAAAGCAGAGTATACATTCAAGCAATTGCAGCAAAACCCTCTAGAATTCAAGGACTAACCAATGAAAAAATAACATAAAGAGCACAAGAAAGAGAGCAAGCAAGTCTTATCCAAAAAAAAAAAAAGGCAAGCAAGAAACAATACAAAACAAAAACCCAGATAAAACTCGAGCAATTTGCAACAGACCCTTCAAGAAACAGTAAATTTCACAACCAAAGTGTGAATCTTTCCTAGACAATGCAACCACAAGTTAAAACCCAATTCAGAAATTGAAGCATATATGCAAGAAAAACCCTGAAAGACCAAAAATTTGACAATTAAACCACAAAAGAAGCAAAAGGGTATTTGCAAAATTAGAAAACCCACCAAGAGCCAAGAGCTGAGATTTCTTGGTAGAGCCAGAATAAGAAGGCGAGGCAGAGCCATGTTGCTGCTCCTTTTTCTCCTTGGAGGACGAGGAGTGAGACGACGTCGTCGCGGCCTTCTTAGCCGCCAAGGCCTGCTCCGGCGTGCCGTACTTTCTGGGCCTCCCTCGCTTCCTCTTCGCGGGCTCAAGTGGTGACGTCACGGCTGAGGAGGGCACGGAGTGAGTGTACACCATGTGGGTGCCGTCAGTGGAGTGGGTATTTGGCATGAGGCCATTGGTCGGCGACGCGGCGGTTGTGGTTGCGACTGTGGCGGCGGCTGCGGCAGCGGTGGCGGTGTTGTTGGGGTTGAAGTAGGAGCTCAGTTGGTGTTCGTTGGGTTCCATTGTTGTGGTTTTGAGCTTTAGAGAGAGAAAGCGCGTCTGTGTCGAATTTGCACAAAAAAAATTATTTAATTTTAATTTTAATTGTTTTTTGTTTTTTGTTTTGTTTTGGTTTTGATTTTCTTGGTGTGCGCTTTTATATGGGTGGCGTGGGTTTAAGCCGTTGGATTGGGCTTCGGTTTGATTTGACATTTTGACTCCCCACCGGTCTACCGTGCATACTTCTTTATTAGCTTTTTTTGTTAATCTATTTCTATTTAAGTTTATTTCCAATGGGAGAGAAATTCTATCTATTTCTTCACTATTTTTTTTTTCTTTGAAATTTTACCTTCTTCGTCGACGATGGCTGTCCCACCGGCGGCGCAAAACTACACCAACGGCGGACCTAGAGGACCTCGAATCTCGACTACTAATCGCGGGAGGAATAGTCGCTAACCTATTGCCTAATGCATTCTTTACTTTGTAACAAACAATCAACTAAGTGAAAATTGTTTGTTACTAACACAAAAAATACACACGTGGGGCTAATTATTCAACAAGTCTTTAGTCTAGGTGGGTCAATTTTTATTAATTTGGTAGCTTACCAACAAGCAACATCCCTAATACCTAAGGCCAACATACCAATTATGTGGGGTTAACTCCCAAAATTTGTAGATTAATATGACTAAAGTTTTTTTTTTTTCTTGAAATGAAGAATGTAAGTATTGTTGGAGTAGGAATTAATTTTTTTTATGAATAGAAATTTCATGACATAATCAGTTACAGTTTTACAGATGTATGAAAAGTCATAAAGTAATAGGCTTGGATTTCTTCAACCAAAAAGAAAAGAAAAAAAAGAACTTTGTATTTCTTTTGGCCCTCGGCGATAAGGCTTGTTCAATAAGTCCAAACATTAAGTAGCAGTTGGTTCGGTTAAAAAGACGTAACCGTTGAATTTCAACAAGAAACAAAAAGTGGTAAGTTACAGGAAAGTTGTTTTCTCCTCCCTGGATTTAGACCCTTTTCTTTCTTGCAGTTTGTACTTTGTGAACATAAAATCACATACTGGCATGGCTTTCTTCAAAGTTCAAAATTTGTTCTTTCAATCACAGAAATAATCTGATCAATTAAAAAGCAGCACAGAAATGACAGAAGCATCATCACCTCCTCATATTTCCAACAACAAAAACACCACTGGGATCACATTACAGGATCATCATGGTCAGTATTTTACCCCATTCAGTGTCTTTGTTGGGTTCAAATGTGTGTATTTCTTTAAGTTGGCTATCCATTTTGCTAAGTGTTGAACCTGGAATTCGAAATCTAAAAACTTGAGAAGAATTTGGAATGCAAGTTTGAAGTTCGAGTTTTGTGGTGTTTTACTTAAGTTTCCTGAATAAAGAACAAATGACTGCTAATTTTCGCTTTATTATAATTTGAGATTGAACTATCTTATGTGGATCATGAAATAGTTGCACCATGAACTATGTGACTGTTATAGGTGGAGACCACAGTAAGAAAGAAATGGTGAAACTCGAAGTTGATGGAGGAGGAGACTTGTCTTTGGGAGAAGCCAGATTCTGTGATGGGGTGTATGATAAGCCTCTTTCATGCTTTGGTTGTGGCATTGGGTGGTTCTCGTGAGTCCTAATCCAAATATGTTTCACTTTTTCCTGTGATTTAAGGAACAAATGGACACAGATTTGATGTTTTGATGAGAGTTTGAAATGTGCTTTTTTTTTTTCCTAGCAGATTTCTAGTGGGATTTGCTTTTCCACCACTATGGTACTATGCTACAGTGCTTTATTTTGGGAATGATCTTAAAGACCCTAGAGAGAGACCTGGCCTTGCAGCATCTGCAATTGCAGTAAGAACAAAACAAAAGTTACTTCTGCAATTTACTTACTGCTGCAAAGTTCTAACTCATCCCCTATTTTTTGTGTAATGACTACAGGCTTTAATTTGCTCGGTTATCGTCTTCATTGCCCTCGTTGTTGTTTTCTGTTAGCAGGTGGTGCCGAGTTTCTTCAAGGAATGCAGAGAATGTGAGCCACAAGGTGCTGATTTAGGAATGAAATTGAAAATACTAGTAGTCAGGAATGTGATTGACATATATATATGAATGTGATAACAGTGACCAGGGTGGTCTGTAATGGCTTTCCCTGCACATGTTCTAGTCTTAATAAGCTGATCTCAAGTTTGTGTCATTGGAGTTTTTGTTTTCCTTTCTACGACATGTTGATGGCTTTTGGAACAAGAAAAATAAACACAAGAACTGAATATATCCCTGAAAGGCAATATTATATCTCGCCGAACAACCAGAGATTAAAGAAAGAACAACATTAGAGGATTTTAAATTAGCAGATGATTCACTACAAATCAGTTAAACAAAACCACCAACTCTTCTCGCCAAAAGCATACAACCACCAAAAGCCCACATGTGAGAGTGCACACACAATGTGAACTTCTGGCGTGTACTATGGATACAACAGACAGGGAACAATGCCGATTTATATACCAGAAATAAAGGTTTCACTTGGCTTAACAATTTACCAAATCCTCCGCCGCATTTCTAGACCTTTTCCTTTTGGGCCTCCTCAGCAGTGGTTTCCTTGGTAGAACCTGGTGCCTCATTATGTGTAGTATGTGACTGTGAGCTCTTAAGTCCTTCCAACTGCAGCATAGTGCATAACAGTGGCTTAAATGAATAACAAAATGGGAGTGTTTGGCATACACAGTTCAAATAAAGATAAAAACAAAAATGCAGGCTCTTAAGATACTACCATATGTTGGTTCACAGGAGAACAGCCTGGAGACAACCTTTCCAGATTATATACACACATACCCAGCAAGTAAATCTAGCAGACTGACCTATTCCACATATCTCATATGCCACCACAAAGAGCGTCATACTTAAAAAAAGCTATAGACAGATCCACATTTTCATAGTCATCTAACCAGCTGTGTAGTAGATATGTTTTCGCCACGCATCAAAAAACAGAAATAGTTCTAAAGCTCAAATTGGTACGAGTCACAGACAGATTACATTGGCGGATCAAGAAGTATACATGCACGCCAGCTCGTGCTTTCCATCTATGGCCTACTTTAACAGACAAACACTCATATTTTCTGGTAATTCCAATTCAAAATTATAACTTTTAATGACTTCATTACTCGTATAGATTTGATCATTTAAATAATAGAAATGGTTAGTTAGTGGGTAGTTAGAACTATGGATTATACCTTAGGTTGTACACATGTTTGAACTTTTGCCATTCTCCTCCTAATTAAGTGTGCAAGTGTAAAATGCATACTAAACCTAATCATATTTATTACTTGCCTTTACATGATTTTTCACAAATATTCTGACATAGTTTATCACCCTATGGCCAATATGTTATTTAAAACTTCAGGGATCAATCGAAATCGACTGCTTATACTAAGCTCAAAGTACAAGAAGCAGAACAGTACCTCTGCGCTGGTTTCTTGGTATGCTGCAAAAAGTTGGTTATACTTCATCTGCAACTCTGATAGTTCAGCCTGTAGCTTTTCATACTCGGACAAAGATGGACCCCCTAACTTTTGTTGAACGAACCTGTCACATAGAAACTGATCACATACACAAGTTGAAGACTGAGCAACAATGCACAATGAGATTTCAAGAAGAGAACCCAGAACTGTGAATGAAATCAAAAGCTCACATCTATATGACTATATTTCATCGAGTGATATGCAAGAATGAACAAATAACTAATAACATATAAACCCTTGGGCAATTATTCAACAAGTACTTACAAACTTTACTAACCTAGCATAATAGATAATCACTGAAAGAAAATGGCATTTATAGGATGTAATGTAAATTAACTTATTGAGAAAGCAGAAAGTTCAAAACTTGATTCTGGGTTCTAATTGAGAGCATTTGAATCACAGGGTCAAAGAAATCAACTCACTCGAGCGCAGAGGAAGGCTTGTCATTTTGCTCGTACAATGCAACCAAAACTGTCCCAGAAAATACAAAAAAAAAAAAAGACAGATTGAATGAAAATGCACATCGATTAATCAATAAAAAGATCCAATCTTCTCACAAAAAACAAAAGGAAAAAACTGGATTAAGCTTCACATCAATAAAGGACAAACCTTTGGTGAGCGCATCAAGAACTCCACTGGATTCTAAGTACTTCCTAAAAGCTTCTTTCTTTGCCTCTTTTTCCTGCCAATACATTCATCACCAGAGGGTGAGTTTAACCACAAGATTTGCAAAATAGAGAGTGGTTGAAACCCTTTGATGAAAGACCCAAGAAAGAAAATGAAAAAAAATGGAGGCTGAATACCTCCTTGTTGTGCATCATGGTGATCTTCTTCTTCTTCTTGTTTTCTCTGTGCTCCTGCTAATCTGCTTTGCTTTGATTGGGGATTTTCTTTCTTTAATTAGTCTGGTGTGGGCCCACCTTATTTTTATTGGTAATGGTGAGGAATAATGACACTACCTGCTGCCTGGAATGCCTGGTGCCTGCTATTAGCCTATTAGTCCAGAGATGATCAGTAGGTCAAACCATTATTTGACCATATAGAATTTTTGTTTTTTTGGACAATATATAGGATTTCCATTTTTGTTCCTTTCAGATCATATATTGGTTTTTTTTTAAATTATTTCATTTGAATAATTTTTTTTTTCCAAACACGTGTATTCCCATATTTTGTACACTGCTTGAAAACCTGTTTTCAAGATCAGTTAGCAATATCTGCTGCTCTTAGACCAAATCATCACAACAATTCAAGCAAGAAAGAGAAACTCCAAGTAATTTTTAGTACAAATCACAAGCTTGTAATGCAAATTCGGCACTGTCGAGTTCATTCAGTGGGCATGTTCGGGAGTCTATGAATCAAGTGAAGGGGACATGTTCCCATGACATGTATTGACTATGAAACATCATATCTCCGTTTAATAAGAACACAAATTACATTGAAATGGATCGAACTCGTGAACCTATCCTAATTCTAACTCATTTTGCCATCATCCCTGTCACCTTGTGCTCGATGGCTTGAATCTAAATAATTAACAGAGACTAAAGATCACCAAAAACTACGTCACCATCTAACTTATCAACAAATACTCTCTCTCACTTCTCAAAGTGGGAAACGTAATTCCATCAGATACACCCAACTTTCACCATGACAACCACGTGGGAAGCAGCAATAGTGGAAGCATTACTAACAAGCCATACTGCACAAAGGAATCAACATCTTCAATTTTTCCGACCTTGTCATTAAAAGTTTTCCACAAGTGTCTGAAAGCATCTTGTTGATCCTGCGGCGTTCATTCCGTCCCATAATCAGTGATGTAAAGAAGCAAAAGTTTATGCATCGACACAAAAAGGATATAGAAAAGTCACCTCTTTTTTTAGGTCACTGAATTGATCCTGACCATCTGAATCTGCCAAAGTTCTTCTTTCATCACCATTGACTGTTTTATCAACGGGCGTCTTGATTTCAGCTCTGCTGAAACTTTTTCTTGAAAGAGCTTTATAAGCCGAATCAGTATGTATTGTTTCCATGACTGATCCAAAGAAGTTTGTCACAGGTACCTAGAAAGAGAGACAGAGGAGGAGCTCCAATCTGAATCAAAATATCTCAACCGGCTATATTGTGCCAACATATTTTAAGCGGAAATTCACAAATGCAAAAGCAAGTAGGAGGTAGCTACAATAAAATTTATGAAAGAAATTGATAGCTGTTGCTTCAGGTTAACCCTGAATTATAGGATAAAACATGCCGACCAGCTTTAAATAGCCATAGGAACAAAGGTTCTAAGAAACCAGTTTTCCAACCATGAAAAAGCCACGGAAATTCAAGAAGCATCATAAAATTAAACCTTATATATGATATTTTTCTTAGGATAAAACATGCCGACCAGTTTTAACTTGCAACTAGATTCATGAGAAAATTGGTACTTCTTACAGGTAATATAAGTGCTCAGACTGAAAATATACAATTAGCAAACATGACATAATATTTCCCATCAAGTCAAACAAGCAACTCCTATAGATCAGATTGAGAAGATAAGTCTATATTTCAATACCTCTTCCAGACGTCGCTGGTATAGATCTGTTCGGTAATATGCAGTAGACATCAACAAGCTTGGGTGATAAGAATTGAAAAGGCTGCAAAACCATAACCAAAGGCCGCAGTTGATATAATACCATCTCTAGTATGAAATTAAGGTATGAATCTCTTCAACGAGAAGAACTATAGTGAAAGAAGAGCCAAAAATACATCTGCAAGTTTCAAGATAGGTTCTTTTCCCTGTCTATATGGTTTAATCTGACTCACAATATTATCAAATAGGCATAGGCAAAGTGGCAAACATCTTATATAGGAAAGAGAAGTGTACAATCAAAGAGGAAATGTTAAAGTCTGGTTGGGATTATTCTAGACTGTGAAAGATTCGAGAAAATGTTTGAAAGCAGCCATTAAAATTGAGCATAGCACACCATTCAATTTCTTTGCACCGAAAATCAAGGATGAGCGATGAGCAAAACCAAAATAAAATCCTGCAATAATTAGAAATGACTTTTTCTTCCCCAAAAATCATTACATGCTGCAATTGTGATCCTTCCATAAATTAAAGAAATGCACCCTCTGTTTTGACTAAATTCTAAGAAATACTTTTCAGTAGCCATAGATATTATAATGAAAACGGAAAACCACCTAAAGCTAGATTATTTGGTCGGAATTATACAGAACTGCAAATCAGAAGGGATCTATAAATCAAGAATTTTATACCGAAGCAGCTGCAGTGCATACAAGTGCAATAGAAGAAAGGGAATGAATCAAGATGTGGAAAGAAGATAAACACATCCCATACAAGTAAAGTGGAACATGATATCAGTCTATAGTATCAGTATACAAAAGCTAACTTCAATATACCTGCTCAAGGAGGCATTGTCATACATATTCAGCCTCTCAAAAAATGCAAGAGTGTAAAATGTAAAACGATCCACAACCGAGACACCAACCTGTATCAATCAAACAGTACACAGGAATTAGATGATATGTCACTAAGTTGTATCTAATACCTGGATTTGAGTTGAATTAAGGACATGGTGTAGCAGTCCTCGGCAAAATAAGTTTAAAGGTTGTAAAGATGGTAAATGATGTACATCAGAGTCCAAGTGATGCGAGTATGAGTTTTCCCCTTTCATGCTACTTCCAATAGCCAAAACACCCGGTGATTGAAGCTGCAAAACTCAGAAGCGACCTTTTATTTAGTATCAAGTCATTCTCATGGACCAGATTGTAAAGGTATAATACAAAGAATAGAAACTCTCAGAGTGTCATATTTATGTAAAAACACTATTACGAAGTGCAACAAAGAATTTGCCACTTGGTTAGCAGTGGCTAGATGATATTTAAAAGGGCATCTTCCAAATGCAAAGGAACAGAGATTGTACATAAACATAGATGCCCCAAACAAATCTCACAAAAAAACATAGCTCTCAGCCTCTCACAGTAAAAAAATACCTAGGAATTCATGCATCAGTAGGAGCAGATCACAAACCTGAGAGAAGAGAGTAGCAGCTTGGCAAGTGTCCACCATTATCAGCAGCTCCTTGAACCTGAAATTCCAACCACATTATCAAATTTAGATGAGTTCATCATCAAAATTTAGATAAGTTCACTATCTAGTAGAGTAGTAGTGATGATCAATATGAACAGTCATCAAGATAGATATGAGAATAATTAATATGTTGTATAAATAAAAATGTACCAAACTAAATTTCAGATAGATAATATCATAAGAAATGCAAACTATTGTTTTTATGCCTAGCAACGGTGATAGAGGTAAAGATTTCTAACCTATGCTTTTCTTTCATCTGTTTGACAGCATCAGCTAAATCATGACTCTGGAGCTCTTCTGAGTCTTGAAATTTTAAAAACTCATCTCCTCCATGTCCTGTCATATACAAAAGAATGTGGCTTCCTTCATCACTTAAAAGACGCTTAGATCTTGGAACAGCAGTCTCATGGCGCCCAGTCAATACACGTAAAAAATTTTCAACCGTAACTTCATAACCTCGATAATCTACCTGATAGATTCAGTTTCATAAATCAGTCATGTTTGGAATTCTTTGTCAGACCAAAAAGGTCATCTTTGGAAAACGCATCTGTTAGAAGTAAAAGTAAAAGACCTAACCATGGACAAGAAAGCTCACCTCAACATTATCTCCATACAAGTTAAGTCTGTGGTTTTCATTGTTAAAAACTTGGGCAGGATACTTGTTCCTAGCATTACAGGCCATGTCATCTGCCAGCATAAGTATTATCCTCTCATCAGGTATTCCAAGTCGCTTAACAGTCCTGTAAATCAAAAGAAAACAGACTGAACTATCTATGTAAGAAAAGAAAAGAAGATCATCTAGGAAAAGAAGGCATGTATACTTACCTGTACAGGGATAACGTATTGGCCATGTGTCGATAATTAAACCTGATGAAAAACATTTGGTATAAAAAGTCAAATTGCCATTTGATAGAACTGTGAAAGCTTGAAATAGTTTACAGCTAAAGATTCTTCACACTACTTCAGTATCATTTTTAAAGAATTTAGTGGCATATTTGATTCTCTAGAATGAACCTTTAAGATGAAACTAGTTATCTTAGTATACCCCTTGATTGCAAAATTAATGTTTAAAATAAAGTACTGATGCAAACATCACGAGGCAGGACAAAACATCTGTAGTTTCTTACTTCCAACAAGACTAAAATATGGCTATTACACAAGTTTAAACCAATTCCTAAGCCGAAGTTAAATTAGAATACGGATACATTCCAGTTATCAGTTTTGAATTGTTGCCAAGGATGGTTCAAAAATTGAGCAACTAAACCTGAACTTGAATATAAACAAGTGTGTCCAAGAAGTCAAAACTAAGACATAAGCAGGTTATTGAAGCACACCCCAATTTTTGCAAATTTTAAATTTTTTCAGAGAAGCTAAAAAATTAAAGGAAGCAAATTTTTACAAGGGTATCGTTAATAACCAAAAGTTACAACATGGGTACGATTTTTTTTACACAAAATTGTAAATACAAGTTGATGAAAGTAAAATGAAGCTTAATTACCAGAAGCGAGAGGTGCAGACCAGAACAGCCCAATTGTTAGTGTGCATAGTGGTCTCGGAAGAAGAAGAAGGAGAACCAAATGCCACGCAGTTGCCGACGGTGATCGGACCCAGAAGCAAAAACGCGGCAACCACCACTACGGCATTGGATAAATTGCACATCTTGAAGCGCATCATTATGAAATTTGGGCACAATTTGTCAATAAGAAAAGGAGAGGTGACAAACAGTAAGCAAGCAAGAAGCTTTGCGTTGAGTTTATATGGAATTAGAGACCCAAAGCTATTAATGGCTCAATGGGTCAATCCAATTGTCATCTTGACCGAGGCGCCTTCGAATCTGAAGAGTGAAGACTGGTTATGTACCGTGGCTATTTGTGTTTCTTTTTCTGGGAATTCTATATACACCAAAACGACATCGTAGACTCTTTGTGGGAAAGGACACGGAGACTTCTTCTCTTTTTAGTCTTTTTTTTTTGCTTCAATTCTCTTATTGTTGGGTTATTCTTTTAAGTCAGGAGATTCTCTAGTGAGGACCACTTAAATGAGTACCACTTGAGTACCACTTGATTAATGGTTGTGATATCTATTTTTCGATTACATCTCGACAAATCAAACCGTTCAATATTAAGATATTCATGAGTAGATCACTTCTACAAATTTTCAACAAAATTTGAAATCGTTAAGCTACCGAACTACACCAAATAAATGGACGAACAAAATCTGTCAATTTTGAACCATTCATATTCATAAATGATAAATCACAATTATAGATGACTTAACGATTTTCGATTTCATTAAAAATTTGTAGAAGTGATCTACTCATAAATATCTAAATATTGAACGGTTGATTTGTCGAGATGTAATAAAAAAGTAGGTCTAATCGAGTGGTACTCATTATAATGGTCCTCACTAGAGAAGCTCCTTTTAAGTCATATGAGGGTATTTCAAATAGTTTTCACTTCGAATCAAATTGGCCGAAATCAGTGTTAGAATCGAGGTAATTGGTCGGAACCAGAATTTGAACGGTCCTGCTCTGTGTTTTGACTTTTAAAACCATAATCGACTCTAAGCCAATTAAACTGAGATATAAACCGGCATAGAGGAATATCCGTAACGGACACTTTCTTACTAAAACATTACAAAAGTGATAAGATTTCGTAAGGAAAATGTCATTTTCATTGATATTAAAAAAGAAGTACATTCCGTTTATTGCGTGCCATTTGTGATAATTTCTTCAACTTAACTAAGAATAACGAAACTAAGGTACTAAATAATGATAAGCCTGTTGTTAAAGTGATTAAACTCTTGTTTTTAAATATGGATAAACGAGTAAGGATTATAATTAGTGGTATTTTTGTGCCATAAATTTTGGACCCAAGAAACTAGTATACGTGTCGCTCTAATATAATCCTTGAGAATGAATACTAATAAGAATTTGGTCATTTCAAAACTGTATTTACTTTTCACACTCTGAGGTGAGGGAGTGAGGGTTTAACAAGGGCATTTTGCCAAAAGAAAATTCACTCGATTCAAAATGCACCAATGGTTCACCATCCCCTCAGCAAATCAAAAGCATATGGCTATTCCAACCGACCCGTCTAATGCTTAACCCAATGGCGAGAGCCGCTCAAGCAACCTAATTCCACGGCCCAGTCGACCCAGCTCGCTTAGCCTCACCTTGGCCGAGCCCGGCGTTTCACGATGGTCCGGTTAAAGAGAGGTGGGTGTCCAGAATTGAATCCGCCCACACCTTCAATTAAGGACAGCCAAGGATGAGGGATGGGAGGCAAGGAGAGGATCTGGATCGTTACAGTAGAGAAGAAGAAAGAGAAAGGGGCAACCACTGCAAGTGGTCTAGTGGATCAGCGTCCAAGTTGGGAACCCCCAACCCGCGTTCGAATCACGAAGCTATCAAAGTGGCTATGCACTGTGCTGCAATGCACAGTTGGAGCATTTCACATGCGCCGCATGGATTAGTTTTTGGGCCTAGGAAGTTTTTGGGATACCTTGACTCAGGTTTAAAAAAAAAAAAAAAAAAAGGGCAGCAGGGGCAAAAAAGAGAAGAAAAAAAAGGTATTCGCATAGTTTTTATTGGACACGTGTCCGAGAGTGGCTAACTCAAACTCAGAGCTCCTGAAAATAATTCTCCCTCCATTTCTAACGAATTCTTCAAAACCCAGTTCATAACTTACGAGCCTGAGTTTCTCTCTCTCTCTCTCTCTCTCTCTCTCTCTTTCTCTCTCTCTCTCTCTCTCTCTCAATCAAAGAGGTACTACTCTCTCTTTCTCTGGGTCTGATAGCATTGTTGGGGTTTCGGTTTCTTGAAGATGGTAATTGGTCAATTCTTGGTCTTTGCTTTCCTCTTGCGTGGTAATGCTGCTATTTTTCTGCTCTAGGTACTGTGATTTAGGTTCAGTGGTTTCATTTTTTAGCTTTGTTTTTGATTCTTGGAGGTGGTAACCTGCAATTTGAGGCTCCTTTGTCATATGGGTTTATGGAGAATTGAACTGTTGGGGTTTTGATTTTCACTCTAGGTTGCTGCTTTACATTGCTTTCTCTATAGATTGATAATTGTTTGTCTCTGTAAATAGGGCTTTCTGGTGCTGTGATTGAAGTTCATCCCTCAGTTTCTCTCTCTCTGGTCTCTACACGGAAGCAATTCTCAGGTACGACTCTCTCTTTCTATAGGGTTCTTGGGGGTTTCGGTTTCTTGAAGATGGTAATTGGTCAATTCTTGGTCTTTGCTTTCCTCTTGCGTGGTAATGCTGCTATTTCTCTGCTCTAGGTACTGTGATTTAGGTTCAGTGCTTTCATTGCTTGTCTTAGTTTTTGATTCTCGGAGGTGGTAACCTGCAATTTGAGGCTCCTTTGTCATATGGGTTTATGGAGAATTGAACGGTTGGGGCTTTGATTTTCACTCTAGGTTGATATGTGTAGATTGATATGTGTTTGTCTCTGTAAGTAGCTATTATGTAGAAATCAATGTTCTTTGTGATGTAGTGAATGGATCCACTGATCCTTACTGTGTTTCAAGAACATCAGTAGCGTGATAAGAGATTTCAGTAGAATTTGCAGAGAAATTAATGTGATAAATACTTGCTTTCTGGTGCTTTGATTGAAGTTCATCCCTCAGTTTTTGGATTGCTTTTCTATTTTTGCTATTTGGGTATCTTAAATTCTGGAAATTGACCTCAAATTACTTGCTTTCTGGTGTTGTGATTGAACTTCATCCCTCAGTCTTGACTTTATTTTCTATTTTTGCCTATTTGGGTCTCTTAAATTCTGGAGATTGACTTTAAATTACCCTTTCAATTGTAGCTGGGCATGCAATTTAGAAAACCAAGACTCAGAGAGTACAAAAGGAAACCATGAAATAACACTATAGTGTATGTTTGATTATCTATTTTGCCTATAAGGGTGATTTCAAATAGCTCTTCTCAGAAGAATCTGGGTATTGAATTCTCTGCTAGGAATAATCTGCAGAACTTATGGTGACACCCGGTGTTCTTGAATTAAAATATGGATAATGTGTACTTTGTCTCGCATAAAATGGAAACCCATTTCTTGACCCATTGATGTGCTATTTGTTGCCTTGTTAATTTGGTTTTGGTTAGGAAATGTTAGTGTTGTGTGTTTTTGGCACAAAGGGAAATGGGTTAGTGAGTCAGTTCTAATGTATGAATCTCATTGAATTCACATGTAAATCTCTCAGATTCTCTGAGGCAATTAAAATGGCAGACGATAGTACAGGTCAGGGAAGTCCAAAAGAGGCATCTGTGCCACCAGAACTGCCTGCTACACAATTGGAGGAGTCCAAAGTCTCTTTTCCATGGATGGTCAGACCAGAGCAAGGAGTACCTCAAACTGGAGGTGTTCAAGAGTCGGAAAAAGAGTTACTTGATATTCTTGAAAGGATCAGAGCAAGATCATTCAAAAGAATTGAAGCAATTAAAAGGGGATCTCAACCGGTTCAAGCTGAACCAGTTGCTAGGTGTAATGATCAAATGGTTGGACCAGGGACACCACAGGAAACCATTCCAACACAAGAAAGGTCCAAGGTTTCTTTCAGAATAGAGAAAAAGTGTTTCACTAAACATGAGTCAGAGAAATCATCAAGGGTTGCAGCATCACAACATTCTTCTGCTTGCAAATTAAAACTCGGAGGAGCATTTTCACCTGAGAAGTACTCTCAACAAGACCTTCTAACTCCTCAACACAAATACTCTCAAGGTATATATGTACATTCCATGCACCCTTAGTCTGTTGTTTTGAATAGAGCTTCCGTGATCAAAGACTCATTAGCATGCTTTAGTGCTGAACAGAGATGATCAATTGAGCACAGTCTTCCATTGTATGATTTTCCTACTATTTCAACGTTAGCACTTTCATTGTATCTTCATGATCTAATTTCTCTGTGGTACCGTTTCTCTGGCAGTAGCAGGTGATGGAAGTCAGTCCAGTGCCAAACTTAAGTTTCATGTATATAGAAAGACAAGTTCATGGACAGGGCCAGGGAACCGCAAGGTCAGACCAAAGGCCCCACAGCAACGAACACCTCAAACTCTTCCTAGAGGGTCTAGAGGGTCTCTTCTCTCATTGAGCATTCGAAGAAGGTTAGACTTTAGCTCATCGAGCATGCACCAAAGAGCCAGAAAACTGATACGGAAGGCTCTATACTCAGTAAGTACATGTTTAAATGTTGCATTTCAAATATTGAACTGTTGTGACCGTAGTTCTCCAATATTATTTATAGATGCTACTATACTAGTTCTTAAATGCTGATGTGTGTTTGTGTGTGTGTGTGTACATACACAGAGAAGGGCCTGTGTTTGTGTATGTGTCTACTTGTTTGTACTTACAAATTTTTGTAATTGGCAGAAGCTGTACAAAAAGCAAATGGAAGGTCAAATAAAGAAGAGACCAATAATCAGGCCAAGAATCAAACCAAGGATGGGCCAAAGAATAGTTCTGACAGAGCTAATGGCTGAGAGACGTCCCAAAAGACATGGTAGTAACTTGCCAATCCACACAACAACAACTGCAGGAACATCACAAAATCTTCCGGATCTTCCACCTGAGATTTTGCAACATATATTGTCTCACCTGCCCTTGGACGCTTACTTCCGCGCCAGGTCTCTGGGGAAGTTCTGGTACTCTCATCTTTCCGATCCTACCTCGATGCAGCCACATTCCATCATAGTAGTCCAAAGCACAGCCTCTACATGTCATGGTTCATATTTGGAAGGCGTATTTGGTGTGGAAATAGGCAAGTCCATCACTGGTCTGGACTATTGTTTCAAGTTTTGCAACTTTCCGGGAGAGCTGAGGCATATCATTGGAGCATGCAATGGTTTTCTGTGCATACGTATATGGCACCCTTTTCCAGTTGTCGATGAGCAATATATCATCTACAATCCTGTAACCTTTGAGTGTTTGTCACTCCCCCAGCCTCCTATTGAAGTTTTTGGAGGGCTGGTAATGTATGGATTTGGCGGTACAAGTTCAGGTGTATATAAGGTGGCGCTATTCACTGTGGAAGATACTATTGTGCTCAGCATTGGTACAATTGGGTGGAGGAGAGAGAAGAGATGGGAACGGGTACCTTTGGCAGGAAAATGGGATGGCAGCTGTAAGGATGGAGTCTGTTTTGAGGGTTCTCTGCACTGGATAGGGAGGCAATGTGTCATAGTATTTGAATTGGAAGGCGAAAGTTTTCTGGAGTTCTCCTTCCCCCCTCAGGTAGATAATAGATATATTGCTACTGTGGGAGTCTTAGACAAGTATTTGTCTCTTGTTGCAGCATCCGAATCTGATATAAAGCTGTACATCATGAACCAATATGGAAGAGATGACTCCTGGGAGCTCAGGAGGGTCGTTAAGGATCAGCAGTATAAACTACAAACAAAGGTCCTCAAGTATGGAGATGTGGGACAGCTGGTCATTCTTCATGAAGATCAACTCGGGATCATTGCATCAGGAGAAAACGAAATCGTCTCTGTCGAGATAACTAAACCCACAAAAGGGGGAAAACTCAAGGCAGTGAAAACCGCATTTGTCTTCCTCCCAACATTGTTGTCCCTCACAGATGCAGGCTTTCCGATTCATCCAGAAGACGAAGATGAAGATGAAGACAAACACAAACACAAAGATGAAGATAATGAAGATGTGCTAGTGTTGTAATTTTGCTATGTTCCAGAGATTCGTCATAATCTTGTGTCTTTTGCTTTACTTGGAAAAGTGGGGGGGGGGGGGGGGGGGGGGGCGGGGGGTGTGAGGGTAGTTTTTGAATCTGATAAGATTGTTTTTACTAAGAATAGTTCCTTTTGTGGGGAAAGGGTATTACAACAAAGGTTTGTTTGTACTGAATGTTTCTGAGACTATTAATTGAAATGCATATACATCTTCTGCGTACTTGATTGACTCTGTTGATATGTCATGGTGGTCATGTGAATTTCTCCCTTGATTTTTTTGGGGCTCATGCTGGCATGGGTGGTGGAAAAAGATACTACATAACTTTTAATGCTGCATATAGGTTCTTAGTTGTTAAATGTGACCAAAATTTAATGGTGGTTAATACAATAGTTGAAACTAAGAATGCAACTTTTTTTGAAAGTGTTTTTCCTATGAAACTTGATGGAGACAAACCTACTGGTGTGTCTCATTCTTTACCAGAACCTAGAGAGAACCTTGAAACAAAACCAAGGAGAAGCAAAATGGTTAGAAAAGAAACTAGCTTTGGAGGTGGCTTCGAAACCTTCTTAGTTGAAAATGATCCACAAACTTACAATGAACTAATGAAGCCATTAAGTCAGTTGACGCACCCTTCTGGAAAAAAGCCATTAATAGTGAAATAGAGTCAATTCTCTCTAATCACGTTTGGGAACTCGTGGATTTACCTCCAGGAGCTAAAACTGTTTTAGGGTGCAAATGGATTTTTAAGAAGAAACTCAAATTAGATGGGTCAATTGATTAACTATACTTGTTCTTATCTATTTTTTCTCATCATATTTATATAGTACGTTAAGAACAATTAAATATATATAATTAGACTGGTTAAGTATGAGATAACTTATGAGTAGTCAGTTATGAGTTATCTATAATTCTATATATATATATATATAAGATTAGGACTTTTCCAAATATATCCTCCCATAATCGAATGGTTAGCCCAAGATTACAACACACCATACTATTTCATGACTCACATGTAAAGTTGCTTTCCTTGGATCTATTGCACAAACTTATTTAGTAATGATCTTAAAAGAAAATTTAAAAGAAAATTTAAGGTAATTAAGTTGCAAATAATAATTCAAATCTGATGTATCTCTTTCAATTTTAGCTTATTTCAGCTTGAAATTGCATTGGGTTGGTCAAGTAAGACGAGACTTTCTACAAAAGGCTCCACAAATCTGTATTCACCGAACCTGCACTCTTTAACTTCAAAATCATCACCAATGTCATTGATCTTGGGATTCAGCAATTTGTGCACTAAGTTGTCTCTATATTCGTAGTTGATCACTGCTTCACCATTGTTTCTAAACCCACACAGTTCAATCCATCCCGCTGGCAACTGAATAGTTAACAATTTAACCCAAGAGTCCGCCACACCATACTCTTTCATTACCCACATGTCAAATTGTTTCTCCTGTACAACTCCCTGCCACTCAAAAAAAGCAAGGGAGTTGCTATATCTTGAAATAACGGTATAGTCTCGATCTCGTCTCAAACCTTGAGCTTGAGGTATCATTATTTCACCAAATAATTCACTCGACATGTCAAACATAATAATGGACCTGGCCTTACTGGTGACGTTACAGGTATGCAACCAATGAACAGCACCACGGACAAAAACAGCCTGCCAAAGAGGCCAAAAGTCGTCTACCGGAAGAACAGCACTAAGCCTCTTCCAGGAGGGTTGAGCTAATGACCAAATCTCGCATGAGGTTTTCCATCCCTCAGTCCTATATTTCGCAATTCTCAAAACTTTATAGTCATTGGTACACAAGTCATAACCAAAGCCATATGAACCAATATCACCAGGGCTGGTGCCGGGACTTAGCCTGGGCAGCATCACAAACCTTCTAATACAAGGGTTCCAAATTAACGGGGTATAGTCACCAGCAGCAACAAGGCATACTAGCCCGTTACAAGTTCCGACCACATCAACACGCCCATGCTGATGCCGATATAAATCTCTTTTGTCTTTGGCATAATGTGATGTGTTATAATAATCTACCAAAGGATTATTTATAAGCTTGTAATTGCTATACACATCGAATGGAGGATTATCCCAATGCAAAGAGAAAAGCACGCGACCAACCTGTATCACAAGGATTTGATTTTGGTTGCGGCTGAGGTGGGCGTTAATGAACGCAGAGGTTTTGATGAGCGAGTTCCATGACTTGCACACTGCTGTTAGTTTAACCAAAGTTTTGATGGGCAACCTCAGCAAGATTGATTCGATGATTTCCTTAGGAAGCTGCAAGTTGACGCCTAATTTTATTCTTTTGAATACCATCATGCCCTAATTAATTTCTGAGTGCTTGGATCCACCTAAAGTGAGGGTTTAAGATTTTGGCCGGGTATATATATATTGACACATGTATGTAAGTGTTTTTCTTTTCCCATATGGATAGTAATCATAGTATCTTATATATCGTACGTAGAGTGGGGGTAGTTGTGTTCCTAATCCTAGAAGGACTTTAATTCTTTTACCGAAAGGAAAAAAAACATCTAATCTGAAATTCTGAAATATGATGAACTGAGACACTGTGGTGTATGCCCTGATAATTAATTATATGCATATATAGAGCTAAATCACCGATGTCATCATTGGTCTATTGCCTATTGGTACAATATGAACATGAACAGAATTCTTAAGGAAGCTGATCATGCACACAATTCTTAAGGAAGCTGATCATGCACACAATTCTTAAGGAAGCTGATCATGCACACAATTCTTAAAACTTTATAGTCATTGGTACACGAGTCATAATTAAAGGCATATTTACGTAAACATATCAATCTCACTACGGCTAATGTTGGGAATTAGCTTGCACAAAATCACAAACTTTCTAATACAAGGGTTCAAAATTAAGGAGCTGTAGTCATAAGCAGCAACAAGACATATACTAGCCTGTTGCAACTTGCAAGTTCCGACCACATGAAGATGCCCCTTATCATCTAAATGTATGAATTTATATTTGAGGGACAATATTGCATGTGATGTGTACATTATAAGCTTTTTTTTTTCTTTTTCTTTTGGTAAAAGTGATGTGTTATATATATTGTCTACGAAAGGAAATATATCCTCCATTCAATATAAGCTTGTAATTGCTATACACATTAATCGAATGGAGGATTATCCCAATGCAAAGAGAAATTAAAGATCAGAAAGATTTGATCTCGGTTGGAATGAGAGAATTCCAAGACTTGAAAAACTGCTCTGAATTTGCCCAAAAATTTGACAGGCAGGAATTTCTTCGATGATTTCTTTAGGAACTAAGCTGGGGGAAGATATGCGCGCTGCCTGACTCTAATTTTCTTCTTTTGAATACCATCATGCCCTAATGAATTTCTAAATGGATCGAACTAATTAAAGAGTTATGAATTTAATTGAGATTAAGGTCGGTGAATGAAAATCACAAATCCGGAAACCAAATTATATTTTTTGGGCTCTTTAGCCGTGCAATAAGTCTCATCAAGTTTAAAATTTTTCATTATGTAGGAAAAAAATTGCAAATAATAACACTTCAACACAATTTTTTAGGAAAAAAAAAAAAAGCATTGAACATTATTATGTATGAAGGACAAAACTGTATTCATTGAAAGAAAGTTGTAGCTAATTTAATTCAAATCCACTTTATCTTGTTCTATTCGATCTAGCATGAAATTGCATAAGGTTGGTCAATCAAGACAAGAGTTTCTACAAAAGGCTCAACTTCGCAATCATAGCAGTCGTACCCATTAGTTTGAAAATCACCGATGTCATTGGTCTTAGGATTCAACAGTTTCTGTGCACATTTGCTTCTAGCAAGGCCGGTGATCACTGCTTCACCATTGTTTCTAAACCCCCGCAGTCTGATCTGTCTTGCAACTGGCAATTGAATGGTAAACAATTTAGCCCACGATTCCACCACACCAAACTCTTTCATCACCCACATATTAAGTTGTTGCTCTTCACCAAATTCAGGATACTCAAACAAACCTAGAGAGTTCATATATCTTGAAATAGTGACATTTTCTTTTCTCAAAACTTCGGGTATCATCATCTCACCAAATAGTTCGCTCGACATATCAAACCAAACAATGGAATAGGCCTTGTGCGCTACATAATGCAGCCAATGAGTAGCACCACGGAGAAGAGCGGCACGCCACGTAGGCATGAAGTCATCTACGGGTGGAACGGCATCAAGACTCTTCCAGAAGGGTTGGGCTAATGACCAAATCTCGCATGAGGTTTTACATGCCTCAGTCGTATATCTCACAATTCTCAAAACTTTATAGTCATTGGTAAGCGAGTCATAACCAAAGGCATATGATTTAATATCACGACGGCTGATGTTGGGAGTTAGCTTGGGTAACATCACATACTTTCTAATACAAGGGTTCCAAATTAAGGCGGTATAGTCACTGGGGGCAACAAGGCATACTAGCCCGTTACAAGTTCCGACCACATGAACATGCCGTAATTCCGGATAGAAATCTCTTTTGTAATTGGGGGATATTTCATGTGTATTGTTATAAGCTACAAAAGGATTGTGTAGAAGCTTGTAATTGCTATACACATCGAATGGAGGATTATCCCAATGCAAAGAGAAAAGCTCGCGATCCGTCTCTTCGAGATCTACTTTAGCCTTTATTAGAAGGATTTGATTTTGGTTTTGGTTGCGGCTGAGGTGGTTGTGTATGAAGGTAGAGGTTTGGATGAGAGAGTTCCATGACTTGCACACTGCTCTAAATTTTCCCAAAGATTTGATGGGCAACCTCAGGACGATTTCTTCGATGATTTCTTCGGGAAGCTGGGACACGATCCCTGACTCTAATGTTCTTCTATTGAATACCATCATACCCTAGCTAATTTATGAATGGACTAATCGAACTTAAGGCGTTAGGAATTTTTTATTTATAGACATGTAGAGAGAGTACGTACGTATTTTCTATTCTGATAGAGATAAGAGATATACTCTTATAGTAGGATTAGGATTGGTGTTTTCCTGTTCCAAGAAGGACTAGCTTGGTCGAGTAAGGTGACTGAATCCTAATTAAATCTTCCTAAAAGACTATAATTCTCTTACCGAAAGTAAAAGGGAAACTGTTCCTACGGTTCATAGGAATGAATGAAGAGAAGGGGGATCGATATGCTAGTCTGGAGATGGCCGGTAATGCAATGGAGCGAGTGTAACTAACCATAAAGCCTAATATATATGTATATGCTGCAACTTAATTGCCAGGGAAGAAATTCAGAATATCATTGCTGAACCAGAACCAGACATAGAAAATGTTAGTGGAGGTATATGAAAATGTTAATGGAGTGTAAAATGCAAAAAATTGAATTTGGGTATGAAACTGAAAATCACTCCATAGTTCGAGGGTAATTAATCCTATATGATAAGTGGAGCAATTGAGAAACTTGTATGCATGTGCATGATTAATTGAAAGGAGTAGTAAGGGATTTATGTATGGGACAAGTCACAAGCGTCACAGCTAGACCGAAGAGAAGCATGATTGAAATTGATATTCATCAATTTAAATGGAATATTATGATTCGAGTATGTTTTTATATAATATTTTTTTAGGAAAATAAATGCATACGACCATATATACTAGGTTAATTTTAAGATAGGATAAATTTTACAAATAGTCACTCAACTATAACAATTTCGATACTTTGATCACTATACTTTCAAAAATATCATTTTGGTTACTCAACTTCAATACTGTCTTTCACTTTGGTCACTTAATTCCAATACCAACTTTCACTTTGGTCACTTAACTTCAATATCGTCTTTCACTTTGGTCACTCGACTTCAATACTATCTTTCACTTTGGTCACTTAATTTCAATACCATCTTTCACTTTGGTCACTTAATTTTAATTTTAACATGTCCAAAGTATAATTCCTCAAATTAATGTTTAAAATGATAGCTGTATAAAGTTTCAAGTAAAATATCTCAGAGGTCCATAAGTAAATTAATCTGTTTTATAAGGCTAGGGCCTTTATTTGCTTGTCCTCCTCAAGTCAGCTTCGATATGTTGACACAAACACACACAGAGCCACATATGTGTGTGAGCTTAGATATATTGGTATTAATGTGTAACTCTGGTTGGTTGCTTACATTTTTGCATAACTGTCCATAGGAACATGAAACAGGGGAAGGAATTTGTTTGAACGTTCAAAAGGAAGAGGAGGATACTTTTTTTTGGAAAATGCAAGATTGTACTTGGAAGAAAGCATCCTATTATTCAAAGGGGATCGAGTTTGGAGTGAGAGTTAGGAAAGCCCTCAAAAAATTTGAATCTCACAGTGTGGAAGTTTAGAATATAAGAAAGGTGCTTAAGGGAAGTGTACCAGTTGCTATAAGTTTTGGTAAATTCTTGGTTGCAAAGAAATTATCTCTGGAGTCTTACAAAAGGAATATTGTTGAAAAGAAGAAACCTCGTTTCCTTTCAACATTGAAAGAAACGGTCGACAAGACCTATGATGACTCAAAGTTGGAGGAACTAGCAAAGTTTATGAAGGGAGTTCACATTGGAAAAACTAGGAGTTTAGTGGACGTTCTAAAAAAAGATGGGAATTCAAAAGAGTTGAGGGGAACAAAGCAGCATGTGATAAATCTCGGCAGGAGATTATTAGGAGTTTTACTTAAGCTGCAACTAATTATGACCTCAGATGGAGACAAACAAATGGAGGTAAAATTTGAGTCATTCAAATCTCTTTTGGAAGCTGTAAGGGATATTTTGATCCAGCAATCTCCTATTCTGGAGAATCTGACTGACCCTAGCCTCAAGGTATATAATGGTCAACAAATTTTAGTATCAAGACTATGAAATTCGATCTTCCACATGAGGTTTTGCTAGAAATCTTTTCTTGGCTGCCCTTGGATACTTATTGTCAGGCCAAATCTCTTGGCAAGTATTGGTACTCCAATCTTTCCACCCCTACCTTGATGAAGCCACATCCGTTGATAATGGTACAAAGCAGGTACTCAAGGTCGGAAAATCCGGAAGTTATAAAATGGGAAGGTCTGTTTGGGGTGCAGATAACAGATTTAATCACTAACTTGGATCATTGGTTCAAGTTTGCAAATCCTCCGTTGTATGTAAGTATACATAGATGTTTAGCATCTGAAAAATTTATTTTCTGTCGCTGTCCAAAAAAAAAATTAATTTCTTCCAATACCTTAGTAACATTATATTAATTTCATTTCATGTATGTATTCTATCAATGCACCATTCCTTTTAAATGATAGACATGAAAATTTCTCATATATGTTTGTGCAATTATCATGTTACCAATATGGGCAGTACAAATATTGTGAGAATTAAGTTGTCACAAAGGCAATGTGATGTCAAGGAAATGGTTATTCCATTTTGACAATTCAAAGTTTGCTATCATCTTGCTCAAAAATTAAAGAGCAACATTAATTTTCGGAGCCTTATTTCATGAAATGAAATAATATAAAAGAGCAACATTAAAGTGCAAATATTGTTACCATGATAATTGCACAAACATGAAAATATAGACTAGATTTTAAAAGTATAATACGAAAGATAGAAGTCTCAGATTGGGACCTCTATCAGAAGGGGCCACTCTGAGACTTCTATCTTTCGTATTATACTTTTAAAACCCTTCTGATAGAGGTCCCAAAATCTCTTGACTCAATACATTAACAAAAATGTAAGATATAACCCAAGTGTTATCGATCACTTAACTCAATATATTAACAAAAAAGTAAGATATGACCCAAGTGTTATTGGGTTAGGTTTGTTAAGACGCTAATGAAATTATGTTGACAAATGTCCAATTTAGTTTTCACAAAGAGCCTCTCAAATTTCAGAATCAGCCCTCATCCAATTGAATTAAGGAAGGTAACGTAGAGGTGTACACCATGTCCAAGTATGGAGTAGATGACTCATGGGAACGAAGGAAGGTTATCTGAACTCATGGTTGTAATATGCAAACAAGAGTCCTAATGTATGGATGTGCAAAACAGCTTCTTATACTCCTTGTGAGTAATTAGGGATCATTCCCCATGATTCAAACAAGATTGTTTGGTTGGAAATTACTAAACCTCCAACTCCTGGGAAAGTGATGGAATTAACGTAGCTTTTCTTTTCACATTATTTTCACTCTATCAAACATGGTTTTCATTAATGGAATTAGATGCCGGTGAACCATATGAAGCATATGATAATGATTCTAATCATGAGGGAGAAGTTGATTACATCGATGATGATGCAGATGATAATGATGAGAACACCTCATTTTGGGCTATTGGGTTGGAAACCTATGCAGTTCGACTCTTATTGGATTGTAGCATACTTCGCAACTAACACACCAGAAGTCTTGCATCCGTGCCACCACCATCTTTGACTGGTGTTCTCTTGAATGACGGTCTTCCCATTGATTAGTTACTTTTTGTTGCTTTACTTTTTGCAAGAGGAAATGCTCTCTGCCCTGTTACTTTGTTTGTTTCAGGTTTGAGCATCGCCTTTCCTCTGTTGTCCTTGCCTTTATCTTTCTTGCCTCTTTTTGGGGTTTTTATTGAAGTTTAGCCTTTCACCAAAAAAAAAACACACCAGAAGTCTCGTTGTATTGAGAACTTCATTTTTGCAAGAAAAAAAAGTGTTCAATAACAAGATATTCGTGTTCGGATGGGCACGCTTCATGAAGCAAGAACCTTATTTAATACCCAACAGAGATTCCTAAAAGGCATCTAGGATACTAAGAAAATCTATCGGTCAAAAATCTTGCAACAAATGTCAAATTTTGGGTTTTTATTTAAGGAGAATATATATATATATATATATATATAATATTTCGTCAAAAAAGATCATTTTATTTACCTTTTTTCTTTTTCTTTCTGCGGATCTCTGGGTCACAAACAAATGCAATGTTCTATGACAATTGAACTCCCATTGAATTGTAATATTCTTCCTTAGTCGCACAAGGAGTCTCATCAAGTTGTCCCAGGAGAGATCATGGGTTCGACTCCCCTAGGATACCGGCTAGGATGGGATGGGGTGGGGATGTGTAAAAAAAAATTAAGGAGTCTCATCAAGTTTTGAAAATTTCATTTTTGATAAAAAAAAACGGTATTCTATAACAAGGGATTCGAAATTCAAATGGGCGCGCTTTATAAAGTTTTGATGGGCAACCTCAACAAGATTTCTTCGATGATTTTCTTAGGAAGTTGGAAGACGACGCCTAATTTTCTCTTTTAAATGCCATCATGCCCTAATTAATTTCTGAATACATGGATTCAACTAAAGCGTTAGAAATTTGGGTGTTATTTATACACAAATGTATGTATGTGTTTTTTTGGTCCAATGGAGTATCTTATAGTACGTAGGGTGGGAATAGGTGTTTTCCTAGTCCTAGAAGGACTTTAATTCTTTTACCGAAAGGAAAAAAAAATCCTTAGGATTAACTCTAACGCAGTGATGTTGTACGTAGAAGCCAATCTGAAATATGTACGTGTAACTGATCATGAGACACTGTGCCGTGCTAGTTTGGATACATAGAACTCGATCGAATTGGCATAGTCTATCAAATTAATGGTTAATGCACTTAGAACCTTTTAATGGTTAATGTATCGTGATCAGATTGAAATTGGCACAAGTAAACATATATAGATCCAACTCATCCAAGTAATTAACGTGTTACGACTAAACATAAGTAATTGGCATAGTTTGTGAAGTTTTCTTTTACATTGATTGATTGGGCATGCTGCATGCAAGTTTTGTTTATATGATATTTCTTCATATATAGCTATTCATTTGTAACAAGCTAGGACAAGCCTCTTCGAAATCTGTTAGCTGATCTAGTTTACATTTTTGTTGGACAAAATATACCTAGTTCACATTGATTTGGATGGTTAAAAACACTTGGGGTACCGTTTGGTGACATTTTACAAAACAAGTTTTCGTTTTGCAAATATAAAAAAAATGTGTAAAATGTGTTTTGGTAGACTGGTAGTACATTTAAAAAATTAAAAATGCCAGATACAATTTTATGGTTACGTTTTGTAAAACTTTTGTATTTTTAGTAAATAGGATTACTTTTGACTCATTGTCGACTTGCTCTCCTCACTGCCCAACGGGCAATCCAACAACCGCCGAACGGTGGCCACACTGACCGATTATCTCATAGACAAACTAACAAACTCCACCAACCGATTACCGATCTTCGACCAACCGACGACCTCGCCCACCAACCGACGACCTTGACTTCGACCAGTACCGATTTTGCCTTTGGCTCGGTCCATTTGCTCTTCGATCTCAACCGCCAAACGTTCTACATCAGAAGGGCCCAGCCGCCCTCAAAACTTCATTAGTAAAACAACTGAATACAAGGGGGGACATAATGCCTAAATCTCAAATTACAATATGCATCTAGAGAACGTCTCACAATAATAGCATGCGTTATTTATAAAATTAAGACTTTTCCTAATATATCCTTCCATAATTGAATGATTAGCCCAAAATTACACCACCACACTATACTCTTTCATAAATCACATGCAAGTCACATTGTTTTCCCTCGATCTATTGCACGCACTTATTTAGTTGTGATCTTAAAAGAAAATTTAGCTTAATTTCAGCTTAAAATTGCATTGAGTTGGTCAAGTAAGACGAGACTTTCTACAAAAGGCTCCACAAATCTGTATTCACCGAACCTGCACCCATAAACTTCAAAATGACCATGCACCAATGTCATTGGTCTTAGGATTCAGCAATTTCTGCGTGAATTTGTGTCTATGAATGTAGTTTTTTTTTTTGGAAATTGTCTATGAATGTAGTTGATTTCACCATTGTGTCTAAACCCACGCAATCCAATCGATACTGCTGGCATTCTGGCAACTGATCGAATAGTTAACAATTTGAGTCGGCCACACCATACTCTTTCAATACCCATGCCAGTACCCACATGCATGCATGCATTAACCCAAGAGTTCACTTTCTTCTAAGCTACACGTTGTCTCAGGGTGTCAGGTTCTCTCTCTCTCAGTCTCTCTTCTTAATTTGTATCTGTAAATGCTTATTCATCAATAACAAATTAATAACAATTGCCCTTGTCCAAAGTCTTCTAATGGAATGGTGTCATGCAGGGCAATCACACAGACATATAAATATAATATCAACGTACGTACGAAGTTTGGCCACTTCCAAATTAGGGCGGTATATATATATATTATATAGTCAATAGGCATGCATGCAACCCGTTGCAATAAGTTCACCAAATGAACATGCATGCCCCTTCTGATCTAAATGTATGTACTTGTCTTTGAGGGACATATATTGCATGTATATCGATGTGTTATAAGCTAGCTTCTTCTATTTTGGCTAAAAGTGATCGATGTGTTATAAGCTACGAAATTAATTAAGGATTATTCATAAGCTTGTAATCACTATACACATTGAATGCAAAGAGAAAAGCTCACGAACCGTCGACTCTCTAGCTCGTATTTTGACTGCAGCCTTTATCAGAAAGATTTGATTCCGGTTGTGGCTTGTACGTATGAAGGTAGATCGAGGTTGGGATGAGAGAGTTTATCAGGTAGAGGTTGCTCGCGTGTATAATCAGAATTTAAAAGTTCACATTTTTTTTAGCAGAAAGTAAATATTAATTGGCTGAAAGAAGAAGCCTTAACAAGGTGACTCGTATTCACAGAAGATGCATTGGCAAAAAACTAGAAAAAAAAAAGATTCTCACACAAGATGCACCAAAAAAGAACTAGGGATTACTCTTGAACTTGAGCAGTTCAAGAGTGTTGGCTACATAGTAATCCCTAATTCTTTTTGGGTGCATCTTGTGTGAGGGAGGAGAAAGAAAGTTCACATTTTGAGAGTAATCCCTAGCTCGAGTTCAACACTCTCGGCGATCCTGCTGCTCGATCATGGCTCAAAAAGAAGAGCGAGTTTCCGGGTCCAAACTTGTTTGTCTAACTATTGGATTTTGGAGGTGTAGGAAAAGGGGAGGATTGTATAGGCAATGGGGTAAGCAGAGATTTGAGTTCCTTTGGCTTGACGATTTTCTATCAACCAAAGGAGTAAGGGGATCCTTCATCCTTGTTTCTATGTGTGGGAAAAGGGTATTTGGTGTTACTATCAGTAGCTCAAAGCCTCAAACAATGCCATATATATATATATATATATATATATATTATTGGGTTAGGTTTCGTGATCCTCCAAAAAAATTTATATATAGAAATTGTTGGGTCCTCTAAGGGTACATGTGCCTATGCATTCATCTCCTTCCCAACTTTGGTTTCCCTCAATCGAAGGACAAGAGCCATCAAATAACCATTTAGAAGATATGATGAAGATTTTGATTGATCTTGCTACATGTACTTGGAATTGGAATGATTATGGTGTATTGATGATACATTATGGAGCTTTACAAAAATGAATATGTGGTTGTATAGGAAGATATGTTGATGTTATTGTGTAACTTGTGTTGATATATTCAAGTGATACAGTAGCTATTGACTTATCTTTTTTTTTTTTTCTCATTATACTTGTGTAATTAAGAACAAAGATATATAATAAGACAAGGAGTAGTTAAGAACAAATGTTGGTATATCCTCCCATAATCAAATATTTCAAATGGTTAGCCCAAGATTATACCACATGCACCATACTCTTTCATAACTCACGAGTCAAGTTGTTTCCCCTCTATTGCACACACTTATATAGTGGTAGATTATAATTAGTTTCATTCAATGATACCACTAGTTGATTTAGGATTACCTGAAGTTGATATTGAAATGTTGTATATATTTTTCTCGAATACAAAAATCATTATAGTCTAAAAGAAAAAAAACGCCAATAAATCCATTAAAAAAAAAAAGCAGTGAAATTTAGTGTGTTAAATAATGGAAGGAAGTACGGTAACTGATGTAGGGTGAAATTTTGGATTGACCGAGAAAAGAAAATAAAAAGCCCAAAACATTACTGGACACGTTATAATCAGAGAGTCAGAGTTCGACATTAACGATGTGAACTCCTTCACTTTCCCAAACCTGAAAACTCTTCAACTGGAAAAGCTTACTATGCTCGAGCTCAACACTGCGTTCACTTTCTTCTAAGCTACACATTGTCTTAGGGTGACAGGTTCTCTCTCTAAGTCTCTCTTCTCTGTATCTGTAATGCTTTAGTCTTCTGTACGGTACCCTCGGATTTTAGTTAAATTTGATGAAATGGGCAAAAATGGCAGATGGATTTGCAGTTACTGTTTTTCCTTTTCATTTGTTTCCTTAGACAAGAAAATTAGCGGAAATTACATTATGGGTCTTCTATTATCTGCTGTGTTGGTATCAGGCAACTTGTAAAAGATTCAAAATTTAAGGTGTCAAAGGTATTTAGGTTGGGTTTTTCTGAGGAAAGTTTGGTCTTTTCTTGTAAAGGACTTTGTACAATGTCAATGGCTAACCAGATCATAAACAACTACTAGATTCTATGCTATTAAGGTGTTCAATTTAGCAAAGTTTAGAACTTGGATTTGTTTCTTTAGAATTGGTGAAGGGCTTTTTCTCAATTTATCAAATTGATTGATGGGGTTTTCCCCCAGTGGTGCAATATGTTATCTAACAATTATATTCTTGAGAATTCTTACTGTAGTTTGAGACTGCATTTTATTTACATAGAGTGGAAAAAACTTAAAAATTACAAAATCTACATCTAAATATAGAGTTGAGAACACTTTTTGTGATATATTGCTTACCAGATTATGATTAAAGATTGCTTGAGCAAGACGATTGAAGCGTATACCGTTAATACGTTTTTGCTGTTGTGATGATATTTAATACACTTTAGTTACCGGTATCAATTGGACAGGAGTTATTTTTCACGTTTTGAAACATGGACAACTGGTGACTCTGTAGATTTGTGTCTTTTATGTCAATTGAGGAGCTTGAATAAATTCTTGATCTGCTACACCTCATTAGTTAGAAGTTAGAACTGTACTGATATAGTGGAGCATGCCCTCAGCAGGGTGATATGAGTCGACACCAGAGGAAGAAGGAAAAGATGTCTGCAAATGATGTTCATGCTGCATTGACTTGCGACGACATCCTCAATGAGATACTTCTTCGTCTGCCAGAGAAATTTGTTTTCAGATTGATACATGTCTCAAAGAGGTGGCTTCGTGTGATATGTAGCTCTTCTTTTCGATCTGATTATCATGCCAGATGGAGAGTGAACTTTCATCTTTTGGGCTTCTTTGTGTGCAACCAGCTATACCTTTGCAGACCTAAAGATGGCATGCGCCGACCCCGATCTGAGCCTGCACTTCAGTTATTATCAGCTTGTGAGGAAGGTGATGATGTATGCAATGATTTGCTGTCTTCTGCAAATTGCAAACAACTCGGTTATTTCATTGACTCTGCTAATGGGCTTCTTCTTTGTGGCCGCCACCCAGTGACTTATTCTGTTTGGAACCCAATCAGCAAAGTGCTATTCCAGCTGCCTCAACCTCAGCGCTTCTATAAACGCCTGTGTATGGCATTCATCGTTGAGGACTATTTCAATGACATTCTTCACTATAAGGTTATTCGTGCAAACTGTGAATGCAAACGTGAGGTTAATAGTGTCTCTATCGAGACTTTCTCTTCAGTGACTGGAACATGGAAGCATTTCACACTCACTTGCTCTTCAACTTTTGCCTTGCGTCCCTGGACAGTGGCTACTGTGATCAATGGTGTCGTATACTGGTTTGCAACACAGGGAAAGATAGCCATTAAGGAAAGTCTAGCCATTTATGATCCACGGGTTGGAAACAGGCGTATAGTCTTGCTTAAATTACCCGATGGTAAGATTTCACAGGATTATGATGAGTTTGTTCTTGGGGAGTCCTCAGATGGACTATTGCAGTATGGTCAGAGCAGCAAGTCAGGCATGGAGATATGGGTTCTTGAGAAGGAACAAGATAGTTGCTCATCTATTAATACAAGAAACGTGGAATCAAACCGCAAGTGGAATTTTAGATACAGACTAAGTTTCAGAACAATGTGGAAGAAAAATCCAAGCTTTTGCAAGCAGTCTAAAGAAGCACAAATATTGTCATTCCTTCCTCAGAATTCTGAGTATGTCTTCATAAGATCTGGACAAAACATACTTCTCTTTCACATTGAAAGCCAAATGTTGAAATTGATTCGATATCACGGTCCTAGCTCTCCTATCCAATGGGATTTCAGTAAAGCTGTGCCTTACTTTCAACCTTCTTGGCCACGATCTTCTTTATGCCATGAAAATGCGACACCTTCTTCTTGGCCTTCTTCAGGCCATGAAAATGTGACACCTGCTTGGCCCTCCTGGTGAATCTGTAAGCATCTAAGTATCAAACTCATGTGATCCCTAACTGTGACCTGGGTTTAGTTTAGTTTTGTGTCATGAAACTATGAATCTGTGGAGAAATTTATAAACTTCTAATTATGTGATCCCTACATGTGACTTGGCCTTTGTTTAGTTTTGTGTTATGGGAACACAAATGTTGCTAGCATATTGAGATGGAGTTCTCTTTTGCTGCGATATGTATGTAAAGTTTTCTCTTATTTTCCATGCCACTGGGTTTCAGGCTTTCAGCTGATATTAATCGAACTGCTTACTTTTATGTTCCTATGCTAACTCTGCACATCATACTTTAATCTTTTAGCCATCATATTAACCATGGAAGTATATATTGCTTGTTTATAGTCTTTACACCAATGTTGTAACTAGTTCTTGTTTCTTCAAAGTTGGCCTTCTTCTTTCTCTTTTCAACCGAAACTACATGACCAAGAAAACAGAGGCAATGTTATTCACAGTCCCATAGAGTCATCCTCGATTCCTTCGAAAAACCCGAAATTATTCCTTTGCCCCTAATCCGTTATCGAATTGACAAATGGAAAATTGAAAAGAAGGTAACAAAAGCTAAAAATGACATGGAGAAAATAGAGGAAAAACAATAATATGTAGACCATGATCACAATCCAACGGTGAAAACGATGAATTGCACATTCTTACAATAGATTCGACCACACAGCATTCGGACATCCCCAGAGCACTATGACATCAGAGACATACCGTTAAGAAAAACAGAGAAGACTTGGTTAGTAGCCACTAATTGGCGCGAAACGAGAGGGAAGACAACCGAAATCACAGGGCCTTGTGAAGAATGTCACTCCCCCAAGCCATTCGATCCACATTCACTTCCCACACACAAAAAACACACAAACAAAACTTTCCCAACTCACTAATCAATCAATCTCTGTTTCTCTTTCTACCCCCAACCTGTTTTTGCTTTCACTTTGATGCCAAATTTCGAGCTTTCTGGCACCCCATTAATGGTTTGATCCGTGTCATTTTAAAGTTTGATGCTTTTTCTCAAAAGGGTCTTTCCTGTTATGGTGGGTCTGTGGTGGAAAGGAGCTCTTCTCAGATGTACTAAAGAGGAGTTGATGGTTACATTTTTATGCACGCCAAGCTTATGAAGAAAGTAATCAGTGAATTGATGAGCTTTTGATTGCCAGCTTAAAAATGGTATGTGCAGTTTTGGTTGGATATATTATATGTTGACCCAATTTGTAGATTAAACTAGGTTCCCTAAATTCCCATTTCGAAAGTGGCTGTTAGAGTCGATGAGAACATCTTAATTGGTGCATCAAATTTGAACTGAATAATATACCATCGAGTTTTGTTTTCTGATCGAGCCTTTGATTGAATTAGAGTTTTTGATACAAAAAAGGGAACAATTGTTTAGTGTTATCCTTCAGAAGAACTTAGGACCTAGGCTTATAAGAATTCATGTTCTTGCGCACAATTGGTTTTGTAACAAAATGTCTTTCAGATGTTTCTAGAGGATTCACCGCTCATTTAGTTATCTCCTATTGCAAGCACCAACATTGGTAAAATAAAATTTCCTGAATAATTAGTGTTTTTTTTTTCCCCTAGGCAAGGCTTGTAGGTTGAAGCAACTCAGATTATGTCAGCATTGAGCAAGCCATAGTAGCACGTTTACCATCACAGTAGGCTTTTGGTAGTGGTGAAATTATTAGTTGTGTGGATCATTGACATAGATTTATAGATGAAGGAGAAAAATCTGCCACTTAAATAAGTTTAGGTGACTAGCTAATTGCACTTCAAAACTCAAATGTGTGATTCCATTTTCTTCAAAATCCATATAAAAGAACTCAAAAGTAGTCTTCAAAAATGGTTGTAAATGAAGTTTGTGTTGCTGATAAAGATAATCTAAATAAAAAACTGTATAAAAGTCCTTATGCGATATCTTTATCAACAGGGAACAGCAGTGAATATCATTGTAGGCTCTCATGTTTGGGTTGAAGACCCAGAATTGGCTTGGAGCGATGGACAAGTCTCAAAGATTAATGGACAGGAAGTTGAGATCCAGGGTAGCAATGGGAAGAAGGTGCATTGCCTCTTGCCTCGTACTGAATTCCATATTTTCCTTTTTATTTTTGCTCGTTTATCAGTTAACTGCAACTAAACTATTTCAGTAGATATATAATTTTAGAATTTTATCGATGAGAATTACATTCTTGGATTATGTCTAATGAGTTTCCTGTTTAATTTTTGGTGCTGTTAAGATTGTTGCCAACTTATCAAAAATATATCCAAAAGACATGGAAGCTCCTGCTGGTGGAGTTGATGACATGACAAAGCTATCTTATCTGCATGAGCCTGGAGTTTTGGAGAATTTAAAAACTAGATACGAACTTAATGAAATCTATGTAAGTGTCAGTCCCCTTCATTTTAATAGAATTACTAAGTTTCAGTGTAATATAATATAGCATTGCTATCATGACAGACTTATACTGGAAATATCCTTATTGCCATTAACCCATTCCAAAGACTGCCGCATATCTATGATGGTCATATGATGCAACAATACAAGGGAGCGCCATTTGGAGAACTAAGTCCTCATGTTTTTGCAGTTGCTGATGTCGCATACAGGTTACTTTTATTCCTACTTTACATGCTATATATTGTTCAATGAATATATACCAAACTTTTATAATTTAATGATTTAAATAAAACCAGGGCAATGATTAATGAGAAAAAAAGCAATTCAATTCTGGTCAGTGGTGAAAGTGGAGCAGGTAAAACTGAGACCACGAAAATGCTCATGCGGTACCTTGCATTTCTGGGTGGCCGGGCTGCAACTGAAGGGCGGACAGTTGAACAGCAAGTTCTTGAAGTATGATTTATATCCTAGCTTTCATTTATCAAGTAGAATAAGCACCATCTGCTCAATATTATCTTCTATGTATCTATCAAGTATTATTAACTTCTAATACAAATTCTATATTTCTTTGTCTCTGAGTGCAGTCAAATCCAGTTCTTGAAGCATTTGGCAATGCTAAAACCGTTAGAAATAACAATTCTAGGTAAGGCACTTTTTTATTTGGGCAATGAAGTAGGGTGTTTATTCTATCTGCCTGTGACATTTGATTTGTCAATTAACTCCGGCTCGAGATTCTGTCTCGGGGAGTCTCCCTATTCACTAATAGCCAAGTCATGTAATGAGGAAGACTATCTCAAGCAATTACATATTAGTGTCAGATTGGTCTTAAATTCAGCAATGGTTTTGCTGACCTGAATTACTTTGTGTCAATTATTATCTTCTTCTGCTGATATTTGTGTTGACGATTTTTTTAAATTGATACTGTTGCAGTCGGTTTGGTAAGTTTGTTGAAATCCAATTTGATAAGCAAGGAAGAATCTCAGGAGCAGCCATCAGAACTTACCTTCTGGAACGGTCTCGTGTGTGCCAAATTTCTGATCCTGAGCGCAACTACCACTGCTTCTACCTTCTTTGTGCTGCACCACAAGAGGTAAGTTCCTTGCAATGATGACTTAAGTTAAGACGATCAAAGTATTGCTTCCTGTTTCTTTTCTTACAATTAATTCTGGCTAATATATGTTGACAGGAAATTGAGAAATACAAGTTGGGAAATCCTAAATCATTTCACTATCTTAACCAGTCGCGTTGCTACGAGCTGGTCGGGGTAAGTGATGCCCATGACTATCTTGCCACAAGGAGAGCTATGGATATTGTTGGAATAAGTGCAAAGGAGCAGGTATAGCCTTTTCTTAAATGCTTTCCTAAGTGGAACCTAGAAAGAGGACTATCTCATCCTCTCTTTCCCTCTCTCAACCAGGAAGCAATTTTTAGAGTAGTTGCCGCAATTCTTCATCTTGGAAATATTCTATTTACTAAGGGAAAGGAGGTTGATTCATCCGTTCCAAAAGATGATCAAGCCAAATTCCATCTCAAAATGGTCGCAGAGCTTCTCATGTATCTATTCTTTCGTGATATTTTGCCCCCTTGTATTTCAGATTGTTTCCCTTTCATATTCTGATAGTTTCTTATATCTACATCATCTCAGGTGTGATGCTGATGCATTAGAAGATGCATTATGTAAGCGTGTCATGATCACCCCTGAAGAAGTTATCAAGAGAAGTCTTGATCCTCAAAGTGCAACAATTAGCCGTGATGGTTTAGCAAAGACAATATATTCTCGACTGTTTGACTGGTCAGTCACTTGTATTCAAAATATAATCAGATTAACATCTGGTTTATGAAGTACTCTGAGAAGAAAACTTTAGACACATAAATTCGATGCTGATGTGAAGCTAGCGTCTGTTTCTTTTACTTATGCAGGTTGGTGGACAAAATTAATGTTTCAATTGGACAAGATGAGAACTCAAAGTCTCTGATTGGGGTCCTTGACATCTATGGTTTTGAAAGTTTTAAGAACAATAGGTAACAACTGATATGCATAGTACAACTGATAAGAGTCCATGCATAAAATGCACTACTGAAGACATATCATATCAACCACCCTTATGGGTCGGCAGTATATTGCAACTTACTTTCAGCTTATCATGCTGTGCAGTTTTGAGCAGTTCTGTATTAACTTCACAAATGAGAAATTGCAGCAACATTTCAATCAGGTAATGGGATGATGTTGTCTTTATCTTTCTCTATTTTTTTATATTTAATTGAGAATCTTTGCTCTATGTTATAAAGTTAAGTTCCTGCTGGTGATGTTTTCAGCACGTTTTCAAAATGGAACAAGAAGAGTACACAAAAGAGGAGATTGATTGGAGCTACATTGAATTTGTCGATAATCAAGATGTCTTGGATCTTATTGAAAAGGTAATTCTTAGTTCTACTGTTTAGTTTATTAACAGATCTAAATTGAACACTAACTTGTTAAGGGATCCTAATCACCGAGGTCACTTTGAACTGTCTGATCTGTAGTTTTTTACAAGCATATATAGACAAATATGTTTTGATGATAAATGACTTTTATAGGGAACATGTTGGTTGTCAATGTTCTTGTACTAGTCTATATATCGGGATCTTCATATTCAATTCTATCAATAGATAATCAGCTTTTTTTTCTTACAAGCGTTTTATATATGATGTTTCCTTTCACAGAAACCTGGTGGAATAGTTGCTCTCCTCGATGAAGCTTGGTAAGCTATTATTCAGATGTGAAATGTTGTCATCTTTTCTTAAAAGGAAGCCCGTAAATATTCAGTTGAAGTTTCACTGTTCCGTTTATAATTATTTCTATTGTTTGGAAATGCTGAAGTATCAAATATTGGGAAAACCTCCTTGTTAAGGTTTTAGATAGAACCTTTTCTTTTTCTTTTCTTCATTCTTACTAACTGCACTGTACTTTTGCATTTGCAGCATGTTTCCAAAGTCAACCCATGAAACATTTGCAAATAAGCTTTATCAGACATTCAAAACTCATAAGCGCTTCATAAAGCCGAAACTTTCTCGCACGGATTTTACCATCGCCCATTATGCTGGAGAGGTAAAGCTAATCACGAACGAAGGAACTTCTCAAAATATGAGATACTTTTTCATTTGGCAATTTGACCTTCCAAACACTTCATTACAGGTCCTCTATCAGTCTGACCAATTTTTGGACAAAAACAAAGACTATGTGGTTCCTGAACATCAAGACTTGTTGGGTGCTTCCAAATGTTCTTTTGTGGCAGGCCTTTTCCCTCCACTTCCAGAAGAGACAGCTAAATCTTCCAAGTTTTCTTCAATTGGCTCTCGTTTTAAGGTACTTTTGCTACAGTCTTGGTGGGTGTAAAAGTAGAACATAACCCTTGATAATTGACTATCAATAAGCTCAGGTGGCTCCTTTTTATATTCTGCAATGCCATCTCATGCAACAAGAAGTTGACACATATTTTCTACGTTCTACCTGGTGCAGCTGCAACTACAGAGCCTAATGGAAACCCTAAACTCTACAGAGCCTCACTATATCAGATGTGTAAAGCCAAACAACCTTCTAAAACCGGCCATATTTGAGAACGTAAACATTATGCAGCAACTGCGCTGTGGTGTAAGTAAACAATGTTTCTTTTCTTTTTTCCAAATCATACATTAAGCCTAACATAATGCATCCCATTTTATTTTCTGTATTTTTTTTTAATTCTCTTTCAACTACTACTGACATTTTTCCTTGTAGGGTGTTTTAGAGGCAATTCGAATCAGCTGTGCTGGTTACCCTACTCGAAAACCTTTTTTTGAATTCATCAATCGATTTGGACTTCTTGCCCGAGAGGTCTTGGAAGGAAAGTAAGTATAATATCTCTGGATTTTTAAGTTCAAGTAGGGGGAGAAAAATTGTGGACTGATATTTCAACTTTCTAATTGAACTTGGTGGATCTTCTTTCTGAGCTTGTTTTACTTGTGAGCAGCTACGATGAAAAAGTTGCATGCAAAAAGATTTTGGAAAAGAAGGGTCTTCAAGGGTTTCAGGTAATGTGAAGTGTTTTCTTTACAGCTTTAAGCATGCTGATAATTTGTAGAATTTTTTCTGCACCTGTATTCTATTGACTCCAAACTGCCATTTGCTTTGCCCAGACTTACAACCGGCTCATGCATATGGCAGCATGGAGTTTCATGAAAATGTAATTAATCATAATAGCCACAGAATTAATATGCACTAGTACTGAAGCGTGCCCCGCATAGATAAAAAGATATGTAAGTGAAGTGAACACTTACACTTTTTTATTTTATATTGCAGATAGGTAAAACAAAGGTATTCTTAAGAGCTGGTCAGATGGCTGAGTTAGATGCACGAAGAGCCGAAGTACTTAGTAGTGCAGCAAAAAATATTCAGCGGCGTGTACGAACTCATTATGCTCGGAAACGGTTTATTGCATTGCGGGAGGCAACTATAATAATGCAATCAATATGTAGAGGTGAGCCATATGAAAAGTATTTTAGCAAAAATCAGCACGCAGTGATATTTAATTTTTAGATATCTTAACAGAAGGACATGTAGCTATTGTTTCCCCTTACTTCTTTTCTTGCACAAATTTTTGGACCATCAGTAACTGGCTAATCCATTTCCTCTAATATATTTGGTATAACTTGTAGGAAGACTCTCTTGCAAACTCTTCGATACCATGAAAAGAGAGGCAGCTGCTAAGAAGATTCAGAAGAACATACGTAGATATCACGCCAGAACAACTTATAAAAAACTCCATGTCTTGGGGCTTTTCTTGCAAACAGGTTTAAGAGCAATGGCTGCTCGTAAAGAATTCAGATTTAGGAAGAAATCTAAAGCAGCAACCGTTGTTCAGGTTGTAAATAGAATATCTTGCAACTTGCATGATTTTTATCTGTGAAATTTAAATGATGAGGAAACAACTTAGGTGGTACTTAGTAATTTTCCTTTTCACGCAAAAAGAAAAATATACTAAATGAAAAATTGCAGGCTGTGTGGCGTTGTCATAAAGCTGTCTCATACTTTAAGAAGCTCAAGAGAGGTTCAGTGGTCGCACAATGCCGAATGAGGGGAAAAATTGCAAGGAAAGAACTTAGGAAGCTCAAAATGGTCAGTATTAAACTTATCTCTCTACATGTCTATTTTTGTGAAATAATCATCAATTGATAGTTCAGTAGCCAAGATGAGAAGAATATTTCAAATTCAGTGCCTATGTACAGGAAAGTGCAAGGCCCTTTTCAGTATTGGGATATGCTACAGAATTGAAGAAGAATATCCATATTTCATGCTGTGATTTAAGGATTATGGGAATTATAATTATAAAACGGTGATAACATTATAGACAGGCCTTTAAGAAGCAGAAATTTCTAAACACAGTCATGGACAAAAGTGAATTAGGTTAACCCTTTTACTTTTACGTAGATATGTATGTCTTGTTCAACTGATGATTCAAATGGATGATGTACTGATCATTGTCATGAGTATTTTTTGCACATTTTCTCTATCTAGATAGAATTTGAAATATGCTTCTTACACATGTCCCTTTTTTCCATTTGTGATATTCACATTATCTCCAATTTTCTGCAATTTTTTGCAGGCTGCAAGGGAAACAGGTGCTCTTAAAGAAGCAAAGGACAAGCTGGAAAAACATGTGGAGGAACTAACTTGGCGTCTACAGTTGGAAAAACGTTTAAGGGTAAATTCTATGTCTTGCAGTGTGTGTAATTTTCACCTGTACCTTCACCACTGATGAGTCTCATAGATTCCAATTGGGTTTTTCATGGAAATTTCATCATGCTCAATTACATTTCCATTTTGCAGACTGACCTAGAAGAAGCAAAAGCACAAGAGATAACAAAATTGCAGAACTCATTGCAAGAAATGCATAATAAAGTTGAAGAAACAAATGCATTAATTGTCAAGGAACGAGAGGAGGCTGCAAAGAAAGCTATTGAAGAAGCAACTCCTGTTATTAAAGAAACCCAAGTTGTCGTTGAGGACACCCAAAAAATTGATTCTCTAACTGCAGAAGTGGAGAGTTTAAAGGTATGAAGCTCAAACCAATAAGCAGCCCTCACCATTCTGTCTCACATGATATTATGCATGATATCTCTCTTCTCTAATGGTAATAATATTGTGTATAAATTGTAACAAGAGTCAGTTCAATAGTTACTATTGTGAACAAGAAAAGAAAGAGAAGACGGAGAGAAATAGAGGCAACGGCTGAATTCTAAAAGACCCATAATTCAGATTTGCAATGTTTTAATACTTACATACACAAGCCTAACAAATAAATCACCTAAACTAACCCTAACTCCTAATAATACTAAACTAACATAACAGTTACCTTAACAGCTATTGGTCATATTGGAACAAGGATGCTAAAGAATTTATACAAGTGCTTATGAAACAGTTCTGAATAGAGCGAGAGGATAAATTCATATGCTACTCATTTATTGTTCATATACATAGCAGTAGATCATGATCATTTTATTTATTTTATCTTAATCTTGACTCTCTGCTACCTGTCACCTCCCCAGGCCTCATTGGAGTCAGAGAAACAAAGAGCTGATGAATGTGATAGAAAATACAATGAAGCTCAAACATCTGGTGAAGAACGACGTAAGAAATTAGAAGAAACAGAGAAAAAAGTTAGTCAGCTCCAGGAAAATTTGACCAGGTAATATAACATCTTAAGGCATGAGTTTACTATATGCTCATTTCTTAACTATATGACAATCATTTGAGTAGGTTGCGTGATCCTTTTATCAAAGAAATCTTCTGTTATGCTTGAATAATGATCAACCAGTTAACTGGTTTCAATACTTCACTATTGACCAGTTAACTGAATTTTCTGAAATTTTTAATGGTTTAATTTTATTTTTTTTCTTAAAGCTAGGGTGCCTACCATTTAGAAGTACTTGCCCATTATCTAATCTCAAAATGGAATTTTATACCATCTTTTTTGTCTAAGGACGTTTATACCTTGAAAGTGATTAACACAGCAAATTAACAAATATGACTGTTCAAATGATATTTTCTTTTCGTCTTCGTTTTTCCTATTTCCAGCTCTTATCCACAATGTGTAAGTTTCTTTAAATTTTCTCTTACTTCTAATTGATTATGTTCATAACTTTCATGCCTGATACGATTTGCCAAGTTCTGAAGCATCAAAATGTATGTGTGTCTTACATCCACTTGAGACAAAAGATGTGAAAATGCTTTCAATCACATTCAAATGTCAAGCTCATGCACTGTTTAAAGTTCAAACCACCAAATCTAGTTTGCTTTACATGGTTGACTGACAATCTAAACTTCATTGATTAGGCTAGAAGAGAAGCTTACCAATTTAGAATCAGAAAATCAAGTATTGCGCCAACAAGCTGTGTCCATGGCACCTAATAAGTTCCTTTCTGGACGATCCAGATCAATTATTCAGGTACTTTCAAATGTGAACAATGAAATATTGTAGTTTTCAGATGGTTAAGAATTTCTTCTTTTTGATGATTGACAGAGGGCAGCCGAAAGCGGTCATATTCCGAGTGATGCAAAGGCATCTATGGTATGTTTCTCTTCAACATCCAGTGTAAAAAAGGGGCACTATGATGTTGTGAACGCTATTTCTTAACTTTTCTGTCATGCTAATTATGATTAAATGGATCAGGATCTGCATAGTTCTTCAATAAACCACAGGGAGTCTGAATTGGAGGATAAGCCACAGAAATCACTAAATGAAAAACAGCAGGAGAATCAGGAACTGCTCATTCGATGCATTGCACAACACCTAGGCTTTGCAGGGAACAGGCCTATTGCTGCCTGCATCATATATAAATGCCTTTTGCAGTGGAGATCATTTGAAGTTGAGCGGACTAGCATTTTTGATAGGATTATTCAGACCATAGGCAATGCCATTGAGGTTTGGAATTCACATCCTTAATTTTTCTGTTTATTGTGGTTTTCTGTTTATTTGTCTTTAACACATAGTAACCTTTTATCTTAAATACTACGACTTGGATTTCAGACCCAGGATAACAATGATATCTTGGCCTATTGGTTATCCAATGCCTCAACACTTCTATTACTACTCCAGCGTACACTGAAAGCAAGTGGTGCTGCAGGAATGGCACCGCAACGACGTCGATCATCATCTGCTACTTTGTTTGGAAGGATGACACAAGTAATTCCTAGTCCCTCGTCAACATTCAATACTTCAATTCATAAATTTTCATTTCCTCAGTTGTTTCACCCTCTCTATGTTTTTTTTCCTCTAGAGTTTCCGTGGAACCCCACAAGGTGTCAATCTTTCCTTAATCAATGGCGGACCGAGTGGTGGAGTAGACACTTTACGGCAAGTTGAAGCCAAGTACCCGGCTTTGCTATTCAAACAGCAACTCACAGCATATGTAGAAAAGATTTATGGGATGATTCGAGATAATTTGAAGAAAGAAATTTCGCCGTTGCTTGGATTGTGCATTCAGGTGCCGTTAATATGTTCATCTATATATGGACTAGGAAACAATTAGTTGAAAAAAAATACAATGCTGCTTCCAAGTCTTTGTCAAAACTATTGCTAAAGTTGTAACTTTAACAGGCACCAAGAACATCAAGGGCGAGCTTGGTTAAAGGATCATCCCGATCAGTTGCAAATACTGAGGCCCAGAGAGCTTTGATTGCTCACTGGCAAGGGATTGTAAAGAGTCTCGGCAACTTCTTGAATACTTTAAAAGCAAATCATGTTAGTACTCTTCTTTTCCCCTTCTGTTACTTGAAATAAATTGTGATTAGTTCTATCTATGCTGACTGTTCCCGTAGTGGGTTAAATAAACGTCAAAAAGGAGATTATTGTTACTGACTTGCCTTTTCTGAAATTCATTTCAAAGGTGCATGTTTTGTGAAATATTTAACCAGGAGACTCTCTCTTACACAGTCTCACACACATTTTTTGTTCATTTCTACAGGTACCTCCATTTTTAGTTCGCAAGGTGTTCACACAAATATTCTCCTTCATCAATGTTCAGCTATTCAACAGGTATTGAGTCTGCTCAAATTTGAGGTTGCCCTTCATTGTATACTGTTTAATATAAATTTTTTGTTACCATCTTTCATATATTTTTATTTCTCTGTAGCCTTCTATTAAGACGAGAGTGCTGTTCGTTTAGTAATGGGGAATATGTAAAAGCTGGTTTGGCTGAATTGGAGCATTGGTGCTACAAAGCAACAGATGAGGTACCTTGAAATCAGTTCCTCCTGGCCTTACTGTTTTATAAACTCTTACTAACTTAAAGAAAATGCAGTATGCAGGTTCAGCTTGGGATGAACTCAAGCATATTAGGCAGGCCATTGGATTCCTGGTATCTTTTAAATTTTCTCTTATATTCCATTTATTTCTGCTTCCAGTAGCAATGGTGAAAAGCAACAAATGATAAAGTTGTCCTGAATTTTTACATTTTCTTTTCAGGTCATACATCAAAAACCAAAAAAGACACTTGATGAAATAAGCCATGACCTGTGCCCGGTAAGTAATGTGTATGCAAGGAAGAAATAAATACATTTAAATCCATTACTTATTAACAGGTCTTCAAATCTCAACCAATCCATCTTTATTTATTAACAGGTCCTCAGTATACAGCAGCTATATCGTATCAGTACAATGTACTGGGATGACAAATATGGCACACATAGCGTGTCCTCGGATGTAAGTTTCTATGGATGCCATTACTCAACTAGGTTCGAGTCATCTTCGTCACATGGCAGTAATATAAATTACAATCTAATGACAAACCTATACATACAAACATACTAATCAATCTATCTTTTTTCAATGTATTCGGCTCTAGGTTATATCCAATATGAGAGTGTTGATGACAGAAGATTCTAACAATGCTGTCAGTAATTCTTTCCTCTTGGATGACGATTCCAGGTTATGACAGCACTTGAATATGTCACCCACTGTGACTTGGCCTTTCTTCTATCCTGTTTCAGTTATCGTTCTCTGTTGTTACTTGAGTAACTGACACCAACCTTTGATAATCATTTATACTGCAGCATTCCATTTTCAGTTGATGACTTATCAAAGTCAATGGAGCAAATAGACATTTCCGACATTGAACCACCGCCACTTATTCGTGAGAACTCAGGCTTTAGTTTCTTGTTGCCGCGTGCAGATTGATTGCTTTATCACCAAATGCTTGTCTCCCTATGAGCCTTTCTTTGCTGTCAAGTAATAGAGTTCAACCGCTTCGATTATATGGATGTTATGGGGTTGTACATTGTTCATCATGATTTACCCCATAAATTTTTCTTTGAAATCTACAACATAGATACATAACGGGGATGCCATTTCTCCCCAGCAGTGTAGGTTGGATATTCTTCTGTCTTCGGTTGTACAACTAGCTGATTTTAGTGATCAGGGATAGAAATTAAAAGTGTAGCTCTTCTTCTCCTTTTTTTTTTTGGAAAAATTACACTCTAAACGGCTCTCAAATTGTATTTTCTTAGCTTCGGAGATTGTTTTACTCCCTATACCATGTTTGCAATACCAACAAGACGTTCATCGATTGCAGAAGTTTAATTACAGAACAACATGCTAATGTACTATTTTGTTAATGGAGCTACAATATTACTGAGATTTTAAGTCACGTACAATTCAAATGTATTAAGCTTAAAGTTAATACAACTTCGATCATATATAGATAAGTCGGCACAAGGTTAAAGGAGGTCCAAAGGTAAACCCAAAACCCATACACTAACCAGCAATTAGGTTGGGTTCTTTACCTTGGAAAGTATATGTCCCCCTGACAAGTCGACCCTTTGGGACGATTAATCCTTGCACTAGACTAGAGCAGTGACGTAGCCAGAAATCTTGTCTAGGGGGGTCGGATCATAAATAGTTTTTTTGTTTTTTCAAAGAACCTAAATAGCTATTAAATTGAACAAAAATAAAAATAAACAAAAGAGAAGATGAAAAAGATAATAAGATAGAAGAATATAGAATATAAGATGATCTTTTCATCTTTTGATTTTTAATGTAATGAATCCATTACATTTATTAATCTAAACTTTTTATTGGTTGGATAATTTATGGTAAAAAATGCACTAGAGGAAGTGTGTAATTGCGAAGAAAAAAAAAGTTGACAACGTAATGGGCCAAAAGTTTAGCCGGAAGAATGGGCCAAAAATCTTATATATATAATTATATATATATATTGTTTTTTTTTCTTTTCACAAGGGTCAAATAAGATAATATACAATATTATTTTGAAGAAAAATTCACATTTTTCAACCAATCATAAACATTTTCAAAAATTCAGGAGGGTCAACTGCCCTTCCTCAGCCTATAGTAGCTACGCTCATGCACTAGAGTAAGGAAAAATAGCACAAAGACTGATACTAGTGCTACTGCAGCCATATGTAGGTGTAAAAGAACGACCTCCCTTAGTGCTTGACCGTTGCACAACAGTTGTGGTTTGGAATCCTCCAATCGCAGTTTGGACAAGATTCGTACATGTAGCAGTGGGGAATGGTTGTCCCGGTCCGATGCCACCATTTGAGAACACAACATCCAAATCTAACGTGTGATATATTATTTTCGCTTGTGTAAAGTAAGTCTCCAATGTAGCAAAAATTAGTTTGGTACAACTGCCGTGTTTATAGTATTGTCTGTTCCAAAAATTAAAATTGTGTTGAGGATCAAAAGCATCGGGCCAAGAGTGATTGAGATTAGCTCGAATAACACTAGTCAGCTGATAATTAAGAAAGGAAGGAAAACATTGGTTAGAAATGCATTAATTAATAAACAAAAAAAAAGAAAAACAATTAAATAAGGAAAAAAGAAAATAAACTCATTAATTAACCTCATTTCTTGATCTAAAATCACTCATCCTTGAATTACAACATTTAACGTAGGCATATCGGGTGATATTTGTTGGCCATAGGCCATGAATGGTAAATCGATCGTTAACTGGAGAGTTCGGATCTAATGTCCGAGGGTTTTGTAATACGAATTGCAGGTACTCATAATATGGGTCCCCAGCACTCGCATTTCTGATTACAGCAAGCAGTGTACGGAAAAATAGCACAAACACTGATGCTAGTGCTACTGCAGCCATATGATGTAGGTAGTAAAAGAGCGATCGACTGGAGAAATATTAAGAGGATGTAGGAGATCGATGGATTGGAAATACTGTAACTGTGAAGTACCTAGCTAGCTACTTATATATATACTAAAATGCAATTGAGATATAGGTATAAAAGGAGAGTAGCTGTCCCTGGCGGATCGATGAAGATACAGAATGCGTGATATGGATATAGGTGAACCAAATTACAAGTTCTGAAATAAGTAGCAAAAAAATATGATGATCCATACATGGATATAGTCTGACAAAAAAGTTGGTTCTACTTCTTGTTTGGCATGAACTTGACCCAAACAGTGACATGCACATTTGGGTTAATTAGTGGTTATGCAAACTTAATGAAGAATAGTAAGATAAAATTTGGGTTTTGATGAATAAATGTTAGCAACTTTTTCCAACTATTTTTTTCGATCATTCCAATCTTCTCTAAATTCTCTAAACTGGTTTGGTGTGATCGATACCTTCCAATTGTACGTGATATTGTCGTTTAAAGATTATTTATACAAAAACTTAATCAAATTGAAAATTATTTAGTCAACCAACATCCATCAACAAACGTCACTCTCCGGCCCTAACTGGAACTATTTTGAAATTCTTTATCATTTAGCATGGAAAAGTATCAACAAAGAAAGCTGGATGAAATTTGAAATTATTTTCAAATGTCCTCGAACATTTGGACCCTTATTAATTAGGCAGCTGGATGAAACGACGTTAATTTAGCCTTAAAGCTGGAACATGCATGTTTGTTTTTAGACACTATATATATATATATATGTGTGTGTGCCCCAAACCTTAAAGCCTTAATTAAACTGCATGTTACTCTCCCTCGCCCAGTCTAATTAATCTAGCTAGATGCAATTATGCAAACAATAAAATTAATATTGACAAACTAAATTAAGAACCAAACATGCATGCATGTTTCTTAATTCTTAGATAACTTAAAGCCTTAAACGGCAAGTTACTCTCCAAATCCGAACTTGTAGTCCAATTGTACATGGAGACGCAAACAAATATTGACAAACAAAATTGGAGGATGGATAGATTGGAACTCAAACCTGTTTGAAACAAGACTTTAACATCATATTAATTAGTTAAACAACAACTATATATCTTGTCCAAACTTAAGCTCTTGAGTTTGACTCTCAACAAGAGCAAAGTTTTATTTATTTATTTTATTTTAATAAATTTTTCTCGTACCGTCGAGGTTTGTAAAATTAAAAAAAATTTCTTAGGAAATGATCGAGCTATATAAATTAGATCAAGCTGGCAGGGGATCAGAGGTAACAACGTGTGAAAATTAATTAACACATATAAACGCAGATAATATGATTAGAGGACACTTAAAAATTTTGTTTTTGCAAAAAAAATCCCATCTAATTGTATAAAAAAGAATGAATTAAGTGCTACAATAGTACCATGCCATGCATGCATTTAACAACACCTCCCTCTATCATCATATTTGTGATGCTTTGGATTTTTATTTTTAATTGTTTATAATAGATGATGCCGATCATGATTTGCATTCATTCGGAGTTTGGGAGTTGAAGCACTCAAGGAGTCAAGCAAGTGGCGAAACACCGAGGCAAATTCATATGGTTAGCCAATAGAGTTACGCAAACTACCGAAGATGAAAATATTCATTTGATCAAATCGAGAAATTGCAATATGTTTCAAGTGTATTAGAAATGGCGGCCATACATTTTCACCCACAACCTTTGTGGAGGAAGATTAAAGATAATGTCAAAGATTGAATATAAGGGGCCCCTAAACCTCTTCCACCCGTTTGTGCTCCTTTGGTGGCCTACACCGGTTCCTAGGCTCTTGGTTCTTTTTTTATTTGAGTGTTTGCATTTGGTGTATTTGTTTTATCTATACTATATTTAAGAGAAGAGATTTTGTCAATCATAACAGATTTTTTTTACATTAATATCTCTCATATATTAAAATACTTTGAAAACCAATTAATCAGAAAAGGTAAAAACGACAAACTATTAACAAAAAATTTGCATAACTATCCACTCTTTAGATAACTACCTCCACTCTCACACTCATCGGGTGTATGGATGTTTCTAGTTATATTTTTATACAATTGAATGACTATATAATTATTTTTTATAATGATCGATAATCTTCAAATGATAATTTATAAAATAAAAGATTCGAATTATAAAAATTTAAAATAAAAAATTGTCAATCACAATTAAAATGAACAGGCATAAGCATGAGGTGATTTGAAAAAAGTCCAAGATGAAAGTTTTGCTACTTTATCAATCACATTCATCTCTTTTTTTCTGGGAAAGTTCAGAACTTAGAAGTTAGAAGCTTCGAGATGGTGTGCAGATCAATAATAAACACAAAAGAAGTTTATATGCCTAGCTAGTAGTCTTAACACATGTTTTATTGTTCAATTTCTTCATTAGATTATATCTTTTTTAGCTTTAATTAGCTACCTTTAATTAATGTTAGTCTATGCATATATGAAAAAAAAAAAAAAAACTTTGCTTGCATCACTCATGACTCACGAGCCGTGACTCAACCAAGGAAAAATGCAAAGTCTATGGTCAACAAAGTCTTATTTTTTTCATATTTCATTGTTCTTTAATATACATGGTAATATATGCTTGCACGTATTCATGCAACTATTATTTCAGATTATCTAATCAAATGTCTTCCCTAATACAACCTACCGATTCTATTATATTGAGCTGTAAGATAATTATTAGCTAAGAAATAAGTTATAGATGTTAGCTTCATCTACATATTAGCTCGATCATTTCTTGAGAATTAAGTTTTCACGAGATCAAAGTCTTGTTTGAAACAAGTTTTGAGTTCGAATCATCCATTTTCCAATTTAGTTTGTCAATATTAGTTTGCCTCTAGATTAATTAGACTACTCGATCGAGCGAGGGAGAGTACCATGCAGTTTAACGTTTGCTGCACACAATAGTTGTCTAAGAACAAACTTGTTTGATTTTCTATCTTAAGGACTAGAAGATAGAGCTTGGTATGCTGACAATGACTCCAAATTTGACTTGAAGATATATTTTTTTAACATAATGGATATACATTTTAGTTTCTGTAGGCAAATATGATTGACCTATCAGATCACTCAGAATTGGTCTAACTAGCTAATAATACAAAACTCACTGATAGAGTTGCAGTATTATAAGAATCTCAATTCGTTCATTCTCAACAAAAAAAAAATCCCAAGCTATATCCTTAAGTTTTCAAGTGTGACAAAATTTTAGTTAGGCGGAGATTTTAGAATTTGGTTGAGTTCAACAGTAGCAGTCTATTTGCATGGATACTCTCAACTCTTAGCATCGACATCTTTTCTAGTCTATGCCTCTGTTTTTCCACATTTGTTCCTTCCTGGTTGCTTCCATTCATTCAAGAACCTCCAGAAATTTCAAGTTCTAATTTACCCACATGCGTCTAATCAAAAATGCCTATATATAGCCTACATATATATGTAGAGTAATATACAGCACATACAGAATCAGTCATCGCTCTCAGTAGCTCTAAGCAAATGGAGCAACTTCGAAACCACAAAAATCAACAAAGAGCTGAGAGGCAAAAGAGGAGCAAAGCTAAAACACCCATTAGGATCAAGTATATTTCCAGCCCTATGATGGTTCAAGCCAACAATGCTTCAGAGTTCAGAGCAATTGTTCAGGAACTCACAGGCCAAAATTCTAACACTACCATTGCAGATCATGAAACAAACCATTATGATCAAGTAAGCTGGGTTTCTAACCATAGAGCTTCAGAATCAGCAGATATGAAAGCCCAAGATGTGGATGAGCAGATGAAGTTTTCAGACAACCGTCTAGCTGTTTTTGATCGGTTTGATGAAATTAAGTTCTGGAGGGAAGTTTCAGAGAGCTTCTGCGCTTCCGAATCTCCATACGGTTATGAATGATTTATAGATTTTTCACTTTGAGAGTAATATGATCTTTCTCAAAGTTTATTATTACTGCCATAAAAGGCCTTTGGCTATGAGTGTTTCTATTGCACAGACTTACTTTGGCATAAAAGGAAAAGCACATCAAGAATTAAACCTACATATTTACATGATATACTACCATAACTGCATTGTCTCACTAAAAAAGCACAAAGTGCAAGGTTTGAGGATTAACACTCACCATTGTTTACACATAACATAAACACAGGTCCCTTGAGCAGAAAGTCTCTTTTGTTCTGCACCTAAGCTCATTTTCCTCAGCTAACTCCCTAAGTTCATACGCTAGCAGACCATTATGTCCATCATTCTTACCTCTTAATCATCAGCGGATTTCAAGTAAAGAGTCTCACCCCCATCTCCGCCATGGCCTCCAGAGCTCCCGCCCCGCCCATCAGAAGAACCAAGATCTTGCTTACTTCCACTTCCCATCCTCCTATGCAAGCCTTCTCCGCGTCCAAAATCAGAAAACCCTCCAGCCCCGAGTTGCCCGCTGCCTCCTGCATTGTTTGCCTCATTCTGGAGCATGTGAAGTCCCCCGCTTCCTCCAGAGCTCATGGCGAGTTGGCTATGCAGGGCTTGCTGTTGCAGAGCTGAAAATGGCTGCTGGCTGTACAACATGGAAGAGCGCGCAGCCATGAGCGATTGGGGTGTCATCTGTTGAGCTGCTTGTTGCTGCATGTAATGTGCTCCTGGTTGCATCATGCCACCGGAAGGGTACTACAAAGAATTTTCAGAACACAGTCAGGGAATCTATAATTTGCGAAAACAGATGAACACAGTAGAACTTTAGAATCAGTAGTCTGTGCTTTACAAGTTCCGATTTTGGCCATTCTCTAAGTCATAATGTCTTTATTTTTCTCATGATTATCCCGGCATAAATTCAAGGGAAGAACTTTGTTAAACATTTAAGAAATGAAACATCGCTATGTTGAAAAAGAGAATCATAAACTTCTATTCCGTATTTCTGAATATAACAGGAGTAAGAGAACAATTCACGATTATGTAACTGCACATTAATTAATTGTGAAATGGCAATAACTTTCTAGGGACAAAAGAATTCAGAAACTATAGCCTAGACATTATCACATGTATTTCACAACTTAAAGGGCACAAGTGGAAGTGGTTCCCAAAAGCTGCACAGCTCTCATTTTCAGTCTACAGATGCAGAGGTACTAACATTAAAACATACAAAGAACAACTCAAATACCAAGGAATCGGTTTCCTAGCAGCAAAGAATAACAAAACTGCAGTAGACAATGGATATGGAAGACCTGGACTACATCTAATTACAATTTCAATCCATGCCGGAAATGTGTACACAAGTTACAAATTTGGAAATGAGGTGTGTACCTGAGGATGCATAGTGGGAGGTTGGGGTTGAGAATCAGCAATGGCAGCAAGGTACATCAGATTTCTCTGTAACCTTGCTTGGTTCCTGTAATAATTCCAAGGAAATTACTAATCTTTCTGTCAATTTAAACATATATATATATATATATATATAGGTTCCTGTAATAATTCCAAGGAAATTACTAATCTTTCTGTCAATTTAAACATATATATATATATAGGTTCCTGTAATAATTCCAAGGAAATTACTAATCTTTCTGTCAATTTAAACATATATATATATATATATATATTGTTTTTAATTTCTAGCCACTGAACTTCGAATAAACAGTCTTCCTTTAGCAGGACACTGGCACATATTTATGTGCACTACTAAGGCTGCACCCAGATATATAACTGGCTTTAACTAGCAATAAATTCTGAAAGTACATGTAAGTTTATTCGACCTAACTCTCGAAACAAAAATTCAGATTTTCCACAGAAATAATCCAATATTATAGGCTTTATGGGGTCAACTTACAGCATGCTGCTAATAAATAGCAAACTAGGGGAGAATAAAAGAAAAAAATGCTCACTCTGCACATTCACTCAATTTCCCTGAATTCTGGCTCTCAACAATCTTCAGAATCAAAGACTTGTTCTCGTCCAAATACTGCAGTAATACATAATGAACTCAGGAACAATCAAACATTTAAGTTATAGGATACATGTATTTATAAATAAGAGAAGTACAAAAAAAAGAAAAAATACTTTCCTTCTATGTGAGAAATGCATAATAAATTTGAAGAATGGTTGTTCAAAAACATCAATTTGAAGAATGACGAGGGTTGCAACCAGCTTACAGGCCAATTATCTGGCCACATCTTTAGCACAACACTTGATCAATTCGTACAAAACAGGTATTTACAGCAATATACATGTTTTACACACAGATGATTTGTCACTTGAAAACAAGTCACCAACACTACCACATCAACTAACAGTTATTACTAGTAAGCATAGCAGAACCAAGTAGAGTAACTCTGTCGAGATCACATTGGACAATGATGAATTTGAAAGCAAAAGGGACCAGCAGAATCAAAAAGGTGTGGTTTGCTAGTAGCGACAACGGTGCTGCTCAACTTAATTAGAAAGACGACAACAACTATTTGACAATGCTGGGGCACCGTTATGGTGGTTCTTATAAGGAATTAGGACATGCGTTATTACAGTTTGAGAAGATATTTTTCATTCCTTAAAAAAGAAAAATCCTCATCCATACAAGGAATGTGAGTAAATCATTTCACCTAAAGCATAAGATCTGCACAATTAGTAGAGTGGTGATACGATAACTACAGACAAGGTTCTTCATACGTGATTAACAACCTTTGACACACAACGACCCAAATTACAAATGCAGCTCCCACATGATCAAAAATTTTGTTCATTAGTTCCTATTACTTGGCAAACATCATGTACAATCGACAAAAGAGCTGCACACACTTCTGAGCTGAAAACCAACTATGGAAAAGATTCTTTCTGTGAATGATTCACAAAGTTAGAACAAACAATGACACCAGTAGGATATGCTGATTTGGCGCTATCTCATAGAGAAGAACTTTCCCAAAAGCCACTTTTGAGCAGACTTTTTTAAGTTTTTGAAGCATTCCACAATTTCCATTACAGTCTACAAGTATAAGAGTCCTTGGTTTCTCCTTGGTTCTTTTATCTCAATTTCAATGACATTCTGAAAGTAATTTTGTCTTTCGCGACAGATTTTCCAATGGAACTTAAAATCTAAATAAGATCAGCTCAATACATCCTAATTTTTTATTATTTGAAAAGAAAAAAAACACAGATCAAACTGCAGGCAGTTTCTGCCGGTTGATCGCCTAACTGAAAGAAACTAAAAAAATCTTCAACTTATTCCAACAAAATTACTGGAATCGAAAGGATTATCAAACAGATCCACATAACTTCAATGCAATTTGCTACGATAAAGCAAATTACTTTGTGGTCCATAGGGATGCCATCAAGGTTTTTCAGGGAAATCATACTTCAGTAAAGTACATATATTAGTTCACTAGTCACAACTTGTCAAATTCCACCAAAAAAAGAAAGCCCCAACTTGTCAAATCATTATTTTTAAAAATAAAATCAAAGCACCAGTCTTTTATGCTAGACTCAGCCGCTGGCCACCATATCTGATAAAATATTTAAAACAAAGCTAAGAACAGGGAAAAATCACCCCAAAATGAATGATGAGTTACAATAAATAAGAAACAAGAAAGAAAATTTATAATACCACCAAATACCAAATACCAAACAATAAACAAGTACAACATAACAGATGCACTGATTCATCAAAACCATTTAAACATTCATTCAAATAGCACTTTAGAAAGTCCTTTTGGCCTCAAAATAGTACTTTAAAGTTGATTGTGAAAGGTGAGCAATCACTAAACTGGAGATGCCCAGTTAATAACACAAATGTAGTAGCAAAAATGGCCAACAATAGCAGAATATGAAGAAACATTGTCAAACACATCATATGCCAAAACTAAATGAATACAATACATGCAAACGCCAAACAACAAAAACCCATTAACATTACCAAGCAAAGATCAATTTTTGAAAAGAACAAGGAAAAAAGATAGAGTAGCCAAAAGAACATAGCTTGTGCAAATAAGAAAGAAGCATTGATACTATTACACACATCCAAAAATCAAAGCGTTAGAGGAAAGGGATAAACTTTGTGCACCATAAAGAAAGGAAACAGAAAAAAGAGCCCAGAAAAAATGAGGCAGAGAAGAAGAAGAAGAACAAAAAGAGGACCTGTTGAATGTGATCAGTGGTGACGCTGTTGGGATAATAGCCTGCCATCATGGGCTGCATCTGCATCAGGTGCTGCTGCATCTCTCTCACTCTCTTTTATATCAGTAGTTACAGAAAGACACTATCTTTCTCTCTCTCTCTCTCTAAAACACTTTCTCACTCCTCTAGTCTCAGCAGAGTTTTCACAGACTTGAGAGACCACACTCACTGCTGCCTTTGCCTTTTTTTGCTCTCTGTTTTCACTTTCTCTCTTTCCCTTCCTTACACACAATGACACTACCACCGCACAGAGATATAGGGACAGTGAGAGAGTGAGAGACTAGTAGGGTAGTGAGTGAGCTAATTGGGTATATATGAAATGGAGAGCCCTTTTTGGGGTTTTGCTTGGTTTTGGCTTTCTGGGTTTTTTGTTTTCTTTCTTTTCCTCTCTCTCTCAGAACGTGACCTGCTGCTATAAAATATTCAAGACCCACAAATCCACAATAAAAATCTACCCAAGAAGAAGATCAATTCAATTCCAAATTTGTAATAGTATTATTTTTATTCTATTAATTAAACAATGGACATTAAATTGAATTCATAAGTGCTGATAGGTCACTCACATCGTTCATGACAATGTCTGTTGGGTATTTTGGACTGACTTTAGTGGTGCTTGGGTCCAAACTCTTCAAGGGTCTATTTATTGATGGTGATGACGTATTGGATTTGTCAAGAGATTCCATGAAAGCTCCTCTACAACCAAAACCAAAACCAAATGCCATGCTTTGGATATTAGTAGCTGCATAATAATTTGGAGTCAATTGAGTGAGGTGCTTCACCAAAAATGGGAAATAGAAAATTATTATGGGAGCACAATAAATTTGGACAGTGAATTAAGCGTTTAATTGGGTTTTGGCTTTTAGCCACAGAATGGTGGTTCCCCAATAAGTTCATCTGATCTGTGATAAAGTACGAGTACTGAACAGCTTATTTTGTGTGATTTGATGGAACAAAACACACTAAGCTATAAGCTGTATGTACTTTGACTGGAAATTGACGTTGCTTGGCTACAATAGGTTTGTGTAATTCACTTAACTATAAAGAAGCAGACAGATATTCAAATTGTTCAAGGGGTGATGAAGAGTAAAACCCTTCTTTTTTTCCTGATAAAAAAATGAAGGAGTTATCCAAGAACTTGTTAGACATAGTGCCGGATTTGCAATGTAATATCAAGCTAACATATTTGTTACCATACAACCATAATCAACCATTTAACAACAAAGTCAGATCAACAATGTAATATCAAGTTAACACTCTCATTTAACCACCACTGGTGGCTGAGTTGGTTGAGCCTCCAGGTGTGGTACCCTCCCCACCCGGGTTCAAATTTTGTTTACTGCGGATTGAAGTTAAATCGCAATCTATTTTGTGGCTAGTCAGAGGGAGAAAGCCTTCTGACAATATTCCCGACTGCGAATTAGTTCTTGAGCTTAGAAAACCTTTGAGAAACTGTAGGATTTCGATAAAAACATAATTGAGAGATAGATTTGAGAACCTTGAAAGTGAATGATATACAAGCTTAGTTATTCACTTGTTTAAGGAAAATCCCACTTGTTCATTCACTACCAAATTCTATAACCACCATTCTCATCCACTGGAACAAGAGTTTTTTTTTATCTTAGTCAAGGTATCCCAAAAGCTTCTTAGGTCCAAGGATTAATCCCTACGGCGCATATGAAATGCTCAAATTGTGCATTGCAGCATAGTGTCTGACCACTTTGATAACTTCGTAATTCGAACGCGGGTAGAGGGTTCCCAATCTGAACGCTAATCCACCAAACTACTTGCAATGGTTATGGGAACAAGAGCTTTAATCATTGACCAAAGAAATTATGTAATTTTTTTTAAATTATTTTCATTTGGGCAAGAGAGTTATTGGTAAATGCCACAGCAGCTTCACTATCAACTGCTGGCACAATAATTGATGGGTGTGGATGTTTGCTGAACTACTTGGCCAGAGTTACTTGAACATCTCAAAGGAAGATATTCAATGCTTTCTTACAGCTAGTACATAATTTTGATTTTTGAATATCTGAGAAAAAAATAATAATAACTATTATGTATTGGGATGTATGATTGATGATTCATATTCATTATATCCTTGAAATTAGGGTCTGTCTTAGCTAGATAGGGACCCAAGAGTTCACATGCCCCTGTACTAGTACCCTAGTGTCTTCCACTCCATTTCCAACTGTCCTCATTTTTAAGGCCCCTCAATACATTTGGCAAGGTAAAAGCAAGCTCCAATAGGCATCTAAAAATCTCAGCTGCCACTTCCTTTTGTGTTTGTGGGTCACAAATCAAAGTTGCACAAATTCAATAGAGCCATGGCCATCAGCTATGGTTTCCTTATAAACAGCAACAGCCTTTCACTGTTTGTGGGTTACAGTTCACAAATTTGGGCAATGAATATGAATGAATGAATAAAAGGTTTGAAATTTGTTTTTCTGGGGAAAATTTGAAAAGATAGAAATGAAGATGTTAGTTAACTATTGGGTGGACAATAATTTATGAATAAATGTGAAGTCAAATCAGTGTGATGAACAATGAAAGTATTGAAAGGATCAAAGGAGGGTTGGTGGTGCTCCCAGCTATCCAAACATGATGGGTGGTTGGGGTGTCTCAATTTGATTTGTGGAGTCTCAAATTCCAAAACTGTCTTTTCCTTTAGCTTTTTTTTTTTGCCCTTTCATGCTTTTGCCACCTTTGTATTGTATAGGCCCTGGGGATTGTCCCTCAACCCTTCCCAAGGGCATCTAACTACCTTCACGCGCTTACAAGTTGTGTCCATTACTCATATATATTCCCTAAGCTTAATTTAAAACGTACTACTTTGTGTATATTGTTATATTCTTGAAAATTTATGCCTATCAAAATGTCCGAAAGAAGTTCAGAGAATGCAAGAAGTGTAGGTGAGTATGGAATGATCGGAAGTTTTGCAATGAAATCAAAGGTAAATTTGTTGACGAATTGTCTCAATAAGACTAAGAAAATAAGCGACCGTCTGGGATATGTTGGTTTAACTCCCCAAAGCAAAATCACCATTGGGATTGCCCTTCAATCTTGATCCAGGGGACAATGTAAATTTGAGTTTAGGTTTGAAGTATGAAACTTTGAGCTGAGGAGAGGAGGAGGGGAGAACTACAGAGAAAAGTACATAGAGAGTCACAGCACCGGGAGCGGCTGGATTGTACCAGCATTTTAATGTACCATTTAACGCCGTTGGTCAGCATCGTTAATTTTGACTTGTTTCTAACTCCAAATATTAGCCTCTGCTGTTGACTGGTTTGCAGAAGCTTAGAAACTTGACTGGTTTCCATGCTCTGCCATCATTCATAATCTAATCTCTTCTACTCCTTCTTCATTTTGCTCAAATCTCTTCTGCCCATGTAACCAATCTTCCAAAAGGCTATGGTTTGGGTAGCATCTTTATTACTCTGGGGATGAATAATCTAAAAATATATATATATTAAGCTCTGGGGATGAATACGTTGTTGGCCTTCTAACTCTTCGTAAGAAATCAACCCCAAAGCTTTGCACCCATAAACTCTGCATAAGCTCCATAAGCTATGGGAATGAATACCCAGAACTCAAATGGAAAATTAAAATCATAATCACAAGCCTCACCTAGTCACCTGCACATCCAAATCCCAAAACCCATCACTCAAAATCCCAAATTTTACATTGATAATCACAAATTAAGAGATACTCATTACTTTAAACTGATCAAATAAATGAATACTAACCGTTTTAGTAGACGATTGCGGGGATTCGGAGGCGGCCTGGGTGGTGGTCATGACTACGGGGGCGTTGGAGATTTCTGACTTCGATTCATGCCTGAGATCAAGGTTGTCTCTGATTTCGGTGACAGGGCCTCCGATCCATGCTTGAGACTGCTCCACAGAGGCCACCTTCGCGAAGGTGTACCGCATAGCATTGGCCGGGAAGGTGTCCACGGGAAGTACGAGCTGGGGAAGCTCCTTGGCCGCAGAGCCTAGCTTCGCGAAGGCATACACGCGCTAACGTCCAACATATCTCCGTCAGTTTGCTATTTGGTATTAAACAATTAAACTTAATAATCGAATGGACACCATTGCGCCACGTACCATGGTATAACAAAACCATGGTACAATCCAGAATTCCCCCACAGCACCGCCATATATAATACAACCACAAAATATGAAGTGTACACTTTGACTTTGTACTTTATGTATCTCAGGCAGTAGTCCACTTGCTTTTCTGGTGAAAAATAATACTTGGGGCATCTGTCAGATTCCTGAAAGTATGTCTCCTGGCTACTTAGCCACGTGACTGTGTCACCACCTTTTTTTATTTTTATTTTTATTTTTATATATATAGGAAGTTGATATTTGTTAAGTTAATCACCAATGACGTGATAGAATTACAACACTAATTATAATATAAAACGTACGTCGGTACTTGTATTAATTAACTAAGCAAGAAAATCTGGGTCTGACTCAAACACCATCAGCATCTGATTAAGAAACTTGATTAGGGTTATGGATTTAAGGATAAAGATTCGCGCACAATGTTTTTAAATATAAAATGGGATTTGTGAAATTTTGTGTAAGCTGGAGATCAGAGCTCGAGAGTTTACAGGTACGTAGTGTGGTATAGGCCAGGGTTAATCTGATCGAAAGAAGAGCAACAAATTAAACATTTATATATATATATCATTGGGGTTTGATCGAGGGTAGAGATCGAGAGTAGTAAGCTTCTGGCAAGTATTGTTTTGTTTACAGAATATTATGCAGAGATCGAGTATCAAATTCAAGGCCACCGATTGATAAACCCTAAACCCTAAAGTCTGCTGTAATTGATTCTTCTATATATCTCGAACCCAAAAGCTGCCATTGGCTACTGGCAAGCACTTTTATCCATTCATCTCCTCTTTTTATTAAAAAGAATTAAGAAGAATCTTTCAGTTTTTAGGATGACCTAGCTATTTAAACATGAAACCTGTGTTCTCTCTCCATGGCAATCCTGTAAAATGGGATATGAATATGGATTCTAGTTTTTGTTTTTTGGCAAAAAAATATGGATGCTTGCTATAGCTAGCTAGCTGCAAAACTAATTTAAGGCTTGCCACCCATGTTTATGTGAGATTCAATTCATTTAGATACATTATTTAATTTGTATGATTGCTCAAAGGCAGGCATGCACTTCAAAATTCTTGACAGCATCATTACAATCCGAAAAATCTCCCCTAAAAAAAATATTGAAAAAGTACATCAAGTACATTTTGTTAACACCGACACACAAATGAGATTATTCCTAGTGAAGACACTCGATCCCCTAAAAACTTAGTAGCGTTATATATTTACCTTCTTTTATTAAAAAGATTAGGGCAAAAATTAAGGGATGAAGTCTTCAACATATAGAAAATCCGAAACAAAAATTACCTCAAAAATTATACAAAACAACTTAATTAACAAAGTAAATTGGCCTGCAAATTGAGTAATATTAAAACCCAATATGCATGTTATTATATCGATCATATGTTTTCTATTACCTAGCAAAACAATCATATATGATCATATGATGATGATCTCATCTCAAGTATAGAACTGTATATAGATATTGGTCGACCCTTCATTATTCTAATATTAGATAGATACACTCATACACACATTGATTCATCTCAATCGCTTGCTTTAAAAAATTGAAATCTAGGTCATGCTCTCTCTGCAGTAGTCCACTGTTCTTCTCCCCTAGCTAGCTGTCCATAATATCTATGGATGCATGGAGCGTCCAGTTATATCTTAATTTCTTACCCATATATATATGGGATTAAACTAATAAGAAGCAAACACTGTAAGCACATAAACTATATTATATAATGTGGTGGGATTCGAAGCACATTGAAGAGGGTGCCGGCCAGATGAATTATATGAGGAGCTTAGCGAGCAGAGAGCATGACTAGGTTTGGTTTCATTTTGCAGTCAAAACGACAGCTAGCTAAGGCAAATAGATAGATAGATATTGAAGATGATGATATGCACAGTTTCACATGTCTGTGTATTCATCCTCTAGCTACTTGGCTTTCCCTGGCTTAGATTGGATTGAAATGTCACATTTTTTCTTTGAAATTTTCCGCATAACAATCTCATGCATGGCCCTTTCTTGCGGCTGCTGCACTAATTAACAATGCATGTGACTGGCAACAGTGAACAGCCTAGGGTTCATGACCCACATGTATGTTGTATGAACTTTGACAAATGACACACTACGTACTCTCACTTCCCTAGCCTTTAATGTATGGACAAAGAGTCAAACATAGTTGCAGGTCCTTCATTCCTCTTTCATCCATTCATGTTTTGGGTCATCATCTTTTAGTAACTAATTAAGATGATAATAAAGATCAAGTCCCCTTGTAATGGTGTTATTTTTATTAACCACTCTAAAATTTTGAGAGCTTTACCCAAGGGCCGGGGATGCCAGGTGAATACAATAGTTTACGTATCTATCAAGTTTACGAGAACTCAGACCTTTAAATTAGCCTAGTAGGTCTAAGAACATGCATACAAGATGTTTGTTAAAATGTCTAATAAAAGTTGTACAGCAACAAATTAAGAGTGGCATCTTTGACATGTGTGGTTAAAACTTAAAAGGGTAACCAGCATTGCACAGTACTGCTGCTGCTGCCTGCTGCAAAACAATGAGTCAATAATAATCAATGGTCAGCTAGTAGTGTAGACTGGGATTTTTTTTACCACAGGCCGAGGCAGAGGGCAGAGGGCAGAGGCAGAAGAGGCAGAGGGCAGAGACAGGTTAACGTACTACGTACTAGTTACTGATCGGTGTGAGAGCCGAGCAGTACCTTAATATGGTATTCATTTATTTGCTCACTGCTCTTATCTTCACCTGTTTTTCTTTCCTTTACTTATGGGATTCATTGCTTTCATTCATTCATAAATTTCAGAACGAAAAAGTGACATTGTCGGCTTAAATTAACAGAGGCGCACTGCCCACTCTCAATGCGAGGCATCTCATCTCATTGATTCAAGGCTTATATTCACACAATGGAAATGGGCCAAGAGGCAAACGTTTTCGTACGTCGTCATTTTTGTATTGGGTCCAGGCTTAAATGCACCAGGGCCCAAAAGGAATTGAAGAACCAAAAATATAACCCAATTCTGTCCATCATTGAGATTTGGTTCAAGAAGAATTAAGGGTGACAATTTTGGACCCCAAAAACAACATTTTGTCCAATCCGTCTCATCTTTTTTCTTCTTCTTATATGACCCCCCTAGATTTATGACTCTTAAAGCACCGAAACTAAAGACTTGCACCGCACTGGCTCAACCACTAGTTGGTTTAAGGTGTGTGAGCTCGAGCTTGATGACCAGTTCACATTTTCGGAAAATCAAAGGCCTCAATTTGATGGTCGGTTACAGATAAAATACTAAATTTCCCATAATCGAGTCCACCTCTAAGCAGAAGTACACATAATGTTATGACATCAATATGGATGCGCTACCTTTTCTTTTAATGGATTTTATTGATGAGAAGGAAAAAAAAAGATATTGATTATTGAAAGCGCAAAATTGATAAAGTTTGATAGCTAAATTCTAACTTCAAAGCGAATAACTAAATTAAATAAATAAATCAAAAGTACATGTGCATGGTATAAATGTGCAAATGAATTTAGTATTAAATAAATCAATTTAAAAAATTCCAATAAATTACATTGAGTACTAGACTTGTAGTCAAGATCAGATTAACCCTTAAAAGTTAAAAGCGTTTCACAATTAACCATATATGCTTGAGCTTCTACATGGTGAATCGCTCCCAAATCTAAAGAATAAACAAATTTAGAGTAATTAAACCAGAAGAATTTCAATCCAAATGCAACTGAAAGTCTAGCTTGTTATTACTTATTAACCACCAATCCTCAGATGATGATCATCAAGAACTTAATTGGGTACGTACGTATGCTAGACTTGCTTTTTACTGTCATTAGCAACAGAAGCTGCTGCACCGAAAGTAACTACGACGCCCGGGAAGGCCTCATGGGCAGGTGCATGACCAACGTCGCCGCCACCGCCACCGGCAACGGCAACGTCCATTTCCATTGTGCAGCGGCCGTTTCTTTGCTTAGGCAAATTGGTGCATGGATTGCCTCCGGCCGGAACTGTGCCTTTCAGCGACTGAAAATGAAGATTAGAATCGTTGTTCTTCAGCCAGTGATCTCCTTCTAATGGCCTCATGGACAGAACTTCTCTAAAACCAGATACACATAAAACCGTGAAAACAAAAGCAACTCTGTAGTACTGCTTATTCTGAACAAACCCCATTTGAGTATACGTAACTGAAATCAATGGAAGCTAGCTTTGTGCTTATGATTGTTTTGTGAAGAATGGAAAAATTAATATGGTGATGGAGGATGAAGATGAGCATTAATGGAAGGAGGGTTTGGGGTGTATTTATAGTTATAGCTAGACATGCATAATATAATATGGATTAGGGTTGATTGGATTTTAGTTTAGTGTCTGATTAATTGGTTGACTTGGAGCCGCGTTTTGAAGTTTGAATTAGAGAGGGAGGGTCTAAAATCAAAGACACGGAAGGAACCCTCTAGCTTGAACAAGTCCATATAAACTTTATTTTATATGAATTATGAATCAAACTTCAAATTGGTCGATTGTGCATGTCATGGTGTCAACTTGGTGGAACTACATGTAACATGGGGTTTTGAATTAATTTTTTCTTAGATAAAGGGATGCATAAATTGAAATATTAATTTAAGCTAAAGAATATTTCATCATTAATTTCAAAGAATAGAATGGGTCTCAAAAGCGCCTAACGCTCTTAGATTAAAATATATAACCTGCATATATGCTCCTCTGTCATGAAATTCTAGTGTAGTTAGACTCTAGTGTCTAATATAAGCGAGGACTTCATTAAACTACCATGAAATTCACTACGAGTAAGAATAGGAGTACGTTGATCAAGAATTAGTATTATACGCACATGCATAATCATGTCAAGTCCCTTTTATCATGTAATTCAACTATCGAAATTATATGTTCATTCTTTTAAGTCTATGTGTGTGAAAATTTCATTATAATTCACTTAAATTGAAAATTGTTTAGTCAATTGATTGTCATTATATCATCGTCATTTAACTTTACGCCACAAAATTCGCATTGGTTTTCAATTTGACTAGTATTTTTAATAGGACTGAATCAATCGTGTAAAGAAACTTTAAAATAAATAATTATAACCATTTGGGGGAGGAAGTACCAATAAATTCACTTTTCCAAACCTCTACTATTTATCAAGTAACATGACCTCGGCCATTACATAGAGATTTACACCCGTAGCTGCTACTCGGTCTTCAACTCCAAATGCTTAATTATATTTGACAAAGTCAATTAATCGTGCTTTGCTTTGGGTATCCGTGGGTTGACTAGCTTTTAATTTCGGCTTAATTATATATGATCCAGTTTGATCACTGATTTTAATTTCGGCAGTAAAGCAAAACAAGACCAAGTAAAAGTCCTTTCCCTCCGAAAACTTGATCGATGCTCCTTCTGCGGCTTAGGTTTTCACATACATGGTTTGAAAATGGAGGATCCTATTCATTTTTTAAGGAAATACGCAATAACTTCGTCTTCATGCATTTACATAAATGTTCTATTCTGTAACAAGTTATGTGTCACAAGATGAACAGTGAATATAATATATTCAAAATGACTGAATCCTTCAAATCGCTCATTGTCCAAGGTAGACATAACTTACAGTGATACAAGATGAATAGAAGGCTTCTTCTGACTCGTTGTCTTTCCTCATTTTCCCTCGTATTTCTTTTACTATGTCACCTCTTCAAAATGAATTACATTAACTGGTTTCCGTAGGCACGGACCTTCCATTTTTGTCATTGTACAGCGTCTTGATGAACTGTTAGATACTCCTTGTTGTTGTCTTCATTAGAATTTAACTTCTTGTTTGATGGCATCATGTTCAGGAGTCTGAGAAAGTGACTACAAAACTTGAACAGATATTGCCAGAGTGCTTTGGCTATCAAGAATTCAAATAAAATTCCCAACCAACTTTCTGTAGCTTTTCGTCTTTCGCCAAGACTTCATTCTTTGTGTCTTCTTGATACTGGCTGATTCTGCATTCAAAATAATTCCACCTTAGCAAATGCAGGCAAATGATTATACAAAGTCTTTAATTCATATTTCAGTAAGAACTTTGCAACATTGATAATCCAATGAAATGAAATGACCCAACCTTGCAAGCAGATCAGCATCACAAACAGCTAACATCCTTACTGCTAGCAAACCAGCATTGGTTGAGTTGTTTATAGCAACTGTTGCAACTGGGACCCCTCTTGGCATCTGTATAGTCAAAAGTCACAACAGTTATGCATTATGAGGAAAGCACTCACAAAAACCTCTTAAATGGAATATCATTTCCAACATAAAAAGTCTCGTATCCAATAAAAGTGTAAACATGATCTAAAAACTTCCAGTTGAACTAATTTCATATTTCCTTTGGGACATTTACATGTAGTGGTTGCTCTCCAGAGGCCTAGCACTCGAGAATCCATAAACTAATAGGAGTCGTTAGGGCATTAAGATGGTAGAATACTACATTTTTTCATCCAGAAATTTATTACAAAAAGAAGTTTTAAATAACGTACCTGCAAAATAGATAGAACCGAATCAACTCCATCCAATGTAGAAGCACGCACAGGGACACCAATAACGGGCAAAGGAGTGGATGCAGCTACCATTCCTGAGAAAACCCAAGCAATAGTAAAATTAATCCCAGAAAAAGTAATCGTTATTACTGCACTCTGTTTTTGGCAAAGATTGTATAACTAGCCTGGCAAGTGAGCTGCGCCACCAGCACCAGCAATGATGACCTGAATTCCTCTTTCCCGGGCAGACAAGGCATAAGAATGCATCCAATCAGGAGTTCGATGTGCAGAAACTATCCTCACCTGAAAATTAGAGTCCGTTAACATCATATAGCAGTAAAGCATATAAATAACATTTTACGGGTACTCATTTGACAGAAAAACCATAACAGATAAGAAGCAAACCTCATGAGGCACTTCGAACATATTCAAAACTTTTGCAGCATCCTTCATAACAGGAAGATCTGAATCAGAACCCATTATGATCCCAACACGTGGCGTGGCTGCATTGAGAAAAAGACTAAGCATATGAAAAACAAACCAAGCTTTCTACATAATTACAACAACTTGTAAAAAATCCACAATGAAATGAAAATGGAATCTTCATCATAATTTTGTTTTCAAAAAGAGTGCAGCCATACACAGGCGGTGGGAGGGGATCGCCCAAAGTAAATTTTATGGCAATGATTGGTCCGGTTATGGAAGTTGACACTTTTAATAAGATAAAATACCATAATGTGCACCAATTTTGGACTACATCTTTCATGTGCACCAATTTAATTCATAGTCCTGACCAAAAGCAAAATTTCATAATCAAAAGCATAATTACAAAACTATTAGAACTACCTGCAGACTGACTATCAGATATTTCGTCATTTAGCATTGAATCCAGAAATTTTTCCACATTGCCCATGGAAGGTCCGACAATGGTAATATGACCCATTTTCCGTTGCTTCCGCATATCTGCCACACATAAAAAACATAGAGAAGTTAAAAAACTGAAAAAATAATACAAGTATTCTTGTGCAAGAATCAAAAAGAGATGAGTAATTAAAATATGGAGATAATCAGAATCTAACCTGGCTTATCATACCAATGAACAGTAGCCCCTGGAATACGCAAGGCTCTTCCAATCACTTGATGAGCTAGGTGGAAACCAGCTTCCCCCTAAAAGCATAAATGGTGGCATGACACAGTCAAACATTTGATTAATTGTTTTATATTCCACAAACACAGTGATAACCATACATTTTTCAAACATTCCACTATATATCTATGCTCAATTAAACAAGTAAAATAAATCTGTGAATCAAATATCAGAAACAAAGAGCACAAAGATGGAAAATTTCACGTTGAACAGAGCATCACCTCATCTTCACCAAGTAAATTGTACATAATTGCAGCAGGAGTTTTCATTGATGGATCACCAAGTGGAAGACCAACAACAGCCCGCAAATGTTGTTCATACTGTGAGGTGTAGCAAGCCTCTATGGTGTGATGACCGCTATTGTGAGGTCTAGGAGCTACTTCATTTAGCAAAATCTGAAAAGAAGTGAAATCATGCATAACTTGGTTGAATACAGCAGATGTCTGAAGCTAAAAATAAAAAACCAATAAATAACGAACATAATGTAGAGTTGTTAAGAGAGGTAGAATTAATACCTGATCATCCTCTGTCAAGAACAATTCAACTGCAAACACACCAGCGCCTTCTAATGAACTAACAGCTCTAGATGCAATATCAGTGGCCAACTTTCGGATCTTCCATGACACGTTTGCAGGTGCCTTAACAATGTGACAAATGTTTTCCCTGCAAGACAAGATCCTCAAACATTCATGAAATATTCTTACGTGACAACAGTGGATTAAATGAATCCTATACTGTTACGAATATTAAAGGTTTGAACAAAGACAGTTTTAAAACTGAATCTGCAGCTTACTTGTGTATAGTTTCAACAACAGGATAGCATACGATAGAATTGTCTCTTCCTCTAGCAACAATGACGGCCAGCTCCTGCAGTTAGCGAGCCAGACATGTATAAATATTAATCAGTGATACTAATTAAATTGGAAGATACTCAATGTCGCATCTTATTATTACAGAACTTAAAGCAATGCATTCTAAAGTATACCTAGTGCTGGACTTGTTAGAAGCATTTTTATTTAGTTCCCTATTAATTTTTCGGTGAAAAATAATCAAAAAGCGTGCATTGCACCTATATTGCCAATAGAAGATGATTAAAATGGTTGAAAATAAAATGTGGATGGTAAATTCACAAACTAAATCATTGCCAATGATAAACACTAGATGCTAACCTTTACAAAAGGGGCCCATTTCTCAACATATAAACCGTGATCAAACCCTCCAAGAGCTGCAAAAAATTTAGAGAGTAAAAAAAGGGCATAGTTTCTACTTGTTAAATTCAACAACAGTAAACAAAACAGATTATTATCATGACAATAGAAAAGAAGGAAGAGAAGAAAAGAAAAGACAGAAAAAAGACTGTTAAGTATGCCATGAACTAATCACGAACCAGTTTAATTGTTTATGAGAATATTACCTGTTACAGCAGAAGAAAGATCATCCTCACTCTTAGCAACAGCATTTCCACGCCCATCATAAGCTAACCTTTTACTCTTTATCATAAGAGGATAGTCAAAGAGGTCCCCTGCCCTCTTGGCACCTTCCAGATCATCTATCTGTCTTTGCCATATGTTACAAGAAGCAATATAACATAATGAGTGGCTATGAAAGCAAAGTTGGAAATTCATTTAGTCTAATCCTTAAATCAGATACATAAAAAGTAACAAACCTGCATAAATTCAGGAAGTGGAATATCATGCCTCGAAAAATGAACCTTTTGAAGATATTTATCCTGTTACATATCAAACATGACCCGATGCTTATTATAACAGACCAATGCAGTGAAAAGTGGAATAGCAAATTAGTGCAAGATGTCCATAAAAGGATAAAACTTTGTGACTGTAAAGTTTGAATACATCCTCAAAGCAAAAGAAGTTCAGGCATAAATCAAAAAACCATTCTCAAAATGAAGAAACAAACCTGAATTATTCTGATTGTAGAGGCTTTGGGCTGACAGTCTACTCCTTGCTGCTCAAGCTTCTCCAATGTCTCCACATCCACGTGCTCGATTTCCACTGTCAACACTCCACACCTAACTACCAAAAACAAGATTAGGTACCAATGTTTTATCTTCAATTACACAAACAAAGGGATATGCTTAACGTTGTGACTGTAAATTCTGAACATAAGCACACAAAATGCAACCAAGTCCATAAAAATCAAACCTTTTGGCGAATTCTTGGACAGTGGCACTATCATCAAAGCTTCCAACCATATGATGATAGGCAAGTTTACTCGCCGGGCAATTCTCTTGTGGGTCCAATACCATCACCTTAATGGCCATTTTTGAAGCTGCTTGACACATCATTCGACCCAGTTGACCTCCTCCAAGAACACCCACAATCGTCTCAGACAACCCATGAACAGGTAAAACCTCTTTACTGCATTCACAGTATTCCAATACTAAAATCAATTCAAATAGCACAGAGTAATGTGCATAGCAAAACTTCAATAACACATGCTTTTACATAATTTCAAATGAGTGATACTGATAGAAGCAATTATAATTACTCAAAAGACACATGCTTTTACAGAATGAGTGCTAGAAGCAGAGTGTACCTGGAATGAGTCACGTGAGAGTCACGTGATGCTCGGCAAGCCAAGGCCGGACTGCGACTCTGGTGGTGAGGCTGCTTTAACGAGTGAGAAGAAGCAAAAGTGAAAAGCTTGTTGTTCTTTTCTTTGAGGTCCATAGAGCAAGATAATGGGTTTTTGGTTTTGGGTACAACCAAACACGGCCTAAACCCGATATCGGTGGCGAAGAGGGAGCTCTGCTGAAGCATGGTTTCACAGTGATGCTGCTAAGCCGCCGTCTGTGTTTCTCCTTTATATAGGTCCTCTATAAGCAAAGCGGGTCGGGTCGACTCGGGTTTGTTGGTGCTTATACTTTTGACTGAATTCAGTTATACTGTTATGGAAAATTAATTTGTCTGAAATATAAAATCAATTTTTCATTGAGGGTAATAAGTCTTTCATTGGGGGTGTTTTATGCTGGCAATTGGTAAACATGTAACTTATGCATGTCTATCAATTTTACTGTTACACCATAAGCTTTCAATTTTACTAGAGATTTTTTTTTTTCATGAGTTTTATTTTACTTGAGAGTTCCATTTAGATAGAAGTTATATTTTATTAAAACTCGGAATTCAACTGTGATTTTATGACTTAGTTAAGCCAATGATATTTCTCTCCATAATAGTGAATGAGATTCTAAGTTCAAATCATTCCTCTATAATCATCCCAAGTTCACTCCATTAGAGGTCAACATAATTCACTATCATTGTCGCATTCTCTCGTGTATCATACAAAGGTATTCTCTCATGCATTTTCTTTCATTATCTTGTTCTTCTTTTAACAGTTTTTATCCTTTTTCTTTTACAACAGGAGAGAAATAATAAGCCAACCTAAATTCTACACAAGAAAATAATTAGTCAAAATTTACACAAAGATGAAATATGAGCCCCAACCAAACCTATCAGGTTGCACAATGGCATCAATCTTCTTATTTGATCCCCAAAGCTGTATACTTTACAGTTTACACACAATAATCACACCAGTTAATGTTATACAATATGGTGCACCCACTCATCCACTCCACAAACCAAAAATACAAAAAAAATGAAACCCCCCAAAAAGCTCACCAAAATATGTCAAACCCCGAAACAAAAAAAGCGGGGGAAGAGAGAAAAATGACCAAAACTCTATAGTGTAGTGTCAATCCTATCATATTCTTTGTGTTGAGAAAATAAAGCTAAGTGCTGCTGTACACTTTGGATACACAATTTTCGATACATTCCTCGACTTGTTATATAGTCCACCATCTGCCTTCTGGAACATCATGTATGCATCTGACATAGAGCAATTTACATATTAAGGAAGGCACATAGATATGCAGGCATGAGTAGTATGTTGAGTAAAGAACTTACATTTGTGACGATTTTATTTACTCAAGATGAAGTCTGATCATTTCTGATCCCAATCTTCCGTAGTTCCGCAAGGTGAGAAGCTATCTCTTGAATGAACTTCAGACCCTCCTCACCATATCTTAGAGAGTTAATTGTGTGTTCAAGAAATCCTTGGACTGCCTCAAGTGCCTTCAACCTCTTATTCAGATTCGAAGCCAGGACCCCTAGAGAAGCTAAATCAGTCGCTTGACAGAGCTGAGGGTTCTCGAGTGATGAAGTATGTCCCAATGATGCAGGCACTTCATGTTGCTTGGACAAATCATTCTGTTCTGGTTTAATATTTTCTTGAGAGCCCTGTTCGCAATTTTGAAGATTTGACTTGCCAGCCCCATCTCCATTTTCAGAACAGTTGCCTTTAGATGAATGCGAGTTTACTCCATTACTAGAGAACAAAGAAAGTGTTTTCTCCAACTTCTCTAAGCATTGCAAGATTTGTTTCTTCTCTTCTTCAAAATCCTTCAGTGAATTCTTTAAACTACCACTTTTCTCATCACTGAGAAGCATACCTGCTCCTCCAACTTTACTGTCTGTACAAGGCCTTCCAGTATCCATATTTTTATTAACACTTGCACTATCTGCAACGCTGCTAGATACTGAATGATCCACTGCAATATCCCTTGCCTGCATATCAGAAGTTGTCTCTGCCAGATTCTCTAGCATTGATTCATTTGGGTACTTATTCCTGTAAAATTCTAGCTCTGCTTCTAGATCTTGTAATTCCTTCTCCTTCTCAGCAAGAAGGTCATCTATCTTATGCAGTGCTTCATTATCATACTCAGCCTGCTCTTCCATCATTCTTAAGGACTGGAGTGCTTCCATATGAAGTGCCGCCTTCTCCTCTTGCAGCCTTGTCATCATGGCCATTGCTTGATCTGAAGCAACTGCCGAAGCATTTCTCTCTTCCTCCAACTCCTTATACAAAGAACTCAGAAGTTTCTTATCATGCTCAACCTGTCGTTTTAATCGATCGACCACACTCTCACCCTCAATTTCACTGACAACGCTCCCATCAAGAGACAACCCAGACTCATTTCTTTCAAGTGAGAACCTCTGTTGAAGTATCTGCATCCCAATAGTTTTGGAAGCATCTGAAGTCTTCAAATCACCACTATTTAAAGACACTTTTGGACTCATCATTTCATTTGTTGATTGCTCCATCCCTCTATTGGCAGACAATTGTGACAACAGGAGCTTCAAATCTTCAGTAACTCTTGAAGAGTCCTTCCCGATCCATTGTTCCGCAAGTACACCAGACAGTTGTCTTCCTTTACCACCAACAACAATCTTATAAGCATCACCAAGATCTAAAACATTCAGTACTTGCTGATCAGTGTTGCTTGAAACAGGGGTTGTTTCTAAACCTGCTTCAGACGTTGTAAGTGGCCCTACTCCTCCCTTGTCAAATTCCCCAGATTCAGCCACATAAGCTTGATCAATTTCACGAGTTCCTGTAACATCTGCTGCAACCAGAGACAACAGTGAAGATTGTCAAGTTAATATACTCTGTACAATGGGTGCTCTGTAAATAAGATTTTCATACAAAAGAGAAATAATATGTTGAATAGAAGAGGTTGAAATCTAACGATATCAAGACAGTAATAGAAAGAAGAAACTGATTTTGAACTCACAGCTTCCTTTTGATACTTTAGCTGGGGCTTCCATTGCATTTGATAATGGAGAGGCATTGTCAAGGATGGGTTTAGATGGTGCATGGAAATCAGCCGTGCTTCCAGCTTCTTTCCACTTAAGTTCCTCCAATCCATGACCAATAGCAATTGTAGATGCTACAGATGTACTACCTTGTGACTCTATACGATCTATTTGTGCCTGTGATACCAAAAGTGAAGGCTTGGGCGCAGATGGTGGATCTCTCAGTACTGGAGTAATAACATGAGGCTCAACAGGTTGAGCAGAGGGATCTTCCTTGGTACCATCCTTTTCATGAATCAAATAACTTGCATAATCATCATCGGAGAAATGAACTTCCGATTCAGTATCAGAAGTGACCTTGAGCTCTGTGTATCCAACATGAGATAAAGAGTGAAGCCTACTATCTCTCGCATGCATAGATGTACTACCATGGGACTCCATAGTATCTGATGTTGCCAGTGATGCCAAAACTAAAGGCTTGGAAACTGTAGAAATAGTACGAGGCTCAACACATTTAGCAGAGAGATCTTCCTTGGGATCACCTTTTTCATGAATTGAAGCACTTGCATCATCCCCGTCAGAAAAATGAACTTCTGAGTCAGTGTCAGAAGAAACCTTGAGCTCTGAGTAACCAACATGAGATAAAGGGTGAAGCCCACTATCTCTCAAATGAGTAGCTCTCACAGACCTAGATGATGTTTCCTGTACCTTCCTCGGTTCTTCCTGATTTTGTTGAGTAGCACCAGATAGGGGCTCAAGTTCAGCCTCAGACCCAAACAATTTAGTGTGGATCAACTTATGAGAATACCCCCGAGAAACTTGTGGCTCATTGCAACAGGAACAATGTGTTCTTCCTGAAAAGCAAACATTTTGACCCCCAGGTACTGGGTCCTGAATCTCATGATCAGCCTTAGAGTTAGAAGCCTCCCCCAACTTACCCACCAATAATCTGTATGTCTCAGCATTGGATCTATTGATTGTTGCAAAGGAGAAGAGGCAACTTTCACACATTCCCTGAACGTCTACAAGCTTGTTGTGAGCATGGCAAAGAACTAAGGAAGAAATCTCTGACTTATGACTGCCGCAGATCAAGTCCCAATAATAACCTGGTTTTTCATTGTCTAAGACATGATCAAGTCTGGAGCATAGCAGGCATGGTGTTTGCAATCCACAGTAATGAGCAAATTTCGTAATTACATATGAGAATATGGCATCAAGAACCAGCATAAAAATCAGTAACCACTCAAGACTAGCTGACACCAACGCCAGACCCCAGGGAACTTTCTGTAGATTAGCAGACATAGTCCTTGAGGCAGCCATGTTCCAGACAACTTAAGTAACTTCAAAAGGAGAAATTGGCTGCTTGAAATAGATAAAATTGTCCTCCCGATATGAGATCAATAATCCAAGTTGAAACTCAGCACTGCATCCAATAAGCAACGAGATGGAAAATCAGAACAGGAAAAAATTGATGCAACACCATAATGTAGCCCTCCACCTTTCTTCCCACAAACGAAGAGGCATCAAGGATTGGAAATAATGAACAAAAGAGGGGAAAAACGAAAACCCACATCTAACATAACTGAGCTCAAAGAAAGAGGAATTTGTTTTACATAAAGGAATATTGAGTACTAATTTAACACCTAACAAAAGCGTATTAAAGAACAAAAAGAAAAGGCATGGAAGTACTTGTAAGGATACCTTTATACGTCAACAATTTGGTTTGAATTTACGTTTCTAAATCTTTGAGAACAAAGGGAGGGGAAACACAAAACATGAGTCCCCTTCCATCAAAAACAATACATATTAAACCCTACCCACAACTAAACCTGGCAAACACATAATTCTTGAAGAATAACTACAAATGTAGTCATGTATGTGAGGGTTTTACATTGCTCTAGCCAAAACAACTATTCTTCAAGAAACAACATTGCCCCGAATAAACATGAACTCAAACAAACTATGGAGAACTAAAATCAATACAATTTAGACTTGACAAAAAGATCTGAAACTTAAACGTGAATAAGAACATCTTAGCCCAAACATAGAAAAGGGAAGTAAGTTACCAATTTCATAGAAAATTAATCGACACGCATGATTAAACTTGATCTTCACATTATAAAAGAAGCTTAAAAAGCAATACATTTATACACAAATACAACCCCATTTCTCATAGAGACCCCTTATCTGATGAACCCAAGAATACCTTAAGGTCAACGCCATAGAAACCACATATGTATAAACCATAAACCCTGACAAAGAAGCTAAACAAGAAGCCAGCCAACCAAAGAATACAACAAACTGAGAAAACCCATTTCCAAAATTCCAAGATAGGATCACTAAAGACAAAGACTCTCCCACATGAGCCAAAAAGCCAAATTATAAGCACAACAAAACAAAATCAAAATTCAAATTTCATTACTTGGAAATATCAAATAGCCCCATCCATAGGGTGATGCCTAATTCAATCAAATACCAAAACCCAATTCACCAGAACCCAATCCAATTAACAGAAACACCAATCAAAGATTATGAACAACAAGTTGCATTGAAAACAAGAACCTGCTTACAAATATAGAAACTGACCTGTTCATGCGTGGAAACCCAGAAAGCAGTGAATGAGTGAATATTGATTCAATCAAAGAGACCCAAAATGCCAAAAACGAAAATCAAATAATTGGGTTGGTAAGAGATTGAGATCACAGCAACAATAACAAAAGCCCAACCGAAAGGTTGAAGCTTTACAACATCATAGGCACGTTGTTTTCACATTTTATGATTTAAGAAATTCGAAAGTTGGAGTTGAAATAAACGCCGACAAAGACCAAAAGGTCGGCTGTTGATAAGAGAAAACGACAACGATTCAGGAAATGCCCCTAAAAAAAGAAAAAGGAAAATAAGTATAGACAGCCGATTCAAGCCAGAAAAAAAGAATAGACAGCCAAATCCAATCTCTGAAGAACAGCGAAGATTCCCGGGAAAATTAGTATTGGTTAAGTGGCCTCGTTTTTCATTGGGCTTGTAGCACAATGTAGGCGCGGGAAAATTGCCCATTGGGCCTGCCTAGGAACTTGGGATTTTGCCCTAACCAGAGCCGATGACATGTTTACTTAGCTATAATAGAAAAATGATGAATGAGAATAAACTCCTATAAATATGGATATAAATTGTTTTAGGATCCAATCAGATAAGAAAGTATGAACTTTAGCCTTGAATGCGAGGGAGTATACTCTACCATGAGCTACATATAACCTAAATGTAAACGTGTGTATTTGCAATGAGAAGTTCCATCTAATTCAATTTCTAGAACATGTTGAATCCTTCAATCCTACTACCTAAGATGCTAAGAACACTTAGAATGTGACAGTTGAAAAGAAATTTCATTTGAATTTATTATTTTTTGTGTCGATATTATCATCGTGTCTTATTTTTTGAATTTAGAGTTTGAAGTCTGAGTCGAGCTTATTAAAACATTGTACCGAGATAGCCCACCAACTATGCTGGCCCAGGCCGGCGGAGTTTCGCCGGGCTTCGGGGCTCGTGGTATTTAAAAGAAAGGTATTTCGATGGATTTTTTTCCTTTTTTCGTGGATACCTTTCTATATAACAAGCGAAGGAGAAAAACCAAAATAGGGCAAAACAGTAATTCCAAATAGAAATTCCCAATTTCCTTGACCTAAATACCCCTTTTTCTCTCAAAGCCCTCAGACCTGTATTTCCCTTCTCAACCCTCACATACACTGCCTCTTCTGCCCCTGTAATTCCAATCTCTCTCCGTCTCCTTCTTGCCCTTCACCGATTTTCTCAACCCATTACCCGCCAAAATCCATCAGCTTCCCCTTTTCAAATTATCGTTGTTTTCTTCAGTCCCCTTTTCGCACTCCATTGTAACTCTCTGTTCCTCCCTTCCTGCAATTCAAAGACCTTGACTTTCGAGTTCGATCTGTCCTGTGCCGCTTTGGGACTTCGATTCTCGGAGTTTTGAGCGATACCCAGTTCGTCTTTTTTGTTGGTTTTGTTAATTTGAAGGCGAATTTGTGGGATGTAATTGGGTCTGAAGCTAGGGTTTCGAAATTTCAGGTACCCTATTGTTTAACTATCACTGTTTGAAGCTTTTATTTATGAGTGTTATTTGATCTTTTGTGTTCTTTGGAGTTAATCTCAAATTTTTAGAGTTTATTGTGGATATGGTTTGATTCTTTGGTTTGGATCTGTTATTTTGATTTGGTTGTTTGATTTTGAGCTTTTTACTGGGATTGCACTATTTTGTGTTAAATCAGCTTATTTGGCTTCTGGTGCAAGTGTAACGATTTTTTTTTTGAATTGTGGGTAGGTCTTTGTCTTCCTCAAAGATTATTGTTTTAGGTGCTTGGTTAAGATATGGAGCTCTAATAGTAAATGTCTTCGTCAAAGATTTGAACTTTGGCCGTGACGATTTGTTAACAAACTATATATGTTCGTTTAGAGTGAGCATGATGATTTGAACTTTCTGCATTTTACTGGCTTAGTGTACTCTTTTGGTAACTTGGGAACTGAAAGCTTACTTGAGACGATGTTGATGGCAGTGGCGAGATAACCTGAGTGGTGCTTATGCTTTACGAGAGTCTCCTTTGTGAAAACTTTAGATAAAATTCCAATTTCCTTTCTTTTCACATTATTCTCATCAGAAGGTCATGGTGGTTGTTTTGGATCATTAGTTTTGATCTCTAACAATCTAAGTTGATGAGTCATTTTTTGTTTTAAACTTTTAATATTGTTGTGGATTTGCAAAACTGCACATCCTAATGTGAAAGTGATGAAAGCAGCTGAAAGTGGATTATTTAGTGTCATATGTTCTGTTCATGATTTCTAGCTTGGTTTATTTTTTCTGGTATTATTATAACAATTGGTGCAGTATTAGATTGTTTTGTTCTTCTTCCTCCTCCTATTGGTATCATTTTCTTTACAATCACATTGTTTCTGGTCAGGGTTTAGGCATTCCTTTGTAAACTGGATTACTTGCATACGGGCCTGGAGAATTGAGAATTGAAATATTGTCTAAAATTGCTAAGCGTTTGTGTTGCTACATGTGTTATCAGGATTTTTTTTATTGGATTTCTTTATTGTTTCTATCATTATTTTCATGGAGATGTGTGTGGATTTATGGCTATCATTACTTCTTTAAAAAAGAAAAAAAGTGTCTCAATAAGTGTGTTATTCATACTTTTCAATTAGATTTCTTATTGTTTATCATTATTTTTTTCATCATATGGAGATGTGCGTGGATTTTAGTGTTGATGAAGGCATTCGGTTCTTTTACTGACGGTAGTTATTTCACGTTGTAGGCATGCATTAATACAGCTTAGAAGGCAGTGTTTCCAACTATAAGCTGGTAGTTGCTTTGAGAGGCTTCTGTTATCTTCTTTGTTGATTGATTTCATCAATGGCTAACCATGATTTGATACTTGGGCAAAGTCACAGTTTAGCACTTGGGCAGAACCAGCAGGTATTGGTCCACAACCATAGCCTAGGCCTTGGGCAAAGTCATGAATTAGAATTGGGACAGACTCATGAGCATCATCTGGGCTCGGCACAGGCTCATGGGCATCACTTGAATTTGGGAGATGAGGCGCATGGCCATGACCATGACCTGGGTTTAGGGCATGCTCATGACCATGAATTGGGTTTAGAACAGAACCATGACCAAGAAGGAGATGATGTTCACAGCTATGGACATGAAGATGAGTTAGGCATGGATCGGAAACCTGATACAGATGACCATGAATTGTCTCTTCCTCCTCAGAACCATGACTTGGTTTTGGATGAGAATAATGAGCTGGCTGTCTCAGAAGACCAAGAACTTGAAGGAAATATGGAACTGGCTTTGGATCAAAATCATGAAATGGGCATAGAATCTATGCATGATATGAGTATCCACGACTCTCAGCTTGGTCTTAGCCCCAATCCCGTACTTCAGACCCGTATGGCAGTTGCAAATCCTCATTATGAGTTGGCAGTGGGGCAAGAGTTCCCTGATGTCAAGAGCTGCCGGAGAGCTTTGAGGGATACAGCTATTGCCTTACACTTTGAAATGCAGACTATTAAATCTGACAAGACTCGCTTCACTGCCAAATGTGCCAGTGACGGATGCCCATGGCGTATTCATGCTGCAAAGCTCCCAGGAGTTCCAACTTTCACAATCAGGACCATCCACGAGACTCATACATGTGGAGGAATTTATCATCTTGGCCATCAGCAAGCCTCTGTTCAGTGGGTTGCAAATTCTGTGGAGCAACGGCTTAGAGAGAACCCTAATTACAAGCCAAAGGAGATACTGGAGGAGATTCACCGAGTTCATGGTATCACCTTATCATACAAGCAAGCTTGGCGAGGCAAGGAGCGCATCATGGCTGCAATGCGTGGTTCATTTGAAGAAGGGTATCGCTTGCTTCCAGAATATTGTGAACAGATTAAACGAACAAACCCGGGAAGTATTGCAACTGTTTATGGAAACCCGAGTGATAACTGCTTCCAGCGTCTCTTCATATCATTTCAGGCATCAATTTATGGTTTCCTGAATGCTTGTCGGCCCCTCCTTGGGCTCGATAGGACTTATTTGAAAAGCAAGTATCTGGGTACTTTGCTTCTTGCTACCGGTTTTGATGGTGATGGTGCTCTATTTCCTCTGGCATTTGGGGTTGTGGATGAGGAGAATGATGAGAATTGGATGTGGTTTCTTTCTGAGCTTCATAGTCTGCTTGAGCTCAATACAGAAAACATGCCTAGGCTTACAATTTTGTCGGACAGGCAGAAGGGCATTGTAGATGGAGTTGAAGTAAATTTTCCTACTGCTTTTCATGGATTTTGCATGCGTCACCTGAGTGATAGCTTCCGTAAGGAGTTTAATAATACAATGCTGGTTAATCTTTTATGGGAAGCTGCTCATGCTCTCACTGTAATTGAATTCGAAGCAAAAGTTTTAGAGATAGAAGAGATATCTCAAGATGCTGCATATTGGATCAGACGAATTCCACCTCGGTTATGGGCTACTGCTTATTTTGAGGGAACACGGTTTGGGCATTTGACAGCTAATATAGTTGAATCTTTAAATACTTGGATATTGGAGGCCTCAGGACTTCCAATAATTCAGATGATGGAATGCATCAGAAGGCAGCTAATGACTTGGTTCAACGAACGTCGTGAGACCAGTATGCAGTGGACATCAATTCTTGTTCCTTCTGCAGAGAGGCGTGTTGCAGAGGCTCTTGAGCGTGGGCGCACTTATCAGGTACTTCGTGCTAATGAAGCTGAATTTGAAGTTATATCTCATGAAGGGACGCATACTGTGGACATCCGAAACCGTTGCTGCAGTTGTCGTGGCTGGCAGCTTTATGGTTTGCCATGCGCACATGCTGTTGCAGCACTTCTATCTTGCAGGCAGCAAGTCCATCGATTCACTGAGAGCTGCTTCACAGTTGCAACCTATCGGAAGACATACTCACAAACAATACATCCAATTCCAGATAAATCCCTGTGGGCGGAGGCATTAAGGATTGAGGGAGGAGATCCAAATGCAAGCAATGCTCTTTCTGAGGTTCTAATCAATCCTCCTAAGTCACTCCGGCCACCAGGTCGTCCAAGAAAGAAGCGTGTTCGAGCAGAGGACCGTGGCCGAGTGAAGCGAGTTGTGCATTGTAGTCGGTGCAACCAAACAGGCCACTTCAGAACCACATGTGCAGCCCCAATATAGATGGTCTAATGAAGATTGGTTTGTTACTGCTAAGCAATCTGGGTATGTCCCTTTTGTGCAAAAGAGTTTTTCTTTATGATTATTCAAGTAGTCTTTGTTAGTTAGATTGGCTAGTGCATGCTGTATTAGTATTAGTAGAGAATGGATTATGTGTATCAATCTCATTATCTGCTATCCCTTTATGAACGTTATGAGCACCAATTATTAATTCAATGTTGAGGGTGAGATTTGTGGTTGTAGCATTCAACTTTAGAAGGAAATTGATAAAATTTGCAATATTTTGACATTAGAATATAGTTGGACTATGGCTGAAAATAAAGGAAATTAATGGTAAACTATTTTATTCTTTTATTCGGCTCAAAAAGAAAAAATAAAATAAAAAATTATTCTTTTGTGCAATCAGTTGGCTTGAATGAGACTGTCATTCTTTCAAGGTCAAAACCAATCAAGAAATTTGACTGAGCAAAATTTCCAATAATACCACCATCACTAGCTACACCTTGCATTGCAAAGCAGAAGACCCCATCTTTTGGTGGAATGAAGGTCTGTGTTGGTGTTAACGGCACGTTAGCACCGCCTTTAAAATGCACTGTCAATATAGGCCCCTTGAGATTAGTTCGACTCTTGTAGCATAGCTGAGGTCCCAAACTCGGGTCACCTACGATGGGTGCCATCGGAATCTGGCTCTTTACTTCTGCCGCCAACCGGTCGTAGAAGTTTTGAGGAATTAGTGTGGGCGGTGTTCCCGAGTCCAAGAACATGTTGCCTTCTAAAACTTTCCCCGAGGAATTAAAAGGCACAAGCTTATTTCCAACACTAATTCCTTCTAGTGTCACAAAATATGGGGTCTTGTCTTGCTTGGAGACCAAAGCTGTTGTCACAACACCATCACCCAATACTTCACTTCCACTCCCGAAACTCATCTTGCTTTCGATACTCGGAGCAGTATGAAATGGCACCAAGCAGTGGGAGAACTTTTTGCCTCCAACTTCAGAACCTATTTGAGAAATAAGTGAAAGAGGCCCTCCTCCAAGGCCAATTAGTCCCATCTCGTCTTGATTAAAACTCCCAGTATTGTTATGTCCACACCCAAACACGATATCTTTTAGGGCAACTGGCCCCCCTGTGGAGGATGTTAAGGTAATCGTCTCTTTAGCCAGTACCCCTAGGGTCAATGACTGGTCACCATAGCCATAACTGTAATTGCAAGAGTTCTGAGGTGAACAGGAGCCAGTGCCAATTGTCTTGCATTCTGTTGCAGCACAAGGCAGGTCACTATAAGTTGAGGAATGTTTCGGGTTAAACATGGGCTTAGTCTGGTTATAGCAACCAAGACATGGTAGACACTGTGCCCACACTAGGTCACTGCCTGTATCAGCAATTCCGTAGACATCAAACGGTGGATTTCCAATCGTTAGCTTCATAAGATACTCGCCTCTGTCAGCTCTTACTCCTGATTGTGTGACATTTGGATGGAATATTGGGTCGAAATATGACTTCATGGAATGTCGAAAACCTTTGCTGAAGCTGTTCCAAGGACTTTTGGTCCGATGATAAAACGGTGAGTTCGGGGAGTTCCGGTGGATAAGTTTGACGCTGAACCCTCCACTGTTTGCTGCTCTAGTTGAATTGCACACGAGATAAATGCAAAGAATAGTCACTAGACCATAGCGTGAATGACAAAGAGTAATGTCTGTGGTAGCCATAAGAGTAAAGAGAGAGATCAGAGAGTAACCAGAAGAAAAGATATGTAATGACTAATGACCTAGCTTGCAGACGAAACCTTTAAATAGAAGATGGTAGGTTTGCATAAGGGAAAATTCTATAGAGAAATCAAGAAAATCACGGATGCATGGATCGATTTTCCTTGGTCACCTACATCAATATGCTTCTATAATTAATTATGTTTTCGATTTCCTTCCTGTTATAATTCCTTGACTGAAATCAGTATTCATGCACTTAATGCCTATCCTTGTATTCTTATATTACGCGCGCGACTCTTTCAAAAAAAAGATTATCACGCGAGGTTTTCCGTTGTGTTTAACATTTAGATTAAATTTTGTAAAATTCTGTAAATAATAATTAATCTTTGTAATCTTATTAAAGATTTCAATGAATCTTCCAACAATCAATATCTACTTCACCTAACAAAATGCGATATATTGATCATAGTGGATGCAACAACACCATGAAAATTAGTCTGGCTTCGGAATCCTTAAAAATTAAAATGCTGTTTGCCATCTGCCATAGTTGCAATTCAAGAAAACAAAAATATATACATCGATCTAGAAAAGCACAAGGACTAAGAACATGTTGAACAATATGAGATTTGGTCAACCTCAAAAAAAGGATAGTTGAAGTCAACACAGATTGTCAACTGGGCTTATCGATCTTTTTTTTTTTTTTGGCCATAGGGCTTATCGATCTTAATCTTAATAGATTTGCCACACATACTATATGAAGATCAACATTGTAGTACATCAACATTGATAATCACCATTATTTTATCATTTGTGAAAAAATGATAGAAAATTTCGACCCGATTTTTTTACGATTTTCTAAAGTCAGAATACAAGAAAATTCTTTAAAAAAATCGAAATTTTCTAATTCCATCAAGTGAAACACCTTCTAAATATCATGTTTTACCAATGGTAAGATTATGACATAGGCAAAGTCTAAAAAAAAAATTAGTGTTGACAATATTTGGTATGCTTCAGTATGTCATGGCATGACACGTGTGCCACTGGCTCCTCTAAACGTGCCAAACTATGTCAAATCTTTTTTTTTTTGAAAATTTTTGGTGCCATAATCTCACCATTCTCTCTCTATAATTTGGTACCTAAAAATAAAAGGGATCAACTTGGTAGATAATGATTTTTAGATAGTGTTCCAATTGACGGCACTCGAAAGCTTGACCCGTTTTTTTTTTTTTTTTTACGATTTTTCAAAGTCGAAAAACTAGAAAATTCATTAAAAAAAATTAGCTCAAGATTGTTGAGTTCCTTCAAGTCGAACACTTTTTAAAAAAACATTCTCTATTAATGGTGAGATTATGGCACAAGAAATTTTTTTCAAAAAAATTGCAATTCACAAAGAGGCATGCCAAAGTGCCTCTCGACACGTCTAAACGTGTCAAATCATGCAAAACTAATTTTTACTCAAATTTTTTCATGTGGTTGGACCGCCAAAATTGGCCACGTTTACCCTAGCTCGCTTGCTTGGCCTCCTTTGGCCTCGCTTGGCTGACCTTCTCTGGCCTCGCATGGCTGGCTTCCTCTGGCCTCGCTTGGCTGGCCTCCTCTGGCCTCGCAAGGCTGGGCTCCTCTGGCTTCGCTTAGTTGGACTCTGTTGGCCTCGCTTGGCTGGCCTTCTTTGGCCTCGCATGGCTGGCCTCCTTTGGCCTCGCATGGCTGGCCTCCTTTGGCCTCTGTTGGCTGGTCTCCTTTGGCCTCGCTTGCCTGGTCTCTTTTGGCCTCGCTTGACTAGTCTCCTTTGGCCTCGCTTGGCTAGTCTCCTTTGGCCTCGCATGGCTGGCGTCCTTTGGCCTCGTTTGGCTGGGCTCCTATAGCCTCGCTTGGCTGGGCTCTTATGGCCTCGCTTGGCTAACCTCCTTTGGCATCGCTCTGGTGGCCTCCGTTGGCCTCGCTTATGTGGCCTCTACTGGCCTCGGTTGGTTAGGCATTGTTTTTCTTCAAATTTGTTCATGCCAAAATTTCACCGTTGGTAAAAAATAATTTTTAAAAGATGTTCCAATTGACGGTGCTCAATAATCTCCACTCGTTTATTTATTTTGAATTTTCTAGTTTTCCGAATTTAAAAAATTGTAAAAAATAAACGAGTTTTTTAGTTCCGTCAATTTGAGAAGTCCTTAAAAATTATGATTTGAGGATGCAAAGATTTTGGTATGAAAATAAGAACATGCAATTTTTGGCAAATATCGTGTGCTATAGTCCATAGTTTTGAGTATAAAACCATGATTTGGGGGGGGGAAATATGGGTTATTTTCCACGGTGTTAGAATATCATTTTTGAATGAAACCTCGTGGTTGGACTGCCAAAATTAGCCACGGTTAGGTTTTCCAATTGTCGGAACTCAATAAACTCCACTCGTTTATTTTTTTTGAATTTTCTAGTTTTCCGAATTTGAAAAATCGTAAAAAAATAAACGAGTCAAAATTTTTGAGTTCCGTCAGTTCGAGAAGTCCTTAAAAATTATGATTTAAGAATGCTAAGATTTTGGTACGAATATAAGAACATGCGATTTTTGGCAAATATCGTGTGCTGTCCACAGTTTTGAGTGAAAAACCATGATTTTGGGAAGAAAAAAAATAGGGGTTATTTTTCACGGTTTTACAATATCATTTTTGAGTAAAACCTCGTGGTTGGACCGCCAAAATTGGTCACAGTTAGGTGTTCTAATAGACGGAACTCAATAAACTCCACCCGTTTATTTATTTATTTATTTTTAATTTTCTAGTTTTTCTAATATGAAAAATCGTAAAAAATAAGCGAGTCAAAATTTTTGTGTTCCGTCAATTCGAGAATTCCTTAAAAATTATGATTTGAGGGTAGTAAGACTTTGGTACGAAAATAAAAACATGCGATATTTGCCAAAAATCGCGTGCTATATATATAGTCCACAGTTTTTGGTGAAAAATCATGATTTTAGAAACAAAAAATTTTGGACAAAAAATTGGGGTTATTTTTCACGATGTTAGGACATCATTCTTGAATGAAACTTCGTAGTTGGACAGCCAAAATTGGCCACGGTTACCCTCGCTTGGTTGGCCTCATGTGGCCTCGCATAGCTGACCTCCTTTGGCCTCGCTTGGCTGGCCTACTCTGGCCTCTCATGGCTGGCCTCCTCTGGCCTTACATGGCTGGCCTCCTCCGGCCTCGCATGGCTGGTCTCCTCCGGCCTCGCTTGGCTGGCCTCCTTTGGCCTCTCGGCATGTCCAAACGTGTCAATACCCTTTTTTACTCAAATTTTCACGTGCCATAATCCGTATTTTTTTTATGATTTTTCCTGTTTTCTAACTTTGGAAAATAAAAAAATATGTATTCTCAGTGCCGAAAAAATTTTGAATTTTTTTTTGGGCATAGATTGCATTATTCTTCCCCTTACCCTTGCACTTACACATCCCATATGTCACACCCCAAATCCGAGACCAATATTGTACAGAAATATAGTATCCGAATTTGTGGTGTGAATCGAGGAAACATATTTCCTCTTTTGTAAAAAGAAAATAAATCAAATGAAACAAATGTCTGAGGAGTATAAGTTGGATAGGGTTGGGATAAGGAGGTCCACATTTTAATACAAAATAGACGTCCACACGTGAAGGAGACTGATTATATATATATATATATATGTGTGTGTATATTATATATAGCTTTTGCCACATGTACTATATATAAGAAGATCAATATTGTAGTACATCAAGCACATTTAGATGGGATCGATATTGTATTTAGTTAGGTTTGATTTTGATTAGTCTTCTTTAGTTCTAGGTATACAATTGGCTAACCCTAGCCTACGGGTTGATTATGGATTTGTAAACCCTACGGGACGGATTATGGATTTGTATTCTTGGTGTTCTTGGTATTCCTGGTATTCTGGAGTCAGAAAACCCTACGCCGAAGTTGATATTATCAGTAGATCACCACATTCATTGTGTGCTTATTTGATGAAGCTTCGGAGTCTTTCGACTTATAAATTTGAGTCCTCTTAGAAACCATAGCTAGCTAAGCCATCGTTTAGGTCTACGTGCATCGGTGCATGCTCAATCGATCAATTACTCATGGGAAACAGATTTTCTAACTGTTTCACCCATAAACAAAAAGCTTCAGATCGGTGGATCAGGGAGGAGGAGGAGGAAGAAAACAAGCACCATGAGCATCGAGACAGTGCTTCTGCTGACAGAATCAGCGATCACCCGGATCGGTGCAGTGATGAGGAGGAAGAAAACAAGCACCATGAGCAAAACAGTACTGCTTCAGCTGACAGAATCAGTGATCTTCCAGATGATATGTTGCATCTCATACTCTCATTCTTGCCTTTCAAATCTGTTGGGCGAACCAGTGTCTTATCTCGAAGATGGAGTCATGTATGGTCTTCCTGTCCCATCATTGACTTCTACGAGATTTTTACTGGTAATCTGGCTGTTCATCACCAGACAAGAGCAAGGATCGTCAACACAGTATTGGCTCGCCATGACGAAACCTATAATATAATGTATCCATGCCTCAAAATTCCCTTGCCAAGGGCTTGGGGGTATCCGAACGATTCTTGTTTGGCTAGGGTTGAGGAACTTGTTCTCGACATCTCGTTAAGTAGTGAAAACAGATCATCTGATTTGCCTCAATGTCAACTTAAGTGCCACACATTAAGGAGTAGTAGCCGTGGGAATCCAAAGGAATCATGGCTTGGCTTTCCCTCTTCTTATGTTGTTGGGTCTTATCTCCGTTCACTTCAAGATTTGTCTCTAACTCATGTGGATTTCTTGGAAAGTGCTTTGGGTGTGGATTTATTTTCTGGTTCTTCATTTCCTTCTCTCGAAAAATTGAATTTAGACAGGTGTAGGGGAATGAGTGATCTACAAATTTGCTGTCCGAACCTAAAAGATATACGAGTTTCGCAACTGAATTTAAATAGCATGGACATCTGCGGAATGAGACTAGAAAAGTTGAGTGTCTGGTATTGTTTTAAAGGGAACTGCATCAATGGAAGTTGGGTCAACATTTTTGCCCAGAATCTACTACACTTTTCTTTGGGAATTGGATCCATTACTGAAAAATGTTTGATCCAGACCTTTCCTACGCTCAAAACATCTTACATGAGTTATTGGTTTCCATTCGGCATTACAATGAAGAATATTAATAATAACAGTGTTGTCGATCTTCTTTCCTGTTCATCTCAAGTTGAAGACCTTACAATATGCAAGGACTACCTCCAGTTTCTATCAGAAATTTATTTTGAATTAGGTGGTCTGCCATTCTCATTTATGAAACTTAAGACCTTGACAATTTATCCCCGATTCGAGCATGAATGTATTCCGGGTATAGCATGCCTGTTCAGGAGCACTCCTATAGTCCACACCCTCAATATTTATTTTTACCCCTCTGTCAAAGGAAATAACATTTTGTTGGATGATGTCAATTGCACTCGAGAGCAATACTGGGAAACTCAGGCTCAATATTTGAGCCCCTTTCTTAGTCACCTAAAGGTGGTCAAGATTGGCCTTGGTTACATGATCCCCGAGAATGCAATCACTTTTGCAAAGTTTGTGCTTAAATATGGAAGAGGCCTGCAAGAACTGATTCTTAGCTTCTGGAGGAGCGAAAGTTCTCTACCTCCCAATTCCCTGAATGATACCATTGCTTTGATAGAGGGTTTCCCCAGGGCATCTGCAGATGTCAAATTCTCAACTTTCTGCTATTGAAGCTATTAGATATATAGTTTGACAGTGCACCTTGATCTAATTAATTAGATGTGAAAAATGCTAGCTGGAGAGTATTCAATCTTGTTTATTTAGATAATACTTCAATTCCATTATTGTGAAGTATTCTTAATTGGCCGGTATTCTTGACTTGTGAAGAAAGTTTATGATTCAGATCAGTTAAAACTAAATTTGTGGCATGGATTTTGTTACAAATGTTGTCAGGTTATTTGTTCTAGTTTATTTTCAAAGATCTACTTCAATTAATCTTCCAACAATCATATCCTAACTGATCATGGGATTTGACTCTTTAGATTTTCCTTCTTCAACTTTAAGCATCATGTAAATTAAGTTTGCCATCTGTTATAAAGCTAATTCTAGTATTTGCATTTTAAGAAGACTGTACCTTGTTTCTGTAATTGGGAAACGGAAAGAAACAGAGGCAAGGAAGAGGAATTTTGTTTATGTCTTTCTTAATACAATGTGGACGTCAACACGTGAAAGAGACTGTATATATATATATATATGTGTGTGTGTGTTCGCTATTTATCAATTGACCTCTTTAGAAATTCAGTATTAATGCTATGTCCATGTCTTATATGATCATGTTGCTTTGTTCCAGTTGTATTAATGCTCTGAATTAATTTTTTAGCAAAGCAACAAATATGAATCATGATTGTCCTTTAGATATACATTATATTTGGCTATCCAATTTATTAATCAGTTTGCATGGCAGGGATGTCAAATTCATATCAAGATAATTAATTATTTTCCCGCTGTAAAAATATACAATAAAATATTATAAAAATTCTATCATATGTTAAACATATATAATAAGAGGCGGAGCCAATAAGGGACCAGGAGGGTCCCAAGCCTCCCCTCAAATTTTCAAAAAAAATATACCTTATGTATGTAATATTATTTTACATGGAAGAACATAGAGTACTTCTATTCAGACCTCCCAATTTAGCATTTGAACCTCTTTTGATTTTTGTACAATTTTAAACCCTAATTTACCGCTAAGCAAATTTATGGAAAAAAATATATATTCACTATGCCAGTTGCACTACTTTGAGCACGACTTCTTCCTGACGAATGCAAAGAGTGGATGTAGATTTAATGAACTGGGGGTTGTCGTGTCCACGAGGATCGATGACCCTAGAATCCTATACTAGTATGCAAACAAGGTAATTTAGCAAGTAGTGGAGAGTTTAGATGTGAAAAGAGTGAGTGAGTGATCATTTAGACAATGGATGAGTGTAGTGGTGTAGTGTCGATTTTCGTAAAGATGTTGAATTGTAACAAACAAGCAAGCAAGCAAGAAAGTAAATGCACGTGAAGTAAAGAGTGCAAGTTTTAGAAAACCTTGGGTTTTCGGGTAAGCCAAAATTCAATGTTACAAGTGACTTTCCAATAATGAATGCATGCCTATGCGAATCATGAATCAAGTTTCGTATCATAGACATGTTATGGGTCTAGGACCGTGTCTCAAATGGTATCCTAGTGCCATGTTATAGGTCACTAGAACTCTCTAGGCTAGGCGTCTTAGAGAATTGCTCTATGTTACTTAATACCCAATTCTCTAAAGTGCTTAAGAGGCATAGAGCATCTAAACATAGGAACTCAAACAAGAAAAACTCATCACATATGCTTCTAATTGCCTAGATTGTGCAAGGTTACCAAGCTCACACAATCATATCAAAATAGATTGTATTACATGCCAAAGAAGTGGTAAATTCCAAAACAAGCAACCAACACATACTAAATTAGGTAAGGCACATTTATTCATTCATCACAAGGAATTTATTCATCATCAAAGTGTCACAAAAATATATATCTAAATTAAAAAGCACAAGGACTAAGAAAAATATGTGTGGAACAATGTAAATATTTGGTCAACCACAATGTAATATATACTTGACCTCAGAAAACATAAATATCTTAAGCTAACACAGATTGTGAACAGGGTTTATCTTAAGCTTAATATCTTTGCTACACAGACTATAGGAAGATCAATATTGTAGTACATCAACATTGATCAGCATTATTGCATCAACATGTTTCACTGAGGCTTAAGTTAGCTTAACTACCCGGTTTCTCCTGCGTGCTCTCTTTAAAACTCTTTCTGCCTGCAATACTGGTTGTCTTTGTGATCTTAAACTTGACGCGTTTAATATAATCCGAAAATGCATCTTTAGTATGATCTTCATGCTTTGTATCATTCTGCTCATCTTCTTTGGAGTTGGAGGCATTCTGCTTATTCCCACCGCCAACATTCATCGTCATGGTCCTGATCTTAACCTTTGCTCGGCTAATGTAGTCAGAAAATCGTTCATCGGTGAGTCCTGACTTCTGACCCCCTTGCTTACCATGTGGCTGGGAAGCATGATGCTGTCTCTTGTCACTGGCTTGTTTTGCATTGGCTCCCTGGTGATTATCGGCTATTTTCTTTTGATTGTGATCATCATTAGCTTTGTGAGCATGATCATGGGTTGGCCGTGAAGAGTTTGAGTCTTGTTGGTGGTGTGAGATATGATGATCAGGATTTGCTCGACAAGTACAGCAGCAGCAAGTAAGTGCGCTGAAAAGTTTCGTACACGCTGCCATTGAAGTTTGAGAGAGATGGAAGTAAGAAAGCTTGCTTTGTAAGGGAAGGAGATCAAAGTCCGTATTTATGGAGAATTAATGATGGAGATCAAAGTTTATGGAGAATTAAGAAAACTTTTCTTGCTTTGTAAGAAAAGTTTAATTCAGCTTTAGTTTTTTTTTTTTTTCATTCTTTGGTTAGTGGAGTGTAAGATTGAAGAAAGAAACTAGAGAGAAATTTGGCCAAGATTCTTTATAAAGTAGAGTACTTTTTCTTATTTTCCAAGTGATATGATGTTTGGGATCATATTCCCTCTTGATCTGTCCTTATTTACTTCACAAAAGAGCATCCAACAAGCATAAACTTCATACAGCACAAAAGACTTGAAGAGAAACTTGATGCTTAATTTCCACCACGTACTTTACACAACATATATGACAGCTAAGTTATTGCAAAGGCTAGCTAGCTACCTCTCTCTGGTAGTCTGGTCTATTAATTTTGGTCGATAAACCAACTAATTATATAAGACCAGGAATCATAATTTTTGAAAGTTTGAAAGAATCATTACATTTCTGGTGAGGGGAACCTTTAAACTAGATTATAGCCAATAATATATGTTCATAATTAATCATTTTCCTTATGGAAACAGGTTTACTTCTATGGTCTTTTAAACCGTTTCCTGCTCAATTCACCCCTCCAACATTGTGATGATCGAATATGATAGTTTCATGCAGGAAAGGATAGATATGAGGAGAAGGATTTAGATTTATTCTAATTGCTGAAAGACAAAGAGAGATTCCTGCAGAAAGCATGAACTAGAAGACTTCAGAATTAATAAGATGATCAATCAACTAATAATTGGAGTAAATGTATCCTACGCTCACGCAATTCACATTTATATGCAGGGTTCAACAAAAAACCGACATATCACTATCAAGGGTGTAGTAAAAGCAGCAAAACTTACGATAGACCCCAGTGTTGTGTAAGTGAAACTTATTGAGGTATAACAAACAGAATATACCATATTATTCAAGGAAACATGCAGAACTAAGGAAAATGATACAATGAGGCATTCAAACAAACTAGGAAGATCAATTACTGGAAATCGATCACCAACACCAGCCTTATTCATCAAGACATTAAGCAGAATATGCTGTTATTGTACATCAATATTTTTTAAGCAAACTTTTCAAGCTCCATTTTGTGTTTGTTTGCACTCTCCTTACTCTCGTTTCAAGGAGATGATCTTTCTGCTTCCAATACTCGACGTCTTTCTGATCTTCATCTTAGCACGATTGATATAAACTGAAAATGCATCTTTGGTGCTATCTTCTTTCTTGGTATCATAGACATCTTCTGCTGATCTGGAGGCAATCTTTTCAATGCCAACATTTGACATAGCTCTGATCCTAATTTTTGCGCGAGTAATGTAGTCCGAAAATGCATCATTGGAACCCTGTAGGCTTGCTGTCCTACTTCCTTCTGTAAGTTGTGCATCTAATTTGGGCCGCTTTTGCTTCTCGTCAACTTTTAAACTGGCCCTGGCATTACTCGGCTCAGCAGCAACCTTAGGTTGTGTAGTCATCTCTGCCTTAGGCTTTAGTTTCTCTTGCAACGAAACCCGACTAGTTGGTGCCAATTTACAAACTGGACAGGTAAAAGAAATACCGAAGATTTTCTTGCACACACACTTAGAGTTCGAGCTATGCACGCTCTTCCTCATTGATTAGTAAGAGATTGAGAGGAGCAAGCTTGCGGTAATTAGTTTGGGAAATCAAGTGAGAATCAACTAAGAGTTGCTTGGAGTGGAGGCAAAGAAGAGAGACCTTGTGAACCTTTTTGTATGATGGGGTGATTAAGAATCTTGAGAGCATTATGTCCTTGTGATTTTTGCTTGAAATATATTAAACTAAAAAATATATGCAGAAATGAACTGAAGTGCTATATGGGATCATATTCTCAGTTTACCTTCCCTTCATTTCTTAGTGAAGTGGGTATTACCTTTTTTTGGTTAAAACTTCTCTAGGTATTATTATAGATTATATTATAGCTTTGTTTTAGAAAGCAAGGAATATCTCTAACTAAAAGTTCAGAACGTACTTAATGTGATTGGTTTCCTTGGGATATTACAATTTCCTAAGCACAAATCCAAATTTTTTTAGAAAACTTGAAATTGCCATCTATTATGAAAAGGTTCACTATCGCAATCAAAACACGGTTGCTTCACAAAAATGGAGCAAAAAACAACTTGAATGGCCAAAATATAACAGAGAGAGAGAGAGAGAGAGATGACTTCTATCACTGGAAATTAAACGATCACCACCACGCCATTATTTGTTTTACTAGGTTAATGTAGTTAGAAAAGGCATTTGGAAAGTAGAGAAGATTTGAGTGACATAGTTTCAATGGCCATAGTTAGGACTTAGGAGGTACGACATGGTTAAACGCTTCTGCTGATATCCAGCATCCGCAACATTCCATGGAGCCATGGAGGCCACTTTGTTTGTTTCAACTTATTTATTTATTTTTTGCTTATTTAATTTCTATTTTCGCATACAAAATGTCAAAATAATTTAGCTGATAGGTTTACTCGGTTTTCAAAGTCTCGATAAATTCCGAGAGGCCACTTATGATGAATAATGAATCTTATAACAATCGAACTTAAATGTGAAAAAAATACAATACCCTAGCCTAACCGGCTCTCACATGATTTTTAACTTTCAATTTAATTCATGCGCCTCATTTAGAATCAGTAGATGATCAACAAAGACTCGAAAATGAAACTCGTTTAATTAAATTAACAAGGTATGAAAAAAAATTAAAAAAATTGATGAAACAGCTTTTCCGACAAATTTCCCCCATACAAAATTGTAAAAATAATTGAAACGATAGGTTTACTCAGTTTTCAAAGTCTCGATAAATTTTGAAGGTCCACTTATGATGAATGATGTCTGTTCTAGAAATCGAACTTAACTGAGAAAAAAAAATACAATACCCTAACCGGCTTCCACTTGATTTTCAACTTTCAATTTAATTCATGCACCTCAATTAAAATCACAAGAGGGTCGACAAAGACTGGAAACGGAACTAGTTAGATTAAATTAACAACGTATGAAAAATATTATAATAAAAATGAGGAAACAACTTTAAGTCGTCAGAAAAAGTCTTCCCCCAATTTTTTTTAAAAATTCCTTAATTAAAATATGAATAAAATGAGTAAATTCTCGATGATCGGGTTATCTCATAATTATCAAATACCAATTATGGGAAGCTCAATCATTTGGCTCTTTCAAGTTTTTGGAATTCTTGTTTCTCTAAAACTTAGAAAATCCCTTAGTCCCTTACCATTCATCGGTTTTGAAGAAAATGATACTTTCAAAATTTGACAAGAGACGTCGAGCAGGTGCTAGGGAGACATTTCAATCCATTAGTGATACAAATTGCTTCATCTTTTTAATGTCGGAAGTGACTTGCTTGATTGTAAAGAATAGAATTTAAGTACAAAAAAATAAAACATATGAATGACTTTTCCCGACGAATAATTCGTCGGGAAAAGTCTTCCTCCAATTTTTTTTAAAATTTCTTTATTAAAATACAATTGATATGGGAAACACATACAGAAGAATGTAATAATTTCACACAACCAGCATACCAGAGGTAGTGCTAGGTAGATGATTTTACTGGAAATAAATCGAATCGGCACCACGCCATTATTCATGAAGAGCTTGTGTGCAGAGCTGCAGTCTCCTACTCCTTAAAGGAGATATTCCTTCTGCTTCCAATACTTGATGTCTTTCTAATCTTAATCTTAGCGCGATTAATAAAATCTGAAAACACATCCTTACCATTATCTTCCTTGTCTGTTTCATAAACATAATCTGCTCTGGAGGCAACCCTCTCCATATCCACATTGGACATAGAAGCTCTGATCTTAATTTTTGTGCGGTTAATGTAGTCAGAAAATGTATCATTTTTATCCAAACCTGGTGTCTTGCTATCTTTCTCAACTTGTGAGTCCATTCTCAAAGTAGCAGGATGTTGTCTTTCCCCATAAACCTTTGTAGGTCTAACCATCGCTGCCTTGGGCATTCGTACCATTTCAGTCGCTGCAGCTTCATCTCCTAGTTTGATTTGGATGTTGTTAGAATAGAAAGTATGATCATGGGTTGGTGGTGCAGTGTTTGGGGCAGCAGAGCCATGAATTGGGTATTGTTTGTGGTGTGCATGATGGTTTGATTGAAAATTAGGGCAGAGAGTGCTAAAGATCTTCTCACACACACCCTTGGAGTTTGATCCATCATGACCATTTTCCATTTGATGTGTAAGAAAATAGAAAAGGAGCAGCAAGTTCTGGGAGTATGAGTTACAGAACTAAAAAGACAGCTTATTGGCCTAGCTTGCAAGGGCTAGAGATGTCTCTATTTATAGTCTCCATGAATGAACTTAAGGAGACACCCTAAAATAAGTTGGTAATTAAGATTTATGATGGAGTAATGATGTCGAAACCTTTTCTTATGATCCTTGTGTTAAAAATTAGTTTCTATGCAGAAATGAAGGGAGAATTAAGTTTGGCTTAGATTCCTAATAATGGAAGAACTTTCTCATTTTTTCTAAATGATGTGATGTTTGGGATTATATTCCCACTTTTCCAGAGCCAGTTTTCTTCTGAATATAGTTAAGTCCTTACAAACACACCAACACAGCACTAACAATCGAAAAAGTTATGTCCAGTTTGTTTACATTGTGTGAAAGCTTAATGAAAAGTTGAAGCAGAGGACTAGCAGAATCTAGGTGGTATTTTGAATGAATTGAACATTGAAACTAGACTATAAAGAAACCTCAGTTTTTCTATATTGGGTGACATTACCAGTAGAGTTTATGAATATTTAAAATCCACCGTCATTAAAATCCACACCAGCAGAGGACAAGCATAATCGTAATCTCCATTATGTATGTATAACACGGAGAAAATATCCAGAAATAAATCATGAGAGATTCGATCTAAAGCATTTGACTAGTGATTGATGCTGCTACCCCAGTTTGTTCCATCAAGTTTTCAAACTTCACAACTGGAAAGACAGATAAAAAGATATAGAAACCTGAAGAAGAATTGTTCATATCCAGGGAAATAATAGAATTGAACCCCACCAAATATACCCAGTATTTTTCATTTCTCAATATGTTTCGTCTTTATCAAAGATCGCTATGCCTTGATTAGGAAAGTTCTGCTGTCATGGTGCCATTTGCAATGTTGGATCCACCGAATTTCCACACCAAGTATGATCCTCAATGCATCAATCATGATTAAATTAAAACAGGAAAATTCAGCTCAATTCTCTTGTTAGCTTAATGAACACAGCATCTCTAACAAATTTTTGACTGTTTCTAAATCAAAGTTTCAAAAACAGAATCAGAGTATAACAATACAGCTGCCCTATAGAGTACCAAGTTCACAACAATTACAACTAGTCTCAACAAACCAAATTGATATTCCCTATTGAGCTAGTAGCCATAGTGTTGGCCATAGACTGAGCCATAGCCGCCAGTATGGCCTTGATGCCCTTGGTTGGAGGGGGGAGATGCATACACGGAACCATGAGCAGCATAGGAATTATAACCTTGATCCACAGGGGCAGCAGCTTGTGGCTGCTGTGGTGCTCCAGCATCAGCCATGAAATTCTGCAAACAAGCAAACCTAGCATTATCAAATCTCTAAACTATCACGCGTAACAGAAGTTTCAGGCTACAGATTTCTCTTTTTTTGGTCTGGTAGCTATAGATCTTAATGCAGAGAAAATGTGCGAGCATGTATCAACAATGAACAACCACGGAAGCATCCTACCAAACTCAATGCACTAAATGGTGTAATTACTCCCTATAAAGAAATATATAATAACAGAATACCCGACCCCATTGAATGTGTCCACTTATGACCTCTCAGAAATCTAATAAGCTAGAAAGAATGAATAAGATCAAAGAATCAAATGGCAGGATAAGGAGCATTGCCTGTATCAGTTGCTGAGCTGCTTGGACTTGGGAAGCACTTCCACTAATTTCAACAGTCATCTCCCCAGGAACACCCCTCGTCTCTTGTATTGTAACAGTTGCCCCACTAGCCCGTCGAATATAGCTTATACTTGCACCAGCTGTGCCAATAACAGCATCAGCATATGACAACGGAATTTGCATTTGATTTGTGAGCTGCAAAACACAAAAATCATCATTACATATTTGGACTGCTAGACAGAACTAATACTCGCTCCTCAATCTTCATTCTACATGCCAACAACCTAATATTTACTTTTTGATATAATTTTCACTAGGTCAGGGTTCATTTAAGCATGAGTGAGGTCCTAACCCAAAGCAACATTTAAACGGACCTCAAAAAACCATGTCTCATCACAAGGCCTGGGAACACATGCTCAACCTAAGACTCTCATCCTTTAATATGCGGTATGCCACATCAAAATTGCAACAACCAGAAACAATAATTTTGAATAGGTTCACCAATTTAATTTTCAATAAACAAATAATAAATAAAAAACACAGAAACAACCTGCGAGACCATTGATGGTGCAGATTGAGCATTTGATGATGTATGAACACCCATTGGAGCTTCTCTTCCATAAGCTGATATGCCATGATGCGGCTGTTTCTCCATAGGTGGGGGCAAATCAGCTGGTGGATAGTAATTGTCAAGTTGCTGCCGAGGAGGTGGCATGTACTGGGGATTAGGTGGCCCATATCCAGGACCCCCACCAGCATTGTGTGGAATACCTTGAGGTGGACCCCATGATTGATGAGGGGGAATGTGCTCCATAGGAGGACTTGCTTGCATCTGCAAAAAAATATTATGATCATCCCATGCTTCCCCCAATATCAAAGTCGAAAGCTGGTTCAAATGAAAAAAAGAAGAAAAAAAATACATGGAAGAAAAAAGACTTGCATGCATTTCAAACACTGGAATTATACTGCGGTCAACTAAAAACTTCCTGAGGTGAGATGCAATTAGTTCAATTCCTTTGTGCACACCAACTGGCTCACCCACTACTTCAACAACTCTGTCATCTGGAAGAGCAAAAACTGGTAGGTCTTCTGCATTTAAAAAAAAAACACATTCATCAGTATTTTAACTATGTTATGTACCTTACTACCTTCTAATAGGTAACATCCATATATACAATTAACAACTGTAAATACTAAATACTGCCCCAGTACTGCATACAAATTTATGTATTGCAAAGGACACTGAATAGAAAACTGTGCTCCAGAATTTTAATACAGCCTCTACAAATCTAATCTTGTACCCCTGGGTGAAATTAAGGCTCAGCTGTTTGGCAATACTGAATAAATCATGAATGCCAAAAGATCAGCAACTATATAAAACAAGAGATACAACTAGGTGGTCCAATGATGACTTCCTCAGAACTCATCTCATCTATCTGTATATTTCGAAGTATTTAAAAGACTAGAAGATTTAAGAAATTCAAATATAATGAAGATCACCTGCTCCAAGAACTCTAACTATACAGTTAGATGCTTCTTGAATGGATTTAACAGTTCCTCCCTGTTTTCCAATCAAGCTACCAGCCTGTGAGGCTGGCACCAGCAGCCTTGTGGAAACTTTGCCACCCATGCCTGGGGGAGCTTGAGAAGAATCACCATCCAAACCATCAACAATGCGTGCATGAACCCTCAAAAGGCCATCAATTGCAGGAGGGAGGGAAGAATCAGGCTCCTCCTTGCCGGAAACCATTACCTAATTAGGGGAATAAAAAGCACCTTTAGCATATAAGAAATATTGGCTTTTACTATAATCCACAGTGTCTACATAACAGAAGAGAAGAAATTGTGTGCTGATAAAGAACTCTTTTCTTAATAAATAGATGCCAAATTAACAACTATTTGTCCCAAAATGAGAACCACATTAAAATCCAACACAGGTTGCAGCTAGATCATATGATTTGTACACCCAAAGGTATGCACCAAACTGCATAACTAAGAACGATCTACCAACCCAATGAAATTCAGCCCTAGTAATGACCATCTTTTATGTTTTACTCATTTACTGGTATTGTCAACTTATTGTGGTTATTGACTGCTTAGTTATTTTCCACATATATATGGCAATTTCATAAGCCTCTTAAGATTTAACAGTGGTCTTCAAAGGATTGGTTCTTTTATTTTTTATGATGGTGTACACCATCTGCGGCAAGACATCAACCATCTAGGTTCTGAAGTTACCAGAAATAGTGGAGAGCTTCGTGGTACAATTGTTCGAATAGTGTATGTGTTTATTCAGATCAACTTTTCAGCACATTGTAATGCTCGATGCTGATTCCTGCAATCTGGACCTTTGGTTCTTCAAGTTTGGGATCTTATTGATGATTGAGTCGTTTCCTTAAATTTTGCACGGAAAACCTGCACACATTCATTGTTGTTATTACAATAAATGCAACTGTATTCATATTTTGGGTATTCCTGTTATATTTCTTTCTTTGTCTTCTTTTGATTAAACATTTTTAGAAAATAACTTCTAGGAGTTAAAGATTTGTGACCTAACCACATTAGTTGTTAATTGCCTTGCATTGTTTTTATTATTCTTAGAGTTTGTTTCTTTTTTTTTCAGACTCTTAAAAACAGAAGTGCTGGAATGGACTCTTATATAACAAATGTTTTATGTTTTAACAAAATTTTGTCACCTAAGAGATCTTCACAAATGTACACAATTCAATTAAAGAACTAGAACTTAGGAAGAAATGGAGATCATATTCCTTGTCAGATTAAACCAGAATTTCCAGCACAAGATGGACAATACCTAGATTGTCTGTTAGTCTAGCATATGCATTATGCCTCATACCTCTTTCCCATATTTTATATGACGGTTATTTCTCTCTGTAGAAACTCACTATCAACCAGTAGCTTTTAAATCCTACAAGGTGATGTGCACCATTAGTCTAACATATTCTCTAGAAATAACTTTGTGTTTACTAGAAAAGATCAAATAATCATATCGGTGATCAATCTTCACAATCAACAAAGTTATAGTCAATAAATATCATTTATCTTTCCCCTAGTCATTTCAAAATGGTATATCACCATGACTGACATAACTGGTTACACTGTAATAAGCACATAAAGCTCAGCGAGAGTAAGAAGTCGATAACCACTAAGCAATCCAAACATTCATTAGCCACTAAGGAAGTTTTCCCTCAACATCTTTGCAATTCATATTGACATAAAACTTGGGGCACTATATAGACCATGTGAACTGTAACGTATAGTCCAAGAGAGAGAAATGTAGAGACTAACGTAAATCAATTGATAAAAAAGCAAGGAAAAAAAGAGAGCAAGAAGGTAGTTACAAGTTCTGTACTACTACATCCCATTCACACAGATGTTAAGTAGAAACTTACAGCTCTTTCAGTTGTTCCTGGAGGACCATCAAGAATTTTAATGCGAGCTCGCGTCTCCTCTACTATCTTTTTAATGAACTCCCCTTTGCGTCCAATTATACTACCGACCTTCTGAGCAGGAACCAACATCCGGAAAACACTCTCGCCAGGCCATCCAGGCCACTTCTTCTCACCTTCAACAGCCCCAGAATCTTCATGACGCTCTTGGTTATGTTCAGGCAGTAACTCATCCTCTTCTAATTGTACTTGTAGCTGCCCCACTGGCTCAACCTGTCCCTCTGCCTCAGCTTGTGCCTCTGCTATGGCTTGAGCCTCTGCTGCCATTGCTTGAGCCTCTGCCATGGCTTGTGCCTCTGCTGCCATGGCTTGTGCCTCTGCTGCCATTGCTTGAGCCTCTGCCATGGCTTGTGCCCCTGCTGCCATGGCTTGAGCCTCTGTCATGGCTTGTGCCTCAGCCTCGGCCTGTGCGTTCTCAGACTCAGGCTCATTCACAGGCTCAGTCTCGGGTACTTGATCTCCATCATGTTCACCAAAGCTTTGATTTTCAACTTCAGCCATAAAAAGTTGTCTGTATTGTGAAGCATAAATTAAGATACTTAATCAAATTTCTTAGACAGCTACAAAGAACAGACTAACATACTATCAGTACAAGCCTAACTTTCTACCTAACACGCAATTCACAAAAGAAAAAGAAACAGTTTTTAACGAAAAATACAAAATGGGCTACCAACAGAAATGGAGAAAACTGCTAAAATTAAAGAACCCAGTAAAGAAAACATATTAGTAAAAATGTTTCACAGTATTACAGCCACACACGTAAAGATTGAACGAAAAAATTTGAATTAATACAAGAAGAAAGAACGAATAAACCTCCTATCAATAGAAAACGACCCCAGAATTCCAAAACAAAGAAAACCCAATAATGAACCTAAACGAAGTAACAAAGGGTTCATAGAAACAAATCAAACCAATACTAAAGCAAATCCATAGATACATACATAAAACAAAAGAAAAGAAATTGATGCGAAACTGTAAATATAATTACATGAGTAGCAGAGTGAAACTCGTTAATCTGAAATGAAGGACCGAATCGAGGACGAGAAGGATGGTGGGTTAGATTAGGGTTTCGAAGGGGTTTAGAGAGATTCGAGAGCGGTTGGGGAGGTAAGTAGTAAGAAAAGGGTTTTCGTTTTTGCGGTTCTCAATTCTAAAATATATGTTATGTTTTAAATCGTATGCGCACGGATTTCCTTTCTTTATTATCATTTTTCTGCGGTAACATTTTTTAAGAAAAATAATTATCCTATAAAAAATTACTGTGCATAGTAATTTTGTCTGAATAAATTTTTTTTTTTTTAGAGAGGTCTGAAATTTATTTAATAATAATTAACCGATGATAATCAAATTGCGGGCCGGACTAAATGAGAGTTATTGGTGAACGAGGAACCAATTGTTGCAATCTCTAAAGCCGCAAGGGGCTGAGTGAGGGAGGCTGTTGGTGGCGAACGCCTTGGAGGTGGTCGGATGTTATAATTTGGGCTTGAAGTGAAGTAAAGTGGATCACTATGGGATTGATGCGAGGACTTTGAGTTTTTATTTTTTGGGTCGGATTAAATTTTGAATGAATCTCAACCAGCTTCAAGTTAATATTGTTTAGATAGTAACTTTTTTTTTTAGCTAAAAATAAAAGATATTAACTTTTGTTGACAAGCACTTTTCTTTTGGGCCAATGGAAATACTAGTTTAAATGTTTGTTATGGCCAAATAATCAAAGGCTAGAAAAAGGTAAAAGATAGCAAAATCTATTCCAATGGCCAAATGACCAAAATTGAAGTTTTGGATTAGTATAGGAAGCATATTGTCTATGAACCCTAGAAAAGTATCATCAGATGGCATAAGATACAAATTCTCTAGCAAGTATGAAAAGTAAAAATAAAAATCAAGCACATTGATGTGGTTTTGATTTCTAATAGAATTAAAACTGTATCCTCTATCCAGAAACTCTTCATATATAAGCACTCATTTTGTGGCTCAGATTTTCATCATCCCTATACTGAAAGAATCAATACGGATGGAACATTTCATAAGTTGATACCTAAAGATCAAGAGAAACTTCAATTAAATTTCAAGGCTAGAATTAAGAAATACACCATGAGCAAATTCAGTTTGGCTTTCTGCATTGTCGTTGTTGTAAACTTTGCATCACATACTGTATCAAGTGGCTCTTTTTGCTCAATCTGAATTGTATGAACTTCATAGTGTAAAAGTCAAAAAAATGCAGAATCTGTACACTGAAATCTACCAATGGGACAATACGAAGGTGTACTATCGAAGTCTGGCACTCGGTTCTTTTGCATTAATTCAAGCCAAAAGAAAGGGTTACGCTGTATGAATGTCCGATTTGATAGCCAAATTTTCCTATAAACCTCAGCAATCTGACATGTAGAGCTTCATAACTCGTAAAAATCAGCGGTTCTTAGGCACTAACTGATCGACACTGTGACAACAATGCAACCAACAAGCGAAACAAGCATCTTTCTTGTTCTTGCCAGATCTGGATGAACCTCTAAAATGGTTCATTCAACTATTCTAATGCAAGCATAGATGCCAATGTAATCAAGAAACAAGACATCTAAACTTCAACCGTATAGAAATAATAGTTTGATTAAAGAAAAAGCTAGGCAAACCAACAGTCTAAAACAAAGAAAGTGATCCTAGCTAACCTTCTGTCACTTATTTTAGATCCTAATATCATCTTAGATGACCAAATGGAGAGCAATATTGATCTTAACTAAAGAGACAGTAAACAAATATATGAAAATCAGAAGAAACATAATCTCTAGGCATCCTTTGATCTAAAAACAAAAATTCCCTAATCGCTGACAAATATCAAGATTTAACCGTACCTAATGACATCCTCCACAGACATTTGTTTTGGAACTTCAGGTGAACTCATCGAGTCACAAAAGGAGAAGCTTTTGATAAAAAATTTCCAGAGAGAGTAAATTTAGTCAATTCGTACTCGGAACTCAGAATGCCAATTGCCTCTGAATTCTTCGATTGACAGAATGCAGGTTAGAAACAATTTAATGACTTTAATGCCAATTTATCTTTCCCATTTTCAGATCTTTACATATTTGACTATACAAAACGACAGACAATATTTATGAGAGAGTTTCTGGATGGTTTGCATGTACCTTATCCTAGTAAAGAAGCTACCAAAAGAAGAGAATCATCGGTGCAAGCCAGCACCCGGTTTTCAAGGCCGCACCAAGTTTTAATGCAGTCCGGTGTTGATTTTGTGCTTATGTCTAAAACTACATCGTTTTAGAGTGCATTTGGTTTTGACTGTCAGTTACAAAAGAGATCAGCATCAAGAAACCAATAGATACAATATTTTTGAAACAGCCCTGCTGTTAAGCAAGTTCTAAAATATACACACAAAATAAAGATTGCAGAGAATCAACATATCTAAGAGTCGTCATCACTTCATAGAAGCATTCTAATACCAAACATCACAACCAGCTAAAACTAAACACTAGATTTACAGAACAAACTCCTATAAGTACCAACCCTCTACCTAGGCAAACTTCCCTAGTTCATTAGCTCGCCACATTCATATACTTTGACATAACATATAGGATGTCAAGGCATGATTATTATCTAAGTTCAGCATACATGTTGTGTCATGCAGTTTCGCTTCATCAACATAAATGAAATCAGTATAAAATCTAATGTAATTACCTCATTCATGTAAGTGGAGGTCATCCATAAGCTCTACCACACCAACTAAAAAAGAAGTAAACAATACAAACCTATGAAGATTTATAATAATTTAGAATTAGAACATTGCCCTACAACTGATTCCCTATGAGGACAAGCTAGCTAGCTGCTATAAGAGATTGTATATATCATAATTTATGAAGATCATAATGAAGGATACCTGAAAATATTAATCTGTAAAGCAATCTTACTAGACCTTACCAAAAACTTTTAATGAAACCTAAGTGCCTGATTCATTCTATAGCAGCTTAAACTCACAAATCAAACAAACAGATCTAAAAATAGGTTGGCACAATTTCTTCCTAATTGGCCATTCAATTATCAACATTATGTGCGGTAAAATGAAAAATTACAAATCCCGAAGGTAACAGTATTATAACAGATAACAACAGAGAAGATCTTTACAATTCTCTGTGAAGATCGATGAAACTAGAGAGTAGCATACCACTGCCAACCTCTCTGCACTGCCACATCTCATTTATGATAATTGTTTTCTATACTCTCTTTACTATTCCATACTAGCAACTGCAAAACAATCAGCTACCAATTACGCTACTTATCTCAAATTCGGCATGAAAAAATGTGAATATTAAACTACAACAATAAACCATTTGGAGGGTTATGGTGTTGTTGTCACTTCTTGATTTCTGCAGCTGGCTCCTGAGCAGCTTGAGCAGCTGCGGCAGCACTCATTATAGAGTCAAACTTTTCGGACTTCCCCAGCACAATTTCAATCTAAAAGTGGAGAAAAAAGAGATATCAGAAGCCAAATGGAATAATCTATGAAATGTTTAATACAACTTAAAAGTTGAAAAAAGAAACACACCTTAGCCTTCTGCACCAAACGACCCTTGTTCTCATCCTTCATGCCAACCGTAGATGTAGACACCTCTGTTCAATCCCAAAAACAAAGACAACAAATCAGATACCTCCATGATTTTGTTCCATTCTCTTCAGAATTAAGAGGACAAAACTCTTACTCTTTTCAATAACCAGTCCATTGTTCTTCAAAATCTCAGCAATAGTGACAACAGTAGTGATTGCTGTTGAAACACAAGTACAGGATATGAACAAGACATAATAACAGCTTTCAAGCAACAAAAATGGCAATCGTCCTTATCACACCAAATCCAATTCTTGCAAAATATTCTCTTTTTTCTAATCATGTTGAGTTAGAAAATATTCTCTTTTTTCTTGCAACTTGGCTTGGCAAAATAAATAAAATACTAATAAATGATTCTGAAAATGTACCCATTCCCAAGGCAGAGAGCTCAACCTCATTGTGCTGCTCTATATACCTCTGCATCAAATGAAAAACTAGGTAAACAGGAATGTAGATCCAGAACACTTGAAATAAAAGCAAACATTCCCATCATGAAAATCATCCAATTACAAATCAAGAAAATGGCAACCACAGAAACTTGTTTGATTCTTTTGCTTCAGGTCAGGCCTTAAAGCATACCATATATGCATCTTTCTTGATTTTTTCCAAAGAACCAATCAAGTTTATGGTTTCATAATCTGATTTGCACATTTCTCAGCAACCAATATTCAGAAATTGAACTCAAATTCTGGTAAAAGTGTAATTTCATCTCTATGTAACCCTAGAATTTGCTTCCATATAATGAAACATTCAAAATTGATTAATCCAAAAGAAGTGTGAAAATGCACGACTTAAACCAAACCAAATTAAGCTCCATACTAATCCAAAGGACAATAGAAAACACACACAATCATTCCACGATTAATTTCTTGACATTGCCACAATTTCCCTAAACAAATATTGAAAATTACAAACCAAATTACAAAGACAAGATTGATTGATTACGTACCTTGGCAAGATTGACGTAAAAGAAGAGCGGCTTCTTGGTATTGGAAACTTGAATTCTGTTCTTCTTCTGGAGCTCTCCTATGTCCTGGACCTGGGCCTGGGCCTGGGCCTGGACCTGGGCCTGAGGTACGGCTGCAACCCTAGCTACCTGAACCGTCGCCATTTTCTCAACCTCGATCGCTGAAATTTGATCGGGAATTTAGTTACGGGTGAAGGTTTATAATGGCGGGAGTATTGGTGGAGGACCCAATAGTAAAACGCCACGCGGTGGGCTGTGATTGGGTTGGGGACCGAGTCAGTAGTTTGGATCCGAAGTAAGCGGGTGCCGGGTAAATTTGTCTTAACGGGCTTTTTGGTTTTTTATTTTTTGGATTTTTCTCTTTCGTTTAGACAAAAAGGGTTAAGCTACAGTATAAGAAGTTGTATCATCACTCCACACCAATTGATTCCAATGGTTGGAATGATTTTGTGAACGTAAGTACCTTGAACTTTTATGATTACATAATAATTAAAACCGTAGGGTCAAACAATATTGATGATTTAGTGTGTCGAAGTTTAAAAGTCGAAGCTTATTATGAAAAAAAAAAAATGAGGGTTATTTGTACTGGTCCGATCCGGCCGGTAAGCAAGACTAACAAGGAAGTCGTGCCTGAAGCCCAAGCCCAAAGGTATAGACCAGCGAAGGAAAGAGAGAGAAGGGAGAGGTTTTCATTAGCTAATAATTTCATGCACCAAACACATTTACCTTGTCAGGATAACCAATTACGGGAAAAGTATGATACCATGCAGACGCTTAGGGCATGTTTACTAACCCGTAATGGGAATGACTCCATAGAGAGTGATTCCCATTATGGTTACAAATGGACGTTAACTAACCATAGACGGAATGTGAGTTGCGTGGGTCCCACAAAAATTTCAGGAATCAATCCTCCATTTTTCATTTCGGTGGGGGGACATGGTATTGATTCCTGATCATGGGGGAATCAATTTTTCATTCCGAAATTATCCTCATGATTTATTGATAATCCAAAAATACCCATATGATTTATTGCGTGGGTCCCACAAAACATTTTAATATTGCTAAGTTATACACGTAAGGGTGTTTTTGTAATTAACCTTATTACGATTCTGATTCCTACATGTTAGTAAACACATGAATGAGAATCAATCCTGGAATTGTTTCCGATTCCGGATAACAAGTAATTAAACAGAGGAATGGGAATGACTCCTCCTCTCTCCCATTCCTTCTCTCTCATATTCCTTCTCAATCCCATTACGGTTTAGTAAACGTGCTCTTAAAGTTGAAGTGAAAAAATGACTAGAGAACTCGTAAAGACGACACAAATATACATCCGTCTTCACTGTAGACAATAGTTAAAATTGAAATTAAAACACAGAGCTCATATATCCAACATATAATAAATTTGTCTAAATTAACTTTCATAATAGAGCATCCGTCTTCGATAACCTTCCAGGGCAGCCACAAGTCAGAGTAAAGTTGTGATTCTTTTATGTATAGAATTATTGATTGTCGTATGGGCTGATATGATATTTTTTGGGATTTGGATTGGTTTATTTGTTTGCATTTTCAAAAGACAAGCTTATCAAGCTAGTGAGGCAGTTTGAATGAAACTCAATAATTAATTGTGTCCTAGCTAGCTTAATATATGGTCTAGTTCTTTCTTTCTGAGTCCCAACGGGATTGGTTTTGTATTTCGGATCGATAATACATGATCGAGCTAGCCAGCTAGGTTTCATATATATGAGTTAAGGCCGGCCGGAAGAAACTTCTGGTCGATTTGATCGAGCTCTACCGGCTCTGGCCTATACAGGTAGGTAGGAGAATGAGAATAATGAAGAAAGAATGGTTTGAAGCATATATGAAAAAACCAAAGCAGTAAGTAGCTTGTCAAATAAAAGAGAAAACCAACAGAAAGTGGAGAAGTACGTACGTACGTACTGATCGACATCCATGGCCAAACAAATGCAGGTAGCAAAACCTATTGTACGTAGCGAGTCTGGTCCAAACACATGCAATATCTATTGTAGGATCCAGCTAGCTGCAAAATTGATCCATCGAGTAGTCCAAATCTTTGCTTCCTAGCAAGTTTCACGTGCAAAAAATATAGTCGGTGGATGAATGAGATGGAGATGGAGATGGAGCTCGATCAAGGAAATCAAATCGAACAAAAATTAAGTTGTGACATGCATGCATTTATCTCTTCTCTTGAATGGTCATTTTCCACGTCGGATATTCAATTATTCATGATTCATGCTAGCTAGCTAGGTAGGGTTCCCCTTGTAAGGGACACAACTGATTTTTTTTTTTATAAAAAAAAACACTATATATATATAATTAAAAAGGGGTATTCTATATCTGTGTGACTGTGTGTGATTGTGCTTCACAAGTTTATTCCATTACCATGCACCTTTTGTTACTATTTTTTATTTCTAAACCTGCTAATTATTTCTTCTAAAAAAAAAACCTGCTAATTATTTTGAAAGTATATAAAGTAAATATACAAATTAAAAGCATGCTTAAAGCAAAATGACTTTCGTAAGAAATAATCTATAAATTAGTATATATATTTAGTTTCATGAAGTAGGTATATTAATTTACTTTCAATGCATGTCGAAAACCGTTATTTTGAAAGTAATTGAATATACAAAAGTAACGCCACAATAATCAACGAATTGAGGATCCCATTTCAGTATTTTTTTTTTTTTTTGAGAAAGTAATTTAAGTAAACACTTGCCGGTGCTAGTTAATTAGTTTAATTAGTTTGGTATGTATACAGTATATGCATGCTTAAAGCAAAATGACTTAATTTCTTTCTTTCTTTTTTTTTGATCCAAAGCATGGGAAAAGATTTGTTAAGCCTAGATACTAAGGTGAGAGCATCTCTTTTAAATTGTAATTGATGAAAAAATAGAAAGCACTAGCTATTAGGGATGCTTATACGTACGTACTTAGGACTAGGGTTACTGGGTTAGTGTAGTATATATGCATGACAAAGCTTTCTAGTTAGGTAAGTAATAAGGACTGGTAAGTGCAATTATATATATGGTCCCCTGGCCTGTCTATATGTGAATTGTGAATTAATTAACGAAAATCATTTATGATCGAGTAGTCATCGATCTCTAGTCTAGCTATCTCTGTATATATATTGAGGACCGACGTCAATCTTGACCAGTCCCTTCTACTTCTTATTAAGTACTTTATTATCTCCCATATATACATATATATATAGACACACTTGGCTCATAATTAATCAAAATTTGATATCCTAATTAATTAATTTCTAGGATAAAAGAGGTAGGATTGAAGAAGACTTGTAGTAGATCGAGTCGTGGCATGGAGAAGACAAAACTAATCAATGGTTGTCCCGCTTAATTGATATATAAGTTTTCAAATTAAGCAGGGAATTAACAAGGTCCATATATAAAGATTTTTTCATTAATTTGGATTTTCATTATTGATCAGGTTACTATTAATAATTAATATAAAGATATCACAATTTGGATTCTCAATCTTTCACAATTTATCAATCGTTTTCTCATCTACTTAATTCAGTGCAGTACTAGTGTACTACTAATACTACTACAAGCTATCATGTACTGCGCGCTGCTTCACATTAGTTAAGTTCAAATAGATCGATATATTGTATATGGAGCTCTCTATTTACCTAGCTAGATTGTATATGGTCAAAAAATGTGGTTATTTTAGCAGTAATCCACTTTGTTTGGCAGAAAAAAGATGCGAGGAAATGAAGATCATATGTAAATTAGCTAGGATTTAGGACCATGAGCTAAAAGAGAAATTGAAGGCAAATACAAGTATTAACGACAACTCATACAAACTCAAATAGTCAAATACGAAGGCAATTAATAACGCATTAATAATCTTAAAAACTTACATGTACATTCTTCTGATGCCTAATCACACGGCCGGGGACAATTAAACAAAATCAAATGTGCACATACCCGATATTTGACATGCAAACTGACCATATATATTCAATTTAAGTTTAATTTTCTTTTTCTTTTAAAAAAATAGGTTAGTGGTGATTTTACAAATTAGATCAATACATATATATGATATTCTCTAGTATTTCTTTTCATCACATCTTTAAATAGGCAAACTTTGTAGCTGACCACCTTGTCAATTTAGGTCACTTGATTCCTTCATCCTCAGCCTGGCATCACACCCTTCCGTTATTTTCTAGCAACGCCTTCCAATTTGATCAGTTTGGGGGTTGTTTGTAATCTTTCTTTTATCTATTGAAAAAAAAAATCCTCCATATATATATCAACCACTTTGCTAGCTAAAAGCCAATTATTTTTCCTATTAGTTTCAACTTTCAGATTTCTAAAGGAAGTCAATTTGCGCCTTAACTGGTTCCATGAAAGTCAATTAATTAACCCTCCCAAGAAAGTCAAACCAATTATTCCTAAAGGGCATTCATTTTCTTTGTTAGTTGATCCCATGGAGAAATTTTTCCAAGGGACCGTCAATCCACGTAGGATATGTGACGGTCCAATAATTGTCTGCCACGTGGCCAACAGGAAAAAAAGGTTAAGGCCCCGTTTGCTTCTCTTCCCTTTCTCCTCTCTCTTGCTTTGTTCTTCTTCTCTGCCCAGTTCAAGAACCACGCCCAGCAACCGCAGCTCCACATGTGCCTAACACGTCTCCGCCGCTGTTCAACCATGGTCGTCGTACACAGACCCGCGCCCAGCCCTTTTTTCTTCGCCTCCGGCCGTGCCCATCTCACCAGCCCCAACAAATTCCCCTTCTCCGCCGTGCTCCAATCTACTAGTCACCTCTTCTTCCGCACCCACACCGTATCTCTCCCTTTTTTCATGGGGAACAACCTCACAAAGAATTGGAAATCATGAACATAGAAGCAATAGCAAACAAAAGAAAATTAAACAGAAAAAAAAAAATTCAAGATGGTGCTGGGCGTAGTTCTTGAACTGGGCAAAGAACAAAATTAAAGAATTAGAGAGAGGAAGAAGAGAACTGGGCAAAGAAAAAGAAGAATAAAGAATCAGATAGGAGAGAGAACTGGGCAGAGAAGAAGAAGAACAAAGAAGAGAGAGAAAAGAGAGAAGAGAGAGGGGAGAGAAGCAAACGGGCCTTAACCCTTTTTTTCCTATTGGCCACGTGGCAGACAATGATTGGACCGTCACATATCCTACATGGATTGACGGTCTCTTGGAAAAATTTCTCGATCCCATGAAGACTTCTATGTGAATGGGAGAAAAATATAGACATTATTATTACAACTAATTAAGTTATATATATTAATCCAAAATGGAAAGTGATCAAAGCAAGTTAACTTTAAAGCAGTAGAACCAAGTATCATAACATCAATAAAAGTTTTACTGACCTAGCGTCTGCTAGGGTTTGGGAGCGGCGGTCCTCTGGATCGTTGTCTCTTGCACCTTCTCCTTCCATGGAGACCTTTCTAGGCCTTGGCCTTGTGATGCTTGTTCTCTCTCGTTTCTCTGGCGGTGTTCTAGAGAAAGATGTGGGCGGTGGTTCGGTGGGGTGGTTCTCGAATTGGTTGCTTGGTGACTTGTTCGTCTTCCCTCCCATGGCAGGGTATGTTGGTAGATTTCGGCGTGGTGGGATCTTTGGGGAAGGTTGCGGCTATGCTGATCATGGTCGGATTTGTGAGGATCGGGCAGCGTTGGCTTCAGAACGTGTTTGCTCAGTTGGCGATTTGTTAGTGTTGAATGGTGGTGATGGCAACAAAGTGCTTTCTTGGGGCTTTGTGGATCAACGCTGGCGATTGGATCTTGGCAAAACGAATGGGAGCGGTAGCGGTAGCGACGGCAAAAGGTTGGATCTTGAATTTTTTCATTGGATCCGGATCTGGGATCCGGGTGGCTTCATGGTTAGGTTATGGATCCATCGTATTGGCTGGGTTCCAATTTGGTTTTGGTCCCATGTCTGGTACTGGTTTTGGGTTCATGACCCGGGATTATGGTATTTGTTCGTTAGAGGTCGTTTGCCATCATGGCCATTGTCACGCCCCGATTTTCCAATCAATTAATAAGGCATTTTGCCCTTAATTACAAACCATTTCGGGAACGTGACGACATGGAATATCAAATACAAATATGCACTAGAATTTTTTTCTTTTTAATTCAAGTACACAACACCAACTCCATGCCCAACATTGTAATTTCAAACTCAATACAAGAGTCGAATATTACATACCAAATATTTATATAATAAATTGATACATCAAAATATTACATAAATAAATCTTCAGAGTGCGAAGCATAAAATAGCGGAAGTCTTATAACCCAACAAAAAGTATGCAGCCTTGCATTACTCCTGGTTATCCTAACCTGCAGGTATAACCCCTACACCGTGGAATAGTGTACCGGGTTATATCAACAAACCCGGTCAGCTTACGAAGCTGGTATGAGTTAACTCAGTTTTACTCACCCTAAACCGTTTATCAAAAATATACATATATAGTTTGTTTTAAACAAATATATGTAAGTTATATTCTTCAAAAACAATTCAAATCCCGAAAATTCATATTATAAAATATAATGAACCTACGCATCCCATAATACGTATTTTAACCCCACACGTCCCATAACGTGTATGTTAATCCCAGGGTAATTCAGAATATTAAACAATATAAACCTTCCCCAAAATCATTTCCCAAAATTATGATTTCTTTCTTTTTAAGAAAAGTAAATCATCATAATAATTACTTCAATTTTTAAAGAAGTAAAAACTTCAAAATACAATTCAATATTGTTCAAGAATTGTAATTCATTTATCAATGCTTCAAATATTTAAGAAGCAAATTCATATCATACTCACACAAAACCACAATCAACTTCAAATGATTAAAAGCGAGAATACCATTTTTCTTCTCCTTTTAATACATCAAGATAAAGCGAGAATACCATTTTTCTTCTCCTTTATTACATAAAGTATTCATCTTTGTTTTCAATGAATACATGGCTACACAGTCTAGAACTCTAACCTTCACCTTCTGGCTACACAGTCTAAAGCTCTAACCTTCACCATTGGCTACACAGTCTAGAGCTCTAACCTTCACCCATTGGCTACACAGTCTAAAGCTCTAACCTTCACCCATTGGCTACAAAAACATTCGAGTAGGCAAACACAATATCATAATTTTTGAAATATTGTTCCCACAAAATCCACCAATTAAAACAATAAAATGAATACTTTCAAATATTGTTTTAACACAAAATCACACATGCTGATATATCAAATTAAAACTGTATTTAATTTATATATCGCAAAATCATTTAAATAAATATAATTATTTATTTTCGCAAACAACACAATATGAATTAATATTCATATATAAAATATCGTGAGATTCACTCACCTCTAATTCCTGCTGCGTCTTCAAATAGTAACCAGGAATCGACAAGCACGAGCTACACTTCTCGTAAACACCTATGATTATGCAATATCCAATTAGCATAATACATTTCCAAAATAATCCAAATGTTCCTCAAATGTCTCCTACGACATCGGAACATTTAATCGAGACCATTTGACCAAAAGTCAACCATCGGTCAACGTGGGTCCCACGTCTACTATTCATCAACGGGTCCCACACAAAATCCGAAACTTCCAAAATCCAACAGCATGCTTATTTCTAGCATCCTAACATCATATCCAAAATTGGTGATGATCCAACGGTCGGATCATCACGGATCTAACGATCCATAACTATCGCTTAATTGATCATTGATCAAACGACCGAATTTGACAAAAGTCAAAACACGAAAGTTGTTCGTATCGACGAACCAAGCCAAACGGAGCAAAGAACTGCTCCTGGACCGGCCGGACGCGCCGCCGACGCGCCGCCACCGGCGACTGTCCGTCGCCGGAAAAAAGTGCTCCGATTGCCATGAAATTTTAACACAATGTTCTACACATTACCAGCAACAACTTTCATAACTGCCACAAGGGCCAATTCAAAGTAAAAAGTCTCGAATTTACCTCGATAGCTCCGAAACCCTAGGATTTCAAATCCAAAATTCTCCTTCGTCCGAACTCCGATTGAGGCATATTTTATGTTGCTGGAAAGCCCCTGGCAAGGGCTACAAAGCCCAGTAGGTAAGGTGGCTCGATTTGGCCGGAAACTTGCCCAGAAACTGATGAACAGTTCGGCAGCGTTTTTCTCCTTTTTCTTTTCTTGATTTCTCTTTCTATACTGAAAATCAATGAATGAAACTAGTATAGAATCGAAGAGGATGAAGAGACAAAGAGATTGGGACAAGTCTCACACAAATTGGTGGCCGGAGGAGGGAGAAATCACCGGAGGAAGTTTCTGGTACTGTTCACGGCGTGAACAGTACATTTCTGGGATAAATTCTGATTTTCGGGTGAACAGTAAATCCCAACATTCTATTTATAGAAATTCGTCAAACTTCCGACGGCCATAACTTCTTCATACGAACTCCGTTTTTGGTGAACCAAATTCCTACGAACTCGATTCGACGAGGTCTACAACTTTCATGAAGGAAGTTTTCCCAAATTCTCAACGGATAAAAAGTTACCTTAATTAACCTTGTGTAACTTATAATTACCGCCGTAATTATCGTTTTACGACGAAAACCTCTAAAAATACAATTTCACACCATTTCACTTCAAATTTCACGACCTATTTTATAAAAATAGTATGGAAATTTTCGGGGTATTACAGTCTACCCTCCTTAAAGAAATTTCGTCCCGAAATTAGGACGCAGAGTACACCCAAGTTATCACACTTCAATTCCAAAATCCAAAGTTTTTATTGATAATCACTTAGGTAATACACAACACACTAGAAAACAACTTGCACACAACTTCTATTACAGATTCTTAAGATGCCTCACAGGGCTTACACTACCAGAAGCCATCCTTAAACCTCCAGTAGTGACTTCGTGGATAAGAGGCCGGATGTCTCGGAATTCCATACATCATCAGCTGATAGAAATATGCTGCCTCCACGAAACACTTGCAAGTGTCGCAACATTCTCTAGCTGCATGCCTATCTCCATCCACGTCCCACATGTCCTGGCCAAAAGGACGCCAAAAACTTGACTCACCGCAAGTAAGACATTTACCTGCAGGCAGGAAAGCTGTAGTCGACGGAAAATACAGCAGTAGATGCTCATGACAAAACTCGGCCTGATGCATCATCCGCTCGACTTCTTGTCTACAGTAGTAGATGTTCCATCCGCTTCTCCACCAGTCGAGGGCGTCACACAGTCGGTGCACCATTTTCTGCTGCTCGGCTCGTGGTCCCATTATCATCTTAATCATACATGCTGCATAAAATGCAACATGATGACCTACCACCGAACTGGGACGCGAACCGTAGAATGTTCCTGGTTTGCATGCCGCATCGAAATACTCCAGGGCTAAGGGTATGTTGGCCGCTTCCACAAGTACTCGTATTCCCATTCGGAATAGAGACTCCGGGTTCTTCGCTTCCCAGCATCGATTTGCGAAGATGCGCACCTGCCTGTCCGCTTCTATGGAACCAGTGGGTCTGGATCCACCATCGAACCCATCCATGTCGATCGCCGCCAACGTAGACCAGCTATCGGCATACTCCTTGAAGTCCTTCGAGACACAACGGAGTTCCATTGTGCTCTGCAGGGATGCGGTAGCAACCAACTGGAATATGTACTTCCAGATCTCCACCGGAAGTTCACTCCAATCAGTGTTCTTGGAACGCTTGCTGCACTCTCCCTTGTTCACCATTGTGTAAGAGAAAATTTTGAGATGATTGTTTGATAACAGATATGAGATGAGTAACACAACTCCTTATCCCATGTATTTAAACCAAACTTTCCACCGTAAGGAAGCCTTTCTTTAATGCGAGTGCGGTGCACTCAGCAACCCACTAAGAATAATTATTGCTCATATCTGTCTCAATTACTCAAAAGTATCGCCCACGATACAAGATTCCACAAGATTTAATCAACAAAAACTCAGTCTTCCACTAACACCGGTCATAATGACTCTTTTCCTTTTGCTTTCGCATAAATAATTCCTCAAAAGATGCGAGGTCTCACAAGAGTGGAACTGTATGTGGGAAATCCATGCATCGGGAAAAAAAATCTTCCACGATCTCCAAGGGCTCCGACAATTAGCTGTAATCAGCCGCTCACTTTTGCTTTTGAATTATCAAATCCTCCACCAACAATAAATATACCCTTACGCATCCACTAACAGATACCTTCCATTAGTGCCATAATCTCCTTTCTCTATCAAAGAGAAAAACTTCTTCATTCTACTTCTCAGAATTTTCCACCAACTCAAACATGTCACGCAAAGTGAATTCGTTCAGTGAATTACTTCAATCTGATCCCTCTGAAAGTCAATTTTTTGAGGGCTTAGATGAAATACTTTCACCAGCAATCGAATTCAACCACGATATCGACATGTTAGACATGCTTCTAGCAGAAGACGAAGCCATTGAAGTAGCCTCAAGTCCACAAGTATCATCTCCACAAGCTGAACCTAGTTCATCCAAACGTATTCCACTGAGGAAGAGCTTCACCAAATACCAAGTCCAAGCATTGAAGGACTTCGTCGAGGCTTTTCCACAGCCAACTGTTCAACAACGACAAGATTTGGGTGACCAAATAAGGTTAACGTTTGCACAAGTCTCTGCGTGGGTGATAAAGCATCGACCCAAAACGCCTGCCCAAACAACTCGTCAACAAAATTTTCTGCTGAGACAGCAAATCAATGAGCTTCAAGCTCAACTTAGCCAGTACCAAGCAGCATTCAACAGAATCAACTGCAACCACTGTGGAAAACGAGTTACTCCCAATAGTGAGCTACTAAAAGGGATTGAAGAGACTACCCCACAACCTCAGACTCTTCCAATTCCTGCAGTCATCGGTCCAAGGGAAAAGTCTCACATGAGGAGGGATATTCAAAAGTGTATGTCGATCCCACATCACTCTTCTTCTACACAACAACCATCAGACAACATCAACCGTTCAGAACCTGAAGAAGCATCTGCCGTGGCAGAAGCATCGGTCGTGGCAGACACAACTAAGATTTCTGAAATCATTGTGTCGGTCAGAGATGAGCTAATCATCATGGCATCTGCTGCTGCGCCACTGTGGATCTCTGCACTCAAATCCAGCTCTGCCACGCTTCATGAGTTCCTGAATGAAGCAGAGTACAAGAGAATCTTCACTAACGGTATTGATCTTACTCCCACTAACTTCCAAACTGAAGCTTCTCGCTACACAGCCACTATTCCCCTCAGTCCTGTCGTACTCGTGAATCTCTTCATGGATGTGGACCAATGGTCCACCATATTCGGTAGCATCATTTCAAGGGCGAGTATCCTTGATGTCTTGTCATCAGGGACTACTGAAAGCTACCACGACACCATCCAAGTCATGACTGCTGAAATCCAGGTGACCAGTCCATCTGTCTCCACTCGTGTAACTCACTTTGTTCGTTATTGCCAACGACAAACAGAACAAAGTTGGGCAATAATTGACGTCTCTGTGGACGGTTTAAGCTCAAAACTGGGTCCACACCCAAGATCTCAATGCAAGAAGCGTCCATCCGGATGCTTAATCCAAGATTTGTTCAACGGCAGCTCTCGTGTCGTATGGGTGGAACATGTTGATGTACAGGATCAAATCATGCACCAAACATACCGAACGCTAGTGGAGTCAGGCTTAGCCTTTGGAGCAAGGCGATGGGTAGAAATACTTCAGAGGCAAGCGGAAAGGTTAAATTATTCCGCGGCAGACACTTATCCACCTCAAGACTTTTGTGTCATACCATCTGTGGAAGGAAGAAGAAACTTGTTGCAGATGGCATGCAGAATAGTGACAGACTTTTTCACAGACATCGGCAACTCTACTGCTCATGAATGGAAGGTAGCTGAACAAACCAAGTTCAGGGGTTCAGGGATAAGAGTCTCCACCAACAAAATCTGGAATAGGCCGAATAAGCCCCATGGTCTTACTCGAACTGCAACAGCAATATTCCAACATCATGTCTCTCACCGAAAGCTGTTTGACTACTTCACTGACATACAAACTCGGAACCAGTGGGACCACCAAGCATTGGGCAAGACAGTCCAAGAGATTGCACACATCACAACGGGTCAAGACCCACGCAACTGTGTCACCTTGATGCAAATCGACGACACCTACGTACTCCAAGAAAGTTGTACTGATTCAACAGGGTCATACGTGATTTATGCCTCTATCAGTCAGTCAACGGTCCAGAAGTTATTAGGTGGTTGTGAGTTAGGTACAATTGTATTCCTAACTTCAGGTTTTTCAATTCTACCAGATATGCCTACTGCTGGAAGAACAGAAGGGATCTCAGACAATCCATACATTGGTTGTCTAATAACGGTAGCAACACAGATCTCTACTGAGCTGCTGAAGAACAAGAAAGGATCAGTGGATCAAGTCTGTCGTTTGATCCAAGGTACGGTTGAGAGAATTAGAAATGTAGCCATGTAAGACTATCAATTTCGGAATTGTAATTTGTACTTTATATTCTTAACAACACAACAGCACTGAAGAGCACATGATGGGGATCCGCTGCAGTCGGGCCATCACTCGATAAATACTGTGTGCTATTAAGCATACGAAGTAACCATTACTTGAATGAATCTAAGAACCTAACGTCAAACCCTAAACCGATCCTAAGCTCTAAACCCTAACTTCACTTCACAAAACCAAAACTCGTTTCATCACCGTAGAGCGTTCCATTGCTCAATCACTTCCTTAGAGCATTGTTTTGCTCTGATACCAATCTGTCACGCCCCGATTTTCCAATCAATTAATAAGGCATTTTGCCCTTAATTACAAACCATTTCGGGAACGTGACGACATGGAATATCAAATACAAATATGCACTAGAATTTTTTTCTTTTTAATTCAAGTACACAACACCAACTCCATGCCCAACATTGTAATTTCAAACTCAATACAAGAGTCGAATATTACATACCAAATATTTATATAATAAATTGATACATCAAAATATTACATAAATAAATCTTCAGAGTGCGAAGCATAAAATAGCGGAAGTCTTATAACCCAACAAAAAGTATGCAGCCTTGCATTACTCCTGGTTATCCTAACCTGCAGGTATAACCCCTACACCGTGGAATAGTGTACCGGGTTATATCAACAAACCCGGTCAGCTTACGAAGCTGGTATGAGTTAACTCAGTTTTACTCACCCTAAACCGTTTATCAAAAATATACATATATAGTTTGTTTTAAACAAATATATGTAAGTTATATTCTTCAAAAACAATTCAAATCCCGAAAATTCATATTATAAAATATAATGAACCTACGCATCCCATAATACGTATTTTAACCCCACACGTCCCATAACGTGTATGTTAATCCCAGGGTAATTCAGAATATTAAACAATATAAACCTTCCCCAAAATCATTTCCCAAAATTATGATTTCTTTCTTTTTAAGAAAAGTAAATCATCATAATAATTACTTCAATTTTTAAAGAAGTAAAAACTTCAAAATACAATTCAATATTGTTCAAGAATTGTAATTCATTTATCAATGCTTCAAATATTTAAGAAGCAAATTCATATCATACTCACACAAAACCACAATCAACTTCAAATGATTAAAAGCGAGAATACCATTTTTCTTCTCCTTTTAATACATCAAGATAAAGCGAGAATACCATTTTTCTTCTCCTTTATTACATAAAGTATTCATCTTTGTTTTCAATGAATACATGGCTACACAGTCTAGAACTCTAACCTTCACCTTCTGGCTACACAGTCTAAAGCTCTAACCTTCACCATTGGCTACACAGTCTAGAGCTCTAACCTTCACCCATTGGCTACACAGTCTAAAGCTCTAACCTTCACCCATTGGCTACAAAAACATTCGAGTAGGCAAACACAATATCATAATTTTTGAAATATTGTTCCCACAAAATCCACCAATTAAAACAATAAAATGAATACTTTCAAATATTGTTTTAACACAAAATCACACATGCTGATATATCAAATTAAAACTGTATTTAATTTATATATCGCAAAATCATTTAAATAAATATAATTATTTATTTTCGCAAACAACACAATATGAATTAATATTCATATATAAAATATCGTGAGATTCACTCACCTCTAATTCCTGCTGCGTCTTCAAATAGTAACCAGGAATCGACAAGCACGAGCTACACTTCTCGTAAACACCTATGATTATGCAATATCCAATTAGCATAATACATTTCCAAAATAATCCAAATGTTCCTCAAATGTCTCCTACGACATCGGAACATTTAATCGAGACCATTTGACCAAAAGTCAACCATCGGTCAACGTGGGTCCCACGTCTACTATTCATCAACGGGTCCCACACAAAATCCGAAACTTCCAAAATCCAACAGCATGCTTATTTCTAGCATCCTAACATCATATCCAAAATTGGTGATGATCCAACGGTCGGATCATCACGGATCTAACGATCCATAACTATCGCTTAATTGATCATTGATCAAACGACCGAATTTGACAAAAGTCAAAACACGAAAGTTGTTCGTATCGACGAACCAAGCCAAACGGAGCAAAGAACTGCTCCTGGACCGGCCGGACGCGCCGCCGACGCGCCGCCACCGGCGACTGTCCGTCGCCGGAAAAAAGTGCTCCGATTGCCATGAAATTTTAACACAATGTTCTACACATTACCAGCAACAACTTTCATAACTGCCACAAGGGCCAATTCAAAGTAAAAAGTCTCGAATTTACCTCGATAGCTCCGAAACCCTAGGATTTCAAATCCAAAATTCTCCTTCGTCCGAACTCCGATTGAGGCATATTTTATGTTGCTGGAAAGCCCCTGGCAAGGGCTACAAAGCCCAGTAGGTAAGGTGGCTCGATTTGGCCGGAAACTTGCCCAGAAACTGATGAACAGTTCGGCAGCGTTTTTCTCCTTTTTCTTTTCTTGATTTCTCTTTCTATACTGAAAATCAATGAATGAAACTAGTATAGAATCGAAGAGGATGAAGAGACAAAGAGATTGGGACAAGTCTCACACAAATTGGTGGCCGGAGGAGGGAGAAATCACCGGAGGAAGTTTCTGGTACTGTTCACGGCGTGAACAGTACATTTCTGGGATAAATTCTGATTTTCGGGTGAACAGTAAATCCCAACATTCTATTTATAGAAATTCGTCAAACTTCCGACGGCCATAACTTCTTCATACGAACTCCGTTTTTGGTGAACCAAATTCCTACGAACTCGATTCGACGAGGTCTACAACTTTCATGAAGGAAGTTTTCCCAAATTCTCAACGGATAAAAAGTTACCTTAATTAACCTTGTGTAACTTATAATTACCGCCGTAATTATCGTTTTACGACGAAAACCTCTAAAAATACAATTTCACACCATTTCACTTCAAATTTCACGACCTATTTTATAAAAATAGTATGGAAATTTTCGGGGTATTACAGCCATGTATGGACAACCTTGGCCGGTTTCGATCTCTTGGTGGAAGATTGCCCTCAGTTCTACGTAGTTTTGTGCGTTGGATTTGCATGGTCAATCATACCACCGCCTACAACATTCACTACACGGTTGAGATCCGTAGTGTAACCAACAGCTTCGCGCTAGTTAATCTTGCTTTGTTCTTGTTTCTTGTTTTTAGTGATGCTGTTCTTGCATCTTTTTCAGTTTGTTTCTGTTCTTCCTTGATGCATCTTTGCATCTATCATTTGTACTCTTTTATTTTAATATAGATGGACCTCCTTTTGATCAAAAAAAAAAAAAAAAAAAAAACAAGTTAACTTTAACTGATCGATACTTAATTAGCTGGTTTGCACTAAATTAAAAAGCTTGGGACCTCCCAAAAGTAAACGAAGCCGGCAGCTTGAATGTTGATACATGATAGAAGGCACTTAATTAGGCTTGTAATTTATTTTCAACCACCAAAATCTCAATCTATATATGTTAACACTTTTGAAAACAAATATAATTTATAGCTAGCTTGTTTCCGTCTAATTCCGGAGGGTAACCTGAGGTACGATTCTGCTGGAGGGAGCATGGCTAGTACTATAGGGATTGTACTTGGATGCTATATATGTGTCAAATGTAATACACGGACAACAAAAATCTCAATACATGTACATTACTCTTTTTTTTTTTGTTAGGGATTCTCTACGTATGAAGGATTTCCCTCGGAGGGTAAGCCGATGAGACCAATCTCCCTTCGCGAAACGGGCTGCCGCTGGCCACTGGTGCCTGACAGGTGCACAAACTCAAATACCCCTCAAATATGCCCAAACTGGTGTACATTACGTTATTACCCATTTTAAAAGTAAATAATTATATATATATACACACACATGTAGATAAAATTAATTAATGCATGCATTCTTCATCTTTTACTAGTTTTATGAGTTCCCCCCCTAAACAATTCAATTGTATTAATCTCATCAAATTAAGATGCATGTCGGTTGGAAGGAATTTAATCAATATATACATGCTTCATTAATTTTGAGTTTGATGGATCCTGGTCATCATAGATCAACATTAATTGAGACCCAATTAATTTATTGCTTTTTAATTAACTATCATGAAAATATTTGTATGAAATTAAACCTAGCTAGCTATCCATCAATTTTCCATTTCACGTACATTCCATGAACTAGATAACACCATAATTAGCTATCAATGTGACTCATATATATATATATATATATATATATATATATATATATATATATATATATATATATATATATCGATCGAGGTCCCCCATCTACGAAGATAAAGACTACACAGTAAAAATTGGACCAAACCTTCTCCTTTTATTTATAGAAGTTAATTCAAGCTAGAGTATTAGTAGTTATACAAGATAGTCAAGAAACCAAATTCCATAGGATATCAAAAGAAACGAGTCTGAAAATAATATAACTAAAACGGATATAAGTTGCACAAAATAGAACTAAGCTCACGTACAAAACAAAATTTAAATATATTTCGCCCCTGCACCGAAATAATAGTGTTGTAGAACTCATTGCATATGGCCAAAAACGATTGCAGAAAAACTCAACAATGCAACGTTATAGCCAACCCATAAAAACTTGGTATGTAAAAAACACAATCACTTGAGTCAATTATGTTCGTTTTTCAAACTAGGCTAGGGTTTGCAGACTTTTCCAAAGAAGACAGACAAGGAAATTAGCTTTTTTGACTTTGTTGAGCCTTTGAAATTAAAGTAGCTAAGCTAGAGAATATTCAAAAGGTAATTGAGCAAAACGTTCAGAGGGTTTGAAAGGATAACTGAATAATATTATATATAGCTAGCCACTCGAAACAGTTCCTTAAAAGAAGAATAGCAGCTAGCTAGGTTGTTGCTGATTATTGATTCTCGAATATATATCACATACGCATGTTTGGTTAGTTTGGTCCAACTCCTTAACTATATTCGTTCAAAAAAAAAACTCCTTAACTATAAGCCAAAAGATTAATTTGTGCTGATCGAAATTAAACCAATGGGGGGTGGCCGGTGTGGGTGGTGATCCAAAATACATATAGCTTAACTTGGTTGGTACAACTATAATTAAACTTAATTATAAGAATTCTTGCGGTATTATTGTTGGTCGTGGCTCTAAATTCTAAGCAATAATGCAAAGAGATGAGAACAAAACATGTCCGGCCCCTTAGAATGTTATAGACGTACACTTCCACTGAGTCGTCCCTTTCTTGAAAACCCTTCCAAGCTAGGGATCATGCAGGCTTGACCAAATGTATTTAAATGAATTAATCAATTAGATAATGAAGAATATGAATGATGGGACCAGTAATGAAGAATATGAATGAAATGACAAAATGTATATTTACTTTTCATGATCGAATATTATCAGTCTGATTAACTATGACGTCGTTTATATATCCTGGGACTAGCCAGTTAATTATTAGCTACCTTCGAAATCAATTCAAATGAAAAGGGCGGGTTAAGTTTGAACAGAGACAAGAAGGGCCAATCCCACAACTCGATCATAATGCATGTAGGGAAATTCGATGACAGTTTAAAGTAGAGAGATCGAGTGGCATGCAGCAAGTACCTGCAGGCAATATATAGGTAGCTTGAATTTGAACATATATATATATATATATAAACACAAAAAGCAAATCCATATATGCTTCCATCTTCGATCTTTTCTTTGCTTAAAGCGAAAGAACAAGGCGTATGCATGAAGCTCTCTCTGGACTCTGCAGAGTCATATATATTATCACAGAAAGTTTAAGCATGCAAATCAAACAAGGCTGAATTAATTAGTTAATTAGTTGATCAAATTAAGATTGATGCATGCAGATACAGTACGTAAGTACAGAGGCCATTATAGATGCACCAGCTCCCAGCTGAACGATTGTCAGAAACTTCATGTGAAGTATATGAAGGTAGCTAGCTAGCTTTGCAGTTAATATTTCACGGGGCTCATTAGGTAAACAAATTAATATATATGACTGAATAAATATATGTACTATGTTTCATATTCATGGTAAATATAGGACACTTTATTAATGGCTTCATCTGCTCGCTGCTCGATCTGGTTGTCACCATTTAGTATGTATGCATGATGGATACCTACTACATACGTACCTAGAAATTAATTAATTAACCGCTTCAGGTGGCGTACCTATGCACGGTTATGCTTCATTTGGGTTCTCAGCGATACCCGGATAAGTCATCGAAGATACGTAAATTCAATGAGGTTAGAAACTCGATCGTTCGATCATTAAGCTAGTTGTTTACTAACCATATAATATCGAAATAAAAATTCAATTGATTTCAATTAATTTGTACCATTTACTAATTCTCATGAATCAAAAATAAAACTACATATATACTTTGATTACTAAATCACCTAGTTTGCGCAAATTAATGGGCAAAACCGTACTGTAAAAGGGTATTTTATGGTAACAAATCCATTTCAAGACACTTATGACATGTTTACTTACTTGGAATGAGTATGGAAATGAAGGAATTGATTTTCATTATTGAGTTCTCTTGTATTTACTAACATGCACATGAATCAGAATGGTTGTGGGTCCCACGAAAAAGTAACTAAAAAAGAGAAATTCATTCATGAATATCCGGAGTTTGATTACCAAGGGGGAGTATGTATTAGGAATGATTCCATCGGAATGAGAATTCCGATTCATTCTCATTTTCATTCCAAGTAAGTAAACATATCATTATATACATGTGTTTCTCTTTCCGAATTTATGGTACACTTTTTACGGAATTCACTCTTGATTTTGATGTGGAATTCTTGTGTACTAAATTCGTTTGCATTAGTAAAAGTAAGAAAAATCAAGACTGGAAAGGTAAATTAATTAACATCTTGTTAATTATACTCTTACTTTCATGTATTTGTGATTATCCTAACATATAGAAATTATTCATGGTTTTTTTTTTTAGTTGAGGAAACTGTTTACGGCTTTAGGGGATTGAATAATGTGACATGTATCGTCCAAAAAAAAGAAAGAATAATGTGACATGAAGAGCATGTATATCACTATATTTTAAGGTATCTCCGTCAAAGCGTGGCCTCATAGAAAATAGAAGATGAGGTCACTGTAACACGTCTGAGGCACTCGAGGCTCAGAATCTGATAGTGTACCCTACGAATTGCAATTACTGTACAGAATTAAAAAGAGAAATAGAATAGAAGATTTTCTTTTTTTGCGTAACGTTGAACGTTCAACAACGTTGGGCTCATATTTTCCTTTTGCCGCTGACATTACGGCATTACGCCCTCCACGTTTCCCACAACCACCGTTATCAAACCACTCAATATTACGTTATTAAACTAATTTAATTTCAGAGCTCTCTCTCTCTCTCTCTCTGGTATTGTGATTGTAACGGAATTACTAGAAATGTCAATTATAGGAAATTTTATTATCTTATCTCATCTATCCAAGAAATAATCCACGCTATTTTATTCTTTTTTTTTTTATCCACCAAGTCAATTCGGATATTTTAACTATATTTTGGTAGTGAATTTAAGTTAAAAAGGAGATTCAATTTTAATCATTGCAGATCATTAGATAATTTTAGAGAGTTTGCAGTCTCATTTTAGACACCAAATTTTTTAGTTTCTTCTTTAATAGTGTCTACTTGAAACATGCGTACGAAACTAGTATTGTACATTTCGAGAGGCCCGCAATTATAGCATTGCACGTATTTAAGGGAAACAATAACGTAAGAGTTTGGACAACGACATGTGGCATTTGAACAAAAGAAAAAAATAACCATATGGAGTAAACATAGACTTTGGAAGAGACGGGGCTAGAGCCTGAGTTCGAAACTCCAAATCGAACTAACCATGTCGGTTCTTAGTTTTAAACCTAAATTTCTAGAATAATAACGAATTGTGCTCAACATACCATTGAATTTGCTTCCAACATCCAAGAAGATTCCATTGAAGTGGGTATGCTCAATTCCTCAACTACCTTCCCATAAATTCCTCAACTCATTTGGGGAATTTCCTCTTTCAAACACCTAAAAGATCCGTTCTTTAATTCTCACAACAGGTAATTTCAAATTGGAGTAGTGCTAAAAGTAATTGATGGCTTTGAATACCCAACACAACTTTCTGTTATTCCTTTTTTTTTTGTGGTTACCAAACCCCAAAAATAGGAAATTTCCATTTACACATCACTCTCAAAACCACGCAACGTCTCTCATACTTCCCAGTGGTTTTCAAACCCCGTTACCAAAAAACACATTTCACAAAACGGCGTTTTGGAGCTAAAAAGAGCAGTCTCTATATATAGCCAAACAGCTTAACAGCGCAGCACAAAAAACCAAAAACACCACGCAATTATAGTAATGAGAATTTAGACCCTCTTCTTCTCTCAGCGCTTCATAGAAAAACAGAGAAAATTATATACGGATTTCAAAGAGAGAGAGAGGGGTTGGAGATCTTGTCAGATCGGGACCAGAAAGCTGTAAGAGCAATCTCTAACATTCTTGGTATCTATTCTGTGTTTGTTTTTGGGATTTCTGCAATGTGGGTTTTGTTTTTAGCTTTCAATTTGAGCTTTTTCTGTGTGTGCTAAGCTTGGAGCTTTGAGGGTCTTTCTTGCTCTTTTACTTGTTGTTTTTAAGTTTTTCCTAAATGGGTATCTGTCTGTTTTGTTAATGGTGGCTATTGAATGGCTCTTTGTTTCACTTGGGTTCAAAGTTGAAGCTATTGACTTGGTTTTGTTTTTGTGAATATGAATATGAGCTTAGAAATGAAAAAAGAGCCTTTTTTGTGCTTATGGGTTTTGCTCACATCTATTGGATTAATCAAGTTTCTAACTTTTCTCTTAATTTTTCCTCCAATTTGAACCATCCTCCATCCCCAAAGATTCGATGGAGCAATTAATAGTAGTAGCTCCTCTGTTTATGAGTTTGGGGACCTTAAAGCTTTTATGATGTTTACTTTAACCTTATTGATAGTTATTTTACTTATTTTTCTTCGTGTTGGCTTCAATTAAAATTCGTTATGATTCCATGTTCAATTAAATAGATACTGATTCCTGTATTTTCATGTGGTATTTCCTATTATTTCTTAATTAACGTGATTATATTTGATGGATGGAAGATTTTTTAATTTATTTTTCTAAATTCTGCTACTCACAATTCTTTCTGAACTATTTTGTCCCCCTCTCTTTGGATTTTCCTTTGGGAGCTTTGTGATTCATCGTCTGTGGTGTACTTATAATACTCTTTCTATCTTTCAATGTTAACACAAAAAACATAAACGTGGAGATTTCTTTCAAATTCACATAACTTCATGTGAAACATAAAAGCTTGGATATTTAAGATTACTAATCCTCCCTGGTAGCTGTGTTGTTCTCTCTGTCTCGAATTTCTTCTTCTCTAGCACATTATTTTCCATTTAGGCTATCCCCCATTTGCTTTAAAAATGTCATTGCTAGTCTTTTTTAGGTTCACCAGAGGATTATTCTTGTGGATCAAGTTTTGGGTATCCCCCATACTGCCTCTTTTTCTTCATCTATTTGGGTTCACATGTTTCTTGGTTAACTTATGATGTTACAGGTCTGTAGTTATATGTCTTATGCAGTATGCTGAACATGCTTTAGTTATTAGAAAATATGTACCGTCGGTGTAAGATGTCTTTGGCACTGTCACATGGATAAGGAGATGACCCTACAATGTTTTTGTTTTAAGTATGGTAGTTGTCATTGTATTATAGAGATGAAACTCCAAATTATTTTGATGATGGCAGAATTTGGTATCAGCGTTGAAAATAGAACAATTTACATGTGTTGGCTTTCAATTTTGTCTTAGCTTATGAAAAAATCGTACTTGAGTTTTTTTGTCAGTAATAATGTAACTTGAAACTTCCCTATAGTTTTGTGATGCTCACCCTTCAGTCTTCTCATGCAGTGTCATGGGGAGGGAAATTACTGGTGTGAAGCAGGAGAAGAAAATTAATGGTGTTGTAGTTGGTTCAAATGGTTTTTCTACTGGTAAAATCCATGTCTCTCCCAAGATTTCAGAGAGAATCAGCAGGATTGAGTCCAAGGAGTACAAGCTGAAGGACTCTAATGAAGAAAAAGCGGCTGGGGGGGAAGGTCTTGAGAAGCAAGATGTGCTGGCTGTTAAGAGCACGAATCTTGATGATCACTTGGCTGAGGAAAAAAATGAGAAACCTGGAACTCAGTCAAGCGACAGTTTAAATTCCAGCTCACCAGTTTCAAAATCTGCTGCTTTTGAAAATGGGCATTCAAATCATACTGTTCCTCAGCCCATTGCTCTGGCAACTGAAAGGGCTGGTACATGTGAAGAGACTGTTGGGGCTGAAGTTGCCACTTCAGAAAACTCCAGCATTGCAGAGCCTCCTAACGCAACTAAGACTTCACAGACTCCCAATGCAGAGTCACCTATCGCTTCAGAGGTAAAGTTCTGCAAAATTTTGTTGGTTCACTTTTTTTTTTTTTTTTTTTGTGGTTTCCTTTGGCAGTCTCCGACTCCATCACTATGAAATGAGAGTCAATCTTCTGACTTGGCTTCAACAAAAACCTATTGGTTTTGGTTTGGACTAGGGAAAGAAAAAAAAATCTAAAGAAAAGCTAAGCATTTAATGTTTTGAAACTACTACTGAAATTTTCTTGCTCTTATTTTGTTTCTGCAAGTTTTTTTTTCCTTCAAATTAGTCCGAGGATTTTCCAATGTATTATTTTCTTTTAAAGCTCCAAAGGGATTCATGCACTGTTTCTCCAACTGAAGTCTATTTTAACTGAGGTTTATAACCTATATCTGGCATAAGTATTAGGTATTATGCTCGTTCTAGTTCAAATCTAACTCGGGAGAGTTTGTTCTTGCATTTTTATGATATTGTAAGATCAGGCATCCATAAAGGTTTTAAATTACATTTTTATTATATCTTGTGAAGAATGCCACCGCAAATTGATACGCGTTACATTTTATGAAAGCAAAAAGTCGTTCCTTTTGGCTTGAAGTGCAGAATGAAACTGAGTTGAATTATGTCTTGTTGCTTATAAAAATCACTGTAATGTTATTGTATATTATGGGATAGTTCTGATTTGCAAATTTTTGCCATTTCATTCAGCCAAATTCGCCTCAGTCATCACGAAATGGCTTGCAACCTGATAGTAAGAAGCACTCTGAGGAAGAAGATGATTGGTCTGTTACTTCCTCGTATCCTTTGTTGATGTGTGGAATTTAACTTTCTTTGATTGTATTATCTGGTAGAATTGTCTTACATCTGATTTAGGATTTAGGTTATCCTTAACCAAGCATAGAATTGCTGCATCTATGAGAACAAATAAATTCAAGGTTACAGTTGGACAAGCTCCTACATTTAGATGCAATGAACGTGCACAGAAAAGGAACGAGGTATTATTATAAATTAACAAGCGACTCTGATGTGTATCTTGTGAACTGCCTTTTAATCAACACAATCTTATTGCATCTAACCTTGTAACTATTATGATTACCGTCATCTAGTACTACTCAAAGTTAAAGGAAAAACAGCAAGCTCTGGAGGCAGAGAAAATGCAATATGAAGCGAGGACCAGGGTACATCACTTCCTCGTGTATCTTTTATTTTATTGTGCCTTGTGCATGGGTTTCTGATGATATATGTTGCTTTTGGAGTGTCTCATATGATGAGATCTGTTTGAAAAATTATATTCCCCTTTTATTTTCATGAAACATTCAGGAAGAGCAAGATGCAGCCATCAAGCAGCTGAGGAAGTCCTTGGTGATCAAAGCAAATCCAGTACCTAGTTTCTATTACCAGCCACCTCCTCCTAAGGCTGAGCTCAAGAAGGTAGGTAACCAAAATCATTTTAGTTGTGTTCGACTCCTTTTAAGTTCAATTCTGATGGCTGGACTTTTGATGTTGGACAATGCAAATAATCTGTATTCTACTTGGAGTTACCTGCATATAGCACTGTGCTTTTACACTTCACCAACTTAAATTTGGAATTCAATTTGCAATTTAGCACCTGTAGCAATTCCTTGTCAATATTCCTTATGGGTTGTGATAGAGTGTATCTCTGCAATGATTACCTTACTAGCTGTAGTTTTATTGTGAGATGAAAATTTTTCAATATGATGGCAATTCCTTGGAGTTACCTGCATATAGCACTGTGCTTTTACACTTCACCAACTTAAATTTGGAATTCAATTTGCAATTTAGCACCTGTAGCAGTTCCTTGTCAATATTCCTTATGGGATGTGAAAGAGTGTATCTCTGCAATGATTACCTTACTAGCTGCAGTTTTATTGTGAGATGAAAATTTTTCAATATGATGGCAGCTTCCACTTACGCGGCCCAAGTCACCAAAACTAAACAGTCTAAGCCGGAGAAAGAGCTTTGGTGATGCTCTCAACACATCTCATGACGAAAAGGGAAGAGTTTGTCCTCGATCACAGCGTCACAGCATTGGTTGCCAGAAAGAATGCACTGTGACGACTACTTCAAAGAATAAGGCGCAGTTCAGTAAACGCAACAGTCTTGGCAATAGCAGCAAAGTCAAAGACCAATCAAAACAGGAAGAAGAAAAGACAGAAACAGCTCCCAAGTTCACCCAGAAGAGAAATGTAGACATCAGTTTGCATCATGAACTTGAAAGCTTTTTCTAATATCAAGTGGGAACAAAAAGTCCTCATTTTTCGTGGTTTACGTTTGGATGAACTGAGTGGAAAATAGCTTGTTTTCTTTCTTTCACAATGACTTGTTTACGTGGTTTGTGTGATTGTGAACTGTATATGTTTTGTAAGTTAAACTGGTGCTGGTACATATCTTGTTATATATGAAATGAGTAATCCATTCTGACATGGACTAAATTTGCTTATTTCTGCTGAAGCAGTATTCTATTTTATTGTTTTCATTCAACTTGGCATGATGAACCTTAAATTCATGTTTTCATATTCATATCGGTTCCTCTAAAAAGCTGATTACATTCTCAAACAAGGCATTTTGAGTTACATTCTCAAACAAGGCATTTTGAGTGTATAAATGCATCAACAGACCAACTCACCGAAGGAAACTAGTGTTTGAAGTCGATTCACACTTTTGTATCGATGTGTTATTGCAGTTTTTCATTTTTTGAGTGATATTCCAAGAGATGCAAGTAGAGAGCTTTTTGTCAGAGAGAAAATGGGTATCAGAGTTTCTTCCCTATCCTCTTATTCTTCTTTTCCTCCTCCTTTTTTCTTTCTTTTTGTTTCGTGAAGTTGAAGCTAATGGGTATTGAAATTATCTTCCCCTTCCTCTACTTTTTTTTTCTTTCTTGCGTAGGTTCATAGCCTAATTTAGCCTAGGTTCGGGTTGGGTGCACTGTGCACATAGTAAATGTAGGCGTAATAAACAAAAGACTAATTTTGTTTGTGCGTGACTCGAAATGAAACACACAGAGCCCAATGAAGCTCACACATTAGAGCAGTAGCAAATTAAGAGAGTTGACATAAGTCACATAACCAATCAGAAACTTACAAATATCGTAGTTTTCTGGGTAAAGATTTCAATTTCTATGAAACCTCATCTAGCTCACTACCAATTAATATAAAAGAACCAGAATTAAACAACAAATTAGGACTTGTCAAGCCTGATTAACCAAGACTGTTGGATCATTATAGGGTTCATCAAAGAGGTTCAATAATAGATCAGTTTATGCCATCAAATGAGCACCAGTCTGATATGATTCATTACAGGATTACATTATAGACTACAGTAATTTACAGTTTCCATTTTTTAATTTCTCAATTAATGTCCTTAGTTTACATTTTGTATCCTTGAATTTGTCATTTTAATTCTCTCATTTTGATAGCTCAAGATACGTTCTCTATTTTCCAACTTCCTCTTGATTTTAGGGGTTTCTACTTCACTTCTTGATTTTAGGGGTTAATCTTGACAAGTCATATATCGCTCTCTATATTTAAGAGTCATATGTCTACACCAATGTTTTCTATTTTAGCTAGTTTTAAATTAACAAAAATAATAGAGAATCTCGCTCTCTAAATTTAAGAGTCATATATATAAAAATTAAAGTAAAAAAAAAATATGAATAGGAAAAAGAATTAAAATGACATAGATTAAAAATAAAAAACAAATCAAAACCCACCCAACTCAATCTGCACATTAATAGTTTGGGTGGGTTGGTTTATTAGTAAGGTTGGCCTGAAATGGTTTACAAGTTGAAAGACGTTGAACTATAGGTAATTAACCATTTGGTCTATGAATTTGGTTCTTTGTTTGTCATACTATGTACGTGATTAAGCATCTGGCTTTAAGATAAATTACAAATATTTTCATATTCTTAGTGATGAATTTCAATCAGTTAGTTCCCTTATATAAATTAAGTTCAAAGCATGAAGGATAAGTTAATTCATCGATCACATTTTCACATGCAATATGTTTAAAAATTAAACATAAACAAATTTGTGGTGATCGTTCGTGTAATTTCTACATATTTTAATTGCTAGTGAAGAATCTAGTTAGCTATCTAGCTACCAGCTAGCTGTTTCAGCGTTTAGTAATATCCTGTAGAGAAGGTGCCATCCAATACAAAGATTCCATCAAGTCTCGATCATCTCTCACCTCTGTTGGAGGATTCTTCATTATGAGTTCAAGATCTTTGAGATTTGGCAATATCGGCAACATCTTTGAGTTCTTTCTCAAATCTTCTGCAAAGATGAGATCACTAAAATCATACACATCGAGGACCATATCTGTGCAGCTCCCAAATGCTTCAAGAAAGTCTTTGAATTCCTCGTTGTTGAAGGTGGATGTTTTTCCGTCCCACTTGTCTAATAGTGTGATACAGGCCGTTCTTAACTCTGGAGCTTTAAAAGAAAATTTGGACTTCAAATAACCTTCGAAACTAAACCTGTGTAGGTTTGGAGCATCGATTGTACCCTTCACATCATGGCATCCTTGCACATAAAGATAATACAAGCGTGGATCACATATGTTCATATATTTCAAATTGAAGCTTCTTCTCAAGAAGATATTGTCGAGAAGATGATTTGATGAGACGATGGTAAGAGATTCAAGATTGTCAATATAAAGGTCAACTTGATCAGTCTCGCAATGCTTAAGTTCCAAGGATTTGAGACTTTTACTTGCAATTAAAATGTCTTCGCAGTCAAAAGTACAACATGAAGTTAACGTAAGATACTCGATCGAAGGACACTCCCAAACTAGGAAGGTGAGAGAATCGGAATCAAACTGAACAGCTTTGAGGGACATAGTTTTCAAACAAGGAAGAAGAAGGCGATTGGATGTAGCAGGCTCATAATAACCATCGTCAATGTTCATTATGTTCTTGATTCTCACATACTCCAAATTTAGACTAGTTAGAGATTTTGCACTGATAAAGGTCGTCCGGCACAAGTAGTAGTAGTTTTTCACCCTACTCCCTCCGAGGCTGAGATCCAACTCTTTCAGGCTCCTCTCAAATGAAAAATTCAACCACCTATATACAATAGTGGAATCTTTAGATGAGTATCTCGTCATGCGAAGCCTGAATTTATCCCAGGTGGTTTGTCTTTGCTTTTCCTTCTCACATAATTCCAATTGGAATTTTAACATTTTGATGAACTTGTTGTGTTCGTCAAAGTTGTGATCGTCATCCTCACCACCCTCGTCAAAGTCTGATACTGGGACGCCTTGCCATTGCTTAGAAAGACAGCTCATGCAGATGGCAGCTTTAGGGGGAAGGAATTGAAACATCTGTTTGATAACATCGTCGGGTATGTGAGGAAGTATTGTGTGGGCGCCGCCCATGAACGTTTTAATTGGTTACTATATATATATGTGTTTGCTTTAGTTGCTGCGTATGTACGTACTACTGCTCACCAAGCCATATATATATATATAGGCAATATGCATGCTAACTAGCTTAGATAGAATCCAAGTAGGCGTAGGTTTGAAATACTAGCTTAGATATATAGAATCCCTACGAATTTGGTTCATTGTTTGTAATTCATAGACATTAATTAAACTTATACCAGCTATAAGCGATATATACCAAATGGTTAATTACCTATAGTTCAACACTTCAACGTCTTTCAACTTGTGGGTGAGACATACTTTAAAGAATGAAGCTGAAGTCGTTTTGCTAAAAAAAGACCATATTTTGAGGCCTGAGCTTCCGTTTATAATACTAAAGTATATCTCAAAGCTTTAGAACTTGTCATGACAACTTGGTCTACATGATTTCTAATAACAAAACCAGCAACAACGACCTGAAGCAATAACTGATTTGTCAAAGTTAAGCTTATAAACATTAACATGGGGGGTTGCTAGCAAATATATATATATATATATATATATATATATATATATATATATTGTGTTTATGAATAAATAACTTGGTAACATCCCAAAAGTCCCGTACAAATTTTGCAATATAAATCACTACTTCTCTGATATGAGGTGTTTTATTTTGATCCCAAATTAGCCAACAAGCAACAAGGCATTTCTCAATAAGTAAAGAATGAGAATTCCTATGAGACAAAAACCAAGCAATTAAACTTGTTTTAGTCTTCAGGATAATAGGAAAAAAATGGGTAAGATTAGACCATGCTTCATTAGCTTAAGGATACTCTCTAAAAAGATGTTATTTTGGGATTAGCATAAAAGAAGATTTATAGCCCATTATTTAATGGGTAGATTTTTTAATTCTTGCCCGAATTAGGCTTTCCTCTTACACAAATTAGATAAGGAAATTTTTTGACCAAAAATTGATATACGAGCTTCTATTGTATATAATTGGAAAATTACCAAAAAAAAAAACAGACATATTACACAGTTGATGAACGAAAATAACATTTTTTTCATAATATTAACGAAATGGTCATTTTGGCATGCAAAATATAGAAATTACAGTTCATTTACAATTTATTGCAAGATTTCACAACATTTTTGTAATGAAATTTAATCCATTAACACAGAGTTTCACATTGTTTTATAAACTTTCTAAGTGTTTCACAACATTTTATAAAACATTCAGTCTCGTAACTGAAGGGCGGTTTGGACAATTCATAAGACAAAATAGTCATTTTCTTCATGCTATGAAAAATTACGTTTCTTTTTTTCATCAACATTTTAAGTAATTTCCCTATGTAATTATTGTATCGATTTGGTAATGCACTGGAAAATTTCTCCCGAAAGAAACCCATTGTCATCCATTTTTACAGTGATTCCATGAGATACAAGTAAACCTTTACCGCCAACCAGAAGTTAAATTTCCAGGAAACTCTATGGTGAAATTAATGAAAGTTTCTCAAGGAAGGTAACTGAGAAATCCTAAATTCAAATCATGCTACTTTCCTCTTTCATAAATTACTAGATAAGAAAGTTTTTCAGACCAAAAATTGAAAAAGCATCGAGCTTTATAATTCTCTCTCCCTCCAAAACCCCCAAAACCATAACCATGCTCTGCTACTCTCACTCTTCTCATCTCCTCCTCAAAACCCATAAACCCTTAACCATAACCTTCTCTTCCCAACCCAAACCACCACCCAGAAAAAGACCCACATTTGATGGTGACCAAACCCAAAGACCCATCTCCAGAAACCGACACAAACGCTCATATGGTGCCTCAAGAAGGTCAATCTTAAAAACCCTTAAGCAAGAGCAAGTCACCTTCACCACTCCAGTCCCTGATGACCCCATTGTGGGCATAATCGGCGGAGGCATGGCCGGTCTTGCTTGTGCTCTCTATCTGGAAAAACGCGGTGTTCGCTCCACCGTTTTTGACACGGTTGGCCTCTCACTTCGTTCAAGTTATTAGCTTTATGTAATTAGTAACATTTTATTTGATGTGGGTTTTCTTAAATTTTGATTCTTCTGTCGATTTTTGTGGTTGCTTTACTGTGTTACTCTGGGTTCCTCTTGCATTTTATAGAATTCTTATATAATTCACTAGTAGCTTTATGTTTTACTTGTTTACTCTCATTTTCATTTGCTGAGAAAGACATTGCCTAAAAAGCTTACTACTTTTACTATGCTAGGTGCTCTATTCCAAGCTTAATGTAATAATTCTCTTGATTTCTGAAAACCCAATTAAGCGCTTCACCATAGCATTTCAGTACTAGCTACTCGTAGTTACCATTTTAACATTTTAGTGTCACTATATATGTTAGGGGGTTCATGGTTTGGGAGGAAGAATGGGAACCAGGATAGTAGATCCTCTGCCTCTGGTATTTGATCATGCAGCTCAGTTCTTTACAGTCAGTGATCCTCGGTTTGCTGAGTTGGTTCAAGGTTGGGTGGAGCAAGGTCTTGTTCGAGAATGGCAGGGTACAATAGGAGAGCTTGAAGTGGGTGGTCATTTTGTACCACTTCCGTCCTCTCCTCCAAGATATATAGGTGTTAATGGAATGCGCCCCATTGCTGACTCGCTACTGTCGCAGGTAAATTAATTTTGTTGCTGACTCTTTTCCTTTCCTTTGGTACACAATTGAATCATCATTTTTAGGCATCAGATGATATGAGGATGGTTCGAATTGAAAGCTTATTGTCTTTAAAATGAAATTTGGTTGCTTCAGTGGCATGGTTTGCCTTGTTAAGAGATGATGTTTTATTGGTTAACAAGACCGTTAAGTTAAAGAATTGTACTAATTTGAGGCTGAAACATTTGTTTGTTGAGATATGATATGTCCCTTGTTATGGCTGATTAAAATGTCTCTTGGTGCAGACTCATATGATTAATGTGGAGAGACCTACCTGGATCAGTAAACTTGAGCCATTTAATGGGACGTGGTACTTGAGTGAGAATGGCAAACCTCGTGGGCAGTTTGATGCGATTGTTATTGCACATAATGGTAACATAGTGCCTTCATATGTATTTAAGTTTAAATTTTCTGTTTCTATTGTCTTCACATCATATGGACCTCCTTAATGTGCTTGTCTACATCTCATATTGACAATCTCCCTTGTCTATATACTTGTGCATGATATTTACCCTACTGTTCATATTTGTTTACGAACAGGTAAATGTGCAAACCGCTTGCTTGGTTCGTCAGGCTTACCACTAATTGCAGGACAGATGAAGGTATATCTTAGATCAGTTCATTTGACATTTTGACACCACATAATTTCAATGACTTATGGTAGAATTGTCTCGAACTGGAGTCTTCTAATGCCTTTCTGTTGGATACTGGTAGAGGCTGGAATTGAGTTCTGTATGGGCCCTCCTTGCCGCATTTGAGGATCCACTTCAAATTCCTGGTGGCGACACATTTCCTTTCGAAGGAGCTTTTGTAAAAGGGGTTGATTCCATCTCCTGGATGGCAAATAATACCAAAAAACTCCTAGGCTCCCAGAGTGGTGGCCCTCACTGTTGGACCTTTCTCAGTACTGCAGCTTATGGAAAGCGGAACAAGGTTCCACAGGTTTGTTTCATCCCATATACAAGCATATGTTCAAACATTGTTTACATAAGCACAGGCTCAATGTCTTGGACCATAACTTGAGTGAAATGTATGTCAGTTATGAGGATTCCCAATTTAGACCACAGAATTGCCACATCTTATACTTAACTCACAGAAAGAAGCAAATTAATCATGGTGATACCAACCAAAGTTGATTAAGACAATCATGTGTTCTGTATGTTCATGAATATCATTGGTGGTGGGATCTAGTATGTATGATCTTCGCTTCCATATCTAATTAACGTTGTTTACTACATCCAATCTGTTTTAACTCTTTCTGTGATTGCATTGTTGTGGAAATAATGTTGTGCCAACTGTTGATTATTAGGAGAATATACCAACTGCCACAAAAGAGAAGGTGACGACAGGCATGCTCATGGGTGTTGAAGATGCACTTGGGCTACCAAAGGGATCACTTCAGACACCCTTTTATTCCCGACTCCAGTTATGGTGAGAAACTGCAGTTGGCCACATTATATGTGAATTCGTTGTTATCATGTTCTCGTGGGGTGTTGGCAACTGAGTTGCGAATTGGAAGGTTGTGGTGATTCAACCAAAACTTTGAGTCCACTAAGGAAAGGGAATTTTGTTAAGCATAGTTGTGGGAAATGACTGTAATTCAGAATGCTATATTTATCTGAGTTTATTTCCTATGTTGTATTATATGCAGGGGTGCGGCTCTTCCAACTAATACGCCTGGTATCCCCTGCATCTTTGATCCTCACGGAAGGGCTGGCATATGTGGTGATTGGTTACTGGGTTCGAATTTAGAATCAGCAGCCATAAGCGGAATGGCTCTTGCAAATCATGTAAGTGGCTCTTCGACTTTTATCCTAAAGAGTTGTGAGAATGTGAATCTCATTGAATAGTAAGAAAAAGAGAGTTGCTTAGTTGTATATATAGAAGAAATTTACTGGTATTGTTTGTCTAAATATATATAACTATGCATCTTGCACTGACAGTATGACCAAATATACTAAGTTCACTGCATTGCTTCCTGACTTTGCTGAAATAGATGTTTCCAACAATGTGGAAGTTCATTTCATCCAATCTTAAGGAGTGTTTTGTGGATTACAGATAGCAGACTATTTCCAAAGCGGTGGAGACCGTCCCGAAGAGTTTGCTGTTGGTTTACGAAACGAGTTTGAATCACTTAAAGGGCATGATATAGGCCAATTTCCAGGGTTGGAGCCTGAAAGCAAAACACATGCAGCGCCAGAAATGCAGCTTACAACTTAAAACTGCATCAGAGCATGAAGAAAGACACTCACAGAAGCTGTTGAAAACTTGAAATCCATACTTCACAGTTCACACCAAATTGTGAAAGCAGATGAAGTTGATCAACCTTTGTATAATGTAGCCCAAAAGTGAATGCAGATTAGGGATCATATAGATTAGTCCTCTTCTTTAGGTTCATGAATTTGTTTTTGAAAATGTGAGTGTGTATCAGAGAATAGAGATTGATTCTGTATATTTTCTTTGATATAAAGGATTTAGGAATGTACCAAATTATGGAAATTGTAAAACCCAGAAACACATTTCATGTGAAAGAAGAAGCACACTAGCCATTAACTATTTTAGCATCTCATTACAAGTCAACAAATAACAACCAACAAAATCCTCCTACAAATTTGTGTGACAAACAAACTATCCCTGCTTCTTTTGTCATTCCGAAACTACCCACAAATCCCAAACAAATTTACAAACACTACCCCTCTCTGAAATTTCCCTCAGATTCTCTCTCACTTCTTGCCCCTCTTTGGCTGAACCTTCTTCTTCGCCGGAGATTTCACACTCTTAGGCTTCTTCACAACCTTGGTTGGCGCCGGCTTCTTTGCGGCCTTGGCTTTCACCTCGACCTTCTTCCCAGGCGAAGTCCTCGACGATGTCCTCGAAGCCTTAGCAGCAGGCTTGGTCGCCGCCGGCTTGGCCTTGGGCTTCGCCACCACCGCCAAAGCCTTGGTCTTAGGTTTGGCCGCAACCTTGGCCTTGGGCTTCGCGACTGTTTTGGGCTTGGGCTTAGTCTTGGCGGCGGCGGCAGCAGACTTCTTAGGCTTCGAAGCTTCCGGCTTAGTCTTCTCCTTGGCCGGAGCGGCGGCGGCGGCGGCGGAGCGAGGAGGGAGCTTGAACGACGCTTTGACCTTGACGAGCTTGCCGGAAGCCACAAGCTTCTTCAGGTTGAGGAGCAGAAGCTTCCTGAAGCTCTGAGGCAACTGCTTGTGCTTCTCCTCCACGAATTTCGTGATCGCGTACTGGCTCGACCCCGTCCTCTCCTTAAGGGCAACAATCGCCTCCGTAATCATCTGCATAAAACGACGCCGGGATCAGGTCACCGAACGAAGGGCAAAATGGTAAAATTACAACAGAAAATCCATCACCGCGGTTAGTGGTTACATACCTCAACGAACGGAGGGTGAGCAGGTGGCGATCTCGGCTTCTTGGCCTTGACAACGGCGGTTTCAGCAGCCATGACTCGGAGACTCGACTCGGTAACTCGGAAGAAAAAAATGCGAGATGAATTGGATTCTGTTTTTTGAGAGAAGAAAATGGAGATATGGAATGTGCAGTTGCGAAGGGGCGGTTTATATTGGGAGGAGGCGACAGGGATACTGAGCGCTGATTGGTCGAAACTTGAGTGACGCGGATCGACACCTCATTAAAATTTGAATATGGGCCGTTGGATTAGGAGCTTATCTACGGTTGAGATTGAGCGCTTGGACTAGGTGCGGATAGGTTTCTGGGATTAGGCTGGTGCACTTTTTGGGTTCCTAAATTTGTGAAAGAGCACTTTGGGTGTGTTTCTCATTCGATTTGTGATTGGCGTAATTTGGGATTTAGTTGATGGATTTCAGTGAAATTTTTATGGTTGCGAAGATTAAAACCTAAGCTTTCTGACGAGTGGTTTTTTGGGGGATTTGGTGTTGAGGACTCGGAGAAATTTGAGTTTGAAGGTGAATTGGTCATAATTAGGGTTTGTTTGAAGTTTGTTCAAGTTTGAATAGGTTTTAAGAGAATTCTTTGAAGGCATTTGCTATTTACTGTTGCTGAATCATTGTGGGTTTGTTGAGGAGTGAATTGGTTAGAGAACGATGGAATTTTGATAACGAGTGAGTAATGAATTTTTGATCGGAATGTCGTTGAAGTTGAACATACTTGAATATTGTGATAGGTTGTGGTGCTTAATGTTGAGATGAGCATGTCAACTTATACAACGGCATGATTGAATTCATCAAACCCAAATTTGGACATGTTTATAGTACTTGACGCTTTTCTTAAGCCTCATTTTACAATACTTGTAAATAAACATTTTAAGCTACGTCTATAATATGCACATTTCATCGATTGTCTTACTTTCTTCGTCTAGCTAGCTTGCTGATTAAATTAAGGCTTTTAGGCAACTACATGATTAATATCAATGAACTTCAAAATGGAGGGAAGCTTTAACAGGTGTTATGAAAATATATATTCCTCTTTTTGGTCATGTAGATACAAATTTATAAGAGATTCAATCGTGCAAACCTCACTCTGCAAAAGTTGGTAACGTAACTAGCAAAGGATTCCAAGTTCTTGCTAGATTGGGGAATTCTAGTACAAGTTGCGTAAGGGAGTTGGATATTGCTTAATTTATATGATTGGATCTTAATCATCTTTGCAAATGTAAATTTGTTATGGAATTGCAGAAGTAGAACGAATGAATGAATGCTTCCATTTCCAGGTTTAGTCACTATGAATATGATTTATTGTATGACAAGAAACAAAATGCTTAAACAAGGAGCAGATAATTAAGCTTCTCAATGCCATGATACTTAATTACTTATTTTAGGCCTCTTGTGTGTCCTGCCACCAATCCAAATCCGACGCAAAGAGATTTGTGTCTCCTGACATAAATCGACTTGATATTGCAAATTTGAGTGGGATTATTTTTTGTGAGACATCATCAATTTCTTTACTGTTCATCAAAGCCAAAAAGAGGAACAGCACAAACGTTCAATCACAAATGTTAAAGCTATATATATATGTATGTACAGTATTCTAAAGGAGTGATTGATTTGGATCCTTCATTGCACATATGAAATCCATATGTGCAATCCCAAAAATATTAGCAATCATGTCACATTTCTTGAACATAGTTTGTCATTTCATTACCCCACAATGGAAGTGCAAGTTAAAGGAATTATTTTCATTTTCAATCATCTGTGTATTTAGTAACATTGAAGAAATGAGTCTACCAGGGGTCTTTTGTGTTTATTAACATGCTAGGACTCAAAAACCAATTATATATCAACAATCACATTATTGAGTTTTCAAGAATTACTTTCCTCTAGGGAGTTTGATTTTGATTCATGATTCTTGATAGTTACTTTCTCTCCATACCTACTTCTTTCTCATTTTGATTTGGAAAAAACTTAGGTTCGACCTGTATGTCCGACTCTTATCTTATTTGCATACATTCGGCAAACTAGTCTCATGATCTGAACCGTTCATCTTTTAAATTAATCTTTAAAGATCATGTATGCAAAAAATCATCTAAATTAAATATCATTAACTCATCCAACTATATCAAGCAAATTAATGATTTTGGTGAAAGTTAATATTCTCATGACCAACCGTCTATTTGTTTGATGCAATTGCATGAATAAACGATTTCCGTTTACGTTAAATTTTTGCAAAGATGATATTCAAATATTGATTTAAAAGATAAACGGTTCAGATCATAAAAATAGACCATCAAATGTATACAAATAAGAGAGAGTTCGGACACTTAGATATGACCTGGTTCATACCTAAGTTTTTTTCCTTTTGATTTTTAGTTGTTCACTCATTTTACCCACAATTTTTATCATTTGGAATTCACATACTAACATACTAAATAATCAATTGATATACATAAATGTATTGATAATTCGGCCTTTTAGTATAGTATAATTTCTTATCCCTAGTGTTGGATAAAGTTCAAAATTCGAATCTCTACTCTCTAAGTTTCTATAAATAGTGAAAAAATATTAATAATTATGCTACGAGACTCGTACTATGAAAATGACTATATATACGCTCCAAAATCAAAGGGTGCACAACAAAATCATTCCTTGAGAATTAGAGGGTATATAAGTTACATCACATGCGCTAAAGCGCAAACTAGGCTCAACCTCCAATCAAAAGAAAATAGTTTGTTCAAGAATAATGACCCAACCAATGGTATGAGACACTCTACTATGTTCCCACGGTTAATATATAAGCGACTTGAAATATATGGAGTTGAGATATTATCTCTTTTTTTTGGTCGGAAAAACTAATTTCTAGTAGTTGTTTTGTTTGTTCAATCAAACGAATTGAACTTCATTTCTGCTTTAATCGGTCTAGTGTTGGTGTAGTACACAAATAGAAAAACTTCAATAATTTCTACTACCTCGATATGCTCTAGATATTAGCTCTTCTTAGTTTTCAACGAGTTCTCATTGTCCTCGGACGAGTGTATGATATACTACACCCTCAACCTAAAAAAAAAAACCTACAATGATTTTTAAATGATGAATATGAATAAAATCATAAAAAATATATATATATATATATATATATATATAATAAATTAAAGACGGCTTGGGCCAAAAGAGCAGGCCGCGACCCAGTGTAAAGACACCAATAAATACGGATAGTCGGGGCTGACCCGACTACCTCCAACAAATAACCCATTTAATCTCGACGACGTATATAAGCGAACCTCAAAAACCCTAATTTCACTTCCACACAGCTCGCTTCATCAGTCGCCGTTTCTCTCTAACTGCGAATTAGGGTTCTTCTTCTCTTCGTTTCCAGCAACGATGGTGAGCTCACCACCTTTCTCAGCGAAAGCCTTTCGATTTCTCATTTCAATTTCTTTGCTTTCTATTCTGTTTTCTGTGGAAACAAACTGAACGCTTATTGTGATGGTCTGTGAATTAGGCGGATGTGGAAGCTGATGTGGCAGTGGCCGGAGTGCCGAAGAAGAGGACGTTCAAGAAGTTCAGCTTCAGAGGAGTGGATTTGGATGCTCTTCTGGACATGTCTACTGATGAGCTCGTTAAGCTCTTCCCTGCTAGGGCTCGTAGAAGGTACATGAAGATATTCATCTCTCTCTGTATAAGACGTGTTTGTATGTATTGATGTATGAATCTATCTGTTTATGAATTGAATTTGGTTTCAATTGTGAGTAATCGTATTGTTTTGTATGATTAAGTTATGTGTGTCTATTTTTATGTATTTATTGTGATTCTATTTGCTTATGCATTTGATTTTGGTTGCGGCTAATGCTAATTTGTTTCGGTGGCTGATGGAAATGTTTCAGGTTTCAGAGGGGTTTGAAGAGAAAGCCAATGGCATTGATCAAGAAGCTGCGCAAAGCTGTAAGATTCTTACCTTGTCTGTGCGTTTCTGGTTTGTATGTTATGTGTTTGTTAGTTTGAATTATGGGTTTGAAACTAAGATGATTATTCTGGATTGTTTGCTCCTGATTTATAAAAAAGTTTGTATGGAACCGCGGTAGAGGTGAACAAGTTGTAATGTGTTTCTTTTGTTTTTTGGGGTGTTTTGAACAAATAAAAATTGCTGTTTTTGTGGCTTGAGTGTATGGATATTGGTTATAAAATGTGTGCATGTACCCCAAAGAATTCCTCATTGGAGAGTTTCAGATTTGTTCATTTCTGTACTTGTTTTGCCAATATTATCTTCAATAGAAATCCTTATGTTATGTAATTTAGGTTTTAGCACGTTTACAAAAAATTCAATGAAAGTGGATTCTATCTGTAGAGAGTGGGGAGTTCTCACTCAAATTACAAACTTTTAAGAAGATTATTTGATTCATTCCACCTTGGATCCTCGTTTATATCTTGGCCTGGGATATCTGCTTTGGGCATGGCATGAAATATAATTCCATTATTTCCTTCATTCATATAGAGGAAGGAAGAACTTGAAATTGGCCTGCCTCTGCTCTTTGTTTGCTTCGAAGACTTCAAAACATTTGACCATTTGACATTTCCTTACTAATTCACATTGTTTTCAAGTGTTTTGAACTCGCTTATTTGGTCTTTATTGTCTCCTTGTGTCAATAAGTAGTTATTTTGAAATCATGCATGAACTTTTTCTCTGAAACATTGTGCATCACTTCTGAATCTTTCTTCAAAATGCTTTCTTATGGAAAAACCTTGGTATTCTTTCCTATGCTTTCTATATTTGTGAGTATCTTTGTATTTACTTGGTTTTGCTGGTAATTTGAAATAGAAAAGGGAGGCCCCACCTGGTGAGAAGCCTGAGCCAGTTAGAACTCACCTTCGCAACATGATCATTGTACCTGAAATGATTGGGAGCGTTATTGGAGTCTACAATGGCAAGACCTTCAATCAGGTTGAGATCAAGCCCGAGATGATTAGCCATTATCTTGCTGAGTTCTCCATCAGTTACAAGCCTGTCAAGCACGGAAGGCCTGGTATTGGTGCTACCCACTCTTCCAGGTTCATTCCTCTCAAGTGAAGTTTCTACTTCCCATCCAGAGAGTTGAGAGGGCTTTATTTGAGTATGGATTTGGATTTCCCTTCAGACATTTTTGCTTCATGTTTTATTATTTGTAAACAATGACAGTCGACTGGCTTGTAGGATCTTATTGAAGGAAGTTTTATTGCAATTAAGTTTATGAGTATCTGTTTTGGGGCCATGAGTTTGGTTGGCTTAAGCTTAATAGTACTGGCAACTATTACTAATACATGGTTATTTCAATTCTAGTCGACCAAATTGTATGAAAGGATCCCTAGCCGGCCAGCCTTATTTCGGTTTTGATGGTGATGACTGCGTGATTCTCTTTGAGAATCAGGGTTACTTGTGGTGCAAATTTGATGGATCTTACTTGATATACAAGAGTTTGCAGTATTTGGCACTTGAATTTTAAGCACATCATTAGAAACAATTCAAAAGCCACAAACCAACTTTAAATGCCAATACTAGTCAGGGTCATTACAAGATGTCAAGGTCCATGAATATTCTCATTGATGGGCAGATTGTGAATGCTTATGCTCGCTTTCGTAGGTGACTATCAGCATTGAAGGGTCTTCCACGCATTTCTCGACATGTTTCCTTGCTGGGCAGCCTCTCATGCTGCTACATTTATAGTATCCCCTACATTAAACCTTCAATGGTCAGATTATCGTTTCGATACTTAAATTCAGAGCAACTCAACCATCAAAGAGCAAGACTTGCAAGGATGAGTTTTCGGAAGGAAAATGATTGCACGTACCTCTACAGAACCATATTTAGATCTCAATTCAAGGACAATCATTTTGCATAACAAATTTAGTACTACGCTCCGAAGTATGGAACAAAATTGATCAAGAAAGAATGAGGATGAACCCCAATCCTTTTCCGGTCTGGAGATGAACCCCAACTAGAAAAAGCATCTTGGAATAGAGAAAACAAAAGTAGTACCTAGGATAAGGAGAGCCCTTGATTGGCTTCTGCCCATATTTCCTCCACGAATACTCATCACCAGGAATGTTGGCAACATTCTGACTTATTGCAGGAACCTTGAATGATCTTCTCACCCTGAATCTCCTATGAACATAAAACAACAATAGTTTTACACTTGAACAAACCAAGAACACCTACTCGAAAAGTTTAAATTCAGAATCGAAAACTGACCTCTTCTTTGAATTATGACACTTGTCACTACTGCCACATTTTGCACTGCTGTTTCCCTCTGCACCAGTGCACTTCCTTCTTTGTTGTTGTTCTTGTTGTTGTTGTTGTGAGATGGGTTCAGACATCCGCGGCGCGCCACCGATTAGTTGGAAGGAACTGCCCTGAAAGTTAGCCACACCACCACCATCCATGCTCAAACATGATATGAACGACGCAGCAGATGACATGGCGGGTGTGGTGCCAGACTTGTCAAATTCAAGGTTTATGCCAGAACTGTTTCTCCTTGACCACATTATATCAGCCTCACAATTGAACTGTTGGGGCTGAACTTGAACTCTGCGCAACTGCTGCAATGGTTTTGGTTTGGCAATTTGGAGAGGAAGCTTGATACTCATATCCGTTACTGGGTTTCCAAGGAACACCTTCTGGTTTTGTGTTACTGGGTTTTCCAGAAAAGTTGGTGGGAGTAATTGGAGGGGTTTGCTTGAAATGTCTGATCTGTAATTAGGGCCATCCAAGAAGATGCTTTGAGGCAAAGATGAGTCAAGCTTCTTGTTCAACTTTCTGATTCTTCTGTGACTCAGAAGAGACACAACTCTCTTCAACTTCAACACAGCCTCCTCAGTCTGCACCCCTAAATTTCTACACTGAATCTCATCTTTAGGTTTGCACAAGAGACTGTTGAGAACTCTATGGCAGCTCTCCACAGCTGCTTTGTTAGCTGCTTCAACCTCCTCCATGTTCCCCAAAGCCCCCAAAACCAGTCTTTAAATCTTACAAGAAACCCATTAGCCAAAAAAAGGAAAATCCTAAAAACTCAGAAGAAAAAAAATGAAGGAAGAAGATTCACTTTTCTACTAGTCAATCTCCATACTTCCGTAAAAGATGCGTATTGCTAAAAAATTCAACCTTTTCAATCCAAAAGAAGAAAATACATTTGGAAACTTAGAGTATGTGCAACCCTGCTCTCAAACCCAAAAACCCATTTTGAGATAAATACCTAGCTAAACATATAACTGATCTCCATTTGGATGGTTTATTCTGGGCTCTACTAAGAAAACCAAAAAGCAGAGAAAAACGTGTACACTTTGGGAAGTGAAACACAATGCTTTCTTAAAGCCTTAAAGGTGTGACTGAGAAGACTTTGCTTTGTTTTGGCAATAATTTAAATACAAAAGACATAAAGTCTCTTTAATCAAAGACTTCATATTCCTACACAAATTTTGTCATTTGTGTTTTCCTTTCCCATTGGCCCAAAAATAAGAATCTTCCCCCTTATACACAAAGATTATATTTCTATGAAAGAAAATATGTTTCAGAATCATATCAATTTTGTTACCGTTTCTGATAATAAAAAATCTGCAGGAAAGAGACAATGCTCTGTTCTGAGCAAAGGGCTAAGAACAGAGCAGAGGACCAAAGGCGAAGCAGGTCTGAAAAAAAAATAAAAATAAACCAAATCTCTGCAAAAGGGTAGCCCCACTTCTTGACCTTTGATCAGGATCAGGCTCTATATCTCATTGACCGAGTCCTACATGTTCTCCACTCTGGTCTCTCCCGCCAGAGGAGATGTGAACACGTGTCTGTCATCTTGGCAAGCGTTTGGGACCCACACTTGTTGACCTTGTATTCTTGGTGCTTGTTGTTTAAGTTAAGAACTTAAGATTGAAATCATGTCTACTTACTTGAAAGAAAGAACTGAGAAATCGAAACCAATAATTGAAGTGAGAAAGAATTAGTATGAGAAAATATTATTGTTTTTAAAATGTTTTCTAATCATATGAAATTAAAATTGAAATGTAGGTGATTTCGATTGCTATTTTTTTTAACTAATTCTCATGAATTGACATTAAAACTAATATGATTTACTAGGACGATAAGTAAATTGAGGTTAAATGTAAATTCCTAAAGGTAATTCTAGTAAGCAAAATAATTTTGAAGTGAGTCCCACTCCTATTCTCGTACATGTTTGTGTATAAACTACATAAGAAGTCATGTATTAGAATCATTTATTTTAGTCTCATATGATCATATCCATTCTAAATGAATAAACGTATCATTAATAATGAATTTCTTTGGATTGAAATTCTTAATGCTGATCGATTGGATAATCTAAGTGGTAGGCAAATGATCACTTCCCAACTAAATTATTGGTGATGAAAAAAGTTACACAACTTTTAATTCTTTTGATGGATAAAGAGGAAATGATTTTTGAAATGACCTTACTAGGTGAATCTCTTGTCATCATGCACTATTGTTCCAGAAAATATGGATTTAATAGCTTGAACACAACAACATAGTCCACATTAGGGTGATTATTATAATTCATATAGGAACTTGGGAAGTCTTTCAAAATCAAAAGCAAGTTTAATATAACATCTTATCTTGTATGTGAATGTGTAGTGGAGAATCATTGAAAGTAGCATATAAAGATTATTGTCAAATAGAATATGAAAAATTGGGCAAATAAGTGATCATTGAAACAAATCAAGGATTTGAGCATGGGGTTTCAAGATGCGTCCTACACGCCACCCATCACACTAAAATATGAGTCTTGTTTAGGGCTAATTACATGTTTAATTCTCTAGGGATATATAGGGTGTTTTCATATTACATCTCGCTACCTCACTTTCAGCATCTCGGCGTGATTGCAAGTTTGTAACTAATCGTATCTCATGGCGTATTTATTTAGACATCAAAGTGGACCTCACAATTAACATGTTAGGAAACAAACACTTTCAAAGCGTATACTAAATTTCGTGATTAGGTTGAAAAGTTACTTTAATAATGAAAATAAGACTTTTATGATTTTTTTTTAATAATATGATGCAATGTGAAAAACACTATTATTTCTTAGCGGAATTCTTTTTTTAATTGCTTTATTTTATTTTATTTTATTTTATTTTATTGCAGAGTGTTACCATCCAGCATATATAATAAATTTTTGTTGTACTCGATCAGTATATATGAGCACAAAGATGCAAGAAGAAATTATTGAAGATCACAAAAGGGTTTTCTGTTTTGTGCATTAGAAGAAAGGCTAAATGTATAAGAATACAAGTGTATACTATATATAGAACATGCACCAGCCAGAATGAAACTTGACTCTGTATGAACATCTTTCAGTAGAGTACAAATTGCTATAGAATCACATACCTGGCCTGTCCAATATTTAGTACTAAAAGACTTTATATAACTTATATAGGAAAAAGGAGCAAACAAGAAACACACATACAATCAAAGCACATCATCACCATCTCAAGTAATCCCTACTATGCTTGCACCCCAAGCCTTAGTTTCCGCTGTAAACATTCCCCTCTATCGACCCGTTGGATTGATAATTTGCGAGAAGACTGCGCTATCATTATCGGGGGCTTCATTGTTAGATGATGATGGTGGTTGTTCTTCCCCAATTTCACTGTCACTTCCAAGGCTGAGGTTGCTGTAATGTATTGCCATCATGTGCTGGTTTCTCAAACTAGCATCATCGGATTCGGATCGGGTTCGTGACCCCGAACGGCTCGACCCACCATCTGTGCCGTCCTGCAACTGGAGAGAAAACTCAAGGTTCCACAAGATATCATTCAAACTCGGCCGGTCAACTCCGCAGTCAGACAAGCACTTCTCAGCTGTGTCTGCAAATTTTTTGATGCTTTCCATGTTGACTTTGCCTTTCAAATGAGGGTCAATGATTTCTTCTAGAATCCCTTTCTTTTGGCAATGTAGTGCCCAATCTGCTAGACTAACCTGTTCTTTTGGGAGGCTTGGATTTAGAGCAGGCCTTGCACACAACACCTCAAACAGAACAACCCCAAATGAGTAGACATCAGATTTTTCAGTGAGCTGTTGTCTTTTGAAGTACTCAGGATCCAAATACCCAAAGCTTCCCTTCACAACTGTGCTAACATGTCCCTTGTTCAAGTCTGGACCAGTCTTCGAGAGCCCGAAATCAGAGACCTTAGCCTCCCAATTCTCATCCAAGAGGATGTTTGTGGTTTTGACATCTCTGTGAATGATTGTCCATCTTGCCCCTGTGTGAAGGTAGTGAAGTCCTTTAGCTGCTCCAATGCAAATCTCCAGCCTTTGCTTCCATGACAGATGAGTCTTGTTGCCCTTGTAGATGTGCTCCCTAAGCGTGCCGCGTGACATGTAGTCATAAACCAAGCACATTTCATTGTCTTCATCGCAGAATCCAATCAAAGACACCAAATGCTTGTGCCTCAACTCCGAAAGCATCTCAATTTCGGTCTGGAATTCGTGTACTCCTTGTTCGGATTGAGGGTTAGACCTCTTGATGGCCACTTTGGTAGCTCCATTGTCAATGACTCCCTTGTACACCTTCCCAAACCCTCCTACACCAATCACATTAGCCTCATCGAAATTCTTCGTGGCCTGTTTCATCTCAACAAACGAGAAGCGCCTGCACCGGCCTTGAGCAGCTGTCGAGAGGTGGCTGCTAGCGTTACTCTTGCCCGAAATTGTGGATTTCGTGCCGCTAGTGTGGGAGTTACCATAAAGTGGAAGCCAGCTAGTAGTGTGTGATTCTGTTCCAAGCAATAATCACAAGAATTAGGTGAGTTACCTTTGGCAAAAGGAATTAGTGACTTCTTTGCCAGAACTTGCAGTCCCTTCTCACTCATGTGGCCAAGGCGCCTGTGCCACAAACTTGGAGAAGCATTCTCCACTACATTCAACTCACTCTTGCAAATCTTCCCATAAGTTTTGTAGAGGGTGCAACACTTTTTCCCTCTAGCAACAACAAGAGATCCCTTGGTAAGCTTCCACTTTCCATCACCACCATGATGATGGTAACCTTCTCCATCCAACACACCAGTTGACAAGAGATTGAGGCGAAGACCAGGAACATGCCTCACATCCTTCAATATTAATTTACAGCCAACATCAGTCAATAAACAAATATCTCCAATACCTGAGATTTTAGAGTAGCTTTCGTTGCCCATCTTCGCAGTACCAAAGTCACCAGCTTTGTACGTAGCGAAAAACTCCGAGTGAGAAGTGGCATGGAAAGATGCTCCGGAATCAACAACCCACTGAACACCTGAACCATTATCAACATGCAGGCATTCATCTCCAACACGAAGAAACTCACATTCTTCATGATGTACAGCAGCGGTAGTGTTGTTGGTGTCCTCCTTCTTTTGATAATTGTTGACATCTTTTCCCTCCTTGAGCTCCCTTTTCAGCTTGTGGCAATTTCTTTTCATATGGCCAACTATGCCACAATGATGACATTTTCCAGTGAATCTTGTCCTGGATCTGCTCACACTTCTTCCATAGCCTTTGGGACCTCTGCTCTTGCTCCTTCCTCTGTTCTCTACGACGAACACTTGACTGCTACTGCTTGCACTTCTGCTACTGCTTGCACTAGAAGACTTTCTTCTAGTTTCTTCATTCTGCATATTATCTTTAACATTACTCATAGATAATACACCATCAGGAGCAGAATTACTTACAGTTACAACAAAGGTCTCCCAACTATCCGGCAATGATCCCAATAACAGCAAGGCTTGCATCTCATCATCGATCTTCATTTCCATTGTGGTCAACTGATTGATCACACCTTGAAAGTTGTTCATGTGCTCCGTCACACTAATACCGTCTCGGTACTTCATGTTGACGAGTTCTTTAAAGAGAAAAGCTTTCTTCGCAGCAGTCTTTTTCTCGAACAATGACTCGAGCTTCTTCCAAAGTTCTTGAGCGTTGGTTTCATTTGACACATGATGAAATACACTCTCATCCACCCATTCGCGGATGTGACCGATGGCTTTGCGATTCAACTTTGTCCAAGCTGCATTCGTCATTTCTGCTGGCCTGCCTGAAACTCCTTCGATCGGCTCATGCAAGTCTTTGCAATAGAGAATGTCCTCCATTCTCGGCTTCCACGTGATCCAGTTGGAGTGGTTGAGTTTGATCATGGTACTCCTTCCTTCCATTCTAAATATAATTACAGAACCAAAAGCTTTGATACCACTGTTAGGAAATTGCGCAGATATAGAATGGAATATTTAACAACTCACAACCACGACAATAATAATATTGTGCAGAGGAAATAAAGAAAATAGAGAACACCGAAATTAACGTGGTTCGGCAACGTGCCTACGTCCACGGGGCAGCAACAACAAATAAACTTCCACTATAAAATAATGGGTACACAAAGAGACACTGCTTCAGGATACAACACCCGAAGGAAACACTCTTTCTCACTTATTTGTTTTCTACCTCACACACACTCTCTACTAGGAGTGTTTAAACTGTCTCTCTATCTCACTTCACTGCAAAACTAGCAGTACACATATAGCAGCACACTTGTGCTCTAACTCTCTTCCTTTCGTAATCTTTCTTCTCTCCCTCTCATCTGCATGCAAGCCTTCACATATATATATAGCAGCTGCATACCCCATGCATTATTCCTCCCGTGCTTCACATCACATGCACACACACATGTAAATAGTGAGCTGCATAATTAATGCATGTACAAGTATAATTAAAGAGGAAAAGTGGTTCACATGCACAAACACTTTTCTGCAAAGTAATTCACATGCAACCAGCTTTCCAACCTTGCCAAAAGGAATGTTTCCCATTACATGCATATGTCCAATACATGCTTTCTTCTTTCGGCTATGATTGCCTAAAGGAATCCATCTTTTGACTTGTCCTTCACATTCTCCACCGAATGGAGAGAACAACACAACATCACATACCTGGCCTGTCCAATATTTAGTACTAAAAGACTTTATATAACTTATATAGGAAAAAGGAGCAAACAAGAAACACACATACAATCAAAGCACATCATCACCATCTCAAGTAATCCCTACTATGCTTGCACCCCAAGCCTTAGTTTCCGCTGTAAACATTCCCCTCTATCGACCCGTTGGATTGATAATTTGCGAGAAGACTGCGCTATCATTATCGGGGGCTTCATTGTTAGATGATGATGGTGGTTGTTCTTCCCCAATTTCACTGTCACTTCCAAGGCTGAGGTTGCTGTAATGTATTGCCATCATGTGCTGGTTTCTCAAACTAGCATCATCGGATTCGGATCGGGTTCGTGACCCCGAACGGCTCGACCCACCATCTGTGCCGTCCTGCAACTGGAGAGAAAACTCAAGGTTCCACAAGATATCATTCAAACTCGGCCGGTCAACTCCGCAGTCAGACAAGCACTTCTCAGCTGTGTCTGCAAATTTTTTGATGCTTTCCATGTTGACTTTGCCTTTCAAATGAGGGTCAATGATTTCTTCTAGAATCCCTTTCTTTTGGCAATGTAGTGCCCAATCTGCTAGACTAACCTGTTCTTTTGGGAGGCTTGGATTTAGAGCAGGCCTTGCACACAACACCTCAAACAGAACAACCCCAAATGAGTAGACATCAGATTTTTCAGTGAGCTGTTGTCTTTTGAAGTACTCAGGATCCAAATACCCAAAGCTTCCCTTCACAACTGTGCTAACATGTCCCTTGTTCAAGTCTGGACCAGTCTTCGAGAGCCCGAAATCAGAGACCTTAGCCTCCCAATTCTCATCCAAGAGGATGTTTGTGGTTTTGACATCTCTGTGAATGATTGTCCATCTTGCCCCTGTGTGAAGGTAGTGAAGTCCTTTAGCTGCTCCAATGCAAATCTCCAGCCTTTGCTTCCATGACAGATGAGTCTTGTTGCCCTTGTAGATGTGCTCCCTAAGCGTGCCGCGTGACATGTAGTCATAAACCAAGCACATTTCATTGTCTTCATCGCAGAATCCAATCAAAGACACCAAATGCTTGTGCCTCAACTCCGAAAGCATCTCAATTTCGGTCTGGAATTCGTGTACTCCTTGTTCGGATTGAGGGTTAGACCTCTTGATGGCCACTTTGGTAGCTCCATTGTCAATGACTCCCTTGTACACCTTCCCAAACCCTCCTACACCAATCACATTAGCCTCATCGAAATTCTTCGTGGCCTGTTTCATCTCAACAAACGAGAAGCGCCTGCACCGGCCTTGAGCAGCTGTCGAGAGGTGGCTGCTAGCGTTACTCTTGCCCGAAATTGTGGATTTCGTGCCGCTAGTGTGGGAGTTACCATAAAGTGGAAGCCAGCTAGTAGTGTGTGATTCTGTTCCTTGCACTCTCTTCTTCCTTTGGTACACAGCAATGCACAATGCAGCCACTATCCCGAAAGCTGCAGCTCCTCCGGCGGCTCCACCAATCACTTGAGCCTTGTTTGTTCCCTTTTCGGTCTGCTTCTGACTTTCAAAGCTTCTCTTCTGCTCTTCCTCGTCCTGTTGCAACATATCCGAAAGCTTGGGATTTAGCCCCGCCAAGCTTTTACTGGTTTCGAGCTTGAATATCTCCACGCCACTGAGCATTGCATCATAAAACTCTGGCTTTGATTCCGGATTAGGATGCAAAGCTAGCCAAAGCTCACCATTATTCTTTTCATTGACTATTGTCACGTAGTCTTTGTATATAGCCTTCCCAATCCCTCCTGACCATCCGATCACATCGGCTGCAGACTCCGCGGTTTGGTTGTTGATGTAGATGGTGAAAGCAATCTGATTCGGTTTGGTGTTGGAAGTGTCGCAGAAGTGTAGCCTCACAAGGTACATGTACTTTGGATCAACCTGGTTGAACACCCATGTGAGATTGGAATTTAGATTTACATTCGGGTCAGGACCCATTGATCTTGCGGTGGTGTAGATATCAACAGGAGCAGAATAGTCTGGGATGTCTTTGTATTCAATAACCTTCTTGTCAGCCCCATTGGTGACCCCAAGGTTAGCACCAAATATATAAGCACTGTCATCATACCAAGCCCTTCCCAAGGAGCCAGAGTCGTTGGTTGGGGAAATGAAATTCCCACCAACATTCACCCTATACATGGTCTGGACATTCGAGTCCTTGCCTTCGACAGTCTCATCCGCCTTCCCAACAAGAACTGCCTTGTCGAACAAGCCATCCGGGGCCGCCACCAGCTCAATGCCATTCACAAAGGCGAAACCTGCGTTGATCGAAAATGTAACCTCGACACCATCCTTGGCGAGGGGAGCCAGGGAGTACTCTTTTACAATATAAGCTTGTGTCAGCGCCTTGCATGTGAGCGAGGCGCTGAAATTCTGCAACAAGGTGACTCCATTTGCCACAACCGAAAAATAGGCCTGCTCGGCATTGTGGCTGCCGTAGGTTGAAGGATAGAAATGGAGCCTGAGAAAGTACCTCTGCTTGGATTTCGCCGGCAACTTGTATGTGGCATTTGAGGTGAAGATCCTGGTTTTCATGTATGGGACCTCGGAATTGAGTGAAGGGTCTTGGTATTGAGCTTGGCCTTGAACCGAATTCGAAGCAGTGACATATTTTGAGTCAGGTAACCATTTTCGACCGTCTGCGTCTTTTTCTTCATTGTCTGAGCCACAACCGAGGGTCAACGAATTTGAACCACCGCCAGGGCTCGCCGCTTGTAGGCCAACACTGAACAAGGCCGATACAAAACCGAGAAAGAAAACAATGTGGCTTCCGGTGAACATGACTAGCTTCATGCACACAAGTAAAAGAAAAGAGCAGATAGAGAGAGACGGAGCTCTCTCAATATGGCGTACAGGAAAACAAAATGGACGGTTTTTCTGATCAAATTGCAAGAGAAAGAAGAAGAAGAAATCGTTCTCCTGTACGCCTAAGGAATCAAACCCGGTTTTTCTTTTTCCTACTATTTGATCTTTTTTCTATGCTTTTTTGGTAATTAATTATTAACCCTCCCTACCTAAACCATATCTAATTAAACCCCAAAAGGGTTAACTGCCTTACCTGGATCTGAAGGACTAGACCAGGCAAGACGAGGGAGAGTTAGAGGGGGTTGAGTTTTGGTTGTTTTTTGTATAATGGCTTCTTCTCTTTTGCTTCTTCGTTTTGGTTTTCCATTTTTGGGGAGATACAGAGCTTCATTGTTTGTTGGTGACAGAGAAAGTGGTTTGAAACTAGTGATTGAGAGCAAGAAGCGTAGATTGTATAGGTTTCATTGGTTGTGGATGACAACCGTTTGGAATTTCTATTAACAGTAAGAACTAGAATAATAGGCCAAATATAGCATTGCTGACTCTTCAGTCAATTGATTTGAATCAACCACAAAACAGAGTAGCTATAGACTCGTTTCAGGCAGATAAATATATCGATCAGTGACAAGCTTCTCTTCTCATTCAGTGACATATTATCACAATTTCTCTTCTCATTCAGTGACATATTAACACAATTAAATTGAAGTATATAATAAGAGTAATGCTAACTTAAACGTACATGTATGTGTGCTTATGCATGATGGTTTCTGGATATGCATGGTAATTTTTATTGTGTGTGTGTATATATATATATATTCCTACTTATCTTTTTTTTTGAACGAATATTCCTACTTATCTAACTTCATTAAGGATTGTTGGCTTCTGGATATGATTTAGTACTGTTATTTTCAGTCAAATGGTACAACTTTAATCTAAAAATTTGACCAATCAAAGCATGCGTGTAGCTTTTCAATTATTTTAGTCTTTTTATGTAGTGGTAGTTAGGCTATTTGCCTTCTGCCTCTGATTCCGCCAAAAAAAAAAATTAGTCCTTTTCTGTTCATGATGTTTGAATGACATGATATTGTTCTGTCACTTCATACTTGGATCTTTCATGCCAAATTGTCACTGTTATTATGGTTCAACAGTTCTGTTCATAAAAACATGAAACTCAATAGTACTCATTCTGCCTTCCATATATAGTAGCTACTCACAAGCTTTCTGGAATAGATTACATTGCAAACTACAGAGAAGTTGCACAGAAGTCCAAATTGGACAAAAGTAGATTCATATAAATAAGAGTTGCACATCAATTCATAACTTAGGATTTTACATCCTCTCTTATTACATACTAGGTAGATTGCATAGCTTTGTTATCATACACAAACATTCATGATTTAAAATTTCACTCAAGAATCACAATTCATAAACGCAAAGCCTCCAGACGCTTCATTGCTAAAACCCTCTTGAAAGTTGTTACCCAGCGTACAGGATGCACATTATGAACAATGCAGTCTTGCACAATCTTCCTGACTATCTTTACTCCTTGAGATGGACCCACAACAATAACAATCCTTTCCTGCTCATTAACAGGCAAATCAATTACATTCCTCACTTCACCAAGAGTTGGGATGACTACAAAACCATAAAGGAATAGCAATACTTACGGGAATGTAAATATCACAGCTCATCAGTCGTTCAAGTTCCTACATATCAATTATATAGTAAAAATTAGCGAAAGAACGTGAAGAAAACAATACTACGTACAACATGAGTTTCACATTATGCATCTGTAGATATTGTCTGAGAATTTTGATCCCCTCGACGAATTGTGTCTGCACTTGCATAATAGTAGAGATTAGAAAAAGCTAAGATCTACGGTTTTAATAATTAATCCCTGTTTCAATAAAGCTTTCTAACATTAAACAAAAGCAATGGCTGGTATGCTGAAATTAAAAGGTCATTCATCATCAAGCACAACTATAGAGAATGCATCGAGGAACACAAAATATGATAGTGATTACAATATTTAACAAGTTACCGAGTTGATGCTAAACTTTGAGCAAAGCCCAGTGTCTTGATCCCCAGTCAGGATGATGTCAGAGAAACTTCCACTCAACACCTTGAGTGCCTGAAATCAACATGTAGTGCACTCAAATAAGAAAATTGATATCGAGCATCTGAAAATTCAGTTCGATTGGAAAAAGAATGAAATACCAAAGTATTTCAAAGTAAAATGGAAACGTCAGCATATGTATCATTTCTAGTTAACGTAAAATATATTTAACCTATCTGCGCTTACTACAACATGAGAAGAAAGGAACATTGAAAAACTTGCTATATCTTACTTAGCAACTACTTCAAAAATTATAAATCAATAGCTCGATCATGGATTACTGAGAAGAAACAATAGTCATTCGTACCGTAGGAGCGGGAACATTGAATTGCAAAAGACGAAGAGCTGCCGTTGCCCTGTTAATATTTTCTTTGCTGTTAGTCCTGCTTGTTGTGAATGTCATCTCACCATACCAGTTATCCTGACCATAATTAAAAAAAAAAAACAAATTATTGATGTTGGCAACACAAACAGATAGGCAAAATCATTTTGTGTTTGGCTAGAGCCTTATCAAGCTGGATCCAGATAATGATAACAAAGAACAAAAGTTGAAGGCAGAATTGACCATAATTTCAAATTGCACAATAGTAAGAAACTAGAATTCGACACTCTTTATCAGCAAAAAAAACAAAACAAAAAAACAGAATACGACACTCTTTAAGTACTCAACCTGACAATTTTCTCATGCCAGGCGTTGGTGTACCTGGTTGGTATAAAGTCAAGTTTAACTTTTGGAACCCAGAAACCTACCCAATGAATGTGAATTTCAATGAGACCCATATAAACTTGCGTAGACCCAAATAATTTTTTTATTTTTTTTATCAACAAACAAACTGATTCGGGTTGATTTGGATTAGATTATTGATCAATCTAAAAAAGAAGATTCCACAAAGATAAACAAATCAAATATATAGCATTTGTAACATACCATAATATTCAATTCACATGAAAACCCATACAACGCTACAGTAGATTTCACCATCTGCATAGATCGTTGCAAGTTTCTTCCTGCATTTAAATAACATGCAATACTTTCAAAAGCTCAACAAGAAAATTAAACAAACAAATATGGCATAAAGATGAATGGTTTACTCAAAATCTCATAATTAATAAATCTTAAAACCCCAAATCTCTGACAACCCTAAAATTTAATAGAAGATTACCTAGGAAAAAGGGAGAGATACGATACCTGTAGATTTAGGGAACTTCCTACTGTAAGAGATCGAGAGTTCATCAGAAGAGCGGCACTCGCGGCCGAAGAGCACGCCGTCAAAAGGCTGATCAACGACGCCGTCCATGTCTGTCTCCATCGAGTTTGTTTCGCTTGAAGATAAACCGTCAATGATTTGTGCATGTACGGAAGATGATGAACTCGTCATTGTTTCCTGCAGGTATATATCAGTGACAATAGAAATGTAAGCCCAATTTTTAGTTAAGCTAGGAATACATAATATATAGTCCGCCACTTTCCTATATGAGTTTGTGCATATCTTTGTGATGGTACGTTAATGTAATTTTACGACTCTAATTAAATGTGGTTCTAGCTACAGTATTCCATTATTTTTTTCTTTTTTCTTTTTTCTTTCTGTTAACTATGTTTCTATATTCTCAAAAAAAAAAACTCTGTTTCTATAGAAATAAGACATGCATAATGAACATAATGATGGGAGAAAATTGAGGCAATTAAGATGTAAATTAGAGACAAAATTAGTGATGCTAATTGCTAATTTGCTATGGTTTATTTGCATCGATCATTATAAATATACACCAATGACTTTTCCTGTAAGGGCTTTAGAGGAAAGCATCGATACTTGTAGGTACGTAGAGCAATGCATTAATTGGTACTCTTAGTGCAAGATATTGATACTCTTAGAGCAAGGCATCAAGGGTACGTAAAACTTAGGGAAAGAACTTCTGATGCTACATGCACCACTTCGATGAATGATATATAGAACAAAAGGAATCCTTAAATATCATTTTTAGTGAGACCAAATTAAGTTCAAAGGTCTGAGCTTAAGATAAGACATGGCCATTTTAATTTTAATTAATTATGATTGTTTCTATTATATTTTGATTAGGTCTCTTTGTCCTAACAACAATCGAGCATTTTATTAACTGAATTAACAACAATTGTCTTCATTGCCACACATAGCTAGCTAGTATCAGTGCCAACATCGATCGACTGGGAATGAAGTCAATAAAGGATCGGATATATACTCAAAATTTAGAAAAGGCCGGCCATTTGCTCAAGTATATATCTAGCGTACGTGTAGTCCAACTTGGGGGTCTTAATAATCGTCCTCTAATTTAACATCTTCAAGAGTCTATATATATAAATGGATTGTACGTAATTACATATACGTACGTACAGTAGTTTTCAAGAAGACACTATAAGTAAGTAAGCTAGGAAAATACCCATCTATATATCATATACATATATATGTACCCTCCAAATTTAACATTGGCGGTTGGGTGGTGACCGTTAGAAATGGATGGTGGGAATTCCAACGGAAATGCGCGACCACCGCTCGTTCACCCGAGCATGCTATCCCCATTAAAGCCCTTCACGCCACCTCTGGCTTGAGCTGGTCGGGCAGGCTGGTGATTAATCCGTAACACGCCGGAGATCAAGTTCTGTCGGATTCCATCTCCTACTTACGGAAACACGGCCCCCACCCCCATCCCCTCGCGCCCATTGCTAAGGCTGGCGCGGCAGCAACTTCTCTCCTCCGCTGCCGCAGCCGCAACAAAACTATTATCTAATTTTCAACACTAATTTAGACAAATGGATTTGAAGGACGTCGACCAACTGCCGCCGCCGGCGGGGTTGTCAACGTCGTCCCTGTCGCTTTCGGCCTCCCAGGAGGAGCTGCAGCACATGCCGTTGGTGCCGCCGAAGATGAAGAGCCGGAAGAGGCTGTCCAAGCAGCTGTCCATGTGCGAGACGCCGCGCGACATGGCGTGGGAGAAGCGGCGCCGGCAGATTCTGAGGCAGGAGAGAAGGAGGAACGGGATCAGCGACTCCACTGCCGCAGCCGAGCGAGACGACATGAACCTGACGGACGAGGATTTGCACGAGCTGAAAGGGTGTATAGAGCTAGGGTTTGGGTTCAATGAGGAAGAGGGTCAACGGTTGTGCCCCACTTTGCCAGCTCTAGACCTTTACTTTGCCGTCAACCGCCAGATCTCGCCGAGTCCTGTCTCCTCGCCGAATAGTGGCCGGCATTCCACGTCGTCAATGGGTGGTCCTACGTCGTCGTTTGGTGGACGGTCCCCGTCGTTTGGAAGCCCTAGCCCTAGGAGCGACTCTGATGGTTGGAAGATATGCAGCCCAGGTATATATTGAAACCACGTATATATACTTGTATGGGTGAAATTGGTTTGTAAATAATGTGTGCTTTCAATTATATGCATGGCAGGTGATAATCCTCAACAGGTGAAGACCAAGTTGAGGCATTGGGCGCAAGCAGTTGCTTGTTCAGTAATGCAATCTTACTGAAAGGAAAGTGTACGTGAGTGATCAGATGGCGGCATGCAGCTTGTACAGATCAGAGAATTAAACAGCTTCTTCTTCATATTCGAGTTATCATCAGATATGGCTTGTACAGAGATGAGGAGATTTAAGGAGGAGTACTTTTAATTTCTAGAGAGATACATATACATACATACACACGTACTTACTTACAGATTAAGAAGAGGTCGAGGAAAGGAGAGTGAGAGAATTAAGGGAGGAGAGGGAGAGGAGGTCGTTGGCTTAAGCTTTTAATTAATTAATTAGGGCTTCCATGCCAGCTTTATTCGAGGCTTGAGCTAGCTATCAATTTAAACGACAACAATCCATTAATTGGCTAGCTCTCACGATGATCGAGAAAAATATCAACTTTGGTTAGATTATTCGATCATATGCTTAATTTTATTTTATTGTCCTTACTTCTTTTGATTCTCTGTGATCTGATTTAATCTCATTCTCTCTTGGGGGCACAAAAATTTAATGACTGTGTTCATTTGTACGTGTATGTATGTATGTATTCATTGGGCCGAGAACACCTCCACGACTAAAAGCTTCTACTGTTGGTCGACCAAAATGTGGATCCCAAATTGCGTGAGCAACAAGCCTTATTGTAAAGGATCTTGACCATGTCAAGATACAAATTCATTCATTTTTGTTTCACAATCGTTGATGTATATTGAAGACATGGTAGGCATTCGACCTATCTTTATGTGAAAACGGATTCGAGAAATGCATTGTGTAAAAATAAATTTACGTTCAATTACTAAATAGAATCGATTGTGTTACCTAAATATTTACTTACTAGTTTAAGTAATTAAACACTTGAGCACTTAATTATCCTAAGGACGTCACTTTATCAACTGCAACCGAGTCACAACGCATGTAAACTCATTTTAATTCAGACAAATCATTGGGCTAATCTATACAACTATAAATGGAAGTATAGAGTTTGGTGTCAAATGTTTCACTAAATTATAAAGCGCATATAATACCCTTCATAATATAAAATAAAAATTATAACAAAATAATTTTAAAAGAATATTATGGTAAAAAACAGAAAAATATAAATACGAAAAAATAAAATAAAAAAAAACTTGAAAAGATGGGTAACAACTAACAAGGAAACTTTTATGTTTTTTTTCTCTTTACCAATAACACGTGTATCGCAAAACTAGTTAAAAAGAAATATCGAAAGAATACTTGTACGTACAATTAAGGTGCGACTTTTAACGATAATATCACGAAACTTGGCATAGGTAACCAAAATTTAGTGCATTTGTTAGGGTAACTAAAGAGGCCAAATCAATCACAAATGACTGAAATTAAATTAGAATTTGATCAAAACACACATGAATCAAACAGCCCAAACCCGAACCTAAACGACCCAAACCCGAAACTTTTCTTATAAAGTCCACAAAACCCATAAACCCCAGACACCTACCTGAGCTCTCTACCGTCTTCTGGAGACAACCCAACTTCTACTCCCTGAGAAATCTCTCTGCCGAAAATTCAAGTCAAAACTTTCAGAAACCCAACCAAACAATCTTCTTCTCCTTCTTCTCTTATGGCCCCTGACGCTTCTGATGCACTTGCAGGTTCGTTCTCTCACTCTTTCACACACCTTTTTCTTTTAAATCTGGCTGGCTCCACTAATTCATGGTGGCCCAAGTTTCGTTTCTACTGGAATTATCATATTTGTAATTTCAAATTAACTTTTTGCAGCCAGGGAAATAGTTCAGCAGTTTCTGAATGCTGCCTGTACTGGGAATGTTGATCTCTTAAAGAGTGAGTATATGCTTTCTTTCTGGGTGTGTGTAATTGCTATGACGAATTGGGTTAACTTTGCTAGTTTAAATTTTCTGATTTTTCAGTAAAGTTTGGAACTTTTATCCCATTTTTTTGTTAGTGGTTTTGAATTGAATTGGGATTTTCTTTTGGGCAGAGTTGGCAGGGAAACTTGATGAAGGAAAGGGATTGGCCAAAACTGTGGCTGATATTAAGGATGCCAACAAGAGAGGCGCGCTTCATTTTGCGGCAAGAGAGGGCCAGACTGAGGTGTGCAAGTACTTGCTGGAGGAATTGAAACTTGATGTTGATACCAAAGACGAAGATGGTATGTGCTTTATGCTTTTGATAATCTGTTTTTGTTAAATGAGAGCAGAATGTAAGGTTCGAAAGTCACAACCGCAAACTATCCAATTTATGAGGGAAGAGAACCAGAAGCTAATGTTATATTGTATATTAGATTTGGCAATTTGTTACGTGTGCTTGTAATCAAGTCATTTTAAGTGCTCCACAACGGAGTTTTATATTTGTGTGATCAACATCTCTTTTTGTTATATAGAAAAAACTTAACCAGGCACATATTTCTAATTTGGTACAACTTTGCACTTCTTGATATCGCGTGTCTTACCTTTTAGAAATTTCTATTTTACAGGCGATACTCCCCTTATTCATGCTGCTCGCCAAGGCCATACTGATACTGTAAAACTGCTTCTTGAGTATGGTGCCAATCCTGACATAGCCAGTGATTTAGGGGCTACAGCTCTTCATCATTCTGCTGGACTAGGTGTGGTTTCCTAGATAATGAATTAATAAAAGATTTCAGGAATCATATAATCTCGTTAATAAAGTCATTGAATTACATTTCATGAGTCATTTTGGTCTATGTTTATTTACAGGAAACATTGAGTTGCTGAGGTACTTAATTTCCAAAGGTGTCGATGTCAATTCACAAAGTGACGCTGGTTCTCCTTTAATTTGGGCTGCTGGTCATGACCAACCAGATGCTGTGAAAGTTCTGTTGGAACACCACGCTAATGTAAGTTATCATTTATGTTTCTCATTTAAATGCAACTTTCTCCAACTTTGTTTCATTGGTTCTCCAACTTTCGTTCTTTTGGTCAAGGATTGTTTGAATCTACCTTCTAAGACAGTAAAATAGTCATTTTCCACGGTAGGAAGCTTGTCCTTCATGTTCCTTTTCCTGGTTAGCAAACTTGTGCATGATTCCTGGCTGGTTGGCTTGCCAACTGTAATCTTGGTTTTTCAGGCCTTTTTGAGCTTCTAAGGCTTAGCTGAAGATATCATAACCTTATCTATCTATGTTTGCTTATACCACTTTTAGGCTTTTAGGTCCTCTGTTTATTCTAGTTCATATTTTGTGATGTGAGCAATTGGAAACTCAAGAATTCATCTGCAAAGCATTCTCCTTTTATGCATTGCATGGTATTATGTTCATTTCTACAACTCTCTTTCTTGTTTATGTCTTCACAATAGGTGTTCATATGTGGTTCATGTCTAATTCTGGTAAAAAGTTCCTGGAGAGATGATCCTAAAAGTGTATTTTCTTCATCTCGCTACAATATGTGCTGATATTGTCTTATATCATTTCATGATTCTTGTTTTGCAGCCTAATGCTGAAAGTGATGATGATATTACTCCACTGTTGTCATCTGTGGCAGCTGGTTCACTGCCGTGCTTAGAATTATTGATTCAGGTTCACTTTCTTCCTTAATTTTCTGGTCATGTAGCATAATGCAAGACAGAAGCAAATGATTTCTACACTAATAGTTTGACTGTTTGAGTAAGTGAGATGCAAAACAAAGATCCATATGTTTTTAACAATTTTCCGTTGATACAGATTTAAGTTTTATATGTAGGGAGATGGTAAGTTTTACCTGTCTTTTGGTGCCTAATGTCAAATTTTTATCGACAACTTATTGTTCTTCAATAGCTCAATGTTTTGACTAAGAGATGATTGCATTATTTTCAAGCAACATAATGAAATCATCCTCAATTCAAATGCAATTTCTAAATTTCGAAGCTTCACTTTAATACGTAAAAAGCTCATTGATACATGAAATGCTCTATCTAGTTATGCTTTATATGTCACATGTGACTGAACCTTAGGGATATAGTCAACAAGTTCCATTGTTCAAAGTTGAATTTGCAATTTCATTGATCTTCTGTATGTCTGGGTAAATATGCTTGTGTAATGTGAAATAGCAGAATATCCTTTTATTTTGATTTTGAGCGATCTTTGCATCATTATGTGTTTGTTTGCACAGGCAGGTGCCAAAGTAAATATGAGTGCTGGTGGAGCAACCCCTTTACACATTGCTGCTGATGTTGGGAGCTCAGAGATTATAAAATGTTTGTTGAAAGCTGGAGCTGATCCCAATGTAACTGATGAGGTGAGGCAACGACTACACTTTGAAAGAGTGTTCTCTTTCAACATATTCGCTTGTTTATCAGTTTATCTTTGCATTAGCTATTAGAAGTGGACGAAACTTGCTTTTGGTAGTACTTTGTGGTGTAAATATTTCATATTTGATGGTTAAATGCTTAAACTTATAACCAAATTCCTTTCTGGTTAGATATTTGCTTATGTTCAATAGATTATTATTAGTGGAACTTTATATCTTAAGGCAGCCGTCATGGTTTTTGTTCTTATACTTATATAGATGATGCTGTTGACATTGATGAGACCAATAGATGCTAATGCTTATGTTCTGCTTAAAAGTTTGAAGAAAGGATTAATTTGATCCTATCAACAGTAGAAGTTTGTGACTAGAGTCTTTTGCTAATCAATAGACTTCCTATTGCACCGCAGGAGGGTTTGAAGCCAATACAGATTGCAGCTGCAAGTGGGAACCGAAGTGCTGTGGAGATTCTCTTTCCCTTGACCTCACAAGTTGAAACTATTTCAAAATGGACAGTTGACGGCATACTTGAGTATATGCAGTCTGAAACAAGCAGACAACAGGTATCAAGATCTGGACATTTCATCACCAAAAGTTTGAAACTCTTTTTTTTTTTTTTTTTTTTTTCTCTAGCACAAGAAGAATAGGATTTCCTAGATTTGGCAGCCATTATTGCTACATGGATGATTTCTAATTTTCAAGGGAAAAATTTGCAGGAAGAATCGAAAAATACTAAGGAACTTAATGTCCCAAAAGACTCTACTTCACTGAAGAAAGAGCTCCCTGAGGTGCAAAGTGTTCCCCTGGAATTAAGTGAACCTTGCTAGCTTATATGTACTTTGGCCGTGTCCATAATATTAGCATTATGACTTATATGGTCATGTGTTTGTGTCTTACAACTTATTCAGGTGACACCTGAGGCAAAGAAGAAAGCCGCAGAAGCAAAATCGAGAGGAGGCGATGCTTTCAGTAGAAAGGATTATCAAGGGGCTGTTGATGCATACACGCAGGTGCATTATATTTCTTTCTCAATGTTTTAGTAGCAATCTTATGATTTTCATTTGGTTATTCCAGTGATTCAAACAATTTTATCGGATGGTTCTGGGTACTGTTTAATATATATTAGTAGGGAAACAGCTGACCCTCTTTGTTTACGAACTGCTACTTATGTCTGTGTTTGACTTTTTACCATTCATTTCAGGCAATTGATATGGACCCAACTGATGCCATTTTTCTTTCCAATCGAAGCCTTTGTTGGCTTCGTCTTGGCCAAGCTGAGCATGCCTTAGCTGATGCAAAGGCCTGCAGGGCATTGAGACCTGATTGGCCAAAAGCTTGCTTTCGAGAAGGTGCAGCATTGCGCCTAATGCAGGCATGTACTCACTTTCCCATTTAGTTGCTCATGATGTTTATTGCAAAAAAAGAAGACCAAATGCCATGAAGTATTTTCTTTATTATTGCAGAAGTTTGATGAAGCGGCCAATTGTTTTTATGAGGGTGTGCAGCTGGACCCCGAAAGTAAGGAACTTGTCGATGCTTTCAGGTTGGTGTCACTTTCTTTTCAAGTTCACGCTTCCAATTTTTCTCTTCTTAACTTATTGTATCGTTATTCTTTGCAAAACCAAAAATAAAATGCAAATTGTGCTGCTTGTATTAAGAAAAAGGCAGTTTGTAATGTATATGCAAAGCTCTTACCACTTCTCCTTTGCAGGGAAGCGGTTGAAGCTGGAAGGAAATTTCACAGTAAAGATGACCAAAAACCAAAACCATAGTTTGCTGAATGGTTAGAGGTTCATCAAGATGGTCTCTTCTTTTATGAGTGGAGTATGGTATTTCTAAAGGAATGTGAGGTTGTTACAGTATGTGTTAGTATAAATGTAAGGAAAATTTTGAGGTATCTTCAATTTTTCAGTGACAATTGTATGAGAGTAATTTTCTTTCCCCCCAATTTCATGCTTGAGATTTCATTTGGAAACCTTTCTATCTAGTCAAAGTCAAAGTTGAGAAATTTTTCAGTGTAACCGTCACATTGCCAAGTGGCGTGACCAACTACTGTGATTGGATCACATCTTTACTCAGATAAAGAAGGGTCAATGATTGATACACCGGAGGAAAAAAAATAAAAACGTGGTCCAATCACAATAGTCGATCATGTCACGTGACAATGAGACGGTCACATCTAAAATTTTTTCGTCAAAGTCTACGACACATAATGTACTCATACATTGATTTATTTGTGCCGAAATTTATTTGTGTTGAAAACTTAAAATAATAATCAACAGCTAGAAATAGGTAATTGAGCAGTTTTTGGTAATCATCCAAATAATAAAAAACTGAAACTTTGACGTTATGATGATACAGTTGGGGATGTATGTACTGCTAAAGTGCCAAGCAAAAAGCCAGATGTATTTTAACAGCTTTTTCTAAAAAGAAATAGAAATAGAAATAGAAATAGAAAGACGACTATTTTTCCTTCTCTTCCTTGATGCGATTATTTCTTCTGAGAGTATAGAACCCTTGGAATCCTCTCTTAGGTTTAGGGTTAGGGTTTCTCTCTCTCTTACTCTCAATTGGTTGAGGGCTAAGTTCCCTCTCCGACTCTCCCACCCAAATCTCTCATCTTTTTATCAAATCTTTTCCGATTTCCAGTAACTATGGCGCTAAAGCCACCCGCGGGTTACGGCACCACCACAGCCACCACCTCCGCCGCACAAACCTCCAAAGATCTCAGCTTCACCTACCGCGCCAATCCCCAAACTTCCCAATCCGCCTCTCCCGCGAGCACCTCTCAATCTGTGTACCCCACGCGCCGCCCATGGCGCGAGTTCTTCTCCCCGACGGCTTTCTCTGTCCCCTGCGACTACGCCGACGCCACGGGCCGCCTGAAGCACAACATCAGCTACTTCCGAGTGAACTACACCATGGCGGTGCTCCTGATCGTCTTCCTCGGTCTCCTGTGGCACCCGGTGTCGATGATCGTCTTCTTGATCGTTCTGCTCGCCTGGGCCGGCTTTTACTTCTTCCGAGTCCCCGGCCCCGTCGTTCTCTTCAATCGGAGCTTTGACGACGGGACCGTGCTCTTCTCGCTGAGCTTGGTCACCGTGGTGGCGCTGGTTCTCACGCGCGTGGGGTTGAATGTGTTGGTGTCTCTGATTGTTGCGGTTGTGGTTGTGGGGCTCCACGCCGCGTTTCGGGTCACCGAGGACTTGTATTTTGACGAGGAGAGTGCTGCTCAAGGCCGGTTGGTTTCGGTTGTTGGATCCGAGCCATTGCGCCCGGCTTATACCCGGATTTGAAATCGGGTTTTCGGGGTTGGATTTAAGGTGATTATTTGATTTTCTTTCTTCTTCTTTGAAATGATATGGGCGCTCGAGTTTGATTACTAATTGTATAACAGTTTTCTGTTGTAATTTAAATTTCCATTACCAAACTTGAAATAGTACTGTTTGATTGAATTTGAATCAACCAGACGTTTGACCAATTTAGCTATTGAGTTCTTGCTGTGGTTTTGACTTTTGACAGATATTTTCTTATACAGAAATTTCCAAATTCGTCAAATAATTTCAAAAAAGAAAGTCACTGAATTATAAAACATGAATTAGCTAGTTGGAAAAAAAAAAAAAAACAGAGCATATATATCATGAAGAAGAGTGTAAACTAAAACATGAATGAACTATTTCGTTATTGCTTAATTAAGCTCCCAATGGAGTGATATGGACCCAATCCTAGTGTGTGTGGGATACTAAGGTTGACAGCCATGAATTTCCATCAATAAGCTTTGCCACTGTAAATCTATTAGCCTCAGATGGGCTCATCGCATGATAGCCAGGCCATCTCACCCGGCTTCCAAGATTCGCACCCGGCCCATTATTCATGTACTCACCAAAATACACATTGTTCACACCGATGCCTTGCCACTGAAGCCAACCCTCCGGTCTCAGAACATTGCTTATGGTCGACTGCATGAACACTGTTCGTGCATAAGCCCCCCAACTTCGACCGAGGTATGCGCCGTTGCGAGTGGAGTCTTTAATGACCGCATTGGGGTCTCCGGTGATGGTACAAAGGTGGAATGAAAAGCCGGATGAGGTGTCTGACGGGGAGCTGCAGCCGTGGGCAGCGATGACGCTGGTTCCGCCTATTAGATTTTTCTTGATGTAAATGTCACAGCGCTGGAAGACAGCGGTGCCATAGCCGAAGATGAAGTCGACGGTGCCAGTGATTTTGCATTCACGGTAGAACTGGCGGCCGGCTAGCACGAGCAATGTGTCTTGATTTCCGGTTATCCTGCACCGGTAGAAGGTGGAGCGGTCACCGCTGGAGAGAACCGCCAGCGCCTGCATGTTTGCTTGTCCGGCAGTGTTCTCGAACCCTATGTCCATTGCAATGAATCCTAGGGCCCTAACAGCTGTTGGAGATCAAAGACAAACAAGTCAAACACAAACATTATGATGAGGTAGTAATTTGAAATGGAAAATTAAGTTGACACTTGACAGATTGTCAATCAACATCATCCAATAGAGATCCCTTGAACAATCTAATAAACAATATACCATTTACACATAATTTTACCAATTTAGTGTCTTAACAACAATTTAACAACTTCATAATGAGTTATGATCGAATTAATGTCTGAATGCACAATTTTAGTGAAATTGAAAATTTGGGTTATGGAAAAAATTATTCCTTTACCTTATATATATATATATATATATATATATATATATATATATATATATATATATATATATATATATATATATGTGTGTTACCCTTAATTTATTGGTTTCTAATAGAAATGTTTTAGTTTCTTACCAAATGTGGCTGTATCAAATGTTTGCTGACCGCTCCTCACGCTTCTACTCCCGGAAATGGTAGTAACATCCATGCCCTCTCCAATCAAAACCAGATTCGACTTTGTGTCGTCGATGTTTACGGATTCATGGTAAACTCCTCTCTTGACAAGTATCACAAAGTAATTTGTGGAGTGACTTGGTGCAGCCGCGATCGCGTCCATTATTCGCTTGAAATTTCCCGTCCCATCTTGTGAAACAATGACGTTTGGTTGTTGCGAAATCTTCAAGTCGTTGAGTCCAGTCCAACGAAGTAAAGAAGCACCAGGAGCCTTAGAAAAATCAGGACCAAAAAATTGTGGCACTTGCAACATATTAAGGATTTCATGGATAGATGTGGAGACTTGTTTAAGGCCCCCTGCAACCATGGAATGTTTGGTACCATCAAACACTTCCGTACACGTTTCTTGGCTGCCAAGACTACCATTCAAAAGGGTCTTCGCATGGGAAATGGCATCAACTGTTGTATAAGATTGTCTATAACCTGCAATGAAGCTTTAGTTTTAGTGTTTAAATTAAGTTAAAGATAATCATGAAATAAAAACTTTAAAAAGTATTTCGGCCCTCAACATTTCAATGGAGCATCTCCGACAAACTAGTCAAAAGTCAATCATAATTTTATCTCAGCAATAAATAGCTAGCAATATTATTGGAATAGAATTTCAAAAAGATTCAACCATAAAAAGCTTTCTGACAATAATTAGGGAACAAATCAAACTTAAAAATAGCTAATATATTCACCTTGTGAATATTCCTGATTAATCGCCGAAAGGGTCCAACTGAGGACACCAGCAGTTTCACGGAGCAAATTTGCACAATGTGGAATAGCAACATTGAGATTTGGACCGTCATCATCATCAACATCACCATAAATTTGGGACATGGTGGAGGCCAAAGTTTGAACAAGTTCCATGGTTGACACCAGTGACTCTCTGAACAAAGGCAATGGGACTTTTACGAAGCGGGAGGAGCCAATAATATAACTAGAAGTGGATAAAGCAGACAAGTAAGTGAAGAAAAGAATGAAGTGATAGGACAGCTTCATCTTCTTCAATGGATCGACTACTCGTGAGTAGAGAAAAGTTGCAGACAAGTTCAATACTTCAATGGATCGACTCATTCCGGCCTTGTATATATACAAGTATACAGAAAGTTGAATTCGGTAAATTTGAGTGACTGGATTGGAGTTGCCATTTAGAGACATAATTTTATGCTGTTAATTTGTTTCTTATTTCGACCAAAAAAAAGATTTGTACGTTTCTTAATTATTAAAACCCGGCCGGTACACATTTTATAAAACTGGGGGGTGATCGATCAAGGCCAGAGTTCAATGGATAATTTGAGAACTACCAATTTATATATAGGACAATACTTCATCTTCTTAATTCAATGGACTCGTGATGAGTGAGGGTACGTACTAAATGTAAATGATGCATGAGAAGAGAAAAGGTAGAGGGCAACTTCGATCAATACGTCAATGGGAGGGATGATCAATCGAACTACCCAGTTATGGATTGTAATTAATTAATATTATAGAAATCAATGTACGTACATTGAATTATAATTTCCATGATCATTGAATGACGTACATGAAAGCTTTCTAGTTTCTAATGCAAGTCTAAATTGTCTACTGAACGAGAAATTTTAGGTTAATTAGTGAATGGTCTCTAACCATCTTTCTTGTAAATTGATGTGCCCTTTTTTTTTTGGCTCAAACTTGTAACTATGTGTTTGCTAAGAAATATTATATTATTGAGGATATATTTTCAATGTCTCAACCTAAAACCAAACTAAAATGCTTAGCATGCATTCAGTGGCAAGACGCAGATTAAGCTCCCATTGGTGCATTGGCCAATGGATCCAATCCTAGTGTGTGTGGGATGCCTGAGGATGCCAACCATGAATTCCCATCAATAAACTTGGCCACTGTAAATTTATCAGCCTCAGATGCGCTCATCTTATGATAACCCGGCCACGTCACCCGGTTTCCGAGAGCCGCCCCCGGCCCGTTATTCTTGTACTCACCAAAATACAATTTGTCAACAGGATCGCTATGCCACTGAAGCCAACCCTCCGGCCTTAGAACATTGCTCATGGACGACTGCATGAACACTGTTCGTGCATAAAGCCCCCAACTCCGACCGAGGTACGCGCCGTTGCGAGTCGAGTCTTTAATGATCACATTGGGGTCTCCAGTGATGGTGCAGAGTTGGAACGAAAAGCCGGATGATTCTGTTGGGGATTTGCGGCCATGGGCGGCGATGACGCTGGTTCCGCCTATTTGATTTTTCTTTATGTAAATGTTGCAGTGTTGGAAGACAGCAGTGCCATAGCCAAAGATGAAGTCGACGGTGCCGGTGATTTGGCATTCTCGGTAGAACTGCCGGCCGGCTTGCACAAGCAATGTGTCTTGATTTCCACTTATCTTGCACCGGTAAAAGGCGGAGCGATCGCCGCTGGTTAGAAGTGCCACCGCCTGCATGTTTGCTTGACCCGCGGTGTTCTCGAACCCTATATCAATTGCAATGAATCCTTGGGCCCTAACAGCTATTGGAGAAGACAAATAAAGTCAAACACAAACATTAGCTAGGTAGTAATTTGAATTGGTAAGTTTTTAGATTGGTTAGCTGAAATTCTGTATGAACGTTATATATGTTGTTTGAATAGGTGAAATCATGTCTGAATTGTAAGTTGTTAGAAAGTTGATGGAGATAGCTAGCGCACTGAATAAGTGACATCGTGTCCGAATGCTATGTTGTTTGTGACTAACAAAATATGAAGTTATGTCTGAATATATGCACGTACAATTTTAGATTAATTGGAATTTAAAAGAAACGGTAATATTCTCTCTTTACCATGTGTTACCATAAACTATTTGCTATAGTAAAATCAAAATTTTGGTGTCTTACCAAATGTGGCTGAATCAAATGTTGGCTGACCACCGCCCGCGCTTCTACTCCCGGAAATGGTAGTAGCATCCTTACCCTCTCCGATCAAGACCAGATTCGACTTTGTGTTGTCGATGTTCACATATTCCTTGTAAACGCCTTTTTTAACAAGTATCACAAAGTATTTTGTCGAGTGACTTGGTGCAGCCGCGATCGCGTCCATTATTCGCTTGAAATTTCCCTTCCCGTCTTGTGAAACTATAACGTTTGGTTTTTGAGAAATCTTGAAGCTGTCGAGTCCACTTGAACCAATTAGTATAGGAGCACCAGTACCCTTTGAAAAATCAGCACTACCTTGTGGTACTTGCAACATATCAAGGATCTCATAGATTAATGTGGTCACTTGTTTGAGGCTACCTGCAACCATGGAATGTTTGGTACCATCAAGCACTTCCATACATGTTTCTTGGCTGCCAAGACTAGCAATCAACAACGTCTTCGCATGGGAAATGGCATCACCTGTGGTATAAGATTGTTTATAACCTGCAATATATTTAGTTTTAGTATTTAAAATGAGACAAAATGAAGAACATGAGTTCGTAAAAAGATCAAATTTCAACCCTAAAATATTTGTAACACCATATATCCTCCACAAACTAGCCAAAAAGGCAAAAACCTTTCTGGATAATTTTTGGCTTAGTCTCAAATCAAAACTAAGCTCCAGTATACTAGCTGAAACCAAGTCATGATTTTCTACATAGTAATTAGTTCCTAGTCATTTTTCGCTAGTAAAGAATCAATATTCTATGTTAGAAATAAATAGCTAGGAATATATATATGAGTATAATTTTATAATTTCCAGCCACGCATAAGTAACTTTCTAACCTCCAATTGAACTTGAAAATATATAGCTGGCTATATTAACCAATTGGGAGTATTCCTGATTAATCGAGGAAAGGGTCCAATTCAGAACTCGAACGGTTTCGCCGAGCAAATTTGCACAATGTGGAATAGTAACATTGAGATATGGATCATCATCATCACCATGGATTTGGGACATGGTAGAGATCACTTTTTGAACAAGTTCCATGGTCGACACCAATGACTCTTTGAACAACGGCAATGGAACTTTTGTGAAGCGGGAGGAGCCAATAGTATAACTAGAGCTAGCATGTGGGTTAATGGATAGTGCAGAGAAATAAATGAAGAAAAGAATGAAATGATAGGACAACTTCATCTTCTTCAATCGACTGTGTGTATTGCACTGAAAAGTAAATGATGAGATAAGAAAAGTTGCAGAGCAAGTTCAATACTCTTCAATGGACCGATTCCTTTGTATATATATATAAGTATGCAGAAAATGGGAGAGGTGGTCACGGTCAAATTTTGGAGAGTTACCATTTAGAGATTATAATACTATGCAGTTAATTTGTTTCTTATTAAAACCATATGCATGTAGCTTAACATATATAATGCAGAAACTGAAATGAAGAGGGTGAACAAGGCTAGGCCAGAGTTTAATGGATGCATTATTAATTTCCTACGTGAATGCTTTATAATTTAACGTTCATTCATTGAATTATAATTCAATGAACAGTGATCAATAATTCCATGAAATTGTATTAATTACACACATGAAGGCTTTCTAATTCAAGTCTAAACTGTCTAGTGAATGGTCTCTGACCAAAGAATATGGTCTTAGAGCATTATGTTTGAGATGAAAAAAAAAATTAGTTTTTTTTAGAGTTAAAAAAAATTAGTTCTTTTTTTTGAGAATGATAAATTTTATTGAATATGATTTTTTTTTAAGGAAAGAAGCATATATTAGATATAATCACGATTACAATCGTTAATAAGGGCATTCTGAATAGCAGCATGAACTATAATTAACCTAACAAAGTTAATATGAAAACCTAAGGCAGAACAACCATAAGTTGTCTAACTGGTTGTTCATTTACACAGTTAAAACTCACTTCTTGGAAATAGAAAAACAATAGAGTAGAATGGATGAAAAGTCATCCAATACCACCTTAGGCTAATAGATCAGCCTAGGGCTCATCATTCGGCCCGCGGATCCGCGGGCCGATGGAGGCCTGCTCGGCCCGAACGATTCAAGCCCGGCCCGGACCCGTAGTAAGCCCGCAAAAGCCCGGCCCGGCCCGTCAAAAGACCGAATGGCCCGGCCCGTAAAAGCCCGAACGGCCCGGCCCGTAAAAGCCCGCCTAAATATTTATAATATAAAATTATAAATATTTTGTATTCTAAGTTATAGACTATATTACTATAACATATAGGGAAAAAATCACCTTTAGTCCCTGAACTATGACCCGTTCGACACTTTCGTCCCTGAAGTTTGAAATATATCACTTTCGTCCCTGAAGTTTGAAAATCACTATCACTTTCGTCCCTGGCCGAGGGTTTTCACCGAATAAACCTCTGATTCCGGCCAAATCGGAGGACAACATCCACTGGGCTTTGAAGCCCTCCTTGAGGCGAGTTCAACGCCACCAACCTCGCCTCAAACCGTCGTCGGATGGCGGAGAATTTTACAATTTAAGTTTCGGCCACCATAAACTTTCGGGCTAAATTCGAACCATTCTAGGCCGAATTGAGCTTAGCCCTAGTTATAAAAGTTACTCCTCTCATCCTTGCGAACATTTTGGCATAGGTTTTGCACAATTTTGTTCCGGTCAGGGACGAAAGTGATAGTTGGTGTTGAAATTCAGGGACGAAAGTGATATATTTCAAACTTCAGGGACGAAAGTGTCGAACGAGTCATAGTTCAGGGACGAAAGTTATAATTATCCCAACATATAATACAAAAATATTTATTATGAGGAGTACAAACAAAATATTATTAATATTATTCTTACAAAATATTTATTCATTAATACAAAATATTATTAACTTCTAGTCCATATTTTCATAATTTGGAATCGTTCAAAATATTATTCTTACAAAATATTAATAGCATTAGATACAAAATTATTATTAATAGCATTATATATAGTCCAAAATGGAAAAATATTATTACTATTCTTTTTTTAAAATATTTATTTATTAATACAACTTATTAACTTATACAAATTTACAACTTATAAACCATATTCATAAATTCATTGGTTATAAAAAAATGTAAATATTTAAAAAACCATATCATATCGTTAAGAAAAATAAAATTTACCAAATCAACTATTGGATGCGATGATTGAGATATTTTACGCCTACGGTTAAAAATTTGGTCACTTTCGTCTTCGTTTCGACCTCGATCCACATGGTTAAGAACAATGACCATTTGTGCCCCTATATTTATTAATTAGAGTTCTCAAAGGGCAACTGCACTGAAATGGGATCCAGGGTTACAACTTTTTACATGAGTATATGGATCACAGTCATGGGAGCGTGTGGTCGCGAATTACACGAAAATCGGATTTCAGAAAGAGTCGTTAAGGCAAAATTAGCGTAAAGGATATTTTGGTAAATGACAATAAAGAAGAGTTGACCTTATTGACTGAGACCGAAACGACAACGAAAAAGGCCAATTTTTTGACACGATGCCTATTACTATGCATTAAATACATGAGCGAAGCCAAATCTTCCATCAGACATTTTTCGATGTCTTAGATCGCACCAATCTTGATATGTCTACTAGTGTTGTCTACTATATTCATTCGTTATAAAGAAATGTATACCTATCGAAATCAACAAGGTGAAGGAAGACTTAATTGGAAAAATTGATCGTTGGATGCGAATATTGGGATAAGATAAGCATATGGTAAAAATATTAGCCGCTTTCGTCTTTCTTTCGATCTCGATCCACCGTTAGATAAGAAACGTCTATGATATGAATTATATTACTAGTTATTAAATTGTTATAGATCAATTAATTTTTTTGCCGAATTATTTTTTGAGATATCCACAATTCAAAATATACATATCCAAAAAATTCATGGAATTTTTTGGATACCCAAGTTATTTATTTTGAATTTCGGAAGTTTGGATTTTGGAGAAATTAAATTATTTAATAAAAATAAAAGAAATTAGGCCCGGCCCGGACAATTATGGTAGCCCGTTAAAGCCCGGCCCGCTATAAAGGGCCGGGCTTGGGCTTTCAAATTATGATTAAAGCCCGGCCCGTCCCGAGCCCGCTCTAGCCCGGCCCGTTGACGAACCCTAGATCAGCCTATACAGCCTGTAAAAATTTTTTTTTTTTAGAGTTAAAAAAATTAGTTATAGTTGACAATATCTCTTCGATCTCTTAAATATAGTATAGATTATACTTTTGATTTAAATTTTCACTTTAGTATTTCTTTTTGCAATTAGATACTTGTACGAAAAAAATACATGAATAATTAATATATGTACAATACGTTTTTATTACAAAAATACGTGTGTTTTCCGTATCTTTGAATTTGTATTCTAAAAGGAACTTACAAAGTAACACACAATGTATTACGGAATTATAGAATACTTATTAACTAGGGTTTAGAGACTTTACTGATTAATGAAAGTTTTCTTCTGATAAAAAAAAAAACTAGGGTTTAGAGACCTTTTACATTATGCAATGTTGTATTCTAAGTCCATTACGATGCTACAAGAATTAATTACTATGTTTGACGTTAATTAGGATATGCACTGCGTACCATATTTTATAAGTGCATATCCTAACATAGTATGCGCTTACTTTTTTTTTATCTTTCTCGAGAAGAGTAAATTGACTCAATGTTAGGGCATCTCCAACAATCATCTTCAAAACTCATACCCAAATTCAAATTTTGACTCACCCAAACTCATTACTATTCATTTAGGTTTTTCATCTCCAACAAGAGTGAGTCAAAACTCATACCCATTTTATATTTTAATCATTTTATATACCCATTTTAGTCAAAAAGCAGCTATGGCCCGCGTGAGCCCCATCCGAATAGTAATAGGTTTCCTCTCCAAAATTCCTCCCAAAATGACTCACCTTGTTAGTAGGAACCCATAATGGGTTATAGGTTTTGTTTGTTGGAGATGAAATTTTTGGGTTTTGGGTATGGGTATAGGTTTTAGAACACCTTGTTGGAGATGCCCTTAGGATATGCACTTATAGAATATGGTACACCAACATTGGACACCAACATTGTCCTCTTCTCCCAGTTCTTCCACTTAGTCGGAAGTATTTTTATTTTTTTTTTCATTTTTGGTGCAACGACCATTTAGTAATTACTTGATAGAAATACACAAAGTACATTTTGTTGACAAGTGGCGACTAAATTTTATTAATAATGACAAGAATTACAAACATTTAACATACGGAGATGCAACACATTAGCTAGGTTGATCCAGACAATTAAACAATCCCGGATAAAACAAGTAAGCCCTCCATCTAAAGGGATCAACAAAAAATCAGCAGAGAAACAGAAATACAGAAACATAAGTTACACTTTCAATCCTCTTCTAGATTGATGGAGTCATTGAACTTTCCATAATTTGCTCAACTCGACTATCTGTGCAAGAATAGATTCCCTTCTCTAAGTTCTCTTCCTCAAGTTTCTCTAAGTTTTTGCTAGTTACCTCTTTCATTTCTCTCCACTTCTTTGGGCAAAGATGTGAATTAATTTAGAGTCCTTTGGGGAGTGTTGGCGAATTTCCATTGTACATGACTCGAGCGTGCATAAGTTTTCTCCCCAGCTACTTGGTCGAGTGGAACAGCATCTGAGATTTCTTTGAGGTCCTCTTCCTTGAGTTTCAGACTCAATGAGCCAATGTTGGTGTCCAAGTTCTTAATCTTTGTTGTGCCTGCATGCATGCAAATCAATTCATAGTATTAATTAACGAATTGACAATGTCTCTAATCTTTGTTGTCTCTCTAATTAGACTTGAAGAGAAGGAACAAGTAAACGTAAAGAGGTTACTCGATCAGAGTCTCAGACTCACCGGGAATTGGTACAACATCATCGCCTTGGTAGAGAACCCACGACAGTGCAAGTTGAGCAGGAGAGCAATGGTGCTTTGTAGCAAGGCTTTCTATTGCATGGTATATGTGTCTGTTCTTCTCCAAGTTCTCTCCTGTCAGCCGAGGATGTGCGGCCTGGCATTACAAAACCACAAGATTCATTAGATCAATTACAAATGCCCTGTATCTCTATTTTAAGTTAAACTTAATGTTACATCTCCTTTAAAACTTAATGTTTCCAAACAGAGCTCTCTGTTTTAATATCTATGCTTTCTGAATTTTGATGCTTTTGAGGGCTATATATATGTGTACCGCATGAACATTGGGATCCAAACTTTCAACAACTGCTTTGCCGGCGAAGAAACCACGACCAAGAGGACTATATGGAACAATTCCAATGCCACGCTCCCTGCACCATGTGATAAGACTCTTAGATTGATGTACCCTTAATTTCTTTTCGATCTCCTATTATATACAGGAATTGATTTCGGAACGAATTAATTATATGTATATACCTGCAAAGTGGAATGATCTCTTCCTCAAGATCACGAGTCCAGAGTGACCACTCCATTTGCACGGCTGTGATGGGATGAACTGCATGTGCTCTCCTTATTGTGTCTGGACTGGCTTCAGATAACCCAATGTACTTGATCTTTCCTTCTTCCACAAGTTTCTTCAGCTCCCCCATCTAAAATCCAAGAAAGAAGAAAAGGCAAGCTTTTAATCACAATGACATTGTGCTTAAAGTTCAAATGAACTACGTGCGTGGTTTCCGACTTACAGTTTCCTCTATAGGCACAGTTTGGTCGACACGGTGTTGATAGTAGAGATCAATGTAGTCCACACCAAGACGCTTCAAGCTACCCTCGCAGCATGCCCGGACATACTCAGGACTACCCTTTACCACCATACGAGGACCTCCTGTGCTCACTACACCAAACTTTGTGGCTAATTGAACCTTTTCTCTTGGCAATTGCTTCAAGGCCTAAAACAAGAACCAATCGTAATGACATTTGATAGATTCTCAAAAACACCGAAACAGATGCATTTAGAAAAATTCGCAAGTCGAGGCAGGTGTAGGGTTTAGGGTTTAGGACCATATACATACCTTTCCAACAAGAATTTCATTGGCATGATCAGTTCCATATACATCAGATGTGTCAAAGAAGGTGATTCCTTTACTGAAGGCATGCTTTATAATGGAGATCCCATCTTCTTCAGCACCAGGATAGTTGACAAAAGTCAAACCCATGCATCCAAATCCCAATTTTGAAACCTGAAATCAATTAGAAATTAAACAAAACATCCAAGGAGATAGAACTCTACCCAGGAATGTAAATGCAGGAGGATAGTATATACCTCGAATCCTTGAGTTCCAAGTTTCACCTTGGGGATCTGTATTCCCTTCTCTTCAGCCATTTTTCTGTTTCTGCAAATAATTTCTAGTGATTGATTGCTTCCTTTGAAGATGTAAATGGGATTCAGACTAAAACTGTAGAGAACAAAGTTCCAAGTTTTAGTCTTTGCTGTGTAATTTAGGATTAAAGTTGACCACATGTTTCTGTGGTTATATATGTACTCGCCCACCGACAAGTGACATCATTGACTATGTCATTGTATCTGGTTCTACTTAGATCACTATGTCACTATGCCTTTTCTTTTGGTAAGTGATTATGTCATTGTGTCACTTGACATCACTCACTATGTCACTAATCACTATGCTGTCTATTTTTTCTTCCATAATTGACACTTGACAGAAATGGCAAAATTATGGGGATACTAAGAAATGGCAAAATTGTTTACACGGGGAAAAAGAATTTCGATCTGTTTATGGTAATTAGTAGACAAAGGCTAACTCGGTTTCTCTCCCGAAAGTTATGCAATAAGCGGACCTAGATTTGAGTTGAATTCCACAGCAAAATGAGTTTAAATGTAGTAAAATGGTAGATGCTATATATCAGAGTCCAAGTGATGCGAGTATGAGTTTCTTCTTCATGCTACTTCCGAATTCCAATAGCCAAAACACAATGATTGAAGCTGCAAAACTCAAAAGGGACTTTCATTTCGTATCAAAGTCATTCTCATGTAGACCAGATTCCAAGGGTACGAAAGATAAAAATCTCACAGAGACCGTGCAGAGACATTTATGAAAACTAGATTTAGAAATACCCTTTATGAAATTTCACAGAGACATTTTGGGACAAATAAAGAAGACCGTGCAGATAGGAAGTAGTTTCTTACTTTCATTCAACTATTAAAATTGTGAGCAAAACAATGTCTTCTAAGAAGATGGCACCAACAGAAATCATATCAACAACAAATCAGCAGAGAAACAGAAGCACAGAAACATAAATCACTCTTTTAATCCTCCTCTAGATTGATGGAGTCCTTGAACTTTCCGTACAAAATTTGCTTCAACTCAGTCATCTGCGCAAGAATAGATTCCTTCTCTTCCTCAAGTTTCTCCAAGTTTTTGCTAGTTACCTCTTTCAATTCTTCTATCCTGTTCTCCACTTCTTCTTTTGGCACATGGGCAAAGACTTCACCAATCTGGAACCGCACCACCTCCTCATCTGTAAGAATCAATTCATTGCCTGCATCCTCCAAGTTATCATTTGATTCCTGGATGGAGAAATTGGATCAAAACAGGGCACATCTTACAGAATACAGAAAGTGATTTTCAGGTTCAAGTAATAACAGTAGTAGCCATGACAGATTATATGAGTGCCAAAATAACAAAAATCCTTTTTTTCGGTAAATAATAATACAAACCCTTGTAACAGCTTCAACACATTAAACACTTTTAAAAGGGAAATGAGCTTAGGAGGAGGGGAAAGCAGTCTAGCAAAAAACCTCCAGTCACAAAATGATGGCTAACTGATCAATGGAGTAGAGAATCTACCAAGGAAATAAAAAAGGACGTTGGACCAGTTCACGAGACTCAATATAAGAACTTATCATTGTGGATGGAATTCCACATTATATCAAATGGTTGAAGTCTTGTATCACATTATACAAGACCTTGAACAATTTTATTTTAGAGGAATGCTTATCAAAGCAGGCAATCCCAATTCCTATATTACGAGGACTAGCAACCTCAATTAAGTCATCAAAGAAGAGCTGATCACCAAAGAGAGGGAGCAGGCAATATATATAGACTCAAATCTAAAGAGAGAGCAGAACTACCCAAAGAGGCGGCAGCAAAAGTCCTTGACGGTAGATGTAAATAAGGTAATTCAATTCTTCTGTCATGCCTAACAGCTACGATATGCTTTTTGAGTTTTTGCCCTTCTTGTGAAATTGATTGCCAGCATGTAGGCTCACACTTTGAACATATCAGAAAATCTAATTCAACAATTTTTTTTCACTATTCCATCATATCCTTGACTTCCTTATAACTATATCCAACTCAAAGAATTAAGCTTTGGGTGACTAACTGACTAACTGAAGTTTGTGAATTCACTTCAGTAAAACAGTACCATTAAACCTAGAAGACTGACAAATAAAGTCAATTTGCTGTTAGCTTATCAGCATTGGAGCAAATCCCAAACAATCATTACATCTCTTTTCCTTTTGCTAAATTCCTTATTAGTTAACATACCCAATCTTATAATCCCCAATCTTTGTTTAATACTAATTCAAAACAAGATACTTCTTCTATTTGCAGTCCATAGAATCAAAATCCAAACAAAACCCATTAACAATATAAGCAAAAAGACGATACCTTTGCAATCTTGATCTCGTCCTCGAGCTCGTGAAACCGGTTATTCAATCTCCCAAATTTGTTGATGTTTTGCTGGTCCTCCCATGTCACCTCCGTTTCAGATCCTCCACCCTTTTAAACACAAACAGATAAATAAGAAAACTTTCGCAATAGAATACTTCTTCAATTAAAGAAACTACGCGAATGAAATCTAGGGTTTTGGATTCACCTGTTGCATCTTTGATTCAATTCAAGAGGTTGAAGAAACACACAAGCAGTAGAGAGCTCAACTTACTGAGAAAGAATAAAGAGCGCACTTGGGGAATTTCCGTATTTATACAAAGTTAGACAACAAGTTTGCGGTTCTTGGGCTCGGGTCAAGTGTATTGGGTTTTTAAAACCCATTTAAAGCAATATATATATATATAGTATTTTCACATATCAAAATTACGAAAAGTCAGAAGTTCAATACCCAAGAAATTAGGCTCTGACCAAAATGCCTGAGAGCAACTTCAACCGAACTGTCAAACCAAAATGCCAAATTCAAATTTGACACCTGACGTGGCAATTGGTCAAATTGGCTAATATGAGCTCCAACCGAAATGTCAAAACGTGCTAATATTTTAGTATTTTCAATTTCTTCTCTCTCTACCCGTGCGCAGCATACACCCTCTCTTCCTCTCTCCAATCCTCTCCTCTTCGCAATCCTCTCTTCTCATCTTCTACTCATCTACATCCAGAGATAGATAACCCCAGACCAGACATCCTCTCTCTACCTACGCACCCTTGCCGGAGTTGGATCGGAAATTGAAGGTTTGGTGCTTCCGAAGCTTCCCAAGGCCGATCTCAGGCCGAGGCCTCTCTCTCTCCCTCTCTCCCTCCCGATCTGGTCCCTTTTCAAGATTGGTGAAGAAAAAGATTTCGTTAATTTACCATTGTTGATTTGGGTTTTTGCTGTAAACGAGTTCAACTCCCTCCCTCTCCCTCTCCCTCCCTCCGATCTGGTCCCTTTTCAAGATTGGTGAAGAAAAAGATTTCGTTAATTTACCATTGTTGATTTGGGTTTTTGCTGTAAACGAGTTCAAGGATGAAGAGGAGAGAAAGAGAGAGAAGAGAAGGAAGAAGGAGAAAAAATAATAAAGAACTTTGACAATTCACTTTTTGGGGTGTCAAATTTGACAGTTCCCTATAGCAAATGTCATCCACCGTGTAAATGGCATCTCGGTTGGAGAAGATTTTGGTTGTCAAATGTAACCGTTGAAGCTCCACGTGGATTTTGGCACCTCGGTTGGAGTTGCTCTGATCTCCATGTGTGAAGCTAGAACTACTTGATCTTTAGCCAAAACCTTGAGCCTTCTATTTAGATTTGTACACGTACTTCTATTGAATCTTTGGCTGTAAGTTGCAAGTGTATCCTCTGATCAATTTGGTGTAGTCACTATTCTCTTCATTTTCCATTCATCTATAGTAGCAATTAAGCAATGAAAGTGATCGATGGATTCAGCGTCAAACTTATCCACCGAAACTTAATTCCCCAATTCACCGTTCTATAATTATAACAAAAGTCCTAATTATCCAAAGAATTGAGCAAAGATTTTTCACCTAAACATTAACGTTTTTTAGTTTAGAAATCAAAGGTTAAGGGGTAGTATATATGCATGGAAATAGGAGTACGTTGAGGGTTCAAGCAAAGATTTTTCAAATTTATATGTTCTAGTCCATATATTTCTTGACCGAAAAAAAAAACAAAGAAACTAAAGGAATCATGGAGAAGTGAAAAGTTAAAAATTGAGCCAAGAAATGAGGGTTTGACTAATAAAACAAGTGGCGCAGAGCTTTTTCCAGAAAAACATGGCCCGGGGCCTCTTCCAAATTTTCTAAAAACAAAAGCTCCGCCTTATATATCCTTGGAGATTCTTAGAATCATATATATCTCCATGTGTACGTGACTAATGGCTTTTTAGCCATGAATACAAAGCCTACCACCACCTATTTAAAGATTTCTACCTGCACCAGTCGATCTCTTTCTAGCTTCTCATACAAATCTCTAGCTTGCCTCGATCGGATCGATAATGGCAGCTACAAACCCTAATAGTACCTTTTGTCATTTAGGCAAGTATTATTATTATAGTGTAGTGGTCATCACTATTGTTTGCCTTCATCTTGTCTGTTATTCTGTTATAGCAGCACCCGATATCAACAAGAACAATAATGGTGGCTTCAGTGCCCATCTTATCCGAAGAACATTCCCGAATTCACCATTTTACAATCATAGAAAGAACAAGGCTTTTCGACGTTTGATGACTCCAAACACACCCCAATCACCACTTACAATCGACGAGGATGATGGTGAACATCTAATGAAGTTCTCAATAGGAACTCCGCCCGTCGATATTTATGCAGTTGCAGACACAGGCAGCACTCTGCTATGGACGCAATGCAAGCCGTGTGATGGTTGCTACAAGTTGAAACGTGCCATGTTCGACCCAAAAATGTCATCAACTTATAGGAACCTTTCTTGTTCCACAAAGGAGTGTAGTTTTCTTGAGGAGAATGGGTTTTGTTTATTACCCAAAATGGCTTGCGCTTACTATTACGCCTATGTAGATGACTCAATCTCTAAAGGGGTGTTGGCTAAAGAAACATTGATGTTGACGTCCTCGTCAGGTGAGCCTGTAACCCTAAAAGATATTGTGATGGGGTGTGGTCATAACAACAGTGGTGCTATAACTGAGAATCAAATGGGAGTGATTGGGCTTGGACGTGGGCCCTTGTCATTTGTTTCTCAAATTGGTCCTCAAGTTGGAGGTAAAAAATTCTCCCATTGCTTGGTGCCAACTGATACTGATCCCAGAACTGCAAGCAAGATCAGTTTTGGGGATGGGAGTGAAGTTCTGGGTGACGGTGTGGTGACAACACCTATGGTCGATAAAGAACTATTCCGGGACCAATATGTTGTGACGCTAGAAGGAGTTACCGTCGGAAATAAGTTTGTTCCGTTTAGTTCACAAGGGAACTTGACGTTGTTTGAGAAAGGTAACATGATTGTCGACTCAGGAACAACATTGACATATTTACCGCAACATTTTTATGAGCGGGTAGTAACTCAAGTGAAGAAGACAGTTAACCCGGAATTGGAGCCCTTCGATTCAGATGTTGTTTTAGATGACCCGACACTGGGAACTCAGCTTTGCTTCAATAACACCGAGAATCCGGAAAGACCTGATGTGACTATGCATTTTGAGGGTGGTGCTGAACTGCAGTTAAAGGCAGAACAAGTGTTTTTTGAAGACCCAGAGAACAAGTTGTACTGCTTCGGAATGGTGAGCACCTCTCGTTCCGACGCCATTGGTGATGATCAAGTTGGTCTTTATGGAAACAATCTTCAGGGGAATTTCTTGATTGGTTATGACCTGGATACAAGGGTAGTCTCCTTCAAGCCAGCCGATTGCATAGAGATGAGTAGTAGTAGTAGTGGTGGTGATAATATTGCAAATCATCCCTCTTCATTTTTCTCCAGTTACTATTTTTATTTGCTTATTTTGATTCTACTTTTTTCCTTCTAGATAATTTATTTGTAGGTGATCGAATCGACCATGAAATCGATCAGACGCACATTCATTATTGTACATGACCATGAAATTAATCCAAAGCATGTGTCTACTTTATTTTCTTTGCAGATTTAGCCATCAATACAAACCTATATATACCACCTATCCTCTCAAGGCCGGCCTTATATATCTCCCCCCTGAAATTCCATGTATCCACGCAAAGCTGGTTTCAAAAATGGCAGCCATAGACACTTACTATCCTTTGTCATGTACACTTTGGTGTAGTACTTGTGACTACTCTTTTCATATATCTTGTATCCTATTCAGCTACAGCAGCAAGCGAGCGATGGTGGGTTTAGTGTCAAACTCGTCCACCAAAATCGCCGTTTTACGATCATAACAAAACTCTTCTAAGCAGGCCACAGTCACGAGTACAAGCCAACAACGGCCAGTATCTTATGAAGCTCTCAATTGGAAATCCGGCCGCTATTTGATGTTTACGGCATTGCTGATACAGGCAGTGACTTATTTTGGGCACAATGTGTACCATGTGAGGCCTTGGAATCCACGTCTGGGAAGGGTACTGTTGCCCTAAAAGATATTGTGTTTGGTTGTGGACATAACAATACTGGGGTTCTAAATCAAGATGATATATATGGGTCTAATTGGCCTTGGAGGAGGGCCGGCCTATATCATTCATTTGATCCTTTCTCAAATGGCTCCTTCAGTTGGACGCAAAATGTTCTCGTACTGTTTGGTTCCATTTCACGCTGACCCTAGTATTGAAACCAAGATGAGTTTTGGGAAGGGCAGTCAAGTGTTGGGTGATGGTAATTCTAATGACCATGTAATAGTTAAAGATGTAATTGTTCCATAGGCTAGTTCTTCCTCTTTTAATACCTCTTTCAAAAGGTGAGTATGTATATGGGCTAACCTACTTGTGTGATTATTTCTCGCCTAATTCTCTATTAATTACAAGAAATAAACAGTCAACGAGTGTGAATGACATCTTAAGCATGAGTAAAGTGCACTAGCGTGGTCCATGTACTTTAATCAACCATACACTTTGGTCCTCGTACTATTTTCTTTGCCGTTGTTATCATTGTATACACCCTTTGTTCATTCTGTCAATTTTTTGGCAATTTATGAGCAACACTCGATCATGAGCTTAAACAAGTACTTATCCCATTTGTTGAAAAAGAAAAACAATATTTTAATAATCACAATGAAGAAACGAAACACATTATTGATGTATCAGACTAGATGAACTTAGTTGATGCACACATAAAATCTGAGAACAGGTACTACAAAGATTGAAGATATAAACTATGGAGACAACAAATAAATTACTTTTATTATTAGCTCTTTCAGGGATTTTGCACACTACGACAGTATGAGAGGACCATCACAAAATCTTTAGCTGAGGAGCCAACCGTTGCTGGTACCTTTTTTGTTGTTGATCCAGTTCGAAACCACAGATCTACTAGGTTATGCAGTTGCAATGTTGGATGCACCGGCTGACCCCGGCACATTATCTCCACCTACATGATCAGACGAGACAAAACTTGAAGTATAAGAGGAGAAACATATATCCATCTCAAAATGCATACAACAAGCATAATGAGTTTAACAATGATCGAGTGAATTTACGTTTCCAACCATTGGTGATAAAACCCCTAATAATCTAACATACAATACTTTTACAAGTTCAAGTTTGTTGCATGGCAACAAGAGTATACTCACCTCAGCTTCACTGTTAAGTTCAAGTTTCTTCACAAGGTACTTCTGAATAAATGTTACAGGCATTTTACCATCCCTGTGAAAGAAAGCAAAGTCACTATTAAGTTCAAGTTTCATCGTAAGGTATCACTTCATGATTCTTGTAAATGCACAAGTTGATATGGTTAGTTAAGAGTTAGGAAAATATGTATGTGTAGCTGAGCCTCTATTTGGGCAGGGCAGTTGACTCAACAATGATCTGTTGAATTGTTTAAATTCTGGTGTAGCGTATGCTCAACTCATATACTAAGTGTAGATGGAAAAAACATAATAAGCAAAGGTCAAACCGTCAAAAGAATATGCATGTTACGACTCATCATAATTCACCTTCATGGTTTTCTTCCAGCAAAATCTTACCCAACTTGTTGCTCAATTTTCTTATGTACACAACACTAAGCCCAAAAAGAGAACACAGAGATGAACCCAAACTTTGGTACTGGTTGCCCTATCCCATACATCAGAGGACTAAATGACTAAAATAACACAATATATTGGTATAAAGCGCAGAATTTCAAAGCAAGAAACAGGACTATAGAGCTCACTTTATTCTCAAGTAACATGATGATATCTGTGGCAAGGAAGCTTCTCCTTTCCTGAAGCCATTTACCATCAAAATCAGAAATTGACAAGAAGAAATAACAAATTGAACTCACCAAATATATAAAACCACATGACTATATAAACTTTATAACCAAAGGAGTGTCTCACCAGTTTTCAGATGCAACCAAGGAGAACCAAATAGGACTGTTTCTTCTGCTACGCTTAGCCCCACGTGTATCTAGTATAGCTTGAGCTTGAGCTTGAGCTGAGGCACATGACTCCCCAGATGGAGCTCCTTTGTTACGATTACCTGCATGCAACCTCTTACGTTTCACGGTTCCTGCAACTGCCATCTTTTTTCCTCTTGTACTGTTCTCGGGATCCTTGATTTTTGCTTTAGGCATATTTACATGATTATCCAGAGCATTTGGCGATTCTGCTTCTGTATCTTCAGGCATATAAAGTTCACAAATGCTATCAAGGGCATTGAGTGGCTCCGATTTGGCAAGGAACTGCCCTTGTGAATTTGACTTAGAGGACTTGGTCCGGTTAGCAGCCTCTACAAGACAGTTTAAGGGTGTCCACAGATCAGCTTTGCCTTCTGTTACTTCCACATCATTCTTTGTATCTCTATTAGGCTTTTGCTCATAGGAAGTCTCAGGCATGGAAGAATCCTGCATCGATTGAATAAGCACGCAAAATTACTAATAAGTAAACTGTTGAAAAAAAATAAATAAATAAAAAAATTAAACTTGATTGTAAATAGGATTCTTTTTTGGTAGTTTTTGATTTCCAAGTATGTTCTCAAGAGGCTTTTTGTTTCATCCTTTCTCTCTTGTTGGATGATCCAACTGTTGTTCACCACTCATGGTTTGATCGTGAGCCATGCATAACCACTACCCATCATCTTTTACCAGTTAGAGGTCTGGTTCATGTTTGACTTCTGTAAACTGTGACGGTGTCTCTTCATTCTGTTGAGTACGTGACTTATGTAACAGCCTAGGCATTATCTTTGCTCTGACTTGAGGGAGAATGTTGAAGAATGAAAGTATACTTTAATAGACCAGTTAGAACATCTGTTTTCTTAGTTTGCTTAGGAGAATGACCTAATTTCCTAAAATTAACGGATTTACTTGAGACTAGGGTTGTAGTTTAGGTAATGGTTGATGAGTCTTATTTTCTGACTACTTTCTCGACATAAAGCATTGGACTTGTTTGGTTTGCAATAAAATCAAAATAAACTCGATGGTAAAGAACAAAGAATCAAACTCCTGCTCCCGCTCCCCCTTTACCTGCATCTTATCATGAGAATCAGGTGAGCTAGAGCTCCTTGGATGATCTTCCGCAGAATCTTCTCTCTTTGCACGTTCTTCAGCAGAAAAACTGCATCCACGTAAAGCAGCAGCCTTTCTTGTCAAAGCTCTTGATCTCTTTCCAGTCAAGCCCGCCTGCATCGAAACTTTGGGGGTGCTGACTACTAGTGAAGATAATGACCTCTCCTTCCTTTTCACTGGCAATGAAACTGAAGGTGTGACTTCGGGTGCATTAACTTTCCGTCTTTTAAGAGGAAATATCTTGGCCCTGATATCTTGCAGATTATGGTCTGGCCTGCAGATCATTAATTGGCATCCCAAGCATGTGTAAAAACATTTTCATTTAAAGCTCCAGCACACATTTACAACGATAGGATGGGGTAACAAGTGCTACGAAATGATTATGCGCTTGCATAAAAAACATGTGGGTGTGCAAGAAGAGAACTAATGTTTCACAAAGCATTATTACGCCGGAAAAAAAGCCTTTATCTCAGTCTTGAAAATTCAAAAATTGTAATGATAGGTGACAAAGGATCAACTTTTATGCAAAATCAGAGTTGTATCACGAGTTTTACTACAACCATTTACCGGTTACTTTTTTCCTATTTCGAAAAGCAGCCTTAAAGACGATATTAAACAAGCAGCAACATTTCGATATCTGCTTATGATAGATCGTGGGGATGAATTACATGATACTTTTCAAGTAAGTAATAGATATGGTCATTCGCTCCAAATGGTGCACAATGCAATATGCTGGCAAGTGTATGATGTGTCTTTGTATTCCGAAAACACAGGGTAGTTACCCACTTTCAAACGCTTCCGGTGCATCCCTATTAAATGATCAAATTTACCAAAAACACAGTGCATTCACCACTAAAATAGTCGACCAATAAGCGAACTTATAAGCTAAAAAAAGAGAGTTTGTAGTTACAATACCTGAGTTTTTCGACTGGTAGACAACCGAGATCAATTTCACATACAGGACAGCAATCCATCTCTTCATCTGAGAGCTTCTCATATATGCACTTCCTGCAAACTGGTTTCAAAGTAATCTTAAATAACATGCCTATAAACAAAACATTGTCACCACTCACCAATCAAATCAAAATCAAATTAAAAAGAAAGATAAAAATTTGGTAATGTCATGGGCTCAAAATCTACCACACCAATTCTCAATTAGCGAAAAAGGGCACAAAATGCAAATCGAAAACGAAATGATCTAATAATGACACGATAGATAGACGAAAAACACAAAACATGGAAAACCAGAAACACAATATGCAAAACAAGAAGAGACCCAGATCATAAAATCAGGACAGGATTAATCAACAAACGAAAATTGATCAAATAAAAGAGAGTAAAGGGAACTAACACGTGTGGAGGCAGAGAGATATGGTGGTAGCTTCCTTCAATAGGTTATTACAAAGAGGGCACGTCATGCATGCCTCAAGTGCCTCCCTCTTAACCTTCACAACCTGACCCGCCATCTCTGAAATTCACTCTCTTCTAATCCAAAACCCACATTCAACGATTGAGCTCCAAACCCAGCACAAACGCAGAGCAAGACCGAGAAAGACGGAGGCTTTGCTCGGATCTGAGAGGGAACGGAGAAAGTGGTGGCGGGTTTTGGGGGAACGATGAAAATTACGTGGGCTTTGTTGGGTTTACGACAAGCAAAGAGTGTGGTGGTGGCTTTGGTGGGTTTTCAGTTTCGATGACCGAAAGAGATTGAGATTATCAATCAATCAAATGATAGAAAACACAGGAAGGCAAGGGCATTTCGTGCGTGCGTGCAACTCAGTAGTGTCTTTGTTCTGTTCTCCGCGACAGACACTACTTTAAAGAGGTAGTTCCATGTTTACTTTATTTTGATTTTACTGGATGTGGATGAAACGCAGCGTTTCGAGACCGCCATGCGTGCAAAGATATGATACACCTAGCACAATCTTTTGTTTTTGATAAGCGTAATTATTTACTAACTTTGTCAGTAATTTTCTGAATAAAACCGTAATTGTGCACCACATATTTTTGAACCAAAAAATATTATATACGAATAAAACAAAAGTTATACATATTTTTCATCGGGATATCCAACTTGTTTCACAAAAACATTGGATTCTCGGAATTTTTTTTTAGACTATGAATCTTGAGACAACAAACCGCACAAGTTTTTATAATTCAAAAGTACAATTTTTAATCTATTTTGTTGAGTTGAAATATGAAAAAATGAAAAAAGAAAAAACTAAAAAAAAATGTGGATGACCCTTTAGCGACGCATATTTCGTCGCTAAAGGGGTCCCATTTATTTTTTTTGATAGTCTCATCAAAATAATTTGATTCCTCAATGGTGTCAACCCTCTTAAGATCTCAAATGAGTATTGGAACCAAATTGATGTTCGAGAATCATATAGAATATTTTTTTTGTGTGGAACGATGAATAATTCCTATATTTATATTAAACAAAATGCGTCCTCGGGATTTTTTTTTAGACTATAAGCCCTGAGAAAACAAATTGCACAAGTTTTCATAATTCGAAAGTACAATTTTTAATCTATTTTGTTGAGTTGAAATATGAAAAAATTGCAAAATAAAACTAAAAAAAATGTGGGTGACCCTGATTCATATATATATATATATGAATTTTTTGATATTCTAATCACACTAATTACATTCTTCAATGGTGTCAACCTTCTTGGGATCTTAAATGAGTCTTAGAACCAAATTGATATTCGAGAATTGTATGGAATCCTTCTTTTGTTATTATTTGTGTGAAACGATGAATAATTTCTTTATTTATCTAAAACAATTATTGTATCCTCGGAATTTTTTTGAAACTATGAACTAGAGAACAAACCGCACAAGTTTTTGTGCTACAAAAGTACAATTTTTAATCTATTTTATTGAGTTGAAATAGCAAAAATTTGCAAAACAAACAAAATAAAAAAAAATGTGAGTGACCCTGTAGCGACGAATATTTCGTCGCTAGAGGGGTCCCATTCATAAATTTTTTATTTTTTTTTTTATTCTCATGAAACGAATTTTATTCCTCAATGATGTCGATTTTCTTAGGATCTTAAATGAGTCTTATAACCAAATTTATATTCGAGAATCGTACGGAATCCTTTTTTGTTATTATTTATGTGAAACGTTAAATAATTCATTTGTTTATAAAAAACAGACATTGGGTCCTCAAGATTTTTTTGAGACTATATGAGTCCCAAGATAACAAACCGCACAAGTTTTCATGTTTTGAAAGTACAATTTTTTATCTATTTTGTTGAGTTGAAATAGAAAAAAAAATTACAAAACTAAAAACTAAAAAAAAAAATTCGGGTGACCCTCGAATACTTCGTCACTAGAGGGGTCTGATTCATATATATATATATATATATATATATATATATATATATTTTATTTTTATTTTTTTAAAAATTTTTGATATTCTCATCAAACGAATTTCATTCTTCAATGGCATCAACGACCTTCTTGGTATCCTAAATGAGTCTTGAAACCAAATTGATATTCAAAGATTGTACAAAATCTTTTATTTGTTATTTTTTGTGTGAAACGATGAATAATTTCTTTATTTATATAAAACAAATATCGGGTTCTCGGGATTTTTTTTACTATGAACTCCGAGAGAACAAACCGCACAAGTTTTCATGTTTCGAAAGTATAATTTTTAATTTATTTTCTTGAGTTGAAATAGGAAAAAATTGCAAAACAAAAAAAATAAAAAAAAATGTGGGTGACCCTGTAGCGACGACTGTTTCGTCGCTAAAATAGTCTCATTCATATATATTTTTTATTTTTTTAATAATCTCGTCAAACGAATTTCATTCCTTAATGATGTCGACCTTCTTGAGATTTTAAATGAGTTTTGGAACCAAATTGATATTTGAGAATCGTACAATTTTTTTTTTGTTATTAGCTACATTAATATATATATATATATATATATATATATATATATATATATATAAAGCTCTTGGACTATCATAACCGTACGTTATGATTATGATGGCATGGTTGCAATATGGTGTCAACTGCACCTAATATTTATGAATTAAGGAGAAAAAGAAAGTAGATAAGCTCAAACTCTAAAGTTCTTTTCATTTGAGGAGAGAGTCTTGCACACACCGAAGTGCATATGCACTGGAGCGATCCAATGGTTGTCATGCAGGGGTGGGCGATCCAACGGTGAGCAAGCAGGGGGTATGTGTGGTTGGATGAAGAGTTGGCCGATCCAACGGTTAAAATCACCTAAGTGCATATGCACTTTGGTGTGTGCAAGAATTTTCGCCATTTGAGAGCGACAATATGGGAAAAACTTAGGTCCAACCTGGGTTGGACGCGTCCTGTCCGACCCCCTTCAGGTGGCCAATGGGTGAATGACACCTGTAACTTTACCCTATTTTTTTATTCTTACCCATCACGTGCTTCTTCCACCCCATTTCCAACTATTTTTTATTCTTCCCCATAGTTTTTTTTTTTTTTTTTTACGGGTTCCTCTCCCCTTCTCTTCTTCTTCTTCTTCTTCTTCTTCTTCTCTCCTTTCCAGCCAGCTATCATCTCTCTCTTCTCCTTTCCGGCCAGCTATCATCTCTCTCTTCTCTTACCGGTCAAGCCAACCCCTATCTCTCACTCTCTCTTCTCTGGGAACCCACACCCGCAGCTTTGTCCAGGTGCGGGGCCGCATCACTGCTGCATCTCTCTCTGCTCCGCCGCTTTCTGCTAGGCCGCGACGCCCAATCACCGCCTCTGCTCAATCCAATTGAAGACAGCACAGCCGCAGCACAGTGGCTGCAATCACCAAGAACCCAGAGAAGAGAGAGTGAGAGAGAGGGGTTGGCTTGACCGGAAAGAGAAGAGAGAGATGATAGCTGGCCGGAAAGGAGAGAAGAAGAAGAAGAAGAAGAGAAGGGGAGAGGAACCCGTAAAAAAAAAATAAAAAACTATGGGGAAGAATAAAAAAGTATGGGGAAGAATAAAAAATAGTGGGAAATGGGGTGGAAGAAGCACGTGATGGGTAAGAATAAAAAAATAGGGTAAAGTTACAGGTGTCATTCACCCATTGGCCACCTGAAGGGGGTCGGACAGGACGCGTCCAACCCAGGTTGGACCTAAGTTTTTTCCCGACAATATTAAGGGTGTTACAGATACCCCTATGATCGGTCAACACCACAAAAACAAACTCTAATGAATATTTCGTGGCAGACCAATATTTTTAATTTCTTTGAAGAATTTAAGGGATCCATCGGAGCGTATAGCTAGAAATCTCCTTTGGAAGGAATACTACTAGAAAACTGCCTTTAAGGGGACAATTTGATATTTGTGTGTTATAATATGCATGTGTGTCTTCTCTTTGATGGGAGTGGGGTGCATCTTCTTTATCAGGGTCTATATATTCTTGGTTATGCGGTTTAATTTGTTTGGAAGGGTAAGGTGGCTGTCATGCTCTCTCTTTAATTGTACCCTTTTTTTTTTGTAAATGAAATAATCTGCATCGTATTTTCAAGTTCCATCGATGGATAGAAAATATTAAAAAAAACAATATGCGTGTGTCTTAACTCAGTTTTTCAGACTTGTCTGGTCTGCATTTTCTGTTTGTATATATCATGCATGCGACAGATCGATCAGTTGGAAATAAATTAATGCATTTTCCCAGAAAAGTAGAGCACCTCTAATAATTGTACGTTAAAATTAATTAGTTCAATAATAACATGCAACTTACTATAATGCAATCCAGCTCGATCTATATCAAAATTATTTAAATTAATGGTAATGGAATTTTACCATCAGTAATAATCCTTCTTAATATCATTGATCAAGAAGTAATAATTCCACTTTATTTGATTTATTCCATCGTGTGTTGATGATCGATGAAGTAGTTTATTCGAGTAGAAGCCGTAATATAACTAGATAGCTAGCTAGCTTAGGGTTCAGTTTAGTCACCACAGTCAACAAAGTTGTAGTTGACTGTAAGGTGTCCCGCCGCATACCCACTTCCGTCCGTGTCTATCTGGTTAAACACATTCACGTCCAAATCCAACCCTCCGTTGCTGCACTGGTCAACAATCCTCACCGTCGCCTGAGCTCCGGTCGCTGTGTTGGTCACCAGCAGGCACTTTCCACAGGCGGCTTGTCCGGTAGGGCCGGCGGGCCCACAGAAGGCGGTCCATCCGTACTTGCTGCGCCATGCCAAGGGCTGATCGGCGTCCCACGTTGCGCAGAAGGCGCTGACTGCTCGCAAGTCCCAGTTGTTGTCCTGCGGATTGTAGAGGTGGTACGTGGCTCTCACGTTAGTAGCACTTTGCGCACAAGCACTTCCGGCCATCACTGCACACACCATAACCAAAAACACAACGCATTTATTTCCGGCCATTTCTCAAGTATGTGATGGATGATCAGGGAAGTAGGGGCGGGATGAATTTATAGGGAGGAGGTTGGTGTTAGAATTACTAGACTGCCCTTGGAATTGTATGGCATGTATGAATTGTCTACCATGCCAGCTTTATCATCATTCATCACCCCGGCCAGTCCTAAACTCCTAACCTTGACCTTGACTGAAGAAATACATGCATACAGAGATTGATACTAATTCGATTCATGAATGACTTTAAAGACATCATATTGACAATGAGCCTGGTTAGAATTAATGTTAAACCTAATATTTATATAGGACGTGGCGAAGAGGGCATGGCACAGAGAGAGAGAGGTCAATGTGGGTAACTAAATAATTAGAATTGTCGTCTATAAGTTAATTAGAAAATCCATAATTTTTCTAATAAACGATGCAATTTATTTTAAGTACATGGCGTGTCTTTTAGCTTATCTAAATGCAATTTATTTGGCATAATCGATCTAGAAGCATTTTTGGGTTGGGAATTTTCTGTGCCACGTACCTAGCTCTCTCGATGCCACAGGTTTGGCTTGATTATTACCTTAAATTCTAAATAAGACGAAGAGCTATGCCAAACATTATGACTAAGAGAGACCTAGCTAGCAGGCTGGCTTGTATTGTACGTAACGTTATGATGTTAATTGGCGGCCTCGAACTTGCGTTTGAGGTCAAAAGTTCTTTTCTGTGACTATAAACTAAAAATTAATCAAGAAATCAAGCTTTAAGAAAATGAACATTTCTGCTCTCATCAAATTAGCTAGTGAGAACTGAGAACAAAGATCATGTTACCAACTAGATGACTCTTAATACGTTAAAAAAGAACTAAATTTGTATTACTACTCTATATTTTAGGGATCTAATTAGTTTAGTCCCTGAACTTTTAATTTTATCAAAACGATCTCTGCACTCTCAATTCTCATCCAATAGTTCTCATTTATGACACGTGTCAACCTTTCATAGGTTGACACGTGTCATAAATGAGAACTATTGGATAATAATTGAAAATGCAGAGATTGTTTTAATGAAATAGAAGCTCAGGGACTAAACTGATTAGACCCTTAAAGTACAGTAGTAACGAGAATTTAATCCTTAAAAAAAATCAAGCTTAAAAAGGATCACCATGCATGTCATCATCCATCTGCTAGTTACTAATATGCATTATTGAGAGTTAAAAGGATCGCCATGCATGTCATCATCGATCTACTGGTTAATTTGCATCGAATTGAACTTGATATAGATGTGTTAGAGATATTTATTAACGTTGTTGTATAAATTTGTTTTATGTACTAACTTAAACTTATGAGACAAATCCGTAGCATAACAAGGAGATTGCCTACATCTACATGTTCAACTTCTTTGCATGTCTCATTATGATGATGACAATCTGTCAATCCAAAGTATAGCATAAAAAAATGGATATGATGATAGTAAAGTTTTGAAATTTGTTCATTAATTTATTTGCTTTCTTTAATGTTAATAGTAATTATAATAACAATACATCACATCCTTTCACAATCGTACCTAATTAGAAAGTGATTGCTTGTAACAATTGCTATGCGCATCACAAACACGTGAAGTGTGTACAAGATTTGGTAGGGCTATATAAGATACAATTTTATTTTATAGAGATAGTTTTTTTTTTTTAGCGAGCTCCCGCAGTATCTTAAAGAGTTCGTAGACTCAAGAACTAATATGTAATCGAGGATCTTGTCAGAACACTTTCTCTCCCTGACCAGCCACATAATGGATTGGTATTTAATTGGAATCCGCAGTCGGCAGGATTCAAACCTAGGTGAAGGGGTACCACACCTGAAAACTCTTACCAACTCGACCACCAATGGTGGTTATTTTATAGAGATAGTTTAGTATACATAATTAATTTAGTATATGAGATTTCAAGAGTCGAAGCAAACTATTAAAATGGTTCTCTCAATATATTATACGATATTCCATGTACTTATCGAGAATCATCCAATTAGCTCCACGTGTTTTTTGCTATAATGTATGTCCCTAACTAGTTTGATGAGACTCTTCAATTAAAAGTTTCATAGTCATAAACAAGAATTTTCATTTCCTATTGAGAATTTATTCTTGTAATAGATAGATAAATATAATAGATTTGTAGATTTCAAAGGAAGTAATTTTTAGGGCCAATTACCCATAAGGTCATTTACATAACCTATATTATTCAAAAAGCCACCTAATATTGTTATTCCTCATAAAGCCACCACAATATTACAAATTTTAATATTTACAAAAATGCCACGGCGTTTTTTTTCTCATTATTTATAAAAATGTCACTGTCTACAAAAAGCTACTGCATTGATCTTTGGTAGTAGCTTTATGTTATTTGACAGTAGCTTTATTGTTCTTCGACAGTAGTTTTATTGTTCTTCGACAATAGCTTTCTTGTTCTTCGACAGTAGCTTTATTATTCTTTGGGATTACATTTATTGTTGCTCGCCAATAGCTTTATTGTTTTTTGACAGTAGCTTTATTGTTCTTGGACAGTAGCTTTATTGTTCTTTGACAGTAGTTTTCTTGTCTCTAGTAGTAGTTTTTCGTATCCAGTGGCATTTTCGTAAATAATGAAAATTAAAAACGCGGTGACATTTTTGTAAATATTTGTGGCTTTATGAGGGATAAAAATATTTGGTGGCTTAAAAAAGAACAAGATCACCAAAAGTGACATTATCAGTAATTTTTTATAATTTTTATCCGCAAATTAACTGAGGCTTATATGAGAAATAATGAGAAAATTGGAAGAGAACCGATCCAATCGGGTACAGCCCAAGAGCCAAATTTTTAAGGCCCAACCCAAGAATATAAAAGTAGTAAACTAAAGGCCTACACTTTCCTCTTTTGTCCATTTTCCAATCAAAATTAGTTGGTAGGAAAAAGAAAGACGTAGCTTCCGTTCCCGCCTCGTAACCGTCGCGTCCATAATAAACCAGCGACCCTATTCGGATCAACACCTCTCGGATATTTTCGGAGCTCCAGGTGAGATAACTTCCCCCGGATTACTTTTTCCTATTTTGATTTCTGAAACTAGTTGAATTTCTGTCGGTAGCAAAGGATATGAGAGCAAAAAAGTAATTCCCAATTTTCAATTTTGTGTTTGGACGGTGTCAAATCCCTAGCTTTGGTTTGGTATTGGGGGTTAGGGTTTTTTTAGTGCTGAATTAATCGGGGACAAAAATTGACGCTGCAAACATCTATCAATTGAAGTTAAATTTGTAATCTTTCAGCTCGATTTTACGGTGTTGACCTTAACTCTCAGGTCAAGCTCTGTGTATCTGGTGATTTAAGTATTTGTATTGGTAGTTCTATTTCTTCAAGAAATGTATTCATTTGTCCTTTGCTCAAAATTGAACTGCCCCAAATTTACATTTTGTTTTGTTTGGTATATAAAACTGCCGTGTTGTTGTTTTTGGTTGGTATTAATTGTTTGGTGACTGTGGTGATATGTAGGTGGTAGAGAACTGGACTAATGATGTTGACTCCTTCAATCAATACTCTGTCGAGAGACTTGGACATGATGCGGATCGAAGAAGACCCGCCACCATGTTCAGACATTAGTATGGTGCTACCTGACTTGGATAGATTGCGGCTTGTACAAGACCCATCACCAGGCGCAGAGATTAGTATGGTGCTCCCAGGTTTGGACAGATTGAGACTCGTAGAAGACTCATCTTCAAGCGCGGAGGATATTTGTGCAAGGTATATAGGCTGTTTAGAGAGTTTTAGAGTAGTGTGCCTAGGCTCTGTAGATATAGAATTAGTTATGTCTGACTCCTGCATGCTTGCACAGACTGCAGAAAAAAGTGTCAGATTATCCACCCCCGGGCGCAGATTATACAAATGCAAGGTATAGGCTGTTTAGAGAGTTGAAGAGGCTGCTACGAGACCCACCTGCAGGGATCAGTGTGGTTCCCCCAGACTACTACAACTGCAATATAATGTTGTGGAATGTTGTTATAGCTCCTCATTCCTTGGATTCTCCTTGGGAGGGAGGCGCATTTAAGTTGAATCTTCAGTTTAACGAGGATTATCCACAGAAACCACCAATAGTGCAATTTGTTTCTCGAATGTTTCATCCAAACATTTCTGCAGATGGAAGTATGTCTTTCGATAATGTACAGGATCGGTGGCCTCCTGTAAATGGTGTGGAAGATATACTCAAGTATATCCAGGTATGGTGTGACTGTCTGGTAGCATTGTTGTTTCCTTGATTATATTTATGAATTTACAAAGAACTTCCTCACGATTACATGTTGCACATAACATATGAGTTAAAAATTTGAAAGAAAAAAAAAATGCATTTAGGAAGTTAAATTAGTTTTGCTTCCACACCTTAGTGTCTTATGCATATGTGTTGAGAACTTCCAGTGTGTTGAACACCAACAATCTGAGAAGACTCTAACACACACCATTTGCTTATTGCAGTCACTAATATGTCATCCCAACCCAAATTGTCCTGCAAATTCAGAAGCTTTTTGCCTGTACTTCAGCGAGAACAGGCTTGAGTACAACAGAAGAGTGAGGATCATCGTGGATCAGAGTTGGACAGCAGACTAGTAACTCCTCCATGTTACAAGTAGCATTGTTAGTATGAGAATCATTGTGCAAATTCATCAACATTTTATTCTCCTTGTATATCCATGCTTTCCTCCCAGATTATGACTTTTAGGTTTGTTTCTGATTTTGAAGCAGACACAGTATTCAATCTGATAGAGTTTTACTTGCCTACCACTGCTTTGCTTTCTTCTGTATATAAAGGAGATTAGACCCGAATTGAACCTATTACTTTGGCAGCTTCCGATTCGACTACAATGTTGATATGACTATCTGATTATACAGCTTTGTGTTTGGCAGCTACAAAGACTAATCCTTTCTCTTTATATCGTATTTTGTTATCTGATCTAGCCAAGAAATGCTCATTGTTATAAGCCAAGAGAGGCCAAGTACCTTTCACTTTTATTGAAGAAGCTCATCAAGTTAATTACATTCATTCAAGAAGCAATTAATTCCAATACTACATTCATTCAATTGATGAAACTTTGTTTCATATATCCATATGATGTTGAAGTTTATTTACTAGTTTAGCAAAAAATAATAATAAATTTGCGCTCTAATTAAATATTAGATGGGGTTAATTTAGTCGCCGCAGTCCACAAAGTCATAGTTAACAATAAGGTCGCCTTGGGCATAGCCTCTTCCATCTGTGTCTATCTGGTTAAACACATTCACATCCAAGTCCAAACCTCCATTGCTGCACTGATCAATAATTCTCACTGTTTCCTGAGCTCCTGTCCCCATGTTCGTCACCTTCACAATATATATTTCCATAAATTATTTGCACATATAGATTAATAAAAGATCGAGAATTAATATTCTTAATTAGTTAATTAATTACCAGTAGGCATTTTCCGCAAGCGTCTTCTCCGCTAGGGCCATCGGGTCCGCAGAAGGCGGTCCATCCATACCTGCTGCGCCATTCGAAGGGCTGATCTTGGTCAAATGTTGCGCAGAAGGCGCCTACTGCAAGCAAGTCCCAGTTGTTATCCTGCGGATTGTAGAGGTGGTATGTGGATCTCACATTAGAAGCACTTTGGGCAGAAGCACTTCCCACTATTGTACAGACGATAAGTAACAAGACAATGCTCATCTTCCCGGCTGCCATTTTCTAATTAAGTCACTTGTAGTGGCCGGTAATATGAACTAGGTTGGTTTGGTCTGGTTTGGTAGACAAGGATATGGGTGACCCTATATATATAGAGAAGCCTAGAACTAATACGACGTGACAAAGACGGCATATATATATATAGCTAGCCATGCATGGAGATCGACAAGTACAACACACAGAGATACGCATAGAAAATTATGATGCAAATCAAATCATTACGCATAGGCATTGTTGCTTAAACAACAAGGAAAGTAGGAAACGATCGATATTGTATAAAACTTAAAACAATTCTGCCGCTAGTGTGGCCAAGTCATGCACATATTATTGTTTCTTGCTTTACTAATTTGGCACTTTAATTTTCAATGTGAAACTCTTTAGTTATATTCTTGGACATACTTCATATAACAACGTACTTGTCAAATATCGAGTTTTGTCACATAATGTAAACCCAAATAATTATTTAATGAAAGCATATAGATAGCATAAAATCTAAGTATAAAAATATAAAGAACAACGTACGTCAAATACTATGACGTAGTAGAGGATGCTGGGTATAGATCAAATATGCTTGTATTGTACGTAACGTTAATATCATGTGGCAGGCCTTATCAAACAACGTTTCTGTTAGTATATACTATATAGACTACATTGTAAGCTAGCTTTTCTTTCTTTTTCTTTTTTTGGCCAATTAAGACGTACTGCGTTGTAAGCTAGCTGTAGGAAATTAATTAAGCTTATTCAAGAAGATCACCATGCATGAGAACCATTGTCTCTGTTTGGTTAGAATGATGTTGTTATTTATGATCTATATATATATATATATATATATATATATATACTTGGAGACTCTTTAATGAATACCTTATAATGAGGACTTATTGAAAATTTTTAAACTCAACCGTTTGATAAGTTTTTAATAAGTTTTTTAAATATCAACTAATATTTAAAATACTTATCAAATGATTGAGTTTAAAATTTTTTAATGAGTCCTAATTAGATATTCACTAGAGAAGGGTACTTTTGTTTTACTTATACTAACTTAAAACTTATGAGACCAATAATTAGTTTAGCATAACAAGGAGATTGACAATGCCTATACCGGCCAGCTGCTTTCCTTGATCTCTTGCCGTCTATGCCTCATGCTCTTATATATATTGATAAACATATACTGTCAAACATAGACAATTTGATTCGAATATAAAAGATATATATGCTACAAGACTAACTATTTTCTTATGTTTAATTAGTACACTAATCAAACAATATGCATAATATTGATCTTAGAACACTATATAAAGATCATCCTCACATTTAATACAAATTCAAATTTTTATTTAACTTCTTATATTAAATGTACGTACGTGATCATTACTAGTAAAAAACAATTAGACAAACGATTTGAGTATGATGAAATAGATAGTGTGGTTACCCAAAGGAGTTGTTAGCTTCAAACAATTCTTGATATGCAAGGTATGATTGAGAGTTGAGCTAGACCACTAGCTACTTAGCTAGGGTACGTATATAGAGTGAGATAAATTGTATAGATCGAGAACATTGTAAAAATTAAGAGAAATAAAAGTAATTGAGAACTAATTGAAAAGTGATTAATTCTTGCAATAAAAGTAAGAGGGTCTTGTCATCTTTGTCTCAAAAAAAAATTACGAGTTAGAGGGGTTCAAAAGTTAGTATGGTTGTGCTGTGTGATGGTGGTGTTGATTTGCATATCAAAATTTAAGAACGAATTAAAAAATGTGGTTTCGTAGTTTTTTACTTATTAGTTACCGATCGAGTCCGGAACTTTAGTTAGTCATTTTTAATCTAGATTCAAGGACTTTTGAAACTTGACTTGGTTTGTTTTCCACTCTTAAAGAGTGACCAAAGTTTACCCTAGCTATTCTTCTAAAAAAAAAAAAGTTTACCCTATCTAATCTAATTAGTTACCAACTAGAAAAGCACTAATATATGTTCATAACTTTGATGACGACCAAAATTTCCTAATCAAGTAATCAGTTACCCATACGCTATTATTATAAGTTCTTCTAAAAAAAAAAAAAAACCCAATAAATTTGGTCCAACACAACAAAAACTTCTTTCCCGCCTAAACGAGCCGAAGTAGTTTTATTCTCTGTAAATGTCTTCTTCTCCGCTCAAACCCTAAACAGCGACTCGACTCGGAAACCCGTTCCGATCGCGACCTCTTGGAGATTCGGAGCTCCGGGTGAGATAATTTCCCCCAAATTATATACGATTAATTTCTTTCCCCAATTATAATTCTGCAATTAGTTGAATTTTACGTTGGTAACAACGTGATTAGGAGAGAAAGATTCCGAATTTCGTGTTTGGATGGTCTCAAATTCCTTAGCTTTGTCAGAATACGAATTAGGGTTTCTTTCATTAGGGAAAGAAAGATACTTATTTTGTTTTATTGCATACTGACGCCTTCAAGATCGAAGAAGTTACTTAATTTGAAGTGAAATCCCTAATTTCTTTTTTTACAATTTCCTTCCTTTTCTGGGTTCTTATCCTATTAAGTAATGTTTTTAGGTACTAAAAGTAACAATACATAATTGTCGAAGTTAATTGGTTTTTTCATCATAGGATATGTGTAATTTGCTATTTTGTAACGATAGGGTTAAGAAGATGATGACAACGGCTAGATGGGTGCCTGAGAATCTTCCAGAACAGGAGGGCATTGCGAAAGGTTCAACTAGAATTTCCATGCCAGAAGAACCTGGGTGCTCTAGAAGTAAGTGGATCTTTACAAGACAGGAAATAGAATCTCATTCTCCGTCGCGGAGAGATGGCATTAGCCTGAAGAAAGAGGCACAACTGCGGCGTTCATACTCGTTGTTGCTTCAAGAGATTGGGATGAAGCTTAAAGTGTAAGTACTTCAGGCCATTTTTGTATTTATTGATAGCATCTGAGGTCTAGTAGTGCTGAAAATTTGGGGTATTCTCGGACTATAAATGGCATATTTTGGTTCATTGACTGCAATAGGATGATTATCTATTCTCTGCATACAACTGGTATCTGTTAAATTTATTTAGTAGCTTGAGGTAAATATACAAATTTAGGCTATATTTTTCTCTTACCTTGAACATCTTAGTTGCTTAGCCTATCAGCCTCAGATAAAAAATAATAATAAGTTGCCTCGTTTAAGACATGTTCTTTGCACATGTTGTACTGTGTTAGAAGGATGATCTGGCTGTTGTTTTTATCTGTACTTGGATGAGTGGTGTCTTACTTCTCTGATTTTTTAAATCTTCTTCTGTCGACTGCTCTCATCATCATCCAAACATCTTTGTGTTGCTATATGCCATTCTTCTTTCAATTGTCTCTATGATGAAGTTCTCAGAATCTGAGAAAAGTATCCTTTTGGTTGCCCACCTTTCAATTGTGCTACCCACCTTACTAATTTACAATGATCCTATTATCTTTTTATCTTTAATTTTCTTTTGGGGAAAAATATCTCTGTTCTATTGTTTTCCTTTTCTTGCAACTTCATTGTGTATAATAGTCAATAGTAAAGGTTATTGATATTGTATATTTTTCAGGCCTCATCTGACAATAACCACTGCAATCATGTTATGCCACCGGTTTTACATGCGTCAATCTCATGCTAAGAATGATTGGCAGGTAAAATTTTGTGTATGAATAATGTAGAGTGGAACTCTGCGTAGCTGGCACATTTTTAGCATTAGTAGGTATGCCTTTCTAATCTAAAGGTATGGTTGTAAACATTGTACAGACAGTTGCAACTGCTTGCATCCATGTTGCGTGCAAAATGGACGATACACCACACTTTCTGAATGATGTTGTTTTTGTGGCATATGAGATGGTCCACAAATTTGATCCTTCCGCCTTGCAAAGTATCAGACAAAGAGTATGTTGATATCCATTTGATGGCACCATATGTTTCTTTGTTCTCAGGGTTGCTTATTTCCCACCTTCTTCATGTAGGAATTTTTCAGAGAGCAAAAGGAATTGATCATAGTGGCGGAGAGAGTTCTGTTGACAACAATTGGCTTTGATCTTGACATTCATCTTCCATACGGGACACTTGTTGCAGTTCTAAGGAATTTAAATATCCCCGACCTTGCTAAGCTTGCTCAGGTGGCATGGCATCTTGTTGACCAGTGGTGAGGATCTTGTTCTTACTTATCAGAGCTGTGTATGCATCCTGGTGGAGGTGTAAAGTAGGCTTTTATGGTTGTTTTAATTTTAATTTTTTGCATGATCGATATTTCTTATGAATGAATGTATAGGCTTCGAACATCATTGTGCTTGCAGCACAAGCCCCATTACATCGTAGCTGGTTCAATTGCTCTTGCTGCTAGAATTCTAGAAGTGAAACTACCTACAGAGGAAGGAAATGTTTGGTGGTTGGAGCTTGATGTTTCCCCGAAAAAGTTAGATGGTTGGTTGCAATTCCTTTCTTCATTTCTCTCTTTCTGTTTCATGATGATGTGTCTATTTAAGTCACTTGCTGAGAATCCGATTTGGATTTATGAGTTTATTCTGAACAGATTTCCCTCTTCAATACCTCCCTTCTTATTGTATATTGGTGCTTGGATTATTTGCTTTATTTTAAAAGGTCTACAATTTATTCTCATTTCTTGCAGAGGTCATTCAGCGGATGCATAGTAAATTGGAGCCTCTGCCACCCAAAAGTAGGAGGATTATTCAACCTGAATCTTTTTCTAGAAAGCCTAGTTATAGTAGCTCTCAATCTTGTGCTTCAAGTGAAGCAATGGTGGATCGGCCTAGAACGAAGGACAGAGGATTAGGAGAGTTAGTTATGTCTAACAATTGCCAAAATCTTGCAGAAGGTGACAACTATGCTACAAAGAAGGAAGCTTTGCCACCATGTCAGACAAGTGATAGTGGTGCTGAGACCAAACTACGAAGAGGGGAATTGGATGATCAGAACTCAAGATGCAAGAGATTAAAGATGGATTGAAGAGGACGAGACGTGAATAGTGTAAATAAGAGGTTGGCGGGCTCCATAGATGATGAGATAGATACTGAAGTGAGCTTTGAAAATGGAGTAGAGCTAGAAGATACATCCGCAAATAAGAAACAAAAGCTAGAGAGCTTAGTGAGTTTTTCTATTGGTATTGAAGTTTCATGCCATTACAGGCACCTTCCTTTGTATATAGTTCCACAGTGTACTTTGATTAGAAATCTGATTACACTGATTTTGCAAGTATATACAAATAGAATCTATATTACAGTAGTTAATCTTTGTTTCTATAAATAATTGTAGTGGGTGAAACAAATTTGACGAGTGTAGCAGTGTCTTTCCTTCATATAAAAGGGAAATTTATTGGAAACCATTTCAGGGAATCCCATGGTTGTGGCATCCGAAAACATTGTCACAATTCACATATGACATTTTATTATAAACCTAGCCCAGAGATTTTATTGAACATCGATCATCAGAAACCAGGGGATTAAAGCCATTTCAGCAGTCAACGAACTGGTAGTTGACTATGAGGTGACCTCGTGCATTTCCACTTCCGTCAGTGTCTATATTTCTGAATACAGCAACATCCAAATCCAAGCCTCCATTGCTGCATTGATCCACAATCCTCACTGTTGTTTGAGCTCCAGTCCCCGTATTTGTAACCTATATATATATATGTCAATAAGAACATTATTCATGTCATAGTCTAATTGTAGAAGCTTTTTATTTTTTATAATTAGGATAATGAAATTCTAATGAGGAGAATGATCATGTACACCTCAATTCGGAAAATAAAATGATTCCAAAATGAGTGTGACATCTTTTCCCTTTATAAATTAGGTAGCTGTAATTCATATTATCGAAGATCAAGTATTGTTGATGATTATAACTTTATAGAAGTGCTTAATAAGTTTGTCACGAAAGTAACTATTTGATTACTTACCCTTAAGCACTTGCCGCAAGCAGCTTGGCCACGAGGCCCTACCCGACCACAAAAAGCCGTCCAACCATATTTACTACGCCATGATAAGGGTTTGCTTGCATCCCATGTAGCGCAATAACCACCAACTGCACCCAAGTCCCATCCATGTTGCTCCGGATTATACATATCGAACGCACATTGGACGCACTTTCACCACCACCACCACCTCCTCCACCGCCACCGGCACACTTGCTTTGACATCCCTTAGAGGGAGAGCAGTGGTCATCGGCAGTGCCACAGTAACCATACTGGCTGCAACATAAGTTTCCGGCACATGTTTTGCCACCAGCTTGCCGACCACATTGTTGGGCTACTCCAACACCTATTACGCACATTAGTAGTACCAAAATGCAACCTCTAAATCCACACATGTTTTTAAAACTTGTGGGTGTGTTATGCGCGTTATGGTCTAAGAATTAATTGTTTGAGCCTTATAGTGTTGACCAGAGTGGAAGTGGACAACTTTGAGGTTTTGATGAAGTCAGAATTAATAATCGGCCAGAATTTCAGATCGGTTTTCCCGTGTTTGCATTGGAAGCCAGACTTTGGCATATCCTATCCATAACCAGCAAAGCAAAACTCCCACCGTCTCATCTCTCATGTATATCTAAGCTAAGGCTTTGGTTGTACATATACGTGTTTCATCATCTCAATTTGGAACCAATTTTTTAGTCATCCATGCTAAGTCCTTTTAACAATGGCTAAAGATCTTATTTGGAGTCCGTACAAGAAGAAATAAGCATATACAAGAGAAAGGGCTCTATACTAGATAATTACATAGTGAATGAGATATATTATCTCAACTGTGCTATCAACAAGTAACAGAACAGATAAAGACTTCAAAAGATAATTATACATGCATGCTATATATATATATGTGTGTGTGTGTGTGTGTAGGATACTTAATTGGAGGATAACGCTGGACACTGATGAGGAGTCTTGGGTAGATTAAGCTTTGCATGAGAGATAACAATATTGGCCCTCAAGATGCATATTCCTATTTAATTGATACCGAATCCTCAAGCCTAGGTCAAGAAAGACCCTAGCTAACAGCTAGCGGTTGTTCAATAAGAGACGGACAACTAGGGATTCATATACGAGCAGGTTTCCATGCCAAAAAAAAAAGAGTAGGTTTAGGTCTGCTCGACTATAATAAATGTTTGAAAATCGAACACGTACGAATATCACATCCATCTTCCCAAACTCAGAAAACCCTAATTCCCAAACGACAATGACATATGCGTCGGCGAATCGAACTTGCCCCTCCAATGAGAGAAAGAGTCACGCCGCCGGCTGCATGATAACCGTACTGATCTTCACCGGGTACATAGTCACGATGATCTACATTCTTCTTACTCGATCCAGATCCCATATCTGGTCGCCAAGAACTCGAATTCCGTTTCGAATCGGGGGTCCTGTCCTCATTGAATCTGAGTGGCGCCGCCGAGTTAACTGCCACGTGGGACTTCACACTCGTAGCCATAAACCTCAATGATAAGTTCGACATCTACTTCTACGACATACACGACTTGAAAAGCAATAATGAAGAGCTGCTCCACATCTCGATATTGCGGTCAGGCGAGGCAGAGTACGATAGACGCCACCGCCGCGCGTTTGCAACGGCGTGGTTGCGTCCCTTGTCTTTAGGCAAGAGGAGCGAGACCAGAGTGAATATCACGCTTGCAGTGGTGAGGGAGTACGTCGGCGATGATGTGGCAACGCAAATCTCATTGGAAGAGAAGGCTCGTGGTTCAGTGAACTTCAAGCTTGTGCTGGAGGGATATTATAAATATTCAAACACGAGCTCGTGGTACAGTCCGTTGTTCTCTAGCGTTTTCCATGAGGTTGATTTCAGGGTTTTACCAGATAATAATGAGACTGAGATTCCAAGGGGCATGCCTCCGGTGTTTCCTCCGAAATTAAATAAAGAATTCCTTGATACGAAGCAAAGCTAATTAAGCTAGATTGTTCTTAATTCAGGTAGGTACATATCTGATTTATTTTTGTCTAGTTGTTGATTTAGTGTATTATTGAAGCTTCATGTGGTGCTTTAATTAGTTACTTGATTATAAAATCACGTCGTGTTAATTATCTCCATCATATTTATAGGATTCTTTTTGCGCGCATCATGAATTAATTGGTTGTCATTGATATGGTTGGTAAAGAATGTAGTTAGTTGCAGCTTATTATTAATCTACTCTTTTGAATCTAATCAAATTGCAAATTTGCATGTATACATGTTGAATTGGCCACAATGATGCACTGCTGGGAAAAATTTCTCTGTTCTATTGTTTTCCTTTTCTTTAATTCCCCGTCCCCCCTCACCACTTTTTTTTTTAAGAGAACCCCCACCCCATCTCACCCATCCATAGATGTCACATGTCAGTGAGATTCGAACCTGTGACATCCACATTGTTGATTTTACCAATAATCAACAAGTCACAGCTCACCAACAACGCCCTCCCGGCCCTCACCACTTGAACTAACCCCAAAGGTTTATCTTTTTAACCCTAATTTACACCTACTAACTAGAATTAATTCAATTCAATCCAATAAAATCGTCAATGCAAAATTGGTTAGAAGTAGAAATAGTTGGGAATAAATGGTTTGCATTTGGGAGGGGCAAGATGGGGAATTGTGGACTATCGTTTAATCCAAGGGTAACCCATGTGCCCAAACATTACTAGCTAATCCGAACATTACAGAATTTCCCGTTTGGCAATAACTCAATAAGAAGATTAGGAAATTAAGAACGATCTTTGCAAATCCCAAGATTTGTGTTTGCAAAAGACTGAAAGACAAAAAATAAATGTTGTTGCAAACCCCCAGTTTTATACTATGCTGCAGATCAAGAACTAGGAAGTGGGAAATGGATGTGTATACAAACTACAATACTAAATGTTTGACTGATTAGTTTAATGCATGCATAATTGCATATGCATTGTTAGGAATCTGTGAAAGGCCAAATTAATTTCTCAAATCCCAAGTTTTATGCCGCCGGTGATCTTTACAGTTACACAAAGCAAAAGCAAATACCACCATGTCCGCCATTTCTGCAATAATATATGCTGCTCTTATATTCAGGTTCATTCATTCTGTACTGATTATTAATTTATGGTCAAGATATATGTTAAATAAGTATAAAATTTCAAATTTATAAATACCAAAACGCTTTGGACCACCAGCATGTAGAGACATATATATTCTCATTCATAATTGAGTCGACATCTTTCAGCTGGATACGCATAGCTGTCTAACTAATTGAATCATGGCATCAATAATCGATGAATGAAGTTGACGATGAATTTCCCCCTACAATATGCACATGGCCCTGCCTCCACCTTATCACATCGGTTCATGGAACTTATTTATTTTTCTTCTCCGCCAATAAAATATCATGTCCGATCGTATTAAGAAAGAAATATAAATTACGTGATATTGTTGTCGGACTATGAAATATAAATTTGTATTGAAATGCATAATCCTGATGAAAATTCAGACTCACAGTTGATGAAAGTTCAGACTCATATATAGTTGAACGGCAGACATAACATAACATTTCAGGTCAACATTTTCGATGATTTATTCATATGAAGAACTAACATTATCGAATTTGTATATTATTAGTTTTTGGAATAAGAAAACAGGAATAATGCAGAGAATCTCATCATCTACAAGACATGATCGAGGTACAGATATGCCTTCAAAAAAAAACACTAACACTCTTTGACAAGTATATTATTATTAAACAGGCCATTTAGACAATAATTAAAAGTTGCACATGAGGAAGATACTATGAACATCTTCTATCTATAATATTATTTGCTTCTTGTCCCTAACAAATCTCCGAATATATTCTTACATAAACTTTAAAAACATTAGAGCACCAAAAAAAAAAACATTGGCACAGATAATCACAGACACATCCAAAACTTCGTGCTCTATTTTCATGTAGAGCCGGTCTGCAAATTTCATTTGATTGTGTCCATGCCAGATTGCCAGAAAAGGATCAACCAAGCAGACGAAGCAAGCGGCTTCATCTTCAGCTTCTGTTCTTGCACTTCTCCAAGGCTCTCGGCGCTGCAAATATAAATTAAAACAATTAGGTTTAAAACAAATATCTTAATTTGCAGTAAACTATGTTGTGTCAATGTTAATTTCAAGTGCTCACCAAGTCCGATGGCCTCGGATCCCTTCATTATGCGCAAGCGTTTGCATGATTCGACGAACATTCTGCGATAGACATCAGAAGCAAAATTAGAGATATTGTTCCTTGATTCAAGTTGTGCAACTTTGCTAATTACCTTTGAAGTGATAAATTGACAATAATTAGGATTAAGGAAATGAAGAGGGAAAGAACTTACTCCCATGGTACATCTCCCACAAGCATCCAATCTCCATCTTTGTCCTCATAAGTAGGTACATACTCAGAACCATTCAGAAGGTCTATTAGTTTGCTCTCGTTCATGAAATCCTTCATTCCTTGTGATCCACAATTACCTTCATTCATGTAAACATAAAAATAAAAATTACCACTTGAAAAAAAAGGAACAAAGAAACCCTTTTGTACGTGTTAAGTAAAAAAGTCTGATCTTGAGTGAAAGGTTAGGTATAGGTAAATTAAAAAATTACCAATAGTGAAGGAGCTGAACATTTTGCCTAGGGCACTAGAAAGCTCTTGGTAGCTTTGGTACAACTTCAAGTCCACTTTGCGCAAATAGGGTGCACCGTCCATACTCACCTTAACAAACGCCGCCGCACTAGTGCTAGTGCTGCCGGTCTTGTCAGCCTGATCCTGATCTGTGCTATTCTTTTGGACGGCCACGATGTTCTTTCGGAACGATCGGACGGGTGGCCAACCCACCACTTGAGCCCTGTAACATACACAGTGTACATCCAATTATTTACAGCCACGTGAGGTACTACGTCGTTTTATGATTAGATATCACTTTCTTGTCTAATCTTCTTTTTCTTTTGGTGCGTTGTGCTCAAAGCAAATGAGATTTAATAAGATTCCACATGTTTTGTTTTTTTCCTAATTCTTCCCGACATGTAATAACCAACCCACCCAAACATATCCGAATATGACCAATTGAAAGCGTAGTCCACATAATTAATTTACACCATATAAATTTAAAAACCCAAAAAAAAAAATATCTTCGATTTCTTATTTTCTTTTTTTGAAACAAGAAATTTGAAGAAGATCAAAACTCTGACTTATCTAATTAATACACAGGTCTATTCCGAATTGCACAATTCGACAGCTTTTGTAAAAGAAAAAGGAAAAAAAGAGTGCGAAATTTACAACCTCTTCGATCTAAATCTTTGAAATTAAGTTGCATGGTATGAAATATAGAGCGCGAATTTAACTCCTCAGAAAATTATATCAATTTTATGTGAATTCCAGTAATTAGTCCACCCTATAGAGAGGAGAATTAGCCCAGAGAAACCTTTTAAAAAAATTAGTTATGTTAAATAAATGGATTTTGTCACAATAAAATGCATGGAACCAAATGAAATTAATCATAGTAAGAGTTGATCTAAAAAAAAGAATACAACTTACTTTGCACGAGGAGCAGGAGCAGCAGAAGCATCCTTTTCCTTCTTGATCTCCACCTGATCATCTGCGGCTGACCGATGCTCCTCGTCATTTTCAGACGAGAAGTTGAGCTTCAAATCCACGGTTTCCGAAAAGCCTCTCTTCCCATTACTACTACTACTACTCTTCACGCCTTGGTCGCCGTCTTTCGGCGCTCCGGGCAGTCCCAGACGCAGCTCCGTCTCTTCGAAATTTATCAAGCTGTAGTACTTCCGTTCCTGTTCTTGCTCATGAACCACACCACCACCCATAGCAGCAGTACTAGTCATCACTAAATGACAAAAATATCCTCCACCTTCACCGAGACGCTTCGAGTTCTGTAGCTTTCTGAAGAGGTTAAGTGATCTTCTTGGTGTGCTGGTGAAGAGGGTGCAAAGAGTGAAAACGTGTGTGACTTTGGAGTTTGGAACAAGGCAAAATTAGGTCGGAGGAGGAATGATATATTATGGCTCGGAAATAGAATCTTTTAGGACTTCGGAGGGCTCAGATGTGTCCACGTGGAGGGGCGCAGTTAGGTGGATCGGCCTCGGCGTGTCGGAGAACTGATGTCACGGGTGATGTCACGCGTCGGAATGATTGTGGGTGAGGCAAGTGGACATAGGACAACTCGGCTCTGTTTGCCTTTTTATTTTGTTTCCTTGGCCTACCAATAATTATTCCCTAATTCCAAATTTTAAAATAAAAATACGGTTTGATAAATTATTGCGAAATTTAATCCTTTCTTTTAACAAAACTGTTCTACTTTTCTATTGCCAAACTTCACTAATTATTAGAAATTCTTGTTACTTTTCTCTTTTTGGAGACCATTCTTGACGGATGAGCTGGTGTACGTGGACAAAAAAAAAAGATGTGTGTTACTTTAATCATTCGAAAATAATTTTTTTGTTAATTTGCCAAATAAAATTGATTATAATGTTTACTTTAGTCGCTCGTATATACACGATGCATCACAAAAGTAAGATGATTATTGTTCGAGACTCGGTTCAAATAACTGCTCAATACGCATAGACATCGATCTATGTCAAGCGAATTTAAAGTATATCCTGAATGCAGAGTAAAAAAAACAATAACGTCTATCTCTTATAAATATCCTCGAGATATTTGTCCAGTATTAAAGCTTTGCCTAATATATTCTTCTCGAAGTTTTTGATCTAATCGATCAAATTATCCAACTTCACTATCAAACTGCACAGTAAACTTAGACGTACGTGCTTTTTCTTATCTTACCCTAAACCCCAAATGCTCTACTTTTGATCTGGCTAGGTCCATGAAAGGAACAAACAGGGGGATAATGGTTAGGCACATAGTACTTCTCATCTCATAAGATAATGTCAACTACAATGCCCTAATAATACAACGTACTCTAAAGGAAGAGAGAAGGCATAATGGTCCGTGTATCCAACCTTTTCGAATTGCTCTCTATCATAATATATAGGATAAGTCCTTAATTCTCCAATAATAGTAAATGAGATTAATAGTAAGACGAGAAAAAACGCAACTAATTTCACTCAAACAACAGTATATATAACACATATTATCATTTTTACGGTCATGGTTAAAACTGAATTGAGGATGATAGTAACTTAACAGTTGAACTCTATGATTTTATTTTACATACAAAAACCTTTGGCAAAAAAAAAGAGCACAAGACATAAACCGTTTGGATTATTTGATGTAGGATAAAAAAATGGTCAATTTAACCCTAAAAAGATTAAAATAAACAAGCGGCGCAAAATTAAAAAGAATGATTGGAATATTGGTAATTTTCGTTCAATGAGGTTATTAGCTTATGGAGTATTCAGGAAATTATGGTTTTGGACTTTTCAGGTGATCCCTTTGGTTACTTACGCTGCGTCATTGTTTAACCAAATTCTTTTTCATTCGTAGCTGAGAAATCAAAATCTTATCAATGTCCACTTTGTGTGGTGACCATCGAAGCACCCATGCACGTCATGGAATGGATAAGTTCCAACTGTTTGCAAAACTAGCCAGAAAATTGAGAAACAAAAACAAAAAAGTTGCAGATTGTTGTGTTGGCAATTAAATTGGTGTATATAAAGGAATAAGACCTATCATATTGTAATTTTTCTTTTAATTTGGACCAACCATATAAGTATATACTATATAACATATAATTGAATTTTCTTGCTTGAAAAATAAAAATATGGAATGGCTTATGGCTAGCCGACATGATAAAACTCAAGTCTTTGTCAAGAGAAAATAAAAAATGAAGACTTCTGGCATCTTATCATTGGTGGTTAGTGGGCCCTTGACAGTCAGTGGACCTGGTCCACTCTTATAAAATGGAATATATATATATATAAGTGCAGGCAGGTTCAAGTATAGCACATGGTTTCCCTAATTCCCTCAGGCGCGTTCAATCTCCTCCCTTGATTTGAACCAAGGAGAAGACTTCCCTGTGTGCTCTACTAAACATAGTTGCAGAGAGGTGGAATGAAATTCGTCCCCATTTCCAAAAAAAAAACCTATTAAAATCCAAGAAAACGATATTATTTTTTTGAGTAGTATCTCATGTGAATCCAAGCGCCTAACATAAACGACATTACGCTTACGCACTCCTGTGGCCACGAAAGAATGGTACCATCGAACTTCCGAGCTCAATTACACAAAAACCAAATTTCATCATATAAGCTATAAATGGCATGCATGCATACAGATGGATGGGGTTACTATATAGCCAACAAAGAAGAAACTGCCCCTTCTCAATTACGCTTAAAGCTGACAAGGCACAGAAAGCAAGAATGACAAGGACCTGGCTTGGATCACCACCACCGAACAAGCTAACAGAGGCCCATGGGCCCTATGACAACTAATCCACAAGTCAGAATCCCTCGTGCGGCGTGGGCCCCCTCCTCTTTATGGCCCATTTGTCACCATCCTAGTCGTCCGTCCTAGCTAGTCTCTCCGAGACCACACACGTGTGGAGTAATGAGGATGGAACCACTAGAAGCTAGCACAATCACCGTCAGAGGACTGACACCACACGTGTGGTGACCATTTGATGGCAGTCAGTAACAGTACGTAGTTTCTGAGTTGTGACTTTTCACCAACTGTGTCATTCACCGTACTGTTTTTGACAGTCAGTACGGACGACGCCGGCACCGTTGGATTCGTATCTTAGTTACTTTCCTGGTAAGATGCAATTTTCACATCAAAACGTATCGTATCACATCAAACGCAAAAGGCAAAACATGAATGTGAATTTGTTGAGGCCACGAGTGGGATTGTTCCCCTCCCACCTTGCCAAAAAATTTAATGCGAAAATAACGACCCTTTCCAAAGATTTGTTGCAAAATTGACTCTTTTTTGGTCCCGAGGGAGACGATGAAATCGAGTTAAATTTGAGAAGATTAGGACCGCACAATTATTTTTGTTGAAAATAAATTACAAAATATTGACGGAATATAATACCAATAAATTACAAAATAATCAGGCACAAATACAACCTATAAAGAAATGACGCCAATCGATCATCTAACTATGCAGCTTGGCGTACACGAAAATGAGCAATTTTGTAAGCAAAAAAATTACACTTATGAGGCTTCAAGTTGACCTCCGGAAACATGTAATCTACCCTTTCAAACTTGAGACGAATTCCAAAAATAGAGGAGAGAAGAATATTGAACATTCTCCAACACACAATTCTCCAATCAAATTCAATCGTGTTTGTGTTATAACTCAAGTAAATATCTTTTCAACTTGCACGCACTTTATTAATCTGAAATTTTAAGAATTAAATATCATCGAGAAATTATCAACTATCAAAAAATGGATGTCTCTCTTTCGCTTTCTTTTTCCTAACTCACTAAAATAAAAAGAAGGTTATTATCTATAAAACATTGTAACAAAGTGAAAATATAAAGTAGTGAGACAGAAAAAAATAAAATAATGAAAAATACGTAGGAGATAAGGAAAAGATGAAGAAGAATAGCTGGATTCGGCTTTAAGAGGCCCATTTTGGTCGGGTCCCAAAGGAAGTGAACCTAACTATTATACTCCATTATTGGAGGCCCATTTTGCTGTCATAATTAAATCAATGAAATTGGTGGACCATTTGTGTCCGTGGTCCCATCTAATTTGATTATTTAATTCACCTAAATTTTCCACCAACTGTTTTTTAGTTTATTTTATTTGTTAAAGCTTATCTTAAGAAAATTCCATGGAGAGGTATCTGTGCTTTGCATTCAAATTGTTTGCTAAAAGTAACGTAACAAAATTTAGTGGAGTCGCAATTATTGGAAGAATAATCAATAGTTCTACCCTTTCCCATCGGAAGAATGGTCAATAGTTCTACCATTTCCCATCGGAAGAATAGTCAATTGGTTACTTGGACGCTCATATTTCATAGATTTACAACGTTATTAAGGTTGCTTCTAGCATTATTGTTTGTCTCTAGTACGCCTCTCAGCAAATGCAACTGTGAATTCATTCAAATGTGCTGATAGACGACCTATTTAAGTTTAAAAATTAATGTCTCCGTTAGATTGCTTCACTTATTTAAATGTGTATTAAAAATTCTGAATTTTGACTTTATTTCATTCAACTTTTAATTTTTATGAGCTTCAATAATCAAGCCCTCTTGTTGTTGTCAATTTTTTTATATTAAGAAAAAAAGGAAAATTTGGAATAGGGATAGAAAAATATGGTAGAGTCGAAACAAACGGAGGGATTCAGGCAATGGCTCATGGCTCAGATCACCCATACCCACATGCACAAACTGCCCTAACTTTAGCCCTAATTAAAGCCATGGCCACACCATGCCTTGCCCATCAACGACAGCCCATGTGGGCCCTGAGTCACATGGGATGCACCCACCCACCCTGTGGATCCAACGTACCAAAATTAATCAAATGGTTGATTCTGGTCGTTGGATTTGTTAATCAAAGTCTTCAATATGGGCGGCTAAGCCATGTCCCAAGCTTGTCCCAATATGCAAGGACAACCGCCTCAAATGTGCCGCTCGTGTAACAAACACCATAGCTGCCCATGTCTCTATTAAGTCGCTGCCTTCACGCTATCTTTTAGTGCGTGACATCTACTCTCTCAAATTAAAATATTTGCAAATTCACATGTAATTCGAGGTGCAACTTCCTAGCTGGGATTTTAGATTCAATTTTGGGCTATGGTGCAGTAGGAAAATGTGCGATTTGATTATAAGGTCGCGAGTCACGCATTGCAGAATCATTTATGTAAAAGAATAAAAGACTATAATGGTCTACTTCTTCACATTCATTGTACAATGTATGTCTACTCTAGTGCTGTTAATTGATAGAGATAATCGAACATAAATAAAAATTATTACTTACTAGCCTTTCTACATGCGCTTTGCACGTATGAAAGGGCTGCGCTCGCACGTGCGATTATTTGCACAATTTTTAGTTTTTTAGACTTTATACTTTGCAAAAATGAATTTCAAATTAGTTGTCGAATTTACTCATTTATAGAGATATGAAAAAGTTGTCGCACCGGCCATTCCTTTAAAAAAATATATATAATGTGTTTCTCATGTACTAATTAACATTTTTTATTTAAAAAAAAAAACATAAGATGTAGTGATTCATTTTTTGATAATAAGATTTAATGACTAATTATAAGTAGATGAAAAAAAAAGTAGTGGATTATAGGCAAAACCTTGATTATATAATAAAAAAGTAAAATAAATTTATAGTGGATAATGGGCCCAACTTTTTTAAATATTTTAGTTAATGCATTTACTATTTTATCTTTTATATATGAAATTTAATTTTTTGAATGATATATATTTAGAGGGGCATTCTTGAATGTTTAGAGGCGGTTAAATTGTTTTACACCTAATGATTACCCTATATTATGGAAGCGCGTAATGTGGGTGCACGCGCAAACAAGAGCATGTGGGGAAAGTAACTAGCTAGGTAGTTTTGTTTGAATCCCGTAGACAGTGTCCTTTGCCTTTACGACTTCAACACTTCCTTCCAAGACTCGTATCTATAAAATACCTTTGAGTTTCATTTGGCTCATCACACATTTCAATCTACATCTCAATCCTAAGCCTTCATCAACAGAACACAGAGAGAAGAATCATCATTTGACGGTAGCTGGATCATCATCAAAGTTTGTGAAAGAAGGTCATCAATATTCTATAACATATTTCATCAGAAATCACCAAAGGTTGCTATGGCTTTTGAAGCAGAGGATCTCAACCTTGAAGCCACAGAGCTCAGATTAGGCCTACCAGGCACCAAGGAATCCGAGCAACAAAAGACGAACAACAAAAGAGCATTGCCAGTTGAGCCTGAATCCAATGCTTCTTCAGCTCCCAAGCCTCCTCCCTCCAAGTAAGCAACCTAGCTAGCTACTATCATGATTCGATCAACATGTTCTTAAATCGTCTAGATGAGCTAATCTTGTATAATCCTCTATTTAGTAAAGATTCATGTACTAAAATAGTATATGTGTATGTTGGTATTGCAGGGCACAAGTAGTGGGGTGGCCGCCGGTGAGATCAAACCGGAAAAACTGTTTCCAGGCGAAGAAAACGGAGGGGGAAAGCGGTGGGATGTACGTGAAAATCAGCATGGATGGGGCTCCTTATCTTAGAAAAATGGACTTGAAGGTTTATAAAGGATATCCAGAGCTGCTCAAAGCCTTGGAAGACATGTTCAAGTTCAAAGTCGGTGAATATTGTGAGAAGGAATTAGGGTACAACAACAGATCGGAATTTGTGCCAACTTATGAAGACAAAGATGGGGATTGGATGCTTCTCGGAGATGTTCCATGGGAGTAAGTTCAAATATCTCTTTTTTTTTTATTAACTCTAATTCCAAGTTCTTCTTCCAAAAAAACTCGAAGCTTATATGGTATTGTTTTCTTGATGTTCAGGATGTTTATTACTTCATGCAAGAGGCTCAGAATAATGAAAGGCTCAGAAGCTAAAGGCTTAGGTTGTGCGGTGTGATCGATCCTTCAAGACTGAAACACATGCATACGTAGATTGAAGAGATTGAACAGACTGCTTGTGGCTTGAGCTTTCGGCTTGAGCTGAAGAGACTTATCAGATCGAGATGTCGATCATGGTCTTCCATTGTAACATGCAGAAAGATCAGAAAAAGAATTGTCAAAGAAAAAGATCGAAGGAGGAAATTAATTAAGTTAAGCTTTTCATGTGAAGTTTAATTTGTCATGTTCTCTTCTAAAGGAACTGTACGTAGAAAGAACAGAGATTAACGATAAAAGGTTGAACAAAAAAAGTTTCACAATTTTCTTTTCATTACATCAAGGAAAAGGTGATATTGTACAAAAGTTTTTAAGGATGATATATATGATGTGCTGGACTTTGGAAGTAAGATTTCTGGGTGCTTAATTGCTGATATATATATATGTTCGACATTTTCCCTTGCAATAGCCAATAGGTACTTCATTTCCATGAGATGATCATCAAATCATCAAAATTTTATTAAGAGAGGCTTTCATACATCCGCTAATAGAAAAACGAATTACAATACAAAACCACGATAACTAAGCTAATCAAAGCTGCATGCAAAAGGCAAGACATGAATCCAAATTCGTTCAAAATCTCGTCTATAATTGAGAGACCCAAAAGCATCGGCAATTAAATTCGCTTTCATACTTAAAAATATGTTGACGCTTTTACCGATGAATTATTCGTTAGCAAAAGTGTGTTTTTTTAAACGCTATTAGAGACGAATTATTCGTCGGTAAAAGTTGTTTTTTTTTATAGAAGGTTTTGTGCCGACGATTTATTCGTTGCCAATGCTGTGTCCCTTTTAATTTTTTTATGTCGGCTTTCACATAATTATTTAGTAATCATTCAAATCCTAGATCCAAGAATGTCACGCCTTCCTCTCAGACAATCAATTTGGGATTACCTTTACTAGGGCTTTAGCATACCTTGCTCTTATAGATGGTTATAAACCTTGAGTAGAGACTAAGGCACATTAATGGATGTTAAATTCTTAGCACCATGGATGAGAGCGTTCCATTATCATCTTTAATTATAAAACCTCTGCTGCAAGTGTATGGTACGGTAGACGGTAATTATCATACAGTATTGGGTTTGCGATGAGGCAGAAGTTGACGAAGAAGTAGCTGAACATTCAACACAAGTGACATAACCTTGCAAAAGAAGAAAGGACACCCTGTCATCATATAAGGGGAAAAGAGAAAGAAAGAGAGAAACAGAGCTAGGGTTAAAGCCGGGGTGTGCAAAATCCAGGAACATCCATCGATCGACAAGGCCTGGTTGTATGTGTAAGGCAATGAAGTGGTTTTCCGTTGCTCGGGATCCCAAACCCTAGGCGGCATGTCAACGCGTGAACTTTGGAAATTGGCGCATTTGCGGAGGAAATAATATACCACCAAAATTGGTGTGTTTGCAAAGAAAAGAATAATGTTCCTTCACTTCCTTGTAATCGCGTCATATTTGTAAGAACTTTCTATTTTCAAATTCGCCTTTGTATGACATTTTAACTTCATAAGAAAAACACACTAAAAGTTCATGCGGAATTTATTGAACTTTTAATTCGGAATAATGATATATATCGTTCTATGTATCGTGATTATGTTATGTCACATAAATTTCACCTAATAGTAACACTGATATTTCGAAATTGAACAAAGTTGTATCGATCATCAAAGAAAAGTAAAGAACAATGGAGTTAAACGAAATGTGAAGATTGGTTCAATATGATTCCTCCGAAAACTTCCTCCGCCTTCACCTTTGATGGGTTTGGTCTCGGGTGTAGGAGAAGATTCTCCCTCTAGTCTTTACTTCTCTTTTTGTAATAAAAAAAAAAAACAAAATGTGAAGAGGTTTAAGTGAATGAGAGGGCTTTTGTCCTCGCAAGAAGAAGAAGACAGTCAGACTGTCACAACAGACAGACAGCCACCAGCAGAAAATGGCAAAAGGAAAAGTCATTGGCCACGTGGCAAATCTTTTTACCAATATATATATACTCACTCACCAATCAGTGCAAGCAATCACCATTTTTTACCGTCTGTCTCTCCCTCTCGTTCTCTCTCTCTAAACTCGAAGTCTCTCGAAAGTAAAAAAATTCCAAAGTCAGAATTCAAAAGCCAAACTAAACGAACCCAGAGAGAGAGAGAGAGAGAGAGAGCGAGAGCTGAAGGAGCAGCGGGCTCGATTCTCTCTCTATATCTGAAACCCTAACAGCCTATTTCAATGTTAGTTAGGGATATTTGAATCCCCCAATTGGGTTTCCGAATTCCGAAACCAGAGAGAGAATGGCGTCGGAGCTAGGGCAACAGACGGTGGACTTCTCCACCGTGGTCAACCGCGCCGCTGAGGAATCATTCCTCTCGCTGAAGGAGCTCACGGAGAATTCTAAGGCGGCGGCGCCGGACCTTTCCGATACCGATAAGAAAATCGGGCTGCTCAAGTACTTGGTCAAGACCCAGCAGCGCATGCTCCGACTCAATGTCCTCGCCAAGTGGTGCCAACAGGTCTCACTGTCTCACTGTTTTCTGGGTTTTCAATTGGGACTGGAAATTTTGAATCTTAGATCACTCTGTTATGAATTGTGCGTATGCTCTGTTAGGGCTTTTCTTTTTTCGGGTCGGAGAGTGTAAATTTGAATTCTTCTCTTTAAGTGGGTTCATTCGAAGGTTTTTACTTTCTGATTTGGGCTAGGAATATATAGGGTTTCTTTGCATAAAGTTCATGCCTCAAAGATTATAGGTTTAAGTTGTTATTTCTTGGTTGAAATTTCTTTTAGGGTTTTGATGTTTTTGTTGCTAATGGGTTCCAAGGTTTTGATTTGGTGGTTAACTGGGATAGAAGATTGTTCATTTTTCTTAAATTTTTGTCAAATAATGTAACTTGCGTCTCTTTGGAGTTGAGAATAAATGATTTTGTAGGGGTGAGGGGTTATCCTCATCTTGAAAATGTTATGTTCTATTTTCAGAAGAAAAAATACCATTCATTCTTGAAATCATTAGTCAAGTCAAAATCAATTGGCACTTAGAGGCCTATGTTGGCTCAAAATCAAATGAATCTTGTGAGGTGAACTAGTAGTTATATCCTCGGTCCACAGTAGTTTCTTTGAAGTCAAAATCCGATGCCCTTATTGGTTGGTTCATCAACTTCTGTCCCATGACACATCATTCTTGTGTTGTTGAGTGTAGAGTTTACTATGTGTTTCTGATTCTTAAGTGCCTCAAAATTTATTTTAATTCCTGTAAGCACATTTCCTTTTGCAAGCAATTTGTTTTTTTTTTCCAGCTATATTGTTTATTATCAATTCCTTTCTATTTGCAGGTCCCGTTAATACAATATTGTCAGCAACTTACTTCTACTTTGTCAAGTCATGATACCTGTTTCACTCAAGCAGCAGATTCATTGTTTTTCATGCATGAAGGTCTACAACAAGCTTGTGCTCCTGTTTATGATGTTCCATCTGCAATTGAAATCCTCCTATCCGGATCATATCAGCGGTTACCGAAATGTATAGAAGATGTTGGTACTCAGAGTTCACTAAGTGAGGATGAGCAGAAGCCGGCTTTGAAAAAGCTGGACATGCTTGTGCGGAGACAATTACTAGAAGTGTCAATCCCGAAAGAAATATCCGAGGTTAAAGTCTCTGATGGTACAGCACAGCTTCGTGTAATTGGGGAATTCAAGGTTTTAGTTACTCTTGGCTACCGAGGGCACCTATCAATGTGGAGGATACTGCACTTGGAGCTGCTTGTTGGCGAGAGAGGTGGACTTATAAAGCTAGAAGAATTGCAGCGGTATACTATTGGGGATGATTTAGAGCGCAGAATGGCTGCTGCAGAAAATCCGTTCAAGACATTATACTCTTTTCTACACGAAATGTGTGTTAAACTTGTTATAGACACTGTCTTAAGGCAAGTACAGGCTCTTCGGCAAGGGAGATGGAAAGATGCAATCCGATTTGAGGTCCTATCTGATGGGAGCACCGGTCATGGAGGGAGTTCTGGCTCTGCGCAATTAAATCAAGATGGAGAAACTGACACATCTGGTCTACGAACGCCAGGGTTAAAAATTGTATACTGGTTAGATTTTGATAAAAACAGTGGTATTTCTGATTCATCATTATGCCCGTCTATAAAAATTGATCCAGGACCAGATCTGCTGATAAAGTGTGTTCATAGCACATTTGTGATAGATCCGTTAACTGGAAAGGAGGCAGAATTTTCTCTCGACCAAAGTTGTATTGATGTTGAGAAATTGCTTCTGAGAGCCATATGCTGTAATAGATATACTCGTCTTCTTGAAATTCAGAAAGAGCTGTTGAAAAACGTTCAAATCTATCGAGGTGCAGGGGATGTTGCTTTTCAGTCCCATGTCGAAGAAGCGGACGCTGACCTTAAAAAGGTATTTTTGTTTTTTCTTGTGACTTGTGACTTGTGTCTTGTTTCTTTAATCTGGTTATTCTTTTTTCTCCTCGATTGTAATCTGGGGATACTACTGTTTTCTCTTTCATATGTTTTTTGGGGTTCATTTTGTTCATATTTTGATTTCTCTGATTCTCTATGCAGAAAGATTGTAAGTCAGATGTCAGAGAATATGAAGGGCATGAAGTGTTACGTGTGCGTGCCTATGGATCATCATTTTTTACTCTGGGGATAAATATAAGGTATCTTTATTTGCTTATTAGGCCGTAGTAATTTAGTATAGGAAATTGGAATAAAACTTTGATTCTATGAACTACATAGAAAAGGTTTTGACAGCTAAAAGTACTTCTGGCTAGACATTGGAACAAGCTCTTCGTATGTTTTGTAAAAGTTGGTCTGTTTATTTTTTTTATTTTGATGATTTTTTTTAGAAAGAATCTTAGCACATAAATGCTGGACAGTGTTGCCTTAGTGCAATTTTGATGTACTTCTGCAGAATCTCTTATATAACATCTTTGACTTGCAGGAATGGCCGCTTTCGTCTTCAGTCCTCCCGGAATATTCTTGCTTCTTCGGCATTTTTGTCTGAATGTGAAGATGCTTTAAATCAGGGAAGTATGACTGCGGCTGAAGTTTTCATTAGCTTGAGAAGCAAAAGTATTTTGCACTTATTTGCATCTATTGGAAGGTTTTTAGGCCTTGAGGTAAAACATTCCCTTCTTCTGACTTATATTTTGTTTTTATTTTTTTATGAAGATAATCATTGGGTGCTGCATTTTGCATAGTTGAGGATTAAGTATATGCATGAATTCATCTGATGTTTACAACAATATAATACACGATCTGTACTTTTGCAGGTGTATGAAAATGGTTTCCCTGCAGTTAAAGTACCAAAGAACATTTTGAATGGTTCATCTATGTTGCTAATGGGGTTTCCAGATTGTGGGAGCTCTTATTTTCTGCTGATGCAACTTGATAAGGATTTCAAACCCCTTTTTAAATTGCTTGAGACTCAGCCCGATTCTTCTGGAAAAGCTGATTCTCTTAATGACCTAAATCATGTGATACGGATCAAGAAAATCGATGTTAACCAGATGCAGATGCATGAAGATGATATGAATTTAAGCTTGCTTGACTGGGGAAAACTACAATCCTTATTGCCTAGCACTGGGAGATCTAGTCTGTCATCTGAAAGTGGTCTTCTTACGGATATCAGCCTTGAGGGTTCTATGCCAATTGCAGGGTGTCCACCCTCAAGTTTTTCTTCTGTGGTTGACGAAGTGTTTGAACTGGAGAAAGGGCTATCTGCAACTTCATTCTCACTTCAAAATGTCTCTTCGTCATTCAATGCATCGTCTGCTTCTCATTTTGGCTCTGTTCCGATGAATCTTCATTCCATAAAAGCTGGAAGTCCGGCTTCCAAATGGGAGGGAGGTATGCAGATATCACAGTTAAACAGTGCTGCGAATGTTTCTAGTATGGCGACCCATTATAATGGATCCTTATATTCATCGAGTAACTTGAAGGGCCCCGTACAGTCTGCTTCTCTCAGTTCTCTATCTTCTGGCCCTGGAAGGAGTGCCTCTGTGAAGAAAATATCTGTTTCAAAGTCTGAACAGGATTTGGCTTCTCTTAGGTCTCCACAATCAGTAGAGTATGGTTCTTCTACTTCAATGGATGAAGATCACCTGAGATTTATGAGTGATACTTCAAAGGGTGCAATATATGGGATTAGATCTTCCCACCTATTATCTCCACCTGGTCCAAGTGGCCCCCGAATATCCGGGCCAGGCATGAGACCTAATGGAACAAATTCACCTACGGGGCCTCTAATTGGATCTTTCAGAGTTGCTGGATCAAACTCTTGTGTAACAACTCCTGCATGTAAGCTACTTTCTCTGTGATATTTATAGTAAGTGGGATATATGCATTTTCATTTACTACTAAATAAACTTTAGCAGCATATTTACTAGAAAGCTTCTTTTTTTTCCAGCCCAGGCACCAGAATCTGGAGTCTGCCATGGCCCTAATCATGATGTCTCAAATCATGATAGAAAACTTCGAAAGCGTACACTTACAGAAATGTTGACTTTGATCCCATCACTGCAAGGTGTGGAAGCCAATTCAGAGTCTTGTAAAAGGAGGAAAGTTTCCGAAGTAGATTATGCTCAGCACTCTTCATCACAGGTGTTAATGTCAACGGATATGACTTCGAAAACCGATTTATACAGTTACGGGGATCTTATATCTGAAGCTAATAAGGGAAATGCACCTTCTAGCATTTATGTTTCAGCTCTTCTTCATGTGGTCAGGCACTGTTCACTTGGTATTAAGCATGCCAGACTAACTAGCCAGATGGGGGTTCTGGACATCCCTTATGTTGAAGAAGTGGGGTTAAGGAGTACATCTTCAAACATATGGTTCCGACTTCCATTTGCCAGAGGTGATTCGTGGCAACACTTGTGCTTGCGACTTGGCAGAGCTGGAAGCATATATTGGGATGTTAAAATAAATGACCAGCACTTCAGGGATTTGTGGGAGCTTCAGAAAGGAAGCAATAGTACACCTTGGGGTTCTGGTGTTCGTATTGCCAATACATCTGACATCGACTGTCATATTCGTTACGATCCAGAAGGTGTTGTTCTCAGTTATCAGTCTGTGGAGGCTGATAGTATAAAGAAGTTAGTGGCAGATATCCAAAGGCTTTCTAATGCAAGAATGTTTTCCCTCGGTATGCGGAAACTGCTTGGAGTAAGAGCAGATGAGAAGCCAGAAGAAAGTATAAACTCTGATTTTAAAGCACCTGGAGGCAAAGGTTCTTTTGAGGGAGCTGATAGATTATCTGAACAAATGAGAAGGGCATTTAGAATTGAGGCAGTTGGACTTATGAGTTTGTGGTTCAGTTTTGGATCTGGTGTCCTTGCTCGCTTTGTTGTTGAGTGGGAATCAGGTAAAGAGGGTTGTACTATGCATGTATCTCCTGACCAACTTTGGCCTCATACCAAGGTAAATTCACAATTATTAATTGTTTTCTAATTCTTTCGGCATTTCTAATTGGTTGTTGTTCGGGTTAACCTCGTGTTAAGGCCTTAAGGGTATTTGAAATTGATTAGTCTTTTATACATATTCTGCATATGCTTTCTACAATTCTACCAGACAAAATTGGTAGATATAATTTTCAACGTTTAGCTGGTAAGTTTTTCTTAGTGCCTTAAAAAACTTTTCATAATGGCTGAAGTGGTACATCAAAGTTATTTTCATGGAACTTGTAAAGTTGTAATACAGAATGTGTTTCTGACCAGTTTTTGACAAATGCATTGAAAAATTGTAGATTATTTTGTCTTTGGTTTTTCTATTATAGATTTAACTCATATTTCCCACAAATTTCTTTCATTTTAAAGACTTGCATTTGTGAAGGTAACTATTTTCTCTCTCTTCAGTTTCTGGAAGATTTCATAAACGGAGCTGAAGTTGCATCACTTTTAGACTGCATTCGCCTCACTGCGGGTCCCTTACATGCTCTTGCAGCTGCAACTCGACCTGCACGAGCTGGTCCTTATCCACCTGGGGTAGCAGTTCTCTCTTCTGTCCCAAAGCAGGCCGGGTACATACCACCCCAGGGCCTTATGCAAACCAGTTCAACCACAAATGTTAGTCAGTCTCCTTCTGGCCCTGTTGGGAACTCTGTTTCATCTGCTGCTACAGGCCCTCTTACAAATCTTAGCCTTCATGGGGCTGCAGTGTTAGCTGCTGCTGCTGCTGCTGGCCGAGGTGGACCCGGCATTGTACCTAGCTCACTGTTGCCCATTGATGTTTCCGTTGTGCTACGTGGCCCTTACTGGATACGAATAATATATCGGAAGCATTTTGCAGTTGACATGCGCTGTTTTGCAGGAGATCAGGTTTGGTTACAACCAGCAACGCCACCCAAGGGGGGCCCTTCAGTTGGAGGGTCATTACCTTGCCCACAGTTTCGGCCATTTATTATGGAGCATGTGGCACAAGAATTGAATGGTTTAGATACTAATTTCACTGGTGGTCAACCGACTGGACTGGCAAATTTAAACAATCAAAACCCCAGTGCAGGTCCCCAACCATCTGCTGTCAATGGAAATAGGATTAACCTCCCTAGTTCTGCTGCATTGTCTAGGACAGGCAACCAAGTAGCTGGTTTAAACCGTGTTGGAAATGCTCCTCAAGTATCCTCAAGTTTGGCTGTTGTGAATTCTTCAGGGATGCCTTTACGTAGATCACCAAGTGTCCCTGCTCATGTGAGAGGAGAATTGAATACAGCCATTATTGGTCTTGGAGACGATGGGGGGTATGGAGGTGGTTGGGTTCCCCTTGTTGCTCTTAAAAAGGTGTTAAGAGGTATTCTCAAGTACCTTGGAGTGCTATGGCTGTTTGCCCAGCTGCCCGATCTATTGAAAGAGATTCTGGGGTCCATTTTGAAGGACAACGAAGGTACACTTCTAAATTTGGACCAGGAGCAGCCTGCTTTGCGTTTCTTTGTGGGGTAAGTGCTTTTCCCCCCTTAATCGTTATTCATATCTCAGAAAGTTTTTTTTTATTCTAATTCTTATGGTAGGTGCCAACCGTGCTATGTAGATCATGTACTCTCTTTTGTTGTGGTAATGACCTGTGCTCATTCTATTTGGTAACAGAAACGAAAATTTAAATAAATATGCCAAAAGAAAAAAAAGAAAAAGGTTGTTTATTTTTTTAAGGAAACAACAAGAAACAGAAAGGGTTATAGACACTGCAGTGATTTCTGGTACATGACTTGCAGGAAGGAAATACAAATTTTAACCAATTTCATATGTATAAACATCCCCATTTATGTTAGGTATCTATGCAATGAATTTCCAGTTAGGGTTTTGAATGAGAAACATAATTATTACTATTGGCCTTATGTTTTCCTCAATAGATGGAATAAGAGTTGTATCTTAAACTTAGAGATATGGATGTTTTACGCGTACCTTGACTGACTGAGTTTCTTGCCCTTCTGTTTAGAGATGCTTTGGATATTAATTCATGGTTGCTTTATTGCCTGCCTGCACTGTTTTCTTCATGGACTACACCGATTCTAATTTCGCAACCTATCTAGAACCTTGTGATTTTTTTTTGTCCTTTTCTTTTGGAGTTGATTATGTTATATTACACGATTATGAAGCAAGTCTAGTAGCTTTTTTATCTGATTGCTTGTGTTTCTGCAGTGGCTATGTATTTGCAGTAAGCGTTCACAGAGTTCAACTTCTTCTTCAAGTCCTGAGTGTGAAAAGATTCCATCATCCGCAGCAGCAACAGCAGCAAAATCCAACCACTGCTCAAGAGGAATTAACTCCATCTGAAATAGGAGAAATTTGTGACTACTTCAGTCGACGTGTTGCATCAGAGCCTTATGATGCTTCTCGTGTTGCATCATTCATCACTCTTCTGACCTTACCCATATCAGTTCTAAGAGAATTCTTGAAATTGATAGCATGGAAAAAAGGACTAGCCCAGGCACAAGGTGGTGATGTAGCCCCTGCTCAAAAACCCCGTATTGAATTATGTCTTGAATATCATGCTGGCTCGAATATGGATGAGAACTCGGATAATTCATCTGTTGCCAAAAGTAATATCCATTATGATCGGTCCCACAACTCGGTTGATTTTGCACTGACTCTTGTTCTTGATTCTGCTCACATACCCCACATAAATGCCGCAGGCGGTGCAGCATGGCTGCCTTACTGTGTGTCAGTGAGGTTGAGGTATTCATTTGGCGAAAATCCTAATGTGTCGTTTCTTGGTATGGAAGGAAGCCATGGAGGCCGAGCTTGCTGGTTGCGAATTGATGACTGGGAGAAATGTAAACAAAAGGTTGCTCGGACTGTGGAGGGTTGTTCAGGAGGAGACAATAGTCAAGGAAGGTTGAGACTTGTTGCTGACTATGTGCAAAGAACGCTACATATTTGGCTTCAAGGTTTGAGGGATGGTGGTGGGGTTAGTGCAACCTCTGGAGGCACATGACTGGCTTATATTCATGGCTGATGTTCCGATTTTTTGGTTCTCATAGATTGTTGCAGGCGAAACTCGTAGCGATAGTGGTGGCCGTAGGATACATGGGGAGTGTTTGAATGGGTGCTTGGAGAGTTTGCAGTGAGATAGCGTCTAGTAGAATGATGGAGTTGCAGATTAGCGTGGAAATTGATGCTCCGACAGGCCTTCCAACTCTTTTGTTAGCTTAATTTGGATACATGGGTTGTACAATATTTTGGATCTTATCTGATAATTAGGAATATTGTATCAGATTATTGTTTGTTGTTGTAAATACACTGGGTAAAATTTTGTTCTTCTGGAGTAGGTCAGTTCCTAATGGATACTTACAAACTGTAAACACAAGCTCCTGTGCTAAATAGAACTTTTACAGTTACTAGTAATTTGAATCAGCACTTGATCATTTTTTTTTCACGGGTTTCCTAAAATGAACTGCTGAAGAACTTGAACACTGGGTATCAGTGAGAATTTGATATTATACATAACTAGCACAGAAAATCAGTATCATCCAACTTCATTTCACTTTTGAGACACTGCAAAATAACAAAGATGTCTACCCACCTCGGATGCCGCTTATCCGCAGCAACAAAGTCATGGATAACTCCATCAACAACTAGGCTACTGCAACCTGCGGTCTTCTTCACTCCTCTGATTTCCATGATTTCTCTAATCTCATCCGAGTAGCTCCACCTCCCGCAGGCAGCGTATATGTTAGACAACAATACATATCCGCCTTCTTTCTCAGGCTCTAACTTGAGTAGCTCTGTGGAAGCTATTTCAGCTAGTTCCATGTTTCCATGAGCTCTACAAGCACTCAGCATTGCTCCCCACATGTTTCGACTCGGTTTTATTGGCATCTTTTCAATCACATGTTTTGCCTCTACCAATCTCCCTGATCGACCTAAAAGATCCACTAAACAGCCATAGTGCTCAACTCCGGGCTCAATGTCAAACATTTTCTTCATATTGTTGAATATGCTGAGCCCTTCTTCCACAAGTCCACTGTGACTACAAGCTGTAAGAACGGCAACAAGAGTCACCCCATTTGGCAATACAACTCTCTGCATCTCAGAAAATAGATCCAGTGCTTTCCTTCCATAACCATGGAATGCAAATCCAGTGATCATTGTCGTCCATGTGGTCACATCTTTTTCTGCCAATCCCCTAAAAACCATGAATGCTCTTTCTATGCTCCCAGCCTTGCAGTACATGTCTATTAACGCGGAACCCAAAAATGCATCTATTTTCATCTGCATTCTCAAAATCAACCCATGCATCCATTTCCCTTGGTCCAGTGCTCCGATTTCTGCTGCGGCAGAGACCAAATTAACCAAAGTGATATTATCAGGCCTCACGTTCTCTCTAACCATGTTGTTGAATACCTTGATTACCATCACATAATCACCCATCTTGGCATAGCCAGAAATCAACGAATTCCAAGAAACAAGATCCCTTCTCGGCATTTGCTTGAAAAAATTGTGGGCAAGTTCTAAATTGCCAACCTTAGCATACCCTGCAGTCATGGTGTTCCATGCAACAATATCCTTCTCCACTAAAGCATTAAAAACATTTTGGGCAGTCTCCAGTTTATTTAACTTCACATACATGTCTAGAAGAGCATTACTTAAGATCAAATTTGAAGAAGTTATGGCCTTCCTCCTCTCAATCCATGCATGTACAGACATTCCCAGTCGAGCATCTCCTAATAGTCCACAACACATAAGAAGTCCTAGAATGGTAAAGTCATCCGGTTTAAGACCTAAACCCATCATTTCATAGAAAAGTTTTAGAGCCTCTAAAGAATATCCCTTCTTGGCATAACCAACGATCATGATATTGAATGAAACCGTATCTGGTGTTGGCAGATCATGGAAAACCTGGTGAGCAAGCAAAGTTTGTCCTTTTTCAAGATACATCTTGATAAGGGTGTTCTGCAGGTATCCCTGTGACAACAAACCTGTAACTATGGCATGACAGTGAATCTGCTTTGCATCTGATACACATTCAGATGCTTGGAGCAAGTAAAGTAGGGTGTGTTTATCTGGGTATATCTCAGAGTGGAGCATGGAATTGTATAGCGCAAATGATTGACTTTTAGAGAAAGATAAGGCAGAAATCATGCAATTGTAAATGTAAAGATTAGGATATGGAGTATAGTGATTGAAAAGAAGGATTGCCATGTCTAAATTATCAGGGTATGAGATGGCTGAGAATGTGAGAAGCCTGCTCATGGGAAATGTCCGACCAATTAGACAGGTCCTCATCATCTGCCCCAAAATCTGTTTGAAATGGTACCTTGTACTGCATTTCTCAAGCAAAGCAAGAGCTGGGTGATTGAGTTCAAGAGCAACAGTCGGATCCCAGAGGGTCCTGCTGCTCATTGAAGCTGAACTTAAAAGGCGGATACCTCGCGCATATTGGTACATGCTCAAATACTCAAACACTGTCTGTGAACAACTATAAAACTCAAATGCAGGTTGACATACTTCTGTATTATTCCAGATGCATCATCTCCATTCTCATGGCTCTAATCTAAACATAAATAGAATCCCAACTGATATTGATGCATTAAGCAATAACCAATCATATATTCCAAAAAGCACAACTAAATTCATGTCTTCCCCTACCCCAACAGGAAAAGTCAAATTTTTTCTTCTTCTTTCTCCCTAGTAAATTGTTTCCATCAGTTTTCAGGCTAATACAACATTGATTTTCTTTCTGGGTCTGAAGCAAACATGTCGATACAACTTAATTTCTCAACACAAATTCCATTTCAAGTCCAGAATTGTCAATCATATACTGACGAGCATACTGCAACCATAGTTTTCAGATATAAAATGAACCCAAAGAATCAAAGTATTTCAGTTCAATCGCGCAGCAACTAACAGAAATCAAAGCTCAAACCCAAAAGACTAGCAAAAAGAAAAGAAGTTGCTCACTTATACAGCACTTACCCATCATCAAGGTGAAACTTTTGAAGCGAGAAGCCTAATTTCCATCCAGGAAATGGGGCGAGCGATCCAAACATAATTATTTCGCTGTTTTGTCCAAACCCAGAACTTTTTGAACTAAAGGTTATAGCCCAACATTTGGCCCATCTAATCTCAAGCCATTTTCATTTTTTTTTTAATGTTAAAAAGGTATTAGCACAAAAAGAAAAACAAGAAACAAAACTCAGTTGTAATTTTATAGACAAATTTTTGAGGAAACTTGCTTGTTAAACTTTGGTCTCCAAACAATAGTGTATGTACTATGTAGAACTCCAATGTGGAATCTTGCCCAACAACAAAAAAGAGAGAATGATATTGTTATTTCTTTATCTTCTCCCATTTTCACTTCTTTGTCTTCTGTGGAAGCGAATCAGATTGAGAGAAACTGTTACCATCTTTCTGATTGAAGGTGTCATTTTCTGCTCTCTGACTCCACCCAATAGCTTTTCTCTTTTCAGTAATAATTCAGCAAATTTGAAAAAGGACTCACTTCACTTTTCAAGAAGCAACAAACTAAAATCCATCAATACAAATACTTTTTTTCTTAAAACCAAAAGCTTCCAACACAGCTTTATAAAACAACCAACCATTATCATCTACCTTCAACTTGCATTAAAATTTTCTCAAAATATATCATACACGACCATCCACCCCTTTTACATGGCCCCCTATCCCATTATCCATATAAGAAAATTAAGAGTTCCCACCACCAACATTTTGGTCACACTCAGCACAACTAACCCACTATTGATATTACAACAGGAGCACATCAATTTAGCTTTTGAAAATTCTTCCCTAGACTTGAACATGACAATCAATCCCTTGTTTTACACAACTGGAAAAAAGTAAGGAACAGTTGCAATGACTTGATTGTCACTTCAGTTCTAATGAGTTATAAACTTGACTAGAGTATGAATTACCCATTGTCATGAGTAAGAATGGTGCTAACTAAAACAGAACTTAAGTTGGGGGAGCCTATGAAGAGTTGTGTGATTCTGGCTTGACCATTGTCGTTGCATCCGGCTGATGTGTCCGGAAAATTGCAGGGGCGAGTGATATGGGCATGATGCAAAGTGCCTTGGATTGAAGGTATTGCATCGCAGCTCCTACATCTTCTTCCATCAGCTTAGCTACTTGTTGCTCTGTGCCATCATTTGACCACTTCTCCCATGCTTGTTGATTATTGGTTCCTCCCTCAATCCCCTCTCCCTTCATGAAACCAATAAGTTAATATCCTTAAATTAAATTTGGGTATTCGAAAAATTTGTCCAGAAAAACTCAAGATCAAGTAACAATAGGTTTAGGGCTTCATTGTTCAGGTTTGATTACCTCAACTGCTGATAAGGGTACATCAGCTACAAGCTGAGCCACTGCACCTGCTCCTCCAAGTCTACTCATACTCAAAACCTGTTACTCCAAGAATGAAGAAAATTGTACAAGTTCATATTTTCCAATTTAATTATGACTTCATTGAATTCTAGAGGTTCCAACCAGACAAAGTCATTTCAGCATTGACAAAATAACAATTTCATTGACAAAAAAAGTTTCAATGCCTTTAATGATGTCTGGCATGTGCAACATGACTGGGACCTACCTTATGGTAAAGACATTTTTAAGACTTTGGAAATTGGAAGCTATTACCACACAACTGGTCGGCAGTACAAGTTTTTGAAACAATGATGAATTCAAGATATGCTTTTTACCATTGTGCAGGAAAAAGCTCATTGTAAAGAACCATTTGATAAAGCATGTTTTCAATCTTAAGAAGTCGTTAAAAAACTTTAAACTTGCTATGATTAGTTCAATCATGAATCAATTTAAATTTTGAATAAGCATACCTTTACTTGGAGCCTTAGAAATTTCACATAATCCACGATTTCGTCAAGCATAGCTGCCCTATCTGTCTGCATAAGATGTCATAATATGTCAATACATGTAGAGCTTAAATCTAAAAGGCAAGGCAAATTCCCAACATCACTCATTGCAGACTAAAATAATTGAAATGAAGGCATCCCGCAGAAGCCATTAAAACTGCCCCTTTAGTCACTAACCTTGTTACAACTAGGTACCAATTCCTGCAAAGCCTTCATTCTTTCCGCAATTCTTTCCCGACGTAACTGCACAAAGAATACCATCAGAGTTCTGATATTGGATGCCATGATGAAGTCTTAGGTGTATTAAAAAGACGGTGTTTTTTAGTACTACATAACTAATAGCCACTGGAATTTCTATTAGACACAAAAAAAAATCTAGTTTACCCTCTCAGCAATACTGTGGGGATCTGTTGCTTGGCCTCGTCTTGCTCGGACCCTTGGGCGGATAGCAGGAGGGTGATGGACAGCAGCAGCTGGCCCTGGAGCTGGTTGGCTATGAAACTGCTGTACGCGTCAAAAGTTAACAAATTTATTAGCATTCACTCTTTAATTTATTTACTACATTGACTAAATTTGATGAATTACTAGCTGTATAACCAGAACCAGATAAGTAAAAGCATAATGAGCACTTGCCAGCTGATATTCAGCCCAAAAGCAATGAGCTTTTAAGCACTCTAATTGTTACTCAAAGTCATTTCAATACAAGTTTGATCAAATTGGATTTCCATCCAAACAGTCCATTGTGGAAGGAAGACTATCTTACAAGTCATTTCATATTTACATCTTTTCCAACTTTCCTAGTTCAACACTCCATCAAATGCTTTTTTACAAGTAAGAGATAAACCACACAGCATTTAAGTTAATTATCGACATCTAGTTGCGTAATATCTTGGCATCGAGGACAAGTCAAGATATCCTTGATTTCAAAGAAGAAAATATAATTTTTATTTTTCTTTCGAGAAAATTGAGAAACATATAAAATGAATTATTCATACAAAATTCAACTAAAAACTCTCAGGCACCTCTTAGGGTCATTAACTGAAACATCAAATAATTAAAAAATCCTAATGCCCAGAAAATGTCATACTCATTAAAAACTATTAATAAAAAAATTCAAATTAAAGATCCCCAAATTCTGCAGCAAAATCTTCTCAAGTCAGAATATTCACCACCCAGAAGTAAAAACCATTGACAAAGTCAACCCCATGTGAAGGGCAAGACATGAGTGCACGTCCCCTCACGCTATTCTGGCAACTCCCAGAAGCGCGTGGTCATACAATTAGGCTTCTATGACAAAGATTGCCACTATAACAACACGACTATATCTAATTGTACCCTAGACGGCACAAACTCTTCACACCTGCGAACAATCTCACACGTGTATTGTCTTGCCTGTCGGTACACCTTGTACTGAACAAGCATACCCCACGTTCGCTCAAGCGCGTCTAAAACACACTTCTGAACTACTAAAATAGTACAGTTCGAGAGTCAAAGCTCTAGTTTGTTCAAAAATTATCAGCTGTCCCTGCTGTTCTATAATGCTCCATGCTAGTGAAATTCCGAAAATATGAGTCGCGTTTGATTCAGTAGAGCACCGCATGTATTGATTAATTTAACACCTCACATCTTCGGAGTTTCAATATTCCGAAACACTATAGAACTTATAGACATGAGTAATTGGCTTTTTGGGGACAAAAGTACATAACATGACCCTGGAATATAAAGAGTATCTTTGAACTAGTGAGGGTCAATTTCGTCATTATGAGAATGTTGTTGGCACTTACCTGAGGCTGTGGAGGCGGTGGCGTTGGCCGGACTGAGTGGTTTTGCAAATGTCCAAATGCCGGAAACAAACTTGTCATATGAATCGAATCTCTTTCCTGCCACACCGTGAACTAAAAACATGTCAAATTCACCAAATTAACCTCAAAAATCCATTCTTTATACAAAATCCTGATTCCAAATTCCCAAAGAAAAAAAAAAAGGTGACACTTGACAAAATCTGACATCATAATTGAAACAAAGTGGAGTGAGACTTACATTAGAAGAGTTAGTGTTGTTGTTGGTGGTATTAGTGTTGGGTTCAACTTCATCTCTGAACCTGTCTTGGCCAAGAAAACCCTGCTCCAAATTCAAACCCAAAGGCATGCCCATACCCATCCCAACCGACCCGACTCCTCTGTACCCACCAGCAGCAGAAGAAGACCCGGTTCCGGAGCCCAACTGGAGCACCATGGGCATGGACCCCACATCTCCATAGCCACCAGCTGAGTCAGCACCAGAGCCAGACCCACTATATGTTGATGGCACAGCCAGGATCTGCTCGAAGAAATCGTCTCCAAGTCCCTCAGGCGGATTCCCCGCCATAATTGGTAGTACTAATTAGTCCAAAGTGTTGGACTTTTCTGTAAAGATGAAGACTTTAATGGGTTTGAATCAAAACTAAAGCTGGGTTCTTGAGAAGTGAGAGTGTTGTTGGTGTTTTGTTTATTTTATGGGAAGCATTGGATTTGGGTATTGGTGAAAATGGGTGGTGTTGGACCCGATGACCCGGAAATGGTTTATTGGGGATTGTGCGGTTGGAGCTTTAAGCTTTTTGGGTTTTGATTTTTGAAAGAAGAGAGAGGAGGAAAGGTGGAGACTTGGAAAGGAAAGAGTGGTGGCTCTGAGAAACGTTGGTCTTTTTTAGCTTCTGAATTCTTTTGCTTTTGGGCTCTGAACACTACTGCGTTTGTGTGTGCGTGTGATTTATGGTTTTAAAGAGGAAGAGAGTCATGGACACTTTGAGACAGAGAGAGAGCAATCACAAACTTTGTTTTCCTCTTTTTTAATGTGGAATCGTGGGACTACAACTGACTGCTCTACGCGCAGACAAGAGGCCGTGACTGACGGTTTTCTTTTTTCAAAGTTTGAAGGCAGAAATCAGCTTCGGAGTGAACTCCCTAATCAAATCACTCAGGAATTTGGACTTTTGAATAAGTTTCAATTTCCTTTATTCTCGTTAGACATTACTTTTGTAAGGAGATAATAAGTTTCAATTCCCCGAGTTTGAACTCTGCTAAATACTAGAAAAAAAAACTCGTTTTTCATTCACAAAGCCTTTTCCTTAAACTATGAGTTTATGTTAACACGAACATGGAGTCGGAGAGAATAGAAGTCATGCTAAGACTAAAGAAGATTGGAGAAGAGAAAGACAAGCAACAATCAATCTTACTTTTTCATTTTTAACATTCTATTGTTTTTCTCATCTCCTATGTAATATTATGATTCCAACCGTATATTTTTTAGATCATTACATAAATAAGTTATGATTTGATTGATTTTTTTACAAACTTGGTATTTAAAAACTAAAAAACAAACAGTTGCAACACAATAAGAGAAACATTTTATTGTTGTTTTCCATTTTTGGTTCTTGCTTTTCTCGCATAGGCTCACCAAAATGGGAAATACTTGATCAGGGTGCGTACGAAAACCCTATCTGATTTCCAAAAGACACCATCACAGTCACCAAATTTGTATCATCCAACTTTTAAAACCAGACAAAGAGTGAATCATCCAAATTTACAACCAGAAAATCAGGTTTACGGTTCACTGCACGTAATTTACATATCCATTATTGGATTTGAGTTGTCCTTCTCACTTAGTCATCTTCTTCAAGCCTATCTGTAATTAATCAGGATTAAAACTCACTCCTTGTACGTCTTATGAGGAGAATGGGTTTTCTTCTTTCCTCGAATGGACAGTTTTCCATTATTAAATCTAATCTATACCCTTCAATTTTTGTTTTCTGAAAGAAGAAACTGGTCATAAAGCAGGGTTTGATATCACCATGGCAACCATTCTCCATTGCATATTAAAATTCAATACACAAAGGTTGCTATCTTTTCTAGTTTTTAATTCTTTCACCTTTTCCGGGTCGGTGCCCTATTTTTAGTGGAGTTACTTTCTTATAGTTATAATACAAAGACATCATATAAGCAAACCCTAGTTTGAAATAAACTAGGCTTCAAGAGTTTTCCACAAGGCCAATCCATACATATCATTAGTGCATCATAACCAAGATATAATTATATGGTTTTAGGTCATTTAAATATTGTTGTATGATTGAACCTTTCAAGCAATGAGAGCACAAAGCAGATAATAAACAAATTGTGTAAAGTTAGTGAACTAATAAGTCACACATTTTTCTGGTGAGAAAGATAATCTAATTATTGTATAAATTACTTCCATACTATATAGCTCAAATGAAAACCTGCTAAAAGAGCTTCATGCGTTGGGATAGCACAACGCCAATGAAAACAAAAGTTGGACCATCAATCCATGACCGCTCGTTTCTACCCATCTAGAAAACAGTTTTGGGCTACAAAAGCTAAGGCATTACCTACTCTAGGGAAAGTAACACCCACTTCTCTCTTTCACTTCAAAGCAAAAAGTTTTTTGTTTCTTGTCTTTATTTTGTTCTTTCCTCCCCTTATAATGAGCATAGCAGGCCACTCTGCATAGTTAGAATATGGAACACAAAAACTGTTTTTAAGAAAGCAATTTGAGTTCAAGAGATGGGCCAAAATAAAGCTTTGCATACTTAGCAGAAGGGACTTTTGGTTGATCCAACTTAGCAATTTCTTATAACTCTACGAAAATATCATCAAGGAAGGCACGGCAATCACACAGTAAAAGAAGTAAATTTCCTGCATAACTGATCTACATTGAAAGAATCTTGTTCTAAACTTGTAGCACAACAACAAAAATTAATAATGTTTTAAATACGTGATTACAACCTCATACTTTTTCCTGTGAGCTTGGGACCTTGACTTCTTGTTTTTGTTCTTCACTCACCGTGGTAGGTTCATCTGTGAGAGCCTCTTTGTTAGGCTCAGGTTCTTTTTTAAGCTCTGTCTCAAACTCCTTTGCAGCCTGCAAAGTTTACCGATGAATCAAATACACAAGGAAAGGTCGGCATAAAAAATAAATTAAGTAGAAAGTAGAAATTTTAAATGACTGTGTTTTCCCCTGTAGTTATTCCATTATTTGCTTATTAAAGCACATGGATAGAATGCAGCAACAGTTAAATCAGTCTTTGATTATGCGTAAGCACACTAAAAACTGTAAAAAGAAACCCCATAAATTATCCATTCTTAGTTGTTCTTTTCTACTTTCCCTTCTAAGAGTGTGATATAATATGTAATATGTACTAAAACATTTTGAAAGTGGACTAGTATTTCCTTGGAAATTGATCACCCCACAATGATGTACAGAATTTTACTGGAAACCAAAATGATTCAACCGATATTTTCAAGTTGATTAACAAATAAATGAGCGTCCATTTCTTAATACTATCTTGAGCTTCCCAAAACTAATAGCTTGAGCTCCTTCTACAAAGAAGCAAATTTGTAAGTGAATGCTTCTATCCTCACCATTGCGGGTAAAATTAGATACAAATTTATTCTCAAACAATGTTACCAAAAAGGGGAAACAAAAAAAACTCTTGGCTCTAATTAGGGTTATGGTTTATAGTATACTTGAAATATGGGTGTGTGACTTGTGGCAGTCACTGAATTACTTACTCCTAACTGAAATCAACAGTTTTAACTAAGTTGTTATCTATATGCATCCACATGCTCCTAATCATTTGATCCTCTCAAATTAAGGTATGCTGCAATAACCACTCAAATTAAAGTATCTACATACACCATAGTGCATAGGTAGCACTATATCCATTAAGCCAAGAAAAGTAAGGGAAGAAATTTGTGGTACACAGAAAACAGAACAAGGATTTCACCAAATATTCTTTCAGAGAAAACTTTTACACTATATTTGGTAAAAAGGAAGGATGAAAATGATAGGAAGGATGGGTTATTTTGACAAATATAAAGATTGATGGGGAGGATGGAAAGGAGTGTGTTTTTCCTCATAATGTTCAGTGAGCAGAAAGAGAAGAGAGATCACTGTTTGGTACTGCAGATTAGAAGGTAAAGAAATATTAGAATTTTCTTGTGAACTAACCTTTTTATTTGTTTTCCTTCTTAAATCATCCCTACCAAACATAGTCAAGGTGTTTGAGAGGTTAGGAGGGTGTGTGAATACTGACATCCCTTCATTTTTGCATTTATACCAGCCTCTACTATAACAGTGAATAAACTTTTACTCTGTGTCTCTTCTTCCTAGTTCTTTTATCCCTTCTATGTGTAATGAGTTAGAGAGAATTAGTAGCACATATCAATATCATCAATATTACTGTCATTATCATTTTGAACACCATTTCTAACTCCTCTACCAAAATTCTACTGAATCCCACCTTAAGTGAACTAATGTCCTAAAATATAATATGCTGTAAATTCTACTATGTCTGAGAGATTCTGTAGTTTCTTTCGTAAGAGAGAGGAGGGCAGGTGGTGTAATTTTGTTAAAAGAGAAGACAAAGTCACAAAACCAAATACTACGAAATCCATCTAGTATAACAAACACATGTACATTGTACACTACACACCAACAGTTGTGCCTATTGCAAAAATGACATGGCTAACAGGGTATGATTTCTTTCAATGCATTTATAATCTCGGCCAAATTTTTATAAAGACAAATACAGGGAAGCAACAACAACTTGCTAAAGCTTACAATTCCAGAACAACCAACAATCTAAGGCATTCCAATAATTGCCCCATGGAAATAACATATAAAGAATTCTAACTTTTCATCATTTAGTACCAAAAATATACAAAATTTACTACACTGAACACTAATACATCTAAATTTAATTTGCTTCATATTGAACATTGAACAGATGTTCTAAAATTTCTTCCTCTTCTACACTGGCCTTCTTCCCCATCAGTCAAACCTTAGTACAACAAGTAACTGCTCGTTCTTTCTAATTTTTCAACCTACTTCCCAATTTCTGGCGGAACCAAATAGATCACTCAACCTGAGTACCCAAATTGCATTAAAAATTTGAAAGTATAAAACCCCTAATCAGCTCAGTAGAACTAAACATTCTTGATTTTGTTTCCTATTTCCACAAATGCAAACAACAAAAGATCCCAAAAGGCAATAACTTTCATCCATTTTCTAAACAACCAAAAAGATCCAGATAAAGAAATCTACCTGCTGGAAGCTCTTGATAGTCTTCCCTAAACTCTTACCCACTTCAGGTAACTTCTTAGGCCCAAAAACCAGAGCAGCCACCCCAGCAATAACAGCAAGCTCAGGCACACCAAGGCCAAACAAAGCGTTACAAGTGAGACCCTTCTTGGCTCTTTCGGTTCTGGTTCTGATTCTGGTCCTGCCCAGAACCAAAGCACTGCTGTTGACCTTGTTTCTGTTCAAGAACGAATTGGTGGTGGCACTGTTGGTCAAGAAGGTGGACTGGGATGAAGAGAAAGGGAGTGAAGGTGGAGATCTTGGAGTGGATAGAGTTAAAGATGAGATCTCCATGAGTTCTTAGCTTCTTTCTAATTTTTGGGTTATGGGTTTTGATTTTTGAAGGTTTTGGAGCTTTTGGTTGAATTTATGTGTTTTTAAACTGCTGAAGATTAGATAACATGGAGGGGTAGCCGGGTAAGTGGCTTGAGCAAAGACCAAATTTTATTCTGTATTGTATAAAAAAAAATAAAAAAAAGGTGGGACCTTATTTCTAGATTTGACTATTTGAGGCAATGATTTTCACCTGGGCAACTCTACTTTCATCTTTTGACAATAAATTCTCAATTTCATCGAGTAAAAACAGAAAAAGATCCAACCTTTATTCCTTTATTTACTTTTTGCAGAGGTATATTCTCTGCTTCAGTTTCTGCGTTGTTTCTCGAATTCCCTTCCAAAAATCCACATGCACCATCTCCCAAGACTCAGAGTTCACTCCCTCTTAAACCTCAAACTAAAATCGACACACCAATTGAAGCAAGCCCATGCCCAGTTGATTACCAGTGGCCTCAGATCACCTTCCATTTATGGCAAACTAATACAGCAATACTGTGCCTTATCAGACCCAGAAAGCACCAGCCTTTATGCCCATTTAGTATTTAAACACTTTGATGAGCCTAACCTGTTCCTGCTAAACACTTTGATAAGATGCACTCAACCTAAGGACTCCATTCTGCTTTTTGCAAATTGGGTATCGGAAGCAAGCTTGACTTTTGATGATTTTACCTATAAATTTGTTCTTGGAGCTTGTGCTAGGTTGCCTTCAGTACCAACATTAGTATTTGGTAGAGAAATTCATGCTCGGATAGTAAAAGAGGGTATCATATCAAACATTTTAGTGCAAACTACGTTGGTACATTTTTATGCTAGTAATAAGGACCTTGATTCGGCACGCGAGGTGTTCGATGAAATGACTGTGAGAAATGGTGTTACATGGAATGCAATGATCACGGGGTTCTCTTCGCAAAGACAAAGTGCCCGTGATGCATTAGTGTTGTTTCGGGACATGTTGGATGATGCTTGTGGGGTGAAACCTACTGATACTACAATGGTTTGTGTTCTTTCCGCGGCTTCTCAGTTGGGTGTGTTGGAAACTAGTGCTTGTGTACATGGTTATATAGTGAAGACAATGCCTGCTCCTGATAGTGATGTTTTTATTGGCACTGGTCTTGTTGATATGTACGCAAAATGTGGAAGTGTTGATGGAGCTCTAACCATTTTTAAGCGAATGAAACAGAAGAATGTCTTGACTTGGACAGCAATGGCAACAGGTCTAGCCATTCATGGTAAGGGAAGTGAAGCACTGGAGCTTTTGGATTTAATGGGGGTTCATGGAATAAAACCCAATGCAGTGACTTTCACCAGCTTGCTCTCGGCTTGTTGCCATGGGGGGCTTTTTGAAGAAGGGCTCCAATTGTTTTGTATGATGAAGAGCAAGTTTGGAGTCACTCCTCACATGCAGCACTATGGTTGCATAGTTGATCTGCTTAGCCGAAGTGGGCACCTGAAAGAAGCCTATGAATTCATAGTAGCGATGCCAGTTGAACCTGACACCGTCTTGTGGAGGAGTTTGTTGAGTGCATGCAAAGTTCATGGGGATGTTGCAATGGGAGAGAAGGTGGGGAAGAAGCTGCTTCACATACAGCTGGCGCAGAGTCCTGCAGATGTGACTCCAAAGAGTGAGGACTACGTAGCTCTGTCAAACATTTATGCTTATGCCGAAAGGTGGGATGCTGTGGAGATGGTAAGAGAGGAGATGAAGGTCATGGGAATTGAAAATAAAGCTGGCTCTAGTGCAGTTCAAACTACTAGTAATCATGTCCTGGATGGGTTGTAGTTTTGCTACTAAGTGAAGCATTGAGCTGGTACACACATTCATAAGAGCCAACAGAAACTTGTATGTTTCAGAAAAGAAATTCAATTTTAAACTTGGTTTTTGCTTGGAAGAGTTTGCTAGGTAAAATGTACATGATGATTATAGGCAATACAAGTTCAGAATGATTTGCTCTTTAAGTTTCCGATAGAATTAGTTGCAGTTTTAACATTTGGTGATGTCTAATGTAAACAAGGCCGCATATCTAATGGACCCTGTGTCTAATATAAACTGGTTCGTCTGAACCATTTTAGATTTTTTTGGTTTGCCCCTCCTATCTGGTGTAGCAATTGCTGGTGGAAATTGAAGTAAAAAGTACAATATAGACAGTACTCACGGCACCAACTGCCCTGTTTTGCGAAATTGCTGGTATCAGGTCTTATTTTGCCCCATCAGCCTATAAACCTTTTAACCACGTTGTTGTCGACCATTTAATAAGGGGTAGTACTGAATAAGTGGTAAAAATATAGATCAGTTTAATTCGGTGTAGTTGGCATAAATCATAGCAATGTTTACATAACTAAGCCCCAAAATAATATTGCAATACAACTGTAGTTCACAGCAATCCTTCCTCATGCTAAGATGATCATTGTGCTTGTAACTATTGCTCTCCACCCCGGATCCGCTTCTGGAGATGCTCTAAGCTAGCAACTCGCTGTAAGGAAGGTGTCCGTCCCATCTTGTTCCCCACTGCTTCTGTTGATGTTGCAGCAGAATTCTGCTGCACATTTTCAACTGAAGGGGTATTATCTACCAAACCATTGTTGACTCTTAAGTCATGAGTTGGTATAGAATTATTTGAAGCAGGCTGGAAAAAGTGATGGTTCGGGTCGTCTTGCACCGGAACAGCAGTATCTGTTGATGTCTCTGAAGGGCTTCCATCAAATGGTGGCATGCTGATTGAGGACACATCTGACATGGTATGAAACAAAGGGTTTGATCCGGTTAGTCTTTTCACCGTCTCCTCAGCCATCTTTACCTGGAAACAGTCATACATGCAATAACAAAATCGCATCAATATTTTGCCCCATCTCGAACCAATACTTGTGTATATTGTGTATATCTATGTTCTTTTTCCAAAGAGGTTAAGGAAGCTTACCTTTGCTCTCAATGTTTCAATATCAGCTTTCAAAACTCTGTTGTCAACAGCTGCTTCATTGTACTTCTGGTTCATATCAGTCAGACGCTTCAATAGAGAGGAGTTTTCAACTCTTAATTGAGATGCCTATACAACAGTGGGTAGGAAGAAGATCAGAAGACAGAGATTCTACAGATGCAAGAACAATGACTACAAGAGGTGGGAAAAAGGAGTCTGAACCTGTGTCTCAAGCTCGGTCAAATGGGCCTGCTTTCTTCTTCTTGAGCGTCTAGCTGATTCTCTATTAGAGAGCATTCTGGAAAAACGACCACAAATTAGTGGAAGGGACTGGAATGAAATTTTTTTTGAAGCCAAAAAAAAATAATTAAGCAAACCCATCATGTAGACATCTTAAATGTTTTACTCATCCAAAGAAAGAACAGAAAAAATCATTCATTTTGCCATGCATGAACTTGGAATCAAACAAGCATAACTTAAAAAATAACAGTTCTGGTACTATTTGTTTGAGACACTTTACCAAAACGGATAGGGTATCTGTGTTCAAGTTGTTATCTCATCAAACAAGCTAAGATCAGCAATGAGGTTGTCATATACTCTTCCTTCAGAAACTATTCCCCCCTGTCCCAAAAGAATACGAAAGCCTATAAAACCACAATCAGAACAATTTGTTACCTCCTCACACGTTTTGCATCAGTAGGGTCCATATTCTCAGTCATTGCAGTTTCTCCTTCAATTTCCTCATCATCTGACAGATCTCTTGATGATCCACTAGTTGCTTGCCTTATTGGAACCCCAGCTCTATTTTGTATTGCAGGCAATGAAGGAATTCCAAGTGGTTCATTAACATTCTTATCATATGACCTGCATAAATCATGCCCAGCTCCTACATAGATAATAGGAAAAACCGGATGATATTCCAAGTACATAACTTTTTATTTATCATGACACATCAGTTATGTAGATACTCAAAGTGATGCCTTATCTAACAAAAGAAGAAAGAACATGATCAAAGTGGATGCCTTTAGATGCTCTATATCTAAATAAAGGCATGCTATACATCATTCAAACATTTCAACACATACCATTGTAAATGCGTAAAAGGAGAAATGCAAACCTTGCGAAGGGGCTTGAGATCCCAGTTGCAGAGCATCAGAAGCCTGTTGCCTGCTGTCAGCTAAAGAAGCAGAATCTTGAGCTTTCACTAAAGATCCCTATGACACGACCAGAACATATCAGCTAGCGTTTATCTATACAGAAAAAAAGATGGTTTCAAACCTATTTGAACCAAAGATTAAGTAAAGAGTATAGATCATGTGCAATAAAATATGAGACTGGATCACACATTTATTGGGACCAGCATCCCATTCTAGTTTCGGGATGTTACTCTCTCATGCTACTCAGGACAGATTCTAACGTTTAGTTACATATGCCAGTGCTAAAATGTTTCATAATCAAAAGCTCTTTATAGATCAGCAACAATCCTTTTGATTTTTTTTTAATCAGATTACGGAGATGAAAGCTTCATACTTTCCATGGCAAGCCACTATAAGTAGCCTATTTAGCAAAGACACTGATCTATTTGATCTGTCTAAGACTTCAAGTATTCAAGGAGAGTACTTGACCTTTGAAGTCTTACTATAAATAGTCTCTTGGACAAACACATTCATCCACTCAAAATTTCAAAGCATGCTTTACTTTTAGCTTTATAAGAAAATGCTGGGCACAAGAGGATCTAATCATCTTAGGGTAGGAACAACAGTATATGATGATATCAGAAACCTGTTACTTGGAAATATTTTCGGTCTAAAATGCTAACCCTTATTATTTCTTATGTTTAAGTAAAATTTATGCTTTCTGGGATTCCTTGCCCTGGTTTAGTCAATCTTTCAAACAGGGTTTACTCTTCTCTCATACAACTCTTTGCCATAGGCTTTAGCTCTTGTTTTCCTTCTGAGAAAATTTCATCCACTTTGGAAAAAGTTACTTTTGCTATTACCATGAAGGTCCCACAAATCCGCCACCAAATTTCCAAGTCAAAGTAAAACCAGTTCTTTCAACTATTCTCCCTTCTCTTCTTTTTCATTCTTTGAGGTTCAATATCAACCAACTTCAGCGTAAATTTCACCCAGCCAAACAGTAACAGTAGCAGAGAAATAAACACCACAAGAGAAACTGAACACCAAACCAACCAGTACAGAACTTCATCACTCTAGAAGAGTGAAAAAGTAGTCATAAATCTTACATTTGCCAAGAATCAAAACACAGTCAAAATTAAAAAAAAGTAGCCAACTTTGAGCTGAACCCTCCTACTAAAATCAATAATATCACCATATTGAGCTCATTCTAAACCAATCCATTTGACTTTGACCAGATTTCTAGAGGCCCAGAAAGAAAAGAACGAACCTTTACGCGAGACAAAGCCACTGCAGCGCAAGCGAGATCGAGCTTGGTCTTGAGGAAGGCCTGGTACTCCTCGGAATCAACAGGAACATTAGGAGGCTGCTGCAGATTAAACGACGCCGTATTGCTGCTGCTGCTGCTGTTGTTGTTGTTAGTGCGAGTTGGATTTGGCCCATTTGGGTAGGCTGCATTGACCTTGATCTCTTCGACGTCGTTTTGGTCCGGAGCCGGTGAGGAAGAAGAAGGCGAGACAGAGGCTTCTTGGAGAAAACGCTGGAAGGCCCACTCCGATGCGCTCCGGTTCATTTTGGACTGTTCGTCTTCTTCTTCTTCGTTTTCATTTGCAGGTGCTGCTGTTGCTGAAGAAGAAGACCACAGATGGTCAGACATTTCCTCCATTGATGAGAACACCCTATCCATGTCTCTCTCCTATTGTCTCCTTTGGATTTTATCTGATTTTGGATCCTTCTATCAGTGTGTTTTTTGGGCCTAAATATTGAAATGATAAATTTATGTTTTGTTTTGATGGTGAGATGGAGATTCTCTGTACTGGTTTTGGCAAATTTTTTGATAATTATATTCTGTAGGGTCCTTGAAAAACTAAATACAAATGAAAATGGATAGGGAAATTTTCCTTTTGGGTTTTCTTTCTCATTAATCTAGGGTTTTGATGAAATTTGAATAATCAAGTTGTAATGATTGGATTGGATAGAATAATGGACATCCTGAGGAACTTGCTAAAATGGGTGGATACATTTGAGATTTAGGTGAATTTTCATGGGGTTTTTGCAGACTTATTCAATGTGTTTGAATACATTGAATTCAATCAAGATGGATAAGTGAAAGAAAATGATGTGATAATGTTCAAGACGTTTCTAATTAAGGCACATGAGGTAATTGATAATATTAGAATCTCATATGATTTTTAATGCATGGAGGAGGAGAATTTGAATTTGAGACCTCATTTAACATAGTTAAGAAAAATATCATTAAATCAATAGTTAGTTTTGTATTAATAATGTTCACAAATTTAAAAATAAATTTCCGCTCTGATTAGTAATCATGAAGACAAATAATACTGTTGATGTGTCATGGTATGTTAAGTGGTAATCAAGTCATCGCCATCCAGTTTTTATCATATCTTTGATTTCTTTTGGCTCAAGTTAACCTCAAGAGGGCCTCGTTCTTCTTATGTTGATTGGAAGAGGCGACTTATTCTTTCAAATTGGATGAGTGATTGGCAAAAGGCCAAAAGCTAAGAAGAAGGGATGCGGCGGTTCATTCCATTCCATAGATCCTATTGTGGATAAACACTAAATTTCCCCCACACATCTTATGGGGTCCAATATGTTCTCATTTTAAGGCACCTAAAGTCCCATTTGTCTGACTGCCAAAAAGAAAAAGTCCCATTTGTCTCTCTTCCTCTTGCTTCTCCTGTGCTCCTACCACTAGAATTTAGCCTTGTAACTTTTTGCTTTCAATTCTTTGGACCCCTTGCCATAATTAAACAAAAATGACCCATCACCCTATCCCTGTGCTTTTACTTTCAGCCAATACAGGCCTCAAGTTATTATTAATATAAGGTTCCATTGATAAAAGAAAATGTGTCAGTTTGTGGTGGTGCTCCATTGGAAGGTTTTGATGATTTGGGTTAAAATTAAATAATCTCTATTTGCCTTCAAGCTTATCCATAATGATCATTAAGTAGGTAAACACATCCCTGAAGGGTCGGTCATTTACAAACTCACAGATCAAAGGGAGGCAAGGATCATAGTAGTTTACCAAAGTAGAACCAACATTCAAATTGCATTGGTATTTATAGATAGACACACAAGGAATCTAGAATACACAGATATAGCAACCAACTGCAAGTTTGTCTGTAACATAGCACTTGGTGTGCACAAAGGCAAAAGCATATATGGTGTCAAATGCAAAACTTATTTGGCAACCTGATGAGTGAAACATAACAAAATACTTGACAATGATCAACGCCTTCCTGATGCCACAGATTCGGCAGAGAAGAGGTACTTGACTCGCGAGAGAACTGAATCATGAGTAGGGTCGTACGGGTGATCCTTGGAAGGGATTTCCAATATTGCTGGAATTGGCTTGTTGTAGCTATCAACGAGAAACCTTATCATGTTTGCAACCTGGCAAGAAAAGAAGAGAGAGTTATAATTATCATCCTAAACTCGAGTAATGCAATAAGTACTTTGCCTTACAAATCAGAAAAAGACAACAATAACAGTTGAAGAACTTCATAGTATGAGAACTTACATATTGGCTGATTAAGACAATTGCAATGTCATCCTTTGTGGTAAACTCTTTGAATGCATCTTCAATTTGTTTCACTGTTGTTTCTGAGCAGAAAACCAGAAACACATACTATTAGAGAAGAAAATGAGCACCAGTGAATGAACCTTTCTTGAAATATTAATATAAATAATAGATTCCTAGTTAAAAAAAAGAAGACAATAGCTAACTTTCCACCCAAAAAAAAACAGAATTTTTCATCGAAGGAGCGGGGTTGTAGGTTAATATCAAAGCTGTTGCACCAACTAAGAAGAAAGAAGGAAAAGAAAAGCATCATGACAGCAAAACAAATTTGACTTCTCTGCCATTACCATCATCATTAGCCAATATGTAATCTTATACTTTACTTCACTAATCAACCATACAACATCATCCTTTTGTTTTTCTCTTTTTGTAATAAACAAAAAAGAGTAACTATCACCATTGACAAAAGGCATTAATACTTGCAAAAGAGCAAGTTCTTAGTAAAAAATATATTATTTTTGGATGGAATTCTACATCGAATTCATTTGTTTGAAGCTTGTAACTTCCTTCCCTTTGTCCAGCCTCCTTTCATTCGGTATTAGTTGGAAATAATACCTTATAAATAGATTCAGGATTATAGACAATAATTGGCATTTTAATCTGACTGGCTATCTTCAAGCATACATAAAGAAAAAGAGGACTAATAAGGATGAAGTTCTAACATTCAAGCATCAACAAAGTTCAGTCCCAAAAGAAAAAGAAAACATCTATAGAGTTAACATACTTGAATCAACTATAAGATAATTTGTCTTTCTGCGCAAGTCAACATTGCCCACTCCAGCCAGCAGAAATCCAGTTACAGTGTCCTACATGATAACAATCACTTCATCAAGTGCATATCCTATTTCCAACATGCGATTCATATGTATCGTGGATAAATAATAGAATACTTGTAACACTTAGTAAAACCCTTTTTGAATCAGGAGAGAAAAAGGGCAGATTGGAGGCGTAAGTATGAACATTCTGATACTTGTACCACAGAAGTAAGAAAGATGCCTGAGGACCACAAGTTCTAGAGTTTCATGGTGTGATTAAAATATAAATAATAGTAACCAGTTTTATAATCTCTAAGGCATGGTGGCTGCTCATGATATAACAAATGCTGCAAGTCTCAGAAAAATAACCCTAGATTGACAAGTGTTTGTTATTTTCCATTCACAAAATAACCTCGTCAAATGATTTCCTCTGAATCAGAGGAAAAGAATTCTGTTCAAATTCATAGGATACAAAGTCGGAAGCAAAGATGAAATACTTCAGTAGAAAAGAAAAAAACAAACTACAAAATGTTGTGTAAATGTGCACGACTTCCAGATGGGATATTTTAGATAAACAGGAGCTTTAGAAAGCTAAATCACGAATTTCATATCATGCCAAGATTTATAAAATTATCAGGTCAGCACTACTAAACATTCTTCCATAAGACTAGTTCCGCATCGACGGTGTTCCAAGGCAGACAAAATTTCCTAAACATCGAGCTTGAGTTTGGTCCCTTATAGCACTCTTTACGTGTATAATTATGATTCTAATAATGGTACAAATCGAATAAAGTTCTAAACGCCACAATAGAAAATGCCAGCATGCAAGAACTGATGATCAAAATTTTACAGAAGAAAATTATCCATACCTCATCAGCAATCATGGCAATGAGTGCTGAGCTCTTAGTAGGGATAAAAGCTCTTCCAGCCATTTTAAGTTGATAGTAACTACAGCAAGAGGCACAAAATTATCAATATAATAGGCCATACAATCAAAACTAACTATGATCTCCCTGTCAGGGAATGTAATCTACTAGAGTAAAAGTTCAATCACCAGTTAAGATTCTCAATTATCAATTATGCAAATCAATTATCTGAAAGATGAAGACTTTATAACAATTGCAATCACCAGTTTTGATTATTCGAATTTTAAGAAGTTGATTACATTGAATCCTCAACTGGGCTAGAAAATACATACATGAATCTTGCACTGAAAATCGATCACTAACATTAACAATCATAAACAAATAGAATCGAGAAAATAAATACCTTGGAATTAATGAGAGAAACTCTGCAACAGTGTTTCGAGGCTACAGATCTGTGCAGAAAGGGGAAGAGGGACCCGAATAAGGAGAATAAAGCACCTCCGTAATCCGGATCCTGTTTTAAGTGGTTGGTTTGGTCTGGAATGGATCCGGGTCGAATATCTCTCTATAGAATAAAGAAATTTTGTTATTTATTTTGTGATGTATTTTTTTAAAAAATTTTGTAAATTGTGAACCATTAAAAATTTTGTTCATTGTTCCTCACTTCCTCTACTCCCCAAGCTTGAAGTCTTTGTCAAAAACTTTAGGATTTAATTTAGTATCTTTTTCTTGGTTTTACAAACCACAAGAAAATTCTAGTGTATAGTTTTTCTTGAATTTAACATTTCTCATACATAATGAAGATAAAAAGTCATTGTTAACACTAAAATCCTAGAGTTTTTATGATTATCAAACACTATGATATGTTTACTTATTTGAAATGAGAATGGGAATGAAGGAATTAATTCAAATTCCTGAGTTCTATTACTAACACGTACATGAATCATAATGACTGTGTGTCCCACGTAAAAATGAGGAATCAATTCCTGAATATCTGGAGTTTGATAACCAAGGGGAGTTAGGTATTATGAATGAATTTCATCGGAATGAATTCTAATTTATTCACATTTTCATTCCAAATAAATACACATGTCATAGAATTGTTTAGAATCCCTAAACCCTAAACCCTTTTGTGAGATTTTTCTTATCAATCCCTAGTTTTTTCTTCTTTGCGATGCTTTTTAGGAGCTAGCCTTAAATCCAAATGGCAAATTTATAATGTTTTTGTTTTGTTTTGAGGGCGTTGTGAGATTAAGTTAATGTTAAAGTAATACTTACGTGATAACCTAAAAGGTTCCAAAACAAAACAAATTCTTTTTTTGTCTAAAGCTACTATGGCCTAACCAAGAAGAATACCTAGTAAGTAGTACCCATTGAAACTTGGACTGCACATTTTATTGAAAACAACTCAAATTAAAAGCTTAATGCGAGAATTACCATCAAACCAGGTCTAATCCCATGAAAGCAAGTGGTCGCAAACGCAGAACAATCGCCCTCCAACCACGAAATTAAATCCAGGTCATCGACATTGACGACTCGAAACAGGCAAAAACGATACCTTGTAGCACCGCCGTTGTCCTCTCTCTCAAACAATGAAATATATAATTGCTCAAAAAAAAAAACAATGAAATATATAGATATTGATAATTAATTTTTGGCAAAAGATATTGATAATATTTTAAACGATGAAGTTGTAAATTCTCTCATTAACAGTTTCTATAAAATTCAAGGAGACCATTAAATTTCAAGTTAAAATGGCAATGTCCTGCTTGGTGGTATTTAGCATCTATTTTCGATAAAAAGATCGAACAAGGTACGTACGTAGCTAGCCAAATAACAAGGGCGGGCTTTCGCCTAAAAACAGTTTATTAGAGTGAGTAGTGAGTACTAGTTGTTTCATACACACTGGCAGGTAAGTAAACGCAAATTGAAAGCAGCCTAAAACCAACAGGCCAGGCATGCATGCATGAAATAAACTTGAGGAAATTGGAAGACAAAGACAAGTCTTAATTCGTAAATGATGCATGGATGAGGAAATAAAGAGAAGTCTTATAAATTCATCATATATTCAGGGCCAATATATGGCTTGCTGCATGCCATTAATTTTGAAGTATCCATGAGAGACTGAATATTCATGAGTATGTCTATGGCATCATATTTGGGAGTCCAGTGATCCTCGTGTAGAATATCCAAACAAATCTTTCCATGGGGCAAAATACTTGGATGAAAAAGTGGAGGATCAACACATTGCACCGTTGGTGGTTTGCATGGATAGTCTTTGTCAAACTGGAGAGTCACCTTAAAAATATTGGAGTCTAAATCTCGAGAACCATCTGGGTTGGTAGGGAGGGGAGAAAAAGTAGCTAAAACAACAGTCCAAAACATTAGATTTCGATCTCGATCCTCAGGCTCAGGCTCAGGCTCAGGCTCAGGCTCAGGTTCAGGGGGAACCACACTAACCCCTGCGGGTGGGTCTCGTAGAAGAGCCTTCATCTCTCGACGCAACCTACACAATGCAAACACATACTCTGGGCCTAGCCGCCGCGGTTGACATTCTTGCCTTTCCTGCATACTTCCTTGTGCCCTGGACATCACACCCTCCGGTGAGCACTCTAGCTTCTTCCTCCAGCATCCAACTTGCTACGTACAATGTCTATTCACACCGGAAGTTCTTGATCTACGTACGTACCAAATATTAATTACCACAAATAAATACTACACAAATTGACCAAGTTCAATTTCAGCAAAACACAAACATGTTAATTACCTACAATTGATTAATCTGCCTTCCAAATCCTAATAAATAGCTAGAAATTAAGAATCCGTCTCTCCTACAACTTTAGAAAGCTGAGCGCAAAGCTCTCGATCTCCTTCCAGGATTTGGACTTGTCTTAAATCCTAATTCAAACCTGACAATTCTCCTGAACCCTGGATGAAGACATATCAATTAACTAGCCAAAAAATAATAATAATAAAAAAAACACAACAAAGCTCAAGATCACCATGCATGCAATCGGGCACAGAAAATATATAGGAATTTCACTAGCTTCAAATTAAGCAACGTTGTTTTCAATGTTTAAGGCGTCAGGTCGTGGGATACCATACCAGAGAATCAGAGATGATATAAATCCAGCTAGGAATTCGACATCATTCAAACAAAAAATTCAGATCTCTTTTACTCACCGAACAGATCGAGTGTTAACTCTGCGTGTTTTGCAAAATTGATAAAACCAATCCCAGTAAAAAGATTTGGTTTGGTTCGGTTTTTAACCTTGAAAACCCAACAACGTAATAAAATCGAACGAACCGATGATCCAATTCTGTTCGGTAAACGATTTCAACACAAAGTTGAGTAAGGAAACCTTTTCTTCTTTAGTTTTTGTCACATACAAATACAAGGTCAAATTACAATTTACACCAAACGCAAAGGCCCAAGCCCAAGCCCAACCTTCCCCTTTGTTATTGCCACCACCAAACCACAGCAATCAAATGCCGTGTGGTAAAACATAAGAAAAATTGAGAGTAAAGTTGTTATCAATTGGAATTTAAACTTAGCAAAGTTGATGAATTAAGTAAATGGAAACTCCAAAAAGGAAGGTGCAAATCACTCATGTTATACCACTATGGATTGAATACCTTCTCCTGATAATGTACATGTGAGTTTGAGTTTTTCTGGCCAATTGTGGAGTTTGAGTTTAATCCCTATATACCAAACAGGACATTTTCGGAAATTTTACCCAATCAATTACCCAAGGTAAAACCAAAAAAAGAGAATTTCCTAGTAATTTCTCCTGGGCCCAAACCAAACCAGCCTCACTTTCCCGGAATTTTCTCATTCTGTCAATAAATCTCGTTTAGACTTTAGAGTCATACTCACAGGGGTAATCGCAACTGTTTTGGTACCTACAAATCATTAGTTACCAAAAGCAAAAAAGCAAAAAAAGAATTTCCATATGGAAAAGCACTTTTCTATAACAAAGAAAAAGCGCTTTTTTCACAATCTGTTCCTAATATTTACACACAAGGTACAACCACCCAAAGCACACAAGTAAAAGCACGTTTCTTCTTTGGCCCGAAGCACTTTGGATTTGCACGGTATCTCTGTCTCAATTATTTTAGGGAAATAAGAAATTACAATAAACGAGTGGCCTTGTTTGCTTTGCTCTGTCTCAATGTCTATATATAGCAGTGTTTACAAGCCCAAAAGCCATAACCATTCCCCTTCCGCTCTGATACCTTGGTATCTTCTTCATCTTCAACCTCAAAGCACCAAACTTTACGCATTTCAGGTAAAAATACCAACTAGATTTTCTGGGTTTCTACCACTTACTATGTTCCCTATGCTCTTTCATGGCATTTGTATTTTGATTTAGGTTGTAATATTTGATGGGTTTACTTTAAATTGTTGTAGAATGGTTCTGGAGTCACACTTAGATCCTCTGCATTCATGGTGTACTATTTCTATTGTTTTTTTATTTTTCTATTTATTTATTTTTATATACATACGTGCTTCTGGTGGTTTTGTATAGCAGGCTTGTTTGGGATTATCTGCTAAAATTTCATTCCTTTTTGTCCACTGTGATAAGAAGTTGCTTTAAACTTTCTATGTAATTGTGTTGTATTTCACTCTGGTAGGTTAAGCAATTCAAATTCTATGCTCAATTAGAATTTCCTGTCTATTACACTTCCTGTACACTAAAATGTAAAGAGAAATTTGTACCCAAAAAAAAGTTGCTTCTGCCCATAAAAAAGCATTGTTTTGAATACGTACTGGGCTTGATACTTAACTCACTTCCCAACTTTCCTCTACTTTTTGGGATGAAATTTTGCTTTAATTCTCTGTGTGCAATATCTATTCAGTAGTGTTCCTATCTGTACCGTGGGGTTTTGTTGTTTTCCTGGAGGGGTTCGCTTTTGAGTAGTTTTCTCTTAAATTGTAATTCATTTGTTAGTGTGATGTTATATGTTAGTAGTAATAACATTTTTTGTGTTTATTCAGCAAAGCTAGTAAATTGATCTGTAAATGCTTGTAATTTCTAGTACTGAAGTCCTTGTCTGATGAATAATCTTGCAGAATGGGAAGTGCCGGTGAAAGTGGCTATGGTGCATACACCTATGAGGCTCTTGAGAGGGAACCTTATTGGCCCTCAGAAAAGCTCCGAATTTCCATTACTGGGGCAGGTGGATTCATCGCCTCCCACATTGCCCGGCGATTGAAGAATGAGGGCCACTACATTATTGCTTCTGACTGGAAGAAGAATGAGCACATGAGTGAAGACATGTTCTGCCATGAATTCCATCTTGTGGACCTCAGGGTCATGGATAATTGCTTGAAGGTTACCAAGGATGTCGATCATGTGTTCAACCTCGCTGCTGATATGGGCGGGATGGGTTTCATTCAGTCCAACCATTCTGTCATTATGTACAATAATACCATGATCAGCTTTAACATGCTTGAAGCTGCTAGGATCAGTGGAGTGAAAAGGTTTGTGGTCCTTAACATAGTACATTTTGTCCTTGAGCTAAAAAGTTCAGCACATTTTGCCTGAGGTGTATGGATTTCTAACAATTTGGTTGAAAATAGGACCTTACCTCCAAGAGACTTTGGAGATATACTCGATCATCAAATTAACAGTTTTCTGTATCTGATATTTGGTTTCTGCAGGTTTTTCTATGCTTCCAGTGCATGTATTTATCCTGAGTTTAAGCAGCTGGAAACCAATGTGAGCTTGAAGGAGGCTGATGCCTGGCCTGCAGAGGTATGTTACTTTGTGGTTATGATTTTTTTCGAATCTAGTTTTCGACGTATTTAATTTAATTGGTCTTTCCACCTTTGTTTCTAGCCTCAAGATGCTTATGGCTTAGAGAAACTTGCAACTGAGGAGTTATGCAAGCACTACACCAAAGACTTTGGAATCGAATGTCGTATTGGAAGGTTCCACAACATTTATGGTCCTTTTGGAACCTGGAAAGGTAAGTGCTTAGCTGCGGTAATTGTTAACATGTATTCATGGTTTTATTGCTTTGTAGCCTAATTTGTTGCTCTCTCCTATATCTATCATATAGGGGGCAGGGAGAAGGCTCCTGCTGCTTTCTGCAGAAAGGCTCTCACGTCCACTGATAAGTTTGAGATGTGGGGAGATGGACTTCAGACCCGCTCCTTCACCTTTATTGATGAATGTGTTGAAGGTGTACTCCGGTAAGCACCTTTTTCATACGGGAAAGGAAAATCTATTTTCAAAACTCTTCAGTCTGAAACTAACTACCCTTTTAGGCTCTGAGTTTTAAATAATATTGATCTTTTGGATCTGTTTATGTGGATTAGTTTGGTCTTGGTCATGAAGACATTTTCCTCTTGCGTAATTATATGATAATGGTAGATATGAAGGCAAACCAATGTTTTACCTAGAAAGGCATTTGTATTTCGTGAAGAATGGAAACTTCTTTGTGCAATGTGCTTGAGTCATCTCATGGAAAACTTGCAATATTATCTAGTAGATTATTGTGACCAGCTATAGCAACCTCACTTATTTGTAGGCCAATTTCCAATGTGTTGAATTTCACTTGAAAATCCCTAAAAGTGTGCAGGTTATATGGAATTAGGCATATTTCACATGTGTTGAATTTCTGTCTTCTTTGGTTTGGAATTATTGTATTCACTGTCATGAACTTTTCCATTCCATGATCAAGGTTGACAAAGTCAGACTTCCGTGAGCCAGTGAATATTGGAAGCGACGAGATGGTTAGCATGAATGAGATGGCTGAGATTGTTCTTAGCTTTGAGAACAAGAAGCTGCCTATCCAGCACATTCCTGGGCCAGAGGGTGTCCGTGGGCGTAACTCTGACAACACACTGATCAAAGAGAAACTTGGCTGGGCTCCTACCATGAGGCTGAAGGTAAAAATAGAATCAGATCATATCAGAGTGTACCCATTTGCAGCTTCTTAACACCAAGTTCATTGTATTTTAAATTGCGGTTCTTTAAACAAGGTTTACTACTGGACACCTTAACTTGTGCTGACTTTGCTCCCTATTTCTTTTTGATAGGATGGACTGAGGTTTACATACTTCTGGATCAAGGAACAGATTGAGAAAGAGAAAGCGCAAGGTACTGACCTGTCGGTTTATGGGTCATCTAAGGTGGTGGGAACCCAAGCCCCAGTTCAACTTGGTTCACTTCGTGCCGCTGATGGCAAAGAGTGAAGTGTTCTTAGCAAAATAAGTCTACTAGGTGCACTTGGGAAAGCCAGTATTTAGTGTATCTGGTTATGGTATTGTGGCGCATATTCATGTGATGATGCATGGACAATAAGTAGATTGAGCTACTATTTTGTTATCGTGTTTGTACCGCGTAGGGAACTTTACGCCCCCATTGTATATCTAGCCTTTCAGGAGCTATTTGCTGCTCAGGATTGCCTTCAAATTCTATTTCCGCAACTGAAATATCTTCAGTTGTGAGTTGTATCAGTTATTTCCTTTATAAGATAATTGCTCCTTTTTGGGGCTTTTACTTTTGGTCCTTGTAAGGTGACAAATATTCTGTCATGCTCTCATCTCTACCTTTTAACATTGATATTCCCCTCACAATCATCAATCTTCCCCACTAGAATTTCTTCCTTGCATTGGATATTCTCCAAGAATATACAAAGAGCCTTGGTTTAAAGATCTAATTTTATTGCTGGGTTGTGTTTGGTGTTATTGTCTAGTTACAAGTAACAAGCTGTTGGAACTGGCATATTTTTGGTGGCTCCAAACATTACCCGGAGTACCATAGATTTTGTGAGCTCATGTCGATTCTCGGCTTCGATTTTGTATGCTAGACTATGCTTGACTTCTAACTCTAGACGTGTATTACAACTTGGGAGCAAAGGAAAAAATGCACTCGTAACAGTTTTGGTGTGTAGGATCACAACCATGGACCATAGATTGATCTAGCAAATTCTATTCTAGCACAGAAAATCCTAGTTCACTGTGAAATTGGTTTGGTTTTGCACCTTCAAACCATTGTACAACTTTGAAGCTTGAATAAGGTAAGTATTGAATATGCAACTTGTAGATTGTGAAAGATGATAACTACATGATAGATGATGACCTAGGATTGAGTGGCCAAAAAATTGCAGATTGTAACGTGGCTGATTTATTAGGGATTAGGATCACCAAGAAAACAAGGGGATCCCATCTTGTTAACGTGGAGGCACAGCACATCAAAAAAGTACATGGACTTTTGTCCTTCATGCCCAGCCTATGGAAAATGACTATTAGCAATTGGCTTATTTAACTCGACAAAAGATTTGCGGGACATATCATATCACATATTGGCAAATTGAATTGATATGGGGCTGTGCTTCTTTCGCTAGCACTTCTCAGAAAAGCCGATAAGCAGTAGTGTCGGTCACAGGATGCTATGCACAAAAGCACTAGTGAACAAATTGCTAGTAGAACAATCATTGTACTAATGCCAAACAATGCAAAAACAATGAACACATTGTAGTGAAACTTGTAGTCATTCTGTATCAGAAAGCTTGTTCCTGTTTCGTATATTCAGCCACTCAAAGTACTGTGAAAATCAAGTTAAAACCAATGTTATGAAAGCAGTAATAGGAGTACATACTACATAGAACAGACGGGTATTACATGTAATTTTCTTCGTATTTGGCTGTGTATGGATAGGGAAACATGTGAACAGTAATTCAAAAGGGTTTATCTGCACAAACAAGAATCTCTGCCATTGAGACTTGATACACAGGATGGTATCAAATTGTCTCTTTCCCTCAATGCTCAGTATCATGAAATACAGGACTAGCTTCTAGCTGATCCGCAAGCTTTTCGAGGATCTTCTTCACAAGATTTCCAAAGTTATCTTCACCTTCTTCTGGAGCATCTTCCTCAAACTCAGCAAACACTAGATCATATAAAAGAGCCACTGCCTCGTGGCCTTCAGATGGTGGCAACCCCAACTCTAGTCCATTTTTCTCAAGAAAACTCCTGATTACTTCTGCACTCCCCAAGCCATCCTTTTTTCCTTGCAATATCTTCTCTATGACATTGTTCAATTGCTTCTCATCAGCCAAAAGCTGCATAGTTTTCGGAACATTATCAGACTTGACTTCATCGGAGAGAAACATATAACATGAATCTAGGCTAGTAACTAAAAGTCAGGAATACTTCTTAATCATCTCCAATATAACAAGTAGACGGAAACAAAAAGCTGGTAAAAAAAAGAAATAAATTAAGGTGGCGGGGGGAGGAGAAGGAACTACCTTTCTCAGCTTAGAACCATTCACAATCTTGATGTTCTGGATAAAAACAACATGCTTTTTTCCCAAGGCCTCTGCTAGTTCATGTAAGACAGGCTGGAGTAATTCAGCAAATTGTGCTTGTCCCAGTTCTTCTTCCCCATGAGCTTCGTGTTTCGTCAAGATATCACTTAGTGGAGGATATTCTGTTAAATTGCACCATGTAAATTATCAACTGAATAAAACTAGGAAATTAGATCTAATATAAGATGACAATATATAATACAATAAGGATGAGAATACATGTAATTCTATATGCATTGAATAATGGGAAAGACAATGAAAACACAGAAGAAAAAAAAAATCATATTAACAGACAGTTGATCACGATCCTAAAAAAAATCAAATTACAGGAAGAAAAATATATGCATGCACTTAAAGAATCACGATCCTAAAACTCTAGTTCTGAACCCCATACATAGGGCATATAATATAAAGCATGTTAGCATAAGATTAAAGCTTACGCAAATGAGATTATATGCCAAGAACCTCATTCACACAAGTGGATGTTAAATCACTCAAAATATGCACATCTTAGTGATGCAACAGACAAAAGTTAAATCGTTATAAGTAAAACTTGTGAAAATTCTTGATTTGCAAAACACATAGGGTGAATTTGTACTCTCAAAGTAATTTAGCCTGAGATTAAACAATTTAAGAAAAATGAGATGAGAGAACCTTGTTGAATATGCTAGGGTCATGAATATCAGTTCTTGTCTTACTCTATCAGTTGACTAAATGGTGGAAGATACAGACTGGAACCATCAGACTTGCATGAGATAGAGCTGGATGCGCGTTTTGTCTCAGCATATGTAGACTAGTTTGATGGGTCAAAGAACCTATATTTAAGGGTATAAGTTCTGCACTAAAGAGGAAATTTTACACGATGAAAAGGCATCTCCAGGAATCTAATATGTATTGACATCTAAACCTTGCATTCAGCATAAAAAATACCCAATGCCTCAGGGATAGAGGTCAGGCACAAACGTACATTACGTCAAACTTTTCTTGTACACCTGATGACGTGTAAATCTTTTCACAGTGAGCATTGTAAAGCATCTTAAACCGTAAAGTTGTGGCCTTACAGAACATGCATATCCATTATCGGAGATAAATGCACACTAATCAATGATTTTTATAGAAAGATATCTTTAGGAATCAATTTCCCTCTAGTATTGAACATATTGTAAAGATCTAGAGTTATGTCTTAAAGACATTGTTGAGTAACTAACTAACTATGCTTTATGTGGACGATTTTATGGAAGTTTCTCTCTTTTCTTAAATCACAAGTTGGCAGTTAACATAGGGAAAATGGTTTCTCCAAAGAAATGATATCAAAGCAAGATAGATAATCAAGTAATTTGGTCCTCAAAAATCTATGCACCAAGCTTAAAAGGATATAACTCCTCAGCCCACTTATGTGCCAATTTATTAGGGTAAGGGTCTATAGTTTCAAAGTCCAAAAATAAGCATATTCTAGCTTTTGCAGGTACTTTGAACATCTTTCATCCAAAGTCTCAAAGTCCACATAAGAAAATTAGATCACCTAGCACTAAGAATACAGCTGTAAAGTATATGAAGGGGAGCAAAACAAATATATACCAACTAAACGTATTCATGAGTTTTGTATAAATAATTGTTCTCAATCTTTTATTGTGACTAATAAGTTATAAGAATCAACGTATTCTCATCTAAATTCTATCCTTGTGAACTCCTCATCAAGATAGAGTACCTCTGTCTACATCTCCACAAGCCAAACAGTTGAATCATATGAGAAATTCTTAGGCAACCACATACAAGAAAAGTTTCAATTAGTGTTTGCAGAATCCACTATTCACTTAGCAAACACAAAAACATACATTGGAATACTCATAGAATTAGCAGCCAGAGCAATGAAGTCAAAATGAACCTGAAATGGGAGGGACACCCATCTCAACTCCCATGTGGACTAGAGCACTTCGGATCTCACCCTTGTTGATCTTTCCTTTATCTTCTGCATCCAGATCAGTAAATAGATTCTCCGCTAGCATTGCAAAGTCATCCTCATCCTCTAAAAACAGCCGAATCGTGTTTCCATCCAAGATAGATATAACAAGCGGATCATCTGAGTCACCACGACCAAATTTCAGCATAAGCATGCATCGGTTTAATTATAATTCATCATAATACCAACTTATCATATATCATGTGGTCACAATTGAGTAGTTTTGAAAAGTGAAAACACGTCAAATTCTAAACACATACACATTCATAGTTCTTAATTCATCGGCGATGAGGCTAAGTAATCTTCTAAGCTTCTTAAAATGCTCGGTTTTGGATCAAACCATGTAATGTAGGTCAAATTTGATGCGTGAGTGAAGCAAGTTGATACCTTTTAGTTCATCGGCGATCGCGGTGATGTAGTCTTTGGTGAGCTTCAGAGCCTGCTCGCGATCGAGCTCGGCTCGACGGAAAACGTCGTCGTCTTGGACATTGACGCGTTTTAAAGCAGAGGACTTGAGTCCCTGAGGCAAAGAGAGGCCGAAGAGAGAGGAGGAGGCTTTGGAGTCGGCGAGGTCGAGGACCTGAGCTCCGGTTAGGTTGCTGACGTCAGCTTCGGGGAGAGAGAGGTCGACGGCGCTCAGGTGAGTGCCGTCGAGGACCGTTAAAGCTCCGTCGGACATTTTCAGAGAGAGAGAGAGAGAAAGAAAGGGTTTACGCGCACTGGACTTGACTTGGAATTGAACGGGTCTGGGAGTTGTTGCTTTTTGTCTCTTTGATGCCTGAAATTGTAGCAAGTTTCGTTTTGGCACCTCGATTTTAGGGTAATTGCAAAAAATGTCAGAACTTCTCTTCTTATTATATATGTTACCCTTAAAACCCTAATAGGTTATGACGTGTATTCGACAAAATAAAAAATGTTTATGACGTGTTTATTTATTTGAAATTAGAGCGAGATGGAACTAGAAGAAATGGAACTTGAGTGCGAACGCATCATCATGAAGACGAATTGAGGATCAATACCAAATTCTCTTTTCCTCAAATGTGATTAATGATTTTGGTGTGGACTTCAAATGTATACTTTGATTCTGAAACATTGACGGACCTAGCTTGTTCCTACTAGGGCTTATGCCCCCAATGACTTTGTCTACAAATGTAGTTAATTGATGATTATTGTAGTTGGTTGACAAATTCTTAGTCTTTTATTAACTTTTAAGCACCCTTTCAAAAAAAAATTAACTTTTAAGCACTTTTAAGCCCCCACAGCCCAACTATTTTTTGCTTAAAATAAAGAGATTAGCCCACTATTTTTGGAATTGCTTTGTATTTCTTCTCTTTTGTCATGTACTGATTCCAAAATCGAAATGTTATTGATATTTTGAAGGTTAGATATTGTGCTTAGCTATTAATTGTTTCTATTTCTTGTTTTATTTTTTATTACGCCCCCATATAGATAAAATTATGAATCCGCCACTACTCTGAAATGTTAACAAAGATTTGAATCACTTAAAATGAAAATGACTCTCGTTTTCAGAATTAATAAGAAGCACCTTATTTTCGTATTTTCCACTCTCATTATAAGTTAGTACTTAGTAGGTATGCGTAGGGCATTGACGTTTGACTGTTTATACCATATTCAAGAAAAATATGTTTGGTCATATATATCATATGAATCTCGCGCGCACGTAGAAGGTGGTGTGGAGCCTGTGGAGGTGGTATATATGTAGTTAAAGCTTACGATTCTCGATCTCTATTGATATTTTGAATTCAAAACGTACGTAAGAATTCATGGTTGGAATTTGAAACTGAGGTTTGGAAAATTGGAATGAGTCCTAATAATCTTGAATGTGCATGATAGTCTTGACCAAGCTAGCTAGTCTGCATGTCAATAATTGCAACAAAACCAGTTCGATCGATCTCAAGCCATATAAACGTACATATATATATATAGGCCATATATAATTCAAGCACCATACCAAAAAAACTTCCCAGATCAACATGAATTAATTTTGAACGTGAATATCGTTTAGGTGTCGATTGTAATTAATAAACAATAATTAGGGTTGAAAAGGATGAAGAAGTACAGAGGCTGCTAGGTATGAAAGAGGAAGAAGGTTTGAACTTTGAAGACAAAAGAGTCTAATTAAATGACGTGCGTTTTAGTTCACATTTTCAAACGTACGTTTCGGTCCTTGTTAGTCACGCATGTACGTTGAAATATATCTGAGTACGTTACAAAGTAATTAGTACTCTATTACTATTACTAATTAAATGTCCAGAGACCAGAGCCTTATAGCTTTTACATTAGCTAGAAGCCTAGAAGACACTTTCAAAGATATAATATCCCCGATTTTAAGGAAGAAAATACATAATTATATTGAAGACAATGCATACATGTACAGGAACAAGAAAATTCATAGTCATGGTCATCAAGGTGGAACTGCAGAAAATTGACGACAATGGAGCTCAAGTGCTTTTTCTCAATTCGATCTGATTCCCACGTACCACATGACTTTTTGAACCAAAATTAATGATATAGAAATTAATTTAGATTAACTAATTAATTAGAACCAAATTAATGTGTCACTTTCTGTTGTAGAATTGTAGAAGTATGACTATTTATATAAATGTTTTTGACTATGAAATCACTTTCCATTAATATAAATAATCTCAACTCGAAGAATAGATCGACTAGCTACAACTTAAGTTACAATTTTCTAACTTAAGCCCCCTATTTAAGTTGCTGCATGTGAACAATTAGGCTGCAGGGAGCTGGGATTAGGAGAAGTATTAATTAGTACTACAATTCTCGTAAAGATCGATAGAGAGCATTTCTGAAATTGAGAGAAGGCGCGCAGAGAGCAAGTGGTTGGTTTCTGAAATTGATCGAGAGTATGAAACAAGGTGGCAATATGGGAGAGGTTCTAAGTGAAGAACAGATTGCTGAGTTTCAGGAAGCTTTCTGTCTCTTCGACAAGGATGGAGATGGTAAGTCTTAATAAGGCTCTAAACCTTAGTTTGAGTTTGTATATTGATTAGCCAAATTGATCGAGCTGAATTCATATATATTAATTGTAGAGTATGATCATCTTCTTGTTCTTGCATACATCTAGAGCTAGCTGTTGTTTAGGCCAACATATATAATTAATTCTCCAAACTCTTATTCATATATATGCAGATTTCATTTCAGACGACCAATTAACTTCAAGTATATATACGTGTTAATAATCATCGCGAGTTCGTAACCAATTTTGGTCTGTTAATAAAATTTATATTTGTTAATTAATTAGGATGCATTACGATTGAAGAACTGGCAACAGCGATCAAATCGGTGGATCAAAATCCGACGGCAGAAGAACTGCAGAACATGATAAGCGAAGTTGATGTTGACGGCAATGGAACCATAGAGTTTGGGGAGTTCCTCAATGTCATGGCCAGGAAAATGAAGGTCAATAATAATTTCTATATTTAAGCAATTAGTCAATTTTATTACAATTAATATATCTTATTGCTTGTTTGCCAACCACACGTACTTGATAATTAATCTTTCAAAGGCAAGTTGAATCGGGTGATCATGTGTTGATATTTTGTTCATACGTGTATATATAGGAAAATGACGCGGATGAGGAATTGAAAGAAGCTTTTAAAGTGTTTGACAAGGATCAAGATGGCTACATTTCACCCAAGGAGGTTCAATAATTCTTCTTCATGCATTTACAATTCTCTACCATTTCTATGTTGAGAGAGCTAGGAATCTATTTAACCCTAGGTTTGATTAAAAAAAATTCCTAATAACGATGGTCACAACTGAAAACAAAGCGAAAAAAATCCATTTGGTACGTATATCTAATACCATTTGCTCACATGCATATAATAATTTTCTCTCGAGCGTGGTTGGTCGCATATGGTACATATAACTATGAACTAAATGATATGGGCGTAGGGATGAGTCTTCTAGTTTGACTCCAAACCCTTAAAAGAAAAACCATGAACTAAATGATAAATCTTTGTCAACACCTAAAAATTGTATACATATTTGCAAATTGTATCGAGTACACAAAAAGTTTCTCATACCAAACATAATTGTATGTGACTTGATGTCATTTTCTGGTTCTGGGCTATTGAAATTGAGCCTTGTGGTTCTTGATGTGGCCCAATCCCAACAGTCATAGGAGATTTGATAAGAAAATTGTATTTTTCCCCTTCAATAATTTCATTTATTTGTCTGTGGATTTTATTGTCCCTAATATGTTCTACTGCATGTGTGGTTCATGTGGGTTGCAGTTGAGGAATGTGATGATTAATCTGGGAGAAAGATTGACAGATGAAGAGGTAGAGCAAATGATCAGAGAAGCTGATTTGGATGGTGATGGCTTAGTCAATTATGAAGAATTTGTGAGAATGATGTTAAATTTTTGATGATCCATTGATATATATATATATATATATATATTATATATTTTTTTTGGCCAATGATATATTATTTAACTATGTGTAATTATCAGATTATATACAACAGACACGAAATAGTATGATCAATTAGCAGTCAAAAAATATGAATTGAGTTGTATAAGTTTTTTCCTGATTAGAAACATCCATCTCTAGATTCTCTACTCGAAGTCTCGAAAAAGGAATGGGACTGCAATAAACTCATGTCTATAGAGATATTTTGGTGACTATCTCGCGCGTCGGAGTTTAAATTTGGAGTTGAAGTTGTACGATGTAGTTCTTTTTAGTTTTGTTGAGTATATATGTAGCCTCAAATTTATCAAAAAAGTAAAAAAATTAAAAAATTATTTGTTATATTGGGTAGGATCGAACCTACTATTTGATCTACGAACATATCGCACCTATACCAATAGACCAGCCAAACACATCTTCACTTTTGTGTTAATGAATTCCGAAATTCATTTGAAACTTCCCATTGTCATGGTCATAAGAAAGTCCCATTTATAGCATGTAACAAACCCTAGCAAGCAACCCACCAAATAATTGTTCTTGTTGAGGTATCAAGACAAATGGAAAACCCTACAAGGCTGCAAGGGGTACTCTGTGAGAAACAAATGGGTGACGTGGGTTGCACTTAAAGCTTATATGTACTTTAGCCAAACAGCCAAACAGGGCTTCCAAACAAAACCAAATTCGAGTACAACTACAACAACCGAACTAAATACCTCTATTCACATCAATCACAACTGGTACGTTTCGTGCAGTGCTGCAGTTTCTAACATCATTTGCATGCGTAAATGAGAGAGAAAGATAGAGAGAGGGAGAGGCCATGTTCAATGTTATTGAAGAAGTTAGGTAGCAGCTTATATGATAATATCTGTAATGATATATATCTACAGTGATAATATGATATGTTTTAGGCATTAGCTATATACATCGATCAATCTCATTGAATTCAAAAGCTGCTAAGTGATATTGATCACTCTGATATGATTATCTAATATCTGTGTATATATGTCAGATATTAATATATGTAGCTGCGTGCCTAGCTATTGCTAGGGTTTAATGGAAGCAGATGAATATTCATGACTTCTCTCTGATGTTTCGAGCTCTCTAGCTAGCTATGGTCTGAACAAAACGATAATACCAAGAAACTTAAAGGCATTAGCTCATTCGGTCAGGGATAGATGCCAGCTAGCTAGCAATATTGAGAAAATAAATTGCATACAATATTCTCTTTAATTTTCTCTGCTAGCTGAAAGAGGATTTTTTTTGGTTAATTACAAGCTGAAAGAGGATTTAGTGTACATTAATACTATTAATTTCTCTCTATAGTAAATTATATTTAAAATTTTAAATATTGAAAATTTGTCCAAGCCCTCTGTTTCTGGGTTTTCCTAACCTTTTGTTTCTATGTAGCAGAACTTGCCCAAAGCTTTTTAATTGATCAAGAAAAACTTACTACTTTTCAGTTACCAAAAGAAAAGCAAACAAATTTTATCATAGTAATTGAAGACTAAAACCAAAACAAAAAAAGGGTACTTGTAATTTATAAGAGATCTGCAACTGTGTACATACTTGGTGAAACATTTGGCAGTATTTCTATTTGAACCATAGTAATATACACACACACACACACACACATATATATATATATATATATATATCTGTGTGTATATGTTTGAGAGAGAGAGAGAGAGAGCCAGTTCAGTTAAAAAATTGACATGACAATGAGAATTGTTTAATTCTTGTGAAAAAGCAAATCCGGATCTGCATCATATCAACATGATTTTTACTTATTCGAGAGAAACCACTCATTCAATTAATTTGTACATTTCTTTATAAACCCTTTTGCTCTCTTGTCCTCGATTCATAGGACAGATACATAATCTTGAGTGGATTATACTCAGTTTCATAAAAAGAGAAACATTATAAAAGCACCATATATATAGAACACATATAAGTCAGAAAAAATGTATTTATATATATAATTAAAAAAACCTATTCCCAATGAACGAGGATGGATCTCAAAAGCACAAACTGTATTCACATAGCAGAGAAATTCTGTCACTCAAACCCCAAACAATATCTCTCCCTTGTTAATTTATAAGATTCTCCACAAGCTATAGCTAGCTTTGAACACTTTATCAACAACATGCAAAACAACTTCAAAAGCATGAAATATGATAAACAAGAGATCAGGCCAGGGAAAAACCATGAGATACCCAGATGAGGAAAATTAAATGAACAATAACAGAAATTTAATACAAATATGTAATAACAGACCTTTTCTAGGGTTTTCCCCTTAGAAACCCTAAATGGGTTCTTGAAGAAGTGGCAAAACCGATTGAGATAGCTGGAGAATTTAGGGTTTAGGTTGATGATGATAAGGGTTTCTGGTGCTTCCATCAAACAGGTGAAGCTACCACATGATCTAGTCTTTCCTATACAAGAAAAGCTCAGATCATGCTGGCAGCTTCAACTATTGGAGATGCACCGTAACATAACACGCACCCTAGCTAGATAGCTCAATATTTGTTCATGGTGGCCTTCATCTTCTCCTTCTTGAGGTTTCAGAGTTGAGAGCTAGATAAGAACATATGAGGGGATATAAATAGAGGGGGGAGAGGAGGACTATATATTCAGAGGTCTTCAATTCCTCCTTCCACGCAAAATTTTTGCATCTTCCAGCTCACATGTTTTGTCTTTTGTGAGTTATGCTTTCTGATGTTTTAAATAGAAATAGGTTCTGCCATTCTGCCCTTAAAGAAATTTAATAAATTTCATTCCATTAATCCATTTATGTTTTGGTACATTTCATAATTATACATATTTCTTTAGGAAAAGCGACAAACTACATCAAAATTAAAATTAACCATTATATCGAAACGGATCCGGCCGTTAGAGAAATAAAATAAAATAATTAGGCTTAATGTTTGATTAATTACGTACAAAAGAAAAAGATTGTATAGAATAAGACTAGCTAGTATTAAGAGGAAGAGTTGTAATTTTGGTTCATATATGAGTTTTGATTTGATTGCAATTTTAACTTATGTAATTTTGGTTCATGTGTTTCCATGCTTAACAATCTTTGTAATTTTTATTATATATGTCCATCCTTTTGAAGTTAAAATGACTTGTATAAATGGTCGATTTGGTTGTTTTCTACTTTTCTTCAACTCCTACATATAGCTCGCATGGTCTAACTAAAACAATCTTTATTAGGTATAAATCAATACTATATATTTACTTTTCTCCGAACATAACATGATTTTGAGCAATACTATCGTTTTTTGTCTAAAAGGTTGAAAAAAAAATTACATAAGAAGAGGATCAGAAGAATTTGAACTTGAAACTTCTTCAATCACTGTGACCGGATAAGAGTCACTAAACCAACGTTGGCAAACAGCTAGATTTCGGTAATGATATTGAGTTGTAAGATCGAGTCGATGTTGGCAAACAGCCAAACATCTAACCTAGAAGCTTATACAATTCGCTAGTGGATGGCATACTCCTTAATTAGTAGAATGTTAAAAGCTAATTAATTGGTAATTGATTATAGTCATTATACCATTAACTAGATGTTAATGTTTTTTTAATAGAGAGACTAGATCGAGATTGGAAACTCATACGTAGGACTAGGAGATGAATAGTAAAACAAGGGAAAAGATGAAAGATGCATGTGGCCCTCCCCGAATAATGCTATACTCATATTGTCACTCCCACGCCACCACATGCAGACATTTTTCTATAGTACTTCTAATGAAGCCTTTCATAACTTTAGTTGGATGCATGATCTTTTCATATAGTTACTCTCCCTCTCTCTCTCTCTCTCTCTCTCTCTCTGCCTGTGAACCTGTAAGTCATGTGTGACTGTGTTGTAAGGTAAACATCAAGCATGAACCAGAAAGAGTATAAAACACAGAGACAAGGGGGGACCATTTTGCATGCCTAGCTAGCTCGATCATCGGGTTGGCATAAGGTTCACAGAAAAGCCTGGAAAAATATATAAGGCGGCAGGAATATGAGGACCATCTCTCTCTCTAGCTAGCTATCTAGCCATGATCGATGTAGACGAAGTTATTGACTTATTGTATTACGTGTTTCATTTTGTCCTAGCTAGCTATCGATCATTCTAGTAATGTATATACTACTTTACACTTTACTGCATTCATGTCATTGCCTGTATCTCTATATATGGCTATTGAAAGCTAGCGACAACATTTAGTTTGGTAACAAGTGATATATTCAAGCCATTTGAATATAGAGAGATTTTAAGGCCGGGGATTCAAACGAGCGAAGACAATTAATCTCTTCCATTAAAATCATAAAAGAAATGATGTTTTGAGCATGCATGCAAAATGATGATCATATGCAAATTTCTTTGCTAAATAGCAACCATTACTTATTACTTAGTGGTTGTTCATAGCATTTTGAGGTTAATTTTAACGAAACATTTTTTAATTTGTAGATATTGAGAAAAAATGATACCTTAGACCTTTTGCAAACTCAAAGTGTCATTTCTGTTTTGACTTGCCAAAAGTACACTTTCGTGCTATATAAACTTGATTTTGGTGCTATATATTTTTCGGTAATTTTCTTCGGCTATATTGGTTTCAATCAATCCATGCATGGATCTCTAGCAACGTACTACTTAGACATCAAACGGGAATATTCAAGACTTGATGAAGAGGATTAGGTAATGAAGCAAGTGGAAGATGAAGGATTAGGTAATGAAGCAAGTGGAATACTCATCAAGAAAAGGTACCAAGTTAATTAGCTAGTGGAGTAAGTCATCTAAAAATCCAATTTTTTTTCTTTCCAAAAAGGTGTTTAAATTGGACTTATGTTTTAATTATTTTGTCATTTGTTTTTTTTTTTTGAAGGTCTCTCATGATTATGCACTTAGTTTTGATCGCTGCCAGAGTGGACAATATTACTCGAGGGGCCTGATTGGTTGTGTTCAATCCATGATGTCATCCGTGTGTTCGCTTGTATTTATTAGCCGGCCCGATCTAAATTCATAAATTGGATCAAGTCCTCATTTCTCACTTAGTACCAATCAGGGAGGAAATTAAGAAGAAGCAGAATGGCTGAGGAGCAAAGAGTTCAAATTCCAAGAGTGAAACTTGGAAGTGACGGATTTGAGGTGAAACCCATTTCAGCTGGTCTTTGATTTCAAGTTATATATTCTATTTCTTCATTAGCTACATATATGTGTTTAGTTTGCCTAACAATGTACATTTGATAGACTTAAATTCCACCTCAAACTCTTGAATTTCAAGATTATTACATCATATTTAGTTAAAACTCCAAACCCAGTTTCTTTTTCATTGCCCTGTAGAACATATTGTGTATATTGTCAAGGACAGCTACTTTACGATCAACATAGTATACAGCAGAAAAAAGAAAAGAAAAAGAAAGAGAATAAGAAAGTGATCAACCTTAACTTGGTACTTCTCAGTGGCCCCTTTCATTTGTTTAAATTGATAGCAGCTAGCAATGTCCTGCAGATTCCATTCATTCACAAAATATGGACCGTTGTCATTATACATTCCATAGTTGCGAACTTGCGATATAGAAATTGCAACATACAGATAAAAGAAAGTGAATTCATGCCTAGCTAAAAGGATGGTTCTGTTTCTCATTTGAATTGTTGTAAGTTGTTTTTAATCTGCTTGTCAGGTTTCCAAGTTGGGACTTGGGTGTATGGGACTTAGTGGAATCTATAATGATCCAGTACCTGAAGAGTTTGGCATATCAATGATCAAGTATGCATTCGACAAAGGAATAACATTCTTCGATACATCAGATGTTTATGGACCACATGCTAATGAAGTTTTGATTGGGAAGGTGAAGTCTTTTCCCTCCCAAATAGTCCTGAACTATAGGTGGTTCACATAGCTGCTTCATTTTGTGTTGTCTTATGACTTTTGAAAGGACTACTATTTCAGGCATTGAAGCAGCTGCCTCGAGATAAGGTTCAGGTGGCTACCAAGTTTGGTATTGTAAAAGTTGAGGCTGAACAAGTGATTATCAATGGCACTCCTGAGTATGTCCGCTCCTGCTGCGAGGCTAGCCTGAAGCGCCTTGACGTGGACTACATTGATCTTTACTATCAGCACCGGGTAGACACATCAGTCCCCATAGAGGATACTGTGAGTGTTACCTATTTCATTCTGTAGTTGTAGCAGTTCTTTCTAGATGATGATAGTGTTCCACAGTTTGAAGTTGTAGACCAGCTTTCTTCACCCGCTTACCATTAATACTTACTACTGCTGTCGTAAGGGTAGATGGAGGAACTAAAAAAGCTGGTGAAAGAGGGCAAGATAAAGTACATCGGATTATCTGAAGCTAGCCCGGAAACAATAAGGAGGGCAAATGCAGTTCATCCCATTACTGCTGTACAAATGGAGTGGTCTCTATGGACTCGCGACATTGAGGAAGAAATCGTCCCTCTTTGCAGGTAACCTCATTTATCTTCCAATTTCAATATTCTGTATAAAAACCACAGTACAAGCTTCCATGTACCGTTGTGTTTGTTGGAACATAGGGAACTTGGAATTGGGATAGTGCCATACAGCCCTCTTGGTCAAGGATTTTTCGGTGGCAAGGCAGTTGTGGAAGCTATACCTGCAAATAGTATTGTGGCCGTGGTAAGTCCGAGATCTTATGCATTAGTTCTTTCAAGCCTGCAATTACTCTTGTTGTTTATGATGATAAGCTATTTGGTTATCAGGGATGGTTTCCTCGCTTTCAAGGAGACAACTTGGAGAAAAACAAAGTCATTTACGCTAAAACACAGACATTGGCTGAAAAGCATGGATGCTCCCCTGCGCAACTCGCCCTTGCGTGGCTTCTTAGTCAAGGCGATGGGGTTGTACCTATCCCTGGTGTGTTCTTACTCATATAATGTGCTGCTTCCTCATCATGTTTATCAGCAACTATGCTATTCACTGAAAACCAAAGCATACATGAATGAACTCTCCTTGTTGTCTTTTTGCAGGGACAACTAAGATAAAAAATCTGGATGATAATATTGGATCCTTGAGAGTGAAACTCACTCAACAAGATTCGAAAGAGATTTCGGATATGATACCTATCAGCACGGTGGCTGGGAATAATGCACCGGATCTTTTTCTTCGCTACTCATGGAAGTTTGCAAATACACCAGCATCAAGAGATGGCAAAACTCCATCGTAATTAAATGTTTCTATGAGTATTTTTACGGTTGCTAATAATGATAAAGAATCAGAGCAGAGTCCATAGTTCATTGTTAGGATTCTGATGTTGGTTACCAGTGTAACTTAAGCTCTCTCTTTGGAGCATATATGGATTGGTGGAAAGGCTTGCTACAATTTCAAACGTTTTTTGAAGTTTCTGATCACTTACTCACTTGGGTACGTTTAACCACGCAGGAAACTTGGTGTCCTTTTGGTCATGGTTTCTTCAGTATGTTTTAACCACACAAGGGTCTGGTGCATACTTTACTTGTACATTCTCAAATTGTACGGAAACTTAACTCTATGTTAGCTTGAATGCCTCTGTTACTAGGACTAACGGGATCATATTCAATGTTCAAGGAGAAAATACTGACAAGAATAAGATTTTCTACACTTGTATAGAACCTTGGCAAACAAGCAAGGGCTCAATGCACAACTAGCCCTGGCCTGGGTTCTCATTCAAGGACAAAGATAAAAAAAACATTTGACAGGCAATATTGGGTCTCAAGAGAGATTTCTGATGTTGTACCTAGTGATGAAGTTGCAAACACGCCAAAGGTGAAAGATAACAAAATTACAAATCATGGAATAGTAGAAGGGCTGATTTGTCAAATTAATGTGCTCAATCTATCTGAGACTAAACATACATGAAATGCAACTGTTTTGCAAAACGCAAAATCTTCTACATGTAATTGACTTGACTTCATGTGAAGGTAACTGGATTTAGTATAGATTACGCAAAATCCAGTTCCTACTGTACATAGTACAGCACACATTTTAAATATCAAGTAAAAATGCAGTTACTTTCAAGTCTTCAGTGTGTTTGAAACTCTCAAAGAATAGAGTATCGACTATGTCTATAGACAGACCAGTATGAAGGAAACTTATTCTTTCAATCACAAGGCTTCAACAAAAATAGATTAAAGAAGAAAAATAAAAAAAAAGCAACTAGCAAGGTCTAACCATCTAACAGATCCCATTCGTCCACAAATGTGGATCTAATGCTCATTCTACATTGCATAGCTACAGCTTAGAATATAGAAACCCTTCAATCTCTTCAAAATTTCAAGACTCAAAACCCAGTTCCTTCTGTATGTAGTGCAGGATTGTCAAGTGAAGATAGGTATTTATCTCTTCACTTATAATGGTCTTTTCATTTGGTTTAGTGGCCAATAAGCAAGGTATAACAGATCCCATGCATTCACACAATAGGGACCCGTCATTCTAAATTGTATAGCTACAAGTTAAGATTTAGAAATTGCAAGAACAAATCAAATGATTAACATATATTCTCTCATTAAGTAATAACAGAAAGTAGATCCATGTAAAATAAGTTATTTAGCTCATCGTTCACAAACAAATCCAACCATATTAGACCAACAGCAAGGAAACTTATTCTTTAAACTATGTGGCTTCAACAAAAATAGCAACTAGAAAGGTCTTACAGATTCCATTCATCACAAAACAGGGTTCCAATCCCATCCTACAATGCACAGCTACAACTTACAATATAGAAATCAGTAGTTTAGCTAAAACCACCAAACTATGTACTATATTAAACATTGTGTATACAGTGAAGATAGGTATTAGCAGACATTTTATATATTGTTAAGTGAGGATAGGTAATTTAAGTCTTCTCAAAGTTCTTTTTCATTTGGCTTAATAGCAACTAGCAAGATTTTACAGATCCCATTCATTCACAAAATATAAAACCTTTGTCATCATAGATTGCATAGCTACTACTTTAGATATAGAAATCGCAGGAACAACTCTAAATTCACCAAATGATTAATGAAGCCCCAGTCAATCTACATTGCATAGCTACAACTTAGCATAGAGAAATTCCAAGAACAATTCCAAATTGGCCAAATGATTAACACATATCCTGTCATTAAGTACTAACACAGAAAGTAGATGCACACAAAAGAAGTTCTATAGCTCATCATCCACAAACACATTTCAACCCGAATTAAACTAAACAAGTACCAAGTTCACTGTTGCTGCTGGTTAGGGTTCTGAGGTGGCGGCGGCATGCCACGTGGAGGTCCATACACACCGGGAGGAGGAGGCATTCCGGGGCGAGGTGGTGGACCCCTCATCATCTGTCCGGGAGGCCCAGGTGGTGGAGGCCCCATTGGTCTCTGCCCATACTGCATCGGAGGACCTGGGAATTGCTGAGGTGGACCACCGGGCCTAGCGCCGGGAGGAGCAAACTGAGGCGGTGGGCCGCGCACCATTGGCGGTGGACCTTGGCCGGGATACATCTGTGGCGGTGGACGAATCACCGGAGCAGCCGGATAAGTCATAGGCGGCGCGGAGAGGTTGGGACGAGACATCTGAGGCTGCATCATGCCGGGTGCGGGCCCACCGACGCCGCGAACCGGACCGGAGAGACCGGGCTGGGCCTGGGCCACGGGAGGAGTGATGATCCCTCTGCCAGCGGCGCGTCCGATTCCTTGGCCAGACAAAGCAGCGGCACTGGCGGCCTTGGCGCGTGACTCTTCCTGAGGCGGCGGGCCCTCGACGGTCATGGAGATGACCTCTTCGCCGCGGAGGAGGACGAGGCCGAGAGTCCTCCGGTCGTCGCGGTCTTCGTTGTTCTTCTTGCCTTTGGCCGGAGGAAGCTTGCGGAACTCCTCGCAGTCGCCGAGGACGAGGTTCATGTGGCGGTCGAAGGCCATGAACTTGCCTACGAGCTGACGGCCGTCTTGGATCGTCACCCTCATGCGGTAATTGATGAATTGCAGCATCTTGGAGCTCTTGGACATCGACATTGTCGCTGAGTGGAAACTCCTAGTCTCCTGCTCTGCACTGCCCTGAGAGAAAAGGGTTTTGGGTTTTTCGATTTAGGGATTTGGATTTATAATGACGGTGAAGCGGTGTCAATGTTTAGGGCTAAGCTTTCCATAAAGATAAAGGGCTGTCCCCTCTACTGGATTGGGCTGCCTGCAAAAATTATTGGGCTTCAATACTAAAAGTTTAGCTATTAATGTTGCTAAATTAATTTGTCATTGAGTTTAATAGTTGAAAAATTAAAAACATTATATGTGCTCCGGAACTTATAGGACTTTATCGTCTCAATTTATATGAGTGATTCCGCTTTAAAACTTACATTTTATCGCCTCAAATTGTTGCAACTTAAACTAGCTTAGACTAGGGTAACAAAAATTCATATTGAGTCGAATCTTCATTGGATCTCCGACCTTATGGTAAGAAGTTCTTGAACAAATTGAGTAACGGGGACATGAATCCCCAATCACCACTTTCTAAATTTGAGAACATGACAGAGCATGATATTGTGATACTGATCTCCTTCCAAAAGTCCAAAACTCGGCTCAATAGTACTTAAAATTCGAAATTATTATATATATGTTTAAGTTTTGCTAAAGAAGTCCTCCTCTCAATGAACCCTTTTTTTTTTAGCTATAGATATAAAAGAAATTTCCTATCTATGCATGTTTTGTATGGAGTAGTATTGTGATTTTTTTAATAACAGAGGTAGGAATCTTTAGATGCCGCCCCCCAATGTGGCAGAGTTTTAGTATAGAATACCAATTAGACAATAATGGTATAAACATGCATATGCTGCAATTTCCATGTAGGTAATTACCAATATCAGAAACAATGAACTTGAATAAAAAGAATGACCTAATCCACGTGAACACACACAGATGTCGATAGAACATATAATAACGTTAAACTGCTTTAATTAGCTGTCCAGATCTAAGCTCATAGATGTCCTGATTTCCACTTGATCCAGTACCATTTGGGGAGGAAAGAAGAAGAAGCAGAAGAATGGCTGAGGAGGAGGGAGTCCAAATTCCAAGAGTGCAACTGGGAAGTCAGGGATTTGAGGTGAAATAAAAACTTGGTGGCTGAGATTATTAGTCACCTAGCTAGACTTAATAGTTTCATTGGATTTGTTGCAACTTCATTTGTGGTACATGCAGGTTTCCAAGCTGGGATTTGGGTGTACAGGGCTTACTGGAATCTACAAAGATGCTCCGGTCAGTGAAGAACTCGGAATCTCAATCATCAAGTATGCATTCGATAAAGGAATAACATTCTTCGATACATCAGATATCTGTGGACCACATACTAATGAAATTTTGATTGGAAAGGTAGCTTACATTTCATAAAAACATTCAAGGTCCGTACGTTTGATCGATGCGTTGTTCGTCTTAATTAAACTTAGTATTTTACAAGTGTTTCAGGCTTTGAAGCAGTTGCCTCGAGATAAAGTTCAGTTGGCTACAAAGTTTGGTATGGTAAGAATTGAGCCTAATCAAGTTGTAGTGAATGGGAGTCCTGAATATGTCCGATGCTGCTGCGAGGCTAGCCTGAAGCGCCTTGATGTCGACTACATTGATCTTTACTATCAGCACCGGATAGACACATCAGTCCCAATAGAGGACACCGTAAACCCTCTTTACCTGCAATCTTTAAGTGTCTTATTTTGTTTTCTCAACTTCTTAATTGGATTTGAATTAAACTACAAATACTTGCTATATATTTTGGCAAGGGTAGATGGAGGAACTAAAGAAACTGGTGAAGGAGGGGAAGATAAGGCACATTGGATTATCCGAAGCTAGCCCGGAAACAATAAGGAGGGCACACGCAGTTCATCCCATTACGGCTATACAAATGGAGTGGTCTCTTTGGACTCGCGAAATTGAACAAGAAATCGTCCCACTTTGCAGGTAACCTCGATCATCTTAAAACTATATATATATAGTACTTCTGTAATGTATGACTGGTTTACATAACATATATATATACATGTACACTAAAGTTAAGTACGTACCTCTTTGTGTTGTGTTTGTTGAAACATATATAGGGAACTTGGAATTGGGATAGTGCCATACAGCCCTCTTGGTCGTGGATTTTTCGGTGGAATTGCAGCTGCAGAAAGTCTGCCTGCAAATAGTTTTCTGGTACTGAATTAACCTATGTTAGAGATTTTGTGTATCAGCTGATTCAGCTCTTTCATTAGAAAGCCTGCAATTTGTTAATTTCCTCTTGTTGCTTATTCATTTGGTGGCCAATATATTTGTTACCAGCGATCAAGTCCTCGCTGTCAAGGAGACAATCTTGAGAAAAACAAGATCCTTTATGGCATAGTACGTACAAAACTTGGCTGACAAACATGGATGTACCCCTGCACAACTCGCGCTTGCGTGGATCGTTAATCAATCGGATAATGTGGTACCTATCCCTGGTGTGTGGCCGTTTACCTTAATTTCCTTAGTTCATCCATCTTAATTTCCCTAATGCATGGTACATTAATTACTTGCACAATTAAGTACCTAGCTTGATGAATATTGCACTGACTGAATTAAGTCTCCTTGTGGTTTTGTAGGGACAACCAAGACTAAAAATCTTGATGCTAATATTGGTTCCTTGATAGTGAAACTCACCAAGGAAGATGTGCAAGACATATCTGATATGATACCCATCAATGCAGCAGCAGGGAATAGAGTATCGGATAGTCTTATTCGCTGCTCTTGGAAGTTTGCAAATACACCACCAAAAGCTAGATAGCAATGCGACTCAAAGAAGCCTTTAATCGTAACATAGATGACAGTACGTGTGTAATAGACTAATAGGGAATTAATGTGATGACATCTTTGTAGTAGTAATATTCGATGTTGAAATTGAACTTCTTTGGAGCAGATGTGAATGTGAATACAGTGCAAAATATCAGCACCATTGTTAACCTTCAGTGAATGATCGATATCCACTGTACTAATCCGTCCAAAATTTAACAAGCTTTGGTGAATGTTGCCCAAGGTTAAACCTTAAGGGAATTGTTAAGGTTAAACCTTAATTACATGATAAATTAAGAGAATTGTTATTAACACACTCTAAATTGTTAATAACACACTTTTGGTTTGTCTTTATTGTGTATAAATAGTTCATAATACCCTCAATGCAATAATGAATTTAGGATATTATGGACAATTGGTATAATAAAGATAAACAAAAGATGTGTTAATAATAATTTGGAGTGTGTTAATAACAACACCCTAAATTAATCTTAGTTATATTTTCTTATATGATAATTTTCATGCTTTTCAATAAAAATTCTGTCCTTCTACTCATGCTTTGTATACAAACATCAACTCTGTTTAAGCCAATCTAATATCAGGGCACCAGTGGTCTAGTGGTAGAATAGTACCCTGCCACGGTACAGACCCGGGTTCGATTCCCGGCTGGTGCATTTTTTTTTCCTGATTTTATTTTATTTATGCTGTCAGTCAGTCAGTCAGTCAGTCAGTCAGTCTTATAACTCTTATTGATTTCTTTATTCTGTTAGTCTTATTTATTTATTCATTTCCACTACACACAGTCTCACAGGTTCGCAAACCTCCAGGATGCAGTTTTAGTCCACCAACCATCTCTTTGAGTACTTTTGAAACAGAGAGAAGAAGAGGCGAAAATTTGAAAGGATGGCTGAAGCTAGCAAAATCCAAGTTCCAAGGGTTAAATTGGGCAATCAAGGACTTGAGGTAACTTTCACTGTAACTTTTTGAACACCCATAAGCAAAATCCAGGTTGTGTTTGTGTTCATATCACATTTCTTCAAAACCCTCTTATATAATTTAAGAAAGTTGAATCCTTCGATGAAAAGATTCAAACTTTGTTAGAGTATTATTTTTGTGATCAGAGTAGGATTTTGATTGGTTTCTTGATGTGGACTTCATTCAAATGTTGACTTGTTGATGTCTGTGACGTAGTCAGTGATGTCAGTGTTGTTTGAAGCTTTGTTGCTGTATAATCAGTGATGTCAGTATTGTTTGAAGTGTTGTTGCTATATAATCAGTAATGCGGGAAACTTTAATCCTAACACAGAATAGACTTGGTTGCTATTTCTTGAATTTCTAAAGCCTGTTCTAAACGGTTTGAATTCAAATCCCTATTAGCAATCCAAAAGAAAAAATTTAGAAAACAGAAGAAGAATATGGCTGAGGAGAAGGGAATACAGATTCCAAGAGTTAAACTTGGAACTCAGGGATTTGAGGTATAGTCCATTTAGAATTCTCCAGTCCTTTCAATCTTGATCAACTTGCTGAGAATCTACTAATCCTAATCTTTAGAACAAACAAAGAGAGAAATCTGCATAATGCATATGCTTGAATTCAAATCCCTATTAGCAATCCAAAATCCTTATCTTTTATTTCTGGTAAAATGAAGAAAAAAAATGATTGCAAATTTGTTTTCTTTTTTGCTGAGTGAATCTGTTATATTGCATATAATCAACAAATACACAACAGGACACATGATTAAAATGAGATGTCTTGTATCGTTTCGTCCATCAGTGCACAGAATTGGAATAAGAGTGGTTTTAATTGATCTAACTGATGTCTACATTCCATTAACTTAGAGACTTTTGAGGTTAAATTATTTGAGGAAGGTGTTTAGGATGCTTAGTTTCTGTGGTTGTAAGTGCTCATTCTTTTTAATAAATTGCTTCCAATTTTTCTTGATTAATTTCAAGAATTCTAATTTCTTGCTCTTCAGGTCTCAAAATTGGGGTTCGGATGCATGGGCCTCACGGGGGTGTACAACTCTCCTGTTTCTGATGAGGATGGAATCTCAATAATAAAAGATGCTTTCAATAAAGGAATCACTTTCTTTGACACAGCTGATGTATATGGACCTCATACAAATGAAGTTCTTGTTGGAAAGGTTCGTAACTCAGTTGGTGAATATCTCAACTTACTCCAGTAGTTGGAATATCTTTATTGCTTAATCTATCAATGTATTGAAGAACTGTTATCAGGATATTTGTGTTATATTCTGATTTCTGTAATTTTAAGTACTGCACATTTTCTATTTTTTCAGGCATTGAAGCAGCTGCCAAGAGAAAATATTCAGTTAGCCACAAAGTTTGGTATTGCTGGAGTAGCGTTCCCTCCTAGTATGACAATAAAGGGTACTCCGGAATATGTCCGCTCTTGCTGTGAGGCTAGCTTGAAGCGTCTTGATGTGGACTACATTGATCTGTATTATCAACATCGGGTGGACACTACGGTGCCTATAGAGGAAACTGTACGTGTTTCTCATCTTCATTCAACTGGAAATTTTAATATATTAGGAGCATTAGATCTGCATATATTATAGTCACTTTTGATGAAACAAAAAAGTTTAGTCACTTTTGTTTTTCCTGGAGTTTAGATGGGTGAGCTGAAGAAACTGGTGGAAGAAGGCAAAATAAAATATATTGGGCTATCTGAAGCCAGTCCGGACACAATAAGGAGGGCACATGCAGTTCATCCCATAACGGCTCTACAAATGGAGTGGTCCCTCTGGACTCGTGATATTGAGGAAGAGATTGTTCCACTTTGCAGGTATGTTGTGTTCAAAACCCAATCTGGGTTATGCAAAACTGATTTCCTTATTCCATTTCTATAAGTTGATTTAGAGATGGTTTAGCACTTATATCCACTGTTCCCACTATAAGTTGATTTGGGGTTACTGAAATGCTTGTGCAAATATTCTGAAACTGTGGGAATATTAACTCAAGTATGTGTCAGTTGTTTCGTCGAATGATGTAATGTTATCACACGCAGGGAACTTGGCATTGGAATAGTACCATATAGTCCTCTTGGTCGTGGGTTTTTTGGTGGCAAAGCAGTTGTGGAAAGTCTGCCTTCAAATAGTTTTGTGGTAGATGTTCTTTTTTATTTGTTCTGTTCAATCTGTTGTGAAAACTGAAAAGACTCACTGGAAATTTGGTTGATTGAATCATTTTGTGTTTCTGCTAAAAAAAAATTATATTGGTTGATTGAATCATTTCTCTTTTCTCTGTTTGTAAGTCATCACATCCTCGGTTCGTAGGAGAGAACTTGGAGAAGAACAAGAACATTTACAATCGAATGGAAAGCCTTGCTAAAAAGCACCAATGCTTTACTGCTCAACTAGCATTAGCATGGGTTCTCCACCAAGGAGATGATGTTGTACCTATTCCGGGTGAGTCATCCTTACATATTTGTTCTCTTCAACATATAAAACAGAATCTTCTATGATGCATCTGCAACTCATTATACTCATTGTTTGCATCGAAATGAGTGTGTACATGTGTTTGTGTTGGCTGGTGCTAGTCATATAGAGGTAAGTTGTGTATATATATATATATCTAAATTAGAAAGAGATTTTCATGCATCAGTTTTCTAAGAATAGTTCATTTTCCTTTTCATCTATTATGTTCTTATAGCAAAAAGATCATGAAATCTCTCATACTTGCATAATGATGAGAAAACTGAATATCCATTTTAACTTGTTGAAAAATGAGGCAAGAAAATGCAACCTCCTCCAACTGCAGTCAATAACTGTGTCATCCCAATTTTATTTCCTTAATTAAGATGTAATCAGATACCACAATTCGCTGATTCTCCTCATCGACTTGGTTGCTATATAAGGTTTATTAGCACATGTATTGCAGCACTTAACCACATGCATGATGAAACGCACATCGTTAATTCATTTTGAAATTCCATTTCCACTGCAGGGACAACAAAGATTAAGAACCTGGATGTAAACATTGGCTCCTTGAAGGTGAAACTCGAGGAAGAGGACTTGAAAGAAATTTCTGGTGCTGTACCACTTGACCAAGTCGCCGGTGATAGAACTTATGGAAACCTGATGCATTTGCAATGGAAATTCGCCAACACTCCTCCAAAGGATCATCCAAGGTCTGATCTTTAGACTTCGACATTATATTGTATTCTATTTTCTGAAATTGAGCCAAATGAAGTGAAACTTGTAAATTCTTAAATACGATCGATGACCCAACAATTTAAGAAGGCTCTAGCTAGAAATGACCTTTTGGTGTAATATATTGTATTGAAGTCTAAGATCAAGTGTATGAATGAATCATTCAACCAATAAGATTATCTGTTGGTGACACTTTTTTATATTTTTTTAACATTTTTTTGGATATGTCTGACCGGTGAGCCTTGTATCAGATTAATATAGGTTTTTAAGAAGACGTTACCCAAAAGACCTATAACCCCTAGGTTAGTCTTTGATCTTATAAATCTGATACACACCTAATTGTGTACGAACTAGATTTCCTATTTCAATCCAATTCAGTTCCATGCATGATTCACTTTCCGGATTCTTTTCTTCCTGTGAAGCTATGTGGGTTAAACCCAACTCAAACCCTAACTTGCAATCCAAGTCTTAAATAAATTTATTATTCTGTCCAATTAATTCTTCTCCATGTGTGTATATACTATTTAAGAACCCTATATACTATCGATGAGTTCTCTCAAAGTTTCTGCCGCCATGAGAGGTGATACTACTAGCAAAGGAAGCAATACAGTTACCTCCGAGTCTCTTGGATCAGCACCCTCTGAGTCTCTCTTAGACCTGATTGATAATCTCCCCTACTCTTTATTGGTTGATATCCTTTGTCGATTTCCTAGCAAGTTTATTATTCAATGCAAGGGTGTGTCCAAATCTTGGTTCACTCTCATCTCTCAACCTTGTTTCCATAGCTACTTTCTAAGTCTCCAAAAACAAAAGCCCCCCTTTGAAAGTACTCTTATGTTTGTCCATACCGCTGGACATGAAACAGAATTCTTTACAATTTCCGAGCAGACTCCGGAGTTTGAAACACTCAAATTCTGTCGGAAATTCAAGGTTGTGGTAGGGACATACAATGACTTGGTTTTGTGTTGCGCAACACCGCTGTTTCAGAGGTATTATTACATCTGCAATCCATACACCAAGCAATGGGTTTCTCTTCCTCCCACTCCTCAATGCCACCAAGACTATGTACATGTGGGATTCATATGCGATTCCTACCATAGGTGCACGGTTGTGCGAATTCTCGAATGCGAAGCGAAACCTGCCTTCCAATTCAAGGTGGAGATCTTCTCTTCCGAGACTGGTGAATGGACAGAATCAGTTGTTCCATGCCCACAAGGCCTTAGATATGATAAAGTCAGGCACAGTGTAGACTGTGCAGGCATTGCTTGCAATGGAACGTTCTACTGGTTGGGTTCTGGTGGCTTTCTTATTGGGTTGGAGCCTTTCGAGTTCGACAATAACTGTAGCACTAGTGCTGCTAGTGCTAGTGCTAGAGCTACTGGTAACCCTAAGTATCGTTGCCATTATATTTCCAAGCCTCATGTAGACTTGTCCGCTTATTCGTCATGCGATCAGTGCCTGGGTGTGTACCGGGGGCGTCCGAGGCTATGCCAGTTGTATGATGGATGTCCATCTTTGATTCTTTATACGTGGGAGTTGAAAGAAGATGATCATGAAGTGGATGGAGTTGGAGGCAAAATGATGAAGTGGTGTTTGAAAGAGAAAGTTGTTGTCCTGGACAAATTTATTTTGAAACATCACAGGTTCCGGCCTCTGGCTTTTGACCCCAATGATGAAGATACATTGTATCTACTGTGTCATACCTCGCATCCCAAAGATTGTTCACACATTGTCATCTACAATATTCGTACTACAACAGTAATTGGCATCTCTGAAAACTTTCCGGTGGATAGTCGGATTGACGCTTTTCCACTTGTGCTCCCATGGCTGCGGTTGCCAACACCAGTTCCTACACTAGACTACCACAAGAAAATATGTGCGTTTTGCCAGCCCAAAACTGATCGAGTTGTGGGGAAGTTGTTGCATTTTTCGAGCATTCGTAGTTACTTATATAAGGAAGAAGAATATATACATGGAGTAAGAAGATCCTGGCTTTAAAACGATCCAGATTCTTTGTTGAGTTTTTCTCTACTTGTTTTTGCTTAACTCAGTCGTGATAAAAACCTTGCTTATCTATCTTGCTTTATGCATGGTAAATAGATCACAGTGCCTTTCTTTGCTATGTTTAACTTCCGTTATATATGCAGCATCTAATTAGACCCTCTCTCTCTCTCTCTCTCTCTCTCTCTCTCTCTCTCTCTCTCTCTCTTTTATGCAGCATCAAGAAAAAAAAAATCAAGCTTTTGAGAATAGCTTGGCAACTAATTAATTAATTAATGAATTTCTTCATGTGTCTTTGTGCCAAGGCCAGTTATTCCTTTTCCTAATTATGTTCCCTGTATAAAAATGATACCATGAAATTAATCTCATATAGACGACACATAATGATCGATGAGATAAACTGAAGATGATAGCTTGCAATATGTAACCAAAGACCCCCTTACCAAGCCACCGGTACTTTTAGATCGACTAGTGCAAGACATGCGTTGACATTTTCAGAGTAAGGCATCGGAACTTTTAGTGTAACACATTTTTTAAGCACATCGTACATTTAAGTGTTGGCAGAGGTCCAAGTTTTACTCCCCCTCCTCTGTTGGTGAAAAAATAATTTTGTTACCTTAACGACCAAAGAAAATATTATATCTTTTTACTAAGTTTTCAGTAAAAAGAAACGAAAACAAAAAGAAAAATAGAACTGACGTTTCCTAATAGAATTCAAGCCATAGGGCTCCATTCAGTTGAGATTAATACCGAAACAATTAGAACTCAAATGAAATTAGGAAACTAACCCTGATGATTAATCAATCAATTGATTATATATCCCTCCGAAGTAATTTTTTTCAAACCTAGCTAGGTTAAGACTTTGATACCTGCCGCTACTTTCAACCATTCCAAACATAATCGAAGGATCTTCTTCTGCTTGCTCTCCTCTATTAATTTACAACACTACGTTTGTCTTCTTCAACTCGATCTATATGTTAACCAAGGTAATTAAGATAAGTTTTAGTTTGTTAATTTGTAAATCTTTTGCTTTACTTTTATTATTTATTTAATCCTATTCTATATATATAGATTGTGTTGATATGCTTTGTTGCTGGTTGCAAGAAAGACGAGCATGATCGATGATCTCCCTGAAGTTTTATTAGTCGAAATCCTTTCTCGACTTCCAAGCAAGTTTGTTTTTCAATACAAGTGTGTCTCCAAATCTTGGTGCACTCTCATCTCTCATCCTTACTGCCGCGTTCGACTTCTCCAAAACCAAAGTGATGATGAGCCAAGTCCCCCCTTGGTAACAACTCTTTTCTTTGTCATTACCACCGGCCGAGAGCAGCTAAAAGAATACCTAACAATCTCCAAGCAGATCAGAAGGCTCGAGTTCTCTTTGAGTCGCCTCCTACATTTAGATAAAGAGCCAGTTGTGGTAGCAACATATAATGACCTAATTTTGTGTTGTAAAACTCGGCGTCGTCAAAGAAATTACTACATCTGTAATCCATACACCAAGCAATGGGTTGCTCTTCCTCCCGCCCCTAGATGCCAAGGAAACGTACACGTGGGATTTATCTGTGACTCCTACCATAGGTGCAAGGTTGTGCGAATTAATAAATTTGAAGAGAATCCTGCCCTTCAATTCAAGGTCGAGATCTTCTCTTCCGACACCGGCGAATGGAGAGAGTCAATTGTACTATGCCCGGGAGGCATCGGATATAAAGATATCATTCTGCGTCCGGCAGTTGCTTACAATGAAAGCTTGTACTGGTTGTGTTTTAGTGGCTCTCTTTTAGGGTTCCATGTTCCTTCCAAATCCAACAACTTCACTAGTATTTGTCAATCCATTGCCGAGCCTCATGTTGATGACAACTTGATTAATTTGGCGCAATATTGCAATCAGTTCCTAGGTGTGTGCCGGCCGCGGGGGTGTCTGAGGCTATGCCAATTGTATTATTGTCAAAGTAATAATGGTTTAAATGCTCCAACTTGTTTGACTCTTGTTGTTTGGGACTCGAAAGAATTGGAATGGTGTTTGTTTGAGAGTGTTGTCATGGACCAAATTATCAACGCCAAGGAATATCCTATCCAGCAGCTGCTAGCTTTCGACCCGAATGATGAAGATATCTTGTATCTAAAGCGTTACACATCTGATGCAGAATATCGTCTAGACATTGTTGAGTGCAATGTTCGAACAGGAACGTTAACGTTGATGGATAGAAGGATACCGTATGTCGATTGGATCTGTGCCTTCCCATTTGCACTCCCATGGTGGCAGTGGCCTACACCAGTTCCGATCCTCAACTAAACTAGACTACCAAGCCCCCAATGGCCGGCGGATCTATATATATAACAACGTACTATTGAAAAGTTCATTCAGTCTAGATCGAATACTTTTTCTGCTTCTAACGATCTGTTGCATGCATTGTTTGTCATTATATGCTGCTCTAAGTAGCTAGACGTGGAACTTATGCTCACAGTTGGTCACTGATTTCCATAAGCCTCGTATAGATGACTTGATTGAGTGCATGCATGTTTTCTTCATGTCTCCAAAACAAAGAAAAAAAGCAAAATTAATGTTTAATTGATGCTTCTTTTCCCCACTTGATTTGAGAGTAGCTAGGCTAATTAATTATATTAATAAACTCAAGAAGCTGTTGAATTCAAATTAACTGAAAATAGTCGAACTGTTGATCGAGAGAGGAAATTAAAGAGACAGAAAGTCCTAGACTTAAACTTGGAACTCAGTGATTTGAGGTATAAATCCAATCAGCTAGAGCCTCTAAATCTCTTTAAATTTCCCATTTGTTTTTTAGATTGAATTATCATTTCTGTCAATTATGGAAGGAAAATAGAAAGCACAGTGAAGCAAAGACATGCATAAGCAGTGATGTCAAGTGGCATATATATAGTGACAGTGGTCTAAATAGAACTAGATACTAATGACATAGTCAATGATGTCCCTTGTCAGTCTATGAGTACATATATAACCAGAGAATTAAGTAGCCAGATTTATTACTAACCACAGCAAAGAGTTTGTACATTTTGAACTTACTCTTAACAGTTCGAGTCTAAATCCCATTTACATCTTGGATTTGATCTCAAAGAAAGCGGTTAGTCAATAGAAATCATTTGCAGGAAGAGAAAAATGGCTGAAGAGAAGGGAATACAGATCCCAAAGGTTAAACTTGGAACTCAAGGATTTGAGGTATATGTGATCCTCCTACATTTACACTAATCCTGGTGTAGTTTTTTTTTTTCTCATTTGTTTTGTTTAATTTCTAATTTTCTTGCATTAATTTCAGGTTTCAAAATTGGGGTTTGGATGCATGGCTTTGACTTTTGTCAACCATCCTGGTGCTGAAGAGGATGGAATCTCCATTGTAAAACATGCCTTCAGGCTTCAGTAAAGGAATTCACTTTCGTAATTTGTTTGAACTTTAGCATAGTATCAACACAATGTAAGCAAAAGGATCCAAAGCTAGGCCGGATTGAATGCTGATTAGATACTTGCTTCTCTCTTTTCTTTTCTTTTTTCGCTTGGAGTTTAGATAGGGGAGCTGAAGAAACTTGTGGAAGAAGGAAAGATAAAGTATATTGTGGCTTATATGAAGCCAGTCCGGACACAATAAGGTGGGCACGTGCAGTTCATCCCATCACAGCTGTGCAAATGGAGTGGTCACTCTGAACTCGTGATCTAGATGAAGAGGTAATTCCACTTTGCAGGTATGTAATTAATTGGATCCAAAATCAATTTCTATAAGAAAGAAAAAAAAGATGTAAACTGAGATATTAAGCCAGGTAGACAAAAAAGTTTAACTTATGTTATAATAAAATTTGACCTTAATGGTTTTTGCTTGTATGCTGGTGTAAAATTTAAAGGCGGGTACAATTGATTTGATTGAATTGAACATACTTAAAATTTAAAGTATTTGTGGAAAAGCAGTTGAGGAAAGTTTAGACCCTAATGTTCTTGCGGTACATAGAATCCTCTCCTTTATATTAATATCTGCGCAGATTCAATGACAGACTTAAAACAGATAAAGCATGAAAAGAATACTTGTCAAAACAGAGAGCTCTGCTCGGAAACAGAGAGCTCTGTTATTCAGAAACATATGTAGCATTAATTTGAACTTAAAATAGAGATCGATATAGCATTTGTAAATGATTTAATCTTGCGGGTTTTGTAATGCCAGGCCGCACATCCTCGGTTGACAGGAGAGAACTTGGAGAAGAACAGACATATATACCATGCTATAGAAAGACGACCCCGAATTAGTTCATCTCCAGCTTAAGAAGCTAGCTCTTGTGTGTAATTGAGGCAAATGAAACTTCTCTTTGATAAGGATCTTATATATTTCTATTATCTATATACCCTTTGGACATACACAAAAATCAACGTGATATCGAAGAAGATCGCTAGGGTCTCTCTTATTCTTAAAATTAAATAGATAAAACACAAAATAGCAAATTTACGTTTGTCTCGTCCCACTTAAGAGCATTATTGGGTTTAGGCTCAAAATAGCTTCATCCCCACATAGTTGCTCCAGTTCCTCCTCCGGCAATGTCACCGTAACCATCCTCGCGAGCCCTCCTTCCGGAGATGGCATCACCATTATCAACCCTTCCCCTTCCGAATTCCCAATATGATAAGACACATGTACAGGCCTGTTATCCTTGTCAAACACAGCTGCGTACATCAACGGCACATTCACAGTACTCCTAGTACTCCCAGGAAAGTCAACCATGTGTTCCATGCTCGTGCATGTCAACTCAGGGCCGTACATCCTAAATGGTGCCCCATACTTATCTTCCTCTCCCTTTCGTGATTCAAACAACTCCATTGCAGACCAAAACTCCTCCTCTCCCTGATTCGACACGTGGCAGTGCACTGCTCCTGCCACGTATCCCAAGTCTTGCTTTTCTTCCACGTCAGGTATTGAAAGCAACGAAAAATGCAAGGCATTGCCGTAGTGCCCATAAGAGAGCTGCAGCTTCTTCCTGAAGTCGACACAAATGGAGAGGGAGTGTTTGCTTTCGCTTTTCTGGGGCTTCAAGCGAGCAATGCGTGCCCAGAAGAGTGCGGCTAGCAAATCAAACGGGGTGGCATCAGGGCATGTTTCGTGGATTTCAAAGAGGCTTTGCTTGATCACTGCATTGGAAAATTTGAAAGTGGCTGTGCCCATTTTCTTCAGTGCTAATGGGGTCTGTGCTTCCATGGACTTGGCTTCGAAATAAGCGCGTGATGATTTTGTGTTTGTGTTGTTAATGTTGAGTCCACGAGTGAGTGGCGAATCCAATGAGTCGATGAAGAAAGGCGGGTGTGCAACGGCTTCCCGGCGGCGAGTCTCGGCCCATGACTTGATGAGTAGGGTTGCACAAGTTGGGTCTGCTTGCATGTGAGAGCAGCTTAGTCCAATGGCTACTCCTCCTCCTTCAAATTCATTTATCTGCAACCAAAAGAAAAACATCCATGTAATTATTATGATCCATAGATAATGAGAAAGAGGGAATCCGATCGAGCCTAAGATCTCTTTATTGAAAAGATTAAACTGTGACCACTAATTAAGGTGGTACGGTGGGTGGCATAGATATATTGACCGATCATATACGTACGCCTTTCAACAACCAAGACGCAAATTTAAGACTTATGGTACATAAATTTAACCGGCCAGTCGGTTGCTAGACCAAACCCTAACTGACTCTATGTACGTACTGCTACATTAATTCAATGCCCTATGGCGCCCAGGAAGCACGAGACCTCTTATCAGTCTCAGATCCCCACATAATTAATCTCACTGGAGGTCGACGCGTGTCACTTTGCAATTACCCTATTTACATTCAATGACGATCCACACCCTCTGAAGGTTGGCAAAAAAAATTCAATGAGACGGGCCTCATTCATTGGCTAATGTTGCATAACAAACTATTAGATGAATAAAAAGCTATTTTTCTGACCAATCATTGAGACCTGTCACACATGAAACGGGCTCGCTGAAAAATCCCTCGGAAGTTGGATGGAACTTACATGTGTTGTTGATGAAGATGACGATCCACCCTAGCTAAACTATTCATGAATAAACTAATCCATCTCTATCCTCATATTTGTCAACCTTTTTGTACGCGAGTGTTCTAATGATCGATAATGAAGATGATGGCGAAATTTGTGCAGCCATGTCTTAATTAAGAGCCCAATTTTGGCCAAAGTAATCTTAGAATGAAAAAGATGATTATACTTTTTTGTGCTCGATCTAATCCATCTCTCTTTCTGGGCCCTCTATTGAGTTCTAGCTCCCATGTCTAAATTGAAAGAGGCCGGGTTAGTTTTGATTAATGTTAAACATAATAGTCGCAGATGTGGTGTGGGTGTTGTGATTCCAAATAATATTATTGTAAAATGTTAAGTTTACCTATATATATAAACATGCATCGATCTGTTACAAATTATGAGCTAGCTGTAGGATCAATCAGTAATTAATGGATATAAGAGACTTTAAGTACGTAGGTACCTGGATCCTATACGGCGACCATGAGGTAGGATCATGAGGAGGCATATCATCCCACGCCGTCAACAACCTCTCCTCGACCCCATCAGCAGATCCCAGCCACTCATCAAGTGTGACTCCAACGTCGGCCTTGACCACCCTCACCCCGGCATCGTTACACTTGACCTCCCACTGGCCATCCTCTTTCCGGGCTATCCGACCCGTAACCGGCGGGTAGAGCGAGAGGGCCTCGGAAAGACACACCCGGAACGGGTCCAAGTCAAAATGCTCGAACATCTTCTCCTTGTAGTAGAAGATTACGTGAACGCTGTGCAGGGCCATTGCATGGTCCAGACCCGTCAAACTGTGGGTCGTACCCGGACTCACCGGCCGGCTGGATACTGCCGTTAGTTTTGTGCGGACAGCCACCCTGTTGTTCTCGTTCTGGGTCGACATTAATATCAGAGACAGAGAAATTATCTAAGATAGACGTACTACAGTGTACAAAGAATATGTAGCTACTGTCCTGTAATTTATAGTAAGGCTGGCTATATATATAGAGAGAGAGATGTGTATATCTATATACTGATATACATGCATTATTAATTAGTTCTTAATCGGTGGCCGGCCGGTGGATATTAAAGAAGTTGGTTGAGCTCAATAACTCTATCAGAAAGCAAACAATATAGTTGAGTCCATTCTTATGGTGAAGCATCCTGTTCTTTATCGTTTGAAAATACTAGTTAGTTTCTATTTGTACGTCACTGCAGCAATTAATGTAGGGAACGTCAGCTGTTTAATTAGGGTTTTACGGTTCAGCGGTCATATATATATCACTATATCAACCATTCTACGTACGTACTCAATATTGTCTTCGTTTTAGGTTCTTAGTTTTCTGGTTTGTTTGTTTGCTGCTGCCTTGTGCAGTTATAATGAAATCTTTCATTGTCCAAAAAAAAAATAATGTCTTCAAGCTAGTATTAAAATAAAATCCGTAGCGACGTCAATGTTTGAAATTTAAAATGTTTGTTTCACAAGTGATAATATTTGTGTGAAACCATAGTCGGTCGATCAGGTCAAATTGTATTGAATGTACAAAATAAAAAATTATTATTACTATTAATTAGGTATATAAATTAGTTGGATTATTTACGGATATACATCCTATTCAAGCAACTACTTCCAAGTCAGACTTACTATTCATAAATACGAATGTTCTTTTTTTCTTTCTATATGGAAATTCTTTTCTGTGTGGTTACTAGCTAGTTAGCATATATCCTTGTCGATTAAATTCATTCATATATTCCACTTAATTAATTTGTACAACACTACTTAAAACCACACGTTATTCATATATATATCATAATTAACCTTAAATCCTTAATTTAATTAATTCAGTTGCATATATGGACGTACGTACTCTGGCCACCTTAATTAATTATGGACCACATACATGCCGTGTGGTACCTTGTATTAATTATTTCCATATACTTGGTAAATGGATATAAGAGTATTTTCTTAACACGACACTTCAAGTTCCTGAATTCTGCCAGTGTTGAATATTTTTGGGTCTCTGCTTGTAATTGGAGTTAAGCTCAAAGGCCCAATTAATTAAGGAATTCACTTAACTTTCTTGTAATGGGTACGTGGGTGAAACTGAAACTGAATATTCATGACCAAGAGAAGAAAACGGAGCTCGTGGTTTCCTCATAGACAGTCGGTGCCGGATTTAGTTAGGGGTAAATGACCGACCGCGGCTGAGCCGAAACTCAAACGTTACGTACATTGGAAATTAAGTAGCTGTTAATTTCCTAACTCGATCTTAATGACTACGTACGTACCAAGTCGTCTTAATAGGTGTGGAGAAAATAATAGCATCAGGGTTAAGCTAGGGTTTGAAAGATGAAGCTTGAAAACAGAGAGAGAGTTTTGGAGAAGAAGAGCTCCGATTTTCAATTATCAGAATTCGTACACATTACAAATGAAACAGAATGATTAGGTATTTATACCAGCATGCAAAAACTATGATTAGAAACTAATTAAACATTTAAACCTAACGGAATAAAACGAGCTGGAAAACAGCTGTAGCCAGCTACTGAGCACCACGTGGACACAATCCTCTCGAAGCTTCCAAGGACGATAAGAGAGAAGCTCCTTCTTTTAACAGCCTCCCTCAACCTCAGCTAAGGTGGTTAGCCTGAGGTTGACACAATGAGCCCGGAACAGAGGAGAAGCTAGGCCTTTTGTTAAAATATCTACAGTTTGCTCCGTAGTAGACACATACTCAAGTTGCAGATCATTGCGTTGCACACGTTCTCGGACAAAATGAAAATCATTGTCCAAATGCTTGATTCTAGAGTGAAAAACTGGATTAGAAGCCAATGCTAATGCTGAAAGATTATCACATTTTAAGAGAGGAGCACAGGGTATACAAATCTTTAAATCACACAAAAGGTGACGGATCCAACTTATCTCAGCAGCAGTATTGGCGAGACTCCTGTATTCAGACTCAGTAGAGCTTCTAGAAACACTTCCTTGTTTCTTTGATTGCCAAGAAATGGGACACATTCCAAGATAAACAACAAAGCCAGTAGTGGAACGTCTCTGGATTATTTCACCTGCCCAATCAGCATCACAGTAAGCTCTTATTGACACAGAATTGGTCAAGGCTCATGTGGAACTATAGAACAACCCTTTCTGAATTGAACCTTGCAAGTACCTCAGAATCCTTTTCACAGCAGCAAAGTGAACATCAGTAGGTGCAGTCATAAACTGACAGACTGTGTTTACCGCATAGGTAATATCTGGCCGAGTAAACGTTAGATACTGTAAGGCTCCCACAATACTTCTATACGGAGTAGGATCAGAGAGAGGAACCCCTTGGTCTTTAGTCATGTGAGTATGAGGTAAGCAAGGAGAATTACATGACCGTATATTATTCATACCTGTCTTAACCAGCAAATCTTTAGCATATTTGGATTGACATAAGAACAAACCATTCATGGTCCGAGTTACTTCTATACCAAGAAAGTACGACAAGGACCCTAGATCTTTCATGTCAAAGACCAAGCCAAGTTCAGAAATTACTTCCTGTATCCCTTTTGTATCTGATCCAGTAATGACAATGTCATCAACATAAAGTAATAACACTATCAGACCTTGATCAGAATGTTTCACAAATAGACTGGGATCGGAATGTGAAGAATGAAACCCTAAGCTTGGCAAGAAGCCGGTGAATTTTTCATTCCATGCTCGAGGAGCTTGTTTGAGACCATAGAGAGACTTCTTGAGGAGGCATACATGATCTGGATATTCATGATCAACAAAACCCTGAGGTTGAGCCATATACACCTCTTCTTTTAAATCACCATGCAGAAATGCATTCTTCACATCCAACTGCTTCAATTCCCACTTATTCATTGCTGCAAGGGCCAAGACAATTCTTACTGTACTATGTCTTACCACAGGACTAAATGTCTCATCATAATCCAGACCCTTAGACTGACTGAAGCCTTGAGCAACCAATCTAGCTTTATACCGAGATACTGAACCATCTGGATTCCTTTTAACCTTGTAAATCCACTTACTTCCCACAATGTTCTTGTTGGCTGGACAAGGAACCAGAGACCACGTACCCTGACTTTGCAAAGCTTCAATTTCTTCTAACATTGCTTGATCCCATTCACATTTACCTGTTGCACCCTTGAAGGATTTTGGCTCAACAATATCAGAGATGTCAGAAATCGCAGTAAAGCCACTAAAGAATGGATATTCATCATACAGTTGTTGTTGAGCAATGGCAGAATAGCAATAAAAGTCCTCAAAAGTCTTTGGTTTCACAACCCCATTTTTAGCCCGAGTCATCATAGAGTGATCATTATAGTTTTGATCCATAATAAAACCAAGTTCTGGAGGAAGATTATCCCCAGACTCAATATGACCTCCAAACTGCAAAGCATTTGCTATAGGAAGATCAATAGTTAATGCACCTCCTGTATTTCGAGTATTAGAACCATCACTAGGACTAGAACTATTAGAACCATCACTAGGGCTGTGAACTATGTTATTAGAATCATCACTTGTCCCTTGAGACATTGGACACACTCGATGACTCTCAACACTAGCACCTGCATTCCCATTAGAAAGATCTGCACTAGCACCTGCATTTGCAGTAAAATGATCACTGGCTGCCATAGGAGCTACAAGAGCTTCACTTTCAGTAGCAGAAGATGGAGAGGCAGGAATACTAGTGCCTTCCCGTGATGGACCCTCCCTGAAGCTACTAGAGGACATAGTAGCATCATCAGTACATCCTTCCCCCAAAACAGTGAGAGACTACGAGGAGAAACAGATGAGGGAAAGAAAGTGACGGGATCAATAGAAGAGGAGGGAGCAGGCACAGAAGTGAGGAAGGGAAAAATAGATTCATCATGAACAACATGGCGGGACATCCATATTTTATGCCGAGTGATACTATAGCAGAAAACACCCTTGTAGCCCAAAGCATAGCCTAAGAACACACACTGAGTAGTTCTGGAGTCCAACTTGTCATGATTATAAGGCCTAAGAAACGGATAGCATGCAGACCCAAAAACTTTAAGCTGAGATATATCAGGGACCTTATGAAACAAAGATTCATAAGGAGAGCTCATAGCCAAAGTTTTACATGGCATCCTGTTGATGAGATAACCAGCATGAGTCACACCATGAAGCCAGAAATGCTTAGGAAGACCTGCAGTAGCCAGTAAAGAAATACAAGTTTCCACTAAATGTCTATTTTTCCTTTCTGCAATGCCATTCTGCTGGGGAGTATAAGGGCAAGTAATATGATGCAAAATACCCTTTGAGACCAGAAAATTAGCAAAAGCCTTGCTATTAAACTCACCTCCGCCATCTGTTTGAAAGATCTTAATAGAAGCATTGAATTGAGTATGAACAAAGGCATGAAACTTCACAAAAGTGGCAAGAACATCGGATTTATTAATGAGTGGAAAAAGCCACACAAATCTGGTACAATCATCAATGAATGTGACATAATATCTATATCCCTCTATAGACACACAAGGAGCTGGTCCCCATACATCCGAGTGCACCTTAGAAAAGGGCACAGAAGAGTGAGATACAGATTCACCAAAAGGAAGCCTATGCATCTTGCCTTCAAGACAAAAAGTACACAGAGAACTAGACAGACTGCCAGAAGCTTTTATTTGTGAACTAGATAACATCTTGGTAACAATGGAAGAGGATGGATGACCGAGTCTTTGATGCCAAACTGAATAAGAAGCTAAGGAACTCGCAAAAGCAGCATGAGTGAGTTCTGGAATAGAAGCAACAGGAGGAGACTTGAAAAGGAAGAGACCAGCATCACTGCTCTTGCCTTGATAAAGAACTGTTTTGGTGACTTTGTCCTGCACAGCAATATTACTCTCATCAAGTATGATGAAGCAATTATTATCTCGACACAGTTTCGTAAGAGCATCCACAATGGGGACCCAAATTTGGGTCCAAAACCTATATTTGGGTCCAAAAACACCCACAGTGCATCGGAGGAGTAGGACTTATAGTTGCCGGAGACCTAAATTTTGGACCCAAATATAGGTCCAGTTTGGACTCAAAAATTTTGGACCTATATTTGTGGGTCCCCCCATGTGCAACTAATTTGAGAGAATTTTGGAGAGAGAAATTGATGATTCATCAATGAGAGATAACAAGTGGGGTTTTTGGGTCCAATATCTATATGCCACAGTGGAGATGACTCAAATTTAGGACTCAAATTTGAGTCCAAAAATATAAGTCCAAAAATATGAATCCAAAAATGAGTCCTGCACCACTGTGGCACCCAAAAAAGTAAGTCCTTTTATTCACTATTCCGATGGACTCAAATTTGGATTACGGTCAATTTGGACCCATATTTGGGTCCAAAAAATGAGTCTCCACTGCTGATGCTCTAAAGGACAGCAGATTCATTGTAAGATGTGGAACATGAAGAACATTATGAAGCCTTAAAATGTGATCAGCAGGTTTTATATAACTAGACCGAGCAACATTTAAACCAGTGCCATTACCAATAGTGATCTTGGTATCTGAGTTGAATGGCTGAGCAAGAGAGAGGTTGTGCAAGTCCGATGTCATATGATGAGTAGCACCAGAGTCTCCTATCCATATTTCAGTAGGCTCAGTAGACTGAGTAGCATAAGGTGCATTTGTGGTAGCAGTAGGTTGTTGAGATTGATTGGAAGAGGAGGCACCATGACTCAAGTGAAATCCACCAGGAAAGCTCGATGAAGTGTGGTGCAGATTGCCATGATAGTTACCAGTAGACTAAGCTGTTAGAGCAGTAAGGGAAGATGGTGGCTCAGACCCTTGATACGCAAAATTGGTTCTATGGGAGCAATTGAGTGCAACATGTCCTTTCAGTCCACAGATTTGGCAAGTAGGAATGTTCATATTCGGATGTCCAGCAGGAATATCAGTTCTGTAGAAACAATTGGCTGCAGTGTGACCCTTTTTTGAACAGATTTGACATTCTGGGGATGGTCCAAGACCAAGAGATCTGCTTTGTGGCAGCTGTGAACCTTGTTGAGGTTTGTAGTTTGGATTTTGATAACAGGTGTCAGAGAAATGGCCATGCTTGCCACAGATTTGACACTTATGGATTCGGAAACATGTATCAACAGTGTGACCACGTTTGCCACATGCTTGGCACTCAACACCACCAGTCACATATTTCCCATCTTTACCTTTGCCATCAGTCTTTGTATTCCAGCCTCTTACTTCATCATCCCTGGCACCAAATTTAGCACCATCACCTCGAGCAACCAAGGCACTCAAGTTGTTTTGAAGAGAAAAGCTTCCCTCAATTCGCCTTTCAGCAGCAAGTAACTGAGACCTCAAGTCTTGTAGAGTGATTTGTGTTTCTCTTCCTTCAATCACTGTTCTGACAGTTGAATACTCATCAGGCAGGCCATTGAGTACAACAATGATAATATCTTCATCTGGAATATTCACTCCAACATAAATGAGTTGATCACGAGCATTTTTAACTCGTTGCAGATACTTTTCAATAGACTCACATCCCTTCCTGATGGTTTGTAGTTCAGTCTTGAGTTGCATGATGTTGACCCTTGATGCAGTAGAGAAACGCTCTTGAAGAGCCAACCATGCTTGACGAGAGGTCCTGCATCCAATTATGACATCCACAACGTCTTCATCAAGTGTAGCCATTAGCAAACTTAATAGAGCCATGTCGGTTTTCTTCCACAGCTTATACGCATCAGTCTCCTCACAGGTAACACCTCCTTCAGTATCAAGAACATATCGAGGTGGAGAAACCTCAGCTCCATCAAAATAGCCAAACAGGCCATTACCAGACAATGTAGCTTGGAACTGGAAGCTCCAGTTAATGAAGTTTCGTTCTCCAAGTCTCATAGTAATCACGCTCAGTAAAGAATGTACATCAGAATGTGTAAGAGCAGTCATAGTTGAACTTCTGGATGCCATCAAAAGACTAGGCACAACAAAAGACTCAGAATCTCAAGTTTAGATCTGTACAAAATAACGCCAGCAGTCTAGTAGAACTCAAAAAAAAAAAAAACTTCAGAAAGCTCAAAGTACTTCAGAAATACAACAGATGATCATATACGAACAGATCAGCTCCTTAGATCTACACTCTTTACTCTTCGAAGACATAAATGTTGCTCAATTATCCTCTAACAGAACAGATCTACACACTTGATACAGATTTTGCTCTATTTGCTCATAATTCGCTAAGATTTTGCTCAACCACACACACTGCTCAAAAGTTTGCTCCGAATTTACACAAAACTCACTAAGGACCAGGTACTTTCTCAATTTTGCAACTGAATTAAGACATATGAGCTAAAAACAGGTGAGAATCATAACCTGAGAGAAAACAGACCTTCGAATCCAGCAACGAAGCAAGTCGACACCTCGAATTAGAAGACAGAGATCAAACCAGATCAATGAAACAGTAGCGTCTATGAGAAACGTAGCGGACGTGTGAGCATACGACACAGGTCAGGGATCAGCTTGATGCTCTGATACCATAATAGCATCAGGGTTAAGCTAGGGTTTGAAAGATGAAGCTTGAAAACAGAGAGAGAGTTTTGGAGAAGAAGAGCTCCGATTTTCAATTATCAGAATTCGTACACATTACAAATGAAACAGAATGATTAGGTATTTATACCAGCATGCAAAAACTATGATTAGAAACTAATTAAACATTTAAACCTAACGGAATAAAACGAGCTGGAAAACAGCTGTAGCCAGCTACTGAGCACCACGTGGACACAATCCTCTCGAAGCTTCCAAGGACGATAAGAGAGAAGCTCCTTCTTTTAACAGAAAACAGTAGGTACGTCGACAAATCAAACAAAGTTAGATATATATTGGACTGAATTTAATTATTTCTTTGTTCTACAACGATCAGCTGCATTGGCAGTATGGCACATCAATCTTTGTCAATTTCATTCACTTTCGGGCCACGTTCATATATATATAACTGTTACACCCACACATTACGCCTCGTTTATTGCATGGACTCCACTTTAGTTATGAACTATCGTTTTTATTGTGGGATCAAAGAACTTGACTGTGACGACCCGAATTTGAAATTTCTTATTTTTAAGTCGAAAAATATTTTTGAAGAATTTTTAAATTGCTCTTGAAAATTATTTGATTTTTTTTAGTTGGTCAAATTTTTATTCGTTACTTAGCTACTAAGTTATATATGGATAGGAGTCTTCATGTCTATCTCTTCATTACTTAGTGATTAAGTTATATGCGGATAGAATTGTTCAAGTTTATCCAAAACCATGTGGATAAGATTGTTCGAGTTTATCCAAAACCATATGGATAAGATTGTTCGAGTTTATCCAAAACCTTGTGGATAAGATTGTTTGAGCTTATCCACAACCGTATTATTATATTATATTTCTTTCTTAGCGACAAAGAAATGTACTACTATAAATAGGCCTGACCGTATCCTTTTCTTTTCATAATTTTTCGGAGAGAATTTCTCACCCCTCACTTTCTCTCTCTAGTTTCTCTCTCTAAAACTTCTGCGGATCATAACTTTTGATCCGTTGCTCCGATTTAGGATCCGTGAAACTTACGGATTCCTCTCGACGCCATTTTTCTTTCCATAGAGGTTTAAGTGAGATCAAACGGTTATTTTTAGAAGGCTCGTATTAGGAGGCTCGTAATATCGTTGTTATGCTTGGTAATTCTCGGAATCGAGGTGAGTGGGTTATGTAATGTGTTCTAAATTTCTCATTCTATTTCTAAAATCTCTCTATCTTTTTCAAGTGAAGCATGTGTATTTGTGAAATATATTATGTGGAAGTATTGGTGGAGGTTGTTCATGGAACATGAGAACTTCTTGATTGGTTATGCCGAGGTAAGGATGTGACACACGGAGCTATAGGACGAGGATGTCATTAGGTGGCCGTGGGGATCACTAAATTGAAGGATAACCTTGATATGAAGGGACGATGTGATATGATGATTGGGTTATTATTGTGTGTGTGTAAAACAGCATAGCTTCACTGGCATATTACATGATCTACTCACTGAGCGCGTGGTTTTGCTCACCCATCAATCTCTAATATTTTTTGCAGAGAATTATCTAGAGTTTGACGAGCATAGAATGACGAGCTTAGATCGAGGTGTTTTTATTTTTGTATTTGTAAAAGATTTTGTTATTTTTAATTAGATCAGAGTTGCGCAGCGGAAACGTATTTTCTTGTATTTTATTTTATTTTTACTTTTTAACACTCACACCTCGGATTCGGATTTAGGTGCCTAAAATCCACCGACACCGGGTCCGGGGCGTGACATTGACACACCAATCAGGCAATCAATATATATGCATGTGACAATCTATATACCAGCCAAGAGTTTAGCCAATTAAACCGGGGAAATAGAAATAAAAAATTACTGATAAAATCACTTTTGGTGACCTTGTTCTTTTTTTAAACCACCAAATATTTTTATCCCTCATAAAGTCACCAATATTTACAAAAATGTCACCGCGTTTTTAATTTTCATTATTTACGAAAATACCACTGGATACGAAAAACTACTACTAGAGACAAGAAAGCTACTGTCAAGAAATGTACTCCCAAAGAATAAGAAAGCTACTGTCGAAGAATAATAAAGCTACTGTTAAAGATCAATGCAATAGTTTTTTGTAGGCAGTGACATTTTTGTAAAATAATGAGGAAAAAAAATGCAGTGGCATTTTTGTAAATATTAAAATTTGTAATATTTTGGTGGCTTTATGATGAAAAAAAATATTATGTGACTTTTTTAAGAATATAGGTTATGTAAATGACCTTATGGGTAATTGGCCCAAATAAAAATGCATATATATAAGAAATTAATTCAAAAGCTAAAAATATATAGCAGAAACAACAAAAAAGAAAAGGAAAATGTTAATTAATAATTAGTACGTACAATGTGCAACACATGCATGCACAAAGAGAAAGCTCACCAGGTACGTCACCCTCAAGTCCTCAACTTACTCTAGTACGCTGTCCTCTTTAATTGTCATAGAGGAACTATGATATATTTCATCTTCTTGGAGGTTGTGAAAGATCTAAATCAGTATGGGATCATAACTTTGTTCAAAATCTATCAAATTAGCTATGAACTGGTGTACGTGCATGGTAGGTATATATACTAATATGCATTGCAAGGCTATAGTTTGGATCAATTTTGTGCTATATTTTTACTGATACTTGTGGGTATATGTGAAAATGGATCTAGGAATAAGAGTATCTTTGAAACATGGACTTCAAATTCTCGAATCATGCTAATTTTGTCAATATTATCTTTAGGGTTCCTTTTGATCGGAGTAAAGCTCGGTTTTAATTGATTTTTTTTTCTTTAGAAAGAGTAAATTTAAATTTTTCTCAGGCGATATTAGTTCATCAAAAATCATTTTGTGGGTATTTCTAAAAGAAAATGATTTATGTGGTCTTTGAGGGCCAGACTTTGGTTTGGGCCTTGGGTCTCCTCAAGAAGAAATTACAAGGAAAAGTAGAAGAGACCTTTGCGAACAAAACAAATGGAGAAGCTGTTTGCGTAAATTTCAGACAAACTAAATTCCTTCACTTCTGGGTTTCGCATAGATAATTTACACAGTCGCGAAGCACAGAAAAATGGTGGCTCGGAGCTTTCAGGTTCGCCACAATGACTCCAATTTCAACGTTGACTACGACACCGATGACGGCCTCGAAGTATATCTCTCTCTCTCTTTCTCTCTCCTCCCGCATTTTCTTCTCTCTCTCTCTAACATGCAATTACTTGCAGGTTCTGAAATACCAGCTCTTCTCACTCACTTCTATCCCTCCTGACGAGCAAAAGGTTCATCAATCTCTCTCTCGATCGATCGATTGTAACTGTTTCACACTCCAGCTGATTGCATTGATTTGGTTTTTCTTTTTGTGAAGATCATCGGAGCGGATGACAATCGTGTGGTTTCGGAAGATTCCGACCTCGCTGCAATCTCCGAGAAGCTTCGATTGGTTTCGATCAATGAAGAATCTCAAGAATCAACCGCCGGAAACGACGATTTGCTGAAATCCGATGAGGAATTTGCCAGAATGTTGCAGGTTTCTGTACAATTCTTTAGCTTTTCGAAACTCTATAGGTGGACTTTGTTGTATTTCAATATTGATTCTTTCTTTAACCAAAATTAGGCAGAGGAGGAGGCGCTTTTGTTTCAGCAATACGCTGTTCCTGAAGATAATAGAGAATTTGAGGGAAGAGTACGGCCTTATGTCGATCAAGTTCGAAGGGTAGATTTTCTTTCCTTTTACCTTATTTGTTTGGTTTCTGAATTGAATTTCAGAACTTTATATATCTTGGAACATGAACAAGCAAAATAACTTGGCTTTTGACTGATTTTAATGTTTAGTACTGGAGAAATCAATTCGTAGAATAATGAACTTTTGCATTTCTCAAATTTTTTGTTGGCTATTTAACAAATAGTGTGACATGGGTTTAACCATTTTTAGAAACTGATGTTTTTATTGGGTTTTGGCTCTGATTAGTATGAGGACCCGGTATGCCAGGAGGCTGCTAGGAAAACAGTCCCTGTAGAACAGCTCGAGGAGAAGGCATTGGTCAGTTTGGCCAAGGTGAGAGCACCCCTCTCTTGTTTCACAACATAAATGTCCAAAATACACCTTTCGCATTTAATTTTACATTCATCAGTTGCCTTGGTCAATTCTTTTTGACTTGTGAAAAAGTTTAATCATAAATGAGAATATAAGATGGAAATATGGAGGCATGTGGAACTTTTTCTGATACACTATGTTTCATCCATATGAGTGAATTATGTAGTTGATCGTTTGTTATGTGATCCGTATCAATTGTAACGCTGGCTACATAACTAAACCCAACCTTGATATTATTTGTTTGAATCTTCTGAAACTGAAGCTTATGTTGTATTGATATGATTTGTGATCGTATTATAATTGTTTCGTTACTATTCTACAAAAATAATTGTATTATTATTGAGGACTATAACAAATGCTTTCTTTTTCCCTAAAACTGAACTGGTTTAGCAATATTATTGATGATTTCACTCTTCAAAGATGTTTTCTTATTACCAAGATCTGGTAAACATGTGTCAGGAGGGGAACATAAATCCATCAAAGAATCAACAAGATCATGCGTTCCTGCTGCAGCTGCTTTTCTGGTTCAAACAATCCTTCAGGTGTTTTCTGGTTTTGTTTTGTCTCTCTCTTTTTTTTCTCAAGTTTTTTTTTCTTTTGTTATCTATTTTGACTCCAAAAATGTATCTGCATATTGAGTGAATATTAATACAGACCATGGAGAAGATAAAATACAGTTTCAACTTAGTAATCACATATTACCATTTGTGGTCAACAGTAGCAAGCTATTTTGGCCACCTAAGTAATAATGCCAAAAATAGGTGGGCTTGCGTCAGACTGTTTCTTAAGGATGGTTAGGCTTACTATGAATATGGTCAATATCATGCTAAATATCTTGAATTTATAGTATGATTTTGTTTACTCTTGGTTGTTGAAGAGTAAAGAAATGTCATGTTTTAAAAAAAAATATAAAATAGTATATTTCACTTCACCATCCATTTCTGACAATATGAATATCGCTCATATGTGTTCTTGTCCTATTTCGGTACTGCAGGTGGGTTAATGAACCTCCCTGTGACAGTTGTGGCAATAAAACCATCGGCTGTGGCATGGCTGTTGCACTTCCTTTAGAACTTCTTCATGGAGGTTCTCGAGTTGAAATATATAGGTACGCTACACAGTGTACTCATTATGATTGCCACGACCCCCCTCCCGCAATTTTCTCCATCCTAACCAAAATTGTAACCAAGTCCTATTCTGGTCTCTTGCATTTCTGTATAGCTAAATTTATATATGCTCTTTGACCCTAAACATGCACCCTCCCACTCTCAAGCTATGACAGCATTCATAGCTGTATTTTCAGCTTGTAAAGATTCTTTCTTTACTGTCATACTTTTTAGAAGTAGCATTTCTAGAGATAGCCTCATTCCACAATTGATTTGTAATTGCTATTTTATAACAACCGTTAGTAAATAGATGTTGCTTTTCTGATTTGGTTTCCCTAATTCTGCATCTTAGCTTACAACATTTGTTCAAGTTTGGTCTTCTACTTTCCTGGCTTACATGCATTCTTTGTTTTCTTGTGGTCTGTTGAAATTCGAGAATGATGTTTATTATTTGTTTGATTAACTGCAATGATCTTCATTTCTCTTTCTTTACTCTTTTAAAATCCCAGATGCAATGTTTGCCCAACAATTACTCGTTTCCCACGCTACAATGATCCACTAAAGGTATCTCTGTTTTGTTTACGTATTGAGAAGCTTATTTGTGCTTCTTTACCTTTTGAAAGCTTATTTGATATTTCATGTCTGATGTCTCCATCATTCTCTTTCCCCTTTCTCCAAAATGCAGCTTGTGGAAACAAGAAGGGGTCGTTGTGGGGAATGGGCAAATTGCTTTACGCTTTATTGCCGAGCTTTTGGGTATGAATCACGCCTGGTTAGTGATTTTGAACTCTAATTGGACATGCTTAGAACAATATAAATGTATATAATCTCTCTTGTACTACACTTAATGAGTAGAGTTCCAACTTAGAATCATTCATCTTATCTAGTTACTATTTTCAGCTGAAAAGTAGACAATCCAATAGTTTAGACATGTCTTTTTTTTTCCTCGAATGTGGAAGCTTCACAGATCATGGCCGTCCATAGATTTTCTATAAACCAATTTTATTATTATTATTTTATTTTTTTCAGATCCTGGATTTCACAGATCATGTTTGGACAGAGTGCTTCTCAGAATGTTTAGGAAGGTAACTTTCATTTACAAACTACTGATTTTTCATGAAGTTGGAGATTTCCGTAGTCAGAAATGTATGGCTACATCCTTTCTAATACCTTTGTTGTTGTTCAGATGGATGCATCTTGATCCTTGTGAAGGAGTGTATGACAAACCACTGTTATATGAAAGCGGGTACCTTTTATTTTGCTAATTCTATCATTTTTCTAGAATAATCTCTTCATCCAGTTTCTTGATACTAGAATTATTTTAGTCTGATGTGTTCATATTATTATATAACTTCGTGCTTTCTTGAAGATGGAATAAGAAATTAAATTATGTAATTGCCATTGGGAAGGATGGAATATGTGATGTAACTAAACGCTACACGAGGAAGTGGCATGAGGTAATCAAAAGAGTTGCAGTAGCTTTAATTAGTTACCTAGATTTTCATGAAGAGAACTTCTTTAGGAGAAATTAAAAAATAGTCTCCATTAGACATAACTTAATGCTGAGTCAATGATGGGAAAGAAATCTTTCAATTTGCAGGTTCTTTCTCGACGTAAAATCATTACAGAGCCTGCACTGTCATCTGTGCTTGCTAATATAACAAAAGAATGTCGAAGAGGCTTTACTTCTCAAGTGCGTTCTGCACTTGAAGACCGCGATGAGAAGGAAAGACAAGAACTCGAGAGAGATTTACATTCTACAGACAATTCCTCAACCTCATTACCTGGGAGACGAAGTGGGGACAAGGAATGGCGCAAGTCAAGAATGGAAGATGGCTCTGATGAGAGTTTCTCCTTAAGTGGTTCTTCTTGTCCACTTCGTGCATGCGTGGACGATCATGTGACAAAAATTTACAATGGTTTTCTTCCAATTCTTTCACAGTTTGTTAATGAAGGTTTTTCGAAGTCAAGGGCGGTTGAAATACTGGAGACTCTTAAAGGAATTCTCATAGATCTTAAAAAATCTCCTTTTAAAACAAGGAGGGTGTCAATAGATTCAGTTCCAAATATCAGCCAGTCTGTTGTTCGTCAGTTTCTGCCCTCGTTCACCGAGTTATTTAATGCTCTTTCGTTGAGTAGCAAGACAGATACTGATGGGAGGGTTGACATTTCTTTGGCTGGGCATGCTGTTAAAACCTCTTTGGCACTGCCTGTTACATTCCATGCTTTGGATGTCACGATCCGTAATCTTAAAAGTTGTGACAACTTTGTTAAAGATTCTCTTTGCTTGCCACTTCTTAAGTTAAACAGAATACATTCTGGTGTAGTCCGTGCAAGTGGAGAAGAAATTCCTTTTGGAATTGTGAGTGTTATTTAGTTGTGTAGTTCACCTTTCCACTATTTTACTTGAGAATTTTATCCATAATCTCCTTAATAAATTTCAGGCCACATCAGCTTTTGATGGGACACGCATGTCCAAGTGGGAAGAACCAAATGGTGGACAAGGTAAGGAGGACATTTCTTTTGTTAGCTTTTTTTTTTGGTCGATCTCGTTTGTTTGTTATTATCACTTAAACTGTGAAACATAAGCAAACCTGTATTTAAACAAACAAAAAAAATAATAAATAGTTAAAAAAATGATGAGATAGTACTTATAATGAAGTTGCCTATTCTAATGGCGGTTATGGCGCATATTATTTATTTCTCATCCCTTGATTCCCAGGCCTCAATATGTACAGATAGATATGCATATGCATATACATACATGCATGCATATGTAAAAAAGTCACTGTTTGAAGTTTCTTCTCATGGCCTTGTAGGTTGTTGGATCATGTATAAAGTGTCGGATAACCAGATGCACGAACTCGTGGCATATGAGTTAATGTCAGCCAACGATGCACCCGAAAGAGATCCGATGGATTGGTATTATCTATACAGTACATTTATGAGTGCCTGCAGATCTTTCCTTGTAAGCATTTAACAATTTAATTTTTCAGGGTTGTTGAGGGAAGCAATGATGGGGGTTCAAGCTGGCATCTATTAGATAAACAAACTTCTCAAATTTTCGACAGTCGTTTCCTGTGTAGAACATTTAAGATTTCATCTCAAGGCTTCCCATCAAATGCTTTCAGGTAAAATGTGCACTCTAATCAATTCGTACATTTGCTTATATTCTGGCTCTTATTTTGACATATAGTTACATATAGCAGGTTTAGATTTTTGAGGGTTCGTGATATTCAATCAAATTCGCGGCTGCAAGTAGGTAGCATTGATCTCTATTCTAGAAGCAGCTGATCTTACAGACCAGAAAGTCGAGACTTCGGGTGCATAGCATTTATTCTTCTTGAACTAATGAAGCTCTCTTGTTTGTATGCTTTTAGTCTCAAGGCCTAGAACTGCCCATGCTGTTTGGGTTTCAATTGGGTATCTACTATCTAGATAGAACAAGTATCTTGTATATTTGTCATTTCTTCCAAGTTGAACGAAGTTCCTTTTAAAATTATGTGCTTGCTGAATTATAAAATACTAAAATAGTCAGAGTTTCAAATTACCGTCCTTAGAAACTCACCTGAAGGCGATTTTGCTTTGAAGTCTGAAGCAACATATAGTAGTGCTCTATGGTATTCTGATTCCTCATAAATATTTTTTAGGGAAAAAATCACATTTAGTTCCTAAACTATGACCCGTTCGACACTTTCGTCCATGAAGTTTGAAATATATCACTTTCGTCCCTGAACTTTAACATTCAATATCACTTTCGTCCCTGCCGAGGGTTTTCACCGAATAAACCTCCGATTCCGGCCAAATCAGAGGACAACACATATTGGGCTTTGAAGCCCTCCTTGAGGCGAGTTCAACGCCACCAACCTCGCCTCAAACCGTTGTCGGACGGCGGAGAATTTAAGAGTTAAAGTTCCGGCCACCGTACTTTTCGGGCTAAATTCCGGCTATTCTAGGCCGAATCGAGCTTAGCTCCAGTTATAAAAGTTACTCCTCTCATCCTTGCGAACATTTTGGCATAGGTTTTGCACAATTTTGTTCCGGTCAGGGATGAAAGTGATTGTTGGTGTTGAAGTTCAGGGACGAAAGTGATATATTTCAAACTTCAGGGACGAAAGTGTCGAAAGAGTTAAAGTTCAAGGACTAAAAATATTATTTTCCCTATTTTTTATTGGTCACCTTAATTCTCACAGCTACTTGAAGCACATGGAAAACCAGACTTGAGTTTTCAGATATTTAGAGGAAGTGAGGAACTACTTAATCATATTATCTTAAAAGGCAATGGATTCTTTAAAAATTGACTCCTATTCCACAGAAGAGAGAAACCCACTTTGGACCTCCAGCTTCTCTAAATTGAGTGAAGCATAAAAAAAATAAAAAAAATATAGTAAAAAACATTGGCACAGGTCAACCAATTTTGGTATATTATGCTCCCAAAAAAGCACACGACCCGGGAGTTGCATATAATGGAAGTTCTTGCGGAGAAAGGCCAAACTTTGTTATACATTATGAATTGGCAGCATCCACCAGAGGCATACACAACCAACAAAACCCTAGAGATACTCGGCACAAAACAGAGAGATGCAAGTCATTTTCAACCAAACATGATGCTTCTCAGGAAGAACGATAATTTTAAATATTAGTCAATAAAATTCTCCTATCATCCAAGCATCCCACAAAGAGTGAATAATCTCAACGGAACTTGATTATAATCTCAAATACAATATGCCACAGAACCCAGGCACACAAATGGGTTTGCCAGATGATCACAATGATTCTAGATTATCCACCTTTGTTCATTCATACATTTGTATGTCTCTTCAGTGTCCATCCTCAATCTTCTTCAAACCCTTCATGTCTGTTGTTTCCACCCTACATTACAAGAAAAACATCATCAGATGCATATGGTATGTATACTATGGGGATGCTGGAGTATGAGACTGTCGTCGCAACAGGAGGACTGGAATACATGTCAAATGCATAAAACACAAATTGTCTGACTATGTATATGTCTGCCACAACATTGCCACATAAATCAAACAAACCATGCTGGGAGTATCCAAGGGAATAAACCCAAACAAAAAGTAACACTATAGAGATATTTGATCCTACCAAACAAATTATGATAACTCTTCTGTTAGGATGTGCTAGACATTAATTAAGGGGGGAACCCTATAAAGTCTATGTTCTTAAATGAAGTTCACACTTGAGCAATCCACAACCAAAGTTAAAAAATACATTTCAAACACTTGACACATGCTAGCCAAACATGTTCCGCGAAAGGTATTTCCAATTTTCCATTATTGGTTGGAGCTATCCAAAACATAGATGGGTAGAAAAGAAGGAATCAAAATATCCAAAATAATGCAAAAAGGTGAAAATATGTTAAATGTAATGAGCAGAAATGTAGAGAAACAAATCGAAAATGTAGATACTCCGACACTTACGTTGTTCCACATAGGCCAATCTTTTGAACTCTTGTGATTTCTGAGTCAGATTGATTATCCTCAATGAAAATCGTCAAGCTGATACAAGTATAATGTGAGACTTCTATTCGAAAGGTTAACAAAAAACAAAGCAAAATATTAATAGGAATAGATTTAAAATACCTGCGAACATTTTGAAATTTGACATACTTCAAAACAACTGGTTTTCCCTGTGACACATTAATTACATTAAGGGTTAAGGATATCACAACAAAGAAAGTTCCAACTATGTATTAATAAACTGTCCTAAACAAGCAAAACCACAAAGTAGCCTAGTAGGTACAGAATCCCAACCTTTAGATGATCAGGGGATAAAACAACTGTATCACTTGCTGGGAAGTCATTGACATTGCTGGCATTATCCAGAAGAAATGCATTCATAAGTTGGTTAAATCTTTTTTCATACATGTCAATAACTGTAACTGTCCCTAAGATAATACCTGAAACCCATGTGCTCCTTGTTTGAAAAAAGCTTCACTGTCTTAGGACCTGAAACGTTGCAGTAGAAAGATTTACAGGATTAAAATGTGTTAAAAAAAAAACACTTTTTAGTTAACTTGAGAAGCCAGAAGAAAAAAGAATAAGGAAAAAAATATGATAGATGATTGCATGAAAGCCCGGACTACAGGAAAGTCATCTTCAATGCATGCAAATAATTCAGAAAATTCACTGGTACCTTCTTCTTCAGGTCCTTTGATGACAATGGAGTGCAGTTTAATGACTTGAAGAAAAGGTATGTAGATCAAAAGCTGCTCATCGGCATCACTCTCTAGATTCAAACCATCATCTTCTCTATAGCCCTAATTATTGATACAAAATAGTAGTTAACTATAACTTCATTACCTTCAAAACATGTTTTAAGTACTGAGAAGACTACCGAGAACTGTGAAATTGAAATCTCACTCACTAGTCATAAATCCAATACTCTAGTCAAAGAAAAACTTACCCAAGCTAACTTTATGGCTTAGGTGCAGACTCTCTTATTCAACAAATCAAAAGGTACAAAATATCTCACTTTTCATTCACTTAGTTCTCAAACAAGTAAACAGAGATTTAAAAAAACACACGTCTCGTTATAAACTCCAGACCAAAACAATATACATTCCATATGAACGGAGCAAATGTTAATATGAATATGGTAACACAGACCATAAACCTGTGAAAACTCTACATAAATCTTGGATGTCAAAAGAAAGAACTTGCAAAAAATACAATGCTTTCCTGAAAATATAGATTACTACTCGGATTCTGGTACTAAGCGAGAATAATTGCACTTGTGCAATAAACCACATATGTGAGTAAATTTTCTTCAATTCAATAAGCATTCAAGCAGAGGGAAAGGACACAATCAATTATACTACAACAACACATACCTAAGTAACCATAGCTGACTTTCAACGCTTCAGACAGTCAATCAAATCAACAACAGCAATTTCATTGATTAAAGTTATATATAAGACCCAGAAATCGATCGAACAGTACCTGCTTGAGAGCGTTGGCCACAGAGTGACTGGTGCTTTGGTTGAGGCATTCAACCCCAGACCAATCTATGAAGTCCATTAGATCAACCTGATAACACAAAAAACCCACAAAGCTGTCATCTTTAAATGCTTTAAAAAGTTGCAAGGAAACGAAATAAATCTGGGTTTTCAACCCCGGATGCTGGATTTCAACTTATTCCCAGTAATTCATTCCCACAAATTTTCGTATTTTCTCTTAGTGACCAAAACCCAAAAAAGAAAATTAAACTAAAGAAAAGGAAATTCGAAGTGGGCACTACTTACTTGGCTTCTTTGAATTGCGCTGGCTGATTCCGCAGACATGGTTGATGAGACTGAGAGAGAGAGAGAGAGAGAGAGAGAGAGAGTTGGAGTTTTGAGGACGAAAACTACAGAGCGAGCGAGCGAGCTTTGGAGGTGTAAAGAAGAGAACCAAATATATATATATGGATCCGATTGAAAAGTCCGAAAAGAGGTAGAGATGGCGAACAACAGAAAAACGACGTCGTTGAATTAGGGTATTTATTTTTGTGTCAATTGGCTCTTTTTTGTACATGCACTTAAGGGCATCTACAATAGTTAGGGTCAAACCTATATTTGGCAGTTTGGCACCCATATTTGGCATTTTACATCTCCAATGGTGTAAAGATTGAGACCCAAACTCAGTTTGAATCTATCTCAAGTGCTAAACTCAAACCCAAATTGAGTCCAGACCTATAAATTTTCGAGAGGTCCCAATTGCATATGGGTTGAGGAGGAGAGAGGAAAAAATTATTATAACACTTGAGTTTGGAACCCAACCATTGGAGATGGTGATTTTCCTATATGAATAGTGCTCATTTGGAGACTCAAATATAGGTTTTGAGTTTGAGTTTGAGTTTGAGTCTCACCATTGGAGATGCCCTTAAGAAGAAAAAGAAGAATTCATTTGTACCAAAAAAAATAATAAGAAGAAGAATTCATGCTAATAATTTGGATCTAAGTTTTTTTTTTTGTTAATAATTTTATATTTATACTATTATTTAAGCAAACACACCTTGTTGATCAAATTTTTTTTTTTTTACATTAGTGTTTTTTAAAGATTAAAAAACTATATATTTCACTTCAATCATCAAGGATAGAACAGTCAAAATACAAAACAAATAAATAATAAAAAATCAACTTAAAAAACTACCAATAACTTCTCACTCTCACATTCTTATACTACTCATCCCACTCCTAAGTCTAGACTCCAGAGCAGTTATTTTCTACTGCTCCCACGTTCTGAGATTAGTCTTTTCTTTTTGTTTGTATTTTAATTTCAGTATTTTAAAATTTATCATTTTGTCCTCTGTATATTTAATCTAGACTTTAATTAAAAAATGACATTATGTAAGTTTTTGAAAATTTAACTATAAGACTTTGTTTGCTTAATGTATAGGATATATCTTTATATATTAAGAAAAGTAGAAAACAAGTCTTAGCTAGGGAGGTTAAATTTTTGAAAGGCCGAAACTACCCTTTATTAATCTACATTCCAAAAAATATGCTTTATTACAAAAGGGTCGTAGGTGATGTTTTGGAACCCTTAACAAGGTCTGTTTCTCTCGGGGTGGTGACTTACACTACAAGGGAGGTTAACAATGGTTGTGAGCTCAAACCTTCTCAAGTTGTCAGCCAACCTAGAGTTGATATAGGAGGAGATCGAGGATCTTACGACATTCAACACTCTAGTAATTAGTATTGCATGCATGAGCCTGCTCTTGCTTTTTAGACTTCTACCTTCTCATTACTCATCAATTCGATCATATACAACTAGCGAGCAATACTAGCTAACACAGATCGAGCTTGCTGCACAATTTTGTTTTGCAGGTCATGGTGGATCCTGATGCATGCTCCCAGCCCAAGTGACCCCAACCTGAAAGAATATTAATTTGCATTGGTATGTATTAATTAATATATATATATATATATATATATATATATATATATATATATATATATAAGAAACAAGTTTGTCATTGATGCCAGCCCTAGCCCCAGCCCCAACCACTTTATATATCGAAAGACATGAAATTTTATATCTTCAATAGTCACATGCATATCACTTAGAGACTATATATATATAGGGCAATGTTAGGGGGCCTCATGCAATTAAAACCTAAGATTTGTGGCTTTAATCAAATGTGGCGAACCATGTTAATTGAGATATTTATGTTCTTATATCTTTGTCATTTTTCTTTGCCACGTCAAATTGAAGAAAGTCTATTTTATCCTTTTGTTTATTAAAAACCTTTGAAGTTATTTTCATCGATTTCCATTCAATTCGTTATATTTCTTATATGGAAACCAAAAATTGAAAATAATAATAACATTATAGCCAATTCGTAGAATCTTAAGGATGAACTCTAGAAAACTCTATCCCCAAATTGTTTTTTGTTTATTTTTCTAAGAATCACCTGCAAAATGATTGATCGCAATGCAAGGTGGCCTAGAAGCTTGCTTAATGGGTGCACTTGAGGCTGATGTAAACATTTAATCTTACTAGGAAAAATTTTCTTTCAACTGGAACAAAATAACAATTATTTATTTTCATCCGATCCGTAGTGATTTTTGAAGTAGTTGGTCATGATGATCGAGATTATTCATTGATGGTACGTGGTGTAATTTGGTTGGAAAAAGAAACTAATAGAAGGATTAAAGCTCAAGATCTACAACACAAGCCCGAAGGCTATGTTTGGAAACTAATCGAAAAATAAATACAATAAAACTTTTGAAAAACTAAATCGGGCTTGCGTTGTAGATCTTGAGCTTTTGATATACAATTCATATACGATTAACACGTACAGAACATGTCTCCGCACTAGACATCGGATATTAATTGATGAGTAATCAAAAGGTCGAAGTGCAGAGAGCAAGAGCAGGCTCATGCATGCAATACTTACCCGATCTAGTACTGTAGAAGGTCCTAAGATCCTCTCCGGTCTCCTATATCAACTCTAGGTTGGCTGACAAGTTGAGAAGGTTTGAGCTCACAACCATTGTTAACCTCCCTCGTAGTGTAACTCACCCTGATCGAGAGCTAGAAACAGACCTTGTAAAGGGTCTAAAACATCACCTACGACTCTTCCCACAACAAGGGTCCCTGTCCCTAGGCATGTTGATTGATCGTTCAGGCTAGCTAACTCAATCGATCTACCGTAGAACCACTAGAGAGTAGCTCGATCAAATATTCACAGTAGGTAGCAAACAACTAGTTGAATTGAATGATCCAATTTCGAGAGCCCCATTGGCCTATTTATTATTCGGGTACTCGATGATATCTGACGCGACTATCAATCTGTTGCATCTGGGGGCTCTTAGGACAACTAGGCTCATGGAGGAAGTACGTACAGATAAACATCGATCCTTTTGCCATGGTAGGGTATTTACCCAAATTCAAATGATTCCGGTGTGCTCTCTCTTTTGAATTAGCATGCATGGCGATTGGCGATTGGCGATTGGTGATATATATGCCCTTTCTCTTTCATTCTTTCATCATCAACTACATAAAGGAAGAAGTCATGCACTCATCGATCAAGCAACTAGCTAGTAGTGGACCAGCAGTTTTTATTCCCAGTAATTCTCATCATCAGTTTATGCGTTGTCGGGTCCAATGCACCCCATCATCGGTCATCGTATATAGCAAATATCAAGGTTTTTATTGGTTGGTGACGTTTGTGGCATCGCTCTCTATCTCTTGGAATCTTAATTGGTTTTTTTTATTTAACGCGCGTACAGTAGATCCATCATCACATATACTTGTGGATGTGTGATCGATCAGCCAAGAGTTAAACTAGCTAGTTTCAATCGCACATTGATCAGCAGTGCATGATCGCAAGTACTGATCGAGCATGACCATCGATCGATCAGTGTCGTGAATACGTACATGAATACGTACTGATATATAGAATATATGCTCACCAGGTTCGTAGCATATATTAAAGCATAAAGATTAATTCGATCAACAACAAATTAAATGTAGTGGGCGGGCTGCATATATGATAAACTATCACTCGATATAGTCTAAAAACATAAAAATGGTGCAAACAATCGCACACGCGAGCGCAACCATTTCGCATGTGCAAAGCGCATGTAGGAAAGCTAGTTTTCAGAAAACATGCACTAATTTTTCATAAGATGTATTTTTTAGTGGGAAAAATAATCCATAAAATTTTGCATCTTATATGCAGCCTTCTTTTTTGAAATACAATTGCATTTTTAAATTACAATTGCTATTAAAAAAAGTGAAACTGACAATTTCATATGCAATTACTATTTAAGGATAACAAATTGTCCTCAATTTCACCTTTTTTAGCAGCAATTGCAATTCAATAATGCAATTGCATTTCAAAAAAGCAGGCTGCCTGGGATGAATTTTCCCACAAGTTTTAATAGTATGAAGAGTACGTAGTTTTCCTAGTCGGTTTAGTGTTTCTATAAGAGAGACTTTCCTTGGCACACTTGGAAAATCTCATTCCTTCGGGAACTTGGAAACCTTGTCCCATAACAATTAGGATACACTAATTATAAATAGGACGTCCCTTGTTTCTAATTAACTACTCGCAAAAGTATTTGGATACTTCTTAATTTCTTGTGTTTACTATTTGAATTTCAGTTTCATCTGTCTGCTCTACTCGATCTAGCCAGCCAGCCATAATTTCTGGTGAGAAAATCGGAAACTTTGTTTCATTGAGACTATAGACTTGTCACTATGGTAAGCGACATTTGCCTAACTTGTGGCAGTGGAGCTTTCAAAGAAGTTCTAGTCTACTGTGGTAAGTGCAAGGAATATGCACAGCATGCATATTGCCTTGATTCATCAGAAGAGTATACTTGGTATTGTGAGGATTGTGAAGAGCAGGTGAAGTCAGATACCTTTATTTTCACTCATGATCTCGACGATTGTGAATCTATGGATACCGAAGAAGTGCTGCAAAGCACTCCTGATTCCGCTGGGACCAGTATTACTCCAGCGACTGGTGCCAGCAAGAACTTGAAGGTGAAGAAGACGAAGAAGCTGAAAAAGAAAATAAGTCGATCTGAATCTGTGGCAAAAAGGGTATTAGAGACGATACTTGAAGGTAACGAGGAGGCTGAGGGCAATGAAGTTGATTGTGATCAAGCGGGGGATGTTCTTGAAGAAGATAAGTTCAATGGCGCCTCCGATAACGTGGTTCAGATTAGTCCTGATGACCCTTTAGAAATAGCCGAAGATGGCCATTCTACTCGTGTTGCTGCAAAACCGGTTGCTGTTCCAACTTGGAGGGGAAGCCTAAACATAGTGAACAAAGTCGACTACATGAACTTGAGCAATGTCACTGTTAGTGGACTTGTTGCTCATCTCTCAAGCTTAGCCTGCCCTAAAGTGTTGGAGGAGGCGAAATTCCTAAAAACACAGCTTGAACCTGATTTGGTTCGTAGGACTGATGTGTGGCCAAAAGGTTATGACATGTGTGAAACCAGACCTAGTGATCGGAGTATTGCCCTTTATATTTTCCCTGACAAGAAAACCGATCAGAAGGGTTTCGATAACTTTGTGGTTAGCATGAAGCAGGAGGATCTCGCTATGAGAGTTGAGATCGAAAAGGCTGAGCTTTTACTTTTTACTTCACAATTGTTACCCGAGCAATATCGAAGATTTAAGACAAAGATGTATCTATGGGGAGTCTTTAAGGAAAAGTATTAAGACAATGAGTTTGTTAATTAACAGGATGGCACAATCTGCTGGCTGAAAACTATGTCTGCATTAACATTGATTCAGGGAGGCATTTAATCTCAGGCCAATATATCTATTTAGTTCGGTATCAGAAATAATCTAGTAGCTATCTTATGCAAGATTTGTAACACTCAAGCTGTATGTTTAAACTATGAATGAAATGAATTGATTCCTTCAATTTCAACCATTTTTCATTTTCCACGTCCTGTCAACTATTTCATTTTCTGTATTTTGCATTTTTCTCAATTCTCAGTAGTACAGTGGTGGATGTGCCTTTGGCCCTTGGCAACTCAAATGTAGTTCAAGTTAAAATATGGTTTTGGAGGGGCAAATGGAAAAAATGTGGTTGATCATGTTTTTTGTTATACTGTTACAAACTCATTTGATAATTAATAAACGGAATTACAACCATTAAGTTCTTTTCTGAAATTACAATATTGATTTTATGCTTAGTTATTCAAGAAAGAGATTGTCCAAAAAAAAAATTCAAGAAAGAGTTAAAAAAAACTGTCTGGTAAAAACCTTCTCTAACTTATTCCTCAGTAGACTTGGAAACCTTGTTCCATGAGGATTAGGATAAGAAAATTAATAATTGTGTTGGGAAATAGAAACACTTCCAAATTAATTAGAAGAGTAGTACTATCTTTTTCCATCAAGAACAACTTGGTGGCGTCAATCCAGTGATTCCATTTCCAAATTACGTGGAAGCAAATATCGTTGCCTTAGTACGTAATGGAGCAATGCCAAAAGCATTCAGCAGATCATGTCAACAAAACCATGTTACAAGAACTCAAAAATCAGATCGGCAGATCTTGTTTGTTTGTTTTCGCTTTTTCATCCTTTTGGTTTCTAGAGTTTATTATTGCAGTATGGGGTCTTCCTAGAGTTTGGAAATCAAGTCCCATACAATCGTTGATGAAAGCTTTTTAGTATTGGGTTTCATCTTGTTTCTAGCTTCTATATATTCTACGTAATTAATGAAATATTGTAATTCTCTAAAAATTTACATGAACTTTTGTAGGTTTATTTGTTTCTATATATATATGTACATGTTTAATGCTTCGGATTTTGAGTTGGTCAATACCAACTCCATGAACAACTGAGAGGATTGGAAGTCCATGAACAACGTACAGCAAGCTCTGTATATTGAGATTACTTTTGACCCTGAACATGGTAAAATTTGGAAGTGACCAGTACAGTAAGTTTGTTTGAGACTGCTTATTAATTGGTCTAGAGCACCACTTGAATGCTTGATGCAGAACTGGTGAGATTACCTACCTAGTTCTATAAGCTGTTAGTCAGCAGCAGACTCACCACTCAATTCAATTGCTCTAGGTTTGAATCACAGATGGTAACAACTAGCAAAATATATATAATAAATATAGTACTGTGACATTTTACCCCATTAAACAAGCATTGATCAAAGTTACCACTCTCAAATCCATTGAATTTGTTCTGCTCAATTTCCTTGTAAAATATAGAATTTACTTTTCTCTCTTTTTTTCTCATCGTTCTCTATATATAGACTAAAAAATGAGAGAAATATATAATGTGATAGACAACTAACAAAGTTTTGACTTATGGGTGACAAAGTTTTGAATTGGATCACATTGAAACTTTAAAAATAAAACTAATGAGAGTCGGAGGAATGATATTTCGATCCATGTTATCATCGAACCAAGTTGGAAAGATGGAAATTCAAATACGCGACCAAATACTAAAACAAACAAGACATTGTTGCCAAGGCTGCTAGAAGATCTAGGGCTTCATACCATCATTCTATCAAATCTAATTTCTATTCAGGCCTTTGACTATCTTATGTACCAAAAGAATGACAAATGCAGAGTAAAATCCAATGTGGAACGAATGTAATTTTGATTTTTGTGTATTAGTAAAACTATAATTTTGATTCATGTGTTTTGAATTTCGAAAGTTAAATCGTTAGTAGTGTTAAAGTTAATAAGATCAATGCCGGAGTTTTTAAAACATAATAAAATTACTCATTTTAACGTAATTCATTTTACCATTAACATCACGAAATACATAAATTACGAAGATCCTAAAACCCAAAAATGCAAATTGACAAAAAAAAAAAATTGTTCCAGATTTCAATCTTACCAGAAAGTACTTTGCTTCTCTCACCCAACCAAATAGCTCAGTCACCACCAACCACCCAACCAGAAAAAAAGGTCCCATCTTTGTATATCCCAAACCAAAAAGCATAAACCTTTACAAAATGTAAACCAAAACTATAAAAACCAACCCAACAAGATAGACGAGGGAGAAAGAAAACAAAACAGAGCCAACCTCTCATCCCTCGTCTTCTTCTATCTCACACTCTTCACTCTCCGCTCTCCACCCAAAATGGCTTCCTCCTTATCCCTCCTCTCACCCCACACCGCTATCCTACGCACCCCTAAAACCCTTAACCTACGCACCGCTCACAGACCCATGTGCATCAAGGCCCGAACCGTCCCCGCTCTCACCCAAGACGAGCTCAAGAAGCTCGCCGCGGACAAGGCCGTCGAGTACGTCAAGTCCGGCATGGTCCTCGGCCTCGGCACCGGCTCCACCGCCGCCTTCGTGGTCTCCAAGCTCGGCGAGCTCTTAAAATCCGGCGAATTGACCAACATCGTCGGAGTCCCGACCTCAAAACGCACAGAAGACCAAGCCCGCAGCTTGGGAATCCCCCTCTCCGTTCTCGACGACCACCCGAAAATCGATCTGGCAATCGACGGCGCAGACGAGGTCGATCCCAATTTGGATTTGGTCAAGGGCCGCGGCGGCGCGTTGTTGAGAGAGAAAATGGTGGAGGCGGCGTCGGAGAAGTTCGTGGTGGTCGCCGATGAGACAAAATTGGTGCCGGGGCTCGGAGGCAGTGGGCTTGCAATGCCGGTGGAGGTGGTTCAGTTTTGCTGGAAGTACAACTTGATTAGGCTTCAGGAGCTGTTCAAGGAGGAAGGGGTTGAAGCCAAGTTGAGGTTGGATGGTGACAAGCCTTATGTGACTGACAATTTCAACTACATTGTGGATTTGTACTTCAAGACACCGATCAAGGATGGGGCGGCCGCCGGGAAAGAGATTTCGGTGTTGGAAGGGGTGGTGGAACATGGGCTCTTCTTGGATATGGCGACGGCGGTCATCATTGCAGGGAAGGATGGAGTGGATGTGAAGACAAAGTGATCGGCTTTTTCACTTTTGGGGGAGGTGAGTGTTGGAACCTCTACTTTGTACTTTGTTTTTTTGTTGTGCAATATATTTGTTGCTGAAAATTTTAGCTGCATTGGTGTACTCTTAGATTGGTGATATGGGTAATTGTTAGAGGTTTTATGCATTTGATGCTCTTGTTATTTGTAAAGCATCTTGATATGGATCAATAGCTTAGGAATACTACTAAAGTTGGAAACTTGAAATGTGAAATTATATGAAATAACTGGAAATGAATTACCTTCATGCTTTTGGTATCTTAGCTCATTCCTTGTTGAGAAATGACAGTTTGTTTATGGATATCTGTGGCGGAGGGTGAACTAACATGGTTAGTATGATTTTCTCCATCAATTATAGCCCTTACTTTGTCTTGAGGATGTCAAACAGCTCTGCTTTTTCCAATTTTCAATTTTACTCCGAACTAGTATTTATGAGATCACATCTACTTCGGATTAGAAGGTAAAGCTTGGGAGTTGGGTTTTACTTGGGCACATTGCGAATGTACACAAGTAAAGGAACTTTTGAAAGCTATTAAGCCTTATGTCACTAAAAGGAGGTAAAACAAGGTCAAGCAAGCCTTTTCTTCATCAATATTTTGAGTCTCATGAATAAAATGCAATGTGCATAGCTATATGTATCTCTTTATGCAGTGGATGCAGGGTGGTTGATTTTTTTTTCTCTTTTGGTGGTGGGGAGTATTGGAATCTCCTTTGTACTTCATGTTATGCAATATATTTATTGGTGAAATTGTAGCTGCATTCATGTACTATTAGGTCGGTGATATGGGAAACTGTTAGAGGTTTGGCATTTGATGCTTCGGAAAGCATCTGCATTTGGTTAAAATGATTTTCTCCGTCAACTATAGCCCTTTTTTTTGGGATGTCAAACAGCTCTGCTTTTCAATACAAGAATCGAAGTGTTTATTTTCGGCTTTGAACAAATATATAAGACCTCACTTCTAGTTGGGATTAGAAGGTGAACTGGGATACTGTTTACTTATGCACAGTGAGAATGTTTTCTACAAAACCAAGTTTTTTTTTTAATGATTTTGTATTGTTTCTTTTGAAATCTATCTAAGCCTTGTCTCACTGAAAGGAGGTAAAGCCAGGTCAAGCAAGCATTTTCTTCATCCTTTTTTGAAGTCTCATGAATGAAACGCAATGTGCATAGTAGTCATCTGAATCTCTTTATGTTGGCACTGTAACCAAGTTGATAGTGATACTAATCGAAAATGAACAGCGGTAATCATTGTTGAACAACTTAGGGTTTAGCAGTTGAGGGTTATCTTGTATGTTATATGAGCCATGTGACCTTATCTTTGCATGGGCATGGGTTAAAGTTAGCAAATATCTGGTTGGACAGAGCATTTTCAGATACTTTAGCAGTGAAAGTGAGCATATATTGTCTTAGAAAGCCATCAGATACTTTTAGAAAATCTTATGAAGGTTTTTGACATGCCACTTTTTCCTTGAAATTATCTGAATCTTGTTAGCTTGTTTGAGTGTAGTTACTTGAATTCAAAGAAGAAACATGGAGAAGCTAAATGAAGCTTGTACTCATAACATTCTTTCTATGAAGTATAGTGTTCAATATATAGTCATGGGCGTATGACTGTGTTTGGACTTATTGATACAAACCGACTTTATACACAAAATGAAGAACAGGGGGAAAAAATAAGGAATGTTACAACAGTCAAATTAACCTAAAGTATATCAAACTCATGTATGATGAAACTCGAACAAATGTAAGTCGCAATCTCTTGTATATGACAGGATTATGAACCCTACTTCCACATAATCATACCCACAGACACCATCACCATAGTCATCAACTGGAATTTTCCTGGCATAAACTCGGTAGCTGGAAAGAGAAAAAGAGAAAGCCATCAGTATACTGTGTGCCTACCATTGTTGAATATTTACTGTGAACAAATTAATGAAGAAACTAACAAGTCTAATGCATTTTTGCTTCTTCTAGATGCTTTTCTGTAATTGTATGTATGATTGCTTTTTAAAGTCAATTGCGTAGAGATGTGAACTTTTGAAGCCTCAAAGTCCTTGACCTAGTCTTAATCCTTAAAAGTTAAAACCCCATTAACTATTATCTTCTAGAAAGAGATCATGGGTTTAACCTACCTAACCACGTGAAACAAAATTTGTATTATCAAAGGCACCCAGAAGTCTTTGTTCCTTTATTCTAACTCTTAATTAATTAGCATAGCGTTGAAATACAAATTAATTAATTAGTAGACAACTACACAAACAGAGACTAAACATTGGTGTTTTCTGAACAGTTAATCTCACCTTTGTTACTGTCGGTCCCGTCAGAAGAGGAATTCGAATTTGAAACTTTGATTCCAAGGGCTTCACAGCTGGATGTAAGTGTGCCTGAAGAAATCGAAAGAAAACAGAGTTAGCTCTTATTAGTTTCTCCATCTTCAATCTTGTGATTGTTGATAATTTCTTGTTTTAATCGAAAATGGTAGAGTTTAGTGTCTCTTACAATCATTGTAGCAAGGGAATACTGAGACGCCAAGAAGATTCGTCGCCCCTGACTTGCATTCACACTGCGGTGTGTATATGTAGGTTGAGTTCTTTACGCATGTTCCTTCTCCACAGTAAACCCAGCTGCAAGCTGTACATAAATTAAACACAGAATTATTAGACAAGTTGTTGATAAAAGACTGATGGAATCAACGGTGGTTAGTTTTGTGGTACTTACGATCAAACGCAGATACGTTGTTGGGAAATTTTGAGTAATAATCAGGAACTGGAGGGGCCGCTTGGCAATTGGTGTAGTTCAGTGTGCCTGAAGAAGCATGAAAAATGGACAAAGATAAGAAAAGCTGAAGAAGCAGAAAGCTTTTTACAACACACAGAAAAGAAAGAGCCAAACTAATTAGTACTTACAGTCGGGGATGACACAAGGGAGAAACTTGAGGTCATCGTTGCCTTCAGCGGTTCGCTTCCATCCTTTTTCGCACTCGCAGGTGTAGACTAATGGGTCACTGTTGTTGAACGTGCATGTTCCTTTTCCACACTCCACTCTTTTACATATTTCATCTGTAAAATTGAAATCGAGAAGATAAATAAGAGGAAAGTAACAACTGTTTGCAGGTATGTGTTTTAATACAGAAGATCGATCGAGGATGAGATTCGATCAGTACTTACCGGCAATAGCAGGAGGAACGGCCGGCAAGTCCAAAGCGAAAGTAGCCATGGGTACCAGTACAAGAGCAATAGCTAAAAAAGCCATGGAGTTGGAGAAAGCCATTTGGAGAGAGAGATTGAATCTGTTAGAAGATAGAGAATAGGATGGTGATGTTGTTGCTGGTGTTGTTTCTAATGGTATTTGCTCCTCTATATATATATATATATATAAGGGTTTGAAAGGTTTTGAAGATTTCTTGGTACCCAATTAAACAAAGAATAAGTATATGTATAAAAATCAACACGCCAAGGTGCTCTAGCGTTAGAAGACTGAAATATTGAGAAGCTTCCCATGGCGGGCTGCGACTGTAGGCTGAAAGAAGCTTCTATGATTTAAAAAACGTGAAGAGGGTATCGTTGCCATCTGTTCAAGTTAACAAATCTGCAAATGGGATTTTTTTAGGGGGCACATCAAGGTTTTGCCAAAGTCAACAATATGCTACTAGAAGAAGAAAGGTAACAAATTTTGAACAACGAAATTTATGGGAACCAAAACGAATTGAAGCATATGATTAATTGGTTGATAATGATAAACTTCTCCGTATATTCATATGATGATTATTGACTAATATAATCCTATATTACTATTTGACAAGAAAATGTGAATATATATATTGTTTAATTTCTTTCTCCTGTCCCCAAGTTTCAATGGTATTTTTTCTATGAAATTAGTTCGATCCGCAAGGTGTACAAAATTCAAAAGAGAAGATAATCTAGAAGAGTGACACAAGGAAACTAGAACCGTTCAGCTTCTTCCAAAGTCAAACATTTCACCCTCAATATTTATTTGCCGTTTTAAGACTCTTAACTAAACAATGACAACGAAATAGAAAAGGATGGAGAAGAGTCCGTTAGAAGCCTTGAGGAAAATGTCAATTCCTATGTATGCACTTAATTAATGTCCCAAAGAGAAAATAGTTGTGTTCGAACCTTCTCGAGTAGGTTGAACACCCTCGATTTATGTTCAACCCCTTCGAATGGTTATATTTCTTAGAACCTAAAAAAGTTAGTGAAATGCACGTCTTTAGAGTACTTTCCAATTAATTTGGCATATGGTGTCAAGTTTCCATGCAAATCAAATGAAATGTATGGGTTTTTTATTCTCATGTAGAATGAACACTTTTACAAGCACAAATTCCTGTGTCTGAAAATGGAAATGGCACATCTTCTTCTTCTTCTTTAATTAGATGTTGGCATCTGCATAACATTTTCATCTGGAGTTGAATATGAAATAGAGAAAGTAATATCTTTCAATTTTACTATCAAAATCAGAATCCATTCATTTATTAACAAAGTTTATTATATATTTTGAAGGAGTTTAGTTGCATGATCTTGCAGGCAGCGCATACATGCATATAATTATAGTTTGTTTTTGTTTAAGGAGCTAGCTAGCTAGGTTGGCCAATGCTGAGAACAGTTCTCACCGTCAGTTTAGATATAGAATCTCCATTATTAGATTACACCAGAAGAAAACAACGAGAAGATGATATTGAAAGTCAACCACACATAATTTATTTGCTCATTATTAGAATTAATGTTTTGGAATTCAGTAGTACTACGTAGTTATATGTTCATGACATATAAGAGTCATGCTAACGAAATTGACCATTATTAATTACATTTGGGAGTGCATATATAAATTTCACTCGTGTATCCTCATTAAGAGCCTCAATGAATTCGAAACTCAATTTGAGTTGTTTGTGTAAGGCTTTAGGTGATCTTGGTTTGATTTATGCACTAGTACGTACGTGTTGGTGTGATAGCTAGCGATAATTAATTAAGCTTAATTGTGTTCTTACGAAAAGGACGTAGCTAGGCCGGAGGCCTTAATGATTATGGCAAGGTTGTTAGTTGTTACACAGTGGTGGCCGGAGGCCTTAATCTAGCTAGGCAATCATCTTGCACAGATCGACGCGAAAGCCAAGAAATTAAGCCCTATATTGATGTACTTAATTATTGTGCAGCGTGACCCCCTATTGGATCATACGTACCCTCTTAATAATTAAAATTCTAGTACGCGAATCTCATGAGCCTCTCCATAATACTGGTTGATCTTGGGACTCATTTGGCTAGTTAATTATTAATAAAATCTGAATTTGGCTAGTATGTTTGAAATGCTAGCTCTTACGTACAGAACTTGATATTATCACAGAATCTCATGAGCACTGCCGTAGTACCTGTTGACGAATGCATTCTTAACTTCTGATATGTCAGGAGTATCCGCCGTTTGTATAGGATAGAACTTGTAAATCCTCATCCTCATGTTCTCCAAACTTCTTCTCCGGCCACCGCCGCGGCCTTCCCTAATTTGACCATTAATATTATCTCTCTTTGCTCCTTCTTCTTCACATTCTTCCACCTTGACATGATCTTCTTCTATCACCTGACCCTCATCTTCACCACTGAAGTACAACTCCTCCAGCTGATCATCATTAGCACTAAAGTACTCCTCCTCTTCCTCCTGATCATCCTCAACGTCACGATGCATTACTTGCGCCACCGGATCTAAATAAGGCACGGCGCATTCAAACTTCACTAGATCACCATCTCCCTTGACGAGTTTGTGTTTGAGAGCAGCCCTTCTTTGCGTGCACCTCAAGACAAAGATTTCAGGACCTGCTTTGAGAGCTCGCTTGTCCAAAGGAACATATGGAGCCCAATCCATCTTCAGACGCTTCATCGGAATTATCTCTTCCACCTCTCCCTCATTTTCTATAAGTCCAAGCTCATTCGAAGGTGGTGAAGCCGAAACAACAGCCACCACCACAGGGATCAAGACAACCATTACTTGTTTAACAATGGCCTCTTCTGTTGCGCCGAATAGATATACTTTGCTGTTCTTCTTGTACAGCTTTCCCCCTTCTTCGAGTGCTCGTTCGATGTTTGAGAAATCCCACTTGAAAGAACGGTAGAGTGGCGAGTCCAATTTAGACCTCGGTGTCCCAACAGGAAACGCGGCCTTCCATACACCCTCCAGGTTCCGGGGCTCCTCCAGGTACTCGGCAGGTTGGGGCTTGGCTCGCTTTTGCAGTGGCCGAGCGGCGGCTTCAACCTCTAGTTCCCTCAACACCTTCATTGCCTTTCTCTTCATCGTTAATTCCTCTGATCGAGAAATTAATTAAAGACAATATATTGCTAGTGATAGGCGAATTAGCTAGTCAACAAAGTGAAAGCACGTACTCTGATCCCAATTAATACAAAGAGAGCAAAATAACAAAAAAAATTTGGGTTGGCTCCCCTTATGTAGCTATTGAAGTCATTTTGTGTGTAGGTAGGAGTCCTAGAACTATAAGGAAAGCATTAGTACTCCATTCCCAGTGTAGCTTGGAGAGAGACACAAATGACTGAAAGTAAGTTAAGCGCGTAACGTTTCATTAATATTTAAGCAAACACGCATACATTGTTGATCAAAACAAATTTGTTTTACATTAATGTCCTTTAAAAATTAAAAAAAAAATACATATTTCACTTTAATCATCAAGGATTCAAGGATAAGACATGCAAAATACAAAACAAAAAATAAAAAAAAAATCAACCCAAAAAACTACCCATAACTTCCCACTCTTACATTCTTAAACTACTCATCTCACTCTCACTCCCACATCCATAGCAGTTTCTAGTATTAAAATTTGCAAATTTCCAATCATTTAAACAGATCTGAAGACAAACATTGAAAATTTGCAAATTTTTAAACTGCGAATTTTCGCACCTGAAAAAAATTGTATATATATATTGTCGCACCTGGGTACTTTTCACTTGGATATTTGAATTCCATGAATTTGGTTTTACCGGTTTTTGAATATTGGATCTGTCTAAGCTATAAAATTGATTAATTGGCAATATTTCAAATGTCCAAATTTTCATGAGAAATTAAGTGATTCGATTCTTGTATTTCTCAAATAACGCTTTAATTTTTCTTTGTAGTGTTCACATTTGCTGCTTTGAAATCTAATAAAAGAGAAGAAGAACTTGATGCGCGCTCTGCTTGGTGCAGTATTATATATTGTACAAGGTGCTATGACACTGTTTCTCCACTAAGATTAGGAATGACGAAATTCCTATCATAAAATATGATCCTTTTTTGCAATGTATACCAAATACTCAATGAGTCAGTATTGATGAAAGAAAGTGCTACATGATCATGAAAATTTCCTCCTTTCATCCTCACATTTACTTTAGTTTGATTTATGAAAGAGATTTTAACGAAATTAAGTATCTTTCCATATATTAACTCTATATATAAGAGGATTTTTCTACAACTAACATGCAACCACAAAAATTGTATAGGGAATGCGATTTTCACAGTGAGTAAATGAGTGAAATTCTTGTCTCTCTCTTCAATATATATATATATATATATATATATATATATATATATATATTTTTTTTTTTAAAGGGAGATTTCACTCAGTGGTGGCGATTGTTTATTGGTTCGATTCTGCCGACAATATCACTCAGTGGTCTCTCTCTTCAATATCCTACTTGGTCATAAGTTCAAAAATGCAAATTGAAAGGTGAAATAAATCGTGTATGTCTCTCCCTCTCTCTCTCTCTCTCTCTCTCTCTCTCTCTCTCTCTCACACACACACACACAGTCTCATTTATGTTAAATTGGACTAGATTTCTCTCCTCCTCCGATCCTCTTTGATGAATCAAGCTCTGACGAGTTAGATAACCATATACGATGCATGTCTATATATGGTACAGGATAGTCTATTATATGGTAACGTTGCTCTGATATGTCCGGGAAATGAGATTCCAAAGTGGTTCGGCTGTGAAAAGGAGGGATCTTCAATAAAAACCAAGCTTCCTCTGCAATGGTCTGCTGATACAAATTTCTTGGGTTTAGCTCTGTCAGCTGTTTTGCCGTTCCATACAGAATATTATTCTGTCAAACTTCAATGTACATGCAATCTCATAACGAATGATGAGAGAAACCATCAACTAATTTTTAGCCATTCTCATTCCAATAAAGCCAGGCTTGATCAGGGCCTCAAGCTCAACGATGACCATTCAGATCACGTGTTCATGTTGTATAAAACCCTTCAACTTCCAGATACAGCAAAATGGACCACCGAACTGTCGTTTGACTTCTCTGCTAAACTTGATGGTCAGCTAATTGAGGTGAAAAGGTGTGGTGTCTGCTTGTTGTATGCCCAAGGCCAAGATGATGATGCTCTCAAATTTGAAGTCGTTGATACAGAACAAGCTACTACTAGTGGAGTTGGAACTTGATTGTAGCGAGTCTGAATCTAGTGAAAGTGAAACTTAAAGCGAGAATTAAGGTAGTGAAAGTGAACTTTCTAGTTAGAGAGCTTTTTCAATGATGCTTGGAAAATTATCATTGAAATAAATCCAAAAGAGAAGGTTTTCACAACTACATGCATGATGGAATATTTGTTTGCTGGCCTTCACGATTACATAATTTTTACATTCTGTACGTAATTTGTTCTGTTTAATTTGCACTTTTGTACAGCTGTTAAAGATGTCTTAGAACTTGAACTTAATTTGTTATCAAGTAATTATCAGCTCTCTCTCAACCTTCAATCTATCTATTGACTTGTAAGTGTCTTATATATGTGAAATTTACCTCACTGTTTCATAGTCATTCATGATCGAAGTACTTTCTTCGATCGTGAAGTAGCACTGAAAATCAAATGCATTTCTTTTTTTTTCATTTTTATAATTCGTGGTTTAATTGATTTCTGTCCACCCCATGCCAATTCCTATTTTCCCTAGCTTCTTCGATCATCTATATATTTTCATGTGAAATTGCAATTTTGACTTCAAATTAAATCTTGTTTTAAAAGACGTACATCTCATTAGATTAATGTTGAGACTCGCCTGAAAAATTAACACTTTAGTAGGTAGTAAACTTAAATCAACCCTGGTATCATACTGAAGCAAGGAAATAGGTCGAAGTTACAGTAAAGTATGAGCTCGATATATTCCTTCATTCTATACAATTTTCTTATATCAAGATTGCTTTCTTATTGAGAAGGTAGCTCGAAAGCTCAAAATCCCAAGATATATACTGAAGCAAAAGAAGTAACTAGCTAGATTACTTGGAGCAAAGAAAAGAGATACTTGGAGAAAATTAACTTCCAACTTCATCTCCATGCCTTTAATTTGATGCTTAATCCTTTAATTAATGCATGTCTTTGCTAGTAGAAGGGTAAGGCCCAGGCCCAACACGCAAAGAGAATTCTGCAGCCCAAAACCATTTTCGCATTTCTCATTGGCTTAAACGGTCCAAAGTCCAAACCCTGCTCTTCTCTCCCACTTTTCTGTTGCTAGTCTCAGTGGTCACTCCTCTTCTCATCAAAATCTACCCCAGCTGATGAGCTTTTTGCCATTTTCGCTAAGCCAATACTAATAGGTATGGTTCTCTGCGTATATATGTCTATGAAATTTTCACTTGCTTGTTTCTATTTCTCAAACTTTTTTCACCGATTTGTTTCTCTGCTGCTGCGTTTCTCAACTTTGGTTGTCTCTGAGCAATTCAATTTTCTGTGGAAGATGATTAGAATATTATATTCCGCATTCACCGTTTTGTTCATCTATGTATCTGTTTAAATTTGTTTGTCGTGAGAAGCTGGATTCTTTTTCCCTGGAATTATCTTTGAAACGCAAATGCAATAGGGTTTTCTGTGGAAAAGACTTTATCTTGTTCAAATGAATCATGGGTTTAGTTCGAAAGGTTGATTTTTTGTTGGTATTCGTCTTCGATTTTCTTGTTTCTCTGTAATTTGAAATACAAATTGTAATTTTGGTTTCCTTCACGTTAGATCTTTTATCAGAAAAGAGTTTAACCTCACCATTGTAATTAATTTTCTACTAGAATGCTGGGTAATGCTGTAAGAAATTGGAAAAAGTAAGATTGGGAATTCCCTGGTTCAGCCTCAAGTATTGCGTTGTGTTTCCCTGATAGCTGTTTTGGGTTGTTGAAGTTAAAATCATTCAATATGATATTGTTTTTAGAATCGGTTCAATTGGGTTTGTGAAAGACTTTTGCTCGTTTTCTTCCAAATCCATGTTTCTGAAATTTGATAATGTGATGGAACTTCCTTTTGAAGCGAGTCTAAGTTTTTTCATATCCTATGAATTATAGCAGTGTCGTATTCCAAGTTGTGGGTGTAATACTGGTTTTGCATTTGGTTGGTGGATGAAGTGAACAGTGCTTTAACTTTTGATAACCTGTAATTTGTTTCTTGCTTTGTTGTAATGCAGGCAGCAATTGAGAAACAAGGCCTTAATATATTTTGCTGAAGAGCTTAGTGGGTTTCCAGAAAATGATACGAATCTTAAAGATTAAGCCCCTAATATCTACTCTCGAGTCTTCTCCAAGCCACCACTTCCTTCAGAGGTGCTCTGTGAGTGGGACTGCAAAGGGTAAGTCGAAGACAAAAACTGCAGCTCCTCTGAAGCGGTCAAAGATTACTACGAAAAAAGGTTCTGGAGACTCTGCTCCTAAAGGTGCAGGAGGGAAAAGATATGCTGAAAGAGAAAAGTTTTATGAGCAATGCTTAAGTGCCCCCACGCCTGTCAGGTACTTAACGGAGAAAGAAAGAAAACGTGAAGCCGAGCGAGAGAAGTTGGGACTTATTAGCAAAGATCGACAGCGTGAGATTGATATGAAGAAAAAGAATAAGCCAGAATTTCAGATCTCAGAAAAACCAACAGTTATTGGACCTCCGGGTTTGGATTTAATATCACTAGGTTTGGTTGATGAGGAGAAGTTACCCAAATATGAACTGACTGCTGAAGATGGCCAGCGGCTTGCAAAGGAATATAGTAGGGTTTTGATGAGGCGTCACCGGGCAAGGCAAGCAGCAGAGTCAACACTTTTGCGGTTGAAGAAGGAGGCTATTGAGGCATTGCCTGAACATTTGAAAGCAGCAGCGTTGGTGCCAGATCTGACTCCATTCCCAACAGATCGGTTCATGGCAACTCTGACTCCTCCAATTGAAGGCTACATTGAGAAGGTTAAGGAAGCTGCAAGGAGGAGCAGTGAGAAGGGGAAACTCAGATGATTAGAGGTTGAATCTTTTTCTTCCTTTTGCTTCTTAATATTTTAATGTCCATGCTAACTATCTTAAATTACTTCCGAAGAAAGTCAAGCTTTTACTCGGTTAAAAAGGTGGCACAGGATTTTAGAAGTATTATGCTGCACTTTATTTGTAAATGGCTCATGGGATTTTGATGACCGCCAAGTAGACATTAAGAATAGTCACACACACAATTCTCCAAGAATTAAGAACAGTTACTCCTGGATTTTTATCCACTGGTTTGTAGAACTTCCCCATTTTAGATTTGAAAGAAAAGGGATCTGAGAAAAGTTCAACAGGCATGCTAGTGTGCTTTTGTAATTTTGTGAGACTGTTAGTATGCAAGTATCTAATGAAACGAGTATGGTTGATGATGTTTTATTTGCCTTGAATGGGCTTTATTTGAGCTAGTCAACGCTACGGACATACTATCTTATAGATGGAAGATTTCTAGGAAAGCCACAGATAAAAAGTCTATATGTCAACTCTTTTCTGATTTGCAGAAATGAATGGATCGTAATTGGAGTCATTTTCTTTGAGAAAGTATCATGTTGTCCATTTTGAATTGCACCGTTTTTTTTTTTTGGTTTCATTCTGCCTGTTTGAGTGATTGAGGATCAAAAAGAAAATTCATGCAACATTTACTAGATTCATACTTATTTTTGCTGTTTCTTAATCTTGTCTTGCTTAATGTTTTTCATGTTTCTTATGCAGGTAGAGTTATGCTTGCATAGTAGGAGTTCTTTGGTTGTTGGAAAACTATCAATTACTTAAGTCAGACTGTCGGGAGCTAAAATTTGACGTCAGGAAGTCAGCACATTTACGGCAAAGTGATGAAAAGAGTTGCTGAATTAGATCTAGTACTTGTGTTTTAGTTGTTAGCAATAATTTGCCTGCCTGCTTTTGGTAATTCAATGTGGGGCTAAAATTTGTATTGTGACCAAATTGTTGAATTTTACATGTTTGCAAGGTTTCATAGTAATTTTTGTTTCCTGATTGAATTTTAAGGATTTTACATGAATCTTTTACTACTACTTTTTATGTCCTAACCAAACTAATTGAACTTATTTGTCAAGATTCAAATCTCTGTGGGGTGGAGATAATTGGTAAAAGGGATTTGTAGTAGTGATTGTGAATCCCTCTCTCTTTCAAAAAAAAAATGTGAATCTCTTTCTCATTTTCTTTGGACTCTTGGCAGGGATTTGTATGGGTAAACTTTTTAGTCTTTAACCCCACTAATACATAATGCAACAATTACGATCTAACTATGGTCTTCCCCAAAAAAAACTATGGTCTTCCCCAAGCCTGCAGTGAATCTTTTTATGTATTTTTTAAAGGTTAAGAACTGAAAAGATAAGGAAAGTCTATGGGAGCATTGGTGGTGCTTACAATTGGAACAATTGGGCAGTCGTGGGATGATCAATGGCATAGGGACATGAATTTGATTGCCGGGTGCAGCCTCATCAGTCTCAAAACAAACAGAAGGGGGAAGAATCTTTTAATTCTTATGTTTATGAATTATGACTTATATGAGTTATGAAGGTACCAAATGGCTTAAGCAGGGAAACCTCTGCAGGCCAGTCTTTAAAATAAGGCACTAGATGACCAGACCTGATAAGTACTTCACAGAAAGAGCCATGCATTCTAAACTCGATTTTAATGTATCACATATTATATAGTATACTAAAGTCAACTAAGAGATGTTACCATATTCTGTGTAACCAGTAAGATCCTCATATTGCTGTATATAAAGTTTGTATTTTCTGTATGGAATACAACTATATGAGACTATGAGTCACTATACCTCACCATTTTCAGCCTAGAATGAGACTTTAATTGATTTACTAAAAAAGATGGGGAAGGCAAGCAAATGGATTCTGAACTTTCTGATAGGAAAGCAGGAAAAGAAGAATGAAGCTCTTTTGAATGAGCAATGTCTGTCTTCTACCACCAAGCCAAGCCACCCGGGGACTCCCAAAGTTAAGCGAAGATGGAGCTTCGGAAGATCATCCCACAGGGTTTTGAAATCTGTTGATTCAATTGACACCAACAAATTGCCATTGAAGCCTCAGCAGAATCATGTCGTCTTGGTATCAAGAGAGGTTGAAAATGCTGCTGCTACAAGGATTCAAGCCGCCTTCCGTGGTCATTTGGTACAACTTTCCATCCGAAACTTTTATGATTGGCACAATCTAAATCTGTTATTGTCATGATCATTATTTGCATACTTTGTTTTCAGGCAAGGAAGGCTTTACATGCCTTAAAGGGTCTAGTGAAGTTACAAGCACTCATAAGAGGTCACTTTGTGAGGAAACAAACGAATGCTGCTATGAGGCGCATGCACGCTTTATTGGCAATCCAGGTTCGAGCTCGGTTTCAGAGAATTCAGATGGCTGAGGCAGCTGCACAGGTAGACAATAAAAAGCAGTCATCCATTAAAAGAGGTTTCACTCATGCCAATGAAGTTCATAGGGTAATTAGTCCTCCTCCTTTAATGTGAAAAGCTTTCCTAGAATATATCTGCGCTATATTTTTAGATATATGGGAAATGATCGTATAATTTTGGTTTCTATTGCTTCTAGCTTAAAATTTCTTACTGTTACTGATTTAAGATATTTTTATCCAAAACTCCAAATACAACATAAACACCAATTGAGCCTGATACAATTATTGTTACTTAAGCTAAGCTCCTCATGTTCAAGAACAACAAAAATTCAAGTTACTGTACTACTTTTCCCTACTATTTTCTGATCAACCAAACATGAGATGAGGGTCCTAAATATGTCAGGCTCTGCCTTCCCCGTACTAAAAAGATTGGAAGTGCTTGAAATCTTAATGTTATTCATACTAGTAAGCTTTTTTAGCTAACTTCATTATATGTGTGCCCTTCTTTATTGCAGAAGAAAATCTATATGACTTCCAATGAAGCACAAAGAGTTTCGAAAAGTACAAGTGGCTACCTGAATCATTCACAAACTGATCAGAGGATTGATCATAGCTACACATCATTTTCTTCTGACCGTCTGTCCATCTCCAACAGACATAAATACAATGAAACCTTGTTCATAACACCAGAAAACAGTCCCCGAATGCCTTCACCAAAACTGAAACCAACAAGACCCTCCATCCCTTTTCAACAACATGATTCTCTAGTCGAGCCTACGTGTTATGACTACTCATTAATGCCAAGTTACATGGCCAACACACAATCTTCGAGGGCCAAAAAAGTCAGGTCACAGAGTGAACCTAAACAACGCCCTGATGGGAGCACTAAGCATAAAAGCAAGCATACAGAACTGGTAGATTCCACAGATGAACAATTTCTGAGACGTGCGTCTTCACATTTCAAACCCAATGATCATAAAACCCATGATCCCTGGTTTGTTAAGCTCTACAGGACAAGAAGATTGTTTGAGGACAACAAGAAGTATAATCTCTTTGATCCGAGTACTAGTCATTCCAACTATACTGAATCTCTTGCTGCAGAGGTAAGAGTTGTTTTAAACTTAACTGCATTATGGAGGTTTATATATATGTTGGTGATTGCAGCCTATTTCATAGTTGTCTAACTGCAATGAATTGTGTCATTGCAGCCCCATGTGATTTTGTACTAACAGCTCCTCGCTCATCGATTTTGAGTTGGAAGAAGTAAATGGATCAATGCTGAAGATCAACTTCTCTTGTAATGCACTGAAAAAAAATTCAGTGAAGCATACTATACTACTTACTAATTGTACTTGTTTATGAGATCAATTTCAATCCCATTTGACAATTATTTTCTGAAGTTACCTTCATTAATTTGAACTTTTAATTGGAACATGATGGTGAATTTCTACCACTTGTACTTCCAGTCCTTTATGTTTACCTTTTACGTACGGTTGGCTTACTTTGGATCTCAGAATCAAAAATAAACCAAGGAAGTAGAAAGATTCAAAAAATTAAGAAACATTCTATTAAATTTTCACCCCTACAATTTCGAAAAATCAGTATCCAACTAGATAACATATTTATAGTCTCATGAAACTAAAAACCTATTAGAGTAAGATAGAAGTGGCAGCAGCTCATTGGAAATTGGAACTAATAATTAATCCTCCTGCTATTTAAAACACCGTAGTATTTTTCCATGATCATCTTACTCAAGCAAATAGCACACTCGCCAGTGCAAAATCCAATTCCATCTCCCACACGATTTCGAGTTGGCCGGAAAAGGAAAATGGATTGATGCTGAAGATTGTGTTCTCTTGTAATGCATTAAAGAGCACTGATTATTAATTGTACTTGTTTATGAGCTCAATTTCAATGCCATTTGACAATAATTATCTGAAGTTAATTACCTTGATTTGAACTAATAATTGGAAACATGATGAGAACGTCTACCACTTGTTACTTCCAGTGCCTTCTAGTGGTAGAATGGTAGACGTTCTCATCATGTTTCAAAGCTTCTAGTGCCTTCTTCTGGTTCAGTCCTCTAGTGGTCACCATTCTATTCTTTATATGAAAATTACTCTCTCAAACTGCACTCTTTTCAGAGAACAATTGGTAATAAAGGGTAGGTTTCTTTATTTGCTTCTGTATGATATAAGCCTTAAAATCTTACATAGAAGTATAGAACATCGATCGATGACATTCCCTATGTAGTTAGGAATAGGACAATTCTCCCTGTATAGGTAGGAATAGGATTAGAGCATCCACAATGGGGACCCAAATTTGGGTCCAAAACCTATATTTGGGTCCAAAAACACCCACAGTGGATCGGAGGAGTAGGACTTATAGTTGCCGGAGACCTAAATGTTGGACCCAAATATAGGTCCAGTTTGGACTCAAAAATTTTGGACCTATATTTGTGGGTCCCCCCATGTGCAACTAATTTGAGAGGATTTTGGAGAGAGAAATTGATTATTCATCAATGAGAGAGAACAAGTGGGGTTTTTGGGTCCAATATCTATATGTCACAATGGAGATGACTCAAATTTAGGACCCAAATTTGAGTCCAAAAATATAAGTCCAAAAATATGAATCCAAAAATGAGTCCTGCACCACTGTGGCACCCAAAAAAGTAAGTCATTTTATTCACTATTCCGATGGACTCAAATTTGGATTACGGTCAATTTGGACCCATATTTGAGTCCAAAAAATGAGTCCCCACTGCTGATGCTCTTAGGACTAGGACATACGGTTTCCAAGATAAATAAGGAAAGTAACCTAACGCCCAAGATCTCATATTTCTCCCTTTTCCCTTTTTTTTTTTTTTTTTGGTTACAAGGGGACCAAAAAAGGCCCAAGCAAAGAAGCAAAAAAGACGAAGAAACTAATTAATAGACCCAGAAGGTCCAACATAATAATTTTTTTTTTTTTTTTGATCCATGGGAGAACATAATAATTTCTTACAAAGAAACTAATTAATCCCTTTTCCCTTTCTTACATGGAAAGTGAATTTTTTTAATTTTATTTCTATCACAAAATAATAATTTCTTTACTTGCAGTGTACAGCTCACCAACTATAGGGAGGTTGTGGCTTTCTTAGTTTCTTTGTACTTAGAGAGTTAAATACAAGGAAATATTAATTCTAATTAACCAATGATAATTCTCAAACTAAGTTGAGTCCACAGTGATGACCAGTCTGAGATCATAGCCTACAAAATGATCGAACATCTACCTAGGTGCCTAATTCCTCTCGAACAATAACTCAGAACTACAAAAACTAGTAGTCAGAAATATGATACACGCCGGACGTGTGGCAACAGCTCATTGGAAATTTGGAGCTAATTAATCTCATCATCCTGTTTGGCCGTATTTTCCTTGATGCTCTTAGTTAACCAAATAGCAGTTTCCCTAGGGTCCACCTTCCCAGGACCAAAAGGCTTCAGCAACACCCCAAGCTCTTCATATCTTTCGTATTGGAGCAACCTTGCACTAAACTCGAGCAGCCCTTCTAAAGCTTCAGCCCTTTGCTGGTACGATGAGGTGTCAAATCGGCGGCGTGTGTCTGATGAGGTCCGGCTTGATGCTCCTCCAGCAGTTGCATTCTGATCAGAACATGCATCACTTCGATTTTCTCTATCAACTTGAAACATGCTGCGGTCAATTCCCTGCCATGCACCTGTGAAGCTAAGCCTGCGAGAGGCTTTATCAAATATCTGAACTGTGCACTTGTCTTTCATGATTGAACGGTCACCAGATTGCGGGGAGCCAGACGAGCCTTGCAATGAGGTTGGTGAGCCTCTACGGGTAGGCAAAAATTGTTCTTCATACAATTGTTCTTCATATGAGGCTAATGGGAATTCAGCTATCCTGTCAATTCGAGGGGAATTGACAGAGACATCAGGAGATTTAATACAGTGAAGGACACCAACATTAGGCCGGAAAGGGGATTGTTGAATTGCAGCTCTTGTTGAGAATGGCAATGATGCTCTGCGAGTTGTAGTTACTGCTTTGTCCTGAGTGCGTGAAATGGGAAGCTGGAAAAATAACATACATAAACTCAAACTAGTGAGACTAGCAATAATTGCCATTCAGAAACTAAATTTTTTTGAAAAAGTATGCGAGAGAGAGAGAGAGATCTCCCAACTTATCTTACCGATGAACGATTCTTTGGCTCCATCCATCTCTTGGGAGTGGCAGAAGCTTTTGCTGGAGTATGTCGCTGAGTCTGGAAATTATTTGAAGTTTTGGAAGCAATTGGCTGCTTGCGAATGGCTGCCTTTTTATGGGTGACACCAACAGACGATCCTGCGAATTCTTGATTCAGATAATTTAACTTGTCATTCATGTCTTGGATAGAGCACATAGAATCCTGCTCACCTCCAGAGATACTAGGATTCAAAGTCCTATCATTGCTTAATGTACGACGCTTCTCCTGGTATGTTGAGTATCGAACATCTTCTGGTTCAGAAAATCTAGTTTTCTTCAAGTAACCGGGGCTATTGATTTTGAGATGAACCTTTTGAACATAAGGCTGAAGGTGTGGGTGACGGAGCAGCTCCGCAGCCTGCTCCAACAAAAAAATAGTTCAAATGAGAAGTACAGTACTATCCACATACTTTTTGCAAGATGTAGGCTAGAAGAAGTATACATACACTTGGCCTGTGTTCTGGGTTTTTTCGAAGCATGCTTTTAACAAGGCCTCGACTGAGAATAGAAATAAGCAAAACAATTAGGTCTACAATATTCGGTTATTAAAGTAAAAGTTACTTGGGACAAATTGATAAATGTCATTCCAAATACAGAGCTTCTGTAAGTTTTCAAAAATATAATAAAACATCCTAACATGCATTTGAAGTGAATAGCCACAAAAACCAAACATGGACTAAGAAAGTACTTACAATGCACCAGTGTACTTTGTGGGGAGGGGAGCCACTATAGACTTATTAATTTTGGTAATAAGTGCTTGTATATCCTGTTCAAGAAACATGAAATTAATAAACAAATATACCAAAGAAATGTTTGAAAGTAAATGGGAGGAATAGAAATATAAAGTATAAAAAAAATTAAAAAAAATTAAAAAAAAGGACAGAGATAAAGAAATGTATCTCTAGATATCTGAAAAATAGGAGGTCCGAAAACTTACAAATGCTTTAAATGCAGGCCTATGAGAAGTCATTTCATATATGCAGCATCCTGGATAAAATATGTTAAGTACATTACAAAATGCAGCTAGAACAATACTCGAGAGAAAAAGAATTCCAAATACACAGTGCTTACCCAAAGACCAAATATCTGATTTGGAACCATAAGGTATATCAGCAAGAAGTTCGGGACACATATAGCTAGGAGTTCCCACAACCTGAATCAAGATATCATGATTTATTTTAGATATCTTCAAGACCTTTGTGCATAATTGAACATTTGAAAAAGATCAGAGTTACTTACAGAAGAGGCAAGATCATCTGAAGTCAACATTTTTGCAAGTCCAAAGTCACCTGCACTCACATTGATCAATTGTTCTCAGCAAAACTACACTTCCCTTTGAAAGAAATATAGGAATTAATAGGAACACTTACCAAGGCGTATATCTTGATCTTTTGTTAAGAAGATATTAGAACACTGAAGAAATCATGGAACAGTATCAGGACAAAACAGCATCAGATATTTTGAAAAGAGAGTGCAAAACCGACTCTGCCAAGTGCACAGGAAGGGATGTGTAACTAACCTTGACATCACGATGAAGAATATGATTCTTGTGCAAATAGTCGAGTGCCATCAGAAGTTCGACAAGCCACTTACAGATTTTCTGATAAGAAAGTTAAGTCCCACATATTAGATGCAGAGGGGCCTCAGACTTACAGGTATGCAATGCATAAAAGCGGCTACTGAACAAGCAATGCACAAATAGGAAATTCCAAAGGAGGAGAAGGCAAAGAGAAAAAACAAGAATTAAAATAAGTTCAAACCTCTTCAGGAAAAAGAGCACCATTGGCCTTTTTTATAGCTTCTGCCCTGTACCACACAGAAAAGCAGCATAAGTGGCCAAGAACATGCACGGCTTCAAGTCAAAGCAGATGAAACCACGAATATAAAAATTATAGTTTCAACATAAAAGCAAAGCTTACATGTCTCCTCCAGCGCAGTAACCTATTATTATGCATACATAGCAACCCTGTGAACCAGGGAATCAATATAAACTAATGTTAAGCACTGACAACAAGCTAGGTACCATAACAGAAAACTAGAAACACTCGAGTAAATCACAATTTGGGATACCCAAAAAATAAAGTAGTTAGAGAATACTGGTTCATGTCTACAGTGATAATTTATCCATGAGATTAAATGTGTCCATAATTTACTTGAAACTACCATCAATATTCAATGCAGAGGATACCATCAAATCTGCAGGCATTTCAAAGACTAAAATTCTGGATCAAGCTCACCAGTTTTTTTTAACTTTTAAAAATTTGATGTATAATGCTAGACTGAAGAACAAAAGCCCAAAGTTTTTAAAGTTGTCATGACAAGTTAATTTTTGCAGATGGTGTTAATCTATTTAGTATCTCACAAACTTTCTAACTAAAACATTATGGCGTACTAACCTACTTTCAAAAACAGCTTAGAGAGAATTACTTTGAGTCTTAGAGACATGTATCAATATACATCTCAGTAGTCTATAGAGTATTAACAGCAGAAGCAACTACTAAGATGAGAAAGAATGAGAAGTTGCAGGTAAATGTAAGTACCTTTTCGACCCAAGAATCTTTATACTCCACAATAAATGGATTTTTAAATTTAGAAATGAGCTCCATCTACACAAACAAGAAAAGTGTCAATCTGAAGATATCCAATACAGCAGTATTGCAAACTAATCAAAGGTTCAAGATGGAGCACATCCAGCTAAGAATATTGTTTATGTGAAGCATATTAGATGTCTAAGATACACTGTAAGCACAAATGTATTGCATTCTGCTCCAACAAGGAATCCAGACCATTTAAAAGAGTGCCCACAAGTAATGTGAACAGTTCCTTGAGACAAAATCATGAAAAGCAATACTAACCTCCTGATGTGCAGATCTCCGTGATCTATCAGTCTGGCGAGCAAGACGAATCTTTTTCAGCACATACCTTTATATATCAAAAAGGCAAAATCAAAATCATTATCAAAACTTGCATGATAATATCATCTGGAATAATTGACCATTCCATAGTCCCAAGAAAGTAAACATATATAAAGAGAAAGAAAAAGAAAAAGTAAATTCCAGTCTTACTTCTTCTTTTCATGCTTATGCCTGACAAGAAGTGCAGAACCGAAAGCCCCTTTCCCAATTTGCTCCAGAACTTCGTATTGCTCCATGCTGTTGGTTCAAAATTTATCTTTTTCTGAAGAAAGACCAAAATGGTTTTAACCTCATAGGCAATTATACTCATCACTTCTTGGAATACACTTCAACATGAAAGAAGATGTAGCAAAGTAGCAGCAGGGGAAAGCCACTGGTGAAGTTACTCAAGATTCGCATAGGTTACAAACATGTATAATGTATTTCTTTTTCTCTTTATAAACAAACAAGGAGAATGCAATGAAAAAAAAAATTACATTTTCACTCCAAGAAATTTGATCAACCTTTGAAAGCAAAGAAAGAAAATGAAGGAACTAGAAGAAACATTTCACCCAGCTAAGTAAATTCATTCAAATGACATTGTTTAACTCTGAAATAGTCTGCATTACCACAATGCAAGGTAAATGTGATCACCCATTTAACTATACTAAATCCAAAATTCAAGCAAATTACACTTAATTTTCTAACTAACTGAAAACCCAGGTCTTTATTTCTGAAATCCAATGTAGAAAAGTTAATGAATAAAATGTTAGAAAGAAAACAAAAAATTTGAGGAAAAATAAAAAGTCTCAAATCAGCTCAGCCAAATCTGTCGGTTCCAGGCTTCAATGGTGTTCTCAGATCCCAATAGTTAGGAGAAAGAAATACATCAGAAAAGACTAAAATTGTTCTAATACTATGTCTTGCTGAATTTCCCACATTTTCTTAGCAGCCAAACAATGTCACATATACATTGGTGAAAAATAAAAAGTAAAGAGGGAGAGCACAAACCATGAATATCTAACTAAAACACTCAGTAGTAACTAGCCGCATATCAAAAACCCATAAAGATTTAGAGCAAGAAAGACAGCAGAAAATGCATTTTACCAGGAAAAAGAAGTTATCTTCTTGTATTATGCACACAGTATAACAAAATAGAGAACAACAGAGTGAAACAGGGATCAAAATTAAGCAAATTGTCTCTCTGAAAATGGCAAATGCAGCTAAAAACCAAAACCCAACTCAAAGATTGCAACTTTATTTTCTTAAATGTCAAGAAAATGGTAAAAGGCAAGAGCTTTAGAGAGAAAGAGAGACCTGAGTGTAGAGGCAGTGAGTTGGATCGGAGAGATCACAATGCAGGTGGGAGAGGAGACATTGGCAGTAGGAAGATGAGCTACAAACGACAACGTTTCCGGACAAGAAGAATACAAAGCAGAAAACCCAAAAGAAGAAATGAAGAAGCTGCAGCAGAGGAGAAGGAAGTTGCAGCAGCTCTTTCGCCCATTCGCCCTATTCAGATTTTCACTCTCCTCAACTCTCAACTTTTTTTTGGTTTAAACCTCAACTCTCAACTTTAAGAAACTGACAAATTCAGAGAGACAAAAAGATTACATTGCTTAATTGCAATCTTATACCATTGTACTACTATACATTAACAAACACATAAATCTTAGGGAGAGATTCATTTTATTAGTATTTTATTAATATGAAATTGTTAATTTCTTGTTTTTAGAGAGGGGTTTGATGCACTTGAATAGTAGTAGGAGGAGGTCATTTCTATTCTCTTGTGAAAAGGAGAGAAGTCAAGTGATAGTAAACTCTGCCCAACATGACAATGGAGACACTGACAGAGAAGGGGTGGGGAGCCTGGGCCTGAGGGGATGGTCATGGCCCCCATTAATTTTGTCACAGCTTTGTTGGGGGACTTGACTTTTCTTTGATTTTTTTCTTCCTTGTATCTTTCTTTTATTTCTAATCTTATCCAGTTACTACTAATCTAATCACCTCCTTGTTACTTTGACCAAAAAAAATCACCTCTTGTAATTTTATCAGTTTTATTTTGTTGCTAGCATTTGGTCTAATAGTAAAGGTATTTTTTTCAACGATGTATTGGCAAAAGTTTCAAATTCAAATAGAATGAAATTGTATTATAGTCAAAAACCTTATTTAGTTGGTTGTGCAAATAGAATCAAATATAGTTTTACCATGGATTTGTATTTAACTTACTGAAAATTATTCTATGCACGGTCCGTGCAACATCACTTTCAATCTCAGCCGTCCAAATAGAGATCCAACAGTTCAGTTTTGTTTGACTAATTTGATCATAACGGTTGACCGTTAAAAATCATGATCGTGTGCACCTCAGCGCTACGTGCATGTGCACGTTCCGTACATGGAATACATTCCCCTTAACTTACACTATGTGTAAACCAGGTCTATGAAATTGAGTTTAAAATGAGATATTTTTAGTTGATTTTCGCAGCATAGTAATGTTCTTAACCGTTTATATGGAACATTTAGAAAATACTTGTACCTTATAACTCTTTTCTAGTGCAATAATCTTTTCATATTTAAAATCTTTATTTTTCTATTTCATAGATAAACATACATATCTAACGCTAAAACAACAATGAAAAATTGGTTTTCGTGAGCACCATTTTGCTTTGCACGATGCAAAAAAAATTCAGCAAAATCTGAAAAATGAATACATTTCCAAATTGTGTGTTCTAGACTTATAGTAAGACATTCTTTATAGACTTGCATTATGAACGGGTTAAATGCCGAGATTAAACTCGATTTTATTCAATTTTGATTCTTCAATGAGATTGATTAATTCTTATAAACTTATAATTTATGTAACACACCTAAAGATAACACAACTCAACATATCGTTAAATTGCGTTTCAAAACTCATATACTTATTTTTCGATTAGGTTTCTAAAGAAGAGCAAAGTTTTTAAATGAAAAGAATGTGACCATCAAAACACATAGCTATGAGTGTAAAAGCATAAGAGTCTCACCTTACATATGAACGGTTTACTTCGTTAACAATCATCATTAAACTCGTCATTAACAAGAATGGTAACTCTCACAGCAAAAAAATTACCATCAAGAAAGTAAACTAATCCGTTTTTTTTTGCTATCATTAACAAAAGAACTCATCATTATTTCCAACTGAAAAATTTGGAACGTAGTTATAGTTATGGCAGTCACGAACATGATTTCATGTGAACCACTTATTGCAAAACTGAATATGATTAAGCTTTTTTTTATTATTATAAATGATCTCATATTAAACTATAAAAGATGACTTCTTCCAGGGGGAAGAGATTAACAGAAGATTAATTATCGCCAAAAAAGATAAAGCGCAAATCGCTTTTGTTTTTATTTTTATTTTTATTTTTATTTTTAAAATATAAATATTTTTTTGTGTGATTGATCGTTGATGGAGGAAGACCCGACCAAGGGAAGCACGGTGGGGCCCGCGCCATCTCTATTTGCCCAATCACGAGCGGCGCTTTTTATATTTGTGAAAATGACCTTAATAGCCTTTCATGGTTTGAACTTTGAAGTTGCTGTCGACGTGCTGGGAGCATATTTCATGACAAAATGGTCTCTTTCGTGGTACCAAAATCCCAAGGGCAGACTAATTTCATTTTATTTTGTAGGTCGATGATTTTAGCCAAGCATTTTGATCGATGATTGATAATATGGCATCAATATGATTTTGAGATCAAAAACTATGTTTCGGATTCGATAAAAACTCATTAATTAGAATTCACAATAGACAACTCTTTAAACCACATCAACACATCGATACAAATTTCATGATTGTAGTTAAGCACAAGATCAATATTGCATAATGTATTAGTTAATAATTAGATTAAAGATCAAACTGATACCAATTAAGAGGTACACAATTTGTACGATCTTGGAAAGATAGATTGTAATGTACGTATTAGAATTATAATATTGGATAAGAAAAAAAAATATTCAAGAACGCCATACCCTTCATAGTTCATACTCAACCCAAATTAAGATGTGGTTGAAATGAAATTTATTATACTTGGGAGAATAAACAAAAGGGGAATGCTTTGGATTTCCCCAAGTACAACGTTTAATTAAAGCTAGGCTTGTTTGGTTTTGCAATGAAGGTTTTTTAAAGCATCCGCGTTAGGGTTGTTCATGCGTTACTTGTCGATCTTTTAGGTATAACGATCGAGCTAGTACGAAGTCTGGTCATCTGTAACTAGCATGAGTAATAGCACCATTGATGATACCTACCATGAACCAATCTGCATGCCATGCTTTCTCTGATCATTTAATCTCTCTCATGCGAAGAAAGTAAAGCCTTCTCTCTTTACGTACCCAGAATGAGAGGTATGTGGCTGCTGTATACATATCATAAATGAGGAAATCATGATCAACGTGAAGAACCCTCGGACTCTTTGTGACTCGATCGCGAGCCCACACCCACCTGTTTTTGTTTGTTTGGTAATTACGAGTATAACGATTTCAGTGCATGAAACCCTCCAAAATTTGAGGGCTTAATTTCTTGTGTAGGACGTGGTTAATTGTAGCCACGAGGGTTGTTGGTCAAGTTGGAAGCTTCTGCGGTATAATTATATGTCGCAACTGTCAATATATATATATACATGTTGCTCATATGAATGATTCAATGAATACATGCAAGTTATAATGGTCTCCATGTCCTTTTTCATTTTACGCTATTATTTGTAGGTTGTTGCTAGTAAGATCTTCAATTTTATGATGAATGAGTAAATAATATAGTTCCTTTTGTTTACATCATCTTTTAAGAAAAGAGAGGACGATTAATTTTATTATCCAAACTGTACATCATTTAGGTTTCTTTGCAAAGCTAAAAATTAGCTTAATTAAAAATCGTATCGTCATCTAATTTTATAGAGCAGTTTCCGAACACAATATAGTATGTGATCAAAATCATCAGATGAAACCTAAAAAACAATAATAATAATTATTATGGAAATTAATCAAATGACCATAATAATTAGTAAATAACACTTTGTTGTATATAAAAAAAAGAATAATCCATTTTCACTAAGATTATCGGCTATATTGCTACACTACAATAAGTGGTAAACCAATGTATTGTAGGTGCTTGCGACGGGACGGATGTGACTTCCCTCGGTTAGTTTGAGTGGCATGCCCGTTGCAAAAATCTCTCATTTTTTTTATCCAATTCTTTAGTTTAATTTGTAGAGAGCCAAAGCTTGATTTTACTAATAAAATAAGGTTGAAACTATCAAATGTATTGGGTTGTTGTTATGTGGTTTAACGCATAACTTGAGAACAAAACAGTAGAGATATCTAACTTTTCTATACGAAAGTTGACATTTTAATTTCCTCCATTATCTCAAACTAATTGTAAACACATATACTGTAGTACCTTAATAAAGATGTTGCAATTTCTGGATTTATTGTTGCATTTTTAGTCCATCATCCATTTAAATGATCTCCTCACACACATATAGCTAGTCTTCTCACAAAATAAACACATTACACATGTAGTTTCATGAGAAAAATACCACTAAATAGAGCACACTTACTTGGTGGTTTTATGGTAATAATACTCCAATGGTTTACATTAGTCTCACTTTTGAAGTTTATACTTTTACTCCTTAAAAATCCTCTTGTGTCCCCTCACACTATGCACTATTTGTGTACTTTTACTCCTTGGGCTAATATTGGGCCAGCCAAAGTGACAATGGAGTTGGGAGAACCAAGCTTGGGCCCTTGAAAAGTAATACTTTCTTATCCACCCTGCTTTCAGTTGGGCCATCTTGAAAACTTATGTTAATTTGGACCCATGTTTAAATTGGTAAGTCAAAAGTAACATTTTGTGGTCAAACCTCTCTTTTAAGTAAGTAATTACCCCGTGTGTAAAAAGTAAAAGGAAGGTCAAACCCACAGAGAAGGAGTCTTCTGCAAGTCACTCACATAGGAATGTGTTGACTTTGACCTTTTTTCTACAGAATTGAGGCCTCGATCCACCAACGTCTGAGAGTCCAAGCCGTCCGATTACTTGTCCCCACTGACACACGTGGGGGTGCGTGTATATTATTGGCGATGCAATGCACAATTGCCACACTGCAGAGTCGCAGAGCGGCAGAGGCTGAGATAGAGTGTGCGTACAAACAAACCCATCACATGCGGTCCTGATACGTGGCACTGCGTTACTTGTCTGACTGTGCTGTCCAAACGTCGAGCTGGGTGGGACCCGCTTCTCAACTCTGAGGGAGACTTTTATCATCGATAAAAGGACGTAGAAACGACAACGTATCGGCTCTAAGGCTTTTGCTCTCACTGACCACAGCCACTGCCAACTGGGGTCATTCCAAGGGTCCACCCCAAAACAGAAATGAAATGTCATGCAGACATGCACTTGCATGTGTTGTCAATTTGCACATACTATACTTTCGTCGTTCAAAAAACAAAATGACATATATACTCAAATTTAATACATTTTATTTCATGCATTTTGTAATTATGTTTATAGACGAATGAGTCTTGGTTGGTAACTGACTAGTAAGACTTTGTTAATCACTCTCGGGATTATTGCCAAAAACAAATCACTCTCGGAATTAGATTTAGATTCAAACTTATTATACATACGTACACCATAAAGTTCGGAGAAAAAAATGAAGAAAGTATGTATAGAGCAATTTTCTCTATGTAGTAACTGACAAGAGAAACTTTGTTAATCGCTCATAATTAATTAAACTTAGGGTTCAAACTCATAGTACATGACAAAGTTTGGAAAAAGTAAACCAAATGTTTCAAAGTTTCCGATACCATTCACACCATCACGCCTTATTCTTGTTCACTATTGTTATAATCTAGCTTATTATAAAGTTTATATTAAGGATTAAATTCTTGTTACTATCATGTGTTTTAGGGGTCTAATCAGTTCAATCTCTAAACTTTCAATTTCATCAAATGATACATGCACTCAATTCTCATCCAATAAGTCAATTTAAGACACGTATCGCCTATCATAGGTCAACACGTGTTATTTTTATTTACATTTACACCAACCTTGTATCGACACGTGTTATAAATGGACATATTGGATAAAAATTGACAGTATAAAGTTTATTTTGATTAAATTAGAAATTCAGGGACTGTATTGATTAGAACCCTAAAATATAGAATAGTAACTAAAATTTAGTCGTTATATTAATGTAATCATATACAAGAATCATATGCATTTACATTTTCCTCTCGATCTATAAGCCGATCCAAAAACTAGAGTTCCTATAGGATCCTAAACGTACACGTGCTTGTTTATGTTGCTTAAATCACACTTCTGGGATTTTATAATTCATAGTACCATTATTCTTCAATATATTTTACTACATAGATCGATATGGCATAATTTATGTATACTACTTCCTATATTTCAGTGTATATTAATATTATATATAAAAAATGTAACAAAAGTGAAGGAGATGAGAACATTGAAGAGTTGGACTTAATTAAGAAACTCAAGATATGGTGAGCTAAGCTTCTTAATTAGAGCAAATATGGTAAATATAAAATGACAGCAGACCTCATTTAAACTCTGGTCCTCATTTTTTTTAATCTGTCGGTGCCCACTATAAAACAAATTTTCAAACATACAAATATCCTGCCATAAAATATTTTATATTCGAGAAGAAAATAAAATTTCATGTCAACTGCAGATCGAGAGTACTAGCTACCACATGTTTACCAAGCTAAGACAAAAAAAAAATGTATCACATATTATTATCATCGAAAATATTGCACACACAAATATGCAAAATATTAGAATTCAAAATCAAAAGCTGCCGGTACAGCTTGCTGTACCATATTGTTTTTCTCACCTTCAGCTAGAGATGACTGTTTTTCCGGTGAGCGTTTTTCAGGCGGTGCCGATTGCTGATCGGAAGGTGGTACGAGTATGCCTTGGTTGTACAAAGTGCTTAGTTGATGAAAATAAGGGCAAGTCCTCGAGTCAAGCGACCTCTTCTTGTTAACATCCTTGGTTTTCCTATAGTACTTATTGATGTTCTCCCATTTCTCTTTACACCTCTTGGCATTTCTCTTGTAACCCATCTCCAACATCCCTTGTGAGATTCTCTCCCACAGTGGAGCCTTGACTACTCCTCCATCTTTTTCCTTGTCTTGCTGATCGCCATTGTTGAAGAGACTGCACCGCAGGTTAATCAAAGCCAACACTTCGTCTCTCGGCCACCTCTTTCCGAGGTCTTGCGCTTTGTCGTTGGAGCTAGGGTTTTGGGTTTTGAGATGATCGGAACTAGGGTTTTCCGGAGGTAGAGATGAAATGGATGCTTTTGGATTGATGCTTAGAGTACTTGAACTAGGGCTTTGGGGTGCAATGGCTTCAGTCAGTGAAGTGGGTGTGCTTGGATTATTTTGGGTGTGGAAAGAAGTAGTAGTAGTAGACTTTTGAATAGATGGCGTAATTGGTTCTTGATCAGATTCGTTCTGGCCATTAACATGACATGTAGGAGTACTAGGGTTAGTACTGCTACCAGTACTAGTTGATGATGTGAATTTCTTCAAGAACTGAATGATTGTAGCTTGTCTATCACCAGCAACAGCTTGTTCATGTGCCATGGTTTCAAGCTCCTTGTTCATCCTATCCATCTCTTGCTTCTTCCAAGCTTCTTCCTTTGCAAGCTTTTCCTCATCTCTCTTCACCATGTCTTCTAGAAGCTTACTGTGAATCTCTTCCTGCTGAGCCATCAACTTGTTCACAATGTCCTCACAGAAGCCCTTTAGCATTTCAAATCTCCTCTGCCTCTTCCTCTTCTTGTTGTTGCTCTTTGCTCTAATGACTTCCACCTCTTTCTCACTAACTGTTTGATCATTGCTTGGTGACTCTTCAGGATCCAAAGCTGTTTGCCCTTTATCTTGGTCTCCTAATTCTTCACTTGGCTTTTCAACTTCTACTACTTTCTGGGTATTCTTCTCAGGTTGATCTTCAGCTGGGTTTTGAGGAGGATCAACTGGTGGTTGATAGAGCTGTTCAAGCTCACTGAGAAACCTGAAGTTCTTGTTGAAGTTGATGTTGTTGAAGTACCTGCTTTCCTCTTCAAACTTCTCCTTGCACTTTTCTGCACTCCTTTTAAAGCCAACCTCTGCTAGCTTCCTGCTCATCCATCCATCCCATCAGAAACTCATTGAGCAACAGCAGAATATTATTGAGCAAAGCATTTATTTCATGGCTCTTAAGCATTCGATCTCGATTCTCTAAATAATAATCATGTACGGGGGATCTTTATGTTTTTTAGTGAACATGTACAAAATGGTCATTTACCTATCTCTCCCTCACAAACACATGAATGAACAGTAACTAAAATTCATTAGCATCAATCCCTACTTTGTAATAATTAAATCTAACTTATAGCTATAATAAAGATAACCCTAGCTAATTTAGAACAAGAATCTTGGTGGATGGAAACTTTAAGTGAATGAACTAGCTAGCTATATATAATTATGTATATATATAGTACCTTGAGACATGTTCCCAAGTGAACTCAGGGAACCAATTCTCCATGGTAGATCTGATCCGGAGCAGCGCAAGAAGTTCATCGTTACCCCAAGGATCGTCTGGCAATTCTGGTGGCATCGATGTGGTTCTCTCTCTTTCGATCTCCAAATTCGACGAGGGCAAGGCCAAGGCGGTGCTGTTTTCTTGCTTCTCTGAATCATTTTCGCGGCGGTGAAGTACTACAGATGGATGCAGAAGCTGATTGTGAGGATGAGGAGGTGGTGGCGGAAGCTGCACAAGTATTTCTTGAGGTGGCGGAGGAGGAGGAGGAGGAGGGTTGATGATGTTGTAGTTATTGGGATGGTGATGGTGATGATGATGATGATGATGATCGAAGGGTTGGAGATTAGGGAAGGAAGAGAGAGGAATATTAGGAAGAGGGATAGGGAGTGAATTGGTTCTTGAGGCTGCTATGAATTGGTGCAACTGCTCAGCTGGTACTCCATCGAACATACTTGCGTTTTTGTGTTTTGTGTTTCTTGCTCTCTCTCTTTCTTTACCTCTCCCTCTCTCTCTCTGCTTTCACTGTAAATTAAAATGGCTAAAATGTTAGAAAGCAAGACTACAAAAACACCAAACCATCTCTCTCTCTCTCTCTCTTCTATCAAAGGACTTTTGTCCTATGCTCCTATCATGAAAGAGAAGAGATAGCCCACCACACCGTTTTAGGAGAAAGTGAAGTCACCCTCAATTGGGGATAAATTATTTAGTCCAACAAAAGGTGGCATTGTGTATTCACTATATATATAATTTTGACTCAATGTTTGTTTATTGATTACACTAATTTTTTTTTTTTTTTTCATAATTAGTACTTGTCTTAACTCTTAACTAGTATTTTCCAAGCGTGGAATTAAGCAAGGTAATTAATTAAGTTCCCATATGTATATATGTATATACATGTCACTTAGAGCTTGTTTTCCAAAGATTGCATAGGTTTCAGTATCAAATAATTACAAGCAATGAATAGTAAGTCATAGTAGTTTGACCTCTAAACCCTAATTATGACAAAAATGAATATAGTTATCTTGATGTAGGTTTCGTCATACACAATAATTAGTAGCAAATCTAAATATGTTTTTCTATAAAAAAGAAGAAGAAGATTAAAACTAAGCTAGTAAGACATTCTCGCATAGTCGCACGCTTTAATTCTTATCTATTATTTCCATCAATATATTGATTTGTGTAGCTTCATCTTCTATGCGGAGAGACGTTTAAGCAAACACGTAACTCGAGTGTAGTCTTACACCATTACCAATTAAATAATTAATAGAAGGTTTATAAATCTTTCTTCATAGAGAAAAACTAAGACAAAGAGGAACATTCTCCCATAGTTACAAACACACTTCTCTTAAATAGACAATAAGAAACATCTTCTTTGATGCATTTCTATGGAACACTATGCCTTCCTAAGCTTGTAGATCAAATATGATCAAGGTGAAACTTCATAGTTTACCAACAATTCGGCCTAAGTCAATTAATTACCTATGCTCAACCCTCGAATCCGCACTTGGTTTTAACCTTACAAATCAACATTGAAGTAGCACTTGAAGAATCAAGATTTGAATTTTAAACTCATTAAAGCTATCAGCTTTAGCTTAACAATCACTTGTAACAAAAACACATTTCCCAAATGGAGGATTCAAACATTCAAGTAAACAATGGATCAATGGGGAGTGTGATCCACGGACCTGAGTGTGAGAATGGTGGTGGGAGCTAGGTATATAACTATATACGATTCCTGGAAAAATGATACTTAATGTTGAAATGAAAGGATTTATATTTTTCAAAATTTGGGAGTATTTGAGGTCCTCTAGAATCCTATGCAGTAGCTGATGCTCATGATGGTGTAATTAACGGCAAGGGGATGGCAGGACACGTGAAAACATGCAGACACTGGGACCAATTTATTTAAGGAAGGTGGGTCTTTCAAATGGTACAAGAGGGACTACCCTAACTATGCTACAACCTCATGCATCATCATCATCTTCAATCACCAGCCCCAGCTAGCTAGCTAGCTACCCAATCAAGTTTCAACCATTTGGGGACGGAGATGATGCCAAAATCAATTTGAAATTGTTTGTTGTACTGGGTTCTTCTGAGTTTTGCAACTGGAACAATCTTTACATAGAGATGATCATTTTCACTTTCTGGGTTGGTAATTAAGTGTTGGAATTTGGAAAGAGTAGCTTAAATTAGAGTTATATTAGTCTCATATATATATATAGAAAATGTTAAGACTTAATTAAAAATCGATCTTTTCACATCCTCGACCATATTGCATTTTGCTTGCTCTACACATGGATGAGTATGTAAATATATAGGAAGCAATACTCTAATAGAGAGTGTTAAACATAAAGATCAAAATGTTATTATTAAGATTGAACATAAATATTGTCGGTGCAAACAAATAGTATATTATTTCACTTACATACTTCAATACAAAACATAAATCAAGAAAATAGTAATTAATTCTATCGATGAATGATTTATCCTAAAATACTTTATACATTGTTAGTATGGTGTATCGTACTAAATAAACTTTTCCTCACACCGACCATTTCCTTTAGGTGAAATTGATCTTTTAGAACATTTTTTCTGTTGTGATCAAATTAAAGATTTTTCAGAAGGAACTGCAAAGGAATTCCATTTTGTCTTTGCAGTCGAAAGCTAAGAAGATAATTGAGATTTTTTTCCTATCAATCTGTTTGGACTTTTAAAAGCAGCTTTGAGTAAAATAAGATCTAGTGGGGGCAAATTAGTGGTCTTTATGAATCAGCACATTATTCACCAACTTTGCAATGAGTTATTGAAAGAGATGTATCATAGCTCTGGTTGTTACAAGGGAGCAATGTAAAAAGTTGATCCTCCTTTACCCAATTCTATAACTATATGTATATAGAATGACAAAACAAAACATGCAGATGTGCAAATTGCCTGCTGGTTTAAGGCCATGTTCATTCAATTAGGTAGGGATGAGGATCAATATATTCCCAATTAGGGGGTTATTGCATGCCTGCTCATGAATTTATCAATCAAAATTGTTCATAAAATTATACATCCATTTTAGTTTTTTTAGATCCATTATTGAAGGCATTTGACTGTTTCAAATGACTACTCCTCAAATGAATACATTTTTCTGCCAATATTCCCTTGTGATAAGTATCGTGAATAAAAACAAATTTGTGATGAATCACAATTCTATGAGTTCATGGCCGTTGCTCGGTCATTTGAGCTCGTAAACGAGATGTGAGAACCTCATTATGCGTAAAAAATTCAATGAAGTTCTCCTTGGTTGAAGCATGCTCTCATCTCCCAAAAGCGTCTTCTATAACACAATATTTTATTTGCGAAAATTGAAACTTTGAAAAATTTTGCAGAGATTTTGTGCTAGCTCTAAGAAAGAGGTTCAAATGCTGAGATATCCATTCGCACGGCCCTTTGAGCAAGAAAAAGATACATTTTTATCTAATTCCGTAAAGCACATAGTAATTAGAGGCAAAAACCTTTAGCGACTAACATGTCATTGACATATGTCTACTTGTAATTTAATTTTTTATTTTATTAATAAAACTAAGTATATGATTCACGTCCATTGCTTGGTCCTCTTGGGCTCGTAGAAAAGATGTGAGAACCACAAGGTGCTTGAAAATTCAATGATGTTCCGCTTGGGTGAAGTTGACTATCGGGATCCCATAAGCATGTACGTGATAGTAACGGGTTTTTTGCGTAAGTTGAAATTTTGAAATATCTTAGAGAGCTCTTGTCCAGTTGTCCGGAGACTAAAAAAGAGGTTCAAATGCCGATGACTCATTTCTCATGGCGCTTTTGAGCTCAAGAATGATACAATTTTATCTAATTTTGTAAAGCACAAAATAAATATAGGCAACAACCTTTCCCAACGAGTCAATCGTCGGTACAAGTTTGCCTATAATTTAAATTTTTATTAAATTTATAAAATTAATTCTATAATTTCACGTCCGATGCTTGGTCCTCTTGGGCTTGTAGAAAAAATGTGAGAATCAATAGGTGCTTAAAAAATTCAATGATGAACCGCTTGGGTGAAACTTGCTCTCGGGCTCCCAAAAGCATGTGCTATAGTACATGGTTTTTTTGCGAAAATTGAAACTTTGGAAAATCTTAGAGAGCTTTTGTATGGGGACAAAAAAAAAGGTTAAAATGCCGAAAAATCATTTTGGAGGGCGCTTTTGAGCTCAAGAATGATACATTTTTATCTAAATGCTTAAAGCACAAAATAAATATAGGCAACAAGCTTAATTTCCCGACGAATTATTCGTCGGCAAAAGCTTGCCAATAATTTAAATTTTTATTAAATTTATAAAATTAATTCTATAATTTCTTCTTGGGCCTGTAGAAAAGATGTGAGAACCACTAGGTACTTAAAAAATTCAATGATGAAGTGATGAACCGCTTGGGTGAAGCTTGCTCTCGGGCTCCCAAGAGCATGTGCTATAGCACATGGTTTTTTTGCGAAAATTGAAATTTTGAAAAATCTTAAAGAGCTTTTGTCTGGGGACCAAAAATGGTTAAAATGCCGAAAAATCATTTTGCAGGGCGCTTTTGAGCTCAAGAATGATAACTTTTTATCTAATTCCTCAAAGCACAAAAAAAAATATAGGCAACGACCGTTCCCGACGAATTATGCGTCGGTAAAAGTTTGCCAATAATTTAAATTTTTATTAAATTTATAAAATTAATTCAATAATTTCACGTCCGATGCTTGGTCCTCTTGGGCATGTAGAAAAAAATGTGAGACTCACTAGGTGCTTAAAAAATTCAATGATGAACCGCTTGGGTGAAACTTGCTCTCGAGCTAGCACATGTTTTTTTTGCGAAAATTGAAACTTTGGAAAATCTTAGAGAGCTTTTGTCTGGGGACAAAAAATAAAGGTTAAAATGCTGAAAAATCATTTTGCAGGGCACTTTTGAGCTCAAGATTGATAAATTTTTATCTAATTTCTCAAAGCACAAAATAAATATAGGCAATGACCTTTCCCGACGAACTATGCGTCGGTAAAAGTGGCCAATAATTTAAATTTTTATTAAATTTATAAAATTAATTCTATAATTTCACGCCCGATGCTTGGTCCTCTTGGGCATGTAGAAAAAATGTGAGAATCACTAGGTGCTTAAAAAATTCAATGATGAACCGCTTGGGTGAAACTTGCTCTCGGGCTCCCAAAAGCATGTGCTATAGCACATGGTTTTTTTGCGAAAATTGAAACTTTGGAAAACCTTAGAGAGCTTTTGTCTGGGGACAAAAAAAAAGATTAAAATGCCGAAAAATCATTTTGCAGGGCGCTTTTGAGCTCAAGAATGATACATTTTTATCTAAATGCTTAAAGCCCAAAATAAATATAGGCAACAAGCTTTCCCGACGAATTATTCGTCGGCAAAAGCTTGCCAATAATTTAAATTTTTATTAAATTTATAAAATTAATTCTATAATTTCTTCTTGGGCCTGTAGAAAAGATATGAGAACCACTAGGTACTTAAAAATTTCAATGATGAACCGCTTGGGTGAAGCTTGCTCTCGGGCTCCCAAGAGCATGTGCTATAGCACATGGTTTTTTTACGAAAATTGAAATTTTGGAAAACCTTAGAGAGCTTTTGTCTGGGGACAAAAAAAAAGATTTAAATGCCGAAAAATCATTTTGCAGGGCGCTTTTGACCTCAAGAATGATACTTTTTATCTAATTCCTCAAAGCACAAAAAAAATATAGGCAACGACCGTTCCCGACGAATTATGCGTCGGTAAAAGTTTGCCAATAATTTAAATTTTTATTAAATTTATAAAATTAATTCAATAATTTCACGTCCGATGCTTGGTCCTCTTGGGCATGTAGAAAAAATGTGAGACTCACTAGGTGCTTAAAAAATTCAATGATGAACCGCTTGGGTGAAACTTGCTCTCGGGCTCCCAAAAGCATGTGCTATAGCACATGCTTTTTTTGCGAAAATTGAAACTTTGGAAAATCTTAGAGAGCTTTTGTCTGGGGACAAAAAATAATGGTTAAAATGCTGAAAAATCATTTTGCAGGGCGCTTTTGAGCTCAAGATTGATAAATTTTTATCTAATTCCTCAAAGCACAAAATAAATATAGGCAACGACTTTTCCCGACGAATTATTCGTCGGTAAAAGTTGCCAATAATTTAATTTTTTATTAAATTTGTAAAATTAATTCTATAATTTCACGCCCGATGCTTGGTCCTCTTGGGCTTGTAGAAAAAATGTGAGAATCACTAGGTGCTTAAAAAAATCAATGATGAACCGCTTGGGTGAAACTTGCTCTCGGGCTCCCAAAAGCATGTGCTATAGCACATGGTTTTTTTACGAAAATTGAAACTTTGGAAAACCTTAGAGAGCTTTTGTCTGGGGACAAAAAAAAAGATTAAAATGCCGAAAAATCATTTTGCAGAGCGCTTTTGACCTCAAGAATGATACATTTTTCTCTAATTCCTTAAAGCACAAAATAAATATAGCAACGACCTTTCCCGACGCATTATTCGTCGGTAAAAGTTTGCCAATAATTTAAATTTTTATTAAATTTATAAAATTAATTTTATAATTTCAAGTCTGATTCTTGGTCCTCTTGGGCATGTAGAAAAAATATGAGAATCACTAGGTGCTTAAAAAATTCAATGATGAACCGATTGGGTGAAACTTGTTCTCGGGCTCCCAAAAGCATGTGCTATAAGCACATGGTTTTTTTGCGAAAATTGGAACTTTGGAAAATCCTAGAGAGCTTTTGTCTGGGGATAAAAAAAAGGTTAAAATGTCAAAAAAATCATTTTTGAGGGCACTTTTGAGGTCAAGAATGATACATTTTTATCTAATTCTTTAAAGCACAAAATAAATATAGGCAACGAGCTTTCCCGACGAATTATTCGTCGGTAAAAGTTTGCCACTAATTTAAATTTTTATTAAATTTATAAAATTAATTCTTTAATTTCTTCTTGGGCTCGTAGAAAAGATGTGAGAACCATAAGGTACTTAAAAAATTCAATGATGGACTGCTTGGGTGAAGCTTGCTCTCGGTCTCCCAAAAGCATGTGGTATAAAGCACATAGTTTTTTTTGCGAAAATTGAAATTTTGGAAAATCTTAGAGAGCTTTTTTCTGGGGACCAAAAAAGTTTAATATGTTGAAAAATCATTTTGTAGGGCGTTTTTGAGCTCAAAAATGATACATTTTTATCTAATTCCTTAAAACACAAAATAAATACAGGCAATGACCTTTTTCGACGAATTATTCTTCTGTACAAGTTTGCCAATAATTTAAATTCTTATTAAATTTATAAAATTAATTCTATAATTCCATGCCCGTTGCTTGGGCCTCTTGGGCTCGTAGAAAAAATGTGAGAACCACTAGGTACTAAAAAAATTCAATGATGAATTGCTTGGGTGAAACTTGGTCTAGGGCTCCCAAAAGCATGTGCTATTCACATGGTTTTTTTAAGAAAATTGAAACTTTGGAAAATCTTAGAGAGTTTTTGTCTGGGGACAAAAAAAAAAGGTTAAAATACCGAAAAATCATTTTGGAGGGCGCTTTTGAGCTCAAGAATGATACATTTTTATCTAATTGCTTAAAGCACAAAATAAATATAGGCACGAGCTTTCCCGACGAATTATTCGTCGGCACAAGTTTGCCAATAATTTAAATTTTTATCAAAATTATAAAATTAATTCTATAATTACTTCTTGGGCCAGTAGAAAAGATGTGAGAACCACTAGGTACTTAAAAAATTCAATGATGAACCGCTTGGATGAAACTTGTTCGTGGGCTCCCAAAAGCATGTGTTATAGCACATGGTTTTTTTGCGAAAATTGAAACTTTGGAAAATCTTAGAGAGCTTTTGTCTGGGGACCAAAAAAAGGTTAAAATGCCGAAAAATCATTTTGGAGGGCGCTTTTGAGGTCAAGAATGATACATTTTTATCTAATTCCTTAAAGCACAAAATAAATATAGGCAATGAGCTTTCCCGACGAATTATTCGTCGGCAAAAGTTTGCCAATAATTTAAATTTTTATTAAATTTATAAAATTAATTCTATAATTTCTTCTTGGGCTCGTAGAAAAGATGTGAGAACCACTAGGTACTTAAAAAATTCAATAATGAACCGCTTGGGTGAAACTTGCTCTCGGGCTCCCAAAAGAATGTGCTTTAGCACATGTTTTTTTTTTCGAAAATTGAAACTTTGGAAAACCTTAGAGAGCTTTTGTCTGGGGACAAAAAAAAAGATTAAAATGCTGAAAAATCATTTTGCAGGGCGCTTTTGAGCTCAAGAATGATACATTTTTATCAAATTCCTTAAAAAACAAAATAAATATAGGTAACGACCGGTCCCGATGAATTATTCGTCGGTAAAAGTTTGCCAATAATTTAAATTTTTATTAAATTTATAAAATTAATTTTATAATTTCACGTCTGATGCTTGGTTCTCTTGGGCATGGAGAAAAAAATCTGAGAATCACTAGGTGCTTAAAAAATTCAATGATGAACTGCTTGGGTGAAACTTGCTCTCGGGCTCCCAAAAGCATGTGCTATAGCACATGCTTTTTTTGCGAAAATTGAAACTTTGGAAAACCTTAGAGTGCTTTTGTTTGGGGACAAAAAAAAAGATTAAAATGCCGAACAATCATTTTGCAGGGCGCTTTTGAGCTCTAGAATGATACATTTTTATCTAATTCCTTAAAGCTCAAAATAAATATAGGCAATGACCTTTCCCGACGAATTATTCGTCGGTAAAAGTCGTCAATAATTTAAATTTTTATTAAATTTATAAAATTAATTCTATAATTTCACGTCCGATGCTTGGGCCTCTTGGGCTCGTAGAAAAGATGTGAGAATCACTAGGTACTTAAAAAATTCAATGATGAACCGCTTGGGTGAAACTTGCTCTCGGGCTCCCAAAAGCATGTGCTATAGCACATGATTTTTTTGCCAAAATTGAAACTTTGGAAAACCTTAGAGAGCTTTTGTCTGGGGACAAAAAAAAAGATTAAAATACCGAAAAATCATTTTGCAGGGCGCTTTTGAGCTCAAGAATGATACAGTTTTATCTAATTCCTTAAAGCACAAAATAAATTTATGCAACGACCTTTACCCACGAATAATTAGTCGGGACTGCTCTACCAGTAATTTAAATTTTTATTAAATTTATGAAATTAATTATATAATTTTACTTCCGTTGCTTGGTCCGGTTGGGCTTGTAGAAAAGATGTGAGAATCACTATGTTCTTTAAAATTCAATGATGTTCCGCTTGGGTGAAACTTGCTCTCGGACACCCAGAAGCATGTTCTATAGCACACGGCTTTTTTGCGAAAATTGAAATTTTAGAAAATCTTAGAGAGCTTTTGTCCACGGTCTGAAAAAGAGGTTAAAATTTAAAGAAATCATTTTGCAGGGCGCTTTTGAGCACAAGAATCGTACATTTTTATCTAAATAAAATAGTTTTTTTTGTTGTTGTACAAATTGAATAAAGTAGTCAAACTTCATATGGTAATATTGTCAAGTCATCGTTAGCTTTTCTGAAATCTTTTGACTTATAACTATAGTTACGATCATTCTTGTATATGATTTAGAAATTTTCTTCTACAAGTACAGGTAAATTAAAATTCGGCCATTGATAACATTTGTTCTACGAAAATGATTTCGATTCATTTCATGCTTGAAACACGAAAGGATGAAAAAGAAAAGTAAAAAAGCATCTGTGTCATTTTTTTCCCTCTTCGTCATCTGAATTTATTATTTATTTTTTTTGAAAAATAAATAAATACGTAGACGGTTGAAGTCTAAACTCAAAAGTAAGCAATTCCCTCCCCCGCAAGCAAAACGCTCCCTCTGTTTGGCGCTAAACCCAAAGGTCATCACACACAAATCTTGTGCTAGAAGCCTAGAAGCTTCTCCTCTCCAAAACCACCAAAATCTCATCCTCTCTCTCAAATCCGAGAAGACCCACATTCCCTTCTCTGCTCTCTCCAAAACCCTAAATTTCATTCTCTCTCAATACTGAAAAAGACCCACATTCCCTTCTCTCCTCTCTGCAATTCGATCATGGCTGATTCAACCAAACCCACCACCAACGTTGACGATCTGAACACCACCGCCATGAAGCTCTACAACCCCTACCAAGACCTCGACCTCGACACCCCGATCAAAGTCCTCTTCTACCTCCCAACGGCGCCGGAGCACCTCCATCCCGAACAAGCCTCGAGGCCCTATCGTCCCTGGGCAAACAACCTCATGAACAACACCGGCATTTGCTTTCTCTCTGGTGGAACCGTCGGACTCGTTCACGGCTCTGTTCAGGGCCTCAAGGCTGCCGACCCCGGCGAGTCTCGCAAGCTCCGAATCAGCAGGGCTCTCAGCTCCGGGCTCGAAGTGGGTGGGAGGTACTCGAACAATATGGGGGTTGTTGGGTTTTATTTCTCTGTAATCGAAAGTGGGATTGATTCTTACAGGGGTGAAGAGGGTATCTTGAACACTGCTGCGGCTGGATTTGGGTCAGGAGCAATGTACAAGGCGGCGCGTGGTCCAAGAGCGGCGGCGATTGCGGGAGTGATTGGTGGTGCTGTGGCGGCTGCGGCGGTTTCAGGCAAAAGGGCGGTGAAACAGTATGTTGGAGAATTGGGTATTTGGGGTTTTTGAGATGTATGTTGGTTAAGTCCTGCTGATTAGTATACTGAATCAAATTGGTAAATTTGGGGGAGAAATGAGTTTTTGGAGGGTTTATGATATGCACATTGGTAAATTCTTGCTGACTAGAATTAAGATTTAGTAGAGTATTTTGGTATATGTAATCCAATCTGTTTGGTTAACCCGTGTTGTTGATGATGATGATCGAATTAAATGGAAATTTTGGGTTGTAATGAAGTTTGAAATCTAAATGCAGCTGTTTTTGTGTTAACTGAGTTATTTTTTGGGATGTTTGTGCTTTGCAAATCCTTGTGCAGGTACACTTGTGTAGAAGATGCATCCCTTAAGTGGCAAAGGTTAGACATTAGAATTTAGAAGTAGAAACTCATGGCCTATGTAATAAGTAGCATTGTATTGAATATATCTTGTAGAAAAAGTAACAAAGGACAAATCATTGTGATTAGAATTTAGACCAAGTAGAATTGGTGTTGGTTTAGTAGTATGTTTTGGTATATGTAATCCAATCTGTTTGGTTAACCCTTGTTGTTGTTCATGATCGAATTAAACGGAAATGGAGTTTGTAACGAAGATTGAAACCAGAATTGTCGAATTGAATGAGTCATTTTGGTAGCTGTTTTTGTGCTGATTAAGTTATCTATTTGGATATGTTTCTGCTCTGCAAATCCTGGTGCAGGGAGCAGCCCTTGTGTGATTAATTTATGTGTTTATGTGTAGAAATAGCATTCTCAAGTGGGAAAGGTCAGACATTAGAATTTAGAAGTAGAAACTCATGGCCTATGGAATAAATAGTATTGCATTTAGCCATTTAGGAGATCTTGTACAAAAAATCACAAAGGAAAGTCATAGTGATTAGAATTTAGACTAATTAGAGTTGGTGTTGGTTTAGTAATGTGTAGTCCATTCTGTTTGGTTAACCCGTGTCATTGTTGTTGATGATGATTGTATTGAATGGATATATGGGGTTGTAATGAAGTTCAAAATTATAATTGTTGAAATGAATGAGTCATTTTTGTAGCTGTTTTTGTGCTAAATGAGTGATCTGTTTGGGATGTGTTTGTGCTCTGCAAATCCTGGTGCAAGGTGTAGCCCTTATGTGATGAATTTACATGGTTATGCACTTATGTGTAGAAAATGCATATCTTAAGTTGGGAAAGGTTATAAATTGTGTGATAGATAGTGTTGTGTTATTTATTAACGCAGAGATTCAACTTGAATCCCTTTAAACTGCATTGCCTGCTATTACTTGCTAACAAAGATTTTCCAAACTTCAAAGTGATCTTCATGCAAGCACAATCATAGTGATGTCAAAAGTTAAAACTTAAAAAAGCCAGACTGAGCCAATTACGTCTAAATCAATAGCAAGAAGTTTTTCCGGCTTCAAATTCTTCCCGCAAGTTAACTTTATTTTTTGACTAATTCAAACGGATTATCCGCAACTGAAATTTGGACTCTCTAAACATGCCACTATCGGAAATAAACGAATTAACTAGGGGCACACATGAGATAAGCAAGACAATATAAACCCCCGCCAACCCTAGGCGCTTGTATTTCAATAGCGCTCAGAGTGTCACTTCCTCCTCATAGATTTATGGTTGTTTTTAACTAGTAAATGAAAGGATTTTCACGCCATTAAATTGGTAAGTAAGGGGGGAAAGAAAACAAAAGATGACGATAAGAAATTGTTTCTTATCTCGTACTTGATATGTCATTGTTGTAGTAAAGGTCATCCATTTATCAAATCACTTTGTAGAGTTCAGGGACTCGTAATCTCATCCCCTGATCAATCCCCAAAGGAACTTACCAATGCTTTCAGTAATGCACAAGACAAAATGGATTGGAAGAGTAACCTCTTATAGCCTAAATCAATGAGCTAATAACGAATCCATTCAAGTCCTAGCTATATTTAATCATGAAAAGCATATATCCTGTCATTAGCATGTCTCCAATTTGTGAGAGAGGTTCTGATTTCTCAATACAAAAAGACATAACAAATAAAGTTAAACTGACACCATCCCTCCACATATGACTCGAGGCTTTGAGAAAGTATTTATTCCTTGCAATTCATCCCTGTCAGCATCAAAGGAGGAAAGTCAAAAATAGAATAAAAAGGAGGAAGGACAGAGAGTCTATATCATTTGATATAGTGTGTACTGCAGCCAATTAGAAATGCACTATGCTTCTCACTGATTCATAACAAAATTTTGAAAATGAATATAGAGTAATAGGCAAAATATCACTGTGATAATGTTAACATCGACCATACATAAACAACAACTTTCCTATCATGTTGTGTCCAGTGCAAGACCATTGTGTCAAATTTCAAGTACCATACTTTCCAAATAAAGATGAAATGGAGAGCTGACACCTTGAGCCAATGCAAACAAAGGTAAAAAGGGCGAAAAAGAAACAGAGGAACCCAAAACAAACAGGAATGGTACCTTAATCCTTCTGATCATTCTTCTCCTTCTGCTCTGCTGCTTTGAGCATCCTTAAGACCTCTGCATCTCACATCTCATAATTTAAAATCCAAAATATCCAAAAGCAAAAACTTTCAATCCAATGAGACATGAAATTAAGTAAGATTTTGTACCCACCCTTCTGAGTATCAGAGATGTCCTTGATGTGCTTTCCCTGCTGCTCCATCAAAACAAACTGATGGCCAACAAATAGTGCCAGGTCCTGTGTAGACCGATCGTACTTCCAATAGCCCAATCCCACAATGCCACCTTGAACCACATACTTGTATAATGGCTCGAACTTAATCAGTTTTTCAACAAGACTCAGAGGGGCTGAGGTCGACATTTTCACCTGTGCTAGATACAATATCAAGGTTCAATAAGCTAATTCAATAAAAAGGTTCAATAAGCTAATTCAATAAAAGTTACTAAAAGGTATTTCTAACCTTGGAAACTACTAGTCTATTCAATTTTTTGCCATTCCCAGACAAAAGCCAATCACATACTTGTTACAGATCTTGATTTCAACTTCAATCGAGTCTTGTATTATCACATTCACATACTTAGACTGGTTTTAAATTAGTTGCATGATTAAGGATCCCTCACATAAGGATATGCTAAAATGTCAAAATGTCACTAATCATAACAAAAAAAAAATAACGAAATCATGTTTGTCAGCATCAACAAGAAAACCCTTGGGCTTGTTATCCAGGAACTTGTTCAGAAATACTGTAATGAAAGGAACATAGGAGTTTGTCGCTAGGTATTTGTAAGTAGATTCTTCTGAAAATTCAAAGAGAATAAATGTTTTGAATATAAGATTTTCCAAAAATGGGTCCGATTTAAAGCAAGCAAACTAAGAATTACAGCAAGCAAACTAAGAATTAAAGCAAGCAAACTGAGAATCAAAGGGAAGAAATACCTGAAAAAACTCAGAAATGCAAGGGAGCCCGTTTGAGTTGAGCTAGAGAGAGAGAGACGAGAGCGGCTGATAAGGAAAAGTATATATATACTAACGAGAGAAATATATTTATACTCTAGGGTTAGAAGTTGGGCTTGGACTTTTAGATTTGAATTTGGTCCTTCAGAAACCCAAATTGAACTTCCAATTTTAAAAGCTTATTGAAATAATACTTTCATCCCTAATGAAACAATGAGAAAGAGAAGCATGACCTTTGCTAGGAATAGGGCATCACGGGTTGCAATATCACCTTGAGGTAGCTTTGGAATGTTTGACATTTACCCTAAGGCCATGTTTGGTACACATGACTGGATTGGATTTGCTAACATGATTAGATTAGATTGGATTGGAATGGATTAGGATTAGCACAACATTGGATAACAAATTGGATTAGCTAATATATATATATATATATATATATATCCATTTAGTAAAAATAAAATTTAAACACAAAGAAAACAAAACTTATAACAATTTTTTTTTCCGAGTTCGTGGCATTGAGTAACAATTTCTCAGACCAAAAAATTGGCAAAACAATATATAAATAATAATGGCAAAAATTAAAAATAAATAATAAAAGTAAAATTAAAAATAAAAAATCAAATAGAGATGCAGATCAAATTCATCAGATACATCTACATGAAGCTTCAACGGAATTGGATCTAGAGAAACAAATTCAAACAATCCACGTTGAGTGGTGAATTCATGTTTATCGGCAGAACGAATTCAACGGCGATTGAAGGTGGGTTGTAGAATGGTAGCGATGAATACAAAGATTGGAGAATTCATGTTTATCGGCGGCACGCGACACAAATTCGACGGCGAGTAGAGGTCAGAATGGTGGCGATGTATACATAAGAGATTGGAGATTGGAGAAATCGGTGGAGAACTACCAGAAAAGAAGAAGATGGAGGCTGTGATGAGAATTGGAGGAGATGGAGGCAAAGCCGCAAATGTTCTTTTGTATGTAGTTGAAGACGGAGAAGTACGCGTTCTATCGTGGATAAAATTTATCTTATCCTTCTAACAGGATTTGTTATCCATGTCTGACTAGATTTAAAATCTCCAACTTAAAATTATTTGGGTGTCCAAACATGATCAGTTACCGGACAAGATTTGAATTATCAAATCCAACTTCTATCTCTCGCAAAACAAACGCGGCCTAAATGCCTAAAAATTAAGGCAATCTTGTCAAACCATGCAAGCCATAATCCCCCAATCATAACACCGACTCCTTCTGCATGGAGATCTCCATGCACTCATAAAGTCCCACTTTTCCTAGACATTCATTTCATAAAAACGCTCAAGCATAATCACTTTATCCACTATATCCTAACAAAACCATTTTAGGACAAGCATGTGAAGTTTTAGTTCTCGCACTCCAACCTCACTTGCCAAACCCTTCTATTTTAAAATATAACCATTTCTGGAAGACCCCTCCAACATTATTCTGGAGCATTCCCTGAAATTTTCCACATCCTTCGGGGAGATTGATGCAATCAATAGGCGCAACAAAGGCTAGCTTCATAGTCTTCAAATTCTACTCCAATAGTATCTCAGGGGATTTAACTAGAAATTTTCAATATATTAGTTTCCAATGGGTTAAGTTGAATTTAGTCCCATATATAGCTAGATATGCATGTTTTTGTTTGTTTATTACTAAGATAATGACTTAAATGTCATTTACTGAAAATGTCAGATATAATCATCAACCATTATGAAAGAGCCAATGACAACATAAAAATATGTACATGGGGAAGTACAGCTTGAGAGCTTACCGGAGTAAAAGCCATCTAAGGCAGCTTCTCTATTGATGATGTAGGATTTTATGGCCACGTAGACTCGCCACTCCTTCAATCGAGAGAAAACAACTTAGTGATTTGGATTGCTCGTGATTCTTGCTGCCACAAGCGTTGATGATGGCGTCTAATGGAACAAACGTACACCAGCCATACAATGGCTAATTAAGGCCTACTATAACACTACACATGTTAGTCTACCATTGACGTATGATACGTTAATAATGTAAATTAAAGAACAGTCGAATGTATCAAGGTAAAAGGAAAAAAAAAAAACTAAAATACTAGTCTAGTCATTTTGAGATCGAGTTACATTATTTTGATTTTGTTTTTTATAAAGCAATATGAATTAAGGTCTTTTGTATGTTGGTTTTTTCATTTTTCTTTTTACAACATTATCTGTCCTGTAGTGCCAAATATGAAGCTACATCTTTCATATTTCAACCTCAGGGATTCTTTCAAACTATATGTATAGGGTAATGATTTTGACACTTCATTTTACCATTTGCACTTCACTTTTAACTACATAAAAATGAAGTGCAACTAGTAAACTATATAGTAAGGTGGAGTAGTGCCATAGTCACCCTATATATATATATATATATAACACTACATCGCACATGGACGTATGACATAGTATTATGTATTAAAAACAAGATCACTTAGTGCCAAAACGAATGTAGCAGGGTATAACAAGAAAAAAAAAATTAAAAAAAAAAATATAACAAAACTAAAGCTGAAAATCAGTGTGCTAGTTTAAAGGAATATAAAAATCTAACTTTGGGAATGTGCCAAAGTGCTAGTCATTTTGAGAGATACATTTATGTCAATTTTGCTTTTCATCTTCAATTTCAAAGCTACAAAAACCAAGCTCTCGGTAGAATAAAACCACCTAGAGTCTAGGTACAAGAGTCAAAAGTTAAATAAGCTCCCTGTATAATAAAACCACCTAGAGTCTAGCCTACTAGCAATAACTAGTCTACACTCCATGGAATAATCTTTTTATAATGTGTCAGCAATATATACATTAATGTACGCAAATGAAGGAAATGCAACAAGTCTTTTTATTTTGCGTGTCTTAAAAGAACATAATACACGTCTTTGCTAATATAGATTTATTTAGTACATAGCACAACGTGTTTTATAGTTTAATGTGTGAGACACACCGCAAGCAAACAATATCTAATATAAAGAAGTTTCTTTTTTTGGACGAAATATAAAGAAGTTTCAATACTCAAGAGAGCTAGACAACTTTCGTTCAAATACAACTTTTTATATCAAAGTTTACCACTTGGACAACAACTGTAATTCCAGACAATGCAACATTTTCTAGCCGGTAGGAATCCCACAATCTAAACCTCGTCGAGTAGCCGTCCCTCAAAGTTCCCCCGTAGTGACCCGCACCCGCAGGTTTGGCTTTGGCTCCAAGTGCACTAGATGGTTTCAAGCCGCTTGGGGCTAATACAACTCCAAAGCTACTGCTCGAAACAATCTAGTGCTTTCACATTGAAAAAATCCAGACGCCCAAAACCATTCATCATATTATCACCTGTCACCGGAAAAACAAAGGATTAGCCATCAAGTAATACTGGATTCAAAGCGCGCAATGTTATTTTTTTATGATCTAAGAAACATGACATTAAGAGATTTTTTTCTAGAAGAAACAAGTTTTATTAAAGAACCGAAGAAAACAAATACAATGGACAGGGAATCCACAGACAGAAGAAAAAAAAACATAAGACTCAAACCACTCTAACAAATTCCCAAAAAAGAAAAATCACACCTAAACTGCTGCGCTCTCCAATCCCTTAAAATCTTACTCCATCCCAAAGAAACTCAACCCCTACCCCTCATTTATTTCAAAGATTCTTCTATAGTGGTTTTGATCAAACAAAGCAGAAATCAGTGTTGGAGAATCCCTAACATGACATTAAGAGATTGAAACGACAACAAGATCGAATGCGCTCAATTTGTAAATAATCATATTAGTTACTATGATTATTTATAGTAACTAAATAATCATAGTAACTAATTTGTTTGATCTTTTGGATACAAGAATTTCCGGTGGGTTTGATCTTGAATATTTGTTTGGGTAATCGGTAATTGAGTTGAGAGTTGAGACAGAATTCTGCGCAGACGGTAAACGGTAATAGTTTGTTAATATAAAATTAATCAAATGTCAAATCGATCAGAACTTCCATCATTGCGGTAAAAACAAGTACGCTAAAGTCAAATCGTTCAGAACTTCCATCATGCGGTAAAAACAACTCCGCTACAGTCAAATCGATCAGAACTGCCATCATAGCGGACGGGTAAAAACAACTCTGGCTGGATTAATCAATGTCAAATCAAATCAATCCCCGATTAGAACGAGATTAAGATTACAAAACAAATTTTGGCAGAAAGAAACATAATCAAAAGTAGAGATCCACCGATTCCTCGGGAATTATAAGATCCATTTGACCAAAATTATAACAACACGATAGGCAGATGTAGTTTCAGATCCGCCAAATTATAATACAATCGAATGAAGAAAAAAAAAATCGAAATTCTACCAGATCGGATTTTCAGTGTTTGCGGCCATGCTTGTTTTCATGGATTGCATAGAATGGAACCAGAGACCAGAATTGACGACAACAAGTGCTCCTAGCCTTTTTTTCCATGGATTTCATAGACCAAATAACAAGTGCTCCTAGCCCTGGAGGCCAGAGAGATGACCTAACCCCGTAGTATTTGTATGGCGGCTGAGTGGGTAGGTTTTTATCACTATTTTTCGGCTTATAGAGTCAACGCAGACCAAAAAAAAATTGGATAATCACTAGAATTGCGCGATCAATTTCTTGAATATCACCTTCTTACCCTCCACGATATGAGTGTGCCACCAATTTCTTTAATGCCTTAATTTGCAAAAACGTTCTTCCTTGTTCGAAGAAATCTCTATATCACCCTTCATTTTTTGTGTGTACTCTAATGAAATGCTCCAAACACCTGTCCAACAAACGATAAGATGTATAGCTCATTAGGTGGAACTTGACACAATACATCACCACTACTTATTTCGCTCAAACAGACTGCCAGAACCTTTACTTTGGATAAATAAGCAACTTCAGTTCCAATATCATCAACAAAATCTGACAGGACTCCCACAAATTCATATTTGTATGGTATGTGCTTTTCAGGCTCACAACTCCATCCAATATCCCAATTCTTGTAGAGGGCCCAAGTTTCACCCTTCCTAGGATATACCAAAAAAGAGCTTTTACCACTGCCTTTTGCACAATGCACCTGGTAATAAAACATAAGATGATCTGTAAACAACAGTTGGCTCTCCCCCAACCATTTTGGAGGGTTCACAAAATCATCATCATCATTTGGATTTTCAATGTAAGAAAGATTCTTCTTTTTCATCGTAGATCTGCAAAGGCGAGGGCCTCCATTGAGTTCAGAAGGACAACTGGCCTTTTCTTGGATTACAACATGCTTAGAATCAGCTCTAGCTCTATTTCCAGTATTGGAATGTTCAACAGATTCAATCGAATTCTCTCTCTTTTTGTTCGTATTTCTTTAAGTTCTTGAATCCTTGGACTTCACTGGACCAGATTTGGACGTTTCAACACCTTTCTTCCCTAGTACAACCCTATCTTTCTTCTCCTAGTTAGGTTTCCCCACTCAAATCAGCAGAAATGCCTACCTGTTTGAAGGCTGCATCTCCAGTTTGAAATCTAGTGAACTTTCCTTTTTCGTTCCACCATTACTTTGTGAGGCTAAGTTTGGAGGCTTTTTATGATTCAGAAATTGATTCCTGAGAGATTCTGGATGCACGCCTTCCCCAAACTCATGAGCTTCAAATGCTTTCCGGCATCTATGACAATGAAGCAACCAATCCAGAAACCTTGAGACACAAAAGGGGCAATGTGTCCAGAATGTGTTTGGTGGCGCCTGTGACTGAGGTCCTGAGTCCTTGGACATCACTGGACCAGACTTGGACATTGTAACAGCTTCCTTCCCTACTCCAACCCATGCTCATTATCTTTCTTTTCAGTGTTAGAAGCCCCATCAACATCAGCAGCATTTCCCGCCTTTGACACTGGATTCAAGGCTGCATTTCCATCTTGAAATCTTGTAGCAGGTAGGTTTCCAGTTCCACCCTGAACTGAGGCTAATTCTACAGAAATCTGACTAGGAAGCTCAGTATGATTCGCAAATTGATTCCTGACAGTTTCTGGATGCACACCTGGAAAACTGAAATCAGTGGCAACAAAGTGTCTTCGACATCTTTGACAAAGTACCAATTGATTTGCGGAGTCTTTGGCGAATTTGTACACTATTTTACAAAAGGGACAACATGCGCACAATGTGTCTGCTTGCACCTGTTGATGTTGATTAATGCTAGTGCACTGTGACTGAGTAATACTCTGAACATTGCTTGCAGCATCGTAATGTTTCCTGACAAATAAGTTAGCGTTGAACTAATGAGCTCAGAAATTGATGATGTCGAAGAGCTCTACACTTCATGTCATATATAAAATGTTCGACATCTTTGACAAAGTACCACTTATATATGACATCAGTGGCAATAAATTGATTCCTGATGATTGTGCTGCTCCAGTTCTCAGTAGAGCTCTACACTTCATGCCATATATAAAATGTTTTCCTCGGTCCACCTGCACCGCATTCGCTTCTCCGATCAACTTAAAAGCCGCCTCCGCTCCAGCAAACTTGTTCTTATCAGGATGAAGTAACAACCCAAGTTTTCTGTATTGTTTCTTGATGATTGCTTCATAAGAAAATCTTTCAATCTGCAGAATCCCATACCAGTCCATTTCACAGCCACATAGCTTGGTTTCCGCTGAACAGTGAACTTCACAGACTGCAAGTAATTGAGAAATGTTCCCAAGCTCCGGGAAGAGCTGTTGAACTGCCTTGACTATTCTGCATCTTTCTTTCCGCAAGTTGCACTGCCTTGATTGCATCCTCTTTGTTGCACTCCATGAGTGATTTAGAACCAAAACTCGCCTAGGTTCTTTCACATACAGGAATACACCACGACAGAAAACAAGCAAATGTACCCCTGCCCGTCCACAGTCCAGCCATCCAAAACTTTCAGCATGCACGAATACAAACCAAGCATAGTAAGTCAAATATGATCACCACTATGTATTTATCTAAAAAGACGAAACATCAAATTCATTACCCCTCAGTAAGTATCAAAACCATCTATAGGAAAATTTGTCCTGAAATGTGAAAGCGCCACCCCAAACCACAACACAACATAACAATTCCTGAAATGTGAAAGCGCCACTCAAATCCGCAGCCCAAATCCATATTTAGAGAATCAGAAACGATGAAGATTATATTAATTGAGCTACATATGTAATATGCACACACATGTGCATTTTTAAAATACAAGTTATTTACGTATGCAATTTACTTAATGTGTGTGCAGTAACTGAAAATTTAAGATCAATCTAATCCGTTTGAAGAAATATCCGTATCTGATACATTCACTTATAACCCTAGTCTAAAAACCTACAAATAAGAGAACTCAAAAACACATGCCCATTATGCCAATACCAAAGCATTTCCAAACGTGATTATGAAATCAATCAGACCCACCATTTTCGTCAATTGTCTATCTTAATCCAACCCATAAACTCAATATGTCCCACATTGCTCAATTGGGTACCCCCCCCCCCCCCCCAATTCTATGCCTTTCTTTGATTAGTTGATTATCTTAACAAAGTTAAACAAGACTTAAACTTTTCCGCATAAAGACTTGGAACATTGAACTTTCTTCTTTCTTCCTCTTTGTTTTCCGTTCCAGTTAACATACATACCTCAGTAATTCCAACCAAAATAAAAAGCTCAAAACAAAATTGGAAATGCAGTAGTACTACAGGTCCAGAGCTTGAGAACCAGAAGGCCAAATAAAGCTCGAAAATGAAGAAAACGAACAAGCAAGGCGTTCGAGTAAATAGCGAAGAAGAAGAAGAACTTACTTTGCGATGTGGGTTTTGATTGCCGCCTCTACAGTCTACATCATCGCCAGAGTGAAATTGGAGAGTGCAGCCATCAACAACTTCAAGAGAAAAGTGGAATAATCCTTCCTTCTGTAAGGTGGTGGTGGACTGGTGGTGAAGTGAAATCGAAGAGAGAGAGAGAGAGAGAGAAGAAAAGGGTAAGAAGGGGAATTCACATTTTGTTTTATGAAGGTAAAAAGATGAATTTGAATTTATTCTTGGGTCAACAAAAAAAAAGAATTGATTTTTGGGTCAACAAAAAGTCAATTTAAATAAAACTGACTTCTTTTTGTCAGGTGGAAAATTTCTCCCCTTATTACCCTTTGTGGGAGAGCCACTGTTGGCAAGACATTCTCATATCTAACATATAATGGAGAGTATTTTATCAAATCACTGACATGGTTATTTTATCAATCACTGAAGTTACTGCAGCATAATGGAAAAAATCAGATCGAAACAAACGAGACAACTACGAACTTCCTTGATATATTGAATAGGAAACATCATACAATAAGTTTCAAAGGTTGGCTACAAAAATCCAATCCTTTCATGTCACCAGTGGATTTACCGCGATCTATGGCCAAATATTCAGAGCCTTGGGTAAAATCAAGAGTTTCCAAAGTCATCTTCACAACATATATCATAGGCTTCTTTGATGTGTCGATCGATACTCTTCTTCTCATCAGCCTAACAATGGAATAGCACTTCCCTTTGGTTGAGTGAGGTTGCCCTCTTTTGTGTTATGTATGCCATTGTCTACAGCAACACATGGACTTGCTTCTAGCTGAACTGAATCCACAAAATCTTTACCAAGGAAGGAGAAATCACAAACTCGCTATTCAACTCTCTTGGTAGTCTCTCTTTCAGCGAAATTCTTCTCCTGTTTCATACCTGTTTGTATGCTCACAGAATCCATTACAGGTTTAACTTCACCTTCAGGGAACTCACCGGATCGACGAACCATTAGTTTCAGTAATCATGCTTCTTTTGTCCATTTCCATATCACCAAGGTCACGGGAGTAGTCAAGATTGTTCGGCAGAGAAGCAAGATCACAATTAAAGGAACATGTGGGAACACCATCTTTTTCATAACCATGCCAGGAACTGATAATGGATCAAGCTCCCAACAACGTACCTGCTAGTCGACTGTTACTCACCTTGGTATGTTTAAAAGCAGAAATATGGTGAGAGAATCTATCAAACTCATCCCGCGGTATATCAATGACACCAGTTTAATTTGGCTCTCTGAACTGTTGGAGTCTTGAACCACAATCTTTGTACTCTGGTGATTAACTTCCACCACTTCCACCACTTCACAGTCACCCTTCCCCTTGTTAGGATAGGTCACCCTATAGTGCCCAAACTTCACCTCTCCTAGGAATTATTTCAAATATCTTTTGGCCCAAAAGTTTGGCTTTTATACGATGAGAAAATGAGGCGAGGGAGAAGAGCATCGAACAGGCACATATCAGGGTCAGGCGCTGATGAGCACATTGAACTATCCAGGTGTAAAAGACTTTTTCAGCTGTAGTAGTTAACACCGTCGTCAACTCGTAACCGGGGACTAGAAGTCCACCTCCCAAGACTACTCAATCGGTGGAGCTCGTTTGACTTCAAATGTCCCACAACAAACCGGTTCAACCACATTTTTGGGTTCTAATCCCATACGCAAGTAAAAATACTGTTTTGTTTGGTCCGACATTAATCCTCTTAACTTGAGCATAGGTCTTGGACTCTTGGGCATTCCATTCCCATCACTATACAGTGCCCATATTTGACCAACCCTAGTTTTCTCCTCAGACTTTTGCACATTAAACATTTCTCTATAATGAATTTAGCAATTGATTTTTTGTTGGCTGAATTACCATTTTGTACATTGACTTTGGCTGATACCCTCTTCTTTTTTTCTTCTTTTTTGGACTGATACACTCCTCTTCAAGGGGATCATGTGGGGTATTGGTTGCAATTACAGGTCAGGGTTACTTTCTATTGTGTGAAATCATTTTAATTAGTATTTCATAAGACTTGAATCTAAAACACATGGGGCATCATGACCCCAAAATCGACATCTCTCCAGAAAATCATAATAACTACTTCAAAAGAGACATGTTGCAAATAAAGATCCAGAGGCTTGGCTCAGCCAAGCGACTGTTTCATAAATAAAATCTTGCGTTAAACACGGATGATTACTATTAATAATTGTCATTAACATAACAAACTCAAACAAGCCTCGACTCCAAGTTTATACATAATGTAGAGTCTTACGAACCAACTATACATACATAAACCGAAACACACCCCAACATACTTGGTGCTCGTCTTCACAGCGAGATAACAAACATAGTATTGAGTTTCAAGAACGAAAAGACATGACTACTACATATAAACCGACACACACACACCAAACAATCATCCCTGCACATATGAGACTCGAGGCTTTGAGTAAATTTTTATTCCTTGCGAACTTCATCCCTGTCAGCATCAAATGCAAGGAAAGTCAAAAACATAGAATAAAACGGAGGAAGAACAAAGAGTCTAAATCATTTGATATAGTGTACTGCCGCCAATTAGAAATGCACTATGCTTCTCACTGATTCATAACAAAATTTTGAAAATGAATATAGAGTAATATGCAAAATATCACTGTGATAATGTTAACATCGACCATACATAAACAACAACTTTCCTATCATGTTGTGTCCAGTGCAAGACCATTGTGTCAAATTTCGAGTCCCATACTTTCATAAACCCTAAATGCAAACGAAGGTAAAAAGGGTGAAAAAGAAACAGAGGAACCCAAAACAAACAAGAAACTGCAACATCGATCTCAGGATCTTGTATTAAGTCTAGGATAAAAATGTTGATATTTTTTAGGCTGCACCTGATACCTAATTTAGGTACACTTTAAAGATAAACAAAACAGAAGATAGAAAAACAACAAGCCATTCATTGCATCATACAACAATAAGTTAAGAGACTATGATCGGGATTTTTGTATTGGAATTATTTTTGAATAAAAATCATATCAACTCAGCTTCAAAGAATCTTGCAAATAATTGAACACCGAAGGCCAAAGTCAATAATCATGGGCAGACAAAATATTATCTCTGGAATATAACAATTTGTTTTTTCTTTCTGGGCTGGGCAGGTTAAGATCTGACCAAATAAAACGATGTAATGTGTAGATCTAAAAATAACCAGTAACCATGTAAATAAAAAAGAATTAATTACACCGATCCTCCTCCTCTTATCAAATAAGATGTATCCAAAAATCCTAACGAGGAAATTTTCCATAATTCAATATAATAATTAATATACATGAAAGGAGATGATCGATCTGCAGGTAATAACGAAGAAGAGAAATTCTTACATCGCTCGGACGAATCACCTCGATAACCTTGTTTTCTTCCCACATCTTTATTTTTTTCATTAGCTGCTGACGTTGGGCTGCTGATTCGTTGATCTTACGCTGCTCATTTCCGATCGCCACCCCCAAAGCTACGATGCTTGTAAAATATACGGAAAGCTTAACGGCCGCCTCTGTAGACATATTTGCGTCTGTGGATTTTAGGGTTCGCTCTATCTTCCATCGCTAGCTATGACTTTATAGTTGCCCCAGCCACCGGCCTCGGTCGTGGGTTGTGGCCCAGCCCAATTCTTTTTCTTTTTGTGGACTGTGTGAAAGCAAGTTTTACTTCATGGAAATTAACCACAATTTTTTTTGCCCTTTTGAGTGAACCTTTTTATTTATTTGCTTTTTTAAGTGAAAATAGAAATTTAATGTAAAAGAAAAAAAATTTAAATATAGTTCGTCGGCAATGATGTTTCATGCAATTTTTTATTTTTTTATGAAATCTTTTAATTTATATAACAAATACCATTTTTGAAATTCGGTCGATCATCTTGGTGCTTCTACGTGAGCTGTAGGAAAACCATTGGACGTCGAAACCAAATGAAATCCGGTTATAGCATGGCTTGCGTTATCCGGCGAAAATTCTATTTTATATTGAACACTTCATTTGCGAAAACTAAATATTTGAAAAATCTTAAAGAGCTTTTGTTTGGGGACTGAAAAAGAGGTTAAAATGTCAATGAATCATTTCGCAGGGAGCTTTTGAGCTCAAGAATGACACATTTTTATCTAATTCCGTAAGGCACAAAATAAATATATGCATCGACCTTTACCCACGAATAATACATCAGGAATGCTCTAGCAGTTGTAATTTAATTTTTTATTAAATTTATTAAATTAATTATGTAATTTTACTTTTGTTGCTTGGTCCTCTTGGCCTCTTGGGCTTGTAGAAAAGATGTGAGAATCACTATGTTCTTTAAAATTCAATGATGTTCCGCTTGGGTGAAACTTGCTCTCTGGCACCCAAAAGCATGTGCTATATATAGCACACGGCTTTTTTGCAAAAATTGCAATTTTAGAAAATCTTAGAGAGCTTTTGTCGACGGTGTGAAAAAGAGGTTAAAATTTAAAGGAATCATTTTGCAGGACGTTTTTGAGCACAAGAATCGTACATTTTTAGCTAAATAAAATAGTTTTTTTTGTTGTTGTACAAATTGAATAAAGTAGTCAAACTCTATATGGTAATATTGTCAGTCATCGTTAGTTTTTCTGGAATATTCTGACTTATGACTATAATTACGATCATTCTTGTATATGAATTAGAAATTTTCTTCTACAAGTACAGGTAAATTAAAATTCGGCCTTTGATAACATTTTTTCTACGAAGATAATTTCGATTCATTTCATGCTTGAAACACGAAAGGATGAAAAAGAAAAGTAAAAAAGTATCTGTGTCATTTTTTTCCCTCTTCATCATCTGAATTTATTATTATTATTATATTTTGAAAAATAAATAAATAGGTTGAAGTCAAAACTCAAAAGTAAGCAATTCCCTCCCCCGCAAGCAAAACGCTCCCTCTGTTTGGCGCTAAACGCTCACACACAAACCTTGTGCTAGAAGCCTAGAAGCTTCTCCTCTCCAAAACCACCAAAACCACCAAAATCTCATCCTCTCTCTCAAATCCGAGAAGACCCACATTCCCTTCTCTGCTCTCTCCAAAACCCTAAATTTCATTCTCTCTCAATAGTCAATACTGAAAAAGACCCACATTCCCTTCTCTCCTCTCTGCAATTCGATCATGGCTGATTCAACCAAACCCACCACCAACGTTGACGATCTGAACACCACCGCCATGAAGCTCTACAATCCCTACCAAGACCTCGACCTCGACACCCCGATCAAAGTCCTCTTCTACCTCCCAACGGCGCCGGAGCACCTCCATCCCGAACAAGCCTCGAGGCCCTATCGTCCCTGGGCAAACAACCTCATGAACAACACCGGCATTTGCTTCCTCTCCGGTGGAACCGTCGGACTCGTTCGCGGCTCTGTTCAGGGCCTCAAGGCTGCCGACCCCGGCGAGTCTCGCAAGCTCCGAATCAGCAGGGCTCTCAGCTCCGGGCTCGAAGTGGGTGGGAGGTACTCGAACAATATGGGGGTTGTTGGGTTTTATTTCTCTGTAATCGAAAGTGGGATTGATTCTTACAGGGGTGAAGGGGGTATCTTGAACACTGCTGCGGCCGGATTTGGGTCAGGAGCAATGTACAAGGCGGCGCGTGGCCCAAGAGCGGCGGCGATTGCGGGAGTGATTGGTGGTGCTGCAGCGGCTGCGGCGGTTTCAGGCAAAAGGGCGGTGAAGCAGTATGTTGGAGAATTGGGTATTTGGGGTTTTTGAGATGTATGTTGGTTAAGTCCTGCTGATTAGTATACTGAATCAAATTGGTAAATTTGAGGGAGAAATAGGTTTTTGAAGGGTTTATGACATGCACATTGGTAAAGTCTTACTGACTAGAATTAAGATTTAGTAGAGTATTTTGGTATATGTAATCCAATCTGTTTGGTTAACCCGTGTTGTTGATGATGATGATCGAATTAAATGGAAATTTTGGGTTGTAATGAAGTTTGAAATCTAAGTGTTGAATTAATGCAGCTGTTTTTGTGTTAACTGAGTTATTTTTTGGGATGTTTGTGCTTTGCAAATCCTTGTGCAGGTACACTTGTGTAGAAGATGCATCCCTTAAGTGGCAAAGGTTAGACATTAGAATTTAGAAGTAGAAACTCATGGCCTATGGAATAAGTAGCATTGAATATATCTTGTAGAAAAAGTAACAAAGGACAAGTCATTGTGATTAGAATTTAGACCAAGTAGAGTTGGTGTTGGTTTAGTAGTATGTTTTGGTATATGTAATCCTATCTGTTTGGTTAACCCTTGTTGTTCATGATCGAATTAAACGGAAATGGAGTTTGTAACGAAGATTGAAACCAGGATTGTCGAATTGAATGAGTCATTTTGGTGGCTGTTTTTGTGCTGATTGAGTTATCTATTTGGATATGTTTTTGCTCTGCAAATCCTGGTGCAGGGAGCGGCCCTTGTGTGATTAATTTACATGTTTATGTGTAGAAATAGCATTCTCAAGTGGGAAAGGTCAGACATTAGAATTTAGAAGTAGAAACTCATGGCCTGTGGAATAAATAGTATTGCATTTAGCCATTTAGGAGGTCTTGTACAAAAAATCACAAAGGAAAGTCATAGTGATTAGAATTTAGACTAATTAGAGTTGGTGTTGGTTTAGTAATGTGTAGTCCAATCTGTTTGGTTAACCCGTGTCATTGTTGTTGATGATGATTGTATTGAATGGAAATATGAGGATGTAATGAAGTTCAAAATCATAATTGTTGAAATGAATGAGTCATTTTGGTAGCTGTTTTTGTGCTAAATGAGTGATCTGTTTGGATGTGTTTGTGCTCTGCAAATCCTGGTGCAAGGTGTAGCCCTTATGTGATGAATTTACATGGTTATGCACTTAATTATGTGTAGAAAATGCATATCTTATGTTGGGAAAGGTTATAGATTGTGGGATAGATAGTGTTGTGTTATTTATTAACTCTTTTTTATTTGTTTATTTTGAATCAAACCGCGACAAAAGCGAAGAAAAATATATTAAGATAGTGTTGTGTTGAATTTATCTTATAGAGAGCTAAGAAACAAGTTATATCAAAGCATGTTGTTCTTAAGATAAAAGTATGAGCATATATTTCACAAAATTTCATTGGAAAGAAGAGAAAAATGAAGGGATGAATAGTGTTGTGTTGACTTTGTTGATTAAAATTCTTCTATTGTTTCGTTCAAAACAAGCTATATGGGTGGCATTGAAGAAGAAGTTTTAGTTAATTAGTTGATGTAATGCAATCTTACACTACAACAATACTTCTTTTCTAGTTCATGTTACCATCAGCGGGGATAGCTCAGTTGGGAGAGCGTCAGACTGAAGATCTGAAGGTCAGGTGTTCGATCCACCTTCACCGCATATATTTTAAAATTTTAATTTATTTAGATATAAAACTCAATAAATATTATAACATTATGTTTATGCATATATCAAATGCGGGGATAGCTCAGTTGGGAGAGCGTCAGACTGAAGATCTGAAGGTCAGGTGTTCGATCCACCTTCACCGCATTAATTTTATATTTATTTTTATTTTCCTGCTTTTGTTTAACATGCCTATTAGCCTATTTATTTGATTGTTTCTCCAGAATATAGATCTCATTCCAAGCAATCTCGAGTTCATATTATGATCTTATATCAACATCTTGTTCCTTATTATTTCATGATAGATATTATTCCTTGTACTTTTTGAAATTACTTGATTTGCCTGATTACCAAGCACAAAGAGTTGATGGTCAAGTTTTAGGTACATGATTTCATAATCATATGGTCGCTTCACACCCTGCTAAGACTTCATATTGTAACACAAAAGGTGTAACTGCAATGTCAAGTATGTTTTTAACCAAGGGAACTTTAAACAACACTATCTGGGATTCTGTTATTGGCTCTGAAACAGATAAAAGCAACATCTCATTGTGTGGAAGAGAGGCCTGTGAACTTCGTTTACTCCTGTGCCATATCGACTTTCGCAAAATTGTTTCTCACCCGTAGGAACCCCAAATCTCCTTGAATGCGTGACATAAGTAACAATAGCTCTCTAGTTTAAGGTTTTGTGAAACGCAACCTGCAGCCACAATCAGTAAATATAACTTTATTAATATGCATTCAAAATTCTACTATATATATATATATATATATATAAAATAAGCACCTTTTGACCACATAATAAAACACGACAGGCAATAGGTTGGCCTCTGGAGAAGTTGGCTACCACAAGACCCCTGTTCTTCGGGTCAGATTTCTACTTTTAGATCTACATAATAAGTTTTTGATTAATTTTTGGTCTTGCTTGAGCTAAAAATTTGACACTACTTCAAGAATGGTCCCTAGTCAACTGTGTTGGTTTCTGAACATCCATATATACATACAGCTAATAACTCTCCAGGAATTAAGTTCGGGCCTCCTAATAATTGCACGATGAGTTTGGTAGATAGAATACCTAGCTGGAATTGGAAAGTTATCCCATTACTGGTGACTACAAAAGCTGGCGTATGTAGTGGATATTCATATTGGAAGATAGTTGAACTGGCAGAGCTTATATTTATTTTTCTCCTAGTAATGAGATAATAATTGTAACCTGTAAACAAGCATGCTGAAAAAGTAAGAGCAGAAATAGGCACATACAGATGTAGAAGTCTTTAGTAGCTCTCTGATGGCCATTGTTGCATAACAAGATGCTGGGAGAGTAAAGCTTAACTTGAGAGCCATCTGAGTTCCCTGAGGATTAGTGCCACCGAGAGATTCAAACTGTGGCAACTTTTCTCCCTTGTGTTCAACCTCATTATCTCTTGTCTGCAGTTCTAAATCATTGGCAAAGCACTCTGACTGTTTGATGCTATCATGTAAGCTTCCATCTTCATTTACACTTGCTGGGTCCTCTTTGTCTACATTCACAGGCTTGGTTTTAGCAATTTTATCCAAGTCTGTCTCCACCAACGGTATATTGCCATCAATATACTTTAGTAATTCCCTGGAATAATGAAAATCCATAATTATTGCGTAGTATTAGTTGATAAATGAAATATATGAATCAAAATAATTAAAGCTGATAAAAGGAAACAAACTATACCATTCAAAGTCCATTGGTCTTTGGAAGACCCGCCTATAACTTCCAGTCACACTCGTTATTGAGAATTCCCTAAGACGAGCAACAAGATTAATTAGAATAAAACATGTGAAAGAGGGAAGGCAGGAGTGGTGTGGGGGTGGGGGATGAAATTAGCAGTATACTTGATGTTATGTACGCTCTCTGTCAAGCTGATTGCATCCTGGTCAATAGAAGTAAACAATTCAGGGATGAGTCAGATTAGAACTTCAAAGGAATTAAAATTAGCAAATCACATATTTAACAAGGGGGAAAGCCTGAACTTGTCACGAGAAGAAGTACCTTCATTGCTAAATCATGAAAAAAAGCAGCAATATCATTTTCTGGAAAAATGACCCTTGATCTGCCAAAATAAGAATGCATTAAAAAACTTTATCCGACTTAAGATACCCTCAGAAATCACAAAATCCAAATCAGGGAAGACTGTTAATCTTTCCTTACCCAGGCAGAGGAAGGACAATATCATCAATTGTGTAATTTCCGTTGTCGATATCTTCTGCAGTTACAGCCTGCCAGATGATAGGAAGCCATCTCAAAATTTTCATATCTTTTATGTTGAAAAAAAATTAAAAATAAAGTAAATCCAAACTCAAAGGTGGATTGCGTTTAGTAGATCAAGTCAAACTAGCTTAATAAGTCAAACAATTGAGTTGAATTAATACCACATATATGGATAGTCAATCATGTTTGTGAAAAAGAAATATCCAAAAAAAAGAAAAGAAAAGAAAAAGAAAAAGAAAAATCGAAATCATAGTCACATGAAGCTAACCCTATGTTGCCCTATCTGATTTGCTAAGGTTGTATTCATCCCCTTCCATTGATTTTCCTCATAAGGACCAGGGGATATGTCTAAGTAAAAGCTGTTTCACCCCATCATGAATTAGCATAAGCCTTCCCCAGTTTTATTAGACAAGTTCAGCTCATATTTTAACAAAAAAAGCCTAATGTGACACAATCTCATGGGAAGTGTCAGATAACAAATTGAGCCAAGAAGACATTTACAGTATTTTTTTTACATCCAAGAAGTTAATGCCAATATTAAATCCAGGCATGAGGCTTGTTTAATCAAAGAAATATTACTTAGGACAGCAGGGGAAAAAGACTTGCAACAACCTGGACACAGAAAGTGCCCCAAAAGCCCCCATCAGTCCATCTCCCAGGGACAACACTAAGTACTAGAAGGTAGGAAACAACTAACCTTCACAAGATTAACCCTCGCCTCGGGAACATTTGTTTGTGATATATCATCCAAATGACTAGGATCAAATGTATCATCACAATTTTCATCATTAACATTTTCATCCACACACTCAGAACTAACAATTCCCGTCACCTTGTCAGTTTCATTTCCTTTACAATATACCAAGTCTCCCACCACAACTCGGTCAGTACCTGCCACATGGTGGAATAACACTGGGTTAAATAATTGCCAATTTTTTTTTTACAATGGTAACAATGATGATAGCAAAGGAGTATCACATGTACACTTTATGTACACATTGAGAGAGCAAGTTATAAGAATTCAGTTGTAAGATAATCTATGGCATCACCTCAGTGAATAAATAAATTGGTCTCTGGTTTGTTCTACCATCCTTTAGGATTAGAAATAACAAATAAGAGCATACCATATTTTTGCACTCTCATACTTGCTGCATGGTTCCACAAATAGCTCTGGTAACTATGTACATACCTGAAAAGGGGGTGGTAATAATGGAGAACAAAAAAATCAGACGGATTTAAAGAAAGTAATATCGAGGTAAATACATACATTAATGTCCAAATTGTTTCCCTTTTTTTCAGCCAACGCGTTTTTTTTGTTTATTCAATCGTAGCTAAATTAATGTTTACTGATTGACTTACAAGGAATAGCGTTGAGAAGGTGAGGACTGAGATGAAAAAGAGATGCAACACAAAAATACATGCATCAACAGTAAACTGAAGATAGTCCATTTATAAATTTAAACAAAGGAAACCAAAATCTGCTGGAAAATTACTTACATCATCCTCAAAGTTCTGGGAATAGCTTTCAAAGCCTGAGAGTAATTTCCAGGACATTTCTTCAGACACTGCAGCTGTATGAGAAAAAATAAGAGGAAACATTCATGATCAATCATGAAGCTCAAAAGTAATCCAGGTAAAAAATATCATGCACATAATAGGATCACCATGCTAAATGCATATAAACTACAGTAAGGACTGCACAAATTCGACCCAGGCAGTTGAAGGATTACTCACCATAACAAAAAGAGTTACATATATATATATATATATATATATATATTCCATAGGAAGAAAAGGATATATATACATATATATGTGTGTGTGTGTGTGTGTAGAATTTGACCTTGTAATATTAAATTATAGAAGCACTAAAATACTACAAGATACAAAGAAAAAGAAATGCAAGAGCAATCATAGTTGGAGACTTACAATAGCTCTTTCAGCAACAAGATGTCGAGGTAATTTCCTCAAGGTCCCGTCAATATCATTAGTTTCCTTATAATATTCCCGTGCCTCCGTAATCACATTTCTTTGTAATCAAATATTAAGTTAAGGAAAACTGAAAACCCACAGCACACTACAGCAGCATGCAATAAACCACTTTAGCTAGAAGTAAAATATTATAAAGGAAAGAAATCCATCCAACACACGCAAACATTAAAGGATATCCCCTTCTCTTGGATCAAGGATCGTGCTTACAGTTGATTTCCACTCTCCTCTGAGTAGTGAAGCTCCAATAAGGTGTGTTGGAACTGAACCACTTCCAAATCTCTGAATTCATTAGCATGAAAGTGACAAGTTACTAACCATAAAACAAAATGTAATCTACATAACTTTAACACTTTTATATCTAGTAATAAACTTTTCTGCAGTCTTTCACTTTGAATAATAAGACCTTTCCCAATACAAATAAATTTAGTAAGAACAATTATAGATTTCTAACACAACCAATCATTTACATGCTTCCCTTTGAAGTGGCAGACACTTCTGGAAAAGAGCTAAATCTATAGTAACTTTCCTAAAGACATAAGGAGTATCTCTGAGATACTCCTGACATGTATTACTATTAGAATTAAGACACTTGAGAGATACATGTATACATTATTTAGTTTATGGACCTTCTATAGTCTTAAGATACTTTTTAATGCAAGACACATGAGAAGTAAATGCTGGCTTGAAAAAGTTTTATTATTTTAAAAGTAAAATATCTATCATACTGGGGCATGTTTTGATGCAAATGAAAATAGAATAAATGTTACGGACAGATAACAAAATGGCATGTACTTCTTCGAATCTAATAAAATTAACAAAGTGGCATTCTTTAAATCAAAGTGATCACTTGGTTTATGTGGCATGTGCTAAATAGCCACTCAGTTTATTTAGTTAAGAGATGTCTCCTTCACATTTAAAGGAGTAGTATCTCTAGGGTCAAGTTTAAGGTGAGCAGCACAAGATATTAACCGTTATTTATGGGCATTAAACAATCAACTATTGTTTTGGCCATTAATCAATTAACCAGTTGACAAGACATCCTTGGGCACAAAAAGATCAGCTGATCTTTTGCAGTTATGGACCCTGTTGCCTTTTTAGTCCATCATTATTGCAAATAAGGAGTCTAAACAGGGAAAAGAAAATTCTAACCAACTCAAAGCTCAGAGAAAGAGAGAGAGAGAGAGAGAGAGAGAGAGAGTACTTGTAAACCAAAGTAATTAACAAATCCCTGTTTTCCTAAGGCCTTTGCAGATGCCTGGATGGTATCTTCAGAATCTGCAACAACTCCTCTGAGAAGATATGTGAGTGCATAAGTGAATGAGGTGTTGATAAATAGAAGTAGCCATGATTTGATGTTTTATGGAAGAGCAAAAAAATGGATTACAGAAATATGCTTTACCTCAATGTAATTGTAAAGCGGTTTCCCAGGAGTTGGCCAAGAGAAAGTCCTTCCTTCACATAGCTGTACAAATGCAATTATTACCATTAGCATGCATTACAAGCCAAACAAGTAGGAAAATCATGAACTCACAATTCACAATTCCTCAGCCCTACCAAAAGTCGCCTACTTTGATACCAATCAACCTATCATTAAGAGCAGCTAATCTACTTGCAAACTGCTTAAAAACGGTTACCTGGAAACACAACAAGAACTAATGAAGCACCATTATGCAAGTATGAAATATAAGTTTCAGCAAGTTCATTTATTCTCTGAGCAACCAATATGTTATACGCTTGAACTAGAAAACTGATATTTACAGGATTGAATGCAGTAAAATATGTATTTCAAAGAAGTTCTTATATGTTGGTTGACAAATAGTTTTTAAGTGGCCTATCGAAAGTCTAGTATATGAAGGCAAATGAGAAGCAATTCAACTCAGGAGCAAATATACAGCCTTTACAGGATGAAGCAACAAGATAAGGGAGTATCACTTACCCTTTGACTTGAAACAGCACGCTTATCCTTTGTGCCCGCAAATCCAAATGCCCGTGGCTATGAAAAAATAATATCAATCTATCAAGACAAAAATGACAAAAAAGAATTATATAGTTTGACATATCTAACCCACCTCAACGGTTATTAAAAAAAAAGCATCAATGTTTTGCTGTGTCATAGCCTCATAGGTGGTGAAATTTAAAGCACAGAAATAATTAATAATACAATTATCTTTCATCATCACCACTTCACAGCTGATCACTTACATATTTAATAATGACCATAGGAAACTATTATCTATAAACACTAATATGGACACAAGGTGTTGAATGTGGCTACTTAATAAAAGTCAAAGACATGTAGAGGTAACCAAAAGGCATATTATCATTTCAAACGTTTTAACTGTGTCCATGCATGCAAGTGGAAAGCAGAGAGCATATAGAGAGCCATTAACTCTATAATGAGTTTCCTGCACCAAACGCTACTATCTTTTTTCTTTTTCTGTTTCTTACAAGGATTAATCAAAATGGTGATAATTACTATATAAACTGCTTTCACATGGCAGAGGCATAATGCAAATAATAAACAACATACCTGTATACCAAGCATCTTTCCTATAATTCCTAAGGCTTCCTGTGTATCCTTGTTCTCCTTGTAAAGATGAAACCTGAACATTAACATTGGAAGAACCTTTCAGTAAGCTGAAGCAGAACTTGTACAACAAAACAGAGAATAGAACAGAATACAAGAAAAAAAAAGAATACATGAGTTAAATGAAAAGGCCTCTCTTAAAGATCAATTTTTTACTCTTAACATCTTAAATGTATAAAAGGTTAAACTTTGTGTACAAACGGACATTGGAAATAACATTGGAAGTGGAAAGCCATAAAAAGTTGATGGCCAGATTAGTGCATGCATCAATTATCCTCATCAGACATTGTTACTTCATGCAGAACAAGCTCTAGGGAATAAGGGAGTACAATGTAGGTTTTATTAACCAATCATGCTAAAGATTTAGAAAGAGTTCTGTACAATTCACATGTATGTGCTATACAAGCAATATCTGCTTTTAATCATGAGTTAGCACAAGTCTGCATACAATTATTATGTTCCCACTGAAGTTAGCATAAGTGTTGGTAAGATCCTAAACAAGAAAAACACATAAATCAAAATTTCTTTTTTCATTTTCAGAATAATTTCTGCATTGCCTTCATCTTTCATTACTATCTCCTCCACGTTAAGCATCACACATAAATAAATTAAGCGGCTCCATTGTGCCAATAACACAAAATAGTAAATAAAGATGTTTAAATGATGCAGGCCTCTTTATATGATGAGTGCAGTGATTTAATATTTAAACAAAGAACCCCATTACAATACCCTTTTACCTCAGGAACTTGCCAACATGCTCTGACCAGTCATCAGAACCTCTGCTATCAAATGGTTTATCACCTCTTTCTTTTCGCTTTTTGGAATTTCTGCCTCTGCCATTCTGCCCTCCTGAATTTAGTCTTACACGGATGCATTTTGATGAAGCATCCGGTCCATCTACTGCGTCGGTGACAAGGAACTTGAAGTTCTCCTTAAAAAAATTATGCACTGCCTGAAAAGACCAAGGATTTAAGCCATATATTTCGAAATATGGTGGCAAACAGTAGGGTAGGCAGATTTAGTTTTGAAGACTATTTGTACTTTCTTCTTCACATTAGCGTAAATCATTGTTCAGGACTAGGAAGCCATTCAAAATACTATACGAATTAAAACAATGAGTTAAGGCCTCATTGACAAACTAACCGTTCGATGAGATTTATCATAGTCTGGGGAGAGAACAATAGGCATAACACTATCTTCACTTCCTGAATTAATTTGATTGATCAAAGCTTCCAATCGCTCAACGTCGTCAGGACCAGCAAGAGATCTAAACTTTTCAATTTCAGAAGTATAATCTTTACTTGTAGTATCCTGTGTCTTTGTTCCATTTTCCTTCACTATCTGAATGTCTCACAAGAATTACACTTCCATAAGAGTACTACACACTCAAGATGCATTCAAAACAAATAGAAACAAAATCTTATCTACCTCTGCTGGGGCTTCCAATGTGGTCAAATGAACTACATTTCCTTCAGTATCTACTTCGTTTACAATGAAATCAGAATACCTATTTAAGTAACCGAGAAAAAACACAAAAACTCAATAGATAAACAAATGCTTTATCTTTTCAACATGCATGAATATAATTAACAAATTAAATAATCACAGACTACATTTCTAGGTAAATACAGTAACCACAGACTACATTTCCCGATATATCCAGACCTTTGCTTTAAAATTAATCAAAAAAATAAAAATAAAGACCTTTGCTTTAGAATGCCGCGAAAGCCAGGGAGCTGAGAGATGTAGCAGAATATTCCGACGTCTGATTCTTCTGTAGTTTTCATGGCCATTAGAGCTTTTACGGTGGTTGGTGGTGGTGGTGGAGTTGCAGAGCAGTAGTAGGGTTTTAGATTCGGGAAGCACGACGATACAGGGTTAAGCCACATTTTATTACGAAACGCACCGTATTAATAAATTCATCCTATACGTCTCGTTTTATTAAGCCTTTTGACGCATGAGTTAAAAGTCATCCAATCCAACGGTAGAAAGCACGGCACCCCCACCGACGGTTCAGAACATTCAGTTCACCCGATAGGCCAGATAGCCTGCGGAAATTACTGTTGTGTCCTCGTGAGAGTGAGTGAGGCTTTCAAAGATAGTTGGGGGAGGAAGAAGACAAGTGAAACTGTGTGACAGTGCGTTCCGAGTCAATTCCCTCTATCTCTCTCTCTGTGAAATTCCAATAAGAGATCCAAAACCGGCGCAGAGAGAGAAACAGCGAGCTTTGATTGAATTGGGGAAGATGGTGAGCAAAACTGAAGAGGCTCAATTGAACAGGCTCGAGAACCAGGTCGATAATGGAGGAGGAGGAGCTTGGGAGTATCTCTGCTTGGTCAGAAAGCTGAAGGTGCGGCGTTCCGAGAAGGTATTGAAGTACGGCATGTCGATCTTGAACGACCTCAGTAAACGATCTAGTCTTGGACCGGAAGGTGAGTTTTGAGCTCCGGATTTGAATTGAGTATGGATTGGAATTGCTTAATTGGGTGAAGCATTTTATGTGCTGCGCAATTTCACGTGGTTGAATTTATGTTAGTTCAATTAGGTTGTGGCCATTTTGCAGTTTGTTTGATCATGGATCATGATAGCTTAGGAATGGAATGGAATTACTTAATGATGAATCAGGCTAGGTTCTGTGCAATTTGGTCTGTTTGAATTTTTGTTAATTCAATCGAGTTGTGTTAAATTGCTGTTGATTTTGTCATATTGATACCTTCTTTGAAAACTGTAGTGTTTCTACATCCAACTATGTTTGCATTTACTATACTACTAATTGTCTAAGTTGAAAGACCTTAACTTCCTTACATTTGGTAAGAAACTTAGTGATGCAGGTAATATTTTTAGTCTCGTCTGCAATACTCATAGATTTATGGTTGTTTTTAACTAGTGAATGAAAGGATTTTCACACAATTAAATTGGTAAGTAAGGGGGAAAGAAAACAAAAGATGACGAGAAGAAATTATTTCTTATGTCGTAATTGATATGTCATTGTTGTAGTAAAGGTCATCCATTTATCAAATGAAGTATAAACTTTGTAGAGTTCAGGGACTCGTAATAGCTAGGGCTTCCCATCCCCTGATCGATCTCCAAAGGAACTTACCAATGCTTTCAGTAATGCACAAGACAAAATTGATTGGAAGAGGTTCTGATTTCCCTCAACAAATACTTTTGATTTCTCAATGCAGAATGGACTTTATATGAGCAGGTTGCAGTTGCAGCCATGGACTGCCAATCTCTTGATGTTGCAAAGGTATAATACTTATTTTCTTGAGCTTATACTTCTAAAGTTTCAAAGCTTTTATTTTGCACTAGCAGCTTTAGGCTTCAATAAAAATGTATTCTTTTTTTTTTTTGCCAGTGCAATCATAATGTATTTGATGGTAGCTTTAGGACGCAGTTATGGTTTTGTTTTATTTTGAAATTTTTTTATACATGTTCTACACTCACAAGTAGTGCCAGGGTTTATTATGCTATCTTATACCGTTACTGGATTTTTGCAGGACCTCATTAAGCTTTTACGGAAAGCATTTCCAGAGAGTAAAAGAGTTGGTAAGTCGAAATAATTCATTGAAATCATGTGTAGAGAGGCTAGTTTTACATTCTTTAATAATGTCAAAATAACAGGCTAACCTGGAGTGAAAGCTAATGCTGTTAGCTGTTGCTATTTTGTGGCTTAGTTATTTGTTTTGTGATAAACAACAGGAAGGCTAGAGGCTATGTTGCTAGAGGCAAAGGGATCTTGGGAAGAGGCAGAGAAGGCTTACTCAAGCTTTTTGGAGGATAGTCCACTTGATCAAGTAAGTTCTGAACAAACTCTTCCTGGAAGGGTCAACGTAATTTGTAAAGATGGATTCTTTTGTTGTGTGATCTTTCTATTTAATATGTGACTTTCATTCTATTCTCTTATGCAGGTAATACATAAGAGAAGGGTAGCTATGGCAAAGGCTCAAGGCAATATATCAGGGGCCATTGAATGGCTTAATAAATATCTTGAAATGTGAGGCTTATATTAAATGCCTTAACAAAAATATGTTTTCTCTCTGAAAAAAAACAAGTTTCTGACTTGTCTTTTCCCTCTGTTTACAGATTTATGGCTGATAATGATGCTTGGAGAGAGCTGGCAGAAATCTATGTTTCATTGCAAATGTATGTTTCTACAGATCTAAGGCAGTTTAGTGGCTTCAATTGTCTAATGCTTTGTTCTGAATTGATAAGTGAGTCTCTCTGTAAACTAGGTACAAGCAAGCTGCGTTCTGCTATGAGGAGCTGATATTATCACAGCCTACTGTTCCCCTTTACCACTTGGCTTATGCTGATGTATGTAGCTTTTTCCTTCCTTTCTGGTCAAGAATTTTTGTTTGCTCTGTGAGTTTATGAACACCCAGTAACCGAACTGCAATCAATGTCCTTGATATTTATTGCCTTACTATATTATCTGTTTGAAAAGGCAAAATGTGAAAATTCCTGACACAAAGTAATGTAGTGCATAACTAAAATGACCATGATTGCATTGCCTAACGCACTAAACACCTGGTGTAAATAAGATAAATCAAATGTCTGATATTTTTCTTTCTGTGTTTAACAGATTCTTTACACTCTTGGTGGATTAGAAAACATTCAGACAGCAAAGAAATACTACGCATCTGTTATAGACTTGACTGGGGGCAAGAATATCCGAGCACTATTTGGTATTAGCTTGGTGAGTTCTTTCTCTCCCTCTTGAGGTGCATTGATTCAGAGATGCTCATCTATATTGGAGTGCTTCATAGTGTAGATCATCTCTGATCCTGCTTGTACCGGAAACTTGTCTACATTTCTCCTTTTTCTCTTGAGAAATTTTATTCTTCTGATTCTAAATTAGACATCTGCCATTGAATTTGTTTTGAGCCCTCTTTTTTCTTTCTTGTGACCAACTTGAATGACTGAAAGAAAGTTGAACTCCCGCTTGCAGTGTACTTCTGCCATTGGACAGCTTGCGAAAGGAAGGAACAAGGAAGACAAGGAGACCCCAGAGCTTCAGTCACTGGTAGCAACAGCCTTGGAGAAAGACTACAAGCAAAGAGCTCCAGACAAGCTTTCTCTGCTTACTACTGCCTTAAAAAGCTTGAAAGTTTCATCATAACAACTCTATCTTTGAAGCATTTTCATTTAATTTCCCCACTCCGACAGCAAAAAGTGGCGACTTGGTGCTAAATGGCTCTGAAATACAAGGATTTCATATCATAGTTGTGTTAAATGATTTTTTTCCCCTATTTGTTGTGTCCTTTTCTTGGACCTTAGGATGCCGCAGTGGCTAACTAGGAATGTATGAGTAAACCTTTTCCTTTTCCTTTCCCTTTCTCAATTGCTTTCCTATTTGCTCCCCCCTTTCTTCTTTGTTGATTAGGAGTACATTGGTGATAAATTAATGCACAAATCCTGATTTTATATACAGTTATGACCTGTTTCTATTTTGATGTTCGAATTTCAGCACAGCCTTTGTGGTTGTTTCTTTCCATTTCAAATTGATCTCATGTCATGCTTTACTTCGCCATCCTCGGACGGTTTTCAGCTAAAGCCTATCTGAGCTTCACGAAACGCAGAGTTTCAACTTGAATCCCTTTAAACTGCATTGCTTGCTATTACTTGCTTACAAAGATTTTCCAAACTTCATAGTGATCTTCATGCAAGCACAATCATAGTGATGTCAAAAGTTAAAACTTAAAAAGCCAGATTGAGCCAATTACGTCTAAATCAATAGCAAGAAGTTTTTCCGGCTTCAAATTCTTCCCCCAAGTTAACTTTAATTTTTGACTAATTCAAACGGATTATCCGCAACTGAAATTTGGACTCTTTAATCATGCCATTATCGTAAATAAACGAATTAACTAGGGGCATACACGAGATGAGCAAGACAATATAAAGTATAAACCCCCGCCAACCCTAGGCGCTAGTATTTCAATAGGGCTCAGAGTGTCACTTCTTCTTCTTCTTCTTCTTCTTCTCGTACCCAAACCCTAGACCACCGCTCCTCTCACAATCATGGCCGTCGGGTACCCTTCTCTCTCTCTCACTCCTTCCCTATCTATCTCTCTAAAATTCACATGCTTATGTCTCTTCCCTGTGAAATTATGAATTTTTTGATCTCATTTGGTTGAAATTGTGGTGAATTTGCAGCAAGAACAAGCGCATTTCGAAGGGGAAGAAGGGTGGGAAGAAGAAAGCGTAAGTTGAATTTCACATTGTCCTGATTTTGTTTGATCCGATTTTATATGCAAAGATACTATCCTTTTGTCAATACGATTTTTCTGAGGTTGGAATTGTTGAATACTATTTTGCAGAGCTGACCCATTTGCGAAGAAGGATTGGTATGATATCAAGGCCCCTAATCTCTTCCAAGTAAGACAGGTTGGCAAGACCCTTGTCACCAGAACTCAGGGAACTAAGGTATGTATGTATGTATATGAATGCGAGTGCGTCTTAAGTTGTATATAGTTATACAAAATGTATGTATGTGTATTCAAATGCGAGTGTGTTAATATGTATATCTTGATTTGTATATGAATGATTCTATATCACCGGGTTGTACTTGCTTGAAGATATTGTGATTTCACTTGACATACTGATAATTGCCAGCCACTATAATTGCGCCTTTTTTTTTCTTACATACTAGGGATGCTTGATTTAGATCAGGGAATGGTCGAGCCCATAAAATAGAGAAATTGTTCGCTGCAGATGTTGTACTTGCAAACTTTTTAATCACTTTGGTTTATCAAAACCTCGATCGTGGATTTGTTGCTTAAATAGATTGTAAATCAATTCTGATGAGTAATTGTTGGTTTCAATTTCAAACAGATTGCTTCTGAAGGACTCAAACATCGAGTGTTTGAGGTTTCTCTGGCTGATCTCCAGAAGGATGAGGAACATGCTTACAGAAAGATTCGGCTGAGAGCAGAGGATGTGCAAGGGAAGGATGTACTCACAAACTTCTGGGTACAGCACTGTTTTATCTGTTGTCAGTCTCTTAGTAGCAAATATGGGTGTATATTTTACTTGATTCATCAATCATGAGCATAAAAAGTATATTCATGCTTTTATGCTTTATATTGCAGGGGATGAATTTCACCACTGACAAGCTGAGATCATTGGTGCGAAAGTGGCAGACACTGATTGAGGCTCATGTCGATGTAAAGACCACTGATAACTATACCCTTAGGATGTTCTGTATTGCATTTACTAAGAGACGTGTGAATCAGGTCAAGCGAACCTGCTATGCCCAATCCAGTCAGATTCGTCAGGTCTGTTTGAGCGTCCTATCCTCTATTTTTATGTTGATTATTCTTTAGATTATAAATAATGATCTTTGTTCGATTTGTGTGCTTGTCTCATGTCAGATTCGCCGCAAGATGAGAGAAATTATGGTAAACCAAGCTTCAGCCTGTGATCTGAAGGAGTTGGTGCAAAAATTCATTCCTGAGATGATTGGCAGAGAGATTGAAAAGGCCACAACCAGCATCTACCCACTGCAGAATGTTTTCATTCGTAAAGTCAAGATCTTGAAAGCTCCCAAATTCGATCTTGGCAAATTGATGGAGGTAAATGTACCCTGCATGCCTCATTTCAATTTCCAGTCATGTTTTCTTGTGTATATTTTTGTTCAGAGATACTCGTTATCTTCAATCATGGACACTGCCTGTAAAGAATTGTGTTGCACATTCTGTGATGCATGAAATATGTGCAAAGTTTGCTATTCATGTTATCAGGATGAATGCGTTTCTGAACTCATTTCTATTGTCTGACTAGGTTCATGAGAAAAAAGAGGATGTCGGTGTGAAAATTGATAGACCGGCTGAAGAAATTGTGGCTGAGGAGACCACCATTGTTGGAGCATGAAGTTAGCTTTGATTTATAAAGTCATTGTTTGGTTTGCTAGCTAAAGTTTTGATCGTCTTTTCAGACAGATGCATAGTTGATCTGCCTCGTAGAGAGTATTTGAGCATTGTCTTGTAGTTGATGTTCAATTTTCACTAGTTAACTCAAAATTTATTTAATATAACCTTTGGTCCTTTTAATTTTATAGGATGTTAAACTTGTGTTATTAGCATTTTTTATGAGCTAACAAGCAACTAGAGGGAAACATCTTTATTGCTTCCATCACGCTAAGTTTGAAACTAAACAGGTACTTCCGGATCAAGTGCTCCAACACCACACATCGACGCTCGTTGGATAATTTAGCCAACTGATCCAGGCAATATGGTTGTGACTGGTGTTATATGAAGCTTTTCAATAGTTGCTAAAGCTAGTGAACGAAAAGTGTCAATTGCCCCTCAGAGATTTGAAGGAAAAATAACATCAAATTAAACTTGAATGGCAAATCGACTAGATCAAAAGAGTGCTGTTCTTAGTGATTCTCCAATGGACATGTTGTATTCAAAATATCAAATTAAATTTTGATGGCAAATTAATGCAGCAATTGACTGCTGTATATATCTATATATTGTCATTGAAATGGAAATCAAAATCAAAGATATGGATCACTACTAGCTGGAATCAAAATTACACGTACTACCAGACCCTTTTCATGCATGATAAAATTAAACAACGTACGTACATTAATATGTATATAGAGAAATCGCTTGAAGATTGATGTCATATGACTAAGCAACATGAGGAAACAGATATATTAACTAATTAAGAAACTTAATTTGTAGTTAGTACGTTACATATATAGCTAGGGAGGAACGTACATTAGGTTTCCCTTGTTAGCATTGTTGAGGTGCTAACGAGCAACTAGCGAGTAATGCCTTTATTTGTTTTATCACACTCACTTCATAGCGCTTGTACGTTCTGGATTAGTTGCTCCAACACCGCACAGCGACAATCCTCGGGTATTTTCGCCAACTGATCGTCGATTCCCGCAGTGAACACTGCAGAATCATAAATCGTGGTGTTTGCAGCCTCATAAGTACTGGAGATAGTGATAATGAAGAGTAGGGTACGTACTGAAGGAATAAGTTGCGAGTTGAGTGGTGAGCTTTGCCATTTCAATAAGGGCTAGCTTGGTGGGTGAGGTTACAAGAGATCGATGCATGCTAGGGTTTTTTTATACACAATGAGATCGAATGAGATCGATGACTGTGGTCGAGTCAATGGTTACATTATAATTTTCTATTTGCCTCTCAATGTATAGGATCGATGACACTGTTGTTGCTGTGGGTTCATTTAAAGCAGTACAAGTAGTGCGGAAGATTGTTGAATGCATTGTGCATAAAGGCCCTATTGCTGCTCGTATCAAAACTGCACTAACTATTAAAGCGCAGGTCCAAGCACAGAAGAATTTAGACGCTTTACGTTTCTGAATCTTTAGAATAATAGCCACTTACTGTAGTCCAATATGCTTACTTAACCCTCTTCCATCTTTGGGGTGGTAATGACCTACTTATAATTATTGTTGTAGTAATTAGTAAATATTGGTTTGTAATTAATATGTGATTTTACACATTTGTAAGTTCTGTTTCAGCCTCCCGAAACTTAACTAGACCTAGACCGAACTTACAAATAAATGTCGATTTGTGCTAAATTAAATTGAACATTGAACTTATTGGAAATTAGTGTGGAAGGGGTGAAGGTCAAATATTTAATTTTATATATTTCCTTCTAGGTTGGTCTCTTTGTATACATTTCTTCCTTTGGTCTACCCCACTACATTATTATTAGTCAATCAATACTAAACAAGAGAAAAAAATATTGGCTTCAACTCTTTAATTTTATTTCCTTTAAAATCTTCTAAAAACAAAAAAGTGGCACTTTGTTCGTGTGTCAGATATTAGAAGGAACTAAAACCTAATCGATCATGCACGTCACGTCACGAAACCTTTTAAGTCGCCGTAAATTAATCCCTAGCCTTGGCCACCGATTACGGCCACCTCGAGACGACGAGATCGGTACCAATATATCTCTTTGTCTACTACCAAATCGAGAAGAGAAGATTCGAGCTTTCTTGGGAATTCCGGCCAAAATCCAAGGTATATATAATTAAAGTTGTTCGTCTACTCGATCATTGGCTTTGTTTCTGCATGCATATGATATTCCTCTTGAGATTTGTCTTTAATTTCTTTTGTTTTCGATCTATGTATCTTGGGCTTCAGGATGACAGGAATACCGGGTTATCAAATCACACCAAGACGCTGCGAGCTCTTGTCTTCTGATGAAGTCTCTATCTCTTTCTCAAAGACGTTCTGTAGAGCGATAGGTACGCGTATTTCTCTTTCTAAACCGGCCTCTATTTTATCTATCTTTCAGGCTTCTCAGAAATTTAGGGTTAATTTCTTAGGTTTGAGATTAATTATGTTTCCTCTATATATATACAGCACTAAGGGTGCAACAATCTTTGCCGATGCTGAAATCTGCTCTAGAGATTTATGGGTTTTCTTGCCAACTGAATATGGTATCTCTCTCGTAACAAATGTTGTTTATCTTTTTTAGAATCTTCTTTAGATTGATAGTAAGAGAGATCTTGATCAACTTAATTAATTGCACAGAGTAAACTTTATTTGTGTCTCACATTCATTGGATAGGTAAACTTGAATCTAATTAAGCCAACTGGATTTGGACCCAACACTCATAATAATTGGCATGAGAAAATTGTTTTCTAATGTTGGACCTGGCAATCTGTCTTATGATGGTGTCGCCAACCATTCTGCCAATGTATTGTATTGTATTGCCAACATCAATTATTTGATGCTTATATTTTAAGTCGGTTTATTCTAATTCATGGTCACAGGATAATCCGCCGAACGGTTACATGACATTCTCGACAAGCAAGACTAACAGTGAAGATAATGTTGACAGGGCTAGAACAGCTCTTCAATATTTGCAACTAAGGGTTCCTATTCCTGTGGTACGTATGACTATTGTTTCTCTTCCGTAACCTATGAGCAATTGTCTCTACAAGTTCAATTGTATTGGAATGGTTGCTAACTAGTCAGGTTTTTTTTTTCCCTTTTTATAATCTTTCGATGTAATTCTTTCTTCTAAATTTATGTAAAGCGCAGCCTATCTACCTTTAACTAGCTAAGATGCTTACTCGTGCCTTTCCTTTTCTACTTGGAAAATCACTTTTTCCAATGGAACCGAACGTAGTTTAGAGATATTATCTATCAGTTTTATTATTCGAGTTTACAAAATGTTAATTTCAGGTAATAAAGTGCATGAATGGAACTTATTCTGAATCCTTCATGATTGGGTATCAGAAAGGTGGGCTTTGCTCAGAATTTAATATCCACGGCGTAAGTTTTAATCACTCTCTTTCCATTTTTATTTATTTATTTTCCTTTGTTGTAGCAGGTGTTTAATTGTTAAATTGTCTTGAAAAAATTATATGATCATTTAATTAGTTCCTCTACAGTTTGTGCTTGATGTATGACCTTTTATTTTCAAACATCATGGTTATGTGCTGATTAGAGCTTTTGTTTTAGAAGGTGGAGTCTACTTATCAAACTTACACATCTAAGCTTTTTCTTATCTCTACTATGAATTGTGCACTGTGCAGTGGCAATATGTTGAGCGGACGAGACTCCTCAATGGGTGTTTACAGGTGCATAATTTGAAACTCATGTTTGTTTTCACCAACTTACTCAAAACTCAAAAGTGAAAAGAGTTAAAATCAAAATTAACTCAATGCCTGATCCTATATATGTTCTTGTTCTTTTGCTAAATTTTACAATACAATTGGGTTGTAGGAACTTGAACAACTGACTGGATGTCATATTTACCGTGTTGTAAGTATTTGTGTTCTTTTGTGGTTTTCATGATTATGTTGTACAGGTATTATAGTGTGTTGATAACAACACAACCAAATGTGTTAATAACACACCCCAAGAAAGAAAGAGAGATAGAGAGAAGGAGGAGAAAGATAGAGATATAGGGTGTGTTATTAACACATTTGGGTGTGTTAATAACAACACCATTATTATATTCTAGTCTTCCGACCTGACCTCGAGGTGAAGTGACGATTACAATTGTAAGTTTGAAGATTTTTATTTTGCCTTTTGATGAATAGGCGAACCGTGTTATTATTGTGGGTACACTTCAAGGAGCAAAGGTAGCCAGGAAGATTGTGGAAGACTGCATCGTTCATAATGTGCCTCCTACGCCCAGAATCAGGGATATCATGAGGATTAATGTAGCAACACAGAAACTTGAGACTTTGCGTTTATGAATTGTGATTCTAGCTAGCTTGAGTGGATCCAAAATCATGAATGTTTGTGGATGGTAATTAAGCTATATATGCAACTCTTATTTTTATGTTAATGTACTTTGTATATATGTAATAAGAGAGGACGTGTAATCCTAACTCATGAATGTGTGTGGATCCTTAATTTGCAACTCTAATTTTTATATTAATCTACTTGGTAAGTATTGAGATAGGCTGTTACCATTGGTTCAATTTGGAACTTCTGTATATTTGGAACTGCGTAAGTAGCATCCAAAAGTTCCGCATTAATTTCAGGGCTACCGCAACTTAACTTCAAGGTATTTGGCAACTCAACTGCTAGTTCTAAATTCTCAGTTGGTACTGAACATTCCAATTGCTCACTAACTACTGAATCTCCTTCACATGTACTATTTAGATTACAACTTTCGGGCTTAGACGCCTCGGAGAAGCCTTAATTCTTTTGAATGTAACACATGTCACATTCCAGTTGGATCTCTTACAATGGCTATAAAAAATAGTTCGAAAGGAGATGAGCATTGAACAACACAAAATTACTACTGCAAGTAGCTCATATACCACACTAAAGATCGAAAAGGGGTAGTAAATTGAATCCTAAACATGTTGGACATAATGTGGCTATTAGTTTAAATATTCATAAGCGTAGAACCTCTAGCTTCTTCTGCACTTGACGCTGCATTTTAAACCCTTGGACATATTTAATACGAGCAGCAAGAGGCACTTTACGAACCAAGCAATCTTCAACAATCCTCCGCACTAGTTGTACTCGTCCAAATGGACCCGCAGCAACAAGCCTGTCATCCTATTCATTGAGAGGCACATAGAAAATTATTAGATTCAGAATTCTGACTTCCTTCAGCTTGACCGGAAATAGAAATGCACAGCACAACCGTGAAAATTGCAAAGCAAGACAAATACTTACGCCAAAACAAAGGCTACACTCCATCTCATCTCCAAGCACCTACATCCCAGTTAAATTGTGAAACATTAGAGTTGAAACAACAGGCAAAACAATGTGTTTAAACATTAGAGTTGAAACACCATGCAAAATACTGTGTTGAAGTATAGAGTTTTTCCTTAAGATATAGATATATTAGCTTTATATACCCACTTTTAAGGAAGAAAAAGATAATTGTTTCCGCAGTTCAAGATATTGCTCCTGCAAACAAATACTAGAAGATTAGAAAAGGCTGAAAATTAAAGTGTGCCTCCAGCATATAAAGCTCTACTAACAAAGTTAGTTACAGCAGGTGGGGCTATCAACACCTTACATGCTCGCTAAACCCTTGCCTACAAGTTTTTCTATGAGTACTGAACAGACACTTCAACTTCTTTCCTTTTAGTTATTTCCTAGCCATCCGTTTTTCAATAAGTTCGTTGTGACTCTGGCAAAGGTCTAGGCAAGTACATTGATCAACAACATAAAATAAAGCAATCACTCCTATAACTATTTGGCAACAGGATATATCAGGATATGCTTAATTGTTTCATAATCAACAACCCAAACAGATAGACCCATCAATGTTACCCAAAGTAGACCAAAATGCCTGAAGCTTCTCAAATATATGCTTTCCAAACTAATATTGCACCACTTCTTCAATCTTAAACTTGTTGGCCATTTTAAATTACACAAATATTGGGTTAGTAATTTGTAGAACTTGCTTGGAGGGTGTAGTGAGCACTCTGTAAGGTGCCAATAGCTGCAGATCATGACATTTACAGTATTCCTGAAATTAAAAGGTAGAATGCTTCCAAGATGGAAAATGCTAACTAAAGATTAACCAACTTGAAATTGTTTAAAAAAAAAATTGATCCACACCTGCAATCATAAAATGGAAGGAATTGATGTAGCCCCAATACCCAAATGCAAATAGAAGAACAGGAAAGAAAGGAGGGAAATCATGCACTCTCTAGGTTTTTGTTACAAATTCTGAATATGTCGTCTGTTTTCTTTTTCCCAAATAAGAGCTTAATTTAATACCCTTAGATAAGCTAATTAACTACAGCCCTTTAATCCCAACTCAGTCAACAAGTGATAATGTTTCTACATCAGCAAACAACCAATAGAGAAAATAACAACAAAGCCATAAAAAAGCAAAAGAAAAAAAAACGCACATTACCTAATTAGCTTGCACTGCGTAAGAAATATAAGCAACGTACACTTACCCTACTGATTGCAAATTTCGAGCAAATTCCATCTTTTTGATACCCAAATTCAATGATGTCCCAGTGGCTTCCATCCAGCGTTCTCATTGCCTGAACTCAAAACGTTGTGCAACCAAATCAGAATATCAATAGAAAAATAGATTGAATAGCCTGAAACCTAATTAGCAACAAGTTCAAATAAACAAAGAGTCTAGTATTTGTACATAAGATGCAGGAATTCTGGCAGAAAAAAGATGAAGAAGATCCCTAGCCTTATCAACTATATCAGGGTCCACACGCCTGGTTGTGCAGAAGCTCATGTAACAGTTAACCTGACCATTATAGAAATATATCAATTTAATATGTACGTACGTACATCAGTACATGTAATAATACATAGTTTGAAATGCATGAATTAACCACATTCATCATGACGTACCAGATTCAATGAGCATGAAATACCACTCTTGTAAAGCAGATTTCACCATGGGCCAATCGTTTTGCAAACGTGTTTCTGCAAGTAACAACTGTGAGAAAAGTATTCTTCTCAAAAAAAAAAAATTTGACCAAGTGAAAAATCTCAAGAATGCAATAAGTTCTGATGCAACCTATATAAAAGATGAAATTGGTATGTGTTAAAAAAAAAAAAAAAAAACTCTCTTAAACCACTAATTTTACACGTTCATTGGCTATATATAGGGTATAGCTGGGTATGGCATAGATCTCAAATTCTCAACACATAGAGATCGAGACCAAATTGGCTACAGCGTACAATTTCTCAATGTCTGTTATAAGAAATTAGACTTGAGTGCATATCAATTTGTGAGCAATACCAATGCAAAGAAAGGAATTTACGTACTCATGAATTTAGGGAAGCGCCTGGTGAAAGTCATGACTTCGAGATCAGCACTGTCATCATCTGAATCGGGGCCAAAATTGTCCATCTCCTCCACGTGGTCGGCCTTTGAATCCTCCTCCATTTTTGACTTGTCAACGACGCCGTCCTGGTTGTTCTCCATCGTCGCCTTTGAATTTTTGATCTCATCCTCCATCATCGTTACGCCGGAGATAGTTAGGGTTGTTATGCACTTTTGCTTATCAAAAGTTTTAAATAGTATAGTCTTGGTCTGGCGGTGTCACGATTTGAATTTTCTGCCCACCTAGGTTAAAGTGGGCATGTGACCACCCAAGTAAAACACTGCCACATGTTCAAAAAATACAATTCCCATCTGGGCATTGGTGATATTCTTAATGCTAAAGCCTGTGGGTATTTTTATTCCAACCAAAAATAATCATGATTCTTGATTTTTCTCATGGCCTAAACTACATAACCTTAGCATCCAAACTAGATGCAACTACGTACAACCCAACCAGAAGCTCTTGTTCAGCTCAACCTAATCATCGAAAATTTAGCTAAACACGTACTAAGCTCTTGTTCAGCTTAATTTGTAGTACCTTACATATATATATATATAGGCATATAGCTAGGGAGGAACGTACATTAGGTTTCCCTTGTTAGCATTGTTGAGGTGCTAACGAGCAACTAGCGGGTAACGCCGGCCTTTATTTGTTTTATCACACTTACTTCATAGCTCTTGTTCTGGATTAGTTGCTCCAACACCGCACAGCGGCAATCCTCGGGTATTTTCGCCAACTGATCGAAGCATAAGGCATGCATTCCTTGGCAATATTCCGGTCCCCCCTGGCAGGGAACTGTCACAAAACTTTCGCACTCGTCGATTCCCGCGGTACGTGTGAACACTGCACAATCATAAATCGTGGTGTTTGCAGCCTCATAAGTACTGGATCGAGATAGTGATAATGAAGAGTAGGGTAGTGAAGGAATAAGTTGCGAGTTGAGTTGTGAGCTTTGCCATTTCAATAAGGGCTAGCTTGGTGGGTGAGGTTACAAGAGATCGATGCATGCTAGGGTTTTTTATACACAATGAGATCGAATAAGATCGATGACTGTTGTCGAGTCAATTGTTACATTATAGCCTTTCAATACTTGCTAAAGCTGGTAAACAACTTTTACATAACAGCTTTTCAACCTTTGCTAAAGCTTTTCAATGCATGCTTGGAAAAGAAACAAAGATTGGGATCTAGATCAAAAGATGCTTTTAGCTAAAAAATGCTTTCAACACTCGAAATTATGCGGATGGAACACCAATCTAGTCTTCAGGAGGTGAATGGACGTTTCAGTTGAATCTTGACCAAATTTTTTTATGTAACGTAATAGACAAGTTTCAGAAAACCTTGATGTACGTGCTAATCCGAACCCGAAAGAAAAACTTACTATGAGCAAAGACAACTTGTGAATCAGTAGTTCTTCCAATGCCAATGCCATCAGTAAAGTTTCAGTTTCGATTCTAACAGGTAAGAGGATGTTACAGAAAAACGGTTCTACGATTCATATATTAAAATGTACGATGGTACTTCTTTGACTGTTGCTAGTACAACAAAAAAGATAATGCTTTAGCCGATTCAGTATTGCCAATGAAGTTATGAACTTGGAAGTAATTTACTGGATTGAGGTGATTAGAGAGTTGCTAATGGTAGAACTGATCTCAGAGTCAACTTTCTACCACCCTTCCAAGAAGTTAATGACCCAAACTCGATACGGTTGTGACTATGAGGCGGTGAAATCCTCTTTGAGTTTGGAGAGGCAGACTTCACAACAGGGCTGGTCATGAGAGTTTTGAGTCTCGGGGCGAAAATAGTAAGTGTCCCCCGAATTATTCACTTTATCTAAAAAAAAAAAACTGTTTTTTACATATTTTATTCTTTGTTTTCTTTTCAACATTATTTTTTTTTATAGATTTTTAAGACTTAATTATTCGGCTACTCCAATGTAAACTTTATCAAAAAATTTATATTTTCGTAAATTAGGAAATAAAAAGTCTACCTACACAATATTAGCGTGCTTTTTACAATCTATGAAAAATTAAAATTACATTAATGTAGTAAAGTATGAAAAAATGAAACACAAAATGTTTTCACTTAAAGATAGAAAAAGAGAGATTAAATCAGTTCCTCAAGCATCTAAAGTCTAAACTAAAATTTAAAAAAACCAAATTTAATAAAATATGAAAAAAAGAAGACAAAATGATTTCACTTAAAAGAAAAAAGAAGAAAAACAAAAAGAGAAAATAATATTCAACCAGGGCCCCAAAAATCTAAAAAAAATTGTAATAAAATATGAAAAATTAAGAAAAAAAATCATAACTGAAAAGAGAAATTTAACTAGGGCGCGCCCAAACACCTAGAATATAAAGAAAAAATGGAAAGAGGAATTTACAACAAAATGAATTAATTTTTAATTTAAACAAGATAAAATTCAAAGTTGCAATTATTTATTAATAATACGTTAGTGACGCCATTAATTATTAAAAAAAAATTGTGCCCCAAAATTTCGGGACCTTGGGCCAAGGCCGGCCTTGCTTCACAACATAGGTCTAGGTTGGACCGTACTAGGTCTATCCAATGCCTCAAGAGTTTCATCTTCAGGGATAGCGTGAAGATGCTTTTCAAGCATAGGAAATGATGATAGACCAGAATGAAGTGAGATTTGTTTAATTCTATTGTGTTACCATTGTCACTGCAAGATTGAATTACGCAATGTATCATTTCGATGATATCTCGTATCTAGTTATGTTCTGGTTCTTACCCTTATCAGATGTATTTGTGCATCTATATATGCTTTGTAATCTTCCTTTTCATTGAATAAAGTTTTTTTCTATTTCTCTCAAAAAAAATTCAGTTAAAAATATCACCATTGGTTACCGAAAAAAGCAATTAAATTTATTGGAGCCAAAAATTAAAAAAATTAAATCACCAAACTTTCCATTTCAATTCCTATGGATCAGACTCATTACTAGTAGTAACTCAGACACTCGTCCTGGTAATTAATTAATGAGGTATTTTAATCAAGGTCCAATTTGCTACAAAAATATTGGTAGTAGTCCAGCCATTTTTTTTTGTTAATTACGGTCCAATTACATTTTTTTTGTCCATTTTGCCCTTGAAGAAAAATAAGGGAAACAAATTAAAATCCTTTAAATTTGGCATTTTTGCTTTTCAGTTTAAATTTTTAAATTTTGAATTTCAAATTCTTCAAATCTAATTTGAAAAATAATTATGATAGACATGCATTTAAAACTATGTAAACATTTAACACAGATAATACTTACATGAAAGGTCAATAATTTCAAAATTCAAACAATTCAATGTATCTACATCATAGGGAGAAAAAAATGAAATTAAGAAAAAACTAAGTGACATCGAATGAAAGTTTACGCAACAATACCCAGTGGTATATTAGCACATTAGTCACGAATCAAGTTTTACTATTATTCCTAACCAAAAGGTAGGAAAAAACAACAACTTACCTTCCTATAAGATATGCAAAATGCATCTCTCTTTCCAAAATATCACTTTTGAACTATATATCTAACTAAAAGTGCAAAATTTCTATGCACGAGGTAGGGAAAAAAAAAAGAACAAGGTAGCTTTAACATTAACATTATTCCTAACCAAAAGTTAGGGGAAAAAAACCACCAAAATTTCTCTTCCGTTAAGATATGCAAAATGCATCTTCATTTCCTGAAAAACTCACATTTGTATTAGGTATATAAAAGTGCAAATGTATCTATGAACAAGGTAAAATACTACCTCCTTTACATGGATTGGAACCTTCTTATGAAAAATTCATCCAAAATCTCTATTTGATCGTATGATGAAGGTTGATTAACAACATGACGATTCTATATGCAATAGTTTCGGGAAAGTCTATGATAAATGTAGATTTTAGAAAATTTATATGCGTTAGAAAAAAGATGGCCATGGAAGAAGAAGGAGAGGAAGAAAGAGATGTTTCAATATGAAGACGAAGGAAATGTTGAGATGCTAAGGTAGCTTAACAAATATATAAGGAATTTGTCAAATTTAATGCACTAATCTTTGATTAAAAAAAATAATTTTAGGAAACATTGTTTATAAAAGAGAATAAATTTGTTATTTGATGAAATATGAAATCTTGTTTGACCTTAATTAATTAATTATTTTAATTATGATGACAATCTACCACAATTTATTACAAAAGGGTATAAGAGGAATGCAAAAGTATAAAATTAGTTAGATAAAATTAAAAAGGAAATAAATTCTATGTGGCAGGTGAGTCACTGTACCTCAATTAATAAAAAAATATTTGTCTGGACTACATTCAAAATAAAGTGTGATTTCTGGACTACAATCAAATTTTCTCTTAATTAATTTATAACCCTCCTATTTCAAACTCGATCCGCAAAATATTAATATTACTGGGTACTACTTGATCATCGATTAATGCTAGGTTTACCCAATACATGCATCAAGAGAATAATTTGGTTGAGCTATGAGAATTCTTCATTCCAAGCTGAATTGATCAAGTAATATACCCACATGAATTCTAAATTTTCATTTCAGTGATTTTCAGTTTAACATATATTTCTTATGCTTAGCAACCCGTCATAAGACACAACAATTGGATCAATTTAGAGGAAAAGACGAGACGACCTTAGCTAGGTTCTTCTGCAGTGTGGGATCAATTGATAAAGTGCCCCAATGCAAACTGGACATGCATACGGTTTTAGAGGAAAATAAGAAATTTGAAATCGTTCATTACTTTTGCGTGATACCAAGCATCTTTGACACTCTGAACAACCACTCCACTCTTGGCTATAAAAGCCAAGCTCTCGATCCCTCTCTCCCTCAAATCTTACTCACCTCGATCAAACAGAGCTATATCTCTCTCTCTCTCTCTCTTTGATAAAACTGAGTTCTTTTCTGTATGTCTGGTATATATTTCCTCTTTGTAGACTATAGATGTATTTCTCTTTCACACGCAACAATTTCATAAAAACCATTAGTACAGTTTCTTCTTTTAGTTATTTTCTTTGGATATGCTCCGGCCATGAAATACACTCTCATTGTATGTTCATGATGACTTCGAGGATTATGGTGATAACCTTCAAGTCATGTTCAATTCACCCCTAACTATTATGACTAAAGGCATAGAAATTAAACTATTTTGTGGATGATAATTAAGTATATATGCAATTACTCTTACTTTTATGTTAATCTATTTTGTGGATGATAATTAAGTATATATGCAACTACTCTTACTTTTATGTTAATCTACTTTGTGGATGATAATTAAGTATATATGCAACTACTCTTACTTTTATGTTAATCTACTTTGTATATATGTAATAAGAGAGAACGTGTAATCCTAACTCATGTATCTGTGTGGATCCTTAATTTGCAACTCTTATATTTATACTAATCTACTTGGTAAGTATTGAGATAGGCTTTTACCATTGTTCCAATTTGGAATTTTTGTCTATTCTTTGGACAAAAAATGAACATAAACTTATTTTTTTAGAATTTCATCCACTAGACTCTGGGTCTGTGGGTAGCAGTTTTGTTGTAGCAACCTCTTCATCCCACTATAATTTTCTCATTTATTTGCATAAATATTCTATTTTAACCCCTTCACTCTCCAATCTAGTGCGAGTTTGATTCCCGGGCCTCACCTGCGTAAGAAAAATATCTTTTACTCGGCTGCCAAGTCACAGTGTTGTTTATTTTTATACTTTTATTTTTGTTTATGTTATAAATAAAATTTCCTCAATAAATGTAACTCTATGATATAGCATGAGCAAGATTTTGACTTGGGGTAACAACATGGTGTTAGTAATTTTTCAAAAAACTACATGTATTATACATGTAGGAACGTTTTTTTAGAAAGAAAAAAAACACCTGTTTCTAATTAATATTTTCAAAAGATATGTCAAATTTGTGTATTTTTGAACAAAAAAGGTATTAAACACAAATTATTACGCACATTTGCATTAAATTTGGAAGAAAAAAAAACAAAAAAAAAATTCAAAATTTACTCTCATTATTTACAAACTGAACTACTGTAACTTACTCTCATTATTTACATGTTTTTCTTATAATCATATGAAAATGGTTAAAAAAAAGTCTCCTAAAGTTTAGGGTTTTGTGCCAAGCTCCGAGAAAAGTCATATTTTTCTCAACAATGTTTTTGTTATTTGATCTAATAGCATTTCGTTAGATAAGAACATCTTTGAAAAATACTAATAACTCCTCACAGCTCACAATGAGAAATCACGCATAGTGAGTGCTAACATCACTGCAAACACACAAGGCACCACATTATCCTAATGACACCAGGGAAAACTAAGTTATTTAATTACAAGATAATAATTCATAACAATCCTTCCTTCTCCAAAAAGACTTGACCTCAAGTCTGAAAATCTGGGTAGCGTTGAATGATGTTATTAGCTTCCTCCCACGTTGCTTCCTCAACAGAAGACCCCAACCATTAAATCAACCATTTAGTCACAGGTGTATTATTACCTTTCTTGAAGACTCCCCTATCCAAAATCTTAGCAGGATACCACCTAGGATTTGGTGGATCAATGTCAGGAGGTAAATGTGCAGCAACCACAACAGAATCACCAACCTTGCCCTTGAGAAGTGATACATGAAAAACATGATGAACCCTAGCTGAACTTGGCAGTTTGAGCTTATAGGCTACTTATCCAATCTTTTGATCAATCTGAAATGGGCCATAGAACCTAGGAGACAGTTTGTGAAAAATTCTTTTCTCCACAGTGTGTTGTCTTTAATGTTGTAACCTAAGATAAACCCAGTCACCAACATTAAAGCTCTTTTCAGTGTGCTTCCTGTCATAGAACCCCTTCATACGAGCTTGAGCAACTTGCAAATTCCTTTTGAGAAGTGCCAACAATTTATCTCTAGCTTGTTGGCAATAATTAGTAAGAGCGAACTAGCGAAGCAGACCTTGTTGGCTTGTTCAAAAAAAAAAAACTAGGGAAGCAGTCGTGGCATGATCTAGTGGTACATCTTCCACTTGTTCTTTCTAGCCTATTCGGAAAAGAGCATAATAATAACTATCAACTGTCAAAATAATTACAAAATTGTTATTTCTGGTCTAAGTCAAGTGGCCAAACAAAACGCTACTTTCTCCGTTCACCATGACACTCTTCATCAAACCAATGACCCTAACTAAAGCTTTGCTGGACTCTAGCTAGGGCCTTGATCTTTATTTTTGTTCTACGTACTTTTTAATTAATTGATGGATTTTATGTGTGGTTTTTGAACAAGCTGTTTGGATGGGAGCAAAGAGTGTTATGCTACTTTTAGACAGAGTATACCTTGACCTTACACCTTTCTTTTATTTCTTTATTTTTTATAAGCATTGGTCCATTGGAGGATATTGCTATCTTCAAAGCTAGCCATGAAATTTTGAATATCAGAGGTGCAACATTAAAATGTGACCTCAAAGCACCAATTAATAAGAAAAATAAGCTAACATCGCGAGAGCCACACCTAAGTGTGGTCGAGACATCAAGTAACATTGCTAAGGGTCACATAGTGCCATACTAATGGACCAAGTCACTTCATTATCTATAGTATCACTATAAATATATATATATATATATATATATATTCAAGTTAAGCAAGGTTAGTTATAAGAAAATTCAAGGTAGAGAAAATAGAACGTATAATTAAATAATACGTTAATATACAGCGCATAGAATGTTAATATATGAACCTATTATGCAAATGTAGATTAACCAAGGATCTCATAACTATTATAACTAAAGACATAGAAATTAAACTACTGATCTCATTCAGTCATAAAACAAGTGCTGATTTGAATTGTTGACCCTTGTCCCTTATTCTCCTGCTCCTTCTCCTGCCAGCATCATCATGGACTTGGACATTTGGTGCAGATACTTCAATAGCTTATTCACATCTAGGAATTACATCACCAGTGAGGGAGCGGTACTTTGGGACTATAATAATAATCATATAATCAGTCTCTTTCACGTGTGGACGTCCACATTGTATTAAAATGTGAACATCATCATCCCGGCCAATTGGCAACATGGCTCAATCATCGGAACCGCTCATCGTTTAGATTTATTTTTAAGAATTATTCTTGCAAAAAATCAGCCGAATTGGAGATTGTTTGGTCATCTGTTTGTTGTATAGTTTACAGACAAATACAGTCTGTTTAATAAAGCTGAAACAATAAATGTGGCAATCAAATGGCTAAATAATATCCAATTTGAAATTTTTTTTATCAACATGATCATTGGAGGATGACCTAAAATATAGACTGTTCTGATCATTAGTTTGCACATTAGGATGAGGATGTTCGCATTTTAATACAATGTGGATGTCCACACGTGAAAGACACTAATCATATAATAATTAATATATATATATATAACCTTTCTCCATTACATAGAACTATGCACTTTTAAAATACATAGTTCTAATGTCAGTCGTCAGATCTGTTTAAATGATCTGATCTGACGACTGACATTAAAACTATGTATTTTAAAAGTGTATAGCCATATGTAGTGGAGAAAAAGTATATATATATATAGAGTCTTTCAAGTTTGAATCCTATTTAGCAAAAGCTTATACGTATGCCACCATCTAAAACGATCCTCACCACTATAATAAAAGAATTTGCTACTATTTATTTAGACAAAAGCTTATGCATAACCTAAGACCCTCTCCGCTACAATCAAAGAATTCGCTACTATTTACTCCCATAAACAATCAAGCTTTTCAATGCCCTTCTCTTGTGAGATTTTCAATATACAACAAACAATCAAGTTGTACACTTGTGCATCAGTTCTTAGTATTTGCCCTTGTTTTGATGGGTTTGAGCTTGATACCTAGACCCTCAGGAGAAAAAAGTTCTGGTGCCATGGATAAACAACTCGAGGGGCTGGTGGGATTCGAGTCATTACTTGACGAGGAAGCAAAATGTGGTTGCCTATAGTAGCCAAATCCCATGAGGAAGAACTCAATCGAAATTAGCATGGCGTCTGGGTGCTCTTCTGTTACCAGCGAGCCACATGCCTGAACCTGTCAAGGAGTATACAAAATAAGCCTGTTCATTTTCATTTCTTGGTAGTATACTACTAGACTGGGGAAAATTTCCCATCTTTGAATAATCCAATGGGACTGTAAGCTGAAGGATATGGTGGAAATTCAGGAAATTAAACCTACCTCAACAAGAGCACAAACTTTTCCATCCATTTTCGCATTCATATACACAGATTCAGCATGGAATGGACTATTTTCACCCACAAAAATAAGAGTCTTGCACTGCAAACTCTTCAAGCTCTGCGTAAGGTCATGCCTCCTGCATGCAAATAAAATTTCAAATAAATTCTTGGGAAATGTATATAATGACACATAAAATTTCTTCTTGCATTTGTGAAGGCCAAACACATAAAATCTCTCTGTTCCAATCCACTCGATCAAACACATAAATTTCTTTAGTACAAGTCAGGTGTACAAGATACTATATATGTTAATTAAAAACTTGGGGCAACACGTTACAGGGGACCAGAGACAAAATAAGAAAACAAATTATATGGAGCACCATGCATGTTTATCTTAGTGAAGTATAATTAACTTACTCATTAATTGCTTGAAGAAATCGCATGACATTCAAACTTTGTCTTTCATCCAATAACTGTATTCACACATCATGAAAAGAACTATTAGCATTTCAGTCATGCAGAATGAGCACTTTGCTGACATTGTGAATAGGCAAGTTTAAAATTTCCTCACCCTTCGGCAAGCTTGTATTACATCTGATTCTGCACCTTGTATGCTACACCTAAGCTCCTGAAATAGGAAGAGTATGAGAATTCTAATTAATAACAAGATAAGAAAGAACCTGAAGAAAAAAAAAAAGAAAAAAAAAAGGCAGACTGTCGTACCTTACTGAAGTATCGCTGGATAAGGCATTCCTTCAATACACCACACATACCATAAAAGTATAACAAGTTCAGCAATACCTGCAAATTCAGGAGTTCACCAAATCTTAAGCAAACACGTGACTACGTGAGCATGCAATTAATTTTGTGTCACTTCATTTTTCTTGGCCAATTATTTTCCGTCAGGAAACAACTATTTTAGCCATCAGTTCAATCCGTTCAGACTGAAATACTTAAAAGATGGTGAATAAAATTGCTGAATCAATCTATTCTTACTGTATGGACCATGACTAGAAAAACAAAACCCACTCCCCCCTAGGATCATACTTCCAAGAGGGCTACAAGTAGAAGGTCGGACATCCACTCAACTGGATCTTAACTATGGAGTGCAAAGTAACACAGACATTCAGCTATCCCATTTTGCTGGTTTCAGTATAAATTTATGCAATATGCCATACCATAATTAAGTTACTAACATGTTTTAATTTGATAAAATGTTTTATGGCCCTTCATGTCAGCATCCATGTTCGATAGGGATGCTTGTGAAGAAGCTTCACACTGTGAGTGCAGATTCTTATTATAATTATGAATTCAAATTGAAAAAGAATATGTGAGCAGTGCCTCATATATATTAAATTTCTACAATCACAAGCAATATCAACTTGATAGTGGTAATTATTACCTTGTTGTAGAGCCATTCAGTCCATGAAGGTACTTTGCAGATAGGAGACACAAGAATTAACCCAAGCACCCGTTCTTTATACTTCATCTGACAATTGGAAGTTATGAGACAATTTCAAAATCATAATATTACAATATGCCAAACAATAGCTGAATATCAGTAACTTACTGCAAACAGTGTGAGGATATAAGCACCAGCTGTTACACCCATGCACAGGACCTCTTTCAACCTGATTTTAAGAAGAAAAGAAAAAGATATAGAACTTAGGAAGACTGCAAGTGAAAACTGTAGCAACATGTGAGTTTTTTAAGTTCTCACTTTGTGTATGGATTAAATGGGATGAATGATCAAATCCTCATAAATCCTGATGCAGAGTGAATATCCTCACATTTGTATTGACTTGATCAACTTATCCTAAGATTCAAATCATATCAGCTACATGATTGTTCACAACTTGCCCTTTTATAATGTTTCCACTTTTAATGAAAAATTAAGATTCCAGATTCCAAGGTGACATCAAGTTATCTAATTTTGCAGAACCATTAAACAATTACCAGTACAACGAGCTTGATATTATGACTGCACACACACGTGGTTACATTTGGATAATAAATACATTCTATGTGGCAGAACATTTTATAGAATTGCACATCAAGGAATTTGTTAGAACATTTTTTAAAATGTCTCCTCTACAAATCACAATACAAAGTTGCCTCTCTCGAATTGAAACAGACAATATATAACTTGGTAGTAGGGGAAACTTTAGGCAGACTATGCCAAAGAAGCAAACCAAAAATGCATATATAAGCAGTCATAATCACATGTGATACTAAGCACAGGAAGTGTAATTACTTGAATCAGTGAAAAACTAAACAGTTAAACAGGTCATAAGAATTTACTCAAAGAAATCAAGCACTTCGACAAGCTGGTCTGCGAGGTCATCCACACTAAGCAGGGGAACATCTGAAGATATCACATCAGCTCCCAACTGCAAACACTCTTAAACAAATGGGGAGGAAGACTATATTAAAACCCTTACAATGTTGTACAGCTTTCAATGAATTGTATATATACCACATTATTTTGAAGGTCCAAGGGTAAAGATATGAGATACAGATAACTGACCTCATGTCCTGGCGCATCAATGTGGTAAATGCAAAAGTTATGAAGCAGCAAAGAAGCTGCATCTGAGCAAAAGAAGAGGCCTTGGAAGCAAGACGTGTCTGTTGAAAGGTTTATTTTCAGAAGAAGAAGAAAAAACATCAATCAGAAGCCACATTAACAATTTGGAGTCTTGGACTAAATAATAAGATCCTTCCTCTTTCAAATAAAATATGAAGCATACAAGACACACACAGTTGCTGGCATAACCTTGTCGATAAAGTTTGGATTAAACAGCAAGATCACATTCATTTTAAGTTAACCTGGATTTTAGCATGAAAACACTAAAAAACCCCAAGAAAGCATATAACACTCAAACATTGAAGAAGTTCGGATTACACAGAAAAACCTTTTCAATAAAGTTCGTATTAAACAAGACGATCACAATCATTTTAAGTTAACCTGAATTTTAGCAAGAAAACACTAAACACCCCCCAGAAAGCAAATAACACTCAAACATTGAAAAATTCAGCCTTTTTCCATTACAATTGGATCAAAATAATATAAAAAGCAATTACAACTGCCCCTAAGCTTCCAGTCCAAACAAGTCAAACAGTCCAATGAATTCAGCATATGCTCAGTTTCAATTAAACAAACACTCTATAACCACCCTAAAAGATTATAGAACTAGAATCAACAATAGCAATAAGAACAAGAACAGAAGCATACAATTGAGAGCAACATCTGGGTATGTTATCAAAGCAGGCTTTCCTTGATCCCCACAAACAAACACAGAGACTGAACCTTTGCTTGTTTTCACCACACATTCCTGCAAAAAAAAAAAAAAACTTATTAACCAAACTAAAATGAAAACGAAAACCCATTAAAGAAAGCACAAAAACAGAGCAAGGAACTCATAGAAGAAGCATATATGTAAAGCATTGAAGTGAAAGATTGATGCTTCCTTGGTGCATTTTTGAAATTTAATTCATTTGCTTACCTTCCCTCCTAAGGGTATCATATCAATGTCAATGGAAACTGAGTCACTCGACTCGCCCATGACTCGGTCACTAACTAACTCTTTTAACACCAAAATCCTAAAAAGCTTCTGCACTCTTCTTCATCTTCGGATTCTTTTTCTCTGTGATTTTATTTCTGAATAACGAAACACCCTCAAGTAGTAAAGTCGTTTGTTTTGGACAAAATGACTATTTTCACCTCTTGATTGCTTGTCCTGGTGTTGGTTTTGGTGTGCCAGTGACCGTTGGAGTGGGCTAATACTGTCAGTTCGGGAACTTTTGCGGTGTGTAAGTGGGAAATCATAAGACGACGTCGTCACCTTGCCACGGAGGTTAGGGGCGCCGAACAGGTTACTAGATAGAATGACATGGGCTGTTCTGTAATTTCCTCCGAAGCATATTACAGCTGTGTGACACCTGGACGCCGCAGAAAATGAATATCTGACCTAATTTGTCATGGCACGCCAGCTCATCACAAACCAGCCCATCCATTATTCCATTTTGCTAAATGGATATAAAGTTTTATTTTCATTTCTTTTTGCATTAAGATTTAAATTTATCAAAATATAATATTTTGTCCGACACTCCGACCCGATATATAATTTTTCCTTTTTACGTAATCAACGTAATATTTCAACTCATCAATTTTATGCCAAGGCTTATTTTGACAAACTAAATTTTAACGTGGAAAACTATAAGTTTGTAGATTTTATTTTTCAATACATCTCAATTGATCTTAGGTCAAGTACTCTCACAGAAGGGACTCTTAACATTTTAAGCTATACGCTTGTAAAATGAATTAGGTTGAGATTTGATGCTTCTGAATATGTAATTTGCAAAGTAATGAGTAAATTACAAGGAATGCACAAAGTAAACCTGATTTGACAGGAGTGATTAGCGGAGCTGTATTATCACTAATACTGTTTAACCCATGTTAGGCTTTCTCCCCAAAAAAAAAAACATGTTAGACTTGCACACGTGTGGCTTAGGGAGCGGTCGGTCACGTCACGCGAGCTTGTCGGTCACGTAGGCGACGCGCCGTCTACTATGAATGCACATGTGGGGATTTTGGACCCATTTCAATAAGCTAGTGGTCTGCAAATGGGGTAGCAATAGTCCAGAAGCTGTAGCTTTCATCTCCAGCAATGAAATGCTCTGGCATTCGCTTCAGTCTGAATAAGCATTTCAGTCCCAAAATCCAAAAAGATTTCAAAATATGTAGATTTTTTTTTTCGGTGTGAAATTATGATAAAGCCTTTTATGTTACAGCCTAATACATCCACTGTTAGTTAATTGAGCAACTTGAGTAGTAGTGCTCAAGCGGCAAAGAGTTGGTTAGCTACCTTACCTCTCCTTGTGTCCTTCTTAGGCTTCTTACACATCCCTACACCAATTTGTTATCCCTACACCAATTTGTTATAATTGTTCACAACCAATCAATACGTGCATTACATAATAAACTGAAAGACGTATACAGACCTTGAGTGCCTTTGGGGAGGGTACTTAGGTAGTTAGGTTAGGTGTATAAACAACTGTCTAGCCATACAGAATAAAGGGTGGTCACCTAATGCAGCTCAAAGCTCATAAAAGAATCAGTACAAGGAGAGCCTTGAATGCCTGAATGCTTTTAAAAAGTTCAAAATGAATGCTTCAACTCAACATTGTGATTGAGACGACAGTTGGTATAAATGGCATTCATATCTTGAATCTGTTCTGAACACATAGAAATTTGTCACAAGCTATGCCTAAACTCAAAATCAAAGCTACTGATATAAATTAATGAAGGTAAGAAGTTCAACTGTGGTTCAGGGGAGTAATTTCTACATTAAGAAGAAATGAATAGAGAAAACCGATATCACAAACTCGCGGTCAAAAGTCTACAATGAATTTCTGAACTGTGAGTCCCTTCGGGGACATCCGATAACTTCTGAACTCTGATGCAATGAAGCACCATGTGTTGCTAGTTTCAATCAGACAGGTTCCTCTACACAGAAATCAAACTTGAAACAATAGTTGAAGTCTGTCTTCTAATCCCAGTTCTTGTTAATACATTGTACTATTGTAGAAAATAGTTTTCAAGGCTTCAAGAAAAAGATCAGTACACCATTTGCCCTATTTCCTTTAACCCTTTCACCCCCAACATAAGGCAGCATGGGGATCCTATCGTAATTCTACCCCTTCACATTTCTTCAACAATGTATACCTTTCCACCTTATAGCAACTGCAGTCGTTTTGAAATCAAAAAAGTATATATTTCCAGACCAAACTCTTGTTACTTTCCTATTTTCTTCTATAGTCTATGTGAGATTTGAACTCTTTGAACCACTCCCAAACAATAGAGCTTTGTCAGCACAAGCTACACAAAAGCTGTAATCTTGACATCGACAATGTAAAACAGTAGATAAGACGTCAATGAATTACATACTTAATGCTATACTACTCAAAAGCTCTCATCCCACTCCTAGTTATAGAACATCATTCACGCACCATAGTACTTCATGCTTCGTATATCATATTACAGACATAGTTCACTGATGATCAAATTCAATCATGAAAAGTTGTAACAAGCTCAGAAAGCACTGAAAAAAAACAGTACAAGTATACGCACATGAATTTGCAACTAGCTGAAAAATTTGCACAGCAATGATATGGACATAGAATTCTGAGAAGTAAAAAAATTTAAGAATGAAATTAACACTGTATGGAGGATATACAACCAGTAAAAACAAAAATTGTCTGTTCTATTTTGATTGCTCAAGCTACTCATGAGGAGAAACAGAAGCAAAAATGGTAAGAAAGAACAAATGACCATATCTAATAATTTCTTTTGTGGTAATGCAATCACATAATAGCTGATAAAATCATCACTCACTAGAGGTTGTCTTCTGTTAGCAATCTATGGAGAACTTCCAACTTCCTCTATTCGTTCTTCCAAGCATACAGAATGAGAGAGAATCCTAGCCCTTGTGACTTGCTATCTGAAAATCTCTGCGAAAATGACCACTGCAAGGCACTTGGATCAGAGTGTGGTTGGCCAGACCACAACTTCTCGGCAGAGAGGCATGTCTTGAACATAAAAACAGCATTTCCAGGTGATGTGCCAAAGAGCCAATTGTGCACATCCCAGAAAACTTCAACTGCAAGTCCATCAACCAAGATGGTATGATTCCCCCTAAACTTCCACCGAAGTCTCTTCACTTGCATCACCGTCTTACTGTCTACACGAACCATGAGGCATGGATCATTGACCCCAACAGTGTCACATTCAATCACAAGATCATGAACTTGACCATCATTACAAAACCGAGCCTTTGTGGTGAAGACCTTCTTGCCGAAAATGTGCTCTCTCCTGGCAATGCAAACTGCATTAGAAGATGCAGGGATGGCACTAGTCTTTTTGAAAGCTTCTTTTCTCATATCTCCGAGAAGGAGAATCATCTGCCGCTCCACCACAATTCCCACATAAAATCCCTCAAAGGGTTCAGGCCCAGATCCGAATTTTGCAGAAGAAAGGTCCCAATAGATATCAACTTTACTAGAATAAGCTTCTAAACTCTTGGACCCTCTTCTCTTGGAGAACAACCAGGGTTTAATATCAACCTTACAAAGACACTGATTCGACGAATCATCTATCCCAACACTAAGGCCCTGACCCATCAAATTCCTACTCCATGTAACAGTAATCAAACAAGACCGGCCACGCAACCGGCATTGATAAACACAAGTAACCAAATTCTGGGCAGTTCTACTAGTATTATTATTTGATGAAGAAGAATCAGCAACTTGAACCCCATTTTCACCAAAACAAGATGGGAAATCCCTCATTTTCAAGCCAACACTTCCTCTCTGGAATTTTCACTAACAGATTGTGCCCTTATTCAACCAAAGCAAACACAATACAAAAGCACTCAGAATTGAGCTAAACATTAAAAGATGAACGCATCACCAAAAAAAAAAAGGCAGAGTAGGAGTGCCAAGTAAACTCTTACCTCAATTGATTGATCAGAGACAAAACCCAGAAATCTATCTCAGAAATACTTCAAAATCTGACCCTCCAGCTTTGATTTAATCTGGTATGCAAGCTTTTGATTCATCACTGCACAAAACCCATTACTCTAAGCTGAAGCAGAGCAACAGAGAGACCGCATCTGAAATTAAAAAGACAAACTTGGGAAAAAATGCAGGTTGTAAACACATCACAGAAGAGAAGCAGACAAAAAAGCAGACTTGTTTCACTATCAAAACCAGACCAGATAATTAATAACAAAAATCCAATCTTTTCTCTCAAAACAAATTATAAATCACAAAAGCGATACCAAAGAGAATATGAAGAAACAGAATACAGCGGAAAAAGAAAAAGATGCATACCTCAAGATGGTGACAGCTTGTGTAATCTTATGAAGGAGAAGCAAAAAGAGGGCAATATAGCAACTGGGTATTGCTGTAAAGGATGGTTTTTCAAAGATTACTCTACACTGAGAAAAAGAAAAAGGTTCTCACTTTCTCTCTCCACCCCTCTCTCTCTCTCTAGACTTTGCTTTAGCTGACATACCCACATGAGATACAAAGAAGCCAAAAAACAAAACTGAACCCAATTGAGAAGTTTTCTCTTCTCACATCTTATTGGAAGAGAAAGATAGAGAGAGCTGTTAGTGCAAAATGTTCGATTGGATTGAAACCTCTCTCGGTTTCATGGAAATTAAGGTAAACACAAACGGCAAAAACAGAATGAGGAAATGAAAAAGCTTTTACTCTCTTCTCTATTTGTGGGTTTTCAATTTTGAGTTTAAGTAAGAGAATGAGAGAGAGTAGAATAACAGTTTTGGGGAAGTGGGTCCATCACCGGCCATGGAAGTGCAGGCACGAAGTGCCTAATATTACTGCTTATTTATTTTTTGTTGATTACGTTTTTTTTTCTGATTATTGATGTAATTAACCTGAACAGAGTCGACATATGTGGACAGTTTGACAGTGCAGTTGCAGGTGAGGAATGGACTTTGACCGAGACACAATTCCAGTAAAGTCTTTATCAACTGATTCACTGCCGACCCATTTTAGTAATTTTGCATCCTCTCTCTCTCTCTCTCTCTGGAAAATCTTTGTGAGGGAGGATTTGATTCTAAAGAGCGGTTTGGACAAATGGATTAGGCAAAGGGTTTGCTTTATTTTGCTTTTACACTAAACAAATCTCAGCGTGGTAGCGCGTGAGAACACGCTCCGGCTGATCTACCTCTTTTGATTTCACATTTTGTTTGTTTTTCTGTTTGAGTGCATTTGCTTGCAGCTCTACTACATAAGTACATATCATAATAAGTGACAAGTATAAATGTGTTTCATAACAAAAATGTCTTGTAAATCACGTTTTAGTTAGTAAATTGTATAATGTGGTCACGTTGATAATAGTAGAATGTCATTAGAACCGGCTTTAAAATACGTACTTCTCTTTAAATGATACATGATTTATTATAAATCAATTACACAAGTATCTAATCTCAAAAAATCACGCAAATTAGTACTTAACCTACAACTATGCTATATTTGATGTTAGATATATAGACCTTAATTCATTATGCACGAAGGCCTATATATCTACTAGATCTTAATGTTATATGCACAAAGAAAGCTGAAAATAAGTTAAAAAAACATATAAAAATTGAAATTGAAAATGGAAAAGACTTGGTTCGACTCCTCTCTTATTCGTTACATTCGATGGTATATTTTCATGATCTGAACCGTTAATATTTTCAATTAACCTTTAAAGATCATGTCTGCAAAAAATTATCCAAATTGAAGACTATTAACTCATCCATTTGTTGAAAGTTAATATCAAACAAATGAACGGTTTTGGTGAAAGTTAATATTCTCATTATCAACCGTCTATTTGTTTGATGTAATTGCATGAATAAACGATTTCCGTTTAAGTTAAATTTTTGCAAAGATGATATTCAAATGTTAATTTAAAAGATGAACGGTTCAGATCATTAAAATAGATCATCAAATAAAAAAAAAAAAAAAATCGGACACATTAGGTTCGACCCTAAGTTTTTTCCATTGAGAATTAAACTTAAAAGAAGGGAATTAAAATAAAAAATTTAATGATTTTTTTTTCTCTAAGGCTACAACATGAGTTCCTTCATGCCAATATCATATTGGGTGAGGTTGAGGCAAACATGGATTATGGATATGATTATCTTAAATATCATGTTAACCATAACATTGGTCCAAATTTTTAGATTATTATTAAATGTTTCTTTTGTCAAATTATTATTAAACGGAAAGAATTAACAAGAACGTTAGGAGGGAGAAGCTCTCGTTTCTCTCTCCTCTTTCCTTTTCAGGCTCCTCCTCCATTTTCTTTCCCCTACCCTCTCTAGTGGTAGTCCTCTGATCCGACGGTGGCAGGTTTTGTAAATCTTTCTCACCCAACCTTTTTCCTCCTCAGATCTCCCTCCTCTTAACCTCCCAACCTTCCTCTCCTTTTGTTCTTTCTTCCATTTTTCACTCCCTTCTCTGTTTTGGCCTACTTTCCCAAACCTCATCCTCTTCCCATGGTTTTTATCCCACCCCCCTCCTCAGCAATCACCGACAAAAAATTGGGCGTTTTATCGCCAATATCCCAGAGGCACGTCGGCGTTTCCGCTGCTGCCTCTCTCGTTATCTCCTTTCTCTTTTTTATTTCTTTGGTTCCCTGGCTCTTCTCAGGCATCTTTTTGTCTGGTTCGGTGGCTTTGCTCGAGGTGTTCTCTGTTGGTTTGGGGTTTGGTTTGCAGGTCTCTGTTGTGTCTTTGGTCCACCTCTGTTATGGTGTTTCTTGGTTGGGTTGATCTGGTCGTTTTCCATGCTTTTGGTTGCTGCTTCGTTTGCCTCCGTCCATCTTGCGGTGGTCTGGCCTGTGGCGGTGGCGGTGGCGGTGGCAGTGATGTTGGCCTTTCCCCTCTTTGAGGGTTTGCCTCCTACATGGTTTACTTTTAGTTGGGTTTGTCTACTTTTTATCTTTGGTTATAAGCTTGGCCCATTCTGAGGTTTTTGTTTGTAAAGTTTCCTTTATTAATAAAGATACCTTTCACCGTCAAAAAAAAATTATTATTAAACGTTTACATAATCATTCTTTTTCAAACATGTCATGAACTCCTAGTCCTGAGTCCTGACACACAGAACCAATACAAACAAAACATGTGTCAGGGATAAAAAAATGGAGGTACTTAAATAGAAAATAAACTTAGAAAAACAAGTTTTGATAGCGATTCTACATCGAGCCCAAAGGAAGGAAATGCGTCACCACGTGCTTGGCGGCGCGTGAAGATATAAAACAGAAGAGCTTTGCTCGTATAATGAGGACAGCGAGAATTATTGGAGTGTGATATGAAACGTGGTCTTCACGTGTACTTTGTCTATGGTAGGTTATTAGCGTTACGGCCCAATATTGCATCCTCTCATTATTACAACTATCAACTGTGCCCGCGTTTCTTGCGAGTGATGTTGTGCGGTTAATGAAAAATTGGTGAGTTTAAAAAAGTAATGGTCGTTTGGTTACTTTTTTAATTTTACAGTTTTGTTTCTTTATATATTTTTTGGCTTGATTTGTTAATTATATTACAAAAGGGTATTGTTGGTAATCTGAATATGGTAAAACTTTTGACACCAAACATTTTGTTTCACTATAATAGTAGAGATAAACCTCAAAAAGCTCATTTCATATCCAAAAGATCAATCATGTATATCGAAAAAATGACTAAACGATGTTCAATTTGATTGGTACTTTGCATAAATGATCTTTAAAAAATAATTTATTAAATATAAAATTTATATTATAAAAATATAAAATAAAAATTTGCTAATTAAAAATAAGACGAAGGTTAATGTTCATCGTTAGATGCGATTTCTATTTGTTTCTATGTTTTAATTGGTACAAGTCCCCTTTGTTTTTTTCTTGGTTAATTGATTATAGGCTTTCTCATTTAGTAGGGAAAATGTAGTTGTCACTTTAATAAGACATAGAAGATGAAAAGTGCATGAGTAGGGACTAGGGATTCCCGATCAAAAAAAAAAGGGACTAGGGATTGAGTGTGTTCAAAAAGATAGATAAGAGGCAAGCACATATAACAGCTTTGGAAAAAAGCACTTCAAATATATCCAATAAATTTTGATGCATCGGTGAGTTTGATGGTAATAATCAAGCAGCAAAGTGTTTTGGTCTCCGAAGCTGAGAAGCACAAACTAAGCTTAGATACATTGGAGGTTGTTTTCCACTTTTCCTATTGGCTGTTTTCGATTTGATGTGAAGGTTGTAGCTCTTAAACAAGGGTTTATTTTTTTGGTTACATTAAACAAGGGTTTATTAATTTCGTGTACAACAAAAGATGACATGTATAGAGCTTAATATTAATTAATTAATTTAGAGAGTATTATTAATCGTGCAGGTATGAGATTCAAATGCAAGCGCTCACAATCTATAGTCATTTGACATATTTTTTTTCGAGAAGCAAATATAGTCACAGTCTCACAGATGTGTTTATCGACTCAGGACATCTATGGTCATTCATGATTCATGTACTTGAGTTAGCTAGCTAGGTTGTTCAAATTTATTAGCTACAGTTGTAATTTAATTGATTTGAATTTTGTGGATACAAGGCAGAAACAGCCACTACCATATCATATATACCTTATTGCATAAGTCACTCTAGCTTCTATTTTGGTCTGATACCACGTACATAATTAGATGAATGAAATTATAATCTTAAGTTAATTATTTATACAGCGTGCAATGAACTATAATTAGGGAATTAACATACGTACGAAAAAGATCGACCAAAGAAACTATAATGAAAGTGAGTAGTGTGGGTCTGTTTTCTGTCTAGCTAGCTCTGTGAACTTTTTAATTTATACTAGCATCGCTTGCATATCTATCATTTCGGTGATCTTTTTACGCCCTTTCCTCTATTGGCCACTAACGAAAAAATCATGTAGGGAATGCTTACATTTTGATGGTGTTTGTTGCAGAAAAAGAGAAGGAACAAAGTGGGGGGGAAAAGAAAGTCGACAATGTTAAATTCCAAGAAAAGAATATTGTACTTCAGATTCTTTTTTCTCGCTCTCTAGTCTCTAATTGGCCGAGAATATGAAATTTATCGGTTCTTTACTTTAATTTATCAGTAATCAACTAAATTTATTAGCTTAGAAACAAACTCCTCATTAGTTAGTAGGGTACTGTCCTCGAGCTTCCTTGGGTAGTAAATCATCTACTATATATCTTCTTGATTCGATCATCACAAGTAAAATTCGATCGTCTACTATCTTATTCTTGTATATGCATTATTACATGCAAACCATGCAAGGCGATCATATTCATTGGATTTGCTTCCTTTAGAGAATAGAAAACAAATCAAATAATACTAAAATTATAGGGTCAAATTTGGTGATAAATGTTAGAATCTGATCGTATTAAACCATGCATTGCATCCAAGTCGATCTTGGTGTAGTAAGGGAAACAAGAATGGTGAAAATGCAAAAGTTTCTTTTGTTTTTCTTTGCTACCATGGCTATACCTGTCATGGTAGCAACCTCTGGTACTCTTCACATCTCTCTCTAGCTCGATCTCTACACTAGTTCTCCTTGTGTTTTTTTTTTTTCTCTTTTTACACGTTACATATCAACCAATGCCCGTCTGCACTGAGTGTTATTTGCACTCCTAATTTATTAGTTTGACACCCTTCATTCCAAAATATTTAGTAGTTTAAACTTGTAGTAGGAATAGCATTGCTATATAATTTACTGAGTCAGTTAATTAATCAGTAATATTGATTTAATTTTTCAATGCAGATCAACTAGTTAGATCCTTTTTGCTATGAACCCTGCTCAGCCACCTTTGGAGATGTGCAGTACGTGCAAATCAGAGTGCGGCGCAAAACACTTTAGGTTCGGAAATTGCTTTACTCAAGGCGGCCAATTTCGTTGTTGTTGTACTCCTTAAGAGGCTTCGAGACAGAAGATTAAAATGATTGTTAATTAGAAAATTAGTTAACTATATGCCACACCAAAGCATGCCCTAGCCTATCTTTCATGTACTACTTCTAAGTTCTAACTTCTAAACGAACTCGATTCCATCGAATTAATGCCAATGTTCTAAAAGGCGCTAGGCGCTAGGCGGGCGATGACCCACAGCCTATAGCCTAGGCGAGGATTAGGCGGCGATCTTTTTTTTTTAACATTTAATTAATGAAAATATATGTAAAATATATTTTAATATTTGCAAATACTCAAATATAAATAATTAGCACAGTTCAAATTTGGACTTTGAATCTTTGGCTTTGGACCTAAGAGTATTGGGTGTCCAAAATAAATTGTATTTGGGCTAGTCAACAAGTCAACAAGCCCATCAAAGCCCAATTTGACAAAGTCAAATTTTTTTTTTTCTCTTCTCTTTTCTTTTCCTCTTTCTTCTTTTTTCTTCCTTTCGTTTCTTCTCTCAGAAAGAACCCATTTTTGTTTCTTTTGTTTTCCTGTGCTTCTCTTCTTCCCGTATGCTTCTTCTCTCATTTAGAGCAGAGAGAGATCAAAGGAGCTCGATCAGTCGCCTACCTCAAAAGCCTAGGACAAAGGCGAGGCGTTTTTTCATAGCCTATAGTCTAGGCGACGCCTTTTAGAACACTAATTAATGCATATATCTATATATATATATAGTTTTTTTTCTTGGTGCAATTGCATACTCATAGGGATGCGCAATTAGCTGACTAGCATTTGGTCTAGTAAATACGTACGACATTAATTTATCTCCAACAAAAAGTTGATAGAGGTCCTAATTGAATATGAGTTTTCCCTCCCTCGGCCTTGATATGAAAAAAAAGGAATAAGGATGCAATTAGCCAATTATGATTTAACGCGCTCTATTATTTCGATCAGCTGTTTGAGGAAGGATTCCAGGAGAAACTCGCATTCAAATCCATCAAAGCTTCAATCTTCAAAAGTTTCATTCGCAAAAGAAGAAGCCTCCGTTTCTCATTCTACCCAACGTACCTATAGCTAGCTAGCTGATTTCATTTGGAACATAGATTAATTTGCAAGATACATTGAATTTGCTACGCAAAGGTCTTTTTTAGATATTTGCTTGATACAATTAGCCGCTCCTATATATTAGTCGTCCATTCTCTCGAGAAGGATATACGAATTTGGCACCAAGAAAGCGATCTGCACTATTCTGGTTGAGTCTTCCATTAGGACTTGACCGTTGAACCTTAGTCTCGATCTGTTTGGCGACGGGACAGTGATTAATATAGCTTATGCGCTCCTTCAATGTACCAACTGTATGACTAGGGTCTACATCAAAAACTGTGATTAGTGTATCATCTTCAGAAACAATATTCACCTTGAAATTACTCCTGCATGAAAATTTTGCCAAACATGCATTAATCACATATTCAAAGTTGGAATTATTCAATTATATTTGATTTTTTTTGTAGTTATACCTAGTTTACCCAAGTCAATAACCTTAGGAGGTGTAGACTTTCATATATGCATGCAAATTGGGACCTTTTACATATTGAAATTTGCTAGCTAGGGCTGGATAGTAGCTAGACATTATTTACGTACCTTGTTGCAGTATTACTAGGTCCTGCTTCACCAACTCCCCCTATGCCACCCTCCGCCGCCCAATTTTGCCACCATCTGCTCGGTCGAAAAATTAACGCAATAATTAGGAAACTTAATTTTTTTTACCAAAATTAATAATTTTCATTAGATCAATAAACTTACGGTGGCTGGTGCTCGTTAAAGTCGCATTCAGTCGATCCAAAGAAGGGATTAGCATTTGTCTGCGGCAGAGCATCGGACTTATCCCAAGTGCTAATAGTAGGATTCATGCCCAGGTGCCACTCATCCCTAAAATATGAACAAGGAAAGATTACACAGTGTTCTAATAATAATAAAAACATTAATTATTCATGCATGTTAATTAGAAACCCTAGCTACGTCAAGTTCGTGCATACAAAACTTACAATTCATCTGCATTCGGGTTTAGATTTTGTTGATTCATTATAGGTGGATCGTTCATCATGCTCGGATTTGGGTTCTGATCACCGGCCACAAACAGTGGAGCAATCGGGATAGAATTTAAAATTACACCGAACGGCCCATAATTCACAATATTAGCATTCATGCCCTGGTTTAGGTTATCATCCATCTCCACGCTGAAAAAGAAAAGAAAAATATTAAAAATAAGATTCTAATAATAATTAAAGACATCATTAATGTTAAGGTATATATAATGATGAGCTGCAAGCAGTGATAAACTTACGCTGCATTTAGATTCAGGTTGTGCTGATTCATTAGAGGTGGATCGTTGATCATCATGTCCGGATTTGGGTTATAATTCAAGTCGAGATTGAGATTGTATATATGTGCATTATCATCAGCCACCAAATGTTCATGTACATCGAACCTATATTTATATATAATCAGAACATGCTTCTATTAATCAAAGAATATCAACCATGCAACCAATTAAGAAGAACAAAAATGCAAATTAAACCAATTAAATCTACATAGCTACTAACTAACCTAGCTAGATTGAAAACCAAGAATCTAATACAAAAGATGAATATACACTTACATGCCATCTTCCACGTTGTTAATGTTATTAGCATTGCCTGCACCTGCCTGTGTCTCAGGGGGATTCTGTGCCCTAAAAAAAACCAAATAAGTAGAGTAAAAAAACCATGCCAAACTTTAAGTGAATCTTTTCCAAAGTTGAAAAAAGAGGAATTTAGCAATCTGAAAATAATAATGTACGTACTACATATATGCTTCGAGAATATTAATTTATATAATCAATCACGTACCCAACATGGTTACCATGACCGTCAAAGTTGATGCTCATGTTACTGGCGGAGCCACTCTCGGTGGGCACCGGCGACAATGCCATGAAAAGTCTGTCATCATTATCGAGCCCATAAGCCATCACTGTGATGTTATCGTTGAGTAGTTCAAAGTTCAACCCATCGGGTGCAAATTGCAGGTGTTGATACCTTGCTGGGATTCGATAAGTCTCTTCAATCCACCTTTTAATCTCACCGAAGGTAATATTTCCATCTCCAATAGGCGCGTCTATCCTAAAGTTAATCCACATCTTTACTCGATCAGCTAAATATATTTGTGTACGTTGAGATGTTTGTTCTTAACTCGATCTATATATATACCTATTTGTAGGGGGTTGAATCCCTAATCCTCAAAGGCCATCAAGTTAATTAATAAGCCAAAATCATTGCCAGATCTCGTCTTGATTCTACAAGTGAAATCAGGAAGGTTGAAATTTGCTTCCCAATGACAATCCCAACTTAGACTTAGGGTCCTAATTGGGATAGATAATTAATTAACTTAATCAAAAGGAACTTAATTTAGAGAGGAATCTCTCTTCTTTGGCCAAAAAAGGAAATAGATGTTATTGCCTTTGTGAGAGTTTCTTGTTTCGATTGCTTGAGGATAAATTTTTGATCATGAACCAAAATCTAAAAAAGGTTAATTAGTTGAGAAAAGTAGCTCTACAGTAGTATTAATTGTGGGGATGATAATATGCCAAATTGTATTTGTCTATGAACGCAACTCAGTTGCTTAATTGCTTTCCCATTATTAGTTAGTGAAATTTATTTGCTGACCATCGGTGGAGCTACTGCCATGACTCTCCGCCGTCTTACATACCTTCTAATTAAGCTCCGGCTCCAAAGAAAAAAAAAAGAGGAACTTACTATAAAGTTTGAGTTCAATTTGATTAGTGAGGCATTTTTATATAAATTTTTTTCATTTTTTTGTTTGGTACACTACACAAAAATCTTTGGAGGGTCAATTTGAACTTACTTAATCAGTGCCGGGTGCCCAAACTATACAATGTTTCAAAAAACTACCTAAACTTCACAAAATCCTAAATTCTATCCAAAAATCTAGTGATTATACAAGGAGATGTTAGTAACTGAGTCTTGAAAATGTTGCAAAAACCAAAAACCAAGATAGAGAAATCAGGAATGAGTTAGACTTAAGATAGTTTTTTTTTTTATATTAAGAATAATAAAGTTGCAAAAAGTACGGTAAACTGATCATTGACTTTTGACTTAGGGAAGGTGCTGAGTGTTCCTTGAGGCTTCAGTTTTGTGGCGCATTATCGTTACAGGCCTAAATGGCCTAATCACATTAGCAATGAAGCACTCAATTAAGCAGCAGCCTCCACTTCCCAAGTTCCTCACTTTATCCTTCCTCTTACAATAATGGTCTCATCCTCAGAATGAATGGTGGGTCCTTCTCCCACATAAATTTATATATAGAAAGCCGAGCATATAAATGTTGTTGGGTTCCTCCAACCTCACTCTCACAACAAGACTCAGTTACGTGACAAATTCTCACCCTCAGCATCTCCTCTACTTCTGATGCTCTTTTATCTCACAATCTCACATAGTTAAAAACCCATTTCATTCATTTCACTCTCTCTTTCTCTAGTGCTCCAGAGAGAAAGAGAGAGAAGAGAGCTCAATTTGAAGTTGTTTGTTTTCTGCTATGGCTTCTTGGGTTCTTTTACCGGTTGCTCCGGTGACCGGTCGATGCCTGGTGGCTCCTGTGAGGTCTCAGAGGTCCTCCTCCATCTGGGTTCGCTCTTCTCTCGACACAAATGTCTCTGACATGAGTGTAAATGGTAAAGTTTCCATCTTTTTGAACTCCAATGTTACAATTCTCTGTCTTTATTGATGTTAGTGTATTTTGATTTCTGGGTATTCTTCCTTCTAGAGATTATGATGAAATTTGATGAATGAATTTGTGATAAATTGACATTCTGGACTTGGTTATTGCTTCCTGGAGTTCAATTTCAGTACTTTTGAACTAACCAATTTACTCCTACAGAGTAGTGGTTTTGTGTTTTGGTTTGGTTTTGACCCTTACAAATCAGAGATGAGCATTTGCATGAACAATTAAACAAATGAGTGGCAAATGGGTTAATCAGAACATATTTTAGTTCCAGAATACAACATTATATAGCTGTGTTGATGTCAGATAGAATGAAAGACTATAACTTTAGGTTGAATTGTTGAAATGTCCATAAGGGATTAGACTACTTAATGATGTTCATCCATTAAGTAGACAACTTTACTGTTTGAGCTACTACTTCAGCATACTGAGATGAATGTTTCATCTGCCAGCTCCAAAAGGGTTGTTTCCACCTGAACCTGAACACTATCGAGGGCCGAAGCTGAAAGTGGCTATTATTGGAGCTGGGCTTGCAGGCATGTCAACAGCGGTTGAGCTTTTGGATCAAGGCCATGAGGTTTGGCCAATTTATTTTCTAGTCCTCCGTTTGCTCCCAGTTATGTCTGAATTGCATGTTGCTTTGATTTAATTTTATCACTTCAACATATGAATTAGATTATCAAAATGGGAATTTTTGACTGAAGCATTAAGCTCACTTCATCTTATTCTGTAAGGTAGTAACTTGTACAATAACTGATTGTCTCTTCCTTGGAAACCAGTTACATATATTCTTTATAAATTCTTCAGGTGGATATCTACGAGTCAAGGCCTTTCATCGGTGGAAAAGTGGGCTCTTTTGTTGATAAACGTGGAAACCACATTGAAATGGGACTCCACGTTTTCTTTGGTTGTTACAGTAATCTTTTCCGATTAATGAAAAAGGTGAACATATGTTGCTTCTTTGCACTGCCATGACATTTGATGTGCATGATTTTCTGTGAAAAGTCCTTATATAAAACAAAAAATGTGTTACTCTTTACAATGTTATCTCTAATAACTTTTCTTGAATCTCCAATTACACAGGTGGGTGCAGACGAAAATCTACTTGTGAAGGATCATACTCATACTTTTGTAAACAGAGGGGGTGAAATTGGTGGTAGGCTTTGGTGCTTGATCTTTTCATGATCAAATTGTCTTGAAAGTGATCATAAATCCTCTTTTGTTTGAATCTTTCCTGTCTATTTTATACGCCAACTTATATATTCATGAATTGATCATTTTCAAAGTACGCTAATTGTTAACTAATTTTCCATCCCAGAACTTGATTTTCGGTTTCCAGTTGGAGCACCCATACATGGGATTCTTGCATTTTTATCTACAAATCAGATTAAGGTAAATTTTCAGATTGCCACTGTCACTGACTTTACTGCTAGCATCATTGTGATGATGTCTCATTTCCATCCATGCTTTCCAATTGCTTTTTTATTTTTCGGATAGGCCGCATAGAAAATGAAGCACTGGTTCCACCTTGAATCAGGAAGAGATTGCATGTGTTGTGATCTTTGTTATCATTTAGTATATTTCTTGGAAGTGATTTATATGGTAACAGAGCTTATCCGGATTTCTGTCAATGCTTTACTTTATCATGTTTTTTAAGTGCAGACTTATGATAAAGCAAGAAATGCATTGGCTCTTGCATTGAGTCCAGTTGTCAAGGCTCTGGTTGATCCAGACGGAGCATTGAGGGATGTACGAAATTTGGATAGTGTAAGAATGAAAGCTACTTTAATCTATTATTATTGTGTACCTGTGCAACTTACTTGCCTGATTTTGTTTCTCTTTCTTTAACGTTTTTTGGTTTGTTTTCTTCATTTTCTTGCTTCAATGTAGGTAATTATTTTTTGCATAATTGTTTTAATTTAAAATTTTACTTGTTTCGTACAGATAAGCTTCTCAGATTGGTTCATGTCCAAAGGTGGCACACGCACGAGTATCCAGAGAATGTGGGATCCTGTTGCGTATGCTCTTGGGTTCATTGACTGTGACAACATCAGCGCTCGTTGTATGCTCACTATATTCACGTTGTTTGCCACCAAGACCGAGGCATCCCTGCTTCGCATGCTCAAGGGTTCTCCAGATGTTTACTTGAGTGGCCCCATCAGAAAGTATATCATTGACAAGGGGGGCAGGTATTTTAAATATAAGATCTTTACGTGGCAATTTTGAGATAATGGTTTATGTTTGTTCTTATATTTCTCCTATATCAGTTGGAATCTACTTTTCTGCTGGACAGGTTTCATCTTAGGTGGGGATGTCGAGAGATATTGTATGATAAATCTGCTGATGGGGAAACTTATGTCTCAGGCATTGCCATGTCTAAGGTAATTTATGTACCATGGTGCTTTTTTAGATACTGATATTCTATAAATGAAATTTATTAAAATCCATTGATTTGAGGTTTGGATTTTTTGTGTTGTTTTGTTTTATTTAGATGCTTCTGGTGGGAATTTAGGCTTCTTTAACTGTAGATACCTAATGTTTTCTTTTTATCTCAGGCTACTAACAAGAAAACTGTGAGAGCAGACGCCTATGTTGCAGGTTTGTGATTTGCTCTTCTTTCTTTCCCCTTCCTTGTTTCATATTTCAGGTGAATAATTTTGTATCTCAAAATATTTCGTTTGTTGATAGCATGCGATGTGCCTGGAATCAAGAGACTGCTTCCGCCCCAGTGGAGGGAATGGGATTTTTTCAATAATATTTATGAGCTAGTTGGAGTTCCTGTTGTCACTGTGCAACTTAGATACGATGGCTGGGTCACAGAGTTGCAGGATCTAGAACGGTCAAGGTGATTCTCGCCTATGCACTGAACTACTTGGCATGTGAAAAAGGCTTGCTTTTTTTATTCATGACCATGCAGAAAACTAATTCTGTGTCACTTCTCAACAAAAATAAGAAGGGTTTGCTTTGTGCTTGATAGGCAATTGAAGCAAGCTTTGGGATTGGATAATCTTCTTTATACTCCCGATGCAGATTTTTCGTGCTTTGCCGACCTAGCACTTACTTCTCCAGAAGATTATTACATTGAAGGACAAGGTTCACTTCTGCAGTAAGAAAACATGCCCTTTATTGTTGCATCGTTGTTTATCTTTTGATTTTATAAATGGGGATCAGACTAAATAAAAAAAGAAGAAAAAGGAAACACAGACCTCTTTATTTGACATGCAGTAACACTTTGAAGTTCTGAAACCAAGTCAATGTATTAATTATGAACTTCAATCATAGTTGTTTAAAATGTATACTAATGCTAGATTATACAACCATTCTTGATTTGGGTCATTCAGAAATAAATTCCATAAGGTATCATATCATCGTATTTCATAGTTGCTCTTTTATAATTTTGAATTTAATACTGGTGCTACTTCATCTTGCAGATGTGTTTTGACACCAGGTGATCCTTACATGCCTTTACCAAACGAAGAAATTATAGCAAAAGTCACGAAACAGGTATTAGCTCTTAAATAACACCTTTTTCAACAGGGAAGTTGAACTGCAATTGGAAGAAACCGATAACAGCATCAATTCTGAATGGTTTCTGAACATGTCATATGATGACTTTGTAATTTTTCTCTTTCCAATTCCAGGTTTTGGCTTTATTCCCGTCATCACAAGGCTTAGAAGTTACGTGGTCATCCGTTGTCAAAATTGGGCAATCTCTATATCGTGAGGCGCCTGGTAAAGATCCGTTTAGACCAGATCAGAAGACACCAGTGAAAAATTTCTTCCTTGCAGGATCATACACAAAACAAGTAAGATTACGCCACTGGTTTTGCTACAGAAGAAGAACGAGGGAAGAAATTGTTTCAAAAATTTTCATGGATGGTACCTTTTGTTTGCAGGACTATATAGATAGCATGGAAGGGGCAACTTTGTCCGGCCGACAAGCTTCTGCCTATATATGCAATGCTGGGGAAGAGTTGGTGGAATTGCGAAAGAAGCTTGCAGCCCAAGAGGGGTACACGAAAGCCACTAATACTACTGATGAGCTGAGTCTTGTCTAACACAATATTCTCATTTATTTGCTACGCACTGAGCAAACATTACCGACCCCGAAATATGTGGAGTCAGTTGGTGATTTCGATACGGAGTGCATTGCAAATGTTTTACATTATTTGTATAGAAAAGTTATAGTTCATGTAGAACTCTGTGATTTTCTGTTGGATGCAAACTGAGCAATCAGAAAGATTATCATTCTCAATAGCAGCAGACACACAACTCCATGAGCATTGAAAAACATAGCAGCTTGAACACATCAAGCACACAAGTTTATTATTCCAATACAAAGTTTCTGTACTAGTAAGTAGTAATTTTATCACAGATAGAGTAAAACAGAGCGCAAAATAGTTGATCACATAACTCACTTAGACCCATTCTCCAATTCTTGCTGAATGGCCTTGTTTGCAGCCTCAAGGTCTTCATCAAAGAACATATCCCATTTCCCATCCCACTTGATAAAGAACTCAGTATCTTCATAGTACTTGACTCTATGCACATCCCCAGCTGGAGTAAACAAGTAATCCCCAACAAGCAGATCGTACTTCTCCTTCTTCGTCAGATTCCACACACTCTTCTTCCCCTCCATCACAACCAAGTCGTGCCCGAAAGTGTGGTGATGAGCCGGCTCCACACTCCCGGCCTTGAACCTAACTATGGCCGATGTGGGACTCTCTCTCACTATCTTCATCGAACCACCGGGAATTATATCGATGGGATTCAATTCCCGGTTCTTCACCAAACAGCAGATAGAACAAGAGCTCTCCTCGGAAGCAGAAGCCGCTCCGATTTTCGGCATTTCCTTGATTGAGCTATCGAGGAAGGACTCTATCTCTTCCGGCCACGGCTTTGACTCCGACGCCGGACACGGCGCCTTGAACGGAGTCTTGAGCCACGAGTCGAGGATCTCGATCGCCGATTCCGGTGCAGTTGACATGCCGGAGACGGCGAGGACGTTGGAGTTGTTGATGGATCGGGCGTTGAGGGCATCGGAGGGGGAGAGACACGTGGCGGCGAAGACCCCCGGGAATTTGTTGGCGAAGATCGCGACGCCGACGCCGGTCCCGCAGGCCACGAGTCCGCGGGTTTCGATATCGGCGGTGGAGGAGGAAGAGGAGACTCGGCGGCCGACGTCGGCGGCGATTGAGTAGTAGGAGGAGGTGCCGAGGTCTTCGACGTCGATGTTGAGAGATCGGAGGTGGGAGACCAAGGTGTCCTTCAGAGAACAGCCGAATGAGTCGGCGCCGGCTATGATTTTCAGTGGGCGAGTGGTGGTGGATTCTGCCATTGTTGAGTCAAAGCTTGAGCCTTTGCGTTTCAGAGAGTGATCAAGTAGAGTTTTGGATAAAAATGAATTTGGACCTGACCTCAGTCCGAGTCCAAACAAGTCTTTGAGGTTCGCTTCGCGCTACTAGACTGTAGGACCCACTTGAAGGTAACAAGAAACTGTTTTCTACAGTTTCTTGCTTTCTTTCAACCCCAAATAACAAACTTTTCATTCCTCAAAAAAAAAATAACAAACTTTCCGGGTCCAAATTCGAACCGACCCGACTACGCACCTCTCCAACTGTATAACAGACTCGGGGGGCCAAAACAATGGCGGGAGTGTGTTGCTCTCTGAGTGCACGGGTTCCTCTGCTCTTACATCCCACGGTAACATGGAATTGAATTTTCAAGTTTCAATTTCCTGAATTTCCTGGCTGTTCTCGGTGTCTGTGTGATCCGTTTGTGACCGTCCGTTTTTCAGAGAATCCATGGCATCCGGTGCTCCTCCAGCAATCACAAGAGAGAAACTCCGCAGATATTGAAAGTCGCAGTGAGCGGAGTCACCGAGTTCCTCAGGCTTCTATCTTCGTTCAACAAAACAACCAGGTATTTTTCTTATTTAATCCCTCGCTTCATTTTCCATTTGGTTCCCCAGAAATTGTACAATGAGAAAGGCTCTGTCTTTGAAGTTTTCCCGCCACGTCTACTTGGTGCTTTCAATTAATTTTATGATTAAATTATGAAAGTTAAAAAAAAAAAAAAAATTCTGAATTGGTTCTATATGAACCATGTAAAATATAAATCACCTGATCATTTTCTGTTTCTAGTTATCTTTAATTGTACTATGTGCTTCAGAATAGTGGTGTGCATGAGCATAGCGTTTAAGACGTCAACCGTTGGTCTTTTAGTTTTTAATTCTATTAATATGCTGCAGATTGGATAAAGCAAGTGATAAACAAAGAGATGAGCTTTCGGTTTCAGGCATAGATGATGTTGTAATGATTCTCAAAGCTGATTACAAGAACGCGTATTTTGTAACAGGTACCTTAATGCATCTGTAACACTACCCTTTAGTTGCAGTTGGTGTTTGGTGAATCGATGAACTGAAAGAACTGTGTTGTAAATGGGCTAGCTAGGAAGGATAATGACAATGTGATTTGAGTTGCTCATTCTAATAATAACATAATTTACATTTTACCGCTTTTCTGTTATTCTATTAATCTGATACTCATATGCTGAATTTTTTTTTTTTAAACATACTCATATGCTGATTACTGACCAAGCTGTTAAAACGTTTTAACTAAAACGTTCTATCATTATATAACTTACCTACTGTCAAGTTGAACTGTTTGAAACAGACCTTCTTTGTCTATGTGTGCAAGTGAATATGTTCAAGTTGATTTGTGTCATATATGGTTTCTCAGCTAGTCTGTGTGAAGTAATAGTTTCCATTGGAAATAGGCATTTTCACTTCTGCAATCTACGCTGAAGACTGTATCTTTGAAGATCCAACTATTAGATTTCAAGGTAAGAATCATGATTAGTTTTATTATTAGCATCTTTTTAGCTATTTATATGTATTTGCTTATGTGTGCATTTTGACTGTTTAGGTACGGAGTTGTATTCTCGCAACTTGAAATTGCTTGTTCCTTTCTTTGACTCTCCATCAATTGGATTGAAAAAGATCGAGAAGGTAGTCAATTGACTCAGTTCACAGTAGATGAGTTTGATCTCAGTACTATAAGTTAAGACTATATTCTTCTTTATTTGAGGCCAAAAGTAGACAGATTTGAGTTTAGGCAATGAACATATGCTCCTAGTATAACCTAAGTCGGTCAATAGAAGTAGTCTCCCTGTGATGGAATTTGAGTGGATTAGATACTATCCTGTGAATCTGTGATCTTCCATGGAAAGTCAGGATTGGCTGCTTCCTCACTCAAAGGTTTCTTTGTCATGACTACTATCATTGTGGAAATGCTTCGTCCCTAAATTTTAGTTCAGTAGGATCAGTAATGACTAGTAAGCGTTGAGTTCAATAGGGTCATTAATGATTTAAAATATGAAGCAAATTCTGTGCTAGCAACATGGAAACTATGGTGCTTAACTTGGTCTACTGCTGTGCAATCTGCAGGGTATCGATTCTGAAGCAAATTTTGTGCTAGCAACATGGAAACTAAGGTGCTTAACTTAGTCTACTGCTGTTATAATTCATAGGGCCACTGACTACTAATCTGAAAGGAAACCACTGGTTTGGTGTGAGAGGTTGACTGCATTAAGATGTGTAGGCATACATATGATTTTTATCGGTAGATTGTGGATGCTTGGTGGAGTGGTTTGCATGGAAAAGAATCTTGTACATTTTTGTATTCTGATATCAGAAGAAATGTGGTCACTGGTTGAGAAGTTCTTAGACTTTGATACCCTTCCATCTGAATTTGGCTAGTTTTATTTTTGGCTAACTGAATTTGGCTAGTTGGTGACTGGCTAATATCTCACACCAGTGATGGAAAATTTTACTTGCTAAAACATGAACATCCCCTTTTTATCCCCTAAAATGTACCGATCATTATGAAGCCATTAGTATTGTCAATAAAGGATACTGAGAAAGTAAAGAGTATGGTAAATTTCTATTTTACAACAGAGCAAGATGTTTATACTGCGCCTTAAAAAAGTGAAGGGATCTTCCAAAAGTGGCTCTTCCACATCTTCTTTGAAGTGATTCTCTTAGATAGTCTTCATCTTATTGCAGTCTTTTTAACCCCTAGCTATTCTATATTTATCTGATCTGCAGGACCTACCTGAAACTCCCTTGGAGGCCTTTGATTTGTATTGATGGAAGTACAGTCTACGACTTGGATGATGAGTTTAAAGTGAGAATAAAAGAGATTATGTGTGCTATACATTGGTACTTCATGTATGGTATTTTTTTTCCAGTTATTAATAGGTACTTGCCACTATTGGTTTAACAGATTGTTAGGCATGCTGAGAGTTGGAATGTTTCTGCAATTGAGGCAGTTGGCCAGATATTCACACCTTCTGGAAGGTCTAATGACCGAAAATGATAAATCTTAGAAATCACAACGAGCTTCAGGTTTGTATAACATTAACATTAATTGGAGTTGCTGATCTGCTTTACCATTGAAATATTGACCTTATGTTTATTTCATTTGTACTGTTGAAATGTCAGCTCTCAATGGCCATACACACACATTATTTGAAGTCCTGCATCTCAGCAAAATATAACAGTCCGGTTAGTGTTTTATTATAATATTAGATCTTATTTATTGTTTTTGGTTTTTCTTTTACTTCTGTTCAGCTACCATCTTCTTCTGTATAGGGGTTTTTCAGATGTAGAAGTTCAAACCTGCATATTTTTCTGATCAATTTTTATATTATGCATATTAGGTTAACCAAACTTCTGTCTAATTTTGTAAAGAGTAAAGACCTTCCATTGTTAATATGTACTGGTTTGGTTGCTATTTTATTCCCTATTTGGTGTCTTCTTCCAGCTAGGTATTGAAACCTTAATTAGTTTAGCCACACAATGTGCTCTGAGAAAAGTCTGCCATGGTTTTCCATCAAACCTTGTGCCTCTAATTACTGCAGACAGCCTGCAGTCAAAGATCCATGAACTAGATCATAAAAGTCACCCTCACCCAGAAAAGTTGCTACCTCTTGCATATTCATTTGTTTTTTATGAAGAAAGACACAAGAAAAAAAATCACCTTTTTAGTAACCATGATTATTCCAACTGGTGATAGGGAACATAGTCATCAAGAGATTATTCCAACTTCTGAGAAGCATACGTCTGCAATGATGATAGGGAACATATTCATCAAGAGATTATAGACATAAACTATAGCAACAGTAAAGTAGTAATGAAAGCTCCTCATGGTTTGCTGCAGAAAGTCCAGGCTTTTACATAAAAGGGATTTAAAAAGGCTAATGGTTCTTTAAAATATGTGCACCACAGCTGAGCTGATGGTTTAGTGGTTTAGTGGTTTAGTAGAGAATCCAAAGATGCATGTAATGGTAGTGATAGTTTTGATCGAGTTCCTTTGTTTTGAGTTGTGGAAAAAGATTAAAAAGTAGTGTGCCCTTCTTTGCTTTGATTGTGGCTTCTTGTTTATGCTCTTGATCTAGATTTTTTTTTTAATTAGTTAGTGATGGGTTTTGACTTCAAAGTGAAAATTTTGTTGAAAGTGATGATATACTGATAAATCACAAGAAATTTTACAACCAGAACCAGAAGGAATTATTTCCAATTTCGAACATTTCCTTACATTGAAATTAATAAAAGATCATAATGCATATTGCATTGTCAATCCCTTCTCCAAGCATAGAGCAACAAAGAAAACCCTCCATTACTACCACAGGACCTAGTGGATGAAGAACATGAACTCCTCCCACCATCACTGCTTTCCTCTGCCCATTGCAACACACTAGAGCATGATGGGGATGGCGACAATGAGACCACCGAGGGCATCGACGCTGAAGGAGCCGACATTGACAAGCTCTTCCTCATCAACCTCTTCTCAGGGCCTACCATTTCTGGCCACACCCCACCATCGCCAACTTGAAAAACAAAGACACCATGCCCAGTGCCATTAGTAGTACCTTTATGATTATTAACCCAGTTGAAAACATCCCAATAAAATTCAAATTCGACTCCACCTACGAAAATTCTCTCATTGCCTCTGAACTTCCAAGCCAACCTTTTGACAATTAGGCTTGTTTCTCCATCGACTTTTACTTTAAGTGTACCCTCACTGCACTCTATGCCGATTTCATGCTTGGACCCCAAGAACTGAGCTCGAGATATGTAATTCCTGTGCCCAAACACATGTTCCCTCCTTGACAGTAGCGTAGGTTGGCCAAGTTGGTGAGTCCCAACTAACCCTGATCGCCGAGTCAACTCATCCAAAAGATCCCCAAGAAAGAACTGAAGTTTGGCATTGCAAGAGATAGCAATGTAGAAGCCAGACTCTGGCTCAGCCGAGTTGTGAGTGAAGTTACCCCGAGTGAAGTCCCAGTAAAGCTTGATTCTCTGGTAATGGTGGTGGGATAGATGGATGGACTTGGAACCTGGTTTGGTTCGGAAGAATGAGAAGCTTGACGGGTTCAGAGAGATGGTGATGGAAAAAGAGTCTGGGGCATGTATAGTTAGGGAGTGAGAGAAGAGGGTTTTGGACCAAGTGAGAGTGAGATATGCAGGTGAGTTGCAAAGCTGAGTTTGGTATATGGAGGTTATGAGGTTTTGAGGCACTTGAGAGCTGCTTGAGATTGTGTTGGGTTGGCTGAAACATGCTGGGATCATGGTGTCAAATTCTGGTGCTTAATTGTTACTCAAAACCATGAGGCAGTTGAAGAATTGTGGGAATGAAGTTTTAAGCTGAGGAATTGGAGGCTTGGTCTTCGGCTTGGTGTTGATGGGTGGTTGGGCTTTGGTAGCAGTAGTAGTATAAGAAGAGCTTTTGGCTTTTGGTTTATGGTGAGGTGGTGCAGAAAAAGGTGTGTTTGTGCTTTGAATCTTGATGATGAAAATTACAAGACCCTCATCATCACAATCATCAGCACCAATAGCTAACCCATACACCTACAGTTCCTATCATGTTATCTCCTCCTTAATTTGCGCCTTTGAAAGGGTTTTAAATTTCTCTCTCTCTCTCTCATATACGTATGATATAGGAGAGTGATGAGCTGGGTTGCACTGGGGCTTCTGGGTCACAGTTGCAGGTGACTGGTTTTATTTTATTTTTACTTTAAGGGTAAGTCACTAATTAAGTCCTATTTCTTTATGTATTTTGTTCTTCCTATGCCATATCTAAAGGAGTGTGGACTCTGGAAGATGGGGCCTTGGGAAAAGAGGAGAGGGCCAACCACTTTTGTATGGTAGCTAACTAGCAACTAGCTTCACTTCACTTCACTTTAGTTAAATAACATTACTGCAGATTATTGGATGATAAAGAAGAAGCCAAAGCATACATGGCATGTAACTTCTTGTATTATATAAATTGAGAGTTACACAAAGCCATGCATCTAATTATGTTCATTGGCCTAATGTAGAGGAAACAAGTTTGTGATCTAGCAAGTGTGGCTGTGCAGATATTGAGGCAGATTTTTGAGGCAAGCTCCCTTGGGTTGAATGCTGCTTGGCACATTCCCAGCACATCCCTATCTCATAGCCTAGAAATATTATTCTTCTTTTGGTGAATGCCTTTGGTCCTGTTATTCAAGATATTGTACATGTACAACTAACCTAGTCTCTGCACAAACCACAAAGCTCAGTTCTAAACTTTTGATAACTATTTTTGAATTTTTACTGCAGCAATTTTATTTTTTTTCCTAAATACAGTAATGGAATAGAGCAAAGATGCCCAAAGCATTAGTGCTCAGGCATGTTAGCAATAATCTGGATTGTTGGATATGTCAATCTCTATTTTGCCCCTTAAAAGTGATGTCTTAAAAAAATCTAGAGCACTAGTGCCCAAAACACTCAAGACGTTCCCATCAATTCTAGATTGATTTACGAAAAATACTAGAATTAAGAGGTCTGCCTTACCTTGTACATCAGTACATCGGCAGCAAAATGACATTTTGCACTTCGAAAATTCTACCATACTAATCAGGTTTTTACCTTTGGATCAACAAATTCCATGTCTTGTTTTCTCTTCTCTCTTTTTTCTGTTGTATTGTGACAATTATACAAAAGAACCTTATATTTGCTGAAAGCATAATACATATGGTGATGTGAGAGCAATACAAAAGACCTAATGTATGTGTACCAAAAGCTAGGAATGAATTATATGGATATCCAACACTGCCACACAAGACCCTTTGAGAAGGGTTTGTGATCCTTAGGCCTCAACATAGCTTAGGAACCTGAAACCTACTAGGAATTAAGAGAAGGTAGTAGCCCAATATCAACATACAGCCAATTAAGGATCCTAGTGTCATTATATGTGCTAAACAACTACTAAAATGCCCAAACCAAACTAACACCAACAATTTGCAGCGTTTTGTAAAGAAATCTAAAGCATGTTCTCAAGAAAAGGATTCAAATTTATGCAACATAAGCAAATCATGTTTTAAAAAAAAGAAGGTAAATTTGGCTATGGATTATTGCAAAGCATCGATCAATATTTACAATCTGGGATAGGTATTTAGAACCATACAAAAGATCATAACCCAAATTTCACATATATTCCTCGATCTCAAAACAAAGACATTCACCCTCAAATTCCTATCCCTTGTTATTGCGTTCATGTTGAGCCGCCCTCATAAGCAGACTCCCATGCTCAAGAGCCACCAGCACCGGCGACCCCCCAATCCCACGCGCCACTCCGAGCATGATCTCCCTCAACAGTTCCTTAAACTCACCCCGATCAACGACACCGTTTTGATCCGCATCGAACCTCTCAAATATCGCATCATGCATTACATTCAGCTCCTCTTTCGGCTGCGATACGTACCCTATGCCCGGCAGCAGCTTACCAAAACCCGCGCGAAGCTCCTCCTTCGACAACACTCCGTCGCCGTTAACGTCAAGCTCATCGAAACATTCCTTGCTACATTTTTCAAACGGCGTCGTGTCGTCCACGAATCCGGCCACCGTCGAGTCGTTAAGGGCATGCACAACAACGCTGATCCTCATTTCAAGTGATCAAAGATTCAAAGAATTAATTTATCTGGGCTAGCTAGGGTTTGTTTAACTTGGTGGTATATAACTTTGTTACGGTTTTTCTATCACTTTAGGGTGTATATATATAGACGTGGTTGATTGGCTCCTAACTTCAGGGTGTTGCGGTACGTGGTTGATGAGCCTTCATTGTAGAGGCTTTAGCTTTTTTTTTTCTTTTTTTTTTTCTGTGAAAGTAGAGGCTTTAGCTTTTGGGGGGCGTGCAAATATAATATTGCTTTACAAAGACGTAATAATCATGTTTCACCTAAAATAATGCACATGTATGTATCAAAAAGTTTAATAAATTCCTACCAAGAAAATGCTTGCGCAATTGCTTGGTAAATTTTGCTGTCATTGGTAGTGTGGGAAAGGTTGTTAAACTAGTTTTTTTTTTTTTAAAGAGGACGGTTGTTAAACTAACTAGGATCAGGATATGAGATAGATAAAGGATTTGATAAGTTTTATTTTTATTTTTGGGAAATAAATGGGTTCGATCACTTGTTTTTTTGTGCGACATAGGAAGTTCAGATCGGAGCCAAGGGAGATTCACTCTAAGAGAAAACAACGAGAGTGAAAATCGCATGAAGCTTAAAAATGCAAAGAAGTGTTCATTCACTTTTTTTTTTTTGTGAGGAAATATAATAAATTAAATAGAGAATTCACCGTAGCAACAAACAAAGGGAGTGCACTGGATGCCTTAGTAGGCAACATCCCAAAACCAAATACCATCATTCGCAATTCAAGGTTCGTCATTGCATCAACTACCGCATTCGTCTCTCTAAATAAATACTTATTCACATTTGGTGAGTGTTAATTACAACACCATTAACATTGTTCAATAAAATATGTAAATTCCTCAATTTTTTATTGGTGGTTGAGAATTAAATTTTATTTTAATATTGTTTCAAATGTGTATAATCCCAAGTCCAAAAAGCATGCATAACACTTAATGATAAATATATACCATTCAAACAAAAATGACAAGAGCCGTCTTAGCTCAGTCGGTAGAGCGCACGGCTTTTAACCGTGTGGTCGTGGGTTCGAATCCCACAGACGGCGATTTTAATTTCTTTGTATTCTGGGCCACAAGCAAAATTTATTTTTGGATCCTCAGCCATAGGGATCTGGGCTCAAAACATTTAGGGCTGAGGAATTGGGTTTCATCGGTAAAATCATTTCCTAACAGGCCTAGACCTATTTCAACTTCTTCTTCTTCTTTTTTACTTAAATTGTTCTGCTAATTATTATTATTCATTTGATCAAGCATGTCCTAACTCCTAAGATTAAAGCCTAATATATATAGCTCTCATGGTAATGACAATCGAGGAGCATAGGATCCCACTTTGCATGTGGACTGTTTTTGTACACGTGCCCCCTAACCCCCAAACATGACACATGCATAGCTAAGTAACACACCAAATTCTAATTATCCTTATATATATATATATATATATATATATGTGTGTGACACAAAATATAAAGAAAATTGTATTACAAATATTCATTATCATGGTAGCCAGCCAAATTTTAGTACGGTAGTACCCTTTCATTGGATTTTTAGTTGATGACAGTGCATGATACATGTTTGATGACCTAGAATTGTGTTAGTGTTCTAGAGGAGCTACTAGGATTATAGTGTGTAAATGAATTAAATAAATACATTAATGCTCTTCAAATAAATTAATTAAAAAAAGTTGAGGATGAAGCGATGGGTTATCTTCATCTGCTTGGTTAATGATGATTCATAATATGAGGAACAATTAATGAGTGACTTGGTGCTTGTTATTATTGGATTTTGAACACAAAATGATCCTAACACCTATTATGTTCTTAGAAATTAATTGAGTAAATGGTTAGTTCGTTGCTAAAATGAATAAGATGAAACTACCAACTACCTCTTAGTAATAGTACTGGATTCTTTCACCTTAATATTGGAAGATGTTTTAAGTTCTAGCTATCTCTTTTACGTAGTAGAAAAGGAAAAAAAAAACGAAAAAATTAAGATCGAGATGAAAATACAAATTTCAGAAAGTTAGAACATGAGAGTTGATAAACAATCATCTAATTACTATAGTCCGTTTGTTTTGGGGAATGGATAAGATTGCTCTTTTCCAAACCAAATATAGTGGAATGGTTACGAGTTCCCCATTCCAATAAACCAAAACTTTACTAATTTTCTTCATTTTGATTTCTAGTTTATAATCATTTACCAGATGCACGTGTTTCTGGCTTTATTTGTGGCAATAATATTCAACCATCTAAATTTGCAAATTAATTACTTAATTTTCGTTCAAATCTAAACTTGCGGCTTGTACTTAGTCCTTGGTCAAGAAGATGATAAATAAAATATCACCAAGAGATCGACTATTATGATACTAGTCCTAATTAACTCCTATAAAATATGGAGAATCAATCCCAATTAAGTACTCATTTTTTTGAGTCAGTCACACCGGCCCTTTCGTCTATTTTTGACCCTTGTGTGTACGGAATCCATGGATTCAACGTACATCAACTAGTCAAGTTAGGAATATTGAAATGTTGATAGTACCTTTTAACATTATTGTTAATCTACTACAATCATGATCTTAACCCTTAGCTTGTTATATATAATTTATTAATAAAGCAGAAAAGTCATGCACAAAGCATCATACAATTATCTTATCAAAAAAAGCATCATACAATTAAAAAACGTACGATGGTACATCATATGAGTAGATAAAGATCTGCAATATAACATAAAAAACTTCAAAAATGATAAAAATCGATTGGCATCGAAGGTGTTACATTAAATGAGTATATAAATATACTTCTAATTAAGTGATAGATTAAGTACTTTTAACAGTTACAATTCACTAAAATTTAATCACACGTCGCTTCGATTTATCTCTCTTTATAAACAAATGACGTTTGACTTGCCCCTAGAGGCAATTCACTGGTTGCATGTACATGATATCAAGAATATTGTAGTGTGTGGTGATTATAACTTAGGAAATTGAGCATAAAGCAGTGATCATTATAACTTACTAATTAAATGGAACATAAAGTAGTTGTCATTATATTGTATAAGTTGCTAAGTTGAACATGATGTAATGTATTAATAAACTTATATATTATTGAAAATGATAATAAATCTAAAAGGGATTCTGGCACTATACTGATTCATTCTTCCTTCTTTTAATTGTTTACGACTCTTTTTTGGCCTTTAATTACCACCATACAATTCACAAATAATCAAGCTGATCAGTAGTGATCGATCCAGTCATTTTCTTTCAAATTATACTTTTCCGTACGAAGAAGGCACACCATGCATTGAGGACCGTATATTATAGTGATCCATCGAGTCATTAATTTTCTTTCAAATCAAGCTAGCTAGTATATATATACAAGATATTTGCTGGAATTATATATATATATATCTGAACCCTAGAGTAAACCCTAGGACCCCCGAGCCTCTCGATCTCAGAGGTAGATTAGATTAAGTAGTTTCATTTTCATGGCTTTACATTAATTTCATCTTAATTACCTTTTAGAGACCTAAACATGCATAGACAGTCTTTAACTAAAATAGGCTAAAACCTAAGTACTAGACAGATGTGAATAGACCAGACATTAGAGTTGTCTGAACGCAGTGATACGTGCACCTGTACGTGCATTCATGCATGCATGGAGATCATATATATTGAACCCTAACCTCCCAAGCTCACCATGTGCCCTATCAAATCAGTAGTTCAATTTGTTGGCTCCTTTAGGAACACAGATCAGATCAGATTATCTTTTCAATTATATAAAATGTTGGAAAACTTCTGCGTCCGACTAAGAACAATCCAATGAGGCTCGACCGACAACCATTATCGGAACCAAATTAGGTTTACCAAATTCATTTTTGATGATGTAGGTGATGAATGTGTACTAAACATTAGGCAAGACCAAAAGTCTCTTCGATATAAACTAATATGCTTTGTACACTACTAGACAAAATTAATCACACGACAGTTAAAAACTGTTGTCTGAATGAGTTGAGTACCGTTGTATATCGGCCTGCCGTCTGATAGCCTACATCAGACAACAGTTGAAAACTGTCGTCTCAGAATTATTCACACTACACATATAGGTGTACAACTGTGGTCTAAAATGTCTCAATTATGAATATTTCAATGATTCAAACGACAGTTTCAACGGTTAATCTTGTCTGAAAACTATGAACAACAACATATATTTGATGGTGTGTCGTGTGGAATGAATCTCAAACGACAGAATTTCTAACATCTGTTGTTAATATTGTATAACAAACAAAAGTCGATTCGTAGATCTGTTGTCCCATAAGAATCTCTAACAAGTGCTTTAGTTTCGGTTGTCTGAGATACATGAAAAACAACATCATTTTGATGAATCTGTTGTCTGAAAAGAATCACAAACAACAACAAAAATTTGTTTCTATCGTTTGAAATAAATATGAAACAATTGTTGTTTGATATATCTGTTGTCTGAAATGAATCACAAACAAGAGAATTTTTTTGTTTCTGTCTTTTGAAATGAATATGAAATAACAGCTATTTGATAGATGTGTTGTCTGGAATGAAGCTCAAACAAGAGAATTTTTTGTTTCTGTCTTTTGAAATGAATCGAAATCAATAGCTATTTGATAAATGTGTTGTCTGGGATGAAGCTCAAACAAGAGGTTTTTTTTTGTTTATGTTGTTTATGGTTGTGTTGTGCACACTAGCTGTAATCATTATCTAAAAAATAGAATACCTTGGCAATTAACAACTAAATATGAATATTTGATACTAAAAAGATGAAATGCAAAATATTCAGCATCATTGTCATACATGAAACACCATCAGTACACAAAATGTCCAAAGTACAACTACCAAATTAGACATCAGTCCCAACAAAATGTAACCTCGATCAGATGGCTTAGCATGGGTAGACCTTGACTTTTTCATCTGAATTTCACTCGTTCTCTTTGCCATTGTCATTACTTGAGAGAAAGCTTTTCGCGTTGAAGGGGCCATTATCTTGACAGAAACAATGCAATTCTGAAATCTTTATGCTTCAGCCTCGCCTGTGCATAAGCTTGATTAGATTTTTGTGTGCAACATATATATATAATGTATTTAAAATGGGACACATGCTGTTAATTCTTTAAGTTTTGCATAGCATAAAGAGTACCAGAGTGTCATCATGTCTTGAGGAATCCAGCCACTGCAACTTTGAGGTATAAGCATCACTTTGCACTATTTTCTGCCAAGTTTCACGAGTCATGACCATAGATTATTATTAATTGCAGAAAATTTCAGGTTAAGTTGCAAACAGTTATTAATGGATGACCTTATGAAACATCCATGCAGCTACTCCTATGTTCCAAATAAGTAAAACATGGGCAAACTAGACTTGGAAAAATAACACAAATCAGGAAGCTCTTAATCTGTAGGGTACCTTACAACACAAATCAGGAAGCTCTTGTACAATCCCAGATTTCTGTTTATCACCAAAGCCAAAAGAAAAGGCCTATCACAATTTTTAGAAACATGCTACACAAAACAAAATCACCAAGGCCATGTAAACAATACCTGGAAAGCACCGAGCCAAACCACAAATACTAATTACAGGTACAAAAAAATAAAAGGGAGGAATTTAGTCTCAGAAATTGTGTTTCTCTCTGCATATTGAAAAGAAAGAAAGTTTGAAGCTGCATAAAAGCCAAGTTGTTCTTGTTTAAGCTTGTACGACATGAGAACTTAATTAAAGATACAAATCATCTGATCAAATCTAAAAATGAAGTTGCAGTAGACTTTGAATCAGATCAGAGAAACCCTATTTTTTGCACATTACGTACAGTTTCCACTCAAGTAAAAATCAAAGTTCTTATTCTCTTATGATCGACTTCAAATACAGCAAATGAGTATCAATAATATTCATGACTCAAAACAAGAAAAATAGGCCACTGTATGCCAATCACTAGACTATGATAAAAATCATGCAGCCAAGATCATTAATATATTAGCCAAAACTTTAATATATTGGACTAATTAAGGAAAGTACCATCATTCTGGCATATGCAGACCCTATACGACCAGCTCCAATTAATCACACCAACAGTCTACCCTTTGAGTAAGTTTCCCACAAACTTGCCAATTGCCATGGTCAAATAAACAAATCAATGGTAAGAGACATGAAAGTTCACATACAACCGAAGTATTTGATGATACTATCAAACATGGTAGTCATATATATAGTTCAATTTAATAGAACTTTAGAAGGATCATATATTATAATAAAACTTGATATAAGTTATGTTATACTTATACCCATAGCACATGATAGACTACTAGTAAGAATCAAATTAGAGAGGAAACAAAAACTCAAAAGCAACCATTAGATAGATAGTAAGATCTCCTCCAAACACAACATAAAAGCCTGCAGGGATTGAGTGAGAAAGTGTCACCTTCCTAAGAGTATAAATGAGTCCGAGCCGAACCAACAACCCCAGCACCAACAATGACAATGTCAGGACTTGCACCTATCTTAGCCTGCAAACACATTCCATTTTCAAAGCTCTTCAAAGAATTCCCATTGGGTTAGTAACATTGGCAAATCAGCTAAATATCATAATTGTAAATTCCCACAAATGAAAACATAACAAAAACTCACAGCACAAAACCAAGAACCAAAAAAGAGATATGGGTTTGTTAAGAAGGCTCACTTGAGAGAAGATGGACCAACAAGAGGCTGAAACGAACTCTCAAAACAAGATGTATAACTCGTTAACACCGACAACAATCACTGATGGTGATTTTCTTCTTTCCAAAACAACAATCACAATTGGCATGATTAACAAGCAATGAAATAATTCACAGAGGCATTTCAAATATGTTACAAAGATCAAAATGGAATTAAAATTTATAGGAAAAGTAATTAAATGATAAGGAGGAACTACGAATTACATCACCGAATCAAAGTCAGTGGTGGCCATAGAAACAGGTTCATTTGGATAGTTCCGACACGGTATGAGCTGCGCCCTGCGCTTCCAAGATATTGGTTCAGTTCGGCAGTCTAGAGGTTCACTGCTCTTGAGACCGCGCGACGGGATGGATCTGGTCACTGAGTCTTGGTCGGAAATGATGGTGGACGATGTGAATGAGGCGAGCTCCGCTGGTGGTGGTCTCAGCCGCTTCAAGTCATATTTGTCGTTCTCTCCTTCATTAATCCCCTTTTCTCTCCTTGCAATTAAACCCTAATTGCATCTGAGATATGGATTTGAGGGAGGGCTAAGGGCGAGAAAGGATGTGGGTTGAGGAATCACAGAGACGAGATGTGGGTTAAGGAATCGCAGAGAGAAGATGAACCAAAGAGGAAAGTAATTGTGACAGAGAGAAAATCGAGAGGAGGCGGAGAATTTTGGGGATATTGGGGTTTCGGGTTTAGGGCTTGGGATTTCAATAGAGAGGAGAGGGTTTGGCTTCTGAGAGAAAGAGAGTGGAAGATCGAGCGAGCAGAGAGAGAAGAGAAGAGGTGACCTAGCTAGTAAAGAGAAGAAAGTTGAGTCGATATAGATTTTCTTTTTCGATGAGTAGAAAGAGTGAGATATGACTATATGAGAGACTAAGGGCAGAGAGAGAGAGAGACGACACAACTTGTATAAAACTGTCGTCCAAATTTTTCCAAATTTCAAAAAGAACAGCTAAAGCTGCTTAAACAACAATTTTAGAACATTCTGTCGTCTGAGTGAAACAGACGACAGTAAATATGTGTTCTGTCGTCTGATCACAGTCGTGTGATTACGATTTTGTAGTAGTGGTAACATCCTCTATGGCCACACTGTTTTCTTCTCCAGTTTTTGGTGAGACATACTCATGTGTTCTGTTGGAGTTCATACTGATCTGCACGACCTTATTGTTAGAACTTCTTTTTCATGATTTCTGGAATTGAAATAACTCGATCAATTAAGGAGCACCAATTCGCGCGCACCTTCTAGGTAATTATCTATGTGTTTTCAAACTGGGTGGACCATGCCACCAAACTGAAAATTCAACCTCCAACTACTCATGTGCTCTCTCTGGTTTCCCATAGGAATAGTCAATTTCTTTGAGCATCTAAATGACTGGAATATATATCCTTACAAGTTTAAATATATCCATCAATGCAGCAGTTGGTGATGCCCTAAGCTTCTTGGTAATTCACTCTTAATAATGCATTTTAATTAATTTAATCGATACCCTCCAAGTCTCAAGGAACTAGGAAGTGAGCCAAAACCCACTAGCTAGGGTTTTGTAAATTATTAAACAGATAAAAACCAAGTGTCACTTTGAATAGCATATTATTACAACACAAACTGTGTATATCTGACAAAATCACATGGATATATGTATATGAGTCCAAACTCCATGCAATGTACGTTATGTCTTTTCAGTTATGTATTTACATTACTCGCAATTCTTGACTGACATTTTTGTTTGAGTTCTGAAGTTTCTTATTATAATATATGGTTTAATTGTTACTATCATCTAGAATTGCGAGGATTTCATCTTCTTCGATCAGTTGGCTGCAAAAGAAATCTTGAACAAGTATTCATTACGTACTTGATGTTATCTCTGTGACTTTTGGCAAACATCCGAGACTAGTTAAGGACAAATGACGATAGGTTTGGGAAAATTTTCCCCAAACGCGTTGCTTTAAATTAATAAAAAATTTATTTGATCGATTTGGTGAAATGATGCACATTATTGCACATATACAGATATACTGTTTCAATTACCCTAATGAATTTGCATATAATTAAGGAAACTACTAATAAATTTGCACTGAAAACATCTGGATTGGATAAAATTTGGATAATTAGCTTTGACCATGAAGGAAACTTCTGATAGCCACATCTACTGATTAATGAATTCTTTCATTAACTAATTTTTCAACACAATTAACTTGATTTTTGCAAAAAAATAAATAAACAAGAGAATTAACTTGATAAAATGCCTCAAATAAATATGGCGCAACATCCGTACGGATGAATTTTATTTGAAAATTTCTTCATCTCACTCTAAAGTATAAAAATACTTGAATCCACGGCTCTATCTGTTCATGCATCCCAATATAAAGATGATTGATTTCTTACATATTTTTCTCTAATAAATTTTTTAGTGTGTCCCTCTTTATTATTCTTGTTTTATCTCTTAAAAAGACAATTAGTTTGATAAAATGCCTAAAAAAAAATATGGCACAACATTCGTATGGATGAAACTTATTTGAAAACTTCTTAATCTCACTCTTTACATATATGAATTTTTGAATCCGTGACTCTGCTTATCCGTACATGCATGCCAACTCAAAGATACCTAAATTTTACATAATTTTTCTCCAATAAAATGTAAGTGTGTCTCTTTTTATTTTTCTGGTTTTATTCATTAAAAAGACAATGAGCTTGATATATAGAATGCTCAAAGAAACACGGCGCAACATCCGTGGGGATGAATCTTATTTGAAAACTTCTTCATCACACTTTTCCGAAGAAAAATTCTTGAATCTACGACTCTCCACTTGTCCGTAATTACCTCCCAATTCAAAGATACCCGAGTGTGAATAATTTATTTCATAAATAATGATTTTTAATCATTTCTCTCCAATTTTATCTTCTACTTAATTAACAGATTGCTGATCATTCCAACTTCATTCGACGACTTTGAACTTTGATGGGTTTACTCCAGTAATTGATTCTCACTCCAGTCAGTCCAGTGTGAATGACAGAACAATCAAGCATGGTCCATGGTGTCCAGGTATGAGTTGAAGCATCAAACTCATCAAGTGGGTCCCTTCGTTTTGCATGTCTACCGTTTACTGCAGAAAAAAGAAAAACAAACTAACATTGGTTAATTGGAGTCTCTCTCTCTCAAGAGATTATATATAAAGATGACTTGCTCTATTTGTCACGTACCGTCGTGGGACTGGTGGTTTGCTCTGTTTGTATTTTATTAAAGAACCGATTGTTTTTCTTAAGCCTTCAAAAGCAATATTTTATGTTAAAAATCATCTCTTTCTTTCTCCCCATTTGTTTTTCTGTGTGTGTCAGAATACAAGAAGAGCCAGGCATAAGGGAAAAAAGCTTTAGCCTTTAACTAATCATAGCACAGAAAAAAGTGAGCCAACAAAGAAAAACGAGATTGGTTTAGAGAAATGAATGGTCTCTTACATCTTGAACCGGATTTCTCTGAGTTTGTTGAAGTAGATCCAACTGGCAGATATGGCAGAGTAAGTAATTAACTCTCTCTCCCTTCTCTTTCTCTGTGTCTCAAACTCTGTCATCTCTGCTTGGAATTTGGTCCTTAATTGGTTTTTATTTTGGTTTCAGTACAATGAAATCCTTGGCAAAGGAGCTTCAAAGACAGTGTATGTACTCAAAGCTCTTATCTTTTTTACAATTTGATGAAAACCCAGTTTGGATTTCCCAAAGTTTGGAGCTAATTTTGGATCTTTCTGTGAGAATTTGCAAAATTGAGTGTTTTGGGTTGTCTTTGATTGGTGCAGTTACAGAGCATTTGATGAGTATGATGGGATTGAAGTTGCTTGGAACCAGGTCAAGCTTTATGATTTCCTTCAAAGCCCTGAAGATCTTGAGAGGCTGTACTGTGAAATTCACCTCCTCAAGACATTGAAGCACAAGAACATTATGAAGTTCTACACTTCCTGGGTTGATACTGCAAAAAGAAACATCAATTTTGTCACTGAAATGTTCACTTCTGGGACTCTTAAACAGTATGTATTTTGTGACTTTGTACCAAAAATATTTTGCCTTTTGCCCCCTAAATCCTTTTTATTGAGTCAATTATTGATAATTTGTTGTGGGTTTTTTAGGTACAGGCTAAAGCACAAGAGAGTTAACATCAGAGCAGTGAAGCATTGGTGTAGACAGATCTTGGGAGGGCTTTTGTATCTGCATAGCCATGACCCTCCAGTGATTCATAGAGATCTCAAATGTGACAACATCTTTGTTAATGGAAACCAAGGGGAAGTGAAGATTGGTGATCTTGGTTTAGCAGCAATCTTAAGAAAATCACAACATGCTGCTCACTGCGTTGGTAAGTTCCACAGTTTCATACTATGCAAATTGCGTTGCTTTGGTAATTTGTAAGTTGATTGGAATAAGGTAAAGTTATGTGCGTAGAAGTTGATATGTGTTTTAGATTCCCTTGTTTTCTGTTTGTTAAGTAGGGACACCAGAGTTCATGGCACCAGAAGTGTATGAAGAGGCATATAATGAGCTAGTTGACATTTATTCGTTTGGGATGTGCGTTTTGGAAATGGTGACTTTTGAATATCCTTATAGTGAATGCACTCATCCTGCTCAGATCTACAAGAAAGTTGTTTCAGTAAGAGGATTCTCTCTCTATAAATCTCTTTCAGACTTTCTCTTTCTCTCCATATAGTGGCATGCTTTTACTTTCTATAGGAAAAAGAAAAATGTGAGTAAAAGATTCCTTTGACATTGTTTAGGGGAAAAAACCAGATGCTTTGTACCAAGTAAAAGATCCAGAAGTACGAAAGTTTGTTGAGAAATGCTTGGCAACTGCGTCTGTGAGGCACTCTGCCATCGAGCTTTTGAACGACGATTTTCTCCGAATAGATGAATGTGAATATGATTTGAGACCAGTGGATTACGGTAGGCAGCTAGATGACATAGGTCCTCTTGTAAGGCAGCCTCTTTACGAGGGCCATCGAAGCAACAGTTCGTTTAGTAATGAATACTTGAATGGTTATGGTTTCGATTCCCAAAATGAATGGGGGTATCATCCTTTTGAGATTGAATCAAGTGGAATCGAACTCTTTGAGCACCATGACGATGATGAACATGGTGAAGATGTGGACATAAGTATTAAAGGGAAGAGAAAAGAAGACGATGGTAGCATCATTCTGAGACTTAGAATTGCAGATAAAGAAGGTTGGATTTGTCTTTAATTTGAGTTAATATATACAATTCTATGCATTCTTTACTTGTGGAAATTAAATGTAGCATTGTAATTCTTTTACTTTGCAGGACATATCCGGAAGATTTATTTCCCATTTGACATTGAGGCAGATACAGCATTGAGTGTTGCAACTGAAATGGTGGCCGAGTTGGATATCACTGATCATGATGTAACCGAAATAGCAGATATGATTGATGGGGAAATTGCTTCATTGGTACCCGATTGGCAGTCCGGGCCAGGAATAGTGGAAACGCCGCGCTTTTCCAATCAAAACTTTTGTCACAATTGTGCATCCAACCACACCTCTAGTGGCTCCTTCATGGAGTTTCTGTCCAATAACCCTGGGGCTACTCAAAGTTGTAAACATGGATGTGCTTCAATGCGTGGTCGTTTTGAGGAGATTACATATCAAGAAGATGAATCTAAGCATCATGTGACAGAGGATGCCCCAAATGAATCAAGCCAATCGGACTGCCTTCATTACCAAGAAATTTGGGGACAGCATGAGAGTCGTGAGCTTAGTTCAGTAGGCTCTGGACAGAGCCATTCAGATGAAGAATATGAAAAAATGAATCAGTTAGTCACAGTCATGCAGGATCTTAAATTGGACAACAACATTGCTTCCGATACAAGAAATTCTCTCAGGAATTTATCCGGTTCACATCCCTTTTCCATGGTCCCTTCAATTTACTGTGACCTCTCAGAGAATTCTGAGCATGAAATTCAGAAGGAATTGAGGTGGCTCAAAGCAAAGCACCAGATTGAGTTGAGGGAGCTTAGAGATCAGCAGTTGGGACTAGTCTCAGAATCTTCAAATAAAGAGCAAGAAAGAGATAATGGGAGCTTATCATCTTTGGTATCAAACACCATAAAAGGAAACAACTATGACAGAAATTCAAGTCCTAATTGCCTTCCTGGTCCTAATAAGAGCTTCCCCAGTTCAGAAACCCAAAGGGTCCGAAAATGTGGGGCTATATTGGAGTGTCCTAATGCAGCAGAGGATGTGGTTACGGCCAAGAGTTTCTACACTGAATCACAGCTGCTTCCACACTCTCTTTGCAGGACAGTTTCTCTCCCCGTTGATGCTGTTCATTTATAAACTTGCAATGGCACCACATTTGTATGCTTTTACAAGTTCCATACCAAATTGGCAGGTCTTGACTGAGGGATGTGGTTCTCTTAGGAAACGGGATGATGTGACGATGTGTATTAGTATTTATATGGACAATGAGGGAAATGCAACTTTTGAGGCCTATAAGATTCATTATATTCAAGTCCATTTTGATACTGTTCTGTTTTCCCATTTGGTTCTCACTTATTAGTAGTTAAAAGTAAAGGTGTGATCAATGAGGCATGTAGTCACTGATGGATGGATCTAGGGGTGCCAGTGCAGGCTATTATCTCAATCTTATGTTTAGCCATTAAAAGTTTTAGTAACTTACATGTTGGGTATGGGGCAAGATATTTGTCTAAATATTTGAAATAGGTCAGGACAATGTGTTCGACGAATTATTCACAAACACTAAAAAAAAGAAAAAAAAAACTAATTTGTATACCATTTAAGAAATATTTGATTAAGTAGTTTCATTTTTTTTGCTCTTAGCTGAAGTTGGAGTCCTATCTCAGATGAACCCAAAATGGAGCATCTAAAAAACCTCTATTTTATTGGTGCTTTATTGATTTTGTGTTCTAATTAAAAAGCCATTATTGAGATTTGAAAGAGAGAGATGAACCTTGAAAAGTGATGATGAATTGAATTATTGGCATGGACCAGCAGTTAGTTTCTGCTTGGCTGGCCAATGGGAGGTTTTATCAGGACTTTTTGATATTGATTTCTGTAGGACCCTCCTCCCTAATATGTCAATAATTATGGAGTGGGTTGTTCAAAAACAATCATGTTCCATGTTTCATGCTGATCTCCTTGGAGTCAATCTGGTGACCTGTATGGCCAAACATGGAGAAAGACTTGGATGGAGAGATAGTCCGACCTGACACGCTCGACTTACTAATTTATATAACATAAATTAATAATATTTAATAATAAATTTTAATATTTAAAAATATTCTATCATGTAGTTGACAAACTTGTACCATTCAAGTTGAGGAAAAACTGTTCATGTATATTGGTAATAGGAGGTCAGTGGTTCGAAACCCAACTTGAGCAGGTTTGAGGGGCCTTTGGGTTCGTGCACCTGTCAAGCACCAGTGACCAACGGCAGCCCATTCCGACAAAGGGAGATTAGTCTCCTCGGCTTATCCTCCGAGGGGGTTGAGGGGGATCATTCTTGGGAAGAGAATCCCTAATCAAAATATAAAAAATACTATACATACTTTCTTATTATCATATCGTGAGATTGATATGCCACGTGAAATGTTCGCCCAACTAAAAACTTTCTCCTAATGATGGTTTTCTTTAACTAGGAGATGATCAACATACTAATCAAATTAACTTAGGATGAGTCGGACAATGACACGTAGGATGATCTAAATCACATATGAAATGAGCCGTAGCAACTGTACTAGTACCCATATCTTGTACCCAAGTTGTACTCTTCTAGTAGGAGAAATTATGCACGTACATCATTTTCTTTCTTTTCCTTGCCTTTTGGTTTTGTAAAAGTGGCATGGGGTAGCAAAGTGGACGCCTACCAAATTATTGCATTTTTGCTCGCTAGGTGTTGAATGTAGACCAATTCAAAAGATTTTAAACTTGCCACTTTATGGGAAATCTAGAGCAATATACATGCGTGAAGTCTTCGATATCTATCAGATATATCATATATATATATATTAGATTCTTCTTTTCGATATCTATCAAATAATACAAAATTATAATCACTTGTGACACGTTGTATTTTTCAAAGACATGTTTGAACAAGATTTCTTTAAATTAAAAGTTATAGTAACTGAAGTACGCTAAAGAATAGCAATTGCCGAGAATGCAATGAATCGACTCGTTTTAGTCTCTCTCCATACCAATCCTCGAAGAAATCTTTGTTAAGAGAGAAAGAGTTGCATTCTCTAAGAGCTTTACCAACAGCTAGGAGAAACATTGGATTTGCCTAAATTCCTAGCACTAGACAATGAGGGACAGCTAATATTTATTCAAGAAATATATTAGAATTAAGAAACAAACAGTTTGCTTGCCTAATAATGCTGGATGATGTTATGAAAAAAAAATTAGAGTGAAAAATGAAGAAAATTTTGATGCATGGCATTAACAACCAGATAATGATGAATCAAATCCAATTGAACTGTCTGGCCATGTATGGTTAAAGTTAAACACAACCGTTCTTTCCACACAAGAGAGGACAAACAGTCTAGCTATATGTCTTGAGCTTTAAAATTACAGCAAAATGCCAAAATGGATTGCAGACCACAGCAAAGCAAAATGGACCCTTTTTATGAAAAATGAAACTTAGGGGAAATTAATGGAGTAGGAATATATTCCCTCCTTTTCAGAATCATAGGGTTTTAATTTTTTCATGGGAAATAAATAAAAAATAAAAAGAAAATTTTGAAAATACCCATTTGTACATTCTATAAAAGTTGGGTCAATTTGTGATCCAAAGTTGCAAACACCAGTAAGGAATTTAAGAAAACAATAGAAAATATAAATATCAAGAACAGATCATTAATAGGAATTTACAAACTACTAGTAAAAATAAGAAATTGATCAATATATGTTATTGTAGATTGATTTCTATACAGAGGAGTTTCTTAGTCATATATATCATTTTCGTACTAGCATATATATTTTCTAAAAGTGCTTCAAGAGCGGGTAACTTTTAAGCAGTTGCTCTTCTAACAAAGTGCTAGTTTCATTCTGAGGAGTCCATAACACTTCAACTGCCCACTGAAATTAAAAAGAAGGCAAACTCTTAGGATATATATCAAGCACAAAATATCTCAAAAAATAGAGTCATGCACTACTTCAAATTTTACTACTCTTACAAATCTATCTAGAGATGCAAGTTTCTGCAATGCTTCCTTCAAGTCAGCACTGCTATTGATGGTGGGTAACTTATACTCTTCTCGAATTGCCAATAATATCGTAACCTAATCATTGAAATTCAATCAAAAAATTTCCATAAAAAAAAAATGATGGAGAGAAGAACCTACGATTAGCTTTTTGGGAAATTTCCAAACGAACAATTTCAACGAAATATTTTAATTTCTTATTTTACTAACTAGCTCGAGTCCTTTCCCTCATAAAAAAAAACTAGCTCGAGTCCTGGATCATGAAATTAGTGTGCATTTTGACCTTACCACTATATATTGATTGTGGAATCCATTAGCTCTCTGGCTTGTCGAATTCTGCGTTTTAATGTCGTTTACATTGACAGACGTCTCTTCATCAAATGTAAGCCTCTCTTGGAAAGAAAGTTGGTTGAAGCAAGCTTGTGCATTATATATGCCGAACTTTGGAGCCACCTACAATATTAATCAACCACGCCATCGATCGAGAAATTATGTTATGCCTAACAATGTTTTAATTTTAGGGGATACTTTTGAACTTACAAATGAATAACCTGCGATACAATAATCAGAATGTCGAAGCAAAGCTATTGTTGTCTCTGTAAAGGCATGGTAGAAATTAATTGCATCAGCTTCTATACATGTAGCTAGATCAATGAAAAAAAAAAAAACAATAACAATAACGATAGACTGACTTTTGGGGTATGGTGCTGTATATTAGCTCACTGCCAATATGCATAATGCTACCAATTTTGTGCCAGAAGGTATATATATACAATACACGTATATATGAGCATCTCCAATGAATTCTTTGTTTGAGCTCCTTAGCTTAACTTTAGACAAAAAAAATGCTTCAACCATGCTCTAAAATAACCAAATCACTAGGTACTTTTAAATTTGAAGAGAGATAAAGTGGCTCATAGTGACTTGTTAGAGCATCTCCAATGGTACTCCTTATTTTTTCATCAAATTTATTGAAAAATAGCTAAAAGTTAAATTAGTAGCTACTTTTAAGGAGCCACAAAAATCTTACTCTAATCATGTTCAAAATTATAAAGAGCCACAATTTATTATTCTCTTTTAAATTTGATATTTTAATTTTTTAATTATGGCAAACAAATCATAAAATTTAAAAAATTATAAGTTTAAATAAATAATTAGTTTAATAATGCACTGGGATTTAGGAGTCACAACGAGCCACTTTCTCTCTTTTCATATTTAGGAGCTATTAGCGATTTCCCTATTTTAGGAGAGTAGTAGGGAGCATGCATGGTTGAAGCGTTTTTTTTTAGTTTCTCCCTAAATAATCTAATAATCTATTTCAAACTTGCAATTTCTTCATATTTTCTAATTTTTGTTGCCAATAAATATTAATTTTAAAAGAAAAGAATAGGGATCCTTAAAATTTTGAGCATGGTAAGAGCAATATTTGTTAGACTCTGTAAAAGTAACTCATAGTTTAGTTTTTAATTATTTTTTTTGGCAATTTTAACAAAAAAAATATAGAGTACGTATGCTCTAAATCTGGAAAACTTTGAACAATGTGTAGATATATATGCAATAAGTTATCAAACAATAGAAAGAAACCTACGATATATCTCGTTAATGAGTGCCAGAAAAAAGAATTGAAACTGACCCGCCCTCTAGTCAAATCCAATATATATGAAAACAAGATGATCGAAAAGATGGAGAACAACTGATAAGCTATGTTCATATATACTACCTGTCAAAACATAGCTCAAACCCTTGACGGTAGATGTATTTGCTGTTTGAGCAATCTGATTAAGATTTCTTTGGAGTGTTCGCCCCGTGCCCAACAAACCAACCTTAAAAATCATATTGAAGATGACATAGGAACATTAGTATAGAACATACAACTTTTTCCGCTAGCTGATGAAAAATAATCCAACATTAGAAATCATTAAGTAACAGAATGACAACGTGATCCACTACTAATTGGTCCAACTCTCAAAGTTGTCTCCGACTTAATTAACCAGCTATATAGATGTGTGGTTTCATTTGAAAATGCACAAGTATTGTGTGTACGGTAGTGAAGCACAAACTTATTTATGGAAATACCCCGTAGGTCCAAACAGTGAACACTTTTTGACCACTAAATGTGATGCGTTGCCCATCAAGGACATAAATATTTGAAAAAATTTATTGTAGCGGAATGAACAGTGATCATAATTTTTATTGAGGTCAATAAAATCTACTTTTTACCCAGTTTTATTAACTACAATAAAAATTATGGTCACTGTTTTGGGTATTTGGTGACCATAATTTTTATTGTAGTCAATAAAAACTGAGTAAACAATGCATTTTATTAACCTCAATAAAAATTATAGTCACCGTTCATTCCACTACAGTGAATTTTTCAAATATTTATGTCATTGTTGGGCAATGCGGTACTGTAGCAGAGCTAGTGAGAAATATGTGTTCACTGTTTGGACCTACAGAAATGACCCCTTATGTACGTAGACTAGATTATCATGCCACCCTTAGAAATTTCCAGTTACACAAGAGGACTGAGAAAATCAAAGTTGATTTGGGACTTCATAATTTTCACTCTCCAACTTGAGGAGGACAATATGGGAGATGTGGTGATTTAATTTAGGCCCAGTTAGGGTCTCTTCATAATTTATAACTAATACCTTGCTAGTGGGATCAGTATTTTCCTTCTCTCAAAAATACTTGTAGATCGATCCCTGATATTGACAATGTATATCATCAATTAATTATAATGCATATTGAGAGCTTAAACAGATGTTACGTACGGTCCTCCGACTATACAAAGTTTCATTAGGCATATCCATCATATATATAACAGATCGAGAATATATAAGAATATCAATTCGATCAGTCATACCTGAAGCTTGACAACGCTTGTTTTGGCATCATCGTACGATGTTTTAGCCAACCAAAATGCCAGAAAACCACAGAAAGGCGACCACCAGTAGCTCTTGAGATACACTGCAAGCAATGCCAACGCCAAAGAAAAAAATAACGCACATATGAACTCTCTTTCCGGTAGTGGTTCGACTCCTGACGGCCACGGGAAGGTTCCACCCACGCGCCCGAGCGGCGGCGGAGAAGAAGAAGAAGAAAACGATGAGAAAGGAGAGAATGATGATGAAGAACAAGACAAGTGGCTCTTCTCCTCAGCGGAGTCGGAGAAGAAGCATTTGAGTTTAACATTAAATTTAGAACAAGCTCGTTCGTAGTTAATCGTCGCAGCGCTGAACTTAATTGGTTTGGTGAGCAAAGGAGGACGAACAACATGGGGCAAGAGAAATATTGGGGAGGTTTGCTTCCATTTCAATGGGTTGGGTCCGAGCAATATTGCAGCTATTCCCATGATAGTGTAAATCGAAGGAGGCTGGAAGTGTGGACGTTGCCGGGTTTTGTAGTTTGCTAGGGTTTTATTTTTTTGGTAATTGCTTCCGTAAAGAACAAAAACATCCTTTGGGGTTGGTACCATATATTATTATTTGGGCGATAATGGCCCGCCAGTTCTAGGGGTTCCCTATAGTTATCTTGATAAATCTTATCAATAAAACTTCATTTACTAATCGCAACCTTGATGCTGGATGCAGAGCATTAAAGTGTGGGAGAGATGCTTTATAGGGTGTGGGTGTGGTGGTCTTGATTTGCCAGTTTTTCAATGTTCTAACTCGAGGAATTTTTTTGCATTTCGTCTATTTACTAGTTTACCTTGACAATTTTTGTCATTTCATCACTAAATAATATTCTCCTTTCAATGTATAAAGATGTGATCTTATTTATTGGGTATGTCCTAGGGCTGGCTTTTTTTACCGAAAAGTCCCGAACCGACCGAATCCCGACCGAGCCGACCCGAAATATTCCCGAAAAATCGGTACGGGATTACCGTCCCGAAAGTGGGTTTTCGGTTCGGTACCGGTATGCCCAATCCCAAAATTCGGGAATTCCCGAACCTACCGAGTATGCTCAAATTTGTATATGTGTAAACTTTTCCTGACCATCAGATATGAAATGAATGCATCTGGACCATCCATTTCACTCAGTCTCTCTCTCTTCACGTGCGCCACTTTACTTTTTTATTTTAATATCTATCATTCTCTCTCTTTCTTTCTCTCTTTTCTCTCAACCTCCTCTCTCTGACACTTTTTTTTTTTTTTGGTTACAGAGGGGCCAAAACGGCCCAAAAAAGCAAAAAAAACTAGCTACTTAACCAGGGCACAGCCCAGCCGAAGTTCTTCTTTGTCTAGAGACACCATCGAGGTCTTCAATATAAGCAGAATAGGCATGCACATGAGGGTTGTCATACTCAATGATTCCATAGTCATGGTTAAGACTTTGTTTAGCAAGGCAATCAGCCACCATGTTACATTCTCTATAAATATGCTTTAGAGAGATATTCTGAAAATTCTTCAAAAGGGAATTGCAGCAGGAGATTAGAGAGCCAAGCGGATGAAGAGACACATCATTTTCAAGAATCAATTTAAGTAAAATTGCAGAGTCAATCTCAACTTCAATATGAGTAATATTGGAGTTAAGAGCTTGTTTAAGACCATAGAATAGACCCCAAGTTTCCGCATCAAGGACCTCACCAATTCCCAAGTTTGCTTGGAAACCTTTTATCCAAAGGCCATTGGAGCATCTGATGACGCCTCCAGCACCAATTTTTCCAGAACGACCATTTCTGCTTCCATCAGTGTTTAACTTGTATATTCCAACAGGAGGTTTTGACCAATTCAGAATATTGAGACAATAAGTTCTATTCAAGTCCATTTTCGATTGAGCATTGTTCCATTCATTAATGGCAGAAGAAATAATCATACCAGGATTTCTGGGTTTTCGAAACTGAGCCTCAAAGATATGATTGTTTCTCCATTTCCAAATGAACCCTCTGACACTCTCTTTTCTCTCTCTGACTCTCTCTTTTCTCTCAACGTCTCTCTCTTCTCAAAACCACTCTCTGACTCTCTCTTTTCTCCCATCACTCATTGTCTCATACTCTCATTCACTCTCTTTCCTTTCGTTTTTTTCTTTTTCTTCTTCTTCTTCTTCTTCTTTCTCGGTTTCTTCTTCGCTTGTTTTTTCTTCTCTTTCTTGAACCATCAGTCCATCACTTTCTTTCTTTTTTTTGTTCTCGTCTTCTTCTTCTCTTTCTTCTGCAACCTGCAACCTGCAACTCTCTTTCTTTTTTTGTTCTCGTCTTCTTCTTCTCTGGTTTCTTCTGCAATTTTCGGTAGGCCCATTACCGACCCGAACCGACCGATGAAGTTCGGGATACCGGAATTCCGGTAAAATCGGGAATCGGGACGGTATCGGAAACAAGAAATGATATCCCGGAAATTTCGGTTCGGTAACGGTAAATGGCAAAAAAGCTCGGTTCCCTAACCGAAGCCACCCCTAGTATGTCCTTCAGAAAACCTTCTCCTTCCAAAGGAAAAGATATATAAACAATGGTACTGTAAGATTACATTACAGTGATTCGTGAGTAGAGCCTTACTTAGTGGGTAAAAATAGACAAGACAACCTTCTCCTTCCAAGTATGATTTTCGATCATTAGTATTACAAAATGCAAAAGTATCTGATCATCTCTAATATATATATATAGTCTACCATGCCAGTAGGTTTCATTTACTATATTATTATGCTAAATGTCGCAATATATCTCTTTGTAAAAGTAAGTACAAAACAAAAGGAACACCATTTGATAGGTACTTGTATTAATTAATTCTGGACCATTTCATATTTTCTCTTCTAAAAGTTCCTCAGAAGTGGATAATCTTTATTTAGCTGCTGCTCTGACAGAGAGTCTGTTTCCTTTTGAGGAGTCCACAACACCTCTATTGCCTACAGAGAAAATAACACAACATATATAGATCCATCATGCATGGATATTTCAAAAACTTACAAGTTAACTACTTAAAGTAAGAAACATATGGATTCTTACGTACAGATATATTGCCTGAGCAACGAATGGATCCGAGCTTCTGCAACGCTTCCTTTAAGTCAGCAGTGTCATTGATGGTAGGCAACTCATACCGCCCATAAGCGAATACCAATATTGTAAACTGATCATTGACATTCAATTAATCACCAAAATTAATATTTGTTCACATTCCTATATCTAGCTATATAGCTAGAAAGGATTAGCCAACACAGTCATGAAATTTTTTGACATTAAGGATCTCATGAATTAAATTGATCTTTACCACTATATATTGACTGTGGGATCCATTAGGACTTTTGCTCACTGAGCTTTCCGTTTTATAGTTGTTCACGTTGACAAGAGTCTCATCGTCACATTTACGCCTCTCCTCGATACGAAGTTGATTGAAGCAATTTCGTCCATCCTCATTGTTGAAGAACTTTTGCATCACCTACAATTAAACATGTGAGAAGTACGTTATATGTCCTTAATTAACATTAGCTTATAATATCTAGACTTACTAGCAAATATGTTTTTTTTTATTTTAATTATACGTAACTATATAGTTGGACAATTCTTTAATTGGTTCATATTTCTAACTTCTATAGTGAACAACATTGAACTTACAGATGAATGTCCTGCAATACAATTATCAAGTTGCCGAAGTAAAGCTACTGATGTCTCTGCATTCATCAAAGTAAGAATTGTCAGAATATGAAAACACTAAAACAGCAGCTTGAATCCTTTTTTGTTGATAGAATCAGAAAACTAACAACTTATAGTATACAACCAAGTCGCATTACACAAAAGCCAGTTGAACTTTTCCGACCTAAATTAAAGCTCAGAGCGCGCCAAACTATATCGATCTCTCAATTGCAAGTCTCAATTCGTGCCAAAATATATACGTTTGTATCGAGTTAGGTACATGAGATAGAGGAGATTAACCACCTGTCAAAACATGGTTGAAACCAAGGTTGTAAAAAGCTAGCCTGAGGCTCGCCTCGAGGCTCGCATTTTGCATAGGCTATCGCCAAATGCAGCGACGCCTCGAGTAAAAGCTAGCCTTGCGCCTTTTCCACCGAAAAGGCTATGCGAGGCTGTTTTAAGGCTTAAAACGCTTACGCCTTGAAGAGCCTAAGGCTCTTTTTGTTTTTTTTTGTTTACACCAGCAGTCAAAACGACGTCGTCTTCAATTAACCCCAAACCCTTATACCAAAAATAGGAATAGGCTTGAGCACCAAAGGCTAAGTCATTTAGTCTATGTGAAGTATAATCTCGCTCTTAGCGATCGAAATATTAGAAGGAGAGACATGGTTGATCCGATTGTTGTGGGAGAATTGGACTCCGATGATGAATGGATAGCCGAGAAAGAAAATCCAGCTCTTCCCACCGATTCTAGTTGGCTTGATGCAGAAGTACTCGATGCTGATGCGGTAATGGAGGTGCCAATCCCTACATATGAAAATTTCCTACATATTGGACAACCAAGTCTTCCTCCTCGTGATCCTACTCATCCTCGTGATCCTACCCCTCCTAGTGATCTTACTCCTCCGATTACATACAAAAGGAAAAATGACGAATCTTCATTTTCAAGTAAGTATTATTGAAATGCCTACCATTTTTGTTTGATTTTAAGAGTTTGATAGTACAATTTCTTAACTCCATGCCCATGAATATTTTGTATAGGAGGAAAGAAGTTTAAGTCCCTAAGAATACTTGGGGATGATGATGAGGTAGTTCATTTCAAAAATCCATATGATCATACAAATCCCCTATTTAATGTTCAACACGATGCTAGTGATCATAGTGATAGTTTGGATGGTGACTTGCTACTTGATGATCGATGAGGAAGAAATGGAAGAGTGAAGTTGTTTTTTATTTTTATGCTTGTTCATCATTATAATTGTTTGAAGTTTGATTGTTTAATTAAACATGAATTTCATTTAAAATTTGGATGATTTGATGAACTAACTTAATTATTATTAATGAAATACGTTTTTCTATTGTTATAATTTTATTCCAAAAGGCTTACGCCTTTTAAAATACGCCTCGGTACGCCTTTCGCCTTTTACAACCTCGGTCGAAACTACTATAACAATCATCATCAGCAGTGTTTGTAGTTTTAGTAATTCGATTAAGATCCCTTTGGAGTGTTCGTCCTGTTGTTAAGAAAGCCACCTTAAGAAATCATACAGAAGGGAGTAATTAATGGTGGCCGGTGATCGAAACTTTCATAGAGTACGTACAAAGTTTTAGAACATTGTTAATTAATTCCACACCGTACCTGAAACTTGAGAACACTTGATTTAGACATACTATATGCCCAATAAGCGAAAGCAACCCCCAACGAATTGAGAAAACACAACTTGAGAAAAGCAGACAGGCGCCATTCAAATATGGAATGCACCCCCAAAAGAAACAAACAATAGCTCATACCGAAACCAACGACCGAAAGCACAAGGTTCATGTAAATTAAGGAAAGCGAGCTGCCGACCCGCCCCATCGAGTCGGCCAATGCAGGATTCGGGTCGAACATCACTAACAAGCCCAACACCACGGCAACCATTGCGGGTTTCCTCAATGCCTTGAGATTCAGACCGATAATCTCAAGTGGGTTTGCTGGGTTGTCTTTAACAACAAGACAAGACTGAAACGCATGGCTTGACTTTGGGTCGGTTAAGTCCGCCAAGGAGGAGGAGGAGGATGAGGAGAAGCATCTAAGTTTAACATCAAATGGTTTGTTAGACGTTGCTGAGCTGAGTTTGATTGAATTGACGGGAAGAGGACGAAGTGGGGGCAAGAGTATGAAGCTTTGAGGCTTCCACTTCACTTGGTTTGCTCCGAGTAACGCAGCAGTTGCCATTAGGGTTTTGGAATTGGAGGGTGAAAGTGTGGACGTACAGATTGATATTGTTGTTTATTAATTAGGGTATGGATCGACTCTCTGTATTTTTTTTTGGGTGACAATAATAGCCTTAAAAGTTGAAATGTTTATCTTCAACTCTTAGTCGATTTAATTATAAAATTAAAGCTGGTTCTAAGGATAAGTAATCGGTTTGACATTGTGATTTTACTTCCTATTGTTAACTGAGTTGAATATAAATTAGGTTTATGATCGATGGTAAGAGGGACTTTGATATCTAGAATCATAGGTTCCTACTATCACAATCAATCAAGCAACACAAATTCTCGGCCTCATTAAATATAAATACTGATTGTGCATTTGTGCAACTTGCATGTGATGGCATCCCAAGTTAGTATTCGTATTCTTAGGGTTTATTTATGTTATTATGTCACGTATATGAAACTTGTGGGGAAAGCAAGAAAATTGGACTCATTTAAAAAAAAGTATATATAAGCAAAACGTACAAAACTTATGTTTTTTATGTTTTTTTTTATTAAAAAAAAAAACAAAAACATATCACTGCAACACATACAAAACTAGTTAGCTAGCTTTAAACATATCACTGAAACTTATGTTATTTATCTTTTTTTTTTGGTTAAAAAAAAAAAGCAAAACGTACAAAACTAAAACTTAACACTGCAACACATAAAAAACTAGAACTGCGCGCTTAGCTAGCTTTAAACAAGTATGATATTGGTAAACCCTTCAGAACGTCCTCCAAAGGAAAATATATATAGCAGAAATGGAGAAGATCACAAAACAATATATGATCTTTCAAGCCATATTCATTCGCTAACCAAAAAAGGTGAACAAGTACGTTCTATTGTTTAATATGTAGATCGACGTACTTCATCATATTAAAGAATTTTATTTAAAAATCTACGATAAGCATAAAAACTAAATCCGTAATCCAAAATAAAGTTTACTTACACGATATAAGCTTTTCAAGATTTTTGATAAAAAAAATTACATGTTTTACTAAAATATGAAAAATGAAAGATGAAAGACAATGTTTACTGAGAGAAAAAGGAAGAAAATTCTAAACGAGAAAAGAAATTAGAGACAAAATATTTTGCTTGAAGAAGAAAATAAATAAAAAGAGAAAATAAGAATAGAACCAAGGGACATATGCTACGATGGAAAATCTCATTTATATTTGAAGAAATGAAATAGAAAATGTTTTAATTTGAAAGAAAAAAAATATTGTCACAAAAAAAATTGAACCAGCCCCAAGTGCTTAAATATCTAAACTAAAATTGAAAAAAAAAATCAAAACATAAGCCAAGTGGGGATCGAACCTGTGCTAGAAAAACCAAAACTCAATTCCTTGCCATTTGAATTTTGAAGTTTTGGTAAGTATATATAATGATAATATTAGCGAAGAGTCATACAAAAAAATTATATTTTACCTGGATTTTTCTTCAAAAATGATGTTTTAGAAGTCATATTTTATGAAAAATATAAGTAATATAATTGATGGTATCAAATTTTATAATTTGCCGTTTACGTATTTTATGGCCGAATTTTTCAAAGTTTTTTTCACAAAAAGTTACTAAATTATACATGTAAGTATTTTTTATGTTTAATTCCCGTCCCGAATATTACTAACTGGGGTAACGAGGCTTCTATTTTTATGTAAGCTAGAGATCCTTGTTCCGGTTTTTTTTGGTGCACGACTCCATTTTTATGTGAAAAGGCGCGCAACAACTTTTATTGACCAAAAGTTGATGCTTTTATTCAGCTCAAATGTTGATGGGGTTGCTGCTCAGCCAATTGGGTCAGGATCTGAGGAAGGATGGTAAAAATATATTTTGATTATCATTTCTTATCTGTCTCTATTAGTCAATGATATGACATAGTGAGTTCTCTATATGTGGTCATTTATCAATAGGTTGCCAACCCTTTCTGACCCTCATATGCAACAAGAGCTGCATGAATTTTTGGCATCAAACCCACTCAATGTGATCCCAACGGCTTACTCTGGTCCCTCTCAATCTGTTGGTAAGCGTGGCTTTGAATTGTTATATCCAAGGTAAGAATAATTATACTTTTCCTATCCTTTGATTGGAAGATTCTATCCCACCAAATATATGTAAGATTGATTTGCGATCTTTCATTCTTTCAGTGACCCAGCGCGCAACCAACCCAGTAACCGACCTAGCAAGCAAGAAGATGAAGTTCTCAGGGTAAGTACAGATTTATCCCTTGTATATTCAATTAATAATGAAAGACTTCAATTGGGTCCTCTTTAATTTGATGCATATATACTTCAACCAATGGTCATGGCCCTAGGTAGTTAATCAGCGAATAATTTGCGAATTATTCTCTAAAGAACGAATTTTGGAATAAAACTTCAGTTTTTCGTTTCAAACTCAAAGATTTGAAAAAAAACGCATTTTTTTAAGTCAGCTGAATTATTTGCGAATTATATATATTTTTAAATTTTATAATTGAAAAAACATTAATCATTGAAAAAAAGTCAATTTTTTTTTTTTTCCAGAATTATTCGCGATTACACTTTTAAGTTATTAAATTACTTAAATGTGTTGAAGTTTTGGTATGTACAATGATAATATCAAGGAAGAGTTTTACAAAAAATTATATTTTACCTAGATTTTTCTTCAAAAGTTTTGTTTCAGAAGTCATATTTATTATATATAATTGACATATATATGTCCATATTTTTACGTTCGTATTTTTCATTACATCTTGTTTTAAACACGTACGTATCGAATTTTATAATTTGCCGTTTCTGTATTTTATGGCCGAATTTTTTAAAGTATTTTTCACCAAAAGTTACCTAATTATACACGGACGTATTTTTGACGTTTAATTTCCGTCTCAAATATTACTAACTAGGGTCAAGAGCAAATCCCCCTAGGGATCAAATAAAAACAAAAATCAAAGGCCAACAACGGGAGAACAAAAGTATGAAAATGATTACACTAAATACTATTTTGATGAGATAATCTCTGACCTAAACTAGCAAAATGATCGAAGAAGTGGGTATATATGAGGCTTGAAAACAATGTGCAAAATGGTGGAATTCAAGGGTGTTTAATTTGTACTGGGAGTAAACCACATGGAAGTTGTATTAATTCACATGCCTTGGTCGAACTCTTGCCCTCGCTCATTCTAATGGCCAAGCCCAAGCCCAAGCCCAAGTTCATTCTTGTAGCCAAGCCAAAGCAAATGCATATATGTGTCCATTCCAATGCTCTTGTCCACCAGTTTAGGATTAAGGGCAAGTACTTCGTGTCCTAGTCTGTGTCATTTTCATGCTCTGATGCTCGTATCCTTAACCATGTCCATACAAGCGAGGCTAATTGTATCCAATTTTGGCTCTCCAACCACACTGTGTAACCCAAAAATGATGTTACTAACACCGTGGAGACCAACCCCAAAACTTTCTCTCAAAAAGGAAAAATTTTTCCGAGACCTTGGTTTCTGGCCAAAACTATGGACCATCACACACGGTTTTTTGGCCAAAATTGCATATTCTTATTTTCTCACCAAAATCTTCCCAGCCTGAAATCATGATTTTGAAGAACTTCTCAAACTGACGGAACACAGAAATCTCGACCCGATTTTTTTAAAAAGAATTTTCAAAGTCGGAATACAAGAAAATTTGTAAAAAATAAAAGGGTCAAGATTTTCTAGTTCTGTCAATTGGAACACCCTCTAAAAAATAAGCTTTGCCAACGGTGAGGTTATGGCCGAGGAAAATTTCAAGAAAAATTGGTGTTGACAAGATTTGGCCTGTTTTGGCATGCTCTGGCACGTTTAGACGTGCCAAACCATGTCAAAGCCCCCTTCTTTTTGAATTTTTTCCATGCCATAATCTAACCATTAATGGTAAAGTATGATTTTTAGAAGGTGTTCCAACTGACAATACTAAAAAATCTCGATCCGTTTATTTTTAATGATTTTCCCTGTTTTTCAACTTTGGAAAATAAAAAACAAAAACTTCCAGTGCCACAAAAATTCTGAAAATTTTTCTGGTCATAGATTACATTGTTCTTAATGTTCGTACAAATTTTTACTTGAAAATAAATATTGTATGGTTCAGCCCATTCTAGTGGCCAAGCCCAAGCCCAAGTTCATTCTTGTGGCCAAGCTAGCCAAAGCAAATGCATGTGCCCATTCCAATGCTCTTGTCCATCAGTTTAGGATTAAGTGCAAATACTTTTTGTTTTAATCTGTGTCATTTCCATGCTTTTATACTCGTATCCTTAACTATGTCCATGTAGGCATGGCTAACTGTATCCAATTTTGGCGGTCCAACCACATTGTCTCACCCAAAAATGATGTTACTAACACCGTGGAGACCAACCCCAAAACTTTCTCTCAAAAAGGAAAAAAATTCGTGAGACCTTGGTTTCTAGCCAAAACTGTGGACTATAGTACATGATTTTTTTTGGCAAAAATTGTATGTTCTTATTTTCTCCTCAAAATCTTTCCAGCCTCAAATCATGATTTTTAAGAACTTCTCAAACTGACGGAACGCAAAAATCTCGATCCGATTTTTTTTAACGATTTTTCAAAGTCATAATAAAAGAAATTTCATAAAAAATAAAATGGTCGAGATTTTCTAATTCCGTCAATTGGAACACCTTAAAAAAAACAAGCTTTGCCAACAATGAGGTTATATGGTAGAAAAAAATTTCAAGAAAAAATTGTGTTGACAAAGTCTGGCATGTTTCGGCATATCATGACACATCCAAAAGTCCCAAACCATATCAAGCGTTTTTTTTTTTGAATTTTTCTCTTACAGTAATCTAACTATTAGTAAAGTATGATTTTTAGAATGTGTTCCAATTGATATAACTAAAAAATCAAGATCCGTTTATTTTTAATGATTTTCCCTATTTTATGACTTTGGAAAATAAAAAACAGTACTTCTAGTGTCGCAAAAATTCTGAAATTTTTTCTAGTCATAGATTACATTGTTCTTAGTGTTCGTACAAATTTTTACCTGAAAATAATATTGTAACATTAATGTTGGAGTGCTGCTCTTGATCCAAAATAGAAGGGTAGAGAAACACAATTTTGAATTGTCTTTTCATATTATACTGGTTACAGTTACGGCCAATTATATTGCTTCAGGTCTCCAATTTAGTATTATATCTAATATAACGTCGCTTTGGACCTTTGGCCATCAACACAGTATTGGCATACAAGTATAAGTAGACTTTTTTTTGTATCAAAGTTTGTGCCAAAAAGTAAGAACTTCAGGGATTAATCTGACTCATATCTCGAGTATGGATTGCAGACCAGCAGAAAAAGCATTTTGGACCTTTCCAAATGAAACTTGGAGGTAATGGATTATAGAACTTTAGCACATTAATTTGTATCTCATACAAAAACCATTTCAGTTTTAGGGGATATATACAATATAAGGGGTACCATGTTAAAATATTTAACCCAACCAAAATCTTTATCTTACTAGCTCCTAAACTACATTAGCCCCTAAGAACGGCTGCTGATCTTCAAATGGCCCTTCTTCAAATGCTTCTTCATAAAACCCCCTCAATTTCGGGTAATCTTTGAGTAGTTCCTTCTCAGTCAAAGTATCATTTTCTTGTTGAGGAGTCCACAAGACCTCTACTGCCTGCGCGAAAAAGAACAGTAAACATACATTAAGCACATATTATCTAAAGGAGAAACTTGCAAGTTCCTACTCCAAGTAATTAATTTTGTTCTTACCATTATTTTGCTCGAGGGAATGGATCCAAGAGTTTGTAATGCTTTCTTCAAGTCACCAGTGCCATTGATGGTGGGCAACTTCTGTACTCCATGAGTGGCCACCAGAATTGTAACCTGATCATCAAAATTTAATGAGAAAGCGAAAAGCATAATATTTCCAATCCTGTGCCCTAAACCCGTCCTAGAACTAGCCAACTCAAATCAAAACATTAGGAATGTACGTTGCCATCTGATCTGGATCTTACCACTATATATTCTTTGTGGAATTCATTAGGTGACTGGCTTTTTGAGCGCGTTTTAAAGTTGTTCACATTGGCAAGGGTCACTTCGTCAAATTTAGCCGCCTCTTCCATGGAAAGTAGTTTGAAGCATTCCTCTGCCTCCTCTATCTCAGACTTTCGCTTAACCTACAAACATGTGAGAAGTTATAATTCCTGTCATCAACATTTCTAATACCTAGATCTAGTTATATGTTCTGTTTTGGTCCATAAAAGATCAACGCTAGTCATATCTTCTAACTCCAGGAGATGTATATATAGAACTTACAGATGAATAACTTGAGATGCAATAGTCAAGATTGCGAAGCAAAGCTGTTGTTGCCCCTGAAACCAAAGTTTACAAAAATTGTATAAGAAAAGAAAAATAAAACAAAAAGAGTAGCGTACTGGCTTCACTTTTTGGGTATGGTACTCTTATACAGAAAACTAATCCTAAAAACTAGCTCTATATCTCAAGTTGTGCCAAAGCCATCAAAAGACAGTTAATTCCTTTTCAAACATTTTCATTCTTTCAAATTAAGTTAAACACCTGTTAAATATAGGGAATAATCTCTTCCAAAGAAATGTTCCGCGTTAGCTTACATAATGAAGCTCCCATTTTCCCCATTCTAATAAGTCCCTCGCGTTATTGACAACAGTAACAGGAGTAAATATCCATTTAGAACATGTTAATTAATGCAGTTATTGCACATAAACTAACCATGTCTCTAGTCAAACCAAATAGAAAAACAAAAAAAAATATATTGAATATAAAAGAAAACAAATCAAGATATGAGAAGAAAATATATAAGGTAGTTCACCTGTCAAAACATAGCTCAAACCCTTAGAAGTAGAAGTATTTGCACTTTCAGTAATTCGATTAAGATCCCTTTGGAGTGATCGTGCCTTGCCCAACAAACCAACCTTAACAGAGAAAAAAAAAACATTAAAGGAGAACAACTTCCCCATTCGAAAATCCAGTATAAAGAACAGAAGTCTTTAAAAGGGAATCACTACTCAATTAACAAGATTTAAAAGTCCTCCCATTTTTTAAAGTTAAGCTTGTGTATTTACATCTTAAAGTGTTAAATTTCTAATATACATGAACCCCTACTCTTACCTTTTGTTTTGATGTCAAAGCCTTTCAGTGATTTTTCCAAGTTCTACAGATTATTACATAGCATTAGATTCACATGCTCTCCTTGAAGTCCACAATCCTCATGCATAAAATACAAATCATCGATCCTAGATGATGTTTATCTTATTGATGAGCAATTCTAAATGGACTCTCCAAAGCTCAGGATTCTGTGATTGAATACATTATTGTACCTAGTGGTCCGAATTACCTACCCTACCGTCTCAAAAACAGAATCACTTTTTCCTCATCAACCCTAAAATTCTTAAGCAAAGAAAAGAACATAATGCAGGCATCTATTCGATAAATTAACAGTATTCAACCATTCCTGAAGCTTGACAACACTTGTGCCAAACCCCAATTAAACCCTAGGGGTACTAAAATTGGTGAAGTTCACTCCTGAGCAAATTAGAATATTCTTTTCTTGATCTCACCCAGGGGTACGTACTAAACCCCTACTAAATTAAACCCTAGTTACAGAACAATATATAATCGCTTCTTTTCCACATCAATCCTAAATTCGTAATCAAAAAGCAGGCAGCTGTTGGATAAATTAATACCAGTAATTCAATCCGTACTTGAGACACAGATAATAGAGAATGCAGAGATCAACCATATATACCTGAAGCTTGACAACACTTGTTTTCTCCGCCGTACCACAGTCGCACAATATTATTGCCCAAAAAACGATAACTACCAACAAAATCAAGATAACGAGGAAATCAACATCAACGTCCGATGAGGGGGAAGAAGAAGACGGTGGAGGCGGCGTCGAGTGGAAAGACGGTGGAGGCGGCGTCGAGTGGAAAGACGGTGGAGACGGCGTCCAGTGGAAAGACGGCGGCGGGTCGTAATAGCGCGACGAGTGCGAAGACCAAGACGGCGACCGCGAGGAAGAGGAAGAAGATTTTTTGCCGCCGGAGGAGGAGGAGGAGGAGGAGGAGGAGGGGAACAAGCTTCCGCCGACCCGCCCGCCCGAGGCGGCCGATGCCAAATTAGGAATCAACAACAGGCCCAATAACAACACGGCGACAGTGGCCGGATTTCTCAATGCCATGGTCGAAAATTGTTTCGAGATTTTTTTTGAGTTGAAGGAGGAGCTAGCTAGACCAGGTTTTAAACTTCAATCAACAGTCTTTTAATAGTTGGATCCGGGTTTGTTCCTACTTCCTAGGCCTAATGGGATACTTTTCCTTCCTCACTAAGCTTTTGACCACACCACGCCATGTATCCAAATCTTAGAGGCTGAAAAGCTAAATCCTACGCGGTTTGCCGCATATTTAAATGCCGCGGGGTTCATACCCTTGCATTTGTACGATAATAATTATTCATTCATTATTATCAAGAAAATTGTTGATAATAAATAGCTAAATAATTAAGAGAATTTCTATTGGGACCTCCATATTTTCTCACTTGACCTCCTCTCAATTTTTTCTCCTCAAATTTACAACTTTACCCTCAGAAGCTTAAACTTATTTATCAAAAAAAAATAAAAATCAAAGGTGCGACAGTGTGATACATGTTGCTAATGAATGAACAAAATCTTAATTATAAATAGCTGGGTGGTGCCATTGTGATGATTTCACAAATTTTTTTGGATTTGAGGTTGAGTTTGTGTTTTATTTGCTCCTTGTTGCGAGTTTAGATTGAGCTGGAGATTTAATTTATGTATTTTTTTTTCATTGACACAAATTAGCAAATTTTAGTTCGGAGATTACTTTATACATAGATAATTGCATCTCTGGGAAAATATGATTTACAAAGATGAACCCTAAATCCTTTTTGTTTTCTAATTTTGGGAGCAAATTCAACAAAGACATTTTCTCTTAGTTCATCTCTCTTTTCTCCTTTGTGAGCAATGAAAAGATTCATTGTCATATTCTTCCACCATAACATTTTATCCAAATTAATCCATTGCAAAACAATGATTTCTATTCAATTATACATACTCAAGCTTGGGATGGAGGATAGAAAAAATAGAAAAAATAGAAAAAATAAGTATTGATCGAGGCTGATCTTAATCTTCAACAGTTTCTCAGTCAAGATTTTTTTAAAATATATTTTTTTCATTTTTGTGAAGGGTAAAAATGAGTTTTAGTTTTATTCAAAAAAAGAGGAGGTCTAGTAAGAAAATTCGGAGGTTTCAATAGAACTACTCAATAATTAATTACAAGTTAAGTAAAAGATGTGTGTTTTAGCTAGAAAGAGAGTTTTTTTTTTAATTAATGGGAGTTCAGTGAGTTTATGTAGCACTCATGAAGTCATGATACATCCCTTCATAAGGTACCAAAGCATCAATTTCGATTTTGTGATATAATTAAAAGAGCCATCCATATTTTAGATTATCCTTCAAGAATCATTCATGTACAAAAATAATCAAATCAAACATTGTTAAATATAAGTTCATATTAACTATAGAATCATTCATATTGTTACATTGTTAGGCTATTTGATTATTAATGTGCGAAAATATAAGTTCTTTGCTTGAGAATAGTTTATGCACATATGTGGAGCTCAAATTTATAAATCCATCAAACGAAACTTGGAGGGTAACTGACTATAGAACTTTAGCACAATTCTCATACAAAGAACATGATGCCATTTTAGTGGGATATATACAATACTAAGTGTTTACCATGTTAAAGTTTTTGACCCAACCGTACTGTTTACTACTAGCTCTCGACTACATTCGCCCCTAAGAACGGGTAGGAATCTTCAAATGGCCCTTCTTCGAGTGACCCTAGATCATAAAATCCCCTCAACTGCGGGTAATCTTTAAGTAGTTCCTTCTCAGTCAAAGTATCATTTTCTTGTTGAGGAGTCCACAAGACCTCTACTGCCTGCGAAAAAGAACACAACACAGGCATTATGCACATATCTAAAGGAGAAACTTGCAGTTGCTACTCAAAGTAATTCCATTCTTACCACTATTTTGTTCGAGGGAATGGATCCAAGATTTTGTAATGCTTTCTTCAAGTCACCAGTGCCATTGATGGTGGGCAACTTCTGTGCTCCTCGAGTAGCCACCAAAATTGTAACCTGATCATTCAAATTTAATCAAAGACTTAGATTCCTATTCCCTAAACAATCCTGGCAGTAGCCAACTCAAATTAAAAACATGGGTTTTGTCCTTGGGTGTAAATGAAAACCAGTATGCCAGAATTAGAAAGGTCGCCATCTCATCTGAACCTTACCACTATATATTCTTTGGGGACTTCATCAGGTGACTGGCTTGTTGAGCGCACTTTAAAGTTGTTCACATTGGCAAGGGTCAGTTCGCCAAATTTAGCCGCTTCTTCCATAGAAAGTTGTTTGAAGCATTGCTCTGCCTCCTCTATCTTGGACTTTCGAGCAACCTATAAGCATGTAAGAAGTATGTCCTCAACATTTCTAATATCTAAATCTAGTAATGTTTTCTGTTTTGGTCACTCTCTACATATATCTTCTAACTCCAGGAGATAAATAAAACTTACAGATGAATAACTTGAGATGCAATAATCAAGATTGCGAAGCAAAGATGTTGTTGCCCCTGAAACCAAAGGTGTACAAAAATTGCATAAGGATAGGGAATAGTCTCTTTAAAAGTTAAACGACCGTTAAATATAGGGAATAGTCTTTCATATAAATGTTTCAGAACTGAAATATTTTATGTAACATTTCAACCAAGTTGGTACACATAAACTGACCCATGTCTCTAGTCAAACCAAACAGAAAAACGAAAAAAAAATCTTACATATAAGGGAAAACAACTAAAAATCAAATGAGGAGAACAACTGATTGATAAGGTTGTTCACCTGTCAAAACATAGCTCAAACCCGTAGACGTAGACATATCTGTAGTTTCAGTAATTCGATTAAGATCCCTTTGGAGTGATTGCGCTTTGCCCACCAGACCAACCTTACAGAAGAGTAAAAGATTAAACGAGAACAACTTCTCCATTCAAAGATGAGCATAAAGAACATAAGAGTCTTTAAAGGGCATCACTACCCAATTACAAACATTAAAAAGTCCACCCCCTTTATAAAAATGACAAATTTCAGTATACACGATCCCCTTACCTTTTTCTTTTAATGTTCAAGCCTTTCAATTGATTTTACCAAGCTCTACAGATATGACATAGGTTAGTAGCTTCACATGCTTTTCTCGAAGTTCAAAACACTCTTGCATAACATTGTAATCCTCCTAGATGGTGTTTATCTTCTTGATGGACAATTCTAAATGGACTCTCCAAAGCCCACAATTCTGTGATTGGATTTGTCTCAAAAACAGAATCACTTTCAATAGGTGATCACCAATATACCCAACCATCAAATATGCAGGGTAAACAAACAAATTGGTGAAGTTCTAGTAAGCAAATTAGGCCTCATAAATTTTCACGTCAATCAATCCTAAATTCCTAATTGAAACATATTCAATCAATAATCAGAGACATAGATAATAGATAAGGGAAATATGAAACGATACCTGAAGCTTAACAACGCTTGTTTTCCCAACCCCAGCACAGTGGCAGATTAGTGCGAAACAAATCACAGCCGCCAAGAAGATCAAGAAACCGAAGAAACCACCGTCCGAGGAGGAAGACGAAGACGGTGAAAACGACGTCGTCTCGTGCCGCCAGTGATCTTCGGACCGCGACCGCGACGATGAAGAAGACTCGCCGGACGATGGGAACAAGCTTCCGCCGGCCCGCCCGCCCGTGGCGCCGGACGCAAAATTCGGGTTGTAAATCAATAGCAACGCCAAGAACAACACGGCAACAATGGCCGGATTTCTCAAAGCCATTGATGAAATGTGTTCCGAGGATTTTTGAATTGAAGGAGGGTTTTTTAATTTCAATTATTTATAGTTGGACAAGGCATCTCTAAAATCCAAAACTTATTAGCCACCAAGCGTTGTCTTAGCTATGTGTACATCCAATATACGGTTATTATATACGACGCGAAAATTTCTTTGGGTACGGACTTTTCTAGGTAGGGTGACAATGACATATAATATAAGCAAAATCTAAATTGTCCTATATACTATAAATGGAAAAAATCACTTTTAGTCGCTTAATTTTGACTCGTTCGACACTTTCGTCCCTGAATTTTGAAATATATCACTTTCGTCCATGACCGGAAAAAATAGTGCAAAACCTATGCCAAAATGTTCGCAAGGATGAGAGGAGTAACTTTTATAACTTGGACTAAACTCGATTCGGCCTAGAATGGCTCGAATTTGTCCTGAAAGCCGGTGGTGACCGAAACTTAAATTCTAAAATTCTCCGCCGTCCGGTGACGGTTTGAGGGAGGTTGGTGGCGTTGAACTCGTCTCAAGGAGGGCTTCAAAGCCCAGTATGTGGTGTCATTCGATTTGGCCGGAATCAGAGGTTTATTTGGTGAAAACTTCGGTCAGGGACGAAAGTGTCGAATGAGTTCAAGTTCAAGGACTATTTGTGTATTTATCTCTATTATAAAACTAAAGCATATTTCAATTTAATATCGAATCTTAGAAAAATTATGCGTAAAACATTCATTAAACATAAGTTAGCACACCGAATAATAACACTAACCTGAGAAATCTAACGAAGTTTCCATTTAGATCACTAGGAAACTCATTGCTGCTTTCTCTCGTGGTAGGCTTCCCAATTCTTCTTCTTCTTCTTTCTTTCCTTTTTTTTTTTACCATCCAAACTTAACGAGTCAGTAATTTGAATGTTACACCTGCAGTAAAAATGGAAGTCTCGTGTCCATATCTTTATCTTCATAACCAATAGTCGATGAAGATATGAGGTTAAGATTGAATGAATCAAAGGACAGCTGCATGGCCACTGACCACAATTCCTCCTCCCTTTGATTTGCAAATCCCACCTCCACATTTTCATACTTGTATCTTCATTCAATTCCAAATCTCTGCAAACAATTCTCATGGCAACAACTGCTTCGTTTCTCGAAGCCAATCCATTTAAATGGAACAAAACCTCCCCAATTCTCTTTTCTCCTTCTCGTCCTCTCCCCGCCAAACCACTCAAATTCAGCTCAGCGTTCAACAATCCACAATCTTCCGCCAAATTCAAGGTCAAATGCTTCTTCTCCGACTCAAAACCACAGCTTGTTGTCAAAGATAGCCCGCCAAATCCACTCGAGCTCGTCGCCGATAAGTTATTGAATGCTCTCAAGGCCTTGAGGAAACCCGCAATGGCCGCGGTCTTGTTGGGCTTGGTATTGATGTCCGACCCGAATTCGGCATTGGCTGCCTCGGGCGGTCGGGTCGGGGGACGCTCGTTCTCCTCGAATTCTTCGTCTTCGTCATCGTCGAGGAGTTACTCGGTGCCGAGGACGTCTCGACCGGATTTTTCTTACTCTGCGCCGTACTATGCGCCGTCGCCGTTCGGGTTTAGCGGTGGTGGAGGCGGGTTTTATATGGGTCCGGCGGTCGGGGTCGGAGTCGGTGCCGGGTCGAGTTTCTTTCTGATTTTGACGGGTTTCGCTGCGTTTGTTTTGGTTTCGGGTTTCCTTTCGGATCGGTCGGAGGGTAGTGTGCTTACTGCTACTGAGAAAACAACTGTTCTAAAGTTGCAGGTATGATTGAATTGACATTCTTTGCTTTTAAGTGTATGATTGAATTCTTATAGTGGTTGTTTAAGACTTTAAGGACTAATTACTTGTTGAATAAGCACCATTTAGAATGAATTCTAGCTAGGATGCATTAAGATTTTCAGGCTTGGAGGAATGTGTGGGAAGCTTGTACCCTAAGAAATACAGAAATATTTAGCAAGATTATCTGGCTTTAACATCAACACTGTTTACACATTTGACATTTCATGCTGTAAGTAGGAAGCGTAAATTTTGAAGTGTTTGTTTTGCAACCTATAAAGATGTGATATGCTATGTGAAAAACTATGAGTGGAACTTTGTAATGTGGGTGGCGATGCACTTTACTCTTCTGTTGGATTTCAATAAACAAGTTGGTCTCTACTGCTTCACCATTTTTTTTATATTGTGTTTCTAAGGTTGGGTTGTTGGGATTGGGGCGAGCACTACAAAGGGATCTTAATCGGATTGCTAATACTGCAGATACTTCTACCTCCGAGGGTTTGAGCTATGTTGTGACAGGTGAGCTTTATCAATCAGTCTCTTCTCATTTGGTTTTAGTTTATTTTTCCTGTGAAGAATTATTGGTTTCCTATTTGGGTCAGGCTATGCACATTTAACTTATGTAGTATAGTGATGTCAACTATTACTGTCAAACATTTATTTGAAATGGATATTTCTGTATTAAAAAAAAATTTAGGGGAAGGTGTTTAACTTTGAAAGAATGAAAAGGTTTGAAAAGAACAGTTGGATAGGGACATTTACTGGGGACTGGGCTGATAGATGGTGATATGGTAGTCTTCTGCAGCGCAAGATATGATTACTGTATAGCCATTCACTTTCAAAGGGACCTTCCAGTTTGTCATTTTATTTTCACGAGTTCTTCTTAAAAGGATTTGTCAGAGGTGATAACCTTAGTATTGACATTTGGAGCTGGATTAAGACTATCATTATTTCTGAGTATTGTGATTAGTTTTTCTGTGGTGACAAATATTGCAATCTGTATATACAATACCATACCCAAAAGGTCAAGCTACTTTATTTTATTTTCCTGTAGGCTTTCTGATGTAATTCTACTAATTTTGATTGCAGAGACAACACTAGCTTTGCTTCGGCATCCTGATTATTGCATCTCAGGTTATTCATCGGTAAGTTCAATATCATTCCGTAGAGTACTTGGTAAATTTACACAGGTGAATGAATAAATTTGGTGCACCAGTCTTGTTGCCTACTCATCGAGGTGGTGGATACCGTAGGAAGAGATAATAATAATAAATCAAAGGGATTCTTTTTCTCCCCAAAACTAATTGTTACAAAAAATTATGAGATAATACATGTATATATGTACGATGGCATTGGTAGCTACTATCAATAACCAAACAACATATCCTAACTTTTTAAAGATTGAAATCATAACTGCTTTTAAAATATTTGGGGCTCCCCTTGGGTGGAAATCCGAAGGCTTCTTCATTTTGGACCCCAGTGGTTGAGAGAGTTGAGAAAAGATTGGAGGGCTGGAAGAGGGCGTTTCTATCAAAGGGGGGCAGATTAACTTTGATTCAAGCTGTCCTTGACAGTCTACCTACTTACTACTTATCCCTTTTCCGAATTCCATTAGGAGTGGCAAAAAGATTGGAGGGTTTAATGAAAAATTTCTTGTGGGAAGGTAGTGGTGAAGGGCATAAGGATCATCTTATCAATTGGAAACTGGTTTCCAAAAGTAAGGCTAAAGGAGGATTGGAGATTGGGAATCTAGTTGTAAAAAACTCTTCATTGCTAGGGAAATGGCTCTGGAGATTTCCAATTGAGAAAGATTCATTGTGGCATTGTGTAATCAAAAGTAAGTATGGGTATCAAGCAAATGGCTGGGATGCAAACCTGGTTGTTCGAGGTTCAAGTAGAAGCCCATGGAAGGACATCTCGGCAGGTTTATGTCAATTTTCAAAGTGTTTCCAGCTTTTAGTGGGTGATGGGAAAACAGTGAGATTTTGGGAGGACATTTGGTTGGGGGACAAACCTTTTTGTGAAACTTTCCCAAGACTTTTCAGATTGTCAAGGCTTCATAACGTTTCAATTGATAGTTTAGCCTCACCAAACACTTACCCAATGAACTGGAATTTTGGGTTTAGAAGGAATTTAAATGATGAGGAAGCTTTGGAAGTTTCTGGATTGTTGGGGCTGATTGATAGGGTTGTTTTGCAAAATTCAAAAAAGGATACCAGGATATGGAAGTTGGAAACGTGTGGTGCTTTTACATGCAAGTCGTTTCGCAATTTTCTTTGTAACGAGATGCCTTCCTCAAACTTTGATCCAGCAATCCTCATATGGAAATCAAAGGTGCCTCCAAAGGTTAAGATCTTAGGTTGGTTGGTGGCGCATGGCAAACTGAACACATGTGAGATGCTTCAGCGGAGAAGACCAAACAGTTGTTTCTCACCTCATTGGTGTGTTTTGTGTAAACAAAATGGAGAATCTGCGAATCATATGTTTTTGCACTGCGAATTCGCTTCCTATCTGTGGCAGAAGTTATATTGGGAAGCTGGTTTGATTTGGGATGCCCCACCTCAGATTTCTAATCTGTTTGACCAAAACCATACTGGTTTTGGGAAGGGGAAGAAAGCTAAAGTTTTATGGGGCTGCAGTGTTCTTGCAATTTTTTGGGTGTTGTGGATGGAAAGGAATAGAAGAATTTTTGAAGTTTATGGGGGGTAGGGGTTGAGGTTCTTTAGGAGAGAATTAGATTCTGGGTGGCTCTATGGGCTTCAGTTTCTGAGGTTTTTAAGGATTATTGCTTCTCCAGTATTTTAAGGGATTGGAGAGCAGCTGCAGTTTAGGAGTGTTTGTGTTTTCTTTCTTGGGTGCTTTGTGTGGGGTTTTGGGGCTTAGCTCGGCTATAGTTTAAGTTCCTTGTTTCCTTTCTGTAAATGTGGATGTCTTGTCCACTGTTTTGTATTCTATGGTTTTATTTAATAAAACTTGTTTCTCTTCTAAAAAAATAACTGCTTTTACGTGTCTTGGGCACATATGCAAGGCTTTCAAAATACCTGATATTTCTGCCTCATTTTAGAAAAATGAGAGAGGGGGGGGGGGGGGGGCTGCTATTGTTTACAATCATTAGAGGTGTTTGTAACCTTTAAGGACATTACAAAAATTCAGAGGAATTCCTTCTAGTGCTTCTTAAACTTATATTTTACCAAAAAATTAAGGACATATAAGGTGTTTGTATCCTTTAAGGACATTACAATAAATCAGAGAAATACCTTCTAGTGCTTCTTAAACTTATTTTTTACCAAAAAAATGTGAGAAGCAGCTTTAAATGTCTTATGCACATAAGAAAGCTTACATCAATATCTTCTTTTCAACTTATAAATGAGTGAGGGGAAGGGTGTGGGGTGACTGCACACTTTAGTTTATAGTGTAAATTTAATGCTCTTATTTTCATGTTCATTGAGGACAAACTAGAACATAGACTAGGTGCTCCACATACAAGTGTTAGCAATATCATGGATTTAGAAAATAGAAAATAGACTAGTTTCTCTGGCCAAATACAGTTGTAAGATTTGAATATATGGATCAAAATAGAAAATAGAAATACTTTCAGATATATGGAATGTCAAGGACATGAATTATAACTTATGGCATACTTGTAGGTGGCTCTGAAGCGAAGCATAGAGGATGCAGAGAAAGGCTTCAATCAACTTTCTATTGAGGAAAGGGGTAAATTTGATGAAGAGACACTTGTCAATGTGAACAGCATAAGAAAGCAGAGCTCAACAAGCCGCAGAACTAATGGATTCCGCAATGAATACATAGTGGTAAGGTCAACTGTTAAAATATATGACCAATTTTTAGTGTCAGTAGTTTTTGTTCAAATCTAAGCATATTCTGTTATGGAGGCTCTGCTTGCCTATTATGCAAGTTGGATGAAATGCGCTCTTTAGTGCTGGTGAAGGTGGACATCCTTGACATGCTTTAGTATCGCTGTGAAGCCTTTTACTTGACATGCTTGAATTACTTTGATTGGCTCTCTGTTTGTTTCTCGTTTCCTGTTTCCCACAAGATTAAACCAATGCAACTGGGGTTTAATCAATCTTCTCCACACAACCGCCCTCCTTTTGTATGGAAAAGCATGTCGTCGTTGTTTCTATGTCTCTATATATAGGACAAATCAACGAAGGGAACTGTAGTATTTTATCAGATTTGCAGACGAATTATCATAGTTGCAAGAGAACTATGAACGTGTATTAAATTATATCTTGTGTAGTCTTTATATTGTGGTGCATCTTACATATGGATAACTTATGTTGCGTTAATGTGACAAGTAATTATCATTCTTCTCTTGTAGATCTTAGGTGCCATGTCTTATGTTTAATGTCACATCCTTTCTAGTCCTTTATATATTCAATAGATATGTAAGTATTTTCTTTCCTGATAATTTTTACCAGGTAACAATATTGGTGGCTGCTGAAGGAGTGCATAAGTTACCCGCCATCAATGGCAGTGGCGACTTGAAGGAAGCATTGCAAAAGCTTGCATCCATTCCCTCAAACAAAATATTAGTAAGAATAAAAGTCTTAGTTTTAGTAGTAACTTGTAAGTTTCTCCTTTTGAATTGTGCTTGATATATATATTTTCTTCTGTTTCTTGCAGGCAGTAGAGGTGTTGTGGACTCCTCAGAATGAAAATGACACTCTATCGGAGCGCGAACTACTTGAAGATTACCCGCTTCTGAGGCCTTTATGAGATAATATTTAGACTACCCTGCAGTATGCAGCAAGAAGCATGAAGTTATTTAGGGGATGTGTCTGAGATGTACAGATATAATACATATGTAATACAAAAAGTTTCTATATTTAGCATAGAGTTTCACCACATTAACTACAATCCTTTGTGTGGTAAGTAAAGTTGTACTACAGAACTGGCCAGATAAAATATGGCATTTTTAGAGTAATGAATCCTTGTAATCTTTAAAACAGAGAGGTGCTAATTATATGGATTAATATTGTGTTGGCAGACATCTTCTTTTTGTATCTTCTGCTCCTTCTGTCTTTTTTTGTTCTTTCTTTTGAAGAAGGTTCTGAAGGACATCGCAATCTTCAGTTGGGGGTGCTATCATTTCTAATTTTCTTTTCGTCCAAAAGTTATGTGGTAACTAATGCTAAATTTGTTGTAATGAAGCATCAGAATTTCAATACTGATGCGCACGCTTCTAATGAGGACCTTAGGAACAAAGACTTGATAAAGAAATTTAAATTAACGCCTCGAAGCTTGCGATAAGAAAAATGGGAGAAGAATAAACTCGTGGCCATCAAGTTTGAATGTCGGCTTCTAACGTCTTGAAACTCAATTGTTCTGTAAACTGGTCTTTTGTTCAATATTGTCGGTCTTTTCCCCGTATTTTTTTGGGTACCCACTTTGACTAGGATTGTTTTCATTGCAATCCAAATTTATAAGTTCTCCATTGTTAACTAGGTTACTTGTTCTAGTCCTATTAGGATTAGATTTCCTGCTTATTATCCAAGTCCAATTAAGTTAAGGATTTGTAGTCTATAAATATATCATTATAGATTTATAGATTTGTCATTTTCTATATTTTTCTAGTGAGTTTTGAAATTTTGACGTACGGAGAGCGTGAGTATAGACTGTAACAAAATATTCGAAGTAATTGACTCATTGATAGTATGATTTTATAACATTGGTGGTTACGAATACTTACTTCACAAAACAACAAATTTCATTTCAAATTTGAAAAGGCTCCAACCTTCCGATTTTCTTTTTCTAAAATTGGAATTAATTCTTTTTGGCAAGAATTAACTCGTTGCTTTTTTATTTTATATTTTTGGGCAAGTGAGAATTTTTAGCTTGGTTTTCACGCGCACGGAGTCTCATAGACCCTTTGGCGTTTAAATTTCTAGGGTTATTCGCCAAAACCAAATCCCCAAACACAAAAATCTCCATAGCCGTTCGCTCTGTGTGTCCGAAATTCAAACGAAGAATGAAGAAAGGAGCTAAGAGAAAGACGAGGTCGACGACGGCGACGGAGAAGGCCAACAGCAAACCCAAAGCCACCACCACACGCGCGAAGCGCGTCAAGGCCACTCAGCCCGAACCGTCGCCGGAACCACAGTACGTGGAGGAGCAGCGCAACCTTCAAGATCTATGGAAGGCCGCATTCCCTGTAGGGACCGAGTGGGATCGGTTGGACTCGGTCTACAAATACGACTGGGATTTCACAAATCTCGAGCGCGAATTTGAAGAAGGGGGAAAGTTCTTTGGGATTGGGAACAACAAAGTCTACCTCTTTGGTGCTACGGAGACTTCATCTCCTTCTCTTCCGGTTCTAATTCCGACGCTGGTAGCCGTTGTGGCGCCTCGGCCGCCGTCCATGGAGATTGGGATTAGGTCGGTTCAGAGAGAAGGGGAGGAGATAGTTCCGATGAAGCAGATGAAGATGGATTGGATCCCCTACATTCCTCTGGAGGTCAGAGAGGGGTGGCAATCCGAAAGAGCATCCAAGTCTAGTCTGCCTCAGATTTTTGTGTTGGGCTGCACTCAGAGGAAGGCCTCTTTGAAGCAGATGAAGGAGGACCGCTGGATGAAATTCCAGTACTGTATGCCCTATTTGTTGAATCCCAACGACGAGGCTGAGGAGCAGAGTACTGAGGTGGATATACTCTTCCCTCAGGAGCCCAATCCGCCGCTCTTCTGTCAATTTGATTGGGACATGGATGAAGTTGAGGAGTTCACTAATGACCTGATTAAAGCTGAGGAGTTGACTGAGGATCAGAAAGAGGCCTTCATGGAGTTTGTGAAGGAGGAGGTAAAGAAAGCTAAGAAGCATAACAGAGAGGAAAGGGAAACAAGGAGAAAGAGAATGGAGGACCCAAAGTACCAGGAAGCTAAAGCCTTTTATGAGAATATGAGGGTTTACAAGATCTACCCAGTACAAACACCAAACACTCCTGTGATAGAGCAGAAGTCTCCATATATCAATTATTACTACAGAAGCGCCCATGAGATTCTTTGAGCTCAGCTCAACTAGCTGCGGAATTGAAATCCCAAACCGTCCTTGTTTGGCTTTGGCTGCTGAATTAGGTTAGGTATTCCTGTAACTGTTAAAGAATTTTGGGTATTACTTCTTAGTTCTACCAGAATTAAATTTTCTCAGAGTTCTTATTGTTGTTGTTTATTATTTGAGGCTTACGCAAAAAATTTAGATGAATTCCATTTTGGCTGTCTGAGTTTCTTTTATGTTGTTAGTTTGCTCTCTTTTTCAATTTATGTATGTTGATGCATTGCCCTTTTTCAATTTTGTATGTTAAAGAAGCCATTAGGAAGGAAAGTCTAGCTCGTTTGCTGCAAACAACAACTAATTTTGGTTTGGGAAGTGGTCCTTTGGTGTGCTACCAACTGGACACTATTTGTGGAATGTTTCAATCCTGGCTATTGTTATTCATTTGGTAGTGTCCAGTTACCTGTTCTCCCTATTCAAACATACTTTTGAAGCTACCTGTTCTGCTAATCGACACTTTGGAACTGTAATATTTTGCTAAACTGAGGGTTACGGAATCCACCCTTTGAAATGCTCAGTCTGTCTCATTAGTATGTTTGAATTCATTTGTAATACTCATAATACTTGGTACTTACATTTGCAGCTACTAAGTTGAAGAAAGTGCGAAGAAACCTTTTTTTTTTTTACTCCATTCCAATTAGTCATACGTAATACTTGGTATTGTACTCTCCTTTGCTGCAAGCACCAACTAATTTTAGTTGGGGGAGGGACGTGGGTTTCGTCATACGTAATACTTGGTATTGTACTCTCCTTTGCTGCAAGCACCAACTAATTTTAGTTGGGGGAGGGACGTGGGTTTTGGTCCTTTGGGTGTTCTACCAACTGGACTATACTCCTGGCCACTATTTGTAGAATCACGTTTTCTTTTTCTTTGGTAGCCCTGTGAATATAGCAGATTCCTGAAGTGGTGGGGAACAAGAAGTTAATAAATCATGTTCTCCTTCTGGTCCTTTTTCTCCTGTAATAAGCTGTTGTGCTGTGTAAAAGTGGTGGAGAGCTTCAAGCCTCTTTAACAATTCTGCTAGATGAAGTGTGTGCTTGTTTGGTTCTCTGTCTTGTGAGTAAACAACGACACATTAAGTTGGAATTTGATCCCAAACATCAAATCATATAATTCCCAAATGTCCTCCCATGTTACCACAGAAAAGCATTAATAAGGAGTTGAAATGGGTGCTGCAGACTATTATTTTTATCTTTCCTTGTATCTTGGTTGATCAGGGTGTTTTTGTTTTCTTTTATATTTTTATTATGCTAATTTGGTATCTATTTGCTGAACTCTATTTGGTATCAGAGTGTTTTAAACAAGTGTTCTTAAGCCAACTTTAAAGCAGGGGTTTCTTGAGGTCTTGTTTTATCAGCATCAAAAATTTAGGTATTAGGTGTTTTTTGGATCAACCTTGAAGTCTATTAGGTGGATATGTTAAGTGTTTTTTGTGTGGATGAACTTTGAGTTTTTAGTTGTTTTACTACTAGGTATTTATGTATCGTTGTAATTCGGCAATGATGGAAAATTCTAAGGCTTGTTTCTCAAGAACATTCGCAGTGGCAGCCTAAGAGCTTTCGCCTACTCCAGGCTTGAGAGCTTACGCTGTTTCTTTCCTTCCTTGGGTGTCTGATGCTATCTTTTTGGAGAAGATTTTTTATTATTTTTTAGTTATTTATTTTTTCTGATTTGCTGATGTAAAAAATTGTTGGAGATGGAATTAGACTTGGTGATTGATGAGTTTCAAGTGTGACAGATAAACACATCATCTTATGTAGATCTTTACATTATTAGTTGGAAATGTTCTCAGATATCCAGCTTATAACAAGAACCTTCGCTCGCATGCAGTTCCTTTGCTTGGCAGATATGGTTTTGTGTTTTGCGTCCTTTGCTTTGTGTCTATATCTTCCTAAAGTTTGCTGAGCCAGTTGTAAGAGGATGACGTGCTCATTTTGATTGGAATTTGATGTACCAGTTTGATTGGAATTTGATGTACCAGTTTGATTGGAATCATAGTCTCCTTTTATGTTGGCATGAAGTTTTTGTTCTTCTTGTGAGTTCTTTCATTTACATACACTATCCATAATCTTTAAGTTTCTGCTCATCAGCCCTAAGAATACTTTCGAGTTTCAACCTGTACTGTACATCTTTCCTTCATCCAGTCGGACAGAGCAGCAAGAAGTTGAGTGCAGGTACAGATTCAAACCATGAGATTGATGTGATTGAGAGTGCAGATTTAACCATCCTATATATCTCTCACTCAATGAGTCATTGAGCTTGCTTGGATGACTTTTCTGGGGGACTTCTCTGATTTTAGGGGTGATTATAAACCAGTCATCCTTTTTATCTTGGTTTGCCTATGCTCCTCCAAATGCATTATATATGATCTTTATAATTGTGTTGCTGTGATGGCTTCTCCATACATTTGGAGGAGCATTTTCAGCATCCTTTCCTTTTATTGAAAGTTTCTACACATCTAAAGAGCTTCTATCATGCTTCGAAGCATCGTTTGCTCCAAGTAATTTTACCATTAGATTTGTTTTTTCAACGGATCCAATTGTGGAAATTCTGAGAGCATGATAGATTTTCGACACATCTATTATTTGAGAACAGACTTATGTGCAGCCAAATCCAAACAAATGTGCAGATTCAAGTTTATCTGTATGGCCTTTCTTTTCCAAAAAAAAAAAAAAAAACCCTAAAATTTATATATTTCACCATTATCATCTAATGACACACCATAATCTAGCTACTTTTAGGGTATCAAATTGAACTGGTCTGAGAAAAGCTTTGGTTTGGTCTGTTTAGGGGTAGTAAATTTTTTCGTAAAAGTTAATAATATGCGAGGCACGCACTCAAATCCACATTAAATGATGGATCTCGTTTTATTTGAAGAGTGTGTTTCCAATGTGGTAGAGAGAACTAATGTTTTATAAAATTCAACTTCTATAATTTTTTTTTAAGGGCGTAATAAGTGATTTAGTGGGTTTAAAACTGTAAATAAAACCGCAAAGAAAAAAGAAAAAGAAATTAAATCAATAGAAAGATTTAAACCCTACCCGGCCCAAAACCCGTTGTCCTCGTCCAAACCCTAATCAAATAAAAGCCAACCTTTGGTCTCTCTAATACCCTCTCTGTCTCAGCTGCCACTGCATTTGCGCCTCTTTGCCCTCTGTGTTCCGGTCTCAGGCTAAGCAGCTAAGCTTGTCGAAACCAACCATGGCGGACAACAAGGCAGTCACCATCCGCACCAGGAAGTTCATGACCAACAGGCTTCTCTCTCGCAAGCAGTTTGTGAGTGCCCCCAAACTGTTTTCGTCTTCGGATCTTCAACTTCATTTTTTGGTTGTGTAATTTACAGTTCTTGTTCCAAATATGAAAAACGCTGTTTTAGCTGATTATTTAGTGCGCATCGTCTGCATTCACACATGGTTGATCTGGTTTTATATATTCTTGTATACTATAGAGGCATGCATCTATCTATCTGTAATTGGGTTAGTGTTATTTGTAGTCAGATCTCTAGGTTTTGTGAACCATTGTTTGTGTGTGATGACTGTGATCTAAGAAAAATGGAAAATTTGGTTTTGAATTTTGTTTATAAGATTTCATGGTAGCAAATTGTATAGATGGTTAATCCTAATGTGTGTTTGATTGTAGTTCTTTTGTTATTTTGTTCCATATAGGTCATTGATGTTCTCCATCCAGGAAGGCCAAATGTTTCCAAGGTATTGTTTTTAGATTCTAGCTCTTTTTTCTATCTATTTGCAAATTTGTCCCAAGTGTTCATTAAAGTCTTGAGAAGCTCCATCTGCAGTGTATATGATTTGAGTTGGTTATATGCTTGTTCACTGATTATTTGATTTTGGCTGGTTGTTTGTGTGAAGGCGGAGCTGAAGGAGAAGCTAGCCAGAATGTATGAGGTTAAGGACACAAATTCAATCTTTGTTTTCAAGTTCAGAACTCACTTTGGTGGTGGTAAATCGACTGGGTTTGGCTTGATCTATGATTCTGTTGAGAACGCAAAGAAGTTTGAGCCCAAGTACAGGTTGATCAGGGTAAGTCCACTGGTATCTGATAATATAAGTTACCAAGCACAATGGATACTTGATAGATTATGTTGAATATTTGAATTTGTCTTACTTGACAAGTGTTTTTAATTTATGCAAAGTTTTCTCAATGGCTATTTATTCATTTTCGAGTAATCTTATGTTATGACTTCCTCAAATCATTGTAAGATGATTTTTCAATTGCTTGATTGGATTTTGGTTTTAGAAAGTCTGAATAAGATTGTATGGTGATCCTTTTATTTTCGTTCCGACATATCTGTGTATTAGAAGTTGGCATGACATGCTAACATGTATGTTATAATAAACTAAGCTTGATGAACTTAAATGTATAGTCATGGTACTTCTTATTAGCAATGACTCCAAACTCTTTTATTTTCCTCTCTATGATTAGTTCAAAATATTTGTGTTTCAATAAATGGTGATTGTGCTTACTGGTTATCTCTGGGGTCTACATTACCTTTGTTCATACTACTGACATGTTGATTTTGCAGAATGGACTTGACACCAAGGTGGAAAAGTCAAGGAAGCAGTTGAAGGAGAGGAAGAACAGGGCGAAGAAGATTCGAGGAGTAAAGAAGGTAAGTCAATTACTTGCATCATTAGCTTACATTTATAATTGGTTTTGCTCATTTTGGTTTCTTATTCTATATTTGGTGCAGACAAAGGCCGGAGATGCTGCCAAGGCAGGAAAGAAGAAGTGAGAATAGTGATCCTTGTTGCTGATTATGTAGCCTTAAGCACCGATGGTTGCTTATAATAGCCATGTTTTGCAACTAGCTGCGTTTGACATGAATTATTATGGTGGATTTTAGAGGCAACTTCTGCTTAGTTTCATTTTGTTTCGAATTTTGAGTACTCTGAAGTGGACAAAGTTAAGATATTTAGTGACAAATTTCAGATTATTTATCGACTTTCGTTGTTTAGTTGTGGTTGAATCCATTGCATTAGAACTTGAAGTTTCCATGAAGATGCTTCCGAATGTTTTGTGGCATTTGTCTATGGTAGTATGGTTTCCTGTTAAATTTTTCGAAGAACTTTCAAAAAGATTGAAGCAAGAAGCATTTTAGAAGATGCTGTGAATCTTTGAATTATGAAATTGTGTTTTATACTATATCAAGGGAGGCTTTTGGGAAATCAATGCAAACAGTATGAGCAATTGTTTTACTTGAACCAAAGACTTTGCAACTCGATACTCACAATCCAACATGACAGTAGATTTACAACTCAAGAGATGTAGTATAGATTACAACTCGATGCTTCATTTGTTCCTTCACTCCCAGCAGCCCATTTTATTTATACAACGAAAATAGATGGTATTTCACACAAGTGGAGGAACATGCTTGTGCTTGTAACCAAAACTAAAAGAGTAAAAGGAATGCTTGTGCTTCACACAAGTGAGTTGCCTTGCTGCCGCTTCTTGCCGCTTCTGTAAGAGTCGATGGCTGCAACCAACACATTGTCATCACCAACGAGGACTCTCACGCTTCGAGCCAGCTGACGTCGGGTTATCTTATTTTCCCTGAAATCGCTGAGGCTTTTGCTAAGCATGGCCGTCTTCGGAGGAGGTACGAAACTTGCAAGCACGGTTATCAGACCAGGGAGATAAATATCTCGTACCGAGCCATTTTCCAGCTTCAAGTAACTAGCAGTACCACTCCCCTGAGTAGTTGTTGATGACATCAATTTCATGGCTGCAACCAACTTGTCACCAGCTATGAGTCTCGCTTTTCGCTTCAGCTCATCTCCGCTAATCTTCCTTGCCTTGAAATCGTTGAGCAATCTGACAAGTATGGCCATATCTCGAGGAGGTAAGAACCTCGTGAGCGCGGCCATCAGAGCAGGAAGAGTAATGGGGCGCCGTGAATGAACTGTTTTCCAGTAGCGGGCAGTCCCCTGTGTAATGGCACTAGCAATAGTCGCCGCCTGAGTAGTAATTGTTGCATAATCTTTTAAGCTAGACGGAGCCTTGAAGCTTACAACATATGCAGGACAAATGTGAGAGTTCATGAAGGCACTCCACACGAAATATCTTCTAGGATTGACAAGACTATCCACCCCAGAATCGAATTCATTCGAGCCAGGAACAACTTGTTCGGAACCAGGAGGCACCAATTCCGTCTTCCCCAATATGACGCGGCACAGCAGTATGTGCCTCAGCCCATCGTCATCAGAATTTGAGGCCAATGCACCATTCAACGAAAACTTAACCGGAACCAACTGAATGCGACCACACTCGTCATAATTCCCACTAGTAAACCCATGGAGCAAAATCTCAGCAATGTCATCCCTAGAGCCACCGTACCAAGCATACTTAATATTGGGATTTCCGCCGCATTTCTGAGCCACCGCCTGCGAGAAAACCCGAAACGTTTCGAACCTCGCTCGGTCTGTCGATCCAGAAATGGAATTCTTGTGCACGGCCACAACGTTGGTATCTCCGGCAGCCGATCCCATACCCAAAACAAAGCTCTTGAGAATTCTCTCAAACTCCATAGCATCTTCCTCTACTCTAACCATCATCCCATTTCCAGTGAAAACCCCAAATTGATTTGAAACAGATGAATTGGATTCGGCCTCGCTCTCGCTCTCGCAATCAGAATCTTCATCGTTCTCCTCCGAGGAATTAGATTCGGTGCGATCGGACCCAGAATCTTCATCCTCAACAATCATGGGGACCTCCTCCTGGTGATAATCATCGGTATCAATCTGGATCTGCTCCATATGTAATTGACGAGAATCAATTTTACGGAAGCGGGAGAGAGGGAAACCCTAGAAAGATGATGATCGACAAGAATCGATTTGAAAGAGGAGAGAGAGGGAAACCCTAGAGAGATAGTAATCGACGAGAATCGATTGTCCGATATAGCAAAAGAGTCGTTGTAGGTTGCTAATTTATATAGGCTCTGTGGGCGGTTTGAAGACGAAGGGGTGCGTGTCCATTACGCGCAGTTCTTTTCCTTGAGGGATTCGGATTTCAATTTTTTAATGTCCCAAAATAACCCCTTCATGAAACTACGAATCGCCCCGGATTTGTGACCGTTATCTACTTTGAAAATGGGTATTTTGGGGATTCAGCCAAACTACGCTCCTAAAAAGGAACCTTTTTACTCTCTTTTTTTTGTCAAAGAATATCCCTACTTGGAAAAGGAAGTATTAGCGGTGATTTCGGTCTCCGAGTATTGGATTGGTTTTAGATCGTTGATCTAGTCAAGTGTCAACCTGATCTGTGTCCCGAAATTTTTTTGGGTAAATGATATTAAAATAAAATAAAAGAAGTATATGAAAGGCCAAAATTCATGATTTTAAAAAGAACCAAATACAGAATAAATATAAATACAAATCCAAGATAATCATAAATATTTAATTACAAGTATAAAATGGCCTGTACAATATATTTCAAGTGACCTTTCCTCCTTTCCTCTAAGATAAGAAATGAAAATCTATAATTTCTAATTCAAACTTAAATGTGAAGCTCAATTTTACATTTGAATTAAAAATACTCCCAAAAACACTTGAAAAGCAAATTCATACCCAATTAGCCAAAAAGTCCTTTGTGCATGATTTTCTCATCTTCGTCTCCTCTAATTCGTCTTCAATCCAACGCGCATATTGCTTAAGTTCATCTAGTCCCATACCTTCAATGGGTTTATCCAACCAAGACTCGACCTTTTCCTCATCGATGACACTGCCAAGTATTTGTGTGCCATTCAAAGTTGATTGTTTGCCGGGATGATAATAACGATCTATGACCAGATTTGTTGAAGGGTGGCCGAACGTGAATGGGTTATCAGCCGGTGAGAAGACAATAATGGCGATTTGGGCACCGGTTTTGGAGCAAAGCTCATCAGCTTTGCGAAACAGACATTGTCGCCGCTTCTTGAATGTGGCCTTGAGAGCGTTTGTGTTGCTTATTTTCTTGATTTCGATCTTCTTTAATCCCATGACCGAACTCTATCACAAATCCGCTGATAATGCAAATTAAATTTCCTTTCAAGCTATTTCACTTATATATAAGAGTCATCATTGCTGTATTTTAATTCCTATGAATGCAAGGATTCCTAACTAATCTAAACAAAATTAAACAAAAGGAAAAACGGGGGACTGGAAAAGGAAAGTATAACGGAAGCCAAATCCTAAGATAAACAGGAAAGAGGTCAATTGGTTGTCTATTGGAAATTTAGAATATTATGAAGCCAAATCCTCTCAAGCTCGATCTTGTCTCAGACTTGCGAAAGCTACATGATAAAATCTGAGGGTCTCAAACTTAATCCCCCCCTGTATATAAAGAATTAATGTCCTTAACAATAGTGTGCAATCGATCTCCAGAGCTTATATTACGATGAAACGAGATCGATGTAATCATGCAATTGTTGAGAATGTTTCACCAAGATCTAGCATATATGACTTTCGCTCTAAAAATGTGAAAGAAATCTCATTTTATTTCTTTGGCTCACGTACGTAAATAAGAGAATATATTTGTATATTCAATGATGCATTTATTTCTCATTAATATATGCAAAAATTAATAGTACAATGAAAGGCTAAAATGACTTCAAAAGTTCTCATCTATTTAACTATCAAAATCACCCAATATGTGTCTTTTGGTCTATTTTGTTTACAACGTACATTGAAAGAGCTAGGTTCTAAGTTCCAACCTCCCCAAAACTCTATACAATAGTTCTAAATACAACATTGAAAGTGGTTAATTCTAAGGTCATAACATACTCAAAAAGTCCTTTGTGCATGATTCTCTCCTCTTCATCTCTTCTAGCTCCATCTCTTCTCTCATGTTCGTACCAAAACGCTTCAAATCCACAGCAGTACTCCCCTTGATCATTCCCAACCAGTCCATGGTGCACGAATCTCTCCTCTTCCTGTTTTCGATCTTCCGAATCAACTTGTTCCTTTGATCTTCTACCCAACGCGCATATTGCTTGAGATCATTTAGTCCCATACCTTCAAGCAATTCCTTTTCATCATCACTCATACTAACCTCTTCTCTTTCCAGTGATTCATTTTCCTCGTCACTCATACCAACCTCTTCTCTTCTCTCTTGACTTGCTTCTAAATCTAAATCTTCATCAAGAATTTCTTTGTCAATCGAACTTTGTGCGCAGAGCTCATATTGATCTACGATGGACTCTACAGAAGGGTGACCGAACGTGAACGGCTTATCACCCGGTGAAAAGGTGATAATGGCGATTTGAGCACCGGTTTTGGAGCAAAAGTCATCGGCTTTGCGAAACAGACCTTTGCGCCGCTTCGAGCAGGTGACCTTGAGGGTCTTTTTGTCACTAATTTTCTTGATTTCGATCTTCCTTTTTCCCATGATTGAATACTATTTCTGATTCTGTAACAGAGCTGTATGTTGAGAATGCAAATTGAGTTTCCTTTCAAACTGTGTCCACGGCACTTATATATAAAAAGAGTCCTCAGTGCTTCATTTCCTAAGAATGCGAGGATTCCTAACTTACCTAAATTAAACTACCACTTACCACAAAGGAAAGATGAAAAAAAATTAAGGACCATAACTTACCTAAACTAGATAGGAAAGAAGCCAATTCAATGTGTTTGTTTTCCAAATGAAGAATGCTACCTTGAGCATCGATACTGTCAATACGAAATTATGAAACTCCTTCAACTGACACATGATTGAAGTTTTGAGAATGAACTGTCAACAAACCATCTTTGAGCAATAGCTTGAGTGCCTGGACAAGGCCGGTTTCAGTAGTAGAATAAAGTGATTGAGTAGAGGAAAATTCACTTTGTGATGGTGTTCCAAATCAATCACATTATGAAGTTTGGGAGGAATGGTTCTTAGAAGCTGTCGTAACTCTCTGAGTAAAACAATGTTGTAGATCCAATTATGAAATTACCAAAATATCAATACAATCTTTCTCCAATTAGGAATATCGGAATAACATTAGTGTTTTGCCCTCAAATATATTTGAAGCAATTGTTTCACATAAGATTCATTCCATCTCATGAAACGTTCTCTAGTGAGGACCACTTCAATGAGTATCACTTGAGGACTTTTCGATTAGACCTACTTTTTGATTACATCTCGACAAATCAACCGTTCAATATTTATATATTTATGAGTAGATCACTTCTACAAATTTTCAATGAAATCGGAAATCGTTAAGTCATCTATAATTGTGATTTACCATTTATGAATATGAATGGTTCAAAATTGACAGATTTGGTTCGTCCATTTATTTGGTCTAGTTCGGTACCTTAACAATTTCAAATTTTGTTGAAAATTTGTAGAAATGATCTACTCATGAATATCTTAACATTGAACGGTTGATTTGTAAAGATGTAATCGAAAAATAGATATCACAACCATTAATCGAAAAGTCCTCAAGTGATACACATTGAAGTGGTCCTCACTATAGAAGCTCTCTCCATCTCATATAGAATATGTCGTTTGATACCTTGAGTAGTATTACCAACCACAGTAGCACCATCCTCTAAAATTTGTCTACCACGCCGAATTTGGGACGTTGAGAAATATTCAAAAATGTAATTGGAGAATTAATATGATTCTATCTTCGTTCATTCCGTTTGAAAAAAAAAAACTAAAATATAGATTCTCGTATCGAAAGTGTGCTTAAACTCGAATTCAATGGATGAAGACATATTCTAATTCAAAATAGAGAGTTGGATGGAAGAATAATTTTTCTATAAATATAAAAATAATTTTAACAAATCAAATTTTATCTCTTTTCTGATTGGCAACCAAACAAGATCCATTCCTTATCGTGACGGTGCATTACACCTTGACATGTCGTGTCTGTCTTTCCCTCTCAATCCTCTTTTTGGTGAAAGTCATATTCTTGCCCTTTATACAATCTAAGACATTTTATATTTACATCAATAATTTCGTGGACCAGCTCATCTCGTTCCCTTCCACGCTTCCCTCTATTTATTTATCCCCACATTTCATTTGTCTACCCAATCAAATCCCTCAATCGTCTGTGTTTTCCTTTCATTCATCTCAACACTGAATCTCAACCATGGCTGATGCTAACGGTAACGCCATGGCTGATGCTAACGGTAACGCCATGGAGGCCAACGGTGAGTTTCTACGCCACAATTCTGTTCATTCTCTATGATGGGTATGATCGGATCATGTTGTTCTTCATTGATGTCTCTGATTGTGTGATGGATTTGCAAGGACCCAATTACTTGTTTATAGATGTGGTTTGGATTTCTGGGTTGAAACTAATGTTGGGTCGGTTTCTGATTTTCAATTTGGTTTGGATTTGTAGTTGGGGATCACCTTTTCTTATAAAGTTGGAATTTTTTTTTTTCAGTCGTTTCAGTGCTTTTGGAACCACACTTGCTTCTTTTTAGCTCAAGAAGCAGAAAAGAAAAGTAGCTTTTAGTTAGACGGTGAAAAACTTTTAAGAATCTTTTTTTCTTCTTTCAATAAATGAATAAATCAAACCGAGCTGAGTAAAGTTCTGCATCATAAGGATGCAGATCAGAGTGATTATAGAATACAGTCTCCTCCACTGAATGTGCAAATTGCAAAAGAATGACTGTATATTTTGATTGTTTGGGCTATGGAAGAATCATAAAAATACTGGAGACCGTTGTATTAGTAGTGGATTTGAAGTAAGTAGATAAAATGTAGTATCTTAAATTTGAAATTACTAGGTACATGAATCATTTGAAATTTATAAATTTGTTGTATTTCTTCCCATAAGCATGAATTTTAACTATAAAGTATAGACATTGAATCCCTAGATTTGAAATTTCATATTCCAAATGGAGAGATAAAGGTTGTTTTGCATTATTGGATTGTTGTTATTCTCACCAGTAATGGCTTTAAGATTTTTCCCTTAATTAGGGATGGTATTGCACATTTGACTTCAATGGGAACAATATTGGAGCAACCTTGGATGCTGTTTTCCTTTCCTTGGAAAATTTGTGAACCCCTGTTCAGTTTCCAAAGATAGGCTTATGCTTTCATTTGGATAGTGTGCATTGTCTCCTAATTTGAAATGGATAAATAATTAGATACATGTAATATGTTGAATTTGAAATTACTTGTTATGATGAATCATTTGACATCCATACATTTGGGATGCTATACTTTTATTAATTCGTTGTTAACCCTCACTTTTGTAGTGGTGGAAACAAAAGATGGAACCATTTCTGTGGCTTCTGCTTTTGCTGCGCATCAAGAAGGTAATACTAAACTAGTCTCCTAACTCATTCCGATTTCCGTTTCTTTAAGCATATGAGAAGCAATGAAGATTACTGTAAACAGTCAGTCCCCCACTTTGGTAGCTTAGCCAATCATTTTTCATTTATGACCATGCTGTGAACTGATTACCTTGTTGAAGAGTTTAAGTTTGTAGTTCGTATAGATGAGGAATTATGTTTTTATGTCGTATTTATATGATTTTGATTGATATTTCATTTTAAACATCCTTCTAAAGAAGGAATCATATTTACTTATTTGCTTTGGTAGAAAAGGCAGGCTTTGCAAAATCCAAAATCACAGATCTAGTGTTCATATTTATCATGTTTTCCTTTTCTTTTGATTTTCCAACCAGCTGTACAGGATAGAGACCACAAATTTTTAACACAAGCAGTTCAAGAAGCTTATAACGGAGTTGATTGCGGAGATGGAGGGCCATTTGGTGCAGTTATTGTTCGCAATGATGAAGTAGTTGTCAGCTGTCACAACATGGTTCTGACACACACCGATCCGACTGCCCATGCTGAGGTTACTGCCATAAGAGAGGTTAGACTGAAAAATTATTGCATTGCGTCATGAGGGATTTTTCCTCACAGAAAATGATTGTAATAGACTAATAGTGCCAACCGATAAATCCTTGCCATTGTGTGTACATAAATGTATACACATTTTAAAGAGGCAGTCAATAAGGCTTGAGATTTTCTTGTTGTTACCATCTAATTGGTGTTGTTTTCGCCTCTTACTTCAGTGATCTTTAATTCTTTAACATTATTGCCGTGGACAGTTGTCCTTTATCAGTTGATGTGAGAGGGACAATGTTGCTGTAACCACAAAATTGGACAAGTAAATAGAAGGTTTTGGTCCACATTGTCATTACAGAGTTGTAGGCATGAGGAGTATGCACATAGATCTTAGCAATCATGTTTTTTGCAACCATATCTGATATTTTTAGTTTCTACAAGTTTTAGTAGTCCCCTGTTCTGTATTTGATATTGCAATTCCGTCATTTATTTTGTGCCTCCAAATCGTGCCTGGGGTGATCTTTTCCGTAGGCCTGTAAGAAGCTGAATCAGATAGAGCTGTCAGACTGTGAAATATATGCATCTTGTGAGCCATGTCCAATGTGTTTTGGTGCCATCCATCTTTCAAGACTTAAGGTCCAATTACCAAACCTTTTAATCTCCTCATTATTGACTGACCGGATAATATTGTCACGAAGTTTCCATAATTTTGCCTTTTCCTGGTTCAGAGGTTGGTTTATGGAGCCAAAGCTGAAGCAGCTATTGCAATTGGGTTCGATGATTTCATTGCGGATGCATTAAGGGGCACTGCTTTTTATCAGAAGGCTCACTTGGAGATCAAAAAAGCTGATGGCAACGGTGCACTTCTTGCCGAACAAGTATTTGAGAAAACAAAGGCCAAGTTTGCCATGTATTGATCTTTCCTTATAACCTTTGATTGTGAACATTCCACAATAACTGATCTAAAATTGAATTCTCTGATTACAAGACATTGCCCCGTACAGATTCAGTTGAAGAAAATTTGGTGGTTCAGTACAGTTTACATCAATAATGGATTTCCATTAAATTGCTGGGCTTTTTGTTGTTGAGAAATTTGAAATTTGGACCTCTTATTCTTCCATTAGAACTTACAACTTACAAGTGCTTGCTCTCTCCCACATGGTATATTCAGAATTTGTAGCTACCAGAGAGATTCATACCATGTCGCATCACCGACAGAAAAGTGTCACACGAACCATAGACCTAAAATTCACATTCCTTGTATACAATTTCCATCTCTCTCACGAACGAAGATTAAAAAGAAAAAGAAAAATACAGAAGATCGCAGAGGGAGAAAATTACAGACGAATTTTCAGTGGTGGAGAAGACGATGGTAATGAGGGCTCGAATTGAAAAAGCGGTGAATACAAAGCCGGGTTTGAAAGAGGTCGCGTGGTCTGTGATAGACTAAAGAGCAATGTTCCTATAAAACGTGGGGTATTCATGGTCATTGATCATTTGTACGGCTCAGATTTATTAGATACACTTTTTATCCGTAAAATCCAAAACAAACAAATAAATAATTATACTTTTTGGTGAGAAAATCAAAGAACTATAGAGCTTTTGGAGCTCTTCTTGTTCAGTACTATATTGTTACGGTAAAACCGATATTTACGAGAATTGATCAAATAAGTAATGATAAATTATAATGCTGGTTAGTGCACAGCCTTTAACCTTAAGCTCGTGATAGAGCATCACAGCTCGTCTCCAATTAAAACGAATTGTTTTTCTTTCTCTTTTTGGAATAAGAGGTTTGGGTTTCACCACTGCTGTAGAACTAGATCAAAACAAAAATAAATTACTTTAGAATTTAGAAATTAGTACGTAAACTGGGTCACATACGTTAATAGTAGAGAAGTAGAAGAACTGTCTTCCTACCTAAAAATTAAAAAGGAATATAGAACCAAAGACTTATTGTCTTTTTGGTCTAGAACCAAAGCCTATATGCCAGAGAATGTCATGTTATCACCTGAAAAATTGTAAGTCTCAAGTTCACCAATACTATTTTTTTTTTTTATATGAAGGATATATAAAATAAGTCAAATACAGTTGTAGCATCTGCAAACATGTAAACGAGGTTTCCTGCTGCATTTTTATTTCACAATAACAGGGCTATGACATTGCACCAAAGAAAACATGCATGAAGAGGACAAACTAACTAGAGTCGATCACCAAAGTAATTGTAGTCGAAAAAGAATCACCAAACTTCCAGAGTTGTAGACACTCTCACCAACTATCCAGTTAGGCACATCCTTCATAACTTCAGCTTCATAATCAAGATACTTTTTCCACTCTTGGACAAATCTCTGTCTTCTTCAGCTTGAAGCACCGGGAGTATTGCTCTGCGAGCAGCAAACTTTTCTTCCTTGAGCGCCCTTCGAATCTTGTTGCCCTTGCTGACCTGGTACATGCCCCATGAGAAGGTACCAAAGGCAGCGAGGAAGATGGCAAGGGAACTCAGACCCTTATTGGGGATCCGACGTGCGTATCGGGCAGGAGGGAACCATCTTTGAGAATCGGCATGTCCTTCACGCTCGCCATTCCTGGCTTGTTTCTAATTACGGCCTCCATCATGTTTGGAGCTTCTTTGAGTTTCTCAGAATCCGAGTTGAGTTTCTCAGAATCCTAGTCTCACCTCAACAACACATACTATCTCTAATGGAGATCAAACTACATTTCACAGAGGCATTTGTCATTCGAAATTCCATGTAAAGAACTTAAGACCACACTTTCGACTGAGCCTAGGACGACAAGAATGTAAAGCACCCTGACAACGAGTCTACCATATACAATAAGAATGTACCCTGATGGTTCTGTCTCAAGAAACCGACTAGAATGGCTTGTTGACAACGCTTGGAACCAACTATGAAAATCATGTGAAGAACACAATGAGTTGAAAAGGTCATAGAATAACAAGGCTAGAAGGATTACTAAACTAATTCCTACTCAATTTCAGGTGGAAGCCAATCACAAACCAATCAAAGAATTTTTGTTGTTTATTTTACTACATCAAGATCATAATAATCGGCCAATGTGATCCCTCTTCTATATAGACCTCCATATTTTCACTAGACAAAGCAATACCGAGCCAGTTCATGTGCCACCTCTACACAAGGCCTGGGTCTATATACAAGCTGTTATACATGCCTCCTATGAAGTATATACTAGAAAATATAGAGACATACAACTCTATATAGGTTGAATCATTGTTGAATGCAAAATTAAAATCTTTAAGAAAATACTAACCAATTACAAGACTAATACATTTTGAAGTTAGGGAAATGCTACTGTTGGACAAACTGGTGTGTCTCAAGTTTAAGACACACTGCCTTAAACAATCATACAGGTTTTGAAGGTCTTGAAGACAACAGGAAAAACTAACAAACGTAAACATCAAACATGCCAATGGATAACAATGTATATGGCTATAGCCTCACAGGTATGGACTATGGAACAAACCCACAATATTTTTCACACAAAAGCATCACAACTTAGAAAAAACAAATAGGATCTTACTCACAAAAGATGATAATCGTGTAATTTTAAATGTGTGCGTGCAGAAATACATGTATGTCCAGTCAAAATAGAGTTGTCATAGAGAGCGTAGGAGTGGACATCAGGCTATTAGAAATTTAGAACATTCAGTGATTTCTAAATATGAAGTAATCACTCTTTTTCTTTGCAAGATTGGTGATGGCAGGCAAAGTGTAAGAACTATCCTACTATAAGAAATAGAATATCCAACACACACATCATTACAAACATCAGATCGAATACTTGATCAATTTTTGTCAAAATAAATAAATCCATGTACATCAACGTATAGGAAAGAAAGGAAAACTTTCTCATCTATAAATTATTTCATCAATTATCTACACATGTCTAAGCAGTATGAACAAAACTATCAAAGACTAAACCAATCATCAGAACTCATTATTCAACAACTGTTCTATCAAATCAGCAAAGACAAAAAAAAAAATCGAAACCGCCCATACCAGCTGCGGTGCTGCAATTTATATGAACAAAAATTCAAACTTACTACACCAGTGCCTGCCTGTCATCAATTGAAGCTGCCTCCATCATCCTCCTCCTCCGGTGGACCGCAACTCATCCAATGCCACTTTTATCTGATTCTGAACCAACTCCAATCGCTTCGAATACACCTCCAACTCCAAAATCTGCTGCTTCCTCCACTGCTCGTCCGCGACTTCCCCACCCCCAAAATTCAAATTCATGGAAGGCCCGCCAAAGCTCAGCGGAATCGGATTCAATGACAGCCCTCCGAAGCCTCTAGACTGCCCTCCACCCATTGAATTACTCAACAACTCCTTGAACAAAGGAGACAAACACCTCTTCACCGTCTCCTCAATCATCCCCTGAACATTGCAATTGTTGCAATTATTCCCACCACCACCGCCATTGTTAAAATTGTGATTCTCTTTCATTACCGGCGCCTGATCAATGAAACTCGGCGGCGGTTTCTGTTGGGCTTGGGGTCGTGAGCGCTTCCGCGATTTCGGCGTGGACTTCTTATCGGCGATGGCGAGAATTCCAGCTGCGTCCTCGGTCTTGATCTCAAAATTGTTGAAATTAGGATTGTTAGGGTCTTCGTCATCGAGGGCGTTGTCCTCGGGGCCAACGCCGATACGGGCGATGTTGCTCCAGATCTTGCGGGAGATCTCGAAGGTGGCCTGATCGTGAGGGCTCTTGAAGCTGACCTCTTTGCCGCTGGCGATTTTGTTGAGGACGTTGCGGTACTTCTTCTTCAGCCTCCGGAGCTTCTCGACGAGCTGGTTCTTGTTGAATTCCAGCTGGAGCTTGGACTTGATCTGATCGTAGAACAAAGCGGTGTCGTTTTGGTGCGACCCGCCTTTGTTTCCTCTCTGCGTCGTGTAGTCGAGAAATCCCTGCAAGAGCTCGATCTCGTCCTCGTCCGTCCACAGCCTCTGGAATAGCCTCCTTGAATCGTCCAGCGTCGCCGGTTTTTTCTCCTCCGGCTGGGGCAGCAAAACCGGGTCGTACTGAATCGTCCGCGGCCGCTTCTGATCCGAGGCGTCGGAGATTACGGCGGTCGGGGTGGCCATGGGAGCCGGGAGCGCGACGGTGACGGTGGGAGTGGCGATTGCGACGGGGAGAGAGTTAGAGGTGGAGGGAGAGGCGGAGTTGATGACGTCATCGTCGTCGTCGACGTCATCGTCCTCGTCCTCGTCAACGACGTCGTCCTCTTCCTCGTCGTCTTGCGAGGAGGAGGAGAAGTCTCCCTGGGGCAGAACGGCGTCGTCTTGGTCGGGGGCCATGATGGGGTGGCGAGGGAATCGAGGAGGAGGGAAATGGTTTAGGCCGAGAGTGAAGGGAAAAAGAGGGTTGGGTTAGTTGGTTGGTTCACGACTTCACGGGGTTTGGTTTGGTTTGGCTGGGTTTGGTCGTTTTAGCATTGCCGTGTTAAACTCTTGGTGATGGGCGAAAGGGTGGACCTGGACCTGGTGCTGGTCTTGGGCCCACAACGCTGACGTCACCTTGAACTCGGAATTGTTAAAACCATAAGAGATATATGTGGTTTATTTGGTATTGGACCGATTGGTATCAAAAAAGTGAGTTAACGGTCACGTCTAGGCAAGTGCCCACTTTTTAATACTAGCATTGGTTTGTTTGTTGGTTAACATAAAGAAACAAGTTCGTGGAATATGGCTTCTTCAGTTGCTTTAGAATCATCTTCATCGATTGAATAATGAATATAGGATAAAACTTTGGTCACCTCCTCTAGCCATTGATCGATAGCGTTATTTGTTGGGGTAGGGTTCATATACAAGCATAGGTTGACAACCACGTTATAACCAAGCTGTGAGCTGTATAATAATATATATAACTTTTTTTTAAAAGATATATATATATATATATATATATATAGTACTTCTTTAAGGATAATAGAGGGTGAATTTGCATATTTACACCCCATTGTGATTAACATATTTTCACATTATAATTTCATAATTCAACCATTTATATTTTTAATTATCCTTTATAGATTATCTATGCAAAAAATTAATCGAATCGAAAATTGTTCAACCATTCAATTTTGTGAAACAAATGAATAGATCTAACAACAATTAATATTGTTATGATGAACCGTCTATTTATTTTATATGAATGAGTTACCAAAAGTTTTCCAAATTGATTGATTTTTTGCAAAAAGTGATCTCTATATTATACTATAATACATGAACGGTTGGATCGTTAAAATTTAAATTCAAAATGCGTTAATCACTGGAAGTATAGATTGTTGACCGGGGTTGTCGTAACACGGGGATTGGTGGCCCAAGATCCCACTAGATAACAAAGCAACTAGGTAGTCTAACACTATGGTGAGGCTAGAAATGAATAACTATACAATAACTATAGAGTCTTCTGTGCTCCTAGGAGTGTATATTCCCCGGTGGCGCGTGTAGCGCGTGAGTTTCCCTCTTATCCCTCTGAGATCAGTTCCAAACCAAATCAACGAACCATGCTTCTAGGTTCGTCGAATTCGTGAGAGAAAGAGAGAAAAAACGCAGATTTGATGAGAGAGAAAAAAACGCAGCCAGGAGAGAGAAAGTAGATCTGGACTCTCTCTCCTCAGTCGCCGGAATCTGAGCAAAGCCTTGGCTCACCGCTGCCACCATCAAGCTCGCCGTGTTTCGATCTACAACATCTCGTTACCTCATCGCCGTCCGACGCCGGGAAGTGGCCGAACGCGCCTCCGACTGGATCCGGATCTGCTATATGTAGTTCGCGGAGCTCCGCGCTTCGTTTCGCCGAACAACCACCATTTTTGGAATCGGGGGACTCCGATCTTCTGTTCTCCATCGATCCGACGACCAAACGACGCCGGATCATCCTCCACGCCGTCGCACGAGCCGCACGCGCCTCCGGGAGTGTACACTCCTGGGAGTACACAAGACGCTTCCTACAATAGCTAAGTGAAGCATGTGCATTGTGAAAGTGTAGTGATCAAGAGATTTGTGAGTGAGTGAATGACAAATAAGCAAGCAATCAAAGTAAACTAAGCTAAGCGGGCAATGTAATATAAATAAGGAAAAGGCTCAAATGATGAAGCGATTGGGGGCTTCGGGTCACTCTAGTCCATATCCGATGGACAAGCAAGCAAATGCACACACATATTGTAAGGCTCATAAATCAATCCCAACTCCATTTAAGGAATGAATGCTCTCTAAGGTGTTCTTGTACCATGTTAATCTCTCCATTACAAGGGAATGAAGGTAAAGCACAAGCACATCAAGGTATCCTAAACTCTAGCAATGGATTACGAGAACTCTTCATCTCAATGGTGAGTGAAGATGAGGCACAAGCATTAAGGATGCATTCTAAAGATGTTCTTCATGGAGACTCTCACCACAAGAGTCAATGAAGGTAAAAGGCACATGCATCATAAAATTCACACACAAAACCAAATTGAGAAATGGATCAATTTCCGTATCCTAGTCATGCAATGGTTCTAGGACCGAGTCTTCTAAATTATTATTGTGCCATGCAATGGTTCACAACAACTCCTAATCCAATTTAACCTTCAAGCTAATCGAATTAAGGCATAAAGTACCAAGACCAAGGAAATCAAACAAGATAAACTCATTACACTTGTTGTCAATTGTCTTTGAGAGAATGGAGAGACCAACTTCACACTCTCATATCAAAGTAGATTAAACACATGCTTTAGAATTGGTCAAATCCCTAGACATGCATCTAACACATAATAAAATAGGCAACAAGCATATCCATTCATCAACCAACATGCATATACATCATTATTTGCCCAATCCACCATCAATGGGCTAGGGCACACAACCCTAGCCCCCAATCTTATAGGACTACTCACAATACATCATAGGTAACATCATGTTCTCAAATCTAACAAACTTAGAGACAAAAAGAGAGTAGAATCAGGTGAAGAAATGCTCAAGAAGGAAAGCCAGCTGGTCCTTGTTGTCACCAAGTGGTTGCAAGCTCTCTCCTTGTGCTCCTTGGTCTCCTCCTTGCCTCCTCTTACTCCAAACCTTATAGAACTTGAGGTTGTTAATGAAACTCATGGTGAAGGTGAGTGAATGTGAGAAAGTGGAAGGGAAAAGTGTTTAGAGATGTAGTAGAGGGTGTATGGAAGATGTTTGATGAAGGAAGTGAAGTGAGATGAGGTGTGGAAGTGATGGAAAATGGAGGAAAGACACAAAGAAAAATGGAGAAATGGGAGAGATGGAAATGGATGAACTTGAGAGAATTTTGGGAGTGAGTGAGCTTAGGGTTGGTTGAATTCTGAAAATGGGAGTTTTAAGAATAAATATGAGGGAATGAAGGGCTATGATTAAGGGGAATGATCCTAAGGTCCAAAACAAAGATCTAACTCACATAAAAGTACCTAAATGCCATGGAGTGGTTGGGAAAATGCAAAGGCACCAAGGGTGAAGTGATAATGTGAGAGGAGACTTTAGAAATCAGATTTGGGAACATAAGGAGACAAATAATAGGGGAGGAAGGCTAGGGGACAAAAGGTGTTTCAACCCATTTATTTTTTACTATTTTTCAAAGTCGGAAAACTAGAAAATTCATAAAAAAAAATAAACTATTCGAGATTTTCGAGCAAAGTTCGTTGAAACATCTTTTTAAAATCATGTCTTACCGATGGTGAAGTTTTTGCACCGGCAAAGTTAAAGGAAAAAAGCGGTTGGCAAGGTTTGGCATGCCAGGGCATGCCGTGGCATGCCGTGGCATCTCCAAACGTGCCAAACCGTGCCAACACCCTTTTCCCTTCAACTTTGTCCGTCACAAAACTTTACCAATGTTAAAAAATAGGATTTTTATCACAAATGGTACCTGAACTTTACCTCAATTATATACATAGTACCTGAACTTCATTTTTGATCACAACCAGTACCCGAACTTTTCGAGTTCATCCTAAATGGTACCAGAACTTCAATTTTTGTCACAATTAGTACCCAAAGTTTTCAATTTTTGTCACAAGTAGTACCCAAAGTTTTCCATTTTAGCCTTTTTATTTTAACATTCGCCCTCACGCGCATATACTATCACAAAAATCGGCCTTAGGTACCAAAAGAGATGAAATAAAAAACTTTGGGTACTACTTGTGACAAAAATTAAAGTTCAGGTACCAAGTATATAATTGAGAAATAGTTCATGTACAATATGTGATAAAAACCCTAAAAAATAATTTTTAAAACTTTTTCAACTGATTTTGCTCGAAAAGCTCCAGTCATTTGTGAGTTATGATTTTTCAAAGTCAAAAAACTTAAAAAATCATAACTAAAAAACAAGTCAGGTTTTTCGTGCAAAATCATTTGACACACCTTTTAAAAATCATGTTTTACCAATGATGAAGTTTTGACACCGATGAAGTTGCAGGAAAAAGTGCAGTTCACAAGGAGGCATCCCGAGGTGTCCCCCGATACTTCCAACAATGACCATGCTAGCGAGGCTAACTAATGATGACCATGCTAGCGAGGCTAACTAATGATGTCTGCCCATGCTAGAGAGGCTACCGATACCTATACCCATGCTAAGGATGCCCACGATTCACATGCGATTTTTCAAAGTCGAAAAACTAGAAAATTCATAAAAAATAAACGATCCAATATTTTCGAATTCTGTCAATTGGAACACCTTTTAAAAATTATGTTTTACCAATGGTGAATTTTTGAGAAATTTTTATTTTTTTTGCCGAGATTTTGGTTTTTCACCCAAAATCGTGGGTATAACACACGATTTTTGGGCAAAAATTGCATGTTCTTATTTCAGTACTAAAATCTTCCCACACTTAAATCATGATTTTTAAGCACTTTTCGAGTTTACATAATGCAAAAATATCGACTCGTTTATTTTTTACGAATTTCCAAAGTCGGAAAAGTAGAAAATTCATAAAAAATAAACGATTCGAGATTTTCGAGTTCTGTCAATTGGAACACATTTTAAAAAATTATGTTTTACCAATGGTGAATTTTTGAGAAATTTTTATTTTTTTTGCCGAAACGATGGTTTTTTACCCAAAATCGTGGGTTATAACACACGATTTTTGGCTAAAATTGCATATTCTTATTTTTACACCAAAATCTTCCAACACTCAAATCATAATTTTTAAGGACTTCTCGAGTTGACAGAACGCAAAAATATCAACTCATTTATTTTTTACTATTTTTCAAAGTCGGAAACTAGAAAATTAATAAAAAAAATAAACGATTCGACATTTTCGAGCAAATTTAGTTGAAACACCTTTTAAAAATCATGTCTTACCAATGATGAAGTTTTGGCACGGGCAAAGTTAAAGGGAAAAGAGGGTTGACAAGGTCTCGCATGCCAGGGCATGTCGTGACACCTCCAAAAGTGTCGAACCATGCCAACACCCTTTTCCCTTCAACTTTGTCTGTGACAATAATTTACCAATGTTAAAAAATAGGGTTTTTATCACAAATGATACCTGAACTTTACCTCAATTATGTATATAGTACCTGAACTTCACTTTTGATCACAACCAGTACCCGAACTCTTCGAGTTCATCCTAAATGGTACCTAAACTTCAATTTTTGTCACAAGTAGTACCCAAAGTTTTCCATTTTAGCCTTTGTTTTTTTAGCACGCGCCCTCACGCGCATATAATATCACAAAAATCGGTCTTAGGTACCAAAAGAGATGAAATCAAAAACTTTGGGTACTACTTATGACAAAAATTGAAACTTCGGGTACTACTTGTGACAAAAATTAAAGTTCAGGTACCTAGTATATAATTGAGAAATAGTTCATGTACTATATGTGATAAAAACCGTAAAAAATAATTTTTAAAACTTTTTCAACTGATTTTGCTCGAAAAACTCCAGTCATTTGTGAGTTATGATTTTTCAAAGTCGGAAAACTTAAAAAATCATAACTCAAAAACAAGTCAGGTTTTTCGTGCAAAATCATTTGACACACCTTTTAAAAATCATGTTTTACCAATGATGAAGTTTTGACACCGATGAAGTTGCAAGAAAAAGTGCAGTTCACAAGGAGGCATCCCGAGGTGTCCCCCGATACTTCCAACAATGACCATGCTAGCGAGGCTAACTAACGATGACCATGCTAGCGAGGCTAACTAACGATGACCATGCTAGCGAGGCTAACTAATGATGTCTGCCCATGCTAGAGAGGCTACCGATACCTATACCCATGCTAAGGATGCCCACGATTCACATGCGATTTTTCAAAGTCGAAAAACTAGAAAATTCATAAAAAATAAACAATCCAATATTTTCGAGTTCTGTCAATTTGAACACCTTTTAAAAAAAATGTTTTACCAGTGGTGAAGTTTTGAGAAATTTTTATTTTTTTTGCCAAAATCTTGGTTTTTCACCCAAAATCGTGGGTTATAACACACGATTTTTGGGCCAAAATTGCATGTTCTTATTTTCTTACTAAAATCTTCTCACACTCAAATCATGATTTTTAAGCACTTTTCGAGTTGACATAATGCAAAAATATCGACTCCTTTATTTTTTACGAATTTTCAAAGTCGGAAAAGTAAAAAATTCATAAAAAAATAAACGATTCGAGATTTTCGAGTTCTGTCAATTGGAACACATTTTAAAAAATATGTTTTAGCAATGGTGAATTTTTGAGAAATTTTTATTTTTTTTTGCCGAAACCATGGTTTTTCACCCATAATCGTGGGTTATAACACACGATTTTTTGACTAAAATTGCATATTCTTATTTTCGCACCAAAATCTTCTCACACTCAAATCATAATTTTAAGGACTTCTCGAGTTGACAGAATGCAAAAATATCAACTCATTTATTTTTTACTATTTTTCAAAGTCGGAAAATAGAAAATTAATAAAAATAAATAAATATTCGACATTTTCGAGCAAACTTAGTTGAAACACCTTTTAAAAATCATGTCTTACTAATGATGAAGTTTTGGCACGGGCAAAGTTCAAGAGAAAAGAGGGTTGACAAGGTCTCGCATGCCAGGGCATGCCGTGACACCTCCAAACGTGTCAAACCATGCCAACACCTTTTTCCCTTCAACTTTGTCCGTGACAATAATTTACTAATGTTAAAAAAATAATTTTTTAAGCTTTTCTAATTGACTGACAAACGTCAAAAGTATGGTGGAAAACTTAATTGTAAGGGAGGTGAATATATAGGTTCACGTACCCCATAATTATCCCTCTTTAATAATGAGGTATTTACTTTTTAAGATGCAAAGTTTTGATTTCAGCCGTCAGATCAGATCTGTTTAAATAAAGTTGTGTGCCGTCAGATCATATCCGTTTAAATGATCTGATCTAACGGCTGAAATCAAAACTATGCATCTTAAAAAGTAAAACCTCTTTATTGGATAATTATTTTATATATATATATAGCTAGCGTGATTATTAGGAAATTACTATTGGTATTATTTTTATTTGATTCAATGACTACTAGTGTGAATTATATCATGCATGCACCGAAGTATTGAAACGTTTTTGATAAAGTATACGCTTATTCGCTAATCCTCAAAGTTTTCTAAACTTTAGTTTTTTTCACCCCTCTTAAATATTTAGATATTATTCTCAAAAAAAAAAAAAGATATTAAGGCTAAATATGTACATATTATTTCAATTTTTAATTGCCAAAAGATGTATCACATGATTTGATGTCATGATTGTCATCACTATGCACTGAAATGCATAACAAGATATGAAAATAAGTACAATATAGTACAACTTAAAATGGAATACGTAGCAAATGAAACGAATCGCCATATTATCTAGACCTAAATCAAACAACATCTAAAATATGTGCTAATGAGTAATGAATGAGACAATGTTACGTTCGTATCTATAAATTTAAAAATTAAATTTGTATTGCTAGAAACATTAATTTTTAGTAGCTAATTGATTTTAATTTTAATCCCTAATTAATGAATATAAATAAATCAAAGGTAGGGGACAGCAGCCATTATCGGACAGTGAGCATTGTAACATCCATTAATTAACCCCTCTATAATAATTGACCATTAACCTATTCTTATCCTCTTCTTTCTTCCTCAACAAGTAACAACCCTCACAACCAATACAAACACTCCTTCATTTCCCCAAACAGCATGCAATCCTCTCAGACGCAGACCAAGCCAAAATCAAAGGAAAACATATATCAATCTCTGGTTTGGTCTGGGTCTTGTTAACTAATTAATTTTATAAAAAAAATGCCATGGCCATTGCTAAAATGGATCATGTATTCTTCTTCGTCTTCGTCTTCCTCTGAGTTTGAAGAATTCGATGACGGCAAAGATGACGGCATAAGTAAGAAAGGCGATGATCACCATCACCCCAACAAACAAGCAGAACAAAATCACGATATTCATGAAGACTACGGAGACGACGACGTTTCGTATGAACCGCAAGAGGACGAGACCTCCAACTCCTCCGACTACACATTCACAATCACCGAACCACGAAGAAAACGACGACGCATTGACAACAAGGAAGCCATAGCTACCGTGAGAGTTAAACGCCGTAAGAGGATTTGGAGCAAGGAGGACGAGCTAGAGCTGTTGAAGAATTTCCTCGACTACAGGACAAGACCAAGGACCGCGAGCGAAACGGCGTCGTTTTACGATGAGGTTAACCCCAAGTTCAAGGAACAATTTAACAAGCGCAAGCTGGCCGAGAAGCTGGGGAGGTTAAAGAAGAAGCACCGCAACATGGTAAACAAAATGATGAACAACAATGGGCAAGAGTTTCGCTTCAGAAACCCACACGACAAGGCCATTTTCGAAATTTCACATAGGGTTTGGGCGGAATCCCCTCTTTGCAATATTCAAGAGAAGAATGTCGTGGTAGATTCGCATGATGTGGAGAGTAAAACGACGTCGATGAATAATGGGGATGATGAGGGTAACAATGACGTGCGAGGGTTGATAATAGGGTTGGCTATGAATCCGATACCTTTGAGCTTAAGTAACTATGGAGGTCGTGGAGGGGAAGTGGTGGATGAGAAGTGGAGGGAGCAGCAGATATTGGAGTTGGAGGCGTACTCGAAGAGGTTGGAGTTGGTTCAACACCAGGTTAAGGCAGCTTTGGATGATTTGCGGTCCAAGTAATTGTGCCCTATATGCATATATGCATGCATTGATTCATGGGATGTTAAGGGTTTTTGTTTTAGTTTGTAAAGATTTGGGTTGAATAGGATAGCAAAAATCTGCTGTTGTTGATTTGATAGAGCAATGATTCCTAGAATGATTCGAACAAATGTGTTGTACGTTTTTATACAAGATTGGGTTGAATGCTTTAGACATGTATGGATCATTGATTTGTTAATGTTTCATTATGTACATGGCCGTCTTTGAAGGTAGTCAAATGAGGCAATTAACAAGGGTCTCTAAATTTTCATAATTTTTAATTTTATAATTTAAAATTATTTCATGTGAATGTATATGAAACATCGATGATTTCATTTTTATGATTCATTTTGAGTTCTTGAAATCTCACGATTGACTATGATTAAATATTATGAACTAGATGTCTATAAATTACTCATCACCTCTATGATGAAAATATGCAAACTAACAATCTGCCTGAATGACATCATATAGTGACAATGTTGATATAGTGTATATTATAGTCATTACCAATTTTGTTCTTTGTTTTGGGAGAGTAGTGGTGTTTTTGGGCTTTAAGGTCGTTGGACTCAAACCCAAAACCCGACCCATTGACTTTGTATCCACCGATAATCGTAAAAGCTTCCCCACCTTATCCAACTCTCTTTCAAAGCAAGCATATGCCCTCCTATGGATTCCTTTCCTTTCTCCTCCACCCAGATGCACACAAATAACTGATTTTTCAAACTACAGCATTCCCATTAACCCATTTTCTCTCTATACACTCAGTGCCTACACTCAGTGCCTCTGAGAATAAGAATCAAGCACTGAGAATTAGAAAGAAAAAAGGGAGAGTTACATCACAAAAACACACACACACACACCATTCATGGCTTGTGCAACAACAAGACCCACCTTCTCTTTTCACCTCTCCACCACTTTATCCCAATACTCTCATCCAAAACCCAAAACCCAATTCCTCCCAAAGATCCCAAGCATTTCACTCTCACTCATTCATAAGCCCTCCCACAAATTGATTATTACAAACTCCATTGATGTCTCCAAAGAAGACAAACCCACGTCAGACCAGCCCAATTCACCCCCTCCCACCTCCTCTATAGACTCCATAGAATCCGAAGAAGCCAAAGAAAAATTCGATAAGCGCCGGCTTGAGGAGAAATTTGCAGTGTTGAACACTGGGATATATGAATGCAGGTCTTGTGGGTACAAGTATGACGAGGCAGTGGGTGACCCATCTTACCCATTACCACCAGGAATGCAATTTGAAAAGTTGCCAGAGGATTGGAGGTGCCCAACTTGTGGGGCTGCACAGAGCTTCTTTGTGAGTAAGAGTGTGGAAATTGCTGGGTTTGCTGAGAACCAGCAGTTTGGGCTTGGTGGGAATTCACTCACTTCTGGGCAGAAGGCTCTGCTCATATTTGGGAGCTTGTTCTTGTTCTTTGCTCTTTTCTTGTCTGGATATTTTCTGCAATAATCAATGTGAGGTATGGGGTTATATATATTTTTTTTTAAATATGTGAAATATAATAATTCAAGTGAGATGAGTAATTAGTGATATAGTTTATTTTTCGTTTGTGAGGTTTGTGTATTGAATTGTGGCATATGGTGGGTGTTATATGAAGGAATTAGGTTCCCTGAACAAAGCATTTGAAATATTTTGATATAATCCAATTTGCCGAAAGCCCCTCTTTCAAAGTCAAAACTTTTGACTTTTCGGTGGAAACATATTGTTCTTCAGTTTGATGAAATAAAACTCAGAACAATCGATTTCCAGAGTTGTAGTTCACTTGACTCTGTTTATGCGGTTGAGAGCATCGAAAAAGGTCCGGTGTCTTATGAAAATGCATTAAGTTTGAGCATTTAGGTGTTGAATGAGTGTTTTGAGGGCGTTTGGATCTGAGGAGATGCAGAGGGGATCCAAAAATAAAAAAGAAAAAAAAATTTGGACCATTTCTCGATTTATGCGTGTCATCCTTGCGCAGGGGCCATGCTAATCTTCTCTGTATCGTTCCAATTTTATCAGATGTCCCCGAAGGGACAAGCTTATGTGCAAGACAATCTTACATAAAGAACACTACATTAAGCGCATAACCGATGTGGGACTTGTATAACTTGCTATTCCAATTTCCTAGTGCTCATAGGATACAAAGAGCCGTGGATGGGGGATTACTATTTCTTTGCTTTGATATCTCTCGGTCATCATTCTTGATTATGGCAGTCACACACAAGTACAACCGACAACTCAATAGAAGCGTATCTAGATATAGAGTCATGTTTACTTACTGAATTAATTTTTTATTCAGTCATGTTCAACTACTCTTGGATCTCAATATATATACCTTTCTATAGTTAGTTTGTGAATAGTGAAGACGTACTTTACCCTCGAGTTATATTTATAATTGGCTACTTGTAAGGAAACTTACCACTGTTTATAGTTGGCTAAATACAGTTTATGTGTTAAAAGTGATTAAATTGTACTATTAGCCAACAATACAGTTTGTCCGAGTGGCATTGAGTTTAAGCTTTCATGTTTTGAGGGCGTTTGCTTATCGGAGATGCAGAGGGAATTTATGGGGACAAAAAAAAATGGACCATTTTTTGATTCATACGTGTCATCCTTACGCAACGGCCATACTAATTTTCTCTATATCGTTCCAATTTTATCGAATGTGCCTAAAGGAACAAATTTACTCGGTACTTACAGGGGATTGCTAATTCTATGCCGTGATATCTCTCCAGGAAAATGGAACATCATTCTTGATTGGTAAATGACTTGATGAGTACAAGTACAACTTATACACAATTCACATTTGAGTAATTAAAACATGTAGCCTATATAACTTTTTGTATATCCCAACAACAAAAAATAAAAGAAGAAAAAATTGCACAAACAAATTAACATAAACACAAAATCTGATTCCATTAATAAAAACAAGTCTCGATGTACACCACGAACACTACTGAATAGAAAATACATAAGACCTGAACCTATGCCTTGTTGATAACATAATCCCCTACCTGATAATGTTACATATCAGTCCTATTGCTGATTATGTATGCACCTTTCCCAATTGTTCCTATGAAGCTATGATAACAAACAGCAACTATATATGCATCTTCTACAGACTACCCATTAAATAATTAGTGATACATGGGCTGCCATATCTTGTTAGTACAAGCTGTGAGCATTCTAGTAAGTAACAAACCAACCTTATGTGGTTTTGGCGATAACAAGGACAAATTAGTCAAGCCGAATCACTTTGGCATCAGAAACAGAACATCAACGTATCACTGCCATGCGCTTGCTATCTGTCACGCCAGTGAAGTTGGTCTTGGTGCCACGGATCATAAGGTTAGATATGGTGAGTAAATGGTGGAGTGTTTGCTATCTGCAGGGCACCTCTGATACAAAATCCAGAAGAATCACTCCTGGTTTCCAGAGTTTGACACATCCTGAGGAGCACGTGTCTTTACCTGATAAACCTTCTTGACCTGCTGCTCATATGGTCCACCATATCCGGTTTCCTGTTGCCTAACATAAAACCCACCATTGGCACTCGATTCTTTGTTGATCCACTTTGAAGGGGGCGATGGAAGAGCGCCCATGTTCTGCACAAACTGGTGATGTGGGTTTGTGGAGTATCCTGAATTTGGCATCCTTGGTTGCACCACTAAAGGAGACCTGGTTCTCACACTTTCTTCCATTGTTAAACTAGACATCCCAGTTCTCAAGTTGCGGTACTGTTCTTGAGATTGTGCTCTTTCTTGTGCTCTAAAACTCTGCTCTTGATTTTGTATTCTTTCTTGTGTCCTAAAACTCTGTCCATCACCCTGCACACCATTTGAATAGGGAAATCGTGGCCTAGCCATGATGCCCTGAGGATTAAAGGAATTTCCACAATTTGGTTCTTCACGGAAACCCCTTTCATACCCAGATGGCCCAGCTGGTCTTGGTCTGTTGACTGGATAGTTCCCTGCGTAGTTTCCAGGAAAATTTCTTAAAGGCCGAGGTTGATCCCAAAATCCAGAGGACGTATTACTAGGTCTAAGATTAAGTGTGTTCTTGACAAGTCGATGAGCTGCTTCTCCCAACATAGGTCCAGCAATCGCTCCAGGTATTTGTGGCCTGTAAAACAAATTCATCACATTAGAAACCACAATCCAAAATTGCCGATTGCAATTATAATATTAAGATTCTCAGGGCTATTCCTGATTTAAAATCTTTGTCAAGCTAAAACACAAGACACGCAAATTTTACCATGGCCAACAGTATACTCATTCTCACCTCTCTCTGTTTTGGTAGCGCCGAGGACCATTGTCTTCATGCCATAATGCAGGGGGAGGTTTGATATCCATAGGTTTTACAACCTGAAGCCATTTTTAAAAAAAAATTCAAACACCCCGCCAATTAAATATCAAAAAAAAAAACCAACATTATAAGGCACAGACAATAGAAGCCTATTTCCTGATAATTCTCAAGAAGTTTCAGAATAAATGAACAAGGCAAGCATGTTTTTAGTAATATCTTCTAAACATTTGTTATATATGAAGATTGACATTGAAAGAACCCCAAAAAAAAACTAATTTCATGTATACAGTGAGTGAATTAACAAAACATCAGCCGGAAGCTGATATGTATAAACTTTCAACAGCATACAACCCGCACCATGTTCACATGGAGGGTATGAGTGATATATATGTGGCATGCCAAGAGTAACAAATAAAAGTTCCCTAAGATTTGGGCAAGAAAATGAAAGTGAAGACAGATCTCACACACCTTTCTGGGCATGACCACACCGCTGGGAGGTTCTGGGGTGTGTTTTTGGGCTGCAGGATTAAGATATGTAACATTTCTGCATACCAAAAATGCCCACCATGAATACATTTTTTTTTTTCTTTCAGAAGAAACACAAGAATGAAGGTGCTCTTTAAATTCTCATTAGTAGGAGGTCTACTTACAAGACTTGGTTATAGTCTATGTTGGGATAACCACGGAGAGGGGAAGGGATTAAGTTACTAAAGCCGTTCCTCTCAGATAACCAAAGGAATCCATTCATTCCACCACTGAAAAAGTTGAAAAAATAGGCAGCGACACTAGTGAGTTCACGCAATGACAATTAGAACAATAAGTCAACATGCAAAAAGCTAAAACCAACCTAAGACTTGTATTTATTGCCCAAGCAAATCTTGCATGTGGGGGAGACTGATAATATAAATGGTAGTACGAACTAATTTGCGACGCCAAAGGATGAGAAGGGTAGACATAAAGTAAATCAAGCATCACACTATTCCGAGCTTGCTCTTCCCCCTGCATAGAACAAATAGGATGAGCACTCAATATGTAGTATGGAAGGCAAACTTCATCTTGGTTATTGCACTTAAAGGATGTTTCAGACAGTTCTATAGTAAGATAAAGACTCCACAGATAAGTCATAGTCAGTTGCCCTGCTTATGCAATTTCCCTAAATACAACTCCTACAACTACATAGAAATTCCCCCAAAACTTAAAGTTTTGCTGAGATTATCAATAAAATCACTTTTGACCAACTAGCCGGGGAAAAAAAATCCTTTGACAGGGAAAAGGTTTTCAATTGAGCATATGAAGATAGAATAAAAAATAAAGAAACATATATTAGGGGGAGGAAAGCTATGATCTTCCAAACCGTTAAAGTGCTTTCAAGCTTCCTTGTCTCAGCAAGCAATTTCTTCTCATCAATGAATGGCAATTTAGCAACACCCTGATTTTCCCATGCACACACCACAAATGATACAGCTTCCATTAGTTTAACCCCAAAAAGGAAAAAAACAAACATCAAATTCTACCAAATAAGAATCAACAATGCTTCATATGACCATACCTGCCACGCAAAGCGCTTCCCATTCATGTCAATCTCAAAATCTGGAGTGGAAGTCAAAGAGAAGGGAAGACGATTGTTAGTGGAAAGGAGAATACTTCATAGATCAAATTTCGTAACTATCATTTCTTACCAGATGGGTAGAAATTACAAATTGGAGATGACGGATCAGTCATCAAATATCTATATTTTTCCGGAAGAGCACTACAACTGTAACATGGAAAATAACAACACCCATTATCACATCCAGCAAAATAAAAATATAGATCGTCATCTGTGTGTGTGTGTGTGTGTGAGAGAGAGAGAGAGAGAGAGAGAGACCTCGCAGCTGGTAAGGTTCCCATAAGCTGATCAAAGGGTTTAAATGGCTCCCCCAAGAAAAATGTTATTTCTAATTCATCTAAATCTTTTAGATCAGAAGCAAAAGGAGCATAATGGTATGGATAATACCTGAAACCCACAATAAAAAGATACAAGCATAGTTAGTGAAACTGAACTGGTCATCATCCCGGTCAACAAGTTGACTCATTAGATCATCATCCAACGAGGCAGTCAGAGCTCAAGATCAGCATTACTTATCAACAGATACATTATGTAAACCAACTCAAATAGAGAAGTTTCATTTATAACAAAATGATCCACACAGCAACCTTTTTGCACGAATAATAGATCATAATCATTGAATACCAATATATATAATTGTGTAAAAAGTTTTGAGAAGCAAAACTAACACAAGGAACTAAACCTCAGCTGTAGAGATAGAGCGACGAAAAAACCTAAGTCATAGTTTAGGAACCAAGTACTCTAAAAACTAGATTCAAGAATATGTGGATGTGCATATATATCCTTGTATCTCAACATTAAGATGAGTTAAATTAGGTAAAATAAAGCATGACATTTCCAGTAGCAATCAGGTCAAACTAACCATTGCCATGAGCAGACCCCTTGGTAGTAATATCGGCAGACCCAACATAAGCCTTCGACATATTTTAGAACCTGCAAAAAAACTTGGATACTTGAGCATGAATTTATTTAATACTTGTATCATCAAAACCGGAGTAGAGAACAAAAAAAACAGAAAAAAAAAAAATGAAAAGACCTTAGAATTAGGACACCATCAACAACATAACTGAGCACTCAATATACATAATCCATCTCTATCATCAAAACCAATTTTTTAATACCTAGCAAACTCTTTAGAATGGAATAAAGGCAGATGAAGCAGAGTCTCAAACATAAAAAAAATTAAAAATTAGAAAAAAACTTTTAACGTAACGAAGAACAGGATAAGTACTCAATATACATAATCCACCTCTAACACCATCAGACGAGCATTCATTATTCAAAACTTTGCTGCTGGTGGTTGAGTAGAAACAAACACAAATGTCCAAAACTCCCCATATACTTGGTGCCAACATAATTGATTTACAACTCCCCTGACCGTTCCGTTGTACAGAACCAAGTCAAGGTAATATTTCATCTTCTAAATAAGTAATTCACCATTATCCCAAGAAGCCACCCATACAACTGATTTTCTTTTAAAGAAAGAGAGAAAAACAAAGGCATATTTTTTGAGGTGAGGAAAACCAAAAACACTACGAGGATCCCACACAACAGCACAATCCCACAAGTTTCAGAGCAAAATTGTAGGCCTATTGTTCACATTGAATGCACAAAAAAAAAAAGAGTAAATATTGAAAGAATTAATAATTTATATTGACAGCCAAATAATGTTCACTGAATTGGCAGCACATGAGAGAACTTACCAAGTCTTTCTTAACTATATCAATCTCCTCAGGCTGTGATACTTGAAACTTCTCAGCATAATACCTTTCTGTATATCCCGGCTCCCCCAATTTAACCTGAGAAACAAAAATTATTTTTAACAGGAAATATAGCAATTATATAAAAAAGAAGTGAAAAGAAAGTACGATCAATGTGGACCAGCAGTCCACAAAAACTTAAGATCTACCCACAACATACAGAAAACAAGCAGCCAGAAAAACAACAAAAATAACAGTACCGCTCATTGCGTAATTACTTTATTCAAGCAAGGGGTGCCCAAAAGTACAAGGTTACTGGAACTTTATTTAAAGGACTAACCAATTTTTTACCAAATTCATCCTCTTCTATATCTTATGTAAAAGAAAGACTGCTAGAATTGACAAAACAGAGAATACTGCTAGTTCAAGCAAAAACATGGGAATTTCAATATTGTATTGAGCTAACTCTGACGAAAAATCATCGTAAAATACATAGAAAATTAAACTCAATATTGGAGTTTCCATAATTGCAGGATGTAGGTTATCCTGAGACGGATTTTTTATATTTACTTATTTTCTTGAAAGCTGATACATAATAAGGAGCAGCCTCCCTTATCCTTAAACCCTTACGCATCTGTTTAAGGTTCAACTACCTATACCTTTAGAGTGAAGCCTAAGATCTCTTCTTCACAAAGGGGAAGAAGAGGTACCACCACAGTAAATACATGGTAAATGACAACTAGAGTGTGATGCTGGATATCCAGCTGGCACACAAAAAAAAGTTTGGTTTTGCATCACGATGTCATACCAGAATCTGATGATATAGTTGCAATGATGTCACATACCTTGTCTACCACCGGAGCCGGTAGCTCTTCAGAAGACTCTCTTCTATTTCTCTGTCTCTCTTCATTATTCTCAAAAGCCTGCAATATTATCATCATCAGCATTAAGATTGCTTGATTGTCAAATATCGGATACTATAGAAAAGAAGTGCAGTGACCTAATCTCACAGTATATCGCCAAAAAAAAAACCTTGATGTGTCGTTAAAACATGTTTAGCCAAAAGGATCCAAAATGCCTTTTTGTTTAAAAGTCATGTAGATAAATTAGAACTACTGTACATGAGTATCCTACTATTTTTCTCCAGGACGAATAACAACTCAAATAGAAAAGTCACTACATATCTATGAAGAAAAAAATTATAATATTCGTATTTCAATATTTCCTATAGCGACCAAGTTGTGAGAATCATACCACTAGACTAAGTGCCCATACAGCAAGATCATATACCTATAAGTTACTTGCCTCATCATAGAAAAACAGTCACCTATATAAAATTATAAATAGAATCATAGTTTTCATCTGATAGCAAAATCTTCATTTTTGTTTAACCAAAAAATTGGCGCATTGTAAGGGCTAAACATTTTTCATCGACTGAATTCTATTATAGCCAAATAATCACCAAAATACTTGAAGAGTAGATTAAAATATCAGTCTCAAGTGGAGTAAACAAACCAATAGTCGGAAACAGCCAATTTCTAATGAGTGAAATAAGTTCCTTATCATACTTAAATTGGTCCAAATTTGTGGCTTTATGATGCTCCAGACTTCTGGAAGACTGGAAAACAAATGCTAATACAAGTTAAATCAGAAAGAAGCAAATACCTGCTGAATTCGAGCCCGCTTTTGAAAGATTTGGCGCTCATAGACAGCAACAGACTGGATAAAATGCTCTACTCTATCTAACAATACCTGTGAAAGTAATTTGAATGCATCAGTATATTCATAAACAAAGAAAAATAAAAACACACCGAGTTCCAAGACATAATAATCAATATTCAGATCACTAAGCAACTATCATATATTCATAGATCTTATGAAGAAGAATAAATTACCTCACCCGCATCAGTAAGATAGCCACCCATAGCAGTAAATTCCCTTCTATAAATATGCATCAATAAATTAATAGCACCCTGAGGAAGTAAACAGTTCACACTTGCATCAAGTAAAGAAAGATAGGAAAAGTGAAAACCCCACAAAAGGATATGTTCACCAATCATGTGATTTAATGAAGTGAAAACTTAATATGTTATACAAAACAAGGATGAAACAACATATAAACTTAGTATCTAAAACCCTAAAAATTGCAAATTTTAGAACACGGCATTCTAAAGCAACAGACTGCCTGCTATACTGACATACCTCTCTGATCTCCAATGTTGGCATATGTGGAAGAAAGTCATTGCCAACAAAAAAACACAAAAACACAAAATCATCCACTATCCTTTCAAAGTTAAGCTGAAAAGGAGGGTTGGGTATGTCCAGCTCATATTGCAAATATTCGCGCAACACCCAGATGTTGAGGAACTGCACAGATAAAATAGCTTAGAAAGAATATAAGATGATGATGACAATGGCAGGATGTCATGCCACCAACCTGATATTTCTTCTTGTGAATTGGGGTTTCATCAGCCGCATCATCGTTACCACGACACTCAGCTGCCAGATGACCAACTTGTCCACAAAGAAAACATTTTTCCTGTTGACCTGGAAGAGTAATCACCTGTATAATCAAGGTAAACCATGTATAAGACTAACCACTTGCAACAAACCAATTGAACCTCAAGTGTTCGTAAGACAAAATTAATAAATAAATAAATAAAAAAGTAACTGACCTCTCTTAATATTGAGAAGTGAACCTCATGTGTAGCTAAAGCCAGCATAATTAGATCTGCATCCTGATTATTATTATCCAAGTGCAAACTTTAGAACTAAACCAAGCCATGCAAAAAGACATACCAAATGATAGCCCTTTCAAAAAAACATAAGCAGGCATACACAAGAAAGAAGAATAACAGCAGCAAAGGTAGGAATCCCGAAAGACTAAAATTATAAACACTCACCAGTCCATAAAGACAATGCCGAGTGTTAGGATCAAAACCCATAAGGTTGCGTTGCGATCGGATGTATGACATTATTTTGTGCTCTCCCTCGCCAGGAACGTTGGAATCAGAAAGAATAACCTTAAAATAATCACCCAATGCAGGCCCATAAATAAATTTAGAGAGACAAAGTACCCTGAAAACCAGAAGTACATGGTAAAAATATAGAGAATGGATTACTCCATAGGCAAAGAATCATTCGATCTTGACAGGACTAAGGGAAGGCAATTACAAATTACTGCAGAGAATAATGTCAAACCAACCTTTGTAGACCGCCAACCAGGGTTGTCGTTCAACCTACTTTGTATGTAATATTGAAGTGCTACCGAGAGCACCGCCATAAATTGGGTGCCTGGAGTAATAACATTTGAATCTGAAGTTTCAGGTTTCTCTTTAGGAACCAATGATGTCCCCTCCATCTCAAATTCTTTCTTTAGTCTTTCCTCTTCAGCTTCCTAACAAATCAGATAGTAAGTTCACTGCCTCGCTGAATAAGAAAGGAAAAAAAATCATGCACATTAAGTAAGCTCTTACCGCCTCAGCCGCATCTTTTGCAGCTCTGAAACGTCGAGAGCGTTGCTGATTCATTTTAGCTCTTGGTGCAACCCCATCTGCATGATTAGAAATATATTAAAGTACTGATTTTACTTCAATGGAGATTATTAATGATCACAGTTTACAACTCTAAGAGCAATCTTACCAATTGCCAAAAAAAGAAGCTTTCTTGGGCGAACCAACGTGAAGAGATGATCAATGTAATCAAATATTGATTTGAATACATCAAGATAAGTAGCAGGTGCAGGCTGCACAACCAAAAAAAAAACATTTCATCAGACTGAAGTCATCTAAAGCACATGACAACCTGTTAAAGTGGTAAGTGCTCACATTTCCCGCAAACAAAAAAAGAAGAGGTTAAATTCAGATCAAGACACTAGCGCAAATAAAAGCATACATACATACATAATTAATGAGTTCAGTTTAGCATACCAAGTATCCAAACGCAAAATTAAATTTTATAGCAAAGATTAGCAACATCAAACATTTCAATCATTAAACAACACAAACAAAGCATACAATGAAACTGGAGCTAGATTCTTTCAGACGGGAAGAAGAATTGGAAATCGTTCAAGTATTTGAGAACAAAAACTAGCAGCCTCAGTGCATCAATGACCCCAATTTCCATTACATATTATCATTTATCAGAAACCAAACCTAAATTCCAGCTCTCTGAGCACCGAAACCAACTTTTTCAAGCTAAGCACACAATGAAACACTGAAAAGAAACAATTTCTACATAATTAAAGGAATGGAATTCGTACTTTGCCATCGGGATGAAAACAGGGATGTATAATGCCGTTCATGTCCAGGTACAAGTTATCGAACTCATAGCCATTAGGGTTTGGTCTCGAAACGTCGATTGGTCTGGGCACGCCATTTGAGTCCTCCTTAGGCTCTTCCTCCAGCACGTCGGCGATAGAGAGTGGGTAGCGATCCGCCAGCCAGCGGTAAAACGCGGGCACGCCCATTGAGACGGTGTCGTTTGGTCGGCGGGGATCGGAGGTTGACTCGGTGAGTCCGAGTTTGAACGGACAAAGAGGGAGAGGGATTGAGAGAGCGGTGTACGAGATCTGCGCGTAATTCTGTTGGTGGCGCTAATATGAAAATAATTGATGGGACGATAATGCCCTTTCGGCGTGTTGTACTGAAATGAATTTAAAGGACTTGGCTCAAGGGGCAGGGATATTCCTCTCCCGGAATATTCTAGTTCTCAACTGCGGATTGGAATCATTGTTTGGCCGGGTTTGGGAAGAAAGAAATGCAATCCCTGGTTCGTATGGATAAGAATTTAGACTTGAATAAATAGTGTTTGGATCTACCTAGCTCTCTTTTAAATCAAAGTATTATAATTCCAAATTTTTTTTTTTCAAAGAGCATTATAATATTGAGGCCGCTTAATAGTTTAGTAGCTTTTAACCATATGTTAAAATTCGAAAATGTAATTATAAATTATACAAAATTGAACCGAATCCAGGATTTCTCATATGTACGGATAACATTTATGTCATTAGATTAAATGATCGTAAATGTAATTCAACTACCTTTAACCAAATTTTTACATGACTTAATAAGTTCTGCCCAAAAATTTTCATTTTGTAAAGAGGTAAAAAGTTTAAAATTTTTGAAAAATTATAGCCCTAATCCTCTCTTCCTATTCCCGAAAGGATAATGCCAAATTCGGAGGAATCCTCATTATGCTCATTTGTTTAAATTATAATTCAACAAACCTCAAATGGTACCTGAACTATCGAGTAAGGTATTTTTTAGTACTTACGAATTTTTGTTACCAAATATGGTACCTGAACTATTGTGCCGTTACCTAATATGGTACTTCTGTTACTTTTCTCGTTAAATTAGCCTACGTGGCAAGTATTTTAATAGTTGTTGCTAAATAAGCTATGGGCAACACAACACGTCATTTTCTAAAGTAATTGTCATAGCTTATTTAGCAACAACTATTCAAAAACTTGTCACGTAGGCCAATTTAACGAAAAAAATAACGGAAGTACCATATTAGGTAACGGCACAATAGTTCAGGTACCATATTTGGTAACAAAAATTCGTAAGTACTAAAAAATACCTTACTCGATAGTTTAGGTACCATTTTAGGTTTGTTGAATTATAATTTAAACAAATAAACTTTGTCAACACCATTTCTTTCTTGAAAATTGCATATGTCATAATCTCACCATTGGTAAAACTTAATTTTTAGAAGGTGTTCCAATCGATGGAACAAGAAAATCTCAACCCTTTTTTTACGAATTTTCTTGTTTTCTAACTTTGAAAAATTGTTAAAAAAAAAATCAAATCAAGATTTTTGTGTTCCGTCAATTTGAGAAATGTTTAAAAATCATGATTTGAAAGTGGGAAGATTTTAGTGACAAAATAAGATCATGTGATTTTAGCTAAAAAATCGTGTGCTATAATCCACAATTTTGGATGATTTCCTTAAAAAATTGCATGTTTGAAATTCTAGAGGCCAATTTGCGTGAGTGTCAATAAGTATTTTAGAGTCTTAATGATACCCAACGTGAAACCTTACAAACCCTAGAAGTGCTTCTTTTTATTTCGTTAAATTAAAATTAAGAAAAAAATTTAGGACACTTGTAAGGACAAAATAGTTAGTTGCTACAAGTTGTTCTGAATAAACATTTTTTTATTATAATTTGAACAAATAAATCTTGTCAACACCATTTTTATCTTGAAATTTGCCTATGTCATAATCTCACTATTGGTAAAGTTTGATTTTTATGAGGTGTTCAAATCGACATAACTACAAAATCTCGACCCTTTTTTTTTACAAATTTTTTTGTCTTCCGAATTTGGAAAATCTTAAACAAAAAAATCAGGTAGAAATTTGTGTGTTTCGTCAGTTTGAGAAGTGCTTAAAAATCATGATTTAGGAGTGGGAAGATTTTGGTGACAAAATAAGAACGTGTGATTTTGGCCAAAAAACCACACGTTCTTAAGAAAACCATAATCCACAATTTTGGGTGATTTTCTTAAAAAAATTATATGTTTGAAATTCTCGAACCCAGATTGCGCGAGCGACAATAAGTATTTTAAAGTCTTAATGAAACCCAACGCGAAACCTTAGAAGCTCTAGAAGTGTTTTTTTTTTTATTTCGTCAAATTAAAATCAAGACAAAAATTTATGACACTTTTAGCGACGAACTATTCGTCGCTACAAGTTGTTTTGAATAAATATTTTTTAATTAGTTATTTGAATGATTCTCTGTGTTATGCTACAACTTTTGTTAGTGTTTGATAATTGAACGTGGCTCTATAATGTGTTATGTCCATCGTTGAAACATTCAATGCTAACATTGCAATTATAATGATCGTTGAAACAATAAAAAATCACAAGCAAATTGGTCAGCAGACTCAAGACCTACATATATGTATTATTTTTATAATATTAATACAGATATACATACAATTATACATATTGCATTTTCTATTGTTAACTACATGAAGTGGTGGGTGCATGCTAGAGATGTCCAATATTATAAATGGATACACAAAATATTAATATTTGGGATAGGGGTGGATCCCAAAGCTAATACTTTATTTTATTTTTTTTTAAAAGCTAATACTTTATTTTTCTCTCTTTTTTTTTGTAATTTTTAAGAATAAAATTAATTTTAGAGAAGGAGCCGGCGGCAGAGAGTCTTCGGTACACGGCGTATAGTTATACGGTCTTCCGTTAGCCGTTCAAAAGTTAAAAAAAAATGTCAACTCATTTCTCTGACTCAATTTAAACGGCTCAGATTGCATCATGTATATACATGATTTTTTCAGCCGGCGGATGACAAATGCAATTCGGAAATATCAAAAGAGTCACAGACGTATGCCAGCAGAAATTCCTTTATATCTCCGAAAGTCTCTCACTTTTGTCATTCGCTTCTTTTGTTGAGCTGAGCTGAGATAAACTTACTTTTCTTGGTCAGCCTTTGGTTTCAAGCATAGGTAAAACTTCTAAAGTCTCACTCTTTCTTTCATTTCAATTCACTAATACATTTCTTCTTGAAACTATCTATTTGCATTCTTCAAGTAGTCCCAAAAAGGTTTGACATCATTGTTCTCTTTCTTTCTTGCCATTTGATATGTTTGGATTCTGATTTCAACCAATTTCTTGTTTTTCAAAGTTTTGAATTCTCGAAGTATACATTTTTTCTTACTTGATTCGTGTTTTATTATCATGGGTGTGAAATTGGCTGTGGAGATTGTTGTTGATTTGCAATTATAACTGAAAAAATCGAAGTGTAAACTTTCTCATTGTTTTTGTCTCCAAAAAGACAAGGTAAAGATCGACTCAGTTTCTCAAGTATTAGACTTTGAAGTTCAGAGTCATAAAGAATCATTACTTCGTTGTTGTAGTCTTTTTAGTTTTAGATTCTGCAAAAAGAAATTGCTGTTTTTTGTAGTTGATTTTATTAACTCTTGGATTTGGTTAACAGTTTTCTGATAAAAATGGTGGAAGAGAAGGCTTGGATTGCAAAAGATGTTACTGAAGTAAGTCCATTTTCACTTTTCTAAGTTTGACCTTTTGGGTGTTTGAATATTAAGTTACATATGGCTAGCTGATTGAATGTGTTTTTATTCATTGTGGGTGTTTTCAGTTAATTGGCAATACACCATTGGTGTATCTCAACCATGTCGTAGATGGCTGTGTGGCAAGAATTGCTGCTAAGCTGGAGATGATGGAACCTTGCTCTAGCGTCAAGGATAGGTACTGCGAACCTGCTCATGACCCAGTTCTATGCAATCAAATGAGAGCTTAGAATGATGACTGTTTGTTAATTTCATATGGAAATTCTGTTCATTGTAGGATTGGATATAGTATGATTGCAGATGCTGAGGCGAAGGGTCTTATTAAGGCGGGTGAGGTCAGTATTCACATCTTCCTTATCTGGATGAGTGAAATAGGTTTTGTGAATCCATGGTGCCTTTGTTTGAGAGCTTAGTAGAATTTCATTATGTAAGGCCTTTTTGTGTCCAATCATGTCGTATGATATATTGATATAGCTATTCATCACCAACTTGATTTTGATATCAATAGATCATTCAATTTCTATTTTAGTAGTGATTTGATTAATTTGATAAACAGATGCACAGGATGGTACATGCAGTATTTAAGTGAAGGAGAAATCTTTTATTAGACTAAGTTTTCTTGTTTTATGATGTAGAGTGTCCTGGTTGAGCCTACAAGTGGCAATACTGGCATAGGGTTGGCGTTTATGGCAGCTGCTAAGGGTTACAAACTAATAATCACCATGCCTGCTTCAATGAGTCTTGAAAGGCGAACCATTCTTCGAGGTTTTGGAGCTGAGCTTGTTCTCACAAATCCCGCCAAAGGCATGAAAGGGGCTGTTCAGAAGGCACAAGAGATAGTTGACAAGACACCCAATGCTTATATGCTTCAGCAATTCGAGAACCCTGCAAACCCAAAGGCATGTCATGTTTCATCAGTTTATGACTTGCTGTCTGAATAGATTGATGGACAAATATTTCTTGTCTGTTTAGGTACATTATGAAACTACTGGGCCAGAGATCTGGAGAGGCTCCGCTGGGAAAGTTGACGCCTTTGTTTCTGGAATAGGGACTGGAGGTACAATAACAGGTGCTGGGAAGTACCTCAAAGAGCAAAATCCTGACATTAAGGTTGGGCTTTTGTATTGCATATTATAGTCTAGAGGAAAATAATTTACATAGATAATCAAATTTTTTGATATTACTGACTGGCCACGTGTTCCCTTACTTTTTTATGTATAGCTTTACGGTGTAGAACCAGTTGAAAGTGCTGTTTTGAATGGAGGGAGACCTGGTGAGTGATGGATAAATTTCTTGTCATAATCGCAATGGATTTAATCTAGAATGGTGGGGATTCAATTTGGGATGGAGCTCTTTATTTAGAGTTTAATAAATATCATTTTTGACCTAGTGTGATATATATAAAGTGGCCCTGAGTCCTCACCGTATTTAAAGCTTTATTTGGGTGGCCCAGGCAGCCCATTGGGCTCTGCTCACGTTCGTTCCTGTAACTGAAAAACAAAAAGGTTCTTACATACCCACAGCATGCAAGAAAATTAGTGTTACAAGAGAATCTTAACTCAGTCTACTAGTATGTTAATCAAAGTTCCAGCATCAGTAGCTAATATAGAGCACAAGCTGCCTGCTTGAAAATATAAGGCAATTTCTTCTCATATTCTCCTTTGCTTAATTTGATCACATGTGTTCTTCTATCTATCTCAGGCCCTCACAAGATTCAAGGAATTGGTGCTGGCTTCATCCCTGGAGTTTTAGATGTCAACCTAATTGATGAAGTTATCCAAGTAAGCTTTATAACTTGTTCTTCGCATTGTTTCCAGTGAATGCACTAGCTAATGCATTTTTGTAATGCCATATTTTGATATTTTTAGGTTACTTTATGCAAATAGTAGTTTAGAATTGGAAAACGTCATAAATGAAAATGCAAAGAAGCGAATTTGAAATTCTCCAATATCTCTAGTGCTTTGAGGAACAAAATAATGGATTACTCCTTATAATTTGCTGTTTGTGAACAAAAATTTCATTGCAAGAATAAATAAGCGTATACTATTTATTTAAGCAGTAGCGTTCATGCTTCATGCTTCTGAGATGCAAGCTTATATATGAGAGTTGAGACTGAAACAGATCTTTCTATGACTTTGCAGATATCAAGTGAAGAAGCTATTGAAACAGCTAAGCGTCTTGCACTGAAAGAAGGCTTGTTGGTAAGTCCACAACTATATGGGACACGTTTGAATGAGCACTTCTCTTGGTTCTTTTAGCATGTCATTGATTGTTGCCCTGAATTTTTTAAAAATCTTAAGCATACTGGTTCTTTGGTCGCTTTTCGTTGTTCCCATCTTTTATTGTAATTCCTGTTTATTGCAGGTAGGGATATCATCAGGTGCTGCAGCGGCAGCTGCAATTGAGATTGCAAAGAGGCCAGCAAATGCCGGAAAGCTCATTGTTGTAAGTTTCATATGCTAGAGTTTAAACAAGCGGTTAACTACTCAGCTTGTTCTTTAAGCAATTTTAAACTATAAGCTTGGAAAGGAATGGACTAATATATTGCAAACATTACTGTCATATTCTCTCGCAAAATCAACCCTACACACCCTTAAATAATAAAATAGAAATTGGCTTAAATATTATACGGAAATATATTGATCTGTTGCAAGTCTTGTGGGTTACTTTTTAAGGTGGTTTTTTCACCGGACATGTAGTAGTTATTTCAGCAAAAATAAAACAAAACTATTAGTTGTTTGTGATTTGCAACATTAACAGCAATAGACATTCTCATTTTCATTTCCAAAACGTCTAGGTGGTCTTCCCCAGCTTCGGAGAGCGTTATCTCTCCTCCGTGTTGTTCGAATCTGTGAAGCGGGAGGCAGAGAGCATGGTGTTTGAGCCCTGAGTTGCTGCCTGGTTTCAAAAGGAACTACAAAAAGTTCATGCTGTGAAGCGGGAGGCTGACAACGTGAATATCAAGTTGCACAGTGTTTTAAGTTCGAGTGTGTTTCTTGACATTAGTACTATCAATAATGAGCTGACCTTTCTGTTTAAAAAATTTGTATGGTACATTTCTTTACATTATTGTGAGAATCAGACTTTCGGTACAATTCTTTCTTTACTAATAATTTGACTGAAATTCAGCCAAAAACGTAGATCTAATTCACTTTATAATTTTCGTTGCGTTTTAGATAGACCACAGAACAATTTAACTGGATTTGGTAGGGTGCGCCAAACCTTGCAGAAGTGCAACGCAGGGATGACGCGCGTGAGCCCCAATAGCAAGCTATTGTGGTGGACCCATCCCTTTAAAAAATCAATTTAATATCGTGTGAACCATTGGTTCACGTATCAGATATTAAACTGATAAGAACAGATACTACACTTGATCTTAGCCAAAAGGCCGAGAAAGGTATGCATAGAACAGCCTTATGCTTCTCATTTTATAGCCTCATTCACTTCCATGCTTTTTCAATCTAACGATGTGGGACTAAAAACGTTTACAAACTTCACACAACTATTGCTCGAGTATTTCTGTGTTCCTCATACTTACCACCATTGTATTTAAATCCAGGCCTAGCATGGAAAAGTTAATTACTACTCTATCCCTTGATCTTAGCTTGGTATCAAGAGAGAATCTAGAATCCATGGCTCTTTATCTTATCCATCTGCAAACATGAACCAAGTGCTCATCTCGTAACTAATTGGTCTCTCTATTCTTAACCAGCAATATCGGTATGCCATTTTTATTTTAATAAAAGTACAACATGTGATCAATAGTAGAATTACAAATTTACAAACCGGTCTCCTTGAATTATGAAATCATTACAGTTTTGATATAGCATCAATAGGGGTTCCAAGAACGCAAGGGTCATATTGCCTTGCAGACTTGAAGGCTTTTCTTATTATTTCTATAGCCAAAGGCACCTAATAAAAGCAAGGCATTTATGAACCTCAGCAACACTATCATTCAAACTTCATATTTTCTGCCTCATGCCTAATGGTATCGAAGAGTGGAGAAGACAGATAACGCTCTCCAGAACTGGCAAACACAACCTGCACAAGCAGAAGAGTTATTGGAGTTTTGGATTAGATAGAAAAAGATGCTGGTTAATAACAACACATTCTAAGTCCAGAATATTAATTTAAGAACCCAATAATGCAAGCAAGATTTACGATCATATTTCAATTAAGAATGCAGTTAGACTCACAACTATTAGCTTTCCAGCATTTTCCTGCTTCTTTGCCAATTTTATTGCTGCTGCTGCTGCAGCACCAGATGAAATCCCCACCTGCAAAATATATATTTGAAAGTTAAATATCCGCAAGAAGCGCAATCTTTGAATCCCATATTAGACAATAATGGAGAGTAAGAAATTCCTAGAACTACCATAACGAAAAGTGATTTCAGACCATACGTACCAAAAGACCTTCTTTTAGCGCAAGCAGCTTAGCAGTGTCAATAGCTTCCTCACTTGATACCTAAAGTGTTACAGACACATGAGCCATTAATAAAAGGATATCATTCTTATGTTAGCATCTAATATAGATCAGATAACAGATACTTCCATGTGAACAAAGGAAATGGTACATTGGTATGGACAATATTTTCGGTGTTACAAGTTGCAACTGCTTCGAACTTGGTCAAGATTTTGTTCATTTTTCACTTTGATAAAAAATGGTAGTTAAACTACTTCTTCCTCTATTTTCTATCTTTCATGAGATTTCTGAAAGTACATATAAAAAAATAAAAAATAAGATAAAAAAAGCTCTGTCATGTTATTAAAAAAACAAAACCAACTGTCAACTACAGTCGATCATAATACTGCTAGAACTTTTCTACTGCAAACTGCAACAAGAACTTCTACAATTGTGAGCAAGCAGATTATTTCAGATGTAAAATTAATCAAATTGAAGAGCTGTAAAAATGACTTCCAGGCTTACTTGAATAACTTCGTCCAGCAAGCTAACATCCAGAACTTCAGGTATGAAACCAGCACCGATTCCTTGGATCAGATGCATCCCTTCAACATGAACGTGCTTATTATTTATCAAAACATGCATCAGTCATTAGTAATTTCATGCTGTAGAAGTATACATAGCCACAAATTTGACCGATTAAAAAATTCAAGCTAAGGCCACAAGCACTTGAAAGTAACTCACCAGGCTGGCCACCATTCAATACTGCACTTTCAGCTGGCTCTACACCATACACCTGAACATTTACAAAACAAGTCAGACCATGCAAGTCTAATAACTTTCTCTTTACATATGCATATAAGTATATAGCATATCTATACACGACCGGCTTAACCTTGATCTCTGGGTTTTGCTCTTTAAGGAAATTCCCTGCACCGGTTACAGTACCCCCAGTCCCTATGCCTGAAACCAAGACATCAACTTTCCCTCCCGAGTCTCTCCATATCTCCGGGCCAGTAGTTTCATAATGAATCTACACAAATCAGAAGAAAATGATTCAGGAATCCTCCAAATTAACAGTCTATGCACAGTACAGTTTGCTGCTAAAGTACCTTCGGATTGGCAGGGTTCTCAAATTGTTGAAGCATATAACTATTTGGTGTGTCACTTAGAAGCTCTGCGGCCTTAGCAAGAACTCCCTTAAAGCCCTTGGCAGGATCTGTGATGAACACCTCAGCTCCAAAAGCTCGGAGCACAATTCTTCTTTCAAGACTCACTATGGATGGCATGCTTAGCTTAAGCTTGTAACCCTTGATTGCGGCAACGAATGCCAATCCAATGCCAGTGTTGCCACTTGTAGGCTCAATAAGAACAGTCTTGAGTGCCGAGTAATTATGCATATCAAGAACCAAGGGAAGTAATTAAGTTAGTTGAAAACTTGAAACAATCCACATTTTGGATGACAAAAGCTTGTGGTTATTCCCTTACATAGTCGAATTTGATTGCTTTAAAGGAACATAAAAGGAAAAAGAAAACTTATGCTTAGATTGACGAAAAAATAAAATATTAGCATGTTTCTATTGAAGAAATGTGGAAGACATCTATATATCTGGTGTAAATTAATTTACTTCCAACCTGCCCTGGCGTAATTAGACCTTTATCCTCTGCATCCTTGATCATGCTATATGCGATCCTGCATATTGAAAATTTAAGGACAATGTACATTATTTAGAGTAAATACTTTACAATCCTTACTGGCCAAGTTGTCATCAAAATCAATTCAGAGAAAACAATAGCAAAGAATATACCTGTCTTTTACACTAGAGCAAGGTTCCATTATCTCTAGCTTGGCAGCAATTCTGGCTACACAACCATCCACAACATTGTTGAGATATACCATTGGGGTATTTCCGATTAACTGCATAAATTAAGTAAGAGCACGAAAGAGAGAGCTCATTGTAAGCGAAAAGCATCTAAAATAAGTGAGAGGAAAAGCATCATGGAAAGCTTAAGTTTCACATGAAATATTACTTCGGTGACATCTTTCTTGATTGCACACTTGTCCTCCATGTTATCTTTTCAAACCGCAAGCTGATAAAGAAGTGAAAACAAACTCTGAACAAAACACAAAACTAACACATCACACAATAATTGCAAACACCTTAAGCGAATGATAGACTATCTCCTCTTCTGAATATTGAAATAGTCGATCCATCTTTACTCTCTTTTGTTAGCAGGAAGAAAATTATTGCAGAAGTACTTTGAACTTTGAGGTGCTCATAAGTAAATAAACTGAAGGGTGTAACCTGAAAACTAATGGATAATATGGTACAGAAATGACTTTTAAGAACTGGTTCTTTTATAACCTACCAATATGAACCAAGTTTCAAAGTGAAATTCAAAACAAAAGCAATGAAAATTAAATTTCAAGTCTCGAAACTCTCTGATACAGAAAAGAATTATACTTTGAACAAAGAATTATACCCATCTAATTTAAACCGGTCATATTCTAGTCATCAGTTCAGTTACCCAATATTTGAAGCACAGCCTTGACAACAGACCAGAAAAAGCAGAAAATCAGAAATACTAAGCAAAGAGCTAGAGAGAGTAATAGCTTAGATGTCTATCCATTTTCAAGAAGCAGAAATTTAAGCATCAAAACTCAATCTTTTGGACCTAAATGTGAAGCAAAACAGAATATGCAAAATCAAACCAAAAAAGGACAACCTAAAACTATAAAATCCTATAGGCCCCAAATCAACCATTAACCAACATAACCTCAGCAAGAAAGGCAGGTCAGATGCACAAAATTTAAGAACAAATCGACAGAAGTGCAAACTTAATGCTAAATGAAAGGCCAAGAGTTCAGATGAATACCCAATCAACTGGATAATCAAACAAGAAAACCAAGAATGAATGGCAGTTCAACCTTCTCTGAAACTTAAAACAGCTAAATATTGTATTTATAGTCAAATGTGAACAAAAAGAAACTTGTTAATCCTTACTACTGGGACCTTTTCCCTTTAGAAGAGTCGTACATGATAATATTCCCCATTTGTCATATCTTGGAGCACAAGACAAAGCAACACAATCAAAGTGTATAAATCCTTGATGAACCAAAGTCCATTGTTATTGGAGACTGAACAAAGCAACACAGAGTTGTCATATTTTAAAGTACAATCTTGATCAGAGAAACCCAGTCCATCTTATTTGAGAAACCAAACAAAAATGTCACATAGGTTGGAATTAATGCAAGTGAACCCAGTCCAATTTATTTGAGAAACCGAACAAAACTGTCTTAATAGGTAAGAATTAATGCAAGAGACACGGACAAAATATAGTCAACAAATAAGGTAGTGGAATTATAATTCAACTAGCATTGGTAGGGTGCGCCAAAACTTGCAGTAGTGCAACGCAAGAATGACACGCATGAGCCCCAGTAGCAAGCTACTGTCGTGGACCCAACCCTTTAAAAAATTAATTTAATATCGTGTGAACCATTGGTCCACATATCAGATATTAAACTGATAAGAACAGATACTACACTTGATCTTAGCCAAAAGGCCGAGAAAGGTATGCATTGTTTTGATGCGGGAGTCTTGTTTTATAGTCTTATTCACTTCTGTGCTTTGCTCAATTTGTCAATGTGGGAGGCGTAGCGTTTACAAACTACTACAAGTTGGCCAAGGGTTAACACCAATATTGCTTTGGGTTTATTATATATACATAACTATGTCCCTCTGACTTGTAATCACCTATAGTTAAATTCAGGGCCTGCAAAGAACAAATCAAGGAATGAATAAATAACTACATCGCTTACTGCCATCTCAGACTCTCGTAATTAATCAAGAGAGAATCCATGGCTATGAACCATCTCTTCTGCCTGCAAAGAACAAATCAAGGAAGGAACAACTGAGGAGTTGCATGTGTTTTGAAATTCTACCACGTCTAGTAAATTGAAGATTTATCTCATTGGTGAGAATGTCAATTTTAACCAAGCTCTGTGTATTTTATAGCCTAGTGAATTGATTTTGCTGCAAATATTCATCGCGATTCATGACCATGATCTACAGTCATCGTGAACCTTGGTCCTTAGAGCTAGTAGTGGAAGCTGGACAATGAGTGTAGCTGCTTTGTTCAAACGTGATCATATATTTGGAAAAGCAGCACAGCCCACATGCCTTTAGCTGCTTTGTTCTTATATAGATTATAGAGTGGAAGCTAAGGGGCCATTTGTATAGTGTTTGGTTGGAGATAACAACTCATACCTCAGAAGAAGAGCAAAGTTAAATAAAGTTTTTGTTATAGTCCAATTTGTTCATATATGTCAAATATATATAATCAAATCAATTAAACTTCTGAGGCTACCAATGATGAATTGCTTTCTGTTTATCATTGAAGAGTGGCTCGAATTTTGTTAATAGTTGCCTATAAAAGAGAGCCGATTATTAATGTACACATTTACTGTTCGTGTTACTTGAAGCAGCTTTCAAGAACTTAGCATATTAGAAACCAAGTGTTCATCTTCTATTCTTAACCAACAAAAGTCAATACACCATTGTATTTTACAGAACAACATAGAGTTATCAGTTGCAGAACTATAAGAGTTAGCTGACAAGATTCATTAAAATGCATACTCCATAAGAGTTATCTGGCCTCTGCTGGTTTAGTTTTTTGAATATCAACATGTCCCCGTAAAATTGGACTAAGGCGAATCAAAGCTGCTGGACAGTAAAGATTTTGACTGATAGGGGCTGCGCAAATGCAAGGCGCAAGTACAGTTCAAAAGGTCCAGGTCATATTGCCATACAAGTTACAACTATAGCATTTTTCTTATGAATTCAATAACCAAAGGCACCTTAAACAATCTCAACAGCAAGTCCAGGACACCTTGAATCCAACAGCAAGTCAAGTCAAATCTCAACAAGTTTTCCAGGATATAATGTTCAACGTAAGTTTTGTTGGGGTGACTTGAAAAACGAGGAACCCATTGGGCATAGTCTTTATGTTCGGTCTGAAAGAAATTCTGTTAGTTCTTGATATGACGAGGGTGACGCATTTTTGGAAGATGCAAGTATTCTTCAGGCTCTACCAAAGACTCATCACAGAAAATTGAAGGCCAAACAATATCAAATTAGTTCGCGGGATCCCTATCCTACCCGCAATCGGACACCAACTGTGCGTCTTAATATTTGATTCAAATGGCTCTTATTTTGCCTTTTGAATTTTTTTCTCTCTAAGGGGTTTTTGGGTTCATATCCTCCTCTTTTGTCCTCTATTTTCTTTCAATAAATTATTTTTTTAGCCAAAATAAAAAAGACACCTTAAACAATCATAGCATTTCATGAAATCCAGAACTCAAAGTCAATGCATGTTGCTGCCTCTTTGCCAACCTTAATTATTGCTCTTGCTGCTGCACCAGATGAATATATGAAATCAAGCCCCACCTGCAAAATTTTGAAAGATAAATGTCTGCAAACAAAAAAAAAGAGAAATCTTAAATTCCATAATATGAAGCCATAACAAAAAAGTGATTTCAACTGATTGCTATCGCACATACCAAATTACTTTTAGTGATTGCTTATGTTTCTGTAACATTTTATGTATTCAGTGAGGAAGTTATAGACACTGTTAAATTGTTTGTCCTAAACTTTAAACCCTAAACCCAACATACAAACATGAAATTGATAACACCTACTGCGCGCCATGTGAAGAACTTGTTACAATTCACAATGGAAATGGTATGGACAATGTGTTGAATATTGGCTCCACCTGTTTGTATAATGGCTCCACTCGTTTGTATATTAATTGGCTCCACTTATATATAGTACGTAAGAGCAATTGCACCTATACGCCAAGACCAATTGTCAATTTGCTAGGCCAATTTGACATAAAAAAAAAGGCAGCAAGGCCCACTTAAGGAAGGGACCCACTGTTGTTGGTCGAGCAATTCGGTTGCTGAGAATTAGCAATTGGATGTGGTAGACCAAGGTGAGACCTACCAATTGGTCAATCAAAATATGACCGGCGCATTCATTTTTTTTGGTTTCTGGGTGATTGGCAAACAAATAAATCCATTGGTGGATTTGCTCTAATGAACCTTTGCATTTGAGCAAGTGAAGTCAAAATCAAAAGAAAGTGTATGTTTCTTTTGATTTGACTAACATGATGTTTGCTAGCTATTTTGTCAAAAGGAGAAAATCCCAAGCGGCTGCAGCACGTACTAGAGGAAAAAGGTGGCCAGGATATTCACGACTTCATCAGCAATTATATTGCTTTGGGGAGTGCATTAGGTCCTCGATCTAGCTTTATTGTGGTTGTGGGCCTGTGGCAGACCATATTAGATGTGTGTGTTGCTATGATGCACGGAAACTCCAAAAACTGTCGAATTCTCATACCGATACCGGAAACGAAAACGAAACGCGCCGGAAACGGTACGAAACGCGTTTCCGGTGAATAGACGGATGGAAACGTCACAGAAACGTAAGTTTTCAAAAATGGAACGTCATTTGTAATTAGATTGGAAACGGGCTGGATAAGAGAGAGTTGTGGCCTGCGAGGAAGAAAGAAAACAGAAAACGAGAACGAAGAAGAAAGAATTAAGAGCAGTAGAGAAGAGAAGAGAGTTTGATGGTGGGAGATGGCTGGATTATGGAAGAATAAGAATAATAATTACAGAAGATAGAGGAGGAAGAACATAAGGAAGGGAAGAAGAAGAGAGGCCTGCGAGTTAGGATCGACGATGGGGATGGAGGAAGAGGGTGATTTGGATTTGGAAAAAAATAATGGATTAGTTTTTAATTTTTTATGAAAAGCAGAGTAGTAGTGGACATGAAAAGTGGCAAGCATTTACAAATTTTTACGAAAATAAATATAAAAAAGGTTGTGTGGAGAAGAGGTTAATAAAAATTTCGGAGAAGATATTGAAAAAAAAAAAATTAAAATACAAAAGTAAAATAAAATAAGAATATATATAATTATATATTATTTTATTAGCGTTTTCTTAGCATATCGTTTTCTATAATTTTTAAAATTTACCATTTTTTCTGTTTTGTTTCGTACCTAAAACGAAAACGCGTTTCCGTTTCCGTGCTACATACTCTGTTGACTTGTGTGCTTCGTAGGCCATGCATATGTGATTATATATGCATATGTTGCTGCTTATGTTCTTTCCTTTTGACTTACTCACCAACTCCACTGAAAGGAGGGACACCAATTCCAACAATGAGGTCTTCACTTTGGTTTGGCGTTCTGCTTGTAACACCCACTTCATACTCAATACGTCTTTTTTAGGCATTATCTTTGCTTTTGCTTATACCGTTCAGGCTATAAATACACAAACCTGAGAGCAATTAATCTAAATGTACCACTAATTAAGAAAGAAATACTATACTAGTGCAGCCCGGAAATCACGCAATGGATCGTGGCTTAAGCTTCCTTCTCATTCTCATGTTATTCTCTACACATATTGATGCATGCATCCAAACTGAAGGTACTTCTCTCTTGTCCTTCGCCCTCAGTCTGTCTTCTCCATCCTTTAACTGGACTTCTAGTAATTGTTGCTATTGGGAAGGCATTACTTGTAATCGAGATGGTTGGGTCACCCATTTGCAGTTACCCTCCAAAGGGCTTAAACTGAAAGGAGGTATTTTTCCCTCATCATCTCTTGCAAATCTCACGCATCTCATTCACTTGAATCTCTCGCACAATTCACTTTCTGGTTCTCTAGATCAAACTGAATTCCTCTTGTCCTTGAATTATCTCGAAATCCTAGATTTGAGTTATAACCTTCTCTTTGGAGTGTTACCATCTTCTCTGCCATCCAGCCATATTCGGATGGTGGATTTTTCCAGCAATCGCTTACATGGTGTAATTCCATCTTCGTTTTTCCAACAGGCTTGGAATTTGGCTAGTTTCAACGTCAGTAACAACACCTTTTCAGGTTCTATTCCATCCACTATTTGTCGTCCTTCTTCTTCCTCCTTACGGCACTTGGATTTTTCCGTCAATAATTTCACTGGTAGTATACCTCGTGGATTCAGCAAGTGTTCCAAACTGCAGGTTTTTCGTGCTGGTTACAATTACCTGTCAGGACTGCTTCCACAAGATGTCTTTAATGCTACCACACTCGAAGACATTTCACTGCCTCGAAATTCATTGTATGGAGCACTGAGTGATGGAATTGCCAACCTCACCAACCTCACAAGCCTTGACCTCTCCTATAACAATTTGAGTGGTGTGCTCCCTCTCCATCTTGGGAAGCTCTCAAAGTTGAAACACATACTCCTTGATTTCAACTATCTGGAAGGTTCATTGCCCCCATCTCTGATGAACTGCACAAATCTTGTTGAACTACGTATGGGAACCAACAACTTGGAAGGTGATATCTCCATGCTTAATTTTACCAGACTTGGTCAACTTAGAAAACTTGACTTGCGGTTAAATAAATTCTCTGGAATGTTGCCGAGAAGCCTCTACTCGTGCAAGTACTTGAAAGCAATTCGAGTGAATGATAATGGTCTAGAGTTTCAAATACAGCCTGAAATTGTTTCATTGAAATCCTTGTCCTTCCTCTCACTTGGTTGGAACAAGCGTTTGACCAATGTGACAGGCGCAATGAAGATATTGAATGGTTGCAAAAGTCTTGTAGTCCTTTCCTTGGGATCTAGTTTTTTCGGTGAGGAACTGCCGACTGATCTTGATTTTGATGGATTCCAAAATCTTCGAGTTTTGGGTTTGGCTTATTGTAAGCTTACTGGTCAAATTCCATCATGGCTATCGAAGCTCAAAAAATTAGAGGTCTTGGATATGAGTCACAACAGAATCACAGGCTCATTTCCAAGTTGGATGGGGACTCTTCCTAGGCTGTATTGTATATTCATGGAATCCAACCTACTTTCAGGAGAACTTCCAAAGGAACTGTGGACTCTACCTATGTTGGTATCTGAACAAGCATCTCAAGTAAATCGTAGTACTTATATCGAACTGCCTATCTTCTACCCCAGTGTTGATCATGCAAAACCTTTTCAGTACAATAATTTACTTAATGCTCCATCATTAATATACCTACATGACAATAGCCTTAGTGGGAATATACCTAGTGAGATTGGCCAATTGCAGCTTCTCCAAGTGTTGGATCTTAGCGCCAACAACTTCTCCGGCCACATTCCAGACCAGATATCTAATCTAAAGCACATGGAGGAATTGGATCTGTCCATGAATCATTTGTCTGGAGAAATCCCTGCGTCGTTCGCTAGTCTTAATTTCTTATCAAGGTTCAATGTCTCGTACAACAATCTCGAAGGCCCAATTCCATCATGCACTCAGCTCCAAAGTTTCAATGTCTCTTTTTTTGAGGGGAATCCGAAACTTTGCGGTGCTCCACTTTCAAATGAGTGTCAGACAACTAAGGGCACTGATGCACCAGATGAGAACAACCAAGATGCAGACATAGAGGAGCATCCAATTCCATGGTTTCATGTTTGTGTTATTCTTGGGTTCATTGTAGGATTTTGGGGAGTCTGTGGTCCTTTAGTGCTTATGAGGAAGTGGAGGTATGTATATTACCACTTCCTAGACAATGTAGCAGAGCGTATGGCCAGAATGCACAGAAGGTTATTTTAGAAGTTAGATTGTACTCTTATAGTAAGAATCATAATAAAGAGTTGGTTCATGATTTTTTGCTGTATATAAGTAAACTATACATGTTGTATATCATGTTGGTTTTATGTGTTTTAGACAGTTAGACCGTAACAAAATGGTGGTCTGGTCCTCCGATGGAGGTCCCCTTGTATCATGTTAGAACTATCGGCTTAAATTGCTGTTGAATATTTCCCGGAGAAAACTTGACAGATTTTGATATTCTCTCCGGTATATATATCTTCATTAAGAAAGACAAATTAAGGACATTGCAATATCACTCTATACTAATGAAGAGCTGATTCAGGGCAGCAATGAACAATAGTAAACCGCCTACAAACTTCTGACAGATATTATCTTTATCAAAAGCCATGGTATCGATCTCTTGAGTATTATTCAATCTTCCATGTTCATATCAAGCAAGCAAGTTTTTGATTGAAAATGAAAAAAGAAAAATTTCATTCTTCATCATAACCTCAGAAATATGGAGAGCAAAGACATAATATAGATTCAACAAGACGATTTTAGCAAATAATTCATCAGACATCTCCTATTAAACTGACTACAAGAAGGCTTTTGATCCTTCAATTGTTGCTCTAAATAGCCTAAAAACCAATCGAAAATGTTATCTTCCTTTTCCTTTGATTTTAATATTTGATTATCAATACCAATGGCATAAAAAGTTTTTAGAATTTCAACATGTCCCCATAAAATTGGACTAAGGCGAATCAAAGCTGCTGGACAGTAGAGATTTTGATTGATCGGGGCTACGCGAATGCAAGGCGTAAGTACAGTTCAAAAGGTCCAGGTCATATTGCCATACAAGTTACAACTATAGCATTCTTATAACTTCAATAACCAAAGGCACCTTAAACAATCATAGCATTTTATGAAATCCGATCCAGAACTCAAAGTCAATGTTTACAACATATTGCCAACTTTAATTTATGCAACAGCTGCTGCACCAGATGAAAATAATGAAATCAATCCCCACCTGCAAACTTTTGAAAGATAAATGTCTGCAAAAAAGAGAAATCTTAAATTCCTATATTCCATAATATGGAGAGTGACAAAGTCCTAGAACTACTATAACAAAAAAGTGATTTCAACTAATTGCTATCGTACATACCAAATTACTTTTAGTGATTGCTTATGTTTCATGCTAAAATATAATTATGTATCATGCTATATGTAGAAGATTGGTAGAAGATCGGGTTCATCTTATGAAAGCATGTATAAATTTGGTCAGTTTTACACTTCAAGTACCAGTCTTGTCTCAAATATTATTATGTATCATGCTATATGTCTAGCACTCCTCAGCCTTAGCAAAAACTCCCTTTAGGCCCTTGGCATGATCTGTGATGAGCACCTCAGGTCCAATACCTCGGAACACAGCTCATATGAAAAAGGCTCAGACTGAGGGAGGTAACTTAATTGTAAACAATCCAGGTTTTGGATGAGATGAGTGGTTTTGAACTTTTGATTTTGAAGGACTTCACACAAACTAAAGAGACTGAACTCGTTAATATGCATATTCGAAACAGAAACTTCTAAAGACGGATTCAGATGTTCATGATCTCCATTGTGAAACAACCAAATATAAACTAAACTACGAGTACAATTCAGAAAATACATCTTGAAATTTTCTAGAACACCAAAAGCCCCACAGCCTAAGCGGCTAACTTGAACCAAAAACTCTTAAGACATCAAAGAGGTCAAGTTTATGTATACAGTGCAGAGTAATAGGTCTACACCATTTACTTGGGAAAAATTGTACATAGTAAGAATTAGTTTATTGAAGAAAAAGCAATGAAAATTAAATGTAAGGTAGTGTTATTAACACACATTTTTACATTTCTTAATTTATTTTATTATAAAAATAATTCATAAAACCCTTTAAAAATTGTTTTAAAAATATATTAATAACATTTCTCTTAAAAATAATTGATAATACCCTTTAAAAATTGTTATAAAAGTATATTAATAACATTTTTCTAAATATAATTCTAAAAAATAATTTAATATATAATTGGGCAGGGGCTGCGCGAACGCAAGCCCCCATGGTAAGAAATTATGACGTTGGCTCTCCTACTTGAGGAGACCATAGACGAGCACCCCTCCTATGTGCAATGGAGGTCACAAGTCCAGGCCATGAGCCTTCTTGATCGCCCATTGACCCCGTCCAGGTAAGTACTTTTTCCAGTCTCAACTTTTTTGTTTTATAACCCTCTGTTGAACTCTCCTGTTACTTTTCTATCAATGTGGGACACTTGAGAAACGCCAAATGAACCTTTTTATGTAATAAGTGCACTGTCATAGAGAACAGCGTTTAGGATTAATCGTTAGCACACAACTGTCGACCCTTTGATTTTGGGCACAGTCATCAACAAAGGAAATTATTTCGTTAATTAACCCGCTTTGATAAGAGTCGAGACCTTCTTCCATCTGCAAAGAACAACTGAAGGCAAGGAAATTTGGGGGACTGAGAAAGTGAGAAGCCCACTGATACAGATTGTGAGCAGCCCCATTTAACTTGCATAAACAAATACTGCATCATCATCGTTGTTGGTTTGGTTTTTTCATTAATTTTTAAGGGGGCTTCTAAATATTATGTTGACCATAGAAAACTATGGAAGTGTAGGTAGAAGGATGAACGAAAAGTAAGTCGTAACAAAAACTTGCAACTCCCCCAGCTATTGATTTGTAAGGGGGATACAATAATTAAACTTGGGTGAGGCTGTACCTGTAGAGAAGACCAAAACAAAATCCCTTTCAACCATTAATGTGCTACTAACCTCTTTGCACCACAAGGACAATATTCTTGATCTCTCTAAATATGGGCTTTTAGACATTCACCAATATGTCCTCAAACACTAAAATAGCAGCAGCATTTGTGCTTTCAACAGATCAAGACCATGTCTTTACTTTGAATTGTCATTTTTTTGTCCAGCTTCTAACACAGATCCTAACCACATACTTCTCATTTGGCACAAAGGCAATAGATGTTCACTTCGGATTTTCTTCAGGAGTTGTATAAAGTCCACAACGTCCTTAACAATTGAATCGGCACTAGGGCCAATATCGAATGCTGCCTTGTATGTTCTTGCCGGGGACAGTAGAACTTAATTCACAGCAACTTTTTCTGCAGAGTATGTGTTCCAAGTGATAGTGATGATGTTCTTCATGTAAATGTGAGTTTAACTATAGATGGATTACAAACAACCAAACATCATTATAATTTAGGAGGCCAGAACAAAATCCCTTTCAACCACTAATGTGCTACTTATGTATCGTTGCACCAGAATGACAATATTCTTGATCTATAACACTCTGTCTTTCAGACGTTCATCATTATATTAGCAGTAAGATATATCATCATTCAACAGACCGCAGACAATTTCTTCCCTCTGAAATGCCATTGGTTGTCCAGATTTTATCACTGATCGATCCCAACCACATATTTCTCCTTTGGCAACAATGCAAGAGATGGGATTCTCGTGGGGACTACAATTTGGTCATAATGTTTTTTAAAACCGGACTCCATAAACACACATCAACAAAGCCAAATCGCAGAAGATTAAAATTCATCAGTTCAATTTTTGTAGTACAGGGATACACCACTAGAAGGCTTCCATATTAGAGAGCGAAGCTTTTGAGTTGGAATTGGTAGGGGAGTGAAACTTTAGGAGTTCATATTGGAAGGGGCCGCGCGAACGCAGGCCCCCACGGCAACAAATTATGACGTTGGCTCTCCTTCAGTGAGGAGACCATAGGCAGGCACCCCTCCTAAGTGCAATGGAGGCCACCAACCTAGGCCATGAGCCTTCATGATCGCCCATTGACCCCGTCCAGGTAAGTATGTTTCTAAGGTGCTCCCTCTTCCTCTTTTATTCTATGTCATTCATTTTGCTTTCCTTGTCTTTCTGATGTGGGATACGTGGCTTTCACATACTTATCAATGCTTTGACACTGACTACCAATCTAATAGAGTCAGACACACTACCCTCCAACCATCTATGCGACTACATGTTTTGATCAATCTTCTCAATTTAAGCTTTAACCTCAAAGTGTACCCATTCAGAATCATAGTTGCTATGCATGCTCGAGAACTCGAAGTTGGTTACTATGCTAAATTTAACGAATGGCTAAAGTTTTCCAAGAACAAAATCTATTAGAGTTAAAAAAAATTAAAATATTAGAGAAACTATCACATAATTTTAATGAAAATCTATTAGTGAGTAGTCATTGCATTAACAAGAATTTTGCATCATGAGTTTAGAGAAACAATTTCTATAGAGGTGGAACAGGGAGGAAAAGAAAACGAAAACAATCGATTTAAATAATGTTAACCAATGTTTTAACTATCGAGCAAGTTTGACTATGCAACAACTTCACCGAAGAGCACAAGCATCATGCACAGTGAAAGTGGGTAGCAGCAATCACAACTCTAGCAAACACCAGTGATCGAATATTTTAAATGACGTTCATCAATAGCTAAATCAATGTTTAACTCTTGATCGAATATTTCCAGTTTATGAATGTCTAATCACAGTTTTTATTTAACTAATTAAATAAATAAACACAAATTTTGTGTATAAACAACCATAACTAACTAGATGATGATTAAGCTAAGTCGAATTTCTAACAATTTCGAAATTCCGAAAGAACAATATCTACAATAAGATTATTGAACTCGATCAATAGTTAACGTATAACAAGTCGATAGATTGAAAACAACAAGTCATGGGCTCGAATTACACCAACATTAAAAATAAATAGGACAAAATTTGTGTTTTCACAAGTGATTTCAAAGTGAGATGGGGGTAGTTCTTGGTTTGACAGAATTAATAACCAAATTACACAACAAGAGGTAAAGTTTGGATTAGAGTTCAGAGGGGCCGCGCGTACACAGCCCCATTACCACAAATTACGACGTACAGTCTCCTCGAAGGGAGATGTTAGGCAAGTGCACCTCCAAAGTGCAATGAAGGCCACCCACCTAGGCCATGGGCCTTCATGATCACCCATTCGACCCCGTCCAGGTATGTAAGCTTCACACTAGCCCATTATTTCTTTTTTGTACTCCCACGCCAATCTCTCACTCTTCAAATTACCCGATATGGGATATGTCAGAAACCAAGTCGTTGCTTTGTACTATTGTGTAGTTCTTCTCCAACAATTCATCTATACTTTGTTTATACTTCACGTGAACCACCAACTCCAATTTACTATACTAATTAACACTGTTCATAAGTTGTGAACAGTGGCGGCTCGGGCCGAGCCATTTATGGAAAAAAAAATTCAGAAACTGTTTTTACGCTTTTGCCCTCATTTCTCTCTCTTTTCTTCTTTTCTTCTTTGTTCTTCCTCGGGTCAATGACTCAATTCTCTCTCTCAAAATCAGATCTTTGCTCTCTTTTGCTCTTGACTGATCAGATCTTGCTCCTGTAATCACAATTGCACAACCACAATTGCACATCATCGAACCCCTGCTCGATTCACTCACTCCTCTGCTCCGATCACAACGAGCTTGCCCAGATCAACTCGGAATCTCATTGGCTATCTCCATATCTGTTCGAAATGATCAACTCGGATTTTGATCCGGATCCGCTCCGGATCCGTTGCTATTTGACGGATTTGGATTGAAAATTTGATCCGTTAATGATCTGGATCCGTTAATCCGTTTACTTAACGGATCAGATACGAATTTAGGTTGATTCGGTTCGTTAATAACTCGGTCCGTATTTATATTAATACAATATTATTTTATATTTTATAAAATAATAAATATATACATATTATAAAGAAACTTTGTAGAAGACTAAAAGTCTTTCTTTTAAAATTAACTAATTGAGGCCTTAAGAAGTTAATGGTCTCAATGTTTTATCAAAGTTTTATCGGGTATCATGATAAAAATTTAATATTTTTATTTAAAATTTAATAATACTTGATATAATAAACGGATCCGGATCGTGGATCGGGTATCCGTTAATCCGGCGGATACGGATTTGGATTGGTTTCTCAGTGATCCGCCGGGTTAACGGATCGGATCGGGTTGAAAATTTGTTGTTGCTAAACGGATCCGGATCTAGGTCGATCCGCTCCAAACCCGCTCCATTGACAAGTCTATTCACGACTTTCAGTTTTCTTCAATTTCCGTTCACATACTTCAATTGTCGATTTCTTTCATTGCGCTTTTCTGGATTTATACAAATATTCATGGTTTCAACACTCAATGGCTCTCGGTTTTTAATTTGTGATGGATTTTCTAGATTTTTCTAGGAAAATTCTAGAATCTACGAGTATCACTTCGTTTAATTAAGCTCAGTTCGATTTCTAATTTCTCACTTCGTTTAATCGCTCACTTCGTTTTATTCCAGAATCCATCATTAACGTTATGAAAAGAAGAAGAAGCTAGCTAACATATATATATATGAACTTCAAATCATATGTTTTGTATAAGGGCCCATGAGCTAGTACATGCAAGTAGCTAATAACTAGTTGTACGAAGAGTGAAGTCATTATTAATGGAGATTACAATTATTAACTCAATGTAAATGGACTGAACCCCAATTTTAATTTTCTTCTTTACACAGACACAGCTGCCAGCCAGGACCAGAACCCGTCCCAATTGACAAAGCTCAGTGATTCTCTAGAGGATATCTTCATTGAGCGCCCTAAGGCTCTTGGTATGCTTTTGATATTTGTTTTAGGGTTTGTCATTATGTCTTTCTATCTGCAGGAACTTTCTCTTAAGGAAAAAAAAAATTCTCTATCTTTGTGATTGTTCAGTTTATAATATTTGAATGAAAGAACATGAAGTAAAAAGCTGTTATCTAATTGTGATAGAAAGCTAACTTCACTACCACAAAACTGGCCTATAACCACTATTTTGTGGCTACTAATTGGACATTGGTGGCAAATCTTAGAGTGTATATTAATTTCTTTACTGTTTGGGATGTATGGTCTCACCATTGTTCTACAATGGTGGGTATTCATTTTTTTATTAACATATAAGGATCTCACTTTTGCTACAATGGTGACTAATTCTTATTATAATAATAAAAATGCAAAGTTTGCGTTTTATACTCTCTCTCTCTCGTTCTCTTATTCTCATCTGATCACTCTCTCTCTCTCCGACTCCGAAGTCCGAATCATGTTTCTTCTCCAAAGTCCAAACCCTCTTTCTCTCTCGCCACCCTAAATACGAGAAGGCCGTGAAGGACGCGACTGGGGCATGAGAAGATGACAACCCCTTGACGGCCGTGAAGATGCAGATGATCTGAAAGAAAGCGTCGGGACCAAAGAAAGAGGTATGAAAGTAGATCTAAGTCTGACCCCCACCCCAATCTGAATCCAACCATAAAACTGGTTACTCGTCCATGGCATGCTCTGGCGGTTAGAGCCGATGGCTTTGACGATCCGAATACGGAGGGCCATTTGGCTGGAAAGCTTCGATTACTAAACCACTTTGTGTAATCTAGAAGACTCACTGGTTTGTTTATTTCAAGTTTGCCTTTGTGAAGTTTGGTTGTTAGGTAGTTGAAAGATTTGACATGCTGGACTTGAATTTTGTTTTTGGTCTGCATGTGTTTTTAATTCGATTAAAATTTGTTCATTTTTGCACTGATCCGATACTCCATTTTGTTTAGGTTCTGTTTCTATGTTGCTTAACATCTACGGTTTTAGGTTGCTATTTTTTGTTCTTTTTCTTGGTGTTTAGTTTTTCCTCTGTTGTGTATATGTGGAGGCCAATCCAATGGTTGAAAATGCATTATAGTATTGTATTTCTTCCTCGTTTAAGTTAAGGATTGGGTGTTGTTTTGAATCTTGGAGACACATAATAAGTTATGAAAGATGTCAATTGCTCAATTTTGAGAAGACCCAATTTCATTTAAATTTCATTATATGACCCTTTAATTAATATTTTGGTTAGCGTTTGTCTATCTAGGAGTCCTTGAGCTTTTATTTGAATCGTGCAAGTAGCCTATCTTTTGTAACAGATGAATGAAATCAAGTTTTTAGAGTTTTCTTGAAAGGCTTGGTTTCTTGACATTTATTTACCTTCTCATGTCCTCTCTATTCGCTCTTTAATTTCTCGCAAAATTACAGTATATCTAGATCTTCTTTTTCTCTAAACCACTTCAGTCATTAACATTTCTACCGTTAAAGCGCACCATAATTTTTATCAGTTATAGCTTATTAAATCTTGTATTGTACATAATTGTTTCACCATTTCCCTTTGGTTCACATTGTTCTTCATACATCCATTTTGATCCTTATTGATTAAGGTTCAAATAGTTTGGCAAGAAACACAAGCAGTATTATGTATTCTTCTTTGTTTTGTCACCTTTCATTCCAATGTCAGTTGTGTAATTGTTTATGTATTAATGCAGGCTGACATGGATGAAGCCAAAACAAAGGAAAATGCAAAATTGCAGTCTGCTTTGGAAGAGATGCAACTCCAATTGCAGGCTGCATCTAAAGGAGCTGAACAAGTTTCTGTTGTGCAGGAGGTTTCAGTTGTTGATCGTGAAATGATCAATAAACTTACTGCTGAGAATAAGCAGCTCAAGGTAAAGGTTCTGAAAACCCTTGTATGCATATGTTGCTCCTGAATACTTACAGATAGATAAGTGACTGTTTAACATTGAAGTCAGGTATAGGCTGTTAGTTTTTACCTATGTATTTTACAATTTTGAGTTGGCTGCGATATTTTGCAGTCTTTGTTAAATTGGAAAGAGGTGCAACACCAATTTCAAGAAACTAAACCACTAACTATTAAGGAAGGTGAGGCTGCAATGACAAGAGCTGAACAAGCTCCTCTCCCACAGGAGGTTTCAGTTGTTGGTCATGAGATGGTCAACAAGCTTACTGCTGAGAACAAGCAGCTCAAGGTAAATGTGCTGAATTTGTATACATAATTTGCTCCTGATTACTTTCAATTTATTATAAATACTTCATGTTCTCTTGGTACTTGATCTATTGTATTTGGTTGTTATTCTTGGATCACGCCCATGCATATAGATATCTCTTGATGTCAGAGTGTTGTTTTTTCATTTTGGCTATTATTTTGTGATTCTAGTGGTGGATTTACCTTACTTGTCATGCATGTTGGTATATGATTTGCATTTGGATAATTCTGTGATTTTTGTGTCATTCAAATTATATTGGTTTTTCCAAGGAAACATATAACATGTTATATCTATTGATGTCAAATTGCAGGATGAGTTAGAGATCACCTCAAAAAAGTTGGGATAAAGAGGAGGTTATTCTGGAGCCACAGTACTTCTGAGAAATAAAGTAACTGGGGAGATTATCGTTGAAAGATAACATTTAATGTGTCGTCCACATGTTGCTGCCAAACTCTGAGTGGTTTTGAAATACAGGAAAGGGACTTCTGAACGCATAGGTTGGTAGTCCAGTTCAACCTTTTATAACAATACAATTTACCTATACAAAATCCAATTCTGTGATAGTATTTACTACAATATAATCTAACTGGTTAGTACAATCCTTTTCAAATATATATAACATGCCTTTGTTTAGTTGCGGATCTTTTGACAAATAAATATGATCATGTCTTGATAAGAAATTAGATTTCGTTGAAATTTGAACATGTGAAAATTAATAATTACTTAGTTTTGAGTATGTTGACAAATATACATGTTTATGTATTGATGAGAAATTAGACCTTATTTAGTACTTGTTTGATGTCAAGTGGAAATGAATTGTAGTAGTCTCTTTCTGACTTGAATTGTCTTGGGCCATTTTCCATGTTAATTTTTTTTTTCTTTTCACGCAGGAGATGCTGTTGATAATTTTAACATCTACCATGACCAAGATTTCGTCTTTTGTGGATGTAAGTGAAGCTTGAGTTTTATAATTTTATTTGGCACCTTCGATTAAATTTGAAAGCTCTAAAGCTTACGTAAATATGCCTCTAGGATAAGGTTATGAACATGATGAACTCACCCATGTGTATCTTATTATCATTTAGTTAAAAATTGCCCATTTTTGTAGGTTTCCTTCAATTCATGAATAATTATATACCTTTAGACAATGTTTTTGCTTTTATTACAGAAAATTGATTTTGACAATATTGTTGCAGATACAAATATAAAGCTAGGAGGGATCTGAAGGTGCATACTGTAGTCACAAGTCACAGTTAATTGAAATTCCAGATAGTTTTATGTATTATTGTTGAATAGAAGGGAGAAGGGAGAACCGAGAACTATTGCATCCCCAATTGAGGGAAATTTCAGTTTTCAATATTTGAACAATTTTGAATTTTGGATTTTTTTTTTATTATTTTTAAATAATGAAGTCACCAATGTCTAACATTGGTGAGTAGATTAAACAGAATATGATAAGCTGAAGTAGTCACCAATTACTGCAGTAGGTCCCACAAATCAAAACACTATAATTGAATTGGTGACATTCTTGAGTGATTGTCACGGAGGCAAAAACCACCATTGGCTAAATAGTAGCCTGAGGGTAGCTATTGCCCTTTCACACCAATCAATGGTGTCTGTAGGCTCAAAACACACCATTCAGAATGGTGGTTATAGGCCAGTTTTGTGGTAGTGCTTCAATATGTCCCATTTGGGAGTGAAAAATGGAAGAAAGAACAAAGGGAGAGGAAGTTTGGGATGTTAAGAGGAGGGAGATCTGATGAGGAAAAAGGTTGGGTGAGAAAAATTTACAAAACCTACGAAATAACAAAAGGGGCAAGAGCAAGTAAAACTATAAAGCCAGTTTATATGCAATTACCCTTCATTTGATATCATCATTTCACAAATATTATCCTAAGTTTAGCATATAAAGAGAGTGGTCACAATTCACAAGTACAACTTAGGCTGTTTCACCCTATATATGCAATAACATGGTTTAACAAACATAATTGAGATCGTGCAACATCAAAACCAGAAAAGAAGCTAGGTACTTACTCCGATCCGGTTCATTTAAGATTCTATCTATTAGTTTACAGTCCAATATATACAACGAGCCTTTTGGAATGTATTATCTGAACTTACCTGGATTTTGAAAGCCATTCAAAACAAAGAGGGGTTTCCAGTAAGGATGGGTTTTTGAGGACTGTTACTTGGTCTACAAGAGAAATGAGCCAAAAAAAAAGTTTCGGTTTGTTTATTAGTTAAAGGCGCCTCTAAAAAATTATAATTAAGTAGGCTAATAAGTGTTTCACACTAACTTTGATTTGTTTATCAGTTTAAAAGTCTGTGGTTGTTTAACAGTAAGTGTATGTAGGGGATGATTTCCTGTGAATGCTTACAATACTAATATATATAGATCTTACTATCTTAGGAATAATTATGGTTTTGGTCGTACATAAACTTATGTTTGCAAGATATGCTCATTTGATTAATAGTTCACAAAAAAAAAAAAAACCAACTGATGATGTAGGGACTCTATTTCCTGTATCTCATCCTCTTATCATTTTCCTGTACAAACCAAACACTATGTCACATAAGATAGTGTTGAAACAAATAGCTATAAGGATCACAATTAACTTAATTGGCTTTTGTTCACCTGCAAGGGAATAAATTTATCAAAATAAAAAATCAGCCACAAGAGAGAAAAGATATTTCTAATTAGAGATGTGTCAACACTATTATCATCTATGTAATCGATGAATTTGCATATTGAAGAATTCAGTAGTTTAGTATCTTGAAAATGAAAATATATGGACAATAAGGAAAACAAATGACCAAGGATAGAGACAAACATCTAATCACATAATTTATGCTTCGCTTTACCATGATTTAGACTAATTGCAAGAGTTATGAGTTATGAGTTTTTGAGAAAACAGAGTAGTATATCTATATTAATAGACACAGTTATTTTGTGTTGTCAGATTTCGAGTTGGAGAAGAAATGCAGACAATAAGGTAATGAGTTCCTAAACACGGGCTTAATTCCAGTTTCAAATTTATTTTGGTCTTTTCTGCAATTTATTTGTAAGCTTCTAATTTCTTTTACTTTTTTTTTTTTGATCGAACAATGCCGTGTCATAATAATTGTGCTTTTTGCTGCTTCTGATTTTGGTTGCTTTGGTTTAGTTTCAATCATTATATTATCTTAGATCTATATTTCACTTTTGGATTTAATAATTTGGCATTTTACTGCAGATACCATCAAAACCCACAAATTCCCAATTTCCCACCTTTTTTAGGGCTTTGTTAGGGCTTTGTCTTGGGTTAGTGTGCGGTGCCGAGTCTGCTGACTGATCGATAGCAGGTTTGGAGTCCAAACTCAGAAATGAATTTGTGTCATACTGATTAGGTTCGACTAGGTTTGTTTCAAATACCTACTGATTACCCAGTTTTTATGTCATAATCTTCTCTCTTTTTTTCATATCAATTTGTCAGTAATGTAATCACCATTGTGTTTTTTTACTTTGTTGAATTCATTGTCATTCTTCTCAATGCTTGAATGTTAGGTTTTCTGAATCAGATTACAGATAACTTTGTATAACCCACTCACACATACACAAAGAAAGGACTACAATACAAGACCTTCTTTTTAAATGTAATGGGGAAGAAGAATTCATCTTATGATGTTAGGTTTTCAAATGGACATATATTGGTTTAGCATTCGACTCGAAAATGTCTCGAGAGACTAGAATTATTTGGAAGTTGTGATTTGATACCTACTGATAGTCTGATACCACCATGGCTAGGGATTTATTGGAGAGGCTTTCTCAATTATCATGATCTACTCTTAAGGATAACTAAACAGTTTATGCCAAAGTTTCATTGTTTTCATATGGTATTTGCTGCACTTTTCTTCTTTATGGATGATTTGGGTTTCACATATAGAGATCACTAGATCAGAAAATTTGAGAAGAAAGGTATGTGTGTATTTATTTTCTATGTCTTTTTGGTTATGATGACAATGTTCTTAATTTGGTTTGGAGAGATCAGAGCAAAAGATTGAAGGCAATCTATTAGGACAATGTTCACCTCTACCTGTCTGGCTTCTTGCTTCATGATTCAAGGACCCAAAGTACTGACACCTCTATTTTGCTTCACAGTAATTTTGAAGGAACATTCTTCCTTCTGGAGCTTACTTCTTCGCATTTGGCGTTCAGTTTGGTTGAAGCATTTTCTTGAATAGGTAGTGTGTGTTGGATATTTTTGAGTAGTAATCAAATTTGGAGAAAAGATTTCTGCCTTTCATTGTCAATAATTATTTCTACGATCGAATTTATGTGTTAGCTCCAAAACCCGCAGCAAAGCGCGGGCACAATTTCTAGTATTTATGCTACTACGTACCCCATCAAATGAGCTGAAAATGAAGAGATCGAGTGAGCCGGGGCTTAATATAAGATTGAACTTCATGCTTAATTTGCCTACCTATATATTAAGCTTAGGCTTAATATATGGTCTTACAGATGCTTCAAAGCGAGAAAAACTGGCACTTTCTCCCTATCTACAACTTCTATTCCCATGCCCATCCCTTGAAGTTTTGCCCTTAGAATGGCAACTTGACCAATACCAAAGACTTCAAAGCAGGCTGGTGACAAGACTAAAGTCTTCTAAAACAAAAAAATTAACTTGTATAAGGGGTCTCAAAGTCTTATAAAACAAAATTTTCAAGACGTATTTACATTTTTCATCCTTGAAGAGTAGGGTCCTTTTTCAAATCGTATATACTCGTCCAAGTGTAAGTTTCATCATCAAGAAATTTTACAGACTTGTGCCTAACTCGCCTATGATATGCATTTACAGACTTGTATAAAATCATATAACTCCTGTCAAAAGAAAAATCACGTAACTTGGCTACCCCGAATAATCTAACACATTTATTTATCGTACTTGAGTTTAAGTGAAAATGACAAATTCAATATCCTAAAATGTTTTATTTATATATAAAATAATATATTCATCAACAATTATGATATATCGTTTTCGAGTAGTCATGTTAGTTGTATTACATGTCAACCTAATTAGTTATCTGCTTAATCATACACATGAAAATATGTTTATAATCGTTTATTGTTCTAACTCCAAGTGTTTTTACATATACTCCTAACCGTTTCTATGTGGGATTACCAGAAGTCCAAATTTATCGACACTTATGCTAGTTAGTATGAGTATATTTTTCTTTTGATCTGAATGTTGGCCCTTGGTATTTTTTTTAGCTCATCAAGACCAAAAAATGATAATCTTTTCATAGCATCTGCACAATCTATTGTAATTTGTAGCAATTGCCGAATACTATTTTTGTTGATGTCACTTTATGTGTCTCTTGTATGCATTTGTTCCATTCTAATATTTTACTTTTCACTACTTACCTATTGGAGTTACTCTATTAATAATTAAAAGTTTCAAAGCCTCAAAGGAGCGAGTTTGATAGGAATAGTATGTTTCATCTACCTCTAGAGTGTCTCTATGGTGTTCCCAAAAGCTGCTCAGTGACTATTTATTTCTTTCCCTCCATCTCTTTCTCTGCTAGTCACAATTATAACAATGATAAATGGGCAAGACTTTCTTTTTGCATGTTTGGAATAAGACAATGACGAGTTTGACTGAAACTCTCATTAAAGAATTTGGAATAAGACAAGGCTCTCAGTAGGCCCCATGGAAGTGAAATGAGCCAAGTAATAAACTTGGTGAACCAAAGTAGTGAGCATTTGTCTCGCAGAAACAATACAATATTTAGCATCAACAACTCAACCGCCTTCTTTTTCTTCCATATCTGTCTGCACTTTGCAGAGATAAGGTTTGCTCTCATAATTTTTTGGTTCTAGCTTCATTTTCAATTATTTGGGTTTGCATTTGAACTCTTGGTGCTTCGTTTAGCATCAAATTTTTGCATGCTATTGGTCAATTACTGATATGGGACTTGCAGGATTTTAAAGTTCTGGGTTTCTCTTTCTGGGTAGAATTTTGCATTATCGGTCTTGCTTAGCATCTGGGTGCAAAAGATTGATTATGTATGTTTACTAGTCTGCTTCTTTCAATATTGGATAAGTTTCTAAGCTATTACTGTGTCTTGTTCTCTGTTGAGCAGTTTCTATTACTATTTGTTGGTATTTCAGGCTTTTGTGGTTTGAAATTTTGTGCTGAAAATTTGACATTTTTATTTCTATTACTAATTATTGGGTAACTCGTTACTGGAAATTTGACGTTTTTATCTGTTTAACTTAGATGGTTAGTATGCTTTTGGCTGTTAAGATTTTTGGCTTTGGAAATATAATTTTGATTGCTTTTGTTTTGGAATTCGTTTGAGACTTTGTTTATGTTAGTCGCTTTACAGTAGCAATGTACCTTTGAATCTGCTTTTAGAAGTTTCCGCATCATATATTATGGAAGTTCACATCCTTCCCTTGATGTACTTATGGAAGACTTCAAAGTTTGAACTATATCAGAATTTTACTTCTATATGCTACAAAAGGAGATCGAGTAAAGAATACACATTTAGTACTTTTTAAAATTCTATTACGACATTGCGTTTTCAATATTTCTGAGCCTCATTTGCTAGAGATTGAATATTTTAACATGTCTAAGAAGATATTAGAGTAAAGGTCTTCCCATTCGTTTTAGGTGTTTTCAATTACTGTGTATGGATGGGTGAAGCCGCATTTAGTACAAGTTTGTTATAGGCACCGGAGTTTTGTCACTTTGTAATCTGTTGCAAATTCATTGAATGGCAAATTAGCGAAATTGGATTCCCTTGTAGGCCAATGAAGTCTTTTTTATGCATGAGATTAGACGTAGGCTTTGATATAGCAACCTACTTCTTTGAAGTTTCTTTTCACTCTTTCACTTCTTTATCAGCTTACAGATTAAAAGGATATCATGGAGGGCCACTGTGCAATCAAGAAAGATGTTACCGAAGTAAAATTTCTCCAGCTGTCTATGATGTTTTACCTCTTTTTTTGTTTTAGCGTTGTTTTGGTTTCTTTGCAACACTATGCTCTCTTTTGGCGCTCTTACTTGATTTAACACAGTTAATCGGAAACACCCCAATGGTATATCTGAACAATGTCGTGGAAGGTTGTGTAGCTCGAATTGCTGCCAAGCTAGAGACAATGGAACCCTGCTCTAGTGTGAAAGACAGGTATATTCTTTCTTATTGTTTCCTTGAAATAATCTTCTCAGTCTAGTATGAAAACATCTAGCAAGTAAAGGATGTCGAATCTTTACTGGAGATTAATATACTCATTTGCCCTTAAATTTTCGAAATGCAGGATTGCACATAGTATGATCAAGGATGCGGAGGATAAAGGTCTAATAACTCCGGGGAAGGTTAGAAATAAAATTTTGCCCTATAGATGTTTGATGTTCTTGATAAAGCATTTACGATGTTTCAGGTTTCAACTTACTTATTCTCTTGGTTCTTGATATACATAATTGATGGCCACTGAAGACTGTTCTCATTGAGCCCACAAGTGGCAACACTGGCATTGGATTGGCATTCATTGCAGCAATCAAGGGTTACAAGCTGAAGCTAGTCATACCATCTTCATATAGTATTGAAAGAAGAATCGTGCTCCTAGCTTTTGGAGCCGAGGTGTACCTCACAGATGTGGCCAAAGGCGTTAAGGGAGTTTTTGATAAGTGTGAGGAGTTGCTGCATGACACTCCTAATAGTCATATGCTTCAGCAATTTGAAAATCCTGCCAATCCAAAGGTAGTTTTGCAGTAAGTAACTGCGTCACTGACTAGATGGTTGAGAGGATTTATGAATTATTTTGTCATCGTTATTGTAGATTCATTATGAAACCACTGGCCCGGAGATATGGAGAGACTCAGCAGGGAAAGTTGATATATTGGTTTCAGGGATAGGAACTGGTGGCACAGTGACCGGTATCGGGAAGTTCCTTAAAGAGCAAAATCCAGAGATCAAGGTTGAATAGTGTTTTGTATGTACATATATCATATGTATGTAGAAGGAGTTGTTAGAGGTTACACGGCATAAACTAATGGTATGATTTTTTTTTGTTATGTCTAGGTGTACGGTGTAGAACCAACTGAGAGTGCAATCTTGAATGGTGGTCCACCTGGTGAGTAGTAATGCTTGTGTTTTCCTTGTGCGCTTGTAGAACATATTACAATAGAACATGAAGGAAATATGTTAGAATATTCGGTTTATCTTTCCATCCCCTCAGAATAAGCTAATTATGAGAAGTTAAGTTAATGAAGTTAGAATAAGCAATATCCAAAGTTTTACTATTCTACAGCATGAAATTACAATTCTAGAGTAATTGAGACTTCGTCCTTCTATATTGGCTAATGTATATATGGATACCTAATTTGTGCGCACATTCAAAGGGAGTCATCTGATTCAAGGAATCGGTGCTGGCTTCATACCTCAAGTTCTCGATGTTAGCTTGTTGGATGAAGTTATTCCGGTAAGTCTGAAAATCATTCAACTACAGTTCAAATTGATTTTACATGTTAAGTGATATCCTTGTTCTCAATTGTATAAGTTCTTGTTGCATTCTGCAGTAAAAAGTTCTAGTACTGCGAAATGCAACAAAAAGCATATTAATAAAAAATCATCATATAGAAACAGAAGCATATTGGTCTTGCATTACTCTGGCAAATTCAAAAATAAAAAAAGAAACTACGTCTTCTATTGATGACATTTTTAACTTGTCTAGACGAAAAGAATATAAGCATTATCTTCAAGGAAATACCAAAATGGACATGGCTTTTACAAACAATATCAAATTCTCTTTCGTGGACAAGTTTAAGTTTTTCAGCCCTGACAAAGATTGTTTTCCCTCTTTTCTTAGAGATTGTGAGGAAGTTAAACAAAAGTTCAAGCAATTCTGGTACCTTACATCTACATGGACTGCCATAACATCGAAAATATTGTCTGCGCCATTTCCTTTATGACTAGTGAATTGTAAAAACTGCCAAGTCGTTTACATGGCAGTACGTATTATCTGATCTATGTGAGATGCTAATACAAGCATGAATTGCTATGTTTAGGTATCCAGTGAGGAATCTATCGAGACTGCTAAGCTTCTTGCCCTGAAAGAAGGTCTATTGGTATGTAATGGTGGCATCAGTTGAAATCACTTTTGTGAGTTCCATTACTATGTATTATAGGAATGAAAGAATTAGGCTTGTTTCAGACATTTATCTTTCAAACGTTTTGCAGGTCGGAATTTCATCTGGTGCTGCTGCAGCAGCAGCAATAAAGTTGGCAAAGAAGCAGGAAAATGCTGGAAAACTAATAGTTGTAAGTATTTATTGCCTTTCGAGGAATTTGTTGCATTATTTAGTTCAAATCTTGAACTCATAATTGTTTTTAAGTGCATTGTTTATCGCTAATTTAAAACTCCCTTAACTTTTTCATTTATGTTTTGCTTGTGCAGGTTGTGTTCCCCAGTTTCGGAGAGCGTTATTTGTCTACTGTGCTCTTTGATACCATTAGGCATGAGGCAGAGAACATGACTTTCTAAAAGTGTTGCTAAATTTCATAAACTGCTTTACGCTTATGGGTGGCTTGGTCATCAATTGAAATAAAAGAATACTAGCTCTAGTTTGTATGGCAACATGACCCTGGACCCTTTAATGGTACTTATCCTCATTCCTTCAAGGTCTCTTTCTAGTGTCTGTTTATCTTGAACACAGTTCTATTCAAACCATCAAAAATTTCATTCTATTTCATAACAGGACCAAGAAATCTTGTGTATTTTTATATGGCTTGTATTGAGAAAATTCCTCACTCCTGGTCATGGTTTCGAGCAAGTGAATGTTCTATGGCGGAAGAGAAATCGTTCTTACGTCATCCCATCTTGATGGCCTTACAAGACCCATACAAATTTTGAGCAAACGTAATTAAATTAACTAGGTAGTTAAAAGAAAAATATCGATTTTGGTTTTGTCCATCGCGTGTGCTCACAAGTTAAAAGAATAAAAAGCTTATTACAGCTACCATACTTGGCGTTGCTCCTCTCCCACATCGAAAAGAAGAAACAGGCAAGATCAACATGGGACTATAAAAAAAAGCAAAGCACGACCGAAAAAATCACTTACCTGGACGGGGTCAATGGGCGATCAACAAGGCCCATGGCCTAGGTTTGTGGCCTCCATTGCACTCTGGAGGGGTGCTTGCCTATGGTCTTCTCAAGTAGAAGCTCCAACGTCATAATTTCTTACTGTGGGGGCTTGCGTTCGCGCAGCCCCTGTCAATTCTAAATCAAGTTTTACCAATCGTACAAATGAGAAAATAATATTTACTCGCATACTGCATAGGCCATTCTAATTTTGCTGAAGGTAAAACTACGAAAAGCAAAGGCATTTTTGAAGTTGCACCAGAAAAAATACAAATTAAAACATGAAATTCTGCTCACACTATTTGGGTATGTCGTTGCTTCCATTGTGGTTGAGCCTAGCAGCTGCCACACCTGTTGGATGTGTAGTCAGATATGGATCATTTCGCATCTCTGCGTCCGTCAACCCCTCGGCGTCTCGCAGCGTTGCTGGTTTGTCGTCCGGTAATTTTGAAGTTCCACCCTACGGGCAAGAGCAATATGTTCAATAAGCCATTAAAAAAAGACATGGACACACCGTATATTTTCCTGGCATATAAGAAGCGATAAGTTATTGAATACTTGTTACACACTAAATTTATCAAATTTTACTCGCCACACATAGGATAATAGGAATGCCTTGTATAATTTAGTTAATCTATAAAGTATCATGTGTATTGACACTTCATTTTCCAAAGAAGCTTGTGACTTAATTTGGTGAATAAAACATCAGATTAATTTTTCGTACCGCAACAATATCAGCAAGTTTTGTCTTGTCCCGGTTGCGCATAGTCCGAGCATTGAGGGTTGCGGCAGACTGAGCCTCCGCGGCCACACCGCCGGGTACAATATTGGGTCGGCCGGTGGCTCTAAACTCAGCTGCTTGAATTGCCACCGCGTCACTCCACTCGACGGGATTCTGTCCGGCCGTCAGAGCGGTGGCCTCCAATGCTTCACCGATGGTGATTTGACCGCCACTAGCTTGAATAGTAGATGGTGCTGCCAAAGGAGCCCTCTATGTATTCTCCAACAACCTACGTACAAACAACAAACATATTAAGTGTTCATATTGAGGAGCTCATATATATGCTTTCATGTACGTGCAACACAAAAACAATCATAACCATCACAACATATTAAAAAGAAAAATGTTTTAAAGGGATAGGGGACCTATCCACGGACGGACTCCGTGAAAATACGGCGTCCGGGAAGATCAGTCTCAGTTATGGTCACGTCATCTTGGACAACTGTTAGAATTTAAGTGGGTTGATACCACTGTTAGTATTTAGAGGGTTTTGTAGGTGTTTTGGGAGTACTAGGATTTGTGGTAGTGATATTTAGGACAAGATATTTAGGACTTGGTGTTTAGGACAAAGTGTATTAGGACGCTATAAATTGAAACAGAGGAGAAGAGATTGAATGAGAGGAGAGGAGCAATACTTTGAAACTTTTGATTGTATTGCTTCTTTAGCTTTAATAGCTTACATCAATTACAAGAGTATACATGTATATATAGGACTTGATCACCGACCTAGTCCACCGACTCAACCTTTGTGGTTAATTGTGGATCATTCTAGATCATACTAGACTTACTTGATTACATGATCATTCTAGAACCTATATTTTAATTACAAGAAAGATCTAGATCATCTTCTAGACTAATCTAGATTATTGTAGATTAATATGGATATTTCAATGTGCATTACTTTTTTAACACTCCTCCTTAATGCACATTGGTGACACTCCGAGCAATCTCATAGTAATTCAAATCTCGGTCTTCAAAGTGCCTTGGTGAGGATGTCCTTGTTCTTGCTTTTCTCAATTTCTTTTTCCATAGCCTTCCTCCAGCTTTCTTTTTTATTGCAACTTCAAAATTCTTAGGTTTTGAAGTCATGAAGTTGCATCTTTCATATATGTCTTTAAGTGACTTTATTCTTCTCGGTGGTGACTTTGGAGAAGAATCATCTTGAATTGGTGGGTGAGTAATTAGAGGTGTACTTGGAGGATCGGAAGTTGCTTCCTCACCTGCTTCTTCTCTGGATTGGTGTGACGGAGTCATCTCCTCCTTATTTGATAGGACAATAGCTTTCTTTTCAATTTTTCCTTCATCCCAATTCCAGAAAGCAGATTCATCAAACTTGACATCTCGGCTGATGATGACCTTCTTGGTCTTTGGAATATATACTCGATAGCCTTTAGATTGTGAGCTGTAGCCGACGAATATGCCCACTTCTGATTTTTCTTCCAGCTTATGTCTTTTAACTGCTGGAATGTGCACATAGCATATGCTCCCAAAGACTTTTAGATGTTTCGCTGATGGCTTTTGATTGCTCCAAGCTTCAATGGGTGTCTTGTCTTGTAGAGCTTTCGTTGGGCATCTATTTAGCAAGTATACTGCTTCTGCCCAAAAAGTTTTTGGTAGACCTTTTTCACATAGCATTGATCTGGCCATCTCCATCACAGTTCGATTTTTCCTTTCTGAGACTCCATTTTGTTCCGGAGCATAGCCCACTGTCAATTGGTGCTCTACTCCTTCTTCTTCGCAGAATTTATTGAATTCTTTAGAGGTATATTCTTTACCTCTATCACTTCTAAGAACTTTGATATTTCGGCCACTTTGTTTTTCGACATGGTTTTTAAATTTTTTTGAAAAGTCTTGAAAACTTCTGACTTTTCACATAGAAAATAAACCCATGTCATTCTTGAATAGTCATCAATGAAGAGAATGAAGTACCTGCTTTTATCAAGAGACGGAGTCCTCATAGGTCCACAGACGTCCGTATGCACGAGCTCTAGGAACTCTTTTGCTCTCCAAGCTTTCCCTGATGGAAATGCCTGTCGATGTTGTTTGCCAAGTTGACAGCCTTCGCAGACGTCTCCGGTCTCCTTTATACTTGGCAGGTCTCTCATCATATTTTTCTGAGAAAGAATTCTCAGTGCATGAAGGTTAAAGTGACCAAATCTTTTATGCCATAGCCATGAATCTTCTACTTCCGCTTTCATGGCCATATGTAGCCATTGGATGGGAAAATTTTTATTTTCCATCCTTACTTTAAATATTAACCTTCTTTTCTTATTAAATATTTTCAAGGAGTCTCCAGAAAATAATAGAGCATATCCATTTTCCATCATTTGTCCAACACTTAATAGATCATGCTCTAAGCTAGGAACTAATAGAACATCATTAATATATTTAGTTCCCATATTAGTTTGGATGGAGATCGTACCTTTTCCTTTGGCTTCTACCAATGCTCCATTTCCCAACTTCACTTGGGACTTTTTTGAAGTATCAAGGTTGGAGAAGATGGATTCATCTCCTGACATGTGGTTGCTACAGCCACTGTCGACATACCACCTCCTGTTTTTCTCCACACTTGCAGCTTGACAAGTATAGAAGAGCTTCTCGTCTTGCTCATTTTCTTCCGAGAAATTTGCTCGGTAGTTCTTCTTTAGATGACAGTCTTTCTCTTTATGACCAAATTTATTACAGTTTCGACATTTTGGCTTTCCTCGAAACCAACAATCTTTTTCTAGATGATTAGACTTATTGCATATTCCACAAGGAGAATAATTTCTTTTCTCCTTAATTTCTCTTTGATTTTCCCAATTTTTGGGTTTTTCTCCTCCTCTAGAAAATTTATTAGACTTCTTTTCTTTTTGAAATTTTTGAGATCGCAGATTGAGTTTAGATTGGAATGCACTTTCTATAGAATTCTCATTCCGGCTACTCAATCTTTTTTCATATGCTTCTAGAGAGCCAATTAGTTCTGTTACCGAAAGAGTCGATATGTCTTTTGACTCTTCAATTGCAGTAACTATTGGATCATATTTCTCAGTGAGGCTAATGAATATTTTTTCCACTACTCTAGTCTCACTAATTAATATTTTCTCCATAGGCTCTCATTTGATTTACTATTTCCTTTAGTCGGGAATAGTAATCTTTCACGATCTCAAACTCTTTCATTTTCAAATTCTCCAAATCTCTCCTCATGGTCTGTAGTTTTACAGAACGTACCTTAGCATTTCCTTGAAACTCCTCCTTTAGCAAATCCCACGCCTCCTTAGAAGTTGTAGCTCCCATGATTCTTGAGAAGTTGGCATCGTCCACCGCTTGTTGGATTGCGAATAGAGCATTCACATCTCTTTGTTTATCCTTCTTTTCTTGCCTTATCTGCTCCACGGTAGGATTTTCTGGAGCTGAGAACCCTTTGTCAACAACGTCCCATAGATCTTGAGATATGAAGTAAGTTCTCATTTTGATGCTCCAAAAATCATAATTCTCTCCAGTGAAGATAGGAAGAGGAAGAGGAGTTTTGTTAGAGGTAGATGCGGACATGGTGGAGGACACAAAGTTACGCCCCGAAATTGATCGGAACAAGCTCTAATACCACTGTTAGAATTTAAGTGGGTTGATACCACTGTTAGTATTTAGAGGGTTTTGTAGGTGTTTTGGGAGTACTAGGATTTGTGGTAGTGATATTTAGGACAAGATATTTAGGACTTGGTGTTTAGGACAAAGTGTATTAGGACGCTATAAATTGAAACAGAGGAGAAGAGATTGAATGAGAGGAGAGGAGCAATACTTTGAAACTTTTGATTGTATTGCTTCTTTAGCTTTAATAGCTTACATCAATTACAAGAGTATACATGTATATATAGGACTTGATCACCGACCTAGTCCACCGACTCAACCTTTGTGGTTAATTGTGGATCATTCTAGATCATACTAGACTTACTTGATTACATGATCATTCTAGAACCTATATTTTAATTACAAGAAAGATCTAGATCATCTTCTAGACTAATCTAGATTATTGTAGATTAATATGGATATTTCAATGTGCATTACTTTTTTAACAACAACATTCATGTCATTGGGCCCCACATGACCGACCCTTTGATTCTGCGCGGCGGCGGACTGCATAGTGGCGGCAGCGCCACGTCTGAAAGCGACGTTGATCATGACCCCTCTTTGACTGTTCTTGGCTCATTTTGTAGTAATTAGAAATTTGAAACTGAAATGCTCTCTTGAATTTGATGGAATGCTCTGTTCAGGTTGAAGAGTAGACTCGTAGAGAAGAAAACCATGGTGGATTTGGGGGTTTTTAGTATAAGTATACATGGTGTATTCGCATCGGGAGTCTGGACACCACGTATTGTGCACGGGACACGTGGCGATCCTAGCGTTGGACACCATGAGAGTGCATTAGACTACTTGGCACAATCTTAGCTCAATTGTTGATCTCAAGGTGCTTTCAAAATTTGTTTCTAGTTTAATAACAATTTGTTGCCGAAAAAAAAAAAGTTTTGATAACAATCTCGACCTGTTAATTGATCTTGTTAAATAGATAGAACTCTGATCCGATTCATTGGTATATTTTCCAGGGATTTAAATTTGGAACCTCAAATTTATTCACATAATCATGTATTTGGATCATTTATTCATATACACAAGGAAACTACGTACATTTGTACATATTTAAGTTCTCCCTCATCAGATTGGAAAACATGGCTACAATTCAAAACATCAACACAACCCACAATTAAAATTTTGCTCACTCTTTTACTTCCAAAGTATCCAAATACATACAAGTAGCTAAGTAACGCGTGTAGCTATTTTGTTACTTCGTTGCTATTACCACCCTGGTTGAGCCTAGCAGCCGCCGCCACAGAAGCTGCCACACCGGTGGGATGGGTAGTCAGAAATGGATCATTTCGCATCTCTGCACCTGTCACTCCCTCAGCATCTCGCCGTGTCGCTGGTTTATCTGCCGGTAATTTTGAGGTTGCTGCCTACAAATAAGTACAACATGCACATAACGTTTAATAAGATTGTAATAATTAAATAGAAAATATTTTCTATGAATGTGAACAATTGCTTATACCGCAAGGATATCAACAAGTTTTGTCTTGTCCTCATCACGCGTAGCCCTAGCATTGAGGGTTGCGGCCGACTGAGCAGCCGCAGCCACACCACCGGGCACAATGTTGGTTCTGCCAGTGGCTCTAACCTCGGCTGCTTGAATTGCCGCCGCATCACTCCACTCCACCGGCTTCTGTCCGGCCGTCATGGCAGTCGCCTCCAAGGCTTCACCAATGGTGATTTGACTGCTAGCGCCACCAACAGATTGACCGGTGTATAGTGCTGACAAAGGAGCTCTCTGGCTGTATTGCCCAACAACCTGCCCTTCACAAACAACAAACATATACATACACATACTTTCTTCATATGCTTTCATGTGCAACACAAAAACAATCACACACCGTTACATTTTAAGTTCAATTCAAAATTTGGTATCAAAATGTTCCCCAACATTTTTAGTGCTCTCTCTAGTCAATTATAGGAACTAACGAGCTAATTTTTAAGAGTTTTTTTATCTATTATTTGAGTGTTTATTTTTTTTTTTAAATAATAATATGGTGTATCCGATATATATATACCAGTACACTCGCATTATGTTCTTACTGATGATGATGTGATATTTTTGGGTATCGGGTGTATAGAATAATCTTTTCATTTTTAGAGTCGTTTAATGAAGCGATTTTAGGATGAAAGTTTTTACCTTAGCTAATTCAAAGATTTTCCTTTCCTTTTCATCTACATGCCTTGAATTTGGACTCGTACCCTAAAACCAATCAACAAGGGCAAACAAAGAAGAAGAAAAAATATAAAGAGAATAATCAGTTGAAAAATTGTGTGCATATGAAAAAAAAAACAGAACGGATAGAGGACCTGTCCACCGACTGACTCGAAAAGAACTCGCCGTCCGGGAAGATCAGTCCCCTTAGTGCTTACGTCATCCTCATTAATAAGCTTCAGACCCACAGGGTTCTGAGAGGTGGACTCTGCATCCCTAATAACTGCTGCCTTTGCCGCAAGCTCGAGATAAACGTCGCCGTATTGGTCTCCCTTCTGCTCATCGTCGACGGGCCTCCTCGGCTGTTCTTGGCTCATTTTGAATCAGAGAAATTGGTCAAACGTTCGATTACAAGAGAGCCATGAGGCTATAATATACGTGCATGGAGAAGTTTGGTTGGATTAGCATGAGAGTGATGTAGACTGCTTGGCGATTTCTCAGGTGAACCGTTTGTTTCGAAGAATGGTGTCTGCGTTCGAAATTTCGCATGGTCAAGGTAGTGACACGTGGCGTTGGAACACAAAGATATTGACTCGGTCCAAGACTCGACGCAATAACAGGGTGGAGCTATTGGGCTGGTTGGGCTCAACCCGAGCCCAATAAGAGAAATTCTTAGCCCTAGCTCAATAGTTCACAAAGAACTGCGTACTTGACTCTTACTTAGTTGAGTAAGTTGACCATTCGATGTAGTTTTGTGTGTTAAATTAGGGTTTACAAATTTCTTAATTTCTTGGGGCTGAAATGGAATCCGAGGTGATATTCACAGAAGGTATAGGGTTTGGTTCTGTCTCGGTGGTCGGCGCTCCAATTGGCCGTTGAGCATAAGGCGGTGGCTCTGATCACTCGCTCGATCTCTAAATTAGGCTGATATATATATATTCTTCTGATTAACTATGTGCTATTCATTCTTGTTAGAGCTCTCTCCATATACACATTAACTGTGCTTTTCATTTGTTCTTTCGGATATATATCTTTGACATTTATCTAACTTCTTACATGTTTATGCTTGTACTTGGCTAGTTATGGTGTTTGTATCTTTGACATTTACTCATTCTTGTTACATGTTTATTATAAGTTAACGATCCTGACAAGATTGAGAGGCTTGTGCCATGTTGGTGTACAATATACGATGGTTATTTGTATAATTTTTTTTAAAATTATTTTTCTATTGATGCATTCTCTCTTATTTTGTATTTTTTTTAGTGATTTTGATACTCCACGTTCACAATCTGCTATGAGTACTCATGTTCATGTTTTTTTTTTTTCCATCCTACCTATGATTGTGTAATATATTTCCTCAAGTGGCTAGGACTCCCAATTAAAATTTTTAGGATTTCCCAAAATGTTTAGGATTTCTAAAATGTTTGGTATTATATTTCCTCAAGTAGCTAGGACAAAGACCATTACAATTGGTGTTTATATACATGTTATTGGTTAGAATCTCAGTGGCTCAATGAAAAGAAACAGAAGTCCTAACTCACCCCTAATTCCTAAGCGGTCTTGGTCTCTAATCTCCACTATATAATTGTGCTACGTATTTCTGATTAGAGCATATCAGTCTAGCTTAAGCTTTGGTTTTTTTCTCTTTTCAAATAAATCCTAGTCAGTTCTTCTACATATATTCTCTCTTCAAATTAAGTAACCAAATTTGTAAGTTCTTCTACATTTTCCCTTGGAAATAATCTTTGTCAGGTTCTTATAAATTCAAAAATGGTTGAGGAAGTGTTCCCCTCGTGGACCAAGAAGAGAAAGAGAGATCCACGAAAGTGGTCAACACTTGAGAATAGCACAAAAAAAAGAAAGACAACATCATGGTCATCATCAAAGTGGTCAGAGCTTCAACCAGAATTGCTGGAGCTGATCATAAAAAGACTCTCTTTCGTAGACATGCTTCGGTTGAAAGTTGTTTGTTCCTCTTGGAATTCCACTGCACAATCCTGTGTTGCTTTGATGATGAACGGAGCTCCGTGGCTCATGCTCCCTAGCTATCAAGAAAACGATGACCTCACTCGCTGCTTCTATAGCCTCAAAGAGAATAAGGTTTACACTATCAAAAACTCATTTGAAGACTTTCGTGGCGCTTGGTGTGTTGGTTCGTCTCATGGGTGGTTGGTGATTTTAATGGATAAGAAAATCCCTCATCTTTTTAATCCAATTTTCGGAAATAGATCGATGGAGCTCCCACAGATTCCAAGTGCTACAAGTTCATTGATCGGTTCCAATGTTCCCTACTATCGTGTTGCTAAAGCTGTCATCTCCTCCGACCCGTCTCGCAACAACTTCTCTGTTGCAATAATCTACGGTATGCAACCATCAAGACTCGCATTCTACAATCATGGAGACGAGGGATGGACCGACTTAAATGGTGAGCATCAAGAATATTGTGACATTATATTCCACAATGACCAATTATTTGCATTGGCTGAAAATGGATCAGTTGAAGCTTGGGACTTTAGGAAACCCTCTCCCAAAAGAAGCATAAATCTTCAACCTTCTGCCAAAGAGGTCGATTTACGAGACTACACTTCCGATGAGAGGTTTTCGACAATGACTTATTTGGTGGAGTCATCGGGTGAGATATTGTCTGTGGTGCGATGTTTAGCGAACTATGTCAATCACGAGGGCAAAGCCATTCATGAGATGGATCTTCCTAACGAGCCATGCAGTCCTTGTCCCTACAGGACGTTGCAGTTTTATGTCTTCAAGCTAAATTTCGCGGCCAACAAGTGGGAGAAAGTGGAAAGTTTGCACAACCGTGCTTTGTTTTTGGGCGGTAGCCAATCGATGTCATTGTCCACCGGAGAGGTTCCGGGATGCGAAGAAAACTCAATTTACTTCACGGATGACAGTTGGGATGAGATAGAATGGAGTGGTCATGAACACGAAGAGGATGCCCACGGCGGCCATGACATGGGAGTGTACAACTTAGAAGACAAAGTCGTGAAGCAATTTTATCAAGTTGATAAGTGGAGAATTGATCCACCGCCTTTTTGGATTGTTCCAAATCCAGGGTGATCAAGGCATATATGTGTTTCCTTGTAACACTTTCTGGTTGGATTTTGTTTCGTTTCTTCATTGGCCATGTGTACGTCTGTTTTTTCTCTTCATAAAGAGATCTCACTGTCTTGTAAATTAGAAATTATGCAGCCACTTTAATCATTCTTCTCTCTTATTATCTATTATTATGGCATTTGTTATAACCAGAGACGGAGCTAAAGATTTATAATAGGGGGGCCAATATATTAGAAATAAACCTTTGAAAGTTGAAACATTCAAACATGGGGGCCAATCATATAATAGAATTAAACTCAACTTAGTTGGATTAAACTTTCTTTAAGAAAGTTTGAATTTTTTTTCCCTTTTTTTACACAGTACAAGTATATATGGACTTGGATTTGGATTAGTCCTAGCATATTATGAATTCGGTATGGTAGCCAAACAAAGAAGACATAATTTTCAGCGCAAAAGAATCGAGCAATTCATAATTTAGAATGAATAAGAATTTGAAAAGGCATATTACGCACATTAGCTAGCTAGCTCATTTCCAATAAAAATTAAAGTGTGCAAATCCCATTCATTTCAAAAATAGTATATGCGAAACTCAATTTACTCAATTTTGTCTCAATTCATAAACCAATCTAGCAATTCTTTTCAATTTGTGATCGAAACTGCTGATTCAATTTTTATTCAATTTCTGATTGAATTAATAAATTCAACATTTGTCACATTCATTTTCATAATAAAACTAGTAGATCACAAGCTCCAACAGCTTTTAGACCCAATTCCCTTCAACTGACAAAAGATGTGGACGTTGTCTGGGAGGTGAAAATAAGCCTAAGTAGGCAGCTGAGGGGAATCGGTCCAGAATGTGAAGTAAACTAAGACCGGGGGTAAAAGTTTCCGTGACTTCATCTATACTTATGAAATTAATAGACGTCGCGGAAAGAGATGTATGAACTCCGAGTTCACTTTTTATCTGCTTTATTTTTCAGGGTCTAAAACACATCTAATTTCATCATGCTCTATCAGTATAAAAGGTGAAATTATTTAGATAGTGACTCTTTTTGTCGCGCTCCTAAGGAGTGAGTCATCTATATATATAATGGGAAAACTTGAGTTTTTTGTAAACATTCAAAAACTCAAAATTTGTCCCTCCTAAACTATATTAGTCAATATATAAACTTAAATAAACTAAGGGCAAAACATTAAATAGAATAATAAAAAAAATTAAAACCATATTTATGAAAACCTCACACCAACTTACCCACTTACCTATTTATTATATATATATTATTATTATTTTTTTTTTACTACAAAACCGAAGAGCAAGTAATGCGAAAAAACTAAATAAACAATAACGTTTCTCTCACGCACGAGCGTCGTCTTCCATACGCACAAAGCGCCTGTAGGAAGGTTAGCTATCAAATAAAATTGACTGTTTCCGCTAAAAAAAAAAAAAATTCGGAGGTTTTATTGGTGTGTTAGCTATCAAATATGAGAAATATAAGCTCTTGCATGCACGCTCTCGAAGGAAAGAATTTGGACACAAAAGGAACTCAAACACACTCGTTTCCGAGCATTAATTTGTTTGGTTTGGATACCAAATTTCATTGCATTTCTTATTAGCTAGAAATAAATACTTAGAAATTGATCGATCACCCACATCTGGTTTTACCAAAAGCCTATCAAATCCCTACGACCGTCAAGCGGTCAAGGTAGTCTCGGACAACAGTATTATAATTGTCCGACGTCCCGAACCTGTCATCCTTGGCCTTGACAACAAGCTGATAGTAAATATTGCCAGATGCACCTCGAGTGTAGTTGCCCTCGACAACATTTACAAACACCAGGTGCTCTCCTTCTTTCTTGTCGTATGCAGAGACCGCAAACCGTGCATTGGCTACCACACCTGGGTCGGTGGTGCTTGGAATAGGCTTCCATTCAGCATTGATATTGCCCATAACAACAGCAATGAGAGGAAGGAGCAGAAGAGCAAGTACTGCGAGGAGGTCACGATGGCACATCATGATTAATTCTTGACTGTTGATTATTTCTATGCCAATATAGTGGTTTGAATCTAAACCTTGAAGGAGACTGTAGTTGCATAGTGTTTATATAGGGGTTGGTTATACGTCACACTAGTAGGTGCGCAATTAAAAAATGAATATTCATTCTGTACAAAGAAAATTAAATCTTTGACCAACAAACAACTCAAATTAATGATGGATTTGGTATATATATCATTTATGTGTGCTTTTCCATGAGCACGAGGGATACCGTCAAACCACAATGATTGATGTACTTTAAATATGTATAGTTTTAAGTTACGATAAAGACCGTCAAATCATAATGATGAATTTACTTTAAATACGTAGAGTTTTAAGTTACGAGAAAGACTGTCAAACCACAATGATGAATTTTCTTTCAACACGTACGTAGGATTGTGATTTAGCTACTCCGTTTGGGAATGTGGATTTCAAATTTACGAAGTTAGTTAATGTGGGAAAAAAATAAAAGGGGGTTTGTGCTTGTGGGGGAAAAATAGAAACATGTATGAATTTCAATATATTTTTTATGTGAAATAAATGCAACATTTTTGCCTAAATTTCAAATGTTTCGTAGACAAACTGATCATGTTGCATAGATCATAGTAGTAAATAGTCAAATTATAATATTACTTTGCATAAACATCGAATTATATTTAAATTGATCATAATATTTCAAAAAAAAAATTTAATCATAATACTATATTTAAAAAAAAAAGGCTGGTATGGTCGCTCTTAAGCCTTAATTAATGAAACTGTAGAATACTACATTTTTTTTGTAGCGAAAGATGTCAAATTTTGTTATATGGAGTGAAACTTACCTAATAACTCACCACATTGGGGCATGACAAAAAAAAGTTATTACCTAAGCAATTTCTTCTATGCCTATTGGACTAGCATATATAGAACAAAAAGTACAAATCCTGGACTAGCATAGAAACCGGGAGGGAGAACGGAGGATCTAAATCTTTCAGCAATGACATAACCATTAAGTTCATTCAAGGTGGTTGGTATAGTGATTTGACACCAAAGTTGTCACATGAGAGATTATGAGTTCAACCCCCCTTAGATACCCGGGTGGGATGGGGTGGGGGTGTGTGCAAAAAAAAAATATTAAAAAAAAAAGTTCATATTTTGTTTGGTTCTTTGTAACTGCTGCTACTAGCTAGTAGCTAGTGATACAGGTTGAAGAAAATTTTGCTATTTTTATGTATTGTTGATCGAGGCAAAAAGGTAAGCTCGATCTATACAATTTCGGATAGGATCCGGCTCCTCTGAAGTTAGAGGGCCATGAAGTTATGTAAATTTATTAAAATCTGGATACTTTATATAATCCAAATTAAAGTCAGGATCCATCAACATCATTTTAACACCAATTTTAGAGATTTTGAACTAACTCACGTTAAACCTGCCGTTAGCCTTCATAAACAAAAAAAAAATAAAAAATCGACAAACGCTCTCTGAATCAGTCGCTCAATCTCCCTTTTCCTCTGATGCAACTCTTCGTCTATTTCATTCTTTTTGCAACCATGCTTTGTTTTTGGGCGGTAGCCAATCGATGTCATTGTGCACCAGAGAGGTTGTAGGATGCGAAGAAAACTCAATTTACTTCACGGATGATAGTTGGGAACTTGGGATGATCGAGATAGAATGGAGTGGTAATGAACGCGAAGAGGATGCCCACGGCGGCCATGACATGGGAGTGTACAACTTAGAAGAAAAAGTGGCGAAGCAATTTTATCAAGTTGATAAGTGGAGAATTGATCCACCGCCTTTTTGGATTGTTCCTAATCCAGGGTGATCAAGCTATATATGTGTTTTCTTGTAACACTTTCTGGTTGGATTTTGTTTCTTTTCTTCATTGACCATGTGTACGTCTGTTTTTTCCCTTCATAAAGAGATCTCACTGTCTTGTAAATGGTATAGAAATTATGCAGCCACTTTAACCATTCTTCTTTCTTATATATTATGGCATCTGTTATAACCTAGGTGGTCTCTTTTGTGTTGTCTCAAAGAAGAACAACAAATTTTTTACGTACGGCTCAAATTTCTTAACTTTCTTTAAGAAAGTTTGAACTTTTTCCCCCCCTTTTTTTTACACAGTACAAGTATGGACTTGGATTTGGATTAGTCCTAGACATATTATGAATTTGGTACGTGAGCCAAACAAAAAAAAAATAATTTTCAGCGCAAAAGAATCGAGCAAATCATAATGTAGAATAAATAAGAATTTGAGAAGGCATATTACTGGCATTAGCTAGCTAGCTAACTCATTTCCAATACGAATGTGTACAAATCCAATTCATTTCAAAAAATAGTACATATATGCGAAACTCAATTTACTCAGGTGAAATACATAAACCAATCTAGCAATTCTTTTAAGTACATACTGAATATGTGAAACTGCATTTGACTTATCTCCATAATTCAATTTGGTTTAGAATTTCTGATTGCATTAATAAATTCAAAATTTGTCACATGTTTAAGGGAAACGTAAATAACAAGATAAAGATAAGCAGAGAATATGATGTATTTCATTAATGAATAAGGGCCTCTATATATAGAGGAGTACAAGATACAATCTGTATCGATATAGGAAACCTATACTAATACAATACATACTCTAGAAGGATAAACCTATTCTAAGTCCTAGTTTGACAAGGCACACAATAATGATATCCTGAAACATCACATTCATTTTCGTAATAAAAACACCAGTAGATCACAAGCTAGTTAATTCCTCCTTGCACGTAATTTAGTTTAGGAATTCAATAAAAATTGAACAAAGGTTATGCCTATTTCTTCATGCTTCATGACAAAATTACAATCAGTTTAATTTAGATTTTGTCAAGCGGATCCAAACCCTCAAATCCTGGATCGACCCAAAAATAAAAAATTGGAATCTGTAGGATAATTAAATATATTTCAGATCTTAATTACTTAGCTGATCACAAGCTTGCAAATTAATTAACAAAACTGTAGGCAAACATATAACAAACCTTGCGGAGAAAATTAATGACCGCAATTTCAGCTCCAAAGTTTCATACTTCTTGAGCTTCACTCCATGCAACTCTTTGAATGCACCCCCCGGCTCTTTTGGCTCCAAACTTCACCAACCCTCTGCTTAATTTCCTCTCCCAAACATATAAACACAATCCATCACCCCCCCTTCACCTAAAGTCTTCCAAAGTACAAACAACAATGACTATAGCTACCTCCACATTTTTCATTTCCCTCCTACATTTATTCTATCTCCTCCCAACAATTTTATCACAAATCGATCACCTCCTTCCATACTCCGGCAACCAAGGCCAATGGCACCTCCTACAATCCTCCATCGGCATCTCCGCCATGCACATGCAACTCCTCCGCAACAACAAGGTCATCATGTTCGACCGCACCGACTTCGGCGCCTCCAACATCTCCCTCCCCGGCGGCCAGTGCCGCCACGACCCCAACGACACCACCCTCCAACTAGATTGCACTGCCCACTCCGTCCTCTATGACATAGGAACCAACACCTTCCGTCCTCTAACCATCGAAACCGACACGTGGTGCTCCTCCGGCTCCGTCCTCCCCGACGGAACCCTAGTCCAAACCGGCGGATACAATGACGGCGACCGCACAGTGAGAACATTCTCTCCGTGCAATGACGACAGCTGTGATTGGCACGAAGAACCAAACTACTTACTAACACGCAGATGGTACGCCACTAATCAAATATTACCGGACGGGCGTGTGATCATAGTCGGAGGGAGAAGACAGTTTAATTACGAGTTCTACCCTCGAGCCAGTTCTTCCTCTACTGTCTGGCTTGAGCTTCTCAGACAAACCGACGACGTGGAAGACGAAAACAACTTGTACCCATTTCTACATCTCTTGCCAGACGGAAACCTGTTTATCTTCGCCAACACAAAGTCTATACTCTTCAGCTACAAGCAAAACGCCGTCGTTAGGGAGTTCCCGGAAATCCCGGATAAAGAACCACGTAACTACCCGAGCACAGGCTCCTCGGTCCTGCTTCCTTTGGATGAGAACCAGCCCTTCCTCGAAGCCGAGATAGTCGTCTGCGGAGGCGCGCCACGTGGCTCGCGCGTGCTCGCAGCCAATGGGAGCTTTGTTGACGCGCTCGGCACGTGCGGGCGGATAAAGGTGAATGAGGCAAACCCTAATTGGGTCATGGAGGATATGCCTATACCCAGAGCTATGGGTGACATGCTTATTTTGCCAAACGGAGACGTACTAATCTTAAACGGCGTCGGATTGGGCACTGCCGGTTGGGAGCTCGGACGGGACCCAGTGACCACACCGGTCATTTATCGCCCGTCCGAGTTTCCCGAGCGGCGGTTTAGGGTTATGGCCGAGTCAAAACGGCCGAGACTCTACCATTCCTCTGCCGTTTTGGTAACCGACGGCCGGGTTTTAGTAGGAGGAAGCAACCCGCATATATACTATAACTTTACCGGTGTGGAGTACCCCACGGACTTGAGCTTGGAGGCTTTTTCGCCGCCGTATATGTCGAATGATTACGAAATGGTACGGCCGAGAATCGTTTCGGTGGGTGAGAACATCGGGTACGGGAAATCGTTTTCGGTTGCGTTCGCTGTGCCTCTGTACTTGGACTTTAATGTCTTATCGGTTAGGTTGGTTGCGCCGTCGTTTACCACACACTCGTTTGCTATGAATCAGAGAATGGTGGTTATGAAGTTGGCCGGAGTTAAACGCTTGGCGCAGGATACGTATGAGATAGGCGTGGTGGGACCGTCGACGGCTGAGCTTGCGCCACCTGGTTATTATTTGTTGTTTGTGGTGCATGCGGATATACCTAGTTCTGCTATGTGGGTGAAGTTGCAGTGGTGATGTAATTAGGACAAATATAAGGGTGCAACGATGTAATATAAAGGCTTTGAACAATATGTATATATAAAATAAATAAATTATTAAAATATAAAACATGATAAAATGCATTAATTTTAACTTTTTAAGGTATGACGTGATCAAAATGGATAATGTCAGATTGACAAAACAACGTTTACATGGACTTTTAGTACTATGTGATAAATATCGTGACACTGATATCAAATGATCGCGATTATTAATTTCAGAAAAAGCTAAATGTTATTTGCATTGTTTCCTTGTTACAAGATTTTATAGGCATTTGATTTAAAACGATCAAGATTGTTAATTTTGAGAATATGAATATATATATATATATATATATATATATATATATTTTGCTAACATGTCAAAATTCCTTGTGATATTTTTTTATATTGTTAATATTCTCACTAACATTTGATTGCAATAGATTCCCGAAAAAAAAAAATTTGATTTCAATTGATATTTCCTCAATTTTTTTTATAAGATATTTCCTCAAAGTTGATTGACAATTTTTCCGTTCTCCATAAATTTCATCAAATTCCTTTTGGTCCATCACTATTTTTTTTAATGGCTTTTGGTCCATCACTATAGTTGAACTAAAAGTATCAAAAATACCATTCATCACTAATTGATCACATGGAACATGAAGGGGTGGGCACGTGTTGAGTTGGTTTGGTTTTGAGGTAATACGTATTATCTCGATCGGTTCACCAATTACTTAATTCGTAACCATCCAAATGTTAATATAAACCGCACCAAACCAACTCATTAGTTGTCGGTCTGGTTGGTTTGGTAATTAGTTATTGCAATAAGCTATTGTCTCCATCTTCAATTTTCTTTGCACAAAATAAATTCTAAAAGCAAGAATCAATTTGGGCATTCTATGAGAATATATGCATACTTGTTGTGGGAATCTTACTCATATTCAAACAAAATGGGAGCATATAGAATTTAATTTGAATTTTAACATATCAAAAGAGATTTAATTTGAACATTACTAAAGTTCATTTGTGGTAGTGGCATCAATGTTTGTTTGTATATATGTTGGCAAAATTTCGACTCAAGTCAAATTTAAATAAATAGATATATATATATATATAAATATATTTTGTATTTGAACCAGCAGCATGAATTTCAATTACATATTTCACTTTCAACAAATGAAGTATAGAAGTGAAAATAAAATAAATAAATAAATACCATTGACTTTCTTGACCATGAAGTGAACACTTTTTTTTACGCGAAAATATAAATTTAATAAAAAAGAAAATAAATAGTAAATATAGTGTGGCATCACTGTTAGCGACAAATAGTTCGTCGGCAATGATGCTCCATGCAATTTTTTATTTTTATGAAATATTTTAATTTATGTAACAAACACCATTTTCGAAATTAGGTCGAACATCTTGGGTTTCTACGTGAGTTGTAGGAAAACCATTTGACGTCGAAACCAAATGAAATCCGTTTATAATATGGCTTGAACACTTCATTTGTCGAAAGTGAAACCTCTCAATTTAATTGAGACTTTGAACATAAAATAAACAAATGCCATTGACTTCCCTAACCCATAAGTGAACGTTTTTATTTGCCTTTTAAAGTGAAAATAGAAATTTAATGTAAAATAAATAAATTTAAATATAGTGTGGCATTACTTGTAGCCATGAATACTTCGTAGGCAATGATGCTCTATGCAATTCTTTTATTTTTTATGAAAATTTTTAAATTATGTAACAAATACCATTTTCGAAATTCGGTCGATCATCTTGGGCTTCTACATGAGCTGTAGGAAAACCATTTGACGTCGAAACCAAATGAAATCCGGTTATAGAATGGCTTGCATGATCCTGCGAAAATTTCATTTTATATTGAACACTTCATTTGTCGAAAGTGAAACCTCTTAATTTAATCGAGACTTTGCACATAAAATAAACAAATACCATTGACTTCCTTAACCCGGAAGGGAACATTTTTATTTGCTTTTTTCAGCGAAAAAAGAAATTTAATGAAAAAGAAAACTAAATATAAATATAGTGTGACATCACTTTTAGCAACGAATAGTCCATGTCAATATTTTTGATGAATTTACGAGAAGGTTGTAAACCGGACCAAACCAATCCGATCAGGTTGGGTCAGTTGGTTTCAACGATTTGATGGGTTAAATACGCATCCATGTAAGACTTAAAATTATCACTGCACATCAATTCTATTGTGGAGGATGATTCACAATATTACCTTTCCGAGTTTGAGCTGAAATTGGCAAGTCTTCTGAGCTATGCTATTGTTAAGGAATCTTTTACTCATGGGTGATTTGCAAATCACCTTGACATGAAACTATTCGAAGGAAACCTAGTGCATATATATAACTAATAAGATTATTAAGTTCATGATTTCTATCAAACAATAATTAAACCTTTGGATTTAGGAAAATTCTAGTATGCAGCCATGTATACTATGCAGCTCATATATGGACCGTTGGATCAACATACTATTGAGATCCGGTCAATGGTTATATACCATCTAATGGCTATGCATAGTGATGTATAGCATGTATAGCTGTACAGTAGACATACCCTTGGATTTAATGCAACAACAATTTATGTTTACAAATCTCCTAGACTGAATCATAGTCCCCGGGTAATCACATTGAATTGTTGATATGGATCAAAATCTAAATAGAGTTCTCATCAAAGAAAAACTCTTCGTTCTTAAGTTTTCCTTTTTCAAAACCGCGTTGACAAAAACACCCTCGGCCAAAAAAGCTAAAACACCTCCATGACGTGGCTGCAACTTCCACGTAGGTGACACAAATTAATGCCACCGTCGTCACTGTGCGTCATAATCGCAAAGGCGCGTCTACTATTAACCGTGGGAAAAGGGGTCAATGCCGTAATTTCGTAGAAGATCATGGCCATTAAGTTACCCGCCAACATATATACTGCTGCCTTAAGTTTTCCCTCCGAACGCTTCCTCTGATCCAAAAGAAAAAAGAAAAAGAAAAAGAAAATTAAGAGAGAAAGTGAGGGAAAGTGAAAGAAGAACAGAGAGAGAAAAGTAGCAACAAAAACCGTTTCGATAAGCTGAACACTGACCAGACTCGAAATGAAGCACATTTTCAAGAAGCTTCACATAGGAAGCAACCACGACCAGGCTCGATCGAACGAAGCACCATCGACCTCAGCAACGACGTCACCATCATGCGCCTCCGATCACCGTACAGCTTCCGGTCAGACCTCCGGAAACCCTCCTGCGAGTCCTTTTCCATCGTCGCCGGCGCCTGCGAGCAACGTATCGGCGAACGGAGCCGCCACTGGGGAATCTACGACGGCTGGGAATCGGCCGGACTACATGTTGTCGGAGGAGGAGTTTCAGGTACAGCTTGCCCTAGCGATCAGTGCCTCGAATTCGGACTTTCGCGACGATCCGGAGAAGGATCAGATCCGTACGGCGACGATGTTGAGCTTGGGCGGCCGTGGGATCGATTCAACGGGGGATAAGGTCGAAGAAGCCGCTGCGGAGACCTTGTCAAGGCACTATTGGGTGAGTTTGTTGTAGATTTTTGGTGGTAGACTTCAGTGAGTTTTGTTCTTGATTTTAGTCAATCGTATTGTATGAGCATGAGATTAGGGGCCTAGCTCAGTTTTTGATTGCTAATTAGGTAGAATTTTGGCTTGATTTGGGATTGGAGATGATCAGGCGAAGCGAATTTTACTGTTAATTAAGTTTGACTATTGTCGTTGGAGGGTTGACTGTTTGGAATTCGCTCAATTAATTGTTAATTTAGGGAAAGAACTGGTCGATTGAGGTCGAACAATCCTGCCAGTAGCCTAGTGCAGACTGTGCAGCTGGAAAGTGGTGGAGCTCAGTTTTGTTGAGCCTCAGTTTATAATTGATCTACTTTAATTACTGAAAGAGTACTATTGAGCCTTTTGAGAATGTCATGGTATAGATGTGTTGGTCAACACTGTTATTGATTTATCATATTCATACAACATTACTGAAGGGTTAAAATGTGAAAATCCAAATTGGCTGGGAGTAGATTTCATCTGTCAGGGAAGAAATTTAGTTACTTCTCATGAGTACATCTGTAAAGAACAAATTCTGCTGTTTCTTGATTTTGTTTTGCTCGTATATAGTATATACTACTATCAACACATTGTTTCACTTCTTCATTTTTCTTGATTTGGATTCAATTCTCTTGTTCATCACCAGGAATACAATGTGATAGACTACGAGGAAAGAGTGGTTGATGGATTTTATGATGTATATGGACTTTCCCCGGATTCAGCAATACAAGGAAAAATGCCTTCTCTCACAAATCTTGAAACAAACCTTGGGAGTTCTGTATTTGAAGTTTCACTAGTAAATCGAACAGTTGATCCTATCTTGGAAGAGTTGGTGCAAATTGCACAGTGTATTGCATTAGACTGCCCTGTCACCAATGTTGGAGTACAGAGGCTGGCTGAACTCGTTAGCGGACATATGGGCGGGCCTGTAAAGGATGCCAATATCATCTTGGCGAGATGGATGGAAAGAAGTACAGAGTTGAGGACATCTCTGCAAACAAGTGTATTGCCTATTGGGTCCATAACCATTGGCCTCTCCCGCCACCGTGCCTTGCTTTTCAAGGTTAGATGTTGGGTATCATAAGTGATTAGTCGTTTGAGGCACTACTTTTTTTTTTTTTTTCTCATGCTTGATGTCTTCTGGCTGTCCCATTTAACTGACATCTTGGGCCATCTTGATATGTGCTATATGCTACAGTATCATATAGCCTTTAGCTGATTCTTTTTTTGAAGCTTTTTTTCCTTATTCTCCTCTTTTGTTCTGACTAGCTCATGGTGTTGTACCATGCCAACATGACCAATTCCATCTTGGCTGCTTAAGGCAGGGTGGTTATATATACTTAATTGAATCTTTGATCTTTGAGCATGGTTAAAACCCAATAGTTAAGTCCATCTCTTTCATTGGTATTTTGGTATCACATAATATTTGGTTTATTGATTTTTTAAAACAATGCCCCATAAATCAGAATTGTCATTTTGTCTTTGCAATTTTGAGTTGAGATCGTTATTTGGACCTATGTCAACTTGTCAAGTGTTGAACTAATATTGTTTAGAGTTACAAATATATAGCTCCCAAGTAATATAAATGGTTGTGTACACACACACACATGTGTGTGTATCAGAATAAATTTGGATCAGGTGCGGACATGTCTGCAAGTCTCACTGTGGTTGTCTGCTCCTGATCAGGCCTTACATACATATACATATATACATATATATATTTATATGTATATATATATATTAGTGTTCAGGTAGGCATTCTCTATGCAGAGAGATAGATACTCACGAGTCATCAAACGTATTTTGTTGGATTGTAATAATTTGTAATTCAGTAGTATATTCACAATCAGGAGGACATCTAGCTGTATTTTTGTAACTAGATTATGGGGTATTTTGTTTATTTCCCACACTTCATATGTTTTGTAATTTTTTGTTTGTGGTTACAAATATATATAACTATAGATTAGTTATCGGAATTCTGTAATTTGATTTGTCATCCTCACCTAGGATTTATGTAATCAACTTCTCTCACATTCTTTGTTCTGAGTTCAATAATTTTCATCATATGCATGGGGACTAGCAAATTTAATTTGTTAGTGAGTCAGTGGATTTCTTTCGTCCAGTTGGACATAACTAAAGTCTTTTTGCTTAAAGTTTTCTGCCAGATCACGTTCAGCAAGTTATATTCAGCTGTTAAATGTAGCTAGGATTATTAGAGTTAGTTAATGAGCTTAGGATTTACAAAGTTTTAGTAGCAAGTTTTGGATACATGGATCTTGTGTCATTACTTTGCTTCCTCGGTTGCAGGTATTAGCTGACAATATCAAGATGCCCTGCAGACTGCTTAAGGGTATTCATTACACTGGTGTTGAGGATGGTGCTATTAATGTAATAAAGTTGGAGGATGACAGGTTTGCTTTGTGCAACTTTTGTGGTTAAATTGTTGAGATATTTTGGTATTATGTGTTGTTGGGTTTTCACTTTTATTATCGTGGAGTGTGCATGCAATTTTTTATTTACAGTCTACAAATGTTTATTCCAAGGTTCTTGTGAAATAAAAGAAAATTGTGGCATTTGTGTTGTGACGTCACTTTTTATTACATGGTTTGTTGATTTTGTTCCAATCTCTAAACCTTTATCAGTGTTCACTTATTAAAGCTCTCTTGAATGATAACTTGAGCCGTTATAATAGCTATTATTTTTGTCACCGTTATCGTGGCTTCATAATGTGCATTGAAAGAGGAGATTGTTTCCTCTATTTGGATTTTAGAGTGTACTATTAGTACAACCTTAGTTTTCTTTTCCTTTATAGAAGTCTGCATGGAATTTATGTAAGCATGCATACAAGTCTCTATGATTTTTTCCAACAGCTCTTAACTCAATCTGTTTAAGCTTCTACATGGTTTTAATTTGTAGTTCATTGACAGGGAGTTTTTGGTGGATCTCATGGCTGATCCTGGAACTCTTATACCAGCTGACATTTCAAGTGCAAAGGATGCTACCATTAAGCCAATCAATCCGAAAACGAGAACAATTCCAACTTTCACTTCTTTGATTGATGCTGAAGTTGCGTACTCAGGACCAAAGCCATTACATGGAGAGGGAAGCAGCCGAAACTCTGCAATTGGAAGTAGTTTAGAGATGGAGAAAAGACCAAGTTCTGAGAAAGCAGAATCATTCTGGGGCGCAATTGGCGACACTGGAGTTGGTTCTTCTGGAATATCCAACAGAGCGATTCAGTTAGGTCATCTTCCCTCATCGGCTTTTGAAAATTCACGATACAGAATGAATCGTGGGGCACATGCAGTTGATGGTGCGAGGGTGAATCAAAATGTAGTTCCATATGCTCAAAATAACTTGGAGGACTCTAACAATCTTTTTGCAGATCTTAACCCATTCCAAATAAACGGAACTGGGAAAGCTCCTATGTACAAGCAGCCTTTAGAGAATAAGGTCGATGAGCTTCAGAGACCAAGAAATAATCTTGCCTCATACACAAAAAATATACGTGCACACAATGAAGTCCCTAAAAAGAAGGAGTATGATTATTTGGATGGTATTGTTCCAAGAGTTAATCGTGAACCTAATGGTTATAATCCGTCATCCTCAGCTTCTACCAGCTCCACTTTATCTGAACAGATCAATACTGGTGGTTTCAAATCAACTGCACATTCAAATATGTCTGAGTGTCTACAAGGTGGTACTGTGGAGCGTGACAGTAATGTAAATGGCTTCCATGATCGAAGAAAGTTCACGCATGAAAGATTCATGGAGACTAATTCTAAACTGAAGGATCCAGAAAGTTGCAACTCATCTTTTGATTCCATTTCAAGTAGGGTCGATCAAGTATTTGATGACGTTGATGTAGGTGAAAGTGAAATTCCGTGGGTTGACCTGGTTATTGGAGAAAGAATTGGACTAGGTAATGTGCATGCCTGGTGAAACTCCCCTATATTGTTTATAAAACTGCCAGTGTTCCATCCTAACAGAACAATAAACTATTTTCGTGGGGAGCTGTTTGTTTAATTTCTTTCTCATTGCCTTTGATTAGGTTCATATGGAGAGGTGTACCAGGCGGACTGGAATGGCACGGTGAGTCTTATTTAAAAGCCTATATGTGTGTTCGTATGTAATGTGCATCCATTGTTATAATTTATTTGATTTTTGTTCTTATCTTCTTCAGTGGATGCCAATTTCTAAATCTTTTTAGCCTTATATTATCAAAAGTTGTTTCTACCTCAGACAGACCCTTTGTTGATCAATGATTTGTTCTTCCTGTTATATTTTTGCCTTGTGCACTTTAAATTTCTAATATCTTCGCTCTATTTTTACTTATTTTTTCCTTTTCTGGGTTGTCTTCAATCACTGGCACTGTGGCATTATTGATGTTGATAGAACTTACTCATTCAATACAGTATTTGTAAGGCAAGAAATTATAAAATCACATGTAAATTAACACCATCAGGTAAACTGAGAAGCAAATTTAGACAGTGTACAGTTAGGGACACGCTTATGATTCCATATATATGAGAATCAAGACGATTTGAATCTTCTTTAAGGCTACCTAAGATTTGTATTTTTTGATAATTGGGACTCTATTGTCATTATTTTAGTGTTAGATTCTGCTATTGCAATTGCTGCCTGGAACTATGCACCTACTTAATTCATTAGCCGAGGCTTGAATTTGTTTTGCATTTAATTCGTTCTGCTTTTGACATTACAAGAGGAATTAAGGTCAACTGTTGACTTTTAACTTTTGGCTGGTGGATTATTGTTGAATTACAGGAAGTTGCTGTGAAGAAGTTCCTAGACCAGGATTTCTCAGGTGCTGCTTTGGCTGAGTTCAAACGAGAAGTAATTCTCTAGTCCTTATGTCCATTTTAATGCTCCACTTTTTAGTTTCCAACACGTTGAGGAAAATAAAGGAAAAGAAAATAAACTTACAAGCTAGAAATAATTATGCTGTTTTCTGAGGCACTCTCCCTTGTTCAAGTTATAGACGAAATGAATTGGCATGGTATAACTTTTCAAGCTCAAGTTGAAACTGTAATTGATCATTCTTCCCTCCTTTGGTAAAACTAATATGACACTATGAAACTATCTTTGTCCTTTAACAAGGTTGACACATAATTCAGTATACATACTCATGGATCAATGTGTGTGTGCCTGGCTGCATAGTTGTTAATAACTTAATATCATATTGATCCACAACCAATTGTAACCTTTTCTGTAATCTTTGTTTTGCAATGTAAGGTACGGATAATGCGTAGGCTGCGCCATCCAAATGTTGTGCTTTTTATGGGTGCTGTTACACGTCCTCCTAACCTCTCTATCATCTCAGAATTTCTTCCTAGGTATAATATGAACCTTGAACAATATGAAATGATGATTTGCAATCAACTACATATGAATACATATTACAGTTGTCATCTTTGCCATTACAACTGGTCCACTGTTGTTTTGTTTCCCCAGGGGAAGTCTATATCGGATTATTCATCGTCCTCATTGTCAAATTGAAGAGAAACGAAGATTAAAGATGGCTCTTGATGTGGTATGAAATAATCTTCCCTGTATTCCTTTGAACCAGCATGAACATTCATATCCACTTTTGGGACTCTTTCTGTTTTGCAGGCAAGGGGTATGAATTGCTTGCATTCCAGCAACCCCACAATTGTTCACCGGGATTTGAAGTCTCCAAATCTATTGGTTGATAAAAACTGGAATGTGAAGGTATGGGTTCCTTTTTACTGTTTTAGTATCCTGGTCTTGTTTCTTGTGGATCATTGGTATGCCATCTAAATAGTTGTTCTGTGAGGTATACTTTTCATGAGACTGGATTCAAATATACAGGTAGGTGATTTTGGACTGTCGCGCTTGAAACATAACACTTTCTTGTCGTCCAAATCAACTGCTGGAACGGTGAGAATCTGGAATTAATGTTATTGATTTTCCTTTTAGTTTACTTTCTGCAGATACTTGAACAATATTGTTTATAATAAGACTGCTAGTCTTGATATTGTTTATAATATGCTTAAGTCAAAATTTGGCACCTTTATTTCATCTCTCTGATTGTTTCTGTTGATGTGCTAGCCTGAGTGGATGGCTCCCGAAGTTCTCCGCAACGAAAACTCAAATGAAAAGTGAGTAAATTCTTCTTATTGTATTCCTGTTTCTTTTCTATGAGCTTTGATTAGTGTAAGTTCTTATTCATGTAAGTTCTTATTCTTGTTCTTCTAAAACCAGTAGTCTAATTATTGAAGATGATTGAGTGATGTTACATCCATGTTCTGTTTGCCGATGTATGCCTTAATGTTCTGTATGGTGCTGGAAATCTCTTAAAAACTTTTGTTAGCATAATGGGAATAGACTTGAAGGTTTTGGAGTATTAAATGGTTTTCTCATCTAAACCCGTCCAATTTGATGTTGTGCTTGTGGCAACATTTCAATGTCTAAAAAAATAAAAAAGGCTGGATGTTGATTTTGATTTCCAATGCCTTCTTCCATTTGCCTTGGTGTGGAGAAGTTATACAGATTGATATTTCTCTGAGGGTGCCTTAGAGAAATATCGCGGCTATGGTTAAAAGTCCGTAACCAGTCTGCAAACTAGTAAAGGACTTGAGGCCTGTCGATCAATTCCATGATATGAATCCCTCAAGTGATTTTAATTAACCATCTATTTATTTCACTGAACTTTGGTAGCACAGCCTGTGAAATGGGAAGCTCCATGAGTTTATTTATATTGCAGCCTGACTAAATCAGGCTACTAGTGTAGGATGACAATCCTTTTAATTATGTGCATCTTGCGTCAAATATACAGGTGTGATGTATATAGCTTTGGAGTAATTTTGTGGGAGCTTGCTACTCTAAAATTGCCTTGGAGTGGGATGAACCCGATGCAAGTTGTGGGTGCAGTGGGTTTCCAGAATCGCCGCCTTGACATCCCTAAAGAAGTTGATCCCCATGTTGCAAGGATAATTTTGCAATGCTGGCAGATGTAAGTTACAGAAATTTTGTAACAGACATGCTTCAATATAACTCTGTTGCTTGTTGAATTGAGTTTATCTAATTGAGTGTTTCTTCTGTCCGGTTAATTAATAACCCAGCGATCCAAGCTTGCGCCCCTCGTTTTCAGAGCTCACGGTAGCTCTCAAGCCCTTGCAGCGGCTTGTCATTCCATCGAATATGGACCACCCAAGCTCACCTCTACGACAAGGAATCTCAGTAAATTCTACACCTTGAAAAGCCTAGTTCTCTCAATTGTGATTTGTGAATAAGGAGACGTTCTGCTTCTTTGCTTCTGAGTTAGGGTAGGGTAAGAAGATCACTCCCGAACGGAAAAACAAAAGGAGAGTGAATGGAGAAAAGCATGTACAACAATTGTAGTATTTGTTAATGCATGACCTACTTCCTGCTATTGCTGCTCAAAGACTGCAGCAGTCCTTTGTACAGTGTCTATAGTAAAAGTTTGTTCTCATTATCTTTGTAATTATTGTGTTAATACCTCCGGCTAGATAGCAAAAACTTACTTTTGGTTACGAAGAAAAAAATTGAAGTAAAATATACGAATACAGATTTCTGGTTGAGATGTTGCTGCAGCAAATGAAGCTTTATATATATATATATATATACACATTTTTTTTATTCCACAGCTTATTTGTTCATCTATTTGTGTGGATTAAAACGAATTATTGTTAACCACACTATAAAAAACAATATCCCTACTCTTCCCCTTTACAAAGAAATATTTCCTCAGGAGTCCCTCTTTAATGAACCCAGCCTTCTCCAATACCCTCTGGGAAGCTTTATTTTCTGCAAAGACCAACCCTTCAACTCTATCCAAACATTTCAATTCCTTAAACACACATGACATGGCTTGCTTCACAGCCTCTGTGGCTATGCCTATACCCCAATACTTTGCACTTAAAGAATACCCAATCTCTCCTCTGCGTTGATCTTTCCCAGTACCAGGCATCACGAAAATTGACCCAATCGGGCGGTCATCGGCGCAAATGGCTCTGTACCAAGGGTGAGACTCGATCATTTCCCTGAGAAACTCCACAGCATCGTCTCTGTTGGTGTAAGTATTCCATCTACAATAGCGAGCCACTTCATCATCCCCTGCCCATCCAATGAAATCGTCAACGTCGGACAGCTTGAAGGGCTTGAGACTGATTACTAGAGGCTTGGACATGGATTCCATTGCTCAGATGATTACACTAGAACTCGAAAGAATGGAGGATATGAAAAGTTAAGGCCAGCTATTGAGATATATAACGACGACTATGGCTTATCTGCCTTGGATACAAGGAGGTCTATTATACAAGGTAGGCATTTTTTCTTAGAGTTGGGACAAAAATGTTGCCAACTTTACTGGGCAAGTTGCTTAGGTAGGCTCAATTCTTAAGCGATCATATTGCTTGGGACGAAATTTCAACCATTTTAGTCACCCACATCAGTCAAAAATGAGCCAAAATGATACGAGGATATAAGATCAATGTTTAGGCATTAGTGAGTCCTTATAAATCCTTATTGAGATTATTAACATGACTCCAATTTATGTATATTTTTCCAAATAATACAACTGAAAGAAAAAAAAAACAACAACTAAAATTAGGGAAACCGCACACATTTAACATTTTTGCTGCAAGTTGAGCATAGATTGAAAGTCCCCATATAGCTAGGCCTTGAGCATAGATAGAAGACCATATAGCTTGACAAGTTGATCTCCATAGCTTGACAAGTAGACAAGTTGACAAGCTTGTAGACAAGTTGAGCATAAATAGAAGTCCCCATATAGCTAGGCATTGAGCATAGATAGAAGACCAATTATTCATTGCTCGACTCTTGGATAATTAGGCTAATCTGTTGATAGAAAACTATACACAACCAAATCAATAATTTCTCCCTTAATACGTCCATATTTTCTTAGCAGACCCTCCCTTTGGAACCCAGCTTTCTCCAAAACCCTTTGAGAGGCCTTATTCTCTGAATATGCAAAAGCTTGCAACCTAAGCAAATGAGGGAAGTCCTTGAACACTTGAGGGACGGCAGTCTTGATTACTTCGGTGGTTATTCCTTGTCCCCAGTACTTTGGGGCTATAGCGTACCCCATATCGGCCTTATGACTGTCGTCACCGGACCACGGAAAGACGGATATGAACCCGATCGAACGGTCTTCGATGCATATTGACCGGCGCCAAGGGTGGGGGATACAAACATCTTTGAGGAAAGTGAAAGCCTCATCTTTGGTTGTCAAAGTCTTCCATCGGAGGTTTCGAGTCACTTGCTTGTCGCCGGCGTATGACATGAGATCTTCGGCATCCGATAGCCGGAATGGACGGAGGGTGATGCTTGACAAGTTGATCTCCATAACTCTGCTAATGGATCAATGGCTATGGGGACAATGTTGCTGTATTGAGTTGTACCATGGCACTAAGCTTGTTGGACGTTTTATACAATAAACTAAGGTCACCAAAGACTGACATTAAAATATAGTTGAGTTGGTCTTTGTGTTTAGTAATATTTTATGAGCATTGTCTTTAATTAAGTTATAGATTACCTTATCAGTTCATCTTGTTTGATGAAACCAACCAGGCAACCAGCATGATAGGCCTTTGGGAAATAAAGTAAAGTTGATTGGAGAAAAACATGTTTTAACAATTTTCCGAGAAACTTAGAAGAAACAATTAAATTAATGATCAATCAGTAAATATATAACAATAATCCAATTCTTCTACCCCACACCAATTTTGTTATTGCCGTCAGCTTTGACCAAAGAAATTTAAGGGTTAACATCAGTACTGACATAATACATGATGGTGGTGAAATTGATCTTTCCAGAATTCAGATATCGATCTTGTTCTTTTAAAGATGGAATTGAAACTTTTTAATCCAATAATTTCATCCTTGTACAGTTGTACCTCATTAACACAATTCTCCATCATTTCTCTCCACTTTAGCTAATCCAAAAGGCGTTGTTGTCTATGTACTTTGACTGAAAAAACTATGAGTTAACATCAATGACATAATATATGAGGGTAGTGAAATTGATAAGATGAATTGAAACTTTTTAATCCAATCATTTCATCCTAGCTTGTACCCAAAAAACAAAACTTAATTACATCCCACAATCATCACGTACAGACTCATAGTACTATAGAAGTGAAATAGAGGTTAGCATTCCTCTATAGTGCAATGTTAAAGAACAAGCACCATAAAGCCATGTTAAAGAGGATAGACAAATAATAAAAGAGTTCATAATGTAAAATATATTAATTTGCAGTCAAGAGTCGAACCCGGTTGATCAATAGTCAAAATCGGTCGAATCCTAAATTGTAGGGGAGTTGAAAAAAAAAGAAAGATATAAAAGGTGTACTACTATACCTCAAATTTAGAAGTGCACACAGAGCCTCTTGTTACAAAATGTTTTAAAACGTATATAAAAAGTAAAATAGTAGTAATTAATTATTGTATAATCTCAGTTGTTATGTATTGTCCAAAAAAAAAAAAATCTCAGTTGTTATGTGATTAAATTTTTTTTTTTTAAATGTTGGAAGAACATAGAAGAAATTGTATGTATTTATTTTTGTAAAACATGAATATTAGGACGGTCAAACCACCAAGGCCCAAGCCATTGACAAATGGGGAAACAAATACTCGATCGTACCACTTGGTTAGGTTTTTGAGCGACTAACCCGACCGGACTCCGTTTCAATTAATCATTATTGTAGCAGTTGATGCAGCCTCTTCTCAAAACCATCAATGTACGATTTCTCAAGCCCTTTGTTGGAGAAGAACTCCCTCCACTTAGCATGGTTGGCCTTCACCTCTTTCCCTACCTCACTCTCCTCATCCATCACAGCCTCCACAGCTTTGCATACACCTTCCTTGCTAAACAAGCCATCTTCGTCTCCCTTCTCTACTTCAACTCCCACTTTCAGATCGCCGCCCATCATCCTCGCATTGATGATCTGGTCTCCGGCGTGCGGCAGAAGCACCAACCGGCAATGGTTCATCATCGCCTCGGCTAAAGACCCCGAACCACAGTGAGTCACAAAGCAGCCCACAGATGGGTGGTTCAGTATCAAAGGCTGCTGCACCCAGCCACTGTAAACAACACCTCTCCCTCTCACCCTCTCTTCGAATCCTTCGGGCAATGCAGCTTCGATGGACTCGAATCCCGCTGGCGTTTTCAGCGCCGCGAAGAACGGAAGACCGGTGAGCTCGAAACCCAACACCAGTTCTTGCAGCTGTTCCTGTTTCAGCACGCATTCGCTTCCGAAAGCGCAGAAAATCACGCTTCGGGACTCGAACCCTCCCAGCCACTCTGCCCATCTCTCATCCAACGCCGAACTCGGAGGGGCCGGCACCACCGGCCCCGCGAGAATCACCGGCTTCTTCATCTGCATTTCGAGGTAATCACAAAACTGCCCTTCGAATTCTTTACATGTCTTGAAACCAATGGCATCACATTCCGCCAAAGAGGTCAATTGGCGGTGGAGGAATGTCACCCCACGCCCGTATTCCTGGTTTGTCACGTAAGCTAGTCCTCGGGCTTCGTGAGTCCGCAGCTTGATGGATGACGAAGGAAATGACATTGGAGCTTCTAGATAATCAGCTGCCACCAACGGTTTTTCGGTTAGCTTCCTCTCCGGGCTCAGCAGGTACCCGATTGTCACGGGACTAATAATGCAGTAGAGCACGGACTTGATGTTGCCGTCCAGCTCACGCAAAAGTTGGGGCAACCAATGAGTGAAGTCGTAGAAGACCAAATTCGGTTTGAGTTCACGGAGAGATTGTTCGATTTGAGGGCGAGTGAGGTCCATGGCGGTGACGACGTGGGTGTGGAGAGGGAAAGGAACGTCGGCAGTGGTCTCGGCCCCGTCGGGAAGTCCGTCGACGTGGGGGATGGTGAGGGGGATGAAGGTGATTAGATCCGGGTGGAGATTGTAATGCTGCAACTTGGCTTGTGTTTTTCGAGGTAGGAAGAAGGAGATTCTGTGGCCTCTCTCGGCAAGTTTGTTCGAGATGTGGAGAAATGGGGACAAATGCCCCATGGCAAACCAGGGATACATAGCAATGTGCAAGGTTTTTCGGTCGACGTCACTCATATTTGCTTGCTTGCTTACTTTTGTGTACGTACCGATCGAATCGATTTGAGTTGCCGAAATTAATCGAGCTTGATCGATGAAGAAGCTAGCTAGGATGTGGAGTGAAGGTAAAGGGCTTAGGGTTGGGGTTCATATATATATATAGATCGAAGTGGGTAATATTTGATTGATTTGTTGGCTGTGTTGTATGTTTCTAGAAGTTGAATCTGGCATCCTAGCTAGCCAAACAAAAAGTGCAGAAATAACCAACTTAACACGTTGTACAAATTATGGTGAGGCAAGCGTGATGACTGTTGCAATAGATACTTCTAATGAACTATATATCACATGATTCACCACCGTCCCTATTCCTAAACAGCTTTGGCTATCATAAAACATTTAGAAGAGCTTTAAAAAAAATTCACATGTATAATAAACAATTTTTCATCTATAATTGATTAATTGGAATTCTTTCAAACCTACTTCCATAGTTCCTTCGATCCTTGAATATGAAACGAAGTTCCCAAACTTGGCTAGGAGCTCTAGAAGCCAGGAAGGTACCCTAGTGGTAGGTAATTAAAGTTTTCTATTTTTTTTTACACCTCAAATAAAAAAATATATTTTGGAACACTTATACCGACGACATATTCGGTGGTAAAAGTTGGTCATCATATTTCTTTAATTTTTTTTTCATTTTTGGTAATTTTTATTTAATGGAATACAAAAATTACTTACGTCTGATCCTCGTGAGGTTTAATTTCTTGAGATCATAAAACCATTCGAAGAGCCTTAATTTTTTTTTTTTCACAAATTGTGTGTGTTATAATAAACAATTTTTCATCTATAATTATTTAATTGGAATTCTTTCAAACCTACTTCCATAGTTCCATCGATCCTTGAATATGAAATGAAGTTTCCGAACTTGGCTAGGAGCTCTAGAAGCCAAGAAGGTATCCTAGTGGTAGGTAATTAAAGTCTTCTATTTTGTTTTTACACCTCAAATAAAAAAAAAATTTGGAACACTTGTGCCGATGACATATTCGTCGGTAAAAGTTGGTTTTCATATTTTTAAATTTTTTTTTCATTTTTGGTAATTTTATTTAATGGAATACAAAAATTACTTACCTCGGATCATCGTGAGGTTTAATTTTTTGAGATTATAAAACCCTTCGAAGAGCCTTATATTTTTTTTTATTTCACAAATTGTGTGTTCTATAACAAACAATTTTTCATCTATAATTGATTAATTGGAATTCTTTCAAACCATAGTTCCATCGATCCTTGAATATGAAACGAAGTTCCCGAACTTGGCTAGGAGCTCTAGAAGCCAAGAAGGTACCCTAGTGGTAAGTAATTAAAGTCTTCTATTTCGTTTTTACACCTCAAATAAAAAAAATATTTTGGAACACTTGTGCCGACGACATATTCGTCGGTAAAAGATGGTCTTAATATTTCTTTATTTTTTTTTATTTTTGGTAATTTTTATATAATGGAATACAAAAATTACTTGCTTCGGATCCTCGTGAGGTTTAATTTATTGAGATTATAAAACCCTTCGAAGAGCCTTAAATTTTTTTTTTCACAAATTGTGTGTGTTATAACAAACAATTTTTCATCTATAATTGATTAATTGGAATTCTTTCAAACCCACTTCCATAGTTTCATCGATCCTTGGATATGAAACGAAGTTCTCGAACTTGGCTAGGAGCTCTAGAAGCCGAGAAGGTACCCTAGTGGTAGGTAATTAAAGTCTTCTATTTTGTTTTTACACCTTAAATAAAAAAAAAAAATTGGAACACTTGTGCCGACGACATATTCGTCGGTAAAAGTTGGTCTTCATATTTCTTTAATTTTTTTTTTCATTTTTGGTAATTTTTATTTAATAGAATATAAAAATTACTTACCTCGGATCCTCGTGAGGTTTAATTTCTTGAGATTGTAAAACCCTTCGAAGAGTCTTAAGTTTTATTTTTTCACAAATTGTGTGTGCTATAACAAATAATTTTTCATTCATAATTGATTAATTGGAATTCTTTCAAACCTACTTCCATAGTTTCATCGATCCTTGAATATGAAACGAATTTCCCGAACTTGGCTAGGAGCTCTAGAAGCCAAGAAGGTATCCTAGTGGTAGGTAATTAAAGTCTTCTATTTTGTTTTTACACCTCAAATAAAAAAAAAATTGGAACACTTGTACCGACAACATATTCGTCGGTAAATGCTGGATTTCATATTTTTTAAATTTTTTTTCATTTTTGGTAATTTTATTTAATGGAATACAAAAATTACTTACCTCAGATCCTCGTGGGGTTTAATTTCTTGAGATTATAAAACCCTTCGAAGAACCTTATATTTTTTTTTATTTCACAAAATGTGTGTTCTATAACGAACAATTTTTCATCTATAATTGATTAATTGGAATTCTTTCAAACCATAGTTCCATCGATCCTTGAATATGAAACGAAGTTCCCGAACTTGGCTAGCAGCTCTAGAAGCCAAGAAGGTACCCTAGTGGTATTTAATTAAAGTCTTCTATTTCGTTTTTACACCTCAAATAAAAAAAATATTTTGGAACCCTTGTGCCGACGACATATTCGTCGGTAAAAGTTGGTCTTAATTTTTCTCTATTTTTTTTTATTTTAGGTAATTTTTATATAATGGAATACAAAAATTACTTACTTCGGATCCTCATGAGGTTTAATTTATTGAGATTATAAAACCCTTCGAAGAGCCTTAAATTTTTTTTTTCACAAATTGTGTGTGTTATAACAAACAATGTTTCATCTATAATTGATTAATTGGAATTCTTTCAAACCTACTTCCATAGTTCCATCGATCCTTGGATATGAAACGAAGTTCCCGAACTTGGCTAGGAGCTCTAGAAGCCGAGAAGGTACCCTAGTGGTAGGTAATTAAAGTCTTCTATTTTGTTTTTACACCTCAAATAAAAAAATATATTTTGGAACACTTGTGCCGACGACATATTCGTCGGTAAAAGTTGGTCTTCATATTTCTTTAATTTTTTTTTTCATTTTTGGTAATTTTTATTTAATGGAATATAAAAATTACTTACCTCGGATCCTCGTGAGGTTTAATTTCTTGAGATTATAAAACCCTTCGAAGAGTCTTAAGTTTTATTTTTTCACAAATTGTGTGTGCTATAACAAATAATTTTTCATCTATAATTGATTAATTGGAATTCTTTCAAACCTACTTCCATAGTTTCATCGATCCTTGAATATGAAACGAATTTCCCGAACTTGGCTAGGAGCTCTAGAAGCCAAGAAGGTATCCTAGTGGTAGGTAATTAAAGTCTTCTATTTTGTTTTTACACCTCAAATAAAAAAAAATGGGAATACTTGTGCCGACAACATATTCGTCGGTAAAAGTTGGTTTTCATATTTTTTTAATTTTTTTTTTTGGTAATTTTATTTAATGGAATACAAAAATTACTTACCTCGGATCCTCGTGAGGTTTAATTTCTTGAGATTATAAAACCCTTCGAAGAGGCTTATATTTTTTTTTATTTCACAAATTGTGTGTTCTATAACAAACAATTTTTCAACTATAATTGATTAATTGGAATTCTTTCAAACCATAGTTCCATCGATCCTTGAATATGAAACGAAGTTCCCGAACTTGGCTAGGAGCTCTAGAAGCCAAGAAGGTACCCTAGTGGTAAGTAATTAAAGTCTTCTATTTCGTTTTTACACCTCAAATAAAAAAAATATTTTGGAACACTTGTGCCGACGACATATTCGTCGGTAAAAGTTGGTCTTAATTTTTCTCTATTTCTTTTTTATTTTTGGTAATTTTTATATAATGGAATACAAAAATTACTTACTTCGGATCCTCGTGAGGTTTAATTTATTGAGATTATAAAACCCTTCGAAGAGCCTTAAATTATTTTTTTTCACAAATTGTGTGTGTTATAACAAACAATTTTTCATCTATAATTGATTAATTGTAATTCTTTCAAACCTACTTCCATAGTTCCATCGATCCTTGGATTTGAAATGAAGTTCCCGAACTTGGCTAGGAGCTCTAGAAGCCGAGAAGGTACCCTAGTGGTAGGTAATTAAAGTCTTCTATTTTGTTTTTACACCTCAAATAAAAAAAATATTTTGGAACACTTGTGCCGACGACATATTCGTCGGTAAAAGTTGGTCTTCATATTTCTTTAATTTTTTTTTTCATTTTTGGTAATTTTTATTTAATGGAATATAAAAATTACTTACCTCGGATCCCCGTGAGGTTTAATTTCTTGATATTATAAAACCCTTCGAAGAGTCTTAAGTTTTATTTTTTCACAAATTGTGTGTGCTATAACAAACAATTTTTCATCTATAATTGATTAATTGGAATTCTTTCAAACCTACTTCCATAGTTTCATCGATCCTTGAATATGAAACGAATTTCCCGAACTTGGCTAGGTGCTCTAGAAGCCAAGAAGGTATCCTAGTGGCAGGTAATTAAAGTCTTCTATTTTGTTTTTACACCTCAAATAAAAAAAAAATTGGAACATTGTGCCGACGACATATTCGTCGGTAAAAGTTGGTCTTCATATTTTTTTTATTTTTTTTCATTTTTGGTAATTTTATTTAATGGAATACAAAAATTACTTACCTCGGATCCTCGTGAGGTTTAATTTCTTGAGATTATAAAACCCTTCGAAGTGCCTTATATTTTTTTTTATTTCACAAATTGTGTGTTCTATAACAAACAATTTTTCATCTATAATTGATTAATTGGAATTCTTTCAAACCATAGTTCCATCGATCCTTGAATATGAAACGAAGTTCCCGAACTTGGCTAGGAGCTCTAGAAGCCAAGAAGGTACCCTAGTGGTAAGTAATTAAAGTCTTCTATTTCGTTTTTACACCTCAAATAAAAAAATTATTTTGGAACACTGGTGCCGACGACATATTCGTCGGTAAAAGTTGGTCTTAATTTTTTTTATTTTTTTTATTTTTTGGTAATTTTTATATAATGGAATACAAAAATTACTTACTTCGGATCCTCGTGAGGTTTAATTTATTGAGATTATAAAACCCTTCGAAGAGCCTTAAATTTTTTTTCACAAATTGTGTGTGTTATATAACAAAGAATTTTTCATCTATAATTGATTAATTGGAATTCTTTCAAACGTATTTCCATAGTTCCATCGATCCTTGGATATGAAACGAAGTTCCCGAACTTGGCTAGGAGCTCTAGAAGCCGAGAAGGTACTCTAGTGGTAGGTAATTAAAGTCTTCTATTTTGTTTTTACACCTCAAATAAAAAAAATATTTTGGAACACTTGTGCCGACGATATATTCGTCGGTAACAGTTGGTCTTCATATTTCTTTAATTTTTTTTTTCATTTTTGGTAATTTTATTTAATGGAATACAAAAATTACTTACCTCGGATCCTCGTGAGGTTTAATTTCTTGAGATTATAAAACCATTCGAAGAGCCTTATATTTTTTTTTATTTCACAAATTGTGTGTTCTATAACAAACAATTTTTCATCTATAATTGATTAATTGGAATTCTTTCAAACCATAGTTCCATCGATCCTTGAATATGAAACGAAGTTCCCGAACTTGGCTAGGAGCTCTAGAAGCCAAGAAGGTACCCTAGTGGTAAGTAATTAAAGTGTTCTATTTCGTTTTTACACCTCAAATAAAAAAATTATTTTGGAACACTTGTGCCGACGACATATTCGTCGGTAAAAGTTGGTCTTAATTTTTCTCTATTTTTTTTTTATATTTTTGGTAATTTTTATATAATGGAATACAAAAATTACTTACTTCGGATTCTCGTGAGGTTTAATTTATTGAGATTATAAAACCCTTCGAAGAGCCTTAAATTTTTTTTTTCACAAATTGTGTGTGTTATAACAAACAATTTTTCATCTATAATTGATTAATTGGAATTCTTTCAAACCTACTTCCATAGTTCCATCGATCCTTGGATATGAAACGAAGTTCCCGAACTTGGCTAGGAGCTCTAGAAGCCGACAAGGTACTCTAGTGGTAGGTAATTAAAGTCTTCTATTTTGTTTTTACACCTCAAATAAAAAAAAATATTTTGGAACACTTGTGCCGACGACATATTCGTCGGTAAAAGTTGGTCTTCATATTTCTTTAAATTTTTTTTTTCATTTTTGGTAATTTTTATTTAATGGAATATAAAAATTACTTACCTCGGATCCTCGTGAGGTTTAATTTCTTGAGATTATAAAACCCTTCGAAGAGTCTTAAGTTTTATTTTTTCACAAATTGTGTGTGCTATAACAAATAATTTTTCATCTATAATTGATTAATTGGAATTCTTTCAAACCTACTTCCATAGTTTCATCGATCCTTGAATATGAAACGAATTTCCCGAACTTGGCTAGGAGCTCTAGAAGCCAAGAAGGTACCCTAGTGGTAAGTAATTAAAGTCTTCTATTTCGTTTTTACACCTCAAATAAAAAAAATATTTTGGAACACTTGTGCCGACGACATATTCATCGGTAAAAGTTGGTCTTAATTTTTCTCTATTTTTTTTTATTTTTGGTAATTTTTATATAATGGAATACAAAAATTACTTACTTCGGATCTTCGTGAGATTTAATTTATTGAGATTATAAAACCCTTCAAATAGCCTTAAATTTTTTTTTTCACAAATTGTGTGTGTTATAACAAACAATTTTTCATCTATAATTGATTAATTGGAATTCTTTCAAACCTACTTCCATAGTTCCATCGATCCTTGAATATGAAACGAAGTTCCCGAACTTGGCTAGGAGCTCTAGAAGCCGAGAAGGTACCCTAGTGGTAGGTAATTAAAGTCTTCTATTTTGTTTTTACACCTCAAATAAAAAAAAATATTTTGGAACTCTTGTGCCGACGACATATTCGTCGGTAAAAGTTGGTCTTCATATTTCTTAATTTTTTTTTCATTTTTGGTAATTTTTATTTAATGGAATATAAAAATTACTTACCTCGGATCCTCGTGAGGTTTAATTTCTTGAGATTATAAAACCCTTCGAAGAGCCTTAAATTTTTTTTTTTCACAAATTGTGTGTGCTATTACAAACAATTTTTCATCTATAATTGATTATTTGGAATTCTTTCAAACCTATTTCCATAGTTCCATCGATCCTTGAATATGAAACGAAGTTCCCGAACTTGGCTAGGAGCTCTAGAAGCCAAGAAGGTACCCTAGTGGTAGGTAATTAAAGTCTTCTATTTTGTTTTTACACCTCAAATAAAAAAAAAATTGGAACAGTTGTGCCGACGACATATTCGTCGGTAAAAGTTGGGCTTCATATTTCTTTAATTTTTTTTTTCATTTTTGGTAATTTTTATTTAATGGAATACAAAAATTACTTTACTCGGATCCTCGTGAGGTTTAATTTCTTGAGATTATAAAACCCATCGAAGAGTCTTAAATTTTTTTTTTTACAAATTGTGTAACAAGCAATTTTTCATCTATAATTGATTAATTTGAATTTTTCCAAACGTACGTCCATCGATCCTTGAATGTGAAACGAACTGGCCGAGCTTGGCTACGAGCTCAAGAAGGTACCTTAGTGGTCGGTAATTAGAGTCTTCTATTTTTTTACACCTCAAATAAAACAAATTAATATTGTGGAAAACTTTTTTCAATGACATATTCGGCGTTAAAAGTTTGTCTTCATATTTCTTTAATTTTTTTTTTCATTTTTGGTAATTTTTATTTAATTGAATACAAAAATTAGTTACCTCGGATCGGATCCTTGTAAGATTTAATCTCTCTTGAGATTATAAAACCCTTCAAGATCCTTAAAAAAAAATTCACAAATTATGTGTGCTATAACAAACAATTTTTCATCTATAATTGATTAATTGAAATTCTTCCAAACGTAATTCCATCAATCCTTGAATGTGAAACAAAGTTGCCGAGGTTGGTTAGGAGCTCTAGAAGCCAAGAAGGTACCCTAGCAGTCGGTAATAGTCTTCTATTTTTTCACCTCAAATAAAAAAAAAATTGTGTAACGATTTTGCCAATGAAAAAAAAAAAAAATATATATATATATATATATATATATATACCCATATATATATGTATGTATGTATGTACGTACGTACGTACGTACTCCTCATTGGGAAAGTAAATCATTTTTCTTCTCTGTGAAAATTATGGATTGTCAATAAGAATGGTAAATTGCACCCTGATGCATTTTATAATCAAAACTTCTGCACCTCAAATTCACTGCAATTTATTGTATAACACAAAATATTAAGACATCTGGTCTGAGCAAGTAGAGTATGATCATCAAAAGGCCAGCCAACTTGCTACACAAACCAAAATAAATCAAAGGCAACAAAAACTGCAAATTCTTTCTTCAAGCCCTAGGCATCTCTACATATCCTGGACTGCAGTAAGATTTTCCTTTGCTCTTATTCTTGGATCACTTATCCTTTCCACAGCACCTTCATAACAAACAGCACATAGACCAATAAGCTTATCAAATTATATACCCGATAAATATGAATGAAGCTAAAAGGGTATCTAAGCTAAGATCATCTCAAAGAAGTAAGAACTGCCAAGTATTGATAAAGCATGCACAGCTAAAGTACCGCTTGTATCTCTTCTTGGAACCACACGGACAGAGCGCATTCCTACTAATTTGCCCACTTTTAGCCAAACTAGACTGAGCAAGGTCAAATGGGGTTGATCCCATTAACTTTTGCACCTACATAACAGAAATTTTCAGTTAATAATGAACTTCCCACATTTTTATTTCATGGAAATATCCAGAAAATCAAACTTGCAGTTTCTACATAACTAATGGGATTACCATTTGCTTAATCTACTCACAGGGAAACTGTCATACAGTTCCATTTTGATAGGTTACTGAAGTGCAAGATTAACTAGTAAGGTTTATCCATATGTGGTGATTTTCAATAACCTGGGATGTATAAAGCAAATCAAAATTTGAGGAATAATACCTCGCCAATGTTCGTTGGAATTGGTTTCCCTTCTGCCTTCAACTTTTCCATCTTGTTGTGTGCTCCTCTAGCCCAGGTGAACTTTGCAAGTGCATTCTCAACATCAGCTATTGTGCATTTACAATGCTTTGCTGCTTCTTGTTTTTGAGTTGTTTGGAGATTCTACAAAACACAAGACCTAAAGCCATAATCAAGAAACTTAACAAGACACTTTTGAAAGACATAACCTAATAATAACATAGTGGTGTGCCAATAGACAAATACTTTGGGCTGCATTTTTTGAATCATGATGCTTCTGGAGTGACAATATAGGCATTTTACAGAGGAACAACGACATTGAAATGATCGATTAGAGTGAGAGATTGGCAAAGAATATGGAAAAGGAAAGTGTTAAGAGGACAGGCAAAACATTATGGTGTGCTAAGCAATGTCACTGTCACAGATATTAGCATAAAAAATAATTTACGATTGATTAGTTTCTGGAGAAATATTCTGATTCCCAAATGAATCAGAGTAAAGTAGTAGCAAACAAAGATGGTCTCAAATGACATTTTTTCTTAAGAATATAGAGAGCTTAACTGAACTTGATCCAATCTAAGAGTTGATCCTATCTTTAACTAATCTATGAGACTTGAACTTTTAAAGCATAAGCACATATTAGACACACATTACCAAAAGTCCAAAACAGTAATTTCTCTGGCACAAAACGGGAAAAAAAAAAAAAACCCATCAACTTCTAAAAAATGGGAAAACCAACCTCTCCAGTAGAATCAAATCCTCCGAGATATCGTATTATTGCTTCCTGCTTCTCGAATGCATCGGCAAAAGTGGCTTCACTGCTTCTCCCAACAATGTATTGCTTGAATGCCCCTACTCTTCTAGCAGTCTTCATCTCATCCGCAAATCCTAGGATCAATCCAATAGTTAAACAAATAGTACTGCTTGAAGGGAATCCATGAACTCCCAACCAATCTCTCAACTTTACACAAACAAAAACAGAAAAGTTGAACCAAATGCTACAACTAAAGGGTCCATGAAAAATATGCAAAATCTGAAAGGAAAAAGAAAAGGCCAAGACAGCTCTTTTGCTTCAGATGGGAATAACTTCATCAATAGCCTAAAAAAGCTAAGCACATCAGTAGCTAAGTACCCCTACGGGTATATGAAAAACATGCAAAATTTGAATGAGATAGCAGCCAAATTTTCGATTGTCTTTCGAAGTATCAAATGGGTTTATCAAAATCTGAGCACATCAGTAGCTAAGTACACCTACGGTTATATGAAAAATATGCAAAATTTGAATAAGATAGCAACCAAATTTTCAATCTTTCTTCGAAATATGAAATGGGTTTATCAAAAGCTTGAGACTTTGAGCACATAAATAGCTAATGAGGAACACCCACAAAACACAAACAAACAAAGTTGAATAGCTAAAGCCAGAGGGCGTACGAAGCAGGGTGAATGAGTCGGAGCTGAGCTTGGGTTCATCTGGGGAGGTCTTATTGCCGGTCAAGACCCCCTTGATCTTGTTCATCCATGAGTTGTCTAGTTGTGTCGTGGAGAAGATCGAGCGGTGGAATGACGGAGTGTGGTGACAGTCACTGTGACAATAGCCAGACAGAGAGGACAGGAAATTCGAGTTTTTCTTGCTCAATAATGTTGTGCTTAGGATTCGTGAAGAATGCATTGTTGGAATTTTTCTGTTCTCTTTCTGGCCTCTGCTGTTTCTCTTCTCTCACAGGAATAGGGTTTTAGTCTTTCAAATATGGGGTTTTTGGGAGCAGAGAGATGAAGTAGAAAAGTGGAATCCACCTAACGCCGTCGTTTCACTCAGAATATGGACATAAATTGAAAATTTGGGCCAATTCTATGGTTTCATTTTTTAACTCAACATTAATCCACTCTTAAAATTAAAGAGAAAACCGAGTTGCCGTTTTAGCAAAAAAGCCACTTCTTTTTTCACACCAAATCGCCAAGAATTGCCAAAAATGTAGACACCAAAATTACAACCTAACCAAAATGCAGGGGGATCAAAGATAAAACTGTCTGCAAATAGAATGACGTTAAAGTTTTCCTGCTTAAAACCAAAATTGAACTCAGAAATTAGATAATCAAGCTGTTTCTTCCTGCTTCTTTGCTGAAACAATCGAATATCCAGGGTGACAATAACCTATGAGACAAGCTCGAAGTTCTGTCTAAGAATCTTACAATATATTCGAAGTGTTGGAAAGAATGAATGGCTTATATAAACTCACTGCAAATGTTATCAGAATCTTACAAAGTAATCCTTTTCCTATTCCACAATACAAAGCAGGCCTCAGCCTCCTGCACAAGCTGACCCAGATCGGCCACTCTAAAAACTACAATCATAAATAGGAGGAGGTTAAAGCTTGATCTTCAAAGAACGGTGGCCACAGTTATCAAACCAATACAACAAGAGCACTGCAGCCACCAACTGCTTCACATCGTGCAGATAAATTAGGACCAAAACCACAAATGAATAAATGAATGCAACTCTAAGCCTTCGTCCGCCTAAACTCGAACCAGATCTCATAATGATTAAAAAGCAAGCTATCATGTGTATGTTTTCCGATATACTCCAGGCCCAGCCTCGTAAGCCGTTTTGTACACTCTTCTCCTCCCAACCGTGAGCAGAACTTAATATTATGGGACACAAAGATTCGCCCCTCATACGGTTTCAACTTATTTGTCAATCTCTCTAACCCAAGCCACACGAGATCACCAGGCATATGAAGAAACACAGCACTAGCATAGATTAAATCATACACAACTTCTGAACCAAATCGAGTGAAGTCCATATTGTCACCTTTCACGATTAAAGGGCGCTTATGCAGAAGACCTTGGGAAGGAAGCTCATATCTGAAGGCAGCCATTAGTGAGAGCTCATCTCTTTCGAGACAGTGGTAGTGCCCAGGATGAAGATAACGAATGAAATGCAAACCAACTCGGAGGGTGCCACAGCCAATCTCAAGAACATTCGAGTCGGGCTTAAGCTGGCTGGACTCAGCAAGGAACTCAAAAACATCTCGCCCACCCGCCCAAGGCTCACCATAGTTACTGTGGTGCTCTTCAGTAAGGAGCTCACCAGGGCATGGGAGGGCTGTGTGGTTTACCGACTCAGGTCCTTCATAGTGAGATATACCCTTGTATCTGAAAGAATCATAAAATTTTGATCATGCTTTTGTAGGAAATTATTCACACATTGACAGAAAATTTCAGACAATTAAATGCCTGATTGTCCAGTTCATCAATTCACCACACACAATAATTGCATCCTCCAAAAAGCAGGAGAGAAACAAAAACTCCCAACCAAGTTAAAGAAATCATAAATACAAACATAATGCATAGCATGCATGGCAACCGAATTTTTTTTTGCAAAGCAATCTAGACTGATGGTATTGAAGAAGCAATCACTTTAAATTATATGCTCTGCACTACATTCCATGTTCAATAAATCTAGAAAATTAACAAACTTATTCTTTTCCTTCTTCTCCTACTTAACCCTGTCCTTCACATAAACCAACTAGAGCTTTATGATACTTACCTCAGCTAGAGACTAAGAGAAACAATGCAAAAAGTACAGAACTTTAAGCAACAATTTGAATCAACATTTGCAAAGGTAAACAGAAATTGAAGTTACACTCATGTATCCCACTTCTTGTTTACACACCCAGAAGCAAGAGCTGCTACTCACGAATTAAAGTTCACAACTTTGAAACAAAGATTAGAGAGGATGAGCTCCAGTAGTAACTTCCAAACAAGATTTTTTCTTTTCCTTTAACACAAATTCTTCTTGCATTTTCTAGTATTTATCAATCACCATTTCGAAAATCAATAGAACTCCCAAGTTCACATTTTAATCACCAAATACACACATTCTGACATTCACATACAAATGCATACACATAGAAATACAATACACAGAGAATCAGAGACGGAGTACATACTGTAAGAGATCTTCGAGCTGCTGAGCCCTAGTCCGAGGGTTAATTCCCTTACGCAACACGTTATCCTGCATATGCAACCCATTCAGTCGGATCTGATCCTTGACCCACTCCACATCCTCCCTTGACGACCGTATCGTCTCGCCCCCATCCGACACTCGGACACGTGTCGGCGCTACATCGCCACCGGAGGAACTGGGAATGCCGGCGACGGCGACGCGGCCACCGCCGCAAGTGCAAGACGAGAGAGAGGACAAGAGGAAGAAGAAGAAGATTGCGGCCAGTGAGGCCGAGAGTACCAGCACTGGGATTGTTACCACTATGCCCTTGGATGATATGGATGACGACGACGAGAGAGCCATGTGATGATTATGTCAATCTGTCTCGCTCTCAGTCCAAGACTGAATTTTAGGTTTTCGATTCGCTGGAATTAGGGAAGAAAGGTGTTTGACGACGTCGTTTCAAGGGACACGAGGAGTTTTTTATTTTATTTTTCTGGCGGTGATTTATTGTGCGAGACTTGTGTTGTCTCTTCGAGAATTGTTGTTCTGAGGAACGTGCTTGTCGCATGAGACCGGGAGCCTTGGAAAATCAATGATAATGAATAATGATTAATGATACGGTGGACTAATTATTTATATTGCATGTTTTCGTGACTACTTCAAATATGTTCTGAGCCAGTAGGGGTGGTCTTTTCGATACCGAAAAACCAAAACCGCTCTGAAATTGCACCGTTAGTTTCGGTTTGGTTTGGTTAGGTTAGGCGCCTAGGCGGTTTAGGCCTCCCATAACACGGGTGAAAACCGGAAACATTGACGATGCCGGCCATAAATCTATTTAACCGTGATTACGTGCTGATCAGATCTATGAAATCTATTTAACATAAATCTTTTTAAAGGTTAGAAATGAATTGCCCAAAAAAAAAAAGGTTAGAAATGAAGAGGAAGATTAGAATAGAATAAATGAGCCAAAAGTGATGAAGTGTGTCACAAGGCTTCATGCAAATAATAATATATGTTTCTCCACATGTCCGAAAACAGACTTTAAACAATATGGTTTCTGTTAACAGTTAACTACATTGATCAGCAACCCTAACCGAATCAACGTATAAGGGGTCGTGTAAGCAAATATTTAACAGACCCCAGCAAGCAACAATATAATCCTAATTAGAGTACTAGACCACCCTGAGTCTTCACACAACACTCCCTATAGAATCTTGCAGAAAAACCTAATGAGCATCAACCCGAAAACACGCACACCAATCTTATTCATACTATACCACGTACAAACCATTAGCAAACAATGGAGCTCTTTCTCACACTTAGATAGTACTACTTAGATAGTTAGATTAGATCAGACATCCTTCTTCTATGACGGTTAAGTGTAACTCTCAAGTTTGGATCGGATGAAGTGACCATCTTGCTTCGTGGCTGCGAGCAGGCAGCTGTCTTGGACAACTCCGAGACATGGCATCTGGGACTCTCTGCAGGAACAGTATCTGTTTCCCGCGAATATCGGGACTTTCTGTTTGAATTTTGCACAATGGCTCTGAACCTAGCATCTGAGGAGAAACTCATTGATTGTGAAGCCGAGAATTGGATTGAGCTTCTGGTCACAGATGATCTCAAGCTTCTTGCTTTGCCAACAATTTGTCTTTCTGCAGCAGTTTGTCTATGTCGACTGGCTGCAGTGGAAGTCATGAACCGAGGCAAAGAATTAGAAGCATTTCCTCTACTTGCTTTCTCGGGCTTTCGAGGTGTTTCTATGACTTCCTTCACAACTTCTTTGGGACTAATGGGGGCCTCCTCATCTTCCGAAGGTCCATATGTGGTTGAGAAGATCTTTATGTTTTCATGTAACAGGAACTCAGCCTTCTGAATTTGATTTTTAATTTTCTGAGATTCTTCTTCGGCTTCTCTCATATCATTTTCAAGTTCCTTGGTCCTTTTCTCCTTTTGCTTTTTCAAGTCCTAAAGTAATAGCAAATATTTATGACAATTCACAACTGAGGAAACTAAGAAATATCAAGAAATGAGAGACAAAGTACCTTTGATATTTCCCTATTATTCTCTATAGCCCTGGCCCTCTTTGCAAAGCTCAAAGAACAGATTGTCTCCCCAACATCTTCTTCACATGGGCTGACATGCACGAGCATTAAAACCTTCGAACCATGACCTAATTAAAACATTTGGATTACCAGATAAATGTTGAGCAGTTTCAAGTCCAAATGATAAAGAAAGTGGAGATAATCATGTGACGTCTATGAGATCATTCTGCGTCTTAAGGTAACAAGTTGAATAGTCATTCACACATGCTTAACTTCGAATTTTCTGATGCCTACAGAAATTCAGCTTCATAAAAAGTTCAAAGACTGAGATAATTTACCTAAAGAATCTTTAAGGATCTGTGTGAGTTTGCTATTCCTGCAATCAAATATATTAAAGTCCATCAGATTCTAACTGAATTGGATTCTAACTAATTGACTTATATTTTAACTGATCGAATCAGATTCTAACTGATAGAGTCTAGTGGAAGTTAAAACCAACAACACATACAAGCTCACAGATCCACACACCAAAGAAAAAGTAAAAGGGAAGGCATTTAAAGTTGATAAGGAATCATATTCATCATACCAACTAACTTACCTGTAAGGCACATGGCCTCGCTTCCTTCTCAGAGCAGCAATAACATCCCCCAAAGCTGAAAGAGAAAGATTTATGGCCCTTCCTTCATCAAGTGTTAATCCGGTTGCTCCTGTTTTAAGCAATCTTTCACTTCCACCAAGATCAACCAACCACAGTTTGCTCACTTCCCTTTTAGCTTCCAAAGCATCTCCATGTCGGAATATGGTTATCCTCGTTAAGCTAGATATATGAAGCTAGAAAGATAAAGTAATTATCAACCAAAACTAATCCAATGCAAAATTGTGAGAAATCTAACTAGACCTGGAACCCACCAGTGAGACCTGCTAGATGTCTCATTCACATTAGTCCAAGCAGTAGATCTAACTCGCTTCCCCCGATTATACCACCATCTAGCTTTAGCAAAATCAAGAACCGGCACTTCTGTAAGACCCTCGATTTCTATGAATCCCTTGGTATCTGTTTGAATGCTGAGATTGCTGTAGTAGAATTGGCCAAACAAAAGTAAGCAGACTAATAAATGGCCTAATTACGAACGCCACTAAACTAAGAAGTAGTTACCATCTTGTTACAGCTTCATGCGCTCTAGGGGCTGTTTTTGGGGACAGTAGATCTCGGAGATTACCCATGTAAACTTCCAACATGCTCATCGAAAACGTTAAAGAAGACGAGCTATCCAAAGAGGCTTGACTGAAGATCCCTCTGAGAGCTCTAGGAATGATTCCTGGCTCCTCATTCGTGCCATCCTGCATTTAAGTCCATCATTCACAGAATTTTCTTCAATTAAAAAAATCAGCCACATAAAATGCAACAATTAACTCAATTTGAATTTCTTACTAACCATGGTAAATGTCTTGCCAGTGCCAGTTTGACCATGAGCAAAAACACACACATTATGCCCATCAAGTGCAGATCTGAGAATTGGTTCCACCTCAGCAAATACATCTTCTACAGAACATGAAAACATGAATCATGATAGAGTGACTCTTACTACAACTCAAACAATTTATAAACAATCAAACTTGCAAAACACACATTCTCATTCCACACTAACCTTGGCTAGTTTCTTTGGAAAAAACCTTATCAAACTCAAACTCCTTTCTTGCTCCAGAAGACTTGACCACAATCTTCTCTGATCCGGCTGAAAAGGGTTCGCGAATTCTTCTCTTGTCGATCACTAGGAATGGTCTAACTCGACAGAACACCCGAATACTGCCTGAACATCCATTTCACTTGCTACATTATACAAAAATACTAAAACCATTTCCACATCAAAATTAACAATCAAGGTAAATGTGGTTTGTGACCCTCTTTACCTTTGATGTCAATAATCTTATTCAAAGCTTCTCTCCTCTTCTCATCCCATAGCTTCAGCTTCAGCTTCAACTGTGCAATTTCTCCTAAAGAATCAATTGAAAAAGTCATACAATATTGCTCTATCAAAAATGTTAAATTCTTTGCTATTTCCTCACATACTTGAAAACTGAAATTCAAAAACTTTACCTTCAAGATTGGACATTGACTGCTGAAGCTCATTCTTTACATGCTCCGGGACAACGTTGACATCGGTACAAGTGGTGGGAAGAGGTGGTGAATCGGAGAAATAAGAAACCGGCGGCAAACCATCGATGGAATCCGGGTTTGACTCCATGGGAGGTGATTCTATGCACCCATTTGAATAAACTGAGATCTGTTCATTTTCAGCATTTTCAGTTGAAATGAACATTTCTCAGAGGAAGATGCAATATTGCAAAGAATATGAGAGAGAGAGAGAGATTTACTATTCAACAAACAGAACCAAAAAGCAGAGAAGACCCGGATATTTTTGTACTACTATTCAGCAGGAACCAGTAATTTTATTTAACCCAAAATTAGTACTTTTAATACAAAGCGAGTACAACAAGAATTGTTTATAATTGTGGAAATGTTACTGTTTTGTACCAGAAACAGTTACAGTCTAACAGACCAGACCCAGATAAGTTAATAATGAGCTAATAATGAAGAAGAAGCAGTTGATATAAATAAAGCACTTTCAAAGTACAAGAAAGTTTTGCAAGCAAAGTAAATGATGCTCAATCTCAACCTCTCACATAAAAGTAGCCAACAAAGCTTGATGATCCTAAAAACCTCTCACAGCTTCAAAAACTGAAAACCCAACAAGAAGTCAAGAACTGATCGAGAGTACAGATTTTTCAAAGAAGTCCTGGAAATATGGAAAACCCAGGTGGAAAAAGCAAGTGGGTGTGAGTTACTTCAATGATTGAATACTGTTTATTGACTATGATTAGGAGGTGAAAGTTACTGTGGTGAATAAAAAAATGGAGATTCTATTTTGGTTTGGGTGGTCAAGATCTAAAACTAAAGTAGTTTTTTTTCTCAGACAGAGGAGCGTGTGGAGCGGAGGGCTAGAGGGACATAACGCAGGTGCTTCTATTTAAAGTTTAAACCCCACCAAAGTACTGAACTCTTCAACCACTAAAAATTTCAGAAATTATGAAAGTTATAATTTCTTTCTTTTATCCTTTGTTTCTTTTTCACTTTTTTTTTATCAATTTAAAATATATTTTTTTCCACTGAAAACCAAGATTAGTACTTTTTTTTATATTTAGGACGTAAGTACACGCACATTAATATCTTAGGGGAGTCGAATCCAGGATCTCTCCTGAGTCAACCTTGGTATCAAACCACTACACTGGCCACTTTGGATACCAAGATACTACATTTTAGATATATAACAAATGTTTGAGTAGTTTCTGAAGTTGGCGACTCTCTAATTGATATGTATATCATTATCGCATACCAGTGATTCTTTTTAGCCCCCAAAAACTAATGTTTTTTCCAGATTGCAAAGGCATGTTTTTTCTAGTGTATTTAGAATCAATTAAGATGATAGTTTCAATCTAGGCCAATGTAAAATGTTGGGTTGTACTTGAATTCAAAACAAGTGAGAATTCGGATATATTGTGCATTAAGTCCTTGTCCCTTTCCTTTTAGTGAGCACTTGCAACAAATGTAACTTTTGAAAGCATAAAATTGGTCCATAGTTCAATTGCACACTTTGAATGATGATGATTGGAAATTTCTTTTCATTCTGGTTCCAACAGCAAAATATTGTCAAGCTGTAGTACGTGCTCCATAAACTGAACCTTCATGACATGTCAAGATTGTTCGGCGGAGAAGCAGGATCCCAACACCCTACAAATCGACTGATACCCTCTTCTTCAAGGGGATCGATCATGTGGGGTATTGGTTGCAATTACATGTCAGACTTACTTTCTATTGTGTGAAATCATTTTAATTAGTACTAGCCTCTCGCCATGTGCTCCGCACATGTCAATTGCCTTTTGAAAAAAAAAAAAACTGAAAATTGACAAAGCAGTTACCATACGTATTTTTCCCTTTTACTCTTTTTATTTTTTATTTCGTCATAACTAACCATTTCAGTTTTTTAACAATTTTACATTTTTGTCCCTCTTAAATTATTTCTTTTTTATTTTAACCAAGGACATTGTTGGGAGTTCAAAAATTTAACCATTCTTGTTGAGAGTTTGCTTAATTAATATAGAAGATTTCACAAGAGAATTGAATCTAAAACACATGATCCCAAAATCGACATCTCTCCAGAAAATCATAAAAACTACTCTCTCTTTTTTTTGGCTAATAATCATAAAAACTACTTCAAAAGAGACATCCAGAGGTTTGGATCAGCCAAGCGACTGTTTCATAAATATAATTTTACGTTAAACACAGATGATTACTATTAATAATTGTCATTAACATAACAAACTCAAACAAGCCTCGACTCCAAGTTTATACCAATACCAAACATAATTTAGAGACTACACATACATAAACCGACAGACACATGCACCCAACATACTTTGAGTGCTCGTCTTGACTGCGAGATAACAAACATACATTCGAGTTTCAAGAACGAAAAAGATATGACTGCTACTAAAGATAAACTGACACACACCCAACGACTATCCCTCCACATATGAGACTCGAGGCTTTGAGAAAGTTTATATTCCTTGCAATTCATCCCTGTCGATCAGCATCAAAGGCAAGGAAAGTCAAAATCATAGAATAAAAAGGAGGAAGAACAAAGAGTCTAAATCATTTGATATAGTGTACTGCAGCCAATTAGAAATGCACTATGCTTCTCACTGATTCATAACAAATTTTGAAAATGAATATAGAGTAATAGGCAAAATATCATTGTGATAATGTTAACATCGACCATACATAAACAACAACTTAATTTCCTATCTTGTTGTGTCCATTGTGTCAAATTTCAAGTCCCATGCATACTTTCCAAATAAAGATGAAATGGAGAGCTGACACCTTGAGCCAAAGCAAACAAAGGTAAAAAGAGTGAAAAAGAAACAGAGGAACCCAAAACAATTAAACAAGAAACTGCAACACCGATCTTGTTAAGACCCAATTATATAAGTCTAGGATATGATATGATATTTTTTAGGCTGCACCTAATACCTAATTTACACTTTAAAGATGAACAAAACAGAAGATAGGAAAACAACAAGCCATATTCATTAATTCCATCATACAACAGTAAATAACCATTATCTATGCATGTAAGTAAATAAATAAAATAAATTACACCGATCCTCCGCCTCCTCCTCTTCTCAAATCAAAATGATCTAAAAATCCTAACGAGGAAATTTTCCATAATAATTAATTAATATACATGAAAGGAGATGATCGATCGATCTGTAGCAGGTAATAACGAAAAAGAGAAATTCTTACATCGCTCGGACGAATCACCTTAATTGTTAACCTCGATCGTTTTGTTTCCTCATCATTATTTTTTTCATTAGCTGATATGCTCATGTTGGGCTACTGATTCGTTGATCTTACGTACGCTCCTCGATCATGTCCGAACGCCACCGCCAAAGCTACCATGCATGCTTGTAAAATATACGGAAAGCTTAACGGCCGCCTCTGTAGACATATCTATCTTCCATCGCAAGCCACCGCCACCGGCCTCGGTCGTGGGCTGTACGTAACGTCGTAACCCAATTCTTTTTCTTTTTGTGGAAGCAAGTTTTACTTCATGGAAATTAATTACGATTTTTTTTTCCTTCATGGGCATGGATGATGAGCTGGCGGCATTAATTATGACCAAATCAACAATTCAATGTGATTACCCGGGGACTGCATGCATGAATGTTCATCTCAATTCCTCAGGAGCCAAACACAACTTTCTAAAACAGAAATCAAAACTATGATCTGAATTAAGCTTCAAATACACGCTTAGGACTCTATAAGAAGTCTATATTCTGCGTTATAAATTCGTTTAGATCTGCCTTCCACCACTTTCTTGGCCATAAATGCATAGACTTGTAAGAATTAAAATCAATGCATGTTTAAGTAGTTTCTGAATTCAGCGACTGTCACCAGTGATCCTTTCTAGAGTTAGAATGTTTCTGCAAGCTAGTGACTGTCTTTGAAATCAGGATGACCTTCAGGTTTGTGTAACATTAACAGTAATAACAGTTGCTCATCTGAAAGATTGACATTAAATTGTGAGAGAGATTCTAGATTCTTGAAATTTAATTGCTTCATTCTTGCCCTTGTGAGGAACGTACATAAACGCTAATTTAATATCTACTACATATTTCGACAAAGTTCTGTTTACAATGAAACAAGTCTACAGATCATGCGCTGCTGAGAGGCTTGATGTTGAGATTCAGGATTCTATTCGCTCAAAAGTTGCAAATCATAAACGCAAATCTTCGAGTTTCTTTGCCGCTAGCATCATCTTGATGAATTTCATCTTGTATGAAGGAGCCACGCTATAAACAATGCAGTGTTCGACAACCTTTCTGACTATTCGTAGGCCTTCAAAAGCACCAATAGCGACAACAAGCCCATCCTGTTCATTATAACAGATTAAGAAACATTAAAATCATCACAAGTATAATACAACCATCAAAATCACAAAGGAGCACCAACACTTACGCCAACCAAAATATCGCATGACGTCACGGTTCCAAGTTCCTACATCCAAAAAAAAACGAAGTCAAAAAATTAGACAAACAACAAGCACATATCAGAGTGTGATGAAGCTATAGATGTCTGCATATATTGTCAAGTATTATTTTGTTTTAATTTTTGGGCTACGATGGGTTTAGATCATTTTATCCACCTTTATGGAGCTCTTCAGAACTTTCTGCCGCTCAACTAAATGCTCCTGCATGCACATAAAGGTAGAGAGATTAGAAAAGTGAGATATTGCATATCAGCTCCAGCATTACAAAGAGTCTTCAGTCTAAGTCTTCGCCAGAACATGCAAAGGCTCCTATTCGATCTGTTAACCCTAACCAACTGCCAAACCTTTATGTTTCTAGCATCTAACAAAATTAAGCTCTAATCACTCGATCTGTTACAAATGTACAACTTACGATACTGAGAAACACAAACAATGCTTCCAACACCTACCCTCGTGAGAACCCGAAATCTTGTGCAAAGCCCACCTTTACTATGACCGGTGTTGATGATTTCACATTCACAGTTCGGCGCTTTTATTATATTTATTGCCTGAAATAAAAATGGCAATGCGCTTAGCTTCAAAAGTCAAATCCATCATAAAAGAAATACTCGGAGGTGTCAATTTGTTAAAAGAAGCAAAATCATCATAAGGAACTTCTGCCAATTTAAGTAGAATTAAATGAACCTGGGCTTTTCATTGAGATGTAAATACTTTGTAATCAAATTAAATGTATGCGCATATTTTACTGCACACATATGTAATTACAATCATCCGACGACCAAAATTATATACTTACAATAGAAAACAGAATTTCGTTGAAATTAAGAACAAAAATAAATAAAGGGTTGTACCCGGGATGCAGGAATATTTAGTGACAACAGTTGAAGAAGATCCCTGGCCTTGCGAGCAATATCTGTGTCCTTAGTTCTGGTTGTTGAGAATGTCATGGAACTGTTAACCTTACACAATGAGAAAACAGCAATTTAGTATGTGCATCAAATGATACATAATTTGAAATAAACCACCAAGCAAACTAGCTAGCTAGAGTACGTAGATTTCACAAACTCAACATCTATCATGAATCGCAACATTACTGCATACCAAATCCAATTTGCATGAAATGTCATGCTCCTCTAAAGCAGATTTCACAATCGACCAATCTCTTTGCAAGTTAAATGCTGCAAAAAACAATGCAAAGGCTCATATAGTGAGGAAGCATCTCTCTTTTAATTACTAACAATAACAACAGTACTTCTATCAAAGAACACAAGAACAATAGTAAAAATAAATAACTCAACAATGGAACATACAGTATCACTGGAAATAAAACATTAAAAAAAATACAAAGATGGTTAAAAGAGGACATCATTTTGGCAAGCATGGCTAAATTTAAAGCATAAAGCTTTCAATGAACTTTCTTAGTATTTGGAGAACTAGTCTACCAAAATTGATCACAAATTTGATGTATAAGTAATCAGAACGAAGGAATTGAAATACTTAATCGACTGGAATGAACCAAATTTGAGAAAGGTACGTAGGGATATACGTACCTATGGATTTACTAAAGGTCTTAGTCTTAGAGAAAGAGATGACTTCGCGAAATCCATCTTCGACCTCCTCCGTCGCTGGTTTGATTTCGGGGGTTTCCCCTATGATACACGCCTCCGTGGACGATGATCTTTGCAGAGATGGCCGGATGGAGCCGGTGACCGCCATTTTTAAATAGCCGGAAAGTGAAACCGAAATAACTCCATGGAGGGGGTCATTTTATATAGGGTAAAAACAGATGAGACTTCTTTCTTCTGCGATGTGGGAATTCTCAACTTAACAGATGACGTTATCTTCTTTGCCTTTTTCAATTTTGACAAATCTACTATCATATATTGCCATTTATTTGTCAAATAATTTACTTTTAATGTGACCGACCCTATGAGGTTTAGCTTATAAGTATTAATTTATTCCAACAAAAAGAAAGAAAAAATGTGACCAACCGTTAGTCTTCATCTATTATTCTGATAAATACTTATGTGGCGATGACATATACTGTATTATTGTCCTCATTATTTAGTTGATTGGGCAAAACACAAAAGGAAACTTATATCACTAAACCAAATGATCTTAGACGATTATAGTTTCATGTAAGTAGTCGCCTAGGCCCTTTTGTACCATTATTCAGTTCATATGGAATGCCTTGGTCTCATTATGATCTATCACTTATAAAGAAGAGACTTATATCACTAAACCAAATGATCCTAGACGATTCATGATTTTTAGTAGCATTTCATTGAAAATTTTGACTGTAATATTAAGTTCAAATTACCTAGCCGAGAACTAATATAGTAATAAATAAATGACCTAAAACTACAAAATCAGCCAAACTTTTCAAGTATTTGACTACTATGCACAAGTGTTAAGGGAACTAGTGTATGTAAATGTAATGCTTATTAAGCAATTTGGGTGTTTGTTAAATGGCAGCTAGACGAACTAGTGTGTGTCTTGGTTTAGTTATTTGTTAATCAATGTGGGTTTTTGTTGCTGTTGTTGTGTTTAGTTGGGGGAATCAAGTATGCATTTGAAGCAAGGACTATTCAATGTAAGGAGATTTTGGTGCCATCAACTCTTATGACACTGAAACATTTAAATCCTGTGGATTACCAGAATCGACTTTTGACTGTACTAAAGTCAGTAAGGTTTGCTGTTTGGTGCTCTGCAAATCTAAATGTATAATGTGATCGATACCGATCGAACTGGATGTCCTACTTGAAGATAATATTGTCTTTTACAGGACAGTCAGTGAGTGCTACAACAAACTCATCCTGGAACTATCAGCTAGCAATGTCTAAAAGCAAAGCCCCAAAAACAAGCATTCAACCATGCATAGCCTGCAGTCCGAGTGGAGTTATCTATATATCTATCTTTCAGCTTTGATACCTCGAATGGTTCATGCGTTGTGGCCTCTTTTGAACCTTAGGGATGGTATCTGTTCTAAATGACTAAATGTCCAATTTATGAATACATTGCAATAACTAATGACTAAGCATTTTACTAATAGAAGTTTAATTTTCTCTACTGCTTCCACTCAAATTCTTTTGATTGATCATTATATGTGTTGCTCTTTGAGTAGCGTTGGTAGAAGAGACATTTTTAAAAAATTTGTACCAAATTTAAGTTAGCTGTTTATAACTTACAACTAGCAGTTTGTTTTATTATTCATTCAGTTCAATATATTATCTTGTAATTAGGTTTTATTCATAAAGATGTTTTTGGTGTACACATAAGTGTAGCAAATAAAAAATGATCTAACTTTGACTAATTTGTAAATCATAATTTTGATTGACATAAGGTAAAAAAAAAACTTTATCAAGTGAGCTTTAGGGCTCTATCCAGTAAAATTGACATAAGGTTCTCATTTGTGGCTAGTGACGCTTTCTTGCGTCAAACATTATTGACGACTTTGGTTGTCGGCCCATAAACATTTTATATAATTTGATATGCTAAAAAAATTGGATACCCTCTTAATGTTGTAACTTGTAAGTTTTGGTTAATACTTAATACAAATAATTTTGTTTGGTCAATAATACAAATAATTTGGTTAAGTTAAATTTTATATCTTTAAAAAGGAATTTACACACAAAAATGAGGGAAATTTGGGAGCTAACGTCTTTTTACCTAAAAAAGTTTCAATCACATCTCCAGCCGGGGCCATTTCGTAATTCAACCATATCTCTGCATTGTCCTCAGCTGGTCCCACACAACTAACCAATTGCCAGCGAAACGAGAGTCCGACCACGCGTACAACACCCGCGAGTATAGCTAGGTCCACGCTCTCCGTAGTTTATATGGTACCCAGAAAGACAAAATTACCCTCGACCAAAAACCCAAAAACCGAGTCAAAGGACTCGGCCACAATAAAATCGACACCCACACCCAAAATTTTCCACTCTAAAAATCGCAACTTACAAGTAGAAGAAAGAAGGAGCAAACGAGGAGCGTGAAATTCTTCACTGATTGATAAGGTCAGTTCTCAGTTTGGTAATTCCATTCCATTCGTTTCTGATAATTCGAAGGCTTAGTTTAATTTCGTGGATTGAATAAAGTGATAATCGCGTGTCTGGGTTGTTTTTCTGGATTTTGACGAATTAGAAGAGTTGGGGTGATCTGGTTGGCCAAATATGAGATGATCAATGAGTTGTTTCTGCTGTTTTGTTTGTTGGTGCTTCTGTGTTTTAATCTCGATGAGGTTTTGCGGAGCTTGGAATCTTTACTGGGTTAACCATTTCACTTAATTTTAATTGGGTTAGTTGTTGAAAAATTGTGAATAGATTGATGGGTTGCATGAAGATATTGACATAAAGCTACTTTTTATGGCTAATCTAAGTAGTGTTGTGAACTATTTTCAATTTGTTGGTGACACACATATTTATAGTGAGTTTTGGTGATTGCATATCATCAATTGTGGGTTTTTGGGCAATAGGGGACTTTACAGGTTGTTTGGTATTTGCTGCTATGTGTGAGTGAGGCGTAACTATCTAAGAAGTGTCATTTTGTTTTTTTTAAGAGGCAATGTTTTGGTTTATCAATAAGCAGTAAATGGAGTACTGGGTATGTGACATGAGAGAGCGATAATAGGTCGAATTGCCAAATTTATTCAAAAACATTTAGAAGCTCATCAACTGATCAAGATGAGAGAGAAAAAGAAAAGAGAAGATAACATTGAGAGCCTTCACTAACTAGGTTTTATGTACTCAATGGTATAATTAAGTTATGCATCCTTTTTATAAGGGCCAGTCATCTGCTGCTTTTTTACAATAACTGATCCAAGTCTCTGTGTCTAATCCGTTGGTTTCAGTTGCAGTTGCATTAGGTATTGATAGGGTTGTCAAGTTATTGATCATAGGTTTAGAGCTGGTCATTATAGATACTCCTTATCATGTAGAGTAAACAAATCCATTTTCTCATCTGGATATGTTATATGTATATTGATAAACTTAAATGAAAGACCAAAATTCTTGTGCTCATGGTATGTCTCTAGTGTATCAATAAGACCATTTGTGCTACAACTCTTGCTAGGACTGCATATATATTCAAAAACTGAGGTCCCTAGTTTTTAGGAAATCATTGACTTCCCTTTAAGTTTCTCTGTTGATCATTAATTTTTAGTACTTTCTCTTCTAGTTGTTTCTGCGATGCACCGAGTGGGTAGTGCTGGGAACACATCCAATTCTACTCGCCCTCGTAAAGAGAAGAGATTAACATATGTGTTGAATGATGCTGATGACAAGAAGGTGAATTATTCTGTATCTTTATCTTTATTTTTTGTTTAAATTCAGTCTAGTTGTTACAATATTTTTTTGAAGTATATGTCTTGACTTTTGTATCTTTTTATTTTTATTTTTTCAAAATATAAGTGCACAGATAGTAGTTTCTGGGTCTTATTGTAGTACACGATGTTTGAATTGTGAAATAGGAAATCAATGTGAGGCTAGTGTGCTTTTTTGTTGGTTGGCATTATTTACACTACTAAATGTTAAAATGTCTTCCTTCATGTAAATTGGTCCAAGTTCTGTGGGTATAGTAAAATTAGGGACCCCTCCATCAGTCCTCACCAAAAGTCAGTGTCTTTGTCATTTTGTTTTGGGTTCATGAACTACCAACAAAACCACAACTTGATATGCCATTGTTCTTTTGCACAAGGTAAAAAGTTCATCTTGAATGAAGAATGTAAGTGAAGTTGAAAAAAAGAAGAAGAAAAATGAACCTTTAAAGTAGTACCCCTGTGATTTTTCGTCAACCAAGTTCCTGTTTTGCTTTTAACATGAAGATATCCTCTCCGTATAGTTTAGCATTTTACTGGTGCTAAGTTATAAATGCTTGTGTTACAGTATTGAATGGTTTCTCTGTTTGCAGCATTGCGCAGGCATAAATTGTTTGGCTGTATTGAAATCATCTGCGTCTGGGTCTGATTACCTATTTACTGGGAGCCGCGATGGCACGCTAAAACGATGGGCTGTGGCGGAAGATGCTGCTACCTGCTCAGCAACCTTCGAGTCTCATGTGGATTGGGTATCCATTTTCCTTCCAATGTTTAAACCTAGTATTTGACAGGACTTACAATATGAGGTCATCTAGATGCTTAAATTATGATGGTTCTTATTTCCCACAAATAAATGATGAGAATTCTTATTTGGTCTTCAATTTTTCATTAAATTTTCTTCTCGTCTCATTTCAAGGTGGGTGGGGTGTCCAATAAGTTGAATCTTTTTCTGTGGAATTTGTAATTCAGTCCAATGAGCCTAGTAAATGATAGAAGGGACAAAGAAAAAAAAAGAAATTTGGAGTTGTTTACAATATCTAGTAGAGACTGTTTTTAAGTGACATTTTTACATACTCTGTAGCTCCCCCGTAGGCAGTTTTTTCACTGAACTTTATGAAAAACTGATATTGGAGTTTATGTCCTTCGCTGCATGCATAAGTCACAAACTTATACTTAGAGAGTGCTTCGGTTTTACAGGTTAATGATGCTGTTCTTGCAGGCGATAATACACTTGTTTCCTGTTCTTCAGATACCACCCTCAAGGTTTGTTGGCCTTAATATTTGCTGTTGGTTTTGTAACTTATACATTCTCTTTGGTCTGTTGACTGATTCATTTATTTATTTCTTGTCATTTTACTTGTTTGTCATTAAATTGCACCAGACATGGGATTGCTTGTCAGATGGAACTTGTACCAGAACTCTTCGTCAGCATTCTGACTATGTCACTTGTCTTGCTGCCGCAGGAAAAAATGTAATTTTCTTATCAAATTTCTGATCAAATAAATTAACTGCATGGATGAACTGTTCTTGTTGGTTCATTCCTGCTGTATAATTAGTTTCTGTTCAATTTTGGTAGCACTGTTGTGCTCGAAGGCATCAAAACTATATAGTGAGGAGTTCATTATATGATCCTTTTATTTATGGCATAGTTGTATCTGTAAAAGGCCCTGTAATTGCTTTTTGCACATGTTTCTGAGAGCATAGCTGCATTGCCCTTTGACTTCTCAAATTTGGAATAAGTTGCTGTAAGTGTTTGCCTTTGCTTGCAACCCACAAACAGGGAAATAATGCCTCTCAGGGGAACTGAAAATGTTTTGAGCCATATGAAGAGAAACTCTCACATGCAGTTGCATTGGTTTTTTGTCTTGGTGGTGGATTTTTTGGGGATGCTGCTAATAAGAAGTTGATTACCATTGGCATTGTGCAGTCTTTGCGGTTATTTGGTTTGTTTTCGATAAAACTGAACTACATAATTTTTGAATAGAAGAGGGGAGGGGAGAGGGAAGATTGTCTTTGAAGGATTCATATATTTGGCACCTTTTTTGGCTATATCGTCGAAACATTTTAGGGACGTTCACGCTAGTTTGATTAATCTTGATTTGGCTGGGAGTTATATTTTAATTGAAATGTTTCTGCCGTGCTTTTATAATTTATACAGTTGACATAGACAAACATCTTGTCTGTCTTTATTTGAATCCTTTTATTTTTAATATGATTCATCCTTTTCTATTAAAAAAGAAAGTTTCTGATCCTTTTATAGTGTCATGCATTTTAGAGCAATATTGTTGCCTCTGGTGGACTTGGAGGGGAGGTATTCATTTGGGATCTTGAAGCAGCCCTTACTCCGGTCTCAAAGTCAGGTGATTCTATGGAAGATGATTGTTCAAATGCCACCAATGGTTCTGGAAATGCACAACCGATTACAAGTTTACGCACTATTAGCTCTAGCAACAGCATTTCTATGCACTCAACTCAGGCACATGGATATGTTCCAATCTCTGCCAAAGGCCATAAGGAATCGGTTTATGCACTGGCAATGAACGACAGTGGATCACTTCTTGTCTCTGGTGGAACAGAGAAGGTATGGCTTGATGTTGATGCTTGGTTTTATGTCGACTTTGTTATGCTTTTCGTGGTCATACCCAAACATGTTTTTAAATAACCAGGTCTGGGTTGAATATAATAACTTTAATCTTCTAGTATGTGGTTGAGGCTAACGAAATAGTGTTAATAACTATACATCATATCCTGATTCCCCTTAGGTCGTGCGTGTTTGGGACCCAAGAACTGGTTCGAAGACTATGAAACTAAGAGGGCATACAGATAATATCAGGGCTCTGCTTCTTGATTCTACTGGCAGGTTTGTTGGATAGGTTCTTCATAGGCTACCTTGATTGAACACTTTATGACGATTTTTCATTTGTACATGAATTATATTTTAAGTCTACATAATTAAGCTTTAGGGTTGGATTTAATCCATTTAACTTGCATATAGTGTCTAATATTATTTTAAATATCTTTCATTGATGATACAGCACAATGCATTTCGCATGTTAGACCTTGATTTGAGATCAGAATGATTTATTCTTCCAATCGGATCTATACTATGTAGTGCTTTCATGCAATTTTGTTTGGTTTGTCGGTCATTGACAATTTCTTTTTGAATTCCTTTTGCAGATTTTGCTTATCAGGATCTTCTGATTCAATGATCAGGTTGATAACTCACGTTTCTCTTCTTTACCGATGCAAACACTTAGCATTTAGATGCAAGATGAATAATATATTTGCTTATGTGATAAGAATTGGTAATTTGGTCTTTTGTTCTTTATTCATCTTATTCTCTGTCTATTTTGTAGACTATGGGATCTTGGACAGCAAAGATGTGTGCATTCTTATGCTGTGCATACAGATTCTGTTTGGGCACTTGCCAGTACCCCAACGTTTAGTCATGTATATAGTGGTGGGAGAGACCTTTCTGTGAGTACAATTCCTCTTACAACTTAATTTCTCAGACGTCATTCATCCTTGGCTGTTTGGTATTTTTGCTCATATTTTGATACTCATTTATGTTTATACCCTCAGTTGTACTTGACGGACTTGGCCACAAGAGAGAGTCTTTTGCTTTGCACAGGAGAACACCCCATCCTGCAGTTGGCTCTAGATGATGATAGCATATGGGTTGCAACCACAGATTCTTCAGTTCATAGATGGCCTGCTGAGGGGCGCAATCCTCAGAAAATTATCCAACGAGGTGGTGCTTTCTTGGCTGGAAACTTGTCATTCTCAAGAGCAAGGGTGTCCTTAGAAGGATCTACCCTAGTAAGTACAACTTAGTTGTCTGTTTCATTAATATATCGCTCTAAGGTTCTTGTTCATTGGAGTGACTAGATTTTGTCATTGTTGTCCAGGTCCCTGTTTATAAAGAACCAGTCTTTACGATTCCTGGAACTCCTGGCATAGTGCAACATGAAATATTAAATAATAGAAGGCATGTCTTGACAAAGGTGAGGAGGGTGACTTTCTCATAGGTTATTTTGAATGTGATCTTATTCAAATTGTTGTCAAATTGTTTAATATTTCATGAATGTGATCTCATGAACCAATGTAACTTTGATAGGATGCTGCTTCTTCGGTGAAGCTGTGGGAGATTACTAGAGGTGTTGTCATTGAGGATTATGGAAAGGTAATTTTTTTTTTGTTCTTTCTCTCTGCACTAATATCTGACTAGAATCATATGATGGTGCTTATAGACTTGATGCTTCATCCGGAAGGATTTCTGAGTTTTATTTATTTATTTTATATATGTATAAATATGTATTTTCATATTTTGGGGAACATTATAAGCATTTATCCTTTTATTGTGTACCATACAGGTCTCGTTTGAGGAGAAAAAGGACGAGCTTTTTGAGACGGTATGCTTCCTATTTTACAATGATTTCAGCTTAATAAATCTGGTGGATTTTTACTGAATTACTGATATGCTTACTTCTTCAGGTAAGCATTCCTGCATGGTTCACGGTGGATACCAGGCTTGGAAGTTTATCTGTACATATGGATACCCCACAATGCTTTTCAGCAGAGATGTATTCGGCAGACCTTAATATTGTAGGGAAGCCGGAAGATGACAAGGTAGATAAAATCTTGACCTCATCTTTTCTTTGTTTGTTCTTCCCCCTCTTTCAGTGGGTTCTGGAAATTGTCTTACTTTTCATGTTTTATTTGGCAACTAATAATGTACTGCAAAAGTGCTGCACAACAAGTATACCTAACAGATAAAAAATGAAAAATAACGGAGTTTTTGTGTGAATTCAAAAATTCTTTCAAAAGGGTAGCCTTGAACACATAAGAGTTTGCTTCTCTCCTTCACAAGCTGTACTATCACTTCCAACTAAAAACATAAAAAGTACTAAAAACCTCTCTACCACTCTGTAGTTTCTAAATGAACGTACATTCCTATTCACCTCTGCATGCTGAAACTGAAATTATTGTGGCCCGAAATAGATAAAAAAAAATAATGTGTATGAGGTAACAAATTTAAGATGATTGGTATTACGTTTTTTTTTTTTTTTTTAATTATGGATTAGTACCTTCTCCTTAACAATCTATTAATGTACTAGCAATTCCAAATCTAGATACCTTATTTGTTTGCTTGTTATTTATTTATTTTTTAGTTTGTTAAAGAGACCTTTTCCCTACCCTGCCACAAAAGTGGTTTTACCAGAAATGAATATATCGGTTGAATTTAGTTCTCGTAATACTGCAGGTTAATCTAGCACGAGAAACTCTTAAAGGGCTCTTGGCTCATTGGTTAGGGAAAAGAAAGCAAAGAACTGGAATGCAAGCATCAGCAAATGGGGATGTGTCATCCGGAAAGGAAATTACTCCTAGAAGTATTACCCACTCAAGAATTGAGGTGGATGGTAATGCTGAAAATGATTCAATGGTCTATCCTCCCTTTGAATTTTCTACAGTTTCCCCTCCTTCTATCATTACTGAGGGTTCTCAGGGAGGACCATGGAGAAAGAAGATCACTGACCTTGATGGAACTGAAGATGAGAAGGACTTTCCATGGTGGTGTCTGGATTGCGTGTTGAATAATCGCCTACCTCCTAGAGAAAATACCAAGTAAATTTCTTATTTTCAATGTATCTTCCCTTGCTTTTGGCTGAAATTTTGATTTCTTGCTTGAGAGTAATAAGATCTCTCTACAGTAGACAGTATTAAAAAAGAAATACTTCCTGAAGAATGCAATAAACTTTGTGCATGTTTCATTTCTATTGTTACTTGTGTCATCATTTTCTTGAGAGATGCACACTCTAGCCAACTGTTCTTGCAGAAACTAAAGTTACTGAATAGAGCTATCATGACATATAGTAGAGAAGCCATTAATTCTTGATTCCTCTCTCTGAGGTTTCCCCGTCTTAATTCCTTTTTCTACTATTTCAACCTTTTTTTTTTCATTAATCGTTTTTTTCTTTTTGTAAGATTGTGTTCACATTTCATTTTGCTAATGCAATTCTGGTATTCTTTGGTAGACTTGTAATATTTGGGAGTCTGAAATAATTATCTGGTTTTGCATAATTACTTTTCTCCAAAATAAATTCTTTGGTAATCTTTTCAGGTGCAGTTTTTATCTACATCCATGTGAAGGTTCAACTGTTCAGATCCTCACACAAGGAAAACTAAGTGCACCTCGTATATTACGAATTCATAAGGTAAGTTTTGTATGTCATGGTACTTCATTCCACAATGATGAAAAATATTGTTCCATTGCTTTTATGAATTTTTTTTCATCAGGAGAACTTGATGTTATAGTAAAAAAATTGTTGAATGCTACTTTTCTTAAGAAATATTGTTTGGTCGACTTGATGTATTCTTTACAAACAGAAACTATTAAGTTGGGTCATTTTTAAGTCTGCCACAACAAATGCATTTTATTTATTTTTTATTTACTGTAGTCACTATTTAAATGAAGTTAATCTTGAAAACATAACTCACATTCACATTCAGATGAAAGGTTTGGGAATTGTGTATTATATATATAATATATTATTTTCCTTTTTTAATAAAGTTTATTTTGTGAAAAAGAATATATGTGGTTTGGAAATGAAACTCACTTTCCTTGCTTGGATATTTTACATATACACATATTTTGTTTCTGTTTCTGGCAAAGAAAATTGTTACTATAAAAAATGTGTTTTGGAAATGCAACTCATACTCATTGAACAGATGAATGTTTGAGGATTCCATCTTTTATATATATGTGAGTGTTCACTCTCCCACCCGTATGATCTTGTGCCTAGTTTATCTGTAAAATACCCTATGGTCAACTTTGTCGTTTGCTTGTATGTATTTACTTTACTAATTGGCATCTTGTGCATGGTAAACATCTAAAATACAGTATGGCAAATTAGTTTTTGTTATTTTGGCATGCAGGTAGTTGATAATTGTTTTGTTTTATCCTGAGGGAGATTTCTTGTGAGAGGGGGGTAGTTGTTTTCTGTTTGTATTGCTGTTTGTGTTCTCTGTTTTTCCCTTTTGTTTTTTGTGGTTTCCTCATCCACTGAGTCTGTATTCATCTTTTTTATTAATAAATTATGTTTCTTTTCAAATTTTTTTTTGGCATGCAGGTTGTTAATTATGTAGTTGAAAAGATGGTCCTGGATAAACCAGTGGATAGTGCAAATCCTGATGCAACATTTGCTCCTGGTCTTGCTGGAGGTCCAGTACAACTATCTGCCATTGGAGATGGATCTTTTCGGTCTGGATTGAAGCCATGGCAAAAGCTTAAACCTTCTATAGAGATATTGTGCAACAATCAGGCAAGTGGACAAACATCTTGGATGGATAGTCACAATAGATAGTAATTAGCAAATTAACTGTTTAATAGGATTCAGTAGGATTCTTCTGTAGTGCTTGAAAGTACAATGAATTGCAACAGTGTGATAGGGGCCGGTTATATATATACTCTTTCTGTCCTACTCAGCCTGTCCTGTTAAAAGCTCAACACATTTTTGTTTTGTATGTGCAGGTCTTATCCCCAGACATGAGCTTAGCCACAGTGCGGGCTTATGTATGGAAGAAATCTGAGGACCTGGTTCTCAATTACAGGGTGGTTCAGGGCAGGTGATTCTGCAAGACATTCTGGAGGTGAGGTTTTTGGGTTTTGTTTTTTGTTTTTATCTTTTTATCTTTTTGAATTTCATATGCACTTTTTCAGCCATCACAGACCTTTTGTAGTCAAAACGGGTTTTCAATTATTTCCACTCTTTTAATGCCTTCGTAGAAAATCATGAACTTAAGACCCAAAACTTTAAATTGTCTCAGTAGATGAAATATAGCAGGCTTTTCCATCGCTCATTTTACTGCTGTTAAGCATTAAAATGTCCATTTTGACTGTAGTTATTTGCCTGGCTGAACATCATGCTTTTATTATTGTCTGCAAAAATTTGACATAAATTTTATTATTTGACTATGTAACATGAGTGTATGACTATCTTATTTCTTGAAAAAACCAATATTGACTTGTCTTAATACATTACTATGTGTCTATGTTGTTCATCCTTAAAATACTGATATATACTATAGTTTATGCCCTCACTTCACTACCAAGATGGGGCTGTACCTCAAGCTTTGTTCTTGATATTTAAACTTGCAGGTCATAGTTTTTATTTGATAATGGGAAATATTGATTCTTCTGGGGCGCTCCCGGTAATCAGAACACTTGTAAAGTTTGCTAGCTGATTGATTACCGAATACATGCATCCTCCAACTTGCCGAGAAGGTTCTGGTTAGCATGTTCCTCGTTGGGCAGGTGGTATTATGAATTTTGAACTTCATCGCTGACATGCAAGCTTTGCTGGACGTTGCAAATTAGTAAATTGGTTGTCGGCATGCTGCAGTAGAAAAGAGTTTTTGACTGTGGATGAGAAATGAACAGAGCCGAATTAGACATATGATGATGAAAGTCCTGTAGATTTGTATTGTTGGTTATGATACCTAGCCATAGAATGTTTATTGTGAAGGGACTTTTTTTTTGGAAAACTTATTTCATGGAATAAAGCTGTTCCAGTCCCATATCCACATTTCGTTTCCTTTAACCTCCTTGTGTTGGATGAGAACGCTACTAAATTAAATCCCAATTTTGTCCACATTGGTATGAAATTTTTTTATGGAGAGGTATTACCTTTCTTATTACCGATGGCTCAGTGGCTTTGTTTTGTTTCACTTTCTTGGTCCGACAGGGATTTAGCTTTTCTTCATTTTATGCAGTTCTGTTTTCGTGTTCTTGGGGTGCCATGTGGTAGTAAACCCGATCACTGATTGGTCTGACAAACAATGTTGCGTAAACCCGAAGACGAACAAACAGAAAAACTCAAAAAAGTAACAAAAGACATGAGACATGAAAGGCCTTATTTTGAAGAGGGAATGAGAGGCTTGGGAGCTAGAAGAGATGAAGATGAGAGTCATGCTTTTGGATATGAATTTCGATTCTGGATTGGCACTACTTCCACTATTACCAGTCCATGAAGAGATTGTGGGTGTTATGCCCCATTACGGTTTAAGTTTAGGTGAGGGAGCTTTGAACAATCAAGTTCGAGTGTTTTTAGCCCTACGGTGAAAAAAAAGACCAAAGTTGGAAGATTGGAAAACACAAAAACCAAACTGGAAATTTAAAACACAGAGACCAAAAGTTTCAGTATAACAAGAAATGCAGTTGGCTCATCTTGACAACCCATGTTTAGATATGGATGGAGCTAGCAAACTATTGCACGAAAATAACGAAATGGATTGAGTGGGAGAGTTCCTGTAAAGCATTGAACTTTGAACTTTGAATTGGGTTCTTGCAAGCATTTTCTTGGAGGCTAGACAAAGGACGAAAGCCTTGCTTTTCTCGACTTCTAGTGCCGTATGGGACTCTGGGGTACAGGAATGACAAGTGATCGATGGGCCAAAGTGAGACGATACATTTTCTTCTCTTAGTTGACAAGTGATCTAGTGCCGTATGGGACTCTGGGGTTGGCCTTATATTGATGTTCTTTTTAGTTGGCACTTAGCAGGCCTCATTCTTTGTCATCCATTTACAAATGACGGCGACACTTTGGTATGGGATCCGAAATTACCATCATCTACATTTTACAAGGTTTGGTTTTAACTGATTATGCTCCTCTCCTCCCAGAACTGCAAAAGCCAAAGAGTGATGTGATACATGTGGCCAATTTACAACCAGAGCAAAAAGCAATGGACAGAACAACCCAAGTCTTTCCCTGCCACTCAGACCCACCTCAGGTAGAGTCCAAATTCTTGGCTAATAATTTCCATTTTTGCTCAGATTACCTTGTCCATCATTTATTTCACATTCTTTGTCCCATATTTTGCTACCAATAATTCTTACAGTAAATTAAAGCTCAAGACTTTGGTTGTGTTAGAGAGGCTGTATATTCCAGTTTGCTATCTGGGTCTCAAGTTTTACTTTTGTTACTATTTCTGTGTCAGGCTATATACATTCCAGTTTGCTAGTCTGGGTCTGCTTCAAGTTTCACTTTTGTAACCATTTCTGTGCCTTGTAAATTTTACGCTAAACACAAAATGTATGATTTTATCCGTAGAGTGGTTTAGGGGCCGAGTGAATTTAGTACTTTTTCCTTAATTTCTGTTCCCAAGTGCTAGTTTTTGAAGTTCCTCTGTTTCTCACTTGGTGAGTGAAGTGTCTAGAATCAGTCTTCTGCAATTGTTTGCAGAAGTCATGGCATCAGTTGTAGGTTTTGGGGGACCTCACTTTTTTGCATTAAGTTCCGAGAATAAGCCTCGGTTTCAAGTGCAAGTTAGGAGTTTAGGTAATCAGGATGCATCAGTTTTGTCTTCAGACTCAGTTGTAGTGAATGGAGCTTCGGTGGTCGGGGAGAGGGAGGGAAGTAGGCCTTTGGTTGATCAAGGGAATGGCAGGTTGAGGCATAAACTTAAGGAGAAAGAAAGGATAGAAGATGATGTTCTTGAAAGTTTGGAACCTTTGTGGGATGATGGGTATGGGACTGTGACTGTAAAGGATTATTTTGATGCAACCGAGGAGATGATTAAGCCTGATGGTGGTCCGCCTCGATGGTTTAGCCCCCTTGCGTGCAATCGTCCATTAAAGGATTCTCCAATTCTTTTGTTTTTGCCTGGTAATTGATGCCTGGACCAGTCACCACATATCATGAATCTATAAGTTACTTTAATATTGGAAATGTGATTTTCATACAAGTGATATCCACAGATGGCTAAACTTGAGGAAGAATGAATGTTTATGTATCAGATGGGCTGAAAATTTTGAGATGAGTTTGTTAATGAGTGAGAATTATATCAAAGAATGTTGTATAATCATTTGGTGTTGATGCATACAGGGCTGGATGGTACTGGGTGGGGCCTCATTTTGCATCATAAAGCTCTTCAGAAGTAAGTTCGATAACTCTTACCCTCATTATTGATCACTATGCTTTTGTTGCTCAAAACTCCACCCCGGAAATAGCTGTCCTTGTTAGAGAAATGTGGTATTGCTACATATCAGGTTTCGCTATTTAAATTCAGGTCCACTATTTGTTCTGATCTATACTTCCTTGAAAAATGCAGGGTTTTTGAAGTTCGATGCCTGCATATTCCTGTTAATGATCGAACACCATTTGAAGGTCCCTTAATTTGTAGATTCCTTATATACTTATATACTTATGTACGCATGTATATAACTATATATGTATGTAGTTATCTACATTCTTTACGAATTTATGTCTATACAACAGAATAATTTCTTGAGTTATGAAACTGCCGATGCTTGGAACTGCAGTCCTATATTTGTTACTGCTTTTAGCTACTTGGTATTTTGCATATGATCTTACTATTTGTTAAACAATAGTTACTTTTGATTTTTTAAATGTGTCTTAAGCACTAATGGATTTGGTTGCTTGTATCCTCTATCTAACAATGCTGATTTTTTATTACTTGTAGGATTGACTTTTAGTACGCTTTGTTGCCACTTTATTTTCAAATTAGGTGTTTGGTGTTTATCTTGAAAATTGAAGGGCATTGGCATAGTTTATGACCACAAAATAAGTCGGCTATAAATTTTAAATTGCAACATTTATGTAATTGAGAAAACTCCAGTTACCTATATATATATATATATATTAAGAGACTAAACTGGTTTGTAACTTGTAAGTGGGGGTTTGTCTTATGCTTGTTGGTTGCTAGACCAACACTTGCTTGAGTTCTCCCCTCGCCCTGTGGGCACATTTATACCAAACCACAATAGGGCCTTGCTTGTTGAAGATGTTGAGTATCATCAAGCTACACAATCTTGTCAATACACTTTATTCCCTTATTAAAACATTCAATCCTTGAAACTATTAAGTGACTATGGATATCTTCAAAATTTCTGCTGTATTGCTGGATATTTTCAAGTCCCTGAGCTATACACTTTTACCTATGCATCACATGCTTGCAAGTTTGATTCAAACTTTTGACAATGAGAATTTGCTTCAGTTTTATCTTCTTGTTTTGATAAGATGTTTCTATCAATCAATAATTTTATGGGCTTACATTTATTAGGGCTGGTGAAATTTGTTGAAGAAACTATTAGGCTTGAGCATGCTTCAAATCCCAGCAAGCCAATTTATTTGGTAGGAGATTCTTTTGGAGGATGCCTATCACTTGCAGTTGCTGCACGTAATCCTACCATTGATCTAGTACTGATACTAGTCAATCCAGGTTGGTTTCATACTTTCATGATTTATATTCTTATTAGTTTTATGAACTTTGGTTAACACACCAAGTCAGTTTGAAATTTTTGGTGTTTTATTGTAGCAACTTCAATTGAGCGGTCTCAGTTGCTACCTCTGTTTCCAATCTTGGAGGCTATGCCTGAAGAGTTACATATCACAGTTCCCTATCTTCTCAGCTTTGTTATGGGTACGTGATTTGCTGCTCCGGAATCTAAATACACTTTAATATGGGGAGAAATCAGACGAGCCATTTCTAATTTAGCAGTTCTCTCTGCTTTGAATCCTGTCTTAAGATAAACTGAATTACTTTAGTCTGTGAAATGTTTATTCTCTTAAGGTGTTGTTTCTGTAACCGTTAATGCTTGATTTTCTTTGAACTTGATTGCTATGTTCTTGCAAGCCTGAACCCTGACTAGTTCCCCAAATTAATATTCTTGCATCATCATTAAATTTCATCTTCTTATATTAAATTCTACGTTTACAAGGAGCCATGCTTATTTTATTGAAACCGGTTCTAAGAAATTTTAGATGTCAATTTTCCTGGAAATTTCATGTGCGTCATGACCAGGAACAAATTCAGCAAGTTTCAAGTTTCTCTTGTTTTTAATCACAATTACACGAGTTCTGATGTTTTATTTAATTTTTCATGTTATCAGGTGATCCAACAAAAATGGCGATGGTTAATGTCAAACGTAGGCTTCCGCCCAGTTTAAAATTTACACAAATGTCTCAGAACCTCACTGCTTTGCTACCATGCCTCTCTGTAAGAAGCATTTGCATTTATGTTTGTTGAACTTTGTATTTTTTCCCTTCTTGGAATTATTATTTTTTTGCTCTGTTTATACACAAACTTTGTATGTTTGTTGAACTTTGTTTTTCTTTGCATTTATGTGTGTGTTTCTTTTAAAAAAAAAATTTTATTTCTTTTTATTATTACCTTTTTTGATTTGTTTATGCATGTGTTGCTTATCATTTACCAGACATTTTTTAAATTAATCTTCTGGATTCACGCCAGAGTTCTTTTCCTTTCCCTGCTATTGATACTCATATCAATAAAGAAGCATGTGGTCACTATTCTAGGAGATGTGCTCACTGTTAAAGCAGATTATAAATTTTGAAAGGTAAAAGTAACTAAAATGATGCTCATCTTGGTTGAAATTCAAATCTTCAAGGCATGAGTACAGGCGGTATGAATAATTTATTTCTCTACCTTTCTTTTAAACATCTACTTACTGTCAACATACGGTGAGGCACATTCCCTTTTTCTTGATATAATTGTTGAGACTGCTGCATTTTGCTCTGAAACAGCGTAATGTTGAGAAGCTTAAATATTGAGCATCACTGTTGACAACAATGCTGAAATTCTTTCTATGACTTAAAAATTAACATTGATTACCTTAGAGTCTTAGACACTAAGTTTAAGTTTTCTGCCCGAGGATTGTACACTATAAGCATAGGCATAACAGATGCACATTTGATACTTTATAACGATCTCTGCAGTCTTTAGGTGATTTTTGCAAATTATAGTCACAGCTAGCACGTCATCTTGATTGCTTACAAGAAAATGGTGGATAAGGATGAATGTAGTTGTTTTTTTTTTAACTTGTGCCTTATCATCATTGCTTTGGTTTTTGTATAATTTACTGCTATTATTGAGATATATACAGTACAATAATTTGGGATGAGGGTTGTACTTTATCGTCTATGTCCTTACTTATACAATTTTCTTCTCAGTCTTTGGCCGATATTATACCGAGGGACACTCTTCTTTGGAAGCTGAAGCTGCTCAGATCAGCTGCTGCTTATGCAAATTCCCGTCTCCATGCTGTTAAAGCTGAATTGCTTGTGTTGGCTAGGTTCTTACTCGCTTTCCCTGTTGTGGTTCTCTTGTTTTTCATGGAAAAATGATATCTTTTCTTCTCTCTTTTATTTGTCCCTTAGCTTCATTATCATTTTATAATTTTATGCCACTTTTCTAGCCCACGGTCTTTTCTCAAATTGGATACTGGATATTATTTGGGTACAACTGATACTGCTACATTTCAGTGGCAAGGATAACATGGTTCCTAGTCGAGATGAAGCGGAACGACTAAAGAGCTCGTTACAGAACTGTACAGTTCGTCACTTCCAAGACAATGGACATACCCTATTACTGGTAAGTTAAGATATGTTTGCATATTACAAAGCCTGGCAGCTGGCATGGTGCTACTGGATTCTCTGTTATCTGTCATCATGAATACAAAATTGGTGACACCTATTTAGATGTATTTAAACTGAATAGACTTCTGTGATACTGTTGAACTGATTAAGGTGAGTTTATCTTGTATGTTGGCATCAATTTGTCTCCTTAATAGTGGTTCATAAATTATGATCAAATTGACAATCAAGGTGTACACGATGAATTGCTGGATTTGGTTTTAGTGTTTCTTTTTTTCAATATTGTTTGAATTTGCAGTTTGACCTCAACACCCTTTTGTTAGTTTCAAGTTTCACAATTAACAAGTTGAATGAAAGCTCCAGTCAAAGATTGAGTTTTGACTTGAAGAATTCTCCGGGGATATATCAATGGGCCCATCTGTCAATAGATAGCTGAAAACTAAATTCTGGGACAATATATGTATATATATATATATTTTTTTATTATTTCTTTTTAGTTTAATTTTTTGCTATTATGCAATCTTCTTACTATTTTGTTGTTTCTGTGCTGTAGAAAGTTATGCTTTTTGGGTGCCTTTGCCTTGTGGAAATTGACTACACTCCTGTTACCATGTTACAGGAAGATGGGATTAATTTGATGACAATTATAAAACGTACTCTCAAATTCCGCCGTTCGAGGAAGCATGATAGTGTCTCAGATTTCCTTCCTCCTAGCATGACAGAATTCAACTATGCATGTGACGAAGAATTCGGGTAATTTAGTTGAGCAATCTCTGTCTTCCTTTCCTTTTCTGTTTGTTAATCTTTGATGGTAAGCTTCCAGAGATGCTACTTCTTCAAGGTTAATTATGGACTCCAATTTTTTTCTACTTTGTTTTTTGTGGTTAAATATTAATTTTCTAAGGGAACATGCCATGTATTTATATAGCTATTATCTGAGTTTTGTTGGAAGTTAGGAATGCGTTTGATATGTACTCAATATACTTAATTGAAGAGTTTTTGGTGAGGAGAAGCTAGAAAATAAAAATCGTAGTAACAAATCTGTCTCGGATCCAACTGTTTCAGGTTGTGGATTCTCTATATACATTTTCATATATCAATTAACTGTAACCTATATGAGATCATACAGCAATTCCTTTATAACCCATGACAGCCGTCCTGGTCTCCAGAAAAGGAAAAAGAAAATTGCTACTTAGACCTAGGATCTTATAAGCAGTCTAGATGCATCATGTATGGGTTTCACTTGCACCTTACCTGGACTAGGCTAAGTTGCATCTAGTATCTTTAGAATATATGGGCCCAAAGCTGATACTAAAATAACTGAATGGCAGATTATTACGCTTTGCTGCTGGTTCTGTTGCTTTCTCAACATTGGAAGATGGAACAGTAGTGAGAGGTCTTGCCGGAGTTCCAAATGAAGGACCTGTCTTAATTGTTGGTTATCATAATTTAATGGGATTAGAACTGTTTTCTTTAGTTGAAGAATTTTTAAGAGAGAAGAAGATAATGGTTCGTGGTTTAGCGCATCCAGAACTGTTGTGGGGGAAGAGCTCAGCTGATTGGGACGTGATCAAATTATTTGGTGCATTACCTGTTACAGCAAGAAATCTATTCAAATCACTTTCATCAAAATCACATGTTCTTCTGTATCCTGGTGGTGCACGTGAAGCTCTCCATTACAAGGTGTGCAAACTGCCAAGTCCTCTTAAGAACCATAAATTTTAAAATGGCAGTTTCCTTGCCATATATTCTATCTGCCTGAAGATTGTCTGATTTTCAAACAGAATTGTTTCTGTGGATTTAAATATATAAGATTGCCTAGCTAGATGATTGAGGTTGTGCTCTGCCTATACGAAGTGTTTCACCAGTGTGTCTGTATGCCTTCTATGTAGGTTTTTTCATCTACTTGTATGTGTGCATAGTGGGTTTGTGTGTTGATTCCATGATTCATGATCAAGCATTTAATTAATTACATTTGTCGAAGTGTTGAAGTCCTGATCAAATACTTTGGATTCAATACAGAAAGCTTCCTCGAACTTTGAAAGTATTACATAACTAACAAGATGTTTATTATAGGAGATATATACATTCCATGCAGACATTGCAAAATTGCGTGTGTGTGGCTGCACATTTGTGTGTGAGCTTATCGAGACATTTTAGAATAACTACGAGAGGAGGAAGAAGCCACATATGTGCATGTGAATTTGTTTTCAGTGTATTTGGACAAACAAAGGAACTCCGTACTTTGCATGTTTTTATGAACATTCAGGGTCACAATGGAAATGCAAATAAAAATATACAGAATCTCTTTGTTTATGTGGAGTTATTTAAATATGTTATAGTTTTTGTTGCGCATGATGATATGATGTTTTTATAATTGGCAGGGTGAAAAATACAAGTTATTCTGGCCTGATCAACCTGAATTCGTCAGAATGGCTGCACGTTTTGGGGCCACAATTGTACCATTTGCAGCTGTAGGAGAAGATGACTTAATAGAAGTAAGCTTGTGCAACTTCTACCCCCAAAATTTTCTTAGTAAAATTTAGGACCTTTTCTCAGGGTCTATGATAATTTTATGGAATCTCAGACACGGTGACCTATAGCTCTTATTATACTTTTCTTAAAAAAATTTCCCCTAATACACCACTTCCCTGAAAAAAGAAAAGAAAAAGAATATTACCAAACCAAGGCTGTTAGGTTGGAGACTAGACATACGCTATGGCATCTTCAACATGTATGATTAAATTGGGATCCAGTGCGATTCTTTAAAATGGCAAATATTAGTATAACCAATGTAGTAATGGTATGCACATTGCAGAATTTAAATCCTTCAACCTAAATACAAGTCTGTATAAATCATTCATACAGATTCTGTCAATCCTTATGTTTCACTTTCATGTTCTGTTTATGATAGATGGACTCTAACTCCATGTTTGTATTCTCTTCCGTGGCTATAAACCATCTTCTTCTTCACCAAGAATAATAGACATCAATGTTTTACCGTAACTGTAAACATCTTATGATGTACTTTGGAATCTATGATGAAATATAATTTCTTTATTGACACCTCCTCCCCCCTCTTCTTTTCCTTGAGCTACAATTTTGAAGTTAACATTATACTTTGGTTCTTATTTTGGATGTGGCAGTTGGTTCTTGACTACAATGACATAAAGAAGATCCCTGTGGTGGGTGACTATTACACCGATGCTAATGATGATGCTATAAAATTGAGGTAAAGATATCCTGAAAGACGATCTAAATTGATGCTTTAAGTAAGTATAAATTCTCTTCTATTAACAAAAATGTGGTCTGGTTATAGGGAGGAGACAAGCGGTGAAGTTGCCAACCAAGACCTCTTCATTCCGGGAGTTCTGCCCAAGTTACCAGGCCGCTATTACTATTTGTTTGGGAAACCCATAGAAACAAAAGGAAGGGAAGAGATCCTGAAAGACAAAGACAATGCAAACAAATTGTATTTGGAGATACAATCTGAAATCGAACAAAGTCTAGCATACTTAATTAAGAAGCGAGAGGAGGATCCTTACAGGAATCTTATTGACAGAACAGTATATCGGGCACTATATTCCCCTTTAAATGAAGTTCCAACATTTGAGCCTTGAAAAATTGGTTTTGAGGAGCAAGCTCTTCTTGCTTTTATTGTCCAATAATACAAGTATTTCCCATGGACAAAGATGACGCTGTGGCCAAATTAAAAATGTCATTCTTTCTCTGGATACTGATCAATCTTGTGTTGCAAACTTGCAATGGGGTCTCAGATGAAGCAATTCTAAGTGCCTGCAATTACTGTAAAAGTATGTTCCCTTTACAAGGGAAGTGACTTTGTGTATGTATATTTCATGGGAGGTGATGGTGAACTTTAGGAGTTTATGGGCAACATCTACACAGTAGATGATATGTATATTTCTTTTTCAACCCTTGTCTACTTGGATACTGTTCATAGCTTAATATGTAATACTGAACATCAAAATACAAATGTATGATTCTCATATATCACTGTAATTGATGAACAGTGCAATTTCATTATTTGATTGATGAACAGATCATGATAGTTTATGCATACATCTTCGTACATGTTCTGCTCACCAACTGTTAAAATTTATGGCAGTGGCAATGTTTAATTTTTCGAGAAACTTTTGATGCGTTTGGTATACAGAATTTGCAGGATCAGCCTTCAGGCGTGAGAGTTTCTTTGTCACACAGCCAGATTTGTATATCTACCATGAAAATAGTCGGCATTATCTCTATAGAATGTAAAGTACCTTCTCTTTATTATATTCTGCTGACACAAGAATGAAGGAATAGGAAAATTGGGTGTATTTGGAATTCATAACACACGGAATATATAAGAGCTTAATGGAGGTCTCAATCCATGTGTGAGCAGAACATGATTCTTCAGATTTTTATGAAGGCATGCAGAATCTGGGTTTGGCCAGGGAAAAGGGATAGAATAGATCCGTGACTGAAATGATATCTTCAGGGGTAAACTGGAGCCACAATTCTGGCCCTGGTAGCTTCAATTTGTATGTTGTTTGATTTTCTTTATGTAATATCTATTCGAAATGTAATATTTTCGTGTAGCTAAAGTTATTCTCTTTCCTTTATTATCTAATGGAAGCAATATGTATTCTGAATGAACAGTGAAAGGCTAGCTCATATCGATCAGTAGACAATGGAGGTCACAATCCATGGATATTTTTGGAGAATATGATTCTTTCAACATTAATTATTACTTTGGCAATGGAAGAAGCATAAGTGATAGAAAAGTAAGGTAGCTAGTTGTTCTATTTATATTCAAGGACAGGCTTCAACATGTTGCAAGTGAGAAACAAGTCCTAGCTTGAGTTCCAAGGCAAGAGTAACAGAAGTTCCAAACTTGAAGCAAATCAATGGCTGGCTATGACTACGGCACCTACAGACCAGTTTACACTACCGGCGGCCAGGGAGTTGGAGGGTACACAGACCAGTGGGGCAAACCAAGGTATGCATCTATTGACGATGATGAGTGCCGCACGGTCATTGTTGATGCCGACGGTACTAAAAGAACAATCCTGGGTTGTACCCCCCTCCATAAACCAGAAGCCTATGTTACCAAAACTGAGACTATTATTGAAGAGCGTATTCTCACACCCTCATTACCTTCATACAGGCACAGTTCTCACCCAGATGTTGTTGAGCCAGTGAGAGGCTACGGCTATGCTGATGATAACTCATGGCAGCGCAGGCCCACCAGCCCCGTCAGAGGTGGTTATGGTTATGCTGACCAAGCCTCTAGGATTGCACCCTCCAACGGCGTAAACTGGCGCCAACAGTCTCATCAAACCGGGCATTACAGTGGCACTTCCGGAGGCTATAACGACTATAATGACTACAGCAACAAGCCAACGTACAAGAATAATGGAAGGAGTGACGACTATGATGACTACAGCAACAGGCCATGGAGCAAGAAGAGTGAAATCCCTGAAACTAACAGCCGGGGACCAGCTGTTAACAACCGGGCTAGGCCAAGCCGTACAGCATATTCTGCTACTGCACTTCCTGTTCGCGGCGATGGCAGGCTCAGCATTCCGACAGATGACATGGAGAGGGCACTGCACTACTTGAAGGAAAGTGCAAAGACTTCACCATGGCCACGAACATAAAATTCATATTCGCAAAACTATGTGTGTTCATCCTAATTAATGGTTTGGTCTTCGTACGCACTCTAGCTACGTACTCTTATATATCGATCTGTGTGTTTAATTTATCTGCTTCTGTTTAGCCACGTACCTGCATGGTAAGACATTCTGGTGTACTCTTTAATTGTAACCTGTGTTGATGGCAAGTATGCCTTGTGAAATTATAATAAAGCATTGTAGCAATTATGCCTATTATATGCATCGGTTCAAAGGTTTATTATATGTTCAGTTTTTTTTTTTTTTATGGAGATTAAGATAATATTATATGTTCGGCTTTGTATGAACCTGATCATAGAGATTAAGATAATATTTGAAGTAAATGTTTTTTTTTTAATGAGAAATCCACCCAAGAGAACATTGTTCACATGTTTTTTAGATTTTATATGTGGGTGCTAAGGAAAACCTTAGAACATCATGTAGCCAATCCATGAATTAACATCCTTGGAGCATTTCAGCAGGCAAATCATAGATTCTTGTTCGATGTTAAAGAATCTACTGTGTCGTTTGCACCAGAGATATGCCAATAAGTTATTGTAACCGTTTAAATGTCCTTACCAAAGGAAAGAGTGAAAAGTTTATGTGAAATCTAAGTTTTTATGTACTGCTGAGAAAACTTTGACAGTTAAAACTCATAATCAAACTTACTAAGCTCTCCTAGGAGATCAAATCAACGCAATGTTAGCTTTCCAAATCTGAAAAATGAGAGTGTATCTTCATTATTATCATTTTGAGTTTTCAAGCAGATCATGCATGTGAATTTTATATAAAAATTGGTTATTCTCTGTCACCTTCCTACTCCCATGGCCAAACCAATTTGGTGAAGGCCAATTAATTCATCAGCTGTCGAAAGCCATCTTGCTTATTTCTGTAACTGTGTAACATATATATATATATATATATATATGATAAGGTATAGTTTTCAGTATATAGGAAGGTAGTTTTGGAGACTAGTGTTTTAGACCATGGAAATGAAACAAAATCTGATTTCTAAATCCTACTGTTGTCAACCTTTTCTTGTGTTTTTTTTTTCTTTCGAGTAGAACCTTTTCTTGTGGTTTTAATGATGAAGATATTGAAATCATATATAACCCACTAATACCAACCTTTCCTCAGCAGCACTATCAATCCTACCAGAATCCATAAAATGATATCAATCTTAAATAAGATATTGAATTGCAAGGCAGGAGAATCTCCCTTTAGTAAAGAAAATTTAATGAAAATCTAACATCAAGATGAATATTAGTATATAAGTACGGACTATACTAATGACTTACACCCAAAACAAAAATGGCTCCAATACAAGTCATGTGTGCAACTACATTGGCCATACTGTTGTACATGCTCACTTCCACCTATGGTTTTAGCGTCCAACTCACCCCGATCGATTCAGTTCTCTTCCCAACAAATCTCACTCTGGAAGAGAGGCATCTCCTAATGGCTTGGATATCAAGAAACCGAGTTCTTAATCTCATGTCCAGAACAATCAACTCATCAGAGGAATTCAGGCCAAATACAATAGAAGCTCACATTGGACGTGCTCTAAGTAACTTCTACATATCGCGGATGGTCATTGGCTCACAACTATATTCACCCTTCTTGGCTGTGGATACAGGCACCGATGAAACATGGGTTCAGTGTGATGAATGCCACAGTTGCTTTCCTGTCAAGGGAGGGAATTTCAGACGCAAAGGATCCTCATCATACCGGAATTTGAAATGCAACGACCCACTTTGTGTTCCCAAGCTATGTTCTAGTGATGGTTTGTGTCTGTACAAGAATACCTTCTATGGCGGTGGCATTTCTGAGGGTTGGGTTTCAACAGACACCTTCACTTTCAAAGGGCCTCACTTAACAACTCTAAAATTCCCAGTAGCATTTGGTTGTGCCTATAATAATCAGAACATCCGTTTCGGTCAAAACTATGGACCTAACAATGTGATAGCCGGCATCTTTGGCTTAGGGTCAGGACTGCGGTCCTTGCTAAAGCAACTGGATAGTCAGACCAACGGACGCTTCTCTTATTGCCTACCAGCATGGACAGCTCCAAAGGGAACTTCAGCATTCTTAACTTTCGGTAGCGAGGCAACAATAAAAGGAAAGTCTCAGACAACCCCCCTAGTGCCTGTGCCCAACATTCCTGCTTATAATGTCAAACTATTGGGTATTAGTATTGGAACAAAGCGGCTTAGTATTGATCCAGCGCTGTTTAAGCTGAGAAGCGGCCCTAGTGGCGGGTTTTTCACAGACTCAGGTAGTCCCTACACTGTTTTCATCAAAAGTGCATATAGGATTCTGAGACAGGAAATGGTGCAGTATGTTATGCAGCATTATAGACGTAGTCCTATTGAAGAAAGGGAAGGTCCTCTCGACCTTTGCTATAAATCATCACAAGGGGGACATGGTACTTTACCAGGAATGACATACCACTTGGAAAAAGCTGACCTTGTGCTGGATTCTAAGGCTGTGTTTGAACCGATTGATACCTCTCTCTGCATGGCTATACTTCCTACTGGTGATCAAGGAGTAAACGTGCTCGGGGCGTTTCAGCAGGCGAATAATCGGTTCTTGTTTGATGTTAAGCAATCTACTATGTCATTTGGTCCAGAGATATGCATATAGGTTTCACAAAAGATTGTTATGTCTGTAGTATGTTATGTCTCCCAGACATTGTTCTTGTTATCTATTGAGTGTTATTACAAACATTCAGATTATTTTTCAAATAAAAAACAAAAGAGAAAATAAAAGTATGAGTTATATATATGAAAGGATGAAAAGAAAAATCAAACACAAAAATCAAACCAAAATATTAAATATAAAAGAATGGAAATCAAGGGACAATATGACTGTTAAACGAAACGTGGGAACATCATAACTAAAGGAACTATTAGTTTCCTCCAAAACCAGAAAACTTAATGATCTATATTGCTTCTTTAAAGATCATCATTAATTTTCATCAGGTATACAGCAGAAAAATCCTACCAGAATCCACATTCCGATATAAACCATAATTAAGATGTGAACGCATGACACTGGAATCACCTTTTAATGAAGTAAATTTATTGCATATCTAATACATCAACATATCTACATAAGTTTATATATAAGCACTGTCTCTACAGATGAGTTACTCCCAAAGCAAAAGAAAGAGATTAACTAGCTATATATCTGCAGCAATATGTTGACCGTTCTCTGGTTCATACTCACTTCAATCTTGCCCATTGCAACCAGTAGTTTTAGCATCCCCCTCATCCCAATCGATTCAGTTATCCTCCCAACGAATCACACTCCGGAAGCAAGGCATCACCTACTGGCTGAAATATCAAGAAGTCGAGCTCTTAACCTCATGTCCTTGAGTTCAGCAAGAGAAATGAACCCAAAAGAAGAGTTCATGAAGGATGTGCCTAATACAATACAACCCCCTATTTTTCGAGTTCTAAGTAATTACTACGTAACTCGAATGGTCATTGGCTCACGACTATATACAGCCTATTTAATGGTGGATACAGGCAGTGCTGATACATGGGTTCAATGTGAAGGATGCAGCAATTGCTTTACTGTACAGGGAGGAAATTTCAAATATAGAGAGTCTACAACATACAGTTATTTACCTTGTAAGAACCAACTGTGTGTGCCCAAATTATGTGATAGTGCAGGGGTGTGTCTCTACAGGAATCTATACGCTGGCGGAAGCAAATCTGAGGGTTGGGTTTCAACTGATACCTTCATTTTCCCAGGCACTAACCAAACCTCTATGAAGTTCCCGGTAGCATTTGGTTGTGGCCATGATAACCAGAATATGAATTTTGGTGAAAATGATGGACGTAGCAATCCAATTGCTGGCATATTTGGGTTAGGTCTTGGGAAGAGGTCAATCCTACAACAACTAAATAAACAGACAAACTGGCGCTTCTCTTACTGCTTACCATCATCAACAACACCAAGGGAAACTCATACAATGTTAAGTTTGGGTGAGGATGCACAAATAAGTGGAAGTGTGCAGACAATACAGATTTTGCCTGCAGAAAATATGCCTGCTTATAATGTCAATCTTTTAGGTATTAGCATCGCGGGAAAGAACCTTAAGATGGATCCAGCACTGTTTAAGCTGAAGCGTGGCACTGTTGGTGGATTTTTCATAGACACAGGTAGTCCTTACACTATGCTTGTTCAAGGTGCCTACACGATTTTGAGAGATGAAATGGCTCAGTATATTATGCAGCAGCATGGAAAGCGTCCAACGAGGAAAGGTTCTTTCGATCTTTGTTATGAATCATTTGGAGGAGGAAAAAATGTGACTTTTCCATCAATGACATACCACTTCAAAGGGGCAAACCTTGTGCTAGATTCGGAGGCTGTTTTCGAGCGTTTAGGTTTTTATCTCTGCATGGCTATATTGCCTACTAGTGGTGCAGGACAGAACAACCTAGGGGCATTTCAGCAGGCAAATCATCGTTTCTTGTTTGATGTAGGGAAGAAATCCATGTTTGCTAAAAAATATACAGTGTCATTTGCACCAGAGATATGCCAATAAGTTTCAAAAGTTTATGTAACCTAAGGTTTACTGGTTTATGCTATATAATCAGAAAACTTTTTCATAAGGTATACAACAGCACAATCCACATATAACTCCAATCAGCTTCATAGAATCTCCTTTTTTAGTGAAGTAAATTTATTGCATATCTAATACATCAAATTTATAGCATTGCAGAAAAACGCCTTGATATAGATGCGGAACTGTTCAAGCTGAAAAATGGATCTATTAGTGGATTTTTCTTCGACACAGGTAGTCCTTACCCTATGCTTGTTCATGGTGCATATGCGGTTTTGAGAAAAGAAATAGTGCAGTATATGATGCAGCGTTACCGAAAGCTGGATTTTGAGATTTGTTATGGATCATTAGGAGGGGGAAATGAGAGTTTGCCATCAATGACATTGCACTTTAAAGAAGCGAACCTTGTGCTGGATTCAAAGGCTGCTTTCGAGCATTTGGATTCTAATTTCTGCATGGCTATATTCCCTACTAGTGATGAAGGAATAAACCTCCTGGGGGCATTTCAGCAGGCAAATCATCGGTTCTTGTTTGATGTAGGCAAAAAAATACTGGTTTTCTAAAAAACCTACGTACAGTGTCATTTGCACCAGAGATATGCCAATAAGTTTGAAAAGTTTATGTAATCTAAGGTTTATTGGTTTATGCTACAAGGCTTTTAGTCTATAGTTCCCAGAAAAACTTGGTTCTTTAATTAAAAGTGAGGATCTTTTTCAGGAAAAACCTTGTTTAGGGTTTATAAAACGGAAACTTTAAAATTCGACATGAAAAATATGATCATGGGCATATTTTTTTGCCCTGCCCTCATTTGTAAACTGGAATATGAATCTGATTCCTTTCTATGCTAGAATTGAATCAATGCATGTAGGCTCTTAGGTAGGAGTCAAATTTTGGAGAAATTAGTTTAGAGTCTTGACCACAGAAATCAAATATTGTACTATCCTACCAGAATCCGGAAGATATAAACCAGATCAAATAATTAGCTAATCTACACCATAATTAAGAAGTAAATGCAATGACACAAAAGAATTTCCTTTTGGTATAATAAAATTGCTGCAATTCTAACACACCAGCATATCTATAAGTTCAGAAATATTACCTCCATAGATGACTTTTAAGAACATAAATTGCTCTAATAACTGTCTGCAACAATATACAAATTAAGAATGTGTGGAACTCTATTAACCTTCCTCTATACATGCTCTCTACCAAACTGCCCATTGTAAAGCGGCTGAATCTCATACGCGATGCCTGAATTTGTATGAACTGAAACATTAAGAAATCAAGCCCTGAATCTCATGTCCTTGAGTTCAGCTAGGGCAATCAACTCATCAACAGAAGGGGGAAGCTATGTGGTTCCTGTAAAATTTAAAAAGAGGCAGCCTGCTTAGTTATACAAGCATATTTCATTATAACACTAGTAAAAAGATAGAGATTTTAATGGTTTCTCCCGCCAAGATTTGGGCTAGTCTCCTTTGCTGTTTAGCCTAAAGGCCTGCATTCTACCAAAAGAAAAGGTAGACACTAACTATGAAGTTAATTTTTGGAGACAATGGGTTAGATCATTGAAAAGAACCAGAAGAAAGATTCCTAAATCCTCTTACATGAACCTTTTATATATATTAGTGGGAATTCAAAATTAGAAAAGATATTGATTCCATATGCACCAGCACAATCCTACAAGAATCCACAGATCAGATATAAAACTTAATTAGGTTAATGAATGCAACCTAATAGAATCTCCTTTTAGTAAAGCAAATTTATTGCATATCTAATACATCAAGACCTTTACAAGTTTATAAATACTGCAACTGCACATGAGTTACTCCAATAACAAAACAAAGAGATAAACTACCTGCAGCAATATGCAAATCATGTGTGGGATTATGTTGACCCTGCTCTTGTTCATGCTGACTTCAACCTTGCCTATTGAAACCAGTGGGTTTAACATCCCGCTCATCCCAATCGATTCAGTTATCCTCCCAAAGAATCACACACCAGAAGCAAGGCATCAACTAATGGCTGAAATATCAAGAAATCGAGTTCTTAACCTCATGGCCTTGAGTTCAGCCAGACCAATGAACCCATCAGAGGAGTTCATGAAGGATGTGCCTACTACTATACAACCCCCCATCTCTCTAGCTCTAAGTAATTACTACGTAACGCGATTGGGCATTGGTTCACAACTATATACACCCTACTTAATGGTGGATACAGGCGCTGCTGATACATGGGTTCAGTGTGCAGGATGCAGCAATTGCTTCCCTTTACTGGTAGGAAATTTTAAATATAATGAGTCTACATCACACCATTCCTTACGTTGTAGGGACCCCCTTTGTGTTCCCAAATTATGTGATAGTGGAGGGGTGTGTCGCTACAAGAATCAATACGGAGGTGGAAGCACAAGCTGCACAACCGAGGGTTGGGTTTCAACTGATACCTTCACTTTCCCAGGCACTAACCAAACCTCTATGAAGTTCCAGGTAGCATTTGGTTGTGGCATTGATAATCAGAAGATCAGTTTTGGTCAAAATGATGGACCTAACAATCCGATAGCTGGCATATTTGGTTTAGGTATGGGGCAGTGGTCAATCCTAAAACAACTCTCTAAGCAGACCAACCGGCGCTTCTCTTACTGCTTACCATCATCGACAACACCAAGGGTAAGTCGGACAATGTTAAGCTTCGGCATGGATGCAAAAATAAGTGGAAGTGTACAGAAAACAGAGATTTTGCCTGCAGGAAATTTCCAGGCATACTTTGTCAATCTTTTAGGTATCAGCATTGCAGAAAAGCGCCTTAATATAGATCCGGCACAGTTCAAGAAACATGGCACAGGTGGTGGATTTATCATAGATACAGGCAGTCCTTACTCTATGCTTGTTCAAGGTGCATAATCTACCTTGAGAGATGAGATGGTGAAGTATATGACGGAGCATTCTGGAAAGCGTCCAACACGGCTAGGTATGTTTGACCTTTGTTATGGATCCTTAGCAGGGGGAAATAAGACTTTGCCATCAATGACATTCCACTTTAAAGGAGCAAACCTTGTGCTGGATTCAAAGGCTGTTTTCGAGCGTTTCGGTTCTAATTACTGCATGACTATATTCTCTACTAGTGATGAAGGAATAAACATACTAGGGGCATTTCAGCAGGCAAATCATCGGTTCTTGTTTGATGTACCCAAAAAATCCCTGTTTTCTAGAAAACCTACAGTGTCATTTGCACCAGAGGTATGCCAATAAGTTTCTAAAGTTAATGTAATCTAAGGCTTTCGGTCTATATCTCCCAGTAAAATATTACTTCTCTTACTGCACATGCACACCTTGCATCCACATACATGCATTCCCATACATTAATCAAACTTCCTATTCAGCTAAAAGTGGGGATCTTTTGAAAGAAAAAATTTCTGTTTAGGGTTTATAAGAAGGAAACTTTGAAATTTTACATGAAAAATGCGGTATTGGGTATAGTAAAATTATGGCAAACCCAATACACCAACATATCTATGAGTTTAGAAATGTTACCTCCATGAATGAACTTGCTCTCAAACCAGAAGAAAGCCCAGAAAATTCAGAGGAGACGACCCGCATTGGTGTGTGTGTGATGTGTAAACATGGTGCTGAATCTGCAGATCATGGGCTCCTTCATTGTCAATTGCAATGACTGTAAGGAAAAAATTGCTTCTTTCAGGGCCTTATTGTGTGAGAGTTTAAATTCTTTGGAGGAAAGAAGAAAGCATTGGTTTTTGGTTGGTTTGGAAGGAAATGAATCAGAGAATTTGTGAGGGAGCTTAAGGAGTTACTGTGTTCTAATTTTGTGTCCTTTTTTCTCTGAATTACTTTTATGGCCAAAAATATAAAAAGAAGTCGTAGTCGAGTAAGCTCTCTCTCTCTCTTTTTTATATAGAAAGGTCTTGACTTTAAAAGGAAATGAAAGAGTGCTTGACATTTAAAAATGCAAAGCAAATTAGAGCTTCTAAGAGAGAGTACCTTATGGATTCTACTGGGAACCGTTTAGTCTTTCCTGGTTTCCCATCTTTTCCTTCATGCGTTCTCTGTTTCTTTATATCCATCGCTTTGTGCCCAATACACCCTTCAATCTCAGTGCCTCGTCTTCCTTCTCAGCCTATGCTTATTCTTCAATCATATTTGCCAAGTTCAATCACTCACCGGCCAATGTTTCCCAATTCTTGTCACTCTTACAACGATTTTCGAAAAGCCTTATCTGGGTCAACTCCATTCATGCCCAGATCATCACCAATGCGCTATTCAAAGACCAAAGTTTGGTCACAAAGCTTGTTAGAGTGTACTGTGATTTGGGTAGTTTGGTTGATGCCCGCCAGGTGTTCGATCAATGTCCTCGCCCAAAAACCATTCTTTACAATGCTATGATTTATGGGTATTTAAGAAAAGAGAGATACAATGAGGCCCTTGAGTTGTTTAGACTGATGTGTTCTTGTCATGTGGAGGTTGATAGTTATACATGTAATTATGCGCTCAAGGTGTGCATGGGACTATCGGATTATAAAATGGGTATGGAGGTTATTAAGAACGCTGTGGATAAAGGAGTCGAAAGCAATGGGTTCTTGGGAAGTTCAATTATCAACTTTTTGATGAAATTCGATAAGATTGATGAGGCGCAGAGGTGTTTTGATAAGATGCCAGAAAGAGATGTTGTTTGTTGGAATTCAATGATTGGGGGCTATGTGCAAGCTACTCAGTTTGGTAAGGCATTTCATATGTTTCATGATATGTGTAACTGCGGCATTAGGCCGAGTCCGGTAACTATGCTGAGCATAATTCAAGTATGCATTCAAACTGGGGATTCCAAGCTTGCAAAATGTGTTCATGGGTGCATACTGGGACTGGGAATGAGTAATGAGGTTTCGGTGCTTACCTCGTTGGTTGATATGTATAGTAACATTGGTGACATGCTAAGTGCCTGTTGGCTTTTTGAGACCATGCCCAAAAGAAATTTGGTTTCGTGGAATGTCATGATCTCAGGATGCATTCAAAATGGTATGGTGCATGAATCTTTTGCCTTCTTCGATAGATTAGTCACTAGTGGTGTTAGGTTTGATTCAGGGACTATGGTGAGCCTTATTCAGGGTTGTTCTCAGACAGCTGATTTGAAAGGTGGAAAAATCTTACATTGTTCCATATTAAGGAAGGGTTTTGAGTTAAATCCCATTTTGTCCACTGCCATTGTTGATCTATATTCTAAATGTGGTGCAGTGAAGCAAGCAACTTTTGTCTTTGACAGAATGGAAGAGAGAAACGTTATTACATGGACTGCTATGCTTGTAGGATTGACACAAAATGGGCATGCAGAAGAAGCCTTGAAGCTATTCTGTCAGATGCGAAATGAGGGAGTTGCTGCCAATTCAGTAACTCTGGTTAATTTAGTACATTCTTGTGCCCATTTGGGCTCTCTGAAGAAAGGAAGGAGTGTTCATGCTCATTTAATCCGGCACGGCTATTCATTTGACGTAGTTAACATGACGGCCTTGATTGATATGTATGCCAAGTGTGGAACGATAAAGTATGCTGAGAGGATATTTAACAATGGCTCCATTTGTAGAGATGTTATCCTATGGAATTCTATGATAACAAGCTATGGTATTCATGGCTATGGACAGCAAGCTCTTGGTATCTACAGAAAAATGAAGGAGGATGGATTTGAGCCAAATGAAACCTCCTTTCTTTCTCTTCTAACTGCTTGTAGTCACTCAGGACTTCTCGAAGAGGGGATTGGACTTTTCCACAGCATGGAGAGAAACCATAACATTAGGCTGACCGAAAAACACTATGCTAGTTTTGTGGATCTTCTAAGCAGAGCAGGCCGCTTTGAAGAAGCCGAGGCGTTGATTGAACAAATGCCTTTTACACCAGGAATTTCTGTTTTCGAAGCATTGCTGAGTGGATGTCAAGCTCACAAGAACATTGAACTGGGTATAAAGACAGCAGATAGATTACTTTGTCTTGATTCCATGAACCCTAGTGTTTATGTTGTGATATCAAATATTTATGCTCAAGCAAGGAGATGGGATGCTGTGAACTACATTCGAAACCTCATGAGGACGAGAGGACTAAGGAAAACACCCGGGTATAGCCTGATTGAAGTGGGAAACCAGGTTCACACATTCTTCGCTGGAGACAATTCGCATCCAAATTGGGTAGAGATTTATCAGCACTTAGAGAATATAAGAGTAGAAGTAGAAGCTTCTGGTTATGTCCCTGATACAAGCAGTGTTCTTCGCGACGTGGACGAGCCAATGAAGATACGGTTGCTATGGGGGCACAGCGAGAGATTAGCCATTGCATTCGGGCTTTTAAGCACACCAGCTGGGAACTTGATTAGGATCACAAAGAACCTGCGAGTGTGTGTTGATTGTCACAATGTGACTAAACTGATATCCAAGATAGTGAGGAGGGAGCTTATTGTGAGAGATGCCAATCGTTTTCATCACTTTGTCAATGGGAAATGCTCATGTAATGATTACTGGTGATGAGTTCATTGGCATCTCCTTGTCAAATTTTATCTGCTATCACAGAGTGAAATGTCCCCAAGAATTATTGCCGAGACTTAAACTTTGACTTTAAAGTACAGAGTATGTAAACTAACATTTTCCAGTGGAGAAAAAATGAGGTTGTGTTCTATTGACTGTTTATTTTCTATTCATCAAATTATTTAGTATTGCTCTTATTCTAGAAGGAAAGGACAATCTCTATTCTCTAACCAACCATTGGAAATGACCATAGTAGTAAAACTAGTAATGCTACATTCATCAAAACTTTTTGTTTTTTAGAAAAACTTTAGTTGATAAGCCGAGTAAAACACGGCGTGTTCTAATTCTGATTGCTTTTACGATCATGTGTTGTTCAATATTCCGGTAATGATGTCACATTTTAGTTTGAGTTTTATTGAAAAGAAATACACTTTTTTTTAGAATGAAAAGAAACACACTTGGGATGGAAAACTAAGGAATTGATATTGGGTGCTCCAATGTGGGAGAAAATCTTTAATTGGGATCGTGTTACAATTCATAAGTATAAAAAATCATATCCAAAACACCTCATGTTTTGCACGTGAAAATTATTTTTACTTCTTTTAAAGTTGCACACGTAATGAGACATGATTGGACGGTCAGACAAACTTAATTATCTTACCATTCGACTGAAGATTTCGATGCTGACACGAAAAATGAGCTAAAAAGTGTATCATGCCATGTTTAATCAATGAACTTGTATAGTTTAGAAGAAGAAGAAAAAGTACCCAAAAAACAACAAAATTTACCCAAAAGAAAAGAAAAAAAGAGAGTCAACAACTACAGAGTCTACCAACCAAAGTAGTCAGACAAGCAAAACGACGGCGCTTAGCCTGCGGTGTCGTCAACATGACGGTTCCCCAGAGGTCTCCGACGTATAAAATGACAGAGCTCAAAATTTGCTATACTCACTACACATTCATTCTATTCTCTACAGCTCCCGGCTGTTAAAGTAGAAACAGAAATATATACTGTGAATGGCGTGAAAAGAATTAATACAAAAAAGGCCCACACTTTACTACACTGCTCTATCTCTTGCAACTTTTTCGTCCGGCTCGGGAAAATTCGTATCTCAGCCTCTGGAAATTGAGCTAGGCCAAGAAGGTGAATGACTCTCTTACTCTTTTAGCTCATACCCAGATCGTTTTTCGCATTTGTTTTGATTTTACTCGGAGTTTTTTATGTTTGTGAGCCAATTTGGTCTTTTCAATTGGTGGTGTCAATTGGGTCTTTGTGATTGTTTTCTTTCAACTTGCAACTGATTGTGTCTTCCTTGATGCGGGTTTGGATGTTAATGGAAAATAGCTTTCTTTGTATCATTTCTGGGCTAGTGTAGTTCATTGTGTAATTTGTGATTGAATCATGGGTCTGACAAGTCTGAGAGAGAGGTGGGTTTTGGTTAATATTGCTGAATTTGATTGGTGTTTGAATTAATCAGTTGTATGTTCCGCTTCTGTTTGGTTATGATCAAGATGGTTTTTGATATGCGTTTGTTTAGCATTGAGGTCTTTAACTCTATCCGGTTGACAGGAAAGTAAGGAAGATAGTTAAACATTGTGCCTTAGAATTTTGGTCCTTTTAAGCTAAGATAACAAGAAACTCTATGCAAGTATGTAGTGGACACATGAATTATTCATAAGCTTATGCTGCTTATGCATTATGTTGGTTAGTTTGTAGTAGTTAATAGGTGAGAGGAGGTTCATTAGCAGGTACTTTCTAGCTGTTTCCTTCATCATTGATATTGGGGTGTAATTTCGTAAGCTTCATGATGACAGAAATGTTTTTCTGCTGAAAAAATGTGTGAAATCTTTGGTTATTTAACTTACTTGTTTGAGAAAATTTGAGAATCATCATTGATTTGACAACAAAAATCAATGAAAAAGGAAAGTGGTTAGCTTGTTGCTTCATTTTGTTTTTCAAAGATGCAAATTACAGTATGATAGTAGAATTGCACAAATGCCTTCTTAATGTTTTGGGATGAGAGGGCACCTTTAGAGAAATTTGAAAAATGTTGGAAATAAGAGTTCTCCAAGTCCCCCAAACAACAGGCTATTTGACTTGAGTTTGCATGAAAGGTGGGTATTCATTGAATTATTAATACTTTTTGCATGTTCATGCTCTACTATGAGGTTGCAGATCCAATGAGAGCTTAGTTATAACAAAGCATATCAAATTACTTTAAATTTCATGTTGTTAGATCTTGCATTGACTTCTTTCTTTATGTACTTACACAAAACATCACAAAGTGTGCTCTGGGATATACTTCTTCAAAAGATATTGAATTTGCGGTAATATGTCATGCTTTTTAGGGTCTTGTTTTTTTTTTAAAGAAGTTTTATGTAGCTTACTTTTCCTATCATTTGGTGTAAAGTTAAACTGAGGATATCCTTGTAACCATGTTAAGAGCTCTCTCTCTCGCTCTAGTTATTTGAAACAGAACACCTTTTCTAATGTATGTTATCTGTATACAGGCATGTATAAGAACCAATTGCAAGAGTTGGCTCAGAGAAGTTGTTTCAATTTGCCCTCTTATTCATGCATCCGGGAAGGACCAGATCATGCCCCTCGATTCAAAGCAACTGTCAACTTCAATGGAGAAACTTTTGAAAGTCCTATGTTTTGCACTACTCTTAGACAAGCAGAACATGCTGCAGCAGAGGTAGCATTGAACACACTTGCAAGAAGAGGACCTTCCAGAGGATTGGCTGCAAGAGTATTGGTGAGTAGCAACACCTGTTCAAGTTAACTAATAATTCAGGTCCCCTCTTGTTATGGTGGATACTACCATTTAGCTTTTTTCTTTCCTTCCTAATTTAATGCAAACAGCCATAGATCATAGCTGATCAATAACTCTATTGTGCTTTGCCCTGCACAGGATGAAACTGGAGTTTACAAGAACTTGCTTCAGGAGACTGCTCACAGAGCTGGGTTGAACCTTCCTGTTTATACGACTGTTCGATCTGGACCAGGCCACGTTCCTGTTTTCTCATGTACTGTTGAGCTAGGAGGAATGAATTTTATCGGGGACCCAGCTAGGACAAAGAAACAAGCTCAGAAAAACGCTGCCATAGCTGCTTGGACAGCCCTGAAAAGATGTATGCTTTATCTCATTATTAATTTTTTTCCGTCTTCCTCTGAGTGCTCTAGGTTTGTTAGAACTTAGAACCAAACAAGCATTTATGGTTTTGCTTTGGAAAATTGCATGCATTATTTCCTGCATTTGGCTGCTTTACAATCCAATCAAGAATCTTGCCAAAGTATATAATATAGTGAAATGCCTATATATTTAAAACTACTCTATGTTACTCATGCAGTGGCTCAACATGACTCATCTTCTCCGTCAATGGAGTCCAAAGGCATTGAAGAACAGGAACAAATCATTATTGCTCGTATTCTTGGACATTTGCGTCCGTCTGAGTCTAAGAACACTAGAAATGATCCCAGAAATGGACAACATAGATACACTCCCATCTGCAACAAAGCTACCCTGCCAACTCCAAGCGTATATCCTATGCAATTCCATAACTGGGCTTATTCTAATTATTCCCCTGAAGTAGCCATATACCAATTGTGGCAGCAAGAGCAGTTATTACAGCAACAAAACCGACTGTTGGCGCTTCCTATTTCACCAGCTACTCCATCCATCCCTCGAATGTTTCCATTTATGCAATCTGTGCTTCACCCAGATCACTGTCTATACTTTCCAGCAAGGGAGGACGAGTCAACATCCGTGGGACCCAAAATCACATTTTCTACCTCAGGCCCATCATTTTGCTTCTCAAACCATTTGGTTCCTAATCCAATTAGGGGCAAGTCCACAGTGACTATTCAAGAGATACAGGAAGAAAAATCAGAAGAATCACCTGAGTACTCTCAAGCTGTAGTGCCAGATCCCTTTGGTCTCGGAAACAGTAAAACTGAACAAAGAATCCAGGGACAAGTGCAGGATGAGAAACAGAAGTTTGTTGAGTTGGAAAGCAGAATTGGAAACCTTCAGCTGGAAGGGAAGCCAACTGGGAAATTTGAATGGGGTAACCCAGGGATCATGGAATCTAGTTTTAAGCCGGTGGATTTTCGGTTACAAAGTTCCTGTGGTTTTGACTCTTGCAGGCCCAATTTGAGACGCCAAAATCCTCCAACAATGAATCCTCCTAGAATCCTAAGACCACCATCTGCTGCAGATCCTGTACTCATTAGAACTGTTAGACCCACTTCTTCACGAGGGTCTAGACCACAGAATGTGCCAACCAGGTTTCCTGCTCCACCAAGAATGAGAACTGGAATCCCATCATATTCATCCACACCCGCGCCTGAAAGAATGGAATTTGGCAGACCAAGACCTAGCTTCATGGCACCAGCTGTTCGAATTAGATCAGTCGTACCAGTTTGTTCAGCTCCACCAGCAAGAAATATGCCGAGTTCCAGCCAGGAGAGAGTGGTACCGAACTTGGAGAAGAAAGATACCAGTCAACACGACATGTCAAAAGCAAGTTAAGAGCTTCGTTTATCATCATATATGAACCAAGTATAGGTAATACAGAAAGTCCTTTTAGATTTGGGTAGTTTCTGGTGTGAGCAATAGGGCGGTTGATGAGAAGCAATTGATGCTTCTGCAAAGTGAATAATTCAATAAATGAGTAGCTTTTTTGGGAGTTACCTGTATAAATTTGACATCACATTCGTTGAGCTTACTCAAGGCTGAGACATTCATTCTGGTTTCTTATACATATGTTTCACATCAATTTAAAGAGGTCTGATCAGGGACGTGGTTAGACAAATTGCTTTGCACAATTTGTCATGGCAATTTGTTTCACATTCCAACCCCATTGCAGCAATTTTTTTTTTTTGGTGAATCAAAATTTTCATGAACTAAAAAGTTTACAGATTTCAGGTCATCAGGTTCAGGGTATTGTTTGGATCTTCATACTTTTTTTTTCTGGTCGAAATCTTCCTACTTTTTAGATACTTTTAACATTCTGATAAGGCTTTATTCAAAATTTTGGAACTCGAATTCTGAAGTTATGTCATGCCCAGAAAAAAAAAAAATAGGGATGGGTTCAGAATTTTTAATCCAACTTGGAACCCTAATTAGAGATGACCCACAAATAAGATTTACGTTGTAACCCAAGTAAAAACAAAAAGAAAGAGTAGAAAATCCAGTGAAAAACCCCCAAAACCCTAATAATATCATGTGTTATGAGCCCATCACTACATTTTACACCCGTCTCGTATGCTTGCCACGTAACAAAGCACCGTAATTTTGTACCAGTTTTGGGACAAAAATACCCAGAGAAGATTACTATATTCCCCAAAGTACCCTGGATAGTGACAGATGTCATTCAGCAAAATCTCGTACATTTTTCAGTAGTCGTTCAGAAACCACTATATAAATATGCAACTTTCCTCTACAACTCGGCCTTTAAACCCTAGACCCTCTTCTTTCATACTCTCTCCCCTCCCTCCCTCTAACGCAGCCAATCCTCCATCGCAGCCAATTTAAGAGGTAAGCTGTATATGGGTTTTGCAGTTTGTGTTTCTTTCTTGCTAAAGTTTGAACCTTTCGTATTATGAGTGTGATCTTTTCCCCAAAGTGGGGAGTTTACTTTTACTGACAGAGTTGTGTGTTTTTGAGGTGTTTATGGGTATGAAGCTCTTTGCTTAAGTGGTTGATTTGGGTCGTCTTCTTCTTCTTCTTCTTCTTCTTGTTTTGTGCAGGTGTCTGTTGAGGAACTGCGAAAATGCTTCTGTTGTTTGAAAATCCGGGAGGGTTTATGCTCTTTCATGTGTTGAAAGATGATGGGAAGTTCACGAAAGCGGATGTAATTACAGTCTCAGGCTCTGCTTTTTATTTTTATGTATTTTGTGTTTGATTTATGAGATAAACAAAGTATTAAAGAATATGTAACTAAATGGAGTATTTTGGTTTGCAAACGATTGAATTCATATGTGAGCTACTTCTAAAAAAAAAAGGAAGCAGCAGTTTGGTTGTCTGCTTAGTTTAAGTCAAATTTGCTGAATTTGCGTGGGGAGTTTATATATATGTATATATATTGCAGATTTCTGTCATTACAAATATATGAAATAACCAATTTTCTCAGCTTTTAAGTTTTGGGTATAAATTTTTTTCGCTCTTAAATTGTATTGCAGGCGCAGGACATAGCGAAGGAGTTTTCAACTGGAGAGTCAGCAAGACAGGTCACTTCTCGTTTTGTGTTTTTTGTGTGTTTGTATGAGTGTGTTTTACATATTATTCAAAACCTTATTTTGGGAGTTGCTGTTTGGCGTGATATTGCATCATGCACTATTGCTTCTAAATCAGTTGTCCATGCTCTGATATATTTGTTCTTTTCTTTGCTTGATTTTAAGTATTTCCAGTCAGAAATCTAATTTGTGTATGGTATGGATATGTAGGTTGTAAAGCTGAAAGCTTTTTCCAAGTTTGAGAATACAGCAGAAGCTTTGGAGGCAGCAACCTTGTTGATTGAGAGTAAACCCAGCAAAGGTCTGCGCAAGCTCTTGAAAGAGCACTGCAAGGGTGAAACTCTGGCTGTTGCAGATTCAAAGCTAGGAAATATCATTAAGGAGAAACTGGTAAGGAAGCTGCAGACATTTGCAATTGGTGCGAAACAATGATTAAAGAGAGTAGTCAGTCTTTTGTAACCTAATTTTCATGTTTATTTCACATTAATTAAGTCTATGTATTTAATAATTTGCAGAAAATCGATTGTGTTCATGACAATGCTGTTATGGAGTTGATGAGAGGTGTTAGAAGTCAGTTGACTGAACTTATATCGGGTTTACAAGCTCAAGATTTGGCACCAATGAGCTTGGGTTTATCTCATAGTTTATCTCGATACAAGCTCAAGTTCAGTGCTGATAAGGTGTGTTTTGTAGTCTTACCATCTAACTCTTGAATAATATATTATTAGAAGACCATCTTCCTCTTAATAGAACTATAAAAAGGGAGGATTGGAGGAATAAAGTAAATGTATTTATACATGCAGTTGTGTTTGCATTTGTGTTTCCCCAGGATCAATAATACATTTCTGTCACAGTTTGTTATGATGCTAGGTGGTGGTTTGCTTCGTTATCCAGTTAGATATCCAAGTTCTTTGAGCATATGCATATTGCATGGTGGATTTTGGATGATTTTGCCATTAAAATATGTTGTACTAATGTTGTTTATTTACGTAATTCTATGTTTTTGTCATTATTTTCTCTTTCTATCAAAAGGAAAAAGTTAGACAAAGGGTACCTTTAGTCCTGTATGTTTCTTTTTTTAGTTTACGTGGTGTATTTTTAACTGACTGCATGCATGTGACAATTGATAAATGTATGATATTTATTTCTGGGTTTTGCTTATTTTGTTATCAAAGGAGTGGTATTGATATAAGTAAAATGAACTGCAAGTGGCATAAAATGAACTATACTGATGAAATTTTCAACTCTTTTGTGTCTCATTGGAATTGTTCAGACATTCTATGTGATGGATGGAGTTTTGGGAGTGTCTGTGAACCTAATATATATCACCGTGTTTCAGGTTGATACAATGGTTATTCAAGCCATTGGTTTGCTTGATGATCTTGATAAAGAGCTAAATACATATGCTATGAGGGTTCGAGAATGGTACGGTTGGCATTTTCCAGAGCTCGCTAAGATCGTGCAGGACAATATTGCTTACGCCAAGGCAGTAAAGCTGATGGGCTTTCGTGTTGATGCTGCAAAGCTTGATTTTTCAGAGGTAATAGTTTATTTTGCTTCTGTAATCATTATACTGTCTCCTATGGGTTTTCAGTGCATTGATTATATTTCTGCAATTGAATTTTTTTCATGACCCTATTGCTCTAGATGAATGCTCTTTACGGCCAAATGGGGCCTTTTTGGTGAACCCAAATCTTTTTTATCTCAGTTGCTGGAAAAGATCATGGATATTATTTGTCATAATCCAATTGCGCTCTTACCATATCTATTATGAGGCAAAGGTGATGCTGATAATGAATCACATTTTTATTTGTCAAAATATATCAGATATTGTCAGACGAGGTTGAGACAGAATTGAAGGAAGCAGCTGTTATATCTATGGGAACTGAGATTAGTGACCTTGATTTGATTAACATAAAAGAACTCTGTGAGCAAGTCCTTTCTCTCTCCGAGTACAGAGCTCAGCTATTTGATTATCTAAAAACAAGGATGAATACCATCGCACCAAATTTGACTGCTTTGGTTGGAGAACTTGTTGGTGCTCGCCTCATTGCACATGGTGGTAGCTTGGTTAACCTTGCAAAGCAGCCTGGGAGCACAATTCAGATTTTGGGAGCTGAAAAGGCTCTCTTTAGGGCACTGAAGACTAAGCATGCAACTCCAAAATATGGGCTTATCTACCATGCATCCTTGGTTGGTCAAGCACCACCAAAGCTCAAGGGTAAAATATCTCGGACACTTGCTAGCAAGGCTGCACTTTCGATAAGAATTGATGCTCTTAGAGAGGGAGATAACCTAGATAACTCAGTGGGACTGGAAAGTCGATGCAAAGTGGAAGCACGGATAAGGAATCTTGAAGGCAGAGCATTGAGTCAGTCTGCTGGATCGACTAAAGGAAAACCAAAGATAGAAGCCTATGACAAGGATCGCAAGAAGGGAGCTGGAGGATTGATAACTGCTGCCAAGGTCTGACATTTGTTTTGTGGGTCTACTTCAATTTAGTCAGTTGATTATGTTGATTATCATAACAGTTTCTGTTCTTTGTAGGCATATAATCCTGCAGCAGATTCGGTTCTTGGGCAAACAACTCCTGCTGGAAAGACTGATGAAACAATGGAGGAGGCTCCTAAAGATAACAAAGAGAAGAAGAAAAGGAAGAAGAAGGCTGATGAAGAGGACATGCCTGAGACAAATAATGGAAGTGGCCATGTGGAACCAGAAGGTGAAGAGCCTGTGAAGAAGGAAAAGAAGAAAAAGAAGAAACATTCAGCTGAGGATGTTGAGGTACAGAATGATGCTGAAAATGTCGAGGGAGAGAAGAAGAAAAGAAAAAGAAAACACGCTGAAGAAGAAGAAGAATCTGAAGCTCCGAGCAAGAAGAAAGAGAAGAAGAAAAAGAAGAAGAATGAGGATTGAGTAACTTCGGCAAGTTATGGTGACTGGCAATTCGACAATTTTGGTCAAGTTAGGCACTCAGTCGGCTTTTCTATAAATAGAATCTGGTTTCTGTTGTTCTATCCCCTTGTAGTGTGGTCGTTTTAAGCTACTTCTGCAGTTATGTAACCTCTAATTTATTTTCTTATTGGACAACTGTTGCATGATGTTGGTCAAAGGAGTCCTATTCAAGTGTTATCTCTTTTAGAGTTTGTTTCCTTCCAAATCCATTTGAACCATTTCCGAATTTTAATTTGCCTGCGGCTGTAAAAATGAAGGGCATGACATTTCTTACTGTATTGATGGGAAGCTTTTTCAATTCATATACCAATTGGGCTAATACAGAACAAATCCTTTCATTCAGTAAACCCTTTCTCGCCATATCCTGGATTCCAGTTCAGTACTTGGACAGTTGGACGCCTTGTATATCGTAAGGGCACCAATGCACTATTAAATCTTGGAGGTCTTCTATTGTGGCTTGTGGGTGGTGGTTTATATTTGACGAATTGACTTGCCTTTTGGGAATGTTAAAATAACAATGTATCTCCTCCTAATATAAATGAAAATAATTAAATCTTATTGACAAATTTTTTAGTACGACATATCACCAAAAGGAATCACAAATATGATTTGTGTTTTTGACATTCAACAAGTTACACGGAATCAGTGATGATGAAAATTCAACTCAATTTTGGAGGTATGTAGTTGTTCTTATACCCTCTTTTTCTTATGCTTCATTGACTTTCATTATTGCAAGCATATAATGTGCGGAAAATTTATAATATCAAAAAGTACCAAATTCTCATCGAAATTTCTTAGAAAACAAAAAATTCACACAAGAAAAAAGTAGTTACCTGCAAATGAAAACTTTAATATTCCTAGATCAAATGGTTAAAATCAAATTTTGAAAATAAAGAGACCCTATTATAAAAGTATAAATATTAAGCGAAATGAAAAATAAGTTCAACTCAAGAGGTAAAGAAGTGAACCTATACATTTAAAAGTACATTTTATGGCCTAAAATCTTAATATCAGACCTAGATAATCTATAATCTATGGCCTCAAAATTAGGTTAAACAAAATAAAATAAACTTACCCTAAGAAAAAAAAAACTTTTCTAAAGAAGAAAGAAAAAAAAAAAAGCAATTTCTATGTGTCCGTTAATTTATTAATCTATTAGACCAAGAAAATAGTAATATAAATTTATTCCTTATTTTGGGGAGAGAGAGAGAGAGAGAGAGAGATTAGAGAGAGTTGTCGGGTTTGACTTGTAAAAATTGGGAGATCTGCTACTCCTTTTATTCGTCCTCTTGTCTGAGAGAGCCAGAAAGGACGCAAAGCAGCATACCAAAACAAAAACTTAACAAATCTTACTAATCCAACACACACAGATTCAATCACAGTAAATTTCACTCTACCCTCTATTTATATAAATCACTTTCGCTTTCACATCTCTCTCTCTCTCTCTTTACAAGTCTGTCACTTTCTTTGGAAATTCATTCATTTACTCAACTCTCTCAATACCCAGATCAGTTTTTTGACTTCTGAGTGAATCTTGAACAAAACCCAATTCCTATCTAACTCAAGCTTCAACCTTTCAGCTACTCCTTTGTGTATTTTGTGTTAGTTTGGTGATTTTGATTATTGGGTTTTTGATCACATGCATTCATCTACTTGTTTGGTGAACAGATTGATCCATGGAAGTTATTATACTCAGTTTGTGATGATTTTTAGTTGGAAGACTGATTCTTAGGGTTTTTAAGTTGTAGATTTGAAAAGGGTATTTAACCATAAGTGGTTGCAAATTGGTTGATTTTTTCGTAGTGATTAGATTGTGAGCAAAAGGAAGAGTCTTTGTATATAAAATGTTGAGAGATGAGGCTTAGATTCAAGAATGGGCTGTGTGATTAGCAGAGAATCGTCCTCAGGAGTAGAGTCTGAGTCTAAGGGGGTGAAGAAGGATTTGAGTGTAGAATCCAATAGGAAGGTAGATGATGTGGTGGTCAAAGTAGATAGTGAGGCTCATGTTGGGGGTGAGGTTCCTGTTGGTGGGAGTGAGGCTCAGAAGGAGGAGAATGGTCATGAAAGTCAGCGGCCTCCGAAGGGGGAGAGAAGGCGGTCCAAGCCAAACCCGAGGCTGAGTAATCTACCAAAGCAAGCCCGGGGCGAGCAGGTGGCTGCTGGGTGGCCCCCTTGGCTCACTGCAGTGTGTGGGGAGGCGCTCAATGGGTGGATTCCACGGAAAGCAGACACCTTTGAGAAAATTGATAAGGTGTGTTTCCTTTTTCCACTTTCTGTTTCTAGAAAAAGATTGATATTGTGATTCTTAAATGGCTCAATTGGAAGTTTAATAGCAATGGTTTATGGAATTAGTGACGTTGTTATGGTAATTTGTTGTGCATTGAAGGGATACTTTTTAGGTCAGGTCATTTGAGATGCATTGTTCAAGAACTCCTTATTTGGAATGTCTATCATAAATTGTGTGGCCATAACAATTGTTGCACAATATTGACCTTTTGTTCATATGCAAGTAAACTTGATGGGTCACATCTTTTTTAATGGATCTGTGTATAGCTTGTCCTTACTTCCTGTACTTTTGTTTGTGCATGATTCTATTAATTTTTTCTAAACTTTGATTTCTTTTTCTCTAATGTCAGATTGGGTCAGGAACATACAGTAATGTTTACAAAGCTAAAGATATGTTGACGGGGAAAATTGTTGCTCTAAAGAAAGTTAGATTTGACAATTTGGAACCTGAGAGTGTGAAATTTATGGCTAGAGAAATCCTAATTTTGCGGAGATTAGATCATACTAATGTTGTAAAGTTGGAGGGCCTGGTCACTTCAAGGATGTCATGTAGTTTGTACCTGGTGTTTGAATATATGGAACATGACCTAGCTGGACTTGCTGCAAGCCCAGAAATTAAATTTACAGAACCTCAGGTTAGCCAGTATTTCCCTGAACCTTGATATACATATGAATGATTTATTGCAACTCCTCTGATATTCTCGTAAATTGATGCACTTCACATTTCAGGTCAAATGTTATATGCATCAACTATTATCTGGACTTGAGCACTGTCACAACCGTGGTGTGCTTCACCGTGACATTAAGGGATCCAATCTTCTGATTGACAATGGAGGAGTACTTAAGATTGCTGACTTTGGATTGGCTTCTGTTTTCGATCCAAAGCACAAGCATCCCATGACTAGTCGGGTGGTTACTCTATGGTATCGACCTCCCGAGCTTCTTCTTGGGGCTACTGATTATAGTGTGGGTGTGGACCTTTGGAGTGCCGGTTGCATTTTAGCAGAGTTACTAGCTGGGAAGCCTATCATGCCTGGTCGTACAGAGGTAACTTGTTAAATTTCGTTTGTCCATTCTTAGTCCACTCGCACCCTGGTTTTATGTAAGTAGTACTTTGCTTGTCCAGTCATTGTCATGGGTCCTTCCAGTTCTAAGTTGTTTTAAGTTAATAGAGAAAAAATTTGTCTTTGCTTTGGTGGTAAGATATATCATATATCCAAGTTGTTTTCTCATTGTCTCTGCATGGTGTATCGAGAGATTATAGAATTGGACTGATATCTGTGAAAATTATGCTAGTTGACTTTATTCCCTTGTGTTCAGTTGGTATCATACCAAAGAATTGGACTGATTTTTTTTTTCCTTATCTTCCATTCTTGTCAGTGTTTTAAGTTTAAAATGCTGATATCATACCATATCATTGAACATAAATGATATTGCTGCAATTCTGATACCATAATACTGCATTTCTGAGATAAATGTGTGACCTACCTATTTGTGAGCATGTCTAATATGTTTATTGCTTATATAGGTAGAGCAACTCCACAAGATATACAAACTATGTGGCTCACCTACAGATGAATACTGGAAAAAAGCAAAGTTGCCAAATGCAACTTTATTTAAGCCCCGAGAGCCTTACAAAAGAAGCATAAGAGAGACTTTTAAAGATTTCCCCTCGTCAGCACTGCCCCTGATCGAAAGTCTACTTGCAATTGATCCTGCAGAGCGTCAGACAGCCTCAGCTGCATTAAGTAGTGAGGCGAGTTCTAACACTTTGACCATTTTTCTAATTAATGTGCCTCTGCTATTTACATTTTTCTCTTGATGTTAAGGTCTTTCTATATATGCTATTTCTTTTTACAAATTCAATCAACCAAAATGCATCTTGATTTCATGACACTGGATTCAGACTCATAAAAAAAAATTATGTGTTATCATATTCAGCTCTTTCATGTCAGTCATTTAAAATATTTGACCAAGTGTGTGTGTGACGGTCTTTTCAAGGAAAAAAAAAAGCATGTGCACGATGGCTTGTGTGACGACTCAATTGCCCTTTAAATTGTAAAAGAAATTTTTGTATCAGTATATGTGCGTTCAACATTTCATTGATTTATGGTGGGCCCTTGTGGTTTGGATGAAACTAAGCGGTCTAATCCTTTTGACTGCTACCAAGTCTTACCTGGTACTGTGGTCCTAAGTCATGATCTCAATATTTTTATGCTAATTGATGCTGTTCTATCCATGATTTTTTTTATTACAATCATGGATATTGTGTTATGTGAAGCTAATATGGTTCCTTTGGATTAAATGAGTAATATGCTTATAGTCTCTGTTTTGCTTGTTCTTTCCTCATTTGCAGTTTTTCATGACAGAGCCGTATGCTTGTGAACCTTCTAGCCTCCCACAGTATCCTCCAACCAAAGAAATTGATGCTAAACGTCGAGACGATGAAGCTCGTAGGTACGGATCTTGTAGAATATGCATGCATTGTTGAGGTTGAGTATAATAAACTGTGTGATGTTATTCTTATCACTATAAGGGTTTCTACTATTTTAGCTGTTTTGTTCATGTTGCTCTGGACTAGATAGCAGATGTCAATGTGACATCTTAAATTTAGCATCTGAGCAATGTGCATCATGCTGTCACGTTGTTATACTAGCTAAAAGGAAGAAAAAAGTTTAGCTATTCTGGTATTATATTTTGGCAAAAGAAGAAAAATGAAACTCTTGGGGAAGGTGTATTGATGTAGATTATTTGAAGCTATATCTTGATATTTTTAACCACTATATGTAAAATTAGTTTTATCAACTCACTTATCTTCAATGATGTGTGATATGTGATATGTGATATGTGATATGTGATATGTGATACGTGACAAGTAAATTTTTTTTGCTTGCAGGCTAAGAGCTGCTGGGAGAGCCCAGGCTGATGGTTCAAAGAAAACACGCACACGTGAACGTGAACGTGGTCCTAGAAGTATGGCAGCTCCAGAAGCTAATGCAGAGCTTCAATCTAATATTGACGTATGTCAGATAAGTTGCCTCTACTAATCATTGTCATCTTTTAACTTCACAATCTGTTACACAAACATGCTTTTAGATTATGGTATACTATACTGAATGATAATAAAAATAAATGGCCTGCAACATATAAAGAATACTGGTAAGATGCCTGTGATGCTTTACATTTAGCTTAACGTCTGCCACTTCAACATGATTGACATTGCAGCCTCGCATGTTTATTTGCCACACATAAATGAGTGTTGTTTAATATACTCCAAATCACTACATGCTTACAGATAACCTGTCCATTTGACCAACTTTAGAATAGTTATTTGATTCAGGTTTTGACTTATATGTTAATTTGTTGTTTTGAATCTGAAACAGAGACGGAGACTAATTACACATAATGCAAAGAGCAAAAGCGAAAAGTTTCCTCCACCGCACCAGGATGGGGCAGTTGGGTACCCATTGGGCGCTTCGCATCATATTGATCCTGCCATTGTTCCTCCTGATGTCCCATTCAGTACAACCTCATTCGGTTATCCTAAAGAACCAATACAAACATGGTCAGGTCCGTTAGTTGACTCTGCTGGTGTTGCTGGTCCAAGAAGGAAGAAACATACTGCAAATGATGCACGAGAACTTTCAAAATCCCATATAGGAACCCATAAAGATAAACATCATGATGCTCGAGTTAGAGGAAAGAAAAGTGCAGCTTAAACCCGATTTCACATCGTGGAACATAATTGTGAACTATTGGGCAGCTCTTCCAATTATACAATGGGAGACTTATTGCTGCTAGACAAAATTAAATTAATCAGCCCCGGCTTTTTCTCACACAGTACCATTGTTTCACTAGAGGTGTAGGGGGAAATTTTTTTTTTTTTTTTTGTGTTGTAATCTTATTTACAGTTTCCCCCATCTTTTATAAGATAGTGATTTTTTTGTTCATGTTCAATTTGTTGGATGGTGAATTGGTGGGAGAATATGTATATGTTCATCCTGATTCTTTTTCCCAATTTGTGGTGTTGGAAACATACTGCTTAGAAATAGTAAAGTGATTTAATAAATCATCAAGAGCCTCATTTGTCTGTTTAATGTTTGTCTCTCCAAATGCAAGGGATTGGCACTTTTAACTTCTTATGCTATATGCACAAAATTTAGGGCCATAAAGGCAGGGAAAGCAGCAACTAATTCGTTGCCCAAAAGTTTCATGGATATTTATTCCTAATTGCTCAGGGGAAAAAAAAAAAAAAGTAAAAACCTATTCATTTATTCCTATGTTTTCAATTTTGACAAAGAAGATCTGAATATGTGAGTTCCTTATGGCCCCCTTTTTTCACTCGAATGAAATCTTGTGGGATCAATTTCAAGCAAAAACAATCTCACAACCTAAAAAAGTAAATAGTAATTTTGCCAAGTGTCATTTAACAAATTTTTTTTATTACATTGAAAAACTTGGAAATTCGACGACCATAATTATAAAAGAGGTATTGCACATTTAATTGGGGGTGTGAACTGTGAAAGGTATTATCTATCAATAAAAAGGATTTTAAAGGTTAAATTAGTAATTCAATTTCACTTTTTCTTTGCCGCGCTTTTAATTTTCACTATATTAGTAACAATTATTTATCTTTCATGAAGTATTGGTATCTCTAGTTATTATTTGAAAAGATCTTGCCTATTCTTCACAATTTGACCTCTTCTTCCATTCATACATTTTGCTTCTCTCTTCATGTATTGCATGTGTGGATTAAATCTTAAGGGAATTCTGTAATAAAGAAAAATCTTTAATAGTAATTTTTTTTTATAAAAAATAAAAAATAAAAAACAAGAAGGAAAAAGGAAAGAACTAATAAAGGTGGCACCGCTCGATGTTAAAACCATAAAACGTTCTTATTAAACCGCCACTAAACACAGAAAGCACGCCCTCTTAATCTCTCCTCTGCTATGTTTCAGTTTCACTGAAACCCTCAATAATCTCACTCTCTTTCTCTGAAAACAAAGATTAAACCTTTGGGCTCGAACCAGAGAAACCAGTAAGCCAGCAATGGAAGCGAGCAACAATAGCAGCAACCTAGCTAGCAGCGTTGCCCAAGCCATTGCCGTCTCTCTCGACTGGAGCTCCACTCCTGACGCTCACAAAGCTGCCGTCGCTTTCCTCGAATCCGTACTCTTCTTTCTCTCTCTCTCTAAAGACTCTATCTTGTGCTATTCTCTCAGTGCTTGATCACAACTGTATGTGATTTTAGCCTCTGAATTGTGTCTGTCTCAACGTTTTTGCTGTGCTGGGGCGTTGAAAAGGAAATTGCTTTTTTGTGATTGTGGAGTTTAATTTTGAGAGCTGGAATATGATTTCCGAGGGTACTTAATGCCATGGAGATTAGTTTGTTTTTTTTTTTTTCATGTGCATTTTCTGAGGGTGATTAACTATTTGGTTAGTTTAAGAGCAGTAATAGTCTTTAACAAGTAGAATTATGAGAACTTGAGATCAAAGTGTAATCGGGTTTTCTCTAATCTGGCTCAAATTTCAGCACTACATTTGTTGCAAAATATGGGGTGCATGGAGATGTTGTGGAATCTGTTATCATCTCCCCTTTTTCTTTCCTCAGATATTGTTAAAGCCAAAGGATATTTCACTATACTAGGAAGACTACTTGTGACGAATATGAAATATATGGTTTGATCACTTGAATCTTTTGTACAGCTTACCTCAAATGAAAACAAAAACTCCATAAAGTTTCCCGTTGAAATTGTTTATTGGAGGGTCTCATTGTTTTTCTGTGGAGGATGTGTTAAGCATTGTAAGCTATAAATTGTTTGACCTCTAAGGTTGTAATGGCATGCAATATAGTACTTGGTTTAAGCAGCTGTATCTAACTGTTATTATCTCCCGATGTTGATACATACCTTCTGTTCAAATTGTCCAGATTAAAACCGGAGATGTACGTGTTTTGGCAAACACAGCATTCCTTCTAGTGAAAAAGGATTGGTCTTCCGAAATTCGGTTGCATGCATTTAAAATGTTGCAGGTTTGTGCTCATGTGCTGTTCTCTTTTTACAGTTTTTTATTTGCTTTATAAGTATCTTAATGTTAGGTTCAATTGATTAGGAATTTAGAGTCAATTACTTGTGTGTGTGTGTTTTTTTATTCCCAAGTAATGTGTGAGATTATATCATATTATCTGACTATTTAAGTGGTCCAGTTGGACTGCTTGAGATGAAATTTGGTTGGTTTAATAATTTGATTTATGATCAAGGTGCCTTTCGTTATGTTGGCTGTCTTGGGACTAAGTTCCGTTGAGAGCCAACTGCTTCTGGTAATTAAATTAATCTGAACTTGATTTTTTATTTCAATTATTGCTCCCACCTGTTTGGGATGATAGCAGAGGAAGAATGGAAATAATCCTGTACATGCCTTGTGTTCAAAAGAAAGCCAAGGTTTATACAAAAACTGTTGAAACTTTAGAATGAGAGATATAGAAATCAATTCCCTGCCAAAGTCGCTATTTCTGTTGAAAAATGGTAAAACCAGATTGATGTTAATGTGTTTGTCACGCTTTTATACATGTATCTTAAACTTCTGTGGTAATTAAGTGGTCTGACCAGAATCTACATTGTTTGTGCAGCATTTGGTCCGGTTGCGGTGGGAGGAACTAAGCCCTACAGAACATAGAAACTTTGCTAATGTCACTGTTGATTTAATGTCTGATATTGCAAATCCTAGTGAAGAGTGGGCTTTGAAAAGTCAGACAGCAGCACTTGTTGCTGAGGTTTGCACAGCATTTCTCTCAACTCTGTTTAAACTGCCAATGCTCGTATTTCTGTTGTAATATTTATTTTTGTTTTCTGTCACAGATAGTTAGAAGTGAAGGAGTAGATCTTTGGCAGGAACTGCTTCCAACTCTGGTTTCCTTATCTGCCAAGGGTCCTATACAAGTAAGTTTTTTTTTCCAATAGTTTCAAGTTGTTCTTGTAAAACATGCATAGTTATCACCTTCTTCTTATTCATCTTTATATTAGGCTGAGTTGGTCTCCATGATGCTGAGGTGGCTTCCTGAAGACATTACTGTTCACAATGAAGATTTGGAAGGTTTTCCCGAATGTGTTATGTGCACTTTCTTTTTCCTGTAAATTGGGAATAGAGTGTTTGTGTGCATGAGTGTGTTGCTTTTTGTCTGGATTTATATTGCTGTGTGCCTTACCTTGATTCTGAATGATAAATGCAGCTGATCGGAGAAGGCTATTATTGCGTGGGCTGACCCTATCGTTACCTGAAATTTTGCCTCTATTATACAACGTATGCATGTCTCCTTAACTTTTACTTGAAGTTGCATATGATGGCATTATCATAATGATTTAACCATGTCACACAGTTACTAGAGAGACACTTTGGAGCTGCCTTGAGTGAAGCAGGGAAACAACAAGTGGACCTTGCAAAACAACATGCATCTGCAGTAACAGCTACTTTGAATGCCATTAATGCATATTCTGAATGGGCTCCATTGCCTGATCTTGCTAAATATGGTATAATTCATGGGTATGGTATCCTTCTTTGAAGTTTTGTGGAATCTGATTTGAAACCAATGGCATGTCAACGTTTCTTATTCTCTCTCTCTCTCTCTCTCTCTCTCTCTCTCTCTCTCTCTCTCTCTCTCTCTCTCTCTCTCTCTCTCTCTCTCTCTCTCTCTCTCTCTCTCTCTCTCTCTCTCTCTCTCTCTCTCTCTCTCTCTCTCTCTCTCTCTCTCTCTCTCTCTCTCTCTCTCTCTCTCTCTCTCTCTCTCTCTCTCTGTGTACAGGTGTGGTTTCTTACTGTCTTCACCTGACTTCCGTCTTCATGCTTGTGAGTTTTTTAAACTTGTTTCCCCAAGGTAGGCAATATAATCTTTCAATAGCTTATTCAATGTCTATATTTTTATAAAATATGCTTTTCCCTCTTGTTAGTTCATTTCCATGACAGTTGTGTTACTCTTAATGTTGACATGCAGGAAGAGACATATAGATACATCTACTCCTGAATTTGATTCTGCAATGAGTACTGTCTTTCATATCTTAATGAATGCCTCCAAAGACTTTTTGTACACCTCTGGCGTTAATGCTGGGGTCATTGATGAAAGCAATATTGAGTTTGCAGAATATCTATGTGAAAGTATGGTGTCTTTGGGTTCAACAAACTTGCAATGTATTGCGGGTGATAGCACCACATTACCTCTTTATTTACAACAGGTAAGTAGAATTATTAGCATATGTGTATATATTATGTGTGTGAAAGCCTCTGGGATGTTCTGTTTTGATGTGCTTTTGGAATTAATATTGAACTCCACAGAATGAAGCATTATTGTACGACTTATTTTGCAGTCATATAATATTATGACAAGGTATAAGACTAAGAGAAAAACATTTTACTAATACATGTGCTGAAATTGGGTTTAGGCTATCAGGCATAAGGTTCTCTATTGGCTATGCTGGAGCCTACTAAATGATATCTCTATTTCTTAATTATTTTTCACTCATGAGGCACATATCTGTATTAACTTACTCATCCTGCTAAAGTGTTTTAATACAAGTATAGATGGTTATCAGAATGTGAATCTGTGTGCATGTTACCTGTCTTCATAATGCATATAGCTTCACTTTAACTCAGGTTCCTTTTGCATATTCACCAACAATTTCCAAAATCTAGGATTAATACGTAGATTGTAAATATACATCTGTCATGGAACTTTTTCTATTCAAGCAAATAATACTTGTTAATTGATTATTGAAATACAACTCAACTTTTTTTTTTCTCAGATGCTGGGGTTTTTTCAACATCGTAAGCTAGTTCTTCATTTTCAATCTCTCCATTTTTGGCTGGTACAAATAAAATTTCCAGTTATTTTTATAGTGTGTCAATAATCTAGACTATGCCACACATTTCCATCTTTGATCATCTTTCATGTTCAGGCACTCATGAGGGACTTAATGTCTAAGCCAAAGGCTGCTGCACATTCATCAGGTGATGGTTCTGACCAGGCTGATAATGAAAAGCAGAAGATTTTGAGTTTTGTGAACAATGAGATATGTAGTGCACTTCTGGATGTATCTTTCCAACGCATGCTCAAGAGAGAAAAGGTTCTCCATGGAACATCATTTTCATTGGGGTCATTGGAGTTATGGAGTGATGATGTTGAGAGCAAAGGAACTTTTGGCCAGTATCGCTCAAAGTTGGTAAGTATTTCATTGATATGAACTCAGATATATTTTCTTTTTGTATCTTAGCTCAGGTTTCTTACAACTCAGAAAGCATCAAAGTTTGTTCAACATGTGTGATTTCTAGTTGGCTTCATTGATCAATGGGTCCATTCTTCACATTGTTTTATTGACTGCAACTCAGAATAGACAAGCAGTCAAAATAACCCTGAAATTTAACTCATCTCTGTCATGTTAGTCTTGCATAATATCAAGATGTCTTTCTTTGTTCAGATTTAAATATTGTTGGCCAGGTAAATTGGGATGAGATTATTTTATGCATCTTTCTAGTTGTGGTTATAAGAATAGTGAAGTTGGCCTTCCTTGGCCTGCATTGTTTAAAATTGTTGCCCAACTGATGTATTATCCTATTGCAGTTAGATCTGATCAAGTTTGTCACCTCATACAAGCCTGTTATAGCCGGTGCGAAGGTTTCTGAAAGAATTGATACAATCATTAAAAACCTTTTGCTTTCTCCAATGCCTGCTCAGGTTTCATTACAAGCACTTTCTCAATTCCATTTTCCAACTTCGGAGCTGTCAGCTTTCTATTATTTCTTGAATTGATGGTTCTTAAATAAATTGCAGGACTTAGCTGTGATGGAAAGCATGCAGTTGGCTTTAGAAAATGTTGTAAGCACTATTTTCGATGGATCAATTGAAATTGGTGGGGGTCGTTCTGAAGTTCAACTAGGATTGTGCAGAATATTTGAAGGTTTGTTTGGAAACTTCTTTATATCTTGCTAGTGCTTTAGATTTTCTATCTTGGATTTCTTAACACGCCTAGTTACTGGACTTGAAGGTTTGCTTCAGCAACTTCTCTCTTTGAAGTGGACTGAGCCAGCCCTTGTGGAAGTACTTGGACACTACTTGGATGCAATGGGTCCTTTTTTGAACTATTTCCCAGATGCAGCAGGCAGTGTCATCAATAAACTATTTGAGCTCCTAAACTCACTCCCTTTTGCTGTTAAGGTTAATTTCAATTGTCTTATTACACTTCGCTATTCATTGTATTTTAGTGAATCCTAGACCGCAAGTTGTGTTTGGCAGGATCCCTCTACAAGTAGTGCACGGTATGCAAGGTTGCAAATTTGTACATCATTTATTCGTATAGCCAAAACTGCTGACAAAAGCATTCTTCCTCACATGAAGGTGACTGGTACTTCCTGTGTACTATCGTACATTAAATATTATGCACATGAGGCGACTTTTGTTTATTGGATGCTTATAGATCTGTACTTCCTGCGTACAAGTATGGTCATACATTAAACATTATCATATGCCAGTGGTATAAAAAGACAAAAGATAGTTTAGACAATATGCATAAGTGGCTTAGAATCTCTGACCAAATACGTAATGCTGAGGAGAATAACTGGGGATGCAAGTTGGCAAATTACTTTTGTCCAAGAAATGATACTTGTGTATGCTCCCCTTATAAAAGGTGTAGACATTATGCAATTTGACAAATTACTTTTGTCCAAGAATGATACTTTTGATTGCTTCTCTTTTAAAAGGTGTAAACATCCAAGGGTATGAAGAAAAACAAAATTTAGTCTGTAAATATATAGCCTCATTGAAAAGAACCTACAAACTTAGTTCGAGGATTATCATTCTTTTATTCAACTTGTTAGATGGTGTTTTATGCAGGGTATAGCTGACACCATGGCATATCTGCAAAAGGAAGGTCGTTTACTTCGTGGTGAACATAATCTTCTAGGTGAAGCATTTCTTGTCATGGCTTCTGCTGCTGGGTAATGATTCTCTTATATGGGTTGACCCTGTATTTTTGTTGACAACTGATTCGATAATTGAACACTTAACATCTTTGGTGCAGATTTCAGCAGCAGCAAGAAGTTTTGGCCTGGTTACTACAACCCTTGAGCCAGCAATGGACGCAGATAGAGTGGCAAAATAATTATTTATCTGAACCATTAGGTCTTGTTCGTTTGTGCTTGGAGACCCCAACTATGTGGTCAGTTTTCCACTGTATCACATTCTTTGAGAAGGCACTTAAGAGAAGTGGAACCCGGAAAACACATTTGAGTTCACAAAACAACACGACTGCAAGTTCTACTCCCTTGCACCCTATGGCTTCTCATCTATCATGGATGCTGCCACCTCTTCCCAAAGTACACATGTTGATCCTGAAAATTAGTCATTCAAAATTCTTGATTCCTATTTCTTCTGAATATGATACAGTTATGCCCATTTGCTTATGCAAACATGTTCACATAGATATAATGTCTCTATGTTGTTGATCTGCAGCTTCTTCGCGCCATACATTCCCTTTGGTCTCCATCCGTATCGCAAACTCTACCTGGAGAAATAAAAGCTGCAATGACCATGAGCGATGTTGAGCAATACAGTCTTCTTGGTGAAGGAAACCCTAAACTGTCAAAGGGTACATTAACCTCCACTACTGGACCTCTTGTCACCATGAGCAAGGAAGGATACACAGAGCCAAATGAATCAGATATACGAAATTGGATGAAAGGCATCAGAGACAGTGGGTATGTCCTGCATTTGAATTGGTTTTAAATGGATTGTGAACTTTTTTCTTTGAAATGCATCCTGGTAATATTTCTTATAGAAAATGGAGGGAAATGCTTTAAACTGAGGAATCTTCCTTTCTGAAGTGCATGGACAGTAAGAACAAACTATAGATCAACAATCTTGAAAGGAAAACCCCAAATAGCATTAAGTGATAATAACAAACTATTTCCTAACTGAAGATAGGATTATCTTTTTTCATATTAAATACCTAGGTACAGAAATTAAGCTGTACAGTATCAAAACACTAAAGCTTTCTTTTGTTTAAACAAAAGCTAAAGTATTTTCGGACCTGTTCTGGTTATATTCAATTTAATTGTTCTCAAAATTTTAGTTATTGCTTAAAAATTCATTGATTGTCATTTAGACAGTGGGTATTCCACTCTGACAGCATGTTATTTTTGCAAGAAACTTATTTATGGAATAAAGTTCTCTCTCAGATTGTGTAGAAACAGAACACTATGTAGAATTTGTTATCCATTACTGGCAGGATGATTATATTTAGAAAAGTCAAAATTTCACAATATAATTTTACGGGAGGTGAGGGTTGACTGGTTAGTCTAGATTCTAGAAGGTAGTACTGAATATCCATCTACTTGAGCAAGTTTCTTTATCGTGGTTAATCACCATGGAGGCTTTTTTTGTATAGTGCTGACATATGTTTGTAACGTTAGGTACAATGTATTGGGTTTGGCAACCACTGTCGGGGACTCATTCTACAAATGTTTGGATAGTCATTCTGTTGCTCTAGCTCTGGTGGAGAATATACAGTCAATGGAATTCAGGCATATAAGGCCACTTGTTCATTCAGTTTTGATTCCTTTGGTTAAAAATTGCCCTGTGGATTTGTGGGAGGTATGGCTGGAAAAGCTCTTGCACCCATTATTTCTACACTCCCATCAGGCTCTTAGTTGCTCCTGGTCCAGTCTTCTACATGAAGGTAGAGCAAAGGTTCCAGATGTCCATGCCATACTTGCTGGGACAGACTTAAAAGTGGAAGTAATGGAAGAAAAGCTACTTAGAGATCTTACTCGGGAGATTTGTTCACTCCTCTCTGTTATTGCTTCGCCACAGCTAAATACTGGGCTTCCGTCCTTGGAGCACTCTGGGCAAGTCAGCCGAGTCGATCTATCTTCACTCAAAGATATAGATGCATTTGCATCGAGCTCTATGGTTGGGTATGTTTGACATTGTTTCTTGATATTTTTTTTGGTTGGGGTAGGACTTGTACATTCTGAGCTTATTTTTCTCCACAACTTCTTTTGTCTTAAAATGGTGCTCCATTTACAGTTTCATTTTGAAGCACCAAGGTCTTGCCCTTCCAGCGCTGCAGATATGTTTAGAAGCTTTTACATGGACAGACGGTGAAGCCATGACAAAAGTTTCTTCCTTTTGTGGTGCTTTGGTTGTTCTAGCTATATTCACAAATAGTATGGAACTCCAACAATTTGTTTCTAAGGATCTCTTTTCTGCAATTATCCAAGGTTTAGCCCTTGAATCAAATGCTTTCATCAGTGCTGATTTGGTTGGTCACTGTCGTGACATATACATATATCTTTGTGATAGACATCCCGCTCCGAGGCAGGTTAGTTAAGATCTGTTGTACCTAATCAAATTCTTGGGTTGTTTTAAGTAGTTTATACTCTAATTAATGATTATGTTACCAAATTTAATATGCATGCCTCTTGTGTTTACCCAGGTTCTGCTCTCACTTCCTTGCATCAAACAGCACGATTTGCTTGCTTTTGAAGAAGCTTTGACGAAGACAGCTAGTCCTAAAGAACAAAAACAATATATGAAAAGCTTGCTATTATTAGCTACCGGAAACAAGTTAAAAGCCCTTGTTGCTCAGAAAAGCGTAAATGTCATAACAAATGTATCAAGTAAGCACCTCTGACTTGGCTGACAATTTTGTGATGCATTCTGTTTCCTTTTCCAACCGAGTATAACTTTACTAGCATGCTTTAATCATAATTTCAGCAAAGCCTCGCAACACAGTCAACGTTGCAGAAACCAGAGTTGATGTGGGGGATGCTATTGGCCTGGCAGCCATATTATGATGTATATGTGTTGATTTCTTGTACAAAAGTGAGATCAACTTAAAGAAGGAAATCTATATTGAGGAATATGATAAGGTAAAAGGCCCTTTTTTGGCCAGAGTTCTACAGTACTTTTACAGTGGTTCACTCTAACAAGCTACATCTCATAGAAGATTGATCATTTAGAAGTTCCATGACACTATTGTATCCTGCTTGTATTTCCATGGAAACTGGGTTTTAAAACTGATATGTTTCTTTGTATAGCACTTGACAAAAGAGAGAAAAAGATTGTCTAGCTAGCTGTGTCTTTCTTGTTGCAGATTAAACTCGAAGCTTTTTTTCCCTATAGCGAGTTATTTACATGAATTGAGGGCAGGTATACAAAGGTTCCAGATATTCTTTCCGAGTCTTTTCTGTTTCATTTCACTCTTCGCGCCCTCCTATCAGTTTAAAAATCTCTAGAATAGTGGAGTGTTATAGGTACCAACACTTGCATGTGCATATCATGATTTGTGTATAAAGAAGCAGCAACATGCATCATTATCAAAATCATAACGTGGCAGGCACGTTGGGCTAATTGTAGTTTCCTCAACGGTCGACAAGTTTGAACATATGGTTTCTACTATGATTACTAGAGCGTGATCATAATTCCCTGGTCAATTTCTTCTTTTCTCATTTCGTTGAAGGAACTTTGTTGGAAGAACTTCGGTCCATCGAGTCCCGGATGAACACAAATTTTCGAGTTTACTTTTCAGAAGGGATTAGGCCGGTGATGGTACAATTTGTGGAGGAGAAATTCTAAACGAACCCCTCATTTGCTCAATAAACCTCCCCTAATTGATTTCTCATCAGAACTTCCAATTTATGTTGTATTCGTTGATTAGTTAGCAAACACCTTCACAGTGTTTACTGGCCGACTACTAAACCCTCGTGGTGGTTGGCAATCATCGAACACTATAGCTAGGGAGCCTTAAACCCTCATTTTGGTTGGCAATCATCGAACACTATAGAGAGCCTTCAATGGTTAACCACCGAACAATATGAAAACAATTCGATGGTCAATCATCTGATACTGTAATCTCCATATTTACAAACAAATATAAAGCGAGAAGTGTTGGTGGATATTTATTCTTTTTGACTAGCTGGTAGCAAATTCTTAGCATGGAAGTTTTCTGGTACCTATAAACTATAATATACAACATAAATTTCATATAAGTTTTGTGGTATCTTCTCTATTATATATAACATAAATTTTCATTTTAGTGCCAACCCACACACAACTACTCTCTTATAATTTCATTATGTACTCCACGGCAAATAGGTGGCAAGCCCTCATTAGTTTGGCGCCCATCAATATCATCAACACCTCAATTAACAGTCGTGAGTCATTGCTCTGCCCAACAGGGAAAGACCAAGAAATGAATTTTCACGCACTTTCCAGTTTCCACGTCCAGCTTTGAATAGTAGCTGGAGAAGGAATGGTAAGTGAGTGTTGGTTCAAAAAGAAAAAAGTGAAAGTGTTAAAGCTAGAGGGATATATGCTCCAGTGTGAAAAACTTGCTAGTTTTGCTTCTAGGCTAAACAATTCTCTCTCTATAACTTGTATAAGTTTCCAGTACATTCATACAGCACAGCTGCATATTAGTCTTTGGTCTTGTTCGTTTAGTGTGGTCGTACGTTGTAGTCGTGGTAAGGCTGCTGGTTTTGGAGAAGGTGCCTTGGAAAGCTACTAACAAATGGGACCTGGAGGTCGCGGTGGAGGGCCTGGAGGTCAAGGCGGAGGACCACATGGTGGGCCGCCTGGTTGGGGTGGCCCTGGCCCTGGTGGTCCCTTTGGTGGCTTTTGTGATGTTATAGGTTCTTGGTATGTAAAACAGTAAATATATACACTACACTTCGCTTTTTGGGTTTTATGAATCTATTTTTTGTCCTTGATGAAAGATTTCATTGAATCTAGTTCATCTCCTTCTCTTTAATTTTCTTTCATGAGATGGGATAGTTACTATGGTAATTAGCTAGTTTCCTGTGGTTATTGAAGTCACTATTACTCTTTTGTAGCGGACTGTTCTAATTAGTAATTAGGTATGCAATGTGAGCACCTAATTAGTTTGAACTTAGTCTGCATTGGCCATTTTCGCTAATGAGAACCTTGCTGCATGATTTTCAAATATAGTACTCCTTAATTAGTACTAGTGTATGTATTGATCTTTTCCTTCAAGGGTCTGGTAATCTGTGTCTCTCTGGTTCATTGGTTGATTATTTATTTGCTTCTATACTTTTTAAAAAAGAATTTCTGCATTCTGATTACGTAGTTCTTATGTTTAGGATATGAAGCAAACATATGTGTGGACTGATCGATATCTGTTTTTTGTCAATCGGATCGTTTTGCAGTATGAGTTTCCTGTGTTGCTGCTGGTTGCTAGGGGACTGCTTTGGTGGCCCAGGAGGGCGTCCAGGACCCCGAGGCCCACGTGGACCGCCACGCCGGTAGATCACTTCATCGTCGGGTGGTGGTGACACTGATGTTTGGTCTTCCTCTTCTGTTATCAGTTATTATCTATCTACAATGTTAAAAGAACTGTACAGCTGTACTCGTCAACTATCATATATATGGAGATATATCAACTTCATCGTTCTCTAATTTATTTATTTTTTTACAATCATCATTCTCTAATTTTGTTCACGTAATTTCAAGCAATAGAGAAATCTACAAACAGATGGTACATCTTCTAAATCTAATTGTGTGTCCAGAATCAGATGAGAATGATTTTTTTCATGAAATGTAGGTCAGGCTAGACCGAAGAATAAAGTTCTTTGTTATAGCATGCCATGCAGCTTCTATGACAAATTGCGTGCCAAATATATATATCATGGATCAACGGAAGTCTTTTTATTTTTTATTTTTTAAACTCAAATAATGGGAAAATAAATCAAATAAATATCAGAGAATGACAAATGCATTTCAATAAGCTTATTGCGCATTGAAAACTGCATGAAAATAGGTTTTGGCCGGCGTGGATTGTTAGATAGCATGTCGAACCGATAAGAAATCACATTTCTACGATATAAGTTTCAGTGTTTCACTCAAAGTCAGAGTTTTACTAAATTTGTGTATATGTAGCACAAATTGTATTGAAATTTACAAGAAACCAAAAAAAGAATTGTATTGAGCACCTTTGCCGACGAACAACAAATTCGTCGGCAAAAGTCATGCCTCAATTAATTTTTTTATATTTCGCTTAAGAAATTAAAAAAATAAAAACATGCACTTTTGGGTCAAGAATATTGATGACATTGGCTTTCATGGTATTTAGAGACTCAATAAATTTGAGAGATCCAACTTTTAATGAATAATGTGTGCTATAAAAAAATAAATTTGTCGTCGCATCACACTAGACATGCCCTAACCTACTTCTACTTGATTTTTGTTATCAAATTTGGTTTCTAAAGCCCAATTAGGAGCCCAAAAGGGTCGACAAACATACAAAAATAAAAATAATTTGCTGAAATTAACAAAAAATAGACCTAAAATAAAAAATTGTGTGGGGCGCTTTTACAGACGAATGTTTGGTCGGCAACGGTCATTCTCTAATTTATATTTTTCTTACTTTAAAATTTTCATTAATTTTTTTAATTTTATTCATTTAGGAGCCCAGGTTTGTCGACCGACATACGGCAACGAAAATAGTTTGATGAAATTTAAGAGAAATAAAAAAGAGAATTGTATTAAGCATTGTTACATAAATGAAAATAGTTTGATGAAATTGAAAAAAAAAATTGATTGGGGAACTATTGCTGATAGATTATTCATGGGCAATAGTCCTTCCCTAATTTCTACTTTTCTTATTTTGGTTCAGAATTTATGTGGATGCAGAAGCTGGTTTGATGGTGGCTTGATGTAACCCGCCTTACAGAAAAGACCAACTACTACGTAAAGGCTAACGTTGGAAACCCGCCGTACTCAGTCAGCCTGACCGTGGACACCGTCAGCCCCGTTACATGGCTGCAGTCGGCGGAGTGCGACTTGTGCTTCCCGCTTTCTTTCGCCTTTGACCCCAGAAACTCCACCACCTTCAAACACCTCCCTTCAACCAGTAGGCTTCCCTACTTCCAACAGCTATCTCTACAACTGGTGGAAAGCCCAATTGGCTTTCATGGTATTGTTTGATCATCTGTTCGTTGTATAGTTTACAGACAAATATAATCCGTCAAATAAAACTGAAACGATAAATGTGGTAATCAAATGGCTAAATAATTTCTAATTTGAACTTCTTCTTTTTTTATCAAAATGATCATTGAAGAATAACCTAAAATATAGACAGTTTTTATCATTAGTTTGCACGTCGCAATGGGAATGTTCACATTTTAATACAATGTGGAAGTCCATACGTGAAAAGGACTGATATATAGATATATAGAATGATTCTCAGGTAAGGAGATCCTTACTTTTTTAAGTTAAGGAGTTTTGATTTCAACCGTTAGATCAAAATAGATGTGGGACCCAACTGTCAGATATGTTTTAAATGATTTGCTTTGACGGCTGAGATCAAAACTCCTTAACTTAAAAAAGTAAGGAGCTCCTTAGCAAAGAATGCCTGTAGATATATAGAGATCAAAACTCCTTAACTTAAAAAAGTAAGGAGCTCCTTAGCAGAGAAGACCTGTAGATATATATATATAGATATATATATATATATATATCTATATTTATATCTATATTTATATATAAATATAAATATATATCTATATATAGATATATATATATATATATATCTATATATCAGTCCCCTTCACGTATGAACGTCCACATTATATTAAAATATTCAAAAATATATATATCTATATTTATATCTATATATTAGTCCCCTTCACGTGTGGACGTCCACATTGTATTAAAATGTGAACATCTTTATCCTAACGTGCAAACTAATTACTAAAACCGTCTATATTTTAGGTCATCCTTCAATTAGTCTTTTTCTATATATCAAAACTAATATATATATATATATATATATATATATATATATATATATATATATCTATATTAGTCCTTTTCTTGTTCAGTTTTTAGTAACTCTATCTCATTAACCTAGCTAGCAACCTAGGCTATAATATATTGTATCAAAATGTAATGCATGCAAATCAATGTGTAAAAGACAAACACTCCTTGGAGTTTAGGAATATATGGGATGGGAACAGCTTCATCTACCTTTGAGCTTCCCATCTATTTATTGGCCTCTTGATAATTTATGCATATTTAAAATTTTGCTTGTTGAAGTTGTAGTGCTAGTCTAATAATATGCTAGTAATGGTTTCTGCAAGCTAATAAATTAATAGTTGTTTGCTTGGAAGAATGGACCACACAAGTAATGGTTTCTGACTTTCTGCTATCATAGATTGTTTGATCATTTGTTCGTTATATAGTTTACAGACAAATATAATCCGTCAGATAAAGCTAAAACGATGAATGTGGTAATCAAATGGCTAAATAATTTCTAATTTGAACTTCTTCTTTTTTATCAAAATGATCCTTGAATGATCATTAGTTTGCACATTAGGATGAGGATATTCGCATTTTAATACAATGCGGACATCCACATGTGAAGGGGACTAATATATAAATATAGATATAGATAATATATACATATATATATATATATATATCTATATATATCTAATGATCAAATGTGATAAAATGTATTAAAATGTGATATATATATATATATATATATATATTGTATTAAAATGTGAACATCGTCATTGCGACGTGCAAATTAATGATCAAAACCGTTTATATTTTATGTCATCCTTCAAGGATCATTTTGATAAAAAAAAATTAAATTGAAAATTATTTAACCATTTGATTACCACATTCATCGTTTCAGCTTTATCTGACGGACTATATTTGTCTGTAAATTATACAAGGAACAGATGACCAAATAATCTTCAATTCGGTTGATTTTTTGCAAGGATAATTCTTGAAAATAAATCTAAACGATGAACGGTTCCGATGATTTAGTTATGTTGTCAATTGGTAGAGATGAGGATGTTCATATTTTAATTCACGTGCGGACGTCCACACGTGAAGGGGATTGTCTATATATATATAATTGAAGATCGAGATTGCTGCATATATAATCAATCAAACGATATATATAGATATCTAGATTTGAGAACATGATGAACATAAAGATTTTCTTTATTTCTTGATGAAGATGATATGGATGATTGTCTATCTTTTTGGAAAGTTTATTAAAATTATTCTGAAATTTGAAAATAAAATCAATAAGAGATGATTTAGAGTCAATAAATTTAGAAAGGGTAAGATAGTCTTTTAACTAACATGAGGTGACAAATGACAAACGACGTGTAAATGACATGCCAAGTCAACTCAGATTAAAGCTTAAGTCAGATTAAGGCCTAAGACTTAGGCCTTAATTGAGGCCAACAATCATTTTCTTTCCATCAATGTGCGAAATCAAAATTAATATATGAAATCCATCAATAATTATCTTTCTAAAGAAATGAATTGAATCCAACGTTAGAAACCGCCGTACTTAGTCAGCCATGTAAGGACACCGTCAACCCCTTTACATGGCTGCAGTCGGCGGAGTGCGACTTGTGCTTCCCGCTTTCTTTCGCCTTGACCCCAGAAACTCCTCCACCTTCAAACACCCCCCTTAATTTCAGGGAAGCCTACTGGTTGAAGGGAGGTGTTTGAAGGTGGTGGAGTTTTTGGGGTCAAGGCGAAAGAAAGCGGGAAGCACAAGTCGCACTCCGCCGACTGCAGCCATGTAACGGGGCTGACGGTGTCCACGGCCAGGCTAGCTAAGTACGGCGGTTTCCAACGTTGGCCTCTACGTAGTAGATGCCGGTTGGGGTGGGAGGGTAGATCATTCCGGGATCGAGGCCGGTTCTGGATTTTTGAAATGGCAAGGGTTTTGATGGGGAAGCTAGATTGCGCTTCAATGACACCTATGGCAAGCATGAGGCTAATCATGATGAGGAGGGGGAGTGAGGAAGACATGGTTGATTAATGTGTGGTACTCTGGTGTAGTGATCAAGAAGAAGATGGAGGGGATTTAAATAGGCGATCGATGAGTACTATTGGTACGTGTGATGGCATGGGGTTATCGAATCTGTTCCACACGTACGAAGGGAAAACGAGCGTACGTGTGAGATTATCAACTTACGATCAATCGATATAATACGCAATTGCAAAACAAAGTTAATAATTGAGGGCGCGCATGGTCATCAACTCATCATGATCGAGTAGCAGCTAGCCAAATAAGCATATTTCTGTTTTCGCATTTGAATACAACTTTCCTTACCCCATTATACGTATAATTATAGAATTTGGACCACAATATGAATTAGGTAAAAATTTCAATTTCAACCTCTCATTTGTCATTGTGATGAACAAACTATGAACTTTGTACCTTACTATGGTGGGAGTTTGGCCATTTTGTGAATTTTGGAGGAAAGCTTTATTAAGTAGCTAGCTAGCTGGCATGCAAACCCTAAATTTGAGTGAGGTACCAAGTATTTCCATCAACATTACTTTCCTATTTTCTATCAAGTAAATTCTAGCTCTATGCATGGTCTTGACACCACTGAAATTAAGCTCAAGATAAAATATACAAAAAAATATAGTTGAAGAGGGAACAAATCAACAAGAAGTTTTAAAGGCCTAATCTCCATTATTAGATATAGAGTGCTCTACAAACTATTCAAGATTTTAAATAGTGGGTTCAATCAAAACTCTATTTCAAGGTTGGTTGCGTCAGATTGAAATGAAGGTTTTAGAGAGAGAAAGGAAATGAGTCAAATTGAATTAAGCAGATGAACAATTGTTTTTATTTTCTGTGTGGATGCCCAAGGAAATTACTCATCTAGCTTATTCTATATTTAATTTCGGTGAATTCTTCTCAAAAAACAATTTTGGGTGAATTCTTCTTCTTGTGTTATTCCATTCGATTTTATAAAACTTTTTTATACTTCTTCATCTTGTGTTCCTTGACTTCCTTCATTTTTGCCAAAAATTATCAGCATATTTAAATAATCGATCTAATAGAACCTGAATTTTGACAAACAAAAAAAGTACTTTAACAAATTGATAAAGGGTGATTTGACAAAATTCATTTCATATAAAATGAGTGACAAAAATGTCTCCAATTTGATTGATTTTTTTTCAGAGGTGATCTTTATATTGTGTTATAATACATTAACGAGTGAATCGTGAAAATTTAAAGTGAAAATGTGTTAATCGAATGTCTTGAGTAAGTTTTTTTATTTGTTTGAGAGGTCTTGGGTAAATTTAGAAATACTTAAAAGTGATGTTAAAAAGTACATGTCAAGTACTTCCTTGTACAAAAACGTTTTTACTAAATTTAAAAAACGTTTGTGGGTTCATCATATTAATTATTAAAGTAATTAATGATAATTAATTAATAGAGTAAACTGAGTAAATAATCATCCATCCATAATTCCATATCCGATTTCTTATTACAATAGAAGTAGAATACTAGAACCTAGCTAGCTAGCTAATTAATTTCCTGAATACTTAACACATGTTGGGAGCAAAAGAGAGCTTGGACTGAGCGAGATCAAACCAGAATCTGTAACCCATCTGCTGGAAAACTCCCACTACGTTTGGAGCACCTTCCCTTATGACCATGCACATCGCATGGAAATCCGGGAAGATCTCAAAAACATCGTGCAACTCCAAGCTAGCTCCACCTAGGAACTGCATTGCTACTTTAGGGAAAACGACGCTAGACAGATTAGCCGGTACGTCGTAGCACAAATCGAAAGCAAGCCCGCCCTTCTCTGGATCAAACGAGGGCTTGGGCTCCTTCCATCCGTACTTGTCTGCAAAGTACCTCACAACGGCGTCTTGCAGACTGAAGTAGGGTTCCTCAACCAACCAAGTGGATGACTCTCCGGTGTCCAAGAGGACCAACTTTGCTCCGGCGCCGGTTTCTGGCATGGTGTATACAATTTCTCCGTTTAGGGTTATGGTGGTCATGTTGAGGTAATTGAACTCGTCGAAGAAGATTTGAGTTGTCTGTACATTATTATTTGTAGCACTAGCATGTAATGAGGCGTCGGCGTCGGAGCCGAAGTCCAGGGTTGGCTGGCCGGGATGTGAAAGCGACCGGCCGGGAAGGCAGTAAGAGAAACGGTCCGAGCCTAGTTGGGTTACAATGCTGGAGGAGTGCCCTTTTCCTAGCCCAAGCATACCTCCTATTGGGTTGAAATCCCACCCAACATCGAAGTCCACGAAGCTGCGGGTCCCACAACCGAATGCAATTAGATTAGCGGCGGCACCGGTGGAGGGCGGCGACAAGTAGAACTTGTCGATTCCGAATATGCCCCTGCTATACCCAGCCTCGTAAGCACACGTCGACGCAGCAGCCGATGGATGAGCCATAGGTGGCGAACAGATGATGGAGTTGTTTGGAGGGAGAGGTTGGAAAGTGGTTGACTTCTTCGGGTCAAAGTTGGTAAGGGGGTATGAAACGGAGAAGCAGTCTTGGCAGTCAACTGACTGAACCCAAGTGAGTGGAAAGAAGGTGTCCAAAGCAAGGTTGACGGAGAGTGGAGGGGTCCCAATGTGGGCGTTTACGTAGAACAAGCCCGACGGGAGATGAGGGTTGATTATGCCATGATCAAGATGAAGGGCTCGAGCTTTTGAGATTTGGGTCCGTAGCTTTTGACGAAGTTTGTGGTCGAGAGTACTCATGTTGCTTACTCTCGCCTTTATAGTGAAACTTTGAGCTTGGGCCATCGGTGGTACTCTACCACCGATGGCACACATCATGGTGATGATGACAAGATAAAAGGGCACGAAAGACATTTTTGAAAGTTTCTTTATTCCCAAGAATGTAAAAGATGCACGTAGTAGAGAAATGAATGACAAGTATTTGGTATAAAAATGTAAGGAAAGGCTAGCTAGCTAGTTTGTGAAGGATCACCATGTCATCCGAATGAATCAGCTGCAAGCTACTAGTAACTTACCAAGCATGGGAATGGTTCCTATTCTTCGTCTACTTTGACAACATATTTTGCATGCACTACCTGCATTACGATCCTATTTTACTGGCATGACCCTCCTTGGCTTAGTAGTTACTGGTTAGAGATCTTTAATGGTTAAACATAATATTAAAGGCTAGGGCTGGTGAGCTGATCATCTGAGTACGTTGCACTACTATCACTTTATATTGTGTGTTAGAATATATATTACATACATAAATTCATCTAGCTGGCTGGTGGTGCTAGCGTAAACAAGTGCATGTAATTAGGGTTTCATTGAGGTAAAAGGTGAAGACAAACATGGTAAAAGGTTTGGGGCCGATGTAACATTGATAATCGAGTATGGCGACTTATAAATTCAAAATTGAATACACTGGACTGGAGTACACTGGTCCTCTAACATACATATCACTACACTGTCAGTTTATCGGGATATACACAGCTTATATAGCCCAAAAGCTCGTAGAATAATCGCATTCTGAATTGAAGTCCTGCATATCTGGATATACATAACTTACAAACCTTTTTGCACATTTGCTTGACTCATTGCCATTGAGTGTTGTTCCGTTCAGTTGGTGAGCCGGGAACAAAGGGAACAAAACCCCGACCGCCAAACACCGGACGCATGAAGGCATTATCAAACTTACGCCAGTAGCGATGGACGGTGTGTGTTGGAGTCGTCAGAAGATCACGTATGCTAGCTGGACGACGCACCTCATGGCCACTGAGATCAGCTTCAGAATCCTGCCCAAGAAGTGGAACAATGACTGATTTTGGAGAGGTTGATTCTGACACAATGCTGGTTGTGCTGGTCGTTGGTTTTGAGTGAGGCAGCAATAATCTAATAAGAGGTTTCGTCATCAAACCAAACACCTGAACAGGATAGAGTGGTAAGGATCATTACCATGACAAACAAACTGGACATGTACCATAGGTAAGTAGATTTAAATTTCTGGAACTGTGGCAATATGAAACTGTTGTGACTAGATGCTATTGGCTGCTAAAAAACATCTTCAAATGAAGAAGAAGCAATCATAAATCTTTGAGTTGGATAGAACTAGTAAAGCCTTTGGTAGACCAAAAATCTCATCATGTTTAAACAGCTACATTAGTTATGTGTTTGCTTTTTAAAGAAAACCTAGTCAGCTGTCGCAGAAAACAGATAAACCTTTGGCACTTGCTGTGCCAAAGTAATCACACAGCATGGGGTTGATGAAGAAAAGTGAATGTCGAAACAATGTTTGCAAGTTTATGAGTAAGTACAGTAAAAGAGTCCTAGACAATGTCAAAATACAAAACATAGCGAGGAGATGCCTTACCACTGTGCTGACAAGAACAACACTTATTGTGCTAGTGATCATAATTGCATTGGCTCGCAATTGAGTATGACCTGACCTTGTAAACTGCATTCAAATGAAAATTTTATTAGATAAGACGGCCACCATCTCTCACACACAGATGACATATGAATAATCCTAAATAGTTTTCTAGTAGATTCTGCAGAAGGCCAAAAGCATTTTGCTAACAAAGATTCTCCATATAATGCTTTTTTACTTTTGAAGGTAAATTAACCTGCATACAAAATATTTTATTTTCCATAAATAACTTGATCACTCTTCACCAATCAAAAGGTGCCAATAAAAACAGACCTCGTACAGTATTTTGCATGATTATATATGTTCAGATTTAAACATATCTGAACGTAAAATTAAAAAAAATTAAAAATAAATAAAACATTTCCCGCAACTTGCCTGATTATAAGCAAGCGCTATAGACACAGCACCTCTCATAAGACCAGCCCACCATATTATCACCTACAGGAAGAACGTTGGTGCAATTTGTCAGTTCACTATAGCAGAAGAAGAATAAGAAAAAAGGAGTAGTGTCATTGAAGTAACAGAGTACTTACTTGCTGCTGGAAGCTAATTTTCTCACTTTGATTTTTCTTAGATAAGTTTGACAAAAAGGATAACGGAAAAACAAAAGCTGCTCTTCCAAGCATAACAAGACTTAGCAGTATTGAACTCACTGCCACTGATGTTCCAGGACTGCAAATACAAAATCAAGCACCATATATAAAAAAATAAAAAAACCTCAGTTCCAAAGAGAAAAAAATTAAAGAAGCACCACCACATGTAAAACCAGTAGACAGTTATTCTATATCAGTTATTTTCAATCTGTGTCAATGATATTTAATTATTTATATAATATCACAATTGCATGGCACAGGGTTGGCATTCTTTGAATATATACAAGGGCTTACCTATCACTTACAGATCTCCACTTTTCAATGTCCAAGGCATCCATACCAACATAGAGGAAGATAAAAATCTCGCAAACAAACGACAAGGTTGCAAAAGCATGCCTGACAATATGTCAAAAAGTTTAAACAATTAGTTACATAACCTTTTGGATTCTATGACCATTGCCTTGAAAAGGCTCTGGAAGCAACTTTTTAGATATTAGGAAGTCATACTTGGTCGTGACTCTTGAACTCTCTGTCACATTGTGCCAGGTGTAATGGGACATCACAATCCCACAAAAGAATACAGTAAGAATGCCACTCAAATAGAATAACTGCAACACATCAAATATATCATCATGATTATTGCTTATATGCCTAAAGCAATCAAAATCGACAGAGACTAAACTGAAGCTGGTAAGGAGGGTGAAGAAGGACCCTGAGCCTTTTTGTAGAAGGCCCAGAGTAGAAGAGAAGCTTACTTCAGCCAGTATATAGGAAAGGTATGCCATGAGCATCATAAGAGCAACCTCACGATCTGTAGAGTGCCTAAATTACGTCAGAAACCAAGTTGTCAGGAAAAATAATAATTTAGAATCGAGGTTCTTTCAACATAGAAATTAACCCCATGATATTAAACAAAAGGACATGCTATTTTGGCATAACAAGTAAATCCTAACAACATACCTTCCAAAATAAAGCTTTTTGATAATGAAAGCACTAAGCAGCCCTGTCTGCAAGAGACATAAGTTATACCAAGGCAAAACACAATATTTGCACACTAGTCTATGAACAAATAGAATAGAGTGAGGAGCTTACAACCACTCCTAGCATGGTGCTTGCAAAAAACAAATAAAAGAAGTTGCCCATAAACTGCAAGGCAATTCTGGAATCAATGTGTGTGAGATCAAAGCTCTGGATAGCATTGAAAAGCACCACAGATGTAGCATCATTGACGACGCCCTCCCCAAATACAAGACTGTAGAGTAAAGGTGTCTCATCCTGATTGAGCACCTGGACCATTGGATAAACAAATTTAGTTTTTTAGTTTGGAATGTTGGTATTTTACTTGCTTGAAAAGTCAGACGTAAATTGATATGTCCCATACCTGCAACGTGCATACAGAATCCGTGGCAGCAAATATTGCACCAATTGCTGCAAAAAGGAGTTGAAAATAGTGAAAACACGAATAGGGACTAAATATAGTAGGGAAACAAAGAAAGTGAAAATACCAAGATAATCCCCTATATCCAGCGAACCAATGTCCAATTTCTTAAAGATTTGTGTAGCACCTGAATCAAGAAAATACCGGTAAGTTAACTATTCAGAGATTTGTATCACACTTGCACACCTTTCATTCATAAGTCATAAATGCCGAAACTACATAAGGACATATCCTAACCTCAAGTAGAGAGTTTCCAGACGTACCTAATGCTATGATGCTGCAAGATACTAATGTACCAATAGCACCAAACATTACAATGGTAATGAAATTAACAAAAAACTGCTTCTTTTTCACCTGAAACCTGGAGAAGTAGCAAAGACCAAAGCATGAATCATAAGCTCAGAGAATAAATATCTAAAAAATTTGCCAATATTATGAGAGTAACCAGGATGAATGAGTGAATTACAAATGGATAATTCAATTCTATGAAGACAATTGGTATTCTGATTACGGGATAGAAATAAATGATTTATGGCTGCTTAGTTACACATAACGAATGCTCAAAGACAAAATATTTGTGGAAGGTGCATTAAACTTGAAATTAGTAAATCTATTGTGCAATGTCCAGTTGATTGACCTACATGAATCAAGTCTATGGCCTCATAATTCTAAAATCTTGGTGCACCTATATGGGCAAAAATGCTTGTTGGAGATATATGCCAAAACTAAATAAGGCCATATTTGTACATATCTCAATCAAATCATTCAAAAAATTCTCTTGTGGTTTCAGTGTGGCGCACTTAAAATGTAACTTGCAAAGGCAAACCAACTGAGTTTTTTTTTTTTCTTTTCCTTTTACTTTTTTCTTCCAAAGAATGCCAAACTAGTTCTGAAACACAGTTCAAATTAAGGCAACCAAAACAACAAATCGTGCATATTTCTGGGACAAAACCCAGCATCAGCCATTACATTATCAGATGCACTTGTTAGACGAATAAATGGGACCAAAAACTCACCCAGCATTAAAAATAATAGGTGGTAGAAGGTATATAAAGAAAAGATCTTCACTGAATACTAAAAGATGCGAACTTTTTCCTCCACTGATCAGAAGAATAACTACTCCAGTACACACCCCCTACCAAAAAAAAAAAAGTAAAACCAATCAAAATTTTCAAAATCACTCGTATAACATATAATTCAAAGTTCCCTTTCCTGGTGTTCTTTTACAACATTATCAGTAACCAAAGGAAGTACTCACAATCAAAAGGGCGGTGATCGACTCATTCACCCACCGATTCTCCTCAAGAAGATGCCCAATCACAATACAAGCACAAAGGAGCGCCACGAAAAGGTTCAACGAAACCACAGAGGAGTGATCAGAAGCAGATAGATTTTGTAATTTGGGTAATTTGGACATCAACATGGTCAAATGAACAGCCATTGTATCCGCCTCTTTAAACAACCAATATGCAATAACTTAATCAGAGATTCTTCAAACGAAAACGATCCTTGTATTCACGGAATCTATGTCTCCGAACTGTCCATCTCAATAGTATTAGAATCCAATAAACCCTATGAGCTCTGCATTGAAATGAAAGGACCCAAATGTTATTCATAACAGCAACTAAAAATCCAAGCCTTTTTCACCTTCATTTTCAAAACCCTGAAATGCTCCAAGTTTAAATCTTCAAACGCAAACTTTGAATAGCTAAGGTTAACACGTATATACAACAATGCATTGTTTGCTTTATCAGAAAAAAAAAATGTATTCATGGAATTTAAACAACAAAGAACAAACTTTCATTCATTTTCCTCTGTTTTCTTGGCAACCAAACAACACAGAGAAAAAGAATACACATACATATATACATATATAAATATATCATTTTGTTAATGCTATGAGAAATGCTTACCAAGGAGGTTCGTAGAACATGCATAGCAGCACAAAGGAAAAGCAGTGAAGGAGCCTATTGCAATTTCGAAAATATATCCAGCTGAATATCAAATTGGGCCCTGTGATTCGGCTACAATGTCAAATTCAGGCTTTTGATTTTGGTTGAATTTGAAATTCGCGCAGAGAGAAAGAGAGAGAGTTCCAACAGAGAAAGCTGGAACTCAAATTCTGCTTCAAAATTTTCAAGCTGGAAATAATGCGATAAAGTTTGTTGCTTTTTTAGCTTAGAAACCACGAGAGGAGAAATATGGATTGTGGAAACCTCTGGAAAAGAAAGAGAGAGAGAGACGTGTGATTGATGAAGTTAAACAGGGAGGATGGTTAAACAGAGGAGGAGGACGTGTACGGTTGATCTGATGCACCCGTGTACAAATTAATGCGAGGATTGTGTACATCTGCACCGATTGTTGTGTGGACTGAAATCATGGGTTTTTGATCAGTTGGTGGGGAGTTGTTGCTGTAGGGTTCGGACTTGTCGGTGGTGCAGTAGCGGATCGATGTCCGTTGAGGAAGCCCAAAGGCATCAAAACTCGGCCACTCGTGTCACTATTATGGAAACTGGAAAGTGTCTGTATATAAATTATATTTAATTTTCTCTTTTAAGCGCTTGCCACAAAAAAAAATTAAGACAATAAGTAAAATAAATGAGAGAAACAGGATAAATACTTTTCTCAAAATATCTTTCTTGCTTATGTATCACTGGAACGATTTCTCATTTGGCCTATATTACTTTCTATTTTTGTTTAGCACGTATGACTAAAATTTAATAAGAGTTCTACAAATTTTTTATTATTATGAAAATCGCCAAACTAATAAATCGGTTTACAAGTCAATAACTCTATATTTATGTTTTATTTTGTTCATTTACATCAAGTATAAATAATGAGTTTTTGAATTCTTCGAGCGATTTCATTTTATGCGAAAATTGCACATATTGACGGATCCAATAATGAAAAAATAAGACTACCTAAATAATTTCACTTTTGACTACCGGCCATAGCACATTCAAGTCCCAATGCTTCTTATGACGCCCCATTAAGCGTTCCCAAAATAACCAACCAGTTCTCATGGTTTCTACTTGTTAAGACGATCATCAAAACTACTAGAAGTAGTAGGTTGATCTATCACCTCTTTAAGTTTATTCTTGCTTTTTCAGATAACAACCACTCATTTAGCCGAGCGGTTATCTTATTCTAAATATAAAAAAATTACTTTTCAAAAAACATGAAATTATTATAGTACGAGAGAAAACATAAACATCTCGTTATTCAAAAATCAAAACAAAATATTGGTAATTTCCTAAATAAATTCAATAATTTGTGAAAAAAAAAAACAATAATTACTTGGCAATAGATGTGTGCAGACAAGTTGTCACACCTGGCTTAACTGTCTATAATGTCCAAATACATCCACTGCAAGAAGCCCACATGAATCTTAACTTGTTTGACGTTGACGCTTTGACACTTGGACAGTTGGACGCGAATAAATCACAGTCACGGTCACGGTCACGGAACTACAACTACATATTTTCCTTCTTACCAACTTTACAAAATTTATAAAACTGCCCCAACTTATCTAGTCGAATTAGGACAAAAAATAAAGAGTATCCTAATCCTATGCTTTGTTTGTTTTTGGTTTGTTAATGATATTAATTAATTAATTCTATTTAGGGGTTTGCCATTCCACGTGTTATGTGGATGGATCTAGATCTTGGTAGGGTATGAGTTTATATTATTATGTATATTAGACAACTTAGGCCAACTTTTTGACAATAACGTATCAGGAAAGGCATTGCATTATGAAAATGGCTCCAAAAAAAATCATACATTTTTTCTTGGTAAAATTGATGATATACTCGTATATCATAGATATTTTTCCAAAATTCTATCATGTTTTGGAAGCCGGAGTAGGGTTAGCATTTTTAACACGAATAAATAGAAAATTATCAGTCTTGTTAGGTTATCGGTTTTGCTTAACTAGTTAAGACCAGGAACCATAACTACCAAAATCACAATTTAGTTTTGTCTTGAAGATCATAGTTTTGTGGTGAAGATATTTTATAGTTTGGGAGTTTAGGTTTCGGTGTGGAGACTATGCTTTGGAATGTAAAGATCAAGTGGTTGGATATGATAGTTATAGTCTTAGCGCTAAAATTGCATAACTGAACAACCGGTTTAACAGTAGGTTACGGCCAAAATTCTAGCCCGTTAGAACCAATTTCACCCCCTATTCTCGGATTATATGATGCGATTTTTTCACCCATTAAAACAAGTGTATCTAATAGTTAAAGAAAAGCATTTACACGTGTTTTTGCACGTGTTTTTATTCATCTTATCAAATCATTTTCTGAAGTAATGGACAAGGAGCCAACAATCTCTGAAATGTCTCGTGGGGGTCATACAAAGCTTATCTTGACCAAGAAATATAATGCAAGCAAACAAGATTAGAATATTAGCGTTATATATTATTTTTTTTATAATTGAATTGATTGCGTGTATTAGCAATTTGAACTAATCACTCGATCTCAAATATGAGCTGCAAAGTAACACGGGACTTTACAATTAGAAGCAGTCTTAAGCTGACTCAGTGGTGTTAGTTCAGTGGTTAGAGCACCCACTACTTAAGATCTAAATTATGAGTTTGAGTTATCATAGGAGTAGGAGTGAAATTTTTTAGATTATCTTAAAAAATAAAATAAAAAGCAGTCTTAAGTTTGCGTTATACATGTTGCTTTTATATGCGTGGACTATTGTGATTATACTAAGAACATTTTCAACAAGACTAATTATTTTTTAATCAAATTGTTACTTGACATATAAACGTTGTTTTACTTTTCAACTTTTTACTTGATTGATTGCTTAACGCACAGGCTTCCATTTTCAATTTTGAACGTTATGTAACAATTTTATATCCTACAATAAAACTTTTAACGCTATCGAGTGATTATTCGTTCGATATTCCGATGTATAGATATATTTTTTTTTGGTTACATTAGGGCCATCTTAATTAAGAAAATATGTACCCGTTGACCCACGGAGCTAATGGGCTTTAGCCTGGTTAGGATTCGTTAAAAGATTCGACCCGGCTCAAAGAACGGTAGATAACGTGTCAATTCGTTGCTGGCTAGTCATTCTTACGGCAAGTTCCTTCACCGCATAGGATACGGACCCTCCGTAGTCCGTACCACAGTCATATGCTTCACAAGCTCTCTCTCTGTTACACAGTGGGTTTTGATTAGGGTTTTTCAAATTGACAGTTCCAATTCTCTCTGTTCTTCGCGGCAATTGTCGCAATTCATTCGAAGAAGAAGAGGACAATGGGTGCACAGAAGAAAGGCGCGTCTAGGGGTTCAGAAGACCCTGAGGAACTGGCACGTGTTCCCTTGCAAGCCATCCTCTTAGCCGATAGTTTCACTACCAAATTCCGACCCATCACCCTTGAACGCCCCAAAGTATGTATCTTTCCCTCTCACTCACTCATTCTGTATCTGCATATTATATATATATGTATCATGTGTGTGTATATGTGAGTTTATGCATGCAAGGACATGAATGTATAAATGTATATGTATCTGGATGTATGCCTGTGCATATTGTAAATATAATGTTGTTAAATTGGAATCGAAAACAAGGGCTTTCGGAAAATTTGCTAAAGACAGTTTTGGGGTTTCTGTTAGTAAGCTTATAATATTGGGAAATTCTCAACTAAACAGATGTTAATGTGGCTATTTGGATTAGTACATATCCCTGGGTTAGTACGTATGGGATATGTAATAAATGAATTAGCTTATGTTCTTATTTGTCTTTGCTTTGTATACTCCCAAACTGAGCTTAGTGGATGATGATAACTTATCTAGTGATACTCGGTTATCGACTTTAAATGTGCTCAACCGTTGCTGTTAAATGTTACATGTTGATTTTCTCTGGAGTTTTGGTGTACCTCATATGGACTTATAGGTTATGACATTGTTACTCATGATACAGAGTAATGAATGTGTGCATTTGATGGGAATAGTCATGTTCATTATCTTTCTTTCTGATGAAGGTGCTGTTGCCGTTAGTAAATGCCCCGATGATCAGTTACACCTTAGCATGGCTTGAGTCTGCTGGCGTTGAGGAGGTTTTTGTTTTCTGCTGTGCTCACTCCAAGCAAGTGATCAAGTATTTGGAGAATTCTGAGTGGTTTTCTCAACCAAACTTCACGGTCACCACAATTGAGTCACATGATTCTGTTAGTGCCGGAGATGCTTTGCGCTTGATATATGAGCGCAATGTGGTATGCTCATATCTTAACTTTCTTGTCTCCCATCATCTGTATGACTATTTGGTTATATGCTCAAAATTATGCCTATATAATCAAGGTTTTTGTGAAGGGAAATCTTCACTGAAAAGAAGAATTGGTCAATAATACTCCTACTATGGTTTTTATTTTGCTTTGGGGTCCATGGGGATAGCTGTATTTTGATGCTAGTCAGCACATGAGAATTTTTATTTTCCTTCCAAACAAGGCCAATGCAATGAAAAATGAATCTCACAACTAGCCAACCGTTGTCCTGACTCATGAGTATGTTTCAGTTGTGTGGCAATTTGGCAAATGAAGTAGAACTGGAATGTGGTAACTGGGCACTTTCGTTTCAGTTTTTTGATTGGATGTGAAACAAAAAATCCTTGAAGTGACAAGAGGGTTTGACCTTCACATGGTTTATGCGTACTCAATATGGTTATACTTTAGTTTCTCAGTCATTTCTCAAAAATTTTATGCAATAGAATCATGTTTTTTAGGGTTTTTCCTGTCCCATTTGTGCATTTGTGCATCTATTCATTTATTTTAAATGAGTGTATTTAAACTATTCCTGATATGTGAAGTTGCAATTTCTTTCATAAGTAACATTTTTTCCATTCCTCTTTCATTCTAGATACATGGAGATTTTGTCCTAATCAGCGGGGATACTGTGAGCAACATGTCGCTTACCCAGGTGCTACAAGAACATAAAGAGAGAAGAAAGAAAGATAGTAATGCTGTAATGACAATTGTTATCAAACGGTCAAAGCCTTCTCAAATCACTCGCCAATCTCGACTGGGCACTGACGAGTTGTTTATGGCAATAGATCCCAACACAAAGCAGCTCTTATATTATGAGGACAAGGCAGACCATGCAAAAGGATCTATATATCTTGATAAGTTGTTGCTTGCTGATAAATCTTCGATTTCTCTGCATAATGACAAACAGGTTACATCTCAAGCCATTCGCTTGGAGTTTTTTTTGTTTGTTTCAGATTGTTGATTAATCTTTATAGAAAATTTCTACCTTGTTCATTTTGTGCTGATTTTCAACAACTCTTATTTGTTTAGAGACTTCTACTAGGACTTATGGTTGTTCCTTTTTAATACAAGATGCCTGTTCTTATCTGCAGGATTGCCATATCGATATCTGCTCTCCTGAAGTCCTCAGCCTTTTCACAGACAATTTTGACTATCAACACTTACGCCGTCATTTTTTGAAGGGATTACTCGTTGATGATGTATGTCTCTTATGAGATATGTCTCTTTTTAGTCAAAACATTCTGCTACACTGTGTTTGTCTTCACATATATGTTCGGGAGGCACGGCATGGACACAGACACACACATGATAGCCACCCCTATGTGTTCTTCTGGCATGAGCATAAGCAATAGGTCATCAACCTTTTTTGAGACTAGTTATTAGTTTTTACTCCTTGTACTCTGTTTTTCTATTTTTATCTGGTCTTTGCTGTTTATTTTTCTTTGTGGTAGCATTTTATAGTACATGCCATAGATATGTGATGTGCCTTTGTCTTTGAGGCTTTTTTCATCGAGTCATCAAAATATTGTTATTTAAGAAATGGCTGCTCAATCTAGAGATTTCTTGATGCCTATTTCACTGAGGCGGGGGATTGTTTTTATTGATGCTTACTTTCTTGTACTTATTGAAAAACTCGCATGCATGTGTGTATTGTTTCTTTAAGTATGCAACTGCCACATAATATCTTTGAGAAATGAGGAATTCATCAATTTTTTTCCTGTGAGAAGCATGTCATATATTAATACGTTTTTGTACTGTTGGTTTAAGATGATGTCATATATTAATTCATCTATTTTTCTTCTCCCACAAAATATGCATGTCTTTTGTCAATCTGGGAACGTTCATCTCTATGTTTATTTTCAAATTTAAAATTCTTATAAGGGAACCGTCTATCCGTTCAGATTATGGGTTACAAAATATTCACACATGAAATTCACTCAAGTTATGCGGCTAGGATTGACAACTTCAGAAGCTATGATGCAATCAGTAAGGACATAATTCAGAGATGGACTTACCCATTGGTGCCAGATGTTAAGTTTTTCGGAGATTCTTCAACAAAGCTGGAAAGACTGGGAATGTATCGAGCATCAGGTAATTATCAGAGGACCTGTGATATTTACATAGTATGTGTATGGGGAGGGGTGGCAATTTTGTTGTATTTTGTACTACACTATTAGGGGTATATTACATAGGCGGACTTGTAGATACTTGTTCCTGATGTTGTACATTTCCTGCCCTGTATTTCGAGACGGTTATGGTTTTAAGTCCCTTTTTACTCAACTGCTGAAACAACATGACACACTTGCATTTATTGGTAAGATAAAAGTAAATTGTTAGAAATTTGTTGCGTTGTTTTTACACTTACTTTCTACCAACTGTAGTTGAGTGATGTCCTCTATAAATGTAGCATGACATCCTTACTTCTAAACTGATGGTCTGCTAATTGTAAACCTTGTCAGTTAAATTTTTCTATCTCATTTTGTATGATTTGATAAACTAGCTACTCTTCAGAAATAGGGCAATCGCGCTCTGCACAGATTGGTCCTTTTACAGTCATTGGGAATGGCACCAAGATTGGTGACAACACCAAAATTTCAAATTCTGTTATTGGGGAAGGGTGTTCTATTGGACCCAACGTTTCCATAGAAGGTTCCTATATATGGAATAATGTCACCATTGAAGATGGCTGCAAGCTGAGGCATGTTATAGTATGTGATGGAGTGATAATGAAGTCCGGGGCAGTTTTGGAACCGGGTGTAGTTTTGTCTTTCAAGGTATGAGCCTCTAAAACCGGTTCTTGCCCTATTTGAAACTTCTGGATGCTAGTTCGCTTCTCGTCTATCATAATGCTCCAAAAGAGAACTGAACAAAATTATACAATACCAAGCAAATTACTACCCCAAATATATGGGAGAATCAGAATTTTATTGCAATGTTATAAATTCATTTCGGTCATGTAAAGTATTTTGATGTTGAAATTATAAACTTGAAAGTATTTACTTATTACACTATGATTTTGTTATTATAGTATGACTTAACCTTGCGATCATGTGAAAGATATAAAACTAAAACATTGATAACTTAGATATCCTTGGTGCTGACACTTGAAATGCCTTGGTATCCTTTGTAAATGCTGAAGTCCCATTTTAAGTTTGTGACATATATGCATTGCTCCCTCTGAATAGAAGTATTATGAGGTTACATCCTAGGTAATCGAGTAACTGTCCATCAGTTTAGAGTTGAGCACCACCTGGCCCTTAGAGGCTACCTATTTAGGCCTTCAAGAGAAAGCATTGTATACACGTTATGGAAAATCTCTAGGAAGAAATGCCTTTGGAGACATGCATACTTGGCATGCTTAGGTTCAGCAGTGTAAGTAGACGGGGATGTATGAGCCTTCTCACGACTTATGCCCAAACTTGGTCTTAGAAACACGTTGGGAAATATGAACTCTTGCAGTGCTCAAATTAGTTTCGTATAACTTGTCCTTGTTAATTGATATTTGCTTTGTCCTCTGAGTTTGGAAGAGCAAGTTACATTTCATTTGTGGTTTTCTGACTTTTGTCGGATTTTAAGGTGTTCTTGATATTGCTTTTCCTCCAGGTTGTTATAGGACAACAATTTATTGTTCCTTCATACTCAAAGGTATCTTTACTTCCACAACCGACAAAGCAAGATAGTGATGAGGAGCTAGAGTATGCTGACAATAGCACTGGGATTGCAGAAATTTCGCGTAAGTCTCCAGCTTTTGTCCTTAATCTTCACATTTGATCTTTTTGATTTATGTTATTTGCAAAAGCATGGCCTAAACCCTTATGATATTTTTAGAAATCTCCTCTTTATGCATCATAGCTTCTTTAGATATTGTAGACAATAAGCATATGAATTTTTTTGGAATAGTGATGGTTTCTTTAAGGTGAATATGGAAATAGTTCAAATTAAGCGATTCAATGGAAAAACACTTGTTATTAGATGATTTACTGTTTTGTATAGTTGATCGCTATTGACATTTAAATAATGTATCATATGAATTGTGCTACCCACACTTGCCAATAAGTTTCTGGGACATGTCAGTCAAATACAGACTTGTAAATGAAGTGCCATTCTCTTCATGGAAACAGTATTTCGGATCAAGGAAGTTGAAGGAGACACGAGTCTCATAATGCCTTTGTCGGGAATATCACTCACCAAATAATGTGGACTTATGTATTTGTATATGTGGATTCGTTGTTCTGATGAAGTTTTATTGATTTTCAACTCTCTTTGTCTAGACATAGCTACTGTATTTGGTATTCATACTTTGTTAGGCTAAGCTGTAGATATGTATTCTTAATCTCATTGAGCTCCTTTTATTTGTGCAAGTTATTGATAGTAACAGTTGCATTTTTTCCTAGTGATGTATGCCCTTATTATGAGTTGTTATATGCAGCTCTTACACATACACTGGATAAATCGAATGGGGAAATAGCGAATGAACAACAGGAGACACAGCGTTGGCCGACATCTGAGGTTAGCCCCTTGCTATGAAGTTTGGTTTTGTTCTGGCCTTAGTTCACCATCTTGCCTCATTGTTTCAAGTTTGACTTATATATTCATAAAAACTTCTATAAACCATGTCAGACAATGTTGATAGCTGTCTTGTATTGATTAATTGTAAATGCATAAATTTTAGAATCACCACACTACAGCCAAGCATGTTAGAGTAAAATTTCAGAAACTGCCTTGAGTGTTGAGATGAGCATTGGGTAGGGAATGTTCACAAGTGATTCTGGTTTCACAAAAGAAAAGAGAAGTGTCACCCGTATCATTAAACTGAGATAGCACTTAAAGCATCCTGCATATTCTTCATCTCCTTTTCCAGTAAGTAGTAGGTAGATCGGTGAACAAATGATGGGGTTGCCTATACATAAGTCTAGGCATATGTGGAGAGGTCAGTTTGTCCAGGTCTAAAGGATATGTAGTAGCTCTCACATCAGAGATTAGGGATGCCTTGACATAAGTCTTGATCAAAGATCGTAGCTGCCTTCACTCAGTTTGGTGGTCTAGACTGATAATTATGTGGATTTAGGCTTGTAATGGTGTTCAGAAGGGGACAAGGTTCCGAAATGGTAAATGACAATTTAATAGGAGGGATACTGTCCTGGGACTGTGTAATGATCTGAGAACATTTTATCTTTTTCTATATATTTTCAAATAGTAATTTCGAATTTTTTTTCCCCTCAATGATTCTGGACTACAGACTACTGAGATGATGTACATTAACATTGTTAGCATGGATTGGGTTGAACCATGATGGTGTTGCTGAAAATGGTAATAACATGAAGGAAAAGAAAAGAAGGTAAAAAAGAGACAAAAAGAAATGATCATTGATTGATCCAGCATTTGTTTGGTTTAAACAAATGGACATGGAATGCATTGACTGCCCAAGGCTAGGATGGGGGTTACCCATTCTTTTGTCGGCTACATAAAGGAACTTGTTTCATGTAATGACGACTATGACATTTTTTTGTTCCCATCTTTTCCCCTAGTAATAAGTTTGAAAAATTGAACCTCACTAGCAATGTTATGATATGTCCATATATACTTTTGCTTATATCTTTATATCCTCTTATACAATCTGTTATTATTGATCAGCTTGGCACAGGTGGGGCTGGTTATGTTTGGTCAGTTTGTGAAGGAGGCCATGATGAAGAGTGGAGGCATTCAGTTGCTCCCATTCCTGCAGAGAAACTTGCTGAGGTGATACAAGCTGTAGAGGATGATCTGGAGTTTGCACAAGATGGCAGCAGTCTCCCACCTTCGGGAGAGTTGAAACTTGATTCTAATGATTCTGATTATGATGAAGAGTCTAGAGATGATTCCTACTTTGAAAATGAGGTGAACAACATTCAATGCTGAGGATAAATACAAGTGTACAAAGTTACAAACTGAACGTAACCTCAACAAGTTAATTGTTTTCTGCAGGTTGAAGCAACCTTCCTAAGAGCTGTTGATGAAAATATAAAAGTAGAGCATGTCGTCTTAGAAGTGAACTCCCTGAGGTATTCATTTGGTTTTTTCTTAGAGATCTATGTAATACCCTGTAGCGTGAGTATCACATCTCTATTATTCCCCAAAATGGTGTACAAGAAAATAATTAGTTTCTGTTGATATTTCAAGTTGTAGGCACAGGCGTGTATCTTATGAAACTGTCATAATTTATGTTTGATTTTTTTTTAATTAGATCATGCACAAACACTTACTTTCAGTCTATGCCTTATGTACCTGTCGTTGTATTTGCCTGTGTATTAGAGCCCTCTGAGGACATTTTTCCAACCCTAAAATGTTCTTGTTTTTATTGCAATAATGCTTTAGTATGTACTCTTTGGTGATTGATGTTTTTCACTTTTTTAACATTGCAGATTGTCATCCAACAAGCAAACTGCAGACTGTGCTGGAGCTATATTTTATTCAATGATGAAATTGGCATTAGAAACTGCACATAATTCAGCAAGTAAATATTCCTGAGGCTGCCATCTCTTTTTGATTTATAGAAAACTCTCTATGATTGGAAACTTGTGATTTAAAGTTATAAACTTTGAGACTTAAAAGGTATTACGTTGGGTAACAATTAACAACACTGAGGTTTTTTTTACCCCTAATAATTTAACTTATGGATTGTTGAGTCAGGGTATTTCTTGCTTAACAATTTGCATGATTGTCAGAAGTACAAAGGAATATATACGTTAGTTGCCAAAAAAAGAAGCTGGGTGTGTGGTTGGTTGGGGATTTGGAATGAGTTTCTTAGGTTAAAATCACATAACGGTAATCCAAATTGCATATGAAGTGCTCAAGGTTTCATAAGTTTGTTTTACAGGTCTTAATTTACAATAATATTCTTATATTTTTGTCTGTCGGCTATTTGGATGTTACTTTAATTCACTAAATCTGTGTTGTTTCTTGTCATGTATGACAAATGATGCTTGTTTCTTTCCTTAGGTGAATTGGTCCAAGCTACTACTAAGGTAATTACAAAATGGAAAGGACTGCTGAAGTATTACCTATCAGACATCGATGAAGAGGTTTGGATTTCAATCCTTTTAACTAATATTTGCATGCACCTGTTCAACCAATACAATTATTTTTTGCATCACTGAACTTGGTTAATTGTAAAATGTTCCTCCCTTCTCAGCTTTTTGTAGGGGCACTGCTTTCCTTGGATATGCTGCATACCTTAATTTGCTTTACAAACCTTTGAGAGAACTTGTAGTTTAAGAGAAAGCATCAAGTGACAATTTTACCAAAGTCAATTCATTAGGCAAAATTAAAAGATTCATTTGCAAGACCAGACTAACACTTCATCGTAGTACAACTTCGTTGTAGTACAATATCATAAATGGCACTCATGCTTCATATATATAATTTTTGTGCTTTGTGTTATCTCAACCTCTCACCAACATTTTGTTGGGAAGAAAGATTCTTGTTTTGTTATTTTTGTTAAGGTATTTAAGCAAGCTTTTAGGTTGGTCTCTGTGTGCAGTCATCTATCAGTGTTTTCATTTAACTTACACCATGAGTGTGTCGAATGTTATTTTCCATCTTTGGTCTTTTCAATAAATATTAGTCCACACATGAATTAATGTTATGTTCAGTGTTAAAGTATTCTTGGTCTGGAGTCAGGACAATCTTAAAGTTAGTAAAATGCTGGAAACCTAGACCCAATGTTTTTCATGGTTGCCAATGTGATGCTTATTGTGGTTAAATACTTTGTGATGATTTATTTTTTGTTATTTTACAGATAGAAGTAATAATGAAATTTGAAGATATGTGTTTGGAGTCCGCTAAGGAGTTCTCCCCTGTGTTTGATAAGGTACGTTTGCCTACATAGTTTAGGATCATCTGTAAAATATACAACTCTATATTCAACATTGGTACGAAATGATCAGAGAAATGCAATCATTTTAAATTGCATAACTTTTTATCTTCCTGGTTAAATGGTGGATATGCTTCTGCTTAGTGCTTTGCCAGCCTTTGTTTGTTGAGCATTCAGAAACATTTTGAATTAAGAACTTTGCCAATGTTTGCTGAGTTTTTGGCTGTAACCTAGCTGTTTAGTCTTTAAGTTCTATTATGAAGTTGATGGACTTATTGTTCTTCTGATTGTTCAATTTTTCTTTTACAGATACTGTATCAACTGTATGACCAAGAAGTTATACGGGAAGAAGCTATTCTGAGGTGGGATGATGAAAAGAGAGAAGCGGATGAATCAGATAGAATTTTTGTTAGGCAGGCTGAAACATTTATCAAAGTAAGTGCGATTATTTACTTTCATTTTGAATAAAATGCTTATTAGCTTATGAAATCCTTTAATTTTCTTTACAATATTATGTATACTTGGGGCTTGCATGATTGCCATTATTTGCTCGCACAAGCTCCATTAAAGTTGAGCTCAGCCCTTAGGGTTGGCCCAAGTAGTGAGGGAAGGTGGGGAAATGGGTTAGGATTAGGCTAAGTCAACGGTTTGATCATTTCAATGTAACTGGAAAAAGAAAAAGATGAGTTCAACACTTTTTTTTAATGTATGTTAGATTATATGCATCAATTATAAACATCTTGCGCTACATGCAGCATGGTTTGCAGTATTATTCATGTTTTTGGTATGAAACAAATTTGTGAGTTGGGTTAATTTATGTTCTGAGAAAATGTTGGTTATGTTTCTGGCAACCAGCATATGTTAAGTCTTGTTTCACCACAGTTGCATCTTATGTATTTTTTTGTTGCAGTGGTTGAGAGAGGCATCTGAAGAAGAGGATGAGGAAGAGTAGGAAGCAGTTAATTGTAGGTCGTATTCAGTCCATGCTTTTAACAAGGCAGGACAGGTATATTTCGAACAAGTATTTGCAATGTTGTAAGGTAAAATGGGAAAGGCTCATTATGTCCATGCATTTTACAGAATCATGCACTTTGCATGCGTGTAATTTTGACACCAACTCATTAGTCTTAGTTCACATAACCAGTGTTCTTTTTGTGCCAGGATTATTTCTGAACTCTACTATTGTTAAACTGAGACGCTCGGAGTCTATTATAATTTACAAAGTATACTACAAGTAGAATGGTTCGTTTTGTCACAAAGGTCATATAATCACTGAGTTGATGTATCCAAATGTTTGTTTTTATTTACGACAACCTAATCTCATTGCATCTTTCCCTAAACCACACTATTATTGCAATTTGCAAATGGAAATGCTGCATTTGTCTCAAGTCCGCAATTACTCCCAGTTTTTTCAAGTACATTTTCAGCTGAGTTTCGATATTTCCTGAGATCGACTATAATGTGCCTAGACGTATAACGTTGGTCTGGTAATTTAGTTCACGATGTTTATTGAAGAGAGCAAATTTTACAAGAATATAGCATGAAAAAGAACATGAGTACATGACTCATCTACACAACCAAGAAAAACACACTATTATGAGTATTATCGCCAAACTGGTGATCCACACATCCACACTATAGTGTGGCCAAAATGTCGATCAAAAGGGTGGGGGAGGTCCAGGTGGCCCGCCATGGTGTCCATGAGGTCCAGGTGGCCCGCCATGGTGACCATAGGGTCCAGGTGGACCGCCATGGTGGCCATGGGGTCCGGGTTGCCTTCCAAACGCAGGTCCACAGCAGCTCTCAAAGATGCAACAGCAAAACAGTAGATAGAAACTGCAAACACAGAAAACCGCACACTTCATCGCTGAAAATAAATGAAAAAAAATATTCAGAAAATCCAATAAAAATGAAAAAGATTTTGGCCACTCATGGTAGTATGGTACTAGTGGTAAAGAAATTAAACAAATAGCTTAATTCTGATTTCATTTCTGAGAGAAAGATTAGCTGTGTATGAAAGTATTAACAGTTCACTTACCATGAAGATAAGAGTCTGCTTATGCCGTCACAACAAAAACAACAGCAACCGCACGGCCCTGGAGGTCCCGGAGGTCCTCCCGGCGGAGGTCCCCAACCCGGCATATCGATCGCTCTCTAGAAATAGAACTACTTTTAGCTACAAGTATTGAGCTACATAAATCGATGACGAACCAAAAACTATATGGTTGTATATAAAATATGTGTGGAGTTCCAAGAGAATAGGAGGGCTTGGAACCTTAGGAGGGAGCAAATTAATGGCTGACAAGCTGAGTATAAAGTATTATTGGAATGTCTACGAGTTTCTTGGACTGGTAAGTAGAGGACAGATCACCCATGGTTTAGGATAAGGTTTCTATGAAACCCATCTACTCTTCTTTCAAACTAAGCTAGCTATAATATCTAGCTAATGTTTAAAATGTTCCAACAACCTGTGTATCATCTCCAATAGGTGTCATAGTAGATATAATTTATTCCTTCATGTTACTTTATTATACTTTGGGTGCCATTTATTCCTAATAGTTATCTAAAGACGTCTCGGCTCATTATAAATTAAATGAAAGAATGTAAAAGATAAAAGAAAATTTTTTAGATTAGCACAAACAACGATGGAGAACGAAAAAATCAGTTAGCAACGATGGAGAATGAAAAAATCAGTTAGCATTTCTTGACGTGTCAACTTTACGCAGGGGTCATATATATATATATATATATATATATATATATATATATATATGTATATATTTCTTTTGTATTGTTATAAATTTATGTGATGTTCCCAAACGAACAAACTTAAAGTGCAAGTTGAGGTTTTTTCTATGTCGGAGCTTATGTCTCCGAAGTCCCGAACAACCGTGGTGATGAAAGTAACTCTGCTGTTTGTATGTTCCGATAAGTAATCTTGTCGTCGGTGCTCGCAATTGTTGCTAACAAACAACCAACATACTATAGACTCATGGGTCAATTGATAAATCTTTTATGACATCAGAAGTCAAATAATGACGTCTGTGTTTGTGTGCATTAGTCATAGTAGTTGTTGTTTGTAGCTATCTAATTAATGGAGTACGTACTTCTACTAATTTGAATATATACATGTGGTTAATTATTCGTATGGACATTGATGTAGACAAGTCTCTGCTTGAATCCTAATACAAAAGTAATTAGCTAAATGGACTCTGCCTTGAAGAAACAAATTTAGACAGATGGGAAATTGAAATGAAACACAAATTGGGCTAGACGTACTCGATCATAGAGTTGCAGCAAGCTAGTTGCTAAAAACAGCAGCAGCAAAATGCCAATATCTTAATTGCTAGTTAACTTATTACATCGATCATGTATTTGATCACAAATCTGATGATCAGGGTGTGATCAATGACGATGGGGCCCACCGTGAGGACCACCACCGTGGGGACCCCCACCACCAAACAGCGGTCCACAGCAGCTCTCTAGGCAGCAGCAGCAGCAGAGGATATAAGCACTACATGCATACCAAAACCCAGACTTAATTAATTAGATTAATAAATCACGTTAAACATAAATTTAAGTAGCAGCATATCATATACATGTAATATGTTTTTCAATATTGTAAGTTTATTATATGCATGTACCTTAATAATCATTTATGTAAAAAAAAATTAGCAGCAGCATCTACATTTTACATTAATTATGTATATACAAACTCACCAAGATGATACAAAGCGGCCGATACCGCCACAGAGGGCGCCAAAGCAGCCGCAAGGTCCAAAACCCCCGCCGCCGCCATAGCCACCTCCAGGAGGTCCAAAGCCACCGCCAGGTCCACGGCCACCGCCAGGTCCACCGCCACCGCCGTGAGGTCCATGTGGAGGCATCCCCTTTGATCTGATCTCTAGCTCCTTCGCTTTGTGAGATTTGATTGTTGGCCGGATCCTTCTTTCACTGAAAAGGCAATATATGTGTCTAATATTGGAATTGAGATCGATATCCTCTGGACATTTATAGATCACTTTTGAGAGAGAGAGAGAGAGAGAGAGAGAGAGAGAGAAGCTAGCTGCTTAATGGCTAAGTATTCATTCCTGAAGCTTCTGCTTAATGGCTAAGTATTCATTCGTGAAGCTTCTCGATGATTAGGTACAGCACAATGTAAGTTCAGAGTCGGTTCATCTACAATTCTTTGGACCAAATGTTCAGACATAAACCTAACGTTCAAAGTTCTTTAATATTGGTGAGGAGTACGTATACGTGGAAAGTTGTTCCTTGGTATTTTAATTAGTTGGTTCAGCGCTATTCAAAAAGTTTATTGTATATATTGTAGTATATAGTTCATGATGTTTGTTGACTAGTTCAAAAATGGTAATGGACCTCGAGTCTAAATGGGCGATTGATGGCTTATCACCTTAACTATTTTACTATTTTGCTACGATCATCTTTTTTTGTTGCACATAATTTGCAATGGCCTTGTCGATCGACGTGTCTACCTCAACTTGATTTCATACCTTGCTTGATGATGTTTGTGATAATATATGGTTAATTAGATTAAATATAAATTTATAAATTCATGAAAGGTTTGTATGCGTGTGGGAAAAATAGAAAAATGCATGACTTTCAAATGATTCAAGTTAATAGTCATTTCAAATTCATAACCTACATTACCTTTGTCAAAAAAAAAAAATCATAACATTACCTTGAATATAGTCAATCCAAATTAATTTCTACTCAGAAAATATATATACATATATATTGATAATTAAGTATATATATGGTAATATACAATCCTGACTAATCGCTAGGTTTTGCACAAAAGTGAAAAAGAAGATAGGATCATAGGAAAACACACATAGAATCTCTGAATGAATTAAAACTATGTATATTTTTCATCACACTCCAGAAAAAATGGCATGCAGTCGAGCTGCCTGTTTATACGTACAGCATGATATGCTAACTAATCACAGGTTGCCATGTGACATATAATTTATGACCTCTTTCGTGTTTTCTGGCTAATAAAATTAGCTCTGATTAATTTCCACGTGTCGAGATCGAAGAAGTCTACTTAGTCTGACTATTGTGACGTGCCTCGCAACCGATCAATAGATCGAGGGCTAGGGTTTGCGGTTACTCAAAGCCAACAAGTCACCTTGGAACCAGGAACACAGTAAATACCACGCTTTGGAAAAGACCAGGACCAATGGATTCAAACCCTAGCTTAGTGCCTGGAATTGCTTTTCTGAGACCCAAAAACGCTTTTGAATTAATTGAAAAAAATTAATTATAAATATAAAAAAATTTGAAAAAAATAAAATATGTCTTGGATGAGTTTTAGAAGCACTTGAAAGTGGTTTTGAGAAGCACTTGACAAGTGTTTCCTCATAAAAAAACACTTATACTAAATTTGAAAAACGCTTTTAGGCTTTTTAAAAACAATCCCAAACATGCCCTTAATTAGCAGGACCACCCATGAGATACCAGTACCACCATCTGATATTGATTCTAAAACCCTAAAAATGGCTACCCACCAATTAAGCCAATACCCAATTCAACAAATTCAGAATACATGTATACGCATGCTTTTTCAGAATACATGTTCGATATTCATGCATGTCATCAAAGCTAGCCAGCTCGGAAGGTGAAAGTGCAACTTGATAACTGAGGGTATCAACGGTCCTGTGCCTCTGTAAATAGAATTGATCCCTAGCTATGTGATACTTCATTAACTCACAGAGAGATCGAATGGTCTCATTTACTTCGTTGTTTTACTGTATTGCTCACCTTAATTGAGATTGTGTGCTTGTCGGACTCAGAGCTTGGGCGGAATCTTTACCCTGTTATCACAACAAGTACCCCTTGTAACTTATCATCAGTTTGGAAAGGGTAGGCCTTACAATAATTTAGCATTAATTACTTAATTACTTGCAAAAATTAGTACTAGTATGAGATGGAATCTCGATCTCCATAAATATTTATGAGCTTATTGGTGAGTACTACTAGTTATACGTGCAATTAATGTTGATCCTTGGCATCTTAATTAACTCTGTGATATTCATGCTATCAAAACTTGCTAGGAAGGTGAAAGTGCAAGTTGATAAGTGATAATTAATAAGAGTCCCCGTACGTATGTAATAGTGAGCATTCACTAAACTCATGAGAGAAATATATAATTCTCTCGTTTTCTTTGTTGCTTTACATGGAGATTTCAAACTCGATCATTGCTTGGAATCATTACTCGTTATCATCAGTTTGGAAATGGTAGGCCTTACAATAATTTAGCATTAATTATTTACTTGCAAAAATCAGTACTAGCTAGCTTTGCTGAGTGCTAGTACTTATACTTGCAATGTTGATCCTTAATTGGCATCACAGTTGGTTCAGTGTCATTCTTAATTAAAGTTCATGCATTTGCATACGTTGAATCTTTAGGCCAACTATTTTCATTATAAAATATCAGGTAAAATTTAAAGCTCAAGCAAAATTCTATTTTCAATGAAAAAAGAGTACGTATCAATTGCATAAGGTTTGCTAAGTAATGTAGAACGGCTAGCATGTAAGTTTAATTAGCTGGATATATAAATGCAAAAAAAAATAAAAAATAAAAATGCTAAACTTTGAAGAAAACGTAGCAAAGGCCTCTCTCTCTCTCTCTCATTTAGTAGTACTTCGTTGCTTTACTATATTGTTCACCTTGAGATTGTGTGCTATCCGGACTCAGTGCTTAATTGGTTGGAATCGATCATTGCCATATCATCGATCACAAGTACCCCTGTAACTTATCATCAGTTTGGAAATGGTAGGCCAAACATTTATTTACTTGCAAAAATCAGTGCTAGCTGAAGAAATTCCAGGAATGGACGTATAATTCTATATGAGATGGAATCTCTCCATAAATATTAATTAGCTATATATCACTCAGTATGCGTACCACCCTGTAATTAATTTATCACCAGTTTGGAAAGTAGGGTAAGAAAACCACCACGGTTTCTATCAACTTGATTTGACTTTTCGGGATGTCTTAGAGTCTTCTCGTTGTAGTTTGTTTTAGTCTTTTTCGTATCGAAAAAAAAAAAAATAAACTTGATCTGACTTGGACCCATTATTTAGAAATCAATTATATCACAGGTGAACTCGATCAACAATATATGAAATTCATCTGTAAATATATTGTTATCGAAGAAATATCTAAGACATTTTTTATAAATAATTTAATGCACAAAACTATAAAAACAATTAACAATAGGTTACATAAGATGATAAGATAGATGACAACGTACTTCATGTACTCTAAAGTAGTAGAGTTCCTATAGGCTATAGCTGGTTGAAAAAAAAAATGTTCGTCATCTAGTTGATCATAACACCCGTATAGTTCGAACGGCAGTAATAGACATGATAGTTATAGATCGATCTCTTCTGAGCTCTACTTCTCCTAAAAGGGAACTGAATCCTTTTTCATGATCTTCTTCGTTTTCTTTAGCTCACCTAACAGGCTCAACCTCTCAAGTATTATGAAGGTGCTCTTTGTTATTATTATTATTATTTTTTTCATTGAGCAAACCTCTGTTTGGTATAATAGTTGACATCCATCAGGCCAATTATCTCATTGTCAAATGTGTGGAGTGAAATTCTGGTCTTATTGTCATATGTATGGATTTGACGCATGCATGATTTTGATAAGAAAGCAACTCAATGATTTGCGATCAATCCGATCATAATTAATCACTGATTAATCAGCAAAAAGATGTGCCCTACTCCTCTAATTTGGTATATCATAATTAAGAACAACGTACGTACACATTTAATCTAATTCTGAATACCAACATTTATAATAGCTAGTCTCGATGTTATCAATATAATTATGCCAAAGGATGCATTTGTTTTTGGCATATATGACAAATTAAGGATGCATAAATGGACATCTTCAAAAACAGAAAGTTAGATGCTGCTGATTGGACTAGCGGGTGCTAGTAATATATATAACACCATTCATCGATCACTTCTCATTCATCCCCTTCTCTAACATCATTCTTTTGATTTCCATACCATTAGGCTCTCTTCGGAATCAATTGACATGTTTGCCACAAGCATAAGCTTGCTCTTTATATGCTCTTGTGTCTTCATTCTTCCACCGTTGTCTGTTTTTGTTCATGCCCAAACTTTTGGCATCAAGATCATGACAGAAAGTGTCATGATGATCTCACCATCTTCAACCATTACCAACCCTGAATCCCCGCTTGTACTACCAAGTCCGGCACAGGTCTTCTACGTCGTGGTGGGCATCGGTACCCCACCGTCCCCCACAAAAGTCGCTTTCGATACCACCAGTCCAGTAACGTGGGTGCAGGTTCCTCAGTGCAGGGAGTGCTTCCCGTTCCTGAAAGGAAAGGGAACAACAATGTTCAATCCCAAGAATTCCAGCACCTTCCGGGCATTGCGGTCCAAGGACCCGATCTGTGCGCGGCCGTTCGCCATTCCATCAAGCCGTGGTTCCTGCCAGTACGACCTCGGCTACACCCGCGGTCTACTAGCACGAGACCGTTTCCGTCTCACCTCCTCGTCCTCCTCACCTTTCCTATTCGGTTGTGGCCTATACAACCGAATACTCATAGGAGGAGCTCGCCCGGACAACCCGATTTCCGGCATTCTTGGGCTCGGGACGGGCCACCCCTCGAGCCTTTTCAGCCAGCTGCAGTCGGTCACTAGAGGCCGGTTCTCATATTGCTTGCCAGCTCATTACCACCCAGTGAATGGCAGCAGGGCACCCACTCTGGACTTGGGTCGTCAGGCAGTTATAAGTGGTGATGGGGTACAAACCACACCACTCTTAAAAGGCCCGGGAAACTTGTTCTCTTTGAACGTCACTGGGATAAGTCTGAACGGTAAACTGGTGGTGAACCTACTCAGGTTGGCTCGGGCTCCATCGGAGCGAGGAGGCAGCTTTGTCCTGGATTCGATCACTCCAAACACGTTGATGAAGCAACAAGATTACCACAGTTTGAGTCAAGCCGTGGTAAGCTATTTCAATTTACGGTACGGATGGGAGCCCTTGGAGCAATCGATGTCGGGATATGACTTGTGTTATGTGCTGGCCAGGGGTGATGTCATCTACCCGATAATCACACTGCACATGCAGGCAGGGGCCAAGTTTGAGCTCCTAAGGATCTTCCAGAAATTTCCAGAAGTCGGCGAGCTGTGCATGACTATCATCCCGGTCATTGATAGAAATGGCGGCCCAAGCACTCTGGGGTCCATGCAGCAGATGACGTTTAGATTTTTATATGAAATTACTGCATCCCGATTGTCATTTGCTGCCAACAGGTGTTGAAGGATAGCGCTAGCAACCTAGCTAGCTAGGTTGTATTATTATTATTATTATTATTATTCTTCTTCTTCTTATTATGTAGCAACTAATTAGTAGTGCGTGATATTCAACTGATCGATCAGTACTACTTCATATTCAATTTCGGCTTTGTTCTTTCAGAATATCTAATTAAATAGTTTACCTTAATTATATATTATTAATATCACCATTTCTTTACACCACCGATCGAGAAACATAACCTGGTAATATTTGTGGCACTGGCCGTCTGGCCCGACGATCATAGTCGTGCACTTGATGACAGGAGATGGCCAGATGGGCCTTGCCACCAATTGGAATAAGCTAGCTAGGTCTGAAACACTTCGGAAAAAACCCTTTGGTTATCAACTTATAATTTGTTGGCAAAACTATTATAGACCTATCATTTTGTACTCTTTGGTCTTTGAAGTTCGACCTATGGAGCAAATGGATGTAGAGCTAGGGCCTATCGGTTATCAATCATCACCTTATAATATGGGTAATAACCAAGAAGCTAGAACTGCATAAATCATTTATGGGATTTCGAAATTATTGATATATTGTCCTTTGTCTTTTTCTGAATTTTCAATCCCACAATTTTATTTGAAGTTTTTTTGAATGTTGGGCGTTAATATTGGTCTTTATCACTTACTTTCAGTTTTTGCCTCTAAAACACCAACATGTTTTGTATAATCATTTGGTCAAAGAATCTTTTGTTGTACCACAATTGCGTGCATTGGCAATTGAAAGTTTCTATTTGAGTATGTATTTAGAGATTTTATATCGTCTTTTGTAGGCTTGTTTTGAATGAAATGAGCGCTTTATATCATTCAATAAATAGTATATGTCAAATTACGTATTTATGTTATTCAATGTACCAAATATGGTTGATGTAGTGGTTTGACACCAAAATAAATAAATAAGTAGTATATGTCGAATTATGTATTTGTGAATATGGAAATACAAGCATAGAAAATTGATATGTGTCACTTTGTACTGATATCAGTAAAATCTAAATTATCATTTCTCTTTTTAAAAAAGGCAAAATATCACAAATGGTCACTGAATTTTGACATGTTCGACACTTAACTCACTAAGTTTTCAAAAATATCACTTTGGTGACTCACATTCATCACTTTCTTACACTTAACTCACTACCGTTAAATCTTCCGTTACAAGCCGTTAATTTTGATGACATTTTTGTCTAATCACCAAAAATATATTTTTTCAACCTAAAAAGATAAAAATCTGAAAAACAAAAATATTAAGCAACCCAATAGGAAAAATAACACAATATTTTTGTTTTCAAATTGATTTTTTTTAAATAAAAAAGTTGTTTTTTTTTTTACAAAATATATATAATTTTAAATAAAAAAATAAAAAAAACTATAATAATTTTCCTCCGTTTTTTAAATAAAATTTACTTTTTTAATTTAATATTAAATCAGATTTCTAGCTACTTGTGCTAGAACATTGTTTTAATTTCTTGTGTGGGTTTTGGTAAAATTTTTGACTTTTTTATTTTATGTGAAGGAATGGTAAAAAAATATAAATCTGAAAAAAAAAATATTAAGAAACACAATAGGAAAAATGATACAATTGTTTTGTTTTTCAAATTGATTTTCACTTAAATAAAAAGTTTTTTGTTTTGTTTACAAAAGATATAAAATTTTAAACAAAAAAAACTATAATAATTGTCCTCCGAAATTTTTTTTATAAATAAAATATATATTTTTAATATTTTGTGTATAATTTGACAAAAATACCCCTGAGAGAATATATTATTTACACAATATTTTAAGATTATAACGGTGAAGTGAACGGCAGTGAGTTAAGTGTAAAAATGTGTTGAATGTAAGTGACCAAAGTAATATTTTTGAAAACTCAGTGAGTAAGTGTCAAACTGGTCAAAACTCAGTGACCATTTGTGACTTTTTGCCTTTTAAAAAAAGAATCATAATAATGTATCCTATTTCTTAAAAAAAAAATTCATAATAATATTCAATACGTAATAGAGCGTGATTGTAGCATTTGTATCCATAAATGTGTACAACACCATAAGAATCACACCTAAATTGATTCATACAAATATAACACATAAAAATCATGAATACCAATTCTTATTATTCTCTTAATTTCTTTACTATTACAAAGGATGAGATGAGTAACAATCTAGATGGACATCTTCCAAATAAAAATTGCCGAACTCACTTGAAATTAGTTTTTGACTTTCACAAATGCATGTAATTCCAACGGTAGAAAAGGTCTGTCCCAAACACTAGCCAAATAGTTCTCAGAGCTGGCCGCAATGATAATCTGATACCAAAGGCCTGCCCCCCTAGGTGTACTCTCACCTGAAACCACACGTTGAAAGACCAAATTCGTACCAATTTGCTTGTTGTTCTCGGAGACAGCAAACTGTCCAATCCTCTTCACATCTGGATCATTAGGGTTTACGGGCGTCCAAGGACCAGCTGCAAAGACAAGAGGAATGAGTATAACAAATAATGCAAGGAGGCTTTGAGGGTGGACCATGACTATTGATTTTTTTGGTTACAAGGCTGCAAGCTTGAATCCGGCCAAGTTTTGAGGGAGAGATTGTTGCTGCAAGATTTATATAGTGTACGTTGGATACTTGGATGATAAGTATATTGGTCAAGAAATTGAAGGATGGATTTGGTATATTAATTTTTTGATTTTATCACACATTCAATTGTTGCAAAAAACGTGCATCCGTATTGAATACTAATTAATATTACATTTATGGTCTTATTTGCAGTTTAAGATTTTAATTCTCCACATTCGTAGTTTAACTGAAAGTGAGGAATTCATAATTTCTTGACTTCAATTACCTCGTTTGGCATTCTCAACTTGGAAATTATAAATTTCTCTGTGGAAAAAAATAAAGGAATTGATGGCCCGAAATTCTCACTTCAATTTCCACCAAAATATGTGTCATTTCGAATTCCCTTGCAGAAATTTGTTTTTATTTCTTTATTAGTTTCCAAAACAAGGTTTTTTCCATTTTAATCTTTTAATTTGTTTTAAAAATTCTTAATTTATTACATATTCCAAATTACATATAGATACAACTAAACAATGGAAATTACAATTGATGAAATTTTAATTTATGGAGTTGTAGATTCCATTATTTCAAAAATTTTAAAAAATTTACAATTGTTTCATCCAAACGCACCGTAAGGAAAATGTTTGGGATCCCAAAATTTTGTATCAAAGTCTGTTACCAAAAATGATGTGGTGTTTGCCAAATCATCATTTTGATTTCCAACATGTCTTAAAAAGTTAAAATTAAAATGATGGCGCTGAGCTATTGGATTTCAATCATACTGGGATTTCAATCATTAAGAAATATTATGTAGCACCACTCATTCCATAAATTCTAGTCGATCAACTGATTCAACAATGACAACAAATTTTGTTGTTACATCAGTAGATGTATGACAATCCCAGTACTGTAGAAAATTCCCTTTTATTTTGGTACAGTTTTTGGAAGATTAATATTAGCCCAAGAGCCTAGGCTTACATCAAGTTCACACCCTATTCTATGTTAATATTTGTATAGATAGAAAAAAAAAAAAGTTGGTCTCCCAAATTTGTATATATTATACTATATGAGTCCTGCTCACATGAGGGACAGTTTTTAAGGGACTATGAGGGACAAGTGAATTTGACGGTTGAGATTAAATGCAAAAACTGTGCATTTAATCTCAGCCATCAGATTCACTTGTCCCTCACAGTCCATTAAAAATTGTCTCTCATGTGAACACTCTTGTATACTATATATATAAAGAGAAAACTTAGTCCTTGGTAAATATTCAAAAATCTAAAATTTGCCCCACTTAAACTATAATAGCAGATATATAAACTTAAATATATGAATTAAAGACAAACAGTAAAACTGCATAACAAATAATGAATAAAATAATATGAGGGCCCCACAACAACTTGCTCACTTGCCTATTTCTTTTATATAATTTTTTCATTTTTTTGGAGGAAACGTCAAAAACATTATTGAATGAAATTGAAGATTACAATGTATAGATGTACCAAGGCATCGAACAATAAAAATAAAAACATATCAATATGCATAAGTACTTACATCTGATAAGAAAGATAACTAACTTTTTTATTTTCTTATTTCTTCTTTCGTTTTATTTATTATTCAATTATAAAAATAGCATAATAAAACCGAAAAGCAAGTAATTCGGAAAAACTAAATAAGCGAGAACATTTTCTATTCACACTTGTTCCTTCCATTTTCAGGTAATACAAGTCGTCTGGCTTACCCAATATGGGTGTGTTTGAACCTCGGGACCCTTCAGTTGTTGTAATCCACTTCGTACCCCCAAAACTAGCCCTATGGGTACACGAAATCCTAGACACAGAGGTTGTCGTTGAAATTCATGAGGCAAAGTATAGTAGAGTTGGTGGCATCGTAATTGGGCTACTTGCAGTGTCCATAGCTAGATTGAGAAGCAGAGGAAGAGTTTCGATCAGGACCTCCGCATATGAATAGAGGGCGCGAGATGTGGAAGTTTGAAGGAGTGTTTGGGTGGTCATTAGGTTCTGGTAGGTTGGGAGGATCCTCAGTCGGAGGCTGCCAGCCATGGAAGCTACTATATGTCTATAACTACAATTTGTGGTTGCTCAAGTATAAGTCTGTAACGTTTTGCTGCAACCACTATAAGCCTATATAGTGCCTATTTAAATCTATATAGTAGTTATAATCTTAATGTTATTCTTAATGTTACTTGATATTCTTAATGAAAATTGAGCAGCAAACCTATCCACCTACTTTAAGTCTATAACTTATATATATATATATCAGTCCCCTTCACATGCGGATATCCGTACGTAAAGTAAAATGCGAACATATGCATTTTGACCAATTGACAACATAACTCAATCATCAGAACCGTTCATCGTTTAGATTTATTTTCAAGAATTATCCTTGCAAAAAATTAGCCGAATTGAAGATTGTTTGGTCATCTGTTCGTTGTATAGTTTACAAACAAATATAGTCCGTCAGATAAGGTTGACACGATGAATGTGGTAATCAAATGGCTAAATAATTTTCAATTTGAATTTTTTTTTATCAAAATGATCCTTGAAGAATGACCTAATATATAGACGGTTTTGATCGTTGGTTTGCACTAGCAATAAGGATGTTCGCATTTTACTTTACGTGCGGACGTCCGCATGTGAAGGGAACTGTATATATATATATATATACACACACACACATATATATATATATACACACACACACACACATTAAGAAAGGAACGCAAATGGAAATCAATTTGTGGTTGCTCAAGTATAAGTCTATAACGTTTTGCTGCAACTACTATAAGTCTATATAATTGTTATTTTAATCTATATAATAGTTATAGACTTGGAGCATCTCCAACAGAGTAGCTAAAATGAGATTTTAGTAATATTATAGCTATTTTGCATAAAAAAAATCAGCTTCAGCAGAGTACCTAATGAGCATCTTTAGCAATGCTAGCTATTTTTAAACTAAATTTTAGCTAAAGTAGCTAAAAAGCTATTTTGGCTAGCCAATTTGAAAATACGTCTGCACCAATGCTCTCTACTTTAACTAGTATTGAATTTAAATCATTTCTTTAATGAATAAAAAATAGCTTAAGTGTATTTAATAATTACACAAAACAACTAAAAAAATATGTTTTAAATTAACAAAAATAATAGAGAGCCTCATCTCGCTCTCTATATTTATGAGCCATATAGCTAAAAGCTAAAATAGAGAGCCACTTAGGAGGCTGGTGCAGCAGCTAAAATAGTTAAAAAGCTAAACATGCTCTCTAAAATACCTAAGGAGCTAAGATAGAGAGTCTACTAAAGATGCTCAACTAAAGTTAAATTTAACTTTTTGTTAAATTGATAGCTAAATATAGCTAGAAAATCTGAATAGCCAAACCAATACATATATTTCTCTCTCCTCTTTTCTCTTCTCTTTCTCCACGTGTCAATGTATTATTTGATGAAATTTTTTATATGACTAATAAATAGCTAGTGTTGTTGAAGTGAAATTGTTAAATTGCTAGCTAAATCTCATTTTTTTAGGTATTTTAACTTTAACAATGATTTATTAGGTACCTGAACTTTACCTCAATTATATACATAGTACCTGAACTTATAATACTATTGACATGTGGAGAAAGAGAAGAGAAAAGAGGAGAGAGAAATATAGGTATTGGTTTAGCTATTTAGATTTTCTAGCTATATTTAGCTACCAGTTTAACAAAAAGTTAAATTTAACTTTAGTTTAGGTGCTCTACTGGAGCTGATTTTTGATGCAAAATAGCTATAATATTACTAAAATATCATTTTAGCTACTCTGTTGGAGATGCTCAGATCATCTTTATTCTTTAACAATGCTAGCTATTTTTAACTAAATTTTAGCTAAAGTAGCTAGTTTGAAAATAAATGCTCTCTACTTTAGCTAGTATTGAATTTAAATCATTTTTTAATAAATAAAAAATAGCTTAAGTGTATTTAATAATTACACAAAACAACTAAAAATAAATGTTTTAAATTAACAAAAATAATAGAGAGTCTCATTTCGCTCTTTATATTTAGGAGTCATATAGTTAAAAATTAAAATAGAGAGTCATTTACTGACGATGAACAATAAATGTACTCCCAAAGAACAATAAAGCTACTGCCAAAGATCAATGCAGTAGCTTTTTGTAGGCAGTGACATTTTTGTAAATAATGAGAAAAAAAATGCGGTGGCATTTTTGTAAATATTAAAATTTGTAATATTTTGGTGGATTTATGAGGAATAAAAATATTAGGTGGTTTTTTTAAAGAATATAGGTTATGTAAATGACCTTATGGGTAATTAGCACTATCAATAATAGTAAATGAATATTACTTATTTATTTATTTTTATCAAAAGAAGGTCAGACTATAGTAAAATAAAAGAGTACAAGTGAAAGATGTAAAGATGTATGAAGACATCATATCCTTGGTAGGAGCACATAGACCTCAGTGATCATCAAAAGCTGCCTGATCCGGTAACTACTCTTCAAAACAATATTATTTTTGGTATCTAGGTTGAAGAACAAGTCTCTCCTTCGAATTTTTGGTCCTCTTTTTGGGTAGGTTGAATTTAAAATGCTTTTAGTTTGGATAATATATTGATGTCGATCACTTATGGGCATTGCATACTCTTTCTTGAACTTTTTCTATACTTAGCTTTATTGTTCGTACTTTTCTTATTCTTTGAGAGTAGGAGGCTGGTGCAACTGCTAAAATAGATGAAAAACTAAATATGCTCTCTAAAATAGCTAAGGAGGTAAGATAGAGAGTCTGCTAAAAATGCTCTGATAGTAGGTGTATAGCTTTGTTGCTCAATTTTCATTAAAATATCAAGTATGGACTTTGAGTCAAAAATTGATAGAGAGGCTATTTGTCATTTTCTAAGCTAGATAATTTGTGGTTGCTCAAAGTCCATACTTGATATTCTTAATGAAAATTGAGCAGCAAAACTATCCACGTACTATAAGTCTATAACTTATATAGCTACTAACCACATAAATTAAAAAAAAAAAATATTCGTTCAAAAAAAAAAAACCACATAAATTAAAATACCTAGCTAGCTAGCATTAGCCTACACTAAACTTAATCAGCTAGCCATGGTTCAATAACTCAATTAATTTTGTAATGCATTTCATGTAGTTCTCAAATAAAAAAAAAGTGAACCATATTTGTAATGTCACCTTGCGATTCAATGAGGACTCATTTTGTATTGGACCGTCTATACATATGCATTGGTGGTGAAATCCCATATCCATATTTATCAATGGTTTGAAATCCATATTTTGAAATCCTATATCAGAGAGGGTTTTGAATTAATCAGACTATATAAATAACTATTGTCAAAAAAAAAAGAGACTATATCAATAATCATTGTCCAAAAAAAAAATTACAGCCTTGATCTCTTGATTTCTTTGTAACTTTTCAGAGAAATAGAAAAGATGAGATTGTTGGCATACCTCATCCTTCTTTCTTAGGCTAATTGCTAGTTGAATGATAAGATATAACTCATAGACATGCATTAATTTGCTTAATCATGGTTGCTGATCAAGGGTCAGAGATCAGAGATGAGAAATTTGTCTTAAACTCATTTGGGTATGAATTGATAATTGGAGGGCGGGGGTGGATGAATAGATAATTAAATTCACTATTTTAGTGTCTATATACGATCTCAAATTTATCATCTTGTGCTGCTTTTGCGTCAAAAATTATTGATTGTTTGATTAATTTAAGAACCTCTATGATATGGGATTTCAAAGCATAGCTCAGTTGCTTTGATCTTTTGCCTAGTACGAGAAGGAACATTATTTGAAATTCTCTATCGTCTGTGAGCAGAAAAGATGCATTTTTCCGGTCCTTCTGTGTTCATGTATGTATGAACCGAACCGAATAATGACCAATAACAGAAGCGAAAGTAGATTAAACGTACAAATTCAAAATACCAACTCATAAGCACAAACTAGCTCCTTTAGAACATCGCGTCCTTGTAATTGAGAACCAAACAACCCTGTTCAGACTAGTCAGCATACAAAGGAAACAAGTATATATGTGTGTAGTCCTCACTCCTGACCCAAAACATGTCTGCATACTAATCATTGTAAAACTACCATATCAATCTTCCTTAACCCTCACCCTATTTTGTTCCCACCAGCATCACAATAGCATGTATGCAACATTGAGATATTGGTTCAGCAGCTCACGGCCCTAGATCTCATCAGCAAATGACAATCCCGGAACAAGAAATGCAGTCAACAAAAAGATGGGTTCTTAGTTCTTACCTTTCAGCCTAAGAACATTCACTCCACTTGCCTGTGAGTATATTGGCTAGACTGTCTCCTCTATACCTCATCTATACATTTATAAGAGGAAGAGGTTTTCATACCTATTTATCTAACTTTAGAGGGATGATACTACCTTCATGCACAAACTTTTAACAGCTATTACTGTAACAAGGACAACACTGATAAGTGCCACCGTACAACCAAATAGGCGAGGGAACTCGACCTGGACTCGTTGCACACCACATTTACTCAATTCCCCCTGCAACAAAATACAAAACAATGTCATTAATTCTCGCTTCATCAGTAGCATTAATATTATAGAAAATATGTTGCTATAGTGAGACAAACATAAACAAAGAATGGAAATTTTGTTTTCTGGAAAAAGCAAGGCCTATATCAGAGATTGAAGATCTGCAAGTTTCTGAAAAAAATGTTACTCCACTACTTTAACTTGTAAGCATATCAAAGAGTAGGGCTCATCTGACCAAAAACAGTGAACATATTAAGGACTTCACACATAACATAACTTTGTAGTCATTCTGACTGCTGCTTAATTTTTTTTTTATCATCTTCAACTTTCCGAAGTTTAAGATTACAAGTTGAGAAATCCTTGAGATACGACAGAGAGAACCCATAGCCATTCCCTCCTCAAGAAAACCCCAAGTATATTTACAGTGTATGTAATAATAATAATAAATTGAAAATGAAAATTGAGAAAGTCAGAAAACACAGTAACAACGTAGAATGAAAACTTGATAATCAATTTAACACACTTAAATTTCAGATATGGGGAAGTGGATTATCCAAGCCTTGCACAAGCAATAACCAGAACAAACAAACAATACAGACTTTGGCAGAAACTCATCAATGGACAAACCACAAGAGTTACCAGAAAAGAAAAGGACTGGGTCAGAGAAATTACTAATTGCTCCTGTAAATTTTTTATCTCTTGGATGCTTGAACTCCTCTCCTCCGTTAGCTTCAAGATAGTAACTTCAGCCTGAAAAGAATTTAAAATTTGAAAAAGAGGAACTTGGTTAATATTATATTTGAAAACTAATCACGTATTGAAGCAACTAAGAGAACCAAATTTTTTATTTTTTATTTGTCCAATAAACAACTCAGAACTAAATTACTGTCACTTAAAGAAATGAAGCAATTCATTCTTGAAACAGAGTAATTTTATGCAGCCATTTACACCAGAAATATTTCCAATACAGTAACTCTCGACTTTAATCAAAGTTAGGGCTTCAGACAAAACAATTCTTAAGGACATGAACAGAATAAATTGTGCACAAGAAAACATTACAATGCTGCAAATTTCTCCACGAATCATTTAAATCTGCCTCGTGTTTTACCCTCCCCCCTGTCCAACAGACATACAAGTATACAACACCATGAATGTGACAAAGCTTATGAAACACTACATCGAATTTCACAAGTCATTCTTGAATTAATAAAGAAGACAGTTTATGAAACAACTATGCACTGATTATTAGAGAGAGAGAGAGAGAGAGAGAGAGAGAGAGAGAGACTCACAACATCCAAACATCTAATCTGAAAAGAGAATATCAAATGTCCCATATTCTACCAAAGAATTGACCCTTCTTTACTTTTTTTGCTCCAACTGATAAAATGGGGGATCAAATAACTCACATTTACTTAACAATTTTTTTTAATATTAGCATCTCAATCTTGATAGCTCAATCTAAAACTAAGCAGTATGGCCACCTACTAGCAAGAGGTCTTGCATGCAATTAATGCAAGGGGAACCATAGGACAGCATATAGAAGTGTATCAGAAAAAACAGATAGTCAAACTCTTCATATAATGTAAAGGAATACTGCAAGAGTCTAGTTTCTACATGCAATTAAAAACAATGAGAAAATTTGGAACAGAAAATTCTGAAAAGACCAAAACCTGGCTCAGCTTTAGTTCAAGTTCAATTAGCTTTGACTTCATCTCCTCAATATCTTTAACTAACTTCAAATCTTCCACAACCTTTGCTGTATCCAACGCCACATCTTTTGCTAGTTTCAACTGCAAATCCTCTGATGGTTTCAACTCCACATTCTTTGCAGGTTTCAACTCCACATCTTTGGCTGGTTCCATCTCCACAGCATTTGTTGGTTTCAACTCCTCATATTTTGGTAGTTTCAATTCCACATCCTTTGCTGGTTTCAACTCCTCATCTTTTGTTCGTTTCAATTCCACATGCTTTGCTGGTTTCACCTCAGTATCCTTTGATGGCTTTGACTCCTCACTATTAACAGCTCTGAACTTCACATCCTTTGCAGCCTGGTACATATTACCAAAAAATTCCAGAAAACAATTCAGAATACTTTATGATGGACATGAATCACATACTGATATATCAGAAGACTGTCGCTATAAGGTGTTGACCCATGCTGTCCTAAAATTTATACCCACTGTGTAGTCAACATTAGCATATACCTTGGCTGGGTGATAATACAAGGCCCTTGGAGAACAAGAGAATCAAAAATTTAATAAATTTAAAAAGTGGGAGCAGGGGAGAGGAGGGAGGAGAGAGGGAGAGAATCCAAAAATTTTAAATACGAAGAGTTTCTCTAACCATCTTCTGTTGAGGGAGGGTTTCAACTCCACCAAATACTTGATCATTTAGCATTAAAGCTTCATGGCCCTGCCCCTGCTTCAAGTCTACCTTGATTGGTGACAGGGTTGGCGACTCAGGTGGGCTGATAAAGATTACTCTTAGCTTTTTCTCTTCAATGTACTTGCCATCATCTTTACCAAACTGTGAAAATGAACAATAAGAAACCAATAGAGAATCTGAAGCTACCAAAAACTACCGAGACTTACCATGCTAGCAGTAATATCTGCGTCAGTTGTCCCAGAAGAAACAATTGTGCTTTGGATTAAGAACTTATCTCTGCATTCCATATCAGGCAGAGCTGTCCGTTGAGCTTGCATTGTAACTACATTAACAAAGGAGTCAAATAGTTATAACAAAAGCACTTGCAGGAGAAAACAATCAGAAAGTACAATGCAGAGAAAAACTAATCTTATTGCATTGTGAGCCCAGGGCATGCCAAAATCTTGATCTTTCTAAAGCAGATAAATTATATGATATAAAAAGTAAAAAACTATAAGGTGCCAAGGAGCATAAGCTTCAAACCTCATGCTTCTGTAGCTACTAATAAAACAATGTTTACATGCAGATTCAAACACTCACTCACAGTGTACTCAGTGAGGTGCATGAAAAGGCATACCTGAAAATTCACAAGCTGATTTTGGCAAGATAACACCAACATTTGGTCGCACACAGTATTTCTTGGGGGATGTAGTTTTAACCTGCAAATTCCATCTTTAACATGTAATTCCGTGTAGCATTCCTTCTTATATAATGAAACTGCACTTCAAAACGCTTCAACAGCTTGGAAAACAAACAAAGTGCAATATACACCTTAAAAGCAACATGGTGGTCGGACGTGTTGGTAAGTCGAATTGAGCATGAGCTTTGCTTCTTCAACTCAACTACGAAAACAATTACACAGTCAGTTTACAAGTCACGAGTAATGGTTACTGGGTAACATAACGTTGAGTTTAACCCCTATTTCCTCTCAAATATTATCATCCACCAGCTATATGAAAGCAACAGTCAAGGGAACACAACCTTTACACCTAACTATGGAAGTGTAACCATTCCCAGGTACTGACTAACAAGAACATGCAATAATCTGTTAAATATTAGTAGTTTCAAAATCAATGCTACATTTCACGCAAAAAGCCTAGAGCAAAATTACCTATAAAAAAATAAAGGAAAACATAATAGAAAAAAATAAATAAGTAAAAAACTTCTACTCCACAGAGTGTGTCTTAGTTCCAACTTCCAACTATGTGCGTCAAGCACATGAATCAGCCCAACTATCAAACACCATAACGTTTAAATTTAAAAAATGATTATTGCAGCGATCACAAAGATACTAGATCATAAAGAAAATGATTAGCATGGGCCATCTACCAATAATGAACTTACCTATGAACTTCAATTCTTTGGGATGAATCTCCAAAATGGTATTCATCATTATAACACCTTCACAATAATCCAACGCTTGACACTGATATCCAAATCTCCTTTTTTACTGCATAGCAACCAAATATATTAACAAAAGTAAATAATAAAAAAATTGTTCACAAAATTTATATACAAGTAATTGATGTCTGTATCCGTAGATGCATATGTTAATGGCTGACCCACCGTTCGGTTGCTGAGAAAACCTTAGAATTGAAAATTGAATATGATGAATATGGTTGAAATTATTGAATCCTTGGGACCCGGCAGCATAGGAATTAAAGAAAATGAGGGAAAAAGAAAACTAAAAGTTGCAAAAAGTTTCATGCACTAGATCCCAAAACCATAGCAAGAGAATCCTGATAAAGTTGTCGGCTACTCAGAAATCAATCAATTCCCATTTCCCGCACTCTGCTTTTTTCTCAGCAATCAAACACAACCAAGAATCAAAATCAAAAGCACCGGTTCAAGAGCTTCAACTCGTTTCAACTCGGACGTCAAAACGAGTCAGCTCAACGGCGTTTCAATTCCAGTCCAGTCCAGGCGATCAAAGGACAGAGCAAGTCAAACGAAAACAAGCTGTTGAGGTAACGCCGCCGTGTACAATAGTCCATTCTGATCGGCGACGGAGATTGGACACGACGTCGTTCGGATCAGAAGGAAAATTGAAACGGAGCTTGGGAATAAAAAAATCACCTGGAGAATCAATCGCAGAGGATTTGAAATGGCGTTGAAATGAAATGCTGAAAAGGTTTGAAGGAATCGATGAATCTAAGCCCTAGATTGTAGAGAGAAAAAGAGGGAAGGATGGTGTGTTTGGTGGTCTGAAACAGTAGAGTGCTAATATATTGAAAGTGGAAAAGAACTAACCAAAGCAACACTGCTGGTGGCGTTAGTTGTACCCGCCGAGTAATGGACGACTGACTCCACCAAGTCCTCTTCTGTTCGTAATTCGACTGCGTCTCTCATTTGCTATTTATTTTATACAATTCTCCCATGGGCCAAACCGGTTTGGCCCGTTTCATGGTGGGTCTTCAGTTAGGCGGTCTGACCAATATGTTTGTCCGACCGCCCAATTTTAAGATGTCACGTGGACAATTTTCAATGATCGGAGAAAATTTTCGTTATCTCGTGTGACCAACATTACTTTTTAATGAATATTGTTTATGTGAATTTTGATTGGTCGGTTGGACGTAGCATGCCTGCCTTGCCTAGGACTTTCTCTCGTTTCAATTCCCCTTTCCTCGTTTGATTAAAAAAACAGGTATATCGTGAAGAAATAATATATACTTGGGGAGTGCAATGTATAGTTTAGGATTGACATTAGCACAAAGTGATTGAGAATCTCGATGGTTATGGTGGTCGATTTATTTGGCCTTTTGACGATGTAGGTAGTAACCGAAATATTTTTATCTTCTTTTTTATCTTCTTTCTTTTCCTTTCTTTTAAGCTTCACTTTATGGCATCCAAGGATGCTTCCATTGATTGCGCAGGAGATTTACACATAGCACTAGTAAATCGATGCAATGGGGTTAGGTCGTGGGTGAAGATTTGCATATTCATCATCTTCCGATGAACATCGATTAACCGATGGTCAATTTCACCTATAGCCCAGCACCATAGTGATAATTAACTTTCTTTCTTTTCTTCCTAATGAATGTACTCATTCATGTAAGTTGAAATAAATCCCAATGATAACATCCATCTTACCACATTTCATCATCTTTTGTTTGCCAAATAGTGTTGCATGTTTTGAAGAGATCCACTTTACTCTTTAGATGTGCTGTACGTGCATCATTTGATCGATCGATGTATAACACCAAATTATATACTGTGAATTTAGTTAGCAGAAAAATTAACAGAAAAATATTCCAACAACAGAGAGTAACTCTAAAAATTAACAGAAAAATATCTCAACAACAGAGCATGACTGCCGCCACCTAAACAGCCACAAACTGCTTCATGGTTGACCAAACCGTCGCTGGAATCGCCAACAATTAGGAAAGACAAACCGAAAAATCGAAGCCAATAAAATTTCAAAACGCAAATCCAATCATGCCCAAAATACACGATGAAGGGGAAGCTAGCATATATCTCTAACTCCTTTTTATTTATTTTTTGTCTTTTTCAAAACAAAGGATAGGATAGGATGATGAAAATGTAGTCACATATATAATTTGATAGGACCGGCCAGTACGTGGATTTTCTGTTCAACACTTCAACGTACTCATCCTATATTACAAAATGTTGATTTGCTATTGAACTTTTTCTTGGGTTATATTCGAGATTATATCTCACCTCCATAAACGTACTTTTCTTAGTGGACTCGAATGGAATTGATTCTTCCAGCAGGTAATTAAGTAGTGTTTAACCTATTCGTTTTATTCCTCGATCTCACTGTCAACTTAATTCTCCATGATCTTTTTGTATAATGGAAGACCATGCCGGCTTTTAATTCTGTCCTCTTTCCTATATTATCTAGGCAAAATTGAACGCGTACGTATTATATCAGGTCGTGTGAGAAGGTCCAAGAGCCAAGACTCCATCACATACTTGTGAACATTAATTGCATCATTAACATAACAGTAATGCCCGGCCGGCCTTGAAATCCCAGTTTTCAGGCCATGGAGTCCGGCCTGCGGTGGTCTTGACTTGCCATGCCAGTCTAGCTAGCTATGATCTTTCCATCTCGTGACCTAGAGGATTGGCTCCTCTTGCATCATGAAAGCTTCGAAGATCACTAGCTGGTATTAATTGAAGATCATGTATGTTCAGTTTCCCAGTTGTGGGGTCCCATGCATGCACGCCTTGATGAATCCGTCGACGGAGGTGCCGGAGATGAGAAACGTACTGGCCGTCCGGTGAGACTGAGCACATTCTGCATGAGTACGTACGTGGGTCGAACTGAATTGTCTGCGAAAGACGCGTTGGATATATCTCATGTACTTCTTCCTCCTCCTGTTCCATAGGAGCTTATCTCTCCATATATAGTTATATACTATTATCTCAAAGAACACTAGCTAAAGTCTCTATTGTATATATACCAGCACTTGTTTTTCTCTCGATTAGGTTTTCTCGCTCTAAGATCTTACACACAAAGGGTACGTGTTCTATTTATATTAACGTATACAACTAATCCAAGATATATATAACAGGGAATAAGAATCTATAATAGTTATAATTCAGCTAAAGAATGTTAAAATCGTTTTGGGATTCTCAGCCGACTTGTATTTAGCTCAATAAGGCACATCAAGTCATAAGTGTTTAAACTACGGTTGTTAATATATAAATCCAAATGCGAACCAATTTTGAAACTTATTGAATCTTAATAGGTATACGCTGGTTATACACAATGCATTTTATAAAACGGGTTAAGCGTGTCACTTGCGGATAAATAGATTAATCCGAGACCTTCTCGTTTATTAATCGTGTGTTGACGAGTTGACCGCAATTCCAAATTTTTGATTATGCAAGATTACAAGGACCAACCTTAACCAAAAGAAGCATTTATAGACATGAAGAGGCCCAAATCCAATGGCATATACCAAACATCGGTCCAGTTTGAACCGGGGCAGTCACATTCTCGATTTACTTTGTACACGTGTCCAACAGAGAGCTCCTCCTTTCCTCGGAGTCAGTATGAGAAAGCCAAACAGCCTATAAATACCCACAAACCAACGACCTCTCATTTTCACTCTCCTCCTTCACGCCGTCTCTGTCTATTTGTACTCTCCTGGATCGCATCAATGGCCGCCATCACAGGACCTTCTTCGATCTCAGTCCGCTCTCGCCCTCTCGTAATCCCACTTTCGTTTTCACTGTGTTTCTCCTTTGTTTTTGTTTTTTTTTTTCTGGAAAATTCTTATGTGCCAGTTTGATTTTAGTTTACTTGCTTGTAGTTTTTAGTACTAGTAAGAATTTAGTTGATATTATTATTGAATTATCAATTCGTTTCTGGGTTATGTAATCCTACTATTCATGGGGTTGATGCAAGAATTCTGTAATGTCACATATCTGTTGAAAACTTAAAATTGTATAAGAATTTGGATCATATATGTTTTCTGTTTACCTGAATTTGTGTTGGGTTCTCCATGGTGGAATGTTTATTGAGCTCTTTTGTTATTCTATCATTGATTTGAGACAAGGGATTGGACTCTGTTGCTGTGATATGATTGATTTGAACATTTGCTGAAGCAGTCATGGTTTAACATTTTGAACAGGCATTATCGAGGGCTAATGGTCTTAAGCCAGTTTCACTGTCATGTTATGGAAGAAGTTCTCTTTCTTTCGGGTTACAGCAGCGTTCAGCACGGCTTCGGGTTTCCTGCGCTGTATGTTTTAATTTTCATGAAGTGCTTTTTAACACTTTTGCATGCATAATAAGTTGGTGTTACCTTGTTTCAATCTTATCTTCAATGGTTGGTTTTTCTTCAAAGTTTAAATCTTGAATTGAATTGATGGTAAATGAGTGAACTTTGTGTGTAGAGAGGTTTGGAAATATGTATTTGTCTTCTAAATTGAATTTTTCAAACTGTGCTCTGAAAGTAAGGAGATTGTATTAAAAACCGAAACATAATATATTGATGGTCATCCATGGTTGAGTCTTGATAATGCTATATGTCTTTGAGCAGGCCAAGCCAGAAACAGTGGACAAGGTGTGCACGATAGTTAGGAAGCAACTTGCATTACCAGATGACTCTGCAGTTTCTGGAGAGTCGAAATTTTCAGCACTTGGAGCTGATTCCCTTGATACGGTACGTTTGATTTTGTTAAGATGCTACTTGCATCACTTTCTTTTCCCTGAGTTATCTGTCTTCCTATGAGCCTGGTACTTTTTTTTTTTTCTAATATTTGATTTTTCAGTAAAGATGTACCATTCATTTGACTTTATGATTATGCTTTTTCTGCAAGCTTGTTGAATCAGATTCTTTCACCTGTCTCTTCCCATGGATTTCTTGTCAACTGTAAACATCCTATAGCTTACAGTTGTCCAGGGATTGAAGAGTGAAGAATTAAGTGCAATATGAATTTTTTTTTTTTTTTGAGAACCCTTAGTTGCAACAGAAGTAGAATACTTTTTAGTTTTGTCTCTCCATGGTAGTAGTTACATTTTCTGGTAGTTGCTAAATATATACTTGTACTTTGAATTTATTTTTATGTGATGCCACTTTCAGGTTGAGATTGTGATGGGACTTGAGGAGGAATTTGGTATTAGTGTGGAAGAGGAGAGTGCCCAGAGCATTGCAACTGTTCAGGATGCGGCGGATCTCATCGAGAAGCTCATTGAGAAAAACAAGGCTTAGAAGAAGTAATGACAAAACCAGTCATGTAGTGTTTTCACATCCTAGCCTGCTTTAGATAATTATTTGGTTGGCAGACTGATTATGTAGCAGTCATTTTGTGTGCAATATGAATCTGATAGCCGTTGAGTGGTTAAATTATGAATGTACGGATTTGAGTGTTGTCAAGTTCCTTTCTTTCCTATAACTGATCAAATAAAGTATGGCCTTACAGTGTAGTCTACACTCTGCTGTCGTTTTCGCTTATGTTGTTCTCTACATAAGTTCTGGTTATACCAAATTTATGTTCATCGGGTGTCAAGTTAACTAATGCAGATTTGAACAAACCAAACTGTAAATTTATGTTCTCTACACACTGTATGATGCCCAACACTTTTACACTAGGATGCCTCATTGGCTTTAGGTCGTATTACGCGAGATAAAATGGTCATTCTCCCAGATCACCCAGCTGGAAGGAGTAAGCATTCACAGTGAAATTGGCTTCAAGGATGCTTACTGAAGCAGAGATAGCATGCCAATAGAAATCTTAGAAGTACATATTTCATTATTATCCTAGTGCAAAAGCAACACGATATACAATATGTCATCCTACAAACACTAACAAAATTACTTCAATTTAGGCATTTCGCCATCCAGTAAAATACAAACTTCTCTTATCGGAAAGATATTAACTTCTATATACAGTCCAGGAGACTTCAGTTCTGGAATGCATGACCATCTTCCATATGGTGGTTACTGACTTACTGCATCACTCCCAATCAGCATCAAAGAAACCAGCATCTTTCATCTCTGAATAATATACATTCTCCAAATGTAAATCTTCCTCCTGTTTTCATCCAAAGTACAATTACCGGTTAAAAATAATACTACCATCTTAAAAGAAAAAAAAAACGAAGTTACAAACAATAAGAATAGAACAAAGGATGTAAAAGGAAGTAGGTGAGCATCTAGTAATGATTGAAGGATGATGATGATGACCTGGAAGAAGTCTGCCAGAAAAGTTACGTATAAAAGAGGAAGATACAAGGCATGGTAACAAACAATAGTGGCACCATATAACCTGCAAATAAAAAAATTAGGAGAATCTATAAAGAGGCTATGTAATTTGAACAAATATTCGTATGTATAATTCAGCTTAAAGACTTTATAAATACCAGAACCCAAATCCAGCTCCATTTCCGGTAAGTCCACAAGCAAACATTGCTAGTACGTTCATCAGAAACATGACAGCTGTGTACTTGTAGAATGCAGGTCTTGCTGCATAAAAAGAAGTGACACATCAGGTTTTGTTAAACAGCTTGAGTTGCTGCAAATATGAAAGGAACTTACCAGGTAACCTTTCTCTCCACTTGGAATGGTACATGAATAATATGAAGCCATAAACTGCAGTGAGTACTAGCCTGTGGACAGACCACAAGTTCCACTTCATCGGATGTGTATGATCATTGTTGTCGACAAAAAGTGGAATTCCAAATCCAAATACATAAATTGCCTGGAAGAGGGACAATATGTAATTATAACTCCATCATCCAACATCAACATGCATTCCCAGACAACAATAAATAAGAAAGTATTTCAATTTGCTAAAGGTATCACATTATTTGCATTGCATCTAACATGGCACAAGATTCAGCATTTGGTCCACTACCCTACAAGTTAGAAACTAAAAAGTTTCGGTATATGAAACTACAGAGAAGAGTCAGAATGAAAGTTCAGTGTCCTATATTAGTATTCTTGAAGTCAACGAAAAGCATAGCTAGCTCAGAAGTGAGAAAATCTATTTTGAGTAAACAAAGATTGATACCTTCAGAAGTATATCCAAACCAACGAGGATCCCTGAGACAACAAAAGTTCGTGTCAACGCTTCCAGTCCACTTGCATAATTCCCTTGGAGTAAAAATGCCAGCAAGCTTACTTCCAAAAACAACATTCCGGAAGTTGTGAACAAAGATAGGACATTCCATGGCAGTTCTTTATCAGGTGCGCACTCCCATGCCTGTGCCAAGAAAGAGACAATCCAACCTGATATTAGGTTCAAGAAATGCCTGTGGAGAACTATGACCATAAACAACGCATCCTATTATAAAAAAGTTGAATAATCATTGTTCACCGACTCAAATACAGCCATCAAACCAACTCTCAGACCCAAATAGCAATCATACTGCACAGACACTTATATCTGTCCTGATATTGTACAAATCTTTGTATGCATTTGCTACATCCACCAAACCTATTCACAAATTGCAAAACAAGAATCACACTATTAAGCTACTATGTTTGATACATAAACCACATAAAAGATCAAGCAACCTTATGAAAACTGCAACTTTGTATTTACTCCTGCTAAAGTACAATATAGTTTGTATCCCATTCTTCACCGTCTCAAAACTGAGCCGTCAATGACCAAACCCATTCAAGAAACCTAACAAGATTACAACCTTTTATCTATTTAGTGCTTCCAAAACCACAGCAATAAATACACATCAGAGACTAACCTTCCATTGAAAGGCCATTACCTACCTTTTACAACCCTAAACTCACTGCCTCAAATAGCTAGCCAAACCCAATTAAGAATCCCACACTTAAAACTACAACCAACTTCAAGAATACAAACATCACACAACATCAAGCCTAATTTAACACCAAATCTACGTACTGCATAACCCAATATTATACAAGAACTTCAACTCAGACACTAACTAACACAAAACAAACCCGAAACTACCACCCCACTATTCAGCTCCTAAATCAAGAGCACAAACAAAAATAAGACTAGTCAAAATAAATTTCCCTTCAAATTCAAATGAAATTCGCATGTCCAAAGTTCACCACTCTTAGTTCAACAACTAGTAAGCAACATAATTCATTCAGAAAATCCAAGTAACAATTCTTACACTTATGGGATACAAAATTCAAAACCACTAAAATCCTTTTACAAAATTCCACCAAATATTTACAACCCAAAATTCATCATATGCCGAATTTCCATAACCAACTATCAAAAAGTTCAAATTCTAGCTACAATGCTAAATGAAGGATGAAGACATAAGCTACAAACTTCAAAAAGGGGGAAGATACGTGAACCTGAAGAAAGCACCAAGCAAGATTGAGCACGCTAACAAGCCAAAGGCACCCATAGTACGCCATCATAATATACGAGCGGCCATGAGATAGCTTCGAAAAGCTTTTCCTTGATTGATAGGCCAAGTACAGGACGAAGAGAAGCGAGGCGACAATCAGAGCACCATTGTGCCAAAACCCATGGCACTGACCGAGCCAGCTGTAGAATTTGGGGCCCGAAATCCCTTCGCCTAGGGTCAAATTTGAGCCCTGGGAAAGTGGAATTTGGAGCAGAGGTTGTGAGACAGCTTCTCCTGGAGCTGACATTTTTGCATTTCAGGGAACAATAAGAACCCTAATTTGAGTAATTCGAGAGCGATTTAGGGATTCGACTCAAAAATTCAAACCCTAGGTTTAGGGTGTGGTCGAAATCGAACTTTGCTTTGATTGCTTTGAAGAAATAGCAGTCTCACCTCGTCACCTGCGTCTATGACCGTTAGTCAGATAAACAGCCATTACTAGTGATTAGTTAGGTACCCACCAAGACTAAGAGGGGCGGGTAGATGAGTTGCGTGGGTTGGGCCTGGGCTGATCTCATTCACAAAATACTATGTGAATTTTCCGAAACCCACTCTCCTACTTCCCACGTTATCACGTGTCAGACTCATACATATCACGTGACATGATCATACTAAAACCCAACTCGAATTTTTTTTCAGTGTGACTACCACATTGTCAAGTGGCGTGACCAACTACTATGATTAAACCACATCTTTACTTAAATAAAAAATGGTCAATGGTTGATATATTGGAGGGAAAAAAAAACGTGGTCCAATCACAATAGTCGGTTTCGCTACGTGGCAATGTGACAGTCATATCTAAAAATTTATCAACTAAACCCCAATATTTATCAATTTTTATGCAACTTTTATTTCAAAACTCTTGGGTTGAAGATTTTTTTTTTAAACTTAGTAGTGATTAGTGTCTACCGCCATTTGTAGTTTTACTATTTTGGTGCAAGATATTGAAAAATAATAAATGCACTCGCCCAAATTCTATTTTTCGTTAGGTAGTGTAGTATTATGACTAAAACCGTGTTTTCGAATAAATAAAACAAAAATCAATTCCTCTAGGCTAAGAACATTGATGGGATGATATTAGTTGAGAAGTCAATTTTATTAATTTTTCATTGACCAAAAAAATTAAATTTGTAGTAGCAAATGTGAGGGCATATATGATATTTCATAGTCTTGAGGAATGTTTTTCTCAAACACTAACCGTTACACTGATTCAAATCAACCGTGGCCTAATCAACGTCGAAAGCTCCATTTTTTCTTCCTCCGCGCCTTAATGTTCGGATCGTATCATTTTAGCTTCAACTCCAGAATTCCTCAAAGGACAAAGCTTTGATTCGGTTAGATTTCATTTACGCAATTTAAATTTGGATAAAAAGGCTGTAAAATTCACTGGCTTCATGTTCGACTATTCAAAATTTGAAGGTTTCAATATAATAATCTTGTGATTTTTCCATAAATTTGGTGGTGTGTTTGGATTCTCGTGAAGTCTAGTGTGATATTATTTAGTTTCACCATGAAATCCTGAAGCAACCTGAGCTTTCTTGAGTTACAAGCAACTGCATTCTCTTAAGAAGAGAAATTTGAGGCATTAGAACTGCAAGATTCATCGAAGCAGGTTTTCATTTTCTTTTTTCTGACGAGCAATTACAATTTTTGGGTGTTTGTGCATGTAATCGTATTGGTAATTTTGATTTGATGTTTGTCGAAATTGGAATGGCAGTGGGGCAGTGAGTATGGATCGAGTGAGGCCTCTATATGTTAGGCAGAAGAGTAATTCCAGTGGCACGCCGGGATCAACTTCGCCGTTGATGGCCTCACCAATAATGCACCACCATTCGAGGTCGGGCTCCATTGGAATGGGGGGTGGCAAGAAAGCACAGAACACAAAAGCCGCGGCGCAAAGGCTTGCACATGTCATGGCCCACAAACCCACCACCGACGATGATGATGAGGACGACGACGACCTCTCTTATGATCTCAGCTTGTCAAGCAGCACAGGGAGCCTCGGACTTGCAGGTGGTGGAAGAGCAATTCGTCCTCGCTCTCCAATGGTAAATATATACACAAAAGGATAATTCTTAAGTTCACCTCATATTAACGAATTCTTACTTTACACTTTTAGCATGAACCAATTAAGTGGGGTCAAAACTTAAGAAGTAAATCTATGTATGCATGTTGTTTTGACACACTTGTTACTTTATGAATAGGACAGTTCTTAGGTTGACTTGAACCTGCTCGTGTTCACTTTACACTTTCAATCCGAACCAAGTTGGGTGAAAACTTAAGAATTATCGTTATGAAATAAATATGTATGTATGCATCGATCAGTCTATGAAAGTAATGCTTACTTGAAGCCTAAATTTTATTCTACTAGTCAGTTCGTACTGTTCAAGAGCAACCTCCATCTACAAGGATAGCACCGGGTGGTCGATCATCTCTATCTGTCAAGACTGCCAAGTCTGTAGAACAACAACCATCATCAACTCATTCGACGCCAGCTACCCGACCATTTCAGTCTGTTGAACAAGCATCTTCGGCTCATTCAACACCAGCAAGCCGACCATCCCAACCCATAAACACGAGACCAATCAACAATGTGGAACAACCACCATATTCTCTTCGTTCTTCAATAAATACCAGATCATCTCAGCCTTCCAGCTTCGTTGAACAACCTACTTCTGCTCGTTCTATGTCAGGCATTAACTTTATAGAACAACCCCAGTCTCTTCGTCCTGCAATAGCTACACGATCATCTCAAAGTACTAGTGCCAATGAGCAACCAAACTCTGCCCGTTCTATGGCAGCTGCAGCTGCACGTCCACAGTTAGGAACCAAACCAGTCCACATGGTACCGGCTAGTGTACCTATATCACTTAGGCCGTCCCCTTCTGCAGATGCTCCTGCTGAGAGTAGGAGAGACCCGCCAGTACCTATATTACTTAGGCCACCCTCTTCTGCGATGCTATCTTCTGACGGTTCAGGTGATAGTCGGAGAGAAAAAAGGTATCAAGTTGTTAACTTCTTTACTATGATTCACATAATCAATTTAATTATCATCATGACAGTCTTTAAATTTTATGTATGCTGATAGCTAATATATGACTGTGAGAGACCGAAAATAGTAGCTTTTTTTTTTACTACATGTGAACTGTATCAATTTAATAGTCATCTAATATTTGGATACGTAATGCTGTCTCCAAAGATTCTCCATTCATTTATTTTATGCTTATTGCTCATGTATGGATTTTAGTGATGTTTTGATATGGATTTATAGATCTGACCATATTTTGTTTTCAATCAGCAGGATGTCTTTTGATTTAGGAAATTTGAACCTAAAAGACACGGGATCTCAGCATTCTTCTGCTTTACAAGATGAGGTATGCTCCATGATCTTGTTAATTTCAAGTTTAATTAGGATGTTTCTTCTCCTTTTGCTCGATAGATATATACAAAACAGAAAAAAAAAAAAAAAAAGGAAATAAAAATATTGAACTAATGAGGTGTGACTTTCATGCAGCTTGATATGCTACAGGAAGAAAATGAAAGTTTACTTGAAAAGGTGATGCCAATAACCAAAACATTTTGTTTTCTCTATTAATAATGTGAAATCATGTGAATTTGGTTAATTGTATTTAAATAATTTTCAAACGCATGCATCTCGATAAGCTCTTCCTGTCTTCCATACTTCATTAACTATCAGAAAGGGCTGCAATATCTCCAGCTGATCATGGGAGTATCTAGGAGTATTTAGTGCAACACCATTCATTAAACACAAGATGATGTGCACTTTACGAAATATGAGAATGGTCCATCAGTGTAAATGTGATATTGCTAATATAATATAGAGTTACCATATATTTCTTTCGGGCATTCCATGGTGATTGATATGTGCTTCCCCAGCTTCGACTTGCAGAAGATAGGTGTGAGGAAACAGAGGCAAGAGCTCGGCAGCTTGAGAAACAGGTACTGTTTTAAATTTTATAAAGACACCAATTAAGTGGACGTGTCTATGGTTGTATCAAATGTTAGATGTTCCACTCTCTTTGCTTTCTACACTGGTACAGTCGTCATGCGTTTAGAATCAATAAGTTCCATGACCTTGTTAACGTACTATTACTTGTATTGGTTCGTTTATTTTTCGCTCATGCAATGGTGTATACTTTTTGCATCATGAGCATATATGATGATGTTGCAAGTGCATATTCCACATACTGTAATCATATCTTACTGCTGGTATATATTTTCTTCATTAGGTTGCTACTCTTGGAGAAGGTGTAACTTTGGAAGCCCGTCTTTTAAGCAGGCAAGCTTCAAAATTTTCATGTATTTTGTAGTTGAGATTGATTATTTATAGATTTATAATGTTTATGTTCATTTAATTCTTCAGAAAGGAGGCAGCACTGCAGCAAAGGGAGGTGTGTGTATCAATAAAATGTTTGCTAACTTTAATCACATTAATGTTATACTTGTCGTGCAAGAGTTGTATTAATACATCAAGAAACGAGGGCAAATGATGCCAGTTTCTATTCTTTTTTTATTTGGGTTGTAAATTACATATTTTACCAACACCGTTTATTTTCTTAGAAGTGACTCGCAATCTGTCAAGAACAGTTAACATGCTTATTCTCCTCTACAGCTAGTTGTATAATCTGAAAAATGCAGCTGAAGAGTAATACCACATTTGTAACAGGCTGCTTTGAGAGTGGCTGCACAAACTCATGATGATAGAAATGATGAAGCTGAGTCTGAACTGCATATAATTCGGATTATGACTCAGAGAATGATACTGACTCGTGAAGAGAAGGTTTGTCTTCAATGTTTTTGCTCATAGTTTTCAGTTCGTTCTTTCCCTCTATGTTCTTATGTGATTTTCAGTTTTTCATCTTAGGAAGACGTTGTTTTGAAGAGATCTTGGCTTGCTCGGTACTGGAGTTTATGTGTTGAACATGGTAAAAGCATTTGAGTTCATAATTTATTGAATTATTAAGCCATCTAAATTCCATGCTTTTGAATTGTCTAATGTGAAGTAAATTGTGCAGTTTTCATTTCTATACCAGACAATATCTGAAATCAAGGCCTAATCCAACCCTTTTTACCTCATGGTTCGAGTCCAGGGGCCTTGCCTAATTTTTGTTAATTTTTGTTTAACTATCCTACACTAAGGTTCAGTACTTAGTTTTACTGAAATGTATATCTCTCATGGCCCTAAGTCAAAGTTGTGAGTCTTGTGAAGTTCTGTACTTGTAGGCACATGAATTATGTAGGTCTTTTCATATTCACATCCTGTATTTCCTAGTCAATATATAGAATGGGGGTCTATAAGATGTCCTAGTGATGCAAATTAAGAGTTCAGCCGTGATTTTTGTAATCATGGACTTGCTCTTCTGCTCAGTATATGAGTAGGTAAACTGTGAAGCACATTTCACATTCAACCATCCCGGATGTAATGGGAAGTAGAATGTTCTGGCAGGTATACATGCTGAGATAGCTAGAGCAAGATATGAATTCTGGTCATCTCTTGCTCCTCTTCCTGTTGAAGCTGTACTAGAAGCTGGAAAAAAAGCGAAAGACCAGATAGGTAAGTTGAATCTTCAATCTTTAATTGTTGTATTTCCTTCTCTAATTGAAAGGTGATATGGATTTTTTCATGTTGTATATTAAATTTGTTGCAAATTAACCTCTACTTTTTGTGGTTGTTTTAGTTAAACCTCTAGTGTCTCAGTATTTCTCATTTCTTTCTTTAATTTCCATACTAGCAGAGGACCACAACGATCTAGATGAAAGAGGGCATAGTCCAAGGGATTTGAATGAAATCTCGGGAGAGGGAAATATGGAGAACATGCTTTTAGTGGAGCAAGGTCTGCGTGAACTAGCATTATTGAAGGTTTTCTCCTAATCCTTATACTTAAAATTTTGCACATGTATGGTTTTATATGTATTCTATATCTTCGCAATTCATGGCCTTAGACAATGAGCTGGGGCCTGGGATCTCCTGGAAATATTTGAACTGAGGACTGAATAATCAACCCATTGTATGATTTGGGCATTTCTGCTTTCTGTACATTTGCATAATGCAAAATCCACAAAGTATGGATTCTAAGTTTTGAACATGAATGAAACCTTGTAGTTGGGCATTTTTGCGATTTTGTCACTGTGTTGCAAATCCACTTGGTTTCTTAAATGCAGTTGAATGAAATGCATATCATGCATTCCTTACATCTTACATGATTGTATTTGATTTTTCTCTTTCTAATCTAAACTAACTAGTAATTACCACAGAAAAATATCTCTTTTGCATCATTTCTTGCAAACATGCTGTTAATCCTGCATGGTGAAGTGGTTATGTTCATTGCTGTACTTATAAGTGGTAACCCTACATGTCAAGAATTTCATTATTAGCAAATCATTTTGTGAAACGACGAAATTTTCATGGTGGTCGAAGTTTGCATTAGTATTTCGATCTATATTAAAGTAGTCATTTCCTGCAATGACCATACTTTAGTGCAATTATCTCAAAGGTAGAGGATGCAGTGGCACTTGCAATGGCTCAACATCGACACCCCAGTTCAAAATCTGGTTTATCAGGTGAAGTGATTCATCATTTACAATTCATTGCACTCAAACCATCTTTTGCCTAAGTCCCAAACTTCCTCCTACATCAAATGCATCGTATGTCTAATTACATTTTTAAGAAAAGTAAAATTTTGATAATTTACATATGCTGGTTGGTTCTTTACTGAACAAATGAATTTGACTGAAGAACTTGATCCCTCTATCTCTTGTCGACGCTCATCATGTTTGGTTATTTTCTATCTGACATGCTTATTTCATATGAGGCTCACTAAAAAGCTATAATGTTCTTATACACTAAGAAGAACTCTACATGCTTCCTGACTTTCAAAATGTTACTGTTTACTAAAAGAGATTTAAATGTGTGTTTTATAGATTTACTTGGTAAGTTAATCATATAGTCACCTGATAAGTTTTTTCCTCTTTCATCGTGGGTGTAGAGTTAAAGCTACCAGCTGACGGACAGTTTGAGGCTTATGGTAAGATTATCATATCCATAATTTCTTTTTTGCTCGCACTATAAGTACACATTTTCGACATGAAGTTTAGTTTTTCGGCTTGTAAAATAAGGTCAAGGATGGTAAAAAGTTAGTTTATCATGTACACTGGTTTTCTCCACTTACATGAGCCATGCCATGAATTGATGAAGGCGTTTCATTTCAGAACTGAGCAAAGAGGAGTCTGATGATGTGTTTTTCAAGCAGGTATGAGTGTATGACAACTTTTGTGTTTTTTTTTGGACAATGACACCTAGCCTTTCGTGTTCTAATATTATTCAACAAAATAAACATTTGTGTAATAAACTACAGTGTAATATTAGGTCCAATGCTCCTAATTCTTTTGCCAGTTTTTGTTCTCAGTAAGATGTTGGATTTAGAATAAGCAAACTTGGAGTTTAGTATAAGCTAGGCGTGGCTTATGCATATTCTACATATTTTTATATGTATCAGATGTAGTCACATTTAGCTCTTGTAGGCTTGGCTCACATATTTCTGGAGAAGAGCGAAAAATCATGGTCTGGAACCAGATATAGCAGATGATCGTTTGCAATTCTGGATCAACCGCAACGCCAAGTCTCCCACTTCACATGATGCAGTTGATGGTGCTCTCTCTCTTTCTCATAATATTCATTGCTGAAGCCTGAATTCTGTTACATTGCTATATGAACATGATAGTTGGTATCAGCTTAAATTTGATGTGGTTGGTTCCAAATTTCAGTTGAACGTGGCCTTATGGAGCTTAGGAAGTTGGGGATCGAAATCCAGTTGTGGGAAGAATCTCGCAAAGGGCTCGAGCATGATTCAATCCCTAGAGCACGTCAGTCTGACTTCTGATACAAAACTGAACCTGATTTCTGATACAATAATTTATCTACAGGATCTTCCTGCATACTTTAGACCTTCATGTAATGTTAGCTAGAGAGGTCTTAAAAAGGTCATACCAATTTTACCAGTTGGACTTGTCATTACACAAATTGATCCTTTATATGAGGTTAAGTGAGTAAGAAGAATGATAATTGTAAACAGAATGGGAATGAATATGGTGTACTACTGTACTTAGTAATTACACCTTGTAAGCAGCTTTTGTAAATGAACCATGCAGCTACAAACTGATGAAAATGAAGACTACTTTTTATCGATTATATTTGTTTTTACTCTAATAGTCTAATGTACAACTTTACACCTATGTTGTGACTTTTGTGCCTATATACAAAATCCACATGAACACTCCTCTCTTTTCCCAAAGTAAAAATTAAGCAAATTTTTTAACATGTATCATTACATTGTTTGTGTCTAGTGGTAAATTAGTCATATGTGGTAGCAAATACTCTATACATTTATACAATGTAGACTAGATGGGCCCCACACACTGTGTGTTGAGTTAAAAGAGAGATGTGAAAAAAAAGCGTGAGATGTTTTTTATTTATATATATATATATATTTCTTTTTTATATTTTGACTTTATTGTCCTTTTTAAATTAGTTAATTTTTAATATTTTTTAATACTAAAAAAGTATATATATAAAAAAAATTAGTTTTGATTGAACGATACCTTTTTTTTAAATATAATATAAATTAGCTTTACAGCCTCGCAGACCGTATGAAGTTGTTTATCACACTATAGAGTTGGTCAGCTATTGCATTGAGCTGGTCGACCACAATTGAAATCTCTACCACCCGTTTCAGATATATAGAAAAGAAGTAAAAACACCTTTTTTTGGTAAATAGAAAAAAAAAAAGAAAAAAAAGAAAGGTAAAAAGCCATCAATATGGACTTCAACTTGAATCCTGCATGACCCAATTGAATATAAGCCCAACCTGCTCAGTTGATGTGAAATTCCCATCTTACCCCAAAATGGTTCGGTAGTGATAGACGACTTCTCGCATGAGTCACTCTGGACTGGCAGGAGTTGAATAAATAGGGTGATCAAGAGTCAAGCAGCACATTAGCATTAGCATCTGATTCACGTACTTCCAACAACCCAACACCACTATTCCTCTTCATCTTCCTCTGCTCTCTCTTTCTTCTCCAAGGGGTGCACTGAGGTAAAGCTTGATTCTTTAATTTCTGGGAACTTGAATTTTTTTAGCTTTTTATTGTTTAGTAAAATGATTATTGTTCTATGATATGGGTTTGATTCATTTAGCTGAAATATGTAATGGGTCCGTTCAATTTGTGACTATAATTTCTTGCAATTGTTGTTTGAATTTGGTATTGATCTTAAAAGATCTGCCTTTTCTTTCTGTCAATTTCGTATCAGTGTTCATTTCTTGTTGTGACTATGGCTACTGAGCTAGATTTTGGATTATGTACTTAGATTTAGTGTTTATATTTTGTGTGGCTTGTGAGTTCCATGACTATTTCACAGATCTCATCAGTTCTTGCTCAACCTGAGCTGAATACTGGGTGATTACATGAGTGTTTGAGAAAAGTCTTCTTTGGATGCTAAGAAAATTGGGTAGTCATGGGTAGTCTGAAGTCCAAACTTTTGTTTGAATCTGCTTTGTTCTTTGTTTATCCAATGGTTTTACTCTTAGGCGTGTTAATGTAACAAACTGAATCAGTAGAGTAATCAGCAGTTCATCTTAAAGATGTTTTATTTTTATTTAATTTTAAATGAAAGCGAAAGGCTTTAGGACTTTAATTCGTGTGATTGTGTGGAGGGACTTGGGAGAGAGAGAGAGAGGGAGCATTATAATGAATTGAAAAGTCAAGTCTTTTTTGGTCCACTTGCGTGCTGCTTTCCAAATGTTCTGCCACATTTTGATAATCAGTTGATCAGATCCTCCTTGTTCTTATCTAATAGATGTATAGTACTTTTTTTATTAGATCACTTTGAACCATGGCGAAGGGCGTTGCTGTTCTTAGCTCCAGTGAGGGTGTTAAAGGAACTATCAACTTCACCCAAGAGGGAGATGGTACTTAATCGCTAATTAATTATTTATAGCATTATATTGTTGTTATACTGTTCAAATTGGTTATCTCATTTTCGTTTCATTAATTTACAGGCCCAACTACTGTCACCGGAAATATTTGTGGCCTCAAGCCTGGGCTTCATGGTTTCCATGTTCATGCTCTTGGGGACACAACAAATGGTTGCATGTCAACTGGTATGAACCATTGACTAGAAAGTTTTTCCTTTATAATCTGACGCAGTTGGGGAAAAGCCAAGGAACCAAAGCGTAATCCCCATTGTCTTTCCATCAATTTTCTGTAATGTATCTAATGATCAGTCTATTTGTAGGACCACACTTCAATCCTGCTGGCAAAGAGCATGGTGCTCCTGAAGATGAGAATCGTCATGCTGGTGATCTTGGAAATATCACTGTTGGGGACGATGGTATATATATTATTAATTATTCCTTTATCTGCGTCTTAATTATCTTGAGCACTCTGTTTGTATTTTTACTGAGTTTTATGGTCACCAGACTAACTTCTACCTTTTCTCAATTTACTATTGCATGGGAGGGATCTTATTATCAACTTCTAGCTTGAGGAATTGTTACTTTCATGGCACTGACAGTTTGATATGTTTATTTGTTTCAGGAACTGCTATCTTCACAATTGTTGACAAACAGGTTTGTGATTGACATTCCCATTTATTTTGAGATTACAATTACTTCTAAAAATTTTATAGTCAGCCTCTCTTTGAATTTTATTTCCTTTTTTCTGAAGTTTATATTATTGTTTGCAGATTCCTCTCACTGGACCGCACTCTATCATTGGTAGGGCGGTTGTTGTTCATGGAGACCCTGATGACCTGGGCAAGGGTAAGTGTTAAATGTTTTCAAAGTTTCTAGCAATTTTAGGCTTCTTGCCATTCCAATTGGGATATTATTGATCCTTATTTTCCTTTGTGTCTTTCACCATTTTTAATGAGCTAAAACTAGTGGTTGACTGTCAGTTTAGTTCCTCTGAGTTATTCTCTAGTTTCCATCCCATCTAATCCAATATTCATTGTGTTTGTACCCAGGTGGACATGAGCTTAGCAAATCCACTGGAAATGCTGGTGGCAGGATAGCTTGTGGTAAGCCAACTGCTTAACCTCATTAAATGAAATCCTTGCATTTTAGTAGTTTTCATATAATTGGCACTAGTCTTGTTGTACAATGATGTTAAGGTACTATTGACATTTAAAATTACATGGGATGGTCACTTGTAAAATTTGGTGCCTCTTGGTTTCTATTTCAAATGAGGATGGAAACTAAATCAAGTTGACAAGTTATAAGGCAGTACCCTGCTATCAGTAGAGATCTGTCTTCATTGCATAGTTTTATGGTGTCTCGTTCTCTCCGTCTACTTGCTTATACATATTCTCATGCTCTATGTTGTATTATTTTGCAGGTATTATTGGTCTCCAAGGATGAACTAGGCCAGGGCACTAAACACATGGACTTCAGTTGAATCAAAAGCTTGAGAACTTGAGCATAGAACTCTTCTGAATTTTGAATATTTGAATAAGGAAATACAATGTCATTACCAATATATTTGGCTCGGACTTGTTTTCTGTTTTTCAAGTGTTTTCTGTGTGGCTGTTTGACAGTAATGTGGTGTTAATGCTATTGCCAAGGGATAAATAGAGTAATTTTCTTGCTTTGATGCCACTGTCCCTCCCCTCTTCCAGACTCAAATTTTAGGCTACAATTTATAATTTGAACCTCCAATTTTCTACTTGTAAGTAATGAGCAACATTTATCCCAAAAGTTGATGTCCTAGGACTAAAATTGCTTACCAGTCTGATGCTTGTGGGGTTTGATCAAGTCAGCTAAAGAAATCAGGGACCTTGGTTGGAATGAAAAACTGAGTTACTGACCAACGACACCAGATCGACCGACGGTTTTGGTAGCTTGTTTCTCGTGTCATGACCGGTAGTGTTGCCCAAATTGGCCGTCTTCTTGGTGGTCTTTGACATCTCTCCTCATCTTCTTCCTTGGTGTGAATGTATGATCGAAACCTCCAACATTGACGATCTACACTCTATGTAATGTTATAATCGTTGTCTCATCTTTACGCAAGATCTCCATCACGTCAATTATCTGCATCAATCCTTCATTTATTCTCCGTAGATTCTATTAGCTTAGATGTTTGTTGAATCAAAATCTCGTTTTTGTCTTTAGTTTTAAAATCCCGAGATCAATAATGTCACTGATAGACGGTTCCGGCCAAAAACTTAGGGGTGGACACGGTTCAATATAGTCCAGTTCTCCACTCGATTCGAAACCAAAACCGAACTTCTTACTTGATTTTGCCAAGGGAAATTCTGCGTGATGAAAGTGAAAATAACTTCGAAAACAAGAGTATAATAAGAGTACAGAATGTGATAAATTAAAACGTGGAATTACAACGTTTACAAACATGTGGGGTGTAATTAAAATTATTCATTTTGGCCAAAAAGAAAAAAATTAAAATTATTCATTTTATCTTCTTTGCTTTCCTCGCATGATATGAACAAAACGAATATAACCAACTGGTTCACACAATGACACTCCCCATCCCAGCCCCAAATTCGATCCAAAATTTCTAGGGTTTTTGTCTTTGATCATTAAACCAAATTACAATTGGCCTCTTTCTCTCCAATTGTAGTAATACTTGCCACCGCTGATGTCGACCACCGTAGATAAAATCTCCGGGGACCTTCAGATGAGGCCAGACCTCCGCAAAGCCTTCAACCTCCTCAAGACCCACGCTTCCAAAGTTGCCAACTTTACCCTCCAATGGCAGGACCTTGAGGAACACTTGCGCTCCATCGACGACTCCATCCAATCCAAAATCAACCAACTCCAACGATCACAACCCAGTTCCAAAGAAACCCAATTGAATCCTCAAGCCAATTTCAATTCCAGTGAGTCCCAATTGAGTTCCCAAGCCAATTCTAAAGAAACCCAGGTCAATTATACTCTCCAATCGGTGAAAGCTCAACTCAATTGTCTCCAAACCCAAGTCAACGCCGAAGAGTCTTCCCCAGAAAGTTTGAATTTCAGTGGTGTAATCGTATACAATGGAGAGGCATTGCTGATGTATATGAATGAGTATTTGAAAGAAAAGGAACCGTCTCGTGACCTTATTACACATGCGCTTAGGGTCTCTGTGGGCTCTGGGAAGCTAGTGCTTGAGGCAATAGGATTGTTTTATCCATCGGAGTTAAACAAGGGAGGTATGAAATGTGAGCTGAGTGTTATTAGGAGAAGTTGTGTGGTTTTATTGGAGGAGATGATGAAAGTAAGGCCTTTGATTAGACCTGAAGTTAAGGAAGAGGCAGTGAAGCTGGCATTGGAGTGGAAGGCAAAGGCTAGAAATGAAGCGACCAATTCTCTGGAGCTTTGGGCTTTTTTGCAGCTTGTGGGTGCTTTTGGGTTGATTGGTGAGTTTGATAGGGATGAGATTTTCAAGCTCTTTGGTAGCGTAGCCGTCCGAAAACAGGCACCAGAGTTGTTTAGGTCTCTTGGTTTCGCTGATAAAGCCTCAGGTGAGTGTTTGGAAAATCATGTTATTGTTGTTCTTGTTTTCTCATTAGATAGTTGATTTATTGATTGCTTTTGGTTTTGATTATTTGTAGTTTTACTTTTAGAAATAGGTTTGGTGATCGTCTGTATATTGCTTATAGTCTAAATATTTTATGTGATCACGGTGTAAGCTTTGATGTGATCATACTTCTCTATAACAAATGTTACATTTTGCCATCTTATCCGCCACTGTCCTGCATGACCTGGCCATGAGACAAACTTGGTGTATCATTTAGTTCAAATTTGCACTAGTAGTTTTAGTTACCAGAATGGCACCTTTTGGCTAAATGGTTAGGTTATCAATAATGTAATGAGAAATTGTTCACAATACAAGGGCTAAAGCATTTTTCATGTTGAATGTGAAGGATTATCTTACAAACTATAGCTTTGGATCGAAGATTTGCTTCAATAGCTCTTGCCTGGCACATGCTTTATTTTCTTGTAAATTTTGCATTTAATGCTCTTGTTATTGTGGATGTCTTCTGGTTCTTGCTGCTAGAATTTCTCCTGATAAATTCTGGTTTTGTATTTCATTAATGTTAGTGCTTCTTATTATACATCCCTTTAGACCATCAATTCGGCTGCTTTTATGTATACGATGCTAGTCTTGAAACAAAAAACTCTTTTTCTTTTTTGAGTTTTTGCTACCTCCTTTTGTGTAATTTGTTAAACCTGATTTCTTTTTCTTTTTTTTTGCCACAGAATTTATCCAAAAACTGGTATCAGAGAAGAAGCGACTTGACGCCATTAGATTCATTCATGCATTTGAACAGCTTGACAAGTTCCCTCCTATTCCCCTGCTTAAAGCACATTTGAAGTTTGCCAAGAAGGATGCAAAGACGAGTTTCAAGAAGGGGCAAGATCCTATTAAAGCACAGGTATAGGTGCTTTTTCTTTTGCCTCATCAATCCTCCTTAGACCCAGATCAAATAGCCATCTTTTATGTACTTTGTTTCACTAATTCCCTTGCAGGATGAGGCCATAGACAAAGAGGTAGTATCTCTAAGAGCCATAATACGATGTATTGAAAGCTACAAGCTTGGAGTTGAGCCACAATATTCTCCTGAGAACCTCAGAAAGCGCATCAGCGAGCTGAAAAAGCAGAAAAAAGAGGGGAAAGTTACTCAAGAATCTCATGGCCCTGAGGCTCAGGGGCAACACCTGGGTGGAAAGAAACGTACTGCCCCTGATGTTAAGGCTCATCCCAATAAGAACAGTAATAAGCATCGTCGGACAGATCCAGCTTCAGCTACTCGAAATGCTTCTTTCAGAGCACCAGCCACAGGACACTCAATACAGCCATCTTATCTTCGTCCCGTAGACTTGTTTGAGAGTCGAGGTACAGAGTACTATATGCCATCAGCTGGAATGCCTCGACAAGCAGCAGATGCTCCCCATACTTCTTATGGCAACACTTCCACCTTTAACTCATTGCGAGCATCTCATCATCAGCAAACAGGGTCATACAAAGGTGAAGGTGCAGAATATGCTGCTCGATACTATGATTCGGCATACTCCATTCCTGATGCTCATAATAGCTTATCAGCTGGACGTTATGGTTTAGTTGGTTCCTCTCCTGTTGCCCATACCCGGCACACCACCTTGACAGGCGGAGCCTACGAATTGACAGGTTCCTCTCCTGTTATCCATAGCCGGCACACCACCCAGCTTATGAACTCAACAACTGCTTCCTATGGATTGGGTGGCAGTACCTCTGTTACCTCACATTTGAGTCCATTAACAAAGCGGTATGGGACAAGTAGTAGTATGGCTGTAAATGGGAGGTCTGGGCAGTTTGGATCAGCAGGAAGCCCTCCACCTGCGCGTGTAACCAATGCAAGCCCTAATGGTTCCATTTCCTATGTCTCCGGCGATCCATTGAGGATGCCTACTTACAATGATAGGCTAGGTTCTTCAAGTAGTGGCTATGGCACACATACTAATCAGTACCAGCCATCTATCTATCACCTTTAGCTTAGTTCTTTACTTACAGGGTATTTATTAGAAGAGAATACTGGTATTTGTAATTTGAGTTGGTAACCGCTGATATGTGGTATAATTATCCTGTTTATGTCTTCCTCTTTTCAAACATTATACCAACTTTGTTGACAGTTATGATGCAAACATTATCTGTTGCAGTAGTCAATCTGATATATACGACTGTAAATGAATTTGAAATGGTATTTGTGATTTGCTTACTTTTTCTCATCTCTTGCCACTTTTTATGTAAGTTGGTATAGACGTAGTGGTACCAGTTATAATGCAATTTTTCATGCATATCGGTGATGAACAATGACATAAAATAGAATAGAATCTAAGCGTTAGGGTAGCGTTGATCTTGAGCTAGCTAGCATTGGTTTGGAGAGAATGACAAAGTCGAGGTGGGGATGTCTACCAGGAACCGATGCCCCACCTGTTGCAGAGTACCCAAGGAGCTCCGATCTTCTCCAGCATCAAGTGGCAGCATCATCAGACAGGTCTCATTCGCTTTCGGGAAGTCCATGAAAGTCTTGGGAAACTCGAGCAGAGCCACTCCGAATTCCAGCTCCAGCTGTATTGATGGCGCGTGGAATTCGGGCTTGTTTGGCCCTCCTCCTTGTCTGAAGTGACGGAGGTCGTAGCAGAGGTCCAAATGCACCGTACTTGGCTGAGTAAACGGGTCGACTTGGTACGACTGCCAGAAATAGGCGATCACAGCCTGTTTGAGACAGTCGAAGACCTGAGGCAACAATGTGGTGAAGAGAGATTTGGATTGGAGGATGAAACCGCCGCTCCCACTGCTGGGCCAGAACAGTTGTGGTTTGACTACTAGAGGCCGGTCCTGGACCAGAATGGACGTCACGTTCAGGTAGTAGGCTCCGAAGGTCCCGCGGACAAGGGTGGTATTAATCCACTCTTGTCCACGGATTGCAGCCTCGACCCCAAAGTCCAGGGTTGGGGCTCCTCTGCTACTGCTGCTATTATCCAACCGAAGTAATGTTGAAGGAATGCAGTAGGAGAATCTACCGAGCGTGGTGTTCCGGAGCTGTTCGACTAGGTTCACAGGGTGGCCGGAACCCAGCCCCAAGATGCCGTTGATATAATTTACATCATCTGGGAAACTTCCCCAGGCGAACGGTACGGGCTTGTGTACATCTAAGTTGAGGAAGAAGTCGAATAAAAATTCAGCCCCTCTGGCCCCATCCTCGACGGTGCTGTAACGGCAGAACTGGTCCAAGTCGGTGAGCAGTGGCTTGACGCAGAGAGCGTCTGTGGCGTTCATTTCTGAGGACGACAGAGAATTGTACCTGCTGTAGTTTCCCGGCACGAATGTGAAGGGAGAAGTGATATCAACGAAAAGAGTGGCTTTGATGGCTGGGAGGCCAATCAGGACCTCAACCACCAACAAGGCGTCATCCAGTAGGAAAAGAGGCAAGCTTAGAGCAGAAGAAATATTACTACCTAACTTCGAAGAAGAAAAAGTGTTGGTGGCAGAGGAGGTGAAGCTCATGGCTAGCAATAACACCTGAATGAACATGAACATGGTGGTGGTGGAGATGGACGACATTGCATAGGTTGGTTTGTTTAGGCCGGCTTTGATTGAGATCACTTATTGAGGCATTAATTTGGATCGATAATTTATAGAGCTAGCGGGGGATTAACAACGTACAAGCTTAATTAGGTTACTTCCTCTGTGTGTGTGTGTGTGTGTGTGTGAATGAGGAAGAGACGTCCTGCAGTACAATGTTCTATTTCGATCGATCAAAAACGCGTAATGACAAGTGTACAAGTTTTAAACTAGCAAGTGGATGATGATGATGCTGCATTCTGAAAATAGCAAAGGAAACGAGCTGTGTATAGCTCCCGTGCATTAATGCAATGGTTAGTTAGAAGAACGCGGACGAACCTGGAAAGGAAGAAAGGAAGACAAAACGACACCGTTGTGAGTCTTCTTTTTATTTTCATATGTACGTCATGATTTCATCATCGTAGCATCATAACTCAAGGTCAAAAGAAAAAGAAAACAACTTATTTTTATTTATCATAATGAGATAGAGACATAGAGTTACTAAAAACTGAACAAGAAAAGGACTAATTAATAACTCATTGAATCAATTATGGCCTTGATCTCTTAACATTGCTTAATTTGCCAAGCTGCTAGGTTTAATTATTGAACCTTGTTTCTATCTACAAGAGGAGGATCAGGGGATACATGCATGTGTTACACAGCTAGTAAATCAAAATATATTGTACGTTTCAAGATCAAGGTGAAGTTGCACGTTTTAGTCATCACATGCATACCGGCCTACCGCGTAAATTGAAAGATGAATTCCCCTATATGATCCATTCATAACTACCGCGCGCGTAAGTTGCACGTACCCTCCAATTATGAACTACAACCAAATGAATTTAAGAGAATTGTATTACTAATCGATCTCTGATATCCCTCAATGTACACGTACATTTTGCCAAATGAGAACGAGACGTGTGACTTCTAGCTAGCTTCCATGACTAATCATAATGAATTCAAAGTGGGGCATGCATAATGGAGGAGGTTACAGCTAAGTGGCTAACTTGATCGAATTTCCTAAATCAAATAGGGTACATATATATATATATATATATATGGTGAAGGTTGGAAATAATTAGAACCAATTAGCTAGTGACCATTTTAATTAGGTTTAATTTAGTTTTCTCAGAGATATACATATATATCCACAAATTAATGGGTGAATAACACATGAATTCGGCAGTTTCACATGTTTTTAATTAAGGCTCACACATCAATTCAGCTATCCACAAATCTTAAAAGTCTAGCAGGTCAACATATATTGATGGAAATACTTGGTACCTCACTGAAATTTAGGGTTTGCATGCCAGCTAGCTACTTAATAAAGCTTTCCTCCAAAATTCACAAAATGGCCAAAATCCCCCCATATATAGTAAGCTAGGTTCAAAGTTCATAGTCTGCTCATCACAATGACAAATGAGATCGAGGTTCAAATTGAAGTTTTTACCTAACTCATATTGTGGTCCAAATGATGATCAATCATCCTTTAAGACGATCAATTAATATATGGCCAGTATCTCGATCGATCATTCTATAATTATACGTATAATGGGGTAAGGAAAGTTGTATTCATATGCGAAAACAGAAATATGCTTAATTGGCTAGCTGCTACTCGCCCTCAATTATTAACTTTGTTTAATTTTGAAATTGCGTTTTATATCGATTGATCGATCATACGTTGATATTCCCACACGCTCGTTTTGGTTCTTGCCAAACCCTAAATATATATAGTTTATCGAAAATTATTCTATGCACGGTCCGTGCACATGCACGGTCCGTGCACATGCACGTTCAATCTCAGCCATCCAAATAGAGATCCAACGGTTCAGTTTTGTTTAACTAATTCGATCATAACGGTTGACCGTTAAAAATCATGATCGTGTGCACCTCAGCGCTACGTGCATGTGCACGTTCCGTGCATGGAATACATTCCCATAGTTTATGAGGAATTCTTGGATACGATTGCTCTCTCACAATAGTGTACGTGGGACCCATCAATGCATGTCCCACGTCCTTGTGAGATCTCTTGATGAAGAATGCAAATGAGGGTTTCTGCCGGCCAAACCTAGCTCTTGATGAACTCAAATGAGAACCAACTCAAACATCGAAAAAATACTAGCATATATTGTCCATTGTTAAAAACCGGCTAAGCATACGACCTACACTACGCCCTACCTTCTTTGACCATAATTCTAGACGATGCTTGTGTACGTAATTGCACCAAAACCCTAATCGATGATAGTGATTGAGAGCAAAGACAAATACTGCCTTAGATCTGAATAAATTCTGCTATTCGTTTGGTCGGTGGCAGACACGTGGTTTGGGAGAATTTGGACCATAGCCGAACTGAGTTTGGTTTCGTCGGTTCGATTCTTGTTCGAAACTTGCTTTTGAAGATAAATAAATACAATAAAAACCGAACCAGACCAGGTTCGAATAGACCGGTTTGGTCGGTTTCTAGGCAAAAATTGCTAATCCCACAGCCATCAAGTCTATACTATCTTATATGCTTAATGATTTCTTTTTGTGTGCACACTTCACAACATTGGTGGCTATTGGCTATTAGTTCTATTAGTCTTCTTAAGGAGGAAGAAAATAATATTGTGAAAAGTAGACTGAGTCTGATTATTATCAGTATTTACCATTTTTTACCATTTTTTTATTTTGTACACTATTCGTCAATCTTTATGGCATATTCATCCACCTCCACCCTCCAATTATCAACTCAAACCAAATGAGTTTTAGAGAAATTTATCATCTCTGATCTCTGACCCTTGATCAGCAACCATGATTAAAGCAAATTAATACATGTCTTATTATACGACTAGCAATTACTCAATTAGCCTAAGAAAGAAGGATGAAGGATGCCAAGAATCTGATCTCATCTATTTCTCTGCAAAAGTTAAAAAGAAATCAAGAGGTCAAAGCTCTAATTGATTCAATGAGTTAGTAGTCCTTTTCTTGTTCAATTTTTAGAATAACTCTATCTCATTATCTAAATAACCTAGAATAACTTAATAGGGTTTTTTTTATGAGATAACTTAATAGGGTTTTGACATGCATTTGCGCGCCTTTCTAAACACTAGCCTTATACTCGTGCGATACACGTGTTATTGGTGAAGAGAATAAGAACGTGGAAGTTTCCTTGAATCCTTGTTACCCATTTTTTCACGTTCTTTTTAATAAATTTTTTTATATTTATATTTTTCTACTTTTTACCTTAATAACCTTTTAAAATTATTTTATTATGATTTTTATTTTATATTATGAAGGGTAATAAGCGTTTCATAATTTGGTGAAGTTTTTTACACCAAACCCTACGCTTCCATTTATAGTAGTGGAGATATATATATACAGTAGTAGTAGTAGTTATAGAAAAATCCAAGCGTTGGGTTTTCACTAAACATAAGGATTTCAAATTTACAGTAATACATTTTTTTCATATGGGAAAAGACTAGTATTAATTAAAGAGAGAGTCTCTAGGGCAATCTGAACTAGATACCTCAAAATTATACGCATCGAGGAGGGGAGAGAGACCGGCGGTGATTTTAGATGTGGCTTGAACGAGTTGATTGTATTTAGTGTTCTCATATACAACAACAAGCATTGTCCCGTTCAATTCGACAGACCAGTGTTAACCCGAATTCTTAATTTTGATTGTTATATCATATTTTCTATGGTGAATTAATATGCATATAATGAAAAATATTGATTAATTAATTGGCTGCAGGCTTGCCACTACTACTGAAAGCTAGCAAAGGAATATAGTGATTATGATTCCAATGAGATTGTAGCAGCGGCTAGCTAATACTGTTCACAACTTGAATCACTTGCTCTGGGATGGTGACTCTGAATGCAAGCACTGTGGCCACCTCAGTGCAACCCTGTACGTTGTGAAAACGGATATTGTGAATTAATGTGGGTGTTGAAGAAAAATATTGTATTCATCAAATTGGTCCAATCGATCTGTTTATGTGGAACAACTTCAAAATGCACGTTGTCTAGCTCATCTTATTTAGTTGGAATAATGGACATTATGATTTTTATTCCGTTTACTGTTGGGTCTACAATTTACTCTCTTGACCGAGTTATATAAAAAATTCACGTAATATCAAACCCTAAATCCCAAACGATATATGATGACATGAATGAATCCTCAACTTTTTTAGGAATTTTTCATCGGTATAGATTATATGTCAAGTAATAATATGATGATATTAAAAAGTTGGTAATCAAGTGCGTTGCTGTTGTCAAGTATGCGCTCTTCATTTCTAGTTCCCATGCACCAAAATTATCAATCCTTGCAATTATATAAATTGATATATTTAATTAAAGTGATTTTAGGTCTTAAAATATTAAAAACCATTGTATAAATATAAGGAAAAAAAATCACATTTAGTCCCTCAATTTTGACTCGTTTGACACTTTCGTCCATAAATTTTGAAATATGTCACTTTCGTCCCTGAACTTCAACACCATGTATCACTTTAGTCATTATCGTTAAATCGAGGTGCAACGCCTATGCCAAAATGTTCACAAGGATGAGAGGAGTAACTTTTATAACTGGGGTTAAGCTCGATTTAGCCTAGAATGGCCGAAATTTGGCCCAAAAACTGGTTGTGACTGAAACTTTAATTATTCGATTCTCCACTGTCTTTGAGGCGGGGTTGGTGGCGTTGAACTCGCCTCAAGGAGGGCTTCAAATCCCAGTATATGGTGTCGTTCGATTTGGCCGGAATCGGAGGTTTATTCGATGAACAGTAAGTGATAGTCGGTGTTGAAGTTTAAGAACAAAAGTGACATATTTCAAAGTTCAGGGACGAAAGTGTCGAACGAGTCAAAGTTGAGGGACTAAAAGTGATTTTTTTCTCTAAATATAAACCATTGCAATTGTAAGTATATATTACAAAAAGTTATTTTGCACTCAAAAGTCCATATTATTTTCATAACACTCACAAGTTAAATGTAGAGAAATGCATTTTAAGAAATGATAATTCATTAAGAGGGCTGTTTTGCCAAAAAAAAAAGAGGGATGTTCTGCCACCCTCAAATATTAGTTTTAGATCGATGTAAGTACTTATGGAGCTCTTGTATGTTAAGAGTTTGTATTGGCGACCGAAAGTTGCTCAATAGCGAGCGTTAATCTCAATGGTCCAATTAATACGTATCAAATATTGACTAGCCATACATTTTTACATTAAAAAAAAATTAAAATTAGTCATAGTCTGTTTAAGTAAACTGAAAAGTAAATAACAAAATAGAATAGCACCGGAATAGAATCAATCTTTATTGATGAATATAAGTCTCTATTTATAGATATTTATAGAGGAATACATAGTACAATCCATATGGTAATTGGAATCTTATTCAATACATAATCTTTATTCCATACTAACTAAAGATCTCCTAGATTGACAAGGCACACATAAAGTGGATTTCCTTCAACACTCCCTCATGTGCTATCAAGTCTAGGTGGTGCTCCTCGCGTTGTCTCATTAAAAACCTTGCCAAGTAACAAAAACCCAGTAGGATAAAAATAACCTTGGTCGAAGGGGAAAAGAGTACAACACACCCTTCGCATTTGGAAACTTTGCATGGACACCAGACTCCCCCTGAAGTCTGTGTCTCCCCCTGATTTCCACAATCATGAGAGGTCAGATAACTTAAGCAAACTAATGCTTTTCACATGCTTCTCAAATGTGGATTTAGGCAGTGCCTTGGTAAACAAATTTGCCACATTATCCTCATATCGAACTTGATTCACTTTGATCTTGAGGAACTTCTGCTGTTGTCGATTATAGAAGAACTTAGGCGATATATGCTTGGTGTTGTCGCCTTTGATGAAACATTGTTTCATTTGCTCAATGCAAGCAGCATTATCCTCATAAATGCATGTAGGTTCATCAGTGGTTGACCTCAAACCACATGTACTTTTTATATGTGTAATTATGGACCTCAACCATATACACTCATGAACCGTTTCATGCAGAGCAATTATCTCAGCATGGTTCGAAGAAGTAGCGACAAAAGTCTGCTTAGTAGACCTCCAAGATATTGCGGTGTTATCCATGGTAAAGACATAACCAATTTGGGAACGACCTTTGTATAGGTCAGAGAGATACCCAACATCAGCAAATCCCACCAAAACATCACAAACATTTTGGGAATAATGGGCAGCAGCCTCCGTGCGATCGATCGCCTGACGGCAGAAGGCTCGGGTTTCTCACCTATTTTGCATATTTTTGTGCCTCTCTGTAGGGAAAGAACAAGCTCATATCAATCGTACCCTTCAAGTAACGAAATATAGTCTTTATGTCAGTCCAATGACGTTGCGTGGGCACAAAGCTAAATCTAGCTAACAAGTTAACAGCAAATGAAATATCGGGTCTTGTACACTGTATCAAGTACAATAATGCGCCTATTGCACTTAGGTACGGTACCTCAGTCTCTAAAACGTCTTCACCATCATCTCTTGGGCGAAACGGATCCTTCTTTGGATCTAGGCTGTGACCAATCATGGGAGTGCTAACAGGATGAACTTTATCCATATTAAAACGCTTGAGCATCTTTTGGGTATAAACTGATTGATGAATCAGAATCCCACTACTACGGTGCTCAAGTTCTAAACCGAGACAGAACCATGTTTTCCCAAGATCTTTCATCTCAAACTCAGATTTCAAGTAGTCAGCAGTTTCTCTTAGTTCATCAAGAGTTCATCAAGAGTTCCAATAATGTTCATGTCATCGACATAGACCGCTACTATTGCAAATTCGGAACTTGTTTTCACGCAGGGGCATAATTTATTGTTCACATACCCTTTTTCCAATCAAGTAGTCACTTATACAGGTATACCACATCCATCCGGATTGTTGCAATCCATATAGTGAACGTTTCAGTCATATTGTAAATGTGCTCCGTGATCTAGAGCCATTTGACTTGGGTAACTGAAGCCCATCCGGGACCTTCATATAAATATCCATATCTAGATCCCCATAGAGATATGTTATGACCATATCCATAAGCTGCATATTCACTTTTTCGGAAACTACCAAACTGACAAGGTAGTGGAACGTTATGACGTCCATTACGAGAGAATATGTCTCACCGTAGTCGATTCCAGGGCGTTGTGAGAAGCCTTGCGCCACAAGGCGAGCTTTATATCTCATAATCTCGTTTCTCTCATTACGCTTTCTAACAAAAACCCATTTATATCCAACATGTTTTATTCTAGAAGATATTGGCACAACTGGCCCGAATACCGTTCTCTTTGTTAGTGAGTCCAACTCAACCTGGATCGCATCTTTCCATTTAGGCCAATCAGCTCTACGTTGGCATTTATCAACAGAGCGAGGTTCAATATCATCAGTCCCAATCAACTCTCATGCACAAGCATATGCAAACACATCATCAACTATGATGAAGTTTCTATCCCACGTCTCATGTACATTAGTGTAATTAATCGAGATCTCTATGTTCTCACGGATAGGTTCTAGCGATGGGGCGTCCCCCAAAGATGTCTCTTGGACATAACCATAATCTGGAACGTTTTCATGGGACGGATTTTGAGTATCAATGATTAGAGGGTTATTTGGTGCCAACACAGCCCATTTCATGGGGCATGAATCCCTCGAACCTGGTGGCCTCCCACGGTTCCTCAGCGGAGCCACGGCCTAAGCCACATCACCACCATTACTGGCAGTGGAGCCAGCAGCCGTCACTCCCATAGGGGTGGCTGCTGCTGCGACTTTGAGTCCAAGTCCTTGTTCAGGCACTTGCATCCTTGCAGGTACGTTTGCAGCTGGTATATATGATCTAGTCACTTTAGCAAGATCTGAGAAAGCGTCAGGAAGAGAATTTGCGACTTTCTGAAGATCTATAATTCTACGCACTTTCTGGAGTAGGGGGATCGTTATGAGACAGAGTGGGGACAGGCCACGACAATTCCAGTCGTTCATGCTGAATGTTCACGTTCTTATCTCCCCCTAACAACGGGAAGACTGTCTCATCGAAGTGACAAATAGATCGCCTGTTAAGGGTTCTACATAGCAGATTATGGTTGGAGACTCAAATCCAACATAAATACTCATTCGTCTCTGAGGACCCATTTTAATACGCAGTGGCAGCGTAATAGGCACATAAACAGCACACCCAAATATGCGTAAGTACGAGATGTTTGGCTCGTACTCAGTCACTAGCTGTTGCGCAGAAAAGGATTGGGTGGCGGTGGACCTCAGACGAATAAGCATAGTTGCATGCAATACTACGTGCCCCCAGGCAGAGAGAGGAATGTTGGTGCGCATTACCAATGTCCTCGTGACCATTTGTATTCTATTAATAGCAATCTCTGCGAGACCATTCTGAGTACACACATGTGAGACTAGATGCCCAACATCTATCTATGCAGTAGTCATCGAAAGTGTTCGATGTAAACTCTCCAACATTATCAAGCTTGATAAGTTTAGTAGGATAATCCGGGTAGTGAGCCCGCAGACAAATTATCTGTACTAGGCGTTTAGCATAAGCAACATTAAGAGTGGACAACATCGCGACATGTGACCAACATGTCGATGCATTAACCAACACCATAAAACACGTAAATGGTCCACTTGGTGGTTGAATATGTCCAAAGATATCCCCTTGGATTATCTGTAAGAATGGAAGAAGTCTTATACAATCCTTTGCATAGGACGGTCTCAGTCCTTATTTCCCTAAGGAATAGGCTTTGCAAAAACAAGCGTTTGACCATTAAGGCTTCAGAAGCACATGAGGAATTCTCTACATCTGAGAGAGAGGAATCAATTTTGTGCGATCGATCGCAGGGGTTTGCAATTGATCGCCCGTGCTCTCGGGTCCTTTTGAAAATGCAGGATGGAACATGCGATCGATCGCCGGGGGTTGCGATCGATCGCCCGAGCTCTTGGGTTCGTTCAACGACGTAGTCTGGGTAGGTGCGATCGATCGCCCGACATCGGACAGCGGCAATTTTGCCTTTTTCCAGGGCTGTCTCATCTCCTTGAATCAACTTTTGATTCTTGCTTCGATTAGCTCGATAGAATGGATGTCCGTGTGAGGTTTTTAATACACGGATCATCATATCACGACCAGGATGCCCCAATCTGTCGTGCCAAAACCAATATGTGTCTGAATCCACTAGAGAGACATATAACCTTCTCTAAGATGTGCTTTCTTCCGCAGTTATTAGAGGTAATGCAAAGGAATTCTTTTCTATTCTCATCATGCGTCTCTGCATGGAATCCATTAACTCTTTAGCCAAGGCTTTACATCCAAAGTTTCATCTTGATCTCAAATCAAAACTAAATCCATAATGTCTTGGCAAACTTGCCTTATCATAATACAATGGAAAACATGAAGACTTGAGCAAAATCGGCTTCAAAGTCTTCAACCCTTTAACTCGACGTCTTGATCATTGCAATTACATACTCATATGTATTGTAAACACTAACTCATTGATCAGACGCTCCATATCAATAATAGACATCACGAAGAGGATTCTCCATTGATTAAGGCATATAGGCTCGGTACTCACGGTCCCTAGGACTATGGCAGATTGCCTTAGCCGGTGGCGGTGTCGCCAAAACTAGTGGCTGCACAACGCTGACCGGCGGTGTCCCTCCCATAGGGACAACAGTTATCTCTCACTCTTTCGCGGCCCTATGCTCGCGAGATCGCTTATTCTTATGGCGATTACCAAACGTCCGGATTTGTCCCTAGATTTAGGGTTTTGCTCTAGGCGTCCTCTCTTAGGGGTACCATTATAATGGGTCTCCGGAACATGTCTAGTTCTCACGGACCTCGCATTATAATACTTTTACAAGTATCATCATCATGCCTTTCCTCAAGGCAGAGATGAGGAATGTGGTGATAGTTTCTCAATCAATTGTTCTTCTGTTATGATTTTTCACAGAGAAGGTGGAGTCACGAACGTTACCATAACATTCATGAAACGCTTCAAAACTTTCTAGCACTAACCTCTTTCATGAACTCAAACTGGAGTGCCATATCCATGTGGCTCTTCATCAGGATAAGTATCCTGGCATTGTCAATCTCAGTTTGAGGGTCTAGAGCGGTTTCTTTAGAACAACGCTCATGGATTCGAGCTAGAAGCTCTTGCGCGAATAGGTGCATTAGGATATCATGAGCCTATCTTAGAAATCTAATGTCCGCAGAATCCAATAGAGTGAAATCGAGTTCATTCATGTTCGACATCCAAAATATGGAGAACAAGAATATGGTGTGTTTCGGAGTCAATACTCCCACGAAACAATAAATGGTAAGTTCCGGAGTTAATACTCCCACGAAACAATAGAGGGTTTTTAAGCAATCTTTGCTCCCAAGAAACGCTTCCAAGGATTTGGGATTTAGGTGAAACTTTGATGTAGTATGGTCATAATTAACCTTAAACTTTTTCAGTAGCTCTACTCAGATATGACCAGATACATAATAAGAGATGTCGGTGGAGCAAGCTCTCTTAATACCACTTATCTCAAATTACATACTGTAAGGGCAAAATATTTGCTATTGGCTATTTCCTATTTGACAAAACCTCTTCCCTTGTATTAGCATTTCTTTTGTATTCAATGCTAGTTTGTTTAGGGATTAGATGTCGTGGCTTAGGTTGTTCTTACTCGAGATGGTTCGTGAAGACGCCTTTATTATCCGGTCTTTTCTCCGGACTTCGATCATTGGTCATCGAAGGTTTCATTCAAGCATCTCAAGGTATGACTCATGCATATGCACATGCACTTCATTGACATTTTGTCTTCCTTGTTGTCCTAGGTTTATCTAGGTATGCTTGTTAAGCCACTCTTAGGGGTGGGCACGGGACGGGACGGGCCGAGAAGAACATCATCCCTATCCCATCCCGCGAAAAAAATTTCGGGACGGGACGGGACGGGACGGCCAATTTTGAAAACCGATCCCGTCCCATCCCATCCCGCGCGGGATCGGGACGGGACGGGATGATCCCGCTATATTAAAATTATAATTGTTCCTGCCGTTTCCCAGCTGCTCGGTAGGGACGCACCTGGAGTGCACTTGAGTACCTGAAAAGGGCAAAGGAGGTCAGGGGAGGCCGGCGTGTACCGACCGAAGACCCTCCGACGCTCAAGTTAGTCCCGAGAGGATTTGAGCAGAGTTTCTAGGAATGGAGAGAACTTACTTTAATAAGGAGTGAGGACTCCTTATATATGAGCTGAGGTCGGAGACAAGCTTCCCTGGCGTGGGGGACATCCCATGACACGAGGGAATACTCTATTATTCCACTACCTCGACACGCGCGTCGAGGGACGGCGGTGCCTAGTGCGGTCCTAGTGCGGTATGGGCGTTCTTTAGTGCGATCCGCGAGGTAGTGGACAAGCACGTGCTGCCAGGTGGCTGTGCCGGTACCGACTGGACTGTGTGTCCACGGTACCGGGTCGAGAGATGTCCCTGTAAGGCCAAGGGGAAGGCTTGTTGTCGGTACACCCGGCCTGGTATTGCTGGTACCGCTGGGGTACCGCCAGGGCTTTGCTAGTAGGCTCGGTAGGGGATCCCTACCGAGTGAGTATATGCCGCTGGGGCGTTGCCTGGGCCGCTGGGGCATTGTCAAGGCAGTGCACTCGGTAGGGGATCCCTACCGAGTAAGTAGATGCCGCTGGGGCGTGGTAATGGGCCCAGAGGTGGGCTGTTCAGCGATGGTGGGCTACTCCTGACCCGTCATGGGGTCTGTACCGGGACAGATATGAAATGGTAGCAACAGAAGTCCCCCAAGTCCCGAGCAAGAGGAAGTGCTTGGTCGGGGACTTAGTCCAAAAGTTCATATCAGGACGTAGCCAAGTGTCGGTGTGGCAGCCACGGCGCTTAGGGTCGGCCCACGTAGTCCCCCAAGTCCCCGAACAAGGGGTTCCTCCCGGGAGGGAGGTGTAACCGCTCCGAGTTCTAAGGGAATTGCCAAGGTCGTGCCTGTTGGTATGCTTAGCGTAACTGCCGAGGTAGTGGGGCAATACGTGTCGCCTCTCGGGCGGTTTGGAACTGCATGGGGAGCTCAACCGTTGCATTGACACGTGTCGTCATCCTGTGAAGCGACGGTTGGTGTCGGACGGTGCAGATGTCACGCCCCGATTTTCCAATCAATTAATAAGGCATTTTGCCCTTAATTACAAACCATTTCGGGAACGTGACGACATGGAATATCAAATACAAATATGCACTAGAATTTTTTTCTTTTTAATTCAAGTACACAACACCAACTCCATGCCCAACATTGTAATTTCAAACTCAATACAAGAGTCGAATATTACATACCAAATATTTATATAATAAATTGATACATCAAAATATTACATAAATAAATCTTCAGAGTGCGAAGCATAAAATAGCGGAAGTCTTATAACCCAACAAAAAGTATGCAGCCTTGCATTACTCCTGGTTATCCTAACCTGCAGGTATAACCCCTACACCGTGGAATAGTGTACCGGGTTATATCAACAAACCCGGTCAGCTTACGAAGCTGGTATGAGTTAACTCAGTTTTACTCACCCTAAACCGTTTAACAAAATATACATATATAGTTTGTTTTAAACAAATATATGTAACTTATACTTTTCAAAAACAATTTAATTCCCGAAAATTCATATTATAAAATATACTGAACCTACGCGCCCCATACCACGTATTTTAACCCCACACGTCCCATAAACGTGTATGTTAATCCCAGGGTAATTCAGAATATTAAACAATATAAACTTTCCCCAAAATCATTTCCCAAAATTATGATTCTTTCTTTTTAAGGATCGTAAATCATAATAATAATTACTTCAATTTTTAAAGAAGTAAAAACTTCAAAATACAATTCAATATTGTTCAAGAATTGTAATTCAATAAATCAATGCTTCAATTATTTAAGAAGCAAATTCATATCATACTCACACAAAACCACAATCAACTTCAAATGATTAAAAGCGAGAATACCATTTTTCTTCTCCTTTTAATACATCAAGATAAAGCGAGAATACCATTTTTCTTCTCCTTTATTACATAAAGTATTCATCTTTGTTTTCAATGAATACATGGCTACACAGTCTAGAACTCTAACCTTCACCTTCTGGCTACACAGTCTAAAGCTCTAACCTTCACCATTGGCTACACAGTCTAGAGCTCTAACCTTCACCCATTGGCTACACAGTCTAAAGCTCTAACCTTCACCCATTGGCTACAAAAAACATTCGAGTAGGCAAACACAATATCATAATTTTTGAAATATTGTTTCCCACAAAATCCACCAATTAAAACAATAAAATGAATACTTTCAAATATTGTTTTAACACAAAATCACACATGCTGATATATCAAATTAAAACTGTATTTAATTTATATATCGCAAAATCATTTAAATAAATATAATTATTTATTTTCGCAAACAACACAATATGAATTAATATTCATATATAAAATATCGTGAGATTCACTCACCTCTAATTCCTGCTGCGTCTTCAAATAGTAACCAGGAATCGACAAGCACGAGCTACACTTCTCGTAAACACCTATGATTATGCAATATCCAATTAGCATAATACATTTCCAAAATAATCCAAATGTTCCTCAAATGTCTCCTACGACATCGGAACATTTAATCGAGACCATTTGACCAAAAGTCAACCATCGGTCAACGTGGGTCCCACGTCTACTATTCATCAACGGGTCCCACACAAAATCCGAAACTTCCAAAATCCAACAGCATGCTTATTTCTAGCATCCTAACATCATATCCAAAATTGGTGATGATCCAACGGTCGGATCATCACGGATCTAACGATCCATAACTATCGCTTAATTGATCATTGATCAAACGACCGAATTTGACAAAAGTCAAAACACGAAAGTTGTTCGTATCGACGAACCAAGTCAAACGGAGCAAAGAATTGCTCCAGGACCGACCTGACGCGCCGCCGACGCGCCGCCGGAGGTGGCTGCCGGCCGCCGGTCAAGGTGGTCCGATGGCTACCAAAATTTACCAGAATGTAGAACTCAACAAGCCCAACAAGTTTAGTAACTACCTCAAAGTCTGGATCGAAGTGGAAGTGGCCGGAATCGGTGTCGGCAAGTTCAAGATCCAAAACTTCCCGAGCTCAATCCGCCGCCTACGGTGGTTTTCGGTGAAATCCAAGGGCACCATCGTGTTCATGGGGTTGAGGGCTTCAAAACCCGATACACGGATTGGTCCGGGGTGGCCGGAAAATGGCCGGAGCATGAGGAGGCCGTCGGCCTCTTCTTTGGCCGCCGCGTGCGGCGTCACGCCGGCGAGGCGGGCGGCAAGGCCGGGTGGGCTAGGTCTGTCGGCCCGAGCTGCACCTTTTGGTGGTGGCGGTGAGGCACACGGTGGCCGGTCACGGCTCGCCGGAAAACAACCAGAAGAGAGAGAAAGGGAGAGCTGCGCGGGGAGAGAGAGAGAGGGAGGAGAGAGAAAGTTCCAGAAAAAAAATAAAATCTTTCTTTTATAGAAAAACGTGGAACTTCCGAGGGCTGTAACTCCTTCATACGATGTCCATTTCCGATGAACCAAATTCCTACGAACTCGATTCGACGAGGTCTACAACTTTCATGAAGGAAGTTTTCCCAGATTCTCAACTGATAAAAAGTTACCTTAATTAACCTTGTGTAACTTATAATTACCGCCGTAATTATCGTTTTACGACGAAAACCTCTAAAAATATGAAATCGCACCATTTCACTTTAAATTTCACGAACTATTTTATAAAAATAGTATGCAAATTTTCGGGGTATTACAGTCTACCCTCCTTAAAGAAATTTCGTCCCGAAATTAGGACGCAGAGTACACCCAAAGTTATCACAACTTGATTCCAAAATCCAAAGTTTCATTGATCAATAACTTAGGTAGTACAATCAAACCACAACATAAACAACCACACAACTTCTGAAATACACTTATTACAAATCTTAAAATGCCTCGCAGGGCTTTAACTACCAGAAGCCATCCTTAAACCTCCAGTAATGACTTCGTGGATAAGAGGCCGGATGTCTCGGAATTCCATACATCATCAGCTGGTAGAAGTATGCTGCCTCCACGAAACACTTGCAAGTGTCGCAACATTCTCTAGCTGCATGCTTATCTCCATCCACGTCCCACATGTCCTGGCCAAAAGGACGCCAAAAACTTGACTCACCGCAAGTAAGACATTTACCAGCGGGCAGGAAAGCAGTAGTCGACGGAAAATACAATAAAAGATGCTCATGACAAAACTCAGCCTGATGCATCATCCGCTCGACTTCTTGTCTACAGTAGTAGATGTTCCATCCGCTTCTCCACCAGTCGAGGGCTTCACACAGTCGCTGCACCGTTTTCTGCTGCTCGGCTCGTGGTCCTAAAATCATCTTAATCATACATGCTGCATAAAATGCAACATGATGACCTACCACCGAACTGGGACGCGAACCATAGAATGTTCCTGGTTTGCATGCCGCATCGAAGTACTCCAGGGCTAAGGGTATGTTGGCCGCTTCCACGAGTACTCGTATTCCCATTCGGAACAGAGACTCCGGGTTCTTCGCTTCCCAGCATCGATTTGCGAAGATGCGCACCTGCCTGTCCGCTTCTATAGAGCCTGTGGGTCTGGATCCACCATCGAACCCATCCATGTCGATCGCCGCCAAAGTAGACCAGCTATCGGCATACTCCTTGAAGTCCTTCGAGACACAACGGAGTTCCATTGTGCTCTGCAGGGATGCGGTAGCCACCAACTGGAATATGTACTTCCAGATCTCCACCGGAAGTTCACTCCAATCAGTATTCTTTGATCGCTTGCTGCACTCTCCTTTGTTCACCATTGTGTAAGAGAAAATTTGAGATGCTTGTTTGATAACAGATATGAGTTAAGCAACACAACTCCTTATCCAAGTATTTAAGACAAAATTTCCCACTGTAAGGAAACCCTTCTTTAATGCGAGTGCGGTGCACTCAGCAACCCACTAAGAATAATTATTGCTCATATATGTCTCAATTATTCAAAAGTATCGCCCACGATACAAGATTCCACAAGATTTTATCAACAAAAACTCAGTCTTCCACTAACACCGGTCATAATGGCTCTTTACTTTAACTTTCGCATAATTAATTCCTCAAAAGATGCGAGGTCTCTCAAGAGTGGAACTGTATGTGGAAAAATCCATGCATCGGGGAAAAGAAATCTTCCACGATCTCCAAGGGCTCCGACAATTAGCTGTAAATCAGCCGCTCACTTTTGCTTTTGAAATTTTTAAGTCCTCCACCAACAATAAATATACACCTTACGCATCCACTAACAGATACTTTCCATTAGTGCCATAACTTCCTTTCTCTTTCAAAGAGGACTTCTTCACTCCACTTCTCAGAAATTTCACCAACTCAAACATGTCACGCAAAGTGAATTCGTTCAGTGAATTACTTCAATCTGATCCCTCTGAAAGCCAATTCTTTGAGGGTTTAGATGAAATAATTTCACCAGCTTTAGAATTCGACACCGATATCGACATGCTAGACATGCTTCTAGCAGAAGACGAAGCCATTGAAGTAGCCACAAGTCCACAAGTATCATCACCACAAGCTGAACCTAGTTCATCCAAACGTATTCCACTGAGAAAGAGCTTCACCAAATACCAAGTCCAAGCATTGAAGGACTTCGTCGAGGCTTTTCCACAGCCAACTGTTCAACAACGACAAGATTTGGGTGACCAAATAAGGTTAACGTTTGCACAAGTCTCTGCGTGGGTGATAAAGCATCGACCCAAAACGCCTGCCCAAACAACTCGTCAACAAAATTTTCTGCTAAGACAGCAAATCAATGAGCTTCAAGCTCAACTTAGCCAGTACCAAGCAGCATTCAACCGAATCAACTGCAATCACTGTGGAAAACGAGTTACTCCCAATAGTGAGCTACTAAAAGGGATTGAAGAGACTACCCCACAACCTCAGACTCTTCCAATTCCTGCAGTCATCGGTCCAAGGGAAAAGTCTCACATGAGGAGGGATGTTCAAAAGTGTATGTCGATCCCACATCACTCTTCTTCTACACAACAACCATCAGACAACATCAACCGTTCAGAACCTGAAGAAGCATCTGTCGTGGCAGAAGCATCTGTCGTGGCAGACACAACTAAGATTTCTGAAATCATTGTGTCGGTCAGAGATGAGCTAATCATCATGGCATCTGCTGCTGCGCCACTGTGGATCTCTGCACTCAAATCCAGCTCTGCCACGCTTCATGAGTTCCTGAATGAAGCAGAGTACAAGAGAATCTTCACTAACGGTATTGATCTTACTCCCACTAACTTCCAAACCGAAGCTTCTCGCTACACAGCCATTATTCCCCTCAGTCCTGTCGTACTCGTGAATCTCTTCATGGATGTGGACCAATGGTCCACCATATTCGGTAGCATCATTTCAAGGGCGAGTATCCTTGATGTCTTGTCATCAGGGACTACTGAAAGCTACCACGACACCATCCAAGTCATGACTGCTGAATTCCAGGTGACCAGTCCATCTGTCTCCACTCGTGTAACTCACTTTGTTCGCTATTGCCAACGACAAACAGAACAAAGTTGGGCAATAATTGACGTCTCTGTGGACGGTTTAAGCTCAAATCTGGGTCCACACCCAAGATCTCAATGCAAGAAGCGTACATCCGGATGCTTAATCCAAGATTTGTTCAACGGCAGCTCTCGTGTCGTATGGGTGGAACATGTTGATGTACAGGATCAAATCATGCACCTAACATACCGAACGCTAGTGGAGTCAGGCTTAGCCTTCGGAGCAAGGCGATGGGTAGAAATACTTCAGAGGCAAGCGGAACGGTTAAATTATTCCGCGGCTGACACTTATCCACCTCAAGACTTTTGTGTCATACCATCTGTGGAAGGAAGAAGAAACTTGTTGCAGATGGCATGCAGAATAGTGACAGACTTTTTCACAGACATCGGCAACTCTACTGCTCATGAATGGAAGGTAGCTGAACAAACCAAGTTCAGGGGTTCAGGGATAAGAGTCTCCACCAACAAAATCTGGAACAGGCTGAATAAGCCTCATGGTCTCACTCGAACTGCATCTGCAATAATCCAGCATCATGTCTCTCACAGAAAGCTCTTTGACTTCTTCATTGACGTACAAACTCGGAACCAATGGGACCATCTAGCATTGGAAAAAGAAGTACAGGAGATTGCACATATCACAACTGGTCATGATCCACGCAATTGTGTCTCCTTGTTGCAAATGCACAACACCTATATACTCCAAGAAAGTTGTACTGATTCAACAGGGTCATACGTGATTTATGCTCCTATTAGTCAGTCAACGGTGCAGAAGTTAATAGGCGGTTGTGAGTTAGGTACAATTGTATTCCTAACTTCGGGTTTCTCGATCCTACCTGATATGCCTACTGCTGGAAGAACAGAAGGGGTCTCAGACAATCCATACATTGGTTGTCTGGTAACGGTAGCAACACAGATCTCTACTGAGCTGCTGAAGAACAAGAAAGGGTCAGTGGATCAAGTCTGTCGTTTGATCCAGGGTACGGTTGAGAGAATTAGAAATGTAGCCATGTAAGACTATCAATTTCGAAATTGTAATTTGTACTTTATATTTTTAACAACACAACAGCACTGAAGAGCACATGATGGGGATCCGCCGCGGTCGGGCCATCACTCGATAAATACTGTGCGTAATTAAGCATACGAAGTAACCATTACTTGAATGAATCTAAGAACCTAACGTCAAACCCTAAACCGATCCTAAGCTCTAAACCCTAACTTCACTTCACAACTCAACAACTCGTTTCATTACAGTAGAGCGTTCCATTGCTCAATCACTTCCTTAGAGCATTGTTTTGCTCTGATACCAATCTGTCACGCCCCGATTTTCCAATCAATTAATAAGGCATTTTGCCCTTAATTACAAACCATTTCGGGAACGTGACGACATGGAATATCAAATACAAATATGCACTAGAATTTTTTTCTTTTTAATTCAAGTACACAACACCAACTCCATGCCCAACATTGTAATTTCAAACTCAATACAAGAGTCGAATATTACATACCAAATATTTATATAATAAATTGATACATCAAAATATTACATAAATAAATCTTCAGAGTGCGAAGCATAAAATAGCGGAAGTCTTATAACCCAACAAAAAGTATGCAGCCTTGCATTACTCCTGGTTATCCTAACCTGCAGGTATAACCCCTACACCGTGGAATAGTGTACCGGGTTATATCAACAAACCCGGTCAGCTTACGAAGCTGGTATGAGTTAACTCAGTTTTACTCACCCTAAACCGTTTAACAAAATATACATATATAGTTTGTTTTAAACAAATATATGTAACTTATACTTTTCAAAAACAATTTAATTCCCGAAAATTCATATTATAAAATATACTGAACCTACGCGCCCCATACCACGTATTTTAACCCCACACGTCCCATAAACGTGTATGTTAATCCCAGGGTAATTCAGAATATTAAACAATATAAACTTTCCCCAAAATCATTTCCCAAAATTATGATTCTTTCTTTTTAAGGATCGTAAATCATAATAATAATTACTTCAATTTTTAAAGAAGTAAAAACTTCAAAATACAATTCAATATTGTTCAAGAATTGTAATTCAATAAATCAATGCTTCAATTATTTAAGAAGCAAATTCATATCATACTCACACAAAACCACAATCAACTTCAAATGATTAAAAGCGAGAATACCATTTTTCTTCTCCTTTTAATACATCAAGATAAAGCGAGAATACCATTTTTCTTCTCCTTTATTACATAAAGTATTCATCTTTGTTTTCAATGAATACATGGCTACACAGTCTAGAACTCTAACCTTCACCTTCTGGCTACACAGTCTAAAGCTCTAACCTTCACCATTGGCTACACAGTCTAGAGCTCTAACCTTCACCCATTGGCTACACAGTCTAAAGCTCTAACCTTCACCCATTGGCTACAAAAAACATTCGAGTAGGCAAACACAATATCATAATTTTTGAAATATTGTTTCCCACAAAATCCACCAATTAAAACAATAAAATGAATACTTTCAAATATTGTTTTAACACAAAATCACACATGCTGATATATCAAATTAAAACTGTATTTAATTTATATATCGCAAAATCATTTAAATAAATATAATTATTTATTTTCGCAAACAACACAATATGAATTAATATTCATATATAAAATATCGTGAGATTCACTCACCTCTAATTCCTGCTGCGTCTTCAAATAGTAACCAGGAATCGACAAGCACGAGCTACACTTCTCGTAAACACCTATGATTATGCAATATCCAATTAGCATAATACATTTCCAAAATAATCCAAATGTTCCTCAAATGTCTCCTACGACATCGGAACATTTAATCGAGACCATTTGACCAAAAGTCAACCATCGGTCAACGTGGGTCCCACGTCTACTATTCATCAACGGGTCCCACACAAAATCCGAAACTTCCAAAATCCAACAGCATGCTTATTTCTAGCATCCTAACATCATATCCAAAATTGGTGATGATCCAACGGTCGGATCATCACGGATCTAACGATCCATAACTATCGCTTAATTGATCATTGATCAAACGACCGAATTTGACAAAAGTCAAAACACGAAAGTTGTTCGTATCGACGAACCAAGTCAAACGGAGCAAAGAATTGCTCCAGGACCGACCTGACGCGCCGCCGACGCGCCGCCGGAGGTGGCTGCCGGCCGCCGGTCAAGGTGGTCCGATGGCTACCAAAATTTACCAGAATGTAGAACTCAACAAGCCCAACAAGTTTAGTAACTACCTCAAAGTCTGGATCGAAGTGGAAGTGGCCGGAATCGGTGTCGGCAAGTTCAAGATCCAAAACTTCCCGAGCTCAATCCGCCGCCTACGGTGGTTTTCGGTGAAATCCAAGGGCACCATCGTGTTCATGGGGTTGAGGGCTTCAAAACCCGATACACGGATTGGTCCGGGGTGGCCGGAAAATGGCCGGAGCATGAGGAGGCCGTCGGCCTCTTCTTTGGCCGCCGCGTGCGGCGTCACGCCGGCGAGGCGGGCGGCAAGGCCGGGTGGGCTAGGTCTGTCGGCCCGAGCTGCACCTTTTGGTGGTGGCGGTGAGGCACACGGTGGCCGGTCACGGCTCGCCGGAAAACAACCAGAAGAGAGAGAAAGGGAGAGCTGCGCGGGGAGAGAGAGAGAGGGAGGAGAGAGAAAGTTCCAGAAAAAAAATAAAATCTTTCTTTTATAGAAAAACGTGGAACTTCCGAGGGCTGTAACTCCTTCATACGATGTCCATTTCCGATGAACCAAATTCCTACGAACTCGATTCGACGAGGTCTACAACTTTCATGAAGGAAGTTTTCCCAGATTCTCAACTGATAAAAAGTTACCTTAATTAACCTTGTGTAACTTATAATTACCGCCGTAATTATCGTTTTACGACGAAAACCTCTAAAAATATGAAATCGCACCATTTCACTTTAAATTTCACGAACTATTTTATAAAAATAGTATGCAAATTTTCGGGGTATTACAGCAGATGTCCCAGGTCCCGCTATATATATAGGGGTGAAGAGAGTTCACTTCACCTCATTCTTGAATTTTTTCATTCCAGAGCTCTGAAACTTGTCGGTAGAGAGAGAGAGAGCGTGTTGCCGGTAGCGTGTATTTGAATCATCTGCTTCTTCGACTTTCGACGCTTTACAGTGTAAGTACCGAGAACTCTGTTTTACTTTTGTGTGTTCTGCTTTTGTAACGTAGTTTGCGTACCGGTGTCTGACCTTAGTACCGAGCTAGGTTGCATAGGCATAGGATTGTCGTCCCGGTAAGGAACTTAGTTTACCTCTTGCAGATGTCTGATTCGGAGAGCCAAAGTGTAGGAAGCGGCAACGCCTTCTCTGGTGAAGAGCCAGAGAGGTCTCCTTCAGTGGAGATTGTCGATGTGAATTCTAGTACCGGGAGTAGCAGTAGCGAGACTCGGTCCTGTTCGTCCGGAACCAGCACCGTCCGCATCGAAAGCCTGTTCGAGACGGTGATGAGGGGCATCACTACCGGTGAAGACCTAGAGCCGTTGAACACAATCAAGGACGGTCAGTTGATTCCCGGTAGTAGTAGTTCTGTGCCGGCCACCGAGGTGGTAGGAGGAGAGTCTCGGTCGGAGGCAGAGATTGCTGAGGAAGAGGTACCAGAGGACTCGGTACCTGCGGGTTTTGCGGTAGACCGCCTGAAAATTAGTGCTTCTACCGAGGATGACTTGGTGGCCCTGAGGGAGGCATTCAACATTCCGGACTCGGTAACCATGCGCCTGCCAGAGAAGGGGGAACTGAGGAGTGAGTCTGTGATACCGGGCGAGACCTTGGTACACCCATTCTTCTTCGGGGAGGGCCTACGGCTTCCGTTGCCATCGTACCAGCAAAGGTTCTTGGCCGAGGTTGGCCTTGCCATTGCTCAGTTGAATCCCAACACCTGGCGGTGTCTTGATGCCCTCTATACCCTGTACCGGCACTGTGGTTTCGGCGAGCCAGACTTGGCGGTGTTCTTCAGCCAGTGGTCCCTGGAGGAGCACTCGAAAACTGATAAGGGTTGGTACAAGGCCAAGTCGGTAGGAAAGCCTTGTGCAGAGTGTCCCCGAGACACTGAGTTGATGGACCTTGTTCATAAGTACAAGAAGGTGACCCGGTGCTGCCTGAAGAAAAGTGCACTCGTTCGGGAAGGCATGGCCGGTGAGGCCGACATCGAGTCTCATGAGCTCGGGAGCCCGGAGATCATCAGGGACCCGCTGGTGTTTGGTAACCCGACCTCCCAGCAGACGTGGAAGCACCGATACTTCTTCGTTGGTGGTCAGTGGGAGTTTCCCGAGGGGTCTGACCCACCGTTGAAGAGAGTGCCTTGTAGCTTTAGAGACGCTCCTGGTTGATAGCCTTCCCGAGTTGATACCTGTAATTGTGCCAAGTGTTGTCTCTCGGTACTAACCTCTTGTTTTTTATGTGTTGTGCAGCTGACCAATCTTGGAGGAAGCTTACCGAGAGGCAAGAGGAAGAAATTGAGTGGATCCGGGAGAACATCTCGATAGTCCTGAGGAGGTCCACCGTTCTTCTCAACCGGTACTCGCTTCACTTCTCGGGCCTAGCACCGATCCCGTGTCCCTGTAAGTTCCTCTCGGTAGCACATGTATACTTGTGTATGCATACTTGTATATTTTGGAATCTCACTTCGGTATTCTGCTGTGCAGTTTTGCCTCAATTCCGTCGGTACCGTCGACTCGGGGACGAGCAAAGCATGGTGCGTGAACGCAAGGACTTCTACCAGCTGAAGAAGGCCGTGGGTGAAAACCCACTTCCCGAGGCCCAGCTGGCCGCTGCGGAGAATACCGGTGCTCCTGTGGAGGCTGTCGGTGCTGGCGTTGATACTTCCGGGAAGAGGAAGAAGAAGAAGGCCAAGCGGGTGCGTTCCACTGCTGAGGCTGATGGGGAGGGAGAGGACTCGGGGGTCCCCGAAACTGCTGAGACCGAGGTTTCCACAGAAGTGGCTGTGGCGTCCCTGAAGAGGACGGCTCGGGAAGAGGTAAACCCCATGCTTAACCTTTTTTGCGATTTTTATCTGCCCTGCCGGTACTTATGCTTTTGTAGTTTGTCAAACAGGTTAGGGAGCACCGGAAGAAGCAGAAGGTGTTGGTGGCAGAGACCTCTGTTGAAGGGCCCGTGGAGGGTGCCGGTACCGCCCTGGCTACCCGCAGTACCGGGTCTGAGGCCATCTTTGGCAGGGAGGTCGAGTCCGAGAATGCCAAGTTGTTCCTTGGCTGTGCCAGGAAGGCGTTGCTGGACCCTCTTCCGCTGTCCAAGTTGGCTGACCTGCCGGCCATGACAATGAAGCAGCAGCGGGACCTCCTCTTTCAATGCAAGCAGAAGGTACCGTCTTGTTTTTTTTTTTTTTTTTTTTTTTTTTGAAGCGCCAGACATTTATATATGTGTATGCTTTTGCAGCTGGCATACGAGGAGCTGATGCTGGATCGCCGGTACTGGGAGGAGCTACGCTCGGTCGGTGGGCAGGTCGAAAACATGAAGGCCGGCTACAACACCATGTACAAGCTCAAGGAGGAGGCGACTGCTGAGCTTGTCAAGGTCAAGGAGGAAGCCGGTAGGCTTGTGCAAGAGGCTGAGGAGAAGGCCAAGGCTGCTGTGGCTTCTGAGGTGGCTAGGATCCAAGCCGACTTCGACAAGCGGCTGGAGGAGGCTGTCGGGAAGGCCAGGGAGGAGGCTGTGATGGCCTACCGGCGTGACCGGCAGCGCGCTGTGGAGCAGGCCACAGCCTATATGGAGGGTGGAGCTTACATTCTTGGCAAGATCAAGGATGCCTTCCCGGCCCAAGACTGGAGTCGACTCCCGTTGCCAACCGTCACCGAGGACTTCGTTGATGATGAGCACAAATCTATCCTCCAGGAGATCGACGAAGAAGCCGGTACCTCTGGCCAACCAGCGCAGCAGCAGCCGCATGAATGAAGTCCCCCTGTGTGGGTAGTATAGGCCAAGGGCCTTGTAATCTTTGTTTTTTTTTTGTGGGTGTTTCGACCCATTTCTGAACAATCGTCCCGGTGGGGACTGCTCTCTCGGGAGCTAGTACTTGTTGGCCATAAGGCCTTTATTTCTTGTCGAATAATGGCGTGCTTCGCCTTCTTTATTTTATGAAATTTTCAGTTCTCGAAATGTTTTGCACTTTTCTTTATCTCATCTCACGTGGGTAGTTGATACCGGCATCGTGGATGTGTGCATGGGGGTCGCTGGTACCGGCCACATGACTTAGAAGAGTTTCTCATGGGGGTAGCTGGTACCGGCCTCATGTTTTGAAATTTTGCACATGGGTGTCGCGGGGATCACGCTGCATGTCAAAATATAGGAGCAGAAACTTGTGCATGGGGGTCGCTGGTACCGGCCACATGACTTATAAGAGTTTCACATGGGGGTAGCTGGTACCGGCCTCATGTTAATAGGAGCATAGGAGCAGAAACTTATGCATGGGGGTCGCTGGTACCGGCCACATGACTTATAAGAGTTTCACATGGGGGTAGCTGGTACCGGCCTCATGTTAATAGGAGCATAGGAGCAGAAACTTATGCATGGGGGTCGCTGGTACCGGCCACATGACTTATAAGAGTTTCACATGGGGGTAGCTGGTACCGGCCTCATGTTAATAGGAGCATAGGAGCAGAAACTTATGCATGGGGGTCGCTGGTACCGGCCACATGACTTATAAGAGTTTCACATGGGGGTAGCTGGTACCGGCCTCATGTTAATAGGAGCAGATTTAGGAGCAGAAACTTATGCATGGGGGTCGCTGGTACCGGCCACATGACTTATAAGAGTTTCACATGGGGGTAGCTGGTACCGGCCTCATGTTAATATAGGAGCAGATTTTAGGAGCAGAAACTTATGCATGGGGGTCGCTGGTACCGGCCACATGACTTATAAGAGTTTCACATTTCACCGACTGTAAGTGACTGATTTGATATATATGAACAGGAGTCGTTGCTCCTGGCCGGACTGTGACCGGGCTTTTACAAGAGTACCGGTGGGAGCTCTGCTCGACCAATCCGTTGTACTGATTTTTTGTTAGGGGGTGTGGACCCTCCTACCGGTGTGTTCCGGTGTTTTTACGGGCGCGACCTACGGGTAGTAGTAGCGGAGGTGTTCAATGTTCCATGGGTGCGGGAGTGTGTACCCGTTGGAGTCCATTAGCCGGTAGGTTCCGGGCTTGACAACTTCGACTACCCGGTAGGGGCCTTCCCATTTTTGGTTGAACGTCATGGCTGCAGAGTCCTTCGTACTTAAGCGTACGCGGCGTAGTGCCCAGTCCCCCAGCTTGAGGTACCGGACCTTTGCCTTTGTGTCGAACTTGCGTTTGAGCCTGTTCTTGTGTTCTGCGTTCCGGAGGTTGGCCTGTTCACGGCGTTCCTCAAGTAGATCACGGTTGAGACACAATTGCTCTTCGTTTTCGTTTGGATCGAAAGTGTCGATCCTGTGGGTTGTGGAATTAATTTCAACCGGTACTACAGCTTCTGCACCGAAAGCGAGGGAGAACGGGGTTTCTCCGGTGGCAGCCTTATATGAGGTGCGGTACGCCCAAAGTACCTCCGGTAGCAGTTCAGGCCATGCGCCTTTCTTTTCGCCCAGCTTGGTCCTCATTGTCCTCTTCAGGATTTTGTTTACTGCCTCCACCTGACCGTTGGTCTGGGGATGGGCTACCGATGCGAAGTACAGGGTGATGCCCTTGCACCGGCAAAATTCTCTGAAGGAGTTGGAATCGAATTGCCTTCCGTTGTCGGTGACAATGACTTGAGGGACACCGAAGCGGCAGATGACGTTTTCCCAGATGAATGTTTGAATTTGCTGGGAAGTGATGGACTTTAGGGCCTTGGCCTCTGTCCACTTGGTGGAGTAGTCGGTAGCAACAACCACATATTCAACACCGCCGGTACCCTTTGGCATTGGCCCGATTAGGTCCAAGCCCCATTGTGCGAATGGGCACGGGTTGACCATCGTTTCTAGTGGCTGGGATGGCTTCGGTACATTTGGCGCGTTGAATTGGCAGGACTTGCATTGCCTGGTGAATGACACGGCATCCCGGAGGAGGGTTGGCCAGTAGTATCCAAGCCTAACGAGCTTGTGAGCCATCGCTCTTCCTCCCGGGTGGTGGCCGCATATGCCCTCATGTACCTCCCTGATCGCCTCCCGGGACTCGGTGGGTCCGAGGCATCGTAGGTATGGCATTGAGTGGGCTCGCCGGTAAAGATGACTGTTGATGATGAGGTACCGGGAGGACCGGAATCTTATTTTCTTTGCCTCATCATCTTTTCTCGGGAGGGAGCCATCTCGCAGGTACTCTAGGATTGGTGTCATCCAGTTTGCTTCTTCGAGACGCAAGTGGTTCACCTCGACGGGTGTCGTCTCGGTACTGCGGTGTTCCAGCATGATGATGGGTACCGAGGCCCCTGGGTTGGGGTCGATAGCGGAAGCTATTCTGGCTAGGGCGTCAGCCCGTTGGTTCTCATCCCTTGGTACCTTTGTTAATTTGAAACACGAGAACCCAAGTGTGAGGTCTTTTACCAAGGTCACGTACCGGCACATAGTGGGGTCTTTTGCCTGGTAGTCCCCCGTGACCTGGTTGACGATGAGCTGAGAATCGCTGAAGACTTGGAGTTGTCTGGCTCCCATATCGCTGGCTAGCCGAAGGCCTGATAGAAGAGCCTCGTATTCAGCTTCGTTGTTGGAAGCTTTGAAGCTGAACCGGAGGGCACACTCCAAGTGAGATGTGTCTGGACTCTCGGTATGTGGGGTGATGAGAACGAGTCCTGCCCCGCTTCCGTGGGAGTTCGAGGCGCCGTCTACGTACAGCTGCCAGACCGGTATGGATGGGTCAAACGCATGCTCGCCAACGGTAGTTGGGGCGTCCTCGGCGGAAGTTGCTTTCTCCGCCGATGGCTGCTGATTAGTGTTAGCGTGCTCGGGTGTGAACTCGGAGACGAAGTCTGCTAATACCTGGGCCTTGATTGCCGGTCTGGGCCGGTAGGCAATGTCAAACTCGCTGAGTTCAATGCTCCACTTCGTGAGTCTCCCCGATGCCTCAGGCTTCTGCAGGATTATCCGCAGTGGATGGTCGGTCAGGACGACAATGGGGTGAGATTGGAAATAAGGCCGGAGTCTCCTGGCTGACACCATGAGTGCTAAAACGAGCTGTTCTATCTCCGGGTACCGAGTCTCGGTATCCAGTAGAGACTTGCTCGCATAGTCCACCGGTAAGTCTTCCCGATTGTCGCTCCTGACCAAGATTGAGCTCACGGCCGTCCTAGATACCGATAGGTATAGGAACAGTGGTTCCCCCAGCACTGGTCTGCTGAGCAGTGGGGCTGCCGCTAGGTATTCTTTCAGAGCAGTGAAGGCTTGTTCGCACTCGGTGGTCCAGCCTTCGAACTTCTTCCCGGTTTTGAGTATTTTGAAGAAGGGAGCACACCGGTCGGTAGACCGTGATATGAACCGGGAAAGAGCTGTGATCCTACCGTTGAGGCTTTGGACATCCTTGAAGGTTTTAGGAGACTTTAACTCCAGGATGGCTCGAATCTTCTCGGGGTTCGCTTCGATCCCCCGGTGGCTGACCATGAAACCGAGGAACTTGCCCTCACCGACACAGAAGACACACTTCTCGGGATTGAGTTTCATCCCATAGTCTTGAAGGATAGAGAAAGTTTCTTGCAGGTCGGTGATGTGATCAGTTTGCTTGACGCTCTTGACGAGCATGTCGTCCACGTACACTTCCATGGTCTTGCCAATCTGCCTGGAGAACATGCGGTTGACTAACCGCTGGTATGTAGCACCGGCATTCTTCAGCCCGAAGGGCAAGACATTGTAGCAGTAAAGACCTTGATTGGTCACAAAGGACGTGTGCTCTTGGTCGTCGGGATCGAGCTTGATCTGGTTGTAGCCCGAGTAGGCGTCCATGAAGCTGAGGGCCTCGTGCCCAGCGGTAGAGTTCACCAGCTGGTCGATCCTCGGTAAGGGGAAACTGTCCTTGGGACACGCCCGATTCAGATCGGTGAAGTCGATGCACATTCGCCACTTCCCGTTGGGCTTTCTTACTAGTACCGGGTTCGACAACCACCGAGGATACTGGACCTCGCGGATGAACCCGATGCTCAAGAGTTTATCGACTTCCGTCTTCATGGCCTCGTATCGCTCCTGGTCTCCTACCCTTCTCTTTTGTCGTACCGGCCGATAGGCGGGGTCGATATCAAGCTTGTGAGAGATAATGGTGGTGGAGATACCGGGCATGTCTGCATAGGACCAGGCGAAGATTGAGGCGTTGTCCTTCAAGAGTTTGATCAGGTCTCCCCGGAGAGTTACCGGTAGGCCGGTGCCGATCTTGACAACTCTGTCAGGCTGTTCGGGGAACAGGGCGATGTGTTCTACTTCCTCGTGGGGTTTGCCCTGCAGGATCACTGCTCCTTCCCGGGGGTCGTCCGGCCTGTCGGTTGTTGCTGCTATGTCACCGGTAGTGACATTGCACACGTCCCGGCAGGGACGCCGTGGCTTAGTTTCCTGAGCATAACATGACCGGGCCATTGGCTGGCTTCCTCTGATGGAGGCGACTCCGACGGGAGTAGGGAACTTTAGCATGAGCAACTAGTAGCACACACAGGCCTTGATCTGACAAAGGATAGGCCTACCGAGAATGAAATTGTAGGATGATTCACAGTCTACCACTAGCATGTGGGCAGATACCTTTCGGGACCTGGGGTACTGGCCGACCTCTACGTTGAGCCAGATGCTACCGAGAGGTTGGACGAGATCTCCCGAGAAGCTTATGAGCGGGTTCACCGTCCGCGATATGTTTTCGAGCGGTAGGTCCAGCTTGAGGTAGGCACTTTTGAAAATGATGTTGGCGGAGCTACCGCCATCCACCAGCACCTTGTGCATCAGGTCCGTGTGAACCTTGGCCGAGATCACGAGAGGGTCGTCGTGAGGGGTCACGATACCGGATTCCTCGTCGTTGGAGAATTCTATCTTCCACGGGTCCCGCTTAGGCCTTTTCTGTGCCGGTGCGGATTGCACGGAGAAACATTGCAGGTGCTGCTTAGCCTCCTTCACGTGAGACTTGTGCTCAGATCGTGAAGTACAGAATAAGGTCGGCCCCCCGCTGATGGTGAAGATTTCCTTCCGATAACCCCGGTTGCCTTGCCCGGTGTATTGGCCAAGCTTCCCGTCTCGGTATAGCTGCTCGGCCACGTCCCGGAGAGTCTGACACTCATCGGTGTTGTGGGTCCCGGACTGATGGTGGGTGCAGAATTTACCGGTATTAGTCCGGTTGCCGGCGTATGCTTGCTTCGCCCATGGTTGGGGGAAAAGCTGGGGGTTTTCCTTGTAAATGTCCCCCAAGGGTTTGTTGAACGTTGTACAGACTAGCAGCCTGTCGTCGGTACCGTCCTGCTTACTGGACTTCTGGGGGCGGTTGTGCCTCCAGGAACTTTTCTTCTTGGGGTGCCGGTTATACCCGGTCTCGGTCCATCCTTGACTTGAGTCGTCCACCTGGTTAATACCGGCGGGTTGGCTGTATGGCCACTGACTTGGATGGGCCTGAGTTTCCCCGTGGTCCGAGTAACCGGAGTACTGCCCTTGCCCTCGTTGGTCGGAGTACAACTGTTCCCTGGGCTTGTTATAGCCGGGACCGACCTGATATACCGGTCGTTGTTGGTGGCTCTGGGGAGCCTGGTGTTGGGGGTTCCGCTCCCGGTTGGGGGGATCATACCTTCGGTTGTTCTCGCGGTTCTCCCAGTTGTTGCCGCGATTACCCCCTCGGTAGGAGTTGAACTTGTTGCGCTTGTCGCTCTGCCGAGAGTCGTCCGGCCGTGAGCCACCTCCCTGCTCCTGCTTACGCTTATCCCCGATGGGGTCCGCTGTGGTTGCGGAGGCCTTGTTTGCCTTGTGCATCGCGTTGAGCTGAGACTTCCGTTCGTAGGTCAGGTAGTAGCTCCGGGCGTATTGCCCCGCTCGGTTCATGAGTTCGGTGTAGGTGAGGACAGCGCTCGTGGCATTGAGCTTTCTGAGGAACTCGTCCGGTTGTAGGCCATCTCGGAAGATTTGGGCCGCACGGACATCGTCCTTGGAGGTACAGCGCCGGTAGGCAGCTTTGAACCGCTCCATATAATCCGCCAGTCGCTCTCCGCTGGCTTGCTGGAAGCCGGTAAGTTCTCCCACCGAATAGAAGAAGCTGGACTTCGTGGCGTACTCGGTGGTGAAAGCCTCGACTAGTTGCTCATAGCTGTCTATGGACTCCGGTTCTAGTTGATAGAACCACAGCATGGCCTCCTGAGTCAAGGTGTTGACGAAGGCGTGGCACCACTCCTCGTCAGTATAGCCCTTACCATTGTAAGCGGATTGGAATGCGGTCACATGCATTACTGGGTCCTCTTTACCGGTATAGGAGTCCATCTTCAGGCTCTTGAAGTCCCGGTTGTGCTCATGGATCCTCCTGGTGAACGGACCGACTGGCTTCTTTGCTATGCCGAGGCTGGGTGCACTCTTAGCACCGCCGGTCTCGACCCTTCTGAGTCGGTCACTGAGCTCCCGGAAGAGGCTGACCAACGCGCCCTCGTCTCCTGCGCCCAAGCCGGTACCGATGGCAGGCGCGCTCACTGGTATTTCAACGTGATCCTCGGTACCGTCTTCGTCCGGGAAGTGGACCACTCCCGCGGCATCGAGAAACGAGACCTTGGGCGTTGATGCTGCCGGTTGGGGGTGACTGGTCACACGCCCTGGCTTGGCTGGCAAGCGTTCTGCCGGTTTGAGAGGGGTCTCGGTCCCTAGCTGTGTCGAGACCGAGTGATTGGGCGTATGCTCGAGGCTAAGCCGCTCCCTGAGCAGGCCGATCTCCCGGGCGCTGGCTTCCTGCGCCGCAAGCTGATCGCAGCGCAGTCGCTCGTTGCTCTCTTGGAGGTCTCGGATCATGGCCTCAAGCCTAGCCATCATCGAGGATTCGTTCTGGTGGGACTCAGGAGTTTCCGACTCGGTGGAGTGGACTGCTGCCGGTGTTTCCTCGTGGAGGGGCTCAAGACCAGCAATAGTCGTTGTGTCCTTTGATTGCTTGGACTTCTTACTTTGCTTGGCGGGTTGTGAGCCATCACCTGCTGATTTGGTCATAGCTTGACCGGTAGAGTACCTCACTGGGTGAGGGTGCTTTTGTTACTAAGTGGTGGAAATTTGTTCCCACAGACGGCGCCAAACTGTTCCTGCCGTTTCCCAGCTGCTCGGTAGGGACGCACCTGGAGTGCACTTGAGTACCTGAAAAGGGCAAAGGAGGTCAGGGGAGGCCGGCGTGTACCGACCGAAGACCCTCCGACGCTCAAGTTAGTCCCGAGAGGATTTGAGCAGAGTTTCTAGGAATGGAGAGAACTTACTTTAATAAGGAGTGAGGACTCCTTATATATGAGCTGAGGTCGGAGACAAGCTTCCCTGGCGTGGGGGACATCCCATGACACGAGGGAATACTCTATTATTCCACTACCTCGACACGCGCGTCGAGGGACGGCGGTGCCTAGTGCGGTATGGGCGTTCTTTAGTGCGATCCGCGAGGTAGTGGACAAGCACGTGCTGCCAGGTGGCTGTGCCGGTACCGACTGGACTGTGTGTCCACGGTACCGGGTCGAGAGATGTCCCTGTAAGGCCAAGGGGAAGGCTTGTTGTCGGTACACCCGGCCTGGTATTGCTGGTACCGCTGGGGTACCGCCAGGGCTTTGCTAGTAGGCTCGGTAGGGGATCCCTACCGAGTGAGTATATGCCGCTGGGGCGTTGCCTGGGCCGCTGGGGCATTGTCAAGGCAGTGCACTCGGTAGGGGATCCCTACCGAGTAAGTAGATGCCGCTGGGGCGTGGTAATGGGCCCAGAGGTGGGCTGTTCAGCGATGGTGGGCTACTCCTGACCCGTCATGGGGTCTGTACCGGGACAGATATGAAATGGTAGCAACAATAATATTTATTAATTTAACATAATTCATCATCATTATTGTAAGTAATAATTAAATTAAGATCAATGAACAATAATCCAAATTTGAAAAAAGTAATGGCTTAATGCATTTAACACGTACTTTCTATTGGCAGGGAAAATGAGAAATGAATAGAGTTGAGAGAATGATTAGGATATTAGGACATTAGGTCAAATGAGGGTAGAGAAATTAATAATTTCAAATTATTGGGAGTGGTCAAGTCTATACTAGATGTATAGACTTGCTCAAACACCCAATCACATTTAGACATATATCAAAAATTTAATTTAAATTAGGTTAATTATTATTGCGGGACGAAACGGGACGAGAGCGGGATTCAATTTTCCGTCCCGCATCAATCCCAATCATTTCGGGACGGGACGGGATCGTCCCAATTAGTGAAAAATAAGAATCCATCCCGCGTGGGACGGGACGGAACAGGACGGGATCGGGTCGGGTGCAAGATTGCGGGATTTAATGCCCACCCCTAGCCACTCTTATGTTGTAAATCACATAAGTATAGGTTGCTTACTTGTCACACTTGACATTAAGTCTTCCTTGTTGTCCTAAGTTTATCTAGGTTGTTTTCCTTTCACTTATTGTAATAACCCGAATCTTCATATTTAATTTCTTGAATATTCTTGAAATTAATTAGAGGATTAAATCATAGTTCTCTTGTCTAGTTTATGAAGTGAGAATATTTCGGAACGAATATTGACTCGAAACATTTTATTTTCGAGGGGTCAAAAGTTGACTTTCTTATTCGTTAATTTTCTCTGATGACTTCCTTCACGAAAGTTGTAGAGCTTGTCAATACGAGTTCGTAGACATGTGGCACGCTAAATTCTGATATCATACGAAGGAGTTATGGTCAGCGGAAGTTTAACCTATTATTTTTGAAGCTTATCTGACGCAGTTGCCTATTTCGTAAAAACTGCACCAATGTGTTTATTATTTGCAGATGTGGTCTTCTAATGATTTGTAGTAGACATTTTAAAGAAACTCTCAGAGTTAGAATCACCTGAAAATCATATTTCTAGAGTTAGTTATGATTATTACAAGATACATAGAGCACAAGAATAAATGGAATTGAGCTTGTGATGGAAGCTTGACCTAACATTGATCTCAATCTTCTAGAACTGATCTAAGCAATCTAGTAGATCTGATCAAATCAATCTAGATACTGATTCAATTATTTTCAGCATAGCAAACCCCTTCTTCCTCCCAAGAGTCAAGTAATTTTAGTTAATTAACCTTAAGTGTGAAAATGGCTTGTAACCACAACATGTTTAACTCTACCCTTACTCATACTCTATAAAAAGACCTCATTCCCCCTTCTCCAAACCACAACATAATTTCAGATGAGATTTCTCACTAAGAGAATTAGTGATAGGTGTTTGTAAACTAGGAAGGAAAGAGAGTTACCTAAACTTGGTACTTACTAGAAAGGAAAGGGAGTTATCTAAACTTGGCACTTTCACATGAAAGGTTCCAATTTTGCATCAAAACCTCAAGAGTTTTTCTACTTAGCTTCTGAAATCTTCATGTAAGTACAGAATACATCCTTATAGTCTTTTATCTTTAAGATTTATCAAAGTGCATGATCAAGAAAGAAATAGAAAAGAATAAGTTTTATAGAAAACTTAAATCCTCTTTTCTGGAATTATTCCGACAGCCAACTTGTGAAGCTTTAAACTAATATTTATGATCATTTTACCATCTGGACTTCTTCATCAAAGTTGTTCCATATTGTGTCTATTATTTCTTGTTCAAATTTCATACTCATCTAACGGGTCAAAGTGCATGATCAAGAAAGAAATAGAAAAGAATAAGTTTTATAGAAAACTTAAATCCTCTTTTCTGGAATTATTCCGACAGCCAACTTGTGAAGCTTTAAACTAATATTTATGATCATTTTACCATCTGGACTTCTTCATCAAAGTTGTTCCATATTGTGTCTATTATTTCTTGTTCAAATTTCATACTCATCTAAGGGGTATAACTTTCTGAATCTAAGTATTTAACTAGTATACTCGCTGGAAAACCTCCAAGTTGTTCATAACTTCAAATGATCATATCTCACTCACTTCTTAATCAAATTTGATGATCTTTATATCAAAATAAATCTTAGAACCTGAACTTCTAATCTGGAGAATATCACAACTAATGTCCAGATTTATAGTAACGAAATAATTTAAGCACACAGGGTTAAAACAGAGTATAACTATTTCTGGACTGTTTGGTAAATCTTAAATTCTAGACTTGGACATGCTGAACATGTTTATTTGAACTACACCACTGTATTCCTTACCAAAAATCCTTCAAAATGGTGTACTCACTTGATTAATTCGGACTTGTGATGGACAATATAACAAGTTTTGAAGTTTGACGATTCTAATCGGAGAATCATGAACATGGGTGATGAACTTCTATGGATTTGGACTTAAGAACTGAAAATACTAATAACAATCTGAATTCCTTATATTGTCAATAATTTATCTTTAATGCTTGTTCTTTATTTCTACCTATATATTCTACTTGAATTTGTTATTAGTAATCTTGTTGTTACATAAGTTCAATTACTTATGTTCTACATTTATATGCATATGTATATATTGTTTTACATATGTTTATGCTTATTTGCATATAATTATTTATAATCTCATAATGATTATTCTGTTTACTAAGTAGATATGTCAACTTAGTAATACATATATGTTAGCATGTACTCATATGGAAGTATTGTTAAGTGTGTATTTGAGACATTATTTGCTTAACTTGCTTACCTTGATTATTCACATAATTTTATGTGTATTGATGAACCTTGTTCACTACTTGAGTTTATCGAATTATGTCTTTCGTCCATGTTATATATGCATTTATGTGGAAAGACTTAAGAGTGTAACTACATATGTTATGAATTATAACTTGTCTTCAATAAAGACTGTATTTTGTGGATATAATTATGTTTGATAATTTAAGACACCGAGAGACGGTATATCCTCGAGCTTAAGTGAGTTACTGGTATGAACGATCTATGGACGTTCGAAGTTAGCTGTGGGCTCACGTCCCTTCAGATAGTGCACTATTATACTTTTAGGGTATTAAGGATCCTTGAGTATACATGCTCGGTATTAAGGACCGGGTATGCTGCGGCTTAACCTGTTAAGTTACAAGCCTTATGTTTTGTTACCAGTAAATAAATCTCAATCCGAAAGAGAGTCACTAAAAAGCAAAGTATCTAATATTCTGATTAAATGAATATTTGTTTGTCATATCTTATTGGCATGTGAATCTATGATTATTATTCATGTTTGACATTATGAACCTTGATATAGGGTTTTCATGGAATTATGACCGTTAAATATTTACTGAGAAGAGAAAATACATGTTTAATTGTGGAATATGTATTTGTGATTATGTGATGATGTTGGGCATACATCGTTTAAAGATAATCAATATCTATTTGTGAAATGTTGATAATATGCCATGTTGCGTATTTTGTTTAGAGATAATCAATATATACTTGTGATATATTGATATTGTGATATGCCAATAATGCATTATCAATCGATTACATTTGAGACTGAATTATTTTGGTCAAAGACATTCTTGATATATGTGGATCACATTCAATAAAATTGGTATGAAGCAATATAAAATGTTCTTAGTATATTTTTGATTGGTTGTTCAATTTTGATGTTTTATAAGATACATTAATATAAGAATGTAAGTTGTACTTATTGGGCCTGTGTTGCTCATGATGCTACACCTTCTTGTTTTCAGGTTACGATGCTTGGGGAAAAACGGGATGAACATATAAACGAATGTTTTCCTATTGTGATTTTAATTGAATAAATGTAATGTCTTTTGTTCCGCTAAACTCTGGTTTTGTAAAATAATAACGATATTGTTTTCAAATAGAAGCATTATTCAGATATTTGTTTCATTTAATTTATTTTACTTTAATTCGTAGTCACACCGCAAATTCGGGTACCATATTTCATTATAATATTGGTCTCGGATTTGGGGGCGTGACACTTATGATGTGAATCACATAAGTATAGGATGCTTGATTGCTCTTGTGTCGTAAATCACACAAGTTTCGCATGCTTATTTTATAAGCATCCGGTCACAACGCGACCGGCTCAAATTTTGTATGCATTGTTTCATACATTTGAGTCTATGATATTAGGATTGCTAAATCTTCTTATAGATTTGTTTTGATTAGCTTTCCTTTATGTTCAAGGCTGTTTTTAACCTTGCGATCGATCGTCACTGTTCATGCGATCGATCGTGGCCACGTAGGACAATATGTCCGTTTGAAATGCGACCGTTATGTTCGAATATGTCCGTTGGGACTTTTCATGCGATCGATCGCAACATGTTATGTGATCGATCGCAAATAAGGGTTTTCTTTGTGCAGTAGCTTCTGTTTCTTTATTTTACACTGTGCGATCGATCGCAACCTTTCGTGCGATCGATCGCAAATGCTACTGGGCTGTTTTCTATAAATAGAACCCTTTGGTTTCATTTCGGCCAACTCTTTCCCTATAGTCGAAAATCATCTTTGAGAGAGTTATTTGGTATTATGAGTGATCCTAGTTCCATGTTGTAGGTTCCTCACCTTAATCTCCATCTATAATCTTTTGCTAAACACTTTGATTTGCATTTATATGCTAGTTTAGCCTATGTTTAGGATTTAGGAGATTCTATTCGATTCTAGCAATTGTTCCATGTTGAATTGCTGAATTGAATGATTGAATCATTTGTTTCAATCTTCTTTGTTGTTTGTTTGTTTAGCTAATGATCCTTGTGATTAGTTAAACAAACCCTTGAATCATATTCAAGGCTTTTCAATTCGGTTTGGTTAATGCAAGCAATTTTTCTTTGTTGAATTGCTTGTGTTAATCGAATTGAATTCATATTCATTCATTCATACACATACATACTTGCGGTTGGAGGTTCTTCGCGTTGGTGAAGCCAATCGAAGTAGCTTGAGGAGGTTTCGCTTGAAGAGCAAACGGGACTACACAAGGTTAGAGCTGCCACTAGTCTATAGGTAGATAGTGTAGAGTTTGGGACCGAGTGCCCCCTTGTACGTGTTGCCAATTTGGCTTTCATAGTGTTACTCAAGAGCGTGGGGTACGGCTCCCCTCCGGTTTTCCTCTAGAGGTAGAGGTTCCGAGTGACCATATTGTGTGTTGCTTATGTGTTTGTTGTTATCTATATTGCTTAATTGCTTAGCATATTGTATGCTTGTTCATATATAGATTTAGTCCGTGGTGTGCTAGTATGATGCACACTTTGGGATTCTAGGTTGTGCAATTGATTGTGCTTGTTGCATATACATTATAATCAATTGTGTATTGCTTGTGCAATAGTTAGAACCTAGGTTGTTTATTATTGTGAAGCATATTTGTATTGCTTCATAGTGTTGTTCACTACTTAGTAGAATTGTGTTATAATTGTTGTGCATGTTAATTGCATCATATAGTGAACACTAGACCGTGGAGTGCTACTTTGACGCACTCTTTGGGTTTTAGGATTGTTCAATCGATTGTGTATATTGCATAAGTAATTGTATTGATTGAACAATTGTTTATTATTGGAGAGTTTAGTTTTAAATTGGTATACACTCTCCGATTAGTGTTTAGGACGACTACCGTTGTTGGGACAATCCGGCGTACCGGAATTTCACATACTAGACATCATATCCAAGCAGGTGAGCCTAGTTGGGTTTAAGTCATGAACCATAGGTCGTTTCTTCTCTACGGATTCCTCATCCGGAGGTAAATTCTTCAATGAACTCCTCGTTCAATGTCTCTTCTCTACGGATTCCTCATCCGGAGGTATATTTCTCAATGAACCCTTCATTCAGAGTCTCTTATCTTTACGGAGTCCTATTTCGGAGTATTAGCTCGAACCCCCACGGTTCGGCTATTGAGGACTTCACCAATAGCATGATGACATTAGAGGTGCTCATGTCTTACATATACCGCAAGCGGTACAAGGCTCGTCACTCTCCTAGTGTCACGTCCCGATTTTCCAATCAATTAATAAGGCATTTTGCCCTTAATTACAAACCATTTCGGGAACGTGACGACATGGAATATCAAATACAAATATGCACTAGAATTTTTTTCTTTTTAATTCAAGTACACAACACCAACTCCATGCCCAACATTGTAATTTCAAACTCAATACAAGAGTCGAATATTACATACCAAATATTTATATAATAAATTGATACATCAAAATATTACATAAATAAATCTTCAGAGTGCGAAGCATAAAATAGCGGAAGTCTTATAACCCAACAAAAAGTATGCAGCCTTGCATTACTCCTGGTTATCCTAACCTGCAGGTATAACCCCTACACCGTGGAATAGTGTACCGGGTTATATCAACAAACCCGGTCAGCTTACGAAGCTGGTATGAGTTAACTCAGTTTTACTCACCCTAAACCGTTTAACAAAATATACATATATAGTTTGTTTTAAACAAATATATGTAACTTATACTTTTCAAAAACAATTCAAATCCCGAAAATTCATATTATAAAATATACTGAACCTACGCGCCCCATACCACGTATTTTAACCTCACACGTCCCATAAACGTGTATGTTAATCCCAGGGTAATTCAGAATATTAAACAATATAAACTTTCCCCAAAATCATTTCCCAAAATTATGATTCTTTCTTTTTAAGAATCGTAAATCATAATAATAATTACTTCAATTTTTAAAGAAGTAAAAACTTCAAAATACAATTCAATATTGTTCAAGAATTGTAATTCATTTATCAATGCTTCAATTATTTAAGAAGCAATTTCAACAAACTCACACAAAATCATTTATAACTTAGCCTGATTAAAAGTGAGATTCATCTCCTTTTAATACATCAAGTTATTTTTAACTTCGCCTGATTAAAAGTGAGAATACTATTTTTCTTCTCCTTTTAATACATCAAGTTAATCAAACAATACGGACGGATAAAGCGAGAGTACCATTTTTCCCCTCCTTTATTAGTATTACACAGTCTAGAACTCTAACTGAATGGGCTACCATTTTTCACCCATTTACTTTGTCCAAAATCATTCAAATAGGCAAACACAATATCATATTTTTGAAATGTTGTGTTCCCACAAAATCCACAAATCAAAACAATAAAATAAATATTTTCAAATATTGTTTTAACACCAAATTCACAAAGCCGATATATCAATTAAATTATTTATTTAATTGTATATCACAAAATCATTTAAATGAATGTAATCATTTATTTTCACAAACAACACAATATGAATTAATATTCATATATATAAAAACATCGTGAGATTCACTCACCTCTAAATCCTGCTGCGTCTTCAATTAGTAACCGAGGACCGATCAACGTACGTACACTTCACATTTCGTAAGTACCTATGATTATGCAATATTCAATTAGCATAATACACTTCCAAAATAATTCAAATGTTCCTCAAATGTCACTTAGACATTAATAACCATAATTCGGGACAGTTTGACCAAAAGTCAACCGTCGGTCAACGTGGGTCCCACGTCTACTATTCATCAACGGGTCCCACACAAAATCCGAAACTTCCAAAATCCATCAACATGCTTATTTCTAGCATCCTAACATCATATCCAAATATGGTGATGATCCAACGGTCGGATCATCACGGATCTAACGATCCATAAGCATTGCATAATTGATCGTTGATCAAACGATCTAATTTCAATAATCCAACGGTCCAACATGCTTATAATCACAATACTAACCCTACGATCAAATTTGATGATCATCTGACGGTCGGATCTCTCGAATCGTAAATCGTACGATCCGATAAATCGGGTTAATTGACCATCGGTCAAACGACCGAATTTGACAAAAGTCAAAACACGAAAGTTGTTCGTATCGACGAAACAAGCCAAACGGAGCAAAGAACTGCTCCTGGACCGGCCGGACGCGCCGCCCACGCGCCGCCGCCGGCGACTGTCCGTCGCCGGAAAAAAAGTGCTCCGATTGCCATGAAATTTTAACACAATGTTCTACACATTACCAGCAACAACTTTCATAACTGCCACAAGGGCCAATTCAAAGTAAAAAGTCTCGAATTTACCTCGATAGCTCCGAAACCCTAGGATTTCAAATCCAAAATTCTCCTTCGTCCGAACTCCGATTGAGGCATATTTTATGTTGCTGGAAAGCCCCTGGCAAGGGCTACAAAGCCCAGTAGGTAAGGTGGCTCGATTTGGCCGGAAACTTGCCCAGAAACTGATGAACAGTTCGGCAGCATTTTTCTCCTTTTTCTTTTCTTGATTTCTCTTTCTATACTGAAAATCAATGAATGAAACTAGTATAGAATCGAATAGGATGAAGAGACAAAGAGATTGGGACAAGTCTCACACAAATTGGTGGCCGGAGGAGGGAGAAATCACCGGAGGAAGTTTCTGGTACTGTTCACGGCGTGAACAGTACATTTCTGGGATAAATTCTGATTTTCGGGTGAACAGTAAATCCCAACATTCTATTTATAGAAATTCGTCAAACTTCCGACGGCCATAACTTCTTCATACGAACTCTGTTTTTGGTGAACCAAATTCCTACGAACTCGATTCGACGAGGTCTACAACTTTCATGAAGGAAGTTTTCCCAAATTCTCAACGGATAAAAAGTTACCTTAATTAACCTTGTGTAACTTATAATTACCGCCGTAATTATCGTTTTACGACGAAAACCTCTAAAAATATGAAATCACTCCATTTCACTTCAAATTTCACGAACTATTTAATAAAAATAATACGGAAATTTTCGGGGTATTACACCTAGTGCTTCTCATAGTTTGGAGAAGTCTAGTTCAAGAATCCCACGTTAGAGAAATGTGGGAGGTAGAGGAGGGATGTTGCAAGTTCCTTGAGAAAAAGAAAGATCGAATTGAAATTCGGAAAGCAGCAACGTTTATAAAAGCTTATTTGAATTTCTTTTTCTTTGTTTCTTTTTATTCTTGAACTGGAAGAGATTGCACGGTGGTGATTACGTACTGTTCACGCGGCAATGTTCACGTTGGCACTGTTCATCAAGCAATGTTCATCCGCACTGTTCATGATGGTACTGTTCACGCACATTGTTTAGGGTTTTTTGGGATTCTAGGGTTTTGGCTTTTTGACTCAAGATTAAGGCTCGTGCTGATAACGTGTTTAAGTAAACTGAAAAGTAAATAACAAAAGAGAATAGCACCGGAATAGAATCAATCTTTATTGATGAATATGAGCCTCTATTTATAGAGGAATACATAGTACAATCCATATGGTAATTGGAATCATATTCAATACATAATCTTTATTTCATATTAACTAAAGATTTCCTAGATTGACAAGGTACACATAAAGTGGATTTCCTTCAACATAGTCAAATTTGTTATATAAAAAGTGGACGCATTCCAACCATCTTTTCATGTTTTTTTTTTAGAAGAAAGTAGATTCATCTTTTCATGTTAATTAATCAACATGCATAGCTTCTCGAAAAAAATAAATTTGATGTACATTAAATTATTAATTTGATGTACATTAAATTTTGTCAAAAATGTAAATCTATGGCTATAATCTATAAACATTAATCTCACAATATATATATAGGGTGTTATTATTAACACACTTATTCTCTCTATCTCTCTTTAGGGTGTGTACATTAAAGGAAGAGAGAGAGAAAAAAAAAAAAAGGGGTGTGTTATTAACACACAATGGTGTGTTGTGTGTTAATAACAACACCCTATATATATATTGGTCATTGAGGGGTTTCTTAACTAGTAGGAACTAATGAGATTTTCCTCTTAACCAGTAGGAACTAATGAGATTTTCTCAGCAAGACAATAATAACGCCTTATTGGTGCACTAGTATAAATTATATGGTTCATTCTCGAATATTTTTCATAATGTACGTACGCCCACTACAACAAAAGTGAGCAAAGCCCACCATTTTTTGGGCCACGAATAAGCAAATAGTGGGTAAATTGTGATATCTCCCACCAATCAAGCAAATCGTGACATATAAAGTAAAATACAATATTTATTGTTTTTTTGGGTAAGAGATTCTGAGATTCAAGAACCCTATGCTGACATGGCAAACCTTTTCGAAAACGAATTGTGTCACGATTCACCCAAACATGGCACGTTTTACAAATAGTGGGAATATTGGCGCTAAAAACATCAAAGTTTTGTAGCTTTGGCGCAAAACACAAACCAATAATTTTTTACAGAATAAAAAATAAAACCAAAGCAAAAATAACCCCAAAGGCCAAAGCCCTCTCTCTCTTCGTTCTGCGCAGAACTTGTGTCTCCTTTTTACTCTCATCTTTCTCAACCTCTTCTCACATAGTTTATGGATCTATCTTCTATTCTGCTAGGATCTGTAATGGGAATCTTTGTATACTATGATTCCGCGCAGTGGCGCAGTGGCGCAGATCCAATCCACCTTCCCAAAATCAAAACCATCACCCATGAGCTCCTCTGCTCTCGTCTTTCTCCCAGCGCTGTCAAGCTTCAAGCTCTGCCACCGTCAAGCCCATCCATGGAAGCTTCTCTGCCTCAATCAATCTCGGCTTCAATTCAGAACCGCCGCCGCTTTGGGTAGCCCAGACCAGTCGACCCCATCACCAGCCTCTCCGCCATCACCATGAACCCAGCTCGGATTTCATCTCTGCCGCCGCCGTCCAGGCCACGCAGGACTCACCCCTCTCAGCGGCGTCCTCATCTCTGTGCGTACCGGCGTCGATCTCAAGCTCTCCCTCTCCTCTGCTCGCTCGAGCTCTTCAGCTCTGACTAATGAGCCCCTCTCACTCTCCCTTTTATTTTCAGTTTATTATTTTAATACTTATGAAAAATCTTTAATAATTAATTCTTGTGTACCAGCACAGCAGTCATATGTTGAATCCCCGATCTGTAGCAGGTGAAGAGAAAGTTGTCATTCTATACATATAGAACTCAGGAACGACCAGATATTGGTAATCTCTCTCTCGATTTGATCTTATTTTGATTAGATTTGGGTTTGATCGATAATTTAGAGCTTTGTTAGATTTGGGTTTGATTATCTAGGGCCTGGGTGTCCCATGGCGAGATCACACTCTCCACGGGTATTTTGCATTGGGTGGTGATGACCGAGCGGTTCTTGATTTGTTTCAATTCGATTCAGCTCGGTTCTGAAGTTCTCCCAGTCGATTACACCATTTGTTTCTCTTGTTTATACATTTTTTTGTCTATAGTAGGTTAGTACGATATGATTCTAGGTTCCTCAGGATTTTCATTTTACAGAGCACTGTCATTCCTGTCTCCCTCTCATTTGCTGATAGTGTAGTTTTGACTCTGTTTCTTTAAGCTGAAAATCATGGCAAAGAGAAGTGTTCTTAACCCTTGAATGCCTTCCTATGCGTCATAGAGTCTTCTTGGACAATTGTACAAGTGTTAGTTCTTGGCACTTTTAATATTTGCCAAGTTTGATTTATGGTAGATAAATCGGAAAGATGAGGTGCATATGATGCTCACTTTACTTAGAAATTGCTTGCAGCCTTCAAGTAAACAAGTGTAATGGAGGAGGAGGATGAGGTGCAAGTGCAACTAGTCCACAAAACATATGTAAGCAATCAATTATTAGAACATTGAACATTATAAGTTCCACATGTAAATGCTGAATGAACAACTCTCTTTGCAGAAGAAAGAACATTGGGGGTTCATGGCAGACCTATGCATAATGCTGGAGTTCACACAGTTAAGGGGCGATGACGAACATGTGGATTAGGCATTTCAACAAACTACTATGAGGGTTAGCTTGATTTGTTATAATTCTTAAACAATATATTCACAATGTTCACTCTAGTATCAGTAGGTTGGAAGTGGATTAATATTATTGTTGTATTCAACTATTCATAATGTCAATCAAGTTAGTTAGTTAACTTAGTTTATTGGATTCCAATGTCCAATCTGATTGTTATGAACATTGAGATTGTCCAAATATTATGTAATATGCTCACAAAGCATCAGTGTATAATGTACTGTAAATTGTGGTTGTATTTTTCAGTATATGATTTTGATTACATGTATTTTTCCTTCTAGTAAATCAGTTTCGTTTAATTTTACAGCACAGAGCCTTTTTAGTTCGCTACTGTCATACTGCATAAGAATTAAGAAACTAGAGGAAATTTGAAAAAAAAAAAAAAGGAATTCTAAACGATTTGCATTTAGTAAAATTGGGTTTTTTTTTTTTATAATTCCAATAGGGGGAAGTCACATTTTCTTTTTTTCGTGGGATGAGGCCAGACAAATCTGAATACTTTTGCAATGGTGGGGCCCTATTGATTTCAATCACGAATAGAAAAAGAATCGTGAGACATATTAGCAAAGGCCACGCCAGCAATGCCTACATTCCTATTAATTGTCGCTGAATCGTGGCTCTAGCTCTTGATCACGAAAAAGCGGATCCGGATCCTCTCCTCACCAAGGGGATCTCTTATTTCCCCACCAAGAGATCTTGGCCCTCCATTTCGAAATGGAGGGCCAAGATTTTTTACACTTTTGGGGTGGGGTATGAGGTTTAGGAAAAGTGCAAGAAATCTTGGCCTTCCATTTCAAAATGGAGGGCCAAGATCTCTTGGTGGGGAAATAAGAGATCCCCTTGGTGAGGAGAGGATCTCATTCCCGAAAAAGCGTGGGTATCGGGGTCATTTCTCACGAATTTGCGGTCAATCCACACGAATTCAAAACGTGGCTAATGCTCAGTTATGCTTAGTCGTATAATATTTCTAGCTATCAAATGGAAAACTCTGCACTCCGATCGATTTTCTTGGTGATCATGACCCTTCTGCTTGTTGTTTGTAGTAATTGTGAGTGTCTTCTATCTCTATCGCTGACACACACATATACACGCATCAATACATGTACACTACAGTAATATTTTTGCCATCGATTGAATTAATTAATTGTTGGGCCGGTTTTAAACTATATATCAAATGAATTTTTGGTTTTTGAAATATATCCTAGTTTTAGCTACACCTCTCAATCCCATTAGCCTAAATTCGATCTGATGTACGTGATTCAAGACAGACCAGTATTAGCTAGCTAAATCCATATATACAGATTGGATATTCAGCCAATAATTTTTTTTTTTTTAGAAAAGAAGTGCTTATTATTTGGCTGAAATTAACCTAAATCAATAGAACCATGCAAGGTAATTGCAATCAATTAGATCTTCTAAATTATTCATGAACTAATTGCTTTCTCTCAGTCTCACTAAAAATATTCTTTTTCTTACTTTTTATGGTTATATATATCATGCATATATATGGCCGCATGTAATTATAAAAAATATTGATTGATTAATTGGGTACGTGAATGCAGGCCATGGCTTGCCACTACTGAAAGGAGAGCATTTTTGCTCACCCCCCTTAGTTAAGGGTGAGCCTCACCCCCCTCCCCAATGAATGACACCTGTTACAAAGGCTAACCCAGGTTAAGTTTTTATTTTTTTTTTCTTTTCTCTCTCCCACCTCACCCGACTCTTTCCTTTTTCTCTTTTTTTTCTTCATCTCTCAAAATACATTATAAAACCTCAACAAAAAAATAGTACAAAATTTTAATTAATTAGTGAAGAGACACACGGAATGGAGCGGAGATCTCAATCCCCATCCCCACCCCCGAATGTGATTCGACGATGATAATATTTCTTACCCTAACTCACTTGGTGTCTCGACGGTAAGAAAGTGGTGGGGCGGTTCCATCACTTGACTCGTCTTACCCACCATTACTGATCACATAACTTTATCATGTCCAAACTGCCCTTGCAATAAGGATGTAAAATACCGAAAAAATAACCCCCACCTCCATTTTTCTACCGAAAGACAACTGAAGGAAAATTGTGATTAAAAAATAAAGAAAAAAAAACAATTCACATGCTCACAGAGTCACAGGCCCGTGTAGTAAGTAGTAACATTTACAGTTCACTAAAGAATTGACTAAATCTATAAAGCCCAATAAGCCCAAGAAATATCCTTGCGTGAAAAGAGAAAATCATTTCACTCTAGCGAAGGAGGAGCAGAGCAAAGTTCAGAGAAGAAGAGAGGAAGAGAAAATGGGCAAAGAGGTCTCAGAGAGCTGCGTGGATAGTATACTAACAGAGATGGTCTCTATGTACTGCAATCGCTTATACGCCAATAAGCCCGAGCTTGCTGCCAGTAGGATCGACGCTATTGGCTACCAGGTCGGCCACCAGCTCTCCGAGAGGTACACCTCCGCGCACAGTATCACAATTACTTTTAACGTCATCGCCTTTCCATTTTGTGCCCTAATTTCATTGAATTTCATTGGGGCTTTCTGTGATTTCAAGCTTTGGGCTTTAGATCTGAAATAGTGGTTGACAATTTGGTATGGTGTTTGATGATAGCTGAGATAATGTGGGAAATTAGAGAACATGTGAGTTCCAATCTTTAATTTTCTATAAAAATGGCTACTTTAATGGTAAGGAAATTAGTTTACATGAGCAGAGTTGGTGAAAATGTAAATGCAGTTCTTCATTTTTTGTTTTGAATTCTAATCAAAGTATAGCAATAGGAGTGAGGTTATGTGTATTCGTGCATACATCCAGTATTGATTTAGTTCCACTTGTTAGGTATACAATGGAGCGGCCTCGGTTTACTGATCATCTAGATGCAATTAAGTTCATCTGCAAGGATTTCTGGTCTGAGCTTTTCAAGAAGCAGATAGACAACTTGAAGACCAATCATAGGGTATTTTCTAGAATCGATATGAATTGGCATTCATTGTGTTTGTGTAGATTTGATAAGATAATATTTGTTTGTCTTGTAGGGTACCTTCGTGTTGCAAGATAATCGGTTTCGGTGGCTTTCACGCATGTCTCTTGATCCGTCTCCTGAAAATGGAGACGTACCTCAAGAAAATTCTGAGGCCGCGGCTGAAAACAAGGCGGCACAAGTACCAAACATGCATCTCCATTTCTCTTGTGGAGTCATTAAAGGGGCTCTTCATAACTTGGGGATTGCTTGTGCTGTTTCTGCAGATACATCCCACCTCCCTGCATGTGAGTATCTTTCTGTTTAGTGCTTTAGAATTGTGACTACATTTTAGGTGAAGATTGAGAAACCTTTACAGCCTTTGATTACTAGCTACCCTGGGGTTTGTTAAGATTATATTGCATGATGGTCATTGTAGTGGATTGTCCATCTGAGTATACCTTATATGGCTTTCTTTTTTAGGAATAGAAGCTCCATGATATGTACAGTTGGATAGCTCGACTTTTTTTGTCTGATAGTTTGGGTTACCTGCAATACTTAATTGTTTGTTGAGTAATCATTCCTTGTTACCCACATATGTGTTAAGCAACAGTCTGCAATTTTAATTACATATGCCTATATCATTTTAGTTTTCATAAAAATAAGTCCACTATATGATATTTTGAGCTATTAAATAAAAACATCCCTTTGTTTCCCTCTAGTCTGGACCTCAATGGACCAATTATGGATTAATTATATGATGATTTGCCACATGGTATCTGGTAGTTGACTTATTCTAGCTCGTTCATATTCAATTAGAGAACAGTAGAGTTTGAAGCAACACTTAATAAACAGTAAAAAGAGAAATTATTGGAAAAGTTTTCTATCCAGCCCTGCTGCGCTGCTTGGATAAAAAGTGAAGGCCTTGGCCATAACTTGTTTGATAGAAGCACCTTTGAACCATGTATCCTGCACTTGCTTCTGGGCTTTAGTATCCGTTTCCGTGGTAACACATGTTAACTTGTCTACTGCATATTTTATTCATTCTTGGATTCTGATAGTTGTATCATAGGTTTCGTTTTTGACTATCTCTTGGAATATCAATGGTGTTAGTTGATTCAGTATTCCGTCACACTACCCCTGATTTATTTCTAATACAAGAATCTTGCAGTGAGCATTTTGATGGTTCTCTTATTATTTGGCCTATGTATCAGGTTTAAAGAATGAAAAAAAAATTGTTTTCATGTCTCCCTAATGTAAGCATCTAAGGGCTTGGTTCTGAGTGATGTATTTGATTTTATAATAGCTCCTTAATTTCCTTAGAAAAGACTTCTCAGATACTATAGCCTTATTTGAAAGTTAACCCTCTTTTGCCTAATTCATGACTCAATTTCGTATGTCCTGATTCGTGTATATGACTCTCAAAGTTGAAATGCATTATTCACCCTAAATAAATAAAGAAAGTAGGGGTTCATTGGGCTATTCCTTCTTTCTTCTTACTCGGTTTTATTTGGACATTAGTAAATATTTGTCCATCTTCTTTGACACTTAATTTTTCTCACTGAATTTGACATGTATCTCACGACTTCTTGACCTCGTCTTGTATACATGCTCTTGACATCATTTATAAATCAAACTGTTGTTGGCATTCCTTGATGTAATAATTGTTGTGTGAAATTTTTGAACAGGTTCGTTTGTGGTTCGTATAAAACCCTGATGCACGATTCTCCAAGGAACAGCAGAAAATTTGGGGTTCAACATCAGGTTATCAACCAAGACTTGTGGTGACTTTCTCTTTCTCTTATGCACAAGAGATTTCACTAGATTTCAGAATTTCTTTGTAACTTTCAAACTGGCAAAGATTATTTGGGTGAAATCTCCTTTGAATTAGTGAACTGCTAGATGCAGATACTATAGACGCTATGGTGAATTGTTGTTCACAAGATTGTACCTAGTGGTTTTTTTTCTTAACAGGAGATTGTACCTAGTGTTGAGGTTGCTATTGTAGGAGAACGTTTAGAAATTAAAATTTGTATTTATCCCAATATGAGGTCCTGCTCTTCTCCATAGCCAAAAAGAGACAGTACAACCATTGTTTTACTGCGAGGGTAAGTTTATGAAAACCTGATCAACGAAGGTAAACCTCCTTTTTTTTTTTACCCAACATAAGAAGGTAAACATGATCCAAGGTAATACTGGAAAACGGATCAAAGAAGGTAAATCACAAGTCAAACAGGAAAAGAGTAGCGTGGTTCCCACTGCACCTTTTCCCTTCCCGTACGGAAATAGGACTTCGTTCCTATATATACGATGGAACTCACCACGGGAAGCGCATAACGCTTTAAGCTTTCTCTTCTCCTCTGCCCAGAGCACTAATAGCGGTTTAGGGTTTTCTAGTTTTAGGCTTTACGTTAGGTTTTCTCTTCTCCCCTGCAGAGCACTAATAGCGATTTAGGGTTTTCCATTTTAGGCTTTACGTTAGGCTTTCTCTTCTCCCCGGCACAGAGCAGCGTTAGCGACTTGGCTTGTTAAAGCTTTACGCTTTCTCTTCTCCCGTGCAGAGAGAGCAACATTAGTGATTTAGGGCTTTCTTGTTTTTCTAACCTTCCACTCTAAAGATCATTAGCCCACGGTCGGTAGACTTAGTGTTCTGTTTTTTTCTTTCTTAACAGCAAGCAGAATACAATGGAGAATATGGCATCGGATTTGAAAGCATTGGAGTTGAGGCAGAAGAGTATAGGCAAGACGTACGAGATCTTGCAATCCCAAGCGTCTTCCATGCTTGTCTTCACCCTTCAATGGAAGGAACTTGAAGGCCACTTTGAATCCTCCCGGGTTGCGCTTCAGACCCGATTCAAGGAACTCCAGGACTGCAAGAAGGAGTTGGAAGCCGAAAAGTCTAGCTTGAACTCGCAGAGGGAGTCCAGAGTTAATGAGTTGCTTGGGATCGAGAGGGTGATTGAGGAGAAACAAAAGGAGGTTAAAGACAGCAAGAACTGCTTGAATTCGCTCCGGTCAGAGATTGATGCTAAAGAGAAGCAATTTTTGGAAGTAGAAAGAGTGCTTGGAGCCAAGGAAAGACAAATGGAGAAACGAATTCAAGAGCGCACAATGAAATTGAATGAGGTTGAGAGGAATATAGAAGAGAAGTTGAAGGAGGTCAAGGCGAAGGAAAAGGGAATTCAAGAGCGCACAATGAAATTGAATGAGGTTGAGAGGAATATAGTAGAGAAGTTGAAGGAGGTCGAGGCAAAGGAAGAGGAGGTGAACAAATATCGTGAGGAAATTAAAGCGGCGAAGAGATCAATTGAAGAATGTGACAGAAACATGAAATCGAAAGAGGAGAAATTGAATCAGATTAAGAGGAGTATTGAAGAGAAGTCAAAATTGGTTGAGTCAATTGAGGAGAAGAAGAAAGCATTTGATTCGAAAGAAGAGCGTATTAAACAAGAGCAGAAATTGAGAGAGGATAGACTGAAGGAGGAGGTGAAATTAAAAGAGCGGATGAAATCAGTAGTGGAAGGCTCTAAGACACTCAAGTCAAGAGAGGAATTAAAGAGGGAAATGGAACTTAAAGTGAAAGATCATTGCTCGCGTAAGAAATCGATGGAGGAGTGGTCCTGTAAACTCGAACTTAAAGAGAGGGAATTAGCATTGAAAGAGAAGCAACTTGATTGGATGGATGAAAAGACCCTCAATGTGTTTCAGTTGAAGGAAAAGGAATTGGATTCACTCGAAAAGAAATTGGCATCAGACTCCCAGCGACTTCAAGTGAAAGAGGGGCAACTTGAAGAGCAGGCCAAAGAGCTTGAATTGACAAAGAAGCAATTTGATGAAATGAAAGTAAAAGGTGAGCCATTGGAAAATACCCCAGCTGCTAACAATGCCATTGATTCTTCGTCTGCAAGTGATCCATCAAACGTAAACATTAGGGATAGTAGAGGCTTGCAGCTATTCATGGGTGAGCATTTGAAGAGATGTGATTCGATGACCAACAAGATCTCATCCGTTCTTCAACAAGAGTCGTCAGAGCCGGCAAAATTGGTTTTGGATGCAATGCAAGGGTTTCACCCTTCAAATTCGACTGTGGACAGCAGAGAGTTTGATTTGGCACTTAATAGGACATGTATTCGTTTGTTGGAAGAGTTAAACAGAGTCTCACCGCGAATTAACGGTCAGGTGAGAGAAGAAGCAATGAAGTTGGCCAGTGAATTGAAGGCTAAGATGCGGCTTGTTACTACGTATGACTCGACCTCTGCTTATGATGCAAATGAGCTTCAAAGGCTTGATATAGTAGCTCAAAACGAACAAGCAACTGATAAGGCACCTGCCAACAACAACATTAGTGTTGCACCTCTCAAAATTGAGAAAGCAGAATCTCCTGCAACAGCAACTTTTTCTTCTCCGAATCTTCAACCAACTGCCACTGCCACTGCCACCACTAGTGCTATTCAGAATTTTATTAAAAAGAAGAAACTGATTAAGGCTATTGGACGCATTCACAAATTCAAGTTATTTGACAAGTTCCCACCGGTGCAAATCTTAAAACAACATGTTGAGAATGCCATGAAGTGCAGGGAAAATAGCGAGATAAAGGATTTGCTCTATGAAAAGAAGAAGATTGTAGGCGAAGGAATAGCTGATCTACGACTTGCGATTCAATGCATCAAACATCACAAGCTCGAGTCCGAATACCCTTGTGAGAGCATTGAGAAACAAATTGTTGCGCTCAAGAAATTTATGGAGGATCGGAGACACCAACATCAGAAAAAACGCTTGTGCAGCACATTTGCTCCCAGCTTTCAACAGAATGAACATAAACTTCAGCGGACATCCATATCTGTGGATAGACCCTATGGATTTCACCCTGACTATCCGAATCCAACTTCTCCATCTTACCAAGGACAGTTTAATATTCCTTCCAACAATTATCCTGTGCAGTTTAGAATGCCTGCTAGCAGCTCTAATTATGAGTTTCCTGGACATAATACCGGAACATATCAATCGTATCCATGCCCTCGCCTTCCTGGATATGGCATTCAAAACCCCTATTCAAGTTACTAATCTAATCAGATGCATTCTCCTAATTTCATTGTATTTCCAACTTATATATTCACTTTCATGGTATTATATATGTGTATATGGCTTAAGTTCTGCACTATATATTATGTATGTGTGCGACTTTGAATAGATGGCTTGATTTATGCACTTTAAAGTCTGTGAATAAAAGACTAAATTCTTGAAATAATAGTGATCAACTTCCCATGCAGCAGCATCGTGTCCACACATCAAATCCATCATCAGCCTTTCGATATAACCAAGGCTTCGACACCCACTACAACTATATATGATCGACCTACGTACGTACCCATCACCAGATCACCTGCACTATAAAGATCGACTTCTCTTCCTCAACACTCACCAAAACCATCCGTTCCTCACGTTAATCCCCTTCCAAAACCTCTTCCATTCCTCACGTTAATCATCATGAGCGTCTCCATCTCTCCCTTCATAAATTTCTCTCTAAGTAAGTTAATTTTTTTTTTGGAAAATACTCTAAGTAAGTTAATTATAAGGTTAATTTTGTGATGACTTGTAAATTTCAAAACCCTAATCAAAGACCCTAATCTCTCAAGGTATTCTATTATCTGAGTTCCAATAGTAATTTAATTTTTTTTTGGCCCTCCTTTTTTTTTTGAAATAAACTTTATTAATACCAGAGGTAAAATGGGGTAGGCTAGGGTACAGTGATGTATGTCATACCTCCATTTACAATTTTTTTGAACAAAAAATTACATCTAATTGAACCAAAATTACTACATTGACAACAAAGTTATCACATTCGTTTTACACTATTTACATATAATTGTACCAAAATTACAACTTTGACAACAAATTGTTCATAAACTTGTAACAAGGTCATAGATGGAGTAATTACCTCTAATAGAACAAGAATTACATAAAAAAAGACTCTCGTTACCATAATGACAACACATTTTGTTGTTATATTTGTAAGTGGAGGTATGACATGCATCTCAGTATTGTAGAACTTCCCGAGATAAATATCATCAAATTATACATAATATATATAAGTACAGTAGAGGACCATTGTGGCTCCTCTACACCTAAACATGAAATTGGGAAACAAAAGCAATTTAATTTTTTTATTATATTAAAAATAATTTTTTTTTTTTACTAATATTAAAAATTATTTTTTGAATATAATTATTTTATTTTTAAATTAATAATAAAACCACCTGCATAGAAATTAATTATTGAAAAAATAAAAATAAAATTTCGCATCTTTAGTGTTGAATATTTGGGGATAAAACTCTAATTTGATTTTGTTGATATAAATCTAGTTTTTTTATATATAATTTATTTTTATTTTTAAATTTAATAGTAAACAAAAAAGATTTTGCCTATTTTGGAATTGAATGTAAATGAAAATACTGTTTTGCCCATGCTCTAGTCACCAAATTAGTGTAAACAAAATCAAACATATGAATAGTTTAAGTACCACGTAAACAGTTTAACGAAACATTTGACGGAAGTACTATAATGACAAGCAGATTAATAGTTCAAGTACCACCAGATTATGAGTAGCCAAAATGAACTTTTAGTAACATTTAACTAATTTTTGAAGAAAAATACTTCACTTTATTCTTCCTTCATTATCATTTATCAACATGTAAAATTATAAAAAAAAAATTAAACAATTAATATTAGTTATATATAGTTAAATACATAATTTCTTTTTTTTTAGGACAATATTATGTCTTTTGAAGGGAAAGTCTTTATTTATAGAGGGAAAGTTGCAATTAGAGTCATAAATGAATTTTAGAAAGTTATAATAATGAAAAAAAACAAAATTACCCCTATAATTGGACCAATGTAACGAAAATTTTGACAAAAGTACCAAATTGGGTGATAGAAGAAAACTATAGGTACCAAATTGTCCATTGTGATACTTTAGATATCAATTGATCAAGACTGTAATACTTCATGTACTATTATACTTATTAACCCTTTATATTTTTAGCCATATTAGATCAAATTTTACAAATTAAAGATGTTTACCTCCTACTCATTCAACTATTCATCTCGATCAAATATCTCCTCCAAATTTGTATTATAGCCTCAATTCATCATATGTTGGGACAGATTTTCAACAACTCCCTTCCACTAGCAACATACAAACAAAATCAAACCCCACCGCAAAGTAAGATAAAACTTCCACCATCTATGAAATAGAGGAGAGAGATGATCGAAGAATGTGGTTTTTTGGAGCCAGATATTAAGAGTGAGTTGGGTGTTGTCGGTGAAGAAGACATGAAAATAATATCTGAATAAGAAAAGAGAGAGGAACAAGTGTTGGCTTCACAGGCTGAAGAGGAAGAGAGAGAGAGAGAGAGAGAAATGCATGTATAACCAAGTATTGTCCTTTGAAAATAAAAGCTTGGAAGTAGCACGCTGACCAAGAAGTATAGAATGAAGAACCAAGAAGTAGCAGTAGTGACAATGGAGAAGATAGCATCCGATTTGAAAGTATCGGAGTTGAAGCAGAGGAGTCTAGGCAAGGCCTACGAAACCTTGCATTCCCAAGCGTCTTCCATGCTCGTCTTCACCATTCAATGGAAGGACCTCGCGGAACACTTCGATTCGACCCGGAATGCGATCTGGACCCGATTCGAAGAGCTCCATGAACGACAGAAGCAGGTGGAAGTCAAAGAGTCGAACTTGAACTCTGAGATGGAATCTAAAAAAGACGAATTGTTTGGAATTCAGAAGCTGATTGATGAGAAAATAGAGGAGGTTATAGACGTAAAGAGATTAATTCAAAAGCATAGCCAAGAGGTTGAACTTGAAGAGAAGCGAGTCTTGCAAGTGCGGAAATCGGTTGGAGTAAAAAAGAGGGAGTATAGTTTGATCGAAAGCCAAACTCAAGAGCGCACGAAGAAACTGAATTTGGTTGAGACAAGTATTGAAGAAAAGTTGAACGAGGTCGAGTCTAAGGAGAAGGAACTGAACAAATACCGTGAGGCTATTAAGTTGAAAGTGGAGCAATTAAGTGTGATTCTTGGGGCGATTGAGCAGCGCAAAGAAGAACTTGATTTGAAAGAGAAGCAAATTAAAGCGGCGGAGATAGAAATTGAAGAATGTGACAGAAGAATGAAGTCCAAAGAGGAGAGATTGAATTGGATTGCGATGAGTATCAAAGAGAATTCCAAGTTGGCCAACTCCAAAGAGGAGGAAGTGAGAGTGATACAAGGATCGTTGAATGTATACTGCGAGAGAATCAAGTCAAAAGAGATTGAATTTGATGTGAAAGAAGAGCAAATTAAAACCGCGCAGAGATTGATTGAAGGATGTGAGGAAGAGCTCAAATTGAAAGAGGAGAAGTTGAAAGTGAAAGAGTATAGTTTGCGTAATAAACCAATAATGGAGGAGTGGTCCTGTAAGCTTGAATTTAAAGAGAGGGAAGTTGAACTGAAAGCCAAACAAGTAGAGTCGAAAATGGAGGAATTTAAAGAATGGGTTGAAGACCGGGGAAGGGATTTGAATTCACTCTCCTTGGAACTTAAAAGGAAAGAGATGCAATTTGAACAGCAGGCCGAAGAGCTCGAGTTGAGTAAGAAACAATGTGGTGTTGGTGCTCAAGTGAAGATTGGGCCATTGGAAAACACCCCTGCTAACAATGTCATTGTTTCTTCATCTGCCAGCGATCAATCCAACATCAATATTAGTGATGGTAAATTATATGTGCTAAATTATACATGTTTTATATCAAATTTTCTATGTTTTTGTAGCTAAATCCTTGTTTATTTTGGTTCTGTGTTTTTAGGTATTTTTGGAGTAAGGGTGAAGAAAATAAGCAAAAGAGGAAAAAGACCAAAATGGTGAATTTACTTGTGCATATCAGTCTACTTAGATGAAGCAGTGAGTGCAGCTCACAATGAAACAGAGAATGAGTATTATATGAATGGAAAGTTTTTTTTTTTTGTTGAAATATGAATGGAAAGCTTTGGATGTCTATTTTCTTGTACTTCAAATTTTTTTTAGGAGTTATAGCTGTCTACACACCTTTTTGGATTTCTATGAATGGGCATATGTAAGGCATGCAACAGCCTCACTGTGCTCATCCTCCCTTGACTTTTGCTTCCTACGCTCGGCTCTGAAGGACTCAAGCCTGGCCCAGTCCACTCTATTTTTTTATGGGCAGGACCTGGGCCAAGATTCTTTAGCACGGCTCGACCCGTTTCAGCCCTAGTACTTTTGGCTATTTTGAAGTCCAATATAATTGTGCTTTATCAATAATTAATTAAATACATGATTGTTTATTCTATTACATACATTTTTGTTTCGTTACTCGGTCTGTTGGAGAAAGAAAATAAGTACACAACAAAAAAAACCCGGACCTATCCGGCTCTGTCCGTAAGGGTTGGTCCAGCTCGATAGGCCCTTCTAGTCCTTATCTTGTATTAGGCCCGGCCTGAGTCCGACCATAACTCGGCACTCTCTGGCGCCCCCTTCCAGCGAATTTGTTCGACTCCTAAAATATCTTCAATTATAAGTTTCTCCAACCAAACAAGGCTAACCTCTTTCCAAAAACCGGTGCAGCAATTGGAATAGCTGATTTTCACAAGGCAGCCTGCCACATTGTTTTTTGTTTTGTTTTATCAAGTGAAATTTATTCTTAATTACAACAACAATTACACCACCCACAACCACTAAACAACGATAGTGGATAGATAAAACAAGAACAATGTTGGCTGATTCAATAATTTAGGGGAGTGTGCCACTAGTTCTTGGTGTTGAATATTGGCTCCACTGATTGACAAAAAAAGAAAAGAATATTGACTAAAACAAAAACAATGTTGGCTATTTCAATAATTTAGGGGAGTACATCCACAAGGGGATTATTGCTAGTTCTTGGTGTTGAATATTGCTTCTCTGATTGCCAAAAACAAAAACTTGGCTCCACTTTATTTGAATATATATATTGGCTCTAGCATTTAATAGACCAGCCGAAGTCGAGGACAAAAGAACTAGGATAGTGTGCCACATTGTTGGATTTGTTGCTAGTTCTTGGTGTTGAATATTGGCCCAAGATCGATCTGCCCTGCCAAAAGCAAAAACATGCCTTTTCGTTTCATTTAATACTTTTCCGATGTCTGCTTGCTACCTTGTTTGAGGAATTTTTCTATGGTCACGTCACGTGACATATGTGACGGGTCACTATGATTGGTGGCCTCAACAATTTATAAATTTTTTATTTAATATTTTATTACTCACTAATTATTTTATTAAACAACAACCATTCATAGTTGCCCGTCACATACGTCATGTAGCGTGACGAGACTATAATTTTTTTTTTCACCTTGTTGGGAGAAATTCCCATCATATTTAATGTATGGGATGCATTATGTCCAGCTGGAAGCAATAAAGGAGAAGAGACCATCCATTTTTCAAAACCGGATAGTCTTAAGTATATATAAGGTTTATAATTACACAGTCTTCCATCGTCTAAAAATTAAAATAAAATGTTAATTCATTTTTCTGATTCGATTTGACGGCTCAGACTGTATCGTGTATATATACGCCGTGTATTAAAAAAGATTTCATGATCTATATACATATGTATATTTGCTGCATGAGATATAGAGCCGTACGTAGATGCATAGAGCTGAAGAGAGGTGATCGAGACTTAGAGAAAAACATGCAAGAGAGAGAAAAAAACACTTTGAGTTGCTCTGTTGTGTGTGCTGCGTTTTTGGTGGCGTGTCATTAGGTGAAACTGCACTCTTGTTACTCTTTGTTTAAGGATCAGCAACATCTTGTAAGTGATCGAGTTATCTCTTTGTTTTTTCTTTCACGTAAGATCGATCGGTTGTATTGGGTAGCTTATTGAGTTAACTACTATAAATTCTTGACTTGTTTGTGATTGTGTTTCACTCTCATTTACTTATTGAGCTCATATAAATATTGTGTTTGTTACACGTACTTTGATCGATTTCCTTGACTCTGCCATGGCCTGTGCATGTATCGAGCTTCTGGTTAGTTCTCCTTCCCCTGCCTCCCACCACAAAACCTTTTCCACAATCAGGAAATTAATTTTCTTAACTTGGATGCTCTCCTTCATTTTCTTGGTTCGATCATTTTCCTGGCAATTAATCCTACTACTTTGCTATTTTTTCCATTCAATTTGATCTTGGAGATCCCGCTTTGTTTAGGATCGAGAATTCATATTTAATTGCACACTAGACATAAATCCCTCATTTTCAGGTACAGCATCGTATGGGTCATTGTCAGTTCTAACCTGACATGGGTCACTAGACAGCATGGCATGGTATATTGGTCTATTCTAACCTGACATTCCTCCTGGGTTAGGCGTGATTGCCGAATCCCTAGGTGACGAACACATCGGAAAGTTACCGCCAGGCAAACATTAATATAAAAATTGTCCACGATGCAGTGGCGTGAGTTTACTCTATATATTTAATTGGCCTCCGGATATGAGCAAATAAACAACTGCTCGCAATTCCTTTCTGTTCAACCTAGCTACTGTATATGTAGGGACTTGGTGTTCATTCCACTATCTTCTCCTCGCTCTCTCAAGAGCGCCATTAGCGATTAAGATTTTGAGTTTTTCTTTTTCTGTCACAGCAAGCTAGTGACAATTAATGGAGAAGATAGCATCCGATTTGAAGCAGAGAAGTACTCTAGGCGAAACCTTGCATTCCCAAGCCTCTTCCGTCATCGTCTCCACCATTCAATGGAACAACCTCGAGGAGCACTTCGATTCGATCCGGAATGCGATCCGGACCCGATTCGAAGAGCTCCAGCAACGAGAGAAGCAGCTGGAAGTCAAAGTGTCAAACTTGAACTCGGAGGTGGAATCTAAAACGGACGAATTGTTTGGAATTCAGAAGCTGATTGATGAGAAAATACAGGAGGTTATAGGCGTAAAGAGATTGATTGGAGTAAAGGAGAGGGAGTATAGTTTGATCGAAAGCCGGATTCAAGAGCGCACGAAGAAATTGAAATTGGTTGAGACGAGTATTCAAGACAAGTTGAATGAGGTCGAGTCCAAGGAGAAGGAACTGAGCATATACCGTGAGGATATTAAGTTGAAAGTGGAGCAATTAAGTGTGATTCTTGGGGGGATTGAGCAGCACAAAGATGAACTTGATTCGAAAGAGAAGCAAATTAAAGCTGCGGAGATAGAAATTGAAGGATGTGACAAAAGAATGAAGTCGAAAGAGGAGAGATTGAATTGGATTGCAATGAGTATCAAAGAGAATTCTAAGTTGGCCAACTCTAAGGAGGAGGAAGTGAGAGTGATACAAGGATCGTTGAATGTATACCGCGAGAGTATTAAGTCGAAAGAAGATGAATTGGATGCGATTCTAGAGTCGATTGAGAGGAAGAAGAAAGATTTTGGTGTGAAAGAAGAGCAAATTAAAACCGCGCAGAGATTGATTGAAGGATGTGAGAATGAGCTCAAATTGAAACGGGAGAAGTTGAAAGAGGAGACACAGAAAGTGAAAGAGTATAGTTTGCGTAACAAGCCAATGGAGGAGTGGTCCTGTAAGCTTGAATTTAAAGAGAGGGAAGTGGAACTGAAAGCCAAACAAGTAGAGTCAAAAATGGAGGAATTTAAAAAATGGGTTGAAGAACGGGGAAGGGATTTGAATTCACTCTCCTTGGAACTTAAAAAGAAAGAGATGCTACTTGAACAGCAGGCCAAAGAGCTCGAGTTGACTAAGAAACAATGTGGTGTTGGTGCTCAAGTGAAGATTGGGCCGTTGGAAAACACCCCTGCTAACATTGCCATTGTTTCTTCATCTGCAAGCGATCCATCCAACATCAATATTAGTGATGGTAGATTATATATATGTGCTAAATTATACATGCATATATGTTTTTATATCGAATTCCCTATGTTTTTGTAGCTAGATGCTTGTCCATTTTGAGTTATTTATTTTGGTTTTGTGTTTTTAGGTATTTTTGGAACAAGGGTGAAGAAAAGAAGCAAAAGAGGAAAAAGGCTAAAATGGTGAATATGCTTTGTGCAGATTAATCTACTTAGACGAAGCATTGAGTGGAGCTCAAAATGAACCAGAGAATGAGGGAATGAGCGTTACATGGATGGAAAACTCGGGATGTCTATCTTCTTGTGTTTCTTACGGTTTGTTATTCTGATTGTTGTAGGCGCTATATATGACTGTCCAAGTGCAGGAAGGTCTATATAGGGTGAAGATGCCCAGAAATTTGGAAACACTCAGGAATTCAAGTTTTGAAACCTAAGTTGCACCGTGAAGCCATGTGTGGATTTTGAGAAGTTTTCCTTCTGTTTCTGGGATTAATTAATTGGCAGTTTACACCGCACTCCTGCCGTCCAATACCTTTCTTTCTTTCCCTTTTGGCTCTGCACTACTGTTTTCTTTACTCTTTCTCTTTCTATTCTCTTCTTTCCCCCACAATTAATAGCCGCACTGCACATTAATTAGATTCTTTTTCTTTCTCTCACCCACCAGTCCACCACCAACACGCCACCCCAAAACATTATCATTCCCACTCTCTTTTCTAGCTTTCTCTTTTCTTTCCTAGCTCCTCCAGTACACAAGCCGCAGGACCCACTCTTCTCTCTCCTCACCCACCATGCCGCACTAACTTGTGCCCCCTCTTTTTTTTATTCTCTTTCTCTCACTCGTGAATTCCTTTCCCCCATTAATTTGGATCCATCTAATCCGAGGTGCGTGGTTCCTGGCCAGAGGTATATTCAAACATAACAATGCAGCATTGAATATAAGTAGTTGAATCAGTGGGTAGGCTCTTCGATCCCCAGAAGATGAAACTTGGGAGCCTGCAGATCGAAGACATATATAATTCTGAAGTATCCCACTTTCCAGCACAGCTGCAGTTTTGAAAGGGGGATGGAGATGCTGAGACCCCAAGTATGAGTGCAGACCATTGAAGCCCAATTTGGCATTCCAATTAATAGCTACCAGCATTGTAACTTTGTAAGGAATTGAGTTATGATTAGCTATGATAATCGGGGCGCTTCCTTGATTTTTATGCACAATTTATTTTGTTATTCTTCATTAGGGTAACACTTGTAATTAATCATAAGCACCCTATAAAAGCATGATTAGAAATATGGATTAGCATTCTTGGTCACTTGGTGCTTGTTGCTTGTTATGTGATGGATGGATGCGATGAATGATAGACATTGGTATATATATGCATCAGTGTCATGCATGCATATAGAAATATGTGGCATTAGGTATGGATCTGGAATTGTAAGCGGCTAAGAGCATTTGATCGAGCATGAAATATGACAAATATATGGTCATCTACTGTGACCTTAAGCAACTTTCCTAGCTAAGAAATCTGTCATATTCATGTTATGCAACAAGCATCATTGAGACATAAATGGCAAATTGAATAGTTAAAGAAACAAAAATCAAGTAAATATGACTCAAGAAACTTGTGCAAATTTTAACGTGTTCAAACATTCTTTAATGGCTTGAATTCGCTACCGCGGGTGTGACGATTAACCTGTGACAACGAACGCTTGTGCCTCGACAACGACCTTGACGTCTAATGCCCCCTTATGTCTAATAGTTGCCATTCAGTCGAGAGCGTCGGCTGGAGCGCCAGAAATCCGGCTTAATTCTGATCGGGAAGTCACTTAAAAATGATAAAAAACTGAAGGTGAAACATTAATGAAAAAAAAAGTCCACGATTACTCAATATCATTACCATATGTGGTCCCACCACTCACTTGAATTAGTCGTTGCGGGGAATATAAGAAGGCGTGAAATAGGGAGTTCGTGTTGGTATTGATTTAGACGATCGATGGTTACAATGCTACAAAAACATAACACTCTCTCATGAGCGCAATTAGCGATTAGGGTTTAGGGCTTTCTCGTTTTTTCAAAGCCTTCGGATTTTGCTTTTTCTGTCAGAGAAAACATAGTGACAATGGAGAAGATAGCATCGGATTTGAAAGTATCGGAGTTGAAGCAGAGGAGTCTAGGCAAGGCCTACGAAGCCTTGCATTCCCAAGCGTCTTCCATGCTTGTCTTCGCCATCCAATGGAAGGACCTCGAGGAACTCTTCGATTCGACCCGGAATGCGATCCGGACCCGATTCGAAGAGCTCCAGCAACGAGAGAAGCAGCTGGAAGTCAGAGTGTCAGACTTGAACTCAGAGATGGAATCTAAAAAGGACGAATTGGTTGGAATTCAGAAGTTGGTTGAAGAGAAAATACAGGAGGTTATAGGCGTAAAGAGATTGATTGGAGTAAAAGAGAGGGAGTATAGTTTGATCGAAAGCCAGATTCAAGAGCGCACGAAGAAATTGAATTCGGTTGAGACAAGTATTGAAGAGAAGTTGAATGAGGTCGAGTCTAAGGAGAGGGAACTGAACATATACCGTGAGGATATTAAGTTGAAAGTGGAGCAATTAAGTGTGATTCTTGGGGCGATTGAGCAGAAAAAAGATGAACTTGATTTGAAAGAGAAGCAAATTAAAGCGGCGGAGATAGAAATTGAAGGATGTGACAAAAGAATGAAGTCGAAAGAGGAGAGATTGAATTGGATTGCAATGAGTATCAAAGATAATTCTAAGTTGGCCAACTCTAAGGAGGAGGAAGTGAGAGTGATACAAGGATCGTTGAATGTATACCGCGAGAGTATTAAGTCGAAAGAAAGTGAATTGGATGCGATTCTAGAGTCGATTGAGGGGAAGAAGAAAGAATTTGGTGTGAAAGAAGAGCAAATTAAAACGGCGCAGAGATTGATTGAAGGGTGTGAGAAAGAGCTCAAATTGAAAGAGGAGAAGTTGCAAGAGAAAGAGTATAGTTTGCGTAATAAACCAATAATGGAGGAGTGGTCCTGTAAGCTTGAATTTAAAGAGAGGGAAGTTGAACTGAAAGACAAACAAGTAGAGTCGAAAATGGAGGAATTTAAAAAATGGGTTGAAGAACGGGACAGGGATTTGAATTCACTCTCCTCGGAACTTAAAAAGAAAGAGATGCAACTTGAACAGCAGGCCAAAGAGCTTGAGTTGGCTAAGAAACAATGTGGTGTTGGTGCTCAAGTGAAGATTGGGCCATTGGAAAACACCCCTGCTAACAATGCCATTGTTTCTTCATCCGCAAGCGATCTATCCAACATCAATATTAGTGACGGTAGAAGTCTGCAGTTGTTCGTGTATGAGCATATGAAGCGAAACGATTCAATGAGCAACAAGATCTCATCCTTTCTAGAACAAGAGTCATCAGAGCCAGCAAAATTGGTTTTGGATGGAATGCAAGGGTTTCACCCATCAAATTTGACTGTGGAGAAGGAGGAGTTTGATTTGGTCCTTATTAGAAGGACATGCATTCTTTTGTTGGAAGAGTTAAAGAGAGTCTCGCCCCAAATTAATCCAGAGGTGAGAGAAGAAGCAATGAAGTTGGCCAGTGAGTGGAAGGCTAAGATGAAAGTGGGGAGTGAAAATTGGTTGGAGATTTTGGGTTTTTTGCGGCTTGTTACTACTTATGAATTGACCTCTGCTTATGATGCAAATGAGCTTCAAAGTCTTCTTGAAATAGTTGCTCAGCACGAACAAGCAACCGAATTATCCCGGGCCCTTGGTACCACAGATAAGGCACCTGGTAAGCTTTTTTATTTTCAAAAGTATATCTGATTTATAATTTGTATAATAGGGGCTATTTCTATATTTGAGTATATGATCTTTGATAATTAAATTGGTTTCCTAATGATTAAATTATCTAGTTTTAGGGGTTATTTATGATTTTTCTTACTCTTGTTAAGTCAATAAATAGAAGTCTATATCAGCAGCAACATGCTCTCTACATGTTATAGGCCTTAGAATACTCTGGTCCTCTGCATTTTATAGAATTTCAACATTCTATAAAAAATAATCAATCCTCTTGGCTTTCCCTAATCAAGAGTGTAGAGTCTTCATTCTAAGGATAAGATTGAGCTTTTGACTATCTCATAATTTCTCTGTGCTTCACTTTCCAATAACAATAACTTTCTCTGTGCTTATTAGCTCATTACTAAACATATATTACAGAAGATTTTCATAACTCCACATTATCTCAAATTCCATTGATAGTTTATTGTACTAGTAGTGGTACCTTTGATGTGGAGTAAGTGTGATCCTGATTTTTTCATGATATAGAAGCGAAGGGATCAAGAGAAGTGAGATTCGAAAAGAAAAGTTCTGAAAATAGATGCATGTTTGGGGAGGGGGGTACAAGAAAAGTCTTTTGCATTTCAAAGCAGCTAGCACTAAGAAGTTGTTGCAAGCTATGATTTTAAACGCGCATCAAAATAGTTTACTCTTTAGGCCTCATTGATGTATTCTGCAAGATGATTTCATATTGCTCCCATTTTTGTAACTATGTTGTTTAATGTTTATTACTTATAGCATCTTTTGTTTCATGTTTTCTTCTCAGCTATCTCATAAGAATCTAAGTTGACAGATATCGTGCCCACATATATTCTTCTTTTGATACCATTTCATCCTAATCTTGATTTCCTAAATTACTGACTTTTTTTTCTTTTTACAATTGCACAGCCAACAGCAACATTTTTTGTTCTCCTGTCGAAATTGAAAAACCAGAATCTATAGTAGCCAAAAATGGCACAAATTTTTCTTCTCCAAATCTTCAGCCCACTGCCACCACTATTGATGCAAGGCATTTGCAGGGGTTTCAAAACGAGCAGTTTGGTGAAGCCTATGAATCTGGTTATTCTGCTTTAAAAGGTATGATTTATACTCTTATTGGAAAGAAGAGAGTGAATGAGGCTGTTGGATTGATTTACACCTTGAAGTTATCAGACAAGTTTCCCCCGGTACAAATCATAAAACAATATGTTGATAATGGAAAGAAGTGGTGCAGGATTAGAATCAAGAGAAAGAAATCGCTCGATGAAAAAGTATGTACCTTAATCTCTTCTTTGGACACTCAATATGTGCTTAATTCCTAAATAATTAAATCTAGAGTCTCCAATGAAAATGTACATATCTCGAAAACTTGATTTTTTTTTACCTACTTTTTCTCACAGGATAAGATTACAGACCTGCATATAGCTGATCTACGAGTTGTTATTCAGTGCATCAAAGATTACAACCTCGAGTCTGAATACCCACCTGAGGACATTGAATCACAAATAGCTATGCTGGAACTGTTTAAGAAGCGGAGACGTTTAGTGTCATCTTCTCTTGTTTTGAAGGTTGAACAACAAGAACAGCTACAAACGCAGAAAGGCTCCAACGTAAAACAGCAGCAGAAAAAGTGGAATAAACGTCCAACCAGCACATTCGCCCCCAGGTTTGATCACCAACAGCAGCGTAAAAATAAATTTCAAAGGACATCCATACTAGCTGATAGACCGTGTGAATTTCCGCCGGACTGTCCCGAATATCCGAATCCAAGTTTGTCATCTTAGACGCATGAAAATTATAAATACCATGGACATTTTGGTACTGCTGCTGCCAACAACTATGAAATTTGTGGACATCCTGTGCAGTTTGGTATTCCTGCCAATGACACTAATTATGGATACGGTGGACATCAATCGCATCCCTGCCCTCCTGGATCTTAAACATAGTCTTTGACCATTGCTAATGTGAAGTGCTAGCGTATATTGCAAATTCCTAATTTTAATTAGTCCATGGCACAAAGTTTTAGTAGATTACTTCCCTCTATAACCTACTGTACATTGGTTTTCCTATTGAAACATTCATTTTACAACTCAGACAGTATGTGTATACTTAAAATATTATTTGAATTCTTAACATTTTTGGCCGTTGTACTACCCAAAGTTGTACTCAGACATGGAAATTGCAGATGTGTTTCCGTACAAGCATCATTGTGATATACAGTATATATCGAAGCTATGACTCCTATGAGATATGAAAATCCAAAGTTTAGCCTTTTGACACATTCTCCGTGCTTGTCCATCTGATAAGAATTGAACTTCCATCGCATGTAACTTTATGCTCCAATGTTCTTTTTTGGGAACATAATATACTGTCTCAAATATCTTGATGGTAAGAAATTTACTGACTTTTATTTTTTTACTATTTTTTAAGCTCCACTCAATTTAGAGGGCGAGAAGATTAGTTCAAGAAACAATTGGTCTTCAAGACGTAGAGAGTCAACGAGCTTGTGCCACCAAGCATAAATGTTGGCATTGGGAGCCCTATTCTTCTCATCACAAATTTTGAAGCGATGTGTCATAGCCTCATAGGTCATAATTGGACGCATGAGTTAGGGGATATGAAAACCCAAAGTTTTGGTATTTTGCCTCTCTCTGCGCACACCTTTCAATTTGTCAATGTGGGAAAAAATAAACTGACTTTAGCCATTATTTTTTACTCTTTTATTTATATATTTAAGCTCCACCAATTTTGAGAAGTTAAAAGACCAGTTTACAAAACAATTTGTCTAAAGACATTGGGAGTCGACATTTAAGATTGGTGGCAACGAGTTTGTTCTTTTCCCTTGTTCTTTTTGTTGCAAGCTTCGAGGCGGTACATCATAGGCTCCAACCGGATGCCTAAGCTTGAAGATTTGAAAACTCAACCCTCACTGTGTGCTTGTCAGGGTAAGAACTTTAATCATATGTAATGTCCGACTCCGAATCTCCGAGGTTCTTTTTTGGGAACGTAATATACCGTCTTGAAGGTGTTGACGGAAAAAAATTTATTGACTTGAGTCATTATTTTTTACTTTTTTATTTCTATTTTTTAAGTTCTATTTAATTTGGAGAAGCTATAGAATACCAGTTTAAGAAAAAAATTATCTTAAAGACTTTGGAAATCGGCATTCGAGCTTAGTGGCAACGAGATTGTTCTTCTCTCTAATTTTCTCGTCGCTAACTTCGTAGCGATGTATTATAGGCACCGATCAAATGCCTATAAAGGAAAAAGATGCAGACATGCTAAGAAAAAAAGGGTTCTTGACCCATAAGGACAAAATTGGGCCAATATTTACCATTAAGGACAAGACAAAAATACGGTGCCCATCCGATTCATTAATTGACCAATTTACGTTTCCGTCCTATACATTTTACAAAAATTATGAAACTGTCACTAACAGATTTTATTGATCTCAATAAAATTTTTAAAAAATCGATACTTTCCTTGGTAAGAGGCTAACCATTGGAGATGCCCTAATAAACCAGAGAATGAGTTCATGTGATCGTTCTGGTAATAACAATTGGTAAGAGCATCTTTAGCAGACTCTCTATCTTAAAGCCTTAGCTATTTTAGAGAGCATGTTTAGCTTTTCAGCTATTTTAGCAGCTGCACCAGCTTCCTAAGTGGCTATCTATTTTAGCTTTTAGCTATATGACTCATAAATATAGAGAGCGAGACGAGGCTCTCTATTATTTTTGTTAATTTAAAACATTCATTTTTAGTTATTTTGTGTAATTATTAAATATACTTAAACTATTTTTTATTCATTAATAAAATGATTTAAATTCAATACTAGCTAAAATAGAGAGCATTGGTGCAGACGTATTTTCAAACTCGCTAGCCAAAATAACTTTTTAACTACTTTAGCTAAGATTTAGTTAAAAAATAGCTAGCATTACTAAAAATACTCTAAGTGACTTATGACTAGATAGACAATTGGAATATGTAATGGGTCCTTGTGATGACAATCTATTAGATATGATAAAGAAGCTTTTATTATTATTTTTTTTTGGACAATAAAGAAGCTTTTATTAAAGCATGGGATATGTATCCCTATTATGAACTTATCAGGACTCAATACAGATGTATGTTCTGTAAAGAATGATAAAGGAACTTTATTAAAGATGAAGTCAGGCCATTATTGGACTACCTTTATGGGAGGGGTCTAATGCTAAGCTTGATTCATGTATATAAAAGCATACCTAGCTAGTCCCTGCAATCTCTAACAACAACAACAACAACAACAACAAACGTAAAGCATAAATTCTTACCCATTGAAGAAGCTAAAAGGGTTAGAGGTACTGCAGAAGACTGGAATTTCTATTGCTGCTGCGGTATAACTATTGCTACTGCTGTCATGGACTTATCAGGTATTATTCTCATTATGATATGCTTTAGTTTCATCTTCTGCATATGTACATATATTGGATATGATTTGTGTCTATATGCTTCTGCATATGCTTAGGGCTTTCTCGTTTTTCAAAGCCTTAGGATTTTGCTTTTTCTGTCACAGAAAGCATAGTGACAATGGAGGGGATAGCATCCGATTTGAACGTATCGGAGTTGAAGCAGAGGAGTCTAGGCAAGGCCTACGAAACCTTGCATTCCCAAGCGTCTTCCATGCTCGTCTTCGCCCTTCAATGGAAGGACCTCGCGGAACACTTCGATTCGACCCGGAATGCGATCCGGACCCGATTCGAAGAGCTCCAGGAACGAGAGAAGCAGCTGGAAGTCAGAGTGTCAAACTTGAACTCAGAGATGGAATCTAAAAAGGACGAATTGGTTGGAATTCAGAAGTTGATTGATGAGAAAATGCAGGAGGTTATAGGCTTAAAGAGATTGATTGGAGTAAAAGAGAGGGAGTATAGTTTGATCGGAAGCCAGATTCAAGAGCGCACGAAGAAATTGAATTCGGTTGAGACAAGTATTGAAGAGAAGTTGAAAGAGGGGGAGTCTAAGGAGAAGGAACTGAACAAGTACCGTGGGGATATTAAGTTGAAAGTGGAGCAATTAAGTGTGATTCTTGGGGCGATTGAGCAGCGCAAAGATGAACTTGATTTGAAAGAGAAGCAAATTAAAGCTGCGGAGATAGAAATTGAGGAATGTGACAGAAGAATGAAGTCGAAAGAGGAGAGATTGAATTGGATTGAGAAGAGTATCACAGAGAATTCCAAGTTGGCCAACTCTAAGGAGAAGGAAGTGAGAGTGATACAAGGATCGTTGAATGTATACCGCGAGAGTATTAAGTCGAAAGAGAGTGAATTAGATGCGATTCTCGAATCAATTGAGGGGAAGAAGAAAGAATTTGATGTGAAAGAAGAGCAAATTAAAACGGCGCAGAGATTGATTGAAGGGTGTGAGAAAGAGCTCAAATTGAAAGAGGACAAGTTGCAAGAGAAAGAGTATAGTTTGCGTAATAAACCAATAATGGAGGAGTGGTCCTGTAATCTTGAATTTAAAGAGAGGGAAGTTGAACTGAAAGCCAAACAAGTAGAGTCGAAAATGGAGGAATTTAAAAAATGGGTTGAAGAACGCGGAAGGGATTTGAATTCACTCTCCTCGGAACTTAAAAAGAAAGAGATGCAACTTGAACAGCAGGCCAAAGAGATTGAGTTGACTAAGAAACAATGTGATGTTGGTGCTCAAGTGAAGATTGGGCCAGTGGAAAACACCCCTGCTAACAATGCCATTGTTTTTTCATCCGCAAACAATCAATCCAACATCAATATTAGTGATGGTAGAAGTCTGCAGTTGTTCATGTATGAGCATATGAAGCGAAACGATTCAATGAGCAACAAGATCTCATCCTTTCTCAAACAAGAGTCATCAAAGCCAGCAAAATTGGTTTTGGATGCAATGCAAGGGTTTCACCCTTCAAATTTGACTGTGGAGAACAAGGAGTTTGATTTGGTCCTTTTTAGAAGGACATGCATTCTTTTGTTGGAAGAGTTAAAGAGAGTCTCGCCCCAAATTAATCCGGAGGTGAGAGAAGAAGTAATGAAGTTGGCCAGTGATTGGAAGGCTAAGATGAAAGTGGGGAGTGAGAATTGGTTGGAGATTTTGGGTTTTTTGCGGCTTGTTACTACTTATGAATTGACCTCTGCTTATGATGCAAATGAGCTTCAAAGTCTTCTTGAAATAGTTGCTCAGCACGAACAAGCAACCGAATTATCCCAGTCCCTTGGTACCACAGATAAGGCACCTGGTAAGCTCTTTTATTTTCAAAAGTATATCTGATTTATAATTTGTATAATAGGGGCTATTTCTATATTTGAGTATATGATCTTTGATAATTAAATTGGTTTCCTAATTAATGATTAAATTATCTAGTTTAGAGGTTATTTATGATTTTTCTTACTCTAGTTAAGTCGATAAATAGAAGTCTATATCAGCAGCAACATGCTCTCCGCTCTCTACATGTTAAGGGATGGGTTAATGAAAGAAGAAAAAGATCACTTCATATGTTATTGAAGTAAAGTTCACTTTACAATCTTTCTTGCAAAATTCCTTGTTTTCTATAACATGTTGTAGGCCTTAATTAGAATACTCCGGTCCTCTGCATTTTATAGAATTTTAACATTCTATAAACGTTAACCCTCTTTAATTGGTTAAGTGTGGTCCAACTTTTCCCTTCTTAGGCCAAGTTTGGATATCAGGACAAATTCAAAATTCATCAATCCTCTTGGCTTTCCCTGATCAAGAGTGTAGAGCCTTCATTGATTCATTCTAAGGATAAGATTGAGCTTTTGGCTATCTCATACTTTCTCTGTGCTTCACTTTCCAATAACAATAATTTTCTCTGTGCTTATTAGCTCATTACTAAACACATATTGCAGAAGATTTTCATAACTCCACATTATCTTTGAAATTCCATTAACCTTTTCTTTCTCTGCTCCATTTATAGTTTATTGTACTAGTAGTGGTACCTTTGATGTGGAGTAAAGGGTGATCCTGATTTCTTTTCATGATATAGAAGCGAAGGGAGAGAAGTGAGATTCGAAAAGAAAAGTTCTGAAAACAGATGCATGTTTGAGAAAAGACTTTTGCATTTCAGAGCAGCACTATAGAATACTTATTCTACTATAAGAAGTTGTTGCAAGCTATGATTTTGCTCTTTAGGCCTCATTGACATATTCTGCAAGATGATTTCATATTGCCCCCCATTTTTGTAACTATATATGTTGTTTAAGGTTTATTAGTTATAGCATCTTTTGTTTCATGTTTTCTTCTCAGCTATCTCATAAGAATCTAAGTTGACAGATATCGATCGTGCCCGCATATATTCTTCTTTTGATACCATTTCATCCTAGATCTTGATATCCTAAATTACTGACTTTTTTTTCTTCTTACAATTGCACAGCCAACAGCAACATTTGTTCTCCTGTCAAAATTGAAAAACCAGAATCTCTAGAAGCCAAAAATGGCACAACTTTTTCTTCGCCAAATCTTCATCAGCCCACTGCCACCACTATTGATGCAAGGCAATTGCAGGGGTTTCAAAACGAGCAGTTTGGTGAAGCCTGTGAATCTGCTTATTCTGCTTTAAAAGGTATTATTTATGCTCTTATTGGAAAGAGGAGAGTGAATGAGGCTGTTGGATTGATTTACACCTTGAAGTTATCAGACAAGTTTCCCCCGGTACAAATCATAAAACAATATGTTGATAATGGAAAGAAGTGGTGCAGGATTAGAATCCAGAGAAAGAAATCGCTCGATGAAAAAGTACGTACCTTAATCTCTTCTTTGGACACTCAATATGTGCTTCCTAAATAATTAAATCTAGAGTCTCCATTGAAAATGTACATATCTCGAAAACTTGATTTTTTTTTTACCTACTTTTTCTCACAGGATAAGATTACAGACCTGCATATAGCTGATCTACGAGTTGTTATTCAGTGCATCAAAGATTACAACCTCGAGTCTGAATACCCCCCTGAGGACATTGAATCACAAATAGCTATGCTTGAACTGTTTAAGAAGCGGAGACGTTTAGTGTCATCTTCTCTTGTTTTGAAGGTTGAACAACAAGAACAGCTACAAGCGCAGAAAGCCTCCAAGGTAAAACAACAGCACAGAAAATGGAATAAACGTTCAACCAGCACATTCGCCCCCAGGTTTGATCACCAACAGCAGCGTAAAAATAAATTTCAAAGGACATCCATACTAGCTGATAGACCGTGTGAATTGCCCCTGGACTGTCCTGAAAATCCGAATCCAAGTTCGTCATCTTGGACGCATGAAAATTATAAATACCATGGACATTTTGGTACTGCTGCTGCCAACAACTATGAAATTTGTGGACATCCTGTGCAGTTTGGTATTCCTGCCAATGGCACTAATTATGGATACGGTGGACATCAATCGCATCCCTGCCCTCCTGGATCTTAAACCTAGTCTTTGACCATTGCTAATGTGAAGTGCTAGTGTATATTGCAAATTCCTAATTTTAATTAGTCCATGGCACAAAGTTTTAGTAGATTACTTCCCTCTTATAACCTACTGTACATTGGTTTTCCTATTGAAACATTCATTTTATAACTCTGACAGTATGTGTGTACTTAAAATATTATTTGAATTCTTAACATTTTTGGCCGTTGTACTACGGTCCCAAAGTTGTACTCAGACATGGAAATTGCAGATGTGTTTCCGTATAAGCATCATTGCGATATACGGTATATATCGTAGCTATGAGATATGAAGACCCAAAGTTTGGCTTTTTGACACCCTCTCCGTGCTTGTCCATCTGATAAGAATTGAACTTCCATCGTATCTAACTTTATGCTCCAATGTTTTTTTTTTTGAAAACATAATATACTGTCTCAAATATCTTGACAGTAAGAAATTTACTGACTTTTATTTTTTTACTATTTTTTAAGCTCCACTTAATTTAGAGGGCGAGAAGATTAGTTCAAGAAACAATTGGTCTTCAAGACGTTGAGAGTCAACATTTATATTTGGTGGCAACGAGCTTGTGCCACCAAGCATAAATGTTGGCATTGGGAGTCCTATTCTTCTCGTCACAAATTTTGAAGCGGTGTGTCATAGCCTCATAGGTCATAATTGGACGCTTGAGTTAGGGGATATGAAAACCCAAAGTTTTGGTATTTAATTTGCCTCTCTTTGCCCACACCTTTCAATTTGTCAATGTGGCAAAAAATAAATTGACTTTAGCCATTATTTTTTACACTTTTATTTATATTTTTAAGCTCCACCAATTTTGAGAAGTTAGAAGACCAGTTTACAGAACCATTTGTCTAAAGACATTGAGAGTTGACATTTAAGATTGGTGGCAACGAGCTTGTTCTTTTCTCTTGTTCTTCTTGTTGCAAGCTTCGAGGCAGTGCCTCATTGGCTCCAACCAGACTTGTAAGAATTTTAATCATATGTAATGTCCGACTCCGATGTTCTTTTTTGGGAACGTAATATACCATCCTGAAGATGTTGACGGAAACAAATTTACTGACTTGAGTCATTATTTTTTATTTTTTTATTTCTATTTTTTAAGCTCAACTTAATTTAGAGAAGTTAGAAGACGAGTTTATGAAAAAAATTATCTTAAAGAAATTGGAAATCTGCATTCGAGTTTAGTGGTAACGAGCTTGTTCTTCTCTCTAGTTTTTCTGGTCGCAGATGCCAATCGAATGCCTATAAATGAAAAAGATGCAGACATGCCAAAAAAAAAAACGAAAAAGGATGCAGATGTTTGACACGTAGGCAATCTGCATGCTTGCGTGGTGCCAATCAAAACCTCCTGTAGTCCTGTCTGAAATGAAATGACGCCTTCCTTCTATACATGGTAACCAAAACGTCCTCTGTTAACTTGTCAAGAAAGGTTTTTGAAAATCAAACCCAACAAATAATCAAACGCTCTCTATTCTCTCTCTTCACATTTTGCTTTCACTCTCACAATTTCACATTCTCCGCCGCCACCACCACCACCACTTCCGTACAGTACTTTGGGTTTTAGGGTTTTTCAGACGAGCTTCATACAATGGAGAATATGGAGAATACACCCCCGGAATTGAAAGAGTTGGAGGCGAAACAGAGGAGTCTGGGTAGAGTCTACGAGTCCTTGAATGTCCAAGCTTCTTCAATCCTCCTCTTCACTATGCAGTGGAAGGAGCTTGAAGACCATATTGAGTCGACCCGGAACTCGCTCCAGACCCGGTTCGGAGAGCTAGAGGCACGCTTGAAGGAAGTCGAGGAGTTGGAAGCCAAAGAGTTGAGCTTCAAGTCAGAAATGGAGTCCAAAGCCAAGGAATTGCGAGAAATCGAGGAGAAGACAGAACAGAAGCGACGAGAGTTTGAACAAGGTAAGAGCCAGTACTTGAGTTCCATTAACTCGTTGATTGAAGAAAATAACAAAGAGCTTAAAATTAGAGAGAATAAGTGCTCCGATGTTGAGAAATTGATTAAAGAGCGCTCTAGAAAATTGAATTGGGTTGAGAAAAGAGTAGAGGATAAGTTAAAAGAGGTTGAGTCTAAGGAGAGGGAAGTCAAACAGGCTCACAATGTGTTAATAGAGTACTCTGAGGCCATTGAAGTGGAAGAGAAGAAGCTAGATAATGTTAGGGGGTTGATTGGGGATAAAAGGAAAGAAATTGAAGATTGTGACAGTCAATTGGAGTCGAAAGAGGAGAGACTAAGCTTGATTGAGGAAGTGATAGTTAATTGCGATAAAATACTCAATTGGAAAGAGAAAATAATTAGTGTACTGGATTTGAAATTGAAAGATTTCTCTTTGCTGAAGAAATCAATGGAGGAGTGGTCCTGCAAGGTTGAAGTGAAGGAGAGGGAGCTTGAAGGATGGGTTGCTAAGCTAGAATCGAAAGAGAAACAAGTTGAATCGAAAGTTGAGGAGCTTAAATTGATTCATAACAATTTCCTCAATGAGGTTCAGTTGAAGGAAAGACAGCTAGATTCACTTGAAAAATTGTTACTAGAACGTGAGAAGGATATGCATTCACTCCAGAAGTCAGTACAAGAATGTTCCCAGGGAAGTGAGATCACTAGGGATGGAAGAGGTTTACAGCAGTTCATGGACGAGCATTTGAAGAGAATTGATTCCATGGGTACCAAACTTTCAGCTATTCTTGAAGAGTCTTCAGACCCCGCGAAATTGGTTTTGGATGCAATGCAGGGGTTTTACCCGGACAACAGAGAGTTGGATTTTGAATTGAGAGTTAGAAGAAGAAGTTGTTGTTTTTTGTTAAAGGAGTTGAAGAAAATCTCCCCACAAATTAATCCTGAGGTGAGAGAGGAGGCAACAAAACTGGCTGCTAATTGGAAGGCCAAGATGACAGTGGTGAGTGACAATGACTTGGAGGTTTTGGGTTTCTTGCGGCTTCTTACTGCTTATGATTTGACTTCTATTTATGATGCGAAGGAGCTTAAAGGGCTTCTTTCTATTGTTTCCCATGGTCAACAAGCAGCTCAAATAGGCCAGGCCCTTGGTATTACAGGACGTGGTAAGCTCCTTTTACTTTTTTATATGCTTTTCAATTTGCTTATTCATATCTATATCTGAAATTTTTTTTTAATATCACTCTCTGTTTGTTTTTGAATACACTTTTCCCAAATCGACTGCCTGTAACATGATTTTCTGATTGAATTCTCAACTTTTATGACTCTTTTTGGTTATATATCATATTGCTTACCCTTGTTAAGTTGATAAATTGACATCTATATCAGCATTCAGCAGCAACAATGCCCTTTACATGTTATGAGATGGGATAGGGCTCTAAATCTTTCTCAGTTTACAACATTTTTATAGAGCAAACCATTATTTTATGTTTTCAGAGAACAAAATTTTTCCCATTTTGCTGGCCTGAAATTCAAAACATTTTTGTTTGTCCTTATTTTATGACTTGTTTGAGTCTTGTAGCATCTCTTGTTGCATCTCTTCAAAGTTCACTAGACCCTGCAAAACTCGTGTTGGATTGGATGCAAAGTAATTTTTCACAATACTGGACAAAAGGTGATGTTGGTCTCGAAGCAACTTTGATCAAAACCTACATTTCCATATTAGAGCAGCTAATGAGACTCATACCGCATGTCGGACCTCATGTGAAAGAGGATGCAATGAAGTTGGCAGTCCAATGGAAAGCAAAAATGAGAGCTGACGCTGAAAACGCCTTAGAGATTTTTGGCTTTTTGCACTTTATAGCTACATATGGGTTGGTTTATACTCTAAATGTTGATGAGATTGTAAATCTTCTTGGGATGATTTCACAGCATAAACAGACTCTAGAATTCTGTCAGACACTTGGTTCTGCTGATAAGATCCCTGGTAAGTTCTTGACATTGTCTTTCATGCTGCGCTGTTTGTTTTGACTGTATGTGTTTGTAACTATGAGTGTGTCCTAGATGCCATGTCCATTTTCTTAGGGCGATTGTTATCTTTGTGCTGGTTATATACTGCCATCTTGAGCATATGGGTAAACATTAGCAAATGACTTGAAGATTTATGCTTGAGAAACCCAACGTAGTTAATTATTTGGAAATATACAATGAAGTCAAGTCAATAAGAGATTTTTTACAGGATGATTTTATAGGGATTTATTGTATATTGTAAAATATTGTAAATGTGGTTTGGTTTCTCAGTGAATTTGTGATTGGTTTGATATCTAGTTTGCTGGGAACGGGAGTGTTTCATGTTAATGTGTTTTTGCCTCAACGATGTTCTTTGTTTTCCTGCAGGGTATTGTTGTGTTCAGTCTTCTTCCTTTTCATCTTGAATATGTTTTTTTTCTTAAAGACTTTTCCAACATTTACATTCTTTGAGCTCGGTGATGATTCTTTGTAATTCTTATTTTGAAACTTCTCTAGGGCAGTTTGATGTATCCTTCAATTTTGTTTTACACATAGCAGAGTTTATCCGCATTCTTGTTGAAAGGAAGCAGCTAATGGAGGCCGTTGGATTGATTTGTACCTTCAAGTTAATGAACAAGTTCCCTCCAGTACCACTCTTAAAAGAATATGTGGAGGAAAAGATGAAGTGTTGCAGTAATGGTTACAGGAAAAAGAAATTACATGATGAAAAGGTACCTTAGCTCTTCTTTGGATTGTCCAATATGTGCTTCTTAATATATGGTAAAATCTAGGACAATCCTTAATGTTGATATACATTTATCAAGGCTTACTTATGCTCACAGGTTAAGGTTGTGGACCAACACATAACTGATCTAAGAGCTGTCATTAATCTCATCAAAGACTACAACCTGGAATCGGAATATCCATCCTCGAACATTGAAATGGAAATAACTCAACTGGAGAAAGTAAAGGAGAACTGGAGAATAGTTCAGTCGGAGAGTTTGGATAAAGAGCAGAAAAGAGGAACCAAACGTAGCAGCAGCACTCCTCCCACTAAGTTTGAACCACGACAGCAGCCCAATAAATCTCAACGGACAGCTGTAGCAGCTCCTAGGCCTCATCCATTGCAAATTCACACCCCGGTCTATCTGCAGTCAAATTTTTCACCTTTGCTGTTACACTCTAGGCAGTTTGGTGCCATTCAGAATGCTGGAATACTCCCTATCCCTATTTATCGTCCTAATTTACCCCCATGGAACCGCCTCCACAACTTTGGCTGGCTACCACAACGTTGGTAGTCAGCCAGCCTTCCTTCTTTTCTGAGTTGCAATACTCTTTTTCGTACATCCATCTTGGAGAAGAACAGGTATTGGAGTGGATTTATTTCAGGAACCCTTGACATAGATGGATCAGTACTTGTTTTGGAAACTTTGATACACATATTTGTTGGAACCATGTGGACTTTTCACAATCTATAATTAAGTAAATAACATTGATGAATGTTTAGACACTAGACAATAAGAATGATGTATAATGGGATCCATGTGATTGTGGAAACAATACAGATCCATGTTGGGAAATTCTGTGAAGCCCCGAACACTTAGTGTTCGGGCACGTGTCAGCCATCCAACCTCCCCCCTGCAAATGCATCCCCACCCTTCCTAAGTATGGGCATCCACAAGTGTCAGATTAGTTTATGTAATCTGTTCATGATATGATAAGCTAAAGGAACTTTATTAAAGATGAAGTCAGTAACCAATAGACTACCATCATGGGAGGAGTCTAAAAGGCTGAGCTTTATTCATATATATAAAGGCATTACTAGTCCCTGCACTCTCTACGACAAGCATAAGTCTTTTTCCATTGAAAGAGCTGACAGCTAGAGAATTGCAGAAGACTGGTATACTATTTTGCTGCTACTGCTGTCATGGATATATCAGGTAATGTATTCAACTGATATGTCCTTTATGTCTCTTATATTTCATATGTATACATACAGCAGATGATGTTTTGTGTCTATGAGTTCATGATGTGATCTTGTGATTTAAGTTTATATATATGTCTACCAATGCTCACTTTTAACAGTGATCGTTTGAACGATTATAGGATTCTAGGTTAGTAATTTTATTGTTGATTGCAGTATAGAGATGATATTCTGTGGCAGTTCATGCTCTTCTACTATATTTTGTTGGCAGATGAGTCATGGTTAAAATCGAATGCCTTTGCTAGTTTAATGAGGGAAATTCTGCCATGCACCGAACACTAAGTGTTCGGGCACGTGGCAGGCATCCAACCCACCCCCACCCCACCAGCCCCCCCCTGCAAATGCATCCCCACCCTCCCCCCTCCCTCTCCCGCGTACTGAAGGAGTACCTGTTTAATGAAATTTAAAGGCTTTTTCTAATTTGATGCAAATTGAATGCCTTTTTCGATTTTGATGCCAAATCTTCATTTTCAGTATGCAGTAGTAGTCAGGCTGGTATTTTCACTGTGTACCGCAATTGGCTATAGTAGGAGCCAATAAAAGCCTGAGCTGCCAGTTTAGCACCAGCTTATTTCACCTTGAAAAATTGTAAAAGATTTTCTTTTTTGGTAAAGGTAAATAGGAAGATGTGAATGGGATAAAATTTGGAGATAAGGTTTTATTTATTGTTAACAAATGTCATCATGTAATTAGAGCTGTGAGTCGTGTCGTGTCGGGTTCGGGTCGTGTCAAGGTATAAATGTGTTGGAAACTTGGAATATATAAACTCAAACCCGACCCATTTAATAAACGTGCCAGAGAATCTAAACCCAAACACAACCCATTTATTAAATGGGTTACCCGACCCAACCCGTATAACTCATTTAGTAAAATAGTTGTGCCAAAATAAATAATAATTGATCTATTTCACACATATAAAAGAGTTTGGTCGACTCATTTAACTAATTTTAGGTTATAAAATGCACGACATATGATTTAACAAGAATTAAAACTATAGTTTTTTGTGTATGAATTACACTAAGCATAAAAAATATCATACAAGCATATAAACAGTTGAAATTTCTTGAATTTTGACTTAATATAATAAAATAAACGGGTTACGCGGGTGATTTGCGAGTTGGCGGGTTGACCATAAACCCACCGTTTATTAAACGTGTCTTGGTGGGTTGACCCGCAAATGACACATTTTTTAATCGTGCAGATTTCAAGTCGTGTTATCAAGTCGTGTCAAAATTGACAGCCCTACATGTAATAGCCAACCTCACATCACAAATATGGGTAATAAACATAAGTAGTAATTGTGGTTGGCACAAATTTAACTAAGATTTTTGCTACGAATCGTAACTTATGATACACGTTGTGAGGCAACGCCGCAACGGTCATTTGCTTTTGAATTTTAAGATTTAGAATTATTTGTTAAACTGTTCACTTATTTACAAATGATCTGTAAAAGTTAATTTAGAGATTTAACAATTCGAACAAAAAATTTAGAAAGGTTGTGGAAAGGTAAATAACATTTCTCTTCATTCAATATGGATATTAACACTATAATTTAATTTTAAACGTACATATAAGTTAGTTTCGTTAGATTAATTTTCATTGTCTTCTCAAAAAGGAAGATAAACTATTTTCATGCTTTTACCAAGAAAAAGAAAAAAAAACTAGTTTCATTCAAATTATTACACACCCAACCTTGATTTTAGATATCTAAATTTTTTTTTTTTTTTTTTTGGCTAATAGATATCTAAAAATTCTAAACACACAAAACTGTGTGAGCTCATTTTAGTTCTAATCAAGTTCTAACAGCAAAATTACGCCTAATCTTTCTCAGTTTGATAAAGGTGAAGATCCAGATGTTTGACACGTGGCAATCTGCATGCTTGCGTGGTCCCCATCAAAACTTTCTGTTAAACCTGATGCGACGTCTTGTTTGTTTCTCTTCTCCTCTGTTAACTTGTCAAGGAGGTCTTGAAAAAAATCAACCCCCCAACAGAATCTCCCTGGTGCCGATTGGACGTCTACTGTTCTCCACAAGCCATTTTTGTTTTTATTAGGGTCTGTCTCTCTCTCTTCAACTCTCACTCTCTCTCTCTCACTCTCAACAACCGCCACCACCGTACAGTTTAGGGTTTTCCGAGAAGCTGCGTATACAATATGGAGAATACGGCAACGGAATTGAAAGAATCAGAGGCGAGACAGAGGAGCCTAGGCACAGCCTTCGAGTCCTTGAATGCCCAAGCCTCTTCCATCCTGCTCTTCACTATGGAGTGGAAGGAGCTTGAGGATCACTTCGAGTCGACCCGGAACTCGCTCCGGACCCGGTTCGAAGAGCTCCAGGAACGCGTGAAGGGAGTCGCGGAGTTGGAAGCCAAGGAATTGAGCTTCAAGTCAGAAATGGAGTCCAAAGCCAAGGAATTGGGAGAAATCCAGGAGTTGATAGAACAGAAGCGGCAAGAGGCTGAACAAGGTAAGAGTTACTTGCGATCTATTGAGTCTTTGATTGAAGAAAATAACGAAGAGCTTAAAATTAAAGAGAATCGGTACTCCGATGTTGAGAAATCGATTAGGGTGAAGGAGAGAGAATTGGAGGAAATAGATAAACGTGTTAAAGAGCGCTCTAGGAAATTGAATTGGGTTGAGAAAAGAGAAGAGGTTATGTTGAAAGAGGTCGAGTCTACGGAGAGGAAAGTCAAACGGGCTAAGGATGTGTTGATAGGGTACTCTAAGGACATTGAATTGGAAGAGAAAAGATTAAATAATATTAGAGGGTTGATTGAGGAGAAACGGAAAGAACTTGATTTGAAGGAAGATCAAATGATGATGGCGCAAAGTTCCATTGGAGATTGTGACGGCGAATTGAAGGGGAAAGAGGAGAGACTGAGATTGATTGAGGAATCAATAGCTAATTGCTCTAAAACACTCCAGTTGAAAGAGGAACTAATTAGTGCAGTGGATTTGAAATCGAAAGATTTCTCTTTGCTGAAGAAATCAATGGAGGATTGGTCCTGTAAGCTTGAAGTGAAGGAGAGGGAGCTTGAAGGATGGGTTGCTAAGCTAGAATCAAAAGAGAAACAAGTCGAATCAAAGGTTCAGGAGCTTAATTTGATTCATAACGAATTCCTCGATGAGGTTCAGTTGAAAGAGAAACATCTTGATTCACTTGAAAAATTGTTCCTAGCATGGGAGAAGGATTTGCATTTACTCCAGAAGTCAGTACAAGAATGTTCCCAGGGAAGTGAGATCACTATGGATGGAAGAGGATTGCAACAGTTCATGGAGGAGCATTTGAAGAGAATTGATTCCATGGGTACTGAACTGTCAGCTATTCTTAAAGAGTCTTCAGACCCCGCGAAATTGGTTTTGGATGCAATGCAGGGGTTTTACCCGGACAACAGGGAATTAAATTTTGAATTGAGAGTTAGAAGAAGAAGTTGTTGTCTTTTGTTAGAGGAGTTGAAGAGAATTTCCCCACAAATTAATCCTGAGGTGAGAGAGGAGGCAACAAAACTGGCTGCTAATTGGAAGGCCAAGATGACAGTGGCGAGTGACAATGACTCGGAGGTTTTGGGTTTCTTGCGGCTTCTTATTGCTTATGATTTGACATCTGTTTATGATGCGAAGGAGCTTAAAAGGCTTCTTTCTAGTGTTTCCCATGGTCAACAATCAGCTCAAATAGACCAGGCCCTTGGTATTACAGCACCTGGTAAGCTCCTTTTACTTTTACAGCTCAAGAGTTGAACCTAATAGCTATGCCTACCCCCACCCTGCACCTTACCACTCTATTGAAAAGCACAAAGGGGCACATAATGCTACAAATATCTTTTGATATGTTAACCTCGCATATATTCACGCACTAACCTATCTACCGACCTTTATTTTGTTTCTTAAAATTGCATAGGGAGCTGCATCATTTGTTCCCCTCTCAATATTGAGGAACCAGAATCGTCTATGGCCAACAATGCAGCAACTATTTCTTCTCCTAATCCTCAACCAAGTGCCATCACAGATGCAAGGGATTCACCGGGGTTTATAAATGAGACTTTAAGTTGGAATTCAGATACAATACAAAATGAAATGGTGGCTTCTGTTCAATCGGCACCAGACCCAGAAAAACTTGTGTTGAAGATTATGCAAAATTCTCTTATCAACCACTGGAAAAGTGGAGAAGCTAGTTTAAAAAAAAGTGTCATGTCGTGTAACATTTCTCTATTGGAGGTGCTAATGAGAGTCTCACCACAAGTTGGATCTCACGTGAAAGAAGATGCCAGAAAGCTAGTACTCCAATGGAAAGCAAAAATTAGAGCCGATACTGAACATTTATTGGAGATTGTGGGGTTTATGCTGTTTATTACTGCATATGGATTGCTTCCTACACTAAATGGAGATGAGATTGTAAAGATTCTTGAGAGGCTTTCTCAGAATAAAGCAGCTCTAGAATCATGTCAGATGCATGGTTTTCCAGATAAGATCCTTGGTAAGCTTCTCGGAAATTGACTTTTTTAGTGTCGTGTTTGCATTCCGCTGACCATTACTTTTATTTATTTCTTGTTATGCTATTTCTGCTTTCTGCAATTTACACTATTGGAGTTGTAAGTATGAGTGTCCTAGATGCCATTGTCATAGGGTTATATATATCTTTGAGTTGGTTATGCACTGCCTTCAGGAGCTAATGGGATGGATATTAGAAAATGGCTTGACTAATGAATTAGAAACCTAAGATGAACTCCATGATACAAGGTAAGGTATTACGAATATGTTATGAAGTTGAGTAAGAGATTGTTTACATACGTGTTCTGTTGGGATTTTGTTATAGTGTGAGTTGACATTTTATAAGGTGTGGTTTAAACATTCCGAGGAGTGCTAACAGATGCACTAGTATTCGCCCAATCAGTCGATAGCCCCTCTGATTGAAAGCCCTTTCCAGTGTCACGTTACATCTTTTTTTTACTTGAGATTGTCAGCAAACTGAACTTCAATAAAAATGTCTAGCAAACTTCGTTTTCAATAAAAAAATTTGGAAAGGTTTGAGCCTTCTTCATCTTAATATAGTAATTCTTATTTCACCAAGATGTCTCTAGTTGGCTGTTGGTAAGTTTTTACACAGATGTCATTAGTATGATATTTAGTTTGTCCACAATAGTTGTTCTCTCCTAGCTAGGAGATGTGAGTTTGTTGAAATCTTGTTTTTGCATCACCGGCATTCTGACTGTTCCTTTGATAACTATGGTTGTGCTCTGAGTTCTTCTTTTTAATCTTATATATGATTCTTTTGTTAATAATGCATTTGCTGATAGTAATGTGTTTAAGTTCAGGCTACAATTCTCGTTTTGAACTTCTTTGCAGCAGTCTGATGAATCATAAAATTTTATTTTTATACATGTAGCTGTCTTTATTCAGACACTTGTGGAAAGGAAGCAACTCTTTCAGGCTCTAGGATTTATTTTTGCTTTCAAGTTACTTGACAAGTTCCCTCCAGTACAAATCTTAAAAGAATATGTGAAGGATGTAATGAAGTGTTGGACTGAAACTTTGAAGAGAAAGAAATCAGTTGATGAAAAGGTATCTCAACTCTTCTTTGACACCCCATACCTGCTTCTGTTTTATCTGTTTTTTTTTTGGCCTGAATAGCTGCTACTTCTATAGTTGAATCTAGTACAATCCTCAAATGTAAATGGACATACATTAATCAGGGCCTACTTTTGTACACAGGTTGAGTTTGTAGACGGCCAAATAGCTGATCTAAGAGCTGTGTTTCGATGCATCAAAGAATACAACCTCGATTCTGAATACCCATCCACGGATATTGCAGTAGAAATCGTTGAGCTGGAAAAACTAAAAGAGATTTGGAGAGGTTCCGCAGAATGTTTTGCCTCTATCACTAGACAACAAGAGCAGAGTCGAGGGAAGAAACGTAGTAGCATCACTTCTGCCCCCACGTTTCAACAAGGACAACAGCAGAAAAGTAAATTCCATCGGACCACTGAAACAGCTCCTAGTCCCTATAGATCTCCAATTTTCACCCCTGTGCTTCTGCAGTCAGGATCATCATCTTTGGCGTATGGAAAGCATGGACAGCAAGGGCAGTTTGGTAATATGGCTGCCAAGTCCAGTGAAGTTGATAGATCGTCATCTTTGGCGTATGAAATTCATGGACACCGTGGGCAGTTTGGTAATATGGCTGCCAACTCCAGTGAAGTTAATAGATCTTCATCTTTGGCGTATGAAATTCATGGACACCGTGGGCAGTTTGGTAATATCACTAATATGGCTGCCAACTCCATTGAAGTTGATCCTTGTTTTGGTGCCATAGATGAAGTTGATCCTCATTTTCGTGCCGTAGAGAATGCTGGAGTACATAATGTCTTTAACTCTCATCCATTCATGCCCTTTCCTCGTCGTGATGGCCCTTATTAAATCTAGTATTAACCTGCGAGACATGCTGATCATGAAGGGCCAGGTATGCTGCAACTCCAAAACCCAGTCCCAGTGCATTTTGCTGATTTTGGTCCATCCTTGTACAGCATCCTTGAAGCACCATGTAATTTTACTTATGTCACAACTGTGCCAAGTAGCACGGCCTTCTTTTCTTAGTTGCATTAGTTGCTTTCTTTTAGTAGGAGAAGCACCTACTTTGGCCGACTGTATTGTCAAAGTCAATAGGAGTACTTGACATAGTGTTAATAGGTTGGTTTTAGCTTGTTATATGACTGCGGTAAAAAAAAATGTCGATTACAATCTAGTAATGGGATTGGTTTTAGCCTCATTGTTGCACTTGAAGCCTCTGTTGTTATATATGGTTGACCATGATTGCACTGATGTAGAATATAATGTTGAGGCCAGAAACTGTAGTAAAATAAACTTTTATGGAGAGATTATTCTCTTTTTTTTTTTTTACCTATGTTTTTTTTTCTCCAACTTGTATTCTTTTTTGGGTAATTAGAATATAATAGGAATAAATAAATCTATAATTTTATGATGAAGCTCGAAGAGATGTGAACCTGATCATTCATCATAAAGATATGTGAATGAGAAAAAGTTATAAATATGAACTTAAACAATACAATTGAATATTGGATTTCCTTATCCACAGGAGTCACAGAAATGCTTTGACTATAGTCCAAATCATTCTGACCAAAACATGAGTCGAGATATCAAGAAGGGATATTAAATTAGCGTCATAATCTGCTAATGGGGGTTGTTTGTCTATGACTATATCTATCTGATACGTTAAACACTTTCTTTGTGTAACTGTGTTTGGGTTTCGAGAAATAATGTAGAAGAAGATAGGCTCCGATCGATTTACAAGAATGAGGCAGAGGAGTCTGGGCAGGGTGCATGAGAGCTTGCTGGCTCAAGCTTCGTCCATCCTCCTCTTCAGTCTTCACTCTGGAGTGGAAGGATCTCGAGGAACACTTTGACTCGACCTGAAACTCGCTCCATCCCCAATTCGAAGAGCCACAGACCACCCGGATGACAATCGGCGTTCAAGAGGAGCAGTTGGCCTGGAAGCCAGCAGGGAGTTGAAGCTGAAGTCCGAGACGTAATCCAAGGCCAAGGAATTGCATAGCATTGAGGAGACATCACAATGTAACTAGCAATGCTGCCCATCTCTCTCTGATCACATGAGCATTCTACAAAAACTGAAAATGTGCTTTGTAATTTTCGGAAGTTTGGGAGCATTGTCAAAATGCATCGGGTATGGCCATATGGGAGATCAGAAGAATTAAGAAAAAGAAAAATAGTGTGCGAGAGAGGAAAAATAATATGGAGATATATATGTGTGTGTGTGTAGAGATAGAGAGAGTACCCTAAACCTTAGCCAGTGCATCTGCTTGGAGGGTAGGGAAGCAATGCTTCAGGTAATGGGGGTTTCTGGTTGCTGCATTCAAAGGGTGTGAATAAGCCAATATGGCTTTGTTGATACATGAATGCAAAGGTTGTGAGTCGAGCAAATGCAAGAAGACAATAGGAGACGAATTAGAATTGGGACCAAAACAATTACAAATTAACAAAGGAAGAGAAGATAAAGGTGACAGGGTCACAACAATAGGAGACGAATTCAGCTGTTATGTTATATGACTAAGATATTAGAGTACGTTTGTGTTGATTACAAATTGACTACATAATAATAATAATGGTTGTTCAAAGCATCTGTCTCATTATTTTATGGACATGAGGCTATTTGGTTGACCATGATTGCGCTGCAGAATATAATGTTGTTAACTTGTTATAGATAGAGATTGAAAGCAAGAGCAACTAAACTAAAATGACTGTTTCTATGATAGATTTTTTTTGTTACATTGATAGATTTTTTTTTTACTATGTGAATTGATTTTGGCATTCCACTTTTATATTTGTATTTCACTTTTATCTACTTTTTTTTTTGGCTATTCCACTTTTATCTATTTAAAAGTAAAGTAATGAAGTGCCAACATTGACACTCCCTTATTTAAACTCCACACTCTTGTCTAAATTTGAAGAAACAATATGTGAATGAAGGGTTCTAACTTCACTTCCTTTCTTTCTGAGGATAATGAGAGAAAGTTCAAGTAAAATAAAAGGAGAAGATCTCCGGTCAGGCGGTCGGAACATTAGATTTGTTCGACCGCCCAACGATAGCTCGCCAAGTGTACAAATTTAAGTATTTAGAGTGTTATCAATATTTCGTAGATCAACAGAGAATGTTTTTAATTTGGTGGGCGGACCTACCACGTGGCAATGCCGCCTAACAGAATACTGTTCCTTTAAGAGAGGAGATAAATTGGAAAACAATTGATCTCGAGAGTTGACAAAGAACATAAATTTTGATAATGCGGTGCTGTATTTTATACCCACGTGTTGCTCTTCAACTTGCATCGTTTATTGGTAACTGAAATAATATAAGCAAATCGATAATTTAATGATAGGCTCACTTTACCAAGAACTTCTAAAAGAGATATGAACTAGATTCCCACATATTATCACTCCCTTAAAAAGTTGTCACGTGTCATGTTTAATAAATCATAGTTAACTTTTTTATGTCCTCGGGTTATAACGAATTACTCAAAAGACGAAGATTCAATCCCCCTGATCTTAAATAGACAACAATAATTTATTAAACACGACACGTAACAGTTTTCTACAAAATGATACGTTATATGCTACCGTGAGATAGATGTAATGCCCTAAATTCAAATTCGATATGAACCTCATCATTCATCATAAAAGATATGTGCATCAGAAAAAGAAATAAGATCAAGAATTCAAGACTATGATGAGTAATACAACACTGTATACTCTTCGAGTGGTTTTTTCCAGACCAGGAGAAACACCACTCTTCCTATTTCCTAAAACATGAGAAAGAGGTGAGTGGCTATGTCGGTCTGAAAGGGTAAAGTAGTCATTTACAGAGAGTAGTTACACTTGGCTAGAGGAGAGAGTGCCAACTCGGATGTTGGGAAGAAAGAGGCATGAAAAGCGAAGACACTTGTCAATGGCATGAATATCAATTAACAATTGAATATTGGATTCCTTATCATCCTTACCGGGCGTCAGACATAACCCGTGAAAATTAGTCCAAATCATTCTTACCAAAAACGCAGTCAGACTGGTCAAAGATTAGATTTAGCCTCATAATCTGACGTTAATGGGGTTTGTTTCTCTGCCTATATCTACCTCATACGTTAAAACCCTTTCTCCGTCTCTGTGTTTTGAGAAAATCAAAATAGTTGTCAGTAATGGAGAAGATAGCCTCCGATTTGCAGGAATCAGTGTCGAAGCAGAAGAGTCTGAGCAAAGCGTATGAGACCGTGCAGTCTCAAGCTTCGTCCTTTCTCCGCTTCAGTCTACAGTGGAAGGAGCTGGAGGAACACTTCGTCTCGACCCGGAACAAAATCCAGACCCGAATCGAACAGCTACAGTGCCGCGAGAAGAAAATCGGCGTCGGAGAGGAGCAGTTGGAAGCTGAGAAGTTGAAGATGGAATCGGAGAGTCAAACGAAAGCCAAGGACTTGCGTAACGTTGAGGAGTTGATCGTTCAAGGTAAGAGTCATCTCCAGTATCTTGAGTTATTGATTGAACAACGCACTCGTGAGTTTGATGATATAGAGAAATTGGTTAAAGAGAAGGGTAGGGAGTTGAGTTTGATAGAAAATAGGGTTAAATGTGGTGGAAAGAAACTGAATTTGGTAAAAGAGAGGTTAAAGGAGGCCGAGTTTGAGAGGAAGGAATTGCAAGAGGTGAAAGGAGTGTTGCACAAGTACTGTGAGGATATTGAGTCGAAAGAGAGGGAGCTAAGTTTGATTGTGGGGTCGATTGAGGAGCGGAAGAAAGAATTAGATTTGTTAGAGGAGCAGATTAGAGTGGTGCAGAGTGCCATTGCAGAATGTGATAAAGAAATGAAATTGAAAGAGGAGAAACTGTGTGTGATTCAGAAATCGGTAGTGGAATGCGGTAATACACTGGATTCGAAAGAGAAAATAGTTAGGGAAATGGATTTGAAAGTGGATGATTTCTGTTTGCATAAGAAAACCATGGATGACTTGTCCTGTAAACTTGAGTCGAAAGAGAGTGAGCTTGAAGGATGGGCTGTGGACCTTGCATTGAAAGAGAAAAAAGTTAATGTGAAAGCTAAGGAACTTAATTTGATTGAAAAGAGGGTCAATGAAAGACTCAAGGAGGTTCAGTTGAAAGAAAAGGATTTTGATGCACGCGAAAAATCCATAGAAGAAGGCAGAAAGCATTTGGATTCTCTCTCCAATAGACTACAAAATAAAGAGTGGCAACTTTGTAAAAAAGCCAAAGAGCTTAAATTGGAAAAACAAGAATTTGATTCGATTAAAAAATCCACTGAAGAACAGAACCAGGGTCTGAAATCGAAACATGAGGCTAACATCCTCCATCCGGAATCTAAAATGACTGGGGATGGTAGAGGCTTGCAGTTGTTCATGAATGAGCAGTTGAAGAGGATAGATTTAATGAGTAAAAAAATGTTTGTTCTTCTTCAAGCCTCATCAGACCCTGCAAAATTGGTTTTGGATGCATTGCAAGGATTTCACCCGTTAAATTCGAATCTGGACAGCGGGGAGATTGATTTTGATTTGGAAGTTACTAGAAGGAGTTGTCTAGTTATGTTAAAAGAGCTAGAGAGAATGTCACCACAAATCAATCCTCTGGTGAGAGAAGAAGCAATCAAGTTGGCCACTGAGTGGAAGGCTAAGATGACAGTGACGGCTGAGAATAGGTTGGAGATTTTGGGGTTTTTGCAGCTTGTTACTACGTATGAGTTGACCTCTCTTTACGATGCAAAGGAACTTCAAAGTCTTTTAACTATAATTGCTCAACCCAAACAAGCAACTGAGTTATGTCGGGTCCTTGATATCTCCGATAAGGCATATGGTAAAGGTTTCTTAATTTGCTCTCATATTCATATCTGAATTTCTTATTTTGTACAATGTTCTCTATCTGAATTTTTTTATCGGAAACGGATATTCGCAATAAATGATTACTTAATTACAGTACTGTTTTTCATTACTCGACTTTCTGATTAAATTCTCAATGTTTGAAGAGCCATATGGATTGTTTATCATACGTTCGGACCCTTGTTAAGTTGAGACAGACACCTTTCTCATTTTATAACATTGATGATCCATAGATGCTACCAAGAAGGTTCTGAAATATTGATGTTATGCCATTTAGGAGCTTCTTTTCAAAGAGAAGAAAACGACAAATTTTTTTTATACCTACTCTTGCATTTAGGGTAGCATTATGTACCTCCGCTATTGGCCATGCTGCATTTTTTGATCTGCATTGGAGAGCAGTCATTTATTTTAAGAATTTATTGTACACATTGATTATTTGAACATATTTAACAACTGTCCTATAGCTTTGGACCTTGCCGTTATCGTACACATTGATTGCGAAAGAAAAATAAATTTCAAGTTATTTTTTAGTAAAGCAAACACTTTCTCCTTTTTGGTAAACAGTTTCATTTCCCCCTATGTTATACCTATGTTTTTTAAAGCTTTAGCATCTCTTGTTGCATTTATTCTCATTTATCTCGTTAGAGTTTCAGTAGACATGTCTGTTGCCGCATGCTTTTCTTTTGATATTCTTTCATCCTAGATCTAGTTATTCCAATTTTTGCATATACACAGGGCTTTTAAGCTTTCTCTCTCCAATTTGTAAGTTATACCTTCTGATATTTTACATTAGAAAAATAAGCTCTTTCCTATTTGTCTTGGTATTTTCGTTTTTTTGGTAAGGCTTAAACCTACTAGCTATGCCGACCCACCACACAGCTTACCACTTGAGTCAAAGCACAAGTTGCACATACTGCTGTGAATATCTTGTGATATGCTGGATTCAAACTTATTCAGTCACTTACGTATCTGCTGCCTTTTCTTTGTTTCTTATTGGATATGCATAGAAAGCAGCATCAGTCCTCCTCCTGTCAAAGTTGAGGAACAAGAATCTTCACCGGACAAAAATGCACCAACCTTTTCTTCTCCAAATCTTCAACCAAGTGCCACCGTACATGCAAGGAATTCTCCGGGGTTTCTAAATGAGCAATCGATTTGGAAACATTCAATACAGAACAAAATTTTTGTTGCTCTTGAAAAGTCATCAGATTCAGACCCAGCAAAACTTGTGTTGGATTTGATGCAAATATCTTTTGCTGGATACTGGACAAAAGGAGATGCTCATATTGAAGCAACTGCCATGAAGAGCTTCATTTCCCTATTGGAGACTGTTACTAGAGTCCTACTGTATGTTGGACCTCAGGTGAAAGAGGAGGCAATAGAGTTAGCAGTTCAATGGAAAACTAAACTGAAAGCTGATACTGAGAATTCCTTGGAGATTTTGGGTTTCTTGCAGTTTATAGCTACATATGGATTGCTTTCTATGTTTACTATAGATGAGATCGTAAAGCTTCTTGGGATGATTTCTCAACATACAGAGGCTCTAGAATTATGTCAGACACTTGGTTTTGCAGATAGGATCCCTGGTAAGCCTGTTGTTTCTGTTTACCACCATTACTCTTATTTACTTTTATGGTATGCTGTTTATTTCTTTCTCTTGACTGTGTAAATGTCCTAAATGCCATCCTTGTGTCCATTGTGCGAGGCTGATAGTTATCTTGCCGTTTCTTATAAAAGATAGTCAATATAAGGAGTTAAGTAAGAGATTGTTTACAGACTGATACTATTGGGATTTATTATCTTGCAAGTGAACATTTTACAACCATGGTTTTGAAGTCTGTTGTCGATGTTTCTTTTTATTGGTTTGAACAGTTGTCCCTTCCTAGGATGAGGATTTGGTGACGTAATGTTCTTGGTATTTTGTGTTTTCCTTGCATATTATTTGTGTTCTTATTTCTTCTTTCCATCTTAGACAAGCTTTGTTTTGTTAGTGCCATTTCTTAATGGTGGATTCTTCAAGTGTGAATGGTAAAACTATGCAGTTCTCTTTTTGACACTTATTTTGAGCATTTTGATGAACTCTACAACTTTGTTTAACACATTACAGATTTTATTCGGGATCTTATTCAAAGGAAGCAACTAGTTGAGGCTGTTAGATTAATTTGCACCTTCAAGTTAACTGACAAGTTCGCCCCAGCACCACTGTTACATGAATATGTGGAGGACACATGGAAGCGTTGCAGTGAAATTTGCACTACAGAGATATCAGTTGATGAAAAGGTACCTTTAGCTATTCTTTGCACATTTTTATAACTGCTTTTTAGATATTTAGATCAAGGAATATGCTCAACAGATAAATATGCTCAACAGAGGTATACATCTTCAAAAGCTTTTCTTTTTCTCACAGGATAAGGTTGTAGACGGCCAAATAGCTGATCTAAGAGATGTGATTCAATGCATCAACAAATACAATCTCGAGTTTGAATACCAATCTGCAGCCGTTGAAAAACAAATACAAGAGCTGAGAAAACTAAAGGAGAACTGGAGACTTCTAGTACCATCTGTTGAACCACAAGACCAGAACAGAGTGAAGAAGCGTAGAAGTCTTAGCACTTCTGCACCCATGTTTCAACCACAACAACTAGTTGAAAATAATTGTCAGATGACAGCCGTATCAGCTGCTAGACCACCCTATGCATTGCCAACTTTTAGCTATCCACAGTCAAGTTCGTCAGCTGTGCTGCGTACGAATTATGGACTTCCCGGTCAGTTTGGTATGCCTGCCAACGATCACCAATTTGCCGCTAATTATGGAGCGCCGTTCGTGCCACCCATGAAGCGTCCATGTATGATGAATTCCGGATACCCAGCCCCAGTTCCGGCCCCAGTCCCAGTCCCAGTCCCAGTCCCAGTGCCCAGTACTAATTACGGTTTCTCATACTCGTACCGGTTTCCTCACCCTAATAGGACACAGTTTTGGAGGTAGGTAGCCTACTTCGGTGAACACAGTTTAGAAGAACACCCCCTCCCCCTATAGTTTTAACAGACTGTTGTAGAAACCGTGCCATAGATGGAAGAGTGCTGCTAATGTTTTGAAAATCGAAATGCATATTTTAGGAGTCTTATGGCAGGCCTTGTGGCCGCTCTGTACAACTTTAAGTTGTGAACTCTACCGTAATTTAAACCCTTCTATTTCCATTTGGATGGTTAGATCAAATGCCTGTCTAATTTGATTTTAGTTTTTGGTATTAGAAGATTTTTTTGCCTTCATTAACATCTCTCAAAATACTCTAATAAATACACCATGTTCCAAGTGAGTAATAACGAGCATGTTACTATTACCATCCTACGAATTGCTTACTATGATATAACCAAGTCAAATATTCTTGTCAAAAAAAAAAATATTCAGTATTTCTCCTCGTCACACAAGAAGTGTGCCAAAGATGAAAAAAAAAAAATTAGAAACGTTGGACACGTGGCAGATTGTAAGCTTGCGTGGTCCCAGTTCACGCTCTTTTGGCGTTGTACGGGAAATAGGACTCTGAAATGGTGTTTAAATTGTGATCACTGACTCAGTCACACTCCATTGTTAGGGGTTTTCAGAAAGAAAATGAACCCTCTCTCTGCCTGCCGATAAAGGCCACAGCTTCTCCCTATTCACTATCCATTCTCGTCTCTACATTTAGGGTTTTTCTGTTTCTTTAGCAGATAAGATAATGGAGAAGATAGCCTCTGATTTGAAACTCGCAGAGTCGAAGCAGAGCAGTCTCGGCAAAGCCTACGAGAGCTTGCATGACCAAGCCTCTTCCTTTCTCGTCTTAGGCCTTCAGTGGAAGGACCTAGAGGAACACTTCGACTCGACCTGAGACTCGCTCCAGACACGATTCCAGGAGCTCCAGGTCCGCGAGAACCAAATCGGCGACCAAGTGAAGAAGCTGGAAGCTTTGGAGTCGGAGACGAGACACAAAGCGAGGAAGCTGCGCGATATCGAAAAGATGGTCGGAGAGAAACAGAAGGAGGTTGAAAACGGTAAGAGCCATTTGCATTCTCTTAAGTCGTTAATGTTGATATTATGTGGGTCATTCTGGCAGACCCAAAACCTAGATTCATGTTTTAGGGAAAAGTAGTTTCCTTGTTTTAGGGAAAGTTGTCTATTCTTTGTATATATATTTATGTTCTCACAGCAATTGTAAATTAATCAATACTGAATGAAATCAATTCTTCATTCCTCATATTGACATGGTATCAGAGCAACGATCCATTGATTGGACTTTGTCTCTGTGATTCTGTGTTCTTGATTTCCATTCCCAGTAATTGGGATTGTTCTTGAGTTGTTGAGCTCTCTGTCTTCCTTGTTTCTCTTTGCTGTTGCAAAGTTGTTTGATCGATCTTGTCTCCTTTGTTTGATTGATCTTGTCTTCTTTGTTTTGTGAATATATTGTTCACAACTCTTTGACCGATTTGGAGCCCTGTTCTTCTACATAGCTCAGTATTCAACATAGCTCAGTGCTCTTTGTTTTCTGTTCTTGATTTGCCCAGTAATTGGGATTAATCAAGCTGTCTGTTTTTGCCCAGTAAATTGGGTTGTTGAGTTCAGTTCAGTTCGTCATCGACGCCATCACCATCGCTGCTGCATCACCATCGCTGCTGCATCACCATAGACGGCATCACTTCTCCATCTTTTTTTTTTTTTTTTTGAGGAATACCTTCCAAACCAGGTGCTGAGGATCCTCTTGAGGTAAGTCCCGAATCTGAACCCACTAAATATACACTACCCAATCGGGTAACTCGAGGTCAGCCTGCTAAAAGGTATGAACCCACTGTTCATGCTAAAGCTAAGTACCCTGTTGCCAATTTTATATCAACCCATAGGCTTTCTAAGTCATATGAATCATTTGTGAATCAAATATCTGTTGTATCTATACCTAATAAAGTGCAGGATGCTCTAACTGATCCAAGGTGGTCAAAAGCCATGGAGGAAGAGATGGAGGCATTACAGAAGAATGACACATGGGAACTTGTTCCTCCTCCACGTGGGAAGAAGACAGTCGGTTGCCGATGGATCTTTACAGTAAAACACAACGCAGATGGTTCAGTGAGCAGGTACAAGGCACGGTTGGTAGCTAAAGGATTTACTCAGACATACGGCATTGACTATGATGAGACCTTTGCACCTGTAGCCAAGATGAACACCATCAGAGTCCTACTGTCACTAGCAGCAAACCTAGATTGGCCTCTTAAACAATTTGATGTGAAGAATGCCTTTCTCCATGGTAATCTCTCTGAAGAAGTCTATATGAATCTTCCACCAGGATATGGAACCAACTCATCATCCAATGTAGTGTGCAAATTAAAGAAGTCCTTGTACGGCTTGAAACAGTCTCCACGTGCCTGGTTTGGAAGGTTCACACAGTCTATGCGCCAGTTTGGATACAAGCAGAGTAATTCTGATCATACATTGTTCTTCAAGCATCGAAAGGGCAGAGTTACAATATTGATAATATATGTGGATGATATGGTGATTACTGGAGATGACTTGGAAGAAATTGATAGACTGCAACAACAATTGGCTTTAGAATTTGAGATGAAAGACCTTGGCAACCTAAAATACTTCTTGGGAATTGAGGTAGCCAGGGGGAGAGATGGTATATTCTTGTGTCAAAGAAAGTATGTGCTAGACTTACTGACAGAAACTGGCATGTTAGACTGTAAGCCCATCAACACCCCAATTGAGCAAAATCATCGCTTAGCTGAATATTCTGATCAGACTCCAACTAATCAGTCCAGATATCAAAGGTTAGTAGGACGCTTGATTTATCTGTCACACACTAGGCCAGATGTTGCATATGCTGTTAGTGTTGTGAGTCAATTTATGCATAACCCAAGTGAAAGTCATATGGATGCTGTTCTACGAATTTTGAGATATTTAAAGTCTGCACCAGGCAAGGGATTGATGTTCTCAAAGCATAATCACCTTGAAGTAAGTGGTTACACGGATGCAGATTGGGCTGGTTGTATTAATGACAGAAAGTCTACCTCTGGCTACTTCACTTTTGTTGGTGGAAATCTTGTTACTTGGAGAAGTAAGAAGCAGAAGGTGGTAGCTCGTTCCAGTGCAGAGGCAGAATATAGAGGTATGGCTCATGGAGTATGTGAATTGTTGTGGCTGCGAAATTTACTACTTGACTTGGGGTTTAAACCCAAACAGGCGATGAATCTATATTGTGACAATAAAGCAGCTATTGACATATCTCATAATCCAGTGCAACATGATCGAACTAAACATGTTGAGGTTGATCGACACTTCATTAAAGAGAAATTGGAGGCGAAGTTGATTACCTTTCCTTTTGTTCCATCTGAAGATCAGCTAGCAGATATATTGACTAAGGCAGTTTCAAGCAAAGCCTTTCATGACGCACTAGGCAAGTTGGACATGCGTGATATGTATGCTCCAACTTGAGGGGGAGTGTTGATATTATGTGGGTCATTCTGGCAGACCCAAAACCTAGATTCATGTTTTAGGGAAAAGTAGTTTCCTTGTTTTAGGGAAAGTTGTCTATTCTTTGTATATATATTTATGTTCTCACAGCAATTGTAAATTAATCAATACTGAATGAAATCAATTCTTCATTCCTCATATTGACAGTTAATTCAAGAAAATTGCGAAGAGCTTGAGATTAAGGAGAAGCGATTCTCGGAAGTTGAAGTTTTGCTTAGAAATATGGAGAGGGAGTTTGAGATAAAAGAGAAGCGATGCTCGGAAGTTGAGAAATTGCTTAGGGAAAAGGAGAAATTGCTTAAAGAGCGCACAAAGAAATTAAGTAGGGTTGAGAATCAGATAGAAGAGAGGGCTAAAGAGGTTGAGTCTAAGGAAAAGGAAGTGAAAGTGGTTCAAGGAGTGTTGGACAAGTATTGTGATGATATTGAGTTGAAAGAGAGGCGATTAAGAGACATTGAGGGGTCGATTGAGAAGCAAAAGAAAGAATGTGATTTGAAAGGAGAGCAAGTTAAATCAACGCAAAGATTGATTGAAGAATGTGGCAAAGAGTTGAAATTGAAAAAGGGGGAATTGCATTCAGTTCGGGATTCGATGTTGGCATACTCTGATAAAATCAAATCAAAAGAGAAACTTATTGGGGCAATGGATTTGCAAATGAAAGACTTTTGGTTGCATAAGAAAGCAATGGAGGAGTGGTGCTGTAATCTCGATTTGAAACAGAGGGAACTTGAAGGATGGGTGGAGAAGCTTGAATCCACAGAGAAACAATTTGAGCCAAAAGTTGAGGAACTTCATTTGATTGATAAAAGGCTCGATGAATGCCTCAATGAGGCTCAGTTGAAATTAGAAAGGCATTTTCATTCACTCAACGAATTGAGACAGGAACATCAAAAGCATTTTCATTCACTTGAAAAATCGGTACAAGAACGTTCTCATGAACTTGAAATGAAAGACAGGCGACTTGAAGAAAAGGCAAAAGAGCTTGACTTGAAACAACAACAATTTGATTCAATTCCAAAAGCCACCGGAGAACAAATGAAATCAAAGGAGAAGGCTAGTATCCTTCATTCTCTAGTGAAGAATAAACAATTGGAACATAACCCTGCAAACAATATTGTGGTTCCTTCATCAACAAGTAAAGAGTTCAGCATCAATAGAGATGGTAGAGTCTTGCAGTTGATCATGAGTGAGCATTTGAAGATAAAAAAAATACTGGGTAGAGAAATGTCAGCTCTTCTTAAAGACTCACCGGACCCAGCAGGAATGGTTTTAGATGCAATACAAGGGTTTTACCCTACAAATTTAACTGTGGTCAATAATGAGCTTGATTTGGATCTGAGAGTTATTAGACGGAGTTGTATTCTTTTGCTACAGGAGTTAAAGAGACTCTCACCACTAATTAATTCTCAGGCGAGAGAAGAAGCAATGAAGTTGGCATCTGAGTGGAAGGCTAAGATGACAGTGGCCACTGAGAATAGGTTGGAGGTTTTGGGCTTTTTGCAGCTTGTTACTACATATGAATTGACCTCTTTGTATGATGCAGAGGAGCTTCAAAGTCTTCTTGCTATAGTTGCCCAGCCCGAACAAGCAACTGAATTATTCCAGGCCCTTGGTATCACAGATAAAGCGCATGGTAAGCTCATTCTTCTTTTGCTATTTATATCTGAATTTCTTATTTTGGATGGTTTTCTTTCATTATTTTTCATGTTTATATAGAATAATTCTCTGGACTTTCTGATTATTTTCTCTAGTTATATAGATTATTTATCACTTAGTAGATTCACTACCCTTGTTCAGTCAATAAACAGACTTCTATACGAGCAGCAACGATGCCCTTTACATGTTACGGGATGAGATAGGCCTCTCAATTTTCTAATTTATAATTTGATGAATGACCTATAGATGTCACAATGTCCTGCCTTACGGAGTTTCTGTTTAGAGGATGAAAAACTTGAATGCTTATTGCTCTTGTATAGTATTGGTTACATTCCCTTTAGGGCATGCCTTAGAGAAGTCATTTACTTTGAGAAGTTGTTACAAGCAATCTTGCTTAAATATATTTCAAGATAACTATCCTATTAGTCTTTGTTATATTCCGCAAAGATGATATTTCATATTATTGCATACAGTTCTTTTTCGTTTTTCTTTTCATGTTTTAGCAAGTAAAACTTTCTCCTTTTTGCTGGCCTGAACGTCATAGAGTTTCCTTCGTCCCTTATTTTTAACTATGTAGTTGAAGGCTATCAGCATCTCGTATTGCATGTTTTCTTCACATTTATCTCTTAGGAAGGTCAGTGGACATGCCTGGTGCCACATATGCTCTTCTTTTGCTACATCTTCATTACAGATCTTGTTTTGGGAAATTTTGCATAAACTATTACATTGGCCTTGGAGGCAGTTTCTACTCCAATTTGCACACAATACCATCTGATGTTTGACATATGCAAAGGCATTTTCTTACTTATCTTTAATTTTGGATGGCAAAAATTGAACCTGATAGCAATGCCCGCCTCAATCCAACAACTTACCACTTGATCAAAGCACCAGTGGCACATAATGATATCTTATGTTATGTTAAGCTCGAAATTATTCACTAACTCTCCTTTCTACTGTTTCTTTGTTTCTCACTGCATTTGCATAGTGAGCAGCACCATTTCTTCCCCTGTCAGAATTGAGGAACCGGAATCTTCAGTGGCCAAAAGTGCAGCAGCTTTTTTATCTGCAAATCTTCAACCAAGTGCAACCATAGATGCAACGAATTTTCAGGGGTTTATAGTTGAGCATTTGAGTGAGAATAATTCAGTACAGAAGAAAATATTTGCCACTCTTCAAATGTCATCAGACCCAGCACAAACTGTGTTGGATATGATGCAAAGATCTTTTGCTCAGTGCTGGAGAGAAGGAGGTGTTTGTTTAAAACCAACTGTCATGAAGGGTTACGTTTACCTATTGGAGAAGCTAATGAGAGTCTTAAAGTACATTGGACCTTGTGCAAAAGAAGATGCAAGAAAGCTGGCAGTGCAGTGGAAAGCGAGAATGAGACCACCCGATGCTGGCAACTCGTTGGAGATTTTGCTTTTTTTGCAGTTTATAGCTACATATGAATTGCTCTCTACCATAAATGGAGGTGACATTGTCAATCTTCTTGGGGTGATTTCTCAGCATAGACAGGCTTTAGAATTATGTCAGGCAGTTGGTTTTGCAGATAAGATTCCCTGTAAGTTTCTTGAAATTTGGTTTTCACAGTGTGCCTCTATCTTTTGCCCTACCATGACTCTTATTTGTGTTTTGTTAGTTTATTTAATTTCTTCGTGCAATTTACAATATAATGCCAATAGGTGTTTGTACGTATGAGTGTAGATGTCATTCCTCTTGCCAGGATAATAGTTATCTTATGGTTGGTTATATACAGCGGTACTGCCTTGAGGAACTATTGGGCTAAAATATTAGCTAATTAATGGTTTGAAGGTGATTGACAAACCTATGAGAAAGTTCATGTATTAGGAAAAGTAAAATGAAGTTCACTAGGACATTGTTTACAGATTGACCTTGTTATTTATTATATGGTAAGTTATCTCTTTTAAACGGTGGTTCAGAAAGCTTAGTAAATTTTAGCACAAATTTATTGTTTAATGGTTTGATATCTGTTTGTTTGGAACAATTGTCCTCTCCTATGATGAGAGTTTTGTGAAATCACATTCTTGGATCACTGCATTCTGAGTTTTCCTTGCATAGTTGTGGTTCTGTTCTAATTTCTTTATTTCCCTCTCAAATATGCTTTGTTTTGTTAATTGCTTGTTGTAACATTTTAAAGTTTAGTTGGCGCTACCGTGCTACTATGCAATTCTCATTTTCAGACTACGTACTCTTGATTTGACGGATGCTACAATTTTGTTTTATTTGATGCAGGTGTTATTCGGAATCTTATTGAGAGGAAGCAACTAATTGATGCTGTTAGATTCATTTTCATCTTCAAGTTAATTGACAAGTTCCCCCCAGCACAACTTTTGAAACAATATGTGCATGATGCAAGAAAGTATGCCGGTGAAATTTGTAGGAATAACTTATCATTTGGTGAAACGGTACTTTAGCTCTTCTTTGGACTTTTTTATAACTGCTTGTTAAACGTACAGTTAAATTTAGGAACATCCTCGATGTGAATATACATTATTAAGGCTTACTTTTGCTTACAGGAGAAGGTTGTAGACGATTTAATAGGTGATCTAAGAGCTGTGCATCGATGCATCAAAGACTACAATCTTGAGTCTGAATATCCATCTGCTGACATTGAAATACATGTAGTTCAGCTGGGAAGACTAAAGGAGTATTACAGACGTTTGGCGCCATCTCTTGCCTCCAGGGTTGATCAACAAGATCAGAGAAAAAGGAAGAGACCTAGCACCCACACAGTCCACACTTCTGCCCCCATCACTCAACCACAACAACAGCTTGAACAAAATTATCACCAGACAGCTGTATCCACTGCTAGACCCTATGCATTGCCAACTTCCACTTCAATTTATCCGCAGTCAAGTTTGTCATCTTTGCTGTATGCAAATTATGGACTTCCTGGACAGTTTGGTATGGCTCCCAATGACCACGTAAATGGTGCTGATTATGAAGCTCGCTTGATGCCAACTTTGAACGGCCAATATGTATCAAATTCCGGAAATCCACTCCCAGTGCACAGTGCTGATCATGACCATCCTCATATAGTAATCCTTGAATGACCCCTAAATTTATAGAAGGCCACAAGTTTAGGTAAGTGACAAGCCTAATTCTTGATTGTAGTTTTACCCGTATTTGTATTTGATGGCACAACTTTTGTTAGAGTTGCATCGCTTCCATTTAGGAGAAGCACATATGTCTCGACTCTTGACTGACTTTGTTGTTGAAAGTTTGAAACCATCGACATAGATGGAGTACTTTGAAATGTTTTGGAAGCTTGAGACAAGTATTCAATGTTACTTGGGGAAGAATATAATATGATACTAGTTTGAGATATATATTTCTTATAGTATTGTTATCAGAAGGTCGTGGATTTCACTCCCCTTATTTTAACAACATAGAATAACCTCACACACACATGGTTTTCCATACTGATATGCCTTGGGAGCACTTGTATCCTGTGGAAGAGTACCGAGTTATGTATAGAGAAGTAATGAGCCAATGAGGCCATGGAATCACGAATCTCACAGAATTTAAAGGAATAAAATTTTTTTGACACTCGAACTATTTTACTATGAATTTTTAAAGTTAAAAGGTAAAAGAAAGCATTCAAGTTTTTTTTTAAAAAAATAAAATTTATCACAAGTTGTACTTGAAATTTATCTCTATTATATACATGATATCTGAACTTCACTTTTGATCACAACCAGTACCCAAATTCTTTGAGTTCATCCTAAATAGTACATATCGTCACATTCTGTCTATATTCCGTAAAAAAATGGCATGTGAGCTGCATGTGACCCCTATTTTAAGGGCAATTTCGTCAATTTATTTTTTAACGACAGGTACCATTTAGGAAGTACTCGAAGAGTTCGGGTACTGGTAGTGATAAAAAGTAAAGTTTAAGAACCATTTAGGATAAACTTGAAAAATTCGGGTACTTGTTGAGATCAAAAGTGAAATTCAAGTATCATGTATGTAATGGAAGTAAAGTTCATGCATCATTTGTGATAAAAACCCTAAAAAATAGTTTGGCCATTGAATCCACACAACATTGCATTGAGTCATCTACTTTGGAAAACATGTCGTTTGACATGTCACTAGACCCAGAGCAGAAGACCTAACCGTCGACTCAATTACCACAAAATCCAACTTGGCAATATGTCATTTTTGGTGACCATTGTCAACAAGGCCGGTGGCGTTGGCTTCGTCTTTACGGTGCGAAACAACTCTACCCTCTTTTTATCCATTTGATGGCTCTATGCGATGAATGTATGCTCAACAATTCCGACCATCAGTCTCCTTTTATTTTAATTAGTTCAAAGTAATTTGATTACGATGACCAGTATTTTTTTTCCTTGCAAACAATTAATTAAAGTAATTAGTTAACCTTTTGTTCTTTGAGTATCAACATTTTGACTTATCAAAAATCTCAACCAAACTCTCTAATTAACTGACCGACAGGTAATTTTAGATATTATCATCTCATGTCAGGCACCTCATGTCATCCATTAACGTAACTTTCCATTCACGCGATACCTCGACCTGCTCAACCAGAAAGCTTTCTCTTACATCTCCTCTGTTCAGTAATCCTTTCAACAAATCTCGTCCGTCCATTACTCAACACATCTCAACGAGCGGCCCCGATGAATTTCATAATCGATCGCATTTGAATACTGCCTGATACCCGCTGAAAAATTTTCAGAACATTAATGATGTACTAGTACAAACAGAGCTTCATTGATTTTTCCTGAAAATCTTATCTTGCAGAGTACTAACAGAGCTTCATTTAAAATCCCATGGCTTCTTTAACGTTTAGCCCCAAATCAACTTCAAAGAAACAAGCTTTCATGACTCCATTCTCTCTAAAGTTTTCTTCTTTTCTCCACATTTCGCTCTCCGTTGAAGTCCGTGCAGTTTTAGGGTTTTTACAGGATGGAGAAGACCTTAATGGATTCAGAGTTGAAGATGAGCAGTTTCGGCAAATCGTACGAGAGATTTGTGGCCCAATCTTCTTCCCTCCTCCACTTGACCGGTCAGATGAAGGACTTGGAGGCCCGGTACCGGATTGAGCACCGGATCAGACTCCAAGAGCTGGAGAACCGGGAGAAGGAAGTCGGCGACAGAGAGTTGAAAGCCAAGTTGGAGGAAGAGTCGATCCAAGAACGCTTCAAGTCTATGGATTCAATGTTGCAGAGACTCGAGATCAAAGAGAAGAGACTTGAAAGGGAGACGAAAGAGCTCGAAATGAAGCAAATTCGATTCGAGGCGCAAGTGAAGACCGAGCAATTGGAAAGAGAAGAGCATTTTGCTTTACTGGAGAAATTGATAGAAGAACGGGACAAGTCAGTGGATGCACTAGAGAAATCGTTACAGGAGCGCAAAAAGCAAGCGGAGAGTCAGCTTGAGCAGCAATTGGGAAGAGGAGAGCATCTTGATTCACTAGAGAAATTGATACAAGAGCGCGAAAAGCATGCCAAGGCAGTCCACAAGTTGTTGGGAGAAAGGAAAAAGCATTTGGATTCGGTCTCCGGTAGGCTTCAGGTGAAAGAGAGGCAGCTTGAACAGCAGGCCAAACAGATTGGATTAGAGCTGTTGGAACACACCATTGCTGCTAGTGATATCAATCATCATCAATGTGGTATGAATAGGGATGATGGAGGCTTGCTGTTGAAGAGAGGTGAATTAGCGGGTTGCCAAATGTCAGCTCTTTTGAATGCAGATGAGATTGTAGGGCTTCTTGGGGTGATTTCTCAGCATAAACAGACTCTAGAGTTATGCAAGACACTTGATTTTGCAGATAAGATCCCTGGTAAGTGTTTCGAAAATTGGCTTTCATGGTGTGCTGTTGTGTTTCACTTTGACTACTCAAATTTTTTTCCTTTAATTTTATGTTATTTGTTCTCTCTTTGCAATTTACAGTATTTGAGCTATATGTGTTTTGAACATTGAGTGTCCTAGCTAGATGCCATCATGTGCTAGGGTGAGAGTTATCTTTGGCTTCCTTTTACTGCTCCTAGGAAGTAATGGGTTGCATCTTAGCAAATGGCTTGGAAATGATTGAATCTTAGTAATGGGTTATGTGCTTTTCATAATTATGATTGTGTCCGGCAAATAAGATTAACTTCCTAAGTCAAAATATGGTACTAGGAAATGCACAATTAAGTTCAGTGACAGCTTGTTCACATATTGAGCTTGTTGGGATTTATTGTATATATCTTGCGCGCGAGTAAACGTGGTATATAAGTGTGGTTCAGAAGCCCTGTAAATTGTTGGGGGAAACGTATAAGGCATCACTGGTGTTCTGTCTTGTCCTTGAATAATTATGATACTGTTCTAGTTTCTTCTTTCCATTTTAAATATGCTTTCTATTGTTAATGCATTTGCTAGTAATAACTTATTAATTTTTTAAGTGGCTGATGATACATGGAATTTTTGCTTTGAGACTTGTTTCTAGAGGTTTGATGAATCCTAAAATTTTGATTTTACACATAGCAGATGTTATTCAGATTTTTATTGAAAGGAAGCAAGTGATAGAGGCTATTAGATTTATTTGCACCTTCAAGTTAACTGACAAGTTTCCCCCAGCACCACTCTTAAATGAGTATGTGGAGGATGCAAAAAAGTGTTGGAGTGAAACTCTCCATGAAGAGAAAACACTTGATGAAAAGGTACCTTAGCTCCTCTTTGAATATTCATTAACTGCTTCTCAATTAAGTTGGTAAACCTAGGAACACCCCTTAATGTAAATACTATACTCATCTATACTTTTGCTCAGGAGAATGCTGTAGATGACCATATAGCTGATCTACGAGCTGTGGTTCAGTGCGTTGAAGATTACTGCCTAGAGCCTGAATACTCAGTTGCGGACATCATACAAGAAATTTTGGAGCTTGGAAAATTAAAGGAGAATTCGAATGTGAAGGAACGTAGTTCCAGCACTTATGCCCCCATGCCTCGCAAAAAGATATATAATTTGTGACTTGTGCTGTTAGATGATTCCAGGTTATGTTGATTACATATAACTCTCAAGACAGCCATGCTCAAAACTCTATTGTTATGTCTGTTTTCTTCTGTTTTTGGAGACTTTGCATTATATATGCAAAACCGAAAACGAAAAGGATTTATGTGCGATTCTATTACTATTCTGAAATCTATGTAATATCCTAATTCTGAAGATCGACCCAATAGTATTATTGATGGCACAGCTTTTGTAAGTTGCTTTGCTTACATTTTCTGACTAATTTTTTTTTTGTAGAAAACCCTTGACATAGATGGAGGAGTACGTACTTGAAATGTTTAGGAACCTTGACACAGATGTTCAATTTAATCGGAAACTTGAAACAATTATATTGATTAATTATATCTCGATCAAGCCTATAAAACTCTGGGGAGCCTAAGATGATTGTAACATTTATGAATCAATATACTACTTTTGCAAGAGCAATGATATAGATTAAAAAGACCAATCGAGGAGCATATCTCTTTTCTGAGGCTAGTTAGTCGTATAGTATTTCTCATCCACAATTCCACATTGTTGGAATCCCTCCTCTTTAGTTTATGTTAGACAGGGAAAAAGTTAGAAGAAGAAAATAACCAGCTGTAAATTTTAAGTCAAGCCCACAGCTATTGCTTCTTTTAGAAGGCTGTTTTTAAGTAATTGAAGATCCGGTGACCGGACACCTAGCAAAAAGAATTGAAGATCCAAAGTTCGGCCTTGCGTAGCACCCTCCACGCGCCTGTTAATCCGGTAAGAACTTCCATCGTCTGTATTTATCGGCTCTGGTGTCCTTTTAGAAGACGTATATATGTCGTCGAAGCTCTTGACAGGATGAAGAATCTTGAAGCGTGAGAATATTTTTTACTAATTTGTTTCTGTTTTTTAAGACCCGCACAATTTAGAGATGCTTGAAGGCCAGTTTTCGAAACAACGGGTCTCGAGGACCTTGAGAGTTGAAATTTAGCCTTTTGGCAATGAGTTTGTTTACCTTCTTTGTTCTTCCCGTTGCAAGCTTCGAAACAGTATATCAAAGGCCTAAACTGGACGCCTAAGCAAAGAATAATGAAAATTCAAAGTTTAGCCTTACGCGCAACCTCCGTACGCGTCATCAATTTGATAAGAACTTCCATAATCCGTATCTATTAGCTCCAGTCACTTTCTTGGGCATATAAAATACCTCGTTGAAGCTCTTGATGAGATGAACAAACATAAACTCCCTTTCCTTATTTTTGTAGGTAAAGGTTGTAACCTAGCTAATCTACACAGATCGATACTCATTCTCCGCTCTGCTGTTGAACTTGATGCAATTATATTTTCAACGAAGAATTATTCATCGGTAAAAGCATCTCACAAAAAATAAAATAAAAACGGACATACCTTTGCGGATGAATAGTTCATCAGACAAATCCTCCCATAAAAAAAAAAAAATTGAACACACTTTTGCCGACGAATAATTCGTCGGTAAAAGCTTCCCATAAAAATAAAATAAAAAGGGAACACACTATTGCCGACGAATTATTCGTCAGTAAAAACTTTATAAAAAAATATAATAGGAAACACTTTTGCCGACGAACTATTCGTCGATAAAAGCCTCGTATAAGAAAAATAATAATAAACTTTTGCCAACGAAACTCTGAAATTATTTGGATTCTCTACCCCATGAAATTCAAAATTCCACATTGTTGGAATCCCTCCTCTTTAGTTTATGTTAGACAGGGAAAAAAGAAGAAGAAAATAACCAGCTGTAAATTTTAAGTCAAGTCCACAACTATTGCTTCTTTTAGAAGGCTGTTTCTAAGTAATTGAAGATCCGGTGACCGGACGCCTAGCAAAAAAAATTGAAGATCCAAAGTTCGGCCTTGAGTAGCACCCTCCACGCGCCTGTTAATTAATCCGCTAAGAACTTCCATCGTCTGTATTTATCGGCTCTGGTGTCCTTTTGGAAGACGTATATATGTCGTCGAAGCTCTTGACAGGATGAAGAATCTTGAAGCGTGAGAATATTTTTTACTAATTTGTTTCTGTTTTTTAAGACCCGCACAATTTAGAGATGCTTGAAGGCCAGTTTTCGAAACAACGGGTCTCGAGGACCTTGAGAGTTGAAATTTAGCCTTTTGGCAATGAGTTTGTTTACCTTCTTTGTTCTTCCCGTTGCAAGCTTCGAAACAGTATATCAAAGGCCTAAACTGGACGCCTAAGCAAAGAATAATGAAAATTCAAAGTTTAGCCTTACGGGCAACCTCCGTACGCGTCATCAATTTGATAAGAACTTCCATAATCCGTATCTATTAGCTCCAGTCACTTTCTTGGGCATATAAAATACCTTGTCGAAGCTCTTGATGAGATGAACAAACATAAACTCCCTTTCCTTATTTTTGTAGGTAAAGGTTGTAACCTAGCTAATCTACACAGATCGATACTCATTCTCCGCTCTGCTGTTGAACTTGATGCAATTATATTTTCAACGAAGAATTATTCATCGGTAAAAGCATCTCACAAAAAATAAAATAAAAACGGACATACCTTTGCGGATGAATAGTTCATCAGACAAATCCTCCCATAAAAAAAAAAATTGAACACACTTTTGCCGACGAATAATTCGTCGGTAAAAGCTTCCCATAAAAATAAAATAAAAAGGGAACACACTATTGCCGACGAATTATTCGTCAGTAAAAACTTTATAAAAAAATATAGGGTTTTTTTCACCAACAGTGTCTGAACTCTTCTGCCCCGGCCAGAATGATACCTAACTTTTGAAAAGAGTCAATATGGTACCTGAACTCGTATTTTCTTATCAACTTTATACCTCCGTTACATTTAGTCATTTACTGTTAGTTCAGTTAAACAAACCACGTGATGGTCACGTGGTTCAGTTTTTTTTTTCTTCTTCTTTCTTTTTCTTTCTCTCCTCTCCCTCTCCCTCTCCGGTCATCTTCTTTCTTCTTTCTTTTTCTTTCTCTCTCTCTCTCCCTCTCCGGTCATCTTCTCCTTCTTCTTCTTTCTTTTTCTTTCTCTCTCTCCCTCTCCGGTCATCTTCTCCTTCTTCTTCTTCTTTTCTCTCTCTCTCTCTCTCTCTCTCTCTCTCTCGTTCTGTTCTGGACACCCGAAAAGGGCACCCATCGTCACTCCCTCTCCTTCTTCTTCAACCAACAGGGCCAAAAAAAAAAATAGAAATTGTGCCTCTCTCTCTCCGTCTTCAACGTATAGCCGCTACCAACCTCTGTATCTCATCATCTTCTTCTTCCTCTTTTTTATTCTTTTCCGATTCGTTCTCCACCTACCTCTATTGACGAAAACGGCGAGACATTCGATCGCTCTCCTAGATCGCCGGATGTATGGAATATCTGCCGAAAATACATGGATTACCTGGTCTCCGACGACATCCCAGCGGGTCCGGCGATCATTGTGTCTGCAGCCATGGTCTTGGTAGTCTTTGCATCCTTGCAAGCCTACGTTTCATCACTGATCTTTGATTGAGCAGCTAATATTTCTTTGGTTACAATTGGGCAGCGATTATTACTTGATTGAATTCAATGGTATTTTTTGTTGTCTAATCGTGCTTTGTTGTCTTGTGCTTCAAACACAGTGTAGGATTAGAATCTAATCTAATCCTTTCCAATCCAATCAAATCCAATCCAGTCTTTAATGCCAATCCATTCCAATCTCGACGTCCACCAACACAGACCATCCCTGCCGGCGCTCCAAATCAGTTCTCCGCCACCTAGAACCTGCAGCGCCGCTCCCCGCCGCCTTGACGATGGGTGCCCTTTTCGGGTGTCCAGAACAGAACGAGAGAGAGAGAGAGAGAGAGAGAGAGAGAGAGAGAGAGAAAAGAAGAAGAAGGAGGAGAAGATGACCGGAGAGGGAGAGAGAGAGAAAGAAAAAGAAAGAAGAAGAAGGAGAAGATGACCGGAGAGGGAGAGAGAGAGAGAGAAAAAGAAAGAAGAAAGAAGATGACCGGAGAGGGAGAGGGAGAGGAGAGAAAGAAAAAGAAAGAAGAAAAAAAAAAAAAAACGGAACCACGTGACCCTCACGTGGTTTTTTTAACTGAACTAACAATAAATGTAACGGAGGTATGAAGTTGATAAGAAAATACGAGTTCAGGTACCATATTGACTCTTTTCAAAAGTTGGGTATCATTCTGGCCGGGGCAGAAGAGTTCAGACACTATTGGTGAAAAAAACCCAAAAATATAATAGGAAACACTTTTGCCGACGAACTATTCGTCGATAAAAGCCTCGTATAAGAAAAATAATAATAAACTTTTGCCAACGAAACTCGGAAATTATTTGGATTCTCTACCCCATGAAATTCAAAGGGAAGATAGGGAACTTGAATCGAAGCAACAGAAAATCGATTCAGTGAAAGGTAAAAGCTTGATATGTGTTTTCAGTCGCATGTCACGTCTATCATATCATCCATTTACAGCCATCTGTACCTACAACATTTGAACACTCATTCCACTCTGATACCCGCTGAAATATTTCACAACAATAAATAAATAATTAATGTGCAACAGTGTGTGAAGCTTAGCTTGCACGCCTCCCATGTCTATTTCAAGTAATTTCCCAACCAAATCAATTTCAAAGAAATAAGCTTTTCAACCAACTCTTTCAATCTCCTCTCTGAAGTCTTCTTCTTTTAATGGAAAAGTTGGCCGCGGAGTTACAAGACAGCGTGGTCGACCTGACCCGCCAGTTGACTGATCTCCAGGCCCGCTACGAGTCGACCCGGAATCAGCACCAGACCCGAATCCGAGAGCTCGATGACCGGGAGAGGCAATTGCAGGCCAAAGTCAAGTCGGAGGCGGAATCGAGTCGAGAACGCTCAAAGTGGTTGGAGATCAGAGAACGGAATGCCAGACAGCTTGAATCGAAGCAATCGGAGAGAGAAGAGCATTTGGCTTTGCTCGAAAAATCGATTGGGGAAAGGGAGAGGTCTTTGGATGCACTACATGAGTCGTTAGAAGAGCAGAGGAAGCAGTCCAAGGCACTCCAAAACTTGTTAGAAGAGCATCTGGGTTCGCTCTCCGGTGGGCTTCGGGCCAAACTGAGACAATTTGAACAGCAGGCCAAAGAAATTGGATTGGAGCTATTGGATAATGATAGTGATGGTAGAGGCTTGCAGTTGAAGAGAGATGAATTGGTGGGTTGCCAAATGCCTCAGTTTTTGAATGGAGATGAGGTTGTCAAGCTTCTTGGGGTCATTTCTCAGCATAAACGGACTCTAGAGTTATGCCAGAAGCTTGATTTTGCAGATAAGATTCCGGGTAAGTGTTTCGAAATTTGGCTTTCATTGTGTGCTGTTTGTGTTTAGCTTTGAGCACTGATCATTTCTCTTTGCAATTTACAAATATTTGAGATATATTTCTCTTCCTTTGAGACTTCTGTCTAGCAGTTTGATGATCCTACAACCTTGTTTTACACATAACAGATGTTATTCGGATTTTCATTGAAAGAAAGCAACTGATAGAGGCTGTTAGATTTATATGCACCTTCAAGTTAGCTGACAAGTTTCCCCCTGTACCACTCTTAAATGAGTATGTGGAGGATGTAAAGAAGTGTTGGAGTGAAACTTTCAGTACAGAGAATTCACTTGTTGAAATGGTAATTTTCAGTAAAGAGAAGTCTTTGAACGTTCAATAACTGCTTCTTAAATTGATAGATCTAGGACCATCCTCAATGTAAGTACTCATCTATAGTTTTTCTCCCAGGAAAATGCTGTAGATGACCGATTAACTAATCTAAGAGCTGTGGTTCAATGTGTTGGAGATTACAACCTAAAGTCTGAATATTCACTAGTTGACATTGTCAATTACATTTTGGAGCTTGAAAAACTAAAGGAGAATCTGAAGTCGGTGGCATCTCTCAACATTATGATGAAAACTAAAGAGCTTGGAAAACTAAAGGAGAAAAGGGAGGTGGTGCTATGTCTTCCGTCCAGTGTTGATAAACAAGAGCAGATAAAATGGAGGAAACGAAGTTCTAGCACTTTTGCCCCCGGTTTTCGCACATATCCCCGTTGCAGAAAAAAAATGTAACCCGTCGGCCATTTCAGCTGCTAGACCTCATGTCATGGATAAGGGACTAGTTGACATGTCTTGAAAACCCTAGTGTACGTCAGTACGTGTTCACTGTTAGTAAGGGTGGATTTAGTTGTTCGACAATTCCAGGTTTTAACGCAGCCTCTCACTGGTACATGCTCGAAACTCTTGTTATGTCTAAATCTTCTGTATTTGGTCAGACTTTTGCATTATGCAATTGACTGAATTGTTGCAGATTCTTTTGCTCTTTTTAAATCAGTGTATATCCTAATTCTGAAGACCCAATTGCATTGATGGCACAGCTTTTGTGAGTTGTTTGCTTCTCTGTTTTGACTGATTTGTTATAGAAAGTTAGAAAACCCTTGACATAGATGGAGGAGTGTGTGAAATGTTTCGGAAACCTTGACTCAGATGTTTAATGTTTGTCGGAAACTTGAAACAAATATATATGTTGGGGTGCCTAAGATGATTATATGTTAAGCCTATCTTAAGTTAGGCTTAAGATGATTGTCTTAGATAATTATATCTTAGGTTGAACAACTATATCTTAAGCCTATAGAAACTTAGGGGGCCTAAGATGATTGTCTCATTTGTGAATCAATTTTGCATAGGCAATGATAGAAATTAAAAAGACCGAGGAGCATGCCTCTTGTTGAGGCTTGTTAGTCATAATATTTCTCATCCCCATTGTTCGAATTCCTCATCTCTTTAACCAAAGAGAAGAGGCATTCAAACATCTATAGCTTCTTCGAGAAGGCTGGTTCTATTTACATGATACAGTAACTTGCTTTCCTGTGTTTGGTTAAGTTGCATACTCTTGTACAAGGCATGCTGGGAAAAAAAAAAAACTTCAATTCGACTGATCTTCAGTGGAGCCTGAGTTCAAAGCTAATGCCAGATGCAACTGGCACCGATTTTTGCAGGATAGTTGATTATTCAATCGACAATGTTACGGGTAGGAGCAGAATTTAAGAACTTAAAGTGTCCGTAACTACATGTTTTGGAATTCAACATCTTCACCAACATGTCCTTAAAACTTGGATGTTCCATTGACGCATTCCTTTTCTTTGAACCTTCACAGGTCACATATTCAATAACAAATGTTATCACTTGCACTTGATAATTCATATCCATAAAGTTCAGTTAACATTCCAAACCTATATTGGATAGAGTTGGATCAGTCAATGAAACTACAAAAAATTGATTCAATTTCGAAGGGACTTGAACAGCGAGCCAAAAAGCTTGGACTCCGCCAGCAACAAGTCGATACAATCTCCCAGCTGGTACAGTGGAAAGAGAGAAAACTTGAACAGTAGGTCAAACAGCTTGAGTTGAAGCGGAGACAGTTTGATTCTAAACTGAAAATGGCGCAATTGGAACAGTCATGAATGAGCAACTGAATTAGGATTGACTTAATGCGTAGCCGAATGTCAGCTGTTCTTCAAGCTTCACCGGACCTGTAAAAATTGGTGTTGGATGCAATGCGAGGATTTTACCCTTAGAATTCTGGTGTGGACAACATGGAGATTGATTTTGATTTGAGATTTATTAGAAGTTGTATACTTTTCTTTATGCCTCTTGCTAAAGTACTGACACAGTACTATTGCTCCTGAATCATTAGTAATCAACCCAAGTTTTCCAACTTAATTTTCAAAGTTCAAACTTAAGATGATCCTGAATAGCTATTCTCCAGAACAGCTATTCTATATTGATTCATGCTTCCTGTAGTTAGAATAGTTGAAGAAAATCCCACAATTCAAATCTGGACAACAGGGAGACTCATTTTGATTTGACAGTTATTAATTAGAAGGAGTTAAAATGAATGAATGTCACCGCAAAATATTTCTCGGGTGAGAGAAGAATCAATGAAATTGGCGACTAATTGGAAGTTTGAACCAACTGCACTATCATCACGCACGACAACTGTTCGATGAAATGTCTGAGAGAAGCCATGAAATTTGTTTCGCTGAGACATGTCAACGAAATTAGTATGGACGCATTTACTCAAATGCCGAATGATTGGCTTAATTTGCTTTGATTATGTCTCCTCACTGAGTCTGCTTTGCCTGTATGATCAACTTAGGGTTTTTCCATTGCTTTTTAGTTATGCTTTGATTATGTCTCCTCACTAAATTTGTTCATATAGCTGTTGCACGTACATTAAACTCAAGAAAACTAAAAATACATAGCTAGCTACAACTAGGAATTATATTGATCGAATAGATTGAGAATGCATATTATTCAACCTCCATTTTTAATCCTTATAGGAAAACGAAGGCTTTTCCTTCTCTTGGTAGGAGAAAGGATCAGGCCCTGAAGGAAACACCTTTTCCGAATCCAGTTGATATATTATTTAGGGCTAGCTTGCTATATAATATAAACACATTGATCCTGACGCATGCTACAAGTTTTTCTTTTGTTTATTAACAAAACCTATTACTGATACTGATCTGTTCTGTTCAAGCATGTCCTCCACCAAGAGGAGATTCTTTTTTAGCAGAGCGACGCAGAAGGAATTAATAAACGAAGACCTCCCCGAAACGGAAATCCAAAGAGGCACACAACTAATTCGGACAGTTCCGGTCAGATTAAGGTTCTTCAAGCTAACTGCAAGTGGAAGCCGTTGGATTGGTGCTCAAAGAGACATTACTTATGAAGTTATGATGGTGAACCAATCCTGGTACGCGAAACTAGAGACAATTTCAGTCACACTTTTGTCAAATACAGAAGGCGTAGGTTAACAGAGCTGATAGCATCAAACCTTTCCAGAATGGGTGTCCCAGACGATGAGCAGCCAGCCATTCTTCGAAAAACAATTCAGGTGGCTCAAGTGGCCGTCCCCGGGGTGCCTATTTCGGTGATCATCGTGGACGTGACTGTGCGCTTAGCGCCTTGTATTGCAATGATAGTGGACTTATTTCGCATTGTAACAAGTTTTGCCGACGTCAATTATCAAGTGATCATTGATCGGGTTGCATGGGAATTCATGGAGACATATGCATGGCGGTTCAAGACTATTCCTGCAGCCAAGTCATCCATTGAGGGTTTGGATAAACTGAGACTTGATTGTTTGGAAGAAGCCACGATTAGACAGGCGTCGCCATGTGTTATTTGTTTGGAGGACTTTGATCACTTTGATGCTCATGTACAAGAAGAAGACCAACTGGTGGTTCTTACTCACTTGCCCTGCTCACACCTTTACCATAGAGATTGTGTTGTCCGGTGGCTTGAGACCAGCCATTTTTGTCCCTTGTGCCATTACCGAATGCCAACTGAGGAACCGCCAGCTGCGAAAGCGCGAACTGTGGAAGCCGGCAAGTTACCAAAACCCTCATGGAAGGATCATTTGCGCTTGATCCTCATGGTGTCACATCGTGTAATAACTGTGACGCTTGTTTGCAGATTATTATGGAAGCCAAGTTAAGGATATCTTTTGTACTCAAAGGTGCTATCTTGTAATCAGTTACTAAATTATGTTGGTTTTTCATTCTTTTATTCTTCAGATATAGTGTGTAGTAGTGTTGCGACCACAATCGGTCATTCCATTGTTTGTAATTTTTTTGTCTATTAATGAAATTTCCTTCTTCTCAAAAAAAATATGTGAGAGAATAAGTATAACTCATCTACTATATTGCATGATGAAAAGTCACAGGAAGCCATGGACTCTGATTTTATTTTTTTATTTTTTTGTGAAAGCTCTAAATTTTATTTTATATGTTTCATTTTTGGTACACGGTCAGATGGTCTATATTTTTTCTGTTATTTGTGCTGTATAGTCGAATATGTAAAATTACTATTTTTAATGGAAGGGAAAAGATAAAAAAAAATTAAAAAAATGGAAAAGACGCACCTGCCCATCTTCCCCGTTTCCCCAAATTTAAGCAAACCCGAACATTTGAACGTGCTGCAATTCGACGCGGTCTCCATACCTCTCTGTCTATGTTTGATTTAAATCGTCTCTCTTCTGTATCTCCACAATGTAAGTATCGCTCCCAGCCTCCAATTTGTTGAATGATGACTTAAATTCTGTTTATCAATTTAGAGGTCATTTCCATCAATTCTCACTTATGCTTGCTTTTCTTATTCAGATATTAAGCTTATAAGAGCATCTCCAGCAGTAAAGCTATTATTTTTAGCTAAATTAGCTAAAAGTTAAATATAACTACCTAAATTTTAAACTTCTTCTCCAGCAATGATACCTATTTGTAAAGTTAATTTAAATTTTTTCAACTAAAACTGAAAAATTTGAACGTTGGAGTATTTGAGTTTTACCTATTTTCTCTCTCCTCTTTAGTTAAATATAGGTAGAGAATTTAGCAAATGTTAAATTTAACTTTTGTTTAGATAATCTGTTGGAGCTAAGTTTTGCCTTAAATTTAGCTAAATTTTAAATTTATTTTAAAATAGGTCATCTACTGGAGATGCTCTAAGAATTATGACGGCAATTGAATTGTCAATACATATGGTTGTGCTTTACTGCTTATGCATCTATAATTTGGTTCAGGCCAAAAAAACTGAGCCTTGAAGTTTCGTTGTTGAACTCGAAAACCCTTTTAAAATTTCGTCGCTAGAACCTTACTGGCAAACGATATAGATTCCAAATAGCAAATTCAACATCGTTTGCTAATCCTTGTAGGAAAAAGAAAGGCTTTTCCTTTTGGATTTAGGACTGAGATTTTTTATCTTTTTAAATGGAAAAATATACTGCATTTAGAGATCAGGGCCCTGAAGGAAACTCCTTGTTGATTATTGAGGGGTAGCTTGCTATGTAATATGATATATATATACCTATAAACACCATTAATATCAAGTTATTACTACAAGTGTTTTTAGTAATAAAGTTATTACATATACTCTGTTCCCAGTTGATCTGTTCAAGCATGCTCTCCACCAAGAGGAATTTTTATGTTAGCAGAGCGACGCAAAGAGAATTAATAAACGAACACCTCCCCAACACGGAGGACATAAATCTGACAGTTCCGATCAGATTAAGGTTCTTCAAGCTAATCGGAAGTGGAAGCCGTTGGATTGGTGCTCTAAGAGAAATTGCTTACGATGGTGAACCAATACTGGTAGGTGAAAATAGATGTCTTTTTCAACACTCTCTTATCAAATCCACAAGGCGTAGATTTAAGGAGTGGGTAGCCAACAAACTTTCCAGAATGGGTGTGCCAGACGATGAGCAGCCGGCCATTATTAGAAAAGTAGTTCAGGTGGTTGAACTGGCAGTCCCCAGGGTGCCTATTTCCGTTATCATAGTGGACGTGACTGTGCGCTTAAACCCTATTATTGCAACGTTGGTGGACTTGTTCCGCAGGGTAACAAGTGGTGATGACGTCGATTATGAAGTGATCATTGATATGGTTACATGGGAATCAATGGAAACATATGCATGGCGATTCAAGAGTATTCCTGCAACTAAATCATCCATTGAGGGTTTGGAAAAATTGAGGCTTGATAGTTTGGAAGAAGACACTATTAGACAGGCTTCGCCATGTGTTATTTGTTTGGAGCACCTTGATCACTTTGATACTGATGTAGAAGAAGGGATTGATGGTGATCATCAGCTGACATTGGTTACTCGCTTGCCCTGCTCACACCTTTATCATAGAGGTTGCATTGTCCGGTGGCTGGAGACGAGTCACTTGTGTCCCTTGTGTCATTACCAAATGCCAACTGAGGAAGCGCCAACTGTGGAAGCCGGTGAGCTAGCAGAGCCTTCATGGCAGCTGGATTGGACTATGCTGCTCATGGTGACTTCTGGTGGTATACTAACTGCTACGCTTCTTTGCAGATTACTGAAGCGCAGTAATGGATGAAAATATCAGCATACCTTGTATTTATTGAGCCATTGGCTTTGTATTATTTGGACCCCTTAAATTGATTTTTTTTTTCAGCGAAAACGTCAATTTTATTTGGGTTTTTATCATCAATGAGGTCTGGATTTTTCGTGACCGAACAAATTAGGGTCCGAACTTAAAAAACAATCAATTAGGTGCCTAAACTTAAAAAACCACATCAATGAGATACTTCCGTCCACTCACCGTTAATGTTCCGTTAAGTTTGGACACATGTCACATTTATATCAGTTTGCTCAATAAAATTACTTTTATACCCTCATATGTTTTACCCCATCATGTTTCCCTCCTTTCCTTCTTATTTCCCCCGCCAATATCAGTTGGCCAATCTCTATCATCTGATACTTGCCTTTTAATTTCCCTCCAAATTGACTATCTTCTAATTAATGTATTGACTATCTTCTAATTAATGTGTTTCGTCTAGACATCAACAACACCCAAGAACAGTAAGAAAAAAAAAACACCAATAACATAGTGCTAATACAAACCATTAAACATAGTGCTAATACAAACAACAAATACATTGTCTTAATACAAAGCTGCCCCTACAATTACTACCAATAACTTAAACTCAAAAATGCCTTCAAGGCATAACCATTAAGCTCCTGCAATTAAAAACGAACTAGTCATTCATGGCATAGATTGGGCATACAACCTTCGGCTTGGCAATTAAAATGCAGCATATTCTGATGTCTGGCTGGCCTGTGTAGCTTGTGATGCACAAGTTGGAATAGGCGAGGGTGTAGGACCTTGCACAGATTGTGATGTTGCAGGTTTTGATCTTCTTCTGGTGGATGCAAGTTTAGGAATTTTTCCTCCATCTTGAAGCTTTTTCAGTTTTTCCTTGGAGGTGATTTGCAATTGTCTAGATGTCTTCGGCCTCTTGGGGCTTGATGCATTTTTGGGCTGCATAATAATGCATACATTTAATTCAAGATGATCACCAACTTAATTTAATTGCAGCTCATGATATATACATATCCTCTTGCTTAATCATATAGTTAATACTTCAATTTTCATATCGCACTACACATTTAGACAGTCCTTGATAAACATTAATATTGGTTGTTTACCTCTCTAGCCATTTTTCTCTTTGTTCCAGACCTTGATCGAGATGTAGTTCCAACCTACAAAGAAAATATAACGACTATAGTTACTGACACGATAACAGACATGGAAAAATTCATTACACGTTAGATAAAAACCTGGTTGTTAGATGTCGAAGCTTTGGTTGTGGGACATCCTTTCTTGTTATGGCCTTTTTTATGACAAATTTGGCAGGTCATATTAACATATTGTGATCTGCTCATCCTTGATGTACCTGGTGCTGAAGTATTTGGAGCTGGTAGCGCCAATTTCTCCCCAGCCTCCTTCATCCTCTTCATCTTTGGCCTACCAGGTTGGTTTTTGTAAGGAGGGGGTGCAATTGGATAGTCTACTGGGTCCAATCATCCTCCCCAGCAATTGGCATGATTATTGGATTATATGCATCCATGTACTTGGACTGGAAAAAACACTCATCCACATAGTAAGCAGGGTCTTGTTTCTTTGCATATATTGCACAGATGGCATGCACACAAGGAAGGCCACCCAATTGCCATCTTCTACATGTGCATGTGTGGGTTGAAAAGTCAACAGAATGCATTGATCCATGCTCTCCACCCACAACCTGATAGTTGAACTCCCCTACTCTATGAGCCCTATATTGATGTGTTCTTTGCCCAATTCTATCCAACAATTTTGATACTCTTGGACCAACATCATCTTTCCACCTCATGCCAGCAACCCTTCTGTTTGCCATTCTAATCATCATATCGATCCTAATCTTATCAAGCATTGTCAAGATGGGCTTGTCCCTGAACTTCAAGATTGCTGCATTAAAGCTTTCACATAGGTTATTCAACAATATGTCACATTTAGATGTCGTCTTGAAATGAGATCTTGTCCAATGTGCAGCAACTTTATCTTCAAACCACTTCCAAGCATCATCTGACTGCCTTCTCATATCTTCCATATGCTTGTTAAACCACACAAGTGTAGAAGACCTTGCAGCATTCCACAAGGTTTGTTTGAGCCCTTCTCCTGGATGTTTAGTCTTGAAGTTATTATATAGGTGCCTAACACAATGCCTGTGTTTGAGCCATTCTCCTGGATGTTTAGTCTTTCGTACCTCTATACACTGTTTGTAAAGATACATCAAGTTTGAATTTTTTTTTAATATGATTTGCCACCCCTGCTCTTTGCCATTCAGGATTTACCATTAAATCTTGTGCCACTTCTTCTGCTATTCTATTGGCATTCAAATATGGAAGTTGTTGAACAGGATGGCACTTGTGAGCCAACCTCAATGTTTTGATATACAATGTTGGATCCTCATCTCCAATTGGACTAGCATACAACCAGAAAGGACACCCAACCTGACACTTGACTTGTATTTTTGCCGTACTATTCTTTGAGAACCATAAACCCAACTGATTCTGTAGTGCAAACTCCCTCACTGCTTCCTTCAGCACCTCACTATTTGCAAAAGCTTGGCCGATACAGAATCTTGGATTCTTCAAATCAACTGCTCTGTTCCATGACTTTACTTTTAGTCTCCTTGGTTGGCTTTTGGGAAGTGGATTCCCCTGCTCATCCTCCTCTGTTTCAGAACCATCCCAGCTCTCCAAATCATCTTCTGGTTCATCATCATCGGAAATTACCCCTTCGAAGCCCATCTCCTCATATTCTTCAACTCTATTTGGTTCAGCCACATTTTCTACAAAATCAACCTCATCATCTTGCTCTAACAGTTCATAATCACTATCTACACTTTACTACCTTGTGTTGAACCAAACAAATCAACCAACTCACCAACACTAGCAAATTCTCTGTGTGATAGTAGAGTATTTGCTGTACCACACACTTCAACCGCCTCATCAACACTTGTTCCCTTTTGTTTTCCCACCAAAATAGCCTCACTGCCACCATTGTCAGCTGATATATTCACTTCATTATTCATCTCAACCATAATGTCATTCCTTGTATTGCATTCAATTGGCAGCCATATAAATTAGCCTCCTCAACCATGCTCTCTTTTTCTGCTGGACCCACATCATTCAATGGGTTATTCCAATCAGAAGGGTATGGCTTCTCATCATCTAGTTCAGCTTCAGCCTTCTTTCTTTTACCACCACCAGTGATGTAAACTTCAATTATCCTTTTTCTAATAGGAATCTGCTTCATCATCTCTACGCAATCTGCATCACATAGCAATTTCATCCACCCCTCACAATTCGAGGACCCTGGCAACTTATACCAGTAGGATATTGGTTTTTCCCTATACCCCAAATCCCAAGCTATGTTATTCATCTAAACCAATGAAATCTTCTCTGGGTCACGGTTGTCTAAAAACAGCTTCCCACCAAGTTTGTTAAACTTTGCTATCTTGTACTTCTTGGTGTCATTAGGCATATGGTGAAAGTAGCCCCTATGATGAATCTCCATAGTGTAATCTTCTAGTTGTCCTGAATAACCAAATAACACATTAATCACCTTAACGAATCAACATTACTAACCATACTGCAGTTATTGAACTTTGATGATAGCAAATTAATTAGAGGACTTCTCGTAGGAACTTCTAATTTATATGTACGTGCTAGAAGTTAATTTTCTAGTAAGGATATTCCATTCAACACCATTTCCATATCCATAAGTGGATGTATACATGGAGAGATATCAATGGACAGAGAAGAAGGCTAATGAGAGTTCATGTACTACTTCGGCTAGAATAAGCCAACAAGAAATAAACCAATTCATGGAATTTTTATATATTATATCGATCAACCATCTCACTATTAAACCAAGGTCTGAGTGTACAACCCAATACAAAACTCAGTCAAACAAACACACACGGACGATTGCAGTATTCAAATACAACAAAGACAAACTTTCAATAAACAAACCCCAAGTGGTTTTTTTTTTTGGGCAAAAAAACAATCCAACATAAATTACACCAACAATGGACCACAAACATAAATAAAGTGCTCTATAAGTCCACGACAAGCCAAACAATTCCTATTTATTATAGAAGACGAAGGCATACGGGTGTTTTACCAAGAGGAGGTCGTGGACCCAAAACCCTAAAGTGCCTCCACATGGTGGTTGCCATCAATGGCAGAGAGAGGCGAATCAATCTTTACACCTGGTGGTTCGGCTTTTCTATCGACAAATCGATTCAAAGTCAGACCTTGCTCTTTTGCTTGAAAAAAGCCCCAAAGCGTTGGAATCTCTCAGTCCTCTACTTTGTTTTTTTATGAACTGTGGCTGAATGCGATGGAGTTATGGTGGGAATCTCTCATTCTTGTCGTAAAGTACTCTAGGGTTCTGATTTATACAAAAAGTCATTTACGACCCTGTGAATAGAGATTGGATTGGAGGGAAAAACCAACTGATATTGGCGGGGAAATAAGAAGGAAAGGAGGGAAACATGATGGGGTAAAACATATGAGGGTATAAAAGTAATTTTATTGGGCAAACTGATATAAATGTGACACGTGTCCAAACTTAACGGAACATTAATGGTGAGTGGACGGAAGTACCTCATTGATATGGTTTTTTAAGTCCAGGCACCTAATTGATTGTTTTTTAAGTTCGGACCCTAATTTGTCCGGTCACGAAAAGTCCAGACCCCATTGATGATAAAAACCCATTTTATTTAATGAAGCGATATTACACATAACGATCCACTCTAAGAGTTTCAAGCATGGTGATTTATATTCGTACATGATTATGCGGGTGGATCGCTTGATAGCCTACTCTATGATCTTTATGTCTAGTTAGTGACCCGTAAAAAGGCTCTAACTCTCGCTAATTGAGTTGGTGTGGCCCTTGAAATGGAGCACGGATACCACGTAAGAGAATTTATGGTTCATGAGCCTTGAAAAACCTTGATACGGGGTTATTACCATTTATATGATTTGCATGTATATTAATTTAACATTCGGAGCATCGGAATCCTAGGAGTGATCCTAGCACTCATATCTCTCTCATTTTATCAAAATCACAACCATATTTCTTTATTTTTGTTTGCTGGAATTTTTATTTAATTGCTTATTTTTCCATTTTCTTTTTTAAATTCTGAATACCATCAACTTCAAAAATTGAATCGACACATTGTGTATACTAAGTTTTTTTTTGGTGAAAGGCTAAACTTCAATAAACACCCCAAAAAGAGGCAGAAATGATAAAGGGCAAATACAACAAAGGAAAGATGATGCTCAAACCTAAAACAAACAAGGTAACAGGGCAGAGAGCATTTCCTCTTGCAAAAAGAAAAACAATAAGAAGAAACTAATTAATGGGATGACCTTTAGTAGCATTTAGGAAATCAGTGTTAGGAAAATACCTGGCCTTTAAGATTTTGACCCAGAAGTCATTTGGATTCTGTATAGGGAACTTGAAAATATTCATCGGGTACACTACAAGAAAATTCTCTTTTTGCAACGGGTTTATATACAAGGACTTACAAAGTCCTTGCATTTCATGATCATATGCAAAGAACTTTTCATTTCCTTGCATTTGACTCTTACAATTTGTAAGGAATATAATATATCCTTATATTTAGTCTCTTGAAACCTAAAAAAGGACAAAGTCCTTGCATATCTCTTCAGAATCCTTGCATTAAAATAAAACATGATGCAAGGACTAGTCAATTTCCTTGCCTGACCCCTTTATTATCGAACACCTCCCTTCTGAATCCATCACTTAGCTGTTGGATGAAAAAAAAAAAAAACACAGAGAAAACTCAAGAACCAAAGTACCACACCGTGAAATACCAAACACCCCCAAATCTAGCTGTGGCAATCTTCTTCTCAGTGTGGATCTTGTATTCTAGTCTACCCACTCCCAACCTCAAACTGAAACCTCAACATGTTAATTTCTCCATCGCTATTGTCGTCATCGCCACCGCGACCTCAGCCAGTCAGCCCTGTGTGTCCTTGTTCTTCTTGTAAAACAGGTGAAGTGTTTGTTTCTTTTACATTTGATTTCTACATATGCAATTCGAAATATGAAAATTTTGAGCATCGGGAGGCAAAAGCCCCAATTTTTATTGTTAGATTAGACCTAAAATTGATATAGCTCATAATGGTATATACTCCTCTCTTTCTTTTTGTGGGTTAATAATGATTGCTTTGAATTTGATTGTTCTTCGGTTCATTGATATTTAATTTTAGGGGAAAGTTAGCTTTTAAGGAGGCGGCGAAGGCATTGGAGATGGAAAAGGAGTGATATTCAAATACTATTTTGTATACTCTGTCATCATTTCACTTGATTTATTTCAACATGTTGAATCTAGTTCACAAGTCGAGGAGTTAGAGAGAGTGAGCAAAAATGGAGAGGGTTACTGAGGCTTCGATCCAGAAATATAGAAAGAAATTGAGAATTCTGAGAGGTGAAGTTTACTTATTTTCAATCCATATAAGACAATTACTTTTTCTTTAGTTGTTTATTATTGTGATTATTTTTAGCTACCTTGTTTTCTCCATGTATAGAGAGGCAATGTCATTACCTTCCTCTATTATGAAATGTCTTTTCTGAATAAGGTAAAGACTTTGAAGCCAGCAACCATTTTGAATTGTTTGACATATTGGAATCAGCTGGTATGGTGCTTATGCAGTCTTTAATAGAACTTGGAAGGTAGCTGCATATATTCCATGATAATATCACATTTGTACTTTAGTTTTCTTCTAGTTGTATATGCCAAGTCTATTGTTCAGTATTTTTGTCACGCCCCAACCAAAATAATTGCATTGAGACGTGAATCATATTTTTGTTGTAGCAATTGAAATCACAACAACATAAATATGATAGCAAATTAGTATACAAAGCAAATTTTATTTATTATATTACAAAGCCACAGAGTTTGCGGAAGCTAGAAAAATATTACAAGCATAGTATTTTCGAATATATGAAACCTTTATTTAATAAAACTGGTCTTGTAACTAGTAGCAGTACACACATAGCAAGCGTCAAACAACCTTCAGTCTCATTCCACATCAACATTGGTAGCACTGTTACCTGCAACATCTATTAGGATGTGAGCTTAAAGGCTCAGTAGGTCTTGTAAAATAAACCCCTCATGGGCAGTTATCATATTTAATCTTAATGTTACCTAAACATAATATGTATGCATGACTCACTCGCTATTCTAACCCCGTTAACTTACATATTAAAATACTCCGACCTACACGTCCCATACCGTGTATTTAACCACTGTAGCCGCGAGTACCTTAATATACAAGTTAACCCCCATTGTTTGCCATTAACCCAAGTTTAACTTTAACTTCTCTTCTTTTTTTATAGACAGTACATCTCCCTCTCTTCTGTCATAAGGCCACTAGTCCATCTCCCTCTCTCCTAGTGCCTTTTTAGTCATTTTTCTTCCATTTCTTCCATTCTTTTCTCAATAGTGCGTGTGCACACATGCATGGTTTTTCCTCAATGCAAACCCATGCCTAAATGATCATGTACTCATTGTGATAATATAAAGCAAATTCATGAATATTATATCAACATCAACAATTTATTCTTCATTCAAAACAACAATTAAAATGTTAATTATAGCAACAAACAAACAAACATATACACATATATATAATTAAAGTAACACAAATATAAGACAATTACCTACTAACATAGAGATTAAATATAATATAGTCCAATCATTGGGGAACAAAGATCCTACCTTAGTTCCGACTTAGTTATTCCTAACCCTTTTCCCTTTGCCGCTAACCCCGAGCACAGTGCTAGCTTTCTTTCTTTCTTTCCTCCTTCTTCCTTGCCTTCCTTGTGCGTTTCTCTCTTCCCTAGCTTTCTCTCTTATTTTTTTTTTTTTTTTCTCTCTTCTATTCACTTCTCAAGTGCTTCCCTTTTCCTTAGAGTCATATTCTCTCTTTCATTTCTTACTCTTCTCCCAAAATGAAACGTCCAAGGCCCTTTTATAGTGCCCTAAGTGAACTCATGAAAAGTTGATTACCTCACCCTCATTTATGAGGGTTATAACTTGGCAGAATATTTACCTTACATGTGTTTATTCCTTTTGTCAAGTTATTTTATCTCCTACGTGGTTCACTCATCTTCACTACTACTCTTTCTTGCAAAGCACCCCAACCACAAGTTTTACCTTTCCACTTGATTTGACACATACAATTACCCTTGCATGCATCCTAATCCAGTTAATTGGAAATTCATCACTTACGTATAGGTATGTGCATGCAACAACTTATTCATTGGTCTAAGGGCCTACTCATGCATATGATCTCCTTGCATGCATCTATGCATTACTATTATATATATATATATGCCACGTTATGTATATGCATATATATATCTATATATATACATACATATATATACAAACCGAAATGCATGCATTGACGCATAAGGTATATATATATATAGACACACTACTACTACCACTATATATATTGCCTATTTAATTACTTATATATATATATATATTTTCCGGGTTACTACATCCTATCCCCCTAAAAGAAAATTTCGTCCTCGAAATTTAACGTACCTGAGTCGCTAAATAGTTCTGGATATTTTTCCCTCATTTCAGCTTCTAATTCCCAGGTGAACTCTTCTACGTTTCCATGTTGCCATAGCACCTTGACCATCGGAATGATCTTTGTACGCAGGACTTGCTCCTTTCGATCTGTGATTTGGATTGGTTTATCCACGAAGGATAATTGTTCGTCTAAGCTTAATTCTGCCCAATCTAGGACATGCCTTGGATCTGGTTCATACTTTCGCAACATTGAGACATGAAAGACATCATGTACGTTCGACAATTGTGGGGGTAACGCCAATTTATAAGCCACTTCACCTATCCGCTCTAATATTTCGAACGGTCCAATGAATCTTGGTGCCAATTTTCCAGTCTTTCCAAATCTCTTTACTCCTCTTCGTGGCGAGACTTTAAGAAACACGTGATCACCCACTTTATACTCCAATGGTCTTCTTCGCTGATCTGCGTAGCTCTTTTGTCGGCTTTGGGCTGTAAGTAGACGTTGCCTAACAATCTTTATCTTCTCTGTAGTTTCTTGGATTAGGTCAGGGCCTATTAAAATGTTATCTCCTACTTCTGCCCAACATAATGGTGATCTACAAGGCCTACCATAAAGTGCTTCATAGGGAGCCATTCCAATACTAGATTGGTAGCTATTGTTGTAAGCGAACTCCGCCAGTGGTAGGTGATCTTCCCAACTTCCTTGAAAATCTAATATGCAAGCTCTTAACAAATCTTCTAATATTTGAATGGTTCTCTCAGACTGTCCGTCTGTTTCAGGATGAAAAGCGGTACTGAGAGTCAATGTAGTTCCGAGAGCTCGTTGCAGGCTTCCCCAGAGTTGGGAGGTGAATTTACTATCCCTATCTGACACGATCGAAATTGGAACTCCATGTAATCTCACTATTTCTTGGATATACAATTTTCCAAGTGTCTCAGTGGAATCAGTGGTTTTGACAGCCAAGAAGTGTGCCGATTTGGTCAAACGATCCACTATTACCCATACAGCATCTCGTCCTTTAGGTGATCGTGGTAGTCCCGTTACAAAGTCCATGGTGATGCGATCCCATTTCCATTCGGCAACAGGAAGTGGTTGTAGCATTCCAGCGGGTCTTTGATGTTCAGCCTTTACCTGCTGGCAGGTAAGACATTTTGCCACGAATGTAGCTACGTTTCTCTTCATACCCTTCCACCAATATTGACGACGAAGATCATGATACATTTTGGTACTTCCTGGGTGTATAGTGTAGGTAGAGTAGTGAGCTTCACGAAGAACTTCATCCCGTAGTTCAGGAATGTCAGGCACATATATTCTTCCTGAATATCGCAAACCACCATCTTTGTGGAGAGTCCACCCTTCGAATGCTCCTTCGGCCATGATCTTATTTCGTATCGACGAAGATGCCTCATCTCCTTGTTGTTCTTTTATGACCTTTTCAACCAAGGTAGGTTGTACAACTAAATTACAGAGATAAGCCTTTTTGTCTCGAACATCTATATACAACTCGTATTTACGAATTGTGTCAATCATATTCCACCTTTGTCGAAGACTTGCGGCCATACCTTGAGATTTTCTACTCAGAGCGTCTGCTACCACATTCGCTTTCCCTGGATGATAATGTAGCTCAAAATCATAATCTTCTAGGTACTCCATCCATCTTCGTTGCCTTAGGTTGAGCTCCTTCTGAGTAAAAAGATATTTTAAACTTTTGTGATCAGAATAGAGCTCAAATCGTTCGCCATATAAGTAATGTCTCCAAACTTTGAGAGCATGAACGATGGCTGCTAATTCAAGGTCATGAGTAGGATAATTTTTTTCATGCGGCTTCAACTGGCGAGAAGTATAGGCGACCACTTTGTCAAATTGCATCAAAACACCTCCTAGCCCTTGTAGCGATGCGTCAGTGTATACCACATAGCCTGCACCTCTTTCAGGAATAATAAGTACAGGTGAGGTGGTCAACCGAATCTTCATTTCTTGGAATGATTCTTCACACGTATTATCCCACTCAAACTTTGCTCCTTTGCGTGTCAGCTTTGTTATTGGTTCCGCTAACTTAGAGAAATCCTTTATGAATCTTCTATAGTAACCGGCTAATCCTAGAAAACTGCGGATTTCCGAGATGTTTCTTGGTTGTTGCCAATTTAGAACGGCCTCAACTTTAGAAGGATCCACTGTAATACCTTCCTTGGAGATTACATGTCCCAGAAATTTCACTTCTGTCAGCCAAAATTCACATTTGCTAAATTTGGCGTACAACTGATGCTCCCTCAACGTCTGCAAGATTGCATGCAGGTGTTGCTCGTGCTCTTCTTGAGTAGGGGAATAGATCAAGATGTCATCTATGAAAACTATTACGAATTGATCTAGATAGGGTCGGAAGATTCTATTCATTAGATCCATAAATGCTGCTGGAGCATTGGTCAATCCGAATGGCATGACCAAAAATTCGTAATGTCCGTATCGAGTTCGAAATGCCGTCTTCGGTATGTCCTCATCCTTGATCCTGAGTTGATGATACCCAGATCGAAGATCGATCTTTGAGAAGAAACTTGAACCCCTTAGTTGATCAAATAAATCGTCAATTCTGGGTAGTGGATATTTGTTTTTAATGGTGACCCTGTTAAGTTGACGATAATCGATGCACATTCTCATTGACCCATCCTTCTTCTTTACAAAAAGTGCGGGTGCTCCCCAAGGTGACGTACTAGGACGTATGAAACCCTTGTCTTGCAATTCCTGGAGCTGAGTCTTGAGTTCTTTTAATTCCGCTGGAGCCATCCGATGTGGAGGTATGGAGATGGGTGACGTTCCTGGATTTACATCGATCGTAAAATCTACTTCTCTACATGGAGGTAAACCAGGTAAATCTTCAGGAAATACATCTCTATATTCACTCACTATTGGTATAAACTCAATCTGTGGACTATCAGCTTCCTCAATTTTCAGATTAGCAAATAGACTCGTATAGTCATAGTTTCTTTCATTGAGGTCTAGCCTGGGAAGGTGGATATTTTTATTCCCATAGAATCTAAGAGTCTGCCCTTCATGTGTCTTTATAACTACTAACCTTCTTCCATAGTCAATCACAGCTTGGTATTGGGTATGCCAGTCCATTCCAAGAATGACATCATACTCTAACATATCCATTATCATCAAATCAAAAGTGATTTGGTGATTAGCTATTTCAATGATGCAGGATCTACATATCCTATCTATCTTCCTTATACCACCCAAAGGAGATCCTATTTTTATGGGAAATTCCATAAATTCAGATTTCAAACCAAGAATGCATGCAAATGTTCTTGATATGAAAGAGTGAGAAGCTCCGGAATCAAATAAAATTTTTGCCCAGGAGTTGAATACTAAAAATGTACCTTCCACCATTTCTGGTTCGGTAGTATTCGCGATTTGTCCGATGGCATATGCTCTCCCTTGGACAAATTGTTCGGGTCGCCTAACACCCGGTAAAAGTCTTGGTCCACCATGATTATTTGGCGTACTTGGGTGTTTCGGCTGTTGACTGGTTTGCGACTTCCACTGGTTCTGCTGGGGAAATATTGGAGCACGGGGCTGAGATTGAAATGTTTGAAGAGTCGGCTTTTGGGGGCAAAATCTCTGAACATGTCCCACTTGACCACATTGGTAACAAGTTGGAGCATTTTGAGGTGTCCCAATGGGTCGTTGTGGATTTGACAAGTGTTGAGGAGGTCCAAATCTCTTTCTTTTGTTGCTTTGTTCTCCACTGGTGAATTTTGAACTCCAGGCCCTTTTTATCTCAGGAAGACTTTTTTCTGCAATAAGCGCTCTTTCTACCACATCTGCATAACAGGTTAGTTTAAGGATAGCTATCTTATCCTTGATTGCAGCTCGAAGGCCTTCTTCAAACCGTCTTGCTTTTGTGGCATCATTTGGCAGCATGTGGGGTGCAAATCGGGATAGCTCTTCAAATTTGGCTTGGTACTCACTAACCGTCATATCTCGTTGAACAAGATACATAAACTCCCTAGCCTTCGCCTCCCTCATAACATGAGGAAAATATTTTTCCAGGAATATTGTTTCGAATTCTCCCCAAGTCATATTTTCTGTTTCTTGCATCCCTTGAATTGATTCCCACCAGTGGTATGCCTGCCCTTCTAGGTAAGAACAAGCAATAGTGACTCTTAGTTCATTTGGCACCCTTTGATCGTTTAACTTTCTTTTTATCTGACGTAGCCATTCTTCCGCCACGAGTGGGTCCGGTGCTCCCTTAAAGATTAGAGGTTGGGAGTGGCGAAATTCTCTTTGGATTCTCATGATTCGTCCTACCTCGTCCTCGGTGCGTTGTTCCCTGATTGCATTTGCCATGTCATGGATGGCTGCGATTACTCTGTCACTATTATTTCCGGAGTGGTTCTCCGATGCCCCTTCCATCCTTTCATGAAAGAAATTGGCCCTCTTAGTTAATTACTAATTATAAGGACTCCTAATCATATGAATCATAGTAGCTAACTTTCAACAAAAGAAAAACCGTGAAACAATTAATTTTAGCTAACTTTTAAATAATGTTCATAACTAAGCACACACTATTTCACACAAAAGTTATTCTACACATTTATTTTAGCTAATCGTCACCACCCCAAACTAAACTTAGTCATGGCAGTCAACCATCTTATCTAGGTAACAAAATGGTCGTGACCCATGGCTAGTTCCTTATTCAAACATTACGCACATAACTATTAAACATGGGTACGTAGTTCCTTATTCTAATATCACACACATACAACTAGTACTCTAACGTCGTAGGTAAGCATAAATGTCAACTTCAGCACCGCGATCTGGAGGGGGAGGAGGAGTATGCAATCTACTTCGTGGTCCCCTCGGAAAGACCATCTCTGTTGGAGCTTGACGAGGTATAGCCGCAACAGGTCCTGCTTCCAAATTTGGTACTTCATGCTCTAAGTGACTATTAACCAAATTTATAAGAAAGTTAACAAAACTCTCACTAAGGTACAGATCCACGTGTCTCTGGGCCGTTAAGAGTTCGGCGTTCACTCGATGTCCCACAATTTGCCTTTGTTGCTCTTCAGGGAGATTTTGTGTGGTTTGTATGATATGCCTAACATGATTATACAAACGTAGTCGAGCATTTTCTTCAATTTGATCAAAATAAACAGCTGGATCGAGTGGAGTTACTCCATCTTCATCTATTTGATAACCACCCCACTCATCGTTTCCTTGAAAGGGATTCATAGTGAATCACTGTCAAGCACGTGTTCTATATTCGTTAAGATAGTAACAGATATTTCTAAAAGTACTGACATAGAAATAATTCATCATACCTCCCAATATATAATTTCTAAACTAGTCAAACAAAAATAATTCTCACAGTCAATTAATTTCATACCCCTTTACTAAGGTAATAATTAAATATGTAAACAATAAAACAATTCACAGCATGAGAGAAAGCAAGTAAATACATCAAGTAATAAGGGAACAAGGAATACCTCGTTGCAGATATAAATTAAAGTATCACTTGCAGTTAGAGTAAAATATAAATAATTACTAATTAAACAAATAAATTATTAACAAAACAATATGCATGAAAAAAGAAAATAATTATTTAGATATATCAAATAATTATTTCTGAACAAGAAATAGTGCAACCTGTCTAACATCAGCAAGAAATAGTTTACGACTACTAGGATGAGTTGTTATGTCAATCAATACCATACAACAACAATAGAAAGAAATACCACCAATAGGAAACAAACTAAACATTTTTTTTTTTTTTTTTTTTTTTTTTTTTTTTTTGAAAGAAATGGAAACGTACTTGTCCTTTCATATATTTATATTTATATATATATGCCTACTATCATTCTCCTACCATATTTTATAATATCTATAAGCATACCATCACTTTTAACTTTTTTATATATATATACATACATACAGTGGATTCATGAAAACTACCCGTCTCATGCATGCTCAACGTGCTATGCACATAATATATATGATAATTATAAGTATACATATCACAAACGCACAAACACTTATATACATATCAATTTATGATTACAATATACCTATCAAAAGATGATTGCAAACTAATCATATTTCCTATTAAACACCTATTACCGGCACTTTAACCTACAAGTTGTTAATATTTTATGATTTTTTTTTTTTTTTTTTTTTTTTTTTTAAGAAAATCATTATCAATTTAAAACCTTAAGCTCTGATACCAACTTGTCACGCCCCAACCAAAATAATTGCATTGAGACGTGAATCATATTTTTGTTGTAGCAATTGAAATCACAACAACATAAATATGATAGCAAATTAGTATACAAAGCAAATTTTATTTATTATATTACAAAGCCACAGAGTTTGCGGAAGCTAGAAAAATATTACAAGCATAGTATTTTCGAATATATGAAACCTTTATTTAATAAAACTGGTCTTGTAACTAGTAGCAGTACACACATAGCAAGCGTCAAACAACCTTCAGTCTCATTCCACATCAACATTGGTAGCACTGTTACCTGCAACATCTATTAGGATGTGAGCTTAAAGGCTCAGTAGGTCTTGTAAAATAAACCCCTCATGGGCAGTTATCATATTTAATCTTAATGTTACCTAAACATAATATGTATGCATGACTCACTCGCTATTCTAACCCCGTTAACTTACATATTAAAATACTCCGACCTACACGTCCCATACCGTGTATTTAACCACTGTAGCCGCGAGTACCTTAATATACAAGTTAACCCCCATTGTTTGCCATTAACCCAAGTTTAACTTTAACTTCTCTTCTTTTTTTATAGACAGTACATCTCCCTCTCTTCTGTCATAAGGCCACTAGTCCATCTCCCTCTCTCCTAGTGCCTTTTTAGTCATTTTTCTTCCATTTCTTCCATTCTTTTCTCAATAGTGCGTGTGCACACATGCATGGTTTTTCCTCAATGCAAACCCATGCCTAAATGATCATGTACTCATTGTGATAATATAAAGCAAATTCATGAATATTATATCAACATCAACAATTTATTCTTCATTCAAAACAACAATTAAAATGTTAATTATAGCAACAAACAAACAAACATATACACATATATATAATTAAAGTAACACAAATATAAGACAATTACCTACTAACATAGAGATTAAATATAATATAGTCCAATCATTGGGGAACAAAGATCCTACCTTAGTTCCGACTTAGTTATTCCTAACCCTTTTCCCTTTGCCGCTAACCCCGAGCACAGTGCTAGCTTTCTTTCTTTCTTTCCTCCTTCTTCCTTGCCTTCCTTGTGCGTTTCTCTCTTCCCTAGCTTTCTCTCTTATTTTTTTTTTTTTTTTCTCTCTTCTATTCACTTCTCAAGTGCTTCCCTTTTCCTTAGAGTCATATTCTCTCTTTCATTTCTTACTCTTCTCCCAAAATGAAACGTCCAAGGCCCTTTTATAGTGCCCTAAGTGAACTCATGAAAAGTTGATTACCTCACCCTCATTTATGAGGGTTATAACTTGGCAGAATATTTACCTTACATGTGTTTATTCCTTTTGTCAAGTTATTTTATCTCCTACGTGGTTCACTCATCTTCACTACTACTCTTTCTTGCAAAGCACCCCAACCACAAGTTTTACCTTTCCACTTGATTTGACACATACAATTACCCTTGCATGCATCCTAATCCAGTTAATTGGAAATTCATCACTTACGTATAGGTATGTGCATGCAACAACTTATTCATTGGTCTAAGGGCCTACTCATGCATATGATCTCCTTGCATGCATCTATGCATTACTATTATATATATATATATGCCACGTTATGTATATGCATATATATATCTATATATATACATACATATATATACAAACCGAAATGCATGCATTGACGCATAAGGTATATATATATATAGACACACTACTACTACCACTATATATATTGCCTATTTAATTACTTATATATATATATATATTTTCCGGGTTACTACAATTTTCCTTTATATCAATCATATGCATATGATTATGATCTTAAAGTAAATCATTACTTATGTGCAGAATGGTTTCTCATTCAATTAGGAACTAATATTTTTGCTCGTTGCTTGAAAACAATTTCCATCTGTATGTGAGAGTTGATCTGCATATGAGAAGGAATAAAAACATATAGAGCTCCATATATACTCTTTATGGAACAAAGAAGTCAGTACGGAAGGTAAGACCCTAGTGTTGAGTTTTAAAGGGATCATTCAAGCATTTGTCCAATCTTAGGGGCCTTGTCTGTTTGTCTATTCATTATGGGAAATGTAGTACGCGAAAGGGAAGGGGAGAATGCAAAATCAAGTGAATTTAGTAAACATACCATGGTATTACCTTAGTGGCATCAACTATTTAAAAAAAAAACACTCTAGAACCAGCCTTGTTTTGATGGGTGATTTATGTTATCTATTGTTTATCTATTGTCTTAGTTTTGACTCAAAATTGTTAAGGGATGAGGCATCTAGTACTCACATTTTTTCCATCTCACTATTGCTTTTGCAGTTTTCTTTGCTGTCAAGATAGGATGTTGAACTTTTGAGTGTTCAATGCAAATTAGTTATGGGAGCTTAGAGTGTGTAGTATTTGTGTATACTTATTTACTATGCTTGCTGAATTAATTAATAAACTAACTGTTCTTTGTCCCCTTCTATAGTCTGCCGCCGAAACAGGGGTTTATAAGTTATGAATATATTGTTTAGGCGAGTTATGAAGCTTGATGTTCCCAATTCATTTATAAAATTACAATTGAGGTAAGATATCAGGTTCCATTAACTAATTGTTCTCTGTTTTCCATTAACAAATTTGGATCTGCGTCTGTTTTTTTTTTTTTGGCTAATCCATAATTTGATGGCTGCTTGCAGACCAAAGATTATCCCGACCTAGTAAATCTAAAATGCAAGATGGCCATTCACCTTTGAAACCAACATTTTGACTAAAGTGTGATGCAATTATTTATATATACCAATGTTGTTATGTTTAGTTTATATATACCAATGTTGTTCTGTTTCTTGGTCTGCTGTTTTATATTTTTATTGGGGTTTATTTCTCCCCTGTTTCTCTCCCTCTTTGTTTTTTTTTCTAGCTTGGTCGAATTACTTATTACTAATTCACTTTAATTTTTGAACGAATTCCTGCTGCAGGACAGTGACTAAGAAGTTGAGGCAGAGGATATGGAACCTGATAAGTACATTTGATTGATTGGTACGTGATTTTCTGGATAAACATATTTCTGGATGGTATATAGATGAGCTTAGACTTTTCGTTCATAGCTTAGATTTTAGGAATGAGATACTCTGCAAATTGCAGGTGAGGATCGATGATTATGAAAAAGAAAAGAATCTCAGATAACAAAAACTCTTTAAGAAGTGCAGAAATATATAATTCATGATTGTTTTAGTGATTGCAGTTGTGATTTATCTATCCATGTCCCCGTTCATTATAATGATCATAATTCTCATTCCTGCAGGTAATCAATAAGAGAGGGGCTGCTTCAACTGGAAGTGTTTTGTGGTTGTAATTGAAATGCTTTGTGATTATCTCAAGCTAGCCGAGTAAATCTCAAGTTTTTGACGTAGATGAGATGTCTTAAGCGAGAGTTCTGTGAACTTTTGAGTTATTAATCTGTGGAATTTTCCATATATATGTAATTATTACTCTAATTTATAATAAAAAGTAATTCATTTACTCAAAGTCTCAATGATTTTATTAGATTGGATAAGAAGTTGATAACAAATTAAATGTAATTAAACACTAGAAGCATCATAATTGCTAAAAAGGTCCTTGAATCTACCAAATGCAAGGAATGATATGCAAGGAATTGTCCTTGTATATCAATTAACCATGGTTAACCATGGTTCTCAGGTGGAATGTATGCAAGGAATTTTTCCTTGCATTTCAGAGGACAATTCCTTGCATTTATGAAATCAAATGCAAGGAATTTTCTGTCTTTGCATTTAGTCTTTTACAAGGGCAACTTTGCAAGGACCGGAGCAACGAATTAATTCCTTGTATTTCATGTTTTGCAAGGATTTTTTGCTTTTTTGCAAGGAGAAAATTCCTTGCAAAAACCAATTTTTCTTGTAGTGGTAGGTGGTAACAGCCAATGCAACAGACTAAATTAACACATCCCTGCCCGAAATAGATAACATGTTTTCTTTACAACCATCAAGTTTACGAATAATCCTGTCCTTAATGTAACAAAGAGCCTCTTTCTTGGAATTTTCCCAAATAGTAAGGGTTAGTAACCCTAAGGAGACCCAAGTATAGTCCAGGGTTAGTAACATGCGTGTTTTTTTTTTTTTTTTTGGAAATGTGAAATGAATTTGAGACTCGCTGCTATTAGTCGGTGCACATGGGATTATTCCATTTACCAGTAAAAAGAAAATTTCCTTGGTTAGGTGATTAATAAGAAGATGTAAATCTGATAAGAGTAGCTCGGGATAAGATTTTATTTACTGATAATTCTGTTATCATTATAATTTGAGCACTACGAAATTAAGTTTACCATCTCAATAACTATGATGAATTGATGACAGAGAATTTTTAATTATATATCAATAAATAATAAAAAAAAGCCTTATCTCCTAGTTTTATCCCATTAATTTACGTCTAGAAATTAAATCTTCCTCTCACAACTTTTTCTCCCACAAATTCAATTTTACGGTTTCTAAGCTTTAAAATTTTCTTCTTTTAATTTGCTTGGAAGAATGAACCACATAAGTAAAAGAAAAGAAATTAAAGAAAAAAAACAATGCATGCTATCTCTCAAAGCTACTTTCTTAGAGCTGTTTATTCGTAGAACTTTCTTAGACATGTCAAATGAATATATATATCATGGATTGAGGGGTAAACTTTCTAAGAACTTGCCCACAGTTTTCTTAGAGCTGTACGTTTCCACCCCTCACACAAATCACTGTCATTCAATGTGATGGATGCATACTTAATGCAGATAGTGTAGGCCCTTGCCAGGTGAAAAGTGGAAGTGGATTGACGCGTTGTAGTACTATGCCCCCCGAGAGACGCGTTACACGAATTTTATTTTATTTTGGTCGTGCGTTACACGATATGATTCTTTTTTTGGACAATTTTCTTTTTTTTGGACAATTACACGATATGATTTTTGGGTGCTGCTTCAGTGCTCGGGGCAGAAGATGCTCGGGTAGATAGGGTGCAACTGCAGGGGGGTTGCAGTGGTAGGGTACACTCATCCAATGGCCCTACCATTGGATAAAGTTAAATCGGATAAAAAGAGATTTTTAAGTATTAACCTTTTGTTTGGACTACACTTTCTCAAGTCTTCATTTGGTTTAGCGCTCCGCTATAAATCAGCTGGCAAGTTTGCAAAGAAAACCCACCATTCCATTTGCGTTGCCTATTCTCTCTTCTTTCTCTAGCTAGCTAGTTTTGGTACTGCTATTCCCATTCTCTGTACGTTTTCCCTTTTGTACTTGATCTTCATTTTCTTAGATCAAAGCATATTTGATCACTATATGCTCTGTTTCAGTTTTGAACCACCAGTTCTAGCTTAGATCTCTCTGTTTCTTCCTTCATGGTGTTGCTGTTTGTTGAATTTTAGTACCATTATGAATGTTCATCTCTTTGACTGGGTTTGTAAAAAAGAAAATGGGTTTCTCCAACACTTTGTTTTCAACGCACTATTTTCTTTTCCGTAACCGTAATTAGTGTAAGAAACAGAGAAAATACACAGAGAGAAAGCTTTTCCATTCACAAGTGCTTTGATTCTTAGCTTTTAATTTGTATTATCCCGGCCAGATATAGGTACATTCTTGCTATATATGGCTTTTCTCAAGTCTTTTACTATGCAAGTCTTGATCTTGGTTCTGTTAGCAGCAGCAGCAGCTCAAGGGCCCCTGCATATTTCTGCTGCTCGATCTTCCGATCCTCCTCAAGCCAAGCCTGGCTGCCCCTCGAAGTGTGGTAATGTCCTTGTTCCTTTTCCATTTGGGATAGGCCATAATTGTTCACTGGGACCAGAGTTCACCATTTCTTGCAACCATTCCACCACACCCCCATCACCCTACTTGGAAGCAAACACTAGTACTCCCTCATCCATCGCCAACTTTTCCCTGGATACCGGTGAGTTGCTTGTAATGCAGCCCACCATGGCCCAAACTTGTGACTTCAACCGGGGTATTAGTTCGCTTAATCTTCCTCCTCCTTACACCATCTCTTCCAAAAACACTCTTTTCACCCTTGGCTGTGACACCTTAGCTATGTATGGAGCCGTTGAGCGCCACTCCGGAGACACAAGGGGAGGATTGGGCTACTGTGCATGTGACAGTTCTCTTGTACCACTCACCGACTCTTGCAATGGTTTTGGGTGTGCACAAACTCCCATTTCTCCTGGACTTGAAAACATTACGGTACTAGTGGGTAAAACCGGAGCTGATACCAATGACGCGGCCGAGAAGATGGAGTGGACGTACCCCTGCAGCTACGCTTTCATTGTGGAACAAGGCAACTTTACATACTCCCTCAACACAAGTATTGAGCAAATGAAGACCGCAATACAGTTTCCGGTGGTGCTTGATTGGGCAGTTGGTGATAAGCCATGTGGTGCAGCAAACAAGTGCAAGCAAAATAGCCAATGTGTCAACCGTACCGTCGCCAATAGGACTACTGGTTACTTTTGCCGGTGCTTGCCGGGCTACGAAGGAAATCCATACCTCGGTTGCCAAGGTGAGAGATCTTTGTTTGTTAATTTTCAGATACTAAGATCACCAAGCTAGCTTGGTGTTTGATTGCTTTTAAGCTCTCGTTTTGGTTTAAAGCAAGAAACTTTATGGTCGATTTGGGGGAAGATATTGAACATAATGATGATCGAACGTACTTTGATAATGTGTATTGATTGTTCAAGTTCTTGTAAGATGACTTCTAGTACTGGGTACGTGTGTGTAACTGTGCATATCCGTGTATTGATTGTTCCTTTCTTACTTTTCAGATATCAATGAATGCAGTCCATCAAGTGATCATCCTCCTTGCAAGAATGGAACGTGTTTGAATACTCCAGGCAGTTATTCTTGCGAGTGTCACAAAGGGTTCAAAAAAGATGGCTCAGGGATGTGCATGCAAAATGACAAGAACCCCCTCATAGTCTTATTGCGTATGTACTACTAGCCTTTACTACTTTATACAAAGTACGTAATAATATATATGTTTGTGTTGATCGACTTTTTAATTGTGTATATGGACGTGCAGTTATCAGTATAGGGTTTCTTGTTTTACTAGCCGGATCCTTTTGGATATACGGCTTAGTGAAGAGGAGAAGGTTCAACGCACTCAAACAGAAATACTTTGACCTAAACGGTGGCAAGAAGTTACTTTTACGACTCGCTAGTTTCAACCCTTCAGTTGATACAGTAGCCAAGATCTTCACAGTAAAAGAAATGGAAATGGCAACAAACAACTACCATGCAGATTGGAAAATTGGTGAAGGGGGACAAGCAAAAGTCTACAAAGGGGTATTATTAGATAACACAACCGTTGCGATCAAGAAGTCCAAGCTTGATGTTCAAGGGCGGAGTGATCAGTTTATTAATGAGGTCATCGTGCTCTCACAAATCAGTCACAAGAATGTAGTGAGGCTCTTAGGTTGCTGCTTGGAAACAGAATTTCCAATTTTGGTATATGAGTTTATAAGAAATGGCACTCTTGACGAGCACCTTCGCAAAAAGAATGGCAAGGGACCATTATCTTTCAAACTACGCTTGAAGATAGCAGCTGAAGTAGCGGAAGCAATAGCATATCTGCATCACTCTACTACGGTGCCAGTTATACACCAAGATGTTAAACCTGCAAACATCCTTTTGGATGAGAATTTCAGGGCCAAAGTTTCAGATTTTGGAGCATCTAAATTGACTTCACAATACCAAATTCAAACCTATGTGCAAGGGACAGTGGGATACTTAGATCCCGAGTACCTACAATCAAGCATTCTGACAGAGAAAAGCGATGTTTATAGCTTCGGAGTTGTCCTCCTTGAGCTACTCACAAGCAAAATGGCATTTTCTCCTAATATGCCCGAAAAAGAGAGAAACATAGCAAGGGTGTTCATCTGTGCAATGGAAGATGGTCTCTTAAAGAGTATTATAGATGGTGAAGTGGTCAAGGAAGAACACTATGAGGCTGTTGATAAAGTTGCTGATCTTGCCAAGAGGTGTTTGAGCTTGAAGGGAGTGGAAAGGCCTACAATGAGAGATGTGGCAAGGGAACTCGAAGGTCTGCAATTCAAGCCAAACCAACAAGAAGGAGATGATGATGATGCTTTCGATGCTTAAAGGTGGTGGCGATAATCATTATTTTGGTGATAATTAACTAGTACTGGCAGCAGCATGCAAAATGAAGTCGGCCCCACATCTCAAGTTTGAAATTTCAGCACTTGCATAATTTATGGTGAATTCTGGATTGCACCGTGCTTTTCAATTGTCCGTGCTTTTATTACACTATAATATAACTTATTATTGCACCGTGCTTTTCAATTTCTGCACATCTCAAGTTTCCAATTGTCCCTTGCACCAACGTTGAGGGCTGATTTAAAGAGGTTATATTGTACATAAACTATTTCTCTCAACTTCCCGATCCTTAGGAGAGATGGTTTGCTCGTATACTAATTGAAACTTTTTTTTGTGGGACTATACTAATTGAAACTTGAATTGGGTAGGTTAATAGTAGTTGTGATCTTTTATAACATTGAAAGAGATGACTAGCAATTCGTTAGTGGAAAATTCTTCAGTACACGATATAATATAAGCCGTCCAAACTGAGTTAGAAAAATAGTTTATCATTTTTTTCTAACCTTTGGACGGCTGACAGAATGTCGTGTAGCTACATGCAGTATACTGAAGACTCTCCGTTTATTAGTACTGGGTAGTAGTGGTGCGTTCTTTAAAAACCCTTTCCCACTGCAATATGGTAAACCTATCTTCGAGTCAAACATTTCTTTATAATAAAAGGAAAAAAAAAATTGCAAATAATTTTAAGTCAAACTGAACAGTACTCTGCTGACTGATGATGAAAAAGTTGGACAGGTGTCTTTTTGGGGAAGACTGTTGCTTTTATTTTACCTGATGCATCAAAACCCGCGCAGCACAAGAAGCAAAGCGCTCTAACTTCACCTCTCACTAGTTTCAGTCTCCATTTTCCGCCACCAATTCGTCCACACAGTTAGGGTTTTCAAAGAACAAAAGCAATGGAAGAGACGGTCTCGGATTTGAAAGAATCGGAGCTGAACCTCACCGGTATCGCAAAAGGCTTCGAGGATTTGCGAGCACGCTGCAAGGCGCTTGGGGACCACTTCATCTCGACCCGGAGCTCGATCCAGACCCGACTCCGAGAGCTCCAGACCCGCGAGGAGGAAATCGGGCTCCGAGAGAAGCAATTGGAAGAGAAAGAGTCCGACTTTAAGTCGCTGATGGAATCTAAGGAGGAGGAATTGGATGCAATTGAGGAGGTGATTACAGAGAAGCTACTTGAGGTTGAACAAGGTAAGACCCACTTGCAATCTATTAAGTTATTGATTGAAGAAAAAAGCCAAGAGCTTGATAAAAGAGAGGAGCGGTTTTCGGAAGTTGATAAATTGCTTAGAGAGAAGGAGAGGGATTGTGATTTGATCCGAAACCGTATTGAGGTGGGGACGAAAAATTTGAGTAAGATGGAGAAAAGTATTGGGGAGATTGATTTGAAAGTGAAAGCTTTTAGCTTGCATAAGAAATCCATGGAGGATTGGTGCTGTAAGCTTGAGTTGAAAGAGATGCAACTTGAGGGGTTGTTTCAGAAGCTTGCATTGAAAGATGAATTGTTAGAACCAAATGTTGAAGAACTTAATGCTATTGCTAACAGGGTCCAAGAGTGCCTCAATGAAGTTCAAAGGAAAGAGAGGGAACTAGAACAAGAGGCAAAAGGGCTTGAATTGAAAGAGAGACAAGTTGAATCAAAAGTTAAGGAACTTGTGTTGACTGACAAGAGGGTCAACAAATGCCTCAATAAGGATGAAGCGAAGAAAAAGCATTTTCAATTAATGGAAAAGTCGATACAAGAAAACAAACAACGTTTGGATTCACTCCTAAAGTCCGTAGAAGAGCGCGAGAAGCATTTGGATTCAATCAAAAAGTCTGTAGAAGAGCGCGAAAAGAATTTGGATTCAGTATCCGATGAACTTAACAGAAAAGAGAGGGAACTCGAACAGCAGGCCAAAGAGCTTGAATTGAAGCGGACACAATTAGATTCTCAACTGAAGATTGAGCAATTGGAACATACTCCTGGGGCTAACAATGCTGCTGTTCCTTCATCTGGTAATAATGCTAGAGGCTTCATGTCTGCATTGGTGTCCATATATCGTATATGTCACAAATGAATTCTCTTATTGATGTCTTGCCATGTAGGAACTTTTCTTCAGAGAAAAAGAGAAAGGAAAAACTGAATGCTTATAGGATCTTCTCTTATTCTCTTATTGATGTCTTGCCATGTAGGACCTTCTCTTATTGATGTCTTGCCATTGTGGGGGCATTGGCTGCATTCCCTGTTGTCTCCAACTCATATATGTTAGGCAAAGATTAAGGAGATGATTAAGGTGGTTTATACTCTTGTACTTTTGCATTTAGAGGGGCATAGTAGAGTAGTCACTCACTTTAAGAAGTTGTTGCAAGCAATGATTGAAACATATTTCAATACAGTTGTCTTTTTAGGCTTGCATATCATGAACTTCCTATAATTTGGTAACTATGTTGTTTAAGGCTATTAGCATTTCTAGATCTTCTCATTAGACTATCTTGTGCTATGTATGTTCTTCTTTTGAAACTATTTCATCAGAAGTTTTGATATTGCAAATTTTGCGTATACTTCAAAATTGGTGTTTTAGGCAGTCTATCCTGAATTTTCTCATAAATACCCTCTGATATTTGAGATATGGGAAACAGTCATTTTATGGTTATCCTTAATTTTGCTTGGTATGATATGACCATTCACCCCTCAACTTCCCACTTGAGTCAATGCACAAGTAGCACAATGGTGCAAGTATCTTTTGATATGTTAATTTCAAAATCATTCACTCACTCACTAACCTGTTTACTGCCAATTCTTTGTTTCTTTTTTCAATTGCACAGAGACCAACAGTTCTTCCCTTGTTGAAACGGAGGAAACAAAACCTTCACTGGCTAGAAATGCAGCAACTTTTCTTTCTTCAAATCTGCATCCGATTGCCACCAGTGATGACAGAAATGTGCCAGGGTTTCTAAATGAGAATTTGAGTGGGAATAATTTTATACAGAATGAATTGGCTGCTTCTCTTCGGTCGGTGCCAGACCCAGCTAAACTCGTGTTGAATATCATGCAAAAATCTCTTGCTCAATACTTGATAAATGGAGATTTTGAAGAAAGTATCATGTCGAGTAACATTTCAATATTAAAGGAGCTAATAAATGGTACACCGCATGTTGGATCTCATCTGAAAGTGGACGCAACATGTCTAGCAGTCCAGTGGAAAAACAAGATGAGAGGCAATACTGAAAATTCAGTGGAGAGTTTGGCATTTTTGCTGTTTATAACTACATATGGATTGGTTTTTATGTTGAATGGAGAAGATATTGTATATTTTCTTGGGTTGATTTCTCAGAATAAAAGGGCTCTAGAATTATCTCAGACAAATGCTTTTGAGGCTAAGATCGCCGGTAAGTTTCTTGAACATTATATTTCCTAGTGTGTGGTCTGTGTTCCACTTTGACCATTAAAAATATAATTTTGTTATGCTTTTTGGATTTCTTTAAGTTTGGCTGCTGATTCTATGCAATTCTCTTTTGAAAGTTCTCTAAACGAGTTTGATGAACCCTACAAATTTGTTTTGCACATAGCAGATCTTATTCGCGATCTAATTGAAAGGAAGCAGCTGCCTGACGCTGTTAGATTTATTTGCACCTTCAAGTTAATTGACACATTCCCCCTAGTACCACTTTTAGAAAAATATGTGGAGGCTGCAATGAAGTTGTTTGAAGCAATTTGCAGGTCAAGCATTACTCCTGATGAAAAGGTACCTTAGTTCTTCTTTGGACTTCCAATTCCTGCTGCTTAAATAGTTATCAAACACCATCTTCAATGTAAATATACATCTATCAAAGCATACTTTTGATCACAGGTTAAGGTTATAAGCAACCAAAGAGCTGATGCAAGAGCTTTGATTCAATGTATCCGAGATTGCAACCTTGAATCCAAACACCCATCCCGGGCCATTGAAATTCAAATAGTTCAGCTGGAAACACTAGAGGATAATTGGAGACTTTTGGTGCCATCTTTTGGCTCCAATAATGTTGAACAACAAGTGCAGAGAAAAAGAAAGAAGCTTAATACGAGCACTTTCTACCACGACAGCGACCTAAGATAAAATTCGTATTTAATGCTACTCATTGTAACTATGAAGGACCAGAATGTATCCTAATTCCCTAGATTATCTTAGTGCAAAGTGCTGATTATAGTTTTGCATTGCCCCTAATTGTAGAAATTGGCACAACTTTTGTGAAATTGCTTCCATTTTGAAGCACATATATTAGAGAAAAGGGAAAATGAGTAAACCAGTTCTCCAGATGACCTGATCATAAGGAAATGTTGTTTGCCCACTTTTTATTTTCCTTTTTTTTATACTTGAGAGTTTCCTTTTTTTTGGTTGATGAAATAGATAAAAGTAACCCCGGGCTAGACAACTTGCAATATTTGTCTCTCTTTGGTCTTAAATGCTCAATTTTTTTTTCTTCGAAAGCTCTGCTTTTTCGTGCGCTTGTCGCTATAGCAAAATGAATGTTTCATTGGTTGAGCTTGTTTGTTGTTTCTACAAACCGTGCTAACACCGACTTGTGCTCTGTTTTTGACGCCTAATTTCCTTTCTACAACTCATCTACCAACTCAAGAACATCGACCAAGATTCGGGATTGAAATCTTTTTAACAAAATTGACGAAAAGTTATAGAACATGAATTGGTAAATATACCTCTTAGTTTGTAATATTTCACCTTAATCATATCCGTCAATTTTTTATACATTCAGACACGCGGTCCTTTGATAGAGCATTTGATACTGACACTCACACAGAGTCTGAGTCCTGCAAACTCTGAAGCACGTTTCAGTTGCTTCACACAGAAAATGCAGTGACAATCTGACAAAGGCTTTTTCACTACCCAAACACCCAATTAAGCCCCAAAGCCTATTCCATTTTTCTGAAAGATCAGAGCTTTCTTTCTTAATTCCTACGACTCAATTAATGAAACTTTCCAGTATCTACTAGGCTAGCTACCAGTTCCTTTGCACTTGTCCACTCATCAGCAACTCTCACCATAAAGACCATTTCTCAAAGGTACTGTCTTTAACTCTTCAAGCACTAATAGCTCTTTTTATATTTTCATGGTTCTAGTTATTATTATGCTTTTGTTTGTAAATTTTCTGGGACTAATTTGTGAGAAAATCTTTTTATTAAGAAATTGCAATGTCTGTGGTGCACACCAGGTATTTGAGGAGTAGGATAGGGTTTTTACTGGACAAACACAATGGAGGAGAGAGCCTCGGATTTGGAAGAATTGGAGCTGAAGCAAAGCAATGTCGGAAAGTCCTTTGAGAATTTTCATTCCCGGTGCAAAGAGCTTGGAGACCACTTCAACTTGACCCGGAACTCGCTCCGGACCCGACTCCGTGAGCTCCAGACCCGCGAGGACCTCCGAGAGAAGCAATTGGAAGAGAAAGAATCCTACTTTAAGTCGCTGAAGGAATCTAAGGAGGGGGAATTAGATGCAATTGATGAGGTGATTACAGAGAAGCTAATACAGGTTGAACAAGTTAAGACCGAGTTGCAATCCATTGATTTATTGGTTGAAGAGAAAAGCCGAGAGCTTGATAGTAAAGAGAAGCGGTTTTTGGAAGTTGAGAAATTGCTTAGAGAGAAGGAGAGGGAGTGTGAATTGATCCAGAACCATATCGAAGTGGGGACGAAGAATTTGAGTAGGATGGAGAAAAGTATTGGGGAGATGGATTTGAAAGTGAAAGCGTTTAGCTTGCATAAGAAATCCATGGAGAATTGGTGCTGTAAGCTTGATTTGAAAGAGAGGGAAGTTGAGGGATTATCTGAGAAGCTTGCATTGAAAGAGGAATTATTTGAACCAAATGTTGAAGAGCTTCATTTTATTGCTAAGAGGGTCAAAGAGTGCCTCAATGAAGTTCAAAGGAAAGAGAGGGAACTTGAACTGAAAGAGAGACAAGTTGAATCAAAAGTTAAAGAACTTGAGTTGATTGACATGAGGGTCAATGAACGCGTCAATAAGGTTCAATCGAAAGAAAAGCATTTTGATTCACTGGAAAAGTCAGTAGAAGAAGAGAAACAACGTTTGGATTTGCTCCTAAAGTCTGCCGAAAAGCGCGTAAAGCATTTGGATTCACTCCAAAAGTTGGTAGAAGAGCGCGAAAAGGATTTGGATTCACTATCGCATGAACTTGAGAGGAAAGGGAGGTTACTTGAACTACAGGCCAAAGACCTTGAATTGAAGCAGACACAATTTGATTTTCAAGAGAAGATTGAGCAATCAGAACATAATCCTGCGGCTAACAATGTGGCTGTTCCTTTATCTGGTAACAATAGTAGGGGCTTGATGTTTTGCATTCGTGTCCATATATGTCACAAATAATTTCTCTGAAATATTGATGTCTTGCCATATAGAACATTCTCGCAGAGAAAAAGAAAAAGAAAAAACTCAATGCTTATAGTTTTTTGCAGTGTAGGGATGCATTGGCTGCATTCCCTGTTGCCTCCACTCATATAGGTTATACAAAGATTAAGGAGATGATTAGAGGTGGTTTAAAATCTATACTTTTGCATTTTAGAGCAGCATAGTAGAGTAGTCACTCACTTTAAGAAGTTGTTGCAAGCAATGATTTTTAAACATATTTCACAACAATTGTCCTTCTAGGCCTGCATATCATAAACAGTTTCATTTGTTCCTATTCTTTTATAATTATGTTCTTTAAGGCTATTAGCTTTTATTCATCTTTTTCTAGTTCTTCTCATTAGACTCTCGGTGGATATATCTTGTGCTACATATGTTCTTCGTTTGATATAATTTCATCATAAGTTTTGATACTTGCAAATTTTGCTTCTACTTGTAAATTAGTGTTTTAGACAGTCATTCTTGAATTTGCTCATAAATACCATCTGATGTTTGAAATATGTAAAACTGCCATTTTATGTTTATTCTTAATTTTCCTTGGCATGATATGAACATGCCACCCCCCAACTTTGAACTCGAGTCAATGCACCAGTAGCACATGATGTAAAACTCTTTTGATATGCTAAATTTAAAACCATTCACCCACTAAACTGTTTACTGCCATTTCTTTGTTTCTTTTGCAATTGCATAGTGAGCAACATCAGTTCTGTCCCTGTCGAAACAGAGGAACCAGACTCTTTTCTGGCTAGAAATTCAGCAACTTTTCTGTCTTCCAATCTTCAACCAAATTCCACCGAGGATGAAAGGAATGTGCTAGGGTTTCCAGATGATAAATTAAGTGGGAATCATCCTTTACAGCATGAATTGGCTACTTCTCTTCAGTCGGTACCAGACCCAGCTAAACTTGTGTTGAATAACATGCAAAAGTCTCTTACTCGATACTTGAGAAATGGAGATTTTGAAGAAAGTATCATGTCGATTAACATTTCCATATTGAAGGAGCTAATGAGTGTTTCACCGCATGTTGGATCTCATCTGAAAGCAGATGCAACAACTTTAGCAGCCCAATGGAAAGAAAAGATGAGAGGCAATACTGTAAATTCAGTGGAGAGTTTAGCATTTTTGCTGTTTATAGCTACATATGGATTGGTTTCCATGTTGAATGTAGATGAGATTGTAAAGCTTCTTGGGTTGATTTCTCAGAATAAAAGAGCTCTAGAATTGTGTCAGACTCATGGTTTTGCCGCTAAGACAGCTGGTAAGTTTCTTGAATATCATCTTTCCTAGTGTGTGGCTTTTGTGTTCCACTTTAACCATTAAAAATATAATTTTGTTATGCTTTTTTGATTTCTTTAAGTTTGGCCACTGATACTATGCAATTCTCTTTTGAAAGTTCTCTAAACGAGTTTGATGAACCCTACAATTTTGTTTTACACATAGCAGATCTTATTCGCATTCTTATTGAAAGCAAGCAGCTGCCTGAGGCTGTTAGATTTATTTGCACCTTCAAGTTAATTGACAAGCTCCCCCCAACACCACTCTTAAAAGAATATGTGGAGGATGCAAAGAAGTATTTTGAAGTCCTTTGCAGGATGAGGATCGCTCTTGATGAAAAGGTATTTAGCTTTTTTTTGGACATCTTTGGACATCCAGTTCTTGCTTCTTGCTTCTTAAATGGTTAAACATACATATATCATGGCTTACTTTTGATTACAGGTCAAGGCTGTAGACAACCTAATAGGTTATCTAAGAGCTGTGCACCAATGCATCAAAGATTATAATCTCGAGTCCGAATACCCATCTGCAGACATTGAAATGCAAGTAGTTCAGCTGGAAAAACTGAAGGAGAATTGGAGTTTGGCACCACCTCTCATCTCTAATGTTGATCAAAAAGAGCAGAGAAAAAGGAAAGAACCCGATACCAACACTTATTCTCCGGATTTTCAACCAGGACAGCAATCTAAACTAAAAATGATATTTTCTTCGAGATCCTAGCATGAAGCTGCTCATGGTAACTCTGGAGCACCAGAGTGTGCCCTAATTCTCAAGACCCTTTTCCCGTGGAAATTGCGCGCTGATTATAGTTTGGCAGATACCCCTTACTGTTGGCACAACCTTTTGTGAGATTGCTGCCATTTTGGAGAAACACATATACTTTGACCGATTTTATTGTAGAAAACTAGAAACCTTTGACATAGATGGGGGAGTACTTGAAATATTGTGCAACCCTGAAACTCATGTTCACAGTTAATTTGGGTGCCTTTAGCTTTTATACGATTCCACATAGGAATTTAGTTAATTACAGCACAGTAATGTATTGCAAGGCAGTTTCTCATCCCTGCACTCCTTGCCGTTTTCTTTGTTTATATTGGCATGACCATGATTGCTCTGATGCTGAATCCATTGCTCTTATTTGGTTGTTCCTAGAATGTACAATTTTTACTAACAATATGCTGTCACATAGTCGGATAGCTACTCCATTTTTCGCTCTTCTTGTCATTTCGTAAAGGAGAAATAATATCCGGTCAGGGTTTCGACCCTGTCGAGTAATGTTGGCCTAGTGAAGGAGCTGTGGAAAGAACACAGATATGAAATCTTACAATGTTGTAAAAGGGAATTGCTAAGAGGAAAAAAGAAGAAGAAATTACTGTACTTTTGACTCACAGTGAAGTCTATCTACTCTTCAGGATTTGGTGAAGAAGTTAATACAGTGGAGATGTTTCCAGTTTCCGCATTGAAGACCATCTCTATTTTCATGATACACATTAACCATTTTGCCGGAACACTTTTCTTTGTTACTCTGTTTAGTAAGACTCTCCCATTAACCACGTCCATCGGTTTTTTGACACTTTCCATCCAACGGTCAAGATCAAATTTTGCAGAGCCATTTGAATGGTGTGAGTGTCTGATACTCTGATACCCGCTGAAAACTTTCAGAAAACCCCATTCATTACTGTAGAAACAAGCTACCGTTGGGCGTGATCACCTTTCACACGCTTCAGAATGGTTTGAAGAAGAAGAAGCCTTCTCCTACTCGCAGTCACATTCTGTTTCATAGTTTATTCTCCTCTCTGAAAATGTGCTATGTCCATACATTTTTCTCTTTTCTTCAAGTTTTAGTCCCCCATTTGAAGTCCGTACAGTTAGGGTTTCCTTACAGAAGATGATGGAAACTGCGGCCACATCAGACTTGAAAGAATCGGGCGATTTCGGCAAAGCGTGGGAGAGCGTGTTTTCCCAAGCGTCGTCGCTCCTCCACCAAGTGACCCTTCAGTTGAAGGACCATGAGGACCACTTCGGGTCGACCTGGAACTGGCTCCGGACCCGATTCGAGGAGCTGCAAGGCCTCGAGAAGCAGCTGGAAGCACGAGAGTTGAAGCTGAAGTCGGATGCCGAAGCCGAAGCCAAAGCCAAGGAGCTTGAAAACGGTAAGAGCCACTTGAACTGTTTGATGATTAAGGAAAATAGTGAAGAGCTTGATAGTAAAGAGAAGCGATTAGAGGAAGTTGAGAGATTGATTAGAGAAAAGGAGAGAGAGTATGATTTGATGCAAAACCGAATTAAAGAGGCAACAGAGAATTTGAAAAGGTCTAAATTGGTTGGGTCTGAGGAAGCTGTTCAGAACTCAATAGGAAAATGTGAGAAAGAGATAGAGTTGAAAAGGAGGGAGCTTAGATTGATTCAGAAATCAATGGTGGAATGCTCTAATACACTTGAAGCGAGAGAGAGAAAGATAAGGGAATACAATAAAGATTTTAGTTTGCTGAAGAAATCAATGGAGGAATGGTGCTGTAAACTTGAATTGAAGGAGAGGGAGGTTGAGGGGTGTGTGTCCAAGTTTGAATTGAAAGAGAAAGAAGTTGAGTCGAAAGTTGAGGAACTTCGTTTGATTGGTAAGAGGGTCAGTGACTGCCTCGATGATGCTCAGTTGAAAGAAAAGCATGTTGATTCACTTGAAAAATCGATACAAGAAGGCAAAGAGCAGTTGGATGCACAACAAAAGTCGGTACAAGAGCGCGAAAAGAATTTGGATTCACTCCAGAAGTCTGCAGAAGAGCGCGCAAAGCTTTTGAACTTGCTGTACCAGGGACTTCAAAGGCAAGAGAGGGAACTTGAACAGCGGGCCAATGAACTTGAGTTTAAGGAGAGTCAAGTTGAATTGAAATTTGATGAACTTAATTTAAAGGATAAGAGGGTCAATGAACGCCTCAATGAGGTTCAATTGAAAGAAAAGCATGTGGACTCACTTGAAAAATCAATACAAGAAGACAAACAGCATTTGGATTCACTCCAAAAGTTGGCAGCAGAGCGCAAAAAGCAGTTGGATTCACTCCAAAAATCGGTGCAAGAGAGTGAAAAGAATTTGGTTTCACTTCAAAAGTCGGCACAAGAGCGTGCAAAAAATTTGGATTCACTATCCCAAGAACTTCAAAGGAAAGAGAGGGTAGTTGAGCAGCAGGCGAAAGAGCTTGAATTGCAGCTAAAGCAGATTAATTCTCAAGTGAAGATGGAGCAATTGGAGCCTACCCCTGCAGTTGAAAATGCCTTGGTTCCTTCATCTGCAAGTGATGATTCCAGCATCAACATGGATGGTAGAAGCTTACAATTGGTCATGAATGAGCAAGTGGAAAGAATCGATTTGGCAGGTAGCCGAATGTCAGTCGTTCTACAAGCATCATCAGACCCTGCAAAATTGGTGTTGGATGCAATGCAAGGGTTTTATCCATCAAATCTTACTGAGAATAACAGAGAGTTTGAATCTCGTTTGAGGGTTGTAAGAAAAAGTTGTATTCTTTTGTTACAGGAGTTGAAGAGAATGTCACCACTAATTAATCCTCAGGTGAGAGAAGAAGCAATGAAATTGGCCGCTGATTGGAAAGCTGAGATGACAGTTGCCGCTGATAATAGTTGGGAGATTTTGGGATTTTTGTGGCTTATCACTACGTATGAGCTGACTGGTATTTGTGATTCGGGGGAGCTTCAAAGACTTCTTGCTATGGTTGCTCAGCCAGAACAAACTAGTGAATTAAGTAGGGCTCTTGGTATCACAGATAAGGCACCTGGTAAGCTCTTTTTATGTTTCAAACTCTTCTTTCTGTAAATCTTTCTTATTTTATTACACTGATGACATCTATATCACATAGAAAAGTTCTGAAACGTTGATATCTTCCCTAACAATTCCTTCTCTTTAGATGACAAAAGAAAATGAATGCTTATAGTTCTTGCATTGTAGGGAGCACTGGTTACATTCATTACTGGGCATGCGTCATGCCTTGTACTTCTGCACTTCAGAGCAGCATTTTAGAGTAGTCATTTACTTTAAGAAGTTGCAAGCAATGATTCTTCCACATATTTCATGATGATTATCCTTTTCGGCATTGATGTTATATTCTGCGAAGATGATATCTTATATTGCAACTGATTTGTTTTTTCTTTTGTTTATTACCTAATTATTTCTCCTTTTTGCTGGCCTGAAAATCATTAAACAGTTTCCTTTGTCAATATTTATATCTTCGTTGTTAAAGGCTTCTGGCATCTTTTGTTTTTCTTAAAATTTTTCTCATCAGAATCTGAGTGGACATATCTGGTGCCTCATGTGCTCTTCTTTTCATAGCGTTTCATTGTAGGTACTTATAAATTAGTCTTTTACGCTGTTTATCTTCTACCATAAGTACCATCTTTTGGTTGACATATGTAAAGGAAGCATTGTCTTGTTGATCTTTAGTTTTGCTTGATAAGATTTGAATGTAATAGCTTTGCTTACCCTGCAGCCCCAACCCCACAGCTTAGCACTTATCGACTAATTAACTCAACTTTTTTACTTCAATTTCTTTGTTTCTTCTTGTTGTACTTGCATAGGGACCAACATCACATCTTCCATTGTCAAGACTGAGCAACCAGAATCTTCACTGGCTAGAAATGCAGAAACTCTTTCTTCTCCGAATTATTCTTTACAGAATGAAATGATGGTTTCTCTTCCTTCCATTGTCAAGACTGAGCAACCACAATCTTCGCTGGCTAGAAATGCAGCAACTCTTTCTTCTTCGAAGAATGCTTTACAGAATGAACTGTTGGTCACTCTTCGATCATCATCAGACCCAGCAAAACTTGTGTTGGATATGATGCAAAGGTCTTTAACCAGTTACTGGACAGATGGAGATGTTAGTTCCAAAGAAAGGGTTGTATCAGGTATCATTTTTGTATTGAAGTTTATAATGGGACACTCAACGCCTGTTGGACCTCATCTGAAAGAAGATGCAACAATTCTAGCAGCTGAATGGAAAACAAAGTGGAGAGCTGATACTGAAAATTCATTGGAGAGTTTGGGATTTTTCCTGTTTATAGCTATATATGGATTGCTTGGGACATTACGTGAAGATGAGATAGTCATGCTTCTTGGAAGGATTTCACAGCATACACGGTCTCTAGAATTATGTGAGATACGTGGTTTTGTACAGTATGTCCCTGGTAAGTTCTTGAGCTTTCATATTGTGTGGTTTGTGTCCCACTGACTATTGCTCTTTTTTTTTTTTCTTGGCATACTTTGTAATTTCTTTAAGTTGTGATGCTATGCAATTCTCCATTAATGAACCATACAATCTCTTTTACACATAGCAGATTTTATTCAGAAACTTATTAAAAAGAAGCGACTGATTGAGGCTGTTAGATCTATTTGCACATTCAAGTTAATTGACAAGCTCCTCCCAGTACCACTCTTACAAGAATATGTGGAGGATGCAAAGAAGTGTTCCGAAGTAATTTGCAGTTCACAGATGACACTTGATGAAAAGGTACCTTGTAGCTCTTCTTTAGATTTCTAATTGCTGCTTAAATATTTACGTCTAGGACGATCCTCAATGCAAAAATATACATGTATCAAGTCTTAACTTTTTTTTTTTGACAGGATAAGGCTGTGAATGGCAAAATAGCTGATCTAAGAGCTGTCATTCAGTGCATCAAAGATTACAACCTTGAGTCTGATTACCCATCCAAGACCGTTGAAATGCAGATAGTTCAGCTGGATTTACTCAAGGAGAAATGCAGAAGTATGGCGCCATCTCTCGTACCCAAAGTTGAACAAGAGGAGAGAAAAAGGAAGAAGCCTAATACTAGCTCCTCTGCCCCCAAGTTACAACCAGGAAAGCTGCCTAAAATAAAATTCATCTTCGGTGGTTCTAGACCCTAGTATGAAGCTCCATGCGTGCTAACTACGAAGGACCAGTGTACATTGTAATTCTGGAAAACCCCTAATTGTGTTCATGTCACTGCTTTTGTGAGCTGCATTGCTTACATATAGGAGGACATATATGTAGCAGTACTTGAAATGTGTCCAGTGCTAATTGTGATGGTTTTAGCTCGTGTAATATTCCAACTTACAAATTTTAAGCTGATTAAGGCATAGTCATGAAGTTCCTACTCATTTCTGTGTTGATGCCGATTCAATCTATAGCTCTTTTGTTATATCTGGTTGATCATACTGTCTTAGTGTGCTTTTTATTTTTAAGTACATTTGGGTTGGCTGGTTTTGCACCCAAGTCCCTTCCACCGTCTAGTCTCTAAATATAATAGGAAGAAAAAAAATATGGAAGACTTTTTTGTTTTATCAATTTTTAATGCCCTAAGCGTAAGAACTAAGATCAGTAGTCATGCGATTAAGAATTAGAAATGGATTAAGCGCTAAATAACAAGTCAAACATAGAAGACTGGCCGATTGACCTCTAGGACACGTGGCGAATTTCTGGCTCTCTTGTGGGTCCCCCTCTATACTGCTGAGTGCGCATGAGCTCACTCACTCATGCAGCGTACATGACCCGATTCCCTAAATCGGTTTCAAAGGAATGATCTTTTGAATCCTCTCCATATTCCACCATTAATGTCCGTATAGTGTTAGGGTTTTACAGGAAGGAGGAGAGCATAGTGGAGAAGATGGATTCGGAGATGAAAGGATCGGACTTGAAGCAGTGTAATTTTGGCAAAGCGTACAAGAACTTCCAAACCCAAGCGACTTCCCTCGTCCACTTGACCCGGCAGTTCAAGGAGATCCAGGCCCGGTTCGACTCCTCCGAGAACGAGCTCCGGACCCGATTCAGAGAAGTCAAGGAACGGGAAAGGGAAATCGGCGTCAGAGAGAAGCAGTTGGAGGAGAAAGAGGTGAAATCGAAGCTCGAAACGGAATCGCAGCAGAAAGAGATGGAATCGAGTAAGAGCCACTTGCTTTTTCTCACATCATTGATCAATAAACATGTTGAAGAGCTTGATGTTATGAAAGTGCTAGTAAGAGAGAAGAAGGAGAAGTGTGATTTAATCGAAAAACGTGTTTTAGAGTCCACTAAGAAATTGAATTCTCTAGAGGAATGTGTAGAGGAGAAGTCGAAAGAGTTCGAGTCTAAGGAGAAGGAACTAATAGGGTTTGAAGGGAAGTTAAAGATTTACAGTGAGGAGATTGAGTTGAAGGAGAGGCAGTTAAATGGGATTTTGGAGTCAATTGAGGAACACAAGAAAGAATGTGATTTGAAAGAATAGGAAATTCAAGCCAAACAAAGGTGCATTGATGAAAGTGAGAAAGAGATTGAATTGAAGAGTGGGGAACTTGTTGAACAGCTTGATGCTATGAAAGTGCTAGTTAGAGAGAAGGGGAAGGAGTGTGATGTACTCGAAGAACGGGTTTTAGAGGCCGAAAAGAAATCATATTATTTCGGAAAATGTGTAGAAAAGAAGAGGAAAGAGTTTGAGTCTAAGGAAAAGGAAGTGAAGGAGGTTCAAGGGCATATTAAGTTAAAGGAGAGGCAATTAGACGGAATTTTGAAGTCAATTGAGCAGCACAAGAAAGAATGTGATTTGAAAGGAAAGCAAGTTAAGGCCCTACAGAGGTCCATTGAGAAATGTGAGAAACAGATGGAATTGAAAAAGGAGGAGTGGTCTTGTAAGCTTGAGTTGAAAGAGATGGAACTAGAAATGTTGTTTGAGAAGTTTGAGTTGAGAGGGCAACAATTTGAGCCGAAAGTTGAAGAACTTCATGTTATTGATAAGAGGGTGGATGAATGCCTCAATGAGGTTCTGTTTAAAGAGAGGTATTTGGAGACCCTTGAAAAATCGATACAAGAACGTGAAAAGTCTTTGGATTCAGTCTCCCATGAACTTAAGATGAAAGAGAGACAACTTGAAGAGCAGGCCAAAGAGCTTGAATTGAAGCAAATACAATTTGATTCCCAAGTGAAGACTAAGCAGTTGGAAAGAGAAAAGAATTTTGCTTCACTTAAAAAATCGTTAGAAGAAAGAGAACAGTCTGTGAATGCACTCCAAAAGTCGGTAGAAGAGATCAAAAAGCTTTCGGAGAGGCAACTTGAACAGCAGAGCAGAGAGCTTGAATTGAAGCAAAAACTATTTGAGCTTGAATTGAATACAATACAATTTGATTCTCAAGTGGAGACTCAGCAGTTGGAGAGAGAAAAGCATTTTGCTTCACTCAAAAAATTGTTAGAGGAACGAGAACAGTCTTTGGATGCACTCCAAAAGTCGGTAGAAGAGATCAAAAATCTTTCGGAGAGGCAACTTGAACAGCAGGGCAGAGAGCTTGAATTGAAGCAAAAACTATTTGATTTTCAGCAAATGGAAAGAGAAGAGCAGCTTGTGTTACTTGGAAAGTCAATAGAAGAACGCGAAAAGCAGTTCAAGGCATTCCAAAAGTCGGTTCAAGAGCAAAAAAAGCATTTGGATTCACTCTCCGATAGCCTCCAGATAAGAGAGAGGCAAGTTGAAAAGCAGGGCAAAGAGCTTGAATTCAAGTTAAAGCGTTCTGATTCTCAAGTGAACACTGAGCTGTTGGAACTTATCCCTGCTGCTAATGATATGATTATTCCTGCATCTATAAGTGATCAACCGAACATCAATACGGATGGTAGAAGCTTGGAGTTGATAATGAATGAGCAGCTAAACAAAGTTGAATTAACGGGTAGCCAAATGTCAGCTGTTTTAAATACAGATGAGATTGTAACGCTTCATGGAACCATTTCTCAGCATAAGCAGACTCTACAATTATGTCAGACACTTGGTTTTGAAGATAAGATAACTGGTAAGTGTTTTGACAATTGGCTTTATAGAGTGCTGTTTGTGTTCCTTTTCGACTACTCATTTATATATTTTTGTTACGTTATTTAATTTCTCTTAGCAATTCACAGTTAGGCTATATATGCTGCTTGTAACGGTGACTGTCCTAGATGCCTTTCTTGTGTCCCTTGTTCTAAGGGTGATAGTTATCTTTGGCTTGGCTTTATACTGCCTCTAGGAAAGGATGGGTTGAGCATTAGCAAATTGCTTGGAAATGATTGATAAACCTAAGATACTTCACTAGTTCAAGATACTTGTTTGGAAATTTACAATGATGTGAAATAGTAGATTGTTCACAGATTGATTATATATTGTAAGTGACGGTATTAGAACTGTGGTTCAGAAGCTCAGTAAATTTTTCGCAGAAATGTATCTTGCATCACTGGCATTCTGTCTTTTCCTTGCATAATTGTGATTGTGTTCTAGTTTCTTCTTTATCATCTGAAACATGCTTTCTTCTGTTAATGCATTTGCTAATAGTAACTTCATTTAGTTTGGGTGATGATGCTATGGAATTAGACTTCTCTCTGGCAGTTTGATGAATCCTTCTATTTGTTTTACACATAACAGATATTATTCGGAAGCTTATTGAAAGAAAGCAGCTGATTAAGGCTGTTAGATTTATCTGCATCTTCAAGCTAATTGACAAGTTTCCCCCAGTACCACTCTTGAAAGAATTTGTGGAGGATGCAAAGAAGTGTTGCACTGAAATTTTCAGTAAAGAGATTTCACATGATGAAAAGGTACCTTAGCTCTTCTTTGATCTACATTCAACAACTGCTTTTTAATTAAATAGATAAATCTAGGACCATGCTCAATGTACATGTACATCTATCGGGGATTACTTTTGCTCACAGGAAAAGGCTGTAGATGACCGAATAGCTGATCTAAGAGCTGTGATTCAATTCATTGAAGATCACAGACTCGAGTTGCAGTACCCACCAATTGACATTATGATGGAAATACAAGGGCTTGGGAAACCAAAGGAGAATCAGAAGGTGGTGCTATGTCTTCCATCCAATGTTGAAAAACAAGAGAAGAGAAGAGGGAGGAAACGAAGTTCCAGCACTGTTTCCCCCACATCTCACACATATCAGCTGCGTAATAGAACATAATCGGTGAGACATATCAGCTGATAGTGTCCATGCATTGCCAACTTTCACCCCAGCTATCCTGTATGAACACCCCTGGGCAGTTTGGTATATATGTCTGTCAATGACCATGAAATTGGTGCTAATTTTATTGCCATAGAGAATGCTGGAATAGTGAAATGCATGTCTTGTATCAAGTCTTTCCTAGATCTCGCAGCTATGTCCTTAACTAAACCATCCTCGTATGATATGGCCTTGAATCACCCCTAATTTTACTGATTTCATTTTACAACTTTGGTAGGTTGGCAACTGCTTTCTTTTATGAGCTGCATTACTTCCCTGTATCAGAAGCACATATATCTGGATTGCATTACAGAAATGTGTCCAGTGTTAATAGGGAATTAGGGATGGATTTAGCTTGTGAATTATTCCAGGTTAGAAAGTTTAAGTTGATTAGTGCATAATCATGAAGTTCCATATCGAAACTAAAAGCTGGTAGAGTCGTTAATGACAATCCTTTATCCCATATTCGACCATCTTGCAAAGAATGACTAATTTTCGTAATTGCATCTACCGTGAAATTAGATATCCGTGAAGTAGTTCTTCATGCCGATGATGTCTCTAATGACAAGTTTTATACACAAAAAATGTCACACTTTCCATTAATGCAATAAATGACCAACTTCAATTCACCTTCAACTTCGATAAATTGACAGCCTTTCTTATCGTTGACTTTTATTTTATTGTCAATTTTCTGCATTAGTTTAATCAGATGACTACTGAAAAATTAAAACTAGATTAAGCGCGAAATTGCAAGTCAAACAGAGAAGACTCGCCCATTGACCTTTAGTACACGTGGCGAATTTCTGGCTCTCTTGTGGGTCCCTATCTACACCGCTGAGTTGGAATCTTGGGTGTTGACAACAAATTTCTGTGCGCATAAGCTCGCTCTCTCATGAAATGTACATGACTCGATTCCCTAAAATCCGTTTCAAGCAAATGAGCTTTTGAACCCTCTCCATCGTCCACCATTACTGTCCGTACATTGTTAGGGTTTTTACAGGAGGAGCAGAGCAAAATGGAGAAGATGGATTCGGAGCTGAAAGTACCAGACTTGAAGCAGAGCAATTTCAGCAAAGCGTACGAGACCTTCCGCACCCAAGCGACTTCCCTCGTCCACCTGACCCGGCAGTTCAAGGAGCTCCAGGCCCGGTTCGACTCGTCCGAGAACGAGCTCCAGACCCGATTCCAAGAGCTCAAGGACCGGGAAAGGGAACTCGGCGTCATAGAGAAGCAGTTGGAAGACAAAGAGGTGAAATCGAAGCTGGAGACGGAAGCGCAACAGAAAGAGGTCGAATCGAGTAAGAGCCACTTGCTTTCTCTCAAATCATTGATTGAGAAACATGTTCAAGAGCTTGATGTTTTGAATGAGCGAGTTAGAGAGAAGAGGGAGGTTTGTGATTTAATTGAAAAACGTGTTTTAGAGTCCACAGATAATTTGAATTGGGTTGAGAGATGTATAGAGGAGAATAGGGGAGAGTTTGAGTCTAAGGAGAAGGAACTGAAAGAGGTTCAAGGGAGGTTGAAAACTTACAGTGAGGAGACTGAGTTAAAGGAGAGGCATTTAAATGAGATTTTGAAGTCAATTGAGGAGCACAAGAAAGAATGTGATTTGAAAGGAGAGCAAGTTAAGGCCATAATGAGGTCGATTGAAGAATGTGAGAAACAGATGGAATCGAAAAAGGGGGAACTTTGTTTGATTGAGAAATCGATTGTGGAATGCTCGAATACACTCGAATCAAGAGAGAATATGATTAGGGAAATAGATTTGAGAGTGAAAGATTTTTGCTTTCATAAGAAGTCGATGGAGGAGTGGTCTTCTAAGCTTGATTTGAAAGAGAGGGAACTAGAAGGGTTGTTTGAGAAGTTTGAATTGAGAGGGCAACAATTTCATCCGAAAGTTGAAGAACTTTATGTTATTGATAAGAGGGTGGATGAATGCCTCAGTGAGGTTCTGTTTAGAGAGAGGTATTTGGAGACACTTGAAAAATCGATAAAAGAACGAGAAAAGTCTTTGGATTCAGTCTCCCATAAACTTCTGATGAAAGAGGGGCACCTAGAACTGCAGGAAAAAGAGCTTGAATTGAAGCAAATACAAGTGGAGACTCAGCAGTTGGAAAGAGAAAAGCATTTTGCTTCACTTGAAAAATTGATGGAAGAACGAAAAAAGGCCATGGATGCACTTGAAAAGTCATTACAAGAGTGCAAAGAGCGTTCGGAGAGGCAACTTGAAGAGCAGGGCAGAGAGCTTCAATCAAAGCAAAAACTATTTGATTCTCTGCAAATGGAAAGAGAAGAGCATCTTGATTCACTTGAAAAATCGATACAAGAACGCGAAAAGCAGTTCACTGCATTCCAAAAGTCGGTTCAAGAGCAGAAAAAGTATTTGGATTCACTCTCCAATAGACTCTGCATGAAAGAGAGGCAACTTGAAAAGAAGGGCAAAGAGCTTGAATTGAATCTAAAACATGTTGAATCTCAAGTGATGACTGAGCAGTTGGAACCTACCCTTGCTGCTAATAATATGATTATTCCATCATGTGTAAGTGATCAACCCAACATCAATACAGATGGTAGAAGCTTGCAATTGTCAATGAATGAGCAGTCAAAGAAAGTTGATTTAGTGGGTAGCCAAATGTCAGCTCTTTTAAATGCAGATGAGATTGTAAAGCTTCTTGGAATAATTTCTCAGCATAAGCAGACTCTACAGTTGATTCAGACACTTGGTTTTGAAGATAAAATTCCTGGTAAGTGTTCTGAAAATTGGCTTTTATATAGTGCTGTTAGTGTTCCACTTTGACTACTCTTATTTATCTTTTGGTATGTTATTTAATTTCTCTTTGCACTTTACAATATACAGACTATATATACTTGTAAGTGTGAGTGTCCTAGATGCCATCTTTTCCTTAATTCTATCTTTTCCTTGCATAGCTGTGGATTTGTGATTGTGTTCTCGTTCTTCTTTTTAAACTTTGATATGCTTTCTTTTGTTAATGCATTTGCTATTAGTAACTTATTCAAGTTTGGGTGATGATGCTATGGAATTAGACATCTCTGTAGTAGTTTGATGAATCCTGGCCTTCAATTTGTTTTGCACCTAGCAGATATTATTCGGAATCTCATTGAAAGAAAGCAACTGATTGAGGCTGTTAGACTTATCTGCACCTTCAAGCTAAATGACAAGTTTCCCCCCGTACCACTCTTGATAGAATTTGTGGAGGATGCAAAGAAGTATTGCAGTGAAGTTTTCAGTAAAGTGAAATCACATGATGAAAAGGTACCTCAGATCTTCTTTATGCTTCTGAAATAGATAATAACCATTCTCAATGTAAATGTGCATCTATCCATGCTTTCTTTTGCTCACAGGAAAAGGTTGTAGATGACCGAATAGCTGATCTAAGAGCTGTGATTGAATGCATTGAAGACCACGGCCTCGAGTCCCAATACCCATCAATTGACATTCTGATGGATATTCAGGGTCTTGGAAAACTAAAATATTGTGGGCAGTTGGTGCTGTTTCTTCCATCCAATGTTGAAAAACAAGAGCAGAGAAAAGGGAAGAAACGAAGTTCCAGCAGTGTCTCCCCCGCACCTCATACGTATCACCTACGTAAAAGAAGTTAATTGGTGAGCCATATCCATGGATTGCCAACTTTCACCCCTGGCTGTCCTGTCTAGTACGTCGTCTTGGGCAGTTTGGTATGTCTGCCAATGACTATGAAATTGGTGCTGATTCTATTTCCACAGAGAATGCTGGAATACATCTCTTGAATCAAGGTCTTTCCTAGACCTGGTAGTAATGTCCTTACCTAACCCTAGTGTGAGCCTGCAACGCACCCACTAACTATGAAGGACCGGTTTATGTTGTTATTCCCAAGACCATCCTCATACAGTACCATATGCCTTGAATCACCCCTGGTTTTACTGCATGCACTACTTTTGTAGGTTAGCGCATATATATGTTCCTACTGACGTATGGAATTCTCTAAATGTTTTGACAAGGTAAGATACGATGATTTTAACTGTTTTATATATGATTCCACATCTGAACGATTATGTTTTTCACAGCATAGTCATTCTTGATGCCTTGTAGGTTTTACTGTTTTAGTTTCACCTTATTATGGGTGTCAAATACTTGTCTTTCTTCAGAAAAGAACTTCTTAGGTTGGGATAGTTGTCTGAGTTTGAAGCAAAAGTTCGACTTCCTCGATTGTTTTTGATCCAAGGATACAGACTATGGTGTTAGTTTTAGATATCATCATCAGCAACACCGATAGAGGATTGGTATCTATATATATATAGTACATGTACCTAAAATCTATAATTGTGTGTTCAAGTTAAGTGTCTTGTAATTGTGTGTTTAAGTTAGTTGTCTTGTAAGCGTACACCATAGGAAAATAATATACCATTTCAAAGCCCTTGACGGGCCTAAAATTTAGGACACGTTTGCATATTTTTTATTAGTGAGTATCTATTTTTCAAGTGTCACTCTAGACATTCATATCGATACTGGACTTTCAATGGATATTGACAGCAACAAGCTTGACTTTCACCCTTGTACTTCTCATCGCAAACCTCCAAACAGTATATCATAGGTCCGAACTGGACACCTGAACAAAAATTTATGAAGACTGAAAGTTTGGCATTCTGACGTTCCCTTTTGCAGAAAAAAATGGGTAGTTTTGGGTTTGCCTCTCGTCCTTGGTGTTTATGGAGGCCAATATTTATATTATATTGATAAAGTAATCTGGGCGTCACAACCAAAACCAATTGGTAATGGTTGGATAGGCCCAAATCCTTATAAGCACATTTGCAAGGTCCCTTTTCTCCAATGTGGGACAACACTCCACATTCTGACACGCCCCCGCACGTGTGGCGAATTTTCAAGCCAAACACGTGGACAACTTAAATTGGGTGACGTGGAGCACGTATGGCCACTTGGCTTCACACGTGGGCGAACCTGCAGCTCTGATACCATGATAAAGTAATCTGGGCGTCACAACCAAAACCAATTGGCAATGGTTGGATAGGCCCAAATCCTTATAAGCACATTTGCAAGGTCCCTTTTCTCCAATGTGGGACAACACTCCACATTCTGACATATATATATGTGTGTAAAATCTGTAATTGTGTATTTAAGTTAGTTGTCTTGTACTTGAGAGTTGGTTGAGCCGTTGCGGTCCTTGAGGACCCTTTGACTTTCAGTCAGCCAGCTACAGTAACTAGCTGAATAACAGGTGGCCTTTAGTGATCTTTGTCTTTTCTAATTCGTATATAGAATGAGAAGGGGGCTGAAGTTTATATGGTGTACGCTGTTTATTGTGTGAGAAATAACTTATTAATTTGTTGAATAAATTCAGATATAATCGTTCATGGATTATGTATATCAACTTGGGATCAAACACATGAATCTGTGCTTCACTGCGTGTTTCTTTGGGAACAGACCAAAACCCATTACGACCTTTTTGGCTTTTCCATTCTTCAATATTAACATATATAAATGGGTAAGAACATGAGACAAAGAAGGCGACTAAACAATCAAATTTTACAGTGGAGGAGGAAAATTTGGCTGCGGTTTCAATCACCACCTACTGATCAAAGATGACATTGATGTTCTTAAAATATTCAATTGGGAAGATACAGTTGGGACCAAAAAGATTGTGAGTTGATATTTTGATGGCTTATAATTGTCATTCCACTCCTAAGCTACCTTTCCTTTATTTATGTTTCTCACAACCAATTTTTTCATTTCTCAACTAGTACACTAAACCAAATCACAATCAAGCACTCTTCCATATATATACCTTGCATGCTTTAACTACCTAATACTTACATTGCTAACATTTGAAGTAGACCCAGAAACCTCAAGCCACAACGTACACCACCGAGTTTCCGACATGGGAAGCCTTCCGGTAAATCTTTCTGTTTTTCTGGCACCCACTTTGATTCTCGTATTACGTACTTTGCAATATGCATGGTACCAACTCTTGTACTAATTTTTGTTCTTGTTTGTATTGGTGTGTGATTTCAGTTTACTACCTCTGATCTTCACACAAGCACCGGCGGATTTCTGAGCAGTCCGACATTGCTATGTACACCCCTAATGGGAACCACAGTGGACCAAATGCTGATTGAGATGCACAAGGCTAAGGAAATTGGTTCTGACATTGTGGAGATCAGGCTTGACTGTTTGAGAAACTTCAACCCAAATTCAGATCTTCAAATTCTCATCAAGCAGAGTCCTTTGCCTACTCTTGTCACTTACAGGTAATGAACACCTGAGAAACATTTAATCAAGCCTGAAACATAACCGGAGTTTTATGTTTTGTCAAGTACTTACTGTCTTTGTGTGACTTTTCAGGCCAGTATGGGAAGGGGGTCAATATGAAGGCGATGAAACCAAGCGACAAGATGCACTTCGATCAGCAATGGAATTGGGAGCTAACTATATTGATATTGAGCTTGAGGTACCTAGCTAGCTTTATATGTAGTTAGCAACCCTTCATTAGCTATAACTTATATTAGTGAGTAGCCATTTTAATTAGATCAAGTTTTTCTTGCATCGGAAGATAACAATGAATTAGTAAATGGATTTGTGATTTGCAAGTGTTGAAATGTTCGTTGACTTAGACTTGTAAGTTATGCCAAGTACGTTAGGAAACATGTTGCTTAGATTCTCATGTTTACCTACTTTCACAGGTTGCCCATGAATTCAACAATTCCATCTATGAAAAGAAGCCTGACAACTTCAAAGTTATTGTTTCTTCTCACAACTTTCACAACACTCCATCAGCCGAGGCAATTGGAAATCTTGTGGCGAGAATCCAAGCTACTGGAGCTGACATTGTGAAGATTGCAACTACTGCATTGGACATTACAGATTGCGCCCGAATCTTCCAGATGACTGTGCATTCACAGGTCAGCCAATTTCACAGTGTTGAAGTAATTTAATCTTTTCCTTACTTTTGCATATGAATTTGCAAGTGACATATTTTTCAATTTGTGGCCAGGTCCCAACAATAGGTATTGTTATGGGAGAGAGAGGTTTGATTTCGCGATTACTTAGCCCCAAGTTTGGTGGATATCTTACCTATGGTGCATTAGAAGCTGGCGCTATATCAGCTCCTGGGCAACCAACTGCAAGAGACTTGTTGGATTTATACAACTTCAGACTCATTAGACCTGATACCCAAGTATATGGGATTATTGGCAAGCCTGTTGGTCACAGCAAAAGTCCTCTACTATTCAATGCAGCGTTCAAGTCAGTTGGTCTTAATGCAGTTTATGTTCATTTTCTGGTGGATGATGTCGAGAAGTTTTTCAACACATATTCATCCGTTGATTTTTCGGGATGCAGGTATAAGCCCCTTTCAGAAACGCTTACTATAGTCTAACATTTCTCATAACCATAACTTGCTTCAAACACTTGTGGGATATTTATGCTTTTTGGATTGCATATGCATTATTGAAGGCTTTTCTAGTGAAAACATTAGTGCTTGATCATTTGGAAAATAACTTATCTAATTTGAAATACAGTTGTACTATTCCACATAAGGAGGCAGCACTTAAATGCATGGACGAGATTGATTCCATTGCCAAGGTATTTGATTCATTTTCACCTTGCAGCACATGTTTAGATATTGGCCTACGAATCAGAACTTGATTTACATTACTTCTTAATTTGTTTCTTACAGAAAATTGGAGCTATCAACAACATTGTCAGGAAGCCTGATGGGAGGTTAGTTGCTTTCAACACCGACTACATTGGCTCCATCAGTGGCATTGAGGATGGACTACGAGGTCTAATCATCATTTCCTTGCTCCTATACTAATCAAATTATCTTCATAAATTATCAGATAAGGTGCCTCTAACAAATTTCTTCCTTACTGACAGGTTTGAATGGCGCCATTCCTGCTGGTAAATCACCCTTGGCTGGAAAGCTGTTTGTGGTCTTGGGAGCCGGTGGCGCTGGCAAGTCACTAGTGTATGGTGCTGCACAAAAAGGAGCAAGAGTTGTGTGTGCCAACCGAACCTTTGGTAACATTCTAGAACTGCACTTGTGAAATTTGCAAAGTCAATTTCTAATTTCATTGTGTTAATTCAAGTTGTGTGCCTATTGCAGAAAGAGCTAAGGAGCTGGCTGACAAAGTAGGGGGACAAGCTATGACTCTTGAAGAAGTTGAAAATTTCCACCCGGAAGAGGGAATGGTTCTTGCAAACACTACATCTGTGGGAATGAAGCCTAACGTTGATGATACCCCTATCTCTAAAGTCAGTCTTCCTCTCTAGTTTGTATTCATCTTAAATGACTTAATGTCTTCATCAAAACTGGATTCTAAATAATTTTTATTTCCTTTATTTTCTGCAGCAAGCTCTGAGACACTATTGCTTGGTTTTCGATGCCATCTATACACCGAAAGAAACTAGACTCCTAAGGGAAGCAAAAGAGACCGGAGCTGCTGTTGTATATGGGACAGAGATGTTGATCAGGCAAGGGTTTGAACAATACAAGAACTTCACTGGTTTGCCAGGTAAACTGAACAAGTTTAATGAACTAAATGTGTGTCTTATCTAAATTCAATTTTCTGGTTTAATGGCTGTTACCATTCACTGACTTGTTCTTTTATCTGTTGTTTTTTTTCCCAATTGCAGCACCTGAAGAATTGTTTAGGGAGCTCATGGAGAAACATGCATAAGAGAGAGGCCTTGATTTGCACCCACACTTGTACTGCATGTTGCATCTGATTGTATGCTTTGAGAGCAGATTTTGCTTTAGCTTTTTGCATAATGTGATAAAGCTTTGAATTTGTTGTATGAATAACAACTTTATTTTCATCTATGAAATGCTTTTACAAATATGGATGGCAATTGGCAAGAACATATATTTGAGATTCAAGCAATGAGACAAGACCCTTAATAACAAGAAATGTTGATAACAAGTCAAAAGAACCCATTATAATATATGTCCATATGGAAATCATCAGTGCTATAAAAATAGAGAGCTCCATTTAAATATCTGCCGACAGCAGCTTAAAGTATATATATATATATATAGAAAGCTCAGTCATATTTGCCACACTTCAGGCTTATCAAACTGGTCCTCTCTTATATGTTAATGGTGTGAGAATTGACTTGTGGAAAATTAGATGGGTAATAGCAATCTCTCTAGCTATAAGCTATGCTGATATACAGAAGGTTTGGTTGGTTTTGCAGATCGACAACATTATTGGCTCTTGACAATTAAAAAAAACATTATTGGCTATTTGGTTGAAGGCAATAATATGAACCTATAAGTATATGACATGCCAAGTGCCAACTATATAATGAACTCCTGTACCTTACAACAAATTGGGAAGGGGTGGATACCAAAACAGGATTTTAAGCTTCAATGCAGAACCTTGTAGGCTCATTAGGCTTGTACTAGCTCAGACATTATGAGAATAAGTTATAACCACAGATCCCAGTCTATCAGTCAAAGATCTCAGTCCAAGTTTCAATATATTAGGCCACACAAATGACATTATTGTAAAGATAAGATGAAGGTAATAATCACAGATATGACCTTTGTAGAAACAAGCTTTTGGACTTTCTCTTCTCTTTGTCGAAAAGGGTATGGCTTTAAGTTCGAATCCCGTCCCCCTTTCTTATTAACTTTGTTTCGGAGCAAAGAACAAAAATATAACAAGAAAATGAAATTGAAGTATACACTAAATTTAAACTCATGTCAAAATTATCGTTTCAAACTAACTATCAAACATCCAATGCACTAATAGTCTAATACGGGGAAGAAATAACAAGATATTATCAGGATTTTTCATTTTGTTAATGACCACATAAAGTGTGGAGCAGCCCCTATGTATCAAACATCTTGATATCAACAAGAACAAGAATTGACATTCGGACTATAAAGGAAGCTGTATCCTTGTTTCAAACCAAACCAAGACCTATCCAAAACACCTAACTTTTTAGTTCCCAAAGAAAGACAAGTATAATTAAGAAACTAAAAGATTTTAGAAAAATGTCTTAAATTATTAATCCAGCACCACACCAAACCTTTGTAAACTGTTGGTCACATACCATATATATATATATATACATGTACACCAAGATTTCCAATTGCAATAAAAAGACAAAAAAAGTTAGTTAGTACTTAGTAGTACACTAGTACCCAATCCCAATGGGCCATGGTGAAGGACAATTTGGTAAAACCAACTTAAAATATCACGTGACGCTCACGTGAGACGGCTTTGGCTTGTAGTTTGCTCTATAGTCTTCACCTACCTCTGGCTCTGTGGCTCTGCCGATGAATCGCCGATTCCGAAATTTCAAAAGTTAGTTGGTCAATTAAGTCCACGTTTATGCCTCCGACTGTGATTAACTCGTATATGGTAGTTAAAATTTATTACCTTTTTAAACTTTCTTTTCATTCTCGGAGAAAAAAGGGTAAAAACCTCAAATGGTACCTGAACTATTGTGTAAGGTATTTTTTAGTACCTAAGAATTTTAGGAACCTCAAATGGTACCTGAACTATTGCATACTTACCTAATATGGTACCTCCATTACTTTTCTCGTTAATGGATGTACCATATTAGGTAACGGCATAATAGTTCAGGTACCATATTTGGTAAAAAAAAATTCGTAGGTACTAAAAAAAGCTTTATGCAATAGTTCAGGTACCATTTGAGGTAACGGAGGTACCATATTAGGTAAGTATGCAATAGTTCAGGTACCATTTGAGGTTCTTAAAATTCTTAGGTACTAAAAAAAACTTTACTCGATAGTTCAGGTACCATTTGAGGCTTTTACTCGAGAAAAAATGGGTTTAAGCAATACAAGAAAGTTACGGTCTTTTTGGTATATAGGAGTTATGATAGCTTCTCTTCTCCTATATATACACCTAACTCTACCCACCCACCTCTGTCTCTCTCTCTCTGTTACGCACTAAACCCATTTCAATTTGCTGACATTCCTCGCCACCTTCCAATCTCAAGCAAGCAATGACTCTCAGCAGTGTTCCGGTAATGCATCTTTTCTTCACTCAGAGTCTGATAATCTGGTATTTGATTGTAATAGAAATTTCTGGGTGTGAATGCTTGTTTGGTTTTAAGTTTCGGTGACCCTTTTGTTTGGTTGCTGAGAAATGACGGAAAAAAGTGAAAGAAAATGGGGTTTTGGGTTTATGGTTCTTGCTGTTTTCGAAGATTGTAGGATTCTCTGTTTTTATTTTATTTTTCTCTTTGCTTTTGATGACTCCAGTAACCAAAAAGACAACTCCTTTTTGATTTGTATGTTGGAAAATTTGATATATTTGGTTTGTTTCTTTCTCTTGTAAGAAAATTCAGTGCAGAAAATGTGATATGCTAAGATTTTTAAGCTTCATTCTACTTTCATTTGTAATATCAAGCAATTAAAATTTCAGTTGAGTAGCGTCCTGTTGTAAGTTTTATGTTCATTTTTCTTTAAATCATTGGGTGAACTTGTAGTTGGCTACTTCGGATCTTCAAATCGGCCATGGAACTCGAAGAAATTCAACACTAATCTGTGCGCCGGTTATGGGGGAATCAGTTGATCAGATGTTGCTCCAAATGCAACAGGCAAAGGAAATTGGTGCTGACCTCGTTGAGATTCGGTTGGACTTCTTGAAGAACTTCAGTCCAAGACAAGATCTCGAAATTTTGATTAAACGTAGCCCTTTGCCAACTCTTGTCACTTACAGGTACTTATTGAACCTCTTGACTTATCGCATAGCTCAATAAAATCTGTTTGCAACATTTACTGGTCATAATGGTATTGTTCGAGAATTCGAGTAGTCAATTGATGCCTTTTATGACTAGGGAATTGAATAGTGAATGCTGAGTCTTGAGTTATGCTCTTTTAGGCTCTGAGAACTTGCAGGGGACTAGAGTAGTTTTATTGTTGTGGTTATGCTGTTTAGTTACTTTAGATGAGTAATCAGAGTGATAGTTTGGGGTTGTCCTTCAGATCTCTGGTAAAAAGTTATTCTCACTTAGATTTCTCTTTATATACTCTAAAGCATGCACACATCATCTAGTGGGATTGTTGATAAAAATATGTTCCTTTTTTATTGAATTAATTTTTTTTTTCACCGAAAGATCTGTATTAATTAAGTGTAGTTTAGGAATCTTTCTTATGCTTCATGTACCTACCTTACAGGCCAAAATGGGAAGGTGGTCAGTATGAAGGTGATGACAATAAGCGACAAGAGGCACTCATTTTAGCCATGGAATTGGGAGCGGATTATATTGATGTTGAACTTAAGGTAGGAATCTCATGTATTTTTGGAATTCACAAACTTTTTTTGTTCTTCCCTTTTATCAATCTTAATGTCTACAACACATGCAGTTCTGATATTCTAGTCACTGAGACTCAAATTTTTCTTGTGAAGGTAGCAGATGGCTTCTACAGTTCTATTCAAGGGAAGAAGCCAGAAAAGGTCAAAATCATAGTTTCTTCCCACAACTATCAGAATACTCCATCCGCTGAGGAAATTGGCAATCTTGTTGCAAGAATACAAGCTACCGGAGCTGACATAGTCAAGGTCGCAACAACTGCCTTGGACATCACTGACTCTGCAAGTATATTTCAAGTATTAGTGCGTTCTCAAGTAAGTGGCCAAACCCATTGTTTTGATGTTCATAAAATTAAAGTATACTTCCTATTTTAACAATAAGTTCTTCCAATCTAGTTAATGCAATAATGAAAGTTTTTCTGAACCTATAAATATAAGATTAAAATATTTAAAAAGATCCAGTCTTTGAGGAAACTTAAAAGCATTAAATAAGATTTCTTTATATTTTGAGTTATCTGGTTATATGACATGTTTTACAATGCACAACTGACATTTGAACTCAAACTGTAGGTCCCAATGATAGGACTTGTGATGGGTGAGAAGGGCTTGATCTCGCGTATACTTAGTGCCAAATATGGATCATATCTCACATTTGGTACACTAGAGGCGGGAGTAGAATCAGCTCCTGGCCAGCCAACTGTAACGGATCTATTGGAGTTATACAATTTCAGGCAGATTGGAGCCGATACCAAAGTACATGGTGTGATAGGAAATCCCATTGGTCACAGCAAAAGTCCTCATCTTTACAATGCGGCATTTAAATCAAATAACTTCAATGGAATTTATTTGCCACTGTTGGTTGATAGCGTTGCAAACTTTATCAACACCTATAACTCCCCCGATTGGGTTGGATACAGGTAAAATTTGATCTCAGAAGCTTCTACATAACATGTACTTTTCTCTTAGGTCTTCTGTTCTTTGTGTCATTATCTGAATTATACATAGACACTGCTAAAGTTTGGTGTCTTAAAGAGTTTCTTTATGTTTATATTCACATTTTATGGTGTCTTAAAGAGTTTCTATATGCTTATATTCACAAGCGTATCCCTGCAAAACTGTTGTCAATGGGAATAATTTTATTTATTTGAAATACAGTTACACAATTCCTCACAAAGAGGCTGGATTCAAATGTTGTGATGAGATCGATCCAAATGCCAAGGTACATGACTAGTTCCTTTCTTTGATATATTTTCCGACATTGGCCATTGCAGTCCATTTCCTTACCTATGAATAGTTTGAGATAAAGTTCGACTAGGAAGGTTACTGAGGCATCTAATTGGCATGCATATTAAAAATAGTTTCTCAATTCTTTTTACAGGCAATAGGAGCTATTAGTTGCATGATCAGGAACCCAACTGATGGGAAGTTAAAGGGCTACAATGTTGACTATCTTGGAGCAATTGCAGCTATTGAGGAAGGACTTCGAGGTTTCTAGTTTCTTTTCATTTGACATGCTATACAAAATTCATGTAAGCTAATTTGGAAAGGTGAATAACCACACTAGTTCTTTAAACAGGATTGAACAGTTCAAGTAATGGATCTGGTTCCCCATTAGCTGGTAAGTTATTTGTGGTCATGGGAGCTGGTGGTGCTGGAAAGGCACTTGCATATGGTGGAAAACAAAAGGGAGCAAGAGTCGTTGTTGCCAATCGCTCGTATGGTGAGTCTTTAGTCTTGCACTGCTACTTTGACAACCAATTTTCTTGGTCTTAATGCTTAATGATTTAGAAGCTGCATTGCTGAAAGATCGTGTCTTGTCTCTTCCACCAAATCCTTATAAGAACAATACATTTAAAATATATATTAACTTGTATGGTTAATAAACAAGCAGGAACATGTATGTGAAAAGAAAGTTGCTTTAAATGAATCTTCTCTTCAGTTTTCTCCATGGCTGATGCTTTTTTTTTTTTTTTTGTGTCATGAACATGAAGAGTTGTTGTAGCTGATGTTCATAATTTAAATCTACCATCTCTCCCCTTTTCCTTTGATCTGAAGTAGCAATTTCCCTTGTCAGATAGTCTATTTCTTAGAGAGTTCAATTTTATTTTTTCTGACTGCTAGACAAAGCCAAGACACTAGCAGACAAAGTTGGAGGAGAAGCTATTACTCTTGCTGAGTTGGAAAACTTCCATCCAGAGGATGGGATGGTTCTTGCAAATACCACATCTGTTGGAATGAAACCAAGAACTGATCAAACACCCATAAAGAAGGTTTGTCTCCTGTCACGTTCTATGGTTACTTGTGCAGTTGTCAATTTGATGAAAGATCAAGTTTCTGGAATTTTATCCATATGCTGCTATTAAGTAGTGTCTTATTTCTCCAACCAAAAAAGAGAAGTAGTGTTACATTTCTTCTTATTATCATTACTATTGTAGCATGGCACTTGTAACCCTCGTGTTGACTGTTCATCTTCATATGCTTAAGTAAGTTGACATATCTTTCTTTCTTTCTTTTGACAGGAAGCTCTGAAGAACTACTGTTTGGTATTTGATGCCATTTATACACCAAAATGGACCAGACTCTTGACAGAAGCACAAGAGTCTGGAGCAGCCGTTGTTTTTGGGACAGAAATGTTCCTCAATCAAGCATTTGTACAGGTTGAAAAGTTTTCTGGTATACCTGGTAAGTTTAATATGAAAGATTTAACCATTCTAGTAATTTTTTCCATTTTAAACACACGGTTTAACTCTTTATCTTATCATGTTCTTTACCTTAACTATTCGCCAATGCAGCAAACAAGCAACTGATCAGGGATACATTGGCAAGAAACACATAAGGAGGAACTTGTCTCAAATCTCCTGGTGCAGTTTATCCTCTGCTTTCCGGTTGCCGCTTAGTTATGATTTATGCAAGTAGCTGTTCATTTGTCATGTTGTACCAATAAATTTCCGATTTCACTTATGGAAATATCTTGTGAACATGAATGTTGAAATTTTTGAATTTACTCTAGGCCGTAAATATTTGGCCGAAAATGACACATGAAAAAAAAGTTTTGTAGCCAAACCCCAAAGTCAAAATACTGAAGTTCAATGTTTTCTGTCCAACTTTTTGACATGATATTGCAGTAGTTTCAGTGTCTAGTCTGGAAAATCGGCAGTAATTGGAAAGTTACTGTTCATCTACAAACTTCGCATTATAAATGTTCAACTTTCGATTTATGGTATGGTAATGTTTGTGAAGAATATTGTCTGAGCTTGGGAGTATGGAATATTATCCTAGTCCGGTTGATATTAGAATGTTATCCTTCATTCATTAATCTTCTACAATACTAGAATGTTAATGGATTGAACAATATTAGAATGTTAAAGGATAGAATGGTTTGAACCTTGATCAAATTTATAGAACCAATAAAGTTTAGATGACTATCCATAAAACCAGTGTTGAGGCCTTATGGAAAACCAAGAGAAATAGAACCTTCTACAATTTTAAAAATTGATATTTGAACATAATTCTGCTTAGGCCTTTATTTTGGAAGACTCTTCTTCTCTTGCATTCTTGTGAAGGCCCTAAATGTTAGTGCAATTCCATTTCTCACTCAATCAACTTTTGTCTGACTACTCGTTTTGAAAAAAAATTAGGGCTGGGCATTTTAACCCGAAACCGACCCGATCGGTCCGGTCTTTACAAAAAAAATTGAAAGGTTTAATGGGCCCGGACCGATTTGTATTGCAATCGGGCCGGTCCCGGGCCTTGAAATCCACTTGCAATTAAGCCCGAACAGGACCGAATTAAATGCAAAATATGCATTTTTGTGGGATGTGAGGTTCGAACCTCTCCCCTCACATGTGGATACCAAAGCCTTAACCACTAGGCTACTAGTTTCACTTAATAATATTCATACACAAAATTAAATTTATATTCTCTCTAGTTTTTACCATACATTAGATTTATACATTCACCATCATCGATCTACTTTTCCTCCCCTTTATTTCTTCTTTTCGTCTTCTGCTGCTCTGCAACTCCTCCTCTTAATTTTTTTTTCTTCTGCAACTCAACCATGGTTTCTCTCTTCTTCCCAACCACCTTCCATCAATTCCATCACCGACTCAATTTGATGTTTGTGTTGTCAAAGCCATGAAGTTCAGAAGAAGAGAAGTTGAATCTGGAATCAAATCCATGTTCTTATTTCTTCTTCTCTTCTTCTGTTCTTCAAGGCTTTGCAAACACAAAGTCTGCGGATTTGCAAAAATCTCCCTCTCTCTCTCTCTCTTATCTATGTTCGTCTCCCTATCGAAAATCGGTCCTCGAGCAAAAAGACCGAAACCCGCACCGAACGTAATCGGTTCGGGTTTTGTCGGTCTCACATCCCGGAAAGCGTCAACCCGACCCGATCAATTATTCTCCGGTCCGGTCCCGGTCCCAAGCTTTTCCGGCAACAACCCGAACCGTGCCCAGCCCTAGTCTGACGTGTCATCGAGTCAAACTTGACTTTTATCTCTAACCGGCCGCACTCCATCAGTAATAATTGTTCGATGTCGTCATTGTAGAAACCGAATCGAATTTAGCCCGTCAGTTAATGTAACGCTTTAATTTAAATATAACGGATCAGATGCTGACTGTAATAACGTAACTGTCAACTGTAACGGTAGTACAAGTGAAAAAACATTAATGCCAAAACAAACATGATCCTAAAATTAAAAAATTTCCCGAGAAAATTAGTCATAGAAAAACCCTTATGAACATCCTAAATCACCATAATGTTAATAATTATTCTAATTTTGGCCTAATTATATATCTCTAATAATCTTCACATGGCTACTCGTCCAAGTTGTAACTATTAGCCAGTCTCTCAGCCACGTTAAATCTACCGTGTGTGCAAAACGTTGTGTCGTACAAAACTACAAAGGTCTCGTCATCACAGTCACAGAGTGAGAGAGACTCAGAAACTAAACCTGTGCTTCCCCAAATATCACAGCCGTCGGTCACTCACAGTCGGTTGAATCCCTAGCGCTAAATTCCAGTCGTCGTTGAATTCAGTCCTCGTCTCTGAGCTTATACCACATTCCATTCCATGGTTGCATGTTTATCATCGCCGAAGATTTACGAAACAACGCTCCGGTCAAAAGTCAAAGCCCCACCGTCAGCCGATTCGCACTGCCATCTCCGTAATTGGGTGAGTTCCTCAGCTCCTTTCATCGCGAAGAATTTGTATCCAGGCTTCTTTATTTATCAGAATCTAGGTCTCTGGGTTCTAGGACCTTCACCGTTGTTTTGCTACCTGCGTTTTGTGTTAGGCCAAATTCTAGGTCTGTGGTTGATATGTAGAGTGTTGATTGCGATAGTGGACCTGGAGCTTGGTAATTCGTCTAAATGTGTTCAATTGACAACTCTTGTTCATATGACTGTATTTTTATAAACGACCCTCCTTTATGGACACAGATGCTAATTTCAATGAAGCTAGGAATTTTTCCGTTTTGGTTTTGTATTGAAACCTATATAATTTTCTGGGTTTGGGCTATTAGTTAAGAGTGTTACAAATCTCTATCTGTATGGGCTACAGTTTCTGTGTTGATGGTCTTATATGAAACAAGCTAACTATATTCAGACTAGTGGTTTCAGTACAGCTAGTATCTTATGCTTATGATTTAAACTTGTTTCTCCAATCTACATGCATTGCCTGATTTTGTGTACGAAGCCATAACTAAATGTATTTTTACAAGCTGATCTGTGAGTTGCTTTGGTGTTGCTGGTTTTTACATATACTATTATTTGCATTAGCCTTGGTTAAGGTTTTATTTGAAATTTTGAAAGTCTTTTTATCACTTAGACGAATACAGTGAACCTGTTGTTTCATGTTAACTAGTTAAATACACTGCTGGCGGGCGTATTGTACTGAACTTGTTTGATTTGTATTTGTGCAGACGTAGACATGCAGGGGTGAATTTCATCTTTTGGCGTGGTGTATATTCTGTTATTCGTGTATGTGAGGGAATCTGTAGGTGATTTTTATTTCTAAGTGAACCATGGAGTGCAACAAAGACGAGGCAGTCAGGGCAATGCAACTTTCAGAGAAAAAGATCCAAAACAAGGACTTTAAAGGAGCAAAAGAGATGGCACTAAAGGCTCAACGACTCTTCCCTCAACTTGAGAACATTTCTCGATTAATTACAGTATGTGACGTTCACTGTTCAGCAGAAAACAAGCTAGGTGGATCTGAAATGGACTGGTATGGCATTCTTCAGATTCAACAATTTGATGATGAGGCAACCATCAAGAAACAATACAGAAAACTTGGGCTACTACTTCATCCTGATAAGAATAGGTTTGCTGGTGCGGAGGCTGCTTTTAAGCTGATTGGGGAAGCAAACAGGGTACTGGCTGACCAAGGAAGTCGTTCTAAATATGACATCAAGTGTAGCGCTGTACTGGGAACTGATACCAAATCATCAGGTCATCAGTCAAATGTAAACTTATTTGTCAGGAAATATTACAATGCTACAAGCAATGTTCAGAATATTCCCCAGTCACGGTACACTAGCGTGAATCTACAGCAACCGGTGAATCTACAACAACCGGTGCAACCAGACACAGTCAGGATCGCTTGCCCCTCTTGTAAAAGAATGTACGAATACAACTTTGCAAATCGACTCATATTTTGTCAAAGATGCCTTGGAATCTTTGATGCCTCTGATTTGGGTCCAGAATCTCTTGGGAATCAGTTTCCAAATCATACAGAGGCTCCAAGTCAAGGTCCTTCAAAGGAAGCTTCACAAAGCAATGGAGGGACTGGAAACCCCTCTTCCACAACATTTCATAATGGAAATGCAGCCTTGAATTCGGTGTCAAACACCGAAAAGAGAGATATCGAGGCTGGAATTGGAGTAGAGAAGCAAGGAACTGAAATGTCCAAGTCTGGTCCACTGAAGAAGTCTAAGGATTCAGAAACTTCAAGAAAAATAAATAAAAAAAGAGGAGAGAATTCAACTTTTGATTCTGGTGAAAGTTCCAAGAATGGAAAAAGAGCTAAAGCTGATTCAGAAGTTACTGTTAAAGAAAAGGTTGGTAATCCTTCTGAAGGCAGAGGGGGCCATCACACCAGGAGATCTTCAAGGAACAAGCAGAATCTTTCTTTTTATGAAACTCTAAATGATGATGATGAGGATGATGACGATGGGGATGATGACGTTGATGATGACGATGATGATGAGGATGTGGTAAATGTGAGTCCTTCAAAAATGTCGAGGGAAATCCCTTTGTTCAGTGCTACTGAAAAGAAGAGGAATAAAGCATTTGCGCAAGGTGGGGTATATAGGCAAACTGTTTTGGCTCTTTCTGCTATGGATGAATATAAGAAAATAGGAAAACTAAGAGTGAGGCGCTCTGTAAAAGAAGGTCTCCACAGCAAAAACAGCAAAACTGGAGAAATTGAGTTACAGGTAAAGGAAGCAGCCATGGCAGATAGCAATGGCAGCAAGTCCATGGCAGATAGCAATGGCAGCAAGTCCATGGCAGATAGCAATGGCAGCAAGTCCATGGCAGATGACAATGGCAGCAAGTCCATGGCTGATAACCGTGGCAGCAAGTCCATGGCAGAGAACCGTGGCAGCAAGTCCATGGCAGATAACAAAGGCAGTAAGTCCATGGCATCCATGCGAAAGATTGTTGAGGTTCCTGAACCTGAGTTCCATAGGTTTGTGCTTGGTAAAGATGTGTTGCAGAAAACTTTTAAAGCTAATCAAACATGGGTTCTTTATGATCCAGCAGATGGCATGCCAAGACGCTATGCATGTATCAGGAAAGTATTGACCCCTGGATTTAAGGTGAAAGTCACCTGGCTGGGGCCCAATCCCGATGACCAAGGTGAGGTTGATTGGTGCAACAAAAGGTTGCCAGTTGCTTGCGGTAAGTTCGGACTTGCGCTCACTGAAGAAGTTACGGATCATACTGTGTTTTCTCATGAGTATACATACTGCACAAAAGGCAAGGATAAAAGCTCTTTTCGGATATATCCTAGGAAGGGAGAAACCTGGGCCATCTACCAGGATTGGGATTTGGGGTGGAGTTCTGAGCCTGAAAAGCATTTACAATACAAGTTTGATTTTGTAGAAGTCCTTTCAGATTTTTCTGAAAAGTTTGGCGCTGGAGTTGCTTATTTAGGCAAAGTAAAAGGATTTGTCAGTCTGTTTCAGCCAGCTGTGCAAAACGGGGTTCTCCAGTTTCAACTGCCACCTACTGATCTGTATAGATTTTCTCATCAAATTCCCTCTTACAGGATGTCTGGTAATGAAGGATATGGTGTTCCCTCAGGTTCTTTTGAGTTTGATCCTGCTTCTTTGCCTGTCAGTATTTTTGATCGCAGAAGCATGAATACCGTCACCGTAGCTATACCTTCTGGGAGGGATCGCCCTGCTAAGAAACCGGTGAAGAAAAACTCGGAAAGGGGGGAAGTCAAGAACGGGAACCTCAACGATGAACCAATTGTGATAGACTAAAAGCAAGTCATTGTGTGTTGACTCGGGGAAAGAGTGCTTCTGCATGACACAGACTGATGAGAGGATCAACACACCAGGCACATAATATTTTGTGAACTTAATTTGTGAAAATGAATCATCTTTTTGATATTACCCTAGGCTGTAAATATTTGAATTTGAATCAGTTGAGTTTTGACATTTCTGCAGTAGCGCCAGTAACTAGTCTAGAAACTTGAATCGTATCAAGGTATTTATAGTAGCTGAGAAACTAGTAACCCTTTTATCTAAATTTGGCATTAGAGCCACCAAGTAAATGTTCCTTTCAGCTTTGTGTTTATGGTTATGGTAGATTTGAGTTTCTGTCTGCATTTTGTTGTCTTCATGAAAGCTTTATGGCATTTGGAGTTTGGAGTTTGGATTCTAAACTAAGCACTGGCTTTCAGCTAAGAAGTTGTTTTCTTTTACTTAAATTTCCATTTCTATTCATTTCATTACCCTTCACCTATTCACCTTCCATCCTAACATACCTTCCCCTAACAATGTCTACCACTCTATTCATTACAATCTTTATATTATTATTAGGGTGTGTTAATACCAACACCCTCTCTCTCTCTCTCTCTCTCTTCCTTTAATGTACACACCTTCGAAAGAAAGAGGAATGGTGTGTTAATATTACACTAGGGTGTGTTAATAACAACACCCTATTATTATTATTACCTCAAGTCGTCGATACGTTTCATCATATAAACTTGATTGAACTGTAAAGACGACTACAAGAAAATAAAAGTCATAGCAAGCTCATCAAATAAAAGTCGTTTCACATTACCAAAATTAGGCATGATCTTTATCCAAACCCAAAACTAACAAAACCCTTATCCAATCCTATATTTATTTTCCTCATCAAATTCTTCTTTTTCCATTTCCAATATATTTTTTTATACAAAATACAAATGTCTGCCACGTGTCTCTCTTTCATTGCATGACTTTCTTAAGCGTCACGCCGCATTTCCCAGTCCTCTTGTCTCACCACGTGTCCATCTCCATTCCTTCTCTTATTTGGCGAAGATGAAACCCATTTTTCTCTCAGAGTTGATCTCCTTCTTCTTCCCGCTCTCTCTGAAAGCGGAAACCCTCGCAAGTCATAAGGTAACTTCTTCTTCTTCTTTCTTACTCTCGGCCTGTGCTTTCTTCTCGTCACCACTATTCTAGGGTTTCGTAAAATCTCTGCCGAATTGATCTTCTTCTCTTGGTCATTTACTCGAACACCTTGCCTTCATCTTTATTCGTCTTTTCTGAGCTTTATTTTAGCTGTTTGGATTTCAAGCTCTGGAATTTTTATGCTGCATTTACTTGAGTCTTTGTTTCGAAATTATAGTTGTGGGCTGGTTCGCCGCTTGTTTGTACATATATTTGGATTTTGGTTGCCTTTTCTTGTTCGTTCCAAGCTTGGTTTTTTAGGTTTTGTGAGCTGAAACATACCAAAAGCTTTAATCTTTTTAAGCATGATGAGATTTATACATAAGGCTTGCTTGGCTTTGTGAAATTGTTCAACTAATGAAGCAAATGCATACAAGGAATTGGGGAGTATTTTCATCAATGTGGGATGGAGTAAATGGGTTTAGGAATAGAGTGTGGTCTTGTTAATTTAATTTCATACTCGCTTTAGGAACTACTTCTTTGCTCCTGGGCATAAATGGAATTTCAATTTTCTTGTTTCTTTGGGGGGAACGGGGGTTTAGAATAAGATTTTTAAATTAGTGTGCAAACTTTCCAATTGGATTAGATTATTGGTAACAAATGCATATATATGTAGATACATAGAATAAAGGTAGGCATGCTTATGAATTAACACAGGTTTACTGTTTTGGATTCTTACATATGGATTTGGTCTCCAGGTTTGAGAACTCGGGTATAGGCTTCATGTCGATGGGAATATCCTGAACCTTTTGGTTGGTTGTTGTTTCTCATACTTTTTACCACATTTTCCCTTACTGTCTGGTAACTTGGTAAGTGATGATGATACTTACTGAATGGCAAGTGATTTTGTTTCATGTTATTTAGTTTAGATAAATACATAGCTGGTGGGCATGTTTGACTTTACTTGCTTGGTTTGTATTTGTGCAGTGTGAGGATTATTGATGACTGAACTGTGGACAAGCAGGGGTAGATTTGTTCGAATTTTTTCTTTTGTGTTGGTGTATATCTTGTGAGAGAACCCAGGTAATTCTTAATTCTAAATCACCAATGGAGAGGAACAAAGGGGAGGCAGTCAGGGCAATGCAACTTTCTGAAATAAAGATTCAAGAGAACGATTTTGCTGGAGCAAGGAAAATGGCACGAATAGCTCACCGACTCTTCCCTGAGGATGAGAACATTTCTAAATTACTTGCACTCTCTGAAGTTTACTATTCAATTTTTGAATCTGATGAAAGCTGCGAGACTGGAGATGCTGCTAGAGCTGATTTTGAACAATTTATCATTCAAGAAAAGGTCAGTAGTCCTTCTGGAAATCTAAATGATGATGATGATGATGATGAGGATGATGATGATGATGATGATGATGATTATGATGATGATGATTATGATGATGATGATTATTATGATGATGATGATGATTGTGATGATGATGATGATGATTATGACTATGATGAGGATGAGGATGATGATGATGATGATGATTTTGTGATTGCTCCGAAAAGGTTGAGGGAGAGCCAATTGTCCAGTGCTACTGAGAAGGAGGAGAAGAATGCAGTGGATGGTGGGGTATCTAAAAGTGTTGCGAGTCCTCCAGAAAGGCTGAGGCTGAGCCAATTGCTCAGTGCTACTAACAGAATGCATAGAAGGAGGTTTAAGGGTCGTGATTCTATCAGTTCCATGAAAAGCTCTGTTACCCCTCCATCTTCATCACCTGCTCAATTCTATGACTTTAATGCGCAAAAGTCTGAGGAGAAAATTAGGGTTGGTCAAATATGGGCACTGTATAGTGATGGGAATGGAATGCCTAAGACCTATGCTCAAGTTAAGAGGATTAATGTCAGACCAAACAAAACAGTTCAGAGGATTGTGTCTTTGCCACATTTTTACTTGCGTATGGGATTGCTTGAACCTTGCTCAGAACCCAAAAATGTGGTTGAACCGGTTTGTTGTGGGACATTTAAAGTCAAACGAGCTCCACCTACGCTCTTCTCCCTCGCCTCATTTTCTCATCGTATAAAAGCCAAACTTTTGGGCCAAAAGATATTTGAAATAATTCCTAGGAGAGGTGAAGTTTGGGCACTATACAAGAAGCACAATCCTGGGGTGACCTATCCTAACAAGGGGAAGGGTGACTGTGAAGTGGTGGAAGTGCTGGAAGTTAAGCACCAGAGTACAAAGATTGTGGTTCTGGCACAGCTTAATGGATTTAAGTCAGTATTCAAGACTCCAACAGTTCAGAGAACCAAAACTGGTGTCATTGATATACCGCGGGATGAGTTAGGTAGATTCTCTCACCAGATTTCTGCTTTTAAACATACCAAGGTAAGTAACAGTCGACTAGCAGGTTGTTGGGAGCTTGATCCATTTTCAGTTCCTGGTTATGAGAAAGATGGTGTTACCAAATGTTCCTTTAATTGTGATCCTGCTTCTCTGCCGAACAATCTTGACTACTCCCGTGACCTTGGTGATTTGGAAATGGACAAAAGAAGCATGATTACTGAAACTAATGGTTCGTCCGGTGAGTTCCTTGAAGGTGAAGCTAAACCTGTAATGGGTTCTGTGAGCATACAAACAGGTATGAAACAGGAGAAGAATTTCGCTGAAAGAGAGACTTCCAAGAGAGTTGAATCGCGAGTTTGTGATTTCTCCTTCCTTGGTAAAGAATTTGTGGATTCAGTTCAGCTAGAAGCAAGTCCATGTGTTGCTGTAGACAATGGCATACATAACACAAAAGAGAGCAACCTCACTCAACCAAAGGGAAGTGCTATTCCATTGTTAGGCTGATGAGAAGAAGAGTGTCGACGCATCAAATTAAGAAGACATATATATATATATATATATTGTGAAGATGACTTTGGAAACTCTTGATTTTACCTGAGGCTTAAATATTTGGCCATAGATCGCGGTAAATCCACTGGTGGTGACATGGAAGGATTGGATTTTTATAGCCAACCTTTGAAACTTTTGTATGATGTTTCCTAGTCAATAGATCAAGGAAGTTAGTAAGTTGTCTCGTTTGTTTCGATCTGATTTTTTACATTATGCTGCACTCGCAGTTACTTCATGGTAGATTGGTAGATATGATGGCATGTTTACTTACTTGGAATGAAAATGTGAATGAATCGGAGTTCATTTCTAATACCTACCCCTCCCCCCTTGGTAATCAAACTCCGGATATTCATGAATGAATTTCTCTTTTTTAGTCACTTTTTTATGGGACCCACAACCATTCCGATTCATGTGTATGTTAATAAACACAAGAAAACTCAGGAATAGAAATCAATTCCTTCATTCTCATACTCATTCCAAGTAAGTAAACATGTCATGAATGTCTGCCAGCAGTGGCTCTTCCACAAAGGGTAATAAGGGAAGAAATTTTCCACCTGACAAAAAGAAGTCAGTTTTATTTAAATTGGCTTTTTGTTGACCCGAGAATAAATTCTTTTTTTTTGTTGACCCAAGAATAAATTCAAATCATCTTTTTACCTTCATAAAATAAAAAGTGAATTCCCCTTCTTACCCTTTTCTCTTTCTCTTCAATTTCGCTTACCACCAACAACAAAAGGAAGGATCATTCCACTTTTCCCTCGAAGTTCTTGATGGCTACACTCTCCAATTTCACTCTGGCGATGATGTAGAGGCGGCAACCCACATCACAAAGTAAGTTCTTCTTCTTTGTTGTTTACTCGAACGCCCTGCTTGTTCGTTTTCTTCATTTTCGAGCTTTATTTGGTCATCTGGTTCTCAAGCTCTGGACATGTAGTACTACTGCATTTACCTGATTTCCAATTTTGTTTTGAGCTTTTTATTTTGGTTGGAATTACTGAGGTATGTATGTTAACTGGAACGGAAAACAAAGAGGAAGAAAGAAGAAAGTTCAATGCTCCAAGTCTTTATGCTGAAAAGTTTAAGTCTTGTTTAACTTTGTTAAGATAATCAACTAATCAAAGAAAGGCATAGAATTGGGGGGTACCCAATTGAGCAATGTGGGACATATTGAGTTTATGGGTTGGATTAAGATAGACAATTGACGAAAATGGTGGGTCTGATTGATTTCATAATCACGTTTGGAAATGCTTTGGTATTGGCATAATGGGCATGTGTTTTTGAGTTCTCTTATTTGTGGGTTTTTAGACTAAAACGGATTGTCTAAGTGAATATATCACAATTAAACGGATACGGATACTTCTTCAAACGGATTAGATTGATCTTAAATTTTCAGTTACTGCACATACATTATGTAAATTGCATACGTAAATAACTTGTATTTTAAAAATGCACACGTGTGTGCATATTACATATGTAGCACAATTAATATAACGTTCATCGTTTCTGATTCTCTAAATATGGATTTGAGTTGCGGATTTGAGTTTTCCGGGATTGTTATGCTGTGGTTTGGGGTGGCGCTTTCACATTTCAGGACAAATTTTCCTATAGATGGTTTTGATACTTACTGAGGGGTAATGAATTTGATGTTTCATCTTTTTATATAAATACATAGTGGTGATCATATTTGACTTACTATGCTTGGTTTGTATTTATGCATGGTGAAAGTTTTGGATGGCTGGACTGTGGACGGGCAGGGGTACATTTGCTTGTTTTCTGTCGTGGTGTATTCATGTATGTGAAAGAACCTAGGCGAGTTTTGGTTCTAAATCACTCATGGAGTGCAACAGAGAGCATGCAATCAAGGCAGTGCAACTTGCAGAAAGAAAGATGCAGAATAATGATTTTACAGGAGCAAGGAAGTTGGCACAGAAGGCTCAACAAGTCTTCCCGGAGCTTGAGAACATTTCTCAATTACTTGCAGTCTGTGAAGTTCACTGTTCAGCAGAAAACAAGCTAGGTGGCTGTGAAATGGACTGGTATGGGATTTTGCAGATTGAAAGATTTTCTTATGAAGCAATCATCAAGAAACAATACAGAAAACTTGGGCTGTTACTTCATCCTAATAAGAACAAGTTTGCTGGAGCGGAGGCTGCTTTTAAGTTGATCGGGGAAGCGAATGCGGTGCTGGCAGACCGAGAAAAACATTTTATATATGACATGAAGTGTAGAGCTCTACTGAGAACTGGTGCAGCACAATCATCAGCTCATCAGTTCAACGCAAACTTATTTGTCAGGAAACATTACGATGCTGCAAGCAATGTTCAGAGTATTCCTCAGTCACAGTACACTAGTTTGAATCAACATCAACAGGTGCAAGCAGACGCATTCTGCACATGTTGTACCTTTTGTAAAGTAGTGTACAAATTTTCCAAGGACTCCACAAATCGATTGGTACTTTGTCAAAGATGTCGAAGACTCTTTGTTGCCACTGATTTTGGTATTCCAGGTGTGCATCCAGAAACTGTCAGGAATCAATTTGCGAATCATACAGAGCTTCCTAGTCAGATTTCTGTAGAATTAGCCTCAGTTCAGGGTGGAACTGGAAACCTACCTGCTACAAGATTTCAAGATGGAAATGCAGCCTTTAATCCTGTGTCAAAGGCAGGAATTACGGCTGATGTTGATGGGGCTCCTAACACTGAAAAGAAAGATAATGAGCATGGGGTTGGAGTAGGGAAGGAAGCTGGTACAATGTCCAAGTCTGGTCCAGTGAAGTCCAAGGACTCAGGACCTCAGTCACAGGCGCCACCAAACACATTCTGGACACTTTGTCCCTTTTGTCTCTCAAGTTTTCAGTGTTCCAGAGACTTTCTGGATCGGTTGCTTCGTTGTCAAAGATGCAGGAAAGCATTTGAAGTTCATGAGTTTGGGGAAGGTGTGCATCCAGAATCTCTCAGGAATCAATTTCCAAATCATAAAGAGCCTCCAAGTCAGGGTACTTCAAACTTAGCCTCACAAAGTAATGGTGGAACTGAAAAAGGAAAGTTCACAAGATTTCAAAATGGAGATGCAGCCTCCAAACAGGTAGGCATTTCTGCTGATTTGAGTGGGGCACCTAAATTGGAGAAGAAAGATGGGGTTGAACTAGGGAAGAAAGGTGTTGGAATGTCCAAATCTGGTCCAGTGAAGTCCAAGGATTCAGGAACTTCAAGAAATACGAACAAAAAGAGAAAGAATTCAATTGAATCTGTTGAACCACTTGAACGTTTCAAGACTGGAAATAGAGCTGGAGCTGATTCTAAGCATGTTGTTATTCAAGAAAAGGCCAGTAGTCCTTCTGAACTCAATGGAGGCCCTCACCTTTGCAGATCTACGATGAAAAGGCAGAATCTTTCTTACATTGAAAATCTAAATGATGATGATGATGATTTTGTGAACCCTCCAAAATGGTTGGGGGAGAGCCAACTGTCCAGTGCTACTGAAAAGAAAAGAAAGACTCCAGACCAAAAAAAAGAAAAGAAAAGAAAGAATGCAGCTATGGATGGTGAGCCATCTAAAAATGATAGGTCAACTGATTCTGCTGCTGCTGCTGTGGCCACACATAAGAAAGAGGCAAGAAAAAAAGTAAGTTGCCCTCTAGAGGAAAGTTTGCCCAGAAAAAAGAGTAAAACTGGTGAATTTGAGTTAGAGGTAAAGGGAGCCGGCATGCCAGATAATGATGAGCGTAACTTCAAAGCTGATGTCAGTCCTGGACCAAATGTAGATGTTGCATACCCTACAAAGGTCATTGCGGTTCCTGATCCTCAATTCCATAAGTTTGTGCTTGATGAAGATAGGTTACAAAGTTTTTTTAAAGTTAATCAAACATGGGCTCTTTATGATCCAGCAGATGACATGCCCAGACTCTATGCTTTTGTCAAGAAGGTCCTCACCCCTGGATTCAAGCTGAAAATCAGCTGGCTGGAGGCCAATCCAGATGACCAAAGTGAGATTGATTGGTGTGAAAAGGAGTTGCCAGTTGCTTGCGGTAAGTTCAGACTTGGGAGCATTGAAGAAATTACAGATCATTTTATGTTTTCTCATCAGGTGCATTGCGCAAAAGTCAGTGGTAAAAGCTCTTTTTTGGTATATCCTAGGAAGGGTGAAACTTGGGCCCTCTACAAGAATTGGGATATTGGATGGAGTTGTGAGCCTGAAAAGCACATACCATACAGATATGAATTTGTGGAAGTCCTGTCAGATTTTGTTGATGATGTTGGAACTGAAGTTGCTTATTTATCCAAAGTAAAAGGATTTGTCAGTCTGTTTGAGCGAAATAAGCAGAGTGGTGATGTATTGTGTCAAGTTCCACCTAATGAGCTATACAGATTTTCGCATCGAATTCCCTCTTTCAAGATGACTGGGAATGAAAGTGATGATGTTCCGGAAGGGTCCTTCGAATTTGATCCTGCTTCTTTGCCCACCGATCTTGATGAACTATTCTGAAAGGCTTCCAAGAAAGTCGTATTTATTTTGTGTATTTTATTGAACTAGAAGCAAGTCACGGTGCCCGGGCAACCTCACTCAACCGGGGAAGTGCAGCTCCATTGTTAGGCTTATGAGAGTACCAACCCACCAAAGGAGAAACGTATGGAATAATTTGTGCACATGAATTTGAAAATTTTCGATTGAACCAACCTTCTGTTACTCGTGTAGTTATGCCACTTGAAGGGACTTCGTAGCCAACCTTCAAAACTTCTGGATAATGTTTTGTAAGGCAATGTATCCAAGGATCGAAGTTCAGTTTATCTCTTTTGCTTAGGTCTGACTATTGACATTATATTGCATTAGCTTCATTATATAGCTCCACTAATTGAGGAAGTTACCATTTATCTGCAGTGTTGGCATTAGATGTTCCTTTCAGGTTGTATACATGGCTTTATGGTAAATCTAAGCAATGCCTGTATGTAATTCATTTTGTTCTTTTCATGAAAGCTTCTGGGTCGTGGAGTTTGGAGGTTAAACTAACCTTATCCTAATCTCAATCCAGTTGTAACAGTGTCGTTTGCATGCAGAGGCTGCAAGGCTCTGGTTTTTCTTTTTTGGTGAACCGCCAAAAAACGTGAAATAATTCGGTGAACCGCCCAAGAAAGTTATGTGACAAGTCGTTTGATACATTCTAACTGTGTTTTCACTTTCAAAAATAAAAATTCTGCAAAGGATAATTGCAACGATAAATATTATTCGATCACTTATAATCAAGAATTATACAATAATTTAGTAAGTCGTTAACAAATTGTCTTTTTACCAAAAATGGGTAATGACACCGCCGGTGGGTAGCAAGAAGGGTGAGGTGGTGACGGAGGGTGGGCGGTGGCGACCGGGGAAGTGTTTAAGATAGAGAAAAAAATATATAAAAAAATAAAATGGAGGTGTATTGAGCAAACAAGGTGGGTGTATATAGAAATATTTTGGGACCTAAAAAGTCATTTCAATTCATTCAAATTCAGTCAACAGATTTTGCAAGTTGACGACTGATGAATTTGATGCGGACCACTATTTACTATTTCCTCTTTCTCTCATTCTCTGTCATTAATTGCGGTGACCCGAAAAGTAATTTCATTTTTCCTCTTAAAAAGTTATCTTTTACACTCCTCAAGTTGTAGAGGCGGTAGAAGACGAGAAGAAGAAGAAGAAGAAGCGCGAAGCAGTCTCTCTTTTTCTCTCGGTAATTTCCTCGAACACCTTGCGTGCTTCTTCTATTTTGTGCTTTCTGAGCTTTAATTTTGCTCTTCAATTCTCACAACCACTCCACCTGTTATACTGCATTTTGTTGATTCGGGTTTTGTTTCGAAATATTCGTGGTTCAGCTCGTATTGAATTTCATGTTGATTTTGTTGTTCGAATATGGTTAGTTGTGTGGTATGCGTGGTAGCTGAGGAAGAAGAAGAGAGTTAAGGCCCGTTAACGCTTCGAATTTTGGTTTTCAGTTTCTATTTTTTAGTTAAAAGAGGAAATTTATGCTGAAAATTCATTTTCAAGTTGGAGTTGTTTTTCAGTATACTGAAATTTATGTACAAGGCTTCTTTTAGGAAAGACATACAAGGATTTGGGAATACTTACTTCATCAATGGGGGATAAAGTAAACGATCAGATACTTCAGGAAAGGATTGGGTCTTATTGATTTTATGTTCACCTTGGGAAGAATGTGGGTTTGGGTATTTCCTTTTCGGTTTTTAGACTTCGAGGATCAAGTTGATGCATCAGGAGTTGATTGATGTAAGATTTTGGTTTAGTGCACGCACTTGCATATAAGTGTTTGTATGCATATGTGTGTGTTGTGTACAGATGCAGTAGTGCAACTAGTGATTGTCATTGTTTCTGATTCTTTTGAATATGGATTCGAGCTGCAGATTTGAGATCTTGAGCTTGAGCTTCTGTGGTTTTGGGTGGTACTTTCATGTCAATGGTCCTGTTCTGGACATTTTGTTTGGGAAAAGAGCTTGAGATTGTTGTTTCTTCTTATTTTAGAGGGCGTCTTTCATTCAGTGATTTTAATACTTACTGAAGGGTAAGTGAATTTGCTGTTTCTTGTTAGTTAGATAAATGCATAGCTGTGTGACAAATTTAACTTGCTTGGTCTGCATTTGTGCAGAGTGAAGATTTCGGATAACTGTGGCCTGGCAGGGTAGATATCGTTTTTCATCTGGTGTATAACCTGTTATTCCTGTATGTGAAGAAACTAGAGGTTTAGTTCTAAATCATCCATGGACTGCAACAAAGAGGAGGCAGTCAGGGCAATGCAGCTTTCAGAAAAAAAGATGCAGAATAATGATTCTACAGGAGCAATGAAGATGGCACAAACAGCTCAACGACTCTTCCCTGAGCTTCAAAACATTTCTCAGTTACTAACAACCTGTGAGGTTCACTGTTCAGCAGAAAACAAGATAGCTGGATATGAAATGGACTGGTATAGAATTCTTCAGATTCAACAATTTGATAATGATGAAACGATCAAGAAACAATATAGAAAACTAGCTCTATTACTTCATCCTGATAAGAATAAATTTGCTGGTGCGGAAGCTGCTTTTAAGCTTATTGTGGAAGCAAAAAGGGTGCTGGCAGACCAAGGAACTCGTTATAAATATGACAAGAAGTATAGAAAAGCTCTAGCAAAAGCTGGTGGAATTGGAAACTCATCTGTGACAAGATTTCAAAAAGGAAATGCAACCTTGAATCCAGAGTCAAAGGCAGGAATTGCAGCTGATGTTGGGCCTTCAAACACTAAAAAGAAAGATATTGGGCATGGAGATGCAGTAGGGAAGCAAGGTGTTGATTCTTCCAGGTCTGGTCCCAGGTCCAAGGATCCAGGAACTTCAAGAAATATGAATAAAAAAAGAGAAAGGAGTTCAAGTTTTGAATCCGGTAAAAGTTCCAAGAGAGGAAAGAGAGCTAGAGCTGATTCTGAACTCAATGGAGGTGATCACCTTAGGAGATCTTCGAGGAGCAAGCAGCATCTTTCTTCCAGTGAAAATCTAAATGATAATGGTGACTTAGTGAATCCTCCAAAAAGTTTGAGGGAGACCCGGTCATCCAGTGCTTCTGAAAAGAAGATGAAGAATGCAGCTATGAATGTTGGGACATTAAAACATGATAGGCCAACTGATTCTGGAGTCAATTCAGTTGTTGCATCCATACCAAAGATCATTGAGGTTCCTGATCCTGAATTCAATAAGTTCTTGCCTGAGGAGAATAGTTTAGAAAACATTTTTAATGCTAATCAAACATGGGCGCTTTATGATGAAGTAGACGGTATGCCGAGATTCTATGCTCGTGTCAAGAAAGTATTTACTCCCGGATTTAAGGTGAAAATCACCTGGCTCGTGCCCGATCCAGATGACCAAGGTGAGATTGCTTGGGTTAATGAAGACTTGCCAGTTGCTTGTGGTAACTTCAGACCTGGGCACACTGAAGACATTACAGATCATCTTATGTTTTCTCATCAAATGCATTGCACTAAAGGCAGTGTGAAAGGCTCTTTTCTGGTATATCCTAGGAAGGGAGAAACTTGGGCCCTCTACAAGAATTGGGACATTGGATGGAGTTCTGACCCTGCAGAGCACACGCCATTCAACTTTGAATTTGTTGAAGTCCTGTCAGATTTTGCCGAAGATGTTGGCACCAAAGTTGCTTATTTAGGCAAAGTAAAAGGCTTTGTGAGCCTGTTCAAGCGAACCAAGCAGCTTGGGTTCACTTTGTTTCAAGTACCACCTAATGAGCTATACCGATTTTCTCATCGAATTCCCTCTTTCAAGATGTCTGGTGGCGAAAGACGCGGTGTTCCGAAAGGTTCCTTCGAGTTTGATCCAGCCTCTTTGCCTAGTGACTAAGCTAGGAAGCTCAACAGTAGCAAAGGTACCAATTTAGCTTCAAAAATTAACCCCCCAACTAGATGTTCCTTTCAGCTTAGTACTCATAGTACAGTAGATAATAGATATTCATGTCTGTATGTATTTAATACTTCTCACTAAAGCTTTGGCTTTTGGACCTTATCCTAATCCCCTGAATTGATGGGGAAAATAACGCAGTGAGCATGAGATGTCAATATATGAGTTGATATTTCATTTATTCTGTCATTTCCGGGTCATATTTTTCATATCTGTTCTCTCTCTCTCGGTCTCACCCTTTGTCTTTGGCAAAGGGAATATTTTGAAGTGGGTAAGTTAAGAGGTTAGAGTAGCCATGGATGTTGCTGGGAGACTTGCGAGGATTCAGCAAGAAATTGTTCAGGTCGAAAGCGAGAAGCTCCATAGGGAACAAACACTGGGTTTGTTCTGGGAACACTTGCCTGCTGTGGATCCAATTCTGATTAGAGATCGTATGCTTTTTATCAAGAGCCAAATACGGTCTCTGGAGAACAGGAAGAAGGTGCTTCTCCATCAACAGGAGGAGCTGCTTGTCACGGTGGCCATCCTCCGTCAGCCACCCACTGTCACCGGGGAACAGACTGGTACAAATTAAAGCCTAATATTCTCCTTCAAGATGGGTCTCTTAGACCCTATTTGGTACTATGTTTCTTTCACTTTTTTTTTTGGGTTTTTTTTTTTTTTTGGGGAAAATTGGCTTTGTTTTCACCTTTCCTTATCATGATGTAGCAAAGACTTGTTAGTGTAGGGTGTAGACTATTAAATGATAAAAATGGTTGCTAATTATGTTAAGGCTTGACTCTTGCGGCCACTCTTTCTTATTTTCATTCCTAACCCAACACGTTTCATCGGTTGACATTTAACATTTAAGATTAGATGGGTTGTTAACTGAAATTTCCTAATTTGCCCATTACTCAATATCCTTCGCACCTATATTATTGGTCATATTTCCGACCACTAATTCGTCAATACGATACTTCAGTACTTCAGTGACGTCTCACTAGATTACTGTAAACTTATGATGCTATGCAACTAAAAATAATTATTTCAATGGTGTTGAGAAGCTAATATTTGGGGATCGTTATTGGCTTTTTTTTTTTTTAAAATGTCGTCACAATAAAGGATCTCGATGTGTTCATGTTTTTATTATCCTTTCTTTTATAAACGTAGAGCCGATATGACACCTCAATCAATTGACAACAATCTTTCACTCCGCCATCTTTTCACTTTGTCTTCCCCTATATGACATGGTAAGTTTGGCTCAACTACTAGAGCTCGGGAGATAGTAACAAGGAGGGTAAATTAGAATTTAAAAAGGTTACAAAAAATTAGGAAAAATAATGTTAAGCCAAGATAGGTGGAATTTATTCGAAATCGCAAAACAACTAACCGGATGTCAAAAAAGTCATCTAATCCAGCGATTTATATCTCGGTAGACGACTAGAACGATAATCGAAGCAACTTTTTAACCGTTGATATATGTGAACTTCAGTGTAGGACTAACATTTACTTATCTAAATTATATATAATGCAGCATTTACAGTTGGAAGTCACTAAATGAAAAAAATAATGCAACTCCCTTTGTATTGCTTACCGTTCTAGACACTTCCTAAAATTAAAAAATCACCCACACCAGAATACTAAAAGAAGAATATAATTAGATCCCAAACCCATCAGAAAAATTTTGGGGAGAAATAAATTCAAAATTGCAATTTCAGAGAAACTCAGGGACTGCCTCCTTCTCTCCGCTCAATTTCTCTTCCCGCTCTCTCACTCTCTCTATTCCTCAGAGCTGAGAAAACCTCACATATCATGTAAGTTTCTTCTTCTTCTTCTTCTTCGTCTTCTCTTTCCGTCTCTCTCTGAGCAATTTCTCGTCAGCAACATTTCTAGGGTTTATGCTGGCAATGTATGCCTGATTACGTAATTGCCCTTCATCGCCTGGTTATTTACTCGCACGCCTTGCCTGTTCAGTTTTGTGCTGTATCTGAGCTTCCTTTTGGCTATTTTGGGTCTCAAGCTCGGGACTTGTAATCCTGCATGTACTTAATTTGTGTTTCTGTTTCGAGATAATTTTTGTGGTTTGGGAATATTATTATGTATAAATGTAGAAATGTGTGATTTTTGTTGCTTTTAGTTTGTACGTATTGGTTTTGTATGTTTTGGTAGCTGGAAAAAGAAAAAGAGGAAAGAAGAAGAAAGTTGAGTGCTTTTGCAAGTCCTATGTATTTTTTGTATGCTGAAACTTTGTTAAAATGGTATAGGAATGGTATAGGAATCAAGTAAAGGTATAGGAATCAAGTAAAGGTATGCAAGTAATTGGAGCTCTGTTGAACCTTTTGGTGGGGAAAAACCAGTGTTGCTCCTCATATTTTTACATGCATCTTTCTTTCTTTTTTTACATGATTTTGATACTAACTGAGTGGTAGACTGGTAGGTAAATCTGTTGTTTTATGTTATTTAGATAAGCACATAGTTGGTGGGAATAATTTACTTAACTTTCTTGGTTTGTATATATGCAGGGTGAGATTTTGAATGATTGAACTGTGGTAGATTTCTTTTCTTGTTTTTGTCTATATCCGGAGATTAAGGAGACTTTTTAAATTCTGAATCACCTATGGAGTGCAACAAAGAGGAGGCAGTCAGAGCAATGCAACTTTCAGAAACAAAGATGCAAAACAAAGATTTTATTGGAGCAAGGAAGATGGCACAAAAGGCTCAGAGGCTCTGCCCTGATCTTGAGAACATATCTCAGTTACTTACAGTCTGTGAAGTTCACTGTACAGCAGAAAACAAGCTAGGTGGATCTGAAATGGATTGGTATGGAATTCTGCAGATTCAACAATTTGAAAATGATGTCACCATCAAGAAACAGTATAGAAAACTTGCACTGTTGCTTCATCCTGATAAGAATAAGTTTGCTGGTTCGGAGGCTGCTTTTAAGCTGATTGGGGAAGCAAACAGGGTGCTGGCGGACAAAGAAAAACGTTCTATGTATGACATTAAGTACAGAATTCTCGCGAGACCTGGTGTACCAAAAACAACAGCTTGTCAGTCAAAAATTGACTTATTTGTCAGAAAATATACTGATGCTGCAACCAATTCTCAGAATATTCCTCAATCACAGGTGCAACCAAACACATTCTGGACACAGTGCCCCTTTTGTCTCTCAAAGTTTAAATACTACAGAGACTTTCTGGATCGGTTGCTCCGTTGTCAAAGATGCCGGAAAGCATTTGAAGCTTTTGAATTGAGGGAAGGTGTGCAGCATCCAGAATCTGTCAGGAATCAATTTACGAATCATCATGAGCCTCCAAGTCAGGGTCCTTCAAACTTAGCCCCACAAAGTAATGGTGGAACTGAAAAAGGAAATTTCACAAGATTTCAACATGGAGATGCAGCCTTCAAACCTGTGTCAAAGGTTGGAACTTCTGCTGATTTGGGTGGGGCTTCTAACTCTCAAAAGAAAGATACTTGGCATGGGGTTGAACTGGGGAAGCAAGGTATTGAAACGTCCAAATGTGGTCCAGTGAAGTCCAAAGATACAGGAACTTTAAGGAATATGAACAAAGAAAAAGGGGATTCAACTTTTGAATCTGGTGAAAATCTGAAGACCAAAAACAGAGCTAGAGCTGATTCTGAACATGCTATTAGAGAAAAGGTTGATACACCTTCTGAACTCGATGGAGTTCATCATCCTAGGAGATCTCCGAGGAACAAGCAGAATCTTTCAACCATTCTAAACAATGATGATGATGATGATTTTGTGAATCCCCCCAAAAGGTTAAGGAAGGGCCAATTGTCTGGTGCTGTTGAGAAGGAGAATAATAATGCAGCTGTGGGTGGACATAAGAAAGAGGCAAGACAAAAAGTAAGTTTCCCTCCAGAAGAAAGTTTGCCAAACAAAAAGAGTAAAACCGGTGAATTTGAGTTAAAGGTAAAGGCAGCCGCCATGCCAGATAATGATGAAAGCAACTTCAAAGCTGATGTCAGTCTTGAAGCAAATGTAGACGTTGCATCCACTCCGGAGACCTTTGTCGCTCCTGATCCTCAATTCCATAAGTTTGTGCTTGATGAAGATAGGATAGGAAGTCTGTTTAAAGCTAATCAAACATGGGCTCTTTATGATCCAGCAGATGGCATGCCCAGATTCTATGCTTTTGTCAAGAAGATCTTCACCCCTGGATTTAAGCTGAAAATCAGCTGGCTGGAGGCCAGCCCAGATGACCAAGGTGAGATTGATTGGTGTGAAGAGGAGTTGCCAGTTGCTTGCGGTAAGTTCAGACTTGGGAGCACTGAAGAAATTACAGATCATCTAACGTTTTCTCATCAGGTGCACTACACAAAAGGGAGTGGTAAAAACTCTTTGCTTGTATATCCTAGGAAGGGAGAAACTTGGGCCATATACCAGGATTGGGATATTGGATGGAGTTCTGAGCCGGAAAAGCACATACCCTACAAATATGAATTTGTTGAAGTCCTGTCAGATTTTGTGGAAGCTTATGGAATTGGAGTTTGTTATTTAGGCAAAGTAAATGGATTTGTCAGTTTATTTCAGCAAACCGAGCAGCATGGGGTTGTCATGTTTCAAGTACCACCTCATGAGCTATATAGATTTTCTCATCAAGTTCCCTCTTTCAAGATGACTGGTCATGAAGGATATGGTGTTCCCCCAGGATCCTTTGAGCTTGATACTGCTTCTTTGCCCACCAGTATTTTTGATTTGAGTGATGTTGGTGATTTGAAAATGGATAACAGAAGCAAGAATACTGAAACTAATGGTTGGTCTTGTGAATTTGTAGAAAGGGTTGGTTCTGTAAGTGCATGCACCAGTATGAAGCAGGAGAAGAATCATCCTTCTGTAAGAGAGACTTGTATGTCTAAATCTCCAAGAAAGTCAGATTCTGAATTTGTGAATTCTGTGAAAGGAAGGTGCACAACAAACCTAAACCAGGGAAATCACGCTCAACCCGAGGAAAGTGCTATTCCATGTCGAGTAGATAACAGAAACAACACACAGAAGAAGCATCAGAAGAACGATTCGGATAGAGCGACTTTTAGTCTTAGAAGATCACCAAGGGATTTAAGCAAGAACAGTACCAAATCAAATGTAGCTATGAAGTGTCCAGATACCGCCGAGGATGAAAATCATGCCAGCTTCCCTCAGTCTAAAATAAACTCTACCTCTAGCGTGAAGGATCATCATTCTCCCAGTCCCATGAAAAACCCTGTATCCCCTCCTCCATCCTCATCACCTGCCTGCAGATTGTCCCAAACTGAGTTCTATGACTTCAAAGCGCTAAAATCTCAGGAGAAATTTAGTCTTGGTCAAATTTGGGCACTGTATAGTGGTGGGAATGGGATGCCTAGTACTTATGCTCAAGTTAAGAGGATTGAGGTTAGGCCAAATTTTCAAGTGCATATGGCATTGCTGGAACCTTGCTCAGAACGGAAAAAATTGTCTGGACCAGCTTCTTGTGGGACATTTAAATTAAAAAATGGTCCAACTGAGGTCTTCTCCCTCTCCTCATTTTCTCACTGTTTAAATGCCAAAATTGTTGTTGGTAGGAAGGTGTTTGAAATAAAACCTAGGAAAGGTGAAGTTTGGGCTCTATACAAGAACCGCAATCCTGAGCTGACCTGTCCCAACCTGGCAAAGGGTGAATGTGAAATAGTGGAAGTGCTGGAAGATAATGGCCAAAGCACAATGGTTGCCGTTCTGGCAGAGGTTAAAGGATTCAAATCCATATTCAGGGCTCCAATAATCCAGAGATCAAAAGCTGGGGTCATTGATATACCACGGGCTGAGTTGCGTAGATTCTCTCACCGGATTCCTGCTTTTCAGCATAGCGGGGAGAGTGACAGTCAACTTGCAGGCTGTTGGGAGCTTGATCCATTATCAATCCCTGGTACTGTAATTTCCTTAGATTGAAACTGCAATTGTGCCAACTTTTTAGCATCCTTTGTATACCATTGGTGTAACTCTTAACATTTGCCAGAATGCTGCTTGAGAAAAAAGAATGAACTTTCAGTTCAAATTATCGAGAATTAGTGAATATTCGGAGCCCGAAGCATTAGCTTTTATCTTTCTGTTTGTGCAAATTCCAAATACTTGTTTTCTCATATGAATGTGTTGTTTTCATTGTTTTACTTTTTGTCTGTTTGCCTTGTATTTGTAGATTGGCTTCATGCATGATGTAGGGTCTGAATGAGGCATCATAGTTCCTACAAGGGAGCATGTGCTTGTACACTCGTGGCTATCTTCTTGCTGTGTTCTTTGAGCCATAGACTCGTTTGCTTAAGATAGCTTCATTATCAATATAGAGCAGTTACCATGACTGAAGAAATGTTCGGTGCTCTTGGTGTTTCATGAGCTTTACTCTGTGCTTTCAGCTATTAACAGCTTTGCTTAAGAAGACCATTGCCGTAAAACTTAAAGCCTGTAGTATGACTACGGAAACAGCAAGCCTCTTGCTGTTGGTGAAGTATTCTCTGTGCTTTGAGCTATAAACTGGTTTGCTTAAGCTCATTTTCATAACTCCGTTGAGCAGGTACCGTGACGGAGAAATATTCAGGGTTCGCACTAAGCTCATTTTCATAACTCCGTTGAGCAGGTACCGTGACGGAGAAATATTCAGGGTTCGCACTAAGCTCATCGTTGACATCAAAGACTAGGAAGAGAGAACTGGTTTGTTACTGGCAACTCGGTAACTAATTATTGCATCAAACGATGATGTCTTACGAACAAAGGGCATAGCACCTTCAAAGCCTATGAAGAATAAAAGTAAAACCCATGTCTTACAAACAAAGGGCATAGCACCCTTCAAAGCCTATGAAAAATCGAAGTAAAGCCAAAACGAGGGGCATTCCGAGAATCGAACTCGGGACCTCTCGCACCCAAAGCGAGAATCATACCACTAGACCAAATGCCCGGCTTGTAAAGCATGTCTTCTTTAATCAATGTTTACATTAAAAAATGGATCGTCTTAAATAATACCGGGCGCCTGTTCTGAGTTTGGTCCCTGGTCCCTTTTTATACTGTTCTTTTGGTTTTTCTACCACAGCCACCATGGTCTGATACTCCAGTTATTATTCTCCCGCTGAAAATCTCCGAGTACGACGCCGTTCCCTTCCACACGCTCAAGAAGGCTCCTCGCTGTTTCTCTGCTTCTCATCACCAGGTCTCTCTCCCTCTCATCGTTTTGTTTACAATTGGGTATTGCATGGTGCACCTTAGGTGTTCGATAAAATGCGCATTTCAATTTGGCTGATAATTTCTTTAGCTGTAGCTGTGTCTCTGTGATTTGGTGGTTTATGCTTAGATGGGTGTTTCTCAAAACTCCATTTGCTTAACAAAATGGACATAAAATTGGAACCAAAGCTTCCTCCTTGTCTCGTTTTCTGCTATATCGTCCATTGCCTCCCACCTTTTCGATAATTATTCTCTAATAATTGAATTTTCTCATGTTTTGTTCTATAAGGCACTATAGTACTGAATTCAGGTTTCTCAAAGGTGTTTATGAATTTTCTCTCTTGGTGTTTTTGTATTCGTTGTTTACAGCTTGGCAAACTCAAGTGGAATTAGAAGCTTCTTCTCTCTACTTGTTTGTGAGTGAGAAGCAAAGGAAGATGTTGAAGCAGGTCTTTGGGAAGGTGTGGAACAAAGGGGTTTATGCCTATGGAGACAGAATTAGGCCTTGCTTGTATGTGCCCACCAGTGGCTTTCACAATGCACAGGTACATTTCAAATCCCTTATTTCCCAGCAACCATTTTTCTTATATTCTGAAATATTATTACCACAAATATTCTTTTAATCTCAACCCAACAATTTCAGCCTGGAAGAATCTAAGAAACTTGACCAAGATTGATGCATGAATGAACAGAATTTGAAATTTGTTATGTTTACACGATGCCATAAAGATCTGCTAGTGATGACATGATTGAATCAGTCTTCCTTCTTCCTTTGCAATATTTATTGTCTTTGTCAACCCATATCTAGCACTTGCTTCATGCTTTGTAGAATGACCTTACCTGCTTTCCAGCTTCCGACCTCACATGTATAGTAGTATTACATTCTGGTTACAAAGATTTTGCTATAAATTTGCTGTCGCTTGCTTGATTGAATTCCAGTGTTGGAAGGTATCTGACATTGTTTCTGGTTTCAACTTCTAATTCCTGTCAATTATTTGCCGTATGCTATTAAATGATGACCTCCACATATGAAACAGCCACAATTTGTAAACTGCTCAAACTAGAATGTGTAAGAGTTTTTCCAATGAGAAACTTTTTAACAAATTCGGCTGCTATTTACATATGCAATTTAAAGGTTCATCGTGCGCCAAGAAGTTTTTTTGGGGTAGAGGATTTCGTTGATGATAACAATAGTCGGCCATACACTTACCAGAAGGAAAAGAAGTCAAAAAATCCACAGAAGCATGTATCATTTAAGCAGCGTACCATAGCCTACCTAGAGCCATTTACACTTGATGTGTTCATCTCGAAACGGTTTGTGTCGGCCTCAATCACCCACAGGGTAACATGCAAGCAGGTTGCAGTTGCTGGTACCAACTCCAAAGACATAAAAGCTGCACTCAAGTCCAGATGCGATATACCTGCCTGTATAGCCATCGGCCAAATTTTAGCTGATAGGGCAAGAGAGGCGGATGTCTATACCGCTTCTTATACACCAAGGGACAGAGACAAGTTTGAAGGGAAGATTAGAGCAGTTGTTCAATCCCTCATTGATAGTGGGATTGATGTTAAAATTTATCTTGACTGAATTAGTTTTTCTTTTTTGCTTTGAATTAGGTTTGTTTGGACCCTTTTGGGAGGTTTTGTATGTAACTCTTATTTGTGTGAGCTCAAAAGGAATCATTGCCAATTTTAACAATCAACTAAATGTAGGTGACTGCTTTTTCTGCTCTTTCATTACCATATGGTAACTTTTCTCTTTTCCCCTGTCCTAGGATGAATATAGAAGCAAAGCTTTATAAGGAAGTACAGATAAAAAGCAGTACATCTAATATTACTATAAGGTACATTATGAATATAGGATGAAATATAGCGAGGCCATATTTGGGATATCTCCCTCTATATTTTTCCCTTAAGAAGAGCAATGGATCAATATGTCCATACAAAGTCGCTCAATCATGTAGCCTCAATTCACTTCTAAGGGGTTTCTACAAAACAAATGACTTTAGGTTCGAGAAAAAAAAATAGAACAATTTCTTATTGGACATTGCCAACAAACAAGGGGCAGGCAAGGGTGAGAAAAAGTCTATACAACTATGGTGATTGAGTAGTTACTATTTTTTTACTAAATGCATTTAAATGATGAGGAATTTGGAAGAAATGTACTTGAATTTAGATTCACCAATGTTTCTTCTTGTCAAAGGCAGTTGGGCATATCGTACTACTTATTTAAACCCTAAATGTCTCGTGTATTCACGAAAGTTCTTGGTAGAAAATGCATGTCATAACTCATAACTATTTTTTAAAAGTACTTTTTTGTTAAAAATGTTAGTTATTCAGGGATTGAAGAATTTTCTTCAAAGACCTAATCTACTAATATGTCGTGGATCAATAGTTAATAAACAACGCTCCTTTTTTTTATTCTAAAAAAAATTAGACAGCGCTTTTATTTATTTAAAAGTCCTTTTAATATTACGGATAATATTACAACCACAAATAATTATTTTGTAATCTCGAAGTATCATGTGTTCGGAAACTATATAATAATTTTGTCACCATCCACACTTTTTAAAAACCTTTAAGTTAAAAGGATAACAATGACTTTTTTATCTACTCTTTGGATAGGTGAATTTTTTTTTCATGACTCCGGCTAATTTACTTTTATCTCTATTGTTTTTTTTTTGTTGGAACTGAACTTTTATCTCTTAAAAGAATAAAGAAAAAGAAAAGAGAGAGAGAGAGAGAGAGAGAGAGAGAGAAATATGAAATAAATATAAAAGGAGGCCAGTTTTGTCATTAGCGAACTGTTAATTTACAGACTGAGCGAAAGCGCAGTGTCTCGTTCGTTCTTAATTTTCTTATCTCTCTCTTTGTTTGCCAGATATATATATATATATATATATTTTCTCTCTGTCTAACGTCGTCGGATTCTTTACCTAATTCTCTTAAAGCTCACAAAGGTACTCTCTATTCCTCTCTCAAGCCCTAACAATTATGCTACTAATTAGAATCATATATTTGGTTTTGATTTCGGATTCCTTGCCTTCTGTTTGGATGTTGAATTTGAATTTGAAAAACGATCAGATATTGAATTTGAAGTACAAAAACGAACAGATATTGAACTTGGAAAATTTTCCGCTGAATTGGTGCTATTAAGTTTTGTGGCTAAAAACTAGAACCTAAATCATATGATTCTGCTCATTGAGGATGCTTATTGAGATCCGAGTTTTAGAGATTGATGTATCTTCTGCTTCTCATTCGTTTCTGGGTAGCAAAATATGGTTGTCGAATTGTGTAATCAAAGTCAAGCCTGATTCTTTGCATGATCAAAACTAGATTATGAACGAATGTTGGTAATTGGTTTCACTTGAGAAATAAGTACAGATGTTTCCTTGGTTTTTGTTGCTTGCTTGGAAGATATGAATCTGCACTTCCTTTTTCTTGGGCAAATCTTTCATCACCAAATTTAAGTATGTGAGGCTTGATGTGATTGAAAATTTTGGCATTGCCTTCCAAGTTCCAAGTATGCAAAATTAATGGTATTAATTACTCTGAATGTGATTGTAATCTTTATTGGTGCCTAGAGGAGTTATGGTGGGAGATAACCTAATTAACAGTAAGAACTAACTTATGCACTCACTTTTTTGGGCTTGTTGGAAGTTTTTAGCATCTTTGCCGAAATAGGAGTGAGAATGTTATTTTGTGTCCCTTAGATTTTTGCGGTTATTGTGAGCTCTAGAGGATTTGCAATAGGAAAGAACATAATTCTCAGTGATAACGGTACAAGGAGAGAACTGATGAAGTAAGTTTGCAAATAAAATTTATTGCTGTCAGATGTACCAAAAGTGAATTTGTAGCATTTTTTCGCGCGCCAAGTCTGGCATGACGTTCCGTAGTGAAGCCCTTTTCAGCATATTTATTAGTTGTTGATTTTGGTTTAATTGAGCAGATCAACAGCAACAAAGCAGGTTACCTAGAAGTAATTGAAATTATTAGGATGTACCAAAAGTGCACGTGTAGCATGTTTTTGCCATCTGACAAGTATGGTAAAACATTCGATAGTCAAAGCCTCGGTCATGATTTTTATGAGTCAATTGTAGATTTAAGTAGTGAAGTCACACCAATTCTGTAGATGGGAAGTTGACACAGACGTTAAGTCGATAATTACTATCTAGCATGAAAGGCTTAAATAAACTCCCTTTTTGCTAATGCAACCTGTATAGGTATAGATCGATTAAAAGAAAATTGGACATTCAGGAGTGCATGCAAATAGAAAACTAAAAGGATAAAAGTGAAGCAATTTATATTAGTAAAAATTACTAGTCTTCATTATTGTGGGTCTTTTGTTATGTGTTTTAGGATATCAGTTGCTGCTGCTGTATTGCAGTGAGCCTACAAATAGCTTTGGTGGTATATTACGAATCCTATGTGTTATTAAGCTTGTACAATTTTAGTTTAAATGGATATGATATGGTAGAGTGTCCTAGAGTTAGTTTGACTCCTTGTTTTACCAATGAAGGTGCTATGTGATTTTGGTTGAGAAGAGGCACAATATATTGAGCTTAGTTAATCATTTAGACAATACCAAATGGCCATGTGCTGAGTGCAACTAAGATTTCTCAACACTCTGGGTGTCTCTTGCTTAGACCTTGATATGTGTATAGATGTTGAATACAAGTGTTGATGACAATTATCCACAGGGGGTAGATCTACAGGGTTGTACATAAACGTCAGGATTTTCAAATATAGATAGGAAGAACTGAATTTTGATGGCACAGGTTATGCTTGTTTAGAAAATAGTGGATCATCCATTCTCTCCTTCTAGGATTTGTGCTTCTTCAGTTGGTGGTTTTCAGTATTGGAACTGTTTGATATAAGGAAAGGCCAACTCAAGTTTTGCCTATGCCATAATAGGGCGAAGGATGGAAGGTATTTTGGCCTTAAACTCCTTTTTTTGTTTTCTGTTACAGAGTACAATACCTGCCGGCGCACGCACACATGTTGAGCATCGTTCAAATTTTAGTTAAAAACTTACAATTGAAATATTTTATTTTCTGTGCTACCCACCTGCCCAACTTGGAAGCAGTATTTTGTCAATTTAAGAAAGAAACTATTATTCATAAGTAAAAAAGGGTCATGTAGTTTCCTTATTAAAATATGCTAATCTAAAGTCCCTGACTTGGCTGGGGTGATCCCACTCCAGTTAACACTGTATCTGGCTAAACAAGTAACTTGTACGATTGAGAAGAACAAGACTCAGGGTCAGGTTTGAACTTGCTGTGTCAAAATTCAAAAAGTACAATCTAATGTTGTAATGATTGATCCAATAAGTCTCTATTGCTGGTTAGTGAAAGTAGTGCAAATAAAATCAAATAGTTCATGGAGACAAGTAATTGTTCATGAAAACTGGTATAGAATTATTAACAATTTTTATTTTGTGTGGTGGAAAATAAATGAATAAGTTGGTTTAAAAATTTAGTTGATGATAGTAACCATTATATTCTTTCAATTATGATTCACCAGTGACATAATCAATATTTAACCTTCTAGCTTGTGATTATGCCCAACCAAAAAAAACAACAAAGCTTTTGATTATGTTATATTTGTGCCCAATTTGTTCCTGTCCTCTATATGTTGTTCCTGCATGCTTTTCTTTTAGAAAGTATAATAAAAGGGATCATTTCATTACCAAATTGGTTGCAGGATGCTTTTAACTTTGTCTGCCTGATTGTTTAGTAGACTATGGAACATGATGATAACTATATGGAAACAGATAAGGGGAATGAAATAAAGAGTCCTTCAGAAGTGTTGAACAATCCAGAGTCATCTGACCATATCCCCTCTCCTGCAGAAGCACTCAACAAACCAGAGTCATCTGAACTGAAGATCCCCTCTTCTGCGGAAGTGCTCAGTAGACCCGAGTTAGAAGTGTTGAATAACCCAGAGTCATCTGACCATATCCCCTCTCCTGCAGAATCACCCAACAAGCCAGAGTCATCTGAACTGAAGATCCCTTCTTCTGCTGAAGTGCTCAGGAGACCCGAGTTAGAATTGTTGAATAATCCAGAGTTATCTGACTATATCCCTTCTCCTGCAGAATCACCCAACAAACCAGAGTCATCTGAATTAAAGATCCCCTCTTCTGCTGAAGTACTCAGTAGACCAGAGTCAGCTGAAAATAAAATGTCCTCTCCTGCAGAAGCATCTAATAAACCTGATTCGACTGAAAATAAAGCTGTGTCCCCTGCAGAAGCATCCAATGCTAGAAAGAAAACCCCAAAATCGTTGAAGGGCAAAGCTAAAATCGTGAAGAAATCTCTGATTGATAACAGTTTGAAAGCTAGCAAAGCTACAAGTAGTTCGCAGCTTAATGCAAAGAGGAGGAAGTTCAGGAATAAGGGTAACAAAGCGAGCAGCAACAAAAGAGAAGAAGATGCTAAGAAGGTGAGTTCAAGAAACGATAACAAACAGAAAAATACCGATGAACAGCAGACGGATAAGAGCCATGAGGCTCAAAAGAACAAAGGAAAGGTGGATGAATTTGAAAAGAGCAAACAAAAGAATACAGAAAAACGTCGTGGGCCAGACAAGAGTGTAAAGAGTGAAATGAATGGTGAAAATCATGGTGAAAAGAAAGAAAAGCTTGGTGGTTTGATCTTCATGTGCAGTGGAAAGACAAAGCCAGACTGTTTCCATTATCGTGTAATGGGTGTTTCAATGGGTAAAAGAGACATTGTGTTGGGTATTAAACCCGGGTTGAAGCTTTTTCTCTATGATTTTGACCTTAAGCTTTTGTATGGAGTTTACAAGGCATCCTCTTCCGGTGGCTTAAAACTCGAGCCAAAAGCTTTTGGTGGGGCCTTCCCTGCTCAGGTAACATTTTCTTAAATCTACCTCTGATTTCTTGTTTTCTCTCTATAGTTAGTTAGATTGGTGTGCTGATGACTTTCAAACTTCAGGTTCGGTTCAATGTGGAGAAAGATTGCCTTCCTCTACATGAGAGAGTTTTCAGGAAGGCAATAAAGGAAAACTACGATGAGAAGAACAAGTTCAAAACAGAACTTACAGTTCGACAAGTGAGAAAATCCGCCCCCTCCTTTTTTAAATTTTTATTCTTTTTTTCTTTTTTTCTCCCATAATTGAGGCTGTCATAGTGTCATTGTTTTTTTCTTTACATATTTTAGAGTGTGGTAACCAGTATTAATCTTTCAGGTCAGGAAGCTCACAGCACTTTTCCGACCATCTCAAGTTCATTCATCTTCTCTACCCACTCGTTCCCCACTCAGGGCTAACATTCGGGATAGGGAAACTCGTGGGAGGGCTAGAGAAGCACTGCCACATTTACACAGAGATGCACGTGCTAGGGATCCCTATCCCAATGGTGATGCTAGGAGTTACCCAGTGTTAGCTCATGAAAGGGACCAACGTGCTGCATACCGGGATGTGGTATCTGTAAGGAGAGAGGAAATTCCTCGTGATTTGTACCTCACCGAAAAGGAATATCGAGCTTATGGTCTTCAGGGAGAGAGAAGAAATTTGGCTCCTCGCCCCGTCAGTCCAGCTGTAGAAGTTCACCACAGAGATTATGAAAGAGATCATCTTGTAAGACAGCCAAACCTCATTTATAGGGAGGCTGCCCCTGCACATCGAGCAACTGCTCCTTCTGATCCTCTCTACTTGAATGAGAAAGATTACCCGGCTTATACTAGACATGAGTTGGCTCCTGTAACATCTGCTACCGCTGTAGATTTGTATGCAAGGGATCCTTACTATAATTACAGTTATGGTGCTTCATCATTGGACCAATATGTGGCCCCTCGGAGGAGAGAGGATGTTCCTTCGGGATCGTATTTTACTGGTGGAAGGAGAGAATCTTACCTTGTTGATAATGATCCCATGCAAAGGAGAGCACCTGATCGTGTAGAGAGAAGTTTATACTCAGCACACGCTGCTGCTGCTGCTGCTGTTGATGATCGTGTAAAGAGAAGCTTGTACTCGGCACATGCTGCTACTGCTCTGGATGCCGATGCTCCATTGGGTTATAAGCGGACAGAAAACTACCGGGTGACGAAGCCTGAAGCTCTGCCCGTGCCAGTTTCATCTCGCTATGCTTTTGCTGGTGCATCATACTCCTATCGCTAAATGGAGCGCTTACATCCCATCCCCTCTATGAGGGGCTCGTTTTTCTCTGTTTTTTTTTTGTTTTCTTCTTCTTTTGAAAACTACAGTCTTCTTTTGAAAACTACAGCCTGTGACAAATATTTGAACTTTCAGTATGAAGAAGGGCAAATATTTGGACTTGTTTATTGATTATGTTAAACTAGTGTATCGATTCCGTTATGGAAAATTCTTCCATGCTCTGTGTATCGATGCCCCGCCATGTCAGCATCAATCTCATCCATTGATTATTAGCCCTTAATCCCAGCCATTGAAAGTTGAAACCGGATAACCGGATGAACTATGTAGTGGAGCCTCACCCCCCTCCCCAATGATCGACACCTGTCCAATATTCTAACCACACTAACTATTATTCTAATTTTTTTCTCTTTTCTCTCACCCACATGCATCACTCTCTTTCATTTTCTTTTATTTTTTTCCTTCTTCTCTTTCTTCTACTGTCCTGCAACTCCATGGCCACACACAGCTGCAAAGCGCCGGAGGAATGCGCAGGAGAGCTTGGACGCGCGGAGTGGATTTGACAGTGGAGCCCAGCGAACGCAGTGATGGTGGCGGTGTGCCACAATGATGCTCGGAGTCAGAGGTCGGCGAATCGAGGAGAGAGGATTCAGAGATCAATCAAGCTCTCTTTCTCTCCTCCGCGCCTGTCTCTCTCCTCCATGAACTTGAAGAACCCAGAAGCTACCGTGCATGGCTTGGTTTTACGGGCTGTGAGAGAGATGAGAGAGGAAAGGAGCTGTGCCCAGAGGAGGAAGGAGGAAGAGAAGTTAGCAACTGGGAATGAAGACGAAGAGGAGAGAGAGTTATAATTTTTTATTTAATATAGATTAGAATAATAGTGATATATAACCATAGTTAGGATGGTTTGAATTTTGGTTAAGTGTCTCATTGAGGATGTGGGGGTGAGAACAAAATGCTCTCGAACTATGTATCCATGTTGACAAAAAAAAATATGTATCCCAAAAGCTATAAAGTGAGAGACCTTTATTGAAACTCTCTTCATGCTTTTTTGATAGAAAAAAATATTAACGGTTTGTTGGAAATTGTGGGATCATTTCTTTTATCTTAAATTCCAAACCCCTAAACCCTAAACTCCAAATCCCAAATCCCAAACCCCTAAACCCTAAACCCCAAACCCCAAACCCCAAACCCCTAAACCCTAAACCCTAAACCCCAAATTCCCAAACCCCAAACCCCTAAACCCTAAACCCTAAATTTCAAACTCCAAAATCAAAACCTAAACTCCAAACCGTACAATTTTTTTTACATGGCTAAACATAGCTCAATTCCACGAGAGTGTGGGCGCAAATAGCTCGCGAACTGGAGTTGTGATGAAGTGGTTATAAACAATTTAGTGTGAGTGGTATTTAAGCCACTACGGTTGACCACGTAGATCGAGGTCGAAAACGATGACAAAAATGACTAATTTTTTTAGCATTAGCGTTTTGCCTTGAAACGATCATATTCAACGGTTGGATTGGCCGATTTATTTTTCCATCACCTAGTTGTTTCCCAAATGTATATTTTTCTATATAACCAACAAATAAATTATATCACACTACTAGGCATATAGAAATTTTATGCGATCCAAAAAATAAAAAATGGTAGATTCGACATTACCATTGTATTTTTCGTGTAGTAATATGTACCGTGTGAAAAAATTAATCACATTCGTCTTCCTTTCGCCCTAGGTCAAGGTGGTCAACCTCCTGTTTGTGGACATTTAAAAAAATATATTCATATTCACTAAAACACTTGTAATAACTTTGTTACAACTCCAATTTGCAAGCTGTTCGCGTCTACACTCTCATATGGTCGAGCTCCATATACACACGTAAAAAGTTTGAATTTAGTAGTTTGTCACGGTGTAGTTGCTCTTAGAAAAATGTAATTAAAAAATAAATAGGTAATTAATATTGATATCATTATAGAATGAGTGAGGTATTTCATAAGTGAAAATATGAAATTATGATGGTTTGAAAACAAATTTGATCGAAATACCTCTATGAATTTCGATTAGTGTGTACTTAAAATATATATTTTAATTCGTTAATTTTTTAAGAAAACTAATGTAGATTTGATATGTAGAGCACGTCATTACGAGTTCGTAGACATCTGACATGCATAATTTCGAGATCATATGAGACAGTTATAGTCAGCGAAAGTTCGGTTATTTTTTTTTCAAAATATAGAGAATTGAAATTAAGTCGTTTTAATAATTTTCAGAATGCGCAATATTAGCCGTTGGATATCTCATCATTACACTAGTCCTTTAAAAAATTTGTTAGTTTTATTTAATCGAATATGTCAAAAGATGATGATTTTTTTTGGTACAAACAAAAGCTAATGATTGATGATTGATGATAGAAAAGTCATGCTTTTTTTATCCACGCTTTGCATTAGAAAGAGAGAAGGCTCTAAAACAGAATATTATATCCATGCTTTTTAACGACGGCCAGTCGGCCACAAAGCTTTTTTGTTGTGTTTTTGGTTACAGCGCCACAACTTTTTCTTTGCTACCTGCCTACCTTAGTACCTCTGCTATTTATTTAATTTCAAGTTGTATATGGAGAGCCTAAACTTGCCGCCCACCCTACATCCTAACTATAGTTAACAAAATAATTTTTTAATTTTTTTGTCTCTCTCTCTCTCTATCTCTTCAACCTTAACCCATGCTGCAGTCTCTCTTCTCTTCCCGGATCTCTCCTCTCTCCAGTCTCTCTATCTCTTCTCTTTTCCACTTCTAGTTCGCCATTGTTTTTGCCGAGCTTCCAGTAAGAACAGGCCCAGATGAGAAGCGCAAAAGCGATAAGATCCAACATGGCCGCCAAACCACCGAACAAGTAGGGGACTGGTGAATGCCACGGTCCCACAAAAAAAAAACTATTTGTGTGATAACTCATATCAGAGGATCGTACCCGATCCATCTCTCTATCTAAGATATCCAAGAGATCCGTTGCGACCTAAGCCCTAGCTGAGAGCATCGATCCATGGTCCTTTTCAAATTTCAAGGAAAATGAGAGAGAGAGAGAGAGAGAGAGGAGGTGCGGCGGTGGGTGTTTCTCGTTAAAGAGAAAGGGAACGAGGTAATGGCGGAGACTGAGAGAGTTGGGGAGATAGGTTGATAGAGGGAGGGTAAAATCCTTTTCACTTTTTGTTTTCTTTCTTTCTTTGATTTTGGTGAAACCAGGCTACCGGCAACCGACTGGACTTATTTACCAATTTTTTTTTATATTCATTAGAATCACGTGAAAGTCACGTGAGGGCCCAATCCATCCAGAGCATCGCTCCATGAAGCATGTAAGACGATTCCGTTATTTATTGAACTAAGCTAGTTTAATAACAAAGGATAGCTTCATTTTGGACATAAGGCTTTGCATTTGAAACAATAAACTTGATAGTTCTAGTGCTTTTATTTCACCGGGGACGCTTTGCGCTGGACGTCCGCAATGTGTAAGTGAAATATTACTGCACCATTTGATCCTTGTAAAACTGCTGTTGGGCCCGGCTGAGGAATTGGATTTGGACCGAGAAAAGTAATCGGATTTGGACCATGAAAACTATTGGGCCCTACACGTAATCCATGATACCAGTCCAATTAGGGGTCTGGGAGCACCAAGAATTAGAAAATTCAATATGCAGTGATAGTCATCCATGATCAGTTCCTCGATCTTTCTCCCTAACCTCTAAAGCTTAAAGCCGTCGTGATCAGTTCCTCCAGTACGGAGCCGCCGCCGTCGTCGTCGTCCTCAAGTTACTGTATTTTGTTCGAATCATTTCTAGCTAATTAAAACCGAGTATTCAAAGTCCGTCAGCTATTTTCACCGAAACTTACTAGTTTTGATCTCAAATCTGTCTCTACGCTCCATCTCTCTAAATATATAAACGATACTGGAAACTATAGATGGCAGGAGAGCAATGATATAGATGACTTTTCGTTGACTGATTTTCATTGACTTTGACGTCCACGTCAATCCACTTGTTTGTTCCCATGCATGCATCACGTACGTACTTGGAATATACTTGGGACTTTCCCGCCAATTTCAAATTAACATCACTCCAAAGACCGCACTAAACAATTAGGTTGACTAAATATTAATCCACACATACATATCTTATTCGCTGTGTTTATCCTCGACTAGTCAATATATAAATGGATAAGATCATTCGTGTTGATTTTTTTTCGGTCAAACGACTCAAACATCATTCATGTTGTTCAATGCAACTAAGTTGCTACGTATATGCATGCGTATACGGTATTTCCAAGCAACTCAAAATAATAATTGCAAAATTAATGACGTTTAAGCCACGTTAATGTATTTGTAGCTAGCTATATGAAATTGATAACTTCATACCGCGTATCATGGAACTAGTCTATAAGACTACAACTATATGACGGAATATTATCGAAAAATAGAATTCATAATACCTTATGGGTGTTGTTATTAACACACTCTAAAGTGTTAATAACACATGTACACACCCTAAAGAGAGATAGAGAGAAGGAGTGTGTTATTAACACTTTAGGGTGTGTTAATAACAACACCCTACCTTATTAACAATTATATATATATATAGGATTTTTCTCCATTACATAAGACTATGTACTTTTAAAATACATAGTTCTAATATCAGTCGTCAAATTTGTTTAAATGATCTGATCTGACGGTTGACATTAGAACTATGTATTTTAAAAGTGTATAGTCCTATGTAGTGGAGAAAACATGTGTTTATATATATATATATACAGTCCCCTTTACATGCAGACGTCCGCACGTAAAGTAAAATGCGAACATCCTTATTGCAAGTGCAAACCAACGATCAAAACCGTCTATATTTTAGGTCATCCTTCAAGGATCATTTTAATAAAAAAAATTCAAATTGAAAATTATTTAGCCATTTGATTACCACATTCATCGTGTCAACCTTATCTGACGGGCTATATTTGTTTGTAAACTATACAACGAACAGATGACCAAACAATCTCCAATTCGGCTAATTTTTTGCAAGGATAATTCTTGAAAATAAATTGAAACTTATTTAGTTATTTGATTACCACATTTATCGTTTTAGTTTTATCTGACATATTGTATTTGTCTGTAAACTATATATACAACGAACAGATGACCAAATAATCTCCAATTTGGCTGATTTTTTGTAAGGATAATTCTTGAAAATTGAGTTATGTTGTCAATTAATTAGGATAAGAATGTTCGCATTTTAATACAATGTTGACGTCTACACGTGAAAAAGACTGATATATATATATACACACACATTTATATTGCATGAAGCATTCGATTCGTACTAGAATACATTTATATTGCATGTTTTCCACGTGAATGCTTGATGATCATCTCAAACTAGAATACAAGTTAACTTTTTCCATTCGATTCGTACGCGGTCTTACTTATCCATTGGTTGATTGGTTTGGTCAAAGTATTTTCCACGAGGACGACCCGTCCTTGGAGGTGGAAGACCGAAAAATATGTAATAAAAGTACGAGTCCCATACCAACGGTTTTCAACTTTTTTTTTCTTCTTGCAAAAATTTAAGTAAAGCTTTTACTTTACGTACTTTTGAAGATTTTTTTGCCTATAGACTTAATTTACAACAAAATGTCTTGGGGTTTGGAAACCCTAATTGATTCGCAAATAGAACACATTCACAACAACGCAGAGGAGAATACAAAATGGACAAACCCAAGTTTAGAGAGAGCGCATCCATCAAATTTCACGATAGATAACGTAGAGGAGATCAAGAGATATATACTAAAAAGAGAATGGTTCCAACTTCCAACCACTGCAAGTTCTCATTTATCGTTATAACAACCACAATCTCCTACTTTTGTTTCAATTATTTTACTACCGGACCTCATGGGTCCCATAGACCATTCCATGCAGTATGGTATACCCATATGATATAGTCATGGGTTTAAGATACAGCCTCAATTTTTCCCAAAAAAATAAATAAATTAAGCCTCGGTATAGCACATCACCGAAATGAAAGACCTGATCGACAACACCTACCATGTTCATTGACCGATATGCGCTGGCCCTTATTGTAATACCCGTGAGTTTTGAAGGAGTAATACCGGTGAACATCCCACATCACTCGGGAAGGTGAAAGTGATGTGTCTTATATGTGTGGACATTAGTCTTTCTAGCAAGAGGCTTTTTGGGTAAGATAACATTAGCTCGAGCTCAAGAACAAAACCGTGAGTGCGAAGCCCAAAGAGGACAATATCTTGCTAAGGGAGCTGGGTCGTGACACCTATGACCGTTCCTCTATGATTTGCAGGCTCCTAAGGAGCAGCCTCAGATCCTTTACTAGTTACTTATCGGTCTTGATAAATACTGAAGTAACGTACGGGGTACAAATTAAAACACCATTCTTCACCGATAGAAGACGCAATTGCTTATGTTTTTCCTTGGTTTCTCGTCCCTTGGATTCATGAACGGGTGCGTATCTATTAACAAAATAAAAAATACAATACCAAGGAAATAGGCAAAAATAGTAGTCTATAGTACACACCTAACCTATTATATGTGTCACCAAATTTTACTAACTATAGCCTATATCACAAGTCACATTGCGATGGTAATAAGTAACAACCCTATATTGGGCATTACAAGTCTAGTGACCTTTAAAACACAAAAAAATAAATATTGAAGCATTAATTTTCGCAACAATTTCTATGTAAGTATGTGTTTGGTTACCAAAAAGGCCGGACTTATTCCCTTCATAGGCCCCGAGTTGAGTTTTTTTTTTTTTTTTTTATGCTCTAGAGAAGGAGAGTTTTGCTATATGTCTGACAGCGCAGACAAAATAGGCTAAGTCTCCGTGAAGCTTCGGCGAAGAATCAATCGTGTAAGCGAATCACTCTGTATATATACTGATATGCATAGCTTGATCGATCATCGAGTGAAATTACAAGATTAGACCAAGGACGAAATTAAGGAGAAATATCTAGAATCTTGTAGAGACTAGATAGATTAGGGTTTTGGAATTCATTAATTCGGAGAGAAAGAGAAAGCCAGAGATTAAAGTACAAGAAGAACAGAGAGAATCGGAGATGGGAGGGTGCTTTTCTGATGTGAAAGGCGGGAAGCAGGCCATAGGAGGGGCCCAACAGAGGCCCATCAACAGTGACGGTGACACGAACGACGCCGTTGAGCTCTTTAATCGCTCCCGTGGAGTTTACCCACTCCACACTCAACTCGAGGTATATACATTGCCATGGAGTTCCTTCTTTAATTTGTGCGACTTAGCCCCAATTTTGCTGTTGTTCATTGCTTATTTTGGCATATAAACGCCCTAAAAGATGCTTCTTTTTACTGCTCCAATTGCTTATTATTTGTCTCAATTTTTGTTATGTTATAACCATTGTTTTATTTTTGGAAGAAAAAAAATATATATTTCTATGGTGTTCGGTGGCTTTTGTTTATCTAGATTGTGTAGAGGTTGAAACTTGCGAAGGTAGGTACAATATAAAAACAGATTAACAACTTTGTTGCGCAGAAAATAGAGTTGCTGAATTTTTTTTACTAATAATCTCTAGACAGTTTCTTAAGCCAACTTAAAGAAACTTTTGGTCAAGTATAAGACCGTAAGAATCTTGACTATAATATTATTCCTTTCAAAACTCATGGCTCATGCTGCGGGTCATTTTGGCTAATGGTTTTCATACAATATGGTTTTAAAATCACTACCCAGCAATTGCCCGAATTGCATGCTGTATATTCTGTAGCAAGTCTTCTCTAATGTTCAACACGAAAGTTTTTACACGGTTCACTGTTTATTTATAATTTCCGAGTGTTTCAACGAAGATAATGGCTGCATTTTCCTTTTAAACAACAACATTGACAATTATTAAGTAAGGTGATATCCTGTTGAAATGAAAAGGGGTATATCCTTCTTGTAGCGCCTTCCATTCCACTATTCTGATCGAGAAAGAATCTCTTCCAGTCATAATGAGATTAAAAAACGATGCTTCCTTGGCCGTGTGGAACATGGATTAGCACTATGTCATTCCTACAAGTGATCACCCATCCAGGCTGTTTAATTTATTTGCACGTTTCTCAAATAATTGGTGTGTTAGTGACTAGTATCTTAGGCTGCATGTTGATTGAGTAGTGCACCTCGATCATCTTCTCTGGAAAAGGCCTACAAGATACTCTCAGGAACAGAACAAAACCATAGATTGATCTTAAAGTATTGTTTGTCACTAGGATGTGCATGTGACAATAGCCGCAATACTGTGCTACTTATTACGAGAGTCCATCATTTCTATTGGATGTGGACATAAAGTTGTCATTCAGATGTGTGACAATGTGGATATACTTGATCATCCGGGGTCATCTTCAAGAATTTCAATGTTTCCAAAAGGCCTTAATCCATTTTGTCTCTTTGTCTTTTTCTTTCTGCCCTTTTCATCAAACACTTGTTTGTGAATTATTTATATATCAGCTGGCTAAAGGTGTTTATTGCTACTCCTTGAGGATCCACTCTGCACTACAGTTCTTAATGATTTTACTCAAAGCTTGAAAATGCAATCAACTATGAAGCTTTATATACTAATTAAAAGGAATCTTGAATATGAGTACAAAAAAGAAGCTGTAGAGAGGAACATGCTGGTTCTCAATATGAAGTAAAATGCTCATTATAATTTACCGTCATATCTTATATAGTTCAGAAATTACGTAATTAAGACTAGTTTAAACTTTGGTATACATTTGATGGATGCGTTAAGTCTGGTGTCTGGTTCTATTCAATCACTGTAGCTTTAAAGTGCATGAATGGTTCTCGTAGTTCTAGTTGTCTTCATTTTCATATATTTTTCTAGTTTGGCTTTTTCTTTCCTTTGGAATGTAATCTTGCATTTCAATTCTGTGTTACAGTTATCCTTGTCGGCAACTAACTTGCTTGATCGCGACATCACGTCAAAGGTATGTTTATATGTCCATATCACCTTCTAATATATAGAGTAGTAATTGGAAACTCAGCTAAACCTTGATCAGCGTTTTTAACTCTCGTATTTCTTACATCCTTTTATGATAGTAATTAGGATACTGTAACTGTAAGATCATTACATGAGCACGACTTGTTTATATTGCTGTTGCTTGTCAATAATATTTTAATCAATCAAGGTTAAAAGCTTGTTTTTCTCTGCTACGGTTCTTTTATGTACTTATATGACATTTTCACATGGGTATTGTGTCATGGTGAGAAATAGTTCTTTTAACATCTTTTATTTTGTTTCAGAGTGATCCCATGGTTGTTGTTTATGTAAAGAAAGGAGATGGTAAGCTAGAGGAACTAGGGAGAACTGAAGTAATGCTGAATAGTTTGAATCCTGCGTGGATTGAGAAAATTACAGTTTCATATCAGTTCGAGTTTGTGCAGCCATTGATGTAAGTTTCTCATCTTTCTTTTTTTAGCGGCATATCAGTTGCGTAGGTTTGATTGGGCTGCTTGCCTGACCTTAACCTTTTTTCTTGTGTTGTGTTCTCTCTCAGATTCCACGTTTATGATGTCGATACAAAATATCACAATGCAAATGTAAAGGTATACCATGTCTTCTATCAAGGCCGGCCTTGTACTAAGGCAATTTTGAATTGTGATAAACTACTCTGCTATCTTCAGTTCTATGGTTTTTTATTTAAATTACAATAAATGACATGATCAGGTTTTGAACCTTGAAAGTGTAATAAATTGCTTATTTCTCAAATTAAAAGAATTGGCAAGATAAGATAGTGAACAACCTTAAGAATCATAGTACTGTATATGGTTGGCATAGCCTTAGGAGCTAGGATAGTGGACAATTTTGCAAGACCGAGGAATAGTATGGAACAAATTAAACAAAACCTTCTAAGGTTTCTTGACTTTTGCTGCAAATGACCTTTAAATTTAGCATCACCTTGAAAATAAAAACCAAATGCAAACTTTATTGAAGGCCGAATTCAGTTTTTAACCATCTCATTGTGTTGCAGACACTGAACTTGAAGGATCAAGATTTTCTTGGGGAAGGCAGTTGTGTTCTTTCAGAGGTAAATAACCTTCAAATAAAGAGAGTTAAAAAAAAAGGTTATTTCATTGAGCTGGTGCAGTATGTGTAAAGATTAAATTTAAATGGTATAAAGATCAACATTGTTATTGTTATTATCGACGGCTATTGATCATCAATTGCTAAATGTAATTTTTTTTAATCTTCTATAATATGCGAAGATGTTCTAATCATCATTGGCTAAATGCTAAGATATATTGTGTTTGATTGTGAACGTCTTTTCTTCTAATTGCAGATAGTGACTAAACAAAGTCGAAGTTTAACTTTAAATCTGCATAACAAAAATGGGCATGGAGGTTTGAGAAACTTAGGAACACTCACTGTCCATGCTGAGGAAACTATGGCTTCCAAGAGTGTTGTTGAGATAAAATTCTGTTGTTCCCACTTGGAAAACAAAGACCTCTTCTCTAAAAGTGTATGTGTTATGAAACTAACGGTCTCAGGATATTTCTACTTACAAATCCATTTTTTTTAGTGATTCTCACATTTTCTTTTTGACTTCTTTACTGTAGGATCCTTTCTTAAGAATATCTAGAATTGTTGAGAGTGGAGGTTCTGTTCCAATTTGCAAGACTGGAGTAGTGGACAACAATTTAAATCCAACTTGGAAACCACTGTCCCTGAGTATGCAGCAGTTTGGAAGCAAGGTAAGCTTGGCAAATTATTTATGGATTACCTGTTAAATCAGAGTTGATAAGGCCAGTAGTTTGACAAATATATAAGGTAGAAAAATTTATGCAACTTATATTTGGTGCAGGATAATCCATTAATCATTGAGTGCTTTGATTTCAACACCAATGGCAATCATGTTCTTATTGGGTAATTATTAAAATTATTTGTTCCTACTCTATTTTGTTTGTTTTTAAGTTTTTATGTTGCGTGAACAAGAAAACGAGCAACCTTTTTGAATTTACCTCTTGGTCCTATTTAGGAAACTTCAAAAATCAGTGGCAGACCTGGAAAGACTATACAAAGAAAAAAGTGGGGTGAATTTCGTCATTCCATCTTCTCATCTTGGTCATGAAAAGGTGTTTATTCAAGCTTGCAGTCCAATTCATATACCCATAGTATACATGTGAATTTACTCCCCGTTTCTTTATAATATGGTGTTGTAGGTTTCAAAGGGTCAATTATTTGTGGATCAATTTTGTGAGAAGGAACAGTTCAGCTTTCTTGATTATATTTCCAGTGGATTTGAGCTTAACTTCATGGTTGCTGTTGACTTTACGGGTAAGCAATGCATGATATTTTCAAAATATCATCATTTCAATGTATTTTCATGGCTTGATTCTGAATTTTCTCACAGCTTCAAATGGAAATCCTCAACAATATGATTCGTTGCACTACATTGATCCTTATGGCCGGTTGAATTCTTACCAGCAGGTAAGCAAATTGTGGTGCTTTAATAACTAAGGATACTTGTTAATGTTTTTAATGATAACGAAATGTTTCTAATAACATGCGACACAAGATATGTGCCTTCATTTAATAAAATAACCTGGGAGGTGTCTTCTGTAAGAAATGGTTGAGTTATATGATCTACAAATGTAATCAAATATATTATTTGCAGGCCATAACAGAAGTTGGGGAAGTCATTCAGTTTTACGATGCTGATAAACGGTTTCCTGCTTGGGGCTTTGGAGGAAGGACAGCTGGAGGGCCTGTGTCGCACTGTTTTAACTTGGATGGAACTGCAACTGGCTTTGAGGTAAATTAAGTCTGGTTCCTCGCATATGCTTGTCTACTACTCTTGTTTGCTAACTTATTTAATAACCTGTATTTTTTCTTACCTTGGTGATTGTTTCATTTATTTAGGTTGAAGGAGTTCAAGGCATAATGGCTGCTTATGCTAGTGCCTTGCACAATGTTTCTCTATCAGGACCCACTTTGTTTGGCCAAGTAGTTAATAGGGCTGCAGAGATTGCTGGGAATTCTCTATTCCACAACAACAATAAGTACTATGTGTTGCTAATCATAACGGTAAGAGAAGGATGAGTTTTATTTGCAAATTTCTGTTTACTGTGATCGTTTTGTTATTGTAATAGCATAAATGCCACCTTTTCTAGGATGGGATCCTTACAGACCTCCAGGAAACAATAGATGCTTTGGTGAGGGCTTCTGATCTTCCCCTCTCAGTTCTAATAGTTGGAGTAGGAAGTGCGGATTTCAAACAAATGGAGGTAATGCTTGTGTTTCTTTTTACGAACTATCACTTTCTCGTTTTGCTAGATATGTTGGATTTCACCAACTAGAATTTGATTTCTTTGTTTTGAACGCATGTCCGAATCTTGTATTTGGCAGATCCTTGATGCTGACAATGGACGGCGATTATCAAGTTCGACAGGTCGTGTGGCTACCCGAGACATTGTACAGTTTGTTCCTATGAGAGAAGTGCAGAGTAAGAACCAATCATCTCTATTTTTCCTCTCCAAAACATTGTTCATCTTTAAATGTGGATTGAATCAATTCATTGTGGTTCTAACAGGTGGGCGCATTTCGGTGGTTCAATCGCTGCTTGAAGAGCTGCCAGGACAATTCTTGAGTTACATGCGCTGCAGAGACATCAAGCCTCTTAATTTCCATGCAGCTCAACCATCTGCTCCACAATATTAAAACAGCACAAGTAGAGTGATGAATTTTTTTTTTGGACTGAAGAAGAGTGATTGATTAATTAGCGTTTTATGTCTCCCTTACAAGGGCAGGAATGGAGCAATTAAATCTCTAGAATCTAGTATCTCACAAAATTTTAAAAGGATAACTTACAAGGGCAGGAATATTCCACAGTGCAAACTTGAAAATTTCACCCACACTTTTATACTTGAGAGTTGAGAGCCATGTATAGGTATAACTGTAATTAAACAAATATTGGACCTTATTTTGAGAATATTGAAACGCATTACCTTAAATTAACTGACTCTTTTAAAAAAATTATTTCTGGTGTTAATAAAGTCTAGGAATTTGCGCCAACCATGTTCTAAGGTTCACACATAATATCGTAAAAAATAGAGAAAAAAGGATTTGCTTGAAAATTGAATCAATCCTCGAAAAAGTCATTTCACGTGTAAAACGATGTCTCCAGAACTCAAATGAAACAATCGTTGTAAGATCCGGGTTGTAGGGCACCATCTCTAATGACATGTTTACTTACTTAGAATGAAAATGTGAATGAATCGGAGTTCATTTCTAATACCTACCCCCCTTTGGTAATCAAACTCCGGATATTCAAGAATATATTTCTCTTTTTTAGTCACTTTTTCGTAGAACCCACATCCATTCCGATTCATATGCATGTTAGTAAACACTAGAGAACTCAGGAATGAAAATCAATTCTTTTATTTCCATACTCATTCCAAGTAAGTAAACATGCCCTAAGAAGATTGAACCGGATTGTCGTAAATTTACGAGTCTATTAAAATATAAAGCAAAATTATTTCTTGTGATAAAAAAGTCTTGGAATTGGTTCCAATCATGTTCTAAGATCTTCCTTATAACCGACACATAAAATCTCAAAAAAAAAAGAAGAGAAAGTTGAATTTTTCCTCCAAATTCATGGACTATGTATAGTTTTTAGACCAAAATCGCATGTTTTTATTTTTTCACCAAAATCTTCAGAATCTCAAATCATGATTTTTAAGCAGAATGTTAACAAAGAGTAACCCATAAAAAGAACAAAAGGTTGAAAGATTCGACAAGGAATACCAGATTTTATCTCTCCCAAACATCTATTCCAAATTTAGGAACTTAGGTAAGAAAATTTTTAAAACTGACAGAATACAAAAATTTATAAACAGAAAAAATTTCAGAACTTTTGTGGCACTTGAAGTACTGTATTTTATTTTCCAAATTTGGAAAACGGGAAAATCGTTAAAAATACACGGAATCGAGATTTTTTAGTTCTGTTAATTGAAACACCTTTTAAAAATCATACTTTACCAATCGTGAACTTATGGCATGGAAAAATTAAAAAAGAAAGGGACTTGACATGGTTGAATACGTTTGGACGTGCCATGGCATGTCGAAACATGTCAAACCTTGTCAACATTATTTTTTCTTGAAATTTTCCTTTGCCATAACTTCACCGTTGGTAAACCTTGTTTTTTAGAAGGTGTTCCAATTGATGGAACTAGAAAATCTCGACACTTTTATTTTTTACGAATATTCTTGGTTTCCGACTTTGAAAAATCGTAAAAAAAATCGGGTCAAGATTTTTGCATTCGATCGGTTTGAGAAGTTCTTAAAAATCATGATTTGCGGCTAAAAAGATTTTGATGAGAAAATCAGAACATGCAATTTTGGCCAAAAAACCGTGTACTATCACAGTTTTAGGTGAGAAACCAAGGTCTTGGAATTTTTTTTTCTTTTTTGAGAGAAAATTTTGGGGTTATTCTCCACGGTATTAGAACAACGTTTTTTGGTAACACAATGTGGTTGGACCGCCAAAATTGGATATAGTTAGCCTCGCTTACATAGACTTGGTTAAATGTACGAGCATATCAAAGGATGAAAATGGCTCAAATTAGCTCACGAAGAACTTGCCCTTAATCCTAAATTGAAGGACAAGAGTGTTGGAATGGGCACATGCATTTGCTTTGGCTTGGCCTCAAGAATGGGCTTGGGCTTGGGCTTAGGCACTAAAATGAGCGAGGGCAAGAGTTCGGCCACTAGAATGGACTGGGCCATATAATATTCATTTTAAGGTAAAAATTTGTACGAACATAAAGAACAATGTAATCTATGACCTGGAATTATTGTTTTTTATATTTCAAAGTTGGAAAACGGATAAAATTGTTAAAAATAAACAGATCGAGATTTTTTAGTTTTGTCAATTGGAACATCTTCTAAAAATCATAATTTACCAATTGTGAGATTATGACACTGGAAAAATTCAAAAAGAAAAAGGCTTGACATGGTTTGGCATGTTTAGACGTGCCATGGCATGCCGAAATATGTCAAACCTTGTCAACACTATTTTTTTGAAACTTTCCTCTGCCATAATCTCACCGTTGGTAAAAATTATTTTTTAGAAGGTGTTCCAATTGAATTGACGGAACCAGAAAATCTCGACCCTTTTATTTTTTACGAATTTTCTTGTATTTAGACTTTGAAAAATCGTAAAAAAAAATTGGGTCGAGATTTTTGCGTTCGGTCTATTTGAGAAGTTCTTAAAAATCATGATTTGAGGCTTGAAAGATTTTAGTGCGAAAATAAAAACATGCAATTTTGGCAAAAAAACCGTGTGTCTACTGTTTTTTGTGAAAAACCAAGGTCTCGGAAATTTTTTTCTTTTTTGAGAGAAAGTTTTAGGGTTATTCTCCACGGTATTATAACATCATTTTTTGGTGACACAGTGTGGTTGGATTGCAAAAATTGGATACAGTTAGCCTCGCTTGCATGAACATAGTTAAGGGTACGAGCATCAAAGCATGGAAATGGCACAAATAACATTTTCTTAAATCTACCTCTGATTTCTTGTTTTCTCTCTATAGTTAGTTAGATTGGTGTGCTGATGACTTTCAAACTTCAGGTTCGGTTCAATGTGGAGAAAGATTGCCTTCCTCTACATGAGAGAGTTTTCAGGAAGGCAATAAAGGAAAACTACGATGAGAAGAACAAGTTCAAAACAGAACTTACAGTTCGACAAGTGAGAAAATCCGCCCCCTCCTTTTTTAAATTTTTTTTCTTTTTTTCTCCCATAATTGAGGCTGCCATAGTGTCATTGTTTTTTTCTTTACATATTTTAGAGTATGGTAACCAGTATTATTCTTTCAGGTCAGGAAGCTCACAGCACTATGAAAGGGACCAACGTGCTGCATACCGGGATGTGGTATCTGTAAGGAGAGAGGAAATGCCTCGTGATTTGTACCTCACCGAAAAGGAATATCGAGCTTATGGTCTTCAGGGAGAGAGAAGAAATTTGGCTCCTCGACCCATCAGTCCAGCTGCAGAAGTTCACCACAGAGATTATGAAAGAGATCATCTTGTAAGACAGCCAAACCTCCTTTATAGGGAGGCTGCCCCTGCACATCGAGCAACTGCTCCTTCTGATCCTCTCTACTTGAATGAGAAAGAGTACCCGGCTTATACTGTTGGTGCTAGACATGAGTTGCCTCCTGTAGCATCTGCTACCGCTGTAGATTTGTATGCAAGGGATCCTTACTATAATTACAGTTATGGTGCTTCATCATTGGACCAATATGTGGCCCCTCGGAGGAGAGAGGATGTTCCTTCGGGATCGTATTTTACTGGTGGAAGGAGAGAATCTTACCTTGTTGATAATGATCCCATGCAAAGGAGAGCACCTGATCGTGTAGAGAGAAGTTTATACTCAGCACACGCTGCTGCTGCTGCTGCTGTTGATGATCGTGTAAAGAGAAGCTTATACTCAGCACGTGCTGCTACTGCTCTGGATGCCGATGCTCCATTGGGTTATAAGCGGACAGAAAACTACCGGGTGACGAAGCCTGAAGCTCTTCCCGTGCCAGTTTCATCTCGTTATGCTTTTGCTGGTGCATCATACTCCTATCGCTAAATGGAGCGCTTACATCCCATCCCCTCTATGAGGGGCTGGTTTTTTCTCTGTTTCTTCTTCTTTTGAAAACTACAGTCTGTGTTGAACTTTCACTGCGAAGGCGGCAAATATTGCGACTTGATTATGTTAAACTAGTGTATCTCCTAGTTGTTTATTGAACTAAGATAGTTTAATAACAAAGGATAGCTTCATTTTGGACATAAGGCTTTGCATTTGAAACAATAAACTTGTGCTTTTGTGCTTTTATTTCACCGGATGTGTAGGTGAAAAATTGCTGCACCATTTTATCCTCGGCTGTTTGGACCAAGCAAAGTCATTGGGCCCTGCGCGTAATCCATGATACCAGTCCATTTAGGAGCACAAAGAATTAGAAAATTCAACCTGCAGTGCTAGTCTTCAAAACCGATTTTGTTACTGTATTTTGTTGAATCATATTTTCTATCTAATTCAAAACAGATCGAGTATTCAAAGTCCGTCAGCTTAATTGCTACCTATTTTCACTGAAACTACTACTTTTGATTTCAAATCTCTCTCTACGCTATTCCTTGTCTAAATATACAAGAGCAATGATATATATATATATATATATGACTTTTCGTTGACTGGCTTTTAATTGACTTTGACGTCCACGTCGATCCAATTAGTTTGTTCCCCATGCATGCATGCATCAAGTACGTACTAATTAAATATAATTATGTTGTGGAGCTAGTACTTGGATTATACTTGGGACTTTCCCGCCATTTTCAAATTAACATCACTCCAAAGACCGCACTAAACAATTAGGTTGACTAAATATTATTCCACACATACATATCTTGGCTGTGTTTATCAAACCAGGTGCGGATCATACTCTGATCCTCGACTAGTCAATATAAATGGATACGATCATTCATATTGTTTTTTCTTTGGTCAAACATCATTAATTCATGTTGTTCAATGCAATATGCATGCATATTTCCAAGCAACTCAAATAATAATTGTCCACTTAAGCCACGTTAATGTATTTGGATAATCTTCTAACCTAACTTCTCTCCTAATTTATCTAAACTTTTAATCTCAGTCATCCATTCAAAATCTTAAAGATCAGCATTAATCCATCTCAGCACATAGTTATTAAATACTCAAAATTACACTTTTCAGCACATAGATATTAAATACTCCACGGATTTGGATCCTCTCCTAACATAACTTCACTCCTAACTTACCTAAACTTTTAATTTTAGTCATTCATTCAAAATCTTAAAGGTCAGCATTAATTCATTTTAACACATGATTATTAAATATTCAAAATTGTACTTTTTAACATATGATTATTAAATATTCAACCATGTGATTATTAATTTACTCATTGTATTGCGAGAAATTTTTTCATGATACAGTCACTCCAAATAGAATATGTGACGGCCCAATCAAACACTTCCACGTGAAAAAAGTCTACAACTCAGCAGCTCATCACGTTTAGCTTGAAACGTTAGACCTCCCTAGCCGTTAACAATAAAACCAATAATTAATATACAAGAGAGTGGTCCCTCATCATCCCTTATTCTGCAGACAATAGAATAATAGAATATAGATAACCCATGCTGCCAAAACTGATTGAGAGAGAGAGAGGAAATGGAGTCTTCTTTTTTTGGGTAGTGGATGTCAGTTTTTGCCCTCTTCTTCTTCTTCTTCTTTCTAAACTCCGGCCACCTTCTCCACCAACTCCGACCACCTTCTCCACAAAACTTTTGGGTTTATGTCAGACGAGAAAAAAAATTTGAGAGAGAGAGAAAGAGAGAGGAAATGGAGTCTTCAGGTGATTGTAAAATTCATTGTTGCAGTGTGATAAATGCATTAGAAAATTCTAATTGCATTTCATGATACTGAGTTGAGAGATTCCCACAAGCATTGCAAATTCTAACAATTAAATCAGAGCATTGGCCCCGAAAACCCCCAAAACAGATGTAACCAAAAAAAAAACAAAACAGAGAAAATTGCAGCGTAATTGAGAGACCCACATCAGAAAGTGAGTCCATTTCGGATCAAGAATCGAGAATTGAGCAACAAAATGAGGGAAAGATAGAATCTTTCAGGGATTGGAGCTCTCAATCAGAGAAAGAATGGCCAAATCTCCAAGCATTGAAGATTCGAAAAGAATGGGAGTTTGGAGCAGACTTTGCTCGGCCTTCAATTCTCACAAGGTATATATCAGAACCAGCAAGAACAGCAGCAGAGAAACTCGACCCAGATTCGTTGATTCATGCCCACCAAGTGTTTGTGATTAATTAGTTTTTAATTTCACTTGGTGATTAATTGGTTTTTAATTGGCATGGGTCTCTGTTTTCAGTTTGGCCTCCTCTATCAGTTTGGTTATAATTGTACAGTACTAGAAGCTGAAAGAAGCAGCAGTCTAAAACAATGAAAAAACAATTATTTCTCTGTGCATTTGTTTCATCTACGAGTCATCACCATCAGCAACAACCTCATGTGCAGCTAATGATCCTAGCCCAGATTGTTCCATTACAAACGAAGGAAATCAAATCAAGAAATGGCCGGTAACAAAATCATATCGAATTGAAAATTGAAGATGTAATTGGAGGTTTTGTAATTAAGGGTTTTCAAGATTCATTGAGTTGAAGGTAAAGGCAAGAAGAACAACGAAGAATGGGGAAGGGCTGTGGATATTTTTCTCGTGTGGTATCTCAAAAACTTTGTAGGCCCAATGACTAATCCACTCAGGGGCAGTGTCTCTTAAAGAGATAACTAGCTATCTAGAAAACTTCATACCGCGTATCATGTAACTAGTCTATAAGATTACAACCATATGGAATTGATCTATATCGGTAGATAACTAATTAATCTGGTTTTATTAAAGATTAACTTGTAAATTGTAATGAATGAATATATTATAGTTTATGATTCAGGAGTAGCGCTCGCCACACTCTAAACCCTTAGATTCATCTAATGATTTAAATTATATTAGAATTAATATCTATTTAAAAATATTAATTATATCAAATTCAAAATCCATTAAATTGTTAAAAAATAAAAATAAAAATATTATACCAAAACTTTCAACCTTAAACCCTAAATCCTACACCCTAAACCTATCCTAACCCCTAAACTCTAAACCTACCCTAATCCCAAACCCAACACTTAGATTTGGGGTTTGGAATTTGGGTTTTGGGGGATAGGGGTTAGAGTATCTCCAACAATGATAGCCATTTTAAAAGTTAAAATACCTAAAAAAATGAGATTTAGCTAGCAATTTAACAATTTCACTCCAACAACACTAGCTATTTTGTAGTCATATAAAAGATTTCATCAAATAATACATTGACACGTGGAGAAAGAGAAGAGAAAAGAAGAAAGAGAAATATATGTATTGGTTTAGCTATTCAGATTTTCTAGCTATATTTAGCTACTAGTTTAACAAAAAGTTAAATTTAACTTTAGTTTAGCTACTCTGTTGGAGCTGTTTTTTGATACAAAATAGCTATAATATTACTAAAAACTCATTTTAGCTACTCTGTTGGAGATGCTCTTAGGGTTTAAAGATTTAGGATTTAACGTTTTGGTATTATGTAGGTTTTTTTTTTAACATTTTGTAATTTTAAGTCAGATATGGTATATTAATTTAGATATTAATTATAATTTAATCAGAGTCATTAGATGAATCTAAAAATTAAGAATATGATTAGCTTCATATTATAAAGCTAACATGTTAGTTTTAGAGCGCTACTCTATAATTCAGACAGGCGGAATATTATGGAGAAATAGAATTCATAATACCTGATTAATAATTATATATATATATATATATTTATATTGCATGAATATATGCTTGATGTTGATTTGATCATCTCAAACTTTATCCATTCGATTCGTACGCGGATCCATTGGTTGATTGGTTTGGTCAAAGTATTTTCCACAAATAAGACGACCCGTCCTTGGAGGTGGAAAACGTGTCTGAATAGAACATATTCACAACAACGAGGAGGAGAATTCAAAATGAACAAACCCAAGTTTAGAAAAAGCATCCATCAATTTTGCCAAAAAAAAAAAATTAGCCAAAAAAAAAAAAAACATCCATCAAATTTCACGATATACTAGAAAGAGAATGGTTCTGATCACTGCGAGTTCTCCTATGTCGTTATAACAACCACAATCTCCTACTTTTGTTTCAATTATTTTACTACCGGACCTCATGGGTTTGATAAATAATTACTAATTAACCACCGGTCTTGATAAATACTCAAGTAACGTACGGAGTTGTATTGAATGGATTATTCTCATTGATAGAAGACGCAATTGCTTACGTTTTTCTTTGGTTCATGAACCGGTGCGTATATATTAACAAAAAACCAAGGAAATAGGCAAAAATAGTATAGTAGACACCTAAGCTATTATAGGTGTCACCAAATTTTACTAAGTATAGGTGATCACCCAGTACCTATATCACAAGTCACATTGAAGCATTACAAGTCCCGTGACCTACAATCCTCTTAAAACACAAACAAATATTGAAGCATTTTCCCAACAATTTCTGTGTAAGTATGTGTTTGGCTACCAATAAGGACTTATTCCCTTTATAGGCCCCGAGTTATTTTGATGCCGGAAAAGTCGAGAAGGAGGGTTTTGCTATATCTGACAACGCAGACAAAATACATAGCTTGATCGATCATCGAGTGAAATTACAAGATTAGACCAAGGACGAATCTTGTCAGAGAGATTAGGGTTTTAGAATTCATTCGGAGAGAGAGAGAAAGATTCTCGAGAGAGGGAGGTTTATCGATCGTATCGGAGATCGATGGGAGGGTGCTTTTCAGATGTGAAAGGTGGGAAGCAGGCCATAGGAGGAGGGGCCCAACAGAGGCCCATCAACAGTGACGGTGACACGAACGACGCCGTTGAGCTCTTTAATCGCTCCCGTGGAGTTTATCCACTCTGCACTCAACTTGAGGTATCTACATTCTCCATTGCCATGGAGTTCCTTCTTTAATTTGTGCCGCTAGCCCCGGCCAATTTTGCTCTTGTTCATTGCTTATTTATTTTGGCATATAAAGATTACTGCTCCAATTGCTTATTATTTGTCTCAATTTTTGTTATAACCATTGTTTTATTTTTAGAAAAAAATAAATAATAATAATAATAGTAATAATATTTCTGTGATTGTATAGAAAGGTTGAAACTTGCCAAGGTGGGTAGAATATAAAAACAGATAAACAACTTTCGTGCGCAGAAAATAGAGTACGTTGCTGAATTTTATCTCTAGACAGCTTTTTAAAAAAACTTTTGATCAAGTAAAGACCGTAAGAATCTTGACTATAATATTATTCTTTTCAAAACTCATGGCTCAGTACAAGATGGCATGCTGCGGGTCATTTTGGCTAATGGTTTTCATACAATTTGGTTTTAAAATCACTACCCAGCAAGTCTGTTCTAATGTTCAACACGGAAGTTTTATTTATAATTTCCCAGTGTTTCAATGAAAGATAATGGCTTGTAAACAACAACATTGACAATTATTAAGTAATGTGACATCCTGTTTAATTTGTTTCTCAAATAATTGGTGTGTTACGTACGTGACCAGCATCTTAGGCTGCATGTTGATTGAGTACTGCACCTCGATCATCCTCTCTGGAAAATGCCTACAAGATACTCTCAGGAACAGGACATTAGCCAGATTCTCATTTTGACTTGAGTGCATAGGACAAAACCATAGATAGATTGATCTTAAAGTATTGTTTGTCACTTGGATGTGTGACAATAGCCGCAATATTGTGCTACTTATTAAGAGACTCCATCATTTCTAGTGGATGTGGACACATTCAGATGTGTGACAATGTGGATATACTTAATCATCCGGGGTCATCTTCAAGAATTTCAATGTTTCCAAAAGTCCTTGATCCACTTTTTCTTTCTGCCCTTTTCATCAAACACTTGTTTTTAAATACTCCTCAAAAAACAATAACAATGCTGGCTAAAGGTGTTTATTGCTACTCCTTGATCCACTCTGCACTACAGCACTTAATGATTATATATACTCCTCAAAGCTTGAAGATGCAATCAACTATGAAGCTGTATGTATATTCTAATCAAAAGGAATCTTGAATTTGAGTACAAAAAAGAAGCTGTAGAGAGGAACATGTTGGTTCTCAATATGAAGTAAAATGCTCATTATAATTTACCATCATATCTTATATATTTCAGAAATTAAGTGATTAAGACTAGTTTAAACTTTGGTATACATTTGATGGATGCGTTAAGTCTGGTGTCTGTGTTCTATTCAATCACTGTAGCTTTAAAGTGCATGGATGATTCTCGTAGTTCTAGTTGTCTTCATTTTCATATATTTTTCTAGTTGGACCTTTTCTTTCCTTTGGAATGTAATCTTGCATTTCTATTTTGTGTCACAGTTATCCTTGTCAGCAACTAACTTGCTTGATCGCGACATCACGTCAAAGGTATGTTTATATGTCCATATCACCTTCTAATATAGTAGTAATTGAAAACTTAGCTAAACCTTGACCAGCTTTTTTAACTCTCATACTTACATCCTTTTATGATAGTAATTAGGATACTGTAACTGTAAGAACATTACATGAGCACGACGTGTTTATCTTCCTGTTGCTTGTCAATAATATTTTAATCAATCAAGGTTAAAAACTTGTTTTTCTCTTATACGGTTCTGTTATGTACTTGTATGACATTTTCACAAGCGTATTGTGTAGTTCTTTAACATCTTTTATTTTGTTTCAGAGTGATCCCATGGTTATTGTTTATGTAAAGAAAGGAGATGGTAAGCTAGAGGAACTAGGGAGAACTGAAGTAATGCTGAATAGTTTGAATCCTGCGTGGATTGAGAAAATTACAGTTTCATATCAGTTTGAGTTTGTGCAGCCATTGATGTAAGTTTCTTATCTTTCTTTTCTTAGCGGCATATCAATTGCGTAGGTTTGATTGGGCTACCTTTGCCTTTTTTCTTGTCTTGTGTTCTCCCTCAGATTCCACGTTTATGATGTCGATACAAAATATCACGATCAAAATGTAAAGGTATATCATGTCTTCTATCAAGGCCGGCCTTCTATTAAGGCAATTCTGAATTGTGATAAACTACTCTGCTATCTTAAATTCTATGGGTTTTTTATTTAAATTACAATAAATGACATGATCAGGTTTTGAACCATGAAGGTGTAATAAATTGCTTATTTCTCAAATCAAAAGAATTGGCAAGAAATATAAGATAGTGAACAACCTTAAGAAGCATAGCACAGTATATGGTTGGCATAGCCTTCGGATAGTGGACAATGTTGCAAGACCTAGGAATAGTATGGAACAAATTAAGACTTAAGATAAGATGGAAGCAACAAAATAAACAAAGCCTTTTAAGGTTCCTTGCCTTTTGCTGCAAATGACCTTTAAATTTAGCATCACCTTCAAAATAAAAACCAAATGCAAACTTTATTGAAGGCCGATTTCAGTTTTTAACCATCTCATTGTGTTGCAGACACTGAACTTGAAGGATCAAGATTTTCTTGGGGAAGGCAGTTGTGTTCTTTCAGAGGTAAATAACCTTCAAATAAAGAGAGTTAAAAAAAAACAAGGTTATTTCATTGAGCTGGTGCAGTATGTGTAAAGATTAAATTTAAATGGTATAAAGATCAACATTGTTATTGTTATTATGGACGGCTATTAAACATCAATTGCTAAATGTAAAGAATTTTTAATCTTGTATAATACGCGAAGATGTTCTAATCATCAATTGCTAAATGCTAAGATATATTGTGTTTGATTGTGAACGTTTTTTCTTCTAATTGCAGATAGTGACTAAACAAAGTCGAAGTTTAACTTTAAATCTGCATAACAAAAATGGGCGTGGAGGTTTGAGAAACTTAGGAACACTCACTGTCCATGCTGAGGAAACTATGGCTTCTAAGAGTGTTGTTGAGATAAAATTCCGTTGTTCCCACTTGGAAAACAAAGACCTCTTCTCTAAAAGTGTATGTGTTATGAAACTAACGGTCTCATGATATTTCTACTTATGAATCCATTTTTTTTTAGTGATTCTTATTTTTTTTTTTTACTTCTTTACTGTAGGATCCTTTCCTAAGAATATCTAGAATTGTTGAGAGTGGAGGTTCTGTTCCAATTTGCAAGACTGGAGTAGTGGACAACAATTTAAATCCAACTTGGAAACCATTGTCCCTGAGTATGCAGCAGTTTGGAAGCAAGGTAAGCTTGGCAAATTATTTATGGATTACCTGTTAAATCAGAGTTGATAAGGCTAGTAGTTTGACAAATATATAAGGTAGAAAAATTTATGCAACTTATATTTGGTGCAGGATAATCCATTAATCATTGAGTGCTTTGATTTCAACACCAATGGCAATCATGTTCTTATTGGGTAATTATTAAAATTATTTGTTCCTACTCTATTTTGTTTGTTTTTAAGTTTTTATGTTGCGTGAACAAGAAAATGACCAACCTTTTTGAATTTACCTCTTGGTCCTATTTAGGAAACTTCAAAAATCAGTGGCAGACCTGGAAAGACTATACAAAGAAAAAAGTGGGGTGAATTTCGTCATTCCATCTTCTCATCTTGGTCATGAAAAGGTGTTTATTCAAGCTTGCAGTCCAATTCATATACCCATAGTATACATGTGAATTTACTCACTGTTTCTTTATAATATGGTGTTGTAGGTTTCAAAGGGTCAATTATTTGTGGATCAATTTTGTGAGAAGGAACAGTTCAGCTTTCTTGATTATATTTCCAGTGGATTTGAGCTTAACTTCATGGTTGCTGTTGACTTTACTGGTAAGCAATGCATGATATTTTCAAAATGTCATCATTTCAATGTATTTTCATGGCTTGATTCTGAATTTTCTCACAGCTTCAAATGGAAATCCTCAACAACATGATTCGTTGCACTACATTGATCCTTATGGCCGGTTGAATTCTTACCAGCAGGTAAGCAAATTGTGGTGCTTTAGTAACTAAGGATACTTGTGAATGTTTTTAATGATAACGAAATGTTTCTAAAAACATGCGACACAAGATATGTGCCTTCATTTAATAAAATAACCTTGGAGGTGTCTTCTGTAAGAAATGGTTGAGTTATATGATCTACAAATGTAATCAAGTATATTATTTGCAGGCCATAACGGAAGTTGGGGAAGTCATTCAGTTTTACGATGCTGATAAACGCTTTCCTGCTTGGGGCTTTGGAGGAAGGACAGCTGGAGGGCCTGTGTCGCACTGTTTTAACTTGGATGGAACTGCAACTGGCTTTGAGGTAAATTAAGTCTGGTTCCTCGCATATGCTTGTCTACTCTTGTTTGCTAACTTATTTAATAACCTTTATTTTTTCTTACCTTGGTGATTGTTTCATTTATTTAGGTTGAAGGAGTTCAAGGCATAATGGCTGCTTATGCCAGTGCCTTGCACAATGTTTCTCTATCAGGACCCACTTTGTTTGGCCAAGTAGTTAATAGGGCTGCAGAGATTGCTGGAAATTCTCTATTCCACAACCACAATAAGTACTATGTGTTGCTAATCATAACGGTAAGAGAATGATGAGTTTTCTTTGCAAATTTCGGTTTACTGTGATCGTTTTGTTATTGTAATAGCATAAATGCCACCTTTTCTAGGATGGGATCCTTACAGACCTCCAGGAAACAATAGATGCTTTGGTGAGGGCTTCTGATCTTCCCCTCTCAGTTCTAATAGTTGGAGTAGGAAGTGCGGATTTCAAACAAATGGAGGTAATGCTTGTGTTTCTTTTTACGAACTATCACTTTCTCGTTTTGCTAGATATGTTGGATTTCACCAACTAGAATTTGATTTCTTTGTTTTGAACGCATGTCCGAATCTTGTATTTGGCAGATCCTTGATGCTGACAATGGACGGCGATTATCAAGTTCGACAGGTCGTGTGGCTACCCGAGACATTGTACAGTTTGTTCCTATGAGAGAAGTGCAGAGTAAGAACCAATCATCTCTATTTTTCCTCTCCAAAACATTCTTCATCTTTAAATGTGGATTGAATCAATTTATTCGCAATTCATTGTGGTTCTAACAGGTGGGCGCAATTCGGTGGTTCAATCGCTGCTTGAAGAGCTGCCAGGACAATTCTTGAGTTACATGCGCTGCAGAGACATCAAGCCTCTTAATTTCCATGCAGCTCAACCATCTGCTCCACAATATTAAAACAGCACAAGTAGAGTGATTGATTTTTTTTTTGGACTGAAGAAGAGTGATTGATTAATTAGCGTTTTATGTCTCCCTTACAATGGCTGGAATGGAGCAATTAAATCTCTAGAATCTAGTATCTCTCACAAAATTTTAGAAGGATAACTTACAAGGGCAGGAATATTCCAGTGCAAACTTGAAAATTTCACCCACACTTTTATACTTGAGAGTTGAGAGCCATGTATAGGTATAACTGTAATTAAACAAATATTGGACCTTATTTTGAGAATATTGAAACGCATTACCTTAATTAACTGACTCTTTTAAAAAAATTATTTCTGGTGTTAATAAAGTCTAGAAATTTGCGCCAACCATGTTCTAAGGTCCACACATAATATCGAAAAAAATAGAGAAAAAAGGATTTGCTTGAAAATTGAATCAATCCTCGAAAAAGTCATTTCACGTGTAAAACGATGTCTCCAGAACTCAAATGAAACATCGTTGTAAGATCCGGGTTGTAGGGCACCATCTCTAATGACATGTTTACTTACTTAGAATGAAAATGTGAATGAATCGGAGTTCATTCCTAATACATATCCCCCTTGGTAATCAAACTCCGGATATTCAGGAATAAATTTCTCTTTTTTAGTCACTTTTTCGTGGAACCCACATCCATTCTGATTCATGTGCATGTTAGTAAACACAAGAGAACTTAGGAATGAAAATCAATTTCTTTATTTCCATACTCATTTCAAGTAAGTAAACATGCCCTAAGAAGATTGAACCGGATTGCCGTAAATTTACGAGTCTATTAAAATATAAAGGAAAATTATTTCTTGTGATAAAAAAGTCTTGGAATTGGTTCCAATCATGTTCTAAGATCTTCCTTATAACCGACACATAAAATCTTAAAAAAAAAATAGAGAAAGTTGAATTTTTCCTCCAAATTCATGGATTATGTATAGTTTTTAGGCCAAAATCGCATGTTTTTATTTTTTCACCAAAATCTTCAGAATCTCAAATCATGATTTTTAAGCAAAATGTTAACAAACAGTAACCCATAAAAAGAAAAAAAGGCTGAAAGATTCGACAAGGAATACCAGATTTTATCTCTCCCAGACATCCATTCCAAGTTTAGGAACTTAGGTAAGAAAATTTTTAAAACTGACAGAACACAAAATCTATAAACAGAAAAAATTTCAGAACTTTTGTGGCACTGGAAGTACTGTTTTATATTTTCCAAATTTAGAAAACGGGAAAATCGTTAAAAATACACGAATCGAGATTTTTTAGTTCTGTTAATTGGAACACCTTTTAAAAATCATATTTTACCAATTGTGAACTTATGGCATAGAAAAATTAAAAAAGAAAGGGACTTGACATGGTTGAATACGTTTGGACGTGCCATGGCATGTCGAAACATGTCAAACACTGTCAACATAATTTTTTCTTGAAATTTTCCTTTGTCATAATCTCACCGTTGGTAAACCTTGTTTTTTAGAAGGTGTTCCAATTGACGGAACTAGAAAATCTCGACACTTTTATTTTTTACGAATATTTTTGGTTTCCGACTTTTAAAAATCGTAAAAAAAAATCGGGTCGAGATTTTTGCATTCGATCGGTTTAAGAAGTTCTTAAAAATCATGATTTGCGGCCGAAAATTTTTTGATGAGAAAATAAGAACATGCAATTTTGGCCAAAAAACCGTGTACTACAGTCTACAGTTTTAGGTGAGAAACCAAGGTCTTGGAAATTTTTTTCTTTTTTGAGAGAAAGTTTTGGGGTTATTCTCCACGGTATTAGAACAACGTTTTTTGGTGACACAATGTGGTTGGACCGCCAAAATTGGATATAGTTAGCCTCGCTTGCATGGACTTGGTTAAATGTACGAGCATATCAAAGGATGAAAATGGCTCAAATTAGCTCACGAAGAACTTGCCCTTAATCCTAAATTGAAGGACAAGAGTGTTGGAATGGGCACATGCATTTGCTTTGGCTTGGCCTCAAGAATGGGCTTGGGCTTGGGCTTGGGCTTAGGTACTAGAATGAGCGAGGGCAAGAGCTCGGCCACTAGAATGGACTAGGCCATATAATATTCATTTTAAGGTAAAAATTTGTACGAACATAAAGAACAATGTAATCTATGACCTGAAAAAATTTCAGAATTTTTGCGGCACTGGAAGTATTGTTTTTTATATTTCAAAGTTGGAAAACGGATAAAATTGTTAAAACTAAACGGATCGAGATTTTTTAGTTTTGTCAATTGGAACATCTTCTAAAAATCATAATTTACCAATTGTGAGATTATGACACTGGAAAAATTCAAAAAGAAAAAGGCTTGACATGGTTTGGCATGTTTAGACGTGCCATGGCATGCCGAAATATGTTAAACCTAGTCAACATTATTTTTTTTGAAACTTTCCTCTGCCATAATATCACTGTTGGTAAAAATTAGTTTTTAGAAGGTGTTCCAATTGACGGAACCAGAAAATCTCGACCCTTTTATTTTTTACGAATTTTCTTGTATTTAGACTTTGAAATATCGTAAAAAAAAATTGGGTCGAGATTTTTGCGTTCGGTCAGTTTGAGAAGTTCTTAAAAATCATGATTTGAGGCTTGAAAGATTTTAGTGAGAAAATAAAAACATGCAATTTTGGCAAAAAAAAACCGTGTGTCTACTGTTTTTTGTGAAAAACCAAGGTCTCGGAAATTTTTTTCTTTTTTGAGAGAAAGTTTTAGGGTTGTTCTCCACGGTATTAGAACATCATTTTTTGGTGACACAGTGTGGTTGGATTGCCAAAATTGGATACAATTAGCCTCGCTTGCATGAACATAGTTAAGGGTACGAGCATCAAAGCATGGAAATGGCACAAATAACATTTTCTTAAATCTACCTCTGATTTCTTGTTTTCTCTCTATAGTTAGTTAGATTGGTGTGCTGATGACTTTCAAACTTCAGGTTCGGTTCAATGTGGAGAAAGATTGCCTTCCTCTACATGAGAGAGTTTTCAGGAAGGCAATAAAGGAAAACTACGATGAGAAGAACAAGTTCAAAACAGAACTTACAGTTCGACAAGTGAGAAAATCCGCCCCCTCCTTTTTTAAATTTTTATTTTTTTTTTCTCCCATAATTGAGGCTGCCATAGTGTCATTGTTTTTTTCTTTACATGGAAAATGATTGTTGGCCTCAATTGAGGCCTAACAATTGTGGCCTCAATCCTATGTGACATGCCACATAACTAAATATCAATTTAAAATTTAAATCCACATAATATATTTTGCCACATCACAATCTTACAATACCAATTTTAACCTTTTATATTTTCCTTTGAATTTTATTTTTTATAGACTTATTATCTGCAATCTAAACTAAAAAAGCAGACAAAAATTAATAAACCTTTAAATGCTTTCAATGAGAATCAAAACTTCAACAAAGTATTCACAACTTTATTAATAAACCAATTAACGAACATGCTAATCTTGACATAAATACACATAAATTGATATGTATCTAATTGAAACAATAAAAGCAATAGGTATTAGGTAATGAACATTAAATAATTTTAGAAAATAAAATTGTAAAACCATAATAAAAACATACAAAAAAATGAAATTTGTGCCAAGAACCCTAAAGAATTTGAACTTTCTTTAACAGAAAAAAAAATTGGACAATTCTTTTTCCAATCAAAAATTGATTAAAAGATAAATTTTTATATAAAATTATAATCGTTTTTCTTGATCCGTCTTTGACCCACGTTACAATGTGTCTTCCTCATCATTAAGTAAGAAAAAAATAAAAAATAAAAAATAAATTACAAATCGACAATGGTTTACTATTTTGATCAGAAAAAATGTGCTCATATATCTATATATTGCAAATGAGAATGCAAGCTAGTACATAACACCCTAGTGTAAAAGGAGTTAAGCATGAGAAATATAATAAAAGATTCCTCGAAGGAAATCCTTCCTCGAATTATGATGTTTTAAGGTTGTTACTTGTAGGGTTTAGGGTTTGTTATATTTAGGGTTTAGGGTTTACGGTTTGTTGTATTTGGGGTTTAGGGTTTGTTGTGTTTAGGTTTAGGGGGTAGGTTAGGTTTAGGATTCAAGTCTAAAAAATTTAGGGTTTAGGGTTTAGGGTTTGTGATGTTTAGGTTTTAGGATCAGGTTTAGGGTTCAGGTCTCAAAATGTAGGGTTTAGTCTTATTTATATTCTACTAATTACAAAGATTATTGATTGAGTCATTTAGGTCAGGTGGTTTAGGTTTGAATTGTGGATTCATTGTGACCTAAGTTCGAATTATATTTTACAATTTTTATGGAATTTTTTTTTGTGCTTGCTAGAGGTGCAAAAAAATCAATTTTTATTTTTTTTTTGTGGATTCACCTTATGTAATACCCCGAAAAATTTCCGATTTTATTTTTATAAAATAGGTCGTGAAATTTGAAGTGAATTGGTGTGATTTCGTATTTTTAGGGGTTTTTATCGTAAAACGATAATTACGGCGGTAATTATAAGTTACGAAAGGTTAATTAAGGTAACTTTTTATCCGTTGAGAATTTGGGAAAACTTCCTTCATGAAAGTTGTAGAGATCGTCGATACGAGTTCGTGGACATAAAGTACGTCGAAAACGGACATCGTATGAGAGAGTTATGAATTTCGGAAGTTTGAGGTGAAAAGAATTAAATTTATAATTCTTTTTCTTTGTCGGCACGATCTTGGCCATTGAATCTTAGAGATTCAATCTGGGCCGTCTATTCCTAATTAAGGATTAACTTAATTAATCTCTTTCTTTCTCTCTCCCCGATTCTCTCTCTCTCCCCGTGCTTTTCTCTCTCTCTCTCTCTCTCTAACTGGGTTTTCCGGCAACCCAGCTCCGGCCATCACCTACTCTCACCACCCCCACCAAAGGGTGCAGCAAGGACCAGCGGTCCAAACCCACCCGGGTTGGCCGCCAGCCGCACGGTGGTGACGCCGCACGCACGGGAAGAAACGGGGCCGAACTGTTCAACAGTTTCTGGGAAGTTTCCGGCCAAATCGAGTCACCTTACCTACTGGGCTTTGTAGGCCTTGCCTGGGGCTTTCTAACAACATAAAGTACGCCTCAATCGGAGTTCGGACGAAGGAGAATTTTGGATTTGAAATCCTAGGGTTTCGGAGCTATCGAGGTAAATTCGAGACTTTCTACTTTGAATTGTCCCTTGTGGCAGTTATGAAAGTTGTTGCTGGTAATGTGTAGAACATTGTGTTAAAATTTCATAGCAATCAGACAACTTTTGTCCGGCGGCTGGCCACCGTCGGTGGCGGCGCGTGGCGGCGCGTCCGGCCGGTCTAGGAGCAATTCTTTGCTCCGTTAGGCTTGGTTCGTCGATACGAACAACTTTCGTGTTTTAAGTTTTGTGAAATTAGATCGTTTGGTCGATGATCTATTAACCGGATTATCGGATCGTATAATTTACGAACCGAGAGATCTAACCGTTGGATGATCATCAAATTTGATCGTGTGGTTAATATTATTATTACGGACAGGTTGTGCGGTTGGATTGTTGATTTTGGAAGTGTTGGGTTTCGAGTGGGACCCGTGATGAATAGTTGACGTGGGACCCACGTTGACTGACAGTTGACTTTTGGTCAATTTGTCCTGGTTATCATTTGAAGACGCAGCAGGATTTTAAGGTGAGTAAACTCACTGATATTTGTGATATAATTGATTGTTGTGTTTGATATTGGATGTGAATTTATATTGTTTAATATTCTGGATCACCCTGGTATTAACATGCATGGTATGGGACATGTGGGGTAAAATGCATGGTATGGGACGTGTAGGTTCAGTATATTTTATAATATGAATTTTCAGGGTTGGAATTGCATTTATGCATATGATATAAATTGTTGCATAATTTTGGTGTTGGCGTGGCGTGGCCTTTAGTGTTTGTGAATATTTGAGATATTGAGTTTATTTGAGGTGTGGCGTTTGGCGTTATTTGTGAGAATACTAAAAATGTATTTTCTTGGCGTGGCGTGACACAAAGGGGTCGCTAAAGACCTTACAGTTAGAGCTCTAGTCTGTCTGTCAAACTGGTAGAGGCGTTCATGGGGGTAACAGGCATGTTATTGGCTTACTTGTGAATGCTGGCATTACTAACCAGAAATGGGGAGTAGTGTTTGTTTTGAAATGAGTCTCAATAGTATTCTCACTTATAATTGTCCAAAAGCGACATTTTATATGATTTGTGGTTGTGTGATTTTATTGGCGGATTGGCGTGGCGTGTGTCATAAATAATTGACATAATATTGATGTTATCTTTTAAAATTAAAGATATGAATTATTGGTGATTTGAAATTGTGGTTACTCATACCAGCTTCGCAAGCTGACCGGGTTGTTGTTATAACCCGGTACACTATTCAATGGTGTATGGTTTTATCCTGCAGGTTAGGATATCTAGAAGTTAAGTTGAAGGACTTCTTGGAGTTGTGGTGATTTTAGTCTTCCGCTGTTTTAGTAAACTCTGTAGGTGAATTTACTTAATACTTTGCATAATGTCAATTTATTATGTAAATTATGGAATGTAATATTCGACTCTAAAGATGAGTCTGTATTTACATTGTGGTAGAGCATGGATGGAGGTTTGACACATGTTTAAAGGAAAAAAAATATTCATGTGTATTTGTATTTTGGTAATCCATGCTTCACGTTCCGAATTTATTGGTTATTTGAAGGTGAAAAAGCATTATTTAATTGTTGGAAATTCGGGGCGTGACACCTTAGATATTGGCTTGTACTGAAGCATCTTAGCTTTTAGTTCCCCTATACCTTGAAGAACAATGTTAGCTTTCATTACCTATTGCTTTTATATATTATTTCAATTAGATACATATCAATTTAAGTGCACTTATATCAAGATTAGCATGTTGGTTAATTGGTTTATTAATAAAGTTGTGAACACTTTGTTAAAGTTTCAATTCTCATTGAAAGCATTTAAAGATTTATTACTTTTTGTTTGCTTTTTGAGTTTAGATTGCAGATAATAAGTCTATAAAAAATAAAATTCAAAAGAAAATATAAAAGGTTAAAATTGGTATTGCAAGATTATAATGTGGCAAGATATATTATGTGGATTTACAATTTAAATTAGTATTTAGTTATATGACATGCCACCTAGGATTGAGGCCACAATTGTTAGGCCTCAATTGAGGCCACAATTGTTAGGCCTCAATTGAGGCCCTCTATCATTGCTCTCTTTACATATTTTAGAGTATGGTAACCAGTATTATTCTTTCAGGTCAGGAAGCTCACAGCACTATGAAAGGGACCAACGTGCTGCATACCGGGATGTGGTATCTGTAAGGAGAGAGGAAATTCCTCGTGATTTGTACCTCACCGAAAAGGAATATCGAGCTTATGGTCTTCAGGGAGAGAGAAGGAATTTGGCTCCTCCCAGAGATTATGAAAGAGATCGTCTTGTAAGACAGCCAAACGTCATTTATAGGGAGGCTGCCCCTGCACATCGAGCAACTGCTCCTTCTGATCCTCTCTACTTGAATGAGAAAGAGTACCCGGCTTATATTGTTGGTGCTAGACATGAGTTGCCTCCTGTAACATCTGCTACCGCTGTAGATTTGTATGCAAGGGATCCTTATTATAATTACAGTTATGGTGCTTCATCATTGGACCAATATGTGGCCCCTCGGAGGAGAGAGGATGTTCCTTCGGGATCGTATTTTACTGGTGGAAGGAGAGAATCTTACCTTGTTGATAATGATCCCATGCAAAGGAGAGCACCTGATCGTGTAGAGAGAAGTTTATACTCAGCACACGCTGCTGCTGCTGCTGCTGTTGATGATCGTGTAAAGAGAAGCTTATACTCAGCACGTGCTGCTACTGCTCTGGATGCCGATGCTCCATTGGGTTATAAGCGGACAGAAAACTACCGGGTGACGAAGCCTGAAGCTCTTCCCGTGCCAGTTTCATCTCGTTATGCTTTTGCTGGTGCATCATACTCCTATCGCTAAATGGAGCGCTTACATCCCATCCCCTCTATGAGGGGCTGGTTTTTTCTCTGTTTCTTCTTCTTTTGAAAACTACAGTCTGTGTTGAACTTTCACTGCGAAGAAGGCAAATTAATATTTGGACTTGATTATGTTAAACTAGTGTATCTCCTAGTTGTTTATTGAACTAAGATAGTTTAATAACAAAGGATAGCTTCATTTTGGACATAAGGTACGGTTTTGCATTTGAAACAATAAACTTGTGCTTTTGTGCTTTTATTTGACCGGATGTGTAGGTGAAAAATTGCTGCACCATTTTATCCTCGGCTGTTTGGACCAAGCAAAAGTCATCTGGGGGTCTGGGAGCACAAAGAATTAGAAAATTCAACACGCAGTGCTACTGTGCTAGTCTTCGTCGTCCTCGAGTTACTGTATTTTGTTGAATCATATTTTCTATCTAATTCAAAACCGATCGAGTATTCAAAGTCCGTCAGCTTAATTGCTAGCTATTTTCACTGAAACCTCCCACTTTTGATTTCAAATCTGTCTCTACGTTATTCCTTGTCTAAAGATATAAGAGCAATGATATGACTTTCGTTGACTGGCTTTTGATTGACTTTGACGTCCACGTCGACCCATGCATGCATGATCAAGTACGTACTAATTAAATCTATATAATTATGTTGTGGACCTAGTACTTGGAATATACTTGGGACTTTCCCGCCATTTTCAAATTAACATCGCTCCAATTCCCGCACTAAACAATTAGGTTGACTAAATATTATTCCACACATACATATCTTCGCTGTGTTTATCAACCAGGTGCGGATCATACTCTGATCCTCGACTGGTCAATATAAATGGATAAGATCAATCATGTTCTTTTTTTTTTTGGTCAAACATCATTCATGTTGTTCAATGCAACTAAGTTGGTACGTATATGCATGCATATTTCCAAGCAACTCAAATAATAATTGCAAAATTAATGACGATGGTTTCCGCTTAAGCCACGTTAATGAGTAATCCACTCAGGGGCAGTGTTTCTTAAAGAAATAGCTAGCTAGCTAGATAACTTCATACCGCGTATCATGTAACTAGTCTATGAGTGAAGTTCGAATACTAGTTGTGATTAAAAATGAAGTTCATATACCATTTAAGATGAACTCGAAAAATTCGGGTACTAATTGTAATCAAAAGTGAAGTTCATGTACCATGTATGTAATAGAGGTAAAGTTCAGGTTCTATTTGTAATAAAACCCCTATAGTTTATGAGTCAGACATATTGTTTTTAACTAGAATTCATAATACCTGATTAACAATATATATATATATATACACACACATTTATATTGCATGAATATATGCTTGATGTTGATTTGATCCATCTCAAACTTTATCCGTTCGATTCGTACACGGACACATTGATTGATTGGTTTGGTCAAAGTATTTTCCACAAATAAGACGACCCGTCCTTGGAGGTGGAAGACGTCTCTGAATAATATATGTAATAAAAGTATGGAATTGAACCGGTGCGTATTTATTAGCAAAATAAAAAAATAAAAAAATACAATACCAAATTTATTATATGCACCCACACCAAACTCATTATACGTTTCACCCACATTACAAACCCTTTTCCAAGTCTCGTGACTTTAACAAAAAAAAAAAAAAAATCTTAAAGTCGAAACAATTTCTTTGCAACATGCAAAGTATGGATTTGTTTGAAATCCGCGTTTGTTTGTTTATTTAAGCCCAGAGGCCGGAAACTCAAAATAGAATCACTCTGTATATTTACATATACATAGGTTGATCGATCATGGAGTGAAATAAAAGATTAGACGAGGAAAAGACGAAATTAAGGAGAAATATCTAGAATCTTGTAGAGACTAGTCAGAGAGATTAGGGTTTTGGAATTCATTCGGAGAGAAAGAGAAAGCGTAGAACAAGAAGAGAGAGAAAGATTCTCGAGAGAGGGAGGTTTATCGATCGTATCGGAGATCGATGGGAGGGTGCTTTTCAGATGTGAAAGGTGGGAAGCAGGCCATAGGAGGAGGGGCCCAACAGAGGCCCATCAACAGTGACGGTGACACGAACGACGCCGTTGAGCTCTTTAATCGCTCCCGTGGAGTTTATCCACTCTGCACTCAACTTGAGGTATCTACATTCTCCATTGCCATGGAGTTCCTTCTTTAATTTGTGCGACTAGCCCCGGCCAATTTTGCTCTTGTTCATTCCTTATTTATTTTGGCATATCAAGATTACTGCTCCAATTGCTTATTATTTGTCTCAATTTTTGTTATAACCATTGTTTTATTTTTAGAAAAAAAAAATATATATATATATTTCTGTGATTGTACAGAAAGGTTGAAACTTCCTAGGTAGGTAGAATATAAAAACAGATAAACAACTTTGGTGCGCAGAAAATAGAGTACGTTGCTGAATTTTATCTCTAGACAGCTTTTTAAAGAAACTTTTGATCAAGCAAAGACCGTAAGAATCTTGACTATAATATTATTCTTTTCAAAACTCATGGCTCAGTACAAGATGGCATGCTGCGGGTCATTTTGGCTAATGGTTTTCATACAATTTGGTTTTAAAATCACTACCCGGCCAGCAAGTCTGTTCTAATGTTCAACACAAAAGTTTTATTTATAATTTCCCAGTGTTTCAATGAAAGATAATGGCTTGTAAACAACAACATTGACAATTATTAAGTGATGTGACATCCTGTTTAATTTGTTTCTCAAATAATTGGTGTTTTACGTACGTGACTAGCATCTTAGGCTGCATGTTGATTGAGTACTGCACCTCGATCATCTTCTCTGGAAAATGCCTACAGGATACTCTCAGGAACAGGACATGTGACATCCTGTTTAATTTGTTTCTCAAATAATTGGTGTGTTACGTACGTGACCAGCATCTTAGGCTGCATGTTGATTGAGTACTGCACCTCGATCATCTTCTCTGGAAAATGCCTACTAAGATACTCTCAGGAACAGGACATTAGCCAGATTCTCATTTTGACTTGAGTGCATAGGACAAAACCATAGATTGATCTTAAAGTATTGTTTGTCGCTTGGATGTGTGACAATAGCCGCAATACTGTGCTCCTTATTAAGAGACTCCATCATTTCTAGTGGATGTGGACACATTCAGATGTGTGACAATGTGGATATACTTAATCATCCGGGGTCATCTTCAAGAATTTCAATGTTTCCAAAAGTCCTTGATCCACTTTTTCTTTCTGCCCTTTTCATCAAACACTTGTTTTTAAATACTCCTCAAAAAACAATAACAATGCTGGCTAAAGGTGTTTATTGCTACTCCTTGATCCACTCTGCACTACAGCACTTAATGATTATATATACTCCTCAAAGCTTGAAGATGCAATCAACTATGAAGCTGTATGTATATTCTAATCAAAAGGAATCTTGAATTTGAGTACAAAAAAGAAGCTGTAGAGAGGAACATGTTGGTTCTCAATATGAAGTAAAATGCTCATTATAATTTACCATCATATCTTATATATTTCAGAAATTAAGTGATTAAGACTAGTTTAAACTTTGGTATACATTTGATGGATGCGTTAAGCCTGGTGTCTGTGTTCTATTCAATCACTGTAGCTTTAAAGTGCATGGATGGTTCTCGTAGTTCTAGTTGTCTTCATTTTCATATATTTTTCTAGTTGGACCTTTTCTTTCCTTTGGAATGTAATCTTGCATTTCTATTTTGTGTCACAGTTATCCTTGTCAGCAACTAACTTGCTTGATCGCGACATCACGTCAAAGGTATGTTTATATGTCCATATCACCTTCTAATATAGTAGTAATTGAAAACTTAGCTAAACCTTGATCATCGTTTTTAACTCTCATATTTCTTACATCCTTTTATGAAAGTAATAGGATACTGTAACTGTAAGAACATTACATGAGCACGACGTGTTTGTCTTCCTGTTGCTTGTCAATAATATTTTAATCAATCAAGGTTAAAAACTTGTTTTTCTCTTATACGGTTCTATTATGTACTTATATGACATTTTCACATGGGTATTGTGTCATGGTGAGAAATAGTTCTTTAACATCTTTTATTTTGTTTCAGAGTGATCCCATGGTTGTTGTTTATGTAAAGAAAGGAGATGGTAAGCTAGAGGAACTAGGGAAAACTGAAGTAATGCTGAATAGTTTGAATCCTGCGTGGATTGAGAAAATTACAGTTTCATATCAGTTTGAGTTTGTGCAGCCATTGATGTAAGTTTCTCATCTTTCTTTTCTTAGCGGCATATCAATTGCGTAGGTTTGATTGGGCTGCTTGCCTGACCTTTGCCTTTTTTCTTGTCTTTTGTTCTCCCTCAGATTCCACGTTTATGATGTCGATACAAAATATCACGATCAAAATGTAAAGGTATACCATGTCTTCTATCAAGCCGGCCTTCTATTAAGGCAATTCTGAATTGTGATAAACTACTCTGCTATCTTAAATTCTATGGTTTTTTTATTTAAATTACAATAAATGACATGATCAGGTTTTGAACCATGAAGGTGTAATAAATTGCTTATTTCTCAAATCAAAAGAATTGGCAAGAAATATAAGATAGTGAACAACCTTAAGAAGCATAGCACTGTATATGGTTGGCATAGCCTTCGGATAGTGGACAATGTTGCAAGACCTAGGAATAGTATGGAACAAATTAAGACTTAAGATAAGATGGAAGCAACAAAATAAACAAAGCCTTTTAAGGTTCCTTGCCTTTTGCTGCAAATGACCTTTAAATTTAGCATCACCTTGAAAATAAAAACCAAATGCAAACTTTATTGAAGGCCGAATTCAGTTTTTAACCATCTCATTGTGTTGCAGACACTGAACTTGAAGGATCAAGATTTTCTTGGGGAAGGCAGTTGTGTTCTTTCAGAGGTAAATAACCTTCAAATAAAGAGAGTTAAAAAAAAAGGTTATTTCATTGAGCTGGTGCAGTATGTGTAAAGATTAAATTTAAATGGTGTAAAGATCAACATTGTTATTGTTATTATGGACGGCTATTAAACATCAATTGCTAAATGTAAAGAATTTTTAATCTTGTATAATACGCGAAGATGTTCTAATCATCAATTGCTAAATGCTAAGATATATTGTGTTTGATTGTGAACGTCTTTTCTTCTAATTGCAGATAGTGACTAAACAAAGTCGAAGTTTAACTTTAAATCTGCATAACAAAAATGGGCGTGGAGGTTTGAGAAACTTAGGAACACTCACTGTCCATGCTGAGGAAACTATGGCTTCTAAGAGTGTTGTTGAGATAAAATTCCGTTGTTCCCACTTGGAAAACAAAGACCTCTTCTCTAAAAGTGTATGTGTTATGAAACTAATGGTCTCAGGATATTTCTACTTACGAATCCATTTTTTTTAGTGATTCTTATTTTTTTACTTCTTTACTGTAGGATCCTTTCTTAAGAATATCTAGAATTGTTGAGAGTGGAGGTTCTGTTCCAATTTGCAAGACTGGAGTAGTGGACAACAATTTAAATCCAACTTGGAAACCATTGTCCCTGAGTATGCAGCAGTTTGGAAGCAAGGTAAGCTTGGCAAATTATTTATGGATTACCTGTTAAATCAGAGTTTATAAGGCCAGTAGTTTGACAAATATATAAGGTAGAAAAATTTATGCAACTTATATTTGGTGCAGGATAATCCATTAATCATTGAGTGCTTTGATTTCAACACCAATGGCAATCATGTTCTTATTGGGTAATTATTAAAATTATTTGTTCCTACTCTATTTTGTTTGTTTTTAAGTTTTTATGTTGCGTGAACAAGAAAACGACCCACCTTTTTGAATTTACCTCTTGGTCCTATTTAGGAAACTTCAAAAATCAGTGGCAGACCTGGAAAGACTATTCAAAGAAAAAAGTGGGGTGAATTTCGTCATTCCATCTTCTCATCTTGGTCATGAAAAGGTGTTTATTCAAGCTTGCAGTCCAATTCATATACCCATAGTATACATGTGAATTTGCTCACTGTTTCTTTATAATATGGTGTTGTAGGTTTCAAAGGGTCAATTATTTGTGGATCAATTTTATGAGAAGGAACAGTTCAGCTTTCTTGATTATATTTCCAGTGGATTTGAGCTTAACTTCATGGTTGCTGTTGACTTTACGGGTAAGCAATGCATGATATTTTCAAAATGTCATCATTTCAATGTATTTTCATGGCTTGATTCTGAATTTTCTCACAGCTTCAAATGGAAATCCTCAACAACATGATTCGTTGCACTACATTGATCCTTATGGCCGGTTGAATTCTTACCAGCAGGTAAGCAAATTGTGGTGCTTTAGTAACTAAGGATACTTGTTAATGTTTTTAATGATAACGAAATGTTTCTAATAACATGCGACACAAGATATGTGCCTTCATTTAATAAAATAACCTTGGAGGTGTCTTCTGTAAGAAATGGTTGAGTTATATGATCTACAAATGTAATCAAGTATATTATTTGCAGGCCATAACGGAAGTTGGGGAAGTCATTCAGTTTTACGATGCTGATAAACGCTTTCCTGCTTGGGGCTTTGGAGGAAGGACAGCTGGAGGGCCTGTGTCGCACTGTTTTAACTTGGATGGAACTGCAACTGGCTTTGAGGTAAATTAAGTCTGGTTCCTCGCATATGCTTGTCTACTCTTGTTTGCTAACTTATTTAATAACCTGTATTTTTTCTTACCTTGGTGATTGTATCATTTATTTAGGTTGAAGGAGTTCAAGGCATAATGGCTGCTTATGCCAGTGCCTTGCACAATGTTTCTCTATCAGGACCCACTTTGTTTGGCCAAGTAGTTAATAGGGCTGCAGAGATTGCTGGAAATTCTCTATTCCACAACAACAATAAGTACTATGTGTTGCTAATCATAACGGTAAGAGAAGGATGAGTTTTATTTGCAAATTTCTGTTTACTGTGATCGTTTTGTTATTGTAATAGCATAAATGCCACCTTTTCTAGGATGGGATCCTTACAGACCTCCAGGAAACAAAAGATGCTTTGGTGAGGGCTTCTGATCTTCCCCTCTCAGTTCTAATAGTTGGAGTAGGAAGTGCGGATTTCAAACAAATGGAGGTAATGCTTGTGTTTCTTTTTACGAACTATTACTTTCTCCTTTTGCTAGATATGTTGGATTTCACCAACTAGGATTTGATTTGCATGTCTGAATCTTGTATTTGGCAGATCCTTGATGCTGACAATGGACAGCGATTATCAAGTTCGACAGGTCGTGTGGCTACCCGAGACATTGTACAGTTTGTTCCTATGAGAGAAGTGCAAAGTAAGCACCAATCATCTCTATTTTTCCTCTCCAAAACATTCTTCATCTTTAAATGTGGATTGAATCAATTTATTTGCAATTCATTGTGGTTCTAACAGGTGGGCGCATTTCGGTGGTTCAATCGCTGCTTGAAGAGCTGCCAGGACAATTCTTGAGTTACATGCGCTGCAGAGACATCAAACCTCTTAATTTCCATGCAACTCAACCATCTGCTCCACAATATTAAAACAGAACAGGAAGAGTGATTAATTAGCGTTTTATGTCTCCCTTACGAGAGCAGGAATGGAGCAATTAAATCTCTAGAATCTCTCACAAAATTTTAAAAGGATGATCTTGGTAGTGCTTTATCAGTATACTATTAAGACTTAACATGAAGCAGTTCATATGCATTACAAAACTCCCAGTATCTATTTTTATTTTCTTTCATATCATTTCATTAATTGGTTTGCTAAGTTTACTTAACAGCAAGTTAGCAACGGGAGCTCTCCGGCCCAACAAGTTCTACCAATAATAGCCACTAATCGTCTTTAACCGTAATTCATGCTTGCCAATGGGATCAGTCCCATTGTCCCAATTCCCAACAAGATGTAATTCATGAATTATTAGTTTTTTTTTTGTTATCAGGTATGAATTATTAGTCAAGTAATACTATATTTTCCACAGTGCAAACTTGAAAATTTCACCCACACTTTATACTTGAGAGCCATATATAGGTATAACTGTAATTAAACAAAAATTGGACCTTGGGGATTTTGAGAATATTGAAACGCATTACTTTAAATTAACGAATCTTTTAAAAAAATTATTTCTGCTGTTAATAAAGTCTAGGAATTTGCTCCAACAATGTTCTAAGGTCCACACATAATATCTTAAAAAATAGAGAAAAAAGGATTTGCTTGAAAATTCCATCAATCCTGGAAAAAGTCATTTCAGATGTAGAACGAAGTCTCTAGAACTCATATGAAACAATCGTTGTAAGATCCGGGATGTAGGGCACCATATCTAAGAAGATTGAACCGGATTGCCGTAAATTTACGAGTCTATTAAAATAAATAAAAAATTTATTTCTTGTGATAAAAAAGTCTCCGAATTAGTTCCAACCATGTTCTAAGATCTCCCTTATAACCGACACAGTTTTTTAGCCAAAATCGCATGTTTTTATTTTCTCACGAAAATTTTTCAAACCTCAAATCATGATTTTTAAGAAAAATGTTAACTTACAATAGCCGGAAAAAATAAAAAAAGGTCGAAAGATTCGACAAGGAATACCAGATTTATCTCTCCAAGACATCCATTCCAAGTTTAGGAACCTAGGTAATAGAATTTCTCGAACTGACGACTAAAAATTTATGACCAAAAAAAATTTCAGAATTTTTGCGGCCTTGGAAGTATTGTTTTTTATTTTCCAAAGTTGGAGAACGGGAAAAATCGTTAAAAATAAACGGATCGAGATTTTTTAGTTCTGTCAATCGGAACACCTTCTAAAAATCATACTTTACCAATGGTTAGATAATGGCATCGGAAAAATTCAAAAAGAAAGGGCTTGACATGGTTTGGCACGTTTCGGCCATGGCATGCCGAAACATGTCAAACCTTGTCAACACCATTTTTTCTTGAAATTTTCCTCTACCATAATCTCACCGTTGGTAAAACTTGTTTTTTAGAAGGTGTTCCAATTGACAGAACAAGAAAATCTCGACCCTTTTATTTTTTACGAATTTTCTTGTCTTCCGACTTTGAAAAATCATAAAAAAAAATTGGGTCGAGATTTTTGCGTTCCGTCAGTATGAGAAGTTCTTAAAAATCATGATTTGAGATAAGCAAGATTTTGGTGAGAAAATAAGAACATACAATTTTGGCTAAAAAACCGTGTGCTATAGTTCACAGTTTTGGATGAGAAACCAAGGTCTTGAATTTTTTTTTCTTTTTTGACAAAAAGTTTTTGGGTAGGTTTCCACGGTTTTAGAACATCATTTTTGAGTGACACAGTGTGGTTGGACCGCCAAATTTGGATACAATTAGCCTCGCTTGTATGGACATAGATAAGGGCACGAGCATCAAAGCATGGAAATGACACAGATTAGGACACATAATACTTTCCCTTAATCCTAAACTGATCGACAAGAGCATTGGAATGGGCACATGCATTTGCTTCGGCTCGGCCACATGAATGAGCTTAGGCTTGCGCTTGGCCACTAGAATGAGCGAGGGCAAGAACTCGGCCACAAGAATGGGTTGGGCCACACGATATTCATTTTCAGGTAAAAATTTGTACGAACACTAAGAATAATGTATTCTATGACCAAAAAAAATTTCAGAATTTTTACGGCCCTGGAAGTACAGTTTTTTATTTTCCAAAGTCAGAAAACGGGAAAAATCGTTAAAAATAAACGGATTGAGATTTTTTAGTTCTGTGAGTCGGAACACCTTCTAAAAATTATATTTTACCAATGGTTAGATTATGGCATGGGAAAAATTCAAAAAGAAAGGGGCTTGCCATAGTTTGACACGTTTCGGCCAAGACATTCCAAAACATGTCAAACCTTGTCGACACTATTTTTTCTTGAAATTTTACTCTCCCATAATCCCACCATTGGCAAAACTTGTTTTTTTAGAAGGTGTTCAAATTGAAGGAACTAGAAAATCTCGACACTTTTATTTTTTACGAATTTTCTTGTATTCTGACTTTGAAAAATCGTAAAAAAAAATATGGTCTAGATTTTTTAGTTCCGTCAGTATGAGAAGTTCTTAAAAATCATGTTTTGAGGCTGGAAAGATTTTGGTGCAAAAATTAGAACATGCAATTTTGGTCAAAAAATCGTGTGCTATAGTCCACAGTTTTGGATGAGAAACCATGGTTTTGGAAAAAAAAAATCTTTTTTGAGAGAAAATTTAGTGGTTGGTCTCCACGGTTTTAGAACATCATTTTTCGGTGACACAGTGTGGTTGAACCATTAAAATTGGATAAAGTTAGTCTCGCTTGCATGGAAATGGTTAAGGGTACGAGCATTAGAGCATGGAAATAGCACAGATTAGGATACGGAGTACTTGCCCTTAATCCTGAACTGATGCACAAAAGCATTGGAATAGACACATGGATTTGCTTTGGTTTGGCCACATGAATGGGCTTGGGCTTGGACTAGGGTTTGGCCTTGGCCACTAGAATGAGCGAGGGCAAGAGCTCGGCTACAAGAATGGGTTGGGTGATACGATATTCATTTTCAAATAAAAATTTGTTCGAACACTAAGAACAATGTAATCTATGATCAGAAAGAATTACTTAAATTTTGCTGCCCAGGAAGTAATGTTTTATTATTTTCCAAAGTCAGAAAAAGGGGAAAATCGTTAAAAATAAATGGATCGAGATTTTTTAGTTCTGTCAGTCGAAACACCTTCTAAAAATCATATTTTACCAATAGTTAGATTATGGCATGGGAAATATTCAAAAAGAGAAGGGCTTGACATGGTTTGGAACGTTTCGGCCATGGCATGCAGAAACATGGCAAACCTTGTCAACACCATTTTTTCTTGAAATTTTCTTCTCCCATAATCTCACCGTTGGCAAAACTTATTTTTTAGAAGGTGTTCCAATTGACGGAATTAGAAAATCTCGACCCTTTTATTTTTTATGAATTTTCTTGTATTCTGACTTTGAAAAATCGTAAAAAAAAATCGGGTTGAGATTTTTGCGTTCCGTCAGGTTGAGAAGTTCTTAAAAATCATGATTTGAGGCTGTGGACATTTTGGCGAGAAAATAAGAACATGCAATTTTGGCCAAAAAACCGTGTGCTATAGTCCACAGTTTTTGGTGAAAAACTAAGGTTTCAAAAAAAAAAATCTTTTTTGAGAAAAAATTTTGGGGTTGGTCTCCTCGGTTTTAGAACATCGTTTTTAGGTTACACAGTGTAATTGGACCGCCAAAATTGGATACAATTAACCTCACTTGCATGAACATAGATAAGGATATGAACATCAGAGCATGGAAATGACACACATTAGGACACGAAGTACTTGCCCATAATCCTAAACTGATGAAAAAAAGCATTGGAATGGGCACATGCATTTGCTTTGGCTTGGCCACATGAATGGGTTTGGGCTTGGCCACTAGAATGAGCGAGGGTAAGAGCTCGGCTACAAAAATGGATTGGGCCATACGATATTCATTTTCAGGTAAAAATTTATACGAACACTAAGAACAATGTAATCTATGACCAGAAAAAATTTCATAATTTTTGCGGCCCTAAAAGTATTGTTTTTTATTTTCCAAAGTCAGAAAACGGGAAAAATCGTTAAAAATAAACAGATCGAGATTTTTTGGTTCTGTCAATCAAAACACCTTCTAAAAAAAAATACTTTACCAATGGTTAAATTATGGTATAGGAAATATTCAAAAAGAAAAGGGCTTGACATGGTTTGGAACGTTTCGGCCATGGCATGCCGAAACATGGCAAACCTTGTCAACACCATTTTTTCTTGAGATATTCTTCTCCCATAATCTCTCCGTTGGCAAAGCTTATTTTTTAGAAGGTGTTTCAATTGACAGAACTAGAAAATCTCGACCCTTTTATTTTTTATGAATTTTCTTGTATTCTGACTTTGAAAAATCGTAAAAAAAAATCGGGTCGAGGTTTTTGCGTTCCGTCAATTTGAGAAGTTCTTACAAATCATGATTTGAGGCTGGGAAAATTTTGGCGAAAAAATAAAATATGCAATTTTGGCCAAAAAACCGTGTGCTATAGTCCACAGTTTTTGGTGAAAAAGCTAAAGTCTAAAAAAAAAATTATTTTTTGAGAAAAAATTTTGGGGTTGGTCTCCTCGGTTTTAGAACATCGTTTTTAGGTTACACAGTGTAATTGGACCGCTAAAATTGAATACAATTAGCCTCGCGTGCATGAACATAGTTAAGGATACGAACATCAGAGCATGAAAATGACACAAATTAGGACACGAAGTACTTGCCCATAATCCTAAACTAATAGACAAAAGCATTGGAATGGGCACATGCATTTGTTTTGGCTTGGCCACATGAATGGGCTTGGGCTTGGGCTTGGGCACTAGAATGAGCAAGGGTAAGAGCTCGGCCACAAAAATTGATTGCGCCATACGATATTCATTTTCAGATAAAAATTTGTACGAACACTAAGAACAATGTAAACTATGACCAGAAAAAAATTCATAATTTTTGCGGCCCTGGAAGTATTATTTTTTATTTTCCAAAGTCAGAAAACCAGAAAAATCGTTAAAAATAAATGGATCGAGATTTTTTAGTTCTGTCAATTGGAACACCTTCTAAAAATCATACTTTACCAATGGTTAGATTATGGCATGGGAAATATTCAAAAAAAAAGGGGCTTGACATGGTTTTGAACGTTTCGGCCATAGCATGCCGAAACATGCCAACCGTTGTCAACACCATTTTTCTTGAGATATTCCTCTCCCATAATTTCTCCGTTGGCAAAGTTTATTTTTTAGAAGGTGTTCCAATTGACAGAACTAGAAAATCTCGACCCTTTTATTTTTTATGAATTTTCTTGTATTCCGACTTTGAAAAATCGTAAAAAAAAATCGGATCGAGATTTTTGCGTTCCGTCAGTTTGAGAAGTTCTTAAAAATCATGATTTCAGGCTGGAAAAATTTTGGCGAAAAAGTAAGAACATGCAATTTTGGCCAAAAAACCGTGTGCTATATAGTCCACAGTTTTTGGTGAAAAACTAAGGTCTAAAAAAAAAAATTCTTTTCTGAGAAATAATTTTGGGGTTGGTCTCCTCGGATTTAGAACATCGTTTTTAGGTTACACAGTGTAATTGGATCACCAAAATTGGATACAATTAGCTTCGCTTGCATGAAAATAGATAAGGATACGAACATCAGAGCATGGAAATGACACAAATTAGGACACGAAGTACTTGCCCCAAATCCTAAACTGATGGACAAAAGCATTGGAATGGGCACATGCATTTGCTTGGGCTTGGCCACATGAATGGACCTGGGCTTGGGCTTGGCCACTAGAATGAGCGAGGGTAAGAGCTCCGCTACAAAAATGGATTGCGCCATACGATATTCATTTTCAGGTAAAATATTTTATGAACACTAAGAACAATGTAATTTATGACCAGAAAAAATTTCATAATTTTTGCGCCCCTGGAAGTATTGTTTTTTATTTTCCAAAGTCAGAAAACCGTAAAAATCGTTAAAAATAAACGGATCTAGATTTTTTAGTTCTGTCAGTCGGAACACCTTCTAAAAATTATACTTTACCAATGGTTAGATTATGGCATGGGAAATATTCAAAAAGAAAGAGGCTTGACATGGTTTGGAACGTTTCGGCCATGGCATGCCGAAACATGCCAAACCTTGTCAACACCATTTTTTTTTTAAGATTTTCCTCTCCCATAATCTCACCGTTGGCAAAGCTTATTTTTTAGAAGGTGTTCCAATTGACGGAACTAGAAAGTCTCGACCCTTTTATTTTTTATGAATTTTCTTGTATTCCGACTTTGAAAAATCGTAAAAAAAAAATCGGGTCGAGATTTTTGCGTTCCGTCAGTTTGAGAAGTTCTTAAAAATCATGATTTGAAGCTGGAAAAATTTTGGCGAGAAAATAAGAACATGCAATTTTGGCCAAAAAACCGTGTGCTATAGTCCACAATTTTTGGTGAAAAACTAAGGTCTAAAAAAAAAATTTCTTTTTTGAGAAATAATTTTGGGGTTGGTCTTCTCGGTTTTAGTACATCATTTTTAGGTTACAGTGTAATTGGACCGCCAAAATTGTATACAATTAGCCTCGCTTGCATGAACAGAGTTAAGGATACGAACATCAGAGCATGGAAATGACACAAATTAGGACACGAGTACTTACCCATAATCCTAAACTGATGGACAAAAGCATTGGAATGGGCACATGCATTTGCTTTGGCTTGGCCACATGAATGGGCTTGGGCTTGGGCTTGGCCACTAGAATGAGCAAGGGTAAGAGCTCGGCCACAAAAATGGATTGGGCCATACGATTTTCATTTTCAGGTAAAAATTTGTACGAACATTAAGAACAATGTAATCTATGACCAGAAAAAATTTCATAATTTTTGCTGCCCTGGAAGTATTGTTTTTTATTTTCCAAAGTCAGAAAACGGGAAAAATTGTTAAAAATGAACGGATCGAGATTTTTTAGTTCTGTCAGTCGGAACACCTTCTAAAAATCATACTTTACCAATGGTTAGATTATGGCACGGGAAATATTCAAAAAGAAAGGGGCTTGACATGGTTTGGAACGTTTCGGCCATGGCATGCAGAAACATGCCAAACCTTGTCAGCACCATTTTTTCTTGAGATTTTCCTCTCCCATAATCTCACCGTTGGAAAAACTTATTTTTTAGAAGGTGTTCCAATTGACGGAACTAGAAAATCTCTACCATTTTATATTTTACGATTTTTCTTATATTCCTACTTTGAAAAATCGTAAAAAAAAAAAATCAAGTCGAGATTTTTGCGTTTCGTCAGTTTGAGAAGTTCTTAAAAATCATGATTTGAGGCTGGGAAGATTTTGGCTAGAAAATAAGAACATGCAATTTTGGCCAAAAAACCGTGTCCACAGTTTTTTGTGAGAGTAAGATCTCAGAATTTTTTTTCTTTTTTGAGAAAAAGTTTTGGGGTTGGTCTCCACGGTTTTAGAACATCGTTTTTAGGTTATACAGTGTGGTTGGACTGCCAAAATTGGATACAATTAGCCTCGTTTCCATGAACATAGTTAAGTGTACGAACATCAGAGCATGGAAATGATACAAATTAGGACACGAAGTACTTGCCCTTAATCCTAAACTGATAGACAAAAGCATTGAAATGGGCACATGCATTTGCTTTGGCTTGGCCATGTGAATGGGCTTGGGCTTGGCCAGTAGAATGAGCGAGGGCAAGAGCTCGGCTACAAAAATAGGCTGGCCATACGATTTTTATTTTCAAGTGAAAATTTGTATGAACACCAAAAACAATGAAATTTATCACCACAAAAAATTTCAGAATTTGTGCGGCACTAAAAGTATTGTTTTTTATGTTCTAAAGTAAAAAAAAGGAGAAAATCGTTAAATATAAACAGATAAGAGATTTTTTCATTCTGTCGATAGGTTATAGAGATCCCCCACGCTCTCAGGCATAGATTATTAAAAAATTTAGTATGTGTCAGTTTCCTCCAAATTCGTGGAGTAGCACATGAATTTTTTGCCGTCAGCACAAAAAGTGAATACCACACCCAATGTCCTCAAATCTCCTTATTTCAGAGACCCCAAGAGGATACACCGACATACAAAACAAAGCAGTACGGTTCTCAAATAATAAATCATTTGAAAGTTACTGAAGGACTATGATGATTAAGAGTTGCATGTTCCCCATTTTTACATTCAAAATGTCGGCCTTGCCGTCCCCTAAACAGTTATCACTTACACTTTTACATGTTGATTAAACTTGTAGAATTGAGTTGCAAGAGAAAAGAGTTGTATTCATTATCTCCATTCAGGCATAAGGGTGATGTCTATAGCGATCCTTCTCCCTTGAAGAATAAGAGGAATTGTGATAGTCACGATCTGCAATATAAGGATGCATGTCAGATAATTAGGCATAACCGAAAAATCTTTTGGGGAAAAGACTTTAATATGTACTGTTTTCGAATGCATACCTCGCGATGAGTAATGTCTTGACTTCTCTGAATGCCCCCCTGCATTCACCACAAAATTAAAGTTATAAAGGTTTCAGATATAAAGGTTTCAGATATAAAGGTTTCAGATAGAAGAAATATTGAGTAGACAAAGTCATGAAACAAATGCAAAAGATAGATATGTTTTAATGCAAAATAAAAACATAACCAACCTGAATCTTTTGCTCTATCCTTTGAACGATGACTTCGGTCCTTGGTTCTATCCCTCTCGGCTTCCTCTCGGTCGCCCCTATCACGATCCCGGACCTTTATTCTATCCCTGTCCCTGTCTCTCTCCCTCTCCCTATCCCTGTCCCTGTCCCTGCTTTTGCTGCGTTCAGACTTGGATTTCGTATTCAAATCTTCTCTTCCCTCTCCCTCAATGGGCATGCTCTTAACTTCATCATCACTCTCTTTAGAATCCTTGAGCTTATCGATGGCTGCTTTGCTCAATACACCCTTTGATCCAGAAGATTCAGGATTGACTGCTGCTGTCGGTGCCGGTGCCTTTGAATTAGATGTATCGCCAATAGGTGGTGGGCTACTCTTAGGAACTTCCTACAGACCAACAATCACAAAAGAACACCCCGTTAACAATAGAATATCTAAATCAGTATACACCAGATTTTCTTCATCCTGCAGTTGTGACTTGCTGACAAGTGAGCAACTGCATAGATAGGAGAAAGAATAAATTGTAAGACCCCAGCTCTGAATAAATCTTAATATTTGGGGAGAGGCAAAGACAAAAAAATCAGAGTTACCTTTGAAACTGGCTGGGACTGTGAATTCCATTTGTTGCTAGAAAATGTAAATGAATCTCCATCCTTACAGACTGGAATGTACTGAGCTTTAGGAAGACTATACAGATGAGCCAGAACCCTACAAACTTCATCAATCCCTGATTTGTCAGCATCAAATGCCTTCCACCATGGCGGATTCTCAGGGAGGGGAACCTGAAACCTCCGAGCAGCAGCATACACAACACCACAAGCAACAACCTCACTCTTGAATCGAACACACAAAGTTGTACGCAAACTGCTCCAAGTAAAAGTTGGGAAAAAATATGAATTAAACCAATAACATGAGAGTTCTTGAGATTATTCCAGTGAAAAGCAGAATAAAATAATCACCGGTCAAAACCATAAACCTTTGGGAAAGCTTGGAATCAAATCCATTCTAGTTGCCTAATTTTTTTTTCCAGTCCATTTTCTACAATTAGCTTTATTGATCCCCTCCCCCTATTATAGACCCAACTTTTGATTTTCACATGCTCCACCATTCCAATTTCACAGATAGACATGCAACCCATATGCATTCAACAACTTACAAATCCGCTCTACAGAACAAATTTCAGATTGTAATATCAATTTTTCCATCTTTTTAAAATAAACTGCATCAATAAGCATCACATTATAGAGATTTTTTTTTTGTCTATACCCACATATCCCCAAAACCCCCTGTGCGGATCCTGACTGGAGCCTTCTGCCAAACCCCACAATCTTTAGGAGGTAGGAAACTCTAGCAAATAACTAGTTAGGTTCCTTGAGGGGGTTCCAACCCCATACTAGATGGGAGCATACCATGGTCAGCCAGAACGTTCCACTAACCCTCATTGGTATCACATAATGAAAGAGTAATAGACCAACACATTCCAGGTAAAACAGATAATTGTAAATAAATAAACACCTACGTCAAATTCAAAAGTTAAAAACCAAGACCAACAGAATAAAAAAGTAATTGGTTTATGATGAAAGAAGCACCTGTCATTTGCTAAATTCCAGGCTTCTTGCGTTAATTCCGGAGGTGTTTCAAGAGTGGCAAGGTAATTTGAAATAAACTTGTGGGGATGCTCAACATGACAAATGAAACCCATCTCCTTCAAAATATGTCTCTCTGTTCTACTCAACTCCATCTTCAAGTCTGAATATTTCTGTCAAAAACAAAACGAAAAAAATCTTGAAACCATGGCTTTCATAAGAGCAACGAGAATACTTGGACTAAAACCAATCATTTATGCAGACCAAAAGGAAGGGGAGGAAAGAAAAGGAAACATGAATATGCTGCTTCGCAATAGATCTGATGCTTTTGGCTCCAAAGGAGGATAATGGAAAACAATGCTGTATTATGATACACATAACGAACATGAGCTACTGACCTTTGATTGTGGATCCAAATGCTCAATCGGTAAGTTCTCCCTCCTACATTCCATTCTGTGGAAAACAATAATCACCTGTCTAGCTTTCTTTGGGCATTCCTCCAGTTTCGATGCAAGCCATAGACAACTAGCAGCAACTTTCTACAAGAAAACATCACATAGAGCAAATGCATAGCATTACTAACACAACAGGTATGATATTCTGATTCTTATAATCACGCTAAATATATATATATATATATATATATATATATATATATATATATATATATCCTTCTCAGAGCAATAAACTACATCAGCCTACCGATTAAACAGTACATTTTCATCTTCTTCACCCAAAACAAAACACTACAAGGCAAAAGGTTTAAAGAAATTTTCATTCCTCTCAATTTTAGAACATGGACACAGCTATATGGGATTATTGACGGTACAAAAATACATCTTTCATAATCCAAATAGAGATCACCTCAAGTCTTAAAAACAGAATAATTCATATTCTTCTTAAATTTTCACAATTTCTCGGCATCCAAACAAGGGCCAAAAGAGCAACTATATAAATACAAAAGTAAAATGTACCTTGACATTGAAGCGTGCAAATGACTTCTTGCAATAGAATCGGTGAAAGAGAACCTGACCAGTGGCCATCACAGCTTGAGGACTGCAAGTCATCAAATTGAACAAACATTTTTTATTTTTGGTCTGAAAAATTGAACAAACATTACTCTCGAACAATTATAAACATTAAAATTAAAACAGAGAAAAATCGAAACTTGGAGAAAGCAGCTTACATTCTGAGCAAAATGCCGCTTTCTTGAATCAAATCACAGCCGTAGATTCTGAGCGTGGTCTCCGTGGCGTCGTCTATGCCGTCCTTTCTCGACGGAGAGCTCTCCAATTCCTCATCGGTCAGATAGAACGTGTCTATTGCCGTGTATATCATCGTCGAAACCCTAACAATCATCCGCACAGAAGAAAATCAACAAAATTGAATCTAAAATCGAATGCTACTGAGATTTCAATACTGAAAACAGAAACTAAGGAGATCAACGAAACTGAACCCTACCGCCTTTTTGAATCCAGAGAGAGAATCAGTGCACCTCTAGTTTTCAGATTATAGTTGGCCGTCTTCGTTTTGTTCGAGTTTCTTTTATTTTTATTTCTTTCGGGTCGGATCTCCGATGTGCACAGCCCACATTACTTTTGTCATTTTTCGTAGCGGCCCATTTAATTTAATGATATTTCAAATAAAGCCCAAGGTGCATAACCACAGTCTTAAGGCGGGGTTTAGGGCCAATTTGGGTTTGGGCTTTTATAGAAATTGGTGAGAGACGATTTTTGTTGGCTAAAACCTGCTTTTCGATTAAGGCCCAATTTGGTGAGACTTAACTTATTTTTAAAGCTGCTTAACAAATTAAGTGTTAAGAACCTAACTTGGGTTGCAGGTTATCCAACAACCATGGAGAGACCGCAATACGAGCATCATACAGTTCATTTCTTTAGTTGGAATAGAAGGATTAATTAGATCATTCTTCTATTCTATAAGTGACCATCATATTACAACAAATGAAAAAGAAAAAGGTCTGCTTTACAATGAAAATCTGCTAAGAAGATTGCTAAGATCTGCTAAGATAACAAAATGTATGACTATTGTACCTGTGCTTGATTGTATCCTTGAACGAACCGCCAATGACAAGCACTCGGCCACAGCCCATAGGCACATTGCAATAATGTTACAAAACGCCAGAAGAAGCATTTGATCTCGCTGAATCTAACGCCACTCTTGGCTACGCCACTCTTGGCTGTTGCTGGCAATTTAAGCACGAGGAATTGCAAGAAGCGGTTATAAAGCCGTTCTCCATTGCTCCAAGAAACATGAAGAAGCAAAGCATACAACATTGACAGGACAGCAATCTACTTTAGCCAGATTTTGTTTTGGTTTTCACATACAACCGTCTTCTTGATAGGGGGAAGATGATCTCAAGAACATTCTGAATGAATCCTTTATCATAAATGTTATTCTTAACCACAACCTCAACATCTTCGAGTGGAGATCTTCGGAATATGGTTCTCCATTTGCTCTCTGGAGGTTTTCTTTCACTAGTGATACCATTGATACTTGCTTTGAGTGCAGCAGAACTCGCTCTTGCTTCATTTAGCTTCCTCTGCCAGCTTACATAGTCTTGCCACTTGAAAGTCTGTTTCAAAATAAGTGCATGTGGTAAGTTCTCATGTTTCGGCCACGAGATATGCAGTTTTATCTCATAAGTTTTCAGAAATGATTATTTTTTGATATATTAGCAGTTCTAAACAACATTATACTATTTCAACTTGTGAATTGAAGTGACTACTTGGGTGCCAACCCGAAGTCACACTATACTAAACTAAATAAGTTAAAATAGTAAAATGTAACATCACCACATTTTAGGAGAATTCTCTGCAGGCAAGCTTTATAATTTCATCAGAAATAGAAAGAGCATATCTCACGGTAGCTGCAACCACTGTTATTTCATGCTTCTTTCCCAAAGATAGTGATTCTGTTTGAGCAATGTAGCCTAATAAACTATCCCCACATCATTAATGTTTACCTCTAAACTCCCCTTTACAATATTAGCAAGGGATGACAAACTAAGTTTATTCAACAAAGTATGACAGAGAACTAAACCTCATTAGTGGTAGTATTTGTGAGACAAAGTTTTGCATGGTAACCAAAGAAACCTGCCAATAACAATGCCACTATTGCAAGAAACATCATCAGAAGTATTTGAGTGTTGTATCCCCCCACCAACCACTGTCAAACATCACAAAAGAATTAAACAAGCAACATGAGGGGGGAAAAAAGGCGCACATTAAAAAAGATTTCATAACTAAATATGCAAAAAGTAGCCATGTACACAATTATGAAAGGCTCAACTATAGAACCCTTTACATTTCCAGATCAATGATTGATGCAAGCCAATTTTTTGCTATTAGAGAGTTCAGACACAACCTATTTAATAAAAGTTATATTTGAAAATTGGTCAAGTCCCAGCAGGCTCTTTCAAGTTCTTTGCCACGTAACACTTCAGATCAGACACCTTCCATCTATTTCTATATCGAGCTTTACGGTCGAGAAAAGCAAAAGTAATGCACATGGACAGGCAGTCTCATCTCCATGTAGAGATAGTGTCTTTAACTATGTTGCACCCAGAACACAGCTAAGAGATAGCTAGAAGTTCGGCAAATCAACTTGACACTGAACAGAAGCAATTTTTTAAAATAATTTTCTTTTTTCTGCATATTCATTACAATAATGTTTTTGAACATGCAGAACACAGGCCAGTAGGGAAAAAAAAAAAAAAAAAAAGGTTACTTGTATTGATTTCGAAATTGATGTTGATTTATTATGACTATGAAATAGGAATGTCTTATGAATAATAACCATAATACCATTGAAAATTCTTGCTTGCCTGAATTACCAAAACAATAAAATTAGCTCACCTGTATAACATGTGGTGATAAACTACCAAAAGAATTTTCTAGACCATAATAAACTGCAATAAAGAAATTAGGAAAAGGAATGTCACTTAGGTATACAAGAAACACAAACATCAACTGTTTAAGTGACTTGAAATGCAAATCAACTCACCAGTTAGAATATCAATAACTCTAAATTCTTTAATTTGTCCAGCAAGAATTAACCCAATGGCAACTGTTCCATATATGCAAAGTAAAGTGTGCCTGAAAAACAAGAAATGCATAACATCAAACAAAAAGAGTGTAGTATATTAATCAGAGCTAAAGTAAAGTTGAAATGGGCAATTAAGTAAATCAAAATTCAAATTCATCGTTTAGCTGACAGATCTGTGCAAATTGTAACACAATAGGTAGGAGATCTCCAGAGTTTGCAGTGAGTTTCAAGAGTGCAAAGGTAAATTAAATATACAAATTTCAACCTCCTAGAAAACCTCTAAAAAATTTCCACTTGTCATTCGTGCCAACTTCGTAATGAAGATTGGGTGGTTACAATTTCAACCAATTATCTAAATTATCAACCTCAAGAAAATGATTTGGGTACCCATCATAACCCAGTATCAACCTCTGCAATTGATTTTCGGGTAGCATAGGCAATGGAGACCACAAAAGGCCACACACAATCACACACTATAGCTGCATGAGATAGAACTTACCACAAAAGAAAAGCCATAAAGTAATGGATGTTTCTCTCGCCTATACAATTATTCTGCAATCAAACCCAATGTTTAATTTACAATAAGCATCATATAGAATGCACAATTTATAGGGAAGGGGAAGACAAGAAGAGGAATAGTTGGAGAATTTCAAACCATCCATCCACAATGATGGTCAAAGCGGGCAACACAGCGACCACATATACTGCAATGCTTAGACCTAGCAGGTCTGAACCACAGAGAAAGAAGAAAACCTTAGAGAGAAATCGCCAAAGCAAAAGTGGGGGAGAGGTGGAGGTAGGACTCACTTTGGAATTTTGCATGTTGAACATTCTTTCTCAGAATATATCACATCGTCATACGGGTAAGCAGAGAGATAAAGTGAAACATTATCAGACTTCACTGTTCCTGGATCGGATAAGCTAGTTAATAGAAACAGCAGAACACCGACGCCAACAGCAAAGAAGCTTGTGTACCTGCAAGAATACCAAATGTCTAGGGAATTCTGTACTAAAAGTGGCAGAGAGAGAGAGAGAGAGAGATTAGAGTGAGGGAGAAGGTAAACAAATTCCTTGATATACCTGTGAACTTCACCTATATAATAGCCAGGAATGTAACTGAAGGAAGATTTTGCAACTAAGTAATAGATTCCTCCAATAATAGCAAGATATATGACCTGCAGTGAAACATAAATCTAATGATTAATCCCGAACCAGAGAGAAAGAGAAAAAATCTTTCATAGACATGTTCAGCATTCAACTACGAACTTCTATAGTTAGCCTTGAAAAAGTTCAAACCACAAACAGACATGCGTGTACTCACTACACTGTTAAATATGATACCTCAAAGTAAGCCCTTTCATCTATCTAAGATCCACCTAGCAGCATAAAACTTCAGCCCGGACTCTGTTACTGCTGAAGGTATAAAGTGTGTATTCTAATATTGACGCAAACTAAAGGCTCAGATGCTAAACTAAATTTCGAAAATGAGCACTCATATGCATTTGGTTCTGTCGCGCATGATTTGACAACAATCCTTCAACACTGGAAACTCAAACCTCGTTTCCTCTGGCTTCTTCTTAAACCTACTATAGCCGCATATCCTCAAAGCAAATAAATTCATTATCATTATCAAAATCCTAAAGCAATAAGCTACCCAACAATTCAAAAAAATTGCAGTGTAAAATAGCATGCTGCAAAATGCACAGGAGTGAAAAACAAAGAAGTCTTAAATTACTGGGAATCCAGAAAACTAAGAGTTGGACCCTTGATTGCAGCCGCAATGAAATCCCCTAACTGATCCTAATCAAGCAATTAGAACCCAATTTGATACCTGTAAAATTGGATTGGGTCGATCACAGCAGAAATACTCGAGGGAGTTGATCGCATTAGTCCCCTTGGCCCCAAAGACGAATCCAACGAACCGCCTGGAAATCAATAACGAATGAAACCTTGAGAAATTAATAAAGAAAAAGCAGTAGAAACAGAGAGGGAGAGATTGAGAGGTACTGGAAGTAATCGTAGATGGCGAAGGTGAGGAAATGGTGGATGCGTTGGATGGGGGTGCCGTGGAAGATGGGCCATTGGCCGCACAGGAAGGAGACTAGGACGAGTAGAGTGACTAAACCATGGCACACCAGAACCCACTGTACGCCCATCTCTTATCTCACAGAGACAGACAGAGATGCAGGCACAGGCCGTTTTTCGTTGTAATCGGGAGTTTGGAATCTCCTACCCGCCTAACTATTCCGCCTCGGATCCAACACTATTACTTATATTTTCCCAAGAAAAATAATTAAAATCTTAGACTTTTTTTTTTTCTTCAAAAAAAATCATAGACTTTTTAAATAAAATAAAGTAAAAGGTTTTTTTTTTATTCAAATAAAGATCATAACTTTTTCACTGGTTTAAAAATAATAATTTGAATCAAGACCAAATTTTTCACTTTTTCACTACTCGTTACGTCTCTCACTCGAATCATACATAAATGATTAGTTTTCTTTTGAATCGTTTGATGCATGAGTTATGAGTAGCAAGAATTTTTTCCCGGAAAAAAAAAAGTAAAAAAAAAAAATAGAAAAGATCACTTGTGCAAAAGTTGCAAAATTGTGACATCAGCCGTGTGTGCTTATTTGGATATGATAAGAGATAGCTTCAGAGCATAACTTGTACCATTCCACAACATGATTGGCTTGATTTCAAGATTGACTATCATCTTCAATCTTCATTACAAATCCTTTTAAATGGAAAATCAAATTTGTCACATTTCACATCCCATATATTTTGTCAAAGAACAGAAAATGTATCAAAGCTTCTTTGAGTATCCACAACAACATTACAACACCCTGGCTGCATTAGATGTCTGCATTGCCTATTGTATTCTCTATGATGTCAATGCAAGATCCTACAGACCTTCCTGCTGCCATCGCCTCTGCGAGTTTAGCTCGTGCTACTTCATGGCGGCGCAAGATTAAGACAGTGTTTAGTACAGACCATCTGACTTGGGAATCGGTTTTCTTCTGTGTGAAGCCTAAGCTTTTGTACAATGAATCCAACTGTTTTTAGATCACACAGCTCCAGTTAGTAATCTCTTGCATTATTTCCTTCATCTTACTTGTAAGACTTGTTGCCAAGTATTGAATCAAGTAACATTAACCTGGTTAATATCAGCAAGGCCACCCTCAGCAAATCCATATAAAAGATACTCAGCAGCAACACCCGCAAGCGCTATGCACGCAAATCTGTTCAGAGTCTAATAAAATGCATTCCCAATTCATGAAATTTTCTCATTTCTAGGGAGGGGAGATGTAATCAGAAATTTTTGAGACGAAGAGTAGAAAACGTACAGATGCTGATACTTTTCCTGCATTAACCTGCATGGAATGCAAACTATTGTAATTTGTAAATCAAGGCCACTTTTCATAGACAAGGGTTTCAGAATGGAAACATCAACAGTTAAACTCCACTCAGAATGGTTTCTCTACTTAATTTCCTGTTTGACACAGAAGCTGTGCTGGATTTAATTTACAGCCCAAAAGAAACTATCCTACTGCACTACTGGCTCTAGTCGAAGTGACTAAATGTATGTCTTATCTCTTTTTTCGTGTTTCTTTTCATCAAATTAGCATTTCAATACGCAATTAGATGAGTCTATGACTGTTATGCTACTTGCCAAATCAGGTGTTGCCAACGAGCGCAGAAAACAATTACAGAACAGGATACCAGGAGGAGGAATTAACACATAAATATTTTAGATTGAGGAAAAGCAGCGTCTAATACGATGCATTCCCCTATTTTAGCATAGGCTTCAAATGGCATACCTCTTCAACAAACTCGAAATCCACAAACGCGGTCCCTGCTTGAACGTTGAGAGATCCTTCCTTCTTGAAAGCTTCCAAGCTAGTAAGTGTATATCCCTTGGGAAGAATACCAAGCAAGTAGGCAATCAAGAAATGGCCAGCTTCATGCTGCATAATTAGATGAACACTTCATTATCATTTCCTCTAAGTTTCATTATAGCAAAACACCCGTGAGAGAGAGATCTTACTTGAATGACCCTATTGTGGTACTTCTGACTAAAGGTGTGGCCAATTGTATCAAGAGCCAAGCTAGTAACTCCACCATTGAAAGATATCTAGAGAATTTGATGACATAATAAGGCACGAAAGTTATTAGTTATTCTTGTTTGCCGTAGTACTTAGACAGTAGGTCAAAGAATGGCAATTGAATTAAGCAAAAATTGAAATATCAAGGCCTACTTGAATTGAATGATATTGATTCTCAGGACACATTAGCATAAGGAACTTACTGCGTCCAGAGTCCACAGAAACAACACTGCTAAAGAAACATAGAAAAGCTGCTGAGGACTAAACCCGAAGACATTCCACGCAGAAACACCCCCAATCACAGAAGCAAGCTGAAGGTTTCTTTCTATGGAACCAAGAGTTACATCTACTGGTGATAGAAGAGATTGTGTTACTATTCCATTTAGCTTTAGCTCATCCAAAGTGTAAAGCCTTTGGGGCACCTACACAATCAATCCATTCACAAAAGGAATCAAATCGTAAACCTTTAAAGAATGGTACAAAATGTATGTGAAATTAACCTGCCTAGCAGCACCAAAGCATCTGAGGCCACCAGGTTTGCCTTGCAAATCTTTAACAAGGGTGAGAGCCGCCCTCTCGTCCCCTTTAGCCAACTCCTTATCCACTTGTTTCAAAACTTGCTGCCTTGAAACACTAACCTCAGAAGATGAGCATAGTATGATTCCAAAACTGGGAAATCTCAGTTGGGGCCTATATGCAGAGCAATGCATCACAGTGCCCATTCAAACAAAATTCACAACACATCACCACACCCTACCAGTACCAACCCATGAAAAAAGAGGAGGGGAAAATGAATGGCTACTAGTTACTGTGAGGTCTTCTGCGCCACACAAAATGAACAGTCAAAAATTATCATCAGAGATCTTATAATTCAGATTCAATTATGTTGTAGCCTATTTAAATAAATAATAATAACAATAATACGAAAAAGGTATTTTAGAATACCTCATTTAAGATGGATGATCAGTGCAGTACTTGATGCCAGTCGAACCCAGGAGCTAGTGGAAGATATTTCTGCAAACAACCACTATGCCACAAGGGGGACCAGCGATGGCTCAGCTTAAACTTTCTATTTGTTTGCTTATATCTATTATCATTTACTATCATATCCAAATTTGTTTGTGTGCTTAGACCCTCTGTGCCATAAAGACTTAATCTAGCAACACTCAGCTGTGATCGATCCAAGAACATCGAAACAAAGAATCAAAGAAGTTACCTATTACTTCACCTAACCAAATGTCTAATCAAATTGTATTTCAGCTTCACCTAACCAAATGTCTAATCAAATTGTATTTCAACTCTATTCATTGAGGATAAGTAGTGCCTTCTTTCTTTCAAATACTTGAGGAAAATCATTTGGGTCAATATCATTGGTCTTCCGCATCATAACTAAACAAGTCCATGTCCCCAAACCAGGCAAGGAAACCACATTCACAACACTTTAGAAATGGACACTAAAATCTTACACATAATGAATTATAAAAAATATGGCCAAATGACTAAAACATGATTCAATTGGGCAAAATACTAACACAACCGTTCATTTATAGCATAAGATTCCAGGTACCAGAGCAAAAAGGTTTACAGAAACCCCTAAAACATGGTGGTATTATACAACTAAGGTTACTAAACATCTGCACAGAAGCAGATAGCACACAGAGAAAGAACCCTAGAACTCCTGAGAAGCAGATCCGATATCGCCCTTGCCTTTCCCAACCTTCTTAGGCAAAAGGGTTTGGTGAATGTTTGGCAAAACTCCTCCATTGGCAATAGTCACAGACCCCAAAAGCTTGCTTAGCTCCTCGTCATTCCTCACTGCAAGTTGGATGTGCCTTGGTACAATACGATTCTTCTTGTTGTCCCTAGCAGCGTTACCAGCAAGCTCCAAAACCTAAAATCCCAAATTCACAAAGAAATCAGATCAAACCCAAAAATTGAAACTTTAAGCAATCAATTTCAAATAAATCAAAACCCTAATACCAAATCAACCTCATTTCACCGATATAAACACATTTCAAATCAATCCATTTGCAACAAACTGATTATAGCAAATCATTAAAATGTTAACCAAATGAAACCCAAACCCCCTATTTGAAAATCCATTAAATTCAAAACAGATACAAAATCCAGATCCCCAAATGCCAAAACCCTAATTTCTCACACCGAGTCCCCACAATCTAAATGAGCAGGTATCTGAGCAAATTAACAAAGAATTAAACTCACCTCAGCAGCCAGGTATTCGAGCACAGCAGAAAGATAGACCGGAGCTCCAGCGCCGACACGCTCGGCATACTTGCCGGACTTGAGGAACCGGGCGATCCTACCGACTGGAAATTGGAGCCCCGCTTTGCTGGACCTGGACACAGACTTGGTGGCCTTTGGTTTGCCTCTGCCTCCCTTGGTCGTCCCGCTTTCCTTTCCACTCATTTTCTGAAATTGGCGGCGAAATCACAGAAATTTAACGAAGAAACCCTAACCCTAACCCTAAAAAGAACCTAGTCTGATTGCTAGTGTGAGAGGAATAGAGAGAGGGCGTTGGATATGCTTGTGATGAATTGGGATGGTAGTGGGGTTCTGATATATAGGACGCGATGCTGTGCGCTGATTGGTCGAGTGGGCAGTCACGCGGATCGCCAACGTGGCACCCACTACTTTGGAATTCGCGGGAAACGAATTTTGGTTTTCCACCGCTTTGAGTTTTTTGTTTAGCGGTTCCTCCTTTTTGTAATAGTTGTTTTGGGCCGGAAATTTTACTTTGGGCTTTCTCTTGTGCTCTTTGGGCTATGTTGTTCGTCTCCAAACTAACATTTTATGGGGTGAAACCCATAGAAAAATGTATGGACTACCTTTCAAACCCCAAAGGTCCAAACCCAAAGGTAGTTCAAATTTTTTGTTTTCTTTTGCATTCTAAAGTTCAAATCACGATAAATTTTTCAATGAAATCATCATAACCGTGACAGTTTTGCCGTGATTTTGATGGGAGAATATAATTTAAACTCTCGATCGAACATTAAATGATGATCTAAGAGGATGAAGAGTGTTGTAAATATTATGGGGTGCTAAATGGTTGTGTTAAGGCTTTCATTTGCCGTGTAAAGTTGCATCATATAAGCATATCGTTAAATAAAATGAAGAAGGAATTTCGAACTCTTAATCAATTTTTAAAAAAGATTGAGAGATAGAGTTTCAAACCCAAAATCTCTTTCACAAAGAAAAGAGAAATACAACTAAATTAAAAGCTTGTTAATGAAATAGTAAAGAGAATATAAATAAGTGTCACTTTTGTAATCCGAGTCTTTAATTTTTATTTTTTTGTTTTATTTCCGAAGCTGGCAAGACACGGGAATTTACGAGAAACCTACGTTAACATGTATAAAATGAAAATCTGCAGAACTTTTGCAATCACATGTAAGACCAATCTTTTCAAGGGAGCTTATAATTTGGCCTCACTATTGTTAAAAGTAAAAGAGAATGTACTGGATCACCCCACCATACAGAACAGTCTGGAATCTTTGAGCTGCAGCATGACATCATTCACATGAAACTGTACAAATTTCACTATACACAATACATCTCCTTTTTTCACTCAACCAGAGTTGATTTGACTATACAACATCCTAGGAGAAAAGGGCCCTAGCCTTGATTGAAAGAGATGGATTCCATTTTTGGTGTCTATTTAACAAGTACTACCAAGATCATGCTTGATTGCTTCTAGTAGTCTCCCATGTGAGAATAGTTGGCTCCCAGAACATAACAAATCTCATGTCCAAAGCCTAATCTATGAAACAACCTAACTTTTGTCAAGACCCACAATAAAAGCAAGCCCATTAAGCCCATAAATACAACGTAAATCAAAGCAGTTACGCCACTCGAATGCAACACGAAATAAACAAATTTTGGTTAAATATAATTGTGTTCGTGTTGTAATTTTGTCAACCTATTGACACAACTCTAAAACAAGTTCATATTTCTGGTCAATTTGGTCTGACATGTTCATGTTTATGACACGATTATACAATGGTGAAACCTTCCGATAGTCGTATAAATTGGTTTAATCATGCGGCGATCAAATATCATGCTCAATATTCAGGCCATCTCCAATTGAGGTTCTATATCAATATTTAGAACTTTTTTTTGTCAAAAACCATCTCCAATTTGTGGGATGGAACCTTGGAAACTCATCTTTGGGTTGCAAAATATTAAGAAATGTTCTATATTTGAAACTTCTTATACAACCGTTGCAAAGTGAAAAGGGAAGGAAGTGTGCCAATATTTTTATGTTTTTTTTTTCAAAGTCAATATTTTTTTGGGCAAAGTAATTTTAACTAGGATCAAAATTATAATTAAATATGAAATAAATTGTTGATTTTAAAATTTTAAATTTTATGAAATAAATTGTTGTGTTCAATATTTAAAATTTGAAAGTATGAAGATGTGATATAATTTTACATTGTGAAATTCTATATATTTTGATATTAAAATATAATAAATATAATTAAATATTTTGAAATTTATAATTTGGAAATTTCCGGTTAGAGATTGTCAAATTATAAAAACTCACTTTTGGATGAATCGTGACTAACATGATTGTATTTTTTAAAATAGAACCTTGTTTTGGAACTTCTAATTGGAGATGGCCTCACTTGACGTACTAAATAATCGTGTGATGTCCATGCTGATCTCATTTGTGTTTTAAAAGGATCCTTAACACGATACGAACACGACACAGTAGCATGAATTGGTAACACTGTTGAGAGAGTCGGAAAGAGATGGGGAGGACCAGAATTCCAGAAAGAACAAGGTGTCAAAAGGACTAAAGGAGAGCCGAAGAAGTAGAAAAGAACAAAAGTGATAGGGAGAAAAAGGAAGGAGGTTGGGTGTTGAAACCTTGGCCATACATACACATACAAGTAAAGAAAGAAACAACAAGATGACCTAACCCTAATTAAATGTTTTAAGGGCAATTATTTTTCAATTTCTTTTGCAGTTGGAAGGAGAAATGATAACCCACAAGAGTCCAAAAACTGTTCCTAATTGTTGACCTTACACTTACAACAATGCTTCCAAGCCCACTGGGTTGCAATAATAACAGTGAAAGTAGACATTGATAGTGAAGTTCAAAGACAGTGACTACTGACTTGAGAGAACCAGATGCTAAGTGCTTGTTCTTGCTTCATGGCTACAGTGTACCACTTCACTGTATACTCTGTACGCAATAGGCTAATAGCTTCCCTACTTCTTCGAAAGCAATCACATTGTAGAGGACACAGTAGTTGAAGCAAATAATTGACCCTAGTAACCCATCTTAATTCATGAACTTTTTCGTTCTAAGTTTAAGTATAGTTTCTTTGATGCATTTCATCGAACACTTTATGTGCATTAATTTCTTTCCGCTCTTTCTACCTCTACCTCATCACCCAACACCCCTTTACATGCACCCTGCAGATGATGACAAAACAAAACTTATCAACCTTATCGACTTTAATTGAAAGATGGGGGTTGGGCAAAAGTTAGGTTTAATTTTGCAAAAGAAACACATACATGTGTGCTGGTTTTCTGACATGAGAAACACAATGAAAGTTAAACGAAACCGTCTCTGTAAAAGGAAAGGAGGGCACATGTATATTGCTCACATTCTTCAAAGCAGTGGCAATTGGATTAGTTGAATATGCATATGCCAATGTCTCATCCATTCCTAACCATATGTTAGGTTTTGGGAGCTTCTTCCATTGACATCTACTCATCTATGAAATGCTTCATGCCCAACTATTAGTGTAATGTTCTCTTATTATTACCCTGGTCAAAAATTATTTCATGTGAAAAACGAAACAAATACGATAAAACTAAAGAAATATGTGATCATACCGATAGTCTTGAATTTCATAAAAATTTCAAACTTATGCTTGTTTAGACGAAATACTATCAAAATATGCAAGCTCTAACAAAATTCTTGTGTTGCACCCTTTTTTTATATTCAAAACTCAACAAGAGAAATAGTGGAATAAGGATAGCATGGAGATTGGTCCATTACATTCAAGTCATGAAAACATGTATTTTGCTTTCAATAAAAAGTAGATTTAGATAAGCTTAGCTTGTTATAGACTTAATGACAATGACTAATTATGAAAGTGAAACCTTTGCTTGTCGAAATGGAATTTCGAAGGGGGAAGAAGTATAAAGAGTAGTTTTGGTGTACTGTTGAACTGTTTAAGCACAGTCACATGCAACTGTATTGTATGCTCTTAAAAAGCAATTTTCTTTTTCTGTTTACATTATAAATCAATTACTTTTCTCATGAGTGATTGCCAATTATATTGTTCTTTTATTCTCCAATATTTAGTAGCTAACTCTAAATTTAGCACCGGTTAAGAGAACTCTTGGCCCACATTCTGTGTTCCTTAGGATTCAAATTTTCTACATAGTGAAAAAACCCTAAAGTTACACATCAAATAGGGATGGCAAAAATTCCCACCGGGTAGGGTACCCATCGGGTATTCGATCCTAACGGAGATAAATTCGGGGGATATCGGGTAACGGGGACGGGGATCCTCAGTATTCGATTTCTGAAATCAAGTACGGGGCGGGGATGATATTTTGATCCCCATCCCCATCATCACCCAATAAGAATTATTTAGAAAATAATAATAATAAATATTTATGTAAACTTTTTTGTTGGTTCGAATTAGTAAATTGTGAAATTCTATTCACCAGCCAATTGTTGACTTTTTTTTTCCAATACATAAACTTTTATTTACTTTTGCTGTTCGTTTTAAGTGAGACTTGTATTTATTTATTTTGATTGAAATTACGAACTTATATTATTTTGATGTTTTGATTTTAACGTCATATTTTTTAAACCTCTAAGAATTTTTATATAATAAATTTGTAATATTTGTTAACGGAGATCAGGGCGGGTATGGGGACCTAATCCCCAACGGGGATAGGGACGGGGACGGGGACGGAGACGGGGAATCCCCATTATCTTATTATGGGGTTTGGGGCGGGGCGGGGCGGGGCGGGGCGGGGCGGGGATGGGGACAGAAAATGACTTCGGGGACGGGGATGATATTTTAATCCTCGTACCCTACCCGCCTCATTGCCATCCCTAATCAAATACCCTATTCGAATTATGCATTTTGTGTAAAAACTAACAAGTAGATATCTAGAATGGATTGAGATTTTAATCAATTAAACACGTGGTTTCAAGGATCAATCGATCCAGTAGTAAAATGGACTGACACATCTTTTAGGAGAGTTAACAAACATGTGGAGAGTTTTTATTTTTATTTTTTTTGAATAAATAGAGAGCTTTTATTTGAATTACGTAATCTACTACATTTCTTCTATTTTTTCACCAAATCTAACAATCGAAAGATGCAAAACATTTTGGCACATACTATAGAATGATGTACAATATCGAGAGAGCATCGGATACACCAAATAATGGTAATATCTCCTCACACTAATAATGACAGTGGTGTAAATAAAGGCCAACACCAAGGACAAAACGGAGACTTTGGTACCGCCAAAAGTTGGTACTTTGTGCTCGGACGGACTTGGTTTGTCCTCACGTGCCCTTCCTTCCACCACACGCCCTGAAAGCTTTTATTGCCCCATCCATCCAAAAATTTATTATTCATAATTAGTGCCCAAAATTAGAAACCAAAACATATTTAATTAGCGAAATTTAATTTCTTTTGGATAGGTGGGCTCCACTAACCGTGTTTCTTTCGGCCGCTCACTTTGTCCCTTTCCCCTCTCACTCCCCGTGCACGATAGTGTAGAACATAGCTTATTTGCTAAAGTGCGCAGCCAGCTTATCCTTCGCCCCCTCCACACATACACCCTCTTTCCATTGCTCTGTTTTATTGTAGTGAGAGCCCTTTTTATCAAATTTTATCACACGAGGTTAGCGAAAGAAACCCCTGGATATTAGGGGTTGTGGGTTTTTGTCTGGGACCAATGGGTTAAGAAAGTACGATCCTTTGGGAGATTCAAGGTTAAATGCTCGTTCCTCTGGTTGGTTGGGTTTATTTCGCTCCTGGGTTTTGAATAACTGACCCTTTTCTGAACTGGGTTTTGCTCCCAGAGGATCTAAGATACTACTGTGATTCTCTGTTTGGCTAACGTCGTTGTGTGTGTTCAAGTCATTGGTTTTCATGGCGGACAGTGATGAAGTCAACCTTAGTGAATCGAAGGTAAACCATTTTTCTTTGACTTTGTTCTCTTTGTGGTGACTAAATTGATGAGCTTGCTTTGCATTTTGGGTGTTTCTTTGTTTGGCTTGGTGGGTTGTTTGTGATATCAAGTTTGAGCTTGGGATGTTGTTCTTGTTTTGAGTCACGTTTTGGACCAGTTTTTCTTTAGATTTTGACATGGATGTGGTATTACTTGTTTGACTTCATCAAAGTTTGTGCTTAGACTAGTGATTTGGTTGATGGGTTTGGTAATCAAAAGAGGGTTAAGTGATAGATTTAGAGTTGTGGTTTTGTCATTGGGAGGCTGATTTTGGCTTCAGCTTCAAGAAGCTTGATAAATATGCTAATGGGGTTTAGGTTTGTATAGCCAACTCCACTGCTTTCTGGGAAATGTTTCCGAGGATTTTGACTCTATTTGTGTTTTCTTTTGGATAACTGGTGTACAATGCTGCAGATCATAGCAAAATGCTTTGTTTCCATTCATAACTTATGTGGTATTAGTTGCAGTTCTTGATTTTTGGTCATATCTATCCTGTTCCATTGGAATATGAAATGAACACATGTGTTTCTGGTATCTTGTGCTCTTTACAGACTGTGGTTCCATTGAACACTTGGGTCCTGATCTCCAACTTCAAGTTGTCCTACAACCTTCTTCGTCGCCCTGACGGGACTTTTAACCGCCACTTGGCAGAATTCCTTGACCGGAAAGTGCCAGCCAATGTAAAGCCAGTTGATGGGGTTTTCTCATTTGATGTCATCATTGACCAGGGAACTAGCTTACTGACTCGAATCTATCAACCCGCCAGTGCTGAAGTACCTCCGCCGAATATTCTTGATCTTGAGAAGCCTGTGGGGAATGAGGTTCTTCCTGTCATAATTTTCTTCCATGGTGGAAGCTTTGCACACTCCTCTGCAAACAGTGGCATATATGACATTCTCTGCCGCAGACTAGTTGGCATTTGCAAGGCTGTAGTGATCTCAGTGAATTATCGTCGAGCACCTGAACACCGATTTCCATGTGCCTATGATGATGGATGGGCAGCCCTGCAGTGGGTGAACTCCCGATCCTGGCTTAAAAGTACAAAGGACTCGAAAGTTCACATATATCTGGCTGGTGATAGCTCTGGTGGGAACATTGTGCACAATGTTGCTTTAAGAGCTGTGGAATCTGGAATTGATGTGATGGGAAACATGCTGCTCAACCCAATGTTTGGTGGGCAAGAGAGAACTGATTCCGAGAAGCTTTTAGATGGAAAATACTTTGTCACTATCCAAGACCGAGACTGGTATTGGAGAGCTTTTCTTCCTGAAGGAGAAGATAGAGACCATCCTGCATGTAATCCATTTGGTCCGAGGGGTAAAAGCCTTGAAGATATCAAGTTCCCAAAGAGCCTTGTTGTGGTGGCTGGTTTGGATCTTGTTCAGGACTGGCAACTAGCTTATGCTAAAGGACTCGAGAAGGCTGGCAAGGACGTCAAACTTCTATATCTCAAGAAGGCCACGATTGGTTTCTACTTGTTGCCAAATAATGACCATTTCTACACCGTAATGGATGAGATAAGTAACTTTGTGAGTTCCGATTGTTAATAGGATTGACTTAATCAACATGCCACGCAATATATAACCTACGCTTGACATTGTGCCCTCGGTAAAGAAGGGTTTGTTTGCAGTTTGTAAGATTGTGTAGCTATAGTATTTACTGTTGTATTGATAATTGTGGTACTAAGATCCTGCTGGCTTCTGGTTCTTGGTCTGAGGAGGGTTAGGCAAAAGGTATGTGTGGATCAGCATCTTTTGTTCTGGTGGACATCGAAATTTCTGCAAATTCAGGGTTTTGGTTCGATAAAGCTTTGCAGACAGCAGGATCTACTTAACTAAGTTCAGCAGTCCCACCAATTTGGAGATTTCACATTCCGACTTCTGGTCACTATGAATAGGAAGGTACAATATTGCTGGGTTAACATCTGGTGGATGATCAATGAGTCGGTGACTGGCTAATGTAATATATTATAGCTAATTTGAGAACATGGATGGAAAAGCTTAAAGCTTCCATGGTATTATGATGTTGTATTGTTTATACTTATGTTCTAGATTATCTATATGAAATGTGTGTATTGGCTGTTGCCATTGTAATGAATATTATCCGTTATTCATGTGTTATTGATTGATTACATTAGTTTCTAATGTCTAGCCCTTGAGAAAAGCTTGAATTATTGCTTCCTTATAATCTTGGATGATGATTGGATTATAAGTCTGAAACAGATTGATAGTGCAGGGTTTATTCAAGCTTTACTGCTTGAAATCTTTGGATGTTTTTGCTCAAGTCTTTGTAGAGATTGAAATGTGACGTATATCTCATACATCTGCGTAACCATATGTAAAAGGTGGATGGTGGAGTTGGAATATGTAGAAGAACAGGTGGTGACTTATGTTTGGCATAAAGGGCAAAGCAAAGAAAAAAGAACAAGTGACTAAAGGACAAACTTTACAAGCACTGAAGGAGTAATGGAGTAATATATGAGTAATATGACCACAAAACACACACGAGTATGATCTAATAGGACGCATCTGGTCATCTCCATAAGCATATATGCTTTTGAAATGAAATAGGGTATAATGTGGACTCAGGATGTGTTATTTTTGGACCTTCAAAAAAGTTTTCTTTCTCGAACAAATTAGGTTGTATGTCTGTCTCTCTACACAAACAAAAGTTCGAGACTAAATGATTTCATGTTGTCATAAGAGGCAACCGGGATGAGAATCATAATAGGTGACCGGGATGAGAATTTCAACCGGATTTAACTCCCAATTTTTTTAATGAAACTGAACTAATGTATCCCTAATTGTCTACATTGCTAAATGATTGAAATGTGTTAGGTCATTTGCCACCGATCGAGACCGAGTTAGGTCATCCTTGTCAGTTCATGAAAGTAACCTTGTTCTTTCTTTCTTTTTCTACACGAGTGAGTAACTTGGATCTTGGAAGTTGATGGTGGAAATGCAAAAATTGGCTTGTTTCTAAAGGAAAAGTGCCATATTTTAGTGGTGGTTGGCATTTGGGATACCTTCATTTTCTTTATTTGTTTTTTATAGGGACCACTTTAGAATCAAAACAAAGGGGTCTAATCTAATCTGGGGTAGTGCCTTTCACAATGATATTAAAAAAAAATCTAGTACAATGGTAAGCAACAGCTAAGCTTCTGAAAAGGACATGACAAAGCATTGTCTAATTAAATTCTTTTAATTAAAAATGTACAATAAGACCTGTAATTAGTATAATTAATGAAAGAGAAACAACAATTGGATTTATTTAAATAAATGATAGCTAATTAAAAAGCCTCAGGGATGAGGAAAAAAAAAACAAACTAAAAGTGGTACAAGGACTATCATATTTTGTCAAATCTGGTAGTTTATTATAGATGAGGTTTGCGCAATCGTCACCCACTATGAGTTTGATTGATATCAATGGTTACAAGTCTAATGCTTACATTACATAAGCAAAATCTTAAGCCTCTAGATTACATGATTCTGTATAACTAAAAAAAAAAAGATTACATGATTCTGTAGAAATATTTTCACCACATGAATCATATATAGCCTACATGATATGGCACTTACAATGAAACAGTGTTATTAATTGATTATGAACGCACTCATTCTGCGAGTGTATGAAAATAATAAAATACTTGGACCAAAGAAAAAGAAAATACTAAGATCTAGTGCAAAATAATTGTCCGGAAGTGTGAATAACAATTCCCTTCAAATAAATCTTAGTGTAAAGTTGATAGGTTAATAGACAAACCATATACCACAAACAAAAAGAAAGAAAGAAAAAAGAAACAGGGTAACTAGACAAGAAGGCCAACTGAGTGTGGGTCTGGGCAACTTGGGAACACCACAGTCCACAGATTAGAAAGGCTTGGGCCAAGTAGTTTCATTAATCAAATAGCCAAACTTGACCTAAACAAGAAATTCCAGAAACAAGATTCTGAGATCAAGTTCAAAGCTGCTGTTCATATGTTGCCTATATTACAACTTACAGCTGTATGTATTTCAAAGAGTTCTCAATTGATATTTTATTGATTTATACTCCCCAAGAGACAAATTTTCCTCACTATTTATTCTTGATTTGAATTTGTCTCATTCCATGCAGCACTGAATGATGTTAAGCATACTGACCCCGAAAAAATAAATGATGATCAGAGAGACAACAGTAGACAATCTTAGAGACCCATAAAGGCATAAACAACACCAAAAAAATTAAGCCAAAACTTAACCCATGCAGAATGACAGATTATTGCAAAAAAAAAAAACATTAGAAAGTAAGCTAAGCTTGTAAGAGAAATGCACATTTATTATCTAGATTAGAGTTCAAAAGGACAAACTTGATATCCATGGTGTCGTCAAGTAGACCTTGAATAAGAAAGCAAGGTAGTTGTTAAAACAAAATTGACTGACCAAGTGAGCCACTCAGCGACCTTTAGTAGCATATGCAACAGATGCTGCAGCAATGATGGTTGTTGCCGAGGACACCAAAGTCCAGAAACTCTTCCTCTTCTGTGCCTTAGCCGCGGAGCGCAGAGACTCGAGTTGTTGCTTCAAGTCTTCAACCATCTTCTCATTGCTTCTGAAAGCACTCTGTATGGCATCCAACTCCGCCACATATGGCTGAACTTCTTCTCCAAGCTTCTTCTCCTTGATAACCACTTCCTTCTTCCCTTCAGATTGAGAAGCTAGGAATGCTGCAGTGTTCTTCAGCATAGTCAATGCTTGCTTCGAGCACCTCCCTGCCGATTCAAATTTAACCTTCCAATCATGAACTTCCCTCTGAGCATCAGAAAGACTCTTCTGTGCCATATCCTTTTCCTTTACCAATGATTCCAAGCGGCTCTCTATCACTTTATTCTTCTCAGTAATGTTATCCCGCTCACTCCTCAGTTTTCCCAACAATTGCTCAATTTCTTTAACCTTCTTCTCCCTTTCGGAAACAGTCAGCTTCAAATCTTCCACTATCCTTTTCTGCTCAGCCAAACTCTTCTGAGCCTCAGCCCTCTCTAGCTTAACATGCTCAACAGCATCTCTACATTGACTAACTTCAGACACCAATTGTGCATTCTTCTCTTCTTGCTCATTGCATGAATTTCGCAGTGTAATTATAACATCCCTTTGCTCACCCACTTGTCTACTCAGCTCAGCAATTTCACCATCTTGATTTTCCTTTGCCTCCTCAATCTCAATTATCTTTTGACTGATTTCCTTGATTCCCTGCTCCTTGTTCTCCAATTCCTCAGTGACCGTTACCAAAATTGCCTTCTGTGATTTCACTTCCTCATTTAACCTCTCAACACTATCCTCCTTCTCCTTCTTCTCTTCCACCAAGGCCTTAATCTCCCTCTCCATGTCCTTTTCCTTGGCCATAGCCTCACCAACACTCTCCTCCAGCTCCAAAACCTTCTTGTGCAACACTTCCTTCTCTTTCCTCAAATTCAATCCCACCTTATTCAATTGCCCCACTTCTTTCTGCAACTGAGAAACCCTCACTTCTTGCCCAATTTTTTCCTTATCAATCTCATTCTTCTCTCTCACAATCCTTCCAATCTCCCTCTTCAAATCCTCAATCACACTTTCCAACTCAGCATGCTTCCTCTCAGCCAAATCTTTCTCTCTCATCACTGCCTCAACCACTCCCTCCTTCTCAGCCTTTTCCTGCACTAACCCTTGACATTGCAATTTCAGCTTCTCAACTTCATCCTCAATAGACCTCTCTCTTTTCTCCATCTCCACCACTTTCAACCTCAACCCATTTGCCTCCACAGCAAGACCATCGAAATCGCTCTTCACCACATCTCTCTCCAAACAGACCCGGCTCAGCTTTCCCTTCTCGTTTTCAAGGCTACCCACAAGCCCATTCACTTCCCTCTTCAAAATCTCAACCTCAGCCTCTCTCTCGCTCTTGACCCTCTCAATCTCAGCCTTCTCTTTCACCATTTCACGCATCTGGGCCACCACGAAAACACAGAAAACACTCTTCTCCAACTCAAGACCAAAATTTTCCTCACTCTTCCCACTCAACTCACTCTCCAGCAGCTTCTTCTCTGCACCAAACTTACTCAGCTCAGATTCCAAACCCGTCTTGGCCTGCATCAAGGTCTCGACCTGTTGCCTCCGCTCGATGGTCTCCTTGAGGAGCAGAGAGTTGAGCGACTTGAGGTTCCGGACCTTCTCCGAAGGGTCGTCCATGGCGGTGGTGGGTTTCTGGTTCTGGTTCTGGGTCTGGGACTGCTGAGCTACTTCTTCTTCTTGTTTGGTGGTGTCTTTGGCTTGGTGGGTCATTTTCTTTTTGGCCATTTTGCGACAATTGGGAAATGTGGAACTGGGGATTTTGAGGATTGAGGATTAGGGTTTTTGCTAGGGTTTTTATGGCGGAAAATGTGGGGTGGGGAATTAATTGGAAGATATATAAATGAAGCGATAGGGATTCCCTTTATTTATGAGAATTGAGAAGAGAGTCGTTTTGAATTTGGGGGGATGGATTCGGTTTCAAAATTTGGGGCCCAGCATCTTCCTGGCCCAGAGAAGATTGAGGTTGTTTTTGAGATTTTGATCATGTGCTACTACTGTACTAGGAAATTGAGATTGTCTGGTTTCTATTTTTGTTTCTTTTGATTTTTTAGATTTTGGAACAGTACCTTACGGCCCAATTTGTCCACGTGGGTACTTTTAAATGGGACGATATCATCTTTCTTTTAATTTCTTTATTTATGGGCCGAAATTAGTTGAATTTGTTTAGATAACACGTCTGATTCATCAATCAAAACCGAATCAATACCTCTTGTTATATAGTGAAACACTGAAAATACTACCACACTTCTTGAAACGCTAGAGTAATATTATTTTCTTAAGCAAAAAGTTTGGTTCTTAGTTCGTATGTAGCCTCTAAATTTGTACATGTTGAATACAAAATTAGTAATAGTAAAATGAAGGGAAAGGAAAAACAATAAGAGGTTATCAAATTGAGTCATGTTTAGGGAATCATGAAATTTGACTTAAATTTAAATATATCACATTTTGTCGCATCACATTTAAATTACATGAAATTACAATGCGACACGTGTAGTATTTGAATTTTGAACAATTCTAAAACAATATTAAAACAATATTTACACGGCACATCTAGTGGCACTTCAGTAATTAAAATGTGGTATAAAAAGATGTGATTGGCTGAGATGTGTAAACTAATATTATTCCGTCCACACTCATACGTTAACGAGTCTAGATTCAATAGCATCATTGCCTTCCAAATTTTCTCATGATTCTTTCCCCCTATAAGAATATGTTATATATTCTTACCGTTCGGTTATCTTTTTGACTTATATAGATTTCAAAATCATAATGTTCATTGTATCTTCTTCTTCTTCTCATTAATGTAGGCTAAAACTCACATCCATTATTTTAAAACCACTCCATCAAAATAAACCCTCAAAGCTTCAGAACAATAAGGGATACAGAAGATTGAATTTCTTCTCTAGCTAAATTTTGGATAACACAGAGATAGAGTAGAGGTACGTAGCACTAACAATGATGCTGGGATTTAGAGTCCTTTTCCTTTGGATGATAAGCAGTGCACTATTTGGAGTACTAGTTGTGGTAACTTTAAAGCTAAACCATGTCGAAGCAGCTCAGCCTCACCGCATTCTTGTAGACACCGACGTCGATACAGATGATGTTCTTGCTCTTCTTTATCTTTTGAAGCAAAATAGGACGGAATTCGATTTACAGGTTAATTTTCTTATCTATCTTTCTCCCTTTTTATTTCAATGGAGGGAGAGCTAGTGTAACTGAAGAAGTTGTTGGTGCAACTGCAGGCCATTACTATTAACTCAAATGGATGGAGCGATGCAGGGCACGCTGTGAATTACGTCTACGACATCCTTTCGATGATGGATCGAGACGACATTGCTGTTGGTGTCGGAGGTGAAGGTGGCATCTTGCCTAATGGTACCTTCCTTCCAAATGTTGGGGGCTATCACCCTATTATTGACCAGGTCTGGGTCTCTTGACCACTTCAGAATATATATGTATCAACAAATGCTAGCATATATACCAAACGACCTGCGTTTTAATTACTTGCAGGGCACGTCAACAGCCGGTGGTTGCAGATATAGACAAGCAATTCCACCAGGAAAATATGGCCGTCTATACATAAATACAAACTATGGTATACGCAAGGCTTTACTCCCTCAGGTACTAATAGTTCAGAAAAGTCTCAAGTACATATAATGTATCGATACATTAATAGTAGACTCGTAGAGTAAACCAGCTCTCTACGGTAGACTAGCTACGGAGCCGGACTACCACTACATGAGTTGGTCTACGTACTATTGATGTAGCATTATCATTTTTTTTGGTTGTAGCTATATATATGGCCTGTTTATGAATGAAAAAATAACAGGGTGGGAGAAAATATGTTCCTGTAGAACAAGCTTCAGCTCAACAAGTGATGAAAGATGCAATATCTGCAGGTTCCATCAGTGTGTTTGTTCTAGGTACACACACAAATTTAGCCATTTTTCTCATGACTTATCCTCACCTTAAGAAAAATATTGAGCACATATATGTCATGGGAGGCGCTATTGAACCCGGCATTGGTAACTTGTTTCCCCAAGACTCCAATCCATATGCAGAGTTCAATTTCTTCGGAGACCCTTTTGCTGCATACACAGTAAGTAATCAATTAATTAGATACTTGCGTTTTAAAAAAAAAAATTACTGATAACTTATTCTAATGGAACTACTTTGATTGAAAAACAGGTATTGCATTCTGGCATTCCAGTCACACTCATTCCTCTTGATGCAACAAGAACGATTCCTGTAAACGAGGATTTCTTCTCGTCATTTGAACAGAAACAAGATACATTTGAGGCACACTATAGCTTCCAGACCTTGAAAATGGTTCGTGATACATGGCCTAACAATCAGTTTCATAAGGACTATTGCTTTTGGGATTCTTTTATGGTTGGTGTCGCGTTATCTCAAATGCGCAATTTAGAGAGATCTGATCAAGGTCATGGAGGAGAAAATGAATTTGCTGAAATGGAATATATGAACATCTCAGTGATTACATCAAATACACCTTATGGAACTTCAGATGGCTCAAATCCTCTCATAAGTAGACGTTCGATTCCAAAGTCCAATGTACAGAAGAATGGAGTGCATAGTGGTCATGTTCAGCTGGGAATGCAAGACCCATTTTGCATTGTTAAGGGTAGCAAAGGAAAATGTCAGGTATAATAGCACACTATCTTTGTCATGCATTATCAAATGCTTGATGACTCTAGTCTATCTAGACCTTAAGAATGTATCAAGTACTAATTGAATTTTAGGCAATGCTAACATGCAGGATGGTTACACTAAGAAGGCAACTGGTCCGGAAACAGTGCGTGTTCTTGTTGCAACAGAAGCTAAACCGAATTTTGACATTGACAAGAACATGCTTACCAAAGAATTTTATAAAAGCTTCTTGGATGTAAGCTCCTTCAGAATTATATGACTGACATACAGAAGTGATTTATGTTCTTTTCTTGTGATAACTTTAATTATTTTCAAATGCAGGTTATAAATCGACCTAATAAGCAAAATGCACAATTTAGAAACACTAGAGCAGCACTGTTTTCACCCTATGAGTATGAAAGAGTAGTTCGAAAACAACAACCAGATTTTGGAAAGAAATCAATGGGAAAACCCGTAGTTTTTGATATGGATATGAGTGCTGGGGACTTTCTAGCTCTTTTATATCTCCTAAAATTACCTGTGGAACTTATCAACCTCAGGGGAATACTAGTTAGTCCAAATGGTTGGGCAACTGCTGCAAGCATAGAAATTGTATATGACCTACTGCATATGATGGGGCGCGACGATATTCAAGTTGGTCTTGGAAATGTATTTGCAGTTGGCCAGTCTTATTCATCTATAACTTTCCCTTCTCTTGGAGACTGCAGCTACTCCAAGTCCATTCCTCATGGCAGCGGTGGCTCCTTGGACTCAGATACACTCTTTGGATTTGCACGTGACTTGCCTCGTAGTCCTAGAAGGTAGCACAACATTGTCAACATCTTAAAAGAGTACACATCTGGTTACTGTGACATGTTACATTGTTACATTTTATGCGTATGTTTCAGATACAAACCAGAAATTAGTGGAAGCCCTGGATTTGGACAGCCGACTGCACTAGATGTTTGGAAGTCCATCGTAAAATCACTGCATCCAGGATCCAAGATTACTTTGTTGGCCAACGGACCGTTGACAAATATAGCCGAAATCCTTCTTTCTGAGAACAACACAGACTCAGTGGTCCAGGTGATTACTTTTGGAACTTGCTTGTACAGGAAGCAAAAGGAACTTGTTTTTTCATTAACTGATTGATGCAAATTTAAACTCAACTGAGTGATATTGATTTTTCTTGCAGGAAGTTTATATTGTTGGGGGACACATTGGGCACAAAAATGATAATGAGAAAGGGAATGTATTCACTGTTCCTTCAAATGAATATGCAGAGTTCAACATGTTTCTTGATCCTTTGGCTGCGAAAGCAGTTTTCGATTCCACACTGAACATAACACTGATTCCATTGAGAATCCAAAAGCAAGTCGGTTCCTCCCAGAACATTCTTAATACATTGCAGCTGCAGCTAACAGATAGTCATAGGAGGACTCCTGAAGCTGTATTTTCCCACAATCTAATTTCTAAGCTATGGCAACTGAAACAAAATCATCACAGCTACCATCACATGGTAATCTTCCATTCAATTGTCCTAGCTAATTTTGATTCTTCAACTATATGCAAGAACTAACTTCTTCTTTTTTCCCTTTATTTCTTTTCACAGGACACATTTTTGGGAGAAATACTTGGTGCTGTGACTTTGGCTGGAAATGGAACTCAGTTTCAATTGAACCAAACCTTTAAGTTTATGCCCCTCAAGGTCGTGGCTGAAGGAGACGAATCAGTAATCGGGCAGATGCTCATTGATGACCAAAAAAAAGCAAAAATGGTGAAGATACTATGCAGTGTAAATCAAAATGCATATTATGAACAATTTGCTAATGTATTAGGTCACATGTGAGCAACAACGGTTTCATTAAACGATATCGGGGGATGGAGAATTCGAACATATTATATCACTCTCATTTCTCATCCATTCATTAGTTTTCCCTTATTTGGAGATTCCTTGTTAGGCCTAGACAAGAATCATATTGGTTGGTTCAACTGATATGGTCTCTTTATTATATTCTAAACACAAGGCAAGGAAAATCATATACAGAAGCATGAAATGGTCATACATAGAAGATACTTTGGGATTTAGCAGGATTAAATAATTACAGCATTCATGTATAAGTTTGTATAAATTAAATTAAATTAAATTACCTCCAGACTGGCCAGTATAAAATACTTGATATGTAACTTGACTTTAATTATATACATCTGTTCATAGTTTCATACATTGAATATATGTGTGATACAGAACATGGGAATAATGCTGACTTAATTTAGAATTATTACTGTCCATTTAACTGATTCTATGACTCATAGCATGCTAATTAATTAATAATACAACCCATGGTTGGTGGGTTTTAATATATTTGGCTAAACTGGATAGTCCTCAATGCTGCACTGCATATTGTTCACTTGGACTTAAAACTCATTGACCCAAATGTTGGAATATTCAGTCCTGCATAAACTTTCGAATCTCGAACTTTGGTGAGAATAGGTACTAGAAGCTATTAATGCAATTGATTTTGATAACAATTTGTGCCAATTTAGATGGAGGCTTATGGTAAATTGGTTATGTTCAAATTAGCAGCAGATGCTCTGCACAACAAAGGAGTTTTTGGTTTATACCATAAGCAAATGAAACTACCAATTTCATCTTACTGATGAAAACTGAAAAGCAAAAGATTTTCGTTACGATAAAATCTAGACCATAAATTTTCACAACCACACCAGAAGTACTCTTGCCCAAGTGCATTGCTTCTCTGCCATCTAAATTATCTAATTAACATGAATTACCATGTATGGGACCATTGGTATGCCAGGACTCCATTTCCTTATTGGAGGATTTGGAATCCTGAATGCCTAACAGCTTCCATAAAATCTATAGTTAGGGCCGCTTGGCGGTGCTTCTATAGGAAGTGCTTTTGTTCAGTAGCACTTCTGGTGGAAGTGCTTTTGTAAAAAGCACATAAATTTTTGTTTAAAATACACTTGGAAGCCCTTCATGAGGAAGCAATGTTTGCAAATGCCTAATTATAGATGAAAAGTGTGTCTGTGAATTATTGCTGTATGTCATTTCCAAGGCTATTTGGTTTTTTGGGGTTTAGAAATTTAAAACACAGAAATATCACTTACATATAGGAAACTTCTGATCATAGAATTAAGAGGTAGAAATCATTTCTGGTTCTTTGAGCCCCCAAGAAACTTGGATGCCCAACCAAATAGGGAGACAAAGAAAACAAGAAGTACATTACACTCGAACCACTCTTCAAATCTAGCTACAAACTCTGTGATCTTGTTGCTGATGATAACTTCAGTGGATCATCTCACCATTCTTCACTACCTTGGAATGATACCGCCGGCAGCCAAAATCTGTTGCTCCAGCTAAAATTTGAACAAGTAGAACATTAATCAAGGCTTTGAGACCAAGATCTAGCAAAGAGGCTAAAGCTTGTTGGTTATGAAACAACTTCTAAAACATACCTTGAAAAGAGTTTCGAGTTTATTTTTCACAATGGCATATTCATGCTTCACTAGCTGGAGAGATTTTAGGCACCTGCACCAGTAATTTTGACAATGTATTACTGTTTTGAATAGGAACAATTTCAAAAATATAGCGGTGAAAGACGAATGTCACTCACCCTTCAATGTTCTGCTCCTCACCGTAGTTACGAAATGCAATGCAGACTCTTTGAACCCTCTGAGCACCAATGCTACATACATTCCAAGAACACATTTCTTCATCAAATTCAATGCAAGAAACACAGAATAGAGGAAGCTACAAAAAGTTTTTTTTTTTTTTTTTTTTTTCAATTTATATAATTAGCTGAGATAATAACTACATACAAAATTAGACCATCTTCAACTTTTTTTAGAATAATCATCAACAAAAGCATCTGAAAGTATGAAAGATTTGCTGATATGACACATATGTTTGATGATAAACCCTCCAAGTTAAAAGAAAATGTCAGATACTTTCAAGTACAATTCCATTACATTAATTAGAGGCATGAGACATTATTTAAAGAAATGATCTTTATTGAGGGAAAAATAGAGAGAACCAGCAAACTACCTGGAGCTGCTACCCTTCAACTGATGAACATTGGCACCCACCTTTTTAAAGTCAACACCCTGCTGATTTCTGTACCAAAAAGAAAATCAAAATTAAAGTAAATAAATTAAAACTACAAGAGGCCATGATGGTAGAATTCATGATGAGAATTCAAGCTTTGATTCTTACAGAGTTTTGGTCAGGTCATTGAGAAGCCTTTCAGAATCTTCAAAGAAGAGAGACACCACTTCAACCACAAAATTGGGGTTGCTCTCATCTTGCAGTTGCTGAAGTTGGTTAAACTGTTCATCCAGAACCCCCTTCATACAAAACAACAAGCACTCATCATCAAAACCCAATTCTCAAAACAAACACCCTCAAAAACTACTTGTATATATCTAACATGTATATGTATATAATATACACTGACCTCATGAAAGAGAGAGGCTGTGTAGTCAACCAACTGCTTCTGCAACTGAGGCACACCAGCCATTGTAGCTACCACTCTCAACGCTCTCAAGGTTTCTAAAACTCTCTCTTTCTCTCTCTCTCTCTCTCTCTCTCTCTCTCTCTCTCTCTTTGTATTCACAGATCTTATGATCTAAAGGTTCATTGCATCTCTTGGCTTTTTACCTTTTAAAAAGAGAATACCCAATACCCCAGAGGAGGGAGAGGGAAGGTCTTCAAATTCCTACCTTTCTGGGCTATACATGCGTATATATAGTACACAAAAGTCACTGCTATTTCTGGTATTCCTTAATGGACCAGCTACCTATAAATCCCTTTATGTTTTTCTTTTTCTTACTTTTGCTAAACACATCATATAAATATACACACATATATTAGATAAGCACTGAACTTTCTTTCTAAAATTGATGCCATGTACCATTCACCTTCCCATATTTTTCTTTCCAGTAATAATTGCTCTTTCTTTCTCTCGATCTCTAATATGTTATTTATCTATTTGTTTCTCCTGTCCAAAGGTGCTAACTTGTCTATGTGTGTGTGATCATTTCCAAGTCTTAGTCCACTCTCTTGGGAGTTCTTGCTAGTCTATTGACTCTATTTTAAATAAGTGAGTACTAATTGAACTCCTGTGTAATTAACTAGCATCACATTGATTGCTAAAAAAAAAAAAAACTAGCATCACATTGGCATCATATATAAAACACGTGGACAGAAGTCAATGATACAACTCTAATTAGTCCAACTGGAAATATGAAAAGTGATTAGATGATAACACCCGAGAAATTATTTAGTGCATTTGATATATCACGTCAATTGTGTATCCGAGAACAATGTGAAAATCAGCTTTACTATTAACATATAAAGATTTTGGTGCTCTTAGTACTCTGATTAATACTTGCTACTCTCTAAATGAAGAGAGCTATACCCACATTTAAGCCTGCCCATCATCTCAATTCAAGTGACATGATGAGAAAGTGACTTAAGGCCATGTTACATCCATATCTTCAAGATCTTTTTTATATTTGTTAGACTTTGTCTTTTTCTAAAGAAAAATAAATTGTAAGAAAATGACATTTTAAAAGATTTAAGTTGGTATAGTAAATATTGAATTCTTTTCATTTTTGTCTCAAAGGGTATTATTCATATCAATATCAGAATCATACATACATTTGATTATCTTACCTACTCCATGCACCTTTCATTTTCATTTGTATCATCTCCTCCTTCTCCTTGATTCACAATATTTTTCAAGCCAAGTTTTTCAAGATTCTTTTGTAAATAATTTAAATGATGGGTGTTTTGCTCCTGTCATTGTTTGTGTTAAGCGTTGTTGGTGTTTGATTGGGTAGTACACTATTCATATAGATAATTGGTTAATACCAAGAACCTCAAAAAGGGACTATTCAACATAGAAATATATTTTCCCTTTGTTTTAGTACTTGTCCCTACTCTTTCTTTCAATAAAGGCTTTTGCTTCGCTGGTATCATCTCTCGCTTCATAAATTATTTAGTGTTTCTGATACATCTTTGTTATAGAATTTGTCATTTTACTTAAATTATAGGTACAATATTAAAATTCTACAATATAGCATGCATTAGAGCATCACATGCTTTGAATCTTTTAACCAATGAAGAAGTAGATTTAATGGTTAAAAATTGGATGCATTGGATGTCATGGGCATGATCCAAGTTCTCGAGAATGGAGGGATCAGAAGTTCCAAACTTTTCAACCATGGACTAGGGTATGATTTGGCAATTGGTAATTTCTGTACACGTGTCAGAAGCTCAAAGTATTGGGGAAGGGGGGACATGTATAAGGCAAGGGTCACAAATTTTGAGGCATCATTGGGGTGGGTGTGATGTTGTCATCTATTGCTGCATTTCCATAGTTGATAATTGCATTCAAATGGGAAGTGATTTCTGTTTATGTGTTTATAATTACAAGCAACCAGATTGGAATTTTAACTATTACTATGTTGGATTTACCAGCCATTTATCATTTGGGATTGATGTGCCTCTGTTTGGATTTACCTAAAGTTTACCCACTCACAAGGCACAAGTCACAATCTTTTGCCATGGATTATTAACTTGGTGGGAAGCCACCACCTTGGATAAGCTTCATCTCATCTTTCAATACAATTCCTTTGTTAATCTTTGTTTTATGTTGCTTCAAGTTTTATTTTATCTAATTGAGTGACAAGTTAATGTGGTCCCTCGCGTGAATTCGAAGTCTTCTTTCTTGACCAAGAAAAAGAAAACAACAATATCTACCCACCACCATTCATCAAAATCCAACATAATATAGGTATCAAGCATTCAAGCAAATCAATGAATAAAACAGTAGGAAACAACACAATGAGCGACATGTGATGGGTTCTCGGAAGTGATGGTACCTTTTTTTTCGGGTTTATGAGCTAATATCGCATAGTCTTCATGCCGAAAATTTTGGCATATACACTTTGAGTGGTCTTAGTTGTTAGATCGGTCAATTCTTCATTCAACCACACACACCCTCTGCATGCACATCGTTGAATCGCCCACCCCTGCAGGTCAGCCGTTAGATCGCCTGCATGCAAGACTCTCGTCCTCATACTCGTAAAATTCTTTTCTTAAGGTTTAGGTTAGTTTTAGAGGGTAAGAAAGATCAAAGAAGTTACCCCAAATCACAACTAGCATGCTTCATGCTCATCGTTGATGAGTGGTCGATGGCGACAAATCCAAGACCTGAAAAGACAAACCAGATCGTTTTCGTACCGACCAAGCATGCTTTGAGAAGCCCCTCTCTGCATATATATATATATTGACATGTTTACCTCTAAAAATTAAATACAATCATTCAATCAAATTGCTTCACATTTTTGGTAGCTAGGAGAAAGAAAGGACCACTCACCCAGTCCTCCAATTCGATTCTCTTACTCCTCTGTGTTTGATAGGAAGGGCATCAAAATGGGTCCCTGAATTTAATTTGATCCACCAGCCATCAATATATAGCTCAACATCATCTACATTGTAGGCCACAACAAAACAAGAATGTAGGATGTTGGAGTTGAGAGAGTATCCAAAGCCATGAATGTAGCAAAGAAATAACTTCGAATTTTGCATGAATCGTTTTGCTCGAAAAAAATGCACATCACAAGTTTGGCGATGATGATGAACTTGACGCATTATTGTTCTATCTGTTTTCATCACAAAAATTCAAAAGTAACCATAATCAATCTTTCAGCATTCGCTGTCTGTGTTGAAAAGAACACATGCATATGCAGATGCAGGCCATAAACATACAAGAAGATCCATACAGGTATGTGCACTGTACAGATGTCTTGTTCAAACACACAATTACCCATTTTCCATAGGACAGAAAAAGATGAACTGGATTTTTAATTTGCCTACAAACTTTAACTGTGTGAAGTGAAAGAGAAAACCACAAAAAAACAATAGGGAATTATCTAGCTTGAGCAAAAATGACCAAAGGTCGTAAATACCTTGTTGTGTCGGCACCGGCAGTCTCAGAGGTCCCAGCCAGAGCAGTAAAACTACCAATGCTGGAAGAAACCAGGTTTTTAAGCTATACCAGAGATTCCCTATTTACCAATATATTTGAAGTTACTTGCAACACTTGCCAAAATGCATGTAAGAAACTAATAAACTTCAAAAAGTAAGGAACTAAATACAGCAACAAATGTTCTAAATATTCTCACCTCAGAAATGAGAGTTGTTGCATGCATTCTATGAACAAATGAGCTTTCTGGATGTTAAAATACAGCAACTAAAGAAAACAAGTAGCATTCGGAACCATCTGAAAGGAATTGAGATGAAGTGTTTGCTCAAACAAATTAAATCAGACAATCAACTCCAAGGGAGAGGCTCTAATGAGAACCCTTATAATGAGGACTTGGTGAAGACTTTTCGATTAGACTTACTTTTTGATTACATCTCGACAAATCAACCGTTCAATATTTAAATATTTATGAGTAGATCACTTCTACAAATTTTCAATGAAATCAGGAATCGTTAAGTCATCTATAATTGTGATTTACCATTTATGAATATGAATGGTTCAAAATTGACAGACTTGGTCCGTCCATTTATTTAGTCTAGTTTGGTACCTTAACGATTTCAAATTTTGTTGAAAATTTGTAGAAGTGATCTACTCATGAATATCTTAACATTGAACGGTTGATTTGTCGAGATGTAATTGAAAAATAGATATCACAACCATTAATCGAAAAGTCTTCACCAAGTCCTCATTATAAGGGTCTTCATTAGAGCTTCTCCCCCAAGGTTCCAGTTATAACTTTCATACCAACAGTTGTGCCACGCCGAGTAATTGAACTAATTAATTTCACTCCAAACCACAGTCGTCTGCGGATTGGTTCTAGAAGTTGTTCTTTTCCTGCCTTCTTATGCATTCATATTTTCAAGCACCAGTCGAACACAGTCAAATTTGAGTCTCGACGTAATTAGCGTAAAGTACAGTTTAGTTTTGGGGTTTACTTTTACCTGTTGTTCTCTGAGGGTAAAACAGAGGATGAAAATCTGATGGATACATGTGAAAATTGTTTTTTTTTTTCACTTAATTTGATCGACATCTTTTGAGAGAAAAATAATTGTTCAGTTGTTGACAATAAGACTACGGAGTTCAAGTTAGAAGTAAACTGATTAGGCTGTAACCAAGTCTCCAATTGAAAAGAAAAACCCAAAAGAATGAATGAGGCTCTGAACTATGAATTTTATTTCCATTACGAAGAGTGTAAATTTAGTTTCTTTACCATATTCTATCGAGAACCACCAGTCTAAATATTGAGCAACATTCAGAGCACAGAACAAAAGGAACAATAAAAGGTCTCAATGCGTGTGTGAGCAGAAAAGAATATGAATCGGAGGTCGAATAAGAAAGCATCTGGCATAAACTTGATATACAGCACAGAAAGAATGAATTACAATGTTATTTATTATTTTCACTTTATATTTTTTTTTTCCTTTTCCTGAAGAATGAAATTTACAACGTTATACAGCACGAAAAGAACCCGTCCACACGAATCATTTCTATTTTGAATTTCCATTTACAACATTTACACGAGAATTAGAAGGGAGGTACCAGGCATTTGCCCCAGCAGCACTTGTATCAATTAGTCGGTCGCATTTTTCATTGTCGAAAAAAGACAACTTGAAACTTCATCAATTAAATTTCGCACTCAAATTTGGCTGAGCTCACTATACCACATCTAGAAAATAAGAGCAGATCTCATTACTCCAGTACAATTGGAGCACCAAAACGGTTCATCATCCTGAAACAGAAAACTTGACAACGTCAACGGGGTCACACTTCCAATCAACAGATAAAGTTATGCAGCACAAGCTTATTCCATCAGGTTCCATAGATTGTAATGCTAGTCACAATGAGTAATGTCAAACATGAAAAAGAAGTTTGAGAGAAGCCATAAATTGGTGTACTTGCACACAAGAGACTTAAATGTACTTCAACAACAAAACAAGAAAAGAAACAACCTTTGTATACTTCAATATGCATACACATTCATCGATATACTTTATTTGACCAGATCAGCATATGACATCTATAAAGGAAAGAAAATTCAACAGTCTCACACAGCTTTATTCTGTCTAAAATCACTACGCCCCTAGCACTAGTTCACAAACCACTTGTGCGTGGAAAATGGGATGAGTGGCATAGAGCTTAGAGTAGTCAATATTCTTCGATTGTATTCCAGTAAAGGACTAAATGATTATGCCACATTAGCAAATGCAAGAAAATCACAAAATAACAAACTTCAATTCCTTCATTTACTATAGATATGTCAAAGACAAGGAAATTTTACATACAAGTGATCAAGGAGTACATATTATGTGACATTCTTACCTTCCTCAGAGAAGTCAAATACACCACCAAGCATGTCATCACTGTCACCATCTTCCTCGCATTTCTCCCTATCACAGGGGCTGTTGCTGCTGTCAACATCATTTACAACTTCTGTTGATTCAGGAAAGTTGTTCAAAGGTGATGCTTCACAATACCCCTCTTGGAAAAACTGCTCAAAATCCAGTGAGTCATGTACTGGTCCCTCATCAGGGATGTTCATACTCAGATCAGAACGGTTAGAACTTACATTTGAACTTTCACTGGCCCCACCACTATTCACAGACTGAACCTCTTTTCCAATAGTTCTATCAGCAGCAAGGGAACCACTTGTTAAAGTGGATAGATTCTTTGAAAAATTACTATCCTCAACCGGAGAAACACCTGAGGTAGATTGTTTCGAAGATACTGAAATAATATTATTCTTTATGGAGCTTTGGTTCAGTAGAGGTGACGCCAAAAAAGATCTCCCTCTTCTTTCCCCATTATTTCCATTCCCAGATTGGTGAATGGATGGATAAGAATCACCTAGAAAAAACATAAAAGAATTTCCAAAAATTGAAAATATAACGGTTCATTAAAAAGTCCTCCTCAACGCACCAAACAATATACAATTATCTTACCAGAGTCTGGGTTGCAAGTTGATGCCAACTTGTCACCAGAAACACCAACATTTTCCAGAAATTTTTCTTTAGCTTCATGAGAATCAGAAGATGAACTTGAGCATCCTCTTCCAATAAGATCCCTGAAAAAGGTAGCCAACAAAACTAAGTAGTGGTTATATATATTCAAAAATTACTTTGGTGATATCATTTAGTAGTTATCATGCTCACATCACATACAACTATCAAAAGCTATGGTACGTTGATCCCATACAGAAAATACGTTATTTTTCACAGTTTCTACGATGAAATAGAAGTTGCATTGGAAAATCTGGAAATCTATTTTCTTTATTTTCCGTATTATTTAGCACCATAAATCTAGAAGTAATCCACCCAAATGGAACCGCCATTTATGAAGCATGTGAAAGATGTGAAGATGCATATTTTCAGGAAATCTTAACAAGACAAGAGAAAATGTAGGACACGGCTCAAATTTATTCTCATGGAATGTCATACAGCAATCCAAATATCATTTCCTTTCATAGATACAGGAGATGGCATAAAATAAGTAACTAAGAACTTCTTCACTGTCCTCATAATATATAAAGCCTTTACATCTTTATCCTTCCGTACTCCAAAAGGAACTCTACCTACATTGCAAGAGCAAAAACTGACCAAGTTTTGGAAACATGACAGACTCATACAAATCTAATTGTCACTTAGGTGCCCAAGTCATATTCACCCTATCTTCCAAAGTTTCAAAGTCAACACCAGGCTACAACACAAAAGCAAGTGATTCCCTCTAGCAAGTGTTTCATATCACTTTTGATTTCTCTATTTGCAACACATACCACTCCCTCTTCTATCACATGAACCCGTATTGGCATAAACAAGAAGTGGTTATCACAAAAACTATAAGAAGATAATAGTAACAAAAGGACAACTACTTGATGAATACAGCAGCAAAATTACCTGTCACTCCAATTAGACTGCAGTCTATGGAATTGATCAGAAACAGGTAGCAAATCCTTCCGCCTAATTTCAACCTCATGAACAGGAACCTTCTCTATTTCAATCTCTCCTCCAGTAAGATCTTCAGTGAAATTTGGCTCACTGGCTCCCCGGGGGCTCATTGTATAGAAATATATCTAATAGATAAATGAAAGGATCACAAACATAATCGAGAATGGCAACAAGCAAATGAATCTCACTGTCAAAACATAACAGATACCTTAGACTTTTGCCAGATTGGAATCCTTCCAGAGTTGATCTGAACCTCAGCATTGGCAATATACAAGTGAGATCGCTCAAGGGGTTTCACCAACTCCTTATCCCCAATATCATTAACATCACAATCAAAACTATCCATGACTGTCTCCTCATCTTCTTGTCTCCCAAGTGTAATCCCAGAAATGCATTCCTCTCTTTCAGGCCAATCGGTTCTTCGGCAAACATCCCACCACTGAAGAGGTTCAACTTTCACTCGCAACTCCTCATCCAGTATTTGTACTGAAGAACCAGGCACTGTTCTTGAAGTAGCTTCACCAGGTTCTACCCCCACTCTCGGCAGCAGTTTATATTGAACTGCATAACCAGAAGGAGTGTAAACCAATAGGTGCTCCAGAGCAGTGACCTTTAAATGAGAAGCTTGCAGATCATGAGCTACAGAACTATGGAATACAGCAGTAACAGCCCCAGAAGGAATAGAAGCTTTTCTGGCTGCAGAAGACGCAGCATTACTAACTGTGTTGAGCCACCCAGAATTATCTTTTATTCTGCTAACCACAGAAAGGGTAACGGGTGGTGGTGGTGGTGAAGAAAAAGGTTGCTGGTTTGTCAGGAAATAGGGAGTGAACCACCACGGTACAGATGGAACTGGCAAATGACTAGGCCCATCAACATGAGAACTCTGCTTGTGAGTAGTATCGCCACCAAAGGGGGAAAGAGTAAAAATATGGCAAGTTCCCCTCGATGAAACAATTGTAATCCATTGACTGTATTGACTAAAACAAATGTCTTGGATCACCTGTATTATTAGATGCAGGAAAAAGAAAGCCCACATCAATACAAGAGCATAATAGAGAGAGGATCATTTAAAAAAATGAAACGTACAGCTGATGTCACGCCACGATGGAGCTTGTAAAGGTGCACATGAGAAGAATTCAAGTCATAGCTTTGGGTGCCTGATCCATTGCGTGAGCACGATGGCATTATCCGAAAAATGTTAATATTGTTTCCATGTATTGAGGCAGTAACAAGAAGAGTCCCACTTGGGTCAAAACATAGAGCAGAAATGGGACTACTATGTGCCCTAAATTGTGAAACAACAGCCCTGGAAACAATGTCTTTTACAACAACCTGCAATAACCCACTTCAGTAAGTAAATATGCTTCAATCGGAGTTGCTCAAGGTAATAAAATAAACATAGAGAGGCACTGCAAAAATCAACCACACCCGCTGCTTTTTATAGTATCAGGCTCTAATAAAATGTAGAGCAATAGTAAGTACATTGTAGATCCTTATTCTCATGTGGGTAAGCTCAACTCAAACAGATGATGTCAAGGAATAATCTTCTTTTTCTTCATGCTGTGAAATAATGATGTTTTCCAGTGTAAGATTAAAATATAATTTTCAGCTACAAAGAAAACTCACCATTCCAGCAATATCTGTTTCAGTTGAATGTGATCCAACCCTCCCAACTTTCCAGCCAGAATTTGATGACACTGGAGAGCTGGAACCATCGGGTTGATAGTACTTGGACAAAGTTTTGTAACCCATGTCTCCCAGATTTAGTAACCCAGCAGCTAACTGCTTACTAGATTCCATGGCATATCGAGCCACCAGATTTCCACTACTTGGTGAAGTTGATGGACTGACACCTGGAGGTGTAAGACTTTGCGGACTTAGTCGGCCAGTGTTTGATAATAAAGGGTTGTTGGAAGCATAAGCCAACCACCTGGGACCAACAGCCATGGGACCGTATCCAATATTAACCCCAACCAGTCCTTGGACTCCCAACTGGGGGGCAGGATAAGTAAGGACGCTGAACTTATTCTCGAGAGTGACAGCATCAAAGCAGTATATCTGGCAGCACAATAGTAAGACAAAAAAACTTAAGCCAGGTTTCAATACTTCATTTTTTTTTGAAAAGAAACATAATTTATTAATAAAAAGGAAGAATACAGACTCAGTGGATAAGGAATCCACAAAAACAGAAGGTAAAAAACAGAGAAACACAAACAGCAAAACAATCAGGAAACCCTCCCCCCCTCACAAGAATACTCCCTCAAGATAAAACAAAAAAAACTAAACTGCTGCTGCTCTCCAGTCCCTTAGAATAGAAGAAAACCTATAATCTTTAAAGATCTCAGAGACCGAAGCCCAAAGAGCCACCCAAAATCTTACTCGATCCCAAAGAACCTCCACCCCTACCCCAGGTTTCAATACTTCATTATCTATTAAGCCATGCAAAAATTACATAATATTCATATTTTAATGATGTAGCTTCCCCGGTGAATGTCCAAAACCATCCAACATTCTTCTCATTTGTTAAAGGAACATGGTGAACATACCACAAGTGTGCCCACACATTAAAAAAAAAAAGTAAAATAAAAGCAATACATTTCTGAATGTATGTGAACTAAATATTGATGAATGCTTGGGACAAGCTAATGCTTACTTGAGAAGCAAGACCAACAGCCACTATTTGAGGACTGCATCTAACCATATACACAGTCGAGCGGAATCTCAGAACATGAACATAATTGTGGGACCTCAGTGAATAAAACCGAACAACTCTAGGAGACATGGCAGAGTTGCCTGTTTGAGGCTCGGTATAACCATTGACCAACCCATCTCTTCCATTTTGCGTCATACCGGCGCTCTTAGATTCTTCACATGCAACAACCATGAGTAACGGATGGGAAGATCTGAATCCTTCAGGACCCTCAGAGTTTCTAGGTAGGGGCTGCATCTGTAAAAATGTAACTGGATCATCACGTTTTGATACAAGTTCACTGACATCGGAGGCATCTTCAACATCAAGCACTTGAAAGCCATTGGCATAACCAAGTAACAGAACATTTTTGAAGGAAGATGGACCAAGCTCTACTCTGTCAAAGCATGCCCACAACACCTGTTTCCCACAGAACATAAACCACACAAATACATCAAATGTAATAATAGATAAAACCATCAAATCAAATTGCATTTGATAAAGATTCTACTTGTGTTCTATATGGATCAAAAGAAAAGAAAGCATTTGGCAACAGGAAATGCTGAAAGGGTAAATGATACTTCTTACAATTTTTTGAACCAGAAACTAAAGAGTCTTCCACATAAGCTCGCATTTAATCACACACTCAGAGTTTAAAGTTTAAACACATACAATTTTCCAGTACTCACAGAACAGTACTTGACATCCAGAAAATTTCCAGGTTTCCAAATATTTTTTTTTTATATCTTTCTAATTCTATCTTATTTGATTTAGATTCTTTCCAGATTCTCTTAAATTATAATCTACGCTTGAAATGGTAATCGTCATTAACTAAACGAATCTTTCATGGCAGAACACCAAAACCTCAAGGACATAATGTTACATGATATCCAGCCATTAAAAAGATTATTGATTTGATCACCATTAGTGAAGAATAATGAGTGCCATCATCCAAATATGATCTTATCATTCCACATTCTCAAATTTCACATTAATACTATGCCTGATTGTATAATCGGTTATATTTCAACTTCTAAGTTAATCAAGTAATGACACTTCATTTATTTCCATCCTCAATAACTCATACCACTCCAAAACATGAGTTTCCAGCAAACAAAATAGAAACATAGAAAAGAGGAAGAGCTCCATTTTATCAAATACAGTGCCTAGTTAAGCCATAGTTTTTCTCTTTTGAGGAGAGAAACAAACAGAAACACAAACCAGAAGAAATGCAATTTCAACAGCAAAAAAATTCACGCCAAACGAAAATTCATAATTCCATCACATTTCATTTCTTCTACAATTTTCTCAATACGCGAACTAAGCAAGCACAAACCATGAACTATTTCTTCCACTCTCTGTTCCTCATTTCCCACAATCCAATAAGGACTAAACTCCACAAACACATAATCTTTAATTGTCTCTCTTTTGCCTCAACAACCAAGCACAGAGAACTCAGTAAGATTTCATTTCTAAAACCTTCTGCTCTCAATTTTCTGTGTAACCGAACAAAGACTTAACACAATTCCCCAAAATCAATTGCAGAGCATACTAAACTTCAACTCCTAAACTTCAAAATAAAATAAAGAACCATGTGGAATCAAAGAAACAGCTACAATTTTAAAATTGAATGAAATTAAACCTGGTCTCGGGAATCGTGAGGGTCAGCGGAGATGGAAGCAGCGACGGAGGCGCTGGCTGACCGGACGCCGGAGGAGGCGGTTTTAATGCAAGACGAGATGAATTTCAGAGAATTAGGGAGGAAGCCATTATTATTGGTGTGATGATGATTAGTCTGAACTTTGGTATTATTGCTGTTGTGAAGGTTCTTCTTCATAGTCAGGCGAGAAGTGCTCGGAGAATGTAACCGACCGCCGGGGAGTTACCGGTGGGAGTAGCGGGAGCAGCAGTGGTGAAACCCACCGCCGACGACAGTCGCCGACTCGAGACGATCGGAAATAGCATAAGAGAGTAGTTCCGTCAGGGAAGAGCAAAACGGTGTCGTGTTGATCAAGGGAAGAAGGCGGTGAGGGGTAGTTGAGTTTTTATAGAGTTTTGACCTTCAACACGGAGACGGTTCGTTTCGGTTTGTAATGGAAATGTGTTTGGGTTTGTTTCTCTCTCTCTCTCTCTCTGTCTTCTGGCTTTTTAGTTTTGGGGAGACTCTCTCTCTCTCTCTCTCTCTCTCTCTGTGCTTGGTGTTAATTGCACTGTAAGCTAGTTTTTGGAATTGTCCAAACTATCCCCTTGGTTTTGGATAATCTCATTGCGACCCCTCAATTGAAAATGATAAACTGACCACTAATTAGCGTGTGATGATAAGTACTAATAATTATCATTAATTTTGTTCATGTTCAATTGTTCATGCCCCAAAATAAATCCAAAAACAAATTATTAACATCCCTAATTTCTTTATTAAGCATAAATTTGGTATTGAAAGAATATTCTAATCGGCGATAATTGTTGTTTAGTTCTTGTGTTTTGATTTGGTTGCAACGGTAATTCTTATCTTCATCCACATTTGTAAATTTACAACGTATTCGTTATTTTTTACATTAAATGTAAACAATGCATGGAGACTAAAAAGCAACCAAGTGATGTACTGATATATTTACAATCTTCTGGTTATACTAAAATTATGAGTCTGCAAAATATGTGTAAGAAGATAAAAATTTAAAAGGAGTATAATTTTCAAAAGGTATCCAAGACTCCCAACAACTTTTTCATTTTAGTTTTTACTCTTGTGGGAATAACTTTTTTGTCCCATTGATTAGTATTATTTCTAAAAATTTTGCCCAAATTTTCATTCACAAATAACAATTTTTTTCCCTTTACTATATAATATGAATAACAAGAAAACGAACAGATATTTATAGATTATCACACGTCTACGGCCTATCCTAGCACATTGTGCTTCTCTCCCGAGTATTGAGTCTCCTCCAACCCTAGTGTATAATTAAGTTAAGAAATAATTTAAACTTACAAGAGTTGGGTAGTTTTAAAAGGACTTTCTACTAATGAAGATTAGTAGATGATCAAGTCTTCTCTTTTGTTAAATCCTGGATAACACGGGGTTAAAGTGGTATTTTTCTCTAAGAATTGATGGAGGTGAGTCAGGTGACCACGGAGTCCAACACAATTTTGAAAAATGTGGGGGACTGAAATGATATTAATAGGAACTATCGGGGAGGCAATTGATATTACGAGCATAACGCAAGGAATAAAAAAGAAATTCAAAAATAGGGGGAACAAGCATTTGGTTACTTTACGACAAGCAACGAGAATATCTTAAGCTAGATGCGGAACCACAACACGTTTGTTTTTTTTTTCTTTTTTTCTTTTTTGGGGATTTGTTATTTGCTGTCATCCCATCACTTAACAGAGTTTGAACGTACAGAAAGAAATTTGACATGTCACATTTGACTTTTTTTGTTTGTCATATCAATATCGGGTCAGGCCCATTTATGATGACCCGGTTGTATATAAAATGGACCGTCTCATTGAAGACTTTCTATTAAGCTAGGAGAAGCCCAAAATTACACAAGAGTTGAACAACTCATGCCAGAAATTTTGCTTCCAAACAGTGAATTTCCAACAAGTTTGAGCTATACATACCAAAGCTAGCATTTGGATTTGTAGTTTTGTACACTGGAAATATGAAAACAAAGTCATCAGACATTACATGGGATTTGAAACAAGTCCATCCTGGCTATCAGATGTTCTTGGTTTAGCATGAAGATTTCACAGCCATCAGTAAACACACTCAACATATATACTGTGATCATGTTGCTTTTTGAGATCCCTTTTTCACTGTCACATAGCTCAAGTTACAACACCCACCATAGATTAAGTCACAGTTTCAGGTAATGAGAGTGCTTTCAAATACCATGGAAAACAAAGTAAAACCGACTTAGATCTTCATGGGATTTGGAAGCACCCTAAGAAAAGTCTATAAGAACTCACTACAATCACCAGTGATGGGAAAATTCCATTGATCTATTTTCAAGAGCCAAAAGCAATCTGCTTGTGTCGGTTGAGATCCCTCAGATACTTTGTTGAGTTATATTCTTGTGCATCCAACAGTTCTTCTGAGTATGTTCTCTGCAGGGACCTCCGTTTCATTTCTTTTGCACACTTCGAGACATACTCGTCACCTCTTAGCAGCACCACAACCTGGGCACAACGAATGAATGTAAATTAATCTGCCATTTGATACCAAGCATTGTTTTAAGCATTTCCAGGGGGAGTATCAAGTCAGAATATGAGAGGCCGAACTTCACGAAAGTGGTGAAAGGGGTGATATCCTATAGTCCCTCTGAATAATGTAGAAAAGAGAAACCACCAAAGATTCTAAGATATAGATACCATAAGGAAGAGGAAGTATATTACATTTACCAGAAGACAAGAGGTTTCAACCTCGCAAATATTGTGATTGTGAACTAAAATGCACAATGAAAACGAAGCACAACTATAGGGGAGATATACATAATGCATCTGTACTTGCCTGACTCATGCGAGGACGTAGAATAGGGGACTGGTCTATGCATAAAGATGCAGTCAACATCATATGATCCATCTCTGTGCGGTCATAGTTGTCACCAATAGAAGGATCAACAAGCTCCTTGACGTCATTTGCATTAAGCAAGGGCTTTCCCTACAACAGTGAAAACAGGCAACTAAGAGCTTGTATATATTGACAACATGAGACGGTAGGATCAAATCATGCAGAAGCAAAGTTACCCAAATTACAAGGCTTTGCTGAAGATGATCCAAAGCTGGACGCCCAGTTATAAGCTCCAAGAGTAGGACCCCAAAAGAATAAACATCAGTTTTTTCATCTACTATCCCATGCATGAAATATTCTGGAGCAAAGTACCTGCCATGGAAGGTTACATGATTAAGAAAATGAACTATTGTGGGTTTAACTGTAAAACGGAGCTGTCTGCTTACTGACCCGAATGTGCCCTCAAACTTAGAGACATTGTGATGAGTCCATTGTTTCGGTAGCCACTTTGCAAGCCCAAAATCACATATCTGGAGTAAATCAGGAAGGCCAGTCAGTAATTCTTATTCAAATAAAAGGGGGGTTCAGGGAGTAAAGGAGGAATACACAGAGTTCTAACATATCATATTTGGAACTAAGGTCAGCCAATGGAAAATGAGAAGGAAAATATGATTATTCAAGGCATTGTAAACAGTCCTGGGTAACTTTATAGAAATAATGAGTAACAACTTCACTTGAGCCTTGGTCAGTATAGTAATTGACATTGATTAAAATTGTCTTCAGATTCAATTTTCATGCTTTGTCACTAAGAGGAAGCATTTGCATATCCTTGAGTTTAAATACTTGTTTATCTAAGGACAAAATATTGAGGCTTTTACAAGGCACACACCTTGTAAGTTTCATTCTATCTTTAAGGCATGCACCTTAACACACCATCCTGAACAAAGTGATATGGTTATCAGCTCTGTAGTAATTGATCAACTAGCCTTATGTAATATGCATTTAAAAGAAAGTGATCTGATTGAATGAAGCATCTTAAATGCATGGTTTCCTATATTCTGGGAGATTTTGCTATGCCAAGGATCCTTAACTTTTATTCTTGTTTAAAAGTATTAGGCTTGATTCTGACATGATAATGATCGCACATTCCTAGAACATTAGAAGAAATACAATATGTTAAAGTTGTTTCAGATAGCATATAAACTCTATGTGCTTAAAAAAGATTGCATAGAATGGACAGAGATACAGAGAGTCAGTTTCTATAGATATGAGTCGCTTTATCTGTCAAAGTATTGCAAAGGTTAGGCAGCAATATGTAGCCAAATTTCTTAGCAATTGTGAACTTTACAAAATCAACCAGGAAATACAAAAAATATGGCAGTACTTCAAGTTTCAATGTTTCATTAAACTGGGGCATTAAAGTTGCAAATACCTGAGGCACAAACTCCTCTGTAAGTAGAATATTATCAGCCTTGATATCTCTATGGATGATTCGCCTCTGACAACTATCATGAAGATACAGCAGACCATCTGCTGCCCCCAAAGCGATTTTATACCTTTTACTCCAATCAAGAATACCATTCTTTGGACCTGGAGTATGTACAAACACATAAGAAAGTCATAAACCAATAAGCGGTTTGAATCAATAACAGGAGTATACAGATTATGAGCATACCATGCAGGAGAGATCCTAAACTCCCAAGTGGAGATAATTGAAAAACAAGGTGCATTCCTTTTTCAACGCAACAGCCAATTAACTTAGCAGTATTAGGATGATCTACATGAGCTATAATGCCAAGTTCAGATAGAAAGCCTGCAGTTTTTTCGTCTGGTGTTCCGTTAGTCAGCCGCTTTACTGCTACTAGTTGCCCATCCTTCAAAGAACCCTTATAAACTTCAGAATAGCCACCCTTTCCAATTATATTCTCTGCAAACAACATCAAAATTGAGATGAAATAACATTAATGTAGAAGCATCCATATGGAATAAATATGAAGTGGATGAGTCACAATTTGGTATATTCTGCTATGAAACTTAAGCAAATGAGTCCACACAGTGTATAATACGTGTATATATCTGAAGGTAGTCAATGTACCATTGTTGAAATTATTGGTGGCGGTTTGGAGTGCAGAGAAGGAAAAATTCACCAACTGAGCCTTGAAGTTGTAGATATTAGTCAGTACTGAATTGTCTTTTGTACTGTTGCTCCTTTTTGACATCTTCGGTACACCAAGAGGGAAGGAGGGTAATCGCTGCTTAATTGATCTTTTACTCCATAACTTAAAAAATCTACGCCAGTGAGATTGTGGCTTCGAATCTGGACAAGGAGCTTCTGATTCTGGTTTGCTGTTTTCAGAAACGCTAGTGTCGGATTCAAAGCTTTCCATGCAAACTTCCAAAACTCCTCTAGGAGATTGGCCATCTTGTTTCTCCTTTTCTATATCCGAATATCTCAAATCTACAAAGAGCAAAACAAGCATTATAACCCCTAGATACAAAAACACAAAGGGAGAAGGAAGTTAAGCTACCTTGGGCAGAAGCAGAATGACGTAGACAGCCTCTTCTTTTAGGTTTTACCACAGAAACCTCATTAGGATCTTTCACTTCTATCTTTTTGGTGTTCTTATCAGGCCCCCTGAATAGAACACGAAACATACAAGAATTGGCAAGGATTAGTAACCTTCCTACAAACTTCTCAGAAGGCCCAAAAGGGAAAGGCTTTAGATCATTACCAAAGTACTCAATTTTTTTTTTCTGGGACATCTAAATTCCCAAATCCAAACACCCAAAAACAACTCAAATTTAGCAAATAAAACAAAAGTGCCAGACTTTCTCTACAATCTTTTACTAGTCTAACACGGACATACAAAATCCACAATACCCAGAAGCTCATGCTCAATCTAAACAACCTTAGAAATGTAAAAGTTCTAAAATGAATACATCAATACATACCCAAATGACAGAACATGAAGGAGAAAACTTGCGTACCATGGACAATAAGGTCCCTGCACTTCTCCATTGGCCATCACCAACACACCCACAAACAACAAAGAGCCACTTAACCAACCCGGACCAAATTTCAAATACACAGTGCTTGAAACAAGGCCCTGCTAATTGTTCTGCACACCAAAGTTTCCAACTTTTTCCAGCTGCAAAATCTTGGTGTTATGAATATGATCCATGGGCGATAGAGAAGAAGGGAATCTGTAGAAAGCTAAAAACGGTAAAATGGTCTCATTAATTTCGTGTTTCACTATGAAGAGTGTTGTACGGCTTCTTCTTACATGGGTCCGATAGAGTCGCTGTTGGGTCTCACTGGGTTACTGACAAGTGTTGAAAGCTCTACAGCGACTTGTGCTCTCGAACCTTAAAACCAAGTGAGAGAAAGTTTCAGAGGGAAACAGAGACGGACGTTGGTCGTAGCTGAATCAAATTTATGTTTTAAGCAAATTTGATGTGTTGGCCTTGGTTTATGAGATATCTCCATTATTGGACACTTCACATTTCAATCCTTTCAATTTTGGGCTTCTTTGGTAGTAAATTGACTATTTCAGCTCCTTTTGATTAATGTATTTAATTTTTTTTTTTTTTGAGCAATGATTAATGTATTTAATCATTAATGAAGCAAAAAGTTTGAAATGGGCACCATAAATCAAGTTGAAGAAAATTTGTTCCCATTATTATATATTATATATATACACGAGTAATAAAGTGCAATTGCGTTATTGCGGATATGAGATAAAGTCATTAAAGACATTTTTGAGTTGTTCATTTTCTAAATAAAATATGACAGTTAGATTCAAATTAATCTGAAAATTACATCGTGAAACATAGGACGAAGAAGAGATTAGAGTTTCATCTCACTTCATTCCATTAATCATGTTTTGTGTAATATTTGTATCATATTCTCGTACTCGATTTTGTCTCGCATTCTTTTTATTTTAACTTTACCATTAAGGAGAGGTTGAAGTTTTCCCACTTCATTTCAATAGTCATGCAATCTTTGTATCATATTCTCTGACAAAACAGAGTACTCCTAATCAGTCTCGCATTCTCTTGTTTTAACTTTACAATTGATTTGATGACGACCATCATCTGTGGAGCTCTATTGACTGCATTTCTCAAAAAGTGCAAATGATCTTTACGAAAGTACTCCACATGAGGAAAATATTTAGATGAAGCGTGAATAACTCAAAAATGATATTGCTTTAGACTTACTACAATTATTTTTTTTAAAAAAGACTTACTATAATTAGAAAATTACTTCTATATTTAGAAATAGGTAGTTTAAATTCAACTGTCTTTTGAAATTTAATAATTCTTAATTTTCCGAAAAAAAAAATTTCTACTGAGAATGGACTTATTAATAAAGCCAATCATTACTTAGTAGTGGATGTTTTATTTTATTTTTTGTCAAGTAGTGGATGTTTTATTATCAGCTTGTCCATATTATGCCTCTCATTTCATCTTTGATTTTTATTGTCGGGACTAGTTAGATATTTTTAATTTTCGCTTTCACTCAAATTCATTAACACCGGTTAATTAGATATTTGTTGTCTACTATTTTTTTTTTGTTAACTTGCATTGTTGCCGTGTGCTTATGCCGTTTTTCTCCTGTTCCTTTGGTTCATAACTTCATATCATATATATGTTCCTATTTTCTTTTTCTTTTTCTTAACATTCAATGCCTAAATGAGAGCTAAACTATGTATCAAAGTTTCACCATGCAAAAACTAAAAACTAAGAGGAACATAGAGTAAATAGAGAAGACCACAAGGGTGTAGCGCGCAAACTCATGCACTTGAAAAACAACAGGGACACCATCTCCAATGTGAGAGAAAGAGAGACTCTTGCACACAATAAAAAAGTTATTGAAAAGAATGTTGTTTTGTCCCATTGCAACCCACCCACCAAAACCCTAAATTAGACTTCTCTATCTAATAGAACAAGTTCGTTCGTGACCTACACGAAATTCTAATATATATATATATATTTCCAACGATGTTCCTTGTCTTGCAATCATGAGCTTGATAGAAGAATCATTACTGGCCAAAACAAAAGCTTACTATAATCCTTCATTCTTAGGTAACAAGTTAACACGTACAAAGCCAGAAGATCGACGTTTGCTTTGGCATGAATGTGCTTGAATTCCCATCTGTCTTGAATGTTAAGTTGTCGGGAAGGAAAAGAAATCGAAGAAATAAATATATATTGCATGGTATTGAAGAGACTAGACCAGAGAGCGAGTGATAGTGAGTCTATGTTAGGTGTTATGGAGTAGTGAAATCAGATTTAGAGAGGAGCTAGGGCCGAGGGTCCATGATATATATATATGCCGGTCGCTTTGCGAACATGGTATGAGCTGGGTGAATGAATGAGTCGTGGCTCGTTATCAATGGCAATATATGAGTTGGTGGTGATGAGATGTGGACATTCGAGCTGAAATCAATTAAGCACATCAAGTTTGGTCATTAATTTATACATAGAGTACTTAATTACCTGCAACATTATTACATAGGTTATGTGTCATGTGATCTGGGTCGACTTTTACGCATAGATGATAAAGACGGTGAAAAACGTGAATGTATGTTGTTCATCCTTATTGAAACTTAAATAATACGCACTGCAAGCAAGTAAACATGATGCATTGATACTAATTAAAACCTAATTCAGCTTTATGTAATATTGTAATGGTAAACTAATTTCATGTAAAACTAGATTAATGACATTTTATCATTAACTACATGAAATTGGTCTATACATGTGCATTAGTACCCCCCAAGGAAATCGGTAAAGTCGACTACAAAATTTGAAGATGCCAATTATTAGAAAGAAAAAGTTGGCCGAAATTTTGACTTTACTCCTTATAATCTTCAGATTGAGATGTGGTCATGCATCAGTTAGCATGCAATAAACTTAAATTATGATTTCCATGCACGAAAGATAAAACATGGGGCAAATTAATTACATGACGACCATATGAAACAACATGCAAGTGTGGGAAAAAGATTTTTATAACTTCATTTCTTAATTATTACACCATATATATGCAGGTTTGCGAATTTTTTTTCATCAAAAAACTATCTTGGAATTAGTCTCTTCTTCTTCTAGCTCTATCTTGGAATTGATAATCTCAAGCCAAGAAACCCCTAGTACGAAACTGGGTTTTAATTTCACTATGTCCATTGAAACCCCAAGTACGAAATCGATCGTAACATATATAATTGCTTACAATAATAAATATGGAATCGTAGCAAAATAACAAACGGATATTTAGTTATTTAGATTACATTGATAAAGATCGAAGTTCTTACATCCTGATCTTTGTCATAGTTACATTAATATTCCGAATCACCTTCTCACTCTTCCCATGATTTACTTCTCTCTCCTTGATTAATTTGGGCTTGCTTCTTGTCGCTGGGCAATTCCGGCTTCGATTTAGTTGATCAAAGGCAAGGAATGAAGGAAAGTCAAAATCTTTGGATAAAATTAAAGGAGGAAGAACAAACAGTCTAAATAATTAATTTGATATAGTGTACTGCAGCTAATTAGAAATACACTATGCTTCTCACTGATTCATATATACCAAATTTTGAAAATAAATGAACAGTAATTAATAGGCAAAAAGCAAAATATCATTGAGATGATGTTAATAACATAGACCATACATAAACAACAAATTTCCTCTCTTGTTGTGTCCAGTGCAAGACCATTGTGTCAAAATTCAAGTCCCATACTTTCCTAAACCCTAAATGCAAACAAAGGTAAAAAGGGTGAAAAAGAAACAGAGGAACCCAAAACAAACAAGAAACTGCAACATCGATCTCAGGATCTTGTTAAGACCCAATTAAGTCTAGGATAAAAATGTTGATATTTTTTAGGCTGCATCTGATACCTAATTTACGTACACTTTAAAGATAAACAAAACAGAAGATAGAAAAACAACAAGCCATTCATTGCATCATACAACAATAAGCTCTACAGAATTGGAGATCGAACAACTTGAAAGGGATAAAAACAGGGTCGACTACCAGGGATTTTTGTTTCATATCAATTCAGCCTCAAAGAATCTTGCAAATAAATGAACACTGAAGACCAAAGTCCATAATCATGAGCAGATATACAAATATTATCTCTGAAAAATAGAAATTCTTACATGATCCATCTCCCCTTGTCAACCTTGTTTTCGGCCTCCATCTTCATTCGCTGCTCACGTCGGGCTTCTATTTCCTTAATCTTATTCCGATCCTTTCTGATCTCATTCGCACCAAATACGAATGTTGCAGTATACACGCTGCCCTAGCGACCGCCTCTGGCCCTCTGCTGTACTCATTTTGCGTCTGTTGATTTTAGGGTTCCTGCTATTTAGAGCTCATCGCTTCCTATTTATATGCCTTTATATATAGTTGCCCTAGCCAACGGCCTCGGTCGTGGGCTGTTTTTGCATGCATGTGGACTATAGTTTTGCTTCATGGAAATTAACCAAAAATTATTATTTTTTCCTTTTTTTTTTGCCCTTTTAATTAAGAGATTCATTCTAAAAAAATATATACTTTGAGTGCTCATCTTCACAGCGAGATAACAAACATAGTATCGAGGTTCACGAATGAAAAGACATGACTACTACATATAAACCGACACACACACACACACCAAACAATCATCCCTGCACATATGAGACGAGACTCGAGGCTTTGAGTAAGTTTTCATTCCTCCCAAATTTCTTCCCTGTCAGCATCAAAGGCAAGGAAAGTCAAAATCATTGAATAAAAAGGAGGAAGAACAAACAGTCTAAATCATTTGATAGAGTGTACTGCAGCTACTTAGAAATGCACCATGCTTCTCACTGATTCATAACAAATTTTGAAAATGAATGAAGAGTAATACGCAAAAAGCAAAATATCATTGTGCTGCTGTTAACATCGACCATACATAAACAACAAGTTTCCTATCTTGTTGTGTCAAAATTCAAGTCCCATACTTTCCCAATAATGATGACATGGAGAGCTGACACCCTGAGCCAATGCAAACAAAGGTAAAAAGGGTGAAAAAGAAACAGGGGAACCCAAAACAAACAAGAGACTGCGACATCGATCTCAGGATCTTGTATTAAGTCTAGGATAAAAATGTTGATATTTTTTAGGCTGCAGCTGATACCTAATTTACGTACTGTCACGCCCCGATTTTCGAATCAATTAATAAGGCATTTTGCCCTTAATTACAATCAATTCGGAAACGTGACTACATGGAATATCAAATACAAATATGCACTAGAATTTTTTTCTTTTTAATTCAAGTACACAACACCAACTCCATGCCCAACATTGTAATTTCAAACTCAATACAAGAGTCGAATATTACATACCAAATATTTATATAATAAATTGATACATCAAAATATTACATAAATAAATCTTCAGAGTGCGAAGCATAAAATAGCGGAAGTCTTATAACCCAACAAAATATATGCAGCCTTGCATTACTCCTGGTTATCCTAACCTGCAGGTATAACCCCTACACCGTGGAATAGTGTACCGGGTTATATCAACAAACCCGGTCAGCTTACGAAGCTGGTATGAGTTAACTCAGTTTTACTCACCCTAAACCGTTTAACAAAATATACATATATAGTTTGTTTTAAACAAATATATGTAACTTATACTTTTCAAAAACAATTCAAATCCCGAAAATTCATATTATAAAATATACTGAACCTACGCGCCCCATATCACGTATTTTAACCCCACACGTCCCATAAACGTGTATGTTAATCCCAGGGTAATTCAGAATATTAAACAATATAAACTTTCCCCAAAATCATTTCCCAAAATTATGATTCTTTCTTTTTAAGAATCGTAAATCATAATAATAATTACTTCAATTTTTAAAGAAGTAAAAACTTCAAAATACAATTCAATAATTCTCCAAGAATTGTAATTCAATAAATCAATGCTTCAATTATTTAAGAAGCAAATTCATATCATACTCACACAAAACCACAATCAATTTCAAATGATTAAAAGCGAGAATACCATTTTTCTTCTCCTTTTAATACATCAAGATAAAGCGAGAATACCATTTTTCTTCTCCTTTATTACATAAAGTATTCATCTTTGTTTTCAATGAATACATGGCTACACAGTCTAGAACTCTAACCTTCACCTTCTGGCTACACAGTCTAAAGCTCTAACCTTCACCATTGGCTACACAGTCTAGAGCTCTAACCTTCACCCATTGGCTACACAGTCTAAAGCTCTAACCTTCACCCATTGGCTACAAAAACATTCGAGTAGGCAAACACAATATCATAATTTTTGAAATATTGTTCCCACAAAATCCACCAATTAAAACAATAAAATGAATACTTTCAAATATTGTTTTAACACAAAATCACACATGCTGATATATCAAATTAAAACTGTATTTAATTTATATATCGCAAAATCATTTAAATAAATATAATTATTTATTTTCGCAAACAACACAATATGAATTAATATTCATATATAAAATATCGTGAGATTCACTCACCTCTAATTCCTGCTGCGTCTTCAAATAGTAACCAGGAATCGACAAGCACGAGCTACACTTCTCGTAAACACCTATGATTATGCAATATCCAATTAGCATAATACATTTCCAAAATAATCCAAATGTTCCTCAAATGTCTCCTACGACATCGGAACATTTAATCGAGACCATTTGACCAAAAGTCAACCATCGGTCAACGTGAGTCCCACGTCTACTATTCATCAACGGGTCCCACACAAAATCCGAAACTTCCAAAATCCAACAGCATGCTTATTTCTAGCATCCTAACATCATATCCAAAATTGGTGATGATCCAACGGTCGGATCATCACGGATCTAACGATCCATAACTATCGCTTAATTGATCATTGATCAAACGACCGAATTTGACAAAAGTCAAAACACGAAAGTTGTTCGTATCGACGAACCAAGTCAAACGGAGCAAAGAATTGCTCCCGGACCGACCTGACGCGCCGCCGACGCGCCGCCGGAGGTGGCTGCCGGCCGCCGGTCAAGGTGGTCCGATGGCTACCAAATTTTACCAGTGTGTAGAACTCAACAAGCCCAACAAGTTTAGTAACTACCTCAAAGTCTGGATCGGAGCGGAAGTGGCCGGAATCGGCGTTGACTTTTTGAAAATCAAAAACTTCCCGAGCTCAATCCGCCGCCTACGGTGGTTTTCGGTGAAATCCAAGGGCACCATCGTGTTCCAGGGGTTGAGGGCTTCAAAACCCAGTGCATGAAGTGGTCCGGGGTGGCCGGATTCACGTCGGAAAACAAGGGTGGTGCACGGCACCGTTTCAGCCGGCGCGTGCGGCGTCACCTCGCCGGCGCAGGCGGCCAACCCGGGCGGGTTGTGCTCGCCGGCACCGTCTTCTGGTGATGGTGGTGGCGGTGAGGTGGGGCGGTGACCGGAGCAGGTCGCCGGAATTTCATGGGTGTAGAGAGAGAGGGAGGACGCGGGGAGAGAGAGAGAGGGAGGAGAGAGAAACAATTTCCAGAAAATAGAACATTTTCTTGTTTTATAGAAAAAAATGCAATTTTCCGAGGGCCATAACTCCTTCATTCGATGTCCGATTTCGGTGAACCAAAATCCTACCGACTCGATTCGACGAGGTCTACATCTTTCATGAAGGAAGTTTTCCCAAATTCTCAACGTATAAAAAGTTACCTTAATTTACCTTGTGTAACTTATAATTACCACCGTAATTATCGTTTTACGACGGAAACCCCTAAAAATACAATTTCACACCATTTCACTTCAAATTTCACGAACTATTTTATAAAAATAGTATGGAAATTTTCGGGGTATTACACGTACACTAACAACGCAGAAGATAGAAAAACAACAAGCCCCATTCATTGCATCATACAACAATAAGTTAAGAGACTATGCTCTACGGAATTGGAGATCGAACAGCTTGAAAGGAATAAAAACTACCAGGGATTTTTGTTTTTGTTTTTGGAATAAAAATAATATCAACTCACCCTAAAAAGAAAATAATATTAATCTGACAAATAATTGAACACTGAAGGCCAAAGTCAATAATCATGAGCAGACAAATATATATCAATTCTGGAATATAACAATTTGTTTTTTTCTTTCTGGGCAGGTTAAGATCTAACCAAATAAAAGTGTAGATCTAAAGATAACCATTATCCATGGAAAAAAATTACATCGTTCAAATAAGATCTAACCAAATCTAAAAATCCTAACGAGGAAAGTTTCCATAATTCATTATAATAATAATAATAATAATAACAATATACATGATCGATCTGCAGGTAATAACGGATAATTGAAATTCTTACGTGGTCCATCTCCCCTTGTGAACCTTGTTTTCGGCCTCCATCTTCTTTCGCCTCTCACGTCGGGCTTGTCTTTCCTTCTCCATATTCAGATCCTTTCTGAACTCATTCGCACCCAATAAGAATGTTGCAGTATACAGGCATATCCTAGCGACCGCCTCTGCTGTACTCATTTTGCGTCTGTTGTTTTTTTGCGTCGGTTGATTTTAGGGTTCCTGCTATCTAGATCTCATCGCTACCTATTTATATGCCTTTATATATAGTTGCCCTAGCCACCGGCCTCGGTCGTGGGCTGTTTTTGCATGTGGACTATAGTTTTGTTTCATGGAAATTAACCAATTTTTTTTTTTGCCCTTTTAAGTAAGAGATTCATTCTAAAAAAAAAAAAATATTAAGAGATTGGAGGACAATCTGACAACTGATGGATGATGACCTGGCGGCACAGTCCAATGGTTAATCTTATACTTAACAAACTGTAGCTTAGTCTCTCCGTGTTATTATACGTGCGTACGATATATATAATTAGATGTTCATGTGGAATAAATCCAGCAAGAACAATGGGAAAAAACATGTACCAATTAAGAAGTATCTTTTATTCGGAATAAAGTCTCCAACATCAGACAAAGGCTAATGATATTGTTGATCGCATATACGCATGATTGAAGCAATTAACTTGTATGGCTCACGGCCTCGTGCCCAATTAATTAAGCTGAACTTGACACGGTTTTAAAATAGTCATCCAATTGTGTTCAATCAGACGGTCTAGATTCATCTGATCAAAACACACCTCGATCTCAGTGTGAGCACAACACACCCAAGACCTACTCCCACTTTTAAAAGTCAGTTATTGTGTACTTTCCAAGCTACTTCCCTCCAAAATATAACTGTCAAAATAAGCATGGAGCAGGAGAATGTTACAAGCATGATGAACACAAAGCTGTTGACTTTTCGGATTTCTCAAAGGTAAAAATTCTTCATCAACACGCAAACACTATTAAGTCGATCCGCATTCTTTTGATCGAAAAACTATGCTTCTGCTCATCTTCTATCTCTGTCTTGGATTAGTCTCAAGCCAAGAAACCCCAATTAGTACTAATTTGGGCACTGCTCCATGTCCATTGAACATCGATGCTCTCCGTAAACTAATCACCGAAGGCTCTCAACCCGTCTTGCTTCTCGATGTCCAGACCGAGTGCCAGTACATCCTCGAAGGAATCCGATTGCTTCGATCAGATTACCTCCGATCCACCGGTTTGTTCTCCCCACCTTCCAATACCATAAGCTCATGTTGGGATGCCTATCAAAATTTGATCAACGAATCCATACCCGACTTAAGAATTGGATCCACTTGTGGGTTTCAGTCCACTTTGATGTCAGGGAGTTGTATGAGCATCACAACTAGGTCCCAATTTGAAAAATTGATTCCCAAATCAGAATTGCAGGTAATTGAGGATTCTTGTAATCAGTCTCTGGATGATTATTCACCTTGTTTTTCTTGTAGACGAATTTTGTCTAGTCTTAATATGTCTAATTTTGGTGGAATGTATGATGGGAATGTAGCAGATTGTAATGGATATCCATATATATATGCTGCAGCTTTTGGTAATAGGAATGGACCAATAAATTTGAGCACAGCCAAGTGTTTGTTCTCACTAAACTTCAATGCTTTTGATACAGAGACTAAGAACAAGCACAGGGTTGTGCTTTGGGCTGTGTTGGTAGGAAGTGTATGTGGATTCACTGTGGCATTTTTGGTGGTTTGGGTTCTTTGGAGAAGGCATAGGGGAAGGAATAAGAAGAACAAGGATCACAGTGAGACGAAGGGTTCTTTTGTTTCCGCCATAGAAATTATTGGCGAGAATACCAGTTTGGCTAGGTTCCCATTTGAGGAACTCAAAAAGGCCACGGAGAATTTCGCGAGGCAGAACATAATTGGGATTGGAGGCTATGGGAATGTATATAAGGGTACATTGGCAGATGGGTCTGAAGTAGCTTTGAAAAGATTCAAGAATATGTCTGCTGCAGGGGATGAAATGTTTGCGCACGAGTTGGAGGTTATTGCAAGCATTCGGCATGTGAATCTTGTCGCGGTGAGAGGCTATTGTACTATAAAAGTGCCTAGGCAAGGCCACCAGAGGATAATGGTGTGTGACTTGGTGAACAATGGAAGTCTCTATGAACATCTTTTAGACTCAAGGATGAAGAAGCAGCTCAGTTGGCCAATTCGTCAGAAGATTGCGCTTGGAATGGCGCGTGGATTGGCTTATTTGCACTATGGAGTGCAGCCTGCTGTGATCCACAGAGATGTTAAAGCAAGCAATGTACTTCTAGACGAAGTATTCGAGCCAAAACTGGCTGATTTTGGTCTAGCAAAGTTCACACCAGAAGGACAAACACATATGCACACAAGGGTGGCTGGGACATTTGGGTATGTTGCGCCGGAGTATGCTTTGTTTGGGCAATTATCCGAAAGAAGCGATGTCTACAGTTTTGGGGTAGTGCTTCTCGAACTTTTGAGTGGAAAGAGAGCAGTTATTGAAGCCAATGGTACCACAACTTTGCTATTGGCAGATTGGGCTTGGTCACAAGTGAGGGAAGGCAGACCATTAGATGTTATAGACGAAAGCATTCAGAACTTAGACCCTCCAGAAGTGATGGAAAACTATATAATGGTTGCAGTTCTTTCTTCTCATCCAGAAGCACATGCGAGGCCAACAATGGACCAGATTGTCAAGATATTGGAAAGAGATTTTCAAGTTCCCCAAAACCCGGACGCCCCTCTTCATAAGATAGATCAGTCGGCAAGCTCTAGTGGTTCAAGTTACATTTCGAGTAATGCTGATTAGTGATCATTAAATTTGTTGGGATGTTGGGGGCTTGCTCTGCCTTCAGCATACATGGTTTGTTTATATGTTTTAGGTTTCAGTTTCCATTCTTGGAAGATACTAAAACAGAAGATAGTATCCCACTTCTTTTAGTTCTTTGAAATTATCATAAAGACATTAAGCTTGTATTGGAAAGGGAATCTTGGACCAAGCATGCATTCTGATTACGTACATTCAATCTATTTCCACTTTAAATTTAGGTTGGCCGGAAAAACACACAATCCCTACAAAATTTCTGAATAGTACATTAAGGATTTTAAAATTGCAGGCCAACTCTAAAGACAATGACAACGTACTTACAAGTTTAATTAAATAGTTCTTATTGAATCAAGTTTGTTTGGTATAATGGAGATAATTAATCATTAAGTACAACCATGTATATTAGAAAATCAGGTCGTGGTTCTGGACTTCTGGCATTGTTAAAAGTGGAACTATTAATTTATTTTCAATACTTTTGGTAGGTTGATTGTCAGTTGTCTTGGTTATATATACTAAACCGTACGTACAGTTTATGCCAACGTACAGCTGATCATAACTATAAAGCTTGAGGTATATATACTAAACAGGGTGTGTGAAAACTGTAAAAGGTATATATCTAATATTAATCTGTTTTTGGATAATTTCTGGCTGTGGAACTAATAACTATAAAGCTTAATTGAGGTATACTAAAAAAGACGGACAGGATAGCTACGCAATCAAGTTTGTCATCACCAATTAATGAGAAATTTTTCAATGTGACCGACTGACCGTCACACCACATGGCTTGTGTGACGCCCCAATAAAATTAAAACATGTAGCCAACTAATTTTCTGAAGAAGATTGGAGTGAGTTTCATTGGAGTTCAAGGAATATGCCTCGTGCATGTGTAGAATCTGGGTCACTAGACTCAGCCTATGGGGACATAGGGGTACGTTGTTAAGAGACTTTCGATACTGACAATGGCAAGTTGGATTGAAGATAGATTCATGGTGGTTATGGCATATGCGGTGGTTTCTTTTGGCCAGAGATTAGAGAGAGTACGTATTGGAGTACATATTTAAAACAATTACATTTTAAAGCAATTTTATTGGGGCGTCATACAAACAATGTGGTGTGACAGTCACACTGAAAAATTTCTCCTAATTAAGGGCCTTACTTTGGTCACGTACTTCTTTGAACATAGCTAGCCTCGAGCTTCAAGTCTCAGATCTTCTTCTTGGTCTCTTTCAAGTCTTGCGTCAGAAACAAAAAAAGGAACATAGCTAGCCTCTTTGCACCTTTTTTTGATTCTGAAGCAAGACTTAAAATCTCATAGTATTGATCTGGTATTTGATCATAAGGGGTCATTGAAGTTCGATCTCCATGCAGCTCGCTTATTTGAAAGGGACAACAGACTCCGAATGTCCGCTGCTGCTGGCGCTGCATGATCTGGAGTCCCCTCCTCTGCAACTCCTCGATCGTCCAAAAGTTCAGCGAGCTCTCCATGCATGGAGTATATCTTCTGCTAGACTCTGCATTAACCATTCACACTAGAAATTAATTAAACCATATATATATATATACATGATCGATTATTTAAAATATGGGTTCTAGCTGCTAGAAGTCGTGAGATATGAAAATAACAGCATACTAGCTAGTTAGCACAAACAAGGCACATTATTATATCTGAAAAGAGAGATATAATAATGGTGAAAATGATAAAACACCCACAAGATGATCTCATAAAACGCTCCGGCTTTGGAGAAAAGGACATGGTCAGCCACTTCGATCATTCTTCAATCTGTACTATAATTTCATAACCACATAGCTACTAATTAATTAAGTAACCAAAATTTCAGGCCTTCGATAGATACAAAAAAAAAGGTTAAGATCGATGAAAAGAAAGAACGATACGAGATGTACACGTACTATTGGCCACAATGTATATATGTTAAGAAAAAAATTGCAATTCAAGTAATTAACATACGTACCCTTCTCTGTTACTGCCACCATGCATTTATACAAAGAAATGGCTGTTGTAGAAGAACGATCGATAATGACGTCATTAATCACTATCAATGTACGTATCTGCCTCCATGATATAGCGATGGAGGAATGATCGAGGAGACAGAGGGAGGGAGAGAGAGAGAGAGAGAGAGAGAGAGAGAGAGAGAGAGAGAGAGAGAGAGAGAGAGAGAGAGAGAGAGAGAGAGAGAGAGAGAGAGAGAGAGAGAGAGAGAGGATTAGGGTTAATGAGTATTGTGATCAAAGCCAGGGATTTTTTAAGTGGCTGAGGTCTATTAGGGTTAGGTTACTAGTAGCACGGGATTTATTTACGGTGGAAGATTTAAAATTTGAAACAAAAACATTATATTATGGGATTAATTCAAGGTTTTCAAATATTTACAGTAACATGATCTTATTAATGTCGTTCCCTAACTTATAGGGATCTCAAATTCCTGATTTTTCTTTTGTATATCAATTTATCCTCTGACTTTTTTGTTTAAATAAATTATACCATAAGTTTTTCTTCTAATTTTTGCCGATTTACCCCCTTTCCATCAATTTTAAGTGATTTTATCTAAATTTGACCCTATGTTCATCTACGTGCCTGGCACATGATGATATTTTCATATTCTCTATCTTAAAATGATATTTTTGTGTTTTTACATCTTAAAACGACATTTTCATATTCCAGAAACATGTTCAAGTAACTCATTTGACATCGGGTGAAAAATACGAAAATACCTTGATGAGCACGTAAGGTGAGTTAAACGAAAAAGAAAAATTTAGATGAAATTATCTAAAACTAGAAATATCCACACACCCGATGGGTGTGAAAGTAAATGTAGTTATATGAAGAATGTGGGGTAGTTATTTTTGTAGATGTTGACAAATCAGTTTACCTTTAGAAATATTGGGGTAGTTATTTATGTAGAAGTTGGAAGTTATATTTGTATAGTTTTTTTATTTTTTATTTTTATTTTTTATTTTGTGAATTGTCTTGATTATCCTTATTAATTAATTATATTTCAAAGTTTTTTAATATTTGAAGGTTATATCCGTAAAAAATTCAGTTATGGTGAGCAAACCTTTTTTTTTTTAAATATAGTATAGATAGATTACGGTCAATTAACGAAATCAACATAATTTTTTTAAAAAGGTGTAATTTGTTGAAATTAAAAGTCCATGGATAAACAACCAACACACATTGAAAAAATTAGGGGCCAATTAATTATGCTATTTTGAATATATCGATGAGGATATAAAGATTGTAATCATAACTATGTATCGATGAATTCCAATTTGGAACAAACTGGACAGAACAGAGAATATAATTACATTAGAAATTTAGAATAGTACTTCAATGCTGACCCGGTCTTTAATCGATCATTCTATCTTATCCTTCTAGATGAAGGAAGCTCTTCACTAGCTAGCGTTGGATATAATTAAGCTCCATTTCCATCCCATATTTGTCATCAGAAGGCAGAGTTCTCAAAGAAGATATATATATTGTTTTTTTTGGCTAATTAATTATCTATATTGTTATTTAATTTAGCCAGTCAAAGTTACATTTAGGATCATAATCTGCCTTAGGCCAATTGTTTAGTGTGTTTCAATTAGCATAAACGCCACTGCAGAATAATTAAAGGGTTATTTGATTCCATTACTTGGGAGTTAGGACAAACAGAAAGATGTTAATTAGAATACAACATTCAGTTGTTGTCCAACCAAATAATGAGGCCTCTAGAAGGAATTACAGTTCATGTATCTTGCAAGTTTCTCCCATAAAAGACAACATTCCCAAGTCCCTTTTGGCAGCTTTGCAAAACCAATTTTTTTCCTACTGAATGTTTACACCTGATCGAGATGTTTTGTATCAACACGGCCGTCCATCGTGTTGACTGGATGGTGAAGTCATTATGATTGATGGTTTTGACTTTTGATTGAGGAACAGAAACTTGTTTTTCTACTTTGATGAACCCTAAACCCTATTAGAAATCTTAAGGGTTAACACAGACTGACAGTATAAACTCATGTGATGACAAGAAGAGGCGATTCAAGAGGGTGTCTGTGTGTAGGCGATCACTCCTACTCGAATATTAGTACATGCATCAATCAAAGTAGCAAGTATCTTTCTTGGTTACTCGCCTTGCATTAATTTTGTGGTTACCTTTATTTTATTTTTTGTTAGGCAATTTATCGAACACTTTTTTAAATTGTCATTATTTTAAGTTCTTTGCATTTAACTAACTCAAGTCGCTTTCAAACATATTAAAAAACATCTTCTCCACCTTCTATAGACGAGACATTTTTAGGAAAGTGCTTACAGGTCTAAATAGGCAAACCCAAGACTCCCATATTCAAAAGTCAGTTAGGACCAAATCCACAAGTTAACTTAGAAGTTTCTTCCCTCCAATAATAACACACAATTGAAGACCTCTAGACTTGGAACCATTTCAGAGCTCCCAAAAACCAAAGTCAAAATTCCATTTCCATCCCAAAAAGCCAAACCCCCTTCTCCATCACCAAAACTGCAAATCTTCCATGAAGATCTCATACTCTCAAATGTCTCTGTTTCAATTCCTCCTCCTTGGATTATACTTGGGCTTTGCCAATTCCATAGCCATTAACAAGGAAACCTCTGCACATAGAAAACTTAGTACTAATCCTCTGTGTCCATGGAACACTGATTCTCTCCAAAAACTCGTCACCCAAAACCATCTCCCATTCCCATTACAAGATATCTACACTAAGTGCCAGTACACACTTCAAGGAATTCGTCTTCTTCGATCCGAGTATCTCCGAACCAACGGTTCCTTTTCTCTGCCTCCAACTGTCTTAGAGGCCTGTTGGGATTCATATGAGAAATTAGTCAACCAATTCATACCGGGGTTCAATATCAAATCAAGTTGCGCCTTCAAGACCAGCTTCATTTCCGAGACTTGTATGAACATAACAAGAAAGTCCGATTTTGAAAGTTTGGTTTCAGCCTCCGAGTTAAAGCAAATCAATTCCTCTTGTGACCAGTCTCTGAAGAACGATTCGGCTTGTGCTTCATGTGTGGAGAGCTTGAATACTGTCAGATCGTCTTACTTCAAAGAATCGAATGATGGGAATGTTTCGGATTGTAAAGGGTACCCATTTATATATGCTGCAGCTTTTGCTAACAGGTTTGGACCAACTGACATAGGAACTGCAAAGTGTTTGTTCTTGCTTGATTTTAGTTTAGTTAGTCCAAAGTCTAAGAACCCCAATGCAGTCATGTGGGGGATCTTGACTGGTTGTTTCGACGGTTTCATTGGGGCACTTGTGGTGCTTTGGTTTCTTTGGATGTGGCACAAGAAATGGAGGAAGAAGAGAAGGGAAAATTTGGCTCGGGTCGAGGCAGGGCTGGATGTGGAGAGTGGTACTAATTCGTCATCGTTGAAGTTCAGTTTCGAAGAAATTCGAAAGGCTGCAGGTAATTTCTCAAGGGAGAACATAATTGGTATGGGAGGATATGGCAATGTCTACAAGGGGGTGTTACCAGATGGTTCTGAAGTTGCACTGAAAAGGTTTAAGAACTGTTCTGCTGCCGGAGACCAAGATTTTGCACATGAAGTTGAGGTCATTGCGAGTGTTAGGCATGTGAATCTTGTAGCTTTACGCGGCTATTGCACCGCGACGGTGCCTAGAGAAGGCCACCAGAGAATAATAGCTTGTGATTTGATGAGAAATGGAAGCCTATATCAGCACCTTTTTCAGCCAGGATTCAAGAAGCTTACATGGCCAATTCGACAAAAGATTGCGCTAGGAATGGCTCACGGGTTGGCCTATTTGCACTCCGGAGTGCAGCCCGCAATAATTCACAGAGACATCAAAGCGAGCAATGTACTTCTAGACGAAGCATTCGAGGCAAAGCTAGCTGATTTCGGGCTTGCAAAGTTCACACCGGAGGGACAGACACACATGAGTACTAGGGTAGCCGGGACACTTGGATATGTTGCTCCCAAGTATGCTTTGTATGGGCAATTATCCGAAAGGATCGATGTGTATGGCTTCGGGGTTGTGCTTCTCGAGCTTTTGAGTGGGAAGAAAGCAGTTGTGGAAGTTGTTGATGATAATAGGCCTTTGTTGTTGGCAGATTGGGCATGGTCACAAGTTAGGGAAGGTGGAGTTTTGGGTGTTATTGATGAAGGTATACCTGAGTTGGGTTTGCCTGAAGTAATGGAGAAGTATGTTTTGGTTGCTGTGCTATGTTCTCATCCAATAGCACATGCTAGGCCAACAATGGATCACATTGTGAAAATACTTGAACATGATGATATTCCCATTCCTTCTATTCAAGGCCGTCCATATTCTCTTTTAGCACATATTGATGATGATGATGATACAGTCATACAGGAAGATCAAGAAGCTAGCTTCCTTCTTGATCAAGAACCACAAGTGTAGATATTCAATTTTTTTAGTATGATCATATTTTTTGGGTTTACGGGTTAATAAGAGCAAAGTGACCATTTATATTCATCGATCTATGTTGTTCAAAATTTGATTGAACTAGCTAGGCAAGACATACTCTATTGTCTTTAACATGGACATCAAAGTTTCGTTGTGCGCGCATTTGAGATTTTCCTATATATTATGTTGATTAGGGCCGGCCCTGAGAATTTTTAGGCCTAGTGCGAAACTTAAAATTAGGCCCTACTAATTAAGGTGGCACACGAAAATTTAAGAATATTTACTACGGTTCATTTGTTTTCATATAGCAAGATATAACTAAAATTCATCAACAAAAGTATGTGATATTATCATCAAATAACATTAAAGATAGTTCTATTATAACAAAAACCATCATTCCATCAAAATGTAGCCACTAAACAAAATCAAAGGTTCAAACATTATAATTATAATGAACCTATGTTCGATAGATGCATGACCTTTAAACATGTTCCACAAGTGCTCCCCTACTAAATCTAAAAAAAATATGAAGATATATTTAGCAAGATTGAATCTAAAAGACTAAAACAATATATTTAAACCCCCAAAATCTGAGATATTCATAACAAGAACAATGCTACCAAAAGAATTTATTCAATTGAAGAATAAATTAGAGCAAAAAAAGAAAAAGAAAAATATAGAAGTAAAATATCTATCGGAGTCGGGTGTTCTAGGATGCAACAAGATGATTCAAATTAGAGATTAAACCTTGTTTGAATTTTGATTATGTTATTTGTGGTCTGAGGAAAAAAAAAAGAGACTGGGGAGTTTTCTTTGGTTTTTGAAGTTTTGGAGACTGACTATACTTTTGGGAGAAACTAGTTGGTTATTGCGTGTGAATCAGTGAATGAATGATTATTAACTTCCTTTATAAGCATAGGGGCCAAAAATAAAAACATTTGCTATAATTGGGAATCGAACCTGTGTATGAGAATTGTCATTCAACAGCTTTATCCAACTGAGCTACACAATACATTGTTATAACAATGTTTTTTTATAATATTTAAACTATATTAGTTTGCTATATTGAAAATCGGAGGCTCCTACAAATCGGTGGCCCTGTGCGCAGGCACTACCCGCACACCCCTAGGGCCGCTCCTGATGTTGATCAAACACATATGTCGTATGTTCACTATGTTGTATGCACCAAAAACAACTTTTTTGTTTGATTCCGATATATTTTTTGGGTGACTCTGATTTATCAATTGTTAATGCATTCAACACCGTTGCGATTCTAACATGGTAGAAAACTCGTGCATGCAGTTGTACTCGGGTTAGGAAACATTAATTAATAGTTAACTAAAGGGAAAAAAGCTAAAATGGTACCTGAACTATACCTTCATCTTATCGATGGTACCTGAACTTTAATTTTTGTCACAAACGGTACCTGAACTTTTCGATTTTGTCTAAAGTGGTACCTAACGCCACATTCGGTCAGCCCTCCAGCCAAAAATGTCACGTGGGGCGCGTGTGATTACTAAATCAACTAAAATGACAGATTTACCCTCACTTAAACCTCTTCTTCTTCTTCTGCTCGATCTCTTCTCTCTTCCTCACTCAGTTGGCTCCATCTCTCTTCCTCACTCATCTCTCTGCCCAGTTCACCACACCCACACCCAAGCTCCGCCGCCCAGCCGAGAACAATTGCTCTGGGCACCCACTGCCTCCGCACTCACCTCCGCCATGGCAGGCCGTGCCCCTGCAACCACCGTGAAGCCATCACCGCCGCCGCTCAATTCATGTTGCCCAGAGAAGACACCCAATCCATCACCGTGAAGCCATCACCACCACCTTTATTTGTATCTGCAGACCCAGAAGCATCAAAATATTTGTTGAGCCTTGGTTTCTTGAATGACTCTGGCGGCAATTCAGTTACAATTTGGGGCTCAAAACCATCACCTGCATCAAGAAAAAATGCACCACAAATACATCAACACTATGCTCAATTTTCGAGTTTCAATGCAAATCCGAAAACAACTACTTTCTTTCATCATCTTCTTGCTTCATCTCGGTGCGCTGATCGTCCTCAACATCCATGTATTGGGTCCAATCAGTTGGTCTTTTCTTTTGGGTATTGTACTCATGACTATCAGAAAGGAGGGCATGATCATGGTGTTGTTGTTGGTGGGTGAATTGACGGGACATGTTGGAGGATTGGACAAAGGGGCGGAGGTCTCTGGCCATGGGACTTTCAGCGAACACCTTGCGTGCAGACTGCTTTTGATTGCAGACCACACATGTCCACTTGTTGTTCTTACTGCTCTGCTTTCTCTGCTTCACCTACCATTCATTAATAATATTTACCAACAAATTCAAGTCCAAAATAGCTACATAGATAGACGATGGTAGCCATGTACAGAAGCAATGTATAAACCTGCATAGTGGAGCATTGGCAGCACTGAGCGACAAAGAAGATGGTGGACATGCTCTCTCTCTCTCTCTCTTAAGCAAGAAATTTCCAAATTGCCCCCAAAGAGTGACATTAAATGTAATTTTTAACCCTCATTTATGGGTAACATGCATCTTACGTGACATTTTTTGCCGGAGCGTTGATCGAAAGTGGCCTCAGGTACCACTTTAGACGAAATCGAAAAGTTCAAGTACCGTTTGTGACAAAAAATGAAGTTCAGGTACCATCGATAAGATGAATGTATAGTTCAGGCACCATTCGTGATAATAACCCTTAGGGTTTTTATCAGAAATGGTACCTGAACTTTATCTCAATTATATACATAGTACCTGAACTTCACTTTTGATCACAACCAGTACCCGAACTTTTCGTTTTCATCTTAAGTGGTACCTACCGTCAATTTTCAGCAAAAAAATTAAAAAAAAAAAATTTGAAAAAAAAAAAGCCTCTCTCTCTCTCTCCCGCCCGAACTCTCTCTCCTCTCCCTCGGCGCCGCCGTCAACCACCTCAAAACAACACAAAGATTATATCGACATATAGAACACAACCTAAGGATGAATTTGTGTAACTAGATCAAAGTGAGATTTGAAGTAAATCGAGAGATATCGATGCCGGAAGTTCCGAAACCCGGAAAGTTAACGAGATCGATCCTCCATGTACAGCCGTCGACGTTGAAAACCGAGGGTACCATGAGATTTCTTGGATGGAAGGCTTCAAAGCCCAAGTGGTTTGGATGAACGGAAGTGGCCGGAGGAGGTTGGAACAAAAGCTTGAAATTTCAAGCTTTTCCGGCGGTTCTCACGATGGTTTTCCGGCGAGTGTGGCTTCGAACCCGGGTGGATTTGTCTTGCCTTCACCTTCTGATTCTATTGGTGGAGGCGGTGACACAAGATTGTGGCTGGAGGTGGTGGCATAAGGAGGTGCAGAGGGAGAGGAGAGAGGTTACGGGGTGGGAGAGAGAGAGAGAGAAAGAGAGAAAAAAAAAAAAAAACTAATTTTTTTTTTTCAAGTTTTTGACGGCAGAGATGGATTTTTTTTTTTTTTTCAAATTTTTTAGATTTTTTGACGGCAGATTAACGGAATGTAACGGTAGGTACCATTTAGGATGAAAACGAAAAGTTCGGGTACTGATTGTGATCAAAATTGAAGTTCAGGTACTATGTATGTTGCTACCATTTCATATCTGTCCCGGTACAGACCTCATGACGGGTCAGGAGTAGCCCACCATCGCTGAACAGCCCACCTCTGGGCCCATTACCACGCCCCAGCGGCATCTACTTACTCGGTAGGGATCCCCTACCGAGTGCACTGCCTTGACAATGCCCCAGCGGCCCAGGCAACGCCCCAGCGGCATATACTCACTCGGTAGGGATCCCCTACCGAGCCTACTAGCAAAGCCCTGGCGGTACCCCAGCGGTACCAGCAATAACCAGGCCGGGTGTACCGACAACAAGCCTTCCCCTTGGCCTTACAGGGACATCTCTCGACCCGGTACCGTGGACACACAGTCCAGTCGGTACCGGCACAGCCACCTGGCAGCACGTGCTTGTCCACTACCTCGCGGATCGCACTAAAGAACGCCCATACCGCACTAGGACCGCACTAGGCACCGCCGTCCCTCGACGCGCGTGTCGAGGTAGTGGAATAATAGAGTATTCCCTCGTGTCATGGGATGTCCCCCACGCCAGGGAAGCTTGTCTCCGACCTCAGCTCATATATAAGGAGTCCTCACTCCTTATTCAAGTAAGTTCTCTCCATTCCTAGAAACTCTGCTCAAATCCTCTCGGGACTAACTTGAGCGTCGGAGGGTCTTCGGTCGGTACACGCCGGCCTCCCCTGACCTCCTTTGCCCTTTCAGGTACTCCAGTGCACTCCAGGTGCGTCCCTACCGAGCAGCTGGGAAACGGCAGGAACAGTTTGGCGCCGTCTGTGGGAACAAATTTCCACCACTTAGTAACAAAAGCACCCTCACCCAGTGAGGTACTCTACCGGTCAAGCTATGACCAAATCAGCAGGTGATGGCTCACAACCCGCCAAGCAAAGTAAGAAGTCCAAGCAACCGAAGGACACAACGACTATTGCTGGTCTTGAGCCCCTCCTCGAGGAAACACCGGCAGCAGTCCACTCCACCGAGTCGGAAACCCCTGAGTCCCACCAGAACGAATCCTCGATGATGGCTAGGCTTGAGGCCATGATCCGAGACCTCCAAGAGAGCAACGAGCGACTGCGCTGCGATCAGCTTGCGGCGCAGGAAGCCAGCGCCCGGGAGATCGGCCTGCTCAGGGAGCGACTTAGCCTCGAGCATACGCCCAATCACTCGGTCTCGACACAGCTAGGGACCGAGACCCCTCTCAAACCGGCAGAACGCTTGCCAGCCAAGCCAGGGCGTGTGACCAGTCACCCCCAACCGGCAGCGTCGACGCCCAAGGTCTCGTTTCTCGATGCCGCGGGAGTGGTCCACTTCCCGGATGAAGACGGGACCGAGGATCACGTTGTGATACCAGTGAGCGCGCCCGCCATAAGTACCAGCGCAGGCGCAGGGGACGAGGGCGCATTGGTCAACCTCTTCCGGGAGCTCAGTGATCGACTCAGAAGGGTCGAGACCGGCGGTGCTAAGAGTGCACCCAGCCTCGGCATAGCAAAGAAGCCAGTCGGTCCGTTCACCAGGAGGATCCATGAGCACAACCGGGACTTCAAGAGCCTGAAGATGGACTCCTATACCGGTAAAGAGGACCCAGTAATGCATGTGACCGCATTCCAATCCGCTTACAATGGCAATGGCTATACCGACGAGGAGTGGTGCCACGCCTTCGTCAACACCTTGACTCAGGAGGCTATGCTGTGGTTCTATCAACTAGAACCGGAGTCCATAGACAGCTATGAGCAACTAGTCGAGGCTTTCACCACCGAGTACGCCACGAAGTCCAGCTTCTTCTATTCGGTGGGAGAACTTACCGGCTTCCAGCAAGCCAGCGGAGAGCGACTGGCGGATTATATGGAGCGGTTCAAAGCTGCCTACCGGCGCTGTACCTCCAAGGACGATGTCCGTGCGGCCCAGATCTTCCGAGATGGCCTACAACCGGACGAGTTCCTCAGAAAGCTCAATGCCACGAGCGCTGTCCTCACCTACACCGAACTCATGAACCGAGCGGGGCAATACGCCCGGAGCTACTACCTGACCTACGAACGGAAGTCTCAGCTCAACGCGATGCACAAGGCAAACAAGGCCTCCGCAACCACAGCGGACCCCATCGGGGATAAGCGTAAGCAGGAGCAGGGAGGTGGCTCACGGCCGGACGACTCTCGGCAGAACGACAAGCGCAACAAGTTCAACTCCTACCGAGGGGGTAATCGCGGCAACAACTGGGAGAACCGCGAGAACAACCGAAGGTATGATCCCCCCAACCGGGAGCGGAACCCCCAACACCAGGCTCCCCAGAGCCACCAACAACGACCGGTGTATCAGGTCGGTCCCGGCTATAACAAGCCCAGGGAACAGTTGTACTCCGACCAACGAGGGCAAGGGCAGTACTCCGGTTACTCGGACCACGGGGAAACCCAGGCCCATCCAAGTCAGTGGCCATACAGCCAACCTGCCGGTATTAACCAGGTGGACGACTCAAGTCAAGGATGGACCGAGACCGGGTATAACCGGCACCCCAAGAAGAAAAGTTCCTGGAGGCACAACCGCCCCCAGAAGTCCAGTAAGCAGGACGGTACCGACGACAGGCTGCTAGTCTGTACAACGTTCAACAAACCCTTGGGGGACATCTACAAGGAAAACCCCCAGCTTTTCCCCCAACCATGGCCGAGGCAACAATACGCCGGTAACAGGACTAATACCGGCAAGTTCTGCACCCACCACCAGTCCGGGACCCACACCACCGAAGAGTGCCAGGCTCTCCGGGACGTGGCCGAACAGCTACACCGAGACGGGAAGTTGACCCAGTACACCGGTCAAGCCAGTCAAGGCTACCGGAAGGAAATTTTCACCATCAGCGGATGACCAACCTTATTCGGTACTTCGCGATCTGAGCACAAGTCTCACGTGAAGGAAGCAAAGCAGCACCTGCAATGCTTCTCCGTGCAATCCGCCCCGGTACAGAAAAGGCCTAAGCGAGACCCGTGGAAGATTGAATTCTCCAACGACGAGGAGTCCGGCATCGTGACCCCTCACGACGACCCTCTCGTGATCTCGGCCAAGGTTCACACGGACCTGATGCACAAGGTGCTGGTGGATGGCGGTAGCTCCGCCAACATCATTTTCAAAAGTGCCTACCTCAAGCTGGACCTACCGCTCGAGAACATATCGCGGACGGTGAACCCGCTCATAAGTTTCTCGGGAGATCTAGTCCAACCTCTCGGTAGCATCTGGCTCAACGTAGAGGTCGGCCAGTACCCCAGGTCCCGAAAGGTATCTGCCCACATGCTAGTGGTAGACTGTGAATCATCCTACAATTTCATCCTCGGTAGGCCTATCCTTTGTCAGATCAAGGCCTGTGTGTGCTACTACTTGCTCATGCTAAAGTTCCCTACTCCCGTCGGAGTCGCCTCCATCAGAGGAAGCCAGCCAATGGCCCGGTCATGTTATGCTCAGGAAACTAAGCCACGGCGTCCCTGCCGGGACGTGTGCAATGTCACTACCGGTGACATAGCAGCAACAACCGACAGGCCGGACGACCCCCGGGAAGGAGCAGTGATCATACAGGGCAAACCCCACGAGGAAGTAGAACACATCGCCCTGTTCCCTGAACAGCCTGACAGAGTTGTCAAGATCGGCACCGGCCTACCGATAACTCTCCGGGGAGATCTGATCAGACTCCTGAAGGACAATGCCTCAATCTTCGCCTGGTCGTATGCAGACATGCCCGGTATCTCCACCACCATTATCTCTCATAAGCTTGGTATCGACCCCGCCTATCGGCCGGTACGACAAAAGAGAAGGGTGGGAGACCAGGAGCGATACGAGGCCATGAAAGCAGAGGTAGATAAACTCTTGAGCATCGGTTTCATCCGCGAGGTTCAGTATCCTCGGTGGTTGTCAAACCCGGTGCTGGTAAGGAAGCCTAACGGGAAGTGGCGAATGTGCATCGACTTCACCGATCTCAATCGGGCATGCCCCAAAGACAGTTTCCCCTTACCAAGGATCGACCAGCTGGTGAACTCTACCGCTGGACACGAGGCCCTCAGCTTCATGGATGCCTACTCAGGCTACAACCAGATCAAACTTGACCCCGAGGACCAGGAGCACACCTCCTTCATGACCAACCAAGGTCTTTACTGCTACAATGTCTTGCCCTTCGGGCTGAAGAATGCCGGTGCTACGTACCAGCGGTTAGTCAACCGCATGTTCTCCAGGCAGATTGGCAGAACCATGGAAGTTTACGTGGACGACATGCTCGTCAAGAGTATCAAGCAAATTGATCACCTCACCGACCTGCAAGAGACCTTCTCCATCCTCCAAGACTATGGGATGAAACTCAATCCCGAGAAATGCGTCTTTTGCGTCGGTGAAGGTAAGTTCCTCGGCTTCATGGTCAGCCACCGGGGCATCGAAGCTAACCCCGAGAAGATTCGAGCTATCCTGGAGCTAAAATCTCCTAAAACCTTCAAGGACGTCCAAAGCCTCAACGGCAGGATCACAGCCCTCTCCCGGTTCATATCACGGTCTACCGACCGGTGTGCTCCCTTCTTCAAAATACTCAAAACCGGGAAGAAGTTCGAAGGCTGGACCACCGAGTGCGAACAAGCCTTCACTGCTCTGAAAGAATACCTAGCGGCAGCCCCACTGCTCAGCAGACCAGTGCTGGGGGAACCACTGTTCCTATACCTATCGGTATCTAGGACGGCCGTGAGCTCAATCTTGGTCAGGAGCGACAATCGGGAAGACTTACCGGTGGACTATGCGAGCAAGTCTCTACTGGATACCGAGACTCGGTACCCAGAGATAGAACAGCTCGTTTTAGCACTCATGGTGTCAGCCAGGAGACTCCGGCCTTATTTCCAATCTCACCCCATTGTCGTCCTGACCGACCATCCACTGCGGATAATCCTGCAGAAGCCTGAGGCATCGGGGAGACTCACGAAGTGGAGCATTGAACTCAGCGAGTTTGACATTGCCTACCGGCCCAGACCGGCAATCAAAGCCCAGGTATTAGCAGACTTCGTCTCCGAGTTCACACCCGAGCACGCTAACACTAATCAGCAGCCATCGGCGGAGAAAGCAACTCCCGCCGAGGACGCCCCAACTACCGTTGGCGAGCATGCGTTTGACCCATCCATACCGGTCTGGCAGCTGTACGTGGACGGCGCCTCGAACTCCCACGGAAGCGGGGCAGGACTCGTTCTCATCACCCCACATACCGAGAGTCCAGACACATCTCACTTGGAGTGTGCCCTCCGGTTCAGCTTCAAAGCTTCCAACAACGAAGCTGAATACGAGGCTCTTCTATCAGGCCTTCGGCTAGCCAGCGATATGGGAGCCAGACAACTCCAAGTCTTCAGTGATTCTCAGCTCATCGTCAACCAGGTCACGGGGGACTACCAGGCAAAAGACCCCACTATGTGCCGGTACGTGACCTTGGTAAAAGACCTCACACTTGGGTTCTCGTGTTTCAAATTAACAAAGGTACCAAGGGATGAGAACCAACGGGCTGACGCCCTAGCCAGAATAGCTTCCGCTATCGACCCCAACCCAGGGGCCTCGGTACCCATCATCATGCTGGAACACCGCAGTACCGAGACGACACCCGTCGAGGTGAACCACTTGCGTCTCGAAGAAGCAAACTGGATGACACCAATCCTAGAGTACCTGCGAGATGGCTCCCTCCCGAGAAAAGATGATGAGGCAAAGAAAATAAGATTCCGGTCCTCCCGGTACCTCATCATCAACAGTCATCTTTACCGGCGAGCCCACTCAATGCCATACCTACGATGCCTCGGACCCACCGAGTCCCGGGAGGCGATCAGGGAGGTACATGAGGGCATATGCGGCCACCACCCGGGAGGAAGAGCGATGGCTCACAAGCTCGTTAGGCTTGGATACTACTGGCCAACCCTCCTCCGGGATGCCGTGTCATTCACCAGGCAATGCAAGTCCTGCCAATTCAACGCGCCAAATGTACCGAAGCCATCCCAGCCACTAGAAACGATGGTCAACCCGTGCCCATTCGCACAATGGGGCTTGGACCTAATCGGGCCAATGCCAAAGGGTACCGGCGGCGTTGAATATGTGGTTGTTGCCACCGACTACTCCACCAAGTGGACAGAGGCCAAGGCCCTAAAGTCCATCACTTCCCAGCAAATTCAAACATTCATCTGGGAAAACGTCATCTGCCGCTTCGGTGTCCCTCAAGTCATTGTCACCGACAACGGAAGGCAATTCGATTCCAACTCCTTCAGAGAATTTTGCCGGTGCAAGGGCATCACCCTGTACTTCGCATCGGTAGCCCATCCCCAGACCAACGGTCAGGTGGAGGCAGTAAACAAAATCCTGAAGAGGACAATGAGGACCAAGCTGGGCGAAAAGAAAGGCGCATGGCCTGAACTGCTACCGGAGGTACTTTGGGCGTACCGCACCTCATATAAGGCTGCCACCGGAGAAACCACGTTCTCCCTCGCTTTCGGTGCAGAAGCTGTAGTACCGGTTGAAATTAATTCCACAACCCACAGGATCGACACTTTCGATCCAAACGAAAACGAAGAGCAGTTGTGTCTCAACCGTGATCTACTTGAGGAACGCCGTGAACAGGCCAACCTCCGGAACGCAGAACACAAGAACAGGCTCAAACGCAAGTTCGACACAAAGGCAAAGGTCCGGTACCTCAAGCTGGGGGACTGGGCACTACGCCGCGTACGCTTAAGTACGAAGGACTCTGCAGCCATGACGTTCAACCAAAAATGGGAAGGCCCCTACCGGGTAGTCGAAGTTGTCAAGCCTGGAACCTACCGGCTAATGGACTCCAACGGGTACACACTCCCGCACCCGTGGAACATTGAACACCTCCGCTACTACTACCCGTAGGTCGCGCCCATAAAACACCGGAATACATCGGTAGGAGGGTCCACACCCCCTAATGAAAATTCAGTACAACGGAACGGTCGAGCATGGCTCCCACCGGTACTATTGTAAAAGACCGGTTACATGCCGGCCAGGAGCAACGACTCCTGTTCATATATATCAAATCAGTCACTTACAGTCGGTGAAATGTGAAACTCTTATAAGTCATGTGGCCGGTACCAGCTACCCCCATGCATAAGTTTCTGCTCCTATGCTCTTATATTAACATGAGGCCGGTACCAGCTACCCCCATGTGAAACTCTTATAAGTCATGTGGCCGGTACCAGCGACCCCCATGCATAAGTTTCTGCTCCTATGCTCCTATGCTCTTATATTAACATGAGGCCGGTACCAGCTACCCCCATGTGAAACTCTTATAAGTCATGTGGCCGGTACCAGCGACCCCCATGCATAAGTTTCTGCTCCTATGCTCCTATGCTCTTATATTAACATGAGGCCGGTACCAGCTACCCCCATGTGAAACTCTTATAAGTCATGTGGCCGGTACCAGCGACCCCCATGCATAAGTTTCTGCTCCTATGCTCCTATGCTCTTATATTAACATGAGGCCGGTACCAGCTACCCCCATGTGAAACTCTTCTAAGTCATGTGGCCGGTACCAGCGACCCCCATGCATAAGTTTCTGCTCCTATGCTCCTATGCTCTTATATTAACATGAGGCCGGTACCAGCTACCCCCATGTGAAACTCTTCTAAGTCATGTGGCCGGTACCAGCGACCCCCATGCATAAGTTTCTGCTCCTATATTTTGACATGCAGCGTGATCCCCGCGACACCCATGTGCAAAATTTCAAAACATGAGGCCGGTACCAGCTACCCCCGTGTGAAACTCTTCTAAGTCATGTGGCCGGTACCAGCGACCCCCATGCATAAGTCTCTGCTCCTATATTTTGACATGCAGCGTGCTCCCAGCGACACCCATGTGCAAATTTTCACAACATGAGGCCGGTACCAGCTACCCCCATGTGAAACTCTTGTAAGTCATGTGTCCGGTACCAGCGACCCCCATGCATAAGTTTCTATCCTAGTTCGACATGCAGCGTGGTCCTAGCGACACCCATGTGCACACTGTTGTAAGCCATGCGGCCGGTACCAGCTACCCCCATGCATAACACCCCCCATGCACACATCCACGATGCCGGTATCAACTACCCACGTGAGATGAGATAAAGAAAAGTGCAAAACATACCGGAGGGCAGACTGATGTATCCAGTCCTCCCGAGTAAACACTTGGAAATATTTCGAAAACTGCAAATTTCATAAAATAAAGAAGGCGAAGCACGCCATTATTCGACAAGAAATAAAGGCCTTATGGCCAACAAGTACTAGCTCCCGAGAGAGCAGTCCCCACCGGGATGATTGTTCAGAAATGGGTCGAAACACCCACAAAAAAAAAAAACAAACAAAGATTACAAGGCCCTTGGCCTATACTACCCACACAGGGGGACTTCATTCCTGCTGCTGCTGCTGCGCTGGTTGGCCAGAGGTACCGGCTTCTTCGTCGATCTCCTGGAGGATAGATTTGTGCTCATCATCAACGAAGTCCTCGGTGACGGTTGGCACCGGGAGTCGACTCCAGTCTTGGGCCGGGAAGGCATCCTTGATCTTACCAAGAATGTAAGCTCCACCCTCCATATAGGCTGTGGCCTGCTCCACAGCGCGCTGCCGGTCACGCCGGTAGGCCATCACAGTCTCCTCCCTGGCCTTCCCGACAGCCTCCTCCAGCCGCTTGTCGAAGTCGGCTTGGATCCTAGCCACCTCAGAAGCCACAGCAGCCTTGGCCTTCTCCTCCGCCTCTTGAACTAGCCTACCGGCTTCCTCCTTGACCTTGGCAAGCTCAGCCGTCGCCTCCTCCTTCAGCTTATACATGGTGTTGTAGCCGGACTTCATATTTTCGACCTGCCCACCGACAGAGCGTAGCTCCTCCCAGTACCGGCGGTCCAGCATCAGCTCCTCGTATGCCAGCTGCCAAAGAGTACACATATATAAGTGTCTGGCGCTCAAAAAAAAAAAATAAATAAATAAATAAACAAGCAGGACGGTACCTTCTGCTTGCACTGAAAGAGGAGGTCCCGTTGCTGCTTCATCGTCATGGCCGGCAAAGTGGCCAACTTGGACAGCGGGAGAGGGTCCAGCAGTGCCTTCCTGGCACAACCGAAGAACAGCTTGGCGTTCTCGGACTCGACCTCCCTACCAAAGATGGCTTCCGACCCGGTACTGCGGGTAGCCAGGGCGGTACCGGCACCCTCCACGGGCCCTTCAACAGAGGTCTCTGCCACCGACACCTTCTGCTTCTTCCGGTGCTCCCTCACCTGTTTGACAAACTACAAAAGCATAAGTACCGGCAGGGCAGATAAAAATCGAAAAAAAAAGGTTAAGCATGGGGTTTACCTCTTCCCGAGCAGTCCTTTTCAAGGACACCGTAGCAACCTCTGCTGAAACCTCAGCCTCTTCAGCCTCGGGAGCCTCAGGGACCCCCGAGTCCTCCTCCCCCACATCAGCCTCAGAAGTGGCACGCACTCGTTTGGCTTTCTTCTTCTTCCTCTTCCCGGCAGCATCGATAGCAGCACCGGCAGCCTCAGCAGGAGCGCCGGCAGTCTCCGCAGCGACCAGCTGAGCCTCGGGAAGTGGGTCGTCACCCACGGCCTTCTTCAGCTGGTAAAAATCCCTGCGCTCCCGCACCATGCTTAAATCGTCCGAAAGTCGACGGTACCGACGGAATTGAGGCAAGACTGCAAGGCACAGTACCGAAGTCAGACCACAGTATATAAGCATACATGTACAAGTGTGTTACCGGTATAAACTTACAGGGACACGGGATCGGTGCTAAGCCCGAAAAGTGAAGCGAGTACCGGTTGAGCAGAACGGTGGACCTCCTCAGGACTATCGAGATGTTCTCCCAGATCCACTCAATCTCTTCCTCCTGCCTCTCGGTAAGCTTCCTCCAAGACTGGTCAACTGCAAACAAAACAACAAAGCACACATTAGTACTGAGACACAATAAGGTGCACAACCACAAAGTCTAGACTCGGGAAGGCTATCAACCAGGGGCGTCTCTAAAGCTACAAGGCACTCTCTTCAACGGTGGGTCAGACCCTTCGGGAAACTCCCATTGACCACCAACGAAGAAGTATCGGTGCTTCCAAGTCTGCTGGGAGGTCGGATTACCAAACACCAGCGGGTCCCTGATGATCTCCGGACTCCCGAGCTCATGAGACTCGATGTCGGCCTCACCGGCCATACCTTCCCGGGCAAGAGCACTTTTCGACAGACAGCACCGGGTTACCTTCTTGTACTTATGTACAAAGTCCATCAATTCAGTGTCTCGGGGACACTCTACACAAGGTTTTCCTACCGACTTGGCCTTATACCACCCCTTGTCAGTTTTTGAATGCTCCTCCAGGGACCACTGGCTGAAGAACACAGCCAAGTCCGGCTCACCAAAGCCACAGTGCCGGTACAGGGTATACAGTGCGTCAAGACACCGCCAGGTGTTGGGATTCAGCTGAGCAATGGCAAGGCCCACCTCGGCCAAGAACCTCTGCTGGTACGATGGCAACGGGATCCGTAGGCCCTCCCCAAAGAAGAACGGATGTACCAAGGTTTCACCCGGTACTGAAGAGGCACTCCTCAGTTCCCCCATCTCCGGTAGGCGCATGGTCACCGAGTCCGGAATACTGAACGCTTTCCTCAGAGCCACCAGGTCATCCTCGGTAGAAGCACTGAGTTTCAGGCGGTCTACCGCAAAACCCGCATGTACCGATTCCTCTGGTACCTCCTCCTCAGCAGTCTCTGCCTCCGACCGAGCCTCTACTCCCCCCACCACCTCGGTGGCCGGCACAGAACTGCTACTCCCGGGAATCAACTGGCCATCTTTGAACGTATTCAACGGCTCTAAGTCTTCACCGGTAGTGATGCCCCTCATCACCGTCTCGAACAGGCTCTCAATTCGGACGGCGTCCGTACCGGACGAACATGACCGAGTCTCGCTGCTGCTACTCCCGGTACTGGAGGCCACATCCACAATCTCTACCGACGAGGACCTCTCTGGCTCTTCACCAGAAAAGGCATTGCCGCTCCCTACACTCTGGCTCTCTGAATCAGACATCTGCAAGAGATAAACTAAGTTGCTCACCGGGACAACAATCCTAAGCCTATGCAACCTAGCTCGGTACTAAGGCAGGACACCGGTACGCAAACTACGTTACAAAAGCAGAACCACATAAAGATAACACAAGAGTTCTCGGTACTTACACTGTCAAACGGCGGAAGTCGAGACAACGGTTGGTCAAATTGAACGCTACCGGCAACAGGCTCTTACACTCTCTACCGACAAGTTTCAGAGCTCTGGAATGAAAAAATTCAAGAATGAGGTGAAGTGAACTCTCTTCACCCCTATATATATAGCGGGACCTGGGACATCTGCACCGTACGACACCAACCGTCGCTTCACAGGATGACGACACGTGTCAATGCAACGGTTGAACTCCCCATGCAGTTCCAAACCGCCCGAGAGGCGACACGTAGCGCCCCACTACCTCGGCAGTTATTGCCCCACTACCTCGGCAGTTACGCCAAGCATACCAACAGGCACGACCTTGGCAATTCCCTTAGAACTCGGAGCGGTTACAACTCCCTCCCGGGAGGAACCCCTTGTTCGGGGACTTGGGGGACTACGTGGGCCGACCCTAAGCGCCGTGGCTGCCACACCGACACTTGGCTACGTCCTGATATGAATTTTTGGACTAAGTCCCCGACCAAGCACTTCCTCTTGCTCGGGACTTGGGGGACTTCTGTTGCTACCATTTCATATCTGTCCCGGTACAGACCCCATGACGGGTCAGGAGTAGCCCACCATCGCTGAACAGCCCACCTCTGGGCCCATTACCACGCCCCAGCGGCATCTACTTACTCGGTAGGGATCCCCTACCGAGTGCACTGCCTTGACAATGCCCCAGCGGCCCAGGCAACGCCCCAGCGGCATATACTCACTCGGTAGGGATCCCCTACCGAGCCTACTAGCAAAGCCCTGGCGGTACCCCAGCGGTACCAGCAATAACCAGGCCGGGTGTACCGACAACAAGCCTTCCCCTTGGCCTTACAGGGACATCTCTCGACCCGGTACCGTGGACACACAGTCCAGTCGGTACCGGCACAGCCACCTGGCAGCACGTGCTTGTCCACTACCTCGCGGATCGCACTAAAGAACGCCCATACCGCACTAGGACCGCACTAGGCACCGCCGTCCCTCGACGCGCGTGTCGAGGTAGTGGAATAATAGAGTATTCCCTCGTGTCATGGGATGTCCCCCACGCCAGGGAAGCTTGTCTCCGACCTCAGCTCATATATAAGGAGTCCTCACTCCTTATTCAAGTAAGTTCTCTCCATTCCTAGAAACTCTGCTCAAATCCTCTCGGGACTAACTTGAGCGTCGGAGGGTCTTCGGTCGGTACACGCCGGCCTCCCTTGACCTCCTTTGCCCTTTCAGGTACTCCAGTGCACTCCAGGTGCGTCCCTACCGAGCAGCTGGGAAACGGCAGGAACAATGTATATAATTGAGGTAAAGTTCAGGTACCATTTCTGATAAAAACCCTAACCCTTAACTAAATGGTCGTTTGTAAATAAGGATATTTGTTGAAGTTAGGTAGAATTAGTTTCTTTTCATGAAAATTAAACACGTTCCTTCTGAATAGGAGGAAGAAAAACAACAGACATGTACAACGTCGTTTTCTAATAACCAATTTCATTGTTTGGAGCATCTTAATTTAGTTACTATTGTTTGTGAGTTCAGGTTCTTGATGAGTAGCCGACAGATGTTTCAACCGAAAGTCAACCCGGCCCATTTATTTATCTATATCTTGCTAGATAGTAGCTGCTATTTGTAATTTAGTTTGGTGCAAGGGGGCTACAATACAAAGATACCTTCTCAAGTGGCATGCATTCCTTTTTAGGATAACATAAAAAAGAATTTTTATCACATATAGTATTTGAACTATTTTTCAATTATATATTTTGTACATGAACTTTAATTTTTGGTAGTACTCAAAGTTTTCGATTTCATCTATTGTGGTACCTAAGGCCGACTTTTGTGATATCTTCGGCAAATATATGCGCGTGAGGGCGCATGTTCCTAAAAAAAGAGGCTAAAATATAAAACTTTAAGTATTACTTGTGACAAAAATTAAAGTTCACATACTAAATATATAAATATATAATTGAGAAAACAGTAGTGATATGTCTTAAAATAGTAGTGACATTATGTCACTGACATATTTTAATGTACTTGAAACTCTGGTATATATAACCGATGGAAAGGCAGACTATAATATTCTTCTTTGAGTATTGTCCAAAAAAAAAAGCATCCTTGAGTATACAGAATAAAAACCATCGTTATGGAATGGATGTCAACCATCCTTGAGTATCTCACCTGGTGAGTCAGAGTGCTTACTATCCTTCTGAGTAATCTTTGTTTTCTTATAGATATTTTGATCACCATCTTCCAAGAAACTAAGACATATATGGACAACGAAACCATGGATGAAGGACTACTAACCATGTCCAGTGCTCACGGGGAATCCTCCTCCACAGTCACTAGTGTTGTTGTTCTGAGCACATTGGTTGCCCTCTGTGCTTCACTCTCTATTGGCTTTGCTGTAAGTCACTAATTACCTTCAATTTATTCATATACCATGAAACTAGCTAGTTATATTACAAGAGAAGAAAGTTAGGTATCAGCATACACGATGGATGAAACGAATGACCTGAACCAAAAAAGTTGTTTCCCATGTCATAACTATCTAGTTTCTTCATCAGTTTTTCTGGCCGGTCTTCATAGCTCTAGTTTATCTGATGAGCTTTATAGCTTACACGAGGTTGTTGGATTAATAATTTTTTTTACTATTTTCTTGAAGAATCTAACAAAATCATAGAAACCAGGGTCCTAGTAACTTTGTGAAAAAAATTTCCACAAATTTTTGTTTTACTTCGCTGAATCAAATTATTAACAATGATAGCTAGATATCGATTACGTGCCCCTTACAGAAATTTAGGAGATAAAATAGTGTTATCTTTGTTGAAGCATTAGACTTACAAACATAATCAGGTCTGAACAAGTATAATTGCTTTACAGATAGGGTATTCATCAGCTGCTGAATCTGGAATTCTGAAAGATTTGGGCCTTACTGTTGAAGCAGTAAGAACTAAAATATTTTACTACATTGTTCAATTATTTACTGAGCTTCAACAATGTTGAGTGTACGTTGGCTGTTCATATCAAGTAGATATTAAGAAATGTTCTTCTCATTATGCAGTACTCGATTTTTGGTTCAATAATGACAGTTGGAGGAGTGATTGGTTCATTGGTAAATGGAAGGATGTCGGATCTCATTGGTCGTAGATGTGTAAGTTTTTTGCATTAGCATTCATCTCTAGTCTTATTCAGATGTTCAAACTATATTATCCGAAAATGTTATGTTCTTTTCCTGTTGAAATTACCAAACAGACGATGTGGTTCTCTGCGATATTCAATACTGCAGGGTGGTTTACTATAGCAATTGCACAGGTTTCTTCTATTTTCCATCTCCATACACATTTAATGAATGCAAGGATGTTCATATTCACGGTTTAGAAAAACCAACGTAAATGTAGGCATGTTACTGATACTACGTATATCAGTAGTGATCAATTCAATGTTTGATGTAGAATGCTTGGTGGCTAGATATTGGACGATTGTCATTGGGATTCAGCGTAGGGATTATTTACTATGTGGTATAAGTCTCCTTAATTTGTTTCTTGAGAAGATTGAATTCAGTTGCCTACTTATCCATATAGCACATATGTAATGAAACAACTTCTTATTCATAAGCAGGTACCTGTGTACATTGCAGAAATAACACCTAAGAATCTTCGAGGAAGGCTCACTTCAGCTAATCAGGTATGATGAGATAAAGTTCTAAGTCAGATCATTATCTTTGTGCTTCCCAACTCTTACTAGCTAAATTTACTGCACAGTTGATGATTAGCTGTGGCTTTTCATTGTTCTATTTGATTGGAACTGCCATAAGCTGGCGCACCATGGCTCTACTCGGTAAAGTATCCAATCCTTGCATCAAAGTTGAATCAAACACTTAATACTCATAGATTATATCATCAGGTGCTATTCCATCCCTACTACAAATTTTAGGTTTATTTTTCATTCCAGAGTCTCCAAGGTGGCTGGTGAGTCCAATTCAACTTTTGTATTGGAAATGTTACTATAACTAAAGAAAACTTTCAGTATGAATGCTCAAATAATTGATATATATATTTGTCTGCAGGCTAAAATTGGTAGACAAACAGACCTTGAAGCTGTGCTACAGCGTCTTAGAGGAAAGAATGCTTGTGTTTCTCAAGAAGCAGCTGATATCATGGTAACTTAGCAAGTTCCAACTTCACGTAATTGTGAAGAGCTATCTGTTTGGTAGGGGAATTCTATATTTTGAGTTCAAAATAATCTTTTGGCATGTCAAAAAGAAAAAATATGTTCTCATTATGTGGCAGGAATTTACAGAAATCTTGCAGAAGAACTCAGGAAGAATACTAGACTTGTTCCAGCGGAGATATGCTCACGCACTCATTGTAATTAAGCTGTCTCAAAGGAAACATAATTTAAAAACAAATATAAACTCATGTACTGTTTTACCTTCTCTTCCCATGATCTCTTTGACCTTTCTGCACATATTTGAAATTTGAATTGGTTTAGGTTGGAGTTGGGCTAATGTTACTGCAGCAATTTGCGGGAACAAATGCAGTAGCTTATTATGCAAGCACTATATTTATAGATGCCGGTAATCAAAAGCCTTCCACAATTTCTTCTTATACTTAAATACAATATCACTGAAAGCATGATTTTGATAATTTTTGTTTTCTGCCAGATTTTTCAAGTAGCATTGGGACAATATCATTGGCTATTATCGGGGTACATAAGTCTTGAATCTGCAAATTAATAGCAGAGACTTTCGTTTGATGGATTTCTAAAATGTGGAGATTATTTTTGACAGATTCCTGCTGTTGCATTGAGTGTTCTCTTAACAGACAAATGTGGAAGGCGACCACTTTTAATGGTGAGGACTGGAAACACTAATCTGACTTTGTGATGTTGAATATCAACAAGAAGTAAAATTCACCAGATGTTTGTAGGTTTCGGTTGCCGGAATGTGCTTGAGTTCATTTGTTGTGGGCTTGGCTTTCTACTTCCAGGTTTCTCCCAAAACTAAATTTTGATAATTCATTTTCTATGTTGATGTTTGCTGAAAATGATCATCCTTGAAGTTCATTTTTCTGTTATGTTAGGATCAAAACTTGTGCAAGGAGCTCACTCCCATATTTGTGTTTATCGGCATTTTGGTAAAGACATTTTGGTAAAGACGAGTAATCCTTTTCTTCTCTCGCTAAAACTGGTCGATCATATATTTTGTGTCCTGATCCTTTCAGGGTTATGGTGCATCATACTCCATTGGTATAGCAGGACTACCCTGGGTTATTATGTCAGAGGTAGGTAGTCTAAATTAGTGTTCTCGAGCTTCTCATTGTTTCACTGGAATTTATTTGGATTATTTTTGTATCAAGACATTCCCAGTAAACATTAAAGGTTCAGCTGGAAGCCTCTTGAGTTTGGTATATTGGTCTTGTTCTTGGATAATAACATATACCTTCAATTATGCGATGAATTGGAGCTCAGCAGGTATCTCAATATTTTGTTCTTCTTATTTCCTCTGTTAATTTCTTGCTCCTTAAGTTATGTTCAGCCTAATCATCTTTGGTCTCACACTGCACTACTTCAGGAGCATTTTTCTTCTTCTCAGCCATTAGCGGTTTAACAATTCTATTCGTAGCAAAGCTAGTGCCGGAAACCAAGGGGCGAACTCTAGAAGAAATACAAGCATCAATTTCCCATTTTCTCTAATAAGACGGTCTACATATTCCATTGTATACGATAAAGATGAACTAAGCTCAGATGTAAATGGTTTGGTAAAACCAAGAGAACAAATAGCTTAAATATGGTTCTGTAAATGATTTGGAATTACATTCCAAATGGCCCTGATAAAGCCAAGTATATCATATTAATAAAAAGATGAAATACAACCAGTAGTTGCGTGACTTGCGTCTAGCATTATAAAAATAGACGATATAAAAGAGGATATATATATACAATCAAACAGTTTGATGTATCTAACTCCAAGGAACTGTTTGTAACACATATTCCCCTAGCCACCTTTCCTTATTTTCTTTGAGACTTGAAACTTGAAGACTTTCCATCAGAAGATCTGGTGGCAATGTGACCATGAAGGTTGTTCGCACAGAGACGGAGCTAGCATTTGGTAGTGGGAGGGGCCAAATACATATAAATTATTAATGGGGGGCCAATACATATAGAATAAAGCCGAAATTTTGCTGTGAAAGGGCAATTATATATATGAATAGAGTAAAATCTTCAAATGGTATTCAAATTATCACGAAATGCACTTTTTGGTACCCACAAATGCTTAGGGAGTCTGGTGGTACCCAAATTATATCTCTGTTAGCCTCATTAGTACCTCCGTCCAATTTTCTGTTAAAAAAAAAAAGTCATCAAGGGTTAGACCAAAAACATTCACTCTTTTTTGTCATGGACACTCTGATAAAATCATTCACTCTTTGTGTTTTTGGTTTGAACTTTGATGATTTTTTTTTTAAACGGAAAATTGGACGGAAGTACTAATGAGGCTAACGGAGACATAGTTTGAATACCACCAGACTCCCTAAGCATTTGTGGGTACCAAAAAATCTATTTCGTGATAGTTTGTGTACCATTTGAGGATTTTACCCTATATAAATATAGGGTGTTGTTATCAACACACCCTCTTATCTCAATCTCTCTCTAGGATGTATGCATTAAAGGAAGAGAGAGATAAAGATAAATGAGTGTGTTATTAACACATAAGGGTGTGTTAATAACAACATCATAAATATATGTTGCATAAAATCATTGCTAGGGCCACCCTAGGTCTTTATGTAGCTCCGTCCATCTTGTTGCATCCACTCATGTTTCTGAATTCTGATTTCAAAAAATATATATTAATAATAATAATCATAATCTAAAATGGACTTTGAACATGGGTGGGTCCAACTGAAAATCAACAAGTCTTGACCACAGTGCTACTCTACTCGACTGTGCACATCCATGTGTTTCTCATTGTAAATCATCTCCGTCTCTTTTTATTATTTTCTTTCAACTTTCTTATTATCACTGTCCTGAAGAAATCAAGAGCTGGACAGAAAAACCATGGAAGAAGGGCTACTAGCTCTATCAGGGTCGAAGTCCAACATTAATGGAGCTTCAGGTGCTTGCAGTGACGTTATCACGCCAAGTGGGTCCTCGTCCTCAGCCACCCCCGTTGTGGTTCTGAGCACATTGGTGGCTCTTTGTGGTTCCTTCGGCTATGGCTGCGCTGTAAGTGACTCTCATTGACATTTCAAATCTGCATTTTTCTCATTTGGGTCTTTTCTGCCAAATTTATCATATGTTGGGATGAAAAAGAATATAGCGAAAATCGAAGTAAAAAACAAGTAAAATGTAAGGAGTGTTAGTAGTGATAAGTCTGATAAGTATTGTTGATGTTATTGTGGAAAATCAACAAGATGTTACATTTTCCAGAACTTATTGATCTTGTTCTTTTTCATCCTAATGCTCCTTACAGAAAACTAGGAGATAAGATAGTGTAAAAGACTTTTTTGTTTAAGCATTGGACTTAAAAGTACACAATGACAATGCTTTGTAGATAGGATATTCATCCTCTGCTGAATCAGGAATTCTGGAAGACTTGGACCTTACTGTTGCAGCAGTAAGTACTAGTGTTTTCGATGTTTATTTATTTATTTATTTTGTTCAAAATTTGTGTTCTTTGCATTTGATATTTTGATAAACTTTGTTCTCATAAATTATGCAGTATTCAGTTTTTGGTTCAATATTGACAATTGGAGGAATGATTGGTGCATTAGTAAATGGGAAGATAACAGATCTCATTGGCCGTAGAGGTGTAAGTTTTTGCATTACTCTTTACCTCTAAGGCCTGCAGAAGATTATTAAATCGTAAATTCTGAAAGTTTCTTGTTCTTTTCCTTGTGTGGTTATCAAGCAGACAATGTGGTTGTCTGAAACATTCAGTGCTGCAGGATGGCTCACAATAGCATTTGCACAGGTTTCTTCTCTTTCCCGACTCCGTTTACCTTTAAAGGAATGCAGGAGTGTTCAAGTTTTATGAGTTTTAGCAAAAACTGTAACTTGAAATATGGTCCTTATGTAAGCAATTTGAAATACATGTTTTACAAGCGACTCATTTTTCAGAGAGCCCTTTGGATTGAACTTGAACTTCTGAATATATTGTGGACTCTTGAAAAGGAATCTGTTGGTAACTGTTTATAGTAAATTTTGCTGGCATGTCCCAACCCACATATTAAAATTTTAGTTACCATGAATGTTGAGATGAAGATTATCCATGATTAGTAAGAAGCCAAGTCAAAGTTTCTTTTGGCTTCTTTTCCCTATTTTTTGCCTGCCTTCTTTTGGTCTTCTCCCATTTCTGGGTTCAATCAGTAGCCGAGTTAAATGCTTGATGCAGACTGCTTGGTGGCTGGATTTAGGACGGTTGTCAGTGGGATTCGGCGCTGGTCTAATTTGCTATGTGGTAATTATTTGCAGTATATTCTGCTTCTAACTTTCATTCGTAAATTATCTGTAGAACACGTGTTATGATCAAAATCTTGTTAAAAAATAGGTACCTGTATACATAGCAGAAATAACACCTAAGGATATTAGAGGAAGGTTTACTTCAGCTACTCAGGTATAATCATAATTTAAATCACTGTAAATATGAAAGAAACGGCCAACTTATTATTTTCTCCTGTGCTTCCCATCTTATTTACCCTCTCTCTAACTTCTAGCCTAAATTTCATCGAGTGCACAGTTGATGATTAGTTGCGGCTTAGCACTAGCGTTTTTCCTAGGAAATGTCATAACCTGGCGGACCTTGGCTGTAATCGGTAAATCATCTGTTCCTCCTACCTTGAATAAAAATGATACTTCGTCTCAAACTTAAATCTAGCACTTAATATTAGTTAACTTTGTATTCAGGTGCTATTCCATCTCTTATACACATTGTAGGTTTATTTTTCATTCCAGAGTCTCCAAGGTGGCTAGTAAGTCCAATTCTATAGTTGATATATCACAAATGTTCATTAAAAATGTCTGGTGAAAATTCAATTAGAATGTTCAAGTAGATTGATAAAGTACTTGTCTGCAGGCCAAAATTGGTAGGCAAAAGGATGTTGAAGCGACCCTTCAGCATCTCAGAGGAAAGAATGCCGACATATCTCAAGAAGCAGCTGAAATAATGGTAACCTTCCACATTCCGACTCTGTGTTATTGTGAAAAATCTACTCTTTGGTAGCCATGAAATAAGATGAGCTGTTACATCGTTTCAGGATTACACAGAAATGTTCCAGCAGCAGTCGGAAAGAGTCCTGGACTTGTTCCAAAAGAGATATGCTTACTCACTCATTGTAAGCTGCCTTAAAGGAACATAACCATTTCAGTGTTTCACTCTCTCTTTTCATGATCTGTCTGACCTTTCTGAGTGTGCTTGAAATTTCTTAGGTTGGAGTTGGGCTCATGTCACTGCAACAATTTGGGGGTGCCAATGCAGTAGCATTTTATGCAAGTTCTATATTTGTAGATGCAGGTAAATCAAAAGCTCTCTAAGTTTGGGTCATAATCATACACTCAAATGCAATATAACAGAATATATATGGTGACGTATCCATTTGCTTTCAGGTTTTTCAAGTAGCATTGGGACTATATCATTGGCTCTAATTGGGGTAAACATATAAGTTTCACAACTCCAAGTGAATAGAGAGTTGTGATTGATGCATCATAGTCAAATATTTGGATATTTTATTTTCTTTCACAGATACCTGGTGTTGCATTGAGTGTGCTTTTAACAGACAAAGTTGGAAGACGACCACTTCTGATGGTGAGAGAGGCAAATTTATCTCAACTCTATGGTGTTAAATATCAATAAGTTCACGGTGAAGTGACCGAATGTTTGCAGGTTTCTGCTGGCGGATTGTGCTTGAGTGCCTTTCTTGTGGGTTTGGCATTCTGCTTCCAGGTTTCACCCCAAACTATATTTTGATACTCTTCTCTTTGCATTGTTGTTTGCTTGATATACAATTGAACATACTTTGAGCTTTGGCAGGACCTCAACCTTTTGAAGGAGGCCACTCCCATTTTGGTGTTCATCGGTTTGTTGGTGAGTACATTCTAACTAGATGACAAGCATTCCCTTTCTTCTCTTGGCAATTTTGGTCACGTCTTTCGACCTAAAACACATCAATTGTTTTCTCTCCAGGGTCAAAGTTTTTCATACACGACAGGCATAGCAGGATTACCCTGGGTTATTATGTCAGAGGTGAGTACCGTTATGGTTTGTGGGCTTCGTGTACCCTCACTAATATCAGCCGAACTGCCCGAAAGTTAACAGATCAAGAATAAAGTTCCATAACAGAGTTGGAATAATTTCCATTTCAGATATTCCCCATAAACATTAAAGGTTCAGCTGGAAGCCTAATGAGTTTGGTAAATTGGTCCTGTGCTTGGATTACTACATACACCTTCAATTTCATGATGGACTGGAGCTCAGCAGGTATCTTGATTTTATTGTTTATATCTTCCCCTCTTTCTTGCTCCTTATGCAACTGATAATAATGGGGTGTCACACTGCTACTTCAGGAACATTTTTCTTCTTCTCAGCCATTTCCGGCTTAACAGTTCTGTTCGTAGCGAAGCTTGTGCCGGAGACTAAGGGGCGGACCCTAGAGCAAATACAAGCATCAATTGCTCATTTCCTCTGACAATAAGATGAACTGTGTATCTATTCCCAACTATGATGAACTGTGTATCAATAATTGGCACATCTTCATGTTCGGAAATTAGTAATTAGGGTATTCTACTCAGATTTCAACATTTTCAGATATCTTTTTAGCTTCAACATGTAAGATCAAGCTTCCAGAACAATTATAATAACCAGGGTAAACAATATTGAAAAGAAAGAGATGAAGAAAACAATGCTACCAGTTGCATTCGTGGAGAGTTAGAAAAAAAAAACAGGGGAAAAGGAGGAGCCAGATAGAGGAAACAGTGGCAGAAAGAACATTACCAGACGGTGTTAGTATTTCGTAAGAATTGAATCTAAAACAGATGGGCCATCGTGACCCCAAGAACCCACAAACGCCAATAATTTACAAGTTTTGTGATCACTTTTCAAAAGCTTCACCACACTTATTACGTAGGATAGTCACTGTCTGGGTCTCATTGAGTAGCATTATTGATGTCTAATAAACTAGAAGACGACAACTTTTCTCCACTACATGGAAGATGCGTATACACCAAGACAAAAATAAGCACCATCACTCTTCGATCATTCGATTCAATCTCCTTATCTCCCACATCTCTCACTCTCTCTCTCTTGGTTGTATTCATTACTTAATTTCCTCAACTTGATCAACTGATTATATTCTCAGTTTCAACTTATTTCTTGATCTCTCAACAAGTATCCAAACATGGGCGGCAGAGAAAACATAGAAGGAGGAGAGTTATCAAGTCCTCTGCTTGACGTCGCCGGCAGCCGAAACAGCGGTGGCGAAGGTGGAAGCGGTGGTAGTCAACAAAATGGAAGTGAACATTCTTCAGCTATGAAATGGATGACCCACCGTTTCGTATATGAATCTCTGGTGAGTCAGAGTGCTTACTATTCTTCTAAGTAGTCTTTGTTTTCCTATAGATATTTTGATCACCATCTTCCAAGAAACCAAACAGGCATGGACAGAGAAACCAGGGATGAAGGACTACTAACCATGTCCAATGACGACGGGGAATCGTCCTCCACAGTCACTAGCGTTGTTGTTCTGAGCACATTGGTTGCCCTCTGTGCTTCACTCTCTGTTGGCTTTGCTGTAAGTCACTTGTTAACTTCAATTTATTCATATACCATGAAACTAGTTATATTACAAAAAAAGAAAGTTAGGTAACAGCATGCATGATGCCATGATGGATGAAACAAATGACCTGAACCAAAAAATAATGCTCCCAAGTTGTTTCCCATGTTTTTTGGTTCATAACTAACTATCTAGTTTCTCCATCAGTTTTTCTGGCCGGTCTTCATAGCTCTAGCTTACACGAGGTTGTTGGATTAATAATTTTTTTGACTATTTTCTTGAAGAATCTAACAAAATCATAGAAACCAGGGTCCAAGTATAATCATCTTTGATCTCACACTGCACTACTTCAGGAACATTTTTCTTCTTCTCAGCCATTAGCGGTTTAACAATTCTATTCGTAGCAAAGCTAGTACCGGAAACCAAGGGGCGAACTCTAGAAGAAATACAAGCATCTATTTCCCATTTTCACTAATAAGACGGTCTACATATTCCATTGTATACGATAAAGATGAACTAAGCTCAGATGTAAATGGTTTGGTAAAACCAAGAGAACAAATAGCTTAAATATGGTTCTGTAAATGATTTGGAATCACATTCCTAATGGCCCCGATAAAGCTAAGTATATCATATTAATAAAAAGATGAGATACCACCAGTAGTTGCATAACTTGCATCTAGCATTATAAAAATAGATGATATTGTTGGAAAATTTAATATTGAAATATTAATTTTTCATTATTTATGGATTAATAATTCGGTGAACAGGTGCGAAATTGAATAGGTGTTATGACTACATAAATAGAAGTCATAACTGTTCACAAAAGACACTTATTTTGTCTTTTGGTGAAAAGTGATGTCTCTTCCAAAAGTCACCTTACATCTATAAAATACTTGTAACACTATATTCTAAAAAAAAGAATCAATATGAATTAATAGAATTCATTTTCCTCCTCTCCTATTGCATATGAGTTTTTCATAGTGTCTTGAAAATCATTTTGGATCTATGAGTTTTTTACAAGAGAGAGTTCAAACACAATTTGAGTTCGATGTTCTTGAGGTTTGGAGTGCTACTACCACAAGAAGAAGGTCGTCGTATCCTGTGATCGAGATGTTTGCCATTGAAACCTTTAAGCACCGATGCAGAGACAATTTCGTCTTAAGGAGATAGAAGTAACTTCTAGACTCGACCAATTGTTTAAGGTTTTTCTAACTTTTATTAGTTTTATTTTGATTTGATTTATGCATTACATTTGATATATATGTGCATAAATGGTTTCTTAAATTTCTTATATAAATATAGCAAATAGACCACCATATTTTCCAACAATCTTAAGACGAAACCTAGTTTAATTGATTGTTGTATCTACATGATATAAGAAATACTTGGTTTAATTTGTTATATATATAGCTTACGTACAATTGAGGTTGTTGATTCTGTATTGAGGTTGCAAACTTAACGATAAGCATGCACTGAATTATTTTATATAACATTTATGTACGTCTTGGATTTTGTACGTATGATACTTGTTGATCGAAGTATATATATGTGTGAACTTTGCATACAAGGTACTGATGCTTTTCAAGGTGATAAAATATATGGAATGATCGATTTGATTAATATATTGACTATATGTATACATGCATGTGATTGAAATTTGTTTGCATGATCACTGTTCAATTAGTATTTTGGAATCAGCTAATGATCCAATTCAATCCAAATCATGAGATATAATATAAAACTTAATTGAGATTTATTCGATCGATCAAGACTGGTTTTGTCTTGATCATCGAGATCATAAGATTCAAAAGACAACCGTTACTGCGATTATATGTTTCAAATTTGAATTCTTTTTGAATTGGTATCCTAGCATTTAAGTATTTAACCGTTTAACGGTCATATATTTATCTACTGTGTCTATGATTCTCATGATTTATTACTGCAATGGAAGATTATCAGTTCTTTAATGAAACATATATATATGTGCATGCATGTTTCTGCGAGTTGCTTCTTCTTAATAAGAGTACAGCCAATATAATTTTGATGTTAAGAACCTATGAGATCATAGCAATTATTATACATATGGATTCTCATCTTTAATTATGGTTGCTTCTTCCATGAAAGGGAGTTCCTTCTGTATAATTTCTAAATCAGTGGCTGTGTTCTATGGGTATATATGGACCTGCTTCAAATGAATGTGCAAGAAGGTCACTGCACTCCATCAAAAAGAGTAGATCTTGGGGAGCAATTATTTGGTGGCAGAAATTGCATTTTAAGAGTGCAAAGTTGATAACTAATATATGTTTTCCGAATCTGCAAATGCAAACTTTGCGAAATTGGCAAGTTCAAAGGTAACTGCCATTGAATTAAGAAAAGTCTGAAATCTGAATTGTATGTTCTGGCATAAGGGTGCTGACACATAAGACAACTCTTGACGAAGAGTTATATCAAGTGCAAAGCCTACATGTAGATGCATATTGGGTTGAGTGTGATACTAATGAAAGATTATTTTTATTTTCAAATTGCATATATGCATATTAGCTGTATATGTAATCTAAAAGTTCAAATTCATGTGAAGTTTCCATAACCATTGGAATATAATACGATGAAAGATTAATAATAATTACATATTATGCAAAACCAGTGGCTGGATGTCCTTGTCAAGTGCAGAGTATTGAACACAAGAAACCATTACTTGTCCAAATGGCCAAAGACTCTCTCACAATAATTCAACAACTCCCAACCATATATGATTAAATTAATCTCTTTATATTGTAGTAAATATCATTTGACATTATTTTTGAATCTGAAGATCATACTGCATTACGAAGTAATCTCTTTGTAATGTAGTAGATGTCATTATGGCACTATTTTTGAATCTTAATATCATACTGCATTATTAATGAGATCAGTAATTTATTTAAATCCATTTAGGACCTGATTCATTGCCAAGCCAACATCAAATCATTTTAGGTATGTATATTAATGTTTTCCCCCTTTGCTAAACTATGAATGTAAATCATTCATTCAAACAAATTTCACATGCTCATCAATGGTCTAAATTCCCAGTCTGATAGTAGAGGATTCCCAAAACCTTATCAAAGTGTGGAGTGTTAACTAAGTCTCGGCATTAATATCAATTGTCTGTTTGGTAAAATGCAAAACAAGGAGAAAGAGAGTTGTCGTAATGCAACTAGGGGAAATTTTAGAGCATTGGTGCTCTTTACATGGGACCATCCGATCAATTTTTTTTCTTCCTCCTTTGCTAGTTCAGGTGTAAGCACGTCGGTGGCCCGATTAAGAGAGTATCAGTGCTCCAGAGGCACTGGAGAACATCTCATGAGTCGTGACACTAGTAGCTTTTCTGTCAAGGATTAAGAAAAGTCTGAAATCTGAATTGTATGTTCTGCCATATATAAGGGTGCTGACACATATATAAGACAACTCTTGATGAAGAGTTATATCAAGTGCAAAGCCTACATGTAGATGCATATAAAAATTAAGATGTGGTCTTTCGCAAATTTGTCTACAGTTTGTATATATGAGAGATAACCAACCTTTTTACTCGGTTGAGTGTGATACTAATGAAAGATTATTTTTATTTTCAAATTGCATATATGCATCAGTATCTCAGAAATTCTATAATGCACCTGATGTATGGGTGCTCCAGGTTGTGTAGCATGATCTTAGCCGCATGTGTAATCTAAAAGTTCAAAATCTACAACTTGTTACTTGAATTGTAATTAATTATCAATATTATTAAATACACAATTTTGATTTATGGTGATGGTGAAAAAGAAGAAAAAATAGAAAATATAAATAAGAGCAATTTTATATAGACACCATAATCAGCATAATACACATCTTTTTTTTACTTTTTATATTTCCACCTTAACTTTTAACCAAAAATAATAATCGTCCATGACTGTTGAGAAGGTGAAGAAAACTTGGCATATAGGATGCCATGATTCCATGATCGCTATGCTATGACTTGTTGAATATTAATTCCAGTTTGCAGAAATCTTGGAGTTCACATGAAATTAATTGCTTTCATTGATTCATGAATCTTATATGAGTGGGGTTTCATTAACACAATTTCTACAAAATCTAGATTCCCAATTTCTTGGATATTGACGAGCAACTAAGGAAAATAGAATTGATATGATGAAAACTGATTTGTTTTTATAAATTAATGTTGAAGTTTTTTTGTTTTTTATTTCGAAAATTGAGATACTCCATTAATAAAAACAAACGAACCAGGAGAAACCATGCAAAGGAATGGAAAAGAAAAGCAAGCGCTCAATATCATTGATAAATTAATTCATAATTCTAGAGTAGAACATAGAGAAAACAAAAAAAAATCAGACTTCAACACCGTGAGGTTTGTGCTGGGGAGTGGGTGAGGCAAAGAATCAATAGGAGAATCAATATGAATTAATAGGATTCATTTTCCTCCTCTCCTATTGCATATGAGTTTTTCATAGTGTCTTGAAAATCATTTTGGATCCATGAGTTTTTTACAAGAGAGAGTTCAAACACAATTTGAGTTCGATGTTCTTGAGGTTTGGAGTGCTAGCTACTACCATAAGAAGGTGACCATGAAGGTACGTTGTGTAAGGGTAATAAGGACGTCAGCATATGTCAAGCTCACTAAGTCAACAAATAGAAGCTTGCTGTAGTAATGCCAGGTGGCATGTATTCATTAGTCCTTAGGAAATCTGTTAGTGAGCTGTTAGGGAGTTTGTTAGAGATGATTGCGTGCTAATCAAGCTGGCGTTAATCACCTCAGCCTATATAATTGTGAACCATGTAGGAACAATTCCAAGCCTCATACTGATATACTGAATTCTCTATCTTCTTCCTCTCCAAGAAATATATATATATATATATCTCTCTCTCTCTCTGTTCTTCTTCGATCATTCTCTCTGAATCTCAGTAACCCTAGAACTTCAACAGGTTGTTGCATCCATAACCATGTTTCTGGTTAATCATGTAATAAAAGTTGTTCTAAGTCTCTAAATTAATAATAATAATTAGACAACTCATGTTTCTGAATTCTGATTTCAAAAAATAGATAATAATAACAAAATAATAATCATAAATCCATAATCATAATCTAAATGGACTTTGAACAGTCTTGACCACAGTGCTACTCTACTCTACTGTGCACATCCATGTGTTTCTCATTGTAAATCATCTCCGTCTCTTTTTATTATTTTCTCTCAACTTTCTTATTATCACTGTCCTGAAGAAATCAAGCGCTGGACAGAAAAACCATGGAAGAAGGGCTACTAGCTCCAGGGTCAAAGTCCAACATTAATGGAGCTTCAGGTGCTTGCAGTGACGTCATCACGCCAAGTGGGTCCTCGTCCTCAGTCACCCCTGTTGTCGTTCTGAGCACATTGGTGGCTCTTTGTGGTTCCTTCGGCTATGGCTGCGCTGTAAGTGACTCTCATTGACATTTCAAATCTGCATTTTTCTCATTTGGGTCTTTTCTGCCAAATTTATCATATGTTGGGATGAAAAAGAATATAGCGAAAAATCGAAGTAAAAAACAAGTAAAATGTAAGGAGTGTTAGTAGTGATAAGTCTGATAAGTATTGTTGATGTTATTGTGGAAAATCAACAAGATGCTACATTTTCCAGAACTTATTGATCTTGTTCTTTTTCATCTTAATGCTCCTTACAGAAAACTAGGAGATAAGATAGTGTAAAAGACTTTTTTGTTTAAGCATTGGACTTAAAAGTACACAATGACAATGCTTTGTAGATAGGATATTCATCCTCTGCTGAATCAGGAATTCTGGAAGACTTGGACCTTACTGTTGCAGCAGTAAGTACTAGTATTTTCGATATATTTTTTTTTTTCTTTCAAAATTTGTGTTCTTTGCATTTGATATTTTGATAAACTTTGTTCTCATAAATTATGCAGTATTCAGTTTTTGGTTCAATAATGACAATTGGAGGAATGATTGGTGCATTAGTAAATGGGAAGATAACAGATCTCATTGGCCGTAGTGGTGTAAGTTTTTGCATTACTCTTTACCTCTGAGTAGACCTGTCAACGGACCGGATTTTGATCCGGATTTGTTGCTATTTGACGGGTTTGGATTGAAAATTTAATCCGTTGATCCGTTAATGGTCCGGATCCGTTAACTCGTTTACTTAAAGGATCAGATACGAATTTAAGTTGATTCGCTCCGTTAATAACCCGGTCTGTATTTATAATAATAAAATATTATTTTATAAATTATAAAATAATAAATATATACAAATTATTTTGTTTTTATAAAATATAAAATAATAAATATATACATATTATATAATATAAGTAATTTAACATTTGACTTAATCATTTTGTTTCAATGTTTTATCAAAGTTTTATCGGATATCATGATAAAAATTTAATATTTTTATTTAAAATTTAATAATACGTGATATAATAAACGGATCCGGATCGTGGACTGGGTATCCGTTAATCCTCTGGATACGGATTTAGATCGGCTTATCAGTGATCCGCCGGATTAACGGATCGGATCAGGTTGAAAATTTGTTGTTGCTAAAAAGAACCGGATTTAGGTCGACCCGCTCCATTGACAAGTCTACCTCTGAGGCCTGCAGAAGATTATTAAATCGTAAAATCTGAAAGTTTCTTGTTCTTTTCCTTGTATGGTTATCAAGCAGACAATGTGGTTGTCTGAAACATTCAGTGCTGCAGGATGGCTCACAATAGCATTTGCACAGGTTTCTTCTCTTTCCCGTCTCCGTTTACATTTCAGGAATGCAGGAGTGTTCAAATGTTATGAGTTTTAGCAAAAACTGTAACTTGAAATATGGTCCTTATGTAAGCAATTTGAAATACATGTTTTACAAGCGACTCATTTTTCAGAGAGCCCTTTGGATTGCACTTGAACTTCTGAATATATTGTGGACTCTTGAAAAGGAATCTGTGTGGTAACTGTTTATAGTAAATTTTGCTGGCATGTTCCAACCCACATATTAAAATTTTAGTTACCTTGAATGTTGAGATGAAGATTATTCATGATTAGTAAGAAGCCAAGTCAAAGTTTCTTTTGGCTTCTTTTCCCTATTTTTTTCCTGCCTTCTTTTGGTCTTCTTCCATTTCTGGGTTCAATCAGTAGCCGAGTTAAATGCTTGATGCAGACTGCTTGGTGGCTGGATTTAGGACGGTTGTCAGTGGGATTCGGCGTTGGTCTAATTTGCTATGTGGTAATTATTTGCAGTATATTCTGCTTCTAACTTTCATTCGTAACTTATCTGTAGAACACGTGTTATGATCAAAATCTTGTTAAAAAATAGGTACCTGTATACATAGCAGAAATAACACCTAAGGATATTAGAGGAAGGTTTACTTCAGCTACTCAGGTATAATCATAATTTAAATCACTGTAAATATGAAAGAAACGGCCAACTTATTATTTTCTTCTGTTCTTCCCATCTAATTTACCCTCTCTCTAACTTCTAGCCTAAATTTCATTGAGTGCACAGTTGATGATTAGTTGCGGCTTAGCACTAACGTATTTCCTTGGAAATGTCATAACCTGGCGGACCTTGGCAGTAATTGGTAAATCATCTGTTCCTCCTACCTTGAATAAAAATGATCCTTCGTCTCAAACTTGAATCTAGCACTTAATATTAGTTAACTTTGTATTCAGGTGCTATTCCATCTCTTATACACATTATAGGTTTATTTTTCATTCCAGAGTCTCCAAGGTGGCTGGTAAGTCCAATTCTATAGTTGATATATCACAAATGTTCATTAAAAATGGCTGGTGAAAATTCAATTAGAATGCTCAAGTAAATTGATAAAGTACTTGTCTGCAGGCCAAAATTGGTAGGCAAAAGGACGTTGAAGCAGCCCTTCGGCGTCTCAGAGGAAAGAATGCCGACATATCTCAAGAAGCAGCTGAAATAATGGTAACCTTCCACATTCCGACTGTGTTATTGTGAAAAATCTATTGTTTGGTAGCCATGAAATAAGATGAGCTGTTACATTGTTTCAGGATTATACAGAAATGTTTCAGCGGCAGTCGGAAAGAGTCCTAGACTTGTTCCAAAAGAGATATGCTTACTCACTCATTGTAAGCTGCCTTAAAGGAACATAACCATTTCAGTGTTTCATTTTCTCTTTTCATGATCTGTCTGACCTTTCTAAGCTTGATTGAATTTTCTTAGGTTGGAGTTGGGCTCATGTCACTGCAACAATTTGGGGGTGCCAAGGCAGTAGCCTTTTATACAAGTTCTATATTTGTAGATGCAGGTAAATCAAAAGCTCTCTAAGCTAGTTTGGGTCATAACCATACACTCAAATGCAATATAACAGAATATATATGATGACGTATCCATTTTCTTTCAGGTTTTTCAAGTAGCATTGGGACTATATCATTGGCTCTAATTGGGGTAAACATATAAGTTTCACAACTCCAAGTAAATAGAGAGTTGTGATTGATGCGTCATACTCAAATATTTGGATATTTTATTTTCTTTCACAGATACCTGGAGTTGCATTGAGTGTGCTTTTAACAGACAAAGTTGGAAGACGACCACTTCTGATGGTGAGAGGGGCAAATTTATCTCAACTCTGTAGTGTTAAATATCAATAAGTTCACGGTGAAGTGACCGAATGTTTGCAGGTTTCTGCTGGCGGATTGTGCTTGAGTGCCTTTCTTGTGGGTTTGGCATTCTGCTTGCAGGTTTCACCCCAAACTATATTTTGATACTCTTCTCTTTGCATTGTTGTTTGCTTGATATACAACTGAACATACTTTGAGCTTGGCAGGACCTCAACCTTTTGAAGGAGGCCACTCCCATTTTGGTATTCATCGGTTTGTTGGTGAGTACATTCTAACTAGATGACAAGCATTCCCTTTCTTCTCTTGGCAATTTTGGTCACGTCTTTCGACCTAAAACACATCAATTGTTTTCTCTCAGGCTCATAGTCTTTCATACACGACAGGCATAGCAGGATTACCCTGGGTTATTATGTCAGAGGTTAGTACCGTTATGGTTTGTCATCGAGCTTTGTGTACCCTCATTAATAGATCAAGAATAAAGTTTCATAATAGAGTTGGAATAATTTCCATTACAGATATTCCCCATAAACATTAAAGGTTCAGCTGGAAGCCTAATGAGTTTGGTAAATTGGTCCTGTGCTTGGATTACTACATACAACTTCAATTTCATGATGGACTGGAGCTCAGCAGGTATCTAGATTTTATTGTTTATTTCTTCCCCTCTTTCTTGCTCCTTATGCAACTGATAATAATGGGGTGTCACACTGCTACTTCAGGAACATTTTTCTTCTTCTCAGCCATTTCCGGCTTAACAGTTCTGTTCGTAGCGAAGCTTGTGCCGGAGACTAAGGGGCGAACCCTAGAGCAAATACAAGCATCAATTGCTCATTTCGTCTGACAATAAGATGAACTGTGTATCTATTGCCAACTATGATGAACTGTGTATCAATAATTGGCACATCTTCATGTTCAGAAATTAGTAATTACGGGGTAGAGGGTATTCTACTCAGATTTCAACATTTTCAGATATTTTTTTAGCTTCAACATGTAAGATCAAGCGTCCAGAACAATTATAATAACCAGGGTAAACAATATTGAAAAGAAAGAGACGAAGAAAACAATGCTACCAGTTGCATTCGTGGAGAGTTAGAAAAAAAAACAGGGGAAAAGGAGAAGCCAGATCGAGGAAACAGTGGCAGAAAGAACATTTCCAAACGGTGTTAGTATTTCATAAGAATTGAATCTAAAACAGATGGGTCATCGTGACCCCAAGAACCCACAAACGCCAATAATTTACAAGTTTTGTGATCACTTTTCAAAAGCTTCACCACACTTATTACATAGGATAGTCACTGTCTGGGTCTCATTGCGTAGCATTATTGATGTCTAATAAACTAGAAGACGACAACTTTTCTCCACTACATGGAAGATGCGTATACACCAAGACAAAAATAAGCACCATCACTCTTCGATCATTCGATTCAATCTCCTTATCTCCCACATCTCTCACTCTCTCTCTCTTGGTTGTATTCATAACTTAATTTTCTCAACTTGATCAACTCATTATATTCTCAGTTTCAACTTATTTCTTGATCTCTCAACAAGTATCCAAACATGGGCAGCAGAGAAAACATAGAAGGAGGAGAGTTATCAAGTCCTCTGCTTGACGTCGCCGGCAGCCGAAACAGCGGTGGCGATGGTGGAAGCGGTGATAGTCAACAAAGTGGAAGTGAACATTCTTCAGCTACAACTATGGTTGTGGTCAGCACCTTGGTTGCTGTGTCTGGCTCCTATGTTTTTGGGACTGCGGTAAGTTTGAGTTTTTACCAACCTATACCAACTCTCAGACTATCAATGTTGGCGCTTGACATGCACGCGCTCTCCTAACCGTGTGATTGGTTTACCAAAGGACTGAAGCAATGGTGTTGATTGATTTGCAGGTGGGATATTCCTCACCTGCTCGGTCCGGTGTCATGGATGATCTGGGCCTCTCTATTGCTGAGGTTTGTACAAAGTAACTAACTTTTTAGTTCCTATTTGTGACACATATTTTCAAGTGGACTAAATTGATTAACATTTGGTAACAAATTCACATGAAGAAAAGAAGAATCCATTTCTTTGATTTATGTTTTAGTTTGCTACTCCTCTGAATTCCATTCTAATACTTGCCTCAATTTTAACTTATGGTGACTAGTCATTTTGCAGTACTCGCTTTTTGGTTCAATATTGACAATTGGAGCAATGATAGGGGCAATAGTGAGTGGGAGATTGGCAGATTACATAGGTAGAAGAGGTGTAAGTTTCTTCCATTACCCTTCTCTTATTTTTTGAAATATACTTCAGTTTTTGCTTGATGTGGTTTGTTCTATATATGAAGCAGACTATGGGATTCTCACAGATATTCTGCATATTTGGATGGCTAGCCATAGCTTTCTCTAAGGTTTTGCATCATTTCTCTCTTCAGTTGTTCCGTTTCATGCTTCGGATCATACACATTGTATGATTCCTGAGTAGAATAATTGATGCTGTCAAGTAAAAAAAAATTCGCTTGTTAGTGAGATTTAGGCTTTCTTTTGTGCTTCTTGAAAGGTTGCTTGGTGGGCTGATCTTGGAAGACTATTGGTAGGATGTGGAATGGGGCTTCTTTCTTATGTGGTATGTTTTGTGCTTGATGATTACAACTCGTATAAGATTGTTGTCATTGAAGTGCCAGATAAAAGTGTCTATGTATCAAATGCATACAGGTGCCTATATACATAGCAGAAATAACACCCAAGAATCTGCGGGGAGGATTTACGTCAGTTCATCAGGTAAAGCAGAAGCATCATGGTGCACAAATTTGGAGATCAGTACATACTCATGCTTGTGATCACCTGCTTACCATTTAGCATCTGATTTTGTAGTTGATGATATGTTGCGGTGTTTCATTGACATATCTTGTTGGGGCTTTTGTGAACTGGCGAGCTTTGGCTCTCATCGGTAACTTTGCTTCTTCTATTCTTTAAAACTGCAAGAGGGGAATGGAATAAGAATTTAACAGTGGTTCCTTTTGTCTAAACTTCAGGAACAATTCCTTGTGTTGTACAGATTTTAGGTCTCTTCTTCATTCCAGAGTCTCCTAGATGGCTGGTGAGTCATGTACTATCTTCATGGTTTCCTAATGATGTCGAGTACTTGTGCTTTGTGAATAATGAACATCTCTAACATCTTCTGTTGATGTTCTCTATCGGTGAGACCATTTTCAGGCAAAAATTGGTCAAGAGAAAGAGAGTGAAGCTGTTCTTCAGCACCTTAGGGGGAAGAATGCTGATACTTCTCGAGAAGCGGCTGAGATTAGAGTAAGTTTTTGAATTACAATAAAGAATATTTTAGTGAGACAGTAACTCTTTAATTTGTTTCTGATTTTACTAGGAAGAACAAAATATTTGAGCAGCTCTGTTTTTGTAAACATTTTCAATGTGTTAACATTGGAAAATTAAGGACTAATATACGTTTGTATTTTCATGTAGGATTATACAAAAACTCTGAACCATCTTTCAGAAGCAAGCATTCTTGACTTGTTTCAGTGGAGATATGCTCATTCTCTCCTTGTGAGCTTAGTTATTTTAAAGTGAATCCTTCCAATGCATCTTTCATTCCTTTCTGAACTACATTTTACCAGAATTCGTAATTGCCTTCAGGTCGGAGTTGGCCTGATGGTACTGCAACAATTTGGAGGGGTTAATGGCATTGCCTTTTATGCAAGTACCATATTCATTTCAGCTGGTATGTGAAAGATGCCTTTTCTAACTTCATGTATTCAAAAGAGCCAAAAGAAACAGGATGGTGAATGAAATGAACCTATGGCTTTTGGCAGGGTTCTCGGATAGTGTTGGGACAATAGCTATGGTTGCTGTTCAGGTGCTTGATTTTCTTAACTGCTAACTCCAAAGTTGCTTCTGATTGTTACTTCTTTGTCATTTTAATTCTAATTAGTCTTCTTTAGATTCCGATGACAGCTTTGGGTGTAGTTTTGATGGACAAATCAGGAAGACGTCCACTTCTTCTGGTAAGAACAAAGAAGAGGGAGAATTTGGGTCTAAGTAGTAATGGGATTGAATGAAAATCCAAAGCTGAAGTCTGATAATCCTTACAGGTATCTTCAGCAGGAACATGCTTAGGTTGCCTCTGTGTGGGATTGTCATTCTTGTTGCAGGTTTCATCTTGTTCAAATTGTAGTCCTCTTTCATTTTCATATTTTCATTTTAATTATGTCTTGATAGTATGAAGTGTACCATGTATAGGACCTTCAAAAATGGAGTCAGGTCACTCCCATTTTCGCGCTTGTTGGCGTACTGGTAATTCAACTGGCCTGATATATGCCTATGACAATTACTGCTTGGCTTTTTTTCGGTCTACTTTTTGATACTGTTTGAACCCTGCAATCAGATATATACAGGATCATTCTCATTAGGGATGGGAGGAATTCCGTGGGTTATAATGTCAGAGGTAGGTAATTTTTAACAAGCATGACCTTTCCAATAGGAATATATTAGAATTGAAGTTCAGTCACTGCAGAGATGTGACATTTTCGAACTCTAAAAGTCAATGTGAATGTCAGATATTTCCTATAAACATGAAAGGCTCGGCTGGAAGCCTGGTGACACTGGTGAGCTGGTTAGGTTCTTGGATTGTCTCATATGCGTTTAATTTCCTAATGGATTGGAACTCAGAAGGTATTATTAATGACACAGTTTTTTCTTCCCATTTCTCTCTGGGGTGAGACACTGCACTCAGTCTTACACGTTACATCGAATTTTTCAGGGACATTCTTCCTATTTTCAAGCATATGTGGCGCAACTGTTTTATTTGTTGCAAAGCTTGTACCGGAGACAAAGGGGCGAACACTTGAAGAAATACAGGCCTCTATGAATCCATCTTCTGCGAAACGATGAATGGCATATATATGCCTGCATCATCATGACATTGTCTTGATACAGAAAGCAGCGTCTTGCCATCAAATTTCCGGTACGTGATTGCTGTTAAATGATAAGGGGTGTGTTTACTGCTTTAACTTTAGCAAGTCTCCGAAGCAAATAATCAGTCATCTGGGAAGCAAAGTTGACATGCCCTTCAAGTTATTTTGGTCCTGTCAATTGAAATATGTTTTAGATTTGTTGATGATGAACTTAGCTGATCGATGTATTGGTTTGTCTCCAAGTTAGATAAATTTCTGTACCCTAGCATTTCTGTAATACCCCGAAAATTTCCGTATTATTTTTATAAAATAGTTCGTGAAATTTGAAGTGAAATGATACGATTTCATATTTTTAGGGGTTTTCGTCGTAAAACGATAATTACGGTGGTAATTATAAGTTACACAAGGTTAATTAAGGTAACTTTTTACCCGTTGAGAATTTGGGAAAACTTCCTTCATGAAAGTTGTAGACCTCGTCGAATCGAGTTCGTAGGAATTTGGTTCATCGGAAATGGACATCGTATGAAGGAGTTACAGCCCTCGGAAGTTCCACGTTTTTCTATAAAAGAAAGATTTTATTTTTTTTCTGGAACTTTCTCTCTCCTCCCTCTCTCTCTCTCCCCGCGCAGCTCTCCCTTTCTCTCTCTTCTGGTTGTTTTCCGGCGAGCCGTGACCGGCCACCGTGTGCCTCACCGCCACCACCAAAAGGTGCAGCTCGGGCCGACAGACCTAGCCCACCCGGCCTTGCCGCCCGCCTCGCCGGCGTGACGCCGCACGCGGCGGCCAAAGAAGAGGCCGACGGCCTCCTCATGCTCCGGCCATTTTCCGGCCACCCCGGACCAATCCGTGTATCGGGTTTTGAAGCCCTCAATCCCATGAACACGATGGTGCCCTTGGATTTCACCGAAAACCACCGTAGGCGGCGGATTGAGCTCGGGAAGTTTTGGATCTAGAACTTGCCGACACCGATTCCGGCCACTTCCACTTCGATCCAGACTTTGAGGTAGTTACTAAACTTGTTGGGCTTGTTGAGTTCTACATTCTGGTAAATTTTGGTAGCCATCGGACCACCTTGACCGGCGGCCGGCAGCCACCTCCGGCGGCGCGTCGGCGGCGCGTCAGGTCGGTCCTGGAGCAATTCTTTGCTCCGTTTGACTTGGTTCGTCGATACGAACAACTTTCGTGTTTACAGTTTTGTGAAATTCGGTCGTTTGAGCGATGATCATTTAAGCAATGGTTATGGATCGTTAGATCCGTGATGATCCGACCGTTGGATCATCACCATATTTGGATTTGATGTTAGGATGCTAGAAATAAGCATGCTGTTGGATTTTGGAAGTTTCAGATTTGGTGTGGGACCCGTTGATGAATAGTAGACGTGGGACCCACGTTGACCGATGGTTGACTTTTGGTCAAATGGTCTCGATTAAATGTTCCGATGTCGTAGGAGACATTTGAGGAACATTTGGATTATTTTGGAAATGTATTATGCTAATTGGATATTGCATAATCATAGGTGTTTACGAGAAGTGTAGCTCGTGCTTGTCGATTCCTGGTTACTATTTGAAGACGCAGCAGGAATTAGAGGTGAGTGAATCTCACGATATTTTATATATGAATATTAATTCATATTGTGTTGTTTGCGAAAATAAATAATTATATTTATTTAAATGATTTTGCGATATATAAATTAAATACAGTTTTAATTTGATATATCAGCATGTGTGATTTTGTGTTAAAACAATATTTGAAAGTATTCATTTTATTGTTTTAATTGGTGGATTTTGTGGGAACAATATTTCAAAAATTATGATATTGTGTTTGCCTACTCGAATGTTTTTGTAGCCAATGGGTGAAGGTTAGAGCTTTAGACTGTGTAGCCAATGGGTGAAGGTTAGAGCTCTAGACTGTGTAGCCAATGGTGAAGGTTAGAGCTTTAGACTGTGTAGCCAGAAGGTGAAGGTTAGAGTTCTAGACTGTGTAGCCATGTATTCATTGAAAACAAAGATGAATACTTTATGTAATAAAGGAGAAGAAAAATGGTATTCTCGCTTTATCTTGATGTATTAAAAGGAGAAGAAAAATGGTATTCTCGCTTTTAATCATTTGAAGTTGATTGTGGTTTTGTGTGAGTATGATATGAATTTGCTTCTTAAATAATTGAAGCATTGATTTATTGAATTACAATTCTTGGAGAATTATTGAATTGTATTTTGAAGTTTTTACTTCTTTAAAAATTGAAGTAATTATTATTATGATTTACGATTCTTAAAAAGAAAGAATCATAATTTTGGGAAATGATTTTGGGGAAAGTTTATATTGTTTAATATTCTGAATTACCCTGGGATTAACATACACGTTTATGGGACGTGTGGGGTTAAAATACGTGATATGGGGCGCGTAGGTTCAGTATATTTTATAATATGAATTTTCGGGATTTGAATTGTTTTTGAAAAGTATAAGTTACATATATTTGTTTAAAACAAACTATATATGTATATTTTGTTAAACGGTTTAGGGTGAGTAAAACTGAGTTAACTCATACCAGCTTCGTAAGCTGACCGGGTTTGTTGATATAACCCGGTACACTATTCCACGGTGTAGGGGTTATACCTGCAGGTTAGGATAACCAGGAGTAATGCAAGGCTGCATATATTTTGTTGGGTTATAAGACTTCCGCTATTTTATGCTTCGCACTCTGAAGATTTATTTATGTAATATTTTGATGTATCAATTTATTATATAAATATTTGGTATGTAATATTCGACTCTTGTATTGAGTTTGAAATTACAATGTTGGGCATGGAGTTGGTGTTGTGTACTTGAATTAAAAAGAAAAAAATTCTAGTGCATATTTGTATTTGATATTCCATGTAGTCACGTTTCCGAATTGATTGTAATTAAGGGCAAAATGCCTTATTAATTGATTTGAAAAATCGGGGCGTGACAGATTGGTATCAGAGCAAAACAATGCTCTAAGGAAGTGATTGAGCAATGGAACGCTCTACGGAGATGAAACGAGTTTTAGAATTGTGAAGTGAAGTTAGGGTTTAGAGCTTAGGATCGGTTTAGGGTTTGACGTTAGGTTCTTAGATTCATTCAAGTGATGGTTACTTCGTATGCTTAATAGCACACAGTATTTATCGAGTGATGGCCCGACCGCGGCGGATCCCCATCATGTGCTCTTCAGTGCTGTTGTGTTGTTAAGAATATAAAGTACAAATTACAATTCCGAAATTGATAGTCTTACATGGCTACATTTCTAATCCTCTCAACCGTACCCTGGATCAAACGACAGACTTGATCCACTGACCATTTCTTGTTCTTCAGTAACTCAGTAGAGATCTGTGTTGCTACCGTTACTAGACAACCAATGTATGGATTGTCTGAGATCCCTTCTGTTCTTCCAGCAGTAGGCATATCTGGTAGAATTGAAAAACCTGAAGTTAGGAATACAATTGTACCTAACTCACAACCGCCTATTAACTTCTGCACCGTTGACTGACTAATAGGGGCATAAATCACGTATGACCCTGTTGAATCAGTACAACTTTCTTGGAGTATATAGGTGTTGTGCATTTGCAACAAGGAGACTGACGTGACGATAATTTCGCGTTGAAAACATGTCTACGTATCGTCAAAGATAGGGGATGGTATAGATTAAGGACCGGGGGTTGTCGTACCCAAGGGATTGGAAGGCCCAAAATCCACTCGGTAATTATATGGTAACCAAGTTTCTAGCACTAAAATGATGAGACAAGAGATGGATGGATGCAAAGTGTAGTGGATATACAAATGAGTGTAGTGTTCATATTTTTGGTGTTTTGTAAATAAGAGTGATGCAAGTAAATTAAATATGTAACTAATGCAAACTACATGCATGCAAATTAGGGGGAACATGGATAGATATAGGAATGGTAGAATGATTGAGTTTTCATATCTAATGAATTAACAACCTAATGTAGATGCACAACGATTGATTAATGAACCAAAATCCGTATCTTAGTCTTATTAGGGATCTAAGACCAAGTCTCACAATGTATCCCTCTTGTCAATTACGATTCAAGAGTGACTCTCAATCAACTAGCTTAAGCCATTGTCCGGTTCTTAAGTTCATTAAATGAGGCATAAAGCTCATAGACTTAGGATTTCAAACAAGCTAAGCCAAAGTTTAACTCATTACATGCATTGCCAATTGTCTAGAATTTAAGGAGGTTATCAAGCTCATAAACTCAACCAACATAAATCAAACACATGCTCTTCAATTGATAACATCTCCAAACATGCATTCAACATAATTAAGCTAGACAATGAACATGTTCATAGCACAATCCAACATGAATAAACATCAAAGTTATACAAATCATCATCAATGAACTAGGGCATGCAACCCTAGTCCCCAACATAAGAATTTATACACACATGCTTGAATCAAACATAAGTAAAGATAGGTTAAGAGATTCTCATGAAGACATCCAGCAGGGCCTTGCTGCCCCCAAGAGTTGCTAGCTGCTCCATGCATCACCCTCTTCTTCTCCTTACTCCTTCTTGCTCCAAATTACAAGGTTCATGCAGACCCTTGCTGTTCTTGATGATTCCAGAGCATGTAAGTGCACAAACGATGGTGAAAGTTGGTCCGTAAGGTAAATGGGGGCCTTAGGAACAACTTTCGTGAAGGATGAAAGTCCAAAAAATGGACAGAACTATGAGAAAACTGGCGATTACAGTAGGTAGACGGGTGGTGTCCGTCCGGATTCCCTAATGGAATCCGGACGGAAATGAGGCTGTTCTTGAGTTTTTTTGAGAGCTCTTGGCTCAGCTGAATGGGGGGCTACTGAATGGATGCCCTAATGAGGCAACAACAAGAGTATAAATAGGCAAAGGAAGGGAGAATGAAGGGTTAGGATGAGCTAGGGTTAGATCTAAGGGTTGGATGCATTAAATGAAGGGTAAGGGGGTAGATCCTCATGTGAACAAAAGGAAGGAGGAATTAATGGGTGACCTCACCAAATCTAGTGTGGTGTAGCTGAAAATTAATTGCACATGTGGATGAGTCACAAGGTTGACTTTGCCTTGACTTTGACCGCGACCTTCGGAGTTGACCAAAGGTTGATTTTGACCAAACTTCCGGAATTCTTCTTGCAACTCATTTCCGGGACTTCATGCTGACTTGTTGACGCTCATAAGTCGGGGTTGACCACGAGTTGACTTTTGGTCCTCGGGTTGACTTTTCGTCCTTTAGCCGGAAATCCACAAAAGCTCCCAAATTGCACCCTTTTGCTCCCGATATCCATCCAATGCTCGATTCACCTTTTCTCGGAAGTGGTTTAAATGCGCCAAAATGCACCATATTGTGCCGAATTACATCAACTCACATAAATAACCTAGAAACATGAAAACACATATTAAACACAAGAAAAGGCCTTCGGAGAAGCCTAATTCTCATGATTAGGAATGCAATTAGCACGATAAATATGTGCCAATCACACCCCCACACTTGAATCTTGCTTGTCCTCAAGCAAACACAAGACAATACAATACAATAAAAGAAACACAATACAACACAAGAAAGGGAAACACAATAGCTTTCCAACCATAGTCCTCAACGAGATCGCTAAGTTATAAACAAGAGTCAAAGGATCACATGTCAAGGCTTCACAAATTTGCTAAGTGCTTAACAAGCGTATTTGAATCATGCTCGGGTGAAGTGTGTGGAAGCCAAGTGTACAATCAATCTCATGCAGTCAAATAGGCACATCTAAACAACATTAACCACTACACTCACAAAGATCACTAGATATTTCCGCTCAAGTGTTTAGGGTTAAGTGTTTACTCTCATAACAATTGGATAAATAATGTTCCCATATGCTTGCTCATTAACCAACTCTTCACAATTAATCCACAAATCGTTAGATCATAAGGGCTTTCAATGGTGTAATGGGGCCAAAGGGTGATGGGAAAATGGGATGCATGGAATGGAAATATGAGTGGTGCTAAGTGTTTACAAGACAAATCAACGACTTTGAAACTCAAACTTATGCTTCAACCAAAACAACTTCTTATTCTCCTCCAACCTTTTATTGAAACTAAACATTTTTTTTTTCAACTTTCTTTTTCTCCTTTTCTATTTTTCTTTTCTTGAGGAACTTTCTTCCTTCTTTTTGTTTTTGATTTTCTTTCTTTCTTTCTTTCTTTGAACAAATAAATACAACAAAATAAAGAACGCCTCCACACTTGCCTTTTGGTATACTACCATAGAACTTCCAAGCATAAAGGGTAAGAAGTCACTATCATCGTCTTGCAAACACAACGAAACAAGGGTGGATTAGTGTTTAAGTTAAAAACAAGGGTTAGGGTGATATGGGTTAACAAAGAAAAAGTTAATGAGTGATCGGCTCAAAAGGGTTAGTCCTAATGGATTAGTGTTTAAGGGATTAGAGGTTAATTTGGCCATGGTGCTTGTCTAGTGCCTTAGTCATTTCTAATTCATCACAAATTAACATATAGTTTCAAGAGGTCTTTGAGCAAGTTCTAGGTTCAAAACTCATGAATTGTGCACACATGAAGAACAAGTAAATGTATGAAAGATGCATACATGTGAATTTTCAATAGGCTCAAATCCTCACAATTGGGTATGCATTTTAATGTGTTGTTCAAATGTGCTTCTCGGATTGCAATCAATTAATCAACAAAGGTGATGTGGACATGGAATTTTGAGCAATCTCAAATTATGCATATTAAACACAAAGCAAATCACACAAAGTCTTAACATGAATCAACATTCTCATGAACATAATAAAGTAAGCTCAATTCATCATTGGAGTTGGAAAGCATTGACACATCATGCAAACAACACAAAACAGAAAACAAAACACAAAGTTTCAGAAATATGCCCAGCCATCCGATCGAATTTCTCCATCCGAATGGCATTCCCAAATCGAAAACAATGGAAATTTTCAAAAATTTTGAAACATTTTGATGGGTTTGAACCCAAATCTCACCCCCACACTTAAACTTAACATTGTCCCCAATGTGATAAGTGCATTTAACAATTTACGTTGGGTGATGGACACAACAATTAACAACACAACAACATAGAATACACATAATAACAATTTAATAAAATGTGAGTGAAGTGAAATGAAAACTCCCCCTTGTAGAATTCCCAATGCTTGCCGGCATCACCAACAAGACACCAACCTCAAGGCATAAAGCCTTGACTTCCTTATGTATGCTCCATGTATGCTCAGTGGTGAAGAGAAATGAATTCGAAGTGGCTAGTTGTGGATCACTTGAAGTGAGTGCGCTCAGTAAATCAGCAATGACCTCTACCCAATGAAATGGGCATAACTCCACGAGTAGGAATATGACAGAAGTGAGTCCAGTGGCATTGAAAAATAGACTCAAAATGCTTCATGATAGCCACTGGAATTACCCACTCTTCCCCTCGGAAGACAAAGAAACAGCTAGTCAAAGTGAAGGCTGGGGTTATCAATTCCAGCCTGAGTACCACTTCTTGTAAATTTCATAACTCAAGATCCAACGGTGTAAACGACCTGAAATTGAAGTGGGAGACAGTAGACAAACAGAGGAACAACTTTCATGAAAGGCTCAGCTCATTCTAACGGCTAGGATGAGAGAAAAGTGGTCCGGAAGTGGTCTGACCTGCCCAGGTAGTTCCTGAAATTTAGCAACACAAAACGAATTAAATTCACCAAAAACAACTCCCAGGTGTCCGGACTGACATGGGAGTCCGGACGGATGGCACGGGAATTGACTACCAGACTATATGAGGTCCGGACGGCGTGGTGGAGTCCGGACTGAATGGTTAGACAGAGCCGGTTTCAACAATGCCACACAAAACAACTCAACTGACCAGCAGCTGAACAACTTTTTATTTACCCGACCAAAACTTAATAAAATGACACGAAATTTTAACCACATATACTAGACACACAAATAAACAAGCACACAAATTTTTAGAATTTTCTGGGTTGATTTACTATTTTAAAAAAATTCGAGAAAACACAGGACAGTAGCTAGAAAAACAGAAAACAAAGAGCACTTCCCTAGGGAAGGACCCTAGCTTTATTTGAAACAACAAATGAAGAAACAAACACATTATAACAGTAGAAACAAAGAATAGTGCAAGAAACCGAGCTACCAATTACCAAGGGATCAAGGTTAAACCTCAATCCCCGGCAACGGCGCCATTTGACGTGACGATAATTTCGCGTTGAAAACATGTCTACGTATCGTCAAAGATAGGGGATGGTATAGATTAAGGACCGGGGGTTGTCGTACCCAAGGGATTGGAAGGCCCAAAATCCACTCGGTAATTATATGGTAACCAAGTTTCTAGCACTAAAATGATGAGACAAGAGATGGATGGATGCAAAGTGTAGTGGATATACAAATGAGTGTAGTGTTCATATTTTTGGTGTTTTGTAAATAAGAGTGATGCAAGTAAATTAAATATGTAACTAATGCAAACTACATGCATGCAAATTAGGGGGAACATGGATAGATATAGGAATGGTAGAATGATTGAGTTTTCATATCTAATGAATTAACAACCTAATGTAGATGCACAACGATTGATTAATGAACCAAAATCCGTATCTTAGTCTTATTAGGGATCTAAGACCAAGTCTCACAATGTATCCCTCTTGTCAATTACGATTCAAGAGTGACTCTCAATCAACTAGCTTAAGCCATTGTCCGGTTCTTAAGTTCATTAAATGAGGCATAAAGCTCATAGACTTAGGATTTCAAACAAGCTAAGCCAAAGTTTAACTCATTACATGCATTGCCAATTGTCTAGAATTTAAGGAGGTTATCAAGCTCATAAACTCAACCAACATAAATCAAACACATGCTCTTCAATTGATAACATCTCCAAACATGCATTCAACATAATTAAGCTAGACAATGAACATGTTCATAGCACAATCCAACATGAATAAACATCAAAGTTATACAAATCATCATCAATGAACTAGGGCATGCAACCCTAGTCCCCAACATAAGAATTTATACACACATGCTTGAATCAAACATAAGTAAAGATAGGTTAAGAGATTCTCATGAAGACATCCAGCAGGGCCTTGCTGCCCCCAAGAGTTGCTAGCTGCTCCATGCATCACCCTCTTCTTCTCCTTACTCCTTCTTGCTCCAAATTACAAGGTTCATGCAGACCCTTGCTGTTCTTGATGATTCCAGAGCATGTAAGTGCACAAACGATGGTGAAAGTTGGTCCGTAAGGTAAATGGGGGCCTTAGGAACAACTTTCGTGAAGGATGAAAGTCCAAAAAATGGACAGAACTATGAGAAAACTGGCGATTACAGTAGGTAGACGGGTGGTGTCCGTCCGGATTCCCTAATGGAATCCGGACGGAAATGAGGCTGTTCTTGAGTTTTTTTGAGAGCTCTTGGCTCAGCTGAATGGGGGGCTACTGAATGGATGCCCTAATGAGGCAACAACAAGAGTATAAATAGGCAAAGGAAGGGAGAATGAAGGGTTAGGATGAGCTAGGGTTAGATCTAAGGGTTGGATGCATTAAATGAAGGGTAAGGGGGTAGATCCTCATGTGAACAAAAGGAAGGAGGAATTAATGGGTGACCTCACCAAATCTAGTGTGGTGTAGCTGAAAATTAATTGCACATGTGGATGAGTCACAAGGTTGACTTTGCCTTGACTTTGACCGCGACCTTCGGAGTTGACCAAAGGTTGATTTTGACCAAACTTCCGGAATTCTTCTTGCAACTCATTTCCGGGACTTCATGCTGACTTGTTGACGCTCATAAGTCGGGGTTGACCACGAGTTGACTTTTGGTCCTCGGGTTGACTTTTCGTCCTTTAGCCGGAAATCCACAAAAGCTCCCAAATTGCACCCTTTTGCTCCCGATATCCATCCAATGCTCGATTCACCTTTTCTCGGAAGTGGTTTAAATGCGCCAAAATGCACCATATTGTGCCGAATTACATCAACTCACATAAATAACCTAGAAACATGAAAACACATATTAAACACAAGAAAAGGCCTTCGGAGAAGCCTAATTCTCATGATTAGGAATGCAATTAGCACGATAAATATGTGCCAATCAGAGACACAATTGCGTGGATCATGACCAGTTGTGATGTGTGCAATCTCCTGTACTTCTTTTTCCAATGCTAGATGGTCCCACTGGTTCCGAGTTTGTACGTCAATGAAGAAGTCAAAGAGCTTTCTGTGAGAGACATGATGCTGGATTATTGCAGATGCAGTTCGAGTGAGACCATGAGGCTTATTCAGCCTGTTCCAGATTTTGTTGGTGGAAACTCTTATTCCTGAACCCTTGAACTTGGTTTGTTCAGCTACCTTCCATTCATGAGCAGTAGAGTTGCCGATGTCTGTGAAAAAGTCTGTCACTATTCTGCATGCCATCTGCAACAAGTTTCTTCTTCCTTCCACAGATGGTATGACACAAAAGTCTTGAGGTGGATAAGTGTCAGCCGCGGAATAATTTAACCTTTCCGCTTGCCTCTGAAGTATTTCTACCCATCGCCTTGCTCCAAAGGCTAAGCCTGACTCCACTAGCGTTCGGTATGTTTGGTGCATGAGTTGATCCTGTACATCAACATGTTCCACCCATACGACATGAGAGCTGCCATTGAACAAATCTTGGATTAAGCATCCGGATGGACGCTTCTTGCATTGAGATTTTGAATGTGGACCCAGATTTGAACTTAAACCGTCCACAGAGACATCAATTATTGCCCAACTTTGTTCTGTTTGTCGTTGGCAATAACGAACAAAGTGAGTTACACGAGTGGAGACTGATGGACTGGTCACCTGGAATTCAGCAGTCATGACTTGGATGGTTTCGTTGTAGCTTTCAGTTGTCCCTGTTGACAAGACATCAAGGATACTCGCCCTTGAAATGATGCTACTGAATATGGTGGACCATTGGTCCACATCCATGAAGAGATTCACGAGTACGACAGGACTGAGGGGAACAGTGGCTGTGTAGCGAGAAGCTTCAGTTTGGAAGTTAGTGGGAGTAAGATCAATACCGTTAGTGAAGATTCTCTTGTACTCTGCTTCATTCAGGAACTCATGAAGCGTGACAGAGCTGGATTTGAGTGCAGAGATCCACAGTGGCGCAGCAGCAGATGCCATGATGATTAGCTCATCTCTGACCGACACAATGATTTCAGAAATCTTAGTTGTGTCTGCCACGAGAGATGCTTCTGCCACGGCAGATGCTTCTTCAGGTTCTGAACGGTTGATGTTGTCTGATGGTTGTTGTGTAGAAGAAGAGTGATGTGGGATCGACATACACTTTTGAACATCCCTCCTCATGTGAGATTTTTCCCTTGGACCGATGACTGCAGGAATTGGAAGAGTCTGAGGTTGTGGGGTAGTCTCTTCGATTCCTTTGAGTAGCTCACTATTGGGAGTAACTCGTTTTCCACAGTGGTTGCAGTTGATTCGGTTGAATGCTGCTTGGTACTGGCTAAGTTGAGCTTGAAGCTCATTGATTTTCTGTCTCAGCAGAAAATTTTGTTGACGAGTTGTTTGGGCAGGCGTTCGGGGTCGATGCTTTATCACCCAGGCAGAGACTTGTGCAAACGTTAACTTTATTTGGTCACCCAAATCTTGTCGCTGTTGAACAGTTGGCTGTGGAAAAGCCTCGACGAAGTCCTTCAATGCTTGGACTTGGTATTTGGTGAAGCTCTTCCTCAGTGGAATACGTTTGGATGAACTAGGTTCAGCTTGTGGAGATGATACTTGTGGACTTGGGGCTATTTCAATGGCTTCGTCTTCTGCTAGAAGCATGTCTAGCATGTCGATATCGTTGTCGAATTCGATTGCTGGTGAAATTATTTCATCTAAGCCCTCAAAGAATTGGCTTTCAGAGGGATCAGATTGAAGTAATTCACTGAACGAATTCACTTTACGTGACATGTTTGAGTTGGTGTAAATTTCTGAGAAGTGGAGTGAAGAAGTCCTCTTTGAAAGAGAAAGGAGGTTATGGCACTAATGGAAAGTATCTGTTAGTGGATGCGTAAGGTGTATATTTATGGTTGGTGGAGGATTTGAAAATTCAAAAGCAAAAGTGAGCGGCTGATTACAGCTAATTGTCGGAGCCCTTGGAGATCGTGGAAGATTTTTTTTCCCCGATGCATGGTTTTTCCACATACAGTTCCACTCTTGTGAGACCTCGCATCTTTTGAGGAATTAATTATGCGAAAGCAAAAGGAAAAGAGTCATTATGACCGGTGTTAGGGAAGACTGAGTTTTTTTCTTGGTTAAATCTTGTGGAATCTTGTATCGTGGGCGATACTTTTGAGTAATTGAGACAGATATGAGCAATAATTATTCTTAGTGGGTTGCTGAGTGCACCGCACTCGCATTAAAGAAAGTTTTCCCTTACAGTGGAAAGTTTGGTTTAAATACATGGGATAAGAGTTGTGTTGCTTAACTCATATCTGTTATCAATCAATCTTCTCAAAAATTTCTCTTGCAAAATGGTGAGCAAAGGAGAGTGCAGCAAACGTTCCAAGAGTACGGAATGGAGTGAACTTCCGGTGGAGATCTGGAAGTATATCTTCCAATTGGTGGCTACTGCATCCCTGCAGAGCACAATGGAACTCCGTTGTGTCTCGAAAGACTTCAAGGAGTATGCTGACAGTTGGTCCACTCTTGCGGCGATCGACATGGATGGGTTCGATGGTGGATCCAGACCCACTGGTTCCATAGAAGCGGATCGGCAAGTGCGCATCTTCGCAAATCGTTGCTGGGAAGCGAAGAACCCGGAGTCTCTATTCCGAATGGGAATACGAGTACTTGTGGAAGCGGCCAACATACCCTTAGCCCTGGAGTACTTCGATGCAGCATGCAAACCAGGAACTCTGTATGGTGCACGTCCAAGTTCGGTGGTAGGTCATCATGTTGCGTTTTATGCAGCATGTATGATTAAGATGATATTGGGACCACGAGCCAAGCAGCAGGAAGTGGTGCAACAACTGTGTGAAGCCCTCGACTGGTGGAGAAGCGGATGGAACATCTACTACTGTAGACAAGAAGTCGAGCGGATGATGCATCAGGCCGAGTTTTGTCATGAGCATCTACTGCTGTATTTTCCGTCGACTACTGCTTTCCTGCCCGCCGGTAAATGTCTTACTTGCGGTGAGTCAAGTTTTTGGCGTCCTTTTGGCCAGGACATGTGGGACGTGGATGGAGATAGGCATGCAGCTAGAGAATGTTGCGACACTTGCAAGTGTTTCGTGGAGGCAGCATATTTCTACCAGCTGATGATGTATGGAATTCCGAGACATCCGGTCTCTTATCCACGAAGTCACTATTGGAGGTTTAAGGATGGCTTCTGGTAGTTAAAGCCCTGTGAGGCAATCTTAGAATTTGTAATAGGAATATTTCGGAAGTTGTGGTTGTTATGTTGTGGTTTGTTGTGTACTACCTAAGTTATCATCAATAAAATTTGGATTTTGTAATTGAAGTGTGATGACCTTGGGTATACTCTGCGTCCTAATTTCGGGACGAAATTTCTTTAAGGAGGGTAGACTGTAATACCCCGAAAATTTCCGTATTATTTTTATAAAATAGTTCGTGAAATTTGAAGTGAAATGATACGATTTCATATTTTTAGGGGTTTTCGTCGTAAAACGATAATTACGGTGGTAATTATAAGTTACACAAGGTTAATTAAGGTAACTTTTTACCCGTTGAGAATTTGGGAAAACTTCCTTCATGAAAGTTGTAGACCTCGTCGAATCGAGTTCGTAGGAATTTGGTTCATCGGAAATGGACATCGTATGAAGGAGTTACAGCCCTCGGAAGTTCCACGTTTTTCTATAAAAGAAAGATTTTATTTTTTTTCTGGAACTTTCTCTCTCCTCCCTCTCTCTCTCTCCCCGCGCAGCTCTCCCTTTCTCTCTCTTCTGGTTGTTTTCCGGCGAGCCGTGACCGGCCACCGTGTGCCTCACCGCCACCACCAAAAGGTGCAGCTCGGGCCGACAGACCTAGCCCACCCGGCCTTGCCGCCCGCCTCGCCGGCGTGACGCCGCACGCGGCGGCCAAAGAAGAGGCCGACGGCCTCCTCATGCTCCGGCCATTTTCCGGCCACCCCGGACCAATCCGTGTATCGGGTTTTGAAGCCCTCAACCCCATGAACACGATGGTGCCCTTGGATTTCACCGAAAACCACCGTAGGCGGCGGATTGAGCTCGGGAAGTTTTGGATCTAGAACTTGCCGACACCGATTCCGGCCACTTCCACTTCGATCCAGACTTTGAGGTAGTTACTAAACTTGTTGGGCTTGTTGAGTTCTACATTCTGGTAAATTTTGGTAGCCATCGGACCACCTTGACCGGCGGCCGGCAGCCACCTCCGGCGGCGCGTCGGCGGCGCGTCAGGTCGGTCCTGGAGCAATTCTTTGCTCCGTTTGACTTGGTTCGTCGATACGAACAACTTTCGTGTTTACAGTTTTGTGAAATTCGGTCGTTTGAGCGATGATCATTTAAGCAATGGTTATGGATCGTTAGATCCGTGATGATCCGACCGTTGGATCATCACCATATTTGGATTTGATGTTAGGATGCTAGAAATAAGCATGCTGTTGGATTTTGGAAGTTTCAGATTTGGTGTGGGACCCGTTGATGAATAGTAGACGTGGGACCCACGTTGACCGATGGTTGACTTTTGGTCAAATGGTCTCGATTAAATGTTCCGATGTCGTAGGAGACATTTGAGGAACATTTGGATTATTTTGGAAATGTATTATGCTAATTGGATATTGCATAATCATAGGTGTTTACGAGAAGTGTAGCTCGTGCTTGTCGATTCCTGGTTACTATTTGAAGACGCAGCAGGAATTAGAGGTGAGTGAATCTCACGATATTTTATATATGAATATTAATTCATATTGTGTTGTTTGCGAAAATAAATAATTATATTTATTTAAATGATTTTGCGATATATAAATTAAATACAGTTTTAATTTGATATATCAGCATGTGTGATTTTGTGTTAAAACAATATTTGAAAGTATTCATTTTATTGTTTTAATTGGTGGATTTTGTGGGAACAATATTTCAAAAATTATGATATTGTGTTTGCCTACTCGAATGTTTTTGTAGCCAATGGGTGAAGGTTAGAGCTTTAGACTGTGTAGCCAATGGGTGAAGGTTAGAGCTCTAGACTGTGTAGCCAATGGTGAAGGTTAGAGCTTTAGACTGTGTAGCCAGAAGGTGAAGGTTAGAGTTCTAGACTGTGTAGCCATGTATTCATTGAAAACAAAGATGAATACTTTATGTAATAAAGGAGAAGAAAAATGGTATTCTCGTTTTATCTTGATGTATTAAAAGGAGAAGAAAAATGGTATTCTCGCTTTTAATCATTTGAAGTTGATTGTGGTTTTGTGTGAGTATGATATGAATTTGCTTCTTAAATAATTGAAGCATTGATTTATTGAATTACAATTCTTGGAGAATTATTGAATTGTATTTTGAAGTTTTTACTTCTTTAAAAATTGAAGTAATTATTATTATGATTTACGATTCTTAAAAAGAAAGAATCATAATTTTGGGAAATGATTTTGGGGAAAGTTTATATTGTTTAATATTCTGAATTACCCTGGGATTAACATACACGTTTATGGGACGTGTGGGGTTAAAATACGTGATATGGGGCGCGTAGGTTCAGTATATTTTATAATATGAATTTTCGGGATTTGAATTGTTTTTGAAAAGTATAAGTTACATATATTTGTTTAAAACAAACTATATATGTATATTTTGTTAAACGGTTTAGGGTGAGTAAAACTGAGTTAACTCATACCAGCTTCGTAAGCTGACCGGGTTTGTTGATATAACCCGGTACACTATTCCACGGTGTAGGGGTTATACCTGCAGGTTAGGATAACCAGGAGTAATGCAAGGCTGCATATATTTTGTTGGGTTATAAGACTTCCGCTATTTTATGCTTCGCACTCTGAAGATTTATTTATGTAATATTTTGATGTATCAATTTATTATATAAATATTTGGTATGTAATATTCGACTCTTGTATTGAGTTTGAAATTACAATGTTGGGCATGGAGTTGGTGTTGTGTACTTGAATTAAAAAGAAAAAAATTCTAGTGCATATTTGTATTTGATATTCCATGTAGTCACGTTTCCGAATTGATTGTAATTAAGGGCAAAATGCCTTATTAATTGATTTGAAAAATCGGGGCGTGACAATTTCATATATTGAAATTTATTTACTTGTTATATTTGTGTTTCATATAACAGCAATGTACATGGTAAGTAGAAACTAGAAAGTGTCGGAGGAAAAAATAAACATATATCTATTCATGCTTCATAACACTATGTATGTATCTACCTCCAGAATTATGTACTTCATGATTACAATATCTATTCATTAATTTTTGCATTTCTATGTATGTATAAATTCTTACATTGGCCATCAAGTCATTGAGAGCCGAAATCCATGCTTGGTACGTGGCAACGAGTTTGTTCTTCTTGTCGCAACCTTTAAGACGGAATATCATAGGTCCGAACTAGACACCTGAGCAAAGAGTAATGAAGACTCAAAGTTTGGCCTTGGGACACCCCCTCTGAAATTGGTAAGAACTTACATCGTTTGTGCCATCTAGCTCCGGTGTTCTTTTCGGGCACGCGATATGCCTTTCAAAGCTCTTGGTGTGAGAAAAATTCATGACGTTTGAAAATTATTTTTTACTCTTTTGTTTCTATTTTTCAAGTTTCGCTCAATTGAAAGAAGCTGGAAGACTAGTTTACGGAACCAATGGCCTTAAAGACGTAGAGAGCTGATATCCACACTTGGTAGCAACGGGCTTGTTGTTCTCCCTAGTTCTTCTCGTTGCAAGGTTTGAGACGGTATATAATAGACCTGAACCCGACTCCTAAGAGAAAAATAATGAAAACCCAAAGTTTGGCATTTCGACGCCCCTGGTAAGAACTTACATTGTTCGTGGTTTCGTATCTTCCCTTCTTTCCACCTCCACACCACTCACCTCCGGCGATGTAATCCGCCACCTCCACAATGCACTTCGACATCCATCTCTGACAAAATTAACATCTTCAGTTGAAAGTGACCGAAGTACTAGATTATTTTAGATAGATTCCCATAATATATGACCTTATTTTTAGTTATCTTCCATAATATCATCAGTTAAATTTTGGTCAAAGGCTTCAATATCCTTTTCGGACATATGATATGTTGTCTCAAAGCTATTGGTGTTGGAAAAATTATTGATGTTTGAAATTATTTTTTACTCTTGTATTCCTAATAAACCAACTGGATTATATTCATCCTTGGTCTCTGGTCTGAGTTGATTATAAGTTATTTTTGAACACTATTCACTAAGGCATCTGAGTTCATGATTGGGAAGGAAAGTTGATGTTTGTACTAATTGTTTCGGAACATGGCTAATTAATTATACTCAAATTGTGGCGTCTATTACTATGATTGGTGTTTGCAACAGAAATAATACTTTTACTCAAATACAAAGGAGGGGGACTAAGTTAAAACATTCCGAATGAAAATGCCACAAAGAAATCGATCAACCAACGTAAACGGACTTTAGGAATCCTACAAAGCGAGTCTCAGTGACTACAAGTTTCTTCTTCACTCATTGTATCACCCCCTCATTACCTTTAGTTATTTTTGTTCAAGTATCCTAGATTGGTCATGCTCCATAATCCGGGCTTTCCAAGATGAAAGCAATGATTTGCAAGATGGGGGCAATACAATGATTGAAATACTGCTGAAATAGAATATATACATGAACAATATTAAATGTCAAAGCTAGCTTGGAGAATAAAAAAAGGAGGAGGGATTATTATGGGTTGCAAAGTGTGGGTAGAAATGTCTCCTTGTGTTTTTCTCTGTTATTTATAGAGCAAAATACCCGTACAAATGCCTCAAGTAGGCTATCATGGGCAAGAATAAAAGGAAGTAGTCTAATATATCCCTCGGAAAATTAAAGCAACAACCCACATGTTTAACATGCATCATATGCTAATGCTTAATTAAATTTTCCTAATCATATATTCTTCCGTAAATCGAAGATTTTCCGGCCGGTACTAGCTTCAGTATGCAACACGTACGTACAAAACCAGTTACAATGATTAAGCTTGGAGAACCCTAGATGAATATTCGATCATGCATGTTGGGATATATAGAATGCTTCATGACGCACATATATTTATCTGGATTATACATTATATATGCAGAATTATATATTTCCGAAATTCAAAAAAACAAACAAGCCAAACACAGAGCACCATTGTTCTATAAATATATAAAGTCACGTCGATGATAATTAAACATCCACAAAACATAAAACACCATTGTTCGATTCGACTAAAAGTCTAAAACTAGACACGTACCAAAAACTCTAAGACAGACAGACCCATTAGAAACTCTCACCATTCCATCGAACCCTAGCTTTAATTAATTTCTATGTACGTACGTACATCGATCATCGTCTGCAGACGGAGCACACCTTAATTGTGGTTGCAGCAGCAGGCAGAGCACCGCTTCTGATTGCAGTTCCGTTTGCAGTCGTAGCAGCGGGAGGCTTTTTGGCCGGACGTGTTCATCCTATGAATCCATGTGCCGATCAGGTAGAACAAGCCCACTACTGCAACACGCGACAAGCTGACACCTATACTATCCAAGCCTTCACCTATACTATCCAAGCCTTTACCTATAAATTTCAGACCCTACAATATATCAAATAAACAAAATTTTCGTAAGAAAAATAACCGTTTAAATAATTTAATAAGCAGGAAAGAAATCCATCAAATATTTTCTTCCATCCGTTGATACAATATATAAAATTAATCTGAATCAAAATTAAGAAAAAATTATCAAGAAGAGAACTACGTACATCTGCTACTTTCTCCCCAGAGTCTGCTACCATCGTTCTAGCTAGGTTGTTCTGGATACAAAAGGCAGAATCGGTGGGACTAATTGTGAACGTATATAAAACCCTAAATCCCTTATGATCCGATACTTCATATTTATATTATAGCTACTCGATCTTTTTTATTTCTTGTTTTACAAGGATACTACAACCGTTCAGATAGTGACGAACAAGTAATGGCTTGGACTATGATGCCAATGTTGGAACGGACTATTCAGGTCCCTTGTTTTTGAATTTGCATGGACCACGAAAAAAACGGTCCTAAAAGGGAAGGCTTAGAATGTTAAATTTTCAGAAATCCGAAATTACTCTTTACTTAATTAAAACTCTAAGAATATATAGTGATCTAATATATATATAGAGGGAATTCGTCCAAAAAAAAAAAAAATATATATATAGAGGGTATGATGGTAAATTACAAATATTAAAACAAACAAAATAAATAAATAAAAAACTACTATCTTAACGTGGGGAGACCAAACTGCTACTACTCCTATATGTAACGGGTTGATTGAGATTGTTTTCGACGACCCAAAAACGCTTTTGAATTAATAAAAATAATATAAAAAATAGAATGTGGGTTATGTGAGTTTTAAAGCACTTGAAATTAAGTGGTTTTGAGAATCATCTATCAAATGTTTCCTCGTACAAAAGAGTTTTTGCTAGATTTGAAAAGTGTTTTTAGTCCTTTCAAAAGTAATCACAAACATACCTTACATGAAAAGTGGGTTATGTGAGTTGTACAATGACATTTTGTGAAAGAAAAAAAAACTTATTTAAACAAAATTACTTTTTATAAACAAAAATAAAATATACAAATAAACAAAACAAAGCCAACTCACACGTGCAATGTTGTCCATGTCTCCAGAAAAAGAATGAGCCTAGCTTAGTGAGCCTCCAAGGATAAGAAAACTCAACGCCATGAGTATAGGATTGTAAAGAATCCTATAAGCTTTGTCTCTAATGTTTCCAATGGAGATACCACTGTAAATGCGGATCAGCGGATGATTATACTTTTGGTGCATTTTCCTATCCTGAGCTTCAGCCAGTCTTAAAACACGTTGATACAAATCAGGCAGATAATTCTTAATTTGCATGAGAATAGCTGAATAGGTATGCTCTTCTAGCTTATGAGAATTAATGCCTATGATTTTAATTAGTTGAACCACAGGAAAATATTCCACCAGTAGAAAACAGGGCAATAGGCACAAATTATTTGTGCCACAGTAAAGTGTTCCTAAATGTCTATTTGTGCCTAAAAGTGTTTTGTGCAAAAATAGGCACAAATGAAATGTGCCAAAACTCCTCTAGGCACAAATATGCATTTAGGAACACTTCACTGTGGCACAAATAATTTGTGCCTATTGCCCTGTTTTCTAGTAGTGTTCTTATGTTGAGTCTTTGAATAATTATGCTTCTCCTCAACCCCATTGATGCGATTCCTGTGCTTACCACGCCTTGTTCTTCTTCAAAAAATATGGTTGAAGTCAATGCAGTTGTTCATCATTCTGCTATGGTTGAAGACAAACAAGTTTTCATGCAATGCAAAATTTTTCATGTCAGGTGGAATTGGAGAGATAAATCTCTTGTTGCTGCCTATTTAGAGAAAAGTGAGGAAGCATTGAATGATGATTTTTTTAGTATATATGTTTGGTTCGAAGGCTGCATGTGAAGAATAATTTTTTTTTAAGATCTTATTGGGAATTTTGCTTTCAATTTTCATGGGTTCTATTTTAGCAAGAATTTTAGTATTTAATTCATAATATAATATCTTAAATTTCTCATTAATTCGCAAAATTTACTCAAATTACATAGGTAAGTAAGTATTTCTCTATTTAGATGGACATTTTTTTATACCAAAATTCGTATGGAAAGACGAGAGCCTAATATTTATGGTTCGCCTCAAGCCCTAAAAATCTCAGAGCCGGTCTTGCATAAAGTAATACTATAAGTAAAGAAGATTCTAGGTTTACAAAACAATAGTGATCACTTTGTATGAATTTTTTTATGGACCCGGCCATGACTTTCAGCTCATTGAAATCCTCTTTAATCTTTTCTAATATTTGTATGAAAAATTACACCAAATTATAGTTACCCCAGTAAAACCTTGTATATATATCTCGAAACCATATATATTTTTTTTCCTTTTGTCAAAAATACTACTCGGACTAAACTTCTCCAACTATATATGTAATTTCATTCTCAAAAGAAAAAAAAAACTATATATTTTATTGGCTAATATCCAACGTTTCCAATAGTCTAAACTAGTCGGACTTGCCTGTAATTATTATTGAGAAAGCTAGCAGGCTAAAACCCGAAAGGCCCAAAGTTGGGTTATAACTTATAACTAGCTCTCACGGAACAAACCCTAAATTTTCAAACATCCCGCTCGCCAAACCATACTCTTCACAATTTCCTCCTCTTGGCAGGTTTTGTATTTCTCCAAGGACTATGGATGACCACAAGGGTATGGCCGTCGCCGGCAATACCTATCTCACAATAGGATTATATATCTATCCATGTTTATGGATCTGCTTTGATCCCAAACTTGCGTTAGGGAAAGTTAATTCAATTTGAACTTTTTCCTTGGTTGTCTGTAGGTCACAGTGCGCAATATTGTGATGGTCTTGGTCTTGATTACAATCTGTGGGCAAGTTTCCTATATTTGTCTGTAGTATTCATATGATTATTCTCCAGTTTTATTTTATTGTATTTTTTGTCACTGACTCAGTGGGAGATAGAGGATTTAACTCTGTTCGTTTTTTTCATTGTTGATGATTTTTCATGTTATTTTTTTTTCTTCCAGTTCTCTAGGCAGTATGACGAGTTAGTGGATAGAATACAGTTGAAGAATCGCATTGAGACTTTGAAAAACTTACAGGTTTGTATACGTTCTTTCAAAGTTTATCTTTCTTAAAGTTTCAATTTATTCTAAACTTTTGTGCCGATTTTGATTTCACGCAACCTAAATTTCAGCTGAAGACCTTTTGTGGTACGTGTATGACATACTCCGGATCTTTTCACTGTTGTTGAGTGGAAAAACTTGGAGTATGCTTCGGAGTACCATAGAATTTTCAATTAATTGTCTGCTTTCAAATTTAATCACTTGTCATTTTATGGTCAGTCATAGAGCTTAAGAGTGTTAATGCCCATCCTTCTTTTGCAGCGCAAACATAAGACGACGGAAATTAATTATTATAAAGTAAGCGCTGAATTGAAAGAACAATACAAAGGGTTTTTTAAAAACCTCCAAGGTACCCCCTCAAATAAATTATTAAGTGACAATCCATGACCTACACTGCTACTTGATTGTGATGTTGCATTATATCTTGTAACGTAATGCAGGGGAAGCAGAGGCTGAATTTTGGCTTTCCAAAATGAAGCACATTGAAGTACTTGCTAGGAAGGTTGGAATTCAATAAGCCTTTTGTCACGTGTGCATTTTTTACTTATGATTGTCGAAATTATGCTAAGCTAGCAAGCTGTATACTGGAAACAGATTACACAACTGGATGAAGGGGCTTTCCAGCATCTAGAAGACATCTATTGTACAAAGATTCCTAATGGATTCAAGCTGGAGTTCTTCTTTAATTCTAATCCTTATTTTAAAGATTCTGTGCTCACCAAAACATTTCACGCAACTCGTGGCAAGAAGCCTAAAGTGACAAAGGCAACTGGGTAATTTTAATTTCTGTGCTTGACTGTCTTTTAACCGTACGTCTCTCTTATTATTCTCAAGTTAAACTACCTTGAAGGATGGAGATCGAGTGGTATCCTGGGAAAAGCTTGACCGAAACAGAAAATGGTAACAGCTTCTTCAATTTCTTTAAGTCCCCTATTGCCCACACTGTAAGTTTAGGTTTTGTTCATGTTACAAGGCTATGAACTTGGTCAATATTGATGAATATATATGAGCAAGTTTTATTAATCTCTTTGATGTATATGTTGACAGGCTGAAGAAGTCCAAAGACTGATGGAGCAGGATTATCGCATTGGGTATGTAATAATTAATTTCACTATGGCTGTGTAATGCATCAAGTATAGCGCAATCACAATTTGGTGAAAAGTTAATTTTGTATTTTGGACCGGTTTTATGATGAGTTTGGTTAAGTCTGTTCAGTTAATTACTTGACAAAAAGATAGAAGTAAAATAGTTTTACAGTCTTGTAAATTAAAAGTGCAGAGATGGAACTGTCAGAAACATGAATAGATTTGCAATTCCAATCTTTTTTACAAAATTGTATGACAGGAGATTTATATATAAGACCATATACTGTGTAGTTATGCATCTTCATCTCATATTTTCTAATCACAATAACATGTTTCTGGTGTCCTCTATAGTAAAACAATTCGAGACAAAATCATCAATAATAAGGATTTGGGGAAGGATTCGTTACAGGTATATATATATATCTACCTAAATTATAGTCATTCTTGATGATATCAGAATGTTTTATAAGAGTAGATGGATTCGCAACTTTGTATGTTCTTTTATTTCAATTGCAAATATTGTCTGCAAGCCTCACATGTATTTATTAAAACTTAGTTTCTAGCAGAACTAAAATAAGCAAACAGACAATTTTATTTTATTTTTTTGCCCGGGGCTCACTTCAATTTAAATTTGTGTTTACCATTTTTAGGAGATGCGGTTCTTTAGTCCTGTTAGCTACATTTTATACAAGCATCGTATGCTGAGATTGAAGTATTCTGAGACTAGAGAAATACTGGAAGCACAGTACTTGAAACTTTGTAAACCTTTCTACGAAAAGGTATGCGTGACCTCAGCAGGCAACCAGTTCTTATTACAATATATTACACATACCATGTCATACTATATCGTGATGTACGTCTTTGGAATTTAAGTTATTTAACTCAAGTTGGCGTTTTTGAATCTGCTTTAATATGATGTAGAAATGCAACATGTATTTCCTAATGAATGATGTAACATTTGATTGTAGAGATATGAGATTGTTAACGGTTTAACTAAAGTTGAAGTGAAAGATGAAGCTGCAATGGACCAAGGAGATAAAGCCACCAAAGGTGCCTATTTTATTTGAGATTAAGTCAAATCTTCAAAATGCATGCATTAGATTTGAGTGTGATGTTGGATTATCTCTTGTAATGTAGAGAAGGGAGTCCCTAACTTTTGGCTTACTGCAATGAAGAATCATAAATCACTTGCTCCGGAGGTGAGAGAGATTTATAATCTATTTCTTTGTTAAATTAATATGAAGATCAGCTGTTAATTTCCTGGAATATATATATATATATATATATATATATACACACACACACACACATATAGATCACAGAGCGCGATGAGGAGGCGCTCAAGTATCTGAAAGATATCAAGTGGTATGGGACATATGGGGGAAGTTTCAGTCTGGAGTTCGTCTTTCAGCAGCCTAATCCTTATTTTGAAAATGATGTCCTGATCAAATCATATCAGTGGCCTCAAATGGAGAGAACAACTGGGTAATACTATTTTCTTCTGTTGTATTGATGATGTCCCCTCCTTTAATTACTTTTTTTCTTAAGTTGGGGTTACCTTGTAGATGTGTCATCAAATGGCATCATGGAAAAGACTTGAGGCATAAGCTTCTAGAGGGAATGTCGAAGAATTCCAAGCGCATGATGACCAAAATCTGTGAAAGCTTTTTCAACTTCTTTTACCCTCGTCAGCTCCGTCTTCATGATGAACATACTGATTATCCTGATGAATATACTGGTTATAACAATGAAGATCTAGTAAGTTTGGCTTTATTCCTAGTACCAAAGTCTATCTATTAAAATCACTAATGCTGATTATTCTATAATCCCATTGATGTATATGATCACATGCAGGTTGAAGAAGTCAAAATAAAACGGAATTACGACTATTATATCGGGTACGTAATATATTTTTAGCTAAATTCCTAATTAGGAAAGGTTGCTGAAAAATCTACAGTACACTTTGATGAAGTCTGAGCAGTTGGTTAGAACAGTGTTGTAAATAGAAACACAGTACAATAGAGCTATAAATAGATGATTTGTTAATATTTACAACGAATATTAATTATATGAGATGTCGTCGATGCTCATCGTTGATTATGTAATAATATGTTAGAATGTAATTATATGTTGAAATCTCAATAAAATGTAATTATATGTTAGAATGAATTAATCTTATCCGAATGGCATGTTGCTGGTGTTTTGTAGTAAAATAATTCGAGACAGAATCATTCCTCATGCAATATCTTGGTTCACACGCGAGGCTCTTGAACAAGGAGGTGAGTTTGAAGACTTGCAAGATGATGATGAGGATGATGAGGACGTGGAATACTACAAGAAAATGTGAAAGCCAGATTTCGAATGCAGAAATGTCGATTCCTTTAAGTGATACATATTTGCTGTATTCATTTCTATTGAACGTTATCAGAATTCGTCTCCATTTCTATGTATTCATCACATTCAATCTTTGGGCATGGCTAGATTTACCCTATTAATTGCTCACTAAAACCTACAAGAGCTTAGTTGGCCGGAAACAAATGTTGAAGCTTGAATGAGTTGTTTTTTTTTTTGGTAATCGGTTATTTTTTTTACAACATTTATTCGATCTGGGATGATGACGACCTGATTTTGGAAGGATGGCTGAGATGACGATTGTGAATACCTCATGACGAAGATCAATTGTGTTACTATGAAAACCAAAGATCCATGGGGAAAGGGATAAAGATACTTTAGAAAGATAGGTTTCTTGAAGAGAAATATATTTTTTCAGTCTCATGCCATGTGGTAGGCATAAGTGCATCGATCACGTACATATTTTAGTTAAGTAGCTCTGTATCTTCAACTAAATATTGAAATTCAGGGGATCGACAGCTGCAAGGTCAAAGATATATTGTTTACGACTACTGAAGTTCATTGTGCTCGCCGGAGTTCGTCTGGCCACCTCGCGACCACTTGGACCGAGTTTTGGAATGCATGGTGGCATTAGGGGAGAGTTGGGTGGTGGTTGCTGATTATTTGCAGGGGTGGAGCCAAGATTTCAAGCCTAGGTGAAAAAAATAAAACTAAACTCAAAATATCATACCAAAACATATTATTCATTAATGAAATTTATATCCCGTTATATATCATATTTTTAGACTATTTCTTATTAATCTCATCACCAATTTACTAACAAAAATTTATTTCGTCTTTGATTGCATAAACGATTTTTTACCACATTTATAGCAAAAAATATTAAGAGAAGATCTTCAAAATCTGGGAGAGCTTTTAACTTTTTCATAAATCTGTCCCCCCTTCCCTTGTGTTCTCTTCTTTCTCTTCTTAATAAATTTTTGTTACTTAAAAAAAATTTACATTCATAATTCACTAATCAAATAAAACAAAATTAATTGATGATAATCTTAAAGAGAGAAACCTTGATTAAGAATAGAAGGTGGGCAATGAAAAAGTGGCAATTCAGTGACAATTGCCTTTGAATATATTGTTACATTAATTGATGTAATTTTTGATAAATGATGACCGTTCTGTATTTTCCTTTTATGAATGAGCTTGTATGGTAAAAAAAGGACTGTAAATTTTATTTAATTTTAATATTATTACATAAAGTTTTTTTTTTGGAAAATTTCAGGGGAGGCCTTAATGGCTCCGCCTCTGATTATTTGGGTATATATAGGTATAGGTATATGGGTAAAATGGGCAGTTTAAAGAAAATATGAAGAAAAATTTAGAGATGTGTATTTAGGAATTGGGGTTCTGCATATATAAATGCCTATATAAATTTCTGAAAAGAAAAAAAAATAGTGAGGTTACCCCGGCCACCCTGGTTTTCTCTTGTTGGGCGTTTATTGTCAAGCTAAAATATTGGAAGAGCTTTTTTTTTTTTGGGGGCCACAGGCCTAGTAAAGAAAAATTACACCAGATTATCTTAGGGCTTAGTTACCCCAGCCAGTAAACCTTATATATCTCGAAACTATATATTTTTTCCTGTTGGAGTTGCTAACAATATAAACCCTAAAAATTCAAACGAGAAGGAAAGGGATAAACGCCACTCATCCTCTTCACTGTTTCGTCCTCTTTCTTTTTCTAGGATTTTGTATTTTCTCGCTTCCAAGGACTATGGATGGTTGCCCAAAAAAAAAAAGGACTATGGATGACCACAGGGGTATCATTACCTATCTCACACCTTCATATATGCTTGATTTTTTTTTTTTTTTACCACAGGGGTTTTGTTTCCTCCTCTTCACCTTCATATATGCTTGATTTGGTTTTATATATTTATTGGTTGTATATATATCAAAATTTTATTCTTTTCATGTGCTGCTGTGATTCTATTATTTTTTTAATAATGAATAGATACAAAGATTTTAATTTATTGGTCTCAATGATAGGTAGGACTAGTATACGTTGTTTAAGATTTCCGTAAATGTCATTTGAACGTACTTTTTCTTTGGTTGTGTATAGGTCATGGTGCGCAAGATTGTGATGTTCTTGATAACCAACTACGGGCAAGTTTCCTGTGGCACTTGTACTCATAACATTATATGCTCCAGTTTTATTTTATTTTATTTTATCTTTTTATCAGGTTCCAAGGGCGGATTTCAAGTATGGCATTCAGGATTTGAAAAATTTACAGGTTGGTCTGCTTTTTAAACTTTTTCTTTCTTAAGGTTTGAAATTTTTTGTACTAATCTGATTTTACACAATCTAAATTTCAGATAGAATTTTATATATTCTGCATGACTTTAATTTTGTTGTACTCCAATGTATGGTTGTAATTCTATGTTCAGTCATAGAGCTTAAGAATGCACATCCTTATTTTGCAGCGCAAACATAAGCACATGGAAAATGAATTTCATAAAACGAGTGTGGTATTGAAAGAACAACATGAACTGGCTTATAAAATCTTAGAAGGTACCTCTCAAATCAATTATGTTAAGAGTTTGATCGAATTCATTTTACCACTCTGACCCAAAGTCATTTGTGCCCATACACTTTCATTTTCATCACATATGTCTTTGCACTCTCCAATTTAATCAATCATAATCAGCGGTTAATTCGTCCTTCAACTTTTTCATTAATTGGTGAGGGGCAACGTCAGCAATTAACAAAAGATAGAATGATAAAATTTGAGAGTGCAAGGGCACACATGATGAGATTGGAAGAACATGGCACAACTGGTTTTTAATGTAAAGGTCAGAGAGGTAAACTTTGACTTTTACTTTAATGAAACTATCACTTGAGCATGATGTTGGATTATATCTCGTAATGTAACGCAGGTGAAGGAGTGGCTCAATTTTGGCTTTCTAAGATGAAGCACATTGAAGTACTTGCTAAGAAGGTTGGAATTTGATAAGCCTTTTGCATGTGGGCATTTTTTTTTCCTTAATTGTGGAAATTATGCTAAATTGTTTACTGGAAACAGATTACGCAACTGGATGAAGGGGCTTTCCACCATCTAAGAAACATCCTTTGTACAGAGACCCCTAATGGATTCAAGCTTGACTTCTTTTTTTATTCCAATCCTTATTTTAAAGATTCCGTGCTCACGAAAATATTTCACACATCTCGTGGCAACAAGCCTGAAGTGACGAATGCAACTGGGTAATTCTAATTTCTGCACTTGACAGGTTTTTACCCATCTCTCCTGTTATTCTCATGTTGAACTATATCTTGTAGGATGGAAATCGAGTGGCATCTTGGGAAAAGCTTGACCGAAACAGAAAATGGTGACAGCTTCTTCAACTTCTTTAAGTCCCCTGTTGCCGACACTGTAAGTTTTGGTTTCGTTCATGTTACAAAGGCTATTGAATTTGGTCGATGATCGATGAATATATTTGAGCAAGTTTTATTAATCTCTTTTATGTATATGTTGACAGGCTGAAGAAGTCCAAAGACTGATGGATCATGATTATTGCATTGGGTATGTAATGATTACTTTCACTATATATCGTTGTGTAATGCATCCACTGTAGCTTAATTACACTTTGGTGAAAAGTTAATTTTGACAAAATATAGGAGTAAAATAGTTTTACTGTTTTGTAAATTAAAGCGCAGAGCTGGAACTGTAAGAAACTTACATGGATTTGCAAATTCCAATCTATTTTTAGTTTTTTACAGTATTGTATAACACGAGGTTATAAGACCATATACTGCATAAAAATAAAGGGTACAATTCGTTTAAATTGTGAGATTTTATCGAGTCAATTTCTTAGACTGTAGTCACCTCCATCTAATGTTATTCCAATGACAATGACATGTTTCCTGTATAGTTCAACAATTCGAGACAAAATCATTGATAATAAGGATTTGTCGAAGGATTTGTTACAGGTATGTATATTTGTACCTAAACTGTTGTCATTCTTGATGATATCAGAATGTATGTTGCATAAGCGTAGATGAATTAGCAGTGCTACGTTCTTTTATATCTTTTCTTTCAAGTACAATAATTGTGTGCAAGCCTTAAATTTATTAAAATTAGGTTCTAGCAGAACAAATTAAGCCAAAAAGAATATTTTTTTTAGGGAAATACCCCATAGGTCCAAACGTGGCAACTTTTTGCCCATTAAGTTTTGCTACAGTAAAAATTTGCCCATCAAGGACATAAATATTTGAAAATTCACTGTAGCGGAGTGAACAGTAAAATTATTGACCACAATAATATTATTGAGGTCAATAAAAACTTGCTGAACGTTCATAAATTTTAATTATTGACCACAATAATAAAAATTTAGGAACGTTCAGCAAGTTTTTATTGACCTCAATAATATTATTGTGGTCAATAATTTTACTGTTCACTCCGCTACAGTGAATTTTCAAATATTTCTGTCCTTGATGGGCAAATTTTTACTGTAGCAAAACTTGGTGGGCAAAATTTTCCTATCTTTGTCCTTGTTGGTCAAGGACTTTTTTTTTTTACCAGCTGGCTAGGGTTCTATTAATTTTAAATTTTTGTTTACCATTTTTAGGAGTTGCGGTCCTTTATTCATGGTAACCACACTATATACAAGCATCGTCTACTGAGATTACGGTATCTCGAGCTTGGAGCAAGGCTGGAAGCAGCGTACCTGAAGCTTTATAAACCTATATACGAAAAGGTATGCGTGACCTCAGCAGGCAAATAGTTCTTATTACATTGATCTCAAGTCATACTATATCATGATTACTTTGGAACTCAACTTGGTGCCTTTGAGTCTGCTTTAATATGCTGTTGATATGCTAGATGTATTTCCTTAATGAATCATGTAACGGTCCATTGTAGAGATATGAGATTGTTAATGGTATAACTAAAGTTGGAGTGAATGATGAAGTTGCAATAGACCAAGGAGATAAAGCCAGCAAAGGTGCCTATTTTATTTGAAATTCAAATTTTCAAAATGCATGCGCGAGATTCGAGTGTGATGTTGGATTATCTCTTGTAATGTAGAGAAAGTAGTCCCTGAATTTTGGCTTACTGCAATGAAGAATCATAAATTACTTGCGGAGGAGGTGAGAAAGAGATAGATAATATATTTATTTGTTGAATTAAACATGAAAATTAGCTCTTAATTTCCTCGAATGCATATAGATCACAGAGCGCGATGAAGAGGTGCTCAAGTATCTGAAAGATATTAAGTGGTATAGGATATATGGGGGAAGTTTCAGGCTGGAGTTCGTCTTTCAGCAGCCTAATCCTTATTTTGAAAATGATGTCCTCACCAAATCATATCAGCGGCCTCTAATGGAGAAAACAACTGGGTGATTCTATTTTCTGTTGTTGTATTGGTGATGTCCCCTCTACTTTTCTTCTTAAGTTGGGGTTACCTTGTAGGTCTGTCATCAAATGGCATCATGGGAAAGACTTGACACATAAGTTTCTAGATGGAATGTCGAAGAATTCCAAGCGCATGACCAAATCCTGTGAAAGCTTCTTCAACTTCTTTAACCCTCCTCAACTCCGTCTTCATGATAAACATATTGATTATCATGATAAATATCTAGTAAGTTTGGCTTTAATTTCTTCATAGAATCATATATAGTCGATCTATTAATTAAATTAACTAATGATGATATAGAGTTTATTTAAATCTAGCTCATTGATATATATGATCACAGATTGAAGAAGTCAAAAGTAAACTGAATTACGATTTTTACATAGGGTACGTAATATATTTTTAGCTAATAGTTGATTATGAAGCTATATGCATGTGACATCTCTAGTAACTTTTTCAAATGACATGTTGCTGGTGTTGCTGGTGTTATGCAGTAAAATAATTCGAGACAAAATCATTCCTCATGCTATTTCATGGTTCACACGAGAGGCTCTTGAACGGGGAGGTGAGTTTGAAGATTTGGAAGATGATGGTTATGATTACTCAGATGATGATGAGGACGTGGAGGCCTTCAAGAATTTGTGAAAGCTAGATTGGCGAATGCAAAAGACACTGAATGTCAGTTCCGTAAAATAGTAGATATTTTGATGTATAAAATTATCAAAATTCGTCTCTATTTCTATCTACTGGCGTGGCTAGAGTACACCCTACTAATTGCTCACTAAAACTTGCATGCTATAATTGGTTGGAAAGTTGAAACTTGAACAATTTTGTTTTGTTTGGTTATTTTGTTACAACATGTATTCGCGAAAGTGCATTTGTATTTTTTCGATGATTTCGTTAATAATGCAAGACTAAGACGCACATTATTTAGTCTTGTTTGGAAACATTGGGAAATTTACTTTATACATAATATTGATCTGTCTTGTTTTTGGTTCCGAGCCTTATTTTATTAGTTGTGAGGAACAAGTAAGATGTCACATGGTTAAATGGATTAATAAAAACTCAATCTGGAACAATTGCCTAAGATTATTTGATGATGCAGAGCAGGAGAGTTCTTGAAAGACAAGTGACCGGAAAATGTTAGAATAACTTCTCATCATTATTCATATATATAAATTCTACTACAAATCACATGTCATGACTCTTATCTCATATAAATTAGGCCATATTAATTAATTTGTTGTTGTCCTTGATGCTATTCCTCTCTAAAGGCACAACCCGCATGATTTACCGGCATTAGCATCACTAGCCTTCCTACACGTATTATGCGAGTGCAAAAAGTCGCGTTCGCGAGTCGTGAAATTTAGCGCGGTGGATCTATTAGTGGTCTCCGATGCGTTAAAAATTAGTTTATTTTTTGGCTCCATCTATTTTATTATTTTATTTTTTGAATTACATTAATCCTCGTATCTCTCTTCTTTTATGGAAGGTGTTGCGTGGTAGGGTATTGTCTGAGGATGTGTTGCAACATCGTGGGATTGCATTGGCATCTCGTTGTGTCCCTTGTGGTTTGGCGGGTGAGTCGTTGCTCCATATTTTTTGTCTTGCTCTTACGCATCCTCATGGTGGGGAGGCTGGGTAGGTAACTTGGTTTGAGTTGGAGACTTGGGGCATTTGCCGTAGTCTATTATGGATTTATTATTCGTTGGTTTGGCTGGTCGTAGTCAACAACTTAAAGAGCTTTGGCTGCTTTGCTTCACCACTACATTATGGTTTATTTGGAAGGCAAGAAATAAAATGAAGCATGAAGCTAGTTTTATTGGTATAGATACTTTACGCAAATTGATATTGGGCCATATTCAAGCTGCTAGTAGATTGGCTATAGGTTGCATGTTCAATTATTTGGAGGAGCTTCGGGTTTTGAAGAATTTTGGGGTTTCATGTCGCCCTCGTCCGGCTCCTCGTATTTTTGAGGTCGATTGGCATCCTCCAATCTTTGGATGGGTAAAAATTAACACTGATGATGCGTGGCAACAGGTCTCGGTAGGGCAGGTTACGGTGGTGTTTTTCAAGATTTTTGTGGTTCTTTCCTTGGTTCCTTTGCTTCTAATCTGGATATTCCTAGCTCCGTTTACGCAGAGGTCATGGCAGTAATTCAAGCTATTCAGTTATATGGGTTAGGGAATGGAAGCACATATGGCTTGAGGTGGATTCGGCTCTCGTTCTCCATTATCTCTATGATTCTCACCTTGTTCCTTGGTGTTTACGTGTTGCATGGGGTAATTGTTTGCACCGAATCTCTCAGATGTATTTTCGGTCTTCTCATATTTTCAGAGAGGGTAATCAAGTGGTTGGTGCTCTTGCCAATATTGGGCAATCCTTAACTCGCATGACATGGTGGGATAATCCTCCTCCTTCCATTCTTTCTTTTTGCCGGCGAGATAAACTTGGTCTCCCAAATTTTCGTTTTTGTTAAGTTGATTGTTCTATTGTATTTGCATGGAGGGTCTGTCTCTATGTTTTGTTCTTGAGGAGTGGTTTCGTTTCTCCTCTTTTGTTGTACCTTACTTCTTCTTTTTTTTAATAAATCGCAGTTAGAGAGCTTCTGCTCTTTCCAGTCTCCGTTTTAACCAAAAAAAATGAGAGAAAAAAAAACTAATAAATTAAAAAATTAAAGAAATGGGCAAGTGAGTGTGGGGCCATTGATATATTTTTATTTATCTTTTCAATTATATTATTTACTCTTTTGCCCTTGTTTTATTAATTTTTATATTTTTTATCGAAATCATACGGTTTTCCAAAGGCTTCTTAGACCCAAAGACTAATCTGTAGTTGAGGATCTTATCAAAACGCTTCCTCCCCTGGCCACCCATAAAATGAATTGAGATTTAAACTCCAATCCGCAGTCAGCGAGATTTGAACCCGAGTGGGGGATACCACACCTGGAGGCTCAACCAACTCGACCACCAGCGGTTAACATATTTTGATTGACATATAATTTGAGGGGTAAAACATGAAGTTTTGAATGTTTACCAAAACTCATGTTTTGACACTATAATATATATATATATATATGTACTAAACTTGACGACCTAAATTTCCTATATTAATGGTGATTGCCAAAAAAAAAATTTCCTAATGTGAGTCAAGAAAATAGAAGAGGAAGAAGAACTGGAGAAGAGAAATTAATAAAGAACAGGAAATTTCTGATGCAGATTTGATACTTGATTCAAATATGGAGGTGGAAAGAAAAAGGAAAATGAGGAGAAAATGGAGGAAGAAAAACAGGAGAAGAGAAATAAAGAACAGGGAAATTCAAATACAGATTTGATACTTGATTCAAAGCTGGAGGTGGAAAGATCGAAGAAAGAAAACGAGGAGAAAATGGAGGAAGAGAAAGATAAAACATAAGAGGAAGAAGAACTGGAGAAGAAAAATAAAGAAAAGGGAAAGGAAGAGTCGAAAAGTGGGGCTGAATTAAATGAATTTGGTCTTTTTAATTTTGTCAGACTAAATAGTATAAATATAATATTTTGTATAATATATAACAAGTGAAGCTTGTGGCCTAGTGGTTAAGGCTCCAGTTTCATTGTGAAAGGTAGGGAATTCCATACCGGCACCGAACTGATATCGTCAAGTTCTGCTCGGTTTACCGATTGGTCGGTTACCGACCCAGACAATTCGATTTGGATGGCGGTTGGCCTGCACCAAACATTGTTATCAATTGTATGCGGATGCATAGGAGTTGGTCTCACCCACATCAAAACAACATTTAAAAGAGAGAACATTTCCTGATGTCCTGAGATTAACCAACCAACAAATTAATAGAGGAAAAACTATGCAAAAAAGGCCAATAATATGATGTTCAAAATTAGACATATCGATCGATTAATTTTCAAATTGCCAAAAACGATACAAAATGCAAGTCAAAAACATGACTCAGACCTCCACAAAAGATATTCATTTTCTAATCTAGTTTCATCTATATGTCCGACTTATACGGTTATACCCAATCACTCCTCATGCCCAATCTTTCCATCTTTGGAGTTGTAGTGGCAGATAAATCTCAGTCAAATATTTGAGGTGATTGCTCATCATACCCTCAACTTCGACTTTACTTTGCATATTAGCTAGCTCCTCACCCAGTTTCTGATTTTTCTTGACAAAATCCTTGTTCATGATTGTTGCAAGTCCTGCTTGCACCTTCTCTTTCCCATCGGGAATCCCATATTCTGTAAGGTCTGAAGGCCTCAAACCCAACCATTTAATGTCTGGTGTCCTTAAGTTTAAGGAGTCATGAGCCATATTCTCAGCCCCACACAAATATGTCAAAAAAATGTTGAAGCCACTTGGATTGCTGTCTACAAGGGCAACTACCGGAAGATTTAACTCCTGTTGCATCTTCTTTAAGAGGATCCGAATTGCAACATCTGGCATGCCGCATCCGGTGACAATAATGCAACGAAATCTTTTATGAATTTGATCCTCCACAAGTCTCTGAAATATGGTGTCTTTTTCAACAAGCAATATGAACAAGGGAGTTTCATGGCCCAAAATATCAAACTTAATTGTACGGGCAACGTCACGAGGCTCTATAGTAACCCCTCCTTGACAATAAGTAGCATAACTTCCTTTGGTGGTGCCTTTAAAACTAGAGCAAATTACCCAAAACTACAAAAGCAGGAAACTTGTATCCATGCGGTACAAATTCACTATGCAATAGTTCTTAAATACCAACCTTACCCTAAAAAAAAAAAAAAAAAAAAAAAAAAAAAAAAAAAAAAAACCCTTTAAACTGGCGGAGCGTTGTGGGCCCATATCTTTGAATTTGTTTGTTCTAATAATTGCAGCTAAGATCTATCCTCTACACTCGAAGGTAAACAGTTATATTTTTCTCATAATATTGCTTATTACTGCACTATTTCTTCTCATTTAAGAGAAAGTTTAGATTTAAAACGAGAGTTTATAGCTAACGCTTATAAAAGAATTGAAAGCCTACAGTTCTTGATAGATCATATCCGAACCACTAATCTTAGCAGAGCTAAAGAAAGGAAGATAGTCCTCGAAGAAGAAATCCGAATAGAAAAGGATCTCATAAGAAATCTTTTAATTGAGAAAAAAGAGATAGAATCTCGCCTGAGTAGACTTTTAGTCTAATGAGCAGTCTTCCTCTTCTACTAACTAGAGAAAATACTAGCATTCAATCACCAAATTTCTGGTCTATCCTAATCAGGATTAGAAATACTAGAGAAAGAGTAGACGAAGCTAAAGAATCTCTAGAAGTTTATCAAGAAATGCTTGATGATTTGAGCATCGGTTAGATCCGCAGTCCAACTGGTATCAGAGCTTGTTTAGCTCAAAGATTTCCCAAGATGGGAACAGTATCTGAACAAATAATAGAGAAACTAGAATCTCTATTAAAAAGACTAGATGAAAGTCATCAAGAAACTTTAGAAGAAATCTCTAAATATAACACGAGTTTAGAGAATGTTCAAAAAATAATCGACCAATTAATAAAATTGGAAGAAAAGCTCGATTATATTAAAACTCTTCCAGAAAAGGAAGAAGAAAAGTTAGTAACAATACTAACAAAAAATAAAGAGAAACAGATTCTCTTTCCAAAAATAACAGAACAGTCTGTTAAAACAAATAGGTTTAAACCATTGGAAAAACCTACACAACATGCTAAGTTCAGCATGCCAGAGATAGAACAGTCAACAAAAATGACTAATATATCTCAAGAAAAATCAAAAGTTCTAAAGGGAACTAGAGAAATTATTAGAGATACTAGAATGCTAGGTATCTTTAAAAAGAAAAAAGAAGTTCAGCTAATAAACGCTGAAGAATTTGAATTCAATGAAATCGAAAGCAGAGTAAAAAACTCTTCGATACCAAAATTTGAATTCAGACAAATATATAAAAGAGGAAATTTCGAATTGTTAGATAGCCATCAATTCAAAATGCTAGAATTTACAACTCCAGCAAACACAGGAGAAACAGATCTCCTTATGATAACACCTAGCGAAGTAGCTAGAGCAAAAGAGAAAAAATATGAATTCATGCACATTGGAGCAGTCCAAGTAGGCATAAAATTATTAGCCAGAGAAGGCATAAATTGTTCGGTTCTATGTGTCCTACAAGACAATAGAATAGGAGACTTTCAGAAAAGTCTTCTAGGAACACTTGAAGCATCCCTATGCAATCAAGTTGCATACTTCAACTGTTTCCCGAATTTCTCTACAAGTCTAAAAGACGCAGTTCAATCCTTAAGATTAAGGGTGAAAACAGATGGCATTGCCATGAAAGAAAACATGCAAGAACTTGCAATAGTATACAGAGTATACTACAAATTAATGAGTTCAACAGTAGAACCCAAGACCAAGATATCAAACATTCCTGGTCTCACTACTGGTTTCCTCACCAATCCAAAAAACTGCACAGAGCAGATAAAGAAAGTTACTTGGAATGAAGTAACATTTCCATTAGAATGGAAACTTTCTGGTCCTAAACTACAACCAGAAAATACAAGAGCAAAGTCTTATCAAGACAGAAAGACTGGAAATATCAGCCTTAGATTCGAAGGTCACAGAAAAAGTGATGCGAATATTGAAGAAGTAAACAGAGGTATAAAGAACCTCAACTTGCAGGGTCTAAAAAGAAGTAACACTGTAAGAGAAGATTCCTCTACCAGTGGTACAAAAAACTACTTAGATGAACAAGAAGAGTTCGAACTAGAACTCCATAGACCAGCAAGGATGCTAAGGTCAGAAAAGCTTTACGAGCTTTATGAAGAAGCAGAAACCTGCGAAGACCTAGAAAGGTTAGAACAACTTCTCAAAGAAATTGAAAATTTCAAGATAAGCAAAAAAGAGCGAAAAATACAACCATTCCAAGATATGGAAATGGGAGAGAGCTCTGGAACAAAAACAAATATCATCAAAGAAGATGATTGGATAAGACTTCCAAAGAAGGAAGCCCCCACGGGTAAAAAGGGAGAAAGAAACTCCGAAAGATATATCCCGGTAAATGATATACCAAGAGTTCCTATTACCAACCATGGAACATGGTTAGCACTAGAGAAAGCTCTAGATAAAAGAAAAACCATAGATCAATGGGTAGAAAGTCTCTTTTTAATGGGAGCTTTAACTCTGGGAAAACTAGAACCCGCAGACATGCAAGTTGTCTACGAAGCAACCCTCACGGGGATAGCCAAAAGATTTTACCTCACGTTTAAAGAAACAGAAAGAGGAAAAGATTGGCTAGGACAAATAGCAACGTCAAAAAATCCATATGATTTTGCTATTCCGTTCTATGAACAATTCTGTGGCAGTGTAACTAGCAATGACGAAAGAGTCAGAAGAATAGCTAGGATAAACATTGAAAAATTGTCCATATGTGACATAGGATATTTTGAAGAATATCTGAATGAATTCCAACAGTACTACTGCACTATTGGAGAACTAGATGATCCAAATCTAGTCAATCTACTTCATAGGAAGTTACCAGCTCCTTGGAACATAGCTGTAGCAGAGAGCATTTCTGAACGCCCTCTAGAAAGATTTACAGTAGGAGGAGTCGCCGAAAGGATACAAGAACTGCTAAGAAAGCAGTGTGTAGAAAATAACAAGTCCAAGATGGCTAGAAAACAGCTCAAAGGAAATGAGAATTTCTGCTACAAAATCCTTGATATTCCTACAAACTGGGGATGTCATAACATAAGAGATCCTCAGAAAAGGAAAAGAAGAAAAGATAAAATCTTTTCAAAAGGGTTCAAGAAGAACCAGAATAAAAATTGGAAATTTAAGAAAAGTTCCAATTTTAAAAATAATAGATTTAACAAGAAGAAAAGATTCTTCAAAAAGAAATCATCTTCTCAAGAAAAACCAGAGAAGAAAAAATGCAGATGTTGGCTCTGCAAGGCTGAAGGGCATTATGCCAATGAATGTCCTAAGAAGGATAAAAGAACTTCGAAAGCTTTGCTATTTGAAGAATACATAAATATTATAGAAGAAGCTAATATCAAAGGATATGAAGTAGCTTATTCTGAAGATGAAGATACCCTATCCATCTATTCAGCATACGAAGAAGAAGACAGTAGCTCTTCAGAATCTGATACAGAATCAGAAGAAGAATACCAAAGAGAAGTATACGTTCTCAAGGTAAAAAATTGGGAAGAAAATAATACAGAAGAATTAATGTCTTCTTACCGTATTATGCCTGGTTCATTTGTCTGTGACTATTGCCAATGTCATGAAACAAATGGCCTCCCAATGTTCTGTGAAAGCACAGGCTTCACATACCACAAAGAATGCTTCATAGCTGAAGCCAGAAGAAAAACAAAAAATGGTTCAATTAGTCAACTAGTTGAACAAGAGTATGAAGAATACTTCGAAAGACTGGCAGAAAGAAATGAGCTTTATGCTAGAGATATGGAAAGAGCTAAGTTTGCTAATAACAAAGAAGACTTTGTAAACTTAGTCCCTCCAAGCAAAATAATTCAACCAGTCCCTAAGGTTGAAGAAGTCGAAAAGATCGACGAAGAAATAGAAATGGAAGAAATACCGTGTCCTACAGAAGGATGCAAACCCTTGACTGATGAAGGGTCACAGTCAATAGAAATTCAACAATCTAAGATAATCTCTACCAGTAGATTCAGCAACTACATAGAGATTGGATTAAAGTTTCCTGATTATAGAAAATATCATCTACATGCTTTTGTAGATAGTGGATCAGGATTCACTATAGCAAAAAGATTTGCTATTCCAGAAGAACTCTGGACTGAAGACAAAAACAAAACTGCTACTGGAATACAAATGGATGGAAGCAGATTTTCCATGAAAAGAGTAGCAAAAGATGTGAAGATCACCATAGGTGGTGGAAACTTTACAATCAAAACCGTATGGCAAGCAGAAGGCCAAGGTTCTGATATACTGCTAGGAAATGATTTCCTATTACAGCAGACAATAATACAAAAAGAAGCAGTTATGGGCTTCGAGAAAGGTGATAAAACCTTTTGGACAGAAAGACTCAAACAAGCAAGAAGCGTTGTTGGTCCAAACTTCACCTTACAATATCAGAAGTTGCAGCAAAATCGTGGTGAATATAAACCAAGATTTGAAACTGTGTTGCAATATAAAAAGCAAGAAGAATTGCTTATAGAAGATTCTTCAGAGGAAGAAAAAGAAGATAGTGAAGAAGAAAGCTTCATTCATGAACACAACATCAAACACCTTCAAAACAAAATAGAAAAACAGAAGGTGCTAACTCTAGAAGAGATAAAGAAAATGTTAAAGCAAAACATTGATACAAATCCTCAGAAGTTCTGGGAAAAAGACCCAGTAGTCTGTGAATTGAAATTACATGATATGAATGCCATATGTCATGTAAAAGCCATTCCTCAGTACAAGGAAGAAGATCAGAAAGAGTTCAGAAAAGACATTGCTGATCTCTTAGAAAACAAATTAATTAGACCTTCCACAAGTCCTCATCATGCTCCTGCATTCTATGTCAGAAACCATGCAGAAGAAGTTAGAGGGAAAGCAAGAATGGTTATTGACTACAGAGATGTCAATAAGAAAACCGTAAAAGACGGTTATCAAATTGCTCAAGCACGAGTACTGATAAACCAGCTCAAAGGAGCAAAGGTCTTTTCTAAGTTTGATGCCAAATCAGGTTTTTGGCAAGTCAAGATGCATTCTGAAAGCATCCCGATAACAGCCTTCGGAACACCACAGGGTCATTACGAATGGTTAGTCATGCCGTTTGGATTAAAGCAAGCTCCATCAATCTTTCAAAGAAAGATGGACAACATCTTTAAGCATATAGCAGAATTCTGTGTTGTCTACATAGATGACATATTAGTTTTCTCTAAGAACAGAGAAGAACACATGAAACACCTTCATGAGGTGGTTAAGCTGATAGTTCAGCATGGAATTATATTAGGAGAAAAGAAAATCTTCTTTATCCTAGATGAAGTTGACTTCCTCGGAATCAATATAAAAAATGGAGAGATAAAGCTCCAACCCCATATCCTTGAAAAGGTTTGGAAGTTCCCAAACAGAATTCCTGACGCTAAGAGTCTACAGAGATTTTTAGGAGTCATAAACTATGGGAGAGATTTCATTCCCAAAATCTCAGGACTAACAGCAATGTTATCTCCTAAGACGAGTTCTAAGAAAACTTGGAAGTTCACAGAGGATGATGAAAAAATAGTAAAACAGATAAAAGATCTGTGTAAAAATTTACCCCCTCTACAACAACCTGAAGAGAATGATGAAATCATTCTACAAACAGATGCTAGTGATAATTACTGGTCGGGTATAGTTTTAGCTAAAACCCCAGGCACTAACATCGAAAAGATTTGCAAGTTTTGCAGTGGTAAATTCAACCCTGCAGAACAGAATTATCCCACAGGGGAAAAAGAAATTTTAGCAGTCAAGAAAACCATTTTAAATTCTCCCGCATTTTTAGGAAAAACCTTTACGGTTAGAACTGATTGTGCTAGAGTCAAAAATTTCAAAAATTTTAAACTTGATAAAGCTGCTGATAGAGGTAGATTAGCTAACTGGCAATTATTTTTGAATCAATATGATTATAATGTTGAATTAATTGCAGGTAGCAAAAATTATCTCCCCGACGCCCTCACAAGAGAGATGGCGATGTTCAGAAGAACTGATAAAGGCAAAGGCCGAATGAATGATGAAGATTCATCAATGAAAGATGTCCTTGAGACATATACCAAGGTTCCAAAAGAAACCTTCACAACTGATCAGTCCCAGGGGAAAGGACTGGCTAGCCCGTCTCAAACGGTAGGCGGTAAAGGCATATCAAACCCGTTGATGGCTGCTGCTTTGCCCAAAAGCAGACATGTTCCAACTGGAACAACGGTAGTCCATGGCTATCAACTTTTAACATTTGACAAAGATGTCTACAGAACTGGAAGACGCTTGACTGCAGATCAGAAGGTCTTGCTCGACAATCTCTTGTATAACTTTCAAGAGAAAAACTCCAGACAGATGTTCTCTACTCTGTTCGCATTAACAGAAGAACTCCATGACGGAGGAAAAAATGTTCAAAAAGAACAAAAGCTTGAAATGGTTATTTCACCAGAAAGTGCAAGGGTTCCTCTAAAAGCCCTAACAGAACCTGAGTGGTTCGAATTCCACAATGTCCTCGGAACAACTGGAGATGAAGGATTACCAGGTACTCTGTTTCCTGTATCAGGTCCTTTCTTTGGTAGATATGTGGTGAACGTTCAAGCTGATCATCACCAGAATCATAAGCTCTGGCTTATTGAAAATGGTTTTGTCCATAATCTGTGGACTAAAACAAATAATGACTTAAGAGGTCTCCCTGCAATCATAGTCAATACGGTCAAGAACATCAGGCCAGATGGTTGCATTCTGAGAATCAAATTTATCTCAACTCCACCAGAGTGGATCAGAAGGCAAGATGGCTCTGTTGAATATATAGCGCCATATCACTATGTGAGATTAATCAATGGTCCTACAGTGGACGATAAACCAGCAGTGACAGGTTTCAATGAAAAACCAAATCAAAGCATCCCTTGGATCAAGGCAATGACTATTGATTTCATAAAAAAGATTATCCCTCAAGACAGAGAGGCGAATCTCTTAGCAAGTGGTGAAAAAATTATAATCACCAGCTATGATCATCCCCCACCAACAGCATGTGATTGCTTCTCTTCACTAGTAAGAGATGAGGTGGATTGCACTAAAGCTACCTACACCTGGCTAGAGAATCTAGCTAAAGAAAATCCCTACAAAATTCACCCGGACTCAGATCTGGAAGATTTCCATGTCGAAGACTACGACAAAGGAGCAGCAAGTGGAACAGGGTCCCCAGGGTCCCCCAATTATCCCTTTGATGACGAAGCGCTAACCAACATTGAAAATATGATGGAAAGCTGAAAGCGCACCAAACCTTATCAAGAAGGAATCTGGCTTTTTCTGCCGACACCAGACAAGTAGCATCATCAGCAGGAAACTCCACCAAGAATAGCATAATTGAAGGGTCCACATGAGCTGGATCTTATCTTTTAATTTTCAGTTTTGAATTCTGCTTTGAGTTCCACTCCCTATATAAAGAGTGTTTCTTTCATTTTGTAAGGCATCGAAAATCAGAACTATCATTGAGATATCTGAGAATAGAAAGCCAAGAGTGTGAGTCGAAGCTTCCTGGTTCAGCTTCAGTCTTTTATTTCTCAAGTAAGTTTGTATTTAGTTATGAGTAGCTAAACAGCTTATAGCTGTTTACCCAAGAGTGAGGCTCTGGGTTTTATCTGTAATCATGTTTGAATAAAGAAATTCTAGTTTGTGCCCAGAATAAACCGTCGCAAAAATATTTCTTATTCTACTTTTACCTTTTATGTTTTAACAAAACTCTCTTTTCCAGATTTGATGTTAAACTCCTCATTATCATGCTTTGTTTTTAATCCTAAACCCTAAGAGGCAGCAGTGATTCCGCCCTGGAAGTAACCGCAGTAGGTGAAATTGGTGCATGTTGAAGGCTAGCTTCTGAAAGTTTGTTATTAAACCATTATTGCATGATACTGTTTAGAATAGTGTCAGTTTGGATTAAGTTGAAGTTGTTTATACCAAGTAGTCCTTTTAGGACTTTTCCCTATACTAGTTTTGCTACTGGGAATTGATAAGTTGGTCTTGTAGGTATTGGTAAATAGCCCTTAAAACTAATATCACCAGCAACCCTCCCTTTACCTGAGGCAAAGATATTTAAGCTGTCCCTGGTGCAGCCTATCACTTTACATATGTGTTCCAACGCATACTCAACTTCGTTAGTATTGGCGAATATGCCAGGAAATGCATATTGAACCAAACGCATGTTGACCGTCATGTCATGCTTTAAAAGTTTGTATATCAGAACAAGAAGACAATCAATCCTGAGGCACACGTTCCTAGTTTGTTTGTTATCATATTCGCTGCGGTAGGTGCTTCGGCCTTTCAACACATAGCATCGTAGCTCTTCAACATAGAAAATCTCTTTTTCCTTTTGCAATTCAAAACAGTACCCCTCTTCACTGTTTTTCTGCTGCTTCAACTTGTAATAAAGTTCTTTAATTTTTTCGCATACTTCGCGCTTAGACATGGACTTGACCTGCCAGAGATCCGCATACTCTATTTTGTCCTCCATCAATTGCTCTAAGGTAGGGTAGGAATGTTTGTTCCGTCGATACTCATCCTTGAACTGTTTGAGAGACTCTATGATAAAGTTGATGAAGTAATCTAGGCATCACAACCAAAACCAATTGGCAATGGTTGGATAGGCTCAAATCCTTATAAACACATTTGCAAGGTCCATTTTCTCCAATGTAGGATAACACTCCACATTCTCACACGCCCCCGCACGTGTGGCGAATTTTCAAGCCAAACACGTGGACAACTTATATTGGGTGACGTGGAGCACGTGTGGCCACTTGGCTTCACACGCGGGCAAACCTGCAGCTCTGATACCATGATGAAGTAATCTAGGCATCACAACCAAAACCAATTGGCAATGGTTGGATAGGCCCAAATCCTTATAAGCACATTTGCAAGGTCCATTTTCTCCAATGTGGGATAACACTCCACATTCTCACAAAAGTTGTCGTCTCTAATACCTTTTTCTTTCTTGAGGGCACGTAAACGTTCCTTTTCATTTCGCAAATCCTTATCGCTGGGACCTCGGGGAAAACCTCTTCTCCGAAAATGACTGTTCTCTATCCACTCGAGTTCTATGCCCAGGTTTGTCATGTACGAGGAACCACTCGAGTCTTGTGAGACGTTACTAGTATCTTCGGATTGGATACACGTACTGCTGTAGCTCTTAATGACTTCACTCAGGTCAGTAGTACTAAACTTCTGCGCTACGCCTGATATGCCAGTAACATCATCCGAATTGATGGAGAGATTAGCCAAGGCAGGAGTTATGGCGTCAGTACTGACCGTATTCCGACCAGATTCATCGACAAGTTCATTAGATCCAAAACCACCAAAGCGTGTGGAGGTCGGAGTAAACTCCTGCTCAGCTTTTGAGACGCGAATATCGTTGGATCCGACACTACTGCAGCGTGTAGAGATATTACTCCCGGCCTGCTCTTCTTTGGAGAGATTATCGTAGCCAGGTGTCCTAGGTTCCTCCTCTGGCACGTCCATGTCGATGTTGTCGTGAATTTTAGCGAGAAGTAACAGCACGTACAACAAGCTTTGATCTTACGATGAAGAGTGGAGTCACTGGAGTATATTCAGTAAAAAAAAAAAAAAAACCTTTGCTTGTTGTTTGCCTTGAGCCCCAGCTGCCAAGTGGCTGTGGTGAGTCTTGACGAGGTTTAGCAAAATCTTCTCTCAAATTTTGACTTTTTGATCGGTTATTGAATGAATATCACAAAATAGAGGCATGCTATTTATAGAGAAAGTAATTAGGAACTATCCCTTAATCTAATAGAAGTAACGACTATGGATCCCTCAATCTAATAGGACTAACAATTAACTATCCCTCAATCTAATAGAAGTAACAACTTTCCCTTAATCTAATAGAAGTAACAACTATCCCTCAATCTAATAGGAGTAACAACTATCCCTCAATCTAATAGGAGTAACAACTGTCCCTCAAACTAATATTAGAAGTAAGAAACTTAGACTAAAACATCCTTGTAAACCAAGTAAGTAAGAAAGATTAATCTAGTTCTTAATTTTAAGGAAATAAATCTGAACTAGAATAGGAAAACTAATACGAGAAAGAAAACTCTAAATTTCCTTTTCTTTTTTCATGGGTAGTGGTAGGGTGTTATGTGCTGTGAATTCTGTTTGAATGAGTACGGTGATGCATTGCTATGCATCCTTATAATATAGAGACCCCATATTTTCCACTTTTTTTTTGGTCTGATATTTCCTACTTTTGGAGTATACTGATACTACTATGTCAATTAAAATAAATAAATTTTTATTTATTTTAAAGTTTATTTATTTTCAATTTTTTTTAACCTACCTAAAGTCCAACAGCCCCCTTTATTTTCGATTTCATTAATATATAATGCAAGACTAAGACGAGTATTATTTAGTCTTGCATTATTGATGACAAAAAAATATGTGCATTCTCATATAGTCGCAACACATTAATTCCCCTTTATTCTTGCCTCAATAGGACTATAGAACACTTTTGCCCCTATAGATGTGAGGAACACGTAAGAGGTACGTGATGTGCTTAAATATTTAGGAACAATTGCCTACCCATAGAAACCATCTAAGATTGATGATGCAGAGCAGCAGAATTCTTGAAAGACAAGTAACTGGTGGCAAATGTTAGAATAACTTCTCATCATTATTCATATAAATTTTAAGCTTATTGCTACAAATCCACATGTCATGTTTCTTATGTCATATAATTATGCCAAATTAATTATGTTGTTTTAGTCCTTGACGCCATTCCTCTACAAAGGCACAACCCGCACGATTTGCCTGCATCATCATCATGTCCTTGATGACCTAATTAAGTTTCCTATAAATTAAGAATATTTTCTCAGTTAATATAACCAATATCTCTGGTTTTTCCCCATGGCTGCTGAAACGTCATCTATCGAACAACCACCTTCACCACCAACTCCTCCCACAATGATCAAGCGGGGCTTAAACCACTCTGTCCACCAGACCCTAGCCGGTGTAGCCAATCTAGCCAACCTCCTCCCTACCAGCACCGTCCTTGCATTTCAAACCCTAACTCCTACTTTCTCCAACAATGGATCTTGCCAACAACTTTCCAATAAGTTCCTTACATCATCTGTCATTATAGTATGTGCTGTCCTTTGTTTCTTATCTTCCTTTACTGACAGCTTCATAGACAATGACAATGGTGGAAAACTCTATCATGGAATCGCCACGTTCAAAGGCATGTACATTTTTAACTGCAATGACATGGAGGAGGACATGAATAAGAAATACTTGGAAAAGTATAGGATAAAGTTCATAGATTTTGTTCATGCCTTCATCTCACTGCTTGTGTTCTTGATCTTTGCTCTTAGCAACTCCAACGTGCAAAGTTGTTTCTTTTCTCAAGCGGGAATAAATCTCAGTGAACTTGCGATGAATTTGCCATTAGCTGCAGGGCTTTTGTCAACCTTTCTGTTCACCATTTTTCCAACTACTCGAAGAGGAATTGGATACGCAGACATGGTGCCTGCCTAAGCCGTTATAATGACATGTAAGATGTGTATTACAAAGAAATCAAAATTATGTACCTAAGTTAAGAGTGCAAATTATGTACCACTTTACAAAATGAGGTACTACAAGATGTAAATCAGCTTTCATTAAACTCAAGTAGCATGAGGGGTAGTCCTAATTCTCACCAGCACAAACAGTTGAAGACACCCATGCCAATTCCACTAAATTAACCCACTAGACATCCACATAACAAATATATAGAAATTAATACCATTACAGAAAATAAAGTGGTCATTTCCAACCAGCCAAATCCATAATATAACTTTTGCTCAATTGTTTTGTTCCTTCCCCTGAACATTAACATTTCACCACAATTACACTAAAACACATAACTAAAGGTCAGACACCCACAAAACAACCATATATGCATATCAATCCCATTGCAGATTTTACAAAGTTGATTTGATAAAGTAATATGAGCGTCACAACTAAAATCAATTGGCAATGATTTGATAACTTATATTGGGTGACGTGGAGCACGTGTGGCCACTTGGTTTCACACGTGGGCGAACATGCAGCTCTAATACCATGATAAAGTAATATGGGTATTGTATTCTAAAAAATGCCACCCTAAACTTTTGAATTAAAAGTTTTTCTCCATAATGACTCTTAACTAATGTCAATCACTAATGATTTTAGTATTCTATCCCATGATTTACTCTATACTTAATTGTATGTCTTTATCTTTATATAGTTTGTGATTTTAAAATAATATTCATCTACACTTTTTTGGGATTGCTTTGTTGCTAAGGGGTGTTCTTTGCATTGTTTAAATCAAGATTTTAGAGGTACTTTACTATTGTAGATTGTTAGCATAAAGAAAATACTACTACACATTTTTGTGTTGATGCTTATTTTCTATTACTTTCGGTATTTGAATGCTTATTATTTTTTTTTAGTTTGTAGTTCTTCTCTTAATGGTTGTTAATTAGGTTGATGTCTTTTTTGTTTGATCTCATTTGCTTGTTACTCGTAAGAAATGGAGGGTGATGTAGTTATGTTTACCAAATATTTAATTTACCTATAATTTGTTGACGATCAATTCACCTACACGTAATTGATGATCAATTTACCTGCAACTAATTGATCATCAACTAATTATAGGTAAATTGACAATCAATTAGTTGTAGGTCAATTGTTCACTCACCAACTACTTTATTTACCAACTGTTTTTATGAAAAATTTACTTATTACGGTTATGAATGATTTTTCTACTATTTTTCCCTTTACGTCACATTATTTACGGAAGTACGTGTTCCATTATTTATAAGAGAAAAACCTTCATATGGTACCTCAACTATCATCAAATGCAATTTTTGGTACCTGAACTTTCATAAGGAACCTGGTGGTACCTGAACTATGCCTCTGTTAGCCATTATAGTACCTACCGTTAAATATTTCGTTAAGTGCTTATGTGACATTTTAATATAGTTTATTTTTATTTTTAATTAATAATAAAATCACCTATATGGTAATAAATTATATTAAAAACATAAAAATTGGTAATAAATTATATTACAAAAATAAAAATAATTTTTCTCATTTTAGTCTTGAATTGTGGATAAATTATCTAAATTGTTTTTTGTATAATTTATTTAAATTTTAAAATCAAAATAAATTATCATTGTTTTTTAATATAATAAAATTTAAATTATTTTTTTGAGTATAGTTTATTTTTATTTTTTAATTAATAACAAAACCACCTACATGGTACTAAATTATATTAAAAACATAAAAATTGGCAATAAATTATATTACAAAAATAAAAATAATTTTTCTCATTTTTAATCTTGAATTGTGGATAAATTATTTTAAATTTTTTTTGTATAATTTATTTAAATTTTAAAATCAAAATAAATTATCATTTTTTTAATATAATAAATTATCATTTTTTAGTATAGTTTATTTTTATTTTTTAACTAATAAGAAAACCACCTACATGGTAATAAATTATATTAAAAACATAAAAATTGGAAATAAATTATATTATAAAATAAAAATAATTTTTCTTATTTTTTGTCTTGAATTTTGGGATAACTTTTCTAATTTTTTTTTTGTATAATTTATTTTGAAAATTGAAAATAAATAAAATTACTGTTTTACCCATGCCACATAAGCACTTAACGGAATATTTAACGGTAGGTACTATAATGGCTAACGGATGCATAGTTCAGGTATCACTAGGTTCCTTATGAAAGTTCAGGTACCAAAAATTGTATTTTGTGATAGTTCAGGTACTATATGGAGGTTTTTCTCTATTTATAATTAGCATGTGCATACTAATAACGCACCCATAGATTCCCTCCCAATAATCCCTATATATGATATGAGGTTTAGCCTAAAATCATATCACGTAGAACCTCTTTTTGTTTATTCCCACTATCTTCCCTCAAAACTCCAAACCCACCAGTGAATACAAGAAGCACTCAAGCACCAATAAGCCACACAACGTTCCCATCCCATGGCTGAACCGTTTGTTCAACACGTACATAAACCCATCATCATCAACACCACCAGTAGCAAACCATGCGGCGGCCGCCTCATTAATCCGTTCAATGGCAGATCAACAGTTTGCGTTACAAATTGGACAACTAGCAAGTTCAACATCACCACCAGTTCATGATGAACAAACCAAATCATCAACACCAGCATCACACCATGGTTAGTGGCGGACCCAGACTTGGAGGGCAGTGGGGGCAGATTACATATATAAAAAATTACATAAAAAATTAGTATATATATAGGCAAGATTAGTTATATATATAGGTATAGATAAAAAATTCAGCGGGGGCTCTAGCCCCCAGTGGCTTGTATGTGCGTCCGCCAGTCCATGGTACATTAAACCTCAAGGTAACTGAGCCAATTTTGCTACACACAAACTCATTAACACCATATCTCAATAACCAACCAATTAGTGCTGAATCTACACCAACACCTCCACCACCAAAATTATAAAGAACAAGTACCCTCTAATCCACCGAATGATATGAAACAATTATTTAATGGCACAAAGCACCAAAAGGCACTGAGAAATGTGGGAAGCCTAGCAAACCTGTTACCCACTGGCACTGTTCTTGCATTCCAAGCCATCACGCCTTCCCTCTCCTACAACGGCAGATGCCACATCTTCAACAAGTACCTCGTTGCATTCGTCATGCTAGTTTGGTCACTCGTTTTCTTCCTCTCTTCCTTCACTGACAGCCTGGAATTGCAGAAGAAAGTGTACTACGGCATTGCTACATTCAAAGGGATTTCGGTTCTCAACTACGAATGTCGTGAGGTTGAAGAAAAGGTGCTTAGGGAGGAGCTGAAGAAGCTGAAGATTACATCCACAGACTTTCTTCATGCGTTTGTTTCAGTGTTTGTGTTCTTGATATTTGCTTGTAGCAGCTTAGAAGTGCAGAGCTGCTACTTTCGGGCTGAAATAAGAGATCAATTGGAGTATTCGATGGTGATATATATGCCTTTGGTCGCTGGAGTTCTGTCAAGTTTCTTGTTCACAGTTTTCCCTACTAAACGTAGAGGAATTGGCTACACATGCACCAGGACATGATCAAGTATATATTATATTACCACTATGTGCCTTCGAGGGTTAGAGACTTGCGAGTTGTGACTGATAAAAGATTTCTCTTTCCCAATGTTTGATAAGCTGCAAATATGTGAAGAAAAATGAATGCCCTCTTGAATATGCTTTTCCCTTCCCATAAAAAATCGAATCTTTTCCGCTTATTTGAAAAAAAAAAAAAAAGGTCCGAAAAAATCATATATATTGTATTGCTATATCCAACTTATAAGTATGCATGTTCATACGAACATATATAAGAATAGAAGGAATGCCGGGGTTGAGTAATTATATATTGGCATTATTGATGTATGATCGTTTTAGTAAGCTTATTAATTTGTTTTCTCTCTAGAGTTTAGCTAATCAAAGAAGTAGAGTCCTACATTGTTGTAATTCTTCCAATAAAATGTGAAGAATAAAGCTTAATTTTTCTATTGGTTTAGTGAGTCAGAACAATATGGATGTACACATAGTTCATGGTATTTGTAACCAATAATTTTCTCTGGGTTTTGTTCTTGTCTCCCCCGATGTATAATTTTTAATTGGCTGGAATCACATTTCTATCATTCTTAAAAAAAGAAGATATGGATGTACACGTGGTAATATTAATTTTCCTTAGCATTTATAAAATTAAGCAGAGATTTTCTGAAATCTTAATTGGAAGCATCTTATGATGTAAAATTAGCATCCAATTAAGATGTAGCTTATAACGTACAAATCAACAGACAAAAGATAAAGCTAATTATTCGAAACGCAACTTTCCATCTATTAATTTGTTCACAATCTCAGAATTTTTCAGTATGACCGTCACATTATCAGCGTGACGAGCTATTGTGATTAGATCACATATAACAAATGGTCAACAGTTGATATATACACTGGAGGGAAAAAAAATGGTCCAAACATCATAGCCCGTCACCCCAAATGGTTATGTAACGGTCACATCTAAAAATTTCTTCTCGTTGCAAAGCCAATTAGCATCTAAGATTTAAAGCTTAAAGTATAAAAAGATATAAACAATACAATTATGGGCAAAGATTAATTAGCATCTATATATTTGTTCAGGTTCTTTCTTTATATAGTAAGGTTTTTATCGGCTGCTTTGTACTCCGTTTTTAGAATAAAGTATGATCGTTTTACGTACCTTTATATTGCAATAGTTCCTTGAAAGAGTGTGTGATTTTATATGGAGAAACCCTAATAATACTACAACTTCGATCACTTTCATGATATTACTTTGCCTCTGCAAAGCAATATATTGTAAATTTGTAATGAATGGACGTGATGAGCAATTGTAAATTTGTAATCTAGTGTACATGCATGTAATGTGTAATTACAAGGATTCGGCAAATTATATATAATTTCAAATTTTTATTGGTTGAATCTTGAAATTCCATTAGTTTTCTGTTTTTCTAGAAGAAGTTTTTTTTTTTTTGGACTGATTTCTAGAAGAAGTTAGAGAGTTGTATTTATGGTCTTGAGGTACTTGAAGTTTCCAATCAAGAAGCTTCAAGCATTCATAGCTTTAGAGAGATCAATTCAAACTCATATATTTGGTTTGATGAATTGATGCCTCTGCTCTCTTGCTCCTTTTATTAATTAGACAATTGGGGTGGGAAATGGCGTCGTAGAGGGTTGAAATTGTAAGTGCGTATTTTTGACAATTCAGGCCAAAGTCCTATTTCACAGTGCCGGGTAAGTCAAGCGCGCATAGCCAAGCCATGCCAAATATGATATTTGCCACCCAAAATAATATGATATTTCATTCTCTTATTGGTCACTTTCGAAGTTGAACAGGCTTAATTGGCCTGAAGCTAAAAAACAAAATTAAAAATAAAAGAAAATTAATCATTTGTGAGGAGGATTACGTATAGATAGACTAGTAGTGGAAGGTTCTTCACCAAACAAAGAAAGACTTTTGAATGTTCAAAGACTAGTACTGGAATGTTGAGACTTAATGAATAACAAAGTGGGAATTAAGTATAATCTTTGGAAGGAAAATCTTAAATACGTTGGACCTGGCCGGCATGCACATCACCATCAGCAACTACTACGTACTCTGTCAAGCTATCATTGGCCTTAATTGATCGAGCTCTATATACATTATTATATCATTATGCCGCCTAACTAGACATTTGTGAAGTCCTAATTAATGCAATACGTAAAATTCCCGCCTATAATTAAATCAAAATTGCATTGTTTCAATTCCAGTACCTAACTAATTAATACAACGTACGCAAACCCTAATCTCTCTAGTTAGCTTCTTCTTTCCCATGACTACTGAAACAAAAGACCAAGACGTAACACCGGCCCAGTCAAAAGACTATCTAAGCCTCAGCTCCTATTATGACTACCTTTTCCAAGAGATCGAACTTGGAAAAGGTAGTCGTAATAGGAGCTGAGGCTCAGGTCCAGGCCTCCTCCACACATCTACCCCCAATTCTATAGTTATTATGTTTCCTAGTTGAATCAGATTCTAGTTTTTTTTTTTTTTCTAGTTGGATTATGTTATCCTAATTCTAGTTTAGTTATATTTATTTTCCCAATATAATCAATGTAATTTCGCTCAGCAACATAATGAGAAAGCTGGTTTATCTCTATTATCACTCTTCATAAGTTTTATCTTTCCGGTATAACCTCTATTGTAAAGCAAATGAGTAGCCAGTCGTGCATTTTTTGCTAATTGGTGCATGTTAAAATACATAAATTTAGTGGAGTCTCCTGCTATTATTTTGGGATGCTCTCTCGACGCTTATTATAATTTGGGGTGTAGACACCATATATGTTCCGTCTTTGTATTCTGCAATTTCATTAATCAAGACCTAAAGGTATTGCTGCACCGGCCATTTTTTTTAACAAAAAATGTATTGTCTGTTTCTTAAAAAAAAAGAAAAGGAATTCAATACATTTTTTTTTGGCTACAGATTCAATGCATTTTTTGGTAAGTAAATTTTCTAAAAGTAATTACCTAAAATAACTTTTTTAGGTGTTTGGGAATTAGTAAATAGTAATGATGGCAATCACATTGGGCTCCCATGCCTCAGACCCTAGTATGCAGCGCTGAAAAATATGGTCCTGACTCCTGAGCTATTGGAAAATTTCAATCAACGAGCTTAATTAATTTAGAGAAGTCAATTCAAACTCATGTATTTGTTTTCAAGCTGATTTTTCTCTGACTTATGCTCTCTTGCAACAGTTGGGGTGGGATATGTCGTCGGAGAGGATTCAAGTTCTAAGTGCTCGTTTTTGACAATTCAAAGAATGGACTCACACAAAGGGAAATTAGGGTAAGATCGACAAGCATATATAAAGCCAAGCCATGCCATGCATGCATGCCATCTTTCTTTCCCTTGATCACTTCGAAGTTGAAAAGGCTAGCTTAGTTGGCCTGAAGCTAAAAATAAAACAATAAATACAACAAAGTTATTTGTAAGGAAGATTGCGTTCAGATAGTGGAATGTTCATCACCAAGGAAAGAAAGACTTTGGAATGTTCAAAGACTAGCTATTAGACTAGTTCAAGGAAAAGCTTGATGAATTACGTTGGAAGACCCGGCATAACCCACTATTCTCTATATAGTCTCTCCTATAGTCCTATCACGATCGAGACCCTCATTCCTAGTTTTTCCACTACTCGCTAAATTATGATCTCATCAATTAAGCCGCCTAAGTAGACCTTAATTAATTTTTTGAAGTCGTAATGCAGTAATAAAATTCCCTATAAATCAAAGTTTGCATAGCTTCAATTCCAGTTCCCAACTAATACCTAAACCGTACCCTAATCTCTCTAGCTTCGATCTTCTTCTCCATGACTACTGAAGCAAAAGACCAAGACGTAACACCCGGTCAAAAGACCATAGCCAGTGCAGCCAATCTTGCTAACCTCCTACCTACCGGCACCGTCCTCGCATTTGAGACCCTCATTCCTAGTTTCTCCAACAATGGATCATGCCATCCTGCCAATAAAGGCCTTTCTGCATCCATGATCATAATCTGTGCCCTCATCTGCTTCGTCACCGCCTTTACTGATAGCTTCATTGACAGCACTGATGGAAAATTCTATTATGGTATCGTCACTCGCGAAGGCATGTACATCTTGAATCCTAGAGCAAAAGAGATTACTGATGAGCAAAAAAAGCGCTTGAAAAAGTATAAAATAACGCCTAGAGATTATTTTCACGCCTTTTTGTCACTAACTGTGTTCTTGATCTTTGCTCTTACCGATCTGAATGTGAAAAATTGTTTCTTTCTCGATGCGGGAGATGATCTCAATCAAGTCATTATCAATTTGCCACTAGGAGCTGGGATTTTGGCATGCTTCTTATTCACAATTTTTCCAACCACACGAAGAGGGATAGGATACACACAGCCCCGGCCAAATAAGGAAAAAAAGGGTGGGAACCAGACCTCGACCGCCACGACCACATCCAAGGGATCGGACTTGGAAATGGCAGTCGTAATAGGAGCTGAGGCTGAGGCCCAGGCATCCGCCACAACCTCTACCCCGACCGTATAGTTATTATGTTTCCTAGTTGAATTAGATTCTAGTTTTTTTTTTTTTTTAATTTCTAGTTGGACTAAGTTCCTAATTCTAGTTGAGTTATATTTATTTTCCCATTTTAATTCAATGTATTGCTTAAATGTACCTCCAAGAGGATAGCATTGAACTCAATACTAATGAAATTTAACTAATATCTAGCAACGCACTCAGGAGTTTTTATTTTTATTTTTATTATTAACGGAAAGGCTGAAATCGAACTTTGGACCATGTCAACACTTTTGTTGGACAAAATTGCTCTACCTATGTGCCTTGTCTGGCCTAGTGAGGTTGCGAGTCATTGTCAGATAGACACAACCATACCTCCTAGTGATAAGATGAAACAAACTGTCAACCGTTATAATTTCACTCTGCAACATAGTGAGAAAGCTGGTTAATCTGTATTATCGCTCTTCATAAGTTTTATCTTTCCGGTATGTCACCGTTATTGTAAAGCAAATGAAGCAGTCAGTCGTGCACACTTTGCTAATTGGTGCATGTTAGAAAACATAGATTTAGATTAGCCAAAAAAAAATACATAGATTTAGTGGAGGCTTATGCTATTATTTCAAGATGCTCTTTCGACGCTTATTATAATTTGGGGTTTAGGCCTCATGTTCCCTCTTATTATGTAGTTTTATTAATCAAGACTTGAAGACAGCCGTACCGGCCATTTCTTAAAATAAAAAAAAATGAAATCTTTGTTTCTAAAAAAAAAATGTCAATACATTTTTTTTTACTACGGATTCAATGCATTTTTGGGTAAGTAAATTTTTAAAAGTAATTACCTAAAATAACTTTTTTAGGTGTTTGGGAATTAGTAAATAGTAATGATGGCAATGACGTCATTGGGCTCCCATGCCTCAGACCCTAGTATGCAACGCTGAAAAGTAAGGTCCTGAGCTATTGGAAAATTGCAATCAACGAGCTTAATTTAGAGAAGTCAATTCAAACTCATGTATTTGTTTTCATGCTGATTTTTCTCGGACTTCTGCTCTCTTGCTTTTTATTAATCAAACAGTTCGGGTGGGATATGTCGTCGGACGAGAGGATTCAAGTTCTAAGTTCGTGTTTTTGACAACTCAAAGGATGGATTCACACAAAGGCCAATTAGGGTAAGACAAGCATATATATATATAAAGCCAAGTCATCCATGCCATCTTTCTTTCCCTTCATCACTTCGATTATTTTTTTTATTAAAAAGAGAAGCAAAGACTAGAGGGAGGAAGAATCCTCTCCTACACCCAAGACCAATCCGTTCCAAGGTAAAGGCTGAGAAAGCCCTCGGAAGAATCATATTGATCACTTCGAAATTGAAATGGCTTAGTTGGCCTGAAGCTAAAAACAAAACAATAAATACAATAAAGTTATTTTCGAGGAAGATTGCATTCAGATAGACTAGTGGAATGTTCATCGATCACCAAGAAGAGAGAGACTTTAGAATGTTCAGAGACTAGTTCAAGGAAAATTTTAATTAATTACGTTGGACGTACGACCCATAACCCACTACTCTCTACATAGGCTCTCCTATCACGATCGATCTCTCATTTTCTATACCTATCTCTGTCCTTAATTGATCGAGCTCTATATACATTATTATCATTAATTAAGCCGCCTAAGTAGACCTAAATTTTTTGAAGTCGTAATGCAGTACATAAACTTCCCTATAAATCAAAGTTTGCATAGCTTCAATTCCAGTACCCAACTAATACGTAAACCCTAATCTCTCTAGCTTTGATCTTCTTCCCCATGACTACTGAAACAAAAGACCAAGACGTAACACCCAGTCAAAAGACCATAGCCAGTGCATCCAATCTTGCTAACCTCCTACCTACCGGCACCGTCCTCGCATTTGAGACCCTCATTCCTAGTTTCTCCAACAATGGATCATGCCATCCTGCCAATAAAGGCCTTTCTGCATCCATGATCATAATCTGTGCCCTCATCTGCTTCGTCACCGCCTTTACTGATAGCTTCATTGACAGCACTGATGGAAAATTCTATTATGGTATCGTCACTCGCGAAGGCATGTACATCTTGAATCCTAGAGCAAAAGAGATTACTGATGAGCAAAAAAAGCGCTTGAAAAAGTATAAAATAACGCCTAGAGATTATTTTCACGCCTTTTTGTCACTAACAGTGTTCTTGATCTTTGCTCTTACCGATCTGAATGTGAAAAATTGTTTCTTTCTCGATGCGGGAGATGATCTCAATCAAGTCATTATCAATTTGCCACTAGGAGCTGGGATTTTGGCATGCTTCTTATTCACAATTTTTCCAACCACACGAAGAGGGATAGGATACACACAGCCCCGGCCAATTAAGGAAAACAAAGGTGGGAACCAGACCTCGACCACCACGACCACAGCCAAGGGATCAGACTTGGAAATGGTAGTAATAGGAGCTGAGGCTGAGGCCCAGGCATCCGCCACAACCTCTACCCCGACCCTATAGTTATTATGTTTCCTAGTTGAATTAAATTCTAGTTGGACTATCTTCCTAATTCTAGTTGAGTTATATTTATTTTCCCATTTTAATTTGATGTATTGCTTAAATGTACCTCCAAGAGGATAGCGTTGAACTCAATACTAATGAAATTTAACTAATATCTAGCAGTGCACTCAGGAGTTTTTTGTTTTATTATTATTATTATTAACGGAAAGGGGTGAAATCGAATTTTGGACCATGTCAACACTTTTGTTGGACAGAATTGCTCTACCACTTAGCAGTGCACTTTTGTTCCTGCTTTCATGATTTGTTAGATACAATACAATGTCTATTTATTATACTTTTATCCGATGTATTTATTTTGTGGTGGTAAAAATACGTGGATTGACAAGTAAAATCTGATAATTCGAATACAATTCGGACCTAATAATGAAAGATTTGACACTATTTGAATTTATGTGAGTTTGATACCTTATTTTTTTTCTGCTACGGATTCAATATACCTTTTTAGGTAAGTAAAATTTTAAAGTAATTACCAAAAATAACTTTTTATGTGTTTGGGAATTAGTAATATATGATGGCAATGGCATTGGGATCACATGCATGCCTTAGAAACTAGACTTGGATCAACATCTGGGCCAACTCTCCACGGGATTTCCAATTAAGTTTAGGCAAAGTGTGCAAAAGATACGGACCGTCTTTCTGACCGAGTCTTATGTGCAAGAGTTTTTGAACTTGCATGGGAAATGAGCAGTACTGTTTCAGAGTCTGATATATGAGTTGGCTTGGCTTTTGCGAGTGAGTGATTTTCTTGGCACTGAAAATTAAGTGGTTGAAAATTAATTATGGAATTTGGGATTGAAGGGTGGGATTGGTACATCGTACGTACGTGAAGGAATGGATCGATGGCCTAATTGGGTTGGCAAGTTTCAATGGGGATGGAGAGGTCATGATTCTCAAAGAATATCAAGTTTGTTAAGCAAGCCATATATTGATCAAACTACGTTTTGTTCCTTTTCTCGACGTTTAGTATGAACTTTGAATGAGCGAAGATATATGTCAGCATTTACAATAGAAATGACGAAGGAACACAAAGGCCGATCGACTTTGAAGACAGACTACACAAAGGCCAATTAAAGTCCCTACTTGACAGTGCTAGCCTGCTAGGTAACACAAGCATAGCCTAGCGCCCAAGCCATTCCATGCGAAATATGATCGATCACGTCATTATTGAAAGGCTTAATTTGCTTGAATCCAAAAACAAAATGGATAATAATCCACGAAAACTATTTGTGAGGAGGCTTAGGATTGCGTTTAGATAGAATATTGGAAGGTACGTTCATGACAGGCAAAAAAAAGTCTAGTGGGAGGTAAATCTTAATTACGTTGGACCCAGCATGCATAATTTTCTATCACTCCAGCTAGTTGCATGTCTCTATTAAACTCTCTCCTACCTCGATCTCTCATTTCCTATCCCTATTGATCTTTGTCCATCACCCAACTAATACAATGTAAACCCTAATTAATCTCTCTTCTTTCGTTCCCATGTCTACTGAAGAACCAACTGAGCCATTTTCGATAAAACCACCCGAAACACTTCCACACCAGCCTCCATTCCAAAGACCATAGCCAGCACAGCCAATCTTGCTCACCTCCTACCTACGGGCACCGTCCTCGCATCGATACCCTTATCCTGTGAGAATGTGGAATGTTGTCCCACATTGGAGAAAAGAGACCTTGCAAATGTGCTTATAAGGATTTGAGCCTATCCAACCATTGTCAATTGATTTTAGTTGTGATGCCCAGATTACTTTATCATGATGTCAAACCTGCTGGTTCGCCCACGTGTGAAGCCAAGTGGCCACACGTGCTCCACGTCACCCAATTTAAGTTATCCACGTGTTGGCTTGAAAATTCGCCACACGTGCAGGGGCGTGTGAGAATGTAGAGTGTTTTCCCACATTGGAGAAAAGGGACCTTGCAAATGTGCTTATAAGGATTTGGGTTTATCTAACCATTGTCAATTGGTTTTGGTTGTGACGCCCATATTACTTTATCATGGTATCAAAGCTGCAGGTTCGCCCACGTGTGAAGCCAAGTGGCCACATGTGCTCTACGTCACCCAATATAAGTTGTCCACGTGTTTGGCTTGAAAATTCGCCACACATGCAGAGGAGTGTGAGAATGTAGAGTGTTGTCCCACATTGGAGAAAAGGGACATTGCAAATATGCTTATAAGGATTTGGGCCTATCCAACTATTGCCAATTGGTTTTGGTTGTGACGCCCAGATTACTTTATCATGGTATCAGAGCTGCTGGTTCACCCACGTGTGAAGCCAAGTGGCCACACGTGTTCCACGTCACCCAATTTAAGTTATCCACGTGTTTGGCTTGAAAATTCGCCACACATGCGGGGGCGTGTGAGAATGTGGAGTGTTGTCCCACATTTGAGAAAATGGACCTTGCAAATGTGTTTATAAGGATTTGGGCATATCCAACCATTGCCAATTGGTTTTGGTTGTAATGCCCAGATTACTTTATCATTGTGAGAATGTGGAGTGTTGTCTCACATTGGAGAAAATGGACCTTGCAAATGTGCTTATAAGGATTTGGGCTTATCCAACCATTGTCATCATGTCATCCTGCAAATAAGGCCTTTCAATCAATATCCATCATCATAATTTGTGCCCTCGTCTGCTTCTTCTCATCCTTTACTGACAGCTTCATAGACAGTACTGATGGGAAATTTTATTATGATGACCCTCACCCATTCCCGCAGCCGCTCCTTCTAGTGAAACAATCATTGTCTATAGCGTTTTGTAGTTATCTTTTAATTGTGAGTTTAGCCTTTCTTTATACATTTTAAACTTAAGAATATCTGATGGGAAAATTCGAGTGTATGTTAACGTATCTTATACGTAAAATTACCATTGTTAGGACTTAATTGCTCAAACGTGAACCTATTTAATTACTCTAATGATGACCTTTTTTACCTTAACAATGGTTTTTTCGTAGTTAATTACCACATGAGTTGTCGAAGTGATAATATGTGTCCTCAAGTTGTAAAATATTACAATTACCACTTTTAAAACTTAATTACTCAAACGAACTTAATTTACTCTAAAAATAACCTTATTTAGTTTAATAAGGACTTTCTCTCCTCATTGTGACAACACATTTTGTTGTTATATTTGTAAATGGAGGTATGACATGCATCTCAGTATTGTAGAACTTCCCAACATATCATAGCATTACTCTATTTTATGATTATATTCAATATTCATATAACATGTAGTTACATTTTTTTTGGTAATAATATATAGTTACATTTTTTTGTTCATAACATATAGTTTTAGGGTGTTGTTATTAACACACCCTAAAGTGTTAATAACACACCTCTTCCTCTCTTTCTCTCTCTTTCTTTAATGTACACACCTAGAGAGAGATAGAGAGAAAGAGTGTGTTATTAACACTTTAGGGTGTGTTAATAACAACACCCTAGTTTTATATATATATATATATATATGTATACACATACTCTGTTATATACAAAAAAATGCGCTAGATTGCGCGAGAACAAAAAATAAGTTATAAAGTAGAACCTCTTTAAATTAATACTCAATGAATTAATAATCTCGATTAAATAATAAAATTATCCGGTCCCGACTTGGGACCAACGTGCTAAATTAATAATCTCGATAAAATTATAAGATAATACATTTTAAATATCTCCTTTGTATATTATAGGTCCCAAATATTTTATAAATTAATAATTAGCTAAAAAGTACATAATAAATTGATCATGTAGTTTTCTCAAAATATGAATAAATAGTAGCTTGTCTTTTGTTTAACTTCTAAGCTAGCTGAATCTCATCTTTAATTGTTTGCTATCTGCCGAAAAGTCCTGAGGTTGCTTTCAATTATTGCAACAAGAAGTTTTGAAGTGTCATTGATGCTTTGAATGCTTCCTTGCGCGACACCAGTCTCAAAGGTTGTGTATCATCATCAACTTCAACTTCAACTTCAACTTTAGAATGCCCTGTCATGTTGTCAATGACCTAATCTACGCTCAAAACCTCTGTACTGGTATCATTTTCACCGGGAATATTCAAGAGGTGGTTGACATGCATCTATTTTTTTATCGAATTCATCGAATCTTGTTAAATGAATAAATATAATATGTTTACTGTTAAGCTAAAAACTAAAAATATCTTTGTAAATTAATAATTATTAATTTATCGATAAATTAATATCTCGCTAAATTAATAGAATTTAGGTGGTTCCAAGGCTATTAATTTAAAGAGGTTCTACTGTATAAGTACTGCAAATTCAAAATAAGCAAGTACATCCAATATTAAGGAAATTTAATCTTTTCTAGATTTTAAATAAATTTTGACACTAGTCCAGTCCAAGAGTAGTGTTCACTTGGTCAGTAAAAATTATGCTCAACAACCTTTGAATTTAGATCCAACAGTGGAAAACAAAACAACTCAAATTCAAAAATAATTATTTTCACCATTTGATCTAAATCTAAGAGTTGTTAAGCATAATTTCCATGGTAATTACTGACCCGATGAACACCGGCCATTATCTAATCCTATTCAATAATATGAATAATGACAAGTAAAATTAATAGGACGAGAATCTAATAATATAATAATTACAAAAAGGTTCAGATGTGAATTATTGAATTCAATATATCGATTGTTCTAATTTTAGGAAATATTTGTACGTTGAAGTACATTTTTAGAAGCTAGACTTAGCTTGTGGGCTTGGTCGATCAAGGTCACGCTAGCTAGCTCATTGAACATTTGAACTCCTACAAACGGAGTTGTTGAACTTGGGAGTGAGTACGGACTCTTTCAGACAGAGTCTGATCGATGGCATGGCTTGGCTTTTCCAAGTGAATGATTTTCTGCGCACTGAAAAGTGGTTTAAATAATTTGTGGTGAGAAATTGGCTTGCTTAATTATTGGTACGTGAAGGAGTACGTAGTACGTACGTACCGGAATGGAAGGCCTAATTGGGTTGGCAATTCAGTTTCAAACGGGATCGATGAAGGTATTCCCAAAGAAGAGGTTGTTAAGCAAGCTAGCCATATAATGATCAAAGTTTGTTTAATTCCTTTAATTTCTTGACGTCTATATATATGAACTTTGAATGAGCGAAAATGTCAGGCCGGGTTCACAGGCTTCATGTTTCTCATGGCAATGGCATATATATGGTGAACAAATTAATTAGGGTGTCTAATTAATTAGATTAATAAAGCCTCCCTATCTTTACGTCGATCACATCATTCAGAACTGGCATATATGTACATTATTACGCACGTGCCCAAAGCATATATTCCCTCCAACCCCTATATATACGATGTAAGAATTTGCGATCAATTGCTCAAAAACTAAACCCATCTCCTATGGCGGAACCATTTGTTCTTCATATAAACCCATCACCATCGTCATCAACACCAGCAGCAAACTCTACGACGGGCTCGATAATCAGCTCCTTGGCAGATCAACAGTTTGTGTTACAAATTGCACAATCAAGCACTTCCACAGCTCATGATGAACCAGCTAATAAATCATCAGCACCAGCACCAGCACCATACCATGGTACCTTAAACCTCAAGGTAACTGAGCCCATTTTGCTACACATAAACTCATTTACACCACTTCTTAATAACCAACCAAATATAATTCCATCAACACCAACACAACCACCTGCACCACTATTCTCTAAGCATCAAAATGCACTAAGCAAAGTTGGAAGCCTCGCAAACCTGTTACCCACAGGCACAGTTCTTGCATTCCAAGCCATCACGCCTTCCCTTTCCTACAACGGCAGCTGCCACGTCTTCAACAAGTACCTCGTCGCGCTCGTCATGCTAGCTTGTTCTCTCGTTTGTTTCCTCTCTTCCTTCACTGACAGCCTTGAACACGACAAGAAGGTGTACTACGGAGTTGCTACGTTCAAAGGGCTAGCTGTTTTCAACTATGACGATCGTGAGGCTGAAGAAGAAAAAATTAAAATGAAGCTTGAGAAGCTGAAGATTATACCCACGGACTTTCTTCATGCGTTTGTGTCGGTGTTTGTATTCTTGATCTTTGCTTGTAGCAGCTTAGAAGTGCAGAGCTGCTACTTTCCGGCTAGATTCAGAGATGACCTCGAGTATTCGATGGTGATATACTTGCCCTTGGTGGTTGGGATTCTGTCAAGTTTCTTGTTCACCATTTCCCCTACTGAACGTAGAGGAATTGGTTACACAAGCACCAGGACATGATCGAATAGAATACCTACGTACATGATTATTGGTGTTGCCAAAAGCATCTCATTATTGATAAAACAAACGTCCACTCCCATATATTTATTGGGAAGATTAAGCTAATCAAGCTAGTGGTTTATATGAATTGTGCTTATCAACTCATAATTCCCAACAGCTGTAGTACACGTGTCGATCATGATTCTGTTAATAGTTAGTAGCTATATATACTTTCTGTTAAGGCTTGCTGATGTAATCGACTAAGATCAATGAAATTCTAGCTTTTCCTCTTTGATTTTCTCTCTAACTTTCAATATTGGGGGTTGACGGGTTGTGTAATCAGCATGATTTGATATATAAGTGATCCAGTTGAACTCATGATTAAATTGGGACCTAAACTATACCAAAATAGCCAATATTTCTACCTGCAAATTTTTAAGCTAGATTTCATCAAAGTTTTCTACAATCCTTGCACGATTATGATCATAAACGTACAATTGCAAATTGGTTAAAAAAATGTCAAGTCAGATGCCTTCTCAAACTATTAGGGTTGTGTCAATTATCTCCATAGCCTTAATTTTGTGGTTACTTTGGAATATATATGAAGTGTACCAAAATAATCTCCCTAACATTAAAGTTAATTTTAAAATGGGTATGGCATGCTGGGTTACGGGCATATAGACAACATTTACGTGATTAGCCAAATATTATCCGTTTAATTAGTTGGCACTGAACTCTTCTTTAGAATCAATGAAAATTTGAATGAACTAGTCTTCAAAAAAAAAAATCCGTATCTAAGTAATTGATATTTTTATATAGTCAAGTCCCAACCATATATAGAAAAAGCCTAATTAGGTAGTACAACGTCCAAGTGCCTAATTAACAAGGTATTTGACACTAAACCCTAGCTTATTTATAGATCGAATTAGTTTCCTAGCTAGAAGATTAGCATCGATCTTAGTCAGAAATTGAGAACCCAACTAGCTGACCACTACTCAAACATGCAGCATCTATACTCAGATCGACATGAAGCACCTGTAACAGTTATGTAAAATGAGCATCTAAGATTTAATATAACAAACTAATGGACCAAAAATAAAGCTAATTCCAATGCAAACGGGAATCAATTATTCTCAATCTCGTGCCAATCAAATAATCAGCATCTAAGAACTAAATGTGCATGGTTGCTGATTTGGACTCCCAAAATCTCACTTGAACTTCTCCTCTTTTGTGGTACCAAAGACAACTTTCTTTTGCCCCGAGCCTAAATGTTATCCGAGATATCTCAAATCAAACAAATATATCGAAATTTCACTTTCAACTTTGGGCAGTAATTGATGGATCCTATACATACATATATGCCTAATATGTCAAAAAATCTCCATCTTAGCCACTCGAAAGGCAAACGGATAGTCGGTTATAAAGTTTTGCAAATGCTCTCGACATTAGTATGTGTATGTAGTTTCATTCATTACAAACCAATAAAATGATAAATTGACTCTTCACTTTTCTAATAGATCTTTAATATAAGCCACTCTTTCCAACACTATCCTCACACCCACCATAAGATTTTCATTCTTGTACTTCTTATGATTTAAAGGAAAAAAAATATCCTAACAAGATACAAACTAGAATTTTCAACCTTCCCGGCCATGACCTAGCTATACCTTAACTTGTTGGACATTTTGTTGCTCATTTCCTTTTAGGATATTTATAATATTGGGGACCTTATACCTTTTCTGGACTTTCATGTCACACCAGTATTGTCACAATCGGTGAAAAAGAGAATGTTCGACTTTGCCAAATGTCATGTACATTACTGCCACACACCTCCATTGCAAAACCAAAACCACTATCATAAAACTATGGGTATGGTGCTTATATATCTATCTAGCTATATGATATGAGCGTTATGTGTAGACGTGGGTTGTCTAAGTGACTAAGTACGTCTCATATGTAATGTACCAAACGTGGATATATATTGGCCGGAGTCCGTTGTATAGATAAGTCAGTATGGTCGATCACTATAATTAATTATAAACAAATTATCAACAAAATCAAACCAAGATTCTCCATGGATTATTCATGTTCCCTAGAATATTCCTATCCAGTCACCAATTCAAATCACAAATATATTAGGTCCCCCCCCTGATCACCATGCACGTTTTTTTGGGTCCCCTTTGTTCACTAATCACTATACAAGTTGACATCGATCAAAGAACCAGTACCTCTATCTCACCTTTATTAGCACCGGTATGTGTTCATGCAAATATGCAATGTCTACTGATTACTTACTAATTGATTAAATCTTACAAGTCCAAGACTATTTAGTTTAGTGGTAAGCAACTCTAGCTATTTATACCTAATATCTACGGGAAAGAAATATAAGAACACTTCTTTTTTTATTAGGAAAAACGACAATTAATTTTTATCTCCACCTTACTCATCCCTAGATGTCAGTAAGATTTGAACATGTGACATCCACAATTAATTTTTTCAATAATTAACAGATCACAACTCACCGACAGATAATTTTTTTTTTGGCAAGGCACTATTCACTGACCGAATATAATTAGTCACTTTTGACAAAGTGAAATTTCTCATTATTTTGACTAGTCTAAAACTTACATAGACCAAATACAGTTCCATGCATCTTCCCAAAAAACAAAAGGATCAAATCATGGTAAGTAACAATCTATTGAAGAATTAAGCAGGTAGCCCGCTAATTATGTTATTATCTCTCTTTTTGTCATTGGAGAGAGGAAATTAATTTGAATTTGAAGCTTCATATCCTGTTGTGGAGTAAGGCTATGATATGTGCGCATGTTAACATTTTTTATGCATAATAAGGAGATAAAATCTTTATTACGGTAAATAAGGTCCTCATTAGAGTATATTAGGTACTCGTTTGAGTAATTAAGTCTTAAAAGTGATAATTGTAATATTTTACGACTTGACGACATTTATTACAACTCTGACAACTCATGTGGTAACTACGAAAAAACCCTCGTTAAGGTAAATAAGATATTCATTAGAGTAAATATGTTTTTGTTTGAGTAATTAAGTATTGTACGTATGAGATACGTTAACATACACTAAAATTTTCCCATGTTGTGAAGAAATAAGTTGACCAATAGCTAGTTAGTATGTACAAGTTATTTCATTAACACGATCGATCAATAGCAGGAAATTTTTGAACTTAATTTGATGTAAAAATGTAACACATAAAGATATATAAATTAGTGACTATAATCTACAATACAAAAATAAATAAAAAATCAATTTTTAAATTAATGCATATACTTGTTACATATAAATGATGAGGCCAAAGTTCCAGTTGGCAGTGCCATGCCATCCAAAATAATCTCCGTTCCTCACTTCAAACTTCAAAGTTGAAAGCCTCAATCAACACCAAGCCAAGAAATAGCCAAAAAATAATTTAAAATATAAATAAAAAAATACAAGAAAAATTCAATACACAATCGTAAGGATTGTGTTTACAGATGGAAGTAAAGACTAGTGGAAGGCAGAGGCAGATGTAGAGCGAAGTCTCAGGCCATCTTACGTGGGACCCCGCACCCTTTCCTTCTATCACTCCAGCTCATTTTTCACCACTTTTTTTTTTTATGCAACGCTGGCACTCTCCTCCACCATAGCCTCACTTCTTTTTCTCTAGACTCCCTCATTTTCTATCCCTATCTTTGGCCTCTAAGCTCCTCCCTCACTATTAATACCTGCTCTTCCTCCACTTCTTCCTCTCCATTTTTCAACCCCGGCCCTCACAAAAAAACAACAACATTTTTCATGACCCTTTTCCTTCTAATCATTCCACTGACTTTTCTCTTCCTCTCCTCTGCTGCTTATTACAAGCTTCTTCATTCCCGAATCATGATGAGCTTCTGTAGAAAAATCACCCCTCACTCTCTTCTCGGCTTCACCGCCGCCACAACCACCACAGCTCCTCCTACTACAGATGAAAATCTCCGCCACTGCATTCCTTCCCTAACAGGAGGCTTATTAGGTTTAATCACTGCAACCGCCAATGACGTCATACAGCGTCAGCCTCTTGTTTTGGAATCTTCCTCTGTGAACAAACACTCGTCATCGTCATCGTCATCGTCATCATCGCTCCCGCCGTTTTTGCCTCCTCCTGCAACGAAGGTGGTTTCTACAGGAGGGGGCGACATCAGTGGGTTCGGGTTCCTAGACGACGTCGGTGGCGGCGTGGACGGGTTTGTGTCGTGCACAGAGAGTCTAGGGTTTGAGAGCTCGGACGAGATTATGAGAGTGGAAGATCAGGTTGAGCAGGATGACGAAGAGGATGAGGTCAGAATGATGAGGCAGTCGGAGAACAAGAGATCCAAATGGAGGAGGATGGGAGAGAAGAGGTCGGTGGATAGGGCGAAGAAGAAGTTTCCACCGCCGATTTCTTCGTTGAATCAGAATGGTCAGCCGAGTTTCTATCTCCGGCCTGTGAGGAAGGACGGGAGGTTGGAGCTCACTGAGGTCAGAATTCATAGGCCGGAGATTCTGCGTGCTTATCGCGAAGATGGACGGTTGAGATTGCATCTTATTAGCCATGACGAACAAGAGGAATCCATAGAAGAAGAGCAAGAAGAGGAAATTGAAGAGGAAGAAGTTGATATTGATGTCAAGGAAGAGAAAGAGAATGTAGACTTAGATAGTAGTGTTAATGGTGGGGATCAGTGGAAGATGGGGGTGGCCGGAGGAGAAGGGTTTAGGCGGTGTCAGGATGTGGCGGTGAGCAGCCACCACAACCACCATGTGTGGAGCCAGCAGCATTGTGTAGTGTAAATGTTTGATGAGATTGATGATGAGGGTGAGGTTATCACTTTTAGCGAGCTATCTAGCTAGAATAGCAAGATTGATGTGTGTTCAAGTCAAGTGGCCGCGTTGAGAATGAGACAACTGTACGTACGTAGTTTTCTTAGCTTAGCTAGGACGTTTCGTTACGATTAATTAGCAATTAAACAAATTAAGCAATTCAATTGAATTGATTAGAAATAGAGGCACCATTGTGCTTTGTTTGTGAAAGCTTCCATGCCTTATTTGTACGAAGATCGAAGTCGAAGAATTTTCAACGGAAGTAGTGTACTTTCTGCTGGTCAGTTTCCGGTTATAAATTTTTTGGTCAATCAATCGCAAGACGGTAAAGTAATAGTAGTAGTAGTACTATGTGAAGTGAAATGTCGGGTTGATGATGTCTGTGTTTCAACAAGACAGAGCATGTGGAATCTCTGCAATATTCGATGCCCAGAAGCTGGAGGGCACTGAAAACGTACGCTGGCCCAGATTGAAGGAAGGAACCAAAAAAGCAGGCGATGCAGGACCTGCACACAAACACATGCAACAGTACTAGCTACTAGCCAGGGATCGATGATCAGTTGCGTCTGCCAAAATTAGGAGGTTTCTGTTACGAAATGTAAACTACGAGAGCTAGCTACTTGCACTTTTATGTTTCCAATGCTTACTAGAATTTTTGGATTGTTACTCAATTGGCCAATGAGATAAGTTTATTTATGAAGATAACTATTCCCATTATATTCTACCATATGCGCATACCTCGTCTTTGCTAGTTGCTGCTACATAAGATCGAATTAGATAGACGCGTGATCTGAAAATGGTCATGGTTTGAGCGTTGAATATATTTGGGTAAACTTATTGAAGTTGGAACTCATCATGAGCTTCATGGGATTCTTGTTGAGAATTTGGATACGATAAATACGCATAAAATGCAAGCCTGCCAAGTCAAATAATAATTGGGGTGACAAGCAGTTGATCTGATAGATCTTTGTATCTACTATTCTGATGATTGATGAGATAAGCTAGAGGTAATTAATAATATTGTTATCACCTGCAGTCAACTCAAAAAGGAATTGAGAGGGACTAGTTGTGAAGGTGACGGATATTATATATTGAGACAAAACCAAAGAAATTAAGGGAGAGGAAAAGGGTAAGGTTTCCTGGGGTTTGGGTGGATGTTGTTGACTGCCTGCAAGCCACCATTAAAAGGTGGTGGCTTCGATTCGAAGACATGGATTTGTAATATAAAAGAAGTCATTGCCAGCTAGAATGAATATATATAATGTGATCGATGATGTCCTTTTAGAGTGAGCAAATAAGCTTAAAAGACTCGGAAGGGACGGATCCTATTCATAGAAAATACACTAATTAATATCGACTTTTGATCATGACCACTTAGACTACTTATTTAATTATGATAATTTCTTAATTTGATGCATCATAAGCGTGTTCTGTGATTTGATATATCGAACTGATAATTAAACGGGTTCTGTGATTTAATCCAACTGATAGACTCATCAATAGGAAAAAGTGGGCAAGTAATTGACATCTAAGTATTTTAGTAGCACAAACTTCACTTTCAAGCTAGCTTGTAGATAAAGTCCTAGACTAGCACATAAATACACACATGCATGTACAACATGATGAAATATCAGCAATCTAGATTCAAGGACTAGAAGAAGCTAGAAAAAGAGGATGAAGAAATTTAGAGAGAATCTGAGTAATTTTTTTATTGTATTTCTATAATTATCAAAAGCTTAAACTGATCGAGATTACAATCAAAGAGGTATTTATACTAGACTAGGACAACAGATGCAAACAAATTGACAGCCTAGAAATGCACAGATGGAAATAGCAGCTTGGAAAGATAATAGCTAGATAAGCATATATATGGTATGACTTGGCTGCTGACATATAGCCTTACTTAACAGTACAAAACCAAAGTACTATATATACGTACTTACAAGCAAGTTATAGAAGGGTGTCTGGATATTAGGGAGCTTCTCTAGTGAGGACTATTATAATGAGTACCACTTGAGGACTTTTTGATTAGACCTACTTTTTTATTACATCTCGACAAATTAACCGTTCAATATTTAGATATTTATAAGTAGATCACTTCTACAAATTTTCAATGAAATCGGAAATCGTTAAGTCATCTATAATTATGATTTACCATTTATGAATATGAATGGTTCAAAATTGACAAATTTGGTTCGTCCATTTATTTGGTCTAGTTCGGTACCTTAACGATTTCAAATTTTGTTGAAAATTTGTAGAAGTGATATACTCATGAATATCTTAATATTAAACGGTTGATTTGTCGAAATGTAATTGAAAAATATATATCACAACCATTAATCGAAAAGTCCTCAAGTGGTACTCATTGAAGTGGTCCTCACTAGAGATTTTCCCCTAGATATTAATAGACCTCCTAACATGAAAATTAGGGATTTTTCCGAGACAATTGCTTCGCTTTGTTTCTCTCGAAACGGCTCCTAAACCAATTTCGATCATTAAGTAACTTCCAACGAAACCTGACGTACGGTCTTCGATCGATCGAGAGAGCAAAATAGATGAAGAGATCCTTCAAAGACTCCAATGCTTAACAAATACTATATATCTTGCTGGCGGCTTAGTGAGTAACAAATAATAATTAATTATGAGTATTGACCTTAATTATAATTAGTACATGTATGGCATGGGCTGCTAATTAAGCTTCATTGGTCCATCTGTACATGGAGTTGGCCAGGCTGCTGTAGTAGCTTAGGGGTCAAATGCGTATAGTTCGTTGAATGATTCAGGTCACTACCTAGCTGCCAGAGATCGATATACAGAAAGCTAGCTTGGAGATCTAATGGAATATATATATATATATATATATATTCAAGTTTCACACTTTGAATAGATGAACAAAATTAATATGCATGTGGAAGGAATACTAAGGCCTATTCAACCCTTCTGAGAACGAACTAATAAGTTAATGCATGTTGTTGTTCAAAATTTGTACTTGGATGGTGGAAAAAAAAAAGAATAGAAATCAAACGTCGACAGCAGGGTTCGAACCTGCGCGGGCGAAGCCCAACAGATTTCAAGTCTGTCTCCTTAACCACTCGGACATATCGACACTGATATTATATTGTCTCAACATTCTTTATATAACAAATTAAAAAACTAAAGGCTTTAAATGTCATTTCAAATGGAAGTTGAATTCATCTCGCCGGTGAGCTGTGGTATATTGATTATTAATAAAACGAACATTGCTGATGTCATAAGTTTGAATCTCACTAAATCTAGAGATGAGTGAAGTGGGGATAAAAATTATTGCTGTTTCTGAAGGATTGTCAGCTAATGGTTGAATCGAAAACAAGTATGTTAATTATTGGCTAAGAATTATGCTACAGATCCCTTCAAAATTTTTTTTATTATGCTACAGATATACTCCAATTGAAAGGCCCACAAACTGAATGAGCCCAATTAGCAAAATCATTTTTTCATTTTTAATCTGAAACTTTCATGTGAATATTAAAAGTTATCAACTATATAACTCAACAACTTCTATCAAGAACGGGGACGTAGCTCATATGGTAGAGCGCTCGCTTCGCATGCGAGAGGCACGGGGTTCGATTCCCCGCGTCTCCATTCCACTTTACCCTTTCTTTGATTTTTTTTTTTTCACAACCTGCAATCCGTTCTGTAAAGCTGAGATTGTCTTCCTGCCTTCCTGGACGCCCCCTTTAGCAAAAAGTGATGAGCCAAACTTGACGTGTGAATGGATAAGTACTGTGTCCATAATTTCTGGTCAAAGCTCAGAACTGGAAAGTATGGAATCATTTCTTGCTTTGTGCTTCATTATTAGGTTTTAATTTCTATCCAAAGTATTTATTATTCTTTTCACACCATCTTAATTATCAAGTGGAGTCAAATGTCATATAAGATTTTGGATAATACTCATTAGCCAAGTTTGATTTTCAATATGGTAATCCAACATTTTTCAGAACAAGTTTGATTTTCAATATACATTGTAGTTTACCTATAATGAAAAAGATTTAGAGAGAGTTTGGACCAGTGAACACCTTATTGATCAACAAGAAGTTAAAAAAATAAAAAAGTGTAAATACCCATTATGAAAATGGATTAGGGAAGCCTATAAATAGTGGAAGAGAAGGAACTCTAATCACTCACAAGCCAAAACCCCCCAATTGAACCAATCTATACTCTTGTGACATTTCCACACTGAGAGTTGAAGAAAGTGAGAGAGATCTGAAAAGACCCAAAATAGAAACAGAAATGCATCCAAATAGAAATGGGAGAGCTTCTTCTTCTTCGTCTTCGTCTTCATCTTCTTCACCTTGTTCACAGCCAGTTCTGCCCAAACGAATCATCCTAATGCGGCACGCCGAATCCCAAGGCAATCTGGACCACGCCGCCTACACCACGACCCCGGACAACAAAATCCCGCTCACCGAACAGGGCCTGGCCCAGGCCCAACTCGCCGGGGCCCAGCTCCGCAGCGTCGTCTCCACCGAGGAGGACTCCGACTGGCGCGTCTACTTCTACGTGTCCCCCTACGAGCGCACCCGCTCCACGCTCTGCCAGATCGGAGCGTCCTTCTCCCGGAAACGTGTCATCGGCGTCCGCGAGGAGTGCCGGATTCGCGAGCAGGACTTCGGCAATTTCCAAGTGCAGGAGCGGATGAAGGCGATTAAGGAGTCCAGGGAGAGGTTCGGGAGGTTCTTCTATCGATTCCCGGAGGGAGAGTCCGCCGCTGATGTTTACGATCGCGTTTCCAGTAAGTTCTCTTTTATTGGTTTTGGTTGATGGAATTTTGGGATATGTGAATCAGATGCATAATCAATACAAAAAAGCTTCAAGATTTGGAACTTGTTTGTTTGTGTTTGCAGTAAGGTCCAAAAGTCACTTTCTTTCTTGGGTTTTTTGTATATTAAATTATGCATCCCTTACTTGGCCTTAAATTGAAAGCTTTGAGAGTTAGATCTCAAGTGTGAGCATGGTTTGAGCTTGGTTGCTGAATAGGCTAATAGACTTGGCTTCATGTTTAAGTAGCTTTTTGATCTTCAGGAAGAGGGTGGTGTTGTACTATCTGAAATTTTGAATTCTGGCTTGCTGAATATGGAAATGCATTCGGTAATTTGTGCTTCTTTAGAACCAAAACTTGTTTCAGAAAATGATGCTTCCTAAATGTTAAATGATGATTCAAGTAATGATCCATGCTTCCTAGAATTTTACACATTGTGAAGAGGTTGTTGAAAAGGTAATGATCCATGGATAGAAAATGGTGAGTGACAAGAACTACACAAAGGATTTCCAATTTAGTAAAAATAGTGTCATATCAAATATGCTTGCTCTTAGCAGTTGTATAGTAGCTTTAGAATCTTACTGTTAATATGACACTAGTGTTGCTGATGAGAGTATAGATTGTGGTTTTACTGTGGAGTGGAGAGTGTTTTAATTTATACATTTGATTGCTGCGTAGAGGTTGTAGTTTTACTACTTTTTTATCTGCAGAAATGAATGTATAGCTTAATACACAGATGATTGCAGGTTTTCTTGAATCGTTATGGAGGGACATAGACATGAACAGGCTTCGCCACAACCCTTGCCATGACCTCAATCTTGTAATTGTATCGCATGGGTTAACATCGCGCGTCTTCCTCATGAAGTGGTTCAAGTGGACGGTAGAGCAATTTGAGCACCTAAACAATCTTGGGAACTGTGAGTTTCGAGTGATGCAATTAGGAGCCGGCGGAGACTATAGCTTAGCAATCCATCACACCGAGGAAGAGCTATTAGAATGGGGTCTCTCTCCTGAAATGATTGCTGACCAAAAGTGGCGAGCTCATTCCAGCAAGGGCGGTTGGACTGAACGTTGCCCCTGGTACTTTGATGCGTTCTTTGACAAGCTAGCGGAATCGGATGACACAGACAATGATGACGTTTGGCACGAATCAAATGACAAAATTCAGCAAAATTGATTATCCAACTCAATTGATTCTTTTAGCACATGAACATAGGCTGCCTAGCAATTGGGTTGGTATTCTTTTGATTTGTTCTGTACTTATAGTTTCATGTTCATTGTATCTCTTGAATTGGAAATAGAAATTAACACATTCATGCTGTTCAAATGTTCTCAGCATAGAAAAATACTCTGTTTTGTTATCAAATATCTGATGAATGAAGATCAGTATAAAGAAATGTTTTGCCCCTTCACCATTGGCTACACTGAAAAAGCAAATCTAAGGTAAAATATTCCGGGAAACACATAAGGTCTCATTCGACCAAAAACAGAACTGAGGTAGTTGAGTGGTGGCAGTGTGAGAAAAATAGTGTCATTCTATTTTCAAGCAGAAAGGATCATTAAAGCAACATTCTTGATTAAGCCAAATCCGCAAAACCGAATCTTTCTTTTTCTCTCTCACACTGGCCCTCTCTGCAAAATATAGATCACTTCTTTTACACTTTCCCGGGATCCGAGTCACCTTTATTTTTGTGGAAAAGCAGAGATCGTCTTTCACACAAACTTAAACCAATGTGCTTCTTCCAGCATTGAGTTGGTCAGATTTCATTTTCATTCTCAGATCCTGAAGTGGGTATTCTTCATTTGCACATATTTCTATACAGATTGAATTTTTAGTGCAACTCTGAGCGTGTAACCCAGATCTCTGAAATGGGTTTTTGATTTCTGATATTGGGCAGCCTGCATTTTTGGGATCAAACCAGAGTTGGGTTTTGTTTCTTTTAGGGCATAGATGGCTCATCCACAAGACCATGGTTGTTGTTCTAATGGCGCTGTGAGGCTGGTTTTGGTTTTAATAGGGGTGTGTTTGGTTGGATACACCGTACGTCAATCATTATATTGGCGCTTGAAGGAGAAAAGTCCATGTCCTTCATGTCCTTGTGATTGTTCAAAGGATTTTGCCCACATCCCTATAGGTGAGATTCACTTTTCAATGATTGCAAATGTATGTGTTTACCACATATAGAAATGTTTGAGGTGTAAAAAGTAAACATTTTTCTTCTGGTGCAAGTAAGCATTTGCTTTGGAAGGTATGTTTCTGTTTTTGGCAGAATATGTTGAGCTTACTCTATTTGGATTTACAGAGAAAATTGTTAAATTAGTGTTAAAGTTGTACCCTTTTTCATGTTTTAAGTCTGAAATTCTAATCAAGAAGCATACTTGTTAAATTAAATATGATATTCTGCTAATTTGTTCTGTGTATATCTAAAGCGTGATTGTATTAATTATATTGGAGTTTATGGTGGAACTCTTCATTCATTAACCTTGTTTCTTATGCCACTTTACCAGATATCATCAACAACTCATTTTCAGGTCAGTTCAATCTGCCTTGCATCCATTTAAATTGCTAAAAATTAAATCTTGATGCTTTTAGTGTTTCATGAAAAAGGGTCAAGTTGTCTTTTCAATTAGGGGTTTTGAAGAATGTCAAAACTTACTCTTCTGTTGAGGATAAATCTTTCCAGTCACCAATAAATTATTCATATTTCCAAGACTAGAGGATGATACAAGAAGTTATGTTTTATCAGTACCATATCCTTTCTGTGAATGCAGGCTGTGGGAAACATGAACCAGAAATGAAGGTGGAAATGGAGAAGGATATCATAGCCTTGATGTCTGAAGAGCTAAGTTTGCAGAAAACTGTTGCCAACGAAACCTTGCAACGAAGCGATGCATTGTTGACGAGTGCCAGAAGAGTCTCTTCACACTACCAAAAAGAAGCAGAGAAATGTACTGCAGGAATGGAAACTTGTGAAGGAGCAAGGGAGAGGGCTGAAGCACAACTTGCAGAAGAGCTTAGGGCTTCAGAAGTATGGGAGAGACGAGCTCGGGAACTTGGGTGGAAAGATAGGAGACTATACTCATGAATATACCTTTCACCTTTTCTTTAACATTGGAATGTTTGGCCTTCGTTTGCCAGATTGCATGTAAAACTAGTGCTTATAGGTCATTCTTGTGAATATGAATAATTTTATCACTATTTGCGTTTTCTACCTGTGTTCTATAGTTTTACGATGAAGTTTCTTTCAAAACTTAGATACCATTAAGAAAACGGTAAGGTGAAATTGTAGTGCTAATATATTCACAAAAGGACTTTCAAAACTTAAACAAATGCAAAAACTCAGTTAGGTACTAGGAAACCGGCTTCCTCAGGTTAAATATAAACTATCTAAGACTGCAAATCCAGCTGCAACTCCACCTTCATCTGATGACGCAACCTTGGTTCGCATCAGGTAGCCACACTGGTCATTCAAGATCACTTTCTCGTTGTTCCTGCACAAATGAAAAATCTGGGACTATGATGCTATGTTTTTGGCTACATCTTTGTTCAAACATTTTAAACAAATGCCAGCAAAAATAATTCAAATATTTAGTCACAGAAGTCATATACCTTAAGTAAGCACCATATACCCCAAGCTCAGATACAGCATCATCTTTATAACAAATGCCCTCGCGCATCAAGAATGTGGGAGAAGCAGTAGGAAATAACCTCTGCATCAGGATATAAGCAGCATTCGCTTCCGACCCTTCTTTCTGCAATTTAACGAGGGTTTCCCTCACGGCATTGCCATAGATATTGTTCCCTGAAGTGCAACAACAATTTGTTAATAATACTAGTTATTACAACAATGGAAGATCAGAGTTTTAGAAACATAGACCTCCGCCTTCTCTTTGGGGCTTCATGACAAATAACTCCGGCGTTTCTATAGCTTTTCTGACAATATCTGAGTCGTCCAAACTCCACAATCCTGCAAAGCATTTCCGCAATTTCGCAATGTCCTCTTTATCATCAAGGAACCTACTCACATGAATAATAGAAACATTTCAGGATAGCGATTGTAAGTTTGTAACAATAATTACAGTTCTTCCCTAAAATTCAGAAAAGCTCACAGTGAGCTTCTCGTTAACTTGAAGGAAGATATGGTTTGGACAATTCATACATTTAGGTTCTAGCTACCAGTAATTGTAGTCTCACTAAGTTGCTCCAAAAACAGAGTATTAAATTCATAACTATTGGGAAACGTAACAATGGATGGTGTTTGAGTTCAGCAAATACCTCTCGAGAACATTAGGCTTAGCAAGTTCCTGTTGAATTTTTTTCGTCCCTGCTAGATGATAAGATATTGATGGGCACTTGATAGCAGATGATTTCTCCATAAGTAGCCTAGCTCTCCACTCCTACAAATAAAACAACCATGGTAATAAAGCCATATTATAGGCATAATGATCTGAGGTCAACTTTTTGCAACTTGTGTCACCTTTGATAAGTAGCCTTTTAAGTACCATCTTAAGCATATTTAAAACTGACACACAAATTCACAACCATGCTCGGAACAAAGGAATAGTTTGGCATGAAGCTGGGGACAATTTGTGAATTTTCATAATACATGCTATCTCCTGCCAGGTTAACCAAATAAGGGCAGCACAAGCATGGCTGTGTGCAGAGAGGCAAGGACTTAATGGCACATGCAAGATTAGCCGAATAAAGTGACCCCCAAAAGAAGCAGGATACATCTAGCCAGGTAGCCAACCAAAACAACTCCATTCTTTTGCCACTGAACACATATTCAGCACAAGAAAGAATGTCTCATTCTTCTTAATAGAATCAATATGAGTAGCAGGAGAATAGAGCTTACTGATTCAGAAGGATAATCAGTTGGTGCATACCCAGCTCTGAAATAAACTATTCCAATTACTTGGCCGCCCCTGCAAATTAAAAGCTTTTTCAGACGATAAATCAAAGATGTAACAAATCCACATATCTAGGGTAGTATAATGAACTTTCCATGGCTAAAGGGTACATACACAACAAGTGTTCCATCTGGTAGAAGCTTTCCCTTGGCATCAATTTCTGCCAAAGTTTTCCGAAGAGTTGATATATTATATGTGTTATACAGTTAAGGAATATGACCAATCATGAATTCTGTAAAGGAGCCTCTAGCTCAAAGATATATGCAAATTAATTTTTTTAAACATGGAGCAGACTTTTTAACATCAATTCTTTTAGAAGTAATTTAGTTCAGAATTTTTTTCTCTATAAAACCTTTTAACTTGAAGTTTCAAGGAAACAAATACAGAAGCTTATATTTTTCATCTTCAATCTTACATATACATATACTAGCAAGATCTCCATAACACAAAAACTTCTTTATGCAGAAAATTAAGACTAATCAAAAGTAGCACATCTAGAACAAAATCAGAAAATAGAAAGGACATCTAGAACAAAATCAGAAAATAGAAAGGAAGCAAATGAAAATGAAAGCTGCAACATAAGGCACAGTCCCACAGTGTCCACCACCTCCATGTGCAATATATTCTCTGGAATAAAAAATTAGACACTTTCCTAGAGATACCACCAGTGTCTCCAACCTGGGGGAGTTGTTATAAATCTACAAAGGATATTTTTCTTTCAACGTAACAGAGAGCCAATGTTGGTCATACATGTTGCGTTCTTCAGCCTGAACCACAAACAGAACTACGGCCCTGTACATTTGCTTGGAGTTAAATCCAACTTTAATCATTTCACACTGAAAGTAGCAGCAGAGGAAGGAAACGTTAGAACCATTCATGTCTAACCTGGGGTTGTTGTATTCAGTCCAAGCTCTAGCCAAAGCCGCTGAAAACTGACTGACTGAAGCATTATCAGGAATCCTTTTGAAATCTAATCCAAGAAATTCTCCATAGTAACTGAGTAAGCTCCTGCAAAATGAACAGACCAGGGTAAAAAACTTGGTAATTCTAACTGTGTTTACTTTTTGACATACAAAACTGCACAAACTAACCAATAAACTACTGATTTCAGTGAATTTTAAAACCATGAGCAGCAGAATTGGAGGTTGGAGCCATTTAATGAGTCAAACCCAGTATGACATTGACTAGTCAACAAATTGTAATACAATCATTATTAATACATGTTTATTACAAATATACAACTACTTAACCTGTGAAGTTTTCCGACAAGACCACTGAGCCCCGCAAATGAAGATGAAATTGTGTTCATCTCTATTTGAAGGAGTAATTTAGTTTGTTCATCAAGCATATAATCTGAGCGATGTAATCCCAAGCGTATCTCCTGTTCAAGTGGTTAAAAAAGTTAAGTTTAGCATCTTCATCCCCAATGAACGACAAAGATATCCACTGTGCCTTATACCAAACAACTAAAGTAAAGCATATAATCTAAACTAGAAAATACTGCATTGATCTCTCTTTGTCTATTGCAGGTTGTGTAAATTTCAAATAACTTAAAAAAATAGCTATAAATAATCCAAAAAATGCATTATGTAAAGAATAGTTACTGAACAACATTACCATAATCCGGAGCCATCAACTAGATCACATTGAACAAAAAATTATCCTCACAGAATAATTAGTGTTTGAATGCAGTATTGATATACAGTTACCTCTTTTTTGTTAATCTCTAGCATCTTGGAATGAATATCTAGAAGTCTAGATGTAAAAGGATCTACTTTCTTCGTTCTGCAATGTAAAATTATAATGTATTAGTTCAGAAAATGCCCTAGCCTCTAGGGAATGGGTAAAAGCTGCAGCTGGCATGCATCAACATCTTCCCTGTTATCCTTATATACAACTTATTTCAGCTTAAACTAAGACTATTAGCACTCAGTGTCTCCCTATTGAGGTTGAACACTCTTTATAAAGCACAATTTAAGGGCAAAAGACACTGATATTATCTGATACAAACAAGTCCAGCAGTTTGGATTAAGCTTTCCTAGGTTCATTTTAACCATATTGTCTGCATGCTCATTTTCACTACCAAATACAGAGTCAAAGAGATTATGTGCAAAAGTACCTGGATAGTGAATCCTGCAGAAATTTCGCATCCAAACTCACTCGATCAACAAGTTCATTAAATATGGGAGCTAACTCATATGCCTGCTTCAATTGACTTTCTGGAAACGGCATCGGAAGTAAAGCAAACGGGGCATGTACCATTCCTACTCCAGGTACTGTTGATGATCTCTGTAATTTATAGCATTTAACATCAAATTATGAATTCAAGTTATAGCCTTTACATGAAAATCGTATGAAGAAAGCTTCAAACAACCAAAAAGCTTTTGAACTGTTCTGAAACTATTGAAAAAAGTAATTTTTTTTTCAAAAATACAAACAAGGACTTGGGTGTCATGTAAAACATCACCTCTTTTTTCCCTCCAGAGACAATGCCCAAACCATATTTAATCTTATGAAACAGTTCCACCATTCAATTTATTCTCAGGCCAATCTAAATCCAACACTTTACAACCATATGCTGATTCAAGAACTCATTTTTGACTAAACTACTCGGACTAAATAAACCATAAGAAGAAACAGAAACTTAAAGTTCCAGACTTCTCTGCTTTTCACCAGTTGAAACCAAACAAAGATTTAGATAAGCAATACCACTGACCTGAACAGACCTGTCACCAACAACAAGACCATGAATAGAGCTCCAAACAAGAGCATCATACACCATCTTCTCAACCAGTTCCTGATCAATCCCATCAACATTAATTGGCCTTGTGCTACTTCCCTCTTGGGTCTCCCTAACTCCAACTTTGCCACCATTGAGAGGCAAAACTTGAGAGGGTTGGGACATGGTTCTCAAACGGGTCTGGAAAATTTGGTTGGTGGGATTAAATTTGAGTAATGGGTTTTGTAATCTTGATTGTGTTGTGTGAGAAAATGCAAGGGGTTTAGGATTTGAGTGAAGGGTAATGGTATCAGTGGGGAGGGCGATGGAATGAGAAGCACCCATCGCTTGGGACCTGAAAAACGGCTTTATACATTCAACTCTGGCTGCCTCCAGTTTGCAAATGGCAAAGTGCCAACTCTTTTGGAATGAGGTGGTGTCCAATTGTACTCGAAAGTCGAAAATTCTAGGACAATATTGTACTAGGAATTTTTTTTTGTTGATGTTGGGTCATGGAGCAAGTCCAATCTGCCATTATGTGGAATTTCACTAATTTCTAATTTTTTATATATGGTATCAATTTTTCTTTCTTAGGACAATATATATATGGCATCAATTATTCAATTACCTTTGGTCCTTTGGGGAGTCCGGCAGTGTACTATGTTGCTTTTTAAAGATCTCAATTTTATTTTAGTGCAATGAAAATGTAATAAAAAGTTATGATTGAGATTTTTGAAAGATTGATTTAGAATTTAAATTTAGAGGTATTAGATATAGAGTTTACATGATTCTCTCCGAGTTTAATAATATTCATTTAAGACCGTAAAAATTCTAAAATGCACCCCATGTAATAATGGCTCCTCTCATTGTTTGGTGTCTAGGGACATTGTGGTGTTGGAGTTGGGCTTTCCTCGCCAGCTCTCTGCTATACTTGGTTGTCGGCTGCAAAATCCCTATGCGCCGATCTGCCTTTCTCTCCATGATTTGTTTCTCAACATGCTTAGTTTGTCAGACGTCTCTAAAATTAAATAATTTTGAACAATTATGTATAAAACCGTATGATACCAAAGACAGTTGTAAAGTCTTTTCGTTCAAGTCATATTGGTAAAAGATGAAAAATTATTAAGTAATTCCGGACTACCACGTGTTTGGTTCAAGTGACCTTATTTTTGGTTAATTGGTCTAGCTTATTTTCTTGTTTTTCAAACTTTTGTGTCGGGCATATTCACCTTTCAAGAAGTGTCACTATTTTATTATCCGCAACTCCAAAACTACAAAATAATTATTCATAGGAGAATAAGAGACGCATGAAGACTTGAGCATAAAACAAATTTGTGGAGCCAATGATTAACTTTAGTGACCGACCGAGTACTATTGATTCCCATCTTAAAAGCAATATGCTAATCCCCCCTGGCCACAAGATTGGTCCTCTAATTAGGTAGAAGCACTAATCTGAAAGTGATGACTCCAACCCCAAAAGCTTCAATTGACAAGTTAATACATAATATACATTTGCAGCAATGACTGTCTTGTGTCACGGCAACATATCCAGTCTTTTTTCGTTTCTCGACGGTAAATATAATCTTTTTCCAATACAATATCTAATTCTGTCATAGTTTTCAGCTTTCTTTACAGTTCTGTGTACATAAACTCATGATTGAGTTTATCTTGGCTAAACAAAAACACCAACAAAAAAAAAAGTTCCTATTAAGCATGGCTTTTCTGAAGCTGCACCCACCAGAAAGAATTTCTTCAGATAAGGGGTTCAATTGTCGAAGCCATCGGATTGGATGCTTCAGCTGCTACAGTAGTATTCATCGGATCAGCCTAGAGTGACAGTCTTGAGGGATTGTTCTGCTACAATTTTCATTACCAAATTGAAGAGCCTCTGGCAAATTCCTGGTGGTGATGAAGAAGATGATGATAGGGGTTGCTGGTATTCTCTTTCATCCATATCTTCCCAATCTCCTTATCTGGAATCAGAGAGTGCTTGCTTATTGTGCAAGTACGTACACCAAATAACTTGAGGCGATTTGGAAATGTGGGTTTCAATCCTATTTATATAAACTTGGCAGAAACATGTAACATATTATATAGGGAAAACATGCACCACATTTAACACATTTACACGCTTTGTCCGTCACGTTTTCTCAAGCCATTTCTTTCTTTTTTCAAGTATCATGTTTTTCATGAGAAAAGGGAGTTTTGGTACCCAAGATCATCTTTTTGGCACTTTACGAAAAGGAAGGGATGATATATTTTCAAAATGTATGCATATCCTTATCAAAGAAGATCTTGATCTTCATCATGGCACTTACCCAAAGTCAAAAAGTTTCTAGGCATGATTAACACTCATAGAAAGAGCCTTAACTTGGAAGGGAAGCTCCATGGCTTTACCATTTTCCTTTCCTTTGCTTTAAAGAAAGAAATCTTAAACCCAAAGTGTGGAAGCTCATAGGAACTGAAACAAAGACAAACATTGATATATTCCCAACTTTTTTTCATTTATCCATCTGTTATAATCGAATAGATGATACCATTAGCAATTAATTTGTGATGAGAGCACCATTAGCTAAGTAATTACAACAAGTGATAATAATGTGACTGCTATATAGAAGCATGATGTATACAATAGATAATACTATATTGCAGATAGAACAGGGAACAATCTAGCACAGCCCTATAAGGTCCTCAGTTGTAGTTAGGATTCACAAATGCAGCCATCTTCGTACTCAAATCAGAACCCACCTTCATAATTGATGCTCTCAAAGGTTCTGGCTCATCTCTCAGTAGCTCTAACGAATCCAACTTTTCGAATGATTTGCTCTTTCTTCTTGACTTCAGAGTTTGCTCTATATCCTCGACTACCTCGTTTATGCTAACAGTTTTCCTTGGAGGTTTTGCTCGAGAAGCAATTGATGGTATTCGAGCTTCTGTTTCCTCTTCTGCTCTCAATTTAGCGTTACCATCTAAACCATTTCCCTCTTTTCGGTTGCATTTAGTTCCAGCTTCATTGAGAATAGCATGCTCAGGAATGGAGGGTAAGCCTAAAGTCACACTCTTGAAGGCTTGTGAGGCTAGGCTTCTCATGATGAAGTTGTAGAGCCTTTGGCAGATGCCTAGAGATTGAAGATGCTGTTCTCTACCTTCCATTTGTTGAACTTCTTTCCCCCTAAAATAAGTATGAAGCATGCAATAGCAATATGAATGCAAACTGGGGAGTAACATAATTCAATACTATGGTGGTTGAATAGACTGGTTTGCTTATGCGGATTCCATTCTTACGAGTTGTAATTTGAAACTTTGAAGCAAGGTATCCTTTCTTTCTTAAAAGAAGAAAATCTCTCACAAAGTTATTGGAATGAGATAATACCAAAAGTGGGATTACCCTTCACAAAGTTATTCAAAAACTTGATGACAAAAAAATATATAATAAATACCAACGAAGGCTTTGCTTGCAAGTTATTTTCACCTACTTTAGAGGGCATGCTTGAAAAATAGAACTCCCCTGATACAAACCTATCATCCTATAGACCCGAGGATAATTAACATACTGCTTCCAAAACAAAAACGATAGTTTCTGAAGAATTGCAAGAGTGATACAAAAAATTAATGTTAGAATTTTATAAAGGGACAAGCCTTGAGTGCTAGTCGGGTCAAAATTTGAATCCAAATACCAAAAGCAAAACTGCATGGAATTAGTATGACAAAACTCAGATATCATCAGTTTACGAAATTGGGCAACACCCATTTATTTCGTCATCAACATGGTACATCTTTGGTGAAGAATAACTTGCTTAGAGAGAAATCCTCCCACAAAGACGCCAGAAAGATTTAGGCTGGAAGAGACACTTTTCAAATACCCAGATATCACGGACAAGGACCTACAAAGCACAGTAAGGGAATGAGCTACAACATAGTAGTTGTCGTGTTACTGGTATATATCTCATGCATAGAACCGCTATATTACAAGTGTGGTGCTCTGTCAGGGAATGAGCTTTAGCTCAAGTGGCATTAGACTAAGAAGAGGAAGGTGTAGAACAGAGGTTCAACAAGTCTCAGCATAAGAAAATATCTAATGCTAAATGAATATGAAATATGCTAGAGAACCAAGGACATGAGATATTAATGCATATTACCTCCTTAGATTTATCTCCAGAAACAACAGAACCCTTTGAGTCATATGCTTCGAACTTCTGCCAATAAAAGAAGGAAAAAGAAAAGGCAGTAGAATTCTCATCAGATAAATCTTCGAATTAAAAGCAGCTAGTTATGAACAGACAAACACAAACCCTAAGTTCAACCATACAATGAAAGAAAGCACCATCAAGAAGATAAAAACATGGTAGCATTCATATTAATAAGACTGAAGTAGATGAAGCCTAACCACCTAGGTAGAATTAGGAGACTTGGGAATTTATTTAGTTTTGATTATTGTAGAGCTTTTATTTGATCTGTCTTTATTGTGAGGATTTCATAAAGGTACAGTTTCCTTTTGGATTTGATCTTAGTTTCCCTTCAAGTTTGATCTGGTCTTTAGAAATAGCCCATGATGCAACTCCTGTAGGCAGACTTTGGTTCATCAATGGAGAGAATACTGCAGCCCTTACTCCCCTCCTCGCTTTATTTTCCTCAGTTCTTACCTTCTCCTCTCTTTCTCCCTCTTTTTTCTCTCCCACTGTTTTCTCCTGATCCTACTTTACATGAAAGACCCTTTGTGAAATAATTATGATGTTATGCATCTTCCAGCAAACTTATCTTCCAAGCATTGGCACATGACGTATTGATATTGAATTACACGTGACAATATATTCACTATTCCTCACACTCTGTGCTTTACATTCTCGCTGGTAAAACTCCCACAACTCACTCTGCTCTGCCAACAAGGTTGAATGGCCACAGAATGTCAAACTATAGTCAGTTGGAGCACTTAATCCTGAACTCTGGTTCTGAATATATATATATACTAGCAATCATTCATAACATATATATATGGGGCACTACTCATCAAAGAAGAGAAGATTCTGGCAGTCAGTTTACCTGCTTTGACAGAAATTCAAGTGTAAGCTGTATAAACACCTTTTCGAGATCTTTTGGATCAACACCGATCTGTAATCAGGAGAGGAGGGGGAGGAGAATGCATGGTTATAAAGTAATTGTAAAGAGCAAAAATCATCACCTCCACAATAAGGCAAAGAAGATAGCTAGGAATGAGGAGGAGGCAAACAGAAGTGTAACCCATAAGGAACCGTTTCTCAAGCTCATAATCTAAAAGTCAGCATCAAGAATTAACTCATTTTGGAAGATTTAGAGTATATCTACATACTAAATAATACACGTGCAGATAAATAAGCCATCCCAGCATTTTTAATCTTCTTTGTATTTTATTAAACTTTAAGTGCTTGCATAGAATCAAAAATATAATAAGTTTGACAGAAACTTGCCAGTCGTGCTCGCAAGGTTCGTATTTTTACAATTGGCTCCACCATTTCCCAATAAACCTTACTCCATATGGATTCTCTTTGTTTTATTTCATTCTTTAGTTCCTGAAAATGGAAACATATAGATAATGTCTCAGAACTTTAATGCCATTTCCTTTACATCAAGAAAACAGCAATACATCAGATGGTAGATATATTAAAATTTCAAACAGAAAGCTTAACAGTAAATCAAAAGAACAGAAGCATACGGAGTACATTTTCTCTGTAACTGCTTTCCTTAAAGCGTTTTTGTCTCCATTTGCCAATAGAGTATTTATCTGGATAAGAAGGTTAATAAATGAGTGAAGGAAGTAAGAGTACAACCCAATTGAAAGAAGCAAATCAAGCAATACAAAACTGAAAATTGAAAAGTGAGAACATACCTCCTTGTATACATTGATTGCTTCTTTGTAGAATAGATTCTTTGAATATCCCGATTTTCTTAATTTATTAATAGCATATGCACTTTTAAGCTGAAAATTGGAAAACCAAAAATATCACAATCTAAGATGTCAAGAAAAAAATTAGGCCTCAACTGACCGAAGTCGTAATAATTAAATGTTAATCTGCACCTAAATTTAAGATGGCTCACATTCCTCTAATACCATAGTGACCGAAATAAATGACAGAGAATGGCAACATATAGTCATCCAAGTAAAAAAGTAGCAGTGCAGGCATCAAACTAAAACATGAAAAGAGTGGGTTGGATTTAAAAACAAAAGAGAGGGGATGGAGGGCAACCATGAAATATTAGAGAAGAAAGCTTCAATAGGTATACGTGTTATAATCAATGAAACAAGGAAGTTCTTTTTAAGCTGAATCTAGAGCATCACCTCTAAAAGTATATCTTCTTTTGTTCTTCTCAAGCCACTTCTCGTGAACCATCTGATACATAAAACATCTGGTAGTTCATGTATAATGAAAGAATAATAAAGAGCAAAATGACAAGTAATAAAATTTAACAGTTGCCTAGGGAAACTAAAGCTGAGAGAGTTCAATGAAAGACTACAACCATATTCTTTAAAAAGAAAGCAAATTGGACCCACATAAGTGTATGTGGAGTATACATATAGCATAAGGAACTAAGAAGCCTCGAGATAACCAAAACTGGTTTCAGTTACCTGAATAAGCATAGGGGGAGGAAAGATAATATACAACGAGTTCTGGTAATACAACTAAATTTTAATGGTTGATTAAAGAGATTCTACCTCTGACCAGTGAAAATTGAACTACATAAAACTGCTACTAACTCTTGGTAGAGTTCCATTACTATGACGGCCTACTCAATCTCAAAGATCAGTAAAAGAAATTACTAACCTCCGAAAAAATGGGATTTTTTCACGAGGTGCATAAGGCTCATAGATAAATCCTGGACTTGACATGGCTACTCTAAGAGCTCCCTGCATATATAATAAGGTATGCACACATGTCATGATTGTTGTCTTGCATATGAAACAGACTAAGAAAAGTAGAAGTTCATTGGCTCTCTTGAGTCTGGACTAATAGCACAAGATGACAGATACAGCTCTGACCATTAAAAAATGGATAGTTTTTTCAGTAAACACTAATGGACTATATATTAACAAGAACAAAACCACCAACCACCACCAAAAAGAACACTGAATAGGAAGATTTGCAGTATGTACAGAGCAAAAAGATAAACATACCATCTGTCTTGCTTGCGCAGGTGCTTTTACTTGTGTTGATAGCAACCTTGTATCATTCAAGAAGATTGGAAACTCAACAGCCTGAATGCAAAGAAAATAAATAACAAAAAAGAATGCACAATGAATTCCAACATTCAAGTTCATAAATCTATCTAGATACACCAACACATTCCATTGCACCAATTATAAATTTTAGAAATTTACCATTGCAGAACTCAGTGTCAAAGAGCTTCTATGAGTCCAAGGAAGTGCACCATGGCCCTTATTAAAGTAAGATGATATGTTCCGGCAATTAAGTACAGGGACTGTGATCACAAAGCAAACTATGTTAATTTGTAAACACTTTGGCAATTAAGTACTGATCACAAAGCAAACTATGTTAATTTGTAAACACTTGTGTGTCAACCCAATAAACTAAGCTGATTAATTAATTCGTTAATGTCCCTAGCAGAAAATTACCATTTGTAATAGCAGTTGCGTAGCTTCTTGAGCTTCCAAGCCTGAAAATTTAACAATACCATCATCATAAAGCTAATTGCTAATAAAGAAGAACCTCAATTAATAAACAGAAGCATTTTCTTTCATTTTTCATAAGAAAGATGACATTTTTAAGGTTAAATTTCCTTCATTTCATCCAACTAATTCAGGGACAAAGCAGGACATTAACCCCATTAGTTATACTCACACATAAGAAGACTCTTGAATCTGGGCCGCACGGTAGAGAGCACGAATCTTCTGTGAGCATCTGAAAGCCATCATTCATTACAAATCTTCAAAACCCCAATTTGATTTTGTAGGAACGAACATGGAGATCGACAGCACACAGAGAGCGAGGTTTTGTGTTTCATCAAGGTTTAAGGAGGAACCATATGGTGCTTCGCAGTGGGATAGAATGCGTCTCTAGGCCTGTTTATTATTTTGGGCCAACAACCTTGGGCTTAAAATAATAAAATGTGCAATTTTTTTTTCTTTTTCTTATGGCTGTTGTAAAATGTGCTAGGTAACCTAGGTTGGTAAATGAAATTTTCTCATGTAAAAGTCACTGTTGGGAATTTTCCGCAAGAAATCAATGAACCTTTGCACACACGAAGTATGAAACTGTACTTCATCTGGTAACATTAACCTCTATGTGAACGATAGTATCAATTTGATTTTGGAGACTTGGAGTTTAGGTCCGACGGTGGAAGTGTGTTCCATGCGTTACATATACCATCAAATTTGGAATGGGAGGTCATAGGAATGATAAGTTTTAGTAGAAGTTTATATATGTTTTATTTTATTGTCATCGTAATATTTTTTCTAATATAGTGATTGATATAGGGTTGGGGAATAAATAATCACTCTCACGAATGTGTTCATAAGTATGTCTGTCATCTTGTACATATTATATATGTGAAGAATGGTGCAGACTTTTTGCAAACTTTGAAAACGATGCAATTTGTTCAAAGCAATTAGACGAGTAATTATAATCATGGATTTACATATTATACAAATAGACCTTTTGGGATGTGTTTTGCATTTTGCATATTGAAGTTTTTATTGTATGACGGATTTAATACAAAATTGTTGTGTGAATATCAATTCTTTCTTGTTTCACTCAATGGTTGCAAATAAAATTTAAAACAGGACTCAAAATTTATAAGTAACAACTCTATTTGTAATATTGGCATCAGCAACGAACCCCCATTTTACAAACTAGAAGCGTTACTGATATATATATATATATATATATATATATATATATATATATATATATAACTTTTGCATCAGAAGAAAATAGTGACCGTAATCACATATTTAACCTTTAGTTTCAAGAAGTTTGTTCTTCTTCGATTGCACCATCATCAATTGCACCACTTGGTGAACCTGGAACGAAAGGAACAAAACCCCGTCCACCAAATACCGGTCTCATGAACTTGTCATCAAATTTTCTCCACAAATGGTGGACAGTAGAACTCGTATGAGTCATCAGCAACCTGAAGCTATTTCTCTTTCGGCTTGGCTCTCCGTTGCCTCCTTCACTTGGATCACCAGTTTCCAGGAACAATAGCCTCAAGTCTTCTAGACTTGGAATATCAGTTGCATCTGAAATATTGGTGTTTGGCTTTGCATGTCTCAGCAGTACAGCTTCTATTAACGGCTTTGTTATTGAGCCAAAGACCTGTTTAAATGGGGAAAGATTCCCAAGAACAATGTTTAGTAACTAGCTAATGTGACAAACTCAATGACCAAGTGACAGAATAAAGCTTCGACATACATACCACTGTGCTGAATAGAACAACAATTATGGTGGAGGTGATCATCAATGCATTATCTTGCGTTGATGATGCGGTGGAGTCTGCAAACTACAGTCGTAGATTGCACAAAGTCAGTACATGAGTATATGAATACCAAATATCTTGAGCAGTTAGGACTCGAAGAAACATAAGCAAAACTTACTTGGTTGTATGACAAAGCAATAGTAACTGCACCTCTCATTAGGCCTGCCCACCACATTATGAACTGAGAGTTTCAAACAGTTAGGGAACAGATGGTGAATTTGGGGGAGCAGTAATGTGCTTAACCAAGTAGTTATTACAGTTCAATTGTACCTGGCTACGAAATTCAATTTTTTTGTTTTCTCTCTTCTTGAAACAATTTGAAATGTTTGCAATCGGGAATATGAATGCTGCCCTTCCAATCAATACAAGTGCAAACAACATCGAACTGACACCAATTGAAGTTCCTGGACTGAACCAAATTATAAGAGTGTGTTATATAAGTCGGGCATGAGATTGTCAACGTTACAACTTGTTTTCAAGTTCTTTTGAAGTATATTAAGAGCAATTTACATAAAGACCGGTATACCTTGCATTGCTGGCTTTCCATTTGTCAATGTCCAAGGCATCCATACCAACATAAAGGAATATAAAGGTTTCTGCAATGAATGAAATTGTTGCAAATGCATGCCTGAAACCATCAAACAATATACAGATTATGATTTATATATTGGAACAATAGAGGCATTTTTTCTTTCTCATACTTATGTTGAGATTAGTAATTTCAACCAGCTATCTTTGAGCTTGTTAGCCCTGCTACTGTTTCTTCCAGCAGGAATGAATATGATAGTACCCAAAACAATGAAAAGAGAATTCAATCTGTTCTTACTTGGTGGTTATCCTTGAGCTTTCTGTAACATTGTGCCATGTGTAATGAGACATTACTATGCCGCAGAAGAAAATTGTCAAAATTCCACTGAGACTCAAAAGCTGCGAAACAAACGAATGCATTAAGTCACAAATCAACTCCTTTCTAATTATCTTCTGCATTCAGTTTAAAACTTCATAACTTCCAGGTATAAATTGCAGTTATCCATTTATTGCTTTAGGTACCTCAGCCAACATGTATGACAAATAAGCCATAAGCATCATGAGAGCAACTTCACGATCCGTAGAATGCCTGTTGCCAAGAGAATAATACTGTCAGGGAAATTGGTTCAGTCAAGGCTTTCCATCCTTTTGCTATTCAACTATGCTTACTGCTTAGATGTTCATAATTTAACAAACTTAGCTTTGCTTAAATCTATAATAAAGTGCAAGAACCCATATGCCATTTTAATAATTAGCAGAATTTTCTCAAGCCACAAGCTAATGTTGTTGATGTCAAGTAAAAACCACAAGCTAAATGTAAGTGCGTATGCAGACCTTAGTATCTTCCATATTATTCATTTTTCCTCCCATTATGTGTATCTGTATCTCTATTACGATGCAAAATCTATCTCAGTTCACTGGATCATAAGTAACTAATAAACCTGGAATATACTAGCTTAAGAATATTATACAGTTGATATATACACAGATGAAAGATGGACAACATTTTTGAAGTGTTTCCTCATACCTTCCAAAGTAGAGTGTTTTTATGATATAAGCGCTTATAAGGCCGGCCTGAAACATTGAAATACAGAAGGTTAGAACATCCCAAACATGGTAATAAGCGCTTGATTTTCTCCGAGACATAATAATCATAAGTAGAAGATTGAGCTTCATTTTCATGATCTAGTCCAAAGTGATTCCTCAAATCAAAGTGCAAGTAAAACAACCAATAATCTACAACTTACTGCTATACCAAGAAGAGTGCTGGTGAAGAAGAGGTAAAGAAAAGTTCCTAACAAATGCAAGGCTGTAAGAGCACTGACGTTCTTCACATCCAGAGATTGTACTGCATTGAAGAGCACAATAGACGTAGCATCATTCACTACTCCCTCTCCGAATACGATGCTGTAAAGAAATGGTGTGTCATCTTGACTAAGAACCTTTAACATTCGAAAAACCATCATGCGTCAAAGTTAGATGTCAGTTCAAGAAACATGCATTTGGACTGAGAATTTTAAGGTTACCTGCAATGTACAAACTGAATCAGTTGCTGACAATATGGCACCAACAGCTGCACATATAGGAAGGCAGTAAATTTCTCAAACGAAAATCACAGGACCATATATTGTATCTAGATAAAAACAGTAAGACAGATTTTAGTTAATTACCTAGGTAATCTCGAATGGTCAGAGTTGTGAAACCAAACTTACTGAAAAGTAAAAAGGCACCTACAAGATTTTCCAGGAAGAGAATTTATGGAGTTAGACTTCAGTTTGAATGATTATAAGACAAGAAAATTCAGTTAAATAATTCGAATAAATTTCCAAGGGAGGTCTTACACTCTTTACCTAATGATATGAGGCAGAAAGAAATTACTGTACCGACTATACCAAACAGCAAAATTGTTGTGAAATTCTTGAAAAATTGCTTTTTCTTGACCTGGAAACTGAACCACATTGAAAATATACGAGATTAGGAACCAATTACAATCACAATATGAAATGGGGAGAAACTCTATCTGCCAAGTTGGCCAACCAGAAACCATGTGACAAATTTCAAGTTTTAAAGTCAAAATTCAAGAAATTCAAAGATCTCAAATTTATCTCCATTATAGAAATTTCAAAACCCGCATCAGAAATTATGCTTCTTCATTGAGTATTAATTGCCTATAAAATTGGAGCTTTGAAATTGGAACTGCATAGAATTGAGATCGAGTTCATACCCGGCATTGAAAATGATTGGAGGAAGTAAATAGAGGAAGAACAAGTCCTCATTGAAGACCAAAATTTGCGAACTCTCGAACTGAGTCACCAGCAAGACCACTACTCCAGCAACCAACCCCTGTAAATATAACAATTAGAAAAACAAAGAACCCAGAATTTTGTGTCATAAAGGGTACAACTTCACTGACCAAAAGAAGGGCTGTGATGGATTCATTAGCCCAACGATGCTCTTCCAACAAATGGCCAATTATGATACAGAGGCAGAGGAGTGTGAAGAACACAGTGAGTGCAATAATGGTGGAGGTGTCAAGAAATGAGGTTGATTCCTTGAGTGGTTGTATGGTTTCAAGAACTGCCATTTTGGGAATTGCGTGGCTGAGTTTGGCATTCACTTGTGTGTACGAGTATGGGCAAAAAGAGGTTGGACCGTGAAGTGTTGAAGCTTCTTGAATAATGAATGAGGTGGTTTGTGTCTGAGTTATGTGGATGATTTGTTGCTTTGAATTTAAGACCAGGGGATTGGTCCTTGACAAATTGGAGGGAAGAATGGTAGTTGATGTGGGTTTGGTTTCTGTGCAATCACACACCTATCTTAACTGCTGCAGTCTACCAAGTAGCACTACCATCATTTTTAAGGTTTTTTTTGTGTGACCGTTATTTCACGTGATAATGTAATTAGCTATTGTAATTAGACCACATGAGTGTTCTAATCATAATAACCTGTCACATGAATAACTCGTCACATTGTCATATGACACCGTCACATTGTCATGTAATCCAATTACAATTTCTCCTTATTAAGATCTCGATGTATTGCCAATTTTAGGTTAGATGCCTAAATTTCTATGTTTGAAGATCACATTAGTACGTTAATTTTTGTTGAGCTTGAAACAGACAGATCGACAAGAAGAAGATTAAACATGTGCAGCTATGAGCTTAATTATAAATGATAGCTAGCTAGACAAGAAGACGTGCCTATTATATCAGATGGGATCCTCGATCATACTCATCAAAACCCTAAAGCTTCATTTCAGTAGAATATTCCTATGAAATCAGCATGTGCCAGATTTGCAAGAGTCCTGACGGGTCCCGCCTTCATTGGATCTTACTTATTCTAATGCATGATGATTAATTATATATATATGATGGATATCGATCGATCGATCTCAAAGGAATATATTAACTAATAAAAGTCTCTTAATTAAACTTGAAACATCCAGATCTTCTAAAAGTCTCGTACGTATGCTTTCTCCATTTGATCAGTAGTCACGTAGATTATATATATATATTATCTTGATTAATAATTATCGAGTCAATTAATTAGAACCTAGCTCCATTAATCAACAAAATCACGTAAGCTAGCTAGCTATTTCTTATAGCTAGCTCGATCAAAACCAGCCTTGAGTTTCTTCACCTAATTGGTTTTGGTTGGCATATATACATGATGACAGATTGATACAAGCCAAATTCTCAATTTGTGGAAAGAAAGAAGATGCTCGATCTATAACTACACAAGTCTACAAATAAAGGTATATATTTTAACAATCAGCTCATTCGAACATGGAGATCACAATATTTTTTCTTTCTTATTTTTAATTCATCATATCGATCTCACTGGCAGAGTAGTATATATACTTGATAATTATATATTGGAAACTAAATCAAGAGATTTGGATTTGCATTATTGCCTTTCAAGTACGTACAAGACTACAAGTAGCTAGTTTATGCTTACTGCTAATTTATATTTCGTCCTTGTCATGCATGCATAGAGATAATTAGTTAGGGTCCTTGGGGATATTTCTTAATTGGCCTCTCAAAAACTTCACAAAACCATTGAGATTAGATAAATTATATTTCGTTCTAGCTATCCAATTCGATGTAATTCACAATTGAAGTATATAATTAATATGACCAGGTATAATTCTAGATACATCAAATCTGAAAACTTAGAGAAGGCTTGTTCACCTCATGATATATGTCTAAATGTAAGTGGTATATATTTAAGAAAATATAGTTTATCTAGCAATATCCTACAACAAGATTTTAGTGAACGTATATTGTGGTACAAGCTAGCTAGTCATAGGTAGTAACGTACCCCCATCCTTAACTAGTGGATTCAAGGGTGCCTGTGAAGACAATTGACCTTATTCCAACTTTTGTTCATCCTCCAATGCTATATATACTGTTCAACAATCCACATTGCTTGATTTGCTATTTCTCTTAGACGTAGATAATAAAGTGTTGGACAATATATTGTCCCAAATAGTCTAAGTTAAGAGTGAATAAACAAGAAAAGTAAGTTAATTAACGCGTGAACTTCTACATCGATCTCACCTTCAAAAAGAAAAATTCGCATAAACATCCGCCTCTGATCCTTCTCCTCCTCTCTCCGGTATGAACCGATCGATAAAAAGAAGATCGAATACAATTATGGTGGGAAAATGCATGTGAGATCTTTTGGCATGGAGAAAGCTCTCATATCTTGAACCACATATAAGCCAATTTCATGATTCACATGCATGAGAAGTTGGTGTGAGTGAGTGACCGTTAGTTGAGACTAATTAAGAGAAGGTACGTATACCGTACATTGGTCTCTAGCTAGCTGTTATGTCACCTTCAAGATCGAAACCCTAGCTAGCTAGCTAACTTCACAGAGAAAATGTTCTTGTGGATATGATAAGAGGACGTACGTACGTACGTGCCTATGTATATATGATACTTGGGATCCTCAAAACTCAAAACCCAAAACCCTAAAGCTTCACAAACATGGATGTTGGACTCTGCAAGTCTGCAATTGAATATTGAGGGCCTGATGGGGGGTCCCTTAATTATTGATTGCATCTTACCTAATATATATGGGATTGATAATTGATTGATTGGTCTCAATTAGTCTCTCCCGGCCACAAGTCACAACAGAAACATCGATCAAGATCGATCCTTCTCAACGTCTTTGCATGGTTGCCCACTTGTGACAAAAAGTTATCCTTCATTTTCGAGATTTTTCAAACTTTATTAATTAGCAGTTTAATTAGGAACTAGTCTAAGTCATAAAAATTGCCATCCGATCCATCAATTCATTATAACTCAAAACCTAGAGGTTCTTCACCTACTTGGTTATTAATTGGTTGCTGATTTTTTGTATACTAACTAACTTCATATTGGATCAAGTTTTGCTATAAGATTACATAGTTACGGTTATTTATCTCATGCATATGTATTCGTTTAGAAGTTTGTCGACTCAAATTTATTTTCTCTCCATTTCAAATAAATAAACATTCTATAATATTGACATATAAATACTAACATCGGATAATTACAAGAAGGCAAGAAACTTAGGTGATCATTACGTCCATCTAAGGTTATCTATAATCATCTATATATTGATCTTTCCGAACAAAACAAGTTGTTGGTTGTTGGACTTTCACACTCAAAACAAGCATTAGCTATTGTTACAATTATTAGATACATGCATTTACATCAAGTTATCAGTTGAAGATGATGTGATCAAAATCAGAATTGAATTTCTTGTGAAGTATTTGTTTTAATTTGTTAGAACAATTTGTGGTTTTGAAAGGAAAGAAGATGCTCTCTCTCAAACATTTCTGAGGACTGTCAGCTCGATCGAACATGGTTTGATCACATTTTTCTTCCTCTTCTTATTTTAGTTCACCACACGTTTCTAGTTGAAGTCTATTTGATAATCTATTAAAAAAGCTAAGTCATGGGATTTGGATTTGCATTAGTGCTTGTCAAGTACAATTAGTTTGTGCTTATAATATCTTGTCTTTGCCATGATGATAACCAGTTTTGTTCAAAATGACACAGCCTTTTTAGGTGTGTAGAATACTTTTTTTTTTGCTAAATAAGTGTATGTTATGTTGGTAGACTACGAATTAGAACCATTGATAAAAAAGACTCATGTCTGAATATATGTCTCATTCAGAGTCACCTAGCCATATAATAAGTGAGAGCTATGATATGAGATCATTCAAATTACATCAGATCTGAAAACTCAGAGAAGGATGTTGTTCACGTAAAGGCCAGCCACTTGAATAATGGACTTAATCTGCCCAAACAAATAAAATTCATTTTACTTAAAAGGGTGTCTGTAATATTTCCTTATCTGAAACCAGGTATATGCATCAGTTTATTCTTCAACATCAAATTTGAGGAGCTGACATGACTACAAGTAGATATAGTATATCATGTTGCAATCATCAAGATGTCTTTCAAAGTAGGTTGGAGTGGACTTAACTCCAAAAGTCTGACAATAAAAAATAATGGCTCTGTAATTTCATTTCATTAATTCATTCACCAAATGTGGATCTGAATGCATCTCCTCCATCCAAAAGTTTTCATTGAATGAAAGATTTCTGAAATCATTTTACGTTCAGACATAGGTTCTTCTTAAGCCAGTTTTTATACCGATTTCGACAAGGAATTCCCTTGTACAATCTCAACAATGATATAAAGCTCTCAACTCTCTAACATGCAAGTTGGTTTTAAACCATATGGAGAATACTCTAGAATTGTATACCGCTCAAAATTTTAAGCTGCAACCTGCCTTTCAGCCTGCTTAAGAGACACTATAAAACAGTCATTGATATAGCAGCGGAGCGAAGCTTCACGCCATCATCATCCCACTTGGACTGTGGGGCAGTTGCTCCAGCAATATACGTCTACAACAAAATAAGGGAGAAGAGTTAACTTGGTGAAATATAAATAGACAAAGGCATAAAACCATTTACATGAATGCACATTTCAATATTCAAGTTTAAAGGTGAGGTTTTGAAGTATGACTTGGCTGCTTCAGCAGTACTATTCGATAAAAGATCATTGTCAGTTTAAGTTTGCTATATGTTTGCTCATCACAAATTCTTGAGAAAAAAAAAATTTATATCATTTCAAAGTTCTTGGCAAGTAACAAGTGTTTTGAGATTGTAATAACAAACCCTTCCGCTGTTAACAGCAGCTACTAGTGCTGCATGCTGTCCTTCTCTACTGAACTCGTAGAAATAATAAGTCCTGAAACATATCAAAACATCGGAGTGGCAACATCAGGAAAGATATGCAAATACAACTTGCAAAAGCTGCCCAAAAGAGGCATAATATTCCAAGTAGTGTATTTATAGACAATCAGTGTAGTTGGATTATAAAATAAAAGGCATGGTTTCTTTATGAAAGAAAACCTTGAAATTGAACTTACCTGAAACCTTCTTCCTCCTTTATTTTTATTGTTCTGGCAGAGTATAAAGTTGATCCAGCTGCCATTGCAGATCGATTAGGATTAAGAATCAATACCAGATAGAGATGAGTGAGGATAGAAAGAGAAGCAAAGAAGAGGCCTCTGTTCCCATATATTAGTTGAAAGGGCAGAGTAAATGTGAACTTATATGGACGCTTCCAGAAAGATAAAGTTTTTGGTTTATAGAATCAGAGAAGTTGAGAAAACAGAAATCAGACATTACATATACCTGGAACGAAGATTTTTGCCACCTCCTTCAAGGAGCCTAAATCTGTTATGTCTTTGGCCTGTCAAAGTTGATATATATTAGATAAATTGTACACAGTAGTTATCAAGCAATTTATAAAGAGTACAAAACAGAATCTCCTAATATGATTTGTGATTATATAATCCAAGATATTATGATTCAAAGCTGATCAGTCATCAATAAGATAGTGATTTCACTCCAAGATAATACATATTGCAAAGGTTATATCTGAAAAAGCCAAAATGTCTTGAATAGAACTACAGAGGAAGCTAATTCTAAAATAAAAAATTGTCTACCAAATCCATAGATTTAGAAGGTTTGGAACAGTAAAAGATGTAAGAGTCCAGAACAGTACAGAAGACAAAAGTTCAGTCCAAAACCAATCTAAGAGGAGCTAAAAAAGCTTGTCAAATAGAACTACAGAAGCTCAACACCTCCAGATTCTTCATCATTTTCCTCACACAAAGAACAGTAAAAGATGTAGCTGTCCAAAATTAATTACCCTTAATGCCCATAAATCCATCCGTAATGGCCAGTCACTACCTCAACCAACATAATTTCCACAAAACAAAAAATGCAGAAGAGAGAGCATGAGAAAGAGAGAAAAGGCATAATCTCCACCAAATTAACATAGTATGCCCGATTGCCATTTTCCCCAACCCCTCTATAAAGTGTATCAATACTATACATTTACTTCTCAATAGCTGGTAGTCTAGTAGATACAGCATCCAGTGACTCTAGGCTAGAAAAGGCGGTCATATATTGAACGAATTCATCACAAATGATATAAAAAAAATAATGACTGTCACTACAAACCTCTAAAAAGGTGATCTTGAATTGATTGGAAGGTTTAATAACAACATTCAGTACCTCAGATCTGCATCAGCCAATAACAAGGAGAAAAATCATCCAAAAGCGACAAATAATGTGAATCACATAATCACAAACAAAAATTAACTACCAAAAAATATTCTATACGGTTAGTTTTACTTCATGTGAAAAGTAGAAAGCTTTAAAGACGTAAATTCAGACCATACTGAGATACAAAACTTATTAGAAACTTTGAGGTGTAGGGAATCTGTAAACAGGGCTTACCCATCAGAAGATGCAAAACGTGCTGCAAAGATCTTGGGCTTTGCCTTATCTCCGTAAAGGGACAATCCAGCATTGTAATCCTAGAGTTTAAACATACAATGCAGCCAATTAACAAGCGTGTAAATGGTGTGATATATCTACCAAATTCTAGAAATCTCTCAAGCAAAATCTCAACTTGAAGAAACAAAAATGAATTCTGTAGTATATATATCAGAAACGTTTGATATCAGAAACTATTGTTTCAGGTTGTATACAAATAAAAAGTTTATAGCATGACCAACATAATCATCTAATTAAGGTCCAACAGTCAAAAGCAAAAGATCAACCCAAAAGTGACTAAGAGTAGGTCAACAATGAGAAGAAGGCAGTACATTTACATTTACATTTACGAAGAAAAGACGGTAGATTTATCCATTAGAAACCTTATGTATACATAGAAATGAAGCTAATAATAATTAACAATGAAGGACGAAACCCCTTTACAACTAATGCAATACCCAACCAATTCTTTGACAATAAAAACAATAACACTAATACAAGAGTAAGCTATTAGAATTTCAAATTATAGAACTCAAACTATTACTAGAATTATAAGAATTTACACGTTCATCAGCGTTACCTCAGGCTCCATAATGTCCTCAAACTGAGGAGGGACCCTAATAGCAAACCCATCACCATAGAACTGGAACCAACTTTTCGTGTTAGAAATGCCGGAAAGAATCGATTTTGGAGGCGTTGAAGCTTCTGGTGAAGAATGGGCAACTGGGTATTGTTGAGGGATTAAAGAAATGAGAAAGAGGGAAGTGGTCTTGAGGATTAAGTGTCTCTTGGAGGTGGGTGTGTTGGTGATGGCAAACTTTGGAGTGGGTTTTGGGGTGGTGGGGTTGGGGATTTGGGGTTTAGGGTTTGGTGGATGAGGAGGAAGGGAGAGAGGAAGAATGGCCATGAGAGAATGAGGATTGTATTCATGGCTGTTGAAAATTTGGAGGGAGATAATGTGGGGACACAACCTGGGGTTTTTGTATGTCAGGATTGGGGAAGGTTTTAGATTAGGGATTTGGAAAAATTAAAAGGGCATTTCAGTCATTTAAAATGAAATTCTGCCACTGGCAGTGCACAAATTAGCTTTGTAACCCTTTGTTGGCACAAAGAAGTCATATTTCATTTGTGAAGTCCATTTTTAGCCTTGTTATAAGGAATTCAAGATATCCAACAAAATGAGTGAGACTGAGACCCACCCTTCCAAATCAAACAGAGCCTACACATTATCCTTGTGCAAATTCAACCAACCAAAATCCAAAACAAAACAAATCAAATCCAAACCACCCAAAAACCAGGAAAAACATATAAAAAATCACAACCCTCTTCTTTCTCTCATGATTCACCATTTCTAATTCTTTGCTATCTCCCATGGAAACCATTCTTTCTTCTCCCTCACTCTCTCCTCTCTTCAACCCAAAACCTTCTTCTCCTAAGACCCTTCTGCTCCAACCCAATTCAAAGTCCCTCCTCCTCACAAAACCCATCAATTCAAGCCTAAAAAAGCACTCTGTCCAATCACCAATAACATCTTCACCAGTACCCAGTAGCTGGATTTCTCATGCTCAACATGGACTAGCTGCTCTTGCACTTTCTTTAGCACTAAGCTTTTCCCCAATTTTGCCAAGTGGCAATGCACTAGCTTCTGAGTTTGATGTGCTCAATGATGGGCCACCCAAAGACTCCTATGTGGTTGATGATGCAGGGGTGCTTAGCCGGGTGACCAAATCGGACGTGAAGCGATTGTTACAAGATTTGGAAGATAGGAAGAACTTCCACATCAATTTCATCACTGTCAGAAAGCTCACTGTAAGTTCTTTCTATTTTGAGTGTTTATGAACTGGAATCTGTAAATTTGGTCCTTTTATGGGACACATTGAAAACTGAATTCTTGAATGGAAGCGCAAATATTGAAGAACTGAAAAGATTTGAGCTTTTGGGATTGAACATTGTCATCATTTGGTTGCAGAGCAAAGCTGATGCTTTTGAGTATGCTGACCAAGTTTTGGAGAAATGGTACCCTTCAGTTGAAGAGGGAAACAACAAGGGCATTGTTGTTCTTATCACCAGTCAAAAAGAAGGAGCAATCACAGGTGGACCTGCATTTGTACAAGCTGTGGGAGAAGCTGTCCTTGACGCAACTGTATCAGAAAACCTTCCTGGTAACTATGCCTTCACTTTACATTCTTCAAGCTTTAATTTTTGGAATCTAATATTTCTTGTTAACTAATTTATGTTTATGAGCGTGCACAACTCAAATCGTTTATTTGAGATTGGGAAACAATGTATTGGAATAAGGTGTAGGGTTTTAGTGAGCAAATTGCAGGGTGGTAATAGCCATACCCTCTTTTAGAAATGGCACAATCAGTCCCTTGTATGTAGCATTAAAGTCCTAGATTCTTCAGGAGTACAGGTCCAACAGTTTACTTGCATGATAAGCCATTGTTTTGTTATTCTATAAGGATTTTGCAGCTAACTAGGGTGATGGGATTATTGGATGTGTGATTGCAGTCTTAGCTACAGATGAGAAGTACAATGAAGCCATTTTTAGCAGCGCCAAACGGATAGTTGCTGCCATTGATGGGCTTCCAGATCCTGGTGGACCGAAGGTCAACGAAAACAAGCGTGAATCCAACTTCAAAACCAAGGAAGAGACAGACGAGAAACGAGGACAGTTCTCTCTTGTAGTTGGAGGATTATTGGTGATTGCCTTTGTTGTTCCTATGGCACAATACTATGCTTATGTCTCAAGGAAGTAAGGGTGGAATCTCTACAAATTAGATTTGTCTTTGAATTATTTCTCATAAGTTTCACAAGAACTTGTATAACTTGCAGTTATACAAATGATCACATTAAAGTGGTTGATGAGAGACTTATGATCCGAGGAAGGACAGAGTTTTTGTCAATAATTGTAAAGTATTTAATGGAATTAAGTTCTACTTCAGACTAACTTCAGGTATCTGCATTGTTTCACTGTGTTTTCGGATTAAGGCTTAGTTGAGTACATATGAAATGCTTGAATAGTTAGAAAAGGAAAGACTAAAACATAACAAAAAATCACCACATTGGGGTTTCAAAGCTTGAGAGGAAAGAAATTTTGTCCGAGAAAGGAGGATCAGAATACTTTCCGGTGAGTATCTTTGATGAGACAAACTGATTTGCAGCCTGTGTGTAATGGATTCCATCCCAACTAACATACACAGTACTATTGCTACATCCTTTGGCTGTGACAGATGTGCCATTCAAGATCTTTGTTGATCCGCAAGATACCTGACTGTTATAGTTCAAAGGCGGACCTCCATACCCACAGCAAGCCATAATAGGTTGCTGAAACCCTGCAGATTATAATTCATTCAAAATCAAATATGTAAAATGTGATGGCCAAGTGCAGAGGAAAAAGTTACACAAGGTACTAAGATGTACTAACCGTATCGAGAATAATTTGCAATGAGGTCATATTTTATAGAAAATATATCAACATATGTGACATTTGCATCAGAATATTGGCCTTGCAACTTTTTACTGAGATCGTGAAGCTGCTGGTTGAAAGTTTTAGCAGCTTGGTTGTGGGAGCTTACACATCCGTGCTCATCAAGCTTCGATGGGTTGGTTCCAAATATGGCTACATTCTGAGTCAGGCATCCCAGAGGACCTGTGTTGTGTATCCAAAAGTTCCTAGCCCCTTGATCATACAATCTCTGAAGAAAAAATGAAAAGAATGAAACTTCAATGTCTTTTCTATTTCAAACAAGCTTGTGTTGGTAATTAACATTGAAGCAAACTGACCTTTATTCCTGATTCAAACTGTGCCAAAATTGTTGGAATAAAAGCAAGAATCTGATCCAGTGTTTTAGAATAAAATGCACCAGCAAGATCATTTTGGCCTATATCGAACATGTAAAGCCCCTTCCGAAAGGAATCTTCCGAGGGTAGATAATTCTCAAGTTCCTTACCTACAACCAAAAAAAAAACCATGATGTGTTGCTTGAGAACTTGCAGGCTAGGATTTTACTGCACAAAATATGCAACAAGTGAAATGAAGTTTCCTTGTTTAAAAGGAATAAAGCTCTAGTACTCTAGGAGGTTCATGAACATATATAACCTTTAGCAGCTAGCAATTGAACAGCCCGGGCTTTAAATCGAGAAAACTGAGAGACCTGAATTCCAAATGAAAAGGGGCTGACTGATGTTGCAGTTGCCGGAAGTGTAATAGCCCCTCCGGTTGCGAAATTGCACCCGTTTAGGAAACTAGGCATGCCAACTGAATCCAAATAGGGATTTAGAAATGGAAGGTTCATTGCACCCACTGCAAGCAACCATACACTGGAACAAATAAGTACATACATTGTCACAGCAGCCATCAAAATTCACAAATATGTACAAAAGTAAAACAAGATGTTTAACAAACAGGGGAGTTAACTAAGAAAATTGATGATCTAGACATTAAGAAGGTTGTTATTCGAGACAATTGCATTTTTGGTCCCGCGTTTTTATCGAATTGTAATTTTTTGTTCCTACTTAACTATGTTTGCACAATTGATGTTAAAATGACTTGTGTATATGATCAATTTCGTCATTTTCTTCAACTTCACATTGAGAGTGAAAACAATCTAACTTCAAATTGATAGGTATACACAAGTTACAAATATTGTCCCAAAGACCAAAGTAGCAAAGTTCAAAACACTAGACCAAAAACTAACCAAAACACAATTCTCCGTTGTAATTTCCATGACATTGGATAATGGTGAATAATTTACTTTATAAACTAGGATAGTAATGAAGGTAAAAATATCTAAGGAGTTACTGCATGGGGTAAAACTGTAAAAGTAAAAATTGGACTAGTGCATTATTCGAGTAAACCATATACGTACTGAGGAAATCTATGATGAGTCGGCCATCAGAAAACCTCCCAGCTGATGAGGACGAAGCATTGAAGTAAAGGTCTCCATAAGGCTGAGGAAGCCGGAAACCGAGACCGGCGGTGAGGCCGCCCGTGTCGGAGTTTGAATCACCAAAGTTGAAAACGGCGGGATAATTAAGTGAGTATGCAAGAGGTAAAAAAACGAAGAAGAGTAAGGTTAAAATTTGAAGAGTATTGAAATTCTTGGTAGCCATGGATGAAAGTGTGTGCGCCTTAGAGACAGACCAATGAGGTTTGTTGTTGTCGAACGAAAACTGAACGAAGCAGTGGCTGGCGGTGGTTCATTTGAATCGTTAAATGTCCAAAAGACAGATATACATATGCTGCTTCTTATGCAGCCGGCCGAGTTATATTTGGGACAAATTCATGGGGCACGTGAATCTACAGTTTAAGCTGCACGTGACAACATTGTGTCCTTTACTTCTTTTTACCTTTTGTGGAGGTGAATTTATGGGACATTTTGTGGATTTTTCATGTAATAATAGTTCAGTGAAATTAGGTACTTGAAGCTGGTTGACTGTTGACTAATTCAAAACAAAAACAGTTTTTTATTCAATGATATTGTATCCATTAAATGGGAAATTTATCTATGACATAAAATTTCACCATATATGTATTTAAATTTTACATTAAAATTATAATTCATATGTTAAAAATTCATAGTGAGAACATATCACATGTGAGGCTCATGATCATTTTGGACAAAAAATTAGGGGAGGATGACACATTTTAAATTTTCTTCAATTCAACAGTACGGGTCCAAAGATTGAAACTAAAGTTCTGAGGAATCAAGTTGCATAACGATGCTAGACCCGGAGTGCTCAATAATTTGAATTAGGCAAAAAATAATAATATTACATACAGTTTTTAGCGACGAACCATTCGTTGTTACAAGTAACCCCATATATTATTTTTTTAAATTATTTTTTTCTATCTAATTTAAGAAGATCCTAATGGTTCTATCTTTATGCTTGATTCCTATAAATGAACTTAGAATGTACATGTGGTTACAAAATTTGGTATTGGAGTTTTTTTTTTTGGTGGAGGTTGTCAATTGGAACAAAAATCTCTTACTATAACACACGAAATTCTGGGAGGATGACACTTTTTAAATTTTTATCAATTCAACAGTATGGGTCCAAAGTTTACAATTAAAGTTCCGAGGAATCAATCAAGTTGCATAACGCTGCTATACTTGGAGTGCTCAATAATTCGAATTAGGAAAAAAAAAATATAAGAAACAACTTGTAGCGACGAATAGTTCGTCGCTAAAAGTAACATCATATATTAGTTTTTTAATTAATTTTTTTTATTTCTAATTTAAGAAGATATTAATGGTTTTTTCTTTATGCTTGATTGCTATAAATGAACTTAGAATGCATATGTTGTGGTTAAATTTGATATTGGAGTTTTTATTTTTTGGTGTAGGTTGTCAATTGAAACAAAAATCTCTTGCTATAACACACGAAATTCGGGGAGGATGACATTTTTTAAATTTTCATCAATTCAACAGTACGGGTGCTAAGATTGAAATTAACATTTCGAATAATTAAGTTGCATAGCACTACTAGAGCCGGAGTGCTTAATAATTTGAATTAGGAAAAAAAATAAAAAAATAAAAACAACTTGTAGCGACAAACCATTCGATGCTAGAAGTAACACCATATATTTTTTAAAAATTATTATTTTTATTTCTAATTTTTGAAGGTTATAATGGTTCTCTCTTTATGCTTAATTCTTATAAATGAACTTACAATGTACACGTGGTTGCAAAATTTGGTATTGGAGTTTTTATTTTTTGGTGGAGGTTGTCAATTGGAACAAAAATCCCTCACTATAGAACACGAAATTCTAGGAGGATGACACTTTTTAATTTTTTATCAATTCAACAGTACGGGTCCAAAGATTACAATTAATGTTTTGAGGAATCAATCAAGTTGCATAATGCTGCTATACTTGGAGTGCTCAATAATTTGAATTAGGAAAAAAAATTATAAAAAGAAAATATAAAAAACAACTTTTAGCGACGAAATATTCGTCGCTACAAGTAACACCATATATTATTTTTTTAAATTAATTTTTTTATTTCTAATTTAAGAAGATATTAATGGTTTTTTCTTTATGCTTGATTCCTATAAATGAACTTAGAATGCATACGTTGTGGTTAAATTTGATATTGGAGTTTTTATTTTTTGGTGTAGGTTTTAAATTGAAACAAAAATCCCTTGCTATAACACACGAAATTCGAGGAGGATGACACTTTTTAAATTTTCATCAATTCAACAGTACGGGTGCTAAGATTGAAATTAATATTTCGAAGAATCAAGTTGCATAACACTGCCAGAGCCGGAGTGCTTAATAATTTGAATTAGGAAAAAAAATAAGAAACAAATTTTAGCGACGAATTGTTCGTCGCTAGAAGTAACACATATATATTTTTTAAATTATTATTTTTATTTCTAATTTTTGAAGATTCTAATGGTTCTCTCTTTATGCTTGATTCCTATAAATGAACTTAGAATGCACACGTGGTGGCAAAATATGGTATTGAAGTTTTTATTTTTTGGTGGAGGTTGTTAATTGGAACAAAAATCTTTTACTATAGCACACGAAATTAGGGGAGGATGACACTTTTTAAATTTTCGTCAATTCAATACTACGGGTCCAAAGATTGAAACTAAAGTTCCAAGAAATCAAGTTGAATAACGGTGTTATACCCGGAGTGCTCAATAATTCGAATTACGTAAAAAAAATTACATAAAAAATAAATAAAAAACAGTTTATAGCGACGAAGTGTTCGTCACTACAAGTAACACCATATATTATTTTTTTATTAATTCTTTTTTCTTTCTTAGTTTAGAAAATCCTAATGGTTCTGTTTTTATGCTTGATTCTTATAAATGAATTAGAATACACACCTGGAGACCAAATTTGGTAAAGGAGTTTTTATTTTTAGGAGGAGGTTGTCAATTGGTTTAAAAATCCCTTACTATAGCACACAAAATTCGGGGAAGATATCACTTTTTAAATTTTCGTCAATTCAACAGTACGGATTCTAAGATTGAAATTAACTATCTGTGGAATCAAGTTGTATAACATTGCTAGCCCAAAGTGTTCAATTATTCGAATTCGGCAAAAAAAATATGAAACAGCTCTTAGTGTCAAACTGTTCGTTGCTACAAGTAACACCATATCTATGTATATATATTTTAAATTATTTTTTTTCTTTTTAATTTAAGAAAATCATAATGGTTCTCTTTTTATAAATGAACGCAGAATACACATGTGGAGATCAAATTTTGTATTGGATTTTTTATTTTTTGGTCGAGGTTGTCAATTGAAACAAAAATCCATTACTACAACCCACGAAATTCAAGGAGGATGACACTTTTTAAATTTTTATCAATTCAATAGTCCGGGTGCTAAGACTAAAATTAAAGTTCCGAGTAATCAAGTTGAATAACATTGTTAGACCCGGAGTTCTCAATAATTCGAATTAGGCAAAATATATATATATATATATATATATATATATATATATATATGTATATAAAACAGTTTGTAGCGACGAATAGTTCGTCGCTACGTACTTGTTGAAAAAAAATAATATTGAAAAATAAATAAAATTCAATAGGTCTTGCATAGAAGTCACATGCGAGACGTTTTGCTATTAACGTACCACTTTTGGTATGTAGTAATCTATTTTTCAAGATAGTGTTCCAGCAAGAAGAAAAAAAATAAAAGAGAGAATTATGTGGAGATAATCTTCGTCAGTTGATAAGGCCAAAGTTTCTCCATGCCGTACGGTTCTTGGAAAATAAGTCTCCTGCTTGTTCATTTTGAATTAAACTCAAGAACCCACAGGGGGGGACTCAAATTCATCATCAGCTAGCACACCTTATAAAGGGGGCAGAGGCACAAAGAGCAGAGGAAGACGGAGGGAGAAAAGACACAACAGACGGAGAAAGAGAAGGCAAGAGTCAGAGCCTCGTTATAACAAGTCAGAAGCAAATTCAAGAAAGAAGGAGGTGAAAATCTTCTTCATCAACCTAGAGCTTCTCTCTTTTTCTTTCTTATGCAGGTCTGTTTTACGATGGAGGCCATGGAAGTCCCTGACTTGTTGCAGCAGCCACATGAAGGTGTTTCTCTTTCAATAAACGGCAAATCTCGGATCTAATCTCGCCACGGTTTTGAAGGACCTCGTCCTAGTCAGATGCGCTTGGTGACTGGTTACGTGATGATCTGGCTACGGCCCTTGTTACGTGATGATCTGGCTACGGCCCTTGTTACTTGATGATCTGGCTACGGCCCTTGCTACGTGATGATCTGGCTACGGCCCTTGTTACTTGATGATCTGGCTACGGCCCTTGTTACGCGATGATCTGGCTACGGCCCTCGTTACGTGATGATCCTGGCTACGGCCTTCGTTACATAATGATCTGGTTACTGCACCTTATCGTTGCAAAAGAAAAAGCCTACAAGGCTACAACACACCTCCTGCCTACAAGTCCCTCTTTGTCACGGTGCTGCCAACAAGTTTGTCACGGTTTCCTGTTACCTGCCAAACCTGCAGCAAGTTCTCTGTCTTGGTACCAAAGCACAGGTCACGTAACAGGGCTGTTATGCTCAGTTCCCGTCCTTTTGGTAGCAGAAGTTTGTTTCACCAACAAGAAGATTCAAATCCAACAAACATATGTCCCGGATCCTTCAAGTTGGAGACTAAGGCAAACCGAGCAGGCTTCAAGCTAAAACAAAAAGAGAAAGCTCAAAGGCTCTGCCCAAAACCAACGGCACCAGAGCCTCATCCTTGAAGTAAAGTTTCGGTTCTGTGACACTATAATCAAGCTTCTTTTGTTTGTACCTGCACGACAAGAGGACCTTTCAAAATCAAATATGATCCAGGATATTGCAGCAACATCCTCAAGCCATAATTAAATTCAACCTTGAAACAAGAAAAATTGCTTCCCATGCTCGTGTTCTTTTGATCGAGAAGGTGACAACAAATATGAAGAGTTTTCTTCTAGTTTGTGATCTAATGAAAGAAAGCAAACTGCAAAGTCTCAAACCTTTAATTAAGAGGTCACGTTAATGAAAAAGAAAAGTCCAAAGTTCAAGAAGCCCTGAAAATATGTGGTGAAGCTTTTGGCTTTAAACGGTGGTGGTATAAATAGGCTTAATCAACAAGCCCTTTGTATAATTAACAAGCCAAGCTTTCAAAGAAGTATGGGAGGCCACGTTATGGTGATTTGCTGCACACAAGACAAGCAAGTTTGTCTTGAAAATAAGAGGTTTGAAGCGGTGGTCAAACCTTAAAAGAACAATGGGAACAAAGGGCTTTGACATGGGTTCTCTTCCCAAAATTACACTTGCAAGAAAAACAAAGTCACAAAGACTATGAAGCGGTGGAGATGGTGGCTAAATTAATTGTGCGAGTCAACAACAAATATAAGCAAAGCCGTGGCTGAAAACGCTTTGGGGCTGAGCCAACACGGAACGCAAGAAAATGACGAACTGGGTCTCTATCAAGACTTGGACATCCAATACTCAAAAGTTTGTTTTTGGACCCAAGGCGGAAGGTCAAGCCCAATCTAAGGCCCAATCGTAAAGCTCAACACGTCGGGTGCCCAAATCAAATTATCAGGTCCAATTCAAGTCTCAAGGCCCAATTATAGAGCTCGACATGACGAATGCCCAAATCAAATTACCGGACCCGTTTCAAGTCTAAAGGCCCACTTTAAATTTTGGGCTCAAGCCCAATTTAAAAGCTCGGCACGAGCGATGCTATAAAACTGCTCGTTTGACAGTTTGAAATCTGTGACAAAATTCTATGTGGTAGAAAACCAAACAAAAATCCAAAATCAAAGAACTACGGTTGGTTTGATCCCACAACGAGTACGTAGGCAATCTAGCGACCCACTAGATGCAACCGCAACTTCAAATCGAATCCCTGACTCCACCAGTCAAATTCAACCAATCCCAATTTGAATCCCTGACTCCACTAGTTAAATTCATCCAAATACAAAATCAAACACTTTCTAAAATCACCCCAAATCAAATTCAAGGGGCTTAAACCCACACAAAAATCCTAAACACAAATCCAAAATAAATGGGTCATTTACCCATTTAATTTCCAAATGCCTGGAACTACATGTGGTTTGATCCCGCAAGGGTATGTAGGCAATCTAGACATAAATAATCTAGATACAACCGCATCCTAAACACTATTTCTATCTCAAATATCCAAGCCTCCAATAGGTCATTCACTCATTGGAATTCTTGAACTACGAGTGGCTTGATCCCTTCCAGGGTACGTAGGCAACCTGTCAAATACTCCAGGTGCAGCCGCAAAAACAAACAAACACATCTCCCAATTGGTTTCTTTATAAATGGAATCAAAAGGTGTTCCCTTGTAACAAGGGATTGTAATTAAGAGACACATTCTGTCTTGAATGGGTCGAACCCGAAATAATAAAAACTTTATTCTTTTAAATGAATATGAGTGAAATTATGTTGGGTAACATTTTCGCTCACTATGTGCAATTTTTTACGCAACAGTACTACACTATATATCATTTTATAAATTAATTTTTTTTCTCTCTAATTTCAAAAGATCTTAATGGATCTCTCTTTATCCTTGATTCTTATGAATCAACTTAGAATACACATGTGGAGACCGAATTTGGTATTGGAGTTTCTAATTTTTTAGTGGAGGTTGTCAATTGGGACAAAAATCTTTTACTATAGCGGCACACGAAATTCGGGGAAGATGATATTATTTAAATTTGTGTCAATTCAACAGTACGGGTGCTGAGATTGAAATTAAAGATCCGAGGAATCAAGTTGCATAACACTGCTAGACCCGGAGTGCACAGTAATTCGAATTAGGCAAAAAAATACAAAAAAGAAAGAAACATCTGGTAATGATCAAACTTAGAATACACACGTGTAGACCAAATTTGGTATTGGAGTTTTTTTTTTTTTGAAGGTTGTCAATAGCACACGAAATTCAGGGAGGATGACGCTTTTTAAATTTTTGTCAAATTAACAGTATGAGACAACTTGTAATGATGCTAGACCCTGAGTGCTCAAAATTAAAATTAGGCAATATATATATAAACGAAACAACTTGTAATGATGAAACATTCGTCGGTACAAGTAACATCATATATTATTACTTTTTAATTGTTTTTTCTCTATAATTTTAGAAGATCCTAATTGTTCCCTTTTTATGCTTGATTCTTATAATTAAATGAACTTAGGATACACATGTGGAGGCCAAATTTGGTATTGAAGTTTTCATGTTTTAGTGGAAGTTATCAATTGGAACAATAATCCCTTACTATGGCACACCAAATTTGGGAGGGATGACCCTTTTTAAATTTTTGTCAATTCAACAGTATAGGTTCTAAGATTGAAATTAAAGTTCTGAGGAATCAAGTTGCATAACGTTGATAAACCCGGAGTGCTCAATTTTTCGAATTAGGCAAAAAAAATAAAAAATAAAAAAAGAAACAGGTTGTAGTGATGAATGTTTCGTCGCTACAAATAACACCATATAAATATTTTTTTAAATTAATTTTTTTTCTTTATAATTTTAGAAGATCTCAATAGTTCTCCCTTTATACTTGATTCTTATAAGAGAAATTCTATTATGACCTCCAAATTTGCTCACCTGACCTCTTATACTCTTTGCACCTCCTTTTTGCTTTTAAAATACAAGATTTGCTTACTAAACCTCTTCTAAATTCCTAAAATAACCATGATGATATAATTCACATTAAATATACAAAATTACTACTATAATTCTAAATTTACTCACCACACATCCATTAATTAATTTCTAATCAACAAGAAAATATTTTAGCATGAACTATTCTTTGTTTTTTTTTAATCTTTTTTTAACTATTTTTTTCTCTTTTAGTTGTGCAATAAAAAAAATAATCATTTATTTTTACTGTTTATTTTTTTCATCTATTTTTTGTACCTCATGATTAAATATTTTATATATTTTTTTAATTGCTATTTTTTTTTGCAAATATAATGGATAGACTTAGATTTAGGTCATAGTAGAATTTTTTTTGTTCTCTATCACCGATATGCGTTCAACAAATGATACAAATTTTTATGTCACATGATCTATCATAGTTTTAATTTTTATTAAATATATATAAATGTTTTAATGAGTATGTAGTGAAATTGAAAAATAAAAATAGATAAGGAAAATAATAAAGAATGCAATCTAATATTATTGAATTGGAAACTCTAGAGAAAATAAACATGATATCTTTTTGGTATAATTATTATCCTTAATAGTCATTTTATAGGAGGTTATAAATGTCATTTAATAATTCATAATGGAGTGAGGTCAAGTGAGCAAATTTGGAGGTCTCAATAGAAACACTCTTCTTATAAATAAACTTAGGATAAACACATGGAGGCCAAATTTGGTATTAGAGTTTTTATTTTTTTGGTGGAGGTTGTTAATTGAAACAAAAATCTCTTACTATAGCACACAAAAAATGGAGAAGATGATACTTTTTAAATTTTAGTCAGATCAACAGTATTGGTACTAAGGTTGAAATTAAAGTTGCGAGAAATCAAGTTGCATAACGCTGCTAGACCCAGAGTGCTTGATTATTCGAATTAGGCAAAGAAAAGTGAAAAAAAAAAAAAAAACTTTGTAGCGACAAATGTTTCATCGCTACGAGTAACACCATATAGATTTTTTTTGAAATTAATTTTTTTTTCTTTCTAATTTGAAAAGATCCTAATGGTTCTCTCTTATGCTTAATTATTACAAATGAACTTAGAATACATACGTGGGGACCAAATTTGGTATTGAATTTTTTATTTTTTGGTGAAGGTTGTATAGCATTACTGTTACACAGCTCAAGTAACATGGTTATTAACAAACCACAATGGAGCATCAGAACTTGAGATTCAGAAGGAAAGGCATTTGGTCTGAAAAAGGTGGATCAGAGTATATTCCAGTGAGTATTTTTGATGAGACGAACTGATTTGCAGCCTCTGTGTAATGAATTCCATCCCAACTTACATACTCACTACTGTCGCTGCACCCTTTGGCTGTGACAGAGCTCCCATTCAAGACCTTTGTTTGTCCACAGCTAATCTGACTGTCATAGTTCAAGGGTGGACCTCCATACCCACAGCAAGCCATTATAGGTTGTTCAAATCCTGCATATCAAATTCAAATTCAAATTCACACAAAATCAAGAATTGCAAAATTGTTAATGTCGATCAAACTAATAAGTTACACCGAAATGGACTAACCGTTTTTCGAATAGTTTGCAATGAGGTTAGATTTTATAGAGAAGATATCAACATATGTGACATTTGCATCAGTATATTGGCCTTGCAACTTTTTACTGAGAGCATGAAGCTGCAGATTGAAAGTTCTAGCAGCTTGGTTGTGCGCGCTAACACATCCTTGCTCATCGAGCTTTGATGGGTCCGTTCCGAATTTGGCAACATTCTGAGTCAAGCACCCCACAGGACCTGTGTTGTGTATCCAAAAGTTCCTAGCCCCTTGATCATATAGCCTCTGAAAAAGGAAAAAAAATACCCACATTGTATAAAGCAAGCAAACAAAGGTTTCTTTCTTAATTTAGTGTCACTGGACTGACCTTTATTCCTGTTTCAAATTCTGCCAGAATTGTTGGGATTGAAGCAAGGATCTGATCCAATGTCTTAGAGTAAAATGCACCAGCAATATCATTTTGGCCTATATCAAACATGTAAAGCCCCTTCCGAAAAAAATCTTCTGTGGGCAGATACTTGTCAAATTTCTTACCTAAGAAAGAGAATATAGTTAGATGACTGTCCCAATTACTTTCATATCTTTCCTTCAGTTAAAGCTTCAAGTATTAACAAGATGGTACCTTTAGCTAGCAATTCAAGAACCCTGGCTTTGAATCTAAGAAACTGAGAGACTTGAACCCCAAATGAAAATGGGCAGACAGATGTTGGAGAAGCTGGAAGAACAGTAGCCCCTGCAGCAGCAAAGTTGCACCCTTTTCGAAAACTCGGCATTCCAACTGAATCCAAATAGGCATTTAGAAATGGCAGGTCCATTGCATCCACTGCAGCATTTATACGAACACATGATAAGCAACAAAACAGACCATAATTTAAAAACCAGGGGAAACGAAAGTGTTTGAATTACTGAGAAAATCCACGATGAGGCGGCCATCACAGTATCTGCCAAATGGGGTTTTGAAGTAGGACTGTCCATTAGGAGGGGCAAGGGTCTCAATGCCGGCAGAGACAAGGTTTCCGGTGTCGGAATTCGAGTCACCGAAGTTGAAGACAGTTGGGTAGTTGAAGTGAATGGAATTGGCAAGAGGTAATATGCAGAATATGGAAATCAAGGTGAGGATTTGGAGAATGCAGGGTTTGGTAGCCATGGCAAATAATGCAAGAGAGGATCTTGTTATTAGGTATGTGTATTTCAGTACATATATGCAAATCTACCAGCAAGATGTATACGTTGGGAAACCTTTAATGATAAGTTTTTGTTTGGTGAGCTGTGGGGCTCATGTGCTCTGTAAGTTGTTGGTTTGCTTTCATATTTGGAAACGCCAAAGACAAAAGTATATTTTATCCTTGGTCTTCTACAACGATATATCGGCATCAGGGCAATCAGGCTTGTTTTAGAGTAGACGTTGGTGTTTTGCAAAGTTTTCAGATCTTTGGCTTCAATGAAGTCATTGGATGATTGAAATCGTTCGTTATTTAAGTTTACTTATAAGAAACAAAAAATAATCTTTACAAAACAACTTAAAAAATAAATGGTTTCGATCATTGAACTACATTGCATGATGATTAAAAAAATAATAGAATTTATAATTTCTTCCTTTTGCGAATGTCAAATGTAGATCCACCCTAGACATGCTTGTCACACTATCCTTTGTGCATGCATACTTTGAGTGCAATGAATATTGCACATATCTAAATGTGCACAATTGAAATCATGCCTAAATGTACTTGGTGAACATGACATGCCTAAATGGGGTATGGGGAAAAGTAAGAACATTAATTACTAGTGCATAATGTACATTTGAGTAATGGTTAGAAATTTACTTAGAAAGTCTACGATGAGACGACCATCACAAAATCTCCCTGTGGACGAAGTTTTGAGGTAACTCTGTCCATATGGAAGTGGGAGCTCGAAACCAAGGCCAGCAGTAAGTTCACCTGTATCAGAGTTTGAATCACCAAAGTTGAAAACCGCAGGATAGTTGAACTGAATTGACTTTGAATTAGGTAAGAATATGGAAAGTAAGGTGACAATATGGAGAATAGTATTGGAACTTTTGGTAGCCATGGGTCGATGAAAGCTTTGCTACAGTCTTATTGAAGTTGAAGTATTCAGTATAATAAAAGTTTAGGGCACACAGAAGTATATATAACCGTGAACAATACGGGAAATAACTAAACTGACCCTATACCAGAAAACTGTACAAGTACCAACCGTATACGGGAGACCATGGAGCCTAGGTTGGAAGTATTTGTGTGAACAGTGAAAGTTTGCTTTTCTTACCAAAGAAAAATATATTAGTTTGCTTTGAATTCTGGAAAGGCTGAATGAAGCCAAAAGGCAAAGTTTATGTGTTCAATGTCAATTACTGTCTTACCCTCCAATGATTTACTAATCACTACACTCGATGCCCAAGTTTAGCAAAGTAGATTACGTACAACTACAAACCCAACAAACACAGCCATATATGTTAGCTATGAGCGTATGAGTCCCAATGAGCCAGCGTTTAACATCCAGATGTTAGAACATAAACTCTAAGGGCATTTTCGGAATAGAGAAAAGTAATGGGGATCTTAAAAGCAAGAAGTACATGAAGCACCCTAGAGCAGCTGAGCAAGCAAGGACTATGAATATTCCTTGCAAGCTAACATGTTAGCAAAACCTGAACAAGAAGTTACAGAACAGTAGGAACCTCAAATAAGGAGGAATTCGAGTTCTGGTAGAAGTCGGATTATAGTCTTCATTTCAGCAACTTGATGGAGGAGAGTGGCCAGAACCAGGGCACAAAGGAACTGAGAGTGTCTGAAAGTCTATGCAGAACGCTTGAAGTATGACCTCCAGCTTCTTTGCGTTGTGTGTCGGATCTTTCACCAGCTGCCAGTCTGTCCTTCAGAGTCTTATTCTCATTCTCGAGCTGTAACAGCATAAAATGGCAATATAATTTGTTTGAAAACAAATAGACAAAGGTGTTTACACTTCGAATAGCTATTAAAATGGACCGCATTCAATAGACAACTACTTGTGCTAGAACAATATGTATCGGTAAATTTCAACTCATACATACCTCCTCTACAGTGGATACAAGCTCTTCCACCATTTGCTGCAATGAGATAATCGTCTGTGAAGTGACATCCTCAAATGCCGAATCCAAATCTTCAGGTGAACAAGGATCATAGAGAATTCCACTCAATCTGAACAACTCCTCAAGTAACATCACATCTTCAACATCAAATCTCTCCCTCAACTATATACATCATGGAGGTTGGGTTAGAACTTAGCTAAAATGATTTCAGAAAGGTCGAATCGAACATTTTACCTGGTCCAGAATTCTCTCACACGCCTCATTTTTACTAGGAGAGGGAGATCCATCCTTTTTAGCACATTTATCTTCATTGAACTTGGCATGCGGTGACATCTTTATATGCTTTGCCCTGCCAAAATGTCAAAGCCAAAATGGAATTAAAAATAAAAATCAACTCAAGAAAAGTTCTAAGTCCTAATGAGTAAAGAACTGAAAATGGATAAACTGATGCTGAAATTATTATCTCATGCAATGCCTTTTTACTCTAGTGAAAATATTGAAGAGAATCAATGTGTTAGTGCTCAATCAAGCATATCTTATTCCCCATCAACACCGTTATATTGAATAAACAATACATAGAATTATGGGATATTGAGTAATGTACCTCATTCCAAAGCGAAGAGTGGACAGACTCTCCAATGCATTTGAAGGGCTTGGTGAGCAACAACACAACAACGCAGTACGGGAGTTCCCTCCCTGTAATATGAAGAGAAGTAGATCTTTAATACAGATTGATAATACGTTGAAAAGAAAGATTAAAGAGAGGAAAAACTAACCAGTGCATCTTGTAAAAGCCGAGTGAGTTTGGAATCACGAAATGGAATATGGTTTGCTTTGCCTGGTAAACCACATGTGAGAGCATTTATCACATTTCCAAGGGCTGAGAGGGATTTGTTGATGGTTTTGGCTTCTTCAAGAACTTTTCCCTCAGCTCCAGTTTTCTCTGCTTTCTCAGAACCAGCCAAGTCAACCAGAATTAATTTGCCAATTTTCCACCTGTCCACAGATTCAGAATGTTCAAGCTTCGTACATTAAAAATTTGAAACCGATATTCAAATATGAACTCTTTTACCTGTCATCTTTCTTTAATTCTTGCTGAACTGTGAATATGTAAATACAATGACTCCTGCTGCTGGACATGTTCATCTCTGTACAGTTGTTAAGGTTCAAACACAGTGAAAGAAAGTGAACAATAGTCCCAGCCAAAAGAATGCAGTCATGTCATTATACTGTGAAATTAAGAAATAACCAGAACTGGATGTGTTGTTAGAGAAAAGAAAATAAGGATACGGGTCTCTCCAACAGTTCTGTTAGCTATCCCACTCTGGATGTTATACATCAGAATTAGAATGTAAACACAAACCATACATTGACACAGAATTTGAAGTAAACTTATCTTACAGATAGGGTCTGCAATGCTTCTGCGGGATCTACTACAGACATCTGGGAAAGAAAACATAAAAGACTTTTTCTTAGTGCGACAGAAAATTACGACATGTATTGTAGACTCAACATCTAAATCATACATAATCTAAACCCAAGTTGTAGCCATCCGAGTTTTCTTAGTCTCGAAAACAAAGATTTCGAAAATAGGGGGATTTTAACATGCAAAAATTTCAAATTTTGAAACACGACCAGGATGATTCAATTTACTTTCACCTATAGAACAAATCCTGTCACCAAAGACTAATATCTACGATGGACATGTGAAACAAGACAAGCATCAGAAGAGCTCTTGTGTGTGCACATGTAAATGCACCTAGTGAAGATGGGGTATTCGAGCCAATGGAATAATTGACAGCATAAATTAACAGCTTGTCTAGGCATATAATGTAGACTATAATCATGACAGCCAATGTGGAAAAGATACTAGAAATAATTTCAAAAGATAAGCAAACCTCTGTCACTCCATTTAACACTATCCCCTGAGCTTTACTCTCCTTAATCTGTATGTTATCTTTTGACAAGTCAAAAAGGTCCCTGTATAAGAAGTACAGTTAACACTAGTTTCATCATATTCAGTCTACTTTGTCTATGTTACAAAGGATAATGTATATTAGTCATCCAGTTCTACATACCTTACTTTTTCCATGTAGATCTCCACCTGTTAGAAAAACAAACAGATAGAGCAAATTAATACATAGAGACGTTGCAACAAATTATAGACTCCAGTGAAAGATAAGTATATCAATACCATTGACAATTTAATTGAGTACTTCATTGTTCCTTCAGAAGATTTAATGCAATCAAACAGTCCATCAACTACTCTCGGAACTAATCCTCTCTTCTGCACATCACGTACCAGTATGCTAGGCCCCTGCAACAAAAATGCAAGCATTTCCATGTGTGAGCTACATTAACTTAACAACTATTAGAAAACAACTTTAGAATATTGTGATTATCAAACCATCACCTCCATACTATACGTCTTCCCAGCTCCAGTCTATCATTAGTCGAACAAAGTTGCAAATTAGAATCAACAAGATAATTCAGGCATGACTAGACAAAAATTTAACACACAGACACACAAATGAGCCACTACTGTAAGGAGGAAAAGCTAGACAACTATGTCTACCTGTCCATAAGTGATGATCGTGCCATTGATGGCATCAACAGCATCTGTATCATGATCACCAACGTAAATAGGATAAAGAGCACATTACAAGAAAATGAGTTGGAAATACATCAATTCAATAAACTAAACTAGAACATTCCCTAGTATTACAAGATTTCCTTCTTAGAAATTAAGCAGAAAATAAACTGCATCCATTAAAATAAGAGCTAACAAGTCCGTTGTTTCTAAGATTTATACCTTTCACAATAGGCAGAGCTAGAAATTCATAGACCTGAGCTTGCTCAGAGTTGTCGTAGAACACCTTATCAAAGGCAAACGTATATTCTTCTTCCTTCTCATCCTACCATAGTAAAATTCGAATTTCTCAAAAAAAAAAAAAAAATCAATTACCAAACACATAAGCAGCGTATTACATGAACTAATCTAAAAATTAGTGTTTAATTAGCGAGCAGAGAAAACCTTGAAGAGGAAAGTTTGGGAGTCCATGCACTGAATGCAGAATGAATTGCTGTGATCTCTTCTCTCTTTGGAGCTCAAAGGCCTGAACCGAACACAAGCTGTGATGCTCGACATTTCTCACGCTAAAACCGAATCGAACCTGCAAAAATTTAAAAGCGAAAAGGAGCGTATCAGAACGAAAAACTCATCCACGATCTGTTTGATTTGACGAGAAATTTAAAGGAAATCGGATTTCTGAGCTGATCGATTGGAATCCGGCTCAGCTTAGAAAGCGAAAATTTGTTCAGAATTGAAACGACGTCGATTCATTTCCAAACAGCAAAGAGATTCAACATCTCAATAGTTCATGATCTTCGAGATCTGTTTGGCTACTGAGAACTGACGGAGAAAATTGAAAATGAAGAAATAATCAAGAGCAGGTTGAGAGAGTACTCTGGGTTTTTCGCGCGAAAAAGAGAAATGAGTCTGCACAATGTTCAAGCCAGTGAGATTTATATGCACGCTCGCATGCGACAAGTCGTTTGGCAGATGACTTGGGTCTATGTTGTAGTGTACCACTAAAGTCAGTAGAGTGGATCGGTGCGACGTCGTTTCACCCAGCCACGGCGGATAAATAGAATTGGGAATGCTAAAAAACCCTAGTAGACTCTAACGGTCAACAGACGACGACCATGGCGGACCAGGAGCTCCAACCTTCATCTCTCCACTTGCTCTCAGCTTTCCTCGCTATGGAGCCCACCGACTCTCTGATAGCCCTGGCCAGGTAACTCACCGGCGCATGTTAGCATAAAGCAGCGCACTTTAAGCATCCATTTGGCAATTGCTGAATCCTTATTGAAGCTATCCGGCGTATTTTAGTCTGGTGGCGCATGCTAGCAGTATATGAATGTTTTTGTGTTTGTGAATTGTGTAGGGAATGCAGTGGTGGGTCGGTTACTGAGAGAGTGCAGAGGTTCATTTGGGACGATTGCATTACCAAATATGTAAATTTCTATCCCCTATTTATGAGTAGTTGAATTACATGCAATTTCTTGTTGGCTATATTTCTATGGATATTTGTATAAATATTCAGCTCTTAAATCAGAAGCACAAATCACGTAGTAGCTGTTTGATATAAAGTTAAAGTTTTTATACATTTGATGGCTAGGTTCGAGATATTACTTTTCTAATTCTCCTGAATTTAAGCAACCGAACCAACTATCTCTTCTGGTCTTTTCTTGATTATAAAGTTTGGTTCAGTTGAATGGTGAATGCAGGCCGGGAAATTACATGCACCTTATCTGAGGAAATTTCTGAAGAAGCTCATTACTGAAGTTGAGTTGAACCATGGTGATGTGATGGATGAGTTATACGATCATTATGCCCATTACATGACTACTTTGAAGGTATAGCTGCTGAACAAGTAATGGTATAATGTTGTTGTCCGGTTAAGTTATTCATTTGTGTTCAATTTGAACTAACAAGCTGCTCTGTTCATTAGGATAACGATTTGGAAAAAGAAAATACAAGGGTCTTCAAGTACATTTCATTCCTTTTTCCTGAAGGTAATAGTTTTGATTCATGTGATGTTAGTCTGTGGAGTTTCTTATTCTTCGTTAACCGATTAGTTACTGACTTGGTGCCTCTAGGTTGTCATGAACTTTCAAGTTGTCCGGAATCAAGGAAACTGATGGTACAGCTGCAATGTTCTCTCAACATGCTTGAAGGAGATACTGGGTATGTTTCACTGTAGATATCTTTTGTCTTCTACTTGATATCTACTAAACCAGATACTTGATGCATTTGTAAAATACAAGTATTTTATAGGATAAAATTAAACAAAAGATTAATGAATCCAGTGGTTTGTAGATGGCCCATTGGTAGTATCTAATAGTATAGTATGACCCCCATCAACCCATATCTCTGCTTTTGATTAAGACCTGTTTATGCATGAATGGGAAATTTCTTAATTTTTATGTGTTACCTGCTTCATAAGGCACACAACAATTTGACAGGCTTTACCAGTTTACATGTTTGATTAATTGTACCAATTCATATTAATCATTTCATTCAGATTTATAAAGTGCATTTCTAGATTAGTCGCATGAAGCATGCTAACTACTTAAACTAGTATGTCTTATTTGATGTAGATGCTCAGTTTGGCCATCAAGTCTTCTTTTGTCAGAGTGCATACTTTCATTTCCAGAATTATTCTCTAATAAGTCGTGCTTTGAGGTATGTTATAATTTCAAGAATTCATCTAATTATGATGGCCTATGTGCATTTTACATTTTTATTTTGTTTACCATGAACTTAAAAATAGGTTGGTTCGGGTGTTGGTTTGGTTGGCATCTGTCTTGCTCATGTGAAAGCATCCAAGGTATGTTATCCACAAAATATTATTGGATTATTTAACACTAATATGCTGAAATTGTTTATATTACTTTACTAAGTAAAAGGTCTAGGAGAGTTTGTGTTCTTTTACCCCAAAGCATGCGATTTACAATGAAGTGATGAAACATGTTTATAGTCAACATTGTTTGGTTCGTTATGAGTGTCGAGGGTGATTAACCATGCCATTTATATTCTTGCGACTTTCAAATACTTGCATGCAGAGACATTTGTATCACTTATTTGACTAAAGCAAATGATGTCAATATTCATATTGTGAATCACTTTGGAAAGCTTTTGTATATGATATAGGTCATATTGAGTGATGGTGACCTGTCAACTTTAGCAAACATGAACCGTAATCTGGAATTGAACCACTTAAGCGTTCAAACTGATATGTCAGAAACTACTGAAGATCCAAATATGGTTAGACTCTGGCAATCATATCACTCTGGTTGTTATAGAAATCAATGACAGTGTATGAGTCTCATGAATTCTAATATGAAAAACTTGACAATTTCAGGTAAAATGCATTCATCTCCCATGGGAATCTGTATCGGAGAGTGAGCTTCAAAACCTCAAAGCAGATATAATGTGAGTCTTTCTTTTGTTAGACTGTAAGAGTCCGGTGTTTAGGCTGCTTGAAGTCCTTCCTTTATTTATTATATTTTTGAGATAATGCTACGAGATGAAGTTAGTTTTGTTATGGAACACTGCAGTTTGTCTAGTTAATTGCTTAGACTTAGCCTAATCAATCTCGAAAGCCATGCTAATTTTCCTATTCCTGATTCAACAGATTGGGTGCAGATGTGATATACGATCCAGTATGCCTCCCACATCTTGTTCGAGTACTTACCCTTCTTCTAAACCAGACAAAACTGTATCCAGAGAAATGCAGTGATAATCATCCGAGCTTTTCATTGGGAAGTAAATGTACTGATGCTAAAGTCAATGGAACTCATGAAGCAAATGCTGGCAATGATGATACATTTGATGATTTTCTAGTCAAAAGAACAGACAAGGGTGCTGCAAATATTGGATTGAAGAAAGGTCCGGTGGCTCTTATTGCTGCTGTCATTCGCAATGTCGACACGTTCAATAAGTTTCTTGCTTTGCTAGACGAGGCTAACCTTTCCATCGAAGACCTAACTGAATCACTTAGGCCATTCAATTTTCTTCCTTACATGCAGTCATACGATCGCAGCACTGTACGACTATTTGCCATCTCATGTAAATAACCTTCTTTGTTTTGCCAATTTCAATTTAACATGTACTTCATTGCTCAACCTAGAGGCACCAAATGTTTTAACCCTTTCCCATTGGTAAAGATTTTTGTTGTATTCCGACCTGTTAAGGAGTATGGGTATTCTTAATACAGTAATTGATGAGCTTTCGCTCCCTTGTGCGAAAAAGTCATATCATGGTTAAAGATTAGTTGACAAAATACCAATATACCATAGTTAAAGTTTCGTGCACGTACTAAAGTCAACCTCCAAAAGACACGTTGGGATTTCTCATTTCCTTGTAAAAAGAAGAGCAGTGGGAATCTTTATCTTATCTGAGAATAACAAAAGCTTTGGTCTGAAAATGGTTGGTGAATTGGCTAAGTCAGCACTGCAGTTAAATACTGTTTACGGCGGTTAGTTTAGTTCTGTAAAGCTCATTTGTACTGACTTGACCAGAGTCACAGCACAGGGAGAGCATTGAGATTGATGCACTGCTGACTCTGCTGTCTTTTTGCTGTGACAAAAACTAGGTAGGCCAAAGACAAATCCATTCATTCAATTATATAGATTTTACTAAGGCATGCACTCAGCTCTGAGTCTCAAATCCCAATTACTCTCTCAAAGTTTGAGAATTCTAATCCAAACCCATTAATCACAATCACCATGGGAGAGCTGAAGAACCAAGGAGAGGTTGAAGTGGAGGCGATTCATTTATGGGCTACCCCAAGATCACTGAGTACCAGCCTCATGTACTCTTTTGCTCAGGTGCCAATCCAATTTCTTTTATATTCAATTCTGGGTACTGTTAGGAAAAATAGCAAAACTTTGAACAAAGATCTTTTTTTTTTTTTTTTTTCTGGGAATGAAAGCTACACATCTTAAAGTCTTGATAACAATGGAGTTTAGAGAAGAGAACGAAAAGAAAAATAGACGTATGAACTCTAACAAGCCTTTGACCAGAGTTTTTGGTTTTGAACTTTTGGTGAAACTTGATGAACTTAATAGTATTCTGGAGTGTTCATCAGTATAATGCATTGTTGGTAGTCAAGCTACTTATTCTTGAAGTTTTGTTAACATTGGTTCAGTAATGCATCTTCTTTTTAATGATGAAGTATTAGCAATTGAGACATTTATTGTTTTGTTTCTGTTTTTAGAGGGATGACATAGAAGTGCTTGATGAACCGCTCTATGCAACTTTCCTTCGGGTGACGGGTTTCGATAGGCCCTACAGGGAGAAAGTACTATCCAAAATGGTATGTCACTGAAAATTTTCAATCTTTACAAGCTTTGCTTGCCGTTGGAAGACTAAATTTACTATGTTGTTTGCTTTTCGGACTATTTGGAATGAACTTTGCTACTATCTAAATTGGTTTTCTTTTCAATATGTTACACTTTGTGTTCATTTTTGTCTTCTAAGTTGTAAACATCACCATTTGCTTTTATCATCTATGCTTCCCTTTGTCCTTATTTCTCACATTCAACGTTTTTGTTGGTTGTCGTAGGAACCCGATGGAAATAAAGTTGTAAATGATATCATTCTTGGTCCAGGAAAAAAGAAGTATCGCTTCTGTAAGGTGATAAGCTATTTTCATTGAGTAAAATACATGTCTGTGTTAACTTAAATGTTGGCTTTCTCCTTTTCAAATCAGGTTTTGAACTTATCTTTTCTCAAGCTGTTAAGTCTAGGAGGGCAAACCATTGGCTAATAAACCTTTAAATAATTGACCAGAAACATGTCACTTGTAGGAGGGTCAATTCTTCTTACACTGTCATGTTCTGAAGATCTGATTAGTTTATAAAGCTGGAAAATGTACTTGAGAAAAATAAATTTCTCAATGATAACATTTCTATCATTATGACAAATAACATTTCTAAGATCTCATTACTTGCATAAAAACACAACGAATTTTCCTGAAATGTGTTGATTTTGACATTTCTAGTTAGGTTTTATAATACTGGCAGTATTTTTTTATAATTTACAGCACATAGCAAAGCAACGTGTGCCGGGCTTACCAATGGATTTAATGAAGAAAGGAAAGCACTTCATTTTGATAAGGAATCCCCTTGATATCTTGGTAAGATATTTTTGAAAACTTTTAGTTGGTCACTTGTCTATGTTCAATAACAGTTTAAAATCTCTGCCATGGTCTGAGCATTTGGACCTGCTTATGCTTGCAATTGTTCGCCAGCATTTACAGCAATGAAGCTAGTGTTTAATTTATTATATAGCTTAGCAATTTTCACCAATATTGGCACGATTAAATCATTCCTTTCCTTTGCACTATTTTGATTTTAGCTCTGTTTAACACATCTGACTTTTACTGACTCCTATTTGATCTCTTGTCAGCCATCCTTTGGAAAGGTTGTGCCTCCATCCCTTGTTGAGTTAGGTTTAGCAGAAGTAGTCTCCATATACAGTGAGCTCTCCGAATTGGGGAGGCCCCCACCTGTCATTGATGCAGCAGAACTTCAAGAAGATCCTGAGGTGTTAAGAGCTTTTTAAATATGCATTTTCATACTTTCATCATTTAGTCTCTTCATGATCTATTTTTGGTTTAAACCCATGTGGAATATAAGAAAATAAACTCTTTCTGTAGCCTTGACATTTGAAACATATTTATCTGAGGCCATGCTTGAAGAAGAATATCATGTTGGCTGACTTGGCTCTAAGTCAAGCATTTCTCTCTTAGAAGTAAACCTTCTTCCTATTAGTAAAAAAAAAAATGAATGTGATCTATGAACTCCAAATTTATATCATGTATATGGTATACCAAAGGAATGTCTTTTTAAATAATTGGTCAATCTCCTATTCACAAACACATTGCCAGGACTATCACTGAAGTCAATTTTTTTTGGTAGATTATTCTGAAGAACATTCTCGATCTTCTATTTTTATTCTCTCACCTCATCTTGTGGGTAATGCAGGGTACATTACGTGGTCTTTGTGAAGACTTGGATATCCCTTTTCAGTCCACAATGCTCAAGTATGCAAAAGCTTTTCAGTATATTCCATTGAAATTGAAAATATTGTAGTGTAGTATTTTTTTTTTTTAGTATGAATGTAGATTTCTTCTAGGTTTTGCGTCAATGTACAAAATGAAAACCAATTTTTATTGTTATGCATTCTAGATCCTGTCTGAGGTTGGTTTTGCAAAATCATCTTCGCCATTCTTCCATAATTTGGAATAGATTTTCTATTTAATCACGAGTCCATGCCTAATGCAAGTTTCTCTTGGCCTTGCTCATTGCCATATGCCCATATATGTGATTTGAAGTACCAATTTTTTTTTTTTTCTGAAATGAAATGTGAAGTACCAAGTTTTGATGGTTGGTGTTATTCCTTGCATATTCAATAAGTGGTTGTAATATGACTGCTCTCTTCTCAAGGAGTTGTCTATAACTAGTCTTCTTTCACCGAGAATTTCTGTTTTGGGCAATGAAAGTTATGCTTCAAAACATGCATATTATTTTGATGTCATAAATTGCTCTTCTCCAGCATTATGTCTGACAAGTTTCCTATGTTAAAACATTTAGATGGGAGGCTGGCCCAAAACCAATGGACGGAATTTGGGCTCCATGGTGGTATGAAAGTGTGCATAAATCAACATGCTTTCAGCCAGCAAAAAAATATCCTACGGTATGTCGTTTCTGCATTTCATTATGTTAGGTTTATCATATGTTCAAATTATGAGAATTGTATATTTAATCAAAGAATTAGTCATTTTTTCCACAAATAATCTTCACTGAAGAGCATTTGGATAGGTCAACTGTAATTATGAAATGATAGAACGTTGTGTATGCTTATGCTCTTATGTGTATATTTCAGCCATTTCCTTTTCCTCTGTATGATGTACTTGAGCAAAGTCTACCCTTCTACAACTTCCTTAGGCGCCATGTGAGGCAGACATCATGCCTCCTCAAGTCTGGTTTGCCTCAACCCGAACTTCCAGTTCCAGAAAATGAGAAGCTACTTGCATGGGTTGGTGATGAGATTGTACCGCGGGAGAATGCAAAGGTACTTGTACATTGGACACTTGATGATCTCCAGCGAGATAAGCATCCCTTCATTCGTTTGTATAATGTTAAAAGTGTTTGAAGATATTTACTTTCTATGCTGTAACTTCTGTCTAAGGTTTCTGTGTTCGACTCGGTTGTCCAAGGTGGTGATTCAGTTTGGGAGGGACTTCGAGTTTACCAGGGGAAGATATTTAAGCTTGAAGAGCATTTGGATAGGTCAGTGAAGAAGTTGTACAAAAACGTATGATTTAGCCTTTTATTCTCCACTATTACTAAGATTTCTCTGAACTATTTCTAGAAATCCAGGAAAAGTATATTTTCTCCTTTTACAATTGATATTTTTTTTTCTTTTATTAATAGTCCTAACGAACAATATTTTGATATCAATAGGTTATTTGACTCAGCAAAGGCTTTGGCATTCAACAACGTTCCTACTCGTGAAGAGGTGAGAGTTGCCCAATCAATACATGTATTGAGTCTTATATGGAGAGACCTATCTTCAATGACTTTTGCTAGTTTAGGAAGGAGTTGTCAGCTCATCCTGGTACCATATTTCATGATTGCAGGTTAAAGAAGCCATATTCAGAACTCTTATTCGGAATGGAATGTTTGACAATTCACACATCCGACTAAGTTTAACGCGTGGCAAAAAGGTGCATTGTTTCTGGCCCCCATATCAGCTATTTACGGAGACTTGTTATTTTTTACATTGTTTGTGGTTGTGTTATTTATCATTTATCACCATAAGGCAGAATACAGAAATAGTATATGTGAACCATGACATAGACTGTTATATTATTTCATCTCTTTGTAGAGTTGGTGTATTTTTTCCTTGATTAAAATTCCTTACACTAAATGGTACCTTGTAAGACCCCATCAAATATATCAGAAGGGTTCAACACATGAGTGGGCTCTTCAGTAGAGACTTAAATGCTTTTTAGCTTATCTTTTGATGATCTTAAGCGTGATGGATATTAAGACTATATCAACTTCCACTCTAAAAGTTTTCTACATCCTTCCTTTTATGTTGTGTGGCTTTATTATTGTGATGTGATTGTTAATCAATTGAGTGGTAACATGCATTCAAGGAATTCGGAATTCCTAGTGTTTCTGCTGTAGTTGCTTGGTATTGAATTAAGCCAAGTCTTAGATTGCACTTTCTTTTTTATGTAGTTTTCTGGTGCATTTTTTTTTTTGGCAAAGTCTATACATCTACTGATTTTGTTCGTTGTCGTTTTTTTCAGGTTACTTCTGGCATGAGCCCAGCATTCAATCTTTATGGATGCACCTTAATTGGTATTATAAATTCTTAATCTTCTTTCACTTTTGATACTCTATGCTGTCTACTTACAAGCACTTGGTTTGCTGACTGTTGGCTGCTCATTGAAACTGTGGAAATCAAGTACCCAACTATTGTCCTAATCCTAAGCCAATAAAAAAACAAAAGAAATCTGGGCCATACTGCACCAACTCTTTTATTGAATGCATAGTGCACTGGTAAACCATTGTTTTATTTCTTATGCTATACTCTGTTTCTTCTAATCATGCAGTACTTGCTGAATGGAAACCCCCGGTTTATGACAATACAAGGGGTATAACTCTTGTTACAGCTACCACACGTCGTAATTCACCAAATGTAATGTTCTCATTTTCTTCTGCTCTCTTTTGACTATTATTTCTTTGCATATATATACTGGAATAGTGAAGGCATAAACAAACCCTAGTTTCATAGTACCAGTAGAGAGGGTTTAGGTTACTTCATAGTACCAAAATGCTTTATCTGAATGATGTTTTCTCCAATTTCAGCTAATTGACTTTCTTTTCTTCTGTTGTTTGTTCCAGAATTTGGATTCAAAGATTCACCACAATAACCTTCTCAACAATATACTTGCAAAGGTTTGTTCTATTGACATGATTCATTTTTATTCATCAGATAACAGACTTTATGATAAGAACAGTCCTTGTTCTCAGATAGACAGATACCATGCACTTAATCTTTTTTCAGTTACTGACGAGTTAATCTTAGTCTTAGGAAATTGGATGTTTTCTTTTTTCAATTTCCTTTGCTGAAAACCGAACCCTTTAACCATCCCAATTTATGTGATCTGTCCCTTACACATGTTCAAGTTATTGAATTAAGCTAGTGCCACGCCCCATGTATTTGATCTTGCAGAACTTTTACTACATTACTAAGTCATCTTGAATAGTGCAGATTGAAGGCAACAATGCAAACGCTGATGATGCAATCATGCTTGACAAGGATGGTTATGTATCTGAAACAAATGCTACAAACATTGTAAGCCTATGCTTTTACTTTTCTGGTTTCACTCCTTTATGAACACTAGGTAGTTTTAGGTTCCACTTTTCATATGTAGATTTCATCGTTACTTTTTAAGTTTCATGATAGCAAAGTGTAAACATCCTCAATGAAATTTTTATGCTGGACACATATTAGTCCCCACCTCCTTGAGTAGTGCAATGGTATAGTTGCCCTAGCAGCCTACTGATAACATTTCCTTCGTCATTACTCCATGTAAATTGCACGAGACTGTTAAGATAATCTGATCTGTGATTATGCAGTTTTTAGTAAAGAAAGGCCGTGTTTTGACACCTCATGCTGATTACTGCCTTCCTGGTGTGACTCGAGCAACTGTAAGTTGTCTAGATTCCCATTTTCTTTTGACAATTGTTATCATACTCCATGAATTTGACTTTACATTGTTCAAAATCATAAATAGGATAAGAATAGCATGACTTTATAGATTTTAAATTCAGGTAAACCAGATTAACATGAAAAAAAATACATTTTTTACATGTTTGAATCCCATTAATCTGCTTTCGTCTTGTTTTAGAAAGTCAAATAATTTAGTACCGTATGTTGGCAAGTGTCGACTAAAAATTGCTAGTCATTACAAATATTTGACTGGTATAGAATATTTTACACATTGGTCTTCTGCTGACTTGCTTAGTTTTTGAGGTTTCAGGTTATGGACCTTGTGGTGCAGGAGAAGTTTCCCTTACAGGAGAGAAATATCAGCCTATCAGAGTTCCATACCGCAGATGAGGTTCTCTTACACAGAAACTAGATGGAATACTTGCATGATACGCATAGACGGTTTCATTATATAAGTATATATTTATAAAAATCTTTAAGAGCATAATGTGACTTATTTACTTTAGGCTCTTCTTAATGTAAGCGAGTTTCTTCTATTCTGTATTATATATTGAGTTACTGCTATAATGGATGCGCTGCAGGTATGGACAACAGGAACAATGGGAGAACTCAGTCCGGTGAGTGCCATAGTTATACCAGTTTACTTCCTTTGCTCGTCATTGTAATCGTGTCCTCCACAAGAATCAATGACATAGTTGAGATGGGATTGTGTTTACCAGGTTGTGAAGATTGATGGGCGTCTAGTTGGTGACGGAAAAGTGGGGCCCGTCACTCGAAAATTGCAAAATGCTTACAAACAGCTGACAGAAGAGTCTGGGGTGCCCATACCAACCTATCATGAAAACTGATGATAATTGTTTCAAAGGGTCAGTGTCTGACTACTTTTCTCAGCTATTAGCTAACCCAATTCTTAATATCATCTTAGCTTTTATTATACTCTGCATGATACTCAAAACAATGACAATTTCTTTGGCTTATCTTTAATGCCAGATTATAAATTGTAACTAGCAATGGATAAGTGAATCTCATGGTGCATGAGTGGAATTTGACTCGAGCTTCTGTGAAAGAAATGAATAAAAGGAGGACCAATTCTGTCAACAGTCAACACAGTTGATAGTTTGATACAGATGTGCAAGCATTATTGCTTTTATAATTTTATTTTCTTTCTTTTTAGGGAGAACTCTAAATTAACAACTTTGCTTTTGTAAGCTCTATTGCTATATTACAAACATGTATCATTATGCTGCAATAAATAAAATCTTCGTTTGCTCATCCGCCCAAATGCGGACTGAAGTGCTTTACTGGAAGCTTTGCCAACTCGTTCAGACGACCAAAAATGTTTTCAGACACTGAAATTATGACGTATTTAGATGCAAGGAATAGTTCAGAAGAATTTTAAAAAAAATGAAGGAATAGGTATATATCGTATCTTGAAATAGGATTGAAATTATTGTGTTGAAAGCTACCTGTAAGTCTGTAACCATTAGACATTAGTAACTTCAATCAATAAAAGGAAGCGTTATACTATTATAGATAATTTTGTAGTACATAGTAGCACAAAAGAAGAGTTCCAAACAAGTATCACAGCCCTAAAATAAAGCACTTAAATCGGCATGAAGCATAACATAGAACCCTATCTAGTCTCAGTGTCACCACGCTACGACTTTTCAGTCTAGCACGAATCGCCGGAATCGGCCTTGGTACCACACTAGAACAGGCCGAGAGTGGATGCGGTGATCTGACTGAGGAATGAGAAATCGCCATTTTACTTGGGACTTTAGGAGTGGTGTTATTGACATCCAAAGTCCTAAGTACTCACTCCCTTCACATATTTCTTTCACCTCATTTTGTAAATTGTAGGAACTATTTTTTACTCAATCCAAAAACCAAACTTCTCAAAATGTCATTTCTAAATTATTAATTATGAGAGTTGTATAACTAAAAGCAGTGCAATTCTCCCAACAAAAAAAAAAAGCAGTGCAATTCTCCAAAAAAAAAAAAGCAGTGCATATCCTTAAATTAGTGGGTTGATATATTAAAAACTCAAACCCCATGTATAACTACTGTTCTTGCTTCTTGGTGTAAAGTGGTTAGTCGAGTTGTCAAATTGGCCTAAAGAATGCATCATCTTTGTTCATTATAATAGTCAGCTGCCACAAGCTTTCGTGTGGAATGCACCCTCCACTTAATTGATTAATGATCTCTCTCACCAAAATCTACAAAAAGATGGATTTTTTTTGGACAGTGATGCATTATTTAATGAGCAATGTGGTGGTGGCCTCTGTGTTGAATCCACACTTGATATAGTTTACTAGTCAGTGCTCTGCCCTTTTCAGCATTTTACTTCTAACTTTGTGTGCAATTCCAACTTCTCAAAGAAAATGCAAGTTTCATTTTATTAAGGGCAATGTTGTTCACACTCTTTGCACTATTCCGAAAATATAAATAATGATGTCATGATAATCTTGTTATTCTTCCGAACGAGTGCAATAAGTTTTTCCGGAAATCCGATTTTGGCCATTAATTTTGACGAGTATAGCCATTCCATATGACTAGTGCTTCCACAGTCACTCCCTCTTTATCATCACTAAGAGTAAGATCCAATGGTCCATCAACAAGTGCGCTAAGCACTATTGATTAGCCTATATAAATACCTATAATGGGGCGTGTGTCTTCCACAAGCAATCATCTAATCACTTCTTTCTTTCTACATTGTAGCTTTTCTATACACTTAAACCTCATGGCTGCCCAAGGAGCTCGTGACCAAACTCCCATTGACCACATAGAAATTTCAGTTTATGGAAATGTAGCTGCAGACCAAATCAGACTACCCCAAGTGCCCGAAGAAGATGAGACTTTTGACTACTCCGAAAGAACACAATGGATTCGTGCAGCCGTTTTGGGGGCTAATGATGGGTTGGTCTCTGTTGCATCACTAATGATGGGTGTGGGAGCTGTGAAACCAGACGGGAAAGAAATGGTCCTAGCAGGGTTTGCGGGGCTGGTGGCAGGGGCATGTAGCATGGCAATAGGGGAATTTGTCTCTGTGTACACTCAGTATGACATAGAGATATCCCAAATGAAAAGAGAGATGATGAAAGGGAATGGTGGAAACGAGAGTGTGGAAGAAGCAAAGAAGAAGAACCTGCCAAATCCGGCGCAGGCTGCCATAGCATCGGCGGTTGCGTTTTCTATAGGTGCAGTGGTGCCTTTGTTGGGAGCTGCATTTATAGGAGAGCATAAGGTAAGGATGCTTGTGGTGGCTGTTTTGGCAAGCATTTCACTGGTTGTGTTCGGAGGCATCGGAGCAAGGTTGGGGAGGGCAACGATGGTTAAGTCTTGTGTGAGAGTACTCATTGGAGGATGGATGGCTATGGCTATCACTTTTGGACTCACCAAATTGATTGGCTCTACTGGTCCGGAAATGTGACTAATGAATTTGCTTTTGTTCTTCCCGCCCTTTGTTTAATCTCGTCTTTCTTGTGGTGGTGGTGTTACTAGCAATGGTGATGTAGCGTATTGAAATTATGTATAAATAATGTTGGTAGCTCTGTCATTCATCTTATATCTGTTTATGACCATCTTTGGGTTGTGACGATCAGTTTCGTCTTAAACCAATATCTGTGTTTATGACTATCTTTGGGTTGTGACGATCAGTTTAGTCTTAAACCAATGAACGATCAGTCAGTTGCATGATGCATATGCCGCTCTAACGCTCTTTCTCTTTGGAAACAGCCATGCGCAATTCTATGCTATAAGCTACGAACACCATAGATATCAAAGCTCCTAATCCCCGCTTGATATCAAAAACATCTAAATACTAGGAGCATTTCTTTGATATAAACTTCCTAAGCATTGAATAGCAAAACTTAAAACAATTTCTTATGATGACAGATTAGCTTGTCATCCATCTTGCCAGACGATGACAAAATGAGTTTAACATCAACACAACCCATCTTTCACAAAAGAATCATCCATGGCAGAAAAAAACGATTATGGATTTAAATTAACAAAAGAAAAGAAGGCAAATACAGACGTTATTCATGTAAAAACTCAGCTTAATGTTGAGTTATCTTTCACTAGACTACGGACAAAATTGCTTTTAACAAGATAACGAATATTACACTAAAACCAGATTCTACAAAACAAAACTGACTGGGGAGCCATCGACCACAACTGAACCAAAAACAGGAAGATATCAACTTCTGATCTCGCAAACAAACCAGGGAACCACGAACGAGAAGCTGAAAAACTGAAAAACCAGGCAAGACCAAGAACCTTCCCCCCAAGTTCAATGTGATATGGAGACCCATTAGAAAAACAATGGAGCAGTGTTTGAACTCATCATGAACTTCCAAACAACAACTAGCACAAGTTTACGCAGAATGAAACTCTTCCACCGGTGTGCTGTGGAGAAAGGGAGAGGCTCATGTGCACTTAAATTGCAGATGGCTAGTTCTGGCCGAAAAGACTACCAAGATTTTAAGTTTAAAACAATGCATGCCCAATTAGTAACACAGTAACCCAATCATGTATCGAAAAAGACCACAACTAGCGAAGAATCCTGCCAAAAGGTTAAGAATATTAATATAGCAGGAATGATAAATAGGAGATAGCATGTGTGAAAGTAGCTTATAAGAGAAACATTACCGCTTGACTCCCATTTATTAGTAAGATACCGAAAACAGGGCAGCCAAAATGGGCATTCTACTTATAGAACCACTTCTACTTCCAAGTGAGAGAAGCAAACTCCCAATAGCGGACCCCTCACAACCTATTCTCCGAAAGACCCAACACGAAAGCAAACTTCCAATATTGCAATTTCCCATGCAAAATAGTCAACAGAACAGGCACCAAGCATAGCAATTTGAACTCAGCAATGCATGAAAGTCACAGACAACCACCATCTATAATGGAACTCACGGAGAATAAGGCCAAATTGAAATGTGATTATCAAGCAAGCATAAAATTCCATCGGATCAAAACATTCGGTTGAGCATTTAGCAACAAAAAACAGGAGAATATCTATGCAATATTCGCACTTTCAAAATACTGGTCTAACGAAATTAGTCCACCCAGACAATCATCAGAAGAACACATCAAGCAGAAACTTCAGTGACAGCCAGTCAACCAGCACCTTGTGTTCATAAGCTGCAAAAGCACATCAACAAAATTCTGTAAGTACCAAACTAACTGTGGTGAGAAGAACTAGTTAGGTAAATTGAACTAGTTAGGTAAATAAAATGATACTTACCACTGTCCGAAGCAATTGTTCTATCCAGAACGGAAACTTCCTGTCCCCCGACGCTCATATGGTCCAGAGCGGTCACGACTAAAACGATCACTTCCAGAACTTGAACGACCACCAGAACCAGAATCCCTGCTGCGCCCACTGTATCGGTCTCCATTTCGATCAGGACCATAGCGGCTACCACCACCACCTCCTCCTCCGCCTCCACTGTACTTATCATCCCTACCACCATACCTGCCGCCCCCTCTTGAACCTTCACTAGGACACTCCCTTGCAAAATGTCCTGGCTTGCCACACTTGAAGCACTCTCCTCCACCACTAGATCCACGTCCACCTCCATAATCACGACCACGGTCACGATCACGGCCTCCACGGTCACGGCTGCGGTCACCATCATAATCTCTACCTGAACCTTGGTGAGGCTGAGCTTTATCAACAGTGATAGTTCGTCCATCTAAATCCATTCCATTCATTTCCTCAATTGCCTCTTCCATTGCTTTTTTATCATCAAAAGTGACAAACCCAAATCCACGAGAGCGCCCCGAGAACTTATCAACAACGACCTATGTCCAAGCACCACAGAAATTCAAATGTCAACTGTTATAAATGTCAATAAAATACAGATTGGACAAAGCATGAATAATTAGCACCTGACTTCAATCAAACCAAATCAAAATCATATTTTCCCATATTATACAATATCAAAACATGTTATTCAGAGTCATTGCCAATTTCCCTTCTGAATCACCAAACCCTCATGAAACACAATGGTCATTCAGAATAATTGATTCCACCAAGCAGTATCATCCTCAGAAACCAATACCAGATGCAATCATGAGGGGAGAAAAAGGTTCTTATAAACAAATGCTCGATGAAATTCAAATACAATCTGTTTAACATGTATTCAATCCTAACAAAAACAAATAAACTTGTAGACAATTGAGGAAATGAATGGAATGGATTAAACAAATAAACAAATACCTTGGCTTCAACAAGCTTTCCATACTTGTCAAAAGCCTCTTTTAGACTTCTATCAGACGTTGACCAGGCAAGACCACCAATAAAGCAACGATACTCCGGTTCTTCCGACATTTTATAAACTGCAATTTTCGGAAAAGGGCATCAATCATTGCAATCAATTGGAAGGGAAATAAATAGAATCAGTATAAACCATTTAGTAATAGAAAAAATATATATATTCAAGTGCATGCCATCAAAGTACCAAAAAGAAGCCAGAGGACTGCAAAAGAACTGAGCACTGAGCATCTGCTAACTGAGATAAAATCTATCCATCCCCCCAACAGACTTAGCAGATTCAGTATGTTCTTATATTGAAGATTCAGTATCTTCTAGTGTTCAGCACGCAGATACACATAGTACAAATATGTAGGCAAATTACGTTCAAGTATTTGAGAATATATAGACACTTGGTTGAAATACAAGAAACCCAATTTGGGGCTTTGTTCATATGTATAATATAACTCAATACGAGCAGACATCTACAAGCATAGAAGTTCAAACTTCAAACTATCAACTAATTCTTGGCCTTTTCTTCTTTAACGAATTGCTGGCTTTCAACCGTGAACCCTAATTAATTATCCACAGCATACAACTAGCAAAACGTTGAGATCTGAGCATACAAAATAACCAACTAAAAGTAAGAGAAAAAAGAAACCTTCGTACACAGCACAACGCAAGCAAAGTTATAGTGATAGGAATTCAAGCATACGAACTTTCGAATTCACCGAGCGAGTTACGAAATTGGAACCAAACAATTAAAGCAGGGAAGGGGCTGAAATTTCATACCAGCCAAATAAAACTCAGAGAAATTAGAGCATACAAGTTTCAGAATTATCTAATCGAGTACGGAGAATTGCAAACCAAACGTAACAATAAAAGTACGGAAGAGTTGAACTTTCATACCAGCAAAGAGAGATGCGAGGAGGATTAGATCTCAAAGAGAGCGAGAGAGGCTAAAGAAGCTTTGGGTTTTGCTTCGGGCTTCGAAAACAAGAGAAAGACCTAAAGAGAAAGAGGAGGGTGTAGGATGGGAAACCGGGTCAACGAGTCGTCGAGTTGTAGGGTTTAACTTTTTTTGGTTCGTATAGTCGGTGCTTGATTGAGCCACGTATTCTCTCCTGCAGGATATTACCGCTTTGATCAGTATAGGTATACAATCACCCTATCAAAAGAAAAACTAAATAAAAATATAATTTGAAAACAAAAATAAAATTACCTATAATGTTAGAGATTAAAAAACAAATCTAATCAGACAAGATTTTTTTTTTCTTAATTTACTTACGATAGTTGATAGGTTCACCACCTGAGTGAACGAGCAGGTTCACTCACTCTCGTGATTAACATATTTTCGACTTTTATTTGAAACATAATGTTAAGATTATTTCTATAAAAAATCAATCGAATCGAATATCGTTTAATAATTAAATAGTATCAAACAAATATATATTTTTGGATGATCTAGATGAATCGTCTATTCTTTTGCCACGCATAAATGATCAAAGATTTCCATTTTGATTATTTTTTTGTATATATAATTTTATTAATGTGCTTCAAAACATCAATGGTTGGATTATGCAAATGTAAATCGAAAATATAGAAATTACGTTGGTGGGATAATTTGATTGTTAGATAGTAATTGATTAATGAAGCAAATCATTTTATTTAAAAAAAACATAACAAAAAGGATTTTTGTTTTTTTTGGGTGCTGTAATATTTCAAATCATAAAAATTCGCAATACCACCATATAATAAATACTAAATCCGTGCTGGTACAAACGTCGTCGTTTGGAGGGATGCACTCCGACGCCGTAGACAATTACACACCCGCCACACTCTACTGAGACTTGTATCCAAAAACCCAGTAGGCACTTGAGGGTTTAGTTTAGGGTTTTCCCTCTTGTTCCCGTGAAACCCAAAAGGAAGAAGAAGATGTGGTATCTGTGCTTCTTCTACCACAGATTACTAGACTACAGGAAAGCCGAGGTCGAATCCTTGGCACAACTCTTTTGCTCTGAAGACGAAGGAAACGATTTGCAATGGAGGCTGCCACTGCACCACCACCAAGACTCCCCTTTTCACTTCGTCAATCTACCTTCAGAAGATGTCGCCACGAAAATTGCCAATCGCAGTCAGTTTAACTCCTCTTTCATTGATCTACATTTATTTATTGCGTTTTTTTGGGTGGGTTTGCTTTGTTTGAAGCTAAATGGAGGTTAAGTGTGGTTTTAGGCAAAACCCAGATTAGTGAAGTAGTAGTTTATGTATGGATTCTCTTCTTTGTGATGGGTGCCTCTGTTGTTCTGTAAAGAAGTTAATCTTTTCAGTTGTGTTTGTTTTCTTTTACAATTTAACACATAATTTTACAGTTTCACTAGCACATCAAATAGTCAATCTATTAACTTTTTTGTGAATTCATGCTAGCTTTGATGGAAAAATGCAACAACGCAGTAAAATATTATACTCTGCTGATCTCGTTAAGGAGAAATGCTGTGGAATCGGCATAGGCCTTAGATTCCTCTATCTTCCAACTTGTTAGGTTTCTTAATAACTTATGGTGATACACTTTAGACAAAACAGTTCTCTAAGAAAGGTCATTGCAGTGAACTTTATACTCAGAACTTGCTATGTGGTAGGCATACTAGTCAAAGGAATGTATGAACTTTGGGGAGAAGGAGGGAACTACGAGGAACTTGAAGAGTCTATACGAAATTATCCAGATGAGCGGAAGCTGCCGTACCTTGACTCCAACAGTACTTTCAAGATTAATGTTGACACCTTTGGTAAGGTCATCAGCCTCGTGGAGCAAAACCAACGCATTCAGGGGCTTAACTACATCCCTTTCAAGGTGAGATTCTTAATGTAGCTTATGTTCTTTGGATTTCATTTAAGATAGATTTTCCATTACATGATTAAGCTGCCAGCTCTGCAATGATATGCACTTGAATTATTTTTAGAAGTACAGACACTCACATTTTAGCTCCAGATGTTGATTTCAAATTATTCTTCATTGTCACTAATGATGGTGGTTGCTACGGATCAATATGTTGCAGGGTCGAGTTAATTTGAAAAGTCCAGATATCAAGTTCTGGCTTATGGAAACTGATGATTATGGAGCTAACAATGGTCTTCCACCAATAGTTGAAAAAAGAATCTTTTTTGGTCGGGAGATTGGTGGTGCTGATAGGAAGCTTTTGCCAACTTATCAATTGAAAAGCCGCACTTATCTTGGCCCAACAGCAATGGATGCAGAAATCGCCTTCTTAATGGCCAACCAAGCATTAACCACACCAGGGAAGCTTGTTTACGACCCTTTTGTTGGCACTGGGAGTATTCTTATAGCTGCTGCCCATTATGGAGCAATGACAATGGTTTACACTTCTTTCTCTATAGTCAATTCTGAGTTATGTAGCAATTGATACTTTTCTTTTAGGCCAGCATGCAGATAACTATCTTTTCATATGAACTGATCAAATTTTTCAGGGTGCAGATATTGATATCAGGGTAGTACGTGATGGCCGCGGCCCTGACTGTAATGTTTGGAGCAATTTCAAGCAGGTAAATGTGCTTTATGAGATTGAGTTTTTGGGTTGCAATGTTCTGTTTCTCTAATTATTACTTAATATTAAATGCCATCAGCACTCAAATAATATGCATATGATGAACTGTATGTGAAAACTACTTTGGTGGGAAGTGATTAATCATTTCTACTTATATGGTTTTAGATTCATGATGGAATGCCAGAAACTTTGCGATTTTTGTTTCTTGAAAAAACTACAAGTGATTGTACTTATTAGTCCACAACCATTTGCAGTATGGATTACCCATGCCGATTGCTTTGTTAAGGGCAGATAATAACCTTCCTCCTTGGCGTTCTGGGTTGAAAGAGGTACTCTCTTTATTTTGGGTTCTTGTTGCACACGTTAATGCCAGCTTATTCCGTTTACCTCTTCATGTACAAGCTTAACTGAACTAGCATTCTGCTTTCCTTTTATTTCAAAACTGTCAATTTTTTGTAGTACATTATATGGGTGATATAGAGCATGACAGTTATAAAGTTCCTGATGAAAGCATATTAGTGTTTGGACTTTTGTATCCTGCTGTATTGCTGCACAGAACTTGGAGGCCTACTACTTTCCTATAGTTATTTTGAAAAGTATAGGAATAGAGGAAGATGTAGTAGTTGAACACTGGGTATGTTGTAGCTGTCCCCATCCTTGTTGTTTATATATCTTATCGACATCTTATTCTCAACAAATTTGTCTTCTAAAAGTAATATTATCTTCATTTGCATTCCCAAGACTTGGGGTTTGACTACCTACTCCACTAAGTATCATATCCTTTACCTCTCCCTTTAAAAATGGGGAGAGAAACGACTGTGTTAGAAGGGCTAGTTATGTTGATCTGTTTGATATTCAAAGGAAAATGGCTTATCTCTAGAATACTTGTTACATATACATTCACCGTGTAAGGTGATCAAGCATTTAAGTCATATGGTTCTTGCTGTGGAGAAATATAATTTCCATGTTTGGCGTCTTTTATGTGCTGATAACTTTATTTGTTGGTTGCTGTAGGTATTTGATGCCGTAATCTGTGACCCTCCTTATGGTGTTCGTGCTGGTGGCCGCAAGTCCGGCGGCCGGAAATTGCTCAAAGGGGTTGTCAGCCCTTACATTGTGCCTGATGACAAGAGGACAGGCCACATACCATCAACTGCAGCTTACAGCTTGGTTGAGTGTGTACATGATTTGCTTGACCTAGCTGCCAGGATGCTTGTAATGGGTGGGAGGCTTGTGTTCTTCTATCCTGTATTGAGAGAAGATGACAATGCAGATACCCATTTCCCAGAGCACCCGTGTTTCAACTTGATTGCTTCTTCCGAGCAGATTCTGAGTTCACGTTACAGTCGAGTGTTACTGACCATGGTTAAGACTAGTCGATACACTGAAGAAGTGGCAGAAGCAGCCAGAATTAAACACGTTGACTTCAAGGAGAACCATCTAAAGTGGTTAGAAGATGGAAACCTTCATTCTGCAGTTTTCAGCCCCGCTGATGCTCAATTAAATGCGGCTGCTGATGCCAAAGCCACCAAAGAGCCAAAGCCAAAGTACAGGGGGAAATATGTATAGGCTTAACAATAGGCTCTTTAGCTTAGGTAGTCATCATAGATTCCTAATGTTAGCAGAAGAATGATTTTAGGGTAAATCATGTATTCCTCAAATGAGCTGATTTCGGTTTGTTGTAAGCTAATCTTTTGAAAGACCAATATGATGATGCTCTTGCCTTGGTCTGCTTACGATAATAATGAAGTTTTAACCCTGATAAATTTTTTTTTTTAAATGTAGCAAGTACCAGCTCGATTGAAGGTGTGGCTATAAAATCCTAAGAATAGTTGAAAATTGATGATATGATACGATCATCTGACTTCCAACAGCTATAAAACCAGCTTAACTACTGGTTTCGAAAGGCCCGTCAATACAAGGATGATGATATGATCATTTCTCTGTCTCATTGTTTTGTATCTAATCTTGTTTCAGTAGTTAATCAATGAATACAACATGAGCTTCTTTAAGAGCCACATACCAACTCTAGATTGAAACAAAATTTAGGGAAGTGGCTGATAAACCCTCTGTTTATACAATACATATGGATGAGATGAATAGGTAAATCAAGTCTGTAGCCTTTTTCGCTTATGGTTGTCACTGCCATCTTTTCTTTCCCCTTTTCCTTTCTTGGGTCCCTGGCATTAGATTATAACAAATCCATTAGCAACTTACTTCCGGTCTCTGCCTATTGACATTAAGTATAATCAAGAAGAAACAAGTACAAACAAGACAGAAGTAGATCATTAAAAAACTAAAACTACATATACTGTGGTATAGAGGTAGTGCAGAGAAACCAAAGATTGAAATCACTGAAAATGAAAATAGATTTGACTACTGTGCCTGTGATCCAAACAAGATAGAGAACAGACACAACATATATGAATGAAGAGATATTGGTTAATTTCGACATGCCTCGAGTCTAATTTTGCAAGAAATATGATGCAAGAGAATTCATATTAATAAAGAAAGCAATGATTGTTGTAACCAAAAAAAAAAAAAACAATGATTGTAGATACTCACTTTTCAGAACTGAGAATTTCATTCCTCCTCAAATCCTGAGCTCGGGATACTCTCACAGCAAGTTACATCACACTCTTTGCGACATCCTGCATAATTCACATCTTAGCATTAGGGACAGTCCATCTCTAATATAAAATACTCAATCTAGATTAAAGGTGAGCAAGCAGTTCAGAGACATGTTGACACTTGACAGCAAAAGCTTAAACGGAACTCAACTGATCTTAGCAAGAAAAGAAATGCATTCCAAAATAACTATTCCAAATTGATAATCCACAAAAGCTCAGGAAACACCAAGTAATGAAGCAACACAATCAGATATCCAATAAGTAAATGACTAAAGATGGCTTTAGTATCAAGAACTGAATCAAAAGCATCAAGAACTATGAAATAGAGGGTATCTATCAAATATAAAACCCAAAACGAAAGCATTTAACCAGACAACAAAAAATCGGCAACAACTTTACAACTGTGAGAATGTTGATCTCTGTGGGTCATTTTCTCGAGCATGTGATAATCATAAGTTCATAAACATTACAAATTCCAAAACCAAGGCAAACCCAAAATCACCCATTTGAGATATATCAAATCTTTGATCGAATTCCTGGTTCATATGATCATATATAGTGAAAGATTCAATTCAAACGTACATGGAATCGTATTCATACCTGGCGACACCACCATCACCAAGGTGCTCGGCGTGCTCTGATCTACACACCTTGGAACTCTCATCGCTGAAACGACGCCGGGAGCAGTCTCTCATCTCCACCGCTTTGAGAACGACCATTTTCTCTCAACGACACCACCACAGATATGAGAGATGAGAGATCGAGAGCAGAGAGACCAGAGGAGTGGGACTTTGGCTGTCATTATGCAAAAGGTTTGAGGGCATAAGGGTCTTATAGTAAGTTTCATTAAAATTCTGCTACAGTGTAACGCGCTACACTGTTTTGGAAGCACCTCTTCGCTTTTGGCTTTAAAAAGCCCAAGCGTCCCCAAGAAGCCAAAGCACCATTGGGATGCTGAGCTTAGAAGCATCGGCTTAAAAACTTTCCCAAACTGAGCCTGTGGCTGAAAAGTTTGAGAAACTTCTGGAGGCCAACAAGAAGTTGGAAAAAAAATCTATGCGTTCAACAACATATTAAATTTGTTGGAATACCTTCATAGATTTTTTCCAATTTCGTGTTGGCTGCCTCCAGAAGTTTGCTACTCTCACTTGCTTGGAAGTAGTAGTGGTTCTACAAACTATAAGTGGAATGCCCATTTTGGCTGCCCTGTTTTCGGTATCTTACTAATAAATGGGAGTCGAGCGGTAATGTTTGGATCTATTATAAGCTACTTTCACATATGCTATCTCCTATTTATCATTCCTGCTATATTAATATTCTTAACATTTTGGCAGGATTCTTTGCTAGTTGTGGACTTGTGGTCTTTTTCGATACATGATTGGGTTACTGTGTTACTAATTGGGCATGCATTGTTTTAAACTTAAAGTCTTGATAGTCTTGTCGACCAGAACTAGCCATCTGCAATTTTAAGTAGTGCACATGAGCCTCTCCCTTTCTCCACAGCACACCGGTGGAAGTGTTTTATTCTGCGTAAACTTGTGCTAGTTGTTGTTTGGAAATTATTGATGAGTTCAAAAACTGCTCCATGCATTGTTTTTCTAATGGGTCTCCATATCACATTGAACTTGGGGGTAAGGTTCTTGGTCTTGCCTGGTTTTTCAGGTTTTCAGCTTCTCGTTCGTGGTTTGTTTGCGAGATCATAAGTTGATATCTTCCTGTTTTTGGTTCAGTTGTGGTCGATGGCTCCCCAGTCAGTTTTGTCCAGTGAAAGATAAGTCAACATTAAGTTGAGTTTTTGCATGAATATATAACATCTGTATTTCCCCTTCTTTTCTTTTGTTAATTTAAATCCATAATCATTTTTTTTCTGCCATGGATCTTTCTTTTGTGAAAGATGGGTCGTGTTGATGTTAAACTCATTTTGTCAAGATGGATGACAAGCTAATCTGTCATCATAAGAAATTGTTTCAAGTTCTGCTATTCAATTTTAAGAGCATTGAAGTTCTGCTATTCAAAGCTAATCTGTAGTCATAAGAAATTGTTTAAAATCTGCTATTCAATGTTAGGAATTTTGTAACCAAAGAAATGCTCAAGGTATTTAGATGTTTTGGTTCCAACAATATAGGTCGATCTTTTCGATCTAAATCGACTTATATTAGTATTGAACTATTGATTTTTGATATCAAGCAGGGCTCAGGAGCATTATATCTATGGAAAGAGCGGCATATGCATCATGCAACTGACTGATCATTTATTGGCTTAAGACTAAACTGCTCGTCACAACCCAAAGATTGTCATAAACAGATTATAAGGACCCATGTAATCAACTGACTGATTGTTCTTGAAACTCGAAAGTATCTTTCTGTATTTGAAACTTGAAAGTATCACAACTTTTTGAAGACTCTCAAGTTTTTTGAGGCTCGTAAATCTCATTCAAAACGTTTGAAAGATTCTTCGATTCGACCTCTATAATTACTTTGTTTGCACAACTAATTGTGTTGTAGTCCTGAACAGGACGGCACCTAAATACCTCCTAAAACGACAGGACGCACGGCCTAACGATATGAGTTTCATCGAACCATAATTTCTTTTCAGTAATATAAAGTTATAAACTATATTACAACTATATATCACAGTAACATGATCCAACTCATCAACTGTGGCTGGTAGCTGAGATCGATGAGACTAGCTATCCTTTCCTATATATATTTTGGTGAATCTTTTGGTCTTATGACATCAATGTGAGGTTAGCTGCATAGCCTGTATTGAATGGAGGCAAAGAAAGTTGGCCAGCAATTAATGTATATCATGGAATGGATATAATGATATATAGTGATGCAAGCTAATTAAGGCATACATGTACAGAGTACGTGTGGAGTGCAGAGCTTCATCTATCACAAGTTCACAACCACTATTCACTAGCTATTATTATTCAGAGCTATTTAAGCATCCATCTATCTATATCCAAGAAACAGTGTACGTACTGCTCACTTCTAGTCTTCTACTGCCTTCTGGGACCGCCACACTGCATTCTGATTCTGAATTTCTGATAACGTGTTCAGATTCACAAATTCAGTTCCAGGCCAGAGATGCCCACCTTTTGAGTGAAATGAACCTCGCAAGCTAATAGACTGCTATGATTAATGGCATTCTTCTCTTATAGCTGGGATGGCTAGAATTAATAGTTACTCGATCGAGATCAGCTTTTTACTACATGTAAAAATTACTCATGAAATAGCTCTTCGAGATCTACCTCTCATGCACTCTGGTTCTTAATTTGTTGCTCTTTTTTATAAATACAACTGTGGGCACAGACTATAAAGACTTACATCGATGCATTGATGCAGCAGTGTTTAATTAATTAAGGCCTTCAATTCATTGCCCCTTCAATATTATACTTCAATTCTCGCATTCGATATCCCAACTACTCTCTGGTTTTTCTCTGTGCTCTTGTACACCATAATGTCATAAATATCTACTACTAGTATTTTTTTTTTTTAGCAATAAATATCTACTACTACTTTACTACAGATTTATATACCCCTTTTAAATTATAAACCAACAAAATTTGTTTTTTTTTTATGGATACACTTATGTATATATAGATTTCATATACATTCCAAATACAGTATACACAGATGGAATATATTCTTAAAGGATATAATAGTACATTATAGGCAATAAAAATGATTGTCCAAAAAAAAAATGGAAATTAAACCATTTGTCAAGCTTACCGTAAAAGAAGTACCTGAACATTAAGCATATTCTTGAAAATTAAAATTTGAGGGAGAAAAAGCTTATTTGATCAAAGCTTAATTACAATATGACAATTATAATTAAAGATAGAGATATCGGAGGAGGTTATGATGAACAATGCTAATTAAGTTTGGCCAAGAACAAAATAGTGGCGGGTTGAATCTTTGGAAATTAAAGGCAATGCAAATCCAAAAGAGCTTGATGAATCTTGTGCTAATGTCATTTATCTAGCTAGCCTCGGCAACTGTTATTTGCAACAAGTCCAAATTCAACTGTTAAGAAGTTTTGCCTCCGTTATAAGTATCTTTTTGTGAAAGACATAAAATTTGTATGAATATTTTTTTTTTCATTCGACTCGTCAAATTCAAACACAAGCAAACACAATGCGATTGCATGCATATTAGAAGCAGATAAAGTGAAATTGCAAAAGATGTGTAACGGTATATGTTTTGTAGCCAGTTTTAGGAGTTTGAAATTGAGTTCGATTAATTTAGTTTCAGCTCGTTCTATTTATCGAACCACGATTATTCAACCATTGGGTTGTTGCCAAATTTAATTAGATAATTGGATTTGTCGATATTTAAATTAGTTGAGGAGTTGAGGTTCGAGATTTATCAATGAATTAGAAGTATGAGAATTATCGAGGAAACTCAAATTATTTTCCCGTCCGTCCAAAATAAATTGTTTTATTAATTCGTGTTATTCATGAGGACGTTGAGGAGGATCTTGACAGGCATCAGGCTTAGCCGATTATTAGTAAGTGGACTTTGTATGCAATTCTATATTTTCTAAAATATTATTTCCTGCTTCAATATCTCATCGACATATAATGATTTTATTCTAATTATAGTCTCGAGCATGGAAAATGATTTACTTGATAAGATTTAGTGTTTTAGATATTTTACCATGTGAAGTACTATTGTTGCTAATTAAACGCTTGGGCCTGATGACAGGAGGACAGGCCACATACCATCAACTGCAGCTTACAGCTTGGTTGAGTGTGTACATGATTTGCTTGACCTCGCTGCCATGATGCTTGTAATGGGTGGAAGGCTTGTGTTCTTCTATCCTGTATTGAGAGAAGATGACAATGCAGATACCCATTTCCCAGAGCACCCGTGTTTCAACTTGATTTCTTCTTCCGAGCAGATTCTGAGCTCACGTTACAGTCGAGTGTTACTGACCATGGTTAAGACTAGTCGATACACTGAAGAAGTGGCAGAAGCAGCCAGAATTAAACACATTGACTTCAAGGAGAACCATCTAAAGTGGTTAGAAGATGGAAACCTTCATTCTGCAGTTTTCTGTCCCGCTGATGCTCAATTAAATGCAGCTACTATGCCAAAGCCACCAAAGAGCCAAAGACAAAGTACAGGGGGAAATATGTATAGGCTTAACAATAGGCTCTTTAGCTTAGGTAGTTATCATAGATTCCTAATGCTAGCTAGCAGGAGAATGATTTAGGGTAAACCATGTATTCCTCAAATGAACTGATTTCGATTTGTTGTAAAGCTAATCTTTTGAAAGACCAATATGATGATGCTCTTGCCTTGGTCTGCTTACGATAATAATGAAGTTTTAACTCTGATAAATTTTTTTTTTTTAAATGTAGCAAGCACCGGCTTGATGTGCAATGTCGTCCAAAAGCAATGAAGTTTTAATTCTGACTGAAAAAATGCAACATGCACTGGGAATGCAAGTAGAGACAACAAAAAGGTTTTCAGTCATTGAATTTTCAAGGCTTTAATCCAATAAATTAGATGCACTAGCATGTAAAATTCACATCATTAAAACCCATTGAAATTCTTCAAAATCTTTTCTTCTTCTTCTTCTCAGTTTTCCTTCTCGAAAGGTGTGCTTACTCCATTTCTACAAACTAGAGGAACTGGAGGAGAGTCTAGGATATATTTTTCTTTACATAACTAAGCTGCCAACAATATGCACTTGAACAGACATCCACATTTTAGCCCCAGATTATTGATTTGAAATTATTCTTCATTTTCACTAAAGGTGGTGGGTGCTATGGATCGATTTGTGGCAGGGTCGAGCTAATCGATCTGCAAGTTGTGGCTTATGGAAACTAATGATCGAATGTGGATCTATGGAGCAATGACAATGGTTTACACTTTTTTTTCACTGAAAAAGGTTTTTTTTTACATTGACCCAGGAAAATTAATGTACGTTTTACTTGTTGCAAAAAAAATGTCTTACCGTCCAAATGCTAATTTTCAATGCACCACACCCAAATTCTTGCACATGAACGTGACATGTCTTACTATGATAAATCAACGATGCTTAGTTACTGTGATTCTTTTTTTACTGCGAATCTCAACCTAAATTGCAGCAAGAAATTGATGAAATTGTCACATTCGGTTTAATTCTAAATCTCATTTGTTTTTGTGTTTGCACTAGATTCTTGGCAAACAGACAATCTGCACCAAAAATCATGGGTGAGGAAGCTGCATTATATCTCATAACTCGAAAACAATGTTACCTCTCTACAAGTAGGTTAATACTTTTTATCCCTTGTTATTTACATATAAGTGACTCTTGTTATTTTCTAAACCACTAAATATTTTTATCCCTCATAAAAATCACCAAAATGTTAGAAATTTCAATATTTACAAAAATGTCACCGTATTTTTTATCATTATTTACAAAAATGTCACTGCGTATAAAAAACTATTGTCATTCTCCAAAAAAATAATTATGTCAACGAACTAAAAAGTTACTGTCGAGTGTCGACTAACCAAAAAGAAAAAGATATTGTCGACGAACCGAAAAGATATTGCCGATAAACCAAAAAGCTACTGTCATTTTATAGAAAAACTAATGTTATTCTCCGAAAAAGTTACTGCGGACGAACCGAAAAGCTATTGCCCTTAGTTGAAAAGCTACTGTCGACGAACCAAAAAGAAAAAGTTACTGCCGATATACCAAAAACCTACTGCCTATGAATCAAAAGCTATTGTCATTTTATAAAAAAGTTACTGTCATTTACCAAAAAATTTATTGCCGACGAACCGAAAAGCTATTGTCAACAAACAAAAAAGTTATCGTCATTCTCCAAAAAAGTCATATGTTGTTATCATTGATCGGGTGGAAGATCCAAGGGCATGGGTAGACTCGCGCCGACGAGAGGAATGCATTTGCACAGGTCCGATGTCAAGATAGTCGGACGACGAAAATTTGATCTGGTCGAAAAATGGGTTAGTGTTTTTGGATCGTTTCAATTTTCAAGCAATACATTTTCGGTTCGTCCACAATAGCTTTTCTTTCGAGCTAGTAGTTTTTCGAAAGATGATAGTAACTTTTCTTGTAAATAACAGTAGCTTTTCTGAAGAATGACACTAGTTTTTCAGTTCGTCGGCAATAGATTTTCGATTCATCGATATTAGCTTTTTCATCTGCAGTGGCATTTTTGTAAATAATGAAAATTAAAAATGCAATGACATTTTTGTAAATATTAAAATTTCTAATATAGAGATTTCGTTGAGCATGGAAGCATGTTTTTGCAAATTATGGCATCAAAGAAATTGGTCGCACACATCCATCTTGAATGGTAGGAAATGTGGCATAGAGATTTCACCGAGCCTGAAAATGCGCATTTGCAAATTAGGGCCTCAAGGAAGTTGGTCGCACACACCCATCTTGAAGAGTAGGAAATGTGGTATATAGATTTCGCTAAGCATCCCTTAGCTTTTGCAAATTAGGGCATAAAGGAAATTAGTCGCACACACCTATGTTAAAGGGTATGAAGGGTGGTATAGAGATTTCGCCGAACATGGAAGAACGCTTTTGCAAATTAGGGCATCAAGGAAATTGGCCGCACACACCCACGTTGGAGGATAGGAAGGGTGGTATAGAGATTTTGCCGAGCCTTATCCCCTTCAAAGATTGCGCAATTCCAGTGATTATACAATTTTTTTTGTCTGCGTTGACACTATAAGCCGAAAAAAACCCTACCCACTCAGCCCCCATACAAAATACTACGGGGATCAGGTCATCTCTGGCCTCCAGAGCTAAGGAGCACTTGTTATCTTCGATTTTGGTCTATGAAATCCATGGAAAAAAAGGCTAGGAGCACTTGTTGTCTTCAATTCTGGTCTCTGGTTCCATTCTATGAAATCCATGAAAACAAGCATGGCCGCAAACACTGAAAGTCCGATCTGGTAGAATTTCGATTTTTTTTTCATTCGATTGTATTATAATTTGGTGGATCTGAATCTACATCTGCCTATCTTGTTGTTATAAGTTTGGTCAAATGGATCTTATAATTCCTGAGGAATCGGTGGATCTCTACTTTTAATTTTGTTTCTGCCAAAATTTGTTTTGTAATCTTAATCTCGTTCTAATCTGGGGGATTGATTTGATTTGACATTGATTAATCTAGCCAATTAAGGAGTTGTTTTTTACCGCTATGTTTTTACCGGAAGTTCTGATCGATTTGACTTTAGCGGAGTTGTTTTTACCGCTATGATGGAAGTTCTGATCGATTTGACTTTTGCGGAGTTGTTTTTACCGCAATGATGGAAGTTCTGAACGATTTGACTTTAGCGCAGGTGTTTTTACCGCAATGATGGAAGTTCTGATCGATTTGACATTTGATTAATTTTATATTAACAAACTATTACCGTTTACCGTCTTTGCAGAATTGTGACTCAACTCAATTACCGATCACCCAAACAAAAATAAAAAATCAGACCCACATAGTAACTAATATGATTATTTATAAATTGAGCGCATTCGATCTTGTTGCCGTCTCAATCTCATAATGTCATGATTCTCAGATCATAAGAAAGTAACATTGCGCGCTTTGAATTCGGTATTACTCGATCATAACATTGCTAATCCTTTGTTTTCTGGTGACAGGTGATAATATGATTTTTTCAATGTGAAAACACTAGATTGTTTCAAGCCGTAGCTTTGGAGTTGTATTAGCCCCAAGCGGCTCGAAACCATCTAGTGCACTTGGAGCCAAAGCCAAAGCTGCGGGTGCGGGTCACGACGGGGAACTTTGAGGGAGGGCTACTCGACGATGTTTAGATTGTGGGATTCCTACCGGCTAGAAATGTTGCATTGTCCGGAATTACAGTTGTTGTCAAAGTGGTAAACATTGATATAGAAAGGTGTATTTGAACGAAAGTTGTCTAGATTAGACACCGGTTGTTTGCGGTGTGTCGTACACATTGAACTAATCTAACAGATCATGTTTCTAGAGTTTCAATACTATTAAACACACCTCGAATTTGAAATATTGATATGAACATTTATGTTGTTGATCTCTTAGCAAAGACATGGTGTTATGTACTAAATAAGTCTATATTAGCAAAGATGTGCGTTATGTTGTGTTTTTTTTTTAGCAATATGTGTCATGTTGTTTAAGACCCGAAAAATAAAAAGACTTGTTGCATTGTTTATGACATTTTTTTCCTTTGCGAAAATTAATGTATATATTGTTGACCCATTATAATAAGATTAATCCATGGAGTGTAGACTAGCTATTGCTAGTAGGCTAGACTCTAGGTGGTTTTATTCTACCGAGAGCTTATTGTAGTTAACTTTTGTAACTAGACGTCTTGACCTTCCTATTGTAGTTTAGCTTTAAAATTGAAGATTTTTTTTTTTGGTCTGATCTTTGAAATTGAAGATGAAAAGCGAAATTGAAATATACACAGAAATGTATCTTTCCAAATGACTAGCACTTTGGCACATTCCCAAAGTTAGATTTTGATATTCCTCAAAACTAGCACTCTGATTTCATTTTGTTTTTTTCCTTGGTATATCCTGCCACATTCGTTTTGGCACTAAGTGATCTTATTTTTAATACATAATAATATGTCATACGTGATACACTGATACGTCCATATATGAGCGATGTAGTGTTATAGTAGGGGTTAGTCGGCTACTATTGGGTTTGGGGTTGATTAAAGGCATGGTGTTACGGGCTGCACTTGTAAAACCATAAGCAAACGTATCCAAGGTTATGAGTTAAGTCTATAGTTGATTGCTTGTGAGTTAGGGTAGTTTTGATAATATACCAATCATGTATTTTCTTTTATTTAGTCATCTCAAGCATATTGATGTTTTTCCACAGACAAATGGCCAATATGTTCTTTAGGAAGGGGTTCATAGTCATCGACACGTGTGGATTAAGGAATTAGTATAGGTAAGCACATGTACTGTTGTCTCCCTTTAACGTCTTACCATCAATAAATGATGAATTATTCAATGCCTTGTGAGATTGTCCAATTTGATCTTTCAATTTAATCGTTTTTCGTTGTCCAACAAACATATATTGTGTTATTGCTTGTTGCATGCAAAATTTTAATATTGGGTGGTTTTCATTGTTGCTTGTAAGATATTTACTTGACTGACTTGCTGCCTTTCATTTAAACAATTTTGGCCTGTGACACATGGCTAGTCGAGCTTCGCTTCGAAATCCTATCCCATCAATAGAGAAGCTGCAATTGCAACTGAGACCAGCGACCAGCCGTTATATGGCTTCTACTCGGGTAAGTTCTCGTGCTATACTTCCCATGCATGTACATATTCTTATGTAGCCATTAGCTCTTTTACGGTGGATTGAGTTATAAGTTTCCCTTAATTTCTATATTCAAAAGACATGCATAATAAAATCAAATTGTAGTAGTCAGAAAATATGGTACATTATTGTATCAATACATAAATCGTAGACCAATCACTACATGGAGTCATGTTATTAATGTATGAAACTAGTTTATTTGATATACTTGTACCAGATGAAAACCCTTTAGCACTAGTAAACAACTCTTATATGGTGGTTGATCCCTTGAATTGTTGCGGTGTGCCCCACACCCCGAACTAATATAAAAGATCACATTTTCAAAATTTCAATATTCGAGAACAACCCGTATTTAAAGGGGTGCGTCTTCGATACCCTGGGGAGGAGGGGGATGGTGAGGATGCATTTGCAGGGGGTAGGGTCGGGTGGGGTTATGGAATCCAAAGGCAGCCAAACATGTCACGTGACCGAGCATGACATGCTTGGAACACCTTAGTATTTTTCGTATTTAAAGTATTGATATAAACATTTTATGTTGTTGATCTCTTAGCAAATAAGTGGTGCCATGTACTAAATCAATCTACATTATAAAATGATTAATCAATGGAGTGTAAATTAGGTTTTGCTAGTAGGCTAGACTCTAGAGTTCATTAGACTGGTCGGTCTATTAGTGCAAAAAGGTAATTGGTGGTTTTTTTCCATTGCATGTGACTCTTTGATTTGAGTTGCCTAAATTCTAGTTTACAGATGTCATGCATATATATATAGTGTTAGAAACTATTCCTGAGGTAGAAACATGAAAGATGCAGCTTCATATCTGGGACTGGGGGATAATGTTGTAAAAAGAAAATTAAAAACCAACATACAAAAGACCTTAATTCATATTGCTTGATAAAAAACAAAATAAAAATAATGTATCTCGATCTCAAAATGACTACTTTAGTTTTAGCTTGCTACATTACAAGACTGTGAGTTTGCTGGAGTGAAAACCCAAAAGACTTGGGGTCTGTTTGAAATTGTTTTTCGGAGACTAAAAACACTTTTGAAATAATTGAAAAAAATAATTATAAATATAAAAGAAAATTGAAAAAAAATAAAATGTGTCCTTAATAAGTTTTAAAAGCACTTGAAAATAGTTTTAAGAAGCACTTGACGCGCTTTTATTAAATTTGAAAAGCGTTTTTAAGCTTTCCATAAGCAATTTCAAACAAGTCCTTAGAATGACCCAAAAAGACCTTAGAGTCCATTTCTCTTGCTCAGCCGCCGCTATTCTCATTCTTTCATTTCTCTCTGCTAAATCTGCAGAGCTCTTCTCATTTCTCCTTAAAGTGGTATGAAAGTTCCTTCCATATGTATGCTTTCGTTTTCCTTTGCTTGGCTGAAATTTCAGCCCCTTGCTTGTGCTCTGTTTCTTTTTTCTCTTAATTTTACATATGAACAAAGCCCCTAATTGGATTTCTTGTTTATCTTAATTATGAACTAAGTGTGTATATAAAATCTCAAATGTTTTATCTTAGGTTCATCCTTTAGGTGAACGAGCCTGTTCACCCACCTTCGTAATTTACATATTTTCAACTTACATTTTCATAATTCAGCCATTGATCTTTTAAAGCACATTAATAAGATCATATAAACAAAAAATCAATCAAGAAAATCTTTGGTCATTTATACGTGGCAAAGGAATAGACGATTCATCTAAATCATCCAAAAACATTTATTTGTTTGATACTACTTGATTATTAAACGATATTCGATTCGATTATTTTTTACATAGATGATCTTAACTTTATATTTCAAATAAAAGTCGAAAATATGTTAATCACGAGAGTGGGTGGACGAGCAGGTTCACTCATGGGGTGAACCTAACAACTATCCGAAGTAAATTATATTTTTATTTAAGTTTTTCTTTTAATATCCTGCAGCAGAGAACAGGTGGCTCAATCAAGCACCGCCTATACGAACCAAAAAAAAAAGTTAAACCCTACAACGCGACCACTCTCGTTGACACTCTTCTCTTTATTTTAGGTCTCTCTCTTTGTTTCGCAGCCGAAGCAAAACCCAACGCCTCTCTCGCTGTCTTTGAGATCTAACCCTGCTCGCATCTCTCTCTGCTGGTATGAAAGTTCAATTCTTCCCTACTTTAATTGTTACGTTTGGTTTGCAATTCTCCCCTACTCAATTAGATAATTCTGAAATTTGTATGCTTTAATTTCTGAGTTTTATTTGGCTGGTATGAAATTTCAGCACCTTCCCTGCTTTAATTGTTTGGTTCCAATTTCGTAACTCGCTCGGTGAATTAGGAAGTCAGTATGCATGAATTTCTATTACTATAACTTAACTCTTTGCTCGCTCTCCTCTCTGTTCGCGTTTCACAGTGTCAAAGCGGCTGCTGCAGTGCTGCTATTCTTCTTCCTAGATCGATCTATGATTCATTGCTACTGCCCTCTGCCTTCTGCCTAGTGCCGACTTAGCTACTTCTGCGGTTCTCCCTGTTCCTCTTCATCCTCACGATCGAAACTACAATCACTCCACTACTCTAGGTTTCTCTTTTCACTTTTCCAGCTTATTCCAACTTCCAAATCTTTTTGTCATGTTGTTGTGAAGTGCTATCGTTTAATCATTCACATGGATTAATACAACTTGTATGTTCAGATCTCAACGTTTTGCTAGTTGTATGCTGTGGATAATTAATTAGCCAGCAATTCGTTAAAGAAGAAAAGGCCAACAATTAGTTGATAGTTTGAAGTTTGACATATTGAATCTGCTATGTCTGTTGGGGGGATGGATAGGTTTTATCTCAGTTGGCAGATACTCAGTGCTCAGTTTTTTCTTTTGCAGCCCTCTGCCTTCTTTTGGTACTTTGATGGCATGCTCTTGATTGTATATATTTTTCCATTACTGAATGGTTTATACTGATTCTATTTGTTTTATTTTGCAGACATGGGCAGCCAGTCACCATTGGTTGAGTTTGCGCGAGATGTGTGTAAGCTGAGCACATTTATGTATGGTGTGGTATATATTAACGGAATCAGCGCAGCAAAAAAAGTGAATGCGGCTAAGTTGCAGGTACTGGTCCAAGAGAGCCACACCAAGTTGCAGGAGATTAATGATGGAATGAACCCGGCTCCGGCTGAGCAGAAGATCCGCCCGGCTGGGCAGAAAACCCCCCCCGGCTGAGCAGAGGACTTCGGGATGTGTTCTTCGGGATCTTCGGGATGTGTTGGTGGACTAATTTTGTTACATGTATTTTGAAAGTGCGAATATTGCATAGATATTCTCCTGTTTTTTGTTGCTAAATGCTCAACTGAATATTTTGATCCGATGGAATTTTATGTTTGCTTGATATTCACATTTCAATTTGGCCTATACTCCATGAGTTCTATTATAGCTGGTGGTTGTCTGTGTCTCTCATGTATGCTATACTTGGTGCCTGATCTGTTGCATTATTGGAACTTTTCTTTTGTGTTGGGTATTTCGGAGAATAGATTGTGAGGGGTCTGCTATTGGGAGTTTGCTTATCTCACTTGGAAGTCGAAGTGGTTATATAAGTATAATGCCCATTTCAGATGCCCTGTTTTCGGTATCTTACTAATAAATGGGAGTCGAGCGGTAATGTTTCGCTTATATTAATATTCTTAACCTTCTGTGTAAACTTGTGCTAGTTGTTGTCCGGAAGTTCTTGATGTTCAATCTTTTTTATCTAAATATGTCATAATTTCAGTGTCTGAAAACATTTGGTCGCCTGAAAGAGTTGGCAAAGCTTCCAGTAAAGCACACGAAGATTTTATTTATTGCAGCATAATGGTCTCCCCGTGTTTGTAATATAGCAATAGAGCTTACAAAAGCAAAGTTGTTAATTTAGAGTATCGTGCAATTTACATGGAGTAACGACAATATAACAGAGGAAATGTTATCAATAGGCTGCTAGGGTAACTATACCATTTCACTACTCAGGGAGGTGGGGACTAATATGTGTCCAGCATAAAAATTTCATTGAGGATGTTTACACTTTGCTTTCATTGAGGATGTGTCCAATAATATTTTGTGGATAACATAGCTTGGATGCTTTCACATGAGCAAGACAGATGTCAACCAAACCTAAACCCGAACCGACCTATTTTTAAGTTCATGGTAAACAAAATAAAAATGTTATAGTAAAAAAACTATGATCACCAAGCATATAGTCATTTTAGTACAGTCGAGGAACTCTGCAGAATATTAAATTTTAATTTACAACCAAATTAAATACACAACAAATAAAAACAATCTTGCTCTCTTAAATGTTAGTCATTTGTAATTTTGTGTAGCCAAAAAAAATGTTAAATCATTTACAAGGTGACCTAGTTAAAACAATTAATAATAATTAAAAAAAAGTTTGGGCTGGGCTACAGTCCACCACCGAGCCCGGTGGTTATAACCTACCGTGCAGGGCAAGTATACAAACAAACACATATAACTAGGGATGGGCAGCGAACCCTAAAATCATCGTCACCCAAAAAAAACTTCAATTTCTCGCCGCAAGAATGATGACCCATCTTGAGGTTGCCTTCTTTGCTGCTGGTACCGGAATTATGGGTACATTGGCTTTTAAGCAATACCAAAAGTTCAAAGCATTCGAATTCGAAAGGATGCTGGATGAGAAAGTGAGAAAAGCAATCGAAAGGATGCTGAATGAGAACACGAGGAATCGCCCCAATGAAGTTGAGGAGATGTACACAAGTATCGATGTAAGAATTTCTCTTCATCAATTTCCTTTTTTGCACATCTTATTTCGCTACAATCAATTTTGATCGATTTGGTCAGATCTTGTGTTTCCTCCTCGATTCCCAAAAAAGAAAATTAAGAAGAAGAAATTGTTATATTTCCTTGGTTAATATTTGTTTGCTCGTTAGGTTTTTTTCTCTTTATAATCCTTTCTTCGGTCTATCTGTAATAAGTTACAATAATTGATATGATTTTTATTCATATAAAAAAAAACCTATTTATTATTGACTTTCGATAAAGCTGTTCATCAATTAATTGTATAGATTATTAGAGTCTCTTGACGTACTGTTGTTGTATGATATATGGATGATTTGGGTTATTGTGAATTTGTTGAATTAGGCTTGCTTATTAGCTTTTGCTGTTTCTTCTACACCTCTATAGCCAGTGGCGGAATTAGGATGTTCCAGTAAGGGGGGCCGAAATAAAAATTACGATCACAATATATCAAAAAAAAAAAAAAAATAGATGCACATTTGAAAAATACCCAAATAGAAATAAGAATCTTCATAATTGTTCTAGATGAAGATGAACAAAATGAATGGGGTCAAAAAGACAAATGCAACGTCGTATAGAAAAATAAAAAAACAAGTTCTCAAGTGTATATATATATATAATTTATAAGAAAGGGGGCAACAGTATATATACACTGTGATGAGAGTAAGTTTGTTATTGAAGCTCAGCTCAATCGTGTTTAACTATAACTCTATATATAATATATTCGTGTAAAGGGTAAATGACGACTAAACACAAACAAAGTTCTATTAATCCAAAGGCAAAACATATATACATAAAGAAGAAATTGGGTAGCAAGCTAGCTTTTCTTTGTCTCAATATATAAAAAAATACTTAGAATCTTAATGTTGGGGGGGGGGGGGCCAAGTTTATAGGAAAATTAGCTAAAATTTTATTGCCAAAAAAAATGATGGGGGGGGGGGGCATGGCCCCCTTTTGCCCTCACATAGTTCCGCCAATGTCTATAGCTCTCATCTTCTTTGTTATCTTCGTATGAGACTTGGAACACTTGGCTTGCTTATTAGCTGTTGCTGTTTCTTCTACACGTACCCTTTTTGTTTTAGCCCTCTATAGGTCTCATCTTCTTTCTTATCTTCGTATGGGACTTGGAACACTTATCCTCTCTTAGACACAACAAGAGATGTAGGGAGATTGTCACAATGAGATTTAATTTGCTTCTTGTCTATTACTTTATTCATTCAATTTTTTCCTTAATTGGGCTGTTTTGCTAGCCTAAAAAAATATCAGCATTTTTATCCTGGACTTGGGTCTTAACAAGATACTGAGCTCGATGTTGCAGTTTCTTGTTTGTTTTGGGTTCCTCTGTTTCTTTTTCACCCTTTTTGCCTTTGTTTGCATTAGCTCAAGGTGTCAGCTCTCCATTTCATCTTTATTTGGAAAACTATATATGGGACTTGAATTTTGACACAATGGTCTTGCACTGGACACAACAAGATAGGAAAGTTGTTGTTTATTTATGGTCGATGTTAACATTATCACAATGGTATTTTACTTTTTGCCTATTACGCTATAAATTTGTTATGAATCAGTGAGAATCATAGTGCATTTCTAATTAGCTGCAGTACACTATCAAATGATTTAGCCTGTTTGTTCTTCCTCCTTTTTATCCAATGATTTGACTTTTGCCTTTGATGCTGACAGGAATGAAGTTTGCAAGGAATTACTCAAAGCCCTATTGCAACTGATCCTTGAATTGAAGATTCTCTGATATGGTCTTCCTCTTCCTCAATGGATTGGGGCATTTGGTACACCGCGTATGTCTTTGTTGTCTTGGAAAGTAGAGAGGAGTTTCATTGGTCTCTGCTTTCGTGGTTTGTTCTTTGTTCATTTGCGCATGCAATATGGCACCGCATGGTTAATTGCTTTGCCTTCTCAATTAAAGGATTTATGGTTGGCTTGCTTTCCATGTGCTTTATGGTTTTTTTTTCGTCAACAAATACTCTAGTCTTGAGAGGCAAGTACTCATGTTGATATGATACCCATATGAAAAAGCCCATCAACTTGAGTTTCAACCCACTTGAAAACGCCAGTACGCCACATGCAAATAAAATTATAACATCTAGGAATTCGAGAATGAAAACATTTAATTAATAAAATATGCAAAAGTCAAAATATTTATATAGAAAAAAAAAAAGCACTTTTATTGACGAAATGTTTGTTTGGAAATGTAGCTTCTTTATTTTTTTTAATGTGATCAACTTTTTTTAATTAGAAACTCAAAGATGAAACTTTATTTTGATCATAAGCTATCGGGTTGATATTTCAATAATTATTGATGCACATTTAGTATCGGAAATTTTTTTGTGTAGCCGCAAATTTTCAAAAAATTGTTTCTCACACTATTTTTTGACGAGCAGTGCTACATATACCAAAAAAATTTACCAAATATCCATACCAAATGATGTGGCGTCTGACGTGGCAGATCCCACATCATCAACTTCAATTTAATAATTTTCAGTTAATTAATCTAATTTAAAAACTAGCAAAAACAAAAATAACAAAAACAATAATTCTTTTAGCAATAAAAACAATAATTCTTTTAGCAATAAAAACAATAATTCTTTTAGCATTAAAAACAAACTTGATTAACCTAAATTGCTATGATCGATCAAAACTCAACTCCCCCGCCTCCATGGCTCCATCTCCCCAGGTGAGGTGAAGTTATTCACTTCTTTGTAATTCAACTTGACTTTTACTTTCTCTCTCTTTCACTTCTTTGTAATTCAACTTGACTTTTACTCTCTCTCTCTCTCTCTCTCTCTCTCTCTCTCTCTCTCTCTCGATTGAGGTATTTGTGAAAAAGGGGGTGTTGAGTCCATACCTTTCGGATATTGAACAACTAGGGAAACTTTGAAGGTTCTGCTTTTCTGTGGGAAAAGGAGATGTTTCTGTGGGAGAAGGAGATGTTGGAAGGTGGTGCCAAATTCACTGGAATTATAGGTCTAAACAACTACTATGATTTGTCTCAAGGATTTTACCACCAACTCCATGAGGGTGAGGGTACTAACATGACGTCCATTGACAGTTTGCAAACTAGCATTGATGGAGGCTATGTTGCCATGTCTATAGACAACAGCAGTGTTGCTTCAAATACTAACAATTCCCATACTCACATCTTGAATCACCAAGGGCTGCGGCGATCCACAAATGACAATTACTTTGTTGCACAAAGTGTTAATCGCCAAGGATCAAAGTGTTGGGCACTCAAGGATCAAAGATAATGCCCAGCCTCAATTAATCGTATGATTCCGTTTGGGATCATCTGAAGAAGAAGAGTTTTAGGGTTTGAAAACATATTCAAGTTGGACAATATTCTCTAAAAAAAACAATAATATTTTAAAATTATAAAATTAAAATTAAAAGACATGCTGGAAATTATTATATTTAAGATGATGATGTGGCACCTTGCCACATCATTTGGTATTGATATTTGTTATAATTTTTTGGGACCCCAAGCATTTTTCTTTTTTGACATATTAGGCAAATTGATAATTTCATACCTTGAAACATGAGTGCTTAGAGTAATAAGTTGGTATTAAGTTGAATGATTATTCAAGTAACAAAGTATTTAATTAATAAAATAGGCAAAAGCCCAAATATTAAAAAAAATATAGGGAATACCACTTTTCTTTCTTGACGAAATATTCGTCGGGAAATGTAGCTTCCTAATTGTTTTTATTGTTATTAATTTATTTTAATTAACAAATTAAGAAATTGATAAAAGATGAAACCCAATTTTTATCCTGAGTTCTCGGCCTTGATATTTTAATTATTATTGATGCACGGAAAATGCAGCTATTTTAGCTTTGATTCACAGAAAAAGAAAAAAAAAAAAGGAAAAAAAAAGAAGATATTTCTTCAAAGTTTAGCTATTTTTCCTAACAGTACCCAGAATTGAATATAAAAGAAATTGGATTGGCACCTGAGCAAAAGAGTACATGAGGCTGGTACTCAGTGATCTAGGGGTAGCCCATAAATGAATCGCCTCCACTTCAACCTCTCCTTGGTTCTTCAGCTCTTCCATGGTGATTGTCATTAATGGGTTTGGATTAGAATTCTCAAACTTTGAGAGAGTAATTGGGATTTGAGACTCAGAGCCTCAGAGTTGAGTGCATGCAAAGCCAAGTAAAATATATATGATTGAATGAATGGATTTGTCTTTGGCCTACCTAGTTTATGTCGCAGCAAAAAGACAGCAGAGTCAGCAGTGCATCAATCTCAATGCTCTCCCTGTGCTGTGACTCTGGTCAAGTCGGTACAAATGAGCTTTACAGAACTAAACTAAGTGCCGTAAACAGTATTTAACTGCAGCGCTGACTTAACCAATTCACCAACCATTTTCAGACCAGCTTTTGTTATTCTCAGAGAAGATAAAGATTCCTACTGTTCTTCTTTTTACAAGGAAATGAAAAATCCCAACGTGTGTTTTGGATGTTGACTTGTCCAAAAATGACCCTTGATGTTAAGCTCACATTATATCTGCTTTCAGGTTTTGAAGCTCACTGTCTGATACAGATTTCCATGGGAGATGAATGCATTTTACCTGAAATTGATAAGTTTTTCATATTAGAATTCATGAGACTACACTGTCATTGATTTCTATAACAACCAGAGAGATATGATTGCCAGGGTCTAACCATATTTGGATCTTCAGTCGTTTCTGACATATCAGTTTCAATGCCTAAGTGGTTCAATTCCAGATTACGGTTCATGTTTGCTAAAGTTGACAGGTCACCATCACAGTATGACCTATATCATATACAAAAGCTTAGCCTTAGTGAAATAAGTGATACATGTGTCTCTGCATGTAAGTATTTGAAAGTCGCAAGAATGTTAACTATAAACGTGTTTCATCACTTCATTGTAAATCACATGCTTTGTGGTAAAAAACACAAAAATTTCCTAGACCTTTTACTTAGTAAAGTAATATAAACAATTTCAGCATATCAGTGTTAAATAATCCAATAATATTTTGTGGATAACATACCTTGGATGCTTTCACATGAGCAAGACAGATGCCAACCAAACCAACACCCGAACCAACCTATTTTTAAATTCATGGTAAACAAAATAAAAATGTAAAATGCAGATAGGCCATCATAATTAGATGAATTCTTGAAATTATAACATACCTCAAAGCACGACTTATTAGAGAATAATTCAGGAAATGAATGTATGCACTCTGACAAAAGAAGACTTGATGGCCAAACTGAGCACCTACATCAAACAAGACATACTAGTTTAAGTAGTTAGCATGCTTCATGCGACTAATCTAGAAATGCACTTTATAAATCTAAATGAAATGATTAATATGAATTGGTACAATTAATCAAACATGTAAACTGGTAAAACCTGTCAAATTGCCATGTGCCTTATGAAGCAGGTAACACATAAAAATTAAGAAATTTCCCCTTTATGCATAAACAGGTCTTAATCAAAAGCAGAGATATGGGTTGATGGGGGTCATACTATACTATTAGATACTGGACATCTACAAACCATTGGATTTCATTAGTCTTTTGTTTAATTTTATCCTATAAAATACTTGTATTTTACAAAGGCATAAACAATCTGGTTTAGTAGATATCAAGTAGAAGACAAAAGATATCAAGAGTGAAACATACCCAGTATCTCCTTCAAGCATGTTGAGAGAACATTGCAGCTGTACCATCAGTTTCCTTGATTCCGGACAACTTGAAAGTTCAAGACAACCTAGAGGCACCAAGTCATTCAATAATCTGCTAACCAAGAATAAGCCAACATCACATGAATTAGAACTATTACCATCAGGAAAATTAAAGAAATGAAATGTACTTGAAGACCCTTGCCTTTTCTTTTTCCAAATCATAATAGAGCAGCCGAATGAAAAGAAATGAATCCAGACAACAACATTATTATACCACTACTTGTTCACTAGCTATACCTTCAAAGTAGTCATGTAATGGGCATAATGTTCGTATAACTCATCCATCACATCACCATGGTTCAACTCAACTTCAGCAATGAGCTTCTTCAGAAATTTCCTCAGATACGGTGCATATATGTTATTTCCCGGCCTGCATTCACCATTCAACTGAACCAAACTTTATAATCAAGAAAAGACCAGAAGAGATAGTTGGTTCGGTTGCTTAGAAAATTCAGGAGAATCAGAAAAGTAATATCTGCAAATGAAGACAGCGCAAATTAATACCAAGCAGTATATGATAAATAAGTGAGAGTCGGTCTTTGAATATGTATAAGTTAGGACGTCTGCTGCAGTTCTCTCTCAAGGTTGAGGCAAATTGAAAAGAGTCAAGGACAAATGCGTCGAGCAAAATATTACATTTTAATTTTCAACCCAAATTGCAAAGCTTAAATGTTAGTCATTGACATGGCCTTAAAAAAAAAAGTAAAGAAAATTAAATTAAATTACATTTGGGCTGGGCTGGGCTGGGCTGGGCTACCGAGCCCGGTGGTTATAACGTACCTACCGTGTAGGGCAAGTATAAAAACAAACACGTACATATAGCTGGGGATTGGCAGCGAACCCTAAAATCATTTTCACCGAAAAAAAAACTTCAATTTCTCGCCGCAAGAATGTTGTCCTGTGATGTTCTTCGGTGTTGCTTATATGCTGCTGGTACCGTAGCTATGGCTAGGTTGGGTTTTCAGATACACTACGAGAAGAACAAAGCATTGGATGCCGAAGCTAAGCGGGATTTAGATGTAAGAATTTCTCTTCATCAATTTCCTTTTTCGCACATCTACAATCAATTTTGATCGATTTGGTCACATCTTGTGTTTCCTCCGTCCCAGAATAGATAGAAAAGAAGTAGAAATTGTTATATTTCCTTGGTTAATATCTGTTTACTCGTTAGGTTTCTCTCTCTTTATAATCCTCCGCAAGAATTGATATGATTTTTATTCATATAAAAAAATCCCTATTTTTGATTGACTTTCAATAAAGCTGTTCATCAATTGTATAGATTAATTGGGCCGTTTTGCTAGCCTAAAAAAATATCAACATTTTTATCCTGTACTTGGGTCTTAACAAGATCCTGAGCTCGATGTTGCAGTTTCTTGTTTGTTTTGGGTTCCTCTGTTTCTTTTTCACCCTTTTTGCCTTTGTTTGCATTAGCTCAAGGTGTCAACTCTCCATTTCATCTTTATTTAGAAAACTATGGAACTTGAGTTTTGAGCACTGGACACAGCAAGATAGGAAAGTTGTTGTTTATTTATGGTCGATGTTAACATTATCGCAATGGTATTTTACTTTTTGCCTATTACTCTATATTCATTTTCTAAATTTGTTATGAATCAGTGAGAATCATAGTGCATTTCTAATTAGCTGCAGTACACTATCAAATGATTTAGCCTGTTTGTTCTTCCTCCTTTTTATCCAATGATTTGACTTTTGCCTTTGATGCTGACAGGAATGAAGTTTGCAAGGAATTACTCAAAGCCCTATTGCAACTGATCCTTGAATTGAAGATTCTCTGATATGGTCTTCCTCTTCCTCAATGGATTGGGGCAAAAGCATTTGGTACACCGCGTATGTCTTTGTTGTCTTGGAAGGTAGAGAGGAGTTTCATTGGTCTCTGCTTTCATGGTTTGTAATCTTTAGATCACACATTTCTTCTTTGTTCATTTGCGCATGCAATATGACACCGCATGGTTAATTGCTTTGCCTTCTCAATTAAAGGATTTATGGTTGGCTTGCTTTCCATGTGCTTTATGGTTTTGTTTTTTGTCAACAAATACTCTAGTCTTGAGAGGCCAGTACTCATGTTGATATGATACCCATATGAAAAAGCCCATCAACTTGAGTTTCAACCCAATTGAAAACGCCACATGCAAATAAAATTATAACATCTAGGAATTCGAGAATGAAAGCATTTAATTAATAAAATATGTAAAAGTCAAAATATTTATATACAAAAAAAAAGCACTTTTATTGACGAAATGTTTGTGGGAAAAGGTAGCTTTTTAAATTTTTTTAATGTGATCAACTTTTTTTAATTAGAAACTTAAAGATGGAACCTTATTTTGATCCTAAGCACGTTATCAGGGTTGATATTTCAATTATTATTGATGTACATTGAGCATCGGAAATTATTTTGTGTAAAACGCCGCAAATTTTCAAAAAATTGTTTTCTCGCACTATTTTTTGACATATTAGACAAATTGATAATTTCATACCTTGAAACATGAGTGCTTAGACCTTAGAGTAAGTTGGTATTAAGTTGAATGATTATTCAAGTAAAAAAAGTATTTAATTAATAAAATAGGCAAAAGCCAAAATATTTTAAAAAAAATATAGGGCATACCACTTTTCTTTCTTGACGAAATATTCGTCGGAAAATGTAGCTTCGTAATTGTTTTTATTGTTATTAATTTGTTTTAATTAGCAAATTAAGAAATTGATAAAAGATGAAACCCAATTTTTATCGTGAGTTCTCGGCCTTGATATTTCAATTATTATTGATGCACGGAAAATGCTAGGCTGAACCGCATCAAATGTCTGACTTAGCCACACTCACTTCCCTTGCTTCTACGTGTCCATGCATTTCTGTTTTAGTTAATTTTTTTTAAAATTATAACAATACTAATTAAACTAAATCTTTCTTTCCTACTTTGCCCTCAACCAGATCAGGTCTCTCTCTTCCTGAGTTCCTCTCTTCTCCCGCTCTCGTCTCTCATCCTCCTACGTCCGCAGATCAATGTTAAGTTAACTGCATAGCCTGTATTGAATGGAGGCAAAGAAAGTTAGGCAGCAATGTATTACGGAATGGATATATAGTGATGCAAGCTAATTAAGGCATACATGTACGTAGAGTGTACGTGTGGAGCTAGCGCAGGGCTTCATCTATCACAACAACTATTCACTATTATTATTCAGAGCTACTTCAGCATATATCTATATCTAAGAAACAGTCTACTGCTCAGTTCTAGTCTTCTACTGCCTTCGATCTGGGACCGCCCTGCACACTGCATTGGAGACATATCGATGTGTATTTGAAGTCCTTTATCTTTTTAAGCTAGCTAGAGTTTCAATTCACTTTAAAGTTTAAACAGACGTACATAACTTTGAATTGGGATTAGACCCCCAAATTTGAGACTGTTTATATCCTTTCCCTAACAATTACTTCAGCAATGGTGGTCCTAACTCCTACGAGAGTCCATTAGACTTGTTCAACTTTCACATCCACGGACCTGGTCAGTAGTCATTGTTCTAAGCCTATCTTATATAATGCGCGCAGTCGATAATTTAATTTATAAGAAAAACCATGCCCATTTCAGTAAGATGGCTATGTATCTCTCCTTGGATCCATAACTAATCAAAGCCCTACACTCCTACACCCCACAAAGGCGATGAATTTGTATTTAGCTGTTCGTAGTCATATATATCAAATAATTTAGAATAGTATTCAACTTGTTCTTGGTCAAAATGAATATTCAGGAGCAATTAATGTGGATGGTGGGTATCATGCTACTACGGCACAGGGTGGAGTCGGAGTGGTGGTGAGGGATGAGGTGGGTTTTTGCCTTGCTGTTTTTGCTCGGTCCTTCCCTGCAGTCCTCGATCTCGGCTTTTCATATGGAGCTGGAGGCTTGTAGGGCTGGTTTACTGATAGCTATTCATCAAGGGTGGTACGATGTGGAATTGGAAAGTGAATGCCTTTTAGTGATTAAGGTGCTTAATGGTTCTAGTGATGATTATTCTGAGGTTGGTCGAATTGTGGAGGATTGTAGGGAGTATATGTCTATGTTTAATTTCATTCGTATTAATTCGACATGTTTTTTGCGAAGCAAATTGTATGGCTCATTGATTGGCACATATTGCTAGTTGTTCTTGAATTGATGACTTTTGGTTAGACGAGACACCCTCTATTATTGAAGATGTTTTCTATGAGGATTCTTGTATTTGTACGCGAGATTCTGGTCTACCGTCCCCCTCAAAGTCTATGATCACCAAGCATGCATATAGTCATTTTAGTACAGTCGAGGAACTCTGCAGAATATTAAATTTTAATTTACATGTCAGGTGACCTAGTTAAAAAAATTAATAATAATTAAAAAAAAGTTTGGGCTGGGCTACAGTCCACCACCGAGCCCGGTGGTTATAACCTACCGTGCAGGGCAAGTATACATATAACTAGGGATGGGCAGCGAACCCTAAAATCATCGTCACCCAAAAAACACTTCAATTTCTCGCCGCAAGAATGTTGTCCTGGCAGGTTCTTAAGGGTGGCTTCTATGCTGCTGGTGCCGTAACTATGTGGACGTTGGCTTTTCTGCAACATCAGGAGAACAAAGCATTGGATGCCGAAGCTAAGCGGATTTGGAAAAGGACCAATCGCCCCAAGGGGATTTAGATGTAAGAATTTCTCTTCATCAATTTCCTTTTTCGCACATCTTATTTCGCTACAATCAATTTTGATTTGGTCAGATCTTGTGTTTTCTCCTTCCCAGAAAAGAAAATAAAAGAAGAAGAAATTGTTATATTTCCTTGGTTAATATCTGTTTGCTCGTTAGGTTTTTTTCTCTTTATAATCCTTTCTTCAGTCTATCTGTAATAAGTTACAAGAATTGATATGATTTTTATTCATATATAAAAAAAACCTATTTATTATTGACTTTCGATAAAGCTGTTCATCAATTAATTGTATAGATTAGAGTCTCTTGACCTACTGTTGTTGTATGATGGATGATTTGGGTTATTGTGAATTTGTTGAATTAGGCTTGCTTGCTTGCTTATTAGCTTTTGCTGTTTCTTCTACACCTCTATAGGTCTCATCTTCTTTGTTATCTTCGTATGAGACTTGGAACACTTATATATCTTTGGCTATTTGGTTCCCGTGATCATGTTCCACGAGAAAATGGAATCTCAGCACCTCTTCTCTTTCATTTTCACCCTAACCTCACCACCGGCAATTTTGCTGATCACTGGGTGATTGGGACTTAATTTGTGCGAGCTGAGGCTTCTTACTTTCTTGGTTGAATTGAGGGTCGGTGCTAAACACAATAATTTTGTGCGAGGAGTACTTAATTCACAAGTCAGATTCTGTACAAAAATGTTGAAAGGTAATGCACATTGAAACATCTAAATTAACCTACATCAACCTAGAGAAGTCTAGAACTACATTTGCCTAGATTAATCTAGAAATGATCTAGAATTACATGTAATGATAGTAAGGTCTAGAACTATCATGCAATTGTAGAATGCTCTAGATCCATGTAGATGTTAACAATTAACCACAAACCCCAATGTCGGTGGTAAACAATATATATATATGTGTGTGTGTGTGTGTAAGACATCTTGTAATGAATTGAGGAAAGCTAAACAAGCTACTCCATCAACCAATACCTCCTCGATCTGTTTCAAAAACCTAGCCTATTATCTCCTCTATTTCTAATTCCTTCTCCTCCATTCTAAAACAACTTGTACGTCCTAATATCTTGTCCTAAGAGCATATGCAGTGGGGTGAGTTTAGAGTAGTCTAAACTAAAATATAGGCTCAAATTACCAAAAGTCAGTTCCAGTGGGGTGAGTTTAGACTAGGCTAACTACAAACTAGTTTTTTGAAGAGGCTAAATTAAACATGGCTTTAGGCTAAGCTAAAGGTGGAGGCAGGTTTGTGCAAATTGTTATCAACCATAAACAAGTACCTTTGTTAAAACCAAGAACATTTGAACGGCTGGAAAACATTGCTGAAAACACAAAATCTAGGTTTTAAACTTCATGGTTGGAAACACAAAATTAATGGGAGGTCTAAATTGATAAATAGTGTCAATTTGGGAGATTAAATTTTAGTTTAGATTTTAGGGTTTATGGATGCACATGCTCTAAGCCCATTACAAGTCCTAGACTCTAATAATCCCAAAACACCTACTAAATCTTCTAAATTCTAACCGTGCATGCTAATTAATATAGTACCAATTCTAACAGTGGTATCAATTAACCCCCTAAAATCTTACATAAACACGATAATTAACCAACTTGTGTGAGGATTCTTACTTCACAAGTCAGATGGTCTTGTCCTTGAAATTACTTTCATCAATATATAAGCTCTTGAACACTTAAATATGATTGCTTTAACACTCGGGTTTGGTGTATTTTTCCGGGCAGTTGATTTGGGCTAGCTTGTTCATTCGGTTAAGCGGTGGTGTTTTCCTAGTTACTTCGTTCCTACAGAAACCCTGGTCAATCACTACTAGTCTTCGTTTAAATTAGCTTTTGTAATCTCTTAATATGGGTCGTACGTTCTACCCAACGTCTCATGTAACACCAAAGCCGGAAACGGTGACTTGCCGTCACTAACCAACAAATCCACAAGTAAAGGATCGAATACCAACCCAGGCTTCTGACTCCAATCCCGAGCCACTAATCAGACATCCACCAAAGGAAGTCCTGGGACATCCACTAAGAGAAATTAACATAGTTTATTACCCCGGCATGGCCAAGAAAAGAAAATTAGGTGGCTTTATTTAGTCATACTAGCTGGGGAGGAGGAGGGGTTGGCGAAAAATTTAAAATTTGTTCTCAATATATTTTAAAGGAATGGAAATACCAAATAACTTGATCTGTTTTCTTTGGTATTCTCCTAAATACCAAATGACACCAATAGCATGATTCGCGTCATAATTCACTAGCGCAGCAGCAGAAGCATATTTCTAACGCCTGCAGCTAACCCAAATGTCTTCATTATATGTATCTAGCTATCTTCTTCAACTATAAGCAATAAGCCGGACTAACTGGCTAGCTAGCCAGCTATTTTCCCTCTTTATTCACCAAAGAAAACCCAATCGTCTTGTGGGGAAGACGATCTTTATTTTTCAGTGATTGTTTACCGAAAAAATCTTTATTTTTCATTAAAACATGTAGTTAATTTACTGCTATATGTGTGTGTGTGTATATATATATATATATATTTACACGAATATGTGACTATTAATTTCTACCTTCATCACAAACTTAATTGATCCAAACCCAGATGCCATGGCTACAATGCTGGAACAAATTGACCGATCAAGAGCTGAGTGGACTTGTTAGATGTCATTATCTTCAATCTGAAGAGTTCTAGTTTCCTACAAATTAAGCAAGAATTAATAATGCATGCATGCATATAATTGAAGAACTTAACACGTATAATACTACTAAGTTTGAATCAATTAAAGCTTCCCTATTTGGACTTAATTATCATACATACTCTTTGCTGATGATGAGCATTGCGATTGTAGAGGTAGATAGGCCACATCGATTCAGATAAGTCATGGGAGACTAGCTAGCTAGGGTTGAAAAGTACAACCACAATTCATCATTGGAAAAGGGAAAAAAGATCTAAATCTAGCTTAGGCTGTTCGGCTTGATCATTGTTTGACAACACTGATCAAGCAAGAAGTAAAATGCAATAAATCAAACATAATATAGGCTTATCCGCTCATAACATTATCAAATTAAAGGGTTAAATTACTGCAAAATATGGTATATGTGCATCAAACATTTACTTGAAGAGCGAGCAAGCTCAGAGTATTTATGTGCATGTATATTACATTATTACATGTATTTATAGTTGGATTACAAATCCATTTTCGTAGTAAGCCCTATAGTAGTTGGGACCTCTACCAACAAGATAAAAGCCTTACCATTACTCCATTAGGGCTGTAATTTGGTCTGGTATCGGTAAATACACATTACAAATTTGATCACTAATAATTGATGGATTGGACTATTGAAAATGTTCTTTTAATCTCAGCTATTAAAATTAAGGGAAATACCCAATAAGTATACTTAAAATTATATCTAAAGAGAAGGATTTCAAATTTCTTGGTCATCTGGTGATCGATCAGGGAAGCGACACCGGATGCTCAAAATTTTTATTAGGCATGGAGAGTTCAATTTCTCTTCTCAATTTTTCTTGCATCCCATATTCCCATGTTCCCTTCAATTCTCTCTCCTTCCAAACAACAATGTGTAGGCACATTGACCCCAACAAAAAAAAAAAACGGGGACAATGGATTAGACCAAGCACGTTGATAATGAAGGGCTGAAGGGCTCCATGCATCGACACAGTCTCTTTAACCCAACATATCAACTTTCTTTAATCACCTAGGGATTCGACAATGGACAACGTACGGCTTCGTGGGGTCATACTTATCTTCCCAGTCGAAATGTCATTTTCAGGTCACATAAAACTCTATTGGAGTGTACTGAAGTTTTCGAATTAATACTTGAAAAACATGTACAATTTCCACAGGGTATTAGCTAGGGTTTCAGAAAAGCTGAGCTCGGTCTATGGCAGCCTTGTCCTTCTGTTTTGACTTCAACCTTGTTCTATATTTGGTATCCATTCCATATATAGACTGAAATATAAACATGAGCTGCGTGTTCTTAATGTTATTTACAATTCATAATCACTCCATGTTTTTAACTTTTGGTATTGCTAGTGTTATTCATAGACTCAAATCCTTAACTTCAAATGTTGGAGATATTTGAGTACTGCTAGTTCAAGATGGTCAGAAACAAGAGCCCCCCAGCAGAGAAAATAATTATTATGATAAACTTCATTCAAAGACTACAATTTTAAGGCTGAATTAGAAGGATGAATTCAAAATTAATTATAACTAAAAAAGAGGGAATTTTGATGATGATGATGATGATCAATTCAAATGCAACATAGCCTCTTCCTGAATCCTAGCTAGCATCTGATACACAGCTGTCGCAATTTCATCCACTGAAGTCAACGTGCAGTCCTCTTCTACCTGCTTTCGAAAAAAAAAAATCAAATGCTTAATTAAACTTAAACATGTAAATTAACATTAACTAATCAAGTGATACTTTCTAGTTAATTACCCTGACGCTTAGAGAATAGAGGACAATTTCTTCAACAGTGGCAACATTGAGGTGAAGAACAGTGAGGCGCAGTGTGTGCAACCCAGAAACAAATTTCAAGAGCTGCTTCGGAACCCTTTTGGATCTGACCTTCAGGTTTGCATGGCTCTCCACCATAGTCACCTCTATGTCTGCTGCAACCCTACTCACATTTATATCCGCCGCGTACTTGTGCTCAACCGACGGTCTCTGATCGGAATCGTATCGATGATCATGACCAGTCTGATGAGCAGTACTAGTACTACTTGTTGATGAGTATTGTGGGAAGCTAAAGAAGTCTGAGAAAGGCAAATCTGAATTGTTATTGTTTTGCTTTTGAGCACCAAGGAATTGCACTTGTTGCTCTAGCTCCTTCACAAAGTTAATCGCACCCCCAATGATTGATGCTTGGTCACCCTAATTAATAAAGAAAACAGATTAGTTAACTAAATTCTTAGCAGGTCACCATCATATTCCCATCTCCCAAGTAAGCATGTTTGGACAGTCTAATACGTCCATTAAACTTAATTAATTAACAATAATAATAAAGACAGAAAAAGAGAGAGATCGAGATCGAGATCGAATCGAAGTACCCTTTGGACATATGAATCGGGCATTATAGATCGAAGGGCAGAGAGATACTCATTCATTTGTTTTCTTCTGTTGCGCTCAACAGCAATGTGAGTCATTCTCTGGTTCTCAATCTCCTCCTCGTTCTTTTTGCTCTTGGCACGCCGCCGTTTCGGACGAGTCTTGGTCGTCGTTGTAATTGCATCCTCCACTAATGGAAGTTGAAACTGAGCTTGATCAAAGTGATCAGTTGGGCCATTATCTGGGGTTGCATTGGAGAGCTGCAAATCGTCAAAATGCGACACCAATATTGAAGGAGGTGAGGAGTAAGTAGTAGTAAAATGATGATCTGTATGGTTGCCAAGAAAATCACAAGAGGCTTCTTGCATCTGCTGCTGATGATGATGATCAAGATCATCATAGCTCCAATTCCCTACTAACAAGCTGTAGAGATCTTTGTTAGTAGTGTAAGCAAAAGGATCTTGAGGGAAAACGACGGCATCCAGTGCCATGTTAGCTAGTTCTATGATCTTTGGCTAATTTGCGATGATGTATGGTCTTGTTGGGATGAAGAAAAGGGGATGAGGCTTTTAAAGGGCTAGATGATGATCATGATGAAACAAATCTACAGCACTTCATGCCCGTGAAATAAAGTTGAATTTATTGCAAGCTAGAGGGAAACATTGCATATATAGCTACTAGCTATACGCATCAATATGATTTTTAATTTGAAGATTAATTTGTATCCGTGTGTATGTGCATTTAACAAAGACACATATATATCCATATATATTCTCGCCCAAATTGAGACATACACATGTCACCTCATCAATGGATCAAAAATGATACTTGCAGTTTACCAAAATCTAAAGGGAAATTTTCAGGTTCACCCCCTGGGTGAACGAACATGTTCACTCACCCCCTAGTTAACGTATTTGTCTCCATAATTTCATAATCCAACGTTTATATTATAAATTATCATTTATAGATCACCTCTGCAAAAAATCAATCGAATTAGAGATCTTTTGGTCACTCATTCAAATGAAAAAATAGACGGTTCATTATAATAGTAGTAATTGTTGTCAGAACCGTTCATTTGTTTCATGAATATGGATGGTTAAACAATCTCTTATTCGATTAATGTTTTGTAGAGATGATCTATAAAAAATAATTTATAATATGAACGGTTTGATTATAAAATTATGAAGTGAAAATACGTTAACTAGGGGGTGGGTGAACCTGTCCGTTCACCCAGGGGGTGAACCTAAGCATCACTCAAATCTAAAAAAGAAAGAACCTTGTAAACTCTTGATTTATAATTCACATAATTTGTTATTACGCCACAAAGAAGCGCTTTTAGCAGAGTTTAGAGTATGTATCACATATGTAAAAAAAAAAAATCATAGTTAAATCTTTTCTATCACCGATGCAAACGGTATAGTCCAGAGCATAGTATAAATCAAGCATAATAAAATGTTAGCATCAAATATTCCGAAATCGACAAACTAAGAGTGAAAATAACGTTACCTTAATGAGTACTCGATCATCGTCTTGATCCCCTCATGAAGTAAGGAAGAAGGATCTAATTCATGGATGGAGCGTAAATAAATACTCTTGGTTAATAATTTTAATTGACATTGAATCTCCTCACACTTAAAGTACTTCTTTTCCTATCTTAAAAAAGGTGTGACTACCAACTGAATTTATTACTTGTGTGGATTTTTTTTGTGAACTTAAGAAGTAAATTAAGCTTAGAGAACTAGTATGATCTTTAAGTTGCATTAGCTGAAGTATAAAGCTTGCTCGTGATAAAGTAATTTAGGCGTCACAACCAAAATCAATTGACAACTGTTGGAGAAGCCCAAATTCTTATAAATATATTTGCAAGGTCTCTATTCTCCACATTCTCACATGCCACCGTACGTGTAGCGAATTTTCAAGCCATACACGTGGACAACTTATATTGGGTGGCGTGGAGCATGTGTGACACTTGGCTTCACACGTGGGCAAATATGCAGTTCTGATATCATGATATAGTAATCTGGGCGTTATAACCAAAATTAATTGGCAATGGTTGGAGAGGCTCAAATCCTTATAAACACATTTGCAAGGTCTCTATTTTACAATGTGTGATAGCTAGCTGAATTAGATCCCTGCAGTTGTGTAAACAAAAGGATCGAGTGGGAAAGGTACTGTCATTTGGTACAGTCGGGTCAGGGCTGGGTTGGAGCCGAGTGACGAACGTACCAAGAAGAAGGTAAAAGGCTGATCGATGTACATTCAGAGAGAGAGAGAGAGAGAGCGCTTTGGTGCTCAGTTGCAGGTGCATCCATGTCAGAGATGTACGTACGTACAAAAAGAATCGATCCGTGTGATCATAAACAACACCAAGCTATACGTACGTACATCGGTACATTGATCGATTCACCACGTACTCTTCAATGTGACACAGTCTATCTATCACAGCTTGATGTGATTATATATTCTATAGAGGGGACGTTCACAATAAGGGTGTTTTGCAAACCTCGCTCTCACTTTCTCGTCGTTCATGCAATGTAATTGAAGGATGAAAACCATTTATTATATATTCTTTCCACCGATCATGCTTGTAAAAATTTAATCACATCAAAACTAATAAATCTCTAAAATGTGCAAACGAGATAGTTAATTTAGTCAGATAAACTAGTGACAAATAATAAATAATGATCGTAAGTGATGATTAGCTAGATAATTTTTAATTCGGTTGATTTGATATTTTTGTGGGAAATTCAAAAAAATGCACGACTCTAATCATCAAAATTCGTAGCGGGATGTAAAACTCTGATCAAAGAATCTCTTTTGCAAACGTCTATTCTATAAGGGGTCGTGTATATATATACTTGTGTTTATATTACATGCATCACATATATATGTATGAAGGTCTGTGCACCTTCATTAGACATACAATGATATATCCTTTAAATTTTAGGCTGCTGAGTTGCTTTTCATTTTTTGGGGTCAGCTTTTTGAACTAGGGAATATTTTCTCTCAGGTACATATATTCTTAAAAGCTAGAAACAAGCAAATACTCCTCTATTTGAAAAGACCTAAACCCAGCATGTGGTCACATATCACCATCACAATGAAATAAGCAGATACTCCCCAAGAAGTTGGTGGCATATAAATATATATTGTATCCGTACTTTCTTAGAACAAACAAAGTAAACATTTTTGGAGTTCTTTTCCTCTTTTCTTGCAAGTTGGTATATATATATATATCCTTTAATATATATGCATATTTTATCGAACTGTAGGGATTCGAATTTCCTGCCACCGATTCAAAACACACAGGCACTTTTAAAAATCCGATCGTTAATATATATAGTAGTTCCTCAACTTGGGCGATCACACAGGTTTTTGTTGGCATTTAATTTGGCTACACAATCTTCTAATGGATTCATGAGTCTCTATTAAGTGAGGCACAAAACGTTATAGAATGCCAATATTCAAACCCTAGAGAAGACCCATTAATGTCTATTAATTAACCTCCGAATAATTAACAATATAACTCCTTCTTCAACCCTGAGACTGGCTCTATAAGCTCGATTTCTTGGTATTATTTGGTAATTATAGAGAATGGCTCCATGCTTAATTTTGAGTTAAAGAATTGAATCCTATACTTTCACCAACCTATCTAACCCATTAAAAAAAGCCTTAGACCCAACTGGCGCTCCTTCGGATTCATCTACTGCATTTTTCTTAATTTAAAGCTTGTACAAAATAAATTAGGCTTAACCACTTAATTTTTAATTTAATGTGGGTTGTCTAGCTTTGACATTTCATTAAACTGCAAGCATCTTGCTGAAGTTATTGTTAAGCAATATTAAACAGTTCCTCATGATCATGATCGATTAAGTTTAACAAACAAGTTTATCTTGATGCGATTACAACTAGATTTCTAGTTATGAAACGACAAATGCTAGTAGTAAACTAAGAACATTAAGTAGTTAAAATCCGCATAGCATCTAAATTAGTTCCAAATTTGGAGATACAATAGAGCTTATCACTTTAAATCAAGATGGACCAATTTAAGCTATATATTCTCCACTTGTGTAATTGTCTTACTTGATGTATAATACTAATTAATGAATTAACTAGACCAGCTATGGAAAAACAAAATGCTATCTAACAACACATTCACACTTTAGGATCTTAGGCCTAGAGTAACATGGAACAAAAACTTCAGCATTGATTGTGCACCTTAATTAATTTGATAAGAATTCAAAAGTGGTCTGTACGTAGTTAAAGCTAGGGCAACTAGCTACTTAAGCATTAGACCGGCCGGCGGGTTAAAATGTCTCTTCAAGCCGATTAATGTATAAATTATTTTCAATGTTTTTCCAAGTGGAACGAGGGGAAGATTGAATCGACAAGGACATAAAATCTTGAATGGAAATTAACTTTGATTGATCGATCAAGTCAAAGTTCAGGAGCAAGCCAATCAGTTTAAGAAGCATATACTCTGTTCAAGTACGTTCTGGTAAAGTTTAGGGTTTCAAATATATACAAGAACATGCCGCGTTCTTTAGGGAGTCGGTAGCATAGTTAGGGTTGAAGAAGGGAAGCGATTTTCTTTGAATTACCTTGTGCAAACCAGCGCGCTATATACGCCCAAAACTAAATTGTCAGTATCAGGTAGCTAGAGTTGTGGCTGGAAATAACGAACATATTTCAAGGATTTGGATTTTGTTTTTGCCGTAGTTGGTGGAAACACTAACCCCCCCCCCCTGGTCTACTAGGTTTGTCACTTCTTAATCTAATAATTAGTCTATTAATTTCTGCAGTGGAAACCCCCCTTATGTTTCACAGCTCACTGCCATGTTTATGCAAATAGTATTTTTCCCCAACAAAAATGAAAAAAAAAAATTATGATGGATTAAGTATAGGCAATTAGGCAGCTATATAGCAATTGAGTCAAATTGACTTGATTAATTGTATTATGCGTTAATCTTAACCAAAAGTCTCATCGACAGAAGCAGATAGCTCGAAGAGTTGGTAAATTTGCTTCAAAAGTTCTGGATTTATCATCTAGCTAGCTAGCTAGGTACTAGTACAATTAGTTGCGGATTTACAGTACTAGCTATTAGCACTACTAGCAGTGACTGATCCAAGTAATTTATTTTAAACTTTATGTCATAGATAGAGATTGATGTAGCTGGCATATGTTTCTTGATCGAGATGGCATCATATATGGCGCCACTAAATATATTAATTGTCCCTTCATATAATTTAGGGTTACAAATCAACCTTAAAAAATAGAATATATGCATTCGAGTAATAACCAACCAAATGTATCATATACCTAGAAGTGATCAAGTGGTAATCATGCATGAAAATTTTTGTTTAAAATTAACAAAGTAAACCAGTATTTTACAACTTTACGAGGACTAATGAATAGGGCATGAGGTACAGGTACTCTCTTGAATATATATATATATATATATATATATATATATGATCGATGGATGAGGGCATGCATCATGTATATTAATTCTATCATATACCTAGAGATTAGGATGTAACCCTTGGGAGCTTCGATATATCATGGATATATTAGGGCATGAGGTACTCTTGAATCTAATTGATCGATGGATTAGGGGATTTAGGGCCTTATCCCATCATATATATATCCTATCATATTCCTAGAGATATATATATGATGTAATCTCTTCCTAGGAGCTTCATGAATTAGGGCTCAAAATCATGTAATCCTTTCTAAATTATATACTATCATGTTAATTTTAAAGGTACCAAGCCCGTGTGGAATGTATATGCTAGAAAACTGGAGCCACTCGACGGTTCCACTCTACACGAGCTATACATCGATATCTGTAGGACAACAGTCTACATTATGCACGTACTCCTCTTCAACGCTAGGACCGGAGCTAGAGCCACTCAAATACATGTATGTGTAACATGTTCACGTACATATATAGATGATTAGGAATTATATACACGTATACATATAATTGCTTTTGTTCCTACTTCCTAGGAATAGCTAGGCAATAGTATACTACATCAACCGGAGACTATGCATTTGCATTTCGCAACACGTATAATTGATGTCCTCGATCATCCTGATAGGACCATGCATTACCAACCATTGAATTCCCACAGAAAACCAATGCTGGTTGCTTTGCTTTATCTTTACCTCATGTGGAAACAAACACCAAAGGACTACTTTCAAGGTTAATAATATAGACATCCTCCGTACACAGAAAAATGTTTAAAATTACTATTAACTTGCTTTTCATTATTCTTATTCAATCCTGTGATCTTTCTTGTCTGGGGTCTCTCTCTTTCTCATGATAAATGCTTTATATATTCCCTCGATCTAACTGGATCCATACCCAGATGGCCAGATCAGATCACAGAGATCAAGCTTGGTTTAATTAATTTCGACCAAATTAATAGAAGACAGGGTGACTGCATGCATGTGATTAATTAATCATATGATTCATTCACAGCGTTAAAATGTTTGGTATATCTAATTGTCACATCCATAGTTCTTGTTGTTAATCATTGATGAGATTATTCTGGACAGAAAATATTATTCATATTTAGGCCATTGAACCAGACCACGGTTAGTCTATTTTAGCAGCCAACTCAGCAGGAAAATCAATCCTATTATTAAAGGTACGTGACAAACACCTTTTTCCAGATCCATCCCATAATATTAACAAAACCGAAAATCGTTGTCGTCTAAAAGCTTAATCAAATCTTAGAGAATAGAGCTATCGACCACCGGCCATATTAATCCTAATTACACCAATCTGTCCTGCACTGAATATATATACCTACCCTTGATTCATTCATTGACACCAAAAGGAAAAAGTGAATTCACGTACCTCCAAGCAAATGCTTGTCTTCTCAAGGCTTTGATAATCATATATATATATCCCTCTCAAAGTGGAGAACAAAACCCTTTTCGCTTTGGATTTTCTAAAGCATGTATGAACTTAATTGGTAGGTGTACCAAATGAATCTCTTAAACCTTAGGAAGTATATATGTGAAGAATAAATAACATTGAGGCTGCTCATCATAAAAGACTTTTTGAATGAATTCTTAGACTTTTCATATATACATGCGATGAATGTGGAAAACAGACTAAAGTTTGAAGCATCTGCAGCTCTGCAGGTTGAAGATGATTCTCCTACTCATGATGATCAGAAACTTTTTCAATGTTTCAGGGAGATCGAGTGGCAACCATCATTGAAGATATACATTATCGAATTCAAAATTTGGCATCGTCTTTCCTTTAATGATGTTTTTTATAGAAGCAATATGGAATCTGACCATATTACAAAGTATAGCTCAAAATATATCAAAAAATTGTGATGCCATTATTTAATTTCCTTCTTATTCCTTTTTAATGTTTGACAAACCTATGAATATATAAGATCCGGAGAGGATCTATTTTGTAATGTTCAGTTTCCAAAAATAACAAAGATACGTACAAAGGAGATAAAATAGCTAAGGTGTTGTGGGTGGTTAAATTGAAGTTTAATTACCTTATAAAGCTTCGTCTTAAGTAAAGCTTATGAATTAATGTAAACAAAAGCTCATCTCCTTAATGTTGTACGTGAAGATAAATATTTTGTCATGCTACATGACCACATGCGGCCAGCTATAACACTCATATGGTGAGAAAATATGAGTTTATTTATCGGTTATTAAAATTCTAAGTTCGTACTATGCAATGCCATAGTAAGTTATAACTTATAACAAACATGCATGCATGAATATGAATTATAATTAATGTAAAAATGTTTATCTGAATATCTCTGTAGATATGTGAAAATATAATGCAGCTTGTTTTTTTTTTCGGTGCAATGAAATTTGCTTGCTGTTGAATGCATACATGGAGTCATTATTGCTGGAGCGTATAGATAACTTTTACCTGATTACCGTTTACTTACTCTGTTTGAAATGACATAAAGAGATTAATTATTTGTCCTCAAGTATTTGGAAGAGCACCTTCATCTCCAGGGACAAATTTATCCGTACACGTAGCAGATGATGATGAAACCCTTCAAGAACTGTCACGTTACCTCCCTACAGTACTTCAAAAGCAGCCAATCCAGAAACAGCGGCTGCAACAAAAACCACTTTCTGTAGAATCAGTGGTTTCTGCAACAAAAATGCCCATAGAATCGATCATATGGGATACCCAGAACAAAAAACATAAATTTCTCAGATACATAAATAAATCCTACGTTTAATAGCCATTATTCTCGATTGCCAAAAAAATAGCCATTATTCTCTTCAAAACTAAATTCAACAAAAAAAATACAGAGAATTATTTTGGCTGTTTGTGGATATATATTAACATGCACTTGTACATTTAAAACTGCATGCACCATGCTTTAGTACTTGAATATTGTCGATCTAATTTCTTTAGGAAAATAAAACCTGAACGATTCAGTCTGGTCTGTGTTCTGTGAGGTGATGGATGTTGACATAAAAATTATTGGATGAGGCATGCATTCTAGCAGAATTTATAGAAAGGATATATATATATATATATAGGGTATTTATAGAGTTATAGACATATATATATAGATATATATGTAGGTTCGTGTTTGCTTATTTTCATGACCTTTTTATTTTTAGAGCCCTAGCTTGCTTTTGAGATCCCATCAAAACTATTCAACTTTTCTTGTTTGGGTACGCAAATAAATAGAAAGTTGCAGGTTTGTCTGCTAATTAATCAGTTTTATTTCATCAAAATATATGCAAGAACTATAAAATATGATTATGAGTAGGGGGTTCCATTAAGTTTTAGACAAGTTGATGATGAAGCAGGTGTAATATGAAGTAACAAACCTTAACTGAACTTGACTAATTAATTACTTCTTCAGGTGTAATATGGCATGGTGTGTTAAGAGTTAGGGAAAAAATCACAAATGGTTACTCACCTTTCACCAATTCGACACTTTAGTCACTCACTTTTGCAAAATATCACTTTGGTCACTCACTTTATACCATTTCATACACTTTGGTCACTCACGTGGGGGTGAAGGGACGAAACTGACCTTGCAAAATAAGACACATGGCTGATTGAGTGACCAAAGTGTATGAGAGAGTATAAAGTAAGTGACCAAAATGATATTTTGCAAAAGTGAGTGACTAAAGTGTCGAATATGTGAAAGGTAAGTGACCATTTGTGATAAAAATCCTAAAAGTTAAAACAGAAGAGTAAATATACAGCAAGGATTATTAATTGAAAGTTTCACTAACCATCCCTCATTCATAATGATTAAGATGATACATACTTGTAATCATGGTTGCTTTGAACCTAAACAAAATTCCAAACAACATAGGCCTACCCAGAAAGAGCCCTAGAGAAAGAGTCCTAGAGATAGCATTTTGTGACACCCATGCATGCCCATTATTCCTCATCATGTTAATTTTTCGGGGACCCAATATGAAGTTGACATTACAATGCATGGGTTTTTCTTTCACAATATGTACCAGTCATAATTTTGTATAAAAAGAAAAAGGCATATATATGATTATGAACTATGAAGGGAAGGGACAAGGGAGCTGTTTACTGTGGTTTCTTATGCAGCTACATATCTTTGTGTTCTGCATAATTATAACCTTTTTGACTATATATGCTTTTCCATTGTAAGGAACATTAACCTTTTAAGCCCAGCCTATATTATGTATCAATTGTTATTTTTGAGGCCTCATATTGTACTAGAAAAATTCTTCAGTACACGCCGCAGTATACGGCGTGTTACTTACACGGTGTGTTACACGGCGTGTACATACACGATGCAATCTGAGACTCTGAGTAGTTCAAACCGGGTCAAAAAAATGGGTTAGCATTTTTTTTCTAACATTTGAATGACTCAGATTGCATCGTGTATGTACACGCCGTGTATTGAAGACTCTCCAATTATACTACTAGAAAGAGCATATGTTTGTTTATAATTGGAGGACCTAAGAATTTTTCCCTTACTACCGGAGAGCCTTCAGTACACGGCGTGTAACTATACGGTCTTTCGTCAACCGTCCAAAAGTTAAAAAAAAATGTTAACCCATTTTTTTTACCCGGTTTGGACTGCTCAGATTGCATCGTATTTGTACACGCCGTGTACCGAAGAATTATATATAGCTTTGATGACATGATTGCACATTTGCACTTTTTATGTGCTAGTATCTAGACTTCTTCCTCCAATCCTCCCCCTCTTTTTCTATCTATTTTTACATCCATGCACACACAAAAAAAAAACAAAATCTTGTATTGGGCCTCATACAAATGACATTACTTTTGGGTATCAACCTCTAGTCTTGAGAGGTAAAGGTCCGCAAGAGAATCATGTTGATATGATAGCCATATGAAAAACCCATCGACCGGAGTTTCAACCCATTCGAAAATGCCACATGCAAATTATAACGTTTGACAATTCGAACTTGGATTAAACCTGACCATAATACAACTATTCAATTATAAGAATACAAAATGAAAATAAAAGTTCACAATTGATATAACTCATATAAGGGCACCATCATGGTCTAAACTTTTACTTACTGGACAAAAAATTACTCAACTTTCAAAAGTGATCAATAAAGTATCTGAGCTTTTAAAAATACATTATCGGGATACATAGTTCATTTTTTGTTATTTGTCTGTTAATTATGAAGGCAAATACTCTGTCATTTCAAAAGTGATTAATTAATTATGAGGTATCTAAACTTTCAAAAACACATCATCGGAATACTTCTGGCATACCATGGCATGTTGAATCATGTCAAATTTTGTCAATACTATTTCATCTTGAAATTTTCTTGTGCCATAATCTCAAAATTGGTAAAGCATAATATTTAGAAGGTGTTCCAATCGACGGAACGTAAAAATCTCGAACTTTTTTTTTTTATGATTTTCCAAAGTCATAAAACTAGAAAATTCATTAAAAAAAATTCACTCGAGCTTTTCGAGTTCTATCTATTGGAATAATTAGTGTTCTAAAAATCCCCACCTATGCCCGACCAGTCCCCGCCTAGGAGCTAGGTGGAGGCCAACCGCCTCAATTAGTGGCAAATCCGCCTTGGTAGGCATAGACGGAATTCAAAAAAATTAGAATTTTTTTCCCTATGTTTTCAATCAATTATAGTACTTTTTATATACTTTTATTTTGCATGTTTATGTTTCTTAATACAAGTATAATTGTTATATTAAGTATGAACTTATTTAGTTATTTTTCCTTATGTATTCAATCAATTAGAGTACTTTTTATATACTTTCATTTTGTATGTTTATACCCCTCCCTGCCACTCGACTAGAGCGTAGCGATTTTTTTAAAAATTGGTTCCAATTGACGAAACTCGAAAAGCTCGAGCAAATATTTTTCTATCAATTTTCTAGTTTTCCGACTTTAGAAAATCGAAAGAAAAGGCAGGGTCAAGATTTTCGAGTTCCGTCAATCGTAACACTCTCTAAAAATAGTGCTTTACCAGTGGATAGATTATGGAATGACAAAATTTCAAAAAGAAAAGGGCTTGACATGGTTTGACACGTTTGAAGGTGTCATGGCATGCCGAAACATGTCAAACCTTCTCAACACTATTTTTTCTTGAAATTTTCCTCTGCCATAATCTCACAGTTCATAAAGATTGATTTTGAAAAGATGTTCCAATTGACGAAACTAAAAAATCTCGATCCTTTTATTTTTTACGAATATTCTTTTATTTCAAATTTGAAAAATCGTAAAAAAACCAGGTCAAAATTTTTGCGTTCCGTCTGTTTGAGAATTGCTTAACAATCATGAGTTGATGCTGGAAAGATTCAGGCGATAAAATAAGACAATGTAATTTTGGCCAAAAACACGTGTGCTATATATAGTCTACATTTTAGGTGAGAAACCATGGTCTCGAAAATTTATTTTATTTTTCGAGAGAAAATTTTAGAGTTGGTTTTCACGGTGTTAGAACAACGTTCTTGGGTGACATCATGTTGTTGGACCGCCAAAATTGGACACAGTTAGTTTCGCTTGCATGAACATATATAGTTAAGGGTACAAGCATCAAAGAATGGAAATGACACATATTATGACACGAAATACTTGCTCTTAATCTTAAGCTGATGGACAAGAGCATCATAATGGGCACATGCATATGTTTTGGCTTGGGCACAAGAATGGGCGAAGGAATGGGCACTAGAATGAGCGAGGGCAATAGCTCAGCCCCTAGAATGGGCTGCGCTATAAATTTTTTATTATAATGTAAATATTTGTATGAACACTAAGAACAATGTATTCTATGACCATAAAAAATTTCAGAATTTTTGTGGCACGGGAATTATATATTTTTTATTTTCCAAAAGTCCGAAATTGAGGAAAATTGTTAAAAATAAATGGATCGAGATTTTTTAGTTTTGTCACTAGGAACACCTTCTAAAAATCATGTTGAAAGTCCGGTATACCAGATTGTCCCAACAACGGTATAGTCGTCTTAAACACTAAAAGGAGAGTAAACACAACTTTGAACAAATTAAAGCTTAACCTCTCCACAACTTAGGTTCTAACTATTGCACAAGCAATACACAATTGACTACAAACAATATGCAACAAGCACAATCAATTGTACAACCTAAAATCCCAAAGTGTGCATCATACTAGCACACCACGGACTATATCTATATATGAACAAGCATACAATATGCTAAGCAATTAAGCACAATATAGATAACAATACAATCACACAAGCAACACAACAATGGTCACCCGGAACCTCTACCTCTAGAGGAAAACCGGAGGGGAGCCGTACCCCACGCTCTTGAATCACACTATGAAAAACGCCAATCGGCAAACACGTACAAGGGGAAATCGTTTCCAAACTCAAACACTATCAACCTATTGACTAGTGGCAGTTCTAACCTTGTGTAGTTTCCAATTGCTCCTTCAAGTGCACCTTCCTCAAGCTTCTCCAATTGAACCTCACCGACGTGAACCTCCAATCGCAAGAACCACGGCTGTGCAATGATGTATGTATGAATGTGTATGAACCGTTCAACTCAGCAAAACAACAATTAACGTTTGCTAGAGTTGAACAAAATCTCCTTAATCCTATCAAAGGCTAAACTAGCAACTAAGTGCAAATCAAATGTGTTTAGCAAGGATTATAAGTGAAGCATCAAAGGAGGAACCTACAACATGAAACTAGGCTCACTCACAATACCAAAGAACTCTCTCAAAGTGTATTTTCGACTATGGGGAAAGAGTTGACCGAAATGAAACACAAGGGTTCTATTTATAGAAAACATCCCAGGGACATTTGCGATCGATCGCACGACATTATGCGATCGATCGCACAGTGTAAAGTGAAGAGACAGAACCGTCTGGAAGTGAAAACCCTTGTTTGCGATCGATCGCATAACATGTTGCGATCGATCGCACGAAAAAGTTTCAACGGAAATATTGCGCACTAAATTTGAATTTCAACGGAAATATTGCGCACTAATTTTGACGTGGTGCGATCGATCGTATGAACAGTGACGATCGATCGCAAGGCATAAAATAGCTTTAAACATAAAGGAATGCTAATCAAAACAAATCTATAAGAAGATCTAGCAAACCTAACATCATAGACTCAAATGTATGAACATGTGCATACAAAATTTGAGCCGGTCGCGTTGCGATACAAGACACAAGTGTGGCAATCAAGCATCCTATACTTATGTGATTCACATCATAAGAGAAAGGAAAACAACCTAGATAAACCTAGGACAACAAGGAAGACATAATATGAATGAGATGCATGTGCATATGCATGAGTCATACCTTGATATGCTTGAACGAAACTTTCACGAACCATCAACAACCTAAGCCACGACACTTAATCCCTAAACCATCTAGCATTGAGTACAAAAATAAATGCTAATACAAGGGAAGAGGTTTTGACAAATAGGAAATAGCCAATAGCAAATATTTTGCCCTTACACATGTTTTACCAACATTGAGATTATGGCATGGGAAAATTTCAAAAAGAAAGGGGCTTGACCTGTGATAGATTGGACGTGCCATGAGGCACCTTGGCATGCCTCCTTGTGAACTGCAATTTTTTTTATATATTTTCCTGTGCCATAAACGTACCTGTTCGTAAAGCAAAATTATTAGAAGGTGCTCCAATTGACATATCTTGAAAAGCTAGAGTTGATATTTTTCTCATGAATTTTCTAGTTTTTGAACTTTGGAAAATCAAAAGAAAAATCGGGTCGAGATTTTCGAGTTCTGTCAATTGGAATACCTTCTAAAAATAGTGTTTTACCAACGATGAGATTATTGCACGAGAAATTTTCAAAAACAAAAGGGCTTGACATGGTTTGACACATTTAGAGGTGTCATGGCATGCCGAAACATGTCAAACTTTGTCAACAATATTTTTTCTTGAAATTTTTCTCTACCATAATCTCACCGTTGGTAAAGCTTGATTTTTAAAAGTTGTTCCAATTGATGGAACTAGAAAATCTTGACCCTTATATTTTTTACGAATTTTCTTGTTTTCGAAATTTGGAAAATTGTTAAAAAAAATCGGGTAGAAATTTTTACGTTTCGTCAGTTCGAGAAGTGTTTAAAAATCATGATTTGAGGCTAGGAAGATTTTCGCTGGAAAATAAGAACATGCAATTTTGGCAAAAAAATTGTGTGCTATAGTCAACAGTTTTGAGAAACCAAGGTCTTGAATTTTTTTTTTTAGAGAAAGTTTTTGGGTTGGTTTCCATGATGTTAGAACATCGTTTTTGGATGACACTGTGTGCTTGGACCGCAAAAACTGGACACAGTTAACCTCGCTTGCATAAACATGACATGGTTAAGGATACGAGCATCAGAGCATGAAAATGGCACATGATAGGACACGAAGTATTTGCCCTTAACCCTAAACTGATGAATGAGAGTATTGGAACGGGCACTTGCATATTTTTTTTGGCTTGGCCACAAGAATGGGTTAGGGCTTGGGCTTTGCCACTAGAATGGGCTCGGAATTTTATTTTATTTTTTAGAGAAAGTTTTGGGGTTGGGTTTGCATGGTCTTAGAACATCGTTTTTAGGTTACACCATGTGGTTTTTAGGTTACACCACGTGGTTGAGCTGAGCCATAAAATTTTCATTGTAATGTAAAATTTGTACGAACACAAAGAACAATATAATATATAACCAGAAAAAATTTCAGAATTTTTGCGGCACGGGAAATAATTTTTTATTTTCTAAATTCGAAAAACGGGCAAAACGGGAAAAATCGTAAAAAATAAACGGATCGATATTTTTTAGTTATGTCACTTAGAATACCTTCCAAAAATCATGTTGTACTAACGGTGAGATTATGGCATGAAATAATTTCAAAAAGAATGTGACTTGACATGGTTTGACATGTTTGGATGTGCAGGGGGGCACATTGGCATGCCTCTTTGTGAATTGCAGTTTTTTTTAAAAAAAAATTTATGCCATAATTTTTCTCATTCGTAGAGCATGAATTTTAGAAGGAGTTTCAATTGACATAACTCAAAAAGGTCGAGTACATAATTTTCTATGAATTTTTTAGTTTTCCGACTTTAGAAAATCAAAAGAAAAAACCGGATCGAAATTTTTTTATTCTGTCTATTGAAACACATTCTGAAAATAGTGCTTAACCAACGGTGAGGTTACTGCACGAGAAAATTTTAAAAAGAAAGGGGCTTGACTTGGTTTGGTACGTATAAAGGTTGCATGGCATGCCGAAAAAAGTCAAACCTTGTCAACACCATTTTTTCTTGAAATTTTCCTCTCTCATAATCAACCGTTGGTAAAGAATGATTTTTAGAAGGTGTTTCAATTGACGGAACTATAAAATCTCGACCCTTTTATTTTTTACGAATTTTCTTGTTTTACAAATTTGAAAAATCTTAAAAAAAGATTGGGTCGAGATTTTTGAGTTCCATAAGTTTGAGAAGTGCTTTAAAATTATGATTTGAGGCCGAGAAGATTTTGGCAAGAAAATAAGAACAAACAATTTTGGCAAAAAAACCGTGTACCACAGTTTTGGGTGAGAAACCAAGGGCATTTTATTTTTTAGAGAAAGTTTTGGGGTTGGTTTGCATGGTCTTAGAACATCGTTTTTAGGTTACACCATGTGGTTGGACCGCCTAAATTGGATACAGTTAGCCTCTCTTACATAGACATTATTAAGGATACGAGCATCAGAGCATGGAAATGATACAGATTATGACGTGAAATACTAGCCTTTAACCCTAAACAGATGGATGAGAGCATTGGAGCAAGCAAATGCATTTTATTTGGCTTCGCCATAAGAATGGGCTTGGGCCATATAATATTCATTATAAGGTAAAAATTTGTTCAAACACTTAGAACAATGTAATCTATGACAAAAAAAAATTTAGAATTTTTGTGGCATGGGAAGTATTTTTTTTAGGGTAAAATCCTCAAATGGTACCTAAACTATCACGAAATGCACTTTTTGGTACCCACAAATACTTAGGGAGTTTGGTGGTACCCAAACTATATCTCTGTTACCCACTAAGATACCTCCGTCTAATTTTCTGTTAAAATTAAGGGTAAACTTTTCAATTGAGGTTTTTTTTTTCTTCTCAAATCGTTTCTTCTTTTTGACTTTGGTTATTTTTTTGTTTTAATCATGGCCCTCCATTTTGATTATGTGGCAAAGATTTGTTCAATTTTTTTTTGGCTTTCTTCCACTTGCAGGCTTGCAGCTCTCTCTCTCTCTCTCTCTCTCAATCTGGCTCCAAATTTAGGAAGAGGTAGAAACCAATTCAAAAGGCCTTGCCTTTGTTCGGGGAGTGGATGTCCCAAAGGTTTGGGAAGTTTTGGTGGACTGGGCTCTTGGCGATTGGGGATCGATGGAGGGAAATTGGGGAAGAGAGAGAATAGGGAGAGAAAGACCGGTGCTAGGAGGCTTGGCGTAGCAAGCTGAGCTGGAGGAAGTGCAGCGTCGTGGTCTGAGGGTGTTGTGCTCGAAAAGGAAGCGGCAGTGGCGTCGAAGGATGCCCAGGTGGGCTGGGCAGAAAACAGAGAGCAAAGAAAGAGAGATTTAGAGGAGAAAGAAAAGAAGAGAAAAAGATATAGAGAGCACGAGGAAGAGGACAAAAACCACAAAAGAGGAATGAGGGGTTGGGGACCAGAGGAAGACGGAGACCAGCCCAAGAGGGGGAGAGAGAGCAAAAAAGGCTGCTGCCATGTAGAGCTGGGCAGAGGACAGAGGGCTCGGAGAGAAGGAAGATAGAGGGCAGTCAGGTCATTTTACTCTGCCCAATATAGCCACGTGTACGCCACGTAGACAATTTTAACGGAAAATTGGACGGAGGTACCTTAGTGGCTAACGGAGACATAGTTTGGGTACCACCAGACTCTCTAAGCATTTGTGGGTACCAAAAAGTGTATTTCGTGATAGTTTGGGTACCATTTGAGGATTTTACCTTTTTTTTATTTTCCAAATTCAAAAAAGGGAAAAATCATTAAAAATAAACGGATCAAGATTTTTTTAGTTTTGTCACTCGCAACACCTTCTAAAAATCATGTTTTACCAACAGTTAGATTATGACACGGGATAATTTCAAAAAGAAAGTCGCTTAACTTGGTTTGACACGTTTAGACATGCTTGGTGGCACCTTGACATGCCCTCTCGTGAACTGAAGTTTTTTTTTTTTAATTTTTCTATGCCATAATCTTTCCTATTTGTAGAGCATAAATTTTTTAGGTGTTCCAATTAACGGAACTCGAAAAATAGAGCAGATATTTTTCTATGAATTTTCTAGTTTTCTGACTTTTGAAAATCGAAAAAAAAATACGGGTTCAGATTTTCGAGTTATGTCTATTGGAAATAGTTCTAAAAATAGTTCTTTACCAACGGTAACATTATGGTAGGGGAAAATTTTAAAAAGAAAGGGATTTGGCATGATTTGACACGTTTAGAGCTGTCATGGCATGCCGAAACATTCCAAATCTTTTTCTTGAAATTTTTCTCTGCCATATCTCACCGTTGGTAAAGATTGATTTTTAGAAGGTGTTCTAATTGACGAAACTAGAAAATCTCAACTCTTTTATTTTTTTACGATTCTTCTTGTTTTCCAACATTGGAAAATCGTAAAGAAAAATCGGGTCGAGATTTTTGCGTTCCGTTAGTTAGAGAAGTGCTTAAAATCATGATTTACGGTTGGGAAGGTTTTGGCAAGAAAATAAGATCATGCAATTTTGGCCAAAAAACCGTGTGTATAGTTCACAGTTTTTGGTCAAAAACCAAAGTTTCAAAAAAAAAATTTTGAGAGAAAGTTTTGGGGTTGGTTTTCACGGTGTTAGGACATCGTTTTTAGGTGACACCATGTGGTTGGACTACCAAAATTGGACACAGTTAGCCTAGCTTACATAGACATGGTTAAGGATACGAGCATATATAAGAGCATGAAAATGACATCGATTAGGACACATATACTTGCCCTTAACCATAAACTGATGGACGAGAACATAGGAACAAGCATATGCATTTGCTTTTGCTGGCCACAAAAAATTGGTAAGGGCTTGGGTTTGGGCACTAGAATGAGCGAGGACAATAGCTTAGGCAATAGAATGGGATGAGCCATATAATATTCATCATAAGGTAAAAATTTGTACGAACATTTAGAACAATGTAATTTATGATCAGAAAAAATTTCATAATTTTTGCGGCACGGGAAGTATTTTGTTTACTATCCAAAGTTGGAAAACGGAGCAAATTGTTAAAAATAAAAGGATCGAGAGTTTTTAGTTTTGTCACTATGAACACCTTCAAAAAGTCTTGCTTTTACCAACGTTGAAATTATGGCACGGAAAAATTTCAAAAAGAAAGGGGCTTGACATAGTTTGGTATATATATTTGGACATGCCTAGGGGTACCTTGGCATACCTCCTTGTGAACTGTTTTTTTTTTTTTTAAATTTTCTTGTACCATAAACTTACTGGTTCATAAAGCATAATTAATATTAGAAGGTGTTCCAACTGACAGAACTCGAAAAGCTCGAAGAAAATATGTTTCTATGAATTTTCTAGTTTTTCGACTTTGTGAAATCGAAATAAAAAACCAGGTCGAAATTTTCGAGTTCTGTCAATTGGAACACTTTTTAAAAATAGTGTTTTACCAATGGATAGATTATGGAATGACAAAATTTCAAAATGAAAGGGGCTTCACATGGTTTGGCAAGTTTGGAGGTGTCATTCCATGCGAAACATGCCAAACTTTGTTAACACCATTTTTTCTTGAAATTTTCCTATGCCACAATCTCACCAATTGTAAAGCTTGATTTTTAGAAAGTGTTCCAATTGATGGAACTAGAAAATCTCGACCTTTTTATTTGTTATGAATTTTTTTATTTTCCAACTTTGAAAAATCATAAAAAAAAAAATTGGGTCTAGATTTTTGAGTTCCGTCAGTTTGAAAAGTATTTAAAAATCATGATTTGAGGCTGGGAAGATTTTGGTGAGAAAATAAAAACATGCAATTTTTTGTCAAAAACTGTGTGTTACAGTTCACAGTTTTTGGTGAGAAACCAAGGTCTCGTAAATTTTTTTTTTAAGAGAAAGTTTTGGGGTAGAATTTCACGGTGTTAGAATATCATTCTTGGGTGACACCGTGTGGTTAGACGGCCAAAATTGGACACAGTTACCCTCGTTTGCATGAACATGGTTAATGATACAAACATTAGAGCATGCAAATGACACATTATGACATGGAGTACTTTTCGTTAACCCTAAACTAATGAACGAGAGCATTGGAACGGGAACATGCATTTACTTTGGCTTGGCCACAAGAATGGGCGAGGGCTTGGGTTTTGCCACTAGAATGAGCGAGGGAAATAGCTTATCCATCGGAATGGGTTGGGGCGCTGGGCCATAAAATATTAATTATAAGGTTAAAAAATTTACCAATTAACACTAAGAATAATGTAATCTATCACCAAAAAAAATTTCAGAATTTTTGCGGCACATGAAGTATTTTCTACTATTTTTCAAATTCGCAAAACGGAAAAAATCGTTAAAAATAAACGCATCAAGATTTTTTAGTTCTGACACTTAGAACATCTTCTAAAAATCTTGTTTTACCAACGGTGAGATTATGACACGGGATAATTTCAAAAAGAAAGTTGCTTAACATGGTTTGACATGTTTGGACGTGCTTGGAGGCACCTTGACATGCTTCTTTGTGAACTGCAGTTTATTTTTTTAAATTTTCCTGTGCCATATTCTTACCCGTTCGTAGAACATTATTTTTAGAAGGTGTTCCAATTGATGGAACATATATTTTTCTATGAATTTTCTAGTTTTCCGAATTTGGAAAATAAAAATAAAATGTCAAGATTTTCGAGTTCTGTCTATTGGAACACATTCTAAAAATAGTGTTTTACCAAAGATGAGATTATGATACCGGAAAATTTCAAAAAAAAAAGAGTTTGACATGGTTTGGCACGTTTGGAAGTATCATGGCATGCCGAAACATATCAAACTTTATCAACACCATTTTTTCTTTGAAATTTTCCTTTGTCATAATCTCACCGTTCGTAAAGTTTGATTTTTAAAAGGTATTTCAATTAACGGAACTAGAAAATCTTGACCATTTTAAGTTATGTTGCCCCTGGGGCATAATTTAATCAAAAGTCAACTATATCATGTAGTTGGATAATGAAGTCAACTACTTCTAGATAACATGACTGATCTTAAATCTGTAAAACTTGGCTTGACCAAAATTTAGGGAGAACCGATTTTGCCACTGATTAAAAACCGATTTTTTCGGTGCTCAATATATATGATGACCACAATTTAGGGTTGGTACTCAAATACTTCTAGAAAGTTAACACATCTCACAAGATATTTCACAACCCTTAATTATTTTTTTGTTATTTGAAATTTCACAACCCTTAACTAACGTCCTTTCAATGTATGATTTTCACTTTTGCATAAACTCCTAGAAGAGATTATCGATTATTATTAATGAAAAAATATTACAAAAACTCGATGTATTCATATGTCAATCGATCTATGGCGATAACATGTAAACAATAGAAGAATCATAATAAATATTGCTCATTGAAAAGAAAACATTTTGCTTACTTATTTGAACACCAACTAACACAAGATTATCAATAAATACTCCAAGTAATGCTCATGATCAAAAGATTATAATGGCATGCATATTCTTCATTTTTTTTTACCACTATAACTTTGATACTCGGAGTCCTTTGTCAAATTTTTATGGTGATATGCTACCTACCCAAAGTCCCAAAATGAGTCGGAGGTTGATACTCCAAATCCCAAAAAAATTTATGTATTTTTTCATTTGGTCAAAATCATATTCCAATTATGAATGGGACCTAACTACCTAAGGCTCTATGTGTAAACATTGGGCTCCAAAGTCAAATCCGAAGCACACACTAGATCGATTTCCCCTACGACCACGACACTGAATTGTGGTTACTCCGCCACTTGACTATCTTAACTTGCAACCTAATCAAAGAACCCAGATTCTTCTAGAAGCCTATCTGCTATTTTCTCACATTCCAGCTGTTCTCTACAGAACTTACTGAGAACCGTATGATTAGAATTGTTGATAATAGTCCGATGTTGACCCATGCATTATTTCTCAGTATGCTTTCGGCTGCTAAGCACAAAGTTAGTTCAAGTTCCTGTGAAAATGTTGACCTTATCGTTTAGATATCTTATAGTATTTATTTGCTACACTCTAAAACACATACATAAAACAATACATGCACTTCTCCCCTTTCATTTTATATTGGAAACTCCTCCTCAATGTTTTGTAATTCTGTTAAGGATGATTAATAAGCTTTCGCTACCAGAAAAGAACATTTTGAATAGATTAAACAGAGTTGAAAGTCCTGGTCAATAAAGGCTTAGAATCAGAACAATATTATAGAACAAGTTGTGGACGGAACAGTGCCACCCAATACATTATTAGCTTTAGATGTTACTTGTTAATTAGGAAGATCGATCAAGAAAGGAACCTAGTAATATGACAATATATTTATATGCATTATACTAGCAATATAGTATTTCAAAAAAAGAAAAAGAAAAAAAGAAATAGGATTGATTTTAATTACAACATGGGTAAATTTTACTTTATATCTCTAATATTTGGAGTTTTTGCACTATGTTTGGTGTTGTGTTTTTTTTGTTCTTTAATATTATAAGTGTGAGAACGTAACTTTCCAACATAATTGAATTATGATCCTTATTTAAAAGAAAAAGAATTAATATGAAAATTTAGGAAAGAAGATGCAAATAACTCTAGAATTATCAATTTCAAGATCGAGGAACATAAGCTGTATGTAAGTATCAGATCAACTTGTTAATTATGAAAGAAATAAGACCTTGAGTACATTACTAGGTAGGAAAACACCAAATCACCGAATGAATTATGCAATTAGTTAGTTTTTTAATGCTCAATTTACCTAAAAAATCACGAATGAGAAGGCAGCGCGTGATCCGATGTGGCACCCGAGCGCACGCCATCCATGACCGGAAGCTGACGTCAGCCCTGACCTATTCACGATATGACAGAGGAAACTCCACCTGTGTGGAACCCCCACCCTTTATCCTCATAGTCTTTGTCTTCGACTCTTGATCCACACGACGCCTTCTCGGACAGGACACTCTCGATCTCAGCCGATCTCTCTCTCTCTCTCTCTCTCTCTCTCTCTCATTTATAAACATCTCTTCCCTTCCCCCTCAACTCTCTCTCTCTTTCGTTCTACACCACGTACACCTCTCAGCGCGCGCACGTTAGCGTCCACCACCACCAAATCACAACATGAACCACTCCCCTCCGCTCTTATCCTACGCCGGCAAGCATGGAACTGCTACTCTCTTCTTTGTCCTACTGCTCTCGCACCAAACTTTACTCGTCGGAGCTCAGTCCAGTACTTCCGACGAGCGAAACGACCCGTATCGGTACCAGCGCTTCAGCCCCTCCATGGCGGTCATCATCGCCATCCTGGTCGCCGCCCTCTTCCTCATGGGCTTCTTCTCCATCTACATCCGCCACTGCACCGACCCCCAGTCCGGCAGCGTACGCGCCGGCGGGACCATCACCGGCCGCTCCAGACGCGGTGCCGCGCGTGGCCTCGACGCGAGCGTTATTGACACGTTCCCGACCCTGGAGTACAAAGTCGTCAAGGGGCTCAAAATCGGGAAGGGAGCGTTGGAGTGCGCCGTGTGCTTGAACGAGTTTGAGGATGACGAAACGCTGCGTTTGATTCCGAAGTGCGACCATGTGTTTCATCCGGAGTGCATTGACGAGTGGTTGGCTTCTCACACCACGTGCCCGGTTTGCCGGGCCAATCTAGTGCCTCAACCCGGTGACGACTCAGTCCCCCAACTCGATGAGCTCACCGCCCAAGCCGACGTTGAAGCCCAAAACGAGGACTGTGACTCAGCACCGGACCACCACTACAGTGATGAGCATCAGGAAGTAGTAGAGCCTGAGGTCTTGAACGTGAACCAGACTTTGAATAGGAACCGTACACGTGGGTCAAGATCGAGCAGGTTTCGCAGGTTGTTTCCGAGGTCTCACTCGACGGGCCACTCTTTGGTCCAGCCGGGCGAGGACACAGAGCGGTTCACTTTGAGACTACCGGTTGAGGTGAGAAAACAGATCGTGAACCGGGAGCTACACCGGTCCACTAGCGTGTTGGTGTTGCCCAGAGAAGGGAGTTCGAGGCGTGGGCCTCGACTCGGCGAGAGTGGTGGCAATAATAGAGTGAGGAACTATAAGCGGCTCGAGCCACTAGACCGGACATTTAAGTCGGACCGGTGGGTGTTTTCGAGGGCACCATCATTTCTCACAAGGATGTTGTCCATTAAGTCGCCAAGGGTGGCGGCTAACGTGGATGAGGGACCTTCGGTTCAACCCACTGAGCCGGTTTTTACAAGGAGCAACTCGGTTCGTCTCCCGGTTTAATGAATTTTAGTTCCTTATTAAATTTATTTTTCTTTATTACCACGATATAAATTCATTTGTCAAATGTCTATAAAGTTTTGTATCTTACTATAAATATTTCTTTTTATGAATTTTAATCTCAATTAGACTTTTTGTAACAATCCTAACATACCATATCCAACGCAACAACTCCATTTGGTGAGTGTATGTGTAATGCAACTAAAGAGCATCAGTTTTCTCGAGAAAAAAAAATGAAAGATGATGTTAACATCAATATTGTCTATTCTATAACAACAAATTAAATGTCAAGACATAAACAAGTGTTGGCTTAAAAATATTTGTCCACACTTGACACTAATGAATTGGTCCATCCAATTTTGAGAGTAATTAACAATGGTTCTAGCTAGACTTGTAGGGTTTGTGGTCAAGAAACAAGTAGTAATTTGTTGGCCTGATTAATATAGTAGATTAGTAGTTAGAGGGAAAAGACATTATAGCGCCCCTTAGAATAATGGATGTGATTAATTAATTGATGAACATATACCTTTAAATCTTCTCTTTTGGCCTAGCTACGTTCCACCCTTGCTTAGGCAGTTAGGCGCGCTGTTGCATTCTTCGATCACTACCTCTTATAAAGAAAAATTAAAGCACTTGTGCAATGCAATGCAATGCACATGTTAATGAAAAGGGCATCAATTATTCAATTCTCATGCTTGATAAAAATTAGAAGAAGTTTTTTCGGTTTTTAATTTTGATAATTTTAAATTCATATATAAGCGAAGCTAAAATGAATTTAAAATAGTGCTATTTCTTTAAGGAAATAAAGAAATGGCTAACATTCTCTATATATTATATTGTTGTTCTTTTACCAATCTCTACATGCATAATGTATTTTCTGTAGTACAATTTGATCCATACATGTATACATTTATAAATTTATATATGTGGAATGGAATATAATTCCCTATCAAATCTTGCGACTTTGAGAACGAAATTTGAGAGTTTGAGACTTTGGAATGGAATATAATTCCCTATCAAATCTTGCGACTTTGGAATGGAATATAAAACTAGTTCTTCCGGCGTCAGTAGTGCGTTTGAAAGTTTGAAACGAAGTGCTTGATTATATATATTATGCTTTAGAAGATTAGAAGTTACTAATCACCTTCCTTTTCGGTACATATTCCAGGTCTTCCACTTCCAGGAAAAGCTTATATATATATTCTTAGCTAGCTTCTTTCTTTGACTGTAAAATTAATGCCATCACAATTGCACTAGAACTTGGAATCTTGATTCCCTTTTCAGGTCCTTCGGAAACTGCCATTTGATCCAATAACTCTTGGCTCATTCTTTGGCTATAATTTAACTCCCCAGTTTTGGCCAACAACTTGTCACAAGTTGTGAATGCTCATATAGTGTATCACTAATGCCAAGAAAGAAAGTGTATAACTAATCCACAACTACCTAGCAAACTGCAGTTATATTATATCCTTGTAATATGGGTAAGGTTATAGAGATAGGGTGACCATGACACATATACACTTGGACCATGTCCACTCACTATACTCTTTTAATTGATTACCTCCGATGATAACATGCTAATTTAACGGAATAAATATATGCACGAATAAGTAATCTACTTTATTATTTTTTATTTATTGTATCAGAAAATTTATTCAAATGAAGTGAAAATTGCATATAATGACTCGCTCGTAGAGAAACGTTAGAAATAGCCACTATCTAAGCAATTTTATCAGCTCAAACCCATGATAGCACAAGATCAAAAGACTCAAAACAAGAAGTATAGATCTTGGAAACTTTTTATAATGAAAAGAACTCAAGGCCTATAGCATCTTGCGACACTACTACTAAAAACTCTCAAGGTCCCAAACCAAATCCTCAACCAACCATTGAACTGCATCTAACCGCCGGCAGTACAACGTCAATCGTGCACTCAAGGATTAGGAAATCAACCCGACTGGTTCTCTTGGAGTTCGAGGTCTCTAAGAACTCTCGAGGTCCCATTTTTTAGGCTTAATAGGTGCCATATTAAAGGAATTTTTCATCATTTAGATCATATTCCGATCGATTTTCGACAACCTATTTGGATCTTACAGCTTATTTAGCAGCCTAAGATGGGTGTATTGTATATGGAATTAGTGGAAGTTTTAAAGAAATTCATGGAATCTGAAAGTCTGGGTGTATTCAATTAAGATTTTCAAAAAAATTTATGGAGTCCACCAAAGTTTAGGGATATTCAATTAGGACTTTTTAAAATGAATAGAAGTTTTAGGGTATTCAAAATATCATTCATATATACGGATTTGGAAAATCATGGAAAATTATGGACTTTCTAGTGTTCAGTATAAATACAAAGTCCAAAAAATTTCCAGCCACCGGAGCAAAGATTTTGAGCGTGAGAAAAGTCTATCAAAGTTCCTCTCCTCTCTCTGAGCGCGAGAACAGATTGGCCCCCCATCATCTCTTTCTTGATTTTTTTCTATCTTTTTTTTAATCCCTTGTGGTATTAGAATTATTGTTGAGTTTTATTTATTTTTTGTCTGATAGATCTATGAAACCCTAAAATATTATACGTTCGATCATCCGAAGATGTATTGGTTCATTGATCGATGGGGTCCCATGCACTGAATTAATATAGCTAGTTTCGAGAATTGTTGCGCTTTGTCAAATTTTGTTGTATCCCTAGACTTGATCGGTGAGTCATTAACCTAGCCCCTAGGGTTTTTCATGTTAATTAATTTCTGAGAGCACGTACGTACTGTTAAGTGAAGCATATAGAAACCCAATATTTCTTGGTTAGCAACTCATACATACACACCAAGTCAAATTTTGGGAAGTAGAGATATGGAGGTCGAGATCATGACCTGCATGCATGAGAAGCTGGACGAGATCATGACCCCACGAGTTAGTTTTGGCTTGTGCAAGATTGCACAATTTTCTTCGACATGAATGTCGTTCAGATGAATTTTCTCCTGAATCAAAAGATGATCCCGTAGACAATCAAGAAGATAATTTTGAATATGATGATTTTCAAACCCAAGATCAGCAGAGAGATAATGCTAATGAATGGAGAATGAGTATTGCTAATCATATGTGGACAGATGCCCAACCAAATACTCAACCAAATGCCAACAATGAAAACAATGACAATGAAGAAAGTGACGATGAGGGAGAAGAATGATCATATCATTAATTATTTCAGGGATGTCCGCTTCTTTAACATGAAATTTCGTTAATGTTCTTTTTCCTTCTATTTTTTTGTACCTTTTGGTTTGTTTTTGTTTTGTTTTTGATACATATGCCTTCGGTTCTGTTAATTATATTGAGAGATTTTTCATTTGTTTTGTAATTATTTTGTGTCACAATATTATTTGAATTTCTCTGAAATCTGTAGAAGTCGTTCATAATAAAGTCGGTAGATTTTCATAAATCAATAAAAAGTCGGTGGTAAAAGTCAGTGACTTTAAAGAAATCAACATAAGTCTATGAAGTCTGTGGACTTTTCAGAAAGTCTATGAATTAAAAAAAATCCATACAAATCCATATACAATACACCCCCCTAAGAGGGTAAACCAACATTGGCGAACAAAATTCGGTTGATAAGACTAACAAAAAAAATTAACAAAATAGATGAAATAGTGCATGCAAAGGCAAGGAAATCAACCCAACCGATTGGTTCTCTCTGAGTTCGAGGTCTCGAAGAATTTCCGAGTCCTATTTTTTTTAGGCTTAATGGGTGCCATATTAAGGGAATTTTTAAACGTTTAAATTTGATTCCGATCTATTTTTAACCATCAATTTGGCTCTTACAACTTATATAGCAGCCCAAGAGAGTAGACCAATAGTGGCGAATGCAATTTGGTTGATAACACAATCGAAAAAAAATAATTATGAATATAACACTTTTGCCGACGAAATTAGGATAACGCGATTCGAATCCACCGATTAGTGAGAAAATCACAACGGAATGGGCCTCATGCAGTCATACCCACTGGAAGGCAAGGCCTAAATCATTACAGTACCAACTCCCCATACTTAAATCTGCACAACGAGCCCACACGAACAGAAGCAGAATCAGACTCCGAGAGAATGGAAAAGGAAGACGGTGTGCAAAATGCAGTCTCATCCCCAAAGAGAAACAACAACAAGACGGTGATAAAGATACCATCTTTTCAAGAAGTTCTAGAGAGCTCGCAGTCAAAATCAACCCCACCTTCTCTGTTTGCTCCCTCAAACAGCTTTTCTCAAGCTTTTGCTTTTGTCAAATCCTCTGAGTTCTACTCTCCCCCTCCTCCCTCTACTACCCCCTTAAAACCCCCACAGGCCTCAGAAACCCCTAACTCAAGGTACCCTTTTTTTCCAATTTCAATTCTTTTTTATTTCCATAATATGATTTTGATTAAGGTAGTTGCTGATTGAGGAAATGTGGGCTATTGTTTGTTGTGGTGGGAAATGCTTTATGGGGAAGTATTAGGGATTCTATAAGAACTCGCCGAGCAAGAATAGCTTAAGTTAACTGAACTAGTTGGCATTTGGATGGTTTGTGTTTCTCTTTTTGTGGGTACCTGAAAGTATGATGCTTTGTGGTGTTTGTTTCTTGTTTTAGGGAGGCTGGCCAATCTGATGTTCCATCATCCTCGGCTCCTACCAATGCTGTTGCATCTTCATCATCTGCTCAGCGTCGCAATGCAATTCTTGTGAGCCACAGACAGGTGTGGTGTGTTTTTCTTTAGTGTGCATTTTGATGGAAATTGTGTAACTAGAAGTTTTAAACAATGCATTTGAATCGAATCAAAATGCATTATCTAAGACGATGATTTTCTTCCTAGTGACAATGTCTTTAAGGTGAAACTTTGGCATATTTTGGCAGAACAATTTTAACTTAATGGATGGTGTGCTTTGAGGCTTTTAAGACATTCATATATGTCAACCTGAGTCATATTGAAAATCACGATAATCATTAACCACACTGTTTGACTGTATCACTAAAAGGAATTTATCCTTCATGGTGTAGTTGACATTGGTGGGTCTTTCAAAACCTGTGACGTTTGTTATGTCGAATCAGTTCATCATTCCGTTTTTGCAGGAGGACTCCTTAAGATTCCCCTTGTTATATGTTATACACTTTAATTTCAGTATGCATGGCAATTGTGTGAGAAAACAGTCATAACAACCCAAAAGGATAAGATAAATGTTTGGTTTAGTTTTGGGTTATAGTGACTGATTAGTTATAACTCTTTACCTAATTTTGATAATTGCTTCTGGAATTGCATTTTCTATTTTTGTAGCCTCAACATGTAAGAGGTGTACAATAGTTCCAAAAGATTATTGCCAAAAGGAAAATTATTAATATCTGGCCAAAAAAAAGGGAAAATTATCTTTGGGTGGAGTAAAAGTTAAGTTCAATGTATGCAGCTTGTAGCACAATATATGCAGTTATGTTATTTTGAACTGATTGGAAATCTAATTCCTCCATGCAGAAAGGAAACCCCTTGCTCAAACATATTAGAAATGTGAGGTGGGAATTTGCAGATATAATCTGTGACTACTTACTTGGACAAAGCTCATGTGCTCTCTATCTAAGGTTTGAAAGTTTGCACCTTTTTATACTACTCTGTATACATGTGAGCCTATAGTTACGACGCTCTGTGGTAAATCTGATACAACTGTAACTGTCAATGCCACATTGCCTTCTGATGCTTTTAATGAAAAGTGTACATAGTGGGACAGTTTATGCAAACTGATGGAATAGCTTTGTCATGTAAAGTTTTTGTTGTGCTTCATATTCACGTAAGAATATATGTTTGGAGAGCTTGCCTTTCTTAACTAATATAGTAGTCGTGCTACTTAGTGTGGAGTGGTCTTGCTTGCCGCTTCTACCATATACAATTTTACTTGTTCTCCCATGGTTTCTGGAAAAGTGGTTGAAATTTTAGCTACAATGGCATTTATTTATCTCATAATGAAATCAACGTGTACCTTTTGAAATGATCAACAGATACATAGGCAGGACATCTTTATGTCTTTAGTTTTTATGTTTTAAGTGTTTTTGAACTCTGGAATTGATGACGCATAGCTTATGCTAGTTTTAATAGGTTGTCATAAATACTGTATTTGATATCTTTTTTATCTGAATAAGTACTAAGTTGACCTTTTGTTGCAGTCTTCGCTATCATCTGCTGCATCCAGACTATTTATATTACCGCATAAGAGAATTGCAGAAGAACTACAAGCTTCGGGTTGTACTTTGCCACGTTGATGTGGTAAGCCATTATGCCAATCAGCTGTTTTTTCAGTAATTATATATCAATTTTTTCTTCTGGTTTATGTTTTCATGCAATCCATTTGGACATAAATATCCAACGGTTCCTTTTTGGCCTTTGTAATAGTGAATTTGCTCTCCTTTTTCATTGGTTTCAGGAGGATGTAGTTAAGCCGTTGCTTGAAGTTACTAAAACTGCTATGCTTCATGAGTGCACCCTATTATGTGCTTGGAGGTACACACATTTATCTTAAACTGCAAATCATATTTGCTTTTTTCCTTATAGACTTTCAAGTATCTACATGATTAACGGAGATCAGATATTGTTACAAGTGTTCTGTTTGTAAACGTGTTTAGCATTTGCTTATTTTTTTGATTGGTTTTTTTGACCTGCTTTGATTCCAATATGTTATCTCAGCTTGGAGGAATGTGGACGCTACTTGGAGACTATAAAAGTCTATGAAAACAAGCCTGCTGACATTATTCAAGGTCAAATGGATACAGACTACTTATCACGGGTATCGTTATACTTGAGGTCAACTAATCAATTATTTTCTTCATGAGGGCCAAATTTTGGGGTCTTAATAAATTATTTGCTTCACATGCGAAATATCTAGAGTACATTTTATGAATTACAGCAGTATGACTTCATTGAACTGAAACTTGTATTTTTATATTGAAGCTAAATCATGCATTAACGACTGTTCGACATGTTAACAAGACTGATGTTGTCACCCTTGGTACTACTTTTGGGGTATGCCTGCAGTTTTTCCCTGAGAATTTGTATTAGCAGAGAACTTCTCTTTTAGTAAATGTTGATAAAGAGCTCGTGGCCATATTATTGCAGTCTCTTTCTCATGTCATGGATGTTTCGATGGAAGATCTAGCTCGTTGCCCTGGCATAGGAGAGCGCAAGGTATCCTCCTAGTGTTCAAAGTTTGTCCTTTTTCATTAGGTTTAGACCACCATTCAAAGTAAGACTAATGCTTTCTTGCTTTTCTTTCTGTTTGCATGCATATTGATGTGTGATTCTATTCAATAGAAAGTGTTTAATGCCCTTGTAAATTGTGTCATGGCATTAATTTCTTTTCTCACCACACCATGATCTTCAGGTAAAACGTTTGTATGATACATTTCATGAACCATTTAAGCGTGTGGTTGCCAGCCACCCTGCTGTTTCAGAATCTACTCTCCCGGACAATGCTGAACCTTGTTCAGTGACTGGAGATAAAGAAATGAAGGAAACCGAAGAGGAAAGCAAACGCAGGAAGAAAGAACAGGAACCGACTGTTAAATCGACCCTGTCTGCTGCCTTTGCCAAATATGCTGACAGAGTTAAAAGAAAGAACAGCAAGTCACCACTGATGAAGAATGGAGATACGAGTGTTGCCATGGAAGCTGAAGTTGGAAAGGGAAATTCATAATGAAATGGTTCAAATTGATGTATGGGAAGAACATGGATAGCTTCTAGTTTGTCGCTAGTTAAGTTTCTGTAGCTCCATTCTTAGGTGGTTTTGGAAATGTAAATGTATATGGGTCACAGACTCACAGTTCTGTTTATAGCAATCTTGAAAACTTTACCTTTTCCCAGTTCTGTAATTCAGAATTTAAATGTTGTGAATGAGTCTAGCTTCTGATGACCCTACTTGAGGAAGTTAAAATGGTTGCTTCAACAATTTGACGCAGCTGTTTGTGCATATGTTCCTCGAGCATGAGTTTTTCTCTGTTGGGAGTATTAATGTTAAAATGTGGGAGAAGGTGGCCTTGGCTCCGTCATGGCTTTCACCTCACTTATGTCATGATATTGATGAAACTAATGTTTCTCTTCGTTCACAGTTCTGTTCCTTCTGAATTCTCTTTGAACAAGATTTTAATGAGGCCACCTTGCTCGTCGTGTACATTGTAACTTCCTCATTGATTGATGAATTTTGTTACTATCAAGAACAACAAAATAAAATTCTACAGGAGAGAAATCACCAGCTTGGACAATTTCAACATCCAAAAATAGAGGAAGAGAGCTCATAGCCTCCTAGCACTTTCATTGATAAAGAACTTACAACAGAAAAATGGTGTTGAAAATGTACAGGAGAGAAATCACCAGCTAATTAGTAACCACATCATCCATGCTAGCTTTCATGTATGCATGTTCTTGTGCATTGGCCGCTGTTAGTGTGCTTCAGCACTGTGACCTTGGAATGAACCACATGAAAGCCTTTGCCTTAATGAGTTCAACTGTACTGAAACTCAATTTATTAAATGGACGATCGTTTTCGCTTGAAAGTTTCACATGTTTTCAGTGACTTCCCATGAGAAGATTTTATCTGTGAAAACGCAAAGGGTGATCTCATGTCCCAAAAGTTTACTTCGAGTTGCAGTTTCACCGACCCCTAATCCTAATACCTTGGACTTACTACTTGATTTTGAAATCTAGAGGAGCCACAGGAACCGACGATATAAGAGGAGTTTTTAACCAGTGGAATTAGAGAGGGTACGACATCAGTCATTAGAGGTCGATATTCAGCTTCTGGCTGCACACACATTGCTGCAATAGCTGCTATCTGTAGAGTACAGTATTGAGTTAATAAACATGAAAATTAGCATCAGCTTTTTTCTCTGATTAGTTATAGGAACTAGGTAGCTAGGATTACCTGAATTAGATCCCTCTTTGAGTATTGCCCTTTAAGAGTTGGGTCAACCATTTCCACTACTTTTTCTCTGTTGGTTAGCCTTGGAAGAGCCTGAAAAATCATACAGCAAAAAAAGTATATAACTTGGTCTACAATTTACATACCAGCAGACAAGCATAAAAGTAATCACTACCACTAGCTTTCTCTGTCATATTATCTAATAGAAATTTGCAAGGTTAACTGGTTTTTTGTGGTAATATTGTACGGTTTGACGATCAAATAGTTTTGGTTCACTTACCCACGAGACAAGGACATGCTCTCCAGAAGGCCGCTTGGTATCTACAGGCACACGCCCTGTTAACAGTTCTAAAAGAACCACACCGTAGCTATAAACATCTGATTTGGTAGTAAGCTTTCCAGTTGAGGCATACCTACATCACCAAAATTCAGTGAAAAATAAAATCTCACAGTTACGAAACTACTGTGAACACATAATGCAATTCTTGTACTTCCCCCATCTTTACAATCAAGGGGCTTCTGTAAACTTTTTAGGTGAAATACTTCTGTGTATATGCAGTTTAGGCATTAGTTAAAGCAGGAAGTCATCATCAACCACTGTTTAAATTAGTGTTTGGGTAGGAATTTGCAACTTTTTAAAAATTCCTTTTGCTCTATCCATGCAAGTACCACCTGAAGATGATAAATAATGACAGCTAGCATAATAGTGATCTTAGCATATACGCCATGTGCATGCTTCTATTGCAGCAGATATGTATTTGTATGTATGTAGCTTAATGATAAGTGAGAGAGGTCCGTTACAGATGGTTTAGCACTCACTCTGGTGCTAGATATCCTGTGGTCCCCAGCACGCGCGTCGAAACTTGGCCATTAATCTTGTCAGAAGCCATCTTGGCCAATCCAAAATCAGACACCTTAGCACGGAAGTTTTGATCTAAAAGAACATTGGTGCACTTGAAGTCACGGTGTATAACAGATGGGATGTTTTGCTCATGGAGAAACTCAAGGGCCTTAGCACAGTCAAGGGCTATCCTCAATCGGGTACCCCAATCCAACGGCTGGTGATGGTTTCTAGAATGGAGATGGTGTTGCAGAGTACCATTGGGCATGCATTCGAATATAAGGAGCCTATGATGCTGGTCAGCACAGTAACCAAGTAACTCCACCAAGTATGGAGAATGCAATCGGCTTAGTAGATCAACCTACAGTAGGGGGAAAACGAAAAAAAAGGCTTTGATTATCTTCCATTTTCTCTCACACTCATGTGCAAAACTGAATGAAATCGACTAGAAACGATGTTGTATCCTCAAATTCAGGGTCTTAACTTTGTTTAATAAGACATACACACAGTTTAAGGTAAATGAAACTCTTTTGTCAAAACATTTGAAGGCAGCATAGCATAATTGCGTGTGAGAGAGAGGGTGCTAACTGTTAAGATCAACCTTCAAGATTTGTTTTGTAAAGTCACTAAAGTGTGGTTAGATAACATACTATAGCACTATTTGAAAGATGTGAGGCCCAAGTATTTTCTAATCATGCTCCAATAATTTGTGTTGACAAATGCAAATGCTTACATAAATAAGGACAAAATGATGTTGATTTTTAAGCCAATGTGTGTGTTCAGGAAAGAAGAGAAACAACACAAGAAACAAAGTCAATTAAAAAAAGAGGGGTAGATAGAGAGATAGCAAATGAGAAAGACAAAAGCTAATTAATGAAGTCACTGACCTCAAGCCTGAAAGCACGCTCCCCTTGCCTTCCTTCCCTGTGCAGCCTCTTAATGGCCGCCACAGTCCCATCACGGAGGACGCCCCTATACACCACTCCAAAACCACCATGGCCTATCACATTTGCCTCACTAAACTTATCGGTGGCCTCCTCGAGTTCCTTGTACGACAACACTTGGACTCCACCTCTGTATCTACTTGATGTTGAGATTGCCACTGGTGTCCTCATTGACCTTCCCAAGTTCCCTCCTTGAAGGCACCCGCTCTTCACATCTGCAACATTTCTTTCAAGCATTTATACAAACACGTTCCGTGCATTATGAAACTCTATGAAACTGAAAATTGCAAAACATGGGTTATGGTAAGTACCTGGGCTACAATCGAAGTTCATTGAGGTTTGAGCAATGAACCTGCTACTGGAATTGTTAATGCTGCCCTTCTCATTGTAAATGTTGTCACTGTTTTTGGTGGACTTGAGTCGTCTGAGCATTAATATGATGAGGGTTATAGCAAGAACGACCATAACAGAGATGATGGATATAAAGATAATGACAGTGGACTTTGATGGAAAATTTCCATGGTGTTGATGGTGGTGACTATAGGAATGTGAAAGGTGGTGTTTGTGATCAGTTTGGTTTTCTGCAACATTGGTATTAACTTCCATGAGCACAAAGAGCAATGCAAACCAGAAGAAAATGGCAGAGAGAGAGAGAGACTTTGTATTGTATATGCCTATATGGAATATGGTAATGGGGGTTGGGTTTTCCTTCTAGGTAGGGGATGGTCATATATCTATCTTCACATGATTCCTCTTCTTCTTCTCTCTCCCCACCTCGTGAATACCAAGTGGAATTGCGCACTTCATTCGTCTCTTCTTTTGTAATTTTCTGTGGAATTGTCTTTGTCTTTCACTCAGAAAGTCTTGGAAGCTTTTGCACCACTTCACACTCATTCTCCACACATATAATTATTTGCCAATTATAACCGATCTACAGCTTCAGAATATCTGTATTATGCATATCCTTATAGGACTGGTATAGACATTCGGACAATGACATTTTTAACCAATTGGGGTGATTACATAACCAAGCAAGTCCAATATGGTATAAATTTATAATTGCCACCATCAAAATAAACAATAAAAATAGCAGCTTGAACCCACAGATTAAGGAGAATGAGAAGAAAAGAGTACTGCCTACCACTACATTCCTTAGGTATAGTAATTTTATTTGGTTCACTGTTTTCATAGAGCTGGTTCAATCAGTTGAGTAAAACAGTTTACTGATTTTGACACTACACAGTTAACACTCCTTACCCCCGTCACAAGTCATAACATAATCCCTCATTATACAGCATACAAAGAGTAAACAACAGATAAAATGCAATACCCTGTGATGGATATTCATTTCTTCTACCATGCTTAACAACCGAGAGAGATTGAATTCGAACCGACCAATGCGGTATATACAGTACAGCATCACTGTCTCCATAGCTTGGAATTTGTCTCTTTATCTTGCCTGTCTCTGGCATTCAAGTCCTTCCTGGGCGTGAAAGAGAGACATCAACCTGCTCTTCTGTGACTGAGTAACATGTGATTTGGTACAAAAATTAGCTGGTAGATAACCTGTAATGCAGTTAAGTAGGGCCAAGTCCAAACTGATAACATGATGCGCCAAAACTCATTGATGAATCTCTTCAAGTATGCAAATGAAATTGTATCTTCCCGATCAGGATGTGCAATAGGATGTTGAGATCATAGCCAACATCTTAATCTTCATTTGCTTCATCCATCTAGGACTGATCCATCTATCTTATTCACAAACACATCATGCTATACCACCAAACGGCCACTTATCTAGGACTTTAAATTTTGGATTAGCATCCCGGTCTGCAATTGCCATCTACCACCAGATCAAATGTTGGCATGAATAAAGTTCCGCTGAGAAAGCTGCCAAAACTAGAGATAGAGTATGATATGTGAAAAACCTTGATGACCAATCTATAGTCCATTAGACATCCATGCCCGCCAAAAGAATTCTTATGGTTCACTATAACATCCATCTCGATTATGCAAATTAGTATCTTATGGATATATTCAATTCAAGTAATAAAGTCATACACTTCCATCAATCCTCAGAAAAACCAAGAAACCTATTGATAAGCTTGGCGACTGGTGTGGCATCACCTGGATGGTATGGAATGAGGGACTCCACTTTCATATCTGATATAATCTGCTTAAGTGTCTGTGGGCGAGCATAGTACAAATGCTTCCTGTCTGCCAGTTCTTCTGCCAACTCACTTTGATGGTTGTCCATCAAATCTTCATTCACCACCACAATTAAGGGCTTCCCAAGCCGCAATGTCTCAAATATGCTCCCTGACCCTGCACCATGGTAAAATACACACATAGAAATATCAAGCATCAAAAATGTAAAAGTGGCTCAGAATCAACAGACTTTCTCTTCCTACTAAAGTTTTGAGTGATCTACAAGGTGAAAGTAATGAGCAAATAAGTGTCCTCATAAAAGCACATCATGCACCATGTCTAGAGTTAACCACGTATCTAAAGTATTATCGTATTGATTCTTCAAACTGAGCTCAGCCAATTATGCAGTCATTTTACATCTATATACAAGAGTGGCAGTTGTATAAAAGCCAAAATTGCGACAGTCAAAATCCATGGACACCCCAGGTGGTAACAAAAGGCAGAAAGGTGAAGACACTATCAGAACTATACCTGCATGGCTAATCACAAGAGATGCCGCTCTCAGATGGTCTGCAATGCTTGATGAAAAAGTGAAGTAATCTACCGCAATGGACTCATCTCCTCCTTCAGACTGCATCCAAAAAAAATGTTCAGGGGAAGATAAGGAAACTGAGAAGAAGCATAGATAACTTTAAGAGAGTATACGAGTCATTATTTTACATTGTACAATGATCACAATTTCTCCATTGCCTTACTCCATCAACAAAAACTGTCTAAGGCTCTAAGCAACCGCCCCAATTTCAATCTAGTAGACAATGACCAGGTCTACAATAAACAGTAGATGAAGAATACAAAGAATCTCCCCACATTTCTGATATTTTTCAGGATTAATTTCTTTTTCTTTTAGGAGGAATTCTGAAATCATTGCATACACAAACTACTTTCTTTCCCTTCTAACCTCTCTTCCCATAGGGATTGATCATCCCCTCCCCGATGACATTACTTTACAGTAAATTGTGCACACAGAAATTAATCACATTATTCCCTGCAAAAACAGCTGGGACCGAGATTTGAAAAGTACCTTTGTGGGAATATAGGACCCGCGGCCCATTTGAATGAGAAGCTCAGTATACCCTCTTCTTGACAGCTCTTCTTTAACCTCTTGCGTATCCACCACTTTTACAAGAGCATCAAAACAAGTTGTCCCAACAGTTACAAAAACTGTCTTCTTAGTCTTCACAGCAACCTCAGTATCTCCCATCTAAAATCGCATATATTTTCCCAAAACACAAACTAATCCTTCTGCTATCACAAGCAACAAGAAACACTTTTAGAATAAACACAGTGGTAAGTACAAGATTATCAAATATATTAGAAAAGAGCTGATGACAAAGAATGAGCACAATGTGAAAACTAGATCAAATGTCAAAACTTGTATGGCAGAGTTACTAGTAAACGCGTTTGTAATAATAAGAAAATAAGGCATTTATCAGCGAAACTTCCATAGTTGTTATTGGCCTCCTATGAATCAGATAAAGAACCAAAATTCAGCTTATCTGGGATTAATGAAGGCACAGTGAGGAAGAAATTTTTAACATATTAACCTCATATCAAAATGCAACAGCAATGCTTCCAAGGAGACGAATCAAATCAAAACCATCAACAAAATCACCAAAATCCATAAAACCTATTGTAAATTCGCTCCTCAATCACAAATTCACATACACAAATAATAATAATGATGATCATAAAACCCCAAATTTATTGGCGTCTTGGCTTCTGTTAAAGGTGATTAGATGATACAAACTAGAAATCAATGATAGCAAAGATCAGAAAATAGAAACTGCAAGAATTGAAGTGTGTTAAACTAAAGTAATGCAGGCGGAAGATTGAGAGAAAACTCACCTGTTTAGAAGCTTTGGACATGAATCGTTCTCTCTTTTCATCTGCCTGAAAATAAAAACTAGTTGGCTGACCCTGAAACGGTTAAGGGAATGGGCCTCCATTTTAAGTTGGGTTTTGGGCTACTCATATATTTTTCAATGGGCTGCTCTTTTGTTTAAGTCGGATGTCCCATAATTTATTGGTCCAACACTCTTGTTACCGTGTATATTTTTCTAACTAAACCATTGTAATTATATAAGAAAAGTTTCCATTGGTTTAGATTTTACTTCAATGGAGGCTAATTTTGTGGGAGAAAAAAAAAATCATGGTGGGGTCTCAAAAATTGTGCTATAGTGCACGGTTTTTTGCGAGAATTGACATTTCGAAAAATCTTACCAAAGTGCTAACGAGAATTAATGTTTTGATACAAGTTAAGTATTATGGTTAATGACGGAAATAGCATTTAACGTACACTAGCCTAGCTAGGATTAAAATTGGAACCAATTGATGACAAGGATTCCAAGCGATGGAGACTCTACCCTAATATGGAGCGATATATATATATGCGATCTATGTATAGATTCTCAAGTACGTAGTAGTCAATCGCTCGCATGACTTGAGGTGCTAGCCATTATGGCAACTACGTACTCATTATTCATTCCAATCAAAATCTTAACCTTAGTTGCAGAACGTCTCCCAATTATTCAAATTACTGATCTCATTAGCTTTGGTTCCGTATGCAAGACTTGGCGACAAGGTAGGCTTGATGTAGGCCGGAGTTCGACGACGTGCAAATATGTTGTGGCTAATGAACCTCATTGGGTACTAGTGCTTGGCCAATGGGAAAGTAATGGAAAAGTTTGATCAACTTTCCCATTTTTGGTAGAGACAAACTTACAATATTAATTGTTGGAACAATCTTAAGAAAAGAAGTGAGAAAATTATCCAACCTAATTGGTTCATGTCCCCCTTCTTTGTTTCTTTTGACCGGTTTTCTTTCAATAAATTTTTCTTTCTTTATCGAAGTTTATTCGGCCTCGGGGAAGTTCATATATGCTTCAAAATTAACATAGTTAATTGGTTGCCTGGTTGCTTTTAGCTTCTACCAATATATTGTGTATATCATTGCTATGATTGTGGCCTTGTGGGATGACTAGCTACAATTAATCCTATTCTCTCTTCTTATAATCCCTTTATTGTTGAGAATGTCGAATTAATTAGCTCGATTATGTGAGTGTGTACGTAGCTTTCTTGTCCTGGGCTGATTCGATGATGCGTGTGAGTGTGTGAAGTGTGAAATTAAGTTGAAATGACAAAGGGAGGGAATATGTGCGACACAAGTTAGCACCATAAGAAGGAAAACTGGAAAAGTGTTTTCAAGGGTTTGGGGATATGAGAACAAAGCATGCAGGGAGGGACAAAAGTGAGAGGTCCTCACTCTTTACTGGCTGATTTCTGATTCCAAGTCTTAAAAAGAGTGATCGATCAAAAGCAATGACAATGACCATTCTTGTTTCTCAATTAATTATATGTCGTTGGGAATTCCAATCTCGTTTTTGATTTGATGATCTTCGACCACCGTACTAGACCTTACACTACGTACCCATATATGCCATTGTTTATCTTTCTCGTATATTAAGAACCCTAACTAGCCCAGTGCCCAGTGCCCAGTGCCCAGTGCTATATATTAACCCAGCTAGCTATTAGTTGTGTACATTGCACAAGGAGAGCCGAGCATGCTCAACTCCAGTACTTGTTGGCTTTCATCAATGGACAGCAGAGTTGGACAAGTGAGCTCATTTATCAAGTTATTTGTCTTGTAAATGTAAACCTAGCTAGCTGAGTTTGACCCTAGCCTATTGTCTCTTTGTACATTTCGTGTCTCTTAGGTCTAATCTTACCTTAATTGTTGTACTTTTCCTTGTTGTTTTACGTTACGTAGGAGGGATCGATATCATTAATCATTTCACTGCCCCAAAACAAAACAAAACAAAACAAAGAAGGAAGAAGAAAGGATGTCAATTCAGATTTTGGGTTTACACGTTGTTCCATCCATAACATCGTCATGATTTCCTTGTCACTTGGTTCTTGCGCAATTCAACTTCTCAACAATTACCTACCGCTTAAATCCACAACAAACAAGTCTCTCCGAATTAATACTTGAAACTTACGCTCACTAGTGAACTCCTAACTTGATTTACTTGGATCGGAATCAAAAATGACATTCGAAACCGATGTTAGGAAACAAATGTAACACTCGCTAGCACGTGTCGCCATAACACTAAGTAGCACATCTATCGCCATAGAGAGGAAGGAGGGAGGGAGGGAGGGAGGGAGCTATGTGCACAAGGCCCTTGCAAAAGGAGGCAGCGACAAAACCCTATGTTCCCCGCTCTCTCGCTAACTCAACCTTTCTTTCTTTTTTTGGTGAAATGGGGGCTAAGAATCCAAACAAAGCAAATACATAAATATCACTACAAAGTCAACTGTGTCATTACCCATAAGTAGAATCTGAATCACTTGAGTAGGCGAATTGGAGATGAAATGAGTATCTAAATAACAATTTACATCATGTCTAATAAAAATATTTGACATGTATTTCTTTCGAGATGAATATAAATAACTCGTTGTTTTTGTATTGCCAAAATTTATATAAATTACCATTATTGTTGGAACACTTTGTTCAAAATTATGCATCATAAACAAGGAAATAAAAATTACAACATATTTGTTTTTATCTAAAAAGTAAAGGATTAGTGTCTACTGTCTAGTTTGAACTTTGAAGCCTCAATTTTTGACCAAAAATAAAGAGACTTGTATTGAAGAAAATTGGGGTACACAGTACACACTCGGATCGGATCGGAACAGAACAGAACATGCGTGATCCGGTGAAAACCAATAATTGACTGTTACCCCACATCAAATCCAACATAAAGAAGGCCTTGCTCTTAGAGGTGACTGTTCACCAACTAGCCAAACTAGTACCTGTAACTGTACCTACCTGACCATAATTTTTCGGGTCCCCAACAACTGTGACCATATGAGTCCATCAATTGCCCTCTGATCCCTGACCTAATTGTCCCCTAATAAGGACACCCCATCCCTCTGTTCTAGGGGACCCAGTACTCCTCCAATATTTGGCCCTTTCCCTTTGGCCAAATATTATTTACAAATATCTTGCTGCACGTACATGATCATCATCAATTATATTCAATACAGGTTTATACAAGAAGCAACGTACTGAGATTCCATCTTTCTCTGAAGATGAGTACCCTCTTCGATCTAAAAGAGCAAAATGGGTTTTGAAGAAAAATTCAAAGGGATCGATCCAATCTCATGGGCAATCGGGTGCCTCGATGTACTTCATTTCACACAAGATTTTGCAATCTTTTTATCTTGTTCTGGAAGCAATGGAGAAAAAATGGTTACATGGTACGGTGTTCTTGTCCAAGGGCTTGGATATGTAATATGTTATGCATGCGCAAAGGAATTAAACTGAGCCAGAAATGGTTAGAATGAAGTGGCTTCAATTGAGAATATATATATATATATATATATGTTCAATATTGGCGAAGCTAGATAACCAACCAAAGGATTAGACCGACGTATAAACCCTAATAATTAATAATGTTTGTCAACAACACGAGAATGGAACGGAGAGAAAATTTAAGACTCGACGAGAAATGGTAACAAACCATAGACTAATGGTTTGACCATGGTACTGATTTTTACTCTAAATTTGACTAGAGAAAACACAATAAAAAAAGTAAATCTAATTACATAAACAAAAAAGTTAACTTAAAAGCGTACATAATGATTATAAAAACCGGCAAATGAATTATAAATCCGAGATCAATTGGTAAATTTTGGATCAATCGTGCTCCATCAACACTTTGATGAGCCACCTGTAAACCGCCCATTGACACACACTGTTGTTTGGTGCAGCTAGCTAGCGAGATAAATGATTAGATCGACATCTAAACCCTAATAATCAATAATGTTTGTCAACAAAACAATAGTTGATTATAGAGAAAATTATCTACTATTCGATAAGAATCTGTGTAACAAACCCTTAGAAGTTAGATCGACTAATGGTTTTACCATGGCTTAATTCTTATTTTAAATTTGACTACAAAAAAACACAATAGAGAAGGTAAATCTAATGACATAAATGAAAAGGCTAATTTAAAACATGCGCAATAATTATAAAAATGACAAAAGTACTATAAAGTGAATTCTAACAGCAAATTTTGGATCAATCGTGCTCCATCAATACTTTGATGAGCCACTAGTAAATCCTCAAATGCTGCATTGTTCTTTGACTGCGAGTCGACCGGTCTAGTCTATCGACGTCTTGTTTTGAAGTATGAACTGTATGATGTTACTCATTTTACCATTTTTTTACTAATTTCAATCTCTTTTTTACTTGACGAAGATTGACCCCATTATTATTTTTATTTATGGGATTAAATTTTTTTTCCCCATTATAGTCCTACCTCAACTGCTATCCCTTCTCTAATTATGAATAATCTAAAAGCAAATCATTCTACCCATTGCTTTTAAGGATTCGAATGTTCACTTCACAAGGTTCAACATATATAGTGGCTAGATATTTGGTTCACAACCTACTAGATTTGAACCATATAAAAGTATTAGATCAAAAAAGAAAAGAACCATAAAAGTAAGATTAACAAGTTAACAACTTCACAGTATCACACAGTAGTGCTCATAAACTATAGCTCTTGTCCTTCTTTTTGTTTCATCTCCACTTATTAAACAAGTTCACTAGTCAAAGATTAGGGTTAAAAAGCCATTAATTGTGAGCAACCCAATGATAGGCATGAACCATTTTTGATAGGGTTAAATTTTTTTGTTGGGTTTTGTAACTTTGTGGGATTCCTTTTTGTCACTATTCAAGCATCTTTTTTTTACAGAGAAAAGATAAATCCTTGATGGGACATTTTTTCTTTTCTGGTTTCTTTTTTAACCCCAAAGGGAAATAAAGGAGAACTACAAGGACAACCATTTCTTCAGGGGTTAGGCTTTTAAGGAATACAAATAATTTGGTTGCAAAAGAAGGGGCTCAAGACTCCAGAGACCATCATTCTCTTCTCTTCTTCTTTTTTCCCATCTCTCTGAGAAAGATTTGGACGATCTCTGCCTCTCTCGTTAGCTTTGAAATGCTTTATTTTGGCAATTTCCCATTGGCATCATGTGAATTGACAATTGTGCCCTTATTCCTAGCCTATAATGTTCCCCCAATTTCAAATAGGGTCAAAACTGACAACCATTGCCACTGACAGGTCTTGAACAAATAAAAATAGAGGACACACTAACCTGGAAATGGGGATGAGATATAGTCTATAGATCTGGCCAAGCTCGTGTTAAGCCTAAAAGATTCCAACTTTGCTGTACTTGACAATATAATGCTAAAGGGGAAGAGAAAAGAAATGAACTACCTATTGTGGATGTATTAGTTGGGGATTATGCTTGAGTTGAGTTGTATTCCTCAAATCATGTAGCTAAAATGAGAAAAGAAAACATAGGGTTGGTTAGGGTTAGAGGCCTTAAAAATTTTCGGGTATGTTAAAGTATTGATTTGTTAATGAAAATTCAATATGATACATTCACGATGAAAGTTCAACGTACTCATATTGTTTCTCCGGTGTCGTAGACCTATATTGGACTTCGCTTCATTTCTCGGCTGAAATTAGGGGATAAACGAGACGAAGGGTCTCCTTGTCTCATGTTCAAATTAAAAAAATGAAAAAAAAATCATAAACTACCAAAAAAGAAGTTTTAGCGGACTTAAACAGTCGCTATTACAAGAGAATAGTATTAAAAAATCAAAACATACCGAACTAAACCAGTTGAAGTCAAACCATAATTCGTCAAAATATCTGTATTGTTGTTATTTTTACAAAAAATATGTGAAGATCGAAATTGCAACTTAAGAAAACGGTGCAAAGTTTAATGCCCCACTCTACCTAGCTATCTTGAACTTTAAACAAAGAAAAGCACATGCCAAAACAGTATATATTTATTGAACACTAGCAATAAGAAAACCTAAATTATGCAATAACGAAATTGATTGAGAAATTGAAGCTTATAAGATAATTGAAGATGGACATTTGACTGATCAATCAGGCTGGATTGAAAAGGGCCAACCTCTGGAGCGTAGTGTACTGTTCATCCCCACCACCACCATGATGGCTCATGATCCCAGGACATCATAGGGCCCATAGCTACTGATCGATCTGTATTATAAACCCCTCTAATTATTAACCAGATTTTTCGGATTAATTAAGTTAAACAATTCCCATAAGGCCACAAATCGAATTATAAAGCCATGTACTCTGGACCCTAAAGACATGAAATTTACAGAGAGCCGTGTAAATCCAAGCTACCTCCAGCTGTTCTTTTCCCATATTATATGCCTTGCTGCTCGAGCAACCGACTTCACTCTCTCTCTCTGTCTCTCTGCCCCTTTTATAAAATTAAAACTTGAAAAGAGTGAGTGTTCACAAACCCAACATAGCAACAAAAGAAAGGTAAAGAAAAGAAAGGTAAAGAAAAGAAAGTGTTAAATGCTCACCAACCGACTCTGAGCTCTCTCTTCTCTCTTATATCCTCAGCTCCACACTCAAAAACCATTTGCCCATTTCCTCTCTCCAACTCATAGAGATACACAGAAAAGAATGAATAAGCAGGAGTTCATGAAGATTCAGGTACACCCTTTTAACCATGCACTTTCATTTGCAATGTTCTGAATTTCCCAAAGCTGTTTACTTTAGGAGTTAAGTTACTGTTCTCATTCCTCTGTTGTTTCACTTTTAGTTCTTAGTTTTAGTTTGTTAAATTGGGGTTGTTTGCTACTTGCAGAGCTGTGTGCTCAGAGTGAACATTCACTGTGATGGCTGTAAGCAGAAAGTAAGGAAATTGGTGCAGAAAATTGATGGTATGTACCTTAATTGCCCCTAAAGATTAGTTTTTGGTCATTAATTTCACCTTACTGTAATGTCACATCTGTTCAATCTCTTTCCTTTTTCTGTTTTGAGTATTAATTTGAATGGTGGTGGTGTAGGTGTGTTCACTACTAGTATAGATGCAGAGCTAGGAAAAGTGACTGTTACAGGGAACGTAGATCCAGCCACAATCATCAAGAAGCTTGAAAAGTCAGGGAAACATGCAGAGCTTTGGGGAGGAGGGCAAAAGGGTAATTCAAACTACAATCAAAACCAAGCCCAGCAATTCAACCCCAACCAGTTCAAGAACATGTCAATGGAGAATCATGGCAAAGGGGCCAAAGACAATGGCAACAACAAGGCTCAAAAGGGTGGTGGTGGTGGTGGAAAGGACCAATCAAAGGGGAATGCCCAAGCCCAACACCAAGTTCAACAGCAACAGCAGATGATGAAAGGGGCTAAGGTGATGATGCCAATGAAGGACCAGAAATCTGTCAAGTTTAATTTGCCTGCTGAGGAGGAATTTAGTGATGGTGAGTTTGATGATGAGTTTGATGATGATGATGATTATGATGATGAGTTTGATGAGGAGGATTATGATGATGATGATGAGGAAGAGGAGCTTAATCATGGTCATGGCCATGGCCATGGACATCAGTTACCACCCAACAAGATGATGATGGCTGGTATGGGTTCAAATGGGCCATATGGGAAGATGATGCCCGTGATGGGTAATAATGGACATGGGCCACATGGGCCGGTTGGCATGGTCAATATGAATGCTATGGGCGGCAAGAAGTTAAGTGGTGGTGGAGGTGGTGGTGGGGGAGGAGGGTCTGCCAAGAAAGGTGGGGTTATTGATTTTCCTGTGCAAGTGATGAAGGGTATGGGTGGAAATAAGGAAAAGAAGGATGGCAAGGGAGGAAAGAAAGGTGGAGGTGATGAGAAGAGCAAGAGCAAGAGCAAGAAAAAGAGCAAGAGTGGTAAAGATGGAAAAGATGGTAAAGATAAAAGTGAGGGCAAGAAGGGTGGGTTGCTTGGGTGGCTTAGCAGAAGCAGCAGTAAAAAAGAGAGTGATGGAAACAACAAGGGTGGCAAGGGAGGGAAAAAAGGTGGTGACCACTTTGATGATTTTCATGAAATTGATGTTCTCAATCATAAGAAAGGAGGCAAAGGTGGCAAAGAAGGCAAGGAAAGCAAAGAAGGCAAAGGAAGCAAAGGAGGCAAAGGTGGTGGTGGTGGTGGTGGCGGCGGCAATGGTGGAGGAGATGTACATCAAATGGGCCCAAAGGGTCAAATGGGTCAAATGGGCCACATGGGTCAAATGGGCCACATGGGTCAAATGGGCAATATGGGTCAGATGGGTCAAATGGGCAATATGGGTCAGATGGGGCATATGGGTCAAATGAGGCAAATGGGGCGTGGAGGTGAGAATATGGGTAACTTCCCAGTGGGCAATATGGGTCAGATGGGCAATGTTCCTGCAGTTCAAGGACTACCTGCAGCGGCGATGATGAACGGTGGCGGCGGCTATCCTTATAGTCAAGGGATGGGGAATGCCGGAAATCCTTATAGTCAACAGCAACAGCAACAGCTCCAGCAGCAGCAATATATGGCTATGATGATGAACCAGCAGCAGCAACAGCAAAGGGCTAATGGGAATGACATGTACCAATCTATGATGTATGCAAGGCCACAGCCACAAATGAACTACATGCCCCAACAGCCAATGCCATCAGCAACACCATCTGAGCCTTACACTAACTTCTTCAGTGATGAGAATGCCAACAGTTGCAGCATCATGTAAAACTAGCTAGTTTCTAAGTAGTAGGATTTGAATCATGTAGTAGTAATTAGCCAAAAAAAGAAAGAATCATGTAGTATTAGTAGTAGTGGTAGTAGTGGTATGTATTAATTTCTTGTCTATGATATTTGGTAGTAATGCAAGGTTTGGGAAGTACCATTGCTCATGTTACTTGGTAAGTAATTAATGGGTAAATTTTGTTCCTTTTGGTACTAATGAGTAATGACTACCTTCTCAATTCTCATCACATTGGAAAAGTCATTGATGAATTTTGTTTTCAATTTAATTGGTTAGTCTGTGATTAGAATATTAAGGCTATGAAGTCAATGTCAGATGGTCTTTATGTCTCTTTAGATTTATATATATGGGGCTGCAGAATTAAGAAGAGTAGGGAGGGCACTTTACTCAATGATGCATTTATGTGTGGGATTCAACTTGAGATATATTTTAAGCAACAATCTCTAATTGTGGGAAATCATTATGTGCACTTTTGACTTGCATTGCTCAGAAGTCACCACCTGATACTGATAGTCCATCAGTTGGAAAACATGACCTTTTGAAATCTAGGCCATTCTTTAACCTAAATACCTAATCAAATATGTGGGATAGTGTATCCGTGAATGAGATTCTAACTTCAAATTATTTGCTTCTGTGGATTTTAATAGTTGATTTATAACAAGAAAGATCGAGAAGATAAAGAGAGGCAGTTCACTTTAAAACTCAGTAGTCTCACTACACTACTACACCAAGTTGTTTTGAACAATCTGAAGGTGTTGAACGTTTTTGCATTCAAATGATTAAAATTTTGGTAGCTAAAAGTTCTTTGGGTCATGAATAAATTAAATTAACTGATCAAGATGATCGAGCTGATAATATCTTTTTTTTTTTTGTTACAAGCTGATAATATCTTTAGTAAATGTCAAACACATTTTGGCTCTTAAAATTTCATATTGGATAGGCTTTATACCAATTCGGTGGGATGAAATATATTTAAATTAACAGTCTCAATCTGTTAGAAATCATTGAGTCCACTTTTGACCTGCATTGCTCACAAGTCACCATCTGATAGTGCATGCATCAGTAGTATCAGGTTGGAAAACACGACTTAATTAACATGGCAAAGCCATCAACATCTTCTTAATGGGTGGGGGGAAGGGGTATGAAATTTAGGTCATTACTAAAACCTAATCATTCATATTAAACTTGATTTCAAATGTTTAAAAAATGTTACTGAAACTCTGTTAGTCCATACATAACTCAAATTAACAGATAAAGATCAGGTGCAAATATTATTAGGAAGTGTCAATTCGAAACAAATCATGGTGATTAGTCTACTGTTACACTTGCACAAAGGAATGGTTTGGCTCTTAAAAGTTCATATTGGTTACGCTTTGCACCAATTTGGTTTTTAATTTTCCAACTCATACCACTTGAAAGGCTGAAGCTTTAGAAGGGCTTCTTGAATTTTGGGCTAGCTTTGGGGTGTTGCTGAAGATTTTTAGGCCCCTGTGTGCAAGCGATTCAGTCATTTAAGTTGGAACGACTCGGTGTTAGAAAGTAATTAGAATCTTGCCCATAGAGATATACTTAATAACAAGAAGAAGTGCAGAAGAGCTTTGCATTTGTGTCAAATGGCCCCAGGTGTGTTTAGACGTCCAAGACCTTAATGTCAATCAAGTTAGATCGATGCTCATTCTTGTATTGTTTCACTTCCTATTATGCATGTGTTGTATCTGAGATTCTTTGTGATCATATTTATATATATGTTATAAACAGGGACGAAGCCAAGATTGAAAAATGAGGGGGGCTAAGTTGACATGTTCAAATTTTTTGCCCGAAGGGCAAAATTTTTTTTTCCCCAAAGCCATATATATATGAGTAGTGAATACAGACCTGCAAAAGAGTTTGACGGAATGGAGAGCGGATCAGAGACTCAGACTATTATCTATTGAAGCCTTGAAGGAAATCAAGGAATGAAAGAGAAGATCTGAAGAAGTGAGAATTGAGATTTGGGAAAGAATGAAAGAAGTGGAAGAATGGAGTCGGGAGATCAGCTGAGAGAATTGGTCAATTGGAGCCTTGGTGGTCGTCTACTCGTCTGAAGAGAAGGAAGAATTAAAAAAAAATATTTAATGAGTTGTGCTAATTAATTAAGCCCATGTTTCACAATTTCTATGGGAAACAATGCACATACCCGACCTACTTTTCCCTTTTTCCAACACTACACAGCACCAAGTATTCTTTTTTTTGTTTTTATGCTTATAGGTTGTGACACTTGGTGGCTGGGTTGGCCCTAATACATATATTAGGGATATAATAAAGCTAATTAAGGGTATATAATTATAGAAATCATCAAAAACCGGGTGGGCTAGCCCACTACTATCCTCCGTCCCTGGTTATAAATATATTGTTCTAACAGTTGGTATCAGAGCTTTATCATAAAGTCTCAGATACAACACATGCATAATAGGAAGTGAAACAATACAAGAATGAGCATCGATCTAACTTGATTGACATTAAGGTCTTGGACGTCTAAACACACCTGGGGCCATTTGACACAAATGCAAAGCTCTTCTGCACTTCTTCTTGTTATTAAGTATATCTCTATGGGCAAGATTCTAATTACTCGGTACTTAGAAGAGTGCAGGGACCAATGCTTAAATAGAGACAGAGCCCACAACTTTCTTCCCACAAGAGCTGCTGTGTTCCAACTCAATCACATCTCTATAGAACATATCTATTAAGCTACTTATCAAGTAAGCTAATCTGATCTCCTATGCCTTATCTTATCAGAAACCATAACGATAAGTCACCTAGGAATTGAGTCCTAATACAAGTACCATTTGCCTCTTATGATTACATTGACAGTTGCTTATGTCTGAACCAAACTTGAGATAAGGTCCATAATGTATTTTACACTCGGGCCAAGTGAATAATGCTTGTTATCCTCAAACAATATTCTTGTTCTCTGTAGACTTAATAAAGATGGACCTTAATATTAATTCATGGTTTTTAAACATGACCATTGGATTTGAACCGTGAAGACTAACCTTTTGAGACCTAGCTTGTTCATCATCCATGTATGGCTTCTTCCGATTCTTTGTGCTAACAAGGAAATCAAGATTCTGAGCATACAAGTTACTTACCAGAAAAATAAATCTTAGCATATTATGCAATTATAACTTAGAGATCAAGAGAAAAATAAATCATAGCATATTATGCACATTATAACTTAGAGATCAAGATTAAGCAAGTATAGTGATTCAAATCTGGCAAGAGAACTAACTTGGGAAACCCTAAGCTGAGACTTGTTCAACAAGGATAGTTCAGAATCAACTTAACCCGAAAAAAAGCCTACTTCTTGAACCGGCATTGGCTCCTTTATATACCCCGGCCAAACCCCGGTACTAGCTACTCCCTCAGAGACTCGAATTCTGTTGCCCAAGCTCTCTCATAGACTCAAATTCTCTCAGTTGCTTGCAGATCAAGAATCATGAGTCAGCCTCCGGTACATTATGTTCTTAATCCAATAAGCTTTACGTTTAATTCTCTGCTTCTATCTCTGTTTTTGTTGTTTAACTGTCACACTGTTTATACTTGCAGAAGTTTTTACTCAAAGAGATTATTTACTGTGAATGTAAAGGCTGTCTACGTAAACTTAAACTTAAGGATACAATACCAAAATTTCAGAGAGAGATTGCAGTCAACCATGGTATGTTCCTCTACCACGCACATTGATTTTGAAATTTCTTTACAAAAAACTATTAATATTAATTCCTTTTCAACTAATTAGTCTGAAATATGAATGGCGTTTATGTACGTAGGTCTCCCATATTCGAATTTTTATCTACAGAGCGGGAGAGTGATAGTGGAGGTCATAGGGGATGTAGACAGAAGCAAACAAGAGGAACTGCAGGAGCTTCTTCATGAGTTCGTAAAGAAGGGTTCTTCAAACACCACTAGTGAAGTCTGCTGCGGCTGTTTCTGGAAGCCAAAAAAGAAAAAAAGCACCACTAGTGAAGCCCAACTCAATGACCAGTTGAAGAACATGTCAATTAATAACAACAATGGCAAGGCTAGTCAACAACAACAACATCCAGATGCAGATAGCAAGAGAAAAGGTAAAACTAAAATTGGAGAAGATGGCAAAGGCAGCCCACAAGGCAAAGAAATCAAAGGAGAAACAAGTGAAAATATGAACCAAATAGGCCAAAGTGGTCAATATCCAAGAAATCTAACAATGAGCGAGTCAAGCCAGAATGACCAGATGGGTCAGCCTCCAAGGGATCAGACAAAGGCTGAGTATTACCCGGTGGATCATACCGGCATAAATCCAATGTGTCAAATGGGTCAAATGAACGGTGGATATTATCAACAAGCAGCACATGTTCCACAAACATCCCCTTTCAGTGATGACACAACCGCAGATGGTTGCACCATCATGTGAAATTAAGTTCCAAATTTAGTGTTTTAATTAAGGTTTGTTTTCATCGTAAGATTATTGTCTTGTGGTACATTCAAGTTATTTGGTAGCACATTAGAATAGTCATCCATGACTACCTTTCTCTATCGCATTGGAATAGCCATCGATATTTTCTTTAGTTGGGTTGGTTTTCTTGTTCAAGTTACTTATAATGAGACTTCTTAGCTTTCGATCATCAATAAAATTTCATTTGACAATTCTCGATCTATTGCTCATTAATTACTCCATCTATCCATATATGTCCAATTGTCCATTACCTTTCATGGACAAATATAGAGCCAATTAACGTATCACGTACACGGAACAACACACTCTACATTATGAGCTTACAGTTTAATTAAGGCATATTAATTACTTTTCAGTTCCCTAGCTTGTATGAACATGGAAATTTTTTTCCACTTTGTATACTGTGTATAGGATCAACATCAATTCCTTTTCATGATTTTTTTATTTATTTCCTTAATTTGTTGCTTTGGTTTTTTTATTTGACTCTTTAATTGACATTCTGTTGTTGTTTCGAGAATTTTGATTTTCATGGCTCTTTTCTTTTGTTTTTTTGTTTTAATAATTTACTCGCTCTATCGAGATTAACAAAGGGAATACGTACTTCTCTACCATCATCTTAATATGTCATTATTATTGTATATATCCTATAAAAAATATAAAGGATACAATAAAGGAAATAAAGTAAGTTGAGGAAGGATTCTGATTAGTTAACTCAGTGCAATTAATTGGCGCAAGACCAATGTTTGGGTCTTCATTAGTCTTTTCTCAGGCGTCCAGATCCGGCTTATGATATACCATTTTGAAGCTTTGGTACGAGAAGAAGAAGAGAAAAAAATAAACCAATGTAGAGGACACAAAAAATAAGCAGATAAAATAAGTTGAGGATTCTGATTAATTAGTTATTGGTCTCACTAGCTTTGTTCAATTAATTGACACAATTGATCAAGCACGTACATGATCCAACATAGTCAGTATACTTAGAAATCTGCATGGTGATTTGTTTTTCCTGAAACTAGTACAATCAGTGATTAATATACTTCACCGAAAGATCTCTTATAGAAATGGAAGAACTCTTCAACATGACTTTGTTTTCCAAACTCAAAATCGACCAAAGAAATGTTTATATAAGCTTAACATTTTTTACCTCTTACATAATAGTACAGCATGCGTTTCAGTCATATAACTGGGATGACTAAAGAAGAATTAATTTCTTACTAGTTTTGTCTCATGGTTTTTGATTATTATCATTGGATTTAATTAGCTGTGAAGACGAACATTATGAAATTGTTCATCATCGACGGGGAACATTCATCTACCAGTTCTGAAAGCTAACAATTAATGAAGTCGAGATTCAGCAAGTTAGTTATCTGGGCCGGAGATCTTGAGTAAGTAACAAACGGCCCTCAACATATAAGTTACTTCCCATATAGAATTATATACATACAAATTAACCAAAGTATATATAACTTGGAAAGCAAGATTATGCAAGTATATATTTTCAAATCTATCCGGCAAAAAAAAAACAAACAAACTCGGAAATCTTAAGCAGTGACTTGTTCAACAAGATAAAGCAAGTATAGTGATTCAAATCTGGCAAAAAAGAAAAAAATCCAAGTTTAGAACAGGTATTAACTCCTTTATATACCCCAAGCCTCGCTGCTATCTCTCCCATAGACTCGAATTGTGTTCTGCAAATTCGATCAGCTGTGTATGTACTTGTGTGCGCGCAGGTCAAGAATCATGAGTCAGCGTGAGCCTTTGGTACGTATGTTCATCATGTTCTGAAACCAAATTATATATTTTCTGTTAATTAATAGCTCTGTTTTAAGTGCCATGCATATATTTGGCTAATTAATTAATTATACGTGCAGGTTCTCAAAGTGCACAACTACTGTGCATGCGAGGGCCATAATAGTCAAATTACGAGATTTCTGAAGAAACATTTTGGTACGTTCCTCTACCATGCATGCATATTATTTTGTTATTTTTGATCGAGTTAGTGCGATGCATGATGCATCCCCTTCCCCTCTATATCTTCGTACTTAGTGTTTCGTTTTTCTGTATGTTTCGTGGTGCTGCTTAATTTGTTGTGTTTCAATGGTGTTCCCTTTAATTTTGAAACTCTTTTTATTTGTTAATTAATTAGCTTGTTACCCAGAAGATAGATTTATTTAGGTTTTGAAGGCTTGAGATGAACAATGAAGCATATATAAGTGAAACCAATTAAAGGCCAAGCCATTGATCGTTTAGTTGTTTCTATTTCTATTCGACTAATTTAATTGTCTAAAATTTGAATTGTGTTATTGGTCTAGGTATCCCAAAGGAGAGTATTGATGAAGGGGAACTCAACAATGGGAAAGTGAGAGTGATGGGGGATGTAGATGCAAACAAACTCAGGGAGCTTCTTAAAAGTTACTTGCACAAAGAAGTCACTATTGAGAAAGACCCAAAGAATGGTTCTTCAAACCCCAATACTAGTGAAGCCCAACCCAATAACCAATTGAGGAACATGTCAATTCATAACAAATCTGAAAAGGATAGTGTCAAGGACCAACCAAAGGCTAATCACCAACAACATCCAGATTCTAAAAGCAAGGGAAAAGGTAAAATTGGAGAAGAAAGCAAAGGAGGAACAAGTGGAAATATCCAGATAAGCGAGTCTAGCCAGATGGGTCACAATCCAAGGGGTGAGTCTAGCCAGATGAGCCAAATGGGTCAATATTCAAGGGATCAGCCATGGGCCAAGTATGGCCAGATGAACCAGATCGGTCAACATCCAATAGGTCAAAGTCCATTGGGTCAAACAGGGGCCCAGTTTGGTCAGATGGGTCAACATTCAATGAGTCAATATCCAAGGGGTCAGATAGAGGCAAATTATGGCCAGATGGAGCAGAGTGGTCAACATCCAATGGGTCAAATGAAAGGTGGATATAATCAAGAATCAGGATGGAATTATTGGAGTGATGACAATGTCAATGGTTGCACCATCATGTAAAAGTTGCGAATATAGTTTTCTAGATTTTAGTTTATTCTAAGATTACTGTACGTTTTGTAGTATTTTGGAACGACTTTCATGTTTTTGTTTTTATTTTTAGTTATGTCGATTCTTTCTCGATTTAAATTTGTGAGACTTCTTGATTATTACGACTCTATAGATGAATGTGTGGCCTGCCTAGCTATCTTGTATAAATAGGAATAATTTTTTTCCACTTTGGATAGTTAAGTTGGATGTGGAAACAGTTATGGATTAACGTAGTTAAATTAATACAAGATCTGCCTATATGTAGGTAGTCATTAAACTACATGCATGTTCGATATTCTCAAAAAAAAAAAAAAAAAAAACACATGCATATCGTTGTGTCAACCAGCTCTATCTCTAATCTTGTTTATCGACCGATCTATAGATGACATATGTCCAAGCTCACTTAAGTTTCACCAAAGCTATAGCCTTAATTAACAAATCTACCCTAAAATCCTAAATAAAAGTTCCATCTCCAATGTGAGATAGATGGATAGAGACTAGCTTAGACATAATTATATATGGAACCTCTTGTTCTTAAGCTAGGATGCTTTTGGAAAGCACGCATGGTGAAATAATATTGATCGAAGTTCCCCAGGACATGATTCCTAAGGTCCCCAGGAGATTTTGATTCCTAAGGTCCCCAGGAGATTTTGGGCAAGTAAATAACCTACTTACCAAAAACAGTATTGCTTAATGTACCTTGCAACTTTAGGAAACATGTCAATTGCTCTCTCTATATAACCAAACCACTGTTCTATCTCCCACACAGATTTGATTTTTCTTCTCAAACTACAATTAATAGTCAAGCCAAACTTAATAACCAGTACGTGATCAAGATACGTACATGTCGATGGAGAATGGCAGAAGGAACAACATGTCTCGAAACAGTAATGGCGACGAAGCACATCTTCGACAACAGTCACTCATGAAAAAAGCTAGTAGTATGAGGGTGCAACCCACCACAATAAGACAGAAATCTGTCAGGTTCAACTTGGGTGCTAATGAGGAATTTTATGTACGAAGATCCTACAGTACTAATATGGGTACCAAACGAAAGGTACAAAGAGTGATGGGTTCGATCGGAGTAAAAGTACAGACGCTACTGAGGTTTATCGGTGGAAGTAGAGGAAGGAAACACGATGGTGCTGGTAATGGTATAGGAAGACATAATCAAGCTCGCAAAACTGAGGAAATCCAACGTGACCAGTGCCGTGAAAATATTAACGAGGAGATCAGACGTGGCGGCCAAGAAAGTAGAGGAGGCAGAGATGGTGGCGATGAGGAAAGAAACCAAAGGCAAAGGCGGGAAGAAGAAGAAGAAAAGGAAGAAGGTGACGGAGGCCAAGGTGAAGATCAAATGGGCATAGATCAAGTACCAATGATGAACGGTACATATTATTATCATCAAGAAACGTTGCCCTTCAACAACTGTTATGATCAACCTGGAGACAATCACTGGTTTCAATATTCAACTACGGATGCAAGCTCATATCGCCCCATGTGTCGCACACCCTCGCCGGCAAAGGCATCCCTTACGGCATGGGATCATTTAAACCACTTTTTTGGTGATTACTGAATGTTTAATCGGGATTTTTTTTTCATGTTTTGATAGAAAAATATTATTGTTTTAAATTTTGATCGCTTGTGTTACTTGGCTATTTAATTATTGGACCATGTCACGCAATGGCTCGTCAAAATAAGTTCCCCAATAAATAATACTACACTTCAATCCACCTAGCTAGCCGCTCTTAAACATAAATATAAATAATAAAATAAAACAACCCCCATACTCAAATTTAATTATGTGGTAATCGTTTCTGACTAAGCTAGATTGGTAAATATGTATGGTTTGAAAATACACCTTTACCAATCGCTCTGCCAATATCGGTTTGAAAATAGAGGTGGCAAATTACCTGTAAGCTTAATTTGGTAATTTCTTAATCAATTTTCTTTGATAGAAAGCCTAACACCAAATTTGTACAGAAAATTAAGCCAAAAAACAATCGCTTTGTCAAGAGAGGTTTATTTTGTTAGCCTTAATTTGGTGTAAATTATTACCTGTAAACAAATTGGTTAGGCTTAATTTGCTGTACAAATTATTCTATCAAAGGAAATTAATAAAGAAGCTCAGATGCTAATGCCGGTGTAAAGCACAAACCACGCCGCTCCATAAGGCCCAAAATTGAGCTAGCTAATGACAAATCTTAATTTTGTTTGGTACTTAAAACACAAGCTAATACATGCATGTCTGGTACAGCTTTTGAAACTCTTCTGGTCTTGTTCACTGCCAAGTACTCCTGCACACTCGATCATCAAGATTATGCTCATCTATCTTTTTGATTCTCTCTAGCTAAAGATAGCCTGTGAAGTGTGAACCTCCTGATATAACGTCATAAAAACTGGAAAAAAGCCTTCCCCATATGAACACTGCCAAACCTAGCTAGAAATGTCCGCATGCATCTCTTTAACACTCTGCCAAACCAACTAAGACAAACAAAAAACACTTATATATAGCATATATATGAAACACAGTCATCCCCAGACCAAATCGAATTATACGAATTATGAGCGACTGTAGGAAGTACGTACACAACAAATTAAACTAATTTACTGATCGATGCATCAACTCTCTAGATTCTCTATTTCTCATTTTATGAAGAAAAAAAAACCTAGCATATATACTTGATTAGGCACAACCACAAGGAAAGAGATAAAAGAAGTCTAACAAAGAAATCAAAACTGCTGCTTAGGATTCTCCCTCCTCATTAAAAGCTTGAGTTATTATTAAATAAAAGAATATTAACAAAAGAAAACTAACTAAAATAGTTAACTCGGATTCATATATATCGGTTTGCAATAGAGGTGGCAAATTACCTGTAAGCTTAATTTTGTAATTCGATTTTTATTCAATTTTCTTTGATAGAAAGCCCAACACTAAAATTGTATAGCAAATTAAGCCTAACCAAATAAACCACTCTGGACAAAGCGATTGGTTTCGGCTTAATTTGCCGTACAAATTTGGTGTTAGGCTTTCTATAAAAAAAAATTGATTATGAAGCTCAGATGCTAATTGTAATGCCGGTGTAAAGCACAAACCACGCCGGTTTATAAGGCCCAAAAGTGAGCTAATGACAAATCTTATTTTTGTTTGGTACTTAAAACACAAGCTAATACAATAATACATGCATGTCTGGTACAGCATTTTGAAACTCTTCTGGTCTTCTTCACTGCCAAGTACTCCTACACACTCACCAACTCTTTGTTCTCTTATCAAGATTATGCTCATCCTTTTGATTTTCTCTTGCTAAAGATAGCATGTGAAGTGTGAACCTCCTGATTTAACGTCACAAAAACCGGAAAAAAGCCTTCCCCATACGAAGTTATGAACACTGCCAAACCCAGAAATGTCCGCATGCATCTCTGAACACTCTAGGGCCTTGCCCTAACAAGTAATGTCCCTCTATAAATTGCGGCCTCTCTTGGCTATTCCATCGCCAAGTCCCATAGTAACCATATATCTACTCTCTAGCTAGATCGAGCAAAACTCTATTCGTTCCAAATTTCGATATCCATCCATGGCTTCTTTCCTCCAGTTTCTGCTCTTGTTCTCTTTATCTCTTCATCTTGTTTTTGTGTCCGCGGATGATCAGTCATCCGATGCCCAAACCGGAACGCGAACCCCGCCTATCATCAGACCAAACAAGCTTGTTCTGAAGGTGCAGAAAGATGGTGCTACCAATCTCCATGTGGCCCAGATTTTCAAGAGAACCCCTCGAGTTCAAGTCCCCCTTGTTGTAGACCTTAACGGGAGGTTATTATGGGTCAATTGTGACAACAAATACTTGTCGTCAACTTACAATGCCCCTATTTGCCACTCTGCCCAATGCTCTAGAGCCGGCAGCCACACGTGCCGCACGTGCTCCTCCAAGCTCCCCACGGCTCGACCCGGCTGCCACGTCAACGCGTGCGGGGTCATGGCCGTGAACCCTATAACCCAACAAAGCGCCATGGGCGAGCTTGCGCAGGATGTGCTCTCCATCCCATCAACCCTAGGCTCAACCCCAGGTCCAATGGTCACAGTCCCTCAATTCCTTTTTGCATGTGCACCTTCCACTCTCTTGCAAAAAGGGCTACCCCAAAACGTTCAAGGCATTGCTGGGTTAGGCCACTCCCAAATTTCTCTTCCGACCCAGCTTGCTTCCAACTTCGGTATCCCACTGAAGATCGCCGTCTGCCTCGCTTCGGGCCCCAGACAAAACGGTGTCATTTTCTTCGGAGAGGGACCATACATCATGCTGCCGGGCATCGACGTGTCCCGCCGACTCACCTACGCCCCACTATCCATAGGCCGGCAAGGAGAGTACTTGATAAACATCCAATCCATCCAAATCAACAACAAGGTCGTTCCACTCACTACAACACGTCGTTCTAACCAAGCCATGCTCAGCACCACAATTCCCTACACAATCTTGGAACAGTCCATCTTCAAAGCTCTCACTCAGCTCTACATTAACCAGTTCCCGGGAGTGCCCCAAGTGACCGCGGTGGCGCCATTCGGCCTGTGTTTCGATGCAAACAAAATCAAATACAGCAAGACGGGTCCGGCTGTACCTAGCATTCAGCTTGTGCTGGACAACCAGAAGAAGATTCGGTGGACAATCTTTGGTCAAAACGCGATGGTTCAGGCGCGTCCGGGAGTTATGTGCTTGGCCATGGTGAACGGTGGAGCGAACCCTAAAGGAGCTCCGATTGTGATCGGGGCACGCCAGATGGAGGATAACTTGGTGCAACTAGATTTGGTGAACTCGAGGATTGGCATTAGCAACTCGTTATTGTTACAGGGGACCAACTGTGCCAACTTCAACTTCAACACCACCACTACTAGTCCATAAATGATGAGTGTGACCTCATAATGAGAGAGAGAATAATAAAGTTTGTAAAGCATGAGCTTGTGTGCTTTGCATGTGTACGTTCTAATCTCTATAATAATGTTACTGCATAAATAAATGGATAATTAAAAAGCTTTGATCAATCGTATATTAGTGTTGTTTTAGTAAATTAGCAACTAGATCATCATACCATATATCTAACAATTACGAGATATACAAAGTTGGGAACCAATTAATCAAAAGAATAATTGATAACTAATGAACTAAAGCTCAGTACATATATGCATCATCGACATGCTCAAATGGATATAGCTCTTCTAGTATAAATGGGTGATCACAAATTTTGTTCACCATATGGTTGGTGAAACAAAATTTCGTTTATTCAAGCCTGATCGATCGAACCCGAGTTGCGAATGAGTTAAAACATAAGTTCACTTCTATAAGTATAAGGAAGAAGATCTAATATAAGATATAAAATTAAAAGTTCTGAGATTAGGGTTACTCTGAGAATCTGAGTTGCAATATGCATGCTTACGCAGCCAGCCAGTTGGCCAATTGGCCTAATTAACAAATGATATATAGACCTAAATTAACTGCACGCAAGTGCGAGTTTAAAACCCAATTGACCTCTAATACCATGTACGTTATTAATTCGAGGATACATTCATACGTACAACGTCCTACACCAAGTACAAATACTAATTCTAATTGAACTCAATTTAGTTAGGAACTTATAAATACACGAACATATATATATATACCACGTACCATCCAATATTTGCATCAACCCTAGCTAGCTAGTAACGATGGCGGACGCTCAAAATGCGAAACGCAGCGGAGGATGCTTGAGCGTTTTCTGCTCCTTACTCAGCATTGGTCTCATCGTCTTTTTGGCCTTCTACCACCGCCCACAAAACCTTTAAATTACACGTATCTCATGCCTCGCTCAATAGATTCAGCTCCGCCGCCGCCGCCAACGAGAGCACCCTCCACTACGATCTTACCCTAAACATGACCCTTCGAAATCCCAACCACTATTACCCCGTCCATCATGACTGCGTGGAAGTCATGATCTACTTCAAAAACCAGATGCCCGGCTTTGGTACTGTGGTGAATTTGAAGTCCTTTGAACAAGAGGCTGCGAATACGACTCTTCTCAGACCGTCGTTCAAGTTGCAGCGCCCGGCGATTAGTCAGCTCCAGGTGGATGAGGATGTTATTGTTGTCAAGCTCTATTTTAGAAACAGGTACTCGAAGAACGACGCTTTCCAATGGAAAGCCAGGTCCGAGTTCGCATGTGAGTTGAAGGTTCCGTCGATCAGTAATACTACTAGTAGACAATCTATCATTACCAGAACTGGTTTTGACACTTCTGACCCGTGCAGGATGATCGATCATTCTTTTACTACTTTTCCTCTTGAATTGAGGATTTTGTTCTGCTTCTTGATTGCCTTGCTTTTTTTTGCTGCTACCGCTTGTTGTAATTATAAACTGGGGGCTATCCTGGCTTTGGCCATAGTTATATGGTTACTCTTTACCGTGTAACATACCTCACCTCATCAGAAGAGAGGTTATTATCTTGTAAAAGGTTATTTTGGTAGTAAATTTTTCTACCGGTTGTTATAAGGACATTTTTTTTTAATTTCCCCACTAGTTTGTCATATTTTTTTTTTATAATTAAAGACATTTTATGGATAATTCTTAGGTTCACCCAAGGAGTGAATCAAAAAATTATTCTTCTTTTATATGCACAAGAACCTAAAAGATGAAAAATTTCAACAATTTTTTAAAGGGAAAACCATACAATATACTAAGGAGCAAAATTACACATCATAAAAGTGCAACCCTGAAAACCTCACAAACAAAAAAATCTAAACTCAGGCCCCGATCCAACTTTTGTTATTTTACCCTCAAAAAAGTCATTTGGTTTTTAGGTCCAAGTGACTTATTTTTTCCTTCTTTAGCTGGTTCGGTTTATGTTTCTCCTCGGCCTACCATAACACTTTCCATTCAAGAAAACTGGCGGGTCCATAAAATTGTTTAATCTCAAAGTTAATATTTTTTTTTTCAAGGGCAAAGACCGATGTCGTAGCTTGAACCCAAAGTTAATTTTTCATCCTAGGGCAAGAGTAGATGTCGGTAGGCTGACAAGAAAGAACAATGGGAGAAGAGAGAGATATGCCCCCATCCTAGCTTTAACCAAGAACCACCAAGGATCCAAAGAAAGAGCATGATTCGCAATCGAAAAACCTAAGGGCGCAATCGACAAGGTGCTTGCGAAAAATTTCGACCATTAAATCACAGTCACAAAAATTGGTGGTATGTGGATTTCAAGTTTACAAAAATTTCTTGACAAGCTTCTATTTATATAATTAATATATAGTCTAACTAGTAATTCTTGGAGGTTGAGAGAGAATTTCGACAAAAAAAATATTGAGAGAGAGAGAGCTTCAAAACCTTCGATTATCCGGAGGAAGCAATTTTTGCAAATCGGAGTCTTGGTATATATATATGAACTTGCATTGGATTGGGTCTGCAAATTTTGCATATACCCCTTAATACACTAATGTTAGGTTGATCTTATATTCTCACAACATTGGACCGTTTATTTAAGAATATTTGGCACGAGAGAAAAAGTTTTTTTTTCCTAACTCAAAGAGAAAAAGGATTTTGAAAGCCATCAAAAAATAAAAGAAAGAGAAAAGGATTTTTGTGTGTTGTTTAAAAAAAAAAAGATTTTGTGAGCCTATATATTTAGCACAAGAAAGGATCTCTCTGTTTTTTTTTGTTGACCAAAGAAAAAAAGAAAGGATTTTTGTTCTCTTATTTTTTTTAAAGTGAAATTTCAGAGCAATGAAAAGGAAAAAGAAAGAAATACTAGTAAAAAGGTTTTAAAATGTTGGGTCCCACCTACGTGTAATGTCCAATGACCGATCAGTATAGAGCAAGGTGTGACACTCTTTCATATTTTTCTCATTTCCTAATTGGAATTGGAATTTTTGTTATTTATTTATAAGTTCACAGACTAAACTAGTCTTCGTTTCTTCAGCGCCCAAAAAACGCACACCTTTCTTTCTGTCGGACCAAGAAGCCAGAAAACACAGCAAAACCAGAATCCCCAAAGAGAGAAGGAAGAAGATGCATTCTTTTGGGTACAGAGCCAATGCTTTGCTCACCTTCGCAGTCACAATTTTGGCCCTCATGTGCGCCATGGCCTCCGTCTCTGATAATTTCAACAGCCCATCTCCCACTTCCAAAGTCCAGGTGCTTTTTCTTTTCTCTGGGTAGATCTAGGATTCGAAGATTTTGAATTGTGAATTTACCCAGTTGGGTTTTGTTTCTGATTTTGTTTATTTTGTCTGTTTAGGTGCTGAATGTCAATTGGTTTCAGAAGCAACCAAATGGGAACGACGAGGTAAATTTCGTGTCTTTTTTTGTTAGTTTTTGTTTTGGTGGATTATGTGTGAAATTTGCGTTGAACATGATTTCAATTTGGTATTGGCTTAAATGGGTTTTCAATTCGGTTGGTTTAGTCTCATCAAGTTATTACTTGTGTGTTCTGAATTTAGTTTAAAGGTTGCCACTTTGAGATTAATTTTCTATGGAAATGTTCTTTTGGGTTTTATTTGCAATAGAAAAGGTCCATATGCATTCATTTATGTATATTTTTGTGTATCCATATCCAGGTGTTGGAGCAAAATTGTGGAATTTCAGGGTTTTCTATTTTAGTTTCAGTGCATATGTTGTTTTCCTTGAGCTATGCATAGCATATAAAATGTGAGTATTAGTCTCCCCTACCCAATTGGCTCTCTACTTACAAGTTATTAACTACTATGATCACTGGCCTTTGGCCATTAGTGAAGGGGTATTTCTCCTCGGCTCAAAGGACATCCGTGGTGCGACTGATGATAGGTGGTAGTTTTTCATTTTGAGATTAGGGACGGATATAAGAGAACTAGATGCGATTGTGACAATTTTCAGTTTATTAGCTTTCATGATGTTCAAATGCAAGATAGAAATGTTAACTTTTTGTCTCGATTCCTAATAGTTTCCTTACCCGCGGTCGGCTTAAATTTTTAAATTGAAGAATGTATACTGTTTTATTTGTTTTAATAGTGTTCGAGTAACCATTGAAGCTTCTTTATGTTGCTGGAGCGGGGGCATCTGGAGATTTGGTGCGGGTGTTCAGCACTCACAGATAGTTAACATGTCTACCAGAACATGATCTGAAATCTCAATTTTCACTCAAATAGTTTACCGATAGGAAAAGAGTTACAAGGAAATAAGAAGGGTATCCATTAGAGGTCAAGATTACAATGAACTTGATGTTTGGAGTAGCACAACTGCTCCAGAGGTTTATGAACTGTTGTTGCATTTTCAAGTTAGTTACACTTAGGATTATCAACTTCAGATTTTCTTTGTTGACTTGGTAGATAGGTGATTGAAATTTAAAATTGTTTGTACGGAACAAAACCACAATTTGATATGAACTAATGGTTTTCATTTTATGCAGGTCAGCATGACACTAAATATATCAGCAGACTTGCAGTCATTGTTTACATGGAACACAAAGCAGGTTGGTAATTTGACTAGTCTCTGTGTATGTTAGCTGCATTTCGTTGTGACCTATACTCCAAAATTTAGACAAAAATGGAATTGTGAGGTTGGGATCCTGCTTTGTTACTTTCGTTTTTATTTTATTTGTTTAATTAAGTAGTACTGGGTACATGTAAAATGGGTTTTAAGAATACACTATGAGGGAGTCAGTGATAATTATGTTCTGAAGAGTAATAGTAACTGTCATCCACAAGACTAGAAAAAGAAGAGTCAAGTAACTAATTTCATCTACCAAGAAGCTGTCTTGTTGTCACCTACATTGTTTAAGGTGTCTGCTTCAAGTAGTATTGGGTACATAAGTGGGTTCTTGAGAATACACTATAAGGAAGTCAATGTTAGCTGGATTTCGTTGTCACGTACATTGTTTAATGTGTGTGATTTAAGTAGTAATGGGTACTTAAGTGGGTTTTCAAGAATACAGTATGAGGGATTCAGTGATAATCATGGTCTGAAGAGTCGAGAGTAATAGTAACTATCATGCACAAGACTAGACAAAAAAAAGAAAAAGAAAAAATAAAGAGTAAAGTAACTACTTTCATTTCTATCAAGAAGCTGTCTTTGTTGTCATGTGCTTTGCTGCATTGTTGTTGGAGTGTCTAGTGAAATTGAAGTTATGAAAGCACAATAAGGCCAATGCAAATTCTTCTGATTTTCCAGCCAGTTTATGTCATTTAGTTGTGTCACAAATTTGAAGCTGATCCCTTTATTGTTGTCTTGCAATGTGTGATAGGTTTTTGTTTTTCTAGCTGCTGAGTATGAAACCCCAAAGAACGCATTGAATCAGGTATGCTATGGATCTCAATGCACATATGCTTTTGAGTTATCTTTCTTTGATTTGTGTTTCTGGTTATATATGTTTTGATTTTGATCTGTTTGGGGTAATTATGAGCCATCTCTCTCTGTCACTCTATTGTTTTTCTTTTATACGTTCCCCTAGATACTCATATCCACTCTATCCTTTAATTTCTTCTATGCTCTGTTACCTTCATATTATATCCCAATGTCTTTAAATTAAAGTCTTGCTTAATACGTAACGTTATTTTACAGATCTCTCTTTGGGATGGCATCATACCTTCCAAAGAACATGCAAAGTTTTGGATTCATACTTCAAACAAATACCGTTTTATTGATCAGGTATGGTATCTACTACATGAAGTATCTCCTTTCATTCCTTGCATTTGTTTCTTAGCTTTACTGAATACTAAGATCCAATGCAGTTTCTTGGTAAATTGAAGATTGTTCATAATTTTGTTCCTTGTGCAGGGAAGCAATCTCCGAGGTAAAGAATTCAACTTGACATTGCACTGGCATGTCATGCCCAAGACGGGCAAAATGTTCGCTGACAAGATAGTCATGTCCGGATATCGCTTGCCACAAGAATATAGATGAGGGTGTCCCATGTATCTTGTTGTTTATGTAGCTTTAGCCTCTTTTAACAAGGGGATATAAAAAAGGTCATCTAAAATTATAGACTTAGAATCAGGGAAGAGTTCACTTCTGATGAGAAAACAAAAAAAAGAGGGATTTATTTTTGGATTTACTGAACATGTTGCTAATTAAGAGAGATCTGGTCTTTGAGCTTACTTTCTTAGTATTATCTTTCTTGCTCCTTCTCTTCAAACTTGGTTCCTTTATTTTATCATTTTCGATATTTCCTTTTGTTTGTTTGATTGAAAATATTACTTGGTTTCCGGATGGTGGAAGCATTACTATTGATCTTCTCTAGAAGAATATGGCAGAGTTGGCTAAAGAGAGGGATAAGTTCCATAACCTCTGGAACCCTCTCCTAAAATGAATAGGAGAGGTTCCAAAGGGACTGCCTAGTTGGAAAGACGAGGTTTCTCCTCACTTGGAATTGGGTAATGCTCTGCTTTATTTGGTCAGGCTATCTAACATTTTGTGGTGTTGATCTGGACTCTTCTACGATAGGTTCAACTCAATGCCATTAAGTACTGTAGAGCCAAACTTATATCATCACCAGTTGTACCACCACAATAGTACAGCAATGGCAATGGTGACACAGAGGTCACTGGTTTATTTTCTTGGGACAAATCCACCGTGCCTAAACCCTAAACCATTCCCATCCCCTCCCCAATGGGGAATTTGCATCCGTCTTTTTTGATCTCACAGATTTTCTCACCGTTATTTGGCTACTGAATTGAATCCGTCAACATACAGTGTTGATACTAATGATTCTCTTTTCCTTTTCTCTTTTTTATTGAGAAAAATATCTTTTCCTTTTTCGTTCATATAAAGAGATCTTTTTTTTTTTTGCTGATTCTGTGTCTTCAAACGAATTTATGTAAAACCTCAGGATACAGAATCTGCAATAATTAAATTTTTTTCTTAACCCGCAAGTAATGTTAAAGTTATGTTTAGGAATGATATCGCGATTTGGAAAGAAAAGCTTTCAACTTACCATTATTGATTAGGACAATAAAACTCGGTCGATCATCCTAATCCTAATTGGAATAAATCAGAGTGTTTCTAGATAAAGCCAATCCCTGCAAGACCCTAGAGTTCCACCCTAAATCTCTGAGTGAAATTTTGCTTATAGCTAGCAAATTAATTAAACATCTAGACATTATGAGTTCTAGTTCAAGAGGACCAGAAACACCAGACAATCTGAAACCTATTGTGCTCGCTCTCAAAGCTCCGAAGAGGACTCTCCTCACCAACAGCGTCAATGCCGCCGAGGGCCAGAAAAGACGGAAACAACAAGAACAAGATCATGAAAAGGAGAAGACAAGAAAGAGAGTTCGAGAAGCAACAACACAAGAGCATGAAGAGAAGAAGAAGAAGAAGAAGATAAAGAGCAAGAATACCGATCAAAAAGAAGCATCAGATGTTGTGCAAGAACATGAGATGAAGAAAAGAAAGAGAGAAGAGGAAGAAACACTAGCACTCTTACTTGAAAAGAGGAATAAAATCAAGAGAGAAGAAGAAGAAATCCTAGCACTGTTACTTGAAAAGAAGAATAAAAGAAAGAGAGAACACGAAGAAACCCTAGCACTCTTACTCGAAAAGAAGAAGATGCAGAAAGAACAAGAAGAAGCAGCACTATTAATATTAGAAAACGAAAAGAAGAAGAAGAGGCAGAAAAAAGAGCAAGAAGCAGCATCAGCAGCACCAGACCTTGAAAAGAAGAAGAAAAGAAAGAGAGAACACGAAGAAGCCATAGCACTCTTACTCGAAAAGAAGAGCAAGAGGCAGAAAGAACAAGAAGAAGCAGCATCAGCAGCACAAAGGTTCAAGGCGGTTTGTATCCCTGCTGTCCCAGATGCCACTATTTCTGAGTCTTTTACTCATGACAAAGAAAATCTAGTTATACTTGATAGAAGATCATCAAAACCTGAACATCACGTGGTAAAAGGCTCAGCAAATCACGAAAATCATGTAAAAAATTTGGTTATTTACGACATCCCCGGTGCAATCCCTAACTTGGATGAATTGGTGATGGAATTCAACGCTAATGACCATCTTATGCGCAGTTTCTTTGAAGGGGTGCCTGAGTGTGACTAAAAGTTTATTAGAGTTTGAAAGAGAGGCGAATCGATCTGAGGCGCAAACCGTAGCGTAGTGGAGCCAAAACGCTACGTACGTACCTCTGTATAATGATTGTCACATTCTTATGTAGCGCGCTGATACAAAACGCTTTGGCCGCTGATTTTCACGACACAATTGTAAAGAAAAAAGAAAAAAGAAAAAAAAGAAAAAGAGAGAGATGCTCCTAAATAACGCGGTCAAAACTCAAAAAATACGTATAGAGAAGGAGAGAGTGGCACTAAAGGTTTGACAAGAGAGTGATCGTTTCTGTTTGGGTAATGGCATGGCCATCTCCCTCTCTTCCTTGACTCTCCCACTAACACTCGTCTCCACCTTCCTCTTCTTCCTCCTCACAACCCCAAATCCCCAATCCCCAAACTACCCCTCCCCATTTCCCATAACCCCCCACAGGTCCCTCCTCACCACCCAAAACCCGTCTTGCTCCTCCATCACCCACTCCAATGGCCTCTTCAACTACCTCTACCTCCACATCTGCCTCTTCAGCCAAAACCCTATCTTTTCTCTCTCCTCCCTCTCTCTCATCCTCCTTCTCCTCTTCTACATCCTCATCAAGACCGCCCAGGATCACTTCTCTCTGATCACCACCAAGCTCACTCGCGCCCTCAATTTGACGCCGAGCATGGCCGCCGTCACGCTCCTCGCGCTCGGCAACGGCGCGCCGGACGTTTTCGCCTCGGTCGCCGCCGTCCGCCGCGGCCACTACAGGACCGGCTTCGGCGCGATCCTCTCCGCCGGGACGTTCGTCTCGGCGTTCGTGGTCGGGTTCGTGGCGATTTACGCCGCGCCGTTCTCGCTGAACCCGGCCACGTTCGTTAGGGACGTGATGTTCTATCTGACCGCGGCGTTGTTCTTGTTCTACGTGTATCTGAGTGCTGAGATTTTTCTGTGGCAGGCGATTGGGTTTGTTGGGTTTTACTTGTTTTTTGTGGGGTTTGTGTTTTGGATGGACTTGGGATTGGGCGGAGGGGGGAAGAGGAGTACGAGTGAGGTGGGTTTGGCTGCAGAAACTGAAATGCACAAGAGCTTTCCCGCACTAGATTACGAGATCGGAGACGTTTCCAATAGATCAGAGGATGGGAAGCCGAGTTTCGGGTTTCGGCGAGCTCTTGAAATGGTATGTTGGAGTTAAATTTGTGTTCTTTCTTGGCAATTCTAGAAATATCTGTGTGTATTGATGTAATGCTCTGAAAGATGGCCTTAGTTTAAGTGTCACTGGTTCTTAAATGGTTGGCAGGTTGAGAATTAGATTAGGCTAGGTTTGCTGGTAACTGATGCTCTAGAACTTGACAGGGCTGCAAATGTAGTTGTGTTGAATGATAACTGCTCACCACTTAGGAGTTTCCTTTTGAAGCATAGATTGTAACAAATAGGTTGGTTAGGTGAAAGTTGCCATCTATTTCTTTCAGTAGCATATACTAACTGGGAATATCGCTTGAATGGGAATAAGTATCAGGTTTTGTCAGCATTAATGTGAAGCAAGTTGGATTTTGAGTTGACATATAGTTGATGATCCGAAATTTTTATGATATTTTCTACTTGAATTTATATGGACACTAAGTCAGCTATAGCTTCATCACTGTTATACTAATAGGATTTTGTGTGGCATTGCGAACTGAAATCAGAGCATTTTATGTTGGAAGACGTCTTCTTTCCAGAATAATGACTGCTGAATTGAAACTGTAGTAATCATGAAAATCTGCCTGGCCTTGTTCCAAAAAACTAAAAAAGAAAACTTGGCAAGGAAATTGTGTAATCCTCTGAATTAAAAACTTAGGAGATATGAAATGAAGGACATTGAGGTGAGGAGTGGGAGAAAGTAGAGAGTTGAGTTGATTTTTATAAAGAATTCTGATGCAGGGAAGTAGAAAAGAATATACTTTAAGGATGAGATGGACGAGAGCATACTTGAAAGTTGCAATATATGAATCTGTTAAACTTCTGATACTAATTGTAGAAGCATGTACTCAAGAGTTTCCCGGTGACTATTGTGAATAAACTGCATATTTCATTATGCAATCTCTTCTGATCTTCTTGAATTGAGAGAAAGCATGAAACTTTGTATTCTGATTGGCCTCATTTTGCCTATATTCAATTTTATTAGGTAGCTGTAACAAAAAAAAAATATATTCAGTAGCTTTCTTCTTCTGAAAATTGCACTACTTAACTCTCTCTGTTTCATATACAGATCTCAAAAGTATGGGAGCTTCCAGTCTCATTTCTTCTGAAGCTGACAATTCCACAAGCTGCCCCTTCGGAATGGAGTAGATTCTACACATCAGCCAATATTGCTCTGTGCCCTCTAGCACTTCTATATTCCTGCAACTCGTTCATGGCATTTAATCATCCTGTAGCTTTTCTCCTTTCCAACACCCATTTTCCACTATGGTTTGTTGTATTCTTGGCAAGCTCCTCTCTTGCACTTCTTCATTTTATAATAGAGAAAGAGCCCCCCAAAACCGAGCAAATTCCTGTATTGCTTATAGCATTTGTTATGAGTGTTTTTTGGATATCTACTACTGCTGGAGAATTGCTGAACTGCCTTGCTGCACTTGGATCACTTCTGGAGTTGCCACCTGCACTTCTTGGGCTTACAGTTCTTGCCTGGGGAAATTCGGTGGGGGATCTTGTTGCTGATGTTGCAGTGGCCAAGGCAGGCCACCCTGCATTGGCCATGGCAGGGTGCTTCGCAGGGCCAATGTTTAACATGCTTGTTGGCCTTGGAACAGCTTTGGTGATACAGACATCAAATGTTTATCCTGAAGCTTATGAGCTCCAGTTCCATGTGGGCATTGTGATTGCATTTGTGTTCTTGCTTTTGAGCCTGATGGGGTCTCTTTTGGTGATCACATGGTGCAGATTCCGGGTGCCTAGGTTCTGGGGGTTCTGTCTTGTTGGTCTCTATGTTGTTTTCATGGCAGTTAGCTTACTCATTGCCAAGTTTTCAGGGTGAATTTCTAACTATTGAGATTTGGTCTATCATCCACAAAATCCAAGCAACAGGGAGTGATCTGGAGCTAAAACTAAATCTTATCTCAGCTTGGTGATCATGCTAACTCTGACATGGATTGTGCATATACAAATACAACACAAGCACCACTCATTGAGAGTTCAAGAAAGAAGCAGTCATGGATCAAGAAGTACATTGTTGAAGAATTGGCCACCCTTATAGGTAGAATTGTTTTTGTTTCAACACTGAGTAGGTGAATTTTTTTTAGACTGCTAGATTTGTTAAAAAAATCTTGTGATTGGAATTGGTATCATTGTTTGACCCAAATAAGATATTTACTGGTGGCAATACCCTCTGGCTCTTGTACTACTTGTAACATTACCAAATAGCAGTGGCAGTTTACCACCAGATGTCAATTTTTGTTTTTTGTTTTCTTTTTTACCAAAGATTCAATTTTAAAGATCTCCCTTAAACTCATCCTTACAGTTTTGTCTGACATTAAGGTATAAATTTACAGTCCTTGTTAGAATGTTATGAATTAGGATATCAAAGTTGGGACTTGGTGTTACAATTTCCTTATAAGATAAATTAGGAGATCATAGTTGAGATTTGGTGTTTCAATGAAAATTGAAATGGTCCATGCGGGTTTTGTACTTTTGTTTCTCTGTTGGGGGTATGAACTGTGAAGTGGTCCATGAGGGTCATGATCCACTTCAACATATATTTCAGAGAAAAATAAAAGTTATGAACAACTGGCTTCGATTTCCCTCAATAAGTCAATAGTGTGGACTTTTTGGTTCATGAAACCAAATAACCAATCTTCATATGTTGTGACTTTAATAATTTTCTCTTTAATAAAGTATGAACTTCATGACTACAAAAGGGCAGTTTGTAAAAGAACTATCACCCTTTTCTTTTATCATGGGATTTTCACACATCAAAGCAAAATCAAATCGATTATAAAAGAAACCCACCAATATATAGTTCTAAACGTGTTGGCATTTAAATTAAGTCCTAAAGCTTATGTACTGAACTACTGAAGGTTGCAGGCCATGAATTTCGAAATATTTTCTCTAATTACACTCTCTATTTTGTTTCTAAAATAACTTAATTATTGGAGCTCTCAAAGTATATTGAGGGAGGAAGTCTCTTGGTGACTAATTAGTTCAATATATGTTTTAGTAACGGTTTTTGTAGTTATTTAAAAAATCGCTCAGCTTCGGATTCTAGTAAAGTATCAAAATTAAGCTAATTTGAACATTGAATTCTCATATTTGAGTTGCATTCATTCGGCTAGCAAACTAATAAAATTTTTGTTCATAATAAAGTTAGTTCGATTAAACGAGACACCATACAATGAAAAAAAATATTAAGTAGAACAGTCGTGTCACTAGACCCGTCCGACCTATTAATTATAGTTTTCATAATTTACCAATTATAGCTCTCATAATTTACACATCAAAATCCCCCCGATTGCATGTATAATATCCAAAATATTACCACAATTATAGGGTCGGAAGTACAACGTGGAACGATCGCCCGAGAGGTTTCTCCTACTATGTATATGTTTGTTCATGGGTCGGGTCTAACTGGACTTACCCCTACGGCAAATGTCAACTTCCACGAAGGGCAAAACCGTCAGAACGAAAAACTCCAATTCCATAAAAGTTGAAGCTTCTGACATTTTAAGTCAGAATCGAACAGTCTCCTCGCAGGTTTGTTGCTCCTTTTAGGTTTGTATGCCAACATTAATCATTACGAAAAAGAAGAAAAAAAGGAAAAGACCCAAGTTTATGGTTGCAAACCCAAAATTCTGCCAAAAACTGGATCTTTCCCTTTACAAAAATTTTCCCAGACCAGAAAAAGAAAAAAGTTTCAGTCTTGCAAACCCAATAGTTGTTAATGCCCAGATGAATGAGATATTTCTTTTAGTCTTTTTCTGAAAGAATTTTCTTTCTTTTTCAGGTACTCAATCGATTTTGCGTAGCAGAGCACCACCTGTTTGTGAAAAGGTACCCAAAACACACGCATATATCTCTGTGCTTACATGTCTCTTTGTGTGTTTTAGATTGTTAAATGGACGATCTTGGTCTCTTTCTATGTAACATTTTGTTTTTGGATATTGGGTTTTCTTTCACTATTCGTTTTGTTATTTGTCTGAGATCAAATTTTGGATTTGTTATCGGCTATAATTCTGTTTTGCATGATTGAATGATCACATATCATTCGTCTTGATATTGAATTTAGAATATACTAGTCCCCTTTTGTGTGTTTCTACTGTTTCTTCTTGCTTCATTCTTTGTGTCTTTACCCTTTTCTGGGTGGTAAAATAATTTTTACAGTAAAACAAAAGGTATAGTCTCATGTTAGGCAGATATTATTTAGAGAGTACAAGATGGTGGGATGTAAATCTAGTTTGTTTGCTGAAGATGTTTAGTTGTGAGAGATAGCATTTAGACCGATTTGTGAATTGATGAGTTTGGCAGCCGGAATACTTTGCCTACTCTGCCCAACACTTGTCTATTGTATGCATCAAATGAGATATTTGAGTAAATGACTGTTCTTTGATCATCGAGAGAGGAAAAAGAGAAAAGAATGAACAAGAAGACATTCCTAATGACTGTTACCGATTGGATTATTCTCTTTTTGGTTATAAGGAAGACCAAAGGGGGCGCGGGTCTGAACCATGATTTTGACAGTAGGGTTAAACGCTCTCATCCACCTGATCTACAAGCCCACACTATTAATTATGTCTTTGTGCAAAAAAGAAGATCTTATGATTTTTGAGGAGGATATAGGAGGTTTCTAAATCCTGCGTTTTTCTTGTTGTTTACTTCAATCAGGAACCGGATGGATCAGCAAGGGCATGGCCAACCCCAATCGATGGGGATGGTAAGTAGCGGAGCTCAATTGGCTTACGGGACTGCTCCGTATCAGCATACTCAAATGGTTGGGAGCCCAAATCCTGGAACAGCTGTGGCGTCAGTGGGAGCCATGCAATCAAATAGTCAATCTGCCGGAGCTCAGCTTGCACAGCATCAACTTGCTTACCAGCATATTCATCAGCAGCAGCAGCAACAACTTCAGCAACAACTGCAAAGTTTCTGGACAAATCAGTTTCAAGAGATTGAGAAGGTGACTGATTTCAAGAACCATAGCCTTCCACTAGCAAGGATCAAGAAGATTATGAAGGCTGATGAGGATGTGAGAATGATATCAGCTGAGGCACCTGTAATCTTTGCCAGGGCATGTGAAATGTTCATCTTGGAATTGACCTTGCGGTCGTGGAATCACACCGAGGAGAATAAAAGGAGGACACTTCAGAAGAATGACATTGCAGCTGCAATCACAAGGACTGATATCTTTGATTTCTTGGTAGACATTGTGCCGAGAGAGGATCTGAAAGATGAAGTCCTTGCATCCATTCCAAGGGGAACGGTTTCTGTTGGGGCTGCTGATGCACTTCCTCCATACTGCTATATGCCACCTCAGCATGGGACTCAGGTTGGGGCTCCTGGGATGATCATGGGAAAGCCTATGTTGGACCCATCTATGTATGGGCAACAGTCTCACCCCTACATGGCTCCACAAATGTGGCCGCAGGCACCAGAGCAGCAGCAGTCACCATCTGATCATTAGTGGCTGCGGTATGGAAGTGAAGGAAGTGTAAGTTCCTTATGTTTCGAATCTTTTCATTTGCCAGGCTTGTGACTGAAAGCCGAGAAAGCAATGTGGTGATTTGAATCTATTAAAGGAAACTCTGGTTTTGTAATTATAATGCAATTTGTTAACGAGTTGTGAACTGATATGGTTGGTGACAAATTGACAATACAGTCTGTGAACTCATATTTCGTCTCTGTTTTAGTTAAAAAGAAAATGGTTATCAGTAACATAGATATCATTTTCCCTGTTTTAGCTAGTATTTCTTAATGATTTTTGTATAAGATAAGAACCTGTATGTTGTAATGGAGTTAACTATTTTTGGATATTTCGGTGGTTGATTTAGCCTTCTGTTCTTAAGCTTTGATGCCTTTTGCTGCGTATCGAATATTCATTACAGTTGATTAAGTTGCAGTTCACATAGAGTAGTAGCCCTCATGACTTAAGTTGTTAAGTTGAGATCGCACTTAAGTGGATCGACCTCAAATAAGTTTCTTATGTTTTCCTTTTTCCCTTCTTACAGACACACAGGACTTATCCCAGCCTCTTGTTCATGTTGAATTCAAATGGCAGCTCAAATTAATACTGAACTGCAAAACTAAAGCTGCTCAGCTCTACATAAATGTTCTTTGTTCAAGTGAAAGGCCGAGTCCTTTGTTTTTCTTTGGGTTACTGGTAATGTTTGCTTTGCAAAAAGAGACAAATTTTCAAACTTTTTTGGTCTACTATCTTATTGTGTTTCTTTCATCTGTACCCTTAAATGTTATAGTTTTCTTTTGGACTTAAAAGGCTGTATGTAACTCTGTGAATGGTAAATATTAAATTACAATCAACTTTTGCAGCCTGTGTCAAATAAAAATTACACAAAGAAGAAGAGGGTTATGGGAACTGAGTAGGCAACATAATTGCCATGAGCTGAACAGAACCGAACCAACTGATAAGGAGGAGAATTGAGCTTTTGGGTAATTGGGTTATGCTTGAATGTCTGGGTTTTGGTTGATTTGAGAAAGGAGGACAGAAAACTGATATTTGGAACAGTGGGTCGCAATTATTAATTATTGTGTTTTTATTTAAAAATATCAGATATTAAAAAGACAATGGTGATCATCATTCTGGGACTTTTTGGGCCGTCAGTTGAGCACGTTTTGTTTGACCTGAGCTTTAAAAAACGTTTCTTCACATTCCCAAAAGTCTGTCAACATTCTTTATTTCTCCAATTTTTTCGATTACTACAGTTGTGCTTGTCAATGGCTTCTTCTTCTTCTTCATCCCGCAGTTGCTGGAAACATGATGTCTTCCTCAACTTTATAGGCGAGGACACTCGCAAAATCTTTGTCAGCCATCTCAACAAAGCTCTGAAGCAGAAAGCAATCAGCACCTTCATAGACTCTGAAGAGCTCCGAAAGGGCAATAACATTTCGGAGATCCTGAATGCCATTCAAAACTCAAGGCTTTTGGTTGTGGTGCTTTCTGAAAACTATGCTTCTTCCACATGGTGCCTAAAAGAGCTCGTCAAAATTCTGGATTGCATGGATACCAAGAACCAGATAGTGGTGCCCATTTTCTACCAAGTTAATCCCTCCCATGTTCGGAAACTGAAGAGGAGCTTTTCAGACGCTTTTATCAAACACCAGGTACGTGTAATCTGTTCATATTCTTATTCAGACTTTGTTTCCTTTAATTCAGTGTTACTGTACTAATTATATTTTCCTAGCTACTCTAGGGATGATGCCAAGCTTATTGAGGAAATTGTAGAAGATATTTTTAATAAATTGATCCACATCTCATCAAGAAAAGCCACTGGATTGGTTGGGATCGATTCTCACATAGATAAAATGGCTTTGCTGTTATTTCCTGATCAAGTGGAAGATGTTCGCATTGTGGGAATATGGGGAATGGGCGGTTTAGGCAAGACGACCATTGCTAGAGCTGTTTATGACCAAATCGCATGTCAATTTGAATATTGTTGCTTTCTTGAAAATGTTAAGGAAGGGTTCCTGAAGCATGGTGCAATACATATGCAGGAAGAACTTCTATCTAGAATCTTGAAGGAAAAGATGCCAAGTGTAGGCAGTTTGGATAGAGGTTTGAACATGATAATGAAAAGGCTGAGCAGGAAAAAAGTTGTTCTTGTTCTTGACGATGTGGATGATTTAGCCCAAATTGAAACCTTGCTTGGAAAGCAACATTCATTTGGTGGTGGAAGTAGGATCATCATAACAACTAGAGATGTACAATTACTGGGTGGAGTTGATGCAATATATAGACCCAAGTTTTTCGGCTATGATGAAGCTCTTAAACTCTTTATGCAGTATGCCTTCAGAACAAACCAATACACAGAAGACTACTATGACCTGTCAAACCGTGCCGTAGAGTATGCTCAAGGTCTGCCTTTGGCACTTAAAGTCTTGGGAGCTTTCCTTGATAACAAAAGTGTACGTGAATGGAAAGATGTGTTCGAGAAAATCAAGAAAATTTCGCACAAGGGAGTTCAGGATGTGCTTAAACAAGCTTTGATGGACTCGATGATTCAGAGAAGGACATATTTCTGGATATTGCATGTTTCTTTAAAGGAATGAACAAAGACTATGCAACAAAGATTCTGGACAGTTGTGGCTTTTTTCCCATTAGTGGATTACGAGTTCTTGTTGATAGGTCTCTCGTTACTATCTCAAATCACAATAAGCTCGATATGCATGATTTACTGCAGGAAATTGGTTGGGAAATTGTCCGCCAAGAATCTATCAAAGAGCCTGGGAGACGCAGTAGGTTGTGGAGTTATAAAGATATTGATGATATGTTAACTCAAAATACGGTGAGATATATTTATGAGCTTTCTTTTTCATATGACTTTTTCAGTAGAAAGCTTCAACTTTGACCAAAATTAATCTAATTCATGGAAACATACTTAAACTTGCTAATCTCAAACATTGTTCTGGGTATTTGCAGGCTACGGAAGCAGTTGAAAGCATATGCCTTGACTCACCGAACTCAAAAGAGGTATACTTAAATGCTGAAGTTTTTGTTAGAATGACAAAACTAAGACTGCTCAAAGTCCGTTATAACCGCTACATAGACTCTGACGAGGAAGCTCTTTCATGTGAGGATTTATGTCATCCTGATGATTGTAAACAAGAACTTACTGGGGACTTAAAGTTTCTTTCTCATGAGTTGAGATGTCTCCTCTGGTATGAATGTCCCCTAAAGTCTTTGCCATCCAATTTTCAACCGAATAATCTTGTCCACCTTGACATGCCTTATAGTCACATTCACAAACTCTGGGAAGGAACAAAGGTACACTCATTATTTTCATTTTTTTAAATGGTTGAGTTCTCAGATACCTTATTATTTAATGCATGTTTTCCTGGTTGTTTTGACAGTCTTTGAAAAACTTGGAATTCATCAATTTAAGCCACTCACGATACCTTGAGAAAATCCCTGACTTGTCTGAGGCGAAAAATCTGGAGATGCTAATTCTTGAAGGTTGTTTAAGTTTATATGAGGTTCATCCATCCATTTCAGCTCTTGAAAACCTTGTCTTCTTGAGTCTAAAAGGATGCAAAGAACTTAAGATTCTTCCAAGCAGCATTGGTATGAAATCCCTGAAAACCCTTATTCTTTCTGGCTGCTCAAATCTTGAGAAGTTTCCACAGATCTCAGAAGTTATGAAGGAGCTATCAGAGCTTTATTTAGATGAGACTGCAATTAAAGAAGTGCCTTCATCAATTGAAAATCTTAAGGGACTTGTTACTTTGAATCTGAAAGATTGCAGAGATCTTTTGAGTCTTCCAAGCAGCATTTGTCAACTCAAGGCCCTTAGATATGTTACTCTCTCTGGCTGTTCAAAGTTTGAGGTGCTTCCGGAAAGTATCTGTACTTTGACGAACCTTAAAGTCCTCGCTCTTTCTGGGTGCTTAAAACTTCATCACTTGCCTGAGAACTTGGGGAACTTAGAATCCTTGGTGAAGCTTGAAGTACAAGGAAGTGGTATACAGCAAATTCCATTCTCTATCTTGCGCTTGAAGAAGCTTAAGAGTTTATCAGGTCATAGATGTAAAGAAATGAAGGCGCCCTTTTCATCATGGTCATCATCAATCCGAGAAAATTGTAGCTACTCTAGTCTGCTACATCTTGATTTAAGTGACTGCAATATGTTGGAATTATCAGATGGTATATCTCATTTGTCCTCATTGAAAATGTTAGAGCTGCGGAGAAATAATTTGGAGAGCTTACCTGCAACAATGAATCGACTTCATCATTTGACAGTTCTCAAATTGGAAGCGTGCAAGAGACTGAAGTCAATACCAGAGCTCTCATCAAGTATAAATTTCATAGATGCGCATAATTGTACATCTTTGGAGACAGTTTTGACACCAAAGCCTCCCTGTACGAATCTTTGCTTCACATTTTCTAACTGCCTCCAGCTGGTACAAAATAATCCATTTAGAGATGTGGTGGAAACTCATTCTCATTATCAGGTTCCTCTCTTTCTCTCTTTCGGACACACACACACACACACACAATGATTGACAGATGCAAAAACACATATAAAACAGAGTTACAAAGTTAACTGTTGTTTTTTGTTGTATAGGGTGATTATATGCGACCTCTTTCCTTTCTTATGTCTCTTCCTGGAAGTGAAATTCCAGATTGGTTCAACCATCAGTGTATAGGGTCCTCAGTAACTGTCCAACTACCAGAGAATTTGTTCGATAATAAGTTTTTGGGTTTTTCCATTTGCGGTATTACTGACTTCAAGGGTGGTCATTATGCATCTAAACTATCAGCTCAATGTTTTTGTACCTTCAGAGGAAATCACAGCAAGTACAGTTTCAGTTTCTATTTGGTAGATTGGGGTTTCACAACTGATAGATTCCTTAAGTCAGATCACATGTTCCTCGGATATGTACCATGGTCTGAATATCGCTTGATCAAAAAAGGAGAGCCAGTCAACCAACGCTATTACACCGAGGCTAAATTTAAGATTGTAGTGAAAAATGAAGTTAATGTGCTCATCACTGCAGCAGCAGTGGCAGCAGTACAACAGTCTTTCATCAAAAGGAGCGGAGTTCGTTTTTTGTGTTCCAGTCATGATCTTTGGAGAGAACCTGCTAATCCTAAGAGGACCTTCAAGGGATGCTCCTATAATGAGGCTGAGGTGAGTGAAATCACCTATGATTCGGAGAAATATCTTAAAAGATTGGAACATATTGGTGGGACAAAGGAAAATTCAAGAGAATATGCATCTGATGATGACCAAGGTGAACTATCTTCGTCAGAAATTGTTGATGGTGCCGAATAGTGTTGATATTGCAACTCAGAACATGGTTTCCTCTTTGGTTTAAGTGTTCACCAGTGACCATCTCTGGTGGGTGTCCTTACCTCCGTCATGTTGCGTCTTTTGTATGGTCACTAGTTCTGTTTTGTTTTACACTTTGATAAGCTTGCAATTGATAGTTGGTTTCATCATCTCTTAGTTGAAAACTGATTCCATGGAGGGTGCCAACACTTTTGAAACAACCAGTGGATGCTGTGTGCTGCTGAAGGAAACAAGATGGAAAAAAGCTTCTGACTCAGGTATTTGAAGGAAGTTGTCTTTTAATTTTTAACCAATGTCAGACGGTACCTACAGCCAAGGTTATTCTCTTTAGAATCCATCAGAGTGAATGATTGATTGAATGACCTCTTTTAAGTAGTATTTTCACTTTGGCTGAACCTTGACCATCTGATAGAAAAGAACTGGTATAGTTTCTTTCTTTGGTATAAAGTAAATTGATAGATGGAGAACCTATAGTATATGGCCTGCCATGTTTCTTATTCCTATTATTTTTTGCTCTATTCTGAGACTGACGGGATAATAGAGCGCATTGTAAAGAAATAAGATTAACTAGAAACTATTCAGCTTCGGCATTGTATGCTTTGTTACGATGAAGACTACTCTAAATGCTTTTCTGTGATTTTGCATAGTATACAAGTATTATCTGCAGGGATAGAGCTGAATAGTGATATACAGTTGCTTGGCCTCTAGTTATAGCTCTCTTTAGAACTGAAACCTATGTTGTCTAAAACTCCGAGTTACAAGTTTTATAAAGCCAAATTCAGAAATTCTTAAATGCTCATAGATTTGGTTTCTTTTCTTTACCAACCTGCATGGTTTCCATGTGTTAGCTACACGATTTCTGCGTGTGAGCTACAACCTCTGTCCTCTAAAACTCCGAGTTACAAGTTTTATAAAGCCAAATTCAGAAATTCTTAAATGCTCGTAGATTTGGTCTCTTTTCATTACCGATCCGCATGGTTTCCATGTGTTAGCTACAGGATTTCTGCGTGTGAGCTACGACCTTTGTCCTATAAAACTCCAAGTTACAAGTTTTATAGAGCCAAATTCAGAAATTCGTAAATGCTCATAGATTCGGTTTCTTTTCTTTACCAACCTGCATGGTTTCCATGTGTTAGCTACACAATTTCTGTGTGTGAGCTACAACCTCTGTCCTCTAAAACTCCGAGTTACAAGTTTTATAAAGCCAAATTCAGAAATTCTTAAATGCTCGTAGATTTGGTCTCTTTTCATTACCAATCCGCATGGTTTCCATGTGTTAGCTACAGGATTTCTGCGTGTGAGCTACGACCTTTGTCCTATAAAACTCCGAGTTACAAGTTTTATAGAGCCAAATTCAGAAATTCGTAAATGCTAATAGATTTGGTCTCTTTAATTTCTTTACCAACCTGCATGGTTTCCAAGTGTTAGCTACACGATTTCTGCGTGTGAGCTATGCAATTTCTGCCTGAGCGCTGCATGGTTTCCGCGTGTGTGGTGACATAGCCGAGTGCCCTGAAATAAGCCTATAAGTACAGCCATTGTTTCATCCTTGCCAGTCACATACAGCTAGAAATCAAAATTATCCAAGGCCAATTGTTCCTTCTTGTGTGTTGATGTCTCAGGTCATGGCTTCAGAAGGCGATGAAGATGATGAAGCTGACGATGAGGATGATGATGCATGGATATTTCTTGATATATGTGTTTGAAAGAAACACATTGGATCAATGAAAACTTACCATAAGAATTTCCCCTCCTGCGTACACCAAGGTATATATGATTAAGAAAAAGAAAAGAAATTTCTTCTTAAAGTTGTTTGATTGTTGAGTTTAGTGTTAGAATAGTTTGTTTGCTTTTATGGGAATGACTTTGCTTTGCTCGTAAAGTAAATCAGAATAGTTCAGTCATTGATCCAGTCTGAACATAGTAGATTAATGACAACGTACAATTTGGCTTTCAATTTGAGCGTGCTATATTTTCAAATATGTACCTAATGATCTTTCTTATATTCATTGTAGCGACCACAGAAACTAAGTTGGGTTCTGCAAGCGTGCATGGAAGGGATCAAGGGAATGAAACAAAGCCAGGCATTGGATTCAAAGCTAGAAAGCAATGGATCTGAAAATAAGTTGTAGTCTCAACATTTTGTGTTTTTGTTTTTGGATCTCCTTGTAATCTGCAAATGCATGTATGTTACTGAAAAGGTTCAATAAAGCATGTTTGGATGCAGAAGAGTTCCCTCATTTTTTTTCCCCTTAATTTTCATGCATTTAAATGAATAATCACAGGTTGAATCAGAAAATAATTCCAACTCCGAAGTTCTGAACTAATTCAACTTTGGTGCAAATGAACCTAAAATTTAGAATGGAGGATGAGCACAATCTCTCTGTATTCAGTTCATTTCCAACACAGATATATGCATAGTGAACTAAATGGTGAGTGACAAACATAAAAGAAATTAAGCAGAAGTAAATGTGCAATACTTATCTTCTGTCTACAAGTCACTCTGACATTTTAGTACCGGCGATTGTCGATGAACTCTTGCTTGTCCTCCAGAGCCTAGTTGATCTCCGAAAAAGAAAATGGCTAATATTATAGAAATAGATACAATCCAAAAATAGATAATAATCCAATCTAAAATAGAAAACAATCCAAAAATTAAATCATCGGTCAAAACAAGGTCAATAAGTAACAAGAGTTGAAAATTAAAAATTTAACAAGAACAAGAGCCTCGCGTATCGACGTGAAACTCGATGTATCACAATTGAAATAAAATGCTCTCTCACCTAAGAAAATCTCGGGTTTTTCTATCTTGTTGTTCGGCAAGCGTATTGAACGCATTTACAAAAATAAGATTAAGATTCAACCGAAGACTCAACTCAAATCGAACAGCTGAAAATGAGTTCAACATCCATGTTGAAGTGTTGAACAAATATGGTAGAAAAATCCGAAAATCTCATTACCTAGTAGTTTGGTACTACCATAAGACATCGGAGAAGCCCATTGCTAAAAGAAAAAGACATCAGAGAAGCCCAAGTACAAGCAAAGATAGTAAAGTAAACAGGCCCAGCCCAACTGAGGCTCACGCTCATGATAGTTACGGTGCACCTCTTTCGCACCTCAACATTTACACCCGCCTATTTATTCACAGCTCATTCTCTGTCAGTGACTCTTACACCAACCCAAGCAAACGCAAAAAGCCCGAGGAACTCATCGCTACGACGCCGTTTCTTACAGTTCCGACCACTCTCTCCGATGGCTTTTCCGGGACCGACTAGGTAAATCCAACACACATTTACTTTAACCATTTTGCGTACAAAAATATTCACCATATAGTTATATAGAAATTAAGTTGAATACTTTTACATAACTGGTTTCAATTACTCGCAGACTAATTTTGGGGCCATATCGGCAATTTCATTTAGGTTTATCAGTATGCAGATGTCTGTTTTGTATAAAGTTGTTATTTTGTTTATGATACTGTAAATAGATTTTTATGTTTGCATTTTGATGCTGTGTCTATAGCTGTGTGAGAATTTCTTCTGCTCTTTGTTAATGAGATTCTGTGACCATGGAATTGATAGCGGTGTACGAAACCTGTCCTGTGTTTATGTGCAGAGCAATTTTTTTTCATGAAAAAGGTGGTATGAGTGGGAATTATGCCCGAAAAGGAATAAGGAAAGATAAACATTTCTTTGGTTAAAGTGTCATTGGATTTAGGAATTTTGTGGATCAAGTTGATGATAAGGAAGAATGATATGTTTGGCTGATGGAGTTTGGAAACTGTTTCTTTGAAAACTATGCCTATAAAGGCTATAACAACATGTTTTCGAGTAATGTTGGGGCTCTTGATAGGTCAAATGTGATGCATCGGAGTGGATTTTAAGAGATTTTGTTTTCGGTTTCGAGAAGGTTTTTTGAAAAATGAAAAAAAATTCCAACTTGTCATGCAATCTGTGACTCAGAATCAGTTTACGATAGTGATATGCGATATCCATTTCCCTCGCTATTTTCAAAAATTTCCCATTTTTGAAAAGTGAAAACCGTTTTGCCGAAATGGGCTGACAGAAGTTTTGATTAGTTCTTGATCATTGGGCCTATTTATTATATCATTTTCTTTCCTTTATTTCCTTTGAAGCTTTCAATATTTGGATGATATCCGTTTAAGTCATGTAGTTGTTTCAAATAATTATCAACTATAGCAAGTTTTCAAGTGAATCAATGGTAAAAGTAAACAAGAAAGGAAAAGGAGTGAAATCATGCTAGTTGTGATACTGAAGTAACTGAACAAACCGAGGATATTTAGAGAAAGAGAAAAAACAGCCCACAAGGAAAGGGTATATGTAAACAGAAAAATGAAGGCATGATAGTTGCAATAGATGCTCAAATATCACTTCCAGGTTTAGAGGTAAAATGGTATTATTACATGATACCGATTCCTTTACCTCTCTGCACTGTCGCCTCTTTATCAGTAGATGATAAAGGAGAATTAATGTGGTACATGTAACGTGAGTACCGTTGTTCACTTAATTCTTAAGAAATATGATTTAACAAATTGTGGTTCCTTTATAGCCATAGACCAGTATAAAACATAATTAGAAGTTTCCTTGTGTGCCATGTGAAAAGGTGATATGGGGTGTATGTTCATACCATCAGGGGTTCTTCAATCTTAGAAACTGGGGAAATTGAATTTAACCCATAGTGAATCATCTACCCCATAGTTATAGTGCTAGAAATTGAGGTAAAGTACAATTTTACCTATAAAGAATAGCATCTTGCATATGCAAGTCAAGTCCATATTATGCCGACTATAAGAATGGAAGAAATATAACTCTGCCAAGAGAAGTAACATCTGTTGCACTATGAAAACAACGTGCACAGTATGTAAACGAGGTTGAAGAGATGTGCAGCCAAGAGAAGCAACGTCCATTACACTCTCTAGGAAAACAATGTGTGCAGTATGTAAATCTGGTTGAAGATATATAATACTGCCAACAGAAAACAAGGTGCAGAGTAAGTAAATCAGGTCAAAATGGTATGGTACCTGCCAAAAGAAGTAATGGCTGTTACTCTCTTTAAGAAAACCAGGTGCGCAGATTGTACATCAAGTCGAATAAATATTATCCTGCTAATTGAAGTAGTATCTGTCACACTTGATTAAAAACAAGGTGCGCCGTATGTAAATCAGGCCCATAGTATATACTTATTTATCATGTCTATATATATAACCCTCCTTTCTGTTCCAAATGAACATTGAGGACAGCAAAGCTTGTTTAGGTAATGGCACTCCATGGTATAGATAAATTTCTTCTTTCTAGATTAGTGTTCTGTTTTCAGTGTAGGGGTTTTGCTTGATGTTTTACTTCTTTGTTGGCCTCTGTTGCATTTTCATGTTTCAGTTTCTTCTGTAGGTTGTGAGTAATTTCTTTAGCCTATGCAGACTGCTGGTCAGTTTGGTTGTAGTCTTGTAGTCTATTTCTAATTTCTTATTAATTTGATATTTATGTTTATTTATTGGGTTCTGATTGTAATTCTAATTTGTTCTTTAAACTGCTTTTTATCCCCAAAGAATGATTTGTTCTTAAGGGTATATGACTGCTGAGCTATTTGCATGTTGTGATGAAGTTGAGGTCATCTTGCAGGTTTGGATGGGCAGGTCAAAGTAATGAACCAGATCAGATAGATCCTGGTAAACCTGTCTTGAATGTGGCACCTTTGAATAGCATGCCATATATACCCCCAACAATGGAACCATCAGCAACTAAAGACTCCGGTGAACAAGAAAAAGTGCAGCCAGCTATGGTGTTTTTACCTTCACTCTCAACGTTAGAAGAGCGGAATAAGATTTTGGAAACCAACAAATCAGGTGTTGTATTGACTGGAGTTGCTGCAACGGGACAGGTGGGACCCATAATAGGAAAGGTTGACATTGGTGAAGCTGATGACTCATACTTATTTCGTGTCTCCCTGCCGGGGGTTTCAAGGGATGAAAGTGAGAATCCTTGCACCATCTGATTTAACTACTTAATGATTATTGCTGTTATTGCGTATTATGTTTAAGATAAAAAACATTCATTTATAGATTATATGAAGGGAGCCTTGTTCCCTGATGTGGCGTTCTTTATCTCTCAAAGAATGATGTTTTCCTTGGACCAAGTATGATTTAAGCAATCAGCATATTAGACCAAGTTCATATCGCTTTGACAAAGGTATCGGTCAAAGTTTTAGTCAAGCATATGATTTGTCTGTTTGTTCATAAATCATTATGTTTTAGGCTTTCAATAATTGGGGAATCATCTTGATCAACATGTCTTGGATATTATTGATAATGTCCTGATTGTGGACTTTCTGAATGCAGATTTTAGTTGTTCCATTGAAGCTGATGGAGAAGTGAAAATAAAAGGAATAACTACAACAGGTGAGAAAACAGTGTGCAAGAACTCCATGGTCTTTCAGATGCTCTCACAGAATCTTGCCCCAGCAGGTCACTTCTCCATCTCCTTCCACCTTCCTGGCCCAGTTGATTTCCAGCAGTTCACCGGCTCTTTCGAGACTGATGGGGTTCTCGAGGGCATTGTGAAGAAGAGGATATAATCCAAGAGTTTTTCAGCTTGGAGAGGTCTAATTTGGTTGGAGTGAACTCCACAGGGTTAGGATACACAGGATGTAGTTGAATGTCGTCCACAGTATGCTTGGCCGTGCCCAAGTAATAGTGTTGTAGGGATTTGTTAAGTTGTATGTTAGTTTCTCTTTTCTGTTGAACTTGAAAGTTCTCTCTCAACCAAATATAAAATAAAGCACCTCTCCATAAATTTGCATTGTTGATTTTGTCCAAAAGGGTCTGTTATATGGATTTATGATCCCTGGAAATGCTGAATTGATAGGAACAAGGATATAAACTGACCTTCCAGCTTCAAGCAGCACATAAAAAATAGAAGCAAAGGAGTAAAATATTCAACAGGGATATATTTTCTTGTTACCGAGGAATGAAAATAGATAGGAAACTTGGAATTCAACGAGGAATACCAAATGAAATGTTTACCCACACTCCTCAATAATTAATACCCATCTGTCAATATCTAATTACCAAAATCAATTTTTGGTAAGTTTAGCTAGCGCTTCTCATTAAATATACATTTTTGATTTTTGGTTGAGACTTGAGAGAGAGAAGATAAAAAGAAACCTTTCTGTTCTATCATTCATAATTCACAGAGCAAATAACTGACTCTCAGCGAAAGATGGAAACCTATATTTTACTACCGTGCTGAAAGCTACGATTCCATACCATCAAATACCAACATTTTCACTCTGGGTTAATTTGATGGGATGGAATCCGTAGCTTACTGCAATGTGGTAAAAGTGATCCCTCTTCTTCTTCATATTCATCTTCATCTCTCAAAGCCCTCTCTTTTCTTATTCAAACCACCATCTTCATATTCACTTTCACTCTCTCATTAAACGCAGACCCAAAATGGTTTTTTTTTTTATGTGGGAATTGGGTTGCTTTGGTTCAATGGTGGCAGGAAGAGAGATATTTTTGGGTTGTGTTGGTGGGTTTGGGGTTTAAGAAAGGAATTGCGAAAATGGGGGTTCGAGGCATTGAGACCATAACATGGAGAAAACGAAGAAGAAGTGGGAGAAGAGCAGTCTAAGAGAAAAGGTAGAATCTTTCACCTCAAACTCAGAGAATGATCTATGTTATATCATCAGGGGAACTACCTCAGTTTTTAAGAATAGGCTTATTGATTTTTGAGCAAATTTCTCAGCTTTGCGAAGTCAGTTTTTTCCCCAAATTGATGATGCTCTTATTTATCTAGAGCAGTAAAGATTTGCTCACACCAGCTGGTAGATAAGTTTGATATCTGGGATTCTGTGTTGTGCGTAATTAAAACTCACCATTCATTGTTCTTGAAAATTGCAATTTTGAATGCCCCAAACTTTAGGGATTCATTGCATTTAAGATAGACCAGGATTTGGAATTCTAAACTGCTTATAGAAATATATCAATACAAATCTTGAAGAAATTTATTTAATTACAACTCAGCATTGCATTTGACAGTATGAGACCAAACATTACTTATCAATTCACTTGGATTTGCTTCAGAGTTGTGATAATGCTTAGCCTAGCCAGTACTTGTCAATTCAGCCTTATCTACGTTACCCTTTGTTTGATTCTTTCACCAAACTCAATTCACTCGAAGCTCTGCTCTGCTAGTTTCAGTCATCAGTAATGAATATCTTCATATTCTTATTCAGCTACCTCTGTTTCTTTCTTACCGGCTGGGGGCCTCAACTTTCGAGTCACATAAAGAGTCCCAATTTCGAGTAAAGAAGGACTAAATTAGGGTTTTTATTCATTTCTGAATATCTTTGATATTATTAGACCAGGGTATTTAACAAGTGCATTTCATTGATTTATGGATTTCATTTTATGAAGGCAAAACTCTATCCATAATGAAGATGAATCAAGGTGGGCGGAATTTAATCAGAGGTAATTCCATTTCTACTACTTTTCCATAACATAATATCATTTTTCTTTGTATCGATTTTTGAATATAGGAATGATCCTTGACTCAATAACCCAAAATACCCAATATTAGTTTCACTGTCACCATGAGATTCTACTTCCAAATTGTTAGTTGCATCTTGTCCTTGGTATTAAACGATTGTGCCTTTTTGGATGTGACATTCCACAATTTTCATATGTTTGTAGTAGTAGTGCTTGAAGAGGTATAGTACCCATTTTACAAAGTTTTATCTGCATATTTCTTGTAAGTGGGAATGCTATAGAAAGCTTGATATGCGTTGTTGATCCATTTCATGAAGCTTAAGCTTTTGAGTAACATAGCTGTGATCTAAGGTGTTCTGGGTTTGAAAGCTTCATGCCACTTTTATTAATTTTAGTTTCTTCCTATAATCAATAAAGCATGTATGTCCAAATAATCTGTAGGGGTGTAATACTCCTTGTATGTGTTTTTCATCGATACATTTACTTTGATCATCTCAAGGTACTAACGGTTTTCAGAATTCTATTCAGGATGCAATTATATATGTGATTGTCACTGTGCAATGATAATTGATTTCAGGGTATCGTCACAAGAACTTTCTAGCACACCACCCAGAGGCTGGAACTCCTATAACGCAAACAGCTGGACTATTTCAGAGGAAGAGTTCTTGCAAAATGCCGAAATCATCTCCAAGAAGCTACTTCCTCATGGATATGAGGTGCGTTGTGTTGCTCATGAAAAATGAACAACAAGAGTTCGATAATATATTTTGTTTCTTTCGCGTTAGTTGATTTATAAGTACGACTCAGAATGTTTACTGTGTTTAAATTATACTTCATCTTGCTTGAATGCAGTATGTAGTTGTGGACTATCTGTGGTATAGGAGAAATGTGACCGGCGCTAGCGTAGACTCTCTTGGATTTGATGTAATCGATGAATGGGGGAGACCGATGCCTGACCCAGATAGATGGCCTAGCTCCAAAGGTGGGAAAGGGTTCACTGAAGTGGCAGACAGAGTACATAAAATGGGTTTGAAGTTTGGAATCAATGTTATGAGAGGAATAAACACACAGGCTGTAAATGCCAATACCCGTATCTTGGATCCTCTCTTGGTACGTACATTATCATTATATATGGTAATGTTTTTTTTTATTAATTTAAAAAAAAAAAAATTTATATATATTTTTATAAGCACTAGTATATGATGTATTAGCTAGCAAAAGCATTGATCTTTGTCATACTCATGCTTGAATTTTCATTTGTTCCTTTTGTTCAGGGGAATGTGTATGATTATTTCAATGGAAAAATTTGGACTGCACAAGATATAGGGATCAAGGAAAGGACTTGTGGTCGGATACAAAATGGTTTCATGAGTGTGAATACAACCTTGCAAGCTGGAAGGTTCTTCTTGGCTGACCTCTATCAACAGTTTGCCAATTGGGGTGTTGATTTTGGTAAGTTGACTCAACTACATGCTTTTACTGAAAGTCTAGAAATATATAACACAACTTAGTTGGTAAAACTAATTATTTTGTTATTGATTGTTTGATATAATTTTGTGATTGCATCAGTGAAACAGGACTGCGTGTTTGGTAAAGACTTGGATATGAATGAAATATTCTATGCATCATGGGTACGCTGCTAGCTGTATGCTTAATGCATTGATAATTTGAGTAATAAATATTCTGGTTCTTAATAATACTTAATAAGCTAATGCATACTTGCCCTGCAGCTTTTGAGGAATCAAAGACCTATATTGTATTCTGTATCTCCTGGAATCGGAGCAACACCCATGATGGCCAAAAGTATAAGTGGTGTAGTCAACATGTACAGTATAACTGGGGATGATTGGGAGGACTGGGGAGATGTTGTAGCCCGTTTTGATGTTGCCAGGTGACAAAATAACTGGCAGTTTCTTTTTACTAAAGTGTTCGATTCCTTTCACATAAAATTCAATTATATATTCTACTCATCAAGACCAATCAGGGATTTTGCTGCTGCTAATATGATTGGAGCAAACAGCTCGTGGCCTGACTTAGACATGCTACCCTTGGGATGGCTTAGTTATGCAGGTCATATAGAGAGCTCTTTGATTTTTTTCTTTTCTTGATTTATATGGCTTAGTTAATGTATGTGTTCGTACCCTTGCTTTGTTGCCAATATTGCAGGTGTTATATATCTATATATATGGATATATTCTTTTTATTTTATGTCCTGTCAACGTCATAAGTTCCTAGACATTTATGAAGTTTGAAGTTCTACATTTTAGGGATGAGATGAGAACGATAACTTAATTCTTGATCGGGTGAAAATATTAGGTTCAAATGAAGGTCCACACAGAACGACTAATCTCACATTAGAGGAGCTAAGAACTATGGTACTTATGAAAACACCAGTCTCAATTTAAGTCCGAATTTTCAATTAGCTTAGCTGATCAAATCTTTTTGACCTAGCTACTACTCTTTGTATTTGCACAGATGACTTTGTGGTGCATGGCCAAGTCTCCTCTCATGTTTGGAGGAGATGTGCGAAATCTGGATTATACCACATACAGTCTCCTAACAAATCCTACCTTGCTAGAGATCAATTCTTTTAGCTCAAATAATAAGGAGGTGTGTAAAATATCCAGTTGTAAATAAAGTTCCTCAGCTATAAAACTTAGTCCATCATGATAGCATCTAAGCATCATATATGAAATCTTATCATGTTGCGCTTCCAGTTTCAATACATAAAATCTGAAGGACTTCGCTCTTGGGTTGCAACTGGAAGACAAGGTTTGATATGATTCTTAGCCATATTTATTTTCATCTTTTCCTCTTTTCTCCTTTTTACAATTTTAAGTTTTGTCATTGCAGGAGAGATATATGTTGCTTTTTTCAATCTGAGCTCAGAGAAGACTACTATAACCATACGAAACTCAGACTTGGCCAAGGCACTTCCTGGGACAAAATTGACTAGTGGAGCTTCCTGCAAAGGCACTGAAGTATGGAGCCGACAAGACTTGGGAATTATAGACCACTCCAAATCAATTGTGGTAGAATCTCATGGGACTTCACTAGTTGTTATACATTGCAATTACGTTAGTGCAGAATAAACCAAACCATGCAAATCATTCTTGGTTTCTGCTTGTTTTTCTTCGTTTTCGGAATCTTAAGCTTGGAACTGATATTTTTGTAGCCATATATGTTTGGATATGAGTTATATAATGAATGAGAATCATTACAAAAAGATGTTTTATTCTATGTATACTCTATATCAGGGAGTCCAAGTCTTGAATTTGAACAGCAAAGCTTCATGAAGAACACCACCACAGCACAATCTCTCTCTCTCTCTCTCTCTCTCTCTCTCTCTCTCTCCACGATCTTTTGGACTGTAGCATGTCACATCCCAAGAGACTATCGCTTACAAAATGAACAACATGCAATTAACAGTGATGCTTGAGTTTTCATTTGTTCCTCGTGACCAGGGGATTGTATTTGATTATTTCCATGGAAGAAATTGCCAGCTGAGTTGTAGTAGCCCGTTTTGATGTTGCCAGCTGAGTTGCGTTTTGTTAATATAAATTAGCATTGTGGACACATGCTTTCCATGTATATACAATTTTTCTTTTAGAAAAAAAAAATATATATATCTTTATACTATATATTAAGAGAACTCATATTGTTAACCATAACTGTTTTTTTTTACTTTAATACCCTTTATAAGGTCAAAACACAAATAATTAATAAAAAAGAAAATAAAAATCACTTTCAAAAACTATTTATAACTACCCACTCTCACACTCCTAACTTCCACACCATAAAAAAAATAAAATTAAAAAAATTCAGTTTATTTCTCCTCTATAAAACTTCAGACTCCACGTTTGCTACCCAATATTTTTTTTTTAAAATACACACACAGTGTGAAAAAAAAGTGTGGAAAGTTATGTAGAGAGAGTTGTGGCCTTATCGGTAGCTGGGTAGTTATCTCTCTGCCATTTTTTTTTCTATTTTTTTTTGTTAAAATATTATTTACTATAATATTTCTCATATATTAAAGATAATTTAAAATTAATCTATAATTTAAGGGTCATCATGTCTTTTTACACCCACTTTGATTGACAAAGTGGGTTATCTTAATATATAGTATAGATATGATTTTTAAATTTAATATATAGTATAGTCTTAATTTTTTTAAAAAAATTTAATAGTAAAAAAAATATTTGCCTACTTGGAATTGAATATAAATGAAGAGGAGAAGAACAACTCCACCTTTTTTTTTTAATTATTTGTCAAATTATATTTTTTCCAATTATATATTTTTGTTAATTAAAATTGTGTTTGACAAGTTTATCTTTGTTTTTAACGATAAAGTGGACATAAATACTATAATGGCTAACAGAGCATTAGTTCATGTACCACACGATTTTTTATGAAAATTCAAATTGCATTTCACCATAGTCCATGTACCATATGAAAAAATTTCTCTTTGTTCTAAATCCTATATCAGTCGGTCCAAATCTTGCATTTGAATAAGAAGTTAACATCGATTTCTAAATTGAAATTATTCAAACCCGTTAATGAGATTTCTAAGGCATGAATGTCTACAATTTATTTTGCATAATAATTATTTTGGTTGACTAGCCAACCCATACCGGTATCTGCTATGAGGCGGTTGTCTCGAGTCCAAAATTTTGGAGGGCACCAGCAAATTTTTTATACTATTTTATGTATATGTGTGTGTGTGTGTGTATTATACTATTAATATATATATATATATATATATATATATATATATATGCACACACACACAATGATTCTCAGGTAAGGAGATCCTTACTTTTTTAAGGTGCGGGGTTTTGATTTCAGCTGTCAGATCCGTTTTATGATTTGATCTGATGACTGAGATAAAAACTCGGTACCTTAAAAAGTTAGGACCTCCTAGAAGCCCTATATATATATATACTATATATTATACTATATTATATATATATATATATATATATATATATATATATTTAAGAATGTCACAATAAGCCCAATTTCAAATAGAAGTCCAAATAAAATAAAACTTATGTATCATTATGGAAACTTATATATTTTACGTAAATATTATATATATATATATATATGTTTTGTTTATTATTATTTTTTTGGATTTGTGTTCATTATTCTGTTGTATTATTATGGGCAAAAAATTTGTATTCATGTTAAAATTTGAGGGCACAACTTTTAGAGTTCCCCTCAGATCTCAAAATTCCAAGTCCGGCTAGCCAGCCATCCCCATCTATAAACGAGCTTGTACTGGTGAAGTTGTTGACCTGATCCTCAGATAGCTTCTTCCCCCAAGGTACCCTCTTCTACATATCGGATTCAGGGCCTTGGCAATTGGCCTCCGAGTAGGTAGTGAATTCCCTGTTCACGGTAGACTGTTGGTAAATTTTTATAAACCAAGCATGCATTTTGTTAATATGGTAATTAGACAAGTATATATGTTACTTCATTTCTGGAATAAAACTTGCATTCCAGCTCTCTGGTACAATGATATTCTCCATGTAGCTGTCGGCGAAAACTACCCTTGAAAATGGCTTGTAGTTTCTCCCTAGCCAGATAGGACATGATCCGAAGATGTAGCAGTCCTTAAATATGAAATCGGATGGATCTGTTGTTGCGTCCCTGCGCTGTGATATAACCGTCTCCTCCATTCACTGCCAGTTGTTGGATTTTGTTATGCAATTATGCAACAAATAGATTGCATGTTAGTGGTCATCATCAAATTAAAACAAAAAAGACATTAGTATATACCTCGTAAATGGACTGCGCGAATCCCCAAATGAAGTCGATGGCGCCTTCAATATAACACCTTGAAAAAATGGCGCCCAACATTGTCATTGAGGGTTAGATTAGTACCTAGTATGAGGATCAGGAGGCGGTTGTCTCGGGCCCAAAAATTTGGAGGGCACAAAAAAAAATTTATACCCTTTTATGTGTGTATATATATATATATATTATACTATATATTATACAATTAGTATATATATGTATATGTTATATACTATATACTAGGGGTAGGCTGTGGTACGGTGATATATGTCATACCCTTATTTACAAATTTTTTGAAAAAAAAATTACATGTAATTGAACCAAAATTACTACATTGACAACAAAGTTACCACATTCGTTTTACACTATTTACATATAATTGACTAAAATTATATCTTTGGCAACAAATTGTTCACAAACTTATAACAAGGTTGTAGATGGAGTAATTACCTCTAATAGAACAAAGATTACAAAAAAAAAAGACTCTTGTTACCATAATGACAACACATTTTGTAGAACTTCCCCTATATACTATATATTTTATACTATATACTTATATATATACCATAGTATATAGTATAATATATATATATATATATATATATATTTATCTATATATGAGTTATATTGCTACAAAATTAAAGGCCATCTTTGACCAGTGCAAACTTGACTACTTGAGAGCATTCCATTCCAGTACATGCAAGGCATATATATAGCAAATACAAAGATTACCTTAATCTAGCTTTACCATACTTGGACTAGTCTAGTCATAGTTAGGGACTTGGGAGAACAATACCAATAGGAATTGGGTATGTGATTGGGCAAGTGCAGAATGTGCAGTTTGTGAGCATTCCAGTAGTGTACAATGTTGGGAACTTGATATTATGCCAATAGTTTACAATGTTGTACAAGACATTATGAACTTAACAATTTCATTTCAACTGAACTACATCCAAGACTTTTGGAAATCCTCCTATCTTTCATCATTTTCCTAGTCAGCTTTACTTCTTGCCATCTTCCAGCCCTAGCATATATATTGGAAAGAAGAACCAAAACTCCACTACCATGAGGCTCCAACTCTGTTATGTATCTTCTAACTCTGTCAGCTAGATCTACATTTTCATATATCTCGCACCCATTTAAGAGAGCTCCCCATATAGCAACATTGGGTTGAATTGGCATTTTTTCCAGTAGTCTCACCGCCTCTTCAAACCGGCCTGCACGACTCAAAAGATCAATCATGCAGCCGTAATGCTCTGCAGTTGGTTTTATGCCATAAACATCTACCATTGAGCCAAAGTGTCTCTGACCCTCCTCCACAAGGCCAACATGGCTACATGCACATAAAACCCCAATATAAGTTATCTCGTCCGGAGTAACACTAGCATCTTCTTGCATTCTTTTAAAAGTTTGCAGAGCTTCAATACCATGTCCATGCATAGCTAAACCGATAATCATGCTAGTCCATGCCATCACATCTTTCTTATGCAAATTGTCAAACGTTCTTTGAGCACTTCCTGCGTCTCCAGTTTTTGCATACATGTCCACCAAAGCAGTTCCAATAGAAGCATCTTTGCCCATGCTAGTTTTTGATACATATGAATGAAGACTTTGTCCCAATGCCAAAGCCCCCAACTGCGCACAAGCACCAATCGCACCCAGAAATGTAGCTTGGTCCGGGACAAACCCAGCAATCCGCATATCTAAAAAGAGACCAATTGCTTGCCCTGCACGGCCATATTGATTGTAGGCACCAATCATGGAATTCCAGGCAACCAAATTTCTGTCAGGCATTTTGTCGAAGAGATTCCTTGCAGTTCTCAAGCTGCCACATTTTGCATACATATCTATAATGGCAGTTGCAAGAATCACATTAAAATCAAAACTTGATCCGAAGGGATCAAACCCAAATTGTCCAATACGACTATGAACCAACTTCCCAGTATCAATATCCCTACTTCGAGCACAAGCTACTAAAACATTGACCATGGTAATCTCATTAGGCTCCACATTACAAAGTTCCATGTCCTTAAACACCTTTATAGCCTCACTAGCTTGATTGTTCTCAACAAACCCGGAAATCAGACTAGTCCAAGCAACTACATTCCACTTAGGCATTTTATCAAACACCTTCAATGCAGATTCCATATCGGCGCAAGAAGCATACATATTAAGTAAACCAGAAGAAACATACACGTTCAACTCAAACCCAGTTTTCACAATGCAGTTATGAACACATTTCCCATAATGAATATCATTGATTATGGAACACCCTTTGAGCACAAACGGAAACGTAAAATGGTCAGGGTCATAACCTCTATGCAGCATTTCTCCATACATAATCAAACACTCTACTGGGTTCTCGCTGTTGGAGTAGCCTCTGATCATTGAGTTCCAGATATAGACACTAGGTTGCTCAATTCGGTGAAACACTGACTTGGCATAGTTGAGGTCTCCGGCCTCAGAATTTGCACAAAAATCAATAAGCCTACTCAATGGGATTACACTCTTAAAGACTGAGGTAGTGATCATTAGCCCATGTAATCGTTTCAATCCACTCATGGTTTTGCAATTTTCTAATAGAGAGAGAATGGTGTTGTGGTGCTTCATAAATCAGAAGCTTTTGCTTTTCAAATGCAAAACCTGATGGGCTATATCTATACTCTTAAGGTTAAACTTATAAAAAGGTCAATTGGGTTTACTTCCCCTGAAGATATATAACATACGGTAAGCAACAAACATTGAGCTTCTAAAGAATCAAAAATCAAATTCAAATTAAAAAGTTTCACTCAAAGAATACATATCACAAATTGCAAAAAGAATTACAATGGTATCTCATAGTATAAAAAGAACAAAACTTTGTTTTTCTAGCTTTCTCTTAGAATGCTCTTCTTCCCCTTCTTCTTCTTCTTGTTCTCAATGCCACATGCTCCATTATTGGCCTAAGCTTCAATCCCCAATGTTGCAATTCCTTTCTCTTAGACCCTGAACCCACCAAAACACCACAAAGAAAAAACCCAAAAAGACCTCTCTTCTCCCACCACCGAACCAAACCAACCCCAATTGCTCCAAAACACAAGCCACACCAAAGCACATTGCTTTCCAAATCTCTCCCAAATAACAACCCCAAACCACAAATCACCGAAATCCCATAAAACACAAACAGCAATAGCAATTTCCTCTTTCTTTTGCTTCTGAACCCATCAAACCCTCCGCCTCCAAAACCCTTCCAAATCCCCAAACCCCCTCCGCCGCCATCTCCGCCGCCGATTTCTTCAAGAACCAGATCCAACGGTTGAGGCAACAGCTTGAGGTTGGATGCGATAATGGGCATCAATCGGAGCAAGAATCGCTGTAAATTCAGAGACCCATTTGCTCTTTTGTTCTTCCTTGCACGTACAATTGGTTTCTGGGTCTGGGTTCGATGAGAGAGTGAAAGTGAAACTCGAAAAAAGGGAGGTCTTGGTACAAAGACGGTGTTTTGAAGCGAATTGTTGGTTTTAACAACGGGGTTGATGAAGAAATTGGAGGGTCTGGAGAAGACGGATTGAGTTTTAAAGGGAAGGGTCGTCTCCATCGCACAATGGGCTGTGCTATCTGAGCCTGTGGCTCTCAAAAGATGAAGAAGAAGAAGAAGAAGAAAAGGTGACCGTTTTGTTTGAAAGAAAAGCGCGCACCAACTGTTTGTTTTATTGTGTGCAAGAATTGGCAGTGCGAAATCTGACACGGCCCTTTTTATTCTTTTCTGGGTCTGCAAGCAATAAAAATCTTTCTACACACCAAACAAATAGTTAAAAAGTAGTTTTTTTTTTTGTTTTTTTTTTATCTATCTGGAAAAATATCAAAGGAATTGTCAATTGTCAATGCTTTTGGAAGAGCAAAGGGGCCTCCTATTTGAGGTTGAGATGGTGAGTTTTTAATTGCAAAACTTTGAGTCATAAAGTTCAACTAAATATCTACATGAGACATTAGCCAAGTAATCAATCAGTTTTAAAAAGTGCTTTTGGGTTCCTAGAGCTTTTTGAGGTCATAATTATGATAGAAAAAAAAAAGTGCTTCTGGGTTCCTCTAGTGGATGAGATTGTAGCACATATATTGCCATGGTGTTGGCTACTTGGCTGCAATCAGTCCACACTATACACCTATACTTAAAATGACAGGAGATAGCAAAAGGCAACAACCCTCTTAATGACATAACCACTTGAGACTATAATACCAAGTTCAGATTGCCTATGTGCTGCACAGAAGCCAAAGCCTAGAGTTGTGTAGCAACAATTATTCCTTTTTCCTCTGTTCAAACTCTGAAGGAAAAATGTACAAGTCGTTTGTCTTCCCTCGAAATCACAAGCTTAACACTACAGGTAGGAAAAACGTCGATAGAGAACCTGTTGTTCATGGTTCAGTATCTGGTGGGAGGCGTAACCAATGTGTCATTTGTGCCGCGAATTCCAGCATGGTTGCCGAAAGTTTAGACAGAAGAAATCAGAACTGGTACTGCTTTCTCTCCTCTTGTTGTCGCTACTTGTATGCCAATAGTGCACTTGTAGTGTAGATGTTTGTTGTGGCACTTACCCCATTTCTTCTCGCAGGTTTGTTCGGACAAAAGTGGCCAATGATTTGATCATACAGGTTGAAGATTCCAGCTTTCACTTGCATAAGGTATGCTACTGCACTGAAAGACCCCTCCAAATGAAGACTAAACCAAAATAATCCATCTTTGAGGTGGCTAGTGTATGCATGACCTATGGAACCTACAAAATTGACTCCAGAAAAATTCAGCATCTATCTTCATTTGAAATACAGATCACTTTGTCAAGAAATAATTTATTTACTTGTACGAGTATGTCAGGATACTTACTGTAATAGCTTTATGATCTCACTATATTGTTGATTCCAAACCTTTCTCTTTTTGAAGTCTTCAAGCAGCATGTGAATTTGGAATTTCTCTTGATGCATTAGCTCTGGTGTTGGATACATCAGATCAAAATATAGATTCAGAAATTGGATGATTTTTTGTTCTATTAGAAAAGTTAGATTTCTAACCATGTTCAGATTCTTTAAAAGTTAACTTCTCTTTTGGTCTTCAGCTCCCCATGGTCATGAGAAGTGGATACTTGAATAGACTGGTATTCGAACGAAGTAATGGAGAGAGAGATACAGGCCACAAAATCCACATAGACAATCTTCCAGGTGGAACCAAAGCTTTTGAGTTAGTAGTCAAGTTCTGTTATGGTTGGAAGGTTGATCTAACAGCTACCAATATTGCTCCACTGTATTGTGCTGCACATTTCTTGGAAATGAGTGATGATTTTCAACAAGGAAATCTCATGTCCAAAACTGAGGCATTTTTAAGCTTTCTGATATTTTCATCATGGAAAGACACTTTTCGGATTTTAAAAAGCTGTGAATCCATTTCTTCCTGGGCAAAAGATTTGAAAATTTCAAAACGAAGCTCGGAAGCCATTGCTTGGAAGGCGTGCACAAACCTTAAAGCATTTAGTCATGAAGATGATGATATGCAGTGCTTTAGTGTTCTACCAAATAATGCAGAGAACGATGCACTTGACAATTGGTGGTTTGAAGATGTCTCATCCCTCCGAATAGATCATTTTATCGAAGTGATTCAATCCCTAAAATGTAAAGGGATGAGAGCAGACCTTATTGGATCATGTATAGCTCTTTGGACGGCTAAATGGCTTTCAAGAATTACTTCTGGACTTGAAAGTATGACCCCCAAGCATATGACCCACAAATTACTAAGAGTTACAACCGAGTGCTTGATTAAAGTGTTGCCTGTAGAAGAGAAATCGGTTACTTGCAATTTTATGCTTCACCTTCTTAAGATAGGGTACGTAACAAAAATAAACTCCGATTTATTGAATCTGCTCGAAAGAAGAATAGCTTTCATGTTGGATCAATGTCGTCCTCAAGATCTCTTGGTTAGGAACTATGGAGATAAAGATGGTGTCTATGATGTGAATCTTGTTCTAAGGGTGGTGGTATCTTATGCTTCTTTTGTTTCAAAAAGTCCCACACCGAAAATGTTTGCTGTTGGAAGGTTGGTAGATGGTTACCTTCAACTGGTTGCTAGGGACGAGAACCTTAAGGTCAATAACTTCCAGTCACTTGGAGAAGCATTGCCAAAGGAGGCTCGTTTTTGCGACAATAATCTCTATAGAGCCATTGACATGTACCTCAAGGTATAGAATCTTCTTCTCTTCCAGTTTCTGTATCATGCAGTAAGTGTATCACATTACAATTACTTCAGCAACTAAGTATCTTATTGTTTCTTTTAGGCACACCCTAGCTTAACAGAAGAAGAAAGAATGAGTCTATGTGGATCCCTGGAATATCACAGACTATCCCAAGAAGCCCGTGAACATGTAGCGAAGAATGATCGGTTGCCTCTGAAGATTACAACAAGGTTTATTCTTCTTGAACAAGTGAACATGACAAGGTTAATGACAGCTATTGGATCTAATTACCGAAGAACAAAGACTCAGGCAATTGTCAGAGTAAATAAAGGTTTAGGTAAGGGATGGATGAATTCCCAGAAGGAACTAAACTTGATGACCAAAGAGGTTGAGACAATGAGGGTGCAACTCAATGATTTGCACATGCGCAAAATAAAGCTTCAAAAGCAATTGAAAGGATGTATTGTATAGAATAGAAATGTTGCCTTCATCACAATGACACAAAGTTATTATGTTGGGTATTCAGTTGCAGCTGTTTTGTGACAAAAGTTTGACTCTGTTGGAAAGTAGAGCAAAATTAGCTTGGTGTAGCTGTCAACATTCAATACATTCATTCTGTATCATTACATTGATTCTATATTAATAGGCATTAATAGGCGTAGAATAGCTTTCCTTTTTGTATCCTAGAATCAAGCTATATTCTTGTATATATGATTTACAGATTAATAGAGCAATCACCATTCCCAGAAAATCTGTCTCTGTTGTTTTTCATGGTATCAGAGCAGGACACACGATCCTGACTCTTCTTTAGTCTTCTCAACAACAAACTCACAAAGCCACAATCACCATGGCTGGTGATGATGTCCCGCCACCACCATCCAATCCTGGCAATTCAGATAATTCAAAATCTGATATCTCAAACCCATTCTTCACTCATCATTCAGACCATCCTGGATTGGTCCTAGTCTCCAAACCATTGAATGGAGACAACTACACAGGTTGGAAGAGGGCTATGACATTAGCTCTCAATTCTAAAAACAAGCTCGGCTTTGTGAATGGTTCAATCAAAGCTCCATCAGCCGCAGCAGATCCAGAAGGATATGCGACCTGGTCAAGATGCAACGACATGGTCCATTCATGGATCGTTAACACAGTAAGTTCTGAAATTGCTGACAGTATCATCTACTATCCTACCGCTCATGAGGTATGGGAAGATTTACGTGAGCGTTTTTCACAAGGCAATGCACCTCGCATATTTGAAATTCAGCGAGATATCGCTTCACTCAGGCAAGAACAACAATCAGTTTCAGCATACTACACGAAATTGAAAAGTTTATGGGATGAATTGGCGTCCTATTCAGAAGCACCACAAGGAACACAGGCAGACCAACAAAAGCTCATGCAATTCTTGATGGGATTAAATGAGACTTACAGTGCGACCCGCGGTCAAATCCTCTTGATGAATCCCCTTCCTAGTATTAGACAAGCTTATGCTGCCGTTGCACAAGAGGAAAAACAGCGTTTCATTGTGTCTTCACATGCCGCGGCGGAGTCCAGTTCAAGCGCCGCCGCCATGGCTGTCCGGAGCAGCGGCCGGCCAAATCAGACCGGCAGCAGAGGCGGTCGTGGTGACCGACCAACTTTTCAGACCGGTCGGGATGCAGAACGCGGTTTCACCACGCGTTTTGGTTCAGGCCGAGGAAGGGGAAGGCCGCATTGTACGTATTGTGGTGATCCAGGACATTGGGTCCAAACCTGTTTTCACTTGATTGGTTTTCCTCCAGGTCATCCCAAGGCAAAGCAAGGATCCGGAAATTTTTGCATAAAACATTCCTTTTGAAAGATCTTGGCAACTTAAAGTATTTTCTTGGCATTGAAGTTTCTGCATCTAAGAGAGGAATCTTTATTTGTCAGCGCAAGTATGCATTAGAAATTATAAAAGATGCAGGATTATTGGGCGCTGCCCCTGTTGATACACCCATGGAACGTGGTTTAAAGTTGTCAGATAAGACTGAGTTACTCAAAGATCCAGAGAAATATAGGCGTTTGGTTGGAAGATTGATTTATCTTACAGTGTCAAGGCCAGATATTACATACCCTGTTCATATATTAAGCAGGTTTATGCATCAGCCTCGAAAAGCTCATTGGGAGACAGCTTTGCGAGTGGTACGCTACCTCAAGTCAGCTCCTGGTCAAGGCTTGTTCTTTTCCTCAAATAGTGATCTTCGGCTACGAGCCTTTTGTGACTCAGATTGGGCCGGATGTCCACTTACAAGAAGGTCTACTACAGGGTATTGTGTGTTCTTAGGGCCTTCTTTAATTTCATGGAGGTCGAAACGTCAGAAAACAGTCTCTCTTTCTTCAGCTGAAGCAGAGTATCGTGCTATGACAGGAGCATGTTGTGAATTGACTTGGCTACGTTATTTGCTTCAAGACTTGGGGATTTTACACCAGGAAACGGCATTGCTTTATTGTGACAACAAGGCTGCTTTACATATAGCAGCAAACCCAGTGTTTCATGAACGTACAAGACATATAGAAATGGATTGTCACTATATCAGGGATAAGATCCAAGATGGTTCAGTAGAGACACGGTTTGTGAGTTCTGGAAATCAACTAGCTGATGTTCTGACTAAAGCTCTTGGCAAGGAAGACTTCATGTTTATGATTCGCAAGTTGGGTGTGCAGGATATCCACTCTCCAACTTGAGGGGGAGTGTTGGAAAGTAGAGCAAAATTAGCTTGGTGTAGCTGTCAACATTCAATACATTCATTCTGTATCATTACATTGATTCTATATTAATAGGCATTAATAGGCGTAGAATAGCTTTCCTTTTTGTATCCTAGAATCAAGCTATATTCTTGTATATATGATTTACAGATTAATAGAGCAATCACCATTCCCAGAAAATCTGTCTCTGTTGTTTTTCATCTTTTATTGCTTTTGGTAACTTCTAGCCTGTAGAATAATAATGTCTTAAATTGATGGGTTTCATTTAGAAAATTGTATGACAGCATTGACATATATAACATAGTAACATACCTTTTATAGTCTCTTTTCTATATGCAGTATATTGATTACTAGCATGGAGAAGCTTCAAGTCATTGTGGTTGAGATATAGACCTGAAATGTCTATAATGCTATACATATTGAACATTAAAACCAGACCTTAAACATGGCTCAGGTTCTGCCTTAGCTTGAATGAGTAAGACCATCAAAAGAAGTGTCCACTTTCGATTCACCTTAAGTCGACTCGCAATCCCAAGCTGGTTGAAGTCAACCAGTCTTGGCACCATCAGGAACACAGCTCATGGTAATTAGTGAACAGCTCAACTTGACTAACCAATAACTCAAGAACAATGTGAGCTGACACTGAAATCAAAGAAATAGTTCATCAACCGAATTTGGCTGTATAGCCTGTATGTATAAACTGAGCCAGAACAGTACTGGTTGGCAGAATAATTTGAATTGACTGCCAGAGCAGCACACTTTGCCATTCATGAATTTATGACTCGAAGAAATTCTGACACATTGGATGAAACTCATTCCAATGCAGATTTAGACAAAAATCATTAATTGGTGGAAGGCAAACTATGGAAAAATGAGCATAATTAATGGGATGCCATACAAGATTTAAAAGGAAAATTACTGTATGAATGTGTATGAATGCATGATTCAATGACGCAAAAAATGACTGGATACAAAACGTTTTGAGTACTAAATCACAAGTTGTTGATCTGTGACAAAATATAATGGCATGCCTCCAAGCCTAATATAAAGGCATTTCTCTTGTTCGATCTGCATTCCCTTCAAATCTGCAGGTCGAAGGCGAGAGTCATGGCAGAAGATAGTGGTAGCAGTAAAGGCAAAGGGGTGTGTAGCAGTGCTGCAGAAGCTAGTAATTCCTGGCCAGTAAAGATCAGACTCTCAACGGATCACATGCGTTGGAACAGCCTCAAGATGTCACCCTCAAAGGAATTACAGGAGCAAATTTTAGGTAAGATGAGGGAGGCTAGCCGCAAACAATTGGATGCGTGGATTCCTGTTGAAATGTTCATTTATGATGTTGATACTTGTGAAACTTACAAGGTAGAGTTGGCAAAGAAGGAGTCCTTTTGGTTTGAACCAGCTCCTTTTCTTGATGAGAAGGAGGGTCCATATCCATCTTCTTCTAGTAAAAGAGTGTTGAAGGAACAACCTTGTTCTGATCTGAAGAAGGCAAGGGAGGAGTTTGCTTATACCATCGAGCCTTTTCGACACATTGTGAAGAAAAGGAATCTCAGCTATGGTCATGAGATTGGCTTGAGATGGTCAGGTAGCAAAAGCATAGACAAACTTGAATTTTCAGTTTTGTATGTACCAAGAAGGCTGGACTTGCAAAGCTTAAGAATTTGAGAGGCAAGAGATGCATGCTTTAATTTGTAACTTAGTTATCATGTTCCATTGCATTTTAATTTGATGAATGTACTTGTGATTGGCCTTATTGCATCATATATGTGCACAATTTTTACAGCTCAATTGATTTGTTATTTTACAGCATTTCCATGACTTCTCACAAAAAAGAACAATAGCTTTGATTAGCGCCGTAGCGCGCGAATTTTAAATTATAACAAAATGGGAGCGTAAGAATCACCACCGCCTTTGTTTTATTTATTTTTTCCCTTTTTGGGATACAAGAGAAATTAGTATTTGATACCATTTGTGACATCAACAAGCGTGGAGCCAAAAAATTCATTAATAATCGACACAACACCAATATCATTTCTAATTTGAACACCTATTAGGTGTAGCCGTGTATGTTTTTATCCAAAAAGTTTCGATGCAATTAATAGTAGATCACCGACTTATTTACGATAGTTTTTTTTTTGTCATTTTTCTGATGTGAGACTCTACAATCTTTAACAAGCCCCCTCATGTGTGATCTAACTTCTATCGCAGGAGTAACCGATTCTCAACCTTGGAAATCGGTGATTAAGTCATATACAAGAGTTGACGCATTTTTTGTCCATTAACTAGAGCTAACATAATTAGCATTCAATGCCACGTGCCTTACGCTAGAAATAGTGCATGTTTTCGAAAATTCAACTTGCGAAACTAAGTTCAAGTACAGTAAATTGACACTCATTATTAATTGAAACAACACCAATTAATGTTGTCCACCTATTAGGTACCCGATCAAAACTGCCTTGGTTCGGATTGGATCAGTTTGGTTTTCGATTTTTATCGCCGTAAAAGTAATAATTTTATTTTCCCACGTAAAAAAGGAAAAAAAAGAAGAAGAAGTGAAAAGCGACATATTTTCCAAGTTGTATAAAGTGATGGAACTTTTTTCTGTGCTGAAGGAGCAAACATGGCGCAGCAGCAAGAGTTGAATGTGATGAAGAACAGTAGCTGCAGCTCTTCTTCTTCTTCTCCATCAGAGGATTCGAATCCTTGTCCCATCTGCCTCGGACCCGTCATTCAACTGTCTTACCTTGACAAATGTTTCCGTACGTTCCCTCACTTCCTCTCTCAATTTCTGTTTGGTTTTTCGGAAAAACTGAAATTTTGATTGGTGATTCGGTTATTAAGTTTCATGAATTGGGTTTCCCCAAGAATTTGGTGAAAGATTGTTATTTTCAATTACGTGAAAAAAGAAAGAAAGATAAATTCTTGCGGATTTGGTATTGGTATTGGTGTTGGATTCATCATTATGTTTCCTGTAGTTTGATAAGATTAGTGAAATGGGTTTTGTAGTAATGTAGGGTGAGTTAACAAACTGAAATTTATCATCTTTACTTAGAAATCCATCAATTTTGTGTTGCAGATAAGTTCTGTTACAAATGCATTTTACAATGGACCAAAGTTGTTGCTAGCAAGCAGTCTTGTCCGTCTCCTTCTGTAAAGTGTCCTATGTGCAAGGTCAAATTGTTCATATGGCATACATTTTGTTTGTCCAATTTCGTTTTCTTTTTCCTGTTTCCATTTCCTTTGGTAATGTTGTACTTTCCTTTCTCCGATTTCTGGATTACTTGTAAGTTTTAAAGCATTTCAATCTAGAAAAGTGTATGCCTCATGATCCTTAAGCTGCTACAAATGCCTCATGATCCTTAACCCTGTGTCTAGTATCACTTTTTAATGTAGTCATAGTGCTAATATTCCGTGGTTGCATGCAGACAGAAAATTTTTCGATAATACATGGATATGATGGATGTTCTTTTCAAAAGCATTACATCAATCAAGACTCGGGGGATAGGTATCCTTTTTTTTTTTAACTTTTTGTCTTGCGTCTCTGTTGTAAATAGCTTACTTATGTTACTTTCTTCAATGGTGTCTGCAGCTTTATCTTATCAAGCGCTCACAAGTACAGATTACAGTGCTATTATACTGAACCAGGTCTTGTGCTGCTTGTCATTTAAATTATTGGTTCTGTTTCTTCCTAGTTTATTTCCTGAAATGACTATTACCTGCATATATAACTCTTTTTCCCTTCAATCAGGTTTCTTAAATGATGTATTTGATGTATCTCGGTATTGGAAATCCTGTAAGTATCTTCAGCCAAATTGTTGGCTCGAAAGTTGGCTGAGAAGGGAAATACAAGCTCTGATGCAGGTTTGTTGTCCTTGCATGGAATTTTCTCTCTTTGTGACGTGAGGCATGTTTTGACATCCTATAGGCTTCTGATTTATATGCGGTTTCTATAAGTTCAATTAAACATCAATTTTCCATAAAAATGACTGAAGTATCAATAATAATCTATTCTAAATTAGTGTTTCATATGATTTAAGTAAGGGTTCAACTGATGTGATGACTCCATTCTAGTCGTTAGAGCCACCTCTATGAGCATGATGGTCCATTTTAATGTCTGCATAAACTCACATCATTAGATTCTCAAGGAAGAACCCCATTTGGCTAGGAAGTGTACCAGATCACTTAGTCTAATTGCTAAATAGTAAATGCATGTGATTTACCTTTACCTATGAATGGCATCACGAAAACCCTTTATAAATATAATGAACTTGCTTTTCTTACTGCTTGTAGGAAGAAAATGTTGACATCATCATGCACCACATACTGGGCTTGATTAAATCGCTGATGAGGTAGATTTGTGTACTGTTTGGATCTTGGACCAATACAGAAGTTTCCTTCTTCTGAGTTCTTTTGGACTATATATAGAAAGGCATTTAACTTTTAATGGCTCCAAAATCTGCAAAGTTTCAATAATCTATTGCTGTGTCTCAACTTTCCTGAACTCTGCACTTTCCAGACATGAGCAAAGAGGTCAGACGATAACATCTGAAGCAAAACATAGAGAATTTCAAGAGACAATTTCGGATGCAGCAAGGCCTTACGTAGCCGCAAGAACTGACCGATTTGTAGATGAGGTGGAACTATTTCTTGCTTCAGGTTTAAACATTGAAGCGTACGATGCTGTGTGCATGCAGCGCCTAGGTTGGAGTGCTCATGGAGTAACTACAGAGGCTGCTGCAGAAGGAGAACTTGCTGAACACAGGCCTGTTATCCCTTACTTGCATATTTTCGATGACTTTGACACCAGTGATTGAAAATTTCATTTGGAAATGATGTATGGAAGTGTCAGTTGAATTCAGTTTTCAGTCATAAACACTCTGTGCACTTGTATTGGGTCATGACATGTTAAATTTAACAGCCATACTTGAAATTTTGAAGAGCCTGAACTCCCCATCTTTTTCGTTGTTTTCTATTTTTTATTTTCTTGTTTGAGGCCTTTTTGTTGCTCAAAACTTCTTTGAACAATCAACATAGATAAATAATGATCCCCAATTCAAGTATAGAAGTGACTCAAATTGATCCATTTTTCTTTTTGTCATTTTTAGGACTAAAAATCAGAAATCATCTAAATTCCCACTCTATCTCCTGGCATGACCAACTCTTGATCGCTTGATCTTCCCTTGAGAGGCCTCACTTTTGCTTTTAAAGACATGTGAAAGCCACTCTGTACTCTATACATGTACTTGGGTCATACAGGTCAAAGCAACAGACGTTACCCCTTTTTTCAATATTTGTATATTCTTAACGAATAGTTGATCTCGGATGGGGAACTGAGGAATATAATAATTGCTAATAAGAGATCCCCATCAGCCTCAACTAAGTAAAGCTCATCATTCTCCTTCCTTCTTAAGGAAGAGGAAGAGGAAGAGGAAGAGGAGGAGGTAATGAATGGACCGCATTGTTCATCGCTTCTAAAGGTGAAGGTATCCATTACTATCGAAAATCCCTCTGAAAAAACGCAATATAAAGCTCCGTCCACAATAGAAAAAACACATTACTACTATTTCTTGATCGAGTTGGAGTCAATTTTGGAGGTAATTTGATGATTATATTACGAAAATGATTATAAAAAAGAACAATATGCTTACAAAACAAGGATTACAGACTGTAGTTCGAAAAGAAAAAATCGTTCTAAAAATGTGAACAAAGAAGGCCAGATTTCAACGACTTGGTGAAAATTTCTAGTTCCTTCAACCCTTCCTCAGGAGTTTTGGCTTCCCCCAACAGCTTCACTATCGCACTACCAACAATAACACCATCAGCTCCCCACCCCGCAACCTGTTTTGCATGTTCAGGCTTTGAGATGCCAAAACCAACAGCTACAGGCTTTGATGTAGCCTTTTTAATTTCCTTTAAAAGGGCAGGAACTCGTTCATTCACAGATGCTCGGGCCCCTGTAACTCCAATTGAGCTCACCAGGTACAAAAATCCTTCAGAAGCTTCGGCAATGGCCTTCATTCGCTCAATTGGAGTGGTGGGTGTAGTTAGCAATACCAATTCAATATTATTTTTCAAGGCTTCCTTTCTCAAAATGTCCGTCTCTTCCAATGGAACATCTGGAACCAAAAGTCCATGTACACCAACGTCTTTAATGGTGGACATGAACTCTCCAATACCACGCTTCAGAATAGGGTTATAGTATGTAAAGAGAGCAATTGGGCAAGACAATTTGGGAATCACCTCCTTCAACATTGATAGGATGGCATTCAAATTTGTCCCTCTTGCCAAGGAACGGGTGGCTGCAGCCTGTATAACTGGACCATCTGCTAATGGATCAGAATATGGCACGCCTAATTCGATTATGTCTGATCCACAAGAATCCAATATCTTCAATGCTTGTGCGGTGATTGAAAGATCAGGATCACCAGCAGTAATGTAAGGAATAAATGCAACCTTGCCTTGCTCCTTCAATTTGATGAATGTTTTGGAGAGGCTGACGGCTGTGGTGGTGGTGGTGAGAGCAGCCATTGGCATAAATTTCTTGATTGAAATAGTGGATTTTTGGGACGGGGAATAGAAAAGCAATGGACTTTGAGGTTTCTGCTTTTGTAGGGTTTTCGTTTTCAGTACTCTTCTCCTGTCTACCTTTTACTACACTAGTCCTCCAACTCCCGAGGAAAATTCACTCGATTGATCAAATTATGCATTGGTCTCACATATATCTTTGTATTTATAGGGTCAAACTCATCTCTCCTTGTTATACTAGGATTAGGGTTTTTATCCATGTCTTGCTTGAAATTCTCGTGTGATTTGGAATCCTTGTGCGATTTGGTTTTAATTGTAACGACAAATGGAAAGCAAATAGATCTCCATGAGATTTGATTATCAAGTAAGAAAACTTTTTTATTATATTTTTCTTAATGGTGCTTTTTGGAAGAGACAATTATATATATTTTGTAAAAAAAATTAAAATGATAGAATCTACAACTCCAAAGATGACAGTAACTTTTTTTGTGAATGATAATAGCTTTTTGATAGATGACAGTAACTTTTTCTTCTTGTGAAAAAGTTGCACCTACCAACTCAAACTTTTGCCACCCTCTGAATGAGTACCCACTCCCGTTATGGTACTCCACCACAAGAAGGGCAACAAGAGACAAAAGAATGCGAGTATTGTTGCACCTGTGAAGTCGATGTAGTTTTTGACCCTTGTGGTCACATTGCTTGCAAGGACTGCTCGCTCAAAATTTAGGACTATGATAGTAGGTGTCCCAGGTGTAGAACTGTCACGCCCCGAATTTCCAAACAAATAATAAGGCGTTTTTGCCCTTAATTACACAACCGGTTCGGGGCGCGAAGCATGGAATATCAAATACAAATATGCACAAGAATTTTTTTCCTTTTAATTCAAGTACAACAACACATACTCCATGCCCAACGTATGTAAATGTTGACCCGTTCTTTAGAGTCAAATATTACATACTAATAAATTACATAATAAATTGATATTACAAAATATTAAGTAATTAATCCAACAGAGTTTATCACAAACAGCGGAAGTCTATAAACCAACAAAATGTATGCAGCCTTGCTTACTCCTGGTTATCCTAACCTGCAGGTATAACCCCTACACCGTGGAATAGTGTACCGGGTTATATCAACAAACCCGGTCAGCTTATGAAGCCGGTATGAGTGATCTAAGTTTACTCACCCTAAAACGTTTAACAAAAGTATACATATATATATTTTGTTTAAAACAATATATATGTAATTTATATTCTTCAAATATAATTCCACTCCCGAAAATTCATATTATAGAATATACTGAACCTACGCGTCCCATACCACGTATTTTAACCCCACACGTCCCATAAACGTGTATGTTAATCCCAGGGTAATTCAGAATATTAAACAATATAAACCTTCCCCAAAATCGTTTCCCAAAATTATGATTTCTTTCTTTTTAAGAAAAGTAAATCATCATAATAATTACTTCAATTTTTAAAGAAGTAAAAACTTCTAAATACAATTCAATAATTCTCCAAGAATTGTAATTCAATAAATCAATGCTTCAATTATTTAAGAAGCAAATTCATATCATACTCACACAAAACCACAATCAACTTCAAATGATTAAAAGCGAGAATACCATTTTTCTTCTCCTTTTAATACATCAAGATAAAGCGAGAATACCATTTTTCTTCTCTTTTATTACATAAAGTATTCATCTTTGTTTTCAATGAATACATGGCTACACAGTCTAGAACTCTAACCTTCACCTTCTGGCTACACAGTCTAAAGCTCTAACCTTCACCATTGGCTACACAGTCTAGAGCTCTAACCTTCACCCATTGGCTACACAGTCTAAAGCTCTAACCTTCACCCATTGGCTACAAAAAACATTCGAGTAGGCAAACACAATATCATAATTTTTGAAATATTGTTTCCCACAAAATCCACCAATTAAAACAATAAAATGAATACTTTCAAATATTGTTTTAATACAAAATCACACATGCTGATATATCAAATTAAAACTGTATTTAATTTATATATCGCAAAATCATTTAAATAAATATAATTATTTATTTTCGCAAACAACACAATATGAATTAATATTCATATATAAAATATCGTGAGATTCACTCACCTCTAATTCCTGCTGCGTCTTCAAATAATACCCGGGAATCGACAAAGCTAGCCAAATGCTTCATGATTCCAAAATACCTATGAACATGCAATTTTCCACTTAGCATATCATAGTTTCCAAATTGATGATTCTAAAATCCAATCACTTCAAATATTCCTCAAATGTCTCTTAGACATCAATAACCATAATTCGGGACAGTTTGACCAAAAGTCAACCGTCGGTCAACGTGGGTCCCACGTCTACTATTCATCAACGGGTCCCACACGAAATCCAAAACTTCCAAAATCCAACAGCATGCTTATTTCTAGCATCCTAACATCATATCCAAAATTGGTGATGATCCAACGGTCGGATCATCACGGATCTAACGATCCATAACCATCGCTTAATTGATCATTGATCAAACGATCGAATTTCACAAAGGTGTAAACACGAAAGTTGTTCGTATCGACGAACCAAGTCAAACGGAGCAAAGAACTGCTCCTGGACCTGTGACAACCCGAATTTTAAATTTCTTATTTTTAAGTCGAAAAATATTTTCGAGAAATTTTTTATTATTTTTAATATCTCTTGAAAATTATTTGATTTTCTTTTGTTAGTCAAATTTTATCTCTTCGTTACTTAGCTATTAAGTTATATATGGATAGGAGTCTTCATGTCTATCTCTTCATTACTTAGTGATTAAGTTATATGCGGATAGAATTGTTCAAGCTTATCCAAAACCATGTGGATAAGATTGTTCGAACTTATCCAAAACCTTGTGGATAAGATTGTTTGAGTTTATCCAAAACTATGTGGATAGAATTGTTTGAGTTTATCCACAATCGTATTATTATATTATATTTCTTTCTTAGCGACCAAGAAATGTACTACTATAAATAGGCCTGACCGTATCCTTTTCTTTTCATAATTTTTCGGAGAGAATTTCTCACTCCTCACTTTCTCTCTCTAGTTTCTCTCTCTAAAAACTTCTGCGGATCATAATTTTTGATCCGTAGCTTCGATTTAGGATCCGTGAAAACTTACGGATTCGTCTCGACGCCATTTTTCTTTCCATGGAGGTTTAAGTGAGATCTAACGGTTATTTCTAGAAGGTTTGTATTAGGAGGCTCGTAATGTCGTTGTTATGCTCGACAATTATGCTCGGAATCCAGGTAGGGGGATCTTGGGGAACCTTTTTAAATGATTTGTTTGCTTGTGATGTTTGAATAATATGTTTGTTTGATATACGGTGATTTGATATCTTATCTGCAAGCATACATTATTTGTCTAAATGCATATTACTAATTACATATTATAATGATGCATCATGGCATGTAGAAGGATTTGATAGTTGGGAAGGAATTTGATTATGATATGAGAATGGTGGATGGATATAGAAAGAATGGAATATATGGGAAATGGATTTTGTGTAGTTGAGTCTGACTCGTAGGGACCAGATTTCATGTGGGCTATTAGAGCTGTGCGGAACTGGTGATCGAGATTGGGCAAGATGACTAGCAAAATGGATATGTGGGTTGAATTGTTACGGGTGTTAGTTCATATATGTTAAGGCATCTGGAGTCACCTGTGAAAAAAAGGTAAAATACACGGTATGGGACGTGTAGGCCCCTTGTGTTCTAGCATGTGGATTAACGGGTAGATAAGTGGAGTTGCATTGCATTGCATCGTAGCATTGTTATACTTGATAAATGTGTAATAGTTGAAATATGTGTTTGGTGTTACTTTTGGTCAATTATCGATGATGAGGTTTATGTCCCTACTGAGCAGCGAGGACGAAAGCTTACCCCTTTATAGATTTTGCAGGTTTTGGAATCGAGAATCGAAACGATTAGATAAGCTTAGAATGACGAGCTTAGATCGAGGTGTTTTTATTTTTGTATTTGTAAAAGATTTTGTTATTTTTAATTAGATCAGAGTTGCGCAGAGGAAACGTATTTTCTCGTATTTTATTTTATTTTTTACTTTTTAAACCCTCACATCTCGGATTCGGATTTAGGTGCCTAAAATCCACCGACACCGGGTCCGGGGCGTGACAGGACCGGTCGGACGCGCCGCCGACGCGCCGCCACCGACGGTGGCCAGCCGCCGGACAAAAGTTGTCTGATTGCTATGAAATTTTAACAGCATGTTCTACACATTACCAGAAACAACTTTCATAACTGCCACAAGGGCCAATTCAAAGTAAAAAGTCTCGAATTTACCTCGATAGTTCCAAAACCCTAGGATTTCAAATCCAAAATTCTCCTTCGTCCGAACTCCGATTGAGGCGTACTTTAAGTTGTTAGAAAGCCCCAAGCAAGGCCTACAAAGCCCAGTAGGTAAGGTGGCACGATTTTGCCGGAAACTTGCCCAGAAACTGATGAACAGTTCGGCAGCGTTTCTCCCCTTTTTCTTTTCTTGATTTCTCTTTCTATACTGAAAATCAAAGAATGAAACTAGTATAGAATCGAAGAGTATGAAGAGACAAAGAGATTGGGACAAGTCTCACGCAAATTGGTGGCCGGAGGAGGGAGAAATCACCGGAGGAAGTTTCTGGTTACTGTTCACGGCGGGAACAGTACATTTCTGGGATTATTTCTGATTTTCGGGTGAACAGTAAATCCCAAAATTCTTTTTATAGAAAATCGTCAAACTTCCGACGGCCATAACTTCTTCACACAATGTCCATTTCCGGTTAACCAAATTCCTACGAACTCGATTCGACGAGTTCTACAATTTTCATGAAGGAAGTTTTCCCAAATTCTCAACGGATAAAAAATTACCTTAATTAACCTTGTGTAACTTATAATTACCACCGTAATTATCGTTTTACGACGAAAACCCCTAAAAATACGAAATCACACCATTTCACTTCAAATTTCACGACCTATTTTATAAAAATAGTATCGAAATTTTCGGGGTATTACAAGAACGGTGATCAACAAAGCAATAACTTTTTATCTATGACTTTAGCCCTAGTTAGTAATATTTGGGACGGGAATTAAACGTCAAAAATATGTACGTGTATAATTCAATAACTTTTGATGAAAAATCAAGGTAAAATATAACTTTTTGTAAGACTCTTCCCTGATATTATAATTGTCGTACCAAAACTTCAAAACATCTAAGTAATTTAATAACTGAAAAGTGTAATCGCGAATAATTCGGGAAAAAAGAAAAGAAAAAGTAAATTTTTTTCAAACATTGACTTTTTTTTCAATTATAAAATTTTGAAATATGCATAATTCGTGAATAATTCGACTGACTTAAAAAAAAACACGTTTTATTCAAAAATTCGTTCGTTCCCAATTAACTAGCTAGGACTTTAGCCAAATCTTATTTGCACAAGTAAAAACCTATTTGATTTAGGTTTGCGATGACTATGTTGCACTTGCTTGCCTTAAAGTTCTCAAAGAGTTGTAGTATGTAAAGAGAGCAATTGAGCGAGACAATTTGAGAATCACCTCCTTCAACATTGATAAGATGGCATTCAAATTTGTCCCTCTTGCCAAGGAACGGGTGGATGCAGCATGTATAACTAGGCCATATGCTAATGAATCAGGGTATGACACGCCTAATTCGATTATGTCTGATCCACAAGAATCCAATATCTTCAATGCTGCTGCGGTGATTGAAAGGAATAAATGCAACCTTGCCTTGCTCCTTCAATTTGATGAATGTTTTGGAGAGGCTAGGCGGTGGTGGTGGTGAGAGCAGCCATTGGTGATAATTTCTTGACTGAAAGAGTGGATTTTTGGGACGGGGAACGGAAAAACAATGGACTTTGAGGTTTCTACTTTTGTAGGATTTTTCATTTTCAGTACTTTTCTCATGTCTAGCTTTTACTACACTAGTCCTCCAACTCCCGAGAAAAATTCACTCGATTGATCAGATTGTGCCTTGGGCTCGCATATATCTTTGTATTTGTTGGGTCGAATTCATCTCTCCTTGTTATACTAGGGTTAGAATTTTTATTCGGGTCTTGCTTGAAATCCTTGTGTGATTTGGAATCCTTGCGCGATTTGGTTTTAATTGTAACGACAAATGGAAAGCAAATAGATCTACATGAGATTTGATTATCAAGTAAAGAAACTTTTTTATTATATTTTTCTTAATGATGCGTTTGGTAGAGACAATTATATATATTTTGTAAAAAAAAAAAAAAATGATAGAATCTACAACTTCAAAGATGACAATAACTTTTCTTGTCAATGACAATAGTTTTTTGATAGATGGCAGTAACTTTTTCTTCTTGTGAAAAAGATGCACCTACCAACTCAAGCTCTGCCCACCCTCTGAATGAGTACCCACTCCTGTTATGGTACTCCACCACAAGAAGAGCAACAAGAGACTAAAGAATGTGAGTACTGTTGCACCTGTGAAGTCGATGTAGTTTTTGACACTTGTGGTCACGTTGCTTGCAAGGATTGCCCGCTCCAAATTTAGGACTATGATAGTAGGTGTCCCAGGTGTAGAATGGTGATCAACAAAGCAATAACTTTTTATCTATGACTTTAGCCCTAGTTACTAATATTCGGGACGGGAATTAAACATAAAAAAATACGTACATGTATAATTTAGTAACTTTTGTTGAAAAAAATACTTTGAAAAATTCGGCCATAAAATACGGAAACGGCAAATTATAAAATTCGATACGTACGTGTTTAAAACGAGATGTAATGAAAAATATAGACATATATAAATATATATCTAATATATGTCAATTATATTACTTATATATAATAAAAATGACTTCTAAAACATAAATTTTGTAGAAAAATCAAGGTAAAATATAACTTTTTGTAAGACCCTTCCCTGATATTATCATTATACATACCAAAACTTCAACACATCTAAGTAATTTAAAAACTGAAAAGTGTAATCGCGAATAATTCGGGAAAAAAGAAAAGAAAAAGTAAATTTTTTTTCAAACATTGACTTTTTTTTCAATTATAAAATTCCGAAATATGTATAATTCGTGAATAATTCGGCTGACTTAAAAAATGCGTTTTTTTTTCTGAATCTTTGAGTTTGAGACGGAAAACAGATGTTTTATTCAACAATTTGTTCGTTCGCAAATTAACTAGCTAGGACTTTAGCCAAATCTTATTTGCACAAGTAAAGACCTATTTGATTTAGGTTTGCAATGACTTTGTTGCACTTGCTTGCCTTAAAGTTTTCAAAGAGTTGTAGTATCTAAAGAGAGCAATTGGGCAAGACAATTTGGGAATCACCTCCTTCAACATTGATAGGATGACATTCAAATTAGTCCCACTTGCCAAGGAACGGGTGGCTAAAGCTTGTATAACTGGACCATCTGCTAATGGATCAGAGTATGACACGCCTAATTCGATTATGTCTGATCCACAAGAATCCAGTATCTTCAATACTTCTGCGGTGATTGAAAGATCAAGATCACCAGCAGTAATGTAAGGAATAAATGCAACCTTGCCTTCTTCCTTCAATTTGATGAATGTTTTGGAGAGACTAACGACAGTGGTGGTGGTGAGAACAACCATTGGCGTAAATTTCTTGACTGAAAGAGTGAATTTTTGGGACGGGGAACGTAAAAGCAATGGACTTTGAGGTTTCTGCTTTTGTAGGGTTTTCGTTTTTAGTACTCTTCTCTTGTCTGGCTTTTACTACACTAGTACTCCAACTCCCGTGGAAAATTCACTCGATTGATCAGATTTTGCCTTGGGCTCGCATATATCTTTGTATTTATAGGTATATATCAACTTCCTAACGGGATGTGAAGCTCACACCGCTTGGTTAAGGTGTGAGCATCACATCCCCTTAAGAATTTGACACCTATCAAAATTTTAATTATTGTTAACTCATAATTAACTTTTATTATTATTTCTTATTTAAATATTTGTTTCTTTCAATGAGCCGAGAGAATCTCTCTTCCTAATTAATTGCAAACTCTTCATTCTACACTAATACCAAACAAAAAAAAATATGAAATATAGTCATACTTAATTCTATGACTGATTAACCCAGATAAAAGGGAAAAAAGAAGAAGCAAACAAATCCTATTTAATTCTAGGCTGATGAACCAGGAAAAAAAAACTTCTTTCTTCTGTAACACTTTCATTTCTTTACTCTAAATATTTCTCATTCTCTAATTTAATACAAAAATTAGGTATGTGAGTACTCAATATCACTAGCATTTGGTTTTTATAATATATTTTCTTGGTCTTACCACTCCTAGTTAATCAAAAAGAATTGATATGGAGTAAGTCAAATTCAAGAATTGTTGTTTGTTAGTGACTCGACGTATACTAATTCATCCTCAATCACTACAAGTTATTATAGAATAAAGTTTGTTTAACAATTTTCTTTTAAAATAGAATTGATAATTAGATCAAATAAACATTTCCTAAAGTTTCATTTAAAATTTTCATGTTTTTCTCCAAATTTTTATAATTTCTTTTGAATTTTTATAGAATGTGTTTTAAAGCAATTGAGAATTTTTTGAATATTTTCTTATTTTTTTGGAAAAAAAAAATTTAAACTAACATTACAGTTGTTATTATATGGGATCGTTGTTCAAACCCTTACATTTTTTTTTTTTTTTCGTCCAAAAAAATAAAAAAATAAAGATAAAAAAAAAATTGAAGCTTTTGACTGTTGACATCACCACATGTGAGTGGAGCCCAGTCTTTGGTCGATCAAATCGGTTGCTAGCAGCAATTGCCCAACCAATTCGTTCATTGCCGCCACACTGTGCATTTGCTCTAAGGTCAATTTCGTCATTTCAACTATGTCATTGGATATATAATCTTCTGTGACCAGAGTAACAAGGAGTGGCACTCACATATGGAGATAGATTCAGATTATGGAGCTTTCACAGAGAAATTTCTTCTGCAACAATGCCTTTCATCTCATGATCTTCCCTTGAGTAGCCTCACCTTTGCTGTCAAAGACATGTGAGTCCCTAAGTCTGTACTGTTAGTTCAATTAGCACCTTACATATTCCTCACTGTATCACTCTTTTATTTGGTGGGTGCTTCAAAACTGGATTATCATATTCTTATTTTGCTTACTTATATCAGTTATATATGCCAACTTCAGATTCTGTGCTTAGTCACTTTTCACTCTATTCTTGAACTAACCATTTTGTATGTGCTTGCTTGATTGTGCTTATGTTAGTACAAACTAATAATCAACTTTAGCTATTATGTTCTCTGTGTGCATTTATTTGTATTGTGAAACTATATTGATGAATTTTGGGTATTGGGTTTGATGTGCAATCTGTTCATGGGTTTATCTGGGCAAAGCTAAAACCTTTTTCTCACTTCAATTTCAACTCGGAATCAGATTTGAAGTGGCTGGACATGTGACTGGATTTGGAAATCCTGATTGGGCAAGGACTCACCCAGCTGCCGAATCAACAGCTCCTTCTGTTTCGACAATCTTAAGAGGAGGTGCCACATGTATTGGTAAAACTGTCATGGATGAAATGGCATACAGGTCAGTGCAAATTGAAGACATACCCTCTTCTTAATCTTGTGTATGCTTAAAATTTGATTACTTTTTTGGTTTCAAGGAATGGAAAAATGTGTATTAGTTTACTTTCGTAGTAGTTTGTTAAGGTTGAAGGCGATTAGTTTTTGAGCTTGACATAAAAGGCCCTTAAATTTTGGTTCTTGACAGTATAAATGGAGAGAACAAGCATTATGGCACACCGGTAAATCCACGTGCACCAGATAGGGTGCCTGGAGGATCTTCTAGTGGCTCTGCTGTTGTGGTAGGTGCAGACCTTGCAGATTTTTCCTTAGGTAAGTTGTTCTTTCTTGTATGATTTTCGGAATGTCGTGCTTCTTGATTTTGAAGCTCAAGAACCTCACTCTTTCAGGAACTGACACTGGAGGAAGTGTAAGAGTTCCTGCTTCATATTGTGGAATTTTTGGGTTTCGGCCTTCTCATGGTGTCATTTCTACTTCTGGAGTTATTCCTATGGCACAAAGTTTTGATACTGTGGGTAAGGAACCAGCAATTTTGATATTAATTGCACACTGGATTGCACAAAGTTTCAGTTTTCCCTCGATTTAACATTTGGTAAAATCCATGCATTACTAAACCTTTGCAGAAATTAACCCTGCCTATTACTTTTCTATGTTCGAATTTAGTATTATATCCTTGGTTTAGTTATCTTTATCATATGAATTTTTTGTTGCAAGATTACAGCTTCATAATATGTAGCATGATCTTAAAATTGAAAACTATCCTTTTGACACAAAGTTCTTATCTAGGATGGTTCGCTAGGGATCCTGTGATTTTGAGTAGAGTAGGACGTGTATTACTGCAATTGCCTGCTGTCCCTCCTGTCAGACCAACTCAATTGATCATCGCTGAAGACTGTTTCCAGCTTTCAAGCATTCCAAGTGATCGAGTAAAACAAGTAATTGTGCACTCATTTGAGAAGTTATTTGGGGGTAAGTGAATTGGACTTGTTAATTTATTTGAGGTCTAGCTAAGCATTTTGGTTCATACATTTCCAGAACTACAAGACACAATTCTATCATCTAGAGTGTAGTGGATATATATCTTATCACCTGAAAATCATCATCCTCTTAGTTGTTCAATAGGTCTTCTTGCAAATACGATAAAGACACATTTGTATTGTTGGAGAGAAGTTCACTTATTGTATCTACTAATGCAGGTCATCTTATAAAGCATGCTAACCTTGGGGATGTTGTGAAGGACAAAGTTCCAAGTTTGAACTGTTTCTTGGATAAAGGAAATGCAGGTCAAGAGTATAATATACCATCCTTGGCAGCCCTATCTAGTGCCATGCGAATACTCCAAAGGTGTTGATGATTTAATGGACTTGAATATCATTGTGATAATTTCTGGATTTTGATTAATGAAATTCAATGTGCCTGTGGTTATCATTGGAGGATAGGCATGAATTCAAGAACAACCATGGTGAATGGGTCAGTACAGTCAGACCTGATTTAGGTCCTGGGATATCAGAACGTGTATGGGAAGCTGTTAGGGCAGCGGATGAAAATATCATTGTATGTCACTCTGTGAAGACCGAACTATGTGCTGCTCTTACTGAACTTCTTGGGGTACTCTCTCTCTACTATTCTTGATGAATTTATGTGCATGAATTAAAGATGTTCCTTATGCATTTAGTTGAGTAAACAGTTAGTATAGAATATTGTTTCATGTTCTACATGTCCTGCCTATGCACATAGACATATTTTGATCAGATTTCCACTTTCCAAATTCACATTTTACTTGGTTTTCTTCTGTGAAAAGCGACGTTGGAACTTAGATTACTTTAATTTGAATGAATCTGTTTGCCTGTAGATAGTATCTGAAACATATAGGGAGCCATTTTCAATCGGTTAACACCTACATTGTTGGGATGCAAGAACAACCTTAAATCAGGATTTTTCGTGAATCACTTCAATGATTTGTTATCAAGCACCAAAAAAAGTATTTAGTTCATTTTGGCAATTTCCAGATTGGTTAGAGACTTAGAGTAGAGAGAGACTGTAGATTGTTATTCATTAGAACTTTATTAGTAGTTTTGAAGTAACTTAATGGAAGAAATGAACCATTAGCTTGATTTAATCTCAGGATGCTGGCCTCCTCGCAATTCCTACAGTTCCAGGAGCTCCACCAAAACTACAAACAGAACCTGCTACCCTGGAAACATTTCGCGCCAGGGCTTTTAGCTTGTTATCCATTGCCGGAGTATCTGGATTCTGCCAGGTATGTTAGCTCTCTTTCTCTCTTAATTACTTTATGTGCATGAGAAAGAATACAAAGCAGTAAAATCTTTTCCTTCCTCAATTTCGGCAAGTACATTGGCAAGCTTGTAACTTAATTCTCTCTACATATCTGCAGGTGAGTATACCACTAGGCATGTACGAAAACCTACCTGTGTCTGTTTCCTTGTTGGCAAAGCATGGCTCAGATGGGTTCCTGCTCAATCTTGTGGAGACTCTCTATGGCACTCTCAAAGAACAAGTTGAAAGCTTGGATTGTTAACAAGATGAGTTTCAAATTACAGAATATATAGCAGTCTAAGTTCTTGGAGTAAAATAGACACCACTTTTCTGCTTTCTTCCTTCTTCTTTTTTTTTGAGAAAAAAAATGGTAATTTTCTGCTTTCATCCTTGTTTGTATAATTCATGAACAAGTTACTAGTAAACAGCTACTCATTCCTCTAAAAGACTTATTTGAGCTTCACCTGTTGGCCTAATTGTCAAGCTACCAAAGCTTCTGTGGTCACATTTTTCGTAGAATTATGGGTTGTGGTTACTCAATTACATTACTGATTACTGCGCCTTCCATGGTCAACGAGAAGGTTGGTGAGGTAAAGAACAGTGGGCGCTCTTCACAATCAAACTAGGTAGTCTGTACTGTCAACTGTGTACTGGTGTAAACAAATGTAAATGTATTTGTTCAAAATTGACCAAATTGATTTATGTCCTTTTGCCCCTATGACTGTGTGACTGGTGTAGCACACAAAGCTCAAGCGCCACTTGCACTCGTGCAAAGCACTCTCCAGTCTACCAACATATATATGGAAATTCATTATACATTATTCTTTTGCTCGACACCTAACGTATTCGAATTCAACACGATGTATCATTTGAACGTAAAAATCTCTCAAACTCTAAGCATCAACAATTATAAGTTATCCGTCAATGACTCAGATAGACATACATTCACATCAGAATTTGTTAATCATCGAATAATAGGATTGATAATCTTAATTATTTATAATTACTCAATTATGATTACAGATTCTCGGATACCTAATATTGAATTGTTAAATTTGTATGACTAAATTCACACTTTATTATTTATTTCATGTTCGAATCAAAATTCGATCTAAAACAACCATGATCGACTTATTTTATCTATTACGAAGTCACTAAAACCGACTTATTTTGTTGGGTAAACGTTACAAATGGTTTATGTGGTTTGAGGTAATGTTCAACATTAACTTTGGGGTTTCAAAATGTTTAATATCACCCTTGTGGTTTGCAATATTGATCAATATTGGTCCAAAATACTATTTATGGCAAAATTAGCATTTGGACCAATATTGATCAATTTTGGTTGCAATAAACATTTTGAAACCAGAAGGTTAATGTTGAACATCACTCCAAACTACATGGACCATTTATAACTTTTACCCTATTCGTAAAACATGATTAACATTTAGCAACATGATTAATGATTTGTGCTTGCATGTAACATTCTAGCATCATGCATGCGTTTCTCATTTATCGGAAAAAAAAAAACGGTCACAATCACTTTACAGAAAGCCGTTTATCCACGCGCCACCGGTCGCCTGTCAATTTGTCAAAAACATTAAAAACAAAAAAGAGAATCGGACGATGATTACAGTTTTCAGTGCCCCCAGCAGTCTAATATGGACCTTTCCAACAATAATGGATCTTATATATATGAATTCTCAAATTCAACTCCTTCAAAACACACTCATCGAGTCATACCAAATCATACCAACCAAAGAAGCACAGAGAAATTCAATTCAAAATCATATTGAATTTCAACTAAATTTTGAGCCCAGAAAATGGAAGTGAAAGCTAGAGCGCCTGGGAAAATCATACTCTCCGGTGAACATGCTGTTGTTCATGGATCAACGGCCGTTGCTGCCTCCATTGACCTCTGTACCTATGTCACTCTTCGCTTTCCCGCTCATTCTGGTAAGCTCTATCTCTCTATTTCTCGTCTGGGTCATCATTTTCTTTTTTAATGTCATCGTTTTGATCTAGATTTTGTGCGTTTCGGAGTGGTTTGGATTTGGGTTGTGGTTGTGGTTGCAAAGTTATTTGGAAGATACCCTTTTGATTTCTGTTCATGGGTTTTGTTTAGCTTTTTGATTGTGTTTTGTCAACTCAAAAAGTTTCAATCTTTTTGTGAGCTATGCTTGGATAATGTATTTCTGTTGCTTGAAATCGTGAATTAAAGAAAGCCTTTTGAGATTCTGTGAAAATAGATTTTGTGAATGCCTATGTAGTCCTAGTTAAATTTGCAGGGTTTAAGTGATATTAGAAGTCTGACCATTTTGAGTTCTGTTTGTGGTTGCCATGTTATTTAGAATATCTCTCTAATGAAATATACACTTTGGAGTTTTATTTACAGTGATCTGAAGAAACTTTTGTTCTTGGTGCGTTCATGGGTTTTGTTAAACTTTGTGATTGTGCCATGTCAACACAAAGAATGCGTCTTTTCGTGATATTGACTATTGGTGTTGCTTGAAATCATGAATTAAAGAAAGCCTTTTGAGATTCTGTGAAAAACTATTTTGTGGATTCCTCCCTAGTTAAAGTTACAGGGTTTAATTGATATTAGAAATTATTACAACTTTTATTGGTTTTCAATTGAAGCTTTCTGCTTTTATTCATAGATAATGATGATTTACTAAGACTGGAGCTCAAGGATATTGGATTAGAGTTTTCATGGCCAGTTGGTAGAATTAAAGAAGCACTATCTGGAATAGATCTTCCCAATTCATCAACCCCAACCTCATGTTCAGCGGAGTCAATTAAATCACTTGCTGTTTTAGTTGAAGAACTGAACCTTCCAGAGGCAAAAATAGGAATTGCTGCTGGAGTGTTGGCTTTTCTTTGGCTATATTCATCTATCCAAGGGTATGGAACTGTTGTTTGTAGAGCTGACTACTTTGAATTCTTGGCCATTTGTTCATATTTCTTAATTTCTGAATTTTCTTTCTTTATGTGTCAGATTTAAGCCTGCAACAGTTGTTATCACTTCAGAACTTCCTTTGGGTTCAGGCCTTGGTTCATCTGCCGCACTTTGTGTTGCACTCTCTGGTGCTCTTCTTGCTTTTTCGGATTCTGCGAGTCTGGATTTGAGCCACCAGGGGTGGTTAGCTTTTGGGGAAAGTGAACTTGACTTGCTGAATAAATGGGCATTTGAAGGTGAAAAAATCATCCATGGAAAGCCATCTGGAATTGACAACACAGTCAGCACATATGGTATGTTATTCTGTGACCAGTGCCAGACAAATCAATCTTCCATCATTAATGTTGCATTTCTTCTTCTTTTCCCATCTTCTTGTCTAGGATTTTTGAGTTATATAGTTCTTGGAATGAGTTAGATAATAGTTTGCCTGGACTGATATGAAGAGTTTGTATGATGACAAAAAGCTACTGGTGAAAGTGTGTCAATGCAGTCCATGCCATCCTTTTCTTCTGCTCTATCTTCGATTCTGCTATTTGCTATTGTTTGCTTACTTTCACTTTAAGTAAGGTCTTTTTCTTCTTCTAATCCAAGCTTGCTGTTAGTCAAAAATCCTGTAGGGCAGCACAATCAGGTCAATCAGTGTGGAACATGTTTTTTTCGATTACAGTGTGGAACATTTTAAGTTGCAAAAGGCTACACTTTTTTGGATAATGCTCAGAAAAACTTCAAAATAAGATGAGTGAGTAAAGTAAAGTATTTAGTGGGTGAGGAGTCATGGACTTTTCTCAAACTAAACTCTTTGTGATTAATTTAGAACTATTGAACCGCTTATTATGAGGTATTGAAATATGCAAAATAATTTCAGGTTGCAGATACTTTGGAACTTTCCCCACATTTTGTATAAGGGAACACCATTGGATTAATCATAGACTAGGGACCAATTGATGAATAAAGGAACAGTGGAAAAGAATTATCATCTTCGGGCATATTGGTCAAGTCCATATGTTAAGTATGTGGTATATAGTTTCCTTATGTTTTTGAATTGTTCATGAAACAGGCAATATGATCAAGTTTAGATCAGGCAGTTTGACACGCATCAAATCAAACATGCCACTCAAAATGCTTATTACTAACACAAAAGTTGGGAGGAACACAAAGGCCTTAGTTGCTGGTGTTTCAGAGAGGACCTTAAGGCATCCACATGCTATGGCTTCTGTGTTTGATGCAGTTGATTCTATCAGCACAGAATTGGCTACCATTATCCAATCCTCTGCTCCTGATGATCTCTCTGTAACCGAGAAGGAATCGAAAATCGAAGAGCTAATGGAAATGAATCAAGGTTTGCTCCAATGTATGGGGGTCAGCCATGCTTCAATCGAAACCATTCTTCGGACTACACTCAAATACAAGCTAGCTTCCAAATTGACAGGAGCTGGTGGTGGAGGTTGTGTTCTCACACTATTGCCAACCTGTATCCTTTTCTGATTCCTTTTATTTTGGATACGATGCTCCTCAAGCTTTTATCTTTCATATGTTTTTACCATGAGGGAATGATACCAATATGGTTTTATGGGCTTGAATATCTTAGCGTAAATTTTCATTATCTTTTGCCTAAATTCTTAGCACTTTACTCATGCCTTGTTCTTAATCATCTTGAATTATGATACTGTTTATAGTATTCCCTTAACCATATGAATTAGTGCTATCAGCAACAGTTGTTGATAAAGTAACTGCTGAACTGGAGTCGTGTGGGTTCCATTGTTTGACAGCTGCCATTGGTGGAGACGGTGTTCAAGTTTGCTTTGCTGGTTCATCCTGAAAGTGATGAGTAAGATCCAAGCTCCATTGTTTAACTGACAGAATACAATTCACTCTTTGTTGTCTGTATATTAGTTAGCTTTTTGTATTCTGCATTTGAATCCGAGTTGATTTCTTCTTCCAAGTTTTTCGAAACAAACTCTCGGCCTTTTCGATTCAATCAGTAATTGAACTATATGGAAATAAATGTCACTCTTCATTCTTGTCAATCACATCTTTTATGCAATGATAGAACAATCATAGTAACTGAGGGGCTTCATTTGACATAAACCCAGTTCTTTCCCATATTTTATTTGCTACAGCATATTTAATTATTTATTAACTTCATAGACACTTCACATTAAAAGGAGCTCGCCTAAGCTAGATACAGCATATCACACAAACCAACCATTACTCTCTGCATATACAACTCTTAGCATAACAAGAACACAGCACTAGCAAATACATTAGGACTCAAAAGACAAAGACCAACAGCCAGAAGACTCCTTGACAACCCCATCAAGAATTTACTATAACCCCACCTGCAAAATCAAAAGATGCCGAAAAATCATCAATGGATAACATAACACTAAGCAAATGGAGTACACTCCAGATTAGAAACAGCACATTACCATTAGGATGAATAACTTGGCCGGTTATGTAAGAAGAGAAAGCATTGGAAGCAAGGAAGACGTAGGATGGCGCAACCTCACAGGGCTGCCCAGCTCGCTGCATTGGCACTTCAGAGCCGAATTTTGCAGTCTCCTCCTCATCGAAAGATGCCGGAATCAACGGTGCCCATATTGGTCCAGGCGCTACACCATTGACGCGGATGCCTTTGTTCACTAGCTCAAGTGCCAGTCCTCTTACGAATGCCACAATGGCACCCTTTGTTGCTGTGTAATCAAGCAGCTTCGGGTTTCCCTTGTACGCATTAACTGATGTCGTGCAAATTATGTTGCTGCCTTCTTTCATGTGCTTCAAAGCATGCCTGCCATTCACAATTTCACATCATCACGTACGATCCATCGTCCATGTTTTCGATTTATTTGCTATCTATATATCGACTTACCTTGCCATGAAAAAGTAAGAAAAGATATTGGTTCTGAACACCCTTTCAAGACGAGCCTCATCGATCTCTTCCACCGAGCTGTTCTTGTACTGCTCAGCCGCATTGTTAACCAAAATATCAATCCGGTCATATACCTTTGCCACCTCCTCCACCACCCTCCGGCAATTCTCATCAAAACCGAGATCAGCTGCAACTGCAATCGGGTCCTTGGCATCAGAGGTCTTCACCTGTTTGATCATTTCGAGAGTGTCGCGTGCATCCTTGTCCTCCTGACCCTTCACATATGTGAAGGCCACGGTTGCTCCCTCCTGAGCAAAGCAATGGCACACCGCTCGCCCTATCCCCGAGTCGCCACCTGTCACCAGCGCCACCTTCCCCTGCAAAACTCAAACTCTTAGTACATATGATCACTAATGCAAGCAATTTACATATGAAAGTACGTAGTTGAGTTGGAAAAACCAATCATTTTGTTTATGTGGTACGTACTTGGAGCTTATTGGAGGGTTTGTAATCTGGGTTTGAGAACTGAGGGGTAGGGTTCATGACATGCTCTTTTCCAGGCTGAGATTCTTGCTTTTGAGGAGGGAATTTCTGATTGCCACCAGAAGCCATTGTTGCAAATCAAGACTCTGCTTCTGTGTTGGAGAATGAGATTTGTTTAGGCTCTTGATGAGGAAACTGAACGAGCAGAAAGCACATATATATCCTATATGTATGTATATTTGTGGTGGTACAAAGTTTTGATCAAATCAAAAAGGATTGTACGGAGTGTGAAATTGACAAGTGGAGGAAGACGTGGCAGCTGTGAGAAGTGTCTTCGTGTCCAGACAGTTGCATGCAGAGTACACATGCTGATTACACATGCTGATTAGAGCCCAACATCTCTGGAAACTTAGACCCCCTCAAGGCTAAAAATTGATGTAGAAGTTTTCTAGGTTTTGTAGTTAAGAAAACTCAACCTAGTTGATTAGAAGCTTACACTGAATTGATGAGACTTTTGAGGTCCTTAGTGTTGTGTTGTATAACACTCTAGTTTTAAGTTTGGAGAACCAACCTGATCGATAATGTATCAAGGTTATGTACCAGCTCTGATCTGCAATGGTTTTGTATCTTGCCAACTAAGAAATCAAAGTCGGAAATTTGGGAACCAAACTTAATTAAGATTTCTACGAAATTATGTAGAAATTTCATCTAGCTGTGCAGTTCAGATTATGCAACATAAAGCTTCGTTGAAGTGTACACATAATCCACTAATGTTTTCTTATATATACCAATGAGATTGGAACGTTATCTAGCTGATCTGCTTCACTGTTGCCACAGCTCACCATGCCAGCAACATAATCCACTAAAGTTCCATGTCTTTACTGCTCAACTATGTAAAGCGTGAAGACATATTGTTGATCGATTTGTTGACATTGCTAGAAAAATATGACGAATGAGAGAGCTTCTTGATTTTCAACTCTTGGTATTATATTGAAAACACTCTTGGTGTTATATTGATGCGTCCATTGGTTGGCTGAGAGTTGTGTGTCTTTCTTCTTCTTCTTTTTTCCAAAATTCCAATATGCTGGGTTTGTAAATGCCTTCATGCTAGCTCGTTCAATATGTATCTTGGAATGTACATAGTATTATCTAAATTTTGCCTCATATATATATATATATATGATCCATCATTTCTTATCGAGAAATTAAATATGAATAACTGTACGTGGTTTAGTATCATCACATCATGATCATGTAGCATTTGCTTAATTAATTAGCTTAAATAGGGAAAAGAAATGGCATGCAAACGTATGTATCTTGATCATGTCCATGTATATTGGCATGTAGAGCCAGGAAATAGCATCAACGTTAAAAAAATTGTAGCTAATTCATCTTGTTCGTGACGAAGTTGGGTATCCTCGATCGGTACGTATTCATTAAAAAAAATTACTTTATATAGACAAGTACAGCAGAATTATTATTCAACAACTTCATACACACTTCCTATTCTCTACCCGGAGCTAGGTATATACAGCAGATCACACAAACTAACCATAGTCTACAAAAAAAAAAACACTAGCTAATATATTAGGACTCAAAAGACAGAGACCACCAGCCAGAAGACTCCACGCGCGAACCATCACGAATTTACTATAACCCCACCTGCCAAATCAAAAGTTGCCAAAGTTTATCTAACAAATAATGCAACGTACATGTACTAAGCAAAATGTGACTACACTACAGATTAGTAGCAGAAGATTACCATTAGGATGGATAACTTGACCGGTTATGTAAGAAGAGAAGGCATTGGAAGCAAGGAAGACATAGGCAGGCGCAACCTCACAGGGCTGCCCAGGTCGCTGCATTGGCACGTCAGAGCCAAATTTTGCAGTCTCCTCCTCATCGAAACATGCCGGAATCAATGGGGTCCATATTGGTCCAGGAGCTACACCGTTGACGCGGATGCCTTTGTTCACTAGCTCCAGCGCCAGTCCTCTAACGAATGACACAATGGCACCCTTTGTTGCTGTGTAGTCAAGCAGCTTCGGGTTTCCCTTGTAGGCCACAACCGACGTTGTGCAAATTATGTTGCTGCCTTCTTTCATGTGCTTCAAAGCATGCCTGAAAATATTCGCAATATATTTCACATCACAAATTCACATCATCATCAGGGCCGGCCTTGGGGCAAGACGGGCAAGACTGCCGTCTGTGGCCCCCAATCCAAGGGGCCCCAAATTTATATATATATATATATATATATATATATATATATATATATATATATATATGTATTATTTAGTACAAAAAAAAATTGCATTATGTTTTCAATCATACTTTTTGACTCCCTAGGACCCTAGCTTTCCTAATACTCTATAACTCTAATAGTCTAATAAGTTAAATAAGTTAAAGTCTGCAGACAGAGATAGTTTGAAGAGTTTTTGTGCTAATCTTACAAATTTAATGAAGTATGGCGAGGTTTCAGATCTTAATGAGGATGATTTTTATCAAGATTTACGAATGTTGCGTGATCTTTTACCAAAACAAACAAAAAGAGCTATTGACGTGTTGAATTATATAAAAGACATGGATGGCTGTTACCCAAATGCATGGATTGCTTACAGAATTTTGCTAACTATGTCAGTCACAGTTGCCTCTGCAGAAATGAGTTTTTCAAAGTTGAAGTTGATCAAATCTTACCTTCAATCAACTATGTCGCAAGAAATATTGAGTGGTTTGGCTATGATATATATCTATTGAAAATGATATGTTGGAAAACTTGATTATGCAAATTTAATTAACACATTTGCATCTAAAAATGCAAGACGAGTCTTATTTCAATGATACTTTGTAATACATTGGCTCAATTACATAATTGTTTGAGATATTGATTTTTTATTTTTTTTTAGAAGTCGAGCCCCGAAAATTTTCTTCGTCTTGAGCCCCCGAATTCTCAGGGCCGGCCCTGATCATCATCAACATCCTCCAAATTTTCGTTACTCTCAAACTAACCTTGCCATGAAAAAGTAAGCAAAGATATTGGTTCTGAACACCCTTTCGAGACGAGCCTCATCGATCTCTTCCACCGAGTAGCTCTTGTACTGCTCAGCCGCATTGTTGACCAAAACATCAATGCGGCCGTAAGCGTTTGCCACCTCCTCCACAACCCTCCTGCAATTCTCATCAAAACCGAGATCAGCTGCAACTGCAATCGGGTGCTTGGCATCAGAAGTTTTCACCTGTTTGATCATTTCGAGCGTGTCACGTGCATCCTTGTCCTCCTGACCCTTCACATATGTGAAGGCCACGGTTGCTCCCTCCTGAGCAAAGTAATGGCACACCGCTCGCCCTATCCCGGAGTCTCCACCTGTCACTAGCGCCACCTTCCCCTGCAAAACTCAAAATTTAGTACTATATATATGACCACTATTTCAGTCATTTTACGTATGAATTTCCAATAATCGTATATACTTGGAGCATATTGGAGGGTTTATAATCTGGGTTAGAGAACTGAGGAGTAGGGTTCATGGCATGCTCTTTTCCGGGTTGAGATTCTTGCTTTTGAGGTGGGAGTTTCTGTTTGCCATCGGAAGCCATTGTTGCAAAGACTCGTGGAGGACTCTTGTGTACGTGTTGATTTCAAGTGATGAACAAGGTGTGTTTTTGGTGGGGACAAAGAAAAGGCTGATAAGGATCGATCCTGTGGTTAAGGCTCTTGATGATGAGGAAACTAAGCGAGCAGATCGAGAGCATATATATAGGATGTGTACGTATTTTGGGGTGGTACAAAGTTTTGATCTAATCAATTACAAAGCTTAGGGAGCGGTATGAAGTTGACAAGTGGAGGAAGACGTACGTACGTGGCTGGGAGAAGTGTATTCGTGTCCTGACATTTGCATGCAGAGTACACATCTGTGGAAATGGACAGGTTTGTTGGCATGGCCTTATGCCTCAAAGTTTGCTTCTAAGTACAATACGTCATGATCAGTAACATAAGTAGAATGCATGGAATCCCAAATTTGCAAATACGGATAGAGTTTCTCGATCACCCTAGAAAAGTAGAAATGATTCACAGTAGTTGATTAGAGAGGTCTTAAACATTCTTGATTAAGGGGAAGTTTCAATTAAAAAAAAATCTTGATTAGTGTTAAACACCACTCTAAAGGCTTTTTGTAAAAGAGAATGAATGATGTATATCAAGTCAATATTTTTTCTAAAATATAAATTCTAACTTCTACGTAAAGAAATGAATTCAAACTCAAAATCTCTAATATACGAATGTCAAATCACCAATCTTAAACAAAATAAAAACATGATCAAGAAGTTTTCTAGGTTTTATAGTAGAGAAAACCTAACATATATCTCTATCGAAAAAATAGAAAACCTAACATATACATATATGATTGGTTAGAAATCTTGCACAGAATTTATTCTAATTTGAGGTCTTTTTGATAGTGTTCTGTTGTACGTAGGACTCTCCAAAAGTGTTAAGTTCAGAGAATCAACCTAATATTAAGTGTATGCCTCTTTTCATGTGCAACGTACTCTAATGTGCACATAGTTTTGTTTCTTCCCAACCAAGAAATCAAACTTGAAGATTCAAGATCTCAACATAAGAATTCTTGTACGTCAAATAAGGATCTCAGAACTTCAAGATCGACTTGTTTGATATAATTCGAGTACCAATTCCTTAAACTCATTCGATCTACTGGATGAAAGTTAGCTTCCGATCCACTGATTTCTTTAATACACAGCTCAATGAGTTTACATATTGTATTCAAAACCCTAATTAAGCAGTCTAAAACAGAACAGCGATTTACTAGGCTTTTACAGTAAAGAAAAATAAACACAGTAGTTGGCTGTGAACAAAGAAGGTCGTGGATGCTTTGGCCAAGAACAGCATCGAGAATGACTTTGGGATCATCACTTTTGATTCACCTCCTGCTCACGCCGTCGATGCCTACCTTGCTGATATTGATGAAGTTTCCAGACCTCGGAAAGTTGGAGCTGGCCATGCTGGCTAATCTTTTCTCCTTTTGTTTTTTTAGGCCTTTTTAGGCTTCCATGTAACCAAAAAAAAAAAAAGAAGGTCGTGGATCTTGGTGCATATGATTCATTTTGCATGTTGAACACGTGCAATGCCAAGTGGCCAAGCAAATGATACTTGTCAATTAGGCACCCTAGTAGCATTTTATAATTAACCAGCTCTCAAACACCTGGAAAGCGCCAATGACGTGCTTCAGATATGTGTCAAAATTTCAATCCATATCCATATCCATATCCAAACCCCAGAACCTCATAAAATAAGCTTCATGTTTGCTCGTCTTTAATCTCTTCATTTTTCAGAAATTCTGGTGCCTTCTTGAACCATATAGCATTAATTCTCTGCAACTTTCATTGCTGTAAGACTTTGTAGCATATATTGAAACCATGGCCTCCCTTATAAAACTTTGCTTCTTCTTCCTTGTGCTCGTTCAAGCCTCTCTTTTACTTTCAACCTTGGTGCGCAGTGATGATGGTATGTACGCAGTGCTCTATTACTTAGTGTTATAAATTTGTTTCTCCCTAATCCATTTTGTAGTTTTCCAAGTCTCTTAAGTAATAAGTTGTTGGTTGAAAATTCTGTTTGTTGTTACGTATTTATATTGTTATCAAGCCAGTGTATCGCATTATCATACATGTGAATACGCGTATTCTCGACTCGAAACGTATGACATGAATTCGAATCACAGTTTCTCTTTTTTTTTTTGGGTACGTTGTTGTACATGAGAATCTCATTGCATATATGAACATGCAACTTTGAAAAAAAAAAAATCGTCCGTATATATTCGGGCCTAATTATACTGCAGTTTCCTTGCATTGTGATACAGAGATATTCTTGAAAATGACATGCATGGATTGTATTGTTCCATATATATCATTCAAGGGAAGAAAAACCAGCATGCACTTAATTACAAAAAGCTTGTACTATATATTGTTAATGAAGCTGGACACCTAGCTATAGAGTTAAACTGATTTCTAGAGTAATTTTGATTTTGTTTCAAATGATTTTAAATTTGTAATGGCTAATTAATTAATGAATCCTTAAACTTAGTTGCTGTACTTATTTGGCCGCAGTTGATGAAAATGATATTGTCCAAGGCATCAACAGCTACAGACAATCACTAAACTTACCAGCCCTTGTCAAGCATGCTAAAGCCGATTGCCTAGCAGATGAAATTGCTGATGACATAGAGGACCAACCATGCACCAGCCCTACCAATGGTGCCAACATTGTGCCTACCATGCAGACTCGACTCCCCAATCTTCCCAGTCACTTGAGGAAGTGCAAAATAGATGTGAACAGCACAACCGACGGGGTTATCATGCCCGTTTGTGTGCCCAAAGCGGTCCCAACGCTTGTCCTAACCAATTATACTAGATCCCCGCGCTATGCAAAGTGGATGAATGATTCAAGGTTCACTGGGGTTGGGGTTGGTTCTGAGGATGATTGGACTGTGGTCGTTTTGGCCACAAGTACCTCAACTGGAGACTTTGCTAATGCTGCAAGCTTTTTGCTTTCGAGGGTTGGTTTTGTTCCTTACTTGGTCCCCTTGTTGTTAGGGTACGTTATCTCTTGTTTTGGGTAGCTAAAGTCGACTTCTAGGTGTCTGATTTCCCTCTTGAATATGTATGTTGTACCCTTTCGTAGCTTTTATTTTTGGTAGATGGTTTTAGTGTATTTGTAAGATGGGATTTGGATTAGATTGTATGTAATCCATGTCTACTATTATATATTCAATTTGATTTTGATATGTAATACGTGCAAATTCCGAGGCAGGGCACCAACTTCTCTCGAAAGGGTTCATTTTCAGTTGACTAAAAAGGTCTAATTATAACCAGGATCGAATTAAAGCCAAGTGAATTAACTCGGCAATCGGTTCTGATTAAGAAGTAAGAACTAATTAAATATCGTAGGGAAAAGGAGATGGAACCTGAACACGTACCTTAATTGACATCCAAGAAAACTCATACAAAAAGCAAAGAGTGCAGAACAATTTGCATTGTAATACTCAAAAAGGCTAGGGAACTATTAAACAATCAAGTTATCTATTTATTCCTTTTCCCTGGTGGAGTATATTTATGCACCTCATTGTCATAAAGCCTTAATTGGTACTGAGATATCATATGGCCTCCTCAAGACTGAGCTTGTTTCTCTTTGTGCTTGTTCATGCCTTGCTCTTTGTTTCCACTCCAGTATATTGTAATGGTATTGCGCGCTCCCTTTCTCTCATATATACTTATATATATAATCTGTTTAATTATTTGTTGCAAAGTGACCAAACGAGGGCGACATCTATAGTGGGAACACTGAGAATTTCTTGTTTATTGCATCCAACTCAAAGTCGATCAGCTGGCGATGAATGGCTAGAGACATGCATGCATGCTTTAATTATTATACATACTATGCTAACAACAAGTACCAATTAATTAAAGTTTCCATATGTACTGTATGTCTTTTCTGCAGATGATGAAGACGATCTTTTCCAAGGACTCAACAGTTTCAGGAAATCCCTAAACCTCTCAGACTTTAAAGTGAACGAAAACGCAAACTGTATAGCCATTGAAATCTCAAATGAGCTAGAGGACGAGCCATGCTCTAGTGCTGGTCGTTACCCCATTGTACCAGGAAATGGTCCTAAGTTGATCTCCGACTTCGAGAAGATCATTAGCAAGTGTGACATAGACAACGACACCACAACTGATGGGGTCATTTTGCCTGTGTGCGCGCCCAACTACTTGGATCTTGTGCTCAACAATTACAGTACTCATCACACCCAATTTGCTCGGTTTCTGAATGATTCCAAATATACAGGAGCTGGGGTTGGTTCTGAGAATGATTGGATGGTGGTTGTGTTGACCACCGACTCACAAAATGGAACCTTTGCTGGTGGTGCTGCTTCTTTAGTTGCAATTGGCATGGTTCACTACATCGTTGCTATGTTGTTGGGATTGTTCTTAGTTTTGCTCTGATCAAGTGTTTCATTTAATTTTTTTTTCTGATATATATATATATTGTGCTTAATTGGTATGAATGATGTGATTTTCCTCTTCAAATTTTATGCATAATAAGAATGTGGAACTCTTTCTTTGAATTGATCAGTTTGATGTAATCCAATCATGTTGGTGCATACGCGTACCCTATGTTTCATATTTAATAGACCATATTTGATGGCATGGCTTCATTGGCCTGGTGAAAGGGACTTTGAGATCATGAAGAACAAAAAACAAGGTCAAGCTTAGTTCTTAAACATCCTTAATTTTAATTTAACATGTTAATCTTATAGATCATTCAGATAGTTTGCATCCGAGATCTTGTTACTTTGACATGATAGTTTAAAATTTGGTTGAGTTATATTGCACTCAATCGTCAACTTTCCTCAATTGTAGTTTTTACGAGAACTTGTACCTTTAATAGTTTAATGGTAGAGAACATTCAAAATTCTCTTTTTCTTCTGATTGTTGAACAACAAAAAAAAGTCAATGTGCTAAACGCCAATGTTTTGTATGAAATGAATGCAACATGTGGCTCGTGAGAATGAGCACACGAGAAACTAACTGAACGCAAACTACAAATTTAAATTTTAATCTAAATTTCGGTTAAGGTATTCATACTTTCACCGTTATCAATTGACATACTTAATCCGATCAGACTCATCAGAAACCAATAAATTTTACGTAAAATTGATAAAAATCTAATAAACTAATCAATTATTAATGAACTTTCATCGTCACATTCTTCATCTTATTTTTCTCCAGTATGATCCACATCACATCATAATTTCTACCAAACAATCCTACTAACCTCCAGCACATTTTAGGTGTTACAAAACTATCTAGTTTATTTTTTCTTTTTTATGGGAACAAAACTATCTAGTTATAAATTCTTGAATATGAACAAAAATGAAGGTTAGCTAAGCTTAGCTGTGATTGGTCCCCCGAGCCACGTCAGACTCCCACGTGCGCAAAGGCCTTAACCTGCGCGCGCAGAACAGAGAAGAAGAAAGAACAAAGCCATAGAAGAAGATACAGAGAAACAGAGAGAGCTTCTTCCAAGCCCTCACGTCAGAGCAATGGCGGAGGACGAGGGCTTCGGAGACTTCAAGTTCATCACCGCCTTCGATCCCAATCCCAACTCCACCCAACAACGACAATCGGCCGTCTCCGATGACGATTGGGGCGACTTCGTAACCGACGCCACAAGTCAGATCAAAACGCACGTCGTGCTCTCTAACGGCTTCGCACACTCCCAACCGCCTCCTCCTGCCCAAGTACCCGCCGACCCGTTTGGGTTTTTCAACATTCCTAACGGCTCCGCAACGCCGCCGACCTCAACCGGGTCGGATCCAATCCGGGTCGAGACTAAGCCCGAGAGCGTAAGTAAGACTCAGTGGGAGAAGCCTCGGGGAGCTTTGCCGTTATCGTTATTTGGGGAAGAGGAGAAAGATGAGCAGCCCACGGTTAATCACGATGCGACCGAATTGACTAAGAGCGAGGGATTTGAGAAAAAGGGGTCGAATTTGAATGATTTGATTTCGAATTTTTATGTTCAGAATGGATCGAATCCGAATTCAGGTTCTGGTGGTCCTAATAGCGGGTTGAATTTGAGCTCAAATGGATTGGATTGGAAGCTTGATGCTTCGGTTCCGAGCAGAAATGGGAAATTGGATGGTATGAATTTGACTTCCAGTGGTTCTGATTTGAAATGTGAGGGCATGGATTCATATTCGAATTCAAGTGCATTGAAGTTGAATTTGGAAGAAGGAAATGGGGATTTTGATGACGACGATGATGGTTGGGAATTCAAAGCTGCGGAATCAGACCACCGGGTTAGCAATGAGAATTCTAAGGTAAAGGAGCTTCTGAATTTGCATCTACGTATTGCTGAACACTAATTGCAACATTGGGATCTTTGCCTTTGCTTTTGTTTATTCATTTTGTTTTATTACTGTTGTTGGCAGGAACAAGGAGTTGTGGAAGTAGCTGAGTTAAAAGTAGAATCAAATACACTCGTACACCACCGGGGAATCCAGGCGGGTATTGTTTATTGTTGCATGACTTGCTTATTGATTGTTTTGTGGGAAAAAAAATCTTGGAAAATCAGAACATTATTACTATTGTAATCACTCTCTGTTCAATATAGTGCAATTTAGAATTTGCCAACATGATTGGACTCAAATTGTCTTTTAACACTGGATTGAGCCATTAGACATTGAAATACATGTTCTTTTGTTCAACCATGTCTGACATTACCTAATTCAAAGTTTGATTTTAAAATGGCAGGAAAATACTAGAGGAACTGGATTTTCTGGGGGCTTTGGTATTGATGAGTTTAGTAATGTGTCTGTTTCATCTCATGGAACTTCTCATGGAAATGGTGAATGGGGTTTTTCATTTGATTTCAACCCAAGCCCTGTAGCTCAAGATAATCTTTTCTTGGAAACATACTCAAAAAGCAAGCAGAACAGTGCTCAGAATGTATCCAACTCTTCTCCAGTTGTTGAAAATGTGTGGGAATTCAAGGATGCATTTTCGGAAACTGGATCAGAGTATAAGCCGGTGAGCTAGTTTGATTTGGTTTGTAGTTTTGTTCAAGTTTACTTAAATGCTCATTTTTTAAGATTCGGGTCTGGTAATGCTCAAGTTTTGGTTGTAGGAAGAGGCAAAGGCTGCTACTCCTGCTGGTTTAGAATTGCACACAGTAGATGGTGCTCGTAATGATTTCTTTGCGGGGTCGGATTGGATTTCTCACCAGTCCTCCAAAAGTAACTTTGCATTTCCCTTCATCCCAAATTCTGGCACTAAAGATGGTGTAATTTCAGATTCCTATTCCAGTGGCAAGAAAGATGATACTGCAAAAGGATTGAGTTGTCCTCCAGATAATTACCATGTTGAGTCTGATGACAATTTTTGGGAATTTAAGGATGCGTTTTCAGAATCTGGATCTAAGCTCGAGGTAGATGATTTGGTTGATTTGATTTATATGCAGAAAGATTTAGTTCCATAAATTTTTTTGGAGGGATGTGAATGCTCATACTTCTATCTTGTTCTAGGGGGAGTCGGTGGTTGCCGGTAATTCTCCGACCAATATAGAACCATCAGCAATGTGTAGTGAAATTCAGGTGCTTACTCCAGATATTTATTTTTTTTACAAAATATTTTATGATTTTGAGATATTTACTTTTGTCTCTCATATCGTCTGACATCTGGAATTATATATGCTAAAACATTTAGAAATTTGAGAAAGATTTAACTCAGATGTATAGCCACCATTATGCTGGTATATTGCATGTCCTTTTTTATCCAAAGCATGTCCTTTATTCATTGTACACTGCAACTAAATGGCCCTCCTTTGTCTCAGGGGTTGGTGATTTTTACTAACCTCAAGGTCAGAGGTATGAGGTTGGTGTAGTTTACTACACATTGAAACGTTATAAACTGGAATTATTTCTTTTCGCATTGAGGAATCTTTACCGTCTATAAAGTTGCCTTGCTGTAGATCTGTTTTTCCATCATCAATTCTTAAACTCTCATTAGCAAACTGAGAATTGTGCATTTGGTTGCTGAGGCCAAGTTTGTAAGTGATTCTTGCTCAACAAGAAAATGCTCGTTAACATTTTGTAATTATTTTACATTTTATTTTACAGCACAATGAGGTAACATTGAATATTCATCGGCAAGCTTTACCCCTGTCCATATTTGGAGAAGAAGAACTAGAAACCGGTGATTCCTCAGTCCATAAAGATATTCCTACTCAGACAGCTGCTTCCCACCAGATAAATACTGCCAAAAGCCCTGCTTCCAATATATCCATCACTGATCTAATATCAAGCTTATACAGTCAAGTGGACCAACCAAATGAAACTGAAAATACTTTGCATCCTGCCACAACAGTGTTAGAATCTGATTTTGGTGGTGATGATGTTGATGATGATTCCTGGGAGTTTAAGGATGCTGTTTCAAAAGATCAGGACCCAACTTCTATTGCTAATCTTGAAGATTCACCTAAAAATTCTTGTCCTAAAATCGAGCTGGATGACTTTGTGGATTTATATTGCAAGTTGAAGGATGAATCATATTTTCTTGCACTCTACCATCTTGACCAGAAAAAGGTCAGTAGAATTGCTTTGACTTCTCCTCTATGCAGTTTATAACGGTACTAAATATTTGAAATGTGCATTTTGTTAGAAAGCTCCAAGTAGTGCTACTCTTTCTGGTGAGGATACAACAGAGGCCCTGGATGAGGAAATCCAGGTTTGTAGCTTTAAATTTCAATTTTAATTTTATTTCATTCTTTTGTTATCACTTGGGCTGTTTATGTCTTATTTCTATACTTATGAACTCAATTAACAGTGCACCACTGGGCATTAGCTATAGATCTTGTAACTCAGTTTTTCAATGAGTTTTGTTAGGTTTGTAATTTTATTACTTGTTGTAGCTTAATATAATGATCTCCATGGGAGAATCACATGGCGTCTTTCACTTTATGTCTTCGGGTGTTATATGTAACCTTGCTTTTGGAACATCTTGAGAATCATCATAGGATGAACTGTGACAATCAGGAACTGATGATAGTGGATTTCATATATTTGAGTCATGAATGATTTACTCGGTTCATATGTGCTGCAATTGTTTGAGATTTGAAAACACAAAACTCACATGCGCATTAGATGATATAACTTTACGATATGGTGATTGGTTTTTAAATGAATGGTTTTATTGGCTTTAAAACTTTGTATGGTACTTTTTATTAACTTGGAATTTTCTCTTATTGTAGAAACTATATAATGAACTACCTCAAGACAACATGATATCAGATAAGTTCCAGTCAGGGAATCCTTCACCGAGAAATGCATGCCTTAACGAACTTCTTAAAGTTCTACAGGAACTGAAGTTCCAAGTTCTTGAGTCAGAATATCAGTTGTCACAAAGATTGTCCTCGGTATGTATCTTTGCATTGACATGATGTAAAACCATGAACACTTTCATAGTTGTTAATAATCTTCACAAACAAAAACAGGCATAAGCAAATGCACGAAAATTCTTCAATGTCTATCAAGAAACCTATTGCAATGTTGAATTATTATTTTTTAATAATTGAGGGTTTATATTTGCCACTTTCAATTGGTTGACAACCTTTTGCATATATCTTACGAGGGCCTGGCTTGACACTGCTTGTATTTGGCTTTGAATAGGCAGAGAAGGATTTGAGATCAGCAATTGAACTTCTAAGACATGCAGCATCCATATTAAGGATTCTTAGACTGGGATCAACTGAGGAGCAATCTAGTTACATTTCTGCATGGACTCAAATGGTTTCCATTTGTGCTGAAGAGCTGAGACATAGCTCTTTAATTTGGACGCAATCATTAGAAAAGAATGTTCAGAAGCAAATTTTATCCGAACCTCAAGGTACTACTACATACAAAATTTTCTGTTGATGTCATCCCTAGTATATGTTACTTACTTACTTCTCAAATGTCATGGTTTACGACTTAATCCAAGTATTGTGGAAACACAGGCAAGCAGTATATCGTTGCTCTTGGAGAAATTTACAGGGTGGTTTTAGTTATTGGAGCCTCAACCAAACTATACAGCCCTTGGATTCTATTACATTCTTCAGATTCTTCTAGCTTGTTTTCTCTTCTAAATGAGTGTTCTGCTCTATGGTCAAGTTTGGGACTTGATGATACTCTAAGAAGTATTTCAGAAGTAAATGATTTGAAATATGATGGGACTGTTAATGCGTTACTGGATTCCTTGACGTCTATTCATCATCTTGACGCAGTTTCACTCCAAAACCATTTTTTGAGTGGACAACAAACTATTTGTTCACTGTCACTTTTAACTGCAGGAGCTGTGCCAGGTATGCAGAAATTATATTATGTTTTTCTATGGTCATTTAAATTTAGCCATTTGATTAATCTTTCTCTGTTGTTTTAGTACTTCATTGTACACATTTTGAAGTAACAATACTATCACTTCATTGATCTATAACATACAGCATTTTAAATTTCATTGTTGCATGTGGTTGAGGAATGCGATTTTGCCTGTCAAAATATAAAACTATTGAAATTTTCGTGAAATACTTCTTACGTCAGTCAGTTGGAATGTGTACTTTTTTTTTGAATATGTCATCAAAATTTAAATATTGAAACTACCAGTAGTTTCTGTATAATTTCGTTGGGTGATGAGGTAAGGTGAAATCCTTACTTGGTTGCTTCATCTAGTTAAGTCAGAATTTTTGGCTCAAAGAAGTTGGATGAGCTGTGATAATGTTAGAGGCGCATCTGCTCAAAAAGTATATGGCCATATGGACAAGTTATCCTTTTTACATGAATAAATCTTCACCATCTTTAATAGGCCTTTGAGTTCTTTGTAGTTTCTATTTTTTAGTCTTCTAACCAGTTTGTTTGTTTGAATGTTGTAGGTATTAAAATGGTAGTGTGGAACGAGGAACACTACTTATTGACACTCGCGAACTTGTGGATAAATTTAATTGGTAGTGATCCCCATCGATTGCCGCACTTAAGTTTTAGCTGAGGGGAAAATACATGTTGAAGGAAGTCATGATTAATGAGGACTTTGAGATTCTCTTTGGCTGAGTTTCCCCTTGAATCCTTTGTTCCCTCCGGAACAGGGATTTTGAGAACTGACAATTGTTTTTTCTGGACTGAAATGATCACGACCAAAACTGTAGTGACTTCTGAAGGGGATAAAAAATCTCAATTTGGCTTTTAGAAGATCCACAAGACAGCCAGCTGGTCGGTTTGATCCTACTGAGTTCGGATCCAATTCTTGTATTTAGGGTTGCCATTCATTTATTTTGGGAGCTGTTGTATAATAGCCATTTGATATAGAAGTGTTTGTATTGTGTCATTGTGTGTGTAGTTGTGTATGTCTGATACTGGGTGAATAAGATAGCACCATGTAACCCAGTAATAGAATTTTGAAACGAGGAAGAATTTCCTCCAGTTTGTATTTTGTATTGCGAATTCACACTATAAAGGAGGCCGAAAGTACTTGTTTTTTGGATACTATTCAAAGCATACTCGTTTCAAATAGAACTTCTGCGTTATGGTACTGGTACCTTTTGAGCATTTTCAGAGTCTGATGAGCAGACCCAAAAGAACTTCTGCGTTATGGTACAGTACACAACTGATTGTACTGTGCTTTTGAGCATTTTCAGAGTCTGATGAGCAGACCCAAAAGAGCCTGAAACAGAGGCCCAATAGCTCAAAATAAAAAGGAATAGGAAACGACCTAGATAACTCATTTTCACTTTTCACCCTAGTATAAAAAAGGAGATACAAGAAGAGTAGAAAATGGGATGTAAAACAACGGCGCAAATGATGGATGGTGGTACTGGTAACTTCTAGGGCATTTTATGCTTGGCCAAGGTATGTCTCTTCTTTCTCTGTTCTTCAATTTCCTAATTCCTAATGCATATGCATAATTGCATATACAAAATTACAAACCCTCTGTTGTTTATATACATGTATTTATAGGCTTCCATCTTCTATCTTTTGAAGGAACTAGGGTTTTAACTCTTCAAATCAGGAATCAGGGAACGGACATTGGGACACCATACTTCTTGTTTTTGTAGAAATTGAACTAGAAAATGTCAGTTGTAGTTGGTAATAAAAGACTCAAGAGAGAAATCCCACCATCACCATGGTCTGATCTTCACCTTGACATATTGGTTTGCATCATGGGACGCCTTTGTTTTGTGGACCAGATTCAATTTCGTGCTGTTTGCAAGAATTGGAGACTAGTTTCTGGTGTAAGGCCTATAGATAAACTCCCATGGGTTCTCACATTGAATTTCAATTGCAAGCATGATTATTATCCCATAACCCTCTATGATCCATCTAGCCGCGTTACATATGAGCTTGGTCATGAAATCGACCGGTCAAGTATGCCGGGGTTTGGTAGACTACAAGTCTGTGGTGCAGGAAAGAACGGTTGGTTGCTTGTAGCAGAGATTTCACCAAACATTGTCTGTTATGACTCCAATTTTTACCTCTACAATCCTTTCGGCGATATGGCATCATTTGTTTTACCTCGTTTGACTGGGAGTAGGATTAGAGCCGCATTCGGTGGTACCTCTGATCCAACATCCCAAGATTGTTTGTTTTTTGCAGTGCACGATGTTGGGGAGGATCAAGAGGGAATGAGGATTAGCACTTGCCGCTATGGTGATAGAGAGTGGACTAGCCATTTTACTGATGAACGTGCTAGGGAACTAGTAATTGGTGTGTTCTATGTCAAGGGCATCTTTTACTGTGTTTTCAAAAGTGGAATTCTAGGTTCCTTTAATCCTGATACCAAAACTTGGAGCTTGCTAATTACTTCAGAAAATGTGAACTTGGTGGAGTTACGAAACCTAGCGGCTTTTGAAGCTCGTGTTGTTGAGTCTGATGGAGAGGTGTTGCTAGTATACTCGAAGCGGGACTATAAGCCGTGGCACATTTTCAGGCTAGATTGGTTGCAAATGACATGGGTGAAGGTAGTTAGCTTGGGTAAAAGAGTGTTATTCCTTGGTGACATCTCATTTTTGTATTCTGCAAACGGTGAAATAAAGGATTTAGCTGATCGTATCTATTATCAGGGGTTTAGGAGATCTTACTTCTATCCAATCAAGGCCGGTGTTGGTAAGCTCCGTAGCAATATATTGCTACGCCATTCCTGCAAGCATTACGAGCGACGCAGCGATCATATGCTCAGAGTTTGGGTTGAACCGCCAACACTGTAAAGATATGTGGTAATAGCATACATTAGCAAGTAGTAGTAATACTAGAATGAACTCTTTCCTTTGAATTCTATGTTAAGATTAATTTGGTGTAACGAATCCCTTTTGTTTTTAATTGGCTGCTTGTTTATTTTGATTATAATCTTATATTTTGAGGAGAAGCCATTCATCTTTTGAGGTTCATACAAATCATATATGCATATGGTAGTTGTGGGACTTGTGGCAACTATTTCCAGTTTGATTTGGTAACTTGGGACTTGCTCATTGTTTTGTAAGCTATGAAGAACTAACCAACCTAGCTAGCACCAATTCTTGATACTTCTGTTTAAATAATAGTTCCTTTTTATTTTCATTCGATCTAAATCGATTATCTGATCTGCTTTTGCAAGAACAGAAGTGGAAGAAAATTCTCAAGGAAACCAGAAAACATTGTCGATATGTATCCTCTACTGTTTCATTTAACTGTTTCTCTTTCATCTTCTTCTCACTAACCACATGTACTAATCCAAACATGGGAGCCTTTTAGATAAAACCAAGTTTCCCAAGTATACCTAGCATGTTTTTATTTTTGATTTCTATTTAGAAAACGTTTTCCAAAAACATTCTACTTTTCCATTACTCTACACCTCCATATCTCCATAACCAATCTCACCTCAGCCACTTATGCCGCCATTCCACGACTGCCACCACCCACCTCCGTCGCCACTCACCACCTACTTCTCATGGAAATTTTATTTTCGGTAGCCACACAATTATTTAGGGGGGTGTATTGTATTTGGATTTCTATGATGATTTAAAGATTGTTGTGGAATTCAGAAGTCTAGGGGTATTCAATTAGGATTGTTAAAAAATCTCTGAAAGTCTGGGTGTATTGTATTGTATTTATTTATGAGAACTTTCAACACATTAAGGGGGGTGTATTGTATTTAGATTTATGAGAACTTTTTTTAAGTGATGGATTTAAAAGGAATCTGTGGATTTACAAACTCTATGGAATTATAATCGTCAGATTTAACAAATCTTTAAAATTCTATAGATTTTAAAAGATAAACTTGTATAGACTTGTAAGAACTCTCGTAGAATTAGATAAACTTTTTATACTCATCATTTTATCAATGAAAATACATGGTAAAAGCCCAATAAATAAATAAATTGCTTAACATGAAAACTTTATAACTTCATAGTTTCATATATACCAAAATAGGAAAAAAAAAATCTCATCAAGAACAGATCATGGAGTAGAGGAAAGAAGCCGCTCATATTCATGAGAAATCAATTACTTGCGATAATTACCACCAGACTTATTTTTTCCCTCTATTTCATTTCATACTTTCAGTTTCTAGATTTATAAGTACATTAGGTTGTAGAAATTGAAACATTAGATTTTTTCTTTGTACTTTAAAGAGAACTTTAGTTTTTTTTCATTCGTTTCGTTTGGTAATAGAAAAATATTAGAGAAAAATAAATTTAAGAAAAATGTGAGTTTGAAAAAAAAAAAAAAAACATATCTTGCGACATTTTTATTTGTTGCTTGTTATAAAAGTTTATGGGTAACGTCTATTTCTTGTGTTGTATGTGACTACCTCCTTGAATAATATGGGTGTGTGTGTGTGTGAAAGCGAGAAATGACGAAAGATAAATGAAGAACAAGATGAGAGAGAGAGAGAGAGAGAGAGAGAGAGAGAGATCATAGAAGAACAAGATGAAATAGAAAAATGAAATCCATGGAAATCTCTAAGCTGAAGGTTGGATTGTTAAAAGCTTTTTGTCTTTACAATTAACACTAAACAATCCACACAATTCCATCATTTAATGAATCTTTATAAGGGAAATTACCAATCAGGTTAGTTTAGCTACAAATCTTCCCATTAGATTTGGGTCAAATTATTTTTACTAATAAGGTTTAAAAATTGCCCAAGAGGTCAGAATAATTCCCAATAAGGTAGGTATGTAATTGCCCAAACAAAATTCGTTGACAATTTTGCCCCTGTGCATTATAGATCTGGAATTCACGAGAGAGAGAGGGTCTTCGAGTTTTTGAAGCTGCACAGGGTCTTCGAGTTTTTGAATCTGCAGAATCTGCTTCTGGACAATGACAAGGGGATTCTCAAGATCGCCGATCTCGAACTCGGCCGCGCCTTCATTGTGCCTCTCAAGAGCTACACGTACAAGATCGCAATTCTCTGGTATAGATCCCCTGAGGTTTTGCTCGGTTCCAGTCACTACTCCACCGGCGTCGATATGTGGTCCGTCGAATACATCTTTGGTTAGTACTCTCACACTCATACTCTCTTTGATTTTGTATGGATTTAATTTCATGCGTTTTCAATTATGTAGTTTAATTGATCGCATTAGTATTAGATTTATGAATGTGCAGCTGAAATGGTAAAGAGGCAGACTCTCTTGCTCTCTTTGATTAATATTGTATGAATTCAACTTAATGCCTTCGCAAGTAGTTGGTTTAGTTAACTGTATTGGTATTTGATCGATTGATGAATTTGCAGCTGAAATGATAAGGAGGCCGGCGATGTTCGATTCCCTGGTGATTCTGAGTTCCAACGGTTGCTACACATCTTCAGGTGTTTGTTTTATGTCCTCACTTGATTTGGAATTTTGATTTTTCGTTTTTCTGGTAATTGGAATAGAGAACAAGCAATAATATTTACTTGAAACTGTTACTATAGTTTTGGCTGTTAGGAACACCAACTGAGAAGTGAGAAGCAGTGGGAAATGAGAAGTGCATATTGTATGGCTGTCAAGTTTTAGAGTTAGGGTTTTAATCTTTTTGCCTCTTGCTTACTTGATTTTGTGTTTTATATTGATGAACACTTGCCTGAAAGGGTTTCTGGAAGCCACAAGATGTGTTTTCAACTTTTGAGTTTACTTAAAGTTGAACCTAAATGGTGAATTATTTGATTATGTAGTTGATGAGGATGCACATTTGGCTCTTACTCACCAAATGTACAAGGCCAGCAACGATATTATCAGGTGCAGTTTTAATTCATTGTACTGTTAATAATATGTATATGTTCTTTGTTTCACTTTAGTTTGCATGACTTTGATATTTGTGTTGCCAAAGTATTCTTCTCTGTAATTTAGGTCTTGAATTGTAAGAAATTATAATTCGGTATTCTTTTGATCAACTTTGTAGCCAACAGTTCTATTGAATGATAAGACAAATTTTGTGGACTTGTTCTCCTGATGCCTTTTGTTTGCTTTACATTGAAAGGAGTTTTTTTAACGAAAAATCTGGATGAACTGCCATCACTGATTATGCAAGACAAATACTTTTCCTAAAGATACAGATTCTAAAAGACCTTAAACTTTGTTGAAGCAGACGGCTCTGTAGTTATGGTGCTATGGCTCACATGATAATACATACCAATTACAGGACTTCCTTGCGTGCCCCATTTTGCATTCGAAATTAAAGAAAACAACAACTCTTTAACAACAATTTTCCTACTTAATTTGATCTACCAATTCTTAGCATTATTGAAAAACTACAATACATATAAAGTTTTCTCCACTTTAGTCTCTGCTCTTGCTAGCTTTCTCGTAAGAAGACAGATTTTCAACACTTTATTTTTCCTTCATATGTCGTTTGTATATAATTTGTATCTTTTTCTACAACATTACAAGGATCATCTCGTCATCAACTTCGATCACCTATCCAATTTAAAGTTCATTCTTTTTCAGTGGATAATTAAAGATATAATGCCAGTACATATTTTGATATTCTCTGCTATTGCCTTGCACATTTAATTGCTTTAATGTGTGTCCTTAGCACTTTGGACTTCATGTCCATTGTGTGGATGCATGTCCTTGGTAATTAGCATGCTGCGAATTTCATATTTCTAATATATTGTTCTGCATTTTTTTTGTCTTTTGTTTATTTATTCATCTTTTAATTGGGTTTGCTGCTCATATTGTTAGGAAATTATTTGCTCTTTACTATTATTTTTTAAATAAAAGAAGCTAACCTTGTTGAATGTCTCTTATTTAAATAAAAAATGTTAATCTTTTCTTGATGCTTATAGTTCAATGGATTATGAGTTTATTGTCTGAAAGCATTATGCTTATTGTCAATAGTTTCACCAAATTTTCAGATTTCCTCTACTTTTCTATGTTTTATTGTCTGACAGTAATTTTTCATTTCATATAGTTATAACTTTCATTTGTATCTTAATATGATCCAATCAATTTGTACTTTTATACGTGGTGCAGCGGTACGCTGCCATTTGCGGTGCAGCGGCACGCTGCCTTAATTAGAAGTCATTTTTTTTGTGTTTTTATTGTTACTTAATAAATTGCTTTATTTTCTTACAATAAGTGGTATACTCTCACTCAATAAACGTTCATTAGCACTCAATAAATCAGTTATTGTCTGACAAAACGAGTTTATTGTCTGGCAATAACGAGTTTATTGTCTGGCAATAACGAGTTTATTGTCTGACAATAACGAGTTTATTGTCTGACTATAAATTTCATCATCAGTTTGTGGTTTCCTTTCTTTTGTTGTTTTTGGATTTGATATTGAATTTTTGTTGTTTTTCAGGAGTTTTTTTTTTCCTCCTCTTGTTATTGTGGATTCAAAGATAGAAGACAGTTGGGAGTTTTTCTTTACGCACTTGAAGAGTATATTGGTTGGGTAGGGAATGACTATTACTCTTGTTTCTGATCGCCGATGAAATGTGGGCGATGTGGTGAAGTTTGTAACCATAACAAGATGTGTAATATTGTAATTTGATTTAGAGCTTTTAAATGTTCAGATTATGTATATAACTGTTTTGAAGTTGTTACATAAGCTAATTGGTGATAGGAAGTTGAGTGAAAATTTGATTTTATTTGTCTGACAATAAACTTTTACTGAGTGACAATAAATTTAAATTTTGAGTGAAGTTTATATAGAAATTGAGTTCTTATGTTTTGATTGCTTGTAGAAATTGATTCCTGATGATTACTTTTCCATTCTTGAGAATATATCTCTTTTTATTGCTTGTTATTGTCGAAAAATAACAAATTTATTGTCACTCAATAAACCAGTTATTATCCGACAATAATCTTTTAGTGAGCTTGTGATAGTATTGAGCTGACAATAACAAGTTTATTGTCACTCAATAAACCAATTATTGTCTGATAGTAATCTTTTAGTAAGTGAGTATTAAGCTAACAATAATATTTTAGTGTGTGACAGTAATTTTTATTGAGTGACAATAATTTGAAAATGTGAATGAAGTTTATAAGGAAATTGAGTTCTTATGTTTTTTTTTCTTCAAAGAGTCGTTATGTTTTTATTACTTGTAGAAATTGATTCCTGAAATTACTTTTTCATTCTTGAGAATATAAACTAAATTAGTGAACTAGTTTATTGTCGAACAATAACTAGTTTATTGTCGAACAATAACAAATTTATTGTTAGACAATAAACTTGATCACAACCTTTCCATTACTTTGAAAGTTCAAACCCAACTTCTCTCAAAGACAAGCTGCATGTAATAGCTCATTTTACTCAATCACCTATACTCGTGCATATGCAAAGATCGTTCTCTCTATCTATGGAAAAAAAAAAAAAAAATCACCTAACTATAATTCATTTTTTGAATTATTGAATGAACTGAATAAATTTATTGTCTACAAAGTCAGGTCCTCGGACATGGCTGATGCGGCTGACAAGCTCGAACAACTTGAGATGGTCATGGGTTCAGCTCAAGATGTTGAGATTTCACAGCTTTCCGATACAGTTCATTACAACCCATTGGATCTCTCCAGCTGGGTGCAGAGCATAATCTCTGAACTCAACAATAATTCACCCAACTCCTCAACCATTAATTTCTCCAACAAACATATTGAGACCCAATCCCGAGTTTATATTTTACAATGACCACTCCGAATACGATCTCGGAGCCATTCCTGGAGTTGCAGCTAACCCACAAACCCAATTGCAATCCGAGAGTGAAACTACAAGCAAATGATTGAGAACCTCATCGGCACCAACTACATCTTCTTCTTCGTCGATTGAGACTCGGCCAGTTGGTTTGGTTGATGTAGAGGATTCAAGGGTGAGATTGGTGCACGCACTCATGGCGTGTGCTGAGGCTGTTCAGCAAGACAACATGAAGGTCGCCGACACGCTTGTTAAGCAAGTAGGCGCACTCGCCATCTCTCAATCAGCCATGTCCGAGGACCTGACTTGGTTGTGGCCGTGGCTGGATGCATAAGCAGACGTGGCTGTGACGGTGCCGAATATGGCCGTGGCTGAGGCTGGATGCAGAAGCAGACGTCGTCGTGGCGGTGCCGAATATGAATCCGATGACCATCGACTTCGACAGACAAGGTTGTGCGGCCGTGAGAGAGAGAGAGATTGGGGAAGATCGGAAGAGAGAGAGGTGAACGATGAGAAAGAGAGAGACTAAGAGATCATTGACGAACGGTGGAAGAGAGCAGAGAGAGAGATCGGTGATGAGAGAGAGAGAGAGAGAGATCGGTGATGAGAGAGAGAGAGATCGGTTTTGAAATGCTAGTGGCATTTCGTAATTTTAGAAAACTTTTTGTATAAAAATGTCAAATTGCCCTCCTGTTTTCATTAAATAATTTTATTGGGCAAATTTATATTTTGTCTGATTTATTGGGCAATTCTATAGAGTATATGACCTTAATGGTCATCAACCCATCTTTATAATTCATTGATTTTTCGAATACACCTAAACTTTTACAGACTCATTAAAAGTCATTAAAAATCTAAATTGAATACACCCAGACTTTCAGAGATTTTTTAACAATCCTAATTGAATACCCCTAGACTTCTGAATTACACAACAATCTTTAAATCATCATAGAAATCCAAATACAATACACCCCCCTAAATCAAAGCCGGTGAGCTGTAGCGTATTAATTATTAATAAAACTAACATTGTGGGGATGAGGTGGAACAGTAAAAATTGTCATTTCCCTTAAAAAAAAAAATTTAAATTGTTGAAAGAAACCTAATTTGTGTGTGCCTTATCAATCTAGGAACAATCAATTCTAGTTTGGAATAAGGAAAGTAAATCCTTCTAGAATATGAATTGTATTTAGAATAAGATTCCTTTTGGAATAAGGAAAGTAAATCCTTCATCAATAATACACATTCTATTCTAAAACAATTTTATTCTTCTTTATTTTCTATCATTCTTTAGTTAAAAACGGGTGAGTGCAAATCGGGTCAAGTAGAATAATGGGCATGGAGCAAATCTAGGCACGGCCCGAAACCCTTGGCCCAAGTTTTCCTTTCTGCTCATCTTTTAACAATATATAGGGTTTAGGAGTGGCAGCACCAAGTCTGCTTGCTTTTAATTGTTCTCTGCGTTTTTCTTCTGCAAAGTCTTCAACTTTTCATAGTCACTCACACAGCTCTCGGACTCACAGAGACGAAAGATCAAAATGTTGGACATCAATCTGTTCAGGGAGGAGAAGGGCAACAACCCCCAAATCATTCGCGAATCTCAAAAGCGTCGTTTCAAAAGCGTCGAGATCGTCGACGAGGTCATCCAGCTTGACAAGGAATGGCGTCAACGTAATCTCTCGCTCCCTAGTTCTCTGTAAAATTCGTTTGCTTTCGTTGACGCTGAAATTTTGTGAGCGAATTAGTATTGAAGTTTACTTGTTCTGGTGAAAAATGATGTCGATTCTAGGTCAATTCGAGCTCGAGAATCTCCGGAAAGAGTTCAACAAGATCAACAAGAAAGTTGCTCAGCTCAGGATTGTCAGTATTTTCATCTCTTTCTTGAATTTTTCTTTGGAAGTTTCTTTCTTTTTTTAAATTTTTTTGTTCTGCATCAGATTTTTGGGTTCTGAAAGCGTCTCTTTGGCCAATAATGGATTAGGAAAAATTTCAGTGGATCCGGACTTTGACTGTGTATAGGACCAATCATTAGATGATTATAGTTATCTGGACACCCTTAAAACGTTTCAGTTCAGTATCTACGATTTATTTGCCTTGATTTCCTGTTGATGGTGAAAATTTGAAAACTTTGACAAAGGGTTCATGAATTACTGATTTTAATAGAGGAGAAATTTGGTTTTGCAATGGATGAGAAGTTGCTTCATGAGAGGGTTGCATGGAATTGCAGTTGTGGTTTGGATTCCTAGTTGATTGTTTGTGTTAATGTGTGCAATTGTAGGCATGTGAATGCAATGCAGACGGATTTGCATACACAATATGACAATGTGTGTAGAAACAGCTCTAATAAATCATCAAAATATGTTCTTAAGTGCCAGTAAAGGATGTTCAACTCATTTCTTTTTATTAAGTGTGTAGGTTTATATGTTCAAAGCTTGATTTTGTTATTAATGAACTGAATGTCAAAAAAATTTGGTATAATAGTCGGGTGAGAATGCAACTGAGCTGATTAGAGACACAGAGGAAAATAAGAGGTTGGCCGCAGAGAAAGAAGTTGAAGTTCGAGAAGCTTTAAACCTGTTGAATTCAAAATTGGAAGTCATTGGAAATCTTGTGCATGATACTGTTCCTATCCATGATGATGAGGTAATGACCTGGCACATTTCTTGTGCTCTTACTATGCCTCTTTATAAAGCTTATTTTGATTTAGATGTTTCGATCCGTTGTAGGCCAATAATGCTGTGGTTAGATCATGGGGTGAGAAACGGATGGAGCCAAAACTCAAAAATCATGTCGAGCTTGTTGAGCTTCTCGGTATTGCTGACTTGAAAAAAGGTAATTGTTTTTTATCCAGGTCTATGCAATTCAAACAATCTTGAAAAAAAAAAATATATATATATATATATATGATTCAACTTAATGTGGTGCGGCTTGAATCTTTTATAAACCTGCCTGATATCAAAGTACCCTGTTTCTAACTCAATCTCCTTAAATATAGGTGCTGATGTGGCAGGAGGTAGAGGTTTTTACTTGAAAGGTGCTGGTGTTCGCCTCAATCAAGCTCTTATAAATTTTGGTCTTGATTTCCTTGAGAAAAGGAGATATACAGCATTGCAGACTCCATTTTTTATGAAAAAAGATATCATGGCAAAGTGTGCTCAATTAGCACAATTCGATGAGGAGCTTTATAAGGTAAGGTGGTAACTGTTGCCTATAATTTGTGTCTTATGGGATCATGTAGGTTTCCTTAATTTATGTTATTGCGTCCTGTTTTTTCTTGCTCTTCTTTCTTTCAGAACCTGGTCTTTTGCTGAATTTGTGAAGTTCAGTTTTTCAATTTATAATTAGGCTGCATTTGTTTTTAAGTTTAACTGGTCCCAGGGATGGAATTTATTGGTGTCGTGGATATTTTTCATTCAAAACTTCAAATGAATCCAGGACTCGAATCATGTTTTCTAAATTCTGTCTGCCTAAATACCTAATGTGAGCATTACTGATTTAGTTGGTGTTTAACAGGTAACTGGAGAGGGTGATGACAAATATCTGATAGCTACAGCTGAACAACCACTTTGTGCATATCATGTGGATGATTGGATTCATCCCTCACAGCTACCCATAAGGTTTTAACATCTCATTCGAAGTTCTAGCCATAAAGAATGGTTCTTTATCTTTCGTCATTAATTATTATGTTTTGTTTTTCTCAGATACGCTGGATATTCATCTTGTTTCCGCAAGGAAGCTGGTTCACATGGTCGAGATACCTTGGGAATATTTAGAGTTCATCAGTTTGAGAAAGTTGAGCAGTTTTGTTTGACAAGCCCAAATGGTCAGGACTCTTGGGAAATGCACGAGGAAATGATCAAGAACTCTGAGGACTTTTATCAAATGGTACCATATTTTCTCCCAAAGAATCTTCTAGTTTGTTTTGCATATTTTTGAAAATTTCATTAGAGTCCAGAGAGTTATTATTAGTACATTGACCTGATTCCCAATATTTAAAATGCATGTGTTCAGTTGTAGGTATAATACTACAAGTTTAGAGGTTGATCACTATCCCCACTTCTTGTGAAAGGAATTGAATGCTATTGATGTATCCAATTAATGTGGATGAACATGTCGAGTTTAGTACTGTCATAGTGTAAACATGATCATTGTAAATTTTCTCATTTGCAGCTCAACCTCCCTTATCATGTTGTGTCCATCGTTTCTGGTGCTTTGAATGATGCCGCAGCAAAGAAGTATGACCTGGAAGGATGGTTTCCTGCATCTCAGACATACAGAGAGCTTGTCTCATGTTCAAACTGTACAGACTACCAGTCAAGAAAATTAGAAATTCGATTTGGGCAGAAAAAGGTAGTTCCTGAGAAAACTCACATTCTATTATGTATTGATCAATGTCCTGATAAGAAGGATCATGTGTGCAATCAAACTTTAGTTGGGTAAGAGTAATTAGGACCTCTTTCATTAGGTCATATATCAATTGTAGTCTATACATACAAACTGAAACTGCACAGAAAATCACACTAAACTGCTCTTTTCTGTGTCATAAACATGAAATCTCTGGTTAACAAGTAAAGGTAGACCTCCTTTGGACATCTTGAGTGATCCAAAATGTAGATTTTGTTAAATTGTGAAACTGTGTCTCAGGGTGTCTACACTTATTAGTTGGATATAGAATAGAGGTGAGGTCTCCTGTGAAAACAAATGGGTAGTTGTGCCTTGTTAGGAAGAGTTATTTGTGGCAAATGTTAGAGAAATCCTGTATTGTGTGTTGATTCCTGTTGTGACTTTTTGTTGTTGCAGAGCAATGAACAGACGAAGCAATACGTTCACTTGTTGAACTCTACTCTTACAGCAACTGAAAGAACCATTTGCTGCATTCTTGAGAACTATCAGAAGGAAGATGGTGTTGAAGTACCAGAAGTTTTACGAAATTTCATGGGCGGAGTGGCCTTCCTACCTTTCAAGAACAAAGCAGCCCCTGAAGTCAAAGGGAAGAAATCAAAGGCCTAAATTCATCATTTTCTAGATTAACAGGGAGATTAGTTCATGATATCACATACGCCAAGTATTTCTTATGAATTCTTTGAGAAATTGTGAAAACCCAGATTCAATATCTTGTTGTAATGAACTTAAAATTTTGCTTCTTGTTTAGTCTTGGCTTGTGTTATATTCATCACTTACACTGCTGATTTGCACAACTTAAAACCTTAGTCGTTTACATGGAAAGTACTTTGGAATCTATTTGTTTGCCCTGTGTCCCTGGAAATGTTAGATATATAACCATTTCCACATGGATTAGTTTCAGAGTGAAATTCTATGGTAATTGTTATTCATTCTTCAATCGCATCGTGCCCTTTTGAAGTAGTCTGTTTTTGCTTCTGCAGGGCTAGCAAACCTGTTCAACTCAAAAAAGCTGGTCCTCAATTCACATCAACCATGACTCTGTTTCAAAAGCCATTCTTCAACTTGGTCCGGGGACTCGGGTTACAAAAACTGAGCTTGTTATTGAAATGAGAAGAAGTCGATTCTTTTTCCGAGTCACTTTTCAAATGCACGAGAATGAACTTTGATTCATTGACGATTTAAATTCTAAAGCTATATGATTAAATCTTGAAAAATACTGTATCTGCAACAATTTTTCCTTCTTTTGTCAAAGTCAAAAGAATGATTGACTTTGAAGCAAAGCTCATTCTATTCAAAGTGTTGCATCAATTCAATTATTCAAGATTATCTTTTTCGCCCACGATTACATGTGGATTTTCATCTCCTAGCTGTTATGATCTTCTATACCTGCTAGTTTGTATGGTTGCTTCTACAATTTTTGCTTGTATTGAATATCAAAACCACCGACCTTGTGCCCAAGTAATAGTACAGCAAGACAATGCCGCCTTCAATTAGGGTTGTTTATTCCAATGGAAAAAGGGTGTTTCAATTATTCACTCAGCATTAGAAAAAGAAGATAATTAGAAAAGGCATTGTGGGTATTCAACCATGAAGTAAAAAATATTTATCCTGATATTTTACTGATAACAGAGTGCCATTGGGTTGGATAGGTGAAAGGAATACCCTGAACAACCAAATTTACCATTATTATCATTAAAGAGTAGTCTCCATCAAAAGGTTCCTTGAGCAATTTCATATAGGAAAGGCTTGAAGATACTGCAAATATAACAAAGGGAAGTAATAAAAAGTGAATAACTATGCTGAATTTGATGATATATAACTCACATTACCCCAAAGACATATTTCTTACAAACCTATAATCTAAGGTTCTCAAAATACAAAAGATCGATGTCTGAACTTTCTTGATTTTCTGACAATAAAACTTCCAAAACTAGAATAAAAACAAATTCTTTTCTATAATCCAATCTTTCATGCTATATAGGTAGTATATGTACAACTTCTCTGTTGATTTTGAACCTACCTATTGTGCAATGGGTCAGGAGAAGAAGGCACTTCTCTGTTGCTTGTGGCGAAAAATCCTCCATCCCCAGTTGAGTTGGAGCTGTTCATCTGAACTTGAGGCTTCTCTAGATTTTGTTCCACCTTATCATAATTTTCACTTAACCATCTAGCTCCTGAAACTTCGTAGTGTAAGCCTGAGATGCCCAAGAAAATCAATAGAAGACCTATAAACTGGCTCCTTGAGATGAACATGAGCATGGCTTCTTCAAATCCAAAAGTATTGCTTTTTGTCTCTGCTTATCTTCTCTTTAAGCAAGCATGGAGAATATAAAAATCAAACTTTTGGGCTTCTTTTGTTGAGAGAGAGAGAGAGAGAGAGAGAGAGAGAGAGAGAGATTAAGCATGTTGAGGAAGTTGGCAGGTTTTTAAAGGGAGGAGAGGAATTAGTTATTTGTTTGTGTGTGAATATGTGTGCATAGGTGAAGGTGGAAATAATTGGTCAGATTCCTCAGCATAAATTATGATAGGAGTGAGACTTTAACTAATGACTTTGGTGCTGTGTTGACTGCTTGTGTCTCACACCATCTCAAGCAATGAACCCATTGTTTAAGAATTTGCTTAAAATCTCTTAATTACACAGTAATGACGTTGAACATGACATGCTATCTAGCTTCTTCAAACTTAAAGTTGGCTTGGTTATACTTTTCACCATCGAGTTTCATATTGTTCAAAAATTGTCAATCTCATCTCTAAAGTAACGGAAAATAAAATTTTATCTATAGTGTTTTGGCGGAATTGATTGTATAAAATCAAACGGTCATTCGTATGTCATAATTTTTTCATTTAAGTATGAAAGTGAAAATTGTGAATTGACATAAATTACATTTTGTTTAAGGGAATATGAAATACAATCACAAAGCAGAAAGTAAAGAACAGAGCAAATAGCACATGAATAGATCATCTCTTTATTAATGAATAGGTGCCTCTATATATAGAGAAACACAAAGGTACAATCCATGTCCCAATAGGACTTCTATTCAATAAGTAATCCATATGCTAACCTAACTAAGATACTCCTAGGTTGACAAGGCACACACAAAGTAGGTTTCCTTCAACACTCCCCCTTGTGGCGTCAACACTAGGTGGTGCTCCTCACGTTGTCTCATTAAAAACCTTGCCAAGTAACAAAAACCCAGTGGGATAAAAATAACCTTGGTCGAAGGGAAAAAGAGTACAACACACCTTTCACATTTGGTATAGCATGGACGCCAGACTCCCCCTGAAGTCTGCGTCTCCCCCTGATTTCCACAATCATGGGAGGTCAGATAACTTAAGCAAATCAATGCTTTTCACATGCTTCTCAAATGTGGAATTAGGCAGTGACTTAGTAAATAAGTCAGCCACATCGTCCTCAGAACGGACTTGATTCACTTTAATCTTAAGGAACTTCTGCTATTGCTGATTACAAAAGAACTTAGGCGATATATGCTTGGTGTTGTCGGCTATGATGAAACCTTGCTTCATCTGCTCAATGCAGGCAGCATTATCCTCATAAATGCATGTAGGTTCATCAGTGGTTGACCTCAAACCACATGTACTTCTTATATGTGTATCAATGAACCTTGACCATATACACTCACGAACTGCTTCATGGAGAGCAATTATCTCAACATGGTTCGAAGAAGTAGCGACAAGGGTCTGCTTAGTAGACCTCCAAGATATCGTGGTGTTACCCATGGTAAAGACATAACCAGTTTGGGAACAACCTTTATATGGGTCAGAGAGATACCCAGCATCAGCAAAGCTAACCAAAACATCACAAGGTGTTTGGGAAAAAGGGGACATCAGCTTTTCTGTCCGTCGGTCGACCGTTCGACGGCCGGTCGTCGACCGGTCGACGGTCGTCAGTAGGCACGGGTTCCTCACCCATTTTGCCATATTTTCATGCCTCTCTGCAGGTAACGTGCCCTTTGTGTTCCATCCGGCCGGTAAGTCCTCGTCCGGATGCCCGGGTCGTTCAACCGCAGCAAACATAGGTTCCTCACCTAGTTTCGACTCTCTGTAGGGATAGAACAAGCCCATATCAATCGTACCCTTCAAGTATCGAAAGATAGTCTTTATGCCACTCCAATGGCGTTGCGTGGGCGCAAAGCTAAATCTAGCTAACAAGTTAACAACAAAGGAGATATCGGGTCTTGTACACTGTGCCAAGTACAATAATGCGCTATTGCACTTAGGTACGGTACCTCAGTCTCTAAAACGTCTTCACCATCATCCCTTGGGTGAAACGGATCCTTCTTGGATCTAGACTGTGACCAATCATGGGAGTGTTAACAGGATGGACTTTATCCATATTAAATCGCCTGAGCATCCTTTCCCAAGATCTTTCATCTCAAACACGGATTTCAAGTATTCAGTGGCACTTGCAAATCCGGAACTTGTTTTCACGCAGGGGCATAATTTTATTGTTCACATACCCTCTTCCAATCAAGTAGTCACTTAGACGGGTATACCACATCCGTCCGGATTGTTTCAATCCATATAGTGAACGTTGCAACCTTATTGCAAACGTGCTCTGTGGTCTAGAGCCACTTGACTTGGGTAAATGAAGCCCATCCGGGACCTTCATATAAATCTCCATATCTAGATCCCCATAGAGATATGTTATGACCACATCCATAAGCTGCATGTTCAGTTTTTCGGAAACTACCACTGACAAGGTAGCAGAACGTTATGACGTCCTTTACGAGAGAGTATGTCTCATCGTAGTCGATTCCAGGGCGTTGTGAGAAGCCTTGCGCCACAAGGCGAGCTTTATATCTCGTTCTCTCACTACACTTTCTAACAAAGACCCATTCATATCAACAGGTTTTATTCCAGAAGGTATTGGCACAACTGGCCCTAATACCGTTCTCTTTGTTAGTGAGTCCAACTCAACCTGGATCGCATATTTCCATTTAGGCCAATAAGCTTCTACGTTGGCATTCATCAACGGAGCGAGGTTCAATATCATCATTCTCAATGAACTCTTGTGCACAAGCATATGCAAACACATCATCAACTGTGATGGAGTTTCTATCCCACGTCTCATGTACACTAGTGTAATAATCGAGATCTCTAGGTTCCCACGGATAGGTCTTAGCGACAGGGCGTCCCCCGAAGATGTCTTTTGGACATAACCATAATCCGGAACGTTTTCATGGACGGATTTTGAGTATCAATGATGAGAGGGTTATTTGGTGCCATCGCAGCCCATTCCTAGGGCGCGAATCCCTCGAACCTGGTGGCCTCCCACGCTTCCTCAGCGGAGCCACGGCCTAAGCCACATCACCACCATTACTGGCAGTGGCGCCACCAGCTGTCCCTCCCATAGGGTTAGCTGCAGTAGCGACTTTGAGTCCAAGTCCTTGTTCAGGCACTTGCATCCTTGCAGGCATGTTTGCAGCTGGTATATATGATCTAGTCACTAAGATCTAAGAAAGCGTCAGGAAGAGAATCTCTGACTTTCTGAAGATCTATAATCTACGCACTCTCTGCAGTAGGGGGATCGTTATGAGACAGAGTGGGGACATGCCACGACAATTCCAGTCGTTCCTGCTGAACGTTCACGTTCTTATCTCCCCCTAACGACGGGAAGACTGTCTCATCGAAGTGACAAATAGATCGCCTGTCAAGGGTTCTACATAGCGGATTATGGTTGGAGACTCAAATCCAACATAAATACTCATTCGTCTCTGAGGACCCATATTAAGACGCTGTGGCGGCGTAATGGGCACATAAACAACACACCCAAATATGCGTAAGTACGATATGCTTGGCTCGTACCCAGTCACTAGCTGTAGCATAGAAAAAGATTGGGTGGTGATGGGCCTCAGACGAATAAGCACAGCTGCATGCAATACTGCGTGCCCCCAGGCAGAGAGAGAAAAGGTTGGTGCGCATTACCAACGTCCTCGTGACCATTTGTTGCTATTAATGGCAATCTCTGCAAGACCATTCTGGGTATGCACATGTGAGACTAGATGCCCAACATCTATCCCATGCAGTAGTCATCGAAAGTCTTCGATGTAAACTCCCTAGCCTTATCAAGCCTGATAGTTAATGGGATGATCCGGGTAGTGAGCCGGCAGGCGAATTATCTGTGCTAGGAGTTTAGCATAAGCAGCATTACGAAAGGACAACATCGTGACATGTGACCAGCATGTCGATGCATCAACCAACACCATAAAATATATAAATGGCCCGCTTGTTGGTTGAATATGTCCACAGATATCCACTTGGATTCTCTGTAAGAATGGAAGAAGTACTTTTAGAATCCTTTGCATAGGACGGTCTCAGTCCTTATTTCCCTAAGGAACAAGCTTTGCATAATGAGCATTTGGCTTTAGGAGCTTCAGAAGCATAGGAGGATTTTGTCCTGTCAGAAAATTTCTGAGGACAGTCCCAGTCGACCGTTCGACAGGAATGGTCGACCGGTCGACGGTCACTCCCTGGAGGGGGTTCGACCGTTCGACAGGAAACTCGAACGGTCGACGACGCACGCTGGACGAGGTCGACCGTTCGACAAGAATATATCGAACGGTCGACGGGCGGCGGACAGAGGCACTTCTGCCTTTTTTCATATCTGTCTCATCTCCTTGAATCAACTTTTGATTCATGCTTCGATTAGCTCGATATGATGGATGTCCGTGTGAGGTTTTCAATACACGGATCATCATATCACGACCATGATGTCTTAATTTGTCGTGCCAAAGCCAATATGTGTCTGAATCCAAGGGGTCATCCCGAATGACATTGTTTGATTCAATAGCTCGAATAGTGGTTGCATATAACCCACTAGAGAGACACATAAGCTTCTCTAAGATGCGCCTTTTACCGCAGTCATTAGAGGTAATGCAAAGAGATTCTTTTCCATTCTCATCATGCATCTTAGCATGGAAACCATTGGCTCTTATATCTTTAAAGCTCAACAAAGTTGTATTTCCTCTTGGAGCGTAGAGAGCATTTGTGACATCAATGTGAGTGCCATTAGGCAAGAGGAATTGGGCATATCCTCTTCCTTGCACAAGATTCGATGGTCCTGCCATCGTAGTCACAGAGGAATGTGTAGGCATCATGCCTATGACGCAATATGACATGCGTGGTTCTGCTATCTGCGAGACTTTCAAGTTCTCTAGAACCCATTCCTAAAAGCTCATCATTAAAATCGAGGCTACGTAAGCAACTCATATTTTATTAAAGATATTGGCCAAGGCTTCAAAGTTCCATCTTGATCTTAAATCAAAACTAAATCCAATATCTTTGGCAAACATGCCATATTTCATCAACTTGGAAAACATAAGACTTAAGCAAAATTAGCTTCCAAAGTCTTTAACCCTTAAACTCGACGTCTTGATCATTGCAATTACATCTTCATATGTTTTGCAAATAATGGCCCATTGATCAGACGCTCCATATTATTAATAGACATCATGAAGAGGATTCTCCATTGATTGAGGTATAAAGGCGCGGTACTCACGGTCCCTAGGACGGTGGCAGATTGCCTTGGCCGGTGGCGGTGCTGCCATAACCAGTGGCGCAACAACGCTAACCGGCGATGACCGGCAGCGTCCCTCTTATAAGGACAGCGGTCTTCTCTCACTCTTTCGCGGCCCTATGCTCGCGTGATCACTTAATCTTATGGCGATTACCTTCATGAGCAAATAGATTCTACGAACCAAAAATGTCCGGGATCGTCCCTAGATATAGGGTTTTGCTCGTGGCTTCCTCCCATAGGGGCGCCATCGTCGTCATGCCTTTCCTCAAGGCAGAGATGGAGAAGGTGGTGAGAGTTTCCTCAATCAATTGTTCATCTGTGATGATTTTCCACAGAGAAGATGGAGTCACGAACGTTGTCATAACGTTCATGAAGCGCTTCTAGCGCTAACATCTTTCATGAACTCAAACTGGAGTGCCATATCCATATGGCGATTCATCAGGAAAAATAACCTGGCATTGTACATCTCAGTTTGAGGGTCTAGAGCGGTTTCTTCAAAACAACGCTTATGGATTCGAGCTAGAAGCTCTTGTGCGAATAGGTACATTAGGATATCATGAGCCCATCTCATAATCTAATGTCCGCAGAATCCAATGGAGTAAAATCGAGTTCATTCATGTTCGACATCCAAGAATATAGAGAACAAGAATGTGGTGTGTTTCGGAGTTAATACTCCCACGAAACAATGAAGGGTAAGTTTCGGAGTTAATACTCCCACGAAACAATAGAGGGTTTCTGAGCAATATTTGCTCCCAAGAAACGCTTCCAAGGATTTTGGATTTAGGTGAAACTTTGGTGTCGTATGGTCATAACCTTAAACCTTTTCGGTAGCTCTACTCAGGTATAACCAGGTAAGTTATAAGAGATGTCGGTGGAGCAAGCTCTCTTAATACCACTTATCTCAAACTCCTTACCTAGACATCATACCTAAGCAGGTGAGCCTAGTTGGGAATAAGTCATAAACCATAGGTCGTTTCTTCTCTACGGATTCCTCATCCGGAGGTTAATTTGTCAATGAACTCCTCGTTCATAGTCTCTTCTCTCTACGGATTCCTCATCCGGAGTATTAGCTCGAACCCTCACAGTTCGGCTCTTGAGGTCATCACCAATAGCATGATGACATTAGAGGTGCTCATGACTTACACATACCGCAAGCGATATGAAGCTCGATCACTCCCCTAATGCTTCTCATAGTTTGGCGAGTCTCGTATATTATCCCACGTTATAAGAAAGGTGGGAGGTAGAAGAAGGGAGGTTGCAAGTCCCCGGAGAAAAAGAAGGTTGAATTAAATTCAGAAAGCAGCAACGTTTATAAAAGCTTACTTGGATTCTTTTCTCGGATTATCTTGAGTACCACTGCTTCAGAACCGAATATCTGGAGATCCAACGGTCGGAATTGGCTGAATTTTTAACTGAGGGTATTAGACTCACGGAGGAAGCTCCCTTCCAAATTTCGGCGTAATCCAACGGTGAAGAATGGAGAAAATCGATTTCGAAGTTGACTGTTCTGTGCAGGCAGATTCTTGAACTAGAGGAGATTGCACAGAGGTACTATTCATGCGGTTTACTATTCACGGATACTGTTCATCCGTCACTGTTCACGCGCACTGTTCATCGACACTGTTCATCCGGCACACCCTAGGGTTTTGGGGTTCTAGGGTTTTGGCGCTAGCAGGATGCTAAGCTCAAGAGTTTTGGCTTTTGATCTCAGGGCTAGAGGTTCGTGCTGATAACGTGTTTAAGGGAATATGAAATACAATCACAAAGCAGAAAGTAAAGAACAGAGCAAATAGCACATGAATAGATCATATCTTTATTAATGAATAGGTGCCTCTATATATAGAGAAATACAAAGGTACAATCCATGTCCCAATAGGACTTCTATTCAATAAGTAATCCATATGCTAACCTAACTAAGATACTCCTAGGTTGACAAGGCACACACAAAGTAGGTTTCCTTCAACACATTTCTAATTGTAATTGTGCAAAAATAAAAAGTTCGGAAATATTTAGATGACTAGAATAGATTACTAAATTCACTTCAGGAAAAAAAAAAAAAAAAAAAAAAGAGGTGTCTCAGAAATTTCAAGTCATCCAAACCAACCACTCCCCTCTTAGCTAGTCTCAGGTGGTTCCAACCGTTCCATACAATGTGCCATAAAAATTAGAGTAATTAATCAAAACCAAATTCAACTTGTACATATTGTCTTCTAAAGAGACCTCAATTTCAGGATCTTGGCTTTGACTTCATTTTTGGGCTGTTTGCACTTTCTTCATTATTAGGCTTTTTTAAATGTCTAACTTACTTGCTACTGTCCATGTGAATATATGCAATTCTCTAGGCTATGGTACCACTTCTTTCTATTTCTTAATCATTCTTTATTCTGTTAACTATGTTTGAAGTAATAACACATTGCATTTGTCTTGCTGGGTTTGCACGGTTCTTCTATATAGTTTAATTCCTATGCTTTTGTTTCTTCTTTTGGACTAGCTTATGGAAGTTCCTATATTAATGTATCATAATTTCCTAAATCTCAACGTTAAGATTTGTCTTACTTATTCTTAGGAATTAATAGCGAAAACAAGACAAAAATTGCTCTGAATTCAATGGAGTTTTCTCTAAATTTAGCATAACCCGTGAAAATTTTGGTATATATAGAGCGAAACTATCAATTCAAGTAGTTTCTTAATTAATATAATTAGTTCGACCGTACTAAGGTATTGATGCCCATACAAACAGGCCTGTTTGATGAATAGGTTATGATGAGGCAGAGAAAACATGTTTATTTAGAAACATTTATGTGTTAATTTAATCTCACTCTCATCCTCAAGTTAAGTGCAAGTCATCTTTGTTCTTCAGTTCTTTATTACTCGTGTTTAGTTCTTTATTACTCGTGTTTAGGTCTGTCTCGTTCTTGAAGTACTTTATTACATTGAGTAATATACTACATGTGCAGGATTGCAAATTAGGGGAACCATTTTCATCAAGATCGAACTTCAAATTTGATTGTCAAAGGAAAAAAAATTACTTTGATATATGTAATGCCACGTACATTCGTAATAAAGAACATGTAATTTGTTGCTTCTTCTAAGGAAATTACTTGAGATCTTGAATTTGTGTACCAAAATTTAGATTCCAAATGATGTTGTATATGTCACATCAATTACAAAACTGCTAGTATCGACATGCTGCCGGATCATTTTTATCAGTGAGCTAGCATCTGCCACATCATTCAGGATCCAAATTTGGTGAAAAAGAAATTGAGATCTCTAGCACAACTCTTTTTCCAACAATTTGATAAAAAGAAGTCAAAGACTTCATGTGCCAAGTAAAAATCTCCCAAAACTCGGTCAAAACTTAACAAATTCCGACCCCAAAAAGCTCAAAGCCCATTTACGAAACCTTGTTTTTCTACACTTTTGTAATTAAATCCTGTCTTCGATAGGTTTTAAGAACCTCTTTAAGAAATTTGAATGGAAAAAAGTAGGAATCATTTTGCCTAAATGTCTTCGATAGGATTAATCTACTCGATAAATGAAGTACACAAATCCTTTTGTGGGAGCCCATCGTGCCACCACACGATGAATGCCCAGACGAGTTATGTGTCTCCACCCAGTAATATAGAGTATAGAGACAGAAAGAACTAGGGTTTCTGAAAGGCGTGGAATTATGTATATTATAACGAATGATTTAGATTGGCGAAGCCTAATTTTTACCATTGCAATCGAGTATTCTTCAGCTTGAGAGGTTCAATGTCAAGTTCATATGTGACCTTGAAGAGAAGGTACGTCGTTGGTGTAGGCATGGATGAGGGTGTGAAATTGATTAAAAATTCATTGCAGTCAATGTGCTTATGCAGCTTGAAGATATAAATTAGTAATTAACATGCTGAAACTTTTGTAAGCTAGAGATGTTTGGAAAGGAAAGAAATCAAAACAAGATCCCGCCAAAACCAGTTCTGTCCCGCCAAAAAAATAAAATAAAAATCTATTTGGTCAAGGAATACCTAATCCGTAAGAAACTAGGAAGTAACAATTTTTTTTGGAGAATAGAAGCTTGCTCTTCACACATAATAAACCTATATATACCACCTCTGGCTGAACATTAATAAATTTCAAGTCCGAAGATTTCCTAATTAGATCAATTAACTGCGAGAGAATCGTGTCACCATCGATCAACACAGCTTCAGTTCTCTCTAGAAGACTAATTAATTTGTTTCAAGCGCCTACATACGTACTGATCAGTAATGCAAGGTTATCAGGTGGGCGTGAGGTTTCATCCCAAAGACTATGAAGTCGTGGGTCATTACCTCGCCAACAAGTCCCGTATGGGCAAAAATTTCAAGTCCAAATTCATCCATGATTGCGATGATTTTTACGGTGAAAAAGAGCCATGGGTTATTTGGGACATGTATGGGGGTTCTAAATTTGGGGAAGGAGAACCCCTCTACTTTTTCATCAAGCGCATCAAACAGAACCCTAATAGTAAACGCTTTACTCGAAAGGTCGGTTCCGGTACATGGAGTGGAGAGTATTCAAAACAGGTTCTTGCCAAGGATAGTGCTACCGGAAAGCCTCATAAGATCGGGACTATGAGGAACTTTCGCTACGAGAATGGCCGCTATTCTGATCAAAACGGTGCGTGGCTCATGGCGGAGTACGAGATGGCTGAGGAAGATGCTCTTGTACTTTGCGCATTGAGAAAAAATTCAAGAAAAGCACCACAACCATATCCTGATCAGAGGGATATTAAGAGTACTGAGAAGAAGAGTGCTAATGATAAAAAGAGAAAGAGGCATCAACCGGGAAAGCCGAATAAGAAAAAAAAGGAGGAAGAGACTTGTGAGGTTGCTCAAGATCTTCAACCGAAAAAACTAAAAAAGGAAGAGATTTATGAGGAGCAAGGCAGCAGCAGTTGTACGCAGGGGTTGCCCTATCACCATGATCAGAATAATAACAATAATCATAATAATTATTATCAGGATCATAATAGTACTAATTATTTTGAGGGTAATAATAGTACTAATTATTATCAGGGTACTTATTATCTGGACAATAATAGTACTTATTATCAGGAGCTCGTTGGTAATGATGATCTTGTTAATTTGGATGACTTAATTGGACCAATTTCGAATGATCCTGGATACTTGGAGTATACTCAATTTCAGGATCCATTTTATTACCGCAACAACGAGTTCAACTGGATAAATCAATCGGCTGGAGGGGTGTCACAGCAGCCTAATGATCAACATACTGTTGATTATTTGACGAAGATCGAAGAATGTGATTCATGAAATCAGTTTAATCGTAGCTACTAATTAACTTGGTAGATTAATTTTATTCTTTTCCAATTATGCTAGAATTGTTCTTCAGCATCCAATGCGTTGTTGTACGTACAATGAAACTTCAATTTGTTAGATATGTGTACGTGTACTTGTTGCACCTAGTGATCGTAGTCCACTATGTGAGGTTTATAATATTTGATGGTAGCATCAGAAGCTTTAGTAATAACACATATTGCATTTGTCTTACTTGGGTTATACGCTTCTTGCAATTTTTATTTTATTTTATTAAACCTCGCCAGAAAAATCAGCTTCTTGCAATATAGTTTTACCATGCCTTTTGTATTTTCTTTTGGACTAAGCGTATGGAAGTTTCTATATTAATGGTATCATCGTTCCTAAATCTCAATGTCAAGATTTGTCTTATTTGTTTTTATGTAGAGGAAAACAAGGCAAAGTCTGCTCTGAATTCAATGTCAAGAATCTGTATAGATTTGGCATATTAGAGATCGAATTATTAATTAAGAACGTTCTTAATTAATATATGTTCGTTCAATAAGGTGTTGATGCCCATACAAACAGGCCTGTTTGATGAATAGGCCGGTTATGTGAGCCAGAGAAAACATGTGCATCTGTTTAAGAGAATTTAAAAACTTTAGGTGTTAATTTAATCGATCTCACTCTCACTCGCCCTCAACCTAAGTGCAAGTCATCTTTGTCCTTCACGTCTCTCTCTCTCTCTCTCTCTCTCTCTCTCTCTCTCTCTCACAAATAAAACAAATTTCATTCTGAGTTTTGTTATGACATCAAATTTTTTAATTGGATTGCAAATTAGGAAATTATTTCATCAAATTAAGAACTTCAAGTCTTCAACTTCGATTATCAAAAGAAGAAAAAACAAAAAAAAGCACTAACACGATCATGATAAAGAACGTGTAGTGTTTCCATGAAGCAAAACTATAGTCCACATGCAAAAAGAAAAAGAATTGGGCTGGGCCACAGCCCACGACCGAGGCCGGTGGCTAGGGCAACTATATATAAAGGCATATAAATAGGTAGCGTTGAGATCAAGATAGCAGGAACCCTAAAATCAACAGACGCAAAATGAGCGCAGCAGAGGGGGTCGCTAGGCTATGCGTGGTTACTGCAACATTCGTATTGTGTGCGAATGAGATCAGAAATGATCGGAATAAGATCAAAGAAATAGAAGCCCGAATTCAGAAGCAAAAGAAGATGGCGGCCCAAAAGAAGGGGAGATCGATCATGTAAGAATTTCTATATATTTTCCGTTATTACCTGCAGATCGATCATGTATATTATTATTATTATTATTATTATTATAATGAATTATGGAAACTTTCCTCGTTAGGATTTTTAGATTTGGTTAGATCTTATTTGAACGATGTAATTTATTTCCATGGATAATGGTTATTTTTAGATCTACACTTTTATTTGGTAGATCATAACCTGCCCAGAAAGAAAAAAAACAAATTGTTATATTCCAGAATTGATATATATTTGTCTGCTCATGATTATTGACTTTGGCCTTCAGTGTTCAATTATTTGTCAGATTAATATTCTTTTCTTTGAGGCTGAGTTGATATGATTTTTATTCCAAAAACAAAAACAAAAATCCCTGGTAGTCGACCCTGTTTTTATTCCTTAATTTCAAGCTGTTCGATCTCCAATTCTGTAGAGCGTAGTCTCTTAACTTATTGTTGTATGATGCAATGAATGGGGCTTGTTGTTTTTCTATCTTCTGTGTTGTTAGTGTACGTAAATTAGGTATCAGGGGCAGCCTAAAAAATATCAACATTTTTATCCTAGACTTAATACAAGATCCTGAGATCGATGTTGCAGTTTCTTGTTTGTTTTGGGTTCCCCTGTTTCTTTTTCACCCTTTATACCTTTGTTTGCATTGGCTCAGGGTGTCAGCTCTCCATGTCATCATTATTTGGAAAGTATGGGACTTGAATTTTGACACAACAAGATAGGAAACTTGTTGTTTATGTATGGTCGATGTAAACAGCAGCACAATGATATTTTGGCTTTTGCCTATTACTCTTCATTCATTTTCAAAATTTGTTATGAATCAGTGAGAAGCATAGTGCATTTCTAAGTAGCTGCAGTACACTCTATCAAATGATTTACTGTTTATTCTTCCTCCTTGTTATTCACTGATTTTGACTTTCCTTGTCTTTGATGCTGACAGGGATGAAGATTGGTAGGAATGAAAACTTACTCTAACATGTTTGGTTCGCGGATTTTGGGCCATGGGAATGGAAACTTATTCACTCTCCCAAGATTCATGCGTTTGGAAATGACAAGGAAAGGAAAGTGGATCCTGATGGAAGGGAAATTTGGGCAGAAATTGATTCCCTCCTCTCAAGCAAGGATTCACTTTCCCTTCCAAAATCTTGCATTACTTTCCAAACACTGGAAAGGAAAGTTAGTGGGAAATTTAATTTCCCTTCCCATGGGAAAGTGAAAAGGATTCACTTTTCTTTCCCTTCCATTCCGCAAACCAAACGAGGCCCAAGGGAGTCCAAGCCTCGAGTCTCGTCTCATATGTGCAGGGATGATTGTTTGGTGTGTGTGTGTGTCGGTTTATGTATGTTTAGTCGGTTCTTAAAGACTCTAGAAAATGCCCACACTCTATGAGTGTGGAAATGGGGTATGTAGTTGTGAGAGTGAGAAGTTAGAGATCATTTGATTTTTTATTTTTTATTAATTATTTATTTATATTTTGACTCTATCTTTTATTACTGAAAATTAATTAAATGATATATATAGTTTTTTAATCTTTAAAGAGTATAAAAGTAAAAAAAAAATTCAGTTATGTAGATGGTAGTATTTATTGATGTCTAGGTAGGATTGTATTTTTGTTAGTTCGATGAATCAAAATTCAATTTGGTGTATAAATGTGTAAATCGTTGTAGTTCTTACGTAAGCCATTCCTGGTAACACCCGGAAAGGATCCCAAATCCTTCTAACACGCGGATATTAATCCCTAATTCCTTGTAACACACGGAAAGAAACGAAACCTATATATTATGGCGCCCCCTCTTCTTAACTGTATTTTACCAGGGACTCTTACAAAAAAAATCAAAACACTATCACTATCAAAACCTACTTTTTAGGGACAGAATTAATTCTTATTTTTCCCAGAGAATCTCTCGAAACTCCGAACACTTTCTCTAGGGTTTAAACTCCACCAAATCAAGGTTTGTATCCAGATTTGTGAGAAGAATGGAAGTGGGACTCAGGTTTCATCCTACAGACCACGAACTCATGGCCTACTACCTCCGCAACAAGGCTGACATGGGCAACAAGTTCCAGTGCGCTTTCGTCTCCGATTGTCCTGAATTTTATGGAGAAAAAGAGCCGTGGGTTATTTGGGACATGTACGGTGGTTACAATGTGGAGGATGGAGAGCCTCTCTTTCTTTTCACCAAACGCAACAAGATAAATCCCACCAGCACACGCTTTGATCGGAAAGTGGGTTCCGGAACCTGGAGCGGCCAATATTCGAAAGAGATTTTCGCCGAGAATGGAGCTACCGGAAAACCTGTTATTGGGATCAAGAGGGAGTTTCGCTACGAGGGTGGGTGTCATTCTGATCAAAACAATGCTTGGTTGATGCAAGAGTACGAGTTGCCCGAGGACGATGTTACTGTGCTTTGCACTTTGAAAAAGAACCCTAGAAAACCTCCACCACCACCATCAACTGCTCGGAAAAATAATGTTAAGAAAACTAAGAGAAAGTTGGACAACGTTGTCGTTCAAGATCATCAACTTCGGAAAAAGCCGAAAGCGAGAGAGGCGAAAAGGGAAGAGATTTATGAGGCACAAGGTGGCAGCAGTGTTGACCATCAAGCCGGCAGTAGTTGTAATGTGTTGCCATATCATCATGATCAGGAGGATTATCGTCCTGAGTTTGTTGTTCCTGATGATCAGGGTGTTACTGTCTACATTTCTGTAGACGAATTACTTACACCAACTCCAGATGATCCTGTACATGAGTGCTGCTGTTGTCCCTCGGAATCTAAGAAATTTCAGGATCAATTATTTGAGGACAACAATGTCAACTTGGTAGGTTATGTTGGAGTTATCAATGAATGAGATTCATGAGAGAACAGTTTAAATGTACTTTAATTGTAGCTTAATTGTATCTTTGAGACTCATTCTCAGATTTTGGTTCAGGCTCTCAAATCTGTCATTCCACACACGTTACTGTTAGAATGAGTGCATGATGATACTTTCCATGCTTTAGAGCATTTACCAGATTCTTATTTTCAACATGTTCGTAGACATACATAAACAATAACCTTCCTATCTTGTTGTGTCCAGTGCAAGACCATTGTGTCAAAATTCAAGTCCCATACTTTCCAAATAAAGATGAAATGGAGAGCTGACACCTTGAGCTAATGCAAACAAAGGTAAAAAGGGTGAAAAAGAAACAGAGGAACCCAAAACAAACAAGAAACTGCAACAGCTCAGGATCTTGTTAAGACCCAAGTCTAGGATAAAAATGTAGATTTTTTTTAGGCTAGCAAAATGGCCCAATTAAGGAGAAAATTGAATAAAGTAATAGACAAGAAGCAAAATCTCATTGTGACAATCTCCCTATATCTCTTGGACACAACAAGGATAAGTGTTCCAAGTCCCATACGAAGATAAGAAAGAATATGATCGAGACTTGTAGAGGCTAAAACAAAAAGGGTACGTGTAGAAGAAACAGCAACAGCTAATAAGCAAGCAAGCCTAATTCACCTAATTCACAATAACCCAAGTCATCCATCATACAACAACAGTAGGACAAGAGACTCTAGTCTATACAATTAATTGATGACCAGCTTTATCGAAAGTCAATAATTAATAAATAGGGATTTTTTTTTATATATGAATAAAAATCATATCAATTCTTGTAGCTTCTTACAGATAGACTGAATAAATAACAAATTTAAGATCTGCGAAAAAGGAAATTGATAGAAGAGAAATTCTTATATCGATACTCGTCTAAATGCTTTTGTCTTCATTGAGGCGACTCAGCCTTTTCTCCAACAGATTAATTTTGGCTTTGGTTGCTTTGTTCTTCTCGTGTGTCTGAAAAGCCAACGTCCCCATAGTTGCGGTCCAACAAGCACAGAAGCAAACCTGAACTACCTCCCAGGCCAACATTCTTGCGGCGAGAAATTGAAGTTTTTTTCCGGTGATGATTTTAGGGTTCGATGCCCATCTGTAGCTATGTGTGTTTGTTTTTATGCTTGCCCTAAAGAGTCGGTTCTAACCACCGGGCTCGGTAGCCCAGCCCAAATTTTATTTTTCTTTACTTTTTCTTTTTTCACACGTAAATGACTAACCATTTTTTTTTTTTAAGCTTTACTATTTTGGTTGAAAATTAAAATTTAATATTTTGCTCGACTGTGTACAATTGACTGTACACAATTGCTTTAGAGCATTTACCAGATTCTTATTTTCAACATGTTCGTAGACATGCCAATGGTGTTGCGCATTAGCTAAAATATTAGCCTTACATGCATTCAAACTTCAAAGAGTTCGTTTTTTGGTCTACGTACCACCCCCTACATGTCTAGGCTATATATTATACAAGTATAACTTTTGCTATTATTATACTCTCGTCTTTCCATAAAAAATAATAATAATATTAACTCTAATAACAATTCATTAAGTTGTGTTATAGTGTGTGCGAATACAAAAATTCGGGCATGCACCAGAATTGATCTGTACCAGCTGACGTGGAAGCGCTGTGGCGCAATCTCAGCCACTCAATTGATCTTGGCCATTATTTAATTGGTAAAACCAAACTAACGGAGTTCACGGCTTGACCAAAGGAAGAAGAACAAATTGCAAAGAGTTGAAGAAGGCATGCAGAGAGGAGAAAACGAGAAGAATTATCTGAACTTCCAAAACTCAAAAATGGATGTTCGATTTCGAAGATCCCAAACCAGAGCCAAAGTGTGAATGCAGCCAAGAGTAGTAGTCAACAGACTCAAAATGCATCAAGCAAAGAACATAAGAACCCAGAAAAATCTGAAAAATTCCCATATGCTAAAAAGCACAGAACTAACATAATTTAAAGCATTGAATCAACCTCAGTCCTGATCCTTAAAACCAACATTAATCAACCTCAGTCCATCAGTCCATCAGTAAAGAAATTTGGTCGGGATGGTCGTGATGTAAAGAAGTTTGAATTAAATGTAAAGAATTTGGTCCTGATGAATTGAAGATCGTGATGTAAAGAATTTGGGTTTAATGTAAAGAGATTTTCAATTTTTTAAAATGAATTAATTGATGAAGGTCCTTATGTTCTTGGTTGAAGATGAAGGTCGTGTTCTTGGTTGAAGTTTTTGGCTTTCTGTTCATCGTACGTGTTCTTGGTTTCAAAGTGGTGTTACGTTCAAGACTTTGAGTGGTTTGTTATCAAGCCATTCGTTGAAAAGTCAAAATAAACGGAGAAGACTAACTTCCATCTGTGGTACATGTCAATCCCGGTACATTCCAGCCGCGCCCGAATATGCGAATAAAATTAACAAAATAGTACAAAGTTTTGCGACCCCATAACCATCTTCTTCTGAAAACCGGCCGCCACAAGTATCAAAAACAAAATTGAACAAAAAGCATGAACACCACCCAAAATTCAGGGTAAAACGTACAACAATTAATTTATGAATCTTAATGTAACTGATCAAATCCCTGTAATTGATGATCGATGATCTTAACACAGAGGCAAATCTGCCGGCGGAGGCTCTATTGACTGCAGTTGCCCAACTCCATTGTCCACCAAGAAAACCATGGCCAAACCCAAGTTGATATGAACATCCAAGTGACAATGCATCACCCAAGCACCTACATATATATTTATGTCAAGTACATATATATTAGTATTAAGTCATTGAATTAATTCATATATCTATGTAAACCTAGCTTGTACGTGATCGAGATATTATTACCTGGATTGTCAGCTACAAATCTGATGACTGCCCAACCATTCGCCGGCACCGCCACAGTGTTCCTCAAAGGTGGATCAACTAGGTTAAACCTTTTGGTATCAGTCTTAGGGTTGAAATTTCCAAAACCCTCTGCAAGGATGTAGAAATCGTAGCCGTGAAGATGAATCGGATGGTTCTCGGGTGTGAGAATACTTGTGTCTTGCAACACCACTTGCACTCTAGACCCATACTTCAACTTGTATCCCTTTGTCCCAAAAATGGGTTCCCAAAGGGAGCGGCTCACATTGCCTGTGTAGTCGAATTTCTGAGGCGGGTTGGCTGGAAAATCAGTAGTATAAACTCCAGGAATGTTTTGCTGGAAAGCTTGGAGGATTGACATTTTATTTGGAAGCACAAATGAGACATTGTTCATGGTGGCAGCGAAGCGTGTTCCATTGAGGCCTTGGCACCTTCTAGATGGAAACTTCTTTGGGCAGTTGTGGAGTCCAAGTCCGATTGTGAAGAAGAGGTTTTCGTCGATTTCGGTTGGGACTTCGGGTTTTCTAAGGCTTCTAAAGCTCTTAGTGAAGGCAGATGCAGTGTTTGTGTCATTGAAAGCTGGCAGCTGTGGCATCATGGGTTTAATTATTGTTTTACTCTTTTTGCAGTTAGCAGTGTTGCAAGGGATGGACTTGTATTCGAGAATGGCTGTGGTGGTGGTGTTGTCAAATGGAGCGTTTTGTGCACTGAAATAGGCACGCGCCGCCACGTAGTATCGAGATGGTGGCTGGTCCCCTGTGATTAAGACGTCGGTAGTCTGGCCGGGTCCTAGCATGAGAACTTTGGTGGTGAAAGGCTTGGTGTAGGAGGCATCAGCACCAACCACAGTCAGCTTGTGGTTGGCGACGGAGAAGAAAAGAGGTTGGTTCAGGGCGGCGTTTATCACTCTCAGAAGGTTGGTCTCGCCGGAGTCTATGGGAACTATGACAGTGCCTGCGTAATAATCAGTGTCACTTTAATTCATAAAATTGAATATTAGTTGCTACGCTCTTAGATGATGTGTCATAAGTAGTACGAATTTCATAAATTTTGAGCACTTAATTAGGTAACACCGGCATGATTTATTTTAGAATATATTCAATGTGCTGATCAAGATCGAACCAAACCTTTGCCGGAGCACTTGTAAAGATCACCGGGTTGACCGTTGATGGTATATGCATCAGAAACATTCGGAGCTGCTCCTGTGCGAGTTGCCGTCCTCACCACGTCAATAGGGTTTGCGTCCCACCACTCACCGAGAAGAAGAGTTGCTTGACGATTTGGTTTAGTGAATGGATATGAATCTCCTTGTTTTGGATGAATAATAAGTGCTCCATAAACGGTGGCTCTAAGCCATGAGCTATGAGCGTGCCACCACAGAGTACCTTCTTGGCCTTGGACTGTAAACCGGTAGGTGTAACTCCCTCCCGGCCTAATCGGACATTGAGTTACAAATTCTGGCCCATCCGCCCATCCAGTTCTCATTTGTCGAATGCCATGCCTGAAATGTACGTACACATCTATCCATCAATATGTGCATGTTAATCTCTTGTGAGAAAATTATGAAGCTGCTAGTTACCAGTGAATGGTGACATTGTATCGAGCTTTGTTAGTGACTTTGATGACCAGAGTGTCACCATTGTTAGCTACCAAGGTTGGTCCAGGGTACTGTCCATTCACTGTGATGCTGTTGTGGATTTTGCACAGCCTCTTCACTGGTGTTGCTTGAATCTATATTAGCTCCATTAATGGCTGGTCAGTATATCTAAGAAGAAAAAGAATGGAATGAACTAAATGATCGATATATAAGGCAAATAACTTACAAGAAATTCATGGTGGCGAGCTTTGGCATTGGCCAAGGTCGACATTGCTGATAAAGCAACGAGAAGGCAAAGGCCTAGCAGGAAAATGCTATTGAGTGCCTCCATTGATCTCTATTAGCTAGCTTAGTATGCTTGCAAGCTTTAGTTTGAATGATGTAAATGGATTAGTGAGTGACAAAGTGATAGACAGGGGATTGCTTTTATATATAGGAAAAAATAGGCTTGTTGTTTGAGATTGGCATGCCAATTACGTTTTGATTGATGAACTTATTAGGAGTTGTTGCACGGTTGCACCCACTCGCCTATATAACCAGTTAAGATTGATTAATGTCTTGAATACTGAAGGGTTGCTTTACAAGTCTGCCTTCGGTTTGAATGATATTAGTTAGGCTCTCCTAGAAGTTGACCCTTATTCGTTTACACACAGAAATACAATATTAATTTGTCAAACCCGTTATTCATTTTGATAGCTAGAGGGTCACCGTCTTCGGTTGAATTCTCTTCTTTTAGGCAACCGATTCTCTTCTTTCAGTAGAGGGTGTGGTATATCGTTTCTCATATATTTATGGCATGATTACTTATATAGAATGGAGAGATTAACGAGTATAAATTCATGATCTCTAGAGCTCGAAATGTTTGGTCTTGCTTGAGGGGAATACTATCTTGATCGAGGCATATATACTATCATTCGAACTTATATAAAACCGTCGGCTTTGTCAAAATGGAAAACAGAATCAAAAGGTATTTATTTGTCCTTTTAAGTCTTTAACAACCTAATTTACCCTTAGGCCATGTTTAGTTCGCGGATTTTGGGTCATGGGAATGAAAACTTATTCACTCCCCCAAGATTCATGCGTTTGGAAATGACAAGGAAAGGAAAATGGTTCCTGATGGAAGGGAAATTTGGCTGGAAATTGTTTCCTTCCTCTCAAGTAGGGATTCACTTTCCATCCCAAAATCCTGCATTTAATGCCATAATTTAGGACGAAATTATCCTTGCATTTAATGCCATAATTTACAAGACTCAAGCACTATAATAGAAATTAACTTATGGATACTGACTATATTCCTGATCTTTCCAAACACTGGAAAGGAAAGGTAGTGGGAAATTTAATTTCCCTTCCCATGGAAAAATGAAAAGGATTCACTTTCCTTTCCTTTCAATTCCGCGAACCAAACGAGGCCTTAAGAAAGCCATTGTAGTTAATTTATGTGACTTGATAAGTTGATATATACTTATATAGTCCACAACATGTGACTATTTATGGTCACATGCAATCGAAATGATAATTTAGTCGTTCTTTTTTTTGTTTGCGGAAATAATAATTTAATCAGTTAGAATTTAGAAGTGTTAGACGGTTGGTGAAAGAACTTTATCAATGTTAAATGTGGACCAGCATCTAACGGTTATTAATATGGTGAGTAGATTAAGTCATCTCTAGAATGAAAGATTTGATTGGGTCTACCAGAAACACCAGTATCTAATGGCAATTCTGTTAGAAATTACTTGGAACAGATCATTTAACTAGTTGTAGTAATTCTGTTATGTATGAATTAGGTAGCCAGTCACCCATATTTTTCTTTTTTCAATTCGAAGAATAGAGACGGTACGTAGGAGAATAGGAGATCAAAAGAGTCAAAGTTTGTTTGTTAGTGACTTCTTACATCAAGGCACTATATACAAATTAAGAAGCATATATTCTGATTGTATGGCTCCTACATTAAAAAATAATTAACCAGTGAAACATGTATTGTAGGACTATCAATTCCAACACGACCCAGTAGTGCGAGTTGGAATGCACGAAATAAGATTTAACATGCACGAGTAAAAAGTAGGTTAATTGTGAATCAACCCGCCAAGACAGAATTAATAAGCGGGTGGTTTTTGAATCAATCCATCAACTCGGAAATGACTCACTTAACCGACATTTATTTTATTAAACAAATCGTGTCAGGCATACACAACCCTTTAAAATTCAAGTGTTTATATAGTTATATGGTGGTTTCTTTTCTTCTTTTTTTTGGCTTCGAGTGCACGTCGATCATATAAATTAAAAACTATGGTGATGAACTGATGATGATTCTTGTGAACTTGCATTCATGTAGCTTATAATGTTGTGCATGCCTTGCTATTCTTGAGAACTCATCCTACTCCAGAAGGTTTAACAAACAATTGTACGGCATATATATTTTTACAGTGCACTTTGATTTCTAGCTACAAGCCATATGGGATTATGTCGAATGAATCGCGGAAGGTCTAATCTATTAGGAACATGGATACAGAAACAGGTCCAGTATATAATTGCTAGAAAAGTGAGGGGGTTCCTCCAAAACTGCTTTAGTAACCATCAGTTCACCACATCATCACAGTATTAGAAATTTTAAAGAACTCCAATCATTCACACTGACCACTGAATTGGATCAGTAAAAATAAAGAGAGAAGAACACTGAGCACATACTCTGATACATATTTTTGTATTGCCGAAAAGAATGAATACAAGATGTTTTTAGTTGATGAATGATATTTCTGCTAACAATGTTCCAAAAATATCTTACTTTGTAATCTACAATTCTTTCATGCCTCTTCTGAAAGCACAGTTTACTCTTTAGTACTCTTTAGACTGTGACCGTGAACAAATAGAGCTTTAGCACAACGGCCAGACCCAACTGCAACAGAAAGATCCCAGCCACAATCAAGAACCACCTTTCACCTGCTGACACAATGTGGGCTCGAAGGTTAATTGCCACAAAAGTAGCGGACATGATCCCAGCCACGCCTGCAATTACCCATCGGAAAATTTCCAGGGGCACAACTGAGAGACACTGCAACCAAAGAGAGTAGCAATGTCAGCTAGCTATTTTCATCCATTCACAATCTGAGATTTTCCATAGTACAAAGTATTGCACCTATCAAAGTATTGGGTCTTAATAAATCACAAAAGATTAACATACCATGATTAAGTCTAACCTAAGGCATTAATGTCAAAAGTTCTTAGAAGTAACGGCAATTGAGGAAGCTTCTTCAGGATTCTTACAAAACTAGTAAAAGACTTTTTCGACATAAATTTAAATGTCCAGAAATTCTGGCCAATGTTTTCGTCCCACCCTAAAACTACATAAGCTGGAGACCGACCGTTGGCATAAGCTTAATGAAAAAATAGATCAGAAAACCATGGACTTACCAAAGCTGGAATAAAGACAAACAGGGAGTAGCCATACAGACAAAACAGTTGAACAAGACCTGCTGGTGCCGAGAAGTATTTGAGGATTACATACAGCACAAGAGGCACAATAGTGACGTAACCATAGAACAATCCAGCAGACCATTGCACCACATTAATGTCATATTCCCATTCTTTACTCTTGACCTTGTGTGCTACATATGTCACAAAGGTGCCAATGGCAGCTGCAACAAATATTAGGGTGGTGCATATCCAGAAAGGTCCATACCTACACAGCATTTGATGTTGAGATCAGATGACACATGTCAAACCATAAAGACAACTTTTGGTGAATACAAAACTACAAGTATAAAAGTAAAATAACATAAAATTATCCATCAAGATACAGTAACAAAGCACAAACATATTACGAAACTACCACCAGCAAAATTTTAGAACACACAAGTACCATCAGCATGGATCAATACCCTTAGAGCACTGACCACTTAATTTGCAATATCTTATTAAAATTTAGAATGGAGCAAACACATTTTCCATCAACTTCTCAAATTGAAAGTGATGTTCATCAAGGATTATTAATTGTCAACGGTTGGTGGTAAAATCAAAGTGTTGTTTGAACTTAATACAACTTGATACTACTATTCAAAGCTCTACATTATAGACAGGTTTTTCAGTTAAGTTACCCAAAAAAAAACTTACAAATCTGGGCTGTTAGATGTTTTTTCGTTGAAAGCTCCACTGAATGGAAGGAGTGAATCTTTAATCCTCTCTAGAACATCTGAAGTGTCAACGTCAAAGTATGACTTATAAGTGGATACACTGACTGTACGTAGCCAACCGCTCTGCTGGGGTTCATCAGAACCAGATACAGGTTTTGAAAATGTGTCTGCATCAAGAGTTACATGGTTTTAACATGACAGCAAATGAAATCCATAATTTTTTTTTTTATAGTAGTCCTCCTTTAATAAACCGGAAAAAATTTATGGAAAGAAGGATGGAATTTTCAGCACCACTGACAAATGGCATTACAAAATTTTCTCGTATTGTTTAACACATCTAAGGAATAGCAGTGAGCATACAGAATGGGAACAGAAGCATGGAGAGCTTAGTCAGTGTCATCCAAAACATTTATTAGCTCTTCTAAGTTTTCTATTCCAAACATCCACTCTGTTTGAGTTTATCAGTCCACTAATTAGGCTATTTTATGGTCATGTTGACTTGACAGCACACCCTATTACAACTGCTAATACAAATATCTTCTTTAAAGTGATCCAACCCAGAAAATCTCCTGCATGTTATGTATACTTTGATCCCATCACATTTTAACTAGTCCACCTCCCAAACCTCGGCATCCCTTATTCGTATCCATTTAATTACTAGCATTTAATAAGCATAATCAAATAATGGTCCCTACTCAAATTCATACCATACCCTCAAACAGACGATGAATTTAAGAATTCCCATCATCGTTTGTATACTACAAAGTTAAGTTCTTAAGCCTTTAGGTACTGTATTGTATTCATAGGACTATAAAAATCTGAAACCATGTACGAAAGTCAAATATTAAAGCAACTGCATAGCTAATAAATAAAATTAGAAACTGTGTGTACCATCGGCATCACGAGGAAGGCGAGCACCACCAGCAATCTTCCCTTGTGCCTCAGATGGAGGAAATGTCTGAAGGTGTGAATCTGCAACATTTACACATTAGTACCAACGAAAAAATGATTGAATCTTGCATCCAAAAACTTAAAACGTAGCAACAGAAAACTGATCAAATACAAGATTTTTGGTTACTGAGAAAATGCAGCAAAAAGTTGTCAAAATTCAAGATCCTAGTCTCGCCCAACACCTAAAACCCCAGAAACACAAAACACAGAAAAGAAACTCAATCCCCTACTATCTTCCCTAAAATGCAAGACATAGTTATGCAACAATAACCAGCTGATTCTATCCATATCTAAATTTCGTTTCGTTTTCTATTCCTTCAGTTTCACGGCAAAGAAACAAAAGATAAGTAACTCGACAAAGTAATAGCTCAGAAAATGAATTTCACCTTGGAATTTGACGGAGAGGTGGCCTGGATCTGGAACCGCCTGCAAAATCAGGCAAGATTGATGAAGCGGATGTATATATATCTATGTATGGATATGTATGTATATGTGAAATTGAATACTTACAGCAGGAACAGATCCTGAGACGCTTTGGTTATCAATGCTCGTATAGTTTCCGGACATCATCTTGCTCTCTCTTTCTTCTTCTTCCTCTTCGTTTTCGTCCCCGTCTATGCTCCTTCAGATCTCTCTGTGGTAGAGTCTTGGAGTAGCGCGTGGTTTTTGTTTTATTTCTTTTATTTATTTCTTACATGACAAAATTTGGGAAATTCTAAGGTGTTTCAAGTATGTCATGTTCGGCCACGTGGCATGTTTGGCTACCCTTGGATTCCATAACCCCACCCCCTGCAAATGCAACCCCACCATCCCCCTTCCTCCCCCCTACAAAATTTATACTACTAATTGTCCCGGTGCTGTTCTCAAGACTAGCCGATGTGAAATTACCATTTTGTCCTCCTTCACTATTTATTTACATTTCTGCCGTTCTAGGGGGCGACGGGAAAGAAAGAGAAGAAAAGAAAAAGAAAAAAAAAAAGGAAGAAGAGAGAGAGGGAGAAGAAAAAAAAACAGAAATTTTATTATTTTAAAATAATTTGACCAAAATGCCTTTAAAATGTATTATTTATAAACATTTAATCAAAAAAACCGAGTAATTAAAGTGATAGACAATGTTTTACTTTAGTGACTAAACTAATATTTTCGTTTTTTTTGGGGGGGGGACGGGAAAGAAAGAGAAGAAAAGAAGAAAAAAAGAAGGAAGAAGAGAGAGAGGGAGAAGAAAAAAAAAACAGAAATTTTATTATTTTAAAATAATTTGACCAAAATGCCTTTAAAATGTATTATTTATAAACATTTAATAAAAAAAACCGAGTAATTAAAGTGATAGACAATGTTTTAGTTTAGTAACTAAACTAATATTTTCATTTTTTTGGGGGGGGGGGGGTGGGGACGGGAAAGAAAGAGAAGAAAAAAAAAAAAAGGAAGAAGAGAGAGAGGGAGAAGAAAAAAAAACAGAAATTTTATTATTTTAAAGTAATTTGACCAAAATGCCCTTAAAATGTATTATTTATAAACTTTTAATCAAAAAAACAAAGTAATTAAAGTGATAGACAATGTTTTAGTAATTTAGTTTAGTGACTAAACTAATATTTTCGAAAACTCACTGACTAAAGTTTGAACATGTTAAAGTTAGATAAACTCAGTTACTACATATTAAACTTTTTTTTTTCTCATCATATTTTTTGTTTAGTTGGGTGTACCCTTTGACATATGAGTTTTATTATTTAATAAAATCATAGTGCAATTATTTTTTGAAAGCTATTCAATTTCAACTTTGAAGTAAGAACTATCTTTACTATAATACTAGTAGGAAAGTAGTTGTAAAATAATTGACCAACTGGAGGATGCTCAATCTTGGCTTGCTAGCCATTAGGAAGCTCGCTCGAGGTTGGCAGCTTCAAGAAGACATTCAAAATCAAGAGAGGTCCCAAAATACAGAGAGAATAAAGCGACTTAGTTGTGAGTAAACTTTTTGCACTTCACCCTTAGACACGTATTTTTTTTGTAACTTAAACTTGCTAAACAAAGCATAAAAATGTTATTTGCATTTCCTATATAATTTTGGTGTTTTCTAAATTTCCTATATGTTTTTAGTGTTTCTACATATTATAAATATTTTTGAAACCCACAACATCGTGCGGGCATTGTTGCTAGTTGTAGCTAATAGAGCTATAAGGGAGAGCGAGGCCAACACGGTTAAAACCACATCAGAGACAATATTGTTACGTTACAATTTAACAGGATGAAAATCAAAAGAGAAAAAATATTTTTTTCTTTTTTCTTTTCGTCTGAAAAAAAAATTGTGTAGTTTTTGATACATTCCAAATTATTTTAAAAAATGATGTCATTAAGTTGTCATTTTGATGCAATTTATGGATATTCAAAATGCACATGGTAAAATAATAAAAGTAAAAAAGTGTCTACGATTGGCACAAGTTATGGCGAGCGCGCTAGAAATGAGTTAGAGTTTGAGTTTGAAGAGGTTCCATATGAAAGATAGGTATTGTACCTAGCGTGTCAACACTTTTATTCATCTTTTTGTACAATTACACTTCAAATTTTCAACCAACAATTTGTAACGTTACAGTTGCAGCGAAAAAGACTACTCGATAAGTGTTTCCATAATTGGATACATGATAAGACACTTTTACGATTGGAAATGAAATTCTTTTTTTTTTCGTAAATGACAAGATGCGAATCTAGAACCAACCTCCAACTAGCTATTAAGCCTCGTATAAAATGATGTGCAAACTGAAAAATTAAATCTTTTCTTTTTTGGTCTGAAGAAAGAAAAACTAAGCTAAATGCCTAAAGGAAAAATTCTCATATGGTACCTGAACTATTGTCAAATGTAATTTTTGGTACCTGAACTTTCATAAAGAATCCGGTGATACCTAAACTATTCCTCTGTTTATCATTATAGTACCTACCGTTAAATAATCCGTTAAATGCTTATGTGGCATGAATAAAACTTGTAATTTGGTGACTTGAGTATGGACAAAACAGTCATTAAAGGTTTTTTACTATTAAATTTAAAAATAAAAATAAATTATGCAAAATAAATAAATTATATTAACATAATCAAATTAGAGTTTTTATCCCCAAGCATTCAAGATTAAACATGCAAAAATTATTTTTATTCTCAAATATTCAAGATTAAAGATGCCATGTAGGTGGTTTTATTATTAAATTTTAAAATCAAAATAAATTATCATTATTTTTAATATAATAAAAAATTTAATTACTTTTTTAATATAGTTTTTTTTAATTAATAATAAAACCATCTACATGGTAATAAATTATATTAAAAACATAAAAATTGAAAATAAATTATATTATAAAAATAAAAATAATTTTTCTCATTTTTAGTCTTGAATTGTGGATAAATTATCTATTTTTTTTTGTATTATTTATTTTGAAAATTGAAAATAAATGAAATGACTGTTTTACCCATACCACATAAGCACTTAACGGAATATTTAACGGTAGGTACTATAATGACAAACAAATGAATAGTTCAGGTACCATCAGGTTCTTTATGAAAGTTCAGGTACCAAAAATTGCATTTGGTGATAGTTCAATTACCATATGAAAGCTTTTCCCAATGCCTAAATTACAATTTACCTCCCAAAAAAAAACCTAAATTACAATTTACTTGTTTGTGTAGGGCAATTTACTCCTTTTGTTTTGAAATTGCATAATTTACTTTCGTATATTTCAATGTTGTCGATCCTCCATCCAATTTTTGGTCTATCGAAAAATTATTAGCCACTTAGGAAAAATATGTATCTACTATTATTTTCGCTCAAAATCTTTGTTATGAGTAGGTCCAGGTTATGAGTACAAAATCAAGCCACGAGTAGGTCAAAAATACTAAAGCTCGATCAAAGCCAAGTAACTAGGGTTGTCAATGGGTCGTGTGGTGTCGGGTTCCGGTCGTGTCAAGGTATTAAACGTGTTGGAATATGCAAACACAAACCCGACCCAATTAATAAACGTGTCGAATAATCCAAACTAAAACACGACCCGTTTATTAAACGGGTTACTTGACCCAACCCGTATAACTCATTTAGTAAAATAGTTGTGCCAAACTAAATAACAATTGATCAATTTCATACATATAAAACAGTTTGGTCGACCAATTTAACTAATTTTTGGGTATAAAATGCACGACATATGATTTCACGTGATCTGAACCGTTAATTTCACTGAGGGAGAGTTTGATTAAATCTCAGCCGTGAGTTAAGCCTTACTTTTGTAACGGCAGTCAACATCCAAATTTGGTTAGAATTGGATAAAAAAAATGGGTCAGTCAACATGGTTGCGAGGGATGCAACACGATCAATTGATTGATTGCAAGCCCCGACCCCGGCTGAGATCGGGGAAACTTGCCTATTCACCCACCTCCTTAAGTAACATATTTGCACTCCATAGTTTCATAATCTAACCGTTCATATTATAAATCATCCTTTGTAGATCACCTCTGCAAAAATCAATCGAATCGAAGATCTTTTGGTCACTCATTCATATAAAATAAATAGACGGTTCATCATAATAGTAGTAATTGTAGTCAGAACCGTTCATTTGTTTCAATAATTTTGATGATTAAACAATCTCCGATTCAATTGATTTTTTGCAAAGATGATCTATAAAAAATAATTTGTAATATGAATGTTAGATTATAAAATTATAGAACGCACATATGTTATCTAAGGGGGTAGGTGAACGGACAGGTTCACTCAGGGACTTGAGAATTGTCCTTTGCTTAACATCTCTTAATTATCAAGCAATGACGTAAAACATGCATGCTAGCTTTGGAGAACTTAAAGTCGGCTTAGTTATACTTTTCGCCATCCAATATAGGAGCACTTTCATATTGTTAAAAATTGTAATGGGCTAATTTCAGTTTACTACCCTATACTTTACACTCAAAATCAGTTCAGTCCCTATACTTTCAATTTCATCAGTTATACCCTTGTACTCTATTAATTTGATCAATCTCATCCAACCATCAGATTTGGGCTTTTTTGGAGGGTATTTTCGTCATTTCATATTTATTATTAGTAGATATAATTAAATAATTTATTAATAGTAGAAATAAAATAAAATAATTTATTATTAATGGAAATAAAATAAAATAATTTATTATATTGTAAGTTAGCATTGAAAAAAATATTATTATTATTAGTGGAAATAAAATAAAAAAATTTATTAGTATAAATAAAATAAAAAAATTTCATAAATTGTAAGTTAGCATTATTAAACTTAATGCTAACTTTCAATTTATGAAATTATTTTATTTTGTTTCTACTAATAATAAATTATTTTATTATATCTAATAATAATAAATATTTTATTTTTTTGTATTCTTATTTATTTTAGTAGTAATAATAATAAATATTTTATTAGTACGAGAGTACAAATAAAATATTTATATAGGGTCATATACGATACGACAATGAAATAAAATAAATAATTTATTATTAGTAGAAATAAAATAAAATATTTTATTTCAATTATATATAGAGTTATATACCAGAATAAAATAAAATAAATAATTTATTATTAATAGACAAAAAAATAAAATAATTCCATAAATTGAAAGTTAGCATGAAAAAAATAAAATAATGCTAACTTTCAAGGTATGAAATTATTTTATTTTATTTCTAATAATATAATAAATAGAGTTATTTTGTTTAGGGTTTATGAAGAAAATGACGAAAATGCCCTCATCAGAAATCTCATATTTAACAATTGGATGACATTGATCAAATCTATAGAGTATAAGAGTGTTTTTGATGAAATTGAAAGTACAGGGACTGAATTGATTTTGAGTGTAAAGTATATGGTAGTATATTGAATTTAGCCCAATTGTAATCTCATCTATGAAGTAATGTAAAATATAATTTTATGTAAAGTGTTTTAGCGAAATTGATTGTACAAAATCAAACGGTCACTCGTATGTCATGATTTTTTTTATATCCAAGTATGAAAGTGAAACATTTGAATTGACATAAAATTACATTCCGAATTGTGCATAGATAAAAAAGAAAGTTTGGAAATATTTAGGTGACTAGAATATATAGAATACTAAATTCACTTCCCGAAAAAAGAAAAAGAAAAAAAAAAGAGGTGTCTCAGAATGAGGGAGAGAGAGAGAGAGGGGCCTTTATGAGATTTTAGTCATTTTATAGAATGAGGGCTCCTCTCAAACCCTAGCAGCCGCCTCTCTTAACATCATGCAAATTCTGGATAACAAAATCATTCTGGATTCCAAAATGAGGCAACTGAAACTCGTCCGTCAATACCTGCAGGATTGGACTCTGTATGAAAATAAAACGAGTTGGTTTCCTCGCACAGTTGTTCAAGTCGTCAATCCCCTCCCGAAACCAACTCGTTTTATTTTCATACAGAGTCCAATCCCAAGCACACCTCCCATCAAAGTTCTCCAGTTCATGGAAACTTGGGATAAAATTATTAAATATGGAATGCAGATTGGTTTTTTTGGAACTGCCATGTACAAGTGGCAAGCCACGTCCCAAGAGTTATGAGATTACTCTAACAAGTACTTAGGAGCTGATAAATGTTCTGAGATATGCAGGTACGTTGAATGCAACATTTCTTGTGTTGAATCTGGATTTAGATTTAGATTTCAAATCCTGTGTATTTAAAATTTGTGTAATTGAAATTTATGTATTTTAAATTTTCTTGTTTGGATTAAAAAAATTAGTCTGAAGCAAGAACTGTTTCATTCTCAATTAAAACATAAGAATCGTGAGAAGTCTGGAATGAATCAATGGACAAATTGGTTAAGGAATCATTATTAATATGATATATCTCAGAATCATTGGGATTATATATATGACGGTGATTAAGAATTGTCCTTTGCTTAACATCTCTTAATTATCAAGCAATGACGTAAAACATGCATGCTAGCTTTGGAGAACTTAAAGTCGGCTTAGTTATACTTTTTGCCATCCAATATAGGAGCACTTTCATATTGTACAAAAATTGTAATCTCATCTATGAAGTAATGGAAAATATAATTTTATGTAAAGTGTTTTAGCGAAATTGATTGTACAAAATCAAACGGTCACTCGTATATCATGATTTTTTTATCCAAGTATGAAAGTGAAACATTTGAATTGACATAAAATTACATTCCTAATTGTGCATAGATAAAAAAGAAAGTTTGGAAATATTTAGGTGACTAGAATATATAGAATACTAAATTCACTTCCGAAAAGAAAAGAAAAAAAAGAGGTGTCTCATAATGAGGGAGAGAGAGAGAGAGAGGGGCCTTTATGAGATTTTAGTCATTTTACAGAATGAGGGCTCCTGTCAAACCTTAGCAGCCGCCTCTCTTAACATCATCCAAATTCTAGATAACAAAATCATTCTGGATTCCAAAATGAGGCAACTGAACAACTCGTCCGTCAATACCTGCAGGATTGGACTCTGTATGATAATAAAACGAGTTGGTTTCCTCGCACAATTTTTCAAGTCGTCAATTCCCTTCCGAAACCAACTCGTTTTATTTTCATAAAGAGTCCAACCCCAAACAGTCAAACACACCTCCCATCAAAGTTCTCAAGTTCATGGAATGCAGATTGGTTTTTTTGGAACTGCCATTGTAATACCCCGAAAATTTCCGTATTATTTTTATTAAATAGTTCGTGAAATTTGAAGTGAAATGGAGAGAATTCATATTTTTAGGGGTTTTCGTCGTAAAACGATAATTACGGTGGTAATTAAAAGTTACACAAGGTTAATTAAGGTAACTTTTTATCCGTTGAGATTTTGGGAAAACTTCCTTCATGAAAGTTGTAGACCTCGTCGAATAGAGTTCGTAGGAATTTGGTTCATCGGAAATGGACATCGTATGAAGGAGTTATGGCCCTCGGAAATTAAACGATTTTCTATAAAACATGAAAATGTTTTATTTTTGGAAAACATTTTCTCTCTCCTCTCCTCTCTCTCTCCCCGCGCATTCTCTCTCTCTACACCCAGCGATTTCCGGCGACCTGCACCGGCGACCGCCTGGTCTCACCGCCCCCGCCGTTGGGAGCAGGCACCACCGTCGAGCACAACCCGCCCGGGTTGGCTGCCAGCGCCGGCGAGGTGACGCCGCACGCGCGGCAGGAAAGAGAGGCCGACGGCAACTGTGTTGTCCGGCCATTTTCCGGCCACCCCGGACCACTTCGGGTACTGGGTTTTGAAGCCCTCAACCCCTGGAACACGATGGTGCCCTTGGATTTCATCGGAAACCACCGTAGGCGGCGGATTGAGCTCGGGAAGTTTTGGATCTAGAACTTGCCGACACCGATTCCGGCCACTTCCGCTCCGATCCAGACTTTGAGGTAGTTACTAAACTTGTTGGGCTTGTTGAGTTCTACACACTGGTAAAATTTGGTAGCCATCGGACCACCTTGACCGGCGGCCGGCAGCCACCTCCGGAGGCGCGTCGGCGGCGCGTCAGGTCGGTCCGGGAGCAATTCTTTGCTCCGTTTGACTTGGTTCGTCGATACGAACAACTTTCGTGTTTTAACTTTTGTCAAATTCGGTCGTTTGATCAATGATCAATTAAGCGATAGTTATGGATCGTTAGATCCGTGATGATCCGACCGTTGGATCATCACCAATTTTGGATATGATGTTAGGATGCTAGAAATAAGCATGCTGTTGGATTTTGGAAGTTTCGGATTTTGTGTGGGACCCGTTGATGAATAGTAGACGTGGGACCCACGTTGACCGATGGTTGACTTTTGGTCAAATGGTATCGATTAAATGTTCCGATGTCGTATGAGACATTTGAGGAACATTTGGATTATTTTGGAAATGTATTATGCTAATTGGATATTGCATAATCATAGGTGTTTACGAGAAGTGTAGCTCGTGCTTGTCGATTCCTGGTTACTATTTGAAGACGCAGCAGGAATTAGAGGTGAGTGAATCTCACGATATTTTATATATGAATATTAATTCATATTGTGTTGTTTGCGAAAATAAATAATTATATTTATTTAAATGATTTTGCGATATATAAATTAAATACAGTTTTAATTTGATATATCAGCATGTGTGATTTTGTGTTAAAACAATATTTGAAAGTATTCATTTTATTGTTTTAATTGGTGGATTTTGTGGGAACAATATTTCAAAAATTATGATATTGTGTTTGCCTACTCGAATGTTTTTGTAGCCAATGGGTGAAGGTTAGAGCTTTAGACTGTGTAGCCAATGGGTGAAGGTTAGAGCTCTAGACTGTGTAGCCAATGGTGAAGGTTAGAGCTTTAGACTGTGTAGCCAGAAGGTGAAGGTTAGAGTTCTAGACTGTGTAGCCATGTATTCATTGAAAACAAAGATGAATATTTTATGTAATAAAGGAGAAGAAAAATGGTATTCTCGCTTTATCTTGATGTATTAAAAGGAGAAGAAAAATGGTATTCTCGCTTTTAATCATTTGAAGTTGATTGTGGTTTTGTGTGAGTATGAAATGAATTTGCTTCTTAAATAATTGAAGCATTGATTTATTGAATTACAATTCTTGGAGAATTATTGAATTGTATTTTGAAGTTTTTACTTCTTTAAAAATTGAAGTAATTATTATTATGATTTACGATTCTTAAAAAGAAAGAATCATAATTTTGGGAAATGATTTTGGGGAAAGTTTATATTGTTTAATATTCTGAATTACCCTGGGATTAACATACACGTTTATGGGACGTGTGGGGTTAAAATACGTGATATGGGGCGCGTAGGTTCAGTATATTTTATAATATGAATTTTCGGGATTTGAATTGTTTTTGAAAAGTATAAGTTACATATATTTGTTTAAAACAAACTATATATGTATATTTTGTTAAACGGTTTAGGGTGAGTAAAACTGAGTTAACTCATACCAGCTTCGTAAGCTGACCGGGTTTGTTGATATAACCCGGTACACTATTCCACGGTGTAGGGGTTATACCTGCAGGTTAGGATAACCAGGAGTAATGCAAGGCTGCATATTTTTTGTTGGGTTATAAGACTTCCGCTATTTTATGCTTCGCACTCTGAAGATTTATTTATGTAATATTTTGATGTATCAATTTATTATATAAATATTTGGTATGTAATATTCGACTCTTGTTTTGAGTTTGAAATTACAATGTTGGGCATGGAGTTGGTGTTGTGTACTTGAATTAAAAAGAAAAAAATTCTAGTGCATATTTGTATTTGATATTCCATGTAGTCACGTTTCCGAATTGATTGTAATTAAGAGCAAAATGCCTTATTAATTGATTTGAAAATCGGGGCGTGACAGATTGGTATCAGAGCAAAACAATGCTCTAAGGAAGTGATTGAGCAATGGAACGCTCTACGGAAATGAAACGAGTTGTTGAGTTGTGAAGTGAAGTTAGGGTTTAGAGCTTAGGATCGGTTTAGGGTTTGGCGTTAGGTTCTTACAATCATCCAAGTAATGGTTACTTCGTATGCTTAATAGCGCACAGTATTTATCGAGTGATGGCCCGACCGCGGCGGATTCCCATCATGTGCTCTTCAGTGCTGTTGTGTTGTTAAGAATATAAAGTACAAATTACAATTCCTTATACGGTAGTCTTACATGGCTACATTCCTAACTCTCTCAACCGTACCCTGGATCAAACGACAGACTTGATCCACTGACCCTTTCTTATTCTTCAGCAACTCAGTAGAGATCTGTGTTGCTACTGTTACTAGACAACCAATGTACGGATTGTCTGAGACCCCTTCTGTCCTTCCAGCAGTAGGCATATCTGGTAGAATTGAAAAACCTGAAGTTAGGAATACAACTGTACCTAACTCACAACCGCCTAATAACTTCTGGACCGTTGACTGACTGATAGAGGCATAAATCACGTATGACCCTGTTGAATCAGTACAACTTTCTTGGAGTACGTAGGTGTCGTCGATTTGCATCAAGGTGACACAGTTGCGTGGGTCTTGACCCGTTGTGATGTGTGCAATCTCTTGGACTGTCTTGCCCAATGCTTGGTGGTCCCACTGGTTCCGAGTTTGTACGTCAGTGAAGAAGTCAAACAGCTTTCGGTGAGAGACATGATGTTGGAATATTGCTGTTGCAGTTCGAGTAAGACCATGGGGCTTATTCGGCCTATTCCAGATTTTGTTAGTGGAGACTCTTATCCCCGAACCTCTGAACTTGGTTTGTTCAGCTACCTTCCATTCATGAGCAGTAGAGTTGCCGATGCCTGTGCAGAAATCCGTCACTAATCTGCATGCCATCTGCAACAAGTTTCTTCTTCCTTCTACCGATGGTATGACACAAAAGTCTTGAGGTGGATGAGTGACAGCCGCAGAATAATTGAACCGTTCTGCTTGTCTCTGAAGTATTTCTACCCATCGCCTTGCTCCAAAGGCTAAGCCTGACTCCACTAGCGTTCTGTATGATTGGTGCATAAGTTGATCTCGTACATCAACATGTTCCACCCATACGACACGAGAGCTGCCGTTGAACAAATCTTGGATTAAGCATCCGGATGGACGCTTCTTGCATTGAGATCTGGGGTGTGGACCCAGATTTGAACTTAAACCCTCCACAGAGACATCAACTATGGCCCAACTCTGTTCTGTTTGTCGTTGACAATAACGAACAAAGTGAGTGACACGAGTGGAGACAGATGGAGTGGTTACCTGGAACTCGGCAGTCATGACTTGGATGGTGTCGTGGTAGTTTTCAGCAGTCCCTGTTGACAAGACATCAAGGATACTCGCCCTTGAAATGATGCTACTGAATATGGTGGACCATTGGTCCACATCCATGAAGAAATTCAAGAGTACGACAGGACTGAGAGGAATTGTGGCTGTGTAGCGTGAAGCTTCAGTTTGGAAGTTAGTAGGTGTAAGATCTATACCGTTAGTGAAGATTCTCTTGTACTCTGCTTCATTCAGGAACTCATGAAGCGTGGCAGAACTGGATTTGAGTGCAGAGATCCACAGTGGCGCAGCAGCAGATGCCATGATGATTAGCTCATCTCTGACCGACACAATGATCTCAGAAATCTTGGCTGTGTCTGCCACGACAGATGCTTGTTCAGGTTCTGAGTGGATGTTGATGTTGTCTGGTTGTTGGTGTGTAGAAGAAGAGTGAGGTGTGGACGACATACACTTTTGCACATCCCTCCTCATGTGAGACTTTTCCCTTGGACCAATGACTGCAGGAATTGGAAGAGTCTGAGGTTGTGGGGTAGTCTCTTCAATCCCTTTGAGTAGCTCACTATTGGGAGTAACTCGTTGTCCGCAGTGGTTGCAGTTGAGTCTGTTGATTGCAGCTTGGTACTGGCTAAGTTGAGCTTGAAGCTCATTGATTTTCTGTCTCAGCAGAAAATTTTGTTGACGAGTTGTTTGGGCAGGCGTTCGGGGTCGATGCTTTATCACCCAGGCAGAGACTTGTGCAAACGTTAACTTTATTTGGTCACCCAAATCTTGTCGCTGTTGAACAGTTGGCTGTGGAAAAGCCTCGACGAAGTCCTTCAATGCTTGGACTTGGTATTTGGTGAAGCTCTTCCTCAGTGGAATACGTTTGGATGAACTAGGTTCAGGTTGTGGAGATGATACTTGTGGACTTGGGGCTATTTCAATGGCTTCGTCTTCTGCTAGAAGCATGTCTAGCATGTCGATATCGTTGTCGAATTCGATTTCTGGTGAAATTATTTCATCTAAGCCCTCAAAGAATTGGCTTTCAGAGGGATCAGATTGAAGTAATTCACTGAACGAATTCACTTTACGTGACATGTTTGAGTTGGTGTAAATTTCTGAGAAGTGGAGTGAAGAAGTCCTCTTTGAAAGAGAAAGGAGGTTATGGCACTAATGGAAAGTATCTGTTAGTGGATGCGTAAGGTGTATATTTATGGTTGGTGGAGGATTTGAAAATTCAAAAGCAAAAGTGAGCGGCTGTTTACAGCTAATTGTCGGAGCCCTTGGAGATCGTGGAAGATTTTTTTTCCCCGATGCATGGATTTTCCACATACAGTTCCACTCTTGTGAGACCTCGCATCTTTTGAGGAATTAATTATGCGAAAGCAAAAGGAAAAGAGTCATTATGACCGGTGTTAGTGGAAGACTGAGTTTTTGTTGATTAAATCTTGTGGATTCTTGTATCGTGGGCGATACTTTTGAGTAATTGAGACAGATATGAGCAATAATTATTCTTAGTGGGTTGTTGAGTGCACCGCACTTACATTAAAGAAAGCTTTCCCTTACGGTGGAAAGTTGTGTTTAAATACATGGGATAAGGAGTTGTGTTACTCACCTCATATCTGTTATCAAACAAACACTTCGACTAAATTTTTCTCTTGCAAAATGGTGAGCAAAGGAGAGTGCAGTAAGAGATCAAAGACTGATTGGAGTGAACTTCCGGTGGAGATCTGGAAATATATTTTCCAGTTGGTGGCTACCGCATCTCTGCAGAGCACAATGGAACTCCGTTGTGTCTCGAAGGACTTCAAGGAGTATGCCGATAGCTGGTCTACGTTGGCGGCGATCGACATGGATGGGTTCGATGGTGGATCCAGACCCACTGGTTCCATAGAAGCGGACAGGCAGGTGCGCATCTTCGCTAATCGATGCTGGGAAGCGAAGAACCCGGAGTCTCTGTTCCGAATGGGAATACGAGTACTCGTGGAGGCAGCGAATATATCTTTAGCCCTGGAGTATTTCGATGCGGCATGCAAACCAGGAACATTCTATGGTTCGCGTCCCAGTTCAGTGGTAGGTCATCATGTTGCATTTTATGCAGCATGTATGATTAAGATGATTTTAGGACCACGAGCCGAGCAGCAGAAAACGGTGCAGCGACTGTGTGAAACCCTCGACTGGTGGAGAAGCGGATGGAACATCTACTACTGTAGACAAGAAGTCGAGCGGATGATGCATCAGGCTGAGTTTTGTCATGAGCATCTACTGCTGTATTTTCCGTCGACTACTGCTTTCCTACCCGCCGGTAAATGTCTTACTTGTGGTGAGTCAAGTTTTTGGCGTCCTTTTGGCCAGGACATGTGGGATGTGGATGGAGATAGGCATGCAGCTAGAGAATGTTGCGACACTTGCAAGTGTTTCGTGGAGGCAGCATATTTCTACCAGCTGATGATGTATGGAATTCCGAGACATCCGGCCTCTTATCCACGAAGTCACTACTGGAGGTTCAAGGATGGCTTCTGGTAGTGTAAGCCCTGTGAGGCATCTTAAGATTTGTGATAGAAGTGTGTGCAAGTTGTAGTTTCTTACCTTAAGTTGTGTTTGATTGTACTGCCCAGTTATTATCAATGAATGAAACTTTGGATTTCTGAATTGTGATTGTGATAACCTGGGAGTACTCTGCGTCCTAATTTCGGGACGAAATTTCTTTAAGGAGGGTAGACTGTAATACCCCGAAAATTTCCGTATTATTTTTATTAAATAGTTCGTGAAATTTGAAGTGAAATGGAGAGAATTCATATTTTTAGGGGTTTTCGTCGTAAAACGATAATTACGGTGGTAATTAAAAGTTACACAAGGTTAATTAAGGTAACTTTTTATCCGTTGAGATTTTGGGAAAACTTCCTTCATGAAAGTTGTAGACCTCGTCGAATAGAGTTCGTAGGAATTTGGTTCATCGGAAATGGACATCGTATGAAGGAGTTATGGCCCTCGGAAATTAAACGATTTTCTATAAAACATGAAAATGTTTTATTTTTGGAAAACATTTTCTCTCTCCTCTCCTCTCTCTCTCCCCGCGCATTCTCTCTCTCTACACCCAGCGATTTCCGGCGACCTGCACCGGCGACCGCCTGGTCTCACCGCCCCCGCCGTTGGGAGCAGGCACCACCGTCGAGCACAACCCGCCCGGGTTGGCTGCCAGCGCCGGCGAGGTGACGCCGCACGCGCGGCAGGAAAGAGAGGCCGACGGCAACTGTGTTGTCCGGCCATTTTCCGGCCACCCCGGACCACTTCGGGTACTGGGTTTTGAAGCCCTCAACCCCTGGAACACGATGGTGCCCTTGGATTTCATCGGAAACCACCGTAGGCGGCGGATTGAGCTCGGGAAGTTTTGGATCTAGAACTTGCCGACACCGATTCCGGCCACTTCCGCTCCGATCCAGACTTTGAGGTAGTTACTAAACTTGTTGGGCTTGTTGAGTTCTACACACTGGTAAAATTTGGTAGCCATCGGACCACCTTGACCGGCGGCCGGCAGCCACCTCCGGAGGCGCGTCGGCGGCGCGTCAGGTCGGTCCGGGAGCAATTCTTTGCTCCGTTTGACTTGGTTCGTCGATACGAACAACTTTCGTGTTTTAACTTTTGTCAAATTCGGTCGTTTGATCAATGATCAATTAAGCGATAGTTATGGATCGTTAGATCCGTGATGATCCGACCGTTGGATCATCACCAATTTTGGATATGATGTTAGGATGCTAGAAATAAGCATGCTGTTGGATTTTGGAAGTTTCGGATTTTGTGTGGGACCCGTTGATGAATAGTAGACGTGGGACCCACGTTGACCGATGGTTGACTTTTGGTCAAATGGTATCGATTAAATGTTCCGATGTCGTATGAGACATTTGAGGAACATTTGGATTATTTTGGAAATGTATTATGCTAATTGGATATTGCATAATCATAGGTGTTTACGAGAAGTGTAGCTCGTGCTTGTCGATTCCTGGTTACTATTTGAAGACGCAGCAGGAATTAGAGGTGAGTGAATCTCACGATATTTTATATATGAATATTAATTCATATTGTGTTGTTTGCGAAAATAAATAATTATATTTATTTAAATGATTTTGCGATATATAAATTAAATACAGTTTTAATTTGATATATCAGCATGTGTGATTTTGTGTTAAAACAATATTTGAAAGTATTCATTTTATTGTTTTAATTGGTGGATTTTGTGGGAACAATATTTCAAAAATTATGATATTGTGTTTGCCTACTCGAATGTTTTTGTAGCCAATGGGTGAAGGTTAGAGCTTTAGACTGTGTAGCCAATGGGTGAAGGTTAGAGCTCTAGACTGTGTAGCCAATGGTGAAGGTTAGAGCTTTAGACTGTGTAGCCAGAAGGTGAAGGTTAGAGTTCTAGACTGTGTAGCCATGTATTCATTGAAAACAAAGATGAATATTTTATGTAATAAAGGAGAAGAAAAATGGTATTCTCGCTTTATCTTGATGTATTAAAAGGAGAAGAAAAATGGTATTCTCGCTTTTAATCATTTGAAGTTGATTGTGGTTTTGTGTGAGTATGAAATGAATTTGCTTCTTAAATAATTGAAGCATTGATTTATTGAATTACAATTCTTGGAGAATTATTGAATTGTATTTTGAAGTTTTTACTTCTTTAAAAATTGAAGTAATTATTATTATGATTTACGATTCTTAAAAAGAAAGAATCATAATTTTGGGAAATGATTTTGGGGAAAGTTTATATTGTTTAATATTCTGAATTACCCTGGGATTAACATACACGTTTATGGGACGTGTGGGGTTAAAATACGTGATATGGGGCGCGTAGGTTCAGTATATTTTATAATATGAATTTTCGGGATTTGAATTGTTTTTGAAAAGTATAAGTTACATATATTTGTTTAAAACAAACTATATATGTATATTTTGTTAAACGGTTTAGGGTGAGTAAAACTGAGTTAACTCATACCAGCTTCGTAAGCTGACCGGGTTTGTTGATATAACCCGGTACACTATTCCACGGTGTAGGGGTTATACCTGCAGGTTAGGATAACCAGGAGTAATGCAAGGCTGCATATTTTTTGTTGGGTTATAAGACTTCCGCTATTTTATGCTTCGCACTCTGAAGATTTATTTATGTAATATTTTGATGTATCAATTTATTATATAAATATTTGGTATGTAATATTCGACTCTTGTTTTGAGTTTGAAATTACAATGTTGGGCATGGAGTTGGTGTTGTGTACTTGAATTAAAAAGAAAAAAATTCTAGTGCATATTTGTATTTGATATTCCATGTAGTCACGTTTCCGAATTGATTGTAATTAAGGGCAAAATGCCTTATTAATTGATTTGAAAATCGGGGCGTGACAGCCATATACAAGTGGCAAGCCATATCCCAAGAGTTACGAGATTACTCTAACAAGTACTTAGGAGTTGATAAATGTTCTGAGACTTGCAGGTACGTTGAATGCAACATTTCTTGGGTTGAATTTGGATTTAGATTTAAATTTAGATTTCAAATCTTGTGTATTTAAAATTTGTGTAATTGAAATTTATGTATTTTAAATTTTCTTGTTTGGATTAAAAAATTTAGTGTGAAGCAAGAACTGTTTCATTCTCAATTAAAACATAAGAATCGTGAGAAGTCTGGAATGAATCAATGGACAAATTGGTTAAGGAATCATTATCAATATGATATATCTTAGAATCATTGGGATTATATATATGACGGTGATTAAGAAAGAGTTTTCTGTTTTCTTTTTGTTGAAAGGGTGGAGGTTGGGGTGGGGTTATATTGTTCCTTTTGTAATTTTGTTTTGGTTGATGTGTATAGTTGTATTTAGCAATTTGATGCGACTTGGATAGAGTACAAATGAATGTGACTGAAATAATGTGGGAAGGCACTAAGATCTTTGTGATGGCAGGAGATAAAGATGATGGGAAGGCAACAGATGGGAAGGCATCGGGCGAAGATGGGAAGGCAGCAATTGGGAAGGCATCGGGCGAAGATGGGAAGGCAGCAGGGCCTCACAACGTATGTTGGGTGTGTGTGTTGGTTATGTATGTGTAGTCGATCATGTAAGAATTTCTATTTTCTGTTATTACCTGGAGATCGATCATTTATATTATTATTATTATTATAATGAATTATGGAAACTTTCCTCATTAGGATTTTTAGATTTGGTTAGATCTTATTTGAACGATGTAATTTATTTCCATGGAAATGGTACGTTATCTTTAGATCTACACTTTTATTTGGTTCGATCTTAACCTGCCCAGAAAGAAAAAAACAAATTGTTATATTCCAGAAGGGAAAAACCTTCATATGGTACCTGAACTATCACTAAATGCAATTTTTGATACCTGAACTTTCATAAAGAACCTGGTGGTACCTAAACTATTCCTCCGTTTGCCATTACAGTACCTATTGTTAAATATTCCGTTAAGTGCTTATGTGGCATGGATAAAACAGTCATTTCATTTATTTTCAATTTTCAAAATAAATTAGATAATTTATCCACAATTCAAAACTAAAAATGAGAAAAAATATTTTTATTTTTATAATATAATTTATTGCCAATTTTTATGTTTTTAATATAATTTATTACCATGTAGGTGGTTTTATTATCAACTAAAAAATAAAAATAAACTATATTAAAAAAAGTAATTTAAATTTTTATTACCATGTAGGCTTGTTACATATATCAGACTACTTCTGACGAGCTGCAAGATTTCTCTCGAAAATATTTTGCGCACCAAAAGGAGCTGATCAAGGGTACTCCTTTTTCTTGCTCTTGATTTTTTATTTCTCCTTATTTTGTGAAGCATACTTGCCAACAATCATTGTTTGACTGCTAATAAAATACACATAAAATCCAGCAAATAATAATAATAAATAATTTGAAAACCTATCCGAAGATTTTTTTTTACTTACCCCTCTTTTTCTCAGCCCTCTCCCATCAAGCTCTCAAACCCTACCCCTCTTTGCAACCGCCGCTCTCCTCTTCTATTAACATGAGTCAGGTTAAGAAAATCCTCGGTGGATTTGGGATTCGTCCGATAACTCTCCACATCCACACTCGGATTCCCAAGCCAGCGCCTATTTGTATCCAGACTACAGCTCCCATTACAGATCCGAATAAAGTGGTGGCGTTCTTCAACAAGTGGGGTACAGTAATCAAGTATGGAGGTCAGATCTTTTTCTTTGGTATGGCTTGTTACATATATCAGACTACTTCTGACGAGCTGCAAGATTTCTCTCGGAAATATTTTGCGCACCAAAATGAGCTGATCAAGGGTACTCCTTTTTCTTGCTCTTGATTTTTTATTTCTCCTTATTTTGTGAAGCATACCTGCCAACAATCACTGTTTGAATGCTAATAAAATACACATAAAATCCAGCAAATAATAATAATAAATAATTTGAAAACCTATCCGAAGATTTTTTTTACTTACCCCTCTTTTTCCCAGCCCTCTCCCATCAAGCTCTCAAACCCTACCCCTCTTTGCAGCCGCGGCTCTCCTCTCCTATTAACATGAGTCAGGTTAAGAAAATCCTCGGTGGATTTGGGATTCGTCTGATAACTCTCCATATCCACACTCGGATTCCCAAGCCAATGCCCATTTGTATCCAGTCTACAGCTCCCATTACTGATCCGAATAAAGTGGTGCCGTTCTTCAACAAGTGGGGTACAGTAATCAAGTATGGAGGTCAGATCTTTCTCTTTGGTGTGGCTTGTTACATATATCAGACTACTTCTGACGAGCTGCAAGATTTCTCTCGGAAATATTTTGCGCACCAAAAGGAGCTGATCAAGGGTGCTCATTTTTCTTGCTTTTGATTTTTTATTTCTCCTTATTTTTTGAAGCATACATGCCAACAATCACTATTTGACTGCTAATAAGATACACATAAAATCCTGCAAATAATAATAATAAATAATTTGAAAACCTATCTATGCGATTAAAGTAGAGGAGAGGAAACAAACTTGAATCCTTGATTCTTGGGTTGAATATTTGCACTTGCTAAACTCTTAGTTTTGTTTTTATTAAGTATCATTGGGAATATATATATACAGTCTCCTTCACATGCGAACGTCCGCACGTCAATTAAAATGCGAACATTTGCATCCCCACCAATTGACAACATAACTCAATCATCGGAACCGTTCATCGTTTAAATTTATTTTTAAGAATTATCCTTGCAAAAAATCAGCCGAATTGAAGATTGTTTGGTCATCTGTTCGTTGTATAATTTATAGACAAATATAGTCCGTCAGATAAGGTTGAAACGATGAATGTGGTAATCAAATGGCTAAATAATTTTCAATTTGAAATTTTTTTTATCAAAATGATCCTTGAAATATGACATAAAATATAGACGGTTTTAATCATTAGTTTGCATTCGCAATAAGGATGTTCGCATTTTAATCTACGTGCACATGTGAAGGGGACTGTATATATATATATATTGCATAACATAGGCATAATGGTTTTGTTCCATTTGGGTTGCTGAATAACGGAAAAAAAGAAAAAAATTGTTGTTCGGGCTCGATTGTCTTGTTTGATTTATCACATTGTATCCCTTATATGTACATTAGTTGCATTCTTCCCAATGCTTCTTGTATTAGGATGCAATTTTATTTTAATTTTCTAAATATGCAGTAGCTACTTGTTCCATTTGGGTTGCTGAATAAAGGAAAAAAAAGAAAAAAATTGTTGTTCGGGCTCGATTGTCTTGTTTGATTTATCACATTGTATCCCTTATATGTACATGAGTTGCATTCTTCCCAATGCTTCTTGTATTATCCTTTGTTGAATCACTGTTAAAGATATATATATAATGGCTTGAATGCAACATTTCTGTTAATGATATTCTTGTATCTAATGGCTTGAATGCAACATTTCTGGTGGATGATTTTGTAACTCAACACAACTAGTTAAGTAACACTTTACAGATTCAAAACCAAATTAAATAGGTTTAAATTCATCTTCTATTAGCTAGGGTTTTAAGTATGCTCCATACCATTTGAAGTTGGCTTTCGTTTAGTTTGTTTAAGATATATAAGAATAACCGAGTTGAGCTTAAATTCAATGTCAAGATCAATACCAAAAATGATTTATATATCATGAGGAACTCGTATGTATTTATGAAACTCAAAGCTGGTTTGTTCATTAGAGCTTAATAAGCTCTAATAAAAAAAGCTGAATCATTATCATTTATATGTCTTGTTATCTAACATTATTTTGAGCTAATTGTAAGTTCGAGTGCAGTTCAAACTCAAATTTGTTCGATAATCAAACTAAGCTTGAACTGAACATGGAGCTCGTCAAAAAATAATTTGATCGAAGCCATTGGGGTTAACCCAAATGGTGAGAGAGGATTGAGAATTAGGTTAAAATTAGACTAAATTTTTATCCTCTGTAATATAACAAAAAAAAAAAAACAGATCGAACTAAGTACTTGTCTATTATTGGATCGAACTTAATCATTCATTTATAGGTCATATTACCAACCCGATTGTACTAGTATCTACGCTCGAGTTTGAAGCCTAAAACTGAAACAAAGCGGGAACAAGTCTTCGTGTCTCGTTTCATGGATGAAATCCAGATGGGTCTTTCGGTTTCAGAACCTCACCTCTCACTACTCGCCCTCTTGGACTTCTTCTTTAATCTCTCCTTTCAAAACCAGGATTCACCAAAACCCCTTTTCAGAAACCTCAGCATTGGTCCTCAACCATGTTGATATAAGCCTGCTTCTTTCTCTGTGTGGAAAAAATCGTCACTTCCAATTGGGTTCTTCCCTCCACGCCTCCATTATTAAGAACCCTGAATTTTTCGAATCCGAGAATCAAGATGACTATCGCAATGTTCTTGTTGTTTGGAACTCCTTACTCTCCTTGTACTTGAAATGTGGTGAAGCAAGGGATGCAGTTAAGCTGTTCGACGAAATGCGGGTGAAAGATACGGTTTCATGGAATACGATGATATCAGCGTTTTGGGGAGTCTGATATTGGCACACCGAACAAATGAAAACTTATAAGAATCAAGGCACCAAAACAAGATTATTGCATTATTACCAACCTCTTAGTTGAACAGAATCTACAAGCTACATATCCCCAAATGGAGTCACTAAACAAGGTAAAATCCCATCAGTAAAATTTTCGAGCTACGTTATTTCTCTGTGAACACTTTGCTCCAGGGTTTGAGCTGCTCCAAACCATGATTATTCCCTAACTAAAAACCACTTTATTACAAAAGTAAGAGCTCCTATCTGAAAATTAGTACCCCCCCTTTTAAGAAGTACATCTGTTTCAGCAAATCAGATAAACCTCTCACATAATTTACATGAGAATTCTGCGTATTCTTGTTGATACAGTTGCAATTAAGCATTTTTTATTCTGCCTCTTGTGAGGAATAGATACCTTCTGATCGCAAGTATGAGAACCCAAGTAGTAGCAGAAATTTTTTCCTTGATCATCAAAAGCAATGCCGAGCTCAGAACAGTTTTCAAGATCTGGGCATGCAATCCTTTGAAGAAGCCCGAAACGCCTTCCCTTTTCCATATAGAACAGAGAGTTCCTGGAATCGTTTTGCGGATTTTTGGCCGAGCTTCCTTGGTTTTTTCGTCATCATCTGGGTCAGCAGCTTGGATCATGACCTTACACCTGTAGGAAGTAGATGTTTAAATTGATACCTAAGGTCAGGATTCTAAATAAGACAGAGTTTGAGAGAGCAATTGTGCACCTGATGGCAGGATAGGTCAGAACAGTGGCAACACTTTTTGAGACTGCACCTAAAACAAATGCTGTAAAGGCAGAAAGGGCTTCTGGGGATGAGCCCTTGCCCGTTTTATTTTCTTTTCCTTTCAGGAGTCTTTGTTTTAGCTGATCGAACACTGTATACTGAAGTAGTACATAACAATTTCAGTGTAGGCCTCAATATCGGTTTAAGTAGCAACTAAGGCAACAGAATCAGTAAATTTTAGATTGAAAATGCCCAGACGAGTACCTGAATTGCAGGGTTCGCCGTAAGCAACAGGGAGATTTCAAGACCATCAAATGCATCACTCCAGGTGCCCTCTGTAAGGGTCTTCCATAGCCCTTTGGATTTTCCAAAGGCACTTGTCTGCATCTTTGACGAGGCTGTATCCAGAGGCTACAGTTATACAACACAGTCATTAAACTTGAAAACTCAGTAATGCAGGCTTCTTGGTTGTTCAAAATCATAGAGAGATAAAAGAAAGTGAAATGAAGCTTCATGACATCTATATAAATAAAGCCAACAGTCTTCCTACTCTTTCCATGTCACAGTGAAAATGGGAACAATAGAGCATTAACTGATAATACATAAGAGGGCTGATCTCATGTTTTGGCATAAGGAATTTCTATCGCAGATTCTTATTATATCATCTAAACAATTCTTAAGTAAAATGGGGAGGCCGGACTTGACACAAATGGCTCACCTGGGTCGCAATGGCAGTGCAAGCCCCAGCAGCAGCAGCAAGGATCAAGTTCGCTGTTGTACCTATTGACTTAGCACCGCTGGTTTCCAGATATAATCTTTTGAAATAGCTATACCCATAAAAGTAAACAAACTGAGAAATGAAGGATTGCAGGTTTTTTGTTTCCAGACCCTGATACAGCGAAAGAACCTGCCGAGTGGATATTGCTTCCCAAAATACATCTGAGAGGTTCCTATGTAAACCAGAACCAGAGAAATTAGGTGAATTATGCACCAAACTAAAGCTGATTAAAACATTCAGCATTAATTATTAACACATAAGCTAATGTCCCCATGAGGAACCACGCGATCATCAGGCTCATCACCAGAACTCTACTATGCACAATTTCATGACATAAGCTTTAAAGGATCAATTGCTCCATGTTTCCTACAGAAGGAGCTGCAAGACTTTTTATGTCACAAACATTACAAACAGGCTATTTGAAACTATATATTACACAAGACCTCTTCCAACGAGTAATTTCCCAAATTGTGCATGTACCTTGAATAGGTTAGATACATGAAGAGAAAATTCTAACAGTTGGGTTGCATTGCAACTTACTTGCACTACAGAATTTTGAATCCCCTTCTCATGTGCAACGGTTGTATAATCATTGCCCTATAACAAAACTTCTAATCTTCTTTGAATTCGCTAATTTTCTAGTATACTGCTTAAGAGGTTGAGATTTTTATTTTTAAACACGTTCAAAAGGTAATCTTAGATTATGAACAAGGCAGAGCATTTAAAGGTACCAACTTGAAGTTGGATTGCTGGTATGCTCCTAATGAATATTAGAATTGGAAATGATTCATAACTCAATTTCCTCCTAATGAATATTAGAATTGGAAATGATTCATAACTCAATTTCCACCTATTGTTAAATTTAGCTCAACCTTAAGATGATCATTACGAACAAGGCAGAGCAATTAAAGGTACCATCTTGAAGTTGGATTGCCAGTATGCTCCTAATGAGTATTAGAATTAGAAATGATTCATAACTCAATTTCTACCTATTCTTAAATTTAGCTCAACCTTATGATGATCATGGACTTCACCTAATCATGTTCTTCAACATATATGTGCCAACTCCCAACTACCCAAGTATAATTCACTCACCAACTTTCACAAAAAAAAAAAGAGAAAGACCCAGAATTTCACCCAGAAAACCAATCACAGAGCCATGATCCAAACACAATTCACAGACCCAGATCATAAAATTGAAGATAGAAGAGGTGGGTAGTACCTGTACTTGGCCTGATCATTGGCTCTCACGTCAGCTTGGTACCTGGTCTTGCAGGTGTCAAGTGGGTACAGAATGGTGGTGCTCAACAGTGATCCTATGGCTCCTGAAGTGGCCTCAGATATAGATTCTAGATCCATTTTGATCTTCTTCTTCTTCCAATTATTTGTTTATTTTTCGAAACCAGCACGTAGCATATAAAATTTGTGTCTTTATATATAGGAGGTGTTAGGCGTTGAAAAGTTAAGGAAACAGAGTGAGAGACCGATCCGGTGGCGTTTTCTTAGACTTTGAAAAAACGTGTATTGTTTCGCCGTCCTCCGATTAATCTCGTGCTAATAGTCTAATACTCATACAACAATTTGCTTGCTGTATTTCATTCATTTCTTTCCTACATACGTAACATACCAACTTTTTTACTTTGTTCGTATTGCATAAATACCAATTTGTTAAGTTTTATTCAATTTTACATAAATGGAGAGTAGGGCTATGAAACACCCCACTAAGCTATCAATAATATTGGTCTCAAACAGTTAGTGAGCAATATTTGAGATAAAGAATTCGAGCTCAAAATTACAGACTAAAGAATGAGATTTTTGTTTTCCAACTTTCATGTTTGAGTTTAGGATGAAATTTTTTGAACTATACGGCCTACTAATATTTGATATACTTTGTTTCGTTTGTTAAGACTTAACTTATTTCTCATTACAGAAAAAAAAATAAAAATTCACGAATGTATAGATAGGCAGTTTTAGGTTTAGCCGTTTAGGTACTATCAACTAACGAAAGCTATTACGTCAGAGAGGGATGGGTCACATCCACATCATACGAAACATGAGACAAAGGGAAAGTCGTAATGTCGTATAGCTGCATGTTGCTTCCTAGGCTAGGTGAGCTTCCGTGTCCGTTTCTCTTTTTTGGTTATGGAGTGGGCTTTGCCCCGAATCCAATTGTCCCACCAGATCCAGCCCAATAAGAAAAGAGACCCAATTCAACCAACCAAAGACAAGCCCAACAGCACAAGTCAACACCACTATCACTTTGGTCAACTATTGTAAGTTTAACTAGAAGAGTAGAAGGTAACCTTCTTTAGTGTGACATATTGGTAATTTTGTTTCTCTCTTCAAAATTTACCAGTTTCTGGCACTTTCCATTTTGAATGAAAGCATTTACTTTAGTAAAATTGTTTTGGTGTTGGGACAGAATCTTCTAGAATTCGTTAATCACAGCTTTAAAGACTTGGGGCAAACTTACTTGCTCCATAATTAATCGAAACTCCTCGTCGTTGGCCTAATCTGACGTGGCAACGAAACCCACTAAACGCACAACTCAGCTTGCCTAATAAGCCACACTGGCCTACGTGTCACTACCGCTAACAAAAAAAAAAAAAAATCGGTGCCCGAAAAAGAGCAGAAAAAGACATTTTCATTCTGTGAAAAAACCTCTTCCCACTTTCTCTAACACACCATCGACTAGGGTTTCTGCTGGGTTTTTCTCCAAGTTTCTTCAACTCAGAAAGGGCTCTCAAAGCTCTTAATCTTAACCCCTGGAATTTCAGGTATATTTCATCTGTATGCCATCGCTTCCATCACTCTGTGCACTCCCACTGGGGTTGTTCTTCAATCTGCTGTGCTTTTGTGTTGCTTGATTGCTTTAAATCTTTGCCCCTCAAAAGTAAAGTCATTAATGTTTTTGCCATGGAATCAGTCGCAAACTAAAGCTTCATAAATTTATTCCGGATAGAGTTTGATTCTGGTCTGCTACTGTTTCCGGGACTATTTTGTGGTTATGTAACTGAATTTGTTGCAGCTTCACGAGCACATCATCATTCTTATATATGTTTGATTTGTGAATGGCTTTATTTAGAAATTAGGGTTTTGGGTTTTGCTCTGCAGTTCCAATGGCGAAATCTGCAGCAGGAAACGCGAACCAGAACCATGGCGGCCGAACCTCTGTCCGGATTGTTGTGGCTGGAGATCGAGGCACTGGAAAATCGAGCTTGATTGTCACTGCGGCGGCGGAGAACTTCCCGGCTAATGTGCCTCCGCTGCTGCCACCCACAAGGTTGCCTGAAGATTTCTACCCTGAACGCGTGCCCATCACAATTATCGACACTTCTTCTAGGTTTGAATTCTGTACTGTACCGAAATGCTTGCTTTAGTTGCTCAAGGAATGTAGATAAATGAGAGAACAAGTTGCGTTGTTGAATTGCAAATGTTGCATTGGATGGGGTTCTAAAAGTTTTTTTTTCCTACCTTTTATAGGTTCTGGGTGTCTTTGAAAGGTCTGTTTGGTTGCACAGAAAGTTTAGGAAAGGAAAAATTCTCTTCGGAGTTCTCTATTTATTTTGTTAATTTTGTTACTGTTGAGTGGTGATGCTAGATAACTGGTTTTTTAATTCCAATGACCTTGGTTACCAGAGTAAATTTATATTATCTTGGGTGCTAAGTTGTAACCATGAACTATGTAATGTTGTCCAATCACCCTCCTGCTAAGATCTACAGACTGATGCTGAATTTTAATCTGTTTTCTAACTCAGACCTGAGGACAATGGTAAAGTTGCTGAAGATTTGAAGGGTGCTGATGCAGTTGTGCTTACTTATGCGTGTGATCAGCCTCAGACACTTGACCGGTTGAGTAACTTTTGGCTCCCAAAGCTTCGTCAGCTAGAGGTGAATGTTTGTGTTTTTTTTCCCCTCTCACGGGAGCCATTGTTCAAATGTAAAAAGTTTAACACCCTCTTTTTTGAAGAAAAACAAAGAGGACAGAACACTGTTGAAAGAAAACCTTAAATCTTAACAGATATCAATCACTGTGAAAATCCCCCGAAAAGTTTACTGCTTTACTGATGTGTTATAAAAGTGGTGTGATATAAATGCGAGCGGAGAAGCCTTGTCATTTAGTATGTATTTATGATGGTCAAATATGAAATTTCATGAGCAGGTAAGGGTCCCTGTTATAGTGGTGGGTTGTAAGCTGGATTTGAGAGATGAGAACCAACAGGTGAGCCTGGAACAAGTGATGTCACCAATAATGCAACAGTTTCGGGAAATTGAAACTTGCATCGAGTGTTCAGCATTTAAACATATTCAGGTGCACTACATTGAATCTTCTCTTTTCAAGCTCCTTTGTTGGTTAAAATGTCTCTATTTTGTGAAATTCAGCATGCACTCTTTCTTCTTACTTTATCGTGTGTATTTGGGTATCCCTTGATCATTGGGACTTAATTGTATTTTGCCCTGTTGCATGAATTTTTCGTTTGTAGCATGCATTTCAGCTCATGGATATCTCTGTTTATCCAAAGAAAAAGAGTGTAATCAATAACTTTATGTTGCATTAGTTTCTTGTTATTTTGGCAAAGGACATTCTAAGTCTTGGAGTCTAGTTTTGACTTATTTCTATTTGCAGATTCCTGAGGTTTTTTACTATGCACAAAAAGCTGTTCTTCATCCAACAGCCCCATTGTTCGATCAGGAAACACAGACTCTGAAGGACCAATGTGTGCGAGCCTTGAAGCGGATATTCATTCTCTGTGATCATGACAGGGATGGTGCCCTTAGTGATGCAGAATTGAATGATTTCCAGGTTCTCTTTTTCTGTTATGCAACAAGTTGATTACTTTCTATTCTTAGTTTTCTTCAAAATCCTACTACACTGTGTTATATTTTGATATTAATAGTTAGATTCTCATCTTTTCTTAGCTAATCAATGGACATTTGTGCTTGAGATTCTTGAAAAATTGAGTGCTTATTGCAAACAGGTGAAATGTTTCAATGCTCCACTACAACCTTCTGAAATAGTGGGTGTGAAGAGGGTTGTGCAAGAGAAGTTACCGGAAGGAGTCAATGAACGTGGGCTTACATTGACAGGATTCCTCTTCCTTCATGCACTATTTATAGAGAAGGGACGTCTAGAGACAACATGGACTGTCCTCAGAAAGTTTGGCTACAATAATGATATACGACTTGCAGATGAACTGATCCCATCTCTCCCAAAACGGACTCCCGACCAGGTAAGCTTTCATTGAGTTATTGTTTTTATTATATTGTAATGGTGTCGAGATGCTTTTATTTGGTGCTGATATTTTTAAAAGTAAAATAGGAGATTCATCGCGTTTTGAGTAATCATTTTCAAGAATTTAGTAACCTAGCATGTTTACTTTTACTATTAATACCTTTACTTTTGGTAAGAGTTGTTCACTGTGCTAGAGTCCCTATTAATTAAGTACCCTTTATGTTGATTTTGAATTGAGTCAGAGGCTCAGAGCTAACTCTCCACTGTTATCTATGTGTGTATGTGCATTGCCTAATCAGTGATTCTTAAGATAAAAATGGTAGAAGTGTACAAATAAGCATCACTTCAAGCTGGACCTTTAGGACACAAGACTGAGCCTGATCTTGAATAATATATTGCCTCCCAACTTTAGTCAGGTTTTTGAACTTTAGGTTCTGATGTGATGTGCCATAATCATGCCAGCTTATGAGCATCATGTTTGTGAAGTTCTTTTGTTGATAGAATGTCTCTCATTCTAAACATATCCCACAGTTTCTCTTTACATTTTGTAAAGATGTTTGATGTTGATGTAAACTCTGTTGTCATGTGTGCAGAGCGTGGAGCTGACAAATGAAGCAATCGATTTTCTGAGTGCAACCTTTAACTTGTTTGACAATGATGGTGTATGTCTTAGTACACACATATTTTCAAATGCTACATTCTTTAATTATGTTGTTTAATGATGGTGAGATAGTCATACAATTTCCTCTGTGCGTCAGCTGTGCTCATACTATTTTAATCATGATTATATTTGTTATTTTCACTAGGATGGGGCCCTACGACCGCGTGAACTTGAAGAACTATTTTCAACTGCTCCAGCAAGGTAATTTTATTCTTTTAGAATCATCTTGTCTATGTTTGTTTGCAAGTTGTTTGTTACTTTCCTTGAGAGATTGGAGTTGTGTTTTTAGTTGGTTTAATCTCATCAATTTTACAATCAACTTGGTATGTTGATTGTGTAGAACATCCAGACTTCATAACATGGCTTAGCTGCTGGTGTAACTTATAATTCATTACTTGCTCTACGTAAATGTTAGTTTTCGGTTAAAAGTTTGTTTGATAGAAGCTTCATGGTTTCCATTAGAACTGTGATCAGTACTGTTTCAAAAAATATCTATAGATTTCTTACTCAGTCTAAACTCCCATTTACTATACTTCTACCTATGAATATCTTGGCATCTTTTAAGGGTTGGCCTTTGAATTTGCAGTCCATTTAGTGAATTTCCATACAAGGATGCTGAAGAGAGAAATGCATTTGGAGGGCTATCACTTGATGGGTTTTTGTCACAGGTATGTATTTTCTGCCACAAATCTCTTCTTCCCCCCACACCCCCACCCAGAAATTTTTTTTCTCAAATGTAAAGATTTACAATTGAACTCCTATGTTGCATCAGAATTGTCATACTTGTATATACTCAAACATATGTACTTTATGATGTGCAGCAAGCATATGTAAACAACTTTCACTTCTCTCCTGTTTGCCTAAACTTTTGTGAGAAATGTGTAATTTCAGTGGGCCCTCATGACACTCCTAAACCCAGCTTCTACCATGGAGAATCTTATATACATTGGTTATGCCGGTGATGTTTTGTCTGCAATCCGTGTGACTAGGAGAAGGCGTTCAGATCGCAAGAAGCAGCAATCAGAAAGAAATGTTTTCCAATGCTTTGTCTTCGGCCCCAAGAAGGCTGGAAAGTCTGCATTGTTGGATTCTTTTCTTGGAAGGTCTATCTTATGAATCATTATTCAATTCTGATTCTCCTGGGAGTTTTAAATTCTTTTATTAAATTATGTAAATTAATTAGTAACTGGACATGCAGGCCATTTTCTGATAACTATTATCCAACCACCGAGGATCGTCATGCAGTTAATGTTGTTGATCAACCTGGGGTGAGTTGTACTACAAGCATCTTGTGTCTTAACATTTGCATGGAGTATGCTCGCTTTCTCTCTGTACCTTCCTCCTTTTATGCACATCTACATATGTGAGTATTGGCCCCAAGGGGCAGAGGTTGTTTATGCTCTAAAGGGATTATATGGGAGATCAAATGCATCTCAGAATTGTTTGCATCATAAAAATGATGTTCTCTCTTGGTGTTGTTTCTGAATGAATTGTATATTCACTTGATTTCTTCGTTTTTCTGAGAGCATGTAAAAGTCATTACAAGTGTCTGAACATGTATGGGTGGACAAGTAACTGGAGTATCAGTCACTGATTAATAGTAATATCCAACTTTTCGTCAATACTTATGTTAACATTCAATTTAAAGGCATGTCAATGTGACGTGTAGACGAACAGTAAGGATTGCTCCAAACTTTATTAAAGCTAGCTTACAGTTACTCCAGACTTTTAGTTATTTGAGTTTTATAAGCCAAATTTTCTTTGAGGTCCATTATTTGTTCTTTTAGCTGTTTTTATAATTCTACAATTGATCACAGGGAACCAAGAAAACCCTAGTGTTGAGAGAGATTCCTGAAGATGGAGTTAGCAAATTACTGTCAAGTAAAGAAGCTTTGGCTGCATGTGACATAGCCGTGTTTGTTCATGACAGGTACTACCTGCAGAAATCCTTACTGGTTGCATGATTGTATCTAATAACGTAATGGATACTGCTAGTGTGATGTATGAGTTTCCCTGCTAGTACAATAGTAGTTGTTTCTCCTGTCTATTAGTGTCTGTTTCCAGATATATAGCTTTTATTGTACCTTAACATGTATGTATGCATGTAACTTTTCTCTTTGGGTAGTGTCAGTTGTTGACAAGCAGTTTTAAGTCGACTTAAGATGCATATATATCTTTCCCCTAATATTCGCAATGTATTGTACTCATGCATTATACTTATGAATTTTAATAGTTGGTGGCTTTTGCTTTGCTAGTTCTGATGAATTGTCCTGGAAGAGAGCAACTGAGTTGCTGGTAGAAGTTGCTAGTCATGGTGAGAATACTGGTTTTGAGGTGCCTTGCCTCATTGTTGCAGCTAAAGATGATCTGGATTCATTTCCATTGGCTATACAGCATTCTACAAGGGTATCTTAATTTATTCATTACGTATACATATGTTTTGGAATTTACTTTTGTACATAAAATGGATTACCTGCAGAATGACGAGTTTTGTTGGCATATATCTCTTCCTGAAAGTTTGAACTGTTAAGATGTAGAACAACTATTATTTCTATATTCTAACACAGATCAGAATTATCGTGCTTCTAGATTCATGCTTCCTAAAAGTTGATAGAAGGGTTGTGGTAACTCCGACACTAGAAGATGAAGATAAAATTAGATGATAAATATTTCGAAAAGATGAAATTTTGTTTAGGCTTTTCTGAATGAATTGACATAGATCTGGTTGTTTTGAGCTTGAGATTTATTCTTTCCATGGCCACTAAATTGGAATTGTACCACTATATTAGATTTCATTGCATTCTCTTTGTCTAAAACAATAAGTGACATATTTCTACTGATGCAGGTTAGTCAGGATATGGGAACAGAGGCTCCTATACCTATCAGCACAAAGTTGGGTGATTTCAATAATGTATTTCGTAAAATTGTAAGTGCTGCGGAGCACCCTCATTTGAGTATTCCTGAAACGGAGACTGGAAGGAGCCGCAAGCAATATCACAGGCTCATAAACCGCTCCCTTATGTTTGTTTCAGGTATGATGTCTCTTATATTTCAGCTTTAGATTTAGAGGGTTCTTGACATCTTTGATATCTAACTAAAATTACTAAATACGTCTGGGCCTAACTGCACATTCTTCTCAAGGAAAAGGGAATAAGATGATTACTGGGGTTCATTACTTGGTGGATGCATTTGCAATTTGTCTTCTGAAAAGAAAGAAGTCTGTTAAAACTTCTAGGGTAATTTAAGTTTGCTGGGTTTTGAAATAATTTGCTCACTTATAAGAGAGATTATATTAAGAAGGCACATATGTGAATGGATTGTTTTAGTGAATAGAGAATGGGTGATATTCAAATTTTGTTGGGCATAAGTTTTCCTTTCTGGATTAGGGTTTACCATTTTGCCTTGATTATCTAATTGTTTCAAAGTTTGCTTCATCTGTCAATTTGTTGGGGCCTTTTGTTTCCGATTCATAATAGTATTTGGGGTATGTTGAATTTGTTTTGCTCTTCACAGTGGGAGCGGCAGTGGCAATTGTTGGACTGGCAGCTTACCGTGTCTATGCTGCAAGGAAGAATGCCTCCAGTTAAAGGATGACGAAGCTTCACTCATTGATCGGCTTATTAGTTCAGACCTACGTCCTCGAACTTGATGGCTTCACAAAGCTGTCATCTTCAGATTCCCCAGTTTGTTGGGTTGAATTGTAGAGAGATCGCAAAAAACTATTCGATTATTACACCCCTGAACCCTTTCACCTCTTGCCTTCTCTGCAGCATGATATGAAATGCGCCAAATATTATTAGGTTCCTTCCATGGGTAAAGGCCCTTTGAATCAGAAGTACAATGGAATGAGTTATTAGCTTGTGCAGTGAAAGTATTTTTGATTTACCCAAATCCAGCAATTTTTTTTGGTACAACCCAAATCAAGCATTTTAAACAACTTTACCTATCAGACCAAAGTTGGAAAAACAACATTAAGCTAATGATTTATTTAGTTATTTCCTCCACCATTGTTCACGAGCGTCCAATTCGGTCATGGCTAATATTGATAAAAGTAAACTGTAATTCAGGGAAACCTGGAGAATTTACCTACACGAAGAAATGTACGCAGATAGAAGGACAAGTCAAAATGCAACCATTAAGACTGCAACAAAAATTATTTCTAAACTATCAGAACCCGATTGATCAAAATAAAAAGCTGAAGCAGCAGAGCGGCAAGGAACTGTCTTAAACAGAACTCTCCATGGAATGACCAGTAGCAGCAATTGCAATGCCACAAAGTTCGCCTCTCCAAAATATACTTGAAGATAATAGTGTAGTAGTGTTGGCTAATGATGCTATTGTGAGGACATCTCGAACCAAAAACTTGATGCGCCAAGGAACCGGAGTGACACCCCTAGCAAAGGATTACCAGTCTCCAATAACAAATTCTGCAACTGAATTGTTATTGTGATGAACATATTCGTCGAAATTGACTTTGAGGAAATGAGGATCAGGCGGCTTCGGATAATAAGTTCCAACTCTTAGATGCAATAGTTGCAGCAGCATGAAAAGTTATGAGAGATTTGCAACATACAAAGCATTTTTTGTATGCCCAAATATGTAACAAAGGAATAAACCTTTAGATAAGATCATACAATGATAAGCATGACTATCTGATAGTAATTTTCATATTAGTGTGTAGACTGTCTGATATAACTTTTGGTTAGTTTATCTTTGATTGACCTCTAATCCAACGGTTCTTAGGCTCTAAACGCATTCAATATCAGATTCCAACTCATGTTTTTCTCATATATCACTTTTAAGTTTTAACTTTTAACCAAATGATTGACATAAAGAAAATTAGAGGCCCACAAATTAAAGAGCTAACTCTTTATGAACCGTTTTATATATAATATTATTGTTTACATCAGTCTATGATGATCTCAAGTACTAATACAAGCTGCATGTCTTCCTAATCAGGTCAAAGAACTCACACAGTCACACTTTTGAATCACTATTGATCACTTTAACTTTTGACAGTCTCCTTGTGAATTTTAGCGCTTACTGCCTGTCACTTTTTAGTACTAATTTGGCTTAACTTTATTTTGTCTAAACATATTTGATCTGAACCTTCCTTCGGTAGCCTCCAACATCTTCAAGTTGCTGACAATACTTGCAAAAGATCTCTGTGGTCACATGGAGTCCGAAATCCAAACTCAACAAGAATTCCATCTCTAGGTTGTTCATCTCTGCAGTGCTCACTCCTCCCACCTTGGCATAGTAGCCATTGCTATAACAACTGCAATCACACAGAAGGTAATTCACCAACACAAACAAAATGAGCACGAAAATTCTATACACTTGGTCATGCGGATTTGGCGAATTCACCATGACAAACATTCAAAAAAACAAAAGCATGCTAAATGAGTACGAAACTTATGCTGCAATAACGCTATATTACGTACAGTTATATATATATAGCTAGGCCTGTGATAAACAGATATGCTATCTTGATGTCTCGGAATCATAACAAGCAACAAAATTAATTAACAACAGTATTGGCACTTACTCATCCTCCATATATTTTGCAGCTACCAGAATGCTGGTGATTAAAAGCCGGTGAACATTGAGAGAAGTGAGACAAATGCCTGTGCTTTGCAAAAATCTTTCGATGTATATGTATGCAACGACAAAGCAAGAATTGCTGCAGTTCGTGTACTTGAAGATGCGCTCAATATACTTTCTAATGCTTAAGGCAGGCACTTCTGATCCATGGAACATTGTAATGACATCTTTCATCTTTGATGCCCTCACTAATTTCTCATTCTTTTGAACCGATCTCTCCAGGATCGAAGAGAGGACTGATAAAACTCGCGGTTTTCCTGAAGGTCCTGCTGCAGATTCCTCCAACCCTAAAGTTGAGAAAGTCTCCGAGATTACAACCATGCAATCTAGCACCCCAGTTTCCATGTCTAGCTAATTCAAGCTGCAAAACAAAAACAATAGGAATTTTAATTTTAATATTGTCTTTGATGCATAGCTTGATGCTAGCTTTAATTCTGACAGATTTATATACTTTAGCCAAAAGTTTGGCAAGGTATAACCAATAACATAAGCGATGGCATATGTTCAGTAGCAAGTAGAGAAAATAATATAGATGCTGAATAACGTACAATATGAGCAATAGTACAAGAGAATAAAGTGGCCACAATAATAATATATATGACCACCACTTTAACCTGAATATATATTCTTTGTTTTCACTCGATCTGGAGAGATGTAACAAAGGTATGCTCTTGTGTATGTTCTATCATTTTCTTTGGGTATTTATACCTCAGATGATTGAAGGCATATTATGACTGTCTGAGATTTATAATGAGGTATAAATATGCCTTCAATCATTTGAGGTATAAATATATTTATCTTGCCTTTTATGACTGTCTGATTGAAGGTATAAATTTAAACTAAGAAGAAGAGGATATCTTGCCTTTAATTATAACTGTCTGATAGCGATTGACATATATATTTTATAACTGGGATTTATAAATTATGATGATTTATTAAGAGGGGATTTGGAGTTCTAATTAGGTATTGTTTTCTTTTTCCATTTTAAGATTTCACACTTTTAGTTTTCCAATTTCCATTATCGGGCTTCTAAAAACAAAATTCCATTATTAGCCAAAAAAAAAAATTCCATTATCGGGGAATATATAGTCATATTGTGGAACTTCGTGCCCCACAAATGACATGACCCATGGTTCGGGCGATGACATGTTCTTATTTCACTAAGAGGCTTATTCACGTGCAATTAATGCGCCATATCTTTTATTTCCTGCATTTCTAGTTTTGGTAGAGGACAAACCTCTTTAGTTATCCAATGTACTGATATCTGTTGTAAACATTTCAATTGTTTAATATACAATTTCATTCTAAAAAAAAAAAAAATTAATGCACCATATTCATGTAGACAATCTTTTTCTAAAGCAATTCATTTATCACGGGAAAACAATAATGATCCTCAATGGAAAGAAATTAGAATAGAAATTCCAATTAAATGCATAAAGATTTGACTGGTTAAAAAAGATTCATTCTGGCTTCTGCATCTAATTTCGAAATTCATCCGAATAACTTTGTTTGTCCTATCAATCATTTACTTACATTGATATTAAGGGAGGTAATTAAATATTTGAACTCTTAAATGTTTTTATGTATTTGGAGTAGCATATTAGGCAGCTGTACTAACCACGTAGCGGTGACGTGTTTGAGAGTTTCTTTAAAATCTGGAAAAAAAAAAATCAAAATATGTAGGCCGCATGGTCAAAGTAGAGTTTTACTACTGGCTCTTGAGGGGGGAAGGGATACCATATTTGCCATTAGATGTATTCCCCAAGTTAGAATGGCCAATGTACATGACAACAGCCATGCAAACCTTCCTATTAAACCCTAGTGCACATTACACAATTAAATAAATGCCCCTTCTTAATTTTTAAGGCTCTCACTCACTGATGCACTGCATTCAATCTACAGAATATACCAACAAATTAAAAACACCATTTCAGAATTCAGATGAGTACCAAATGTAATCAAATGGCTTCCAAGCTCTCCTCCTCCTATTCCAAACACTACCCCTTCTTTCTCTATGCCTTCATCTTCTCTCTATTCCTCTTACTCCTTGGTTCATCCTTTAGACTCAATGTTATCAACTCCAACTTGATAAACTTGGTTGTCATTCGACAGCAGAAGCAACAGGTCAAGAATCAAACCGAAAACGCTGTTAACGTGATCAAGGCCGTTGCGAAACAATTCAAGGGTAGAAGGAGAATGAAGGTTGGTTTGGTCAACGTGGACCACGACCATACTCAACTAATGCATGGATTGGATAACGTGGAGGCAATTTCAGTGGTATTCGATCGCATTGCTGCCGATCGGAAGTGGGAGGATTTTTTCCCGGAATGGCTGGATGAAGACGAGAAATGGGGCCGGCCAAAGTGCCCGGAAGTCCCGATGCCGAGGTTCGAGGATTACGAGGACATCGATGTGGTGCTGGCTAGGGTTCCATGTGGGATGAATATTGGGAGTCGTGAGAAGGAAGGCATTAGGGATGTGTTTAGGTTACAAGTGAATTTGGTTGTGGCTAATTTGGTGGCGCGAAAAGGGTGGAGGGACCCTGATCACGGTGTTCCTCATCGGACGGTGAACGTTGTGTTTATCGGGTCTTGTGGGCCCATGGTGGAGATTTTCAGATGTGATGATCTTGTGATGCATCAAGGGGATTACTGGGTTTATAAGCCTGAGATTGGGAGGCTGAAGCAGAAGGTGCTTATGCCTTTTGGGTCGTGCCAACTTGCTCCTGGTTATGCACAAGCAGGTAATTATCCATTAGATTTAGTTTAATCAACAAAGTTAGATCGTTTGTAAACCTATAGTTAGAAGATCGATAATAATCTTTATTTGTGGGGTTAATATTTAATCCGGAAGAAAGTGAAATTTGAACTTGAAACCTAATTCTACATTATAATTGTGAAATGAAATACCATTACCACTGGATTGACCAATGATTAGTTGTTTGACAAAAAAATATCACTATATAATTTGGTTGTGTCGGTTAAAACACTCGCATTCAATATTATAAAATTTAACAATTAGTATTTAAACAATCATGATCAATTGAAGTTCTTAGAATTTAGTTGTTTGAATCCTCATTTTAAGTTCACATATTCTTACTTACCATGTTTTTGTCCATATAGGATGTAATGATCTTACCACATTTGGGAGATTGTTGGTGGTTTCTTTCTGTTTTTTTTTTCTGGTTCAGTAATTGGTGGTTTTCAAAGTCAAACCATTTCCACATTTTACAATTGAGTATCCAATTTGTTTTTTCCCTATATTCGTTTTACTGCTTCAAAATCACTCCTTACCATTGATCAATCGGCAGGTAAAGAAGTTTGGAGACCAAAGTACGCATACCACCAAAGACCGAGACATGCCTATGTAACAATCTTACACTCCTCAGAAGCCTACGTCTGTGGTGCAATAGCTTTGGCTCAAAGCATCAGACAAACCAACTCCACCAAAGACCTAGTCCTCCTCGCTGACGATTCAATCACTCCCATATCCATCGCCGGCCTACAAGCCGCCGGATGGAAGATCAGGCGAATCCAACGAATCCGAAGCGCCTTTGCCCAAAAGGGTTCATACAATGAGTGGAACTACAGCAAACTACGTGTATGGCAACTGACTAAGTATTCCAAAGTCATTTTCATCGATGCAGACCTCCTAGTCTTAAAGAACATCGACAGATTCTTCACACACCCACAAGTATCTGCTGTGGCGAATCACAAGGACTTATTCAACTCCGGCTTGATGGTTGTAGAGCCATCTCAATGCATGTTCGAATACCTAATGCGAAAAAGCTTCAAAATTGAGCCTTACAACGGTGGTGATCAGGGTTTCCTAAATGAGATTTTTACTTGGTGGCATAGACTCCCTTGGAGGCTAAATGCATTGAAAACTTTTGAGGGAAAGAGTATCGAAAAACACGAGATGGCTGAGAAACTTTATGCAGCACATTATTTAGGGTTGAAGCCTTGGATGTGTTACAAGGATTATGATTGCAATTGGGATGTAGAAAGTCGGCGAGTTTTCGCGAGTGACTCAGCTCACCGGAGGTGGTGGCAAGTGTACGAGGCCATGCCGCAGGAGTTGCAACCTTACTGTGGGTTGACAAAGAAAATGGATATGAGTTTGAAGAAGTGGAGAGCTAGAGCAGCAAATGCTAGTTTCGTTGATGGTCATTGGAAAATTGAGATTAAGGACCCTAGGCAACACCATTACAATTAATTAAAACGTACATTAGGTAGAATTAATAAATTAAAGGGTGCCCATATATAGTACTTTGATAGCTAGCTACAGCTTCATATATGTTGTTTTTGTGTATGTACTATACAAATTTAACTGTTGAGGTTCTTTGTTTTGTTTCCAATGGAAAACTTTGTGAGGTTGCAATTAGTCAATTAAAAATTGTTCTAGAATTGGTTCGGCTCCTAAAGGTGCACTTGTAGAAGAAGTATATCTTCTTCCTTTCGATTATTTGTATACGTTCAAAATGTCTTTAAGCGGCGCATCTTTTAGGCATGTAATATAAGTTGTCAGACTTTTATATTTAAGTTGAGAATGAGTCAAAGTAACACTCTCAATTCCAAGAGATGGCGGTTGACATTTTTTTTTTTTTGAAAATTTGTTGATTTCAAGAGAAGTCATCTATCATTTTTATTTAATTTGAGAAAATTAAAAATTTTAAAAAGGAAAAAGAATTCGACCCTCAATTATGGTCTTGACTTTAAAAGTGTGCTTTAGGAACAACAATGTACTGTATTTCAAGGATTTTCGACCCTCGTAGAGTTGTTCGAAAAATCTAAAAACTCTAAAAAGTTTAAAACAAGACAAATAAAATAAAAATTAGCTTAAGGCCGCACCAAAATCAAGGGATACCATTTCCCCCAATCATTTTCTATTTTTTTTAATTTTTATCACTATTTTCAAAAAATAAACTTGTCCACCTTTTTCCCTCCTCCTCTATCAAATTGCCGACCAAATGAAACTCCAATAGCAATAGCAATAGCACAACTCTCTTTTCTCTTTCTCTCACAAAATCTCAAAGACGGAAATGCAAGATATATTCGGATCAGTTCGCCGATCACTGGTGTTCCGTGCACCGCCGGACAACGACGAGTCCCCAGTAACCCTAGTCGACAAGATCAGCGCTTCTATTCGAAAATCCAGAGTCTTCTCCAAACCCTCGCCGCCGCCGTTGCCTTCAATCCCCAAAGACACTGCTCCTCCGATCCGATGGCGAAAGGGCGAGTTGATCGGTTGCGGCGCTTTTGGCCGCGTCTACATGGGCATGAATCTCGGTTCCGGCGAGCTTCTTGCTGTTAAACAGGTCCAGTTTCCAATTCACTTTCTACTGTTTTCCGGCTTGGAGTTCGTGTTAATTGATTTTCCGGTGTTGATTGCTTCTGGATTTTGTTTAATTTTGTTGTTGGAGTGTGATTCTGAGTGCTTTGGCTTGCTGCTGTTTCTAATTTTCTGTTATTTTTGGCCTTAACTAGGTTTTGATTTGGCAATTGGTTGATTTTGATTGTGGAGTGTTCCTTTTTGGATTGTTGATTTTGTATGAACTTCGGCACATTGATTTTTTTGCCCCAATTTCGGTTTGGGAGTTTATTTTCTTGTTGATTTTTGTCGGTTTTGGTTATTGAGTTTGATTTTTGAATTTTATTGAAGTATTAATTCTATCCGGTATTTCCTGGAGTCCAATTCACGATTTTCATAGCTAGTTCAGTCCGGGATTTGGTTTTATATGTAATTTTGATATGTTTCTTGGTTCTTGCACAGGTTCTTATTGCAGTAAACAGTGCTTCAAAGGAGAAAGCGCAGGTTTGAGTTCAATTCTTGTCTTTCTACAGCTAAAATTTTACAGTGATATATGTCATTTCTTATGATGATTATGATGCCGATGATCAACATTGACTTTCTACCCACATTTCCCTTTGTTTAAAGCACACATGACCAAATTGATGAGGTCATAGTCAAACATTCTAGAACTAGTGAGAAGGTTTGAAGATGCTCAGTTTTCAGACTGATATTTGCTATAAAAGGAAGTTTTCCTAGGATGAGGTGAGTCTCGATTACCATTGAGGTTTGAGAGTGTAAGTGTGACTCTATGTGGGTGAGGTGCCAATAGGAAGTAATTTTGAGTGGAGATGTATCCTCTATGGCAGGTCCCTGTACAAGTGTGAATGAAGTGAGGTGCATGAAGTGTACAAGTTCATGTTGCGTATGACAACTGTTCTGTGAATTCAATTTTGTCAAAAGTTGTACTATCTTTATTCCTTGTTGATAATGTTATATGATTATGTTGATTGTGAGTATTAACACGTGTGTGGATTACATACTCAACATCTTATATCTCGTGTCTATTTGTTCCTAATTGCAAACTAAGAACACCATAGGTTATGCACTTAAATTCAGTGAGTGAGGAACTTTTGCTTTCTTTAATCACAGGTTGAGTAATATGGGCTATATTTCTTTATAAACTTCAATGTATCAGCCACAAAGTTTATCATCATTTAGGCATCTGAATCTCTTAATATTATGCAAATATTACTGTTGATATATTATTTTCTTAGTTGGTATTGGTTTTCTGATCAATGGTTTTAATGCTATAAGTAGGCTCACATTAAGGAGCTTGAGGAAGAAGTGAAGCTTCTAAAGAATCTGTCTCATCCAAACATTGTTGTGAGTAGACCATCTTGTATCTATTTCAGCTCTCGAGTTTATCACTCTTCTGACTCTGTACTTTGTTTTGGTTCCTCTTAGAGATATTTGGGTACAGTGAGGGAGGAGGAAACCTTGAATATTCTATTGGAGTTTGTCCCTGGTGGATCTATATCATCACTTTTGGGGAAATTTGGATCTTTCCCTGAGGCTGTAAGTACTTGCTGACTAAATTTGTGTTTGCAGGTATATTGAATGCTAAACTTATACAAATTTCTTTGAGCCAGGTAATAAGAACATACACCAAGCAGTTGTTGTTGGGACTAGAATATTTACACAAAAATGGGATAATGCACAGGGACATTAAGGTAGTCCAGCTTACCTGCTAGACATATGAATGTACAAGAATTTTTCTTACCTTTTCCTGATCTTTTTCCTGCAAGTGGCTAATATACGTATATATATCATTTAAACTTTCAGGGAGCAAATATCCTTGTTGATAATAAAGGATGCATTAAACTTGCAGATTTTGGTGCATCCAAACAAGTTGTTGAGCTGGTATATACATTTCCTGTCATTCTATTAGATCTGTGTGTTTTTGTCATGCATAGTGCTTCTACAATGAATGTCCTATATAATTGAGGGTTGCATTAATGTAGGCAACAATTTCTGGTGCTAAGTCTATGAAGGGTACACCATACTGGATGGCTCCTGAAGTTATTCGTCAGACCGGTCATAGCTTGTAAGTACAATTGTTACCCCTGTACCATCTTCTTTGTTTTTTTTCAGGCATTCTATTCGTTCAAGATGGTATTTCTTTATTATTTTGGGATAGCAGTGAGAGTTTATGAATAGTAGACTGTATTAGTGCATTTTAAGGTAAAGAGGAAGTAAAACTGAAAAATATAGAACATAGGTAGTACAACTAAAGCAATGTTCTGGAACTCCAAACTTTGAGAAGATGTATTCTCTAACAGAATTTGATCAATGTATTCCAGCCTGTCTTTGAAAATGATGAAATGTTTTTTTAAAGGATATTTTGACAAGTACTTTCAGGGATGTCACGGAGGTGACTTTTCTTGGTCTTTACATGATGAAGATGGTAATGATGGACTGAAGTAGCTTCCTAGGTGTATGCATGGTTCTCCACTGATAATGATGATCACAGTTTTGCATTATATATTTTATTCTTGGATAAGTAAAGAATACTGATACATGAGAATAATTCTCTAGCTCTGCTGATATATGGAGCGTTGGATGTACTGTGATTGAGATGGCCACTGGAAAGCCTCCATGGAGCGAACAGTACCAAGAGGTAATTCTTCTCCTAATTCTTTAAATGTTTTTATAAATTTTTCTCTCCTGCTTGTTGCACTGATGGCATGTTTCTCTAGGTCGCTGCTCTCTTCCATATAGGGACAACAAAGTCTCATCCACCAATCCCTGAGCATATTTCCTTTGAGGCAAAAGACTTTTTGTTAAAGTGTCTGCAAAAGTATGCTAATACTCTTATCTTCTCCAAATGATTTTAATTTGAATTCAGAATCTCCGAAATATATGTTGCATGGATCTTTGCTCATCTATTTTCTGAATGTACAATAGTGTGGCGTTTGTTTGACTTTCCAGATTTAGATCGAGTCAGATGGCTTTGTTTTTTTTATTCGTTCTGAAATAAGTTTACTTTTGTCCCATGGCAGGGAGCCAAATTTGAGGCCAACGGCAACTGAGTTGCTTCGGGTAATTTAAATTTCATTGATGTATATGTAATGGGGACTCTTTTTTTTTTTTTCTGTAATATATCTTGTAACTCGTCTCAAGTCAAACCTTATATCATCATGTTCTTACACTTCTACTCTGCCAATCACATGCAGCATCCGTTTGTGACTGGGCAACATGTGGAATCTCATCCTGTTTTGCGTCCTTCTATCATGGTTGGTATGAGTGAATCAATTACCTAACGATGTCGTTATTTGACCATTTAAAGCTCTTTAGTGACACTTGATTTGCTACCATCAGGAAGATTCTGAAATCCCATCTCCATCATATTCTTCAAACCTACAAACCTTGTAAGTATTACAATTATGTTTCTTTGAACTTGTAAGAAAAGACAATATTTGCTATGATTTTTTAACAGGCTTTTGATGTGGTTTGTCAATTTTGTTGCCAGTGAGATGTCAACCTGCCCAGATTCGTCTGACATGTGTAACTTGGGTAGTTTGCACTGCTCAACTATAAATCCTGACAAGTTGTTGGAAAGCACACACATTTGGGGAAGAAATAGCAGTGATGATGATATGTGTCAGATTGATGACAAAGATGATATTATGGTCGATGACGTAAAGCTCAATTCTTCTTTGCCGGACGATCTTAAGGTAATTACTTTTGTGCCTTCATGATTCCAAGAATTTCATAAACTAATTGTTTGTATGCTATTCTGTTATGTTAGAGCTTTAACCCAATGTGTGAGCCCACTGATGAGATGGGGTGCAAATTTCGTGGAAGTTCAGAAACACAACAAAATGGAATGAATCTGGATACTAGTCACCAAATTGATATTCCTGCTGGCTGCTCTGGAACAATTGGTGCGGGAGAAAAAGATTTTTCATTTCCTTGTGGACCATCTTTTTCAGAGGATGATGAGGAACTTACTGAATCAAAAATTACAGCGTTTTTGGATGAAAAGGTACTGTTTTGATTAGAGCTAGACATTTTTATCTTCTGGGTTTGAGCATATAGACTTGGGTATGCATGCTGGTTATGGATATCTGTCTTTTAGTGAGATACAAATGATTATTGACATTCTGCTAGAGTTAGCCAAAATACATTTATTTCATGCATGCATACATTATAATAATGAAGAGTTTATGTAAGTTCAATTTTTGATGCACTTGGTTTTCTGAACTGCACTTTGATCACAACCTCAGGCTCTAGAACTGAAAAAGCTGCAAACGCCTCTGTATGAAGAGTTTTACAACAGCATGAATGTAGTGTGCTCTCCAAGTTTTGTGGATAAGTCGCCTGATGAAACTACGAGGTACTTGAAATTACCTCCCAAAAGCAGATCACCCAAACAGAGTCCAATTGGCACCCCATCTGCAGTAGCTGACGCTCTTAGTACTGGAAGCCCTGGAAGTAGTGGTAGGCGGGTATCAAATATTGGCAATGCAAGCGACCAAAACTCAAAGGACATGTCGTCACCTCCTCAAAGTGATTGGAAAGGGCTTGGAGTTGATGCTCAGCAAGAGCCAGGCAGCCCAAGGTTAGTTCATGTTTCTAGTTCATGCAACGGTGATTCTTTTTTTTTTTCCCTTTTCTCCACCCTTTTCAATGATCTGATATATGATAGTACTCACAGTATGAGCTTCTCTGAGAGACAGAGGAAGTGGAAAGAAGAGCTTGATCAAGAGCTAGAGAGAAAGCGAGGTAGATTTTTCATCCCTTTATATAGTTTGAAACAGCTATACAGAGTTCTTCTAGCAATCTGTCTTTTGTGGTCCATTATTTCTGTTGAAGTTAAGTTCCATATACAACTATGCAAGGCTTTATAGATTGGCACAGATAGTGTGAAGTTTTGAGCTTTTGCTGGCTTTTAAAGATATTCTATTCAATAAATGTAATATAGCACTTTTCAGGTCAAGTAACAGGTCCAAAGTTTAGTATTGAACAATCGAGGATTCTAAGTTACACAGCATACAAACGTATTAACGAACAAATCATCTTATAACCAGTTTGGTAACCTTCACTTATCAAATGGATAATTGTGAAACTGTTGCAGAGATGATGCGCCAAGCAGGTGTAGGGAAAATATCATCGCCAAAGGATCGATCTTTAAATAGGCAGAGAGAGCGGACAAGGTTTGCATCTCCAGGCAAATGAATTATGTAAACTGGTCCTGGAGAATGTCATTGTATTTTTCCATCGGGAGTTCATCGGAATTGGACTTTTGGTGATACTGGTAAATATATTCCTGGCGCTCTGGTTTGCCAGCTCCACATGGAAACTGCGGCTGCAACATCTCATGCATTCAATTCAATTTCTCATTGTGCAACCTATGATTGTGTCCTTGTATGTACTACCAAAGGTCAAGCTAGTGTAAGCATGCCTGTATAAAGCATTTTCTTCGGGAGTGGCGGTGGTGACGTGTGTGTGTTGTACTTGATTTAGTTGGTATCTTTTGCCTTTTTTGGGGTTTTGGCCGAGTTCAAGGTATCTAGTCCATGGAAACTGTAGTATCAATGTATTAGGCTTGATCAATCCTATGGTACAGTATAGTATAATACTTATGCCACTTTTGATGTGCGTTTTGATTACAGAATATAGTTTTGATTGCAGAGTATTTTTCATGTTCATAAGTCATAACATCAATCAAACTCTTGTTATAATATCAACGTTATGCATCTGCCTTGGACATGCATCCGCTACAATATTTGCCTCACAATGATCCGAAACATTTTTCTGTCGCGTCCAGTAAATTGTAGACTGAACAATCTATGATAGTTTTACAGTCACCTTCACCTAGAATTCTGGAACCGTTCTACTTAGATTTTGTGTGCTTTGAGTATATTGAATTTGCTTGAGTTTTAATCTTTGTAAATGAAAGAAGACAAGTTTTAACTGTAAAAATTGATTCAAACTCATTCAAAGCCCAAGTCAAGAGTCTTAAGTAATTCCGGAGAGAAATGAGCAGAGAAACTTTGTACAAACAAATTCATTCTGTTTCAAAGTGGTTTTCAACTTTTCATTAACAGAGAAACTTCACACACTTCTATTCATTAATCAGACAAATTACACTACAAATTCAAATTCAAGTCCAAAGTATCTAATTCATCAACTTCTGCTTCTTTGCTTTTCTCAACGTCTCTGCTTTCTGTTCTTGTTCAATCCTTAGACGCTCTTCTTCATCTTCCTTCCTCGCAATTTCTGCACTTTTCCTCTCTTCTTTCAGAATATCATTAAAGCCAGACACCATTGCAGGATCATCGCCGTCATCATCATCATAATCCCTGTATCGCCTCTTTCCCCTTCTTCCCATAATTTCATGGATAAGTGAAGAAACATCTACATTCTCATCATCCCCCAAATCCTCTTCCACTTGGCCTTTTTTGATCTGTTTTTTCTTCAAGCAAGGTCCTTCCTTTTTTGGCATCACTTTTGTGTTACTGGGCTTTGATTGTTTCAAGTTCAAGTCTGACTTTGTCACCAAATTCTCACTAGGTCGAGACTTCAAACTCTTCGAACCAGTTATCGGAACTGATTCTTTAGAAACACACTTTGACTTTGCCGAGGAGGCTTTGGACTTGTTGTTATCACCACTCTCCTTCGCTTTCAACGAAGATATCTTTGGCCTCAAATTCCCAGGAGTCTTCTTTGACCCTTTTGGATTAGCTTTGAACTTGTTATCAGGACTCTTCTTTGGGATCACTTTCCCATCAGCTTTAGGAATAGACTTCAAATTCGACGGATTTGGTGGTGACCCTTTTGAAATCTTTGGAATTTCTGCAGTCTCTGATAACAGAAACGAGTAGTCTCGCGAGTCCTTGACCTTCTTAGCGCACTCGGACTTCAAATCCAGAGAACTAGACTTTGTTGCTTTTGTGGGTTTTTCATGATCATTGTTGTTCTTCTTCTTCTTCTTCTCCAGAATATCGATTAGCTCAGGCATGAGAGCTTTAGTTTGCTCAATCACTCTTTGTGAAAGAGCGGACTCCGACGGCCCAAAGAAGGATGATTTCTCGGTCTCTTTTATCTCCGATTTAGTGCTCGATTCTTTCTTGTTATTAGCGTTTCTGTATTGCTCTTTGAGAATTTGCCGGATTTGAAGAATATCCATGTCACCTGCTGCACCAATCTTTCCGGAAAAGTTTGAGAACGAAATTGAGGCAGAAACTAGTTTGAGAATGGAAAATGGTTTAAGAATGAAGAAGAAGGGAGGGTTTCTAGTCTCTATTTATAAGATTTCTGGGCTATAGAGGCTGAAGTTTCCGAGTCAGTTTAGGCTTTACTTTCCCAGTGGCGGTGGGACTGATATTCTACCCTTGGATTCAATGGACGGATCAGATTAATACCCACTTTCTGACCTTCGATATCCAATAAAATCTAAAGAAAATGTTCATAATCTATGTGAACATTGGATGAGTCCAAATCTTTGAACTTGAATCTTTTATGATGAGGTTTCTAAAATTCATCAAGGATGATAAAAAATGGCCCAAGAGTCGGAAATTCTTTTAAAGATTTCAAAATTGCCTAAATTTTTTTAAAAAATTATATAGAAACTCTCTTTACCGACGAATCATTCGTCGGCAAAAGTGTTGCTTAGATATTTTTTTTCTTGTTCAATTATGATTTGTTTAACTTAAGAAACAAAAGAAATCACTTCCGGTGTAAGTAAGAAGCATTTTTCTAGTCTAATTGAAAGAATTATGAAATTGCAATTTTCTCATAAAATTTGCGTCTTATAAATTATAATAAAGTGTTTCTATTATAACCTCCAAATTTGCTCACTGAACCTCCTTCTTTTATAAATTATTAAATGACACATATATCCTCACATAAAATGACTATTATCGACAACATATTGTAAAAAAAATTATATTTTTTCTCTCATTCAATAATAATGATAATAAAATGAATATATATTATTTGTTTCATTGATTTCCATTTTTCAATCTCACTACGCACTTAGGTGAGGTAGAACAAAAAAAAAACCCTATTATCATCCAAATGAGCCAAAAATTTTAAAAAATCTAAGCAAATATTGAAATTTGAGATTATTACTGAGTGAGAGAGAGAGAGAGAGAGAGAGAGAGAGAGAGAACAAATATACATATATATATATATATATATATATATATGAGAATAAATAATCATGCTTGCATACTTTGCTAAAAAAAACACAATAGTTCAGGTAAAAAAATTCTTGTTAATTGAATATTAATTTTTGAAACCTGACAGTTAGTGTTGTTTGATTATTTTTTCGTTAACTCTATTATGCTGTATAAATGAATGGAGATTTAAAAAGGAATTTAGATGTATAGAGCAATTACGTTAATATATGTAAATTATATATATGACTGGTTATTTTAGGAATTTGATACAGGTTTAGTGAGTAATTCTAAAATTTAAAAAGTAGATAAGAGGTGTAAAGAGCATAGGAGGCCAAGTGAGTAAATTTGAAAGTCTCAATAGCAAAACTCACTATAATAAGGAAGTTTTAAGTAGTTTGGCATGGTTGATAAAAACTAATCAAGAGTACGGCATTCGAAGTACTATCAGGTTTTTAAAATTCATCAATGATGATAAGAAGATGGTCTAGGATGTCTAAAATCCTTTTGATTTTTTAAATTGTCTAAATTAAAAAATATATATTATATATGTAAGCGGCCTTTAGCGACGAATAGTTCGTCGGCACAAGTGTTTTCCCGTTGAAAGAATATTATGAAATTGTAATTTTCTCATAAAATTTGTGTGCTATAATAAGGACGCTCTAATTCGTTCGGCATGGTTGGCAAAAACTAATCAAGAGCACAGTTTTCCAAGTACGATTAGGTTCTAAAATTCATCCATGATGATAAAAAGATAGCCCAGAAGTCTAAACTCCTTTTGAAATTTTTTTAAATTGTCTAAATTAAAAAAAAATTATCTATATATAAGTGGCCTTTAGCGACGAATATGTCGTCGGCAAAGGGGTTTTTCGGTTATTTTTTTTTAATTCAATTTGGACTTGTTTAACTTAAAAAACAAAAGATATAACTTCCGGAATTTTGGTGCAACTAAGAAGCCTTTCTCCCTTTCAAAAAAAAAAACTTTTTCTTGTCCCATTGAAAATATTATGAAATTGCAATTTTCTCATAAAATTTGTGTGCTATAATAAGAAATTTTTAAGTAGTTTAACATGGTTGATAAAAACTAATTAAGAGTACGGTATTAGAAGCACTATGAAGGTTTTATAATTCATCAATGATAATAAGAAGATGGCTCAAGATGTCTGAAATCATTTTGGAATTTATAAAATTGTCTAAATTATAAATAAATTATATGTAAGGGGCCTATAGCGACGAATAGTTCGTCGGCAAAAGTGTTTTTGGTTAATTTTTTTTTAATTCAAATTGAGCTTGTTTAACTTAAGAAACAAAAGATATCACTTCTGGTGCAACTAAGAAGCCCTTTTTTTTGTCCCGTTGAAAGAATATTATGAAATTGTAATTTTCTTATAAAATTTGTGTGCTATAATAAGGAATTTTTAATTCGTTCGGCATGGTTGGCAAAAACTAATAAAGAGCACAGTTTTCCAAGTACGATTAGGTTCTAAAATTCATCCATGATGATAAAAAGATAGCCCAGAAGTCTAAACTCCTTTTGATTTTTTTTTAAATTTTCTAAATTAAAAAAAAATTATCTATATATAATTGGCCTGTAGCGACGAATATGTCGTCGGCAAAGGGGTTTTTCGGTTATTGTTTTTTCTAATTCAATTTGGACTTGTTTAACTTAAAAAACAAAAGATATAACTTCCGGAGTTCCGGTGCAACTAAGAAGCCTTTCTCCCTTTCAAAAAAAAAAACTTTTTCTTGTCTCATTGAAAGAATTATGAAATTGCAATTTTCTCATAAAATTTGTGTGCTATAATAAGGAATTTTTAAGTAGTTTAACATGGTTGATAAAAACTAATCAAGAGCACGGCATTCGAAGCACTATGAAGGTTTTATAATTCATCAATGATAATAAGAAGATGGCTCAAGATGTCTGAAATCATTTTGGAATTTTTAAGATTGTCTAAATTATAAATAAATTATATGTAAGGGGCCTATAGCGACGAATAGTTCGTCGGCACAAGTGTTTTTGGTTATTTTTTTTTAATTCAAATTGAGCTTGTTTAACTTAAGAAACAAAAGATATCACTTCTGGTGCAACTAAGAAGCCGTTTTTCTTTTGTCCCGTTGAAAGAATATTATGAAATTGTAATTTTCTCATAAAATTTGTGTGCTATAATAAGGAATTTTTAATTCGTTCGGTATGGTTGGCAAAAACTAATCTAGAGCACAGTTTTCCAAGTATGATTAGGTTCTAAAATTCATCTATGATGATAAAAAGATAGCCCAGAAGTCTAAACTCTTTTTGAAATTTTTTTAAATTGTCTAAATTAAAAAAAACTTATCTATGTATAAGTGGCCTTTAGCGACGCATATGTCGTCGGCCAAGGGGTTTTTCGGTTATTTTTTTTTCTAATTCAATTTGGACTTGTTTAACTTAAAAAACAAAAGATATAACTTCCGGAGTTCCGGTGCAACTACGAAGCCTTTCTCCCTTTCAAAAAAAAAACTTTTTCTCATTGAAAGAATTATGAAATTGCAATTTTCTCATAAAATTTGTGTGCTATAATAAGGACTTTTTAAGTAGTTTAACATGGTTGATAAAAACTAATCAAGAGTACGGCATTCGAAGCATTATGAAGGTTTTATAATTCATCAATGATAATAAGAAGATGGCTCAGGATGTCTGAAATCATTTTGGAATTTATAAAATTGTCTAAATTATAAATAAATTATATGTAAAGGGCCTATAGCGACGAACAGTTCGTCGGCAAAAGTGTTTTTGGTTAATTTTTTTTAAATTCAAATTGAGCTTGTTTAACTTAAGAAACAAAAGATATCACTTCTGGTGCAACTAAGAAGCCCTTTTTTTTGTCCCGTTGAAAGAATATTATGAAATTGTAATTTTCTCATAAAATTTGTGTGCTATAATAAGGAATTTTTAATTCGTTCGGCATGGTTGGCAAAAACTAATCAAGAGCACAGTTTTCCAAGTACGATTAGGTTCTAAAATTCATCCATGATGATAAAAAGATAGCCCAGAAGTCTAAACTCCTTTTGAAATTTTTTTAAATTGTCTAAATTAAAAAAAAGTTATCTATATATAAGTGGCCTTTAGCGACGCATATGTCGTCGGCAAAGGGGTTTTTCGGTTATTTTTTTTTTCTAATTCAATTTGGACTTGTTTAACTTAAAAAACAAAAGATAACTTCCGGAGTTCCGGTGCAACTAAGAAGCCTTTCTCCCTTTCAAAAAAAAAACTTTTTGTTGTCCCATTGAAACAATTATGAAATTGCAATTTTCTCATAAAATTTGTGTGCTATAATAAGGAATTTTTAAGTAGTTTAACATGGTTGATAAAAACTAATCAAGAGTACGGCATTCGAAGCACTATGAGGGTTTTATAATTCATCAATGATAATAAGAAGATGGCTCAGGATGTCTGAAATCATTTTGGAATTTAGAAAATTGTCTAAATTATAAATAAATTATATGTAAGGGGCCTATAGCGACGAATAGTTCGTCGGCACATGTGTTTTTGGTTATTTTTTTTTAATTCAAATTGAGCTTGTTTAACTTAAGAAACAAAAGATATCACTTCTGGTGCAACTAAGAAGCCCTTTTTCTTTTGTCCCGTTGAAAGAATATTATGAAATTGTAATTTTCTCATAAAATTTGTGTGCTATAATAAGGAATTTTTAATTCGTTCGGCATGGTTGGCAAAAACTAATCAAGAGCACAGTTTTCCAAGTACGATTAGGTTCTAAAATTCATCCATGATGATAAAAAGATAGCCCAGAAGTTTAAACTCCTTTTTAAATTTTTTTAAATTGTCTAAATTAAAAAAAAATTATCTATATATAAGTGGCCTTTAGCGACGCATATGTCGTCGGCAAAGGTGTTTTTCGGTTATTTTTTTTTCTAATTCAATTTGGACTTGTTTAACTTAAAAAACAAAAGATATAACTTCTGGAGTTCCGGTGCAACTAAGAAGCCTTTCTCCCTTTCAAAAAAAAAAACTTTTTCTTGTCCCATTGAAAGAATTATGAAATTGCAATTTTCTCATAAAATTTGTGTGCTATAATAAGGAATTTTTAAGTAGTTTAACATGGTTGATAAAAACTAATCAAGAGTACGGCATTCGAAGCACTATGAAGGTTTTATAATTCATCAATGATAATAAGATGATGGCTCAGGATGTTTGAAATCATTTTGGAATTTTTAAAATTGTCTAAATTATAAATAAATTATATGTAAGGGGCCTATAGCGACGAATAGTTCGTCGGCACATGTGTTTTTGGTTATTATTTTTTTAATTCAAATTGAGCTTGTTTAACTTAAGAAACAAAAGATATCACTTTTGGTGCAACTAAGAAGCCTTTTTTTAGTTCCAAAGTAGGCCATGCAAGCCAGGCCGAAGATGCCCTTGCAAGCTAGGCTGATGATGGCCATGCAAGCCAAGCTAAGGTTGGTCATGCAAGAGAGGCTAACGTAAGCCATGCAAGCAAGGCTAATCGTGACCATTTTTGGTGATCCAACCACGAGGTTTCACTCAAGAATAATGTTCTAACACTATATATGGACGTACAATAACCCCAATTTTTTCTTCAATTTTTTTTCCCAAAATCATGGTTTTTCACTATAGCACACGATTTTTTTGGCAAAAATCACATGTTCTTATTTTCATACAAAAAATTTACCACACTCAAATTATGATTTTTAAGGACTTTTCGAACTGGCAGAACGCAAAAATCTCGCCTCGTTTATTTTTTTACGATATTTCAAAGTCAGAAAACTAGAAAATAAAAAAAAACGAATCAAGATTTTCGAGTTACGTCAATGGAAACGCCTTTTATTACAAATGGTGAAATTTTGGCACGAACAAATTTGAAAAAAAAAAAAAATCTCGACAAGGTTGGACAGGTTTTGGCATACCTTGACTCTTCCAAAAGTGTGAAACCATGCAACTCTTTTTTTTTTTTTTTTAAACTTAGCCAGTGTCAAAATCCCACCATTGGTAAAACATGATTTTTAAAAGGCGTTCCAATTAACGAAACTCGAAAAACTTGACTCGGTTATGAGTTACGATTTTCCAAAGTCGGAAAACAAGAAAATTCATAACTCAAATAACCGAGGCCAAAATAGGCAATGCAAGCGAGGCCAAACTAGGCCAAGCAAGCGATGCCAAAGATGGCAATGCAAGTGAAGCCAAAGTGGGCCAGGCCAGCGATGCCTTTGAAACCGGGGCCAACGATTGATACCTAAATAATCGAGACCAACGTTGGCCATGCAAGCGAGGCCAAATATTACAATGCATGTAAAGCCAAAGTAGGCCATGCAAGTCAGGCAAAATGCCCTTGCAAGCCAGGCCGACGATGGCCATGCAAGCCAGACCAATGTAGACCATGCAAGGGACGCTAACCTAAGCCGTGCAAGCGAGGCTAACCGTGACCATTTTTGGGGGTCCAACCATGAAATTTCATTCAAAAATGATGTTCTAACGCTGTGGACAATAACCCCAATTCTTTCTCCAATATTTTTTTTTTTTCAAAATCATGGTTTTTCATCCAAAACTGTGGACTATAGCACACGATTTTTTTTGGCAAAAATCGCATGTTCTTATTTTCGTACCTAATTTTTATAACAAATTAGCCATAAGGTCACTATTAGAGCTTGTGTTATAATTAGAGCCACTTTACATTTTTTTTCTTCTTAAGGCTAGTATAGACTAGCATTTGGCTTCTACTTTGTCCATTAGTTCCCGTTTTGCCCTTTAGTTAGTTCATTGAAGAAGCTGATATAATTGATCAAAATTCAAATTTGATCTGAGACAGAGCGAGAGCGAGAGCGAGAGTGCGAGAGAGAGAGAGAGAGAGAGAGAGAGAGAGAGAGAGAGAGAGAGAGAGAGAGAGTTTCCCAAGTTTGCACTGTGATTCAGCTCGCCGATCTCTTCTCTTTCCATCGCTCGTTCTCTGTTCGTCTTTGAGATTGCTCTATACTGTTGTTGACTCATTTTGCAAACTACAAGCAATTAGAAACAACAATGTTAAAAGCAATCAGAAAAACTGCTAATTGGAGATTCTACTGCAATGTTACTGAGCTAGTTCAATTATGCTACTGAGCTAGTTCGACAAAGCTACTGAGCTAGTTCAATTATGCTACTGAGCTAGTTCGACAAAGCTACTGAGCTAGTTCGACAAAGCTACTGAGCTAGTTCGACAAAGCTACTGAGCTAGTTCGACAAAGCTACTGAGCTAGTTCGACAATGCTACTGAGCTAGTTCGACAAAGCTACTGAGCTAGTTCGACAAAGCTACTGAGCTAGTTCGACAAAACTACTGAGCTAGTTCGACAAAGCTACTGAGCTAGTTCGACAAAGCTACTGAGCTAGTTCAACTATGCTACTGAGCTAGTTATAAATTCCTAAATTCTTAGTGATTTTACAGAGACTTACTAGGCGCTTGATTTTGGTTGGATTTCTGTGATTGACATAGCTCGAGAATCGTTTTCTTCCGTGGATTTGCTAGAGAGAGAGAGAGCTCGGATCTGTGAATCGTTCTCTTCCATGGTTTTGCTAGAGAGAGAGAGCTCGGATCTGTGAAATTGATTCTCGGCGTTGAATGATTCAAATCGATCTCTTCAATTTGGTTTTCTTCGGTGATTTTGTGAGAGAGAGCGAGAGGGAGAGAGAAATTGGGAATGAATTGTGAAGAATCAGACTGAACAAATAGGTCGATGGGTTTCAGTGGCATGAATCGTAATTTTGATAAATTTTTAATGTCAAATACAGAGGCTCATTTCTGCCATGTGGCCTTATTTAGGTAAATAATATTAGGTGGCCTTATAAAAAATATGGTCTATGTAAATGACCTTATCTATAATTGGCTCTAATTTTTATCACCATCAAATCATGATTTTTAAGGAGTTCTCGAATTGACGGAATGCAAAAATCTCGACTCGTTTATTTTTTACGATTTTTCAAATTCAGAAAACAAGAAAATTAAAAAAGTAAACGAGTCGAGATTTTCGAGTTACATCAATGAGAACACCTTTTAAAAATTATTTTTTTACTAATGGTGAAATTTTGGCACGGGCAAATTTGAAGAAAAAACTGTCTTGACAAGGTTTGACACGTTTTGGCATACAATGACACCTCAAAACGTGCGAAACCATAGAATTTTTTTTTTTACTTTGCCAGTGCTAAAATCTCACCATTGGTAAAACATGATTTTTAAAAGGCGTTCAAATAGATGGAACTGGAACAACTCGACTCGGTTATGAGTTATGATTTTCCAAAGTCAGAAAACTAGAAAATTCATAACTCAAATAACTGGGGCCAAAATAGGCAGTGCAAGCAAGGCCAAACTAGGCCACGCAAGAGATGCAAAAGGTGGCAATGCAAGCGAAGCCAAAGTAGGCCATGCAAGCTAGGCCAGCGATGCTCTTGCAAGGTAGACCAACGTTGGCCATGCAAGCGAGGCCAACGATGCCCTTGCAAGCGAGGCCAACGATGCCCTTGAAACCGGGGCCAACGATCGATACCCAAATAACTGAGGACAAGGTAGGCCACGCAAGGAAGGCCAAATTAGGTCATGCAAGGGAGGCCAAAGATTGCAATGCAAGCGAAACCAAAGTAGGCCTGCAAGTCAGGCCGACGATTCCCTTGCAAGAGAGGCCAACGATGACTATGCAAGCGAGGCTAACTGTGGCCATTTTTGGTGGTCTAACCACGAGATTTCACTCAAGAATGATGTTCTAACACTGTGGACAATAACCCCAATTCTTTCTCTAATTTTTTTTTTGGATTAAGTTCAGTTTACCACCCTGAACTTATGACAAAAAATCATGTCAGTCTCTGTTCTTTCAATTTCATCAACAACACCGTTGTACTTACTAGTTTAATCAGTCTAGTCCAACCACTAGTCAATCCGTTAATTTTGACTGTTAAGTGCTGACGTGGCACAAATGTGACCCACTCTTTGGTGACTTGACAACGATGTGGAATGCCTAGTCACCTCTTAAATGTCAAAATTAATGGATTGGCTAATGGTTGAGATTTCTATGTCATCGCCACGTCATCAAAATGTGGATCTCATTTGTACCACGTCAGCACTTAACGGTCAAAATTAACGGATTGCCTAACGTTTGGACTAGACTGATCAAATTGGTAAGTACATGGGTGTTACTGATGAAATTGAAAGAGCATGGACTAACATGATTTTTAGTCTAAAGTTTAGGGTGGTAAACTGAATTTAGTTTTTTTTTTTTTTTTTTTTTCAAAATCATGGTTTTTCACCCAAAATTGTAGACTATAGCACACAAATTTTTTTTTGGCAAAAATCACCTAGTTTTATTTTTATACCAAAATCTTATCACCCTCAAATTATGATTTTTAAGGGCTTCTCGAACTGACGGAACGCAAAAATCTTCATTTGTTTATTTTATACGATTTTTCAAAGAAAAAAAATTAGAAAATTTAAAAAAATAAACGAGTCGAAATTTTCAAGTTATGTCAATTGGAACACCTTTTAAAAATTAATTTTTACCAATGGTGAAATTTGGCACGGACAAATTTGAAGAAAAACTGTCTTGACAAGGTTTGGCACGTTTAATTTGGCATATCATGGCACCTCCAAATGTGTCATACCATGTAACCTCCTTTCTTTTTTTAACTTTGCCCGTGCCAAAATCTCACCAATGGTAAACCATGATTTTTAAAAAGTGTTCTAGTTGACCGAACTCGAAAAACTCGACTCGGTTATGAGTTACGATTTTTCAAAGTCGGAAAACTAGAGTATTTATAACTCAAATAACTAGGGCCAAAATAGGCAACGCAAGCGAAGCCAAATTAGGCGATGCAAGCGAGGCCAACGATGGCCATGCAAGCGAGGCCAACGATGCCCTTGAAATCGGGGCTAACGATCGATACCCAAATAACCGAGGCTAAACTAGGCCACGCAAGTGAGGCCAAAGATGGCATGCAAACCAGGCCATGCAAGGGAGGCTAACCTAAGCCATGCAAGCGAGGTTAATTGTGGCCATTTTTGGCGGTCCAACCACGAGGTTTCACTCAAAAATGATGTTCTAACATTGTGGACAATAACCCCACTTCTTTCTCCAATTTTTTTTTTTTCCAAAATCATGGTTTTTCACCCAAAACTGTGGACTATAGTACACGATTTTTTGGCAAAAATCACATGTTCTTATTTTCGTACCAAAACTTTACCACCCTCAAATCATGATTTTTAAGGACTTCTCGAACTGACGGAACGCAAAATTTTTGACTCGTTTATTTTTTTACTATTTTTCAAAATCAGAAACCTAGAAAATTAAAAAAAAAAAAACAAGTTGAGATTTTCGAGTTACGTCAATGGAAACACTTTAAATATTTTTTTTTTACCAATGGTGAAATTTTGGCATGAGTAAATTTGAAGAAAAAACTGTGTTGACAAGATTTGACACGTTTTGGCATACCATGACACCTCCAAACGTGCCAAACCATACAACCCCTTTTTTTTTTAATAAAAAAACTTTGCCTGTGCCAAAATCAAACCAATGGTAAAACATGATTTTTAAAAGGTGTTCCAATTGAGCGAACTCGAAAAATTTGACTCGGTTATGAGTTACGAAGTCGAAAAATTAGAAAATTCATAACTCAAATAACCGGGGCCAAAATAAGCAACGCAAACGAGGCCAAACTAGGACATGCAAGCGAGGCCAAAGATGACAATGTAAGCGAAGCCAAAGTAGGTCATGCAAGCCAGGTTAATGCCCTTGCAAGCGAGACCAATGTTGCCCTTGAAACCGGGGCCAACGATCGATACCTAATTAACCGAGGCCAAAGTAGGCCATGCAAGCCAGGCCGACAATTCCCTTGCAAGCGAGGCCAACGATGGCCATGTAAGCCAGGCCAACCTAAGCCATGCAAGCCAGGTCAACCTAAGCCATGCAAGCGAGGCTAACCGTGGCCATTTTTGGCGGTCCAACGACGAGTTTTCAATCAAGAATGATGTTCTAACATTGTGGAGAATAACCCCAATTCTTTCTCCAAATTTTCTTTTTTTCCAAAATCATGGTTTTGCACCCAAAACTGTGGACTATAATAAGGAATTTTTAAGTAGTTTGGCATGGTTGATAAAAACTAATCAAGAGTACGGCATTTGAAGCCCTATGAGGTTTTTAAAATTCATCAATGATAATAAGAAGATGGTCTAGGAGTCGGAATGTTTTCAAAATTGCCTAAATTAAAAAAAATTATATAGAAACGCAATTTGCCGACGAATGATGCGTCGGCAAAACGTTTGATTGGATATTTTTTTTTGTTCAATTAAGATTTGTTTAACTTAAGAAACAAAAGAAATCAACTACCACTCTTAAAAATTGAGTTAGAAAATTGTGTTTTAAAAATTGAGTTAGAAAATTGAGTATTTCAAAGTGGAATTCATTAACATAAAGAACTAACACTTGAGTTCATCAATCAGAACAAATTACAGCTTATTATTGCTAGCTAGCTACAAGCCAAGTTCTCTATATAGATCCTTCTTTGCTTTTTTCAACCTCTCTTCTTTCTCATCTTGTTCAATCCTTAGACGCTCATCTTCATCTTCCTTCCTCGCAATCTCTGTACTCTTCCTCTCTTCTTTCAGAATATCATTAAAGCCTGACACCATAGCACGATCATCACCGTCATCATCATCATAATCCCTGTATTTTCTCTTACCCCTCCGCCCAAAAATGTCACGGATTACAGAAGAAACATCAACAATGTCCTCCTCTTCGACCTGGCGTTTCTTGATCTTCAAGCAAGGGCCTCTCTGTTTCGGCATCACTTTTGTGTTACCAGGGTTTGCTTGTTTCTGGTTTAGGCTTTGCTTTGTCGATGAAGCTTGTGACTTTGTCACCAACTTCTCATCAAGCCGAGAGTTCAAAACCATCGAACAAGAAACCGGAACTGAATCTTTAGCAAAAGATTGTGACTTTGCTTTCAAAGAAGACATCATTGGCTTGCACGACTTTGGTGGTGACCCTTTTGGATTGGCTTTGAACTTGTTATCCGGACTCTTCTTTGCTTTCGAAGAAGGCATCCTTGGCATCGAATTCTGATCAGGTTTCGGGGAAAGAGACCCTTTTGAAATCTTTGGATCTTCTGCAGTCTCTGATAAAAGAAATGAGTAATCCCTCGATTCCTTGAGCTTCTTAGCGCGCTCGGACTTCAAATCCACACAAGAACCAGACTGTGTGGTGGTGGTTGTGGGTTTTTGATGAACAAGCTTGTTGAGAAGATTGATGAGCTCAGGCATAAGAGCTTTGCTTTGCTCGATCACTCTTTGGGGAAGAGCGTTCTCTGATGGCCCAAAGAAGGGCTTGATCGCAGAAGTGCTCGATTTCTTGGTATGACTAGTACTCTTTCTGTATCGATCTTTGAGGACTTGCCTGAATTGAAGATAGTCACCTGGTGCAGCAACCGCCTCCATCATCATCATGTTTGCGGAATAGTTTGATCAGAGTGAAATTAGAAACTAGTCTCTATTTATAAGATTTCTGGCCCAATGGGTTAGGGAAGTCGGCTCGAGTTTCCGAGTCGGTTTAGGCTTTAGGTTTCCTTATGGGTTTAGGCTTTAGTTTCCCAATACAGCTTTTTATTTATTTATGTTTTCTTCTTTATCACACCTTATGACCCATTTGAGTACATACAATTTCAATGGATGCATGCTCAACTTTGAACTAAAAATCCATGACCCCGAGCATTTTTTCTTTTTGGTACATGGAGAACTTCATTAAATAAAAATTCTACGATAATTATTCTTAAAAGTCGGAAAGCATTTGATAGTTCCAAATCTTTGAAGCTCTAACATTTTTCTTTACCTTTCGCCTGGCCTGAGCTTCTGAACCAGAATCAGAATGAACATGAGGACACCAAAATCAGCGTCGCGAGGAAAGCGAGTCCGCCTCTCTTGTTGATTCTTCGAGCCTAGGGAGAATCACAATCATGTCTAGGCTCTCTCTGAAACTTCCTCTCACTCGAAGAATCAACAAGAGGCAGAGGGCGAGGCCGACTCGGTGACGCTGATTTTGGGGGTTCCATTCTGATTCTGTTCAGGCTCACGCTGAAGGTTATCGATTTGTTACTTCCTAGTCTATTTTCACTTGATGTATTTGAGATTCAAATCTTGTTTGGTTTTGTTGAATTTAACTGAAGCTGATATGGAACCTCTGTTGTTGTTTGCAGAGAGCAAATTCTGATGCTGAACAAGTCACTGTTGCTGTAAGTTTTTCTCTTCTATATCAACATCTATGTAGATCTCTCTTCTTCTATCTCTATTTGTCAATTTGTTGATGTAATTGCCTGTAATTTGTTGCTTCAATTTTCGTGTTAGTTACTTATGCTGCATTTGTTTAGGTCTCTCTATTTGCTTATTTGCTTGTGACTTGATGGCGTTTGGATTTTTCTGTCTTCTATTTACTCTATATTTCTGAGCCAACTAGAACTAGATGTTAATTTTGTCTGCAACTAATTTTTGGATGTTTGTTTCCCAGGTCTTAATTTTGGAAGTCTACGTTTTCTTAATGTATGAAGAAATTAAAATACATAGCCATGTTTGTATGAGCAAAATCCCCCTAGCCTTGGCCATTTTAGAATTAAGTGTCCTGTACTTGCTGCACCTTATTCATTAATGAGAAGAATAACATGGTCTTTTTCAATCCTTTTTTCCTCCTCTTAAGCTACTTGCTGTGTGTATAACTTTGTTTTTTGTTAATGGAAAACTAATGCTTACTTTGTTACTCTCCCTTTTTTTGTACAGCGTGGCAATGCTGAATGTAAAGCTTTGGAAAATCTTGAGATACAAGTAAGCATACTACTATTTTTTTTGGTATTTATCTTTTAACTCTTTTGATATACAAATGTCGTTCGCTCATTGTTCCTTAGATTTCAAAGTTAATGGAGGAGATTAGTATAAGCTTAGAGGCACAAATTGGAGATTTGGTGATTTGGTGATTTGTTTATCCCTGCTGCTACCTTCTTGGCGTGTTTGCTCAACCAAATCACCAATTTGTGCCTCTAAGCTTATACTAATCTCCTCCATTAACTTTGAAATCTAAGGAACAATGAACGAACGACATTTGTATATCAAAAGAGTTAAAAGATAAATACCAAAAAAAATAGTAGTATGCTTACTTGTATCTCAAGATTTTCCAAAGCTTTACATTCAGCATTGCCACGCTGTACAAAAAAAAGGGAGAGTAACAAAGTAAGCATTAGTTTTCCATTAACAAAAAACAAAGTTATACACACAGCAAGTAGCTTAAGAGGAGGAAAAAAGGATTGAAAAAGACCATGTTATTCTTCTCATTCATGAATAAGGTGCAGCAAGCACAGGACACTCAATTCTAAAATGGCCAAGGCTAGGGGGATTTTGCTCATACAAACATGGCTATGTATTTTAATTTCTTCATACATTAAGAAAACTTAGACTTCCAAAATTAAGACCTGGGAAACAAACATCCAAAAATTAGTTGCAGACAAAATTAACATCTAGTTCTAGTTGGCTCAGAAATACAGAGTAAATAGAAGACAGAAAAATCCAAACGCCATCAAGTCACAAGCAAATAAGCAAATAGAGAGACCTAAACAAATGCAGCATAAGTAACTAACACGAAAATTGAAGCAACAAGATTTTCAATAAGAACAGAAATGGATTGGAGTACCTCCATTTTTCAACAAGGTCTTAACTATTTTTTTCTTTTGGTGGTTGGAGGATGAATTTTAATTTACTGGTACAAGTGAAAACTTGATAAGTCTGATGTTGTGTTTGGATTTAGAAGTTTGACTATAATCAGGATATAATATAAAAGAATGATTGAAGTTGCCATTCGATTATTGCTTTAATGATCAGATTGAGTATGCCCTTAACAGAAGACAAATGTAACCGATGCTCTTACTTATGAAAATCAAAAGTCATTTGATGTTTAGCATTAAATTCATTTTTTCGTTAGCTCTATCAAATGTTAACCGAGGGCACTCTCATTCCAATAACTAAAGCAATGATAGAAAAGATAACTTCAATGGGTATTTTTATATTAGCTCTGGTTCTTTCTATATCATTATAAGTTTGGATTCTTGCCATAATTCTGTAATTATTGATTTGCAATGTCAGTAGATTGTTTATATATTGTCCGAAAGATAGAAACTAAGAAGCAAGGCTTCTGTTGGAAATGTAGAAATATGTCATGCAGCTCATATTTTTCCATTCCATTTTTGTACATTGAGACAAGCGTTGGAGACAATTAGTCAAATGTTCATATGTTCATACGTATTCCCTTGTTTATATGTGCCGCGTATAAATCCTATGTTCATTTACGTATATTGTTGATTTTTTTATGCAGGTTGAGCGTTTTGCCAACATTCTTGGGGATGTGCCAAACTACATCAGGATTTTGAAGAAATATACCCAAGAGTTAAAGCATTTGAAGAATTGGCAACCTTGATTATAGAGTCCTTGTAATGCCACATAGCTTTGGGCCTTTATCCTGCTTTTGTTACTAGTCTCACATAGACCTCTATTTGTTGTGTAAAATGTGTCGACAACTATTACCATTTACTGAGCTTAAACATCCATTTTACCCTATATATTTCTTCTTGTTTCCTTTTTGCTACATTATGCCGCTTGAGAGGCCTGAGCCATGCACGGATTTCTTGTTGAAATTCTGATGGTAACCACAGTTATGCAGCAGCAATTTGCCATTAGAATCGGGCTAGATGTCTGTTTAGCTATAGATACTTTCGTAATTGTCTGATACCAGCAACATGGATCATGGATGCATGAGGTAAAATCATATTTCAAACGGTCTTTCCTTGGTGCACAGAAAATTTGAATATCCAGTATTTCCTTTAAAGTTGAATTTAGGTAGCATTTTCATGACAGTATTGCAACTAAGGAGATGATAGAAATGCATATTTGAACCTTGTTTTTCTTTCTGCTCCTGTCTATTGAAACCAGGCATTGGTACGCTTGGTTATGGAAGGGACAAAAGTTAGTCCTACTATTTTCCAATGTTAAATAAACTCAGATGACTAGTTTATTCAAAATCATGTTAAACTCAATTACATATGTGTTCATGCTTGTTTAATTATCATTGAAGACTGATCATACTCATTTTAAGCACAAATTGCATCGAGAAATCTTCGCATGAAAAAGCTAGTTACCATTAAACCCTCCTAAATCTAATCATCATTCTAGATATATAGCCTTTGGTTTTTGGTACAAAATGGAATGTTTGAATCCATGCCATGAGTTTTTATTGAATTTTTCTCAATTGACAACAAATTCACAGCACCCATAAACAATTGAGCTATTGACATCGAGAAAATATCTCAAACAACAAAATCCACACCACACCAAGCCATACATGTATGTAATCTTAATCATGTTTAATTTCTCCGAGCTGAAATTCCCAGTGGCATTGACGAAGTTGGCCTCTGTTTCAAACCAGGCATTATTAGTCCCTCACTCTTCTGCACACTCTTCCTGCTCTTCAATGGAGACAGAGACACCAATCTAGTAGCCAATCTCGACGGCGAAAATGACCGCCGCAGTTTCGAGACAGTCGACTTCTTCGTTGGCGAAAGAGAAGAAACCAATGGAGGGCTCTTAATCTTGACCTGGAACTTGGAAGTTGAAGCCGGAGACTTGATCAAGAACTTGTGTGGAGTCTGAGTCTGCGGCTTAATATTATTGCTACTTCTTCCGATGATCGGTGACCTTGTTCTGCAAAACTTCTTTTGCTGCGGTGAAGAATCTGTGGCCAAAAACAAAGGGTTGGGAAACAATACACTCTTTTTAGCCCATGGTCTGTTTTTGGGAGACACTCTGTTTGCCAAGTATCTGGTGTTTTCTTTCTCCAATTCTCTCTTGTTTGGCGGTGAAACCTTAAAGTTGATTCGGGACCGGGCCCGTTGGAGCACCGGTGGGGAGCCGGAATCTGATCGGTTCGATTGAGATTTGTTGAGCTTCTCCCTTTTTCTTCTGGCCCTGAGCTCTGTGTTTTCAGGGTGTGGTCTCTGTTTCTTCTGTTGGGACATTGGGGTTTTGGGGTCTTCTGTGGTGGTTTTCTTGGCAACTGACGCTACTATTTCTCTTGCAAATTGACTTGTCTGAAGAATTTCTCCGACTGTTTCGCTGACCAGCATTGCCGGCAATGACATTCTCTGCCATTCCCCTGAACATAACCATGAATTATTTACCAAAATTTTGCTCAAATTTGGTTTGCAAGTTATAAAACGAGCTAATTATGTAACCAAATACCTGAAATTAAGAAAAGAAAGACCAAAAAGGAAAACCCATAAACCCAATTCAACAAAATCTTGCTCTGTTTGGTTTCCAAGTGATAAAGTTTCAATTTTGAACATAACCATGTTATGTTCAACAATCAAATTATTAGGCAACTCATCAAAATCATGCTCTATTTGGTCTCCAAGTAATAAAGTTTCAGTTTTGAACATAACCCATGTTGCAGAACGAACTAATTAAGAGGCCAAGTACCTGAAATTAAGAAAAGAAAGACAAAAAAACAAAACTCGTCTGACCAAATTTGTGATTTCAGAGAGAGAAAGATACCTGCTGAATTTGCCGGAAACTTCCCGACAGGAGATTTCCTGGGAGTCAAACCTTTAATCCTTCAGAAAGCAAAAGACCCATTTCAATTCACATATCAAAATTGCCCAAAATCAACCAAAAAGTCAAAACCAAAATCAAAAGCTGAAACCATTCTTGGTTTACCTCGCAGATTCTTGTTTGCATCGGAGACTAGTCCTCATATAACCTCTAGTACTTCTCGGGCTGAGACTCACTCCTGAGATCACCTTCGTCCCACCTGTCACTGTGTACTGTAGCTCCTGCAACCGAGCCATACACCTATCCACCTTCACAAACCCAAAAAAATAACCCATTAATTCAAACACAAGAAATTTCATGAGAGACATTGAAATTCCACCAAAAAAAGAAAGAAACGTAGCTCACCTTCTTCACTGTTTCTCTGAGCAGAGCTGGATTGAGAGGGGCTACCATCTTCCTCTGCTTTGGTGGGGTTCTAGCAACCATTTTGAGTTGGGTATAATAGTAGAGAAACACAAAGTTGAAATGGGTCTTGAAGATCTTCTTCTACTCTCTCTCTCTCTCTCTCTCTCTCTCTCTCTCTCTCTCTCTCTAAATACACAGGAAATGGGTTTCTTTCAGTTACGTTTTTCCAGTTTGTCTCGGAAGTGAAAAGTCAAAACGGCTGGAAACAGAACACTTTAGAAACGGATCTTGTTTTTTTCCTCTCTTTTGGGGTCCCAACGGTCGAATTTATCCGGGGAAGCACACACAAACGGCTACTTTTTATTTTTCAATTTAGATATTCATTTTTTCCTTTTTTGAAGGCAACCTTTAATTGCATATAGATCTAACCAGAGCTTGAAATCATTGTGCACCGCCACTCCATGAACCATCATGGTCGGCTGTCTCTCTCACCTTTAATTAATTACATGCTACATATTATTCAATCAAGGAAGGGCCATAGCCAACCTATCTCATATATAACCAGAGCTTGAAATTCTGGTTCTCTTTTCATTCAACACAAGGACAATGCTATATAATGAAGGCTACAAATAATAAGAAATGCTTGGATTGATATTTGGGAGGGGAAACAAAAACAATGAAGAATTTCATATTGAATCAATGGTAGGCAAGAAGCATACATTTGGAGTACTATCCCAATAGTTATGAGGTAGCTAAAAAAATCAGGAAAGCCCTTAGTTTACTGTTTCAAGGTTTTTGACAATATAGACAATGACAACAAACAACTTTATTCACTACATCTCATTTGAAGCTCGATACGGCAGAGCCAGTGATGGCCTCCTGTTCTTCATGAACTTAAGCGGACTCCACACTACTGGTTTTCGCTGCAATGCAATGGCTGTTGGAAGCCTTGATTTGAATGAACTAGCCTGTGCTGGAGGACTACCCATGAACTTACTACTGCTCCTCATGGCAGTCGGGGTTGTCTCTGCTGCTGTCTTCAACTCGGGCATTGGAGAGAACAACCTCGAATATCTCTTTCGTGGCACGAATGAGGGTCTGCCATTATTGAATCGAGAGGCAGAGGTGTTGAGGGGTGTAGCCATGTAAGAGTTTGGCTCGGGGCGAAGGGCAGGAAGGGTAGCAATGGAGTGTCTCTTAGGCTTACGAACCTGCTGTGTTGTCGTCGTTGTTGTTGTTGGAGGTCTCACAGCAATGGACATTCGTTTTGGTAAAATAAGGCGGCTGGTGTTTCTTGCTGCTCCTGATGTTGAAATGTTTTCTTTGCCATCCATTGGAGGCGGGACAGCAGAAGTTGAGTAGCTAGTTTTTTTGGGTGGAAAAGCAGATGTTGGGGGCAAGAAATTGCTAATTCTTCGCAGGGGAAGCCTTGATTTTGAAGGAGCCAATGGTGGCTTCTTCTCTGCAACAGTCTTCTGTGCTCCTTGTTTCCAGGATGATATTGATGCTGAAGTAGCAAAAGCTCTAGTTTCCTGTTTCAGTCTGGTCTTCCTTTCCTCTGCCAATTGGTTCTCAAGGTCTCGGACCTATGGAAAATTCAGTTGTTAAATTATGAACAAAAGGAATCAAAATACTCAAGAAGAAGTTCAATAAATCAACTTCCTCTGTCATAACACATTACCTTTTCTTGAAGATTTCTGCACATGTGTTCTCTTGCAGCGAGCCTTAACTGCGCAGCCGATAAGCCATCCTGTAGTTTCTTTGTTTCCTTCTCGTCATGTTTAGCCTTTTCTGCCTGTTAAATTGGAAAGCTAGATTTTTAATGATTGGGAACCACTAAAAAAAACATGAGTTAAAAGCTTAACTTGCTATAACATACCATTTGCTTGTACTTGAGCAGCTCAGTGAGGTCTGCTTGTTTGCGAATTGGGCCACTCTCAACTCCTCGGACTCGACTGGCAAAATTCAAGGAACATAGTGTTTCTCCCAGATCTGAGGAACTTGGGCTGATCTGGACAAACATCAAGGTTTTGCAATCTCCTCCTGCAATTCAATTTTTATTTAACATCGTGCACGAAGAACAATTTAGAGAGGCCACTCAAATAAAGTAAAAATACTACAACAAAGGCTCACCTAGAGAGCTCTGCAGCATATGAGTAAGCTTTGAATTCCTGGTTTTAAGAAAAATAACAAAAAGTTAGATATAGTAAGCAAATGAGAGAGAGAGAGAGAGAGAGAGAGAGAGAGAGAGAGAGATGCCTGTAAGGAACATGAGCAGTTTTAGATGCAAGGGATGAGATAACATCGCCAAGGGCCGAGAGAGATTTATTAATAAACTGAGATTCCTTCAGTCTTTCCCCTTCAACCTCAATCCTCCCCACACGCTCACTACCAGCCAAGTCTACTAGCCAAAGTTGACTCCTAGTCCTTTGCCCATTTATCAAGTTCTCCCCCTTAACAGTCACTCGCAACAAGCTACAGCAAAGAAATAAGTGGAAATTTGATTACCACATAATTTGTAAGATTCCATTATTATTTTCATGGACAATCTCGATTCATTTGCAGATACAAAGTAAGAATCTGAAAATTTTAGTATCATGAAAAGTACCAGTGAGACCGGCTGCTAAGCTCATTAGCACTGGTTGATCCAACAGATCTGAGGCGGCTTCCAGACTTCAGCAGTTCCCACATCTCCTCAAAGCCATTAACATGAGGTTCCACAAGTCCTGGCACATCTAGGGTTCCATCTGCAGCTTGCTTTATTTCCAACCTTTGTCCACATAACACAAAATAAGTACATCTCTACAGATAAAGGATTATTCCCTCCAAAGTTCCAACATTGATTGAAAAGCATGGAAGTATTGGGTGGGTGTCAGAGAGCTTTTAACAATTGTTATGCAAGTCTATCTTTGAAAAAAAGAAGAAGAAGAGAATAACAAAGTTGGTATTTTATTTTATTTTTTATTATATGTAGATATATATATATATATTGTTTTTCCACTTGCATATCAACCATCATAGTGTATCTTGTGATTGTTCTGCTTCTCACACATATTGTTCATTTAACAAAGCATAAGCTGTTTGGTTCTTCAACATCTTATGGAATCCAAACTTGTAGCAAGGTATTCAGTTAAATGTATAAACAATTTTCTAAATGTAAGCAGAAGAAAACTCACTTCTTAGTGGGTTGATTGGTGTTATCTACCAAGAGGTCCCTTATCTTCTCATTGTAAACCTCAAGCATGCTAACAGATAATTCATATCGCATGAAACCACCTCTGTCCTCTGAAATCCGAAACAACTCCTCTAGAGTCCTGTAGTTAACACCCCTATTTTCAGGAGTTCCCTCCATTGTAAAGGTCTTACCAGTTCCAGTTTGCCCATAGGCAAATATGCACACATTAAACCCATCCAACACTGAGGTGACAATAGGTTTAGTTTGAGCAAAAACAGCCTCTGCATATTTGTAAATCCAGAATCAGTGACATGAAATCTATCTAATTATTCGTTGTACGATAATCATCTATAAAGTATTAGCCTGTACAAATAACAAAATCAGTATGAGTTCTCAAATACCTTGGTTGTCCTCGGGTCTGAACACATGGTCAAACTTGAACTGCTTTTTTGAAGAATCAGAGCAAAGAACCTGCAGCTCATTATCTAAGGAGGATTCGAACTCAATCACGGAAGTAGATCCATTTGAAAATTCATTTTGATTCAAAGGTCTACATCTGCAGAAAACCCTGATATTGCCTTTAAGCTCAATTACTTCATTGTAAAGTCGCTTCCGCTCAGAGGACTCAGCAAGGTACTTCTTCTTTAAAAGTTCATGTTCAGTACCTAGAGAACCAGAAGCAACAACCGATTACAATCAAGAAAAGAAGGAAAGTTGGGAAATAATCATCTGTTATCATTCCAAAAGACTCACTTAGCAGCCGAAGAGTGTTCAGAACTTCAGGGTCTAGGAAAGAATTTGTAGTGAGCTTGACTTCATCAGACAAGACAGTATGATCTTTCTTCAAGTCCTAAACATAGAAATGCAAAGAAAAGAAAAGAATTAGATTGGCAGCCATAACAGAGAAAAAGAAAAAAAAATTAATGATACTTAAAATTTAAGACACAGAATATGCAAATGTTTTTCATCATGTCGTAATGATATTAAAAATCCACCTTAATTTTGGCACTTAAATCAATGATCTTCTGCAAAATTGGAAGGGTCTCCCCCTGATATGGAGAAGCTTCTTCGGTTTCATTTGACACACCACTCTCCTCAATCAAATCAGAACCTCCCACAACTTGTTCTGCAGCAATATCTGAAATTTTTTACCAATCAACATACACATTACAGAAGCAATAGGTATATGTGTCTGCGAGAAAGGCACAGTGCGTGTTGTGTGTGCAGGTGTGTGTTTGCTGTCTAGTTGCTGAGAAATGTTATAATGATAATGGAAATTAAGGTTTTAATGCCTGTCTTGAACCTCAGCTCATATATAACAGAACTAATTAGGACAAAGTCTAATTCAACACTTTCTGGAAGCCAGATAACATAGAGAATGGGATTCAAGACTCATCTTTTCCATTTTCCCAGCAACCAAACAGAGGACTTAAAAGGCAATTCACCAAAGAACGACCAAAATGAAAATCAACCATTTCCAATAATTCTTAAACAAATTATGAAAAACCAAGAATTGTAGATTTAGCGCACCTTTTCCAGTGATATCACCGTCCAAATCGTTTGTAACAGTATCTAGGGTTTGAACTGGAAGAAAAAAGTTCAATTTAATCAGATAGGTCCCCCAACTCATAAAATTGAAATCGAGACAAATAATAGTAGTAAAAAAGGAATACGCACCTTTGTCACTGACATCACCGTCCAACTCGCTTTTCACAGTCTCTAGGGTTTGAACTGGAAACGAAAAATCAAATTTTATCAGAAAGTTCCCGATTCCACATTTTCTTGGACGGAAAAGCCAAAGAAAAATTAAAAAGTAACAGTAATAAACGCATTCGAACCTCAATTTCACTTGTAATTTAAAAGTCCAAAAAAAGGAAAATTGAATCACATAAAAGACACGAACCTGTTTCGGAGGTTGAAGAAGGCTTGGAATCGTGAACTGGTGCAACTGGATCGCAGTTTTCTGGGTTCATTTCCACCATTAGATCTGAATAAAAGCGTCAAACGTCGCAGTTGTTACAATTTCCGCTCAACGATTTCAAGAAATTAAATCAAAACAAGAAAATCTGAGCGAGAGAGAGAGAGAGTACCATTCATGGCTTCAATAGCAAGATTGTAATTTGTGAATTCTAGACAGAGAAAGTCTCAGAGAGAGAGAGAGAGAGAGAGAGAGAGAGAGCGCAAGAGAGTTGTGAATTTGATTACAGTAAATGCTGTTGGAAAGGGGGGTAGGGTTTTGATTGGATTCAAGTTTGAATTTGAGTGAATCGGAGCCGTCCGATTATATTTCTCTCTAACGGCTATCGAAAAAGCTTCTGACCCTTTTGAATTTGGGAAATGGCCCAAATGAGGCAACCCGACCACCCGACCCAATTAAAAAACGACGTATATTTACACGTCGTTTTTTAACTCCTCTCTCTCTGCTATTATCAGCTACCAGTGGCTAGCTTCATTCATGGCTTCCACATACCCAAGTTCCTTCTTTTACTTCTGCTCTCGTTCTTCAATACCCAGTTCAACCTCTACCACACGCTTGCCCTTATCTTTTTCTGACTCTACCTTTAATGGGTGCAATGGAATTTCAGTAACCAAAGCCTGGTCTACTAGCTCAAGAATACGTGCCAAGTTTGAAAAGTTCCAAGGTGAGCCTCCCCAGGACAGTCTTGAAGAAACCACCACACCACCATCTTTACAAGAACTGGAAGAAGATGGTGAGCAGGAAGAAGATGACAGGTTAGTAATTAGTTTCTTTCTTATAAAGGCTATTTGTTAATTTTGCCCATCTTAGTGTTACTTGCTATTGGGTTTTACAAATTACACAGCTTTTCTTCATAATTCAATGTGCATGATGTATTATTGGACATATGTGGAGGCAAACTACTGAACATGTAAGGGAAATTGGTGATACCCATTTGTGTTTAATTGGTGAATTAAAGGGTTTTAGGATGCAACTGAGTGAGTGAATTCATGCAGTTGTGTTCATTATGCATTTGAAACCAGTTTGTTTTGTTTCTCATTATTTGTGGTTTTACTATACTATATGTGATATCCTGTGTGCTCAAATGAGATGAAGTATGCAGTGGAACAATAATGGGAAGCAATTAATGAACTGATTAGACTAGACTGGTCGAGTAGCTTGTGGAAGCCCATTTTGTATACATGAGAGGATCCAGCTTGGGTTTAGCATGTTCAGGGGATCAGCTTGCCTTGATATATACAGCAATATTTGAATTCCTAGTGCATCTCATAAGCAGTTAATTATGAACTGAGATTAAAATAGGCTGTAATATTCATGCATTTACATTATGTTGTTTGGAAATGGTTGGAGGAGTGAAAGGAAGGCATTGATGTAATTCGTTTAATGATTCAGCTGCTTGCCTTCTGACTTGGAGGGTGCAGTCCGTCAATCAAGTGAAGCAAGTGCATCATTTGTTTCTTCAGGAGGAATGAGAGCCATAGTACGTGCCATAAGAAAATGTAATCTTATATATGCATGTAGGAATGATATATAGCCAGATCTGTTGCTAAGATATATAAACATCAAAAGGAATAATCTAGCTAACTTGAGGTATAGTACTTGAATTATGGTTGTAGATGATGTATTAGTTCTGTTGCTGGCTATTCAAAAGTTTACTGCAAAATCAGCTAAGGGTCTCTTTGGGAAAATGAAAAACTAATTTAGTTAAAAGATCAAAAGAAATAGGAACATTCTTTTCTTTTACCCTTCTTTCTCATAACTGAAAATTTTCAATCTTAACCTAGAGGAAAAATTATGTCAAAATGTTGGTTGCATATCCTGAGCACAGCATCCATTCTAGTTGCTTCTCTGCTCAACTTGTATTATAAATTCATTGTCTGTTCGCAGGTTGAGCTTTTAATTCCCCAGCTACAGTTTCTAGATGAAGAAGGAGCACAAGCTGAGCTCTGGGAGTTGTCAAGGGTTTTCTTGGATACGCTTATTGAGGAAACTGGATGTGAGGTTAGTTGAAAATGTTTCTTTTGTTATGAAACTTTAGTATATCATGTTTCTCTATCTGTTTACCTAATCTAGATACATAGAATTACTTAATACAAAGCATACTGTATACCTCATTTTTTCAAGGCAAATACCCTTTTACAATGTTGCCTACATATATTATACTACCACTTCCAATGCAAGCAATTTGTTTTAAGAAACTAACAGTGCTTCAAAACTGCTTAAATATACTATAGTTTACTTCACCCATTATATAATCTCAGTGATAAGTTATACTAATTTATTTGGTAGAGAGTTAAAGCCGTATTTCCTGATGCCGGTGCAGCAGCACTTCTAAAATATCGGTGGACAGATGCTGCTTTTGGATTCGCCAGGTAATTTATACCACTCCCGTATTTGTTCACTTTGTTAGTATTTAGTAATACTTTGCAGTTGAATCTGGCATGAGTGCCAGATGTATATCATGTTTGCCAAATTTAATGTTCTTAATTTGGTTTCAGTTTACATCAGTAGGTTGTATATATCATCCAAATTTATACATATTTCTTTTTATCCTGTGTTCATACATCAAAAGTTGTGACTCGTTATTATACAATCTTCTGTCCCATTATATCCAGCTTAAGTGACAGGAAGCCCATAACAAGTGAAGACGAGATTGTGGTTATGATTGTTCCTGATTATCAGATGTTGGAATATGTAGAGAGACTTGCATCCAGTCTCTCAGATGATCCGGTAAACTTGTAATTCTTACTGTGGTATAGCTTTTAAAATTAAATTTACTGAAAAGCACCAAGTTGGAATATTCCATATGATGTAGATATCTGTTACTTTTTTGGATCATTTGGTTGTTCTCTAGTGCACCTCAAAGTGGCAAGAATTTTTTCCTAACTATTTTTATATCCACAGCCAAGGCCTCTCATCATGTGGAATCCACGTCTCATCAGCGAGGATGTTGGAGTTGGATTTAACGTTCGAAAGTTAAGGCGGTACTTTCTGAGGTATATTGTGATCTCTCTGCATTCATATATGGTTATTCATACTATTTATATTTTTCTCAGTTCAACAGTTTCAACTGCTATGACCCTACTAAGATTTCTGTTCTTTACCTCGATTGCCGCCTGCTTAGCTCCTCCTGTCTTTATTCTTATTCAACTTTTTCCTTTTCCATTTGTTATGCAGCACTTTTACGACGGTCTACTCAATGAGGCCTATGGAATTCGGTGCTGTATTTAGGTGTTATCCAGGGTAAGGAATTTAAACATCTTGTTGAATCCTTAACATTTAAATGGCCCTTCGGCCTGTGGTTTCTTCCTCTAAGGTCTGTTTGAGCATTACATTACACACATGCAGTCTTACACCGAGGCCATAAGGCCCATAACTATCTACATAGTGATCTGAGCCTTAAAGACCTAACTGAATCTTCCTCTTGTTGCCTTGGTTTTTTCTCTGGTCATGTACCAGGTCATGGAAGGTGTTCTTCGATGACAAGGATAGACCAAACCGATATCTGCTTGCCAAAGAGCTCATGCGTCGTCCTGATGCTGAAGACCTTGAGGTTGGTTGTTGCTAACTCCTCACCTGAAAAAATTTGCACAATGTGCAAAAACAACAAGGTAATGGTTGATGTTTTGCAGATGATATTTGGAAATATGCAAGAGGATTCAGAGCAGGGCCCATCTTTGTTTGATAAGGCAGCAGGGATGTTCTCTTCAATGAACCGATTTATGAGGATAATTTCAAAATAGGCTTGGTCAGTGTTCTTTGTGAGCAATATCATTTCTTAGCGGTTGCCTAACCAATCGATTTTCGTTTTGTTGCATCAACTTTCCTAGTTGTGTAATTGAAACTTGAAAGCACTTTAAAAAGACATGTAAACGGAAATGTTAAATTACAATTATATGTGCTACCCGGGCACGGAAATGTTAAATTCGGATTATATGTGATACCCGGGTTTCGTAAAAATTTTTGGTTACTAATCTTTTTATTAGATAAGAAGACATATATTAGCCACAATATTCGTTGGTTTCTAATGAACTTGGGATTAACTCCTTATCACAGAGAAATCAAGATGCTCAGTTGCCTTCATAATTTACAGAGCTGTGCTTTCATCCCTTAAAGACAGCTTAGTTGCAAGACTAGTCCAATTGATGTGCATTAAAAAGCTAATGCAACTCTATATGATGCGTTCTTCTCTCAGCAAGAAAACGTAGGCTATATAGTCATTGTTTTCGATGAAAGGAAACTATACCTTCTCGATCTTCTGCCTTCTAAATAGGTTTGCAATTCTGTTGTCATAAATAAGGATCTTAAATCGCGTATTATGTTCTAGCAATTCATTCCATCTGATCTCACGGATCCTCTTGATGTTAGAGTCAAAAGCTTTTAACCCCAGGTTTTGGATCAATGAAATGCTAGTACATTTCATGTGGATAGGTTGCACCCGCTTCACCATCTGAAACTTCATAACTGATTAAATCCTGAAAAACGGTAATGAACAAAATTCAAATCTGATGTGCTCCAACTACTGCTGCACATTGAGAAACGTTCCATTTCTTCTGTGGCGCTCTGCTACTCTAACCAATGCGTAGAGTTAAAGATGAGTGAAAATTATTATTTGCAAGATTTTATGTGTATTTTATTAGCAGTCAAACAGTGATTGTTGGCAGGTATGCTTCACAAAAGAGTTTTTCTATTGGAACCTCCAAATTTCTTCATATCGAACACCACCACACATTCATATTTTCGGCAAACACTTTGCATGCATACATCTCGGCCATCTCTTCCATTCTCTAGTGCTAGGGTTTGCAAGACTTCAAGGAGGAGAGAGGACGTCTACACCATCACCAACCAGCCGTGTCCATCATCTTCACCACCTTTACCATGCTCTCTTGGATAGCTTGCTTCAAGGATTCAAGGGTTCGTGGTCTTCAAGTCACTCATGTTTTCCATCTGGTGTATTTCGGTTTTCTCTTTAAATACTCTTATGAGTTCCTCTTTGTTGCTTGTTAATTCTTTGTACTAGTTAACATGACATTAAGGGCATAAGTTTAAGTCTGTGACTATGATTAAGTTTTGTATTTGAATTAAAACAATCTAATTTTCTAAGTAACTTATGTGTCTTTGTTTGTTTGATTCTACTTTATAGAGAACTTTTATGTATTTATGTTATAGGGTTCGAAACTTATAATGTTTGCATATAATTGGAGCTAGAATTAGGTTTTCAATTCCCCTAATAGTTTTGGAAAACTAATTCACAAGTAGAAAAGGCTTTGGACAAAAGTCGGAATCAAATAAAAATGATTACAAATAGGTGAGCTTTCTCACACTAGGTTGAGCACTTTAATTGACAACTCTTTTCTATGCGTTAAACATGGTTTGATTAGCTAACTTTTTAGACTTTGATTGCATGTTTAATTGGTTGATCTAGGTGCGTTTCACTTAGGTTAATTTTCGTAGAGAGGGATATATTGGGGAATGATTAGCTTCTGACTTTTCACAATGTCAATTTCGGATTCATAACTTAATTAGAAGATTGGTTGTTTTCGGTTCAATGCATGATAACTTATATGTCACGGTTTTGAGTTATGATCTTGATGTTCCATCTAGTTTGATTTGTAAATAATAGGTTAGATAATTAATTTCATTGAAACCATCTCTTAAATCCCCCTTTATTTCGTGTACAATTGTATATATATTTTGTGAATTTGTTGATAATAATTCTTTTTGATATTTTTTGTTTAGGTACACCATCGATTCCCGTTGTTAACGATCCCTACCACTTGATTTTGCAATGTGTAAGTTAGACATTTAAAAAAGTATAATAATGAAGAAAGTGCAAACAACCCAAAAATGAAGTCAAAGCCAAGATCCTAAAATTGAGGCCTCTTTAGAAGACAATAAGTACAAGTTGAATTTGGTTTTGATTAATTACTCTAATTTTTATGTGGCACATTGTATGAAACCACCTGAGACTAAGAGGGTCGGGACTGGTTGGATTGAATGACTAGAAATTTATGAGACACCTCTTCCTTTTTTTTTCTTTTCGGAAGTGAATTTAGTATTCTATATATTCTAGTCAACTAAATATTTCCAAACTTTCTTTTTTATCTATGCACAATTAGGAATGTAATTTTATGTCAATTCAAATGTTTCACTTTCATACTTGGATAAAAAAAATCACGACATACGAGTGACCGTTTGATTTTGTACAATCAATTTCGCTAAAACACTTTACATAAAATTATATTTTCCATTACTTCATAGATGAGATTACAATTTTTGTACAATATGAAAGTGCTCCTATATTGGATGGCGAAAAGTATAACTAAGCCGACTTTAAGTTCTCCGAAGCTAGCATGCATGTTTTACGTCATTGCTTGATAATTAAGAGATGTTAAGCAAAGGACAATTCTTAATCACCGTCATATATATAATCACAATGATTCTGAGATATATCATATTGATAATGATTCCTTAACCAATTTGTCCATTGATTCATTCCAGACTTCTGACGATTCTTATGTTTTAATTGAGAATGAAACAGTTCTTGCTTCAGACTAAAATTTTTAATCCAAACAAGAAAATTTAAAATACATAAATTTCAATTACACAAATTTTAAATACATTTGAAATCAAAATCTAAATCCAAATCCAAATCCAGATTCAACCCAAGAAATGTTGCATTCAACGTACCTGCAGATCTCAGAACATTTATCAGCTCCTAAGTACTTGTTAGAGTAATCTCGTAACTCTTGGGACGTGGTTTGCCACTTGTATAGGGCAGTTAAAAAAAAAACAATATGCATTCCATATTTAATAATTTTATCCCAAGTTTCCATGAACTGGAGAACTTTGATGGGAGGTGTGTTTGGGATTGCACTCTGTATGAAAATAAAACGAGTTGGTTTCGGGAGGGGATTGACGACTTGAACAGCTGTGCGAGGAAACCAACTCGTTTTATTTTTATACAGAGTCCAATCCTGCAGGTATTGACGGACGAGTTTCTTCAGTTGCCTCATTTTGGAATCCATAATGATTTAGTTATCCAGAATTTGGATGATGTTAAGAGAGGCGGCTGCTAGGGTTTGAAAGGAGCCCTCATTCTGTAAAATGACTAAAATCTCATAAAGGCCCCTCTCTCTCTCTCTCTCCCTCATTCTGAGACACCTTTTTTCTTTTTCTTTTCGGAAGTGAATTTAGTATTCTATATATTCTAGTCACCTAAATATTTCCAAACTTTCTTTTTTATCTATGCACAATTAGGAATGAAATTTTATGTCAATTCAAATGTTTCACTTTCATACTTGGATAAAAAAAAATCATGACACACGAGTGAGCGTTTTGATTTTGTACAATCAATTTCGCTAAAACACTTTACATAAAATTATACTTTCCATTACTTCATAGATGAGATTACAATTTTTGTACAATATGAAAGTGCTCCTATATTGGATGGCGAAAAGTATAACTAAGCCGACTTTAAGTTCTCCGAAGCTAGCATGCATGTTTTACGTCATTGCTTGATGTAAGGGCAAGTTTTCTTGCAATTGGCTATTTCCTAAATTGACAAAACCTATCCCTTGTAATTGTATCATATTGCTTAGTTGATAGGGTTTTATAAGTGCTTAGAAGTCGTGGCATTAGGATTGTGTTCGTTGGTCTTCAATGTTCGATTCAAATGTCAAATGGTGACTTCACTTCATCCACTTCATTAAGGTATGAATCATGCATATGCATTCATACATTTTGGTTATGCTTAAAAGTTGCAAAAACACCTTTTGGTTTGCTAAAACTTTAAATGGTTTTGTTTTGATTCGCAAACTTATTAAAACAAGCTGTTTTTATCTTTTGCGATCGATCGTATACAATCCACGATCGATCGTCCCACGTGGACATTTCTATCCGTTGAAATATGACCGTTGTGTTCAAATATGTCCGTTACAGCTTTTCATGCGATCGATCGCACCTTCTATGCGATCGATCGCAATTAAGGGTTTTAAGTTCCAGACCCTTCTGTAAGTGTTTTTTGCACTATGCGATCGATCGCAATTTATCGGGCGATCGATCGCAAAGCACAAATCTGTGTGTTTTTATTACGTGCGATCGATCGCACCATATTGGACGATCGATCGCATCCTGTTTCCAGTTTATATAAAAACAGATTTGTCCGTTTCATTTTGTAACTTTCCAATCTGAAAAACCTTGATATTGATTCTGAGAAAGTTCTTTGGTATTGAGTGAGCCTAGTTCCATGCTATAGGTTCCTCCTTTGATGCTCCACATATAATCCATATGCTAAACCTTTGATTTGCTTGGTACAAGCTTGTTTAGCCTTTGATAGGATTAAGGAGATTTTGTTCAACTCTAGCAAACGTTAATTGTTGTTTTGCTGAGTTGAACGTTTCAATACACATTCATACATACATCATTGCACAGCCGTGGTTCTTGCGATTGAAGGTTCACGCCGGTGAGGTTCAATTGGAGAAGCTTGAGGAAGGTGCACTTGAAGGAGCAATTGGAAGCTACACAAGGTTAGAACTGCCACTAGTCAATAGGTTGATAGTGTTTGAGTTTGGAAACGATTTCCCCTTGTACGTGTTTGCCGATTGGCGTTTTTCATAGTGTGATTCAAGAGCGTGGGGTACGGCTCCCCTCCGGTTTTCCTCTAGAGGTAGAGGTTCCGGGTGACCACATCGTGTGTTGTGTGTTTGTTGTGATTATTGCTTTGCTTATCTATTGTTCATAATTGTATAACACATTGTGTGATTCATTCAATAGATAATAGACCGTGGTGTGCTAGTTTGATGCACACTTTGGGTTCTAGGATTGTTCAATTGATTGTTGTTGTTGCATAGTTTGTGATTGTTCAATTGAACATTGTTTGAACCCTTGTTTGTTTGTTGGTTGTATGAGATAAGTTTTAAATTACTTAGTCTCTCCGATTAGTGTCATACGACTTACCATTGACGGGAATTTCAATTGGTATCAGAGCTTCTCTCTAGAAGCAAATAGAGTCGATCCGGTTAAGTCGTATTTGTTGTCATGTCGGATAGAGCACTAGGTTCTTTGAGCCATCCACCTTATTTTGATGGAAACAATTATTCCGTGTGGAAAAATAAAATGAGATTCTTTCTTAGGTCTCAAGATATTTACATATGGAATATTATTCAAAATGGATATTCCGAGCCTACTAGAAAGGTGAATGATGTAGATGAAGTTAGGCGTAGTGATGCAAATGCCAAGGGTCTAAATGCTCTTGTCACCGCCATATCTACCGATGAATTTCGGCATATAGAGCATTGTGAATATCTCAAGGAAGCTTGGGATAAGCTTAGGGACATCCATGAGGGTGATACCCGTGTTAGAGACTCAAAACTCCAAATGGTGGATTCCGAATTTGAAAATATCACTATGAGAGAATCCGAGTCATTTTCTGATTTTTACAATAGGTTAAGCTTGCTTGTTAATGCGGCTAGGAATCTTGGTGAGACAATCACCGAAGAGAAAATTGTAAAGAAAATCTTTAGGGTACTCCTTTCTAGATTTATTCCCAAAAAGGCCGCTATTGAAGAACACTCACTACTTAGTGAGATTAAGCTTGATATTTTGATTAGCAAGCTTATAACCTTCGAATTGGAGTTGTCTAATGGTGCTACTCCCAAAAAGAGCAAGGACATTGCTCTACAAGCTAAGAGTGAGCATGTGAGTCCTAGAAAGTTGACAAAACTCACCATAGATTTTGAGAGCTCAAATTTAGTTGAACAAATGGCACTTGTTGCCAAACATTACAAGAAGTTCCAAAAGAGTAGAGCAAGATTCTCAAATGAGAATTCTTCTAACTATCATAACGGTAGTGGTTCTAATCCTTCTCCCAATATGTTTAAAAATAAGGACAAGTCCTTTGACATTGCTAGGGAAGATAAGCCAATGAGGAAAGGTCCTCAATGTTATGAATGTGATGGCTTTGGACACATTGCTTCGGAATGTGGAAATAGACTTAGAAAAGAGTCTAAATTTAATCTCAAAGCCATGAATGCTTCTTGGAGTGATTCCGATGATTCTAGTTCCTCTTCCAATGAGGATGAACCCATTGTGGCTTTTGTAGCCAAGGTAGACTCTTCTAGTCAAAATGTCTCAAACCATGGGTCGAATAAGGAGGATCTTCTTTCAAGTGATGATGAAAGTGAGGTTGAGGCATTAAGCCGTGAGGAGTTATATGCTCAAGTTGATGAGCTTTATCAAATGGGAATCAAGGATAAAGAGATGATTAAGATTCTAAATGCAAGAGTTATTGAATTAGAAAAAGAAAAGGATAACTCTCTTTGTGTTCTTAATGAGGAAATCATTGAGCTAGAAAAGGAAATCCTTGAAAAGAATTCCCTCATCAACACTTTATCAAATGAAAATGATAAACTTAAGAGTAGTGTTGATGAATTGAGATCAAAGAGTTTTGGCATGACACTTGGTAGTGCCAAACTTGACAAAATGCTCAATATGGGCAAATGTCATTATGACAAGAGTGGTCTTGGCTTCAAAGGTGAGAGCTCTATTTCTTCTCCTTTGAAGACAAATTTTGTGAAGGCTTCGGATTCCCCTCCTTTGATCTTAGAATCACCTAAGGCCCCTAAACCTAAAAGGTTTGTTCCTACTTGCCATCATTGTGGCAAACTTGGACACATTAGACCTCATTGTCATAGTCTTAGGAGATTACCTAGGAATCCCCCTCTTGTTACTAAGTTCCCTTCTACCAAGGGGTTTGTACCTACTTGTCACAATTGTGGCAAACTTGGTCACACTAGGCCAAAGTGTCTTGCACCAAAGAGGACACATGTCCTTAATCCCGCTTTGTTTGCAAAGGTAGATCCTAGGAAGTCCTATTCTCCTAAGCCCTCATTCTTTGTTAATGACACTTCTCTTCATACTCAAGTGAAATTTCTTATGGATGAAGTTGTCAAACTATCAACATTGATAGATTCACAGGCCTCTAATGGCTGCTCTACTTCCTCTACCCAAAAGGCTTGGGTTAAGAAGGATGTTGGTTGTTGAAAACCATACTCTTGATTGAATCTTCATTGTGTTCCTTGCTAGTGTTTAGGGGGAGATTCAATCATCTTGACTTTGATGCATTTCATCAAGAATGTTTGCTCATGCTTGAATGATTATCTAATTGATTTCTTGAATTTTTGCTTGTTTTGAGTTTATGTTTTGAGCCCAAAAGGATTTTACTTTGCAACACTTCAGTTTTCACCTTGTCTTACATCCACGATCGATCGCAATGTATCATACGATCGATCGTTTTCAGTGTCCGAGAGCATGCATTTATGATTTACACTATACGATCGATCGTTACTTATGTACGATCGATCGCACGCAGAGACAGAGAGTCTGTTTTTAATTTTACACTACACGATCGATCGCAACATGTCGTGCGATCGATCGCATAAACCCAGATCACGTTTTTATAAGGGTTTTTCTCTCTCTCCTCGGTTCATTCTCTCAAAACTCCGAAAACCCTCTCTTCCTTTCTCAAAAATCGTCAAACCAAACCCGATTTTCCTTCAATTTCGTGGCTTGTCGAAGGTTATTAGGGTGATTTCTAGTCGTTTTGTGGTGATTCTCCACGGATTTGGTGTTCTTCAAGAGGTATTTCACTATTTTTCCCTCTTTTTTATCTTTCACCGATTTTCCTTCAAAATTGATGATTTTGTCTAGTTTCTTGCTATTATTAGTAATGATTCTAGTTGATTATGGTTAGGGTAAACCAATTTTGCATAGATTTTAACAAATTATTCCACAAATTGGATTTTTGCAAAATTAGGGTTCTTGATTTCGAAAATTTGGGATTTTTGGGTTTCCCATCTGAATTGTTGAGTAATATGTGTTTTACTTGATTGCTTAGGTTATTATTGACGTGTGGATTGTGTTGAGAATCAATCTCATTGAGGATTCTTGATTTTCAAGGTAAGCTATGTTCAATTTTTCGAAAATTGCATAGAACTTTGGTTTTAATGTTTGATTTTGAGCAATGTGAATCATGTTTGTGTCTTTTGTTTCTGTCTTGTGCATTTGGATTGATCGAATCGGCTTGGCTCACCTATTCGGTATGTTTTTCTTGTGAATTAATTGAATTTTTGGATTGTGTGCTCTATATTGTGCATGGGATGAGACTTTGTTTACTTTATTGCTCTAGATGATTAGAAATCCTAGAAACAAAGGCAAGAATGTTGCCTCCTCCTCATCCCCACCAAAGCCTAAAAAATCCAAAGTCTCTCGTTTTTCTTCGGCCGCCACTAGAGACATTCTTCCCGAAAGAAATATAACCCGTGACCTTGGCCATTCTTTTGAATGCCTTAAGTCCCTTCAAGTTTTTGTTCATTCCAAAGACTTAACTGCATTAGCCTATTTGAATGAACCCTATAATGAAGAACTTGTTAGGTCATTCTATTCGGGTTTTCCCGAAGATGCTTCTAGGGAGAGTAAGCATATTGAACTTAGGCTTAGGGGAAAACGAATCCTTCTCTCTCCTTCCCTCATTGAGGAAACTCTTAATATTCCTCTTTCTACGGATGAGGAAGTGCTTGCTTATGCCGAGTATACCTCTTCCATTTCTTTTCTTAACTTCATTCCTAATGCTTATTATGAGGGAGTTGCTCCGACTCCTAAAGTCATGAGTGGAAAAGTGAAGGATATCTATAGGACTTTTTGGCTATGGGTGAGGTATAACATTTTACCCTCTACCCAAAAGTCGGATATTCCTCTTGAGGGATGTCGACTCTTGTCGGCAATGATTGATGGCAATGTGTCCATTCCTTTTGGCACCATTATTTATGATGCCATGGTTAAATGTGCCCTAGGAAAGCCTTCCTCTAAATTGTTCTTTCCTTGTCTCATAATGAGGTTGTGTAGGCGTTGCAAGATCCGAGATGTGGACATTGATGTCCTATATCCTATCACTTCTATGCTAGATGATGTCCTTGTCCGTCATAGCAACTCCCATTGTCCTTCTCGAGTTGTTAGGGATCATCCTCCTAGTCCTACCATTCATGAGGGATCTTCATCCATTCCTCCTCCACCACCGTTTGATGTGTCTAGAATTGATCCTAACCTTTATGGGTTTCTTTCCCACTCATTTCATACCATGACGACTCATTTTGATGCTCGTTTTGATGATTTAACCGCCTATGTGGAGAGCTCCCTTGAGGCCATGAGCGATCGTATGGAGGAGTTGGCACTTTCGTGTGATGATGGTCTTGATCATGATGATGATGATGATGTTCCACCTTCTTGATGTATTTTTATGTAGACTAGTTCTCTCTTATGCTATTTTGTATTGACATTATTTAGTTAATGTACTTATGGTATTTGGTACTTTAATTTTATTTTTCTCATATTTTGAGGGGGAGTTATACTTTGTAAACTCTCATATTTAATACTTATGTCATCTTATGATTCAATTATTCCTATTATGGTTTGCATAATATGCTTGTGATTTGACTAAGTTTTTCTCCCCTTTGGCCTTCCTAGTCAAAAAGGGGGAGAGTATGTGTTGTGACCAAATATTGCACTTTCTTTCAACTCATATTATTGTTTCATACCATATATGCTTCACGGTATCGTATGTTTAGTGTTGAATTTGCAGGTTTTATTCCGGCATATATTTTCGATACCTTTGTAATAGCATAGTGTTGAATTTGAGTTGTTGTTGGTTATATGAGGTTTTGTCTAGGAAATGCCAAAGGGGGAGATTGTAAGGGCAAGTTTTCTTGCAATTGGCTATTTCCTAAATTGACAAAACCTATCCCTTGTAATTGTATCATATTGCTTAGTTGATAGGGTTTTATAAGTGCTTAGAAGTCGTGGCATTAGGATTGTGTTCGTTGGTCTTCAATGTTCGATTCAAATGTCAAATGGTGACTTCACTTCATCCACTTCATTAAGGTATGAATCATGCATATGCATTCATACATTTTGGTTATGCTTAAAAGTTGCAAAAACACCTTTTGGTTTGCTAAAACTTTAAATGGTTTTGTTTTGATTCGCAAACTTATTAAAACAAGCTGTTTTTATCTTTTGCGATCGATCGTATACAATCCACGATCGATCGTCCCACGTGGACATTTCTATCCGTTGAAATATGACCGTTGTGTTCAAATATGTCCGTTACAGCTTTTCATGCGATCGATCGCACCTTCTATGCGATCGATCGCAATTAAGGGTTTTAAGTTCCAGACCCTTCTGTAAGTGTTTTTTGCACTATGCGATCGATCGCAATTTATCGGGCGATCGATCGCAAAGCACAAATCTGTGTGTTTTTATTACGTGCGATCGATCGCACCATATTGGACGATCGATCGCATCCTGTTTCCAGTTTATATAAAAACAGATTTGTCCGTTTCATTTTGTAACTTTCCAATCTGAAAAACCTTGATATTGATTCTGAGAAAGTTCTTTGGTATTGAGTGAGCCTAGTTCCATGCTATAGGTTCCTCCTTTGATGCTCCACATATAATCCATATGCTAAACCTTTGATTTGCTTGGTACAAGCTTGTTTAGCCTTTGATAGGATTAAGGAGATTTTGTTCAACTCTAGCAAACGTTAATTGTTGTTTTGCTGAGTTGAACGTTTCAATACACATTCATACATACATCATTGCACAGCCGTGGTTCTTGCGATTGAAGGTTCACGCCGGTGAGGTTCAATTGGAGAAGCTTGAGGAAGGTGCACTTGAAGGAGCAATTGGAAGCTACACAAGGTTAGAACTGCCACTAGTCAATAGGTTGATAGTGTTTGAGTTTGAAAACGATTTCCCCTTGTACGTGTTTGCCGATTGGCGTTTTTCATAGTGTGATTCAAGAGCGTGGGGTACGGCTCCCCTCCGGTTTTCCTCTAGAGGTAGAGGTTCCGGGTGACCACATCGTGTGTTGTGTGTTTGTTGTGATTATTGCTTTGCTTATCTATTGTTCATAATTGTATAACACATTGTGTGATTCATTCAATAGATAATAGACCGTGGTGTGCTAGTTTGATGCACACTTTGGGTTCTAGGATTGTTCAATTGATTGTTGTTGTTGCATAGTTTGTGATTGTTCAATTGAACATTGTTTGAACCCTTGTTTGTTTGTTGGTTGTATGAGATAAGTTTTAAATTACTTAGTCTCTCCGATTAGTGTCATACGACTTACCATTGACGGGAATTTCACTTGATAATTAAGAGATGTTAAGCAAAGGACAATTCTCAAATTCACCCCTTGAGTGAACCTGTCCGTTCACCCACCCCCTTAGATAACATATGTGCACTCTATAATTTTATAATCTAACCGTTCATATTACAAATTATTTTTATAGATCATATTTGTAAAAAATCAATTGAATCGGAGATTGTTTAATCATCAAAATTAATGAAACAAATGAACGGTTCTTACTACAATTACTACTATTATGATGAACCATCTATTTATTTCATATGAATGAGTGACCAAAAGATCTTCGATTCGATTGATTTTTTGCAGATGTGATCTACAAAGGATGATTTATAATATGAACGGTTAGATTATGAAACTATGGAGTGCAAATATGTTACTTAAGGAGGTGGGTGAATGGGCAAGTTTCCCCGATCTCAGCCGGGGTCGGGGCTTGCAATCAATCAATTGATCGTGTTGCATCCCTCACAACCACGTTGACTGACCCATTTTTTTTATCCAATTCTAACCAAATTTGGACGTTGACTGCCGTTACAAAAGTAATGCTTAACTCACGGCTGAGATTTAATCAAACTTTCCCTCAGCGAAATTAACGGCTCAGATCGCGTAGGATCTTACTTTCTTCCGCGCGTGTTGCATACTCACGTCATGGACAGAAGAATCTCTGCTGTTTCAATTTAATTATAATCTAAATGCGTTGGTTTTTTTTTTCCCATGCACTCATAGGCACTTTTAAAGTACTTTTCCTACACATTCATGTCATAAAAACGCTCAAGCATAATCACTTTATCCACTATATCCTAACAAAACCATTTTAGGACGAGGTCTTGTTGCTATAATTGTGAAGTTTTAGCTCTCACACCCCAAACTCACTTGCCAAACCCTACTATTTTAAAATATCATCATTTTTGGAAGACCCCTCTAACATTACTCTAGAGCCTTCCTTGAAATTTTCCACATCCTTTGAAAAGCTCTCGTACTAGTCGGAGGGGAGATTGATGCGATCAATAGGCGCAACAAAAGCTAGCTTTTTAGGGGGTTTAACTAGAAATTTTCCTATGCATGGGTTAAGTTGAATTTAGTTCCATAGCTATGCATGACTTAGTAAAAATGTGAGATATAAACGTCAACCATTATGAAAGAGCCAATGACTACAAAAAAAAAAAAATTATGTACATGGGGAGCTTAATTACCGGAGTAATAGCCATCTAAGGCAGCTTCTCTATTAATGAGGTAGGATTTTATGGCCACGTAGACTTGCCACTCCTTCAATCGAGAGAAAATGTACAACTTGGTGATTTGGATTGCTCGTGATTCTCACTGCCACAAGCGTTGATGATGGCGTCTGATGGAACAAACATACACCAGCCATACATACAGTGGTCAATTAACACCTACTATAACACCAGACAGATTAGTCTACCATTGACGTATGATATGTTAATAATGTACATTAAAAAACAGTCTTGTTACCAATGAATGTAGCAAGGTCAAAGGAAATTAAAAAACTAAAATACTAGTAAACTAGAATAAGCTCTCCGTAGAATAAAATAAGCTTTTTGCACTAGTAAACCAACAAAAATGTTTATATCAATACTTCAAATACCGGAGTGTACGTTTTATAGTGTTCTCGAATAAAGAAAATTTGGAAACATGAATATTAGTTTGGGGTGTGGGGCACACAGCAGCAGTTCAAGGGATCAACCACCATAAGATCGAGTTGTTGTGGGTTTTCATCTATGATATAGTAAATTATTAATGCACATTAATGTACGCAAATGAAGGAAATGTAACAATGTAATAAGTCTTCTTATTTTTCTTTTTGGGTCTTAAACAACATAACGTACACACGTATTTGCTGATATAGATTTATTTAGAACATAACACCACGTCTTTCCTAAGAGATCAACATAAATGTTCATATCAATATTTCAAATTCGAGGTGCATGTTTAATAGTATCAAAACTCTAGAGACGCAATCTGTTAGTTTAGTTCAATGTGTGAGACACACCACAAGCAAACAATGTTTAATCTAAAGAAGTTTCAATACTCAACAGAGCTAGACAACTTTCGTTCAAATACAACTTTTTATATCGAAGTTTACCACTTCGACAACAACTGTCATTCCAGACAATGCAACATTTTCTAGCCGGTAGGGATCCCACAATCTAAACCTCGTCGAGTAGCCCTCCCTCAAAGTTCCCCTGTAGTGACCCGCACCCGCAACTTTGGCTTTGGCTCCAAGTGCACTAGATGGTTTCAAGCCGCTTGGGGCTAATACAACTCCAAAATTCAAATCTGATGTGAACCATTCAACCTATGAGCAGAAGCATATGATAAACCATACCTTCAGTTATAGAATCACAGGGTCAAAACCAATCTACATGTTGTGTTGAAGCTTTGGGTTGCTTCTTTGGCTTTCGATATCTATTGTTCTCAAACCTGGCTTTAACTATAAGAGAGTATAGCAAATCTGCCTCGGCTGAACTATCATAAGGTGTGCTCAAGATGCTACAAAATGAAGACAAACAGGAAGAGACTTGATATAAAGCTCAAATAAGATGGTATATGGAAGGCGCAATGTACAAGCCAAAAGAAGGCAGGCTCCGTTGTCTCAATGGTGCTTACAGGTACTTTATGCGAATATTTACCTTACTTTGAATCAAAATTTAGCACCCACAATCACAATGTATAAAAGATCGAAAATTTCCAGGGTCGGTCTAGATATAAAATAGGCACCTGTCAAGTAGCTCCTCCAAAACAATTCTCTGAGAAGGTGTAACATAATGAATGCAACTTCTTGGGCACTGACCAACTGCAAGCTGAACTTGGTAATCTTCCTCATGTCCTAATAACATAAAAAGTCCGATTTCAAACCGAAGAATATCGAAATAGGCTAACCTATTATCTATTGAATCCTTCAATAATCATCGACACTATACTAGAAGCTTCATCTTTCGTTCCTGCATCTAGGAACGAAAGATGAAACTAGAAGAACAAAAACGAAACAAACCAACCTTGAGAAGTCGCTCTTGCAGTCCCGATTGAAGCATAAGTGAAGGCATGAGGAGCTCTTTGTACACATGAATATGGACAACCTGCACAGGGTTTTGAGAAAGAGTGGTGTCGATGACCAGACTGGTATGTACAATGTCATAGTAACAAGAACCAGTGCTTTGTTACCTTGTCCAACACAAACAATCTCATTGACAAAAACATCAAATGCTTCGCATTCTGGATTATCAAAGGGATCTAAACATTCCCTACAAGTTCATCACCAACAGGAAACAATGAGCCATTGCATAACCAGAGTATATTAGACTACCCAATAAACGAAGTAATAGATGTAAGTGCCTCATTGTCACTTACCCTTCGATGATCTCTGATCGGCTGAAATTGGATAACATCTGCACACATTATATTACCAAAACCATGTCACCAATTCGCAAATACTCAGTCATGAAACTAAACTCAAATAATGGAAAAAGACAAACAAAACTAGTACCCAAAAGGATGAGAAACCCATTTCTGCCTTAACTTTTCCTTTGAAAGAAAAAATCACAAAAACAAATTTTAATAACAAAAAAACCTCATAGGCCTGAATGACACGGCGGATCATCGTATCAGAACCTTTTCCGTTCCTATTCACATCGGGATGAAACTGCTTCACCTATTTTTGCCATTAAAATATCAAATTAAATGAATTACATATTTTCATTTTTTTTTTTTAGGGGAAAGGAATAAAAAGAAAAATAGTGATCGTAATAATAATACTTTAGCTCGGAAGGCGGCTTTAAGCTCGGCGGCTGAGCAGGTTGGGTGGACGCCGAGAATAGAGTAAGCGGAGGAAGAACCGGAGAGAGGAGCGTCCTCTCCGGTTCGGCCGCTGCAATTCTTCACTGTGAATTTGTGGCGGTTAACGGTTTTAACGGCTTTTCGAAATGGAAGAAGAATTGGAGGTGTGCTCCAACTACTATTGCACATTGATAAACGTTCCATTTCTTCTGTGGCGCTCTGCTACTCTAACCAAGAGTTAAGATGAGTGAAAACGGTGCGTTTCAGTGGGTGTGGCCTTGTTGGCTAAAATCTCGACCACATGATAATACACTTTCTAGATTTTACGCTTTCTATTGGTTAATATGTTTTTTACTTTGATAAGGTGAAAAAAATAAAATCATTAAGAGAAGGTCTGTAACTTACATAAGATGATTTCAGGTTCGAATTACTCATCTGTCTTCCCCCTCGGTAAAAAAAAAAAAAAAAAGGACCGGACAATTTCATTCAGAAGTGTAAACAGCCTATTTTCATATTTCAATTGAAGCCCAAATCTGTATGTACTGTATTATACCTGAATTTGCAACACAATAGATTATTTTGACTAATGGAAGCAGTCATTATAGCAGTAAAAAATGACCAGTGAAATAATGATTCTTCCCCCTAAATAGTGTATGTTACAATTCTCCCTTTTACCATATAGGCATATAGTAAAAAAAAAATGCTGAGAAGCTATTCTCTTATGCTTGAGAATGCTATCAATAATTAGATTACAAACAAAAAATAAACGGGAATTGGAAAGAGTCTTCCTACAATTGTGAAGGTAGAAGTTTTACCATCTCTTCAAGTCTCACATGAACTTGGAGCTATCTAGACATTGTTTCAACTTGTGCACAACAAAAGACATAGCGGGTCGTTTTTGTGGATTCTCTTCTGTGCACATCAACCCTACATCAAGCATTTGAATGCAGCATTTCTCAAGCTCATCCAAAGCACCATTTGTGCTTTTTATCTCCTTCAACGTACCGTCAACAACATTCAAAACATGGTCAGGGTACGAAGAATTCACCCACTTCCTCAGATCAACCTCATCTGAAAACACATTGCTTGTCGGTCTTTTTCTTGTTATCATCTCGAGCACCATGACACCAAAGCTATAGACATCTCCTTTAGCTGATACCTCCACTCCTTGTCCATATTCTGTAATACAAGTAATCTCTATTAATCACAATGTTTGTTTTTGGTTTATAGATGTGAATTATTCATGTAATTGTGCATACCTGGGGGAATGTAACCAATCGATCCTCGTAGAAACCACGTCGTGCTAACATCTAGTTCTTTGGGTTTGTCAGCTGAGATGAGCTTTCCAATCCCAAAATCTGCTACACGAGCCACCATATCTTTGTCGATAAGCACATTTTCTGGTTTCAGATCGCAATGTATAATTTGGACTGGACAACCTTCTTGAAGATACTCCAAGCCATTGGCAACATCTATAGCTATTGACATTCTTTCCCTCAACGTTAATTCACAGGCCCCTTCCTCTAGTCCACCAGGATAAAGATGCTGTGCCAAATTACCATTGCCTATATACTCGAGGATAAGAGCCTTGAACTGTGTGTTCCAGGTATATCCAACCATTCTAACAAGATTCCGGTGCTTAATTTCAGACATAATTTGGCATTCCCTCTTAAAGCTTTTGTAACTCTTAATACTGTCACCATGCAGAACCTTAACTGCCACAATAGTTTCCCCATCATCAATAATTGCTTTGTAGACTGATCCGAAGCTTCCTCTACCCAGGAGATGGGCCTCATTGAACTCACCTGTTGCAATTTCAAGCTCCCTTTGGGTGAAAGTTTCACTTCCATGATGGCTTGGTGATCGCATTCCATCTTCGGGTTTTGAATCATGTTTTCTGAAGAAGAAGAAGAAACAATAAACAAAGACAGCAACCAGCACACAGACTAACGCAACTGCTGCAACCAAAGAGTAAAGTACCGATTTCCTTATCTTGTGGTTTTGCTTTTGAACTTCGCATGGCGGAAGACCAAGTAGTGCAGAACCACCACACAACCCGACATTCCCCAACAATGAACTTTTATTAAAAAACTTTATCCTTCCAGTATCTGGAACTTCTCCCGATAGCCTATTATAAGATAAATTGAGATTCTTGATCATCCGTTCTTTAGCAATCCAGATTGGTACGGTGCCATTTAACTGATTACGAGACAAATCCAAAACTTCAAGTTGAGTGATTAACTTCAACGACTCTGGAATAGTCCCCTCAAACATGTTGTTGGACATGTTCAGATACCCCAAAGAAATGCAGCTTCCAATCAAGCTAGTTATGACACCAGAAAACTTGTTGTCCGACAAGTCAATTGCCTGTACAGATACCAGCTTTCCAATACTTGCAGGTAACTGTCCTTCGAAATTGTTATTCGAAAGGTTAAGAGAGAGAGCTAGGTTTGAAAATTGGTCAATCTGTACAGGAACAGAGCCTTGTAAGCTATTGAAAGATAAATCAAGCAGCATCATAAGAGAACATTGAGTAAGTTCAATGGGAAATCTTCCTGATAAGCGGTTTCTAGACAGATCAAGATATCTCAGCTGTGAGAGATTACCAAGTGAAGGCGGAATCGACCCACTAATTGAATTGTTGAGAAATTCCAGTAAACCAAGGCTAGACATCATCCCTAAGTTATCTGGAATTGGCCCAATAATCCTGTTGTTCCCCAAGTAAAACCTCTGCAAATTCGAAAGCTTTCCTAGAGAAGATGGAATTTTTCCTTCCAAACGGTTGTATGACAAGTACAAGGTTACCAGGCCGCTTAAGTTTCCAATACTATCTGGTATACTTCCTGTAATATGGTTATTGAAAAGATTCAAGTAATAGAGGTCTTTTGAAAGATTACCTATAGAAGATGGTATATTTCCGGTGAACAAACACGAACCCAAGTGTAGTTTTTGCAGATATGAACAGTTAGTGAGAGCTGTTAAGAAACTGAGAGAAGAATTGCCAGAGCCACCACCTAAGTTGTTGGAATGTAAGTAGAAATTCTCAAGGTTCTTTAGCATGCCCAACCCTGCAGGAACTTCCCCCTCTAAATTGTTCAAGCTAACATCAAACAGTATCAGCTGCGAAAGATTGGAGAGGGTCACTGGAATTTTCCCAGAAAGCTTGTTTCTTGACAAGTACATTTTCTGCATATTCTTGAGTTTGGCAAACAAATCTGAAGGGATTTCACCACTTAACAAATTCTCAATCAGCGTAATTTCGCGTAAAGCAGTGCAGTTACCAATTGCTAAAGGTATCGGTCCTTCGAAATAGTTCGTATGGAGATACAAAATCTCTAGCTTTCTTAATGCTCCAAGCTCTTGTGGGATTTTACCAGTAAAATAGTTGACAGCCAGTTCCAGTTGTGTCAATTCCGTCAAGTTTGAAAGCGACGATGGAAGCACTCCGCTGAGTCTGTTTACAGAGAGAGCCAAGTACGTCAAATTCTTCACCCAGCCGAGTTCTTCCGGAATGACACCAGATAGATTGTTGTAAGTCAAGTCTATGACTTTCAAGCTTTGGCAACCATGTAATGAACCTGGAATGTTACCTTCAAGCTTGTTTGAGCTAATATTCAGAAATGCCAACTCTGCAAGTTTCCCCAAGGAAGATGGAATTGATCCATGGAATCCATTGCTCTGTAAAGACAGAGTGGTAAGAAGAGAGAGGTTGGATATGAATGGTGATATCCTTCCTAGCAAGCCCATGTCTATGAGTTCAAGGCCGATAACCCGGTCTAAGAGCTGTGGGTGGCATGCAATTCCAGTCCAGTTGCAGAAGGGATTGGCTTTGCTCCAAGTTTGGAGATGACCTTTGGGATCACTTGTTAGCCCCTCCTTGAATTTGAGCAGAGTCTGGCAATCACTGGAGTCTTCACAAAGAAATGCAGAATTAGATGGCAGAACAAGTAAAATGAAGAAAAAACATAGTACCATTGCTTTGATAGAACAGTTGTTACAGTTCAGATTGTATGCCATTCTTTCTCTGAATTCTTTCTTTATAGAACAATTCCTATTTTAAAATAAAATGGTTCTTTCCAGATATGATAGGTCCTACAAAACTTTATTTACTATTATATGTAATGGTAGATGAACTGCCAGCACTGTGAGTAAATAGACTGGTTTGACAATTCAGACTGTCTTCTATTTATTTTGATATATGTCATTTTATCTCCATGATAATTCAATTCTGAAGCTGTGACATTAAAGAGCAGCAACAGAGGACTTGGACTTGTAGGATGCATTATCAAGCTGACGTGCTACTAATTCTGGCAAGTAGGTGTACATGTATAATGTTTTAGTAAGTGGACTAAGTGCAATGTGTTAAAGGATCACATCGTTAATTCCTGGTCTGATGGTCAACTAGGGTTGGCCCTTGATAATAATTTAGGGAGTACTTGTTGGAAGCCATAGCACATAAATATCTTATATTTTTCTGTTTCTCTTTTGTTTTATCAACCAAATATGAAATGTAGGAAAAACCCACCTAGAAGTTTTACAAGTTTCTGTAAATTTTATCCCTAGCAGTGAAAAAAAAAATTTATTCCTGATATAAGAAATCACAAACCCACATGCAAAACTTTAACAATTCAACTTCTATGAGGATATATTAAACACAGAAAATTTGTAGAATGTAGGAATAAACACACCTCAATCCTTCTTTTGTCTCTACAAATACAATCTACTTGATTTTGGTAAAGTCTGATTTGAAGGATTTCCCTCATCTCTTTTCATCTTGATCTAAGTAGTAGAGTATAAACCTCTCATCTGGTACATATCCTTCATCTTTCATAAGTCTAAGCAATTCTGCCAAAACCCTATAAATGATCTCTGCCTGTGGATGCATTTTATCACCTACAACAAAGCTCTGAACTTTCTTTTCAATCTCAATCCAACTAATACCTGTTTCTTTTTCCACCCCCATCTCCTTCATCCCCTTAATGGTCCTTGCTCTCTCTTTCCACCTTCCTTCAGAAGAATATATATTGGCAAGCAAAACATATGGTGCTGGGCTCTGAGGTGCTGCCAAAAACAACTGATCTGCAGCATATTTACCGATATCGGAATCACCATGAATGCTACAAGCACCAAGCAATGCTTGCCAAACAAGTACACTGGGATTCTCAGGCAGTCCCTCAATGAACTCTTTAGCCTCAGTTAGAAGCCCTGCCCGCCCTAACATGTCAACAACACAAGCATAGTGTTCTGGCCTTGGACTCATCCCATGTTCTTCTTTCATAGAGTCCAAAAACTCCATGCCCCTTTCGATCAAGCCCACATGGCTACAAGCATGAAGTAGAGATAAAAATGTAACATCTGTTGGCCGTACGCCTTCCATTTTCATTTTTTCATACAACTGTAATGCTTTGGAGCCATCTCCATGACGAGCAAAAGCTGCAATCATTGAATTCCATGAAATTGAGTTCCTTTGAGGCATCCGACTGAACACTTTGGCGGAATCCTCCAGCTCTCCACACTTAGAGTACATATTTATAAGCCCATTGGTGACAAAAGAGTTATAACCAAAATTCTTTTTGAGAATTAAAGAGTGGAGTTGCTTCCCTAGACCTAAAGAAGTATCAACACCAAATACCCCAAGAACTGCTGAAACCATGTTTGGGTCAATTTCAATTCCTGCCTTCATCATTTTAACAAAAATTTGGATAGCTTCATTCTCAAACCCATTTTGTGCAAATCCCACAAGGATAACAGTCATGGAAACCTCATCAAGTTCTTTGGTGGACTCAAAAATTCTCCATGCATCTTCCACACTACCACATTTTGAATACATGTCCATTAATGAACTCTCAATGCACAGGTCTGATTGAATTCCCAAATTCCATACAAGTCCATGAATTTGACGCCCTACCCTTATTGCCTGCAAACCAGAACATGCCATGAGTGAGCCCAAAAACGTCATAGAATTTGGCTCCAACACTCCTCTACGCATCTCCATAAACAATTTCAAGCTCTCCGCATAGAATTCATTTTGCGCAAGGCCTGAAATCATCGCAGTCCATGTAATCACATTCCTCTCAATCATCTCATCAAAAACCCTACTTGCCGAACCAAAACACCAACATTTACAATAACATGTTATCAAAGCATTCCCCACTGCAGTTTCCCGCTCAAACCCATTCAAAACCACCAAACAATGCATCATCTTATTCAAGTAAAAACACTCCAGCCCATCAAAACCTGCTATAATGCAAGTCAAAGTAGCTTTATCAAATCGATAAAAATTGGATTCCCGCATTTGCTTGAAGTACCCGAAACCAATCTCAGACTCCCCACTCCTCAAAAACGCTGATATCATCGTATTCCATGAAACCGTATCTTTCACACGCATTTCGTCGAACAGTTTAACTGCATCCCTTACTTCACCACATTTCATGTACATAGAGAGTAAGGAGTTCCAAACAACAAGAACATTGCGATAGTCATCTTGACTCTCGGATTCGAAAAATTCAGGGTTCTTAATAATAGTGGCGTGGAGGGAAGAACCCAATTGGAAGTGACGATTTTTTCCACACAAAGAAAGAAGCAGGCTTATATCGACATGGTTGAGGACCAATGCTGAGGTTTCTGAAAAGGGGTTTTGGTGAATCCTGGTTTTGAAAGGAGAGATTAGAGAAGAAGTCCAAGAGGGCGAGTAGTGGGAGGTGAGGTTCTGAAACCGAAGGACCCATCTGGATTTCATCCATGAAACGAGACACGAAGACTTGTTGTTCCCGCTTTGTTTCAGTTTTAGGCTTTAAACTCGGGTTGGTATTGGCCCAATAAGACATTTATAGTAGTTGGACATGTCCATAGATTAAATTAATTCGAATATGACGTATAAATGAGTGATTAAGTTCAATCCAATAATAGACGAGTATTAAGTTGGATCTGATTAGTTTTTCTTTATTTTTTTAGTTAAATTAGACAGGATCGAAAATTTAGGCTAATTTTAACCTAATTTTCAATTCTTTGTCACCATTTGGGCTAACCCGAAGGGCTTCGATCAAATTATTTTTTAACGAGCTTCATGTTAGGTTCTAGTTTGATTATTGAACAAATTTGAGTCTGAAACCGCACTCGAACTTAAAATTTACTCAAAATAATGTTAGATAACAAAACATATATATAAATGATAATGATTCAGCTTTTATGAGCTAATTAAGCTTTAATGAACAAACTAGCTTAATTCGAGTTTCATAAATACATACAAGTTCCTCATGATAAATCGTTTTTGGTATTGATCTTGACATTGAATTTAAGCTCAACTCGGTTATTCTTATCTTAAACAAACCAAACGGAAGCCAACTTCAAATGGTATGAAACAGATTTAAAACCCTAATAGAAGATGGATTTAATTAAACCTGTTTTAGTGTTAGTATTGTAATGGCACTCGTACTAAAATGTGTGGAAAAATCATAATATTTGGCCCGTTTTCTAATCGGGTTCTGGTCGAATTGGGATAAGACTTTCTTTGGGGTGGTCAGTCGAACTTTGGGCTTTTTTTTTTACATAGATATATATACTTGCAAGTTAAGTTAGGGTTGATTTGCAGCACACAGAAATACAGAATAGCCAAAAGGTACGTTATAGATGGCTGTACGCACCAAAAGACGGGCAGGGAGAATTTGTTTGCTGAGTGAAGATGAACTAGGCTTAATCCTGAACCGGCTCAGCGATCCAGACGATAGAAAATCGTTTTCCTTGGTGGGCAAGCAATGGATGAGAGTGGAGGGTGCAACCCGATTATCAATTCGGCTTCTCCGACCCGAGTTTCTCCGTCATGTACTACCTAGATTCCCCAATTTAGTCAAATTCGAAATGTCCAAGCCTATCAGAAACTCCGACCTCGCATTCTTGAGCCACGCGTGTCCGAAAATCGAGGTCATTAACCTCAACCTCTTGGAACAAATCCCGGATTTACGGGGTTTCGGAAGCAAAGGCCTATACTTTCTGGGAAATGGGTGCCCTAATTTGTCCAAGCTTTCCCTTAGAAGGAGACTTGGAGTGTCGAGTGATGGAGTTGGTTGGCTCTTGAAGAAGGCCATTAATTTGAGGTATTTGGATTTGGGAGAATGTATTTTCGTCACGGACCAAGTCCTTGAAGCAATTGGGTCATGGAGTTCACTTACCTACTTGAATTTGGAAGGGTGTATAAAAATTACAGATCGGGGTTTGGGTTTTCTAGCTAATGGGTCTTGCTCGAAAACCCTCAAGACATTGGTCCTTTCTAGGTACACCGGAATCACTGTTTCGCCTGTTTTACTTTTTCAGAAAATGAGTTGCTTGGAGGACATGAATTTGGCCCACCATCGGGGCTCAAGAGTGTTCACCTTTCACCTAACCCTCCCTTAGGAGAACACTCTTGTCAGATGTACATGTATATATCTACATGATCGAGCTTTTGCAGGTTTGCAAAGTGAGTTTTATATTACGTACTTTTCTTCTAGCTTGTTTTTAGTTTTGGAACAATCTCTAATTCTCTATCACCGGCAAATTAAAAAGCTGCAATTCCTATCATAGGTCTCGTGAGATGAACTTATGGGTACGGTAGCATATGTGATGTTTAAGAATGTCCATCTATTAGATCAGTAGCTCAATCATATCTCTGCTAATTAATTTTACTTGCAATTTCATAAGGTGATTAAAAAAGAGTACGTACTTGTTCATAATTTTCTTTTCGATCTCAATCGATACTCGAAACCACATTGGGGTTTGGATGCAAGTACTGTGGTTGGTTTGCTCTTCAAGTACCTGAAGAAACGAACAAAAGAAAATTGCAAAAGATTAAACATGAAGCAACAGTACAAATTGAGGCTCATTGGTCAAACATATGGTTTATAGCTAGGGAATTAAAATCATGAGTCAATGTGTTGATGCATGATATAATGATATATTAACAATCTTGATTCAAAATTAGTGATGAAGATGTCATCGATCTCCTCAACACCTCAACTCTAACTGTCAGGTCACCAAAAGATTAGAATTTGTGGGTAACCAAAATAATGAAATAAGTCTCCAAAACTCACCGTAACTTTGAATTTTCCAAGTACATGCAGAGAGTAAAAAAAATTCCGAATGACGGTAACTATTGTGGTTGTCCAGGTAAAAAGTATTGACTCTATCTGAAAATTTCAAGTGGAGTACGTACCTGAATGACAATAATTATGTTTATTTTGTGCCTAACCCGGAGGCCTGTTATAAGAACAGAGCCCAAATTAAAAAACAATTTCTTGCGCAACACTCCACTCGCTACTAGTACTCTAGTAGTACGAACATCGAACATCGATCTGTCCTGTCCTAAATCCCCTAGCTCTCTCTCTCTCTCTTCTTGAATTTTCTTCTCTAAAACCCTCTCAAAAAAGAAAAACAAAGAAAAAAATTCATAGAGAAATAATAATGTAGATGTCCAAAGCTCTAACATCATCCCAATCAGCAAAGCAGGTATGTGAGAATTGAAGCTCAAAGTTTTGTTTCAGATTCTAGTCATTTCTGAGATTAATTATGTGAGGTGGATATTGGGTCTTTTGAGCTATGGGTCTGTTTGGTTACTCGGAAAGATACCTGCATTTTCTTTCTGGGTTTTGAATATGTAGTTTGGTACAGTATTGTAATGACACTAGCTTAATGTGTGGTAAAGACATAGTTTTTGGCCCTTTTCTATGCTCAACTCTGATGAACTAGTCAGGCAAGTGTAAAGCTCAAATTTTTGGTTCAGATTTTGGTTATTTCTGAGGTTATTTAAGGGGATTTTCAGCTAGTGTGTGTTTGCTCAGAAAAGGTAGGTGCAAATTTTCTATCTGGGTTATGCAGGTCATTATCACTAATTAACTGATCTGAGTTAGTCATATTACTGTTACTCTGTTAGTATTTTAATGGCATTTGCTCAATGTGTGGAAAAAGCATAATCTTTGGCCCTTTCTATGCTCAACTCTGATGACCTAGTCAGGTAAGTGAAAAGCTCGAATTTTTGGTTCAGATTCTAGTTGTTTCTGAGGTTATTTAAGGGGGTTTTGGATACTGGGTTTCAGCTAGGGACTGTCTGGTTATTGAGGTGAAAGGCTCGAATTTTTGGATACTTGGTCTCAGCTAGGGACTGTTTGGTTGTTCAGAAACTAGCATTTCTATCTGGGTTATGAAGGTTTACATTATCACTTAATTAGTGTTGTGAGTTGATCACATTTGTATTCTTGTCGCAATGGCACTTGCGTTTATATGGCAAAGACAGAACCTTTGGCCCTTTTCGGGGCTCCACTCTGATGACCTGAGAGTATCTTATGAGTTGGTACACAAGCTCCCACTACCTGAAGACACAAAGAAATTTGTTTTCGCTGTACGTGAGCCTGAAACCCAGTCAGTAATTTATATACTTTCTGTTCAAAGTTTCTCAGAATGGTCAGCCTGGGATGCCGAGCATCTGATTAGAGAGATTAGACCTGATGCTGTGATTATCAAGGAGGATGGCTTGACTGTGAAAGCAATGAAAACCGAAGAGGAAACATTAGGTGTTGAAAATCCAGTTCCCACTTCGACCTTTGAAGTTCTCAAACGATGTTTTAAGGAGAAAGTTAATGCCAATACTTACCAGGGTGATGCAAAATGGTTGGTTGTACAAGAGATTTTTGGGGTTGGCTGGATTGGACATCTCTTGGCGGCCAAGAGGGCAGCTCAAGAGGCTGGCTCATCATTCATGGTGCTTGAACCGCCATTAGTCCTGACCGATTCAAATACAACGAGCAGTATAGCAGATGGTGAACTTAATGTAGTGAGCATGTTCCAAGACTTATCTAGTAGTTTGGTTCCACGAAATGTGCAATGCGAATGGAGTAGAGTTTCTGATGTGGGATCTAACTTGAAAGAAATTGATCAGGCAGCACAATGCACTTATGAGGTCCCCCAGTTTGCACAATCGGTTCATTCATTTTTTGTGAGAATACATGATGTATTTGTTGATGATATTCCATCTATGCGAAGTGCTCTAGCTCATGTCCAAAAGATATATGATCATGTGAACAGAGGTGAAGCTGTAGATTCCCAAGTTGTTTCACAAGTATACCCTTTCCGAAAAGCGATGGAGTGTTTGCGAATTCGTTTGAATGATGCTGGTCAGCTTCCCATCTATAGAAAGAATCCCATATTAAGTAAGAGTGAATTTTCTAAGCTTGCATCAGAGGACAAGTCACATGCTCTCTCTGCAGAAGCCCTTCGCAGCTTGACTAAGAAATTCAAGACCATAGTAGCAATTGTTGATGTAAAAGACATGCCAGGTCTTAGAAAATACTGGTACACTCCTATTCCTCCAGAATACAAAGAATTGGTTGCACAGATTGTTACTAATTATGAAGGTGAGGAAGCAGCTGGGGCAATTTCAGAAGGCGCTTCATTCTCAGAACTTGTTCGAGCTTCCATTATAATGAATGTCAAAGTAAAATTGAAAATTCCATCAACTTCTGATTATGTGATACGGGCTGCACAGAACACCAGCTTGTGGGCAGTGAGAACAGCATTCTATGAAGTAATGAGAAGTAGGAAAGCCCAGCTCGGTCCGTCGGGAAGATTCATGGTTAGTGTGGTAATTCATACGGGGTTGTTAAAGCATAAAGCTGGGATTAAATGTGCTGCTGAATCTCTTCCTGCAGCTCCATCAGTTGCCCGTCTGGGTCGTGGGATCAAAAGTTTAAGCCATGCATCTCAGGTTGTGAAGTATATCGAAGAAAGTTTAGGATTCAATAGAAGAACTTAGAAAGAATGAAATTCTCATCTACATTGTGGTAGTTAATGATGTTCATCAAGTGGTTGATCTTTGAAAGTCATGGTTTCTGTATTGGTCGACTAGTACTAGTGGATGCTTTCAGAAAGGGTTTGAACTTTGATGCCTAAAAATAGAATTCAAGGATTTTGCTGCAAATATTTTTTTCTTGTCTTGGCCAATTTACTGTAGATACTACTACCGTTTCAAGAGCTTTACTAGCCCCACCAAGCAGTCGCAACTCACAACCAAAAGAACGAAAAAGATCAATGACACCCTGAATTTTATTAGCAAAACCAAAATAGTAGTAGTAACAAGTAACAAGTTGACAAGAGAGGAAGAGAGACCAAAAAAGCAAAACGTTTGAGCAGTCTGCAGACTTCTCATAAGAACTTGGGATCAAGATTTGGAAGAGATGTTGGGACAAAACTCTTTAGAAGTCTGATCCTTTGGCCGCCAAATTTGAAACCAACATGTTATCACCAGTCACCACCCAGAACAGAGTAAAGAGCCACTAGAAAGAGAAACATTTCTCAATTTATACCTTCGATTTATTCCGACCATCATATGGTAGATGAGGTTGCTGTAACAAGTTCGTAAATTAGGTAATAAAGTACAACAAATATATGTAAATGTTGGATATTGTTTCCCAACAATGGTCTTTGCGTGGTGGGTAAGATCTAACGTGTATAATTCAAGAATTACAAGCAGCAAACACAAGATGACAATTTCTAACCAGCTCAATGGACTGTATGCGCACCATGGTAATTCCATCCTTGAAGAGTAACTCGGGGAGTCACACCAGGAGGCACCTCAAAAGAGATCTTAATGGGCATGGCCTCACCTGGCACCAGTGAAAAATAGTTGTCCGTGTAATGAACAGGAAGAATTCTTGTGTCTTCTCCTTCCTTGTGTTCCTTCTTTAATCCATGAACAGAAAAATGAAGGAAGAAAGCAACACCTACATCAGCACCATTGATTTCAGCAACCCTCGAACCATCAGCTTCCTTCGCAAAATGTCTGTACATCTTCTGTAGAAAACCAACTTCATGCTTTTCGTCTCTTCCATCAGGTTTAGGCTCCACCGAGTCTATATCAAAATCACCATCACCTAGTTTAGTAGTGAAATGATTCTGATAGGTTAAAGTTTTAGGCTCTGGTTTCGCAGATGTGTTCTTCACATTCATGTGCATTTCGTAGGTGGTTCCTTTGATGAAGACCTTGGATATAATCTTGAGTGGAACTCTTTTCCTTCTGTATGGTTCTAACAGCTTGTAATCCCCACCAGACAAATGCAACCAGTAAAAGTTCCTGGAGATAATGCGATAATCTGACTTGTGATACAGTTTGAGAAGAAGAAAGTACACTGGCTTTGGGTTTTTAGATTTTGGATATTTCATCTCAGCAATGGGTACTGTTCTTTTTGGCGGCGTTGACACATTTTCATGAACTTTGTAGTATGGGCATGTTCCATCCAGATCCCACACTGCGGCTTCAATAGCGAAGTCAGATAATTCCTCTGATGTAGTATTGACGACCTGTTAAGTGCAGGAAGGCAACATAACATCAAATCTCAAACCATGTTTTTATACTTGAGTTATAGCATGATGTAAGATAAAAGATGTTCCACTTTGAGGTGTAATGTTTGGGGGCATTTTTCGTTTCGTTTTCTTTACAATTAAAATTTTCACTGCTTTCAGTATGTTGAGAAGAACCGGAGCACACTTGCATGCACTAATTAGTATTGTTATGATTTTGTTGCAACATTAGAGCTTACCTCAATAAAATATGTAGCCAAGTTAAGCTGGACATGGATTGGCTCCGCAGCACAGCGACAGCCATAGAAACCTGCTGTTTGGTCAAGAAGATGATCGTAAAATTGACCTCTAAGACCTGTCCAAGGATTCTGTGTTTTCCAAATCAAAACACCAGTGTATTTACTCCACATACGGGAAGTCCAGCCCTCTAGTAGAGCTCTATACTGAATGTAGTTAGCAAGCTGAGCCTGAGATGATTTAAAGAAAGTCAAATAGTCAAAACAGATTTAGAGTCCAATCATCCAAAATGCACCTCATTAATAAACAGATTATGTTACCTTTAAGCAAAAATCATCAAGATCCTTTGGGAACCCATAAAGTAAAATCTGGTCATGAACCTTGCCTGGTTTTGAATAAGGGATATATTTATGGTATTCCCAGATAGGGTTTGGAACTTCTTCATATTCATTGGAAACTTTTTTAAACAAAGGAATCTGCCATCCTTCTGGAGGCATTGTCGCTCTGATAGTAGCTGCAACGGGCATACCTACAGAACCAACCTCAGGATTGAACCCATATTGGTAAAAATCATCCTTAAAGAAGTCTTCAGGATTTTGGATTTCATAAGGGCCATCAGTGAAGTCCCCCTTTCCATTTGCAAACCCATCCCACATGGATCCTTGTATGTAAATGCGTGTACCATCAAGATATTGGCTTGGATCCTTTGACACTGACTTCAAATCTTCAACAGACTGACCACTTCCATTTGTTGAGTTTTCAAAATGTGGATGGAGCCTGAGGTCCGTTTTCAAAGCTGTGTTGATGTCATCTGGTGGAATTTGTTCATTTCCACCCACCCAAAGAGCAAGACTCGGATGGTTCCTTAGAAGCTTGACAGTATCTCTTGCACATAGCAAGAAAAGATCATGGTCCAGTGGACCGTTTGGATTTGATACTGGGACACCTCGTCCATCGACATCTCCAGTAATCCAAAATTCTTGCCAGACCTACAAAAATTAAATCAGCAGCGGAATGTTTAAACCTTGTGCATTCAATTTTTGACAACCAAAAACCTAACAAGTCTTCTTAGCCTCTTTCCCCAATAAAACCTAGCTAGACATGCACACTGAAAGCAAGAGCAGAGAGGGAGGGTGAGAGAAGCATAGCTTACCAACAGGCCGTAAATATCACAGTAATGATAAAATTCTGGCCTCTCAGCCAGTCCACCACCCCAACAACGGATCATGTTAAAATTCATATCTGCATGAAACTTGATGTCTGTTTTGTAACGCTTTTCTGAAAGTCGTAGGAGGCCATCTGACAATATCCAATTACCACCACGTATAAAAATAGGCTGACCATTGACCTTGAACAACCTGAAGAGCAGAATGTACAGGTCACACAACACATTGAAAATAGCCATGTTCAAAACTACACATAAAACAATAAATATCCTACACATACATAATTCTAAGTGTATTACCTTCCACCGGTGGCATTATCAATGTGGCTCTCAATTTTGCGGAATCCAAATAATTGGCTCCACAAATCAGACTCTCCATATCCCTTTACATCAACAGTAATAACAACATTGTACAAGGATTGCTTTCCCATACCGTTTGGCCACCATAAATTGGGCTTGTAGAAGAAGAGCTGCCAAATTATACTCTTTAGCACTGACCACAAGTATTGAAAGCTAAAAGTAATAATTGAAGTAAATGGGATATCAAGGGGATGCTCCTGGCCTCTACAAAGTACTGTGTTCTATCAAGATAGTAAAAATCACAGACCTCAGGAAATGTATATTGCACCCGTGATCCAGCAGGGATTGACAGATGCTGAGTTTGAAGATGTTCTACCAAACAAATGTTTCCTTCAAGTTCTGTTGTAACTTGGATATTCAAAGAACACTCAGCAACCAAGGTACTTTTGTTTTCCAACTCAGTTGTTGCATGCAAATACACCCTCTTGTAATTGTCAAAAAGTGATGAAACCAAGTGGGGATCAATTATTTTTACTGGCTGCAGCAAATGGTAATTAGTCAAATTCGAACTTAATGTAATTAATTCTATTATGTCACTGAAACTAGCATCTGAGACACAAAAAATAAAAATCAAGACCAAGTATTTAACTGTGAGGTTTAACATGAAGTTGTAAGATATCTTAATAAATGTCATGGTGAATGCATATACTTTTGGAGAGAGAGTAAGTTGATTCTGCAGAATAGCACTTTCAGATGCTCCTAGTAATTTGTTAGTACAAGGAGATCAACATAGCCTCTCAATGAACTCAACACAAACCAAATGATCAGCCCTATAGAGATAATCTTATTATCTTACCCAACAAGAAGAAATGTTGTATATCAACAAAGAGACAGTTACCCTATGACAGGAAGTGAAGCATTTTAGAATAAAACTCACCCCTGTTACATAAATTGACACTTCATCCCATATGCCGGTGTTTCTATCCCTGTAACGATATACAAGTCAATTAGAATGGAAATCTTTTGTGTTGATAATATGAATGTAACAATATCTGAAGATTTTGCACTCGTCGAGCAAATGGATCTGAAAAGAAAAATTCTAGACCAATTACATTACAAGATACACCGGAAATGCATGTATCATATTATCATCATAACTCAATTTCATTGCAGTTCCTACTGGACATCAATTAATAGTTTTTTGTCTCATTTTAGCTGACATAAAAATAAATATGCCGACATGTTTTCTGGAATCCCATATTAGAAGGAAGAAGAAAAGCATATCATGACCACAAAATACAAAACAAAACACTGTGCAATATCACTAGTAAAACAGTCACCTTATAGGACACATCCAATCCCAACCCTGCACGTATTGTGTAGCTACATCTTTCCCAATCTGAAATTAAAATTCAAATAATTAATGACCCTAGTTTGCACATTGCATACATTTGATAATTAATTTGTTTAAAGTCGAGATCCAGTACTTTATGGTAGTTCTCAAAACTAGTAATTAGTAAGCAAAAAAATTTAGCCGAGAATGTAGTAGAATATATATATATATATAATGAATGTGCTTTATTGGATTGTAGATATGTACCTCATGATCACCACCTTGCCCACCCTCAGGAGGAATACTCCCAGGATGATCTGGGGGGTAAACAACAACAGCAAGCAAATTTTGACCGTCACGCACTATATCAGTGACATCTAGAGAATGCCTTCGAAACATCCCTTTTGGGAGGATCTTTTTGTGCCCATTTAAGTATACCTCTGCAGAGTAATTGATTGCACGGAAATTCAGATCCAGGTGCTGAGTACCTGACTGTAAAAGGGCCAAGTGTTGAGACATAATTATTCAAACCAAAAAATACCAAGGAAAGCAAAGATTAACATGAATAGTAATGTTTTCAAACTAGAGAGGAACAATTCCAAGCCAACCTCGAAGTGCATTTTATCATTTAGATGTTGTATCACGTACCAGCTTACACTGAAAGGTTGTAAAGAGCCAGAATGTGTACCACTGCCTCCCCGAATCAGCAATATCTATTATTGACTCATTTTCCAAGCCGTAGAATGGATCGGGCAATTCTTTGCTCTTCACCAAAGTTGCCAAAACACTGTCATGGTAACCCTTATTAGTTTGATTATGACTCAAAATGTAGACTTTTCATTCCTGAAACCTCTAATATTTGTTATGAGTTAAACTAGAGGAGCTCCACCACTCAAATGTATTGCAAAATGACTATCTGCAGATAGATCCACTTTTCCAATGTATTGCATTTAGTTATTTTATCTAGTGTTTTAACTTCAAACCTAAATTTTGATGTCAAGCAAACGCATTCAAGAACTCAAGGCACTGAATTTAAGTTCAAACCCAGAAGCAGTAAAACTCGAAATTCGAATCAAATTGAGAGAGAGAGAGAGAGAGATTACGTTCCGGGAACGACGGCCTCGACCCAAGGAGAGGTGGGGCCAATAGACGGAGGGTGAGTGGTGGTTAGCTGGACCCCAGTGACGGTGACATCCCTGTCCCTCGTGCCGAGCCACCCCGAGTCCAGCTTCGTCTTCCCAATCGCCGCCATTAAACCCGAGGCGCGACCTCTCTCTCTCGCTCAATTGAGAAAGCTCATCAGAGTCTTTCTTCTCTGTGTGTGAGATTGTGATTGTGACTTTGACGGACAGTGAATGAGGCTCAGAGTCAAGCAGACAAAGGAAGGAGAAGAGGCCATACTGGACAAAGATGGGCCTTTTGCCAATGCGATGTGTCTGATAATTGTTTTTTACGGCGCTTGTTTCTGTTCAATTTTCACAACTAGATTTTGATTTTACCGCGCATCACTATCCATTACCTCAATAAACTGGATTGTATTAAATATTGAAGATTTTATTAGATTTAGGAAATCTAATTGCATTGTCATCGTTACAAATAAAGTAAAGATTAGATTTCATTCATTATTGAGGATTTTTGTTAATTATTGTAATATGTTAACAAATAAGGAATCATAAATCAAATTCAGTCTTTAGGTGAGTAGACGGCATGTGAAAAAAGAAAGTAAACTTATATGATAGGTGAGTTACTAGACAATACAATGTGGTTTGTGTAGTGATTTGACACCAAAAATATTCGACTCTTCTTGAATATCAAGGTGGGATGGGGTTGGACCGCAAGTAATAAATAAATTCGTCCGAATTGCATTCACTATAGGACATAATTTTTAGACTAAAAATAAATTTTGTCTTTTTTTTTTCCCTTGATGAGAGGGAGTTGGGACCGTTAAACCGATGAAACCTACTTCAATGGGTTGTAATGGCTTTGTTGACAATTACAATGTTTTCATGTCACCTTTTGGCGTAAATTGCATTCACGTATGGCGTCGGCAAGTGGTCATGACTCATGAGTCCTAATTATTACTTCTTGCACACTCCACCACCTTGCCTCACCACCTTGCCTCCTTGAAAAGCGTGACCCTTTTTCCTTGAGTCAGTAATCACAAACCGTCTTAACCAACTTTCCCACCAATCATATTCCCCAGATATTTTTTATTGTAAAAATGGAATCGGCTGTGCCTCAGCGTCGCCTCCACGCCGTTCAGTCCCACCTCCTCCCTCCTACCGCCGACGACGATCGTCACGCTAACCTCACTGCCGGTCACGGTACTCATCTATCACCACAACGTACTTAATTTTCCGTACCAATTAAAAATGTTTCTAAAGACGGACGATTACTTACTTCAACAGGGAAGGGGTACAGTGTAGTACTACCAGAGAAGTTGCAAACAGGGAAATGGAACGTGTACAGGTAACAGTCATCTTTCTATTTTCATTTCGATTTATGAACTAGCTTATTATTAATTACAAATTGGCATGGGTTAATTTGGCTGCAGATCTGCGCGTTCGCCTTTCAAGCTTGTAACTCGATTCGCTGAGCATCCGGAGATTGAGACATTGCACGATAACTTTGTGTGAGGATTCTTAATTAATGGTTCAATTGATTGTGATCTGTTTTGAAATTAAGTTGCATGCATGAGTATGGGAGGTTATAATTAGTCTCTAGCTATATATATGTGAATATGATGGTGGGAATTTTTGAGGATGCAGACGTTCAGCTGAAACTTTCCGCGATTACAAGTACTTGGGTACACGAGTTCGGGCTGATGGAAGTGTTGGAGAGTAAGTTGGTTAATTTGTTGTGTAGCTTATACGTACTCTTAAGCCAATTGTACAATTCTTCATATAAGTTTGTGCATGTTTTCATCTACCAAGGTACAAATGGATGACATACGGAGAAGCAGCCACAGCTCGGGAAGCATTAGGTTCCGGCCTCGTGTTAAATGGGATACAAAAAGTGAGTAAATCCTAGACACATTTAGATTCCTAAGTGAGTCATTCATATTCTCTGTCTATGTACCCAACCTAGCTAATTCGATCTGTGTAATTTTCGTTTGTATTATTTAATAGACTAACATATATATTAATGCAAAATTAACTTGATGAGATTATCTTGTCTTGGAAAGGGAGCTTGTGTGGGACTTTTTTTCATAAACAGACCAGAGTGGGTGATTGTGGATCATGCTTGTTCTGCATATTCGTTTATCTCAGTTCCTTTATACGACACTCTTGGTTTGTATTAATTTGCTTACTCAAATCAGTTGCTTCAAGTTTGTAAACCCTGCTTTAATAGTTTATTGGTCTATGCATGAGCAGGCCCTGATGCAATTAAGTATGTCGTGAGTCATGCCAACATAGAGGCAATCTTTTGTACCCCGGAGAATCTGAACACTGTGAGTTTGATTTTGCTTCGATCTTCAAAGCTGTGAAATTATGTAAAGAAACCATGTGCCTAGGATTCTAGGAATGCCAATTGCATGCTTTACCATGGTGAAAGTGTTGCTGTGCGCAAACTACATTTCTAGCATCTCTAAAATGTTTCCTTAATTAGAGAGGAGGACTAAAGATTCCAGTTCCTAGCTTGTACTCGCCAATCAAATGAACTTGTGGTTCTCAATTTGCAAAGATTGCCTTTGCAGGACAATTGAGACACCCTTGCACGTTAATCATTCAAAGATGCATTCGTTCTTTGTTTCACTAATTTATTCAAAATCTCCGGCAAGCATATTCCTTGGTGTATTTACATCTGGCCATATAGCAATTCAGTTGTTGAAAATTTGAAGCTGGAAAAACCAATTCTCACTTATAACAAGTTGCTAGAAAGAAACCGGACCGTGGTTGCTGGTTATCTGTGTTTGTATATGGTTTCTACTTCTCATCATAAATAACTTGTTTATTTTTTTTCAAGTTTACTTTACATCTAATATTCTTCTCCTGAAACTTGCAGCTGTTAAGCTTCCTTTCCGAGATGCCATCTGTAGCTCTTATAGTGGTCTGTACTTCTGTAACCTTATTATTCATTCTTGTCAGAGCTTAAATTAAGCTAGCTGATCCGTGTAATGAGTTTTCTGATCTTTTTCACCTTGCTTAATTTTTCCATGACCCTAGGTTGTGGGAGGGGTAGATGAATACTTGCCTTCCCATTCATCTATAACTGGAGTGAAACTTATGTCATATTTCAAGCTCATCAGTCAGGTAGATTTTTTCTGTCTTTTAACTTATCTTCTAATCTGGATATACTTCTTCAGTTGGTTCCAAATTGACAAAAACATAATGTCTAAGTGAATGCCTAAAATCAATTACTCATCTAATTTCGAGATTATTATTCATTAAAAAAAAAAACATACGTTAACATACCATAGCCCTTCTCCAATATTTGTTTGACGGTCTTTGACCTTATGAGATGGGATTCAAGAATCTTGGACATTTTTCGAGAAGTTGAACATGGCTAAATTGGTGAAACGGTAATGCCGGCCTTTTGGATTTTTTCTGTGACTTATGTGATATCCCAATACTGTTATTTGCCATTCTTTCTAGTATACTTGTCGATGCTATATATTATATATTTCGCAAATGTTCCCATTGCACTTGATATACTTGAAACATTTATACCCCCATTCACTATCTAATCTGCATGCCAAATCATATCTGAAATGCAAGTTTAGGTTTCAATTTCCTTTCTTTATTTGTTCTAATTTCTTGGTCTAGGATTAATTTATCTTTATTCAAAAAATAAAAAAATAATGTGTGTGCACCTTACAATGATTTTCTTTTAGGGCCGCAGTAGTCTGCAGCCTTTTTGCCCACCTAAGCCCGAAGATGCTGCAACCATTTGCTACACAAGTGGTACCACTGGAACACCAAAGGTAGAACTTATTTTTGTGTGGCATTATGCTCAGTTTCTGCTGCAAAAGTGCATTATATATATGGTGAAGTACATTAATTATGTACCTTGTTACTTGTACTAAACTGTTTCTTTCCTGCCCCTCCCAAAATAAAAGGGTGTTGTGTTGACTCATGGAAACTTCATTGCTGGTTGCGCTGGATTCAGTCGTGCAATCCAATTCTATTCATCTGATATGTGAGTGCCATATATGTCAAATTTCTTGAATCTTGCCATGTTTACATATAATGTTCAAATTAATTAATGCATTTGTTTTTCCACAGTTACATATCCTATCTTCCTTTGGCACACATCTATGAGCGAGCTAATCAAGTTGTTTTACTGTACTTCGGTGTTGCTGTGGGTTTCTACCAGGGGGTATCTCCACAAGTCTCTGACAACATTCAACCAAATTGATTGACTTATCATGCATGCTTTGCAAATTGTAACCATAGTATTGCAGTAGGTGTTTGCATGTGGAATCTGCTGAACTTGTGTTAATTTCTGGTTTCGCGTATACTCATCATGAACTTTGTCTGCTACAAAAAATTACTGTTGGAAAGTGAAACCTAAAGAAAACCTAAACACTATTTCTAGGTCTGTGTGAAAGTTGATCCACATTTACAAGAGCAAGTTTTGCTCCATGTATATTATGGTATATATGTCATAAAGTTGAAAATCTTTGTTATTATTTCATGTACAAGGATACTACATATGGCTCTTTCCTCAATTGCAGGACAATCTGAAATTGATGGATGACCTGGCTGCATTAAGACCAACATTATTTTCCAGTGTTCCGCGGGTGTACAATCGAATATATGCTGGGTAATTAAAACTGCTGCTTAATGGTAATTTTGAATATTGTGCATGCCATCCCTATGTCATATCTGATTCAGTTGGTTTTCATAGAATTACAAATGCTGTTAAAGCGTCTGGGATTCTAAAGGAGAGACTATTCAGAGCCGCCTACAATTCTAAGAAGCAGTCCATGATGAGTGGTATATATATAACTAGACCGGCTTTTTCATTGTTTAGCATGACACTCTTTATCTTAAGTAATATTTCATAGGTGCAAACTTGAAAGGAAAAAAAAAAGTTTACATTCCAGCTTATATGTATCTTCGGAATACAACTGAAGTGTACAAGAATGCATACTGATGTCATTTTGTAACAATTTTTATGTTATACAAAAACTCAGGTTCGTATTCATCACCAATATGGGATACATTGGTATTTAATAAAATCAAGGCAAAGCTTGGAGGACGAATCCGTTTTATGTCATCAGGTGCTTCACCCTTGTCCTCTGATGTCATGGACTTCCTTAGGGTGTAAGCTGGCTATCTTGCAGAGTGCAACTTAATTTGGTTCCTTTTGTTTTCAAGTGTTAACAAAGACCAATGTCATTTCCATTTCATATGTTACCCAAATGCAGGTGCTTTGGCTGTCCAGTAATAGAAGGATATGGTATGACAGAGAGTTCTTATGTCATATGCGTTATGGATAAGGGTGACACTTTAATTGGCCATGTTGGTTCACCTAATGTAGCCTGTGGTGAGTTGATGACTTACTCATACAAATGTGTGTGTGGGTGTGTGTGTGTATAAAAACTTGCTGCTATGCATATTGAATTCTGGTTTGGAAGTGTCCTATTCCAGATTCTTCTATGTTACCGTAGCTCAGTAGCTTTGCCTTTTTTCATTTTTCAGAAGTAAAACTCGTCGATGTCCCTGAAATGAATTACACCTCTGAGGATCAGCCCCATCCTCGTGGGGAAATCTGTGTCCGAGGTCCCATTGTCTTCCAAGGCTACCACAAAGACGAGATCCAGACGTACCTAACTTGCATCTATTATTATTATCTAAGATAGAATGAACTAGTATTATTGAATAGCTGACTGCCGAGGTGATTGGCAGGAAAGAAGTAATTGATGATGATGGCTGGCTGCATACTGGAGACATCGGTTTGTGGTTACCTGGAGGTCGGCTTAAGATCATTGATAGGTGAGATCTCAAAAATAATTATAGTTTAAGTTACTATATTTAAATTCAGTGTGGAACTGCATGTCTGATATATAGATTTGCCAGTTGAACTTTGATAAGTGAATTAAGATTAGAGAAAATGCCAGCATATCATTCAGAATCAAATCTTAGCTCCTTTTCTAATTAACCTCTTTTGACAGGAAAAAGAGCATCTTCAAGTTGTCACAGGGTGAATATATAGCACCGGAGAAGATTGAGAATGTCTATGCCAAGTGCAAATTTGTTGATCAATGTTTTATATATGGTAAGAAGACCAAGTTTTGTTTGAATATCAAACTTCCCAGCTATGTTATATTTGCTATTTCATTATTTTGTCTGTCTACTTTATAGGTGATAGCTTCAGTTCCTGTCTAGTAGCCATAGTTGCAGTGGATCCAGCTGTATTGAAAGATTGGGCTGCATCTGAAGGCATAAAGGTTCTACACTCCATGCTCTTTTTAGTTCATGTAGGAATGGGGAATGGAACTTGCTTGCTCGACATGCTTAACTTTTTTTTTTGTTCGTCTCTCATTGCTATCTGGCTATCTGGTATTAGGAAAGCTGTCTTACCAAAGCACGGAGATGCTACATTATTATTTATGCTTTGCATGTTCATGACATGGTTAAATGTGCACTCGATCTCCATTTTTACAACCTAAAGTTTCTAATTTTGTACACTCGAACCTGAACTTTCGAGTAAATTTATGGATAATTTTAGAACTTAGAGTTCTAACTTTTGCATCATGGTTGTAGTCATCGATCATTAGCGTTAAGCTTAATTTTAGCCTATCCCAGGTTTAGAAAAGCAGGACATTATTGTGGAATGCAAAAACCATTTAAGCTACTTGATTAGGCTAAGCTGTCTAGCAAATAAATCCATGCATGCCATCTGGAATTGACTCTAATTGCATTTGAGCAGTACGAAGATCTCAGACATTTGTGCAATAATCCGAGAGTAAGGTCTGCTGTTTTGGCTGACATGGATGCCACTGGAAAGGAGGCACAGGTATTTATATCTGTCTCAAGAGACACTGCTTGAAATAAACTGTCTTTGAGTTGCAAGGAGACATTTGGTTTATTTTGTTGTTTCATTTACGACTGCATGCAGTTGAGAGGTTTTGAATTTGCAAAAGCTATAACTTTGGTTCCTGAACCATTCACATTAGAGAATGGCCTTCTCACTCCAACCCTCAAGGTATATATATTTTTGTTATCTTGAATTTAGTCTTGTGTTTGGATGTTGAAAAAGATGAGACTTCTAGCATCGGTGTATTGACATGAAATACTTTTCCAGATCAAGAGGCCTCAAGCCAAGGCACACTTTGCCAAAGCAATATCAAACATGTATTCTGAGCTTTCCATACCGGATGTTACAACGGAAAAGATTGGATGATCCAAATTCACAGTCGAATCGTGGAGAAAAATAACCAGCCTTTTTAATGCAATACAAGTGCAGTGGCTTGTTTTGCGCCCAGCTAGTGATTTACTGATTTGTTGTAGTTCACACTTCCAAGCTAGAGCTGTGTCATAATCCATATGTACTCTCCAAATATATATGATCCTCAATTTTTATTCATGTGTAATGTATCTCACTATATCATATATTTGGAATGTATACAAGAATACCATTGAAACAGAGAAATAAACAGTTACAATTTATTATTTTTATTTTTCTATTGTCCTCACAAACCATAAACGGATAATATTCAAAGAACACTGGGCAACGTACCCAGGAACTTAATTCTGTTTTTCCAACTCAGTTGTTGCATGCAAATTCACCCTCTTCAATTGGCTGTAATGGGTTTGTTTTAGCCTGTTAGGTACGTATAACTCAAATTTAAGAGAAATTATTGTATAGTCAGCAGGTATTACATGTCTGCGGTGTGTTACAATATAATTAATTGATCTGCGTAATCTCTGCTAGTTAGTCTTACCTGCTTGTTTTCTCGGTTTTTTTTTTTTTTTTTTCGAGTGTGTTTATCTCGATAACACGTAGTACTCCAGGACTGCAGAATGATTACTCGATCAATATTTTTAGGGTGACACTTTGCTTTACTAATACTTTACGTGACAACTACTTAGCCAAGTAGTTTACAACTACCCTTCTGATATTTGAAACAGGTGAAACCAGCCCTAGGCCAAGGTGGGCTGTAGGCAAAGGATATTATACATCTATATATGTCATACATCTCTATGCATAACTGTTAGATGATATTATGTTATTGACCGTATCAACAAAGTATTCTAATTTAACGGTAAAGACCGGAGATGCATAGCATACAAGCATGTATAATAGAATTTTCCGTAGGTAAATGCAGTGTTTTCGGAAAATAAAATTTAATTTCTGATTTTACTACAAAGTAGCCCACCCTAAAGTTGGAATAGAGTTAACTCATTAACTTCAAATTAATAAGGAGTAAAACGTCATTAACTCCCATTATTACAAAGCTCCTTTAAAAAGTGTCACAAAGCTGTCAAGGCTAAACCAACTTTCCCACCTATTTTCCCCGCGAGAAAATAATGGAATCGGCTGCGCCTCAGCGTCGCCTCCGCGCCGTTCAGTCCCACCTCCTTCCTCCCACCGCCGCCGGCGAGTTTGCTCACGGTACTCGATCGATCATCACAACTTTCCTTAATTGTTCTCATAATTAAGTGTTGAAAATCGATTCTATGTTGCGTGTTGAGCAGTGGAGGGGTACAGTGTAGTACTCCCGGAGAAGTTGCAAACGGGGAAATGGAATGTGTACAGGTAACAATCATCTTTCTATTTTCTGGTTTCGATTTTCATTTTCAGCTACCCTGGCCTTTCCTAATTAATTAGTCTGCAACTTTATATATTAACTTAATACCGATTGGATTTGGCTGCAGATCTGTGCATTCGCCTTTCGAGCTTGTAACTCGATTTGCTGAGCATCCGGAGATTGGGACATTGCACGATAACTTTGTGTGAGAATTAATGGTTCAATTGATTGTCGATCTGTTTTGAAAGAAAGTTGCATGAGTATGGGAGGTTATATATGCATATTATTAGTCTGTATATGTGAAAATGATGGTGGGAATTTTTGAAGATGCAGACGTGCAGCTGATATTTTCCGATATCACAAGTGCTTGGGTACACGAGTTCGGGATGATGGAACAGTCGGAGAGTAAGTTGGTTTGTGGTGTCTTATACTCCATCTTAAGCCAATTGTACAATTCTTCGCCATATAAGTTGGTGTTTTCATCTACCAAGGTACAAATGGATGACATACGGAGAAGCAGCCTCAGCTCGGGAAGCATTAGGTTCCGGCCTCGTGTTAAATGGGATACAAAAAGTGAGTAAATCATAGAAACATTTAGATTCCTAAGTGAGTCATTCATAAACCTACCTGTAAACTCTATCATATATATTCTCTGTCTATGTACCCAACCTAGCTAATTCGATCTGTGTAATTTTCGTTTGTATTATTTAATAGACTAACATATTAATGCAAAATTAACGTGATGAGATTATCTTGTCTTGGAAAGGGAGCTTGTGTGGGACTTTTTTTCATAAACAGACCAGAGTGGTTGATTGTGGATAATGCTTGTTCTGCATATTCGTTTATCTCAGTTCCTTTATACGACACTCTTGGTATGTCTTTGGTTACTCAAATCAGTTGCTTCAAGTTTGTAGACCCCACTTTAACTTTAACAGTTTATTGGTCTATGAGCAGGCCCTGATGCACTTAGGTATGTCGTGAGTCATGCCAACATAGAGGCAATCTTTTGTACCCCGGAGAATCAGAACACTGTGAGTTTGATTTTTGTTTCTTCGAAGATGTGAATTTCTGTAAATAAACCATGTGCCTAGGAATGCCAATTGAGTTTGAATACTTTTAGAGAGGACTGAAATTCCAGAGATATTAGCAAGTCAATGTACTTGTGGTTCTCAGTAAATTGCCATTGCCGGACATTTGAGACATCCTTTGCACGTTTAACTTTGTTTTCTTTTATTTTGCGTCGTTATTAATCACTCAAAGATGCATTCTTCTTCCTTTTACTAATTTATTCAAAATCTTCGGCCAGCATATTCCTTGTTGGTTTTATATGATAGCTTTGTATGAGCTTGAAGGAAACTTAAAGAAGAAGAACAAAGAGATGTATTTTACTGAACAATGAACTCGAACACACACACTACTTGTGCAGCTGAAGCTGCTATATATACAGTTATATGAGTGCATAGGATTGTGACACTTGTCACATATCTGTGGCTCTATAACTAATTCTCTAACTATACCCTTAACATTATATCCAGCCATGTAGCATTTCAGTTGTTGAAAATTTGAAGCTGGAAAAACCAGTACTCACTTATAAGAAGTTGCTAGAAACTGGACCTTGTTAAGCTGGTTATCGATCTGTGTTTATATATGGTTTCTACTTCTCATCGTAAATAACTGGTTTATGTGTTTCAAAATTTCTTTATATCTAATATTCATCTCCTGAAACTTGCAGTTGTTAAGCTTCCTTTCCGAGATCCCATCTGTAGCTCTTATAGTGGTCTGTACTTCTGAAACCTTATTATTTATTCTTGTCAGAGCTTGATTAAGCTAGCTAATCCATGTACAGTTTTCTGATCTTTTTCACCTTGCTTTTTATCCATTAACCTAGGTTGTGGGAGGGTTAGATGAACACCTACCTTCCCTTCCATCTATAACTGGAGTGAAACTTATGTCATATTTAAAGCTCATCAGTCAGGTAGATTTTTTCTGTCTGTTAACTTATTGTCTTATCCTGATATACCTCTTCAGTTGGTATATTGAATTTGTCTAAATGCCTAAAATCAATTCATCATTTAATTTTGGGATAATTATTTATTAAACAAAAAAAAACATTGATTCACTGGGTCAATATTTGTTAGACCTTATGAGATGATTAAAGATTCTTTGGACATTTTTCGAGAAGTTGAACATGGCTAAATCGGTGAAACTGTAATACCGGCCTTTTGGATTTTTTCTGTGACTTCTGTCACATCCCAATACTGTTATTTGGCATTCTTTCTAGTATACTTGTCGATGCTATTATATATATCATGCATCGTCCCATTGCACTTGATATACTCGAAACTTATACCCCGATTCACTATCTAATGTGCCAAATCATTAATCTGAATTGCAAATTTCGGTTCCAATTTCCTTTCTTTATTTGTTTCATTTTCTTGGTCTGTGTCTTTGTAAAAATAAAAAAATAAAAAATTAATGTGTGTGCACCTTACAATGATTTTCTTTTAGGGCCGCAGTAGTCTGCAGCCTTTTATCCCTCCTAAGCCCGAAGATGTTGCAACCATTTGCTACACAAGTGGTACCTCTGGAACACCAAAGGTAGAGCTCACTCTTGTGCAACATTATGCTCAGTTTCTGCAGCAAAAGTGTATTCTATGATGAGTACATTATGTACCTTGTTACTTGTACTAAACTGTTTCTTTCCTCCCCGGCTGCCCCTCCCCCTCCCAAAAAAAAAAAAAAAAAAAAAGGGTGTTGTCTTGACTCACGGAAACTTAATTGCAAGTTGTGCCGGATTCAGTCGAGCATTCCGACTCTATCCAAATGATATGTGAGTACCTTATATTAATTACTAGTTACCATATGTCAAATTTCTTGAATCTTGTAATGTTTACATATACTGTTTAAATGCATTTGATTTTCCACAGTTACTTATCCTATCTTCCTTTGGCACACATCTATGAGCGAGTTAATGTAATTTTCGGACAGTACTTCGGTTCTGCTGCTGGTTTCTACCAAGGGGTATGTAACTCTTCTAGAATCATAGTATTAGAATCTCCGCAAGTCTCTGACAACATTCAACCAAATTGATTGAATTATCATGCTTTGCAAATTGTAACCATAGTATTGCAGTAGGTGATTCCATCTGGAATCTGATGACCTCATGTTATTTTCTTCTTTCGTGTGCACTCATCATGATCTTTGTGCACTACAAAAACAAATTACTGTTGGAAAGTGGAACCCAAAGAAAACCTAAAGTCCTAAACACTATTTCTAGGTCTCTGTGAAATTTGATCCACATTTACAAGAGCAACTTTTTCTCCATGTATATTTTGGTATGTCATAAAGTTGAAAATCTTTGTTATTATTTCATGTACAAGGATACTACATATGGCTCTTTCCTCAATTGCAGGACAATCTGAAATTGATGGATGACCTGGCTGCATTAAGACCAACAATATTTGCCAGTGTTCCACGGGTGTACAATCGAATATATGCTGGGTAATTAAAACTACTGCTTAATGGTAATTTTGAATTTTGTTCATGCCGTCCCTATGCCATATCTGATTCAGTTGGTCATCATAGAATTACAAATGCTGTTAAAACGTCTGGGGTTCTAAAGGAGAGACTATTCAGAGCCGCCTACAATTCTAAGAAGCAGTCCATAATGAGTGGTATAGACACTAATAACTAGACCTTTTCATTGTGTAGCACGGCACTCTTTATCTTAAGTGTCGTGCTACACAATTGAAAGAACAAAAAAAGTGTACATTTCAGCTTTTATGGTACCTTTGGGATACATATCTGAAGTGTACCAGAATGCATACTTATCGATGTCATTTTGTATTAATTTCTATGTAATACAAATACTAGGTTTGAATTCATCACCAATGTGGGACAGATTGGTATTTAATAAAATCAAAGCAAAGCTTGGAGGACGAGTCCGTTTTATGATGTCAGGTTCTGCACCCTTGTCCCCTGATGTCATGGATTTCCTTAGGGTGTAAGTCGGCTATCTTGCAGAGTGCAGTTTCATATGGTTCCATTTCATATTTTTTGAAGTGCTAACAAAGACCGATATCATTTCCATTTCATATGTTACCAAAATGCAGGTGCTTTGGCTGTCATGTAACTGAAGGATATGGTATGACAGAGACTTGTTCTGGCATGGCCATGACGGAAGAGGGCGAGACTTTAAGTGGCCATGTTGGTTCCCCTAATCCTGCCTGTGGTGAGTTGATGACTTCTCATACAAGAAATTTAGATATTTAATTGCTGCTATGCATTTTCCATTGGGGTTGTAAGTCCTAAGTTCCTAACCTCTAAATTCCTAACTGGCAATCCAAAAATAGAAGATACACAGGCATGGTAACAACTTGCAACATCATATATACGCACTGTACTACTTTATATATGTTATCCTAGCTCAGTAGCTTGTCCTTTTCCTTTCAGAGTTAAAATTGGTTGATGTCCCTGAAATGAATTACACCTCTGAGGATCAGCCTCATCCTCGTGGGGAAATCTGTGTCCGGGGTCCCAGTGTGTTCCAAAGCTACTACAAAGACCAAATCCAGACGTACCCAACTTGCATCGATCTACTGTTATTATTATTGTAGATAGAATGAACTAGATTTATTGAATGGCTGACTGCCCAGTTGATTTGCAGGAAAGAAGTATTTGATCATGATGGCTGGCTGCATACTGGAGACATTGGTTTGTGGTTACCTGGAGGCCGGCTTAAGATCATTGATAGGTGAGATCTCAGACATATATAATTATAGTTTAAACTACAAAGTATAATTCAAAGTGGAACTGTAAGATGTTATAAATTTACCGGTTGAACTTTGATAAGTGAAGATTAGGGAAAATGCCAGCATATCCAATCTTGGCTCCTTTTCCAACCTCTTTTGACAGGAAAAAGAACATCTTCAAGTTGTCACAGGGTGAGTATATAGCACCGGAGAAGATTGAGAATGTCTATGCCAAGTGCCAATTTGTAGCTCAATGTTTTATATATGGTAGGGAGATCAGAGTTTTCTTAGCATATCCAACTTCCCAGCTATGCTCTTTTTGCTATTTCTATATTTTGTCTGTCTACTTTCAGGTGATAGCTTCAAACCCTGTCTAGTAGCTATAGTTGCAGTGGATCCAGATGTATTAAAACGGTGGGCTGCATCTGAAGGCATAAAGGTGGTTCTTTTTAACCATCCTAGGTTCTACTCCATGCTCTTTTAGTTCATTTAGGAATGGAACTTGCTTAGGCTAAGCTGTCCATGCCATCTGGAACTTGTGTGTGGTATTGATCGTGAGTACGTGCTTAACGACTCTAATTGCTTTTGATGCAGTACGAAGATCTCGGACAACTGTGCATAAATCCAAGAGCAAGGTCTGCTGTTTTGGCTGACATGAATGCCATTGGAAAGGAGGCTCAGGTAATTATCTGTCTCAAGAGATACTACTTGAAATAACTATCTTTTAAGTTCGAGGTGACATTTGGTTTATATTGATGTTTCATTGACAACTGCAGTTGAGAGGTTTTGAATTTGCAAAAGCTGTTACTTTGGTTCCTGAACCATTCACAGTAGAGAATGACCTTCTCACTCCAACCTTCAAGGTATCTATCTATATATAAAGCTTCTGTTCTGTTTGGATGGTGATAAAGTTGAGACTTCTAGTATCAGTTTATTGACATGAAATAATTTTCCAGATCAAGAGGCCTCAAGCCAAGGCATACTTTGCCAAAGCAATATCAAACATGTATTCTGAGCTTTCCATATCCGATGATGTAACGGAGAAAATCGGATGATCCAAAATTCGTAGAAGTGTGGAGAAAAATAAACTGGCATTTTTAGTGTAATGACCAGTGCTGCGGCTTATATATGCTCACTGATGATTTACTGATTTGTTGTAGCTCACTGTGTAACTTTCCTTTCCATATGTACTCTCCAAATATGATCCTCAAATACATTAATAATACCATTTTAGCAGCAATCCAATCATCTATTTATGATTTTATAATCCATTCAGCAGTCTCTTTTTTACTTAAAAGGGCAGTGCAGTTTTAAAAGAAAAAAACTGTCCCTTGTTCACTTTCAATTTTTCTGATGAATCTTATAATCATAAAAACTATCAATTATGCAGAACAAAGTATGTACAAGGCAATATTTTTTTACTGTCTAATTATTGGTAAACTGATGCACCCTGTACAAAAGGGTACAACATGGTACAACAAAGAAAGGGTACAATATGGTACAAAGATGGATAAGAAAGAATCACTGCTTGACTAATGGTCTTGTGTTGTCCCAAAGCCATTGACGAGCAGAACCATCCAGCAATGGTGAGACCTGTGAGACCCCTAATGTTAATTATAATCTTAAATAAATAAATCTACGAAAAACGGAAGTATTCCATGTTGCTGTCAGAATTCAATTCTCCGGACTCAATATGATAAATAGCAAAAAATGGTTTATCGATTTGTACTAACCTTGTCCCAAACTTGTGAATGATAATCATTAAGCCAATCAAACTCCGCACCAGAAAGCAAAGACAGGTCTATCAATTTAGCCTGCATATATAAACCATTATGAATAGAAACTCATAAAATCCAAAACATAGCTTTCTTTTGGTGATTTAAGACTAACTTAGTTGGCCATTCTGGCTGAGCACATTGGCAGCACAACAATTACCACTAAATTTTATTTATGAACCCCCCCTAGGAGCAACAGAGTTTTATTTATCATTTTGCCATTTAAGGCCATGCTAAGTTGAGGCAAATCAAAAGATTCTCACACTAACAAATTAATCAATACTATTACTAGGTTACCGTTCGCATACCTGGATGGGGACAAATGTGAGCTTTTCAAATCCCAGGTATCCAATTCCTCCAAAACGATTTGGCGTGTCAACTTCTTTCACAACAAGGAGATTCTGTATGAGAATGAACATTTGAATTACTGAGCAAGAGTGCAAAACAAAATAGCATAAGAATTGTCACATGGTGAAGCAACAAAGAGAATTAGCCTCAACATTATACATATAACTAAGTGCAGTACCTCAATGCGAATGCCAAAGGCATGGTCTTCATAATAGCCAGGTTCATTGCTAATGATCATGCCACTCTGTAAGGGAGTAGTATTTCCAAATCGAAAGCTAATACTTTGAGGACCCTCATGAACATTTAATGCAGCTCCCACACCGTGCCCAGTTCCTATTACATTTAAGGATAAAAGACACAATAACTCAGAACAACATTAATTCAGGAAATGTTCATAATAAGTCAACAGAGATTCATGGAAAGTACCATGTCGATAATCCAGTCCGATCTTCCAAAGAAACGAACGAGCAAATACATCTAAGACAAAACCAGGAGTGTTTTCAGGGAATACTGCCTGATCAAGAGCTATATGACCCTGCGATGGCACACTTGATTAGAAAAGTCCATGAAAACCATATCTTGGAATGCAAAGAATAAATCAATCTTTAGGAAACTCAGACCCAACAATTTCACAGGAATTTATTTGATACCTGTAAAACTCGGGTGAAGCAATCTTTTTGACGGGCAGCAGGTTCACCAAAATGTACGGTCCTTGTTATGTCAGTTGTTCCATCCACATACTGAGCTCCACTATCCAAAAGAAAGAGTTTCCTTTCATCCACAACACTGCAACTATCTGGTTCAGGTTTATAATGTATGATAGCACCATTTGCACCAGAGCCTGGGATATCATTGAAATTGTGAGCAATGAAATTGAAAAAACAGACAATGAGATAATGACCACCCCCTCCACCCCAAAAGAAAGGAAAAAAAAAACGAGAGTACAAGGAGAAGAGGTACTGAAAACACTACTCTGTAAAACTGAAAATAAAGAAGTGATATGTACCACTTATGGTGTCAAAGCTTGTATCTAGGAAACCAGGCTGCCTTGAACGAAACTCAAGAAGTTTTTCTGCAACTTCTACCTCAGTTAGTTTCACATTTTTGTTAATTTGCTCTTCGATCCAAACCCAAAAATGCGCTAAAGCAGCAGCATCCCTGCACAGAAATTATTATCTTGACATATATGATATATCCTTCAGTTGTAAGCAATATTTGTCTTTGTAATGACAATATAGATACAATCTCTCCTTATAACAGAATCAATAATAAGCTTCATCTTTAAAAAGAAACGAAACATTTATACCCGTGGAAACTGTCATGCTTAACATTTCCATTTTGAAAGACTCTTCATCGCAAGAACAAAATTACTGTTCTCACCCCCTCCCAAAAAACAAAAGCCTCCAGACTGTCAAGCTTAACCCATCCACACCCAAAGCACAGAAGTAGATTGCAAAATAGATACCTGACTAGAGAAAAGAGATTCTGATACAGTACATTTATACATGTTTATCTATCCCTTGGGAGGTATTTTCTTCCACAAAACTACATAACCCAAATGAAAGCTTAAAGTTTTAAGGCATTCTAGTGTGCAAATATCTGATGCTGGTAGCTGTGCTTCAAAATTTTCCCCCAATATTTATATGCATAATCCAACTTAAAGCTTAACATTTGTCCAAAAAAAAAAAAACCTTAAAGCTTAACCGTGTAAGGTATCTGTTGTCAATGGAGGAGCCAATTACCTTATATGACAACTCCGCATCCCTTCTAACTCAGCATCATTTTTCAGTGCCTTTGCCAAGGAGACAGGGGACAATCTATAAATTCCAGTGGGCCCTTCAGACCAACCATTTGAGTCATCATACGCCTTAGTCTTACTTTTTCTTTTATTTTCAAGGCTCTCATAATATTTCTCACAAGCAGAGTTGTAGGTGTTGACAATAGCAGCATTGACAGATGATGCATCCAACCAAACTTTAGCCCCCTGTGCTGCCAGACTGAAAAAGCCAAGAAAAAAAAAAGGTTACAGTCATGCAGTAAATACCAAATGAGTTCACCTTCCTCTTAAAAAAAATGGTCTGGCTCCTCTTAAAAAGAAATGAAGGTCTGGCTAGAAGCATAATTAAGACGAAAAGAAAAACAACTTAGATTGCCCGACTAGTATAGCCCAGAAGTCATAATCTGAAGCATTGGCCTGTGACTGCTATTGAAGCTGTAGATGTAATCGCATGTACAAGATCATCACTTATGCGAAAAAATGTTCGCTGTGCAAAAAGGTTCAGATCACAAACTCACCTTTCTACTTCAGAAAGAATGGAGTCATATGGCCTCAATTCAATGCCAGCATTCTCCAGGTGATCCATCACCTCAGTGCCTACTTTGGAAGTATCTACAAATAACTTTGCTTTGTCAATCTCCACAATCAGATATGCATACATAACAGGTGAATGTGGAACATCACTTCCTCTCTGCAAAACAGAATTTGATACACAATTTGGATCAATACATTAGATAGAAAGCAGGATCATATACAAATAACTCTGAACATAATTTTGTATTTGTTTCAGAGCATCAGTTTTATGTAAATACTCCCTAGAAATTTCAAAGTGATGTTCAGAAGTATTACCAAATTCAACAGCCAGGCAACTTCGTCAAGCATAGATATAACTATTGCCGATGAACCAGTTTCAACAAGTTCAGACCTCAAAGATAACAACTTTGATGCTACATCTGTACCAGCATATCTCAGTTCGTGTACTCTAATTGGTTTGTTAGGAGGCTGTGGTCTAGATTCCTTCCATATTTCATCCACAAGATTTTTATCATACAGGAAAACCAACTCATGATTCTTCTTAGCAATGCCCTGCTTCAATTCCTCTGCAGCATCCGAAGAAAACAGAAACTGCTCCCTTCACAATACAAAGTAGAAGGTGGCATGACAAAAAAGCAAGTATAAGGAATGACATAATAACATTAGAAAACGCAAATTTTAATGTGGAGAATACCAATGGAAACATGATCAAGCTTAATAAATTCAATTATTAAATTACCAAAAAGTGCAAACATTAAGAAAAAAGATAATACGAAAACGGTCAATCAGTTGAAGTGACTGATGCTTTTCAATATACAAAATTAATAAGAGAATCTATTCAATTTACAATACATAAGTAATCAGTCGCCGTGTGCTTCATGTAACTGATTAGAATTGAAGAGGTGGTTAAAATCCACATCCAAAAGTAACCAGTTCAAGAAGCCAAAAACAGTACAACTAGATGATACAAACATGTACAAAAGAAAAGTGAATCACCCATTTTAAGAGACTAAGTATTGCTCACAGGGTCAATGCCAACTCTCCCACCAGGAGCCAAAACATCATTCAGCCATTCAATAGTTGTAGGTACTCCAAGATTACCCGCCCGCATAAGAATCCAACTAGAGCTCAGCTGCTTTTCAGCCTAATAATAGGACAGAGTAAAAGTTATCAAGGATACCTCAAGCCAGATGATACAAAAGAAGAAACCTCTTTCTCCCATTTATGAAAGCACTCCAACAAAAAATAACTCAAAAGTAAAGTTCATATATGCAAACTTGCATATAACAAAGGAATAAGCCACAAGAAGCCATTATGAAAACCAAAGTGAAAATTAAATTTCATCTGTACACACCTGAAGAAAATAGCGCCCATCTGTCCAAAGAGCTGCTTTATCCTTTGTGACAACAGCAGTGCCAGCGCTCCCAGTGAAACCCGATATATAGGCCCTCCTCATATAACATTCAGCAATGAACTCACTCTGAAAGCCAAAAGGAAAAGACTACTAGCAATTTACTACCGGAAACATAAACCATTAGAACCCAATTAAAAAAGTGACACAGAAATGTACTATCGAAGTTATTTCAAAACACCTAATAATTGAAAAAAAAAAAATAATAAGCATTTTCTATTCCTGACCTTCAAAAGCGTAGCTAAAAGAAAAACTTCAATGAGCTCCTGATTTACAATCTAAATGGTGCAAACAGTAAAACCTAGTTGAGTTGATCCACACTAGCACATCATAGCATACAACTCGAACTAGAATCTTGGTGGAAAAGTAAAAGCAAAGCTCGTAATTTTCAAAAAAATGTCTCAAAGACTCAAACTACACAAATGACAAATCCCAGGAGCATTTTACAACAATAGGTCAATGGCAAATAAAAACGAAACAAAAATCGATAATTTCTCAAGAAAATAGCTCAAAAACGATTTGAATTCCACAACACAGCACATACTCTCAACTAAAAGCTCATGATCCTCTGGAGCATAAAATAAATCGAAGGAAACAAAATCGAATTCTACAGCTAAAAATCCCCACAGACCACTAAAACCTAATATTGATTAAAAAGACGAAATAAATTTAACCTGGTGAGCATCCTGAGAGGGAATGATATAAGCGTCGATGGCAACACCGGGCTTGGAGAAGAGGTCGCGGAGAGCTCGGAGCTTTCTGTCAGAGTCCGAATTAGCGCGTTTCGCTCGGAGCTCCGACGAGGGCTTGGCGGAGATAGAGGTGCAATTTCGGATCGTCAAAATCGGGGCTTTTGGGGAAATAGTGAAAAATTTGGGGTGGGATTTGGGAGTGTGGAAAAGTGGGAGCGAGAGGGAGAGGAAGCGGAAGTAGGAGGTAGAGTAGTGTGAGAAGGAAGAGGAGAGAGGACGCGTCGCTTGTGATGAGAGTGAGTGCATCGTAGCAAAACCCGGCAAGAAGAGGAAGAGCTTTGCTTTTTGAAGAACGACCTTCAGTTAACGGTTATCACACAAACAGGGGAAGATACGAACTTGACATTTTTATCCTCATAAAAAAAAAAGTAGAATAAATATATAATATGTCATTTGAACTTGACATTTTTCATTAAAATGTCACTTTACTCTCTCTCACTTTTCATTTTCACTTTTCCTCCATAGATCTTCGACCTTGAATCCAATTCAAAGCTCCAAACTTTCGGCAATGGTGATCATTACAGAGGAAGAGGACGACCAACGACAACGGCCCCAGCGCTCATCGCAGACCAAACCAACGCAGCCTTCAAAAGAATCAAAACCCACTCCGACTCCGACTCCGCCACCATCAAGATCACCCCAATATGGTCAAAGCCCATTCACTTTCTGGTTCTACTTCACTCTCGCAGTCTCTATCATAACCTTCTTCTTCGTCTCCTTCTCTTCTCTCTCCCCACAGGACCCAAAGTCGTGGTTTTTAAGCTTACCCACATCTCTTCGCCAACACTACTCCAAGGGCCGCACAATCAAGGTCCAAACCCACCCTGACAAATCCCCCTTTGAAGTTTTCACTACCGAGAGAGGTCTCACGGCATCAGAAAATGTTTTAATTGTTCATGGATTGGGTCTCAGTTCCTACTCTTTTCGCAAAGTAATTGAATCCCTAGGTTCCAGAGGGGTTCATGTGGTTGCGTTTGATTTACCCGGAAATGGGTTTTCCGATAAATCGGTGGTGGAGATTGGGGACAGCCCAGGTGGGTTTCTGGGGAGGTTTTGGTATGTGTATAGTGAAATTCAAGAGAAGGGTTTGTTTTGGGCATTTGATGAGATTGTTGCTACTGGGCAGGTTCCCTATGAAGAAATAGAGGCTCGGGCCTCGAAACGAAAGGTTTTGAAGCCAATTGAGTTGGGTCCTAATGAGATTGGTAAGGTGTTGGGGCAAGTAATTGAGACAGTGGGGTTGGCTCCTGTGCATTTGGTTTTGCATGATTCAGCTTTGGGGATGGTTTCGAATTGGGTTTTGGAGAATGTGCAATCTGTGAGGAGTGTGACACTGATTGATACTGGGTCTAAATCTGTAGGGGCTTTGCCTTTGTGGGTTTTGGAAGTGCCATTGGTTAGGGAGTTTGTGTTGAGGTTTTCATATGCTCATGCATTGTTGATTAAGTTGAGCTGCTCAAGGGGGGTTCATAGTGAGGATTTGGATGCTCATAGATTTCTTTTGAAGGGTAGGGATGGGATGAAAGCCGTTGTTGGAATGGGGAAGAAGTTGAATTATAGCTTTGATATTGCAGAATGGGGTGGTTCGGATGGACTGAAAGGAGTGCCAATGCAAGTGCTTTGGTCTGACAGTTGGTCTAAGGAATGGAGTGAAGAGGGCCGCCGAGTTGCGAATGCACTTCCAAAGGCAACTTTTGTCACCCATTCTGGTGGACGGTGGCCTCAGGTGAGGATTCAATACCTTCACAAACTACTGCTTGTTTTTCCTGTATATTATATGTTAATACCAGTTAGATTAAATTTGGTTGGGTTTCAGTTTCCTTAAATTACTGTTTCAAAATAGTAAATGTTAGAAGGGTATAAAATTTATCAACCGAATAAACTTATTTCTAAAGAACACTAGATAATGTTAAATAGATATTTGTGAATTCGAATTGATATACACAGGATAGCACCTATAGCTTCTGTTTAAGTGTCCCTGTAGTGCTATAATCGTTAGGTAATGGAGGCTAACTCTTGGATGGCCGATCATTATTTGAAATCACTATAACCAGATGTAGTCCTTGCTAGAAAATGTAGAATTTTCTAAGTGAGAGAGCTTACACTTATTACACCAATTGTGTATTCTAAGTCAAGAATCCGGTGCTTGGTTTATGGTCTTTGTGGATGAAAACTGTAACAATACTGCTCTGTGTCGGAATCTGATATTAAAGTGTACAACTAAATGGCTATAGTGGAGCATCTATTTTGAGTCTAAGACAGTTGCAGACCAAGATTATGATATCGCTTGCCGTTAAGGCTTTTGGCAGAGTTTGACGTGCCTTAGTATCTATGTTGTTGTAATGTATGCTGTAAACAATTGAGACTTGAGGTATCTTGACATAAATATCAGCCCTTTGGGTAAAAACTAAAAAGTACCAGCTGTAAAAGTGATGAAGACTGCATGGTCCAGTTCAGCTTAGAATTTGGGTACCATTTTGACAAGCAGTGCCAATCCTGGTTTCTGTTTGTCTGAACTCATTTCCCCTGAGAGAAAGTAGTGAGATTTTCCATGAATTACTAACTGGGACTGTTCCAAAATTCTTGTCCAAAAAATATAGATGGATTGTATAAAAGGGTTGTTACTAAGTGCAAATTTGTGGTCAATCTTGTATTCTGATGGGTTGAAAACGTTTACCGGAAGGGACTGATTTTGTGCATCTCTTTTAGATATGAGCTTTTGTATGTGTGTTGAGTTCTTTATACAATTTTACACAAGCAGACCTGCGTTTGGTCCTGGTGTTCCTTTTTGTTGCTTTTCCAAGTGTATATTCTCTTCTTGCACGAATGTGACCATCTCTGCAACATAAGCTGTTAATTACCAGGTGCACCGTAACTGTTTCTATTTGTATCGAGGGCAGTGACAACACAAAATATGTACAGTAGTTATCCAAAATTGGCAATCATATTAGAGTTCAGATGTAACATTGTCTGATTTAAGTACTGATCTTTGAAGTAAAAGAATGATTATGTAAGTTCTAGTTGGATACATAATGTGTTTGGTTAGCAACTTAACATTCATGTGTTAAGCAATCAAGATATGAAATGGCATCTCCCTCTTACTTCGTTGAACAGCATGGCTTGATATTACTATTTTTTTGGCTGGATTCCAATAAGTTGTTTTCGTTTGTTGGGTGATATAGGAGGACGCAGCCGATGAAGTAGCTGGACACATTGCTAATTTTGTATCCTCATTACCTGCTACTGTCAGAAAGGTTGAGGCTGAGCCAATCCCTGAGCATATTCAGAAGATGCTTGATGAAGCCGAACACGCTGGTCATGTACATGTTCATGGTCATGCTGGGCATGACGATCATAGTCATGGACATGTTCATGGTGCTGGAGCTGGAGCTGGAGCTGGTTATCCTGATCCGTACGGCCTTGGTCATGGTCACGGATGGTGAAGTCTACAAGACTTCAACCCTTCTTTTCTTTTCTTTTTTTCCCAAGTTAGCAGTGGAGCTGGAATTAGATTTTTGCCACTGGATAACCTTTTTTTCTGCCGTGGACGCTTGGAAATTCTTATCTATTGTACAAGATGCCTAGATGAAATTTGTTGTGCTGAATCTTTGAAGCTGAGATGTTGTATTTTTATTCCTAATGCTGATTGATTAAGTAAAGAAAGGGAGCTGATTGATTATAAGCTTTTGAGTTTAATCTTTCTATCCGGAGTAATGCTGTATCTTCTGGTCAAAATTGTAATAATCTAACTATTAAAGATCCAAAATGTGACCCTATTTAAAAAACTTCCTTAACAATAGAGCGAGAGAGAGAACCAAACCGCGCAAGTTGGTTAGTTGGCTGTTGACTCCCGCGTCTATCAGCTTTGGCCCAACAGTCAACTCCCAAAACGACAGCGTTCCTTAGCTTCAAAGCTATGAAAACCCATGGCCCTTTTAAAACACAGCGCTTTCACTGAATTTCCACCATTCGCTCTCTGCTTTTTAAACGACGATGGGTTGCTGCGGCGACGGAGAAAACGACGACGATATCCTCAACCCGCTGTGCCCCAACTCCACCACCACCACCACCCAGAGCGTAGACTCCTCCTCCTCCGACTCCACCATATCCCCGATGAACTCTCACTTCTCGGCCTTGGCGTGCCGCGACACCCTCCGCCTCATCTTCGAGAAGCTTCCGATCCCCGACCTCGCTCGCGCCAGCTGCGTCTGCCGCGCCTGGAACTCGGTGGCCTCCGATCAAGAGATCGTCGCAAAATCCTTCAAATCCCCGTGGAAGCTGAAGCACGTCATCGGAAAATCTGCCTCTGGAAGCTTCTGGAGAGACAACAGCCTCGCCAAATTCGCCATCTCGCATCGAATTGCCCGCGGCGATAGCGTCGCTAGCCTCGCCGTCAAGTATTCCGTTCAGGTAACGGACACTATGCGTAATTTGGTTGCCGAGAAAATTCAGAAAATGAATAAATTACAGGTCTAAAATATCAAAATAATGTAGATTGGTATTGAAATTGTTGATCATTGGTGCGTGTTTGATCAGGTGATGGACATAAAGCGGCTGAACAACATGATGAGCGAGCACGGAATATACTCGAGGGAGAGATTGCTGATCCCAATAAGCAATCCAGAAATGCTTGTGGAAGCTACATGCTATGTTGAAGTGGATCCCTGTGCTAAAAGAGAGGTTGCAGTGTTGTATTTGGAAGATGGTCCTGACCAGAAAGCAATAAGCTCCTCCTCCGACTCGTCGTTGCAGAACAATGGCAGCAGCAGCAGCAGCTCCAATTCTGAGCTAGGAAAGAAGAGGGTTATTGAGTCTCTGAGGAGAAGCATGCAAGTTGATGATGCCACTGCTCTCTACTACTTGTCCATTGCCGATGGTGATCCCAGAGCCGCACTCTCTCAATTCTCGCAGGACCTTAGATGGGAGAGCCATTCGGCCTTGGCTTAAACAATTGCAGGCCACTGCTTCCTACTACTTTATATCAATGAATAAGCGTATGTATGTAACATCTATGTTTGGAAAGAGAATCTTGATTGGTTATTGCTTGGATTTCTTCATGGAATTGTGATCTTCTTGTCAGAAACAGCAGTGGATCCCCAGCAAGTGCTTTCTCATTCATTATCAGAAGCACTTCTGGAAATACTGCAGTTCTCCAAGACTAGCTAGGAAAAAAAGAAATGTATACATAAATGTCTAGAATGAATATTATTCCACTGCAATTCCCAGGATGGGCAAATGCACGATACAACCGCCGCCAAGAATCGTTATTATGTTACAAATAAGTTATATCATCCCCTAAAAGACATAAAGATACTTCTACAATTCCACCTATGTTTCATTGAAGGTGTGTTTTATGTACAACCTGAAACAGAGATGTAGATGTGGAGCTTTGGTAGAAATAATCATAGCAGATATAAAAAACTTCTGCCACTAAAATCCAAAGCTATGAATATTAGGAAGAAATGATAATCGGATCTGAACCACCTTCAGAAAATTCAATCAGATGCTTTGCTGCGCCCAGAACTTGAGAGTTCTGATGACTGTACATTGTTCGTCAATGCAGTCAACTCCTTTTCGTGTTCTTCCTTGAGAACGGTTTGTGCAGTTGCCGACACAATCTTGTTGAAAAAGTTCATGAGCATGAGCCACACAACAGTATTCCAAATTGAACCAACTGAAAAGTCCCACTTTTTCACCTGAAAGCAGAAAATGGAGAAGAGTATAAGGACAACATGGGTTCCTTGGGAAATATAACTCTAAGGGCACAAACCAAAAACAAAATGCAAAAAACACTACCTCGCCATTTGAGGCAACTGGAGGAGAGCCATCCATATACTTATTTTTCACAATATGTAGTTTGGAGATGAGTTTGGGCGCAATCAAACCAAATCCAGGGAAAATGCTGAGCAGCCTAATCAATTTATTTTCTACCAAGTCGAGAAGTTGATTGTTGCAAACTGAGATGAGGAAAACTGTCTGCAAGTACAGGGAAACATAACAGCCTTAATTTATGTAAACTCATGAACCATTAATACAAGGAACCTTTACTATGTAAAATGAAAACCCATATAAGCATATCCTACCGAGATGAAGTAAATTGCAACTACAATATTAAATTAAGAACTTGCATAGCAAACATTGTTTAACCATCCAATAGTTTGGATCAAGGATCCAACCAGTGATGCACTGCTCATTTTGGCAACAGTGCTTAGAGCCTTCATCATGCATGACATAAAATCCCTCACAAGTCACAGTAGCAAGAACATTCTCTGCTAGCATGAAGTTATGAAAAGATTATCTTGCACCACATAATTAAATATAGCAACTTTGGGTAACGATCAATATTCAATGAGCAGATAGTAATAAGCTTCCAGGTTTTTTGAAAATTTATTACAAGTTAACAAACCTGTATGTGAGTCTTGATAAATGCCTTTCCAATCATTGTTGCAATAAAAAATGTCCAAAAAGGAATGCCAAATTGTCCACACATTATACCAGCAAGGTCAAATAGAGGGTTGGGCACCTGAAATTACCTCTGATAAGAACTAGGATGTTTCAAACCATTAAAGAAAAAGCAATAAAAATATATATACTGCAGTGCAAAATGGAGTTAAACACAGCAAATGTTAAGAGAAATTTGTAACTTCATGAGTATAATTAGCTCACTTTGAAATCAGCTTTAAAAAAAAAAAAAACTATATGTAAATATCTCCATATCCATGTTTTGGGAAATGACATGACACATTTAGAAAAGTATTATTAGATGAGAAAGAAAACTTACCGAAGCAAGAACTAATATGGTTAAAAAGTTCAGATATTGTGAATGTGAAAGAAGCCATAATTTGATCCGGTTCACGTGATTAGCTACAATGCCACTATCTTCGGTTGAAGAAGAATCCAATTCTTTCATGACTTCCAAGTTGCTCCCTGATATACGAGCTGCAATAATTCATAGGTTAGGTGAATGCAGATTTGGAAGAATTGTATTCAGGTGAATGAAGAGCCACATGTAAAATGATAAAAGATTCACTAAAATATATGTACAAAAACTGAAATTAGTAGTTACTTATTCAACCAAGATTAATCACTACCTCAGTAAGTGCAATTTTTTATTATAAACACACTACGTGTCTATATATACTTGAGACGCAAAGATGCAAATAAGAGTATAAAAGTGCCTAGAAAAAAAATTACTGGGTGAAGCTTTTCAACAGGATGTTCCCGCCTAGAAAGAAACTATTTGCCACAAGATTACAAAGCTTATCGGCAACATACTTGGTGAATGTAAGAACTTATTTTGTTTGTTTGGTAGTTACCAGCTCTTGATATGAAAAATGGAGGAAGCTCTCCCAGTGCAGTTCCAATTCCCCATAGAATCGTCTCTAACTGAACCTGAGGCAATATGCTGCTAAGTGGGAGCCTTGAACCTTGCTGGGATGGAAATAGTGGGGGCCCATAGACAGAGCAGTTTCTATCCATCCATGAAGGTCCCCTTTTCAATTGAATGGTGTCATATGGGGCACTTTTTATGTCAACTCTGCCGCACTGCACCGCTTTCATGGTAAACAGAGCTATATGAGGGCCCAAATACAATACAAATGTGTGCAAACCAGATCCTGCAAAAAAAACATAATAATGAAAAGATTCAGTGTTTGTTACAGAAGCACATTCTTCACAATAGTATCGTAATTTGAAAGAAACTAGTGTGCCTGAAATCCTGAATCATTCTTAATGGTTACTTATACACATAAAATTTTGTTTAATGTGCATACAAATTTCTTCAGAGAATTGATAAGCAGGTAAACTCTACCATCAGAGAGTCAAGCTAATCCTGAACAAAACTCATACTTACCAAGACCAATTGAAGATGCAACACCAAGGGCCAGCCACCAGAGTGCAAATTGGAGATAACGGATAAGCTCCTGCATATGCTGCACAGAGATTAAATTATAAAATCACTAACATAAATCCAGAAATGCAAAGAAACCAAACCATCAAAGAAACTCATCCAATAATGGGTACAAAATTATACAATTCAATTGACCAACACTCCTTTGGGGAAATCTTATGTCATCAACTCATAGACAAATCAAATTATCCAATATATAGGAAATACCAACTACTTTAACTAACAATCTAATAGCAAATGTGAAAAAGAAAAATGTACGTCTGAAAGTTAATACCTTTTCATGAGGTCCGCCAATTGTCATAGAAACCATTCCTATACCTCCTGCTAGCATAATAAGCAGCACATACCAACCACCTTTTGCCATAAATTGGCGAACATATTGACCAATAGCCACAGCGAAATACTTTAATGTCTTTAACGGCTGCGTTGTAAGTGTTAAATTTTCAAGTTCACGGTGATGCTTCACACGCAGTCCTAAGCAATCAAGAAACTAGAAATCAAAACCAAGGAGCAATATAATTGACCAACGCTCCGCCAAATAAACATACCTAGAAACAGTTTGATATGCTATCTGCAGAAGAACAAAGAAGGAATAACTTTCCTATTTTGGCTACATTTAAAGAATTATATGCAGCAAATTCTATTTCAATTACACAAAATCCTCTTCCAATTAGAGAACAAATCATCGACCACACCCTGAAGCCCGAAAGTTCAAAACCATTAACTTTCAGTTTCGCTCCTAAATCGCAAAATTTGGCTCATCAACCTTAAACACCTATTAAAGTTTGAATTTTTTTTAATGAAAAACAAACAAATTTGAAACCTTCTTGTTGCATTTTACCTTCTCCTTTCATATTCAGCTCAGCTGAGTGAATTCCCATGTCTATTAAAAATCAAATAAACAGATTAAAATGATTGAATATTCATTTCACTTCTGCAAGCTCAAATTCAAACACAAACGCAAAGAATGTGATGATCGTATATTAGAATTAATGAAAAATCAATAAGATGCATAAAGTATAATAAAACTCACCGGAGATGGGCGAATCAATGGAATTTGACGTCGGGGAATCAGAGAGATCCATTGCGAAACCCTAACACTGTATGTATATAAAGTATATGCCTGCTTTGGAATTAAGATTTCAGAGAGAGAGAGGAAGACGAAGAATAACGTGAATAAAGATTATGCAGGGAATCGAGCTTGAACCGTTAGACTGAGAGAGCACGCTTTGCGCGCAAACGTCAGCCTCAGAAAGAAGAAAATAAGGGGAAAAAAAAAATGGGTGGTTGGAAAGTGTAAGTAATGATTCTATGCGGCAGAGACCACCAGAAATCGTTTTGATCAGCCTCACAGAGAGTGCCGCGTAACGATTTCTTGTTTGAACAAATTGGGCCAGCTCAAACGTTTTAGTCCAGAAACTGCTTGGGAGTCTGGGCCGTATTTTGTACATGGAGCGGACAACCCATAGGCCCAATCGAATAAATTACTACAAATATTGGCATTCCACATATAACAAATTTTTAACGGAAAATATTCTCATCCAAATGAGTTTGAATGAGTCTGTCCAAACTATCCAGTTTTGCGTGTATTTGGTTTCGTATTTTCATAATCCAACTGTTCATCATTTAAATCACCCTCTAAAGATCATCTATGCAAAAAATTTAATCAAGTTAGAGATCGTTTGATCATCCAATTATATCACACAAATAAACGGTTTTGATGAAAGTTAACATTCTCATTACAACCGTTCATTTGTTTGATATAGTTGGATGATTAAACGATCTCCAATTTGATTAAATTTTTGCATAGATGATTTTTAAAGTGTGATTTAAAAGATAAATGATTAGATTATGAAAATATAATGTATAATGAGCAAAAATTGGATGAGTTTGGATGAGAGTATTTTTCTTTTTTAACCGTCTTTATTACCAATTTGCTATTACTTTTGTTTTGTTACAAATCGATCCAATGCCATTTGAGTTTGATCGAGCTCATTAACATGTTACTTGTATAAGTTGATTAATTTATGACGTGCATAAAAAGACCAACACGAGAGTTTTGTTCAAACTTGCGTGTGTTGGTCTTCTTATCGCTATTCAAATTTTGAAAAGTGAAATAGCTTAAAATGGAGTTAGTTAAGCAATTTCGCTTTTAAAGAAAACGCATTAAAAGACAAAAATGATTTAAAAATCAAGAGTAACAAGATGAAGATAATATGGTAAAATCCTCAAATGGTACTCAAACTATCACGAAATGCACTTTTTGGTACCCACAAATGCTTAAGGAGTCTGGTGGTACCCAAATTATGTCTCTGTTAGCCTCATTAGTATCTACATCCAATTTTCCGTTAAAAAAAAAGTCATCAAGGGTTAGATCAAAAACAAAAAAAATGAATGATTTTACCAAAGTGCCCAAACTTTGTGATTTTGGTCTAACACTTGATGACTTTTTTTTTAACGAAAAATTAGACGGAGGTACTAATAAGGCTAACAGAGACATAGTTTGTATACCACAAGACTCCCTAAGCATTTGTGGGTACTAAAAAGTGCAGTTCGTGATAGTTTGAGTACTATTTGAGAATTTTACTCAAGATAATAATGCAATGGCACTACCGTAATAAGTACCAAATCCAGGTGCAATAATAATCCCAAGAATGAACAAAACCACCTCTATACGCATAAACCTTTTTCACCACCAAAACTTACTTTAACCAACAATGGTCACAATGCGTCGCCGTTACTGTCTCCTCCTCGCAATCCTGGCCGTCATCCTCTCTCTCTCCGCCGCCGCCGCCGCCCCCCGCGGCCCTGTGGTGGGCGGTTGGAAGCCGATCGAGAACATCAACGACCCGCACGTGAAGGAGATCGCGGAGTTTGCGGTGTCGGAGTACAACAAGAAATCTAACAAGAAGTTGGGGTTCCAGAGCGTCGTCAAAGGCGAGACTCAGGTCGTCGCCGGCCAAAACTATCGGCTCGTCATTGCAGTCAAGGATGATAATTCGCTGGCTGTGAAATATGAGGCTGTTGTGTGGGAGAGGGTTTGGTTGAACAGTAAGACATTGACCTCCTTCAAACAGGTCAACATGTGATTTATATATGTCAATTTCTGTTGCTTTGCCTTTATTAATTATAATAAAGAAATGGAGATTTGATTCCAAATCCCAATGATGTTTCCAGAGATTTCGTAATATAATTAATTAATGGATATTGAATGTTTGATTTTCAGACTCATTATTCTTCATTGCCTGGAATTTTTTTGTGTTTATTTTTTTCCCTTCATTTCGGTCCCAGATTCCCTACTCTTGCATCATTATAGGCATTATCTCCTCGTCACATTATGAATCGTTTAAAACCTGAAATAAATTACTAGTAAAGAAACCACTAAATAAATAGAATAATAAACCGCATATAACATAATGAAACTTGACCAAATGTTTAGAATTAAACCCGCCAGATGAATAAATATTCATTTTTAAACCTGCCGAAATTTACGTCTGTCATGACTCATGAGACATGTTGGATCACATTCTATGTATACAAACCGAGGCATTCTTCCTCACAGATCGCAGAAGGTGAACTAGCTAGAATGGCCTTTCATAAAAACCTTGTTACCATCATTGTCATACTATCCATCATCTTGCTGGGAAAAATGGCACAATCCCTAGCCACGTCCAGCGGATTGGATCAAGTCGATCCCTCTACATATTTGAAAACATTTGAGCAATGGATGTCGAAGTACGGACGCACTTACCATGACATTGCAGAGAAAGAAAAGCGTCTCGCCATTTTCGTGAACAACTTGTTATTTGTGGAAAACTTCAATAAACAAGGGAATAAGACTTACAAGTTAAGCCTCAACTTGTTTTCTGATATGACTAGTGAAGAATTCCTCGGACTGTATACTGGATTTCAAGCTCCCAATATCACTAAAAACTCAAGTTCATCCTTCCTTGGACATCGTAACATCAAATCTTTTAGGTACCAAGACCTGTCGGAAATTGATGTTCCGACTAGCATTGACTGGAGGGAACATGGAGCTGTTACCCCCGTAAAGGATCAAGGACAATGCCGTAAGAGAACCACCATATCGATCTCAAACCTTGATTATTGGTTCCTTGTATATAGTAACGACTTAATTTCCTCTACGTAATTTCATCCTTTTTCTCTGTTTGTACATATTTATGCAGGTTCTTGTTGGGCATTTTCAGTAGCGGCAACAGTTGAAGGCATTACCAAAATCAAAAGTGACCAATTGATCTCGTTGTCCGAGCAACAACTAGTGGACTGTAATAAAGACCAGATTAACAAAGGCTGCAACGGTGGTAACATGGAAGATGCCTTTAAATACATAAAGCAAAACGGAGGAATCACCGGTGAAGAAAACTACCAATACATCGGTACAGACGAAACATGTGACACTGCTAAGGCAACTGAGTATGCTGCCAAGATAACTGGTTATGAAATGGTGCCTCCCAATAGCGAAAACGATTTACTCAAGGCCGTGGCCAATCAACCGGTCTCAGTTGCCATTGATGCCGATGGAGATGAATTTAGGGCATACGCGAGTGGGGTATTCTCCGGCGATTGTGGGACAAACTTGACCCATGCTGTTACAATCGTCGGGTACGGTACGACTGAAGAAGGCACGGATTATTGGTTAGTGAAGAATTCATGGGGCGAATCATGGGGTGAAAATGGCTACGTGAGAATGCTTCGAAATGCTGATCCCTCGGAAGGTCTTTGTGGCATTGCTATGTACCCTTCCTATCCAACTGCATCATTGTAGTTAGAAAACACAGACTTGCAGATCGATCGAAGAAATTTGTTCATCACATATTAATTAGTACGTAACTAGTCACTAGCTAGTGAACGATCAGACTATGCAATTTTTTTGTTTGTGTTTTCTTACATTTTTCGCATCAAGATTACGAAATAAGATGAAAATTCAAACCAATCAAACAAAAGATGAAATTAAATTCTGAATACTGAACGAGGTCCGTGTCGACAATAAAGGGAAGGAATATATTGAATTTTTAGTAGAGAACAAATTTGGAAAAGTTTATTAGTATTCTTGTAACCACTTAAAATGAAACTTAAATCATTCACACACACATTATATACTTGATGTGCGTATGTGTAGACATACCTAGCAAATTGACAATGATCAAGTACCGATATTACTCATTTCAAGTGAAACTACATGAATATATACAAACTATGAGAACTAGGTACATAGATAAGCTCATCATACCTGTCCTTCATCTAGCATAATAACACTCACTTATGAATTATATGATGTAGTAAATCGATCATTTTGAGTAGAGAATACATAATTCAGATAACTTAATTAAGTCATATCTCCAAGTACAACCCTGCAGTATTGATATATACTAAGTACATCGGATCAATATATAGAAGCAATATAACAAGCTAGAGAATGGGAAGTCAATTTCATAAAAGCAATAAAAGAGAGTAGACATATATATGACAAGTACTCATTTTAAATTAAGTTCTTTCAACATTATTGAATAAGATTATGAATCATCTGAAAGAAACTATGCTTTGTCACATAAAAAAAAAAGCAATAGATCTTATGAAGAGATTGACCTACCAGTTGCACAAGTAATTTGTCCCTCCAAGTTCAAAGTAGAAGATCGAAAGAAAAAGATTATCACACGTACACTGTCCATATATAGCCCTCTATGACCTCCATGGTGACTAGCGCTCCGCCACTTTTGGCAACTACATGGGTGGAACCCTAATTGATAACTTTATTATTACTTGAAGTGCAAGGTTTATGCCCCCGAAAATGTCATCCCCTCCAATAGAGCCATGCTTTTGCAAATACATGCTAGCAAGGCATGCCCTAATTCATGCCTTTTTATCTTCTTTGTTTTTTCATGGCAACTTGAACGTACATGTATTTGCAAAGCATGGCTTTATTGCAGGGGACACCGGAGGATATAAACATCGATCGTTGCTATTCCGACTATAATTCCTTGACACCACACTATTCGATCATCATCGATCTAACCTAGCTTCGACATAACCATGGCCATTACCTATACTATCTGGCCATCTGGGTTACCTCCACTCTTTTATCGTTTGGAACTTGGAAGTAGCTAGAAATTATAAGGGTGGCCATCTCAACACGTACTCGATCTTAGACCTTGTGTTGATATGATCATCACCTTCTGATAAAGATCAGTCGGTCATGGATCAATTCAGTCTCGTTCAGTCTACGTACCTCATTTAATCAGTGATTGCCAGAAAGAGAAACCTGCTTGCTACCTCGGATCTAGTACCATTCAATGCCCATGTCTTGGTTTGCACAACGTTTAAATCTCTTCACGTACTTCCATGTGGTCTAGCTACCTCTCTGGAGTGCACCACATCTTCAGCAAATAATATTGCTCATATATGCAGCCTGTATGTCCCTTATGTGGAATATATAACAATTTATTTTTCATAAAGGAACAAGGGATAATGCTAATCTTATATTTTTTTCTTCTTCTTCTTCTTCTTTCTTTTTTTAGATAGAAAATGTCGAAAGAGACATGGAGAAAATGAATTTTTAAGATTCTTAATCCTGAAACACTCCCTTGACAAGGAGAAATTTTTCAGACAAGTACAGTTCATTAGTTTGATACAAAGGTACGGTAGACTAGTTCGATACAAATGTGAACTACTTTGAGATCAAGTTGAGTTAGTTTACAAATACATAAATTAAGACAGTTTACTTTTATATATAGAACTAATCTACTTAATATATGAGTATATTAATGTACAGTAAAATTTTCCGAAAATGAATGTACATGTAGTTAGAGACTTCAGAGTTATGTTCCTTTTTTCTTTCATGTGTGTGTGGATCGCCTTGAGCTTGAGCCTAATTAATCTCAGGGCCGGTCTTATTTGTCTTGTCACCGCACCAAACAAAAATTTGCAGAATCACCCATTCTTATAGAACCAAAAATATTTATATCAATCACTATTATTTGGGCTCCACTCACTCGGATCCAGTGATCCTCTATCAATCATCTCTGACTTCACTCAAAAAAAAGGGAGAATGATCACTTTGGTCACTGAACTTTGTCAGATTTGACACTTTGATCACTGAACTTGCGAAAATATCACTTTAGTCACCGAACTATTACATCGTCAATCACTTTAGTCATTACCGTTAAATCTATTCTTATACGCCGTTAAAATTAAGGGTATTTTCGTCAAATTACTATTAAACATATAAATATAAAAAAACAAGAAAAAAAAACATTTCTTTCTCTCCCCTCTCCAACTGATCGGCACCACCTTAGACTTCCTCATCGTCCCGACCACCTCACCACCTTAGACCAACTCCGGCCACCTCTCCACCCTCTCTGTTTTTTATTTTTATTTTCTGGAATCTAAATTTGTGGTGGTGGCATGCTGCGGAGCGCGGACCTCGGTGGAGGAGAGAAAAAGAGAAATGGGTTTTGGGATTTTGGTTAGGGAAGTGGTGAAAGGGAGGACTGAGCGAGTGAGCAGAGTCCATGGCCGAGAGAGAGAGAGAATGGGAAAGAAACAAAAAAAAAAGATGAACAATGAAGAGAGAGAGAGAGAGAGAGAGAGAGAGCGGGAAAGAAACAAAAGAAAAAAAAAAGATGAATAATGAAGAGAGAGAGAGGGAGAAGAACCAAGAAGAAGAAAACAAATAAATAAAAAATTACTTTATAGCAATTTGACCTAAATAACCTTAGAAAAATTTATTATTTACAAACTTTTAACAGAAAACACTGACAAGTGACTAAAGTGATAGACGGTGTAATAGTTCAGTGACTAAAGTGATATTTTCGCAAGTTCAGTGACCAAAGTGTCAAATCTGACAAAGTTCAGTGACCAAAGTGATCATTCTCCCCAAAAAAAAATATCATCTCTCTGACTCTTCCTTCCCTGCAGCATCCCTATCGGCCTATCCTATATATTGGACAAGAATCCCATAACTACTACTTATCCGAGGCCTCTCAACCTCTCTCTCTGTCTCTCTCTCTCTCTCTCTCTCTCTCTCTCTCTCTCTCTCTCTCTCTCCTCAAATCTTCGGCAACCCACCCACCGCCGCGGAATAATTTATCTATCACATGCACAAATGGAGTCGTCGTCGTCCTCGTATCTGAACTTGTTCATCCAGGAAACCGCCTTTTACAACCGCATCGTTCTCGGCACCCTCTTGCCCGACATTGCGTGGAACCCACTCCCCCACTTCGTTCAAACCTGGCTGCGCAACTACATCGGAGGAACCCTACTCTACTTCCTCTCCGCCTCCCTCTGGTGCGTCTACATCTACCACATAAAACGCAGCGTTTACGTCCCCAAAGACTCCATCCCCTCCAACAAAGCCATGCTCACGCAAATCCGCGTCGCCATGAAGGGCATGCCTTGGTACACTCTCCTCCCCACCGTCACCGAGTACGTCATCGAAAACGGCTACACCAAATGCTACTCCGCAATAAACGACGTCGGATGGATCCCTTACTTTGTGTACTCGGCGATCTATCTAGTGCTCGTTGAGTTCGGGATTTATTGGATGCATAGATTGTTGCATGATATAAAACCATTATATAAGCATCTCCATGCTTTTCATCACATGTACAACAAGCAGAACACGCTCTCGCCGTTCGCCGGGTTGGCTTTTCACCCGGTGGACGGAGTTCTGGGTGCGACACCGCACGCAATGGCTCTTTTTGTGGTGCCCATGCATTTCAGAACTCACATTGGGCTGTTTTTTGTGGAGGCTATATGGACAGCGAACATACATGACTGTATTCACGGGAAGATATGGCCGGTGATGGGAGCTGGGTACCACAGTGTTCATCATACTACGTATCGCCATAACTACGGGCATTATACGGTGTGGATGGACTGGATGTTCGGAACTCTTCTGCACCCTATCGATGATGACGAATCGAAGAAAGAGTTTTGAAGCACGTACGTACGTACTCTCACAGTTGATCAGTTCATTACATTAATAAGGGCTTTGCGTTTCAATGGGTCTGTGTACGTTGGTTCATTTCCTTTGTAATGTACGTATATTTTGTTGTAATTTTAGGAAATTGCGTTTAAACTAAAGTGCTGTTACTAATATGAAAGCTTTCATAAAAAGAGTTTTGAATGTATTAAGTATGATACATGTGGTAAAAGTAAAACTATAGAAAACTTGTATGCATGCTATGTGCATGTGTACAGTATGTTATTTCAAAACCTCCTAAATATATATAGTAGGTATATATTCGATCGAAAAAAGTACATATTCAAGTTCATATTTCTACAAGAAGCTCCATTAATTCAAACAACTGGATCCAAAGTTCACGTACTTCATCATAGATTGAATATAGGAGAATCGATGGTGTTATTTAATTATAAGGACTAATTTCTTGTTAATACCCTGAACTTTTAGGGTCAAATCAGTTCAGTCCCTGAGTTTTTAATTTCATCAGAATAGTCCCTATACTTTCAATTCTCATCAGTTCAGTCCCTCCGTCAAAATTCCGTCTAATTGGGACTTTAAATGCTGACGTGGCACACCCAAAAAAATGTGAAATGCCAATTATACCCCTGCCTTCTATTCAGTTTTTTTTTTTCAATTTTTTTTTCTGCACTTTTTTTTTTCTTCTCTCTCTCTCTCTCTCTCTCTCTCTCTCTCTCTCTCTCTCTCTCTCTCTCTCTCTCTCTCTCTCTCTCTCTCTCTCTCTCGTCCAATTGATTTGGACACCCGCAGCTGCATAATTCACCACCGTCCATCGCACCTCCTCTGCAATTGCCACCATCGATTCAAGCTTCAGCCTTGCCTCACGGAGGACAACAAGTTCAAGCTGTTGTCATCTCCACTTCACGCCGCCAGCTGCAGCGAACCCAGTCGCCGGTTTGCGCCGCCGTTTCTTCCTCTGCTCTGACCACGGCTGTGAACCAAGCAACCCAATTGCAGCTTTGCACATCTCGAGCCCGTGCTCGATTTCCAAACCACCGTTGGTCTTCCTCCGGCGACCCACAATTCCCCTCTCTTCCTCTTCTTCTCCTCTCTCTCTGCTCTCCCTCTCTTCTTCTTCTTCTTCCCCTCTCTCTCTCTTCTCCACCAGTTCCAACAGACGGCGCCGCCAGCTCCAACCCCACCATCATCACAAACCTGCAACTTCACCTGCAAAATCACAAGATCACCATTCACAAAATCACTCATTTCACCGATCAACTGCAAGCCCAGAACCCAATTCATTTGGGCACCACCTCACGCACTCAGACGCACCGCCAGGCCTCCTTGATACGCTGAGCAATTGCCCAGATCAGAGCCACCGCTGCTCTTCTTTGGGCACCCAAATCCCAGTCAAGATCAACTCTCTACACCCAAAATCACCACCGTGCCTCTCTGAGTCCCTCTCTCTCTCCTCGAGCCCGTGCTCAGTCTCTTCCACAGAAACGTTGTGCACCATAGTCTGTGCTCTCCTCTGCCGCCATACCCTGTCCCTCTCCCTGCCCGATTCAAACCCGCGCCTTTGTCCCCTCAAACCAAAGGTGATGGTGATGTGATGGTATAATTGAGTCGCCGGAGTGATGGTGATGTACTGATGTGATGGTGATCTGATGAGGTGGTGTAATTGAGTCGCCGGAGTCGAAGGCGTGGCCTGAGCATGGGCTCGAGGAGATGAGCTAAGGAAGAGGATCGATTGGGTGTTGCGGTGGTGGCTTGCCGTGATGGCTGCTAGGCTAGGTGCTGGGTGTCCTGAGAAATCCCGATGAGGAAGAGAGTGAGAGAGAGAGAGAGAGATTTCCCGGAAGAAGAGAGGGAGAGCAGAGAGATAGAGGGGTCCTGAGAAATGGAGGAAGAAGAAGAAGGAGGAGGAAGAGGAGAGGGAGAGAGAGAGGGATCGGGGAGAGATAAGAAAAAAAAAATTGAAAAAAAAAATGAATAGAAGGCAGGGGTATAATGGGCATTTCACATTTTTTTGGGTATGCCACGTCAGCATTTAACGTCCCAATTGGACGGAATTTTGACGGAGGGACTGAACTGATGAGAATTGAAAGTATAGGGACTATTCTGATGAAATTAAAAACTCAGGGACTGAACTGATTTGACCCTGAAAGTTCAGGGTATTAACAAGAAATTAGTCCTATTTATAATTGCTAAACAAAGAGTTACAAGAGCAAAGGAAAATTACTTAAACTCTAGGGCATGATTTACACGTACAGACGTACTGTTTAATTTTTGTCTCTTTAGGGCCATACCCTGCTGGTGATAGTGATACCGAACTACCGAAGGGAGAGCCAATGAGGGTTGGCAGGGTTGGCAAGGAGTCAACTTGGGTGGTACTCCCCCAAGTTCGAATCCCGCTACCAACTATATGTCCCTCATTGGTGGAAAACCGGGTTAAACCTGTGTCCAAACCTCCAGGGAAACGGCGGGGCCCATGGGTCCACTGGTGCGCTGACGCGGTAATTTTCGGGGAGCTAAAAGGACCAGTTGTGTCCTCGGCCGGATGCCTGCGGGTCCTTCCTCCGACTGTGGGGATCAAGGACCAGCGGGGTCTTTCCACTCCCACTAACCGCCGGTCGGTCAGTCTCCAGATTGGAAGTTGGGCTCATCGTCGGGGCCTTGTAGGTGGTTCAACGGGGCCCGGGTCGGGGGGACTGTCTCCCTTCGGCCCGAACTTCCATTGCTCAAAAAAAAAAACTACCGAAGGGAGACCCATACCCTTTGGGGCACCCTTATAAAAAAAAAATAAAAAAATAAACCTTTCAGCTCCATACCTATGCTCATGGACAGTCATCCATTATCAATTATGGACATATATAGTAACATCCATTATCAATTCGATCAGAAATAATTTCGGTTATGTATATATCAATTATGGACATATATAGTAACATCCATTTTTAACTGCTATTTATCGGAGTACTTCATCGTTGACTGAGGGTCCAAATTTTTTTAAATGCAAAAAATTTGCTCCATCGTTAAACAAACCAAAATCCTCTACTCTTTTTTTTTCCTCAAGTATTTCAAGAAAAAAAAAAAAAACCCTACAAATCTGACTTCAAGAGATCCCCTTATTTCTCAATTTCCTCCCTAAGGTGTCATTTCTTGATTCTCCTATAGCTAGCTTCCAAATATAATTCTGAGCATGGATGGCGTTCTCCTACTGACAGAGGACTATCGATCCATTTGCAGTTGATGGGCTTCGAATCTGGTCTGCAATAAAAACTTGGGTTCAGGATGACTATTTGTTGCACCTTCTACTACAATACTGATGAGACAATTCAAAACGACACTGAACTCCAATTAATCCTGGTGGAAAGAAGTCAAGGAACTAGCAGAGGATCGGAGGGTCATGGTGACAAAAAAGATGATGACGGGTGAGATTAGCTGGCCCAAAAAGTGAAATGGGTCAGTCACAACCAAATCTTATAGCTTAGGAGGCCCAATACAAAGCACTGCAAAACAATTTTTATTTTGAAGAAAAAGTCCTTTATATATATTTGCAGAAATAATCCAGAGCTATCTGATCTTGCCGAATGCCGAATGCCGAATGCCGAATGCCGACTGCCGACTGAAACCATGGCCGATTCTGCTCATCACAGCGACCGACTGAACCCCAAAAGTTTGACAACAAGAAACGCATGCAAATGCAACCAAATCTGGCTCATCTCATCTCATCACATCACATCACATCCCGTACACTACTGTCTGTCACTCTCTCCACCTCTATTTCTTTTATCTCTACTCAAATTTAGTATAGGTTTTTAGACAATAAAAAAAAATTAGTGTAGGTACGTGTCAAGCAAAACGTACAGTCATGGAAACTCGGTCGAATGCAAAAAGGAAAAGTGTAACTATGCATACGTACGTGCTCACATTTTCCCCCCTATAAAGGAAGCTAGCTACAACTTTTTCATATGATTCTTTGCTTGGTTGGTTAATTGTTGGAGTTGTACAATAAAGATGTTTAGCAATATCGTCACAAACGCTCCCTTCGTCCCCAAGTTCAGTGATTTCAATATCACTGGGGAGAGGGAGAAGAAGATCAAAGGGAGTGTGGTGTTGATGAGAAAAAATGCTCTGGACTTCAATGACTTCACGGCTTCGGCTTTGGATACAGTGAGTGAGTTCTTGGGTGGAGGCATTTCCGTGCAGCTCGTTAGTGCTACTAATGCGGATCAGTCTGGTCAGTTTTCTCGATCATCTCTTTAATATGAAGCATATTTAATTTCCTTGTACATTTATTAATTCGCTAAATTTTTATGCTCATGAGAAAGCTAGAGTATTTTTGTTTCCATCGGCAACTATGTATGTATGTTTTGAACTTGGATCGATCTATGGTGCTTAATTTTGTAGCAAATGGGAAAGCGAAACTTGGAAAGCCTGCATATTTGGAGAACTGGATGTTTTCACTGGTTCCCCTAACAGCAGGAGACTCGGCATTCGGGGTTAACTTGGAGTGGGATGACCAAATCGGAGTTCCTGGAGCTATCCTAGTTAAAAATAATCACGAAACTGAGTTCTTCCTCAAGAGCGTTATACTCGAAGATGTTCCAGGTGTGGGTCGGATGCACTTTGTTTGCAACTCATGGATCTACCCTGCATACAGATACAAGAGAGACCGTGTTTTCTTCATCAACAAGGTATCGAATGATCGATTCGATCGCCATTAATATTCAATATGCATGTTAGTTTCTATCAATTTTTTGATGCTACATATGTTTTAATGTACGTACGTACGTGCAGTCATATCTTCCAGGTGATACACCAGGGCCACTACAGAAGTATCGACAAGAAGAACTGGTAGACTTGAGAGGAGATGGAAAAGGAGAGCGCAAGGAAGGGGACAGGATTTATGACTATGATTACTACAATGATCTCGGGGATCCAGATAAAGGTAAAGATCTTGTCCGGCCAACTCTTGGAGGGTCTAGCAAGTACCCTTACCCTCGCAGAGGAAGAACTGGCCGACCACCAACAAGGACAGATCCTAAATGCGAGAGTAGGCTGTTTCTGCCTTTTAACTTAGACATGTCGAACATTATGGCGGGTTATGCTCCCAGAGATGAGAAATTTGGACACTTGAAGACGTCAGACTTTTTGGCTTATGCACTCAAATCCCTAGCTCAAGTCATTAAGCCAGCGCTAGAATCTTACATCGGTGGAAACGAAGACTTTAAGAGCTTTGATGAAGTACTCAACCTCTACCAAGGCGGATTTCCATTGCCTACAGCCATATTAGAGACCATGAGGAACAGCGTACCTTTGCCAATGCTCAAGGAAATGTTCCGAACTGACGGTGAACAATTCCTCAGGTTCCCAGTACCTCAAGTGATAAAAGGTTCGTATAATTAATATGGTAGTTAGTAATATATCTGTAATTAGGCACAGCTAGCTAGGTACTATATATATATATGTGTGTGTGAACTTAATAAAGGGTACGTCTTTCGTTTCTAGAGGATAGGTCTGCTTGGAGGACTGATGAAGAATTTGGCAGAGAAATGTTGGCTGGAGTGAACCCTCTCATCGTTAGTCGTCTCAAAGTAAGTAATATTAACATCTAGTATTCTAGTTTGTTTGTGCAAAATAATGATGAAGAGTCATATATTGTATTTGTAATTTAACTGCGCGCATGCAGGAATTTCCTCCAAAAAGCAAGCTAGATCCGAAAGTCTATGGTGATCAAAATAGTAAGATAACAGAACAACACATAAAGAGTAACTTGGATGGACTATCTGTGGAGGAGGTACATCTATTTATCTTTTCAATTAGCTGATCCATTTTGAGGTTATACGTACCATTAATTTCACAATACTGACAATGGATTTGGTCGATATATAGGCAATCAAGAACAACAAGTTATTCATACTGGACCATCATGATTCATTGATGCCATACGTGAGGCCGATAAACAAGAATACCAATCACAAGATCTATGCTACCAGGACCATCCTTTTGTTAAAAAATGATGGAACTTTGAAGCCGCTGGCGATTGAGTTAAGCTTGCCTCATCCTGATAAAGATGAACTGGGTCGCACCAGCAAAGTATATACACCAGCTGAACAAGGTGTACAAAGCTACATATGGCAACTGGCTAAAGCTTATGTGGCCGTAAATGACTCTGGATACCATCAACTTATCAGTCACTGGTATCATTTCTCTTCTCTGTCCAAGAAAATTGAAGCTTAATTCGATAACAAACAAAGTTGATGTTCATCGTCTCCTTTTATCTTTCGGTCGCAGGTTGAACACACACGCAGTGATAGAGCCATTTATAATAGCTACCAACAGGCAGCTGAGTGTGCTTCACCCAATACACAAACTTCTTCAACCTCACTTCCGCGACACCATGAATATCAATGCACAAGCCCGGCAACTCCTCATTAGTGCCGGTGGGATGCTGGAGTCAACATGTTTTCCAGGCAAGTATGCAATGGAGATGTCGTCAGTAGTTTATAGGAATTGGGTTTTCCCTGAGCAAGCTCTCCCTGCAGATCTCCTCAAGAGGTAACACCACACTTAGAAACTGCTACAGATTCATTTATCTTTACATTAAACCAGTCTTCTGTATATATATATTTCAATTGTTGATCGACATTAAATTATATACAGAGGAGTGGCGGTCAAGGATGAAAGTTGTCCACACGGTGTTCGCCTACTGATAGAGGACTACCCATTTGCTGTCGATGGGCTTCAGATTTGGTCTGCAATAAAAACTTGGGTGCAAGAGTATTGCAACTTTTACTACAAGAGTGATGACATGGTCCAAAAAGACCCTGAACTCCAGGCCTGGTGGAAGGAACTTGTGGAGAAGGGTCACGGTGACTTCAAAGACGCGCCCTGGTGGCCGAAAATGCAGACTCGCCAAGAGCTAATCGAAACATGCACTATCATCATATGGATTGCTTCAGCTCTCCATGCAGCTGTCAACTTCGGACAGTACCCTTTTGCAGGGTACCTTCCAAACCGCCCCACGGTTAGCCGAAGATTCATGCCCGAAGAAGGAACTCCTGAATATGAGGAGCTCAAGAGGAACCCTGACAGGGCTTTCTTCAAAACAGTTAATGCTCAAATTCAGGCCCTGGTCGGCGTTTCGCTCATTGAAATTCTGTCCAGGCATGCTAGTGATGAGGTGTATCTGGGGAGGAGGGACAGTCCCGAGTGGGCATCGGACAAGGAAGTGTTGGAAGCATTTAGGAGATTTGGAAACAAACTGGCTGAAATTGAGAATGCAATTGTAACCAGGAACAACGATAAGAATCTGAAGAACCGAGTTGGACCGGTGAAGATGCCTTACACTTTGCTCTACCCTACTAGTGAAGAAGGACTTACTGGCAAGGGTATTCCAAACAGTATCTCAATCTGAATGAAACTTCTTTGATCGATCAGCTGTACGTGTTGTTTCCTAGACTTGGTTTTCCGGCCGGCCTAATGTATTTGGGAGGTTCATGTGTATATGCTATAAATAAATGATCCCCAATGTACGTGAATGTACGTGTCTGTTAATTAAGATCGAGTACTTCTCTTCTTTGTGTATATGCAAATGGAAAATGGGTTTGGGGAGGCCAGGTGTATAAATAATCCCCAATGTTAATGTGTTTGCTACACTATGTTGTGAAATAAATAATAACCTCCATGAAATTTTGTGAATATATATGCATGCATGTGTTTGCCAGAACGTACATTATTTTCAAGTCCAACTGTATTAGGTATCATGATCATAGAGCCCAAATTCTCCAAATGTGAAACTGTCTATATATATATATATATAGAGTGCAACACAACTCCCAACTTCTCTCAAAAATTTGATCAAGCCTCGCACACAAATTAAATAACCCTCGATCGATCAGTTCATACTAGCTAGTGTTTCCTAATCTATGAAACGCATGCATGCTATCCCAGAATTAATTGATTATAAAGTGACATTAGCCCCTATGTTGACAGTAACACACATATATGATATATCATGGAAATTCTTTGAAATTCAAAAATCAAATAATTCTCTAGAGTAGAACAAATTAAATACGGCAGTTTAATTAGAATTTTGGGTACGTAAAAATTCAATGAAGTGATAAACAATGTCATGAGTAGAGTGCCCGAATAATGCACCAACAATTTATATATATATTGTCCTTTTCGAAACTAGTCGATCAGTACTAATTCAATCACATTTCCTAGTACTCTTAATTTAATTGCCAACATAAATTCAATCGGCGGTATAGTACTATATTTCACATGATCATTGTTCTAGCTACATTTCTATATCTACCTTTCTCAATCCAATTTTTTTTTTAAATATATATCTACCTTTCTCATATCGATCGATCGACCTATAAGTTCCCTTTCTAACATTTTATTTGTTTGGATGTCACTTTCAAGACTCAATAATATATTATGATATCCTCATGGAGCATACATCTTGTTTAGTATATTAACAAATAATCACAGAATCAATCAAATGAATTTCAAAGAAGAATTTGGTATAATCTTTTCTGCACTAGCTAGGCTACGTGTAATCCAATTGGACTAAAACAGTGGCATGCCCAGCACATACTCGAGTTCGAGTCTCATCCTCCCCACATTTCTCCAACTTTGGATTCCCCTTCCCCTCCTTAAAAACAAAATAATAAAAATTCAAAGAAGGATTTGGTACTCTTCCACGCTGCCTTGATTATGACTTAATCCACATATTAAATTAAGTACTAGGATCATTTTATGCGACATTATTTATAATATTAATTCTCATATTATCTTGGCTAGCTTTCCATTTATTTTAGTTATTTATTTAGTTTTTCATGTTTTGTAGGTTTCGAAAGCAAAAGAGAAGAAATTGGCTTAATTCGTGGTTAAGAAGATGAATTTCAATGACTTGAGGAAGCCTTGACGAACAAGGAAGACCGGAGCATTTATGATTCTATGTTTTGGAGATTTTCTTGGACTTAAAGAATTCAATACCTAAAAGAAAGCATCTAGGGTTGAAATATCAATATAAAAGGAACCCTATTTCCCACGGAGAAAGACTTTTGCCTCGTGAGAACTTTGAGAGAGAACTTCTTCTTTATGTTTTCTTTCATGTTTTCATACCTAGCCATGTTTGGCTAAACTTTTCTGTAGTTAGAGCTACATTGAAGCCCAAGACATGATTATTTGATGTTATGATTGTTTGGATTTAATAAAGCTTTGTTTTCGGGATGATAACGGTTTCATTGATCGTAAACCTAAATTCTTTTATATGTTTCTTTGACTGATCACCTTAAGAGCATGTATTAGGATTGATTGGCCATAAACATGTGTGTGACTACCCATATCAGCATGTGTTTAATTTGTGGTACGACAAGTATTGTGAGTGTTTGTGTGAAATCATTTCTAGGATGCTTAAGATACATGCCATGTTCTAAGATTCTTGCTATGTTCATATTCTCTTCATGCTTAATGATCTCTATTGTGTTAACTTGAGCATATACCAAGTTAGGTTGCATATTAGGGAATAAGTTATGACATTCATATCAAATGCTTAACATATTAAGTAAGAGAGAATGAATACGGATTGCATCCATATACTAAAGACTTTTCGTGAGCATAGTCATCCATGGAATTCAAAGCTTGTTTGTTCAATTCATGACATTGAATATGATTGTTTAGTGGTAGATTTCGAAACCCTAGTTTCTCTATCATAATTGTTTTGGTAGATTTCGAAACCCTAGCTTCTCTATCATAATTGTTTTCAACCCTTAAGTCTATTACAACGTACTTTTATTTTCGTCAGCTTACTTTTCTGTTATCTCATCCGTCTTAAAAATATCAAATCAACTCGTAAAATTTTGTAACTTTGTCAGTAATTTTTTCAGTGCGTCTAGTTAGTTGTCTACAAATTTCAGGTCGTTTGGAGGTGTCTAGAGTCGTCTGCCAGTCAGATCTTTCTGACTAGATAGTTTAGGTTTTATTTTGTTTTAAGCCATTGTAGTTGCAATTAAATCCCAACCTCCAGCGGGTTCGATCCCTACTTATAATTCTCATACCACATTTGACTATCCTTTATCTTTGTGGGGTTAATTAATATGTTGTGTTTGTACATCTATTTTAGGTGTATAAAAATAGCCTGTCATAAAGCCCTGAAAGGCTATTTTCATCGATGCTAGCTAGAAAACAGGGTAAAGGGGACAAATTATTTGTGCTACAGTAAAATGTTCCTAAATGCCTATTTGTGTCTAAACGAGTTTTGGCACATTTCATTTGTGCATATTTTTGCACAAAACACTTTTAGGCACAAATATACATTTAGGAAAACTTCACTGTGGCACAAATAATTTGTCCCCTTTGCCCTGTTTTCTAGTTTATCAATTCTATTCTTATGATACTGTCTATTCTTAATTGGGTAAGTTAATTTCGTGAAGAAATCAAGAACAAGAAGTCAAGAGTGACATGCAAGAACTATTATTAAAGACTGATGATCAGTACATTATCCAAATTAATGCATGGCTAGCTTGTAGTTAGCTTAGGTATATGGAATTCTTCAATTAATGTTTATGACTTTATGGCCATCCCAATTAATATATTTCCAAACCCTATCCTATAAGTTCATTGTTGTGGAAAATCTTGAATTAGAAAACAACAATTAATAATATTCAAATTTTCATACCTAAACCCTAATTTCATACCCTAAACCATAAAAGACATACTCGTTTTGATTGCAGAGCAGTTTCACGTCTTATCATTTTGGGTGGGTACTGATCGAACCAAATTGCTAGGTTACTTCCAGCTTGTTAGTATATATGTTGTTTCTTTGTTTTTTCTTGTGTGGTTGAAATGTACTTTCTAGCTAGCTAATTAGAACTTTGTTTGCCGAGTTTAATTTCCTTGCGTTTTGAGCAAATTGTTGGAGGGATTTTTCAAACCTCACTTGAAAATGAAATTATCTAATTCTATGTTCGAACGCCTACTGCGCGTCTCAACATTTGATTTGTTTGGCTTCGATTTTTTAATTTGGTTTGGTTTTGCTTGTTTATTTTCTTTATGTGGGTTTTGGTTTTTTGTCCCCCCACATAGTTTTGTACTCTTTTTATTTCAATAAATTATTTTCCTTGCCAAAAAAAAAAAAAAAATTATCTAATTCTATGTAAACAAGAAACCTTCACATGTTCTTCTAAAAAAAAAAAAATCTTTGCATGTGAAAGATTAACATAAATAGATCGAAGTATCGTAACCACTAAACCTCTTAACCTGCGCAAAAGTGCGTGGATTTAAACGCCGATTATGACAAGTTCAAGTTGTTGTTTGTGATATAATTGATTCTCATGAAAAATAATTTAATTTTGATAATTATTTTTAGTTTGTTATTTACAATTATAGCCATTTTTCATATATAATGTGTATGAGTTGTTTGATTTTATGACTAAAGGGTAGTTTGGGTGATTACACCAAAATTAAGTTTGGCTTTGGGTAATAATCAATGTTACCCTTGTGGTTTGGAAATGCCTAATTATGGTCCATTAGCTTTGTTCATCAAAATGTAAACATGCTACCAAAGGTTTGAACAGTTTAGGGTTTAGGATTTGAACATAATTGAGGGAACTTTTTACTTTTGTACTAAAAGAGGCAATAATATTCCAAGCATAAGACACTGGTCATTATTTATATATCACAGAGATTAAACAAATTAGTACATTCATGGATCAACATATATACTTATCCACATTTTGAGAGAAGATAAGTACTGTCTGTCTCTCTTGGGATTAAATTAATCAACATTAGTTCCACAGTTACCCATTAACAAAATTAGGTTGCGGAGTGGGATGTTAAAGAAAGAATAATATAATTAAAGAACTCCCAAATGGAAAAAGCCCCATGTGAAAAGTGAGGAAAACACAAGGAATAAATATATCTATATTTTACTAAAGCAATAGCATTGTTTGGACTTTGGAAGAAGAATATTATTACAGAGATTTTTTTTTTTCTGGGTCAATATTATTAGAGAGATTAAGTGCATGAACAGGTCCAATGAGGCTGCTGCTTCTTCGTTATGCTTGTAACCAAAAGGTGAAAATAACAGTCTGCTAGCTAATAAGCTAAGCCCTTTTGTTTTTTTGCTTCTGATAAAAAGCCAAAATCCAGAAGCTGGCGGCTGCGGTTCCAATTTGGCCACGGTGACTTTACTTGAGCAAGAAGAGAAGTGATTGATCTTCCAGCGTAGTAAAAGCGCGTTTGCGTCCCAATCTCTGCTTATGATTTTTCTATTGACTAGCTCATATATATGGAAGATTATATTGAATATGCAGATTATTTTATCTTCCACCCCAAAAATGGTCAAGACCAAATTTGCCAAACGATTGGCCAACTCACAACTTTTCATTAATGTGCAATTCATTTTCAAATAATGTTAATGTGGGTATGGGCCATTTGTGTTAGTTATGTATGGCGGCTTCGGCTTTACGAGAAGATATTCAGTCGTTAGGATGAATGTAGAACGTGGTATGTCCGATTTATAAATAATTAAATATCATATGATAACAAGGGGAACCAAAAGGGGGGATTTTGGTATTCCACTACATAATAACAGGAACTTCTTAAACACATATTAGGAAACTCTAAAGTGGGAAGAGTCCCTAAGAGCAACTCCAATGGAGTTGTCAAACCAAATTGTCAAATATAAATTTGACAGCTGATGTGGCATTTTGTCAAAATTGGCCAAACCGGCTCCAACCGAAATGTCAAAATTATGAAATATTTTAATATATTTCATCTCTTCTCATCTTCTTCAGTTCTTCCTCTTCACATCGCTCTCTCTTCCTCTCTGCAAATCTGCAATCCTCTCTTCTCATCTTGTTCACTTCTTCACATCTACAACCAGAGAGAGCTCAAAGTAAATGAGAGAGAGCAGAACTGGGTCCTTTTTTGGTTCATCGATGAGAGGGAGTGATAGGGAGAGAGCAGATCTGGTTTCTCTCTCTTTGATTCGCAGGTCTCCGAGCACCATCGTGGCTCACCGCCACCACCAGTGAGCTCGCCGTGCTCATTCGAAGTCTCCAAGATGGCTCGATCTCTGCTCTCTCTGCTTCTTGTAGTGGCGTGCGTGGGGGAAGAAGAGATAAAGAGAAGAGATAGATGCAGTCGGGGGAGAAGAGAGAGAAGAGAGAGAGTCAGAAAGAGATTGTAGCAGAGGGAAAAGAGAGAGGAAATAATAAACAAATATTTGACATCTACTTTTTGAGATGTCAAATTTGACATCACTGAGGCTTTTTGTCAACCACGTGGCAATAACACCTCGGTTGGAGATGAAAATTTTGGTCAAAAGTAGCCGTTAGCAACTCCAGCTGTCATTTGACAGTTCGGTTGGAGTTGCTCTAAGAAAGAGAACTCCCATTCGATGCGGATGGCCTTATGCAATTATATTTTGGACGCGGGTATTAATGTGAAAATATTTTAATTGATGGGTTGGACGAGCCACGATTGCTGTCCTCCAAAAAATAAAAAATAAAAAATCTTTGACTTTAGGGCTTTCGTGTTATGTCAATAATTGTGTTGCTCACTAGTAATCTTTTTTCTCGTTCCGCTAGTTAATAAAACGTTGATTTTTCGTCCCAAACAAAAAATTAAAAAAGAATTACTACCGGCTATGGGTTGAATGTATATAGTTTATTTGCTGTCTGAATTTTTCCAATGTATATCACTTCCACAGTTCCACAGTTTCACAAGGGGTTCCTCCATGTATTTGAAAATCGTAAAGAAATGAATATGGATTGAAGTGTACATTATATTTAAGGAATGCTAGCTACACATAACGTACTGTGGGTATGGGTCAGTTTTATTTTTCTACACTTTGGAATATTTTTTTTCAATGTATTTTACAAGGCAGGGTTGCTCTTGTATTTGAAAATCTTGACAGTAAAAAAATGAATATGGGTTAACTTTGGAGTTGTCACCATTACAAAGTCGTCCTTAGAATAGGAGATTCGTTGAAGATAAGTTACGGAAGACTTTGTCTTTAACCAGATGAGAGACCATGACTTGGCTTTTGATTATATCTTAAGAAAAAAGAAAAAAAAAATTGAAGCAAAATGGAACTTACCTATACTACGAAGTAGAACCGAAACTTCTCATAATTATGTATATTTGTCCCCCTCCCTATATATACCTCAAAGCCCTCCTTCACTCTTTCCAAACCAAACCACCTTTCAATCTCATATCAACTACTTTTTTCACATAAATATTCTTTGCTTTGTTCTTTGGAAGCAAGCAAGCAAACACAAGATGTTGCAGAACTTGCTTGGTGCAATCACAGGCCATAATGGCAGTAGTGCTAAACAGATCACAGGGACTGTGGTGCTGATGAAGAAGAATGTGTTGGATTTCAATGACTTCAATGCTTCTCTTCTCGATCGAGTGCATGAGCTGTTGGGGAAAAGGGTTTCTCTGCAGCTCATTAGTGCTGTCAATGCTGATTCTGGTTAGTTCGATCTTCTATCTAGCTAGCTATGTCGACTCTCCATTAATCTTTATGACCTTCTATTAAGCATTTTGATTTTGGTTCGACGATTGGTTTATAATATTAATTTCGGGGCTTGATCACATCCTAATTATTAATGAGTTAAGAAATGTTTCTGCTATTTTTCGTTTCATTCTTACTCTTTTTTCCTTTGAAAAATGAAAAGATTCACATCATGATCATAAACCAAATTAATTCGTCTATCTTAATTTTTCCAGCCAGTTTCAAGATTAATTATGAGTTTATGACTCCTTTTTATTACTTTTAGTCAATGTAAAAGTAAAAGTGGGATTCACTTTACCATTCATTACCATCAGAAGTCACAAGTATATATAGGGATAATTATATACATACATACATGCATAGAAAGGAAGATTTCGATAACAGTAATGCACTTCATGCCTTTTTAAGCTCAAGCAATTAATCAGATTTTGGAGGCAATTCTGATGCCAACTTGTAGTTGTTTATATTATTTGCTTCCTTTGTAATTGAAGCAAATACATTATTCTTAAATTGTAATTCCGACGCTCTCATATATTTCGAGAGGAAACCAAGTTGCAGACGCTCTTGCAAATTTTGATCTCACTTTAGCTACTACGGTTTGGTAGGATTCGCCCCCGGTTTTTGTTGTTTCTTTGTGCAATAGAGATTTTATGGGCCTCCCTAATTTTCATTTTCGGTATATTATTTTTGCTTATTGTCTTTCTTTTTTAGCTTTCTTTTGAGGGGTTTGGTTTCATGTTCCCTATCTCCAGTTCTTTGTTTTTTCTTTCCTTTTTTTAATAAATTTGAGAGGATATCATCCTCTTTTATTAAAAAAAACAACAACATAGTCTGCTTCTAGTCAAGCTTACCCTCATGTATATGCATGCATGTAAACCAAATAGTCCCGATCCTAGATTTCAGACCATGAATATTTTGGTGCACATATTCAATAAATAATTATAAGCCGGCCGTTAGCTACTTATTGAAGTAATTGTATTAAATAAAGGCTAAAAATTAGGTGAGGCACCACACTATGATTTGGGGGGTCTCTATCATTTAGAGGAAACATATATTTTACAATTGATCAAGTTGTACGTAGTTAGATATTTCTTTAACGATCAACTGATGGCAAAAGAGATAATCGAAATTGTTTTGGTTAATAGGTGACATAATTAAGCTTGTGAATGATGTGATAATGATTTTTAAATCATAAATATTAGCTATGCCAGTCGTGGTTTTTCATAGTGATCATTTAAATTAATAAATGGATTAAGACAGGTAACTAATTAATCCTATTTGAACCCCAAGTCTCAACTACTGGTCTACATATCTACCAGTTCACCTGAAAATGAAAATATGCAGTTAGGCATAGCTTTTAGCCTCTTATATATGATTTATCACTTTCAATCGGATCCAATTAATCCTTTACTTTTTACTTTCTTCTTGCTAAGTAGAGTTAAAAAACGAACCTGTTGTTTTACCTAGTGGCTTCAAAGAAAGTTAAAAAATGTGTTCATGAGTTATGGCATGTAACTTGTTGCACAAAATGGCTATTTGACATGACTTGAGAGAGTTGGTTCCGATGATCATTGAAATTGTTGAAATGACCTATAACATGTTTGGAAATTAGTGAGTTACAATACATATAGAATCAATTTTTGAACTTGGATCGATGTGTTTTTGTTGGTAGAAAACGGATCGCAAGGGAAACTCGGAAAGGCTGCATATTTGGAAGACTGGATCACCAGAATCACTCCCTTGGCAGCAGGAGATACTGCATTCAAGGTTAACTTTGATTGGGAAGACGAAATCGGAGTTCCAGGAGCAATCCTAATAAAAAACAATCACCACAGTCAGTTCTACCTTAAGACCATCACACTCGATGATGTTCCCGGTGAGGGTACAGTTCACTTTGTTTGCAACTCATGGGTGTACCCTGCAGAAAAATACACCAAAGACCGCATTTTCTTCGTTAACAAGGTAATGATTCATGATGAGATCGATGGCAGTACGTTAATAAAATCTGATAGTATTTTGAGGTTGTGACTGACTTGCACACCAAGCTAAAATTTATGCTTAATATATATTTGTGCAGACTTATCTTCCAAGTGACACACCATTGCCACTACGAAAGTACAGAGAAGACGAATTAGTACAGTTGAGAGGAGATGGGAAAGGAGAGCTCCAAGAATATGACAGGGTCTATGACTATGCTTACTACAATGATCTGGGGAATCCGGATAAGGGTCCAGATTATGCCCGTCCAACTCTCGGAGGGTCTAGCGAGTACCCTTACCCTCGGAGAGGCAGAACTGGCCGTGCACCAACTGAGTCAGGTTAGCCATTTGCATGAATTAATTAAGTTGATATATAGTTGATTTAGTACTTTGGCTTTTAATTTTCTGAAATTGTTATGATCATTAAGATTTTTTTATCTTTTTTTTGCTAACTGCAGATCCTAACAGTGAGAGTAGGATCCCTCTTCTCATGAGCTTAAACATTTATACCCCAAGAGATGAACGATTTGGACACTTGAAGATGTCTGATTTCCTTGCTTATGCACTGAAATCTGTAGCTCAATTCATCAGACCTGAGCTAGAAGCACTTTTTGATGACACTCCCAACGAGTTTGACAGCTTCGAAGATGTACTTAAACTCTATGAAGGAGGAATTCCATTGCCTGAAGGTTTCTTAAAGGACATTGGGGACAACATCCCTCTAGAGATGATCCAGGAAATTTTCCGGACTGACGGTGCAGAGTTGCTCAGGTTCCCAATGCCTCTAGTGATCAAAGGTATCCGAGAACCTCTTCAACTTTTAGGCTTATAAACAAGATCCTATGGCCTTATGATATATCATATACTATTTTCTTTCCATCTAATTGGAATGTTCTAATGGTTTGGAGCAGAGGATAGGTCTGCTTGGAGGACAGATGAAGAATTTGCCAGAGAAATGCTAGCTGGAGTGAACCCTGTCAACATTAGTCGTCTCCAAGTAATTTCGACATAACTTTTGTGTGAATTTGAAAACAAACAAAACTTGAAGAGTGTCAAAATTATTGTCCTTTTCCTTTCTTGAAAGCCAAATGTAGCATCAACGTTTTCATCTTTAATAATATTTGGTTCCAACTTAACTGCAGGAATTTCCGCCAGCAAGCACGCTAGATCCAAAAGTTTATGGTGATCAAACCAGTACAATAACAGAAGAACATATCAAGGACAACTTGGATGGACTGACAGTGGATGAGGTAATATCTTCGATTCATATATTTATTTCCTTTAAAAGATATTTCATCTAGTGTGTAGTCCATTAGCGATTAGGTTATGCTGATTCATAGCATTGAAATGAATTTTGTTCTATATATAGGCACTCAAAAGCAACAAGCTATTCATTTTAGACCACCATGATGCATTGATGCCATACCTGAGGCGGATCAACTCAAACACTTCCTCAAAGATCTATGCTAGCAGGACACTCCTTTTCTTGAAAAGTGATGGAACTTTGAAGCCACTGGTGATTGAACTAAGCTTGCCTCATCCTGATGGAGACCAATTCGGTCGCATTAGCAGTGTGTTCACACCAGCTGACGAAGGTGTAGAAAGCTCCATATGGCAACTGGCCAAAGCTTATGTTGCTGTAAATGATTCTGGAATTCATCAACTTATCAGTCACTGGTACGTATTACTCTCTCAAACAAGCCTTAGAAAAAAATTAGTTCATCCTAGCTATACTTAGAAATGGCTTTCTGATTATATTTCCTTTATGTTTTGGTCACAGGTTGAACACTCATGCAGTGTGTGAACCAGTTGTAATAGCAACAAACAGACAACTAAGTGTGGTTCACCCGATTTACAAGCTTCTGCATCCTCACTTCCGTGACACCATGAACATAAATGCACTAGCCAGGCAAATCCTCATTAATGCAGGTGGCATTCTGGAGACTACGGTTTTTCCAGCTAGGTATTCCATGGAGATGTCATCAATTGTTTACAAGAATTGGGTTTTCCCTGAGCAAGCTCTCCCTGCAGATCTCATCAAAAGGTAAACGCAACTAAATGAGGCACTAGAAGTAACTCGTATGTATATAATTAATGAGCAATGTATGTGATAACAAATTTAAGCTTATTTCACATTCTTATTTCAATGACATTGCTATGTCTCTGATCAATGCAGAGGGGTGGCTGTCAAGGATGAGAATTCTCCACACGGTCTTCGCCTACTGATAGAGGACTACCCCTATGGTGTTGATGGGATCGAAATCTGGTTTTCGATAAAGAATTGGGTTGAAGACTATTGCTCTTTCTACTATAAGACTGATGACATTGTTCAAAAGGATACAGAACTCCAATCCTGGTGGAAGGAACTTGTAGAGGAAGGTCATGGTGACAAAAAAGACGAGCCTTGGTGGCCTAAAATGCAGACTCGTGAAGAGCTAATCGAAACCTGCACAATCATCATATGGACTTCTTCTGCTCTCCATGCAGCTGTCAACTTTGGACAGTACCCTTATGCAGGCTACCTCCCATGCCGTCCCACTGTAAGCCGAAGATTCATGCCCGAAAAAGGAACTCCTGAATATGATGAGCTCAAGTCCAACCCTGATAAGGCTTTCTTGAAAACAATCACTGCTCAGTTCCAGACAGTCCTTGGCATTGCCCTCATCGAAATTCTGTCAAGGCATTCTACTGATGAAGTGTATTTGGGCCAAAGAGACACTCCTAACTGGACATCAGACGCGAAAGCATTGGAAGCGTTTGAGAGATTCGGAAAGAAACTTGCTGAAATCGAAGACAAAATTTCGAACTTGAACAATGATGAGAAGCTGAAGAACCGGGTTGGGAAGGTGAAGGTGCCCTACACTTTGCTGTTTCCTACTGGTGAAAGTGGAATTGCTGGCAAGGGAATCCCCAACAGTGTCTCAATCTAAAGCCTTTCAACTAGAAAATGGGAAGACTTTGAAAAGCTACTAATTTATCTATATATAGCTTTAGTATAAAGCAAGCTACTTTAGATGGCCGCACAAAAGAATGTGAGCATCATCTTCAAATTAGAGTTGCAATAATGCCATGTAAATAACTTGAGCTACAGCAGAAGAAGCTATAAGTATGTACGTACTGCATGAGCTTACTAATGTACACCATACTCTTATATATTCATTAATTAATTAGCTGCATTTTTTCACTTAACCTCTTTCGGTTAGGAATCTATGTATGCATACTTTTTGCTCATGAACACTGATCTTGTTGCTACTTACCATAAGATGCAGGTGAGGTACGTAACAGGAATATATTTTTTACCACAGCAAATTAAGAAAACCTACTTTGATACACTTATATTTGAGAGACGTCTGAGTCAACAAGAATATATTGATCATCTGAATGCCCCTAGCTATCTCATCTGTTCTTTAACAAAAGAAACAATACGTACAAAAACAAAAACAATACAAAAATTTCAAGCTTCAAGTTGTCAGCTACCCTTGTAATTAAGTTGTTGTCCATGTGTCTCTGAACTCAACCCGAAAGCAATGCTGGATGCCACCGACACTACCCGACCCGACTCATTTCATATGGTATTTCTGATCTGGTTTCATTTCTCTTTTGTGTGTATGTTGAGATATATTGTCATGTATAGTCATCAATGCTATACTATCTCATATTAAGTTTCAACAGTTTGGTTATGACATTAACATGATATTGCATCCTTTTTTCATATTACCCTAATTAGGGTTCATGAATTATTAGTCTTTCAGGGTATCATTATCATTTCTTTATGGAGGGTGTCATTATCATTATGTATTAACTTGTCATGTGTACTAATTAATGGCTAGAAAATTCAAAGTAATTGTCAATTTCTCACCATCAATAGAAAAACTATATGCATCAACAATACCAAATCAAATGATTTCTTTCTAAGATAAGGAAAAAGTCATTTCTATGACTGCCTTTCTTGTCAAATTCAAATGTACGTCTTTGTTTTGAGGTTGGATGGGCAGGATTAGGTGGTCATTAGAAAGGTATTTCCCGAAAAATTGAAGATTTCTTTAAGAACTTGAATACATGCATTTAGCATAGTGTGTCAAGATTTCGGCGCATAAGATGCGAGATTTATCATAGTATCAAAAATGTCACACGCTTTCCTAATTATAAGAACTTGTAAATCACACACATTCTTATAAGAGTCCGGAAACCCAATAAAATAACTTTTTGTGACACAATTATTCTTGTAAGTATGGGGGAGCCAACCCATGCCATGAATTTTTTGTTCAGGTTTGAGTGTTTTCCTATGTAAGACCTCCAAGATACAATGGTTGGTAGTCCATACCTAGCTAGGCAACCTTAACATACCCAAAAAGAGTAAAAAAAGATTATAATTTTGTGATCTGTTGGCAAAAACTAGGTCTTCTACCATGTGAGTTTGACTTTAAGCTTTAATGTGAAAGCTGAAGGTGGCTCATCATCTTGAATTTTAATCAGCAATTAAGAAAAGGACGCATATCCAATCCAAGCACCTTCCTCGTAAATATTTTGAAGTCTATGTCTACTATTGTCTACCAAATTTGACCGACAGATCTGTAAACGAGACTTCTGCATTTTGTTCATACTCCATGTAAACTCTCTACCACTTGATTGACCATCCAAAAATCTGCATATATTAATATTTCTGGTACACATTATTCTTTCTATTGGCATTGGACAAAGAGAATACCCAAATGGAATCAATCACACCAATAGGCCTAATAGCGTACTTAAGGAAGTAACTAAAATGGTGGAAATTTCAAGGAATGATATGTTTGTTCAGGTATATTAGCTTAATATATACCGTTGATTATTAGACGATTTAAAATTTTGGGTATCGTAGTTGTCTAATATAGTGTTAGAGTCTAACTTGGAGGTTCAAATTCTTCATCCCTTAATTCTTTATTTAATTTGTTTGGCTCTAGAAATAATCATCTAATAAAATTAACAATCCTAAGAATGATGTTATGATGTTGTAGGTTTCTTTGGTGGTATTGAGTTGACCGGGTCTATCCAATATCCTATTGCAAGTTCTAGGCCTAAGGTAGCATGTCACCAAATAATGAATCTGTAAATTAAGAAATGGGATGATATTAGCAAATCAGATGAAAAAAAGTTATGTATATATATAAGTTGCCAAAAAAAAAAAGTTATCTATACTAGTCAAGTGGCTGCTTGGAAAATCTAGTATTGCCAATTTGCCAGAATTGCTACATCTGTTGAATTGGTAAAGATCTTTGAAGAGGGTTGAAGCTACCATGAAAGTGTTGAAGATAAATTTAGGCTATTAGCAGAGCAGATAAAGAAAGCTATACAAGTCAAGTCGCTGCTTGGGAAATCTAGTATTTGCCAGAATTTGGCTACATTTGTTGATTTGGTAAACATCTTTGAAAAAATTAAGAAAAATGGGGTTGAAGTTGCCTTGAAAGTGGTTGGAAGAGGGTTTTAGGATTCAGCTTGAAAGTGAAGGTCTTTCTAGTCAACCCCTAACAAAACAAACATAGATGAGTTGGTGAAGACCCTCCAGTTGATTAATTCTTGAGAGAAGAGTCATATAAAAAATCATAATGACTAGTAGGACACTAGGACTTGGTTACTCCCCAGTCTTTTTCTAGGAAATAAAAAACATGGAGCACAATATACTATGCATTGAACTGTGTAATCATACTCCCCAAGTCCCAATAAATACCATACACCCTTCTCTCACATTCCTCAGTGGGATTCTAAACCAATCTCTAAACTAACTTTAGTTCTTTGGAGTAAATTCCAAAAGAACAAAACTTTAGTTCAACTAAAGACAAAGATGCTTCATTTCAAGTTTCTTCAGACTCCTCCTCTGAACTTGATCAGGACAACAAAACCTCCACCTCCATTTGGAGCTCGCCTGAGCTCAACTGTTGGCAGACCAGTGCTGCTGTTCCCTGCTGCTGGGTTCTTGTCCATGTCCAATGTGGCACGATCTCGACCGTTGACTGTGTCAGCTGCCAAGTCTTCCCAGAGCATCTCCACCATTGCTCAGAGTGATGAGAAGAAGATGAAAGGCACTGTGGTGTTGATGAAGAAGAATCTTCTGGAGCTCAACGACCTTAAAGCATCTTTTATCGACCGTGTTCATGAGCTTTTGGGGAAAGCTGTTTCTTTCCAGCTCATCAGTTCTGTTAACACGGACCCTGGTGAGAATATTGTACTATCATTACTATTTTTTTTTCTATTTTTTTCTTTCGAAATTCATCCTTTTGATGTTTTATGATTGAATTGGTTTTGAATTTGATGGGTTTTTGTAGAAAATGGGTATCAAGGAAAAGTAGGAAAGGCAGCATATTTGAAGAACTGGGTTACTACAATTACCCCCTTAACAGCAGAAGAGTGTAAATTTGAGGTTCATTTTGATTGGGATGAGAGTATTGGAGTTCCAGGAGCATTCATAATAAGAAATGAACATGCCAGTGAGTTTTACTTGAAGTCTCTCACACTCGAAAATGTTCCCGGAGAAGGTAAAATCCACTTTGCTTGCAACTCATGGGTGTACCCTGCTGATAAGTACAAAAAAGACCGTGTTTTCTTCGCAAACAAGGTAACAATTTCTAGTATCTAGCATGTAAAAATCACTGTAAACTTCTCTTCAAATTTTGTAAACAGGTTGAGCTTTACTTATGTGCAGACATATCTTTCGAGTGATACACCGGTTGGACTGAGGAAATTTAGAGAAGAAGAGCTAGTGAACTTGAGAGGTGATGATGTTAAAAAGGGAGAGCTCAAGACATGGGACAGGGTTTATGACTATGCCTACTACAATGAGTTGGGGATTCCAGATAAGGGTGAAAAATATGCCCGCCCAATTCTCGGAGGGTCTCCCAAGTTCCCTTACCCTCGAAGAGGAAGAACTGGAAGACCAGCAACCAAGAAAGGTTAGTCAATTGAACTTGGTATTTGTTGTCATTGAGAATTACTTCCCTGAAATTCATTTCTCAGTTACTACTCAAAACTTGGTATTCGTAGTCATTGAGATCTTTGTGCTTTTTATCTTCATAGATCCTAAGAGTGAGAGCCCGCTGCCTCTTATTGAGAGCTTATTTATATATGTCCCAAGAGACGAAAGATTTGGTCACTTGAAGATGTCAGACTTGATTGCATATGCCCTGAAATCAATATCTCAGATCCTTAAACCTGATGAGCTAGCAGCTCTACTTCACAGTCAAAAAGGGTTCGACAGCTTGGAAGATGTGCTTAAACTCTATGAAGGGGGAGTCGATTTGCCAGACGATTTGTTGAAGTTTGTTAGGAGTACCACCCCTGCAGAGACAGTCAAGGAACTTTTCCGAACTGATGGTGAACGATTCCTGAAGTTCCCAGTGCCTCAAGTGATCAAAGGTGTGTACTTAACATATAATGCAGCCACTTTCTAGTGGTGGTATCATTTGAAGGACAAGATTGAAAATTTATGGTAAACTATATCGGCCGACATATAAGATCAATCTTTGATTCTTTTACCTGACTGTGGTCTACTAATGATTTGTATTAGAGGATAAGTCGGCATGGAGAACTGATGAAGAGTTTGCAAGAGAAATGTTGGCTGGTTTAAACCCTGTCAGCATACATCGTCTCCAGGTAATCTCAAGCTTTCATTGTGTTGTCTACATTTGTTTCACAACAGTCATGTACTAGAGGATCATTGTTTTTCATCCTTGGTCATTATTGTTTCTGAATATACTGTAGGAATTTCCACCGGCTAGCAAGCTAGACCCAAATGTGTATGGAGATCAAACCAGTAAAATAACCAACGAGCACATATCACATAACTTAGATGGACTCAGCATAGATGAGGTACTTGTTTCTTTCATTATTGAGTTTGAAGCAAGTAGCTAGTGCTCTGGTTGCCTTGCAATCTCTCTGTTTGCATTGACTATATACTGAAAGGTGTATACCTTAACAGGCGATCAACAACAACAAGCTATTCATATTAGACCACCATGATTCATTGATGCCATACCTGAGGATTATAAACAACGAAACTTCCACAAAAGGTTATGCAAGCAGGACACTCCTTTTCTTAACAAATGATGGGACATTGAAGCCATTAGCTATTGAATTGAGCTTGCCGCATCCTGACGGAGATCAATTTGGTTTCACTAGCAAAGTCTACACTCCATCTAGCCAAGGTGTTAAGAGTCACATTTGGCAGCTAGCAAAAGCTTACGTTGCTGTAAACGACTCAGGCTATCATCAGCTCATCAGCCACTGGTATAACTCTGTCAAACAAAGCCTAGCAAATAAGTTTGTTAACTTGTTTTTTCTATTTCTCAGAACTCATCTTGAATAAAATCGAAATTTGTTGCAGGCTGAGAACTCATGCAGCGATTGAACCATTTATTATAGCAACAAACAGGCAGTTGAGCGTGCTTCACCCGATTCACAAACTTCTGCATCCTCACTTTCGTGACACTATGAATGTGAACGCAGTAGCGCGACAGATCCTCATCAATGCTGGTGGAGTGCTAGAGGCAACAGTCTTTCCTGCAAAGTTTTCCATGGAATGGTCGTCTTTTATGTACAAGAACAGCTGGGTTTTTCCTGAACAAGCACTCCCCACAGATCTGATCAAAAGGTAAAAAGTTTATCACAGTAAACATTTCTTCACAGAAGGTAAGATTAGAACAATGTTATAACCAACCTTTTGCTTTGTTCAGAGGAATGGCAGTTGAAGATTCAAGCTCCTCACACGGTGTTCGCTTACTAGTAGAGGACTATCCATATGCTGCTGATGGGCTTGAGATCTGGTCTGCAATTAAAACATGGGTGGAAGAGTATTGCTCCTTCTACTACAAAACTGACGAAATGGTTCAAAAGGACTCGGAACTCCAGTCCTGGTGGAAAGAACTCCGAGAAGAGGGTCACGGTGACAAGAAAGATGAGCCCTGGTGGCCTAAAATGCAGACTCTTGAAGAGCTTATCGAGTCGTGCACCATCATCATATGGACTGCTTCAGCTTACCATGCTGCAATCAATTTCGGGCAGTACCCTTATGGCGGATACCCCCCAAACCGCCCCAGCATAAGCCGGCGGTTCATGCCTGAAGAAGGCACTCCTGAGTATGAGCAACTCAAGAAGAACCCCGAAAAGGCCTTCTTGGAAACAGTTACACCTCAGCTGCAGACCCTACTTGGCATGGCCTCCATTGAGATCTTGTCAAGGCACTCAGCTGATGAGCTTTACTTGGGGCAGAGGGACAGTCAAGAATGGACAACAGACACAAAAATCTTGCAAGCATCCGAGAATTTCAGAAACAAGCTCGAAGCAGTTGGGGAAAGAGTGACACAGATGAACAAGGATGGGAAATTGAAGAATCGTACTGGACCGGCCAAGATGCCTTACACTTTACTCTATCCTACCAGCGAACCCGGACTTACCGGCAAGGGAATTCCCAACAGTGTCTCAATCTAGTGCTCTAGCTAGTGTCATTATTACATAAGCTTCATAGCATAATTCTCTTAGATTTTGTATTGGTTTGAGAATAATATCCCGGAATTGTTCGTGTTGCCCATAAGAAATGAAAAAAGTGACAGCTGATAAAGGGCATGTTTGGGATAGCTTGTCGGCCGACTTTAAATTAATAAATAATTAATTATAAATAAAAAAATTTACAAAAAAATAAAATGTGTCTTCGTGTGTTTTAGAAGTACTTAAAAGTGGTTTTGAAAAACACTTAACAAGTGTTTTCCCGTACAAAAATATTTTTACCAAATTTTGTTATAAAAAGGTGGACAAAGGTGTCCTCTATTATATAGTGCTTGCCCATTTTATCAACCATATTGTAAAATTTAAAACTTAATATTAAAAGTTTAATGTTGTGAAACATCTAATGGTTCGGTGATAATTAGTCAGTGACTTATATGTGATGTGCATATGTGATTTGTAAATATTATCTACTTAACTGACCTACTCCGATAAAAAAAAAATCAATTATGACCGAGATGTATGGTTCACTGTAAAAAAATGCTAATTATAAATAGTTGAAATCTTTTATTTCTATCCTTGGAAAACCATGTCGTATCAAAATAGTATTCTGACTTTCTTCGGGGGCAAATCTGCAAAAGACCACATAACTAAATCTTTCAAAAATAAAACGGGTCGGGTAACCGCCGTGTTCGTTGCGCCAAATAAGTCCTTCTGAAAACCCCCTCCAAATTCTAAAACCTTCCATAACCACCCTTCCACCTCATTTCCGTAATTTCGGAGAAAACCAATGGCGCCTTCGGACGGCTTCAGCGTTCGGATCGTCTCCGTCGACTTCTACATGGCACCGCCCATCCCAGGCCTCGATATCTCCTACAGTAGCTTCCAAGGTACGAATCCCTACCACAAAACGACGCCGTATTCTCAATCCGCTCAAATTCAAACCGTAAAAATGCTTCCTTAACTTAGCTAGCTAGTATGCGTTTCACTAACTTGGATTTCCAGTTCTTAATTAGGCTTTTACTCTTGAAATTATAGAATTTGATAGTTCATTATGACAAGTGAGAAGTTTGAGTGTGAGGGAGTAAATGTTCTAGTTAATTATGGTTCTTAATTTAAGTATTATATTTTTTTTTGTTGAAATATCTATGAAGGCGGGAAGGTGAATGAGGTACCTGTAATAAGAATATACGGCTCTACTCCGGCTGGTCAGAAAACTTGCTTGCACATTCACAGAGTAAAGATTGTTGCTTTTTTCTTCTTCATTTCAAATTCTAAATTTTTAGGTCTAATTCTAGTTTACTGTTGAATAAAATGCTTGAAAGTTACAACATTTTTGTCAAAAGTGTGCAATAAATTTTGGGAGGCCTGGTAGTTATGTATCTTTGTGACTAATTTATCAGGGGTTGGTGAAATACATGTTGCTGTATAAGTTGTGCTGCTAATTCTAGTTTACTGTTGAATAAAGTGCTTGAAAATTACAACATTTTTGTTAAAAGTTGTGCAAATAAATTTTTCTTAATTTTTTTTTTGAGGCCTGGTAGTTATGTCTCTTGATGACTAATTTATCACAGTGGTTGGTGAAATACATGTTGCTGTATAAGTTGTGCGGCTACTTATGCACTTGTGGTGTGTTTCTATTGAGTTTTTTTGGGCTAATTGTTTATTGTTTTTTTTTTTTAAATTTGTAGGCATTACCATACTTATTTGTGCCGTGTGCTGATATACCGATTCAACCCCATCAGAAAGGTATTTAGTATGTTTAGAACTAGGTCAACTCCGAAAAATTGATTAAGTAAACTCCTAGTAAGAAGGGGTTAAGGCCTTACTGGGTTGATAATGCAAGCTTGGTATTGATGATTAGGCTTAATGTGCTTTTGGGAATTCTGTTATGGAGTCGTTGAGTTATTTTGTATATGTAGTATGTGCCCCATCAATATTTCTGATAATTCCTTTCTGTTAAAGTTGAAGGTCTTTTATTTTGATTTTCGCTGTAATTATGCCTTAGGTACCTTTGTTTTGAAAAACAGATATGATGCATGAATGCTTCCTTTTCTTTCTTTTTTTCCTTAATGTGCAGGTGATTCGTACACATATGATATATCTCTTGCTTTAGAGAAAGCTTTGAAGGTATAGCTCATTGCAGTAGGGTGCTCTTTCAATAAATGTTGTATACATGTTTCTGGTGTTCTGCTTGACATGGCTGGTACTGAATATATGAATCAATGTACTTTGTATGAATATTTACAGCTCAAAAGCAATGCTGGTTCAAAGCGACAACATGTACATGGTTGCAGCCTTGTCCAGGCAAGGAAGCTTTATGGTTACCATTCATCAGAGGAGGTGTTTGTGAAGATATACCTGTATCCAAATTCTTTTCTCCTTCAGTTATTCTTAATTTATTTTCTTAGTGGTCCAGAAGTCTTTTATGAGACACCTTGACAAGAAACTAAGCTACTATCCACATGATGTGACTCGTGCAGCCAATCTTCTTCTGGTGCTGTTCTTGAACATCTTACTTATGTTTCATTGCTGTTTGAGATCAATTGTTGTTAGTTGATATTGAGTTTGAACTATATTTTACCTCTGCTTGCAAGTTGTAGTTTTTTTTTCTTCTTTTGGCTGTAAAGTAACATAGCACTTAAGATTTTATTTGGTACTCTATGTTTCAGGAAGCTTCTCGTTGAATGACACGAGATCACATATTATTTGGATTGACTAGATGCTTCTGATTTTATTTATTTATTAATTTTTTGATGTTTAAAAATGGTAAATATATAGTTTTTGTTGAAGCATGGCCTGCTATTTAAAACTCTTTTGTCAATAAGACATGGAGATTCTTTCTAGAAACCCAAAAATGAATTTTTGATGAATTACATGATTATTCTCATATCCCTTGCATAAAGTTCCTAAAAAGTTTTTGTATACGTTTTCACATCTTGGCCTCCTTACTATCAATTGAAAATTAGTTATCATATATGGATATATGCATATGAAATTGTGAATCACAATTTTTTTGGTCTTGGTTTAGCTTTTACATGAAACATGACTGAGTCAATGCATGAATACCATTTCTTGCTTTTCAGGGAGGTGCAGTTCTTGATAAATGCTTACAGCCCCATGAATCACACATTCCCTTCATTCTCCAATTTATGGTATGAGATTTGTGTATTAGTTATTGGAATATCTTTGCATGTTTCTTATCAAGAGAAAAATATCATTAGAATGATCTTTTGTCTGTCCTGACCTAAGCTTCTCTTTTTGGTAGATTGACTACAACTTGTATGGGATGGGTCATCTGCATTTATCGAAACTGAAGTTCCGTCATCCAATGCCAGATGTTTTTTCGCCAAGGAGATCTGCTTACAATGGACCGCCTAGTCAGGACATAGATAATTTAACCGGCATGTCTACATATTTTCAGGTCAAGATTGTTTCTTGCCTTTTCCAAATGATTTTGGATAGGCATTATCAGTGTTGATATTCTTCACTAGGATATTTTAATGAGGGTTGATGTGTCGTTAGTTGAATGATGTTTTGGTAATTTTGCTTTAGGCAGATATAAGTGACCATCTGCCTTTTGGTTCACCGGTTTGGATATCGTCCACAATTCCAGCAGATTGGACATGGCTTTCTCCTGGTGATATTGAGGCTTCATCGAACACAGACACTAACTGCACTAAACGTCTAAGTATTTGTGAACTTGAGGGGGATGCTACTGTAGATGGTTTGTTAAATGCTCAAATGGTGTCATCTTTGTTTAATCACTTTTTTTTTTTCAACATGTTCAAGCTCATTTATGGTTTTGCAGAGATACTTAATCAGCAGTTTAAAATGTATACATCTCTCTCGCAAACTCATTCAGATGTGAAAATGGTTCAATCACTTATACCAATTTGGGAGGTTTGTTTTCATTTCATTCATTTGCTATCATTCCATGTATTCTGATATGTATTATAATTCTTTTGGCTTTCTGTTGGTTCGTAGGAGTTTGAAAGGTCTGGGATACATGAGGCAGCAATATCTTCTAATCCTGCCAAACCACTTCCAGAAGATGTTTTGAAAACTCTATCACTTGGTCCAGAATTTAATGACAAACTTATCAAATTGCATTTTGATACAGAAAACTCTTTGTCTTTAACTCAATTGAAGAAAGATGTAAAGTCTATGCACCAAATGACCTCTCCAAAAGATGGAGGACATTCTGTTGGACTCCGAACTGATGATATTATTTATGGAGAGATAATAGGATCTCTGTCGACACAAGATTCTACTGAAGAGAGGGATGCAAAATTGAATAAAGAACTGCCAGCATCTCAAGTGATTCAGACATTAAGTATGAAGGTATATAACTGGCTCTGGCTAATTAGCGGTATTGCTCCTTATTGAAGTTACTGCTATAAGTTGTCTTAATGGTGTAACTCTTAACCAATAACAGTTTCTACTTTGGTGGAGTCATGGAGATAAGAAGTTGGAGCTTTGATTCCTATTGTTAACAATTAAGAAGTTGGTTATTGAAATTGTCTTTTGGATTGATAAGATCCATATGTTTTCAGGCTGCAGATAATGAAGCACTAGATCTGCTTAAATGGCTTGCCACTTCTCAGGCAGCTGATGATTTAAACTCTGATGATGAACTTGTTCGTGAGACAATACTGAGTCCTTTGTTGCCCGCAACAACCATCGACAAAGTTCTGGAGAAAGCTAATATGGATTATGAGAGTGAATCCCAAAAGGAATGTCAGGACATCCTTGATTCGGTTGGTGACTTTGAGGGATTAAAGGAAAGAGATTCTTATCCCACTGATCGGAACTGTTCTTCCAAAAGTGAACCTGCAGATATGATTCCCAAGGTAGATGGTATTGGGGATGATGTTCTCTCAACTCCTCCAACTCCTTGTGCTGGATCAATCGAAAATTTTTCTGAAGTAGAGATGAAGAATGAATTTAGGACTCCTGAACACCAGGTTTTGAAAGATACTAGCTTAAGCTTCAATCATAAGCACAAAAGGAAAAAATTATTATGGGGCTCTTTACCTTTGTCTGCGGCCCAAAAGCTGAAGACTGAGAGGGAACCTGTCAATTTGTACAAGGAAACTAAGGATCCTGTTGGTACAAGCTCCTCTTCTGAAAGTGAAGTGAGAAAACATGTAGGCACTGATGCTTGTAATAGTACGTTGGGAAGATGCTCTCTGCGGGACTTGATGAGGAGAAAGCGATCATTTCGAATTGAGCCACCTGAAAAAGAAGATACACTTCAACAAATGTTGCATTTTGATGAACTTAATGGGAGGCCTCGTGAGTCTTTAGCTGACAGTCTATCGTTAGCTCACCAACACTCAGTAAGTCATGAGGCTTATGATGTTAAAACAACCAATTCTGGCTGTCCCATGTATGGTAAACTTCCACTTTTATCTGGCAGTGTCAACTCATTAAATGCAAGTACGTTAGATGGAAAATCTGATCCTAATACCAGAATTGCTGAGGAAGTTGGCACTGGAGCAACTGCTCAATGTGGGAACATCTTAATGCCAGGCTCTTCTGAAGCTCCTCCCGTGAATACAGGATTATGGATTTCAAAGCCTGAGAAGCTCGAATCTGATGCTTCCCTTGGCCGTTGTGAAGCTTTCAAAAAATCTAATGCTCAGATTTCCAAGTCAGGTGCTGAGGAAAACTTTTTATTTGATGAGAGATTGCATAGTTCTGCTGCTGACCCTAAAGTTTCTGGTGGAGATGGTCACATTGAAAGGGGCATTGATGGCTTATCTTCCAGGAGAGAAGTATCCAAGATACCTTTTGATATTCCTGTTGGCACGAATGTCACAACTGGTACAACTGTTTTAAACAATAAGACGTGTGGTAGCCAGAAACTGGGGAGGGATTCCTTTTCATCTGGGCTTAGTAACTTTCTGCCCACGGTCATCCATTCTGATGATAAGGACTTAATTGGCATGACCTTCTGTAGGAAACCCCCTGTTGCAGACTGGAAGGATGGGGGATCTCTGAATTCTTCATCTTTACATGAGGGTAATTTACTAGCTTTTGAAATCTGATAAACTGAAATTGTTGAATTGGATTTTTTTTTTTGAGTTTTTTACCCATGAAGTGATGAAACTGCATTAGTGTCTTGTGTTTTGCATCCCTTAAAATTTGGATCATTGGGTCTGTCTTTCACGTAAAGTTATTGTTAAACATGCTCAGGTTTCAGACCTTATTCCATTGGTTTGGTATGGCTCCAGTGTCATGTTGTAGTGCTTGCTTGAAATTATTACTGACGAGTATTTATTTTTTATATTCAAGAAAGAGCTTTAGATGATATTCTCCCATTTTTTGTGAGAGACTGCCAAGATGAGACAGACGTCCAGAACCACTGTGTTAGAGCTAGTGAGTCTCATCCTCATCAAGATTCTGCTATGGGTGTCCCTACTCACTATCAAACTGATGGCTCTCGTTTGTATCTGTTAACACCTGCAATTTCACCTCCTTCCGCCAAAAATGTATACAGCTGGCTGTCAAGTGACGACAAAGGTACCTGCTAGAAGTGTTTGTGTTGGGCCTATTACATTTTGGAATTTTTTAGCTCTGAGACTTGGTTATGGACTTTTGAAGATAGTAAACTATTTATTTGTTTCCTGGAAGATAAAATTTGCACTTTGTAAAGTAGAAAAATTTCTTACTTGTGTATAAATCGTGCCAGGATCTTCTGCAAGTCTGACTGGTTTACAGAATTCTTTGCCTAATGATTTGGACAAGGCTTCATTTAAATATGATTATGTATGTGATGTGAGACCTATTCTACCCCAAGGACCTCAAGAAGATAATGGAAATCTTAAAGCAGAAAGGAATCCTTTTTGTAATGACATGACAGAAGTATTGGAAAGAAAAGCAGATGTTATAAAAGTTAAAACATACTCTGACCGCTCACAAGATAGTTCTCAGATTTCTGGTCCAGATGGGAGATCAAAGTCCACTCCGCTTAGTCAAATTGGATTTCGAGACCCTGCAATTGTTGGCATCGGCCAGCAGCTGACGTTGTTAAGTATAGAGGTATATTCCACTAATTTTTTTTTCTTTCTTTTTCATTTGAATCTAGCAAATTAAAGCAACAGTGTTTTTCCGGAAAGTAATGTGCTTGCAAATTTGAATGTCTATGTCTTTCCTTTGATTATTTACGTTTCAGGTTTGATATATTATTATATTTTACTGTTGGTCAAAGAAGTCGTCCCCAAGTAGCTTTATGTATGTGCTAAATGATTCACATGAATTTCTTTATGTATAAATATTCACAAAAGAATTGCCATTATCTTTACCATGAATGCTAATGTTTTTCTAATGCGTCAGTTTTTAACTTAAAAAAAATAAAAATAAAAACTTAAGATTGGATCGCTAATAATTGTTTGGAACAATTTGTAATGTCTTATCACTGGTTCTGACAATAGTTTCATTGTCAATAATTATTTTAATTCTTGTTGGACGTTAGAATTATCGAAGCACTATATTCCAAGAAGTTATGGGGTCTGATATGCTTTTCTTGTCAATGAGGAAACTTCCTGCTTTTTGAAATAAACTCTTCCAAGATTATGTGCTTTATTTGTTGCAAATTTTCCATGCACGTTATAAGCCCATGAATTCGATATGCACAGCCTCCAAAGTTGATGACTATATAGTCTATATTAGATATTTAGAACTTGAAATCTAATGCATATGAAAGAGATTTGGTCTGATTAATTTGTAGAATAGTTTATCTGTTTATTGATTTGGACATACATGGCCACGTGTATGCCAGATGTGTTTTTTTTTTTTTCAAGTTCCCTTGCGACACTTCACTAGTTAAAGAATTTATATGAATTTACACAGCACAGCTTGAAAGTGGAACATTGGTTGACAGGTTCAAGCAGAATCTAGGGGTGATCTTCGACCCGATCCTCGGTTTGATGCTATCAATATTGTATCGCTTGCTATTCAGAATGATTGTGATTCTATCATTGAAGTTCATGTACTTATGCTCAGCAAAGCCGAAAATTGTCAGAGGTAAAAATCGTTATTACTATATTGAAGATCTAATATACTTTTTAAGATTGAGTAGTTGATACATTTCTAGATTTGATACATTCTCTAGCAAAAAGTTTATTTGTTCCATATATAGGAAATTTATGGCTACTAGTTTTGAGGAAAATATGATGTAATAACTGGAAAGCGATAAGCACCTTCGTAAGATATAAGAACCCTGAAGATAATAACTAGCAATAGATGTTTTCTAGGTATTATTACTAGGCATTTTACAGAAGAGTTTTATGCTTGTTTTTCCAGGGGTCCTGATGGAATTTCTGGTTGCAAGCTGCTGGTTTTTCATGAGGAGAAATACTTATTTCATCATTTTATCAAGTTTGTATGTTTGTTGGACCCTGATATATTGGTGGGTTGGGATATTCAAGGTGGTTCTCTTGGTTTTTTGGCAGAAAGGGCTTCACATCTTGGTATAGGCTTACTCAACAAGATATCTCGAGCACCATCTGAAGCCAAGATGGTAGCTGAGGATTCAGAAGTTCCTGAGAAAGTTTTACAAGATAACCTGGTTCCAGATTCAATCATTGCTGATTCAGTTGTATTAGAAGATCCAATAATTGAGGATGAATGGGGACGGACTCATTCCAGTGGTGTCCATGTTGGTGGTAGAATTGTACTTAATGTCTGGCGGCTGATGCGTGGTGAAGTCAAGCTTAATATGTACACAGTTGAAGCTGTTTCTGAAGCTGTGTTGAGGCGGAAAGTCCCATATATTCTTAATAAAGTACTGACAAAATGGTTTTTAAGTGGCTCTGGAAGAGCAAGACATCGATGTATCAAATATGTGAAAGAGAGAGTAGAACTGAACCTTGAGATGATGAATCAACTAGATATGGTATGGTAGCATTCTTCTTTTTGGAATGTATATGGCTTGTCACCTGCTTTCTCTGTGTGTATGTGTGTATTTGGACTTTAGGATGAAATTTATGCCTTGTAGGTGCGTATATGGTTGTGCAGTGAGATATGAGGTTGCTTATCTTTTAAGTACCTCTTTTCTTTAACTTCTCTTTCCTTCTTTCCATTGAACCATGATTAAAAGTATTCTAATTGTTCCAATCTTTCTTCCATTTGTTTTCACGAGACTCATGATGCTATTTCTATGTACACTGGATTAATCACTACAATAATGTTGACAGTATCATGTATTCTTCTATCAAATTATTCGTATTTCTCCCATTGTAATCGGATTCATTATGACTTTGCTTTTGCAGATAAATCGAACATCAGAACTTGCACGTGTCTTTGGCATTGACTTTTTTTCTGTTCTCTCTAGAGGTTCCCAATACCGTGTTGAATCTATGGTTCTGAGATTGGCACATACACAAAACTATCTTGCCATCTCCCCGGGGAAACAACAGGTTGCAATGAGTTAAATCTCCCTCTTTTTCTTGCATGATGCATGATGCTGAGTTGCATTTTGTTATATAAAATGGTATTTGGTCTTCGTAACTGGATTTTTGTCATTTAGTTGATTTGTTTCATTCTGCGAATTTTTTAAAATTTATCAGCATTTTTCATTAGTTTCTTTGCTTTGCCATTGGGTTCTAGTGCATGATGTGACACTTGCATAATGCACTAATCTCTATTATGTTTTGGGATTGACTGTATGATGACTCATCTGATGTAGGTAGCTTCGCAACCAGCAATGGAGTGCATTCCTCTTGTAATGGAACCAGAATCTGGTTTTTATGCAGATCCCGTAGTAGTTTTGGATTTTCAGTCTCTTTATCCATCAATGATAATTGCATACAACCTTTGCTATTCTACATGCCTTGGAAAAGTTGTGCCTTCAGAGCCAAATACACTTGGTGTCAGTACATTTTCTCCAGATCCACATGATCTGCATGATTCAAAAGATCAAATATTGCTTACTCCCAATGGTGTTATGTATGTGCCAGCAAAGGTATTCCTATTCCATATTTTATGCTTTACAGTTTTTCTTTGCACATACAAAGTATGCATTGTATGTTAGCATGCACTCAGAAGAGAGATGAGAGATGAGAGAGAGTGAGTGACATTCATTCCTTGATGTGATACAGGTCCGTAAAGGTGTACTACCCCGCTTATTGGAGGAAATATTGTCAACCAGAATAATGGTTAAACAAGCAATGAAAAAGTTGTCTCCGTCACAAAAAGTTCTTCACAGGGTATGGAATAAGAATTTGTATAATTCTGTGTATTCTTAATTTCTCAGCACTGGTTCTTGGATAAGGATATCATATGCTAGTTCTTAGATTATTAACTTGTTCATATTCTTAATTGTATTCCTACAAATAAACTCTTTCTTTACTTCCATTAAAATAGATGGAATTAATTTGTTGACCAAACCTTTTGAAGCTTAGATGTATATTTTATGTTGTTCATTGATCATTCTCTCTTAACATACATGACAGATGTACTTGAGATAAAAGTTCATTTCTTTTCGAAAAAAAAAAATGCCCTTAGATTTAAATCTGTTGTTTGAGTTGCAATATTATTGTTTTGTTGCACATATCCATGTGCAATGCAGCCCCTAATTTATGAAGGTGGCTTCAAAGTATGATTTCATCTGTAATAATGCTTCTTGAAAGAACGGACCTTATTTTCTCAATAATTGTTGATTTTGCCCTTTTAAGTATCGCCCATCTTTGAGTCATCCTATTTACCAGGTATTACATTCTTCCCCAGATATTTAATGCAAGACAGCTCGCACTCAAGCTTATAGCAAACGTGACGTATGGTTATACAGCTGCTGGGTTTAGTGGCCGCATGCCTTGTGCAGAGATTGCAGACAGTATTGTTCAATGTGGCCGTAGCACACTGGAAAAGGCTATTTCATATGTAAATGCACATGACAAGTGGAAGGCTAAAGTTATTTATGGCGACACAGACAGGTATGCAGTCATTTTGTTATTAGAAATGGGATGAAAATCAAGAGCCAATCAGAATTCTTTATGATTTTCCATTTTTCTGTATGATTATGCATTAAGGCATATCATAGTTTTGACTTTAGAGTTGTTTTGTGGTGTGGTCTATTTGGGTGATTTTTCTATTGATCAATTTGTATCACTTGTTTCTCTTGCTCTGAAACATTTTTTGAGGATTGGTAAAAAATTTACTGTCATTGTGCCTTGCAGCATGTTTGTCCTCCTAAAAGGCCGCAGTTTGGAAGATTCTTTTCAGATTGGACAGGAAATTGCATCTGAAATCAGTGCTATGAGTCCGACTCCAGTTGCTTTAAAGATGGAAAAAGTTTATCAGCCATGCTTCCTCCTTACCAAGAAGCGATATGTTGGTTACAGTTATGAAAGCCCTGGACAGACTGAACCTATTTTTGATGCTAAAGGTATTGAGACAGTTCGCAGGGATACATGTGGGGCTGTTGCCAAGACAATGGAGCAGTCTCTGAGAATTTTTTTTGAACATCAAGACATTCCTGAGGTACAGGTGCATGTGACTGGTTGATATGGTTTATAATATAAAAGGCTCAGTCTACTTTACACCATTATTCAGGAGGATTATGTTTAGTATTTCAGTATTTGAAACCTTTGGATGCAACTAAAAAAAAAAAAGGAAAAGAATATCCATCAAATGACATTTTCTGTATGATGAGAAGGCCATTGCTTATAAGTTACAAGTCAATCCATTACCATGTCACATCTTTGTTTCTATGGCTATCTACCGCAGTAGTTTGCCCTGAAATATTGTTAAGGCCTTTACTGATTGTTGACTTCATTTCCCTGTTTGGGTGATCACCTATGTTTTTTGTGCACAGGTCAAAGCATACTTACAGCGCCAGTGGAAGCGTATACTTTCTGGAAGGGTGTCTCTTCAGGATTTTGTATTTGCAAAAGAGGTTCGCCTAGGAACTTACCGTACTAGTGCCTCATCACTTCCACCAGCTGCAATTGTTGCTACAAAAGCTATGCGAATTGACCCTAGGGCAGAACCACGTTATGCAGAGAGAGTACCTTATGTTGTAATACATGGGGAGCCTGGGGCTCGTCTGGCTGATGTGGTTGTGGATCCGTTGAACCTCCTGGCCACTGATTCGCCCTATAGGTTAAATGATCTCTATTACATCCACAAACAGATAATCCCAGCTTTGCAGCGAGTGTTTGGGCTTGTTGGAGCTGACCTGCACCAGTGGTTTTCAGATATGCCCCGCCCAGTTAGGGAAGCCTTTGGTAAACGCCCCTCTCATGCTTCAAATCCACACCGAACCAGAATTGACTATTACTATCTTTCAAGGCATTGCATATTGTGTGGTGAATTGGTCCAGGGATCAGCTCATTTATGCAATCAATGTGATGAAAACAAAACTGCTGCTGCGGCAGCTATAATTGGAAGAACTTCTAAGCTGGAGAGAGAGATGCAACACCTTGCCGCTGTGAGCACTCTGAATGATTTGTCCTTCAAGTCCTGAACAATATCAGGATAATATATCTCGTTTTCGTTCACTCTCTCTGCTCTGTTATGACATAGTTTTACAAATATGTATTATCTTGCAGATCTGTCGACATTGTGGAGGCGGGGACTGGCTTGAGGGAAGTGGCATCAAATGCACCTCTCTTGCATGCTCGGTGTTTTATGAGAGACGCAAAGTTCAGAAAGAATTGCAGGGAACTGCTTCTGTTGCTGCAGAAACAGGCTTCTACCCTCGATGTTTGGTTGAGTGGTTTTGAAGACTACAAACAAATCTGACTTATTGTATAGTTGAAATGTGAAGAGTACCCTGATGTATTTTTTCAAAGGTCGTATTGTATAGTTGTATCAGTTAGATTTTACGTCCATTTGTTTTTCTTGAAATATTTAGAACTCTCATCTTGTAAATATAAGTTGCTCATCAATTGACCAAATAGATATGTTCAGAGTTCGTATCAACTTAAGCAGTGTGCATATTTAATTAATGGTGGCAAAATGCAGCTAACAAGTTTGTATACAAGGTTCCCTACATCAGTGATTTTGCTGTAGCTCAACTTATTTTCATGGCGCTTATTACAACTACAACACTAGCCATTTTACAAAGAAAGCCGTTCAATCTTGCTTTAGTTTATCCACTTCTGCAGCCATCTTAAGCAGCTTGCATAGTTCTAGCCTTCTAGGTTGGCACGCTGTTAAGAATGGGAATCCCCTTGCCAATAACTCCACCTTCACTGGTATGAAATGCACCTTGGCTGGTGCAACTTGGTTCTTCAGTTTCTTATCATTGTTCATGCTTAGAGTGATAATTCTATAATCAATTTCAGCCAGTTTCTTTTGGAACCTCTCAAAGGCTTCCAACGTTTTCGTGTCTAATGTCAATATTATCAGAATGGAAGGACTGGTTTTATTTTGTTTCCCACAACAGGAGTTGAAAGTGGTGGTGCACTGGTGCATGTGTGGCAAAGATTATCATAAACCCTTTTCTACTTGATGGTGCACTCAGCGTATCTCGTGTCCCACATCGGTTTTGAGTGATAGAGAAGGTCTAAAGAGGAGTATAAAAAGTGCAAGGAGCCACCGGAAAAAGCACTTACCTGGACGGGGTCTATGGACAATCAAGAAGGTTCATGGCCTGGGTTTGTGACCTCCATTGCACTTTGGAGGGGTGCTCGCCTATGGTCTCCTCGTAGTAGGAGAGCCAACGTCATAATTTCTTACCGTGGGGGCTTGCGTTCGCGCAGTCCCTACCTTAAATACCAAGTTCCAAAATTTACCCTTCACCGTTATTAGAGTCATGTATTACTCGCATAAATTTACTTTTAACCGCCATACGTATTTTCTTGTTAGAGGGTTTTGATTTTTGAACAGTCATTTACTATTGGAACTTGTATAGCTTGTAGTCATTCTGCTCTTTGTTTTGAAATAATGTCAGATGCTAATAGTAAATACAACATCAATTCCTTTTAGTAACTTCTTCATGTTTCTGCAACATTTTAAGGTTTCCAGTGAGGAAGCTCTTGGTACTGCTTGCCCAAAAAGGTCAGATCTTGTGGTTTCTACTGTAGTGATTAGTTGAATCTCACTTTTGTGTTATGGTAGTTGTAGGAATTGGAGTAGAACCAGCCTTCAATGTATTAATTAACACCAAACTTTTCATAATTGGTAGTCTCAGAAGTTTAATAATTTGAATTTATTCTGACATATATTGAGCAAATTGGACTATAATTAAGAACTATACAAATAGATTCCTTCACGTCTTCACTCCAGATAGGAATGAATTAGCAGCTAAATTTATTCAGTAATCTATGGATAGAAAACTTGACCATGCTTTTTCATCCTTATGAACAAGGCAAAAAAAATTAATTTTTCGATAACTTCACTCCGCGAACCAAACAAAGGCATGAAAGTATTTAATTTGAAAAAAAACAAAAAAAATTAATTTGTTTGCCCTTTTCCGGCCTTGTACGTAGGGTACGTAATCAACTAGGAATGGTTAATAAGTGCATAACATCTCTATATTTTCGGCCATTACTAAGTAGCTAAATAGTTTTTTCCAAAAAAAAAATGTGTAGCTAAGTAGCTACTTGGCTAAAAAGAGGTACTAATCAAGGTTTAGGTAATTAAGGAATAATTGATAACTAATCAAGAAGTAGTTATTATGTAGGTAGATGGATACCGTAATAGGAGCGGACTCGATTCTCGGTTCGGTCAACACTAACCAATAACCGAACTGATGACATCGGTTTTCTATTTTTCAACACCAAAATCAGCTAAAAATTTCGGGAATCAATATAATCGGTTAACCAACATTTCGGTTTCAGTTCAGTTACGAATTAACTCTTATATCTAATGAAAATTTTTACTTCTATTATAATTTTATATACTTAGTAAGTTAGTATCAGTGTCTAGAATTTTAGTTTGAACTGAAGAATATGCAAAAGAAAAACCAAAGAAATTGAGACTCGGGTGTGGGGTTCGGTTAAGAGATTTTTTCAGTTCAATACGGGGTCCAAACTTTGAATCCGGAACCAAAGCCCATTTCCGCTCGGTTTCTTCTTCCAGCACAAAGCCCAGTAGAGGGTTTAAGGCTCCTTCATCCTTTGTCACCCTCACAACTCACAACCATGGAGGGTTTAACAGCTTAGTTAGACTAAAAAAAAAAAACAGCTTAGTTAGACTACTCTGTCTGTGTCTCTGTTTCTCTCTAAATGGCACAAACTCCATACTCGCTACTCCTCCTCAAACGCCTCTCTCGCTGTTCCCCAAGACACTCTCCACCTCTCCTCTCTCTCGTAAAACCCTTTTCAACCTCCTCCACAGAGCCAAAGCCTTCCTCTCTTTCAGCTCGCCTGAGCTTCGTCTTCGACCAAATCGACGCCATTGAGAAAGAGCGCTCCGAGAAGGACCAAACCCTCCATAAAATCCGAGCTTGGCGCGAATCCAAAAAGTCCCAAACCAATAGCCCAGAATTAGGGTTAGGAAATGCCAATATCGATGACAATAGTGTTGATTTGATTGATCCCGAAACGGCGTCGTCCCGAGCCGAGAAGTTGGAGAAGTCCGTGGCGGCCAAGAAGGAGGTGGAGGTGGTGCACCCATGGCCGGAGTGGATTGAACTGATGGAGAGGCTGGTGCAGCAGAACTACTTTGATCATAGGAGGAAGGACGAGGACAGAATGGTCCAAGAAATGGGCTTTGATGCCTCTGAAGTTGCTTCGCCAGCTGATGATTCCCAAGGTTTGGATTTCAAGGATTTGAAGACTGTTCATACTGCGTGTGTTAATTTCGGGAAGGACCGGTTTGATATTTTCAGGTTTGTGGTTGTGGTGATTCTAAATGAAATGGAATTGTTATAGTTTCGTAGCAATGTGTTTAGTTTGTTTATTACCATATGCCAAATGAATCTAGTGACTGAATTTACAATGCACAATTGGTTGTCTAAGTAGCTGTTGCTTATGCTTGTGCTGGGTAGCATCTCTTTTGTTTAATGTAGTATAGTTGGTAAATTCTGAGTCAAAAAGTAATTTCAGGTCCTTGTCGAGACAGGATATTCAAATTTTGGTGGGTTTTGGATGCCCGAGTACAGACAAGAAGGTGGTTTTTTCTTCAAAACTGTTAAGGAAGCACACCCACCTTGATGAAGGAGATGTGAGTGTTACTTAAACTAATTCCTAGTATTGCTTGCTCATTTTACTTCATCAGTAAACACTGACATCTTATTCCTTGTTGCTTCACATTTTGTCATTTTGCTAATCTCTTACTCTGGAATCCACCCTCTCATTGGTGTAAAATCTGGTTTATTTTCATGTTTAGAATTTGTGATCCTTTAAATGATTTGGTGTTTCCCTTCATATATGTTGATATTCTGTCAAGCGGTCAAGCCCTCAAATTAACGTATCTTAAAATATATGTGTATATATATGTAAAATACCTGCAGTGTCCAGTTTCTTTGCCCCACATGTACTGTCATATGTAGGTATGATTGCTTGAGTTACCATTTTAAGTAATAAGTATTCTTTTTTATGCCAGGTTTGTAGTTCCTGCAGTTTAAGGAATTCCTGTGAAAGAGCATATCTGATTACTAACAAAGAGGATGAGGCACGGACAATTGATGTAATGCGTGTTTTATTGACTTATGGCTTTGATCCCATAAATGGATCAGTAGTAAATAAGTCACTTATGAAACAAAAAACTGTTAAAACTGTAGTCCGTAAGTTGCTTCATCAGGTTGTCAAGCTGAGTTCAGTTCCAATAGATCCTAGTCTACCTCCTCCGGTAATCAAAAAGCCACCCCCAAAAGTGAAGCAGCCTCCTCCCCCTCCAAGAAAACGAGTTGGACGTGATGACATTGAGATGAAAAAAGGGGACTGGCTGTGCTCTAAGTATGCTCCTTCTAATTGTCTTTTGTTTTCTTCTTTCGGTTCATGGCCAATGTCTTTGTCGTCTATCATTAATACCTTGGTGGTAATGTACGATGATGCATATAAGTTTTATATTCCTTTTGCTACCTGCCAGGTCAAATTTAAATTATTCTACCCATGATGCATCAAGGCATCCTTAGAAGTATCTACTACCTAGAATAAAGTGTCAAATAACAATGATTCTTTGATTGTAGCCTTGGCTATGATATCATGGAAAATTTTCTCTGCTACATGCTCTGCGACCCTCCTCCGCCACAATTTCTTTCCTTTTTCTTTGAGGAATAATTATGTTGTTGTTTCATTGGCATAACTTATTGATGCTGTTAAGTTTTCTCTGTGTTGTAAGGAAGCATAGCTGAATTTAATTACCTAGCTATGTTGTCAGTCAATTTTTTTTTGGGAAGTTTTGATTTCTACAAATTGCTGAGGATGCTGAATATTGTTATCAGGTGTGACTTCATGAATTTTGCCAAGAACAGCATGTGCCTGCAGTGTGATGCCAAACGTCCAAAGAGACAGCTGCTTCCAGGAGAATGGGAATGCCCTGAGTAAGATATCAGTCCAGTACTTTACATTTTCTCACTCTTGAGTCTTGCTCATTTTATGTTAGAGACAAGAATAGATGATGAATACTTGTATTTTTCATGCCTTCTTTAGTACATAGTACCTATGGTGGGATGATATTGCAGTTGACCTACAATTATGGTGTTAATGTTTGTTATTTGATTTTATGTTCATCAGGGTGTTTAATAAGGTGCTTTTACTTCTAGTTTCTATTGGTTTAGCAGAATAGGTGCAGTGTACTTAATGGCTTTAAAGTTATATTACACTGTCACTCGGGCTGTCATCCTCTAGAAACCTAGCATTTGTTGGCTCTTGCCCCTTCCATTATCTTTTATATGTACCCTTTAGATACACGTTCACCTGGCTTATGTAATTCTGTTATATGGCAGGTGCAACTTTTTAAATTACAGGAGAAATATGGCATGTTTTCATTGTGATTGCAAGCGCCCACCTGACGAATACATTGAGAACAGCATGCAAGAAAAGCAACGTGGCCCTAGGACAAGGATGGATAAAACTGTGATTCGGCCTGAGGCCTCTAATGCCTGGAATTTTGATTTTGACGACAATGAGTCAGATGGGGCGGATGTTGCTGCTTTTGAGTATGCGGATCCAGTAATGAGTGAAGGGTCTCTTGACAGCCAGGCACAAGGAGAGAATTTTCGACGCCCTGAATATGATTTCAGTAAAAATAGGAGAGTGTCAAGGGTCAACAATGAAGAATATTCTGATGCTGATACAATCAGGCCAGGCAGAGGGTTTGATGATTTTGATGATGAAGATGATGATATTGACAATTACGAGTTAGACGCTCGTAATAAAGATTCAGCACAGAACACTTCAATTGATTTTTCTGAGTTGGAAGGGTCCGAATCAGAAGACAGTGAAGGTCCCGACAATAATTTGCATGCTCGCAAAACAAACTCTCCATCTTACAATAAGCCATCTAAGTCTACGCGTCAACGGGCAGCATTCTCTGTCTCCGATGATGATGAGCTTGATATAAACTCTGACGAAGGCCTTTCAGTTCATCCCAACCGGAATTCAAGTCATGTTGCTGATTCTAGATCAAGAGGTAGGGGTAGAAATTCAACTGGTCCATCAAAGAGAGTAAGCTTTGTTTCCGATGATGAAGTTGGGCTCTACTCTGATGTGGATGATGATCTAGATAAAAGTTTTAGATCCAAACAAGGTAAAGTGAATAAATTGGGTTCTGGGAGAAAAGACATTCGGAGGAGAAGAAATTTTGATGGCGAAGACGATTCAATGTCTGGTTCAGAATCAGAGATTGATGATTTTCATTCTCATAAAAATAGGCCCAGGAGGAATGAACCAAACAATTTCAAAGGTACACAATTTGAATCCAGCAGAATGAAGGGTGGCAGGAAGAGCTCTTTCAGCAATGACTTTGATCGATCAACCCGAGGGTCTCTTGATAACAGAGGATTTCGAGGGAATGATTTTGATGGGCATAGAATGAGTAACAGAGGCGTTGATAGGCAGAATTTTAAGGGGCCTAAAAGAGAAGGATTTGGAAAGGGTGGTAGGAGAAACTCTTTTGACGATGAGTTTGATAGATCAAAACAAGTATCTCGTGGTAATAACAAAGGATTTCGGGGAAACAATTCTGATGGGCAGAGAATGAGTAACCGGGGGTTTGATACACACGATTTTAAGGGACCTAAAAGAGAAGGATTTGGAAAGCAGCATCGTGAAAGATTTAACAATGATAGGGACAAGGACAGGGACTTTGGTAACTTTAGCAATAGTCGACGCGTTATTGAAAGATAGATCCATGATAAGAATTGCTGTGTGGTGAACCGCCATAATTTGTTCCTGTGGTGATGGTAACAAGTTGCCTCTCATATCGATGGAACAGGGTTACCGAGTACAATGAAGATATTTGGTCACTTCACCCTTGGACTGGCAGCACATATTGGAGCAGAGTTGCCTTAACGGATTTGAATTCTTCATGTACTGATGATGTAGCAGAAGGGATATTCATCGAATCAGAATTTCAGTTTCATTGCCAGGCAAGATCTCTCCAGAATCTCTAGACTGAGCCTGCTCAGACAATAGCATTATGTCTCGTATATAGAACAAGTGTTATTTCAATCCAAGTTCATCAGAAATCTTTGTAAATTAACTTTGTATCTTATTCCAAACTTCGAAGCTCGATCTTCTGGATGATTTTCTTCAGCCATTGGACGCATGTTTCTTGCAGTACAATTTCAAGCTCCAGATTCTTTGACCTACTTCTCCTGTTCTACAGATGAAATAAAGAAGCTTAAGCTTACTCATACAATGGTAAAAATCCATTTAGCCTCGGTTATCTATGTTTGAGTATCAATTCCCATGTTTCAGTACTAGTAATTGAACCTCACTATCATTCTTTTTCCTTTTGATTTTACAGGCTCCCACTCGGTGATCTGAACAGGATGAATGAGGAAGCCATTGAGAATTTCATCGAGGATATTAATTAATGAGATTTTCGAAATCAGGAGTTTCGTCCCAAGTGATGTACATATAACTGTTGCACTACCAAAAAGATGCAACCCTACATCAAATCCTAAAAAATCAAACATGCATAAACTGATTAATTTTTATGGTAATTCATATCTTGAGTGGAGTGTTCGGTTTTGATTAACGTTTTAGGACTTAATTCAACATGATTGTTCAATTTTTTAATTTAAAAAAAAATTAAAGATTCTTTTTTCTTAGAAAAGAATATAAATAACGATTTTTTTATTGAAAATAAATTTGCTTAATTTATTAGTTTTTTTTTTTTTTTGGAAATTGCTTAATTTATTAGTTGACAACTACATCAACACCAACTAATAATTTGCGGGGATTACAATTTATAAAATTTTGTAGTTGGCAGTGCAAGCTATCCAGGACGTTCATTTGGATCAATCAATAGTCAGTCATACATTAATTGATATCAAGGAACTCTTGGCTCATATTCCTCAAGTCTCTATTTTGTATGAACCTAGACGAACAAATCGAGTAGCTCACTCCCTAGCTAGTCATGCTTATGAGTCGAATGTAAACCAGACTTGGTTCTCACATGCTCCTGAATTTATTCAGGATGCCCTTGCTTATGATTGTAACTCTCGTTAGTTTGCAATAAAATTTTATTTCTCTCAAAAAAAAAACACTACTCTAAAGAAAAAAAGAGAAAATTCGTGACACCTCACAAGTTGGGCCTGGCCCAAATACGTGCCAACCTACTCCTGAAAATGAAGAAAGGAGATCGCTGTAAATTCACCATGTTTTCAAAAACCACACGGGGCACTAATTAGTAATTTGATAATCCCCGAGTTTTTTCAAATCCAATCCCGTATACTCATCCGTACAGAACCAAACAGCAACATCAAGCCTACACCGTTCCCATCCCTAGCTTTGTCCACGTGGACGGTGATGGGCACCCGTGAAATACAAACCCTGTACTCTCCCTCCTAGACCCTCATCTTCTACAATGTAGACGCTCTGTGAAAACCACAATGAAAAAGAAAAAACCAAAAAAATCTTATTGGCCCAGCCTCTCACCTTTATATTCAAGTTTCGCGGCAACGCCTCCTCTCTATCTAAAACTCGCCTCCCCTCTCTCTCTCTCTCTAAAAGTCCCTTTCCTTCTTTGAATCTTTTTTCTCTCTCTAAAACTATCTCCTTGTGCATCCCTCTGATGGTTCAATTTGGGTTTGCATAAACCCTACGGCGAGTAAGTACCTCCGATCTGTCATTTTTAGGGTTTTGAAAGGGGTTTGGTGCGCAGAATAATTCGAATTTAGTTGATTTTGTTTTTGATTGCAGTACAAATTTTGTATTTGTTCGAATTCTTTGTTTTTGTTGAAGTGGCGCTGTGAACATCAGTTTTCGTCAACCAGTTTTGAGGCTTTTAACTGTTTCACGGAGAGTGGATTTTTGAATTTTGGGGTTCGATCTCAAAATGTGATGTGGTTTTGGGGAATCAAGCATTTTACAAGAAATTTAATTTTGGTGTGCGCGTTGTGCTGAGGTTGATTTTGAGTTTCACATTTTGTTTGCAATTTATTTCTGTGAAAAAAAATTATGATAATTCAAAGTAAAATAAACTATTTCGTGGCTGTTTTGGAAATTGGTATGGTCTGTGATAATAGCGATAAGCAGAGGGAAAGGGCTTGCTTTGAAGTGTTTGCGCCTTGTGCTTTCATGGGTGTACTCATTCTGCTTGGGAGCTGTGTTTTAATGATTAGTCTTTGAGGTTATAGATCTTGTTGGAATATTGAGTGGCGTAGATAAAGTGGGTCTTTAATTTGGGTGAATGAACGCTTATTTTTATGTTCTGGGTTGTTGTTATCAGGATTAGTTGATCTTTTAGCTTTAGTTGGTGCTATTGCGTAGTGTTATAGTTAATTTAATGTCAGTCCTAGAAATTCAGGTTGTAAATTTTTGCTATTTCTTGTGTTTCAGATAGGTGAAGTTTTTCCATGGCCCCAACCAGAAAAGCTAAATCCGTAAAGCGGTATTCAAATTTGAACGAGGCCTCTCCTGGTGGCAAAAATAAGCAACGGGTAACTCGTAGTTTCTTTATCTATTGGCTTTCCATTTTAGCATTTGTACTATTATGTGAATTGCTTGATGTTTTGTTCAACTTTCATGCATAGAAGAGAAACTGGTCCGATCAATCAGGACCGCAGTGGACCAAGGGAGAGCTTCAGCGATTCTATGAAGCCTACCGGAAATATGGTAAAGATTGGAAGAAGGTAGGCCATTATATGTTCTCCTGATGCAGTTGGCTTTAGCAGTATCATGGTTTATAATCTGCTTGTTTTGATTATCTTATTAGCCTCTAGATAAAGTAGTGCAAGTTTTAGATTATTGATTTCTGTGGATTTCTAGGTGGCTGCTGTAGTGCGCAACAGAAATATTGAGATGGTGGAGGCTCTTTACAATATGAACCGAGTATGTGTCCATTATGCTACCTTAAACCCATTGAACATTGACTATAAGGTGGTCATATAGCATCTCTGACTTATAGCCATCATTAATTCATTTGATTTCAGGCGTACTTGTCATTGCCAGAGGGGACAGCTTCTGTCGTTGGCCTTATAGCGATGATGACAGACCACTATAATGTTATGGTGAGATTGGAGTACAATTTCATGTTTTCCCCTGAACTTTATTCGTTTGGCTTTTATCCAGAATTAGTTTCAAGCTATATACTTGAAGATGGTATTCTAGTATCTCAACCTGTGCCCCTTTTTAGTATATGTTTGTATGTGGTTTTTCCTCACTTATTTTGGAAAGGAGTCATGTATCAAGTCATTTATTTCAATTCACTTATTAAAACTATGTCGAGTGTATGTCTGTGCACAGGCATGTGTGTGACGTACTTAGTTTCTGTCTACATTTGCTTGTAAGTGTGATATAAATGTTTTTGAGGTAACATGAGCTAACATGTGATACTACAGTAGAGAGAAATTTGACAAAAGAAAAATTGCCTTCACTCGTCAGGGATTTCTTTGTAACTTGATATCATGTCTGTCAATTGACAGGAAGGCAGTGAAAGTGAACGGGAGAGCAATGATGCTATAGGATTTTCCCGTAAACCCCAGAAACGTAAGCTTGGGAAAGATAGCGTCTCGAAAGATATGTTCCAGTCTCATTCAATTGCTTCAGTAGGTGGATGCCTATCATATTTAAAAAGGAGAAGGCTTGATGGTATGATACCCTACATGAGGACATCATAGTGATTGTTTTCTATAACCTAATGATGTTTCTGTTTAGTTGGATTTCTGATATAATGCAATGTTCATAAATCAAAAGGGGCATTCATGTATAGAGTGAGTGCAAAAGATTTATCCCCTTATCACATGCAACGTTTTATTGCTGTTCAACTGATACCTAAATGATTTCTGTGGTTTTTTGGGAAAGGATTGTTTCATTTTGACTGTGACTTCTACAATCATAGTCGTATAGAATTTAGAGTAGCATAGAAAAGTTCAGTTATGCTTTGACAAGAGATGTAATTCAGTGCTCATGAGTATTAACAGCAATTGACAATAACTGTGACCTGAATATCTTATTCAATAATTGTGCATACCTAGCTGGATACTATTTTTTGTCTGTACTATACTTAAATACCATCTGAAGTTTGAGTTCTGCTTGTGTTATTTTAAATTTTAATTAGGTAACCAGCCTCGTGCAGTTGGGAAGAGGACGCCTCGCTTCCCAGTTCAGTATTCATCTAAGAAAGATGATAGAGAAAATTATGCTTCTCCAATTAGAAAGGGTCGGAAGTCAGAGGTAGAGAATGATGATGAAGTTGCCCATGTTGCAGCATTATTAACTGAGGCTTCTCAGAGAGGAGGCTCTCCCCAAGTTTCTCAAACACCATACAGAAGATCTTATGTTCATAGCTCGCAAAGAATGGTACATGACTATGCCTTCACTTATTCTGTCACTACCCTTTGTCCATATATCTTGCAAAAATGAACCAAAATTTTTCTTTTGTTATTGTAATGTAGCAACCACCATCAGGGAAAGCTCGAGCCAACCTTCGTGATGCTTCAATGGACGATGACTGGTTGGAAGGTAGTATAGGAAGTAGAGGGGCTGAAACTGGAGATTATGCCAGAGATAGTAGCTCCTTGATGGACATGGAAGGTGTAGGTACAGTAGAAATTAATCGGAAGGGGAAGAAGTTTTATGGAAAGAAAGAGAAAGTTAAAAACATTGGAAACCATCAATTTGATGATGGTGGTGAAGCATGTAGTGGCACTGAAGAAGGAATTAATGTCAGTACCAAGGGAAAAGTTGATATTGAAGTTTCAAATGCCAAAGGAGATCGGTTTTCCTCACAAGTTCAAAGGAAGAGAAGCAAGAAACTATATTTTGGAGGTAATGTTGCTTCTGCACATAAGTATATTGTTTCTGTCCTACATTTTTCTCATTTCTGAACAGAGGGAGATTACCATGTGATTATTCCATTATTCTCGTTTCTCTTGGTAAATTGAAAGTTGAAATAATTGGAGTGATGTTTTTTGTTTTATCTTTTATTTTTGGAATATCCGTTTTCCTTGTTAAGGAATTGTACTATAATATTCTTTTCTTCTTTGTTGAAGACTATTGAACTTAACTGCTTAGGTCTTAGTGTCAGAGACAGGAGCTGGAAGAAAGATAAGGAACTGAAATAATAACTAGTACTGGATTGTGGTTTTTTGTTTTTTTTTTAACTACAACAGTAGTGTTTCTGTTTTGGTCTGGATCATCTTGAAACCTAGAGAGGAATATTATGAATTAAACTGTATTGGGTAATTTGCGCCTATATATTCATATATCACGGGAGAACTGGGAAACAAGTTTTCTGAAGAGCTTTCAGTCAGTTCAGAGAAGCTTGAACATATGTGATGGTGGGAGATGCTCGTTGAGATTTACCTTCAAAATTTACCTTGAAATAATTTCAGAATTATTTTTTGGATTATGTTAATCTGTTATCGAGAAGCTTTGTGTTGAGTGGACTAGACCATATGGTTGAATCTATGCAACTGTAAATATAAGATTATTTAATTTGTTTGGCCAATTTTGAGTGGGGGAGTTCCGTATCTAATGTGTTATTTTGTTTATTTCTGAATTTTCAATATAGTTTATTTTCTGGATATATGTGGTTTTATCTTATTGGATAATACATCAATTGAACAATGATGAGAGGCAGCAATATGTTTTATTTTTAATCTTTCTTTTATTTTTTGAGTCATGAACTATCTCCCAGCTTCTGTATCTATGGGTAAATAACGTAATATGTGAATTCTGGTTTGCTCTGTATGCCTTCTTTTTACAATATATTGATATTCCAATTTCCCTTCATGTAGATGATAGCGCAGAACTAGATGCTCTGCAAACTTTGGCTGATTTGTCACTGATGATGCCAGCATCCACAATGGAATCTGGTAAGTATTTTGTGGTTCTGTTATATTCACTATGGGTTTATTTGCAATGCAGTCGTGATCTCTCTCTCTCTTTGTATATAGAATCAAATGGATCAAGGGGCAGCTTTTTGAATTTTACTGTACTGAACATTCATTCACATTTATTTACACTATAACCTTTGAGAGGAGAAATGTTTTTAGAAAATTAATTAGATGAATTGATTACATAAAAATTTAGTTCAGCCTGTAAGTTACAATTGTTTTTCAGGATTCATTGCTTTTATCTGGGTGGTGCAATTCCTGCTAATTTACACTTTTATCATGTGTGGTCAAATGATCACATCTCATTTCTTTTTGTTGGATGTAGGATCCTCAATGCAGTTGAAGGATGAAAGAACAACTTCTGAAATGGAAGAAAAATCTAATATACCTGAATCCACATCTACCAGCCAATTTAGAAACAAAAATAAACTCCAAGGGGGAAAACAGAGAGAACCTATTGCAGTTTCTCGAACTGAGGGTACTAATGCCAAAAAATCCAAACTTGCAAAGGACTCAACACCCATTGATATTAATGTTGTCTCTGAATCAGAACAGCTTCACTCTACCAGCAAATTATGGAAAAGGAAGCGGAAGTCCTCAGTATCAAAGGTAAAACATAGGAATGAAGGTTGATTACCCATTGAATTGTCTCTCGCTCTCTCTCTCTCTCTCATTTAATTTGAGTTTCATGTTTGGATTGATTTGATGATAAACGACATTTTTTGTTTAAGTTGCAGATATCAAATGCTGAAGCAAATATTGATACTACTGTAAATGAACCTTCAAATTCTGAGGTATATAAATCATTCTACACATGTCTATATCTCATTCAAAATGGGCAATGATTTAGACATCTTATACGTTGATGACGATGGTGTGATCTTTTTTTAAGATTAGTCTATTACTATATATTAAGAGAAGAGACTTTGTCTCCCAAATTCTGCCATTTCTTCCCATACTCTTTTCACATTAGACAAATTTAATAAAGTAAGGTAATTAGAGTTATTTTCTGATAATTTAAATTTCTAATTATCTATTTTCTTTCTCCCACTTCCTCCTCTTTTCCCTCACTTTCTCTCTACTCACATTCCCATGTTCAGAAGAAAAAAGTTTCAACTTCCACCCTATTCTCTCCCCTTTAACTTCTCACACACCTTATCTGAAAAAACAATAATAATAATAAAATAAAACTTCTCACACACTGTGTGAGGTTTATCTAGTTTAGATGATTTGAACTGATATCACACCTCCATTGTATTGCTTTGAAGTATTGTGGCTATGTTGCTGTGTAGGAACATGGACCAAAATATGGCTCTGATAAAACGTTATGGAAATTCTTGAAAGAGTAGCATATAAGACTGCTAGGATATGGACATTAACTAAATATATCACAAAACATGGATTCTATACATTCTGAATGTGTAGCTACTCACTAAAGTGCCAGGGGTAGTCAATTCTATTTGGTTTGTTAACAGATCATCTATTTGAATGCTTATGGTTTTATAATTAGAATTGAACGTTTAAGTCCCCTCCAAAGAGAAAGTTATACACAAACTTTACCACCTATGATGCATCTACTGTTCGTTATATATTTACTTTTCGTTAAGTTAATACATGTCTATGATGCATCTACTGTTCTGAATTGGCCTCTCTTGAATGAAGGTAATTGATTGATTGCCCATTTCATTTGGAAATTATTGATATTTTACTTCATTTCCCTTGCCATATATTGTAGGCCTTTGGTCAAGAAGAGAATAAACCAGTGGTTAAAGGGAAACGTACTGGTCAAATGACCACTCCCTCAAAACAATGGAAATCGGTCAGACCGGTGGACGGCTCTTTGAATAGCGATTTTGGGCAAACAGGGATTGATTTAATGGCAGCGACTGCAGAGGGTCCCACTGCAAACCAAGTTCATTCCCCAACTAAACAAAGAAGTAGACGTAAACGGTATCTACCTAGAGCAGCGGTGCCCAAGTCATCTGAGAACATATTAAAAACTCAACTTCATAAACACTCCAACTCAGTGCAGGACAGAGTTCTCTATTTAAAGGTGAATTTATGACTTTCTCATTATATTCATATGAATAGTTTTCAGCTATCTTAAGTTTAGAACCAATATATTGTTCTCTCATTTAATTCACAGGAAAAGATGTCTTGTTGCTTGTCATCACATTTGGTACGTAGATGGTGCACTTTTGAGTGGTTTTATAGTGCGATTGATTACCCTTGGTTTGCCAAAAGAGAGTTTGAGGAGTACTTAAATCATGTTGGACTTGGACACATTCCAAGGCTAACTCGTGTTGAATGGGGCGTGATTAGAAGGTGCACTTTTAAGTCCCTGTTCTATCTACTATTCACAGTTGGAAAATGGTACTGAGAAACAGAAGATATAATTTTTCTTTTGTTTCTTGTTAATACAGTTCTCTGGGAAAACCTCGGAGGTTTTCTGAGCATTTCCTATGTGAAGAAAGGGAGAAACTTAAACAATATCGGGAATCTGTGAGAAAACATTATGCTGAACTCCGTAGTGGTGTTAGGGAAGGACTCCCAACAGATTTAGCAAGACCTTTATCAGTTGGACAACGTGTCATTGCTCTTCATCCCAAAACAAGAGAAGTTCATGATGGAAGTGTGCTCACCGTTGATCATGATAAGTGCAGGGTTCAGTTTGATCGTCCAGAGATAGGAGTTGAATTCGTCATGGTAAGCTTTTTCTAACCTGTCTTCATTTCATTTTCTTTTCCATTTTATATTCATATCATCTGAGTGGACTGTTTCTGATTTTTGTTCTTCTCATCCAGTATTTGTGGCACTCTCACCCACATAAATATTAGGTTTTTAGTGTCTTTAGGGACTCTAATAGTTACTTGTAATGGCACTCTGTTTCCAACCAAAAAAAAGTATAAACTGTTTCCCCTTAACTCTTCTATGAGTTCTATCTAATGATTCATTTGTGTGGATCTCTTTTTTAATTTTTCTTATTTTTTTATTTTTAGATTTGTGCGGTGATACTTGACGATCTCGTTGTAATGTAAATAAAAAGTGAAATATAATACACACATGATAGAATGGGATATGTAACCCTATTGGTCATGTATGCAAAGGTTAGAGACTGATTCTGGAATTTGGACTAACAATTAGAAAGGTGAACTCCGGCTGGAGGCCCCAGTTTCAAGCTGGGATCCACGAAGAGGGTTTTGGGGGGGGGGGGGGGTTATGGGTAATTAGTACTGTTTATTTCAGGTTGCTCTTTGTTCTGCTGATTGATATTTTTATTTGTTCTTTATTGTTTTGGTTTTGTACTTTCACTCTAGCAAAAGTCAGCTCAACCTACATCACAATAATCTCTCTTTCTTGAGATATGACATGACAAAATTTCACTGCAGGATGTTGATTGTATGCCTTCAAACCCATTGGATAACATGCCAGAAGCACTTAAGAGACAGAATATTGCTTTTGACAAATTCCCTCTTGCATTACCACATCTGAATGGGAATTTAAATTTTGAAATACCTGTGATGAATGCTTCAAGTGGGCATTTGGAGAAAGAACCCAGCCCCATGAATACTTCCTTACAGCAGGGAAAGGTCAGATCTCATACTAAGCAAAAAGTTTGAATTTTGTTTCTGTATAATCTCTGCTCAGTTCATAATATCCACTGTGTCACATTTTGATCTTAGTTTTTTTGTTTTCACTTACATGAACCTGTTCTTTACTTTTACAATTTATGACTATTGTTTTCAGCTTTGTTGATGTATGGTTCATTATCTGTTGGATAATGTGCGATGATGTTGAACATTCTGTGGTTGAGGTTAAAAACTTGAGAAATGGCTTATACCTTTCATTAAATTTATATATTGAACACGCTACCAACCTTTTGACTATAACATACATGGTAGCTTGAATTCCCAAAGACTAAGCCTCTTTGATTTCAGTTGGGAAGCTTGAAACTCCCAAGATACACTAGGTTCACTAGTAAACCAGGTTTTACTACAGGGAACAGGCTTTCCAACTCGGTTCATATTTTTATTGTAAAAAGAGTATGATTGTAATTATTAATTTCTATTTCTTTTAATATTTTCTATTTATTGTCTTTTTTTTTTCTTTTTTCTTTATTATTGGCAATGGACAGGCAATTCAGTAGTTGTAACAACCTATGTACATTTTGATTTTAGTTGGCATGTTCCCTGCATGGATTAGGAAAACAAAAAAAAAATATATATATATATATATATAAAGAAAATTAATTAGTTGAACCAAGTGTTTTTTCTTGCATAGTTAGTGAGACACAAATAGATCAAAAATCATGTACAGATCGTGAAGGTTCTGTCTTGGGGGATCCCACTGACATAGATTATTCACAAAACTATAGATGCTAATTTTATACATATAATAAACCCAAGTTTCTTTAAAATTTGCCCAGGGTGATACAAACCATATAAGTTCACAACAAAAAGCAGCATCTGTTGATATTGGTGGTGCACAGACAGCGGGTAGTCAACCTGGTGTGGTGGCACACAATCAAGCAAGGGAAGCTGATATACGAGCTCTTTCAGACCTGAATCGTGCTCTTGATAAAAAGGTTATAATCCTTGTTTCCCTGCAGTTGATTATAGATGTATAAATTTTTTTTATTTTATTTTTTTTATTTTATGTTTTTTATTAGATTTGGGTGTGACATCTGGTGCCAAACTATGCATTTTGCTTGTAACTTTAGTTGGTTTAAAACCTGGCTTTTTGTTATATTCTTTCATTGGTTTAACAACACATCAGCCTTCCAACCTCAAACCATCTGTGGGTAATGCAAGCCTAACCTGACTGTTGGTTTAAAACCTCTCTTACATATGTAAGTTTGTGGCATCAGTGTTTTCGACTTTTATGCCACTCACCTCCTGGACTCCCAAGTTCTAGGTCTGTTGGTGATTTTGCATATACTGATGAACCCATTGGGAAAAAATCAAAAATCAAAAATCCAGCATTTGCTTGGAATCAGCCACTGCCTTATCCTTTGTCACCTAGATCTACTCTTTTTGTTATGTCTTAATCAATCACTTTCCACATCAAGCCTCTTTGATAATCTTGTTTAATATACTCCTTAAATTGCATTAGTAATGATGCTCGAAAAGGGTTTGTTTTTGGATTTTAGAAAGCATTGTTGATGGAGCTTAGCACAATTAATAACATCCTGGAAAACCAGAACAGTGGAGAATGCTCTTTAAAAGATTGCGATAAGAAGCATTACGCCACAGTACTTGTACAGCTAAAGGAAGCCAGTGGCCAGGCATGTGGCTTCCGTGAATTTATATCAAGCTTTTTGTGTACCATTTTTTTTGGTATACCATATTCTGGTATGACTTTGTATTGGTCTTAAATGATTGATTTCATTTGTGCAGGTTTCTTCTGCTTTGCTTAGTTTGAGGCAACGTAATACTTACCCTGGAAATACCTTGCCTCCTTCGATGAAACACCCAACCAATTCCACTGTCTATGGCGGCCTCCCTAGTTCTTTCGATATATCTATTTCTCAAGAGTCAGGATCTAGCGTTGCTGAAATTGTCGAAGTTTCAAGATTGAAAGCACATACATTGGTAAATGCTGCTATTCAGGTATGAGGGGTCGCTCAGTATGAAATTGGATGTCATAATTTTTGGTTTGTAGATCTACTTTTGTGGACCACACGTCCTTTAGCTGGTCCTCTAGTATTTTACATATCAATGGCTGTGATTAGTTAGTTCTTTTTTCTTCCATTTTCTTTGGCGTCAAGATAAATATAGTTTCAACATAATGACGCATCAAGTGATTACAGGCAATGTCATCAAGGAAGGAAGGGGAAGAAGCTTATGCAAGGATAAGAAGAGCTCTTGATTCCATCGATATTCAGAATTTGACATCAGACTCTAGGTCATCAGTGAACAGGTCTCAAGAGCAGGTCAATGGCAATTTGGGCCATCGCAATCAGTTGATTTCTGGTGCATCAGAGCCCAATCTTACTAGTGATTCATCTGGTCCCAAGTTACATACTGAGACTGATAAAAATGAATCACAGATGCTTTCGGAGGTTATCACTGCTTGTGTCATGGCTGTTCACATGATACAGGTAACTTGAGAAATCACTCTCTTGGGCCTAAGTACTCAATATATAACTGTTCATAATGAAACTCAAGTAATTGAAAACTCTAGAGACTGCCAACCTGGTTTTAAAGTCTCCAGTGTGTTTCTATCTTTCGTTATGCTGAATATTTCACTTGTGATGTGCAGACATGTACTGAACGACAATATCCTCCGGCTGTGGTGGCTCAAGTATTAGATTATGCAGTCACAAGCTTACATCCACGTTGTCCCCAAAACGTTGGAATGTACAGAGAAATTCAAATGTGCATGGGCAGAATCAAGACCCAGATATTAGCACTCGTACCAACTTGAGTTTCGGACTCTCATTGAGTCCTTGAAGTCATTCTGATTTCCTAAAGTTATTCTAGACTGAAATTTACCAACTGCCAAAAGCAACTAGAGAATTGCTTGGTTCTTTCCAAGAAACCTGTGAATTAGAAGCACCTTCCTGTATGTACATATGACTATAGAAGATCGGTTTTATTTCTTGGTTTTTCAGCCTTTTTTCTTTTATTTTTGTAACTCATTATGCGATGCCTTGGGCAAAAATAAAAAGGTGATGATTTTCAGCTAACAGATGAGAGCAATCATCCCGCCATTGATAAATGTAACTCGGTTATGTCGTAATCTATTCTTTCCTTTTGCTTTTTGAATATATAAATTATGGTTTACTCATCTTGGTAGTTCTTTTCTTCTTTTTTTTGGGACAATGAAGGAAATCACTCTTCATTGCAATTTCTTTTCGTATTTTTGGGCAATCTTCATCACAATTTCTTAAATGGATTTTTCATCAAAGAAATGTAACGTTTTGATTTCACAATTAGGCTATTCAAATCTTATGACCCTTGGATGGCCAAACTTTTCACACAATCTTTCAGAAGAGAAACATGTTAGCACCAGTCGTTTTTTTTTTCTTTTCTTTTTTGAGAAAGGACTTCTAGCTTGATATTGACAGCCAAGTTGATAATCATAAGTTTATACCAATGAAAGGATGAAAAATTGAATCCTCACAATTTACAGTTTTTCTTTCTTTTTTTTCTCCTTGAAATTTCTATCCTAAAGAAGTGGGGCTCAGAAACATGAGGGATAAAATAAGACTCGAGTGATTAAAGGAACCCATTCAGCGTGTGTAAGACATAAAAGTGTCCAAAGGAAAAAAAAATGGCCTCCAAATCCACCGCACAAAGCAGATTTAAGCTAAACCTAGCAAGAACCTGAACACATCACTCAATGAAATGATGCCCTCTACACGCTTGCTCCCAGCCTCCACAATCACAAGTCTCCTAACCCCTGAAAAGATTGAAGCATAAAGGAGGGAACTTTGAACAAACTGCATCTAATAGGCTAATGCAACAAAAGATGGGACTATTATGCTGTTTTAAAATAGCAAAGCAGATGAGAGAAAGCAATATACCTGGATTCGCCAACCGCTCCATCACTTTATGCAGAGGATCAGATCGCAAACACATCTGACATCTCTGACCACTGAAGAAGCCATAAGGAGAATTCACATCTTGCCCGAGTTGCAAGGTCTACAAAATGCAGACAAGCACATTCAGTTCTCAGAGAAGTGGAATGCAGACACCTTCAGTCTGAGAGGCAGTTGTGCCTAGACTATTCTTACTAAACACTTCTAATCTCAAAATTTGTGCTAGAGTTGAACAGTTCCAGTGATGCAAAAGAGGGCATTTATCCAAGGGTAGCAACAGACGTTTTTACTAAATTTTTGGAGCATTTATTTTTGTCTTTGGATTGGTGATTTTGTCTCATGTAAACTCTCACTTATATAGCATCTCCCTAGTCCCTTCCAGTGTCTCATGTAAACTCTCACTTATATAGCATCTCCCTAGTCCCTTCCGGTAGGTTGTGTGATATGTTTATGTTTAAACTAAAATTCTATCCTGAAATTCCATCATTTACAGAATCACATAAACCTATTTTGGTCATGCACTTCCAAAGTTTCAAGTATACTACTTTTCGATCCCACTGAAAAGGCTAATTATCACACCCCCACATGTTAAAACCACAGCAGTCCTTGATGTTTAGCAATTACCTGATGGATAGTCATTTCATCAAAGCGAATCTGTGCATAAGCTTTATCTCTTGCCAAAGCAGTAATATCACTGTGGAGGATAATATATAACAGCCACATCCCACAATTAGTTAAGGAACAAAATAATTACTTCTACATAAAACTCGGTCAAAAAAGTAAATAAAAACATCAAATCACCTTCGTGAATAAACATCCAGCAATGAATCATTGTCATCCACTATGGGTATTGAACTAACTTCAGCTGCAAAAGGAATATGCAATAGCATAAGCCAAGTAGAACCAAGACTGGTTGTAGATAAAACCATCTGGCTAATTCTAGAATCGAAGCGTAATAAAACAGTAATGAAGATGTAATATTCATAAAATGCTATCCACCTAATAGCGTAAAGTATCACAACCTCAACAGGATGTGATTTCTCTAATATTTCACTACCACATTCCATAACAGAACCTAATAGGGGGAGAGAACAGGAACTGCATTATAAACGAGATAGAGAGAAAAAATTAACCTTGAACCAACAAAGACAGGGCATCAGCAAGAGATGAATTTGGTCTCAACATTGCCAACAGCCTTCCATTTGACTCCCCAATATTTGGAACCCATGTACCTAAACGAAATTCAGATATAGGATGTTGGAGTATCGGCAAGGAGCTAGAAGAATGTCTAAAATGCCTGCATATGCCTGAAAATTATATCACAGATTAGTAATTATTATTCATATATCCTGGACTAAAATAATGGAGAAAAGCTTACATTTTAGTATTCCTGAAAGGGAGGCAAGGTGCAATAGTTGTGGAAATGAATCATCCTGCGAGGAAGTATGAACAATTGGAACTGTAGCCACCTTGTTTTGCAGAATTTTGACAGCAACTTCTTTGAGAGAATCATACGGCCCGGCCTGGATGCAAAGCAGTACATGTATGAGTTTTGAAAGCAAGATCCACATTTTCCAGATTTTTCAAAAGATAGCAGTGCATAAATTAATAATTGATTTTATGTTCGATAGCATAAATTAACAAATGATTTAATTACAGGGGATAGCACTTTATTTCAAAAGATGACCTCAGGAAGCACTTACAGAAATCAAATGTGGCGGATAGCATCTCCCATTTCCATCAAGTTGTCTGTTCAAATTTAATTTTCCCTCTTTCCATGCTGCTATAGTATGAGTCTCCAGCTCTTCCTCCGTCAAATTTGACCCATGATTCCCAAGCTATAAGGTGCAGAAATTATAAACAATTTCATGGGAAGGAGACTTTAAAAGAATGGGTTATTTAACTGAAAAAAGGTAAGGGACATGGAAAGGTGGTAACAGTTTTCTGACTCTTCTTTAATTTTTAATTTTCATAACTGCTGATTCCTGGGATGCAGACTCCCTCCTCTATCATAAATTGATTCTAACAAGACTTGGTTAAGGAGGGAATAGATCCCTTGTTAGGTTGGTCATTGGTGGTGCCAGGCAGATGATACATGTCCAATTTATGAATGTTCAATAAAGAAAATCCACAAGGACAATCACTTGTCATTTGGGATTGCAACATGTCCTCAACTTCAAACATAGTTGAGGCTCAGACGCATCTTAGTTACCCTGGAGACCAACCCACAATGTCCATGTCATATATAATTATTTATAAATGTATTTACAATGTTTCATGATTTTATCCAATACTGGTATAAGCATATGTTTGCATTTAAAAGGAATGGCAGAAATTTAATTAGGACACACCTCTCTCAGAATTAGGATGAAATCCAATGCGCTAAGAACTCCCACAAATTGGCCCTTTGTAAAATCCCAGAGAGGAGCCACAGGTACTCCCTGATAAAAAATGAAATTAGCAACCAAAAACTTAGGTACAAATAGCAAATTATCACCAAGCTGAAATCCTTTAAACAGCACAGAAGTCCAAGGAAATTATGTGAATATAGAGGAAGACAATCAAATTTGGACAGCTGGGGGACTTGAAGTTCCGTCCCGCCTTTTGTCTGTTTGTGTGAGAGCGTCCAAGTAAGTTGTGAAAAAGACATTCACCTGTTCATGTAGAATATGGAATGCTTGCTTCACAGGTAAATTGACATCCAAGGCGATGACCTGCAGTTAACACAAGTGAAATAAAAATGATAAATTAGTTTATTAAAGTGGTCAAATCCTAATACGGGATCACAAACAGAACCTAAAGAAGGGTAAAGCTTTCAAACCTTGCCTGACTCAGGAAGCAACTCATAAGCAGTATGCGTGGACAGAAACACTGATATACGATGCTGAGATACCTCCAAATCAGCCGCTGAGATCCTAGGAGCTACTTCCTGCAACATACCAACTAACAACATGACCCACTCTGTATTGTGAAACAATATAAAGAAAGTACAAAGATAAGTCTCAACAATAGCATCAGAAGTTCTCTGTAATTCCCTATCACACTTCTATCTTATTAAAGCATTTTATCTGCCTTGTAAGAGGTTAAAATTTTGGCCCCAAGAAACTTTGAGATCTAAGTATTGTGATGATGCTTCTAAAATCTTATATTCACCATTTTGGCATTCTATCCTTGTCCAAAGGTCCAATCAGCTAAACTGAACAGCCTGTTAACAAATTGTCAAAACTAATACTACTGTTGCATAGTACCCTTCCCAAGAAAGTTTTTCTATGATAACTGTTCTGTATAAAATCAGAGTTTAAAAAAAATTAAAAATAAATCTCATAAAAGAAGTCATTTAATTAGAATTAAGGCAGCCTCTTCGTGGGTGTTCCTCAATTAGTTAGTGAAATTGGAGATCCTATCACTCATCCGAGTTTTATCAAAGTAATCAACAATACCAATCTCTCTACAATAATTCATTTCTATGAACTAAAGGATATTATTGTGAGAGAATTCTATCAGAGAATAGGCCACATAACCTATTAATCTATTTGGAAGGATTCATGTCCTATTGACACAACTTCAACGGAATTCTATCAAGTAATGTTTGTATGTGTGGGTGAGTGATGATGATGGAAACATCCACCACAGTGGGAGACAACATTGGTTACCCAAAAAAAAGGAAGAAAGAAAAGGCCAGTTCATAGGCCCTTAACATGAACACAAGCAGAAACTTACCACACGCATAAAGACATCATTATCTACATCCATGTTGGATCTGCCAGAAGACTCGGGACTGAAACTAGTAGGAACTATATCTGGCTCCCCAGCTAGAAAGACGGTATTCACTATTCCACAATTCCCAGTTACAAAAGGCTGGTGCTCATTATGTCGCCATTCTCCATCAACGAAAAATTTGTACTGAAACAAACAACACATCTGAATATCAGCGCAAGACTAATTCATAATATATCAGGTGCTAGTGAACCAAGCATATCTAGCACTCAGGTGACAGGTTATTTGTTCTTCACTTCCTATTTCAAAGTAACAAAGGAAGAGACAGAGTCTAGTGCCCTTTAGCGATTATAAAGACCAGATCATCAGCACACAAATAAACAATAATGTCATTCATAGCAATACCAATCACTACAGTACTAGTAGTCCTAAGACAGTGAGTACGAAGAGTGTTCATCGACCTGAACTAGCAATAACAGCGTCAATTAATTAGCATATTTAAACCTGGTGATATCCTGGCGTTAAGTTCCAAACAACTTGAAATACAGTTGGGCACCCCTCCATTGGAGACATAGGTATATGTTCTAACCACCTGCGCGTACAAGCAAATCCAATATAAACTCATATCACATAATCATACATTGAACTTTGACAGGATAATGGGAAACAAATAACATGCACTAATAGTAAAATTTGAATCGAAAATTGACCATTGCAATCCCACACCTTGTAAAAGAACCACTGAGAAACACCCTTCTTCCGCCATAAGGCCAGACGAACCGGGTAGGATATAAAACCGGTCCTGAAAGACCACTGCTTTCGTGTGCCGTACCGGGACCAGAACCAAACATTGCCCACCAAATTAGATAAACTTGTATTAAACTTGTGCAGAAATACTCCACAAACTGCAAAATTCAAAACCCAATTTCACCAACCGATTACTGTTTATCACAATTCAAGAACTCTTTACGAATCCCACAACAAATCCCCTACCCCTGTTTTTGTATTGCTTAGTAATACGGATCCTCCACAGCTGAGCAGAGGACCCTTAACGTTTACACATGCAAGTCCCCCGAAAATCAAAACCAAACCTCCCAAAAACCTCAAATTTCAAATCCCAAACCACAAGCTTTCACTGAAATTCACACACTGCCTCAACAACCATATTCATGCACCATTCATGAAATCTGAAAACTTTTCTGTCCAAAAGTCAACAACGGGCGGGAAGAAATCCCACAAAACCCTTCAGAATTTTTCCCCCATTCGATCTGTGATCTAGCCCAAGACAGAAACTTGCCCACCAAATCCAATCCAAAAGCTCCGAGCTTCAGAAACTTGGTGGAGAATCCAACTATGGAAGTGGTTGTGGTGTAGTTTTGGGGGTGACAAACAGAGAGAGATGGAGGAAGAAGAAAACCTAATTGTGAAGAAAAGGGTGTGAGAGAGCAAAGAGGGTATGTATGTGGCCTTATTGGATTGAATTGGATCTTCAAAAGTGTCCTCTAAGTGAAGAATCTTATGGGAAACCTCCAAACAGACCCCATAAGAAATTCAAGTGTAAGAGAAAACAGAGAGGACAATTATTATGGTGGCAGTAGGTTATATTTTAATGATGGTGACATAAAAGTAGAAATTTCTTTTCTTTGGTGGTGAAAAGGGCAAAAAATTTCCTATCAAAAAAAGGGAAATTTTCCAGAACAGCCATTATTATTAAAGCAGCAATGGGTCCTTTTTTCATCTTTTTTCCACCCAAGAGGACAAAACAGTTACAGTTAGGTCCTCCAAGTATGAAGTAATTTTCAAAATGGACCCCTGTTGTTTGAAAAAAAAATAAAAAATTTGTCAAAATAATAGAAACATTTTACCCTAGTAAAATGGTAGTTATCTTTTTCCACCCAAAAGGACAAAACAATAATAGTTAGATCCTCCAAGTATGAAGTAATTTTCAAATTGGACCATATTGTTTGAAATAAAATAATTCGTCAAAATAATAAAAGTAACATTTTACCCTAATCGCACCTTCATATTTAGTTTACATACCTCATAGATAGTTTTTGAAAACTTTTAAAAATGACAATATACGGTGAAATGGTAGTCTCTACAGTGAAGTTGTACTCTATAATATACAATGGCATTGCGTCATTCAACAAAGGCTTGCTATAGAGTTGAAGTCTAGGCCTTTTAGCTTCCAAATTTGAGATAGAGAAAAGCGAAAATTATTCTATGCACGGTCCGTGCAACATTACGTTCAATCTCAGCCGTCCAAATAGAGATCCAACGGTTCAGTTTTGTTTGACTAATTTGATCATAACAGTTGACCGTTAAAAATCATGATCGTGTGCACCTCAGCGCTACGTGCATGTGCACGTTCCGTGCATGGAATACCTTCCCAGAGAAAAGAGAGAGAGTAAGGGGAGAGAAAGAATACGGTATTGATGAACTTGTAAGCCTAAATTTTGATTGCTATCACCAACAAAGCGCATAATCAAAAATACCACCGTATCTACAAAGAAAATATCGCAAAATATATAAGAGTTTAAATTATATATGAAAGTTTATAGTTTATGCATATAGGAGTGAAGGGAAGAAAAAAAAGGGTGGGGGGATTGTGGGTACCAAACTACCAATCATCTCTAGTATATTTGGTGATTGAAATGAAGAGGAGTATGGTATGGACTGGTTTTTAATGAGATTTGATGGATCGGAACCGTCGGGTATTGGGTTAACTGGATTTGACGACGTGGGCCCCACAGAATCACTTTATCAGTGTTGGGCCCAGAACTGCCAATCATTGGTCAGTCTGCCTCCGCGCCAGTGGGAAGAGATTTGGGTTTTTTTTTTTCACTTTCTACGTGCACTAGTCTTGTCTGTGTATTTACATTTGAGTCCCTTTTCTACAAGCCCAAAGAAGATAAGAATCTCTGTCTCCTACAAGAATTATCTGAGGACTTACCTGTACAAGAATTATCCCAGGAATTACCTCACAACCAACCAACTATATTCGAATTTAATTATGTCAGCATTTATATATAATTTACACCTCTCTCTCTCTCTGTCTCTCCCAATTAAATGTCTAGAATTACATCATAGAATGCTAGAATATAGTCATATACATCAGAATTTGATCCTTAAAACATCAAAAACAAAACTGAACCTATGTACCCAAAAAAAAAAAGGAAAACAAAACTGAAGCTAGGGTTTTAATGCCATGAATAAGGTATTGATGCATATTGAATTGCATAGAAACGTACGGTCCAGTTAGAAGGGGCAACTACTATCTATTGAAATCAAGGCTTTGATATATATATATATATATATATATATATATATATATATATATGTGTGTGTGTGTGTGTTTAATAATATAGAGTGTGTTTATTAAATCGGGCATTAAAGTGATTGGTGTGAAACTTGACTTGATGAGGTGTGGTTGTCTTAGTTTGTTCACTTTAGTAGCACGCCCCTAAACTCTCGAGTTAGAAGGACCCCCCACTTGATAAGGGTGGATATCAAACCACAATAATATAGGGTGTGTTAACAACATTAATTCCATAAATATATTCAAAAGATGTCTTATACAAACAAATTTCAAATACTTTTATAGGAAGGAAGTATAAAATTCCAACATAATTAAAGAGTCTCTAACTTTCATTTGCAAAACTTCAAGTTGAATACAATGACTTCATCCAAAGGAAAAGGTCAAAGAATGGTTGTCATGATTTGCTTTGAAGTGCTGCTACGTACTCATCTGCTTAATTGCTTTGAATTATTGAAGCAACTGGCATCGGTTACCGTCCTATTCGAGGAGGAGATCCACCTAATTGCAACGGCACCAATTGCCTGCCTCCGCCTTGAAACAGGAGCGGCTCAGTGCAAGCAAGCATGTTCGTGTGTAGATTAGCTAATTTGGCTGCCCACACTATTGCAAAGGATGCTTGTCCCATTATTCATCATGTAATCTCACATCAACTTGTTCATGTTTAGCTTGAATAAATTTCAGTTTCCTCTCAAAAAAAAAAAAAAATGAATAACTTGTGCCGACGAAATATTCGTCGGCAAAAGTGTTTTTTTTTTTTTAAATGATTAGCCACGTGATGTGATTCATTTTATTTTATTTTGATCATGGGAGGCTTTTACCGAAAGTTCCCTCACCAAAAGTGTTTTTTTTTAATAGCTTCGAGTGGTATAAAGAAATTAGGGCTTGGGGGTGTTTGTGATTCAATGGCGATATTTCATGAAGCTGTAATAATAGAGGTTGATGAAAATGGCACAACAGCTGCAGCTGCTACTTGTCCTGTGGTCACTCTTTGCCGGACATGTTTCTCATAAGGGAAGACGTACATGACCGGAACGGTGCTGTTCATGGGGCAGGTGCTATATTATTATTGTCCACCGGGAGATATATGCTTTACTTGAGTTCCGATTTAGGTTTAGATTGGAGTTGGTAAAACTCACGTATACACGGTTCAAAAAGAACAAGGATATATATATGGATTTGCCTTGAAAATAATGGGTGAAGCCTGACTGTTGTGATAAAATTAACGGACATTTTTTTTAATGTGAACAACAGATGACGGAATTCCTATCAAACACTATTATATCATTGAAAAAATTAATAAGAGTTTTGATATCCAACCCAAAAAAGAATGATCAAAGAGTTGAAACGTGCAAAATTGCAAATTATAGTCCCAGAAGAACGAGATGGCACAAGTATGAGAATATTGGACTCATTTTGGGTAGAGATCCGGCCCATTCCTTTCATAACAATAAGTGACGCCTACCGTTTTGTATTGAATCACAGGTATGAATTTTGGTTTGTTGGGACCAATAAAAGAAGAAAGAATCCCTAAACCCTAAGCAGTAGAAACACCCACTCGCTGTTATCGTTGTTTTTTGAAGAAGGCAGGAGAGCTATAATATCTTCCAAGATTAAAAGTTTCATAAACCATTCTACATCCTCTGACAAATGATCGAATAGGGGTCATTTGCTTCTACCAGTGTCAAGTAATTCTGAACAAACTCAATGAATATGAGCTGATTTTGCCATTAAAGCAGACAGATGTTCCGCCAGTGTTGATGTAGAGCTTTCCTCTCCAAGACTTAAGCCGGCACATTTTGACAATATCTCCTATAAATGATCCCCAATAGCAGATATGAAACAGATAGTTAGTTCTGGAAATTTATGCGCCGATTGAAAAGAAAAAATATTATAGGTACTTTGAACCAATGATGACGATGACCATAAAAAATGCTCAATTTGGAACAAAATTCATCATCGAAACTGAAATAAAAATTTTTAATTTGAAAAAATCAAGCTGAGTAGCATCAATTGCAGATCATTGAGTGGTCAGTTCTAGGGTTTAGGTTCAGCATATCATCTGATCAAACAAGTGAAAGATACCAACACATTGTGCAACAACCCTTCCATTTGGTTAAATAAGTAAGAAGCTCTTTAGTTATCATGTTTCAGGTGATCGCTGCTAGAGCGAAAAAGGTCAGTGACACCTTTCTTTTTACTGGTTGTTATGATTTTTTGGGCCATTTTATTGGTTGTTAAGCTTGGATGGCAACAAATGAGACATCAATGCAAATAGCAAAACGTTAATTTTATAAGCAATAGGCCAGCTACGAGAATATCGTAAGTTCCGTAATTGAAAATCATAGTAACTAGTGGCAATGAAATTCTAGGAGGTTTGTTCACACCTGATAATCCAGTTGACTGCAGTTCTGAGACTGTAGCTTTTCAACCAATTTAAGTGCGTTCAGATCCAGCAACTGGCATCGCAAAACCTGCATTAGGAATTAGAATAAGCACAAGATGGCGAAAATTCTAAAACCTCAACTGAATATCATTCATAACCATGAATGCTGTCCTGTTAATTCCCTGTGATGCTTTCACCCTATACCACTATACTTGCAATGAAAAACTAACACACTATTAAAAGTATGCCAAAATCCAAATAGTGAAATGAAGTAGCCGCTCTAGGGGATTCAATTATGAAGTCAACACAGTCAACCCACACTAGAAAGCAAAAGAGGGTGGGTACCTGTATTAATTTTAACACGGATGTGGGATGTAGATAGTGGCCAGCTCTTTCTTTCTCCTGCATTATGCACCAGTTCACCTGCAGATTTAAAGGTAAACCATCAGATATAAAGTATCCAATAGTTATTATCAAACCCTAAGGGATTGAACAAAAGAGAAACCTTCTGAATATAATCGGTCAACGAGTCATACAACACCCACTGAGAAGATAATTGGGAGTAGAAAGCAGCAGTTTCTTCAAGCATAGCCTGCTCAAAGTCTTCATAGTATGATATTGATCTGTTTTCGCCAATTTCCAAAAAGATACTCATGACATCTTGCAGCAGCTTTGGATCAATCTGTTTTCCATAACGCTCTTCATTAATCTGTAGCAAATATAAGTTAAACACAATTCCAAACAAAAGGGTTGAGTTATTAAACTTTTTAAAGCAAATAAACCAACCAAAGACATTGCTGCTGCCTGAATTCTACTATGCAACACGTTGAAGACCTGAAAGAAAAAGAGAATTATTTCTGGCATCCAATCAGTTGAATTTAGACCACAGGAAGGAGAAGGAATGTATGCAGAGTTATGCTTGCGCAAGTGCATAAACATAAGGGAACTGCTTTAAAATGTATAAGACTTGGTACTCACCAAATTGCGGAAGCAATCAATTGAGGTATCACCAAGTGAAACACAACAAAAGTTGCTATAACCGCGGTCAAGATATTCAAAGAATCTACATAACCACCTGGCCATTAACTTGTAATTTGACCATATCAGCACAAGTTCCCTCAATAGAAATTCATTTTCTTTGGCTGCTAAAGAGGGCAGTACCTAAAAGAGAAGAGAAAGATTAGTAGAGCAAAGGACAGGAGTCTTCCTGCACAAGGGATTACCAGAGAAGTTGGCAGGACAACAATCAATATAAAGGTAGCTGAATAATTCTCTTTTCTTTTAATTCTCTTTTCTTTCCTTCTAATGAAAAGTTTCTACAACAAAAATTGTCTCTGTCCACGCTTATCCTAATAGAAACTTGTGGTGCTTACTTTTTGATATGGCAATAGTACTCATGGACTCCACCAAAATCCTAGGTAATTAAGAACAAACTATTCAGCCAACCTCACACGAGTTGTTTAACAGAAGCTAATGCCTTGAATTTGGTGGATTTTAAGCTATCCAGACTTATTAAGATTAAAATGTGAAGTTTTGGAAATCTTATATGGAGAAAATAAGAAATTTCTCCTCAAGAACATAAAGCCAAATAATATTTACCCCTATAATAACATGAATCAACTAAAAACAGAATACCACATACTGTGGAATTGATGGTCTCTTCCAAGCTCTTCTTAAATCTTTCATGGAGCAACGCCTTGTTTCCATCCCCAGGTTTATAGCACAAAGTATAAACACATCTAAGGAAAGGGTCAAAGAAATATCCTCCATTGAACCATCATTTTTGAATAATATAAACTCCTTTGCATAAATGCATGCGACTATGTCCAGTAAACAGGTATGGATATATATATATGTATTGATTAGGTGTGTGCATGATGGTTTACAACTTGAAGGCGATTAAGGATACGCATGGAACTTCGTATATTCTTCAGTGGTGAACTTTGTTTCAGGGTATCCTTCCACAATCTTCTTTGCTTTCTGAATTGCCTCTTCTATAATCATTAATCCTTCATCAAGTTGTATAGATTGCATCTTTGGTGCTTCACTTCAATCTTCTAATACTTTACAAACAACTATGTCAGATGATCTGTATCAATCAAGCAGATCTTTGTAAATTCCTTCACTTTGATATATACTATAGAGTTGTAATTGTCAATTGATTTCACACTCCTCAGTGGGTGGTTTTAAATTGTCACACAATAAGAGAAATTAAAATCACCTTAACTTTAGATTCAGATTAAAGAAAAATAGTGAAACATATTTCAAACTCCCCGGAGAGATAGTTGACTAATAGACCGATGGATAAGTAATTCGACTCATTCACATCCAAATCATCAAGACTTGGAATGCATATTAAGCAAGAAGATAATCAACTCGGTCATAGTGATCGGACTCTGTTAGGGATTTGAGGATTTCTGACCGCATTCTATATTATGGCCAATTCCTCAAAGAAAATCGTTTCTCTCACAATGGAATACGATCGTTTACAATCTGATAAATTAAATGCACATAGTTCTAACAAAAACCCTCACGGTAAAACCCTAAATTGATTAGAATTAGGGCATTTTACAAACACAACCAGAAATTCATGTAGAAGTAGAACTTTGATTTTACAGCACATGCATGAGCACAAAAACCCTAGACAAATCCTGAGAACCACAAGATCTAAGTAATGCAATCAAAGAATTTAGAGAGGAAATTGAATAAAAAAAATAGAGTAAGAATTCTTGGACTTACCGGAATCGGTTTCGCTTAGAAGCTCCTGTCAATTTTGGAAGAGCTGCGTCTGCGTTGGTTGGGGTTGTAGTTATACTGAGATAGGAAGAAGAAGTTTAATAATTAATAAAAATTTATTCGAGAGGTCGTTTATATAGGAAAAAAACAATTAAATAATAAATAAAATTTATGGGCGGGAAAAAAGGGAGGGGAAAGAGAAACGACATGTCGTTAATATTGGTAGGCTAAAATTATAAATAACGGGCTCTGTGTCACCGTTTCTCTTTACAATTTAGTTTTCTCCAGAGCACCTGAGCTAGGGTTTCCGACTCGCCATGGCCGATTTCCAGACCTCGACTCACCGAAGCAAGTGGATCTTCACGCCTGAACAACTGGTAATTCACACTTACGATTCGTCTTAATTCTTTTCTTTACAAGTTTTGATGGGTAATTGAGGGTCTTTTTGATTGCGAGGGAAAGAAGGAAGTAGATTTCTAGGTTATTAGTTGTCATTTTTTGCTTTCAACGAAGCCAAACGCAAAAACGAAAACAAAACCCAAATAGACGCTCTATTGAAGGAGCTTCCTCACTTCGAGAATCGATTTTTGTTTTTTGTCTATATTAGCCATATCATGATAATCTGATCAATTCAAAGGAAAAATGCACTATTGCTCCTTTTTTTCTGTCATACTGTCTCTGTTTTGGTTGCTCTAGGAAACAAAAGATGTGGTTCTAATCTTGTAAAAATTGCACAAAACAATGGCAGTCGAAAGGGAAAAGCATGTGGTGTAGAAGTTAAGGCTTATTTAAGTTTGGGTTTTGATATTCGGAAGTCGTACAAGATGTTTTGACATCTATCTCTGATTATAAATTTCATTCTTTTGTATAGGTAGAGAAATACAAGGCTGCTAATAAAAAAGCAATAGAAACATTGGACAAGGTATGTTTAGATTCTCACTTCTATACCTGTGTGTGTATAGATGCCTATCCTTGCTTGCATTCATGTGAATTGTGCTTGTATTGAAACGAGCCATTTTTGTTTATGCGGTTGTTACGCATTGTGAACATCTTATCCATTCTAAAGCCTTTCTTCTGTATTTTTATTTTTGATATTTTTTAATTGTCATATAGTTATGTCTTCATCAGCTTATTGATCATAGTTTCTGGAATGAGAGTATATATAACAATGCATCCAACGTATGTTTAATCGCTTATAGATAGTTTAAGGAGATGATCTCTAGGTAAGCAGAGGCTGTGTTGAAATCAGGGAAATATCTGTAATTATTTGCTTGAGGATAATATTATACTTTTCTACTGATTTTTGGCCTTTTTATTTTTCCTTTCTAGTATTTGTTGTTTCAGATTTTTTTTGTTATATTTTTTTCTTTTTCCATAGAAAGACTAGAAAGGAGTTGTTTGTGAAATTTTGCTTCTAATGAATTACTTTTTTTGAAGTATGGAGTAGCACTAGCGAAAGTAAATGATGATGGGTCGTTATCGTACCCCGAAATTCCAAAAGAGAATGGTAATGCTCTTTGGGTGATTGGTTCCACCTCCCCAATGTTTCTTTCTTTGAATTCCTTGGTTCTTGACTAGTTTGTTAGGGTTTTCTGCTTCAGAATAGCTAACTGGTTTTGAGTGGCATTCATTTTTTTTCCTCCAAATGTCAGCTGACAAGCCTTCTCGTCCGAAAGCGCTTACCATTGAAGAGGAGCAATTTATGCGAGTATATTATGAAACTAAACTTCAAGAAGTGTGTAACAACTTTCACTTCCCTCATAAAGTTCAGGTATGTGGTCTCTCCTTACAGAAGAAAAGAAAAGAAATAATAACTTAAGAAGTATGAAAAGTAGAAATGTGATCTGCTTTAAGATTATCCTTGTCCAATTGGTTTTGTTTGCAGGCAACAGCGCTCATATATTTCAAAAGATTTTATCTACGATGGTCAGTTATGCAACATGAACCAAAAAATATAATGTAAGTTTGCCTTATATCCATGTTTCTTGTAAGAATGTTGGGTTGTATCCATTTAATATTTCTGTTTAATGTATATGTCATTCAGTATATAATTCTGATTCTTCAAGGTAGAAATTCAGTTACAAATAGAGACATTGTAGAAAACCATGTCATTGAATTATTTGTTAGTAACTTTGATACCATACTTTTCAATATATGTGTCTCACAGCTTCTATAACGGCAGGAATTCATTACGTGTACTTGTTAGTGGGTGATTGACGTAAGTTAATTGACTTGTGCAGATTAACCTGTATATATGCAGCTTGTAAGATAGAAGAAAGCCATGTATCAGCAGAGGAGCTTGGTAAGGGGATCTCACAGGATCATCAAATGATACTCAATAATGAGTTGATAGTTTATCAGGCATGGATGTGCCACACATTTATTTTTGGTTTCTTTTTTGTTTTTGTTCTCTTTCGCACAATATAATGTGCATTTATTTTGCAGAGTTTGGAATTTGATCTTATTGTGTATGCACCATATCGCTCAATTGAAGGGTTTATCCATGATATGGAGGTTAGTCTTCTGACTTTTCTATTCTCTGCTCTTTGGATACAGATTTCAAAAATTTCTTTGTTGTTGTCTAGTGCATTGTTGATATTTTCCCCCCATACATTATAATTTCCTCAAGTTCCATGTACAATGGTAACAATTAATGTGGATTTTCAGGAATCCTGCGGATTAAATGATGACCAGCTTCAAATGCTGAAGGTAACTGTTGTATTTATTTGATATGGCTGGTAGAGTGTTCAGTATCCATCTTATTACATCACACTTTCACGACTGAATTTGAATGTCTTTCTTTATTTGAGGTGATGTGTCAATGTGTATTTTTGCATCATTATTTACTTTTTAAGTAATTTTTTCAAGGAAAATTGAAAAATCAATTCTGGTTCATTTGATTTTTGAATGTATTGATATAAAATGAAAAACAAAAAATCTATTTAGGAACTGTTACGAGACTTTTTATCTTAGATTTCTCATTGATTTTAATTTTTTGGGGGTAAATTAGAATTCACATTTTTCTTTTCAAGAATAGTAGTTGTATGTTGGTTTGTCAGAGGCAAAAGTTCTAAGTTCTAACTCCTGCACCTGTGCCAAAGGGTAGAGCACTCTATTTGGGTGCAATATAATGGTTGTAGATAATGGGTCCGTTTATTGGGAATGTATACCTCAGTTTTATGTGGATATTTTAGCTTTTGCTTAACCAACTAATTATCTGTATAATGTAATGATTTGTAGAATTTGCGGGACACTGCAAAGATGGATGTTGATAAAATCATGCTCACAGATGCACCACTTCTATTCCCTCCTGGGCAGGTAAACTATTATTATGGCTCTGGATATGTACCTTAGTTTTTAAACATAGAAAAAAAAAAGTTTGGCAACTGAATTGGTGAAATTTGCTTTAAAACCAAGATACTCTACCCCTTCAGGTTTTTTAGTGTTTAGGTCTTTGTTGGAAAGGGCAATAGGAGCAGTGTTTAATGGTTTAGAAAAGTTGGAAAAGAAGTCGTTTATGTCATAAATGATGATCACAATTGTGCAGAAACGACAAAGTAAAAGAGTGTGACATGTGCTGTTACTCTTTTTCTACTTTTGCTATTAGGTGCTTTGTCTCATGCTCTTTAATTCCCCCCAAAAGACATGCATACACTCAGAGATAAATAAGCACAGATATTTCGATCAAAAAAAAAACACACAGATACATCTTGTTTAACTTGCCCATTTAAATTTTATGCAGTTGGCCTTGGCTGCGTTGCGAAGTGCAAATCAGGTGCACAGAATTGTTGACTTTGACAGGTTTTGATTTAACATTTAGATTTCCGAATTTTTATGTAATTATATATGCCATATACTGGTTGTTGTTCCTTTTTCCTTGTTTTTATAAAACCTTCTTTCATGTATGCTGATTTTCAGATACCTGGGGAGCATTCTCTCTCATAAGAGTTCTACACATACCATTTCAGAGCTAGTTGAATTCCTTGATGCAATTGATTCTTGGGTATAAATTCATTTAATTTTGTTGTGGTCTGCATAAAATTTTGATGAAAACTTCATTTTACTTTTAGATAGCAGCACAAAAGTTTGTGAACATTACACATGATATAGCTGTACAATTACGTTCAGGTTTTAAGTCTAATAAAAAACTCTTCAGGTTTAAATAGTTTATCTGATGTTACTCATTAGACCGGTAAAAACGCTTTATTTCATTTACAAGCTGCTTTTTCTCTTTGCTATGTATGTAGGTAAGGAGATACAAATTTCCTTCAGACAAGGAAATCCAGCACATCAATAGGAAACTGAAATCTTGCTGGGGTCAAAGTTCGCGTGACGAGTATTTCCTCTGCTCTTTTCTTATCTGGAAATGACGTGTAGTCTGGTGCCCTTTTGCTAATGACAAACTTTGATTGTTTTTCAGAAGCAAGAAGCGGGATAAGAAATCAAAGCACAAGTCGAAGAGGAGTTCAAATGAAGCACAAAATGTACCTTCTCATAATGAAATGTATGTTAGTCTTAGTATGTTGGGTTCCTGACATTGTTGGGATTGAAGTTCTAGTGTGGGTTTTGCTCCAGTTTGGTGGTTTAGTTTGGGATACCAGCATTTGTTCTATAGCATTTGCCATTGTAACTTGGTTGTCTTGGCAATTTCTTGTTCTTGTCATTTAGGATTTCTGACATTTCTTATTATTTCAGGTAAAATGATCTCGGTCTTTCACTTGGAAGTGTTTCATTTTGCTTGGGGAGATGCTCGAAGGACAACTGATTGTAGAAGAGAGAAACTTTTTACCCCATTCTCTAATCTCTCTTTTCTCTTCTATGTCGCATTTGTATTGTCCTATTGTCAATTTAATCAGTTTATGACTGAGCGGGATACAAGAATTCCGAATTTGGACAGTGATGCAATATCTTCACCAATACTTATATCTATGACTTTTAGACGATGAACTTCCCACTAAAATCTATTTCTGTAATCTCGTTTTTTATATTTATTAATTATTTTACTTCAAAAAAGTTTTAAAAAATGAAAATTTTCTGGTGGCTTGAAAATCATAAAGTTTTTATGGTGTTGTAAGACTTTCCTTAGTATTAGCAGTTTAGTACAATGGATATTGTAAATTGGATTATGAAGGTTTCCTCGATCCGAACATGAAAATTAGAAAACAAAAGCGTATTCTTTTAAAAAGTGTGCTGCTTTAGCCTTTAGGAAGTGTAATTGAAAAGTGGAAAAAGTGACCAAATTTTTTTTGAAAAGTGGAAAATGTCGCTTTTAGTGGAGGACGATTTACCAGTATCAGTGTCCTCTCGAAAATAAAATCAAAATCAAGTCAATTGTGAAAAAAAAAAAAGGGTATGCCCAAAAAATCAAGTCAATTAGAACTTGACCGATTCAATTATGTAAAACGCTGCCGGTCTGCTGCTTATTTTCCTTGCACCCCTCTACTACTAAGCTCTAAACCCTGAGGCTGAGGAGCAGCAAAGTTGAGAGCTTCAATGGCGTGCCTTGTCTCTATGACCTTCTCTATACCTCTCTCTGCTTCACATACCTTCGCCAATGTAAGTTCTCAATTTCCAAACCTCTCTGTCTCTTTAAAGCAAAAAAAAAATAAAAAAAAATCCTAGCTTTCATTCTCCAAATTGCTTTCAAATCACCCTCTGGGCTGCTACCCAATGATTCTTTTCTTTTCTGGGCATGCCTTGTTTTTGTAGATGTATCTGTTTGTTCTTTCTAACTTGTTAAAAAAAAAAATGGGGAAATTGAAATTTTTCCTTCAAAATAGGTTGTTTTGGTTTCTGAGATATTTAGGAGTAAATGCTTTGCTTAACTTTTGGTATTCTGATCATGCTCTGATTGTATACATGGATGTTCTATAAAATTGAGTACTGTGTTTATTATTGATGCTTATTATTGAACTCTAGGAAGTCCCTCTGAGAAAATCAGCTCTGGTTAGTTTTAGAAGCCAACGAACTTCAGGAACAGGTTTACTTCTTTAACCTCCTTTCTCTGTTTCCATTATGCTTACTAGGGCCTAGGGGACTTGAAACATAATTGGTTTTTATACTCAGTTTCATCCTGTCTGATTGTCTCACCAAATTGCCTCGAAATTTACTGCTTCTGTTTGTTCTCAATGAGCATTTTTTAGTCGAATTTCAGTACAATGCTCATGGTTGTCCAAAGAAGTTTACTTGAACCCATTAGATGGGTAAAAGTTGTACTATTCATGTTTTGCCATCCAGTTACACTCAATTAATTGGTTAACCTTTCATGAAGATATAAGTATTTTACACAACTCACACCATACTTGAACTACTTAGATTGATTTTTCTATGTGATTCTCTTCCAACTGACAGCATGTTCTTGTTATGGAAGTTTTGATCTAGTAGTTTACTTATAGCTGAAATCAGTCCCACCTTTTGATTGCAGTACTCAACCCCAAGTTTGGATAATACAAATGAGTTTCTGACTTTCTGCAATTGATTGTTTTTAGTGACTGAGCAAATGAATAAACAAGAAGGTAAAGATGTTACGACAGTATTTCCTCAAATTATGGCCATCTTTAGCAGACTCTTGTATATTTGAATCATTTGATATGATCTTATTAGACTTCCTTTCATAAAAGAAAAGTTAAGCAAGACTAGAAACATAATAGTCCTCAATCTGTTCATCATATTTACTTAATATTGATTGAATCCATATTGTCCTTGAGGACCCAATGTCTTCTTTTCTTTGATGACAAAGGAGTATGATGACCTTCATTCTAATATTCATTGTTGTCTTAAAGTTGAAGTTTTAGCTAGTGAAATGATTAGGTGAAACAAAATATGAAGATTAGAGATCTGATGGGATGTCAATGTCTATAAGCTTTGAATTAGTACCTCCTGAAGCTTATGTTAGCTCTTGGTGTTCCAACTTGAGTTCATTGTCAAGTGTTGAAAGTTTAAGTTCAAGTTTGCTCATTTTTCATCTCAGGCATTTTTGTTTAAAAAGTAAATAAAAATAAAAAGCCTATTAAAAATGCTATGTATGAGGCTGAATGCATTAGGAATATTGTTCCTGATCGATTTTCTTATTTAAGCTGACCCTCTGAACTACATTTGCAGCCGCAAAGCCTTCTGCCTCCTGCAATACAAATGGAGTCGTATCATCTTTGCATCGGAGTTGTCAACATCTTCCCTCAAAACCTCTCTTTGAAATCTTGTATCGTCATGTGAATGTACATTCTTGTAGCCACATTATCATATTTGGTTACTGGGTAGGACCTGATATTGATGATGGTTGGGGTTATGTGGAAGCTTTTGTTAATCAAATTACTTGACAAGAAAATTCCGTTCTCCTTTTGGCCACTGTTTAGCTTGCTTGTCTTGCTGTTTATGAAATATTAATGAATGAAGAACTGATGGATATAAAGAGTACCCTCCAATTGTTTTCTTAATTGTTGTGGGATTTCACAAGAGCATCAAGTACATGTTTGCATTGTAAAGAAAATAATATATATATATATATATTTTTTTTTTCGATAGGGAAAAATAATATATAGTTTGTATACAGTATGTGCAGGCAATTCCTTCCTGATGTTACAAAAAAAAAATCCCAATTTAAGGAGAATTTGAATCTCTTGGCCTCCTAGGGAAAGAGGCATTTGTCACAATTTGTTACAATTCCCGTTGCGAAAATCATTTTGAAAGTAAAACTGGAAAGCTGCAGCCATCTTAAAAGAATCGATGTCCCGAAGGTAACACTAATTCTTGTATACAGCTGCCCGTATAAGGCTCCTATCTCACGAAAGGTGTAGGTTCCACCTCCATATGAGAGGTTGTCTTATACGACAGACAGCTCGTATCTAAGAATTGCTCAAAAGGTAACCAAGTTTGTGGACCAATTTTACTAGGCTTCCTAGGCAAACCATGGACCATTTGGGTTAATTAATTCTAAGTACAAGATTAAATATTCAGTCTAATTGACAATGGGTCAGGAGTTAAATTCGTGGCTAGGTTGAGCAACTCACATAGACAACCTCTTTGATCTCTTAACTTGGTCTTTGTGATGGAAAATGGGCTCATCAGATGCGTTATAATGACTAATATTGTGTATTGTAATTATAAACCATGGAACATTAGGTTTACCATTATGAAGCTCGATGCCGTAATTCCATGGTCGGAGTTCATGGAAGCAACTTTGATCTCATATCACCCATATAGAAAACCAAACCATCCATACACTTCAATATTTATTGGTCTTTCTTTTAGGGTCTCAATATTGGAAAATTCTAGAATCAGTCGTCTAGACACCCCGACACAGGCGACTGACTCTCGGCTATCGATGTCTGTGGGGCCCACAATGCAATACTATTCAATCAAGAAAACCCTAATATGGTTTGATACTAAATCTTAAGGTTTTTGATATTATATATCAATAAGACCATGATATATAGTACTAAATGGGTTTAATTAGTGCAAAAGATCTTGGGGGTTTTTCAGCTTTTGTTTCTCAATTCCCCAAAATTTGTTTTGAAGAGTTGATCTAGAGTTTTCCATGATAGTTGAGAAGTGGTCCCCAAAGACATCCATAGTTAGATATAGAAACCCTAGCTAGGTGTTGCATTATGTTGAAACCCTAACTCTTACAACTTCAAGTTACTATTAGTAGGGTTTTTAAGTACACTAATCCTTTCCGGGAAGATTGCTCTAATCCTTTAATCCATAAATATGAATATAGTAAAGCTACTTTAAGCATGCTTGAGATTCTAATTGTAGTACTTTCATGGTAACTCATGTTATCTACAGTCACAAATATATGGTGGTCCTGGTTCTAGGGTTAACCAAACCCTAATAATATACGCCCGCCCAGGACATTCTTATTAAGATACTTAATTAGATGGAAATCACTTGTAATTTGAGTCTTAGTGTCCAACCTGCAGACTGCAGTATGGTATTACATTGTTAATTGCTGCTAAAACCCTCTTAATTGGTAACTTAATTCTTATTGGTAAACAAGTGCTAGCTAGCTAGGGAAAAAATTGCTGGCTATATCGGATTATATATATGCATTCTACATTTATTAGTTAATTAGCTCTTTTCTTGTGGATGATATGCATTCTAGAGATTTTATCTTAAGATAAACATCCTCATTGTAACTAAACAAGGATGCAATTTAATCATCGAAACTGTATATCTTCAGAATTTATTTTCAAGAGTTGCTCAGCATAAAATCAACCCGACTGAAAATCATTTGGTCACTAGGCCTTGTAGAATTTGCAAGCTATTTCTGATTCGATTAAATTTTTGTCAAAATGATCTTTGAAGGAGAACCTAAAACATGGATGATTCTAATCATTAACTTACAAGTTACAAACTAGCCAGTATAAACGCATCCTTACTGTCCATTAAAAAAAAATTCATCTCTTGAAGCTCTCCATATAATATAGCTTCTATGTTTTTTTTTGGGTCTGATAGCATATAATATAGCTTCATTCTATGCTATATATGGTTAACCTAACTTGCAATACTGCCACATTGTTCAAGTAGCTAGTTAGTGCATTTTAATTGGGGGCCGGGTGCCGGGTGCCACACGGCCGCACTTGCGGTTAACAACACCTGAAAATTCTAACTAGCATATATTATTAACCGCAAGTGCGGCACCCTAAAATGCACTAAAAACTGTTTTATATACCAATACAATTAAATGTGGAAAGACAATTAGGAGAGGTTGTTGACTTGTTGTTATATCATCAAGATTTTATGTAGTACTAAATGTTGTAGAGATGGTATATTGAGGAAACTAACTGAGAAACGATTAATAGCTTGACATGCTAATTATATATCCAGGTCAAGGTCTCAATAAGAACGTACTAATTAATCAGCCTGATTAATTAACCATATATATGTTCTCGATCTGGACGTGATTAATTTACTTCAATATTTAGCTAGTTAGCTAGCTAGTCTAGCTTGCATTGTGGATGATATATATATATGCCTTGGTTGTGATTGATCTATCAATCGATCATACTGTACAATTCAATACGATTGTTATAGTCTTCTAGATATATATATTAACTCTGTTTTAATTTAAAGAATAAAAAGAAAAGGAATGAATGAATTCTGGAAAGAAATTAAAGAAATAAATGTATAGGATGATCCAAACTAACATGCATAAGCTCAGATATATTTGGAAAATGATCTAGATTAAGAGAAAATGAAAGAGAGATTTTTTTTTGAAAGAAAGATTTTTCAGTACCCGAATAAATATTACATTATTACATACGAAATTAAGTTCAAATTGGATTAAAAAAAATAGATTTTCTTCAGATTAATCGTTTTAGAGATGTATTTTTCTGAACTGAGATCGATCTGTTTCAAAATTCAAATACCATCATATCATTCCGACTAAACTACATTAATAAAACACATATTGTACTAACTCAATTAATCATCTCATTATCCACAAACTAGCGAATCCCTTCTTCACTAACAAATTTCTAAAAGAAATCAAAACTAAAAAGAAATTAAGATACATAAGATCGAAAAGTCGAAGAAATTAGCATGAACATTTCATCAATTGTACCAACTCAATCATCTCATTATCCAAAAACTAGTGAATCCCTTCTTCACTAACAAATTTCTAAAAGAAATCAAAACTAAAAAGAAAGATACATACATATAAGATCCAAAAGTTGAAGAAAGCATGAACATTTCACCAGTAAAAAGATACAACATTACCTTAGATCGATCCACTAGCTAGCTAGCTAGCAAATTAAGTCCGTTCATACTGATAATTACGCCTATAATTAATATGGTAATTACACATATATTAATCTTCAAGATGGCCTGGAAAAGGAGTTGTCTCCCTTCTCAAGCATCCGAAACTCCAGATTTGGAGGCTGAGTTCCACTTATATAGTTTGGCTGATCTCCTTCTCTGATCTCGAATTGGCTGGATGAGCTAGTAGTATTAATATTCATATTATTGCTTAAATTAGCAGCTAATCTCTCTCTCTCAGCTTCCCTATACTTATGCAAGTACCTTGTTGTAGCCTCAGCGTAGTTATCAAATCCTAGAGCACTTAGAGCCCAACAGATGTCGTCCCCATTCACTGTCTTTCGATTCTCTTTGTGACACTTGTCAGACGCCTCGCCCGTCACAAAACTTAGGAACTCCGTTGCACACTCTTGCATCCGTTGCTTGGCTTCCTTGGAGACTTTTGCTCTTTGGGGAAGAATTTGCTTCATGATCCTCCCCACGTTTGCAATCGGCAGCAACCGATCTTGTTCTTCTTCATGATGATCAACCATATCTTTCTTTCTTTCTCTCTCTATATATATGATATTGTCTACAATTCACTAGCTAGATCGGTCGTCAACTACTTATTGGATCGATCTTTTCTGACGCCGACACGTTGCTTCAGATCAGAACGCCTGCTTGTGTTTTTATAGACGTTTATGAATAAGAAAATACTTTTGTCCGACCCAAGTTGAACCGAATATATGTGTATACGTGACTACACGCGCGTGAATGTTACAATTTATTATGTCATTAAAATTTTGGAAACACTTTTTAGGTTGTATCAATATATATATATATATAGTTTGGTTGAGTATATAATTTTCCAATAAATTCAAACAGTAGAATGATCAGACTAAATCGTAGTACAATGGTCCCCACTAAACCTCTAATGCTTGATCTTGATTCTCTGGATTAGTTATAGTTAAATATGCTTAAAGTGTTCTTGTAGTTCGTAATATTGAGATAATTGGGTGGATGACATTTGTGCACGTTTCATGTTTAGGGAGGGATCCAACCAACATTAGTGTTTGATTAGCTCATCCATTAGGTTTAATTATGAGTTTTTGTCACTCTATTTGGTGGCAAACAGGCATAGTGTCCCATTTAGTTTCTTTATTTTTCTCTGTGAATATAAGTATATGTTAGGTTCTGGACTTCTGGTCTATATATATAGATAACATGAATAAGATGCTAATATATAATTAACTAGCTAGGCCCTATATTAATTAAATTTTTTTTTTTGGCAAAACCTATATTAATTAATTTGAAGCTCCTGATTAGCTGCAGCAAGAAAGACTTAAGTTGACTAGCTAGTCTTTAGTTTGGGAGTTGCTATTGGGTTTCGATAATCGATCCTTGCACTGGCGGAACATAGTGAAAGCAAAAGGGGCCATGACCCCTCCTACATTTTTTAGACCTATAGAATTTTTCTATTAAAATAAATTATGGCCCCCTCTATATTTTTATATATATCTATGTATTTGAGTAGTGATGACGTTTTTTTCATCAATTCTAAAGATCTATCTTTCTAATTTTTTTTTTTTACTTCTTATTTATCCAATTATTCATACAATAGTAGTCGTTCGCTCTTCCCTAAGCTTCATTACTATGGTATAGTGATGATAATTTTTATTTCGGCCCCTCCTACCGAAACATCCTAGTTCCGCCACTGGATCCTTGTGCTCTCATAACATGCTTCTCTTGTATGCTTGTAAATTAATTTTTGGACTAATTTCTTGTTAATACCCTGAACTTTGGGGGTGTAATCAGTTCAGTCCCTGCATTTTTAATTTCATCAAAACAGTCCCTGAACTTTCAATTCTAAACCAATTGGTCCCTCCGTCACATTTTCCGTCCAATTGGGCTGTTAATGCTGACGTGGCAATTGAGAAAAACCCATTATGCCCCTAGTTACTATTCCCTCTCTTCCACACCAGTTTTTTTTTTCTCTCTCTCATCTCTCTCATCACTCTCTCTCTGCTCGACCCCAACCCCGATTCTCTCTCTTCCACACCAATTACCTTCACCACCACCAAAACACTCACAAAACCCACAAATTCCAGCAACCAAAACACCGTTTTCGCCAGCAAGAAGAGCAACTACACACCCTTCTCTCTCGAATCGAAGCCCTAGAAGCTTCTCTGCACCACTACTCTTCGAATCGTTCTCGGTCTTCGAATTCGTACTCTCTCAGAGACTATGCTGCTCGTGTTATTCAGACCCATTTATGTGCCTTCCTTGCTCGCAGATCACGAACACCCAGGCAGCTCAAAGAACTCGCCTTAATCAAGTCTGCTTTCACCTCTCTCAACTCTTCGATTTCCAATCAGACCCACTTCGATTTTCACGCCATTTCTCAAAAAGCCCTTGCTTTGCTTCTCAAGCTCGACTCTGTTCAGGTAAATCGTTAATGGAGTATATGTGCTTTTCACTTATTTTTGGTAAAGTTGGTCTTTTTTTTTTCTTAGAGATTTTTGCTTGTGCATTTTGTATACAGTGCGGTGATCTGATTGTTAGGGATGGGAAAAGGTCTATTAGCAGAGATTTGGTTCGGTTCTTGGAGTTTATCGAAGGGGTTGTTGTGAAAAGGCAGGGACTTTGCTTGAAACCAGTGAGGAATGTAAGGTCTGTTCAAAATGTGAGGAACCGGACTGGCTCGAGGAGTTCGAGCAGAGAGAGAGAGGCGCAGCAAGGGAGGCTTGCGGCGGAGCAGTTGTGAAGTGGTGCCCAAATCAATCCGAGCTGGGCTTATGATCGTCGAGAGAGCGGCGGAGAGGAAACGCAGTGGGTCTCACCACCGTTGTTCAATCACCACCGCCACTTTCAATTGGCCAATTCACACCAAACGATGTTGCTGCAATTCTCAATCCTCAAGCCTCAAACAAATCGACGCCGGACCCAACCTCCATCTCCAAATCCAACCGCCGCTCCAAGCCACGTCTCTCCCTTCCGATATCCATCTCCGTTCATCACCGCCGAGCCCGTATGTGCTCGCCTCCTTCTCTCCAGCGCCGCTCCTCCCTCCGCCATCCCACAGCAGCCGCGCCTCCTCCACTCTGCCCAACGCACCAGAGAGGGGTCGGGAAGACAGAGAGAGGGGTCGGGGACAAAGAGAGATATGAGAGAGATTGGGGTTGTGGTCAAGCAGAGAGAGAGAGAGAGAGATGAGAGAGATCGGGTTGGAATAGTAACCAAGGGTATAATGGGTTTTTCCCAATTGCCACGTCAGCATTAACAGCCTAATTGGACGGAAAATGTGACGGAGGGACCAATTGGTTTATAATTGAAAGTTCAGAGACTGTTTTGATGAAATTAAAAATGTAAGGACTGAACTGATTTCACCCCCAAAGTTCAGGGTATTAACAAGAAATTAGTCCTTAATTTTTCATTTGAGTAAATCATGAAGTAAAAATTATAAGCTACGTACTTGAGAGTTTACAAAAACAAATTTTTGCCGGTATTGGCAATAATTTACACCAGTCCTTTATTTTATAAAATTTCTAATAATTTCATTTATTAAACATCAATTTCCACCATTTACATTAATTCTATTATTTTACGGTCCAATTTTTTGGTCACGATATATCTAAACATATGAGGAGTATATTCAATTATTCATCCTTTGTACATCGTAATCAATGATCGGTTTCTTCTCTTTTGTGCATGGTTTTCTCTCCATATCTCCATATCTTTGAGTTGGTATGTATCATAGGTAATGCATAAATTAATGACAAATATAGCTCTCATGTAACAAAAAATTGGAAGGAAAACGGTTTTTAATCTTTTTTAGGAAAAATCGACAATTTCGGTTAAATTGAAGATGCAAAGCGGCATATAATTAGGCCCACGAAGTAGTTAAATTAATCGAGATGAATCTCTACTTTATGAGGTTATTAATTAATATGGTGAAGTAGTGCATATATCCAGATTCCAGAGTAGTCCATATCAATATAGCAGGCGAGCTATTCCCCACCAAATGACCAAAAGATAAAATCAAACGGGATAGATCACATATCTACTTCTTTTTTTTGGACAAAGATCACATTTCTATTAATTATTGATAGTTTGATACGTACTACTAGCTTTTTACCGGACCATGTATTGTTTAATTTATTCCCTAGTTATCCTGTAACTTCATTAGTAGACTAATTCTTTAATTAGTAAGAGAATATAGTTTGATTATTTGTGCCTAATTGATATGGTTTGCTTTAAATATATTAACATTAGACTCTTCCAGTCTTCCTTACTAATTAAAATAAGAAAAATGATTAGAACAGTAATTTAGGTTTTCTATGTAATTAAGGTTTGTAATAATTATAAAAATAAAAGATCAAGATAGTCTTTATAAAAAATTTGATGTAGCAATACGTTAATGACATGGAGTGCCATATCAAATTAAGACCTTAATTGAGGCTCCCTAACATTGTCCTTAAAATAATAAGAATAATAGAATATTAGCTTATGCATATATCCTAGCTAGCTTTAGAATGTTTCTTAATTAATTTTAAGTCTATTTCATAATTAATTTTTAGTAAGTTGGGCTACAAAGGTTCTTTCTATTAATTAAACATATCTGAGGTTGGAATTTATTAGGTTTAATTACTATAGTGCCCTAACGAAATGTTATTAAAGAAATTCATGGAGAGAATCCAAAAAAACCCTAGATACTTGGAATTTTTTTGACAGCCTTTATAGACGAGAATATATAATACATGTACATCGTGCTTACTCTTTTTGTAGGCCATACCTTTGTTTAATTTGATTGGCATTTGATATCTGATGATTAATGCTTCTGATCAAGTAATTAATGGAGAGAAGACATAGCTTAATCTTGTAATTAGCTGGTTTTAAACAGGCCCATATTCAAATCCAATTGAAAATGGGTTGCAATTTGGTTAGAATACCCAAGAGCAAAGTCCCAAGAGCTAGCCAAGAATTCTAGCTATTTAGCAGCCTAGCATAGTTGTTTTTCCACCCTTTTCATTCCTCTTGATTATTAACATAATTTGTGTTTGAATAAAAAAATAATAATATATAATTATGTTCTTCAAAGAGAAAAGTCAATTAATCAATCTCACATTTTTAACTGTCTTCATTTTTCAAAGTATGTATAAGCCTACTGATTAATACTCATGGATTCTTATACATAGTGTACGTAATATCATTACAGTGATAGATCGATCCATGGAACCATATATATGTTACCGAAGTCAAGTGAAAATATTACATATTTCTGCTACTGCTAAGAGAGCTTGGAGCAGTGAAAGAAATACATGATCGAGTAAGTTAAGTTAATTAACATTTCACTCCGATGGATGTTCCTGCTGTAAGCCGGTAAGTGATCCGTCGACGTTCCGGCAACTTGAGGGTGAGCATACTTGGATCAATTTCTGAGAAGATAAACATGAAAAAGAGAAAATCAGAGGCGCCAAGCTTCAAATGAATATTTATTTCTTCTATATATATATTACTTGCATTTTTTCAGCTGTCAAGTTAACCAGACCTTGAAAAATATGCATATAGTTTTACAGATAGCTAGCAGAATTAACAGAGTAACAGATAGGCCTATATATATATATATCAAATTAATGAGATCAAAGAATTAATATATGCTTGAATTAATGCGGGAGCTCCCTTCAGTCCAATGGGCGCGCTAAGCAAGCGGAAGGAGTTGCTCCCACATCATGCAGCTGGCTAAACCCTTAACATTATTCTCTGTATAATAATTAAGGGTTAGCCAAAGTGCATGAGATGACAGCTCTAGCCACTACTCAGCCCTCTGAATTGGACCAAAGGAAGCTCCGATCACAACTCACAGCAGATCTCTCTCTCTCTCTCTCTCTCTCTCTCTCTCTCTCTCTCTCTCTCTAACTCAACTCTCGCTCTGTAATCTAGCTAGCTAACTCTTTTGCCTGAATGTTAGAAGAGAAGAGAAGAGGATAAATGATATGGGAAATGGTTCACACGACCCTCCTTTATATACTAGTTTGGGCAGCTCGATCAATAATTGTAATGGGAATCTTGTGAATTCAAAAGCTTAATTATGATAGAACAGTAGTAGTGATGTATGCATGGGCACGCACATTTCGTCCTCATTCAACTTTTGTCTTCGATACTGTCACATGATGTAAGAGCAAGGACAGACCACCTCATTGCTCCCCGGAAATAAGCATACATAATATATAATTGGCCATAAAACAAGAACATCAAAATAACTCTAAGGTAGCTACAGAGGCCCTCATATACCTTCCCAATCTAATATAATTGCATTGATATTAATTATAGGATAAAAAGTGAAATAAAATATACACTCCACCATATATAATTAATTTTCATTGCAAGAATGCCTCTGTGATGTTTTAGGACGTCATATATTGGTTGCATAGTTAGTAATATACAAGATCGATCGACCAAAAAAAAAATGTATGCCTACATTCAAATAAATTGATTTAGAAACATCCGGTGAATAGGAATATAAATTGAAGCTGTGTGTTGAAGAGAGATCGAGTCTTGTTCTGAAGTGAAGCATAAGAGAGATCGAGGCTAGTGAAAACCAATACCCTTTGCAATATTGAGACTCGAGGGTAACTTGACTATGTCGTAGACTTTGTTCCATAACTTTTAGCAAAGTGGTTTGGCAATAATATGTTGCTAATTTTAATTTTAATTAAGCTAGTATTTGTTTATATCACAAAATAATACGTGAATGATATGTGTGCAATATATGTACGTACAATATTATGATTTGAACGTACGTGTATTTTATCGTATCTTCATAAAGTGGGATGCACAGAAATTAAACACATATTTTCAAAAGTGCTTAGAGTATAATACAATATCGACTACTATGTCCGAATTAATTTACTAACTAACGAGCTAGCTATGATTCTGGATTCATTGATCATCATTGAATCATATAAAAAATGAGTTGTTAATTAGAAATAGCATAGTGACGAACATGAAATCTTTCAAGGAGATTTAGACGTACATGAGGTCACCAATTATATAAAACACTAAAAAGGTCCAAGAGGTATTCATCATGTTCGTCCTAGTACTCTCTTATATCTGTAAGCTAGAAAGCACAACTGCAAACGACAACCGAACAGTTTCATTGAGCAGCAAAAGCATTCGTTTTCTTCCCACTATTCATCAATTATTTTCTGTACTATCTCACATCCCCCTAACCCTAGGATCTCTTTTCATTTTCTACTATAATAATGGACGGTCGAGATCGATGTTGGAGCCTAGCTACCTATAATGAATACTTGGTAGTAACTATAGTAAGTTTACAGACTACTTTGAAGCTGCAGAAATCTATATGCCATATTCATGAATGGTTAAGTCTTGGTAAAGAAGAGAGATCGATGAGATCATGCATTTATATATACGTGGTTGTTTTTTGGTGTTTGTCATGTTCGATCTCATCAAAATGCTTGATTGGATTCCGATTCTCTCTGTTTGATCTGATGGAACACACAGCTAGCTTGTCTTGTTTTGATGAAGCATGTAGGATCCTGCATCAAATTTTCAACAACTCCCTGAGTTATCCTCTAACCTCTAAGAATTAATTAAGAAGATAGTTCTTCCTTATTGATGAAATGGTTGCTTTAATTCATTAAACATTTTTTTTGGTCTGGAAAGAAAATTCAAGATAAGAGATCGAGTACCAGGTTTTTCCTTACTGGTCTTGAATTAATTCGATCATTAAACAATAAACATTAGAACCAGGTTTTTCCTTATAGTTTAAGATAAGAGAGAATATTGGCTTATCCCTTATGCAATATTCCTACCTAGCTATATATGATTCTATGAATGTTTCTTTTAAGTATATGCTTTACAGCTAAAGAAATTAGGTTGTATAAAGCGCAACATCCTTATATAAGTTAGTAGGCACACCACACGATATGTTTAATTTGGACTTTGGTTTGGGAAATATCGATATTTTACTAAGGACCGGTAATTTAGAAGTTAAAATTGGTGGGATCTTGGTTAACCAAAAAGAAGTTTTAATTGCACCTCTACGTAGAAGAAGTCAAATTTAGTAATGGCAGAAGTCAAATGAGGGTTTTCATGTAGTAATAGTAATGGATCGAAGAAGAAGAATTGTAGTAATAGTAATATATAAGTGATATAATTCAAATAAAAATCGGTACAAATAGAATTAGTGTTATATCCCAACCAAACTGGTACATTCTATTATGCTCGAATGAAGGTTTTCATGTTTTTCCATCGGCTACAGTCTAGCTTGCTCTTCTTCTCACCTCCAACTATATATATAGTACGTATTAGTAATGGCACTGCAAAAGCCAATTAAATTATTTGAATTTTGAAGGGAAAGTTGGGAGGAACACAAAAATATATATATATGTACGTAGCATATATGATAATACATAATCCTTCCTATTAGGATTTGGGGTCGATGAAAAAGAAAAAAGGGGAAAAAATTAACTTGTGGGCCGGGCCTCTTAAGGGTTTAACATGGGCCCTTCCCGGAAGTCAAACCGGCCATGCAGCAAATGAACAGAACTCGGAAACCCTAGGTATATATAGGCGTGGGGCGGTGGGGGTATATTGCGATTGGGTTTAGAGTTATTGGAATGAGAGGAGCAGTGGCAAGGTTAGGGTTAGGATTAATTGGTTGCTGCAATAACATAGCAGCACGAGCACAATAACGCTTTGATTATTTCGAACCTGAACCTCACAGTGTGGTACAAGCAAGGCTTCCTCATGTCTCACTTTCAGAGATGTACGTGACACATTGCAATCCCTGAACCAATATCTGGAATATTTGCCTCCTGAATTTCTTCATGTCCTATAACTGACCATGGTGCAAGCTGGTCCTATAGAAACTCAGCTGTATGTGTTGTGCTGCTTGTGCACAAAGAAGAAGATACTAATACCAAAGTCTAAAAGTCCTCAATCTCCAATTCTCTTAACCCTAGCTTATAAATAAAAATAAAAACAAAAATCCGAACCCTAGCTAGCTAACTCATCGCCCAAACTGAAGAACACACTTGCGTTCGATCTGTTCTTGCAAAACCAAAAGCGAATGGGTCAGATTTTGGTTTTCGAATTACCCGTTTAAATCAAGATTTGTTCATGACCGGAATATCTATGCCAGGGTTTGATTTGGTTGTCACTCCCAGTTATAATTATATATTTTCGTTTTTGGTTTTGTCAAATAATGGTAGCTGGTATGGAGAGTTGGAATCTAATCCTCCTGAAACAGATGATAACGAAAAACGAGAGCTGCATGAACGATGTGGTGGTTATCTTATGTGGAGAAAACTTGAGGCACTTGCTCAACGACAGCTGGTGGCAATGGGTTTTTCACAAGAGACGGCAACATTGGCTCTCATACTGAATGAAGCCAAAGTAGCTAGAGGAATCAGTAGCATGGTTTTTTCAAGATGTTCATGAAAATTATTATTCAGGTAATTTGAAAATTGACATATATATCAGAAGAGCTAGCTTGCTCTTGCTCAGATTGCTGATCTGTAAGCAAGGTGTAAGTGCTCAAAACAGGAGGTTCAAACAGCTATTGTAGCCTGTGAGGGTGATCTTCGATCAGAAGGCTGCTGAAAGATAGCTTAAGAGTATCAAAGACCCACCTTCGATTTCACCTAACAATCACTCTGGCGCTTGTTCGTGCGAAATTATTTTCTTATTCTTCATTGTTAGCAACTCCAAGAATTTTGTCAAATTTGAAATGTCTTGGGCAATTTTAAGTTGCAGTATAATCGTGCAAATCTGGTTAGAAGGCTAGAAGCTTAATGCATTATTACAAATCTGGGTTGGTCACTTGATCATAATGTTTTGCGTTTCTTAGGATAGCGTTCTTAGGTATGTCAATATGTCATGCGTACGTAGTTACTACTACGTAGGTACCATTACATTTCTTACATTCGCTAGCTCCCACTTTCATATTCATGTCTAATTGCACATGCATGTACACACTTAAAATCTTAGCAATTTGAAAGAGTAATGTACCTACTGTTTGTTATTTATTTTTTCTTATCAAAAAACATAAAGAAAAAATCCCTACTCGTTTCTCTAATTAATTAATCAAAACTCAGCATGACAGCATTGTCTTGTGTTAAAGTGAAGGTTGAGTTTAGTCCTAGGAGAATGGCAAGGCCTCAGTTTTGGACAGTTAAACTACTGCTGCATCACTTTTTTTTTTAAACAACTTTTTTACTTTGCACTAATTGTTGTAAAGCAAGTACCAAAGGGTAGGCTTCTCCTAGATGGGTTAGACTTGTTTTTTTCTCTTTAATTTTCTTTTTTCTTTTAGTTACTCACAATTCTATCAGTGTTTTTCTTCTAATGTATAAAGGTGCAAAAGGGGGTTCCCCTGTTGTTACATATAGTTGAGCATGGTTCCTCTGGTATAAAATAAAATAAAAAAGAAAATTAGTAACATTCAGTTTATGGCCATAATTCAGGTAAACTCTCATAAATTCATAATTCAAGTCATCAGCCAAATGTCAATTACAAAAACAGAGACAAGTCAAATCTAAGTGAAAAGCTATTCCAAGTATGTTAATGACTATAAATAAAAGTAAAATTCCAATAACAAGAAAGTGGTATACAATGAAATAATGAATTGATTATATTGCTCTAGGAGGTTTCTCTAACACTGCAGAAAAGTAGACCTCGTCCTTTGATTTAGGAGAAATAGCCCACTTGTGTTTCTTGTATCTCAACTGCAGAAACATGTACATGAAATCATCCAAATCCATTTTATTGCAGAAGAACCGGTCAATCCATAACAATCCGCCGGGTCTCAGAATTCGGTCCCAATCAAACAGGATGAAATCCAGCAACTGCAGGTCAATCCAGCCATCCAGAAACCCAGCGGTATGAATCAAGTCCATTATGTTATCGAAGAACGGTAAACGTTGATTCAATGTTACATACAATGGAACCAAACCTCTTAATGCAATCATTTCATTGAAAGGAGCCCCAAGGTTAAGAGCAGTAGAGACTACTGTAACATTATTTTCTCTCATTCTTGCAGCAAAAGTTCCTGTGCCAACACCAAAGTCAAGACCAATCCTTATCTCCCCAGGCTTAATAGCCAAAACATTGCTGATCAGAAAATCAACCGGTAGTGAGCTATTGGTAACCACCCATTTAAGCTTTTCCTTCTCCATTTCAAAACATCCTACGCACTTTGAATAACCCCTCTTGGAGTTATTGCTCATTAAACACTTAAAGTTCCTGCACTGATAATTGCTCCACCGCACATTTCTATCATCTGGCAGTTTCCACAGAGACTCATTAATCGGATAAGGCTTCTGATAGACCTTTGAGGCCCTTGTCAAGCACCGCCTCCGGGGCAAGGGATCACAACCATTGAGCATCAGCTTCTGAGCCAAGTTCCAATCATCGTTACAATAAGACCCGATGTCATAGTTCATGTACTCTTCCAACTCTTTCTTGTACAACACACAAGCATGTCCAATCGTATTGTATATCCTCTCTGTTCCATATATATTAATTTTCCCAATTCTACTCTCCTTTGGTGTTATATACTTCCGTATCTCTTCAATCACAAAAGTGTTAATCAAAGGTTCCTCTTTCATTGTTGAGTTTCTAATACCTTCTGGGTTAGGTAACCGAATCAGTCTCAAAGAAATGTGAGCACTGTACAGAGGCCTGATTACTTCCTCCACCAGATACTTCTTGTACTCCAATTTTGTGATATTAGTTGTATGCAAGACATCTTTGTTCTTCTCCATTTGCTGTACAGCTGACTCAAGCTTTTCTTGTAAACTTTCCAATTTGTTTAGCACTTCCCCTACTCGATCAGACAGAGCATTTATGTCGAACCCTTCATATGCATCTTTCCCACCATAAAACTGTCGGCATATGTCTTCATTGCGCAAGAAAAAACCGGCGGAGTAGAACTTGAAGAGGCTAGATATGCTGACAATTATAACAAGCCCTCCCAATAGAATCTGGAGCCATCCCATTATCCTACCCAATCTACATTTGGGAAGGCATGACCTCCTCATCCTTAACAAAGCAGAAAACTTCAGCTTTCCTTCTAACCAAGCTCTAATTCTGTCCTCTCCGTTCTTAGTTCTTCAACCTAGTCAAAAAACTGATTCACAGCAATTATATGAAATGAACTGAACTTAAAATCTCAAAGTCGCTACAAGCCACATTGCAACTTACACATCTACAATCATGCATCGTTCGGTTACTCACAAAATCTATGGAAAGAGAATGAGAGAGAATAGTTCTATTATTTGGGACTCTTACGTAATAATAAAATCTCCACACCAGGTGATTATTCGCAGAGACAGATATGATTAGTAAGTCCAGTATCTAAGACACATATAATGTGAAATCAGAGCATACAAAACCCAAGATTCAGGGTGATTCGGAAAACAAACAAATCTGTATATCAAGTCAGAGTGAAGCCTTTTCCAAATTCGATTTTCACTAACATGAACAATTTTCTTAAACGATTTTCGGGAAAGATAAACAAATCAACCAATTTCTCTCACAATAAAGCCAAAACACATGAAGGTCTTGCAAAATTTCAGGAATTAGCCAACTCCCATTACTACAATACTACCATTTGCATTAGTTACACTTCTACTACCATTTCATACCAAAAGCCAAAACAACATCAAACACATGTAAAAGAATTAAATTTCTTTTCTTTTAACAAAAGAAAGATAGGCAATTGAAGCTGAAACCAAAATTGACTTCAATTATCTAAATTTAGACATACCCAGATGAAAAATCTCCAGGAAGTTGCATCAAACCGGAGCCAAATCCATCTTCCTGTGCACACTTTAACATATACTCCAACTCTCTCCCACAAAAACCTAGAAAAGAACAAAAAGATTAACTCTTTCAGTAAAAACTTCAAAAATACACTTCCCAATTGGGCTTTTAGAGCTGTAAATTCGTAATCTTGAAGCTTAGTAAGTCGCTAAATTCATGAAATTCGTGAATATTTTATTTTTATTTTGATTATTCAATTTATCAAGCAGCATGATTCTTACTCAAGAGGGTCTGAAGCACGAATCTCCATGAAGAAATTCTGATGAGAAATGAATATGTAAAGATTAAATAGTAAACGTTCTGCACATTTGAAGTTTGTTTAATATATGAAAGGCGTTGACTGTGCGAGGTCTGAACTGTGAAGCTCAAATAACGGTGACCCACTTGGATAGTGGTGGATCGGGTCGGGTCAACCGGGTGAACCTTATTGAATAAGACATTTGGATCGGGTTTCATTTCCATGGAGGAGTAGAGGACGCTCGGGACAGACAGGAAGAGATGTGATTGTTCACATCATGATCACCATCAGTTCATCACATGCACTGTCCTTTATCAATTAATCCCCCAAAATTGTGTTTTTGGTATACTGGTATTATCGTAAATTGGTATTTACCCTTCTATATAGGTCTTTTTTAGGGAAAAAAATTTATTTGGGTACAATTTTGACCAATTTATGAAATTGTAGGTATTTTTTTTTATATTAACTTACTTTGAAAAAAACATTCGTGTATGTCTCACGTGTTAGATTTGACGAATATATCGACGATTGTACCATTTTAATTAGCTCATGATAAGTAGTTCATCATGATAAGTAGGCTTGAATGGATCACCAGATTAAGCAAGAACAATCTCCTGATAGCTAATAGGCTTGTGTGGGAGGCAAATGAACACTTGAAATGATAGAAATTTAGTGAAATTCTCGTCATTAATCTTTAAGTGGGGAATTAACATATCATTGACTTACAGTTGTCCAAAATATTTAAAACCCTAAGTGTACTAACACATGTTCTGATGTGATTCGACTAGCTTGTATGAAAGGAAAAAGTCCTGAGATGCCAACACGAAGAAGTCTTAATTTTGAGTAGTTTGTAGATCGCATTGCATGTAGTTAGGTTTCAAACTAATCATACTCATATCCTATTTGAAAAAAAAAAAGCTAATAATAAAATAGAGGGAGGGGGAAAAATACCAAATTCTCTACATAATAGGTGGTCACATAACTTGTATATGAGATAAATTGTGAAGAAAGATTGTCAAATAAACCCTAAAGCATTGAGTAAGAACCGTGCCAGTGTGCCACCATATGTTTAATATTTTTCATGTAATGACATTTAATTAAGAAAATACATCTTCAAAGTGACGTATCGACTACCAGAGTAATTGTAAACGACATATACAAGTTAAGTGTATATGTGATTTGAGGGTTGGTAGCATTATTTCTTTTCGGGCAATACTATAGGCGCTCCGCCGAATTTATCCGTGTACGTCCCAGGTATTACAACGTAATAAAATGTCTAATAATTTTCTATTTACAACACTTATGGGTTAGATTTTCTCGAAGACCAGAGTAATTACCAGCGACCTATACAAGTTAAGTGCATCTGCGATTTTGGGGTTGGTAGTATTATTTTTTTTCAGGCAATACTATCGGCGCTTCGCTGAATTTATGTGTGTGTGCCCTAAGTATTATAACGTAATAAAATGCTATTTTTTGAATACTTTATCATTAAAATTATAAATCATGCATTGTAAAATAACAATTTAGGAGTGTGAAAAGCAAACTCGCAAATCTTTCCATAAAAAAGTATTTTATGTGTTGCCATTTGTTTCTCCCTTGTACTAAACTCGTTGTTGACACGAGACAATATATATTCTCCTCTCCTAAGCCTTCCTCTCTATGCAAACAAACACACTTTGATTTTCTTATTCCCTCTTCTATCTATCTCCTCCTTCCCTCTAACCCCGTGATTGTGATTTCACGCCATGAAAGTTCAACTCTTTTGAACCAGGTACTCTCTCGAGTCTCTTCTATATATCTTTCGTTTCTCTTGTGTTTTGTTCTTGATATTATTTATTCCTTGTACTTGGTTTCGATGAGTGAGTTCCATATATAGTAAAGCTTGATAATTGATGTGAATCAAAGCCTAACACGAAAACCCATTTGCCCAGGCTTCGTCTTTCACGTGGGTTCTTGACATTTTTCGAGCTCTTCAATGGAGGTTAGTCAGTAGTGGATTTTTTCTCTATGTCAATGCTCGTTTTCATTGTGAGGCAACTCTTTGCATTGGTGTTATTGTTTGTGTGTTTCTGCTGTTTGATATGAGCTGAATTTTGGTGGTTAGTATGAGATTTTGGAATCATAGTTTGGGTTATATTATACAAGTCGGGTTTGAGTTGTGTTGGTTTGGTTTGGTTTCGATCCCATAAACTTGTGTTGGTTTGGTTGTAAAATTTGTGATTGCATTAACTTCTCTTAGTTTGGTTTGATTGCATAAGCTTCTCTTTCTTCGTTTGGGAGAGTACACTAAACGTTTGGTTTCAGTTAATTCCTTGGCTTTTCTTTTGTAGCATAGCGTCTTGTTTAGTTCTTTGACATGGTTGATGGCGTTTGGTGTTGTATCTTATATGAATATGAATATGGATCTGGTTCGGTTATAGATTTTGGTTTTCTGGTATTGAAATCCTCTGATTTTATTAAATTAATCTCAGCTTAGAGATGGATTGAGTTGGCTTTAGGGTGAAGGTTGGGATTTCAAGTTATTTGAGAATAGATAATTTATGGGTTTTGGATTTAGATGCAGTTTGTGAGTTATATTGGGTGATCAAGATATATTTCCTCTCGGTTTTGTTCGTTTCGCTTCTTTGAATTGTTAGCAGAGTTTCATTCTATCTTCTGAGTATTCTGTAGAATTCATTATAAAGATATTCAGGAATTATATAGTCTTGCAGATTTTTCCTTGCCCAGACTAAGATCTTGTAGTTATGTTGGTGTACATAGTTGAAAGAAATTTGTAATGCCATTAGCTCTCTCTCTCTCTCTCTCTCTCTCTCTCTCTCTCTGGCTGAAAGAAGTTTTAACTGCTTCAAAGAGCTTCTTCTCTAATTAAGAAACCTGGTGTTTCAATAATGCATGTAGACTTTTCTTGAAGGAAAAAGTATTTCTAACTATCATGATACATGAGTTTCATAAGTTAAAATTTGCACGAAAGCTTCTAGGATGAAGGATTGAAGGTATAGTGCCATTTCCATTCCTAATTGGTTGTACCTTTCGTTTCTGTATTTTTTGGCAGATGGAATCAACTGAGTTGGATCATGTTGGTAATTGCTTCAAAGAAACATCTATCGAACATCTGTCTCATTCAGATACTCCTTGTACAAGCAATGTGTTAGGAGATCAACAGGTGCTTCCCCGAGTTGGTGGCAAGTATCAGGTGGAAATTCCTTTTATGACAGTGGAGACAATGGAATCTGAGCGGCTTAAACTTTTGACTGATCCTACTGATTCACAAATTGCCAATGTTTCCCATTCCTTTCTTATGGGTTTACCCATTCCAATTACGTGGGTTAAAGAAGTGAATAACATTGAAGCTGAAGGGTTGGACTCTCCAACTAACCCTGATGATGCAGTTAATGTAAAAAAGTGTCTGGAATCTAGAAAGAGAAAAAAGAATCATAAGGGATCTAGGAAGAAAAGTTCAGAACTCAGTGCTGAACCCTTGGAATTTGGGTTGGACCAGGGAGAAGATTCAAGACCAGCCAGTTTAAGAACATTGTTATTGAAAGAAAGGCATTTAAATCAGCTGCTTAGAAGCAAAAGCTGTTCTCCAGTTCCCGATTCATCTAGGGAACACTGGAGTGATACTGAAGCCGATAGTTTTCTTCTTGGCTTATACATTTTCGGGAAGAATTTCAATCAGGTGAAGAGATTCATGGAGCACAAGGCCATGGGAGACATACTGTCATTTTACTATGGAACATTTTATAGATCTGATGAATACTACAGATGGTCAGACTGCCAGAAAGTTAGAAGGAGGAAATGCATTATTGGCGAGAAAATTTTTACGGGGTGGAGGCAACGAGAATTGTTTTCTCGTATGACTCCTCATGTCCAAGAGGAATCACGAATCACTTTGTTGGAGGTACTTTATAATTCACCTCTCTCCAACTATTTGTTTGAGATTCTTGCCCTAGTATATGATTAAAATGCAGCGCATATCAGCTAGTTGAGTTAAAAGATAGAATTTCGTTCCTATGAAATATATGCCAGAATAAGCATATTCCTTTTAACTGTGCATCAAGACATGTTAAAACCATTTTGTACACCGTTGGTTTCACCACTGCATTGCTCCCTTACTGTTTACTGTTAAACAAAATAATCGACAATTGACGACTAGGAGTCATACTGAATTTTAGTTTTTGGAACTTTGTTTTCACCAGCTCAATAGTTCTCTGTCAAACATAAATAAACCTTTTTTGCAAATGTGTTTCCTCAAATCATTACGTATAGGCCTTGTACGCATGTTTCTAAACATACTCTGATCGATTTGAGAGGTAAATTTTATGTCTCTCACTCCATGTTTCCCATCTTATCTGTTATCAGGGCTATAAGTCATTTGCAGAAGGAAGAACTTCACTAGAAGAATATGTCTCCTTTTTAAAGTCTACAGTTGGCATTCATGTACTTGTGAATGCTGTAGGAATTGGGAAAGGGGAAGAAGACCTCACAGGCTTTGCCATTGAGCCTGGAAAGAACAATCAAGAGATTCCAGTTTGTCCAGCTCCAAAAATACCAAATGGTAAAGCTTTTGCTTCTCTTACATTTACTGAAATAGTGAAGTTTTTGACTGGAGGATTTCGGTTGAGCAAAGCTCGATGTAATGATATTTTTTGGGAGGCTGTCTGGCCCCGTTTGCTGGAAAATGGATGGCACTCTGAGCAACCCAAGAATCGAGGTTATGTCAGTTCCGAGCATTATTTGGTTTTTCTTATGCCTGGGATAAAGAAGTACTCAAGGAGAAAACTGACCAAGGGAGATCACTATTTGGATTCTGTTAGTGATGTTTTGAACAAAGTGGCATCTGAACCAAAACTTATTCAGCTTGAAGCTGACGAAGATATTGTTGGGAATGAAGAAGGTGGGTGGGTTCCAGAGGCAACATCAGACCAAGAAGATCTATCCTATCAACAACGTCCTTGCTACCTTAAACCCCGAGTCTCTACTAGCAATCCAAACCATATGAAGTTCACTGTTGTTGATACCAGTTTGGTCCATGGAGGAAAATCACGTGGTATAGTGGAACTGAGATACTTACCAGTTGAATTGAAAACTACTTCGAAACAATCTGATTGCTCAACAGACAGTGAAGGGGAATCTTCTGAGTATAAACTGAACGAGTACCAGAATGATATTGCTGAAAGAGCTGATATACCATTGAAAAGTAAAAAGAATAAGGCCAAGGACGGTGGTGGTGGTCTGAAGAGGTTCACTGTTGTTGACACCAGTCTAGTCTTTGGAGGAAAATCATCAACAGTGAGAGAACTAAGATGCTCGCCAGCTGTAGATAAAGGTGTTCTCAAGTCGAAGCGTACTTCGTGGGACTCTGAAGCAAACTCCTCTCAGGATTTACTGCGAAAGCATAAGCCTGATGCTACTGATAGTTCATTGAACGGTGAAGTGAATAACTTCAACGTCAACTGCCATGAGGATACATCTGCTACTGCAGAAAAAATGGAGAGCCACCAGGATCAGAAAACCAGCATGTCTGATGACAAGCAGCCAAAGAAGAGCATATTAAACAAATTCAGTCGGAGAGCTAAATCTAGCCATTCGAATTCTACAGGTCCTCTTATCAAACGGCGAAAACTAACTGCTTGTGTTAAGGCAGAGACAAGTTGCCTCATTGAAAACTGTTCGCAAGGTTTGGAGTCAGAACAAGTGGGACTCCATTGCACATTGAATGGACTAAATTCAGGAACGCTTGTTGTTGCTCTAGTGGGTCCTAAACAAAAGGAATCATCAAGTACTTATGAGGCTGAAGGTAGTCTAGAAGAGGAGAGCAGTTTGGAAACTCAGAGCGGAGATGGTTTTGGCGTGCACACTTCTCAAGCCCACGCATCATCTAACCTGACCCAACCTCAGGATTTGGTGGACAGAACAGATGGTGATACATGTGCTGAGGTTAGCCACGAAACAAATGCAGATAGTTCATGCCTTTCATCTAGTGGAACAAAGCTTGTTGATGATGCCCTGAGAACCTCTAACATGAGTTCTAGGAGGCAAAGCACCAGGAACCGACCGCTGACTGCTAAAGCAATGGAAGCTCTTGCAAACGGGTACTTGAGTATTAAAACTAGACAAAAACCAGATGTTGGTACGAGAGAAAACTCATTCTCACGTCCCTCTCGCAAGTCTCACAAGGTCCGTAGCAGAGTCAAAGCAACTTCAAGCCCTGCTGATACTGTTGGTGGAATTGTGACTTTGAAGGAAGAAATGGATGTCAATGAAGCTTGTAAGGTTAACAAAGATACGGTTAGCGAATCTCCTGATCAAATGGGAGATAAGTGGCTCACTAGCTACTAGGGGATCTTTGAAGACTCATGTCATCTTGAAGTTTTGGTTTTCTGAAGAATTAATCCTGGTAAGATTCTGATCTTTTTGATTGACTTGAAAAGTGGATTTCGAAGCTGCCAAAGCATTAACTGCAAGTCTTCCAGATCGCATTAGAGTAAATGTAGATGTTCATGTTAGGAAGAAGACAAGAACATTGTCAAAATTAGTTCAGTGATAGAGGGAATACCGGCAAGAAGCACCTGTTATTTAGCAAGTTTTACTGTTTATATAAGTAATATGGTCTCATATAATATAACTACAGCTTATTTTTTAAGATCTCGTGTTCTTTCTAGTTGAACATATATTGGTTTTATGGTATATTCCGATAGCATTGCTTCCTTTCTTGATCAAGTTGTTCGATATTCGAAAGATTATCCCATCCTGGTGTGGATGTCCTTTGTGTTTACCTATTTTCCAAAGTGTATCAAGCATGGGTAAGTTTTTTATTTGCAGATAGAAAATTGTTATAATGACAGTTATTATGGTTTCAAATTGGTACTGGTATCTTAATATTATTATACATTTTGAAGCATAAAACATGTGTATATGACTGGAACTCTGGAAGTTGGTTCTTGAGAGTTGAGAAATAGGATACCCACTGACTTGGCCAATAAGGTCTCCTTCTGAGAAATGGAATGGGTCTTTTTGGTGGAAGGAAACAGAAAAAAAAAAAAAAAAACTAGGCCTGCCTGCTTTAAACGCATTGCTAAGTTGACCCATTGGGCTATTTCTATAGAAGTGCATATTTGCGTTACTTGTCATAATGTTACATATTAATGTCCTAGCTAGAAGGCCATTACATTTGAGAGGGTCCAAAATCTTATTCATTTTAGGAATCACAAATTCATATATATCTGGTGAAAATAGAATATCATAAGTTTAGTATGAGCTCTTGGGCACCATTCTCTTTTGAGTAAATATGTAAGTTCTACCCATTAGGAGCGTGTGTTTTTCTTTTTTCGTGCTTCATGTTTGGGTTGTGGGCTTTTATCATAAACAATCAATACCAAACTTAAGAGTTGTACATTACTTTGATACCCGATATTTAAAAACTATCACATTAGTACTTGACATTTCAAAAGTTATTGATGATAGGTATCAAAATTGGGTCGGGTTTGAAAGGTCAGGTACTAATGTATAGTTTTTAAATGTCGGGTACTAAAGTGATGTACAATCTTTAGGTCATGTATTGTTTATAATAATTCCCCTTGGGTTGTAGATGAGCTAAATCGCCTATACCTACATCCGATGTATGACATACATTCGGCAAAAAAAATTGTACCCATATATTAACCATGACATAAGATGTTGTTCATATTACCCAGCTTCAGTTGGCCCACAAGTCTATTCTCTTTTGTAGTGTCTTTTAAGAAAGTGAAGGATGAGCTGCCCTTTTCTCTGCAATCATGTGACACATGATCCGATCTCATCTTTGGCCTCACATTTAGGCGCCAAAATCAAAATCAAAATCAAGATTTTGAGTTTGAGTTTAATTTCCCACTTCAAGATTAAGAAAAAATTTCCTTTAAGAATGCACAAAATTGTCAACATTTTAGTTATATACTTGTTATAGAGTTACTCTTATGACACAATATCAAGTAACAATTCTCCATATCATCGATCCGGACAGGACAATACAACGAATACATTTGGTTAAGAGTTCATCTTTGGAAAGAGAGAATTCAAATTTAAATATCACGAGAGTTTCTATGATAAAAATCAAAGAAAATCAAATAATAGGCGCATAAGATCAGTAATAGCATCAAACAAAATCGAATATGGAGGGACTCGAGGCGATTGCACCACTTACCACTTGTAGTTCCTCAGAACATAATCTAACGACCAAAGTGACTACTAACCACATACATTATTTTTTCTGAAAGAGATATTGAGATTACACCTTTTTGGCCTTTTGAAATGCCCACTTTGTAATTCATCCTATAGTGAGACAACAAAATCTTGGGATCTGTTTTGAAAGTAGCTTTCCAACTACATTGTCTCGATCCCCATACCACAAAAAGCAGATCATTTTTTTTGCTTTTTTGGAGAAAAAGTGTTATGCCTAGGTGGCTAGGCAGCCTAGCTAGCTAAAACCTCATCTCCAATTCCTACATGACTAGTGAGTTAACTATTGACAACTTTCTTATATACATGGATCTCCAATTAAAGTCTCGTTTGGTTCACATAAAGGAAATGAAAGAAAATCAATTACTTTCTTTTTTCAATGGAAGGGGAAACTAAAATTTTCATTAATTTTTTTTAAGTGTTTGGCAACACTAAGGAAATAAATCAATAAATAATAATATATAAAACAAAATTAATATTTATAATTTCATAAATTGTTATTTTAGTTATAAAAATAATGTAATTAATATTAAATTAGTGCAATAAATGCAGGAAAGTAAGTAGGAAAGTGATTCCCTTGGAGTATGGAATGAACCAATTTCCCCTCTATTTTCCCTTCCTTCAGAAAATTTTTTCCTTTCCCTTGGCACCCAAAACACAAGAAATGATTGAATTTCCTTTCATTTCCTTTCTCATGGCCTAAAATCCGTGAACCAAACGAGGCCTAAAAGTCAATTTAGCTTGAAACCTTAGAAACAACTAATAATATTTTATCAAACTTTAATTAGGACAAATTAAGTAATTAGGTTGGACATTTAAAAATAAAATAAATGAAAATAAATTGTACGTCAAATTTATCACTTATGGAGACGTAGACCATATATTACAAGATCTTCCACGAACCATACTTTGGAGTTGACATATTTCAAGATTTTCAAACGTTAGATTTGATTTTTCTCATCGAATTTAACGATAAAAAAAATTTCAAAATATGTTATACTCCGAGGTACTATAAAATTTCAATAGATCGACTACGTATTTTCGAATATCAATGATTCAACTTTGATCTTGCATGTAAGAGTTTCTTATCACATTTCATTTTCACTTTAATTTGAAGCCTTCCAAATCCATTGTCAAACATCAATCAAATAACACGTACTGTTTAAGAACAAAACTGAGAAAGTCAATAGGAGGGGGATAGTTATGTTGTCTAGTAGCGAGCTAGCTAGCTAAACATGAATGATGATTAGTAGTTAAGGATTGATCGATCGATGTAGATCGATATGGATCTTTTCACTTTAATTTTCACCTCTGGTAAATTACGTCCGTACTGTGTACGCAACTTAACCTTTCTGTTTGAATGATTGTGGATGATGATCAATCTTGACTTGGCCGGCCGGAGCATAAAAGTATATGCATGCATGTATATATGCCATAATTAATTATTGATCCCTCGATCAATCTTGGAACGATCATTGCCCTTGTTTTCTTTTTAATTATCGATCTCTGTATATATAAGTTAATTGGTAGGTACCATTTCATTTTCCAGGGTCGGGTCGACTTCGTTATTTTTTTTGAATCATGACCTAGCTATCACAGAAGAACAGTATATATTAAATGTGGCCAAGCTAGCTAGGTTTGAAGACGCTCTCTCTCTCTCTCTCTCTCTCTCTCTCTCTCTCTCTCATTGACAAACTTGATCGAGTTATATTTAGGTCAAAGATAATTTCATGACATGCATGCATACACAGAATAGTTATCTAATTAACATAGTACTTACTAGTATTAATTAATATATGGTAGAATATATTTGTGAAATTAGTTTAGGTAATTACTAATTAGGTAGAATTACAGTGAACAATTAATAATCTTTAATTAGTTAGTATGATATAAAATTTATTTACTTCTGGAACTGCAGTTGATATTGACATGCAGAAGTATCGAACCCTATATACGAACAGTAACAGACTGTTATATATATATATATATACAGAACCAAATTTATTTAGTTTGATCTCGTTAAGTAACTTTAATTTTAACCCTTACGTACAGAAAGTGTATAGAATTTTAGTTCGATCAACATGAATTTGAAAATGAAGCCCTCGAAGAATTTATAATCAAACTTGTGTCGGTCGGTAGTTCAAAATATATATCAGGGGATTGCGCTAGCTCATTGACTACTTCAAACAATATTAGGGATTGCCAAAGTCCAATTATTGTATCCACCAACTCAAAATATCTCAAATCTAGCTACTACCCCTACTAGCTAGGCTTCAGGTATTCAAGCAATAATGTAGCGTTGTTCTTTGTTTTTAGGTGCTTTTCTCGTATGGTCTCTTTTATTAAAACAATAGCCTAGGCAATTTGGTCTAGTAACATAAGTTTCTTCTTTATAAGTGAAAAGTCATGAGTTCGACTAAATGCTGATCAGTAAAATTTTCATTTGGATTCCATATTTATTTTTTCAGCATTCCGCCAAACTCTACAATGATGTAGCTTATTGATTTGTTGCTCGTGAACTATTATATTGTTATAGTTAAAAATTACACCGTCTCACACTAGTTTATTTGTGAACCTTAATTCAAAGAATACGGTAACTAATGAAAATACTATAACCGATGGGCGCATGACCGAGCAGAGACAAAGTCATTGATATGTACTATTATCACTAATGGGAGCACGATGGATCAGAGACGAAACTATCGAAACTGGTGGTTTGTCAAATCTGCCGAGAAAAAATAATAACAACTTTTTGGGGGACTTAGAAAATGTGAAACGGAAAAAAAAAATTCAAACTAAAGGTCTTAAATAATTTTCGATTTTCTTGATCCGTCTCTTTTTTGGACCAACCCGTCTTCACTTTTTATATTTCCTACCAATCACAATTAGTGGGTTGCCGACACGTCATCACCCTATCGCATTTTGAAGCAGGCCGCGCTACAATGACTAAAATGACCATCAATTGTTGGTGAAATATGGAAAACAGCCTTGGGTAAATTGCCGTTGGGATCTACACCAAGTGCACGTGAATGAGAGAATTTTTTGAGTTCGGTCCGGGTCGCTTTCGACGGCGACACCCGTGACCGTGAGGCTAATATGGTCATTTCGAGGTTGAAGGCGGCTAAAAGGATCAGTGGCAATGTTGTGATTTTGTCTCATTGAAAGTGACCTTTTTGGAACAAGAATTCCTTTGTTAAAATATCCTCACAAACGGACAAATTCTCAAGGAGAAGCCCTTGTCTTTTTTTTTTTTTTTTTTTGGACGAAAAAAAAAAAAAAAAAAAAAAAAAAAAAAGACAAGGGCTTCTCCTTGAGAATTTGTCCGTTTGTGAGGATATTTTAACAAAGGAATTCTTGTTCCAAAAAGGTCACTTTCAATGAGACAAAATCACAACATTGCCACTGATCCTTTTAGCCGCCTTCAACCTCGAAATGACCATATTAGCCTCACGGTCACTGGTGTCGCCGTGACCACTGGAGAAGCCCTTGTCTGCCACTGGCATTTGCCAGCAACATTTCTGAAAATGAACCGAATTGTTAGAATATTACCATATTTGTACCTATCAACTTCCTTATAATTACAAAATTGCTTTACATAGGTTTTTTCAATAATATATATATATATATTTTAGAAATTCATTTAGCTTGATACTTTTTTTATTATCAAGGGTTAAAATTTAGCTTAATAGTTTATGGAAAAAAAATTTAAAAATGAGAAAATATGTACTAATTGAGAAAAAGGGTATACAAGGGCAATATGATTATAACCCAACAAGTTAGGGGCATATCTATATCAAAGCAATCAGTGACCTAAAGTAATATTATTAGTTTACTACAATACAAGTCCAAAGAAAGACCTGGTTCCTAGCTTGTGTTCATATTATGCCAACAATAACTCCCTTCCACCACAATTGAAGGAGAATTTTCTGGGTTTTGTCTTCCTCCACTTGAAACAAATCCCATCTTTTCTGTTTCATTTTCTTTTTAATTAAAGCTTAATCTTCTAGTACTAGAGTTAGTAGTGTCCCTTTAGAGAGAGAGAGAGAGAGAGAGAGAGCTGCAGCAAGAAGAAGATAATTAAGTTGGGAAAGAAACAAATTAAGAGCTAGTTATAGTTTGCAAGAAAGACAAACAAGTCAATAAAAATCTCTCCTTTCTTGTTTTTTCTTTATCTTCCTTCAATATTCCATGTCAATTATCACAGGTAGTGGTGTTGGGAGCTTCTCTTCGGGAAATACTACCAGTGCTGAAGAAGTAGTACTTCAACAACAAGAAGAGCTACTAAATCACTTTCATGGCTCCAACTCATCCCTTCAGGAAATTGCAATCAATGGTATTTCTGCCTCTCAAAAACAGCAACCTCCACCAGCTAAGAAGAAAAGAAACCTACCAGGAACTCCAGGTACAGTTCAAACTATATATATATATATATATTTCATGAGTAATACTAGTCTTCTTTCCGGCCCTTTTGAAGGTTTTTCATTTGAATTTAATGGTCATGTGCCCAAGTAAATATTGTTCTTTGAATTACATATTGAAAATCAAATTAATGAAACTTTGAAATGGGGAATATTCAAGTAAGAATTTTGGGTTAGCTTTTTTATATATATTACGTACATATGCTTAATTGAGGTTGATAGATTTCAAAAATGCCATTAATGGTATATTTTTCTTCCATTAATATTCCATCTATTTCACTATTGTGAATTAATTGTTTCTATCATTAACTTAACTAAGCTAGCTGCTAAACTCATTCTTTATAGCCATTTTCTTTTGGTGAAAAATATGCTTGCATATATTGTTGCAATAATTAACTTTGGTTCCTTCTGGATAACCTTGAAACACATTTGATTGAAGAGAGACGTTCAAAAAATTAACTGTGTATTATTGATGTCTAAGTAGTTTTTTTTTTTGAACAATGATGTATAAGTAGTTGAAAGGGTTCAATTATTGGCTTCCTATATTACAATCATTGTAGTTAACTGTTGGCTTACCTTGACCGGTCTCCTACTCCCTTTCCCTTTATTTTTTGTGTTTCATTATCTGTTTAACTTTAAAGTAATTAGATTAATTTCTTCATACATTCTTTACATATTTCAATTTTCTCTCATAGAAAAAATGTGTTCGGGAGCTTACAAAACGTGATTAAGTTCATGATTCTCCTCTATTTCTTGGGACAATTTTTTTTCCTGTAAATTCCTCATCATGGATGCTAAAAATGGATCTAGCTACAATAAAAAGCTACAACTTAATGAAATTTTTAAGCATTACATCTTCAAATTACGTTTAATTTGGTTATGCACGGATTCAATTAATTACATCATGTTAATGTTAAAATCAATCTATGTATATATGTTAATACAGATCCAAGTGCGGAAGTGATTGCCTTGTCACCAAAGACCCTGATGGCAACAAACCGATTTGTGTGCGAAATTTGCAAGAAAGGGTTCCAAAGGGACCAAAACCTCCAATTGCACCGAAGAGGCCACAACTTGCCATGGAAGCTTAAGCAAAGATCAAGCACCGAAATCCGAAAGCGGGTTTATGTCTGCCCCGAGCCCTCTTGCGTCCACCACGACCCCTCCCGGGCACTCGGGGATCTCACGGGGATCAAGAAGCACTTTTGCAGGAAGCATGGTGAGAAAAAGTGGAAATGTGATAAGTGCTCGAAGAAGTACGCGGTGCAATCGGACTGGAAAGCTCATTCTAAGACCTGTGGTACTAGAGAATACAAATGTGACTGTGGAACCGTCTTCTCCAGGTTTGAATTAAATCATTTTTTAATTTCTTTAATTAATTATACATTTTAGATTGGTAAACAACTCTAATAAGATTCTTGTGCGCATAATGATGCATGCTTAATTGTGCATGCACCATGCATGTGCATGCAGCATGCATGAGTAGAATTAGATTATATATCATGCAGTGTGAATCTTTTAATACGGCAAGTTGATTATATATATCATCATTTGTGGCCTGAAAGGCTGAAAGTCATAATCCTAATTATTTAAGCAATTAGAATAGCTATAAACAATTAATATAGGATACAATTTGTACTGGGGGAGTGCTATCTATACTTTTCTAGAAGCTTCTAGCACCCATTGGAGAAGACAAATAAAACAGTCCAAAGAAAATGCAAAAAGTTGAAATAGAGAATACAAATCCATTCATTGTAAATTTGTAATTAATACTTGCCGACCTATATAAAAACAAGCTCGATCTTGACTAAGAGACTTGTGCTGGTCAAATTAGTTTATATTATGATAATACTAATCAAAATGAGAATACCTTTCTATCCCCGGAACCTAAAATAAGATTATAGCTTGATTTGTTAACGTTTCTTTGTGTATTATGTTATGCAGACGAGATAGCTTTATTACCCACAGAGCTTTCTGTGATGCCATAGCTGAAGAAAACAAGACAGTACTAAACCAAGGACAAGGAGTACTAGTAACGTCCAACAATATTATGGGACAACAGAACATGCAACAAGGCGGCGACCAAGTAGTTTCCGGCAGCGAGCTCATGATCCCGGCCTCAATGCCGATGACTAACAACGAAGCTGCCACCAAGCCATCAACAAGAAGTAGCACATCTGATCATTTCGACACCAAAATCCCTAATGTAACCCTAATACCCCAAGAAATAGCCTCAAACATGTCGTCATCATCAAGAAGCGGCCTGAACAACAATTCATTGTCGTCATCAACAAGTAGTGCACTGTTTCATAATCACCATGGGCACCAAGCACTACTCCCCAGCTCAATCTCTGGCTACTTGTCCGCCACCGAGTTGCTGCAGAAAGCGGCTCAAATGGGTGCAACAATGAGTAGCAATAACTCTAGTGGTATGAGCATGGCACCCTCAACATATGGTGATGAATTTACTAGGTACGTGAATAACCAGTTCATGCAGCACAAAGATGGTGGTAATATTATTCCAGTACAAGAGACGTCCTCGTCCCAGTTTTTCGGTGCTAGTAATGGGAATATGGGAATGTTTAGTGGGCTATTGTTTGATCAGAACAATAACAATGGGGTGTTGATGAAGAACATGGAGCATAGCGTTAATGGTGGGAATAATAATAATACTAATAATAGTTTCAGCTTGCATGGTAAAAATGTGAGTAGCGGAGGAGATACGATGACTCTGGACTTTTTGGGGATTGGAAGAGGAGGAGGTAATAGACCAGAAAGTTTTCATGATCATCAAAAAAGACAAGTAGTACATGATGAGCAGCAGCGACAAAATAAGCAGGAAGATGATAATGATGATCAATTGGGGTTTGGGGTTTGGAGCTGGAGTTGATATATATATATGCATATATGATCAACCTTATAAGAAAATACGAGGTGTTTCAACATGGAGCTAGCAAGCAATGGAAAAGCACATGTGGGAGCTTTTGATCGAGGAAACTTACTCAAGACAGTACTGCTAGGTTTTGTACGCACTAGCTGGCCATGCAAGGGATGTTAATTATTTACCTTCTTTAGTTCTCATCAAAGAGATATCGATCAACTGTTAATTCTATTTAATTTCCAAATTTCGTAGTGTGAGTTGTTTACTAAGGTATAAAACGATGCATGATAAGTAAATAAGTAGGTAATAGGTCTCGTTAACGTTAAAATAGTTGATAAAACAATAAATAGAGAAAAGGCTACAAAATGAGAACATATATGATGCACTATATGCATCCCGGCCATCAGATTGAGCTCTGAACATTAACTTTAATTTGTTGGGGCGAGAGTAGTACTAGAATCGGTGACTTCCTAGGAGTCTTTGTGTTGCACCCGTCTTTGTTAGATAAAGGAATGGTTCAAGAACATAAGATTTGATGAATCTAGCTAGCTACTTAAAGTAATTGGGTAATCAAAATTGTGCAACATATATATGCATATGATCCACTTTCTCAAAGTAAAGTATATGATCATGGTGAGAAAATTGCTAGTAATGTAGAGTGTAATGTAGAGTTCCCACAAAAATGGATACTGTATGTCTGTATGATAATTTTTATGCTCTCAGATTTTCATCGTTGAACTGGAATTAATGAATATAAAGAAAAGCCCTTTATGCCAAGACTTACGATTCGGAGTGTGATTGTGTTATATGTTATTATAATGAAAAGTAAAAATAAAAATAAAAATAAGAGCTTATATATGGTTAGAAGTATGACTCGTACGTACTCCACTACCACTACCACTACCACTCGTTTGGATAATAGGCCTTGAACTAAATAAGCGAGTAGTCCTTCAACAAAAGGATACACAATGCCGGCCAGCTTGCCACACAACTTGTATGCATGCAAAAATGCTCGCTTCAACCGGAAATGCGTGACACAATTCTCGGGAAGCCGGAAAGAGGGTTTGCAAGTGGTAACAATCCGGGCAGAGAGGCCTCCGGCGGAGCAATTTGCACCGCTGGCATCCAGGTTTGGACGGCGGCTTCTAGTTGGTTTGGGCTCAGCTTCTGTGGTTGCTGTTGGTGCTAACTTTGTAGGAATCACAAGTTTTCTTCTTGGGTTGTCTCCTGAAAGTAGTAGGAATCTTAAGCTGGATGTGCTTTATCCTATTGGAGGTTACAGTAGGTGCATCGACACAAATGAAGGATTTGGTCAGTAAAGCTAGTACATTCTTATAGCATGTTTGATATATTAATTTTTCCTTGAGATCGATAGATCAGTATACTGAAATCTTTACTTAATTGCATATATGATTGTGGACAACAGAGTTCATATACCCAGTAAATTGGGTTGGAGATCAGACATTGTTGTATCGAGCAGCTGAGAAAAGAGAGTTTGAAAGATCACTTGATCCCCCTCCTTTGAACATTAATACAAAATCCGGTGAGGGAATTGGACGCCGGCGAAATGTCAATGAACCTGTTGTTGCATTTGGACCGCCCGGCACAAGCGGCGAGCTCAACGTTAGTGTCATTGTCTCACCAGTTTCTCTTGATTTCAAGTAAGCAAGTGAAAAGAGTTCATGTTAACTAGGAGGAGAAAATGCAGTTTAATTTGTTAATCCTTTATATTTGGTTTTGTAGAATTGAAGCATTTGGAGGACCAAAAGAGGTAGGTGAAGCTGTGGTTCGGACGATTACAGGGTCTGGCAAACGCCCGGATGTGAAGGGAACTTTGGTACAATCAAATTTGAGAGAAGACAGCTTAAGAAATGTGAAATACTACGAGCTTGAATTCAGAGTCGAGAGCCCTTTGTTTCATCGTCATAACATCGCTGTCTGTTGTGTTCGTGGTGGTCGGTTATTTACTCTGAATGCTCAGGCACCCGAATCGGCATGGCCAGAAGTGAAGTCTGATTTCCAAAGAATTGCTGAATCATTTACCCTCAGCTCTTGATATGAAGACTGAAGAGAGCGAGCACTAGTATTTTTCTCATTCAAATATGAGTTCTAAGGTGTCATGTCTTGGATATTTTAATTTTGTACAACTTGTCCCAACTGCCTTCTCATTTGCAATTATAGGGGCAATATAATAGTAAACAAAAGAATCGTAAACCAGTCAATAATTTAGAGCAGAACTTACTATATAGCTTCTCATTAACTAATGGCACAAGTGCTACACTGTTGTTTTTGGTATGAGGCATTACCGCCTAATATCAGACAGCTTAAGAATTCACAATATTGCACATAGCACATTTACACAATGAAAACTCAACAAGGCATCTAGCCACCTCTTTAATAAGATTCCTAACATCCAAGTCGCCGCTACTGTAGACAGTTTCAAGTACAAGCAATCTGTCTTCGCTTAGTAATTTTCTCCAAATTCTCATAAACTGCTGCAGTCAAATTTGGATCTTCAAACCCAAGCTCTGCATTGAATCTGCAACAGAAGCATAAAGCAAAAGGCCCTCAATATATGCAAAGGAAGAGCAGAGCTTAGGACGTTGGAGTGGTGAATAGTGTAGTCAGACGCATATTTTCGAAAATGGAAGTGCTCAACAGTCTTTTAGTTTTTGTTTATAATAGAGAAATACGGAATAACAATGCTGGTTCAAGCAGCAACACAACAAATAAGATGGATATAATGTCTGGTTTGCTTACTTGGGATCAAGTACCAATTTCTGAATTTCTTTAATAGCTGAACTTGCCGCATAAAGTGATATCTTTCCTACCTGCATTAGAACCCAACCAAATATTGAGAATATCAACATAACAAAAGCGTCTAGATACTTGACAGGATTGGAGAACAACAGTTCCACAACTAATAGGAAAAAGTAAAAGAAAAAGAAAAAGAAAGGAAGGCATAGAATACTTCTAAGTAAAATTTCCCTTGTCCAACCTCCAACACTTGCAGCTTTGCTTCATGATCATTTGGAAGACAGCGAATTTCTTCAGCCAGTCTCGCAGCGTCACCAAGGCTTTCAGGAGATAAGAAATCAAGACCCAGCTGAACCGTGGACTGAAAAAGAAAAGTGCATAACGATCAAACAATAAATTATATTTATATGTTACAACCTAAACTGCACTAGAAATTCCAGACCAAAAAAAAAACTGAACTAGAAATTTAGGATAGCCATATGAGACCACAAAAATAAATAAAATATACAACTAAATTAAGGGAAAACCATATCAAAATCCTTAATAGCATTTCAATTCATTGGATTGGATCTTTTATCTGTACACTAATTCAAATTACAGCACAAAGGGTCAGCACCACCATAAAATTTCCCATAGCTCTTCTCTCAGGGACATGCAACATGGAGTAGAACCTTTCATGAAAACACCCCAAGTAAATTTAGTAATTGATGAAGTCAAAGGGTCAGCACCACCATAAAATTTCCCATAGCTCTTCTATCAGGGACATGCAACATGGAGTCGAACCTTTCATGAAAACACCCCAAGTAAATTTAGTAATTGATGAAGTCAAAGGGTCAGCACCACCATAAAATTTCCCATAGCTCTTCTCTCAGGGACATGCAACATGGAGTCGAACCTTTCATGAAAACACCCCAAGTAAATTTAGTAATTGATGACTTCATCAATTACTAATATTGTGGCAACATGATATGTCCTTCCATTTCTTCTTATTTCTGATATTGCAGCAACATTGCCCCAAAACTCTACCCACTTGCTCCACACCCTCCCCAAAGCAGGTCTCACACAAGGATGACACCACGGGAAAAACAAAGACCGGAGAGGTTTAATAACCTATTTCTTGCAAGTTCCAATTGTTGAAAGCATAATCAAAAGCAATTTGCAATGTGGAATTTTAACTAAAAGTTCTTAAATGTATGCATTAAAGTATAAAAGAGTTTGTTGGGCAGAATTTCAGTTCAAACAATAACCAAGACTTCAGTCATGGTTCTGGGAAAACAAACTGCCTTTGGTACCGAAACTACCGGTGATAAAAATGCAGAGAAACCTAATTTTGAAGACGTAACAATGGTAGGCATGGAAGAAAATTTGTTTGGACAAGCAGCCCCTCAAGCTACAGAGCCACACTATTTTAAATGCAAATTATGAAGACATCCTCAAATTCAATTACAACCAAGTCATAATACAAAGCCAATTAGAACTGTAAGCTTCTAATGAAATATTATTGTCAATTTAATCTGAAAACTTCACATTTTCTTTTAACATTCTGAAAATTTCACTAGAAGTATTATTCGGCTACAAAGCACTACCTGAAGATTCCTGACTTGAAAAGGGCATCCAGCAGGGATAAAAACAGCTTGCCCCAAATTCTGTTCAAAGGACCATGGCTCTATTCCTGATAAAGAAAGAAGAAAATATACGCTTATTCAAAAAATATCAAGATCATCTTACAACTCCTACACATAAAAAAATATTATAACATATATGTATCTATACACATGCAGATTCTTGGATGATGTAATCCACCCAAAATGATTAGAAGGAAAATGTACATCCTTACCAAATTCTTCCTTCAATTTTCTTTTATGATGTCCATTCAGGAACAATGTTTCATCAAAAAGAGGTCGAGTCACCTGAGATCCAAAAAGTAGGATCAGCTCTTAGCCTGAATTGCAAGCCAACCATTTCAATTCAATTGAGAGATAGGTGGAGTCATAATATTCAAGAGATAAACTTACAAAGTTATTTGTCTCGCTCTTAAGCTTCCCAAATTCTTCCCAATGTATTCTTAGATACTCGGTCAGTTTTGGAACATCCTTTCGACGGAAAACATCCCAAAGAACTCCCGGATGAGACTTTTGAGAGATATCATCACCCTCTCTCTCTGACTGTTCACAACTGATGGTATTCCCTTCAACAGGAGTAGTTTCAATCCCATGATCAGCTGCACTATCAACTTTATCTGTATCCAACCTTGCCTCATTTTGATTCTCCTCACTCTCGCCAAGAAGTGATAAATCAGGGATAGTACCATCTCCAATACCCATTTCCAGATCCTCATGAGATTCTTTAACCTCAGATTCCACGAAGGGTTTTTGCGTGTTCTCAATTTTTGTCTTCTGCCAACCTTTTTGCTTCACCTCACATGCATGTACCAGCAGATATACCTGACCATAGCAGCTCGATAGGTGAAAATCTATTTTACTTGATACAGATAAAAAAATTAGTTAAATTTTTTGTTTCCAGAAGATATAAAATAAACTTTCTTCAGATCAGAACGTTTCAGCTCCAAAGATTGCAGTGATAAATTTAATGCATACATTATTGCTTATTACAAGTAATGAGGCACCTAATGTATCCACAAATTACATGTGATTGGGAAAAAGTTCAGACATGGATACATATATTACCAAAAATGCACTTCAGTGTGTTTGACTCCTTAATACTCATTGAAAATTTATGGCAACATTTTGTGTGTGTATTAAGATACTTATGCTACGCAGATGCATGACTCCCCTTGACAATGTTGATTGCATTGACTTCCTATGCAGTCAACGCCATCAACCACCCATGGTGATCCATGATGTCCCCCAATTGAAAATCTGCCTATATATATACTATATACCGCCAGCTAGGATTTGGTATACCCCCTTCCCTTGATCAACAAAAAAATATACTATATACTATATATAATATAGTATAATATTTGAATATGCAAGATTGTAAAGAAAAGCAATAAACATCAAACTAAGCATTTAGCAACGCTCAAATATTAACATCAATGACCACATGTCAACAAGAACAGAGAAGAACTAACCATGTCACGCATGTTGAAATGAAGATTGGTGACGGAATTGCCTCTGTCAAGTTCCTCATAGGTCCCATAAGAAATAAAAATCTTAGGTCCCACATCATTTTGCAAAGAATAATGTGGCAATTTTGCAGCAACATTTAAAAGACCAAACTTCGAGTGAATATACTCAAGTAAAGGCAGTTTACTGATAAACTCAGGTCTCTGATACAATAAAAACTCTTCAGATGCACTGGGAGAGGGCCAGTCTTTCAGTTTTAACATTTTTGGCCGACCATTGTCATAAATTCGTCCCTCAGAGTATCCTTCAATGAACTGACCAAGTTCAATATCAACCTTCCCTCATGTCAAACCAGAGGAATATTTTAGGTTTATTAAGCAATAAAATATATATCAACTAGTGGATTATTTCATTAAAAAAAAACTTGGTTATAACAGTTGATATATATTTAAGAAAGAAAAGCCATAGAGATAGAGCGAACCTCAGACCAGTCATAGCAATCTATGGCCTTCACCATTCTGTTCTGGTCTTTCGATTTTTCATCTGTTGTCTCCTGAATCCCTTTCCATATAACTGCGGGATCCCAGCTTGAAACTGATGAGCTATCAAACACCTGCTTAACAATGATGGGTTCACCCCTGAGCCAATGCCTTTTAAAATTGGCAATCCCATCAGATTTAATATCCTGGGATGAAGGACAGTACAAGAAATTGTCACTGTCCTCTCTGTGAGCATACTGGCAAAGTCTTGGATCATTACCCCCAGTTTTCTCTAGACTGCAAGCATCATAAACACTACAGCCACTAACCATTTCCTCCACATTCTTCACAAGCTTTGCAACCCAGTTCATCTTAAAGATACGACTTAAATTTAACGGTGAATAACCACAACCACCATATTCCTTTGGCGGGCAAGGAATACTGCCATCGCTGTTGGCTTTCCAGTCAGAGAACTTGTCCGAAAAATTTAGTCTGACTTTAGACAATTTTGGTTGCTCCAGCATGGTTTCTTTTTCTCGACTTTCGTCACCAATCTGATTATCTACCACTTCTCCTTTGACTCCTTGCATAGATGCTTCTCGAAGATCGAGACAGCAGTTAAGGCACAGATCATAAACACAATTGGAACAGTGCCAATGATAATCAATGATGGGAATCCTACAGAAATTGCTGCATTAAAACACATCAAAATGTTTTTCAGAACAGGAAGCAAATATTTGTGACAGTATAGCTCTCCCAAAATAAACCTGAAATTGCAGGCAAGTCACCAAGAAAACAACCCAAGATCCACAGAAACATCATGTTCCTTCAGTTTCAGGAGAATCTGGATTCTGGATCAGTTTATTTATGACAAACAAGACTAAACTAGTGGGCAGGCCCCACCAGAATCTTGACATGGACAATTTGAAATATTTACTGGATCTTTATTAAACTTCTTGGATATTAAGAACTCTATTATACAATATGTAGGGAAAATTAAATACCAGCACATCTGCTCATCTGCATTCAATTTTGTCCTGGCAAGATCTAGATCACTTCCTGCAAAATATGTAATGGTCACTCGGTGTACAAATGAAATACAAAGATATCGAATTCAAAACTGCCATGGAAACATTTGAGCATCTTACCACGAAGCTTTTTTTCTAGTTCTACTTCAAAGCACTGTTCTTGATGGATTTGCTTAACCACGGGAAGCACGGAAGACAGCAGACAGTGGAGATATTGCAACTTGTCTAGAGCAGGAATCTCTCTGATCCTTACCTGCAACACAGAAATGCCAGAATAACTCATTCACCAATAAGCTGACTGAACCAATAGACACGAGTTTTGCAAATGGTTTGAAACTTAATGATCCAACTAAAGACTACTCCATCCACATATAAATTACCTTCACCAAATTATCTCTACGTAGGCACACTTTGCAATTACAGGTACCACGACATGCAGGACACGACCTCTGCATATCTTCTAATGGAATGTTCGAGTACCTAATAGATAAAGCATAAATACACAATATGAACATAAAACTTAAACATAAGCGTCTTTTCCAAGAGACTCAACCTCACCATGTACGAATACAACTATCACAGTATCCTCGTCTATCACATCTAAGGCACCAGATGACTGTGTCTCTGTCGTTCCTCCGGCACTGATGGCAAGTTTGACCGCCAGCGTCTTCAGAGGATTCTGAGCTTCTATCAGAGGATTCCTGCAAGAAGTATGTTTGCCTCAGTATCAGAAAACATAGCGAGTAATGGTCACCCAATTTCAAATTGTCATTGTCTTAGTATACAGCTTCACTTCAATGACAAACAGACTATATACAAAGATTGAAATATATCATTCACATAGATTAAATGGTACGGACTTGACTCGAGTCCCTATGTTCGATAATCCGGTTATATTGAGGAATTATAATCCCAGGGAAGGATTGAGATTAAATAAAAGAAGAAGAGGTCTCAGCTCATCTGCATTATCTCAGAATTTCAGTCTCATTTCAATGATGAGCTATTAAAATTAAAAGAAGGAATGTACTTTAAAAATAATCTATACGTAGAACTGACTTTTTAGATACAGTAGCCTTACAGGCCTCTATAACTCTGTAGGGGAAAAAGCTCTCTTTGTCATATATCAGTATGACGGTTCACTACACTAGCAACAAAGACAGAAGCATCGCAATAGTACTAAGAGATACAACTAATTGCAATGCAAATCAACGTACCGAAACTGTCATAGCATTAGCGTCAAAACTCCTTTGTGGCCTATTCCTGGATGAGTCCAACGCAGAAACAGGTGGTGTCTTATAAGACCTCCAATCTTCCTCATACTCCTCCGATTCTCTCTCGTCATTTGGAGGATTATGCATAGATACACTCCTCATAGGTGGTGGATCGGGTGAATAGCGAAACTGATTTTTTGATATCTTGGTGAACTTTTTCCCTGAGGCTGGACGAGAAAACTCCTCTGATTTCATACTTGCGAGTGGCACGTCAAACTCATCGCTCTTACTCTCCAAGTAAATATCACTTTCACCTAACGATTTTCTCTTGGCTTTTTTCAAATTAGCTCGCATTGCAGAATTAGCTGCCCTCTTCTTTGCCTGGATATAGTGCTTTTCACATACTGTTTTATCTGGCATAGACATGGCTGTGCACCTCCACTGTTTCCCATCTGATCTCTTGCATCGCATATCATCCGGAATACCGGCATTATCCTCGCCATTCCCAGGGGTTGAACGTTGTTGATCCATTACAGTGAACTCCTTATGGTTTTATGCTAGCAAGACCTACCTGTAAACAAGCCCTTTAGAACTTAATGAACATAATCAAGAAGGATGTAATGCTATCAAAGAGTGCCTAACACGCCAAAGAGTTCGAAATCCATAAATCAATGAACAATGACAAACATTTTAAGCACACTAGCAGGGAATGAGATTATCAACCAGCATATATAATTACATTGCACTAGTGCAAGCCTGAGTGCCTATTCAAAAATCGAAACTAAGCTACTAATCTTATAAGAACATACATTGGCTCCATGAATTCTAACACACCTTTTGAATTAAATTACATCTTATTTAGTTATATAGGTTTAGCAATAAAATCGTCACCAAAAAATTGCCACAGTACAGTACAATAATTAGTAACAAAAGAAAGTCACATACTCTCTCTAACCCATATAATACATTGTAAAGCTAAAGTTTACTCCTTGATTAACTGGACAAGCACAATAAGATACTTGAACATGAAAATTTCATATAGATTTCGGTACAAGCCATCATCTATCAAAGAAAAAAAAGGTAAACTTTCATAAATTGAGGGTTCTTTTTTCTCAACGATTGCAAACCTATGTAACTAAGTATTTGCTTACTTGAGCAACAGAGTTTTTGGAGCTCAAATTCCAGCAATTAGATCAGTAAATTGAGAATTTCATGCATAAAGAAGGTAACTTTACAGAGAGACATAGACATATGTGCGAGTATTGAGAGAGTACCTGAAACTAGGGTTTCGTGGAGATGGTAGTAGACGAAGGCAGTGAAGCAGAGAAGCCCAGCATTTATATTGAATTTCAACGGAGGGAGAGAGTGACTCGCGGTCTGGGTGTAAATAGTTGAGAGCGAATGAGGCAGACAGAGACGGCCTGAGGAGCCCTCTCTTCTTCTTCTTCTTCTCTCTCTGTCTCTGTTTTTCTATTATTTACTTTTATCTTCTTCCGGCTATTTTCCGACATCTGTGAAAGTTAACCAGAAACTCTGAGCTTTTTTTTTTTTTTTTTTTTTTTAACAGATAGAAAGTTCCAAGTCTGTTGCTTCGTGTCAAACTGATCTTTCCCGTTGGCACAAACTCATACTCAGCACCATAATCCAACACTTCCATAATCTGACTTTTTATTTATTTATTTATTTTGAGAATATATTTTTTTCTTTTGATTTTTTTTTCAATTTACACAATTTTTTATTTTTTATTTTTTATATTAGGTCTAAAAAGAAATAATATGAACATTTTAAATTTACCAGCGCTCTATGACACAAAGTTAAACAAACCATTTATTTACCCACACAATGGTATAGCATCATCATCCAAACCATACAATTAAGCAAATTTTCAATTGTTTGACTGTAATTAAATAAATGGGTTTTTACCACAAATTGTACTTGAATTTTACTTCAATTATATATATGGTACATGAACTTCACTCTTGATCACAACTAGTACCGGAACTTTTCGAGTTCATTCTAAATGGTACCTGAACTTCACTTTTGATCATAATCAGTACCCGAACTCTTCGAGTTCTTCCTAAATGGTACTTATCCTTAAAAATAAATTGACAATATTGTCCCTAAAATAGGGGTCACATGTCATTTTTTGTCGAAATATGGACGGAATGTGATGATAGGTACTATTTAAGATGAACTCGAAGGGTTCGAGTACTGGTTGTGATCAAAAGTGAAGTTCATGTACCATATATATAATAGAGGTAAAGTTCAGTTACCACTTGTGATAAAAACCCTAAATAAATTGAAAAAAATAAATAAAAATGTTCTTTTGGTCTTTATATTTGTTGGCATTTATTTATGTTGTGATTTTTTCCTTTTATAAAAGGAAAATTGTTTGTTTCTTATAGTGTTTTTTAAGGATTTCTCCACAAGTGCACTTGTATTTGACAACAACACTGTTACACGAATTAGCGCTCTATGAACGTGACTTTGCCAAACATGGTCGGAGGATATAAGGTTTTTTTCCGGTCAAGAGAAAATGGGGTCGGAGACCTGTCGTAAATCGCCATTTGATATGGATCGAGTTTGAACTTCTCGATTTGAAATGGTCATGTCCTACACCGATTTAGAGTTTACCAAGAGCTGAACTTAGAAGTTGGTTCAGATAGTGTTTCGAGTTTTCACCTATTTAAGTTTATCAAGAGTTATTATATATAATTTCGCTCCATATGAATAAAATTAAGGTCATTTTACTAAAAAAGGAAAATGACTTGGGTGAATGTTGATTAATACATGCTTGACCAAAAATGAAGAGATAATGGTTTGACCCAAACCTACTCATGTTCAAATACTGTAAAATACGAACCTGAAAATCCAATAAAATAAAAAAGTTACCAGAAAATTAGATCTCAAGAAACCCAAAAGAGAAAAGAGAACTCAGATCACAATGCATCTATCAACTTATAAAACCAAGCGGAGCATAAACAAACAATGAGGTTGTTGTTCACTTGCACTTTACCCAAGTCCCAAGCCAAACACCCTCCCATTTCCTACATTATATTAATTAAAAATCAAAATCCCAAATTGTTGAATTTCTGAATCCCACAAATTACAAATACGTTTCTCTTTCTCTTACAAGAAACACAGAGAGACTGAGAAAGAAGAGAGAGAGAGAAAAATGGCTATGGCTCGGGCGAGCTCGGGGCTCCAATACCCTGAGCGGTTCTACGCGGCGGCCTCCTACGCCGGTTTCGATGGATCTCCTCGCTCTTCCTCTAAAGCCGTTCGCTCCAAGTTCAACTCCGAGTCCGCTCTCATCCTCTATGCTCTGTATCAGCAGGTACCAACCTCCACTCGATCTCATTCCGCTCACTTGATTTTGCGCATTTCGTTCTGGTCCAAACATCGATCTCAATCGCAATTCATCGTTTCTCGATCGCATTGCCCCTAGAAATGTCAATTCCGCAGCAAAATGGACTATAATGCAATTCTATTTCTCTTGAATTTGGCTTCAGACTTGGTGCTATGGTGTTGTTGACTTGTAGTTTTGATTTTTTGATGCTCAATTCTGCGTTGATTCTTTCGTGCTTACTTTGTGTGATTGCATATTATGTGTAATTTTAGGTAGATCTGGAATTTCGAATTGTAAATTGGCATATCTTGATGTTGATCGGAAATTTAGTTTGAATTCTCCTCATACATACTTGTATGTATGTTTCTGCGTACTATCTACCTAAACATTGCTCGGCAGTTCAGTAAGCCTTACTGTTTATACAAATGTTATGGCAGGCTACTGTAGGACCTTGCAACATACCGGAACCGAGTGCTTGGAATGCCGTTGAGAAAAGCAAATGGAGCAGGTATGCTTATATATGACACTCTATCTCACTCGCTCATGCCAGATAACATGTTTGTGAATCTACTTTGTTTAAAATTCCCTTGTTTCATTGCTTTGGTGATTAGTAGTTTCTGTTTAGGTGCTTGAAGTTATCAGGGAATAGCAAATGGTTTTTGGTCATTAAGTCTGGGAGCAAGAGGGAATATTTGTATAGATAATCAAATATATAACGTATATTTGTATAGTGATCTGTGGAATTTTGGCCCATATATATATATGTGTGTGTGTACTGCTGGAGCCTGGGGGAGGACAGTGGGTAAGCTGATTATCTGTGATAGAGCAAAATTTATAACATCAACAGTAGGGAACTGATGTATTTCTCGGTTAACTGATCTTCTGCTCATACTTGGGCTCCACCGTCGTAAAACATATGTCAGATAGAGTAACTGTTGTAATTATTTCAGTACCCAAATTTATAGTCTCATTATTCTGCTCAGACCTAGGCTCGATCAAACAGAAAACATATAAGAGATAGGATAAATGTAGTAACTATTTCAGTACCAAATTTTTTAGTCTCGTTACAGTTTAGGAATCCTCCTTGAACTGTGAAGATCAACACCTGGGAGGTTCCAAGTGGAGGCTTTATATAAAAGGGTTGACAACTAAGAGTAGTTGGAAATGTTCATTCTGATTTTTTTTCCTCAGGGACCTCTCTTTTGGTGTGATATATTAATTTTAATGCACTACACTGCTGTACACATATTTTGGTAAAGACTGCGTTGCAATAAGCTTATGGCTCAGTTGGAGATTGTGTTCCACCATTTTACTCTACTTTTATAATAGCTTTTCATATGCTTAATTTGCAGCTGGAAGAAGCTTGCGGACATGGCCTCCACTGAAGCAATGCGTCTTTTTGTGAAGATATTGGAGGTCTGTGTAATAAGATTTTCAGATCTATGTATGTTTTTTTTTTTGGTTACATTGGAGGGGTTTGAATCCCTGACCTAGTCTAATTCTAACCCTATTCCCCACCCTCCCTCACCACTTGGGCTAAACCCAAGGGCATCAGCTTTTTCAGATCTATGTTTTTGTTATGTCACCAAGACCTCTAACTGATATATCTTGATCTGCCTTATTTTTTGAGTAGGAAGAAGATCCAGGTTGGTATTCAAGAGCATCAAACTTTGTTTCAGAGCCTGTGGTAGATGTACAAATGAATGTGAGTAATCTGAAAGTATTATATTATATTGTCTTTTCTTTCCTGGTGTATTGCTAACTGGTAGAAGTAATAGGCATTGGCAAAGAAACGGACTGTACATGCACCTCATTCTCATTCTTTTGTATGTCTCTTTTTGGTTATTATAGCAAAATTCAAGAGTTGGGTCAGTTGAGAATGGGAACTCTTATCCGGAGACAAAGACAATCTCCACTGAAAATGGGAGCATACAGGAAGCTCAGGACAAAGATGTTGTCTCCGAAGGCTTTGGTTCTGTTGGTGTTTATGATCAGTGGATTGCACCTCCAATATCTGGCCAACGTCCGAAAGCCCGATATGAGGTATTAGGATATCGACTCATCATTTCTTGATTTTGTCCATTTTCTTCACCACCTGATTTTGAACAAAGGGTTCTCAACTTTCAGCATGGAGCAGCAGTTATACTAGACAAGATGTATGTATATGGGGGAAACCACAATGGTCGTTACCTAAATGATCTTCACGTAAGCAACTTATTTGCACTTGCACACTATACATATCTGCAACTACATAGTAGTCTAAATATGAGAGCTGGAATATATGCTAGTGGTCTTTTGGGGTATCTGTTTTCTACAATTCTTATATACTGGTAGACTTAGTGATATATTACTTATCTGACAAAAAGAAATGAGCATTGCTCTGAATTTGGTGGATTACATAGCTTGGGTACATGGGTGTCACTATCTGTAAAACTTTCTTAATATTATATTTCACTTATGAAGAAAAGTGAGTCGTTGGATATTCAAGTGTTTATAATGATTGTAAGATGTAGATCTGCTATTTGTTGAAGGTCTATATTCAAACTTAATGTTCTCTATACATATTTGTATATACAGTCTCTCGTTGTCACTGATTTGAATTACAATTCAGGTCTTGGATTTGAGGAGTTGGACTTGGTCAAAGATTGAGGCCAAAGCTGGGGCTGAATCACATGACTCGCCGTCTCCAGTAACAATAGCCCCATGTGCTGGTCATTCCTTGGTTAGTTTAGACAAATTTTTTTCCTCAATGAATTTTAGAATCAAAGTTCTATCATAAGTACATGAACTTTTGCACAGTATAAATCTCTTTCTACTGGCTTTTCTTGCAACAATTCTAAATACCCATGGTGATATTGTGCAATTATTTCTCTGTTTCTGTAGGTACCATGGGGCAATAAACTTCTCTCAATTGCTGGACATACAAAGGATCCTACTGAGTCTATTCAAGGTATGAATTATTATCTTAGTGTCCTATGATTTTGCTGGTTTGACTTTCTTAACTATGTCTAGCTTCATTCTAAGATTTCTAAGCTGCGTCCTTTTTACTGTTGAATTAGTGCTTTTCCTGTAGTAAGAAAAAGCTCTTCATACTGATGCAACCTTGTTTCGCATCTTTTACATTGATTCATTTGTTTTTTTTTTCATACTTTTTTTTTAAATAATTTCGTCTTATCTTGTGTTTCCGCCTGTTTTACAGTGAAGGCATTCGATCTACACACTTCTACTTGGTCGTTCTTAAAGACTTATGGGAAACCACCGGTATTTATCTGTTTTTTTTTTTAATTCTCATGTGCTTGTAAGGATCTAGGTATAAACTAGCACAAATGTATTACTGGAATTTTTTCAAAACATATGCTTTACTTTTTATGTTTGCAGGCATCACGCGGAGGTCAATCCGTCAACCTTGTTGGAGGTAGCTTGGTGATTTTTGGCGGACAAGATGCGAAGAGAACTTTGTTAAATGATCTCCACATTCTTGACCTAGAAACAATGACCTGGGATGAGATTGATGCTGTGTAAGACATAACTGCCAACTTCATAAGCACATGCAATATGTATTTTTATGTCTTTTTTGCATATTTGACATAACTGACACACATTTTGTTAGGGTATCTGTATGAAAGCAATTTTCTGTTTCAGTTAAGAATTTTGGCATGATTTTCATTTTTTTTTGGGGGAAAGGGGCGGGGACAGAAACTCCATCTGGTTGACCTGGGGTTGTTTTTCATATAAACATATATAATCAAGTTATATCAATACTTTAGTTAATGATATCTTATCTAATATGTATATAGTTAATGATGTATGAGATGGAGTTACTGAAAATTTCCAGTTTTAGTCTTGCAAATGCTCTAAATTCTTGGGTAGTGGTTCATTATATATTGAGCTTTCTATTTCTAGAAGCTGACTGTTAACAATTTAATAGACTGCATTTTTATGCTTGGATGAATTTTGAGGTTAATATCTTTTCATTGTCATTCTTTCAGAGGGGTGTCCCCTTCTCCAAGGTCTGATCATGCTGCCGCTGTCCATGCTGACCGCTACCTCCTTATTTTTGGTGGGGGTTCCCATGCAACTTGCTTCAATGATCTGCATGTCCTTGATTTGCAAACGGTAAGATAACCTGTTCTATTCTAAAATTTGTCTTTTCTTGTTGTTTGACAAAATCATAATTCATGCCTTTCCTACATTTTGGACTTTGTAGATGGAGTGGTCAAGACCCACACAACAAGGTGAGATACCAACTCCACGGGCTGGACATGCAGGTGTGCCAGTTGGGGAGAATTGGTTCATTGTTGGTGGTGGTGACAATAAGAGTGGTATGTATACAACTACTTCTCACCTGGTTGGTATTGGACTTAATAGGTGTGGTAGATTAACTTATTACTTTGAATCCACTTAACACGTGGGTTAGGTACTTAGCTCTTCATTTTGTGTTTTTGCAGGGGTTTCAGAAACCGTTGTCCTAAATATGTCTACACTAGTTTGGTCTGTTGTAACTACCGTTGAAGGGCGTATTCCTGTTGCTAGTGAGGTATCTATTTGTGGGAGTCTCTCCATATGTTCAAATTTGAATAGCTTATGATATTTACGCTTTAATGCTATATTGATCATTTGGCGCCCTCCTGGTAATATCTTTGCTAACACAAGGGATTTGATAGCATGTCTTTCTATCAAGTGTGATTATTTCACTGCCAGCAGTAATGTGGCGGAGCTCCCATCTGATTGTCTTCTTCTGTAGGGATTAAGTTTGGTCGTAGGTTCTTACAATGGTGAAGATGTGCTTTTATCTTTTGGAGGATACAATGGGCGTTACAACAATGAGGTGAGGAGCAATTTTCAATGTATTTTTGGCTTCTTCTGCTCATGTTCTATTGTCCTCCTAAATTTGCTTCTTGCTGTTAGGTTAACGTTCTTAAACCAAGCCACAAGTCAACCTTGCAATCAAAAATGGAAACTTCTGTGCCAGACAGCGTGCATAATGCCACTAATGCTACCAGAGATGTGGAGTCCGAGTATGAAGCGAGTCAAGAAGGAAAAATTAGGGAAATAGTTATGGACAACGTTGACGCAGTAAGCATATATAGAAAAACATGTAGAGAATTGGCCTTTGTTTTCATTTTTTTTATGAAATTGCTTTCAAGAAACTGCACCATTTGGTGTGCAAAATTTATTCCAGCAGATGGTATGCTCACCAATGCATGTATGCTATTGGTTAAGCAGTGCGTATTGAGTTCAATCAGGGATAAATAGTTCTGACAAATATCTTTTAGATTCCATTGGATGTCAGAACTATTTGCATATATGCTTTACTTGTTCAGGAAGACTAGTCCTCCCTCTCTTCCCTGTCCCCTAGACACTATAGGCTTGATATTGTAAATCATTGCGGAGAGCCACTGTTCATTAATACTTGCTTTTTAACCTCATCTTGTTATCCAGAAGTTGGTTATCTTGCCAAAAATGTACATGGTTACTACTTTCTTACTGACACAGTAGTTCCCAGAGTAGATAGTTGATCTTAATCTGTTTCTCTGTTTTTGTATCCCTTTTTTTTCCACAGTACTGTGTCTTCATGTTGTTAGTTATTGCTCAAACATCTAGACTGTTGTGCAGAAATCCAAAGGCAAGAATTTCAATGAGCATCTTGTAGCAGCCCTCAAAGCAGAAAAAGAAGAACTAGAATCATCACTCAGCAAGGAGAAGACACAATCTCTTCAGTTAAAGCAAGAGTTAGCAGAAGCAGAGACTCGTAACACTGACCTGTACAAGGTGAGTATACTTTTTTTTTTTTAGCTTAGAGCAACTTTAGGTGTTCGCAAAGAACATAAAGTACTTTAAGATTGTGAGTGGTGTTAAATTCGTGCTAGAGATAAGACAAGGAAAAATTTTAAATGATCTACCTGTTGGTTGTGATATTAAAATTTTGCTAGGGCACACATAATTCTTGTATGTTTTCCCTTATGAATTGCCATTGATCTCATTGTTCTTATTATAGGAGCTTCAATCTGTACGGGGACAACTTGCATCCGAGCAGTCCAGATGCTTCAAACTTGAGGTATGCCATCATGTTTTAACTGATTTCACCTTATGGGTCACAATATGGACAAGTATCACTTGATTCTCAGTTATTCTAGATGTTCCCATTGTCAAGCAAGATCTCTTGCATGTCCCGTTCGAATTTGGTTGACAATAGTTTTTGGGCTGATCTCTGTGAAAAGTTTGAGATTCAAGAGGAAGGTGGTGAACCTAATGAATATCCATATAAGCTGACCTTAGCGAGTAACCTGTTTGTTATAAGACCAGGCTGCCTCGAAACATTGGGATTTCTCCTGTTGTATAGAGAGAAGATTCTGGATTTACTACTAATCACTCTTTGAACCTACAGGTTGAACTTGCAGAACTACGACAGAAGCTCCAAACAATGGAGGCATTGCAGAAGGAACTTGAACTCCTCCAGCGACAAAAAGCTGCATCTGAACAAGCAGCTTTGAGTGCTAAAAGGCAGAGCTCAGGAGGCGTCTGGGGCTGGCTTGCTGGAACCCCTGGTAGCGAAAAATCTGATGATGCCTAAATAAATGTCAAAGCCAAAATGGATAGGGGTTGTTAGATTTGGTTCTCTTGACCTTTTTTTTTTTTTCCAAATATTTTTGTTTTACTTAATGAAGGTCCTTTCCTGTGACAGAAAAATAAGACATGAGGTTCTTATTGGCGATAGGGAACCCCCTGGGGGTTTTTGCATGAATACATGTACTGCAATTTCAGTTATGTAGTTTCATGTGTGTCAGTATTCTTTTGGGTCACCAATTTTTGTTGAATATTGTATTCAAAGTGAACATATATCGAGTGAAGTGTAGATCACATTTATACTCTGTTGCCTATTGAGAATACTAGAGTGACCCACATTTTGTTATTACTCGACTTGTTCAGGGTAATGCATATATAATTTTAATGTGTTCGATATGTACGTGGATGTTAAATTAAGTTACAGCACTGTCGATGTTATATCTATATTGAACAAGTCAATCTCCACTAAAGTCGCTCAATAATAATTGATAATATTATGTTGTAAGTAAATATCTTACAAAAGAAATTGCACAAGTGATTGCAGCTAACAATTTTATTAAATCAAAATTTAGTAACAAACGGCTTAATCAGTTAATTTGAATTTCGTTTTTATTTTCTCAAACTCTAAACAGTCTTGCTATCATCAACCTCTAATGTTTTAACAAAAAACTTGACTATTAACAAAAACATTTGGTGATATGAATGAATGTGAGTGATATTCTTTCAAATTCTTATGATCGATGAGAACATGAAAGTGGTGAAGAAGCAAGTGATTAGTGATAAAAATGAAAAACAAGTAGAAAACAAAAGAGCTGTAGACGTGGCAGCATTCTAGTGGCCTAACGTGGCATTGGTGCTGTATGTTATAATAGCCCAGGGCATTAATCGTTTTCTGGAAAACCCAGCCCAGAAAAAATCACAATCCCCAAATTTTCTTACTATCCAAACACCCTCTCTCTCTCTCTCTCTCTCTCTCTCTCTCTCTCTCTCTCTAGGGTTTACCTGTATCCCTCAAAACCCACACTTTCTCTCTCAGTTTCCCGGAAAATTTCGAGTTTCCGAATTCCTCATCGGGACCCCTAACTCTGTTTGTCCAGTGTTTCGAAGAATTTCATCATTTATAGCTGGTTCAGAGATCTCTGTAATGAACAGCGATTTCGAATTAGATGGCAAGTCAGATGGCAGTGACGAGGTTAAGGAAGCTAAAGCTAAGGTCGTAGACGGCGGCGTCGGTAGCCCAAAGGATGAGACTAGGGTTTCGCCAATGGAGCTCGATTTAGAGAACGAGGGTGGTGGTTCTATGGGTTCAGAGGGCGGAAGATCTGAGGAGGATAGGGTTAGGGTTAGTGCGGAGAGTGACGTCGGAAATGTAGATAAAGCAATGGAATCCAAGGGTTTTAAAATTCAGGTGGAGGAGTCGAGCGCCGATCGGTTAAATTACGATGAGGAGGATGTATTCGACATTGGAAAGGTCGAAATTGATGATCAAGAGGATAGCTCTGAGGCTCAGAATGATAGAGATGACAGTGTGGATTTGTTATCCGAGTTTGATGAGTATGTAGCTAATGAGAAGGACGGCATGGCTCTAGGAACTTCGAGGGCTCTTAGCTACGGTTTCGAAGTGGGTGATATGGTTTGGGGAAAAGTAAAATCTCATCCATGGTGGCCGGGACATATATTTAACGAGGCGTTTGCGACGTCTCAGGTACGCCGAACACGAAGGGAAGGCCATGTCTTGGTGGCTTTCTTTGGTGATAGTAGTTACGGGTGGTTCGACCCAGCTGAACTTATCCCATTTGAGCCCCATTTTGCTGACAAGTCTCGGCAGACCAATTACAGGAATTTTGGGAGGGCTGTAGAAGAGGCTGTTGATGAGGTGAGTCGCAGGTGTGGACTTGGGTTTGTTTGTAAATGTAGGAACCCCTATAATTTTCGGGCTACTAGTGTGCCTGGGTACTTTGTTGTTGATGTGCCAGATTATGAGCATGGAGCAGTTTATTCTACGGATCAGATTACCAAGGCAAGGGATAGTTTTGATCCTACTGAGATTGTGTCTCTAGTAAAGCAGTTGGCAAGCTCACCACTCCGTGGTGATCACAAGAGCCTCGACTTCAATAAGAATAAGGCTACTCTATTTGCTTATCGCAAGGCTGTGTTTGAAGAGTATGATGAGACCTATGCTCAGGCATTTGGGGCTCCAGGACGCTCTTCACGTAATGCAGTTGCTGTGTCAGATCAGCCTGTTAAGCCTCGAGGTATACTAATGCTCTCTCCTCTTCCTTGTAATGATTAAACCATTCATTTTTGTAACTTGCTTGGGTCTGCTAGTGCAGCAAATGCTTAGCTCATGTGGAGATCACCCTCCCTTGATGCTGATGTCTTACTTTGATGATTAGCCATAACTACAGATGAATGTGTTTGGTAATTTGCATTATTGGTTCTGAATATGTTCAAAAACTAAAGTTTATCATCTTGCATAGGTTTTGTGGCTTTAATGTTGATAATGAGAAGCTTAATCAGTTTCTGGTGATATTATGATGATTCTGCTTGGATATCTTTGTCACAGGAAGTGTCAGTGTATTGGCATTGAAGTTAAATTTGGGATGTAAACCTGATTTTGTTTTTTTTTATGAATTAGTATTTAAATGAGGATTTTTTCTAGGCCTTGGATTGAAGGTCTGGGTAGTACTGTGATCTGAAGTAACCTTTCACATCAAGGTTTATGACACACTCTCGCCCTTTCAATATTCCAAAACTAGACCCAAAAAGTAACAGATTTGGATCATTTTGGGTCTGTTTTTCTTAATTATGTCTTCTTAACTTGTACCAGTCCATAACCATGTTTAGAAAACCTTTCTACTTTGCCCTGCTTCGGGGTATTATATTACTATTTTCATCTTCTTTCCATTTTCATTGTACCTCTGCTCAATTTAATTGTTTTCATGCTTTTTCATCTGTCTTGCAAATTGAATTGGCTTAATGTGTGTGCACTATCCCTCCTTGTTTCTAATGGTATTGTTTCCTTATTTAGCACCTTTGAGCGGTCCTTTGGTGATTGCTGAAGCTCTGGGTGGGCGGAAGAGTGCCACAAAACCCATGAAAGTCAAGGACCATTCAAAGAAGGACAAATACCTTTTCAAGCGGAGAGATGAACCCAGCAATGTGAAACCCCACCAAATTACGCAGGGCCAAGCTAGTTCCTCAGCCCCATCTGCTTACTTGGAGGGATCAATAGCATTAGGAGATGGGGATTATATGTTACAAAAGAGGGCTCCATCTATCTCTCAGAAGCCTCAGATTTCTAAACACGAACAAGCCGAGTTTATGAGCAGGGAGGCATCCGGCAAAGAACCTGTAATCATTAATCAGGTACCAGCAAACAGCTCTCTTGCCAGCCAAGGTGTTACCACTGGTGCAAAGCTATCTCTAAAGCTATCTCTCGACAAGGAAAGCGGAGCCCTGCAGGAAGTGAAAGAGGGATTGACACAGAATATAGCTGTAGGTCCTACCAGCACAGGCTGCTCTGATTTATTGGGTGAAGGGACCAAGCAATGTATAAAAGATGGAACATCACAACCTTTGAAGCAAGAAGGGGAGGGTTTGATGGAGGTTAAATATGAAGAGAGTGCAAAATTGTCTGGATCATATGACAATTTACAACCACCTTTGAGTTTTCCAAAGAAAGGGGAGGAAGGCTATGAATTGAATGAAGTTCATGGTGGTCACAGTGTTGGAGATCCTTCACCAATTGAGGTAAAGAGTTCAGGTGGAAAGAATGCTGTTGGTGGAGTGAAAAAAGCAAAGGTTCTGAAACGGCCCGCGGGTGACATGAACCCTGAGAACTCTGTTATGGGAGATAAAAAGAAAAAGAAAAGGAAGAAACAATTAGGTTCAGAAACAAGCTTCCGAGATCCACAGAGGATTGTGACTTCCGGAAAAGCAAGTTCCTCTGTGGGTAAGGTAGCAGGAAAGCCCAATCATGCAGGTTTGGCTCCAAATGAAGATTTTCAGGTAGAACATCAGAAGAAAGATGTTGCTGTCAATAATGACTTGTCTGAATCTGTTGGAACATTACCAATTCTTGGAAATATAGAGCTTGAATTACCGCAACTAGTAAGTGATTTGCATGCCCTTGCCCTTGATCCTTTTCATGGTCTTGAAACAAATAGCCCTGCAATTGTTGTGCAGTTCTTTCTGCAATTCCGTGCCCTTGTCTATCAGAAAAGCTTGGTTCTGTCACCACCATCAGAGACAGAGCTTGTTGAAGGTCGCACCTCTAAAATTGCTTCTGGTGTCAAAATCTCAGAAATTTCCCCTCCGGAGCCAGTTAGAGATTTTCCATCCTCAAAGGGGGCAAAACCCTTGTCCAGATCCGATGATCGCACCATAGCTGGGCGGAAACGTGCTCCATCTGATCGTCAAGGAGAGATTGCAGCTAAGAGGTCCAAGAAAATTAGTGATTTAAAATCATTGGCTGCAGAAAAGAAGATTGGCCAAAAAAGTTTAGAGGCCCAGCGTGGAGAGGTAAAAGAAACAGCTGTGCCTGTTCCGCGGAAGTCACTGAAGCCAGGTTTTGTGAAGAAAATGGAACCTCCGTCAAAAGTTGCTGAGCCCACCATGCTTGTGATGAAATTCCCTCCCAAAATCTCTCTGCCTTCACCTGCAGAACTGAAGGCAAAGTTTGCTCGTTTTGGGCCTATGGATCAGTCTGGTCTCCGTGTCTTCTACAAGTCATCGACATGCCGAGTTGTGTTTCTGTACAAATCCGATGCACAAGCAGCATTTAAGTTTGCTGCTTCAAACAACTCCTTTTTTGGCAACGTCAGTGTGAGGTGCCAGCTTCGAGAGATGGATGGTCCTGAAGTTCCTGCATCTGGAAAGGGCCATGGAGATGACAATTCCAGTGATGCCCCGCGGGCTAAGGATTCTGCATTTATGCCATCTCCGGCACTCAAACAGCGGCAGCAGCAGTCTCATTCACACAGTGCAATCCAGCCGAAGTCGATTCTGAAGAAGTCATCGGGTGACGAGCCGCGAGGACAGGTAACTGGTGGCAATGGAAATAGTAAGGGAACTGCACGTGTAAAATTCATGTTGGGTGGGGAAGAACCTAGTAGAAATGAGCAATTGATGGTGGCTGGTAATAGAAATAACAACTTCAACAACAGTGCTAGTTTTGCAGATGATGGTGCACCTTCTTCTTCTTCTACTTCTATTGCTATGATGAATTTTAATGCTAGAAACTTTCAAAAGGTCACTCCTCCTCCAGCTTCCTCATTGCCTCCTATTCTTCCTCTTCCCCATAGTCGTCCTCCACCTTCTCAATATGCAAAACCCCCACCACCACATAATAATTTTTCACAGCAGCATTCAGAAATGACACCACTGCCGCCACCCAGCAGAAACAGTCACAATATTCTCAACACACCCACCACATTTCCAAGTGCTCCCATTGCTGATATTTCCCATCAGATGCTAAGCCTGTTGACCAGGTGCAATGATGTTGTAACCAACGTAAAGGGATTGCTTGGATATGTGCCCTACCATCCTCTTTGATCAAGCCCTGAATATATATACACATGCCCATTATGCAAGACCAGACTATTACGTCTCGCGTCAACAACATGAATTCAAAGAAAGCTTCAAGTTGGCTTGAAAGCGTTCCCTTTTCCGGCTATAAATTTGCGGTGAAGCTGTCAAAGAGAGGTTGCCGATTTAAGCAAATTGTAGGCTCAGCGGACCATGTAGTTTCTTTACAAGTGAAATACTCCATATGTACTCGTGATATTGATAGTGCCGTCTTGTTTATCTGTTTTTTTTTTCGGTTGAATTTTTGTTGAGGTTTGTTAGGTGGGCTAGCTTTCTCAGTGATTCTCTTCTCTATTTTAGACTAGCTCTGGTGCTCGTACAAAATGTGCTCATAGTGTCATTGGTCGTGTGGAATTACAAGCACCAAATGGCATAAGAGTTTACATGTCTTGATCGGGTTCAAACTATTTTTGTGACGCTAAGTAACAGTGAATTTTGTATAGAGCTCGCAATGGCATATAGGCATGGCAACAGTGCTGGACCAACAAAATCCAATTAAGCCACCGTTGATATTGAATCAAGGGTGTTGTGTGACCATAAATTTTGTAGTCAATATGTGAACACTAGTTAAAAATTATGATTCTTTGACAAAAAAAAAATTATGATTATGTTCTACCCAGTTAATCGAGTAATATTTGTTTCCATAACGTGAATTGAGTTCTGAAGTCCTAATTTTGTTCCAAAAACTAAACAAACTAATTTTAGAAGCCCAACCAGCCCTAATCTTCAGATCCCTAGCAAGTGAAAGTGAAGTAGCCAATCCTAACCCTAACATTGATTCATGGTAGTGAGAGTCTCATTTTCCAAAAATAACAAGAAATTATAATTCTCAGTAATCCAAGAAGTGAGAGACATTATAGTGGCAGAAGCGGAAGAACTAATCCAAAGTGAATATATGATGATGACGTAAGGGGTAAGGTCACATCGACCTTCACATCACCCATCCTCTTTATTTCTTTCTTTGGTTAAATGTTGTCTACTCCTTTTCTACGTAGATAACAAACATCACTCACTTTCATTTTCAAAAAAAAAGAACGTCACTCACTTTTAATCTTTAGTCATTCTCCAATAAGGCTATAAGAGCATCTCCAACAATGATAGCCATTTTTAAAGTTAAAATACCTAAAAAAATGAGATTTAGCTAGCAATTTAACAATCTCACTCCAACAACACTAGCTATTTTGTAGTCATATCAAAAATTTCATCAAATAATACATTGACACGTGGAGAAAGAGAAGAGAAAAGAGGAAAGAGAAATATAGGTATTGGTTTAGCTATTTAGATTTTCTAGCTATATTTAGCTACTAGTTTAACAAAAAGTTAAATTTAACTTTAGTTTAGGTACTCTGCTGGAGCTGTTTTTTTATACAAAATAGCTATAATATTACTAAAAACTCATTTTAGCTACTCTGTTGGAGATGCTCTAAGCATTAAAGCAAAGAATTGTATTTTCAACCTCTCAATGTGCTCCTCAATGTGATTTCGTCCTCCTTCGTTTATGTCACACCAACGCTTAACATATAATTTTACGACTTCATTGATAGTTCCATAAATATTTATAATAAAAAGCTCTACTATAAATTAATGTATTGATATTTTAATAGTAGACCAGCTCTTGTAATTGTAGATTATCTTGAATTCAGGCCGACTTGATTTATGCTATATAGAGCTAGTCTACTTTTATGTGAAACTACTTAGACGAACTTTATTCATTTGATATGTGCTTGCTTTTTTAAATCTTAAATAAAATAAATTGAAAAAAAAAAAACCTAAGCCGCGTGTTGGTTTCGCATAATTCCATCTGTCACTAGCGTAAAGCATCTCAAATTCAATATTTAATTATTTCTCACGCGAATCAAACACGTAGAGATTTATATATATCCAAAACTAAGCTTCTAGAGTTTGTAGGGAATCCCAGAAGTCCCCAAACCTCCACTTACTAAGCTCACTCCGCGTAGCAAAGGGCAACATTGTAATTCCACACCTCAACGAAGCTACGCCTGCCTTTCCTTTTTGTTTCACAGTCGGTTCGTTGTTCACCACTATATATATTAACCCAAACCCTCCATCTTTCTCTCCAAAAACGAAACAGTTGGTTAATCTCTGATTGATTCTTCTCTCTCTCATTCAGCCCAAAAATTTCTGATCAAGAATTGGATTTTCAAGAATGGATTGCAGGCCCTTGGAAATGACGCTCTTCTCCGCCAATGGCATCAAGGACGTCAACCTCTTCTCCAAGATGGACGTGTACGCCGTCGTTTCGATCTCCGGCGGCGCCAAGAAGCAGAAACTCCGGACCCCGGTCCACAAGGACGGCGGCACCAACCCCAAATGGAACCACTCCCTCAAATTCACGCTCGACGACGCCGCTCTCCAGCAGGACCGCCTCAAACTCAAGATCAAGCTCATCTCCGATCGCACTCTAGGCGACACCAAGATCGGAAAGGCTGTGATTCCGGTGAAGGAGTTGCTCCAGAATTTCGGCAAGGACGAGAAGCACGTGACCTACGCCGTTCTGACGCCCAAGGGGAAGCCCCAAGGAACCGTCAGTTTCGGGTACAAGTTCGGCGAGAAATTCTCGGCGCCTTTTCCTGTTCAGCCCGAGGCCCACAAGAGAGCCCACGAGCCCGTGATGGCTTACCCGGCGGGTCATCATGCCGGGTCAAGCTCCGCATACCCACCACCCGGAGTCGCCTACCCGCCTCAGCCGCATCCGGGTTACGGTTATCCGCCGCAGCAACCGGGTTACGGATACGCTCCGCCGCCGCAAGCCGGATACGGGTACCCGCCAGTAGTGCAGCCGGGTTATGGGTACCCGCCACAGAAGCCGAAAAGAGGAGGGGGAGGAGGAGGTAACATGGCGCTTGGTTTGGGAGCTGGACTGTTGGGTGGTTTGTTGATCGGAGATATGGTTTCCGATGTGGGTGATATGGGTGGTTATGATGATGGGTTCGGTGGTGGGTTTGATTTCTAGAAATTCTCTGAGTTTAAATTTGTTTGATTTGTTTTCTGTTTTCTACTAGTTTAGTTTTTATGAGAACGTATAAATGTAAATCGGAGACTATATATATATGGAACTAAGGTTTTATCCGACACTGAATAATCAATGGATGTTTGTACCTTCTAGCCTATACCAGATGGATGGTTTCCAATTTGGTGCATGCACATTTAATTTAGTACGCTGTGTGTATATATATTATGGGTTATTTGCTTGTGGTTGAAGTTAAAATTCGACTTGGCTTAAGCAATTGTAAAAGGACTCGGAGTTTTGGAATTGTTGTATGCTAGGGGTCAATTTGTTGCGGGCATTATTCATCCACCTAGTACTTTATTTTTTGGTTGTTGCAGTCGTTAATTGATCAAGAACTTGAGCAAGCAAATAATGAGTCGACTAAACAAATAATGAGTCATCTAATGGGCTTTTTCTATTGGAGTTTATGTTGTGGCATGAACTTGAAGTGAGAAAAATAAGAAAAAGTGTATATAGGAATTGACGTAGCTATTCTCCTTCCTCGCCATGAAGAATACCATTAATGTCACTGCCGCAGGTGGAATTCAAGTCCTGCCACAGCCAGGTCCTACTTTTAAAAGTTACCTTCAAATTCAGAACATTTTCATTTCATGTTTTGATCAACTAAGATTGAATGCTGGACATGGTTGGCCGGTACAAGGCTAGCCTAGCAAATATGATCTCATTCCCTAACGCAATGCAATGCCGGTGATTTTCGTGGTGGCAACATAAGGCTTGCGTTTTCGATTGTCACAATTAGCTCGATCGATCAATATTCGAATTTGCAAATGAATAGGAATATTTGAGGATTGGACTACTTGTTTTCGTCACGTTGTATAAGACTCCCCAAAGTGAATAGGAATACTCCCCTAATTACCAAGGATTCATTCATGATTAGAACTAAACTTTCCTTAACAAAATTGGAAACCAAAATAAAATAAATTAGGAAAGTCTAGCTAGCTAGCTAGTCCTACTACCAATAGGTAAAGCTTTCCTATTGGATCCATACTGTAATAGAAAGCTTCACCACTATATATATACCCCCAAACCCGCCCTCCATGCATCATTCCTCCAAAACAGTTCTCTCTAATTGTCTCTCTCTCTCTCTCTCGAATTCGATTCGATTTCAATGGATTTCAGGCCCTTGGAAATAACGCTGTTCTCGGCTGACGACATCAAGAACGTCAACTACTTCTCCAAGATGGACGTGTACGCCGTCGTTTCAGTCTCCGGCGACGCCAATAAGCAGAAGCTCCGCACACCCGTCCACAAAAACGGCGGCACCAACCCCAAATGGAACCACTCGTCCCTCAAATTCACGCTCGACGACGCGGCTATTATCCAGAACCGCCTCACCCTCAAGATCGAACTCTTCTCCGACCGAACCTCGGGCGACACCAAGATCGGAGAGGCCGTGATTCCAGTGAATGAGTTGCTAAAGAATTGTCCCGCCGGCGACGACAACAAGAAGATGACCTGCATGGTTTCAAGGCCCAAGGGCAAGGAGAAATCCCAGCAGGGCAGCGTCAATTTTGGTTGCAAGTTCGGCCAGAAATTCAAGGCTTACCTGATATCGGAGCCGGGGTATGGGAACCGGGTTACGTTTACCGGCCCGTTGGGGAGCCGAGATGTTATTTTAAATATAATTAACAGCAACAACAGCCGAGTAATAATGAGGACTTCGGAGACGGAGGTGAACTGCTGGGTGGATTGTTGATCGGTTTAGAACGGCTTTGCTACTTGTAGAAATTTTTATATTTTAGGGGGGTTTTAATTTTTTTTTTTTTTTTTTTTTGGACGAATTAGGGGGGTTTTAATTTGTTACTTCATTTCGTTTTCTGTTCTAGTACGTAGTTAGTAATGTAAACAAATGGTGGAGGTTTTGAAGGTCATATAGGTCAATCAATGGTGTTGAAATCGATGCATGCTTCTTTTGGTTAATTGACTCAATATTTGTAATGAGAAAGTGATCGATTAAAAACATAAAAAAGGATGTATTTTCGATCACTTAGCAATAATTAATCAGTTAGCAATATTTGTAATGAGAAAGCTAATATGTTCAAAAATGGTGTGAGAAAACAATTTTTTGAAAATTTGTGGCGTTTTACACAAAATGATTTCCGATGTCAAATGTGTATCAATAATAATTGAAATATCAAACTCGATAGCTTAAGATCAACATGAGGGTCCATATTTAAATTTCTAATTAAAAAAAGTTATTAACATTAAAAAATAGTTATTAAGGAAGCTACCTTTTCCGATGAATCTTTCGTCCGTACAAGCGCTCTACCCTTTTCCTTTTTTTAATATTTTGGATTTTGCCTATTTTATTAATTAAATGCTTTCTTTCTCAAACAATCGTTCAACTTAATACTAACTTAACACTCCAGACACACATGCTTTAAGGTTCGAAATTATCAATTTGCTTAATTTGTTGAAAAATGGTGTGCTATAGCTAACAATTTTTTGAGAAATTTACGGCGTTTACACAATGATTTCTGACATCCAGTGTGCATTAATAATAATTGAAATATTAACCTCGAGAACTTAGAATAAAAATGGGGTTCCATATTGCATCAATTTCTTAATTTTCTAATTAAAACAATTAGGAAGCTACATTTCCCGACGAATATTTCGTCAGAAAAAGTTGTCCTCCCGATATATTTTTTTAATATTTGTTTCAGGATATCATTATTGTGTGCCTTGTCAAACTAGGACTGAGAATATGTTTATCCTTCTAGAGTATGGATTGTATTAGTATAGGTTTCCTATATCGATACAGATTGTATCTTGTACTTCTCTATATATAGAGACCCTTATTCATTAATGAAATACATCATATTCTCTGCTTATCTTTCTCTTGTTATTTACGTTTCCCTTAAACAATATTTTAGTTTTTGCCTATTTTATTAAATAAATACTTTGCTTCTCGAACAATCATTGAACTTAATACCACATTATAACTCTAGTCTCCATGAACCCATACTTTAAGGTACAAAATTGTCAATTTGCCTAATATGTCAAAAAATAGTGTGAGAAAATAATTTTTTGAAAATTTTGCGGCATTTTACAAAAATGATTTCTGATGCCCAATGTGCATCAATAATAATTGAAATAACAACTCCGAGAGGTCAGGTTCAAAATAGGGTTCCATCTTTCATCAATTTCTTAATTATCTAATTAAGATAACTTAAAACAATAAAAACAATTAGGAAGCTACCTTTCCTGATGAAATATTTCCCGACGAATATTTCGTCTGGACAAATATTGGTCGTCCTTATTTTTTTTTTAATATTTTAGCTTTTGCTTATTTTATTAATTAAATGCTTTGCTACTCGAACAATCGTTCAACTTAATACCAACTTATTACTCCAAGCACTCATTCTTCAAGGTTGAAATTATCAATTTGCCTAATATGTTCAAAAATGGTGTGAGAAAACAATTTTTTTGAAAATTTGCGGCGTTTTACACAAAATGATTTCCAATGCCAAATGTGCATCAATAATAATTGAAATATCAAACTCGATAGCTTAACATCAAAATGGGGTTCCATCTTTAAATTTCTAATTAAAAAAAGTTATTAACATTAAAAAGAAGTTATTAATGAAGCTACCTATCCCGAAGAACCTTTCGTCAGTACAAGTGCTCTTCACTTTTTTTTTTTAAGGTTCCTGTAGCGACGAAATATTCGACGCTACGGGTTGTCCAAAATAAACTCTATTTTTTTAATTACAATTTGAACAAATAAACCTTGTGAACACCATTTTTTTCTTGAAATTTGGCTCTCCCATATTCTTACCATCGGTAAAACACTAAAACTTGATTTTTAGAAAGTGTTCCAATTGACAGAACAAGAAAATCTCGATTTTTTTTAATGAATTTTCTTGTATTCTGACTTTGAAAAATCATAAAAACAAATTGGGTCCAGATTTTTGCGTTCCGTCAGTTTGCGAATCATTTAATAATCATGATTTGAGGATGAAAATTTGTTGGAAAGAAAATAAAATCATACAATTTTGACCACAAAATTGTGTGAAGTCTCAATAAAAATCAACACGAGACCTTACAAGCCCCGGAAGTGCCTATTTTTTACTTTGTCAAATTAAAATTAAGGAATTGTTATTAATACACCTCAAATTGTTATAAACACACCTTTGCATTTTTAAAGACAATTTTTTCTAAACAATGTAAGGACTTTATGAATTATTAAAAAAAAAAAACAAATTAAAAAATTAAAAAAAAGATCATGTGATTTTGGCCAATTGACGGAACTAGAAAATCACAAAAAACTAGAAAATCTCCACGTTTTTTTATCGAAGTTTCTTGTATTCCGACTTTGAAAAATCGTAAAAAAAAAAATCGGGTTGTGATTTTTGCATTCCGTCAGTTTGAGAAGTGCTTAAAACTCATGATTTGAGAGTGGGAAGATTTTGGTGAGAAAATAAGATCATGCAATTTTGGTCAAAAAACCGTGTGCTATAGTCCACAGTTTTGGGTGATTTCATTAAAAAATTACATTTTTGAAATTCTCAAAGCCGGTTAGCGCGAGTATACAAAAATATTTTAGAGTCTCAATGAAACCCAAACCAAGACCTTACAAGCCTCATAAGTGCTTATTTTTTATTTCGTGAAATTAAAATTAAGAAAAACAATTTGGGAACACCAATAGCGACGAACTATTCGTCGCTACAGGTTGTCTAAAATATTTTTTTTAAAATTAAAATTTGAACAAATATACCTTGTCAAGACCATTTTTTAAAAAATTTTCCTCTACCATTTTAGAAGGTGTTTCATTTGACGGAACTAAAAAATCTTGACATTTTTTTTAAAAAATTTCTTGTATTCCAACTTTGGAAAAACATAAAAAATCGGGTCGAGATTTGTGCGTTTCGTCAGTTTGAGAAGTGCTAAAAAATCATGATTTGAGGGTGGAAAAATTTTGGTAAGAAAATATGATCATGCAATTTTGGCCACAAAAATGTGTGCTATAACACACGTTTTTGGTGATTTCCTTAAAAAATTGGATCTTTCAAAGTCTTGAAACCGGTTTGCGCGAGTGTCAAAAAGTATTTTAGAGTCTCAATGAAATCTAACACAATACCTTACAATCCCTAGAAATGCTTTTTTATTTCAACAAATTAAAATTAATCAAAATAATTTAGGAACACCTGTACCGACGAAATATTTGTCGCTACAGGTTGTCCAAAATAAACTAATTTTTTAATTACAATTTGAACAAATAAATCTTGTCAACACCATTTTTTTCTTGAAATTTGGCTCTCCCATATTCTTACCATCGGTAAAACTTGATTTTTAGAAGGTGTTCCAATTGACAGAACAAGAAAATCTCGATTTTTTTTTAATTAATTTTCTTGTATTCCGACTTTGAAAAATCATAAAAACAAATTGGGTCCAGATTTTTGCGTTCCGTCAGTTTGCGAATCATTTAATAATCATGATTGAGGATGGAAATTTGTTGGAAAGAAAATAAAATCATACGATTTTGACCACAAAAATGTTTGAAGTCTACAGTTTTGAGTGATTTTCTTAAAAAATCTTTGAAATTCTCTAGCCCAGTTTGGGCGAGTGTGCATAAGTATTTTAGAGTCTCAATAAAAATCAACACGAGACCTTAGAAGCTCCGGAAGTGCATCTTTTTTACTTCGTCAAATTAAAATTAAGGAATTGTTATTAATACACCTCAAACTATTATTAACACACCTTTGCATTTTTAAAGACAATTTTTCTAAACAATGTAAGGACTTTATGAATTATTTAAAAAATAAAAACAAATTAAAAAATTAAAAAAAAGATCATGTGATTTTGGCCAATTGACGGAACTAGAAAATCTCCACGTTTTTTTATCGAAGTTTCTTGTATTCCGACTTTGAAAAATCGTAAAAAAAAAAAATCGGGTTGTGATTTTTGCATTTCGTCTGTTTGAGAAGTGTTTAAAACTCATGATTTGTGAGTGGAAAGATTTTGGTGAGAAAATAAGATCATGCAATTTTGGTCAAAAAACCGTGTGCTATAGTCCACTGTTTTGGGTGATTTTATTAAAAAATTACATTTTTGAAATTTTCAAAACCGGTTAGCGCGAGTATACAAAAATATTTTAGAGTCTCAATAAAACCCAAACCAAGACCTTAAAAGCCTCATAAGTGCTTATTTTTTATTTCATGAAATTAAAATTAAGAAAAACAATTTGGAAACACCAATAGCGACGAACTATTCGTCGCTACAGGTTGTCCAAATTTTTTTTTTTTAAATTAGAATTTGAACAAATATACCTTGTCAAGACCATTTTTTTTTTAATTTTCCTCTACCATTTGAGAAGATGTTTCATTTGACGGAACTAAAAAATCTCGACTTTTTTGTTAACAAATTTCTTGTATTCCAATTTTGGAAAATCATAAAAAAATCGGGTCGAGATTTGTGCTTTTCGTCAGTTTGAGAAGTGCTTAAAAATCATGATTTGAGGATGGAAACTTTTTGGTAAGAAAATATGATCATGCAATTTTGGCCACAAAACCGTGTGCTATATAACACACGTTTTTGGTGATTTCCTTAAAAAATTGCATATTTGAAAGTCTTGAAACCGGTTTGCGCGAGTGTCAAAAAGTATTTTAGAGTCTCAATGAAATCCAACGCAATACCTTACAATCCCTATAAATGCTTTTTTATTTCGACAAATTAAAATTAATCAAAATAATTTATGAACACCTGTAGCGACGAATTTTTCGTCGTTACAGGTTGTCCAAAATAAACTAATTTTTTAATTACAATTTGAACAAATAAATCTTGTCAACACCATTTTTTTCTTGAAATTTGGCTCTCCCATACTCTTACCATCGGTAAAACTTGATTTTTAGAAGGTGTTCCAATTGACAGAACAAGAAAATCTCGATTTTTTTTTAATGAATTTTCTTGTATTCCATCTTTGAAAAATCATAAAAACAAATTGGGTCCAGATTTTTGCGTTCCGTCAGTTTGCGAATCATTTAATAATCATGATTGAGGATGGAAATTTGTTGGAAAGAAATTAAATCATACGATTTTGACCACAAAAATGTTTGAAGTCTACAGTTTTGAGTGATTTTCTTAAAAAATCTTTGAAATTCTCTAGCCCAGTTTGGGCGAGTGTGCATAAGTATTTTAGAGTCTCAATAAAAATCAACACGAGACCTTAGAAGCCCCGAAAGTGCATCTTTTTTACTTCGTCAAATTAAAATTAAAGAATTGTTATTAATACACCTTTAAAGACAATTTTTCTAAACAATGTAAGGACTTTATGAATTATTAAAAAATAAAAACAAATTAAAAAAAAGATAATGTGATTTTGGCCAATTGACGGAACTAGAAAATCACCCAAAACTAGAAAATCTCCACGTTTTTTTATCGAAGTTTCTTGTATTCCGACATTGAAAAATCGTAAAAAAAAAAATCGGGTTGTGATTTTTGCATTCCGTCAGTTTGAGAAGTGCTTAAAACTCATGATTTGAGAGTGGGAAGATTTTGGTGAGAAAATAAGATCATGCAATTTTGGTCAAAAAACCGTGTGCTATAGTCCACAGTTTTGGGTGATTTCATTAAAAAATTACAGTTTTGAAATTCTCAAAGCCGGTTAGCGCGAGTATACAAAAATAATTTAGAGTCTCAATGAAACCCAAACCAAGACCTTACAAGCCTCATAAGTGCTTATTTTTTATTTCGTGAAATTAAAATTAAGAAAAACAATTTGGGAACACCAATAGCGACGAACTATTCGTCGCTACAGGTTGTCTAAAATATTTTTTTTTTAAATTAAAATTTGAACAAATATACCTTGTCAAGACCATTTTTTAAAAAATTTTCCTCTACCATTTTAGAAGGTGTTTCATTTGACGGAACTAAAAAATCTTGACATTTTTTTTATCAAATTTCTTGTATTCCAACTTTGGAAAAACATAAAAAATCGGGTCGAGATTTGTGCGTTTCATCAGTTTGAGAAGTGCTAAAAAATCATGATTTGAGGGTGGAAAATTTTGGTAAGAAAATATGATCATGCAATTTTGGCCACAAAAATGTGTGCTATAACACACGTTATTGGTGATTTCCTTAAAAAATTGGATCTTTCAAAGTCTTGAAACCGGTTTGCGCGAGTGTCAAAAAGTATTTTAGAGTCTCAATGAAATCTAACACAATACCTTACAATCCCTAGAAATGCTTTTTTATTTCGACAAATTAAAATAAATCAAAATAATTTTGGAACACCTGTAGCGACGAATATTTCGTCGCTACAGGTTGTCCAAAATAAACTAAATTTTTAATTACAATTTGAACAAATAAATCTTGTCAACACCATTTTTTTCTTGAAATTTGGCTCTCCCATATTCTTACCATCGGTAAAACTTGATTTTTAGAAGGTGTTTCAATTGACAGAACAAGAAAATTTCAAATTTTTTTTAATGAATTTTCTTGTATTCCGACTTTGAAAAATCATAAAAACAAATGGGGTCCAAATTTTTGCGTTCCGTTAGTTTGCGAATCATTTAATAATCATGATTGAGGATGGAAATTTGTTGGAAAGAAAATAAAATCATACGATTTTGACCACAAAAATGTTTGAAGTCTACAGTTTTGAGTGATTTTCTTAAAAAATCTTTGAAATTCTCTAGCCCAGTTTGGGCGAGTGTGCATAAGTATTTTAGAGTCTCAATAAAAATCAACACGAGACCTTAGAAACCCCGGAAGTGCATCTTTTTTACTTCGTCAAATTAAAATTAAGGAATTGTTATTAATACACCTCAAACTATTATTAACACACCTTTGCATTTTTAAAGGCAATTTTTCTAAACAATGTAAGGACTTTTTGAATTATTTAAAAAATAAAAACAAATTAAAAAATTAAAAAAAAAGATCATGTGATTTTGGCCAATTGACGGAACTAGAAAATCTCCACGTTTTTTTATCGAAGTTTCTTGTATTCCGACTTTGAAAAATCGTAAAAAAAAAAATCGGGTTGTGATTTTTGCATTTCGTCTGTTTGAGAAGTGTTTAAAACTCATGATTTGTAAGTGGAAAGATTTTGGTGAGAAAATAAGATCATGCAATTTTGGTCAAAAAACCGTGTGCTATAGTCCACAGTTTTGGGTGATTTTATTAAAAAATTACATTTTTGAAATTCTCAAAACCGGTTAGCGCGAGTATACAAAAATATTTTAGAGTCTCAATAAAACCAAAACCAAGACCTTAAAAGCCTCATAAGTGCTTATTTTTTATTTCATGAAATTAAAATTAAGAAAAACAATTTAGAAACACCAATAGCGACGAACTATTCGTCGCTACAGGTTGTCCAAATTTTTTTTTTTAAATTAGAATTTGAACAAATATACCTTGTCAAGACCATTTTTTTTTTTAATTTTCCTCTACCATTTGACGGAACTAAAAAATCTCGACTTTTTTGTTAACAAATTTCTTGTATTCCAACTTTGGAAAATCATAAAAAAAATCGGGTCGAGATTTATGCTTTTCGTCAGTTTGAGAAGTGCTTAAAAATCATGATTTGAGGGTGTAAAAATTTTGGTAAGAAAATATGATCATGCAATTTTGGCCACAAAACCGTGTGCTATATATAACATACGTTTTTGGTGATTTCCTTAAAAAATTGCATATTAGAAAGTCTTGAAACCGGTTTGCGCGAGTGTCAAAAAGTATTTTAGAGTCTCAATGAAATCCAACGCAATACCTTACAATCCCTAGAAATGCTTTTTTATTTCAACAAATTAAAATTAATCAAAATAATTTAGGAACACCTGTAGCGACGAATATTTCGTCGTTACAGGTTGTCCAAAATAAACTAATTTTTTAATTACAATTTGAACAAATAAATCTTGTCAACACCATTTTTTTCTTGAAATTTGGCTCTCCCATATTCTTACCATCGGTAAAACTTGATTTTTAGAAGGTGTTCCAATTGACAGAACAAGAAAATCTCGATTTTTTTAATGAATTTTCTTGTATTCCGACTTTGAAAAATCATAAAAACAAATTTGATCCAGATTTTTGCGTTCCGTCAGTTTGCGAATAATTTAATAATCATGATTGAGGATGGAAATTTGTTGGAAAGAAAATAAAATCATACGATTTTTACCACAAAAATGTTTGAAGTCTACAGTTTTGGGTGATTTTCTTAAAAAATCTTTGAAATTCTCTAGCCCAGTTTGGGCGACTGTGCATAAGTATTTTAGAGTCTCAATAAAAATCAACACGAGACCTTAGAAGACCAGAAAGTGCATCTTTTTTACTTCGTCAAATTAAAATTAAAGAATTGTTATTAATACACCTCAAACTGTTATTAACACACCTTTGCATTTTTAAAGACAATTTTTCTAAACAATGTAAGGGCTTCATGAATTATTAAAAAATAAAAACAAATTAAAAAATGAAAAAAAGATCATGTGATTTTGGCCAATTGACGGAACTAGAAAATCACCCAAAACTAGAAAATCTCCAAGTTTTTTTATCGAAGTTTCTTGTATTCCGAGTTTGAAAAATCGTAAAAAAAAAAATCGGGTTGTGATTTTTGCATTCCGTCAGTTTGAGAAGTGCTTAAAATTCATGATTTGAGAGTGGGAAGATTTTGGTGAGAAAATAAGATCATGCAATTTTGGTCAAAAAACCGTGTGCTATAGTCCACAGTTTTGGGTGATTTCATTAAAAAATTACATTTTTGAAATTCTCAAAGCCGGCTAGCGCGAGTATACAAAAATATTTTAGAGTCTCAATGAAACCCAAACCAAGACCTTACAAGCCTCATAAGTGCTTATTTTTTATTTCGTGAAATTAAAATTAAGAAAAACAATTTGGGAACACCAATAGCGACGAACTATTCGTCGCTACAGGTTGTCTAAAATATTTTTTTTCTAAATTAAAATTTGAACAAATAGACATTGTCAAGACCATTTTTTAAAAAATTTTCCTCTACCATTTTAGAAGGTGTTTCATTTGACGGAACTAAAAAATCTTGACATTTTTTTTAACAAATTTCTTGTATTCCAACTTTGGAAAAACATAAAAAATCGGGTCGAGATTTGTGCGTTTCGTCAGTTTGAGAAGTGCTAAAAAATCATATTTTGAGGGTGGAAAAATTTTGGTAAGAAAATATGATCATGCAATTTTGGCCACAAAAATGTGTGCTATAACACACGTTTTTGGTGATTTCCTTAAAAAATTGGATCTTTCAAAGTCTTGAAACCGGTTTGCGCGAGTGTCAAAAAGTATTTTAGAGTCTCAATGAAATCTAACACAATACCTTACAATCCCTAGAAATGCTTTTTTATTTCGACAAATTAAAATTAATCAAAATAATTTAGGAACACCTGTAGCGACGAACATTTCGTCGCTACAGGTTGTCCAAAATAAACTAAATTTTTAATTACAATTTGAATAAATAAATCTTGTCAACACCATTTTTTTCTTGAAATTTGGCTCTCCCATATTCTTACCATCGGTTAAACTTGATTTTTAGAAGGTGTTTCAATTGACAGAACAAGAAAATTTCAATTTTTTTTTAATTAATTTTCTTGTATTCTGACTTTGAAAAATCATAAAAACAAATTGGGTCCAGATTTTTGCGTTCCGTCAGTTTGCGAATCATTTAATAATCATGATTGAGGATGGAAATTTGTTGGAAAGAAAATAAAATCATACGATTTTGACCACAAAAAATGTTTGAAGTCTACAGTTTTGAGTGATTTTCTTAAAAAATCTTTGAAATTCTCTAGCCCTGTTTGGGCGAGTGTGCATAAGTATTTTAGAGTCTCAATAAAAATCAACACGAGACCTTAGAAGCCCCGGAAGTGCATCTTTTTTACTTCGTCAAATTAAAATTAAGGAATTGTTATTAATACACCTCAAACTATTATTAACACACCTTTGCATTTTTAAAGACAATTTTTCTAAACAATGTAAGGACTTTATGAATTATGTAAAAAAATAAAAACAAATTAAAAAATTAAAAAAAGGATCATGTGATTTTGGCCAATTGACGGAACTAGAAAATCTCCACGTTTTTTTATCGAAGTTTCTTGTATTCCGACTTTGAAAAATCGTAAAAAAAAAAATCGGGTTGTGATTTTTGCATTTCGTCTGTTTGAGAAGTGTTTAAAACTCATGATTTGTGAGTGGAAAGATTTTGGTGAGAAAATAAGATCATGCAATTTTGGTCAAAAAACCGTGTGCTATAGTCCACAGTTTTGGGTGATTTTATTAAAAAATTACATTTTTGAAATTTTCAAAACCGGTTAGCGCGAGTATACAAAAATATTTTAGAGTCTCAATAAAACCCAAACCAAGACCTTAAAAGCCTCATAAGTGCTTATTTTTTATTTCATGAAATTAAAATTAAGAAAAACAATTTGGAAACACTAATAGCGACGAACTATTCGTCGCTACAGGTTGTCCAAATTTTTTTTTTTAAACTAGAATTTGGACAAATATACCTTGTCAGGACCATTTTTTTTTTAAATTTTCCTCTACCATTTCAGAAGGTGTTTCATTTGACGGAACTAAAAAATCTCGACTTTTTTGTTAACAAATTTCTTGTATTCCAACTTTGGAAAATCATAAAAAAAATCGGGTCGAGATTTGTGCTTTTCGTCAGTTTGAGAAGTGTTTAAAAATCATGATTTGAGGGTGGAAAAATTTTGGTAAGAAAATATGATCATGCAATTTTGGCCACAAAACCGTGTGCAGTGTGCTATATAACACACGTTTTTGGTGATTTCCTTAAAAAATTGCATCTTTGAAAGTCTTGAAACCGGTTTGCGCGAGTGTCAAAAAGTATTTTAGAGTGTCAATGAAATCCAACGCAATACCTTACAATCCCTAGAAATGCTTTTTTATTTCGACAAATTAAAGTTAATCAAAATAATTTAGGAACACCTGTAGCGACGAATATTTCGTCGCTACAGGTTGTCCAAAATAAACTAATTTTTTAATTACAATTTGAACAAATAAATCTTGTCAACACCATTTTTTTCTTGAAATTTGGCTCTCCCATATTCTTACCATCGGTAAAACTTGATTTTTAGAAGGTGTTCCAATTGACAGAACAAGAAAATCTCGATTTTTTTTTAATGAATTTTCTTGTATTCTGACTTTGAAAAATCATAAAAACAAATTGGGTCCAGATTTTTGCGTTCCGTCAGTTTGCGAATCATTTAATAATCATGATTGAGGATGGAAATTTGTTGGAAGGAAAATAAAATCATACGATTTTGACCACAAAAATGTTTGAAGTCTACAGTTTTGAGTGATTTTCTTAAAAAATCTTTGAAATTCTCTAGCCCAGTTTGGGCGAGTGTGCATAAGTATTTTAGAGTCTCAATAAAAATCAACACGAGACCTTAGAAGCCCCGAAAGTGCATCTTTTTTACTTCGTCAAATTAAAATTAAAGAATTGTTATTAATACACCTCAAACTGTTATTAACACACCTTTGCATTTTTAAAGACAATTTTTCTAAACAATGTAAGGACTTTATGAATTATTAAAAAATAAAAACAAATTAAAAAAAAGATCATGTGATTTTGGCCAATTGACGGAACTAGAAAATCACCCAAAACTAGAAAATCTCCACGTTTTTTTATCGAAGTTTCTTGTATTCCGACTTTGAAAAATCGTAAAAAAAAAAATCGGGTTGTGATTTTTGCATTCCGTCAGTTTGAGAAGTGCTTAAAACTCATGATTTGAGAGTGGGAAGATTTTGGTGAGAAAATAAGATCATGCAATTTTGGTCAAAAAACCGTGTGCTATAGTCTACAGTTTTGGGTGATTTCATTAAAAAATTACATTTTTGAAATTCTCAAAGCCGGCTAGCGCGAGTATACAAAAATATTTTAGAGTCTCAATGAAACCCAAACCAAGACCTTACAAGCCTCATAAGTGCTTATTTTTTATTTCGTGAAATTAAAATTAAGAAAAACAATTTGGGAACACCAATAGCGACGAACTATTCGTCGCTACAGATTGTCTAAAATATTTTTTTTTTAAATTAAAATTTGAACAAATATACCTTGTCAAGACCATTTTTTTTTACATTTTCCTCTACCATTTTAGAAGGTGTTTCATTTGACGGAACTAAAAAATCTTGACATTTTTTTTAACAAATTTCTTGTATTCCAACTTTGGAAAAACATAAAAAATCGGGTTGAGATTTGTGTGTTTCGTCAGTTTGAGAAGTGCTAAAAAATCATGATTTGAGGGTGGAAAAATTGTGGTAAGAAAATATGATCATGCAATTTTGGCCACAAAAATGTGTGCTATAACACACGTTTTTGGTGATTTCCTTAAAAAATTGGATCTTTCAAAGTCTTGAAACCGGTTTGCGCGAGTGTCAAAAAGTATTTTAGAGTCTCAATGAAATCTAATACAATACCTTACAATCCCTAGAAATGCTTTTTTATTTCAACAAATTAAAATTAATCATAATAATTTAGGAACACCTGTAGCGACGAACATTTCGTCGCTACAGGTTGTCCAAAATAAACTAAATTTTTAATTACAATTTGAACAAATAAATCTTGTTAACACCATTTTTTTCTTGAAATTTGGCTCTCCCATATTCTTACCATCGGTAAAACTTGATTTTTAGAAGGTGTTTCAATTGACAGAACAAGAATTTTTTTAATGAATTTTCTTGTATTCCGACTTTGAAAAATCATAAAAACAAATTGGGTCCAGATTTTTGCGTTCTGTCAGTTTGCGAATCATTTAATAATCATGATTGAGGATGGAAATTTGTTGGAAAGAAAATAAAATCATACGATTTTGACCACAAAAATGTTTGAAGTCTACAGTTTTTAGTGATTTTCTTAAAAAATCTTTGAAATTCTCTAGCCCAGTTTGGGCGAGTGTGCATAAGTATTTTAGAGTCTCAATAAAAATCAACATGAGACCTTAGAAGCCCCGGAAGTGCATCTTTTTTACTTCCTCAAATTAAAATTAAGGAATTGTTATTAATACACCTCAAACTATTATTAACACACCTTTGCATTTTTAAAGACAATTTTTCTAAACAATGTAAGGACTTTATGAATTATTTAAAAAATAAAAACAAATTAAAAAATTTAAAAAAAGGTCATGTGATTTTGGCCAATTGACGGAACTAGAAAATCTCCACGTTTTTTTATCGAAGTTTCTTGTATTCCGACTTTGAAAAATCGTAAAAAAAAAAAAATCGGGTTGTGATTTTTGCATTTCGTCTGTTTGAGAAGTGTTTAAAACTCATGATTTGTGAGTGGAAAGATTTTGGTGAGAAAATAAGATCATGCAATTTTGGTCAAAAAACCGTGTGCTATAGTCCACAGTTTTGGGTGATTTTATTAAAAAATTACATTTTTGAAATTCTCAAAACCGGTTAGCGCGAGTATACAAAAATATTTTAGAGTCTCAATAAAACCCAAACCAAGACCTTAAAAGCCTCAGAAGTGCTTATTTTTTATTTCATGAAATTAAAATTAAGAAAAACAATTTGGAAACACCAATAGCGACGAACTATTCGTCGCTACAGGTTGTCCAAATTTTTTTTTTTAAATTAGAATTTGAACAAATATACCTTGTCAAAACCTTTTTTTTTTTTAAATTTTCCTCTACCATTTGAGAAGGTGTTTCATTTGACGGAACTAAAAAATCTCGACTTTTTGTTAACAAATTTCTTGTATTCCAACTTTGGAAAATCATAAAAAAAATCAGGTCGAGATTTGTGCTTTTCGTCAGTTTGAGAAGTGCTTAAAAATCATGATTTGAGGGTGGAAAAATTTTGGTAAGAAAATATGATCATGCAATTTTGGCCACAAAACCGTGTGCTATATAACACACGTTTTTGGTTATTTCCTTAAAAAATTGCATATTTGAAAGTCTTGAAACCGGTTTGCGCGAGTGTCAAAAAGTATTTTAGAGTCTCAATGAAATCTAACGCAATACCTTACAATCTCTAGAAATGCTTTTTTATTTCGACAAATTAAAATTAATCAAAATAATTTAAGAACACCTGTAGCGACCAATATTTCGTCGCTACAGGTTTTCCAAAATAAACTAATTTTTAATTACAATTTGAACAAATAAATCTTGTCAACACCATTTTTTTCTTGAAATTTGGCTCTCCCATATTCTTACCATCGGTAAAACTTGATTTTTAGAAGGTGTTCCAATTGACAGAACAAGAAAATCTCGATTTTTTTTTAATGAATTTTCTTGATTTTTAATGTTGTAAAAAAAAAATTAAAAAACCAACATACAAAAAAACCTTAATTCATGCTGCTTTATATAAAGCAAAATCAAAATAATGTATCTCGATCTCAAAATAACTAGAATAGTTTTGCCTTTAGTTTTTCTTTTCATACAGTGAACGTATATCGATCAAAGAGATAATGAACACGTGGCACAATCAACCACTAGAATGTGAACCATAAAAAAGTAACCCTTTAACTCTACACCCTTCTCTTTCTCGATCTTTAGGTAGCCGCAACATAATGGGAAGATTCAGTCGTTTGCTAAAAGGTTTTAAAGGATGAAGAGCAAATACTCACACTGCAACTTCTAATTTGAAGTCTGCAACAGATGGTGGAAACACTGAGCGTACATTTGAAGAAAACACAGTTCCCAACTTCTTGAGATTTACCGTGATACGTTCGAGTTGTTTGCATTCGGTTATGGGGTTATCCATTACGATAAGTCCCGACGTGAAGACATATAAACTGCTATGGAGATACAAGATCTGCTCAACGATTGCAAAGAAGCATAAAGTAAAGACTTAATTAAATGGAGCAAAACAGAGTTTATAACTGAGTATCTTTAATTCTTACTATCATTCATCACATAGTTACCAGCCCTGACCCATAGTATGATTCTAGAATTTCATTACAGCAGTCAACAATAACCCGACTCAATTCAAACCATCCACTACTTCACACTACCCTAACCATCTACTTATTCATTGACCCACCCTATCAGTCCTCTCGATCCTATATGAGAGCGTGTAAGAGAGTGAGAGGGATGGTGCACGAGCTCTCTCTAGGAAACGGTTATGCTAACTTATCTTTTTACCCCCCAAAACTTCAAGGAAAGCCTCAAAAAGTTGCAACAAATCTATGGTAACAGTGAGTTTAACTTGTATTAAATTCGTTTTCATGGCTTATTATTATTATTTTTAATGTTTTTTAGTTTTGTGTTTGGATCGTTGCAAGGAGTATAAGACCACCAAGGAGGATAACACCACTTCGGATAAGACCACTTCTACTCCTAAGAAGGTATATGAGTGTGGCTAATGTAATTAAGTTAAGTTATTAAGTTATTTTAGAAGCAAAATAGAGTGTAATTGGAGCATAAAAGTATTTGGCCATGAATTTCAAAATACTTTTATGCTCCAATTACACTCTATTTTGGGATTGGGGGGATAATGTTGTAAAAAGAAAATTAAAAAACCAACATACAAAAAACCTTAATTCATATTGTTTTATATAAAGCAAAATCAAAATAATGTATCTCGATCTCAAAATGACTAGAATAGTATTTTAGTTTTACCTTGCTACATTAGTTTTGGTAACAAGACTCTGTTCTTTAATGTACATTATTAACATATCATACGTCAATGGTATACTAACCTATCTAGTAGGCGGTAATCGACCATTGTATGGATGATGTTCGTTCCATTAGACGCTATCATCAACGCTTGTGGCAGCGAAGATCATGAGCAATCCAAATCACCTAGTTATTTTCCCTCGATATATTGAAGGCGTGGCGAGTCTACGTGGCCATAAAATCCTATCTCATTAACAGAGAAGCTGCAATACCAGCCTTAGATGGCTTTTACTCCGGTACGCTCTCATGTTGTACTTCCCCATGTACATATTTTTTGACGTTTATTTCTTCATTTTTAGTAAGTGCCACATCAAGTCATAATCTTAGTACATGCATAGCAATGGAACTAAATTCAACTTAACCCCTTAACCCCTATTATATTGAAAATTTCTATTTAAATCCCCTAAGATATTGTTGGAGTAGAATTTGAAAACTAAGAAGCTAGCCTTTGTTGCAAAATTCGAACGTGTAAACGACACTCCAAAAGTTGAATTTTGCAGAGTTCTGAGCCTAGATCTCTTTGAAAGATTTCAGGTTGGCGTGTTGCTATATAATATATATATCCCTTTTCAAAATCCATATTGTTATTTCTAAATTCTAATAACTAATAATTTTTTATAATATGATTAGATGATTATTAACTCATCTACGTACAAATTCAAGTTTGTCACACAATTTGCGTACGTAATATTTCTCACAAAGATTTTTCTAAAATAAGGCAAACTAATTTCAAATTGCTTAGTAGTAGTAGTAGTAGCAGCAGCAGATGTGCATTCATCCTATTGGATTGAAGGGAGCTCTCATCTATCTCCTGCATTCATCCTAGCATATATATCGATCATATAGCTAGGCATTATTGTTTCAATTTGATTACTATATATATATATAGCTAGATGTGCAGTACGTTAAGTAAAAATATTATGTTTAATTTTAAATATGTATATAACTTTCATCCATCATTTAGCATTTTGATGAAGAAGAATAATAATTATGATGCTGCTCGCTTTCTAATAGTTTTGAGGTCATATATATATGCTTTCTAATAATAAAGCACAAACTTACTATGATCTGGGTAAGTACTACTATATTCACCAATTGACTTAGCGGTTGACATTCAATTTCATTACTTACTAAAGCAAACGAAGCTCGGAATAAGCCCAAACATGAAACACTTGTTTGCAGCATTTGTACGTGTTCTAAACACAAGGGATCGATCGAGAGGGAAAGAAATTAAATCACTGATAAAGAAAAAAAACACAAGCAGGGAACGTAGTATTGCACTTCACAAAAGAAAGAAAGAAAATATTTCCCCTTCCATCAAGAAGCTTCACAATTCAAGTTACTATACCTTGAGGACTAATCAACAACCTTAAGCTTCAGTACTTGACAAACACCAAATATAAGTGAAACGATAAGCATAGTTTTCATTAATATATCATCCAACAATGTCTGTCTCCAATTCTAAAAGGAGTCACCAGCTTACAATTTGGCTTCTGAAAGTTTTGGCAACTTCTTGCTTCTCTGCTCAATATTGATATTAAAAGCAAGCAATGCTCATTGATAAATCCTAGTCATTAAAGTTGGCATTGACACGCTGAGAAATTAATTAAGTGCATGAGTCTTAACTATATATGAGGTATAATCAACAAAATTTATATGACTAGATTATGTAAAGCTGCATTTGAATCAGTTAACTTCTCCAATAGCAGATCCTAGCACTTGAGTTTATATGCTCTGCTACCATTAAGCCCTGAACCAACCAACCTCTGCAACTTCTTCGTCCAAAGTCCAGACTATGCCATGATGAATTATTAGCGTGATTGATTCACTTTTCAAACTTGCACATATAATGTGAAATGTCTGAAACTAGTGTTCAAAATTGACCTCAGAATGCAATAGGAGGAGATACATCTCTGCAAATTTCGAAAACACAAACTTGATCGCAGCCAAATTCCCAATTGGAGGAAGCACACACACACACACACAGACTAATGTTTCGGTTTCTCTCAAATTACAGGTACTCTAGTATATGGTTGAAGTAGATACTTTTTGTGCTGTTGGAATATGAGAGTTTTAGGAAATAATCAAATTACCACCACTCGATCAAACGATCATGTGCGCAACAATAGTGAAAAGGATCATTTACCAACAAGGTATTAAACAATAGAAGACAGGACGACACATGCAAGGGGTAAATTCCTTCATTTTGCTATGCTACTAAATATTCTAGCTAGTAATTATACTCATCAAAACCAAAACATTTCTCACTTAAAGTAATAGCAGATGAAATGATATTGTAGTCCATCTTCCTCATAACATTGTAGGCTTTCCAGGGAGCCTCCATTATCTGCAAGTATAAAGAAAAACAACAAACAACGCTATAAGGATGGAAGCATTACTTAACATTCATGGATGAAATAAGAGAACATGATCTATATTCTACCCCAAATGCTCTGAATTGAACTTTGCTTTCCATAAAACAAATTTTGTTAACGTAAATTCTAAAATACATACGAAATGACACATATACAAAGGGGCGCAGGCCCTCCCTCCTGTATTCTACTCATCTTTATTTACTCAAGGCTAGTAGCTTTGTGGCATAATCAGCTGATCAAGTATAACAATTTTGCTGTAGTATAACAATTTTGAATTATATGACTGATCAAGTATCATGCAGTAGCCACAGCTTGGTTAGACAACAAAAAAAGTACCCTTTTTGGAAGCCCATTGGCCCAGCTCTAAAACTAAGCCTTTTTATTTTGTCCAAAGCAAAGTCTCCATGGTAACTTAAGGGTCCAAGTAAGCAAAAATTTAATAAATAAATAAATCAAGAGTCTTTACAAGAGTTAATGTTAAGTTCTACTTGATGAGTCTAGTAAGTCTTATAGTTAGTACAATGTTCTTCAGTTCACCAAGGGTCCATAATTATTTAATGAGTCTGTCTAAGGGAGATGTATTTGAAGCCTATACATATGGCTCTTCTGGATGGAATGAACCAAAATAGGGCGTTGTTCAAGGCTCCTCCTACCTTGTTCTCTCTCCTCATCCATTTGATATCTATTTCCCTAAGTTCTCTGAAACTACAGCAGCTACAAACCTTCTCTCTCTTTACAATTTCTTAAATTTTCCATCTTTCTAAGCCCTCCATAACCATCCTCAAAGCCACCCCTAATTTGCCCTACATCAGATTGACAGAGGTTTGCTTGAAGTAACACACTGCCCTTCTATAACATATGAAATCAATCACTGAGTTAATGTACAGAACTGCAGTAATCGGGAAGCATTTAATTTTTTCCCTTGTTCTAGACTTGTAAAACAAAAAATAAATTCACACACATATTAGTGTTGAGATATGCACATAACTGAAAATCAAGATCAAGTTGGATCATTCAGAATATCAGACCAATTGAATGTAAAAACAATATAATTACAATCCACTTGAAAATCTCAAATCAACTCACATCATCTGCAGAGATTCTGACTTGTAATTTGTTCTAGCACTCAGGACAGCTCATTACACCCTGTAACACAATTAATATCTCATGTCATCTCTAAAGTCAGCACTCAGAAACTGAAAGACTGGAAGAAAAGTAGGAAATTACGCAGACACAAGCATATAACATTGTGCCTATACTACAACGAGCATTTCTAAAAAAGGAGTCGTAATCTATATAAAAGGTTGGGACCACATAAGAAGAGTTACATAGCTAAAAGTGTTCATCTCTCTCGCACACACTGGCGTGCACAGACACATTAATAGTTAAAGAACAGCAGTACCAAGCTACCTCTCATTAACTGTGGCACATCACCATATTTAACATAGGAGGCTATATTATTGAGTGCAGCCTCTTCAGATTCTGAGATGGTAACCCTCATGGTTTGGATAAAAGTACTGATTTTACCTTCAAAACAGTGGGAAAATATGTGTAACTAATCAACTGTACTTGGAGCAAACGTATTACCGTGCCATCACGGGTCAGGCAGTCTTTAGAGAAAAGCAGCCACTATAACCAATCATCTAGCTTGTAAAATTTAGAAATGAAGCTTAAACACAGAGCAGGGACACTTGCAATAGTTCTAATTACTCAGTGAGAAACACCACTATTTGTTTCTTCAAGAACAACTACCCAGTTCAACAAGTTAGCAAATCTATAACACATATGAAATACCCAACGAAACGAAACAGCACAATTTATATAAAAAATCCATGTTAAGCATTCTATTCACTCAAATAAGCATAGTGCCATACCCTGAATGTGTTGATCTAGAGAGCTAGCGCTTAATGTTAAGCATCTGCTTAGCCTCAGTCTGGTCCTGCAACAATTCCTGACTGGCATACTTGCTGAGCAAGTCCTTCTTCTTCTTCTCAAGCACCATCTTCTCGATTTCCTTGTCGTCCGGCAAAGGCACGTGAGCCACAAATTCCATCTCCTTTTCACTCTTCTCTTTCGACTCCCTCTCTCTTTGCCTCTCTTCCTCCACCACCTCCTCTTCCTCCTCATGAAGAATCTCTTTCGCCGCCCCCACCCTAGCCACTTCTCCACTCTTCACTGCCCTCTTCGCCTCCCTCCTTATCTCCTCCATCCTCCACCACTCCGCCGCCGCCTCCGCCCTCATCTCCGCCTCAGCCACAACCTCCAGTTTCTCCAGAACCCCATCCTCATCGTCCCTGTATCCATAATAACCCGCGTTGATCCTCTTGTATATGTCGTACCTCGTCCGCCGCTTCCGAAGCTCTGGCGGCTTCTCGAACAGTTCCCTCACGCCGGGAAGCTTCTTCGCCGCCCCGAAGTACCGATACCCAGGACCGCGGCCGCTAGGGTTAGGGACGTCCACGATGTTGCCGTCCAGGTCGGTCATCTTGGCCGCGTGCTTGGCGTAGTTGGGGCCGCCGAGCTCCACAATGCGGCGCTCCCAGTGAGTCTTCTCGCGTATAAGCTTGTTGATCTCGTCGTTGAGGTCGCGGAGGCGGTGCTCGCCGAGGCCTTCGTTTTGGATCTCGGCGACTTTCCGGCCAATCTCTCCCATGATTTGCTGGCGCCACTTGGAGGCCTCGGCAAGGTCGCGGCATTCGGAGGCGAGGAAAGGGCGGCGCTCTTTGGGTTTCTTCTTCTCTTCGTTTTTGAGGGTGATGTAGCGATTCAGCATGGACTGAGCTTTCTCTTCGTTACGAGCCATTGCGATTTGGCGGGGATTCAATCTGAATTTGGTTAAACCCTAATTGACAGGACCAACGGATGGAATTTGGGATTTTGGGGATATTGGATTTCTGAATTCATAAAACGATGTCGTTTCCAAGATTGATTGGGTCTTCAGGATAGTAACCACCTTCCCGGCTTCCCGCGTACTCAAGTTAATTCACATAAAAAAGAAGAAGTTATTTTTCTAATACAGTAATAACTAAAACAAAAAAAACTCATTCTCTAAAATGTAAAATACAACAAACCCAAAAAAAAATTTGTAAATACAGAAATTAGGTTTTTGGATTGAGATAAAATCATCCTCTAAGTAATCGAGAGTGTTGTTTCTCAAACGAAACCTTTGATACAATGTATTAATATAGGCTATGTCATTTTTAGAGTAGTACATACATCGAAGTAAAGAACTTCAAACCAAAGAACACTCATTAGTGACACACTGTTTGTTTTTATGACGTTGCCCCAAAGAGTAGTTCAAGAGTACAAGAAGGAAATTACTCTTTTCTTTTGGATCAATTTCACATGATTTGATATATGGTCGTATTTGTTTGAAGATCATTATTATATTTGACCTCTAATCAAAGTATGAGTTTTGGATAAGAAAATGAAGGTGCTGTTTTTTTAATGCCAAGAACCCATAAACAAATTCAAAAATGGAAACCACTTTTAATGACAACATAATATGTCACATAAAGTTACAACACCATTGCAAAAAGTCCATAATTGAATATGAAGGAGGGTTTTCTGCAAACTCAACAACACCACGAAAACCGAATTTGAACCACCACTGCAAAAATTCCAATGGCACCAAAGAAACCCTTAATTGACATTCTCTCGATAGCCAAATCCGATAGCACACTAGGCGATCGAGGTAGGAGTGCAGGACATCAAAGGTGGCAACAAGAGTTTGTCCAAAGTCCAAACATTCATTTTTTGGAGTCGTGATTATAAGCCAAAACTTATTTTTCATTAACGTGCTTGTCCGCGCTGATAGATATGGATTAAGCCGTAAGGGTCAATCTATTTCTATAAAAATTGATATGGTTGTTTTACGTTAATATCTTTACTTGAGCAAATATTATTTGATTTGCAATTAAACAAAGAGAAAAATGATCTTCTAACAAAGTACAATCCATGCCCATCAAACTTCATGCTATTTTAGCTTCAATACAAGCATTTGACAAACCATATCATGATCACAATAAGCTATATAATCGCCTATGAGCAAAGTATATGGTGTGTTTGAGTCTTCGATTAAGCTTGCCGAATGCATTTTTCAATTTTACCAAATTGACTATTCATTTGAAATGAAATGTAATAGCTTCTTACGCAATCTTAATAATTAAAAAACACTTTAATTAGTAGGCTTTAATCGCTTTATCCATATGTATAAAAATACCATTAATTAGAAAAAATAAGTAAATTATAAATCATATTCTTTGTAATTTGGAGACGAATTTGAGCGGAACATGAATTCTTTTAATTTGGGTAAAATAGTTAAACTGTGTTTCATTTAAAAAAGGTTTTCTACTGCACGAGCGCATAAATATAAATATTAAATTGTCCTTGGTCGCAGTCACTGCCTATAAAAATCACTGAACAAACTAAAACCGCGAAAACCATGTCCACCATCTCCTCTCCTCCTTTTCAATTTCCGGTAACCCACACTAATAAACTCCAGTCCAAACCCGACGAGTCCTCCAACCCAAACCCGACGACCATCTTCAACCTCTCCTTCAACCAGGACCATGGCTGCTTCGCCGCCGGTACCGACATCGGCTTCCGCGTTTACAAATGCGACCCATTCGGCGAGACCTTCCGCCGCGAATTCCGTGGCCGGGTCGGATTGGTCCGGATGCTCAACAGCTCCCAAATCTTCGCCATAGTCGGAGGCGGACCCGACCCGATCTCCCCGGCCAACAAGGTCATGATCTGGGACGACCACAAGTCCCATTGCTTCAGCGACCTGTCGTTTCGATCCGAGGTCAGAGGAGTCAAGCTCCGAAACGATCAAATCGTCGTCGTTCTGCTCCACAAGATCATCGTCCACAGTTTCCCCGGTTTAAAGCCTTTGCACGAGATAGAGACTACAGAGAACCCTAAGGGACTGTGCGAGGTCTCGCAGAATCCGGGTCCGCTGGTGCTGGCGTGTCCGGGGCTCCATAAAGGTCAAATCCGGGTCGAGAATTACGGGTCGAAGCGAACCAAGTTCATAATGGCCCACGATTCCAGTCTGGCCTGCTTTGCGCTCACACAGGACGGTCGCTTTCTAGCTACGGCCAGCAGTAAAGGGACTCTGGTTAGAGTTTTTACTACTTCCGATGGTACATTACTCCAAGAGGTACTCTCAATTTTTGCTTTCAAATCCTTATTTTGTGTTTGAGTGAAAATTCCGAGTCATTTATGTGAATATGAATGTGTTTGTTATATTATGATGTGATACTACTTGAGCTTTGCATGAATGGCAGTTAGCAAATTTAGGGTCTTCATAAATAGTGTGAAAGATTGATTTAATTTTACACAAGCATATGAACCACATTGGAATGTTTTGGTGTAGGTGAGGAGAGGAGCAGACAGAGCAGAGATTTACAGTCTCGCTTTCTCTTCTACTGGCCAATGGCTAGCTGTCTCAAGTGACAAGGGAACTGTCCATGTGTTCTGCGTAAAGGTTGATTCCGGATCCATGGAAAATGATAGATCACGCGGTGGTAGATCAGAAGTCAGTGTTCCTAATTCATCAGGCATTTCATCTCTCTCTTTCATCAAAGGTAATATGCTTTGATATGTTGCACTTAAAATTTCCTGTTTCTATATTCTAATCAACACTTGTTTAGTTACAGTCCTGTATGCCAAGATTTGAGTTAGAAGAAGAAGAAGACAAATGAGTTTCAAATGACTTCCTGCATATGGTTATTTAAAATCCATTCAATGCATATTGCATCTAGTCATAATGTCTAGTAGTTCTAATACAAATAAATCCCTGTATTGGAATCTCTCCAACCAAATGGAACCTTAGTGAAATTATTATGTGTTGTAGCCTCCTCTGGCTACAGCTAGTACACCTTTCAACTTATCGTTAATTACTTAATTAGTATTGGCTTTTTGATGCCTGCTGCATTGGCGGCAAGGAATCTTGTTCGCAATTTGTAAATGAATAAAATTAGTTGTAAATCACGATCCTGGTCTTTTATCCTAATTTCATCTTTTGCAGGTGTGCTGCCAAGGTATTTCAGCTCAGAATGGTCGGTGGCCAAATTTCACTTGCAGGAAGGTCTGCAGCACATTGTTGCCTTTGGCCAGCGGAAGAACACCATCATGATTCTTGGCATGGATGGAAGGTAACCAAAATGATCTTGCTCTTTTTCCTTTGTTGAAATAAAGGATTAGGGTTGACGGTTGACACATTTCCCACTAACCGTACTAAAGTTCCTTGCAATGCCTGCAATTACCAATTCTGAGTCTATTGATTTGTGTACTGCCTATAACTAGAATGTTTGTTCCTTATTTTTGTTGGATTCTCATGATCCATCTGTTGGTCATTGCTTCATGTTTTGCAAATTTAGAATATGCATCAACATTTGACATGCAGCATCAAAAACCGATTCTGAATGATCATCCACAACTTTGTGTCAACCATCAAATTATATGCCTTAAAGTCAATTGATCTCTATGATCTGATTTGTTTATGTATTTTTTCATGAGATTAAGGGATGGTTACGCTTTCCTTTTCTGCATCTAATGGAATTATCGGATTGTCAATGCAGCTTCTATCGATGCCAATTCGACCCTGTGAATGGAGGAGAAATGACTCAGCTCGAATATCATAACTTCGTGAAGCCAGAAGAAACTTTCTAAGTTTTGTGAAGACAATTTTTTTTTTATAGTATCCCTGCCAATATTCTATTTTTCCTTAAATTCTTTAGGTGACTGAAATTACATTGTAAATATCTTCTGTTTTAAACCACTGTACATAAATTACAGTTCTGGTGCATTCATAAATGACCAACTACCGTTATTTTTCAATTCATGACTAGTGTGAAAATATTGGGTAACCAGCATCATGTGAAAATATTCCTATAGGAGTTGGTTAAAAGTAGAAACTATTGGTAATTAGTGAAATATTATGACTAAAATACAATGGTATTTATGAAACAGTAAATGTGAAAAGTTAACGTAGAAAAAACCAGAAATTCAATTAGCCAAAAAAAAAAACAGAAATTGGGCCACACCTGATCCGGTGAAGTAAATAAATTACTTTTCATTGGGTCAGGGCCAGAAAATGGGTTGACTCGTGTGAATAAGAAACGTTTTCTACCTCGACTAAAAAAAGAAAAGAAAAGAAACGTTTTGTATTGCATGGCGGTATAAATAGGGTTCCTGTACAGAAAAAACCAGTAACGCGCGGCTTTTAGTTCCAAAACCACACCATGACTACCATGTCTCCTCCTCCTCCTCAATTCAATCCTTTGAATTTCGGTCCCGAATTGCTCACTACACCCAAAACGGCCTCCGAGTCCGAACCCGACTCCTCCTTTGAGTCAGTCTCCGCAGAATCCGCTACCCCGACCAAATCCCCCACCCTCCTCCACCTCGCTTTCAACCAGGACCACACCTGCTTCTCCGCCGGCACCGACTCCGGCTTCCGCGTCTACACCTGCGACCCCTTCCGCCGCTGCGACTGCGATCCCTTCCGCCACAACTTCGGTCCACGCGGCGGCGTCGGATTCGTCCAGATGCTCTTCCACTGCCACTACTTCGCCGTAGTCGGAGGCGGACCCGACCCGTTCTGCCCGCCCAACAAGGTCATGATGTGGGACGACCGCCAGTCCCGCTGCGTCAGCGAGCTCTTGTTTCGCTCCGAGGTCAAAGCGGTCAAGCTCCGGCGCGACCGAATCGTCGTCGTTCTTCTCCACAAGATCTTCGTCTACAATTTCATCGATTTGAAGCTTTTGGATAAGATAGTGACCGTAGACAACCCTAAGGGGCTGTGTGAGGTCTCGCACAAGTCGGGTCCGGCGGTGCTGGCGTGTCCGGGGCTCCACCAGGGTCAAATTCGGGTCCATCATTACGGGTCGCAGAGGACCAAGTTTATAATGGCCCATTGCTCCGGTCTTGCGTGCTTCGCTCTCACACATGACGGTCGGTTTCTAGCTACGGCGAGTAGTAAAGGGACTTTGGTCAGAATTTTTAATACTTTGGATGGTACATTGCTCCAAGAGGTACTTTAAATTTCAATTCATTCTTTTGCCTTCTCATCATTGTTAGTGGTTGAAGCTTGAATCAGGGTTTACTTGAATATGAGTAAGTTCTTCTGGGTTTGATGTTATGTCAGTATGAATGTGTTTCTCTCCTCTATTATGTTAGTTTGCTTAATATTGTTCAAATTTGGTATTGGGGAAGCAGTTTAGTCTCATAGAAGAGACTGAGATTCATGTTGGTTGTGGTTATAGGTTTTAAACGGTAATTGGGTGGTACTGTGAGCTTTGCTTCTTCTTCTCATTGTTCTACCATTCTAGGCTCCAGAATGCAGGCTCCAGAATGCAGAATGAGTGATACCCCAATTCCTAGGTGGGATCTGGAAGTTTTTATATTTGAGTAGTTGAAAAGCTTGATACCCTTTATTTGAATTCAAGATAAGCATGTTTTCCTCTAGTTAGGCTCGTGGTTTATCTTCATTGTGATTCTGGATCTATTAGTAGTCACGAATGAGGAATCAATACACCCCGGTCTTTGTAAATCGCATGTAAATATGAATAGGATGAGATGAAATTTCAACTCCTGGGGTTCTGATTTTCTCCAAGTTTCCAGGTCGTTGAAGATCACATGATGATCAAGTAGTAGCCCCCATGAATTTTATCTGACAAGCTGTGGAGCTCTGTGCAGAATTTGTTGACTGTTATCATGTCTACTTAGAAGCAGTTTTTATATTTATTGTATTTAAGTTTACCAACCACATTGAAATACTTTAGATTTAAGAAATTTGTGTGGTTTTTATGTAGGTGAGGAGAGGAGCAGACAGAGCAGAGATTTACAGTCTTGCTTTCTCTTCTACTGCCCAATGGCTAGCTGTCTCAAGTGACAAGGGTACCGTCCATGTTTTCAGCGTAAAGGTTGACTCAGGATCCTTGGGAAATGATAGATCAAGCAGTACATCAGAAATCGGTGTTACTAATCCATCAGGCATTTCATCTCTCTCTTACATCAAAGGTAATATGTTTTGGTATCTTGCACTTAGAAGTTCCGGTTTCTGAATTATAATGATAGTAAAACATTAGAGTTTATATCATAATAACTTGGGGTCCATATGGATGGATTTATACCAGATCTAGGGACTTAATTATCATTGTAAGGTTATACTGCTTGTTTAGATTATTACAATCCATGTAGAAGGAGAAGAAGAATAATAGTGCAAATTATTGAATTCGTCAATGTTTTGTAGCCTTCTTTTTTTTTAAAAAGAAATTTTCCTTCTTTGTCAAATTCAAAGTTATATCTTGTAGCCTCTGGTGGCTACAAGGCAACTGCTAATACGTCTTTCAACTTATGATTAACTAGGATCTCGATTGATGCCTGCTGCTTTGGTGACAAGGAAACTTGTTCCCCAATCTGTAAATGAGTAATAGTTGTGCATCAATCCTGGTCTTTCAACCTCACTCTGGGCTTATCTTTTACAGCTGTGCTTCCAAGGTATTTCAGCTCAGAATGGTCAGTAGCCAAATTTCGCTTGCAGGAAGGTGTGCAGTACATTGTTGCCTTTGGCCACCAAAAGAACACGGTTGTGATTCTTGGCATGGATGGAAGGTAACCAAACCTGATATTGCTCTTATTTCTATTCGGGTATTGTTGAAGGTTGTCAATTTTCCCACTTACCCAACTTTGTTTCACGAGGGCTAATCATCCATTTTGTTTTATTGTTTATATGATTTATTTGTTTGTTTAATATGCAGTTTGATTATTGGGATGGTTATCGTTTTCCTTATCTGCTTCTAAATAATAATTGTGTAATGAAATTATTGAATTGTCAATGCAGCTTCTATCGATGTCAATTCGACCCCGTGAATGGAGGAGAAATGACTCAGCTTGAGTATTCTAATTTCCTGAAGCCAGAATAAAATCGGAGCTTTGGCAAATACAATGTTTTTGGTAGGATCTTTGGTTTTTAGAAAGGAAGGGAACAAAAGTTTTTGAGTGCAAGATGTGGCCTCATAACTTTGCCCAAAAGAAACTCGTTTGGACATAACTTTGGGCGAAGGGAAATGAGAACCACGCTCGTCCCTTAAGAATTACGTGTCTAACATATCAGATTGTACATGAGTAATCGACCAATTCACAATTATTAACTTACAGCAATAGAAGTTACAGAATGCACCACCATATTATCTTCCTTTTTATTTTTATTTTTTATGTTTCTGTAATTTATGCTTTCTTTTTTCTTTGAACGTTGGGCCAGTTCGATTATAAGCCTGATTTCGATCGTTGAAAGGAAAAATTCCAATACAGTCAATTTTTCCGGTCAGATTGGTCGGGTAGGCTGAGTTTTGTGCTCCCCAGTCGGAATTGTTCGTTTTCTAAGACTATTTAAAGAAATGAAGATGATACGATACTGTAAATCGATTATTCAACTCTTAATCGATCTCAAATGAGCACTTAGTATTTTTTTTTTACTTTAAAACATTTTTACACTTGTCAACAACATTAAGAACATGTTTGAGATTGTTTCTGAAAAGTCTAAAAGCGCTTTTTAAATTTGGTAAAATTATTTTTTTACGAGGAAGCACTTGATAAGTGTTTCTCAAAACCAAGTGTTTCTCAAACTCACTCAAGACACATTTTATTTTTTTCAATTTTTTTTAATATTTATAATTAATTTTTTCAATTAATTCAAAAGCGTTTTTGAGTCTCACAAAAACAATCTCAAACATGCCCTAATATTTTAATGTGTAATGTGGCGGTAAAATTTGTGTTTTGGGCCAGAGAGGTATAAAAATAGATGGAGGAGAAAGTTTCCCCGTGTTGGTTCACCTTCAACTTGGCTGGCACAACTCAGTATCCGCTAATATCTTTCTGTACAGTCCGTCTTGTCCAGTAAACAAATGAAGCCATGACCACCGTCTCTTCCTCACCCCCCTTTGAATTCTCGGGTCCTGACCCTATTCCTCCATTAATGGAACCCGACGACTCCTATACTCCCTCCCCCCAAAACCAAAACCCGGGCTCAAACCTGGCCCAACTCCCCGCCCTCCTTAACCTCTCCTTCAACCAGGACCACGGCTGCTTCGCTGCCGGCACCGACCTCGGCTTCCGCATCTACAACTGCGACCCCTTCCGCGAGATATTCCGCCGCGACTTCGGTCCACGCGGCGGGGTCGGATTGGTCCAGATGCTCTTCCGCTGCAACATACTCGCCATCGTCGGCGGCGGACCCGACCCCCTCTACTCCGCCAACAAGGTCATGATCTGGGACGACCATCAGTCCCGCTGCATCGGCGAGCTCTCCTTCCGCTCGGAGGTCAAAGCCGTCAAGCTCCGCAGGGACCGGATCGTCGTCGTTTTGCTCCAGAAGATCTTCGTCTACAATTTCGCTGATTTGAAGCTTCTGCATCAGATTGAGACCATCGCCAATCCTAAGGGACTCTGCGAGGTCTCGCACATGGGGCCTCAGGCCGTGCTGCTCTGTCCGGGGCTCCAGAAAGGTCAAATTCGGGTCGAGCATTACGGCTCCAAGCGAACCAAGTTTATAATGGCCCATGATTCAAGGATCGCTTGCTTCGCTCTCACGCAGGACGGTCGCTTGCTCGCTACGGCCAGTAGCAAAGGGACTTTGGTTAGAGTTTTCAATGCATTGGATGGTTCATTACTGCAAGAGGTATTCTAAATTTCAATTCATTTCTTGTTAATTAATTTCCTAATATTATTTGTATCAGGGTTTAGTTGAATTTGAGTTCTTATTTGACTATGAATACATGTTTTACTTCATTATGTTACTTGGCGCAAACATTCCAAAATTTGGTTTTGGGAAGCAATGAAAAGTTTTTTATTTGAAAAGGTATAATTGGATGTGATGCTACCTGAAGCTTTGCTTCCTCTTCATATTGTTCTATGTTGATAGCATAGAACATCAGAAAGTTCTGGTTTTTATTTTGGTCCATTTAAGGCCAAACTCTGTGTTCTGCAGAATGAGTCAATCAGATGTATCCCAAATACATCCCAAGTTGTTGTATTTAACTACTTCAATAGGAATACCCTTTTAACCTTTCAGCTCAAATCTATTTTCCTCTTGTATGGTATCTGCTTCGACTTCATTGCAATTCTAATTTCTAAAGCTATCTGCATCAATAGGAAATAGGAATCAATACAAAAATAAGATGAGATGAAATATAAACTTGGGGGGTTTCTGATTCTTAGGAGCACTTCATATTAGAAGTAAATCAAATTATAACAATCCTATTAACATATAAGAGGAAAAGAATAAACAATCCTATTAACATATAAGAGGAAAAGAATAAACATAGTTCATCTACGGCAAAAGGGATATCAATACCTGTTTTTAACAGTGCAATAAATTTTATCTGAACTGTATCATGTTTGCTTAAAAGTAGTGTTTATAAGTACTGCAATGTGAACTTCACTTGGTATTATATGTAGGTTAGGAGAGGAGCAGATAGAGCAGAGATACATAGTCTTGCTTTCTCTTCTACTGCCCAATGGCTAGCTGTTTCAAGTGACAAGGGAACTGTCCATGTTTTCAGCCTAAAGGTTGATTCAGGATCCTTGGGGAGTGATAGATCACGCAGTACATCAGAAATCAGTCTTCCCAATCCATCAGCCATCTCATCTCTCTCTTTCATCAAAGGTAATAGAGTTTGATATCTTGCACTTCAACTTATGGTTTATAAATTCCAGTCATAGTGAAATGTACAGTTTATCAGCATTGGGTGAATTTGGTGATATTGTTTCGAATTAACGAATCATCCATGAATTTATATTTAATGGTCTCAGTTTGTTCTGAAATTTTGCTTTATGACTGAAAAATCCAAATTTGTCTTTCAATATAAAAAAGGCAAGGGAAACATGGATCGGAACCAAGCAAAAAAAAAATTTATTTTAGATAAGAAATAAAAAAATGGGATTTAGTTGTATACCAACTACAAGGAAAGAACTAATATGCTTGTCAACTTAAGCTTGCTGCGTTGGGGTTAAGGAAATTTGTCACCGAGATTATCAGTTGGGCACTGTAGATAAACGTCAATTGTTAATGGATGATAGGTGTTGACCTTGACCTGGTCTTTCAACCTCACGCTGGGTTTATCTTTTGCAGGTGTTCTCCCTAGGTATTTCAGCTCAGAATGGTCAGTGGCTAAATTTCACTTGCAGGAAGGTTTGGAGTACATTGTTGCCTTTGGCCACCAGAAGAACACCGTGGTGATTCTTGGCATGGATGGAAGGTAACCAAATCTGATTTTTCTCTTCTCTTTTCTTTTCTTTTCTTGGGGAGAGGGTTAGGGGGTTTATGATTAATGGTCGAAACATTTCCTACTTCCCCTACTTATTCCTTGTGATACCTTTGATTACCCAATCACAGTAGGTCATTGCAGCTTCTGTCGATGTAAATTTAGAACATCCATCAACATTATACATGCAAAATGACCCATTTTGGTTCATTAATTATGGGATTTAAATCAGTTATGCCATATGATTTGATTTGTTGCAGCTTCTATCGATGTCAATTTGACCCTGTGAATGGAGGAGAAATGACTCAGCTTGAATTTTATAATTTCTTGAAGCCAGAAGAAACTTTTTGAAACATTGTAAATGTTTTGTTTTTTGTTTTGGTAGCGATATTTGTTAATATTATGCTTTCTCTTCTTTTAGGGGACTGAAATACTTAAATTCATTGTAAATATCTGAGGAAATGAAATGAGTCGTTCAACTTCTTCTTCTTTTTTTTTTTTACCAACATGGTTCCTTCAACTTCAACCACGTACTGTATCAAAATACTTGTGTAGTATAATTCTCTTATGTTAAATCTCTCCCAGTTTGTCAAGGCACGTCCTATACTTGGGCTTAGGACAACCACGGAAGCTGGAAGTAATGGCTTAAACAGTCTTTTATAGCCATTCGAGCAGTCTTTTATCTCAACTATTGATTTAACAGTCTTAGCTTTGATCCTAAACCAAGTGCAATTTGGAGTCCTAACTTCAATTATACGACTAGCAAAGCTGCTTAAAAGAGAAGCCAAAATTTAAGCTTACCCCTCCAGCAATCTTCCTCCTTCATTGAGAAGCCCTCTTAATTGGTCTCAGCTCTCAACACGATCGATCACAATTCCAAGGTAGATCTTATTCCGAAAGAGAAATCATCTTTCCGGGATAGTTTCAATGAGTCAGATGGGTATTTTGGTACAATCTGATCAAATATCAATCGCTCTCTTGATCTGTAAGGATGACATTTGTTTTTGTTATTCTTTTCTTTTCGTCCAAAAAAAGAAGAAAAGAAACGACTAGTACTCCGATTTTAGTGTTCCATGTGTTGTGTTATATAAATCTCATACTTGTGTTTCGAGAAGAGAGAGCCCGAAAACAAATCCCAGCCAGCACTATAGGTATATAAAGAAGTAGCATATACAAAGAAAACCCTAGAAAATGAAAATGAGTTTAGAGAGACAAGAGAGAGAAGTTGCTCGATCTCCTCTTGGATTCTGACACCTACCATCGGAATTCGAAGGTAACATACTTCTTCCTATATATGCCCTTTCGGTCCTTTTATTTTGTTGAAAGAATAGTAGCTGAGAATTTGGTAGGGTTAGGGTTCATATATATATATATAAAGCTAGAGAGGAAAAATTAGGGTGGAGGAGATATGGCAGCCATATTGTGTTGGTCGACGGAGGATGTGGTGGTGGAAATCCTGTCAAGATTGGCTCCTAAATCTCTGATGCGATTCGAATGCGTTCGTAAATCGTGGTACAGTTTGATAAATTATCCTAGCTTTGTTGCCAAGAACCTTTCTTATTCCAAGAAGAACAAATTTGCCTCTTCCAGTTGCTTCCTTTTCAAGCGTACTGTCCTCAAGGACAACACCATTAAGGACAAGAATGAAATGTATTTAACCCTATGCGAGGACAACAACGATAAGAAGGAAACTCTACTTTCAACACTTGCTCTTTGCAACCATGAAGACCAAAACCTTGGTTCCGTTGTCGGGGACCTTGTTCTTCCTTGTATGTATCCCTTTAATAAACCAATTGCAGGTCATTGTGATGGCATTGTTTGTATTACTTCGGCTGAGCATGTTATTTTGTGCAATCCAGCAATCAAGGAATTCGAATTCCTTCCCAAGTCATGTCTTCTTCTCCCTCCCAAACATCGGAATGATTATGATAATGATGATGATTATTATGATGCATTAGAATCGGATCCCAGCGGTGTGGGATTTGGATATGATTCCAAAGCTAAAGTGTACAAGGTTGTGAGAATTGTTGGTTTTTCTTCAGGTTACTATTGTACCACACATCCTTCAAGAGCAGAGGTGTTCACTCTGGGTGCTCATTCTTGGAGAGAGATCAAGATTGATACAGAATGTTGTGTCATTTCGCATCCTTCCTTTAACATATGCTTCGAGGGAATTTGTTATTGGTATGCAGTAATACGTACTCATCTCGGAGTGGATATGGAAGTCATCATTTCATTTGATATGAGTGATGAGCTATTTCATGAGATATCGTTTCCGGATAGTATCTCTTTTCATAAGGGAATTGCTGTGTGGAAAGAATCAATTGTTCTTGTTTCCTATAACGAGGGTGATGGTCCTAAATTCTTAGATATATGGGTGATGGATGAGTCTGGTGGTTTTAAAGATTCATGGTCAAAACACTTGACCATTGGACCTGTAGAAGGTGTGATTCCATTAGCATTTTGGAAGAGTGACGAGATTCTTATGGTTACTGCTGATGGATTCGTAGTCTCCTATAACATTGGTACCCAAACGCTCAAGTATCTTCCAATTCATGCTGCGGAAGGGCCTCTAAATATTCAATGTGTTGTTTATGTAAACAGTATTATTTCCGTAAAGATGGAACAGATCGTTCAAGTATAAAATTTCAGGAATCAGACAGTGATCTGTTTATGAGCAAATTTAAAGTTTGGATGAGAGAGACTGATTAGTGTACTGCTGCCGAATTGAAATCTGGACTCTTGGAGTAATCTAGACATAGCTTGTGACTCACTTTGTTGTATGTTGGAACCATGTAAAATGTTCAAGATACTCTTATGATCAAGTAAGCTTTTCCTAACTTACTGTAGAAACCTTTTGTGTTCACCCTCCCTGTAACTTATGGCCGGAGAGTTTCTCGTCATAATACTAGAGAATCTCATCAGAGAAGATTTCATATTAAAATTCCAGAATTGCCACTCCTTAATAGATACCAAGACATACTTTTATTTCATCTGAGGGTATGGTTGAGACTAGATAGTTTCTGTTCAACTTATTTATCACCTTAGGCAATGATGATAAATTGAAGTAGAACGATTTCAAGTTTCACTTCAGGCCATTGTTTCATGTTTGGCAAATTTAAACGGACTCTGATATCTTAACTGGTTTCTTGACACATTATATCATTCAAATTCACTGTCAGACTCAGTTTTTTAATTGAGTCATAGACAAGCCGTGCTACTATTGCTCCCAAAAGGCTAAAACTAACTCGGCACCTAAATTTCATACCACCCCAACTACGTTCATTCATTCACATATCCGGATGAGATGACTCCTCTAGGATCACAGTCAAAATCACCTGCTCATCTTTCACTCTTTTCACAACAACCTTCAAGGGTTCCCCGACTCTGTCTCCCACTATTTCAATGACCTGTAACAAATTCAACAATCATAAGAATCATCAACTGTGCAGTAAGAAATGATTAACAGTTCGTAGCAGAACAAGAGAAGCTTCATATTCTCAAGACCCGAATTGAATCGTCAACCAAATCAGTAAACATTAGTACATAACAAGTACGTTTGATATCGGTATCCTTTAGTTTAATAGTTTTACTGTCTTCATAATCGCATACTAAACTCATTCGATTAGATCAAGTAATGATAAAGTTAGATATGTTCTCACAAGGAGTTGCATTAAGTTTGGACATTCCCGAACACTTTAAAAAGATTACAAACTTCATATAACATTCATGCAAAAGAAGTTAATGACAATACTAAGGTGCTCAATACCTCTTTAACGGTTTCAACAGTCTTTCCATCAAATTCAGAGACAACGTCACCAGGACGGAACCCAGCACGCTCACCGGGTGACCCAGGAGTTACCTGGTCAACAATTAGGCAAATCATTAGGCAAGAAAATAAGTAAAATAATTATGCATGAATCTTAATAATAGCCAGTGAAGAAGCTCAGCTGGCAAAAACTTGTGAACTTAAATCTCAAATAGCAAAAATAGTACTCAAAAGGAATCACTAGGCCTGACTTTTTAGTCTCAACCTCTCGGCAACACCCTCATTTCCAACCTTGTAAATCCAAATAGCCCTTAAGAAAGACAGCATCGATAGATATTATGGCAAACATCATGAAATACACAACTACGGTGCTTACCCATCTAGACTAGGAAACTACTTCAAATCATTTGCTTACCCATATGTATTTCCCCCCGAAATACGTTCAACAACTATTAGGATACATGCCTTTAAGAATATAGAAGAAGCCATTATAGTACTTACCATAGGCACAAGAATCCCTTTCTTTACATTTGGAAATGAAACATTTCTTTGGTTAAGCTGAGAGATTATCACATCATTAAGCTCAATCATTTTAACTCCAAGCCAAGGCCGAACTACCCTCCTGCAAAACACGACTAACTACTTTCACATATGTTGTTAACTTATCGAAGAGGTAGATGACTTTCAACTAATTAGTTTCCAGCTGATATACAAACATACCCATTTTTCTTGAACTGATCCATAACTTTAATGACCGAATCAATTGGTTCGGCGAAATTCAATCCATCAGCAGATCGTGTTTTCAGAAGATTAACACCAATAACTTCTCCATCCATATTTACCAGGGGTCCCCCCGAATTTCCCTGCACCACTCAAGTAAAATGACTCAATTTATTGCATGTACCCAAGGAAAGGAGCCAAGCTATAGACACACATGTCAAACCAATATTTTAACAGTCATTATTATAACACATTACACAGAGAGAGAGAGAGAGAGAGAGATACCGGGTTGAATGAGCAATCTGTCTGTATATACTCTCTATACTCTCTCCACCCACCAGTTCTCATATCACTGCTTTTACGAGCAGCACAACTAGATTCAAGAGAGAAAACAATAAGAAAATGCTACGATCCACTAAAGTTTAACTCATCAATTTAAGAGCCAACACTAGTTGGAGTACTCTACAACAATCATTTACACACCATTCATTATGTTTTTCTTTTTAGAATCGTAAACATGCATCAACATGATATATTGATAATCAAAGAGTAAAATAATAGGCTGATACTGTCTGTTTTGTGTGTGTCCTATGTATCGCTAGGATTGTAGGACTTCCATTGGATAACCTGTAAAAGAAATGACCAATTCTATAGTACTCACAACTGATCTACCTTACAATACCAGCTGTGACAGTATTTTTAAGCGAATGTGGAGAGCCAACAGCTATAACGCAATCCCCCGGTTGAACTTTACTTGAACTGCCAAGTTGTGCTGATGGCAGTGGGGTTTCAGAATTGATCTTGATAATAGCAATGTCCGAATGCACATCTACATTCACCACAGTACCCTCAAATGTCCGACCATCTTGCAAGGTTATATGAACCTGCACTAGTTGATGATACTTCAAAACCAAATACTAGTTCAAATTAAACCATCTTGCAAAGTTTATATGGATTCCAACCTTCCCCTTATACGAATCTCCAAATATTTGTAAATCAACCAAACCATGAGCGCATGTTAAGATTGTCCCATCCTTATCAATGATTGTTCCTGAGAATTGGCCCTTATTTGGAGCACGAATATGGACCACAGCAGGGCCAACCTTAGCAAATGCATTCGCATAAGTACGCGTTGGCCTCTTCCCTGCTGCTATAGGGACACCAGAAGCATCATCTTTCCTTATGTCCGGTGGTGGAACCGAACCATCACTTTTAAAAGAATACATTGGAAGCATTCCTACAAATTCCAATTCACACACACACAATATATCAAAAGAAGAAACAACACAATCTAGTTTGGGAAAATGAACTAAAGACTCTTTCGAATGAATGGACAAACCAAAATGCCAGTGATCCCATTCCTTGGTTTTCCATGGAAGCAGCAATGCTTCCCTTATTGGTGTAGGAATTGATACCACAATCCTCCATTCTAAAATTCAACCCACAAGTAATTATAAGATTATTACACTCAAATCCAATTAAAGGTTTGATTTTTTTTTTTTCATTTGGGTTAGAAAAAAGATTGATTTTTTTGTCTTTGTTTTCCAGGTAACCAAAGTGGGTCCCAAAACTAAACAAGTAGGAAAAAGCCAAAGACTTTTGAGCTCACCGGAGTCTCCGCTGGTGTTGGCGTATAATAGAGCCGACCCGGCGGCAGCGACGGCCACAATGCGGTCCGGAGATGAAAGCTTCCTCTGCCGAAATCAGATGATCGAGTGAGTAATAATATGGAAACTAAAATCGAAGCCTAACCAAGTTAAAGATGGAGGGATTTGAGTGAATACCAGTAAATGGGTCATGCCCTTTTAGAGAGAGAGAGAGAGAGAGAGAGAGAGAGAGAGAGAGAGTTGGACGGAGATGGAACGCCGACAAGTCACGCCCTTTTCGTTGGGCAACTGCTCTCTCTAAAACCCCCGCCTTTTTTTGGTGACTTGAGGGTGTCAGTCAGAGAGCATCTGCTGTAAATTAAGCTCCTATTATTTGATTTGAGTTCCTAAATACCCAACCACTAGTGCTCTGCTGACTCAGCAAAGCCTGCTGACCGTTGGATTCGTGTAAAGGCTCAAAGTATGCTTGTCTTTCTCTCCAAGTGGGTGTGTCCTGCTCTCTCTCTCCTTCTTCATAGTAATATATATAAATTTTATAAAGGGTGGTGTTATTATCACAACTTAAAGTATTAATAACATATTCAAGAAAAAGAGAGAGAAAAAAAGGAAGAGGAGAGAAATAGACATAAAGGGTGTGTTATTAATACTTTAAGATGTGTTAATAACAACACCCTATATAAATGAACAGTTATTTTTTTTAACACGTAAAAATTACTAGTGGTAAAATAACCAAAACACCTTTACTTTTTTTTTTTTCTGGTGAGAAGTTTAAATGGGCTTTACATAACCATAGGCCCACTTGGCCCAAAACATTATCTTTATTTTATTTTTGTATAATCATGTGTATTTTATTCCTCAACTAAAAGCAATATTCATAGATCCACTACTGCTGTTCCTCAGAAAAAAAAAGAATATGTATTACTGTTGTAATGCTGTTCTTCCTTTTTCACTGGTTCTTGTCTAAGAAATATTGGTAAACAAAATCCACTTTGTAAGTAACTTTCACTAAAATTACATCCAGGTAAGCTCTCTTCAGAGGACTTGGGAAGCAAGCAACAGTGGTACAGTCAAAAGCTTGTCATTCACATATCTGTATGGGACTCCTCTGCGATTACAGTCAAAGTCACCAACTCATCTTTCTCCCTCTTCACAACTACCTTCAACGGTACTCCAACTCTATCTCCCATTATTTCAGTGATCTGTCACAAGTTCATCAATCATATCAACCATCCGAATACACTTCATATATATACTAGAAGCTAAGACATCACTAAACAAGGACCAGAACTGGAGAAGCTTTAGTTTCTCAGGATCCGAAACGTCAACTAGACACCCACCTTGTATATAACAAGTTATTTTAGTATCCTTTGACTTTACCCATTTTACTGCTTCCATTACTAGAATTAACTGATGTAGAACTCATATAAATTCCAGCAACAAAATGCAGCCATTTGCAACTATGGTAAATTCAGTCCATACTGCACATTTTCCCACTATAGTATTCACCCAAAAAAAGTTAACAGCTATAATAACGGTTCAAAACTTCCAATACCTCCTTGATGCTTCCAACAGGCTTTCCATCAAAGTCAACAACAACATCACCAGGACGGAACCCAGCACGCTCCGCAGGTGACCCAGGAGTTACCTAGTTGAACAATGGTCAGCAGTTATTACAAACGTGATTCATGGCTCGTATTACTTAACAACCTAACATAGATTTCTTCATTCAACCAGTTCATGCACGATATCAAACTTGTGTATGTTTTCCACCCGTAATTCATTGAACTACAATAAAGATACACGTGTGTATACAATAGAGGAAAGAAGAAACGATAAAACTTACCATAGGCACGAGAATGCCTTTCTTCACATTTGGAAATGCATGCACTATCTCTTTCTTTAAGCTGAGATATTATCATATCATTAAGGTCAATCATTTTCAATCCAAGCCAGGGCCGAACAACCCTCCTGCAGAAAAACCCTAATTAATCTCACTTTTCTTATTAAAACCAAATGATTAAAGAGGTACACGACCTAAAGCTAATTACTATTACACTGAAACAAAAACGTACCCGGCCATTTTTCTTAAAGTGCTCCATTATTTTGGCGATTGAATCAATCGGTACAGCAAAACTCAATCCATCAGCAGCGAGTACTTTCATGATATTAACACCAATAACTTCTCCATACATATTGACTAGAGGTCCCCCAGAATTCCCCTACACCATTCATGTAGATAAACTCAATACTATAAGCACCCAAGAAAGAACAGAAAAGTTTGGGCACACATGAGAGAGAGAGAGAGATACCGGGTTGATTGCGCAATCTCTGTAAATACTCTCTCCGCAATCCACCAAGACCCAAATCACTACTCTTGCGGTCGACACAACTAGATTCAAAGGACAAAGACCAAATGAGAAAACAAAAAAAAAACGCAAGGATTTGGTAATTTTTGCCTTCCTTAGACACAACACTAGCTGGCATAGCCCACTTCCACAGCAATCATTTTAACCTCATGCACTCACAGATGATGAAAATGAAACCTAGCTAAATTGCTCTACAGCAATCATTCCCAAAGTTTGCATTCGTAGATGATGAACAGGATACAATATAAATTCAAGGAAATTAAGAGCTTCATATAGTCAGCTTTTGCCCGAGTTCGATTTTTATTGGATGGCTGGTAAAAGAAAAAATCATATCTATATTACTCACTATTAGTCTACCTTACAATACCAGGTCCAGATGTGACGGTATTCTGAAGCGAAAGTGGACAGCCAACTGCTATCACCCAATCCCCAGGTTGGAGTTTACTTGAGGTGCCCAGTTTTGCAGTTGGAAGCGGAGTTTTAGAATTGATCTTCACAATAGCAACATCAGACTGTAGATCTGCATTCACCACAGTACCCTCAAATGTCCAATTAACCATCTTGCAAACTTACACCAACCTGTAACAAGTACGCCTACTATCAACTGTTGAAAAATTATGATAATGATTATGATGTATTCCCAATGCCTCTTTCTAGAAACATATTTACAACATCCTCAATAACGTACTAGCATAGTTTGTTTTCAATTAAACCTATTTTCCAATATATACTTTGCAACGCTAGGGCCATCTGTGCGTATCAATTCAAATCTAAAATGCAACATTATGATGACGTCTGTGAATATAATAAGGTAATGACTGGGCTACAGCCCACCACCGAACCCGGACACTGTAGGGTTGAAAGTATAAAACCGAACATATATATGAAGCTAGGGATCGGCAGCGAAGCCTAATTAAAATCGTCCGCAAAAGAAGAAAGAAACCAAATCCTTGAGTTTCTCGCAGCAAGAATGGTGTCCTTGCCGGTTGTTCGGAATGCCCTTTATGCTGCTGGTAGCGTGACTCTCGCGGTGATGATTTTTCAAGTGATGCAAGACAACAAAGCTCTCGATGCCAGAAGGAAGGAAAGGGAGAGAACGATGGGATCGCCCAAATGAAGACGACGAGTATCGATGTAAGAATTTCTCTTCATCAATTTCATTTCTTCAGTCTATCTGTATTTCTGTAATAAGTTACAAGAATTGCTATGATTTTTATTCATGTCCCTATTTTTTATTGACTTTCGATAAAGCTGTTCATCGATTGTATAGATTAGAGAGAGCCTCTTAGACCGACCTACTGTTGTTGGATGATGGATCGCAAAATGATATGGGTTATTGTGAATTAGGTCTTGGGTCTTAACAGGATCCTGAGCTCGATGTTGCTGCTTCTTGTTTGTTTTGGGTTCCTCTGTTTCTTTTTCACCCTTTTTACCTTTCTTTGCATTCCTTTCATCTTTATTTGGAAAGTACGGGACTTGAATTTTGACACAACAAGAGATCGAGGAAAATTGTTGTTTATCTATTGTCTATGTTAACACTATCGCAATGATATATATTTTTCTTTCTGCCTATTAACGTTCATTCATTATTATTTTTCAAAATTTTGGTATATATGAATCAGTGAGAAGCATTGTGAATTTCTAATTATTAGCTGCAGCACACTCTATCAAATAATTTAGACTGCTTGTTCTTGCTCCTTTTTATCCAATGATTTTGACTTTCCTTGCCATTGATGCTGACAGGGATGAAGTTTGCAAGGAAATAATGCATTCACGTAGAGTGTACGTGTGGAGTGTGGAGTCCAGGGCTTCATCTAATTCTAATTTCTGGTTGTCTTTATCAACTCGTTTTTGGATACTGATTCATTCATGCTTCTTGTCTTTTAAGCGCAGAGCTCTTCCGAATTACATATGTTAATTCTAATACTAGACTTGGATTTAAAGGTTTATTAATTTCCATATCTTAGTTTTACTGTATTCGTCCTACACGGTTATATATCTTAGTATGTCTTGGAATCCTAAGCCAAGAGCAACTATGAATCCTACATCCAATTATCTTTATAGATAGATAAAGACTCGAGATGGTCCGGTTTCCTAACTTACTGCAGAAACCTTTTGTGTTCTCCCTCCCTGTAACTTATGGCTGGAGAATTTCTTGTCATAATACTAGAGAATCTCATCAGAGAAATTTCATATAAAAATTCCAGAATTCCCTATTCTAAGACTCCTTAATAGATACCGAGACATACTTTTATTTCATCTGAGGGTATGGTTGACACTAGATGGTTTCTGTTCAACTTATTTATCAACTTATTGATTGGTTGAGCCTTGATTTCTCTTAACCAAATATAGTAAACAACCACTAAAGCTGGAACTATTAGCTTAAAAATTCAATAATCTTTCATAGCCGTTCAAGCCCCTGCAAGACCACTTGGCATAATAATTTCTCAATGGCCTAACTATAGTTGCAGGATGAACTTGGATCTATAAACTCCATTTTGTATTAAACCGTTTAACCCTACACCATTCTCTTTCCCTTAGCCGCACTCTCTCTCTCTCTCTCTCTGTTTAGGTAGCCGCAGCACCCTTCTCTTTCTCTTGCGACTAGAATGGGAAGATTCGGTTTAGAGTTTAGCCGTCGGTTGCTGAAAGGTTTGAAAGGGTTAGCAAATACTCACTCTACGGCTTCTAATTTGAATGATGGTGGAAAGACTGAGCATGCATCTGGAGAACTTCATTCCTAATTTATGGAAATATACCTAATTTACTTACTCCATTCCTAAGTAAAGGTGTTGGCATTTGGTTATGACATTATCCGTTACAATAATGCTCGACATGAAGACACAGAAACCGCTATAAGGATTCAAGTTCTGCTCCAGGATGAGAACAAGAAGTTGCAAGAAATTTATGGTGCGTGTTTAACATTGGATTTTTTTTTTTAATGTTTTTTAGTTGTGTTTAGATTGCTGCAAGGAGTTTACCACCAAGGATGATAAGGCCACTTCTTCTACTCCTAAGGTAAATAAAAGTATTTTGAAATTCATGGCCTACAACCTTCAGTACATAAGATAAATGAACAGTTATTTTTTTTTAACACGTGAAAATTACTAGTGGTAAAATAACCAAAACACCTTTACTTTTTTCTTTTTTCTTTTTCTGGTGAGAAGCTTAAATGGGCTTTACATAACCTCACTCGGCCCAAAACATTATTTTTATTTTATTTTTGTATAATCATGTGTATTTTATTCCTCAACTAAAAGCAATATTCATAGATCCACTACTCTTTCATCAGAATATGTATTACTGCTTTCTACCAAAAAAAGAACATGTATTACTGCTGTTCTTCCTTTTTCACTGGTTCTTGTCTAAGAAATATTGGTAAACAAAATCCACTTTGTAAGTAACTTTCACTAAAATTACATCCAGATGCTTAAGCTCTCTTCAGAGGACTTGGGAAGCAAGCAACAGTGGTACAGTCAAAAGCTTGTCATTCACATATCTGTATGGGACTCCTCTGCGATTACAGTCAAAGTCACCAACTCATCTTTCGCCCTCTTCACAACTACCTCCAACGGTACTCCAACTCTATCTCCCATTATTTCAGTGATCTGTCACAAGTTCATCAATCATATCAACCATCCGAATACACTTCATATACATATTATAACTTTATAAGCTAAGACATCACTAACGAGGAAAGCAACAACGAGGACCAGAACTGGAGAAGTTTTAGTTTCTCAGGATCCGAATCGTCAACTAGACACCCACCTTGTATATAACAAGTTATTTTAGTATCCTTTGGCTTTACCCATTTTACTGCTTCCATTACTAGAATTAACTGACGTAGAACTCATATAAATTCCGGCAACAAAATGCAGCCATTTGCAACTATGGTAAATTCAGTCCATACTGCACATTTTCCCACTATAGTATTCACCCAAAAAAAGTTAACAGCTATAATAACGGTTCAAAACTTCCAATACCTCCTTTATGCTTCCTACAGGCTTTCCATCAAAGTCAACAACAACATCACCAGGACGGAACCCAGCACGCTCCGCAGGGGACCCAGGAGTTACCTAGTTGAACAATGGTCAGCAGTTATTACAAAAGTGATTCATGGCTCGTATTACTTAACAACCTAACATAGATTTCTTCATTCAACCAGTGTATGCACGATATCAAACTTATGTATGTTTTCCACCCGTAATTCACTGAACTACAATAAAGATGCACGTGTGTATACAATAGAGGAAAGAAGAAACGATAATACATACCATAGGCACGAGAATGCCTTTCTTCACATTTGGAAATGCACTATCTCTTTCTTTAAGCTGAGTTATTATCATATCATTAAGATCAATCATTTTCAATCCAAGCCAAGGCCGAACAACCCTCCTGCCAAAAAACCCTAATTAATCTCTCCTTTCTTATTAAAACCAAATTATTAAAGAGGTATAGGACCTAAAGCTAATTACTATTACACTGAAGCAAAAACATACCCATTTTTCTTAAAGTGCTCCATTATTTTGGCGATTGAATCAATCGGTACAGCAAAACTCAATCCATCAGCAGCGAGTACTTTCATGATATTAACACCAATAACTTCTCCATCCATATTGACTAGAGGTCCCCCAGAATTCCCCTACACCACTCATGTAGATAAACTCAATACTATAAGCACCCAAGAAAGAACAGAAAAGTTTGGAAACACATGAGAGAGAGAGAGAGGGAGAGAGAGAGAGATACCGGGTTGATTGCGCAATCTGTCTGTAAATACTCTCTCCGCAATCCACCAAGACCCAAATCACTACTCTTGCGGTCGACACAACTAGATTCAAAGGACAAAGACAAAATGAGAAAACAAAAAAAACCGCAAGGATTTGGTAATTTTTGCCTTCCTTAGACACAACACTAGCTGGCATAGCCCACTTCCACAGCAATCATTTTAACCTCATGCACTCACAGATGATGAAAATGAAACCTAGCTAAATTGCTCTACAGCAATCATTCCCAAAGTATGCATTCGTAGATGATGAACAGGATACAATATAAATTCAAGGAAATTAAGAGCTTCATATAGTCAGCTTTTGCCCGAGTTTGTGTGTGTGCTAGGATTTTTATTGGATGGCTGGTAAAAGAAAAAGATCACATCTATATTACTCACTATTAGTCTACCTTACAATACCAGATGTGACGGTATTCTGAAGCGAAAGTGGACAGCCAACTGCTATCACCCAATCCCCAGGTTGGAGTTTACTTGAGGTGCCCAATTTTGCAGTTGGAAGCGGAGTTTTAGAATTGATCTTCACTATAGCAACATCAGACTGTAGATCTGCATTCACCACAGTACCCTCAAATGTCCGACCATCTTGCAAAGTTACACCAACCTGTAACAAGTACGCCCACTATCAACTGTTGAAAATTGATAATGATTATGATGTATTCCCAAATGCCTCTCTCTAGAAACATATTTACAACATCCTCAATAATGTATTAGCATAGTTTGTTTTCAATTAACCCTATTTTCCAATATATACTTGGCAACGCTAGGGCCATCTGTGCGTATCAATTCAAATCTAAAATGCAACATTATAAAAGTCCATGTAGTTGCTGACCTTCCCCTTCGATGAAGCTCTCAGCCCATGAAAATCAACCACAGCATGAGCACATGTTAAGATAGTACCATCCTCATGAATTATAGTTCCTGATCCTATACCCTTTCCAACACCGACCCCATATATACCTACAAGACTCAAAGTTGACGAGCTGCCACTATTGTTAATTTTTCAATAAAACAACTACCTCAAAATAAAAATGCAAAACTACTAAAAACAAAATCTAAAAAATGTAGATTTACCCTGTTGAATAGATATATTGACAACAGCAGGACCGACCTTAGCAGCGGCCTTTGCAATGGTATCTTTGCCCAAACATCCACAGCATGGCTTTGGGCTCTCTCCTGCTGCGGAGAAACCAGATACATCCTTCCCTATGTCCGGTGACGGACCCGAACCATGCGCAACAGAAAATAATGGAACAACTCCTACAATTCAAACACACAAACACAATAAACAAAAAGGAGAAACAACAGCAAGTACATTGTATGAGGTAATGAGTTAGTGAATATAATAAGGGACGAACCAAATGGCCAGTTTTGCCTGGGAAGTAGTAGTGATTCACGCCATGGTGCAGGAATTGACACCGAGAATGAAGAATCTACGATTTCAGTTTCACCACAATGAACAGGTTATTAATTGAACCCCAGAAAACACATTTATCAAACAACTACAGCTTGAGCTTTCTATTGAAAATGGTATTTGTTTTGGACCCAAATCTCAATCAAAATTCCATTGATTTGTTACTATTGGGTTACCAACTAAGCAAGGACGAAACCAAAAGTTTGATTCTTTTCCTTAGTTTCCCGTCAACCAAACACTGGGTAGCAAAAACAAAAATAAAAATGAAATTTCAGGTAAAAGTAGAGCTCACTGAAATTTTCGTTCCCTTTGGCGTATAAATAAGCCGAACCAACGGCAGCGATGGCCAGAATCCGATGTCGGTTCCGGTTAGTACTGAAAAGCTTCCTCTGAATATTACAAATATTTACAAATCAAGCCGCCTACCTACTATAGATTCCAACAATCAGAAAACCAAACTAAAATTGAATTCGATTTGAGCAATCATACCAGAAAATGACTCATGAGGCAAGCACAAGTTTTCGGATCTGGGTGCGAAAACCCACGCTAAACCCCTTGAGGATTTGAGCTCTATAAACTCCCTTTTCAATTCTCAAACCATTGATCAAGTTAATATGGGCTTGGCAGTTTGATTTAAGTTATTTAGCCCACTTGGCCCAATAACGCCCAATTACGTTATTGTAATTCAACTGATTTGAAGTATTAATATGGGCTTGGCAGTTTGATTTTAGTTATTTTGCCCAAAGCCCACTTGGCCCAACAACGCCATTGAAATGCAATTGAAGAAGAAGTTGTGCATTGAAATTTTAGATATACCGAGAACCTTTTTTCATTTATGAACCACTGACTAGACCATTTCACTGAACGTAAAACGAAACAGAGCCCTAAACTGGTAGCATACTACTATAACTGAAAACCTACACGTCGTTTAAGCAGCCTTCTTTGGCGATTTGGGTGACTTGGTCGCCTTCTCAGAAGCGTCACCGGAGTTTGAGGTCTTCTTGGGAAGCAAGACTGGGTTTATGTTTGGGAGCACTCCGCCGCTTGCTATGGTCACACCGGCCAAAAGCCGTCCCAGCTCCTCGTCGTTCCTCACAGCCAATTGCACGTGCCTCGGGTTGATCCGAGTCTTCTTGTTGTCACGTGCCGCATTTCCGGCCAACTCCAGCACCTGAAATTACCAAAAAGGATACGATCAGAAAAATGAAAACACAAATCCCTAATTCCAATTGAAAGAAAATTCACAAGATTAGATCCTAGAGTGGTGGATGTGGATCGATTACCTCAGCGGCGAGATATTCCAGCACGGCGGCGAGGTAGATCGGAGCCCCGGAACCGGTTCGCTGGGCGTAGCGGCCCTTTTTTAAGAACCGGGCGATCCTGCCCACGGGGAATTGGAGGCCGGCCTTGACGGACTTGGAAACCGACTTCTTTCTGTCGCCGCCCTTTCTTCCTCCGGCGCCTCTGGTGACCTTTGCGGATTCCATTTCTGAAATTTGGGTTGGAATCGGAGGGAAAACTGAGATGGTTTTTGTGTTTGGGAGCGCTGAGATTTGAATTTGGAAAATGACGGGAATCTGGGAGTTATTTAAAGGAGGTGTGCCACGTTGGCGATCCGTGTGGTTTTGGTTTGGCCAATGGGAGTGTTTTGAGTGAATGGAATGGGGGTTTGAGATTTGTGATTGGATTGTAAATCAACGGACACGAGAGAAGACACGCTGGCGATCCGTGGGTCTGAGTTTCAGCCAATGGGGTACGACATACTTCTTAAGCTTAGGATTGGTTTTGAACCCTTGGATCGACAGGTCCATTTGTTTTTTCTCTTTTAGAACATTAATTAGATCAATTATGTGATACTAATCCATGGAGTCTAAATGTGGTAAAATATTTGAAAATGGCAAAACTAGTGTCTGTAATTTCGCATCACATTATACCCAAATAGTTCTAAACTTGAAATTATTTTACTAGAACAAATCGATTTAATTAATCAACTCTAAGATACATCTAACTAATTACATCTCAAAATATCGTCATCAATGCTCCTTAAATTTGTGCTTGTTCATCCAAACAAAGCAGCGTACACAACAAACTATAGCACCTAAGAAGAAAAGTATCATACATACATATCCAAAAATGACTGATTCCATACATCATAAAGATATAAAAATCATAAAATTTATGTCCCCCACTTAGCGAAAGCGGATTCCGGCCATTTTTGTGTCATATATAGGATTGTGATACCACTTTAATGAATGAACATCATGCCAAAGATGCCTTGCTTGAAGGTTGTGAGGGAGATGGAAGAGACGTCAACAGAAACTAAGATCACACCACAGTCAATGAAAACAATAAACCTAGAATTTTCAAGCTTTTTACCTTGGACGCTTAGGACCCGTTCAACTAATTTAGAGCACTTCTCAATTAGTATTACTAGCTAGCTATAGGTCAAACTTATTTTCCACCCATCAACGAAAAAAAAAAGGTTAATTCGCATTTATTTTCCTCACTTATACTCTTTTCACTTTTTTAGTAATTTCACTTTTTTGTAATACCCCACAATTATAATACCCCACCCCAATCCCCGTTGTGGATTAGGTCTCATACCCGCCCCAATCTCGTTAACATATAATATATATTAACAAGCTATAGCAACAATATTTAACCAAAAATTTGAGAACTCAGAGCATCTCCAGTAGATGACCCATTTTAAAATAAATTTAAAATTTAGCTAAATTTAAGGCAAAACTTAGCTCCAACAGATTACCTAAACAAAAGTTAAATTTAACTTTTGCTAAATTCTCTACCTATATTTAACTAAAGAGGAGAGAGAAAATAGGTAAAACCCAAATACTCTAACGTTCAAATTTTTCAGTTTTAGTTGAAAAAATTTAAATTGACTTTACAAATAGGTATCATTGCTGGAGCAGAAGTCTAAAATTTAGGTAGTTATATTTAACTTTTAGCTAATTTAGCTAAAAATAATAGCTTTACTGCTGGAGATGCTCTTAGCTCCAACAGATTACCAACTTAGCTCCAACAGATTACCTAAACAAAAGTTAAATTTAACTTTTGCTAAATTCTCTACCTATATTTAACTAAAGAGGAGAGAGAAAATAGGTAAAACCTAAATACTTCAACGTTCAAATTTTTCAGTTTTAGTTGAAAAAATTTAAATTGACTTTACAAATAGGTATCATTGCTGGAGCAGAAGTCTAAAATTTAGGTAGTTATATTTAACTTTCAGCTAATTTAGCTAAAAATAATAGCTTACTACTAGAGATGCTCTCATACCCAAATCTTAACTTGAAATTTGAGAACCCAAATTCCATTATATTCATCCAAACAAATATTCTTAAATTTAATATACGTACATAATCACAATTAAGTCCGGAAACAATACATGCATATATATGATCAGTGCTTCCTCTCCTTTAAGCTAGCATTCCTCACAAACTCAACACAAAAGAATTGGCTTAATTCATTGGTAATGTGGTTCAACAAAGTGACCATAATATATCTATCCCATATATATACACATTGATATATTGTTCCTTGACATGCAAGTTTGCTAATTAAGCATATGAATTAGTTAGCGCGCTGATCGATCACCTGGGAAAGAGCTAATGATCTTCAACTGCATCGTCCTCAACTGAGCAGCAAACTCGGAGGCCTGATTGGCGGCGGCACGAGCACCCGCCAAGGCCTCGTCGAGCTCCTTGTTCGTCAAGTAAAACGAGCACATCTGACTCAACATGCGGTCATGCCTTTCTTGAAACTTGGCCGCCCTTTCTTCGGCTTGCTCCAACGCTTCATTGATGATCCTTAGTTTATCTGTTGTGACTTTTTGCTGGTGCCACTTCTTTACATTCGGCACAAAGAGGACGAGTGACGTAGAGAAGCCGATTACGGCGAAAACCACACGTCTAAAATCCATGGAATTATTGTTCATGACTTCCATCGATCAGGTTTGGTTTGGCCGGTGATCGAAGAGAAATTAAGATATAAAATGAGAACAAGATTCTTCCTTTAATGGATTACTCATTCTTTGCGTTTCTCTTTTGTAAACTCCATCTCTATTCTCTGACGTCACAGCGTGTAGTGGAAGCGAAGCCAAAATTTAAAACGTGATTCTCAAAAACTTGCGCATCCAGGGAATCGAACCCTGGTCAGTACCGTGGGAGGGTACTATGATACCACTACACCAGATGCGCTTGACGCTAAATGGTAACTTCTTTTTACAAATACCTTACATAAGGGTTACATTGGCTTTTATAGTTTTTGCTTATTTAAGTAGTAAATTTTGATGACAAAAAGAATATATAAGCCAACTGATAATATGGTACATTTGACATTTATCATTTCACCAATGAAAAGATTTTTCTCTCTTCTGTTCTTTTGGGTCAAAATGTTATTTGGCTCAAACTGATTCGATCAAACACAATTCTACAATGTGCGCTAATTGAAAGTGAATTTATGTTTCTCAAAGCTTTTGGTTTCGGATTGCTTCAATTTTCAGCAAAAGCTGCAAAACACATACCATGCCACTTGAGTTCATCACTGCAATATTCAGCAACTAATATAGCTGTCTTTTGTCAAAAGCTACTCTAGATTTTACATGTAAATCAAACTCTATGATTCGATGACCTTGTTCTGATACTCTGTTTAGAGAGTCTGGCCTCTATTCTACCTCGAACGGTTCCTAAACTTGGACTATTTCCACTCGATTTTCTCTTTCGTTGCTTTCGTGATTTTCGTTTTCCTCTTTTACCAACAGAGTCTTGTGGCTTTCTGTTGTGTCGATAACTCTCTAACCGCTGACGTCGAATCTCAGGATCAGCCCACCCTTTTCCCCACTCTGAGAAAGTTGAGAAAGATTTGGGCATGCTTGCAGAGAGCAGCATATCTGCTTCAGGGTGAACGTAGAAATTTTTCTCCTTTTCGGATTGTAGAAACTCCAGGCCAAGTTCTGTTAGCTTCGGGAACTTCAATTGAACATGTGTCTGCAGAGAATATTAAAGTTTACAGTTCGAGTCAGAGTGACCAAGGACTTGAGCAGAAGCATAACATAATCATTATCCAGTGAAGAAAGGAAGTGTATACCTTATCATCTCCCTCTCTGACGAACCCTTTACCTTCCATAATTCGGAGAAGACCTTGCCACCAAAGCAGCTCAGTTGCCATAAATTGTTGAGACTGCAGATGGTTGTCATGGAGATCAAATGAAGATCACAAAACTATGTGTTAGAATTTCACTTGCATCTTAAACAGCATCTCAAGATTTTCACACACGAAGAGAGAACTACCTGCTCTCTTATTTTACTGACGATCATTTTGAGATTGAGTCTCCCCATATAGCTTTCACGTCTAATATCACTACTTGTGGCATCATCGTATGACTCATTCCTGTATCTGCTTTGTCTCTGAAACCACATTCCCACATCAATGAGAATATAATCTGTTCATGGGTTAAACAGATATTCCAGTGATATGCATAAGTATTAGCTATGCCAAGCTGTGAGTCACTATTTAAGATGGGATATAGCAATTACCGGGCTACAGTATCTTCATGCACAATAAGTATAATTGCAATGTGTTTTGAAGACAATAATTTTTACTATGGTATAATACAGCTGAAAGGATGCTTAAGCAAGAATAACATAAATTGTTTTGATTCTGCCCATCACCATATTATTTACATGTCAACAATAATTAATGTGTAGACCTTGAACCCAAAAAACTTTCAAATACAGCAGACTTACATCGTGAGCAGCAATAACCTGCATTAAGACATCTGCCTCCTTTCTCAAATTCTGCATTTCTGGAGGTCCGTTAACACACACATCACACCTACATTAAAGGAAAGAGTTTACTGAGCATGAAAGATTCAACCATGATTACTTGCAAGATGTCAAAAAAACAGATCTGTATGACTATGAGAATCTTCGTAGTATATATATATATATATATATATATATATATATATAAAGAATGTATTAGATAAAAAGATAAAAACAAATTTGATCCCTACTTTATAAGGGCTACGAATAATCTCCGTGCAGCAAATACAATTGATTGCTTAACATTTAAAGACAATACATTAAGCATTAATATAGTTCCGAGTCCAAAAGCCATCTTTTTATTGAAAAAACTGTTGAACAGAACCTCAAAAGAGAAGAAATGATACATACGAGAGACACTTCTCATAACTGAAATCCTCCCCAAAGTATTCCACAAGTTTTTTAGCCCGACAGCACGAGGAAGTCATTCCATACCTGCAAGTAAACAACGAAAAATAGATCAAACATATTTTATTTGCTTGGATGTGTGCGTGCATGCAAATGTGTGAAGTTATTATGCTGGTCTAAATTAATCAGATCTCTAATCATATTTTAAAAGTGGAGATATATAAACAGCAAGGAGATGTATTTAACATCAACCTGAAACAATCAGACGACATTTTATATGCTTGCTTGGTCTGCTCTTCACTTCTTCGACTTGGCAAAAGTGACGGTGCTCTTGTTAGGTTTGCAAATAAAACTGCTCGAGTAAAACAGACAGGTCTCAGTTACGTTGAAATGCTATCTAACAATGTGGAGTTCACAAAGAGGGAAAAAGTGATGGTGCTCTTCCTTCAACTTAGAAACAAGAAAAGTCAGTAACAACACTTGCCACAACAAGGGAACAAGAGGTTAAAGACTTCAATTTAGCACAGCTGAAGTCATCAAGGGAAAACGTTACATCATATATTCTGAAGACATAGATGAACTTACTGCAGTCGGCTAATTTTCCATCCCTTCCCGCTCGACCAGCTTCTTGATAGTATGCTTCCAAACTCTGTACCAAATTAAATGTTTTAAGAAGCTCAGATAAATGATGACATAATACATGAAGGGAAATAATCAATAGTTGTAGTAGGCATATATGTTGATTGTTGACTAAACACAGAATGATGATACATTAAAATTGAAGCAGAATAAGATGAGAGAAAAAAAAAAACCTGTGGCCAACCATAGTGAATGATTCTTCGGACATTTAACTTGTCGATTCCCATTCCAAAAGCAATTGTTGCCACAACAACCTACAGGTGAGGGGAAATCACATTTATTATCAACATATACTCTGTCCTTGTTCGTCTCCTGAGAGAAAATGAATGAATATATAAAACAGTCCGCCTTTATGGATTGATACAAAAGTTCAATTTCCATGCAAAAATACATCACAAGAATTCATAAGACTACCAACAGGCTCTCTTCAATAATTTGATTCTAAGGTTCAATATGACTAATATATTGTCAAAACTCAAGGATCAATGAGCAGTGCAAGATTACAAAAGAAAAACCTTAAATTGCTGTATGAAATGTTACATGCCTCACAAAGTTTAATGCCCTAAGATGAAGTCTAGAATATGCAAAAACATCTGCAAAGTTTTCAAAGGTGATACAAAAACACAAACACACACTCATAAAAGTATAGAACAATATCAAATTCAACATTTCCAGTATCTTCAATGAGCATGAAAATTCATACCTCTAATGTATTTTCATGAAACATCTTGTGAACCTGCCTTAGACGTGATTTTGGCAACTGTAGAAAAATTAAACCCACATATAAGTTGCTTAGCAAACAAGACCTAGAGTTTCAATGGCAGCACGGGGAACCTTTAACTTAGCAATTAGATAACGAGTGGAACTCAAGAATGTATTAGCAGTATAGGACAATTCAAAAGAATCTATCATCAACATTCATCTACAAGTGTATGTAAATTACTGGAATTTTCAGCCAAGGCACCCAATTCCCACATCCCAACATCTTATCACATCATTTAGACTGAAGTCACTGAATTTTTACCCATATAACAAATTCTAGTGGCCTAAAATGTTTGGTAACAGTGAGAAAGGGAGTCTTAAGGAGCTAAGAGATTAGCTTAGTACGCAGAAAGATTATTAAGAGAACCCTTCACTAGACTGCAAGAAAGAATAAGAACAATCCGCATGACATACCCCTGCATTATAGGCAGCTGCCTTCACTCCACACTTACAAAGATAACTTGCAATTTTCAAAGTTTGTTTTCTAGTAGGAACATATATGATAGTTGATCCTTTCTCTAGAGGCTCCTGCAGAAGTCTCAGTCTTTCTTCCGGTTGACTTGGCAGATCAAGTACCTCAGACGTAGTTTCTTTTCTAGTATTCAAGTCCTCACAAAGAGGTTGTCCACAGAATTCACCACAGCTAACTGCAAGTATGAAAATGATCAGTGCATTGCACAACAGTCATAAATATGTCAAAGTCATTGCACAGATGTCACAACTCACAACGATGAACTTACCATCCCAATCATTCACACTCTGAAAGATGTCAACGTCATTTTCCAAGTACTCAACTGACAGCTCCCTTCCCTTTGAAGCACTTGAACCATTTTCCTGGAATGAATTTGCTTCATCATATCTGTCAGAGTTACCATCCTCAATGTTGTCCAAATTGTTCTCAGAAATGCAATCAGCCTCTGACATACTACTGTTAGATGAGCTGCCCAGAACTTCGTTTACTTCTTCTGAGATGATCATTTGTTTCATTTCACCTGTTCCTCTCTTTCCAGTATACATGTCTATCAAGTCAAGGAAATCATTCTCAAAAGATGATGGTGATGTTCTACTATGTTGTACCTGTAAGAATAATACAATGGATGAAGCAAAGAATGAAATTGAATTCATTGGAAACTTATGAATTTGTACATGCAGAACTCCAAATCCTGCAGATAATTTCATGTAAAGAACCTAAATTATACACAAGTAAAAAAAAAAACTGAAATAATACTGAAACATTTAATATTAAACAATAAACTTACCCTGAACCTTAAATTTGGCCGGAAAAATGAAGTAAGCACAATTTTTGTTTCCTTTGACATGGACAATGACCTAAGAATGTCTTCACGAACCTGAATTGTGGCAGTAGCAGTCAATGCCATCAGTGGTATATCAAATTTTAAGAATTTTAAATTGCAAGCACTGAAGTTCTTTCGCAACTCAGACAATCTCCTGAAACATTTGAAAATTCATATGTCAAACAATTGTGATCACTTTAGTCATCTATCTAAAGATTTATAGTGGTTCCTTAAAGAAGTGAACATATATTTTTAAAATTTAAAAGCACAGCAAGTAAAAGATAGAGACAGTCAAATAGATAAGAAGAATGATACAAATCCAATAAAGACAAACACTAAGTAGATATTTAATTTATCATTGGTTTATTGAGTCAAATTGACAGCACTTCTGTAGGCTGGATTCAGAACGGTTGATCAAGCTCATATTTATGTGAACCACAAGAATATGTGAGCTATTTAGAGTCATCTATGCCCATGTCTATGACATATATTCCTCATACCCAAATATACCACAATAGTAGTAGTGATACATACATATATAATACAGTTGTAAACAACTATCTGACAAACCTGTAGTCAGGCCGAAAATCATGGCCCCACTTTGAAACACAATGGACTTCATCAATTGCAAAAAGAGCAATTCCACGAATTTCTGCCAACTTTTGAAGTGGTTTTATCAGTCTGCATGGTATATTGCAATTTTTCAGTCTGAGAACCTTGGAAACACCTTAGTCAGACAAAAGCAATGCAGTAATGAAGTCCCTTACCTTAAGACTGTCTCAGGGCAAACATAGATTATGTTGTACATGCCTCTCATTGCTTTATTTTCCACAGTACTATCAGGTTGCCCAGATCCAAGAAAGCAAGCAGAAACCCCATGTTTTGCCAGCTTTAAGCATTGATCATGCATCAAGCTTATCAATGGTGAAATCACAACAACCACTTTCCCTGTCAACAATGCTGGAATCTGGAAACACAAAGATTTCCCTGCCCAAAGGTAATTATGAATAAACATAGCCCCTCATGTAATAGAATATCAATAAAACAGATACAGACATAAGCAAGATAGTAATACCAGACCCCGTTGCAGCAAGAACAAGAGTATCCTGGTGAGCCAACCAAGCACCTAAGACTTCCTTCTGGAAACTTTTTAATGATAAGTAACCAAAATGTTTTTGCAAGAGACCGTTAGCTTTCTTCTGCCAATCTGATCCGATGTCCAGGCAATCAACTGGAGGCAATTCTGATAAAACCTCCACAAATTGGTCTACAGGACCATGTACTTTTTCTGACCGAGAAACTGGTACATCAGATACCACATCAGTTCTACTTCGTTTGGGTCTACTTGAGGATTGGAAATGGTCCAGTATGCTAGACTGTCGAATTTGACCCAAAGGGTTCGAGGAGGGCAAAGCTCTTTTGCCAGGAGCCTTTACCTTGCTTGTGGAACATCTAGAACTACTAGATGCTCTCTGATTGTTTCTACAACAACCATTCAATATATACTCCAATGCATCATCAAATGATGGGCCTACTTCTTTTACAGCTTCTATGGCTTTAGAATTCTCGAAACCCATTTCAAGCAGTTTCGCAATGACTTGATCAGATGAGACGCCATTGCCAGTCATGGTATGAAAATGCCCCCTAGGCAAAAGTTTAGGAACATCCGAAGTCAAGCATGCATCAACATGAAATTAGTATTCTAAATCCAATTGTATTCTATAGTGGAATTTGAGGTAATGCCAGTGGAAATTGAATTGGGACTTTATTCAAACCAATTATCTATTCCTACAACTTTCCAATAGACATTTTTGGACTATAATAATAAAATAAAGGACATTTCCCTTCCCCTTAATTACTTGACAGAATTACAGAAAAAGTCCTAATTCAATTTCTTCATAAGAAATTCAAATCTAGCTAAGCAATACTGTGTGTTATCAAAGAAAGAAAAAACCCAATACTGGTGTGACACTGGGTTCGGTGCTTGAAGATAACTTGTTTATAAATTTCTCGTTACCTTCGTTTTCTATGCAAATCAAACCGTGAAATTTAGCAGCCACTTTCAATTGGTGCAAAATTCAATTCAATAAAAAGAAATTAAAGAAAAATAAACGAACCCAACAAGAGAAAGGCTGAGGAGCTTACTTCAGCTCGAGCTCTTCAGACCGCCCAAGAAGAAGTCTCTCTGCGAACCCAACCCGCCAAACTCCCAACTGGGGAGTTTAATTTGAAGGGTGGGTTTCATATTTCCTTCTCTTACCACACGGCATGTCGTGCAACGACTATTGGCGTGTCGTTTTTCAGATAATGAATCCTAGTAGGTAATTATTTTTCTTTAAAAAATTAAAATAAAAAAATTTGAAAGCACTACATTTTTTTTCTTTTTTTCTTTTTCAAAAAGATAATCAATCTGGTAAAGAGGTACAGGAAACCATGAGTCCAGCATATGCATCAGAATGCACTACATTCTACGCCAAATGAAAGCACTTTTAAATTAATTTTTTTTTTTATACATGAACATCAAGAGTATGGAACTATGGACCATACTACACTTTGACAAGTACTGAAGAAAGCAAAAATCAAAGCCTCAAATTGATCATTTTCCCTACTCTCTAATTCTACAACTCATCATTTGGTTCATCATCGTCGTCCTCCTGTGAATCAGCAGAACTTCCACCACTCTTTTCATAGACTTGCTTAATGACCGGATTGCACACTGCTTCCACCTCCTTCAACTTCTCATCAAAATCATCCTTTTCGGCGTCTGGATTCTCCTCGAGCCACTCCAGAGCCTCCTTCAGGCTGCTTTCGATCTTCTCCTTGTCATCGGTGTCAATCTTATCCGCCAGCTTGTCCTTGTCACCGATAGTACTCCTCACGTTGTATATGTAGGTCTCAAGCTTGTTCCTCGCATCTATCTTTTCCCTCATTTTCTTATCCTCTTCAGCAAACTCCTCGGCCTCTTTCACCATCCTATCTATCTCTTCCTGGCTGAGACGCCCCTTGTCATTCGTAATCGTAATGGATTGAGACTTCTTTGCGGCCTTGTCCTCCGCTTTCACTTGTAGGATTCCATTTGCATCAACCTCAAACGTCACCTCGATTTGGGGCACTCCCCTGCAAGACATGTTAAAGCAAGCTTCAATAAATGTTTCCCAAACCAATTAGGAGACATTAATTCTATACTACTCTTATTGTTAGTTTCTAATTACCTTGGAGCAGGTGGAATGCCAGTTAGATCAAACCTTCCGAGCTCGTGACAATCCTTTGTTAAGCTTCTTTCACCTTCAAAGACCTGATAATTTTCCAAGACACTACATTAGCATAGAAATTCCAATCTAAAAGAATTGTACATTTGTTAATTACAGTATGTAACTATATACCTTGATTGACACTGCTGTTTGCTGGTCTTGGTAAGTGGTGAAGATCTGTGACTTCTTGGTTGGAATAACGGTACCCCTCGGAATCAATTTTGTCATGACACCACCGGCTGTTTCGATTCCGAGACTCAAAGGAGCAGCTTCAATCAAAAGAAGGTCTGCAAAACACACAGAAAAGCAAATCTTATAGTATGAGTATATATGAAACAGCTCCTAATAACAACAAACATGTGAAACTCATGTATGAGTTTTACCTTTGGTATCTTCCCCGCCTTCTCCGCTGAGGACTCCACCCTGAACTGCAGCACCATAAGCCACAGCCTCATCAGGATTGACACCCTTGCTCAGTTCTTTCCCATCGAAGAAGTCCTTCAACAACTGCTGCACCTTGGGAATTCGAGTGCTCCCTCCAACAAGCACAATCTCATTAATATCTGTTTTCTTCAAGCCTGCATCTTGCAATGCCTGTTTGACTGGCCCCATTGTCTTCTTAAACAAGTCTATGTTCAACTCCTCAAACTTGGCCCTTGTCAATGGCTCCGAGAAATCAACACCATCGAAAAGAGACTCAATTTCCACTCGGACCTGGTGCTGGCTACTCATTGCCCTCTTGGCCCTCTCGCATTCCTTGCGAAGCTTCCCTAGAGCCTTGTTGTCCTTGCTAATGTCTTTGTTGTACTTCTTCTTAATCAACTTGATGAAATAGTCCATCACTCTCTGGTCGAAATCCACTCCTCCCAAATGAGTGTCTCCACTCGTAGCCCTCACCTCGAACACACCATGATCAATACTCAAGATGCTAACATCAAATGTACCACCACCAAGATCGTAAACCAATATGTTCATCTCCTCCTTCTTGTCAAGACCATACGCGATGGCCGCAGCCGTGGGCTCATTGAGTATCCTCTCCACACTGAACCCGGCAATTTTGCCTGCATCCTTAGTAGCCTGCCTCTGTGCATCATTGAAATAAGCTACAACAAGCAATCAAAATAACCCATTATTAAACCATCATACAATAATGTTGACACAATTGGACTGAACCTATAAGTTGATGACAAAATCGGACTTCTTTCTAAAAATTAAGAGAGGAAAATCGGCATTACCCGGAACTGTTACGACAGCCTTTGTGATCGTCTTCCCCAGATAAGACTCAGCTGTTTCCTTCATCTTAGTCAATATCATGGCACTGATTTCCTCAGGGCTAAACACCTTGTCCTCACCTTTAACCTTGACCTGAATGTAAGGCTTCCCCTCCTTGTTCACAATCTTATAAGGCAAAAACTTAATGTCTCTCTGAACCTCTGGATCATTAAACCTATACCAACAAAAACAAAACCACACAAATTAAACTCAATCTTATGCAAACCTCCAGTTATCAAGGAATCTTGTTTAATTTGCTTACTTCCTCCCAATGAGCCGCTTGACGCCGAAAATGGTGCGTTCTGGGTTTTGAGGGGCTTGGTTCTTTGCCGCCTCTCCGATTAGACGCTCGGTGTCAGTGAATGCAACCCAAGAGGGTGTGACTCTATTGCCTTGGTCGTTTGCTATGATCTCCACAACGCCATTCTTGTACACACCCACACAAGAGTACGTCGTTCCGAGATCGATTCCGATCACAGTCCCGGGCTTCGATGAACCATCTGCTGCTAATGCTATTCCACACAAGAATTCTAACAAAACAAACAACAAATTTCTGAGCAAACTTTACTTGAAAACATGAAATATTAGGTGGAACGTACAAAGCTTATAACATATATTTCATACCTGAAACAAAGAGAAGCAAAAACGTCAACGACAATGCTCTGATATTCTTCATCTTATGTAATTCTTGGTCTTCTTTTTGAGATAATCTCTGATGGTTTTTGTGAATGTGAACCGAGTGAAAGAGCCAGGGGGTTTATAAATTAGCTTCGGCTAATAGGTTGTTCGGTTATGAAATCATCCTAGAGTGTTCTATCCTATTCGAGTGTGCCACGTCATAAAGTTTGCACAATTGCTTGTTGGGGCCTTTGGTGTTTGACATGTCAAAGCGCCTATGGGAGTAGAACACGTGGCTACTTTTGGAATCCGGTGGATTCTTGAATTGTCAAGAAGGCGCGTAAAGGCGGTTGGGTATTAAGTGAAAGAACAAGGCTGTTTTAGTCCTTTCATTGGATTTTCATACAAATGAGGATTTCACTTTTAGAGTATTGTAGGCATTATTCAGGGACACCCATGGGGTTCAGTTTAAAAAAAAAAAATACACCCATGGGGTTTCGTCTAGCTGAAATTGGCTAGTTCCTACAAGTTGGGCGAATGTTAGTTGAATACTTTGTGAGGTCCAACGTTTGATCATTCGCTTGTGAAAAACACTATTTAGGAAGAGTTTTACCGTTAACAATCCCGGCTCGGAGTGGTAGCTCCCTGGCCACCATTTTGGCATTTTGACTACCAAAACAAAAAAAAGTATTGTAGGCATTAACATGGTGAGTATAATATATATGAACTTATGAAGTGCAATGAATTCAATCCAGCACATGCTTGAAGGACAAGTAATCAATTCAAATGTTCCAAAATTCTACATCCAAAATTCAAGATCAGGTTACATATTCTGCTTAATGAAATGAACAATGCATCTTATGAGCACACCAAACAATCTTATATCTACAATTTATCTGAATGGAGCAAGAGGGTTTGGACTGCGTGTGGCTTTTGAGCTTCTAAGCTCTTTACAGACATGGTCTAACATGCCCAAAAAGTCTCTAACAATCACAAAAATTCTAAGTGGGTTGGCTTCTTCTTTGCTCACATTTCCATGAAAGTACTCTGTTATCTCTTTCACATGCGACAGCACTCTATTCTCATCACCCTGCAACTCTCTCAAACTCTTCTCTGCATAACTTATGAAAGACTTCATGGAACTCACCAAGTTCCCACTTTTCTCATCCATGGCCAACTCTTTGTTTATTAAATGCTTCAGTTTGGCCATTCCATCAGATAGGTTTGATACACCGCTTGCAAGAACATCCAAGTCCAGTGTAGCTGTCTTCTTCGCATTGTAGAGTTCAGTGCTGAGACCCGAAACGAGGTCTAGCCCCATTCTTCTATAGTCTTCTTCCTTCTCTTCAACAGTTTTGCTTTTGTTTTTCTGGCTGATCCTCCCCATTATGCTATCCGAAACTCTGATCCCTTCTGCCCTTATTATTTCTTGCACAACAAAGTGTAATAAGGTAGTCTTTCCATCAGTTCCTTTCACATCTGCGAGTTTGAGAAGCGCGTCTAGCTTGAATGCTCTAGCACCTCCTCTGATAGTTCCCACATTCATCCGATTGCCTGTTTTCAATACGGCTTCAAGTAACTTCAAGAACAACCTGCTTGACCTCAGTTCCTTGCAAGCCTCCTGTAATAAAATTGAGAGAAAAAGAAAACGATTAGTTTGTGTTCATATATGTTTTCTTGCTGTACAATGTGGTTTTGGGCATTGGTGGTTGGTTACCTCTAGGACTGAAAAGGAGTTCCGAAGATGAACCACCTCATCTTCAAAAGTTTCTCTGTAAAGCATGGCTTCAACTCGTAGAAAGGCGAATGGTACATTAAGCACTGCCTTAACGAACTTCTCGACTGACCCCAGTTCCTTGATGTCTCCTTTATAGCCAGAGATCTTAGCCTCTTCTTCATTGGTTGGTACCATCTTTGCAAGTGCTTCAAGTTGTTGTAAACACAATCCATTTCCTGTTTTCAACAATTCATATCCAAGTATGCAATTTTAAATGGTTATGGTTTGCAGAACAAATTGTTAACAAACAGATTTTTTATTTCAATTGAGTACAAACCCTTGATTTTGATTAGTTATTATACAGCCTTATAGCTTTAGGAGTTACATACCTTGTACAAGTGCTTCACATACTTGCTCAGTAGTAGCATTCAGGGCTTTTGATAGTATGGTTATGTTCTGTAGTCTCTTTGGCTCGAGCACATGCTTGCTTGGAGAAGGTGTCTTGCTTTTTGCTTCATCATTCTTCATTGTATTTTGTAGATTGTATCCGAAAAGTGATTCAATCATATCCTCATCAAACCTGTTTCAAGACTCGTAATTTACTCAGCTTTAAACAGACAAAGAGAAAGCAAATTATAAACAAGAACATGACCATGTCACTTACTCAAATGAGCTTGATCTCAGTTTGTCCCACACCATAGAATGGTCAGGTGCAGCTCTAACTTTGTCCCAGTGTAGCGGCTTCAATTTAGGCAATGGAGTTCCATCTTTTCCCAATGGGGAGAGCTGAGGGAGTGGTGGAGGAGGTGGACCTTTCGTAGAGCTGTTAGTTACTTTCAAAAAGGGAGGTGGGCAAGGCGGTGGAGGAATAGGAGATGAAGTTTGAGAAGGTGTTGAGGATTTTTGAGGCGAAAAAGGCAAGCCACCTTCTGAAATTTGGTTTGATCCACAAGAAGAACCTGATTTTCTTGGAGGTGATAAATTTTTCAATGTAGAAGAGCATGAAGCTTTAGATGTAATTCTAGTTGAACTAAAAGAAGAATTGAAAGGAGGAAAGTGTATGGGTGGGGGTGGAGGAGGGGGTGGTGTTGGAGGAGTTGTGAAATTCTTTGCACAATTGGACGAAGATGGAGCAATAAGAGCTGGAATTGAAATTTGGTTTTGGGTTTCTGATTGATCTGGTGCTAAACAATGCTCTCTATTGGACACATTTGTGGACAGAGTTTCGGCTGTGTTGTCGCCTAGACTACCCGCTGAAGCATTTGAAAGGCGAATGCTTGATGAATTGGAATCTCCAAAAGAATGGAAAGATTCATCATCTGATGAATATGCATCAACTGGAACAACTTTAACCCCAGTTGAGGAATTAGCACAGTCAGACTCATATTTGACTGAGTCTGTAATATCCTCATGAACAGAGGTAATTTCCCTTGTGGAAGAACTACTAACATTGTCAAAATCTGGTTTCACCATTTCATGATTAGAGTCTTCCTCTTCCATCTCATGTACTGTGCATCTTTGTGTGCTATGATTTGGTGAGGCATTTAAAGTTTCACAAGTTTGCTTTAGACAAGAAGGCTGTTGCTGTTGTTGTTGTTGTTGCTCTAAATCACCATTGCCTAATGGATCAAGATAAATGAGATCATGACTGCCAGGGTTTAAGCTCACCTTGCTTGCTGATTTTCCAGAACCAACATACTTTGATCCACCACTTGTTCCTCCTCCCTTTTCGCCGTAAACTGAAATAACTCTTGTGGGTTTCTTCTTGTGCTCTTTGTACTTCTTGCAACCCCAAATGAGGCCAAGCACACAAATCAAAGTAGCAGCTCCAGCTGAAACAAGCACTGCTATAAGTATCCTTCTGGTTCTGCCCTTATCATCCTCTCTTTGAATTTTGTGAGGCCGTGAGATTGAGCGCAATCGATGTGGATGATGTGAATGTGGATGGATGTGCAGCACCGGAGCCGGGGCCGGAGCCGGACTTGGAGCCTCAGCTTCACTGAAGGGTGAAGGAGAAGGAGATGGAGACACATTTTCATTGTCACCATTTGTTCTCTTGTGTAAGCTCCTCAAACCAAGTAAAGCCCTGAACTTTTCGACCACTGAAACTGCATTTTCTTCATTCTCATCTTCTCCTGAAACTTTCTCAATGTGCAGGGTTTGAGTCCCCTCAAGATTGTTCTCTATGGAGTACAGCTCTTGTAGGCCATGAACATTGAAGACCTCTGCATCTGATAAAGCATCAGCAGTGAGAATGTGGGTGGTATTGGGTAATGATAAGAGGAAAAACATGATGAAAATTTCCATCATGTGGAGAATCTCAGAACTATGATAACCCATTTCTTTTCTCTCTCTCTCTCTCTCTGTCTCAACCAAAAACCCTCAAAGCATATAAATCATCTTCCTTTTTGTTTCTTTGAAGAAAGTAGTTCCCTGGGGATTTTGTCACATAGGTGGTGTGCAATGAAGATCAACTCCAGAGAGTCTTTAATGCTACTCCAAGAAACCCGAGCAAGGCAGCAGTTGTAGTTGCACTGGGCCTTCTTTTCTTCTCACCTCCATAAATACCTCTTCAAAACACTTTTAATATGCATCTTATGTAATATCCTCTAAAATCAGATTTGACTCCATTCATTGGTCTTAGCTTCCTTAAATGTCATGTCATTAGAGAAAAGTAGAGCACTTCATTCATTAGTTCATCATTTTCATTCAGATTTAGTCATCACTTTAGAGTTTTCATGATCAAGAAAAGGGCTTTTAACTGTCAAATGTGTCATGGGATTTGCAGCTGAATAGAGCTTTTTAGGAGCTAAAAAAGCCATCAAACCAAAACAAGTCTTTGATGGGTCCCCATTTTTGTTACCTTGTCTACCTCTCTAGAGGTTGATGGTACCAGTTTCTCTCCAACCCTAATAATTATACAAGAATGGACAAATGGGTCCATCACTTTCCCCATGTGGGCTTCTTACAATAGAAGCTAAGAGCAAAACAATCCACAAGTGAAAGAAGTTAAGATGTTGGAAATGCAATATTATGGAGGAGGCTAAAAGTGATTTGGGATTGCTTGTCCCTTTCTCAGGCTTTTAGGGGATCATTTGTGTTGTTTGAGATGCTGTTCTCTTTGGACTAATATCCAAACTTTGGTGGGATTAAAGTTGGTTTCATGTGCTGTCCCCCTCACCTATACCTAGAGAGAAGGGGACTACTCAAACCGACAACATATATTATACACTCCCTTGGTAGTTGCTTAGAATTTAATCCAGACACCATGAGATGGGGACCGTAATACATTTCTACCACTTTGTTACCTAGTTACTATGGCTTTGACATAGAAATTATTGAGATGAGAAGCTCATTCTTAACTCTTCAAAGCTATGTTCAAGCCAAATTTCAAGTTGATCTTCACATAAATGATTCAATTAGGGGACAACTTATGACAATAATTGAATATGTTAACACCTTAACGGGTTCGGTCCAAAATAATTGGCAAATGAATGAAGAAACTTGAAACATGAACGCAAATGTGAGAAACGTCGTATTGTCAAATTTCAATGCTAACTTGAGTACATGTACGTCTCTTCATCTCCTATTCTTATAATTTTTTTTTGTCAGACCTCATGTCATGTTCACGTCACTATAATTTTATCTAACAAAATGCTTTTTCTTTTTTTAGTTTCACTTTTACCTCTATTCCTTCTATTCCTTTCTTCTTCTTGTTTAGGTCAATTACATAATATATTCCATTCTACCATGATTTTCCGATAGTATGTCTATTTCCTCTCGAGCCAAACAAGATATACGGCTCCATTATGCTAAAAGGTGTTCCCCAAATAAATAACTAAGAAAGTAGATGCAATAATTTGTGGACTGTTTACGTATTTTCCTTATTTATTATTGCTTAAATATATGGGGTGTTCGATCATTCAAACAGCTTCCACGGCAAACATGAATAAATTATGTCCTTGAATGGTATCATGGTGATCTGAGATCTCCAATAAAAGTATAGCCATTAACAATGGACTACAAAGTAATTAAATATTATGCAAAAATAAAATGGAAAACAAACTAGCTATTTCAATCTAGCTGCGAATATATATACAAGGGAACATGAAAGAAAGAAAAAAAAAAAGTTAGCACTAGCTTGGCTTGAAAGAAACCTCCCTAAAACCCTAAAGAAACTCACCAGGTTCACTGCCTTTAGGTGCTTCTCTAACTAGACTGTTCAAGTAATTATAACAACTGCACCCGTATATTTGAGTATCATACTCAGGTTCTCCGCTGAGGACTCCACCTTGCACTGCAGCACCATTAGCCGCAGCCTCATCAGGATTGACTCCCTTCTTCAGTTCTTTCCCATCGAAGAAGTCCTTCAACAACTGCTGCACTTTTGGAATTCGAGTGCTCCCTCCAACAGGCACAATCTCATTAATATCTGTTTTCTTCAAGCCTGCATCTTGCAATGCCTGTTTGACTGGCCCCATTGTCTTCTTAAATAAGTCCATGTTCAACTCCTCAAACTTGGCCCTTGTCAATGGCTCCGAGAAATCAAGACCATCGAAAAGAGACTCAATTTCAACTCGGACCTGGTGCTGGCTACTCAAGGCCCTCTTGGCCCTCTCGCATTGCTTGCGAAGCTTCCCTAGAGCCTCGTTGTCCTCGCTAATGTCTTTGTTGTACTTCTCCTTTATCAACTTGATGAAATAGTCCATCACTCTCTGGTCGAAATCCTCTCCTCCCAAATGAGTGTCTCCACTCGTAGCCCTCACCTCGAACACACCATGATCAATACTCAAGATGCTAACATCAAATGTACCACCACCAAGATCGTAAACCAATATGTTCATCTCCTCCTTCTTGTCAAGACCATACGCGATGGCAGCAGCCGTGGACTCATTGAGTATCCTCTCCACACTGAACCCGGCAATTTTGCCTGCATCCTTAGTAGCCTGCCTCTGTGCATCATTGAAATAAGCTACAACAAGCAATCCAAATAAACCCATTATTAAACCATCATACAATAATGTTGACACAATTTGACTGAAATCGGACTTTTTCCTAAAAATTAAGAGAGGAAAATAGGCATTACCGGGAACTGTTACGACAGCGTTTGTGATCGTCTTCCCCAGAAAAGCCTCAGCTGTTTCCTTCATCTTAGTCAACATCATAGCACTGATTTCCTCAGGGCTAAACACCTTGTACTCACCTTAACCTTGACCTGAATGTAAGGCTTCCCCTCCTTGTTCGCAACCTTATAAGGCAAAAACTTAATGTCTCTCTGAACCTCTGGATCATTAAACCTATACCAACAAAAACAAAACCACACAAATTTAACACAATCAATCTATGCAAAACCTGACAATCTTAAGATGGTTTAATTTGCTTACTTTCTCCCAATGAGCCGAAAATGGTGCGTTCAGGGTTTTGAGAGGATTGGTTCTTTGCCGCCTCTCCGATTAGACGCTCGGTGTCAGTGAATGCAACCCAAGAGGGTGTGACTCTATTGCCTTGGTCGTTTGCTATGATCTCCACAAAGCCATTCTTGTACACACCCACACAAGAGTACGTCGTTCCGAGATCGATTCCGATCACAGTCCCGGGCTTAGATGAATCATCTGCTGCTAATGCTATCCCACACAGGAATTCTAGCCAAAAATTAAATGTTTTCAGCAAACTATAATTAACATGAAGTTTTATACGTAAAAGATTAAATTTCAGCTAATTTGAACTTAATTAACGACAACGCTTTGGTCTTCTTGACCTCCATTTTTTTCTGATCTTTATGTAATTCTTTAGCTTCTTGACATGCAGAGGGACTCATATATATATATATAGAGTTATTTGGCCCGGCCTGTCGGTTAATTATAACGTCATCTCCATCCAATTGGACCGCGCCACGTCAGATAGTTTGCAACATTGCTTGTTTTAGCCCTTGGAAATTTGACATGTCAACGAGCCTATGGGAATGTGACATGTCAGACTCAAAGGGATTATGAGCTAATCCATATAGCAATTTGATTAAGGAAAATGATTATTGGCCTCATTAAGGCCTAAGATGTGGAGGCCTTAATACTATATGGTAATACATGTCATATATACATTATTCACAATTTGCCAACTCAAATTATTTAAATTCCACGTCATTTGCGTGAAATACTATACTACCCATCCACTACAAAAAAGAATTGCATTAGCTACAGCAGTTAGCATCGGCACAAAAACGCCGTCGCTAATGGCCTTAAATTTGCTACGGAAAACAAGGCGTCGCAAATATAAAAGTAGTTTGCAACGGCAAATTAATGCCGTCGTAAATAAATAACTCAATTGCGACAGTATTTTGTTTCCATCGCTAGATTTTTTTGAATTTGGCTACGGCTGTTGTTTTGCCGTCGCTACTTTTTTTCCCCCAATTTTTTTTTAGTATTCCCTCCTCACTTGTTTGTTTTGCACATTGACCTATATCCTCTCCCCGTCTCTCTCTCTCTCTCTCTCTCTCTCTCTCTCTCTATCTCTATCTCGTGTATCTCTCTCTGCACTCCCTCTGTCTCGCCGGGAACCATGGAATCCAGCCACCGGCGAGCAACACCGCCCTTACCAAAATACTCAGAGCTCGATCCGAGCAAAACCCAGCCCACCAACTCACCATGCACTGCCTCAAACCGCCGCACACGCAGCGAACAGTCGCAGCGCCACCGCTGGGCTGGTTCGAATGTTTCCGGCCACGATCCGACATCACCGTCACCAAGGATTGATTCCTGAGCTTCCGATCAACCAAACCGGTGAAACCCCTTCCCGATTCGATGCCGGAGAACGACTGTACGAGTCGTCCCTCTCCGCTGCGACTCCACCGAGCGCAGCCGTCTCCTCCGGCCATTTCACGGCGTGAAAGCGGTGCCAAAAGTTCCGACTTGGTGAGGAAAATACAATGGTGCCAGTGGCTTGTCAAATCGGCGACTGACGAAAGAGAATCGAAGAGAAGTAGATCGCGATTTTCGGCGGGTTTTTTTGACGATTTCAGGCGACTCAGGCCGCCGTTTTCTTCGAGTCAGGTATGAAAACTCATCAGCTCTTCGAGTTCTAGTTTGCACGAAGATGGAGGAAAAGAAGAACATAAGACGTCAAGATTAGGTCTTGACCGGCCATCTCTATCCAGAAGCCGAAAATTTCTGCTCAGGTAATTCTCTCTCTCAGACTCAATCTCACACACCTTCTTCTTATTCGAATCAGATGCTTATATGATTTTCAGATGGTTCTAGATTAATCATTCTCGGTTACGATTTTGATGCAGTACTTCTTTCAACTTTGATTGTGCTCGATCGATCAATTCACATCTTGATTGTATGTTTTCATTTTCTATGGTTTAAATGAAAAGTTTGAATTTTTGGGTTGTGAAGTGGAGTATGGGAGTTGTGGTATCAATTTTTCTTGAAGCTTTTGACTGTCTTCAGATTTCTAGACTTTTTTAAAAGTCTTGGTTTTGACTTTTCTCACCTGAATTTAGAAGAGTTCAGCTTACTTTGATCATCTAAATCCATCAAAGATTGAGTACAATAAGAAGAAACTTTTTAGCAAAAATAGAAAAAACAAATTCTAAATTGAACAACTCTATAGTCCTTAGTAGAGTCTTTGGTAGATTAGTAGATAAAGAAAGTGCTTATTTTAGTATGAGTTTGCTAGACCCAATTCTGTGTTAAATGAATTGTAGGGTAAATTGGCTTCCAAGAAACTATCAGATCTAGTTTATGTATAGGATGCAGGGCCCAGAATAAGTAAGATCATTTCACTAGTAAAACCAACCCAAATAGGAAAGCTGTACTGGTTAAGAGTAAATGGAAAGACTCCAGTGAGTAAGTTGATCAAAACTCGAAAACTAGTATGAAGTGGAATTGGAGGTAAATGATCCATCTTTTTTTATTGGTTTTTGGTTAAGACTTTAGATATCTATTGAAGGTGTATTACTTTATCTTTTGTGAAAGAGAGATGATTCATGTGTTGAGGGAAATTGATACTCTGTATTTATGAACTATAATCTATCTCTTCAAACAGGTAAAAATGCAAGGAGCACTTAAAGCTTTTTCATCACATGGGAACTTTGTGAAAAATGCAGTTTTGCGACAAGTCCGTGTTGTGAATCCCCTAATTCAGCCTGCTGTGTTTTCACGCTTTGAGTCTGCTGCGTCTGCCCGCATAGAAGAGCATGGTTTCGAAAGCACTAGAATTGCAGACGTTTTGAATTCAAAAGGTAAAGGCGCTGATGGTTCCTGGCTGTACTCTGTTTATGATGTTGTTAAGTCGGTAAGCATATCTGAGCTTTGCAAAAATTCATAACTTTGCAATGATTTGAAGAGCTGTGGCATGGAGTGTTTTATGCCATTAGTCATACTAAATTGATTATTTCCTTTGCAGATGACCCAGCACAATGTTGGAGCCTTGGTGGTTGTGAAACCTGGAGAGCAAAAATCTATTGCAGGAATCATAACAGAGAGAGGTACTTTTACATCAAGGCTTCTGTGTCTAATCTACTGGATATATAACACATTGCTATTCTTGTTGGAGATTATGACAAGAAGATGGAGGACAAGAAGCTTCTCAATCACCTTAGTAGCTCATAGTTTGCACGATGTTATATTTTGCCTATCGAACATCAACTAGCTTTATGTATTTTAATTTTGTTAGTTTGTATTATGAATATTGGTGAAGATATATGAAATCAAAAGAAATACAATTCTCCCATTTGTATTGCTTCTTTTGCAAGGGAAAAAAAAATTTGGCATGCAAATTTTTTTTTTTTATAAATAATTCACACCTTGCAACGGCATAGTTTCCGTCGCGGTAAGTGGCGTCGCTATTGCTATTTGTGACGGCTTTTTGCAGTCGCAACATTATTGCAATGGCAACACTTTGCTGTCGCTAATGCTCTTGCGATGGCGGAATTGCCGTTGCGAATAGTATTGGCGACGCCACCATTTGCTACCGAAGCTTTGCCGTCGCCTAGCCGTCGCGAAAAGTCATTTGCGACGGCAAAAGAAGTTTTAGCAACGGTTTGTTGCCGTGGCAAATGCAATTTTTATTTGTAGTGATCACAATTTAACGACTCTAATAATCGTCTTACTTATTTTATCTTTTAGAAATAGTATAAACATAAATATTATTAAAATTATGTTTACAAATGTCGTCGTCATCATCTACAATTCTAGATCTTCACATGGTCATTGGTTTATCTTCCAACCAAATCATCGATCTACATATACTATATCAACATTGCCATGAAACCTCTCAACTATACACCTTCCAAATTCCCCCCATATGCAGAAACATCAATGAAAAGATGATATATATAAATATATGTGCTGATATAATAATTAATCAAACCCTCCAAATCGTATATGCCATGTTGATGACCAGATATTATCAAACCCTTATCACCGCCCATTAGATCAAATTTGGTTGAACTAGCTTCTTGTTTCAAATAGAACAGTAACTACCTATGGACATAATTAATTGATTGAACAAATTTTGATTGAGGGAATCATGCATGATGCATCGTTCACTCCTCGAGAAAATTGAGAGCATGTTGCAGACTCTCTTCTATGTTTTTGGTTATGTCATTTCGTATATCTTTCACTTAGAAAATTAGGGTTTAACGATTTGGGGGTTTTAGGGTTTATAATAATTGTTTTAGTTAAATTTGCATAAAAATTGAATGAAATTAAGATATAAAGATTTTTTTTTTTGCAGGATATAAAAGGCTAGTATTGGTTATGTCAAATTTGACTGGACAAGATATATTGACAAAAATATAAAAATATTAATTATTTAATGTGACATGGAATGCCATGTAAGATTAAGGCCTCCACATCTTAGGCCTTAATGAGGCCCCCTAGCATTGCCCTTTGATTAATTAGAATTTAACTGTGAGTCATGATTCCTGCAACGGAAAATTTAAATTAAAACAGTCCATATAAATGAGCTTGGTTTTAAGTCGAAGTTTTAATTTTAATTTTTTTTGTATGGAACTTAAAACTTGGATGCAAATTCAATTAAGCTGGGCTTTATTTATTTCAAAAACGACTGCTTGGATTTCATTAATTGCAGATTAAAGGTCATTACAATGCACGGTAGAAGAACGTCCATGATAATATCCGGAGATTTTGTACCCCAACTCCTATTATTCCCAAAGTGACCTCAGCCCATGTTCATCTCCCATAAGTTAATTCCCAATGTTTCTGATGTCTCTATATATGCTGTGGAATTTCAGACAAGAGTTTGAACGATTTTTTTTTTATTATTTGTTTTTCTGTTGTCTCTATATATGTTGGGGCTGTAGCAAGAGGCTTGCAGCATAAATTGACTTTTCTGGGAAGCACTTTTTTCCGCCTCTAATGATCATTATCGATAACAAATTGTTATATATGTGCCAGTTCTATGTATGCTATATTAATGGTAGTCTTCAGTCTTCTATGCAATAATGCGATTCAGTGATTGCATTACATGCATGTATTAATGTATATATATATATAATTATATATAAAGGTTTAGCCCACAGTTGGTGAAATGAAGATATAACTGATTCTGACCCTAAACCCTAGCTAGAGTGTGGAATTTAAACATAAAGTGATTAAGCAGCTTTTACTTCTTCAATCTAGCTTCTTATATATTATTATGTAATCATTCATGTCCTGCTTTTGGACAAGATTATATTTGATCGGAAAAGTCCAACAAAGACTACGTACGTTCCCTAGAATTTGACCGGTTTTCCTTGAAACCGAGAGGCTGCATGCGGATCCTTCTTCAACGTACTGGTTAGCTGATTTTGCATGCTGGCAACCAAATCCCCATTTATATATACTCTTCATCGAGCTATATGTAATTAATAGTCAAAATTGGCCGGGAATTACTCAAATACAACCCACAATTTTTTTCTTTACTCACAAAGGGACTAATATATATTAGTGAGAGGCTGCCAATACAAGATGGAACAGAAAAAAAAAAAAAAAAACTAAAGCTTGCTTTTGGCTAATCTTTCTCTTTGACGGAAAGAAATTTGATGTCTGGTGTCACAATTTTTTACTATATTGTTTCTATTTTTTAAGCTCCACCTAATTTATGAGAAATTAGAAGATCAATTTACGAAACAATAGGTCATTACAACGTTAAAAATTGTGCAACTAAGCTAAATGGTCGGATCGATGCACAACGTGGCCATTTTTTTTTTTTTGTATTATCTTTTCTTTTCCATGTCATGGGGTCAAGTGTTTGACCATATGATTTGACATGAATCAAGCCACATCCACCACTATTTCACTAAACTATACATTTTCAATTCAATGATAATAATGGGATCTCTCATTTTACACAAATTAAAAAATTTTGTGTGTGAGTCATGCAAAAATGCATAAGGATGGTCCAAATTTTTATCTTAGATTTGAGTTTGGTTGTTAAATATCTATAGGTGTGACAAAATTTATTCTTAAGGTGTAGATGAGCCGCCATAACTTTATTCTACTTTAAATCTAGGAAGAAAAACATGCTCCAATTTCATTTCTGAAAATTATGCTTTTAGGTAATTTGACAAATGTAGTCAAGACAAATCCCCACTTAAAGGATGAAATTACTTACTTATCGACACATTATTGGTGGTCAATAATCTCTATCGATCTCTTTCGGATTTTCCTTACGTTTTCATATCTATTTTTGGTAGGGAAGTCAAACCATATCTTCATATGTACACAGTAACACTCAATCTAACGATTCAGTCACATCCTTAATTATCATCTTTAATTTAGTGATCAAGAACAAGCGCGTGCTTAACCAAGAACTAACTAATTAATTACCATGAAAATAACAGGTTAAGTTTTTTCTTCAAGTTTAGGCTTTAGGGTTAAAATTCTCAGCTTCCATTCTCACATTCTCGCTTTGACGTTTTTCCGTTGGTAACATATATTTTGCATCATACAAAAACACTTTGATTGAATCTTAACCACTCCCATATATATATATATATATATATATATATATATATATATATATTATACGTATACAGTCTTCTCCCACCATGATCAACCATCATGCGCCACTTGGTTTCTCTCTTTTTGACTTCTCCAATATCCACTGTTTCATCACCCTCTCACTTTAACTCTTTCATGCCGCCTCACAAATTTTCAGTCCAAACAATCATATATATTTCATTGCTCTGAGAATACGTACTGATTCCAATTAAATAGCAATGGAGATTCAAGAAAACCCGCTGCCCGAGACAGAGAGCAAACGGGTCGGGCACAGCGGCCCACTAGTGACCAGCAAGATGAGGAGCAGCAGCAACAGAAGTGCAAGGTCCAAAGAAGATGATCAATGCTATGTGGAAGTGACACTAGATGTTCACGACGACGACACCGTTGTGCTTCGGAACATCAGAGGAGCTGACCCAGAGACGTTGGCGAAGCAAGCAAGCAATCTAGAGAGAAAACCATCTCTTGCTTCTCAACTCTCTTTTAAGCTGAAGCAAGTCTCGCATGAACTGAAGCGCATGAAATCTTCCTTGAGCTTCAAGAAGGTCGACAGGACAACCAAGCCCGGCGTTGCTCGTGCCCTTAAGGGACTCAAGTTCATGACCAGAAATGTGTGTAGTGAAGGTTGGCCCGAGATCGAAACGAGGTTCGAAGAATTGGCTGTTAACGGAACTCTTCCTAAATCTGTCTTTGCTCAATGCATAGGTATGTAATCAAGTGGTCGGAAATATTCTCTTGTCAAAGCCCTTGTCAAATATAGCGTGACAACATTTTAAAACTTGCGGAATAGTGATCGATTTTATTTAATTGTTTAGGGATGAAGGAGTCGAGTGAGTTTGCATGCGAGTTGTTCGATGCATTGGCTCGTCGGAGAGGAATAACATCGTGTTGTGCAACCAAAGAGGAGTTGAGAGAATTTTGGGAACAAATTTCAGATCACAGCTTTAATGCCAGGCTTCAAACCTTCTTTGACATGTGAGATAAAATTCTCTATTCATTCCTATGATTTATTTTGACCAAAAGAATTTGATTTTGATTTGCCTTTGATCTATATCACTATGGTATACATTATTGAGTGCCTACTAGCGAGCTCGCTCATGTGCAGCTAGCCGGCCATATGGAATATATAATATGCTCCGATCTTGGAATCATGCTATTCCTAATAAACATAATTGAATAGAGGACATATAGATAAGCCTAAACTATTTGGAAGCTAGTTCTTGATAGTAACAGAATGAATGATGTGTATTTGTTTGTTTTAATCATATAGTTTTTTTTTTCGATGGGGGTTTTAATCATTCATATATATAGTTGGTCTTCAATGAATATATATTCAACATAAACAATATTTTCTCACTGACCCACATATATATTATCTATATATATAGTTAAATCTTGAAGAAAAATAGGTTCATTTTTTGGTTTTGTTTCCTTTCCATTTGTTTTTAGCATGACACATACATGTGCATGTGAATATGTAACAGGGTGGACAAAAATGCAGATGGTCGAATCTCAGAAGAAGAGGTGAAAGAGGTGAGATGGTTAAATTTTCAGTGGCTTTTTCTTTAAAAACAAATATTTAACAATTATGTATTTTATTTAATTGTGCAGATTATTACCTTAAGTGCCTCTGCTAATAAGCTCTCAAAAATTCTAGAACAAGCTGAGGAGTATGCAGCATTGATCATGGAAGAGCTTGATCCAGACAACCTTGGATATATTGATGTTAGTTCACATCTTTCTTATGTTTTTCTTTTTTTTTTCGTTTTCAATTTTTTTTTCTTACCAAAAGTTGGGCCTGGACTGCAGTTGTACAACTTGGAAATGCTACTTCTGCAAGGTCCAATCCAATCTTCGAACCTGGTCACGGATAGCCACATTCTAAGCAGGTTGCTAAGCGAAAAGTTAGTTCCGACCAAAGAATACAACCCTATAAGGCGGTGGTGCCGACAGCTCACCTACTTTGTCGAGGACAATTGGAGGCGGATTTGGGTCATTGCGCTATGGCTTTTAATATGCATGGGCCTCTTCACTTGGAAATTCATTCAGTATAAACATAGGGAGGTCTTCCATGTAATGGGCTATTGTGTGTCTATAGCAAAAGGTGGAGCTGAGACCCTCAAGTTCAACATGGCCCTGATTCTTTTACCGGTTTGTAGAAATACAATTACTTGGCTAAGAAGCAAGACCAAGTTAGGGGGTGTAGTTCCCTTTGATGACAACATCAATTTTCACAAGGTAAGGTGCAATACTTGTTTGGCTATTGATTTTCACTCTCTCTTTTAGTCCGCACTCATGATTTCTATATAATTTAATTATGTATACCATCAGGGCTCTCTTTTAGCATATTGATGTCTACCACTCCATGAAATTGGTCTACGTGTATGAATTGATGTTTTAATGTATCGTAGAATTTTTGAAATCTTTTATTTACAATGACATATATTTTTACGAACTATATGAAGACACAATTAAATTGTCAGATAGAAATACAAAGATGGTGTGAGAAAATCTTTTTTTTTTATTTATCACTTTTATTCAATGATCTCTCCAACTAAACCCAAAAAAATTGCATTTTGACAAAAATATGTATCATATTTACTAATCACATTATGCATTAGGTAATCGCATTTGGGATTGCAGTCGGAGTCTGTCTGCATGCAGGTTCCCATCTGACATGTGACTTCCCTAAGCTACTACACTCGACCAATGATCAATACGACAAGATGAAGCCATTTTTCGGCCAAAAACGACCCGATGACTACTGGTGGTTCGTGAAGGGAACCGAGGGTTGGACTGGGGTGGTAATGGTGGCGCTAATGCTCGTGGCATACACATTGGCTCAACCTTGGTTCCGTCGCAATCGACTAAGAAACCTCCCTAAAACCCTGAAGAAATTAACTGGGTTCAATGCCTTTTGGTACTCCCACCACTTGTTTGTCATAGTCTACATCCTCTTTATTATCCATGGGTACTTCCTCTACCTCTCCAAGAAGTGGGACAAAAAAACAGTAAGTGCTCCTTCAAATTATTGTACTACTTCAGTGAAGCAAATTTATAAATGCCAAAGCCATTTGTTATTTTCTGTTTCATCACTTTCCAACATGCTTATATGAACGAATGGTCATCGCAGACATGGATGTATCTGGCTTTCCCAATAATAATGTATGCATGTGAGCGTTTACTTCGTGCACTTAGATCTGGCTATGAAACAGTGAAGATTTTAAAGGTATATATATAATTACTGTTTCTGAAAGTTGTTTAATTTCTTTCTAGCAATAGCTAAAGAACAATGATGTATCGGAAAGCTAAAGAATTAAGCATATTTTTTTGAATGCCAATAATTTTCAGGTTGCAGTTTACCCGGGAAATGTTTTGGCACTGCATATTTCTAAACCACAGGGATTAAAATACAGCAGTGGACAGTACATATACATAAATTGTTCAGCTATTTCCCCATTTCAATGGTACTGTGTTCATCACTAGCTATTTTGTACTACCACCACTAAAAGTTTTGGATTTTACTTTTTTTTTGCTTAATATGCAATCATTTTAGACTTTTATTTATTTATCATCCTAATTTATAACGATTAACGTATTTTATAGGCATCCCTTCTCGATTACTTCAGCTCCCGGAGACGACTATCTAAGTGTTCATATTCGCACATTGGGTGACTGGACATCACAGCTCAAATATATTTTCTCTCAGGTAACTAAATTAATTTAGCTAGTTTGCATAATCTCATTGATCAATTTCTTAATTGGGCATATAATTTTTAATTAATTTTGGCTTATGATGAACATTGTAGGTTTGTCAACCTCCATCTATAGAACAAAGTGGCCTTCTAAGAGCTGATATTGCACAACCCAGGTAAATTTATTTTGTGGAAATTAAACTCAAGTAGCCAAATTTTAATTAAGTACAGCTAACAACCGTAAACAAATATAAACCCTAATTATCGTTCTTGAAACTAATTTAAGCATACATTAGCAGGATGCCAAAACTTCTTATTGATGGTCCATATGGTGCACCAGCACAAGACTACAAAAACTACGAGGTTCTTCTTCTTGTAGGACTTGGAATTGGAGCAACTCCATTAATAAGCATAGTCAAAGACGTGCTTAACAACATTAAGCAACAGAAAGCTCAAATGTTGGTAGCCAATGGTGTAAAAAGAAAGTCTACTTTTGCAACAAAACGAGCTTATTTCTACTGGATCACAAGAGAACAAGGATCGTTCGAGTGGTTTAGGGGTGTGATGAATGAGGTGGCCGAAAATGATCTTGATGGTGTGATAGAGCTTCATAACTACTGCACCAGTGTTTATGAAGAAGGAGATGCTAGATCAGCTTTGATTACGATGCTTCAATCCATAAACCATGCCAAAAATGGTGTGGATGTAGTTTCGGGCACGAGGGTTAAGACGCATTTTGCTAGACCGAATTGGCGTAACGTTTTTAAGCATGTAGCCGTTAAGTACCCTGATCAAAGAGTTGGTAAGTACTACTACCTACTCTAAGCTCTTGTTTTTACTTGCTTCATTTTTTATCGAGAGTTAATATTTGATCCTATATGTACATAGTTATAAAATTCATTAATATTTACTCATACAACTTGAGATTTATAATACACGGCTATAATTAAAAATTAAGCAAAAAAGAAGAAGAGAAAAACGGTCAAAACCCAACAAATAAACTGGATCATTTTAAAGCCCCGATCGTTTTACTCTAAATTGTGTTGTATAGTTTAATTAAGGGTGTGTGAGCATAAAAATCGAGACATCATGACATAGTTGGTCGTGTATCGGCTCAATGTGAATAATGCATTTTCCCCTTCTTTATTATATATCAAACACTCTTTATTTTTTTTATGATTACTGTGATGTAAACTGACCTGGTTTTGCTTGTACTTTTGATGCAGGAGTGTTTTATTGTGGTGCACATGGATTAGTTGGGGAGTTAAAGAGGTTAGCTCAAGACTTTTCCAGAAAAACTGAGACCAAATTTGATTTCCATAAAGAGAACTTTTAATTCCACCCTTACAATGTATCCCCTTTTAGGGTATTTTAGGGAATATATAGATGTAATGTGTAAGTAATATTGATCTCATACATAATTCCATCAATTTATTCTATTTATCAATTTTCTAAGTTGTACAGTTGCAAACTATAATATAAATTAAGCTGGTAGTTACTGAATTATGAAGCTCTGTATTATATGTATTCATTCAAAGATGCTACTCTTGCTTTATGACAAACTTTGGCAAATTAAATTATGGACTAAATATTTTTTTTTTTTCAGAAAAACTGAACCACTAATTCTAACAGTTAATAAAGGGGCAACCTTTATTCTGAATGCCTTCTAATTGGAAAGTTCTTCTCTACAGCCCCATAGAAACCAAATTAATTAAGCAACCTAGCTATATATGTTTGAAAAGCTTCATTCTTTTATTATTTCATAAAATTGTACCCTTTTCTCTAGACTAACCAATAACCAACCAAGGCAGGTAGAGTAGTACCCAACTCAAAGGGATTTTTAATTTTACTATATTCCACAAACAGAGCCAAATAACAAAATTCCTTAAATTTCTAATTAGTTCCTCTGTCTACTTTTCCATTAAACTACCACATATTCTATGATTATTGGAAAAGCAGGAGATTTGGGGGTTCCTGTCATTTTTCAAGAAAAGTTTGCATTATGAAACTGAGAATGCAAGTTATCTTAGCTAGCAGAATTAAAGCATCAAATCCTAAATTGATAGGTGTCCAAAGTGTCCATTAGAAAATTGAAAATAACAAATATTTCCAGGAAAAGCTATGACGATATCTCCTGCATAGTTGTTGTCTTCCAATCTTCATAAAAAAATAAAAATAAAAAAAACCGGGTTCGGATGCGCATTAGAAATCATGAAAATATAGTTCGATGCAAGAGTACTGTGCAGAAATGAAGGGATCATATGCTGTTTATGCTTCTATTTATTTCATTTTCGTTATTAATTTGGAACGTAAAGCCTGATTATGGTTTGGTTACATGGGGGCCTAAAAGACCCAAAGCAGAAAAAAGTGAAGCAACAGACTAGCCAAGCTGAACCCTTCTACTTCTAGGAGTTCATATTGGGATATTTTAGTTCATCCCATCTTCAAGTTGTACGAAAAAGTGTTTCAAAAAATATTTTTGTTTATTGTATTGTATATACTAAATGGTAAATTGCCACCCCACCAAGCACCAAAATTTAGGGGACCCCGGTACGTGTTTCTCCAGTGTGCAATTCAATATAAACCTCAGGTCACTAGAACCTTCTCACCCTCATCAACTTCATTCTGAAGCATTCCCACTTTCCACACTCATTTGCTCACTCTTTTTTTTTTTTTTAAATGGAGAAGAATTCATTAACAAAGCCAAGAGAACCCAAAGAGATACTGATCTCTCTTCTCTAAAACACAGACACTTGTGTGTGTGCTCTCTCAAATTCTGTCAACTCCCAATGGCTTCAACAATTGAACCCAAAGGAGAACCCAAAGAAGTAGTTGAAGAAGTTTCTTCAGAAACTCTCAAATACAAGGTAAAACTATGCTTAGCTAATTTCAGTCTCTCCTCTGTTTTTCTCTGTTTCTAATTAACATCGATCTCTTCTTTGTTTTACAGACATGGGTATTGAAAGTCTCTATCCACTGCGGAGCTTGCAGCAAAAAAGTCACCAAAATCTTGAAGAAAATTGATGGTACACCTTAAATCCTTGATATGCTTACTTTTCCTTCTTGATTTTCTGATATGGTTTTTAAAGCTTTTCTCATCTGGGTACTGTGAATTGTGTCCTAAAGTTACCAGCTTTAACTCAAATCTTGTTCTTTCTATTTATGGGGAATATGATGGGTTCTGTTCATTTATTATGTGCTCACTATTTTTGTGAAAAAACCATGTTCAACTACTGTTGCTGAAGAAACTTCTTTTGGTGGGTTTTAAGGCGTTTACAAGACAGAGGTCGACATTTTGCTGCAAAAAGTGACGGTCACAGGGAATGTGGAGGTAGAGACCTTGATAAAAAAACTGACCCAGAAGACAGCGAAACACGTGGAGCTGTGGCCTGATCAGAAACCCAATTCCAAAGACAAGAAACAGAACAAACCCAAAAGCAAAGACCCAGCTGAAATCTCCGAGGAAACGAACCATGGCGGCAGTGGCGGCGGCGGCGGAGACATGAAAAAGGAGAAAGAGAAGGTGAAAGTTGAAGTCGTTCAAGTCCAAGAGTCTGGTGGACAAAGCACTTTGATGAAGAACTTTGAAGTTGGTAGCTCCAGCAATAGCAAGAATGTTGAGGACAAACCACATGAAGGCGGCGGCGGCGGAGGCGGAGGCGGAGGACAATTGAAGGAGGCGAAGACCGGTATCATGGAAAGCCAGTCAGCACCGGTGGTGGCTGAAAAGAGCGGCGGTGGGGAGAGTGAAGCTGTGGGTGAGAAAAGTAGTGGTGGAGGTAAAAAGAAAAAGAAGGGGAAAAACAATGTCAATGCTGCCGAGGGTGAACCGATCGCTGATGCACCGCCAAGTACCGAATCGGCACCCGTTCACAACGGGCCTCAGCCTCATGTGCCCAATGTGCAGACCCCAATTCAAGTTCCACCCAATCACGGCCCTCCACCTCAGCAGCACGGCCCTCTACCTCAGCAGGTGTATCAGTACCCGTACCACCCAAGGCAGACGCAGCAGTATTATACCCCTCCGGTGCATGCGATGAACTACAATGCGGCGCACCCCAGCATTAGCTACGGTGCGTCTCGCTATGCTACACAACCTCTTTATTCTCAGTCGCACACTTATGCTCATTGGGGTTTGGGTGGAACCGAGGTCGAGCCCCCATCGTATCATTTGGAAAATCATCCACCGCAGTCGTCCCCTCCGCCACCGCCCTACTATTCCTCCCAGCCGTCTGATTCCGACTCCTTCACTCTGTTCAGTGATGAAAATCCAAATGGGTGCCAAATCATGTGAAGGACTTCTTGGGGGTGCAATGAGGGCATTGTGCATGGGGATGGGTTTGTGTTATGGTATCAACTATCAAGTAATGTGGATATAGGAAGATGAATGATCAAGTTTAATGTAGGGGTAAGGGGAATAAATTTGGGGTACGTTTATGGGGTTTTAGCTTTTATCTAGTGCTTTTTAGTATGTAGCTATTAGGTCTCTAATTAATGTAAGTTTTTCCTGTTGCTACCCAATTGCCTTTTCTCATGTATAAATTAGATTTGGCATTTGGGTTGTTATGAAATGTTGACTAATGAGTAATGACATGAATCTTCTAGCTAGGGTTTTATGCATGAGTGCTTAAGTAGGGTTTAAGAGCCGCACTAAAAGATTTACCATATATGTGTCCTAATTTATAAATTCAATGTTCTAATTAAAGCAAAACACTTAGACCCCATGATGCACTTTCTCTTGGATGTAATGAGCTTGCAAATTGCTTGGTTTGTTTCTTTAATTGTAGGACTTACAATCTTTTTAAGTTTCAAAATGCTCTCTGATGTGGAAAGATAATGTTAAAAGTTGGAGGGTTAATTAAACTTAATTATATTAGATCCAGGTGTGCTTAAAGCCTCTAAAGGAGGATTACATTGTGAACTGGAAAGAACAATATATGCACATTAATTGTGTAAGGCTCTAAATTGTTTGTCTCTCTCTGGATTTAGAAACTCATTTCTAGATTCCACTAAAGCATCGAAAATCTTGACCTCTTGGATTTGATATATCATTTTTCTTTCTTTTCTCTTGATTGACTGCATAGTTCTTTCTACTGTGTATGCTTGCTTGCAGTAATTGCTACTTATTTGTGAAAGTTCAAATCCACCAAATAAGATAGTTCCTTTTTCCTTACAAACCCAATGAAGCATTAAAGAAATAGATCTTCAAAAAAAGGTTTTACGTACTTTAAAAAGCACATCTCTTATTTCCATTAACCTTTGGAGTTTGTGATATACTGTCCTCTTGCTTTTAGTCTCATTTTTTTTTTCACTTCTTTTAATCGATCTAGACTACTGCTGCTTTAGGAACTAAAAGCAAATTTGTACAGAAGTAGGCAGGCTTTTCTTTAATTCTTTCTTTTGAGACTATCTCCTTGGGCAAACAACCCTACAAAGAACTCATACTTATCATAACTCAGAAGTTGAGCTTTATAATTTGTTTGTTGATTAGCTTCTATTTGACTTGGAGTTTACACTGTTTGAATATTGTTAAAAGGAGCAGCTACTGACACTCGGCCAAACTCTACCTCAATACTTTAATCATAATTAATTTTTATTTCTAAGTGGGTTCTTCTCTTTTATTTTTTTATTTTTTGTATTAGGGTTATATCAGCAACAATCTGTAGTGGAACAAGCAATTATATATGATGGGTCCTATATATATATATATATATATATAGAGTTATATACATAAATTCCCCTTTGTCAAATCTTGAAGAAGAATTAATTGTGGACTTGATCATAATTTAAAAAAAAAAAATTACACTGCCTAGCTTTAATGATCTCTTTTAATCTATGGAGAAAGTTCTTTGTTGGGTATTTTATTCTCTTAGCCACTAGAATTTCATTTGACATTCCAAGCTTTATAAGCAAGATGATTTGTTCTTATTCTTCTTTGAACCTACAAATATGGTTTCCCAAGGATAATTATTCTTACCCTTCCTATCCCCAACAAACAAAAAGAGTAGCTATAGTTACTCATGCATATTATCCATCTCAGAAAAGCTTTATGCTAGCTGGGAGGCTGAAGTTTAAAATCTAAGAATTAATTGGTTGACATGAAATTTTATCATTACATTCATGAACTTTTTTTTTGTAGTGATATATATATATATATGAAAACAGTTCATTCATAAGAGAATCCTGTCCAAAAATTAGTACAATTCCTCTTATTGTTCAGTCATTTCACTATGCTATGCTACGGTGGGTGTAGGTTAAAATGCTCTGATTCCTCACATGATTTCTGCCTTTTCCAGTACATTATTGGCCAAATCATATAGAGGAAATTAGCCATGCACTAGACCCCAACGTACACTAGCTTCTTTGTTTCTATTCAAAAATTAGATTTCAACTTCTTTGTTCTTAATAGAGCTGGCTGAGTTTACCCAATAACCAAGCTGACAACTTGACGAGTCTCACAAAACACACCTTACCATTTTCATGTTAGAATAGTGATCTGATCTTGAAGCCCAGAAGAAAGATGAGATTCTTATTGCTATTCTGGAGGGGTTGCTTCAATTATTGAAAACCCAGTTGTCTTTGTGTGTGTGTTTTCATCGAAAATGGGAATTTGATGAAAAGAAGATGATCCATAATCACAAGCATAATCAGGAGGCAGTGAGCTACTTAGTTAGCTTTTGGGTTTTAGGAAAGACATGCCTAATAAAAAAATTTCAGTAAAAGAAGGTATGTACGTGACTCTGTAATAGGTACCTATATATGTCCATTACAGAGTCAAAGGCATGCTGAGGATTTGAGCCACATGCTGGTTTGTTTTAAAGTAAAGGCTAGGAGTAGTTGAAGAAGGGTGTGTCTATGACATTTGAATTTGACAAAACACCTTTGCCATTTTTTTCTTTCGTCCTAAACTCAATCTTCTGAGCTTTAACCTAATATACTGTTTCATTAAAAAGTCTGAGCACATATATAATGAATCAAATAACAGATTCAAACTCTAGCCAACTTATGTGAACTGGGAATTCAGCAAAGTTTTGATAATCACAAGCATAAACTTGGAGTGGTGCTATAATTAGGTAGATAATGAGGTCAATGATGACAAGCACAATGATGAAAGCACCTGAATGATCTGGGATTTACCAGGAGCCACTTAGCTTTTGGTTATGTCTCTCAAATAGGGAACTATGTCCCATGAAATTTGCATGATATGGATTTGAGCCACAAGCAGATTTGGTTAAAGACTTATAAAGTGAAAAGAGTAGTTAAAAAGGGTGTGCCATGACATTTGATAAACACCTTTTCCTTTTTTTAATTTTCCTTTTTCCTAAACTCAATCATCTGATGAACTTATTAACCACACCCAGAAACATCATGAAAAGTTGAACCCATTATAACCTCAGTGACTGGTTCAGTCATAATCTAAGTATATAATTAGTGCAAGATTAATATGATTATGCCTGCCACAAGTTTATTGAATCAAATCAAGGATTCAAACTCTAGCCAACTCCTGGGAATTCAACAAAGTTTTGATTATAAAGTCCTTGAAAACTTTTACAATCTATGGATTTTCAATCCATAAAACATACTTTTTTTACCCCGTTGAAAAACTTAGAACATTACATGCTCCAAAATATAGTAGAATTTTTGAAAAATCTTGCCATAGTTCATCGAATCAGAATATAGAGTACGTATCGATTTCTGTCCTAAAGAAATGAATTTGAAGAGCACCGTCAACATCACTGCATTAAAACATGGTTGAAACTTGAACCACAAAATTTAAAGTTGAGACTTTGAGAGCACTAAATGATCCCAAAAAAATTGATCGTTTCTTTTTTCTTTTGGGTAAACAGATGGCCAGAGGCTCAAACAAGAAAGCTTAGTAATGGCTTGCACCCAGAAAAACCAAAACGACAAGACTATTCAGAAAAAGCAAAGGTCAAGATGAAAGGACTGCAATAAGAAAGGGTAAAAATTTCTTGTCAAATCCAAGTACAACCTAGTAAGGACGGCATTCATTATTTGCTGCCTGCAATACGTAATAGATTAGATTTTCAAAACCCCATAACGCAAACAGTAATTACGAGTAAATATCCATTTGATGAAATAGTTATGTTTGGTTTGAGATGTACTAGTTCTGTTACTATTCATTCTGGATCAATCAAAGCATAGTTATGGCGATTTGAGCTTCAGAATTACAGCTTTTAGTGTCTCTTACTTAACTTAATGGGCTAAAACAAAATACTCATAAGAATTAACAAACATTTTTGGGCTAGTTACACTATGTAACTTCTAACATCTATTTCGTTTGCATTACAATTTCATAAAGTAACGAAATACAACATTGTCTGAATTGGAAAATGTAAGACATGACATGGCTTGAGACCATTTCTATTAATGAATCGATTTCCATGACCTCTTTTTTCACAGGGACGGAAAGGGTTGGTCGCGCTTAAGTATTTTGGTCGAGAAAAGACCGGTAGAACAAAATTCCAAGCCAAAAAAGAGAGTACGTACCACTCTTCAAAATTTACGTTCTTAACATCATCAAGCATGTGAGGATTATAACCAAATTAATAAGTCCTTCCTTCATCTTCAAGCCGTACATTAGTAATCACTAATCACACTACCTAAATAAGCAAATTCGTTTGCATGATCCACTTTAATATTAATCTCTACTACTATAATGAAAGCGTAGAGATTGGTGTCAAAAGCTTCACAAAATTATGAAGCGCCTATAATACCATTCATAATATAAAATAAAAATCATAATAAAATAATTTTAAACGGTTATTCTGGTAAAAAACAGAAAAATATAAATATGAAAAAAAAACAAAAAAAACTTAAACATATGGGTAACAAAGAAACTTCCACATTCTTTATCTTTTCACCAATAACACGTGCATCGCACGAGTATGATGCTAGTATAAATCACGACATATGGGTGATGGTGGTTTGCCATGGAGAAAAATACAACATTTTAATACTTTGACAATCGGAGCCCAGTTCTCTTGGATCAGGCCCGAACCCGAACCCGAACCCGAATCATTTTTTTATTTTTTTTTATTATAAATTATTTTAGTAAATGAAGCCTATTTTCGTTAACGTTTCTTCCACTAATATATTCAACAGACCCTTAATAATTCATATTCTCGCGCCCTTCTTCTTCTTCGTCTTCGTCTTCGTCTCTGAGACGAAGGAAGATGGAAATCAGTGTGAGCGGGAACGCCCTCAAGACCTTCGCGCGCTCCATCACGTGCCTCGCACGCGTCGGCAACGAGCTCGCCATCCAAGCTTCTTCTTCTCAGGTTTCACAACCTTTTCCCCTTTCACTTTCTCTCGCTTTTAATCCATCTCTGCAAACACTCCATCTACTCTTTTACCGCTCAAAGCTTATAGTTCATCGATTATGTTTTATTCATTCGATTTTTCCTTCAATAAAATTTTAAGTTAATCACTCAGTTAATGATCAATTTTAAGCTTCATTGCGGATTATATTTTATTTTAAGCATGATGGCTGAAGGTTAGTCATTTTTGTTTTACGTTAATATAAATCTCGGCGTGTAATCAGATCAATTTATAAGATTGCAGCTCATTCAGTACTAGTAGTAATTTTTCTGCTTCGAAATTACTATCTGCTTATACACGGTAAATTGGTAATAAATAGTTAGGGTTTTGCTTATGCATTTTTTAGGGTAGAGCCTGAATGAAGAGTAGCTATATGAGAAAAATATGTGTAAATTTGTTAAATTTCTTTTGGGTTTTAGATGAATTGGGTGGAATCGGTGACTCAGAGAATTAGTAAAGAAGTCATGTTTGGTTGGCAATAAAATGAACAAGGACCAGAAGAATAGGGAATAGCTCTTTGGAGCTCGAATTCGTTGTTACTTTTTTTTTTTTGAAATGCTTCCTCGCTTGGGGTTTGGTGGTCTTTGTCCTCTTTGGTTTCAGGGATAAGAACTCTTGAGGTTCTTAGTAATTAGTTGATTGGATACTATTAATTTGTTACTATATATATATATTAATGTTTGCTAAGGATTTTATTCTACTCTCTGCAGCTAGCTTTTCACACTCTCAATTCATCACGGTCTGCCTATCAATCCATTACATTTAAGCCTGACTTCTTTGATGTCTATAATATTACTGGTGACCTGGTGCAATGTAGTGTGCTTTTAAAGGTAATGTGTTATTTTTAGCTGAATTACAATGTTCATCAGGCTTCCGTACCATGCCGTGCTTACTGACTTAAGTCTGTGCAGGCTGTTTGTGCTGTTCTTAGGACGCCTATAGGAAGCATAGATCATTTGAGTGTGAATTTGCCTGATCCCGATGCATCAAAAGTGCAATGGACTTTAGAATGCTACAGTGGTAGGTTACATTTTGCATATCTTTTGTGTTGTTTATTCTACTGCTTTTATTAATGTGCAACAGGGGGATATGTAAACTCTACTCTACATTTGGGGTCAGATAACTTGTTATTGTATGTTATAAAGTTACTTCAATATTTGAACCTTGCAGCTTTGAGGATTATATTGTATATTGTATGATGAAGTCATTGTTACTTCAACTAGAAAAACTGAATAACATATGGAAGAACTATATTTCCACAAAATGTCTATATCTTCCCATGTATGAGAAGGTCAGCCTTTGTAGCATGCTCAGTAAGGTGGTCTTGCTGATAGTTTTCATAATTGGAAGGAAAGCTAATGTATTTTCATGGTTATGTGGATTATACATTGGAATGGTGTTGGGATATGTGGGTTTTTCTTTGAGTTTTAGATAATTGTAACCATTTAAACTTATATTGTCTCACTGAATCCTGATGTTTAGCGTTGACCTTCCTGCTTGAGTGTTCATGTTGTAGATGAACTCCTCTTGAATGAGCTGTATTAGAAATTGTTCCATATTTTCATGACCAAAAACTTCAATCTAACTCTAAATTTATGTATCATGAGTTAACCACTATCTCCAATCACGATCAGGCTTCTGGAACTGTTATTTGAGAAAACTTATAGAATATGGAATGGCTTGGATTTTTTTATTTATAGGGGTCATGCATGTCATAATGGAGAACTACATGGTGCATCTTTTCTCATCACATAATCTTCCTCTGTTATTGTTTGATTCTCAGATTTTGAACTTCATATCGACATTTTGCAGGTATGAGGAAAGCCTATTGGATTATTTGCAATGTTGAACCCGATATACAACTTTTGGCACTTGATAGGAGAAGATTCCCAAGCAGCCTAGTAGTGAGGCCTCGAGATCTAAACAGATTGCTTGCTAATTTCCAATCATCTCTTCAAGAGATTACTATTTTCGCAACAGAGCCCACTTCCTTACCTTCTGATGTAGCAAGTGAAATTGGAGGAAAAGCTGTTGAACTTAGAAGTTATATTGATCCAACCAAAGGTAATAAGCATTTTGCTTCTGATTTCTGAAATTATCACAAAGAGGATGCTTACACTTCAATTTTCTGACTGCAGATAATGACTCATTATTACATACTCAATTATGGATAGATCCCAGGGAAGAGTTTGTGCAGTATACCCACACAGGAGACCCAGTAGATGTGACATTTGCCATGAAGGAGTTGAAGGTTTAGTAAATCCAATCCTTGGGACCTGATCCTGTTTTAATTTATCACATTGTGACAAAGCATGTCTTAATTGATGAGCCTTTGCTTTTTAGATAGAGACAACATCCAGCTTATTACTTTCAGTGGTTGTTATCATCACATTTATATTTCTTATCATCACAAGTGCTTTTATTTGTTGATGCTTTCCGGTAAACTGTAAAAAGTTCATAGGCTATTTTTACTCCTAGGTGCTCCAATTTATAGTTAACTTTTTGTCTTTTAAAATTTATTTCAGGCATTTCTTTCTTTCTGTGAAGGCTGTGAAGTTGACATTCACTTATACTTTGAGAAATCTGGAGAGTAAGACATATCTAGTTTCTTTCTATATTAATTATTCTTCACTTTCATTCTTTTTCATCTGTATCCCGTGATGAGTTTCTAGCTTCAAGCTAAAATGTATGTCATTGGCTGATCATGTTTTAGATTAGCCACAAGTCAAAGTACCACCCAGCGTCCCAGCCTTACCTGGTATTGCACTCGTCAACATCACACATCCATATTGCAGACTCCTAGTGCATCCTTTTGATGCTGATATTTAGATGAGGATGGTCATTTGACTGACTCCCTCCATATATTGGATTAACCATGCCATATATTTTAGCTGGTTTTAGTATTCCACTTTTTACCTTATTCTGGACTTCTATTTGACATTTTTGTGAGCGTAGGAAGACATTCCATATCTTAGGATCAGTTTAGTTAGTTGTCTTGCCAGTATGTTCTACTCTCTAGAAGAAAATATAGTCAAAAGCTAGTTTTATAATTTGTCCGTCTTGCTAGACTAGCATAATGTACACCAAATTGCAAATTAAAAGATTGGTTAATCATATGTTGGGGAAAGCAGGCCTATTCTAATGGCACCAAGATTTGGTCTTGATGATGTGTCCACTTCAAACTTTGATGCTACACTTGTACTTGCAACGATGTTAGCCTCACAGCAAGGAGCCACCGAAATGCACATTCAAGATGAGAATGGGATGGGCTCAGAAGCACAACAACAAAGGTTCCGAACAAATGTCTCCGAGCATTCATCTGATCACACAAGAATGTGGTCTGATCTTACTGGTAACCATCTTCCAATGTTTTAATAGTGACAATATTGCGCACCACAATTGTCTTAACTGTCATACATGTACAGGAAGTGGTGCAAAAAGTGGTAGTGGCGCCGAAGCAGGACAGGTTCAAGGGGAAAGAAATTTGAATGCTAGTGAACAGAGAGATATTCAAAGGTTTAACACAATGCATATATCAAAGGCTGCAGCTGCTGGGGGAAATGAGCCTGTTGGTCTTAATATGTATCCTAAATCTGACTTTTTGCTTCAGTGTGATATCAGTTGCTTATATTAAGCTTCTAGAAGTCTGTCTTTTTTTTTTTTGGTCTGAATCTGTCTCTCTTACATGATGATTTCTGGAGGTGTCCCAGTCTGTCCGCGTTTTAGTTGTTGCTTGTTTTTTATATTAAAAAAAACCTACAGGCTTTACTAGTCAAAAATATCTGTCGTCAGCCAAATGAATGCTAGCTACATAACACTCACCCTAGCTCCCAAAATGTTGTTTACTTGGTTGGGATGAAATACATTCTGATTCGTTTTTGACTGTATTCCCTTGACGTGTCATGCTAGCTGCGACCCTGTGGGAAAGGATCATATGGAAGAGCCTCAAGGTTAGTACGAGGGCTGGTTACGTTTGCCTTGCTCATTTTGTACAACCCTAGTAAAACTACAGCTTATGCATTTTGTTGCTTGCAGATAGGTCAACGATTATTGGTAATGGCTTTTCACAACGTCATCCGAGCAATTGGGTAGATGCCGATGAAGATGATAATGATGAGGATGGTGGGGAGGATGAAATGTGTATTCAGTCAACGCCACCATACTACGAAGAACACTAGGATGCTTGGGTGAGTTTGTTCTCTTTCTTATGTTGCAAGTCCATCTTTCTCCTCCAATGTCCTGCTTTCGATTTAGTTTCCTCTTTGTCAAGTACTACAATGCTTTGGTTCTACATGAAATGAGTACTCTTCAACATTTTTTTAGTGTGGACTGAATCATTGCAGCTACTTAGTTGAGACTTGAGACCCTCTCTCTTGTTTATATTGTTGATTCTGAAATCTGAAAAATGTGCAGGTGGGACCCATTAAATCCTAGTTGAAGCGTGCTCTCTCGTTACTGTTGTCAGCATGTTCTCTTAACTAAACCTAAGAGATCGTCCCAGGAAGTCATGGACTTGTGTATAATATTTACTCTTTTTTTTCTTCTTTTTATTAGAACTTTATAGTTGTAGTAGGCTTGAAACTTCAGACTGGTTATGGTTTTCCTTATGTGGACCTGTTTTAAATAAGTATATACAGCATTGATCATCAGTCTAAAATTATTAAGAAATGAAGAAGGTAAGAAGATTCAGGAGGAGGAAATAAAATAGTTTCCATTGAAAAAAGAAATGATATTTATTTGGGAAAGCTTGTTAGGCGCCAGTTGGCTGTAGGAGAAGTTGGTTTTGGAACGCGTAAACACCGCCCTAGCGATCTGTGGCGGGCCCACCACCCTTTCTAACGGCCACGGCACGTAGCCTCTACCTTGTCCTGGGCTAAAATTAACGACGTTTATTTAACGTTTTAGACATTGTTCGTTTCAAATGCCAATACATAGTGTAATAAAAAGCGCGGGTGTTGGAATCAGTTGCAAAATAACGAAATGCAAACCACAAAAAATGCTCTAAATGCCTATGAAAAAAGCAAAAATAAAAAATTTAGACTTGCATTGAAGGTATGGAATTCAAATTTTTTACTGTCCTCATTCGGAATCTCGAGTTCGTGCCCCCTCATAAAATCGAAGAGTTTGATCATCTTTTGTCGTAAATGTGTAAGTCGACATTGGTAATTATTATGAAAACAAAATTTGACCCACAAAATCTGTGAATGAGCTACTTGCATCCAACTCGACCTTCTTTTCTTCCTTCTAGTTTTTTATTTCTGTTGTGATGGAAGGATCCGAGTGAACTTGAAATCTGCATATTATATGGGCATCATTGTATGGACTTATATTGGATTTTGTAATTTAGTATTATCAGCGATGAACAAAGAAACAAAACAGAGTAAAAGGGCCGACGGTTATATTGAAAACTAATGCAAACGGCACACAATAAATAACGATGACGCCAACGGATGGAGATTGAAGAACATTTGTTTACTCCTTGGTGTTTATTTTGTGTTGGGTGAATTAATTATTTAATTTCATGGACCAAAAGAAAAAAGAAATTATTTAATAGATTATATAGAGATTAGAGAAATACAGGTAGGACGATGATAATAGAGGAAGGAGAAAACGTGTTTCGGTTGACGATTATTTGGAGGGACTTGCCCACTTGGGAATCGGAATCGGAATCGGATAGGTGTAAACCCTAGCTCAGATGCCGTCATTCTTCTTCCTTTATTACTATTTTAGTCTCTAATTTCTCACTTTATTCTCTAAACTAGAGGGAGGGAAAGACAACCAGTCAACTATACACATTTGATTCCTGGGAGTAGGTTAGACTGGGAATATGCCCATCTTTGCAGTTCTTATTACTAACTTGCCATTACCACTATATGAATTCGGTGGCATTTCCGACTCCTTTGACAAAAACCATGGTAACCAAACCCCTTTTGAAAAACAATTACACCAAATATACAAAACGTTATATATTGAATTCTATAAACTTAAGCTGCTTGTAAAATCCATTACGTTTTCCAAAGGAAAGAAAATAAGTTGAAAAAAAAAATGTATAGGTTGGATAACTAATGTGTTAATTGACTTCAATAATATTTCTTTGGTGTGTTTTAGATCTCGAAAATGTAATCTTATGATATATATACATATTGAAAAATATTATTGTACTGCAATTTTTATTGTGTATTTTTTTTAAACATAATTAAATTCTTAAATTTTAAACATCAGTGCAAATTCTCGTAACTCTTTATCAAATATGTACTGACTCTAACCTATAAGTACATGCTCAAAGTCTCAAACCTCACTAGCTTTTTTTTGTCTTTATCAAATGAAGAAATTCATTCATGATAATGGACTTACAATGGCTCATCAAAGAAAAATGTTTTTTTTTTTTGCTAATAAAGGAAAAAAAAGAGGTTCAACTGGCTCTTTTTTCTAAGCAAGGTTTTTTGCTTTTCTAATTTCTACTATTTAATCACTTTTTCAAACCATAAATGGCACATTTGTAATAAGAGCTGAAACCAAGGTCATTTGGCCAGGTCGCTTATAATAAGTCCTCAGCTGAAAGCCTGACGCTCTTACTAATTTGTCTAGTTGGCTCTGTCTCATCTCTCTCTCGCTCTTCGTATTCACCAGTGAAGAAACAACACACAGGATCAACAAAAAATCAAAATCAAAAGGAGCAAAACAAAGAAACAGAAGAAGCTCAAGAGAGCAAAGCATTCAACTCCCACAGAATCAAGCAACCAAAAACCAGAAAACAGCAAAGAAAAGCTAGCATCTTGGGAACATCAATGGCCAAGTTATCATACACTGTAGCAATCCTCCTGATCTGGGCCACAATCATGATGATGGGTTCATCTTTAACCGTTGAAGCAAGTGGAGACCTTCCATGGATAACACCCACAACCGGCTTAGTGTTCGGTGATGAGGAGTTCGAGCTGGACTCGGAGATCAACCGGCGCATCTTAGCCACCAGCAACTACATCAGCTACGGTGCGCTGCAGAGGAACACTGTCCCCTGCTCCAGGCGCGGTGCCTCCTACTACAATTGCCAGCCCGGGGCTCAGTCCAACCCCTATAACCGCGGCTGCAGTGCCATCACAAGGTGCAGGAGTTAAGTTTTTTTTTTTTTTTTGGTAATTTGGAAATGGGGTTTGATTGTTATAGGGAAAGAGGGTGATGATGATGTGTCATTGTTGTTATTATTGATGGAATATATTGATGTTATTAATCAAATCATATTTGAATATGATCGATCTCTGTAAAAGATTCATTTTATTGCTTATTCTTTTTCTTCAAATTTTTCTGGGCTTTTCCTGTTTTTACTGAATATGAAGATCTGTGGTCTAGGCTCCAGCCTTGAAAGTTTTGTGTTTCTTTGTATATTACACACACATGTGATCTTCATGTTGTATATGGTTAATGTTTCTTATGAAAAACTAGAAGTGGGTTAAATTGAAGTTATGTTCTTGGTATAATACTCAGTTCACTCCAACTGATGGATTAATGTGGTCATGAAAGTTAGAATTTTTTGGGGACTTGTGTTTTGCTGGGATGTGTTAAATTCCAACTGATGGAGTTTTTTGGTATAGAAAATCCCTCTTTCCAATTTGAATGGTGGCTTTCTTCTCTTAGGGAAGAAGAAGCTAAGGTGACCCAAGAGAAAAGATGGGAATATGTAGAGGGTAGACTAGGACATAAAGTAAACTAACCAGAGGAAAAAGATGCATTCTTGGGTTGTAATGACAGTAAAGATGTAATTTTCAATGGGGAAAGGTGCAATTTGAAGATGAATTCAATCAAATGGTTGAAAAAGGAATAGCCCTTTCCCTGTTTGCCTACAGGGAATTGTGGTTCTATAGGTCTGTACTATGAATAGAGTTTTCCATAGTGGATTTCCTTTTCCTTTTCAGCAGATTCTGAGGTCCATCAAATTTAAAGTTCCTTGCTTTAAAGTGGGGTAAGGAAAGTGATGTACATTCAAAAGAGGGACAATTGAGTTTATTTCTTACCTTTGTCAAAAAGATGAAAGAGATGGGTATATTTCAAATTCAGTAAGATAGGGACTCCTAACCTTCTGCATTTATTTTTACCCCCAATTTTCAGTTAGTCTTATACCTATACTTGCATAGTTACATGGGTTACCATGGTTGTAGGCATGGGATGAAGTATGGAGAAGTGCAGCTCCTCTATGTTACTTAATGTATTGTACAGATGTTGCCTGTTGATACAGTAACATATGTACAATACAATCCAGGCCTTCATTAGCACCCCTATATCCTAAATTAAAGGTTCACAATTGCATCAACATTTTCATTATCATTTTGAAGCTGTACATATTAAAGTCTTGCATGTGATCTGTATGGAAAGTAATTGCACAATTTTAATGGAAATGAGCTATCAAGAGATGATCTTCCTGATTTGAATTCTCTTCTTTAAATGTTATTGGTGTGTGTTGGGTTGTTAGCGTTAGGTCATAGGTCCATCACATTCAGTACCAATTGAGATGGATCAAATTAGAGCCATTTGTGGTCCCCTGTGCCAAACATAACTTGGTTCAGCAATGACCTACTGAGATCTTCCTTCCATTATTGAGGTTTGGAATATCTTAGGAAAAGTTTTGGTGCTTCATGGATGACTTCACCTGTTAACTATGAAAAAGTGGATTCTTATAGATAGAAGAGAACAAGTTCTGGGTGGGTAAAGCTGCACCAAGTTGGGTTAGAACTGGGTTTTATTCTTGGTTTAATCTTCAAGATGGACTGATCTAAATAGACAGTTTGGTTGCTCAGGTGGTTCAAATGTGTGAATGTATTTAATGTTTTAGAACACTGAAAAATTTAAGTTTCAGCCAGACTAGGAAAGGAGAATGAAAATTTTTCATTTGCTGCTACCTTTTATTAAGACCTCAAGGCAAATGTGAGCAAGGCGCCTCCAATATACGCTCTCAATATCACTTGAAAATGATGATGATGTCCTGCCCTTCGTCATTGTCAGTATCATTAAAGATCGGCCCTCTTGTTAATGAGCTAATGATGGTGTCGGATTTGTTATGATTCCATGCCCGAAAATTCTCAATCTCCATTTCTTGCTTTAATTTTCTTTCGAAGATAACGAAGATTCTAAACTACTAAAAATATTACATCGATAAAATACGTGAATGGCAATCGGGAATGGGCAGGGACCGTTACACTTGACAGTCCCTGACCATGCCCGCGAAGGCAATTATTCCTCAAAGGCAACTCAACGAATCGGGCATGCCCCGAGGAGATCCGACCCTTCGGGAAAATTGGGCCTTCACAACTCCCACTTCATTGGGCCTTGTCACATCGGACCCCACGGATCACAAGAACCTTCTCGAAGCCTCCCTTCCCGCGCAATCACAACCACCCAAAATTAGGAAATAGTCCAAAACTTCATTCTCGTTTCTAAATAGGCTGACGGCGTTAGCCTCACCGGTCTTGTGTTTATTGACAAACAAAGTAACAACTAACAAACCTCCTCGCCCGTTAGTCTCCAACAAGTCAACGGCGCAACAAAAACGGACTTGCTCGTTAAGCAAAGCACAAAATAACGCGCCTTGGCAGTTGGGTTGGCTTTCACACCGCTATTCGTGCCGAAGAAGAAAATTCTTGGTTATTAAGAAACCGCTCGGACTCTTTCTCCTATAAAACCCTCGTCGTCCTCGTCATCCCTCCTTCACAGTCAACAAAATCAATTGATTTCATTAGCCCCAAATTTCAATTCCCAACAGAAAAAGAAGCAATTTTTACAGAGACGATTATGGCCGAACAGGATTTAAGCACGCAACCACAGATGGTAACCTACCTTCATTTCTCTTGTGAATTTTTGTTGAATTAAATTTTTGGGGGTTTTCATGATTGCTGATTTTAATCGAATTGGGGGGATTGTGTAGGCTGAGAAGGAGGAGCAGAGCCTCAAGTACTTGGGATTTGTTCAAAACGCCGCCGTTGGAGCCGGGGTTTGCGTTTCGAACCTGTACGGTTATGCCAAGGAAAGGTCTGGTCCTTTGAAGAATGGGGTTGAGTCTGTGGAGGGGAAGGTGAAGACCGTAGCTGGACCGGTCTATGAAAAGTACCATGAAGCCCCTGCTCAAATTCTCACCTTTGTTGATCGCAAAGTACATTTTCATGCCCTTATGGTGTTTGTGTTATTGCTTCTTACAATTTACTCAATAGTCGTCTTTCAGTTTGAGTTAGGACGCTACACATGAAAACAATTTTATTTGCAGAAATTTCATTTTGTGTATATAAATCTTAGTGTTTGGTTCACACACTGAATTGGGGTTGAGTTTCTTGAGGTAGTTTGTTCCTTGATGGGATTATTGCTTTGCATCCTCGATTTTGAGTGAGACTTTGACACAATCAATTGGGTTTTGTGTTACTTGAAGTTGTATGTTCCTTGATAGAATTAGTGCTTGCATCTAATTTTGTTTCAAGTTCAGTCAATGTAGATGCTTGCATCTATTTGTCCTTCAATTTTGAGTTGGACTTTCAGAGTCGGGTTTGAGTTGCTTGAGATTGTTTGTGTTCCTTAATAGGATTAATGCCTGCCTCTAATTTATTTTCCATTTTTTCAACTCTGAGTAGGACTATATTAACAAATTTTGTGGTGTTGGGCCTCTTGATGTTCTTGTTTCAAATGGTTTGAGTGAATGGATGATTACCTGTTCTATCATATTGGTCCCAAGCTTCTTCTGTATTGTTGTGTAACTGATAATTGCTATTGGAACTTGTTCAGGTTGATGAATCTGTGACCAAGGCTGCCAAGCTAGATGTGCGTCCAGTGATTAAGCAGGCCTCATGCCAAGCCTTATCAGCTGCTCAAAAAGCCCCAGAGGCGGCTTGCACGGCTGCTAAATCCGTCTACTCTAAGTATGAACCAAAAGCTGAGGAATGTGCTGCTTCTGCATGGCGAAAGTTGAATGGACTCCCCGTCTTCCCAAAGGTGGCTGAGGTCGTTGTACCAGCTGCTGCATATTGTTCTGAAAAGTACAATGAGACTGTGCAACACACTGCCGAGAAGGGGTACAGGGTCGCCTCGTATCTGCCTTTGGTTCCCACAGAGAGAATTGCCAAGGTTTTTGGAGAGAAGGTGCCTGAACCAGAACCCATGGTTGCAGCAAGTCATGGCGAGACTGATGTCGCTGTTCATTAAATGTTTTAGTTTATAATCGAGTTGTGATGTTATGATACTAGATTCCTTGTTGGAAATAAATAACAGAAAGCAACAGATTTGTAAGTGGGCATAGTTTTTCATGTTTGCCAAGAGTTTTATATACATTTTATGTTTCTGTGATCTATTTTCTTTCTGGGTATAATGGGCTGTTTGTGGATGAATCATGAATCTAACTTGAACAAGGTACGACTCGTGGTCGATTCTTCCAGACATAGTCGATTCAGTTTGTTCTTCTGTTTTTGGCCTGTGTGTTCCATTTGTTTAAACTAGGTTCTACTCTTAACCTTATAGTTCATGCACTCAAATAAGTTTGAAACAGAAGAGGATACAATGGGAGACATAGAGCCAGAACTCTTAAGAACTAAAAGGTATGTGTAAAGGAGTTCTTGGCTAGTGTACTCCCCTCATGGTTACGAATCACAACTGCAACACATACCAAACTAGCCAAGGCTTTAAGGAGTTGAGTGATTTTCTTTTGGGCCGAAATGGAGAATATCATGTGGGCTCAACATATGTATGGGCCAGTAAGGTACCCACAAGTCAACACCACAACCAACCCAAGATCTTCCACGACATCTAAAATCCCAGCCAAGCTTCCAACTTGAACCGAAACAACAAAAGCCAAAGCACTCCCAGTTTCTCCATTTCCAAGTTTCGCAGAAAAAACCCAGAACTCACAAAGAGCGAAAGCTTAAAATGGCGAGCAGTTTGCAGATACCAATCTGTATGCCGACCTGTTCATCGTCACTCGGAGCTAGAAAGACTCGAAATTTGACAACTTTTTGCTCCATTAACGCCAAAGCAAAGGCCAAAATCCCCATCCCTCCAATAAACCCTAGGGACCCGTTTCTTTCTAGGCTCGCTTCTGTGGCTCTCCATTCGCCGGAAACCTTGCTCAACGGGCCGGCTAAAAACTCCGACTCTCTTCCCTACTTGGATATATTTGACGAACCTAAGCTCATGGCCACCCCAGCCCAAGTAAGATTGTTTCTAGTGTTTCTGTTTGAATTATTGTCTGCTTCTTCTTTTTTTTAGTTGAAAGAATGTGAATTTTGTATTGGTTAAGCTTTTTTTTCAAGGTTGAATTTTGAATTGGTATTTGTAATGGATATTGATGGAAATAGTAGCTCTTATAGGACTTGCTCTGAATTTGTATGCGTAACATAATGAGGTATTGCAAGTATAGTAGACATTGTGCAGAAATATATATTGATGTTCAGCATTGATAGAGAAAGTTTGTGTCTTTGTATGCTGTAATAGTAATTAAAGGAATGGTGTACATGTTATTCTCGGCTGATTGTGTTCTATTGTACTTCTTTTATGACTGTAATGTTTGCGTATTTGGTAATGCAAAGATGTTCTCTGCTTGAACTAGGTGGAAAGATCAGTTTCTTACAATGAGCATAGACCAAGGAAGCCACCTCCAGATTTGCCCTCATTGCTACTCCATGGCAGAATAGTTTATATCGGCATGCCTGTAAGTTCTTGAGCCTAATACTTGCTCATAGATGCCATCTTCTACAATTTATCTAATTTTTTTTTTATGTTAATCATGTTTTGGGGTGAGAATTGAAATTAAAAAAAAAAGAAAAAGGGACCAACTGTTTGTCTTGGTTTAGTAGTGTGGTTTCTAGACCTTCTGCAGGGGAACACATAACTAAAATGATACAGGAAAAAAGGAAAAAACTTCAGTAATAGGTTTAATCAAGTCTTGTCACTTTGTACTTGCGTGTTGTGAAATCTCTTATAAATTCCTTCTATGTTTCAGCTCGTACCAGCAGTCACAGAGCTTATTGTTGCAGAATTGATGTATCTGCAATGGATGGATCCTAAACAACCAATCTATATTTATATTAATTCTACTGGAACTACTCGTGATGATGGTGAAACGGTAAGTCTAGTGTTAATGGTCAAACTATGATACGTATGAACTGACATCTCTCTCTTTCTTCTTGACCATTTATTCTATTTCATGTATTCCAAACACTTACTGTTCAGGTTGGCATGGAGTCGGAGGGTTTTGCTATCTATGATGCGATGATGCAGTTGAAAAATGAGGTGATTCCATTTTACTATTCTTGCATTTTACTTTGTTATATTCTCTATCTTGGTGGTCGTGATGGTTTTTGTGTGCACTGGTGGTTTGGAGCTACATAGGAATGTTTCTAGATTAGCAATTGTGTTATGGTGGTGATGCATATCATAGAGGTGGACTATAGCAGTGTGAAAATGTGTTTCCTTGGTGCGCAATAACAATTATTTGGTGGTGGAGGCGGCTGTCATGTGCTGACAGTGAAAATTCTGGTTCTTGTTATTTGTGTTCATAAATTCTATGAAATAGTGTATTTTGTGTTATTTGCAGCACTTATATTAACTTGCTGATATCCTTCCTTTTACCCTGAACATGGCATTGAAAAGTAGGAGTATCTTATGCATGTGTATATGATAAATATTCTATCTTTTACTTTATTACATAGTTGTCCTTTATTCAGATACATACGGTTGCTGTTGGGGCTGCTATAGGTCAAGCTTGTCTATTGCTTGCAGCAGGAACTAAGGGCAACCGGTTCATGATGCCACATGCCAAAGGTAGGATGCATTTTGTTTTAAAAGTTGCAATCTTGGACGTTGAAGAATTATAATAATTTCCTTCAATCCTGTTTCAGCCATGATCCAGCAGCCTCGTGTCCCGTCATCTGGACTGATGCCTGCCAGTGATGTTCTTATTCGTGCGAAAGAGGTCAGTCCCACTTTAATTGCATTCCACCATTGAAATATGGTAAAAGATGATTGATTCAAGTCAGTCAAGTCAATATTTTCTTCATTCATTGTTCTTGTCCTATGCACATACTTGAACATTATCTGGTTATTTGCTTGGTCTCTGCACTTGTTTGGAGGAGATAAAGTAGAAAGGTTTCAATTAAGTCATGACTCATGATCACCTGTTCATCTTGCAATACAATAATACAAGTCAACTGAGCACTGACTTTGCCTCAAGTACTTTTGCAGGTAATAACAAATAGGGACACTCTTGTAAAACTTCTGTCCAAGCACACAGGAAATGTAAGTTCTTTTATAAGATTTAATCAATATATGAGATAAAAAATGAGAAACTTATTGTATCATGTGTTTGTTTTTTTTAGTCCGTGGAGGCTGTATCTAATGTGATGAAAAGACCATATTATATGGATTCTACAACGGCAAAAGAATTCGGTGTGATTGACAAGGTAAGTCCTTATGGTGATCCTTTTGGATTGTTTTATGTACTCTGGTTTTTCACTAGTTGTAGAAAGTTGACCAGTCTATGCTTACTGCATGCAGATCCTTTGGCGTGGTCAAGAAAAGATAATGGCAGATGTAGCCTCCCCTGAGGATTGGGACAAGAAAGCTGGCGTCAAAGTTGTAGATGAACTTTAGCTGAATATGGATGCAATGTTGTCATTATAGGTAAGTTCTCCTTCTGTTCTCTTTATGCAGCTGTCATCCAATACGTACAATGCCATTATCTATAACAAGTGATGGAAAAGTCATATTTTCACTCATGGCAGTTCGATCAATGTGTTCTTAAGTTGAGATTTATACATTGTCGTAGATTTTTGTGGACAAACTTTTTTGGAAAATATACAAAGTCCTTCTGTAAATGGCGATACATTGTCGTATATTTTGTTGGACAATAAACTTAAGCCATCAAACATTCTCAAGTCCTAGTACTGGAACTTGTTTTGGGAAATGTTTGATGGGTTAAGTTTAGGTTTGAAAACTACCAGCATGATTTTTGTAGAAGATTGCGAAATTTTATTCTGCTTGTATTTTGTAGCAAGCATCTCTTAACTGGATTTCTGATTGGAATGCTTCTTATGGTGTAGGAAATTATTGGAAGCTATTACATGGTTGGTCACTTGATGGGACAATTGGTTGAAGCATTAAAGCGTCACAATGATGGGATTATAATTACAGAATTTAGACAGTGACCTGTTTATAAGTAAAGTTTGGACCAAGACACCGAATAGTGTATATCAGCCAGATTGAATCGACTCTCAGCAATCTAGAGGGTGCACAAACACGCTTGAAAGTTTCACAGTGACCCACTTTGTTTTATGTTGGAACGGTGTAAAAATTTCAAGATAATCTTTATCATTAACCTTTTTGTTTTTGGATGGGGTTTGATGCTTGAGGGTCCTGTCATGTATCCAAGAACAGAGCAATCCTTTCTTAATAAAATCATGAATTGGCCAGATAGAACTCTAATGCCAGACTTGGATTGAGAAACACTGGTCTAGAGTCAAGTTTTAGAACTCTTCATATAGGATTGTCTAGCTGATGCTCTCATCAATTGAAACCTCTTGTATTATTGTGTTTCTAATTTTAAATGGTGCAAGACTTGTACCATACCATAGCTAGCCCAAGTTTGCAATGATAATGGTTATGAGGATTATAACTCCATTCTGGTTCCAAGTGCCGTGGTTCAGTGTGCCATTAGTCTAGAAATTGCAGGTCATTGTGATGGAATCATTTCCTACAAAGCGCGGATGTTGTTTTGTGCAATTATCCCAGGAATTCAATAATTAAATGCTATTTTCCTAGTTTAACTATGTTATCTAGTTAGGTGTTCTATATAAAATTGCAGGAATCAGACAGTGACCTGTTCATAATGTAAGAGACTGATTTGTGTGGTGATGCCAAATTGAATCAACTCTGGAGCAATCTAGAGACCAGCTTGAAAGTTACGTACACAACTCTGGAACGATGTAGAATTTTCAAGATAATCAAGTAAACTTTTTGTTTTTGGATGGTTATTCATGCTTGAGGTTGTTGTCATATGTTTAAGAGTAATTGCTGTACGTCAAGTAAGGATGGCCCTCGATCAGAAACGAATAGTACTCCGGTAGCCTAGCCTAGCCAAACCAATTCTCAATTCTAAAAATGAGATTTCTTGTGTTATTTTAAGGCACATGTTTGGTTTCGTGCAGAGGTGTACACCCTGGGTTCCAACTCTTGGAGAGAGATCGAGACCAATAACATAGAGATTGCGTTTTGTTATCAGCCCATGTTCTTGATGGGAATTGTTTATTGGCAGATGGGTCTATGTGCAGTTGGTGGAGCATTCATATGCATCCTTTCATTTGATATGGGTAATGAGCTGTTTCATGAGATATTGATTCCAGAGTTGCCAGATGAATTCAAAGTGACGCTTGCAATCTGGAAAGAGTCCATTGCTCTTTTCACCTATCAAGAACAAATTGGAGTTCCTCCATCTTATGATATATGGGTGATGATGAGTGATGTCAAGCAGGGTTCATGGACAAAACAAGTGACCATAGGACCCATGGAAGGCGTCGAAATGTCATTGATTCGTCCACTGATATTTTGGAAAGATGATGAGCTTCTTATGGTGACAAATGATGGGCATGCAGTCTTTTATAAACTTGGCAATTTGGCATGCAAACATGCAAGTATCTTCCTATTCACTTCGTGGGAGATGTTGGTTATACTCAAGCAGTTGTTTATGTAAATAGTATTGTTTCCGTCAACGGAGGCAACAAAGTTGAAGGCATAGATCATTCTGCTTTTTATGGCGTAGAGACACTTGCAAATGGCAGCTTGAGCCCCGTATAAGAAGAATATATTGAATACTTGCAGTGAGACATAAAATAGCTGGATACAAATTAAATTAAGAGAGACTGACTATATGACTGACGTTCATTGTTGAAAACTAAACGAAAAAGTCCAAATAATACATATACATATGTATCTCAAATATAGTTTTACTATATTTGTCCTACACAGTTATATATCGATCTTTCATTCTGTCTTGCTGAAGCTTCTTAACCGCCAGTGCAGGAATCCTAAGCCAAGAGCAACTATGAATTAATCCTTCATCCTATTTAATTAGAGATAGATTAATACTCGAGAGGAGATCGAGGTTCTACACTTCAACAAGTAATAGAATTGAGCACCGCCCACCAATTAAACTATATAAGACGTAGAAACTTAAACAAGCCCTACAAGGAAGACTTATATATATTGAAGGTCTGCTTTCAACTTCTACACACTTGGCCGGAGTTGACACGATCAGAATTAATTCAAAGGGTAAGAATCATCTTCCTCTAATTAACATTTGAATTAATCCTTTCGCTTGGTTAAGAAAATTAAGCAACATGGATGAGTTCTGTTCAGGGTTTAAGAGAGGAAAAAGTAGTAGAGCAGGAGATCATATGTCAGAGTTTCGTAATTTGTATTTGCCAGAAGATATAGTGGTGCAAATCTTGTCAAGACTGTCTCCTAAATCCTTGATGCGATTCCGATGCGTCCGTAAGTCATGGAACAATCTAATCACTAGTCCTAGCTTCGTAGCCAAACACCTTTCCCATTCTTTGCATAACAAACTAGCCTCCTCGACTTGCGTACTCTACAACCCTGATGCCACCAGAGATTTTTCATTAACATTGCTTAGTCTAATTAGTAATGATAATACTCACCACAACAACCTTCAATTGGCTGTTGCTGTTGAGGAACTCAATGTTCCGCCTCATTGGGGGGAACTTCCTCTAGGTCTAGCAATTGCAGGTCATTGTAATGGGATCATCTGTCTATATATAAGATACATTGATGGAAGTCCGGACATTTTCTTATGCAATCCATCGCTCAAGGAATTCAGGCATCTTCCCAAGTCTTGTTTTCGTTGGGATTATTATACAGACAATACCACGAAAGCTGTGGGATTTGGCTATGATTCCAAAGCAAAAGATTACAAAGTTGTTAGAATTGTAGATTTTTGGACCAACTCTTTCAGACATCCTAGAAGAGCAGAGGTATACAACTTGGGTAGTAATTCATGGAGAGAGATCAAGATCAAGACAGATATCAATGATTACCCTTTTTATTCTGGGATGTCCTTCAAGGGAATTTGTTACTGGTGGGCATCGGATGTGATAATTTCATTTGACATAAGTAGTGAGACATTTCATGTGATATTGGTTGCAGATTTTCTCCATGCATCATATGAATATACCACGGCCCTTGTGGAGTGGAAAGACTCCATTGCTCTTTTGACCTACGAAAGAGCTACCGGAATTTCTAAATCTTTTGATATATGGGCGATGGATGGCTTTGGTGGTGTTACCGGTTCATGGACAAAACAATTGACCGTCGGACCCCTAGAAGGCATTGGGATGCCGTTGGTATTTTGGAAGAAGGATGGGCTTCTTATGGTCACCAATGATGGAGATGTAGTCTCCTATGATCTTGGCACCCAAAGGATAAAAAATATTCCTATTCAGGGCATGATAAATCCAAGATTTAACTGTTTTTATCAACCTGCAGTGGTTTCTGTAAATAGTATTATTTCAGTACGTACGTGAAGGTATAGATAGATGATTGTGGCAATTAAGCAAATATTATTTCCTCGCTAGTCAGTTGTACGTACGTCAAGTAGTTAAGGATGGCTCTGCATCAGTTGAGACTTGAGACATTTCAAATGAGCTTTAAATGTATAGGAAGTTGCTAGCTGCTTCTTTTTATATTTTACTTTTGCTCCTTTTATTCTATAGTCTATATACCCCAATGAATTTGAGCATCATATATATCGTCGGCAACTATAAAGACTGCCTTATGCTTCATGCCTTCATGCATGGGAACGGTCTGTCCAGAAGTTGAAGCTAATTAATGTAAATAACCCCACAAGGCAGTCTAAAAATTTACCTAGCTTGTAATTAATCTTTACAAGCTGGTTGTCAAAGTTCTCACTTTATATCCAATGGTATTTTGAAACAAGTGACGAACTTATTCTTGTGGTGAACAATGATGGATGCGATTACGTGGACATTCAAGTCGATCTCTTTCTCTTGACTTCGTGAGATCGAGATTTTGTTTGCACTCAAGTGGTTGTTAATTTACGCAAATAATAGGGTTTAGGAATTAGAGTACGTTGGGGAGAGTTGTCCGGTACGGTTGTACCCCTCCTCCGGCCACCTATAAACTTTACCCATATGTTCAGTGAAGCTCAAGATGTATGAAGGTTAATTTCAAGCTGAAAATACGCTCATCATTTTCTCAGAAATGTCAAAATTATAATTTGCATGCCTAGCTATACTTTTTCTTTGCGAGCTTGTGATCCTTTTTTTTTTTTGGTCTGATGAGCTTGTGATGGATCAGCTACCTTTGACATCACATTTGTCTCATTAAAAATGAAAAACAACGAAAACCTCAAGGATAGCCCCTTTTTGAATCCTCAATTTGATCCACACCAAGTGCAATTTCGAGTCCTAACTTCAATTAATTAAGTCAAGCAGTTATACACCTAGCATCTGTTTAAAGAGATCGAAGCCGAAGTTATTTAAGCTTACACCTCCAGCAACCTTCCTCCTTCATTGAGAAGCCCAACAAGGCAAACCCTAGCCGACTCCTCTTGGTCTCAGCTCTCAACACGTACGATCACAATTCCAAGGTAGGTCTTCCTCTGCTTTTTCAGTCCTTTCGTTTGTCGAAGAAAAGCAATAGGGAATTTGATTTAGGGTTTAAGAGAGGAAAAACTAAAGGAGGCGGAGATATGGAAAACTTTAGCAAATTGTATTTGCCGGAAGACTTTGTGGAGCAAATCTTACCGAGACTGCGTCCTATAAATCTTTGATGCTATTCAAGTGCGTCTGCAAGTTGTGGTACAATGTAATCACAAGCCCTAATTTCATAACCAAACACCTATCCTTGTCTAGGCACAACAGACTCGCCTCCATCCATGCTCAAAGACAAGAGCATCAAGGATAAGAAGGAAACACGATCTACTGTTATCACTTAATATCCGCAATGGTAACGATGACCTTGTTTCAAGTGTTGTTGAGGATCTTAACCTTCCGCTTCGTATGAAGACAAGATGTGACTATGTGAGACACAAGTGTTTTGTTAATCGGTCTTGTCACCTATCCAGAAGAAACTGCAGCTCGTCAATCATTTGATATATGGGTGATGATGAACAATATCAAGGATTCGTGGACAAAACACTTGACCATAAGACCCGCAGAAGACGTTGGAATTCTATTAATATATATATATATATATATATATATATATATATATATATCCATGAGTATTTTGGAAAAGTGACGAGCTTCTTTTGGTGGCTTACGATGGACGTGTAGTGTCACATAACCTTGGCACGCGGACATTCAAGTATCTTCCTTTTGACTTAGTGGGACATTCACATTCCTATTACACTCAAGCGAGGATTGTATATGTGGATAGTATTGTTTCCGTCAACGGAGGCAACAAACTTGAAGATATAGATAGTTCTGCTTTTTATGGCGATGAGACTTGAGACGTACACTTGAAAATGCATGTCTGGTTGAGCAAATCACAGGTTGAGAGCTACCTATACGATGAGAATCTTGAAGAACTGCATCGAGAGTAAATAATTTCCTTCATCCATGACGAACTTGAGGTTCTAATTAAGGAGTACTCCTAAGTAGTAGTTAATCCTATAAGGTTAGGCAGCAAATGTGAGAATCCATGGCTTAGTAATGGAAAACTTTAGCAAATTACTGTATTCGTCCGAAGACTTTGTGGAGCAAATCCTAGCAGGACTGCCTCCCAAATCTTTGATGCGATTCAAGTGCGTCTGTAATTCGTGGTGCAATCTCATCAAAAGCCCTAACTTGATAGCCAAACACCTTTCCAATTCTCTACGTGGATCCTCCATTCCCATCCTTCTCAAGCACACCGTCTTCAGGGACAACATTAAGGAGTACGAGGAGGAAATTAACAACTTTGACGATGTGGAAACTCTACTGTCATCACTTAATCTCTGCAATGACAAGGATGAGCTTTCAACTGTTGTTGAGGATCTTAACGTTCTGCCCCCTATGAAGATAGAACATTCAAGGGATCTAGAAATTTCAGGTCATTGTGATGGGATCATCTGTCTAAATCTTTTCTTTGGTAACGTTGTTTTATGCAACCCAGCAATCAAGGAATTCAAGCTTCTTCCCAAGTCTTGTCTATTCCTTCCTGAGGAGGACGAGTTTCTAGGTCTTGAATTAAGATACTACACTGAATATTTGGGATTTGGGTATGATCCCAAAGGTAAAGATTACAAGGTTGTCAGAATTGTAGTCTATGATGAGCATTGTTATTTGTTTAATGCAGAGGTGTACACACTGGGTTCCAACTCTTGGAGAAAGATCGAGACCAATGATTTTTTTTTTCTGTCTTGTGATCAGCCCATGTACTTGATGGGAATTTTTTATTGGCGGAAACTCCAATGTGGAGATCCTCGAGTATCCATCCTTTCATTTGATATGGGTTATGAGCTATTTCATGAGATATTGATTCCAGAGTTACCAGATGGATACAAAGTGAGGCTTGCAGTCTGGAAAGAGTCCATTGCTCTTTTCACCTATCAAGAACAAATTGGAGTTCCTCCATCTTATGATATATGGGTGATGATGAGTGATGTCAAGCAGGGTTCATGGACAAAACAAGTGACCATAGGACCCATGGAAGGCGTCGAAATGTCCTTGATTTATCCACTGATATTTTGGAAAGATGATGAGCTTCTTATGGTGACTAATGATGGGCGTGTAGTCTTTTATAAACTAGGCATGCAAACATGCAAGTATCTTCCTATTCACTTCGTGGGACATTTTGATTATACTCAAGCAGTTGTTTATGTAAATAGTATTGTTTCCGTCAACGGAGGCAACAAACTTGAAGGCATAGATCATTCTGCTTTTTATGGCGTAGAGACACTTGCAAATGGCAGCTTGAGCACCTTATATATATATTTCTAGAAGAATTGAATACTTGCAGCGAGAGTGAATGGCATTACGTACATGTGAGAATCCTAGCTTGATCATGTAGTCTCGATCGATATATATATATATATATATATATATGTCTTAATTTGTGTAGTCTAGTTCGGTTGAAAATTAACTGTCTCTGTTATTTTGTATTATATGAGTGAATTCATATTTTCATTAATTTGATATGGGTGATGTATTTTATGAAATATTGTATGTGACTTGCAGAGTGGAAAAATTAATGCATTGTTGTTTTCACATATCATAAGGTTGGAATTAATTAAGGACTCCTTAATTAGTAGTAATCATATAAGGTTAGTAATTGATCTTGTATATCTTAGTTGTTTTTGTATTATTATTTTTTTATGAACTTCATTCAGTTGGAAATTAACCGTCACTACAACAATGGGGGGCAAAAGATACCAATGGTACGTTGGTGTCCAATAGAGGGGTGACCATTGGTTGACATTGGTGACAAATAAAAGAGTTTTGGGAAAAAAGGGACTCGGATCCTCTCCTCACGGAGAGGTGATCTTTTTTCCATACGAGTGAATCCTGGCCGTCCAATCTGATCTTGCGGCCAGGATTTGCCTTGTTTCCCCCCCCCCTTCTTCTTCTCTCTCTTCCCCTCTCTTTTCGTTTTCGTTGTATGTCCTTTCTTTTCCAGAACCAAGTCCTTGAAGGGGCGGCGGCGTAAGGCGCGGTTGCTGGAGGTGAAAGTGCATCGGGGAAAGGAGAAGACGAGGACAAGGACGATTAAAGAGTATGGAAGAAGACGGTGGAGTTGCCATGGCCGATATCGGAGAGAAGCTAGAGCTAGGATTTTGAATCGGGGATTGGGAGGGGGAGAGAGAGATCGTGTTGGGGAAGATGGGCTCAACCACATTCTCAGGAAGTATGGAAGAAGAGATTGGGAGGGAGAGAGAGAGATCGAGAGATTGAGAGGGAGAGAGGCAGATCGAGAGATTGAGAGAGAGAAGTTGCAGACATAGGGGAAGAGAGAGAAGAATAAGGAAAAAAGAAGAAGCAAGGCAAATCCTGGCCGCAAGATCAAATTGGATGGCCAGGATTCACTCGTGTGGAAAAAAGAGCACCTCTCCGTGAGGAGAGGATCCGAGTCCGGAAAAAGACAAAAAATATTGGTTGATATTAAATGTGTTTTGGGAAAATGACAAATGACATTAGTGACTAATATTGTGACCATGAGAAAAGACAAAGAACATTAGTGACTAATAAATATGTTATGATATTGGTGGCTAATAAAAGAGTTTTGGGAAAATGACAAACGACATTAGTGGCTAATGGGACAAAGACAAAAGACATTAGTGGCTAATAAATAGTGTCCTTTGCCCAAAATTGTTGTAGTGCGTCTTGACATCTCTCTCTCGAACTATAAAATTGGGCTATGGCCTCAAATTGTCTATGTATGTGTGCATTTAGTTTTAAATGTTTTCCAATCCTAAGGTTTTTGGGTAAATTTTATTAATTCGCATCTAAACTACGTAATAATGGGAGATGGCCGGAGTGTCAACTTTTAACATTTCAAATGAGCTTTATATGTTTAAGAAGTTGCTTATTCTTTTTATATTTTACTTTTGCTCCTTTTATTCTATAGTGATCTATATAGGGCAATGAATTTAAGCATCATATATATCATCGCCAACTAAAAAGACATCATTTTAATTAGTTGGAATGAATTTTTCTTGTTGACGATCAACTTCTTTCAGATGAGTTCAATATTTCTTAATTATTTGATCATCTAAAAATGTGTCAAATATATTCTAAGGGTTCTTGACCCATAAGGACAAAATTGGACAAATATTTACCATCAAGGACAAGGGAAAAACACGGTGCCCTCCCGGTCCATTAATTGACCAATTTACGTTTTTGTATTATACATTTTACAAAAATTACGAAACTGCCACTGACAAAAATTATTGACCTCAATAAATTTTTTTTAGAAACCGATACTTTCAGTGGTAGGAATGAAATAACAAAAAAGCATCACTTTTGTGTATTTTATTGACCTCAATAAAATTTTATTGAGGTCAATAAACTGTCGATATTTTCCGTGGTAGGAGGGAAAGAACAAATGAACATCACATTTGAGTATTTTATTGACCACAATAAAATTTTATTGAGGTCAATAAACTGTTTTCTTGAAGTCAATAAAATTTTATTGAGGTCAATAAACTTTTATTGAGGTCAATAAACTTTTATTGAGGTCAATAATTATTGTGTATTTCCTTGATTTGATCATGTACAGAACCTCAAGTTGCCAAACAAATTTTATTGAGGTCAATAAACTTGTTTATTGAGGTCAATAATTCTTGTGTATTTCTTTGATTTGATCATGTACATGACCTCAAGTTGCCAAACAAATTTTATTGAGGTCATTAAACTTTTATTGAGGTCATTAAACTTTTATTGAGGTCAATAATTCTTGTTTATTTCCTTGATTTGATCATGTACAGGACCTCAAGTTGCCAAACAAATTTTATTGAGGTCAATAATTCTTGTGTATTTTCTTGATTTGATCATGTATAGGACCTCAAGTTGCCAAACAAATTTTATTGAGGTCAATAATTCTTGTGTATTTCCTTGATTTGATCATGTACAGGACTTCAAGTTGCCAAACAAATTTTATTGACCTCAATAATTTTTTTGAGAAAACGTATATTTCTGTGGTAGGAGAGAAAGAACAAAGAAGCATCACTTTTGTGTATTTTATTGACCTCAATAAAATTTTATTGAAGTCGACAACGAGAACGTCAGTGCAGCAACGATAAAGCATAACTTTTGTGTATTTTATTGAGGTCAATAAAATTTTATTGAAGTTGACAACGAGAACACCAGTGCAGCAATGATGAAACATAACTTTTGTGTATTTTATTGACCTCAATAAAATTTTATTGAAGTTAATAAAATGTTTTATTGAGGTCAATAAACTGTTTTATTAAAGTCAATAAAATGTTATTGAAGTCAATAAAATGTTATTGAAGTCGACAACGAGAACGTCAGTGCAGCAATGATGAAGCATCACTTTTTTGTATTTTATTGAGGTCAATAAAATGTTTTATTGAGGTCAATAAAATTTTATTGAAGTCGACAACGAGAACGTCAGTGCATCGACGATAAAACATCACTTTTGTGTATTTTATTGAGGTCAATAAAATGTTTTATTGAGGTCAATAAACTGTTTTATTGAGGTCAATAAACTATTTTATTGAGGTCAATAACAATAGTCGACAACGAGAACGTCAGTGCATCAACGATAAAACATCAATTTTGTGTATTTTATTGACCTCAATAAAATTTTATTGAGGTCAATAAAATGTTTTATTGAGGTCAATAAATTGTTTTATTGAGGTTAATAAATTGTTTTATTGAGATCAATAAAATTCATGGTATGAGGGAAAGAATGAAGGAACATCACCTTTGTATATTTTATTGACCTCAATAAAATAATTTTTTTTATTGAGGTCAATAAAATCCGTGGTATGAGAAAAAAAACAAAGGAGCATCACTTTTGTGTATTTTATTGACCTCAATAAAATTTTATTGAGGTCAATAAACTTTTTTATTGAGGTTAATAAATTTTTTATATTTTATTGAGGTCAATAAACTTTTTTATTGAGGTTAATAAACTTTTTTATATTTTATTGAAGTTAATAAACTTTTTTATTGACGTCAATCAAATTTTATTAAAACCATACTCTTTGGCAAAACTGTTAAAAGAGAATTTTGTTTTGTTTTCTTTTCTCAAGCTTAGCCAATCCACAATGCCAAAGAGCTTTGCCTTCATCTACTCATTTAATTTAAGGAAAATCTTAGATGAGAGACAATTTTATAAACTGAATGGGCCATAAAACTATGACTAGAAAATTCTCATTTGCATATTGCAGTAAATAAGCCAAAACAGCATTCAACCAAACAAACCAAATGTACAAAATGATTTTGTTCTGATTCTTTTGAGTGCCGGTCTAACTATCATTTTTTACTTTACTCTTCTTTAATTAATCACAATATAAAATTGATGATTATGTGAGATCTATATTCATACTGAATCATAACTTCTGGGTTTGTTACCAAACGAACAGAAGATTGCTGTAAAAAGATTGTCCAAAGATTCAGGACAAGGGATTGAAGAATTCAAAAATGAAGTTCTGCTGATAGCTAGACTTCAACACAGGAATCTTGTGAAACTTTTGGGCTGTTGTATAAAGGGAGAAGAAAGGATGTTAATCCTGGAATACATGCCAAACAATAGTTTGGGCTCCTTTCTTTTTGGTATCTCTCGAGCAAATTTAAAATTTGTTTATGCCTTATCTAAAGAAATGAGGAAATACATATGAAGCTTCTGCATTTCCATAAAATCCAAATCTCTTGATGCAGATCACACAAGCAATTCAGAAAGAAGGCAAAGTCTATCGAAATCCAATTACAACTTAGAACATTGTATCGGAATTCATTCAAAAGCTCAAATGTATACATTTGACCACACCTGGAGTACCGTAGCTATGAAACAAGAATGAAGCTTTTTGGGTTTATAATTTCGATGAATTTGCAGACGCTGAGGCCATTAATTATTAAACTCGAATTGCCCGTGCCCAGCCATGAAGAACTCGAGCCCGTGCTCTCTCTCAACTACGGTAAACCACTGACGCCGTTGCTAGACGTCCGATCAGTTCCCGTTGAACTTCTGAGTTCCTCTGCTGCCCTCAAGCCCGTGCTCACTGCCGGTCTTCACTGCCATAACCAGTCACAGCGCCGCTCAATCCATCGAGCCCAAGCTTGAATTGTCCACCATGGTGTCGCTGCTGCTCTTGGATCCTCAGACCACGGCTCGCACCGCCGCACAGCCGATTCATTTGGGCACCCAATTCTGGACACCCAACCACCGCGGAGCCCGTGCTCGTCTCCACCGCTTCTCAGCTGCTCCGCCGTCAATCTCAACAACCCAGAAGATGTCGCTCCACCATGCCCACCCAACCACCGCAGAGCCCGAGCTCTCTCCATCCACGACCTCAAGCCCAATCTGCACTGCCAGTGTTGCCGTCGACCCCAATCCTTCAATGGACACCCACGCCTCCAACAGCAGACTTATCATCATCTCACAGTCCTGATCGATATTTGAAAAAGTTGGTATTTGAACATCGATTTTTGTTCGTGCAGCTCGCCTGATGAAGAAAAGGGCAAAAATGTCCCCAAAAAAATAGAACAGATCAGGTTTTGCACATTTTGTCCTTGATGGGAGTAAAACAGACTCAACTCAGACTTATTGAGAAAAATTAAAAACTCTCAAACTTAATGGAAAATATAAGCTGAAAATTAGGACTTATTGGATATTTCCCTATATTCTAATAGAAACCACCATTTACCATTTTGCTTCTAAAATTTTTCATAACTTCTTATCCAATTTATATCATCCATGCATCTGTTCGTTTTTTCTTTGTTCCTTTTCTTTTTCAATATTAGTCATCTGTTTTTCCATTCAAGTAAATTGTACGTAAGTGGGTTCTGGGTTTTGCATGCTGCATGCATGTAAACTAGTAAAACCATAAAGTACATTACTTGCACGGTGCCCATCAATGAGATAATTAAGCACGTACGCATCTTAAGTATGAGGCTGCAGGTACTATAAGGAAATTAAGGAGACAATTATAAAAATTTAAAGGATTAGGAGTTGGTAATTTCATATTCAAATGTTATGAAGAAAACCTTCCCCTTGTTTCTGGCCTCATACACAAGCTTGTCTAATTTATCCTTAGACAGCTTTCTTCAAAACAAGTCAGACTTTTCGACTGGACAAAATACAAATCGATATCGGAGTGCATGCATGCAGAGGCATATATATTAGTCCTATAGTACATCAAGACTGCCACCTAAGTCCGATCCTCCATGCGATTCAGATGCGACTGTCCGGCCATAAGTCGTCGAACAATCTAATCACTAGTCGTAGCTTCGTGGCCAAATACCTTTCCAATTCTTTCCACCTTAATCGATCGGGTACGTGCATTAACTTTTTCCTTTTTTTATTTTTATTTTATTTTTTATAATCCTATAATTTATTTACTGATTTCCATTGTACCAAGCTGACATAATATATTGTACCAATCTTATTTGAAGACAAATTTGTCCTAATTAAATTATAGAAACTAAATAAAATTTACCTTGTAATCTTTACAAGCTGGTTGTCAAAGTTCTCACTTTATATCCATTGGTATTAATTTTTAAAAAGTGATGAGCTAGCTTCTTATGGTTAACCACGATGAGCGTGCATGTAATCTCATATACACGATTACGTGAACATTAATTCAAGTCTCTTCCTCCAATGTAGGGTATAGGAATTAAAGTTGTGGAGAGTTGTCCCCCTCCTCCGGCCATCTAGAAAGTTTACCCATATGTTCAGTGAATTAGTTCAACAAGTATATATGAAGGTTAGTTTCGATCAAGCTGAAAATGCGCTCATTTTCTCAGCAATGTCAAAATTATAATTTGCATGCCTACACTTTTTCTTTGCGATATTGTACGTGACCCTTTTTATTTTGGTCTGATATGATCGATGAGCTTGTGATCATCAATGGTAACGATGACCTTCTTTCAAGTGGGGAATTTCCCTTCATTTGATACCATTGCAGGAGGTTAACACTTAACATTGTGGAAAGAGTCAATCATTCGATATATATATATGGGTGATGGTGATCGAATGATATCAAGGGTTCATGGACAAAACACTTGACCATAAGACCCGCAGAAGACGTTGGAATTACACGCAAGCGATTGTATATGTGGATCAGTGGATAGTATTGTTTCCGTCAACGGATCGAGGCAACAAACTTGAAGGCATAGATATATAGTTCTGCTTTTAATGGCGTTGAGATCGACAACTGAAAATGCATGGCTGGTTGAGCAAATCACAGGTTAATTGAGAGCTACCTATACGATCGATGAGAATCCTAAAGAACTGCATCGAGAGTAAATAATTTCCTTCATCCATGACGAATTAACTTGAGGTTCTAATTGAGGACTCCTAAGTAGTAGTTAATCCTATAAGGTGTGGCAGCAAATGTGAGAATCCATTTCTTAGTAATGGAAAACTTTAGCAAATTACTGTATTCGTCCGAAGACTTTGTGGAGCAAATCCTAGCAGGACTGCCTCCCAAATCTTTGATGCGATTCAAGTGCGTCTGTAATTCGTGGTGCAATCTCATCAAGAGCCCTAACTTGATAGCCAAACACCTTTCCAATTCTCTACGTGGATCCTCCATTCCCATCCTTTTCAAGCACACTGTCTTCAGGGACAAGATCAAGGAGTATGAGGAGGAAATTAACTACTTTAATTTTTCGACGATGTGGAAACTCTACTGTCATCACTTAATCTCTGCAACATTAATGACAAGGACGACATGCTTTCAACTGTTGTTGAGGATCTTAACTTTCCGATTCCTATGGAGATAAAACATCCAAAGGAACTAAAAATTGCAGGTCATTGTGATGGGATCATCTGTCTAAATCTTTTCTTGGGTAACGTTGTTTTATGCAACCCAGCAATCAAGGAATTCAAGCTTCTTCCCAAGTCTCGGCTTCTCCTTCCTGATTGGGATTACGAGTGTCTAGATATTGCATTAAGATACTACACTGAACATTTGGGATTTGGGTATGATCCCAAAGGTAAAGATTACAAGGTTGTCAGAATTGTATTCTATAATTAATAAGCAATGTTATTGTTTTAATGCAGAGGTGTACACCCTGGGTTCCAACTCTTGGAGAACGATCGTGACCAATAACATAGACATTTGGGATTGTGTTCAGCAGATGTTCTTCATGGGAATTTTTTATTGGCAGATTCGAATGCCAGAATTCATCCTTTCATTTGATATGGGTAATGACTGATGAGCTATTTCATGAGATATTGATTCCAGAGTTGCCAGATGGATACAAAGTGAGGCTTGCAATCTGGAAAGAGTCCATTGCTCTTTTCACCTATCAAGAACAAATTGGAGTTCCTCCATCTTATGATATATGGGTGATGATGAGTGATGTCAAGCAGGGTTCATGGACAAAACAAGTGACCATAGGACCCATGGAAGGCGTCGAAATGTCATTGATTTATTATCCACTAATATTTTGAAAGATGATGAGATTCTTATGGTGACTACTGACTAATGATGGGCGTGTAGTGTTTTATAAACTTGGCATGCAAACAGGCAAGTATCTTCCTATTCACTTCGTGGGAGATGTTGGTTATACTCAAGCACTTGTTTATGTAAGTAGTATTGTTTCCGTCAACGGAGGCAACAAACTTGAAGGCATAGATCATTCTGCTTTTTATGGCACAGAGACACTTGCAAATGGCAGATTGAGAGCTGTATAACAAGAATTGAATACTTGCATCTAGCGAGAGTGAATGGCAGGTCATACAAATTAAATTAAGAGAGACTGACTATATGACTGACGTTCTTTGTTGAAAACAAAAAAAGAAGTCCAAATAATACATATACAGTAGACTGATATACATACGTTATGTATTTTATTTTTTATGATACGTCATTTCTCTCCCCTTCCCTACTTAATTGGGGCATCTTATCAAAAATCGCAAGTAAGAAACCAACCCTTCATAATAAATTTAGAAATGAAGATAGCAATCAATGTATGATCGATTAGAAGTAGAGGAAGAGACATGACAAACTTGATGAGCAAATTGTTGGAAGAAATGCTGGTGCAAATCCTGTCAAGTTCTTCCAAAATCTTTGATACGATTTAGATGCGTACGTAAGTTATGATACCCACGAATCAATAGTCCTAAATTATATATCTTCTTCTTTTGCTATGCATGCGAACATTCACTCAAACAGTCAAACGTCTTCGTATTCACTTCGTTAGAAATTAGCCTGCCCAAAAAAACACTCGGTAAAAATTACTTGAGCAAATTAGCCTGCCCAAAAAAACACTTGGTAAGTGCAAGCAATTGAGGAGAGGGAGAGAGCAAATGGGAAAGCCCTCTGTCTCAGTTCGATTGACACTTCTCTTCTCCCTCTCTCTCACAGCCTCCTACTCCTTCACACCCTCTTCGTCATCTTCCCCAATTTCTCTCAAACAATCTTCACCATCTGCCAAAGCCACCCATTCAGACCTGCTCTCTCTGCTGGGCTCCAAATCCCAGTCTTCATCCATTGACCCCCTCGTAGCCCAACAACTCACTTCCTGCTTCAAATTCCTCGTACCCTTTAGGCCCAGTGCCAAGGAATTGATCCCGGAGAAGTGTTCCGGTAGAAAATTGTTGAGCTTGAAGCAAAAGGGTCAGCGAGAGGAGGATGATGGGCTTGTTTGGTGGCCTCCTCAGCCGGTTTTGGAGCTGGCTCGCCTTGCTGTTGACTCTGGCGGAGACCCGGCTGCTATTCAGCGAGCTTTGGATCCGACTATGATCACTGTCAGTCTCTCATTCATCTTTTCTTTTTAGTCATTTCCCATATCTGTGTGAATTTTCCAGTCCTAAGTTTCTAGGCAAATTTTATTATTTCACATGGAGTTTCAACTTTTCATATGCACAAATTGGGTTTATAAGATAATGCTACACCCTAATACTATAAAAGAATCAAACTTTGGGGTCGTGGAAACCTGGATAATAAGTGAATTCCAAGCAGCTTGTTGACTTGTTCACCTTACCCCAGAGCTGGTTATGTCTCTTCCTATATAGTCTTGTACTCTGTTGGCGATTGCTTCGCTATTTTAATATGATTTTTCTCCCTATTTAAGTTGGGCCTCTGTGAAATTGCTCAAAATTGTACCTTGCTGTTGCATCATTCTGATAAATTGTTGTGGTGTGCTTTCAAATTCCTTTTCTTGCGATACCACTAACATATTTTCTGAATTGGTCTTCATTGTTTAGCCCTTTTCGCATTTTGATTACACTCAATTGGGAGAACTAATGTCGCCTGTTCTAGAAACTTAACCTAGCATGTCATTATTTATACTTGTACTGGTGGTGTGTCAGCTACATGGTTACATCTCATACGATTTATATGAATTAAATGTAATATCTGGTTTGTTACACTATCAGTACAGCACTTGTAACTGGATGATGTTTATTTTAGTGATGTATTAGGTACCTGATGTTGAAGGATCAGAAGAGAACCGATGTCAGCTTACTAGAACTCCATATGGGAGACATTTCATTAGTGAGGTCTGCATCAAAGCAGGGAAACTTAGTTTTGGTGTTATTCCTGGGATGAAATAAATTCTCTTTTGATTAACGCAGTGTTCTTTTCTTGTAATGCAGGAGTTGAATTCATATCTTGGATTTTTATTTGAACTTATTCTTGCCCGGGGTCCCACTGTTGGGTTGAATGTGTCATTGAGTCGCTATGATTTGTTCCATGGCCACCTATTTCTTGCCTTAGACACTGGAAGACTTGGTATATTGTAAGTTGGTATCTTTCTTACCCTGTCTAACATTTTTCATTTTTGTTACTATATGAAAGGCTGTGCATATGGTATGTAAGTTGAACAGCGAACATTCATATACTCCTGTCATTTTTTCTGTCAAGAACATATCCTTTTATGTTTGGCAGGTTCCATGCGAAAGAATACCCTGCATATGATAAAGAAATATTTCCATACAACATGGGTTACTGTCAAATAGGTAAAGTTCCAGATAACATTTTTTATTTTCATAGAATCTGTTTTAGTATTTTGGCTTTTAAATTTAGTTCAAGGTTTAGGTGTTCGGTTTTCAGTAATGGTTTATCTGATAACAGAAATATTAATGAAGAAAGAAGCTAAAGCAAAATCCTCCTTGTTATAACTATTACTAAGTTGTTCCTCAAATTTATAGATTTAGCATATCATGCAATTACAATAGGTTGGAAAATATGGTAAACGCCTTGTAATGAAACATTATTTGTACCTCTTTTGTTCTAATAATCTAATATCACCTCTTTTAGGGTCTAATGTGATGTATGACGATTCAATGAACCTGCGAAATATCCTCTGGCTAGCTCCATTGCCAAGCAATTCAGCCAAAGGTTGGGAAGCACCAGGTACCTTTCCCTAACCAATAAAAAGAAGTTGGACTGTCTTTTTTGAACCAATAAAAGGTTTCAGTCTTTATGGAAGTTGTAACTTGTAAGTTACCGTCAGACCAAGTAACCTGTCGGATCAGAATACTCTCTTGTCTGTTTCTTTCCCTCCAAAGAATTTGACTGAGATATATACCGGTGATTTCTTAAAATGAAGCACAGGTCGTTTCTTTTGTAATTAAAGTTGTGTAATGTGGATTACTAATTTCCAGGTGTCCTGGTGGTGCTGGATGCCCGTCCAGATGGAATCATATATAGAGATCTCATACCGGAATATGTAAATTTTGCAAGGACGATATATGAAGGTGTGTACTTCCGATCATCATTTTCAATCCTACTTGGTATTGGGAAGTTTGAACATATCTTATACCATTTTCTCTTCCTAAAATAAGTTCCAGAAGGTTAATAAAATACAAATTTTCATTGTGCTGTCAGATGATCTTGGGGAAGTTGCAGTTGATGTCAACTATTTGGCTGTGGGAAATCCAGAGTCGAAGTTCCAAATTTTTATTTGCTGATGCATTGCGAAGTAGCCATATGGTACATATACATCTTGATCTCTGCTCTGTGATGTTGCTCGTTATCATGGATCAACCTCAAACGAGATATTAAATCTGAAGTATGCTAGTGAGGAGAATTCCTTTGGTACGATTGCAGAAGGTAAGATCTGGGAGTACACGGAGAGATCATTCGTTTTGGTCGGTTCCAGTGGCAGATTGCATGGCATGCAAATCGAATTTGCGAGTGCTGGTGCAGTGTTGGTGCAAGTGTGGCTGTGCTACTTCCCCTAGGTGTGGAGCTCAGCCTATTCATTGATGTAACTCATGGATTGATTGTTGCTAAACATTATTTCTTCCTATAATGTAATAAGGATGTGATGGGGATATATAAAGCAGAGCTTAGATTATGCATGTCTATCACAATGGACATACACAATTTAGGGTACTTTTAATTAGCGTGATTATGATAGTCATTGCATTTGCAACATTGCACTGTTCAAACAGTCATCTCAATGGAACCTTAATTCCAATGCTTTTGGTTACTCGGCTTATAAATGCCAACAAGTTAAATATCATAGGATCAAATTAAGGCTTAAACTGAATTTGGCTGATAAATAGTGGTTAAGTTCATAAAAAATGAAGTGTAAAATCTTCCCTCTTCCCTCCATTAAACTGAGGATTATTATCGAAAAAAAAAAGGTCGACCTGGATCATTGTAAACTAGAATACTTGGGGGAAAATACTCGTGGCTTGGGGGAAAATGCCCGTCAAAATTAATTTGTAATACACTCATACACAACCAAACTCATCTATATTTTTCATTACATAGTGTAATTTTATTATTAGAACCGTTCATAACTTCATATACTAAACCACTCTATAACAAAAAAAAAAAAATTGTAGTAGTCATCCTACTATATCAAAAAATTGTGAGTTTGTCATTAGTTATTTGTGCCTTTGGGGCTCCCAATCAACCGACCCAGCTAATGCCGGTCGGGTTCGGGTTCGGGTTCTATTTGGGTTTCCCCTCCGTTGATTATTTCCGATTTCTATTACATTTCTTCGCCAGTTTTGCAGTCTCAGCCAATTGGGCAGCCACTAAAGCAATACTCGATCATTTTCTAATCTAACTCAGATTGCTTCGCCGGAAAGGCTTTAATTTCAAGGTGATTAGTAATTTACTCTACTCTTTTCTCTCCCTCAAATTTCTCAGCAACCAATCTTATAACTGTATTTTAGATAGTTGAATTACATTTACTTAGTTCTATGCAGTTTACATGTCGCAGTGATCTTCAATATACAGACTCTAGAGCCACAGTTATCTTCAATGGAGTTTACTGGTGCTTTACTGTATATACCCATGTGCCCAATTTGGGGATTTAGGCCTATTTTGCTATATGCTCGAAGGGTTTAGGGTTTATCATCCTCTATATTCCTGTAATTTGGTTTGACCAATAGAAGACACTAGTGGGTAATTTCATTTCGTTAAAGTGTATCAAGTTTTAAGCTTTTCTGCATATTTATGCGCAATTCATCTAAAATTTCGATATATGTAGTGTCCAATACAGATTCTTAGTTTTAGTTTTTATAGCGTTCCGTTGATGATAAGCGGTAGTAAACACTGATGCACTTGATAGTCTCCTCTAACAAACACTTGTAATTGAGTTTCGAAACTTTTTGGTTACCATGAAATTGGTTGTTATCTTTTGGGTGTCTTATTTACTGGTGTTTCTTGCATTGCTTGCAGTCTACAACTTCAGAGTTGGACAATCTCTAAAGTGAACTACTTTACAGTCATGGGCACCGAAGAGCCAAGAGACCCGTTGAAAGGGGTGGATTGGAAAGCTGTTGGTAATGATATGCAGAAGAACCCCGGTGATAAACCCGGTATGAAGAAGCGGCTTCCCAAGAAGATTAGGCAGATTCCAGAGTGCTATTTTCTTCCTCGAAGATCCCGACTCTATAACTATACATTTGCTGGAGCATGTATTGCTGGTGGAATTGGTGCAGGGATGCTGGTGGAGATGTGGATAAACAAGAAAGTTAGAGGTATGCCCTATAGTTTCTATGTTGGTTTTCTTTCCTTAGGATAGGATTTAACCTGTTTTCTTCTGTGTATTGATTACAAATTCTGATCTGGTCGAGACAACTATAATCTCCTCCTTTGCACGTTTAGTGTTTTTGGGCTAACATTAGATATTGCATCCCTTTGAGCCGTTTTCGTGGTTGGAAATTATGCACTTTTGGGGTTCATGGTTTAAATTGCACATCCAGACCATTAAGAGTTTTTCAAAGAAATTTATGATCAGATTTCTGATGTAATGCTTCCTAAGACATGTACAAGCATTTGCTTTTGTATTTCAAGAGAGATGATTTCTTAACAAATTATGAATCTCTTTTGACCTGTGATTCTGTGACAGCAGTTTTTCGCTGAAGTAGTGGGAAAAGGCCTATACTTCTGTTTGTCTGTTTTTTTTTTTTTGGAATTTTTGAAGTATGGTTTTTCATATGTGCATATGGAAAGAGATATATGCTAATGTGTTTCTGCTTTGCTGTTGCAGAGGATGGAGGCGTATTATGGGAATTTGACAAATAAATCCCCGAGAGTTGTTAATGTAATGGCATTAGAATCAGAACTTTATTAAGGAGGCATAGGCTGCAAAGACAACAGCATTTGGTTTCTAAGCTAATGTTTGGTATTGACATTTTTGTATGAGCAATGGTGAGATTGTCCTTCTCTGTTTCAACTCAAATTATTTAGAGTACAAGAACCAACACAGAAGTTGACTTGATTGTTCTTCATACCCATTTTCTTTGTGCAAAGAAAGCATGAGAAAGAATAAGAAAGGTGTTGCCGCTCCATCTCAATCTCAATCTCTCTCCGAGTCTGTGAAGTGAATGTTGCAGTTATCAATATCTGTTTCTAAATTGCAGCAAATACTAAAAAATAGCAGCTCTGCTATTTTTCATGTTTTTCAGCACTAAGATTCAGAATTTTCATGTTGATGGTATCTTCATGTTGGTCAATCTATTGGATGGTCATGATTTATGGTTTTGAATCTGTGATCATGAAATGCGTCCATAAAATTTCACTTTCGAACTGCTTTCAGTACAAGATGACAATTTATACGATTAAAATTATCAGACATATCTCGAACGGTTAGGATTAACCCTTTTTTTTTTTTTGCAAAATCGAGTGAAAAAAATAAAATAAAATAGATTATTAAGGTAGTGTGTAAGAGTAATTTTTTCGAGGGTAAATAGGAATTTTGGGGAACAAGTAAAACAGCCAATCCAAAACAGGTAAGTAACGAAAACCGAACGACTATTTACTTGCGTGCTACGCACATAGACTACACACCTTTGAGGTCGTTCCCTCACCTTTCTTCTCTCTCGCTCTACACTCGCGCTTTCGCTACTCTCTCTCTCTCGCTCTCTCTCTCTCTCTCTCTCTAATTCCATTGCCCTCCATCTTTTCCTTCTCTATTTTCTGCTCTCCGATTCTCTCTCTGCGTGTTCGCATTGCTCCTGTACGGCGTCGTTTTAATGGCTGCTGCGAGGGTTGAGCGTGGAGATCTGTGGAAGAGCAACGCGCTCTCCGTACAGCGCCGGCTCAGGGAGCGGTTCAGAGTCGAGGTGGACCGCCGGCTCAGGCACCACCCGATCTTCGCCGACGGCTACTTCTCGTCCACTGTGCAGCGGTGGCTCCAGCGGTTCCGTGATTTCCGGAGGGACTCGCTCCCTTCTTCCACCGCCTTCTATCGCAAACGAGGTCGGTGGTTTGCTCGGTGTTTTTGATTTCATTGAGAATTTGAATGGGATTGAAAATTGATTGATTATTATGTCTTTGATTGCGAGCGGTGGAGTTAGTTTTATTTATTATATCTTGCACATTGATATAAATTCACTCTCTGCTGGATTTGTAGTGTTAAAAATCAGGTAACTGGATTGAGAGGCTAAGCCTAATTATGTGGGAAGCTTGTGTAAAGTTCAAATTTTCAGATTAAGGACACTTTTGGGTTCTTATTGGCCTGCATTCGTTACTAACTAATACTACAATTTGAATAATGAAATGAGAATCTGTGGGTTTGAAGATATTTTCAGTAGTTCTAATGATACTTGTTCAGTTGTTCTTTTTGTGCTTTCTATAACATATACAGTGTGACAATGTGTTGTGTGCTTCCATGAGAGCACCATACTCAAAGGGTGATTGTTATTTTTGGTGGGTGTAGTGGGTAAGGAAATCAACGCTGAAGAAGAGTCGGCCATTCTTCGCATGGTTCAAGCTGTGGCTGTGCCGGTCATTGGCAATGTTTGCCATGTGTTTATGAATGGATTAAATCGTGTTCAGGTGTGTGCAATTGTGTGGAGTTGTTGATATCCCAAGATGTTTGATTATATATCACTGGGGCAGCAATAATTTGGGTTTATGGGTGTGACAGGTCTATGGTTTAGAAAAATTACATGATGCTTTGCTACGCAGACCCAAAGACAAGCCTCTTATAACGGTATAATTTCGTTATCCAATTTAATGTTTCTAGAACTTAATTTACATAAATTCTAGTTTTTTTGTTTTTGCTATAACTACCATTTGCTCCTCCACTATTTCTGGTTTTCCATTGTTAAATTATAATGTCTTTAACTTAATTCCCATTTCAGGTGAGCAATCATGTGGCTTCTATGGATGATCCGCTTGTCATTGCTGCATTGCTTCCTCCAAATGTTCTTCTGGATGCTAAGAACTTGAGGTGGACACTCTGCGCATCTGACCGATGTTTTTCAAATCCTGTGACTTCAGCATTTTTCCGATCTGTCAAAGTCTTGCCAGTTGCTCGTGGTGATGGGATTTATCAAAAGGTAGTCTTTCACTCTTTCAAAAATATCGTTAAGTTAGTTGAGATTTTGTATAGTTTTTGAAGGTGCTGTTAGAATTGTGTACTGCATGACTTGATAATAAATCCAATGGCCCCAGCATATAAGCAGTGCTTTGAAGGATAGATAGGTTGTTTTTGAACTTTACATTGTAAATTTCTTTTGTCATTGGTCATTGGCTCTATTGAAAGGATCACAGGTATCATTTTGTCTCATATTAAATTGGTACTTGACTAAACAATTTTGGTGTAGAAAGTTGGGTGAACTTTTATTTACTCTATATAGAATTGAGTTATTGATGTTTGTTTCGGTTCTTCTACATTTGTATTCATAGTCATTTAGTGTGATAACCATGCTTATCTTCTCTTCTTTATTCTTTTATTGGTTCAGGGTATGGACATTGCTATTTCAAAATTGAATCAAGGTGGCTGGGTTCACATCTTCCCAGAAGGTAGTCGTTCTCGAGATGGTGGAAAAACCATGGGGTCGTCCAAGAGAGGTGTTGGGAGGTGAGCATCTGTTGTAAAAATATGTTTCAGGGAGAAATCCCCTTTTGTGGCGTTGATTAATAGGATATGTAGTCAAACCATTTGAAAGATATTCTTTTGTGAATGATAATGGGGGGTTGGTTCCCAAGCTTTAGTCTGTGAGTTTCTTTTTGTAAGATGTCCCTTACTCTTGAATAGTAACTCATGCCACATTAACTACAAATGCATTTGGATCCAATTTCTTTTTATTAAAATACTATTTGATAATTATTTCATATTCTTACTTGGCAGGTTGGTCCTTGACGCTGACAATATTCCCATGGTTGTTCCGTTTGTTCATAGCGGGATGCAGGACATCATGCCTATTGGTGCTAGCATCCCTAGGATTGGCAAGACGGTAGGTAGTCTAATGCTTATAACCGTGAATGGAAGTTGGAGTTTTTGAGACACTTTTGATACTGCAGCAACCATATCTATGAGGGTATAGGCCTTGATATCCAGTCGAGTGCTGCTTAAGGCTTTAATGATTTTATGTATAACCGTGAATGGAAGTTGGAGTTTTCGAGACACTTTTGATACTGCAGCAACCATATCTATGAGGGTATATGCCTTGATATCCAGTCGTGTGCTGCTTAAGGCTTTAACGATTTGATGTACCATTACAGTCCCGTGGCCTTTCCTAGGCTCACTTTTTCCAGTTTTCCATTTTATCTATTTGTTTACTCAGCATGCTTATTATTCTCACCTATACTTCCAAAATGTAGGTGACGGTGGTTATTGGCGATCCAATCTACTTTGATGATTTGCTAAATACTGAAGGAGCAAAGCATTTATCGAGAGGAAAGTTATACGATGCAGTATCTTCAAGAATTGGTCATCGACTACGTCAACTGAAAGTTCAGGTTGACAAATTGGCTCAAGCGACTCAGTTACTAAATGATGGTTCACTGATGGAAGAAACTCCGGAACAACTAGTTGTTCCCGGTACACAAGAGCCCAGGTCTTTTGATCGGTTCAGAGTGGGTGAAGGCTGGATTGCATCGCGGATGCGTAGTTTTATGGAACCTACTGAGCTGATGGGTTTTGCAGCCAGAGGCTTATTTATGAACCGTAGAGCAGATAAAACCTCTCCGAGTGGTAGTAGAAGGGTTGGCCCCTTGAAAGCGTGGAACCAATTTTTCGAGGCCAATGTTCTACCACGATTGAACTACGCCTAACATGACCCGATTGTTCTTCTAACTTTACTCTATTAGAGGCTGATGTAAATTATAATTAGGGTGTTCGTTTATGAATGAACTAAAATTTTGGTCGGGATTTTGTTTTTGTGGTTTTTTTTTTCTTTTTAAAAGGAAGGTTATAATAAAACATGCTGACCTCTCTTCGCTTATGTAAACAGATGAAATTTTATAAAAGCTATTTTTTTTTTTGGTCAAAAAAAGCTAAATTTGATCCAGGATTTACTAGATTATACTTTATAAATTGTAATTTCAAATTAATTTAGCTTTAAATTAGAATTCCAATTCAATTGGTTTTGATCATCAGTTCTATTCTAATACCAGCAATTAGGGTTCAAAGTGATGCCCATTGAGATTGTCTACTAGTATTTAGGTTTTTCCAGATTAACAATTTCTACTACCATAAACTGTTTAGTCATCTAATCAAATTTCATTTGGCTAATTTGATCCTCCATCAGTCCATCATCGATTAAACGACAGCGTTTCCTGGCAATCAGAACCGTCAATGCTCTCAGAAGGTCTAGTGAATCAACGGATAAGATCATCCACAATGATTGACCCCAGCACCAACAAAAACCAACCCCACCAATCAAAATCATTTCGCCTCACAGCTCCCAAGTCGCCTTTACAGATCGAAGTGCACACACTTCAAACTTCCAATGGTAACTGTCCTCTACGACGCGTTTCAATATTTAACAAATCTCAACCGTTAATATCTATGTCCCTTCGTAAAACTCAAGGTCAAGATTCGGACAGTTCTACGTGCTCAGCAGAGAAACACATTTCTCTGTTTCCCCCTGAATCTACTTCTTCCACCAGTTCGTTTGCTCCATTCAAAATCAATCTCAGAGAAAGGGACTGTGTTAGAGAGAGAAAGAAATGGCGGACGAAGAAGAAGCAGAGCTAAGCGAGAAGCAGAAGATTGATATAGCCAAGTGGTTCCTCCTCAACTCTCCTCCTGGTGAAATTCAATTCGTAGCCAAAGGTATCAAATTTCTCTCGCTTCTTCTTTCCCCTAAATCGTGAATTCAATATCCAACGACGCCGTTTACCTCATCTCACTTCTGCTTGACTCTTTCCCCTGAATCGCAGTTTCTAATTTTGTTTAATTGTTAAAAAGTTTCGGTTTTTGATCGATCGTGTCAATCACATTTTGTGTTTCATGTTTAATTTTGGTGGCAGATGTGAAGGCGGTAGTCAACGACGACGTTTTGTACGAAGAGGCAGCCTCAGAGGCATTCCCACTGTATAACAAATCCCACATGATTTCACTGGAAATGCCCGGCGGAATTGGTGACGTATGCTTATTAGGAACTCTCTACTTTTGTGAATAGAAACTTTCATTTCTATGATTTTTGAAGCTCCTATTTTACCAAATTTGCAAAATTTCTTCGACTTTCTAAATGTTTGTGCTAGATACATTGCATTATATCTTCTTACTTGTTTGTGTGAGCAGGTTCTAGTTACATCTTTCGGAGAGCTCGATGGGACTGAGTTCCTTGATCCCAGGACTGCTCAAGTTGCTGTAGTTGACCACATCAAACAGGCAAGTCTTGTACTTTTCTTCCATTATTAATGGTACTAAGAAGTTGGTGAAGATGAGAAAAGTTCCTTTAATTTAAGGTTTGAAATATAGGGTAATCAAGGATTTCGTATTTGCTCGAAGCAAAGGAATATAAAGCTTGAAAAGTGCACACCTGCTTGATCTTGCATCTCACATATAGGGTATCCCTGTAATGAAACATCCATGCATATATTAGTTCTTTCCGTTATGGTACTTTAAGAAAATTACTCATGGGCCACCCACAGCTTTTGTTGAAATTGGTCCTTGACGATGAACTTTTGCTCAAGTTGTTGAGCAGTTTGGTGTACTACTTGTCCAGTGCTTCAAGGGCTAAATGCACGTAAAAAGCTGAGATTGATTTATGTATATTTCTTGAGCCTGTTTATGATACCTCTCATCAGAGAATAGATGTCCTACTATAAAAGCTTTACTTGTGTTTTATTACCCTTATTTGTAAGTACATCGTACATCACACAACCGTTCACCTTGTTGCTTGTTGAAGCATGTAGCAAATTATACATTTGCCTTTTATTCTCCTTGTTTTATTTCTCAGTATCACTTTTTTTTCGTCTAATTTTTTTTTTTTTACCGATTGTTTCATCATAATGCTAAAATTGGTTCAGGTTTGTACAGACGTGAGACCCGCATTGGATGAGGAACTTCCATCCGCATATGTTGAAGAATTCAGGTACATGCTATAAGTGTTATGGCAGAAATTCTGTAAGTTGTTTTGCATTATCTTTTAAACTGAAATGAGAGCATTTGTATGCTCCAAGATATTTGACTAAATATTGGCGACTCTACTGCCCTGCTTTATCATAGGCATTTATAGTCATGCACTTACTCCACGTACTTTAATGTAGCCAATGTTTCAAATTAGCTTCTACTTCGTGTCATTTTTGATATATTCAACTATGTTTTACTTCATTTGGTAACTTAATATTTGAAATGTAGTTTTCTTATGGACCGAAAGAGAGCTATCCAATAAATCTGTTTCTTCTCATTAATTTTAACTTTTGAGCGTGCTCTTTTATTTAACCATACAAGAATAAAAAACGATTGGAAGATTTTGTGCAACATAAAATGGACCATACTTGTCTTTATTTCATTTGTGTGTGCATGCCGGCTCATGTGTGTTTCTATGTATTTGGGTTGGGTTGTGTTAATTCCTTAATTCTTTTGTTTCAGGTGTGCTCTGGATGCAGAAATACTTAGATATGTAGGTGAAGCTTATCCAAAAGGAGTCTGCTCAGTGTACTGTGGGAATGGTAAAGATGCAGAGGGCCCAGGATCTGACTTTGAGCTTGTGGTAGTGATTTCAGCTGCTAGACATAGCCCACAAAATTTCTGGTGTGTGAAATTAGTTTAACTACCCAACCCACGAAATTCTTTATTGCTCTATCATTGTATTATTTCAATGTGCACATAGTTTGTACCAACACCAGCAATTGCATATTTAAACTATGTCCTGTTGTTAGACCAGGTACTTTCTTAGTTACAAATGAAGATGATAATGTAGATTTTCCTTCTTTTTGTTTTTGAATAGCAATGGTAGTTGGCGTTCAGTGTGGATCATTGAGTTCAAAGATGACGTACAAATTCTGGAATTAAAAGGCAAACTGCAGGTATATCTTGTTTTGTACTTGGTGCATGATGGATGTGCAACCTGGTTTCTGTATCTCTTTGCAATTTATATTACAATTTACTTGATCCCTAGCATAAGGCCTAACCAAGAATAAGCAGTTACTTTTTCCATGTTCTTCTCGTTCTTTCAGGTGGGTGCCCACTATTTTGAGGAGGGAAATGTGCAGTTAGATGCAAAACATGAATGCAAAGATTCAACAATTTTTCAGGTGAGTTTAAATTGACTATTGCCATTTATTTTGGTAGAACTTGGGATGATGTATCATGCAAGGTCTATGAAACTTAATGCGTTAGGTTTCGTCTAACTTTCTACATCAATTGTATACAAGGCTAGCAAGGGAATAAATCTTTATGATTGGTAGGCAGTACTTTTAGTAAATGGACTTTATGCCATAAACATGCTGGTGGGTGTTGCTAAGTTGGTAAATGGTAAAGAGGTTATATAATTGTTGGCTGGGTCATCTGGTCTGGTCCCTCGTCAGATGATTGTAAACAGTTGCTGGCCCTTAGCAGTAGGCTGCTCTTGGGGATGATGTTTTTTTTTTTTTTTTTTAAACCATAACTTGAGCATGTGGTTCTCACCCATTGATGCCTTCTTCTTCTCCCACCCTCATTGCAGTCCTCTGAAGATTGTGCGATTACCATAGGCAACATTATTCGGCAACATGAGGCAGAATACTTGGCATCTCTTGAGGTTCAACCATTTGTCAATTCTCAAGTTAATAAACGGCGTTGTGTTACATTTTGAGATTTTTACTAACAGATTTACTTCTGCAGGCATCCTATTCAAACTTGCCCGATACCACTTTCAAGGTACCATTCAAACTTCCCCTCCCCCGAGAAAAGTTTCTCTACGAGTTCCTTACCAAACCCTTCCAGTTTTCATTTATTGAATTATAAATATTTAGTGGGACTGTGGGAGCTTTGCTGGAGGGTCGGCGTGATTGAACATATAATTAGATCCATTTCAGTATCAGAACCTTCATAAATTAATGAATGAATGTGCTGCAGGATCTTCGCAGAAAGCTTCCAGTTACTCGCACCCTATTTCCATGGCAGAATACATTGCAGTTTAGCTTGACGAGAGACATCACAAAAGAACTTGGTATTGGAAAGTGAATTCGCCCATTCAACGGAAGTTGTTCAACTGAGAGAATTGAGTTTCCTCCCATGTAGACCCATTTCATGAGATATAGTCAGGCTTAGAGGTTGCCTATTTATCATTCGCTTTTCTCGAGTGATGTCCTCTGCCATTGGAGCTTCTCCCCTCAGTTTTGGTACATTGTAATATAACTGTTATCTATGATTGTGTATAGTACAGGGTTGTTGCGGATTTCCATTGTGCGATAAACGTGGAAGATGTTGAGGAGTTTGTAACTATATGTATTCTGATGAACGGCTTGATTCATGCATTTTTCTTTCAGGAGATTTGTTTGCCTTCACCTACTTAAAATCTATGTGTTTTAGTTTTGTGTTTGTCACTCTCTGGGATGATGCAAATTAGCCAAATCATACATCGATGTGCTCCACGAGGCATTTTCTCCTAAGCTTTGTTCTTATTAGGGAGGCACATTGGATGTCTCTCTTCTAAGGACTTGATATGGCTTCTGAAATTTGCCTTTTGTTGAAGTGCATCTCTGATGATAAAACCGAGATCAGGTGTCCGCTGACCAGAATTGTTCATAATTTTTCTCCTTTATTTTCTTTCTTGATAAAAAATATTGAAAATTCTACTATATTCTGAAGCTCTGATGCTCGGAAGTTGCAGGGGATGGTATAAGTTGTAAAAAAATATGATATATTATTTTTGTTTGGTTTTATTTCGAATCATTTTCTGCAATTGCAAATGGCTTTATTTGGAATCTTTTTCTGCATTTCAAAGCACGTGGTTGATTAGTGTTGTTGACTCATACTCGTACAATTTTTAATCACTATCTGACTGTAGACTGCGACTGTGAACCTATCTTCTTGCAACTTGTAAGTTACAAACAAGCTTAGCTACCTTAGCCGAAAAAAAAAAAAAAATCTTAGCTACAGCTCTTAGAGTCTTGGCTCATCCTCATATCATTCATCAACGACCGTTGAACTCATTGTATCATACAAGAAAATGGCAGAAATCAAAGCCCAAACGGCACTCCAGCACCATCTCATCGTGTCTGAACCCGATATTTCTGACCAAAAGCCTTCCAAACCGAAACGTGTAGCTTCCCTCGACATCTTCCGTGGTCTCACTGTCTCGGTACTGAACTTGTTTCCTTTCTTCTTTCTATTTTCATCATGGTTTTCACAGTCAGAAGTATGAATAGAAAACTCACGTTTCCGAGGAAACACTGTTATAGTTCTGTTTTTGGTTTTCACGGCATAATTTTGATGCGTGGAATTGTATTGTAGTTGATGATCTTGGTTGATGATGCCGGTGGAGAGTGGCCTATGATTGGGCATGCGCCATGGAACGGTTGCAATCTTGCTGACTTTGTAATGCCATTTTTTCTCTTCATTGTGGGAATGTCTATTGCACTTTCTCTCAAGGTTGATATTCGTTTATCATTTGTCTGTGCTTGTGCTTAGCAAATTAAGGAGTGTCATTAGTCAGAGCACTGCTTTGCATTCCTTCATTATGTACTTAAAATTTTCTTATAGAGAATACCAGACCAACTATTGGCCGTCAAGAAGGTGATTCTTAGAACTCTCAAGCTCCTTTTCTGGGGTCTCCTATTACAAGGTCAGTGTTCTTTTCTCAATAAATGTTTATAACTTTGAGTTTTTGGGTATCCTTATATGTTGCCTTGACTTGAAAAAGACATAAGCTTTGTTTCCATTTATCCCCAGATGAGGGGTGAGGAGGAGAATCTTACATTACTAATTAGGAAAAACATTTCTCATCAACATCTTCGTTCCTTACTAGTGCATGATGCATTGTGATTCGAGTATTTCTCTTCGTGTGATGGCTGTACTCTCCAGATATTTGTTTAGATGGAGAAACTAAAGTTTCTTCTATTAGGAAGCCCAGAGGTCACGTGCAAGTTAAAGGCAAATGTATATATATCAATGCATACTTTCATGATAATGTGTTACATTTTAAGGACTGGAAGTGACAAGGTTCTAGACCTCACTTTGATATTAACGTGCCTTCAATATGTTGTATAGGAGGTTTCTCACATGCTCCTGACAAACTAACATATGGTGTCGACATGAAAGAAATAAGGTGGTTCGGGATTCTCCAGGTAAGATTGATGATATACATTTATTTGTATGTTGTTAGTATTGATTACATAGTTCAGTTTAAAGATGCATGGATGTATGTAGTAATTCTAGTCACCCTCTGTAGAGAATTGCTCTTGCATATCTGGTAGTAGCACTGATAGAAATTTTCTCGAGATGTGCACAAATCAAAGATATGGCACCCAGCAGGCTCGCCATATTCAAGTTATACTATTGGCAATGGTAATTCTATGTTTCTGTAATGCTATGGTTTTTTCCCTCTGCTGATAAGTTTTTCTCTCTCTTATTTTTTTTTTCTTAGGAAAACAATTACTGATGATTCTCTATTTCAAAATTACCAGGCTGTTTGCAGCATGTGTTCTCATTACTTATTTTGCTGTAATTTATGGGACATATGTTCCTGATTGGCAATTTACTGTCCACGATAGAGAGAGTAGTGATTATGGGAAAAGTTTCACGGTAAGTCTCTGGTTCTCAAATCACATACTTGTAAAAGTTAGGAATGTCTGAAAATCATTGGAGAATTGTTGAGTTGATAAACTTTGTATGTGATTGGAATCTAAAATATGAAATTATATCAAGTTATGTTTTTGAACAACATTGGAGAATTGTTGAGTTAAGAAATTTTCTATGTTGTTGGACTAAATATGAAGTTTTATCATATTATGTTTTGAAACTTCTTTTCAGTGAAAATATTCATTTCAATTTTAGGTAACTTGTGGCGTGAGAGGAAAACTGGATCCTCCTTGTAATGCAGTGGGGTACATTGATAGAAAAGTGTTGGGAATCAATCACATGTATCAGCGTCCGGCTTGGAAAAGATCAAAAGTACGTGTGTGGTTTGATCTCTCTTTTTTTCATTTATATCATTTCCTGATCATCGAGGGTTTATATCAGTCTCAGATTTAACTATTTAACTTATCTACACTGAACTGCTGCAGGCTTGCACTGAGAATTCCCCATATGCAGGACCTTTCCGAAATGGTGCTCCATCGTGGTGCCATGCTCCTTTTGAACCTGAAGGAATTGTAAGGTAATTTAACCTTTGACTTTGTTAGATCATAAATCAAGAAAGTTGGATATGACAATTTATTTCCGTTGGCTTCTAAAGGAAATGGTTGAGAAAGGTACATTGAATTAGAGCAATTCATTATTTCCTTACATCTAAGGAGTTACAGTTTTTAGCATAAACCTCATGAAATCTGACATTTCAGGCTAGCAAATAAGCATCTAATATCTATCGAGTATAGTTCTAAAGCTTGATGAGTCTCTTAGAAACTTCTTACTTATCTGGTTTGTTTCCCCGTATGTGTAGCTCAATATCTGCAATTCTCTCCACAATCATCGGAGTACATTTTGGACATGTGCTTATCCATATGAAGGTTAACTGGTTAAGTCGGTGATTTGGTATACTCGGTGCAAGGAATATGTTAAGACTCTTCCTCACTTGGACATTTTCCATTTATAGGGTCATCAAGCCAGACTGAAGCATTGGATTTTAATGGGCTTTGCTCTCCTCGTCTTAGGAATTGTTCTTCATTTCACTCATGGTGCGAACTGAGGTGAAATGTATGCAACTTGTTTTGCGCATACCACTCCATTATTCTTTCTAATGTTTTATGCCTGGTGCAGCAATTCCTTCAAGTAAACAGCTATACACGTTTAGCTATGTATGCATAACGTCTGGAGCAGCAGCTTTCGTGTTTTCAGCCTTCTATATCATGGTGTGATATTATCATCGAAATTTCATGGATCTTTAATTTCTCTTTTCTTCTTTTTATAAAATTTGATATCCTCTTGTGACAGGTTGATATCTGGTGTATCAAGTACCTGTTTCTTCCTCTGGAATGGATCGGCATGAACGCCATGCTTATCTATGTTATGGCAGCTGAAGGCATCTTTGCAGGATTCATTAATGGATGGTATTACAAGGACCCCCATAATACACTAGTACGTTCGCATACCATACCTTTACTCACCAAAACTCATTCGATACGATTACTCTTGCTTGCTACACACATAGCTGACTAGTATTAGTCGGATTCTCTTTTCCATGGATGTGGTTTTATAGCTTGCTTTTCAGCTTTATACAGTCACTTTGTGCTTATGGAATCCAAAACAAGCAAAGCCTATCATACTAAGACTGATATGAGCAATATTTCTTCTACTTGTGGCAGATATATTGGATTCAAAAGCACATTTTTGTTGGGGTTTGGCATTCAAGGAGAGTAGGCATTCTACTCTATGTCCTCTTTGCAGAGATCTTGTTTTGGGGCATTGTTGCTGGCATTTTGCATTGGCTGGGCATATATTGGAAGCTTTAAATCCTATTTTTAGCATTTAGTTTTTCTCTGTACTGAATCTTGGAGTCATGGACTGCTTATTTATGCTTTTATTTCTTCTAAACATGGAAATTGTTGCCGCAAAAATGATTAGGATGTCGTTATCTTGTACATTTTTTTTTTATCGGAAAGAACAATAATAAAGTGGGGAATTTTACATAAGCTAGTAAATTTCATGCTTATTAGTACCTATTTTTCAGCCTTATTATGCATGCTATGAAATCTCACACTTAAGTTACGTAGAATTAAAAAAAAAAAAAAAAGCCATCGAATAACCTCTTGTGCATCGGCCAAGAAAGAATCACTTCGGACGTATTGATGAGATGTGATCAATTAGAATGTTAGATTACAACTCAGAATAGAGACTTTCTACATTCTGGACCATGACACATTCCGGATTCTTCAACATCCACTTCTTCATTGAATCCAAAGGTGGAAAGAGCTGGAGTAATTTTTTTTATTTTTTTATTTTTTTTTTATAATGAGTAATGAAGAATTTTTCGCTCCAATTATAAAAAGGTTGATACATATGGGCCTATCTCTCTCTTTCCATTTAGGAGAGGGTTTGGACTTTGGCCCAAACATATTAAAAAAAAAAAAACCTTCGTGTTGTCTAAGAAAAAGAAAATTGCAAAATCTTTATAATAAGTTAAGAAGAAGCATTCTCAAAGTCCCTTTCTTTTTTCTTCTGAAGTCTGAATACTCTCGCTATCGAAAAAGAGAAGGAAGGAAGGAAGCAATCGGAATCAGATTATGGCGACCAATATGGTTGTCGAGGACACGAGCTTCGAGGACGATCAGCTGGCCGCGATGACCACCGAAGACATTATCAGAGCCACTCGTCTTCTCGACAACGAGATCCGAATACTCAAGGTCCATTCTTCCTCTCTCAGACTAACTCTCTCTAGGGTTACAACTCTTATGAGTAGCGACTTGGGGTTTCCTGTAATTATTGATTCAAGTTGGAGAATTAGGGTGAAAAGACTCGAATTTGATTTTGTTAAGCCATGAAATTTAGGGTTTTTGTTAAATTTTTATTTTGGGATTTTATTTGATTGTAAAAGGATACGCCTGTAGTATTTGTGTCAAGTAATATTATGATTCTTTTAGTGTATTTGTCTGACTCTTTTTTTGGTGTGGGATTGAAGGAAGAATTGCAAAGAACGAACTTGGAGCTGGATTCGTACAAGGAAAAGATAAAGGAGAATCAGGAAAAGATTAAGCTCAATAAGCAGTTGCCCTACTTGGTCGGCAACATTGTTGAGGTATGCTCCTTTAAAACGTGGGTTTTAGTTTTTTCAGTCCTGTATTTCTTGGTTTAATCAAAATTATTTTGGTTGTGAATGTCTGGGACACAGATAAAATTAGGGGGAAATTGTCCAATTTTTCTTGTTAGGGTGGGTTTGAGAATGGCAATTCCTAATGTATGTGCGAGGTATGCATAGCATACTATAATAAGCTTAAGATACAGTTCAGCTTGTGGCAGATTTATACCACTCTAAGAAAGTACATTATATTAAACCGTTGAAATACATATTTTAGACTATTATATAGCTTCTTTGAGTCGCCGTACCCTATTACCTCAGAATAGATCTGCACTCAAACTGTGCTAGATGACTAATACGTGTATGAATATGTAATTTAAATCTTGACTCTTTTGTTGTATTAAGCTCTGCCTGTTTTTTAGATGATGTTAGGCTCTTGATGGGGAGTGAGTTTGGTTGTTTTTGTAACATTACCTGGTGCTTACTTGTGATGTTTTTCTGTTTTTAGATATTAGAAATGAATCCAGAAGATGAAGCTGAGGAAGATGGGGCAAACATTGATCTTGACTCACAAAGAAAGGGAAAGTGTGTTGTTTTGAAAACATCTACTCGTCAGGTAAGCCTGCTGAATAATGTTTTGTTCATATTCTTGTATATTACTATTAAAGGCAAAGAGTGCAGTTAATGGTATTGTTGCTTTTGTTTTATCTTTCCTGCAATTTGATTGATTTTGAACATAGTAATTCAACATCATTTGAAAATTAGTTTTTTTTTTATTTGTCTACATGAAATTCCTTAGACTTTGTTGAGTTCGGGGGTAAGCTCAGCATCTATCTGCCGCATGAATTTCTGCAAATCTTGAGATCTTTGTATTGATACTAATTTTTGAATTCTGTTTCCTATTATAAAAAAGAATGTTGATTTTTGGATCTATTTTGTTTTCTTTATTGCATCATATTAGACTCACTTATTTAATTACGAAACTGTATTGGTTCTTCTTGACTGCAGACAATCTTTCTGCCTGTTGTTGGGCTCGTTGACCCTGATAAGTTAAAGCCTGGAGATCTTGTTGGTGTGAACAAAGATAGTTACCTGATCTTGGATACTCTGCCATCCGAGTATGATTCCCGGGTGAAGGCCATGGAGGTTGATGAGAAGCCAACTGAAGACTACAATGACATCGGAGGGCTAGAGAAACAGGCAAGTTTCCGACTTTATGCATGCGCTGTTGATTTACTCACTGTTTGTATATACCGAACATTTGGATTCAGTACCCCTAATTTTTTGTTTTCTTCTCTTTGCTGACATAGATTCAAGAACTGGTCGAGGCAATTGTTTTACCCATGACCCACAAGGAGCGTTTTCAGAAATTAGGGGTTCGTCCACCAAAAGGAGTGCTCTTGTATGGACCTCCTGGAACTGGTAAAACTTTAATGGCCCGGGCTTGTGCTGCACAAACAAATGCCACTTTTCTGAAACTTGCAGGCCCACAACTGGTTCAGGTATAGCATAATTTCTTTTTGTTATTACCATTATAACTTCTGTTTCATTGAATGCAAGCTTATGCGCATGTATGTATTGAACAATTTCTGGTGATTTTGTAATGATTTGAGGATGCTTCAATGCCTCTTTCATAGTTCAATTTTCTGTCTTTTGGCTTTGCTTTTGCTTTTTCTCCTTTTATGCTTATCTTTTTGCTTTGTTTACACAATGATCATCTGCTTCTTAAAGTTATAATGTCCCTGCATTATGAAGAATTGAATTATTTGTTTGTGAATTCTAAATTTGCTTAGATTAAAAATATTTGTTCTACACATTTTCCTTTGCCTTGTCTTTGTCATACATGATTCTGATTGTTAGACTTGTAATCCTTTGTGGGAATTTAAATGATCATTGTATCACCAAAATCGTATGTTTAGTTATGCTAATGTAGGATGTTTAACTCTAAATTTTCTAACTGGGTACATAATGAGGTAATCATACTTGGAATGCATGTAGATGTTTATTGGGGATGGAGCAAAACTTGTTCGTGATGCCTTTCAACTTGCGAAAGAGAAATCTCCCTGCATCATTTTCATAGATGAAATTGATGCAATTGGCACAAAGCGGTTTGATAGGTATACTATATTTCCTCAGCGTTCTTAATTTAATTTTGATTTTAATTTTTTTTTTGATATAACATAACGACTGTGCTCAGGATGTGGGTGTTTTTTCCCAGTTTTATCTCTGCATTCATGTAGTCATAATTTTAAAGTCAAGAGCTTTTTCCTGATTGAATTTGTTCTCTCATTATTGGTTGTAGCGAAGTGAGCGGTGATAGGGAGGTGCAGCGTACAATGCTTGAATTGCTTAATCAACTTGATGGCTTTAGTAGCGATGACCGGATCAAGGTCTGTTTGTTTTTCATGTATTCACTTCTCTTGCAACTGTATTTCAATTGGGAACACTTTATAAATGTGAAGTATTTTTTCTTGCTATTATTTTGTGGTCCTGACTCCTTTCAACACTACCGCTGTGACACATGGTTGCACTTTCCTTTGTAAAATGTAGAATATAATCTTTATGAAATTCACAGAAATAGGTTCAAAACTTAAAAGTTGAAGTTACTTTATAAATAGAGGAATAAGAATTTTATATACTTATAAAAATCGAGCATTTTATAACTAGTCATATAATGTAATATAACTTTATATAAAGATTAGAACAATATGTTCTGCATCTGGCAAATATTCAACATTTAGACTGTTATATAACATAGAATATAGATGCAGGTATAAATGATGAAGATTTCAGGCACTTTTCGGTTGTGTTGGACTGATTGTTTTAATATTACAGGTAATAGCAGCAACAAATCGTGCTGACATCCTCGACCCTGCTCTTATGCGTTCTGGTAGATTGGATCGTAAAATTGAGTTTCCACATCCCACTGAAGAAGCAAGAGCTCGGATTCTGCAGGTTTGTCTTTTACAATTGCTCGTGTTTTGGGATACTTTTGCTCTTGGCTGCCTCTTACTTAACCCCTTTACATTCATTTTGTAGATTCACTCTAGGAAGATGAATGTTCATCCGGATGTCAATTTTGAAGAATTAGCCCGTTCTACTGATGATTTCAATGGTGCGCAACTAAAAGCAGTTTGCGTGGAGGCAGGCATGCTAGCCCTTCGCCGTGATGCAACTGAGGTGCTCTTTCTCTTATCAATTATTGCATACTTGTTACTCTGATCTTTAGGAGAACTATTTGCAGACATTATGTGCTTTTGAATTCATATGATGGCATTGGTTTTCTAAGTTCATCGATGGGCCTGAAAGCATTGGTCTTAGTAAGTAGAGATTGGGAAAAGAGTGATGAAAACAATAGATTGCTTTGTATGTTCTAGGATAAGTGTTCTCTAATTGTCTTTGATACAGTTTCATGTGAACTACATGCTATACATATGAATCTTACGGGTTATTTTGGTTCAAATCCAGGTAAACCACGAAGATTTCAATGAAGGTATTATTCAAGTTCAAGCAAAGAAGAAGGCTAGCCTCAACTATTATGCATAGACTCGATCTTGGCAGTTCAGAATACCATTGCTCGGAGTATGAACAAAAAGGCTACTTCTGAAAGGAGTATTCAGGCTCTGAGCGAAAAGCTTGTCGAGTCCACAAGAACCAGACCCTCCCTCTATATTGAACTTGTAATTTACCTTTATTATGTGATATTTTGTTGTTTGTTTTCGTGGTGAATGATGCGCATTTAGAGATACATGAAATTTGATCCAACATGTTAGATACTCTCTTTCTTCTACCAGTCCACCAGAAATGGGAGTCTTACAAGAGCTGATGCGAAAGGGTTATGTTAGGTGAAAGTATACCAACAAAAAAGTGCAAATGTCTCGAGTTTGTTAGCAAATTCAATCCCAAAAATATTTAATGGCATACAAGAGTTCATTTCATCGCGATCGAGTGCCATATGCTAGTGCATCCTTACGAGAGACCTAAAAAAAAAAAAGACTAAATAGTGCATCCTTGTTATACATTTATAAATTTATACATGCAAGTCTTGTGAGAAAAAAAAATTCGGAATAATTGGGATCAATTTCAACATTCTTTCGTGGGGGTACAATTTAAAAAAAAACAGGTGAGTGATGAGCAAGCACAAGATGTTCTTAACTAGTATTAAGTTGCCTTTCGCAGATGTGGAGTCGCCGCCTTTCAAAGACATGGTGTCGCCACCTTTCGGGAGACGTTGTAGCCACTTTCACAGAGGCATTGTTGCCACCTTTTGTGGAGACGGTGTTGCAGCCTTTCGTGGATGCACATACCTTAGTGATGGTGGTTTCGATTTGGTATTAGGAGAAGGGAGATCTGAGATGCGACTAAGAAAGGAGAGAACTAAAAGTTTGAAGTGATTTTGTTTGGTCATCAATTCGGTGGTTTTAGTTGGTTTGGAATGACTACAGAGTCCACGCTTTTGCTACAAACGCTTGTGAGTCAAGCTTTCGCTCTAAAATTAGAGCAGTTTGGACCTTACGCATCCAAACATATCCATTTCTGCAAGGCCAGAAAATTGTCTATTTTTGAAAGTTTGCCCATCACCAAAAATATTTCTAATTTTTGTCCCCAAAAAAATTTGAAAAATAGGATCACAACTTCACAAGACAAATATGTACACGCATTTTTACAAAGCTTGTTTGAGGGTTTAGATCTCTCAAGATCATTTCACCTCGTTTCTCTCCTAGCCTCAACTTAATTGCGTCTTCCGCCTCATTTCTCTCCTATTCCTTCAAACTGTGCTCAGATTTAAGCTGACACCCACGATGCAGTGAGCTTTCATTATTTATATTTTGCAATATATTGTACATTGATCGAGAAGCCATTTGCTAAGTCATGGCCGTCAACAATGTGCTATAAACTTGGCATGCATGCGAAAATTCAAGTCATCAGAGAAGTAGAATCCATGCATTCCAAGACAAAGAAAGCTTGATGCAGTAGCTAGATACAGAAAGAGAATAGGCTGAAAGAGGGAAAAAATTAGATCGAGGAGATCGAAGACATGGCAAAGTTTTGGAAATTGCCAGAAGAGATGGTGGTACAATTCTTGTCAAGATTGCCTCCTAAAGCTTTGATGCGATTCAAATGTGTTGGTAAGTCGTGGTACCATCTAATAAATTCTCCCAGGTTTGTGGCGAAGAACCTCTCTAATTCCACGAACAACAAATTCGCTAGTGGTGTTAAATTCCTAATTCTTTTGATATATGGATGATGGATGACGCTAGTGGTGTTAAAGGGTCATGGACAAAATACTTAACCTTTGCAACTATGGAAGGCATTGAAATTCCATTAGTATTTCTGAAGAGTGATGAGCTTCTTATGGTTGCCTCAGATGGACGTGTAGTCTCTTATAATTTTGGTACTCAAAAGCACAAATATTTACCCATTCATGGAGTTGAAGATCCGTCTTATATTCTAGCTGTTGTTTATGTAAATAGTATTGTTTCAGTCAAGGGAGATAATAAGCCCGAGGGAATAGATACTTCCATCTAGCATGTACTTTCATGTTCTTGTGTACATTGCATTTTCCTACTTGTACGTGTAACCATGCAAAAAAAAGTTCGACTTTAGATTTAAATGCGTAGCGCTTGACAAATGACAATGAAGCAATGATGTACGTATTGTGTTCTTTTAGGATCGTAGGTGCTTTGCATATTGTCGGCCAACACGTACTTACGAGCTAATCTCGCTTCAATTTATTTTTTCTCACCTTATTCTTGTTTTCAGCTTTTCTTTAAATAACTTCGTATTTGTGTCTTTGTAGTAAAGAGTGTTTAGGAGCTCACAGGTTGCGAGTGTTTATAGAAGAAGGAGCGTACGTAACGCAAGGCGGTTACTATATTTATTAGGTCAGAACAAAAAAAATCTGATTAGAATTTAGGAGTTTAGGACTCAGACCAGCATATATAGAAATTCGCCTATATTTCATCTTTTCGAATTCCATGTATATACAGAGAAGAATAAGTAATAGTACGTGAAAATTTTGAAATGTACATAGGAGCAACGAAAGTATTTTTAAAAATTTGTATTCGTAGAAAATGCATTGTGTGTATCGTATGCTCTGTTACGAATTATGTTAACCCAATGTTTGAGCCAATTGTAAATAGTCGAACGTTGGACTACTCATCTTATTATTTGATTTGCAAGGACTGTTGTTCTAATTAAGCTGGATTTATCTAATTTTGAATGACTTGCAAGTTGTATTACACTGAAATGGTATTAGATCTTCCGTATATCAAATCAAAATCGAGACATTTTTATTGAAATAAAAAGTTCAAACATACGACGCTGAGCTTTCAAGTTGACTGATACTCAACATTTCAAAAGATATTATATACTAATCCGACCGACTTTCATCACGAGATATTTAATTAGCTCTTGAGATAGTATGTTAGCCTTACCGACTCTTTTTTAAATTCCACTTTATAGATGTTATTAGAACATCTTGATCATTATTCTTGTGCAATTTACATTTGGGAGCTAGATGCATGCATCCTAATAATTTTCCATCTACAATATTAAATTTGGTTACCAATAATATATACATTCATTACGTATTTGTGCAAACCCATATTAGGCCATGCATCAAAATAATGTGGATGAGCTGGAAAATGTATTGGGTAAAAGGAAGGGTGCATCTACAGTGCCCGGGGGAGGAAGGGGAGGAGGGTGAGGATGCATTTGCAGAGGGGGAGGGTGGGGTAGAGAATGCATCCAAGGGTGTAGGAGCTGCTACGTGTCTGAACACTAAATGTTCGGTGTATGGCAGAATTTCCCCTCTTAAAAGGAATGGAGTTAAATATTCTGGCACACCTGCCTAGCTTCCTTTTTTAGGTAGAGAGCATCTTCCTAACTTGAATCACAAGTAAATAAAAACATTTTAAATGGGCCGACCCGATGACCCGGATGACACCAACACTTTCTCATTTCGGCCACAACACCAAACATTTCTCTAACCCGATAAAAAAGAAACAAAAATCTTATCTAAGACCAAAAATAAAAATAAAAAAGAAAATAAAAGAAAAAGTAGAGCATTCAGACAAACAATAACAACGTCAACTACAATCAAACGGCAGAAGAAAATATCGAAACTCAATCCTAGCCGTTGATGAGCGGTATTAGGACAGCGGTTATTACGCCTAAAGTCCAACCTCCCCTGATCGGACGGTGGGAATACCCCAACACAGCGATAGAGAGAGAAGAAAGGGAGCGAGCGACAGAGAGAAAGAGAAGAGAAGAGAAGGAGAAAGAGAGATTTGGAATTTTGATTTGTCCATCAAATTTCCCAGAACACCATCTCTGACGACTGACGCGTCTCTTCGTCTCTGCTTTGATCCCCACGACGTCGTTTGGGGTTCCTTTGTGATCGTCAATTGTAACCGAAGGCTGTGTTTCGCCGGATACTTCTTCCATCTTCGCGCGCTTGAGAGAGGCAGAGAGACGGATTGAACCCAGGCGCATCGGAATTAGGGGCTTGAGGGTTTGATTTGGGGGTTTCTATGGGTCTGGGTAGCGATGAAGAGGTTGTCGTTGAAGAAAGCGATGGTGTCGGTGGCGGTGAAGGTGGTGGTTGTGGAGGCAAGTCGTACGGAGGCTCGGTCTCCTGCTCGATTTGCCTTGAAGTCGTCGCCGATAATGGGGATAGATCTTGGGCCAAGCTGCAATGTGGGCATCAGTTTCATCTAGGTGAGTGAGAATTGATTGTAATTGGGATTGGAAATTTGGTTTTTTCGGACTGCGATTTCAGAGATCCAGGTTCAATTCTGTTTCTGACTTGGGAATTGTATCGGATTTTGAATTTTCTGTTAACGTGCTCTTTTGGTTGATTAAGAAAGTTGAACAAAAACGATACTGGATTTTGCGTCAGCTAAGCATAATTAGAGTTTTGGTTTTATGGGGTTGTCATCTCATGGTGTGTTCTTATCTTATCAATGCATTATGTACATATTTTCCATTTTATCTTCAGTATCAAGCTGTTTTCTTTTATAAGCTAAATGATCAGATCTTTCTGTTGGAATCATGTAGTTCAATCTATACATTCCGATTTGTTCAAGTTTTAAAATTTAATGGATCAGCCCATCATTTATACTGAAAGATAAAAAATTTGATAAGTTGGGATTTACAGATTAGGACTGGTCAATGAAAATGAAGTATCCTTGTGCACATTTGTAATTTAGAATGACAAAGCTCAATCTCAAGTATAATGTATCAGTCTTCACCTCACTTTTTAACAAAATCGGTCCACACATTTGCAATTTTTATCCAAATGCATAATTCTGTTGATTTGAAGGTGAATTTAAACTTCTCCAATAGCTATTTCATCGGTAGCTTGGTCATAGGTTTGAAATCCTTTTGGTGATTTACTCGAACCTTTCATCTGAGTATGTAGAGTAGCATGTTTGTTAAAGCCATTCTCCTTTTATCGATGATTGATGATTTCACTTGCACATTGTATTTGAGACACTCTTTTAAGGAAATAAGTTTAGTTATGACTTTTCATTCAAGCTTTGTATGAGCTTTCAATCCTTTCACGTTCCTTGATTTTTTGTGTCAACCCTTTTCAGATTGCATTGGTTCTGCGTTTAATATAAAGGGAGCAATGCAATGCCCTAATTGTCGGAAGATCGAGAAAGGTCAATGGCTTTATGCTAATGGCTGCCGTTCATTTCCGGAATTTAGCATGGAAGACTGGAACCATGATGAAGATCTTTATGATCTAAGTTACTCTGAAATGGTAATTACTGTACTCTTTAAATTTAACTTGTACTTTTAAGTGTATTTTTTGCATGCGGCTTTAATTTTCTTTGTCAAATGCTTAGGTTTTGTGGTTCGTTCTTATGATTTTTTGTCATGCTGACACTATGGGTACAACTATTCGTTCATGCTTAGGGAAGTCTGAGGATTCAAGCTAATAGTGACAAATTTTAAGGTTGTAAACTAAACAGTTAGGATCAATAGAGCATTTAAAGGAAGTGCTGCTATAGATGGTCAAGATAATTGATTCTTATTAAAGATACCGGATGAGTGCAGCTCCCTTCTAGCCAAAGGTCATGCTTCGATTTTTCTCATTTGAATGTGTTATTTATTTGGTCAAATGTAGATAAAATCTTACATACCAGTAAACCTAGTTAAATTGCTTCAGAGCTTTGTCGCGTCTCTTACCAAGTAGTATGCAAAATCACAACTTTCTCCCTTAACAATAGCAGTCTATCACCTCGGCTTAGATGTGAAGGTAATCTCTACATTGTGTCTGAGGCTAACAATGTTCTTCTTGACCATAAAAATAATCATGTGTTCAGTATGAATGATCTGTGTCGAGCAAATTTTCAAATTTGTTCAATTGGGACCCAATAAGTTTACTATAATTGAAGAGAAGAGGAATGAAGAGAACTAAGTCCTCTAACTGTTTGTCTGCTATTACTATTACTTTTACTACTATTATTATTAATATTAATATTTTTTTGTTTTCCCTGCCTATTAAACTTAAATATTTTTAAAAGAACCCAACTAGAATCCATCATATTGAAGTAATAGTACCAAATACAGTATGTATATACTTATGTTATGTCTTCCCCTATCGCTCCCATTTGTATTACTCATCATTGAACCGGAACGCTTGAGATCCCTTTTTATCTTTTCCTTTACTTTTACCAGCATTTTAATGACTTCTGTATGGGTTCATGAGTAATGTAATGTTGAACTATAGCTGTCTTTCCAAGGGAAGTTTCTTCATCCCTAATGCTCAGCACTCAGAAACTTTGCTGCTACCAGGAGGCGACTGGAAGAAACAAAGCCATTGACGGAGAAATTGCGGTGGGATTGAAAAAATTGATACTATTATTGGCAAGAGTAGTCTAACCAAATTTCAATATTGAACTGCATTGCGGTATCGATGCAGCATAAAATGACCTAAAATTCATCACTGCATGCTATTTTGTATTGTGTGGGTGTAGATAGAGATTAGATATACTTATGCGCCCTTTGTTTATAGGTTAACTGAATTTTGTTCATCATCTGATATATGTTTCTTTTTGGGTATGTAAATGCCTTTTGCAGTCCTTTGGTGTTCACTGGTGTCCGTTTGGTAGCTTAGCACGACTTCCTTCTTCATTTGAGTAAGTGATCTCGTGTTAAAATTATTTTCCGCTCCAATTTGTTTGCGGATAATTTCTATTTATTCATGGTTTTATTTAAAAAAAAATGATCATTTATAGAGGCTAATTCAAAAACTAACTCATTCTATTGTAATTTAAAATCGAATCGGTGACTATGTGGTCCTTTTAAATTCAAAATAAGCTCTTTTCCACATTTTAGAAGAATTTTAGTTTTCTAATGGGCACAGCAAACGGGGTATTTTATGAGGTTACCCTAGTTTTCTCCTTTTTTTTTTCCTTATCCACATAAGTTCTTGTTTGTTTTTTACATTAGCAAGTTTGATTGGAAAGTTTTGCATCTATTTTCATCTTCTTTAAGAAATCCAAAGTAACCATAAGATTTAAAGATTTGGGGAAGTTGCATGTTGCATGATTTGACTTTAGAGTTTTGTGCTAATTTTGCATATCGACTGGGTTATGATTACAAATATGTTGAATCACAGTGTTCTGACAAAATATAATTGCCATTGGTTTTGTTTCCTGGGGAGCGATTTATAAATTGATTGTTGCACTAAATGGGTGCAGTTCAGTTTTTCTGGAATATAACAAGATAGCACTGAGCACCATCATCTGGTTGTTCCACTGTCTGAAATTTTTTCTGGTACACTTGAAAAAACCAACTATGTACCCCCAAAAAAAACAAAAAAGAGAGAAAAAAACAATGTGTCCACTTCTCTATATTCACCTTCAATTAGCTGTCTCAAAGAAGCAAACTGAGGACCAGGGACCTTGTTGAAACTGAGACTAAGAATTGGCAGGCATGGCTATTGTGTCAGTTAGTAAAAGATAGTGTCTTTTTATTATTATTTTTTCTCTAAGTTAACTTGTCTGATTTATTGACGCATATTTACAAAAAACGGTAACTCTATCTTTTTGTTGCATTTCTGTTTGTCCTAAATGCATTTAATGTTTCAACAAAATGAGAGTTTGCGATTTGTTGCTCTTAGAAACAGTTGTAGCATCTCTCTCATAACAAGTGAGTGATATTACTAATAGTTATGTCCACTTTAATTATTTTTTTCATGCATTTTATCTAACTATGATTAAGAAAAAGCCTTTTTTTTTTTTAAACCTTGTTTTTTTTAATAATATGGGTGTCTTCTAGTTGACTTTCTAAATTATCTTTTGTTGAAATTTTAATTTTTCCCTTTCCTTTATATTGCTTTGAAACCAAAAGTTATTAGGGTTTTAAAATCGATGGGAAGCAGACTAAGGCTTGAGGGGCTACGCGTATCCCAGTTTGGACAGGGGTTAACCCCAGTGACCTTTCGGAAGATTGAATGGGCCATATGGCTGCTATGCTAGCCAGTAGCTACATCTTTTTAAGTATCTGTCTATAAGAGAAAATTAATTTCTTAATTATCTGACAATTAAGTTTTATTTAGTAACTTAAGCTTATAAGTAGTACACAAATTTAGAAACAGTACAGAACAAATTGTCTATTATAAATGAGATAAACAAGTGAATATATTGTATTTACAGTCAATCCTAGGGTAGAATTGAGTGAGAAAACCTTTGCAATCCTTATGTGGAACAGCATAGCCTGTGTATGACTTTGGGTCAGGCTAGCTCAACCTGTTTTGCCAAGGGCAGTATTTCAGAAATTTCTTAAGTTTGTAATTGGAACTAAAATTTTAGTTTGAGGAGTAATTTCCAAGTTCAAATAGAATTTTCTCTTATCATCTTGATGTTACATGCATATTGCGCTTTTTGCTTTTTCTTTTTGTCTTTCTGGTCAAATGCTATATTTTCTCCTCCTATGTGTTAAAACCTTTTCTTTTGGCTATTAACAGGGAAGGGGAGTTCTCACCAACTTCATGTAAGACTTTTTTGATTTTCCCTTGTGATATTCTATTCTAGTTTTAGTGGAGGTGAGCACATAATGTAAGATTTATAGGAGTAATGTTGTAATGCAGATCATGATTTACTTGGACAGCATGCCATCTTTGCTGAGCATACAGCTGTATCATCTGCTGCTCATCCTTGCCCATACATTGCGTACTTTGGACCAATTCACCCCTCATCCTCAAATTCAAGTGGAAGTGTTTCAGAAGCTTCCAACTTTAACCATCACTGGAGTGGCACATCTGTACCTAGTGAACTACCAAGCTCCTATGCTTTTCCTGCCATGGATCTTCATTACCACAGTTGGGAGCACCATTCCGCTCCATTCTCTACAACCAGCAGTCATATTGGTGGGGTTGACCAGACTTCAATCCCATCTGTGACTCAAAGATCTGCTAGACCAAGTTCGGATATACCAAGATCAGGATCTTTTATGCATCCCTTTCTTGTTGGTCACAGGTATGCCCCTGATAAAATTTGAAGGCGGTTTCAGACTACTTTTAACTGTCATTTTGCTGTATCACATGTGCGTTATTAATTGCTTATCATTTTAGTGTGTTATTAGAAAATACTAGTAGTATTATTGGATGTATGTATGCAGATTTCAGAGAGAATGAGGTATGTGAAATAAGAGTGTGGCCTGATATGTAGTTAGTAGTGACACTATCATCCTTGGTAGTTAAATATATTGTCAATTTGTTTAATGAGATAATGATATAATTTTTGTTTCCTAGATGACAATTGACTGAAAATTGTATTATATAAAGTATAAAGGTGTCACGGATCATTAAGCGGTTGATGCATTTCTTTCTGTCCTAAATCCTTCCTGCAGTTCTAGTGCTAGAGCCGGCAGCTCAGTCACGTCCTCAATGATTCCTCCTTATCCAGGCAGCAATGCCCGGGCCCGCGACAGAGTCCAAGCTCTCCAGGCATACTATCAACAGCAACAACCTAGTAATTCACCAACCATGCGTGCACCCATGATTTCAGGAGCCCGAAGATCGAGTAATCAAAGAGGTTTGGCTCAGGTAGGGCCAGTGGCTTCATCATCAGATCAAAATGGTGGTTTCTATTTTTACCCCTCTAGTTCATCAGGCCGTAACTACCAAGAAGCTGAAAATCCTTTACCTACTCGTTTTCATGCATGGGAAAGAGATCACTTGCCTTCATTCTCGATGAATCAGGTTGACCGTGATCCTGGTTGGGCTGCTCTTCACCAGGCTGGAAGTGGATCAGACTCGGCAATGAGGGGAAACAGCATACGGCAAAGGCATGGGTCCGAGAGGACATCTTCCCAAAATCGGTCATAGGCTTTTCTCCTCATCCTTTTCGGTGAAGTAAACTACCACTACTAAACTGAAATCCTAAATTATGTATGCTTGAGAAATGATATATAATGCTTGGCGTCTGTCATGACCTGACAGGCTCCAAATTACTGTGGTGGCCCTGAAAATGTGGTGTGATGGACTTAAGCTTCTTCTAGTTTCTTCGCCTTGAGGATATGAAAATAAGATGGTGTTAATGGCAAATGTAGGATTTGAGCGCTTTCTCGGCCATGTTATCTCAGGTGATCATGTAATCCTGGTTTGACAAAAACCAATTGCTTCAGGCCGAGTTATCTGTGGGTCCTTTATTTATGCCAAAAACATATTCCTGCAATTTGAACAATTGTTGGTAAAAGAAATGAGATCCATCTTTGGCTGCACATAAGTGAACTGGCTATGACAATGATCCAGCTTCCAAATTTATATGGCTGATTATGCCATCGTAATTAATTAATTATAAGCGAGGTTTCTAATATTTTGTTCGTGTATCCCTCAAGTGGAATGTCAAAGCCTGCCCTGTAATACTTGCAACCTTGAAAAGCATTCTATTATGTGACATATTTATTTCACATTCCTAGAACGTCAATCAATGTAATTTGGATTTGGGACTGGTAGCCTCGCAGTACACTTTTTCTGCACTATAACACATGTTTCTGCTACAAAATGCTTTTCTTATAGCACATTGTGAAGAATCTCCTTTCATTTTTCATAAATTTTAGGCGCGGGTGCTAAGGAAAATTTAACCGATTCCATAAATTTTAACCACAAAATATTAATTTTTTTTATTTTATTTTGCTTCACACTAACCAATCCTTGTTTGCTAAATGTCATCTTTTTATGGATTTTGATGCCCAATTTAGTTCTTAAACCTCGAGCTAAAAATCTTCATAATATCGTCCAGAAGTCTTAGGGACCTCACTTTCTATAAAAATAGTTTTTTTCCACATGGGTTAGAAATTGACTCAATTTGTGCCAAAGTGCCTTACACCTCATTACATGAATAATCTCAAATTTTTTTTTTCTAAGAGCATCAGCAGTGGAGACTCATTTTTGGGACCCAAATATGGGTCCAAATTGACCGTAATCCAAATTTGAGTCCATCGGAATAGTGAATAAAAGGACTTACTTTTTTTGGTGCCACAGTGGTGCAGGACTCATTTTTGGATTTATATTTTTGGACTTATATTTTTGGACTCAAATTTGGGTCCTAAATTTGAGTAATCTCCACTGTGGCATATAGATATTGGACCCAAAAATCCCACTTGTTCTCTCTCATTGATGAATCATCAATTTCTCTCTCCAAAATCCTCTCAAATTAGTTGCACATGGGGGGACCCACAAATATAGGTCCAAAATTTTTGAGTCCAAACTGGACCTATATTTGGGTCCAACATTTAGGTCTCCGGCAACTATAAGTCCTACTCCTCCGATCCACTGTGGGTGTTTTTGGACCCAAATATAGGTTTTGGACCCAAATTTGGGTCCCCATTGTGGATGCTCTAACATATGTAGGGTTTCATCCCAAAAGATCGACCCAATGTAATTTGTAAGAAACCACCTATGTATCCCTTTCAAAAGTTAGAATGTCTTTTTCCACATCCTTAGTTTGAAGATCCCACACCTTCCTAGTAGTCCCACATTCGGTGTGTCTTTTAAGGCCGGGATCAGCTGGTGATGGAGATGCATGTGGGTTACAATAGCTAGCACAATTCCTCATTGAAAGTGCACACGTTACCAGTCTCACAATTAATTGTCAGTTCTAATAAGTTAGTAACAATAATCCCAGCATTTTATTTTTCAGGTACTCGTTCCATTTTGAGTTCACCATGTGTATATGTATAGAGGGCTCATCATTCGGCCCGCGGATCCGCCGGCCTATGGAGGCCTGCCAGGCCCGATCGATCCAAGCCCGGCCCGGACCCGTAGTAAGCCCGCAAAAGCCTAGCCCGTAAAAGCCCGAACGGCCCGACCCGTAAAAGCCCGCCTAAGTATTTATAGTATAAAATTATAAATATTTTGTATTCTAAGTTATAGACTATAATATATGAGATAGTGGCCCCAATCTTGCTGTCACCAAGTCTTGAGGCAAGCTCCTATTGGCCTCCTCCTTATCTCCTAGCTTCTTCTTGTCCAAAGCTCCAAGGATCTTGATGTTCTTGATGTCTCCAAGGTTATGTGAGGTAGAAGTGATAGAATGGTGAAGAAAAGTGGTTAGGAACATAGAAGAGGGTCTTAGAAAGAAGTTCCATGAAGGAAGGAAATGGATTTGAGGGGTGGAAGGATGAGAAAAGAGAGGAAGAAGGTGGCAGCCGCCGCCGGCCGACCAGTCGACAACCAGTCAAACCGACGGCAGATTTAAGGGATTTTGGTGACTTTTAGGAGAGAAGGATGAGGAAAGGTTTATGTATTTTGGGGTGGAGACTAGGGTTGATGAAAGGTGAAAATTGTATCTGAAAATGGAAGTAAAAAGGAGTATATATAGAGGGAAAGAGAATGGATTGGAGGGTGGAGATGGATTGGAAATGATCCTAATGCAAGCAACTAAGATTCTAAGCAAAGAAAATTACCTAGAAGGCTAGGGTAGGTGGGAGAGCAAAGAAGAGAGAAAGGGTAGAGATGTAATGTGTTTATGAACAAGAAAAATCAGATTTGAGAGGTGAGGAGTAGGGGTGGGCACGGGCCGAGACCGGCCGGAAAAGTGGTGATCCCGATCCAGATCCCGATCCCGACATTTATTTTCAAGACGGGACAGGATTAATGTTTTTCAAAACTGATCTCGACCATCCCAAACCCGATCGGGATCGGGTGCGGGATCGGGATTCAAGCCTTTTTTTTTTTTGGCTAAAGCTAAGTTTGTTGGAAGAGGTGCGTGGCGCTGCTGTCCAGCTTCTCTGGACGGTGCGAAGCTCGGGCTCGTCTCATCAGAGGGCACGATGGTGGTGGTGAGTCGCATGATGCTCGAAAGGTCAATGATGGTGGTGGTTGTGAGTCGCATGATGCTCGAAAATAAGAAATTGTTGAGAATCATAAAGGCAAAAGGAGGGAGGGTCTGGAAAGGAGAAGATGAAGAGGGAGGGCTGCTGATTATTGAGGTCTAGAAAAGAGAAGGAAATGATTATTGAGATTCAAAGGCTTAAGCAAAAGCGTGAAGAGGGAGGGTTGCTGATTTGCATTATGGAGCTATTAAGGAAGTGGAATCTACTATTGCTCAGATTGAAGGAAGCACATATGTAAACTTGATGGGCGGTAGACAGGTAGTTTTAGACAGAGAAGAGAAAGATCGAGACATAGAGAAGAGACAGAAGAGAGAGAACGAGATAGAGAGAAGAGAGAGAAGTGAGAAGAGAGAATGGAGTCAACAGACTGAGAAAAGAGAGAAAAGAGAATAAGAAAATGGGCCAGGCCTAATGGGCTTTTAACAAAAATAATTAATTTCGGGACGGGACGGGTCTTACGGGATATCAAAATCAAGAACCGCGTCCCGTCCCGTTTGTTCGGGACTGGATGGGACGCTACAGTAAAATTTAGACTTTCAATCTCGTACCGTCCCGCCTCAGTACGGTTCGGGACCGGTTCGGTTTCGGAATTTCCGAGATTTATGCCCAGCCCTAGTGACGAGACAAAAATTAGGTAAGGGAAGGGTCAGAGACAAATGGTGATTAAAGTATTAAATGTTTTGTCTCTACTTTGAATTTGAATTTCAAATCACCACCAAAATATCTCAACTCATCAAGTGATGCTCTTCTAGCTAAAATGGGAAGCTTGATGGAGAAGTCAAGTCTCGATGCGGTCGTCGTTTTCTCGGAGTTAACCATAGGTGGGTCCGGGGTGAGTCACGATTGACTTTTCGAGGCCGAAAGTTGACTTTTCGGGTTCTTGGCCAAAACTCTGGAATAATCTTGTGCTTCACTTCCGAGGCTTGATTCTTGTGATTTTGGTGCTCAAAAGTCACGGTTGACTTTTCATCATCTTCTCAGAAATGCTCCAAAAGCTTCCAAAATGCGATCTAAAGCTCCGAATTACTTCAACTCACTTATTCAACCTAAAAACAATACAAACACATATTAATGATATTATTTGGCTCTTGGAGAAACATTATTCAATTAGTTAGAAGTATACTTTGTACATAAATGACGTGCAAATCATTTGGCCATGCTTGCGCTGCTTATTTTGGCTCCGGTTATTTGAGTTATGAATTTTCTACTTTTCTAACTTCGAAAAATCGTAACTCATAACCGAGTCGAGTTTTTCGAGTTCCGTAAATTGGAACACTTTTTAAAGATTATTTTTACCATTGGTGAGATTTTGGCAAGGCCAAAGTTTAAAAAAAAAAAGGGGTTACATGGTTTGGCACGTTTGGAGGTGCCATGGTATGCCAAAACGTGCTAAACCTTGTCAACACACTTTCCTTCAAATTTGCCCGTGCCAAAATTTCACTAATGGTAAAAAATAATTTAAAAAAAATGTTCCAATTGACGGAACTCGAAAATCTCCACTCGTTTATTTTTTTTTATTTTCTAATTTGTTTACTTTGAAAAATCGTAAAAAAACAAACGAGTCAAAATTTCAGCTTTCCGTCAGTTCGAGAAGTACTTAAAAATTATGATTTAAGAGTGGTAAGATTTTGGTATGAAAATATGAACATGCGTTTTTTTTCAAAAATCGTGTATTATATAGTCCACAGTTTTGGGAGAAAAACCATGATTTTGGAAAAAAAAATTTGGAGAAAGAATTGGGGTTATTCTTCATAGTGTTAGAACATCTTTCTTGAGTGAAACCTCATGGTTGGACCGCCAAAAATGGCCACGGTTAGCCTCGCTTGAATGGCTTTGGAGGTGCCATAATATGCCAAAACGTGATGATTCTTGTCAAGACACTTTTTTCTTCAAATTTGGGGTTGCACTAAAATTTATCCGTGCCAAAATTTCACCGTTAGTAAAAAAATAATTTTTAAAAGGTGTTCCAATTGACGTAATTGGAAAATCTCGACTGGTTTATTTTTTTTTTAATTTTCTACTTTTGTGACTTTGAAAAATCGTAAAAAATAAACTAGTCTAGATTTTTGCATTCTGTCAGTTCGAGAATTGCTTAAAAATCATGATTTGAGGGTGGTAAGATTTTGTTACGAAAATAAGAACATGCGATTTTTGCCAAAATATCGTGTGCTATAGTCCACAGTTTTAGGTGAAAAACCATGATTTGGGAAAAAAAAAAAAACTTTGCAGAAAGAAGGGGGTTATTCTCCACAGTGTTAGAACATCATTATTGAGTAAAACCTTGTGGTTAAACCGCAAAAAATAGCAACCGTTAGCCTCACTTGCTTGGCTTAGGTTAGCCTGTCTTGCAAAGCCATCATTCGCCCGCTTGCAAGGGAATTTCTTATTAAAATAAAAAAGTTAGGAACACCATTAGTGACGAATTATTCGTCGGTACATGGTTTATCAAATAAATTTTTTATTTTGACTTGATTAAATGTAAATGGATTTTGTTTTCGTGGCTCTTGGGCTCAATGAATTAAATAATGCAAAACAACTTTGACAACACATTTACATTAGCCTTCGAAATCAGGTTTTCGCCTGATTCGGTGAATTGTGCCAAATTGAAGAAAACTTGCTTATTATAGTACATGATTTCCTTGAAAAATGAAATTTTTGAAATTCTCAAGACAAGTTTGCAAGGGTGTCCAAAAGTAATTTAAGGGCTCAATAAAACCCAACGCGAAACCTTTCTAGCAATGGAAGTGCTTCTTTTTTATTTCATAAAATTAAAATAAAAAAGAAGTTAGGAACACCATTAGTGACGCACCATTAGTCGCTATAAGATGTTCAAAATAATTTTTTTATTTTAAGTTGATTAAATGTAAAAGGATTTTGGGCTCTTGGGCTCAATGAATTAAAGAATGCAATAGAACTTTGCCAACATATTAGCCTTCGAAATTGAGTTTTCGTCTGATTCTGTGAATTGTGCCAAATTGAAGAAAATTTGCTTATTATAGCACATGATTTGTTTCAATAATGAAATCTTTGAAATTCTCAAGTCCGGTTTGCACCGGTGCCCAAATGTATTTTAGAGGATCAATAAAACCCAACGCGAGACCTTATTAGCAACGAAAGTGCTTCTTTTTCATTTTGTCAAAATTTTAAAAAAAAAAGTCAAAAACACCTGTAGCGACGAACAAGTTGTCGCTACAGGGTGTTCAAAGTACATTTTTATTTTAATTTGAAAAATGTAAAAAGATTTTATTTTTGGGGCTCTTGGGCTCAATGAATTAAAAAATCCAAAAAAACTTTGGCAACACATTGGCCATCGAAATTGAATTTTTGCCTGATTCGGTAAATTGTGCCAAATTGAGGAAAAACTTATTTATAACACATGATTTCCTTGAAAAATGAAATCGTTGAAATTCTTAAGATCGGTTTTCAATGGTGTCCAAAAGTATGTTAGGGGCTCAATGAAACCTAACGCAAGACTTTACTTGCAAAGGAAGTGTTTTTTTTTTTTTTTTCATTTTTTGAATATTAAAAAAAAGGGTTAGGAACACCGATAGCGACGAATCATTCGTCGCTACAGGGTGTTTAAAGTAAATTTTTAATATAATTTTAAAATATGTAAAAGGATTTTATTTTTGGGGCTTTGGTCTCAATGAATTAAAGAATGCAAAAGAATTTTGGCAATATATTGGCCATCAAAAACATGTTTTTGCCTAATTCGGTAAATTGTGCCAGATTGAAGAAAATTTCTTTGTAACACATGATTTCATTTAAAAATGAAATCATTGAAATTCTCAAGACCGGTTTTCAATGGTGTCCAAAAGTAGAAAAAAAAAATCTGCTCGAGATTTTCGAGTTCCGTCAATTGGAAGACATTCTAATAACGATGTTCTACAAACGGTAAGATTATTGCACAGAAAAATTTCAAAAAAAACTGCAATTCACAAGGAAGCATTCTAAGGTGTCCCTCGGCATGTTGAAACGTGCCAAACCATGTCAAGCCTCTTTCTTTATCAAATTTTCCAGTGCCAAAATCGTGTGCAGCCACAGTTTTGGGTGAAAAACCATGATTTTGACAAAAAAAATATTTGGAGAGAAAAATAAGATTATTTTCTACAGTGTTAGAATATCTTTCTTGAGTGAAACCTCTTGGTCGTTCCTCCAAAAATGGCCACAATTAGCCTCACTTGCATGGCTTAGGTTGGCTTGCCTTGCATGGCCATCATTGGCCTCACTTGTAAGGGCATCGTCGGCCTGGCTTGCATGGCCTACTTTGGTTTCGCTTGGATTGCCATCTTTGGCCTCGCTTGCATGGCTTAGTTAAACCTCACTTGCGTGGCGTACTTTGGCCTCGGTTTTTAGGTATTGATCGTTGGCCCTGATTTCAAGGGCATCGTTGGCTTTGCTTGCAAGGGCATCACTAGCCTGACTTGCATGGCCTACTTCGGCTTCGCTTGCATTGCCATCTTTGGCCTCACTTGCATGGCCTTGTTTGGCCTCGTGTGTGTTGCCTATTTTGGCCACGGTTATTTGAGTTATGAATTTTCTAGTTTTCCGATTTTTGAAAATCGTAACTCATAACCGAGTCGAGGTTTTCGAGTTCCGTCAATTGAACACCTTTTAAAAATTATGTTTTTCCATTAGTGAGATTTTGGCATGGGCAAAGTTCAAAAAAAAAGGGGGGTTACATGGTTTGACACGTTTGGAGGTGCCGTGGTATGCCAAAACGTGCCGATTCTTGTCAAGACATTTTTTTGTTCAAATTTGGGGTTGCACTCAAATTTGTCCGTGCCAAATTTTACCGTTGGTAAAAAATAATTTTTAAAAGGTGTTCCAATTGACGTAATTCGAAAATCTCGATTGGTTTATTTTTTTAAAAATTTCTACTTTTGTGACTTTGAAAAATCGTAAAAAATAAACGAGTCTAGATTTTTGCGTTCCGTCAGTTCGAGAAGTCCTTAAAAATTATGATTTTTGGGTGGTAAGATTTTGGTAAGAAAATAAGTGCATGCAATTTTTTTCAAAATATCGTGTGCTATAATCCACTGTTTTGGGCGAAAAACCATGATTTTGAAAAAAAGAAAAAATTGGGGTTATTCTCCACGGTGTTAGAACATCATTCTTGAGTAAAACCTCGTGATTGGACCACAAAAATTGGCCGCGGTTAGCCTCGCTTGCATGACTTAGGTTGGCCTCGCTTTCGTGACCTCCTCTGGCCTGGCTTGCCAAACCTTGTCCAGACACTTTTTTTTTCTTCAAAATTACCCATGCCACAATTTCACAATTGGTAAAAATGACTTTTTAAAAGTGTTGGAATTGACGGAACTCGAAAATATCCACTCGTTTATGTTTTTGAATTTTCTAGTTTTTCGAATTGGAAAAATCTTAAAAAATTAACTAGTCGAGATTTTTGCATTCTGTCAGTTGGAGAAGTCCTTAAAAATCATGATTTAAGGGTGGTAACATTTTGGTCCGAAAATAAGAACATGCAATTTTTGCCAAAAAAATCGTGTGCTATACTCCACAGTTTTGGGTGAAAAACCATGATTTTGGAAAAAAAATAAATTTAGAGAAAAAGTTGGGGTTATTCTTCACGGTGTTAGAACATCAATGTTAAGTGAAACCTCGTGGTTGGACCGCCAAAATTGGCCACGGTTAGCCTCGCTTGCAAGGCTTAGGTTGGCCTCACTTGCGTGGTGGTCTCCTCTGACCTCGCTTGCGTGGTCTCCTCTGACCTCGCTTGCGTGGTCTCCTCTGGCCTGGCCACGCTTGCCTGACCTTTTTTGGCCTCGCTTGCCTGCCTCCTCTGGCCTCGCTTGCTAAACCTTGTGAAGACATTTTTTCTTCAAATTTGCTCGTGCCAAAATTTCACCATAGGCAAAAAATTATTTGTAAATGGTAGTCCAATTAACGGAGTCGAAAATCTCCACTCGTTTATGTTTTTAAATTTTTTAGTTTTCCGAATTTGAAAATTCGTAAAAAATAAACAAGTCAAGATTTTTGCGTTCTGTCAGTTCTAGAAGTCCTTAAAAATCATGATTTGTGGTCGGTAATATTTTGGTATGAAAATAAGAACATGCGATTTTTGCCAAAAAATCGTGTGTTGTCTACAGTTTTAGGTGAAAAACCATGATTTTGGAAAAGAAAAAAATTGGAGGAAAAGTTTGGGTTATTCTCCACGTTGTTAGAACATCATTTTTGAGTGAAACTTAGTGGTTGAACTGCCAAAATTGGCCACGGTTAGCCACGCTTACATGGCTCAAGTTGGCCTCGCTTGCATGGCCTCTTCAAGCCACCCTTGCATGGCTTCCTTCGTCCTCACTTGCCAAACCTTATCAAGAAACTTTTTTTCTTCAAGCTTTCCCATGCTAAAATTTCACCATTGGTAAAAAATAATTTTTAAAACCTGTTGCAAATGACGGAACTCGAAAATCTCCACTCATTTATTTTTTTGAATTTTCTAGTTTTCCGAATTTGAAAAATCGTAAAAAATAAAAGAGTCGAGATTTTTGCGTTCGGTCAGTTCGAGAAGTCCTTAAAATCATGATTTGAGGATGGTAAGATTTTGGTACGAAAATAAGAACATGCGATTTTTGCCAAAAAAATCGTGTGCTATAGTCCACTGTTTTGGGTGAAAAACAATGATTTTGGAAAAAAAAATTGGAGACAAATTTGGTGTTATTCTCCACGGTGTTAGAACATTATTTTTGAGTGAAACCTCGTGATTAGACCGGCAAAATTGACCACGGTTCCATGACTTAAGTTGGCCCCTCTTGCGTGGCATCCTCTGGCCTCCCATGCGTGGCCTCCTCTGGCCTCGCTTACCAAACCTTGTCAAGACACTTTTTTCTTCAAATTTGCCCGTGCCAAAAATTCATCATTGGTAAAAAATAATTTTTAAAAAGTGTTCCAATTGACGGAACTCGAAAATCTCTACTCATTTATTTTTTTGAATTTTCTAGTTTTCTGAATTTGAAAAATCGTAAAAAAAAAAAAATGAGTCGAGATTTTTGTGTTCTGTCAGTTCGAGAAGTCCTTAAAAATCACGATTTGAGGATGGTAAGATTTTGGTATGAAAATAAGAACATGCAAAAATCGTATGCTATAGTTCACAGTTTGGGTGAAAACCATGATTTTGGAAGAAAAAAAATTGGGGTTATTCTCCAAGGTATTAGAACATCATTTTTTAGTGAAATCTTGTGGTTGGACAGTGAAATTGGCCACGGTTAGCCACACTTGCATGGCTTAGGTTAGCCTCGGTTGTGTGGCCTCCTCTGGCCTCGCTTGGGTGGCCTCCTCTGGGCTCGTTTCCCACACCTTGTCAAGACACCTTTTTTCTTTCTTTTTTTTAATTCGCCTGCGCCAAAATTTTACCATTGGTAAAAAATGATTTTTAAAAGATGTTCCGATTGACGGAACTCGAAAATCTCCACTTGTTTATTTATTTTTTTTTTTCTAATTTTCTAAATTTGAAAAATCCTAAAAAATAAATGAATCAAGATTTTTGCGTTCCGTTAGTTCAAGAAGTTCTTAAAAATCATGATTTGAGGGTGGTAAGATTTTGGTACCAAAATAAGAACATACGATTTTTGCCAAAAAAACCTTGGAAAAAAAATTTTGGAGAAAAAATTGGGATTATTTTCTATGGTGTTAGAACATCATTCTTGAGTAAAACCTCGTGGTTAAACCGCAGCTTGGTCAGAAAATAAGAAAATACAATTTTAGCCAAAAAACCTTGTGTCATAGTCTAGTAGTCTACAGTTTTTGGTGAGAAACCAAGGCCTCGGAATTTTTTTTTTTTTGCCACAAAGTTTTGGGGTTGGTCTCCACGGTGTTAGAGCAACGTTCATGGGTGACACCATATGGTTGGACCGACAAAATTGGAGACAGTTACCCTTACTTACAAGGATATGGTTAAGGGTATGCGCTTAGAAATGGCACAGATTAGGACATAGAATACTTGCCCTTAACCCAAAACTGATGAACCAAAGTGTTGTAATGGGCACATGCATTAGCATTGGCTTGGTCACAATAATGAGTGAGGGCAAGGACTTGGCCACTACAATGAGTGACGGCAAGGGCTCCGTCACTAGAATTGGTGTGGGCAAGGGGTCAGCCACTAGAATGGGCTGGGCCATAACCGAAAATTATTTGGTGAAATATGCATGTTTATAGAAAATTGTTTTGGTGAAAACCCAAATATGGAGCATGAAAGTTTAATGGTGAAATATGCATGTTTATAGAAAATTATTTCACCATTAAACTTTCATGCTGGATAGATGAAAATAAACTATGTCTGTTACAAACATGAATCCCAAAATACTTAAATACTTATGGTGAAAACCCAACTACCTAAGGTATAAGATATTAGATGAAATTAAAAAATTTATATATTCCTTAATGAATTCAATGCAAAAGTAAGGTTTAGAATCCTATAAGATTCTACAGTGTAAGCCCCCATTTTAGCTGTAACGTATGTCATCCAAATTAATGACCAAAAGATTCGATCTGTTAGCTCGATTGTAATGTTGTAGACTGTCTTCATAACCGTCAGAGTACTGGTAGTTTCTGCTCTGTCTGGCCTCCTTATAGCCTTATAGGTTGCCCCAAAGAAAAAATACTACAAAAAAATCAGACCATTCCTAGATTGCGAAAAAGAATTATTCACAAGATCCAGTATCCCCATACCGTGCATGCAGTCGAGAATTCAATCGCTAAAGTTAAGTGTTTGATTTTAAATGAATTTCAATGTATGAGATTTGTGGAAAATGAGAGACAATGAGAAGAAAAAGAAGAGAAGATTATGGGAATCTTAATCCAACTTTCTATAAAAAGCATCAAGTAAAACGTCCTTTGCATGATATACCAAGTAAAACTCTAAACTCCCTCCCCGGTCAGCATTTCAATATTGTACTTTCTGCATCTCTCCCTCTCTATCTCTTGAACCCTTGTCGTTGAAGAATAGTAGCTCTTCCACAACGTATGACTTTTTGCTTTATTTCTTCGATCACTATATTTTGAGCTCAAGATGTTTTTGTTTATGTACTAATATTTAATTATTTGGGAATATTTCAGGTTCTATCAAATTTTCATCTTTCTTCTTGGATGATTTCGTCTGCAAACTAACATTTGATTTCATTAGTAATTAATAAAGAGATTACTTTGGATCCCAGGTTTTCTTCTTGTGAAAAAAGTAGCTATTTATAATGGCAGACTTCCCCAAAATTCCGTTTGAAATAATGGTGCAAATCCTATCCAAGCTGCCTCCCAAATCTTTAATGCGATTCAAGTGCATCCGTAAGTCATGGGATGCTCTGGTTAATAATCCCCAGTTCGCAGCGAAGCACCTCCGCTTGTACAATGAACGCTCCTCCTCTACTTGCATTCTTTTCAGGCGCACTGCCGAGCACAAGGCCGAAAATAACAAGCAGCAAATTTACTTTTCATTCCTTCATATTCGCAATGACAATGACGTTGACGATGACGATGATCACAGCCTTCATTTTAGTTTGGAGGACATCCACTTTCCACTTCCTATGGGGTTAAAGGTTAGGGGGCCATTTATTGAGCTCTCAGGTATAGGTTTTGGAGATGAATCTGTGACTATTTTAAGTCATTGTGATGGAATATTTTGTCTATCTCTTTACACTGGCAACCTCGTTCTATACAATCCAGCAATCAACGAATTCAAGATCATTCCCGAGTCATGCCTTCGAGATGGTAAAGGATTCTTTGTGGGATTCGGCTTTGATCCAAAATCCAAAGATTACTTACTTGTTAGGATTGTATCTTTCGAAGACCTATATGATGGTGAGTATGAAGACCATCTCGTTATTCAACCTCCTAGGGCAGAAGTATACACATTGAGTACTAATTCTTGGAGAGAGGTCAATGCTGATAATTTACAAACAGAAACTAAAAACATTTTTGGCTTGGATTGTGAGACATGCTTCAAGGGTATTTTCTATTGGAAGGGATATGAGGAACCGAGAGAATACATGTCGTCCTATGACAGAGATGTGGAGGACCAAAAGTATCTGATTGTTTTGTTTGATGCGTGTGACCGAGTATTTCATAGTGTAAAACTTCCCGAGTGTTTTTACCAGTTTCCGAATCATGAATTTACCCTGACGGTGTGGAATGATTCTGTTGTTCTTTATGGCTTTTACCGAGGTGGAGATCAACCATATGAAATTTGGGTGATGGATGACTTTGCTACTACTGGTGTCAAGTGTTCTTGGAGAAAACACATATCCATTGTGCCCACATTGAAGGCCGAGATCCAGATTCCATTTACATTGGAACTTTGGAAGAGCGATGAGGTTCTTCTGCTTGACAAAAACGGATGCATAGCCTCCTACAATTTCGTCACCAATAAGCTTAAGCATCTCCCCATTCATTATTTGTCTCATGGAAACTATAACCAAATTGTTTGTAAACGTAGTATAGTTTCGGTTAAGAGTATAAATAAGTTTGAGAGCAAAGATGAAATTTCTCAGTGTCCTCTTGTCCATGAAAGAAACTAGTTGAAATACACAAGATGTATCAGAATTATGTTGGACATAAATACTTCCTTGTCCAAACAGAAGAAGTAATAGGGAGTGAAACACTATTGTCATTTCCTTGGTAAATATTAACTCTGTTATAGCAAATTTGGACAACTTTGCCACTTTGAATTTTCTAATTCGCATAGTATAGGCTCAAGATATTAGGCTTTCAACCATGGACAAAATAATTATTTTGAGGGTGATTTTGATTTGCTCCATGCCAAATGGACAAATGAACAATGCTAAATATACTGCATTTTCTTGTATTACGTACATTTAAACCACACGATGTAAAAGTTGTATGATATTTACACATTGATCAAATATCATGTAGTCTCTTTAGTATTGTCACATTATATGGTTTAAATGTTATATTGTTGTCCGTTTAGAAAATTCACCGTGCTAGACTAGTTTTTGGAAACGCAATTTAGACAAGATTATCTAAGACATGATCACATAGTTACGTATTGGCGGCAATGGAATTGAATGTAAAATCGTACAACAAACCTTCTCAGCAGAATAAATAACCGAATCAGTAGACAACAAAAAAAATAAGGAAACTGGACAAGTAATTCAATAACAGCAGAGATATATTATTCTGTATAAAAAATTGACATTATTTAAGTAAATCAATAGCCTGAATGCCTGATTACCTCAATCTAAAGGAAATGGTTATCAAAGTTGCACCATACTAACTAATCCAGTACAACCAAGGACAGTGGTTGTAGAAAACATATACCCCTCGGTTCAGAAAAGTAGCAAAACTTCCACCATGTCATGTTACATGGAAAGTTTACTTAATCCTTGCGTTGGAAGTTCTCAACGTGCATGTACTTGGCATATTTGTTAGCCTTTTCACCACTTTTATGTTCATAGTATTCAACAACAGCACCACCAGCTATTGCAGCCAGCGTGAGAGCCTGTGCATTTAACCTGAAATTACGTCAAGTGTCAGGACGTCAGAAAGAAAACAACCAGTTAAGATGAAGGCAAGCAACGAAAACTGAGATATAGACAGGGGCTATGCACAAGTTGAAAGCACATTGGCACTCAATTTTTTGCACTCCATACTCTTACTCTCTAGAGGTCACAAGGCTCTTTAAGCTTTATGCTTTTCAGAGATAGTAGATTAAGAACTTCGTTCTTATATCTTCCTAATGATGAACTATTACATATTATTGCGGCAACAGTATTCCTGAAGTAACAGCAGAGGCATCCTTTTAGATTCAGGCTAAAGGATCCAAGATACTACAGATCCTGCTACAATTTCAATGCAGAGGGTAATTTCCATTCAAAGAGCATGGATGCCAACCTTCGATAGAAAATGAGAGAGGTATAATATGACCACATCAACTTGAAGGTCATATTGCATATCAAATCAGCACATTGTAATTGCAAATGGAGCACACATCATATCTGAGGACGATTTCTCATAATACAATACTTCGAAGATGGCATCAGTCACAATTACAGACTGCTGATTAGTGAAGTAGTTAAAAGCAGTAAAGTAATTCAAAATTTAAAACACGTACATACACATACAAGGATACTAGCACAACTACGCAAGGAATTGTTCTTTCTCAAATTCAGGTGCAATTATACCCAAGAACCATAATTTATTTTTATATATACAACTATAAAGCTCCAAACTTTTGCTATTTCAATGACAATCTCGACCAAGGCAACAGTATTCATACCAGGGTAACCTATGCATAAGACTTTTAAGAGAAAAATTACACTGGCAGGGAAAGAGAATACCAACAAGGCCCCGTTTTGAGGTATGAGTAATGAAACTAACCTCCAGTTCAAAGCAAAACTACCCAACACTAAACATGTCTAACAAATTCACATTACTAACTACAAATAGTATCATTGATTCAATAGCCGAAACCTATATTCTCATTAACCCAATATGCTTTCCACTTCAAATGAGCAAGGTATGATAATAATGTTAAATTGGTTCATAACATATGAAACAAAAGTGAAAAGGTAGACCTGACTGTTTCGGGCTAACTTAACTAACTACAGCACATTTTTATTTGCAATCAACAAAGCTGCCAACCAATCTGTCTACTAAACATAAAAAGATTATAAATACAAAAATTTACCTGGCATGAATGATCTTCACACTGGTTTTCATGTTGGGTTTTGACCAGTTGTAAGCTATTGAACCCACCATTCCGGTGAGCCACAGAGCCCCTTTTCCAGTTATGCAAAGAAAACAAATTGTCAAAACCAGAACCATAACACCACCCTCTTTCATTATATATGTACAAAGATATTTATACACACAATTATTCACAGCCAGATTTTAGCTTAAAATTAATGCCATAGATAGAAGTACCCTTCTTTCAATATCAAAGAACGAACACCAGAACAAAAACAAGAGCAATATCCTACAAAAGAGATATATATAAAAAAATAAACTTTGGGGTAAAATCCAGAGGACACTTTTTCCCAATGCCAAGATTCATCCAATAGAATTCCCAGATCATAAACCTAGAAATCATGAAAAATTCAATCACAGACATGTATTTGATGCATGAATTGAATCCACGGATACCCATTTCAACAGTCATAATAAATAATGATCTAAAGCCCCAAAAATGAATATCTTGCATTTTCTATAAAGGAAAAGAAAAGAGAAGAACTTTAGCGGCTAAATCAAAGAAGAAAATAAGGGAACTACCAACAGTTCGTAGCTTATGCTCGACCACCCATTCCCTTATGGACTCGATCTTGGTCTTAGATTCCGACATTACAAAGAGAATTTTTCAGAGAGAGGAAGATAATTTGAGCGAGAGGAAATGGAAGCTTGAAGCTATTTGTGAGACTTTTTATTAGACGCAGAAGAATGAAAACCGAACTTGTAAACCTGCGAATCGGTGGGCGGTAGTTCAATTGCAACGTGTACGAGATATTTATACTTTTTTCGCTCCGTGATTCCGTGACGACTCTGGTCGTATCTTTCGGGCTACTACAAGGGTGCACACTTGTAATTAAAGTTTCATTTTTATTTTCTTGGACAAAAAAAAAAGAACTTTCAAAGTTTCAATTTTTCATAGAGTCGTTGGAGTACGACGGAGCCTCGAAGGTCAGCTGTTGGATCTTATCGAACGACCAGTTTCTCTATGTTGGTAGGGTTATGCTTCCTTGTGGTGACCGGAGCTTTGGAGTTAGACCCGAGCTTATTTCGATTTGAAATTTGGGATGAGTACGGAGCTGATTTTGTGATCTGAGTCACTTTTGGATTTAAATTGGGATTCAAGTTGCTTCCGAATCCGTCTATGACGAATTGGATCAATTGTCGAATACGAATCAAATGTTCACATCTTTTTTCAGCCCATATATAAGAATTTGTGTTAGTCCTCATCTAAGCAGTCTAATTGTTGCTTTGTCCAAATTAATATTTTATTATTTTGAGAAAGTTCAAGAGTATAGTAATTGTTGTTTAGTCCATATTGAGAAACCAAATCTTGTGATGGTAGTCAACAGCTAATATTGGACATATTGTGCTTGTCTACACATTTGCTCTAAGTTAAGTATCTTAAGCAAATTATGTTTTGGTTCAAATTTTGCAGAAGTGATCTAATTAATGGAGACCTGAAATTGATTGAAAAATGGGTTCCACATACGATCCCCTAAAATAGACAAAAAAAAAACCTCTAAACTAATGTAGAAATTACAAAGTTGGCCAACGACTTCTCTCGTCATGTTGTACGTAATTACCATGGAAATTACGATGACCTACAAATCAACAACCATCTTCGACTTATCGACTTGGTCGAAGACTTGAGATCTACTCTTTAAATGAATCTCTGCGGCCATGATCGCCCTACTAAGGCCCAGTTTGGGGTAGCTTATATTAAAAAATAAGTTGATTATTTATTAAGTTAAGCACCTTGGGTTGTTTGGTAAAACAAAATTAAGCAGCTTAATTAAAAATCTCACACTTTCCAATGTAACTTATGCAGGTTGATAATTTGATACTTCTATAAGTAACTTCTAGCTTTTGTTGTCTTTCCCTTTTGACTTTACCTATATTAAAGTTTACCAAACACTTAAACACTACTTTTTGTATTTACAACACTTTTAAAAGAAAAATTTACTAAACACGCAGCTACTTAATTTCACAGCTGATTATTCTCACAATACAGCTACAGCTGCTTTAAAAATAAGTTAAGCCCCACCAAACTGGGCCTAAGACTAGATTGATGTCAGCCGAGGAGTAGTACTTGGCCTTGGTGAAGGTCACTAGAACGACCGTTAGCCAAAAGTGCCATTCTTGAGCCCACTGCCCACGTAAATGATGAGGCGATCACACTTGTAAAAACGACGTCGCGGGTGGAACCTTTCTCAAATAAAAGATTGAAATACATTTATGACCGCAGGATATGGGATGGATTAAACTGACGGTCTAGAATAAAAACATCCGGAACTTTTAATCCGGAGAATGTACACATGTACAACCCAGGTACTAACACACGTTGAATAACGCCAGTACGCCACGTACTAAAATCTAGAAATACCAGAAGCAGGGAATCGTAACCCAACAGTACTTTGCTCGTTTTTAAGCATCACTGACCCTTCCAGAACCTCCAAGACTACCAGACCTCAACTGACCATATCTATACTTCTATCTCTCTCAATCTCTGTGAAGTTAAGGTAAGCTTTTTTTTTTTTTTTTTTTTTTTTTGAGAATTTAATGGGTAAGGAACAATAAATTCAGAGCCTTTGAAATATAAGGTTCGGATTTTTCACTATTTCTTTGATTTTTTTATTTCATTGATATAATTCAGTTGGTTTTTTTTTTCCAGGGGAAAAATGAGTAGACGATCGAGTCGTACTATCTACGTGGGCAATCTGCCTGGGGATATTCGTATGAGAGAAATTGAAGATTTATTCATAAAGGTCGGTTTTTTTCTCCTCTTTTTTTCCTTTGTTTTAAATTTTTCTTTCACCATCTTTGATTGAAAAATATACTCTGTTTTCTGCTGGAATTCATAGTGGTTTTTCCATTTATTTGATGAAAGTGATATTTTTCTGCGTAAGATGAACGATTTTACAAGTTGCAGGAGTCATAGTAGCTGCCATTTGCATGTACACTTTTTATTATTTTTGTTTAAATTTCGATACCCGTATGCAAAAGTTGACATCTTTCTGCGTAAGATGAATAATTTTACAAGTTTCACCGGATATTTAATATTAATTATTTATTGGAAAGACAGTAACTTGCAAATGGTTTTGCATGTAGAATAATTATTATTTTTCTTTTTAATTTCGATTCCCACATGCGAAACTTTCCCTATATTTTGTTTTGCAAAACAAACAATTGTTACATTAGGTAAACAAACCATTTGAGCTGCTTGTTTTATGCTAACTGGTAACTGTTGATTCTTTGGTTTAAGGTGCATGAATGTTCCTAATAGTTGATCTTTCTTTATAAGCAGTATGGGCCCATTGTTGATATTGATCTCAAGATCCCTCCCAGACCACCAGGTTATGCTTTTATTGAGGTGAGTTTGAATTGTGTATTATGAGAAGAGTAATGATTTTGTTCAGAGTCTGTAACTGAAGTTTCATATTGGCATTGCTTTTGGTATTTGCAAAGTTGGTTGATATATCTTTTAAGCGCAGAGCTCTTGGTTATTGTCGACTTTCATGGTTTTCTGGCTGACATTCATTTAATACTTTCAACTTCAATGCTTATTGCAGTTTGAAGATCCTCGTGATGCTGATGATGCAATTTATGGCCGGGATGGTTGCAACTTTGATGGGTATCGCTTACGGGTTAGTCAATAGTCATACATACTTATGCATAACATATCTTCTATGTTAGTATCTCTACTTAGTTTTTATTACTTTATCCATCAAAACATGTTTGTTTTTCATCCGACTTTATAGGTTGAACTAGCACATGGGAGACGTGGACATTCATCATCAGCAGATCGATACCGCAGTTACAGTCGTAGTAGCAGTAGCCGTGGAGCTTCCCGGCGTTCTGACTATCGTGGTAGGATACAGTTAACTTATTGTATATTACTCCATCAGTTAACTATCACAGATGATTTGCAGTTTTCCATCAGAGTTGAATACAGTTAACTTATTATATGTCACTCCACTGTGCAGTGCTGGTCACTGGATTGCCTTCTTCTGTTTCATGGCAGGATCTGAAAGTAAGAGTTATACTCTTATTTCTATACGCTTGCTTTTCTTATGAGTGTGTTTATTCATTATTATAGTTAAAAGACAATAGCTACTTCCAATGTTCTTGTAAAATGAGTATTTACCATTATTATATGTAATGAATAATCAGGATCACATGCGTCAAGCTGGCGATGTCTGTTTTTCGCAAGTGTTCCGTGACCGTGGCGGTGAGTTGTAATGTCAGTTTTTCAATCAAGTTTTATCAGCTTAGACCTTGGGATTTTTACACTGTGTACTATAATGCTGAAATTCTATAGTTGTGTGTTTAATAGATTTTCTCACAATACTCTTGTAGGCATGACGGGAGTTGTAGACTACACAAATTATGATGACATGAAATATGCTGTAAGTTAATACTGAACAAGAGGATACAACTGCTTGGTTTTTTTTTGAAACAGTCTAATTTGGTTTGCTCTGCAGATCAGGAAATTGGATGATTCTGAATTTAGAAATGCTTTCTCTCGGTCTTACATACGGGTAATTTCTTTTCTCCACTTTGAATTTTACTTGGGTAGGCTATGATATGCTCACTGCATTGAGTCTGAGTTTCCACATTCTTTTTTATTTGGATTTTGTTCTGCTACTTACAGGTCGAGGAATATGATTCTAGTCATGGGTATTCCAGAAGCCCCAGTTATGATTCGAGACGGAGCTACTCTAGAAGTCCCAGTCGTAGTTCATATGTGTCGAGAAGTCGCAGTCGCAGCCGTAGCTTTGGGGGCCGGAGCAGAAGGTCCATATTGTTCTTATTTGTTCTTATTTCAATGGGCAACCTTAGGTAGTTATTTTACTTTTTCACTATGCAATTTGACAAAGATTCTGTTGTTGCAGCATATCTCCGGATGTGGCATATTCGCGCCGCTCACCGAGGTCTGCCTCACGTTCCCCCTCAAGGTATCTCCCATGTTACTGTACTTAATAATTTTTATTCCTTGCGCACAAAATGTAGCGATTCGGTGTACTTTGATTTCATCTTTCGTACACAGACATTCTGTTGTGCTTTTCCTTTTCTCCTTTTTTTAGTTGAGCTTCTCAGTGTTAAAATGCTTATTTTTTTCATCTACCTCTCACTTTTCTTTCAGTCGACTTTTTTACTTAATTTTTTCGGCATTAAATAATTTTCGAACATCTCATATATTAGTTTGAGGATGTTTGTTAACATCCATGATATTAGATTGTCATTGAACTCTAGCGGCTTATTTTCAGTAAGTTATCCACTTGTAAAAAGTGATAATGATAGTCTCTGTCTACCGTACAACTTTGGCACTTGTAATGTTGCTGTAATTGCCACGCGGTGTTCTTTGCTTTATTGGTTCTGTTGCTGTTTTCTGTCTTTGGTGTTTATTTGTGACATAAACATAAGAGCTAGATGTGTGATTATGAATGTGAAGTAGATAGAGGTAATCTTACTACCTTGTTTTGAATTTATGCTTCTGAAATGTCGAAACTACATTGTCCGAGTGTTGGAAGTTTCTGGCTACATAAGCCTCAAGAAACGTGGTTGGACAACTGTTCATGCTCTTGAGATCTAAATTTAGGTTTTTTTTTTCCCCTCCTCTTCTCGTTGATCTACTATGTGCCGTTTTTTAGCAGATCCCTAGCTGTGCAATACGTCTTTGATTACTATAGCACATGACCTTTGTATGTACAATATTACGGCTGCTATATTGTAGAGTCCCATGCTACTTCAGTTGGTCACAGCTGACCTTCAGTAATTATTTTCCTGTAGTTGGTTAACTAACATCTCTGTATTGTCCCAATCTAGTTGCTTAGTTACAACTGTACCGTTCAAATTTTCAGTCTTTTACATTTGTTCCCTGAGCGTGTTATGTGTCCCTTTTACTTTTCTTTTTTTTGTTTCTTTTTCAAAGAAGAATTTGAGGTTGGTGTCTTGGTCATCTTTCTTATTCTTTAACATAATTTCTGAGTGTGGTTTTAAAACATAATGGGAGATTCTCTTTTGCATTCTCATCAGTGTCTTATTTTCTGCCTTCCCAACACAGGGTTACTGAAAACGACCTCTTTCAAAATTCCCCAAACTTGGTGCCATCTTTTGCCTGATTTTTGTAACGGTGCAAGGGGTACTCTTAGTTGGTTTTTAAGTTATCCTAATCTATTTGTGAAGGTTGCCTTCTTTCTTGCTAGATCTGGCTCCTGCGGAGCTGTCCTGGGACTGAATCTTAGGAACTTGACGGGAAGTGGTGTTCATGCCTGCAACTCTTTTGGTTGAGGTAATACCAATTTGTTGATGAGCACCTCTGAAAAAATCCCAACGACAATATTTCTATTGAGTTTCAGTTCTAACAATCGTTACTGTTGAAGAATGTTCTATAGCTACAAATAATCCGAAGTCAGTGGTGCAGATACCTAAAAGCTCAAAACTACTACATTCGTTAACTTGCGATTAGGATTGTGCGTGGATGATTTCCTTTTATGATTGGATGTTGTGCTATGCTTTTGTTTTTATTTCTTGCTGTTTCGGTTGGTTTGACTTTATAAGACTGCTGGAAAGATCATGAGATGCTGGGTTTAAGGACTTTGGGGCTAAAAGGTCTATGATTTTACTGTTTTCTTCCCCTTCAATTATGGCAAGTAATGTCAGGACCTTTGGTCAAAGGGTATACCGTTGTTGATATTGATTTGGACAGGACCTTTGGTCAAATGGTATACGGTTGTTGATATTGATTTGGATTTTTGCACATTATTGCAGATCTCGATCAAGATCTATATCTCCAGTTCGTTCTGTAAGTGTTTTTCTCGCTCATTATTTCATCTATTCTTTCATAGAAAGAAGAGTAAAGAATATAAAAAAAAAATGTGAATCGCATATGATAATGGCCATGCCAATATTATGCTCTTAAGTAGTTTCTACAACTGAACTTGGTGCTCTTCACTCTGCAGCCTTATCACGGGACTTTTCGCAGATCGCTATCAAGATCCAGAAGCTTATCCCGTTAGTTTTCACCTTCGGTATGATACTTGCCTTTTAATTCTAACGATTTTAACTTCTTCTTTTTTCGGACCACTAATTTAAGCAGCATCTTGCTTGGTGCTTATATCATGCATGCATCTTTAAATTTTAACCTGACTACTCAGAACTCAGTCATCTGCTTATACATGTTTTGAATGAGGTTCTAATTTATGAGTTGTGACTTCCAGTTGAGATCTAAATGCAGCGATGGCCGGCAGTAGTGCCTTTTTGAGTTATTTTGGTGAACAACTGGACACCAGATGGAAGTTTGGAACGGAAGTTAGGAACTGATGTAGCATCCTATAGATGTGAATTTGGATGTTCATTGAATGATGTTGTATTGCATTATAAAGCTAAATATTACTGTATTGAACTATTATTTTCTGTATAACTGAAGTCTGTTGACTAAGATATTGTGTTCGTCTGTGTACTTTTAGTTTGTCATTTGGTTTGTTGGTGCTGGTTCCGTTCTAGTTTTCTTGCATGAATTGCATTAATATGCAAGTTGGAACACAAAGTTGCACAAGACGGGGAAAAAGAACACGAGTTTTGCGGAACACGTACTGGAAAATTGATGTAAACATAAAATGTACATTAATCGTGCCCCGGTATTACAATTTTCATTTGAAAAGAACAAACAATGTCTTCAAATTCCCTAAACTTTAGCACGAAATAATGAATACAAATGTAACTCGCAATGGCCAGAACACTGCGCCTCCATCAAACTAGATTATCAAAACAAATTCGAATCCTAATGCTAGAGGGGAACTATACTATTCACAAGTTGAAAGTATGGTGAGAGATTATAAATCTATAAATCTTTATTCTCAAGCTAATTGACCTCGCTTGAGGGGAACTATACTATTCACAAAAGGAAAAGCTTCAAAACAACCCGTACCGTAAAGTGGTAAGTACTTATACTTTTCGGTTACAAAGCTGTACAAGGCTATTTGTGTACCTGTGGAAACCAGAAGAATCTCACTGCTATTCCAGAGTGCCAATGGTATAGGAGATTCCACAATGTCGATGGATAGGTGTTTTATCCATGAAGAATTAACACCATCAAAGTCATCCATCACCCAGATCTCAAAGGGACGACTTCCACCACGATAAAAGCCGAAAAGAGCAACGAAATCGTTCCACACTGTAAGGCCAAAGTCATGCATTGGAAATTCGTACAAGCAATCCGGAACCAATATATTATGGAAAATCTGATTGGTGGTGTCAAAACAAACGATTGCTTCCCTAATGTAGTACTCCTCAAGTCTGTCATAGCAAGTGATGAATTCCTTCCTTTTTTCATGTGCCAACCCGTAACAATTTCCCTTCAAGTACACCTGGAAATGTGTAGGCCAAAGCATGGTAGTTTCCGTTTCCAAATTGTGAATCTTGATCTCTCTCCAAGAATCAGTACTCATTGTGTAAACTTCTGCCCTTAGAGGATCAATAATGAGACGATCATCATCGTATGATTCCTCACCATAATTTGGAACACTAACGAGTATGTAATCTTCAGACTTGGGATCATAGCCAAATCCCACAGCTCCTATATGCTTATCATAAAGGCACGACTCGGGAAGAAGCTTGAATTCCTTAGTTGCTGGATTGTACAAAACAAGGTCTCTTGCAGTATAAAGAGTTAGACAAAATATCCCATCACAATGACCAACAATATATGCACTGTTATAATAACATTCATTAGGGATCTCAATAAATTGTCCCCTACTTTTTAGACCCATGGAAGGTGGAATTTCGAGGTCCTTGATATCATAATGAAGATTATCCTCATCATCATCATCCGCATTGCGAAGATTAAGTAATGAACAAACAATTTCCTCATCCTCAGTTTCGGTTCTGCGCATTACAGGACGCTTTAAGAGGATGGTAGTGGAGGAAGACAGGTTGTTGTGAAAGTGGAGATGCTTGGATATGAACTGGGAACTATTGATCAGAGAATGCCATGACTTGTGGATGCACTTGAATCGCATTAGAGATTTCGGAGGCAGCCTTGATAGGATTTGCACCACCATCTCTTCTGTCATTTTGCAAAACCCTGCCATTTTTGCTGTGTTCCTTTGTTTTTGGTGTTTTTTTTACCTCTTACCTATCCGTAAATAACTATTCATCATATGCATGCAGAAGCAAAAGCACATTATGATATGAAATTGCATCAATTAAAATGAAATGGTACCATGAAGATGGGTGAGAGACTCACCTTGGTGGAAATGGGCAGCCAAGATCAGTTATATATAGATTGTTAGGGCTCCGCTGCATTATATATTAAGAAGAGAATGATTCATAGCTTTACTCTTTTTAGAGACAAATATCTGGCATAGAATGATAGAACTAAGGAAAGTTTTCTTTTACTTGTTTTTATTATTAACAGGAATTATAGAAATTGAACTCTATTCATTGTTTCAATGGAAAGAGAGGGACGAGCTGGAATTGTCCCCTGGTTTCTCTCTCAACCCCTATACTCAACATGGATCCTTCACCTCATATTTTTCTTCTACTTGCCCTGTATGCATGCAACAAACTAGCAAAATTTAATGTATATATACCTTCTTCCTTTATCTTTTTTTTGCTAAAGAAAAACAATGTGGAATTCGATTATATGATATCAACAAGCATGAGAAATGAAAGCCGGACCTTGAAATTGCTCAAATATCGTTTATGTGAATCTTAACCAGCCACATTATCAAAGTAACAAATAATCTGACTCAATATCGCAATTCCATATAGAATGTATAAAGTAGCAAAAAAAATACACTAATGAATGAACTAGGCGTGTATTAATTAATTGGTGAATTGCTACTCCTCTTCAAACAACAACAAAATAATTATATAATTCCAACAGAACTAGTTCCATCCATTCTTACTATTGCATTTAAGCTCTTGAACATGGGACATAAGATAAACTATATTCCTAGTACTCTTAAGCTTGTTGCCTTCCATGTATGATAGAAATTATACTGTTCAGACAAACAACAACTTCAGAGTTATCTGGATATATACTTTCAATGGAAAGATACTTGATCTTTTCGGTACTAATGTTGTGTGAGGCTATACGTCCATCTGTGGTGATCATAAGAATCTCGTCGCTCTTCCAAAATTCCAATTCCTTCTTGATTCCCATTACGACCTCTAAGGTTAAGTGTTTTGTCCAAGACACCTTAATTAACGCTACCAAAATTATCCATTACCCATAATCCATATGCATCCGAACCACCAATTCGGTACAAGCCAAAAAGAGCAAGGGATTCCTTCCACACAATAACATGCATATCAGAATAATGCGCTTCTTGTTCGTATAAACTATTCGGAAGTAGTATGTGATCGAATACTTCACTAGTCGTATCAAAGAAAATGATGACATGCCTAACCCATTCCTCTTCACCTTCAACTATAGCGTAAAGAGTGAGAAATTCCTTCCGTTGTTCGCGTCCCATCCAGTAACTACTTCCCTTGAAGTACATTTGGAAAGTTTCAGGCCAAAAGTTAGTAACTTCTCTTTCTAAATTATCAGTCCTGATCTCTCTCCAAGAATCAGTACCCAAATTATATACTTCTGCTCTGGGAGGATAAATTACTATTCGCTCATCTTCATTTTCTATTTCGTCTTGTCTAATACTAACAACTTTATAATCTTTAGATTTGGGGTCATAGCCAAATCCTACAGAATTCCTGTTCACATCCGGAATGCTTGATGGAGGAAGAACCTTGAATTCTTCGATTGCTGGATTCCATAAAATAATTTTCCACGGATCAGATAGACAAATAATCCCATGACAATGTCCTCTATTAATACACACAGCTCCATGAAGCTCATCCCCAACAAATTGTCCCCTCGTTGTTACACCCATAGAAATCGGAATTTCGATGTCCTCGACAGTGAAATGCGCATCACCAGCATTGTCATTGTAAAAAGTAATCAATGAGTATACAATTTCCTTCTCTTCAGTGCTGACATCCCTGAGGACAAAACGCTTGCAAAGGATGCATGTGGACTGTTTGTTGTGCATGGAGGTTGAGAGGTGCTTGTCTACGAAGTTGGGATTGTTGATCAGATTATACCAGGACTTGTGAACGCATTTGAATCGCATCAGAGATTTGGGAGACAACCTTAATAGAATTGGCACCACCATCTCTTCTGACAGTTTGCTAAGCTCTGTTACTTTTGCTTCCATTTTTTCCTCCTTCATTTTGTGCCTCTTTTCTATTCCTACACATACAGCCATCAAATGCACAATCAGAGAGAACACCACGGTCAAATTCCAAGGCATTCACACACAAATAGAAGATGGTCAGATTGAAATGACTATCCAAAAGGCTTACCTGCTCGATCTATAATGTTTTTGAGATTTGAGTAATTCAATTAGGACGGATAGATTGCTGAACTCATTTTTTTTTTCTTATTTTCTTTGAGATCACTTAGAGAGCATGTGCATGCTAGCTATGGAATAGCTCCCTGAAGATATTTCTTAGAAGCTATTATAAGAGTATGACACAGTCAAGAACATTAGAGCCTCTGGACCCGTAATTTAAGGAGTATACAATATTAACTGATCGACCACATTATGCCCACGCTTGGTAAGCAGAATTTGATTGGATTAGGACTGCTAGACTTCAACCTTACGTTGTTTTCGGTGTTAAATGGACTAAATTAAAAGATGGATATACTGTACGTTGATTTTCTATATGTGGAAGCTGATGTGAATATGCTACAAATCTACAATGGTGGTTGGTGTTACTTGCCAAAAATTTCATTATGCCTTTTTAACTTGCCATTTTCTTTTGGTTATGAGGGATTTTGGTTTCATGGTTCATTTTCTTTAATTGTCAGAGATTTTATGAAAAAAAGAAAAACAAAAAGTTCCTTGTCAATATTTCAACTTCTTTTCATCTTTCCACTGGTTGCCTTTCTAGCACTACAAGGAATTTGGGCACAGACCAATATGCAAGGACTCAGGAGTCAGAAATTCATTGCATTTGGTTGGATTGTACAAAAATAATATTAGTCCTTGCATTTGGTTGGATTTTACAAAGAATAACATGAAGTCCTTGCAATTTGGTCTGCTAAAATGGAGCAAAAAAAGGGGGTCTTTGTATATACTTTTCCTTTCCTTGCAAGGATTGATATGCAAGGAACTTTTGAATTCGTTGCTTTTGATATTTTGCAAGTAAAACTCGGCCAGACTTTTTGCAACGAATTTGAACCTTTTTACGAGGGATTCATGTCGATTTTTTCTTGTAGTGATCTACTGGTCTCTTCCCCTTGGCATGCTCTATGTGTGATACCCTGGGCAGCCTTTAGCAGCCTCTGAAGTGAAAATTTTTCATTTTCTCATCTCAAACCCTTTACCTTGAGATTTTTTTTTCTAAGTGCTGTGCACACTAAAAAAAAAAAAACGTTGGCAATGGAAAATAAATAGAGACGTCGATCATTTTATAATGACTAGGAATTAGGAAAGCAAACCATGCCCAAGTGTCTAATTGGTGAACATATATTCAAAAATATAAAGGAAGAAATATAAAGAAAAACAAATTAACATATAAGAGATGATAAAACCTAAGAGATATTTACTCCTTTTTTCACTTTGTTTATCATTTCGAAATTGATCAAAATCAAACTATTAGTCCTTTCAGCTACATTACCAGGAACAAATAGTCAAAATCAATGTACTTAACAAGTAGCATGATCCTTGCTCGATCTCCCCTAAAAATTCTAGAAGTAGCAACAAACTCACAATAATGAAAGAACTATGAGACTTACGCCCTACTTAGTTTTCTACATAACTTCATCCTTATTGGTACAATTTTAAGCTATTGGACCATAAGTACGAAAGCTATACTTCTAGAGTTATATCTAACTTCTCATGTATGACCGGAACTATACTGTTGACACAAATAACAGCTTCAGGATTATCTGGAAACATACTATCAATACGGAGATACTTAATCTTTTGGGTTTTAAAGTTGTAAGAGACTATACGTCCATCTTTGGCAACCATAACAATTTCATCGCTCTTCCAAAACACCAATTCCTTCTCAATGCCCAGTATGACCTCTAGGGTTAAGATTTTTGTCCAAGATCCCTTAACACTACCAAAGTTATTCAATACCCATACTCCATATGCATCAGGACCACCAATGCAATACAGGCCGAAAAGAGCAACAGACTCATTCCACAAAATAACGTGCATATAAAAATAGCGCGCCATTGGCTCGTATAAACTATTCGGAAGCAGTATGTGATCAAAGACTTCATTACTCATATCAAATGAAAGGATCACCTGCCTAACCCATTCCTCATCATCTCTATCAAAAGACTCCATGAATTCCTTTTGTTGTTCATATCCAATCCAATAACAAAATCCCTTGAAGTACATTTGGTAAAACATTGGGCAGAATATAGTAGTTTCTGTTTCTAAACAATAGGTCTTGATTTCTCTCCAAGAGTCGGTACTCAAGGTGTATACTTCTACTCTGGGAATATGATAAACGATACGCTCACCTAGTGCTTCCGCAGTAGGATCCACAATGTTTAAAAATTTGTAATCTTCAGATTTGGGATCATAGCCAAATCCCATTGAATTTATAGTCCCATCTGGAAGGCAATGTTTGGGAAGAATCTTGAATTCCTTGATTGCTGGATTCCATAAAACAATGTTACCGGAAGCTAGACAAATGATTCCATTACAATGTCCTATAATACATACAGCTCCTAGAATTTCAATTCCCTCGAAATGGCCCCTTGTCGTTACACCAAAAGAAAGTGGAATCTGAATGTCCTCGACTATGTTATGTTCATCACCATTGCTATCATTGGACAAAGTAATCAATGAACATACAACTTCCTTCTCATCGGTGTTGATATCCCTGAGGACAAAACGCTTGCAAAGGATGGATGTGGAGTGTTTGTTGCACATGGTATTAGAAAGGTGCTTTGCTACGAAGCTAGAATTGATGATCAAGGAATACCACGACTTGCGCACACATTTGAAACGCATCACAGATTTGGGAGGCAACCTTGATAAGATTGACACCACAATCTCTTCTGACATTTTGCAAAACTCTGTTGTTTTCTATTCCAACATACACATCTATTGCGCAAACAAGCAGAAAGAATACCAAGGTCAGTTTCCAAAAGATTCACTAACAATAGAAGATGGCTAGGTTGAAATGAGACTCAAATAATACATTTAAGAATGGAAAGTTCATGATCAGCTCATCATACATGATTGATTACATCGGATGGTTTCATGAGGAGGCCCTAGAGAATCTCTAATATATGAGCGTACTAATCGCTAATATATTGCTAGGGAATCCATGAAGACATTACTCAAGTGGCTATTTTTTTTTTTTTTAGAAATTACTCAAGTGGCTATTATAAATTTATAAGAGTATGACTCGGTCAAGAAGACTTAAGATTGGAGCAAAACTGACTAAACTAAAAAGGAAAATTAATTAACTGCTTTTACCAGCCATGACTTTTGGAGCAAGCAAGGAGGATCCCTTCCCATCTAGTTTGTATGTGTCACGCCCCGATTTTCAAATCAATTAATAAGGCATTTTGCCTTTAATTACAAATCAATTTCGGGAATGTGACTACATGGAATATCAAATACAAATATGCACTAGAATTTTTTTTCTTTTAATTCGAGTACAACAATATACTCCATGCCCAATAAATGTAAATGCTGACCCGTTCTTTAGGGTTACATATTACAAGCCATAATTAAATAATAAATTGTTATTACAAAATATTAAATAATTAATCCATCAGAGTTTATTACATAAACAGCGGAAGTCTTATAAACCAATAATATGTATGCAGCCTTGCTTACTCCTGGTTATCCTAACCTGCAGGTATAACCACTACACCGTGGAATAGTGTACCGGGTTATATCAACAAACCCGGTCAGCTTACGAAGCTGGTATGAGTAATCTATGTTTTATTTTCAAAGAATCATTTAACTCAAAAGTTCCATTTCAAATCCGGAAGATTCGTATTATCTAATATACTGAACCTACGTGTCCCATACCACGTATTTTAACCCCACACGCCCCATAAACGTGTATGTTAATACCAGGGTAATCCAGTATATTAAATAATATAAACTCTCGATCTTTACTCACACAAAATCATTTATAACTTAGCCTGATTAAAAGTGAGATGCATCTCACATTTAATACATCAAGTTATTTTTAACTTCGCCTGATTAAAAGTGAGAATACTATTTTTCTTCTCCTTTTAATACATCAAGTTAACCAAACAATATGCAGTCTAGAGCTCTAACTGATGGGCTACCATTTTTCACCCATTTAACGGTGTCCCCAGGACAATCCGTTTGTACAAAATCATTCAAATAGGCAAACACAATATCTTAATAGAATTATTGTGTTCCCACAAAATTCACAAATTAAAACAATAAGATGAACATTTTTCAAATATTGTTTTAACACCAAAATCACAACAACACAATATGAATTAATATTCATATATAAAAACATCGTGAGATTCACTCACCTGTAATTCCTGCTGCGTCTTCAAATAGAAACCAGGAATCGACAATGTTATCCGGAAGCTTCTATGATTCCACAATTTCCTATGAACATGCAATAGTCCACTTAGCATATCATAGATTCCTAAACGATACATTATTCCTCAAATGTCACTTAGACATTAATAATCATAAATCGGGACAGTTTGACTAAAAGTCAACCGTCGGTCAACGTGGGTCCCACGTCTACTATTCATTAACGGGTCCCACACAAAATCCGAAACTTCCAAAATCAATCAACATGCTTATTTCTAGCATCCTAACATCATATCCAAAAATGGTGATGATCCAACGGTCGGATCATCACGGATCTAACGATCCATAAACATTGCATAATTGATCGTTGATCAAACGATCTAATTTCAATAATCCAACGGTCCAACATGCTTATAATCACAATATTAACCCCACGATCAAATTTCATGATCATCCAACGGTCGGATCTCTCGAATCGTAAATCGTACGATCCGATTAATCCGGTTAATTGACCATCGGTCAAACGACCGAATTTGACAAAAGTCAAAACACGAAAGTTGTTCGTATCGACGAAACAAGTCAAACGGAGCAAAGAACTGCTCCCGGACCGGCCGGACGCGCCGCCCACGCGCCGCCGCCGGCGGTGGTCAGACCGCCGGTCAAGGTGGTCCGATTGACACCAAATTTTACCAGAATGTAGATCACAACAAACCCAACAAGTTTGATAACTACCTCGAGGTCTGGATCGGAGTGGAAGTGGCCGGAATCGGTGTCGGTGGGTTTTTGATCCCAAAAAGTGCAAATCGTCGTTGCCGCCGATCTAGGCCGTGCCGCCGTGATCCACCACCATGGGGAGGTTGCTGGGGAGGAGGGGAGCAAAACCCAAGTCGTCCCATCGTCGGAGGTGGCCGGAATCATCGCCGGTGGCCGGGTCTACTTTTCCCGAAGGTTTGCGGTCCGATCCGCCGGTTTCCGGCGAGGTGCAGCGGCGGTGGCTACCACCGGTCGACCGGCGACGCCGGTCTGCGTCGGTTGGTGGCCGGGCCGGTGCCGGAGGAGGCCGGACGCGCCCGCACGCGCCGGGTCGGGTAACCGGGTCAACGCGGGTATACGGGTCCTCTAGAGAGAATTCCGGAATTTTCCGGAAATTTCCGGAAATTTCTGGGATTTTCCGAAAAATACCCTATATTTATACAAAATTTTCCAAACTTCCGAAGGCCATAACTCCTTCATACGATGTCCGTTTTCGGTGAACCAAATTCCTACGAACTCGATTCGACGAGTTCTACAACTTTCATGAAGGAAGTTTTCCCAAATTCTCAACGGATAAAAAGTTACCTTAATTAACCTTGTGTAACTTATAATTACCGCCGTAATTATCGTTTTATGATGAAAACCCCTAAAAATATGAATTCTCTCCAATTCACTTCAAATTTCACGAACTATTTAATAAAAATAATACGGAAATTTTCGGGGTATTACAGTCTACCCTCCTTAAAGAAATTTCGTCCCGAAATTAGGACGCAGAGTATTCCCAAGGTTATCACACTTCAATTCCAAAATCCAAATTTTTATTGATAATCACTTAGGTAGTACATATCAAGCCAAAACATAAACAACCACACTACAACTTGCACACACTCTTATTACAAATTCTAAAATGCCTCACAGGGCTTACACTACCAGAAGCCATCCTTAAACCTCCAGTAGTGACTTCGTGGATAAGAGGCCGGATGTCTCGGAATTCCATACATCATCAGCTGGTAGAAGTATGCTGCCTCCACGAAACACTTGCAAGTGTCGCAACATTCTCTAGCTGCATGCCTATCTCCATCCACGTCCCACATGTCCTGGCCAAAAGGACGCCAAAAACTTGACTCACCGCAAGTAAGACATTTACCTGCGGGCAGGAAAACTGTAGTCGACGGAAAATACAACAATAGATGCTCATGACAAAACTCGGCCTGATGCATCATCCGTTCGACTTCTTGTCTACAGTAGTAGATGTTCCATCCGCTTCTCCACCAGTCGAGGGCTTCACACAGTCGCTGCACCGTTTTCTGCTGCTCGGCTCGTGGTCCTAAAATCATCTTAATCATACATGCTGCATAAAATGCAACATGATGACCTACCACCGAACTGGGACGCGAACCATAGAATGTTCCTGGTTTGCATGCCGCATCGAAATACTCCAGGGCTAGAGATATATTCGCTGCCTCCACGAGTACTCGTATTCCCATTCGGAACAGAGACTCCGGGTTCTTCGCTTCCCAGCATCGATTTGCGAAGATACGCACCTGCCTGTCCGCTTCTATAGAGCCTGTGGGTCTGGATCCACCATCGAACCCATCCATGTCGATCGCCGCAAGAGTGGACCAACTGTCAGCATACTCCTTGAAGTCTTTCGAGACACAACGGAGTTCCATTGTGCTCTGCAGGGATGCAGTAGCCACCAATTGGAAGATATACTTCCAGATCTCCACCGGAAGTTCACTCCATTCCGTACTCTTGGAACGTTTGCTGCACTCTCCTTTGCTCACCATTTTGCAAGAGAAATTTTTGAGAAGATTGATTGATAACAGATATGAGTTAAGCAACACAACTCTTATCCCATGTATTTAAACCAAACTTTCCACTGTAAGGGAAAACTTTCTTTAATGCGAGTGCGGTGCACTCAGCAACCCACTAAGAGTAATTATTGCTCATATCTGTCTCAATTACTCAAAAGTATCGCCCACGATACAAGATTCCACTAGATTTAACCAACAAAAACTCAGTCTTCCACTAACACCGGTCATAATGACTCTTTACTTTAACTTTCGCATAAATAATTCCTCAAAAGATGCGAGGTCTCACAAGAGTGGAACTGTATGTGGAAAATCAGTGCATCGGGGAAAGGAAATCTTCCACGATCTCCAAGGCTCCGACAATTAGCTGTAATCAGCCGCTCACTTTTGCTTTTGAATTTTCAAATCCTCCACCAACCATAAATATACACCTTATGCATCCACTAACAGATACTTTCCATTAGTGTCATAAACTCCTTTCTCTTTCAAAGAGGACTTCTTCACCCCACTTCTAAAAAAATACACCAACTCAACATGTCACGTAAAGTGAATTCGTTCAGTGAATTACTTCAATCTGATCCCTCAGAAAGCCAATTCTTTGAGGGCTTAGATGAAATAATTTCACCAGCAATCGAATTCGACAACGATATCGACATGCTAGACATGCTTCTAGCAGAAGACGACGCCATTGAAGTAGCCCCAAGTCCACAAGTATCATCTCCACAAGCTGAACCTAGTTCATCCAAACGTATTCCACTGAGGAAGAGCTTCACCAAATACCAAGTCCAAGCATTGAAGGACTTCGTCGAGGCTTTCCCAAAGCCAACAGTTCAACAACGTCAAGAATTGGGTGACCAGATAAAGTTAACGTTTGCACAAGTCTCTGCCTGGGTGATAAAGCATCGACCCCAAGCGCCTGCCCAAACAACTCGTCAACAAAATTTTCTGCTGAGACAGAAAATCAATGGGCTTCAAGCTCAACTTAGTCAGTACCAAGCTGCATTCAGCCGAATCAACTGCAACCACTGCGGACAACGAGTTACTCCCAATAGTGAGCTACTAAAAGGGATTGAAGAGACTACCCCACAACCTCAGACTCTTCCAATTCCTGCAGTCGTCGGTCCAAGGGAAAAGTCTCGCATGAGGAAAGATGTGCAAAAGTGTATGTCGTCCACACCTCACTCTTCTTCTACACACCAACAACCAGACAACATCAACATCCACTCAGAACCTGAACAAGCATCTGTCGTGGCAGACACAGCCAAGATTTCTGAGATCATTGTGTCGGTCAGAGATGAGCTAATCATCATGGCATCTGCTGCTGCGCCACTGTGGATCTCTGCACTCAAATCCAGTTCTGCCACGCTTCATGAGTTCCTGAATGAAGCAGAGTACAAGAGAATCTTCACTAACGGTATAGATCTTACACCTACTAACTTCCAAACTGAAGCTTCACGCTACACAGCCACAATTCCTCTCAGTCCTGTCGTACTCTTGAATTTCTTCATGGATGTGGACCAATGGTCCACCATATTCAGTAGCATCATTTCAAGGGCGAGTATCCTTGATGTCTTGTCAACAGGGACTACTGAAAACTACCACGACACCATCCAAGTCATGACTGCCGAGTTCCAGGTAACCACTCCATCTGTCTCCACTCGTGTCACTCACTTTGTTCGTTATTGTCAACGACAAACAGAACAGAGTTGGGCCATAGTTGATGTCTCTGTGGAGGGTTTAAGTTCAAATCTGGGTCCACACCCCAGATCTCAATGCAAGAAGCGTCCATCCGGATGCTTAATCCAAGATTTGTTCAATGACAGCTCTCGTGTCGTATGGGTGGAACATGTTGATGTACGAGATCAACTCATGCACCAAACATACAGAACGCTAGTGGAGTCAGGTTTAGCCTTTGGAGCAAGGCGATGGGTAGAAATACTTCAGAGACAAGCAGAACGGTTCAATTATTCTGCGGCTGTCACTCATCCACCTCAAGACTTTTGTGTCATACCATCGGTAGAAGGAAGAAGAAACTTGTTGCAGATGGCATGCAGATTAGTGACGGATTTCTGCACAGGCATCGGCAACTCTACTGCTCATGAATGGAAGGTAGCTGAACAAACCAAGTTCAGGGGTTCGGGGATAAGAGTCTCCACTAACAAAATCTGGAATAGGCCGAATAAGCCCCATGGTCTTACTCGAACTGCAACAACAATATTCCAACATCATGTCTCTCACCGAAAGCTGTTTGACTTCTTCACTGACGTACAAACTCGGAACCAGTGGGACCACCAAGCATTGGGCAAGACAGTCCAAGAGATTGCACACATCACAACGGGTCAAGACCCACGCAACTGTGTCACCTTGATGCAAATGGACGACACCTACGTACTCCAAGAAAGTTGTACTGATTCAACAGGGTCATACGTGATTTATGCCTCTATCAGTCAGTCAACGGTCCAGAAGTTATTAGGTGGTTGTGAGTTAGGTACAATTGTATTCCTAACTTCAGGTTTCTCGATCCTACCTGATATGCCTACTGCTGGAAGGACAGAAGGGGTCTCAGACAATCCGTACATTGGTTGTCTAGTAACAGTAGCAACACAGATCTCTACTGAGTTGCTGAAGAATAAGAAAGGGTCAGTGGATCAAGTCTGTCGTTTGATCCAGGGTACGGTTGAGAGAGTTAGGAATGTAGCCATGTAAGACTACCGTATAAGGAATTGTAATTTGTACTTTATATTCTTAACAACACAACAGCACTGAAGAGCACATGATGGGGATCCGCCGCGGTCGGGCCATCACTCGATAAATACTGTGCGTAATTAAGCATACGAAGTAACCATTACTTGAAAGAATCTAAGAACCTAACGCCAAACCGTAAACCAATTCTAAGCTCTAACCCTAACTTCACTTCACAAAACCAAAACTCGTTTCATCACCGTAGAGCGTTCCATTGCTCAATCACTTCCTTAGAGCATTGTTTTGCTCTGATACCAATCTGTCACGCCCCGATTTTCAAATCAATTAATAAGGCATTTTGCCTTTAATTACAAATCAATTTCGGGAATGTGACTACATGGAATATCAAATACAAATATGCAATAGAATTTTTTTCTTTTAATTCGAGTACAACAATATACTCCATGCCCAATAAATGTAAATGCTGACCCGTTCTTTAGGGTTACATATTACAAGCCATAATTAAATAATAAATTGTTATTACAAAATATTAAATAATTAATCCATCAGAGTTTATTACATAAACAGCGGAAGTCTTATAAACCAATAATATGTATGCAGCCTTGCTTACTCCTGGTTATCCTAACCTGCAGGTATAACCACTACACCGTGGAATAGTGTACCGGGTTATATCAACAAACCCGGTCAGCTTACGAAGCTGGTATGAGTAATCTATGTTTTATTTTCAAAGAATCATTTAACTCAAAAGTTCCATTTCAAATCCGGAAGATTCGTATTATCTAATATACTGAACCTACGTGTCCCATACCACGTATTTTAACCCCACACGCCCCATAAACGTGTATGTTAATACCAGGGTAATCCAGTATATTAAATAATATAAACCCTCGATCTTTACTCACACAAAATCATTTATAACTTAGCCTGATTAAAAGTGAGATGCATCTCACATTTAATACATCAAGTTATTTTTAACTTCGCCTGATTAAAAGTGAGAATACTATTTTTCTTCTCCTTTTAATACATCAAGTTAACCAAACAATATGCAGTCTAGAGCTCTAACTGATGGGCTACCATTTTTCACCCATTTAACGGTGTCCCCAGGACAATCCGTTTGTACAAAATCATTCAAATAGGCAAACACAATATCTTAATAGAATTATTGTGTTCCCACAAAATTCACAAATTAAAACAATAAGATGAACATTTTTCAAATATTGTTTTAACACCAAAATCACAACAACACAATATGAATTAATATTCATATATAAAAACATCGTGAGATTCACTCACCTGTAATTCCTGCTGCGTCTTCAAATAGAAACCAGGAATCGACAATGTTATCCGGAAGCTTCTATGATTCCACAATTTCCTATGAACATGCAATAGTCCACTTAGCATATCATAGATTCCTAAACGATACATTATTCCTCAAATGTCACTTAGACATTAATAATCATAAATCGGGACAGTTTGACTAAAAGTCAACCGTCGGTCAACGTGGGTCCCACGTCTACTATTCATTAACGGGTCCCACACAAAATCCGAAACTTCCAAAATCAATCAACATGCTTATTTCTAGCATCCTAACATCATATCCAAAAATGGTGATGATCCAACGGTCGGATCATCACGGATCTAACGATCCATAAACATTGCATAATTGATCGTTGATCAAACGATCTAATTTCAATAATCCAACGGTCCAACATGCTTATAATCACAATATTAACCCCACGATCAAATTTCATGATCATCCAACGGTCGGATCTCTCGAATCGTAAATCGTACGATCCGATTAATCCGGTTAATTGACCATCGGTCAAACGACCGAATTTGACAAAAGTCAAAACACGAAAGTTGTTCGTATCGACGAAACAAGTCAAACGGAGCAAAGAACTGCTCCCGGACCGGCCGGACGCGCCGCCCACGCGCCGCCGCCGGCGGTGGTCAGACCGCCGGTCAAGGTGGTCCGATTGACACCAAATTTTACCAGAATGTAGATCACAACAAACCCAACAAGTTTGATAACTATCTCGAGGTCTGGATCGGAGTGGAAGTGGCCGGAATCGGTGTCGGTGGGTTTTTGATCCCAAAAAGTGCAAATCGTCGTTGCCGCCGATCTAGGCCGTACCGCCGTGATCCACCACCATGGGGAGGTTGCTGGGGAGGAGGGGAGCAAAACCCAAGTCGTCCCATCGTCGGAGGTGGCCGGAATCATCGCCGGTGGCCGGGTCTACTTTTCCCGAAGGTTTGCGGTCCGATCCGCCGGTTTCCGGCGAGGTGCAGCGGCGGTGGCTACCACCGGTCGACCGGCGACGCCGGTCTGCGTCGGTTGGTGGCCGGGCCGGTGCCGGAGGAGGCGGGACGCGCCCGCACGCGCCGGGTCGGGTAACCGGGTCAACGCGGGTATACGGGTCCTCTAGAGAGAATTCCGGAATTTTCCGGAAATTTCTGGGATTTTCCGAAAAATACCCTATATTTATACAAAATTTTCCAAACTTCCGAAGGCCATAATTCCTTCATACGATGGCCGTTTTCGGTGAACCAAATTCCTACGAACTCGATTCGACGAGTTCTACAACTTTCATGAAGGAAGTTTTCCCAAATTCTCAACGGATAAAAAGTTACCTTAATTAACCTTGTGTAACTTATAATTACCGCCGTAATTATCGTTTTATGATGAAAACCCCTAAAAATATGAATTCTCTCCAATTCACTTCAAATTTCACGAACTATTTAATAAAAATAATACGGAAATTTTCGGGGTATTACAGTATGTTAAGCAATTAGTTGGTTAATCTTGAGTGAAATAATATTCGGTATCCCATATTAGGTACTGACTAAAGCCGGTAATCAATCACATCTGAATACAATACAATACAGGAAAACCCTCATTTCTTCTATCATCAACCTCTCTCTCTCTCTCTCTCTCTCTTTCTAATAAGCTTTCCTTGCTTTTTCATAGATTTCTCTGTGAGAATTATAGCACATCGGACTGTCAAGCCATACTTGAAGTTTTAGGTTCATCCTTGATATATTGCATTGCCAGCTGACAACAGCACTGCGTTTCTATCTTTCTTGTTCCCCTTCCTCACTTATATTGTCGCCACACCGGCAAGCCAGCCATATCAACATAAATTAAACTCTCACTTCCTAAACACCATTAAATAATACCAGATCGAAACAAGAACAATTAAAAACTAGTAACAAATACAAGAATAAATTAACTAATCTTGGCAGTGGAGGTTATGGCAGCAGTGGCAGCGGAGGTTATTGCTGTAATTAAGGCCATTGAGCTAGCTTGGATTAGGGATTGGAAGTATATATGGTTAGAAGTGGACTCTTCTCTTCTTCTTGATTTCATGCGTTCTAAAAATTTGGTGCCATGGCATGTAGGGTTGAGTGGAGAAATTGTTTACGCCGTATTTCTCAAATGGATTTTCGATCTTCTCACATATTCCGTGAAGGTAATCAGGTTGCTGATGCATTAGTAAATCATGGTTTGTCACTACAGGTTTCTTTTGGTGGGACTTACCTCCTCCCTTTCTTCGTGCTTCTTGTAATAGTGATTGCTTAATTAGGTCTCCCAAAGTTTGGTTTTCAATAGTTTATTTATTTTTCCTTATCATGTTTCTTGTTTTCAGCAAAGAGATTTTTGGCCCCTCTCTTGGTACTTCTCTTTTCTTCTTTAATAGATTTTAAGGGGAGCCCTTGATCGATCCCTGGTTTCACCAAAAAAAAAACAAGCATAAATTAACTAATAAAGTGAGAATGGAAGATGCTATGCTACTCCTTTGGAGAAGATTAGAAAAAGAAATATAATTTTTTTCATCATAACATCAACAATATTGGTATATCTTTTATCAAGCTTAATTTTGGAAATGAGATAAATAAAGTCGGAAATTGTATTGTTAGGATTGTCCCCGCTCTCTAACATGTGACTTCCTTTAAAATCGGAATTATGTTATTCACATAAACAAAAGCTTCACATTCATCTAAATTCATGCTATGACGAGGAAGATGCTTAAGCTTTTCAGTGTCAAGGTTGTAAGAGACTAGATGCCCTTCTTCGGAAACCATAAGAATCTCGTCCCTCTTCCAAAAGTACAACGGTTTCTCAATGCCCACCGTTTTTGGAAAGGTGAAGTGCTTTATCCAAGAACCTTTAACTCCACTAAAGTCCTCCTTTGCCCATAGTCCCCATGAACCCCACGAATCTTCATCTTGACCCAAAAGAGCAATGGATTCGTTCCACACTAAAATACGCATGTTATAGCACCATGTGGAAGAGTCATATAAACTATCTGGATACAATATACGATGAAATACCTCATCGCCCATATCAAATGAAATGATCACTAGCTCATCGTCTTGTTGATCATAGACACTCTGGTATTCCTTTAGTTGCTCCTGCCCAAACCAATAACAAAATCCCTTGAAGCACCTTTCGAAAATGTCGGGACAAAAGTTTGTAGTTTCTGTTTCTAAAGAGTGTGTCATGATCTGTCTCCAAGAATCAGTACCTAAGGTGTATACATCTATTCTTGGAGCATCAAAAAGGAGATGTTGATCACCATATGTTTCACAACTACCAGTATAAATGTTTACTACTTTGTGACTTTCAGATCTAGGATCATACCCAATTCCCAAAATATTGAACCTTTCATTTGGAATAAAAGCCTCGGGAGTTATAAGCTTGAGATCCCTAGTTGCTGGATTCAATAAGATTATTTCAGTAAAATTCATTAGACAAATAATCCCATCACAGTTGCCCATAATCCATCCAGAATCTAGAATCTCAAACCCATCTTTCCTAATGTCCTCGACAACATAATGAATATCATCATACTCATCACTGCCATCATTATCATTGCAAAAATTTAGCAATGAGAACTTGTAGCCCGTTTCCTTATCGTCAGCATCGGGGTGCCTTTTGATGTAACGCTTGTAAAGGAGACAAGTAGTATGGAGATTGTTGTTCAATGCATTGGAAAGATGCTTGGCTACGAACTTGGGGTCCTTGATCAAAGTACACCACGACTTATGAACGCACTTGAATCTCATCAGAGTTTTAGGTGGCAGCCACGATAGGATTTGAGAGGTCATCTCCTCCGTAAATTTGCAACCCTGTGTCATTTCTGGTCTGATCATATGCACAATAATCTTTGCAACGTTTCTTTGATAGTTGGTTGGTTGAAATGAGATTCATAAATTCAATAAGACGGAAAAGTTCATGATCAGCTCATCTCACATAATGTCTTACATTGGATAGTCTCGCGAGGAGGCCCCGGAGAATCTCTTAAATATGAGCGTACTAATCGCTACTTGCTAGGGAATAGTTCCCTCCCTGATCCCATGAACACATTACTAAAGTGGCTATTATAAGAGTATTACTCGGTCAAGAAGACTTAAAATTAGAGCCTTAGTTAGAAGTCTGAAGCCACAAAAGCAAAAAAAGTTAATAATTAATCTGAAAAACGAAATTAATTGCTTTTACCATGCAATTTGAATCAAGCAAGGAGAACCCCTTTCCGAATGCATAATGATCAGGTGCATTAGTGATGGTATGATCTCTCCTAAGTCCCCAAATGCAAGACATTTATCTTGCAACTTTGGTCAATCAGACTCTCATCTCATTTTAATAAAACCAATTACTTGCAGCTTTAGGTTCATCGATCCTCAATATCTTTGCTGTACGTCGTACCCTAGCTAGCGTATATTGTTGCAAAACCGTAAAGCCATACGAAAATAAATTAAACTAGCTTGCTTCCTAAACACATTGAATAAAACCAGAGACAAGAACAATTAGAAACTAGTTACACAAATACAAGAATAAATTAACTATATAAGGTGAGAATATTGGAAAAGGCCAGCTAGGTATGCCACTCCTCCTTTGGAGAAGATTAGAAGAAGCTAGAAATATAATTTCATCATAACTTCAACAATATTGATACATATCTTTTATCAAGCTTAACACTAGACATCATGAGTCGGAAATTATATTGTCAGAATTATCTCTGCTTTCGGACATGTTACTTCTGTTACAAGGAAATTATACTATTCACAAAAACAACAACTTCAAAATAATCATAGTTCATACTATGACGTGGAAGATGCTTATGTGTTTCAGTATCAAGGTTGTAGGAGACTAGATGCCCATTGTCAGACACCATAAGAATCTCGTCTCTCTTCCAAAAGTACAATGGTTTCTCAACACCCACCGGTTTTGGAAAGGTGAATTGTTTTATCCAAGAACCCTCAACTCCACTAAAGTCATCTTTCACCCATAGTCCCCATGGACTCCATGAATCTTCACAAAATATACCATGATCTTGGCCAAAAAGAGCAATAGATTTGTTCCATACTATAAGACGCATATCATACCGATATGTGAATGAGTCGTATAAACTATCCGGAAACAATATATGATGAAATACCTCATCTACCGTATCAAACAAGATGATCAAATGCGTATATCGGTCATCTGGATGATCATAGTCATCATGGAATTCCTTTAGTTGCTCATGTCCCATCCAATAACAAAATCCCTGGAAGCACATCTGGAAATCCACGGGCCAGAAGATAGTAGTTTCGGTTTCTAAAGAGTCTGTCATAATCGGTCTCCAAGAACCAGAACCTAAGGTGTATACATCTATTTTGGGAGGATGTAAAATAAGACCGTCATCATCAAATGTTTCATAACTACCGGTATAGATGTTTAGTACTTTGTGATTTTTAGATATAGGATCATAGCCAATTCCCAAAACATTCACCCTCTCATTTCGAACATATCCCTCGGGAAGAGTAACCTTGAGCTCCATAATTGCTGGATTCCATAACATAAATTCAGTAAGATTTTTTAGACAAAGAATTCCATCACAATGGCCCATAATCCATCCAGAATCTAGAATCTCCAACCCATCTTTCCTTATTTCGTCCTCGACAACATAATGAATATCATCATACCCATCACCCCCATCATTATCGTTGCAAAAGTTGAGCAATGAGAATTTGTAGTCCGTTTCCTTATAGTCGGCGTCGGGGTGCCTTTTGATGTAACGCTTGTAAAGGAGACAAGTAGTGTGGAGATTGTTGTGCAATGCATGGGAAAGATGCTTGGCTACGAACTTGGGGTCCTTGATCAAAGTATACCACGACTTACGAGCACACTTAAATCGCATCAGAGTTTTAGGTGGCAGCCTTGATAGGATTTGTAAGGCCATCTCTTCCGTAAATTTGCAACCTTCTTCTGTCATTTCTGGTCTAATCCACACACACATAAACAATGAAAAATGCCATATCAGTTTCCAGAATCAACCGCATTAATCTAATCTTATTCCCAAAGGACAAAAATAATGAGAAGTCCCTCAGAGTTTTTCGAATTGAATCCCTGATCTATGATGAAGGCGTCCAAAGTCGTAAGGCATTGTGCAATTTTTATTTCTCTACGTATAATATAGATGTGAGTATGTATATACAGGATAACAAGGACCATTTAGGTTCAAATTACAAACAAAAGAGAGACAGGGAGAAAGTACCTGAAGTGGTCGCAATTAAAATGCACCGATATGGAGCACGAGATTTGGGCTTCAGGCAAGGAGAAAGTTCCTGTTATGGTTGATTTGAATGTTAGGCTGTTTGTCTGGTGACTGAACTTCTTTTAACGAAAGAGTTTTCAACATAGGATTAATTACAAATTACACCCCGAATTATAAGGTGATTTTCAAATTCAAACCTAACTACCAAAATTCGTCATTTTCCTACCCGAATTTGTCTACGCTTGTCAATTGGATACCTCCCTCATTAACGGGAGAGTCTTCTGTCCACCTCGGTGGACGTCAACCAGCGCATGCCAAGCACGTGTCCGTTAGAATCGTTAGTTCCTCCTCTTCTTTTTTTTTTGGTCGTAGTTCCTCCTTCCTCCTCTCTGGGCACAGCTGCTGTCCTCTCTCATCTCTCGTCCTCTCTCATCTCTCTCACAGCCCACTCCAGCCATGGCAGCTTCCTCTCTCACAGCCCACAAAAATCAAGCCATGGAAGCTTCTGGGTTTTTCAAGTTCATGGAGGAGAGAGAGCTTGAAGAGAGAGAAAATGGATTCCGAATTCTCTCTCCTCGATTCGCCGACCTCCGAGCATCATTGTGAATTCTCAGCATAGCAACTTGTAGAAATCGAAGAGTGTAGACTGTGTAGACTTTTACATACCTGGTTCGAAGCAAACCGCAGCCGGAGTCGCCGGAAAAATGAGAACTCGCCGGAATTCAAGGTTCTCCTCCCTTCGATTCTCACTCTTCAGCCGTCGATTTGACGAGCCAAAGCCACCATCGTGTTCGCCTCGCCAATGTCAAGCTTATGGTACATGTGCGGCGCCTTGAAACAATCGGCGGAGAGGGGTGAGTTCGGCGGAGTCGCGTCAGGGGAAGGGGTCGTGCAGAGTGGCTGGCGTGTTTTGCTCACGTTGACCGTCAAAGAAGACTAACTCTCAATGAACGGTTTGGATTAGACCAACGATTGAGATTCAAATGAAAGGCTGAGATCGCGTCATGAATGTCCGCTGCTGTGGACAGATGAATTTCCGCTCATTAACATCGTCAACTTTCCCGTTATTTGATGATGGGGCACAGGTGGGTTCCATGAGCTTCAGAATTTTTTGAACATTTTTAGGGGCTCCACATATTACTTAATTTTCAGACAACAAATTTACGTACATAAATTAGACTTGCATGTTAACTAAAACTCTCGTCCAGGATACTTAAATCTTTTGGGTTTCGAAGTTGTAAGAGACTATGCCTCAAATTTGGCAACCATAAGAATTTATTTGCTCTTCCAAAACACCAATTCCTTCTCACTGCCCAGTACGACCTCTAGGGTTGAGAGAATTGTCAAAGATCCTTTTTTTTTAGAACCTTATTACTAAAGCACGGCAATAATTTAAGCCATATGAATAAAATCTCTTGAAGTACATTTGGTATTTTAGATTTAGGGTCATCGATCTGATCGATCATCAATATATGGCATTGGCAGCAGATAACAGCAATGCGTTTCTATCTCCTTCCCTAGTTCACGTACGTATAGTCGCAACACCATAAAGCCATATGAATAAATTAAACTTGCTTCCTGAACACGTACATTGAACAATATAAACTAGTTAATTACAAATAAATTTACGGAAGTGAGAATGGAAAAAGCTATGCTACTCCTTAAGTTTGAGAAGATTAGAAAAAGAAGAAATATAATTTCATCAAAACGTGAACAATATTGATACATCTTTTATCAAGCTTATTTATGGACATATATATATGAGACAGAGTCGGAAATTATATTTTTTAAATTATCTTTGCTCTCGGACATATAACTTCTATTACAAGGGAACTATACTATTCACAAAAACAACTACTTCAAAAAAATCATAGTTCATATTATGACACGGAAGATGCTTATGCTTTTCGGTATCAAGGTTGTAGGAGATTAGATGCCCATCTTCGGACACCATAAGAATCTCGTCCCTCTTCCAAAAGTACAATGGTTTCTCAACACCCACCGCTTTCGGAAAGGTGAATTGCTTTATCCAAGAACCCTTAACTCCACTAAAGTCATCTTTCACCCATAATCCCCAGGGACCCCACGAATCTTCGCAAAATATACCATGATCTTGACCAAAAAGAGCAATGGATTCGTTCCACACTATAAGATGCATACTGTACCAACATATGAATGAGTCATATAAACTATCCGGAAACAATATAGGATGAAATACCTCATCAACCATATCAAATGAAATGATCATTTGCCTAATATATTCTTCCTCCATATGATCATAAACATTGTGGAATTCCTTTAGTTGCTCATGCCCGAACCAATAACACATTCCGTTGAAGCACCTTTGAAAATAGTCAGGCCAAAAGTTTGTAGTCTCTGTTTCTAAAGTGCGTGTCATGATCTGTCTCCAAGAATCAGTACCTAAGGTGTATACATCTATTCTGGGAACATCAAAAAGCAGATGGTCATCCTCATCACCATATCTTTCATAACTACCATTATAAATGTTTAGTACTTTGTGATTTTTTGATTTAGGATCATAGCCAATTCCCAAAACATTCAACAGCTCATTTCGAACATAACCCTCGGGAAGATTAATCTTGAGCTCCATAATTGCTGGATTCCACAACATTAATTCAGTAAGATTTTTCAGACAAAGAATACCATCACAATGGCCCATAATCCATCCAGAATCTAGAATCTCCAGCCCATTTTTCCTAATTTCATCCTCGACAACATATTGAATATCATCATACTCATCACCGCCATCATTATCATTGCAAAAATTTAGCAATGAGAACTTGTAGTCCGTTTCCTTATCGTCAGCATCGGGGTGCCTTTTGATGTAACGCTTGTAAAGGAGACAAGTAGTATGGAGATTGTTGTTCAATGCATTGGAAAGATGCTTGGCTACGAACTTGGGGTCCTTGATCAAAGTACACCACGACTTATGAACGCACTTGAATCTCATCAGAGTTTTAGGTGGCAGCCTTGATAGGATTTGTAAGGTCATCTCATCAATAAATTTGCAACCTTCTGTCATTTCTGGTCTGATCCATTAGACACACAAACAATAAAGAACAGAATGACCAGATTTCAGAATTTAACGGTACTCTTATTGCCAAAAAGCAAAAACTACAAGCCTACAACAAATCGCTCAAAATTTTCCAACTTTAGTTGAATCCATGTTCTCGTTAAATGGCGTCCCAAATTTTAAGGAATGGTGCAAATGTATAATACAATATCGATTTCTGCTATACACTGTGAAATTTAAATATATTTTAGAAAAGAAAGCATTTTCTTATAGTTTACAATACAAACCATAAAGAGAATATGGGATACTCCAGACTTTTTTCAATAGTTAGATTTTAAAATAGAGAGAGAAAGGGACAAAGAGAGATTGTACCTGAAGTGATCGCGGAGAGGGAGCAAGAGAGACGGTTTGTATTGTCCAATACTCCAATCTGAGATCGATCAATTCTTTGTCTGGGAAAGTTACGTTCAGCTTAATCGCGATATGGAGATGTACGTGGCTATTGGCTAAATGAATGTAAGGGAAATTTTTTTTTATTTGAATTTTTGGATGTTATAGCTATTGCAGGTTCGTAACCATTGTAATTATCTATGATGTTAATAAAGTTTTACATCTTCTCTTAAAAAAAAAATCCTTCTACGAAAGAAATGGGTGTAGATCGAGTATCCAACAGATGTTAATTTCTGTCCACAACTAATGCGCTCAATGACTCTTGTATCACCATAGTTGTTAATTTTTCTGATGCTAATATGCACCATGAGCTTTAATTAATATTGTGCCGATATTGTCGTCTCTTCCTTGAGTTTGTGGCCCAACAAGTCATAAACACAAAAAAAATAGTGTACATTATATTATCAAAAAAAAAAAACGTATGTTATGGCCTTTTTTTAAGGCTAAAATTAATGGTCTCGTCCAATCTAAATTTTAAAATAAGTAGCGGATCAAAGTGACAAATTTAGACCTCGGAATCTCGGATGATCATTTTAGCCCACAAATTGGTCATCAATTGATAAATTTAGACTTGCCCAGTACTTTACGGGAAAATTTGATGTTGATTGAACATATTGAGAGTCGTAACCACCACTGGTGGTCGTGTTGGTCGAGCCTCCAAGTGTGGTACCCCCTCACCCGGGTTTGAATCCTGCCGACTACGGATTGGAGTTAAATCTCAATTCATTCTGTGGCTGGCCAGGGGGAGGGAGAATTTGACACTGCCCCCGAGTGGATTAGTCCTTGGGCCTAGGAAGCCTTTGGGATACCACGATTTCGATAAAAAAAAACATATTGAGAGTCGTAGAATTAGAGGTCAACCAACGACCGATCCACCAAAATCACATCTAATTATCCACCGTCATTCAACATGATAAAACTACGTAGAGATAGAGAATTATGTAACATCTAGCTAGATATATTCAAGAATCTTCCCAATGGCTACTATGAGACTAGAATATTGGTCAAACTCATGCAGGTTAGTTTTTATTTATTTTTGGTTAAACGTACAGAGGATTAGGAGAAAAATGATGGAGAAGAAGTAACCTAGACCTAGTCATGGGGGACATGAATCTGATCCCTCAAAAAGAGTATCGCCAAAAGAAAATGAGACAAGCCTCCAATATATCTCCCAAGAACGACAATATCGCGCGCTAGTAACAAAAATGGAAAAGGAGACTCTTCCCTTCTACAAAGAGAGCAAGCGCTAATTCAATATTGCTAGCGAAAATAGAATGAAGAGAGCAGGTCGATTCAAAAGTACAAGTAATTAAAAATATATATATATCCTCCTGACTAAGCATTAAGGAAAAACAACATATTCTCAACTCAATCCTTATTACTTATTTAATTTATGAAGTTCCTGGACACAAGACTAGTGAGAAACATATACATTACTACAGTTCTATACCTCTTAAGCTTGTTGCCTCCCATGAATAACCGGAACTATACTGTTTACGCAAACAATAGCTCCTGAAAAAGTTGGATGCGTACTTTCAATGGGAAGATATTTAATCTCTTCAGTACTAATGTTGTAGGAGAATATACGGTTGTCATTGGCAACCATAAGAATCTCGTCGCTCTTCCAAAGTTCCAAAATCATCCGACTGCCGATTATGACCTCTAGGGTTAATTGTTTTGTCCAAGAACCCTTAACAATATCATCCATTACCCATAATCCAAAAGCATCATCAGAGCCACCGAAACGATACTGGCCAAAAAGAGCGACGGATTCATTCCACACAATAACCCGCATTTCTAAATAAGGAATCATTGGCTCGTATAAACTATTTGGAAATAGTATGTCATCAAATACTTCATCATTCATATCAAACACAACGATCAGCTGCCTCACCCATTCCTCATCATCTTTATCATAAATACTCATGAATTCCTTTTGTTGCTCACTTCCGGTCCAATACCAAATTCCCTTGAAGTACATTTGGAAAAATTCAGGATACAAGTTAGTAGTTTCAGTTTCTAAATGATTAGAGTTGATCTCTGTCCACAAGTTGGTACTCAGGCTGTATACTTCAACCTGTGAAGGGTAATTAAATTCACGCTCGCTAGTCCGGTCTTCATCATGAGGTGGAATGCTAAAAACTTTGTAATCGTTACATTCGGCATCATAGCCAAATCCTATAGAATTTACGATCCCATTTGTAAGGCGCGGCTGGGGAAGAATCTTGAATTGCTTAATTGCCGGATTCCATAACACAATGTCACCATGAACTACACAAATGATTCCATCACAATGCCCTACAATATATACAGCTCCGAGAAGTTCAGGCTCATTGAAATGGTTCTTCGGTATTACATTCATAGAAAGTGGAAGATCGATATCTTGGACAACCGAATGAGAGATATGCTCATGATCATGGTCGCCATCATTATCATCGGAAAAAGTAATCAATGAGCATACAGTTTTCACATCTTTAGTGTCGATATCCCTTATGACGTAACGCTTGCAAAAGATGCATGTGGACTGTTTGTTGTGCAGGGAATTAGAGAGGTGTTTGGCTACGAAGCTGGGACTGTTGATCAACATATACCACGACTTACGGACACACTTGAATCGCATCAGAGATTTAGGTGGCATCCTTGATAAGATTTGCAAGGCCATCTCTTCGGGAAATTTGCAAAATTCTGTCATTTCTGGTTTTATCCATTACAGACACACACACACTGATTAGTTTCCAGAATTAACCAGTTAAACCTAATCTTAATGCTTGTCCAAAAAAAAAACACCTACTCTTAATGCCAAAAGGCAAAATTATAAGTATTGTGTAATACGATATCAATTTCAGCTACTTGTCGTGAAAAATATATAGAGGAATTTCATATAGTAAACATTACATATGAGAGAGAGAGAGAGAGAGAGAGAGGGAGAGCTCAGGTAGAATGAACCTGAAGTGGTCGCAGTGGAATGCACGGAGAGATAGCGAGAGAGAGTTTCAGGGAGAGATATCGTCAATCTGAGATCTGTTTTTTTTTTCTTCTGGAAATAGGTACGTAGGAGTTGCATGTTCAGCCGCGTACTGAACTTTTTTGGTTTTTAGAAAGAAAGTGTCCAACAGTTGTTAATTTTTTTCCGCATCTAATGCCTTGTACATAGCGTCGATCACAGTAAGAAATGATATTGCCCGATGACATTTTGATCTGGTCCAACCGCCCAAGGAACAATTTGCGTGTCTCCTAATGAACTTATGAAGTGAAGTTTAGGATCCTCATTGTGTGTCGAAAATCATTTGAGAGGGTTTTTGTATTTTTCTTTGAAGCAAGGTAGATTGATGAAAAAACAATTTCTTCGTTATAGGTCAAAGGTTTTCTGACAAGCTACATGCCAAAAGTTTCGTCATAGATGCTAAAGAAAACGTTATGAATCGGAGGGGGAACCTATATCTCAAAATCTTTGGACCATCGGTAGTATTTCTTGCTTAACTCAGAAGATAGAAAAGTTACTAATTAAATTGATCACGAAATAAGTTTACGGCTCCAGGAGTATTTTTTAAATATCCCACATGAACTTAAACAAGGTCATTATAGTTGAAAATGCTTTGGAAATCTTTATTTTTAGGAAGAAACAACAATATTTATTTAAGAGAGAACAAAAATTTAATTACAATCCTTCAGAAGGAGGTCAACCAAAATAAATGGTGGAGAATATAGTTTTATATATGTATATATGTATATATATTATATATAATTATATATGTATATATAATATATGTATATATAATATATGTATATATAATTATATATGTATATATTATATATAATTACATATGTATATATTATATAACTGGAGAGGGATAAAAGGTAAAGGCTAAAGAACTATGTAGGACCCATTTAGCTAATTGGTGTACTGCATGATTAACTTTCAGGTAAATATGATGAAAAGAAGAACATGAAAGTTCTTGAAAATGTCTGCCAATATCATTATAAAAAGGACCCAATCGTGCCCTATAAGCAGATATCCAATGAAGATAGTGCCTAGACTAGTCCGAGGCAGTTTGTCTCGAACCTGATATGTTCAAAATCATGCTCAATAGTGAACTGACTGGCCAATCTCCTTGCTAGTGCCTCCACTTGTCCTGCATCTTAAACATGTTAAACAATCTCCTTGATGAGGCAAAGTTTGATGGAATTAATGTTCAAGTGGCCAAGACTTATCGGTTGATTAGTGGGCAGATTTTATCTTCTAGTAAGCTTGGTTCTTGTTCAATGCTTAATAATGTGCAAGAGCTAATTGTTTTGAAAAAGTTTGGGGTTTCATGTAGACCTCGTAGAGCTCCTTTTATTTTTGAGGTTAATTGGATCCCTTCTTTAATTGGTTGGGTGAAAATTAATACGGATGGTTCTTGAAAAAATGTTTCAGGACAAGCGGGTTATGAAGGCGTTTTTCGAGATTATAAAGGTGCATTTCTTGGTGCTTTTAGTTCTAGTCTTAATATTCCAAGTTCGGTGGCAGCTGAGGTAATAGCAGTTATTAAAGCAATTGAACTAGCTTGGGTTCGGGACTGGAAACATGTGTGGTTGGAGGTTGATTCTACTCTAGTTCTCCATTTTCTTAAATCTCCAAATTTGGTGCCTTGGCAACTTCGAGTGGAATGGGATAATTGTTTGAACCGTATTTCTCAAATGCAATTCCGATGCTCTCATATTTTTCGAGAGGGGAACCAGGTTGCAGACGCTCTTGCAAACTTTGGTCTCACTTCAGCTACTTTGGTTTGGTGGGATTCGCCCCCTGCTTTTGTTGGTTCTTTGTGCAATAGGAATTTTATGGGACTCTCTAATTTCCGTTTTCGGTAGATTGTCTTTGTTTATTGTTTTTCTCTTATGGCTTTCTTTTTTAGGGGTTTGGCTTCATGTCCCCCCTTCTCCAATTCTTTGTTTTTTCTTTCTTCTTTTTAATAAATTTGGGAGGATGATATTGTCCTCTCTTATTAAAAAAAAATAATCTTCTTGATGAGAAGTGCTTAAAATTCATGATTTGAGAGTTGAAAGATTTTGGTAAGATCATGCGATTTTGGCGAAAAACTATGTGTTATAGTCCACAGTTTTAGGTGAGAAACCAAAGTCTTGAAATTTTTTTTTATTGAGAGAAAATTTTGGGGTTGATCTCCACGGTGTTGGAACATCGTTTTTGAGTGACAACGTGTGGTTGGACTGCCAAAATTGGACACGGTTAGCCTCGCTTGCATGGACATAGTTAAGGGTATGAGCATGAAAATGACACAAATTAAGATATGAAGTACTTGCCTTTAACCCTAAACTGATGGACAAGAACATTGGAATTAGCACATGCATTTGCATTGGCTGGGCCACAAGAATGAGCGAAGGCAAGGGCTGAGTCATTATAAGGTAAAAAAAATTGTTATATTTTGTATGAACAATAGGAATAATGTAATTTACGAGCATAAATATTTCAGAATTTTTTCTGCACAGGAAATTTTTATTTTTATTTTTCAAAGTCGGAAAACGGGAAAAATCGTAAAAATAAACGGATTTAGATTTTCGAGTTCCGTCAATTGAAAAAGTTTATAAAAATCATGTTTTATCAATGGTAAGATTATGATATTGAAAAATTTGAATAAAAATGGGTCTTGCCATGGTTTGACACTTTTGGATGTGTCGAGGGGTACCTTGGCATGTCTTCTTTTGAACTGCAGTTTTTTTTTTTTCAATTTTCTTATGTTATAATCTCATCAATCGTAGTGCATGATTTTTAGAAAGTGTTCCAATCGACGGAACTAAAAAAGAAAGAGCGGATTTTATTTCAGGAATTTTCCAGTTTTTCAACTTTGGAAAATCGTAAAAAAAAAAAAAATCGGGTCAAAATTTTTGCGATCCGTCAGTTTGAGAAGTGCTTAAAAATCATGATATGAGGGTGGGAAGATTTTGGTGAGAAAATGAGATCATGTGATTTTGGTCAAAAAACTGTGTGCTATAGTCCACAATTTTGGGTGAGAAATCAAAGTTTTAGAAATTTTTTTATGCGGGAGAAAGTTGTGGAGTTGGTCTCCAAGGTGTTGGAGCATCATTTTTGAGTGACACCGTGTGGTTAGACCGCCAAAATTGGATAATGTTAGCCTCACTTGCATGGACATGGTTAAAGGTACGAGCATGAAAATGACACAGATTAGGGCACGGAGTACTTGCCCTTAACCCTAAATTGATGGAAAAGAGCATTGAAATGGGAACAAGCATTTGAGTACGTGGATTTTTGAGATTTTTTAGAACGGATCGAAATTTTTGAGTTCCGTCAATTGGAAAAGCGTCTAAAAATTATGTTTTATCAATGGTGAGATTGTGGTACGGGAAAATTTGAATAAAAATGGTTCTTGGCATGGTTTGACACGTTTGGATGTGCCGGAGGGCACATTGGCATGCTTTCTTTTGAATTGCAATTTTTTTATAAAAAAATTCTTGTGCCATAATCTCATCATTCGTAGTGCATAATTTTTAAAAGTTGTTCTAATTGAAGGAACTCGAAAAACAAGAGCTGATTTTTTTTTTCAAGAATTTTCAGTTTTTCGATTTTGAAAAATCGTAAGAAAAAATCGGGTCTAGATTTTTGCAATCCGTCAGTTTGAGAAGTGTTTTAAAATCGTGATATAAGGGTGGGAAGATTTTGGTGAGAAAATGAAATCATGTGATTTTTTATTTTTTTTATTGAGAGAAAGTTTTGGGGTTGATTTCTATGGTGTTGGAACATCATTTTTGGGTGACACTGTGTGGTTGGACTGTCAAAATTGGACAAAGTTAGTCTCACTTGCATGGAAATAGTTAAGGGTACGAGTATGGAAATTACACATATTAGGGAACGGAGTACTTGTCCATAACCCTAAACTGATGAAAAATAGCATTGGAATGGGAACAAACATTTGTATTGGCTTGACCACCAGAATAGACAGGCAGGGGCTTGACCACTATAATTAGTGAAGGTAAGGGATGAGCCACTATAATAGGCTGTGCCATAAAACATTCCTTATAATGTAAAAAAAATTGTGATATTTTGTACAAACAATAAGAATAATGTAATCTATTAACAAAAAAAATTTAGAATTTTTTCAGTACAGGAAGTATTTTTATTTATTTTTCAATCTTAGTCGTCATATCACATTATTTAATCAGATATAACGGCTGACATTAGAATATTCAATAACCAACCCAAAAATTTTTTTTAAAAAAATGGCGACTTTTAGATAAAGGTCCATTTAGTCTATTGATTATTAGATTTAATCCATCAATTATTTTTTTTCAAATTTAGGTCCATTGGCTGTTTGACACTATTTTCATATGTTTATTTTGCCCTTTAAGATAAATAATGAAAAAGATATTAATTAACATCTTAAATCTATACATCTGAATTTTGAATGAATTTACACTAGGACATAAAATGAGCAGTACTTTTCTTCTTTCACAATATATATGTAGAGAATCATCATTGTTATCAAAAAACCCTAGATGGAGGCGTCTCTCTCTCTCGCCCTCCCAAACCCTAGAGGCAGCAAGCTTGTTGCCGACACCTATGAGCGCGACTTTGATCGCTGCTTTTTCATTCTTGATCGCCCTGTGCAATCTTGCCATAGGAGGAGGCCTCCCGCCTGCTTTGTCATTGGAGTGGCTCGTTGTTTTTCAGCTGTCGTCTCTCCTCGTTCTTTCTTGGCGTTGTTTATTGGTGGGTGGTGGAGTTGGTTTGCGCTGATCTCCTTTGTTCGCCGGATTATATGGGATCCGGGCCGTAGCGGTCTTGTGGCTGTCTTTTGGATTTGTTGCTTGGCTTCGCTGGTGCTTTATGGCCTGGATTTTCTTTTCTCCTCTGTGTTTCAGGTTTGGGACCCGGGTGGAATTTCAAATTATAATAGTCTTATGTGTTGGTGGCTTGCTTACCCTGTTAGAAGCTTTGAATCATTTAGAAGACAATTACGAAGTTGTACCACAATTGAGTGCTTAGGCGACTTTTGTAGTTGTGTTTCCCCTTCTAGATGTGTAGAAGTTTTTATCTTTGTAGGCTCAATGTTTCTGAGCTTTATTGTTGTAAGACAACCAATTGGTGTAGTGCACCTTTTGGTTTGTCCAGGCTTAAGTATTCAGATTAACCATAGTTGGTTAACAAACGCTCCTGTTTTTTTCAGGATGCCCAAGCTTACGATTGTAATCGATCGACTATTTAATTAATCTATTTATCTTTCAAAAAAAAAAAAAAAAATGTAGAGAATCATCTTCATCTGTTCATCTCTCTAGTATTAATGCAAAGAATCACTTTCAATTTTAAGGTTCATCATCATTCATCAATACAATATATATGGCAACAGATATCCACTGCTTACTTGTCCCCCACCAATTTCCAACAGCCTAAAGTCCTATCAAAATCAAAGTTGCATCCCCAAACACCATTAAATAAAAATAAAATAACCACCAGAAAAATCATCAAGCAGAGTCCCCCACTTTCTAAGGCAAAGTGCAAGTTCCGGTTTGCTTAGAATCCTTCTTTTTTAGTTTTGAGTTTTGACTATCAAATCTATATTCACTTCTTTGTTTTTCGGTCAGAAGAATCTACATAACTTTACGCCATCTTGCTGTCAAATTGGTTCGTTACCATAACGTGTGTGTTTATTTTACCCTATCTGTGTATAACATGTACGTACTATTATTACACCAATAACCTATCTGAAACAAAAAATTAATTTACTAAAAAAAATAATAAAGAAACAAAAATTTAATGAAAGCTTTAGCGCCTAATTAACTCGTTTTGCACCTGGGTTCCTTTTACTAGTCTCAGGCTCTCAGCTACTGGCCAAGTAGTACAGTTGAATTATAAGAGATCTAGTTTAGCTATAGTAAGTATTTGAGACTTCGCTCTTTTCGACATTCTCACATTACAAACGTGTTCATATAAACGAAGAGGACCACAGACATCATAAAGTACTCTTGGACACAGAAGTCTCTGTCTTTGTGATGGGGGCATGGCGGCATGCACATTCGTATCTTCGTCTCATATATATGCTTGGAACTTCGAAGGCAAGGGAGACAGAGAGATAGAGAACACATACAGAAAAAGTTAGCCAGAGCAGAAATTTCAAAGCGATGAACATGTGTTGTAGGCTTGTAGCTAGTGGAAAACTAATACAAAGAAGAAGTAGTGGAAAGAGTTGATGAGTATTATGTTCACCTGCCCATGCCTTAGAGCATTCACACATGGCCAGTCATCAACTAGCTAGGGCGAGAAAGATCGATTGATAAAGGTGAGAAACCTGTGTTGGAGAAGGAGAACACGTGCAAATTTTCCTAGCTAGCTCTCTCCCATGAAGCGGAGAAAGCTACTAGTAGCTAACTGCACGTGCCCTGCTTCTCCAACTAAGGCTACTCACCCATGCACCATAGACACCCATATTCACTCCCATGTTGTGGATGAGAAAGGTGGACGAGTACATGCATTTATATAGAAGCTTTTGTGAGAAAGTGAGAGAGAGGGAGAAAGAGTAGTAAAGACATTGCGTATTGGAGTGGCGATTCTTTAAAGACCTGCCTCTTTGAAATGAGAGAAGCTAACAGAGGCCATTCAAGTTTTTCCTTTTTTTCTTTCAAGAAGAGTAAAAGCAATTCAAAATGATAATTATGGCATAGACATCCCATAATAGATTTGACCTTGGTATGACCTGCCGCAGTGAATCTTATTCCTACCCTTTTCATGATTACCTCTTTGATTAAGCTCTGCAACTTCTTACGTATGCAAAGGCCACTTTTGTGATATTTTAGAAGAAGTCGATCGCTTTGTGGGATACTTCATGCAGCCACATAGAACAGCTCCAACATTTCTAATTCTTTAATTTTCTCCAAATTAGTTATTTTTTTAGGATCATAAGTTGATCGATCGTCATATATAAGAACTGATCGATGTGTAGTTGATTTCATTACTCGCAATTAATTCTCCACACTGATATTCAATTCTAACTTAAAGCTTTCTCCGTGTTGATAGAAATTCACTTCAAGAATGTTTTTAACGAAGTAAACTTCTTTCAGTTCTTTGGAGATTATCAGGGTATGAAATCAGGGTTGTTTATAGTAAAACTTGGTAAAAACTTTGATTTTTTTAAATTTTTTTCTACAGATGTTACCTTGGCCCAATTAAGATACTGTTGTTGTATCTCCGATCAGGTGAAAGTATACATTTAATGGAAAATTTTGAGAGTATGTCACTGAGCAGTAAAGAAGTCTCAAAATTTAGGAATGGTGATAACTTATTAGACCAAGAATTGATGGTGGTGAAGACTGAAGAGAGAGGAGGAAGAGTGGAGGTGAAAATGGTGCTGAGGAAAGACTATTGCCTGTGGTCTACAGAAGCAGAATAGTGATTAGTGAATGATGACATTGCCTGTGGCTTGTTCTGTTGCTCTGTTGAGGTTGCGTATTGGACAAAACTGTTTGATTACAGAAGGGAGAGGTGTGGTGTGGGGTGTACAAAGAGTATGTGACTCTGTGGTTTTGAGGTGAGCAGGGTGAGTTCCAAGACGGATATGATTCCCTATTCTTTAGTAGTTTCTTTTTCCCTCTTCACCCCCCACGATTTATGGTGGGATTTATTTCTGACCTACTTTTTCTCTGATATCTTCTGCAAATCACCAACATGACAACATCAGATTTGAATGCTGACAGTGATGCAGTTCTTGAATTTCGATCTCCATTCACCTCTTGAATTTCACCTTTCGACCCAAACAGATTCACCTCTTTTCAGTTGTGGGTTCCAACTAGTGACTTACCAAATATCTGATTTTGAGTTTCCTTGGTTCTTTCTTGCTAAGGTTAATACTGGAATGATAAACACAGAGTAACTATGTATGGAGGTTGTTTTCTAAGTTCTAGTCGCTAAATGGTAACTTAAGTATATTTTTAGAAATTTTTTGGGAGAAATTTGACGGAATGACCCATCTTCCTCTTGTTTATTTTCATTAAACTTCCATTTGTCTGCATCCAATGCTCAAAAAGAGTAATTTTCATTAAATTCCATTATTCTAAATATAATCTCTTTAGAGAGAGAAATGAGAGATTTAAAAGAAATAATTTTTTGAATATATATTTGTTTTTTTTTTTGCCCCTCACATGAGTTGTGCATGACTAATATTTGGATGAAAAAAGTTAAAATTGACAGAAGAAGTATAAATTGACAATTTTTGCCAAGTTCGAAATTTGAATACCAGTTTTCAGAACAATTGACCTTGAAGACCTTAATGATAAAGTAATCTAGGCGTCACAATAAAAATCAATTGACAATGGTTGGAAAGACCGACATCCTTATAAACACATTTGTACGATTCTCATTTTTCAATGTGGGGCAACACTCCAAATTTTCATACGCCCTCGCACGTGTGACAAATTTTCAAGCCATACATGTGGACAACTTATATTGAGTGACGTGAATCACATGTGGATATTAGACTTTTACACGTGGGCGAACCAGACTCTAATACCATGATAAAGTAATCTGAGCGTCACAACCAAAACCAATGAGTAACGGTTGGAGAGGCCCAAATCATTATAAACACATTAGCAAAGTTTTCATTTTCCAATGTGGGACAACACTCCACATTCTCACACTTAAAAGCCGACATTGAAGCTTGGTGGCAATAATGTGTTTGTCTTTCCCTATTGTTTTTCTCGTCTCAAACTTTGAGACTGTATATCATATGTCCGAATAAGATCCCTTGCGCAGCCCCCTATGCGTGCCTGTCAATTCAGAAAGAACTTCCATTGTCTGTATCTACTCGCTCCGTTGTCATTTTTGAGCACGTAAGATACTGTGTCGAAGATCTTGATGAGAAGAAGAATCTTAACTCGTGAGATTATTTTTACTTTTTTCTTTCTATTTTTTTCGTGCGCCGTGCGATTTTGAGATGTTGAAAGATTAGGTTTTTTTTTGAACAATTTGTCTCTGAAACCTTGACAACGGATATTCGATCTAGCTTGGTGGCAATGAGATATCATAGGCTATTCTGATTGGCTACAAAGCGTATATGTTCTTTTCAGAACAACACCAAAAGTTTCTTATAAGTGACGCCTTTAACGAAAAAGAACATGTACGCTTTGTAGCCAATTAGGCATCCAAGTCGAGATAAATATATATTTTTAAGGTATTTAATTAGTAATTATTATTAATTTTATTTTTGTTATACTGGAGGGGATCGAACTCTTAATTTATCTTAATTTTAACCCAATTTCTCACCCTCTATTACTACTTGACGGCAAGATATACCTATCGATTTGTATAGATGAGGAAAGACAGTGGAAGTAAGCAAAGGCCCAAGCCTAGTGGGGGTTTGATCAGAGGGCATTAACAAGCCCGGGAAACATGGCCCAATTCTCTACCCTTGGAAAACAGAGGAAAAATGAAAGTCTCTGCTGCTCCAGCAGCGTTTCGCGAATGAAACCAGCGCTTCAGTGAGTTCTTACTCCCCAACGCTAAAGCTTTCTTTGCGGTAAGCCGCTCTTAACTCTTATTGTTTTCGAAACTTTAATATCTAATTAGAGTAGTCAAGGTTTTGTTTGGTTCTCCAGAATCCGGATGAAAGAGAATAAAAAATCGAAATCCAATTATTTTTAGCTGTTTTTGCTTAAAAGAAGATCATTTCTGTTATTTATGATAGGAAAAATTGTTTCTTTGTTGCTTGTAGAGGTTAAGCAGGATTATTTCTTTGTTAAACATCAAGTTCGATTTCTTTTATCTGGGCTCTGTTTCTTACTTCCTTGGTTTTTTTTTTTGGCAAGATCTTACTTCCTTGGTTTGAACGTTGGAATTATGTTCGATTGCAATTTCATTGTCTTCCTTTCTTTTGGTAATGGGACCATAATCAGTGTGTTGTTTTATTTTTCTGGGGATATGTTTGATAGCAAAATTAATCATGTTTATTGTTCTCACTCATACAATGGAATCACTTCTTTACACTTCTTTTACACTCATCTGATTTTATCATCTACGGAAGGCTTGTGTGCGTGGTCGTTAGTCTGAATCTGTATGCGGGTTTCCAAGAAGTGTTGTCAATTAGAAGGGTGGTCCTCAGGACTAAGACAAAGATGGGTAGTAATGTGGGTATGAAATTATAGTCATTATCCTCAGGACTAAGATGAAGATGAAGGTGAAGTAGCTTACCTGCTGCTAGTTTTGATTCCCCAACTGTAGCATAAACAAAGCCATGGTTGTCCATTCGATCTTAAGGGTTAAGAAGACATCTAGTATATATGAGCTAAGATTAATTCAGTCAAAAGCTGACTCCATCAAAACATTTACAAGTAATAAACTCAACATAATTATGATCATCCACCATATAGCTAGAGATCTAGAGCCCCATTTATGCATCATCTAAGTGATGAGAACCATTCACAGCTAGTTTCCATCAAGTGTCCAGGGTGATCCATGTTATTTCATTGGAGCAAGCAGTAGCTAGGTTGGTGTTCGTTGTCATTGTACAATCGGAAATGGTTATGGAGTCGGTTGCCCTTGATTATTTCTTGTTTGTTAATGAATGTAAAAGTTAATTTTTCTGTCCTATTAGGAAAAACCCATATGATGAAATCTATTATTTGTTGGCCACACACGAATTTAATTGTATTAAGTATAGTAGGTTTAGATTTTGAGCGTAAAAGTTGCGTACCAATTATTTGATAGACATCATGAATGAAAAACCAAAGAATCAAATATGGAGCAACTGGTTTTTATTGTTTTCCTCTAGAACTTTTATGAGTATCCTTTGATCTGATGCATGGAACAGTGTGTTCTATATGTTCAACACGTGGCACCAACCATGTCGTGGGGTTTTGGGATTGAAGAGCTTCTGTTTGGTTTCATGTAACAGAAAATGTTCGCCATAAAATTAAAAATCTAAAATCAGGAATGATTCATATAGAGTTGAGGATCACACTTTATAAATTGTAGTTTGGCGCCAAGACCTTTTAAACGTCTTTTCTTAGCAAACAATGTATGTGCGCCCATGCGCTTTCTAACAAATAAAATAAAACTTTCCATTAGGAGTCTCTGTAAGTGATTTTAATCATATATAGTTATGAGTTTCAAGTTCTTAAGGTGATTAATACTTTGTTGAGGTACCATATAGAGTATCTTCAGGGTTGAAGATTTGATTGGGGATTACGATCTTAACTGATATATATTTCTCTTTGGGGAGTTTTGGTGGTATTGACCAGATCTATGTGAATTGAGTAATTCCATTGTGATTGCTGCCACATTTAGTCATTTAGTAGCGTTTTTCTTCTACACTATATATATGTTTTGGCTTGCCTGTAGTCCTGCATTGTTTCAGTTTTCTTATTCTAGTACTGGTCTACATTTAGATGGTTACAGTGTGTTTCTGTATGTGCCTCCATCTTTTCAAGCCTCCTGAAAAGAGTAGGAGGAATATGTGACAGGATGAAAATATTACTGTAATATTCTGTCACATAATGTTAACTAGTATGTAACCAAAAATTATTGAAAATTTCAGTTACATTTTCATGTTTGAATTTTTTGATCATTTGCAAACAGAGATGGTTGTTCCTCCTCCAGTCAGGCCACCTACTATTACGAAGTTTCTAAAGCCTTATGTCCTGAAAATGCACTTTACAAATAAGTTTGTAAGTGCGCAGGTAATCCACTCACCAACTGCCACTGTAGCCTCTTCCGCAAGCTCACAGGAAAAGGCCTTGAGAGAAAGCATGGAATCGCATCGGGATGTTGCTGCTGCTGCAAAGATCGGGAAGATATTAGGGGAGCGCCTCCTGCTAAAGAACATCCCGGCTGTAACGGTTCACTTGAAGAGAGAACAGAAATATCATGGTAAGGTTAAAGCTGTCATAGATAATGTGGTGGAAGCAGGTGTTAAGCTACTCTGATATTGAAGCGTGAGAGAACAAGGAAAAACTGCTACCACAACCGTAGTCTGTATCAGTCATGTCTTTGTGGCACGATCGCCTTCGTGGTGTCATTCAATTGTGGTCATGAACACATCAAAAAATTAACTCTGGATGCAATGGACATGTCTTCTACAGTTCTACTTCAGGTTCAATGCTGATTTTGATTTCAGTTATATATTTCATGGGAATGCACCTTATAATTTTTTGTTCGATAGCAATGCACCATATAAATTGTGACCATGAGGGTTCAAATAATTGATTTATCATCAGGATGGTTTGAAATGTTTAAAACTTATGAAGTAGATTATGGGCTTAGGTCCTGAAGACCCCCTTAAAGCCATTATACATATTTTATTTTCAATTATGGCGGCTGTATGATCAATGGTAGACACTTTTTTTTTTGGACAAAATGGTAGACACTTGGTGATGGCTTTGATTATTGCAGGCACTAGTGTTCACTACTCATTAAGAAATGGATGTGATGTTGTCTTGATTAGGAAGTTTAAGTTAAAATTTTTTTTTGGCCTAAATGGGTCCCAAGTTTGAAAAACTTTAATTTGTTTTCTTACAGATTAGTTCTGTAATGGATATGATGTTGTCCTGATTAATTTTCTTACAGATTTTTCTGTAATCTGATTCAATCATGTCTTTTTCAATTTATAGATAGAAATCAATTTGTCAAATTTGGCGCATTGTATTTCTTCTCAAGGACTGGATTAGGTTTTGAGCTTCCTCAAATTCCCTTGCAACAAAAAATATTGCTCTTGGTGACAATTTTCAATACGACCTTCCAAAACGGCACGAAATTAGGAGTTCGAAGTGTTTCTCTCGAACAAATTATTGATATTGTTAGAGATTTTAAATTAGAATTTGTTTTCTTTTTATAAGAAATAAAATAGTAAAAGAAAATTATGCTTCTCGAATAATGAAAAGGACAAAGTGCCCATGATTTTCAGATTCTTCCTCCCATCCCATACCCCATTCCAGTCTTGATTCATGCGAACAAAACTGGGCTCAAATAGTCTTTTTGTGTTGACGAAAAAAACATCAGAGTCTTTTGTAATTTTGTCCAAATAAAAGACATCTGGATAAAGTCATGGGCATTTTTGTAAGTTTACTTACAATAAAAAAATGACTCTTCACGTGACATAACGTTGCTAATGGGCGAATGGCTCTAGTCTCGCACGTGATGGCTACCCTTAAAATCTCCCGACTACTTGGGTCTACCTGTCACTTCGATCTTATCCAACTACGTGCTACTCGATCCACATGCCACGTAAATCACACTCTCAGTAGATTCGTGAACGGTCTAGATCTCTCTGAATCCATTATACTTGTTCGAGCTTTAACTCCCCCACGATCTTTAAATAAGGCCTCAAACCGCTACCCTCAGTCTCCCTCTGCAAGGTCTAATCCCACTACAATCGTTCAGGTTCGCCATTTCTGCTCATCATAAGCTGTTCCGTGATCTCCCAACGACGTGCAGTATGGGCCTACTTGACCAGCTTTGGGACGACACCGTCGCTGGGCCTCGGCCTGAGATCGGCCTTGGGAAGCTTCGGAAGAACCAAACCTTCAGTTTCCGATCCAGCTCCGCCAAGGGTGCGTAGCTCTTTTACTATGTTAAGCCGCCGGTAGTGCGATTACAAATGCGATGAACTTGACTAACGACACCAATCTTACATCTGAGAAACCAAACGGTCCTAATCGCACAAAAAATTCGTCTTTTTTAATTGTACAGCCCAGATCTTTGGGACTTGAGATTCATCGATGGAATCATGGTCAATTATTTTAATAAATTAGACTTCTACACGCATCAAATTGTTAAAAATGAAGTTACCATATGGTGATAATTTATTAGGAATTGTTAATTTTTTGTTGAAAGTTTATTGTTCTTCCGTTTGTTTAGGACTGGATGGCGGGAGCGCGAGATCGTACGGTGAGGGTTCCAAGGAGGAGGCGACGAAAGTTACACGGAGTATTATGATAGTGAAACCCCCAGGTTATGGGAGCGGTAGCAGCGATTCCCCTCCGATTTCGCCAGCTGGATCTACTCCTCCAGTGTCTCCGTTTTCTGGTAAGCATCTGAAATGTCAGATATGCCCCTGGCTCCAGTGTCTCCTCCACTATGGACGAAGTCTCCGGAAATGGTGGAGGCTGGGGTGTATTTTTAATTCTCAATTTTTATGGGTTAAATTACAATTTTTTGTCCTTGTAAGTTGGGCAAATTTTCTTAAAGTTAAACACTTTGCAACTAATTGTAAATTGTCCTTATAGCTTGCAATTTCTTAAACTACAGGGACTTAAATGCAAATTAGGCTAAACTAGATTGACTAAACTTTGTAATTTAGATATTTTAGTAGATAATGGTAATGCCATGTCATGGTTGGTGGATGTCGTTGTGATGTTTCTGTCTGCTTCTACTGATTTGACCATTATGTCCTTGTTGATTTATAGTATCCATTTTGTCTCACCTAATTTTATCGCAACCCCAGTAATCCTGTACTTAAGTACATGTTCACTATCAGTGAAATTTAGATCAAGGTTGACTCTTTGGGTTCTTTCCTATGACTATGAACAATAATGTGATAATGTAGGTCGAATGTAGTACTGATACATGTTTTAATTAGGAGGCAGGGAGTCCTTCCGTTTTCGTAGAAAATCAGCATCGGATGCCTACGAGAAGGCGAGCGGGGTTATTGGAGAAAAGAGCGCCCGTTCTCCTTATGACGTGTGACGTATGATCCATCAATCGAGCATGTTTACTTCCCCAGTCATCCATGACAACGAGCCATCTCGAGTCCTTGCGACGTATGTGATATATATGATCTTATGTTTACTAGTCCAACCTAGGTGGAAAGAAAATGTTTCCAGGCTTATATATATAAAGCCTTCAATTAGCTAAGTTCGAGTGTTGCTGAATGCTGGTTGTGTTGATCCATGTTTGTTGTCGAAGCTGTGTAAACGCACTATTATGTAGCAAATCTTATGGAGTGTGGTTTGTGTTTTGTAAGATTTGACAATGTTGAGCTGGTAATCTAATCGCCTATCTGTATATATGGATTTTCCTTTGCATGCATGCCTCAAATTAATTTCCTTTGTACCTGGTGCGTATATATAGAGTATAAGAATGTGATCCTTGTAGTTTACTCAGTTCCATAAATTTATAGGTAGAACAGAAATGACTGGGGGTCCTTGTCGTTCGGGAACAGTAACTTCCTTATTTTAGATCCTTCTTTTAGATCTTTCTCTCTCTTCGTCCGTCAAGTATTCTCCTATCGAGCTTATTATTCAGTTCAAGCTCTAATCCTTTCTTTTTCCATTGAACAACTGAGTTTAAGGAACTGCACATCAGCCAATCTGGAACTATTTTTATATGAAAATATGTTGTTCGACATTTAGTTGAGCCTAATATGAGATCGAGCTGAATGAGCAAAATCAAGCCTAGCTCAATTGAGATGGTTCACAATTAGGGTGAGCTCGAGAAAACAATACAAAAGAGTAGCTTGAAATTTGTAATATAAATTTTATATTTCGACTATAGAAAGGCAAAAGAGTAGCTTGAAATTAGCTAGCAATATAAATTCTATATTTCGTAACATGGGAATTGAAATGGCTAGGCTACCAGAACGACTCCTCCTTAATTTAGTACACAATTCATAATCAATCTTTTGGACAGGAGAAATTATAATGCTAATATCATCTCTAATATCAAGGCTTGTTGCCTCCCTCAACGAAAAACTAAGCTTTCCATACAAACAAGAATTTCAAAATAGTGTTGCCACACACTCATAAAGGGAAAAGGCTTAATCTCTTTAGTTTCGAAGTTGTAGGAGATCATTCGATCATCGGGGCCAACCATTATCATCTCATCACTCTTCCACAAGTCCAATGTCCCCTGAATGGTAATTGCAGGTGGTCGAAATGATACTTTTAATGTCCAACAATCCTTGACACCATCAATGTCATCCATCACCCATATTCCAACTTCTGCATCTTCAGGAACTTGATCAATACGATAAATCCCATAAAGAGCAAGGGATCCATTCCACTCCGAAATGCGCATATGATCAGAAAATGATACCGGCCCATATAATTCTTCCGGCAGCAAGACATAGTTAAAAATCTCTCGTTCCATATCAAAATAAACAATCAGTCCCCTAATGTATTCCCAGTCATTTTTGCAATAGCAATTATCAAACTCCTTCTGTTGCTCTTGACCCATCCAGTAACAAATTCCCTTAAAGTAAAAAGGATAATACATTGGCCAAAAGATAGTAGATTCTGTCTCTAGATTACCGATACTAATCTCTTGCCATGAATCAGTACCGAGAGTATGCACTTCAACTCTAGGAGGATAAATAATAATACGATAATCCTCCAATTCTTCCTCACCATAACATATAATCCTAACCAGTTTGTAATTATTCGATTTCGGATCATAGCCGAATCCCACACTAGACTTGTTTGTACAATTTTGGGGATTGAGAGGAAGGCATGTTTCTGGAGCAAGCTTGAAGTCCTTGGTTGCTAGATTGCACAAAAGAAGCTTATGATAACTAGTACTACTAGCTTGGCATATCAACCCATGGCATTGACATATAAAAGTTCCTGATTCTAGAATTTCGAGCTCGAGAATTTGACCCCTTGCCTTTAGATGCATGGAAAGCGGATCGCTGAGGACGTTCTCAAAATTTGAATAGTTGTTATGCTCGTCGCAATCTTTATCGTTGCAAAAATCGAGCTTCGAGCAGAGAGCACTCTTGTCAACGTTGCTAGTATCACCTATATAGAAAACAAAACGCTTGAAGAGGACGTATAGCGGGGAGTGCATTCTGTTCATGGAATCGGAGAAATGCTTGGTTGCAAAGTTGGGATTTTCTATTAGAGTACGAAACGATTTTCGGATGCACTTGAATCGCATCAAGGATTTGAGAGGCAGCCTTGAGAAGATATGCACCGCCATGTCTTCTGGAATCTTGGCTGAGTCCGTCATTTCTTCTCTATCTCCTTCTGTTTGATCTTCTACCTGATTTGTTCGTGTATATAGGTCGGCGGGGAGACTCAACTTTTGGATTAAATGGGGACCAACTTTGGTGGTAGAGTGGTACGTACGCAAGTTTAGATGGTGTAGAGTTAATTTTTTCTTTCGGATTTATGATGGCGGTTTATGTGATGGTGGAAGACATTGGTGTTTTAGCCATTCGTTGTAGAGCTTCTTTCTCTTCTAAAAATGGTCAAATTTGCACATAGAAGTCTAAAAAAAGTAGTCAAATTTTGTTTTGATGAGAAATTAAAATTGTGGGCTTCAGAGAAACTTTCCTTAAGCTTTATTGGATGGCAAAGCCAAAGAACCTCTATGGAGAGGAGAGGAGAGGGGAGAGGAGAGGAAGCATCTTTAATTCTCTATCTCGGAGGATTGAACAGGTAATAATACCCGAGTCCAAAAAAAGAAAAATCGATGAGAATGGCAATGTCCTCATCCGATAATGAGTATTCCATGCTCATGGGAAAAATGTAGGACATTTCCAATAGTGTCAGAAATGTGATTAGAATTTTTTACTCATTTCTAAGCCCTCATCTCAGTGAACCATATGGAGGATAAATGAAATCTTTTGTAATATTATCCAAACTAGACTCTTCCATCTCATCTAATTATTTGGTAAAGTTGAGCGCCAAAATAGTCATAAATCATACGAATATTATTAACGATTAAAAACAAAACTTACGTTTACGGAATTACGGTCAAAAGGAAACTCTAGACTCTACGAAGGAAACTTAATTGTTTTTTGTAGTGACAATTTGTATTGAAGGGAGACATTAACAGGAATACAGGATAACAGCTTTTGTTAATAGCGGACAGACAAAATGATACAAGTTTAATTTGGCAAGAAGTCCCATCTGATCGAGCCTTTGACCATGATGAAATGAAACTTCAGCATATTGGTGTTGTTGATCAGGCAAGAGAAGACAGGGACTCATCTTATTACAAACTATATATATAGTTAAGCATTAATTGGGGAGAACTAGAACTAATTGCGGTGTCGGAGGTTGTATTCCATAACCTTCTCCCAAGAATGTTGATCTCTAGCTTCGTTGTGGGTTTTGAACAAAACTACGCGACTCATGGTGAACTTGAGGCTAGCAATGCTTTCGTCCAGAATCGTAACCTTTTCTAGAGCTCTTTTCCTCTCTTCCTCTGTCAAATTCCCATAAAGGAGACTCAAATGCGGCATATGAGCTGCAGGACGAACAAATCGCATTCCGTTCAGTTAACTCATTAGCTATAAAACAAGAACAGTAAGTAAGCAATGGAGAAAACTTACCATTACAGCGACCTAGATGACCACCAAGGTGTCCAGCCTGCTGAGAAAACCAATTGTAACATTAAGCACCTCGCTACAATAGTTAAATCTCAAAGAGAAGATTCATAAAAATTAAAACAAAACGTGACATTTCTCTCTAACAAAATGTTGCTAGAAGTCCTAACTTTGAATATTCACTCCACATTTGATCAAGAAAAAAATTAAAACAAAACATGAAAACGAATAACAAGAAACTGAAAGACATACCCAATCACATGGATGAAAGAGGAGGGAAACAGGCTGGTAATAGAACTTTCGAGTAACAACCTCATCAACTTCACAGAGGTAGGGTTCTATATTTTCACAACCACTTACAAACTGTTTGACCGCGTCGTCATGCTTCCAAAGGACGGACCCTACGACGGTAATGTGGGGTTCGATCTCGGGTCCACCAAATTCTGCTCGGAGGGCCTCCATTAGCTTTTTGATCCTTTGTACCACGTGATCCGGTGGGATTCCCCACACCGTATACGTGTGTTTTCTTTGTGCATTTTGGATTGCACTATCAACTTCATCTGGATTTGTCCATGAATGTCATAAGAATTTACCATGAATGATGCATACACTATAGTCATGAAGTTTATTTACCATAAGGTTCACTTTGGATTGAATTTAATCCAAAAGATCTTGACATTTGCACTCAAAATTCAATGCAAACACCAGGATTAAATTTGAATCTCAAAGAATCATTTGCACTTTAGAAAAAAAAAGCCTAGCTAGCAATAGAATTATGAAATAAGACAGGTAGAGAAAATTATAAAGAGACCAATTACCGGCGGGAATACGCATTAGGGCTGATTTCCGACTTCAAACCAAAAAATAAAAGTTGATGCTCGATTGGCTAGTGCTTCTTTTTCTGGGGAAAACATGGAATATGAGAGTTTTGTGTTTGTGAATTTTCAGTATTTGGCTACTGGAAGACCGAAATTAGCGGTTTTACTATGTGTAAATTTTTTTTGGTCATGAAGATTATTATGTGTTAATTGGAGCTGAACTGCAGGGATTAATAAAAAAAAGAGTTGACTGGCCAAAAAAAGCAAAATACAAAAATGAGTTGGGCTACAGACTTGGCCCAGCCCTTACTTTCGACCCAATTGGGTATTCGGAGCCTTTAACAATCGGGTTTTCGGGTACCCACTGCCACCGTTCTTAGTGAACCTTTTCTTCTTTGCCTCAGTTTCGTCAAGATGGAACAAAGTCCATTCTTCGGTTATGAGTCTTCCAGAAGCTCAGTGCAAGATAGGGATTGAAGAAAAATGGGATATGGGCCTCTGATTTTGCTGCTTCTTATCAATTCGTTGTTCCCTCTTTCATCTGGTAAATATGTAACTTTTCTTATTTGGGTTTTTCAGTCTCTTACAAGATTTGCAATTTGGTCCTAGTTATTGATTTCGTTCATTATGATGAGCATCTTGGTTGAAATTGTGTATGACACCAAATAGTGTATGTATGGTTTCAGTAATTTCTGTTGTGTGGAGTAGTTTCGCTGGTCTTGTATGATTTGTCTTCGTTTAGTCTTTTTGGAGTGAAGTTCATACTGGTCCATTCTGCAGTCATCAAACTGAATCAGCTTGTCAAATGGAAATCAATTACATCGTGATTCTAAATTTTGTTTCTTTATGGGCTATTCATGCTATGCACTTGAATACTGCCAAGCTTAAGTTAAAGATGTTTGGTATTCGTGTCAACCCAAGTTAGAAAGCACTATTCTTTACCATTGACATAGTTTCTTCACCATAGTCTAGCAAAGCAGAAAATAGAAATCACTAGATTGCTTTACCTGAAACCTGGTTCTATACATGAGAACTTCAATTTCCTTTTCCATTTTTTCACTCTAGCTTAAAAGCTCCCAGTCCAACTGTGTCACATGAATTTTATATGAGACGTATATCTGGCTAGTCAATGCTTCAGATACAGCATGAGGGAAGCAAAGATAGGCTAGAATCAGTTTGAAACTGGGTCTTTATGCTACTCATCTTTTGGAGTTAGCACGCCCTGAAGGGGCATGTTTGTGTTTGAGGCTGACATAGGTAGATTTCGGTGTCCCTCCACTCCTGTATCACATCTTTACAAGTATTTGTGAAATTGCTTAGTTTCATTAATAGCGTCCTAGGAATCAGCTGAATCTAATTGTTGAGCCCTTTGGTTTCCTGTTCTCCTTAATGATCAGCAATGGAAGTTTTCCTTTTGGATTTGACCTCTGAGGCTCTGATCAGTGTTGGTCTTTTACTCTGATTTATACCTCCTTGGTTCATTTCTTTAACTCAAAGGATGCTGGAAGAAATTCCAAGAATCTCAAGAATATAAATTGTTTAGCTTGAAAAACTGTGGGCTTTATTTCTACTGCATGTCTACTTGACAGTATCTTCATGAGTCCTAAATTTTGGTTCACAGTGTTTGGTATTATGGTGATTTGTGCAGTTAACAGACTACTTGGGAGAAATTAAATCTCCATCTAATGCTATTTTTAAATGGTTTTCAAATGATTTTAGAGGGGCATTCTAATTTTTCATATGATATTCAGCTTGTTCTTTTTCCTTTCTCCTTTTTGTTTGTTCTATATATTTATGAAACATTAACTAATCTGTTTCATTGCAGGTAAACCTGGAGGAGTATGCACTTCCCAAGGCAGTCGTTTTCCGCCATTCTCTTCTGAGGGAAAGCCTCCGAAACGGGTGAGCAAGGGACCCAAGGATCTTACCCTTTGCAGGGTGTTCCGCAAAAGAACTTGCTGTGATGTAGCCCAGACACATCCTGCACTGCTATCAATTAGGAAGTTGGCTTCAACAGGAGAAGCAAGTCCAGAGTGCTTGCAATTATGGGAATTATTGGAATGTTCCATCTGCGATCCGCGCATTGGTGTGCAGCAAGGACCTCCAGTTATATGTTCCTCTTTCTGTGACAGGGTCTTTAAGGCTTGTGCTGAGGCTTACTATTCGACTGATGCAATAACCCAGGTATGTGGGTGAACTTACAAACTTATTCAAGGAAACATGTTCTGCTTGATTTGTCCAAGAATAATTGAATTAGGGCTGCTAACCAAATCCAGTGTATGATTTGATATAGTAAAATGTGAATAAACTTGGGACAAACTTATCTCCTTCCAGATGTACAAGAAAATTCCTTCATCTGATTAACTATTTTTTTGCCAGGTTCTAGCACCATGCGGAGTGAATGATTATGTTTGTGGTAGGGCCTCTGAATGGATCCATAATGGCACAGAGTTCTGCCATGCTGCGGGGTTTGGTGTTAAAGATGATATATCTGAGAGCATGGAAGAAAGATTCTGCTATGGTGGTAAAGCCAGTCTTGATTTGATTGCGGATTCATGGAAGGTTTCACAGTCTGAGGTGCCCCAGAAAGTGGAGAGCTTGAGGCTGCTAGAGGAATTCCAGCAGAGAGTGAGGGAAATGCCATTTAGTGAAAGAATTTCTTGGGCTGTGGGAGGTTTGGTTCTTACAGCAGGCCTGCTGTTTGTAAGGTAGGGTCTCTCTTACTTCCACTTTTATAAGATCAAATCTACACATGACATTCCTTCTTAGTTAATCTTATCCCTCTCTGGGACAGGGGAAATACTTATTTTTGATCACTGTGTGTTTGTGACATTTGGTAGTCTCTACATTCTGGGAACAAAGACCTGTTCCTTGCATTTGTGTGGTGTAAAGGTTGGATTTTTCATGTAAAATGTCCTTGATGGCATTTACAAGAAAAGATAAACGTATCCCATGTCACACTAAAAAAACCTGATGTGGCAGTTTAGTGTATTATTTTATGCAACTAATCCCTCATTGTGCACAGTACTGGTCAAACACTAAACAGTACAGATGCATTCCTTTTCCTTTTTATAGCTGACATAGAACAGCCTTAACTTCCAGATTAAATGGTAAAATGGATTGTGCTTGAAGGGGCTTACCGTAGTTAACTGTTGTTAGTTTAGTAGCTAGGCGTTTCATTTTCTGTTCAGTTCCCTTTGTTCTGCTATCGATCTTTTATTCATTTGTATCTCTGGCCATGCAGCAAAAGGAAAAGTCATAATCAGCGCTACAAACAAGCCGTTATACAACGTACTACTAAAAAACTTGAAGCCAAGGTGAACCAGAAATCTGCTGTTAGTCATTTAAATAGGAAAGCCAAGTAAAAGATGAATATGAATTTCTCTTGTAAGTTAAAATGTTTAGTTATGTCAATTTACAGAAGATGTATCAATATATTGTTATAACAATTTTGTGCTAATTGTTTTTTTGCTATTTTATGAGCATTGAATCATGTATCAGTTAGTAATAATTCAAGAATTTTATGTACTCAATTCCAGTTTTGATTCTTTGGAACATCATGATAGAAGTTTTTCTGATTAGCATTTATTCTTCCATGCAATTGATTTGTATCCTTTTCATCCTTCTGTTCTCAATGCTTGTAAGGTCTGATGCTGAAGTACTAATTGACTTGGCTAATTGTTATGCGGATCTGTTTTCGTGGAGGGTGGCAACCCATTTGGTACCCACATTGTGACCACCCTAAAATATTAAAATTTTTATTTCTTTGAAAAATTAATTAGTATAAATTTCAGATTAGAAAATTGAAATCTGAATAGAATTGAACGAGCATCTCCATTCTCTGTTCCAGATTAGACGATACAAACCAGAAACTCTAACCATCTCTCTCGTTCCCTTTCATCGTTGCGCATTGCATTGCAAGTTTGCAACCCACTTCTGGTACTTTCTCTGTTTCTCGATTGGTATAATAAAGAAACCTTTTTTTTCTTTTCCTGACATATCTAAACTTCACAAGGAAAACCTGAGATCGATAATATTGCAACAATTCGTTACATTTGTGGAGACCACCTGTTTCATGGATCCTGCATGAATTCAGTAACGTTTAAAAATTTTGAGTGATTCTTATAATGTTGGCAGAGTAGGATCTGGTAAGCTACAGAATCTGACCATGTTGTCCTTGTTTTGTATGTAATGAATGTACACAAACAAATAGAAAAGAAGCAGGAGGAAAAAGAATATCAGAGCAGAAATGATTGAGTTTTGCAAAATGCCGGAAGAGATGGCCTTGGAAATCCTATCAAGGCTGCCACCCAAATGTCTCATGCGATTCAAGTGCGTCCACAAGTCTTGGTATACTTTGATCAACAATCCCAGCTTCGTAGCCAAGCACCTCGCCAATGGCATGCATAACAATTCCTCCACATGCCTCCTTCTAAAGCGTCTGATCGTCAAGGATACCGACGATCAGGAGAAGGAAACTGTATTCTCATTGCTCAACATCGGCAACGTCAAGGATGATAGTGAGCATGATATGCCTTGTGTTGTCGAGGACATGACGAAGGGTCAATTCATTGAGCTCAAGGTGCTAGAATCTGCATGGATTGTAGGTCATTGTGATGGAATTATTTGTCTGGCTGATCCTAGTAACGTGATGGTATTATTGAATCCAGCAACCATGGAATTCAAGCTTATCACCCCCGAGCAAAACGTTCCAGACAAGAGATTAAATCTGGGATTTGGCTATGACCCTAAATCTAAAAACTACAAAGTTGTTGACGTTTTTCCTCTTGATGTGGAAACATATGGTCATGAAAATATCATTTACAATCCTCCCACAATAAAAGTCTACACCTCAGGTACTGATTCTTGGAGACAAATCATGACAGACTCTCTAGAATCCGAAACTACTAACTTTTGTCTTGATAGTTTCCAGATATACTTCAAAGGATGTTGTTATTGGACAGGACGTGAGCAACTCAAGGAATATACTTCCGACGAGTACGATTATGATGGGGGAAACATTAGGCAAGTAATCATTTCATTTGATATGGGTGATGAGGTATTTCAGAATATATTGGTTCCTAATAGTTTATACGAGGAATGTTTTAGTTGGTATGATATACACCTTTTGGTGTGGAATGAATCCATTGCTCTTCTGTCCCTGGATGGTGATATGGCTCAACCTGAAACATTGGGAATGTGGGTGATGGCTGAATTTGGTGGAGTTGAGTGTTCTTGGATAAAGCAATTTACCTTTGGAAAAGCAATGGGGATTGTGACACCATTGCAATTTCGGAAAAGCCATGAGATTCTTATGTTTTCCGAAGAAGGGCATACAGTCTCCTACAACCTTGATACCGAAAAGCTTGATCATCTTCCCATTGATGGCTTGGATTCAGACGATCTTCAGGCTGTTGCTTATGTGACTAGTATAGTTGGGATTGGAGGAAGCAACATCCTTCGGAGTAGAGATAGTTCTGACAATAAGGATGTATCAGTAAGTATGGAATTATGTTGAAATATGTTTCTTGTCAAGGAGGGATTGTTGACTTATAATTTCTCACTCAGTCTCATGTTTAATTATTATGTCCCTAGCTTGTATATATATATATATATATATATATATATATATATATACACAATTTCGAGTTATCCTAAGCAACATGATCCTGGCACTCAAGTATTTTAGCATACCTTACGGCTCCGTTTGGTGTTTAGGATTGGATTCAATGTTAACGTCATTAGATTCAAGGTATACGTATTGAAAAAAGAAATGGAAGCTAATGTCAAAGTTGAAGAAAGTAGATATGAATGAGTTATAAGAAATTGATATGATGATATCCGACCATCTTGTGGGGATTATACTACAATGATCCATCTTTTAAAAAAAAAAAAATCTAATGAGTTGCACATCTAATCCAAACATGGCCTACGGTTGATGTGACAATGCTAAATAGCAAATTGTGATCGTGATACATGCCCATAGATGCATTAGAAGAAGAATGATACAGTGGAAATTATAGAACCAAAACCCTGGAAATTATATGAAAAAAAATTATCATTATCAATGGCCTCTCTTGGAGCCAATAAGCCCCTCCTCTAACCAAAAGAAACAACCACGCTCGTGAACAACAAACTGAGCAATTTTTATGTGCAACTATTACTGTGATTTTAGAATAAAAGGAGCCGGTTAAATTTAGAATTTGACCATCTAGTTCTTTTTCTTTTGTCTTTTCTTTCCCCTCTGTGTGTGTAATGGCCTATATATGAAAACTTACAAATAGAAAAAAAAAGTAGAAGGAAAAAAGCAAAGATCAGAGCAAAAATGACAGAGTTTTGCAAATTGCCTGAAGAGATGGCCATGCAAATCCTATCAAGGCTGCCACCCCAATCTCTTATGCGATTCAAGTGCGTCCACAAGTCCTGGTATACTATGATCAACAATCCCAAATTCATAGCCAAACACCTTTCCAATTCCATGCTTAACAATTTCTCCACTTGTGTCCTTTTCAAGCGTTCGGTCTTCAAGAACAAGAACACAGGAGACAATGACGAGAAGGAAACTGTTTTCTCATTGCTTACATTTTCCAATGATGATGATGATCATAAGGAGCATATCTGTTAGAATTGAGTGGGTTGATACCACTGTTAGTATTTAGAGGTTTTGGGACTACTAGGATTAGTGATAGTTATGGACTTAGGACAATTGGATTAGGACAAATGTTTTTAGAATGAAGGAGTTTATAATGGAGGAGAAAAGGTTTGATAAAACAGAGGAGAAAGTAGTTTGCTGAAATGCCTTTTGAATGGCTTCAATAGCTTAATTAGCTTACGTCGATTACAAGAGTATACATGTATATATAGGACTTGATCACCGACCTAGTCCACCGACTCAACCTTTGTGGTTAATTGTGGATCATTCTAGATCATACTAGACTTACTTGATTACATGATCATTCTAGAACCTATATTTTAATTACAAGAAAGATCTAGATCATCTTCTAGACTAATCTAGATTAATGTAGATTAATATGGATATTTCAATGTGCATTACTTTTTTAACACTCCTCCTTAATGCACATTGGTGGCACTCCGAGCAATCTCGTAATAATTCAAATCTCGGTCTTCAAAGTGCCTTGGTGAGGATGTCCTAGTCAGATATAATGAGATTGAGAGAATGAATTGTTTGATATATTATTCATCTCACAATGGAGGTATATAAAGAGAATTACATGAATGCAATAGGAATACAATAGGCAAGTAATAACTATGATATAACTACAATATATTCCTAATAACTACAATATATTACATTCCTAGTATTAAGCCATGACTCACGATAACACTCCCCCTCAAGTTGGCGCATACACATCGACCATGCCCAACTTGCCTAGTGAGTCATAGAATGCCTTCCTGGAAACTCCTTTGGTAAGTATATCTGCAAGTTGCTCTTCAGTAGGAACAAAAGGGAAGCCAATGAGTTTTGCATCTAGCTTCTCTTTTATAAAGTGACGATCAACCTCCACATGCTTAGTACGGTCATGTTGTACTGGATTTTGGGATATATGAATGGCTGCCTGATTGTCACAATACAACTGCATAATACTTTTGAGTTTGAAACCCAAATCACGTAACAGATTCTTCAACCACAACAATTCACACACCCCATGTGCCATACCTCTATACTCAGCCTCGGCACTAGATCGTGCCACAACTTTCTGTTTCTTACTCTTCCAAGTAACTAAATTACCTCCCACAAAGGTAAAGTAACCCGATGTTGACCTCCTGTCTGTAATATTTCCTGCCCAATCTGCATCTGTGAAGCCACAAACCTCAAGAATGTTGTTGTGTTTAGAAAACATTACTCCTCTCCCTGGAGCTGACTTCAAGTACCTTAAAATTCTTACAACAGCATCCATGTGACTCTCACTCGGGTTATGCATGAACTGACTTACCACACTTACTGCATACGCAACATCTGGTCTAGTATGAGCCAAATAAATCAAGCGTCCAACCAACCTCTGATAGCGTGCACGATCTGTCGGTACCTGATCTGGATATTCTGCCAAACAATGGTTCTGTTCAATAGGAGTGTCAATAGGTTTGCAATCCAACATACCTGTTTCTGTCAGCAGGTCAAGAATGTACTTTCTCTGACACAAGTAGATCCCTTCTCTCCCCCTGGCTACCTCAATCCCTAAAAAATACTTTAGTTCACCCAAGTCCTTCATTTCAAATTCAGAGGCTAGCTGTCTCTGCAGTCTATCCATCTCAACAGTATCATTACCAGTGATTACCATATCATCAACATAAATGATTAGAGCTGTTACCTTCCCTTGTTGATGCTTGAGAAACAAGGTATGGTCTGAGTTACTCTGTCTATAACCAACATTCCGCATGAACTGTGAAAACCTCCCAAACCAGGCACGAGGTGACTGTTTGAGTCCATACAGAGACTTTCTCAATCTACATACAAAATTACCAGGAGAAGCAGCTACATACCCAGGTGGAAGACTCATGTACACCTCCTCAGCTAACTCGCCATGAAGAAATGCATTCTTGACATCAAACTGTCGAAGTGGCCAGTTTAAACTGGCAGCAAATGTAAGCAGAACTCGAATGGTATTCATTTTGGCAACAGGAGCAAAAGTCTCATCGTAGTCTACACCATATGTCTGAGTAAACCCTTTTGCTACAAGGCGTGCTTTGTACCGATTCACTGATCCATCTGCATTATGCTTCACAGTGAACACCCAACGACAACCTACAGCCTTCTTGCCTTGTGGTGGAGGCACAAGTTGCCAAGTATTATTCTTCTGCAATGCCTCCATCTCTTCCTCCATTGCCTTTCTCCACTTTGGATCCCCCAATGCATCCTGCACTTTGTTAGGTACTGATACAGCAGATATTTGATTCACAAATGATTTATATGACTTAGATAATCTTGTTGTGGACATGTAATTGGCTACTGGGTACTTTGATTTTGCATGAACAGTGGGTTCATATCTTTTGGCTGGTTGACCTCGAGTAGACCTACTTGGTAGTACATAGTGTCCAACATTAGACTCACTACTATCAAAAACAGTAGATGGACATACCTCAGATGAGTGATCTTCAGTACCAGGGAGCTGTGGGTCAGGGGTAGAAGTGACAGCCGAGGGGACAGTTGTGTCTTCAGTTGCCTGGATACTTGGAGCTTCTGGATGATGAGCTTCTATTTCTTTGACTACTGAATTCGTCGGATGGAGAACCTCAACTGGACCCGTCGAAACATCTTCTGTCTGCGTTACTCCTTCACCTCCTTCCAATTCCTCCCCCTCACCATGATACAGCTCTTCAAAATATGAATTCTCCCCCTGAAGAGCAGTATCAGAGGAGGAAAAATAGCTCATGTCCTCAAAGAAAGTAACATCCATAGTGACATAGTACTTTCTGGTAGGTGGATGGTAGCACTTGTACCCTTTCTGATATCCTCCATAGCCAACAAAGACACACTTAAGTGCCCGGGCATCCAACTTAGACCGTTGATTTTTAGGAATATGGATAAAAGCAACACAACCAAAAACACGGGCAGGAAGATTATGAAATGATGGTAAGGAGACATGAGATGCGAGAACCTCAAATGGAATTTTTCCTTGGAGGACACTAGAGGGGAGACGATTGATGAGATGGGAGGAAGCTTGTATAGCATCGCCCCAAAGATACTTAGGCATATGAGCACTAAAGAGAAGGGCACGAGCCATATCAAGTAAATGACGATTCTTCCTTTCAGACACGCCATTTTGTTCTGGTGTTTGTGGGCATGTGGTTTGGTGAATAATCCCATGTGTTTGGAAAAAATCTTGGAAAACATGATTAACATATTCTCCCCCATTGTCAGAACGTAGGACTCGAATGGTGCTATTGTATTGTGTTTGAACAAGAGTACGAAAAGTTTGAAAAGCTGGAAAGACTTCATCTTTAGTTCTAAGAAGAGCAACCCATGACAATCTCGTACAATCATCAATGAACAACACAAAATACCGCATACCTGACATAGTAGGCTCTCTAGAAGGTCCCCAAACATCAGAATGAATTAATTCAAAAGGAATAATACTTTTATTAGAAACACTAGGAGAATAAGTAGCACGATGGCTCTTAGCAAAGACACATGTTTCACAACGCAAAGAAGACTCATCCACACCAATAAACAAAGTAGGCATGGATTTTTTCATGATACTAAAAGATGGATGCCCTAATCGGCGATGCCACAACCAAATTTCACTTAGCTTGTCAGAATTCAAAGTCAAAGCGGTTCGGGACTGGGCTCCTGGTTTCTCCCCTGCGTATGTCTGATCCAGATGAAACAATCTGCCCCTCAGATACCCCCGACCAATTGTCTCCCTGGTGAGAAGATCCTGAAAAATCACATACATGGGATAAAAGGTTACGGAACATTTAGATTCAGTATTCAACTGGGGAACAGATATCAAGTGATGAGACAAGTCAGGCACATATAACACATTATGGAGTTGTAAGGTTGGGGTAATACGGACTGACCCTGTCCCTAACACAGGAAAAGCTTCACCATTAGCATTCGTGACATAAGACACAGGTGGGGAAGACAACGCAGTAAAATAAGATTTATCATAAGTCATATGGTCAGATGCACCAGAATCAATAATCCAAGTATTAGAACCAACAAAGTTAGAAACTTTTAAAGCCATACCAATCTTACCACGACCAGCTATAGAGACCGTAGGAGTAGTCCCACCTGCTGTATGATGATCTTGTCCAACCACTCCATAGAAATCTGGTTCTTGGACTAATTGAACAGCAGCTACTTTCGCCTTAGGACGATATCCTTGCCTCTTAGGTTTAAGATGCGGGTTCAATTTCCAACAAGTCTCTCGAACATGCCCAACATCGTTGCAATAAGAACATTGAGGACGAGGGCGATTAGCAAAGCCTGGTGGAGTTTCTTGCTGATGAAGTGGGATTGAACTTTGCTGCTGGAGGAAAGGTGCTGGTGATTTTGCTTGAATGGCTAGGCTAGATACTTCAACTTGTGCATGTTTAAGACTTTCCTGCTGAGACTCATCCTTACGAATGTATGTAAAAGTTGTGGTCAAGCTAGGAGGGTCTGACATTCTGAGTAATTCTCCTTTGGCACTGTTATGTTTAGCATCAAGTCCTCTCAAGAATGCATGAACCCGCTCAAGTTCCTTCTCTTTCTGGTACCATGCAATATCTTCCTGATTCTTGATCTTGCAAGGACGCTTCTGATCAATTTCAGCCCATACATTCTTCAGCTTGGTAAAAAACACTGACACTGGTTGCCCATTCTGTTGCATTCCTGCAGCCTTGCACATCAATTCATGAACCTGTATAAAATCAGACTCATTTGTATAGAGATCTCCCAATGTCTTCCATATAGCTTCCGCAGTTTCACACTCCTCCACCATCTGTAGCACATCATCAGTCATGGCTTTGAATAAAATTGCCATTACGAATCCATCATCATCTTCCCACTTAGCATAGGCCTCCACATCATCTTCACTAGGAGCCTGGATTGTACCAGTCACATGCCCCATCTTATGCATCCCACGGAGATAAACAGACATAATCTTTTTCCATGTTCGGAAATTGGTACCATTGAGTTTGGTACCCCCAAAAGAACCACCTTCTGAGCTCTTGACAGAGACCTCAACCTTCTGGACCTCATTGGTCGTAGAACTTTGACTTTTTTGTGCATCACCCATTGAGAATAAAAATGCAACAATACGTAGCAAATTTATAAGATGGCAGCGGAACAATAAAATAAAAAGAGCAGAGTGATCTGACCACAAAGTGAACTAGGCTTGTGATTGTGCAGACGGGAACGACTGGTGATGACACTGATCTGACTGAAGACGCTGGCGGTCTGTGAACAGAGGAAGACAGCGGAGCAGCAGCTGCAGCGGAGTGGCGGCAGAGCGGTCTGTAACCAGCAGGAAGACAGCGGGTCTGTGAACAGAGAAGCGACGGAGAAGACGCCGGAGTCCGTCGGGAACAGAGGCGCGATGGTAGCCCGTGAACTGAGGAGCGCCGACGGTCTTTGACTGAAGACGAAGCCGATCTTGGAACAGAGGAGAACGATGGCGGTCCTTGACTGAAGACGAAGCCAATCGGGAAAAACAACGTCTGTCAAAGTGAAGAGTGAAGAACGACGTCGTTTGAGAGACAAAGTCCTATTCCTTGGAACAAACTCTCTTCCTCAGACTGGGAAAAGTTTTAAGGAAAGAACAAAGAGACAAAGTCCTTTTTTTTTCCGGATCTTTGCTCTGATACCAAGTCAGATATAATGAGATTGAGAGAATGAATTGTTTGATATATTATTCATCTCACAATGGAGGTATATAAAGAGAATTACATGAATGCAATAGGAATACAATAGGCAAGTAATAACTATGATATAACTACAATATATTCCTAATAACTACAATATATTACATTCCTAGTATTAAGCCATGACTCACGATAACAGTCCTCGTTCTTGCATTTCTCAATTTCTTTTTCGATAGCCTTCCTCCAGCTTTCTTCTTTATTGCAACTTCAAAATTCTTAGGTTTTGAAGTCATGAAGTTGCATCTTTCATATATGTCTATGAGTGACTTTGTTCTTCTTGGTGGTGACTCTCGAGAAGAATCATCTTGAATTGATGGGTGAGTAATTGGCGGCGTACCTGGAGGATCGGAAGTTGCTTCTTCATCTACTTCTTCTCTGGACTGGTGTAACGGAGTCATCTCCTCCTTATCTGATAAGACAATAGCTTTCTTTTCAACTTTTCCTTCATCCCAATTCCAGAAAGCAGATTCATCAAACTTGACATCTCGGCTGATTATGACTTTCTTGGTCTTTGGATTATATACTCGATAGCCTTTAGATTGTGAGCTATAGCCGACGAATATGCCCACTTCTGATTTTTCTTCCAGCTTATGTCTTTTTACTGCTGGAATATGCACATAGCATATGCTCCCAAAGACTTTGAGATGCTTCGCTGATGGCTTTTTTTTGCTCCAAGCTTCAATGGGTGTCTTGTCTTGTAGAGCTTTTGTTGGGCATCTATTTAGCAGGTATACTGCTGTATATACTGCTTCTGCCCAAAATATTTTTGGTAGGCCTTTTTCATATAGCATTGATCTGGCCATCTCCATCACAGTTCTATTTTTCCTTTCTGAGACTCCATTTTGTTCCGGAGCATAGCCCACTGTTAATTGGTGCTCTACTCCTTCTTCTTCGCAGAATTTATTGAATTCTTTAGAGGTATATTCTTTACCTCTATCACTTCTAAGAACTTTGATATTTCGGCCACTTTGTTTTTCGACATGGTTTTTAAATTTTTGAAAAGTCTTGAAAACTTCTGAATTTTCACGTAGAAAATAAACCCATGTCATTCTTGAATGGTCATCAATGAAGAGAATGAAGTACTTGCTTTTATCAAGAGACGGAGTCCTCATAGGTCCACAAACGTCCGTATACACGAGCTCCAGGAACTCTTTTGCTTTCCAAGCTTTCCCTGATGGAAATGCATGTCGATGTTGCTTGCCAAGTTGACAGCTTTCGCAGACGTCTCCTGTCTCCTTTATGCTTGGCAGGTCTCTCATCATATTTTTCTGAGAAAGAATTCTCAGTGCATGAAGGTTAAAGTGGCCAAATCTTTTATGCCATAGCCATGAATCTTCTACTTCCGCTTTCATGGCCATATGTAGCCATTGGATGGGAAAATTTCTATTTTCCATCCTTACTTTAAATATTAACCTTCTTTTCTTATCAAATATTTTCAAGGAGTCTCCAGAAAATAATAGAGCATATCCATTTTCCATCATTTGTCCAACACTTAATAGATCATGCTCTAAGCTAGGAACTAATAAAACATCATTAATACATTTAGTTCCTACATTAGTTTGGATGGAGATCGTACCTTTTCCTTTCGCTTCTACCAATGCTCCATTTCCCAATTTTACTTGGGACTTTTTTGAAGTATCAAGATTGGAGAAGATGGATTCATCTCCTGACATGTGGTTGCTACAGCCACTGTTGACATACCACCTCCTGTTTTTCTCCACACTTGCAGCTTGACAAGTATAGAAGAGCTGCTCGTCTTGCTCATTTTCTTCCGAGAAATTTGCTCGGTAGTTCTTCTTTAGATGACAATCTTTCTCCTTATGACCAAATTTATTGCAGTTTCGGCATTTTGGCTTTCCCCGAAACCAACAATCTTTTTCTAGATGATTAGATTTATTGCATATTCCACACGGAGAATAATATCTTTTCTCCTTACTTTCTCTTTGATTTTCCCAATTTTTGGGTTTTTCTCCTCCTCTAGAAAATTCATTAGACTTCTTTTCTTTTTGAAATTTCAGAGATCGCAGATTGAGTTTAGATTGGAATGCACTTTCTATAGAATTCTCATTCCGGCTACTCAATCTTTTTTCATAAGATTCTAGAGAGCCAATTAGTTCAGTTACCGAAAGAGTCGATATGTCTTTTGACTCTTCAATTGCGGTAACTATTGGATCATATTTTTCAGTGAGGCTAATGAGTATTTTTTCTACTACTCTAGTCTCACTAATATTTTCTCCATAGGCTCTCAATTGATTTACTATTTCCTTTAGTCGGGAATAGTAATCTTTTACGATCTCAAACTCTTTCATTTTTAGATTTTCCAAATCTCTCCTCATGGTCTGTAGTTTTACAGAACGTACCTTAGCATTTCCTTGAAACTCCTCCTTTAGCAAATCCCACGCCTCCTTGGAAGTTGTAGCTCCCATAATTCTTGAGAAGTTGGCATCATCCACCGCTTGTTGGATTGCGAATAGAGCATTCGCATCTCTTTGTTTATCCTTCTTTTCTTGCCTTATCTGCTCCACGGTAGGGTTTTCTGGAGTTGAGAACCCTTTGTCAACAATGTCCCATAGATCTTGAGACATGAAGTACGTTCTCATTTTGATGCTCCAAAAATCATAATTCTCTCCGGAGAAGATTGGTAGAGGAAGAGAAGCTTTGTTGGAGGTTGATGCGGACATGGTGGAGGACACAAAATTACGCCCCGAAATTGATCGGAACAAGCTCTGATACCACTGTTAGAATTGAGTGGGTTGATACCACTGTTAGTATTTAGAGGTTTTGGGACTACTAGGATTAGTGATAGTTATGGACTTAGGACAATTGGATTAGGACAAATGTTTTTAGAATGAAGGAGTTTATAATGGAGGAGAAAAGGTTTGATAAAACAGAGGAGAAAGTAGTTTGCTGAAATGCCTTTTGAATGGCTTCAATAGCTTAATTAGCTTACGTCGATTACAAGAGTATACATGTATATATAGGACTTGATCACCGACCTAGTCCACCGACTCAACCTTTGTGGTTAATTGTGGATCATTCTAGATCATACTAGACTTACTTGATTACATGATCATTCTAGAACCTATATTTTAATTACAAGAAAGATCTAGATCATCTTCTAGACTAATCTAGATTAATGTAGATTAATATGGATATTTCAATGTGCATTACTTTTTTAACAATATCATTCATTATGTTGGCAATGACATTATGAAGAGTCACTTTGTTAGGCTCAAGGCCAAGGATCTAGAATCTGTATGGATTATAGGCCATTGTGATGGAATTATTTGTCTAGCTGATTCTTCTAACGTAATTTTATGGAATCCAGCAATTATGGAATTCAGGTTTCTATCCCTCGAGCCATATATATCCGGATCAGGTGATGAATTCTTTGGGCTTTGGCTATGATCCAAAGTCTACAGAATACAAAGTTGTTAACATTGCTAATCCTGGGGAGGAAGAATATGGCGCTGAACATGATTGTCATCTCCTTTTTAATCCTCCCAAAGTACAAGTATACACCTTAAGTACTGATTCTTGGAGAGATATCAAGACCTACTCTTTGGAAACAGAAACTACGAACATTTGGCCCGAGTATTTCCAGATGTACTTTAAGGGATTTTGTTATTGGAGGGGAAGGGAGCAACTAAAGGAATTCGCAAGTTTTTATGACAGAAATGATCGAGGAGGAATATGTTAGGCAATTAATTATTTCCTTTGATATGGTTGATGAGGTATTTCATCATATATTGTTTCCGGATAGTTTATACGAGTCATATTTGTGTTGGTATTCTATGAATGTTGTAGTTTGGAATGAATCTGTTGCTCTTTTCGGCGTAGATCATGGTATATTTTCTGATTATTCATGGGGATTATGGGTGATGGATGACTTTGGTGGAGGTTCTTGGATAAATCAATTCACCTTTGGAAAAGCGGCGGGCATAGAGAAACCATTGCAATTTTGGAAAATGGACGAGATTTTTATGGTTTCTGTCTTTCTGAAGATGGGCGTATAGTCTCCTACAACCTTGATACCGAAAAGCTCAAGTATCTGTTGAATTTTGTAATGAAAGAGAAGGATTTTAGAATGTTGAGAAATAGACTAAAGGATTACATTGTTGCTAACTTGCTTGATAATAAAACATACAATTGGAACTGCTCTTATAGAGCTCACCTATACTATTACAAGAACTAAATCTACAAAAACCAACAACAAAACCTTGAGTGGAGGAACCTAAAACCAAGAAAACCTACCACAAAACTTCTATGTTGACTTTTATAATTACTCCAACACAAAGAAAAACAACAAACATGTGGAAGCTGAGTAGATATTCCAACACTCCCTCTCAAGCTGGAGTTTGGATATTCCAAACAACAAGCTTGAAAAAGAGCCAAATTAAAACATCCTACGGTCGACAAACCATGCAGCGGCAATATGGTCGGCAGTCCCTTACTCCCTTGACCTTGACTTGCGGTTGACAATGACCATGCAGGAGCAATTCATCTTTTTTTTTTTTTCTTCTTCTTTTGGATTCTCTCACCCATCACGTGCAATGCAAGATTAATTAAACATGTTTAATTAACCAATTGCACATCACACTTCTTTTCACAGCCTTTTTCTTTTGCTTTGGGCTGATTCCTCTTTCACCCTTTTTTTTTTTTATTCTTTCTTTCCAGCAACTCCCTCTCTCTTTCGGCTCCTTGTTTTCTTTCTCTTAGACAAGGCAAGCATGAATTAATAGAGATCATGGGTCTGGGATCGATGAGATCGGGAAGTTTTCCATGGGTATGGGTTTTTCTGGGTGTTTGGATACTTTCTGGGCATGGGTTATTTTCTGATATGGGTAGCAGTATGCTATAGCAGCTCTCGTACTCAATCTTTGAGCAAGAGTTTAACTAGTATGGCAGAGGGATATGAACCTGGAAATGAACCAGGGGATATGAACCTGGAAATGAACCAAGGGAAATGAACTTGGAAATGAACCAAGGGAAATGAACCTGGAAATGAACCAGGGGATATGAACCTGGAAATGAACCAAGAAAAATGAACCTGGAAATGAACCAGGGGATATGAACAATATGTTCACAATCAATTTGGACTATATCCAACATCGGAAAAGGTTGAGGTTACAAAGGACCTCTCAACAGATTTCTCTTCCATAATAGGATGAAGAGATCAGAAACTTAGGCAAGGAGAAATATAGAGTCAGGCCTTGAATTCCTGCTCTGATACCATGTTGAATTTTGTAATGAAAGAGAAGGATTTTAGAATGTTGAGAAATAGACTAAAGGATTACATTGTTGCTAACTTGCTTGATAATAAAACATACAATTGGAACTGCTCTTATAGAGCTCACATATACTATTACAAGAACTAAATCTACAAAAACCAACAACAAAACCTTGAGTGGAGGAACCTAAAACCAAGAAAACCTACCACAAAACTTCTATGTTGACTTTTATAATTACTCCAACACAAAGAAAAACAACAAACATGTGGAAGCTGAGTAGATATTCCAACTGTATCTTCCGATTAATGACCTGAATTCTGATCATTATTTTGAAGCTGTTGTTTATATTAAAAGTATAATTACAATTTCAGGAAGCCGCATATGATAGAAATAAGAGAGAACTGTGCCTATATATATATATATATATATATATATATTTGTGCTTGTCCACTGGAGTAGTATTACTTGAAGCTAGCCTAGCTAGCCATTCCCATTCAGACCATTCTCATCTAGGTAATTTATTCTTGTGTTTCTTCACTAGTTTTATCTATTGATTAGGAGAAGAACAAGCAGGATCATGATGATAATAATTGTTGATTCAAATTGTTTCTTCTATTGATATTGTAGCTAAAACTTGTCCCTTCTATTAATTTAACTATTACGACTCGAAAATGGCACATTCAGGTAAAAAAACAAGAAAAGAAAATGGATATAGAGGGATAGAATAAAAAAAATTCTAAGCATCCAACCCTAAATCCTAGAAACTTAATTTATATAGTATGTTGCGATTTTTTATAATTTTACTTTCAAGACGCCTTCTCACATGTGGTAAGACTTTGAGCCACGTGGACTGCTAAATCGCGCACGTGGGAGCACGTGTCGCTACTAGGCATAACACGTGAATAGCTGTGCTCTGATACCATGAAAATTTTAGGAATCCAAAATATAATTGATTGGCATTGAGCTCAAAGCCTCAAACTCTTATAAACTGCTATGCAAGGTCTTACATTTCCGACGTGGGACATCCCACTCAACACCAAAGTTCATAAATCAGGTTTTATCTAACTTTAATTCATATGTTATTGACGTATATATCCTAGCAGCAACACCCTGGACCATTTCTGCTTTACAAGCCTGTTTTCAAATTGTTGCGCTTAACACGTGTGATAGGATTTAATTAATTAGGAAATGTGTGATAGGAAGTATAGTAAATTGGAGTCAGTGACCAATAATGGGCGCCGGAGGTTTGCTCAAATTTGTCAAATACAGTATATACTTTCAGATAACAAAATACTTGGTCAAACATACCGTAAAAAGCGTTCAATAAAACTGCATATCAAGGAATATTACCGTCAAAGGCTCATTGGCACTAAAATTCACCCACTATGTGTTCCAACCCATCTTCATGGCCGGTACCATTGCCTCTTGTTGTATGTCTTCCTTTAAAATTTCTTGGCTTCAAATTACTCAGTTTCATATAAGACATGATCTTCTGTCTATCTGTAATGAATGTATATTTACAAATAGAGAAGAGGTAGAAGAGGACAAAGAAGAGGCTCAGATGAGCAAAAATGACGGAGCTTTGCAAAATGCCGGAAGAGATGATATTGCAATTCCTATCAAGGTTGCCTCCCAAATCTCTGATGCGATTCAAGTGCATCCATAAGTCATGGTATGCTTTGATCAATAACCCCAAGTTCGTAGACAAGCACCTCCACTTGTACAACAAAAAATCCTCTACTTGCATCCTTCTCAAGCGTTCTGTGGTTGCAAGAACCGAAACTACCAAAGAGGAAATTTTAATTTCATTCGTGCATGTTCCCAATGACAATGATGGTGAAGATGTCAACCTTCATTGTGTTGTGGAGGACATCTATTTTCCGCCTTCTATGGGTCTAAAGACTAAGGGCCAGATTATTGAGCTCCCTGGTTCATATGCTGGTGAAACTGTATACATTTTAGGACATTGTGATGGGATCATTTGTCTAGTTCATCATACTGGAGGCCTTGTATTCTACAACCCGTCAATACAAGAATTCAATATTCTTCCCCCTTCATGTCTTCCCGAGTCATTCTCTGGTGTTGGGGGATTTGGCTATGATCCAAAATATAAAGATTACAAAGTTGTTAATATTGTACCATCAGGTGAATATACATGTGATCATAACAGCCGTCTTGTTATTTTTCCTCCACGGGCAGAAGTATACAGTTTAGCCACCGATTCTTGGACGGCTATCAAGATTGATTATTTAGAAACAGAAACTACTAGCTTTTGGCCTGATTTTTTTCAAACGTGCTTTAAGGGAATTTTCTATTGGTTGGGTCATGAACAAAATAAGGAATTTGTTAGTTACTTTGACAGGCTTGATGAGGAAAACATTAGGGATGTAATCCTTTTGTATGATACGGGTGATGAGGTATTTCGTACTATACTACTTCCGGATAGTTTTTACGACCCAGGATCGGGTCTTCCATGTGCAACCCTTACACCGTGGAATGGATCCATTTCTCTTTTTGGGTTTCTTTGTTGGGGTTCGAGTGTTGAATCCTTTAAAATATGGGTGATGGATGACTTTGGCAGTTGGACAAAACACTTAACCTATGAGACCATAATGGGCATTCGTTTGTCATTGGCGTTATGGAGAAGTGACGAAGTTCTTATGGCTGCCGTAGATGGACGTATAGTCTCCTATAGTCTAAGTAGCGATAGGGTTAAGTATCTTCCCGTTCAAGGTGTTGTTTGGGGAAATTATCAAGCTTTTGTTTGTGTGAATTCGAATAGTATTGTTTCAGTCAAGGGAGCTAGGCAACATGCGTGAGAGTAAAGATATATAATTCCTCACTACTAATTTCCTCCTTTATAATTTCTCCGTATATTGTGAGTTTGTTCAATGGTTTATCAAAACGAATGGATTACTGATGATATGAAATTTCTTGTTGTCCAAAGGAGTAGAAGTATTGGTAGCCTTGCCATGATAGTAACACTTGTTTTTCGTCCTTAATTTTACTGCTGCGTACTCTGCACACAAAGAGGGTACGTACTGAGAGTTTGGACCAGAATTGTGCATGAAAATTAATTGGAGTTACCGTCATGGCAACTTGGACCGTAAGAAATTGAGAAAGTTGGTTAAATTGAAAGTTGGTACTCGTATAAAAGCAAATAGGTACAAACGACAATGCAGTAAAGTATAATTTGTACTATTAAATAATCAACGTGCATATTGTCGTGGCCACAATCCAAGAAAAAAAAATGTACATTTTTTAGGGTTTAGGAGAACTTTTACTTTTTATTAAAGGAGTGCACTAGGAGAGCTTTCTATAGGAGGTCAGTTATTCTACTACAACTTTCTTTAAGCAAACTTAACTTTGGAGTAATGATCGAAGACTCTCCTCCCTCTTTTATTGTTTCTTTGTGTAATGAAGACCGTTTAAGTCTTCCTCAGTTTCGCTCTCATTAATTTGTTTCTTGTTTGGTTGTTTAATTTAAGAGATTTTGGTTTGGTCTCTCTCCCATGTATTGTTTATTCTTCTTTTTTCAATAGAGTGGTAGGTAGACTATTGCCTTCTATATCTTATTCCGCCAAAAAAAAACTTTGGAGTAATGTGATCCGATGTATTATTGTTGGTATTAATTGAAGAATTAATAAACCACTTTTATTGGTAAAAAGAAAAAAAAAATACGAAAGAAGAAGCAAGCTACCTCATTTTTTAACTTTTCAACTGAGGGAAGAGTGGAAGAGGGGAGGGGCTGGAATGTGTACGTGTGGAGACTGGAGAATTTGTCACCTAATTTCTCTCCCAGCCTCACTTGGAGTTTGGTTGTCCACCTTAACATTATCCGAATTTGAAGGTAAGAAGCTCCTTCATTTTCTCTTCCACACCTTATTTCATTTCTTTACTCTATCTACTAATCCTTTTTGTTTTTCTTTGATGATTTTCCGGACCCAAAACATGATCGAAATTGAAAAGGTGAGAGGTGGATTTCACTCACTGCCTTATAGAAGGGTGATCAACTAAAGGGTAGGGATACATAAATACAAACAACATTTGTTTTCCTTTCCTTTCATTTGTTTGTTTTTTTTGGCAAGATTTTCCTTTCATTTTTAAAGACAAAAAACATGGGATTGGGTGGTGTCCTATCAAGGTCAATTCATCAAATGACAACGAAATACTGATGATATGTGATAAGATGAATGCATTTTCCCAGATAGAAAAGAGGTTGAAGGGGGAAGAAGTAGAAGAGAAATGGCTAACTCCTGCAAAATGTCCGAAGATATGGTGGTGGTGCAAATCCTTTCAAGATTGCCCTCCAAGTCTCTGATGCGATTCAAATGTGTTCGTAAGTTGTGGTACAATCTAATCAATAGTCCTAGCTTTGCAGCCAAGAACCTGTCCAATTCCATGCACAACAAATTTGCTTCCTCCATTTCCATCCTGATCAAGCGTACTATACTCAAGGACAACAACCTCACAGAGGAAGAAATTTTTAATGTCCTCAACGAAGCAAGCAATGACAAGAAGCAAACTTTATTGTCATTACTTAGTCTTTGCAACGATAATGATGGCGATGACCATAACTTCCATTCTCTTGTTGATGACCTAATTAGTGTTCCACTTCCTATGAGTCGAGATCTCTTTATTTTACAAATTGTAGGTCATTGTTATGGGATCACTTGTCTGACATACTTTTTTAATGAAGTTGCTTTATTCAATCCATCCATCAAGGAATTCAGATCTCTTCCCGAATCGTGTCTTATTCGCCCTCCAGATGTATATTATTCTCATGTCGTCGGATTTGGGTATGATTGTAAAGCTAAAGACTACAAGGTTGTTAGAATTGCAACATCTGTTTCGGGAGGTTATCTGGAATATCCTACGAGAGTAGAAGTATACACCTTGGGTGCTAATTCTTGGAGAGAGATCAAGCATGATATAAAATGCCAAGTTATGTCAACTGTTTCCTCTCATTTGTACTACAATGGAATTCAGTATTTTACAGCATATATGCCACAAGATGATAAGCAAGTCATCCTTTCATTTGATATGAAGGATGAGCTATTTCATCATATATCAATTCCAGATAGATTTCGTATCGGAGATGGATTTCTTAAGAGCCTTGCCGTGTGGAAAGAATCCATTGTTCTTTTGTCTAATGAAGTAGGAAGTGGAATTCCTAAATCTTTTGAAATATGGATAAGGGATGACTTTGGTGTTGAAAAGGGTATATGGACAAAACACTTGACCATCGGACCTCTAGAAGGCATTGAGGTTCCATTAATGATATTCTGGAAGAGTGACGAGCTTCTTATGGTTGCTGCCGATGGACGTATAGTGTCCTATAACCTATGCACCCAAACGCTCAAATATCTTCCCATTCATGGGGTGGAAGGTGCAAATTTTATGCAAGCTGTTCTTTATGTAGATAGTATTGTTTCAATCAAAGAAAAAGCAACAAGCTTAAAGAGTTAAAGGCGTAGATAATTATAGCGGCAACATAACTTCTCATTGACCTGTCCAATTAATAGAGATGGCATTTCGTTAAAGTCATATTTCTTCTTATTCAAAGAAGGAAATAGCTCTATAGCTAGTAGCCGGACCATTGCAATTCTCATGTTGGCGTGACATTTAACTTGATACTTGTGGAAGTAATCATCTCGCAAAAGAAAATTTTACATTTATACAATTTTTGGAGCTTTTTTAGTACTTGCTATTAGAAAGTCCTATAATTTAACTCGATCAATTAATTAAGAAAGGAAAATAATATGGCAAAAATTAAAGAAAGAAAGGAAGGAACAAAGTAGGGATACCTAATTACATGAATAATTGTAGTAAAAGTTCATCAACTTTTCAATTAAACATTAGCAAAAGTAGTTGAATTCTCACACACACACGCGCGTACACACACATGTATCAAGGCCAACAATGATGACATTACATTTTAGCCTTCTGCACTACTCACCATCCTGCAGGCAATTTTATTATATCAAGTTTTATTTCACTTCCCCTTGTACTAATTATGACAATATATATATTCAAAAATATATGTAAAGTTGTAAACTCATTTCACACAATAATTAAGGCGCTATGGGGTCGCTCATTACAAACAATAGGATCACTTGCCAAACGTATTCCTCGTAATATGTATTAAAAGCATAGCTAGCTTCAAAATGGCAAAACAATGTGATAGCCATTGGCTCTTTTCCTTTAGAAATTTCTTTTTTATTTTTGGTGTAATTTTTCTACAATTAAACAATGTACATGTACTTTTAGGATTTATTCAACCGGGAGAGAGAGAGAGAGAGAGAGAGAGAGAGAGGAGCTGGAGAATTGTCGCCTGGTTTCGCTCTCAGCCCCTACTCATCTTGAATCCTTCACCTTATCTTTTTCTCCAACTTTCTCTCCTATGCAACACACTTGCAAATTGCACATAATGCAAGGAATCTCAAGGTAAGAAGCTCCTTAATTTTCTTATTCCCTCCTTATTTCATGTGTTTATTCTAGTACTAAGCCTTTTAGTTTGTCCATGTTGATTTTCGGGAACAAGACATGAAATTCTAAAAATAAGTGGTGGATTTCACTCCCTGCATGCCTTGCCAAATGGTTGAACTCAAAGGTAGGATATACCTATATATATTATATCTTCTTCATTTACCTTCAATCTATTGAAGAAAATGAACGTGGAATTCAGTAATGTACGTGCTATCAACATGGCATATGAAAGTTCAAGTCATCAGAAGACTATGAAAGATTGATGTATGTGGTGTGATAAACGAATAAGCCACAGAGAAAAAAGGTCGAAAGAGGAAAAGTTAGGGAGGAGAAATGGCAAATTCTTGCAAATTGTCTGAAGAGATGGTTGTGGAAATCCTGTCAAGATTGCCTCCTAAATCCTTACTACGATTTAGATCCGTCCGTAAGTTGTGGCTCACTATAATCAATAACCCTAGCTTTGTGGCGAAGAACCTTTCCAATTCCTTGCATAACAAATTTGCTTCCTCCACTCGTATCCTTTTCAAGCGTACTATCCTAAAGGACAACAGCATCAGTGAGGAAGAAATTTTTCATGTCCTCGGGGACAACGACAACAAGAAGAAGCAAGTTTTGTTGTCATTACTTAATCTCTGCAACTATAATGATGACGATGGTCATTATCTTCACTCTGTGGTTGAGGACCTTAATGTTCCACTTCCTATGGGTTTACCATATATTCTACGAATTGTAGGTCACTGTGATGGGATCATTTGTCTAAACACCTTTTTTGATGACGTTGCTCTATGCAATCCAGCTATCAAGGAATTCAAGTTTCTACCGAAGTCTTGTCTTGTCCCTCCCAAAGATGAGGATGGTTTTGTTACAGTAGCGTATACTGGAAATTTGGGATTTGGCTATGATTCTAAAGCTAAAGATTATAAGGTTGTCAGAATTGCACAATCTGGTAATTATAAATATCCGACAAGGGTAGAAGTATACACCTTGGGTACTAATTCTTGGAGAGAGATCAAGAATGATATCAAAATTCGAGTTTTTACGTTCGGTTCTTCGCCTCTGTACTTCAAGGGAATTCATTTTTGGATGGCTTTTATGCCCGAAAATGACAGGGAGGTTATCCTTTCATTTGATATGCGTAATGAGCTCTTTAATCAAATATTAACTCCAGACAATCTTAATGCCGGAGATGGATGTAATAGAAGTCTTTCTGTGTGGAAAGAATCTATTGCTCTTTGGTCTTCTGAAGTAGGAATTGGAATCCCAAAATCTTTTCAAATATGGATAATGGATGAATTTGGTGATTTTGAGGGTTTATGGACAAAGTACATAACCATCGAACCTCTAGAAGGCATTGAGGCTTCATTAATGATACTATGGAAAAGTGATGAGCTTCTTGTGGTTGCCGATGATGGACGTGTAGTGTCTTATAATCTCAGCACCCAAAAGCACTACTATCTTCCCATTCATGGGGCGGAAGGTGCAAATTACATACAAGCTATTGTTTATGTGGATAGTATTGTTTCAATCAAAGAAAGGAATGCTTGAGAACGTGGCTAATTTTAGCGAGCATACATTCCTCATTGATCTGTACATGAAGGATGACATTTTGTTGAAAACACATTTCTTATTATTCAAAGTGGATAATTTTAGCGAGCAATATAATTCCTCATTATTCTACTGTTTTTTTTTTAGATTTTTAATCCAAGTTCAATTTGCTATATAAAAATTAAATGCAGTCTGCGCATATTTTTTTGTTAATTGCAGTCCATTTACTATTTTTATCTGTCCATTTTGCCCCTATAATTAAATGAGGGAAACAATTCAAAATTCACTAATTAAAACATAATTTTAACGTAATTTTACTCCCTTTTGGTGAACTTAAAAATCCACCCCATTGTAATTAAGGTAATTTTCATCTTATAATTTCATAATTCAACCGTTCATATTTTAAATTATTCTTTATAGATCATCTATGAAAAAAATCAATCGAATAAGAGATTGTTCAACCATCCAATTATATAAAACAAATAGACGGTTCTGACAACAATTACTACTATTATGATGAATCGTTTATTTATTTCATATAAATAAGTTACCAAAAAATCTTCAATTTGATGATTTTTTGCAAAAATGATTTCTATATTATGTATACACGAACGGTTGGATCGTGAAAATTGAATGTGAAATACATTAGATGTGGTTAATACACTGGAACAAAAAAAAAATGTGGTCCAATCACAATAGCCCGTAACGCCACGTGGCAATGTGATGGTCACATCTAAAAATTCCTCCAAGGGGGTGAGCGGAAGAATTATCCTTTTGGAAAAGTGGCGAGCTTCTTGTGGATTTTTGTTCCTTGTGTTAAATCTTATATATGAAGACTTTTTTTCTTATTACAAAAGACTTTATATTTTTTATTATACAACAACTGGTACACGACCGCAAGAGTCGAACTCATCCTCCACTTACAAAGATAAGACTTATGTCACTAGACCAAATGAATGTGGGCTGAAGACTTTTCTCTCTAATTTTATATTTTTGTTATAGAATGATGAAGTGTTACATTGTAATAAAATTGCTCATCTTAGTTTTTTTTTTCTGTTACAATAGAGGGGATCGAACACCTGACTTAGTCTAACCCTAATCTAATTCTCCACTCTCCCTCATCACTAGGGCTAAACCCCCAAGGGAAAATTTCTCATCTTAGTTATTTGCACCATATATGATTATTAATTTATGGGCTAAATTCAATTTACTACCCTATACTTTACACTCAAAATCAATTCAGTCCCTGTACTTTCAATTTCATCAAAAACACCCTTATACTCTATAGATTTGATCAATGTCATCCAATTGTTAAATTTGAGATTTCTGATGAGGGCATTTTCGTCATTTTCTTCATAAACCCTAAACAAAATAACTCTATTTATTATATTATTAGAAATAAAATAAAATAATTTCATACATTGAAAGTTAGCATTTTTTTTTTCATGCTAACTTTCAATTTATGAAATTTTTTTCTATTAATAATAAATTATTTATTTTATTTTATTCTGGTATATAACTCTATATATAATTGAAATAAAATATTTTATTTTATTTCTACTAATAATAAATTATTTATTTTATTTCATTGTCATATCGTATATGACCCTATATAAATATTTTATTTGTACTCTCGTACTAATAAAATATTTATTATTATTACTACTAAAATAAATAAGAATACAATAAAATAAAATAAAATATTTATTATTATTAGATATAGTAAAATAATTTATTATTAGTAGAAACAAAATAAAATAATTTCATAAATTGAAAGTTAGCATTAAGAAAATAATGCTAACTTACAATTTATGAAATTTTTTTATTTTATTTATACTAATAAATTATTTTATTTTATTTCTACTAATAATAATAAATTTTTTTTTTTCAATGCTAACTTACAATATAATAAATTATTTTATTTTATTTCCATTAATAATAAATTATTTTATTTTATTTCTACTATTAATAAATTATTTTATTATATACACTAATAATAAATATGAAATGACGAAAATACCCTCTAGAAAAAGCCCAAATCTGATGGTTGGATGACATTGATCAAATTTATAGAGTACAAGGGTATAATTGATGAAATTAAAAGTATAGGGACTGAATTGATTTTGAGTGTAAAGTATAAGGTAGTAAACTGAAATTAACCCTTAATTTATCATCACAACATAACCCCTACAAATTTAATCCATTTAAAAAGCAACCTAATTTTTTTTTTAATCTTGGGGGAGGGAAAATTTGAACTTCGTACTTCATCCACACTCATGGGGAGAAATACCATTAGACCAACTTCATCCACACTTGTTCCTATGCTACTGAACACAGTTTTTCCCCTTTGATTTTTGAGTCAGACTCTTCTTCTTTGGTTTCGGCTACTAGACACGTCGTTCCCCATATGTCGTTCGGCGGACGTGTGTATGACGACATCATCTCCTTACTTTCAGAGCTTCCTGGCTCTCATTTTTTACATGTTTTTCGTGAGGCCAATGTTTTGGCTAATGATTGTGCTCGTTTTGCTTGTACTTTTAGACGTTCATTTTCATGGATTGGAGCTCCTCTTAGTGAGGTGTTAAGCTGCATTCCTTCACTTTGTATGCGTTGAAAGTTTTGAATAAAAATTGTCGTCCTTTCTAAAAAAAAACACTTGGTCTCAGTACTACTCAATGTTCGAAAAATCTCCGATTAGGTCCGATTAATCCCTGATTAATCGCTGAAAGGTACCCTGCCGATTCGATTGTGTAAAAATCCCTGGGCTAATCAGTCTTTGAAAGATCGGCCAAAAATTGACAAAAAATAGGCAAAAATCAGCCAAAAAATTAGCCCAAATCGGGAATTTTTTTTTAAATCGTTTTTTTTAACTAGTTATTTTTAATAAGTACTCATTAAAATAAGTATGTTACTATGCATGCTTAATATTTTGAGTTTTTTTTTTCATGTTTTCAATCATTTGTATGACTTTATAATTTTATATTTTGATATATCCTTCAATTTTGCATTTATATATTTATTTATATGTGGTAAAATAAAATAAAAATAAAAATAAACAAACCGATTAATCCTCCGATTAATCCCCTAGGCGCTAATCCCCTGCTCGCCGCTTGACTACCGCCTAGCGATTTTTTGAACCTTGGTACTACTATGCTAGCATGTTAGACATTTGTTTGAGTATTTCGATTATTCTATATTTCTATTAAATACATGTGAGGAAAGGTGTAAATTTTTTTTATTTTTTTTTCATTTTGGGGTGGCGGGAGGGTGGTGGCGTAGGTTGCTTTACATGTCAAAATGTCAAAGGGATTAAAATGAAGGAATCATCTTGCCTAACCTTCATAGATGAAACAAATATGTTCTCTAATAATGATATAAGAACCTCAATCCCAAATTCCCAATTAATCGGTCCTTCGTGCATAGTTACACCCAAATATAGAAAGCAATGGTAGAAAGAAGGAAGTGTCATAGAATTAAGAAGAGTGATGCAAAAATTAAGAACTCCAACTCAATAATGCTTCTCGTTGCTGGAAAAGATAATAAGTTGCTGTTTTGGATATTTTGAGTGGCTCAAGCTAAAGTCAGATTAAATTGTGAATACGACTTGGCATGCTTTAAATTTTTGCCATTTAAGGTCCAGTTTATGCTTTAATTTTTCAGAAAAGTTTGAGATTTTAATTTATAGTTTCACATGCATTTTAGTATTTAACTAGCAATGGTGCCCGCACGATGCTGCGGGTTTCAAAAGTATTTAGAATATGTAAAAAATATTAAAAACATACAGGAGATTTAGAAAGCACCAAAATTATATAGGAAATTCACAGTGTTATGCTGTTTTGTTTAGTAAGCTTAAGTTACAAAAAAAATACGTATCTAAAGACGGAGTTTAAATTTTTTTCGTTAGTCAAGCAATATTGAACTGCTCATTAATTAGATACATATGTACAAACTGCTAATGAGAAAGAAATAGTATAAGAATGATTGCAGTAGTAGTTGAATCTTCCTCTATATCTAGCCTAAGATCGAAGCAAATATTCAAGTTTCTGTTTTATTTTGAGAGGGGATTTTCCTCTTGTTTTTTGTCATGCGTAAGAATCTTCGCTTCTCTGTTCAAAAATTGGAAAAGGTAGCTGTTAGTGCAACGATAGTAACTCAGTCACAAAAAATAGCAACTTTCGATTACATTGATATATATAGTTTTAAATCTTATCTCAACACAATACCATTAACAAAAAGAATCACAATAAACAGAAGAAAAGAAAAAGAGGAGAAACAATGAAGAGAAAGAGGAAGAAGGAAGAGAAGAAAAGAGATTGATTGATTGAGAGAGAGAGAGAGAGAGAGAGAGAGAGAGAGAGAGAGAGAGGATGAACGTGGGGACGGGAAAGAAACAGAAAAGAAAAAAAAAAAAAAAAAAAAGAGAAACAGTGAAGAGAGAGAGGGGCAAAAACGGAAGAAGCAAGAAAATCACTAATCAGGGGCAAAAATGGAAGAAGACCAGAAATCACTAAACAGGGGCAGAACCGTCCGCGCACTATTCTATGTACAGTGCATATATATATAATTTATATTTAAATCTTGGATGTCTGTGTTACCAAGAAGTTTAGGGTTTCCTATTCCTATTAGATTATCGGTTAGTTCTTTATCTTTTTTTTTTTGTGAACGAAGGTTAGTTCTTTATCTAAACACCCTAGATAGTTGGTAAATATGAAGAGTCTTATCATATTCTCAATAAAATTCAGAGATTTTACTATATGTTTCAGGTGGACTTAGAGCATCTTTAGCAATGATATCTATTTTTTAACTACATTTTAGCTAAAGTAGCTAAAAAACTATTTTGGTTAGCCAGTTTGAAAATACGTCTGCACCAATGCTATTTACTTTAGCTAGTATTGAATTTAAATCATTTTATGAATGAATAAAAAATATGTTAAGTGTATTTAATAATTACACAAAACAACTAAAAATAAATGTTTTGTTTAAGGATAACTAAATACAATAGAGAAATAGATCAATCTTTATTAATGAATAAGTGCCTCTATATATAGAGAAACACAAAGGGTACAATCCATATCCCAATAGGACTTCTATTCAATATGTAATCTTTATGCTATACTAACTAAGATACTCCTAGGTTGACAAGGCACACATAAGGTAGGTTTCCTTCAACACTCCCCCTTGTGGCGTCAACACTAGGTGGTGCTCCTCGCGTTGTCTTATTAAAAACCTTGCCAAGTAACAAAAACCCAGTGGGAGAAAAATAACATTGGTCGAAGGGAAAAAGAGTACAATACACCCTTCACATTTGGTATAGCATGGACGCCAGACTCCCCCTGATGTCTGCGTCTCCCCCTGATTTCCACAATCATGGGAGGTAAGATAATTTAAGCAAACCAATGCTTTTCACATGCTTCTCAAATGTGGATTTAGGCAGTGACTTAGTAAATAAGTCAGCCACATTATCCTCAGATCGAACTTGATCCACTTTGATCTTGAGGAACTTCTGCTATTACTGATTATAGAAGAACTTAGGCGATATATGCTTGGTGTTGTCGCCTTTGATGAAACCTTGCTTCATTTGCTCAATGCAAGCAGCATTATCCTCATAAATAGATGTAGGTTCATCAGTAGTTGACCTCAAACCACATGTACATCTCATATGTGTAGTTATGGACCTCAACCATATACACTCACGAACTGCTTCATGGAGAGCAATAATCTCAACATGGTTCGAAGAAGTAGCGACAAGAGTCTGTTTAGTAGACTTCCAAGATATCGCGGTGTTACCCATGGTAAAGACATAACCAGTTTGGGAACAACCTTTATATGGGTCAGAGAGATATCCAGCATTAGCAAAACCCACCAAAACATCACAAGGATTTTCGGAATAATGGGCAGCAGCACCGGTGCGATCGATCGTGGCATTCTCTGCGATCGATCGCTCGACGGCAGAAGGCTCGGTACGATCGATCGTGGCATATCTTGCGATCGATCGTCCGATGGCAAAAGGCACGGGTTCCTCACCCATTTTGCCATATTTTCATGCCTCTCTGTAGGGAAAGAACAAGCCCATATCAATCGTACCCTACAAGTAACGAAAGATAGTCTTTATGTCATTCCAATGGCGTTGCGTGGGCGCAAAGCTAAATCTAGCTAACAAGTTAACATTAAAGGAGATATCGGGTCTTGTACACTGTGCCAAGTACAATAATGCGCCTATTGCACTTAGGTTCAGTACCTCAGCCTCTAAAACGTCTTCACCATCATCCCTTAGGCGAAACGGATCCTTATTGGATCTAGGCTGTGACCAATCATGAGAGTGCTAACAGGATGGACTTTATCCATATTAAATCGCTTGAGCATCTTTTGGGTATAAGCTGATTGATGAAACAGAATTCCACTACAACGGTGCTCAAGTTCCAAACCGAGACAAAACCGTGTTTTCCCAAGATCTTTCATCTCAAACTCAGATTTCAAATAGTCAGCGATTTCTCTTAGTTCATCAAGAGTACCAATAAGGTTCATGTCATCCACATAAACCGCTACTATTGCAAATCCGGAACTTGTTCTCACGCAGGGGCATAAGTTATTGTTCATATACCCTCTTCCAAGCAAGTAATCACTTAGACGGGTATACCACATCCGTCCGGATTGTTTCAATCTATATAGTGAACGTTACAATCTTATTGCAAACGTGCTCTGTGGTCTAGAGACACTTGACTTGGGTAAATGAAGCCCATCTGGGACCTTCATATAAATTTTCATATCTAGATCCCCATAGAGATATGTTATGACCACATCCATAAGCTGCATGTTCAATTTTTCAGAAAACTACTACTGACAAGGTAGCAGAACGTTATGACGTCCTTTACGAGCGAATATGTCTCATCGTAGTCGATTCCAGGGCGTTATGAGAAGCCTTGTGTCACAAGGTGAGCTTTATATCTCGTTATCTCACTACGCTTTCTAACAAAGACCCATTTATATCCAACATGTTTTATTCCAGAAGGTATCAGCACAACTGGCCCTAATATCGTTCTCTTTGTTAGTGAGTTCAACTCAATCTGGATCGCATATTTCCATTTAGGCCAATCAGCTCTACGTTGACATTCATCAATGGAGCGAGGTTCAATATCATCATTCTCAATGAACTCTTGTGCACAAGCATATGCAAACACATCATCAACTATGATGGAGTTTCTATCCCACGTCTCATGTACACTAGTGTAATAAATCGAGATATCTATGTTCCCACGAATAGGTTCTAGCGATGGGGCGTCCCTCAAAGATGTCTTTTGGACATAACCATAATCCGGAACGTTTTCATGTGACGGATTTGAGTATCAATGATAAAAGGGTTATTAGGTGTCATCACAGCCCGCTTCTTAGGGCGTGAATCCCTCGAACCTGGTGGCCTCCCACGCTTCCTCAGCGGAGCCACGACCTAAGCCACACCACCACCATTACTGGTAGTGGCGCCGGCGGCCATCCTTCCCATAGGGGTGGCTGCTGCAACGACTTTGAGTCCAAGTCCTTGTTCGGGCACTTGCATCCTTGCAGGCATGTTTGCAGTTGGTATATATGATCTAGTCACTAAGATCTGAGAAAGCGTCCGGAAGAGAGTCAACGACTTTCTGAAGATCTATAATTCTACGCACTTTCTGTAATAGGGGGATCGTTATGAGATAGAGTGGGGACAGGCCACGACAATTCCAGTCGTTCCTGCTGAACGTTCACGTTCTTATCTCCCCCTAACGACGGGAAGTCTGTCTCACCGAAGTGACAAATAGATCTCCTGTCAAGGGTTCTACATAGCGGATTATGGTTGGAGACTCAAATCCAACATAAATACTCATTCGTCTCTGAGGACCCATATTAATACGCTGTGGCGGCATAATAAGCACATAAACAACACACCCAAATATGCGTAAGTACGATATGCTTGGCTCGTACCCAGTCACTAGCTGTAACGCAGAACAAGATTAGGTGGCGATGGACCTCAGACGAATAAGCACAGCTGCATGCAATATTGCGTGCCCCCAGGCAGAGAGAGAAAGGTTGGTGCGCATTACCAACGTCCTCATGACCATTTGTATTCTATTAATGGCAATCTCTGCAAGACCATTCTGGGTATGCACATGTGAGACTAGATGCCCAACATCTATCCCATGCAGTAGTCATCGAAAGTCTTCGATGTAAACTCTCCAACAATATCAAGCCTGATAGTTAATGGGATGATTCGAGTAGTGAGCCCGTAGGCGAATCATTTGTGCTAGGAGTTTAGCATAAGCAGCATAACGAATGGACAACATCGTGACATGTGACCAGCATGTCGATGCATCAACTACTAACACCATAAAATACATAAATGGCCCGCTTGGTGGTTGAATATGTCCACAGATATCAACTTGGATTATCTGTAAGAATGGAAGAAGTACTTTAGAATCTTTTGCATAGGACGATTTCTGTCCTAGTTTCTCTAAGGAACAAGCTTTGCATAATGAGCATTTGGCTTTGGGAGCTTCAGAAGCATAGAAGGAATTGTCTACATCCGAGAGAGAGGATTTTGTTCTATGCGATCGATCGCAGGGGGAGTACGATCGATCACCCGTGCTCTCGGGTTCTTGTAACAATGCAGGATATGAAGTGCGATCGATCGCAAGGAGTTGCGATCGATCACCCGGGCTCTCGGGTTCGTTCAATCCGGTGCGATCGATCGCCGGGGGGGTGCGATCGATCGTCTGAGCTCTCGGGTTTCCTTAATGACGCAATCTGGACAGGTACGATCGATCGCAGGGATCGTGCAATCGATCTTACGGCGTCGGACAGTGGCAAATTTGCTCTTTCTCATAACTGTCTCATCTCCTTGAATCTCTCTTCGATTCATACTTCGATTAGCTCGAAAGAATGGATGTCCGTGTGAGGTTTTCAATACACGGATCATCATATCACGACCAGGGTGTCACAACTTGTTGTGCCAAAGCCAATATGTGTCTGAATCCAAGAGGTCATCCCGAATGACATTGTTTGATTTAATAGCTCGAATAGTGGTAACATATAACCCACTAGAGAGACACATAAACTTTTCTAAGATGCGTTTTCTACCACAGTCATTAAAGGTAATGCAAAGGGGATTCTTTTCCATTCTCATCATGCGTCTCAGCATGGAAACCATTGGCTCTTATATCTTTAAAGCTCAACAGAGTTCTATTTCCTCTTGGGGCGTAGAGAGCATTTGTGACATCAATGTGAGTGCCATTAGGCAAGAGGAATTGGGCATATTCTCTTCCTTGCACAAGTTCGATGGTCCTGCCATCGTAGTCACAGATGAATGTAAGCTCATCATTAAAATCGAGGCTACGAAAGCAACTCAGATTTTATTAAAGATATTAGCCAAGGTTTTACACTCAAAGTTCCATCTTGATCTTAAATCGAAACTAAATCCAATATCTTGGCAAACTTGTCATATTTCATCAACTTGAAAAACATAAAGACTTAAGCAAAATCGGCTTCCAAAGTCTTTAACCCTTAAACTCGACGTCTTGATCATTGCAATTACATCTTCATATGTATTGCAAAATATGGACCATTGATCAGACGCTCCAAATCATTAATAGACATCATGAAGAGGATTCTCCATTGATTGAGGCATAAAGGCGCGGTACTCACGGTCCCTAGGACGGTGGCAGATTACCTTGGCCGGTGGCGGTGCTGCCATAACTAGTGGCGTAACAACGCTGACCGGCGGTGTCCCTCTTATAGGGATGGCGGTCTTCTCTCACTCTTTTGCAGCCCTATGCTCGTATGATCGCTTATTCTTATGGCGATTACCTTCATGAGCAAATCAATCTTACGGATCAAAACGTCCGGATTTGTCCCTAGATTTAGGGTTTTGCTCGTAGCGTCCTCCCTTAGGGGTGTTATCATCGTCATGCCTTTCCTCAAGGCAGAGATGGAGAAGGTGGTGAGAGTTTCCTCAGTTAATTGTTCATCTGTGATGATTTTTCACAGAGATGCATCAAGTCTTTGATGTGGAGAATTTATGAATTATATCCCATGACTTTATCAAAGTCAGAGAAGTGGAAATTAGTCCATTATGCTTCTAAATTCGGAATAATGAATGTTACCATAACATTCATGAAGCGCTTCTAGCGCTAACCTCTTTCATGAGCTCAAACTGGAGTGTCATGTTCATATGACGTTTCATCAGGAAAAATAACCTGGCATTGTTAATCTCAGTTTGAGGGTCTAGAGCGGTTTATTCAAAATAACGCTCATGGATTCGAGCTGGAAGCTCTTGCGCGGATAGGTGCATTGGGATATCAGTATCTAATATCCGCATAATCCAATTGAGTAAATCGAGTTCATTCATGTTCGACATCCAAAATATGAAGAACAAGAATATGGTGTTTTTCGGAGTCAATACTCCCACGAAACAATAAAGGGTAAGTTTCGGAGTTAATACTCCCACGAAACAATAGAGGATTTCTGAGCAATCTTTGCTCTCAAGAAACGCTTCCAAGGATTTTGGATTTAGGTGAAACTTTGGTGTTGTATGGTCATAACCTTAAACCTTTTTGGTAGCTCTACTTAGATATGACCAGATACATAATAAGAGATGTCGGTGTGAGCAAGCTCCCTTAATACCACTTATCTCAAATTACATACCTAGACATCATACCCAAGCAAGTGAGCCTAGTAGGGCCTAAGTCATGAACCATAAGTCGTTTCCTCTCTACGGATTCCTCATCCGGAGTATTAGCTCGAATCCCCATAATTCGGCTCTTGAGAACATCACCAATAGCATGATGACATTAGAGGTGCTCATGACTTACACATACCGCAAGCGATATGAAGCTCGATCACTCCCCTAATGCTTCTCATAGTTTGGTGACTCTCGTGTAAAGTATAGATCAAGAATCTCACGTTATAGAAAGGTGAGAGGTAGAGGAGGGATGTTGCAAGTCCATTGAGAAAAAGAAAGGTCGAATTGAAATTCGGAAAGCAGCAACTTTTATAAAAACTTACTTGGATTTCTTTTTCTTGTATTAGTCTTGAATCTTGAACTAGAGGAGATTGCAAGGAAGTACTATTCACGGTTACTGTTCACGCGGTTACTATTCACGGTAATGTTCATCCGGCACAACCTAGGGTTTTGGGGTTCTAGGGTTTTGGCGCTAGCAGGATGCTATGCTCAAGAGTTTTGGCTTTTGATCTCATGGCTAGAGGTTCATGCTGATAACGTGTTTAAGGATAACTAAATACAATAGAGAACTGAAAGTAAATAACAAGGTAAATAGCACATGAATATATCAATCTTTATTAATGAATATGTGCCTCTATATATAGAGAAACACAAATGGTACAATCCATATCCCAATAGGACTTTTATTCAACATGTAATCCTTATGCTATACTAACTAAGATACTTTTAGGTTGACAAGGCACACATAAGGTAGGTTTCCTTCAACATGTTTTAAATTAACAAAAATAATAGAAAGTCTCGTCTCGCTCTTTATATTTAGGAGCCATATAGCTAAAAATTAAAATAGATAGTCACTTAGAGCATCTCCAACAGACTAGCCAAATTGGAAAAAAAAATTGAATTTTGGCTAGTTTGGAGGAAATTAGTGCTCCAACAGAATAGCTAAAAAAAAAGTAAAATTTAACTTTTAGAAAAATTCTAACTATATTTAGCTACAAAGGAGAGAGAATATAACTATAGCTAAATCTATCAACGTTCTAATTTTTTGAATTCCAACGTTCCAATTTCTAGTTCCTGACGTTCATCATTTTCTTATTTTTCTTTTTCTCGTTTGGTATCAGAGCAGCCTTCAGTTCATGTTGTTCAGTATTAGAATTGTATCTCGTGTGCTATTCTGCATTTAACGTTTCAATTGATTTTTATATGCTCAATTGATCCTATATGAACCTTTGATTCTGGAGAGTTCTTAGCAGATTGCTACTGGGGACTCTCAATTGATTATAGATTATTCATATATGTACGTTTCAATTATATATGATTAATATAGCATCAGTTTTACTCAATATTGCTTCCGTATGTTAAATTGATCTTTATATTCAGCTACCATATTGATTGATATTCATGGGTTCAATTGTTGGAATTTGTAACATATATTGAGTTTAGTCAATATGATTGATTATACGTTCTGCAATTTTTTACAATCATATATTGGTGCCAAATTTGTTTGATTCAATTGATTACCAGCATATGAACTCAGTACGTAGTACTCAGTACTACATAATAATGTCTACTCATTAGGATAGAAAATGGTGTTCTGGGCATTAAGATAAAAAATTTCTTTACCCACTGGAATGAAGTTTTTGGTTTTTTAAGTGCCTATGTTCACTAGTTTTATTGATAAAGTACATTAAGTAAATTCATGTGTATGCAGCCTCTACCCACAGGAAGGTATGAGTTTACTTATTTTTGACAATGTTCATAGCAATAATATGTATGTTTATGTTCATAGCAATAATATGTATGTTCACAAATTGAAGAACAATTTGTGAAATCTGACAAAGCATTTGCTAGCACTCTGAGTCATTCCTTGTTAATTTCATCCTCAACTCTCTTCCTGCTGAATATGGGGCATTCAAAGTCTCATATAACACACATAAGGAACAATGGTCTAAGCGTATTATTATTAATGAACACTCCTCTAAATTATGGCATAGTGACGAACGTCAAAATATGGTGAAAGTATAGTTTGTGACCGGGGTTGTCGTACCTCGGGGATTGGTGGCCCAAGATCCCCTTTGGTAGATTAATAGCCTAGGCTTCCTAGCACTAATGGTGTGTGATTAGAGGTGGATAAGATGTGTGAGGTGAATAAGTGAAAATAAAGTAATGTAACTAACCTAATGCAAATGAAATGCAAAGAGGAGGAACATGGATAGACAAGAAATGGTAGAATGATTGGGAGTTTCGGGTCTCTCCCTAGTCCATATTGATGGATAGACAATCAAATTCACACACAAAGCCAAGTTGATTAATGGATCAAATCCCGTACCCTAGCCATGCAATGGTTCTAGGGCCATGGTCTTTTCTTTTGTATCTTTGTGTCATGCAATGGTTCACAAAGCCTCTTAATCTAGACAACCTAAGCCATGCAATGGTTCTCAAATTGCTAAACTAAGGCTATGGGCTTTAAGACCTAGGAATCCAAACAAGACATGCTCATCACATTCATTGTCCATTGTCTAGAAAGGGTAAGGTTACCAAGCTTACACTTTCATACCAAGATAGATCAAACACATGCTTAAGAATTGGTAGTTCCTAAACAAGCATCTAACACATAACAAAAATAGGCAATGAACATACCCAAATACCAACCAACATGTATATCTATAAGAATCATCCAATCCATCATCAATGGACTAGGGCACACAACCCTAGTCCCCAACCCTAACAACTACTCACATATACTTAGAATGTACATCAATAATCTCAAGATTGACAAGTTAAGAAATATATGAAAGTAAATAGAGATAGAGGAATGCTCAATGAAGATAGTGGCCCCAAACTTGCTGTCACCAAGTCTTGAAGCAAGCTCCTCTTGGCCTCCTCTTCTTCTCCTAGCTTCTTCTTATCCAAATCTCCAAGGATCTTGAGGTTCTTGATGTCTCCAAGCTCATGTGAGGTAGAAGTGATAGAATGGTGGAGAAAAGAGGTTAGGAATATAGATGAGGGTCTTAGGAAGAAGTTTGGTGAAGGAAGGAAATAGATTTGAGGGGTGGAAGGATGAGAAAAAGGGGGAGGAATGCCGCCGGGCGACCTGTCGTGAACAGTACCGCGACCGGTCGCCCGGACGACAAATCCAAGTGATTTTGTGACTTTTGGGAGAGAAGGAAGAGGAAAGGGTTTGAGAATTTTGTGGTGGAGGCCAGGGTTGATGAATGATGTTATTCTCCCTGAAAATGGAAGTGAAGATGAGTATATATAGAGGGAAAGAGAATGAATTGGAGGGTGGAGATGGATTGGAAATGATCTAATGGCTAATAACTAAGATTCTAAGCTAAGAAAATTACCTAAAAGGCTAGGGTAGGTGGGAGAGCAAAGAAGAGAGAAAGGGTAGAGAGGTAATGTGTTTATGGACAAGAAAAATCAGATTTGGAAGGTGAGGAGACAAAAAATGAGGTAAGGGAAGGCTAAGAGACAAATGGTGATTAAAGCATTAAATGTTTTGTCTCTATTTTAAATTTGAATTTCAAATCACCACCAAAGTATCTCAACTCATCAAATAATGCTCTCCTAGCTGAAATGGGAAGCTTGATGGAGAAGTCACGTCTCGACGCGGTCGTCGTTTCCTCGGAGTTGACCATGGGTGGGCCAGGGGTGAGTCACGGTTGACTTTTCGGGGCCGAAAGTTGACTTTTTGGGTTCTTGGCTAAAACTCCGGAATGATCTTGTACTTCACTTCCGAGGCTTGATTCTTGTGATCTTGATGCTCAAAAGTCACGGTTGACTTTTCGTCCTCTTCTCGGAAATGCTCCAAAAGCTCCCAAATTGCATCTTTAAGCTCCGGATTACTTCAACTCACTTATTCAACCTAAAAACAATACAAACACATATTAGTGATATTATTTGGCTCTTGGAGAAACATTATTCAAGTAGTTAGAGGCATGCTTTGTACGTAAATTACGTGCAAATCACATAGGAGATTAGGACATATCTCCATAGAGAGAATCAAGAGACTGGTAAGTGATGGTATTTTATCAAATCTTGATTATAAGGATTTTGGTACTTGCGTGGACTGCATTAAAGGTAAGCAGACCAACAAGTCCAGTAAAGGTGCCAAGAGGAGCTCTGAGTTACTTGAGCTCTGAGTTATTTTTTTATTTTTAAGTTTAAATTAAAGTGAAAATAGCTAGCCTTTGCTGGAGCAAAAGTAAAAACTTGGCTAGCTATATTTCATTTTTACTATATTTGATAGCTAAAATAGATTCTATTGTTGGAAATGCTTAGGAGACTGGTGCAGCTGCTAAAATAACTGAAAAACTAAACATGCTCTCTAAAATAGCTAAGGAGCTAAGATAGAGAGTATGTTAAAAATGCTCTTAGGTGTTTATTTTTTTAAGGGTGTGATGCTTTTGTATGGGCATCTTCAACCCTATGGGTACTAAGGTCTCAAGTCTCATTTTGAGACTTGTTTGTAAAAATGGCATCTCCAACCATTGTAAAAGGGTCTCAAGTCTAAAATTGTTTAGCACTAGTCTCAAATTAAGTCTCAAATGGGGGACTAATCTTAGTCCGGGTCTCATTTAGAGACTTTGAAAAAGAGGGGACCACACATGGAAAAAAGGAGAAGAGGCTTAGCTGCATGGAGAGTGAGAGTCTGAGTTTCCCACCCTCACTAAAAGACAAAACAACGTCTGCAGGCTAACAAACGCGACACACACGAGCATGAAATGGCAGCCGACATGTTTGACCCACCACATGCGCAGCAGCAAACGACCATTGCTTTAAATGCAACGGTCAAACATCCGATGACTAGGTTTCATTCAATTAAAATTCAAGGGCACAAATAAATGCGTACTTATATTTAAATAATTTACCACAAATCAACAATTCTCTGACGGCTTAAAAAAAATGTGCAAAAATTAATTCGACGGCTGATATTAATAACGCAATTATTTTTATCAAAATATACTTCGAAAATATTTTTACAAAAGGCCAAAAAAAAAAAAAAAAATGTTGCCCGTTGGAACAATAATTTTACTCAACTCTATAAATACTAACTCATTTCTTCCTATTTTTTCACACCAAAATATCCTCCCTCTCCTCCAAAATTCTTCATTTTTCATCATTTTTATTCATGTATCTAGCTCTCAATTTATTTAATGATTATTAATTATGTAAAGACATTGTTATTAATCTATATTATATTCAAGTTATTGTCCAAAAAAAAAAAGGATGACACCCCTAATATGAGACCTTATGGTTGGAGATGCATAGAGGTGTCAAATGAATAGTGTTAAGACTAGATGTTATATTGAGTATGGCACCCCTAATATAAGACCAATGGTTGGAGATACTCTAACCTTTCTTATCACATGCAACTCTTTGTTATTACTCGAATGATGTGCTACCTTATTGCGAAGTTGGCTGATAGTGCATATTGAATTAATCATGGAAAATTCTGGAATGCACCTCAGTTCAGTTGCACTGGGCCAAGTGGCTAAAACTGGGACGTGGATGCAATAAGGAGAGACATGATCTGACATGGACGCTAAGCTGACAGAATTGAGGCTCAGCTTGGACGGCTTTAACAACCAAACCATTAAACCAACTCCCAACTCGCATCTCGATCTCTTTTCTTCCACCCGATAAAAAAACAAGATCTCTTTTATACAAATCCTCTCCTTCTTCATTCAGACCCAAAAAAAATAAATCTTCACATGGGATCGTTTTGCACACAATAATCAAAATACAGAGCGTTCCAAAGGGATGGCATAGAAAAAAGCCATAAGATTATCTCAGGGGATCGGTCCTGCATAATCGCCTTGATTTCTAACATCAGTCCTGCATCTGATATTTTGTTAATGCATATGAGGAAAGCAATATATGTTAGAAATCGAAAGGTTTTGTTTTTTCATCTGAGGACGACCTTTTGCTCCGACCTGAGCTATGCAATGCTTACCGAATGTGAAACACGATCATCCCCCATAATACGATGTGAAGAAGCTATTTTGTTTTGGGTCCGAGTGATCGAAGAAGATTTGAAGCAGCTATTTTGTTTTGGGTCCGAATCATCGAAGAAGAGATTTGAAGTGAGGTGAGTGGGAAGTGATCGAGTTGGGGGTGACTTGCTTTCCTTGTCTAAGCCATCCAAGCGAGCCACTTCAATTTCATCGGCTGGACAAGATACCATCAAATCATCTCTACTTGATTGTATCAATGGCTCACAAATGGCCACGTTTCACGGTGCAATGGCACCTCAGTGCATTCCAGCCGCATGCACCCATTAATCATTACCTTTTTTAGGTTTCAGTTCAAGTTCACAAAATCATATCACAAGTTTACAATTCAGCTTCCACTTGATCGCCACGGAAGAAAATTGTTGATGGAAATTAAAAGTTTAAAACTGTGGAGCATTTACACTTAATGATGGACTCAGATCCCTCTTATTTCCTCACGAATGAATCATGGCCGTTCAATCTAATCTGTGTGGCCAGGAATTACTTGCTCTTTTTTCTTTTTTCTTTATCTTCCACTCGCTACAGTTTTCTTTTCTCTCATCCCTCTCTTCTCTCTTCCCCTCTCTGCAACTTGCCCAAACAAGTTCTTCTTCTTCTTTAGTTCCTGCCCAAACAACTTGCCCGAGCAAAATAAATTTTGATTCTCTATTTAGAAAATAGGTTCTGATTTAGTCTTCTTCATGGTAAAAATTGAGAGGAAAATTCAAATTGATTAACTAGAAGCAAACGGGAAGAAGAAGGTTTGCAACAGACGGTGAAAAAGAGAAGGGAAAGGAAACAAAGGAAGAACTGGACTTCTCTGTTATAATGAAGTACATCAGTTAGTTATAATTGTCAATTGATTTACTTGCTCCCGAACAATTGTTATAATGAAGTTCATCCCAATGATTTACTTGCTCCTGTTCTAATTGTCAATTGATTTACTTGCTCCCGATCCAGATGAAGGCGTCCTTCTTTTAGTTATAATTGTCAATTGTAAATCATCCCGATCATGATTTAGTTATAATGAACTGGACTTCTGGAAAGAGAAAAGGGAGGAAGAGTTGGGCAGGAACTGAAGAAGAAGAAGAACTTGTTTGGGCAAGTTGCAGAGAGGGGAAGAGAGAAGAGAGGGATGAGAGAGAAGAAGACTGTAGCGAGTGGAAGATCAAAAAAAAAGGAGCAAGTAATTCCCGGCCTCACAAATTAGATTGAACGGCCAGGATTCATTCGTGAAGAAATAAGAGGAATTTTCCCGTGACGAGAGGATCTGAGTCCCTCCCTTAATGATGGCTGTGATTTTTGATAAAGTAATCGGGGTGTCACAACCAAAACCAATTAGCAATGGTTGGATATGCCCAAATCCTTATAAGCACATTTGCAAGGTCCCTTTTCTTCAATGTGGGACAACACTCCACATTCTCACACACGCCCCCGCACGTGTGGCGAATTTTCAAGCCAAACACGTGGACAACTTAAATTGGGTGACGTGGAGCACGTGTGGCCACTTGGCTCCACACACGGGTGAACCTGGCTCTGATACAATGATAAAGTAATCTGGGCATCACAACTAAAACCAATTGACAATGGTTGGATATGCCCAAATCTTTATAAGCACATTTGCAATGAAAGCTTTTGTAGAGAAGAAAGATTATTTCATTGATTTGTGTTTGAGTACGTACAAAATGATTAAGCTAACTCTAACAGCCAGTATTTATACAAGAGGGAAACACACAGAATGATGACACGTGTCATTAGCAGCTAACTAACTAACTATGGTGTTTAACAAACTAAACGTGATGAGCAAATATTAAACTTGATCAGTACGTCAATACCCCTCCTCAGCTTGATGTGAGGGAACTAACATCAAGCTGTCTCGAAGATAAGTATGTTGAGGAGAACAAAGTCCCTTTGTGAAGAGATCAGCAAGCTGTTCTTTCGAGTTGACAAAGGCTAGCTTGATTGTTCCTGCCTTAACTCTTTCTCTGGTGAAATGAACGTCAGCCTCTATATGCTTAAGCTTGCTATGATATACTGGATTTGCAACTAGTGCAAGGGCTGATATGTTATCACAGTGAAGAGTAGGTATACCATCTAAATCAACATGAAGGTCTTTGAGAAAATGTGTAAGCCATTGTAGCTCGGATGAAGTGTCAACCATACTTCTGTATTCAGCTTCTGTAGAGGATCTAGAAACTGAGGTTTACTTCTTACTACACCAGGAGATGGGAGAGTGATTAAGAAGAATGACAAAGCCTGTAGTTGACTTCCTATCATTGGGATCTCCTGCCCAATCAGCATCACAGAATGCTTGAAGTGCTTGAAGTGTAAGTTTGGGACAAGATGTATGCAACACATCACCATTACCGTCAATACCCCTCTTGAAACAAATGCCATGATCAATGGTGCCTTTGAGATAACAAAGAATGCGTTTGGCAGCAAGTAAATGATCTGTGGTTGGACAATGGAGGAATTGACAAACAGAGTTGACAGCATAGGCAATATCTGGCCTGGTAAATGTTAAATATTGCAAGCAACCAACCAAACTTCGGTAAAAGAAGTGTCAGCACTAGAAAGAGGTGTCCCTGAGTCTGTGAGCAGCTTAACACCAGATTGACAAGGTGTTAGATGAGTATGACAATCATCAAAACCCGCTTTGTGAAGAAGATCTGTAGCATACTTGTGTTGAGAAACAAATAAACCTCCATGTTTAAGGTACTTGATTTCAAGGCCAAGAAAGAAATGCAAATCACCTAAGTCCTTCATGTCAAACTCTTGTCGTAAAGTTGTCTTAACCTCTGCAAGAAGGCTGTCATTATCACCAGTGAGTATAATGTCGTCAACATAGAGTAGCAAATATACTCTTGAGGAACCAGAAAGCATTACAAAAAGTGAAGGATCTGCATAAGACGTCTTGAAGCCGATAGAGGGTAAGAATTGAGTGAACCGTTCATTCCAGGCACGAGGAGCCTGCTTGAGACCATAGAGTGATTTGTTTAACTTGCAAACATGAAAGGGAAGTTGAAATCCTCAAAACCCCCTGGCTAGGACATGTAGACCTCTTCAGATAGAGAACCATGCAAAAACACATTTTTCACATCAAGTTGATGCAATTTCCAGCCATTGTAAGCAGCCAGACCAAGAATGAGGCGAACTGTAGTATGGCGTACAACATGTGAGTAAGTTTCATCATAGTCAATGCCATATTAATTCTTGGCTAAACTCGCGTGCAACAAGACGAGCTTTGTGCCTTGCAACGCTGTCAACCATCCTTACAAACTAACCATGCAAATGTGCTTATAAGGATTTGTGCATATCCAACCATTGTCAATTGGTTTTGGTTGTGATGCCCAGATTACTTTATCAATTGTAATAATACAAGGGGGGCTAGATGAGCTTTGACCAAAAATAAAAAGTCCACCCTTGTTTGATTTTTTCAACCAACAAAAGAGGGGCTGGAAAGTTGTCACCTTGTTTCCCTCCCAACCTTTGCTCGACTTCGGTCCTCCACCTCATTTCTCTCTCCAAGTTTTTATCCATACCTCATGTGCTTCAATTGGAGCTGATCGACAACCTCTAGACCAAAAATAAAATAAAAAAACGTTTCAAGTGAGGCTTCATTCTTTTCTTTCTTTGTCTGAAATACTTCACTGTGAAACGCCACAAGACCAGGGAAAACAAAACGGGATTTCACTCACTGCCTTGCAGAACGGCGATCAATTAAAGGATGGATTTCACTCACTGCCATGAAATGGAATTTGGTAATGATATCACTATGGTATGTGCTAGTTGAAGTAGTAAAAACCATTTGGAAGCAAGGAGAGATTGATCTTGTGATAAATGAATATGTACAAATAAAGAAGAGGTAGAAAGACGAAAAAAGTGAAGGAGGAGAAATGGCGAAGTTTGGGAAATTGTCGGAAGAGATGGTGGCGCAGTTCTTATCAAGATTGCCTCCTAATTCTTTGATGCGATTCAAATGCATTCGTAAGTCGTGGTACAATCTAATCAATAGTCCTAACTTCGTGGCTAAGAACATTTCCAATTCCACGAATAACAAATTCGCCTCCTCAACTTCTATCCTTATCAAGCGTACTATCCTCAAGGACAACAATATTACAGACAAGAATGAAATTTATGTTATCCTCAGTGACGTCAACAATGATAAGAAGGACATTTTACTGTCATTAGTAGATGTTTACAATGATAACAATGGTGATGACCATAATTTTTCTGTTGTTCGGGACCTTAATGTTCCGCAGCCTATTAATACATGTCCCTTTAGCCTAGAAATGGCAGGTCATTGTGATGGGATCATTTGTCTGAAAGACAATTGTGATGGGACAATTGTTTTATGCAATCCAGCAATCGAGGAGTTCAAATTTCTTCCCCAGTCTTGTCTTCTTCTCCCTCCGCCAGATGATGATGATGCACTAGATTCAAGTACAAATGCTGTGGGATTTGGCTGTGATTCCAGAGCTGAAGAATATAAGGTTGTTAGGATTGTAGAGTTTGATGCGGGGGGTCGTAAATATCCATCAAGGGCAGAGGTATACACCTTGGGTGCTAAATCTTGGAGAGAGATCAAGGCTAATATAGAAAGTTGTGTCTTTTGGGGTCCTTCTTCTCAGATTTACTTCAAGGGAATTTATTATTGGTGGGCACTTAATTTTACTTCGGAAGAGAAGGAAGTCATCCTCTCATTTGATATGAGTAATGAGCTATTTCATGATATAATGGTTCCAGATAGTTTCCATGAGAAAAGAGGATGTTACAGGAGTCTTTCAGTGTGGAAAGAATCTGTTACTCTTTTATCCCATGAAGAGGATAGTCCTAAATCACTTGATATATGGGTTATGGATGACTTTGCTTGTGGTAAAGGTTCATGGACAAAGCACTTGGCCATTGGACCTATAGATGACATTGAGACTCCATTGGCATTTTGGAGAAATGATGAGCTTCTTATGGTTACTAATGATGGACGTGTAGTTTCCTATAACCTTGGCACCCAAAGTCTCAAATATCTTTCTATTTATGGTGTGGAAGACCCAAAATATATTCAAGCTGTATTTTATGTAAATAGTATTGTTTCCGTCCATGGAGGCAACAAACTCGAAGGCACGATTATTTTTCCTTGTTAATAATATGAATGTCATGAAATAAATTTCGGAGATTTGCTAAAAAAAAAAATTTAGCGGAAAATTGGAATTCATTTCATTAAAGACGAAGATTACACATAATACTGCTACCAATATTGCATATGTTAAACGTTAAGTCAACAAAAAAAATAGAGGTATTTTAATCAAGGTCCAATTTGCTATAAAAATATTGGTTTTAGTCCAGCCATTCTTTTTTGTTAATTTCGGTCCAGTTACTTTTTTCTTTTGTCCTACCCCAAGTCAAATTGGGAAAGAGAATCATTATTAGATTCAATGTGTAATTCTTTAGTGAGAGAGGATTCCCAGGGATATATCCGGAGATATCCTTCCTTACAAGGACTCTACCAAATACATTGGTTGCCACAAGCCCTAAGCTACGTATCAAGACGTGAATCATAAAGGATTCCTAGCCGAGCTGGGAATACTTATGTCGCCTAGCTTACGGATCACAATTACCGGTCCGTAACCTGAAGCTTACGGCCTAATGAGACCGTAACCTTTCCTCCGCTCGGATAAAGATCTCGTTCCACTTAATCCCTCCATGAGGTCCTTAAGACATTCCGTACGCTTAAATCCCAAGGTTCAGGATATGGAATCAAGACCCATAAGGTCGTCGGAACCGTATTGCCTTACTCGGAGACCTAGTTCCGAATGTGCATTTTCATGCGCCTACAGCAGTAAAACCCTCCAAAATGGTAAACAATTTCCAGTGAACAATCCACTATGAAAATGAAAGTACATAAAGATCTTACACAACTCATCTACTAGATCCAATCTAGTGGGCAACGGTGTCTCCTCGTCTTTGCTACTTCCAAATCAGTGACTTTGTTCTCCTTTGTCAATCTTGAGATGAAACAACTCTCACATTTGGTTGTTAATCACCTCAAGGCACAAATCATGCACAAACTACCAACACACATGAAACATAAAACTAAAGAAACTTTTTGATCGAAAAGTTTATAGGATTTGATAATCCTTCAAGAGCTAAACATGGAACAGCTCATGAAGAATTCTCAGAAGAGATTAGGTTCAATGCTTTCTGGAGATAAAGATAGAAAGCTCACAAGAAAACGCACCAATGAAATATTCTTAGTTTTGATGCACACACGTAACAACGTGAAAACCCTATATTTATAAAATAATGAATGAACTAGGGTATGCTAGGATTGCGCTATGGATGAGCTTCAAAAATGAATTTTAATAAGCATGGATTCAAAAAAAACATCATTTAAAAAACCCATAAAACAAATCAACTCACAATTAAATCTTTGGACGTAAAACCTTTTTAAAACTCGTGGCTCAGTACTCTTGGATTGAAAAGCATCTGCAGTCCTAAGTTTGATAGAAGAGAATGTTCACTCCTAGAACAACTCTGAACAAATATGTATGCAAACATACCTTTGAGTGTGCAGTAGAGAATTGATCATTTGAGTCCAACATTCCATTCTTTTGAGGTTCCAAGAGTATAACCTATTGCAGTAAAACATGACTCTTGGTTTGTGCTTAGAAAATGCCAATTATACAAATATTGCACTAACAATGAAATCAATAATAAAAACCATGCAGTAGTTATGTCATTGTTCATGTACTGGATTTGAATCAAATACATGAACAACAATAGAAGAATTTTTTTTCTCTCTAAATGGTTTTAGATTTGAATCAAGCAGTTACTTTTGTTTTCGGATGAAGAAAATTTGATATAAAGACAGAAAAAAAAGATGAGGAAAATGATGGGGAGAGAAGGAGAATGAAGACCTTGGTCTGAAGATTGAAGAGGAATGAGGAGGGATCTGAAGCAGGAGCTAGAGACAAAATGATCGAAAGATGAATAAGAAAGAAGAACGGAAGGAAGAACTTGGAGGAGAAATGATTAATTTTTTTGTTTTTAGTTTTTTTTTAAGGGTGACATGTTCATTTCATAATGAACAGTACTCACACGTATTTTGCCGGAATATTGATTGAATGTGGCCTTAGGTACCAATTTAAATGAAATCAAAAACTTCAGATACTAGTTATGACTAAAATTGAAGTTCAGGTACCATCAATAAGATTGAGGTAAAATCTAGATACTATTTATGATAATAACCCTTTTAAAATTCATTCTCAAACCATTTTACAAAACGCTTTTTCAAATGTTGAAAATGAAAATTTTAATTTATTGTTTTCATTTTGCAAAACATTTTGTAAAATGTTACCAAACAGGCCCTAAGTTTTTAATTGCATTGAAAAATATTTTTGTTCGTTGTGATGGATAACCTATGAAGCATGGAGACCTCAATTTGGTGTCGTATCCCGTACCGATACGGGATACGGGTTGGATACGCGTATCTACGTAACAAACTTTTGGAAACGTTTAGGATACGCAAAGAATCAGATTTGGATACGCAAGGGACGTTTCTGACCCAAACCAATCTGATCAAATCGAGATCGGAGCAGAAAACCACAATCCAAATTAAGCTGCTGCACACCCATACGCTTCTGCCGTCTCAGACCGCCCCTGAGAGAGAGAGAGCTCTGAAATCGCAGAAGGAGGGGGAGAGAGATGCTCTGGGAAGAAGAAGATTATAATAAAATAAAATTTAAAAAAAAAAAAAACGTTGGCCTTTGGCTGAAAGCTGGTCTTCTATAATTAAGAAGTCTTCTATAGTCTTGACAAAAAAAAAAAAAGGCTTATATAGGCTGGATTTGGTAAGGCTTTTTACCAGCTGTGCTTGGAAGCACAACACCCCAACACCGTTTGTAAATGAAAAAAAAGTGGCTTCTTAGGGAAGCATGGGCTTTTTAAAGCCAAAAGTCGAAGCCAACAAAGAGGAGCTTCTAAGGGCTTTTAAACACTGTAGCGCGTTACACTGTAGCGGAATTTTAATGAAAATTATGAAACGACCCTTATGCCCTTACACTTCTACAATAATGACAATCAAAACCCAGCCCATTCCAAACCCAGAAAAATCCTCTGCTCCGGCTATTCCTCTAATCCCAGTGGAGCCGAGGGAAGAGAGAAGAGAGAGGGATCGGCCTCCTCTGCTCCTCCTCTGATCCCAGTGGAGCTGAGGACGTACTCAACCCAGAAAAGGTCGTTGAGGGAAGAGAGAAGAGAGAGGAGTCGGCCTCCTCTGATCCAAGTGGCCTCCTGCCTCACCGTGAAGGGAGCCGAGAAGGAGGACTGGATCGAACTGTCGATCGTGCAGCACTCGAAGTCCGTCACCGACGCCGAACAAAGAGAAACCGATAGGGAGGAAAGAGATAGAAGAAAGAGAGGCCGGGGGGAAGAGGAACCAACGGAAAAGAAGAAGAAAAATGAAAGAAAAGAAAAAAAAATGAGGTAAGAAAAATAAAAAGAAGAAAAAGAAAAAGAAAACGAAAAAATGTAACAAAAAAAACAAAAAATAAAGGGTAATTTACCACTAACTACAATGGGCTGAGAGATTTTCCCATGAGCAAGGGCCCAAAACACGCGGCCCATGCGGTCCACTAACGTCATGAACAGTAACGGCCTAGTCAAGAAAATTACAGAAATGTCAGTCGAGTTTGTAAAATTTACGCAAAATGCCACTCAACCTTTCTCACTCTCACTCGCTTCGGTTCAGTTTGAAGACCTCCTGAAAACTGAAAACTCAAAATCAGAACACTTTCCTTCCTCAACTAACCAAGATCGACGACAAATCTCCGGCCACCGGTTCATCTCCGTCCAAGAACCAAAAACCTAACCTACTTTCAACCCAGAGATTCCAGAGATCGGTGAAACCGCAAACCTCCGAAAAAAAAAAAACAGTTGCAACCGAGACTTCATCAAATCGGTTTCAAGCCACATCGAAATCTATCTTCATCAATCTTATCCAAGACTTCATTTCTATAGGTAATTACTTAATTTCCCCAATTTTTTTCTTCAAAATCAGTGTAAAAAATTCGTATGTGTGTGATTGAGGAGTTTACGGTTTAGGTTTTTGATAAAAAGAATGAATGAAATTGAGGAGTTTACGATTTAGGTTTTTGATAAAAAGAATGAATGAAACAGAAATGGATAATGTTGAAGGGATGCAACTTCGGTGCAAACTTAAGCTGTTGAACGTAGAAGAATAATAAACTATTTGAAGCTTGTGATTTAATGCAAAGTTCTGTGAAGTTGGCTGGGGCAGATCTGCTCACTTATAATTGGTGTTATTGAAGGTAGGAACTTCTGATAAGATATAATAGATGTGCCCGTCCTACTTCCACTTTTTTAACATAATATAAGCTCAGAAGTTGCTCGACTACATTGATTGCTTGACTACATTCATATACTGCTAAATAATATAACTTGTAAATGGGTTCTCCTTTGCCAATGTTGCTTGACGATGAAATGAAAACTTTGACGGACCTTGGGATTGGCAATGAATCAACCATTCTTGTGAATGAAGAGAGTTGAGAGAAGTTCCTTGGGTTTTTGTGGCCTTTAAACCAAAGACTTGGGACAAGGCTGTTGCAAATTTTAAGCTGCATGTGCAAGTAATGATATCTTTTCTGATTTGCAACAATTATTTTTTTGCATGATTATGGGTGTGATGTAATGTAGTAGGCTTTTTACTGTTTATTTTCCTTTCTTCTAAATCTATTATTTACTGTAACGATTGAAATTTCTACTAAAGCTAGATTATAGGTTTTCTGGTGGCATTTGCTAACAAGATCAAATTTGAAACATTTGTAGACTATATGTACCTCTCACTCCATGAGACAGCAAGGTTATCATGAGGAAGCGTCTTGAATTGATTTACAATCAGCTATTGATGCCATGACTATAATTCTTACTTTCGAATTAGTATGTCTTGAACTTACAAACAAGCAGGTACAATTATGTGGCAACTGTTGTTCAAGTACCACCATTTCAACTCCCTCTAGGCTTGACACAAATGTAAAACTTTTTCTAGCAAGGGGTGATAAAGTTTCAGCACCACTTGGATCCTATACCTAACATGAAGTTCCTCTTCTTTTTTTTTTCACGTCATGCATAGTTTGTTATGGGTGTTATAATAGCTTTAATGACTCTTTCAATGTTGTCTAAGCATAATTCTATTTTTTTTGTCTGTTGTCCAGTAATAAAAATTCAAATAGTACAGGAATATAATGTCTCTACCCATGTCACTGACCATGTCACTAACCATGTCACTGACCATGTCACTGACCATGTCACTAACCATGTCACTAACCATGTCACTGACCAAGTCACTAACCATGTCACTGACCAAGTCACTAACCATGTCACAGGTTAAAATGGTAGAAATTTGGATGAATCCAGTGAAGGAGCAAGCAGATGATATGTTGGAGCAAGGCTGCAGAATGCAAGTTGATAGACGGAGAAGCAGTGGTACAAAATTGAAGATGAAAGAAGTCACATTAAGTGAAGACGAAATCAAAACAATAAAGTGGGTCAAGAATGCAAGCTCTGAGGAAATTCAGGTAAAAGAAAGTTCCACCTGCCCACAACAAGATGCAGATTCGTAAGTGAATTTTGTTTATTTGTAATTTGTTGTGCCTAAAGTATGTCACTGGCCATGTCAATGGACATGTCACTAGCCATGTCACTGGACATGTCACTAGCCATGTCACTGGCCATGTTATTGAGTTTACCTTTTTGTGGTTGATATATATAAATACATGTTTTTTTCGCAGATTGGATTGTGGAGCATTTGTCATGTATTACATGGACAAAATCTCAAAGGAGGAGATGCTTTTGAATAGAATGAGCAAGAAGAAAGTGCAAGAATATAGAGGCCATGTTTTAAAAAGATTTGTTGAGCACAAATCTAGTTGGGATTCGAAGAACCTTTCTAGATGAATCTTGTTGTGCCGAGGAGACAAATGTATTAGATTAGGGGAAAACAATGTTGTTCGAATGTATGTTTGAGTTGACTTTAGTTTCCTATAACGATCAAGTTTAACAATTAGTGTAAAACAAGAAGTACATCAATGTCAACTTTGCTTTTTTAACTTTCCATATATATATATATATATATATATATATATATATATATATATATATATCTCTTTCTCTCTCCCCCTTTTTAATTGTGTGCTAAAAATATGTATTAGACTTAACATTGCTGGAATGTATATTATATTGCTGAAAAAAAACAGTTTAATTTCTAAAAAAATATAAGGAAGCTGTATTGTGCTTGATATTGTAACAAAACTATGAATTTCAGATGTCGCTGACAAAGTCACTAAACAGGTTATTGACTATGTCATTGCTGGAAACATTGTAGGAATAGTGCAATTTAGTTGCTAAAACAAAAAGGAAGCTGTATTGTGCTTCACTATGTAAAAAAAATATAAATTTCAAATGTCACTGACAAAGTCCCTGACCATGTCACTGACTATGTCACTGAGATACTGAAGAGAAACAATCCCGGTTTCAAGATACACAAAATAATAATGAATCGATATAATAATCTGTCCACATCATAAAAATATTCTGAGAGGTAAAGGAAACATCAAATCAAATACAATGAGTACAACAAAACCATCGCAAAGAAAAGATTAAAAAAAATTCATAAACCAGAGAAACACTTCATTTCTCAATAACAATCCGATATTTTCCATCAATATTAGAATCTTAAAACAAATTTTTGTCATGTTGAAACTAGATAGACACATTACAAGTTTTCTTGTTGTGACCAGTAGCTTTTCCGCACCTGCTACACTTGATAGACTTTGTTGTTTCACTCTTTTTCTCGAACCTTTTAGTTCTAGGCTTGCCTGGAGGCTTCCTTGTCAATGGAGGCTTCAGAATCACAACATCTTTAGCAAAATTATGCAGGGGCTTCTCAATTGTAGGCACTGGATTGATCAAAAACGAGTAGGTTTCTCTGAACTTAACAACTTTGTAGAGCTCATTCACATAGTCGTATGGAGAAGCACGATGTTGTTGAATAACAACAAGTGTGTGGGAACATGGAAAACCATCAACTTGCCACTCACCACATGAACATAATTGCGTCTCCAAATTCACCATAACATAATATTTCTGGCAATGAACTTCATACACATCGGCCTCCTAACTCTCCAATGTCTACCAACATTCAAGTTATTTTAGCTTATCCTCCATAACTGGGCATAACTCAGTGAACCATGACTACAACAACATGGTCAATGACATAAAAAAAATGAAACAATGGTAACCAAAACATCATGATCTCTTACTTCTAAAATGTTACTGATGCAACAACAATCCTGCATAATGCTACTGACCCTCAGCAATTTTCATAAAAAATTGGAAAACGTACAATATTCATAACTTCTAAAAATGCTACTGAATATCAGTAGGAAACCAACAAGAGCAATTCTTAAAGTTCTATTGTACCTCAATAGAAAACCAATAAAACGAAACAAGAAAATATAACTAAAATCACTTCGTAGTCAAAAGTTCAATGAATCGAAAGATTAGAGGCAAACTGGAATCATCTTCTAGTAGACTCAGCAAATCATATTGGATTCGAAAATCTAAATCTAAATCAAATTTGCAGAAACAAATGCCTAAAATAGTTATAATTAGATCAGATATCTATCACAAAAATAATCACCAGATCTTGAAATTCGCATGAAGATCATCAAATTCAAACATTTGAGAGTTTGAAAATCAAATTCTAAATCGGATTCGAAAAACATGAAAGCTAACAACAATCTCATTCGATCAGAACTAGATGGATAGAGATAAAACAAAACCTAAAATCAAAGTCGAACACAAAGTATTTTAAAAAATAATCAAATTACCTGAAAAGTTGTTTGAATACGAATCAAGAAGTTGATTCTCCATAAAGTTTAAACTGGTTCGACTAACAAAGGAAGAGAATCAAAGCTCTGGTGCGAACGAAGAAGAAAAATAGCTCAAATTAATTAAACGGCAAAGAAATTTGCCCAGATCTAATAGAGGGGTATATTTGTAAAGTACCATTTAACAGAAAAATTTAAAAAGAAAACGGAAAGTAACCGCACGGGCCTTGGGTTGTCCGCACAGATGGTAGGGCTGTCCGCTTGAATCTTAAGAAAACACCCTTTGCGCATGGGAATTGGTCTCCAACTTTTGTATGTATTGGTAATTTGCTAAAAAATAAAATATTTCTAAAAATTATGTCTATATTGGTCATTTTACAAACACACAGCACTTTGAATTTTAAGTTTAAAAAAATCAGTTTACCAAACACTCGGCCACTTTGCTTTGCAGCCACTTATTCTCACAGCACAGCAAAAGCCAGCTTCGCTTAAAAGCTCAGCCTTACCAAACTAAGTCATAGTTGTTGGCTTTGAGTCTTTGACGCATATTCAAAAGAAAGCAAAAAATGGCAATCAGCCGAGTGCAATAAGTGAAAAGAAAGAAAAGGGAAGGGAAAAAAACAAAGAAACATCATATAATTTTGTATTTTTGTAATGTTTTATTTTATAATTATTTATATATAATTATATATTATTTTATTTGTGTTTCTTTGTCGTATCGTATTTTATAATTTTTAGAATTTGCCGTTTCTCTGTATCCTATCGTATCGTATCTTCGTACTCATTTCCGTTTCCGTGCTTCATAGTGGATAACTAGGATTTCATTTGGTCTGAGAGTCTTTTTTTATTTTAAATTACACTACTTAAAAAAAATTGCATTTGCTTCGCCTTTTTACTTCGGTAACAATTTCCGTCGCAATTGCTAATCAATTGCGACGGCAAATGTTCCGTAGCGAATAACACTTACTATTTGCGACGGCAAATCTTTACCGTAATAAAATTAATACCAATTGCGACGGTAAATCTTTGCCGTAGTAATAATTAATTTAATCTGAACTGTTGGATATAAATATCAATTCATTTGGACCGTTGAATTTATTTATAGGGTGAGAAAACCCTAATGCTTATCACTTCAGCCTCTCACCCTCTCGAGAAATTTCTCCCGCACTCTCTTCTCTCTCCCTCGCGCATCTCTCTCTCTCTTTTAGCTCTTCCTCTGTCTAGCCGGAAAGCATAAGCTCCGGCCACCGGCTAGTGACTCCATGTACCACCTCCGCAATAATTCCAGTAATTCCAAAGCCAATTCTCCTCCTCCTCCTCCGTTAAAACGACGAAGTCGATTGCTTCCTAGGGCTTCCAATTCCGTCACCGATCACGTAGTTAGTGATAAATTTTGGGGAATTTGCTTCAATGGAGGCCCAGGTCCCCGGTTCGAAACCGTCGCCCGCGGTGAAGCTGACCAGTGGAGATTCCGAGGAGGATCGGCTACGCCTGAAGAGGAAGACTCTGCAGGCCGTGCTCGACCAGTGCCAGAGAGCTCTTGAATCGCTCGGTACCACCGCCGAAGGTGGCGATGATGACTACGAGGAAGAAGAAGAAGATAGAGACAGTGGTTCTGGTGGTGAGGCGGTTGACGAGGGCAGGGGCTCGACGACGACTTTGCGTGCTGACTGCGAAGCTAACGAGGTAAATCGTAGCTTAATTTTATTCAATTTGAGCTTAGAGTAGAGTAGGCTTTGAATTTCTGTGTGTTAAAAGCTTGAGATTGGGGGTTAGGGGTCTTAGAAGCAATCTAGCTGTTTGGCTGAATCATTACAAAAATTTTGCAGTTCATTATAGAATCTATCTATCCTTAATTGTGAACCTTGAACTTGATTGTGATTGATGGCAATTGTTGAATTTGATAACTGTGGGAGTGTAGACACCTTGACTGAGCCTAATATGAAGTAGCAACCTGAGCTTGTCAAGATTTACTGCTTTGATGTGCCATTATTTGAAATATGTTTTGCACTACCAGTTGCCATCTTGCCTGTAATTTTTGTGAGAAGTTCTTGCAGAGGGTGGTGTTGTTTTTTTTTTTTTCCCATTATTTGAATTGCCGTAACAGAAAGAGATGTGTTCTAGGTGCATGTAGTTGGTGGTTATAAAGGGGAATGTAATTAGATCTGGTTATGATTCTAATTTGTATTCTCAATTGCAAATACTGGATGGGTCTTGTTTGGTCATTGAAGCTAACATATGAGTGCAGTGGATTCTATTTCTATAGCTTCTTTACTGATAAGTTTAGATTTGGTTTTTACACTAGAAGGCAACAATTGACTGGCTATCCAAGGGGTATTGGTTATATTGGCTCCTTATATTGAGTATTTGGTAGTAGCAATTGGATCCTCATTATTCTCATTTTTTTCTCTTTAGAGTAACAACTATGTGTGTCTGACGGAGATAGAGAATGGAAACACCCTCTTCAGACTGTAGAGGTGCAGAAACAGTACTAAATCTCCAACCCAACTCCTCAGTTCCTATTACATATCACCCTCTCTTTGGTCCTCACAATGATCTGATCCTTCTTGATCTTGATCAGAAACTCCTCCCCGACATCCTTCACCAAAGGTAAGGAATAAATTAAATCAAAGTTTAGACTCTTATTTTCTGGTGTAATGATATAGCTATGTTTTAATTATACATTTATACTTGATTGGTTTATGGCCCTGTAACTTCAAAAAATTGTTATAGGTAATAAGATTGAACTTGTGAAGTACTATGGCATATTTGGCTTTAGGCACATAGTTACATTTCTTTGAGAACCTTCTCGCTGATTGTGAAATAGGAGCAGGAGTTTGGGTAAATCTTAGAAACAATACGGCCTTACAACACGCCTCTTGAACTACCCTACCCTTCTTGGTTGAGCAATTTTGTTTACCAAATGAATATTAGACAAAGAAAGGACTTGAGTCATTTTTCTGGTTTTCTGAATTTTCTGACCCAGCAGCCTTTTCCCTAAAAACTGTACTAAACCGTGCTGAATCTGAAAATGATTTCTTCTTGACAATTGCAGTGGACAAACTAATGAATCATCCAGAATTGGAATCACCTTGAAAACATTTTTCTAGAATTAGTTATGTATTTTACAAGTTAGGTTTCTGTTACAATGATTTCTGGAAAATTCACTGCACTATTGCTTAATGAGATTAAACGGCAGTATGAGTGTTGGAAACAGGAATGTAGCTGACATATATGGTTGTCTATTGCTTAATGAGATTAATGATTCTGAATTTAATGTATTGGTTGATAAGTGTGCATCATGACTGAGCATACATCTCTTTTTCTGCAGCCTTATGTTGAAGTTTAATTATAGAGAGAAGGCAATTTCAGTAACTGAAGTCAGAGAGCTTAAATTTGACTGCAGCTGAGATTGTAGAGTAGGGTACTTCAAAGACAAGGAAGCTGTGACTCAAGACACAAGCAATTTGGTACCTAAAGAAGTAGCTAAGCAATGCCTGCAAGACAATGAACTTAGGGGTACAACAACTTCAAATTGCTTTGAAGGTTACAAGGCTTTTTTTTTTGCTGTGGATTTTTTTTTGCTGTGGATTTTTTTTTGCTTGTAAGCTTGTAAGCATTTTTTATATGATGTACAATAAATATATGAATGAAGTTTATTTACTAACAAAAATATAGAAACATGAATTAATATACAAATTGTCAAATTTTGTATTTTTGGATTTTTTTTTAATTTTTTCAAAAAGAACTTGCGACGGCACCGTAGCCGTCGCAAATACCTCCTAAGGGCTGGCCTAATGTGTGCTTTACTACGGAAGTCGGCGTAGCAAATGTGCCGTCGCAAAAAACAAAATGTTGCGACGGAAAGATAATGCCGCAAATAGTATTTGCCACGGAATTTTACCGTCGCAATTGATTTTGTGACGCCACTATTTACAACGCTACTTTTTCCGTGGCAAATGCTTCATTTGCCGTCGCCAAAACGTATTTGCAACAGCAATCGGCCGTCGCAAATGCAATTTTTTTTAGTAGTGTTAGGGGAAAAATGAGAAATTTTTTTATATGACCGTTACGTCATGTCAAAAATGTGACTTTCCAATAAAAACATGTCAAGTGGAATTTTTTTAACACCTCAACATTGGATTAACCCTAAATTCTAAGGATCTATGTCCAATGCTGAGGTGTAAAAAAAATTTACTTGACAGATTTTTATTGGGAAATCACATATATGATAGCGTGACGATTACATTTAAAAATTTCTCAGAAAAAGGAACCCCTTAGAACTTATGAAAGAAAAAAAGTGAAATATAATGGTCTGAGAATCTCTTGCCATGAAAGATATTTTTATTAATTTTGAATTTTCCTCTTATTTCATACTAAGAAATACAATCTTGTATGATGTTATTATTACATCGATATTGTACTACTTTAGTATAACTTGTCGTACTATAAAATTACTGAAACTTTATATTCTTATGTGGATCGCATTGTGACTGGGTACGGTTACAGTCGATCGGAGTTGTTCCCTTATGATCATAACAAAGGACCACTTCATGCAACAATTGAATCGCTTGCGAGGGTTTGCAACGAAGTTGGGGGATCTTCCCAGTTGCCTGTTGAATTGGTCTTTCTATGTATCCATAATCATATTCTGTGCCATTTGGTAAGACCCGACCATTTATAAGAATAAGAGTAATGTTGTGTGCGTTCCAAATTGTGTCGGCCTGCTCGAAGAACTCGGTTTGGTTAAATGTCTGCAAGGAACATGTGCCATGTTTGTTCCATTGTGGTTCCCACAAAAGCCTGTTGTTCGGTCTTTCCACGTTGGGCCAAGAGATATTCAGTCTGGATTCCAATAAACGATTCATCTAACAATACACAAATTCTGTGAGCAGGATGCGAAAACCATCATAAATGTTTTATTTGCAGTCTTACGAAATCTAATGGTTTTTTTTTTATCGTTCATTGTTAGTAGTAACACCAAAGTAAAATTATACATGTTTGCAGCTTACGAAAATATTTGTAGCTTTTCAAAGATTGTTAGTAGTTTTTGGACGCAGTGATATTTTCATAAATAATAAAAATTATAAAAATTGTGACATTTTTGTAAATATTAAAAAATTTAGTATTTGTAATTGAATGTTCCAAAAAATTACTGTCACCAAAGTAATCTTATATGTCATTGAATGTTCCAATAAATAAATAGATATAACTTTAACTCTCTCTTTTTTGAACGAAATATAACTTTATCTCTTTAAGTAAAAGAACGGAACATACCGTACGATATCGACTCCTCCACGAGCAGAATTCCACCCGACTGTTTGAATAATTAGACGGCCAAAACCCATGGATGGTAAAGAGGCGTGGTGGCGGACCTGGGGGCAATTTTTGGCATCTTTTGAAATGGCAGGTGGCTGGTGGCCATTGTTGTACCAATTTAAAATATTCATAAAATCCTGTAGCCATTATTGGAAAAGAAAAATGTCAACTCTTTGAAAAGATGTTAATGTAGAGCCGTAAAAAAAAGGAATTATCATTTGGCGTATTCAAACACATGGTACCATTCTTACGCAATGAAACAAAAAGATGGATGATAAAAAAATAAAACGGAAAGAAAAGACTCAAAGAGAGAGTTATTATTTTGTAGTCCCAGATTATCATGTGACAAGTGGTGGTCCGGACTAATAGAGTCGTAATATTTTGGCGGAGGTGAATACAACGCGCAAAACAAAATTATGTTAATTGGACCAATCAACAACAAATCTTTGTCATGTTACTCATGTATACTAATAAAATTAACGTGAATCACGAACATGTGGTAATTTGAGACTATACAACAATTTTTAAAAATGGGAGGACGTTCTGGTAGTATGCTCAACGTGGTCACATATACATTTCTTTTCGTTTTTACTAAAAAAAACTAATTTGCACTATTAGGCCATTTTCTATTATCTTTCTTGGTTGTAATGTTTGGCAAATTGCATTTATGAATTTTTAAAAAGAACTAATTTTGTTTACTACGCTGTACTTTTTGGGTCTAATCATTTCAATATTTAGATTTCTAATTTCATCAAAATAATCTCTGCACAATAATATTTAAAAATGACACGTGTTGACTTATGACATAAAAATTGAGAGTGTATGGATCATTTTGATGAAATTAGAAGTCCAGAGATCGAAGTGATTAAATCCCAAAAGTACAAGTAGTAAGCAAAATTTGACCCTAAAAAACTTTTAAAAATTTATCCATCTGAAGACATGTTTGCTTAATGTATAAGATAAAGTTGTTTTAGTTTCTCAATGAATAAATTCTTAGGGGATATTTGTTACACAAGACTCTCTAAGAGCTCCTTATTTCTATATATTGTCCTGCACTCTCCTAGCCTAGTTTAAGCTAAAGTGAGCTAAGCTAAAGTGGGCTAGATCATGTCCCATGTTTGGTGGTACATGGACTAAGAAGCTGCAAGACTGATTTTTGCTTTTGTTCTTCTGTTCTTCTTTCTGAACCAAGAAAAAGATCAAGCCATCATGAATCAAAATGCTTTAGATTCATTAAATCATTGATAAAAAAGCTTCGTGCACTAGGGTGTAGTCATGTTGGACTAAGGCAGTGGTCTGCTCAGCACATATTCGAGTTCGAGTCTCACCCTCCCCACATTTTTCAAATTTTGGAGCCCCCTCCCCCTCCCTAAAAAAAATTTAGAAAAAATATATATCAAAAAGCTTCAAGGAATCAAAGAACAAATAACCTAGAAATCCCATCAACCTCACATGATTTCCGGCGTTTCGCGCAGCGGTTTGCCTACGTATTTCGGGGAGAAACAAGTTGGGCTAGGCTTGTCTGCCCATGTCACTCCTCTCGGTGGGGCTAGTGTCAAAAAATAACAGCCGAAGCTTGGTAGCTCGATGATAACAATGAGGGGAAGAAGATAGCGTTAGCGTAATGTAACAAATGTGCCTTAATGACTAACTCAAGACCATTTGGTCCAATGATATTATTATTTTCTTTTTGTATGTGGGAGGTCATAAATTCGATTCATGAATAACCAATTATGATGACTAAATTGGGCCATTATTTTTCACCAAATTCCCACTTTACCTTCTTAAAAAAAATGATAAAAACTTAGGCCGTGCTTCCAATTCACCACCATACGAAAAACATTTCTAAAAATCTATGCCTCACTTTTGAATTTTTTTTTCCTATACTTAAAATGTCTAGGGTTCCACTCGTTTTTTGTTAAAGCAAGAATATGCGGTTAACATATCAAAATAAAAAAGAATAATCCAATAGGGTAAAAACCTCAAATGGTACCTGAACTATTGCGAAATTTTTTTTTTCAGTACCTACAATTTTTTTTAACCCAAAATGGTACCTGAACTATTGTACTATTACCAAACATGGTAAATTCGTTAGTTTTATCATTAAATTAACCTACGTGGCATGTATTTTGAAATCTCAAATGGTACCTGAACTCAAGGACCAAAATTTTGAGTTTTGAGAAAATTTCGATGGTCCAAAAAATGAAAATTTTGACAGAAATATTGAGAAAATTTCGATATCGATAAATGTTCGAGAGAAATGACGAAAATTTGGAGAAAAACATGGAAACTTTAAATAAAACTTTATGAGATGTTTATTTGATTAATTATCTACTCTATCTTGAAAGAAAATGTTGAACAAACATTATTACATAATAAGTTGTAGTGTAAATTGGGTTAAATTAATGTGCACTCACAAACAACTAGGATTCAATAATTGGGTTTAATATATTTCATTTGATTTCTATTTATTTTAATATACACAAATATTTACGTACTCTAATTACATGAGTGATTTAAGACCCCTTCAAAGGTTTATGAGGTTCAAAATTCTAATTTTTCTCCGTCTCCTATATCTTTACGTGTAGAGGCATTTGTGTATTATAAAGGCTAGTCATCAAATGATACCACTTCTATATCATTTTACATAAAATTATTTATATGCAAACCATATGAGTCTGAGACTGATTGTGGATCCTCATATATTCAGGCTCCTAGTTAAAATAGGGTTGAGATTACTTGATTTTCCCTAGGACCATAATCATTTGAAGAAAATATAGTGAATACATAGAAATTTTTCTTTTTATAGTGAAAAATATATATGCATTTTGTTAGAAAGTTAGATGTTTAAAAAGCTTAGTTTTGTTTGTCCAAAAAAATGTTGTGATTAGATAAAAGCATTTTCATGAAAGCTGTTTACACTTTGTATTCCAGTTTATCATTTAACTTGAATCTTAATTATAATATAATCACTCATTCACTCATACTAGGTCAATCTAAACTGTAAACCTTTCACTTCCCTATCACCCCTTTTGCCTCTTGGCCCTCTCACTGTCTCGAACCCCCATCACCCCTCTTCTCTTTTTGCCCTCAAAACTGCACCGAAATAAAAAAAACTGCTCCAGTCTCTCTCTCTCTCTTCCATGATCCCTCCTCTTCCCAGCCTCTTTCATCGACCTCAATTCGTTGCCGATCTCTCTCTCTCGCTTCCCCGATCTGTCCTCTTCCCAGTCTCTTTCTCTTCTCTCTTCTGCTGTTCGTCGCCAATCTAATCAAAGTTTCGGGAAAATTTGAGAAAATATCCGAATTTTCGGCCGAAATTTAAGTGGTATGCGTGGAAACTTTCGGGGATGCCAAAAAACAAAATTTAACACCTTTGCCTGAAATATTTTTAATACTTACAAATTTCTTTTTACCAAAAATGGTACATCTCGGGTAGCAATGGAAATACAATATTAACTTGGGTATCCGAAAAATTCTACAAACTCGTCGTAATGTTTAATTCATTTCCAAGTGCTTAAATTGAAATTTCATTAAATTGTATCAATAATGTGTTTCATATTTATTAAAATTTCTAATTTTTCGGTTTTTATTCCTGATGGCTCATTAAATGCACGTTGACTTCTACTTCTTCACAATTATTAAAATATTTAACTTTTTTGTTTTCTAAATAGAAAGAAAAACAATTAAAAAACAAAGAAAATGATACAAAATATTGAAGTAAACAACAAAGCGTTAGATCTGATATTAATTGTTAAAGAAAGTTAAAAAGGCCAAACAAAAAGATAATCAATAAAATTTGTAACATACTACAACTGAATATAATTAAGAAATACTGAAAAATTAAAAATAAAATTAGTAGAAAAAAAGGAATTAAAATCAAAACATAATCTCGAGTTCTCTACCATTAGCATACCATCAAGACATCATAATAAAGGGATAATAAAGGGATAAGTAAGACGAGACCTACTTCATCTTAGCAATCCGAAATTACTATTATGACATTTTTAGTTAAACAAAAAAGAAATTGAAAACCAAGTCCAAAATTTGAATCAATACCCAAAGGAAATTCATTGATTCAGACATTGTAATCAAAGAAGGAGATCTCAGTTAATTAAAACCCAAATCACCCAAATTATTTATGATTTCATATATATAGATATATATATATATATATATATATATATATATATATATATATATATAGAGAGAGAGAGAGAGAGAGAGAGAGAGAGAGAGATTTGACTGGGGTTTTTGTCGATGGTGAAGAGAGAGAAAGGGAGAGATTAGGTGGATTGGGGAGGGGAGAGATCATCTACATTTTTATTAAAATTAAGAAATGTAATCATAATTAAAATACGGTGGTATTTCTGTATTTTACAATGAAGAAAGTAAAATTTTGAAGTGTATATATTAAGCAGACAATTAAGTGTATAAAATACCTCAAAATGTAACGTTACATAGACATGTAATGTTGAACTATAATAGCATAGCATTGCCAAAAATAAAATGAAAAATACCAAATGTAATGGTATGCGTGTAACCCACCGACACTCATAGTGAAACATAGAGAAAAGGCAAAAGCAAGAAGAATGGAAGCGAACGACACTTTCAGTATTGCCATGAAGAAACAAAGTGTTAAAAGGTTTCGAAGAATATATGATTCCTAGCATTGGTATTTATATAAAGGTAGGGTTTGTGGGTTGAGGGGGTGTCACAATTTGCGAACAAAAATAACAACAATTTGTTGACCTAAAAGAATTACACCAAATTTTTGACTGAATTAACATGTTATTAGCATGCTCTGCTCTTATATTTTTTTTTCTTCTAACTCCAAGATGATCTACGAGTCCTATAATGCAACGTTATTGGTTTTGACAATAACTAATGATCTATGAGATTCTTTAATTACCTATTTGATTACCATGTTTGGTAACGGTACAATAGTTCATGTACCATTCTAAGTTAAAAAAAAATTGTATGTATCCAAAAATACATTTTTCAATAGTTCAAATACCATTTAAGGATTTTATCCGTCAAAATATAATATTGTTTTTCCTTGCCCAGATTAGTTTTCATCATCAATATAACAAGATCTCATGCCGTACTATACCAAAGTTCCAAAGGTAGAATAATATAAATAAGGCATATGTCTATAATTGCCGTGCAACTCCAAATTAGTGTGCTATCAACTTGGTGCTTGACAATAATATTTGAAGCATGGTTTTAAGTATTGCGATCAATATTTCAATCATCAATTGATAGTGTGAGTTATCCTTTAATTTCAAGTATGTTTTTTGTATATGATTTAATTTTCTTATCATTAGATTTGACAAATAGATGTACTAAATTCTCGTTAATGGTAGTAAATATTGCAATCAAATGAGATCAAAATCGTATGTTCTTTTTTATCGATCCGATTACACAAGGACATGAAATTCCTCAAAGGTTATACAATAACCAAATATTGAGACCTAAATTTAACAGAATATTTGACTGAAGTACTATAATGATAAACGGAAAAATAGTTCAGATACCACTAAATTCTTTATGAAAATTTAAGTACCAAAAATTATATTTTGTGATAGTTCAGGTTATGTCTTCATTCATGGTGAGAGAAAGATGTGAATTTTAATTATACAAGAAAAAAGTGAACGACACTCTTCGAATGAAGGAACTCATTTTTTTTTTTTCACAATCTCTAAATTTCCTCTAATTTTACGATTCAGTAATTCATCCGATCCATGTCCCGTCTTCCAGGAATCGCCTTAGATTGAGCAGATTATGCCGATAAGTTGCCCAAATCCCCAATTCATGAAATTTGACAAGAGAAGATCATAGATTTGTAAGTATTGTACAAGAACACCAAATTTGAAAATCATTTAAAGGGCTAGAATGTGTAGAAGATCACCGCGAGCTCCATCCCAATCCGAGGACGTCAGCACTAGAACACCGATAACCACCGCCGCTGGATAGAACCAAGCCGAAGCAAAGGAAACCCCCACGGACGCACCCACCATCCGAGTAGCACCGCACACGAAGAAGGAGACCCTCCCCCATCTCCCCAGCCACAGATCAGGAGGATCAAGGCAAGAGAGAAGGGAGAGAGAGAACTGAGATATACCTTATTTCTCTAGAATCTAGAGAGAAAGAAGGGAGACGGCTAACTTCCTATTATCTCTCAAATAACTTTATTCTAAAAAAAAATCTCTCAAATAACTTCCCATTATCTCTAAAATAATTTCCTATTATTATTGTTTTCTTAATAAAAAATAGCTTTACACATGTGGAGCATATGTGGAGAAGACTACTATATCATGAACTGCAAAATGTATATACATTTATTACAGTTGGCCTGGTCTTGATCAAAGTGATGTGGTTAATGGCCGGTTGGAAAATTTCTCAGCGCGCAGTTGGAAGAGGGTGGTGCAGAGCTAGAAAGGTGCAGATATAAAAATTAAAAGAAGAGCAATATTGAAAAATGGGTGCTTCTATTCGAACCTCCCTATTTGTATTTGCACCTCCTATTATTTTTGAACATTTCACAATTATATATTACCCCCTCTTACAACCTTGGAAAAAAAAAAAACCAGTCTTGCGTCTCCATAAGCATTTAGTGGTCCTGAATTGTAGGTGGATTAGGGTTGGTGTTTTATTCGAATTTTTTTTGTTACATTGGAGAGAGTCAAACCTTTGACTAGCCTAATTCTACCCAATTTTTCTTGTCGAGTATCGAGATACAATTTTATTTCTTAATTTTCGCTGACTTGTATAGATCTACATCAATTCATAAAGGGTTAAACTAGATTTATTGACCTTTTTTTTATATCGATCTGTTTGGCTCATAAAATAATTAATGGAAACAAATTCAAATTCCACCATTTCATGCATGATTTTCTCATCATGTTGAAATTTATAATTTGAATATCTCCATTCAAGAATTCCGCTCACCTAAAAGACAATTTTAAGGAGACTATAAGGAATAAGTGAATTTTAGTTGCATATATCAATTTTTTTTAGAAACGAAAAAACTTTACTCAATAAATTTAAATATTACAATGATGGGAATGACGATGTAAAATCTCAACTATTAAATTTGTTCTCCGAGGTGGTTGGTGTAGTCATTTGACACCAATGTTGTCTCAGGAGAGATCCTGAGTTCGACTCCCCTTGGATACCTGGGTGAGATGGGGTGGGGGTGTGTGTACGTAAAAAAAAAGAAAAAAAAAAAGAGAACTTACTCATATCCCTATTATAGAATCGGCGGTTACAAATACCATGAACCAAAGAGGCTCAAATTCTAACCACAATAATCGTTATTCCCTCAAGACTACTGATAGTCAACATGTCCCAAAAGTCACAACACATCTTCACAACCAATCTCGAGAACAAATTTACCCTCTTCCGCACTGTGTCACAAAACAGGTAGACCACGTGTAACGGCAACTGCTTATTACATTGATGACAAGAAAACAACTAGTCCCTGGGAATGACACCATAGCAATGACACAACCACTATACCAAGACCCCCAAACCCTTGCTCAACAGAGTATGAACTTATTCGACAAACCCAATAACCAAAAAACAAAAACCTAACAAAAAAAATAATAAAATAGATGCTATGATCCACTATCCTCTTCCACAGCATCGAGTCCGACTCTGGCCTCCCCTAATTAGTTGTAGTGAAGTTGGAATTCCCACTGGCAGTAATCTCAGTCCTATTACGCACACACCTTGGCCAAGGACTAGACCACCGCCGCCTCCCTTGAATGAGTCCCCAGAGCTCGACCCCTCTGCCGGTAATCCAACACTCAAAACTAAAGAACATTAAAAGCAGACCACCACGATCGCCTCAGACGCGCCCGCCATGCCCCTTGCCAGCTCCATCCAGCCCAGATGTCCCCATCCATCACTAGCCCAAATCCCGACAAGACCACCCGCATGTCCATCCCAGATCCTTCTAGAGCTGCGTGTGTCTTTCAGCCCCATCGAAACAACTAGACCTCGATGCCCTAACTACAACGCAACAGCTCACAGTACGCCGGGCTTCTGTGTGATTGGATCACCCGGATGGAGCACCTATCCCCCAGTAACAACTAACCACCAAAAAATGATCTCTGAAGTCCCCATTGCCGCCGTCTGAGAAGAAAAGAAAACCTTTCGCCGCATGCCCTACCACTGACCACCAATCGACAACGCCATGATCCGTACGGCCGCACCCGTCACACCCCTACGAGGTAAGATGCCACCGTCGACACGAGGGCGCTGCCGAACAAGCAACAACGAAGCCTTTGGTTTTTTCCAACCCTAGCTAGGTCGCCCTCACGAGACCTTCCTGCTTTCATATATCACTAAATTTGATAACTCAATCAATTTCTCATGGAGAAATTAGGATAAACCCTTTCCCACTTTTGATTTTTTAATTAAAATTCGGGCGTTTTTTTTTCCTAGATTTAGTCCTTTGACCAAGAGTCACGTAGATTTTTTTTCCATTTTAGGTTCGATGAGTCAGCTTGGCAAATTATACTATACCCAAAATGTCCATTAACTTAAATATCATAAGTTAAAAATTAAAATTAAACATTAAACACACATTGACTTTTTTCATTTGGAAATAAAATTATTTCCTCCCTATAATTGAGTCTCGATTATATTTATTTTGTTTTAATTTTAACACTATGTTTCAGATTTATGTGATAGTAGTCATAGTACTATTTATTAGGATTTGTTTCCATCTCTTCATAGTGTTTGTTTTCTGTATATATTGTACGTTCTTCGGTTCTTGCAATTCTTTGATTATCTTCTTCAATATTCAAGGTATGTTTCATAATTTTTTCTTTGGTATATTATTAATAGGTACATATTTCTTAGTTTGTTGTGGTATAGATATTGTCTTTGCTTATTTTGGTATAGGTAATTGATGCATATTGATTTCAAATTATATACTTTTTCTCGTTACTTTTAGTATCATATCTTGTTAAATTTGAAACGATGCACTGTAGCATAAATATCAATTGTTAATTTAAGGGTTTTAATCATGGGTAGTGTCTGGACTTTTCGCGACCGGACAAAATAGGGTCCGAACTTAAAAAATAATCAATAAGGTGCCTGAACTTACAAAAACAAGACATTTAGGTACTTCTGTCTAACCTCCGTCAAAAACAAGGGCAAATAAGATATTTCACAATACTTTCCGTAAAAAAAAAAAAAAATTCACTTTTGTTTGGGGTTTTTATCATGGGTGGGGTCTGGACTTTTCGCGACCGGACAAAATGGTACCCGAACTTAAAAAACAATCAATTAGGTGCTTGAACTTACAAAAGCAAGTCATTTAGGTACTTCCGTTATATTTCCATTTAACATCCATCAAAAACAATGCCAAATCAAATATTTCACAATACTTTCCATAAACAAAAAAAAAACTTCACTAATTGTTTGGGGTGGGATTCGAACTAATCATCTGACCATTACAACATTACACTTAAACCAACAAGACACAAGTTCCACTTGTTAAATTATATACAAATATATTATTTAACAACTATAACTATCTAATAAAAAAATAAAAAATTTCTCTCTCTCTCCCCGCGACCTCTCTCTCCTCTCCCTCTGCACCGCCATCAACCACCTTCAAATACCACAAAGTTTTATATCAACATGTAGAGCACAATATAAGGATCACGTTTAGTAACTACCTTGAGGTCCAATTCGAAGTGGATCGGGAGATATCAATGCCGGAAATTCCGAAACTAAAAAAATCAATGATGTCGATATTCCACATGCGGCGGTCGATGTTGAAAACCGAGGGTACCACGAGAATTATGGGATGGAGGGCTTCAAAGCCCAAGTGGTTTGGAAGTTTGGAAGTGGCCGAAGGACGTTGGAACAAAACCTTGGAATTTGAAGCCGGGTGGGTTTGGCTCGTCGGCACCTTCTCCTTATGTTGGTGGAGTGGTGGCCTGAGGTGGTGGCCGAAGGTGGTGGTGTCGAATGGTGCAGAGGGAAAGGAGAGAGAGAATGATTTTTTTTTTCAATTGTTTTAGATTTTTATATTTTTACAAAAAAAATAAAAAAATTGAGGCCACAAAAGACATTTCTTTTTGGAAAGTATTGTGAAATGTCTTATTTGTTTTTATTTTTTACGGAGATTAGATGAAAATATAACGGAAGTACCTAAATGACTTGCTTTTGTAAGTTCAGGCACCTAATTGATTGTTTTTTTAAGTTCATGTACTATTTTGTCCGGTCATGAAAAGTTCAGACCCCAACCATGATAAAAACTCGTTTGAACTTATGGAAATTTGGCACGTGTCCAAACTTAACGGAAAATTGACGGTGCGTGGACGGATGTACCTCATTGATGTGGTTTTTTAAGTTCAGGCACCTAATTGATTGTTTTTTAAGTTCGGACCCTATTTCGTCCGGTCACGAAAAGTTCAAAGGTAAATTACCTACACTAGTTTAAGTACACTACCTATTGCTATTAATTAAATTTTTAGAGAAATCGCTATTAATTAATTAGTCATAGTTTACCTACAAAAATTTAGGTAATTAATTTTTTAGGGTTTAATTACCTACACCTTAATCTGTGCAAATTTGGTTTTTTTTTTTTTAAATCGTGTAAATAAATAAATTTAATGAAAATTTGAGTAATAAACTTAAATTTAGATACTATTAACTTTGATGAAAATTTGAATGATATGATTAAATATAGGAATTTATTACACGATTTAGTAATAATGAAAATTTGAATATTAAACTTAAATTTAGGGATTTAAATTAAATGTTGATTGGTATTCTGATAATGGCACATTCCGTAAATAATTTCAAAAATATGGAAGAAATATATCAAATGTGGCATCTATAATTTAATGTTGGACCAAATATAATAAGAAAAAAGTCAATGAATCATACCTAATTTCCCTATTTTGTATTAATTCAATGGCTAAAACTGTAACAATTTTGATGGGTGACTGAATTAAATTTTTAAGTTGTTAAGTTGTTATAATCTTGATAGTTAAACTTAATATATATATATATATATATGGCTAGGATTCAATTGTTACAACTGCTAAAAAATTGTCCTTTAGATGAACACTATTATTCCATTCGAAATTCAACTATAGAATGAACTAACTAAAATTTTCTCTTTCTTCTTATTTCGTAATTAATATTGTTCGTTTCGGCCATGAACATGCTGGTCCACATGCGCACGAGCGAAGTGACAGAAGACATATAGAAGCCATACTTTTAACGTGTACCATGCGGGCATGCCGCATGCCATGCCTCGCCGCTACCTTTCAGAATACCAATTAATTACTAGCTCACCCATGCTGATAAGGTTTGATGTTTCCCCGCAAATAAGCTCTTCTGAATATAATTGAAAATGTGAAAATACTTGGCATAATTTTCCCCCACTCAAAGACCAAGAAGAAAAGGAGAGAGTACCGACTCTTGCGTGTATTGTTGTTTAATACCACTTTTCTGGTTTAGAGAGGACAACAGCACACACGAAATTCAATAAGTTGAAACTTTCTGCACCATGACACCATGTTTTTTTTTTTTTTTTTTTGGACAATATGACACCATGTTTTTCAAAATACCAATTACACGCACCTTTCTGCAATTGATATAAAACTTCTGAAAAATAGAAAGCAAAAAATCAGATGTAAATAAAACGGTATTTATCTTCAAAATTAAAGTTGAGGTCTCAAATTCAAATTATTATTGCCCAGAATTAACAAAACTAAAAGGATTGAATTTATTTTATCTCCCTGAACTTTACACCTAAAATTGTTTGTGCAACTTTTAATTTGATCACATGTGCCAATATATTTTCTAATTTGATCAATCATAGACAGTCGTTAGAATTCACCATTCGTTGTGATTATTGTATTATCTAATTCATACAAAGTCATAAACCCGACAAACCAAGCTCAAGATTCATAAATAGTTAGTTTAATTCTCATGGTTGTATATTAATCAAATTTTGATTAATATACTTCGAAAGAAAAAACTTTGGTCCAAGCTGATTTGTCCAAAATCTCTCTTATTTGCATGCATTCGGCAATGTAATTTCATGATTTGAAGCGTTGATATTTAAAACAACATTTATAGATCAATTATGCACAAAAAAATAATAATTCAAATTGGAGATTGTTAAGTTATCCAACTATATAAAAAAAATGGACGGTTTTGGTAAAACTTAATATTCTCATGAGTCATGACTAATTGTCCATTTGTTTGATGCAATTCCGTGAATAAGATCATAGAATTACACTGCCGAAAGAGTTCTCGGAAATGCAATTCCGTGAATAAGATCATAGAATTACACTGCCGAAAGAGTTCTCGGATCAAAGTTTTTTCCTACTTCAAATCAAAGACAACGCTCAACATGAAGAAGAAGAAGAAGAAGAAGAATCATAGAATTACACTGCTGAAAGAGTTCTCGGAAATGCAATTCCGTGAATAAGATCATAGAATTACACTGCCGAAAGAGTTCTCGGATCAAAGTTTTTTCCTACTTCAAATCAAAGACAACGCTGAAGAAGAAGAAGAAGAAGAAGAAGAAGAAGAAGAAGAAGAAGAAATCGAATGTTTAAATGTAGAAGAAAATCGAATGTTTAAATGTGGTACATGAACTTGTGGGTACATGAACACATGATTTTTTTTTTTGGCTTTCCATATATTGACGATAACATATGCTTGCGTTTTAAATGTGTGTTTCGCGCTCAAGTCAACCCTTAGCATACCAAGACCCCAATGTCAAAGCATGTACACTCAAGGATGACTACGTCCCTTCCTATGAGAAGAAAATCGAATGTTTAAATGTAGAAGAAAATCAAATGTTTAAATGTGGTACATGAACTTGTGGGTACATGAACACATGATTTTTTTTTTTTGGCTTTCCATATATTGACGATAACATATGCTTGCGTTTTAAATGTGTGTTTCGCGCTCAAGTCAACCCTTAGCATACCAAGACCCCAATGTCAAAGCATGTACACTCAAGGATGACTACGTCCCTTCCTATGAGTTTAATAGTGCATTATCTGTAGGGACTAGAGCCCTGCGCTTAATCTCTCAAACTCTACCAGTAATTCACTTAAGCACTTGGATGACTTTATAACTCAAATATAACTCAATTCACAAATAATGTCTTGTTGTGAGACAAGTCATAATCATATCATATATACACACATGCTCAAGTCTTCCATATGAATGCACATGTAATATAGATGAAAGACGCAAGTAGGTAAATCACGTAATCAAGTAAATTACCGAGCTAAGCAAGTTAAGCATATGATATCACAAATATAGTCTTCTCGTAAGACAAGTTATAGATCACAATCTATAAACATAAACATAACAAGTTATAGATCATAATATTTGCAGCAAATAAACATAGACATAACAAGTTATAGATCATAATCTTTGTAGAAAATAAATAAGTTATATATGGATCATAATCTATAGCAAATAGGCATAAACATATCTAAAACAAAATATGCATGTGTACATATATGTAAAACATAATTAATTTAATTTAACTTATGTGGTAAACAAGATCATCAATATAAGATTATAAGCAAATAATCAAATACAAGTAAAAGCATATAAAGAAGAAGCATAAACATATGTAAAACAAGATATTCATATTTACATAAAACATAGAACATAAGTAATTGAACTCATGTAATAAACAAGATCATCAATATAAGCTTTATAAGTAAACAGTATAATCAAGTAAATTATTATAGTACTAACACTGCAAGGAAAATAAAGTCATGCACAAATAAAGAAATCAGATTAGAGTTCCAATAGTAGTCCTTTAGTTCCAGTCTATGAAAGTTCATCAATTATATTCATGTTTCTCCAATTAGTCATCGAAGTTCAAAATCCGATATCTTGTCTATCGTAAGTCTGATTTAATCAAGTGAGTATCCTATTTCAAAGGATTTCTCATAAGGAATCCAATGGTATAGTTCAAGTGAACATGTTCAGAATGTTCAAGTCTATAAATCAAGGTTTAATCAAAACAGTCCAGAAATGGTTATGCTATGTTTTTACCCTTTTTCCTAAATTGTTATGTTTATGTAATCTTAACCATTAATTGTGATATTCTTCATATCTAACCTACAGGTTATAAGATTCTTATTGATATAAATATCATCAAATTTGGCTAAGAAATGAGTAAGATATGATTATTTGAAGTTATGAACAACATATAAAGTTTTCAGTGAGTATACTGGTTAAATACTTAGATTCAAATCGATTGCATGGTTGGATGACTGTGATATTTTAGTAAAAAATAGAAAACACAATTATGAACAATTTATATGAAGAAGTCATGACGATAAAAGTATCAGAAGTAGGAGTTTATAGCTACAGAAATTGGATGACATAAATAATTCCAGAAAAGAAGATTTTACTAAAAAACTTATTTCTTTCCATTTTCTTCTTGATTATGCACTTTAATGAATCTTAAAGACAAAAGAGTATCAAATGTATTTTGTACTTACTTGATAATTACAGAAGAGAAGTGACGTGAAGAATTTTAGACTTTAATACAAGCTTTCACTTCTTAGAGCAAAAGAACTTCCTAAGTGCTAGGATTAAGCTGAATAATTTTTGGGTGAAGAGTTTTAGTTGAGTTCTTCAACTAAGAAAGCTTCTAATCAGCTAGGAGAATTTCTAATAATCTGACTTTGAGGTGTGAAAGAAATGTGCAGAGAAATGTCTTTAAATAGGCTAGAAGTATTCACTAAAAATTAATTTTCCTTGGTAAACCTTGAGAGGAAACTTCCCTTAATACTCCTTTCTTAAGGAAATGTCCTACTAAGTGTTGATTGTATCATCAATCAACGCAATAATTCTGATTTAGAAATCAGCTACCCTAGTTAAACCTATTGGGATTATGAATATATATATATATATACACACACACACACACATATTTGTTTTTCCTAGAATAACAAGGTAAATGATGTTTTTTCTCCGAACAAAATAATCTAACAATAAATGGCACAAAATAAGATGCATGAAGTATAGAAGAAAATAAATACAGGATCTTAAACTCAAACACAAATATTGAGTATAGAGAGAAAATTTAGACAAAGGCATTTTTGTAGTTTTACTAAACTTCCGCTTACCACAACTTTTTCATACGATATCAACATTTAGTGTGCCGTGTGTCTACGAACTCGATCGTATCGATGTGGTCTATAACTCTTGTGAAGGAAGTTATCAGAGACAATCAATGAATAAGAAAGTTAACTTTTGACCCTCAAAAATAAAATGTTTTGACTAAATAGTCGTTCCGAAATACTTTTCACTTCGAAATAAGAAAAGTAATATCCAATCCTTAATTAATTGAGGAATTTTCAAGAAATTCGGGTTATTACAACGTATTTTCAAACTGGCTAGCTAAAATACATTTTTAGCTACTTTAACTAAAATTTGGTTAAAAAATAGTTAGCATTGTTAAAGATGTTTTAGTGTACACATATCTCCAACAATGATACCTATTTTAAAAGTTAAAATGCCTATAAAAATTAGATTTAGCTATCAATTTAACAATTTCACTCCAACAACACTAGCTATTTATTAGTCATATACAAAATTTCATCAAATAATACATTGACACGTGGAGAAAGAGAAGAGAAAAGAGGAGAGAGAAATATAGGTATTGGTTTAGCTATTCATATTTTCTAGCTATATTTAGCTACCAGTTTAACAAAAAGTTAAATTTAACTTTAGTTTAGGTATTCTGCTGGAGCTGATTTTCGATGCAAAATAGTTATAATATTACTAAAAGCTCATTTTAGCTACTCTGTTGGAGATGCTCTAAAGACGTTAAATTTTTGGCTATTTTAGCAACTACACCAGCCTCATAAGTGGCTCTCTATTTTAGTTTTTAGCTATATAGCTCCTATAGATAACGGAAAGAGGCTCTATTATTTTAGTTAAATTAGAATATTCATTTTTAGTTGTTTTGTTTAATTTTTAAATACAATTAAACTATTTTTTTTATTAAAAAAATGATATAAATTCAAATCCTAGATAAAATAGAGAGGACTAATGTAGTGATATAAACATATTTTTAAACTTGCTAGCCAAAATAGTTTTTTAGCTAAAATTTAATTAAAACATAACTTGCATTTGCTAAAGATGCTCTTAGAAAAAAGGCTTAATTGTCAAAACACCCCCTAAACTTAGCTATAATTGTCAGATTGCACCTCGAACTTGCAATTGCGAAAATTGACCCCCTGAACTTGGCAAAAATTGTCAATTTTACATTTTTCATCCAAATATTGGTCATGTGTCACTCATGTGAGAGACAATATAGTCATTTTAGGTCTAAATATATATATATATATTATTAATAAAAAAAATTATTAAAAAATTAATAAAAATGATCTCTTAAGTGAGGAGAAATAATTCATACAAAAAAATTAATAAACAATAATATATGACAAGTTTTTTTATAAGAAACAATTTATGATAAGTTAAGAATATTATAATTCTAAATATAATCTCTCTAGAGAAAGAAATAAAAGCTTTGAAAGAAAATAAATATCTTTTTTGAATATATATTTGTATTTTTTGGCATAGAATGTATATTTGTTTTAAAACAAACAATTTTTTAAAAAAATATTGACCAAAATGACCATATTGCCCCTCACATAAGTAGCACATGACCAACATTTGGATTTAAAAAGTTAAATTAACTGAGGAGGAGTAAATTGACAATTTTTGTCAAGTTTAGAGTGTCAATTTTCACAATTACAAGTTCGAAGTGCAAACTAACAATTATTGTTAAGTTCAGAAAGTATTTTGGCAAGTATACCTGAAAAATAAAAAATAAAAAAGGAACAATAAGCTAATTTTTTTGGCAAAGAAAGGAGCCACTTCATTTTTGATCTTTTCAAAGGAGATCGAGAATAAAGGAGGACAATGGTTGTCACCTCGATTCTCTCCCAGCCCCAAAGGAGAGAATAGAAGAAATTAAAGCTGACCTCTCCAAGCTTTCCTTCGTTCAAAGGGAGGAAGAAAACCCCAAAATTTTCTCCAAGTTTCACACATATTTTTAAATTATGCTGAAACTAATTAAAGCTGACCTCTCTCCAAGCTTTCCTTTATTCCAAAGGAATTTGAGTGGGTTTTGATTAATTTCTGCTCTTGGAATCGACTTACATGATAAGAAATCTTATGAGGTAAGCTCAACTTTCTTCCTCCATGCACGGCTCTACCGTATTCCATCTTAGAGAATAGAATCCCACAACGAATTATATATATATATATATAATATCTTTGGCCCCTCTAACAAGTGTCGGATAAGATAAAGAGGAGAATAAGGTAGAGGTGGAGCAATGGAAAATTTCAGCAAATTATCGGAAGCAATGGTGGTGCAAATCCTATCACGATTGCCTCCTAAATCTCTTATTCGATTCAGATGTGTCCGTAAGCTATGGTACAATGTAATCAACAGTCCTAACTTCGTAGCCAAGAACCTTACAACTTCCAAGGACAAGAAGTTCACTTCATCCACTTGTATTCTTTTCAAGCATACTGTCCTCAAGGACAGCAACATTAAAGATAGGAACGAAATTTTGGAAGTCCTCAGGGACAACAGTACAGAAACAAAGAAAATTTTACTCTCATTGTTTAACCTTTGCAATGATAATGATGGTGATGGCCCTAATCTTAATATGGTTGACGACTTCATTGTTCCGCTTCCTTTGGGTCTATATACCTTTAGTCTAGAAATTGCAGGACATTGTGATGGGATCATTTGTCTAAATAATTCATTTCTTGATGACATTGTTTTATGCAATCCAGCAATCAAGGAATTCAAACAACTTCCAAAGTCTTGTCTTCTTCTCCCTCCCCGAGATCCAGACGATGATGATGAATTAGAATCCGATATAAATGCTGTCGGATTCGGCTACGACTCTAAAGCTCAAGAATACAAGGTTGTTAGAATTGTATCATTTCATACTGGAGTTAATAATACACTTCCTTCAAGAGCAGAAGTATATACCATCGGTGATAATTCTTGGCGAGAGATCAAGGCTCAAACCGAAAGTCATGTTTTTTGGGCTCCTGCTTTTAAGTTGTTCTTCAAGGGATTTTATTTTTGGTGGGCATCAATAGGACCACCAGAACAGGAAATCGTCCTTTCATTTGATATGAATGAGGAGCTATTTCATGATATATATATTCCAGAAAGTGTCCGTCATGACACAGTTCGGTGTAATAGAGGCCTTGCAGTGTGGAAAGAATCCATTGTTCTTTTGGCTTATGGTGGAGATAGTGGAGCTCAATCTTTTGACATATGGGTGATTGATGACTTTGGTGTTTTTACAGGTCCATGGACAAAATACTTAACCATCGGACCCCTAGAAGGCATTTCGATTCCAATGATATTTTGGAAGAGCGACGAGTTTCTTATGGTTGCCACTGATGGACGTGCAGTCTCTTATAATCTTAGCACCAAAATGCTCAAGTATCTTCCTATTCATGGCGTGGAAGATCCACCATATATTCAAGCCGTTGCTTATGTAAATAGTATTGTTTCGGTCCATGGAAGCAACAAATTAACTTGAGGACATTAAGTCCAGCTAGCTAGCATGCATACATCTTTTTATTGTTCTATACTTCTATCTGAGTCCAATAGGCAATAACGATGGCACTTTTCTGAGATGATACGTACCTCTTCTTATCCAAAGAAGCATATATTGGTAGCCTAACACTTCAGTTAGGTCTCAAGTTACATTTGATTTTCATAATTTTCATAGACGCTTGTGTAATAATCAACTTGCGAGTAAGTAATCTGGCAAGTTGAAATAGTTTGAACCTCTGTAGTCCTTCTGCAATTTGAAATAGTTAGGTCTCAAGTTACTGTAACACGGTGCCACTCCCCAACTTACAAGGAAACAATTGGCATATACAATCTATAAAGGAAAACTAACAAAAAGGAAATTCGTAAGCCCCAAAAAATCTCAACAGCAAGAGCGAATAAATTCAAGAGACAAATCCCACCATGTGTCAAACCATTTAAAGAGAGACCAAAGTTCGCAACAATATCCGCTATACTTGATTCCCCTTGCGAAAAATATGAGACAAACGAAAAATGCATCTGTGATATACGAAAATGAATTTCCACTCATTCGATCATCATACTCAAAGTTGAAGTTGGTGGGGGATCGGAAAAATAACAAGTTGTTTAATTACCTAGTCATGAGGGATATACCGCAAACAAATTAACTTCCTCCGAAGCTTAATTTAATATCCTTCCAAGTAAATTTCAACCAGCCATAATTAACTAACATTGAGAAGCTAAATCTTGCCTAATCCTCGATCAGTTTATTAACAAAAACATATTGGAATAAGGATTATCAGTTTTTAGACCGATATTGGCTTAATTGACGACATATATTCCAAATCTTCTGAATTTTTTTTTATTATTAATTTGTTTTTGCAAGTTGATTGATAATACAAGTATAAAAGTTAAATGCAGAAAACATATATAAGAATTTAATGGTTAGGCTACCGGTTGGAAATTATGATGCTAGATAGAATTAAGTATCTACGACCTCAACCTTACTATCTCCCTTGACTGATATTATACTATTTACGTAAACAACAGCTTGAATGTATTGAGGATCTTCCACGCCATGAATCTTAAGATACTTTATAGTTTGGGTACCAATGTTATAAGAGACTACACGTCCATCAGAGATAACCAGAAGAAGCTCATCACTCTTCCAAAATATCAATGGAATCTCGCATTCTACGGGTCCGATGACCAAGTGTTTTGTCCACGAACCTTTAACACCACTAAAGTCACCCATTACCCATATATCGAAGGACTTAGGACCATCTCCTTTGCAGGAAATAAGAACAACAGATTCTTTCCACACAGCAAGGAACTTAATAAATCCCTCTCCGGCACAAGTACTATCGGGAACTGGTATCTCATCAAATACCTCATCACTCATATCAAAGGTAAAGATGACTTCCTTATCCTCTCCTGGAGTAGGGTAAGTTAGTGCACTCCAATAATAAATTCCCTTGAAGTGTATCTCAAATGTAGGAGTCCAAAAAACAGAACATTCTCTATCAATTTCGATCTCTCTCCAAGACTGAGCACTCAATGTGTAGACCTCCGCTTTAGGAGGAAGTGTATAACAAACCCCTGTAATATATGTTATAACTCTAACAACCTTGTAATCTTGAGCTTTGGAATCGTAGCCAAATCCGACCGCATTTACATCCGATTCTATTGCCTCATCATCTTCTGGATGTCTGCGAGGGAGAAGAAGAGAAGACCTAGGAAGAAATTTGAATTCCTTGATTGCTGGATTGCACAAAGCAACCTCCTCATTGGCAATATTAATAAGACAAATAACCCCATCACAATGACCTGCAATTTGTAGACTAAATGGACATATACTTAAAGGAAGCGGAACAATAAGGTCGTTGATAAGAGAATGAAGGTTTTGGTCATCACCATCATTATCGTTGTGAAGATCAATTAAAGAAAGTAAAATGTTCCTCCTATCATTGTTGTTGTCCCTAAGGACATAAAAAATTTCATTCTTATCCTTAATGTCCTTGAGGACAGTACGCTTGAAAAGGATGCTCGGGGAGGAGGCAAATTTGTTGTTCTTGGAATTAGAAAGGTTCTTGGCCACAAATTCAGGAGAACTAAATAGATTGCACCACGACTTACGAACGCATTTGAATCGCATCAAAGATTTAGGAGGCAATCTTGATAGGAATTGTCCGACCATCTCTTCGGACAATTTGCAAAACTTTGCCATTTGCCCTCTTTTCCGGCCTCTTTCTTCCTCTGCTCTATTTGTAGGCACAGGTAAATATCACACTAATTCAGTTTTCACTGTCTTGGCCGAAATGGTTTCCACTTCATGTGATGACTTGAACTTTCTCATGCCATCTTGATAGCACATTTACCAATTTCGATTTCATGAGGTTGCTTTTTGTTTAACAAGCTTAGGGTTTCTCGATGAAGAAATTCTGACAAAAGTAGAAATAAATGAAAGCTTACTGCTAGTTGCAAGCTTTGGTGGTTATTTTTTTCTTGAGGGTATCAGCTTATCTTAAGACATGGTTGAAAATTGGAGACGATCAGAAAAATGAGGTAAAAACCCTTTGAGGCTGGGAAATAAAAACTCCGTAACACACTCCAAGCCCTCCTCTCTTTACTCGGCTGAATTAGGTCCCTTCTTTCTTGTTAATAAATGCATGGATAAACTTTGTCCAGCAATTTGAAAACTAGCGCAAATAAGAGCATCTCCAGTAGATGACCCATTTTAAAATAAATTTAAAATTTAGCTAAATTTAAGGCAAAACTTAGCTCCAACAGATTACCTAAACAAAAGTTAAATTTAACTTTTGCTAAATTCTCTACCTATATTTAACTAAAGAGGAGAGAGAAAATAGGTAAAACCCAAATACTCTAACGTTCAAATTTTTCAGTTTTAGTTGAAAAAAATTAAATTGACTTTACAAATAGGTATCATTGCTGGAGCAGAAGTCTAAAATTTAGGTAGTTATATTTAACTTTTAGCTAATTTAGCTAAAAATAATAGCTTTACTGCTGGAGATGCTCTAAGCACCCCACAAATCTTTGTTGGATTAATTACAAAAAAACCCCTGGATTAATTACAAAAAACCCCCCGAACTATAGGGTCATTTTCACTTTGATACCCAAGTATCAAATTTTTTCATTTTCATACCCCACGTTTGATTCCGTTAACAAATTCATACCTCTGTCTCTAACACTGTTAAATTCCTCAGTTAAGTGATGACGTGGCAAACTTAACTATTCCTGACGAGGGCATTTTCGTCATTCCATTCATATTAGAAATAAAATGGAAAGTTTGCACCCATGGAGGATCGAAGGGAAGACCTCTCGCGCGCATAGACCAAGCATGCTCCACTGCGCTGGACATTGCTCTCATTATATATAATGCTTCAATTATATTTATAGGCTAAGTGGCTAACAAAGTAACAAATGAAAATAAAATAGAAATAGAGCATTCAAGGGGGCTCGAACACCAGACCTCGCGTGCGCTGAAAAGATTCAACGACCACTGCGCTATACATACCAATTGTAACTGGTATGGCATCAATTATACTTATAGTCTAATAAGTGATATGAAAATAAAGTATATATTATAAGTTTATTACAAGGGGCTATAACAATAATCTTTTAAAAAACTTATCTATCATATTTTTTTTTCCAGAAAAATAATCTAGACTTATAGTATAATTTTTTTTTCCAGAAAAATTATCTATCATATTTTTATAATTTCCAAGAAACAAATAAAGTTATCTATCATCTTTTTATAAAAATATGATAGATAACTTTATTTGTTTCTTGGAAATTATAAAAATATGATAGATAATTTTTCTGGAAAAAAAAATAATACTAGAAGTGTAGATTATTTTTCTGGAAAAAAAAATATGATAGATAAGTTTTTTAAAAGATTATTGTTATAGCCCCTTGTAATAAACTTATAATATATACTTTATTTTCATATCACTTATTAGACTATAAGTACAATTAATACCATAAAAATTATAATTGGCATGTACAGCGCAGTGGTCGTTCAATCTTTTGAGCGCACGCGAGGTCTTGCGTTCGAGCCTCCTTGAATGCTCTATTTCTATTTTATTTTCATTTGTTACTTTGTTAGCCACTTAGCCTATAAATATAATTAAAGCCATATATATAATGAGTGCAATGTCCAGCGGAGTGGTGCTTGTTTGGTCTATGGCGCGAGAGGTCTTCCCTTCGATCCTCCATGGGTGCAACCTTTCCATTTTATTTCTAATATGAATGGAATGACGAAAATGCCCTCGTCAGGAATAGTTAAGTTTGCCACGTCATCACTTAACTGAGGAATTTAACGGTGTTAGAGACAGAGGTATGAATTTGTTAACGGAATCAAACATGGGGTATGAAAATGAAAAAATTTGATACTTGGGTATCAAAGTGAAAATGACCCTATAGTTCGGGGGGTTTTTTGTAATTAATCCATCTTTGTTTTGTCAACATACGGAGGAAAAGCCTAATATTTTAGGTATGCTCGCAAATAATAATACGGTACTCCAAAACTTGTAAAAAAATTAGGTCTATTGCTGAAAAAGTGAAAAATATGCCTGTTTGGGACTGCTTCTGAAATGTCTGAAAGCGTTTTTCAAATTTAATAAAAGCGCTTTTGTATAAAAAAATACTTGTCAAGTGCTTCTCAAAACCACTTTCAAGTGCTTCTAAAACTCATCTAAAACAAATTTAAACTTTTTTCAAATTTTTTTAATTAATTCAAAAGTGTTTTTGGGTTTCCGAAAAGCAATCTCAAACAGGCTCAATATTCATGTAATAAAAATTAATAACTAATTAATCCGAAACTTTCCCTTTTTTATAGTTTTTCAAAAAAAAAAAGAACTTGTGTATTTCGTACTTTTGAAAATATTCGTTTAAAGACAAACTTTTGAATCAAAAATATTATACACGATAAAAACATTTTATTACGTATTTTCTGAATGAAATATAAATTAAAAAATAAAAATTAATAAATAATTAAACACATTTTAATCTCCAACAACTCAACAAGGCTAGCTATTTTTTCAGCCCATTTTAGCTAGTTTTAAAATATATCTCAACCAATTTTCTCTAAAGTATATTAAAAAAATGTATCTTTAATTTGCACCATCATCTCTTCTGGCAATTTGGAAAGCTCTGCCATTTGTTACCTCCTTTCTGTTCTTCTTCCACCCGTTTTCTATACGTACATATACTTGTATGGACCAAACTCCAAATATTGTACCAATCGGTCCGTCCTTAAGAGAATAAAGCGGCTGCCTTAATGGCTTAATGATGGGGTGTCTGCATCTAGCTTCTTTCGTTTTTGTGGGGTTTCTTTGTTTGTCTATTCTCTTCTGTTGTAGAGGGATCGTTGGTGTATGTAGGGTGTTGACGTCTATCTTTTTCATTTGAAATTGTCGAAAGTAATTACTAGTTAAGAAACAAAAAGTTATTTTTAGAAAAATATAATCTAAACCAAAGGTCAGTGGTTAAAATAGAGAGACTATATTCCCACAATCATGTAAACCACCATTGCCCTAAATTTCTTTCCGATCTGCATATGATCAATATCGAAAAAAATGATCGGATCAAAGCAGAAAATGACAGAGTTTTCCAAAATGACAGAAGGAATGGTATCACAAATCTTATCAAGGTTGCCTCCCAGATCTCTGATGCGATTCAAGTGCGTCCGTAAGACATGGTATACTCTGATCCACAATCCCAAGTTTGTATCCATGCACCTCTACAATTCCATCCATAAATCACTCTCCACTTGCATCTTTTTCAAGCGTTTTGTCCTCAAGGACCCTGACACTGATGAGAAGGAGCTTGTATTCTCATTGCTTAATATTTGCAATGAAAACTATGGGGATGATGAGCATGTTATTACTCATTATATTGCTGAGGACATCAATGTCCCACATTCTATGGGTCTAAAGACCAGGGGACAATTTATTGGGCTTGAGGTTCTACAATCTGTAAGCATTATAGGACATTGTGATGGAATAATTTGTTTAGCTGATTCTAGTAACAGTGTTGTTTTATGCAATCCATCAATAAAGGAATTCAAGCTTCTTCCCCAGCCATGCCTTAAAAAAGGGATCGATCAATGTACTGTGGGATTTGGCTATGATCCAAAATCTAAAGATTACAAAGTTCATAGAGTTGTATCTTATGGAGAGGACATGTATGATGAACGACTTGTTATTTATCCTCCTAGAGTCGAAATATACACATTAAGTAGTGATTCTTGGCGAGAGATAAGGCCTGATTATTTAGAAACAGAAACTACCATCTTTTGGCCTGAATGTTTCCATGTCTACTTGAAGGGAATATGTTATTGGTTGGGACATGAGCAACAAAAGGATTTCATGTCTTACTTTGATAGACCTGATGAGGATAACAAGCAAGTGGTCATTTTGTTTGATACCGTCGATGAGGTATTTCACAATGTACTATTTCCGCATACTTTATACGAGCCGCTTGCAGGTCTTTTTGATGTGCATCTTATATTGTGGAAGGAATCTTCTGTTGCTCTTTTTGGATTACATCGTATTGGAGCTGGTCTTGATTCCTATGGATTATGGGTGTTGGATGACTTTGGTGGAGTTAAGGGTTCTTGGACAAAACTTTTGGCATTTGAGCCCATAGTTGGCATTGAGAGGTCATTGGAATTTTGGAAGAGCGATGAGATTCTTATGGTTGCCAATGACGGCCGTATAGTCTCTTACAACCTTGGTACTGATCAGCTTAGAGAAATTTCCATTCACAGTATGCACCCATCTTATTCTGAAACTGTTGTTTGTGTGAATAGTTTAGTTTCCATCACGGGATAGTTCAAGAAATATAAACTTTTGTCCAAAAAGCTTGATTAATTAGGATGACATAATTGCAGTTTTTGTCCAGGAGGAGGCCGGCCAGTGTACGTATCAGTAGCTTAATTAGCCTTTCCAAATACTCCTATATTGGTTAGTTTATTTATTGTAGTTTGATTAATTGCTAAACTCTTTCTAGCTATTGTTTAGGGTAAGAGCAGGATCATGTACGTTGATATATGGTACTTGTGCTATGGATCAATGGATGTCTCTAGCTTCTTGTTGTTGTTTTTTTTTAAGCAATAGTAAATTTTATTGAAGATCGTGGAAGCAAAACCCTCCTAACAAACAGAATGGCAAAGAGCAAATAAGACTGTCCTCCTCTCAATTGGAGTTAGCCACGCAGAACGGACACGACACAGCGTCAAAATTAGCATCTCTCTTTCTCTCTCTCTCTCTCTAATTTGTGATTAGAGAGTCGGATGCCCAATATTTTTCCCTTAAGAAGACATATCTATAACAATTTGAGAAAGCGCACTACACTAGCCATATATCAAAGCCGATAGCACTAATGGAATTGTAAAAGATTATATAGTTATCTAAACATTGTTACTAGTTAGTCCAATGATATTTCTTCACATAATGAGTGGTGAATTCTCAAGTTCGAATCTCATTTCCTTAGCATTTTTTTTAAAATTGTCATATAACTATGTTGAGAAAGGAATTGAAAGTTTTTAAACAGGGGGTGCACTATGAAAACGTTTTAGAGGGAGTAAAATATAATTAGCTAAAAGAAAAAAGTAATTGTTCAGTTATATTTTTGCAAATATGCCCCTATCCGATAATACCACGTGTACCAGGTTGCTAGCGTGCGCCGGTCTATGTTTCTTGCGCACTTGGTCGTCCTACTTTGAAGGTTTCAACACCATCCAAATCTACTTGGCACTACCTCACACCAACCGGAGTTCGAATCGTAAAAATAAAAGTGAATTTCATGTGAGACCACAATTCTACAGTTTGCCTCATGCCTAAAAAATCGCAGGACCGGTGAATTTCATGTGAGACCACATTTCAGGTTTCAGGTTTCGCAGATTCTCCCCAAATACAAACCCTTAACGTACTCCAACTCGAAAAGACAAGGGGAGGGGCTCCCCTGTAGCACAAAAACCAGAGAAGATCGATAGAGATGCTGACGTCAAATCATTAGACCACATGTTCCTCCTTGCCTACCGGAGCAATCAGATCGGCAGCCCCATTTCCAGGTAAGAAAGGCCTTTTCTTCGTCAGGCTCCAAACTTTGAGATTTCGTATTTTGATCCCGCCTTTCTGTACGTACGTACTACTTGTGCTTAATTTTAATGTGAAGGTGCATGCAGAAATGGCAGAGCTTTCCAAATTTGCCGAAGAGATTGTAGTGGAAATTCTGTTAAGGCTGCCTCCGAAACATCTAGTGCGATTCAAGTGCGTCCGCAGGTCATGGTATGCTTTGATCAATAACCCCGACTTCGCAGCCAAACACGTCTCCGTTTCGAAGCGCAACAAACTCTCATCATCATCCTCCACCACCATTCTCTTCAAGCGTTTTGTCCGTCCAGACCTCAACACTGACGAGAAGGAAATTGTATTGTCATTGTTCAATTTTTGCAATGACGACTATGATGATAAAAACCTTGATTCCCTTGTTGAGGATGTCCATTTTCCGCATGCCATGGGTTTAAAGTGCAGGGCTAGGGGCACCAAACTTATTCATGGGTCTACTCTAGAAATATCAACTCATTGTGATGGGATTATATGTATAGCTGACTATGGACAGAGTCCCAACATTGTTTTATGCAATCCAGCAATCAAGGAATTCAAGCTTCTTCCCGAATCGCAGCTTGCCCTCTCTTCCCCGGAATTTTTCCCTACAGCTGCAGTGGGATTTGGTTGTGATCTCAAATCGAAAAATTACAATGTTGTTAGACTTTTACATAGTGGACAGGATCATAATGATGAACGTATTGTTATTCATCCTCTCAAAGCAGAAGTGTACAACCTCCTTACAAATTCTTGGAAAGAAATCAAGAGTGATAGTTTAGTGAATGAAAATACTATCGTTTTGCCGAATTCGAATGCTCGCACTAGGGGAATATACTGCAAGGGAATTCTTTACTGGTGTGCATTTGAACAAGACAAGGTTTTAGAAAATACCTACTGTGATGATGATGATGCGCGAAGCTTTATTGAGATGAAAGCACGCATCATTTCGTTCGATATAGGTGATCAAACATTTCAAGTTATAAATGGCCCATATGATGATTGTAATCCAGTGGGTGTTGTGCTTGGATTGTGGAAAGAATCCATTGCTCTTTGTGAACGTAGTTGGACTACCCTGGACATATGGGTGATGGATGACTTTGGTGGTTCTTGGACAAAATACTTGGCCCTCGAACCGGTAGTGAAAATTTCATCTCAATTCACATTATTTGGGAAGAGCGATGACCAATTTGTTTTGGTTGCCTGCGATAACTGTGTAATAATCTTCTATGACATTTGTACCAACAAGTACTTTAACTATCTTCCTCTGAATGGCGTGATTCTGAATTCCACTCAAGCTGTTGAATATGTGAGTAGCATAGTTTCAGTCAAACAAGGCCATAATAAGCTTGATATGGGAGCATAATAGGCATTATGACGTACACAATGGACTAGCTAGCTAGTCTTCGATCTCCATCTGTTGGATTCTTGGTGTATTTTTGTTTTTGCATGTATTTTCTATCTAGTTTATCTGAAGTTCATTTTCTCGTACCGGTCCTTATGGCTAGGTGCCGTCTCCCGACGTTGCAGTTTCATTTTCTTCTGCTCTTCTTTCTCTGAGGAACATAATTTTAATTACTTAGAGTGAGACAAGAGAAACGTAATATAAGATGTATAAATGTAAAGTTTGGATGAACAAAATTATTATGTAGCATGAATTTTACGATACTAATTCTTCTTTTATTTCTATTTTTCAAGTTCCACTCAATTTGGAGAATCTAGAAAATCAGTTTACATAATAATTAGTCTTCAAGACGTTGTGAGCCGACATTGAAGCTTGGTGGCAACGAGGTTGTTCTTGTTGTCACTAACTTCATAGCGATGTATCATATGCCCCAACCGGACACATGAATCAATAGATATAAATTAAAGACCCAAAAGAATTAGGATGTATCATAAACACCCTCAAGTAAACGCCACCACTGGTTCCTCCACCCCACCCACAAAACCTGATCTAATCCCACTCAAAGCCAAATGAAACAAATTTGCTCCAGTGGGATCTAAGAAATTGTCCAAACCACTAAACCCACCAACGAACTATTATCGGCAAGGGAGAAATAAACACAAATACGGACACAATCGCTTTGTTCTCCATCGGTATAGCAAGGAAAATGGAAAAGGGGTGAAGGTGAAAAGAGGGGGAGACCGATCAAACGGAAATGAGAATTTGGAAGGAAAACATGTAAATTGCAAGCACATTCGCATAGTGAAAAGCACAAACTCTTTGCAACTTTATGTGTAAAAGTAATACACAACTCCTACATCTCAAAACCGCAAACACTACTAATAGAAAGGTAGCTAAAAAATCCAAACTCTACTTTAACAAAAGTAGCTAAAAATTATACGACACAACACGTGAGCAGAAAATGATCTCATTAATGAAAAAGTAAAAGATTATACAGTTACCGAGACATAGTTACAAGTTAGTCCAATAATTTTATTCCCATAATTGTCAATGGGTTCTCAAATTCGAATCTCATTTCCTCAAGATATCAAAAAAAAGATTGAGAAAGGAATTGAAAATTTTGAAACAGGGGGTGCAATATGAAAACGTTTTATAATTAGAGGGAGCAGATTATAATTAGCTAAAACAAGAAAGTAATTGTCCAATTATATTTTTTGCAAATATGCCCCTATCCGACAATACCACGTGTACCATGTTGGTAGCGCGCGCCGGTCTATGTCCCTCGCGCACTTGGTCGTCCAACTTTGAAGGTTTCAACACCATCCAAATCTACTTGGCACTCCCTCAAAAATTTAGGAAGAAAACAATAAGAGATAAGAAACATTCAGTGCCAATCCCAATATTAGCTTCCTTCCACAATTTCAACGATCTCTGTCTACCTTTCTCTGTTCCTGTTCTTTGAATCCAAAACTTAATCTCAGTTGGACATTTCTTCCTCTTCTTAATTTTTCAAATTTTGCAGCTGTCTCAATCCAAGATGTGAAATTCTTGGGTTTCTTTTGTTGACCCAATTCACCTTTCTTTAAAAGATGGGTTCTTGATTCATCTTTCTGAATTTTCAAGCAGCTCGTTTCCCATATCTTTGTTTTTTATATACATAGTTTTTAGTTCAATTCCAAGAATTCGAATCTGGGTTGAAGAAGAGGGATGATGATGATGACAATGGAGGGGATGATGGATAAAGGTGTATTGGATGATATAATAAGGAGGCTATTGGAAGGCAAAGGAGGGAAACAAGTGCAGCTTTCAGAGGCAGAGATCCGTCAACTTTGCGTCAACGCCCGCCAAATCTTCCTCTCTCAGCCTAATCTTCTCGAGGTCCGAGCCCCAATTCACATATGCGGTAATCTCTCTCATCCTTTTTCAGTTTTTGATATGATGAAGATATTGAATATTTCGATTAAAGATCTTTGCTTTTAGTGTTGGCTTGTGGATGATTTACAGATTGGTACTGAATAAGAGTAGTGTGGGAATTGATTCTCATGTTATGTAATAGGTAATGAACATTTGGAGAATTTTCTGTGTTTTGACAAAATGGGAAGACAAATCTCCTATTGTTCATTTAATGCATAAATTCGATAGACTGAGATGAGTCTAAGGTTTGAGAATCCTATACCAATTTAGTGAATGGAAGGTATCTTCACAATGTGGAAAACTGTAGATAAAAGGGCTGATTTTTCTGGTGAAATGTCATGTCTTTCCATCGATTTACAGGCGAGATGTTCTATATGAATGACCAGAGTTGTGGTTCCAAGATCAAAGAAAACTTTCATCATGGTTGACGTTATAGGAATGACCAGATCTATTTGCTGGCTACAAAAATGTCTGTCTGCTTTGATTCCGCGTATACTTTTGGTGCCTACACTGCCCTACAGGGCCTTACATTTATGATAATAGTTGGTAAATTCCTTTATTGACTAACATAAACCTTAGGATTTTAGATATTACCGAAGGTTGCAGAGGCAGCTGCTTGCTTTGGACATTTTTTTGCTGCATTTTGAATCCTTGGTCTCTCTGAATTTGTATTCTTCAGATTGTTTTGTAGACTTCTTACTATTGCATCGTAACGCAGTATTAAGTCATAATATAGATGTCGCTTGCATGAAATGTAGGGCAGAAGTGATAGGTGAAATGCAAACATAGACAATGCTCTCCTTATATTTCTTTCTGCCCCTGGTCTTCCTAATATTGCAGGTGTCTTACAGGTGATATACATGGACAATACCAAGACCTACTGAAAGTATTTGAACAGGGGGGTTACCCTCCTGCTGCAAACTACCTCTTTCTCGGAGATTATGTGGATCGAGGCAAGCAAAGCTTGGAGACAATATGTTTGCTTCTGTCCTACAAAATAAAATATCCTGACAAAGTTTTCCTTTTGAGAGGAAACCATGAAGATGCAAAGATTAACCGAATATATGGGTTCTATGACGAGTGTAAAAGGAGGTTCAATGTTAGGCTTTGGAAAATTTTTACCGACTGCTTTAATTGTTTGCCTGTGTCTGCACTTATCGATGGGAAGATACTTTGTATGCATGGTGGGCTCTCACCAGAGTTGGAAAACTTGGATCAAATAAAGAAACTTCCAAGGCCGAGTGAAATTCCAGATAATGGTCTTTTATGTGATTTGCTTTGGTCTGATCCTGATGCTAGGGTTGAGGGCTGGGCAGAGAGTGATCGAGGTGTTTCCTGTACTTTTGGAGCTGACAGAGTTATCGACTTTTTAGACAAGAATGACCTTGATCTTGTTTGTCGGGGTCATCAGGTAATCCTATTTTTATTTATGAAATTGAATCACTGTTACAAGTGGCTTACTGTAGCCATCATAAGCTTCCTTCTTTGTTTTCCATTTTCCTCCTAGCCAATGAAATCTAAATGGTTTTGGTCTAGTAAAAGTAATGCAGGCATTTCAACATACGTACCTCAGGATTTATAGTATCTCTAGGCATCATTTGTCGAAATTGTTTGTTCATTTGAGTTAGTTGCAGGTGGTTGAGGATGGCTATGAATTTTTTGCGAAACGAAGATTAGTCACTATATTCTCAGCTCCAAACTATGGAGGCGAGTTTGATAATGCCGGTGCTCTAATGAGTGTTGATGAAGCTCTACTGTGTTCCTTTGAGATACTTAAATCAAATGCTGAGGAAGCCTCAAGTAGTCGTGTAAATCTTAAAAAGGTATTTGTATCGTTCATATATTCATTTTGATAATAATATGTGTTGTGATATCTAATCACGCTGGCTTCACTTTTTCTTTCTTTGGCAGCCTCCTAAAATGGGAAAGAACTGATAATTTGGAGATTTCTCACAGCTTCATTTGGAAACGCAACAAACTCGACCAATGGTTCGAATTCTGCTAATAGATGACCTCGCTTGATAAGGGAGAAGCTTGATCATATCCATCAACTCAGGAGAAGCTCGATCATATTGGAAGATTTCTGATAAGTTAATTGCACGGAAGATTTTATGAAGTTTGTACATCAGAACTGCATATGCTTGTGCAGGGAAGAGGTTTTTGGTTTTGACTTCTTTTGGCCAATATTTGCTAATTAGAATCTGAGGGTACAGATCCAGAATGGCTTGCATTGGTTTTCGTTCGGCATGTGTATATTTAGTTTCATGATAGCATTTTCCAGGGGAGTACTTCACTAATGTTTCTGATAGCTTTTTTTTCTTTTCCCCTTGTGTTGTGTCTTGGATCATTTAAGATGACTGTAGGCTTTCTTACAGAAAATTCAATGTTTGTAGCCCTAAATCCTACAATATAATTAAGTAGTAACCACTTTTCACTTCCTTTGATGCAACATACATACTGAATTTCATTCAATTCGTACCAAATGAATGAATCTTGAAAATTTATTTTAGGGCCAAAAGTGCATCAGACAATCTATGAGAGAACGCAAAAACTGATCCTCAACAAGAAATAAAGAGAAACAAGAAAGGACCGGCAGATCACCAAGTCAGTCCTGCTTGCCCCAACTTATGGAAATGGAAACCTAAAACAAGGGGAGGGAGTTCAAATTTAGGGTAAGATATATTGTAGATCACTAGACTACTAAAGCTAGTTATAAAGCACAAAGTGGATAGTTACTGAACAAATGATAAAACTCTACACTACGACTACCATTACCTAAAGCTAGGGTTTGCAGGATTACATTGGATGTTTGCACTTTGGATAGTGTGATGGAAAATTGCATAAGTTAACTAGATTCATATATATTTTCAAGAAATATTAATTGAAAATGATTAAATATTATATAGGTTTTATCATTTCATCTTCAAGTATCAACCTAGCAAATTATTTGTTCATGGTTTTTTTTTCTTTATTATTTGCCGATCAAATGTGGCCAAAATAACCATGAAGGTCACCATGAATTCAAGATCATTCCGGAGACGTTCCTTCTAGATTGGACCAGATGTGCTATGGGATTTGGTTATGATCCAATGTTGAGTCAACATAGCTTACGACATTTGAGTGCAATGATATATTGAATACATGTACCAAATAGTTTCTCCGCTCAAGAGAATAATAATACCTAAATTTGTGCATCTGGCAATATTGAGTTACCAGAAAACAACTTTATGATGAGTATGCCTTTTGTCACAAATATTATTAGTTGGCCGTAAATATGTTTATGTGATCAAATTTCGTCGCTGAATGCTTGACAACTAAAATTGTCATTTGGTAGTTTAAAGTTGCAATGACATAATTTTTTTTTGTCTCATCTCTTTCTTAACATAATACGGCATACCGTAAAAAACGTTTTACTTTGCTTACCAGCATATGAAACGGGATTCATATTTTTTATTTGAGTCTCTAGATATAGCAAGTAAAGTTGTGAAGGTAATTCATTTCCTCTTCTTAATTATGTGGTAAACGTGATTCCATGAATTATTCTTCACATATGAGTCTCCCACCCATTTTTATGCCACCCTTTCATCCTGATTGAGGCTTTTCTTTTCAGCTGCATCTCTATTCATGTATCATATCCTCTCTCTTTTTCAAATAGAAAAGAACGGAAAAATTCGTAGCAGAAATGGTAAAGTGTTGCAAAATGCCAAAGGAGATGATGGTGCAGGTCCTATCAAGATTACCTCCCAAATCTCTGATGCGATTCAAGTGTACTGGTAAATCATGGTCTGCTCTGATCAACAATCCTTCGTTTGTAGCTAAGCACCTGCAATTGTTCAACCAACTTTCCTCTTCCACTTGCATCTTTCTCAAGCGTTCTGTCAAAAGTAGAACCGAAACTAACAATGAGGAAATTGTATTTTCATTCCTTCATCTTCGCAATGATAATGGCAATGAAGATAACCTTAATCCTGTTGTGGATGACTTTCATTCTCCCCCTTCTATGGGAATACATAGTAGAGGACCATTTATTGAGGTAGAACTTGGTGAATCTGTATATATTGTTGGTCATTGTGACGGGATAATTTGCCTAAGTATTTGTTCCGGTGACCTTGTTTTATGCAATCCCGCAACCAAGGAATTCAAGATTCTTCCTGAGTCGTGCCTTCGAGATACAACCTCAGAGATTGTTGGATTTGGCTATGATCCCAAATCTAATGATTTTAAAATTTTCAACATTGGATCTTGTGGTGAAGAAAGTTATGGTGAACGTCTCGTTATTAACCCTCCTAGAGCAGAAGTATACACTCTTAGTACTAATTCTTGGAGAAATATCACCATTGATTATTTAGAAACAGAAACTACCAACTTTTGGCCTGATGTTTTCCATATGTACTTCAAGGGAATTTGTTATTGGCTGGGACATGAGCAAAACAAGGAATTCATCGACACAATTGAACAGGAAATCATTAGGCAAGTGATCCTTTCGTTGGATACGAGTAATGAGGTATTTCATAGTATATTACTTCCGGATAGATTTTACATACCAGCGGCGCTTATTAAGCCTGATTTACATATTACAGTGCGGAATGAATCCATTGTTCTTTTTATCTTCCAATTTTATGGTTCTAGTTATGATGAGTATTCGTTTGATATATGGGTGCTAGATGACTATGGTGGTGTTCAGGGTTCTTGGACAAAACACATAACCATCGAGCCTATAGTGGGCATTGCAATGCCATTGATATTTTGGAAGAGTGACGAGTTTCTTATGGTTTCTCCAGATGGATGTATAGTCTCCTACAATCTTGATACCAAAAAATATAAGCATCTTCCTATTCATGGCATCTATCCAGGATATTTTGAAGCTGTTATTTATGTGAATAGTATAGTTTCAATCAAGGGAGGTAATAAGATTGAGAGCAAAGATTTTTAGTTTCTTAATATATCAATTGCCTGTAAGCATGCATTTTCTTTTTATGTTTCTCAATTGCTCGTAGAAACTATCCGGAAGCAACATACTATGAAATACATCATCACTTGTATCAAACAACACAATCACATCCGCTCCAATCTGGAAGGAATGTCTCTGGAACAATCTTGAATTCCTGGTGACCTTCATGGTTATTTGGCCACAGGCCCACAGCTCATCGGCAAATAATAAAGAAAAAAAAAACTAAGAACAATAATTAGCTAGGTCGATCGATACTAAGATGAAATGATAAAACCTATATTAGATTTAATCATTTTCAATTAATATTTCTTGAAATATATATGAATCTAGCTAACTTATACAATTTTGCATCACACTATCCAAAGTGCAGACATCCGATATAATCTTGAATTCTTGACTATCATCATTTTTTTTTATCTCCCTAAACTATAGCTAGAAAGTATAGCAACTCGATCAACACGAGATTAGAATGGCTAGGCTGCTAAGACTACTACTCCTGCTTTGGAAAACAAGAAATTTGATTTCAACAAAACACAGTGAGACATTATTGATGGGGTCAGGTGCTATTTACTGTGAGTTTTGGTGATCACTCTACAGTCAATGTTATGGGAAAAGGTGATGTTCAGATCATACTTCTCAAAAACAATGGCAATTGCAAACAAGATGAGGCTGCATGGTGACAATTATACATCGTCTCCCGCAAGCTTATTGTCTCCTTTAACTGAAACTATACTATTCATACATACAAGAGCTTCAAAAGATCCTGGATACACACCATGAATGGGAAGATACTTAAACTTTTCGGTAGCGACATTGTAGGTTACTATACGTCCATCATTGGCAACCATAATAATCTCTTCGCTCTTCCAAAATGCCAACGATAATACAAAATAATCCTCTAAGGGTTCAAAGGTTGCATGTTTTGTCCAAGAACCATTAACACCACCTATATCATCCATCACCCAAATTTCAAAATATGTAATACAATGAAAGCCATAAAGAGCAATGGATTCTTTCCACCTTGCCAGACGCATTGTATAAACACCAAATGATGGCTCATAGAAACTATCCGGAAGCAACATACTATGAAATACCTCATCACTTGTATCAAACAACACAATCACTTGTCTAACGTATTCTTCCTCTAGTCTACGATAGAAAGAGATGAATTCTTTGTTTTGCTCATACCCCAACCAATAAAAAATTCCCTTCAAGTACATTTGAAAAAAGAATGGCCAAAAGATAGTAGTTTCTGTCTCTAAAAAATTAGTGCTGATCTCTCTCCAACAATCAAGGCCTAATGTATATACCTCTGCTTTGGGAGGAGAATGAACGAGGCGTTGTTCATATACTTCTTCATCATAAGATGCAACATTAACAATTGTGTAATCATTAGATTTTGGATCATAACCAAATCCCATAGCACATCCGGTCCAATCCGGAAGGAACGTCTCCGGAACAATCTTGAATTCTTTTATTGCTGGATTGCATAAAACAAGGTCACCTGTATAGAGTGATAGACAAATAATCCCATCACAATGACCTATAATATCTACAGATTCTAGAAATTCAAGCTCAATAAATTGGCCTCTATTATCTAGACCAATAGAAGGCGGAAATTCGAGGTCATCCACCACATAAGGAAGGTTACCATCATCATCATTGGGAAGATGAAGGAATGAAAATACAATAATTTCCTGGTTTTCACTTTCGGTTCTTTGAACGACAGTACGCTTGAAGAGGATGCATGTGGAGGAGGAATTTTCGCCGTAAAAGTGAAGATGATTGGCTGCAAGTCTAGGATTATTGATCAGAGAATGCCATGACTTGTGTACGCACTTAAATCTCATCAAAGATTTGGGAGGCAACCTGGATAGGATTTGCACCACCATCTCCTCCAACATTGTTTCGTCAAACTCTTTCATTTCTGCTTTTGTCTTTTCCTTTTTCATCTTCTTCCTCTTTTCGGTTTGTAAATCAAGATGCACAGGTAACATGAAGATGGGTGGGAAACTGATATATGGTGAAGAATGAATTTAGGAAACCCATTTATCATATGTGAAGAAGGATAAATTACCTTCGCAATTTTACATGCTATATCTAGAGACTCGAGATGCAAAATATAATTGGTTTATTTTCTGCTAGCTAGGAATTACGGAACGTTTAAAAGGTCCAAAACCTAGCTTTAATCCACGTACGTTGCTAGCGGTGCGCACACACACACACACACACACATATATCAACCTATCTATTATCTCACTTGCCAAGAAAGAAAAAAAAAAAAAAAACTATTACCTCCAAAACCCATAATAGCTAACATAATGTTGCCTAATCAATCCATAGCAGACTAGCTCATACAGTTGTGCCCATGTTGGAGGTCGAAAAGTATGTTTTTTGTTCATGGATTGGGCGTTCCTCTTCATACTAGCTCGTCTACATTAGTTATCTATCTTCCTTTTGTAATGTGTATCCCAAATCTTTTTTTGCTTGTCAAAATCTGTTTGCAACTATTATCCTTCGACCAAAAAATAATAGTTACCACGTCCTCGATAACACAAGGATAACACAGTAAAAGAGGTAAAAATTGGCAAAAGACGAAACAAGATAAAGTATGTGGTGCTATTAACCCTAAATTTTTATGTTACTTGCAACGAAGGCAACTTCGGGATCTTATTTCGGGCCGGGCTAATTTCATGCTGGTCCGTAGAAAAGATCCGACCCGCAAAACCCTCATACAAACCCGACATCGATGCTTATATTTAGAGGTGGCAAATGGGCCGCTAGGCCCGAGCCCGGCACGTTAATGTAACGGGCCGGGCAGAGAAATATTGGCCCAAAAGCCCGGCCCGGCCCGAGCCCGTTTTAGGCCCGGCACGGCCCGAGCCCGATAAATTACGGGCCGCGGCCCGGCCCGTTCATGAGGCGTGGATATATATATATAGTTTTATATATGTATATATAATATATGTATATATGTATATATATTATATATAATTATATATGTATATATAATTATATATGTATATATAATATATGTATATATTATATATAATTATATATGTATATATTATATATACATAAATATATATATATATATAATTATGAACAACAAGCATTGTTTGTATGAATTTTGTGTAGTATTTATGTTTATTGTATTAATTTTATCTCAAAGTAGAACCACTTTTCGTTTTTATCGGAAAAAAAAAAATAGTTTTCATTTTCTTACGACCCAAGCCCAGCCCGGCCCGAGCCCATTATTGGCCCGGCACAAGCACGGCCCGGCACGCTATGGACTTGGGCCGTGGGCCGGACCGGGCCTAATGTTTGAGTATATGGGCCGGCCCGAGCCCGATAAGAAATGGGCCGACACGGGCCGGCCCGAGCACGGCCCATAGCCAGATTAAATGGGCCGGGCCGGGCCGTTTGCCACCTCTACTTATATTAGTCTCTAAACCCTACTTCATTTGGGGTGTTCCCACTCCCCGACGCGACGTCGCAACCAGAGCAGCAACAGAGCTTCATCACCCACAGCTCCAATGGTACATCTCTCTCTCTCTCTCTCTCTCTCTCTCTCTCTTTCTCTCTCTCTCTCTCTCTCTTCATTTGTGCCTTATACTGCTTGTGCTGCGAAACAGGGGATCGATCTCGTCGCCGGAGGTAAAAGCAAGAAGACCATTCGTACCGTGCCGAGGTCCGATGACATTTACCTCAAGCTTCTCGTCAAGGTATGTAAGTTCGCGTCCCTGTATATTACAATTTTGTGTTTATAGGATTTTCTTGCCATTATGTATTTACTTGCAGAATGATTGATTGGACTTCTGATTTATGTGTCTGTTTGGGATTGTATGAGTTATAATGGATGTTCTTGGAATTAAAGTTTGTATTTTTGATGGATCAATTTGTCTAATTTCATATTTTGGGGATGAATAATATGGTTTTGGTCTTTCTGCGATGATGATAAGTGTGTATCCCAGCTCATTATGAGACCTTTTGTAGGTCAGGGAATAGACATTACCCACATCTATCTGAGCATTTAACTACTTTGTTACTTTTGACCATTGTTTGGTGTAGTTTTGCTACCTTTGTTTTGGATTGATGCTATTTTATTCGGAATTCTAAAATCATGTCTATTGTTGGAGTTTATTTATTTATTTTCCGTTTCATTTTGTCTGCCAAATTTTTTACAGCTTATATTTGATAATGCTGAACTATGGAAGAAATGTTCCCTGTGATGCTTTGAACCATGCTAATCCTGATCATTACATGATTGATTCGTTTGAAATGTTCTGAGGGAACTAACTTCCATTTAAAAAAAAAAATTGTTCTTTAAAATCTGTTATCTGATTAGTGGGTTTCACAAAAGCTCCAGTTCTCTGCATTTTGTCTTTCTAATGGTATGCCTGCCATATTTTTATCTTGATATGAATATGAAGTCTGATTAAATACTTGGTGTTTGTAATCAGCTCTTCCACTTTCTTGTCCGGAGGACTGAAAGTCCATTCAATAAGGTCATTCTTAAACGTCTCTTCATGAGTAAAGTTAACAAGGCACCACTATCATTGTCCAGGTTGATCCGTTTTATGCAAGGAAAGGTTAGTTTTTATAAATAATCCGTCTCCTTGTATCAAATTTACCTGTTGTTGAGGAATTTGGATTCCCCCCTGCCTTTCAGCTCCATGAAGTGTTGAATTTTAATATAGGAGAACAAGATTGCTGTGGTTGTGGGCACTGTGACTGATGATATTTGAGTGTCTGAAGTTCCTCAATTAAAAGTTGCAGCACTGAGGTTTACTGAGACTGCAAGAGCGAGGATTGAGAAGGCAGGTGGAGAGTGTTTGACATTTGATCAGCTTGCTTTGAGGGCACCATTGGGTCAGAATGTGGTATGGGCTTTGAGCATGAGCAAATATTTGCCAGTTTACATTTGACATGTTGAACTATACTTGTCAATTCTGTCACTTCTATTGGAATTGATTTAATTTTTCTTCACACATTCACTAAGGTTGGCTTCTCTGCCTATTTTCAGGCTCTTCTCAGAGGTCCAAAGAATTCCCGTGAAGCAGTAAAGCACTTTGGTCCAGCTCCTGGTGTGCCCCACAGCCACACTAAACCATATGTGCGATCGAAGGGAAGTAAGTTTGAGAAGGCTAGAGGAAGGAGGAACAGTAGAGGCTTTAGGGTTTGAACTGATTCTAGATTTTAAAGTTCTGGAATCTAATTCTGCTTTACTGTAGGTGACTGGTATCTAGTTTTGTTGGGAGTACTTTGAACAAGTTGTTTAGTTTATCACCTAAAAAAAAGAAGTTCAGTAATTTTGAATGCTTTGGAGTTGATGAGCCTTTCAATTGGTGTTGCGGTAGAGTTAGAACTATAGTCTTACAGTTCAGATTTGTTTGAAATTTTCTCGTTCGGTCTTTCAAATTCTACTTTTCATTCGAATTATACTTTTCATAAAAGAACAGCCAAACCAAATTTGGTAGGTAAGGATATAGCCCCGTGGATATCATCCTTCAGTTTATCGATGAAATTCATTTAGGGAAGTTAAACATATATAACTCACTACTCATCAGAAGTAAAAGCCTCTCTCAGCAAGATCAAGCAGCGAGGCCAGGGAAATAAGGCACTCCAGACAGCCTAACCCATCGGTCACCCTTAAAGAACCTGCTGGGTGTGAAATCCACAGCATGTTGCGGTGTAATGTTCTTGATACCGCGCCATGTCACACGTTGATCTTTGCCAGCACCAGGGCCACGGTTGTTGTACTCAGCATAGAAGCATGTCTTGAGCCCAAAATCAGCCTCCCAAGGCAACCAACCTTGTGGCTGAATCAAGTCATCAATGGAGGACTCCATGATGATGGTCCTTGAGTACTCCTTCCATGGACGGCCCAGATATGCCTTGTTTTCATGCCTCAGGGGGTAGTATGCAGGATCAGAGGTAAATCTGCTGTTTATGATGATGATTCCAGTCGGCTGGCGCCTCTCTTTCCTGCCTTGAGCCGTGACAATGCAAGACTGGTTGGGCATTGGCTTGCGCACCACGAAAGTGCAGTTTTGGAAAACGGCAGCAGCATCACCAAAAACAAAGTCAATGGTACCAGAGATGGTGCAGTCGCGGTAGAATTGGCGTTGGACATGTGTGTAAAGTGTGTCTTGGTAGCCATCAAACGCGCACCTGTAGAAGATAGCCTCATCGGCACTGACCCTAATTGCCACAGCTTGATGTTTATCTGGACCAGCTGAGTTCTCAAATCCAATATCCCTAGCCATGAAATGAGCTCCATGGACCGCTGCAAAAAACAAAATTAATTCATTCAATCTACTTGAGAAGCATAGCATATAAATGTGCCTATATACACACAAACGTACCAACTGTAGCGGTTTGGTAGGTGGGGGTGCCGTCTATGAAATTCAAGTTTCCAGTGATTCTGGTCTTAGTAGCGCCGTCTCCGATCAGCATCAGATTGGTCATGGCCTTTGTAATGTGGACAAGCTCATTGTAGACACCTTCCTTGATGTAGATGACAAATGTCTTGTTGCTATGTTTGGGGACATGATGTAGTGCCTCATTGATGGTCTTGTACTTTCCACTTCCATCCTTGGCCACAACGATGTTCGCGGCCTTATTAACTTTGTAAAGATCAGCTCTAGTAGCAGTGCTGAGAAGTTTCCTGAATCCAGGTTCATACCATGTATTATTAAGAAGATCATTAGGAAGCTCAAAATCGTCGTGACCAAGAACTGGGAGGCCATCATCCGCAAGGAGGTGGCGGCTTAGGCTTTTGAGGTCTAAGCCACCGAGAAGTGAAGAGATTGTGGAGACCATGGCGAGGGCATTGCTGCTCAAATGCATGGAGCTCTTCAATATCTTCTTCATCTTCTCGCCTGCATCACTAGTACTATTCTCAAATGCGTCCAAGCAGCTCTCTTGGTATGTGACAGTAGCGCTTATCCAGACCTTTAAATCCATGAGCATTTCATCGAATTCGGTGATGTCAAAGTCACTCCCCAATCTGTCGAAAGCTTGCTTGAGCTCGGTAACGGCCAATCCCAAGAGCTCTTTGCAGGTGTCAAGGGCCTTGGTGGCTCTGGGGTCCTTCTCAAGCTGTTGCAAGAGAGTAGAGTTCTTCGCGGCCGCGGAGATTTGTTTCATTGCAACTTGGAATCCAACCTGAATGAGCTTTTTCGGGTCGGTGGTGTTTTTTCCAGCTGCGGATTGGAGACTATTCACACATTCTTGTTTGTAGTCGGTGGGCTGGCAAATGGACGTGATGGCTTTCATGGAGGCAGATATCTCGTGGGACTTGATGGAAGTCCTGCTGCCACTGGTGTCGCCGCTTTCGTGGCTCTTGGTATTCAGGCCAACACTAACAGTCACGGCCACCACCAATGCTATCAATAGCATCGAAGAGATGCCGATAATGGCAAGCCTCTTCTTTGAACTACTTGATTCCCCGTACGCCATTTACAACTTTATCAATTATACTAGATGAGAAAGATTGGGCGTCTTCCTCTTCGGAGGCTTTGTTGCTCCTTGAGTTGATGGGAATGTCATAAAGAAATTACATATTTATAAGAGTGAAGAAAGAAGAAAGATTTTAAGAATTGGTTATAATTAAGTTGTAACAATGCTCACAAAATATGAGGCTTGGAGGGAAAAGAAGTTTCTATTGCCAAGCTAGATGTTGTTACTTATTTCTAAAGAAAGAAAAGGTCAAAAACACAAGTCAAAGGGAAACGAAGAAACTGGTTTTCCCACTTTTGAAACTAATTAGTTTGGATGGCTTTGGTCAGTTCCCCAAAGCATACTAATTAAAATGCTAACCAAGTACAATGAAAAAATAAATCATAAACTCATTTTGTCTATACTATAGTTTAGACATGAATCCTTTATTTTATGTATTTGATTTTCCCATCAAGTAGATGAGAGATGAATATCTATACAATAATTTAAGAGATATTGCATCTCTAATAATAGAGATGTAACCTAAATGTAGTCCAAATAGTTTTATGGACAATTTAATTACTCAAACCTACTGTAAACTTAACACCTGTTGCCGGCAACCAAGCCATCCCATCAATGAACCGTCGAACCGTGAAGAAACTGGCGGTGTTGGCATCCTGGATGATGTGGTAACCAGGCCATTTGACCCGTCCGGATAGTGATCCACCCGGCCCGTAACTTCTATACTCCCCATACCATAATGTGCCCAAAGCAAAGTTACCATACCACTCAAGCCACCCTCTAGGCTGCACTAGACCACTCATATATGTGTTGATAAAAACTGTCCTCGAGTATTGCTTCCATGGCCTCCCTAGATATGTTGGTTGAGTAGCAAGAACATAGCTATCTTGGATCGAAAACCCGGTGCTTTGATGTGGATTTTTGCGACCTTGGGCCGTGATGGTGACCTTTTGTAATGGTAGCGGGACTCGAGTGTAGATTTTGCAATTTTGGAGCACTGCAGCGCCATTGCCAAATATGAAGTCTATGGTGCCATAGATGTCACATTCACGATAAAATTGGCGAAGAGAGTGAGCATAGAGCGTGTCTTGGTGACCCTCCATGCTGCACCGGAAGAAGGCAGATTGGTCCGAGTCAACTCTAAGTGCCACACCTTGATGGTTTTCAGGCCCCGCTGTGTTGCGAAAAGTCATGTCTCTTGCTATAAACCCCTTTCCGGATACGGCTGCAGGCATAACAAAATCACGTATAAACAAGGTCTCAACGTAAACAAATCATAGTTTTCTACAAATCATGTTGTTTGTTAAAGAGTAAGCTTCATGTACATTGTTGGCTTATTCTTTGTGTTCATGTTAATAATATATATTCTGTCCACACACACACAAAAAAAGATATATATTCTGAATAGTGAAATACAATAAGCAATAGCAAGGTATAAACTTACCAACTGTTGCAGTTCTAAATGTAGTCCATCCTTGCATGAAATTTCGGTTACCAGTTACCACAGTTTGTCCAATCCCATCCCCTACAAACATAATATTGGTTTTCTTCTTCTTCATATCAATGTTTTCTCTATAAATCCCCTTCTTCACATATATTATGTACCTCCTATTGCTGTAGTTTGGAGCTTCATTAACAGCTTCTGTGATTGAACGGTACTTCCCACTCCCATCTGCCGCCACAGTAGCATCTACATGCATACCTAATTGATCATGTGGACTGGATTTAACCAGCTCTTGATCACCCTCACTCATCCATGCCGGGAAATTATGATCAGGCGATGAGCTCTTATTCGCAACTGTCAAAGTATTCATACTCTGATCTCTTGGAGGTTTAAAGGGTAAAGCATGTAATTGAGTGTACAAGGCCAAGACATTACCAATGAGCTGTGTGACTTGCTTCAAGCTTCCCCTTATGAAATTTTCGACGCGTCTATCAGTTCCCTCGAAACCTTCAAGGCATGTGTCTTGGTTACTAAGGGCAGCACTCAGCCAGGCTTTTAAGTCTCCTTCATAGTGAACATTTTTGTCACCTGTCCGAATTCTGTTCATCTCGCCTAAAGACCAAGCCAACTCGGAGACTGAGAAATCAAGGAGCTCCTTGCAATCCTCAATAGCTACTTGTTCTCTGTAACTGATGGATAGAGCATTGAACTTTGTGATCATGTCAACTGCCGATTTCGCTTGATTAAGCGTGTGCCTAAGAGCAGCACTTAGGATCGAACTACTTGAATAAGCAGCGTTTTGATGACCTTGTTCAGGCCCCATTATGCTTTGGAGCTCAGCTCGCACTTTTGTGAGGCATGAACTTTGATTTTCAATTTCGTTGCAAGTTTGCAGAAGCATGGTTTGAATTGAAGGGTTTGGCTGTTCTGAGGAATCAGATAATCCATACGACAAAACTGAAAGTGAAGCTAGAGTAATGAGAAGAAGCAGAAAATTGGTAAAGGCCATCTTTAGTTCTGATGGGGAGGGAGAAAGGCAGAAAGGAACTGATTTTTATGATCATTTTAATATGAATAAAAGGTTGTTTTATACACGAGGGAATGAGGGAATGGTTTGTTTTCAAAGGAAAGGCTTTGTCTTTGGAGTTGTAAATAAACATTCTTGTGCTTTTTCTTTTGAAGAAGCTAAGTCATGCTTTTTGAGCACATGCTACAATATTCCTTGCTATTTTGGGCTTTAGAGGTACGTGGAGTGCACAATCAAATCAAGGATCCTAGCTTTTCTAGAAACAGAATCAAGTTTGTCCAGTTTTTCAAAAACTGCAGGGTGTATAGGCACAAACTATATTCGCCAACAAGATTTTCAATGTCACCAAATAGAGAAGAAGAAAAAGAGGTGCAAAGGTTTATAGTTTCAGTGGTAAAAAGCATTTACACGAGTTAAAAAAAGGCCACTCTCTCATCAGTTGTCATGCAAGTATACCTCGTTTGTACAACTTATCACCGCCTTCCTCCGGTGAATAGCCAACAGTAACAGCTGGTTGCCTAGTAATGTTACTTGCACCCTCTGACTTTATACTTGCCTTTGCATTCCAATACCAAGGTTCAATGTGAGGTGACGTAATAGATGAAGAGCATGAGGAAGGGTGAAGTACTACAGAACCCCAATCTCTAGTCCCAAATTTTTCTTCCTTTAGTCTTCTTCTAATCAACAAACCTCCAAGATCTTCCTTCTTCATCTCCGATACACTTCGTAGTATACAAATGCATACAAGAAGCACAAATACTGCATCTTCTTCCGGCAGTAACTCCACTACCAATAGCTTCCAATTTAAAAGAGCCGTCGCTCTTCCAATTGGATTATCTTCGGTCATCCGGATAAGGGTTACAAACCCCTCTTCTTCATCTTCCTCTTCCTCCTCTTCACTTTCTTCGTGAATCTGCCATTCTTCATCTTTGGTTACTGACCCTTTTTTCTTTACTTGATATTGCATCTTTCGTCCTTTCAAGAGTTTAACCTGCAATACATATGATACAGGTTTGTAACCAATCAAATGAGGATTTATAATCTAATGCAGGCAATGTAGGACGAGAAATTGCAAACCCACCGTTGATTCTGCAGCTTGATTTTTTATACAAAAACTGAGACCTGATACTGACGATGACACTCCCCCTATCATCAATTCATCTCCTGTTGAAAACTGCCACGCAGCTTTCCACTGTTCCACTGGTTCTTTTGGTATGGCGGTTCCTACCACTTTCGCTGTACTAGAACAGCAGACAAAACTTTACAATTTGTTTCCAAAGAAATGCAATGAAGCACCATAAGTCCATAATTAACCGAGAATAATCTCTCAGCAGACCATGTAGAATGCAATGTAGAAGCGCTTCTGTAGACAAATGCGATAACTACTTAGTCAAGCTGAAGAGAAAGAAAACATTGAAGTACTGAATTTCAGATTCTTCCTTCTAAATCAAAAAAAGCCTGATCTTGTAACCAAATTAAAGATTTGTTTTGCCTTCATCTCATCAGTTTTCTCTCATCTACATTATGTGGTTCATCTAAAATCCTTTCATATGCAGTTGGTTGCAAGTATTCAGTATTTCTAAAGCCGATGCGTTGTTGGTATTTAATTCCCATTTATTCAGTGTTTTGCAACTTTATCCCACGAGTGACTAAAATTATATGTGTATGTAATATAACATACCAGGGGATGTACCGATGGAACCAGCAACATACGACCAAGAACCTTCTCGAATCTCTATAATCCTATCCTCCCATTTCACAGCTGATGGAGTTTCGCCTCCTCTTCTCCAAAATCCTTCTCCCACCCTACAATCAATTTGATCCAATTTGTTTTCGTTAAGTAACAGATACATTTTCTCTCTAAAATTGTATGGAAAAGATAAGTTGTTAGCATTTAAACCTTATTCGGATCACAAAACACTCTCTCCCTGCATGATCAAGCACAGTGCGAGACAACCACCGGCCTTCTTGGGGACGATACTGGTTCATTCTCAGAATCACATCCGATATCATTGCCCCAGAATCATCTGTGACACAGTCAGGCACACATTTCAACAGATATGGTGCCTGAACTGGTGGAGTTATCGAAGTAATAATTTTCACTTCTTCATCTTCTTTTTCTAAGGATAGAGAGGGTGCTCTAAGTAAGTCATTCCAATAGAATGTAACAGTGTCTTGCACGCTATTTCCTTTAAAACAGTAGCCACCATGCCGACGAAGCTCCACCATGACTCCTTTGGTTCCAAACTCACAGTAGAGATGCCAAGCTTTTCGCCATGACGAATGAGAAAAGTAGGACATGGGTTTTCCGAGCTTTAACTCCCTATGACACCTCACAATTCGAAGACGAAGGATATCACGTCTTATATCCTCCTGCATTGCCTTCATTTTATCCCTAAGCCTAACAAACACACAGACCTACATTGAGGCATCAAGGCACAATCAGAGTAATACTTGCTACCAAAACTAGGATCTACATAGCTGTCTTGGCTGTCTAGCTTTCTCGAGTTCATTTTATATAAGCTTTTGATGGAATTACAGTATTTTAGTTCAGATATTTAATTCCACAAATGGCTAACTATTGCAACAGAAATAAATCAGATTTAGATTAAAGAGAATGCTAAACTGACCTCAAGCAAGAACCTAGGCAGCAGGGGCTTGTATTTGGTATTCACATCTGTATCCGAAACCTCCCAGTAAACCGACGGCTTCAATAAGACACCCCCATCCAATTTCAAAGCTATTTCCCCACCAGCTTGCTCGTATGGTTGATCAAAAGTCCTCTCCCACAGCTTCTTGGTCTCCTCCACCTCTTTTTCCTGGACTTTGTCCCACACAGTCAACACTTTCCCTAAATCAACCTCCATCTCTTTCAAATCTTCTGCATATATTGTTGGGTAACTCTGCTTCCAATTAAAAAAAATTCAGAAACATGGAAACAAGTGAACCCCCTAATCAAAAGTAACTGCAAGATTTCAACCTTTTACTTATGATCCAAGGGAAAAAAATCATCATGAAAAATGAACTATACCAAAGACAAAAATGCACCTGATGGATGAGCCACATTAGCATAATATCAGAGGCAGGCACCAAATTTGAACCGAAATCAATGGACCTCTGCACCATAAACAAAAACCCCTTATACCTTTGCCTTGCTGCTATCAAGTACACAACTTCAGACCTGTATGGCTCTGAAAACTTTGAATACAAAAATCTATTTTTGGTCACTTCCTCCAATAGCTCCTCATCAATGGCCACATCTGAAACCCCCACATCAGAATCAGCTCCATTCTCAAATGGCTCATTTGGGTACCTCCTGACCCAAAAATCTCTGCACCTCAATAATGCGTACTCTTTGTTCTCTTTGTTGAAAATGGCCGGCTTTCCTATCAGTTTTGAGAACTTGGACTCACAATATTGCCTGTAATTACCCTGAAAAAAGATCAAAGTTTTTTTTGGTACAATGAAAAAGATCAAATTTTTAATTTCAGAAAAAAACCCAAATTTGAAAAAAGTACAGCTTTTTTAATTAACAGAGCTTACCGGATTGAGTGTGTGACAGAACCAAACCCACTCAATGTCTATGGGAGGATGAACAAGAGGAATGGCCGTTGACTCCGCCGTCAGATGAGACATCAACGGCATCCAGAGCTCATTGTACCTGCAAAAACAACCCAGCAACATTTAACATCCATCGTTCGATCAGATTACTGGATATAAAGGTGAGAGCTTTAGACCTTCTTATGGCTTCAACAAGCGTTGGCTTCTGGTGAAGCCAGTGAGACTCGGCCACAGTCCTCAGGAACCCGAGATTTCGCCTGGCGGCCGGTACGAAATCCAATCCGAGTTTCGCGGTCTCCATTTCCGATATTCCGCTGAGAGTTCTGGTCGTGGACATGTTGCTGGAATTACGCGACGACATGGCGTCGCGGCGAGGGGGAGTTGAGAGTCCGATGAGAAAAGGGGAATAGAATATGAATGAAGGAATACGACAAAAGGAAAAGAGTGGTGGTTTAAGTGGGAAAGTTGAGACGCATGGTGAGTTTGATTCAGGTTTTCCAGGTGGGAGGTGTCAGGATGCAGCAGTGGATGATTCGATGTATTAAACTATTAATCAATGCATGTTCTTTACTCACACTACCGACTATTTAATGTACTAGAATAGTCTCATATTTCTTGTTTCCATTGTACTAGGATAGTCTCATATGACTTAGCTTCCATTGCTTCCATTGCGAAAATGAAAACAATAAATATGACTTAGCTCTCCCTACAATTCAAATCAATTTATATGATATCGAGAAAAATTTATCATTTCATTCATATCGTAATCGTTATTTGAAAGTAATTTTATAGCTAATGTCTTTATATTACTTAATTAAAATTAATTTTCGAAAATAATAATGTAAATCGTAAAACGTATTATATGATGTGAAGACTAAAGATACAAGGAGGAACCGGTGATTGAAATCAACAATGCAAGGTATGAACAAAATCCCAAGAGTTCTTACTTGATGCTTGTTCATCCTTGTAGTGTATCATGCAAACACATGCATAACCTTCGATCGATCCTACATTCTCTTCAATAAACACTTCCTTCTACCCAATCAATCCTAAATGACATTTATTTGCTTCCGAAATTCACCATTGCCATGTGTCAAATTTATTATCGTTTGACTTTCACAACATGATGAGGTTTCAAAATTCATTGAAGCCATACAAGAGGACAAGCGTTCAGCTGTCGAAAATATTCTAATCTCATTCTCTGCTTATTTATTTGTAATAATTTTCCTATTTAATTTCTCACGCATTAATTAAGGATTTGACGATTTGTACGCGGTCTTGTAATGATCAAATGATGTATACGATGTGTTTGGACCAGGCTGGTTTTTCAGCTCAATTAACCAAATGAGCGTAAGAACCACTTGTTTTCGTACATTTCTTCAAGCACTTTGAATATCGGGAAATAAAGAAAAATGATTCGATGGCAAATGGAGAGAGAGAGAGAGATTAAACTCAGAAAAAATGTTGTCACCGGACCTCAAACTTCGATAAAGTGTAACTTCGTGCTCCTATTTCATTTGGGGCAAATGTATGTTTTTTATATTTGATCTAGCTCGTTAAGATTTATGGAATGGCGAAGCCATGAGAGACGCATTGGCTACTGATTTGATGCCCAAAAAAAGGTTATCTAACGATCTAGATCCAAACTATCCTTGCGATCATTATTATACCAAAGGTTTAATTTGTTTCAGCATATTGGCAATCTCGTAGGCACGTAAGCTTTAATTTCTTACTTTATATGAATTAACATAAACAATGTTAGCTTCACATTTGCAGTTATGAGTTATGACATCACATACACCGCGCTGTTGTGGGCAATCGGCCGATACACGCACATCAATCTTAATCTTCGATTAATAATAAATGAAAGGTAGGAAAAGGACGTAGTGAGTGAAATCCACCTCCCACGTACGACATTTTGAGTCTCATCTCATTGTCCGGGGATATTCAAAAGTCTTCGTAAATTACAAATGAAATAAAGGTGGAAAATGGCATTAAAAATAAGGAGCTTCTAACCTTGGAATTTCTTCCTTAATGTCAAAGCTGAAAGCTTCCAAATTAAGTTGTAGAACCTCCTAATAAAAACACATGCAATTAATGGAGCAAACATGAATTTTTAACACACATAATACCAGAGGGCAGAGAGAACATGGTTACAACAAACTAGTTAAAGGAAAAAACACATAATGCATCACTAAAGTTCTAACAATTAACTAAGTACGTAGCTCCTGGCTTTATTTTCCGACTGCACGCTTAACACTAAGACCACACATACGTACTAAATAGAAGTAGAAGTAGAAGCCTCCTAACTTTACTAACCACGTACACTGAAATCAAGCCTGAAATGGAGCAGCAGTGAACTGATAATTCAGAAGGGAAGTGACCGGAGTAGCAAGCCGGGGCTCATAAGCAAAACCACGGCCCAACTCAGCCATACCAACATAAGGGCAGGGAGGAATGCACTTCCACCTTTTGCTGAACGTATCAAACACCACACACAAAGGACCCATCTCCGGAACCATGAACACAATGAACTCTCCATGCCCAACGCAGTGAAACTCATTCCCACACTGCTCCATCTCCGCCCGGAACGGATCATAAAGCAGCTGTGGCATCCTATCCATCTCGACCCACGTGGCTCCGTCTCCCTGCAAGCTCCAGATCCTCAAGCTTTTCGGCACGATCAGTGTCCTCTTCTCAATGGCAGCCACTAGAAGAAGCTTCCCGGGGCCGCTCTCCACCAGGATCGGAGACTTGAGGTACCTCTTCATCGGAGGCTGAATCTCCCACCAACTGGATGTTGCCACGTCATAGGCAGAGACGCTGAAAGGGTGGTAGCTCATTGAGTAGAGCCTTCCATTGACATGAACCATTCTGCCAGCTGACTCAAAGTTGCAGAGTCTGGGAAGAGAAGAAGTGATTTCCCACAGAGGAAGAAAGCACCCGGTACCGTCTACGTGGAATCTCTCTGCAGTTGAGTTTATGACGGCTAGGGCATTGTTGATGAGGTCATCTCCAGCAAGAGTGACGTCTATGGAGGTAGTGGTGACAGTGAAGCCGATCGAGGGTTGGTACCTTGAAGTTTGGGTTGGAGGCAGTTGGTTTAGAGAACCCGAAAGCGGGTTGGAGAGTAGTAGAGTTTTCGGAGCAGGGTTGTCCGAAACCCAACAGACCAAACCGCCTGAAGAAGCAGATGGAGTGAACCCGGATGGTGGAACCAAAGGAAATGAAAGGCGGTACCATGCGAGTTCATAAGGATCGAAAAGGTATCCTTCAGTCCTAATGTTGTTGTTGTCAATGATTTGACTTTTGGGCTTGAAGAAGAGAAACCAATGGCGGCGGCTAGGAGAGATTTGGAGGTAGATTTCAAGGAATGTGCTTGTGAACAAGAGACCGTTCCATCTCTTGCAGACACACCGAGCTCGGAAGAAGGCCGGTGGTGGAAGGAAGGCAATAACGCGGTCGAGAAGCAGACTTGGGAGCTTCCTCCATATCGCAGGGTCCATCCATGGATCACTGGGTCTACTACTACTACTAGCAGCGAAGGTGTTGAATGACAACGGTAAGGGTAGTTCAGAGAGATGATGGAAATTAGGATCCATGAATTGGAATAGAATTTTGAGTAGAGTTTAGTGCAGCTGAATGGAATTTATATTTGAAGAGTGAGCTAGCAAATAGTGGAAATAGGCCTAACATGGACGGTTTGCTTTTTTCATGTTAGCGAGGAACCTCTGGCCTAGCTTTGGTATGTGTTTGGAGAAAGTTAAGGAATGGTAAACATGGAAGATAAAAGTAGGAAAGCTCAGGTGGGTTTTAAGGAGGCATGTCGGTATACCTATAGGGGGAAGAAGGAAAGGTTTGCAGATCGAGTGACCTGAGCGTGGTAATTACTTTTTAACTTTCATGGAATTAGAGAAAAAGGTTTTGAAACCTTTGCAGATGGTGCTAAGATTTGCTCCATATATAGAAGAAGTAAAGATCATCACATGCATGACTGCATGAGTTCTGAAAAGTAGGAAATTAAGGCTGGTAATCAATCCTTGTATTTTTGAAGCTATGATGAATACTTGGTGCACATGCAGTTCTGTGATTTCTCTTAATTTGTGTATATTTAATATAATAGTAAACCTTTTGCGTTTCCTTTCGTTAACGTTGTTGTCAATCAGTCACTTTAATTAGTGTTGTTTTTGTTAAAAGGCCGAGGTAGCTAAAGATGGATGTCAAGTACTCAAGTGCAACTTTAAGAGAAAACCTTGAATTACTGATTTGTTTTTGGGGCATACACCAAATCTTTGATTTATGAAGATTTAATATATATATTTTCATTTGTCCTGCAATGCACTGTCATATTAAAATAAATAAATAAAAACGGTTTTGTAGCCAACTAATATTTAGCAAAGATAAGACATTCAAATGTTGATATGAAATTTTAAGTTCAACTCCATTCTCCCTATTGATCGAACAAAAATCGTTTAAACGAAAGAGTTTGACATGCATTTTGTGCTTAAAATGAAAAATTCAGGATCGCTATTTTGGTTGGAAATAGGACTTTAGATTAATAGAATTTAGAGTCCAACTTCTTATTATAATTAATCTGACCCCAAAAAAAAGAAAAACTTCTTAATATGAAGTTAGAACCTATATCTATTTACTTATGTTCTGGCATGGTCACAATGGAAGGGTTGAACCTTTAAGCTTTTTTAATCCTAGCTCATATCCATATTCGTCCTCATCACTTGAGTTCATCTTCAATTCAAAATTATATTATCTTCAAAGTAATTGCAAAACAATACAAGATTTTAAGAACTCTGGTTTCAAGCACAAAGTTGAAATTTAGACTCGATTGTTCCATACGAGTATATGCAGCGGTAAAGATTAAAAGCTAAGGCTTAAACTAAAATTTAAGCCCCAAAAACTACATTATTCACAATTTTAGAGTTCTCCACAATTTTATGTTTCCACCAATGAAGTTGACTGTTAAAAATCATGATCGTGTGCAGCTCAGCGCTACGTGCATGTGCACGTTCCGTGCATGTAATACCTTCCCCCTATATAATAGTTTAATATAGTCTATATTAGTGCCACTGCACATGCTCTACTAATCAAACTCTGACCTTAACCTTGGACGCATGCATAAGGCCTCAATGAGTCTTTTTTTTTGGTCGAGTCATGAAAGATAAGCCGAAGAGTCCAGTTGTGGAACTTTGCCCTAAACATTGCATTTGGATCAGAAAACAAATTCTTGACCTGCTAGACACCGAAGCCGTGCGACCTGGACTTCGAAATTAGAATGGGGAGTCGATCGGCTTAATTAAGACTGGCCATTTTTTTTTTATTGCATTTGAACTTTACACTAAGGTCAAATGTATGCCACAAATAATCACTATAATCAATTAATCACTACGATCGATTTAGGGTTTAAGTAACTCTTGTAGGGAGAAAAAAAAAATTAGTAATCCGCTTATCTTTCTGGTGAAGTCTCTTATCGATCTGAGTCTAAAATTTCATCAAATTTGGCTAGTGATTTGAATCTTTGTATCAGTTGCATGGTAAAAGAGACTTTAAGATAGATTAGATCGACTTCAGCACGTGAGTATAATCAAAAGCTTTTATAGTACATGAGTAATAGTGACAATATATTACTATAAATCACATGGATTTTTGTGACACGCTATCATCTTTGAACAAGAAATTAGGCCTAAATTTAAGGAACCCTAACCTAAATAATTATTGTTCTCGTATTTAGGAATTAGTATATGTCTGACCTAGTGCCCTAGGGTTCATGAAACCCTAATGCAGGCGTGTATCATACTGTTCATACACACTCTGTCAGATCATTCATACGTCCAATCTCATTGCTTGCAGTAGCTTGTGGCGTGAACAACGAAAAACTTTATTTCGATCAGACCCATGAGAGGTACGGTGGTTTAAAGCTTCAAGCCCTCAACTATCCTCAGACTAATTCTCATAAATTCAAAACCATGAATGCGTGCTCCGTAAAAGCAGCTGTCTCCTTTCTCCTTTCTGTGAGTGATAATATTCTCTTTCTGTGAGTCATTTGGCTTTTGTTTGGTTAAGGGAAGCAAATCTAAGCTACTCAGGAACAATCACCAAGTCTTGTTTCTGTCAATCGATTTGGTATGTCTCTGTCCCAGACTATAATAATTATGCTTCAAACGTGGTAAGAGTTGGGGTGCTCAGATATAGAAATTCAATTCTTACCTCAAGAAATTTCTATTTATGGAAAAGGTTTCACTCTCGAATTTGGAAATTGTGTTTTCTCTTCAAGCAACCCAGTACAAGCCTCTCTCTCTCTCTCTCTCTCTCTCTCTCTCTAGAGTCTAGGCCTAGCTACCTCTCATTTCCTTTTAGCTAGTTGCTAGCTTGGTCTCAGTTTCTGTTTGCTTCTAGTTGCTAGTTTCTAGTTTCTTCAAAGCTTTATGATTATGAGCATTTGGTTCGGAACTATATATATGACTTTCCCAAAGTTCCATGGCGACGTTTCTTTGACTATCTAATTACTTTACCATATTGAGAGAATATGTATGACAAATTACATAGAAGGCTAAAAAAAAAAATTAACTACAAAATTTTAATGTTTACGAAAATGTCACCTTGTCATTAAACGTTATTATCTACTAAAATCTCATAGCCTTCAGAAAATTATTGACTTACCCCGAACCCAGAAGCTATTGACCCTAACTCTAAATAGACTAAAATAAAAAGCTAGTATGCCCAATCTAAAAGCTACTGGTACCAACCCAGCCAAAAGCTACCAGCCTGATCATTTGCCAATCCGTTTTCAGGCCAAACCCGAGCCTATACATTGTACAACCCCCATTCAACGTGATCCGACATCCGTTTTGTTCTTTTTGGTTTTTGGTTCATTAAGGACTTAATAACTTTCATATATATGAGAAAAAAGAGGTGAAGGATCCGAGTTAAGTACGTTGATATATTTATTTTTGAGAAAATAAGAAAAGTTCTATGATCGTACTCCATTTACACTTTCTTTCCTTTTGGTGAAGTCAAAAAGTTCAAACAGCCGGAAACTAGCTAATGCATTGATGTTTTGGCCTAATCTCAATTCCCTCAACAATAAGGCCACCTTTAAGGTGTGCACCTTTCACTTCTTTTAGGCTCATCTTAACATCCTTATTATCATCACATCCATCATTGTAAAAGCTCCCCAGTTCAATCTCCATCCATCCATCTGTACGCTCACAAAGACGTCCTTCTAGAACCCTACTTGATGATCTCACATTTTCATCTACTTCTAATGCCTTTCGATGAGCGGCACTCAAGTAAACTGTCCCTTGTGATTTGAAATTGCCAACTTCAAGTGAAACCTCAGAAGGTAATGAGTCTAAACCATATGCACGATCAGCCAACTTGGTAATAAGATAGGCACCATAAGCTGTTTTTGGTGATAGGATTCGAGTATTTATTGTGCCACATATTTCTAGCCACCAGATGGTTCTGAGTTCAGCAACCTCTGCAAATCTGAATTAATCGTCGTTTCAAAACTTATCATAACATTTTGGGAGGTAGATAGATTTAAATATATGGATATCAATGCATAATTTCCCAAATTACTATGAGGCTGGGAAAGCAAACCTTGATTCGGGGGAAGGCTTCCAAGACCAATATAGAGGATTGCACGCCCATGTAATTGAAAGATCCCTTGCACTTAACATGTAACATTTTTTACCTGTTGATTTCTGTATTGAGAACATCTGTGTCGTTCGATCGACCCATCATGGAGTTAATACTTAATAGTAGCTAGTTATGTATTGAGATGGATATTATGTTTTTTTCTTTGTCGTTGTTTGAAGAACAAATGTACGTGACAGTATATATATTTGGTGGCCCGAAAGAATATTCATTTCTTTTAAGGCAAGAGGAAGAGGAAAAGAAAAGCTAACCCTAATAAAAATTCAATTAAACAGAACCTTTACTCGTAAGTAATGTGTAAGAGAAATAACCATTCATTGTCCAAAACAAAAAACGAGAAATAACCATTCAAATGCATTGAAGACTTTTAGTCTTCTTTTTTTTTTTTAAAAGATTGCAATATAATTAGCCACTCGATGTAGGTTTGAATCCTATTCGATGAGATTCGATATCAAAGGGCCGGTGTGAGTAGTTCACTACGTACTTGAGAGGGTTCGAGCATTACTAAAAGCCGGTCAAAGTTTATATTCATAGGAGTGAAAAATTAGTATATTGACTATTTGACTTTTATATATATAGGACTTCTCTATTAAGAAGACTCTTACTTTTTAAGGTGCGGAGTTTTGATCTCCACCGTTAGATCATATCATTTAAAACGAATCTGACGGTTGAGATTAAAACTCCGCACTTTAAAAAAGTAAGGACTTCATTACCTGAGAATTATTATATATATATATATATATGTATATAAAGAAATGTTAATAGTCATAATATTGTGGTAGCTAACATCCCAAAGCCACCGGTGCATCAACAGACAATGGAGCAAATATGGATTCTTGGTGATCAAGAATTCATATTTGTTCCACCGCCTGTCAATCCAAAAGCAACCTTGATGTGTTTGCCATTCATGTGGTAATGTATTTTCTAAACTTTAAATTTGTTGCCCAAGGCTGCAAATGCAATGATACATAGTCAAAATATTGGATCAATTATGATCATATCCCCATATATATTTGATCAATTATATTATGCATGAGCCAACCTTGGGGCATCGATCAAATCATCAAAAAAAATTTCCCTTTCCCTGGTTTTTGAATTTTAAATAAAAAATAATGTGAAAATAGATTAAGTCATTAAACCACACATCATCAAGTTAAAAAAGAAATGGCAGTAGGAAAAATAAAAGTTACCTTTTTTCCACCATCGATTAGATTTGGACTGCACAACCTGATGAACAAGTCTTTTTTGCAAGAATAAGATATTGGAGTGGCTAATCTGGATAGCATTTCTGTATAGTCTGACGGCAAAAACTTCTCCCACACGGTATCCATATCGGCCACGGAACGAATCGACAACGAGACTAATGAGGAACGACATGCATCTCCGGGAGATGTCAATGAAACAATCTGGGCCAAGCAGTCTTGAGGCAAATCCTTCAAGCTCATGGTGAACATGTTAATGCCAGGAGGAAAACTAGCTACAAATTTATATATATTGGCACCAAAGGGGTCTGGACCTGTGAATATAGCGTTAGGATGACAACACTTTCTTTTTTTGGCTAAAGTCAGTATCATGAGGACATTATAATGAGCATGTTAGGCTCTCGTTGACATTATGACAACATCATGAAACCGAACACATGAAGAGAATAATATATAGGTACAACCAGGTACGTCCCTCACAAGCATATATATAGGTTCCCCATGTTAAAGGGGACCCAAAGCCTCCCAAATTTATTGCAGTTGAGCTAATATGTGTTATAATGGACAACTCATGCAGTCACATATGAATCAAACTAATTCAATAGCATCCACAAGAAAGAATATGGTGGCTGATCTTGTTGGGGTTTCTTTGTTAGGATCCGCATAGCGGTTTTGGTCAATAAATTAAAACGAAATCGAGAAAGTAACGAAATAAGGAAAAACAAACACACACCTTGGTCATTCTCTATAGATATCTTTTGGTGTACACACAAGACGTGACCGATCTTTCTTTACTAGCTATAAGCGTAATGAGAAAAAATGTATTTAATGTACAAGTTACTCGAGTTTCTCTGGGATGCTCTAAATTAATGCATTGTTTCTGATTTATAAGCAATTCATCTAGAAACAATGCACATTGGTAAGATGTATGGCAAGAGAAAAGCTAAGTCTAGTTTTTCTTCCATATCATTTCCGTTCAAAGTTTTCGCACAAACCGTGAGCCACGTATTATATTTCTCAATGCCTTTGCTCCTTAATTAATTAAATAGTTTCAACTTTCAACCAAGGTTTTCTGTTTTGTTTTATTGGATCTTTCAACTAAGGCTGCATAAACGTAGCTAGCTATCACTATAGCTAGTTTCATGATACGTTGAACGAGTCATGCCACATGCATAATGCATTTGCCTCTTGTACAAATTGCAGCCTAATTTTTGCATTCAAAGAATTAAAAACAACACCCGTCTTTTAGTCATGCACTTTGTATTGGCGCCGGTCTCATTTATGGGGGCCGGTCTACGTTAAGGATATTATATATATAGGGTAAATTTCTTCTATGGTATCTGACGTATCGCTATTTGGATAATTTGATATCTAGTCAATAAAAAAAGACAACTTAGTACTTGAAGTTGTCATCCGTTAGACTATTTAGTACTTTCATCCGTTTTTTCGTTAAATATAATATTTATTTTCAAGAACAAAATTGTCATTCTTAGCAAAAAATTTATATTTACTATGAACATTTTTTATTTTATTTCCTCTAAAGTACATACATACTGTTTTCCTTTATCTTATTGGGAAAATTCTAGTGTATGTTAACATGTCTCATATGTACAATTACAATTTTTAGGACTTAATTACTCAAACGAGAACTAATTTATTCTAATGAGGACCTTATTTACCTTAACGAGAGTTTTTTCGTAATTACCATATGAGTTATCGAAGTTGTAATTTGTGTCGTCAAATTGTAAAATATTATAATTACTAGTTTTATGACTTAATTACTCAAACGAGAATATAATTTGCTCTAATGAGAACTTTATTTACCTTAACAATGATTTTCTCTCCTCATTATGTATGTAACTCAGCTCTACTTTTTTTTTTTTCTTATCCAAAATAATTAAAAAAGAAACAAATTGCAAGCGAGTAGAGAATTCACCACAATATTCGGTTGTCTTTTGGCGCCTTATCCCTCTCTAATCTCAAGTCCAGAACTTGCAGTTTTGCACACACCCTTTTCATTCGAGTGACCCGAATCTAATTAAGGCCAAGTCTCGATCAATTTTTCCCCTTCTGCTCTCAAAACTCAACCTTTCTCATACCCAGTTCAAGATTGCTTCTTCTTCCTCCATAGCTATGTCCCCCACTCAATTCATAACCTCCCCTCCATTTTCATTACAAACCCCCAATAGCTCACTCTTCTTTAGCACAACAACTTCAACAATTCCCACCCATAAAACCTCAACACTACCATTTTCATTCAGAACCTGCACCAATTCACAATTCTTTAGCACCAGAAGACTGTTCCTTCCATCAGTTTCTGGCATCTGGGATGCCATAACCGGCGGCGGTAACAATCCCCGTGAAGCCGTTACCGCAATTCGAGGTGGAATGGTACTCTTTAGACAGGTAGTCACTGCTCCATAGTTTGAATTTAAACTAAAGTTCAAAACTTTGTTTGGAATTGGAAGTTTACAACTTTGTTATTGTCAAGGGTGATGTTTTAGGGTCTGTAGCTGAATTTGACAAGGCAATTGAGCTTGATCCTCGCCAAAAGGCATGTAAGTCAATGTAGTTATTGTTGTGAGTTGGGGATATCAATTGTTGGTTGATGGTTGGTTGTTTTCAGATCTTTGGCAAAGGGGGCTATCACTTTACTATCTTGATAGGTACTACTAGTTCTTTGATGGGCCTTGTTTTCATATGGTACCAATTTTACTTAAATTTTGATTACCTAGAGTTGCATTATGTAGAGAAAATGGATAGAGTATCACTTTAGTCAAGATTTGCTAATGGAATTGAAATTTATCTACGGTTACCTAAGGATTCTATATTTTGGTCCCCAATGTGAGGGTAAAATGTTAGTATTGGTTTGGGTAAGATCTTTGTCTAGCATTAAACTTATCTATCTTTTATGAAAAGGTTTGAAGAAGGGGCAGAGCAGTTCCGAATAGATGTTGCCCAGAATCCAAATGATACGGAGGAGTCCATTTGGTGCTTTCTCTGTGAAGCTCAATTATATGGAATTAACGAAGCAAGGGAACGATTTCTTGAGGCAAGTTAGTGATACCAAGTCTTTAGCTTTAATCTTCTGACCAAGTGTCTTTTGGATCTCTCTATGAGCATAACCAAGTGTATTTAAGAGGGAATTTTTGTAGTTCTAGTTGAAACTATGTGAAGTGCTTTTTAGTCCCATGTATTGAGTGAAAAGTTCAATAAAATTCTTTCTAACTGAATATTATATGAATGCAGGTTGGCCGAGATCCAAGACCTGTCATGAGAGAAGCCTATAACATGTTTAAAGACGGTGGTGATCCAGAAAAGGTGTTGAATGAAACTTTCCCTCTCTGACCAAACATTTTATTATTTTAGCTAGTAGTGCAGTTTTGAATAAAGAAATTTCATATTTTCATTTATTCGCACCTTTCAATATTTTCTCATACCTCTCTAGGTGTGGCTATGGTTTTTATCAGTTCATGTGAAATGTTAGGAGTCCAATTATCTTTCTTTCATGTTTTTGTGTTGAATCATGAACTGTTTCGAGTCTCAAGATCAGTTTTCCAGTAGGAAGTTAATTGGAGTAACCGAAAGTTGTTTAAGAACTCATATATATTCATTCCCTTATGTTCCTATAATTAAGAGTGTAGAACCCTCAGTACGTGTAGCACCCTTTAATAAACATCTATATGCCTGTTTCTTATGTAGGGCGCCTGTCTACTTGCAATATATAATACCAAGAATTCTATCTGACTGAAGTGATTGATCTTTACTCTGTAGCTTGCTGCTGCATTTAAGAATGGCCGAGACAGTGATTATTTCTATGCTTCTCTATATGCTGGCCTTTACTATGAAGCTCAGGTTTGTTTCAAATTATAAGAACTTTCTCTTAGATATTCTTCTGGTGTCACATGTTGTATCTCAACTGAATGTGATTGTTCCTGCAAAAATATAGAAAGGTCACTGAAGAGTTATGCATAGAACTTCACTTCACTTGAAGAAGTTCAATAAGTAGACGAACAATGGCTTCTCAATGTTGGTCAAAGAGGGAGATCTTATAGTTAGAAATCATGTGTTCTTACATTGATGTTCAGTGTTAGAACCGCGGAAAACAAAAAATCCACTTATTTATATCAGAATACCTCCTTCTTTGCTGCCTATATAATAGATGCACAATTTTTGGGTACTTCATCTCTTGTGCTACAATGGGGGAACTAACTGTTCAAAATGAAGGTTCTAACAAGCTTTTTAAGTTCCTTGTTGCAAGAACAAGCTAGTGCCAGGGAGCATAAGGAAACCCTATTTTCATCAATAGAGCACTTAATGGAGCCTGTTTATTTTAAACAAACTTCTCTGAAATTTCTAGGATTTACATATTTGTCTTCAATTTATGGGTATCAAGTATCCCTAGTTTGAAAGTTTGATACTTTTGGTCAATAACTGGTGCTGAGAAATTACTGGCTAAACTAGCTTATAGCATGAAACCAATTGCCTGTGTGCTGACTATCTTTATTTCACCCATTTATACAGAAGAAACCTGATGAGGCCAAACTTCATATCCTTGCTGCTTATCAGTCTCCCTATGGACAAAGGTTCAAAGTTAAAACATAATTCCATTTCATCAAATTCAGAAGCTACTTCTAGTTTTTCAGTAAAGCACTTAATGGTTCAATAAACGTTTGATAAACTTAATTTCCTTTCTCATTTCAGATCGGATGATTACATGGCCTCTCTTGCCGAAGTTCACTGTCTTTGTCGAAATTGGAGATCCGATTGAAGCTCTCAGTCATTCTTATATGAAAATTGGTTAATCATGTTTTCTGATGTTCATGTTTGTATAGCTTCATTGTCGAGGTGAAGTAGGAGCAAAGGAAATCGATCTATTGTCGTAGTATTATACATATTATGACCACATTTGCCCAGAAGAACTGAAAAGCCTTTCCTATATGATTCTTATAACTTGTCATCAATTTTACAAGCAAATTCAGTCAACTCACAGTGCTTATTCAGTGTTTGGATTAAAGCAAAAACTGTTCATGATGCCGAATAATTAAGCAAACATAATAATTCATCCCTCGATCCTCTGCTCTTTGCTCTGGGATGCGTCTTTTAGAGCTTTGATGACAAACTCTGAAAGCTCAGTCTCACCAATTAATTGCATTGCAGAAGCTCATCGAACTTTTTTTCTTTTTTGGGCCTGAGATTTCTTATGGTACGTTCTGAACTTCTGATACGTATCTTTAAGACCCTAGAGAGCTATCAAAGAGTGTATGGACCATCTTGGATCAATTCACTCGGCAAGTACTATTGCCATGCCTGACTGTACAAGCGTGCTTGACTAATTAGCTTTGAAGGAGACAAGGGAGTACTGTCTGCACATCACATGCTAGCTAAGAAGATTGCAGGTCTGCAAAGCTTTGGAGGTTTTGAAGCTGTTCTTTCTACAAGGTATGGGCCAAAGTTGAAACAAGCTAGGTTTAGCTCAATGAATGCATGCACCACATACTCTTCTGTACCTTCCTGGTGATGATGAATGGTAATGGAGGAAGGAATCAATTCTCTCTTTTTTCTTTGGTATGGTCTCACACTCCCACGCGCGTACATAATCAAAAGGAATTGATTCTCTTTTTTCTTTGGTATGGGCAAGGAGTTGCTATATAGGTACTTCATTTTTGAGAGGCAAGAAAGAGTTCTTTAATGTCATAAAAGGTTTTCTGGAAACTAGGCACTAGCAATACTAAAGTAAAAGAGTGGTGTCATCCTATTTATACTCACTCCTCCCCCCTCAAGCCAAGAATCATTCATCCCTATCTGCCTCTTCGCTAACCGTCACGTGTTGTCTTTGATCGCCCTCACCGCCTCTTGGTATGTTTCTGTCCGGCTGAACTCTCCCACTTCAATGGCCTTGCTCTATCCGGTTCGAGCCACCGAGTGGTCTTCTTTCAGTTTATAATACTCGGCGCGCCAACTGTTGGAAGGCAACTCGGTGGTCCGACCGGGTTGAGTAAGGCGTCTGTAGTGCCAAGTTCAGCCGGTTGGGCGGTGACGGCGATCAAGAACACGTGTCAGTTGTCTAAGAAGATTATCCCCAAAAGGCATGCAACTCTTTGGAGTTCTTCTTGACTATTGGTTTTTGGTTATTAATTGTTGACTATTGGCTATGGCTGTTATCAGATCTTTGGTATATATCTTGATAGGTAGTACTAGTTCTTTGATGAGTCTTGTTTCCTTATGCTTTTGCTTGGGTGCTGAGAAATTCAGAAAGACTTCAGAAAATGCTCAAAATTCTGTTTTGTTTAATTTGTTTTTCTTTCTCCATAATTAATGTTAAATATCGATTTGGATACATGCATGTCAAGGACGGAAGAGTGTCTCTTTTATGAACAGGTTTGAAGGGCCAGAGCGGTTGCAGTTTCGATTACAAGTTGCCGGAATCCAAATGACACATAACGAGGAGTCCATTTGGTGCATAAACCTGATCGATGAAGGTAACCTTCATATCCTTGCTGCATGCATATATAAACCTCATTCAACACTGTTATGAACTTAATTTTGTTGCTGATCATTTCACATTTGATGACCATATGGCTTCTCTTTGCCTAGGTTCGCGGTCTTTGTAGAAGACGGGAGATTCGTTTGAAGTATTTGGTTCAAGCTCTCGGTCAGATTAATTTTGTGAAAGTTAGTTCATGATCGACCATGTTCATTTACAAAGCACGGCCGAGGTACGTGAAGTAGGAGACTAGGAGCAAGGATTGCAGTACTGCTGTACCACTTCAAGTACTAGTATTACACATTTAATTTTCTGAAGACCTTGCTTTGCCTAGAAGAAATGTAAAGCTTAGGTGGTATATCCATTTCCTGTAAATGTTTATTCATAAATGTTTCTTTCTTGTCTAGTTGTCTTCGACCTTTCTTTGAAGCTTCCCACTTTCAGAAGTAGACCATCGCACAAACTCGAAAAAGACTAGCTAATTGATCCACAACAAAGTAACAGTATCGATTTTAAACGTGCTCGTGTGATATTTTCTTTTTCATTATTAGTATAATTAGAGTCTGAAATTCTCGTTACATCTTGAACCAAAGAAGTCGAAATTAAATGCATCGAGGGCATCAAAATAAAGGCTCTCCAACGATCTTTCATTAACAAAGACTCAAAGAGTGACCAAAATCTGCTACAGCAATTGTGATTTCAATTTTAAAGTTGTATATATCTAAATATCCCGCTTTATTGGTTATCTACTATTCATTTTTAATATAGAAAATGATTTCATTGGTATGGCTTAAAATTGGCAAAACATATGGCCATCGGCCAATTTATTCATGATTTGTTTTTTTTTTTTTCAATGGAAAGAGATGGACGGGTTTCTCTCTCAGCCCCTACTCAACTCGGATCCTTTGCCATATCTTTTTCTTGTACTTGCCCTCATATATCCAACAAACGTGCAAGTTTCATATGATCCAACTAAAAGCTCATTTCTTCTTCCTCAGAATGGTAAAGTCTTGCAAATTGTCCGAAGAGATGATTGTGCAAATCCTGTCAACATTGCCTCCCAAGTCCTTAATACGATTCAAATGTGTTGGTAAGCTGTGGTTAGCTATAATCAATCATGTTAGCTTCATTGCCAAGAACCTTTCAACTTCTATGCACAACAAATTCACTTCCTCCACTTTCATCCTTTTCAAGCGTACTATCCTCAAGGACAACAACATCAAGGATGAAGAAATTATTTATGATATCCTGAGCGATGAGGACAATAATAAGAAGCAAGTTTTATTGTCACTACTTAATCTTTGCAAGAATAATGATGGTGATGGGAATTACCTTGGTTCTGTTGTTGATATATGACTATAATGTTCCCCTCCGTATGGCTCTTCCGTATCTTCTACAAATTGTAGGTCATTGTGATGGGATCGTTTGTCTAAATACCAATCATGATGACATTGCTTTATGCAATCCAGCAATCAAGGAATTCAAATTTCTTCCAAAGACTTGCCTTATCCCTCCCCGAGATCAGGATGGTTATGTTAGAGTAGCATATTTGAGTCATTTGGGATTTGGCTATGATTCAAAAGCTAAAGATTACAAGGTTGTTAAAATTGCACTAGGCAATGATCTACATCCGACAAGAGCAGAAGTGTACACCTTGGGTGCTAATTCCTGGAGAGAGATCAAGGCCGATATCAAATGTCAAGTTTTGATGACTACTCCTTCTTCGCATTTGTACTTCAAGGGAATCTGTTATTGGATTGCATCTATGAAACAAAGGGATAAGGAATTTCTCCTTTCATTTGACATGGGGGACGAACTATTTCATCACGTATCCGTTCCTGATGGTTTCTATGCCGGAGAAAAATTTAGTAGGAGCATTTTTGTATGGAAAGGATCTATTGTTCTTTTGTCATATCAACTATACGCACTGCGTGAAATTCCAAAATCTTTTGAAATATGGGTATTGAATGACTTTGCTGATGTTGAGGATCTATGGACAAAACATCTAACCATCGGACCTCTGGATGACATTGAGCTTCCATTGGCATTCTGGACAAGCGACGAGCTTCTTATGGTTGCGGGTAATGGACATGTGGTATCCTATAACCTCTGCACCCACACATTCAAAAATATTCCTATTCATGGCGTGTGTTACCCCCTTGTTAGTCAAGTGGAAGGTGCAAAACGCATACAAGCTTCCGTTTATGTGAGTAGTATTATTTCAGTCAAAGAAAGGTAACTTTTCCTTTCAAAAAAAAAAACAGAAAAGTAGCTTTAATTTATAGCTTTTACCACTCCACAAATGCCCTCACATAAGAATATACTATTACCTCACTCTTGCAATCCTTAGAGCATCAGCAGTGGGGACTCATTTTTTGGACCCAAATTTGGGTCCAAATTGGCCGTAATCCCAAATTTGAGTCTATCGGAATAGTGGATATAAGGACTTACTTTTTTGGGTGCCACAGTGGTGCATGACTCATTTTTGGATTCATATTTTTGGACTTATATTTTTGGACTCAAATTTGGGTCCCAAATTTGAATCATCTCCACTGTGACATATAGATATTGGACCCAAAAACCCCACTTGTTCTCTCTCATTGATGAATCATCAATTTCTCTCTCCAAAATCCTCTCAAATTAGTTGCACATGGGGGGACCCACAAATATAGGTCCAAAATTTTTGAGTCCAACATTTGGGTCTCCGGCAACTATAAGTCCTACACATCCGATCCACTGTGGGTGTTTTTGGACCCAAATATAGGTTTTGGACCCAAATTTGGATCCCCATTGTGGATGCTCTTAGAACAAGGGGCGAGTCCGTGAAGAGAGGAGTCAAGGAAGAGAACACAAAGGAATAAGAAGAGAATGGGAGTACTGCTGGCGTCAATTGTAAAATCTAGTGTTTTAGGAATGATAAAAAATTAAGCAAATAGAAAACAGAACATTTTCAGTGAAAATAGAAATCACATTGCTCTAGATTTATGTTTTTTTTTTAAGGTATCGACAAAACAATAAAGAAAAAAATATTTACGTGCAAATAAAATCATGGAATTGATTCTCATGGTGCTATAAAATCTAAGGTCTTTCTTAACATCAAAGCATAAAATCTCCAAAAAAAAAAAGAGTGGATTTTGCTTGAAACAACATGAGCTATAACGAGACATTTTTACACAAATAGGTTCCAATTACAAGTTCAGGCAAAAAATTATTTTCATTGAAAGATGAGGTTTCTGAGATGCATATATATAAGATGTATAATACATTTGGAAGGAGCCATAGAAAGATGTAATCGCGATTGTTTCTCCAATTCAATCTCGCTACAAATAAACTAAAGTTCAATGACCTTGAGTCGTTGATTTCGGTTTTCATAAAATTTCATTCAAATCCTCCAAAAAAAAAATATAGCTTGAAGATAAATAGACAAAATAATATATTACTAGCAATCGTGCCCGCACTTTGTCCCGGGTTTTGGAGTTAACGCAATGTTATTTAAGGACTATATTTAAAAACATAGAAAATATAGTTGATATGATCATTATATTAACAAAAGGTTAAGTCTGTTTTACAACAAAAGATGAAGTAGATCATGTCCTATTAACATCACCACCAACACAGATGTTGTGATACAGTGTTAAAAAAATAGGTTGTCATAGTTTAAGGCTAACTTAATTAGTTACAATTGCTGCTGCAACAATTTGCAAAAAATAGCTGATGATGTCCATTAGCAGGTGTATATCCTCAAAAAGTGTTAGTCTATTCATAGCTAGTTATGGAGGATGTCCAAAAAGTTGCTTCCTCCAGTTTTGTTTTTACAAAAAGTGATCTGACACTTCAGTTATTTTTCTTCTTGCTGATGATCTCCATTGATGATATTGGTGGGTCAATGTTAGTTTTTCTATTATTGTGAAAGAATAAGCATAGTTAAATGTTTAAAACAGTGAATCTTATCATGATGCCTAAGCATGGCTAAAAATTGGAAAAACATATTTATTCATGGCTAAAAATTGGCGCCTGGTTTCTCTCTCAGCCCCTACTCAACTCGGATCCTTTGCCATATCTTTTTCTTCTACTTGCCCTCATATATCCAGCAAACGTGCATATGATCCAACTAAAAGCTCATTTCTGACAAAGACTTGAAATTGGAAAGGTGAGAGGTGGATTTCACTCATTGAAATGGCAAAGTCTTGCAAATTGTCCGAAGAGATGATTGTGCAAATCTTGTCAACTTTGCCTCCCAAGTCTTTAATACGATTCAAATGTGTTCGTAAGCAGTGGTTAGCTATAATCAATAATGCTAGCTTCATGGCCAAGAACCTTACAACTTCTATGCTCAACAAATTTGCCTCCTCCACTTGCTTCCTTTTCAAGCGTACTATCCTCGAGGACAAGAACATCCGGGATGAAGAAATTTATCATGTCCTGATGAGCGATGAGGACAACAATAAGAAGCAAGTTTTATTGTCACTACTTACTCTTTGCAACAATAATGATGGTGATGGGAATTACCTTGGTTCTGTTGTCGAGGACTATAATGTTCCTCTCCGTATGGCTCTTCCGTATATTCTACAAATTGTAGGTCATTGTGATGGGATCGTTTGTCTAAATACCTATTTTGATGACATTGCTTTATGCAATCCAGCAATCAAGGAATTCAAATTTCTTCCAAAGTCTGGCCTTATCTCTTCCCAAGATTATTTGAGTAGTTTGGGATTTGGCTATGATTCTAAAGCTAAAGATTACAAGGTTGTTAGAATTGCACATGGCCACTATGAAGATCCGACAAGAGTAGAAGTGTACACCTTGGGTGCTAATTCTTGGAGAGAGCTCAAGGCTATTGATATCAAAATTCAAGTTTATTCGACTCCTAATTCCCGTTTGTACTTGAAGGGAACTTATTATTGGATGGCATATCTGCCACAAAATGATGACGAGGAAGTCATCCTTATATTCGACATGGGCGATGAGCTATTACGTCACATATCGGTTCCAGATAGTTTCTATTGCCAAGAGGGGTTTGCTAGGGGCCTTTTTGTGTGGAAAGAATCCATCGCTCTTTTGTCATATGAGCTTTACAAAAGTGAAGATGAGAATACAAAATCTTTTGAAATATGGGTATTGAATGACTTTGCTGATGTTGAGGATCTATGGACAAAACATCTAACCATCGGACCTCTGGTTGACATTGAGCTTCCATTGGTATTTTGGACAAGCGATGAGCTTCTTATGGCTGCGGCTAATGGAAATGTGGTGTCCTATAACCTCTGCAACCACACATTCAAATGTATTCCCATTCATGGAGTGGAAGGTGCAACATGCATACAAGCTTTCGTTTATGTGAATAGTATTATTTCAGTTAAAGAAAGGTAACCACGTACTCCATAAATGCCCTCACATAATACCTCACTCTTGCGATCCTTAGAACAAGGGGCGAGTCCGTGAAGAGAGGAGTCAAGGAAGAGAACACAAAGGAAGAAGAGAATGGGACTGCTGGCGTCAATTGTAAAATCTAGTGTGGGTGTTTTAGGAATGATAAAAAAGCAAATAGAAAAAAAGAACATTTTCAGTGAAAATAGAAATCACATTGCTCTAGATTTATGGTTTTTTTTAAGGTATCCACAAAACAATAAAGAAAAAATATTTACAGGTCAAATAAAAACATGGAATTGATTCCCATGGTGCTATAAGGTCTTTCTCAACACCAAAGCATAAAATCTCAAAAAAAATAAAAAAGAGTAGATTTTGCTTGAAACAACGTGAGGTATAACAAGACATTTCCACACAAATAGGTTCCAATTAAAAGTTTGGGCAAAAAATTATACTCATTGAAAGATGAGTTTTCTGAGATGCATATGAGTTTTCTGAGATGCATATAAGATGTATAATACATTTGGAAGGAGCCATAAAAAGATGTAATCACGATTGTTTCTCCAATTCAATCCCACTACAAATTACTAAAGTTTAATGTTGAGTCGTTGATTTCTGTTTTCATAAAATTTCATTCAAATCCCAAAAAAAAATATAGCTTGAAGATAAATAGACAAAATAATATATTATGTGGAACGCACACTATGAGATTCAAACCTTCAAACCTAAGACCACTAGGTTACCTTACTTAACTAGGAAATCCTAATAGTCATTTCACGATTTCACCTACGTATTTTTAATTTACAATCTTTATCTAAAAGTTTAAAACTTGTTAGCAACTCTGTTAGTACATTCGCGTATAATACTTGAATGCTACACGTAGCATATGTATTTTTTACATGTAGAATTGAATAAATATGTACATAAATTAATATTCCAAAATTAATAAATTAAAACACCCGAGAAAATTACCGCTATTCCAACCCACAACGGTGTCGTATTTAATCCAATCCCCAAATTCGAATTCCGTCCAAATCAAAATCCCCTGCTCTGTTTCTGTCCCCAATTCAAAACCCCGCCAAACCCTAGAGTCTGGTCCGTCGGTATCAAACCTCAATTGACATTACCAAATTGCGGAAATTCGCAAAGCCATCTCTGAAGAAAAGGTAAATTATTGGCTCCTGTTTCGCTCTTCCTGGATTAATCAATACTTATAATTGTTTTCAGTAGAAACTAAAAACCCTAACTTTACTGATCTGGGTTTCTTTTTCTTTCTGCACTTAGTGAAGTTCTGATTTGGGCTGTTTCTCTTTAGTTTTTGATACAAGAACGCAAATCTAACCGAGAGATGCCGAGGACTAAGAGGACCAAGAGAACCAAGGTTGATTATGATGATGATGTTGGTGTGACCAAAAGCCAAAAATCTCAAAAACGAGGGAATGTCGATTCCTCCCCCTCAGAAAAAGCCCTCCCATTCTTGGAGTTCTTGACTGGTTATCCGCGGCTGCGGAGAGTTGTCCTGACCCGGGATCAGTACAAGTACTGCTCTCGAGCTCTCAAATTCTTCGAAGACAAAGCTCGAGGAGCCTCGGCAGATTATCGAGGAGTTTCGTAAGATAAATGCCGAGGGAAGAGTGGAAGCTGCGACGGAGAAGACTTGCAATGTGGCTCTCAGCAGTGCCAATTGGAGTAAAAATCGCTACGATAATGTCGTGCCATTTGACCAAAACAGGGTTGTTCTCAAGGACTCCTCCACAAGGGGAAGGGACTACATCAATGCCAGCTTCATTACCACAAGTTCGTCTCGGTTTATTGCAACACAAGGTCCACTTCCAAATACGTATGAGGATTTCTGGGAGATGGTAATCCAGTACCGCTGCCCTGTTGTCATTATGCTTACTTCATTTGATATGGATACGTGTGGAGATTATTTTCAGGCAGAAGATGAAAGACAATTTGGGAATGTATGTATAGTCACTAAGTGGATAAGAAGTAGCAAGTCTAGTGACACTAATTCTTCATTAGTGTTGCGGCTTTTGGAGGTGAAGTATAAGGAGGACTCCGAGGAGCCACCCATGTCTGTGTTGCATGTTCAGTATCCTGAATGGCCTGACCATGGAGTTCCCACAGACACGGTTGCTGTTCGCGAAATCTTGAAAGGATTGATATATCAAGTGGCACCACCGGAGCTTGGTCCGATTGTGGTGCACTGCAGTTCAGGTATTGGGAGGACTGGAACATACTGCGCAATTCATGATACAATGAAGAGAATTCTGTCTGGGGACATGTCTGCTTTAGATCTCGCTGATACGGTAGCCACATTCAGGTCTCAGCGAGATGGAATGGTCCAGACACTGAAGCAATATTGGTTCTGTTATTCTGCCATCATCGATGAATTGTTAGAACTCATCTCGGATCAGGATGAAGAATAGTGCTGGATCAATAGATGTCACATTGCTAATTGTCATTCCTTTCCTGGTAAACAGTGGTTTATTAATTCAAGTAAATTTTTTCTCAATCAGTTACGTTTATATCTGAATCACTGAATGAGTGCTTTGATTGTCTTTTATGTTAACATGTCATTGCATTATCTGATTGGATGAGCATGAATGCCTTGTATTCTCACACACAGACATGGGGTTTCTCTTGCCATGGTTCACGGTCTTTGCCTAAACAAATTTAAAGCTTTGGTGATGTATCTATTTTCCTATAAATGTTTCTTCAAAGCTTCCCACTTTCAGAAGTAGAACATCTCACCAAACTCGGAAACCGACTAATTAATCCTTGTTACATCTCGAACTAAAAAAAATTAAAATTAAAAGCATCTAGGGTATCAAAACAAAGCCCTCCATTAACAAGGAAGCGACCAAAATCTGCTAGAGCATTCGCCTTAAAATTTTCTCTGATGTACTAATTGTGGTTTCAATTTTTTAAATTGTGTTACTTGTGTCTTGTCATTTGCTTTTTTCTTGAAGTCAATAAAAAGAACTATCAAATTTTCTTAGATCATAATCAATGAGCTGCAAAATCTAGCCGTGCACGGCAAATGCTCGACATGAACATGACTTTGATTAGTGGGTGGAATATGGAATCCCCAACTACAACCAATTCATACCTTATTCTAGTAATTATAGTTAATTATTTGTGACTATACTCTAATAATATTCTAGTCTAAATCTCTTAGACATGTGCATGGGCAATTGGGAATTATTGCAACATACCTGCCCATTTCAAGCATATTCCTAGTGGTAAGCACAAAAATATGAATATTCTTTTTCAGTGATCCTGACATTGGGATATGCCGTAAGCAACCCCAATAGTGAGTCCTCTCAACCAATTTATGACATCATATCTCATATGCAAATTGACCAAAAATACCCTCATGTTCATTGTGAAAGAAAGGGTGCCCTAAATGATACCCCATTTTGGTCTAATTTTAATTGTTGTTTCGATTTCAAGTACCAGTGAAGAAAAATGAGATTCGAACTTGGGTATTCTATGCAAAAGGTAAACATTTGTAACCACTATGAGCTCTCACAATGTATTAATAAGTACGTAATTTGAAGACAGAAAAACAAAAACTCTCAATCACCTAGTGACCAAGAGAACATTTTTCACTCGCTTTTAGATTCCATATCAAGGATTGAGATTTGAATGTACGTTAAGTATTTTAATAACAATTGTTAATACTAAATTCAATGATAAATGATCATAAATTTCATTAGTCACGAGATGACAGCGAGAACACTACTCAAAGAGTCATTGAAGATATAAATTTGTTTGTTAATGTGTTCATCTCTCCAGGTTATTTTTGTCATTGTGGGTGTAGTTTAGATATAATGCCAACTCCATTCAAATTCATGCTGGTCAAGGACTCAAGGTACCACAAAAACTCCATGTAATCAAGTTTAGCTATTTTAAAACGACACGTGTCGCCGTAATAACTAAACTTCACGAAAACTCCATGTTTCTATAGGTCACCCAAAGCCACCTTGCTCCCTTTCCCGGTACTAAACTATGAAAACTACCTCTTCATTTCTCTGTCAAAACTCTTCTCTCTCAATTTCGAAGCAAAAATCGAAACTTTGTCTCTCTGTTTGTGTAATCTCCAAGTCCATAAGGATATGCAAGAGGAAGAAGAAGTGAGTATATTGGGAATATTCGAATTCGAGCAAGAATTAGAGTATGTCGACAGAGAAGCTCATGCCCAACGGCGCCGTACAGTCCGAGTCATTCCGGCAATGCGGCGAGCACATGCCGATTTTCGAAGAGTTGCCGGTGGCCAACATCGTATCGGTGTCGCGGCCCGATACCGGAGATATTAGCCCCATGCTTTTGTCTTACACAATTGAGTTTCAGTACAAACAGGCAAGCTCTCTCTTTTGAGTAAATTTTAAGTCTTTGGAAAAATTGGTAATTTATTGTTGTAGGTTAGTGTTAAAGTTTGGTAAAAGATTTGTTTTCCTTTGTAGTTGTAATGAATATTATGTTTTCTGCATTTCAGTATTGTGAGTTTTTTCCATGCAAGTAGCAGAACTTATTTTCTGAATGGATTCCTCTTTAACAGTTCAAGTGGCGGTTACTAAAGAAAGCATCACAAGTTCTCTATCTACATTTTGCTTTGAAGAAACGTGCGATAATTGAGGAGTTTCATGAGAAACAAGAGCAGGTTTGCCAATTGTATATGCTATGTCCTTATCATTCTTCATTCTTGTAACTTTTATGAGCCTCTGGGATTTTCCCCAGTTTTCTTCTGTTCATATCCCGCACATATGCCTCATATCCACATTGGCACTTGAAACCTGCACAACAGTTAAAGTGAGGATGTAACTTTTCGTAAGTAGAGGATATTTGTTATTTGAATTTGGCCTAATGTTGCTATAATTCTTCTTGGAACTGTGCATGAAGGTTAAAGAATGGCTTCATAGCATAGGAATAGCAGATCAGACAGCAGTGGTGCAGGATGATGATGAACCAGACGATGGAGCTGTTCCTCTACATAATGAAGAAAGCGTTAGAAACAGGTGATTTCTGACTTCATATACCTTGTTTGCTTTGCTGCTTGGCACCGAATTAGACATTAATATCATATACTCTTTGCAGGTATGTTCCATCTCGTGCCGCGTTGCCCATCATCCGTCCAGCGCTAGGAGGACAGCAGTCCATTTCAGACCGAGCAAAGGTGGCAATGCAGGGTTATTTGAACCATTTTTTGGGAAACATGGATCTAGTGAATTCTCGAGAGGTGTGCTCCTTTTTGTATTAGTGGTCTAATTTGTAGATTCTCATTTTCACATTTATTGTAAGAAGTCGTTTTGGATTGTAGGTCTGCAAATTTTTGGAGGTTTCGCAGTTGTCCTTCTTACAGGAATATGGACCAAAGTTGAAAGAAGGTTATGTCATGGTGAAGCATCTACCAAAATTTTCAGGGACTAATTCTGATGTGGCATCTTGTGCTGGCTTTTATCTGGGTTGTTGTAGCAACAATTGGCAAAAGGTTTTGTCAATGAACTCTTTCCTCTGAATAGTCCACCATATGTGTTTCATAAACAATCTATTAAAAGATGCAAAACTGCTAAAAACTTCAGATTCTGTAAAATTTGCTTGTCTTTTTATAGTAAAATCAATCCATGTTTGCCTGCAATTTTCTATTTGTTTCTAGTGACTTTTGTTTTGTATTCATTGCATTCTTTGCCCAATTGCAGGTCTGGGCTGTTTTAAAACCTGGGTTCTTGGCCTTACTGGATGATCCTTTTGACACCGAACTTCTAGACATTATCGTTTTCAACGCACTTCCACCCTCAAAAGGAAATGGAGGGTCTGAAATGTATTTGGCTAATCAAATAAAAGAACGAAATCCTTTGCGTTATACATTTAGGGTGAGCTGTTGTTTACTTTACTTTTATGTAGGTTACATATGGATTGGGAATTTAGCCGCTCTTAAGGGACGTCCTATTATATGAGGACAGTTCCAAATCTAATACAGAAGTTTCTTTGAGAACCTTAAGCTTAATTACTCCTTATGAGTGCTAGAAGGAGGTCACTTAATTTCTTTTTTTCCTATTTAAAGCAGCGATGTATAATTCTCTTCAATTAATTTCTAACAACCACATCAATATGTAACTGTCAAAAGGTTGCTTCTGGAAATCAAAGCTTAAGGTTAAGAACCACTAGCAATGCTAAAGTTAAAGATTGGGTTACTGCAATTAATGATGCTGGCCTAAGGCCTCATGAAGGTTGGTGTCATCCTCATCGCTTCGGTTCCTTTGCTCCTCCCAGGGGTTTGACTGATGATGGGAGTCAAGCTCAATGGTTTATAGATGGTCAAGCAGCATTTGAAGCTATTGCTTCTTCTATAGAGAGTGCAAAATCAGAGGTTTTTTTCTTGCCTTGTTATCACCAGTTAAATGGATATTTCTACTGATTATAGGACTCAAACATAAAATTTATGCTTCCAGATATTCATTACTGGCTGGTGGCTTTGCCCAGAACTGTATCTAAGACGTCCTTTCAATAGCAATTCTTCTTCTAGGCTTGATGCTTTACTAGAAGCAAAAGCTACGCAAGGGGTTCAGGTGCAAACACAAATTTTCTTTCACATTCTGGTTATAAAATCTATTCTTCATGGGAATGAGCACAATTAGTTTGACAACTCTGTTGATATGCAGATTTACATTCTTCTCTACAAGGAGGTGTCTCTTGCTTTAAAGATCAACAGCTTATACAGTAAGAAAAGGCTTTCAAATATTCATGAGAATGTGAGAGTAATGCGCTATCCCGACCGCTTTCCCACAGGAATTTACTTATGGTATTCCTCTTGGTAGTTTGAACTGATGCCAAGATTGAATTTAGCATTGTGCAAGTTTTATGTTATTACTTTCTATTGGTTTTCTTTCTTGATGATGACCCACAAATTATTTATGATAATGTACAGGTCACACCATGAAAAACTTGTCATTGTTGATTACCAGATTTGCTACATTGGAGGATTAGATTTGTGCTTTGGCCGTTATGACACGATTGAACACAAAGTGGGTGACTTCCCTCCTTCTGTATGGCCAGGGAAGGACTATTATAACCCAAGGTATTTCTCTATGCTTGCCTATTTTGCTAGAGAAATTATCAGTTTAGTTTCCTTGAAGACTAGAACAAGGGGGTTATTATATCTGTTGAAGTTTCAATGTTTCATACAAAGAATATTTCCTCCAGGAGACTTTTGAGTAGAAAAGTTTTTTTTTTTCTATGACCATTTTAAAGCATTAATTTTCTTTTTGTGGTTGGGCTAGAGAATCTGAACCAAATTCTTGGGAAGATACAATGAAAGATGAATTGGAGCGTGAAAAAGTTCCACGTATGCCATGGCATGATGTCCACTGTGCTCTTTGGGGACCTCCATGTCGCGACATTGCCAGGCACTTTGTTCAGCGCTGGAACCATGCTAAGGTTGATTTTCTGCTAGTGCTGATCTTGAAGATGTTTTCTTTTTTAATGGAGTAATTTATTAACTTCACAAACCATTTTCCAGAGAAACAAAGCTCCTAATGAACAAGCAATTCCACTACTTATGCCTCAACATCACATGGTCATCCCTCATTACATGGGAAGAAGTAGAGAGATAGACATTGAGAACAAGAGAATAGAAGAAAACATGAATGGGATCCACAGAGAGAACTCCTTTTCGTCGCTAACACCGCTGCAAGATATCCCATTGCTTTTGCCTCAAGAAGCTGATGGTGTGGATGCTCCTAGTGTAGACCAAAAGTTAAGCTCCCAGTACATGAATCATAATCATGTTGACCAGCCAACTAGGGTATCTGGTAATGTTTCGTTCTCTTCCACAAATCCCAAAGTTGAAGCTTTAGACCCAGATACACAGATGAATGGTTTGATAGATGATCTTTATTCTATGGATCTTGAAAGTGGAACCAATATAAACCTTGTGGCCCAATCTGGGTTGACAACTTCAAGTGAATGGTCGGAAAGTTCAGAGGAAGGTGATCATGCTGTTGCAGCTGATGGTTGTGGACAAACAGGGCCTCGTACTGCATGCAAATGTCAGGTTAGTAATGCCTCTTGAATACCTTGAATTTGGTTTTCTAAGATTTCAGGATTTGTTAAGTGGTTCTTTAGGTTAGTAACAATGTTTTACGTTAGAGTGAGAATATTTCATCCTTCAAATTTCTTCACCTGGCTTTGTGTTACTTTATTATCCAATAAGAAATTTTTAATATCAAACTTTTTTTTTCTTCAAAAAAGTTTTTTCTTTTTTGTGCCTTTTTGTGTACATTTTGTTTCGTGGTCTATCTAATAAAAGTCTGATGTGTAGGTAATTAGAAGTGTGAGCCAGTGGTCTGCTGGAACTAGTCAAACTGAAGAAAGCATACATAATGCTTATTGTTCTCTCATCGAAAATGCAGAACACTTCGTCTATATTGAGGTTACACCACTTTCCTCACTTTCTTGATGAATGAATCCTTCTTTCAGTCTTGGTTAAAGTTTGGCACTTCAGATTGTGGCCGCTCGTACATTTTTTCTAGAAACTAAAAACTTTCTAAGAAGAAAAAACTAGATGCATTTTTCAAAGAAAAATGTTGTATGATTACTTGTTAATTTTTTTTTATAAAAATATATATATATATATATATTTTTTTTTTTAAGGAAAAGCAGAGGGATCATTTTTCCTCTTTTTCACAACTTAAAAATGTGGGGGTAATCTGGAAAGTTTGAGTTAACCTTGAATTTGATATCATTGAGCATTTTCTGGGAAATTTTGATGACGTTTAGGACTACTACTTCAGGACATGGATGGGGCTAATGATAGTGATATGGTCCAAAGATAAATTGTCAAATACACATGATTTTAAAATATTTACTTTCAGGTACGACCGTAGGAGTAACATGCCTGATTATCAAACAAACAGTCATGATTTAACTACGACTAGGTTCTGTTCAAACTTCAAAGTACTGATTTCGAGTTCTTATTTCATCTTGCTATCTTGATTGCTGGTTGCTTCCAGAATCAATTTTTCATATCAGGTCTTTCAGGGGATGAGATTATACAGAACCGTATCCTGGAAGTATTGTACAGGCGTATTGTTCTAGCACACAAAGAACAAAAGTGTTTTAAGGTTATTGTTGTCATGCCACTCTTGCCTGGCTTTCAGGTAGCCATTTTTGGTTTGTTATCTTAATTCACAGGGATGCATTTTTTCTGGGAATTTTCTGTAACGATTTTCTTTTCATTTAATTATGGGTACACGTAATAGGGTGGTGTGGATGATTATGGTGCAGCAACCGTTAGAGCCATTATGCATTGGCAGTATCGGACCATTAGCTGGGAGAAGTATTCAATACTGCATAAACTTAAAGTCTTGCTTGGTCCTAAGACACACGACTACATTTCTTTCTATGGTCTGAGAACATATGGTAGACTTTCTGAAGGTGGCCCTCTATCCACAAGTCAGGTACTTTTTCGCATTTCTGCATATTGGGGGCGGGGGTAAATGGTAATACATGAAATAAACTCCAATTTGAGCCATGAAACTTTAACTTGGTTTATCATGTATATTCTCATTGTTATGCAGGTATATGTACACAGTAAAGTGATGATAGTAGACGATCGTGTTGCTTTGATTGGATCATCAAATATTAATGACAGAAGTTTACTGGGATCAAGAGACTCTGAGGTATGATTTGTGTTTTCATCGAGTAATAAGGCTGTCAGCATGTTTAATTAGTTCTTTTATTTGTGACCTCACAACTAATGACAACGTTGTAGAGAAGAAACACTATGGTGTACTTCAGATCATTGAGAATAGAATGTATTTACGAATGGCCAATCTTGCAAAATGTTTCAAATTATATAATATAACATTTATCATATTTGTTTCAGATTGGGGTAGTTTTTGAAGATAAAGAGTTTCTTGAATCATCTATGGACGGACAACCTTGGAAGGCTGGAAAGTTTTCTTATAGTCTTAGATGCTCCCTGTGGTCTGAACACCTGGGTCTTCATGCAGGAGAGGTTGGTAACTTTTGATGAAACATAGATATTCTATGGTTGCTTGTTTACACACAAGTTTTGAATCATTAATTTTTTCAATTGTTTTTCATGTATATTTTCCTCATCTAAATATAAACACTCTTTGATGATTTTTGTTCATTCAGATAAATCAAATCAGTGATCCTGTATCGGACTCAACGTACAAAGATCTGTGGCTAGCGACTGCAAAGGTAATCGGTTCATGTTTCTCATATTTTGCTTTTTTCTTTTCTTCTATGCTCCCCTATGGCCCTACCTAATTAAAGTATCTCCTATATTCTGCAGGAAAACTCAATTATTTACCAAGATGTATTTTCTTGTATTCCGAACGATTCTATACACTCAAGGTACAATACATACTACCAACGTTGTCTACTCTTTTTTCGTTGCTCTATGCACTCTAAATGTTCTATTATTTCCATCAACTCCAGAGCTGCTCTCAGAGAATCCATGGCTTTTTGGAAAGAGAAACTCGGGCACACTACAATAGATCTGGGAATAGCCCCTGAGAAGCTAGAATCCTGGGAAAATGGAGAGGTTAAAGAAATAGATCCAATGGAAAGATTGAAATGTGTAAGGGGACATCTTGTTTCCTTTCCTTTAGAGTTTATGAACCAAGAAGATTTGAGACCAGTGTTTAATGAAAGTGAATTTTATACATCTCCTCAAGTATTTATGTAAGTCTGATATATCATTCAGAAAGCATCAAAAATCATTTGTTTTTCTTACAATTGTATATAATTCCACACAACAATTGACACAGATAATAGCAATAGAAATGAACCACACTGACCAAATTCATGCCTTATTGGCATTGATGTATATACTGTACAGGAGTAACTCCTAGTTGTAAAGCATGTATATGTGCATTTCTTTTTTTATTGGTGAAGTGTTTATATGTTTTCTCAGCAAATGTTTCTGAACTCGTTATTTTTTGCAATTATGAAAGTAGGTCAACTTAATCTCTAATGCAGCATCCATCAAAATTTTGGTAAATCCATCATTATATTTAGAAATTAAGCATACAGATACTAAATTACAGAACAGAATAGTGTTAAATTGTGTACATAATTATATCTTGTAGCATTTGCTACATTGTTTATATTGCAAGTTTTTCAACTTTGCGGAATTGAATCCAGAAGTTCGCTGTCTACCTCGTCAATCTTTTACCAGCTGCATAGGTCCTCAAAGAAGGGGACTGCGTGAGACCATCAGGAGCAACTGTTGTGTTTTGGATACCATTCTTCTGTTGCAGTCTTCTCCTTGCCATATAACCTCGAATCCAAGGCGTGACATCCTCGCTGAACTTAATCATGATGAAAAAGATGATCCGGTAGGCGACGATCATGCTGAATATAACACTGAGGTCTATCCATTTTGATCTGCTGGTGTCAATCTGGAACACATTTTCCAGGATGTACTCACCAGGTATCTTAAATTGATCCGGTGTCTGGTTGTCAAACAATAAGCCGGCCAAGTCATTCTGATATTGTCCCTGAAGTCCAAACATGCATATTTTAGTTTCAATTCTTTGAGATACATTTCAATAACAAGTAATTGTTAATAATGAGGGCAATATTTTCCACTCTCAGTTTGTCATTCCATAATTTTGTGAGTTGAAAATAAAATATTGATTTGGAGCAGGATGACAAATTGCAGCTGTTTTACCTGTAGAGCCCAGAAGTGAAAGCTGATGTATGACATCGGGTAACGCCAGACCGGCTTTGGGATGTCATTTGGGAGCCTGAAGTAGCCGGAGACTAGCATGAATATTCCCTAAAATGTGAAGAAAACCACAAACATTCATCAATATGGTTCAACAGTTGAAATAAATATGCTTCAAGATCATATTGCTTCTGTGATATCACTGATATGAACCTGAATTCCAGCCCCTATGATAATACCCATGAGGAAGTTAGGAACAATGCTGGCTATGGCCATCATCAAGCTCTCAACTACAGTCACACTTGCATAGAGGCACAACACAAAGAAGAGATAATGCTCAAAACCCGGATGGAGACCGACCATGAAGTAACAAATAGTTCCCGCGAGAAAGGTAATCAGTATCAGGAATGGCATTGCAGAAAGTGTGTTGCTGAGGACAAAGGCAGTGACACCATAGTGACCATTCAGCCTCTCTCTTTGGAAAACCTAGGAAAATTAATTTGGTGGAAAAAAATGAATTAGACTATACACTACCATTAAATCTAAAGTAAATAATCAGGTCTCAAATTAAGTGACAAACCTTCATATCCTCTACAAATGAAGGAAAACCCCCAATTGACATAAAAGTGACGAAACCAAAAACAAAAGATGCACATGAACCCCTTGCCTGCAGTCACAAAAGCCTGAATGAGTTTGAGATTCCAAATATAGAGATGGTTCCGACTAATCAGCAAGTAATGCTTACCAGAATAGAACTGTATCCGGTACCGATATGCAGATAAATGGTTCCAATACAAATTGTGACAACAATGTAAATGACGAGCCTGAGCCAGTAATAGCCAAAGTCCCTTGACATGTTGACAAATGAACGCTTGGTCAATGTAAAGGCCTGCATCAGGAAACTAGCCTGACTTCCTCCAGAGTCTAAAACAGTCCCTTTCTGCAGAATATGTAAAAATTGTCAACCTTTGTAACAACTACTAACTTGTATTAGTTAAAATTTCCCACTTTAATTACATAAACACTTACAACTTTGGATATCTCCTCAACTTTTTCTCTAGCTGCATAACAGTATTGTGAAGAACGATAGGAATCAACAAGGACTCTTATAGCTTCAGCTGTGGTAATCTTCTCCAGAGGATCATTACTTTCCTCAAACTGGTAGCAGATAAGATACAAGTATCGGATTTTATCAAAAGTGAAAACTATGTACATAACAGAAAGATGAGAAGGAAAAAGTTCTATATGTATGTACCCTGAGTTTCATGGACCCTTTCAGCGTGGCCTTTACTTTATCAAAGTCAGAGTTTACACATCTAAGAAAATGATCAGATGGGTTCCTCAAAGCAGGGCAGGGAAAACCAGCTTGTGAAAAGAACTGCAAACATGTAGTAATCCATATGTAACTAAGAGCAATTAATCATGAACCAAATTAATTAGTGATGGATCGTAAAGATTGATGAGGATACTTACCTCATATGCGTCAGAGGCCTGACCAAAGTAAACTGTTTTGCCACCAGAAAGCAAGTAGAGTTGATCAAATAGTTCAAAGACTTCGCTGCTTGGCTGGTGAATTGAAGCTATGACAGTTCTTCCATCTCGTGATAGGGCGCGTAGTGTCTGTGTTACGAAAAATGCTGAAGCACTGCCATAAATTACCAAATGATCATTAGTAGACTAACCCTGTAACAAAAATGCAGCATACTAGAAACCAAGTAAATAAAAAGTCCCCCATAAGAACAACAACAAAAAAAATCACACATAGTTTTGTTGCAGAAATGGAAGTTATACTCACAATTTGAAGCATATTAGTTACAAAAAAACAGCATACAGACAAACCATCTTAAGCATATAAATTAGAAAGAACAGCAAATAGACAAAGTACTAAATATGAATATTTAATCCATCCATTAATTAAAAACAAGAGCATAAGATATAATGTACCTATCAAGTCCACTGGTTGGCTCATCAAGGAAGAGCAATCTAGGCCTCATCAAGATCTCAACAGCAATGCTGACCCTTCTCTTCTCTCCCCCACTAATCCCACGCAAATGCCAATTCCCAATCACCGTGTCGGCACAATCCTGCAGACCCATCTCTATGATTGTCCTCTCCACCAGTGCTAGCTTCTCCGACCTCCCCATTTTATCCGGCAGCCTCAGCCGAGCTGAATATAATATCGTCTCTCTTACAGTCAGAGTCCCAATCAAATTGTCATCTTGGGTCACATAAGCCTAAATCATATTCCAACACAAAACACATACACAACATAAATCAATCAGTATGTTAAAACAGAGTAAAATACAAGATAGAAACAGAGTCAAAACAGAGATGGACTAATGAACTCACAGCAGTGCCAAAAGAGAGCTTTCGTTTGCGACCATTGAGTAGAACAGAGCCTGATAGGAAGGCATTGGAGGCCAAGCGGCTAGAGAGAGCATCAAGCAAGGTTGATTTGCCTGAACCAGAAGGGCCCATTAAAGCTGTGAAGCTTCCAGGCTCTGCATAACCAGTTAAACCCTCCAAAACCGTCTGAGTCTCACCGTTGCTCAGAGTCACCATCACCGTCAAATCCTTCCACGTCAGCCTCGCCGACACATCCCCAACAATTTCAACACTCGTGTTCTCCCTCCATAGAGTCTCACTCAGAGGACTCAGCCCAGCCACAAGCCCATTCCCTGAGGGCTTGCTGCTCTCTATCTCCATCACAGCATTATCTGCTGCTGGGTTTCTACTTGTGCTCTTCTCTGTCATTAGTACTCTAAATTCCAGAGAATTTCTGGGCTGTACTGGTTTTTAAGAAGGAAGATAGGGAATGAAAGATGTGAGTGAAGAAATGGGGTTTGTGTGAATTTGACTGAGAGGTTGGGTGAAGCAATATCCCAATCCCATGCAAAAAGTGCCTCCTCAAGTTTGAATCTTTTTGGTTTTAGAAAAAAGCACTAATTTATTTGGTGCTTAATTTCCATTACTTGCTAGAAAGCTTTGAATCTGAAACAATCCAATATGAAGCAAGAGAGATGGTGTTGAACATGATCTGCTTCCATTGTTATCCAACCATTAATGGATTCTAGTTGAGATTGGTGGGAGCATTTAATACCAAAACTAATACCAGAACATGACCCCCCCCAATCCCTTGACATGGTTACACTAGTGACAAGTCCAACCGATAACCAATTTTGATGTTTAGGGAGGATTCACAATATGGAAATTGATAAAGACTAAAGAGTCATGGCCTCTTGGGTCAACTAATAATTAATAGAAGTGGTTAATTGTTAAATGTAGGCATGGCATGAACATATGTGAAATGCCTATTACACCGCCCATGAGTTACTCCTTGAGCTGCCAACTACCTAGAGACTAGTAGAGTGTAATGGGCACTTGGGCAGCCCTATTTGTTTCCCTTACAGTCTTACACATCATTAACACCAACGGTTTGCCATTGCAATCCCTTATTAGTCTGGTGGTTGAGGCACTTGGGATATTTCCAAGTCTAGTTGATTAGCTCTCCATTAGTTTCTATATTTTAATTTTGCACTTTTTCCTTTTTTGAGTTAATCACTTACCTTATCATTTCTAGTTGGGTCCTTAAACAAGATGGGCCTAGAAACTACAATTCAAGTCAAGCCCAAAGTCCAGAAGGCCATAAGCCACAACAGTTATGGGCCTGAAGCGGATGCGGATAGAGAAAGTGAAGATCCGGACAGAATTAACCAAGGACAGAAATGTGGCAAAGGAGAGGATCGGATCCATTCGAATTTCTCTTCTTTCCCTCTATTCCTTGCCAAGTTTATAGAGAAGGTGTGGAAGCCTTCACCTTTCAAATCAAACTCGGAGAAATCCAAGGTACGTGAAGCACATATCAGTTGCTATTGTTAAAGTTTCAATCTTTTTACTGCTGCTATGAATTTTGGTATCTGGGTATGGTCAGTTTGTTAATTTCTATCATTCTATTACTGCATCTTATGCTAATTTGAATTGGGTGAATGAATTGAAGGAGAAAAATGTGATTCTCTCACCTCCTTTAGTCGGAATTGTAAATTTTAGAGATAAATTTGCTGCTAAATGTACTTTAACTTATTTGAGACTTTGGGAGATTGATTCTTGGGTTTGTGGCACTCGTGCAGATATGCTTTCTGATTTGTGTTTAGTGTGATGTGTGTTAGTAATATATTTGAATTAGCAACCACCCAGTTTGGTGTTTTGTTAGGCTGTTATTGTTCATGGTCTAGGTTACAATTGAAGTGGCTGGTCCTTACTGGGTTTGAAAACAAAGCCTTAAGTAATCTGACTGGCCCAAATAACTTCGTCAACTTTTGAGTAACTAGCACTTCATTAAAGTACGCCTCTATCCCGGTGTGACCTTGATTTCATAGGACATATTTTTCGCTATACATTCTATCTTTGTTTTCATTTTGGACTGCTGCACCATCACATTGATTCTAGTACTTTTTGGTAATCAACTGCAGTCAGTTCTCAAGTTCAGGTAAGATTTGGAATAAAGGTTAGCGATATTATGTGATGGCATCATCTCCAATGGAATCTGGGGCATTGGTTTCATTGCAAGACCTGCATCCATTTTCTCCATACTTCAAGCAAGGGGCTTCATTAAGAGTAACCGGAAAGTAAGACTTCTTTCGTCCCTTCCAACAGTTACTGGTCCTTTCAATTTAGCTAAATGTTCGTAGTGATACTTTTTTTATTTACTTTTGACATATTCATCAGTGATAAATGTTAACCCTGGATTTTGTTAGGACCGTCAATTCTGACATTTTCCTAGTTTCGGACTTGAAAGGTTGAAAACATGAAAATTCAGTTCTTGAATTATCATTGTTCTCCTCATTGTATTTGTAGTGGCAAATCAGGGTAAAAGTAAGCTATGTTCTTTGGAGCATTTTTTGCATCATAACTGGTAGCAAAGCTGGTGATGATAGGGTAGAAGGAAAGATGAACTGGAGGTAAAATTGATGATACAAACATTGGAGATGTGATGGTTTCAGCATATTTAGTTGCTGGTGACGATGACTGTGGTTTGGTGATTTTGGATTAGTGAGATGCTATTCATGATAGTAGAGCACTGGGAGATGAGGAGGAACTGGATGCTGAACTCGTCTAGTCGATCTTCTCGAGGTAAATGTGGCATCTCATGTTGGTAGCAATGGAGGATGATGCATGTCTATAGCATATGGTGGATTGAGTAGATAATATGGAGGCAGCAGCGGTGGTGTTATTGGTTGCTTAGTAGTGATCGTAACAATAGCACTGACAGAGAGGTTTGGAGCAACACTATAGAGCTGTTTTGCTAGAAGTGTTTATAAAAAGTTGTCAATGAACAAAACTTGGATTTTCAGGTCCGGACTAAAAGTTGAGACTTATACGCTTTGTTCTTTAAGAGATTCAAAGTCTCCTGCGGCCACTGATACATAGAGTCTAGTGAGTCATCTGTGTGTAGTATACTCTAAGTAAGTTTAAAGAACTGAAACTCAAGTCTTAAGCCACAGTCAAAATTTTCTTTTAAATTTTATTCCAACGAGGTTGATTTCCGACCTGGGGAATATCTTGGTTGGTACCTAGAAACTAGTATCTTTTAAATCTCCATGTGCTCATGCATACAGGCGTTTTTCATTTCTTAATGCTAATTGTAATATATAATGCACATCTCAGACTTGGAGTGAGCTTAATAATTAGACAGGGGTCACTAATAATTGGAAATAGGTCAACTGATTCAAACAATGGTGGCTGGATGGTTCCACCATTAAATTATAGCTTCATTTATTGGATGGATTATGCAATATGCAATACCATTAGGAATCTTAATATCCCTTCACCCCTTGTCTCTTTGGCAGATTACAAGAGTTTTCTGTTGAGACAGCTACTGCCACAGTAGTTGATGGAAATGACAGCTTAAAGATCGACACCAAGAACCTCAGGGAGCTTAGCATTCGGGTTGGTTCCATGTACCAGTTCATCGGCGAACTTCTTATTCAACCCGATAATGAGGTAAGCTGTAAATATAAATCCACAAAACAAGTTACAGCACATGAAAGTTACAGCAATGTTAACAGCTCCGGTGTGCTTGTTATTTTTCAGGCAGTCTTGCAGGCACGTGTGGGTAGGAATGTTGATGGCATCGACGTCGATCTCTATCATCAGTCTCTGCAATTGTTAAGACAATTCCAAGCCAACCATTTGAAGAACCCAACTGCTTAACAGAGTTCTAGTTTTGGAAGGCTTTTGTGGAATTGAAAGAACCATTGAAAACATCTTGCAAGAGCCAAAATAGCATTGTTGCATTGTTGACTGATTTGACATACATCTTGTGTTTGTATTCCCTCAAGTTCAATATTCTCGGCCAAACCAAGCAACATTCTCCATAATAATGATGGATAAACACCATTATCTAACCTAGTGTGTATAGCCTAGGTGAAACTTGATTCAACTTGTCAAATTTCATCAACCCACATATCATTTTCAAAGAACCAAAACATAATTTCCAATTTTGGAAAAGAATACTTTTGGTGTGCTTATACTTTTTTAAGTTTTTTTCATCCGTTTTAGTTCATTTAGTAACATATTTAAAACACGTAGCGAAAGAGACCGAGAAAAATGGTGTATACACTCCAAATTAGAACCCCAAACCACCATCAAACGACTCTAATTGAAATTCAAATGGCTAACCTCATGATTAACCAATCAAACAAATTTTAATAATTTTGGCCCCAGATATTTTCGATGAACTTGTTCCTAAGGTCCATTCCTGATCCATGCACGCCCTATTGTCCAGTCCTTCTCACCTAACCTTAACGTTTCCTCCTGTCCTTATCAGGAGAGGTACACCGTCCCACACCTGATTGCCGTTTCACACGTGTCATCTCGTAATTCGTTGAAATATAAGCAGGTCCTGGACCCACGTTTGCACCGTCCTCATCATGTGTTTCAAAACGGTGCTGAGTACCTAATCACGTGTAACGCAATAGCACTGAAAATATCTCTCGCGGGTTTTAACTGTTTTCACACTTTTGGTAAAAAAATATTGAAAAGGGAATTTTACTGATTAGGCGCCACCAAAATATCTCACGGACCAACTGTTTTCACACTTTTGGTAAAAAATATTGGAAAAGAAGAATTTACTGATTACGTGGCTCCCACTGACTCAACTTGGGCCACTAACACACAAGTTGGTACTGTAAAAAAGCTGTGACCATGAATTTTCTAAATGGTGATGATAAATCTTGCCGACTAGAGAATCCAATATATATTGTCCAAAAAAAAAGAGAATCCAATATATATGAGTCATCATATGAACTATGAATTAATCATCAACTTGGACCGACATAAGCGTATGGTCAAAGACCAAATCATACTTTACCTATAGCCTCCTTTTCTGGAGAGACTCTTCCGTCGGATAGTCGGACCAACAAGTTTGTTTCACCGTCTAATAGATGATTGTCACGTGTATAACATAAAAGAAAATAAGAATATTTTGAAATTTTTCGCATGCGAAATAGAATTCTTGTTTTTGAAATGTAATGTGTGGACATCATTACATTTTTCCTCTTTTCTTATAATGGCCTTTCTTGATTTGAACTCCACCACGCTTTGTGCTCATGTAAGTTCAATGAATCATTGTAATGGGGCCTTTAACCTTTTTCTTTTTAAGGACATAATAGCTATATTTAGATTAGATTTTCCATAAGTTAGTGTTTACTGTTTAGATTTGTGGGTTTAGGTGTGCTATATGATATTCCTGTATTTTTGTTAACTTTTTCTTGTTTGGTAATCACTAATCTTATGATTGCTATCCATTAACCAGATTCATAGGCTTTACAGCCTTTACCACATTTTAATAACTTTCTTCCGTGGAAACTTCTGCTTGTTTTTACCTACCCGTGCGCACCCAAATGGGAGTAATTAATTAATTGACTATAAGAATATTTCAAGTTGGAACTTACCAGATCAGGAAAATAAAGGAACAATATGTGAGTAGCTCATCTGACCAGAAAAATAAAAGAAGGGAAATAAAGGAAGAAGAAAATAACAGCAGACAAAACAGAACATAATTAACATCCCACGTACAAAATATGGTAAAATTTGCAATATGCAAACAGTAACAGTGATGAGAAATTAGGAGCTGTTGTTAGACCTTCATTTTCAATTTCTTTTTCTCAAGTAAGTTATCGATCATGAAGTTTCTAGCTAGCTTACTACTAATGAGAGAGCGCATTAATAATAGAGTTCAAATAGGACCTGTTCTTGTTGGTTTTAAACTAGATTATCATTTCAAATTTAATAATCAGCTTCTTCTCGAACAAAAAAAAAATTAATAATCAGCTTCTTAGTTCTTTAAGCTTGGTGAACAACTTCAGTTTCTCATGGATTATAGTTTATATATGTTTATTGTCAATGATCTTCATGGAGATTTATAAAACTTTAGGTGGCAATTAACCTCATGGCTAAATTGTTTTTAAAACTCTAATTAATTATGTATTACAGGACTTACACTAGTATATAATTTCTGGTTTCTTGAACTAATAAAATAATTGTGTTCCATAACTACCTAAAAGCCTAAAACATGTATGGGATTTAGAATAAACTTAACCAAAATGATTAGGATCGATGTATGGTTTAGTATTTTCAATGCATTCCAAGGAAGCAGATGGTCACTACAAAGCCATGTGTACGGTAGAGCATGAATATAGTGGACATATATTCTATTAATTTAATTTTCAATACAATTTTGCATGTAGTATTTTAGTGAATGTGACATACTAGTTGAAGTTTGAAGGATTCTACAGTTATTCAGTTTAATAATCTGCAAACTGTAGCTGAATTGCGGAACCTGGTTAAACATTTTGCTTGTTCATCTTGTTTCCAATTTTGTGGCTACTAGCTATATATTAATGTATTTCTGTACCTCCATTAAATAGAATATCCACATTTTGGCTACAAATCATTGACTGCCTTCAACTCAACAAAAAAAAAACCATGTATTACATGCACATGTATATTAGTATATACTAGAATTTGCAGTTTAATAATCGAAATTATTTATTTTATACGTCTTTATTTCGAAAATGATTCCTTCCGAAATAGCAAGTGGAACAAAAATAACATTTTGATTATCATTATTTTCATCTTACTTTGTCACCGTGCGATTGTGCTAATCTATACATTTTAAATGACTAAATAATATCCAATAGTTCTTAGTGATTGAATTTTACGGCAGAGTACGTAGTTGTGAAGAAAAAAGAGTACACAAAAATGGTAACCGTGTTACTATTACTAGTTTGTATTTCATAACCAAAGTGGAAATCCACAGACTTCTCATCCTTTGCATTTATATAAATGGGGAAAGCAGCTAACTAATTTTGTAAAGCTAATAAAGCAAAGCCTCTATAATTTTACATTGACGTAGAGTTTGTATAGGTTATTCTAGCTCCTTGTATGCTTTGTTTTCTTCTCCTTCGATAAATATCATCCATATTTCAGTACCAAACAAAAACACCATCATCCACAGAGCCAAGGAGAGAGAGGCTCACGGTGGGTTCTGCTATGGATTCTGATCGGTCTCTTTCTCCACTTCCTCAAGGTCTTAACCTGGCTTGTCGGAATTGCTCCAAGTTCCGGTCGGTGATTCCCATTTTCCGGCTACTGCGTGTTGTTCCAGAAGCTTTCTAGCTTAGCCTCAGATTTTGTGGTCAAAGATTCCAACTAGCTGGATTGTCAAGGTTTTTAACGTCAACTTTGGTTTGGTTTTTTTTTTTTCTTTCTGTTTTCTGGGCAGAGAAAATGAAAGAGTTAATGAAAAAAGTTTGTTCTTTGGGTAGCTGAGAAGTTCAAATTGAGTTCTTTGTATTTTATATGTGGGTTTTGTTTGGTAAAGTGAGAAAATTGGGATGGAAAACAAGTTTGAAGCCAAACTTGTTTTTGTTGAATTCTCTTTCATCAAATTTTCATCTGGGTTTTTCTTTCATATTTTGCGAGGAAAACTCTGAAAAAAAAGGCTATCCTTTTTTTTTTTTTTTCCTATCTCTGTATTTCTGGCTTTCTAAGTTTAGGTAGGTTTCAACTTTCAACTTTCAAGTATATTCTCAAGCCAAAAGACAATTGGGTCAGCTTTTTCAAAATAAAAGTAAAAAACACTAAATTCTCTCTCCATTATTTTACTGGATCTTAGCAGCCAGAGATTTGATTAGTAAAAGTAGCATTCAATCTCTGATAGATATGGTTTGGTTTTTTCTTTAAACATTTTATAAAGTACATTCTGAATCGATCCAATGCTGGAATTCCATACAAGCATGAATATTCTCTGCAATTTCTGAGATTCTTTTACCTTTCCGAGTCAGCTAGATCATGTCCTCTGTCAGTTTTATCAATCACTCACTTCAAGTTGCGTGAAGAATGTTAAATTAAAAACATACCATGGAAGAAACTAAGGGGTATAAATATGAAATGTATGTGAAGCACTTTCTTGGCTTTCTGCTTCTTCTTTCCAAGATCCATTATTATGTATGGTGATGCTTAAAATGTAATGTTGATGATTGTTGTTCAGATTTTGAATCTACAACTTGGTCTATTGGAGTTGGGTGGTTGGTGTGGAATTGAGTAGTAGCTAAAATGGGGCAGTTATCGGCCATGTTCAGTGGACTCGCTAGTTCCCTATCATTGAGGAAGGGGAAGAATAGTTCTGGATGTACATGTAATATTGCAAGAGAAGCAGCAGAAGAAATGGCCAAGGAGGCGAAGAAGAATGACTTGATACTGCGAAGTTCTGGAACTGTCAATGTCGATGGCTCAAACAATTTCGCTTCAGTTTTCAGCAAGAGAGGCCAGAAAGGAGTCAACCAGGATTGCTGCATTGTGTGGGAGGTAAGCCTACTAAGTACTAATAATGACCTTAATTATTCTTTCCCTTTTGGGGTTGAACCTAAATGATTCATGCAATTTGCTCACTGAATCTTACTGAACTATTTGTTTTGGTTGAGTTTAGGAATTTGGGTGCCAAGAAGACATGTTGTTTTGTGGAATATTCGACGGGCATGGACCATGGGGACATTTTGTGGCGAAAATGATCAGAGAAACAATGCCACACTCCTTGTTGTGTAATTGGCAAGAGACACTACTAGCTCAAACTTCACTAGAGCCAGACTTGAAAGAGTTGGACTTGGAGTCGGATAAAAAGTATGATCGAAGGTTTAATATATGGAAGCACTCGTACATAAAAACTTGTGCTGCTATTGATCAAGAGCTTGAGGAGAATCGTAAAATCAATTCCTTTTACAGCGGAACCACTGGTCTCACCATTGTCAGACAGGTACTAGTTCATTTGCTAGTGGTGTTTGTTCATCAGTATTGACTATTTGACATTCATGGATATAAGTGTATGCTGATGTTCTGTTTGGATTTAGGGTGATCTCATTGTTGTAGCAAATGTTGGCGATTCTCGGGCTGTTTTGGCTACAACTTTAGATGATGGAAGCTTGGTACCAGTTCAGCTGACTGTTGATTTCAAGCCCAATTTACCTGGTCAGTTTTTCATCCCTTTTGTGACAAATGGGAAAAATAGCAAATGGTTACATCGTCTTACATGGTTTTCTTCTATTGTTTTATATATATTCAGAGGAGGCTGAGAGAATAACACAAAGAAATGGGAGAGTGTTCAGTTTAGATGATGAAACAGGAGTGCACAGGTTATGGCTGCCACATGAAGAATCACCAGGACTAGCAATGTCTAGAGCTTTCGGGGACTACTGCGTCAAGGATTTCGGACTTATTTCCGAGCCTGAAGTCACACACAGAAACATAACAAGCAGAGATCAATTTGTTGTGCTAGCAACTGACGGGGTATGAACAAAACAGAAATAACAATACTTTGAAATTTGTAAAGGATAGCTAGCTACTTGTGAATTGTGATCAAGGGCCCGTTTGGCATTGTTCAGTAACACTTTTCCTCAAAGCGCTTTTGTTAAGTTTTCGTCAAAAGTGCTTTCGGGAAATTCACTTGAAATTGCCATCTAGGAAAACACTTATCACGTACTTGTCTAGAAAACATTAGAACATGCTTCTACAACCTTATAAGTTATTGATTTGAGTTTGTTACTTGTAGGTATGGGATGTGATTTCGAATGAAGAAGCAGTCGAAATCGTGGGTTCAACAGCTGAGAGGACGAAGTGTGCTAAGCGTTTGGTGGAGTGTGCAGCCGCAGCATGGAAGAAGAAGAGGAGGGGTTATGCAATGGATGACATTTCGGCTATTTGCCTCTTCTTTCACTCTTCTTCCTCTTTGTCTCAACAAGTTCACCCCATTAATACACCTAAATAGGCTAAATGAGCAAGCTAATTGCTACCTGAGCTCCTTGTTTATCCTGTAACTTATTATTTAGTTATGAAATCCATTCCTTCCTAACTTTGGAGATGCATATCCCAATCCAAGCATTCACAACCCTTTTTTTGCATATATGAAAGATTTACAATATTTTGCACTAAAAGTGTTCATGTTTTTCAGTTTTCACTAAAAGAGCAACGCATTTCACTAAAGGTACCAATTCTCTATTCAAATTTTTTTTTCTTTTGAACATAGGAAAAGATCGAGAGAATTGAACTTTTGACTTGTTCATATGCTTTGCCTAAAAGGTACCAATGTCTTGCACGAAAGGTAAGATGGTATTGATTAAAGCTTCTCAATGGTTTTTGCAGTAAAAGTGTTAGTCCTTTACACTAAAAGTATCACTGATCCAAATTAAAAGTACTAATGCTCTTCACCAAAATACCAATGGCTTCTAATGAAACTATTGATGCTTTACTCTTTTTCTTTCTTTTGACAATAGGAAATGACAATTTGAACTTTTGACCTAATGCAGTATTGGTATACTTTGTACGAAAGGTACCGTTCTTTTGCATGAAAATAGAATGAATTTTTTTTATTAACTAAAGCACATATGTCTTCGATTAAAAGTACAAAGTTTTGACACTAAAAGTATAATTTTTTTCATTTAAAAATATATTAATGCTTTTATCTTAAAATGATCAAGGTTTTACAGTACGTAATTTAGGGGTTTAAGAGATATTGAGAATTATCTTTTGAATATCAGGGGTTGAACTGATGAACTTGGATCGTATGCAAAATTAGAGTGTTTTTATATTTGCATGGTATCAATGCTTGCATTAGGTTACCAAAGTTTGCACTAAAGTTTTGATTCTTCTTTCAAATTTTATTACCATAGGAAAAGTTTGAACATTGGACATCATCTAACGTTGGATGGTATGAGTTGCATGAGATACACTGCCAAATTTTTGCATTGACAGTGCTAGTGTTTTGCAGGAGTACGTACCAATAAGACAACACTACTAAGCTTCAAATGGACGTCTTAGCAACGTTGTCTTTAATTTAAGACATTATTTGCACTACTACCAACATATGCAAAGGAGAATTTGCAAATATGCCTTTACGGTGTGCATTTTGCACTCACGAAAATCAACTTAACACTAAAAATAAAGTTTACAAGCCAAGTTAAGATTCCTAGAAACTAATTGTACGTGCACGTACTATTAGTTCTAGTGGTTTGGATGCCTTAAGATCATGATAGGATTTGTTTGACCATCCAAATCTACAAAGAATAGGTCTCTTTATAGAAAAGTATATGAGCCCCTTCAAATGGTAAGGTACATTTTCAATTGTACCATTTAACTTCACATTACCTCACTAAAACATACCTACACATACCTCTTGAAATGTAACCAAATTAGTCACATACCCATTAGGCAAATAATCTGCAGAAATTATTTGTTTAAAATGGGCAAACCAAGTGACACCTGTTTTGATTCGTCTCTATCCAAAACATATATTTGGCAAATTCTCCAACAACCACAGGATGATAAAGGGAAATAGTTGGTGAGGAAGGTTGCTAATATTCCTAATAAGACAATTAACCCAATTTGCTAATATTTCTTCCTCCAAAAAAAATGCCCAAATTGCTCATGGTTATACTTATACCAGTTTTGGGATTTTTTTATCTTAAAAAAAAATTAGTGAATTGTTCAAATAGATAGCTAGCTGAACCTGTATTTACGCTTGGTTCATGAATATATCTATGAAGTATAAGTACTTTAAAAACTTGAGGTATCCATTGTCCAAAAAAAAATTTGAGGTATCCATTATCGATACTTGGATATTGCAATTTATGACGAATATGAAGGGTATCCATTATTCACAATTTTATTTTCATCGGTCAGAGATGTTTTTCACTAAAAGACAAATTTCTCTTAAATAATAGTATTGATAAAAAAAAATTGATACATATTTTGTCAAATCTCAAATCCGAGACATTGAAGTAATCAAATTCTCAAAACTTTTTATTAAGTGGGTTAGAGTTAGCTTACAAATTAAGATGCATTTAGTTTCCCCGTTACTTTTTTTTTTTGGTTACAAGGGAAGCCAAACGGCAGGAACAAACAACAAAAGAGAAGCTAACTCACAGGCCTACAATGCCCTTTAAATCTAATACGCCGAATACCAGAAATGTCTTCAAACACAGCTTGAGAGATGTGCGCAGGAGGGCTGCTGAAGAAACTAGTTCCTCTCACCATATTAATGCCATCCTTAGCAAGTAAATCCGCAACAGTATTCCTTTCTCTATGGACATGCTGAATAACGCAGAAATCAAAAAGCTTCATAATGTCACGGCAATTATCGATGATAGTAGCCAAGGGATGCAGCTCATAATCAACAGAGTTAAGGAGAGACACAGCAATTGCCGAATCACTTTCAACAAAAAGCTTTTTAATATGGAGCTCAACAGCCATGTTAATTCCAATAAAAATTCCCCAAATCTCAGATTGGAGAACCTCACCAATACCAATATGATGGGAAAAACCTTGGATCCAATCACCAGACCAGTTTCTGATGACCCCACCAGCTCCAGAAATACCAGAAGCAATTCTAGAGCCATCGACATTAAGTTTAAAATGGCCTAAAGGTGGTTTAATCCAATGCATTAACTCAACCTGTTTCTCAACACAGTTAGCAGGTTTCAAAGCAACAGTGAACCATTCAGTAATGTACTGAAAAATGATTTGCAAAGGATTTGCAGGGAGCTGGAAATTAGGTTCAAAAATCCCCTTATTTCTCCATTTCCAGATGTACCAGCATATAAACACGAAACAATCATGCCAATTAAAAGAATTCCAGCAGTGACCATGATTAGTAATATTAACCAAGATCCAATCATTCCAGTCCAAGTGAAAGAAATTATGACACTTACTTGGAATTATCACAGCATCCCAGACCAGTCTAGCCTTAGGGCAATCCCGTAACAAATGGATCATAGATTCAGCTATCCCAGGACAATATTTGCAATAAGGATCAAGAGTCAGACGTCTGTTATATCTCTGAGAATTCGTAAGAAGTCTACCTTGGGCAACAAGCCAAGCAAATATCTTAAGTTTAGGAGGAATAGTGAAAGACCAAATGCCATGCCAAGAAACTAGAGAGTTTGAACCAGAAGAGATAGCAAGATTATAGGCACTTTTAACAGAGAATCTGCCATTGGAAGTAGGTTTCCATATGATTTTATCAGCACAATGACCAAACTTGCTTATAGGAATATTTAGAATTTGATCAACAACATCAGTCGGAAGACAAGACTGCAATAAAGGGAGATCCCAATCATTATTATCCCAGAAATCCTGAACAAGACCATCCTCATCAACAATGTCAGGGTTTAAAGCCAGAGTAGATAAGGCCCCAAGCCCTGTCCAATTATCAGCCCAGAATTTGATAGAATGCCCATCCCCAACTCTCCAAACAAGGCCATTACGAAGAAGTTTAGCACCATGAAGAACACTACTCCATGTACTAGAGCATCCAGTATGCTTAGTATAATTCAAATCCAAAATAGATTTATTTTTGAGATATTTATTCTTGAAAACATCACACCACAGACCATCATCTTTCTGGACTATTCTCCAGCTAGCCTTTGCAAGCATGGCAGAATTCATAACAGACGTTTTCTTCAACCCCAATCCACCCTTAGCCTTAGGTTTGCAAACCTTTTCCCAATTAAGCAAATGAATTTTCCTCTTATCATTGGTATCACCCCATAAGAAGTTTCTGTTAAGCTTGTCAATCTTATCACAAGTAGAAATAGGCAGTTTAGCCGTTTGCATAGCATATGTTGGAACAGAAGCAGTGACAGCTTGAACAAGCATGAGTCTACCAGCCATACTTAGATGTTTACTCTTCCAACTAGCCAACCGATTCTGGATTTTATCCACAAGATTAGCATAGGTAGTACTGGTGATTCGAGAGTGGATCAAAGGCATTCCGAGATACTTACCAAGGTCATTGGTAAGAGGAGAGCCACAAACCCTACTAATAGCCTTCGCATTGTCCTTGCTGACATTAGGGGAACAATAGAGAACAGACTTCTCAAAATTGACAGCTTGACCAGATAAATTACAAAATTGATCCATACAATCCTTAAGGACAGCAGCTTGATCAAGGGATGCCTCAGAGAACAAAACCAGATCATCTGCAAAGAATAAATGAGAAATAGCAGGGCCAGATTGAGAAGCACGAAAAGGTTTCCAGCGTTTGACTTCCACAGCAGAGCAAATCAAATGAGAGAGTTTCTCCATACATAACACAAACAGATATGGAGAGAGGGGGTCTCCCTGCCTAATACCTCGCTGAGCCGAGAAAGAATCAGATAGATCACCATTAAGAATGACTTGAAAGGTTGTAGAAGTGACACAACTCATAATAAGCTTAATCAAGTTATCAGGGAGTTGAATTTCAAATAAAACCTTATCAATAAATTGCCAGCTCAATTTATCATAAGCTTTAGATAAATCCACTTTCCAAATCATGAAACCCTTATTTCCCTTAGAAAGCCTGCACTTATGAAGCATCTCCTGAGCAATCATAATATTATCAGAAATATGCCTACCAGGCACAAAACTAACTTGATTTGGACTAACTAGCTTACCAAGAAGGGGTCTAAGTCTAGCCACAATAACTTTGGAGATCACCTTATAGACTGTAGAACACAAACTAATAGGCCTGAACAGATGCATTCTTTTAGGACCATTACATTTAGGAACAAGAGCAATAAGAGTGTGATTCAAACCTGTAGGAATCTTGCCTGATTTGAACGCCTGAATGACAATCTCAGTTATTTCAGCACCCACAAGATTCCAATGAGTTTGGAAAAAATGAGCAGGAAAACCATCGAAACCTGGGGCTTTTAAGCTCCCAATGTGAAAAAGAGCATCTTTAACTTCCTCAGGCTTAACCACACTATCCAAACGCCTGAGAGAATTCACATCCAGACGAGGGAATAAGAGAGAAATAAGGAATCGATAATCAAGCTCCTCATGAGCAGAGAATAATCTTTGAAAATGACTGACAGCAATGGCTTTAAGGTCCATAGAATTTTCACACCAATTCCCATCATCATCAAACAAGCCATCGATCTTGTTCCTTCTTCGTCTAACCATAGTAGTTAGATGGAAGAATTTAGTATTTCTGTCACCATCCTGGATCCACTTCTCTCTAGATTTTTGCTTCCAGAACGATGCTTCCTTATCCCGCAACTCAGTATACTCCTTCTGCAACTTCACTTCCAGGTCACTAAGAAAAGCACAATCATGCAAACAGAGGGCTTTTTGGATACCACCGATTCTAGCAAGGAGTCTCTTTTTTTGATGAAAAATATTTCCAAAAGTTTCTTTATTCCAGAGTTGAAGAGAAGTAGCAAGACCATGAAATTTATCAAGAAAATCACCAGTAGCATTATTCCAAGTTGAGGCAATTAAATCATTATAAGATTCATGTTGCATCCACATTGAATGGAACCGAAAGGGAGGATTAGAACGAATTACCTGAGAATGAGGAAAGAGTTTAATCAAGAGAGGACAATGATCCGAAGACATCCTGGCTAAGTGAATGACTTTGGCCTCAGGGAAGAGCAACCGCCAATCTCCATTACAGATACATCTGTCAAGCCTTTCCTTCACAGTGTTATTAGTCCAGGTGAATAAAGATCCTTGAAACCCCATATCAATCATAGCGGCCTTGTCAAACCAATTTTTGAAACCAGCAATTCTACCCTTGGTAGACCCACCCTTCTTTTCAGTGGGAGATAAAAGTTCATTAAAATCACCAGTAATAAACCAAGGGAGGTTCTGCTGCTCAGAGACTAAATCAAGGTAATCCCATAAACCATTTCGAACATGACTATAAGTGCTTGCATAAACTGCAGTGAAGATCCAAGGTTGACCACCAATATTACCAACCCTCATGGTTATAGCTTGCGAGATAGAAGATATATGGTCGATAGTCACCACATTATTATTCCAGAGAATCCAGATACCTCCACTAAAGCCCTTAGCCTCAAACACTTCAGCCTTATTGAAACCAAGCTTAAAAAGATCATCTAGGTGAGGACCAGATTGAACACGTGGTTCACAAATAATAAGAACACTAACTTTATTAATGTTGAAAATATCAGCAATATCATGCTTAAAATTCTTCCCTCCTGCTCCTCGAGCATTCCAACAAAGGATGTGATCCATGGAAAAGAGAAAAGGAAAGAAAGAGCAGAGCTCTTTAGCTAAGAAGCAATCATGCTCTCATCCTTAGATGAGAACATTGTAGCATCCATAGATGCCTCATCATTATCAGAATCCAGGGCATGATCATCCTGAGACATATCAGCAGCTTGCTGGAAAACCTTCGAAGCAAAGTCAGAACACTCCTGAGCATTGCAAGGTGGAACCGAATCAATATAAGCACCACAATATTTTGCCATTAAGTCATTCTCAGGAGGGCAATGACCAAACATAGCAGCATCATTGAGGCGAGGTGGGTTGGTGTGGCCTTCCATGCTAAGGGAAGAAAAATCTGGGGAAGAAATGGGAAAAGGTGAGGTAGTAGAAGCAGAAGTCCTTAAACCCTTGGGATTAGAGCCAGCCTTCCTAGTCTTACCCGGAAGAGTCTTCACATTGTGACCAGAGACAATAGAATTCCCATTGGTAATATCACGCATAGGTTTCTTAGGCTCATCACTAGGTGAGTAGGAAAAAGGGGATTTAGGTTCAGCAGTGTTCTGTACCAAAGGTGGTGTTATCTTATTGTCATTCCTCACTTGGGTTTTTTGTTGCAAGGATTTCCATAAGGACACAATCCTGGGTTCCTTAGCATGAATGGCTGAAGCTACATTAACCGCAGGCTCCTTAGAATTGGGCACAGTAGCTTTGTCAACATCCTCATCATCAGTCCCCAGAACTGAAAAACGAGATCCCGAAGTAACTTGACCCTTAGCCTTACCATTTTGCACACTGTCACGTTTTTTATTCTTGTAAGACATGAGCATCCAGGGGCCATGTCCATTAGAAGCAACATTCACATCATCATCCTTAGCATTTGAAGGTCCAGCATCCGTAATAGTTTCCTCCATACTTGTATTTACATTGTCAGAGTTCATAGCAGCATTACTTTCCTTCACAGAAGAAGGTTTTTGGTGAGGACAAGCAGCCTTGACATGTCCAAAACAGCCACAAGAAAAGCAAATCATAGAAATCCCCTCATAAACAACATTATAGACTTCATCCTCAACCTCCACATAAGGCACAAGCGGTTTTTGCAAATCAATCTCAACACATAGTCTTCCAAATTGTCCTCTAGATTGAGCTAGAGTTAGTTTATCCACTCTGACCACATTACCCAAATTCCTCCCGATTTTTCTCATAGTGTAGTCCTTAAAAAATTTCAATGGCAATCCAACAATCCTAATCCAGACAGCCATCGTCGTAATTGCATTAGAATAAGGATTAAACTCCGGCTTCCATTGCTGAACCACAAGGGTTTGCCCTGCAATAATCCAAGGACCTCCACATAAAGCAGTGGTCATATCTTCATGGAGGTGAAATTTAACCACAAAGTAATCATTAGGCAAGTCAATTAGCTGCCAAGGGCCCTGCAATTTCCATTTACGCTTCAAACTATCGGACATAAATTTGATAGCATTTGTCGAATTAGGTTTGCCCACAAGCTTAATAATGACAGCACAACGCCATTTCAGATTGATTTTATCATGAACACGCTCAGAGAATCTCACCTTAGGACCCTTCTTACCAGTCGTATAAGAACAATCATCTTCAGTGAAATCAGAGTCATCGATGGCCGCGGCACCATAATGACTTAAAGGATTAAGGAGCATAGAGGCATAACTTTTAGAGCTGGATCCATTACACAACGATGGAGAATCAGATTCAGAAGCAGTTACTTGGACTGCCTGAAGCTTATCACAGAGCACATCATCCGTACGACTTCGCTTGTATAGCATCGGAGAAGAGGGTTCCTCTCCGCCACTCCCATGAGGGAGGGCGGAGAAGGCAAAAATAGGATGGGTCTCCGTCACCGATGCACTGAATAACCGGAATTATCAGTGAAAGTGAAGGAAAAAGCAATCGGAAATGAGATCAGGCAAAGTTTTTGTGTTGGGGAAGGCGCGCGTGAGGCGCGTTCAACAGAGCAAAAAAGAAGCGTTAAAGACTGCATCCCCCGTTACTTTGAAAATAAGAAGCATATATAAATGAAGCAACATCGGATTATGTTTAGTCTAATAACCATACTAGACTAAACATAATCTCATGGTGATTGCATATGGTAGCCTCGCCGTTTCTCTAAATTTCATTCCTCGACTCGACCAAGGATTATGTTGTTCTAGGTAAATTATGGTCAAGAGTTTATGCGTTTCTGATTTAGTACAAGACATTGGGCTGCTCTCGATGCTAATTCTTTTGAAGCTATGTTCTTTACTAATGTGGTTTGTAAATGACTGAAAATTGTTATGAGCTTCACTAGTGTCTTCATTATTTTGTGCTCTAATGTCTTAAGGAGATATCTAATATGATGTGTAGTTGAAGCCATCGTGACTTTTGGATTGTTTCTAGTTAGGGAATCATTGGTGTGTATACTCCAATTTCAATGCATCGATGATCCTATTTGTCTGTTTGACTTTGACATGAGAATCTTTTTTCCCTAAATAAAATTAGAAATATGTCGGTCACCCATCATAGTCGAACAACAAAAATACTAAATCTAAATTTAGGATCACAAGTCTTGTAATTCGAGTCTACTTTGACATAAAAGACACAATACGTGAGAAGCAAGTAAGCAAAATTGTCCAATCGTTTTGACCACAAGTCCGCAACCACCAACACACACTAGTGCGTGCGAGAAAATTGACGAACTAAATAATTCATTTGAACTCTTTAATATTGTCGAGATTCGTTGCTCTAGTGGTTACGAGCAAGAGTATTTACCTGGACGTCTCGAGTTCGAATCCCCCGCACTTTGACACCAACTACTTAAAAAAATAAATTATTACTCTTTAATGTTTTCCCTAAACGATGCAGATTTGATGCAGATTTTATACAGATTTTTTTCTTTAATAATATTCCTGAATTAGATTCATGCGATAGCGACAGCACAAAAGGAAAGGAGCGGGCGACTGACTGGACCTGTGATTCGAAGGTTCACTAGATTTGATAATGGGGTTTCGAATCCGTAATGATAAGTAGAAGTCCTAATCATATAACCAATTCTACGTATCAAATATAGCAACTGTACTTATCAGATATGTCAGTATAAATTGGAAATGAGGCCCCCTTGTGACAATGCCTCGTAGAAAGCGAAAGAACTGAGTCTCTCTCACTCTCGCAGTCTCTGCTCTCAGACTCAAACCCTAGAAATCCTCGAAGGCTGAGGTACATAATCCTTAAAATTGCCCATGATTCGGGGTTCTTGAGGTTTCTCTGAGCTCTGGTTCTGAGCTTGAGTGTGTGAGCTTGTATGATCTTATATGTTGTTTATGTAAAGCTCTGTTTTTTTTTTCTGTGCAGGAGATAAAGAAGAGGAAATCTTTGGTGTTTGAGAATTGAGATTGAAAAATGTCGAATTTGAGCAAAGAATTGGTGTTTCTCATGCTTCAATTCCTTGATGAGGAAAAGTTTTCAGAGTCCTTACACAAGTAAGCTAAGCTCCCCTGTTTCTCTCTGTTTTCATATTTATACATATGAAAATTTAATATATGTGGGACTATATAAAAATTTCTCTCTGTTTACAAAAATGTAGCCATGCATTTCTGAAAGGTGGTTTCGGTGTTTTTTATTTTTTATGATGAATATGTGATTTTAATTTTTAGTTTATGTATTTCAATGACCAAAAAATAAAAGCTGTCTTTTTAAATTTTTATTGTAATGGAAATGGCCTATATTTGGTTTTTGAATGGTGATTGTCTGGATCTATTGTTTTTCTAACCAGCTAAGCTATCTTCAGCTGTTAGAGATTGTAAACTCTGCTCAAAATGGATGCTTTTATGCTTGTTTGAGGTTCATATATACATCATTGGTTTAGATGGTGAAAGAAGGTTTCGTGTGATTTTGGCGCGAAAGCTTTGACATGTATCTTAATTCAGTATCCAAACTCTAATCTGTCCTGTTTGATGACTTATTATCCCCTAAAAGGTCAAAATTGCTCATGAAAATGTGACGTGTGCAATCTCTAACGGATGTAGATTTTGGACATTTTAGACACGAAGAATTTAATTTTAGGTACTAAATGCGGACAGATTAGAGTTCCGGTACTGAAATGTGACACGCGTCAAAGTTTAGTACCAAAATTTAAGAAGACCCTAATATCTATTAGTGAAGTTCATTTATGTTGTTTTGGTTGGGGCGAAAATTGAGAAAGAAGATGGAAATTTTACTGATTTGGCTTGGTCATAGAAATTTTACTTAATTTGAGCAAAATAGTAGCATTTACGCTTAGTTGATCACTGGTTTTGATTTATTGGAGTTTACAATCCGAGATTCATGTGTTTAAAAAAAAAATTATTTTAGAGAGGTCCGAAAGATAAAGCGAAAGCCTATAGGGTCACTTTTGTATAGTCTCAAGGATTTCGAGTCAATTATGTTTTTCCTTGGCTCTGTTTCCAATTAATAGAACGATAACGCTGTTGCAATAAAAGAGACAGTGAAAGGAAAACATAAGGGAAAATGAAGTTACATGTATGTGACAAACAACAATGAATGAGAAGTTCATCTAAGTTGGATTAATAAGGTGGATCAAGCATGGATTTTTGTTTTAATTAGAATTTCTTTTGGTAATAATAATAATGAAAATAAAAATATAGGATTCTTATTTCTTCCTAAACAAATTCTTGGATTTAACTTCCATGTGTGCAGTTGATTTTATTAATTAAATCTTCTTTCAACATTATGTTTCTTCCTTATTCTCAAAGTTGAAAACCTTTATGTTGTAGGCTTGAGCAAGAATCAGGGTTCTTTTTCAACATGAACTACTTTGAGGAGAAAGTTCAAGCAGGAGAATGGGAAGAAGTTGAGAAGTACTTATCAGGATTTACAAAATTTGATGACAACAGATATTCTATGAAGATTCTTTTCGAAATAACAAAGCAGAAATATCTGGAAGCACTGGATCGGTAATGCTCAAGTCTACTGTTAGAACTATTTTGTGTTTTTTGGGGAAGAGTGTAATCTTATATTCTGCTTTTTTTGTTTGGGGGATTTATAGGAAGGACAAAGGGGAGGCTATTGAGATCTTAATTACTGATCTCAAAAAGTTCTCAGCATATAATGCAGAAGTTTACAAAGAAATTACGCAGCTTCTAACTCTTCAAAACTTCAGGTAATTTCTTACATGTGAAAAAGTTACTGATCTAGTAAAATGATTTACTTCGATAGACGGTTTCCTACTATGATCTGGTTGTATGATGAGGAAAAGTTGGAGCATATTTTATAGTAAATGTTTGATTGTGTATGTGGCTGAAGACCCCTTGACAGAATTTTAGGGAAATGTTGTAATTAATCAGGAAAAAAATGAATTAGGTAAAATCCTGATTCACAGGATTGCCTGATTTTCCACGACACCTTAGAACCCCCATACATGTTAAATGTATGTTACTAAACTCTTTTTTGGGAATTACCAGGGAAAATGCACAGCTGTCCCAGTACGGTGACACCAGAACAGCTCGTACCAGAATGGTGGTAGAGCTGAAAAGGCTTGTCCAAGCAAACCCTCTCTTCCGTGACAAGCTTGGTTTTCCCACAATGAGGTCATCGAGACTACGTACTTTAATTAATCAAAGGTAAGGTTGATATTCTTTTGGATGAATAAAGCTATGTACAGGTTAAGGTTATTGTGCTACGCCGATATTTGATATTTGATACTTCTATGTAGTTTGAACTGGCAGCACCAGCAATGCAAGGATCCAATTTTAAATCCAGAAATCAAGACTTTGTTCACAGATCATTTCTGTCCACCACCTCTAAATGGTCCTCTTACTCTTGCATGTGTCAATCCTCCTCCTTTTACTTTAGTTGCAAGACCTGCTCCTTTTCCATCAGTTGGAGGAGCTCCTACTGTATGTTACTATATACATATCCGAAGCTTGATCTTTCTTCTTATTTTATTTTTCTTTTAAATTACATATTTTAAGGATATACATTTCTAAATGTTGACTGACAAATGTGTTGTTTCCTTTACTGTGTATAGCTCATTCCGGCCACTGGACAAGGTAATAACTTGAACTGAGTTGCATTGTTGTTATATTATTTTCCTTTATCGGAAAGAGAAGAACTAGAAGGCAAGGATAAAGAGTTGTCATGTTGATATCATATTAAGCATACCGTGGAATGAACTTTGGAGTAATTTTCAAGTTTCAGTTCTACAGCTGTGTAAAATTGGAGGGTCTTAGCAATTCTAGTAGTATTCAATTGATTTCATGATCTAAAGAATTTTTTTTTCCTTCACGAATTATGAAATTAAATTTGGTACTATTTCCTAGTGCATCTCTGTTGTAACAATCTATTTCTGCATTTAAGCAGTTGCAAGCCTGAAGCGGCCAAGAACAACTCCGGCAATTTTGGGTGTGGCTGATCATCCAAGTACTGGCACTGAGAATGAAAATCTTGAGAAACAACTTCGACTTGTTCGATCTAACTCGGAGGTAATCTAGACAATATTCTGAAATCTGCGAGTTTAGAATATTTGCTGTTGCCCTTTTATCTTTGTGCTACTGAAGTATATTACTATTTGTTTATTTTGCACACAGTATTGATGTTGGTATTCTTGTCCTGCTTTACTTATAGGGTACGTCTCAAAATTCTAGACTTCAAGCTTCCTGGTCTGTGGATGCCCTTCCGAGAACTGTGGCTTTTACCCTGCGTCAAGGATCTACAATCACAAGCATGGATTTTCATCCTTCTCACCATACATTGCTCCTAGGTATGATGGCTTGTCATATATTTTTGGCTTCTTAACTTTTCAGTAATTGTCTTCTCTGACTTTATTTTTTGCCGAGCAGTTGGGTCCAGTAGTGGTGAAATTAGTCTCTGGGAACTTGGACTGCGGCAGAGGTTGGCTTCGGAGCCATTCAAGATATGGGATACGGCAGCATGTTCATTGGAATTACAGGTATTCTCTTAGTTACGCTTTAATTTGTTAAGATTTGGCCTGGTATGAAATTCTTATGGTCCAGTGTTAAAATAATGCCATGTCAGGGAAGCATTTCTGGGTCTTGCTAGATACTTAGAGTACAATGCTTGGAGATTTGAAGTGAAAATTATCTTACGATTTAGTTTTTATACAGGCCACAGTTGCCAAGGAAGACACAACGATATCTGTCAGCCGTGTTGCATGGAGTCCAGATGGGAAGTTTGTGGGTAAGTACATTTCAGAGATTGAAAGTATTCCTTAACTTCTTGTGTGTATATCTTATTGTTTTTCTTGCTGCAGGTGTTGCATTTACTAAAAATTTGATTCACTTGTATGCTTATCTTGGATCTAATGATCTAAGCCAACATTTGGAGGTAAAGGTTATTAAAATAATTTTTCGGATCGACCAAGACGGCTTAGTTTGTAACTGCTGCTTGACTTGCATCTCTTTTTCATCTCTTTTTCATTGCAGGTTGACGCCCATGTTGGTGGTGTGAATGACTTGGCTTTTGATCATCGAAATAAAGAACTGTGTGTTGTGACTTGTGGAGATGACAAGCTAATAAAGGTAGAATTAGAGTTCTCATCACAAGACTTGATTTACATTACAAAATTTCTAATTTAATTAGGTGAAACAGGTATGGGATTTAGCTGGACGAAACTTATACAACTTTGATGGTCATGAGGCACCAGTCTATTCAGTCTGTCCTCATCATAACAAGGACATTCAGGTATGTTTTGGACAAGGATAAAGAATTTGTATTTTTGATCACTATTCTTTCTAGTGTTCGGGAAGCAAATGCGTTTATGCAAATTTGGTCTACTTTTATCCATTTTAGGTTATGTTGTTTTTTCTCATTTACTTGATTTCAAGAATTTAGAAGCAACTTCTTCTCAAAAAAAGAAAAGAAAAAAAAAGAATTTAGAAGCAACTGTATTGGAATAAGTATCCTTCTTTTTGACTTCCGCTTATATGAACAAATTTTAAGTGCTTAGATTCAATGGTCGAGTGGTCTTGAACTTGTTGAATGTTCGACTCCACTGCCCTGCTACCTTGTCATGTACTTTTTCTTCATCACCACGTGCTATTAAGCATGTACTTTTGATTTTTCAGTTCATATTTTCAACTTCTACTGATGGGAAAATAAAGACCTGGATGTACGACAATGGGGGTCCTAAAGCTGGCTGTAATGCTCCTGGCAAGTGGTGTACGACATTGCTATTCAGTGCAGATGGAAGTCGGTATGAAACAGAATTTAGTAAAAAGTTATTTCTTCTTCTGCTGTTACGTATGACAGTGCCTGATTTATTACATCATAACTGAAATGTCTTGTCAATTTCATCTAAAGTGTTATTTTCATTTTTAGAATGTTCTCTTGTGGAACAAGTAAAGAGGGAGACTCTTTTCTAGTTGAATGGAAGGAAAATGAAGGACTAATAAGTGAAGGAGCAATAAAGAGAACATATTCTGGGTTCAGTAAGAAATCTGAAGGGGTTGTGCAGTTCGACACAACAAGGAATCATTTTTTGGCTGTGGGTGAAGATAGCCAGATAAAGTTTTGGGATATGGACATGAATGATGTTCTGACTAGCACAGATGCAGAGGGTGGACTGCCGGTACTATTTTGTCAAAATTTCTAGTTAATCTCTTAAACTCCTGTCGCTGTTGAACACGGTCCTGATACTATCATTTTGTATGTTTCAGAGTCTTCCTCGCTTGAGATTCAACAGGGAAGGAAATCTTCTTGCTGTCACAACAGCAGATGATGGATTTAAGATACTTGCAAATGCTGTTGGACTTAAAATGTTCAAAGTTAATGAATCCACCGAATCCGCTGCAATCAAGGTTGCAATGATTTTCTTAGTCTGTTTTTTTCTTCTTATTATCAACTATTTTTCTTCCTTACATCTTCATGGACCTTTTTTTGTTTGTGTCTAAATAGGCATCTGGCTCATCTTCAGTTGCAAATGTTAGTGCGGTCAATGATAAATCCAAAAGTGGCTCTCCTGTTAAGACTACTCCATCTCAGGTTAATCTTTGTATATCTCTTTTGTATTAGTGTTCTGTTTTAAAACTATCCAAGGTGCTAACTATTTCTTGGCCAAAGCAATCCGGACAAAGAAAAAAAAAAGAAAAAAAAGCTCTCTGGCCATAGCATTGATTTTATTATTTTGGCTTTTTCTTTCAAGAATGGAGCTGATAACAGTAGTAGAAGCTCCAAGAAACTGAGAATTATGGAGGAGGTAATTGTAAAATCCAACTCCTGGCAGTTGACTGAAATTCAGGATCCTGCAAAGTGTCGGATAAGTATTATGCCTGAAAGAGATACTTCCGGCAAGGTATGTTAAGTATCATGATTATCACATTCTATTGTAACATCTATCTGCCATGAAATGCATAAAATGTTGCATTCAAATTCAGGTTGTTCGACTCCTATATACAAGTCTTGGTACTGCTATTTTGGCACTTGGGTCAAATGGTATACAGCAGCTGTGGAGGTGGCCCCGTACAAACAGTCGATTTTCAAAGGTAATACCTGGCCAAATGAAAGTTCAATTATAAAACCCCATCCAGTGTTAAGTTAGCTATGTGAATGCAATATTCTGAAGTTGGTGGTTGTTTATAGGCCAGTGCCAGTGTTGTTCCGAAGCTGGTGAAAGCGGACAGTGGTGTTGTCATGGCCAATGATGTCTCAGGTGTCAACCTTGAAGAAGCATTTCCCTGCATAGCACTCTCAAAGAATGACTCTTATGTAATGTCAGCTTATGGTGGAAAGATCAAATTATTTAACATAATGACCTTGGAGGTAAGTACATGATTGTCATTTACTAAAAATGAGATCCTCTTTTATGATTGGTCATGAATATCCTTGAATTGTAGGTAATGACAACATTCGTGGAGCTTCCTCCTGCTCCTACCTTCATCGCGTTCCATCCTCGGGATAATAATATCATTGCCATCGGAATGGGAGATTGCACCATACGGATTTTCTTTTGTAGAGTTGGTGAGGTAATTTACTTATCATTTCCCTTTCCTAGGTATTAATCTTATAATCTTAATTTCCTCAAAGAGTTATATTACATATATTGTATCACTAACATAGCTACATGATTTATCTGTTAATTCTAGGTAAGAGCAATATTGAGGTATCACCGGAAACGGATAACTAGTTTAGCTTTCTCAAGCTTTCTTGGTATACTGGTTTCCGCTGATGCCAATGGTCAAGTAAGTGGCATTCTTGGCTCTCTTGCTGTTGTTTAAGAAAGAGTAAAAACAAGATACATATATGTTAACCATCTAACTATAACGTGCAGGTTTGCGTGTGGAGCATTGATACATGGGTGAAGAGGAAGTCTGTGTACTTATATTTAGCGTCTGGAAAGGCACCTGTTGGTGCCACTCAAGTGCAGTTCCATTGCAACCAAATCCACTTACTGGTGTTTCATGAGACACAACTGGCGATATATGATGCCTCGAAGCTGCATCTCCTCCAACAGGTAGAAAGTTCTCTTAGATGCTTGATATAAACAATGTGTGGTTACGTATCTACGTACTCACCGTGACTTTGTTCTTCGATTTCAGTGGCTTCCACAAGGTGTACTTCCTGCACCGATATCTCATGCAGCATACTCCTTCGACAGTAGACTTATTTATGCTGCCTTCTGCGATGGTAACATCGGAGTGTTTGATGCTAATAACCTCAGACTGAGATGCCGCATTGCTCCATCAGCATACTTAGCTGAAGCAGTGTAAGACATCCAAAACACCAAGAATGCAATTTTCATAGTCTAGTTGATCCAGTCATTTTTAACTAATTATTTGGTGTACTACATTGTAGAACCGAGGATCTGTACCCGCTTGTCATTGCAGCAAATCCCCAAGTACAAAACCAGTTTGCTGTTGGTTTGGCTGATGGTTCTGTTAAGGTCATTGAGCCCGCCGAATCAGGCGGTGACTGGGGCTCCAATCTGCCTATTGATGACGAAGCATCATCGTCTACCATTAACAACCACTCAGCCGAACAAGTACGAGGATGAAATGAACCTTCAACTTCATGGCGGAAGTTCTTCAGCTGTACTTCATCAGTGTAGACTTTCAAGTTTTCAGTAGCTCCTTCGTCCCTTATCAAAAGATAAGCTGTGACGTAGTTTAGAATAAAGTAGTCACAGTCTCGCAGCTCATAATAAGTGAATAATGTACCGAATCCTGATGTTCGATCAGTGTATTCATGTTCTGTTCCTTTAAAGGATTTCTGTATTTTTTTTGGTATTAATATTTATATGAAAATTCATATTTAAGTCAATACTTCACATGTCACCTCGAATCATATAGTGTCTTGGATAATTCACAAGACAAGTGCACTGTGTGTATAACAATTGCGTGCTTAGGTGAGCAGTACAATTTGTACCGAGACAAGGGTATTGTTGATCAGTTTGCTGGCTTTTCGCTTTCCTTTAAAACAGATCTTAGTGAGTTGACCTACAAGTCTCAAGATCAAGACAATACTTCAATTGTTGGTAATTATCTTCGAGATGTTGTGGCAATGCTTTTGGATCCTGTTAGAATGTACTTATTGGGTTTAGAGCTGTGTTCTCTTATATTATGACAAATTGTTGGTATAGTAAACCTTCGAATTTGTTCCACATTAGCTCTAGTTTCAAGCCATTCTTGGTTTGTGTTTGCTCTCAAGCTTGTTCATGATATCATTTTTTTAATCAAAATCTTACGGTTTTTCAAAGTTGTCAATCAATGACTAATATGCAGTCGAGAGTCTTGTTAAAATACTCTCTCCCTTTGACCACAAAGTGCAATCGGCTGGTTTTGAAGGCGCGTTGGGAGAGGAGGGGGGTTCCACACCTATAGGCTCTTGCTAACTTGACCACCACTTGTGGTTCGCCGGTTCGGAATATCATTCTAAACGATTGTAATCATTTTTGATTTATTAAACTCATTTTTAATAAATTAAAAAAATACCATGTCGTGAACAATTTATATAAAAAATAGAAAAATAATAATGGTGTAATGATTGGCTTTAAATTTTTCAAATGTATAATACGACGCCGTTTAACACATTCCTATTTCTTTTCGGCGAAGGAGATACGTAACATATGCTTGCTCTCGGTCTGAAATCTGAATATAGTAGGTTAAATCCTATTTCAACATTTAAATCCTTCTCTATCTCACCCTCTTCTAGGGTTAGGGTTTATTTGTTCCTCTCTCTGCGAACTAAAAATACCGATTTCAATTTCCTTCTTCTCGCTACAATGGCGAACCGTACCGACCCCTCGGCGAAGAGCATAAGGGGGACGAACCCTCAGAACCTGATCGAGAAGATCGTACGGACGAAGATATACAACAACACCTATTGGAAGGAGCAGTGCTTCGGTTTGACGGCGGAGACTCTTGTGGACAAAGCCATGGAGCTCGACCACATCGGCGGGACCTTCGGAGGTAACCGCAAGCCCACGCCATTCATTTGCCTAGTCATGAAGATGCTTCAGATCCAACCGGAGAAGGAAATCGTCATCGAGTTCATTAAGAACGACGACTACAAGTGAGTTTCATTGTCTAATTTTGTGGTTGATTATTATAATTTGTATTTCTACTTGCTTATATGGTCGCCAATTTGTTGCTGATGACCCTTGGGCTAATAGTGTGTTCTAGAGGTTAGTATCTTCTATAGGTAAAGTTCAATGCTTTAAGTACAATATTACAGAAACAATTTGAAATGAGAGGATTTGGGTGTTTGAATATATTGGACTATGAAAGTACTACTTTTGCTTACTAATGTAGCTTCTTTTGCTAGCTGGGGGTAAACGAGGGAGAGGGGAAATAATAGGGCGTTCTTTATTTTGCAGTAGAAAGAGGTTTTGGTGTAATTTTTGTTTAGGAATGTTTAAATAGAATGAGTTGCCTACTTCCTACTGCAATTGGTTTTTCGTAATGTTCTGTTTTAGTGTTGAATATGTTTTTATTCCTGAGATTTCATGTTTCCATGGAGCATTCTCTGTTACAGTTTCCTTCAAGTATGATTAACACTTTTTACTTGGGTTTCAGATACGTCCGGGTACTTGGTGCATTTTACTTGCGTATTACGGGCAGCGATACTGATGTATATCAGTACCTAGAGCCTTTGTACAATGACTATCGAAAGTTGAGGAGTAAATTGGCCGATGGACGTAAGATACAATCACCTTGATTTGTTTTTGAATAACTACTCTGTACCTCTATTCCTTACCATTGTATGTTTCATGTATACCCTAACTCAAGTATGGTTTTCCTTGTATTAGGTTTCTCATTGACTCATGTGGATGAGGTTATTGATGAGCTTCTGACAAAAGATTACTCATGTGACATTGCCATGCCACGAATTAAGAAAAGGTGATCATCTGTTGGAATGAGTTTTTTCTATTCTTTTAATAAAAAAACAAAAAAAAAACTTTACGGTTAGTTCACCTATTTTTATATTCTATATGCATATGTTCCTTTCTTCTTCTTCTTCTTTTTTTTTTTGCTAGTTGACCTTCATATCAGTCTCCTATTCTAGGTTTCTACGAGGATCTATTTGTGCTTGTACGTTTGTGTGTGTAATTCCTTTCTCTTTATTCATGCAGATGGACTCTCGAATCACTTGGTTCATTGGAACCTAGAAAAAGTGCTTTGGAGGAGGACTTTGAGGAGGAGGAAGAGAAAGAGGAGAATGATCAGCTTAATGGATTAGATGATGAAGCCCATGAGAAGGATTATTACCGTGGTCGAAGTCCTGAAAGGGAAAGAGACAGGGAGAGAAGACGTGACAGGGACAGATACAGGTACCTTTGCTTGTTTGTGGTTTATGATTTGTTGTTTCTTAGGCATGGTACTACTTTTTTTTATTCTTTCTTAGTTTCATATAAAGTTCCTATTTAGTGTCTACTGTTTGTAATTTTTTTTGACCCAGTAGGTACAGTATATGCTCCGTGAATTATGATGGTTCACCAAGAATAACCAATTGTTTGCCTTGTAATTGTACTTGCACATAAGAATCCTCTCTGTGTGTGTCTCTTGGTTTGGAGGAAAGGTCGGTTGATATCTTTAGGGATTTTCAGGTGACAAAAGTTAGCTGTTCACCTAGACAAGAATCAATAGTTTGAACCATAAGAAAGTGCAAAAAACCAAGTGTCTACAGTACTAAACTGCGTCTTTTTTCTTCTGTAAATGAGTCTCGGGTTGAACGAACTGAGTTGCCCTGGGTTTCTCTCCGTCTCTGGTGAACCAGTCTTGTAGTTTTGTGCAAAGTGGAAGCTGTTGTCTAACAAGTTCATATGTTATTCGTATGAATTCAAACTAGTACATTCATATGTCATTGAAGTTTCTACCATGGCATTTCAAGCCATTGGTGTCATATAATGGCTTCCTATAGTGATATCTTTGATCCTGCCAGGTTTCTCTGCACTGACAGTGTGCAGTTGAGAAGTATGATGGATCATACAATTTTCCTCAGTGGAGCGGTCTGTTGTGGCTCTTTTTATTTGGTTTGAATAAGCAGGGTTCTATTATTTTATGCTTTATATGACACTTGTGAGCCAGCTTTTCTCTAGAGTAGTGTAGTGGTAAGGTTAAGAGTGACATGTCAAATACCTGATCTTTTACTTACTTACTCTAAAGTGGGTTGTGATTGATTGTGATCTATATGTTTCTAAAATCATAAGTTCTTTTAAATTTATTCTGTAAAGGTGGTTAATTAGAGGCAGTGGCTCTGTTTCTGTGGTTTGTATATTAATTTTATTGATGTGCTTTCATTTGTAACTATTGAGTTTTACTAACTGTCATCATTAAGCTGACACTGTTGTTTCGGTTTATTTCTTTCTTTCCCCCTGCCCCACCTTCACAGGGATCGTGATTATGACAGAGACTATGATAGGGATAGAGACTATGACAGAGGACGTGGGCGAGAAAGAGACAGGAACAGAGACAGAGATAGGGACCGTTATCGACTGAGAGATGAAAAGGATTATGGTCGTGATAGGGATCGGGATAGGGAGTGGGATGGTAGGGAGCGTGAGAGGCGAGACAGAGATCGCGGCAGAAGGAGGAGCCATTCAAGGAGCCGTAGTCGAAGCAGGGAGCACAAGGATCGTGAGGGTGGGGATCATCGCAAGAGGCATGCCCGCAGCATCAGTCCTAGGAGGCGAGATGGGCCTGATGATGGCACTCGTGAGGAGCCGAGGAAGAAGAAAGAGAAGAAGGAGAAGAAGGCTGATGGGACAGACCATCCTGATCCTGAGATTGCTGAAGCCAACAGGCTCCGAGCATCTCTTGGGTTGAAACCCCTCAATGTGTGACAGTGCTGGTTGACTGCATGTTAAAATGTTTGCATTTGAGCTGCCTTCGGGTTTGTGGCTTTCAGTATCTAATGTACATTATAAGTGGTACGCAAGCTTCATCGATAGAATTTGACGATTATGCATTACTTGTCTATGGACTCAGTGTACTCAATTCCATTACAGTAGCTAGATTTAACTTTCATATGCTTTCCTTGTGGTTAAGCTTTCTTGGTTACAATAATCCTTTCAACTTTTTTCAGCAACTAAAATCTCTGCAGAAATTTTACCATATTCCAAAGCAAGAATTCGCTGAAACAACAAAAAATATGCCAACTTTTTACTGCAAACAAAAGTTTACAAGGACATGTACTGAAGAAAATTGGAACCAAATGCCCGTATCATGGAAGGACATCGTCAGTTAACAAAATGCCATTTTGATCATAGTGAAGGGTACCCGATAAGCTCAGTGGCTTGCACTTGCCTCCCATTAGAATCCTCTTCTTGCATAGTTCATACTCACTAGCCTTTCTGCCATCTTCTTGCTTTGAATCTTCCCCATATTCTTCTCCTCTGGTTTTCATATTACATGCTCTTCTTATAATCGACCTTGCCACTCTCCACTTTCGTGGATTGGTCAGTATTAGTTTCGAATTAGGAGCCGGAACTAATTGGCCTGAACTTTCTTGTTTCCCAACACCATGAACTCCAGTAGTGTCGGTTTTGCTTCTCATCAACTTCTTCAAGCTTTTCTTCCTGGTGAGGAAACTCAACAGAGGTAGACGCACTTTCAGCTTACTAGCACCATTGGATTTGGAGGAAGACTTTTCTGGCGACTTGTGCTTGGCAAATGGATTGGTGAATACAGAACTGACTTTCCTTGCACTTTTCTTCTTCTTCTTCTTGTTATAATCTCCACGATGATGATCAACCCGCTTTTGCATGGTCTTGACTAGTAACTTGGGGTTGGGGAACTTGATTCTTATTTTCGACCGTCTGATCATGCTGATGTTAATGAAGTTTGATAGTGGGGGATTAGTTCTGCGGGACTCCATTGCAATAAGGATGAGCAAAAGAAGAAGAAGATGATCAATAACAGCCTTAATTTTGTTGTTGGCCTATGAGAAAGTAGTAGCTTTTAGGTTTTTGAATCAAGAAGAAAGTGGATTTGAGAAATGGGGAATAGTTGGGAGACGTGGGTGGTGCGTGGTTGAAGGAGTTGGTTCTTGATATATCTATATCTATACTATATTTAAGAGAAGTGAGGTTGTCAATCAAAACAGAAAAAATGTACCAAAATACCCTTTAAACATTAAAAAACTTTATAAAACAGTTAGTAGTTAGGGTCAATAATGTAAAATAAATAATAAAATAAAATATAAAAAATATAATTATCTATAATAACTACCCACTACACTACTCTTAATTAACTGCTCATAGCCTCATACCCCCCATTGGGTGTGTATTGCGTCTAGTATGGATTATGGAGGGGTAAAATATAGTTTGAACCAATAATTATCCATCTTCATTGATCATTATCTGCTCATTTGATGTGATGCAATTTTGAAAAGTAAAATAAATTCATTTCTGACCAAGGCCAATAGAGAAAGGTAGTGAACGATGCCTTTTTAGAAGAGTCATTTACGAACTCGAATTCTTTTTTGTTTTCGAAGGGAAGTTGAGGGTTTAAATCTGACACAATCTAATCTTCTATACTAAAATCATCGCTAATTGCATCCGTAAGCTAAGAACGTCTATCCTCTCAACTTATTTATTCGAATTTTAGTCTTAACAGTGTGAGAAGACATTTTTGATTAAAAATTTATAGATGTTTAACCAAAATAATAAAAAACAAGAGCTATCTATGACCATTTGGTGTAGTGAGATAAATCTTCTTTTTGTTGGGTTTATGTCCTTGGTACTTTGGTAGCCTATGGTGAGGAATTGAATTAAAATTAGGCTAAGAGTTCGGTCTCTTCTAATATAACGGAAAAAAAATTATGTATTTTATAAATGAATAATATTTTTCGACTAAAGAAAAATTATTTAGTGCCAAAACCGCTTCTAGAAAGCAAACAAGTGTATTGGTCACGCCAAATGTCCGGCCCATATCAACTATAACATTCGTTCAGGCCATGATGATATCCAGAGCCCAATAAGACTGAACGAGTGAGTAATCATCTCGGATAGGAAAACAAACCTAAAACCCTAACTACAATTCACTCTCGCTCCCTCTCTCTGCAATCTCAGAGCGGCCACTGCAGGTACTACTCTCTCTCTCTGTGACGTCAAACTTGCTCGCTATTCTATTCCCATGGAAACCTTCTCATCCTAGCAACTCTTTTCAGTAATTCAAAGAATATAAAAATCTTTTCCTTTCGCGATATATAAGAGTTTCACGGTCGAATCCCTTTTAGTCTGTAATTCTTTCAGGCTGATTTGTCTCATAGATCTTCGTTCTCCGATAGGTTCTCCGAAAGACTGTTTGGATTTGGATCATTTAACGATCATTTAAATATGTTTTTTTCTCACTGCTTAACTTGTATGTGCGTCGTGTTTGAATTGAGATGGTTTGTGAGGCGATTGAAATTCTCACCAGATCTAATTTTTGTGGTTCAGGTGACTGTTGTTGCATTGCGTGAGGCGGGTGAAGTTTTCAATCATGGCGAATTTTGCGAAACCGGAAAATGCTTTGAAGCGAGCAGAAGGTGAGCTTTGGTTGATTTATGGATTGTTAGCTAAATATAATTCGTTTGATTGTTTAGTTGTGGAAGTTTTCATCACTGATTGGAAGAGTTTGGCATCAAATTAAGTACTTATCTTCAGCATGTTTCCCTTCAGTATATTATCAAACAGTAATAGAATCAAATTGGTCCTGGCTTTGATATCTTGGCGAACAGAGCTTTCGTTATAACAAACATGTGTGAATATATTCTAGAATTTAATTTTTTGAGATAGCTTTTGTATATTGGTTTATTTGGTGACGATGAGTGCGCTGTTGTGATGCATGGATGCAGAGTTGATCAATGTTGGGCAGAAGCAAGATGCATTGCAATCGCTCCATGATCTTATTACCTCAAAGAGATATAGAGCATGGCAAAAGCCACTTGAAAAAATTATGTTTAAATATGTGGAGCTTTGTGTTGACTTGCGTAAGGGTAGATTCGCCAAGGATGGTCTGATTCAGTACCGCATTATATGTCAACAAGTAAATGTCAGTTCCTTGGAAGAGGTGATCAAGCACTTCATGCATCTATCTACTGAGAAAGCTGAGCAGGCACGTACTCAGGCTCAAGCATTAGAAGAAGCACTGGATGTTGATGACCTTGAAGCAGATAAGAGGCCTGAAGATCTGATGCTGAGCTATGTCAGTGGAGAGAAAGGAAAAGATAGGTCTGATCGTGAAGTTGTTACTCCTTGGTTCAAATTTCTGTGGGAAACCTACAGAACAGTACTTGAGATCTTGCGCAACAACTCAAAGTTGGAGGCCCTTTATGCGGTACTGTATTTCTTGTTCAGATAAAGATTTGGTTGGTTGTTATGTTCATACTGCTCATTATCATATTTGTCCATAAAAGTGTATGTAAAAGGCTTTTCTATGTTATTAAGGGTCTCTAAGGTTCTTGTACTTTCCTTCATATACTAGCTGTACAAGCAACTCGGTAATCAAATATGATTCTCTAGATTATTATGTGATCTCCAAGTTTCTATTACTTCGACTGCCATTGAGAGGATTTGCATGGCTTGTTCATGGGTTAGGGCAATATGTCAAGAATTGGCTAAATATGTGGAAAAGACTGTTATTTCTGTGAAGGGCCAAAATGATGGATTTCAATTATTCCTTGGGATGTTCTTCATTTTGTTAACATTTACTAGTTCTTGCAAAAGCCCGACTATGGAACCATTTATCGTTGCAATCTCCTGCAGATTGTGAAGGATATATAGTTTATAGTTTTTCCTTATACATGGATGTTGTTTAGATAAATTTTTTTTGCAGAAATATTTATGTTGCCATTTGTTTAGTCTTCCACCTCATGCACTACCCTGCATCACGCCGACGCTCTTGTTTAGTTCTTTTTCCATCTCCAGTAGTGCTGTTTAATACATAACATATATGACATATTCAATTAAATTGTCTACTATAATTACAGTGTACATATCTGGTTTGTGTTGAATAGCATTATTCAGCTTATTATTGTAATTTTCATAAAGCATGCAGTCTTATTGAAATCTTTCATTTATAGATGACGGCACATCGAGCCTTTCAGTTCTGCAAGCAATACAAGCGAACAACGGAGTTTCGAAGGTTATGTGAAATCATCAGGAATCATCTGGCTAATCTGAACAAGTATAGAGATCAAAGAGACCGACCTGATCTATCCGCACCTGAGAGCTTGCAATTGTACCTTGATACAAGATTTGAGCAGCTGAAGATAGCTACTGAACTTGAACTGTGGCAGGTGTCTGAATTTTTATGGACCTTTTCTTATGTGTTGATTCTGTCAACAAAGTGCAAAATCTGTCAATTTTCTTTTGAATTCTATCTCTCTCAATATTTTTTTCTTTTTGCCATCTGCAGGAAGCATTTCGTTCTGTTGAAGATATTCATGGATTGATGTGCATGGTTAAGAAAACTCCTAAACCATCATTGATGGTGGTTTACTATGCCAAGCTCACAGAAATTTTTTGGATTTCTGCTAGCCACCTCAACCATGCTTATGCATGGTTCAAGCTATTCTCGCTTCAAAAAAGTTTTAACAAAAACTTAAGCCAGAAGGATTTGCAGTTGATAGCATCATCTGTTGTCTTGGCTGCACTTTCAGTTCCCCCCTATGATCAGACACGTGCTGCCTCTCACTTGGAACTTGAAAATGAGAAAGAGCGCAATTTGAGGATGGCTAATCTAATTGGCTTTAATCTTGACACCAAACTTGACAGAGGAGATGTGGTAATGCAATTTTTATTTATTTTTCTATTCAGTTTCCTCTTTTGATTCCACTTTTAGTGGTTTTCTCAAACTGATAATGTGCTTTATGGCCAGCTCTCGAGATCTGCTCTTCTATCGGAACTGGTAAGTTTGTTGTGTTCTGTTTTATTTTTATTTGTAGGTCATTGCATTTTCACTTTGCCGGTGATGAACATTGGCAATTATTAAATTTTTAAAGAGGTTGTGTGGTTTCCTATATCCTGGGTCAAGTTTCTCAAAGTGCTGTTAGGTGATTATTAACTATTTATGAATGGAATTATATCCATTCCATCTTTTCAATCTTTTGAAATTCATATACCTTTTTTTCCATAACCCTTGGCACTTATTAGTATTGGTGTGAATGCTTGACTGTTTTTCTGGGTTTGATACTACTATAGATGTTGTCTTGCGAATCAAAAAGCAGTATTTACTAATAATGGTTTGCAAGTTGAAATTTTGATTTGTTTGTGCTGCTTGGGTAACGTTGTCTTTCTTTTCAATTGTTTTATCAATATGTTCTGATTTGTGTATTGTTTTCAGGTCTCCAAAGGTGTCTTGAGCTGTGCAACCCAGGAAGTTAAGGATCTTTACCATCTCCTGGAGCATGAATTTCTGCCTCTTGATCTTGCTGTAAAGATACAACCACTGTTGGCTAAAATTTCAAAATTTGGGGGTAAGCTGGCTTCAGCTTCTTCTGTTCCTGAAGTGCAACTGTCTCAATATGCTCCTTCCCTTGAAAAACTTGGCACTTTGAGGTTGCTTCAGCAGGTGAGTTGATTTTGTACTTATCTGATTCAGAAATGTACATTTCGTTTGTATAAATCTAAATGAATTTTGAACTCTTCCTTGTACATTTGGCAGGTGTCTCGGGTGTATCAGTCAATGAAGATTGAACATTTATCTCGGATGATCCCATTTTACGACTTTTCTGTTGTAGAGAAGATATATGTGGATGCTGTTAAACATAACTTTATAGCTATGAAAGTCGACCATATGAAGGGTGTTATGATTTTTGGTAACTTGGTAAGTTAAGATTGCACTTTCTGCTTTTATATCATCTTTTTGCTATGATTTCATTAGATATGTTGACAATTTGAAACTGGAACTTTTATCAAGTATGATTATATGACAACTTAGTTACTTGAGATATACTTGTGTCATCAATTTCAGTTTCTGGAGATATACAAACTGAGTGGTATGTGTTATTGAAGCTGGTATTTTAAATAATGTACCCTGGATAATTAAGGGTTGCATGTCGTCCATTCTTTTTCTGAATGCATCTAGAAAGCTGGCTAGGAGATTGCAGTTTTTTTTATTTGAGAATTATGTTAAATATGCTATTTATTGTTCTCATTCATATTGGTCATTGAAGGGATTTTTTTTTAAGATCCGGATATGTGTTTATACATGTCACATACCTTTGCTTCTTAAGCTGTTCTCAAATGCATAGCATAAGTTGATCATTTTCTGAGTTTCTCTCCCCCAAGTTATAATCATGTTCTCAAATGCTCAGCTTCTCTGTCTGAAACTGTAATCTTTTCACTTGTGATTTAAGTTATTGTCTCTTTTATCTTGTTAATTCTTTCAGGGTCTGGAGTCTGATGGGCTTCGAGATCACTTGGCTAATTTTTCTGAGTCCTTAAACAAGACAAGAGCGATGGTGTACCCTCCTCCAAAGAAAGCATCTAGACTAGGTGAAATTCTACCTTCTTTAGCAGAGACTGTTGATAAGGAACATAAAAGGCTTCTTGCTAGGAAATCAATCATTGAGAAAAGGAAGGAAGAACAAGAACGTCAACTTCTGGAAATGGTATGCTTGTACTCCTACCTTGAGTAGGTAGCTTGTAATTTATAGTTTGCAATAGTCTGGAAATGGGAACTTAACACATTGAATTTTTCATTTATAAGGAACGTGAGGAAGAGTCGAGGAGGCTCAAGCTGCAGAAAATAACTGAAGAGGCAGAGCAGAAGAGGCTTGCCGCTGAGTATGAACAAAGGAAGAGTCAAAGGATCCAAAAGGAAATAGAGGAGAGAGAATTTCTGGAAGCACAGTCACTCCTTCTGGAAGCACGCAGTAGAAAGAAGGGAAAGAAGCCAATTTTGGAAGGCGTGAGTGAACAAGTTTTCTCTCATTCAATTATGTTTTAGATGATGTTGCAGTTTATTGATTTATGTTGATACAGGAAAAGGTGACCAAGCAAACTTTATTGGACTTGGCCATGAGTGAACAGATCAAGGAGAGAGAAGATAGGGAGAAGAAATTAGCTAAACTTTCTAAAACAATGGATCACTTGGAAAGAGCTAAAAGGGAAGAGTCTGCTCCCCTGATTGAAGCTGCATATCAACAACGCTTAGTGGAAGAAAGGGTGCTTCATGAACGTGAACAACAGGTATCAGTTCGGTATTTAGGTTAGGCGAGCCTTCAAAAAAATAAATATCAGTCTTTCTATTTCCATGTTTATGTTCCAAGTTTTATTTACTCTGGACCTTGCTCATAGTTTCTAGCTTTTGACCCTTCAATAATTTTGTCAACATTTCTCTTTCTCCTTACAATTTATTGATCTTAAAAATCTTTCATAATATGCTCTTTTGACAGCTGGAAATTGAGCTGAGTCAGCAGCGCCATGAGGGAGATGTCAAGGAGAAGAATAGGCTAGTGCGGATGTTGGACAATAAGGTGAGTTTGCATTCTTATCCGAAGTCTCCATCTATGATTGCTACTGCTGAAAATTTGTACTTGGACACAATAATAGTTTTGTCTTTATATTATACGTTGCAAAAACACTTGCATACTCTGGTTCCTCGGGAGAGAAACATATGCGTGTACAAGACATTGCTGTTTCCCTTAATATCTAGAAGTGTTGCTACTCAAATTCTTACAGATCATTTAGTTCATACAACTTTTACTAATTGCTTGTGTTATCATGTACCTTATCACTCAACGTATGGTGGGACAAGTAATTCTATTTTCTTATTTGTTTTTTTATTTGCGTTTTTAATTTTTTTTTTTCTGGCAGACTATCTTCCAGGAAAGGGTAATACATCGTAGGCAGGCAGAGTTTGAAAGGCGGAGGGTAGAGAGAGAAGAACAAATCAGTCGAATGATTCAGGCCAGGAAACTGGAGAGGGAGGCAATGAGGAAGAAAATATTCCATGTGAGATCTGAAGAGGAAAGACTAAGGAAGCTGCATGAAGAAGAGGAAGCGCGCAAGCTTGAAGGTATGTTTTCGTACAAGCAGTTTGACTTATCAAGCCTAGTAAGGGGCTTAGAGCATCTTCATTGTGAGAAGTACTGGTTCAATTTCGTTTGAGATAGATATTTTTATTAAGTCAATGTATACTTGATTTGAAGCAAGGAAAATTACTTTTATGTATTATGTTTCCAACATTGTTACTAGTTTGCCATTATTGCGGCTCTTAGGTTTATTATGTGTCAAAACCTTTGTCTTTTGATGTTCATGTATTTTCATTTTGAATGTGCAGAAGCTGAGCGAAGAAAGAGAGAAGAAGCTGAACGCAAGGCAAAATTGGATGAGATTCTTGAAAAGCAGAGGCAAAGGGAGAGGGAATTGGAGGAAAAAGCCGAAAGGCAGAAGAGAGAAATGCTCGCTAGGCCGCTTGTTGAGCCTCGTCCAGTTGAGCCTCGTCCAGTTGAGCCTGCAGTTCCTGCTCCTGCTGCTCCTATTGCTGTCACCACTGCACCCGCTCCTGGAAGGTATGTTCCTAGGCATCGGCGACAAGAAGCCGCCCCTGGACAGGTTGCAGCTGAACCTGATCGTAGGGGAATCAGGCCTGATGACCGCCCGGCCCTGTCAAATGACAGGTGGCGCAGTGATCGCAGTGATGAGCGAAGACCACCATCCTTTGGTGTGGGTTCAAAATCAACTTGGTCCTCATCCAGACCGCATTGATCATGTAGGTGTTTGGTTGCATGCATGCTTGAGCCTGGGGCAATTTTGATTTGATTAAGCTGGGAATGTTCCGAGTGTACTGAAAAGTCGGAAGTTATTATTTTTAAGTACCCAAAGACCTAGTAGAGCTGTTATTTTGCTTTTAATTTGTTTGTCTTCTCATCATCAAATGCTCAATGTAACTCTGATATTTCAGGCTTGAAGTTAGTTTTGTTGCTTCTCGTTCATTCTCTGCTTCATTCATTTCACATGCTTACAGCAATGGGATTCCAGTTTTTTCTGAATTTCAGTTGTCCTCGACTCTTTGATAATAAGTATTTTTTGATTAGTTTTGTTTTCTTTTTGTTGGCGTGTATTCTGTTTTTCTCCCTCAATTATTGAAATGAAAACACCAACAATTTTGGATGGCTAAGTTAACAAAATTGATGTTCAAATTGACCTGTCTGGTTGGTTATGTCAACCATTTGAGAACGCAGCTTGTTTCTCAAATGCATGGTCGTGGTCTCTATGAAGGATTGCTAAATTCACGACTACAAGATAGTAAAATATAGTTTTACCCTAAAACTGAGAATTCGACAGTGCAGAATTTCAAACGATCAAGATGTAAAAAGTAGGTAAATTTCACAAAGGAGAGTGGGAAATCTATATATATAATGCCAAAACTTGGGTTCTTGGTAAACATTCAAAAACTCAAAATTTACCCTCTCAATCATATATCAATCAAAATAGAAAATTTAATAAAACAAGGACAAAAGAGTAAATCGCATATTTAGAAAATAAATAAAAATATGTGTATGGCCCCACACCCACCCACTTGCCCACTTCATTTAATTATAAATTTATTAGTTTTTATTAATTTATTTACTCAAAATATTTGAACATTCATTTTTTATTTAATTCAAAAAATAAAATCATAATTTTGATAGATTCTTAATATAATCAATTTTTAACATTAGAAATCCTTACATCGATATACCGCACTAGAAATCAGGATACAAATATTTAGCACGCGCAATATAAAAAATAAAATAATTAATAGATGGAGCCCAAAAATAAACAAATTTTTAGCACATCGGAGACCACTAGATCAATTTACCGCACCAAAAATTATGACACGAATAATGCGCACGCGCGAGCGCGGTATTCCGCACGCCCGAGCGCGGTCTTCCGCAAGCCCATAGCGCGTGCAGGAAGGCTAGTGTTTAATAAAAAAAAAAAAAATTGACATTTTAAGAGGAGGTAGTACGTATATATTCGTGCCTCTCCCTAACAACTAAACCCTCCTAAACCCTCCCTGTCGCTTTTCCTGGTCTGAGTGAGTTTCAGTTGAAAATGAGTTCAGCCGCTGCGAGATTTGCCAAGATTATCAGAGTCTCTGTTCCTTCCTCGCCAACCGCCTCACTTGGTCTACTCTCTCTCTCTCTCTCTCTCTCTCTCTCTCTCTCGATATTTTCTTATGTATATTTGTATGTTTGAATGTGTATTTTGTAGGTCTCATTTCTGATTATTACGCGCTTTTGTTCTGTATTTGTTATTTTGTTTATGGGTTTCTTAGGGTTGAGTTCAAACTCCTGTTTTGTGTGAAAATTCGATGACCTCGTTGGTTAATATGCTGCATAACTTGGAATTAGTGAAATTCAAGTGATGGGTTTAGTCCAGAAATCAATATGAGTAGAATGTTCACTAGAATCAGCATGCTTAACGCATCTTTTTCTATCAGGAATTTTCTTAAATAGTACTGTATGCATACCCAGAATCTGAAAAATGAATATAGTATCTCTGTATGCGGAGACCGAGTGTTTCAGGTAGATCATTTGGTGTGTATGGTTAACATGAGCTGTATTACAGCGGTGAGCGGGCAAAGAAGCTCAAAGTTGTGGTACTCGAGCAGCTCATCTGACAGTCACACTAATGACACAAAGAAAATTGGTGCTGAAGAAGACTTTGACGATTTTCTTGGTGGCGTGAAAGATACGGAAATGCAAGCCCATAGTGTGGATCCCAAGAGGGGTTGGGGATTTCGCGGTGTGCACAAGGTATTTTACTGAATTGGATGTTCTAGTTTTTGTGTGTGTGCGTTTGCGCACATATATCTACAAATACCTCCCCATTGTGTCATAACTTGTATAGATTGCTAGGGTCTCAGAAAGAAAAAATCTGTTCTAGATAATAAGCTTAACACAGTCTTTTGGTCACATTGGGATGTTAGGACACAGAAACATGAATCATCAGAGTGGGAAGTTTTTCCTCTCATTTTTCAGGAGCAATCAAATCATGTTGTCGAGGTTCATCTTCTGTCATGTGCTCTATCTGATATTTATGCCAGAATTTGTTGATTTATGCAGGCAATTATTTGTGGAAGAGTTGGGCAATCCCCTGTGCAGAAGATCTTGAGGAATGGCCGAACTGTAACCATCTTCACTGTTGGGACTGGTGGCATGTTTGACCAGAGAGTACTGGGAAAGGACTTGCCAATACCTGCTCAATGGCACAGAGTTGCTGTGCATAATGATGCACTTGGGGCTTATGCTGTTAAACAAATTGTTAAGAAGTACGTGTCCATTCTTTTTTCTGAGATGAATGAAACTCTATGTTATTTCTCTGATGTTGGAAGTTTACTGCAGTTCATCAGTTTATGTTGAGGGTGACATTGAAACTAGAGTTTACAATGATGGCATCAATGGTGAAGTTAAGAATATTCCAGAGATCTGCATTCGTCACGATGGTATAAAACCCACAATTACAGTTTTTCTTTTCTCTAAATGGTCGTCTTGTAAATTGTATTTCTTCATTCTGCAGTATTTGGATTGACTTTTGTTTCTCGCATATACTTTTACTTCGGTTTCATTTACATTCCAATATTTTGTTGCAATAGATATATTTGGAGGAATATCATTTAACAATTAACATTGAATATTGTCAATCTATGAAGTTCATAGGTTTTAAGGTTTGTTAATGGATGAATAAACATGGGCCTGAAGACTTCTAATTGTGACCTTCTGCATCAGTCGAAAGTGTAGACATCGAAACGAAAGGTTGAAAGGATAATGTCAATATTAGCATGGCCTGAAAGGCCTGCCCCAATCCTCCTCCAAAAAGGAGAAAATAAAAATGGAAAAATACCATCCACATCTTCACTTATTGTCTTCCTATAATAACACTGGAATTACTTATAGTGTGATTTACTCTGCAGGAAAGATTCGCCTTATAAAGAGTGGAGAAAGCATCAGCAGTATTTCCTTGGATGATCTGCGTAAGTTCCTTTTACTTGAGCTCATTTTGCATTCCAACCATCCCACTTGTGAGACTTCAATGGTGTTTAGTTCTACCATTTCACCTTTCTGACATTGATATTTCGATCAATGTGATCATGCATTACTTGCAGGAGAAGACTTGCTTTAGTGTTGATTGGCACCTTAGGGGAACCTCAGCCCGGGAAAGGGGAAGCAGCTCAAACCACTTTTGTAGGAAACATTGATTATATTGCCAGTCGGGTTGTAACCATGCAAAGAAAATGCTCGAGTTTATTTTCCAGTTTGTCGATATATTCCCTTCGTTCATTAGTTTGGTCTTCATTGTTGTCTTCTTTCCCCAGCGAATGAAGTCATCTACCGTTCATTCTCTCTCTCTGGAGAAGGGAGTGGTTCTTAACATCGAGATCGATATGTAAAGACTTTAATGTTCACATTTCCATCAACTCATTTACAATAGGGTAATGAAATATGAGCGGCTTCTTGCTTTTTCTGTTCTTTTTCTTTGAAATAAATCAATTTCATCAGAACAGTGCCAGTAACTACTGCTGTTTCTGTTTCAGTCATCATATATGTTGCTCGTCTTCAAATTGAAAGGTGGTTAATGTGCGTATCATGCATGTTGAACAGTCAATTTGCAAAAGTGCTTTGCGAATGGTTTTGTGGGGACTAGGAACAAAACACTTTCTCTAAACAATCGACAGATGGTACCATTTAGTTTGATTCCCTTCATTTGCAATATGGGACACAAATTGCAGTACATTGTGTATTTGGAAACATAATTGGATTGGCTTTACATGTGCACCAAGGACCAGTGTGTACATATTTTTCTCCTCTGAGCAAGCAATTTGTTAGACAAGTGGTAGCACATTTGATGGCCTAATGATATTAAATTTACAGTTCTAGCAACTACTAGCACTAAACCTGTCCTTTATCTTTCCCAAAATGTATGCTTCTTTATAGAGGCCACTTCAGAAAATGGGAACCCTATTGTGGCCCTCAAAGGGCAGATGGCACCAAAAACTTATTGAAAATGGAAAGTGGGATTGGTGTGCCTTTCATTTTAACCTAATTCTCCCTCCACGTGTTGGTTTGAACAAACACATTCGATGATTAAGGAAAATTCTTCAATACATAGATTGTACATACACAATGCAATCTAAACCGTCCAAACCGGGTCAGAGAAATGAGTTAACATTTTTTTCTAACCTTTGGACAGCTGACGGAAAGCTGTGTAGTTATACGCCGTGTACTGAAAACTCTCTGCTACACTAAATCGGTAAATCCACAAAAGATAATAAAGACCTCCTTTTACCTTTTTCATATTACGCATCATCTTTGCTATTCCTCTCTGGTTAAGTGGACTGTGGAGAAAATCTAGATACAATACAATATATACCCCTAGATTCATATGATTATTATATTATATGTATTAGATTCCATTGAATGACACATTGAAAATGAAATAGCCAGCTAGGCAGCTAGCTTTGAAGTAGCTAATTAGCTTCGATATTCATGGGTGCCATTATTAATTCCTTAGGTTATTAGGATTTGTATATTCAATGGTATTTGTTAATCCCATGAATAAGTGAATGACTGTGTCTGCGATTTTGTATAAATAGAGATTGAGCTCTCAGCAATCTTGCCAACTCTGTGTCTGTAGAGCACTGCTGTATTCTGTTTAACTTCTGATATAGCAGCTCAAACTATGGACACTAGTGCTAGAAGTAGACTAGTCGAAATAGTTTCGATATTTTTCGTGGTGATCATGATCATGGTCATCAAAATGGGGCATGTATCAGCTGATCTTGTTGCCTGCCCCAAATGTGGGACTTTAGAAGTTCCATACCCTTTTAGCACTGATGACAGTTGTGGAGACCCTAGATACAGAATCTACTGCAACAATGGCAATGATCTTGAGTTCATGTCAGCTGAAGGGTTTAAGTACAAGATCCTCAGCTTCGACTCGAGTGCTTATAAGCTCATTATACGCCCACCCGATCTGATAGTAGAGGATGATAATAGTCCTAGATGTTATTCTTCTGATTTCTATTCACAAGGTTTAAGACTTGATGAACACTTGCCCTTCAACATTTCCACTCGTAACACCGTGATGCTGCTCAATTGCTCGGACAATCTCCTTCGCTCGCCTCTGAATTGCTCCTCGAACAGCCTCTGTAGGCAGTTTGAGGAGAAGATAGATGTGTGCAGAGGTACCCTTTGCTGCCATTACTTGAAGGATTCCCACATGACTTCATACATGATCAGGGTCAGGCTTGGAGGCTGCACTGCTTATACTTGTGTCGTCGATATTCAGCCTCAAGATCCTGTTGATAGCTGGAACTATGGCATTGAGCTTCAATGGTTGCCTCCAAATTAACCGATCGATGAATTCAGTACTTCATTACATTCCTCATAAATAAAATGCATGCATTTCCTTTCAAGTTGTTAACAAATTATGCCCTACTGCTAAGCCTATGTTATCTTTCTCTTGGTCTTCAGTTGCTTATGGCTCATGTATATGTATGCTATATATATTCGGAGGATAGCACGTCCATCTGTTCCTGTTGGGCATTCATTTTCTTTTATTGCAGGTTCTCACTATAAGAAAATCTCAAAGAGAAAACATACAAACCTTCAGTGGAGACTCTTCATTTTATAGAAGGCACAGTAAAAACCATTCTTGAAATAAGAACACTAATAAGAAATTTTTGCTATTTCGGAAACCCGAGGACTCGATAGTATGTGTAAAGTACAGGAATTTCAACCCCAGCAATCATAAAAACCTCTCATATATAAAAATAAATGAATAGAGTTTGACATTCACTCTAAATGGAAGAAGATCTGGTTAGCAACCTTTTTGTATCGATTATATTTTGATTGTTCAAACAGAATAAATAGAGGCAGCACCAAAGAGTTAGAATGCATGTAGTAGCTAATTTCCAACTGAATACAGGGAGCTGCTGCAACAAAACGTATCATCATGCAAACTTCAACTTTCTTACAAATTAAAGCTGTTAGGGATCGAACTATCACAAACACATCTGGTAGATAACGCTTCTGCTATCAGTCAGTCAGTCCAACATCTGTTAGGAATCGACACAAACTGTTGACAAGTCCAAAATACCTACTCACTCTGCATATCTCAACTTCATTTCTTACACACATCTATAACAGTCACCACCTGAAAAACGAAAACCAAGCATGCTCACACTGCCAGAGAAAAAATACAACAAAATATGTAATCAGATATATTACTACATGGCCACTGTGGGTCTGCTCAGTCTTTTTCCTTCCATTGCGTCTTTCTTGTTCCGACAGGTTGTGCAGAGGAAAGGGCCTTCCCATGGCTTTGATGATGGTGAGAAAAAAGGTCCAGAGTTTACTGTTAAACCTTCTGATTGGGGCTGATCCACTTGGCAGACTGCACACCGGAAAATCCCAGAATTTGCATCCAAAGGAATATCCTTACCCAACCTGTAAGTCCATCAAGAAAAGAGAGAAATTAAAGGCTCTACCTCAAGATGACAAGATTTAGAACAAATCATGTTGTCCTTTTTGGACAAAATACCTCATGTGGATCATAAGAAAATACATCCTATGGTTGACAGCATATGATTCTAATTTCAATAATAATGAATATGTGGAAGAGAAGCTACCAATTAGTGGCTTCACGTGTTGCTTCTTTTAGTTTGTCTATCCAGTTCATACTGTCTTATCATTATCAATTACGTAATAAGCCATGCTAGTTGACCAACACAAAAAATAATAATAATAATAATAATAATAATACCTTTCAGCGAGCATTGCTGAACCTTCTTCAAACAACTCCTCCACAACTCCCACAGATGAAAGCTTATTTGTTTTGCTCCCAGAATTCTGATTTTTCTTCCCAAAAATAAGTGAAGTGAGCATGTTTTGTTTCTTCCTCGGAGTTGGAAGCAAGACAGGACGGTCTGATGGGATTATGTCAACTACTAGGCAGGTTGTATCATCTTTCAGACCCCTTGACCTCAAAGCCTCCTAAAGCAGAACAAAGAATATTGGAACTAGATCAGTAAAATTAGACTTTTATTCTGGACCCGTACATAAAGTCATCTCAGGCATCACCTTAACGACCAGCTTTGCAGCAAGCTCTGCAGGCAATCCCCGGCAAGACTTGGCAGCCATATCAGAAGACAAAGCATCCCAGATGCCATCAGAAGCTATTATAAGTCTTCCCCCAGTATTAGAAAGCTACATAACCAGGAAAACAGGTTATTGAGAATTAGAATGTTGTATGAAAAGAAAAGTAAATAGAACCTTTGCCAATAGAACAAACTGCATTCACCTTTACTTGCTTGACATGTGGTACTGGGACAATAAATTCACCCACGTCTGTGTCGCCAATTGACCTAGAAAGGCATAACCCACCAGGCCAGCAGCGTAGGGGGCCGACCTGTGAACCATCATATAAATTAGAAATTAGATCGTCAGAGAAAATATTTTACTATTGAAATGTCTTTCTGTTCACAAGTTACAGGGATGAACAAAATAAACTATGCCATACCTCACTGCCTCCAAAGACATTGAGCCTTCCTACTTCACCCCCACTAGCAGTAACACGCTCCCTCTCTTCTTCATTTTCTTCCAGCCTGTGATCAACAGTCAAGAGTGAAACCACACCTCCCTGGGTGTCCAGTATGCATCTAGAATCCCCAACAGATGCAACAGTAACAGTCCAACCATCAATCACAACAAATGTGACAGTTGTACCAGATGTTTCCCCTGTAATGATACTGAATCATCAAGTTAAGACCAACAAAAGCAAACACAAAAAAGAAAGAATCATTGTTATAGAAAAGAAAATGGTTGATACATGCCTTTCTGTTGAAATTCTATATCAGTTTTCACAAAACCAGCAACCAGTGCCCGAGGAAGGGCTTGAAGCCATTCGTCCCTACTGATTCCTTGAGGAATTGCACTCAAAACATTATCCAATAAAGTCTCCTTTGCATAAATAGCAGCTGATATACCATTATGCCCATCAAATATCTGCCGATGAATAATTTCAAATTGGTATCAGAAAAAATGGGGAGTAAATTGATGCTCCTATTTGGTGCTGAGAAATATAGGAAAAGAAAGAAAAGTTACTACACTTTTCATTGCTCTTTTTCAAACTTTTTGAAAATCTGAGAAAATATTGGATTCCACTTGACCCAACAAAATATCTCTATGAAAAGTGTAGTTAAGGTAACCTTTTCATATCTAACCATTAATTTTCTTTTCTTTTTCCTCAGCTTTAGTCCAGAAGAGATCAAGTGGCAAAAAGATGGAAAATAGGACAAAATATACCATACCGCAAAGACAGAAAATGACGCTGAAGGATTCGCATGAATTCTATGGCAATCTGGTTTTATCAGAAAGTAATCCTCTCCTTTCTTTGCCAAAGCAGCCTGCCCATACTTCAAATAAGGGAACTCAACCTTCTCGCTCCTAATCTCACGCCCAATCAAAGTTGCAAGTGGAACAAGAGGAGATTTCATCCTCGCTACTTCAGTCTGGCTCATTTTAGTCTATGTTGTGACATTTTCAAGAGACAAGTTCCAAAATCTAATCGCCCAAACAATCAAACAAAATCTTGTCAGAACTTCACTGCGTACAATGTACATCTACATGTACTAACCACTTTGAATATTGACCAACTGATTTATATGTTTTCCACATCAAATTTCAGAATAAAAGACAGATAAATACAGCATGCCACACAAAACTTAAGTGAAAAAAGATCAAAATAAGTTGAGCATATATTGAACATTTCAAAACCTCGGTGTCAAGGCTACTCCAAATAACTCCTGGAAATTCATCTATTCAGTTTCAATACAAGTAAACAATCAGCAACGAATGACGCAGTGCTTCACTGCTTCTTTTAACATATTTCACAAAGGTGGGTAAACTGGAAACTATGTTGACCTGAAAACAAATTTGGAAAGGAGAAAAAAAAAACCAATTGAATGCACAGCAAAGAAGAAAAAGAATTCTTCTTGCTAGTTGAATGTTATACATTTCATACCATTTTCTCAAAACCCCATCCCAACAAAACCAACTCGCCAGCGAATCAAAGCCAGTTCACATATTCAGAATGTGAAAATTACAGGAAGTAAAGCAATTTACACCAATCCCTACCCAGTAATGTAAATTTGTCAGCTTCAATAAATAGTAAACTCCAGCAATTAGAAACTTGACAAAAAGGTGAAATATTTAGCTCCTCTAAATACCGTAATCCAATAAAAACGACCCAGAAAAGCCATCGTATATGATCCAAGTTAAAGGGGACCAATTGAGCTAAATCCAAGCTACATAAAACGATAAAAGTCACAAAAGTTGTGAAATTTAAGTGAAAATTGGAGATATTCAGGTACCTTAGAACACCCAGCTGAAACACAGATAGGCACAGACAGATCGAACTGAAAGGACCTTGCATACATTTAAGTCCATCTACAAATCCTTCATTGCAATTGAGCTCTCACTGATTCAAATAAAACCCTAAGAGAGAGAGTCACAAATTTCTGTGATTTGAATGGAAGAGTAATCTAGAGAGAGAGTGAGAGAGCAATGGGGAAAAGGGAGTGATTTTCGGGCAAACAGCAAAACTCACTGTCAAATGACATTGACCTTCCCTCTCCAGTCTCGACAATATTGCATTTTTTTTCCCCACTATTTTACTATAGAGAAAAAATCATCTTCAGTCCTTTAACTTTAACTAATTCGACATTTTCGTTTCTGAACTTTGAAAAATATCACTTTTGCCCCTTAACTTCAACACCGACTATCACTTTGGTCCTCCGACCTATTTTTTCGATAAAATAAATCACTGGACGCATCATGTACCCTTTCATCATGGTTAAATCCATCCCTTTCGACTGATGTTTGAAAAGGCACGAGATGCGTCCCGTGATTTATTTTATCGGAAAAATAAGTCGGAGGACCAAAGTGATAGTCAGTGTTAAAGTTGAGAGACGAAAGTGATGTTTTTCAAATTTCATAGACGAAAATGTCGAATGAATTAAAGTTGAGCGACTAAAAATGATTTTTTCCCTTTACTATATTCTTTAAAGTCTCAAAGTTTAATAGTATTACTTTTCTCTCTCTCAAGCACTTCTCCGGAAAAAGGTGTTTCAAATGACGGAACTCGAAAATCTCCACTCATTTTTTTTTTTTTAAATTTTTTAGTTTTCTGAATTTGAAAAATAGTAAAAATAAACGACTCGAGCTTTTTGCGTTCCGTCAATTCGAGAAGTCCTTAAAAATCATGATTTGAGTGTGGTAAGATTTTGGTACGAAAATAAAAACATGCGATTTTTGCCAAAAAATCGTGTGGTATAGACCACAGTTTTTGGGTGAAAAACCATGATTTTGGAAAGAAAAAAAATAAGAGAAAAAATTGTGGTTATTCTCCACGGTGTTAAAACATCATTTTTTAGTGAAACCTCGTAGTTGGACCGCCAAAATTTGTCACGATTAGCCTCGCTTGGATGGTTTAGGTTAGCCTCGCTTGCATGGCCTATGTTGGCCTCGCTGGCTTCTTGTCAAGACTTTTTTTTCTTCAAATTTGCCCGTGCCAAAATTTCACCATTGGTAAAAAAATAATTTTTAAAAGGTGTTTCAATTGACAGAACTTGAAAATCTTCATTTTTTTTTTTTTAATTTTCTAGTTTTCTAAATATGAAAAATCGTAAAAAATAAATGAGTCGAGTTTTTTGCGTTTCGTCAGTTTGAGAAGTCCTTAAAAATTATGATTTGAGGGTGGCAAGATTTTGGTACAAAAATTAGAACATGCGATTTTTGCCAAAAAATCGTGTGCTATACTCCATAGTTTTGGGTGAAAAACCATGATTTTGAAAAGAAAAAAAATTAGAGAAAAAATTAGGGTTATTCTCCACGGTGTTAGAACATGATTTTTGAGTGAAATCTTGTGCTTTGACCGCCAAAATTGGTCACGGTTAGCCTCGCTTGCATGGCCTATGTTGGCCTCCCTTGCGTGGCCTCCTCTGGCTTCCTCTGTCCTCGCTTGCCTGGCCCCCCTCTCCTCGCTTGCCTGGCCTTCTTTGGCCTCGCTTGTGTGGCCTCCTTTGGCCTCACTTGCCAAATCTTGTCAAGACACCTTTTTCTTTAAATTTGCCCGTGCCAAAATTTCACCATTCATAAATAATAATTTTTAAAAGGTGTTTCAATTGACAGAAGTTGAAAATCTCCACTCGTTTATTATTATTTTTTTAATATTCTAGTTTTATGAATTTGAAAAATCATAAAAACTAAACGACTCGAGGTTTTTGCATTCCATTAGTTCGAGAAATCCTTAAAAATCATGATTTGAGGATGGTAAAATTTTTGTACGAAAATAAGAACATGTAATTTTTGCCAAAAAATCGTGTGCTATAGTCCACAGTTTTGGACTTTTAGGTGAAAAACCAAGATTTTGAAAAAAAATAAAAAATTGAAGAAAAATTTGTGGTTATTCTCCACGGTGTTAGAACATCATTTTTGAGTATAAACACATGGTTTGACCGCCAAAATTGGCCACGGTTAGCCTCGCTTGCATGGCTTAGGTTGGTTTCTCTTACATGGCCTACATTGGCCTCGCTTGCGTGGTCTCCTTTTACATTGCTTGTCAAATCATGCCAAGATTTTTTTTTTTTTTTTCAAATTTGCCCGTGCTAAAATTTCACCATTGGTAAAAAAAAATTTCGAAGTTGTTCCAATTGACGGAACTCGAAAATCTCCAGTTGTTTATTTTTTTTAATTCTCCAGTTTTCTGAATTTGAAAAATAAACGACTCAAGTTTTTTGCGTTTCGTCATTTCGAGAAGTCCTTAAAAATCATGATTTGAGGGTGGTAAAATTTTGGCACAAAAATAAGAACATGCAATTTTTGCCAAAAAGTCGTGTGCTATAGTGTACAGTTTGGGTGAAAAACCATGATTTTGAAAAAAAAATTAAAAAATTGGAGAAAAAATAGGGGTTATTCTCCTTGGTGTTAGAACATCATTCTAGAGTGAAACCTGTGGTTGGAACGCCCCACGGTTAGCCTCGCTTGCAAAGCTTAGGTTGGCCTCGCTTGCCTGGCCTCCTCTTGCCCCGCTTGCCAAATCTTGTCAAACTCTTTTTTCTTCAAATTTGTCCAAGCCAAAATTTCACCATTGATAAAAAATATTTTTTTAAAGGTGTTCCAGCTGACGGAAGTCGAAAATCTCCACTCGTTTTTTTTCTTTCTATTTTCCGAATTTGAAATATCGTAAAAAATAAACAAGACTAAATTTTTGCATTCCGTCAGTTTGAGAAGTCATTAAAAATCATGATTTGAATGTGCTAAGATTTTGGTACAAAAATAAAAAACACACGATTTTTTGCTATAGTCCACAGTTTTGGGTGAAAAATCATGATTTTGGAAAAAAAAAATTGAACAAAAAATTGGGGTTATTTTTCACGGTGTTAGAACATCATTATTAAGTGAAACCTCGTGGTTGGACTGCCAAAATTGGCCACGATTAGCCTCGCTTGACTAGCGTCATTTGGCCTCACTTGGCTGGCCTCCTTTAGCCTCGCTTATGTGGCCTCGGTTGGTTGGGCATTTGGCCTCGCTTGGCTAGCCTCCTTTGGCCTCGCTTGGATGTCCACCTTCGTCCTCGCTTATATAGCCTCCATTGGCCTCAGTTGGTTGGGCATTTGGCCTTGCTAGGCAGGCCTCTTGTGGCCTCACTTGGCCGGCCACCTGTGGCCTCGATTGGCTGACCTCCTATTGCCTCGTATGGTTAGCCTTCTTGTTACCTCGTATGGCTAGTCTTCATGTGGCCTAGCCTTCCTATGGCCTCGTATGGTTGGCCACATGTGGCCTCTTATGGCTGGCCTCCTGCAGCCTCACTTGGCTAGCGTCCTTTAACCTCGCTTGGCACGCTTGGCACGCTTGGCTGGCCTCTTGTGGCCTCGCTTGGCTGGCCTCCTCTGGCCTCCCTTGGCTGGCCTCCTGTGGCCTCGCTTGGCTAGCCTCCTCTGGCCTCCTTTGGCCTCGCATGGTTGGCCTCCTTTAGCCTCGCTAGGCTGGCCTCGCTTGGCACGCTTGGCCAGCCTCCTGTGGCATCGCTTGGCTGGCCTCCTCCAACCTCGATTGGTTGTCCTCTTGTGGCCTCGCTTGACATGCCACCTTTGGCCTCGCATAGTTGGTCTCTTGTGGCCTTGTTTAGTTGGCCTCCTTTGGCCTTGCTAGGCTGGCCTCCTTTGGCCTCGCTTGGCATGACTTCTTTGGCCTCGCATGGATGGCCTCATTTGGCCTCGGTTGGTTGGGCATTGCTTTTATTCAAAGTTGCCCATACCAAAATTTCATCGTTGGTAAAAAATAATTTTTAAAAAGTGTTCCAATTAACGGTGCTCAATAATCTCCACTCGTCTATTTATTTAAAAATAAACGAGTCAAAAAAATTTTGTTCCGTCTATTCGAGAAGTCCTTAAAAATTATGATTTGTGAGTGCTAAAATTTAAGTACAAAATTAAGAACATGCGATTTTTGGCAAATATCGTGTGTTATAGTCCACAGTTTTGAGTGAAAAACCATGATTTTGAAAGGAAAAAAAAAAGGTTATTTTCCACGATGTTAGAATATCATTTTTGAGTGAAACCTCGTAGTTGGACCGGCAAAATTTGCCAAGGTTAGGTGTTCCAATGGACGGAACTCAATAAACTCCACTCGTTTATTTTTTTTGAATTTTCAAGTTTTACGAATTTGAAAAATCGTCAAAATTTTTGCGTTCAGTCAGCTCGACAAATCTTTAAAAATTATGATTTGAGGGTGGTAAGACTTTGGTACGAAAATAAGAACATGCGATTTTTGGCAAAAATCGTGTGTTATAATCCATAGTTTTTTGTAAAAAAAAAACCATGATTTTGGAAAAAAAAAAATAAGAGAAAAAATTGTGGTTATTCTCCACGGTATTAGAACATTATTCAGGAGTGAAAACCTCGTGACCGCCAAAATTGGCCACGGTTAGCCTCGCTTGTATAGCTTAGGTTGTCCTCGCTTGCCAAATCTTGTGAAGACTTTTTTTTCTTCAAATTTACCCGTGCCAAAATTTCACCATTTCTAATAATTAATTTTTAAAAAGTGTTAATTTTTGATAATGTTATTTTCTTTAAAACCATTAAATTATAGGAAGAAATTATCTAAGTTTCATAGAAACAAGAATTTTAAAACATTTCAAATGCCAAATGAGGTTCTTATAATTGGTATGGCCGGGGTAGTTAGGAGATAGCCCGACCATTGAGAACTTCTTCGTGTTCTTAGTATTTTACAAAAGAAATTTAAAAAAATGTTAGGGCTTTTAACGACGAATTATTCGTGGGCAAAAGTCATTCATATTTTTTTTTTGTTAAATAGAGCGACTCACTTCCGGCAATGGACTAAAACTCTCCCTAGCACCCATTCAAAATATCTTGTTAATTTTTGAAAATGTTATTTTCTTCAAAACCGTTAAATTATAGCAAGGAATTTTCTAACTTAAGTAGAAACAAGAATTCTAAAAAATTTCCAAACTCAAATGAGGATCTTATAATTAGTTTAGAGGTAGTAAGGAGATACCCCGACCATTGAGAATTTCCTCGTGTTTTTCAAATTTTACAAAAGAAATTAAAAAATTAATAATAAAAAGGCTAGTACTTTTCCCGACGATATATTCGTCGGCAAAAGCCATTAACATGTTTTTTTTTAACATAAATTAGCTCACTTCGGGCCTTAAAGAATGAAGCAATTTGTATCCCCGGACCCCGATAGATTGAAATGTCTCCCTAGCATCCGCTCGAGTATTTTGTTAATTTTTGATAATGTTATTTTCTTTAAAACCATTAAATTATAGGAAGAAATTATCTAAGTTTCATAGAAACAAGAATTTTAAAAAATTTCGAATGCCAAATGAGGTTCTTATAATTGGTATGGCCGGGGTAGTTAGGAGATAGTCCGACCATTGAGAACTTATTCGTGTTCTTAGTATTTTACAAAAGAAATTAAAAAAAAAATGTTGGGACTTTTACCGAATGATTCGTGGGAAAAAGTCATTCATATGTTTTTTTTTTGTTAAATAGAGCAACTCACTTCCGGCAATGGATTAAAACTCTCCCTAGCACCCATTCAAAATATATTGTTAATTTTTGAAAATGTTATTTTCTTCAAAACCGTTGAATTATAGCAAGGAATTTTCTAACTTAAGTAGAAACAAGAATTCTAAAAAATTTCCAAACTCAAATGAGGATCTTATAATTAGTATAGAGGTAGTAAGGAGATACCCCGACCATTGAGAATTTCTTCGTGTTTTTCAAATTTTACAAAACAAATTTAAAAAAATAATAATAAAAAGGCTAGGACTTTGCCCGACGATATATTCGTCGGCAAAAGCCATTAACATGTTTTTTTTTAAATAAATTAGCTCACTTCGGGCCTTAAAGAATGAAGCAATTTGTATCCCCGGACCCTGATGGATTGAAACGTCTCCCTAACATCCGCTCTAGTATTCTGTTAATTTTTTATAATATTATTTTTATTAAAACCATTAAATTATAGGAAGAAATTATCTAAGTTTCATAGAAACAAGAATTTTAAAAAATTTCAATTGCCAAAGGAGGTTCTTATAGTTGGTATGGCCGGGGTAGTTAAGAGATAGCCCGACCATTGAGAACTTCATCGTGTTCTTAGTATTTTACAAAACAAATTTAAAAAAATAATAATAAAAAGGCTAGGACTTTGCCCGACGATATATTCGTCGGCAAAAGCCATTAACATGTTTTTTTTTTTAAATAAATTAGCTCACTTCGGGCCTTAAAGAATGAAGCAATTTGTATCCCCGGACCCCAATGGATTGAAACTTCTCCCAAGCATCCGCTCTAGTATTCTGTTAATTTTTTATAATATTATTTTTATTAAAACCATTAAATTATAGGAAGAAATTATCTAAGTTTCATAGAAACAAGAATTTTAAAAAATTTCAATTCCAAATGAGGTTCTTATAGTTGGTATGGCCGGGGTAGTTAAGAGATAGCCCGACCATTGAGAACTTCATCGTGTTCTTAGTATTTTACAAAATAAATTTAAAAAAAAAATAATAAAAAGGCTAGGACTTTGCCCGACGATATATTCGTCGGCAAAAGCCATTAACATTTTTTTTTTAAAATAAATTAGCTCACTTCGGGCCTTAAAGAATGAAGCAATTTGTATCCCCGGACCCCGATGGATTGAAACTTCTCCCTAGCATCCGCTCTAGTATTCTGTTAATTTTTTATAATATTATTTTTATTAAAACCATTAAATTATAGGAAGAAATTATCTAAGTTTCATAGAAACAAGAATTTTAAAAAATTTCAATTGCCAAATGAGGTTATTATAGTTGGTATGGCCGGGGTAGTTAAGAGATACCCCGACCATTGAGAATTTCTTCGTGTTTTTCGAATTTTATAAAACAAATTTAAAAAAATAATAATAAAAAGGCTAGGTCTTTTCCCGACGATATATTCGTCGGCAAAAGCCATTAACATGTTTTTTTTTAAATAAATTAGCTCACTTCGGGCCTTAAAGATTGAAGCAATTTATATCCCCGGACCCCGATGGATTGAAACGTCTCCCTAGCATCCGCTCTAGTATTCTGTTAATTTTTTATAATATTATTTTTATTAAAACCATTAAATTATAGGAAGAAATTATCTAAGTTTCATAGAAACAAGAATTTAAAAAAATTTCAATTGCCAAATGAGGTTCTTATAGTTGGTATGGCCGGGGTAGTTAAGAGATAGCCCGACCATTGAGAACCTCATCGTGTTCTTAGTATTTTACGAAACAAATTTAAAAACATAATAATAAAAAGGGTAGGACTTTTCCCGACGATATATTCGTCGGCAAAAGCCATTAACATGTTTTTTTTTAAATAAATTAGCTCACTTCGGGCCTTAAAGAATGAAGCAATTTGTATCCCCGGACCCCGATGGATTGAAACGTCTCCCTAGCATCCGCTCTAGTATTCTGTTAATTTTTTATAATATTATTTTTATTAAAACCATTAAATTATAGGAAGAAATTATCTAAGTTTCATAGACACAAGAATTTTAAAAAATTTCAATTGCCAAATGAGGTTCTTATAGTTGGTATGGCCGGGGTAGTTAAGAGATAGCCCGACCATTGAGAACTTCATCGTGTTCTTAGTATTTTACAAAACAAATTTAAAAACATAATAATAAAAAGGGTAGGACTTTTCCCGACGATATATTCGTCGGCAAAAGCCATTAACATGTTTTTTTTAAATAAATTAGCTCACTTCGGGCCTTAAAGAATGAAGCAATTTGTATCCCCGGACCCCGATGGATTGAAACGTCTCCCTAGCATCCGCTCTAGTATTCTGTTAATTTTTTATAATATTATTTTTATTAAAACCATTAAATTATAGGAAGAAATTATCTAAGTTTCATAGAAACAAGAATTTTAAAAAATTTCAATTGCCAAATGAGGTTCTTATAGTTGGTATGGCCGGGGTAGTTAAGAGATAGCCCGACCATTGAGAACTTCATCGTGTTCTTAGTATTTTACAAAACAAATTTAAAAACATAATAATAAAAAGGGTAGGACTTTTGCCGACGATATATTCGTCGGCAAAAGCCATTAACATGTTTTTTTTAAATAAATTAGCTCACTTCGGGCCTTAAAGAATGAAGCAATTTGTATCCCCGGACCCCGATGGATTGAAACGTCTCCCTAGCATCCGCTCTAGTATTCTATTAATTTTTGATAATGTGATTTTCTTTAAAACCATTAAATTATAGGAAGAAATTATCTAAGTTTCATAGAAACAAGAATTTTAAAAAATTTCGAATGCCAAATGAGGTTCTTATAATTGGTATGGCCGGGGTAGTTAGGAGATAGTCCGACCATTGAGAACTTCTTTGTGTGCTTAGTATTTTACAAAAAAAATTAAAAAAAAATGTTGGGACTTTTACCGACGAATGATTCGTTGGCAAAAGTCATTCATATGTTATTTTTTTGTTAAATAGAGCTACTCACTTCCGGCAATGGATTAAAACTCTCCCTAGCACCCATTCAAAATATCTTGTTAATTTTTGAAAATGTTATTTTCTTCAAAACCGTTGAATTATAGCAAGGAATTTCTAACTTAAGTAGAAACAAGAATTCTAAAAAATTTCCAAACTCAAATGAGGATCTTATAATTAGTATAGAGCTAGTAAGGAGATACCCCGACCATTGAGAATTTCTTCGTGTTTTTCGAATTTTACAAAACAAATTTAAAAAAATAATATTAAAAAGGGTAGGACTTTTCCCGACGATATATTCGTCGGCAAAAGCATTTAACATGTTTTGTTTAAATAAATTAGCTCACTTCGGGCCTTAAAGAATGAAGCAATTTGTATCCCCGGACCCCGATGGATTGAAACGTCTCCCTAGCATCCGCTCTAGTATTCTGTTAATTTTTTATAATATTATTTTTATTAAAACCATTAAATTATAGGAAGAAATTATCTAAGTTTCATAGAAACATGAATTTTAAAAAATTTCAATTGCCAAGTGAGGTTCTTATAGTTGGTATGGCCGGGGTAGTTAAGAGATAGCCCGACCATTGAGAACCTCATCGTGTTCTTAGTATTTTACGAAACAAATTTAAAAACATAATAAAAAAAAGGGTAGGACTTTTCCCAACGATATATTCGTCGGCAAAAGCCATTAACATGTTTTTTTTTAAAATAAATTAGCTCACTTCGGGCCTTAAAGAATGAAGCAAATTGTATCCCCGGACCCCGATGGATTGAAACGTCTCCCTAGCATCCGCTCTAGTATTCTGTTAATTTTTTATAATATTATTTTTATTAAAACCATTAAATTATAGGAAGAAATTATCTAAGTTTCATAGAAACAAGAATTTTAAAAAATTTCAATTGCCAAATGAGGTTCTTATAGTTGGTATGGCCGGGGTAGTTAAGAGATAGCCCGACCATTGAGAACTTCATCGTGTTCTTAGTATTTTACAAAACAAATTTAAAAACATAATAATAAAAAGGGTAGGACTTTTCCCGACGATATATTCGTCGGCAAAAGCCATTAACATGTTTTTTTTAAATAAATTAGCTCACTTCGGGCCTTAAAGAATGAAGCAATTTGTATCCCCGGACCCCGATGGATTGAAACGTCTCCCTAGCATCCGCTCTAGTATTCTGTTAATTTTTTATAATATTATTTTTATTAAAACCATTAAATTATAGGAAGAAATTATCTAAGTTTCATAGAAACAAGAATTTTAAAAAATTTCAATTGCCAAATGAGGTTCTTATAGTTGGTATGGCCGGGGTAGTTAAGAGATAGCCCGACCATTGAGAACTTCATCGTGTTCTTAGTATTTTACAAAACAAATTTAAAAACATAATAATAAAAAGGGTAGGACTTTTGCCGACGATATATTCGTCGGCAAAAGCCATTAACATGTTTTTTTTAAATAAATTAGCTCACTTCGGGCCTTAAAGAATGAAGCAATTTGTATCCCCGGACCCCGATGGATTGAAACGTCTCCCTAGCATCCGCTCTAGTATTCTATTAATTTTTGATAATGTGATTTTCTTTAAAACCATTAAATTATAGGAAGAAATTATCTAAGTTTCATAGAAACAAGAATTTTAAAAAATTTCGAATGCCAAATGAGGTTCTTATAATTGGTATGGCCGGGGTAGTTAGGAGATAGTCCGACCATTGAGAACTTCTTTGTGTGCTTAGTATTTTACAAAAGAAATTAAAAAAAAATGTTGGGACTTTTACCGACGAATGATTCGTTGGCAAAAGTCATTCATATGTTATTTTTTTGTTAAATAGAGCTACTCACTTCCGGCAATGGATTAAAACTCTCCCTAGCACCCATTCAAAATATCTTGTTAATTTTTGAAAATGTTATTTTCTTCAAAACCGTTGAATTATAGCAAGGAATTTCTAACTTAAGTAGAAACAAGAATTCTAAAAAATTTCCAAACTCAAATGAGGATCTTATAATTAGTATAGAGCTAGTAAGGAGATACCCCGACCATTGAGAATTTCTTCGTGTTTTTCGAATTTTACAAAACAAATTTAAAAAAATAATATTAAAAAGGGTAGGACTTTTCCCGACGATATATTCGTCGGCAAAAGCATTTAACATGTTTTGTTTAAATAAATTAGCTCACTTCGGGCCTTAAAGAATGAAGCAATTTGTATCCCCGGACCCCGATGGATTGAAACGTCTCCCTAGCATCCGCTCTAGTATTCTGTTAATTTTTTATAATATTATTTTTATTAAAACCATTAAATTATAGGAAGAAATTATCTAAGTTTCATAGAAACAAGAATTTTAAAAAATTTCGAATGCCAAATGAGGTTCTTATAATTGGTATGGCCGGGGTAGTTAGGAGATAGTCCGACCATTGAGAACTTCTTTGTGTTCTTAGTATTTTACAAAAGAAATTAAAAAAAAATGTTGGGACTTTTACCGAGGAATGATTCGTGGGCAAAAGTCATTCATATGTTATTTTTTTGTTAAATAGAGCAACTCACTTCCGGCAATGGATTAAAACTCTCCCTAGCACCCATTCAAAATATCTTGTTAATTTTTGAAAATGTTATTTTCTTCAAAACCGTTGAATTATAGCAAGGAATTTCTAACTTAAGTAGAAACAAGAATTCTAAAAAATTTCCAAACTCAAATGAGGATCTTATAATTAGTATAGAGCTAGTAAGGAGATACCCCGACCATTGAGAATTTCTTCGTGTTTTTCGAATTTTACAAAACAAATTTAAAAAAATAATATTAAAAAGGGTAGGACTTTTCCCGACGATATATTCGTCGGCAAAAGCATTTAACATGTTTTTTTTAAATAAATTAGCTCACTTCGGGCCTTAAAGAATGAAGCAATTTGTATCCCCGGACCCCGATGGATTGAAACGTCTCCCTAGCATCCGCTCTAGTATTCTGTTAATTTTTTATAATATTATTTTTATTAAAACCATTAAATTATAGGAAGAAATTATCTAAGTTTCATAGAAACAAGAATTTTAAAAAATTTCAATTGCCAAATGAGGTTCTTATAGTGGTATGGCCGGGGTAGTTAAGAGATAGCCCGACCATTGAGAACTTCATCGTGTTCTTAGTATTTTACAAAACAAATTTAAAAACATAATAATAAAAAGGGTAGGACTTTTCCCGACGATATATTCGTCGTTAAAAGCCATTAACATGTTTTTTTTTTAATAAATTAGCTCACTTCGGGCCTTAAAGAATGAAGCAATTTGTATCCCCGGACCCCGATGGATTGAAACGTCTCCCTAGCATCCGCTCTAGTATTCTGTTAATTTTTTATAATATTATTTTTATTAAAACCATTAAATTATAGGAAGAAATTATCTAAGTTTCATAGAAACAAGAATTTTAAAAAATTTCATTTGCCAAATGAGGTTCTTATAGTTGGTATGGCCGGGGTAGTTAAGAGATAGTCCGACCATTGAGAACTTCATCGTGTTCTTAGTATTTTACAAAACAAATTTAAAAACATAATAATAAAAAGGGTAGGACTTTTCCCGACGATATATTCGTCGGCAAAAGCCATTAACATGTTTTTTTTTAAATAAATTAGCTCACTTCGGGCCTTAAAGAATGAAGCAATTTGTATCCCCGGACCCCGATGGATTGAAACGTCTCCCTAGCATCCGCTCTAGTATTCTGTTAATTTTTTATAATATTATTTTTATTAAAACCATTAAATTATAGGAAGAAATTATCTAAGTTTCATAGAAACAAGAATTTTAAAAAATTTCAATTGCCAAATGAGGTTCTTATAGTTGGTATGGCCGGGGTAGTTAAGAGATAGCCCGACCATTGAGAACCTCATCGTGTTCTTAGTATTTTACGAAACAAATTTAAAAACATAATAATAAAAAGGGTAGGACTTTTCCCGACGATATATTCGTCGGCAAAAGCCATTAACATGTTTTTTTTTAAATAAATTAGCTCACTTCGGGCCTTAAAGAATGAAGCAATTTGTATCCCCGGACCCCGATAGATTGAAACGTCTCCCTAGCATCCGCTCTAGTATTCTGTTAATTTTTTATAATATTATTTTTATTAAAACCATTAAATTATAGTAAGAAATTATCTAAGTTTCATAGAAACAAGAATTTTAAAAAATTTCAATTGCCAAATGAGGTTCTTATAGTTGGTATGGCAGGGTTAGTTAATTAAGAGATAGCCCGACCATTGAGAACTTCATCGTGTTCTTAGTATTTTACAAAACAAATTTAAAAACATAATAATAAAAAGGGTAGGACTTTTCCCGACGATATATTCGTCGGCAAAAGCCATTAACATGTTTTTTTTAAATAAATTAGCTCACTTCGGGCCTTAAAGAATGAAGCAATTTGTATCCCCGGACCCCGATGGATTGAAATGTCTCCCTAGCATCCGCTCGAGTATTCTGTTAATTTTTTATAATGTTATTTTCTTTAAAACCATTAAATTATAGGAAGAAATTATCTAAGTTTCATAGAAACAAGAATTTTAAAACATTTCAAATGCGAAATGAGGTTCTTATATTTGGTATGGCCGGGGTAGTTAGGAGATAGTCCGACCATTGAAAACTTATTCGTGTTCTTAGTATTTTACAAAAGAAATAAAAAAAAATGTTGGGACTTGTACCGACGAATTATTCGTGGGAAAAAGTCATTCATATGTTTTTTTTTTGTTAAATAGAGCAACTCACTTCCGGCAATGGATTAAAACTCTCCCTAGCACCCATTCAAAATATCTTGTTAATTTTTGAAAATGTTATTTTCTTCAAAACCGTTGAATTATAGCAAGGAATTTTCTAACTTAAGTAGAAACAAGAATTCTAAAAAATTTCCAAACTCAAATGAGGATCTTATAATTAGTATAGAGGTTAGGAGATACCCCGACCATTGAGAATTTCTTCGTGAATCATGATTTTTGGGTGTTAAGATTTTGGTACGAAAAAATAAGAACTTGTAATTTTTACCAAAAATCGTGTGCTATCCACAGTTTTGGGTAAAAAAACATGATTTTGAAAAGAAAAAAATTTTAGAAAAAATTGGGGTTATTCTCCACGGTGTTAGAACATAATTCTTGAATGAAACCTCGTTGTTGGACCGCCAAAATTGGCCACAGTTAGCCTCCCTTGCATGGCTTAGGTTGATCTCCCTGGTGTGGCCTTGCTTGGCCTCCTCTGGCCTAACTTGCATGGCCTCCTTCAGCCTCGCTTGCCTGGCCTCGTCTGACCTCGCTTGCATGACAACGAAATGCAAAAGCTCGATTCATTTATTTTTTATGATTTTTCAAATTCGAAAAGTTAGAAAATTCAAAAATATAAACAAGTGGAGAGTTTCGACTTCCGTTAATTGGAACACCTTTTTAAAAAAAATTACCAATAGTGAAATTTTGACAGAGGAAAATTTGAAGAAAAAAGTGTTTTGACAAGATTGCACAAGCGAGGCCAGGCAAGTGAGGTAAGAGAAGGCCACGCTAGGGAGGCCAACGTAGGCCATGCAAGCGAGGCTAACCGTGGCCAATTTTGGCTGTCCAACCACAAGTTTTCACTCAAAAATGATGTTCTAACACTATGGAGTATAACCCCAATTTTTTCTCCAATTTTTTTTTTTTTTTCAAAATCGTGGGTTTTCACCCAAAATTGTGGACTATAGCACACGGTTTTTGGGCTAAAATTGCATGTTCTTATTTTCTCCCAAAAATCTTTCTGCCCATAAATCATGATTTTTAAGTACTTCTAGAACTGACAGAACGCAAAAATCTGTACCCAATATTTTTTTTAGATTTGCCTAAGTCAGAATACAAGAAAATTCGTTAAAAAAAAATCCGTTTGACCTTTTCGAGTTTCGTCAATTTGAACACCTTCTAAAAATCATGCTCTATGAATAGTGAGATTATGAGAGGGAAAATTTCTCAAAACAACTTCAGTTTACAAGGAGGCATGCCAAAGTGCCCCGACGTGCCAAACCATGCATGTCAAGACCCATTTTACTCAAATTTTCCCATTCCATATTCTCACCATTTGTAAAGCATGATTTTTAGAAGATGTTCCATGGGATGAAACTCAAAAATCTCGATCTATATTTTTTTTATGATTTTCCCCGTATTCGAACTTTGGAAAATAAAAAAAATACTTCCAACACCGAAAAAATTGGGAAATTTTTTTTTCGGGCATAAATTACATTATTCTTCCCCTTGCACTTGTACTTGCAGATGCCCCTACCCATGCCCTCGTCCTCGGCCATTTCCTTGCCCTTGCCCATTCTTGCGGCCGAGCTCTTGTCCCCCCCCCCCTCATTCTATTCGCCAACGCAATACAAATTGATGTGCCCAATATAATGCTCTTGTCTATCAATTTAGGGTTTAGGGCAAGGGCATGTGGCCATTTCGATTTCAAATACCATATAAGTGAGGCCGGTTGACGATGGTCATGCAAGCGAGGCTAACCATAAGCAAAGCCAATAATGGCTATGCAAGCAAGGCTAACCGTGTCAAATTTTGGCGGTTAATTACGTAACTACACATCATCACACAAGAACGATTTTCTAACACCATGGAGACCAAGCCCAAAAATTACTCTAAAAAAAAATTCAGAAACATTGGTTTCTCACCCAAAAGTCCAAAACTGTGTACGACACACTTTTTTTTGGCCAAAATCGCATATTCTTATTTTCTCACCAAAATATTTCCACCCTCAAATCATAATTTTTAAACACTTCTGGAACTAACGGAACGCAATAATCTCTTCCTGATTTTTTTTAAGATTTTCCAAAGTCAGAATATAAGAAAATTCGTTAAAAAAATCCGTTAGAGTTTTTCTAGCTCCGTCAATTGAAACACCTTCTAAAAATCATGCTATACGAATGGTGAGATTATGGCACGGAAAATTTTCTCAACAGTTCAATAGGATGCATGCCAAGGTACCCCTTGGCACGTCAAACGTGTCAGACCATGCCAAGACCCAGCTTTGCTCAAATTTTTCCGTGCCATAATCTGACTATTTGTAAAGCATAATTTTTAGAAACTGTTCCAAGTGACGGAACTTAAAAATCTCAAATTTTTATGATTTTTCTATATTTGGACTTTAGAAAATAAAAAAAAAATTCCGTTGCCAAAAAAATTTGGAATTTTTTTTGCTGGGCATAGATTACATTATTCTTCCCCTTTGCACTTGCACATGCCCTCGCCCTCGCCCATTCCAGTTCCTCTACTCATTCTTGCGGCCGACTCCTTGTCCTCCCACAACACTATATATCCCTATGGGTTTCTAACCTCCTCTTAGGCCCCATGGTATGGAATCCACGATAGTGGCGAAATCATCATCATTATCAAAATATAAAGGAAAAAAATCATTTTTAGTCCCTCAACTTTGACTCGTTCGACACTTTCGTCCCTGAACTTTGAAATATATCACTTTCGTCCCTGAACTTCAACACCGACTATCACTTTCGTCTCTGACCGGGAAAAATAGTGCAAAACCTATTTCAAAATGTTTGCAAAGATGAGAGGAGAAACTTTTATAACTGGGACTAAGCTCAATTTAGCCTAGAATGGCTCGAATTTGTCCCGAAAGCCGGTGGTGACTGAAACTTAAATTCTAAAATTCTCCGCCGTCCGGTGACGGTTTGAGGCGAGGTTGGTGGCGTTGAACTCGCCTCAAGGAGGGCTTCAAAGCCCAGTATGTGGTGTCATTCGATTTGGCCGGAATCGGAGGTTTATTCGATGAAAACTTCGGTCAGGGACGAAAGTGATAGTAAATGTCAAAGTTCAAGGACCAAAGTGATATATTTCAAAGTTCAGGGACGAAAGTGTCGAATGAGTTAAAGTTCAGGGACTAAAAGTGTATTTATCTCAAATATAAAATAGTAAGGGAATTTATTTGGTTGGGTGTGCTTCACAAAAATAAAATAAAAAATATTCAAAAATCATTTTCACACCCGGTGTGGTTCTTGTAATTCAATTCCAAGAATCAAGCCCAAGCCCAAGAGCTCTCTATTTTTAATTTTTGGATTTTCTCAAGAAAAAAGGAACAAAAATAAAATAAAAATAGAACACATCTTATGCCAACGAATAATGTGTCGGTAAAAGTAGTTCACAAATACATATATTAATATAATATATATATATATATATATATATATATATATATTTTCCAACACTCTCACAACACTATTCCTTTGGGTTTGTAACCTCCTCTTGGTATGGAATTCTCGATAGTGACGATATCATCATCTTTTTCAAAATATATAAATAGTAAGGGAATTTATTCGGTCGAGTGTGCTTCGCAAAAATAAATTAAAAATAATAATAAAAAAACCATTTACACACCCGGTGTGGTTCTTTTAGTTCAATTCCAATAATCGCGTCCAAGCCGAAGAGCTCTTTATATTCAATTTTTGTATTGTCTCAAAAAAAGGGGACAAAAATAAAATTAAAATAGATGACACATATTGCCGACGGATGGTTCGTCGGTAAAAGTAATTCACATATATATATATATATATTTTTTTTTTTTTCTATATACATACTATATAGAGGAGAAGTCCTCTTGTCGTCTTCATTTTGTTCAACTATATATTTCCGTTTTTTTTTTCTTATTTCTCTTTAGTATTGTTGTATATATGCATCCGAAGTTAGATTAATTCTTAAACCATAGTCTATATTGGTAGCCTAAATCTAGAAGGCAGCTTTGTGAACAGAAAATACTGATTTACTAAAACCTACATAGATTGTTGACAACATAATTAATTTCAAACTATTGTAATATAATTTTCATCTAAAATGCATGTCTAAGCTAATGTTGTTAGTATGCATGGTAGTGAAACTTTTCGTGAACGTACAAAACATTCTTGGTAAGTTCAAAGTCGGTACTTATGAGAAGGAAAGAAAGAAAATAATAATAATAATTATTATAATAGGATAGTTATGACTTTTAATCCTTGTATATGGGCATTTTTCAAATTGAAGACCTAAAAAAAGGTCAATTTTCAAAATTTCCCGAATTGGTGCTAGTCAGCTCATAAGAGTTTGTTTCCCGTTTCTCATCTGTCGCTTGAGTCATAGATTAGGTTAGGTCAACACGTCAAAAAGATTATTTGATTCCCTAGATAACTCTATCTCTTACTGATATTCAACTTGATTCAAAAAGCCCCAGAATCTCGTTTATTCCCTACATAACTCCATCTCCCTACTGAATACTGATAACCAGTTTCATTCAAAAAAGGATAACAGTGTTTGCTTTTGGTTATGGCTTTCCAACTCTTCTAAACAAACCCTAGATCAACAGTTGTACAGAATATGACGACACCATTGAAGTAAACTTTTTCCTTCTTTGATTTTAGTACTTGATTCGAAGTCGATCTCTATATTTATTTGCTTTGATCGCTACCTCTTTGTGTTAGTAATATATCGAATAGGTGCTTGATTACTGTACGTCTCTTTCTTTGTTTGTTGATTGCTTTTTATCTCAGAGTTTACGAGAGGAAGAGGAGAGAGCCCCTTTCATCGGAAGGCAATAGTATCATGGAACGGGTTCAAATCCCAAATACTCCTGCAAAGAACAATCAGAGACAACGTTCTAGTGGGATTTCTATGCTTTCTGCCTCTACAAGTTCTTTACTGGAAAACAAAGAGAACCCGGTTGCGGACTTGCCCGTACTGGAGAATTGCAGTGGACTTATGGACACAAATTTGGGTTCTGTTGGTTCGTTGGATTTGAACAATCCTGTGTTGGAGACTGAGGAATTTGCTGATGGTTTTGAATTTTCTGGTGGTTTTACGGCGGCATTATTGGAAACAGATGATCTTGCAAGCGAGGATGACGAAGTGTTGACATTTAGTCATCCAAGTTCTCAGTCATCTTCCAGTCCCGAAAATCGGGGTTTCGGCAGCATAGAAGGTTCTTTCATACCAGTTGTGCAACCTGGTCATGCTACTGAATCCATGTCACAATGTAAGTCATGTAAATATTGCATCCACCACAAAACTGTTTACAAATCTTCTATACACTATTAATTAACTTGGTTTTATTGGGGATATTTATGGCTCCGGCAACATCATTTTATTGATTGATCTCTCGTGTAGTTTGTATATATTTAAAATCTAGATGACCTTTTTTTTTTGGGAAATTAAGATGTATTGGTAGAAAAATTAGTACTTGTGATATGTTATAGACAACCGACCTTAGGCATGCTATCTATTCAGGCATTCATTCTATTCATTAATTGGTGTTGTTCATATTCTAATATAGTGTATGTGACTGCAGATAATTTGAAAAATCAGGAATTAGTTGACGGTGGCAAATACAATGTTGCTGATACAAATTTTATTGGTAGATTAAAAAGAAAACTACATGCTGCTACACCTCAGAGGCCACAGAAGAGACTGAAGAGGCCGAAGAAAAAAGTTTACCGGCCAAAAGTGGTACGTAATCTAGGAAGGCCTATACCTAGAATGGAACCCAAGACTCCCACCAAGAAGAATAAAAGGTTGAAGATTAAAAAGCCAAAGACTTCTTCTTCGAAGAAAAATGTGTCATTGAAAAAGTCTTCGAGCACAATCAACCTCAACTCTGTCCCAGTTCCTTTAGATTTTGAGCCTCTCGTATCAGAGACGGAAATTTCAAGCATTGACACAGAGAAACACTCCAAAGAGGAAACCAGCATCATATCAGAGAAGCCGGTGGAGCATTGCATCACAAAATGTGTTGATTTCAATGTAGGATTATATTTTTCGAAAAAGAAAAAGAGGACGACACTGGGAAAGAAATGGGAAGTGAAAGATTATAGCAGAATAATGGAACCAAATCTTCGAAAAATAAGAAAGAAAAGAAGGATGGGCAGAAGGAGATGGAAAGTAGATGAGTGGCAAGTGATAGCCAGTAGGTTTCGGAAAAACTATCTTAAACTGAGACAAACTAAAAGGAGAAGAGCCGCCCCTGAAATCAATCAAAAAGAAGTACACAACATCTTCGACACTGAAAAGCAGCTGTGTCCATGCTTCATTACTGACTCCGGAGGTAATGTATAATGTTTTAATTGAATTTTGTTTAACTTTTTTGAAGGAAAGTTTCATGGGAAAGACTAATGCGTTTTTTTTTTCTTTGGTTTTCGTAGAATTGCACATTGAAGAAAGTTTATTTAGTATGGTAAGCTTACTGGAGAGTGATACTTTTGAGTTGGTCAACAAATCAATAGGTATGTGGAGGTTATTCTTATAACAACTTGTATATTTATATTTATATATATATGGTAAAGCAATTAGCCATAAATAATTTTGTATCCAATTTCGTTAAGCTTATGTTAAGTTGCTTTTTTTTTTTTTTCTTATCTTTTATTGGGTCTAAATGCTAATTAAGCTATTCTTAGGTGGTCTTTTTTCTCCTCGGACTATATATAGTTAAATTCTTCACTCAAAAAAAAAAATTTAATTAAAAGACTATAGCTAAATTTATTTTGTTAACGATGCTAGCTAGCTATTTTTTAACTAAATTTTAACTAAAGTAGCTAAAAAACTATTTTTGCTAGTCAATTTGAAAATATGTTTGCACCAATGCTCTCTACTTTTGCAAGTATTGAATTTAAATTATTTTTTTAATGAATAAAAAATAGCTTAAGTGTATTTAATAATTACACAAAACAACTAAAAATGAATGTTTTAAATTAACAAAAATAGTAGAGAGCTTCATCTCGCTTTCTATATTTAAGAGTCATATAGTTAAAAGCTAAAATAGAGAGTCACTTAGAAGGCTGATGCAGCTACTAAAATAGTTAAAAAAAAACTAAACATGTTTTCTAAAATAGTTAAGGAGCTAAGATAGAGTCTGCTAAAGATGCTCTAAGACATTAAATCCAAAATAATATTGTATATGTATCGTGATGAAATTTCATTAGTTTCTTGACATTGCTTCATCGATCATTGTTTCCTTAATATCATTTAAAAATTAAGTATTTGTCATTGCTTATGGACTAATTACCAATGACCCTTTAGAATAATAAATATATCGATCACATTGTTCAATTATATTTTTGTATTTGATGCAGATACACTTGAAGATGATATCAACGTTGTGCAAAAACATGCACGTAAAAGTAACCATGGCATGCTAGTTTGTCACAAAGAAAATGAGAAACATGGTCCTCATGTTGAGCTTGGTATGGTAGCCAGTGCAAAGGGTGAACTTGGTATGGTAGTCCAGACAAAGGGAAAGGGAAAGAGGCAAGAAAAACTTGAAAAAATAGAGCATGGAGAACTAGCTTTCCCATGGAAGCTTCAATTGCAAAATGAAGTTAAGGAGGGCGATACACATGACAAGAAAACTGAATTTTGGAAGAAGGAAAGACAGTTCTTTCGGGGTCGGATTAACTTATTTCTATATCGTATGAACACAGTGCTAGGTACGTTCTTTACTAGCAACTCGATCTCAAAATTTTATTTATTTAAAGAGTTTATCAGTTAGGAAGTAATATTAATCAATGACTCTATTAGTCATAAAAACATAATATTTCTAATTAACTCGTCTAGGAAATGCGAGGACTCTTTTATGTTGTTCATACCCAATCCAAGAACTTAGAACGTTAGGTCGCATTTCTAATTCTGGGTTGAATTAGTATTTTTAGGATATAGAGACTTGATAAGACTATTTATATTCAGTTTGATGGGTTATTATGTTTGGAGGTCTGAATATTGTTGAGCCTGATAAAAATTATTTTATCATATCAGATCCGGATATTAAATTTTGTTGAAAATGTAAAATAAGATTTATCTATTTCTCATCCACCTTATGTTTTTTTTCTTTTTTCATTTTCGGCATCGTCTTCAACCTTCAGCCACCAAGATCTTCTACCTGATCGCAGCCTCTAATCATCTTCCTTCTTCTTCTATTTTATTCGTGTCTGTGTGACATTGTATATTTGTATTGTTATTAAGATTTAGAAGAAATTAGGTTCAAATCTCATCTTTTACTGTATTCAATTTTTTTGCCATTCATTATTTATGTCATTCAGACGACCAAAATATATAAAAAATATATATCAGAAAAATAGGCTCCCATGAAAAATTTTGGTGCAAGATTGTTCACATCAGCTAATGGGCACATAAATTTCTTTTCCACAACTTTTTTTATTTCTAAATTGGCCCTTTTACAGTTTGACTTCATGTTATTAATTGCTATTTTTTTTTCTCTCTTCTAGATTTTAGGGCATGAGTTTTGGCCTTTTGTAAAGCATAATATTTACTGTGAATTCTTGCATGATGGAAAACAACCAAATAAATCAAATTAATAGCGAGAAGGAATTATACATTATTATAAAAAAAAATTGCAGATTTAAAAAATTAAATTTTAGCTGTAGGCAACTCTTTTTTAAAGCAGACTGAGTATATATACATATATACAATTACATAAATATCGAGTTGACTCATTTGTAATTGTTTCATATTCAAATTACTTAAGTACATCATAAACTATAATTTAGACTAATTTTCATTCATTTCAAAATCAATCTTATTATTTCAATTTATATTATGAGCAGGAGATAGGAAATTTTCAGCATGGGATGGATCAGTTATGGATTCAATAATCGGAGTTTTTTTAACACAGAACGTATCAGATCATCTATCCAGGTAATTAAACTTCACTGAACTAGATTATGTCATATATGATTTTATGATTATGAAGATAATTAGACAATTAACTTGATATTATTTTCTACAGTTCTGCCTTCATTTCACTCGCTGCAGCTTTCCCTTATCAGTTCACTTGCAACCAAGAATTAACTTATGCAAAGTCAAAGTCAAGCTGTGAGCAATCAAGAATCGTTAAAATTGAGGAATTAGTAGATGGTGGAATCTCAAAGTCAAGCTGTGAGCGATCAAATTACCAAACACATTGTGAGCATATAAATATTGGCAGCCAAGAATCAGTTGGAAGTAACATGGTATTTGATGAAGAGTTGTTCACACAAGAAGCCACAACTACAATGGAGTGTGGAAATCAAAAGTCAAGTGATGGCAAAGTAGATGACTTTGAAATGATGGTATGCTCTACGTGTGATTCATTCAAGGATCATGGAAGTTCAACCCAAGTCAATTCGTATGCATCAATGGACACGTCTAGCCTCTCATTAACTACACAAGTTGGGTTACAGCATAACTTTGAGGGTCTAGACTATTATGTAGATATGCCAAAGTCTGAGAGCTGGATTGATACTATGATTCAGAATTCGCAGATTTGCTTTTATGGGGAAAAACAAAAAGGGAAGAAGGCGAAGGCATGTGCTCGAGAAACAAAAAATGAGGGTGCTATAGTGAATGAAAAACCAGATTGGGATTATTTTAAGAGAACATTTGGTAAACGAAGAGGGATATCTCACATGGATTCAATAGACTGGGAAGCAGTTAGACAAGCAGATGTTAGTGAGATTGCTGAAGCTATCAAAATACGTGGACAACATAATGTCATTGCAGAGCGAATAAAGGTAAAATCAAACTTATTTTTACTTTCAAAAAGTCAGTATAATTTTTTTCTATGCACTATCCCTGAGTAGTACTCCCCATAGTCCCTATTTAAAACTCAAATTACTTGCATGTAAAAAAAATAAAAATAAAATACTACTTACAAGTATAGGTTTAGCCCGAGAAAGCTAAAAGAGATATTTGGAAAATGTTTACAATTCATTTAGACTTTGCCTTAGTACCAGCATGTAGAACTTTATCTTTGGCACTCCTGAACACAAATTCGTTGCTCTGACCTAGTTAAGAACTAACTCGTTTTATTTGCTTTGCAGAAGTTTCTTAATGAAGTCAAACAAGACCATAAAGAAATAAACCTCGAGTGGCTGAGATGGGCTCCAGATACCTTAGTACAGTATGTATAGTATGTACAATGCAAGTATATTTAAATTGTACTATAATTTAATACTTAATTAATTCTCTCTTTGTTTTTGGCCAAATTTTAATATTTGATTCTAGTTCTACTGATTTTTTTATTATTATTATTCAATAATCTATACTCGTAGGAAATATCTATCTCAAATCGAGGGAATTGGCCTGAAAAGTGTGGAGTGCGTGCGCCTTTTGGCACTCAAGCAAACAGCCTTCCCAGTATGTGTTAAACGAGAATATTGGCTACTTACCAAGTCATGTTATGTTTTCATTATTCAAACATTTATTCGTTTTTCTATTAGGTGGACGTTAATGTTGGTCGGATAGCCATTCGTTTAGGGTGGGTTCCTATGCAACCATTGCCTGTAGATGTTCAGATACACTTATTAGAAGAGTAAGTATATATGTTATAATAACAAAACATGCAAACAATATGCTTACTTACAAGACATATAATTTGCATTTTCAGTAAAACTAACTCAATATATATGTGTAGGATGCCCGTAATGAACAACATTCAAAAGTATCTTTGGCCTCGGCTATGGAAATTGGGATTCAAAGAATTGTAATCTCCGAGATTTGCCTTTAGATTATTTTTTTTATCCAATCACATTTAATAAATAAGAACTTGCACTGATTTTACTATATTATTTGAACAGGTATGAACTACACTATCAAATGATAACCTTTGGAAAGGTATACATCTTAAAATATCTGCTGCAAAATTGTGATATTCTTAACAGTACGTTATGCCTCTTAAATGATGTAAATGCATTTCTAATATTTATGCAGGTTTATTGCACCAAACGTGATCCGAAATGTCATTCATGTCCAATGAAGAATGAGTGCAAGTATTATCTTAGTGCATATGCGAGGTTGGTTCGTTTTTGTTTTTTTTTAACCTACTTTAATAGAAACTCTCATGGTAGTTCATTAATGACAACAACAAATAATTATTTATTGTTGAGTGTGAACCTTATTTAGAACTCATTAGTCATTACATCTCATACTAAATTATTGCCTCTTCTCTTCTCTCTACACTCCACTTCATATTTGACATCGAGAAGAGATAGAAATCCTAACCTTTGTTAAAAATAATATTCTACGGCATTTGCAAGGATTCAAATATGCAAGAGTCTATACAAAAATTGTAAGCATTTAACTTGAATGCATTATATGCGTTCTATTAGTATGATTATGTGTGTTGATAAACAGAAATTAAAACCCCCTATATCCTTTGGTAATGGTTATATAAGACTAAAAAGTGTTATCCTTACCTAATAGTGAACACCAACGAATGTTTTTTTAACCAAATTTTCATTACATTGCTAAAAATTGAGTGTGCATGTTTAATTCTTGAATTCTTTTTTTTTTGTCAAAGTAATTCTTGAATTCTTGATGATCCTATGTTAAATTAAACATTTTCTTTAAAGCTATTACTATATATAATCGTAAAACAACCAATACAACCTTATCAAATAAGAAACACAAAAGAAAAGATAAAGTTAATTATGGAGTCTAGTGAGTCCCAGAATCCCAGATGGATGCAAATAGTGTCGCACTGAAATAGTTTCATGACTTTTCTACTTCACCTATATACACAACCGATCCATTAAATCATCACAAACATTTATATAGATAATTGGTGTTTTGTTGGCAAAAAGAAAAATGCTCTTTGTTTCTTTGGTAAATACTTGGACCTTAGACGCCCTAAGTGTGTAGTATATCCTGTATAAGTCAATTGTTTATTTTGTGATTTATTGTCTTGTGGGAGTTGTTTATTTGCTTATATTTTGCATTAAATTATTTATTCCTAATTTCAGATTATTATTAGGAATACTTTGAATGAAAACAATTAAGGAATTTTTTTTGTAAGTAAATAACAATTAAGGGTCCAAGAACTATGGGGTTTTTATTGTATATCATATCGGCTAAGAGCCTAATATAATATAGTTCTACTTCCAAATTAGGGATGACAATTAAAAATACCAACGGGTCAATTACCCACTCTCTTTGGGTCTGAGGTCTAAACAATCGGGTACGGATATGAATTAGAGGGGTAATGGGTATATCTAGTATGGGTGCTGGATATCTAGACACTAGATTTTTTCTATGTGCTCTATTTAATCTTAATTCATTCATTCTGCTCTTTCTTTCAAGCAAAAAGTAAAAAGAAAAAGTTTGATAGTTCATAAGAACAAAAAAGGAATAATTTCTCTTGTTTGCACTGTCTAGATGATCAAATAATAATATATGTTGTTACAAAATTTATTGTTAGTTATTATGGTGTATTCATAATGATATTAGTTTTTTATTTATTTATTTATGTCCATTAAGAACTTTTTGAGAGAGAGATACACTATTTGTAAATTTTTAGTCCCACTAACAATAGTACGAGAATCTAATTACATGTTTGATATAGTGCAAAGCATGCTGCCTTACCAGGGGCAACAAAGAAGCAAGAGCAAAGAAAGAATGATATGGTTATTTCTAGTGCTCCTCTTTCTTCAGGATATGAGGAACTCAATCCAACATCACAATCATACCTCGAGGACATTGCTAAATTTGAATATCAAATGAAAAATTGTGAACCAATAATTGAAGAACCGGCATCTCCAGGACCGTCATCACCAGAACCGGCATCGCCACCACCAGAATATGTGGAAATAGACATTGAAGATTGCATTTCAAATTCAGCTCCATACAAGACTGCATTTCAAGGAAGTGATGTGTCAGCAATAATTCCTTTTTTGACGCCAGAAGAAGCTACTTCCATCCCTGTTCATAAGCTGAAGGAAGTGAACCGTTTGATGACAAAACACTTGGTGTAAGTTGGATTTCACATTAATTCATACAATTTCATATAATCATATAGCACTGTATCTAACTTTAATTATTATGCAGTTACATAATTGAAGAGAAAGCCCCATTATTTAAAGAGGTAAGTCAATTATTCTTTTATTCTTAGAAACTATATCTATTGCGCCACTATAACATACATATATACACACATTTAATTACTGCAAAATATATGTTACAGCTACAACTGAAGAGACGTCACCCTGATGATAGATGTCCTTACCTTTTTGCTCTATGCACATCAGGTATGACTTTGAGAACTATAAATAATACATCTTGAAGTATTCATATGTGAAAGTTTTTTTTTTCATAATTAAAAGACTATGAGGTTAAGAGTGCCAACTAAAATATAAGATATCACATTTGAATATGTCTACTAATCAACTATTTTGTCGAAATGCCAATTTCAGATCAAATTGCAAAAGTATCTCAGCCACCTCAGAAAACATGCAACTGCGAGGAATTAAAAGAATCATCATGCAATGGTGAGAAAATATGTTTTCCTTGTGACAATCTTCCGAAACAAGCTTCTGATACTGACATTGTTCAAGGAACAATTTTGGTGAGTAACATTTACAAGTGATGAGCAATCAGAATAATATATATATATATTGGAATTAATACTTTAGACAATTATGTAAAATGACAATATAAATGTTGTATGAACAGATACCTTGTAGAACAGCAATGAGGGGAAGCTTTCCATTAAACGGGACATATTTTCAGGTTAATGAGGTGAGTATAGTAAAAAAAATTCATTAATTCATATTCGATATGCATTCCAAAACATAAAATCAATAGTATCATAGAATTATCTACTATATATATGCTAGTCTAATAAAAATGATTGTATTGTAGGTTTTTGCGGATCATGAATCTAGTATAAACCCAATTAACGTTCGTAGAGAATTGCTATGGGGTATGACGATTACAGATGCATACTTTGGAACCTCAACAAGCAAAATTCTTAGTGGTAAATAAAATATTTTGTGTAAAGATGAGTATTATGCAAGTTATGATGAAAACAAATGTCTAAGAATGTTTTATTGCAGGCTTATCAACATTTGATGTTACGATGTGTTTTGAGAAAGGTATGTATTTTCTAGTTTTTCTACTACTTAAATTAGGATCCGGATCATGAGACACATATTTTAACACATATTTTTACTCCTCCCAGATCTAACGGTTCTAATAAGATCTAACGGTGTTCTGATTAGTTTTGGCAAACCGTTAGATCTGATTAGAACCGTTAGATCTGGGGAGGAGTAAAAATATGTGTCAAAATATGTGTCCCATGATCCGGACCCACTTAATTAATAATTATTGTAATACTTGGTTAATAACTTCATAGTCAATGATATACAAGGCTAAAACATAAATTGGTTAGAGCAATTTGCAAATTCATTTTCTTTTTTTAACAAACTTCTAAATTGAAACTCATAATGATTCTTAAACTACAAGTCTACGTACAATATTAATTAACAACCCTAATATTTTATGATACCCTTATTTCCAACTCAGTAGTATTGCTGCATAACTGTATTCTATAATGTTTTTTTTTTTAATTTACTAATTTAGTATGAGGAGAATTTCACTATATGTTTGATCAATTTTTCTGTGCTTTTCAAATACGCTAACAATTCCAAGAAAGAAAAAGAAAAACTAGTGATACGATATAAAATTCAATAATTATACTAAATTATTGAAAAAAAATTTCTCATTTCAGGTTTTATTTGCGTGAGAGCATTCAATCAGGAAACACGTAGGCCTGAGCCTCTTCTAGAAAGATTTCACATTTCAACAGTCATAGCTGCAGAGAAAAGAAAGAAAAAAGCGGAACGACAAAAAGATGATTGACAAGTAGGAGATACTAATCTTAACAAATCTATGGACATTTTTTAACTGCGTAGCATAGATTACTTCAAGTGCTGTCAGTATATTTGCCTTGGGTATTTTTCAGAAATCAAGTTAAGCTGGTGCTTCTTATATGCTAAAGATTATTGAGTATGTTGTAGGTTGAAAGGAAATGTGTTTTATTCAAGAAACCTTAATATTGCAAGTAATTTGATTACATATAATATAAATCACCACACATAGGGTGTAATTTGCTATTAGTTGATCTTTTAATTTTAATGAATGGGAGGGTGAGGCTCTTTCTTGGCTAGTACCTTATCGTTTTCATAATTCAAACAATGTGTGATACTCTTATCTCTTTACCTTGAATTTTGTTCATTTGAATTTTATCTGGGTGAAATTTTAAAAAGAATACATTTTTTTTCTTAAGACTTTTGCTTCTTCTTAAGCTTAAATGGTAGATGTAATGACAGAAAATTGAACAACCAGCCTCATACATCTTGCAATATCCTATGGTCATCTAACTCCACTAGAAAAAACTTCAAGGGACAACCACATTCCAATCTGCTACAGTGTACTATAGTAACTTTTCTTTCATATATATGAAGTAAAAAATGGCAATGGAATTAACTCATTTGTGAACAAATTTGAGAAATAAAATCTATGGAATTACTAATTAAGAACAATTAATTCTCTCTATTTCTCTCTTTTTTTTTCTTTCTTTCTGAGAACACGAAAGAAAAAGAAAATTGTTGTTTAATTGCAAAATCAACACCCGTATATAAACAAATTAAGATGAACAAGCTAGGTGCAACACCATACAAGATATGATCACCGCCGCAAAAAATGGCAACTGGTCGAAATAATTGCCATTACAATATACATATATGGAAAGCGCTTCTCTCTCTCTCTCTCTCTCACTCACTCTCACTTTCTTTCTCTATAGACACGAATACACAAAAATGACCCAAAAACAAAAAACAAAAAAATTATATATATTGCAAACTTTCCTCAACACACCATGAACAATAGCTCATTATCACTTTGCACTCCCATATCTTCGCTTCCCTTCAGCAGAAACCGACTGCCTCCTAGGCGAAGCTTGAGTAATACCATTGGGTGGTTTCCGCGACGGTGAAGGAATCAATGATGGAATGAAACTCCTGCTTACAAGAACAAAGATAAAAAAAATATTGTATCAGAATATATATGTGCATGGATCCTAATAAACCAACCGATAATGCACTTCAAAGATAAAGGTGATTGTAAAGTGATGGCAATGAGAGTTTACCTAGTTTCTGGGCTCCTTATTGGCCTGTAATTAGTTTTCTTTGCTTTTGCTCCCAACCCATTTGGAATATTTGTAGCTTTAGTAGGAGCATTCAGTTGCCAAAGCATGTCTGGCTCCGAAGAATCACTAGTTGCAGCATCAAGCTGATCATCAAAGTCATCATAGTCTTGGTTCTCCTCTTTATTTGCCGTTAAACATATGTTGGAAGGGTCTGGGAGGCAACTCTGACCAAACATGTCTGGTAACTGTCTGTTGTCCACATGATCCCAACATGATCTTAATGGACTTTGTTCTCTACTTTTACTCTCAAGCTTGTTCACCATCACCTTATCAACCCAATCACCAGGAACTGATGAAACTGACTCTTTATCATCCTCCTTCCCATTCACCCCGGGACTACCAACTGGTGGCCATGGAGGTGAATGCATCATCATGTCTTGGGGATCTAAACTTCGCCTTTTTGGCTTTGATGAAGAGTTTTTGCGAACCTAGTGTGATGAAGCACAAGATGAACCTCAAGTGATAAAATAAAATTTTCATCTATGTATATATTGATATTCATTACTTGGCCATGTACGTACCTCTATGTTTCCAAGATCCTCCGTTGGTTGCTTGCGACCACTAGACAAATCTCCAATACTTTTCCCTCTGCTTGGATGCAAAGGGGAAGACCCAGCTGACTTCATTCTAAATCTTTCTGGGCTTAGGGAGAGCGAATGTTTTAGCTGCATTCCCTCACCTTCCTTTCGTGCCAAGGCTGCCTTCAAAGTAGCAATCTGAAATAAAAAGAACAAACAGTAAAAAAGAGGTTCACCACCTTAAATTTATTGCACATAAAGTTGGTTATAAACTTATAACCGCAGAAGCCAAAGACCACCTGTTCTTTTAGCTCTTTAACATCTGTACCATCTTTGTTAACTCGAGCAGCACCAAGCTCAACTGTGGAAACCCGCTCTGCAAATTTGAGGGTACTCAATGTTTCTCCGAGAGCTTCATACTCGGGGCTAATGTGAACAAACATGAGTGTCTTTGCTTGCCCCCCTGATATTACAAAGACCAATCAAATGATTACAAAGGAGACAACCACAAATGAGAGTCTTTCTATGTAAGCTCAATGTTGTTAAACAATCTTACCGAGTGAGTCTTGGAGTAGTTGTGTGAGTTTACTATTCCTATAAGGAACATGTGAATTCCTTTGAGCCAGAGAGGCAATGACATCTCCTAAAGCTGAGAGAGATTTGTTAATATGTTGTGCCTCCTTTAATCTATCACCTGTCACCTCGGATTTGTCAACTCTTTCACTTCCTGCTAAGTCAACTAGATGCATACAACCACGGAGAATACTTCCAGATGTCAGGTCCTTTCCGTGAACATGAACCGTCAAGCAACTGTTTATGGTAACATAAGGAAGTCAATGTTTATAGCTTTATGCATATCTTAGGAACACTCTCATACTGATATCTACAACATCATTAGTCCTACCTATGGGACCGACTACTTCGGTCATTCATGGCTGTAGAACTCACTGCACGATTCTTATGCCCAAGGTTCATCAAATATATAACATCAGATGTTGATGATACAGGTACAAGGTTCGCTTCAGGTACATTAATGCCGTTTTGAGAACTATTTCGAATTTCTAATGTATGTTGGAGTTAAGAACACAGGGGTATATGATATGCATTTAAAGGAACATCACAATCTAGAAAGTAAACTAGGGTTATGACTCATAAAGGATATCTTTTGTTAGAGCCATCCACAGCAAGGAGATCTCTAACTTGCTCATTGTAAATTTCAAGCATCTGAACAGAAATTCCATAGTGAATGGTGTCCTTTCTCACTTCTGATAGATGAAATAGATCACTCAATGCTCTGTAATTTACACCTTGGCTTTCCTCCGTAATCTCATTCGGTCCAGTCTATATTGGTGAATGAAATAAATGCACAGATTAGTTTATAATTTGTTAGGATCAATTTCCCAAAGCATAGAAATTATATGATATATGAAATCATCTAAAGTATAATTCCACATATCTTACCATAGTATAAGTCTTTCCTGATCCTGTTTGGCCATAAGCAAATATACACACATTGTAACCATCAAGAACAGACCGAATGAGAGGCTGCGTATCTGAAAATACCTCCTCTGCATGGAAAGAAAAGTGGCAGTGAATATGCTGATAAGTACGATAGATTAAGAATGAACCTACTTAGAGACTAGCTAACTAACCTTGGGTTGAGAATGGGCCAAATACTTTGTTGAAACTGAAAGATTTCCGTCCCTCTTTGCCATATTTTGAAGGGGTGACAAATGTAATTTTTCCATCATCTATGTGATCAAAAGTATTGGAACGATTTGATTGCCCAGGCAACAGAGGACGCACTCGGCAGTATACCCTTATATTTCCTAATAAAACAAAACTGATGACCATTAAATTTGTAGAAACCATATATTGATTTTTATACATAAGAAGACCATAAACTTACCTTTCAGATCCTGCACTAGATTGTATAACTTGCGATTTTCTTCAAGCACTTTCTGGTATCCTGATGCTGCATGAGCCAAACCATGCAGGTGCATACCTACATTGCGAAACTAATTATGGTCCTCAATTAAGAATTTGAAAAGAGAAAAAACAATACTGATTTTAGTTTATATATATACCCAGGCTGTTGAACTCCTCCCGGTACTTCATTTGTAGAAACTTCATTCCTGCTTTTGTATCATATAGAGTATGTTTCAATTCCTACAGGATATTAGCACCAATTTCACCAGTACTTCTTTAGGACAGATTAACAATATTGGAGCAGCTATTATGATTCAACTGCAGTTTACCTGAATATTTTTCTGTTGTTGTTCAACCAATATTTTATGTTTATCAAAGTGGCCTTTTGATCCCTCTAGATGGTCATGTATCTGATTGCAACAATCGTCCTTTATTTGAGTGGCAGCTTTCTCTTCATTCTGAATCATCCATCAGTAGAACAAAATGTCACCAATTGCGAACATAAACATAATCGAAATTGCATGCACAAAATCCTATCCCACTGACACAATAGTCTGTTGCATTTTTCACAACATACCTTCATATCACCAGAACCAGGTTCAGATAATGCCATATCACCACAAGCAGATTGAGATGGAGAGTCTGGGCCAGGAAACGCCGTATCTCTGGAAGTTTTTTTTACCTGTCATTATCAAACAGAAAAAAATCATCCATAGATACTTGATAGTAACTAATAGTGAAACTGCACATATAATTCATCTACCTAAACACAATTAGACAAAACAGTAGAAGTTCAGTGCTAGTCGGGAAACAGGATCCAAGTATAACACTATAACCAGAAGTAGAACTTAGTCATCCAACATATATCATGTACACTGAGGCAAGGAGCTCTCAAAAAGAAAAAGAAAAAATGGCACATGAAATAGAAAGCTACTGTTCAAGGACAGGCAGCTGCTTACCAGTTCAATTTGGCTTGCTAGACGATGCTGAAACTCCTCCATTACTTTACTCAGCATAGATTCCACAATCTGTTAAAAGCAACAGGAAATTGTTTCCCAGAGTAAAATAGAATGCTGAGGCTAAATAAAAAAGGTAGTAATATGAGCAACATTGTTATCCTTAAAATAAAAAATGTGGTAATCCACTAAATGATCACAATATATGGGAAAGGTATGCTAATTTCACTGAATGACAGCAAGCAACTGGGTCACTTAATGGCCTTAAATATCTCCACAGTTACTTTAATGACAAAAAATGGATGAAGTTTATTAAGATAAGTTAACATAACAAGCAGAAGAACCCTTACTAATGGAATTTCTTCTTGTTTCTTGTCTGAAAGAACTTCACGTACTAGCATGTGTAAGGATTGCGACGAACTCTGACAATTGGAAGACAAAACAATTAGACTCTACTATCTGATGCATGTAGAAGAAAATGTAAGAATCAGAAAATCTCACTAACTGTTTCATTGGGATCTTCACTGGAGAAACTATCTTGCGACCTTTCGCCCCATGATGAGGTCCTTGAAAAAGAATTCATGAATGGTTCAGAATTTTTTCGCAGAAAGGGTTTTCCACAGATAGGTGGTTTCAAGTTTCCAACAAATTTCCATGATCCACTTCCGCCTCCTTGTTTCCAGTCACTATATGATTTTAGTGCTAGAACACAGTTCACAATCCTTGCACTTGCAGATTTCCCTCCCTGTAAACCCAAAATGTGGATAAATGTCACATGAAAAAAAAATCTGCAAGTGCACAGCCATAAATGTACTCTTAGCACCAACCTGTTCCAAATCAGAGGCTTCAAAGGTTGGAAGCCCCAATTCCTCCACAGCCACAAGGAAATTTCTGACGTTTTCAAAGTACTGAAATGCTGATAGAGCTGCCCCATCCGGAATAATAACGGAGTCGCAAGGTCCTTCAACTACCTAAGAACAAATAGGCAGTTATCCTTATCAAACCAGTCAATGAATAAATAGAACATATAAAAGAGCCTGAACAAAGGCAAAGTAGGAACCAAGTTGATCAATACCTTTGCCACAGCTCCGGGTTGAACCTTGTTAAGAACATTGCAAAGGATTATTCCACTACGCAATCCAAGCCTAAAATCTTCTTCAGAAGGCTCAGCTGGCAAATCTTTACCCCCCACCAATCCAACCGTCTTTCTAAGCCACCCGGCTGCTTCATACCTTCTCAGGGCTGCATAATAGTATGGCACCATTTATTTTTACTTTTCACATAGCAAATCTCAATGTAAGGGAAGTCATATTCACCAACCCAACACTGAAAAGGAGGGGGGTGGGGGGCCTTTAATCCTTTAATTTGATTTAAGTCATAGGATACGAAAACATTGCATCTACTGTGGAATTGGTGTATTAAATTTGAGGTTCATGATATCAAAATTCATCTCCAAGATCATTGGAATATAAAGCAACAGAACTATCTATTGAAGTTCTGCTTCCAATTTTAGCTGCATTAAACCAAATGATAGTATTCCTCACCAATTACTGTTCCTCCCGAGATTTCAATTCCAACACTCAAGGTATTATGAAAAAAGTTCCTTTGCTAACATTTCCATCAAAATTAATACCTCACCATATTTATCAAGATCATATTCCAGGAAAACAATTGTCCACCCCATAATTATTAAAATCCCACAAGTTTAATCAACCTTAAACCAGAAAACACTCAAGAAAATGAAGAACCAATAAGTTAGATAACAAAGAACTTAAATCAACACAAATAAAATGAAGGAAGGAAAGAAGATTACAAGCTTCCTCTGCCTTCCTTGAAGCCAATCCCACATCGCTGAGACGAGTCCCATGCTGTTGAAGAACGTCTTCAACCACAGAAGCTATATTGAAAGGCAACACTTGCTCCGTTGCCATTACCACCAACAAACCAAATCTACTTCAAAATTCAACTCCTACCCATTAACCCAAAAGCTCTAAACTTCTCTAAAGAACAATGCAGGCCACAAATTTGTGATGGGAGCCCAGAAAAAATTGGGATTTTTGTGTTAAAGGTTGAAGCTTTGGTTGAATTCTCTGAGGGAGAGACTGGAATTAGATATAGGGGAGACTTGGCTGTGAAGATTAGGTTCTATATGGGAAGAAAAGGAAAAAAAGAAAAGGAGTAATGGAAAGTGAAGGGAGAGAGAGAGAGAGAGAGAGAGAGAGAAAGAGAAAGAGAAAAAAAATTGGGTTTGGATGATTTTCTTTCCCTCACTTTCTCTCTGTTTTGTTTTTCTCAGCTTTCTTTCTTGGGCTCTCCTCTCTGTTTTAGTTTGTTGTCTGTCTAATATTGAAAGGAAAAAGCTACACCGAACCTGGTTCCGAGCCTCCCGGAGAGATGGGATTTAACGGTTTATATTCCACAACACGACAAAAGCTTTTACAAACAATTTAGGAAAATTGGAAATTAAAAGAGTTTTTGGGTGAAATATATAAGACACTTTGTCAATTGGGGTTGGATGGAATATTATTGTCTCTAACAAAATTAATCTTGTATTGCTACAAAAAAGAAAATTCTGACCTTTGTTCCAGAAAATTTAAAAAATCAACCTCATTTCAATACTATGAAAAAAAAAAACTATTGAATCGATGCTGAGTTTATTCGAAAAATTTGTAACCTAGCTAATTGATAAGAGCAATTGTCATTTCTCACATACTAAAGTGAAATCTATACTAAGGACACCTTAAATGAAAAAAGAATCACAATGTAGTTCCTTAAACTTGAAGGCAATTGAGTTTACACGTAAATGTTGTATGCCCATGTAACCTACTTTCGTATATATTATCTAGTTTGCCTAAGCACATTGTGATTGACATTACCATGCAAAAATCTTCCTAAAACTTCTGAAGACTTTAGATTGGGGTCTTTTATTTGTAATTAGGCTAACAAAACCTAAAACTCTTTCAACTCAATCATATACTTGTTAGTCTTCAGTCTTGACACATTTTTATCCCTGTGATGTCAAATTGTACAAGACCTTGACTGTTCTAAATTGACCTAGTCATCTACTTATTTTGTTTAAGAGGACAGGGTCATATACTTGAAATTGCATTAAATAATAAATATAAACAAAAGTCAGAGGTCATATATACTTGAAGCAATGTGCAGAAACAGTCCAAAATGTCTTTTAAGATGCCATTACATTCTTTTCATTTGCTACTCCTCTTTGCTTAATTGTAAAGGCTGAACATGTGAGAATGGTTATTAGGGAGATTAATCATTTTTTTAAAACAATTAATAATTCACTTCTTAAAAGTTAGAATGATGATTAGGACCAGAGCACTTGACCAAGAAACGAGAATTTGGGACTTTAGATAATGTTACTTGAAATTAACTAACTTAATTAGTTTTCATAATCATGAAGCTAACCCAAAAAGGTTGTGATCAAACATCTAATACTATACATAGGACCAGTTATAATTGTAATGGGCAAAGTGGGGTGGGGGGGGGGGGGGGGGGAAGTAGCCTAGCCTTGCCTAGCAAAACAATCAAATATAACCCAAACAAATGAAAAGAAAATTGAAAGAGGAACACCACCACCATTTCTTCTTGCCTCTTCCAATTTTCTACTTAGTCACTGAAGATGATTGATGACCCTTTAACTTAACATGGACAAGGCAAGGAAGAGCACATGATATGAGCACCACTTCATGATTTAGGCCATTTGCAGTCATATAGAAGAAATGCTTTTGTATTTCAAGCCTATATTATTATCTTTAAGATAATGCTAATATTTTCCATCTTTTTGAAGTTTTTATGGTAAAGTTGCTTAGTCCAAGATTCTTCTAGGCTTTGTGGTGGGGTGGTTTAGGGGAAGATGCACATGATCTTAATTTTTTTTTAAAGGTTCTATTTGTAATATGTAAGTAACTTATAATAATTCATTTTGAACTAAATTGTCATGATAGATTGTCTTTTTTAAAAAGAAAAAAAAAGAGCTAATCAAAAGAGTAAGTCGAATTAGAGGATTTTGGTCAGAATCGGATAATCATACCAATTGATTGGTTATAAAATTTATAACATTGTAATTGTAACCGAGTGTAGGTTAACCAATGTAGACTTTCAACAACAACTCCTAAATTGGTACATCGAACAAAATATGGCTCAGATTTTTGACGGATTTAGAGCACATTGTCGATCAGATCTCCAATTTTTAGAGGCTCGCAAATATAATGCATAGGACGGATAAGACGATCAAATAGAGAAAAAACAAAGGAAGAACAAGAAAATTGAGAAAGGGAGCACGCAGGTTATAATCGACAATCTCGAGAGGTGTAATTACCGACCAAACCAAACCATAACCGGCGATGTTAGTCAGTGCGGTTTGGTGTGGTACTTAATTTGGTCGGAGTTCTGAAATGCCACGCCTAGCTTATACCACACCATGCATGAACCATAAATATGAGATTCATGGTAAATAAAGTAATGAGGAAGGGGTTCGGCTGTCAATTTATATGCAGTTCCCTCCAAAACTGTTGAAAGATTCAAACTTACGGTTGGGACTAGGACACGAGCCTAATAGGTCCGGAGCGCCAATTTTAAAAGTTCGTTATTCTGAGATTGACAAACAGGCATGTGGTGGGTCCCTCCAAAGTCCAAAGTAGCTAGGGTAGGACCCGAAGCTCCATGCCGGCATATGTAGTATTAGTTAAAGTGAAGACTGCCGGCCGATTAACACTGGCAAGCAAATGGGCTCCACCGGCCAGGCCAAAACACGTCGACGTCACTTCCACCGGCATCGGAATCCGATACTTATTTATTATTGGGTCGATAATCCGATAAATCTGGTGTTCTGTACAAGAACCGCCGGAAGTACCGGCAGTACGTATAAGTAACTTTACGTATATCGTCCTATTAATTAACTTAACCGAGGTAATTAAGTTTCAACAGTAAAAGTAACTTTGGAGGCAACAAGATAGTACGTAAAGCTTAGTGCCTTAGTGTCTTTCAATTCTCACTGAACATGATCTCCTGTTAGGAAGCTTAGCAATAACATCAATGCTTATTTGTCTGACCCAATTTTCAATCCCCAAACTTCTCATTATTTGAATATATATGTTGGTAAAGTAATCCTTAAAGCAATAATTAACATGATCATGATGAAATGTTTAACACGTTTTACCCGGCCTTCTCTTCAATTTCGTCTAGACTACCTAGAGAGAGTGTAGTGAGGCAGCCTAGCTATTGATCGATTGGCTAGCACAGTTTATTATTAGCGCGAGAGATTCTTTAAGAACACACGTACGCTATTGTACGTATGTATCGATAATTAAGTGGTAAATTAAATTCATGAATAATATACGAGGCGGAAAGTTCGTCTAACACCAAATGGCCAGAGCTCATTTATCGTTGCATGGAAAGTTTGAAATTAATATATTATTAATTTGATGTACATGTTCATAAATCGGTGCACAAATTTACCTATATATGACTTTCCGATTTAAAAAAAAAGAATCGATGAAAAGTGAAAGTAATGTCCTATGTTGGCGGCTTGATGAGGATAAGCCAGTAATGCATGTCAGACAGTTCCCCCTAATATCATGACAGTCGACAGCATCGATCTAATAAGCTTCATATCGATATTTGGCTGCCTAGCTCACTCGCTCCTTTGGACCGACCAAATAAAATGGAGGATGGTAAAAGCTAGGAAGTGATAAGTAACTAACTTATAATTAAGTTTCTGTGTCACTTGGTGGTGATGATTGATTTGTAGGAACGTACTTGGTGACATTTCTCACATCGTCGATCTTGTCTGCTGGTCCTTTAATCCCTCACTTGCATGAAGGAGCTTTAGCTGGGGGAAGAGATAAGCTCGATCAATTAAATCAAGGGCTAGCTTGGCTTTAAAGCTTTTGATGCATGTTCTTCTTTAAGGGGCAAAGATTGTATCATATCCTATCTTTCTTCACTAGCTAAGATGGTCCCTAAAGTTTGGGTATTATATATGCTAGCTTAACAAGTTTGATCTAGTGGTTAGGGGCTTATATATGCCTAACAGCCAAAGTCATTGAATTAATTGGACAACTCAACTCCCTTCGATATAGTCATATCATATTCATATGTGGGGAGGAAAGGAAGTTGATCATCATGAGTTGTTCCTCAAAGAAAGGTGATATATTCCAAGATTAATATAACAATCTTGACGTTGGAAATTTCAATAATAGATCAAAGCTAGGTTTACATACAGACGCGTCAGTGCATTTAGTTGGCCGGCCTTGTTAAAACATTAATTCCTTAGAGCAGTTTCGGCCAATTAAGGAAAAAGAGTACCACTACGCATCCAAAACATCAGCATTAGCATCGGCTCCAACTTATTATTGATCTGCCAACTTGGTAGTTAGTCGTGTCAAATCACAATATATATCGTTACGTATCATAACAAAATTAGCAATCCATATCGTAAACTAGCCGGCAAGGCACATAGACATATATAGCTACACGAAAAGTGATCAAACTACGCGCTGAGAGAGTCATTCGATCTCTTCGATCAATAATAAGGTTCCGGTCGGAAGCCAAACAACGTACGTACACTCTTCCGGCCATCTCCTATACCGCAAAGACGTACAACCACCTGTGCAAATGGACTCAAAAACAAAAGGATACACACGTACATATCAAATGCTAACTTCGATCAAGATTGCCGGAATCTCATATCACTTTGTCTAGCCTCTAGGTAGGGGAGAGGAGAAAAGCTTTTACCAATTAATATGACATCCCCCTTATTATCGATCCCATATAATATTTGACTTCAACGTACGCCACCTAATATATCTCTTATCGGGAAAGAAAGCACCACCCACTTAATTGGTGCAGCCTCCTTTAATTTTGTTGAGTTTTGCATGCTACCAATTCCTTTCTTGTTTGCTGCAGCTAGCTAAAGATGAAGTGCATAATGCAAGACATCTCAGCATCAAGCCAGAGTCTTGTGAGTGTTTGATAAACTACGATTGCAGGTCACACACACACACACACATATATATATATATATGATACAATATGATACAAGGTTTCAAGCAAGCACTTTTACTATACCTTTCTTTTGCTTTTTGTCAAGGAATATATATACCCTAGTTGGCCTTCAGATTTTTTTTCCTTCTTTTGTTTCGCTCTCTTTTGGGAAATTAATTTAAGTTTAAGTGGCCGGGCTGGATGAAGATCAATGAGAGAGCACTAAGCTGGAAAGTCCACGAGTAGCTAGAAAAACCCAATTGATAATTAAGCTTCTCCGGTTAGCCCAATCCAAAGCTAGCTCCACCTACCTTTGCTTTAGGTCCACGGTTGGTTAAAAACTCAGACCCAAGTGTCAGTCCAAATATCCAATGTTGTTTTTCAATTGAACATGATTACATGAAAATATTGTTTTTTTTTTTATAAGAAAAGAAAGTAAAGATTACAAAGAAAATATTTTCATGACAAAATATCACATAATCTTTTTGCAATTATTATTTTTTTTCTCTTATGGTTCTTGTTGGCTTTTCAGAAATCCCTATCAAAAAAAAATCTTGGAGAATTCGGTTTTAGTCTGAATGATTTTGAGTGATAATGCCAACCATGCTATCAAATCAATGTTGGAATTCTTTATCAAATCCAATGCATTGCAAAAAGAAATTATGACCTTTTGAAAGCATGATCAATGTGTTTGGGGTTTTCATGGTGAAATTAGGAAATAAAGTTGAAGACATGGTAGCTGTATGTTCATGCCATTTTGTGATTAGAATTATTGGGTGCATTTCCATACTTGGGTTATTTCTAATGGTGGAGCTTAATGTGTACATATTGGTGGGGTGTCAACAATAATAGAAATTCTTTAATTTTTAATTACTAAATCTAATTCCCATTAGAAATTTATATTATAGGTTATGATTCTCCATCAGATTTGGACATTGGAAATGTATCTTGGAATATCTATGTAATTGGACACTGCTAATTACAAAATTATGGTGCCAGCTAGGCTTCCTATTAAAGGGATTTTGGATGATATGGCTTTCCTTTTTTGTAGATTTTTATACGATTGGGTTTTGACCTTTCCGTTTGTTTTTTTTTAAATGTAAAACAGAAAAAGGAATTATGTTTTATTGGATGCTTTTTTAATATTAGGTTAATTGCACTTTGCACCCTTCAAATTAGGGTGTTGTTCACTTTATACCTTGATTTTCAAAAAATCCCACTTACGTACTTGACATATCCAAATGTTGCAATTTAAACTCAGCCTAACACTCAAGACGTTCCCTTGTTAACAATCCAATTTTGCATAATAACCCATCTCCAAAAAAAATTAAAAAAAATTTGCATAATAACAAACCCAAAAAAGGGTAAGACACTCATATTGCAACTTTCAAACTGTGGCTCTCGAGCCTGGTGCAAAGTAAATACACTTCATACATACATGACGGGTCAAATCATTTTTTAATTCACAAGAGATAAAGAAAAGAAGCAGCACATGATTTTAAATCAGGAACAGAAATTTGATTTGATGTAATAGGAATATAAAAAAAAAATAACTGCAGTGAAAGAGTAACTTTATTGAGCTAGATACCAATCAAATCTCGGGATTCAGTTCGCTGCAGGTCTACAAAAATATACCAAGACTCGCAAAAAGGATTTTCAAGTACTACTACGAAGAAGGAAGAAGAAGAATAATAACGGCCGGAGGGCAGTTTGGTAATTCCGAAATAGGAAACATCCAACTGGAGAAGCCAAGTTGCGTACGCCGTAAGTGCCATCTCTCCATTTTCGCAAGTATAAATCTTTATGTGGAAATAGCGCAGCGAAGAAGAAGGCAGAGCAGATAAAACAAAAATATCAACAACAAATAAAAAAATAACCGGAAATATTTTTCAGACCATTGTTTCCGGTGCTCTCTTTCTCTCTCTATCTCAGGTAACACCTCTCCTTCTCTCCTTCTCTCTCTCTCTCTCTCTCTCTCTCTCTCCCTGTTTAACAATTTGTGTGTATAAGTTTTGTGGGTATTTGTATGGATTGGAATCTGATTTGAGAAGTTTATAAAAGCAAGGTCTTGTTTTTGTTTCTGTGTATTTAGTGTTAGATTTTTTTTTTTTGGAAATTTTGTTACGATTTGATTTTTTCAATTGGGAGTCTGTTATCTATTTGAAGTTTTGTCGAAAATTTGAGCAAATTCAAGCTAAAAATAATAGAAGACGGCAGGCAGGGGTATGCTGTTTAAAAGTTGAGAAGGATGTAATCGGTGGATTTTCATTTTCATTTTTTTTTGAATTTTGGTGTATTTGAGAACGATTTGTAGGAAAACAAATCTGGGTTTTTTGTTTTTGGGATTTCAATGCTGTAAACAGATCGGTGACTGGAAATATATGATTGATTGATATGTTTGATTAATAAGTAACCAGACACAGCAAAATTCTGAGGAAGCTTGAATTTTTTTTGTTTTTTTTTTGGTTGTAATTGGATTTGGGAATTGGATTAATATGTGGGTTTTTGGCCTTTTTTGGGTGCAAGAAACAGATGGTAAAGGGAGGGAAGGTTAGTTCCAAGCGAAGAGTCAAGCCAAGGATTCGGTCAAATTATAAGGGTTCCGATGATTCGGATGAAGATTATGTAATTTCAGATGAAGAAAAGCTAGTTTCTGAGGATTTGGAGGAGGATTATTGTTCCTCTTTGGATGAGAATGCATCAGAAGACAGCTTTGGTGGTTTTGTTGAGGCGGAAGATGAAGAGGAAGTGAAATGGGCGAGAAAGAACAGTAGATCAAGAGTGAAAAAGGGTATTGATAGCTTTATTGTGGAGGGGGAGGAGGAAGATGAAGAGGAAGTGAAATGGGTGAGAAAGAACAGTAGATCAAGAACGAAAAAGGGTATTGATAGCTTTATTGTGGAGGGGGAGGAGGAGGAGCTGGAGGAGGAGGAAGATGAAGAGGAAGTGAAATGGGTGAGAAAGAATAGTAGATCAAGAGCGAAAAAAGGTATTGACAGCTTTATTGTGGAGGGGGAGGAGGGGGAGGAGGAGGAGGAGGAAGAAGGAGAGGAAGTGAAATGGGTGAGAAAGAATAGTAGATCAAGAGCGAAAAAGGGTATTGACAGCTTTATTGTGGAGGGGGAGGAGCTGGAGGAGGAGGATGAGGAAGAAGAAGAAGAAGAAGAGGCAATGAAAGAGGTGAGGAAGGCAGCTAGATCAAAGTCCCAAAATGGTTTTTCTGGGAGGCAGAAAAATGGGGATAAACCATCACAAAAGAGGAAAAGGACTACATATCAAGAAATGGCGGATCAGGATTATGATGATGAAGAAGAAGAAGAAGATGATGATGACGAGGAATTTACACCCGATGAAGATGACTTTTCAGAACTGGAAGAAGAATCAAGGGTGAAAAAGAAGAAAACTAACTTGAAAGTGGGCAAGCGGCATTTGAAGAAAAAAGGTCCTATAAGAAGAAAATCAAAGAAGCCTTTGAGAAAGAAACAGAGAAAGAATCTTACATTGAGGAGGAAAGTAAGATGTGATGATGATGATGATGATGTTGATTTTAAGGACAGTAACCTGCCTGTTAGAAAAAAGAATGAGAAAAAAAGGCTACACAAAAGGAGGAGATATGTTGTTCCATCCGATTCAGATTTTGTGTCTTCTGGATCATCTGATTATGATTACACCATCTCTGAGGAAGAGAGAGAGCAAGTGAGAGAAGCGAAGCAGTTGTGCGGAAGTTTGGAAACTAATTTGAAAAGCTCATTACTGTCCGATAAAATTCAGGAGAATGGGATTGTACAGCGGCCAAGAAAGCCTCCTGGTAGGAAAGGTAAAGAAAAGATTGAGCAAGTGAAGGTTGAGGTCGCAAGGCAGGTCTGTGGAATTTGTCTCTCCGAGGAAGATAAAAGAAGAGTGAAGGGAACACTAGACTGCTGCACTCATTATTTTTGTTTTTCCTGCATCATGGAATGGGGGAAAGTGGAATCTCGCTGCCCGTTGTGCAAGCAGAGGTTTAAAACCATTAGTAAGCCCACAAGATCTGCAGGAACTGATTTGAGAGAAGTGGTGATACCTGTTCCTGAGCGTGATCAGGTACCTTATATCACTTTACTTGCGTTGTGTCGTGCTTTATCTTGTATTTTCTTTGCTTCTTTTTTTTAAATGGGTTTATTTCTCTATGCAGGTATATCAACCGACAGAAGAAGAACTGAGAAGTTATCTTGACCCTTATGAGAATGTGATTTGTACGGAATGTCATGAAGGTGGAGATGATGGCCTCATGTTACTGTGTGATGTGTGTGATTCACCTGCTCACACTTACTGTGTTGGTCTTGGGCAGGAAGTACCCGAAGGTAATTGGTACTGTGATGGTTGTAGACCTGTTGCTCTGGGATCCTCAAGTTCCCAGGTTCAAGGTTGGTTATCTGATCAGAGAACTACAAACATCATCTTGCCTAATAGACAATCACCTGCTTTAAATTTTGGTGAAGGTTTAGAGATAGACCTTAATTCAGTGTCCTCTCCTCGTTCCTATTTTACTCAAGGATTTGGGAATCCTTCATCTCCTTGGATTCCTGGAGGTTTTCAAGCAGCTTCCCCGGGATCTGGGGCAGGGGCACCAACTCTGTCAGGAAGACGTTTAATACACCGTCATATTCAGCAATTGATTTCTGCTAATAGAACGAGTTATATGGCCAGTAGAACTGAGAGGAACTCATCTACTCATTTGAGTACTGGTTTCTTAAATGCTCAAACTGCTCAGGGGAGGGAACCAACAGTTCAACATACAAGGACAGACGGAATGGGGAGATCTTTTCACACATTCTTTGAGGAGAGATTACAAGAAAATCCCTCACTACAAGTGCAAGATAATGATTTATTTTCGTCAACATCAAGCCATCAGAGAAGGCAAGCAGTCCAGGATCCAACTGCAACACCTGTTGATAGAACTCACAACGGGACATTATGGCCTGGACTTGCAGTGAATTCAATATCAGGTCATGGGCAAACCCATCACGTCAGCGGTAGGCCAAATATTGGATCGGATGGTGGTGTGTCCCCCAATACGGTTATAGAACCGAGTGATTTTGACAGAGCAAAGGAACAACTGCAATCGTTGGTCATAAGCCACTTAAAAAGCTTGTCCCAAGAGAGGGATTTAGGTATGTGGAGCTTTCAACTGTCCAGTTTTGAACTCTTAAGCTATATCGGTTTGATTCAGATGAAGTCTACATATGTTAAATGCCTTCATATGAATCCAGCTGTTTATTCTTATGATTCTTACATGCTACAGCCTCAAGTGTCAATAATGGTTTCAAATCCTTAAACTCTTGTGTTTCAGGCCAAAGCACTACTACTTTCCAGGAGATTGCAAGGAGTGCTATGCAGACCGTCCTAGCTGCATGTGAACTGGAGCACACAGGCAATGAGGTAGTTCCCGTGCCGCCTCCATCACCCTGCTCTCACATTGAATTAATGGCAGGAAAGACAAGTCTGATGAGAGGTTGCTGTTCATCTTGTTTCGAATCATTCGTTAAGGATGTCGTAAAGAGGGTCATGGATTTAAGACTACCACCACCGTGGCGGTTGAGTTTAGCTCTTTAGGTATTGATGCAGCAAGTGTCCTTCTACTCCCCTCCCCATTTTGTTAGGAATTTAGAACACAGTTTCTTTTAACTTGTTTATAGATTTAACTCCCATTCATATTCAATCCAATTTTTTAGATAGCATTATTCAAATAATTCAGTGCCAGTAATGCTTTCTCAATTATTCTGCTTCAAATTTCTTGTTCAAAGAGGTCCTCTCTCTTCAACTGTACCAACCACCCATCCCTAATAAAAGTTGAAAAGGGCGTTTGATATTTAGGTGGTAGGTAGTGGACATGATTGGCCTATGGCCTAACAACAAGCAATAAGTTAAGCCACTAAAGATTTGAAATACATGAACCGCACCACCTTCACATCACATTCATACACTAAGTGACTAAACACATTCAATGTTCTTATCATTCATTCTTATAGTTCTGCACTAGTTTTTGTTTCTGATTCCATTGTGATGATATAACCAAATTACGAAATGGAGTCCACGATCGATTCTAGTACTATTTCTGACTTTCATTCAAACAATGGAATCATTTCTATTCCTCCAACGAAACATCACCCTTAGACCTGTATGAAACGACGGGAAGAAATAATGAAGAGAAATTACTTTTTTTTTTCCTTTAAACTTAATAACGACCTGATAATAACTGATGGTATCAAATTGTTCAGGCCTATAAACTAAAGTTAACATGCCATATAATTACACTCAACACTCGATTCCTACAGCTTATTCCACACACTCTTTGTGTTTCATACATTGGCATACTCGCTACAAACAACGAACAGAAAGCAGGGGCTCTCGGTTTTGAAACTCCACTCCTGCGGCATCCATAAGAAACTTCATAACCCGTCATCAAGGATGGTGGACAACAACAGCCCATGAACAAACTCACATCTTTTTGCTTTCTCTTCCTTATCCTTGACAGACAAAGGAGGTGTCTGCACATTTCTGAGACCAAATAGCAAGTGTTAGACCTACGAACTTCAATGCTATAAAGAAAAAGACCAACGAAGTTCAAGCATACTGGAAAAAAAAAAAACGCAATTTGAACATGCAACAAATTGCAATAATCCTATTGGTTTTAAGCTTTATCATCCGTTGAGTCGTTGAGACATGTAATCAAACATATATAGTTTGCCAAAAAAAAAATAGTGATTAAGCATGGTATAAGCATAGAGCCTTAAACCTATGAACACAAACCAGAGTTTTAGTTGACTGCCCCTTAAAGTGATGCACCCAATTAGTTGAATATCTTTGACCACTATTCTTACAAATGATATTAAAGAATGCAGTGACTTTTTTTTTTCCCGACAAATGACATGCGCTCATACATGCCTACATGTATATGTGAGTTTGGAAATGCACACGTGTCCACCAGAACCAAAAACAACAATCCTCCTCTATACTTTTTACAGATAAAAGCAGATTATAAGCTGAGGCATCCAGCTAGACCTTGGTTAGAAGGTCAGAATTCAAGCCAGCTCCATCAAAAGGAGTTGAAGATTTAATAACGTACCGTTCTGATATTTTCTCTGTGCTTTTCTTGGCTAAGCTTGTTTCAGTTGAGAAGTGAGGCTGAACACTGACAAAATCATCAGCCATAGGTAAAATAAATGATGACAACAATGGATCAGCCGCTGCATTGGATGAGGAAAGTAAACAGGAAGAGCCCCCGAAAAGAGACTGCAAGTTTCCTTCCCGCAGCTCTTTCCTCAACAATGATAGTGTTGAATGAGCTCCACCTTTCCGTGTTTTCCTCTTGCGCTGCATGTAAGTAATAGTTAAGGAATTCAGAGCATTGGGTCACAATTCATTCGATCAGCATTTTACAGCAAATTTTAGCCATATGATTAAATACAAGAAGAAAACTTCATAATTTAACTTGAAGTAATCATCACTAAGGCAAATTAATTGACCTTTATGAATGATTCACATGTTTTGAAGTCTCCTACTTGAATTTCTGAAGGGGATCACAATTAGGGAAGAAACGTGGAAAGCTAAGTTAAACAGAGATAAGAGTTGTGGGGTTTAATGGAGTTTATTCTTGGGGAATAAAAAAAACTACTACTCCAAACCATTAAGAACTCAAAGGATATACCATTTATCATATTTGGCAGACTCCATACAAAAAATTGTTTGGAAACAGATGGCATATGGAACACTCAAAAACATGCATAACCACAAAGTTCATTTTGACAAAACAAGTTATCTGAAACCATCTGAAAGGGTGGAACACCCAAAAACTTGCATTGAACCACAAACTTGACTATGACAGAAAAAGCTGACAAAAAAAAAACTGTAACACAGAATAACTCGAAAGAGAAGGATATCTTGAATATATTTCCATGTTGTAGGGTAATGTGCGCAACCATATCAATTCCCACCCTCAATGAACAAACTGGACATACCTGCAAATAAACAGTGTTCACCTTGAGTAAAGTTAAGCTTGAAAAAGATCCATGTTCATGGGAAAGAAAAAAAAATGTACTATGTAACAACTGAATATCTTAGCAAGTTCACCTAGCTCGATGAAAGTAGTTATCTAATTCTCAAATTTCCGTCCACCAGATTACTACACTCTTATCTCAGGAGGAGAAAAATTCCCTTTGCCTCTCTTATCAACCCATTGACCAATCAAGCTAAAGCTCATTTATGGGTCAGATTATATGTAAGTTCACATCAACTATGGTTTTGGAAACTCAGAGTATATATTATGCTGCATATGCCTACATAGAATTTATCCATGAGAACCAAAACCAATGTCTCATATGTGATTGTCCCCATTCAAAACATAAAAGGAACACCAATTGAAGCAATTAATAGCATTGGACCGTATAAATTCTTCAAGGGCTAAAGTCTCAACCATTTAGAAGCTGGGATCAACAAGATATATCTCTCCCATTCATCTGAAACCTAGCAGGTTTTAAATTCAATGATTTTGTAAACTACAGTCATGAAAGGTTGATAAACAGTTTCCTTCTACTAAATTGATGGTTGGAGATAAGAATACTTGTTTATTAAAAAATCATTCATTAGATACCTAAGGAAAGGTGAACTTAATCATCAAGTGACATTATAATTACAATGTACATGCACTAAACAAGTAGAATTAATTTGCTTTTAGGTCAGTACTAAAGAATCAGCTATTCATGATGGATAATAGAAAAGAGACATACCCCATTCTTTGCCTCCACTGGGTGCTCTTCATCTATATGGCAGCACAATCCTACAATATCAAAATATTCCGAGCAAAACGGGCATGGAAATTCCTCCCTTATATCATCATCCCCATCAATTTCTTCAAACCCCATGAACATATCTGCATTTGCACAATGCCATGTTTTAATACAGTGCAAATCCATAAACATTGCAGGCCTTTGATTAATTGGGTTTCGTCATTGACAACCCCACAATTTAGATGCCAGAAGTAAAAAAAAAACGTTCTTCAACAAAGAACATTGCAGGCCTATGATTAATTGATTTTCGTCATTGACAACCACACAATTTAGATGCCAGAAAAAAAAAATTAAGGTTGTTCAAGAAAGAAATAACACCAGAATGCTGAAACAATTCCCATACCTCATTGTATTTAACAAAGTCGAAGACTGAAGAACAACAGAATTGAAGCCAAGTAGTTGAATTCAGCTCAATGTAGTGAAAGGTTATTATCACTATTTTATTTTCATTGGTCATAAGAAGCTTGGAAATGATAAAAATCCAAGCTTTTCATATACTTAATGAAAAAACAAATTCAAGCTTTTAAATTTTTCTACCTTACATTCATATACATACCAGGGAGTAATAATTGAATACCCAAACTTTCTCTAATTTAATTAACCTGGGCGCTCTTATTCCCTAAGCTGTAAGCAACCCAAAGAGATAACAAAACTAACACTTACATAAATAAAGCTCCTTTCAAACATTTCATCAAGCTACCAACAGGCATTAAACCAAAACCAATAAAAAAAGAACAAAAATTTATAACAAAAGGGAAACGAAATTGAATAGGAGCTCACCGGATCGAGATTGAAGAGCGGATTGGTAACGCTTTGAGGCGCTGGAAAGACGAGCACTCCAAGAATCACCGTCCATAATTTAGGTCTTTATGAAATTAACAAAAAAGGGGGATTTGGGTCTTGTTCCGGTTCGAATCGATTGGCTCTGATCTCTCAGATTCGAAAACCCAGTAAATTAATTGGGGATAAAAGAGAAGCTGAAACAGAGAGTAGGGTCGGGCTTTGAGCTTGAGAAACTGAGGAGGATGGATGATGACGATGAAGACGGTGCCTCTGGGTGGTTAATTTCACCGAAGAAGAGGAAAGAGCTATTAAATCTCTAACAATTTTTATATAAATATCCAATTTCTTCTGTATTTTTTATTCGTTGGGAAAAATTGGGGATTTATTGGAGGAAGAAGAAATGTGCGGTGAATGTGACAAATGGCCAAGAAAACAACAGTGAAAATGGAAAATTTACAGCTCTTTGTTTGTTATTTTCTCTCTGTGATCGTGACTCTCAGCTCAGCTTGCCTTCCACCTCCATTTGTACGCAGGCTCGTTTGTTTTTGGCGCGTGCGCTAAAATCGAGGATATGTACTTTAACACAGGTGCTTTTACCATTTCAGCCTTTCCGGGCCGGTTTTACATCTTATTTCAAGAGTTGATCTAGTTCTTGGTTCATATTCTAGATTCTATAGCATATAACTCGTGTATCACATAATATTTAACACTCATATGTGATTATGTGAAAGGGTTTATAACGTCTCAATTGGTTGGGTTTGATCCCATATAAATAGAGGCGATATGTTCTCGGGAAGCTCACTCATGAGCTCTAAAGTAATTTATGGTCTCCGTCTATCTCAAGATAAGAGATTCAAAACAACAAATATTATATCTATGACCGTCTTTCTTTTTGTAGTAAATGAATATGTATTTTCACCCTATAAATTTTTTTTTAGAAGATTTTCACCCTATAATTGAAGCCGGTTAACCACTCCTACACAAAAATTGGCATTTTGAAAACTACAGAAAAACGAACTTTATTGTCGTCCGATCTCATTTTCTTATTTTATTTAAATTGTCAGTTTGAGATAATTAGAAAAAAAAAAAAACAAATTGTTGGGGCGTATTTGTAATTGTCCAAGAAAAATAGTAAAGTTATAAAATTGACACCATAATTAGGGGTTTATTTGTAATTGGCTCTGATTTATTCGGCCTGGCGAGGCCGAGATTCCGAGAATGTAACCAACTGACCAAAACGTTGATAATAATCAGCATCCTACATCAACACAACATAGACAGACCATTCCAAATTCGCCGGGGCACGTGACTCGCCGTTGCTGCAGCCCTCTTCCCCGGATCTCCGATCACGTGACCTTCCCCTCCTATTCTTTTCCTCCGGTTTGTTTCCAGTTCATGACCCAACTTCGCTTCTCCACTGGATCCACAGCTTTTTCTGCGTTTCAAGTCCGAATCTGAATCACAGCTCCGTCAATGGCGACGAGGAATCGGACTCTGGTTTATAGAAAGTACAGGGATGCGTTGAAGAGCGTCCGCTCTCCGGTCAGCTCATCCGCTTCGGCGTCCACGAGCTCCGGCGCCGGTGGTCCGGTCATCGAATTGGTTAGCGCATCGCTTATGCATCCGAATCGATCGTATGCTCCGCTCAGTACTGAGGATCCGGGTAATTCAAGGTGTCTATCTCTTTCTCTCTATTTTAATTAAGTCGAATTGAAGTTTGGGGAATCTGAATGTGAAGTGTGTATGCGTGCTTTACTAGGTTGTGGAGTTGAGAAAGGATAAGCCTTGAACTGACTGAACTGAATGCAAATTAGGTGACATTGAATTAAAACATTTAGATAGGAATTGAAGGCTGGATTGTTAGATCAGAGTTCTTAACGTTTAGGCATTGGTTGTTTCAATGTTCTAGGTACAAAAGAAGTTAGAAATGGCTTGTAACAACAGAATTTAGGATTAGAGGAGTTGAGGTTCATGGAGATAATTTGTTGGAAATGATCATTATGATTTGAGTTAGTTCCAACAAGTGAGCAATATGAGATGTTGAAATGTGCTTGTCGTTCGCCCCTGATCCTGCTTTTCTGTGAAGTCTATGGAAACCCTTATACTTTAGTTTGAATAAGGAGTGATATCTTGATAGTTCTGAAAGGTGATGCAAGAAAGTGAGGATGATTTTGTTTCATGGGGATATGCCTTTTCTTTTTGCTCTAAATTGTATGCACCTAATAGGAATCAATGGGTGCAAATGTGCAATTTTTGTTTTTTGTTGTTGTAAATATATGTATGACAGTGTTCTTTTTTTCTTGTGGCTGCAGTAAGGGTGCACTTACTGTTGGTCTGCCGCCAGCATGGGTGGATGTCTCTGAAGAAATAGCAGTAAATGTTCAGCGGGCGCGGGTAAAAATGTCGGAGCTATCCAAGGCTCATGCAAAGGCTTTAATGCCATCTTTTGGAGATGGTAAAGAAGATCAACGCTTGATTGAGAGTCTTACGCAAGAGATAACTGGATTGATAACGAAATCTCAGAAGAGACTACAAAAACTTTCTGCAGATGGGCCTTCAGAAGATTCGAATGTTAGAAAGAACGTGCAGGTATGACTCAAAAGCCATTAGATACTCTTGGCATTGTCAAATGTGATGTGTTATCTCTATTGCAGAACAATGCTTGATTTTCCTTAGCGTTCTGTTTTTGAGTATTGACTCTTGAGGCTTGTCACATGTCATTTGTTTCTTTTTCTCCCTCCTTGTTGCTGGACATGATACCATGTTTTTTAACATGAGTCTGTACTAGCCACATCTAGATGATCACCGATTCCTTGTATTACTCCAAATCTTCTATTGGAAAAGTAAACTGGGCAAGTTAGTGGTAGTCCGCCATCAATAACTGATGGTTCCCAGGGCAATGAATTCATGGGAATATGGGCATCTTTTCTTTCTTCTTCACTTTGTTGGTGGTATTGAGAAATTAGCCAGGCTGGCATCTGGCAGATTTTACTTGAACACTTTTGCCCATGTTGAGGAGAAAGAAATGAATGACCATTACAAAACTGGTTGTAGAATTTCTTAAGTTGGGTTTATTCCAGAGTTTTACATTCTGGCCTTTTATATAAATGAACTTATCTCAAAGAAAAGTGCTATTGTCTGCTTGTTTGTTTTGCAGGCATCTCTTGCTACTGACCTTCAGAGCCTCTCTGATGAGCTTCGTAAGAAACAATCAAAGTATTTGAAACGCCTCAAACAGCAAAAAGAGGTTTGTAAAGAAATTTGACCTTTTTGACCATTCAAGTTTTTATATAGTTTAATCATGCTTCATAGTTCATATGTAATATCGCCATATTCTTTTGGCACTTGGCATAGGGTTTTCAAGCATTCATTTAGTACATGAGGTAGTCTGCCTGACTGGGTATTGATCACTCATTAACTTTTGGTGATGTAGGGTCAAGATGGGGACGACCTTGAGATGAACCTAAATGGAAGTAGATCAAGAATGGATGGTGATGATTTGGATGAAATAGTGAGTTTTCTCTCTTGTTTAGTTTTGTTTTAAGATCTGGTCAATCATGACAAATATGAAGAACCAAATATGTAACTGGAATCCTTTCAAAAAATAAAGAAACATGTGTCTGGAAATCAATGTTTTAAACATTTCTTTAACCTTGGTTGAATGGTTATGATAATAAGTAAACATACTCTCAGATGTTTCATGACCGCGAGATGGCCCAGCTTAAAAAACATGAAGCATTCACAGCAGAAAGGGAGAGAGAGATTCATCAGGTAAGTGAAGATCTTTGCACATGGAACGTTGTTATCACACTGTGCTAGATCCTCCTTTTTTTCACTGCTAACTAATACCTTTCCCCTTTCCCCTTTCCAATAGGTTGTGGAATCTGTGAATGAGCTTGCTCAGATTATGAAGGATCTGTCGGTACTGGTGATAGACCAGGTTAGCACCAATCTCATGTCAGTACTTGAAATGTCTAGGAATAGCAGTCTCTAACTAAATATTCTTCTCTAAACAGGGAACTATTGTTGATAGGATAGACTACAACATTGAGAACGCTGCAAGTACAGTCGAGGAGGGCCTCAAGCAATTGCAAAAGGTCACTATCTTCCTCATTTTTTGTCAATCATTGTACTTCATCTGCAAGTTGTTTAAGCTTCTGTCTTCTTGTGTTTGTCCTAATGGAAATATTATGTTAATGGGTTTACAGGCTGAGAGAACACAGAAACAAGGAGGAATGGTGATGTGTGCTACAGTACTCATTATCATGTGCGCTGTCATGTTGGTTCTCCTAGTTCTCAAGGAGATACTTTTTTGATCTGAGAGGACAGTCGGTTCCAGATTTTGGTTACATTCTAATTGTCATAACCCTTCCTTGAGAGACTTCAACACCAGAAGCAGAAGAGCCCTAGCAGAAGACGAGAGGAGTTTTGGCGTGCCCTAGGTAGATATACTACATAAAAGTGATTATTTGTTGTATCCTTTATATTTCTGGGTATTATTGAACATAGAGAGGGGGAAGGGTAGCGATTGGTTGGGGAATGAACGCCCCGGAAGTTGTATAGAGATCATCTTGTATGTTGTTACTTGAGGAAGGGTGTTTGCCAACGGATCTCTATGTCGATTCTTTTGATTTTCATTTGTCCGGGATTTTGGTGCTTTCATTCCCCAGCACCATACCATACGAGTAAGATGAGGCTTTTATTTGTTTCATTGTTAGTTTACTCATTCAAATAAAAATGAAATACTTCAATTTTGGGCACCCAACTTCCTCTTTGCACAGGCTAATATAGACGACATTGTGACAGACAGCATTGGCTTCTAATAATAGATGTGGTGATTGAATGAATACGACACTATCTGTAAGAATGTATTACAATTACAATCATGAACTTTTTTCTTCTTTTGACCCTACCCTAATTGGTGTCACTAGTTCATTTGATAATAGGTTACAAAGAAAATATTTTAGTACCCAGCATGACTGCATGAGCATGTCTACCTAGAACTCTTCTTCTTCTTTGGATTGTCAATGTCTGAGAGTAAGAAAGATTGTTCAGCTACAAGGTTGGCGAGTGTGAGTTTCAGAATATAAGTCAATATTGGAAAAACTTTTGACAGCACCACCACATCTGACATGGCTCTGTGAGCTGAACCAACCAATGGGACCCCAAGGTGCGCACGAAGGTCTTGCAATTTTAACGATTTTGAAGAAGCTTCTGATCCTGCACAAAGTAAATATGAAGGTGTAACCGTGTAAGTATCCCATTCATCCTATGTATATGCTCAAGCATGACAAACCCACACACAAACAGACCTTTAGACTTCATTGCTTTACGTGCCATAATAAGACTGTCTGCAAACAGCCAATTTGAAGGAAACTCGACACCGCAACGATGGAATTCACTACGAAGAAAGGGTACATCAAAACTACGACCATTGTGAGCAACCAACAGTACAAAACCTCCTGGTTTCTGACGGCTTTTGATATACTTGAGCAAGATAGGTATAAGGTCCTTCATCCTACATGATTTTCATAGCAGGAAATCCATAAGTAGAACTTCTGGACTGTTGGCAAGCTATATCAATGCATGTTACATTAGTGCATACACACATAGTACGCTTTCATAATTTATTGGAGAAAAAAGATCCACTAGCAAACAGATGATGCTTTGTACACAGCGAAGTGTTCTACTATGACTGCATTGCATAGAAGCATGATATGCAAAATCGTTAAGGATCCCAATCATCCAGTTCTGTATAGGCGGTTCCATACATTGTTGGATGGGCCAGACACAAATGGATGGCTGAGATTGTACCACCGCCACTGTAGCACCCCTCATTCAAGGTATAAGTTCACTAAAAAGCATATCTAATGTTCTATGCAGTAAAAAGTAAAGAGATGCAGGGGCTTATTCTTGCTACAGAACCAAAGAAATACTTGGTCTATGAGCCCACACAATGCACAGACCAAGAAACTCCATTGATGTTTTCCTCTACTTGTCATAGTCTTTTTGCTCAGCTATCACAGACCTAGCCCACGGTTGTAGTAGAAAATGCAAATCCATCACATAAGTAACTTTCAAAAAACCAATTCTCAGGCAGCAGATAACCCAGGACTCATGTTTCCAATAAAGAAGAAAATTCATCAGTAACATATTTTCAAACTTAGATATCATAGTGGAAGGCTTCAGATACCAAGTGAACTGATTACTGTACTAGAGGAAAAGAATCTTAGATAATAAATAAACAGTCAGGAAAGATTACCTTGGAACTCCAGGTTTGTTGACCATATCTGTTCTAATTCCGTGAATTTTGGTTGTATTCCATGGAACATCGCGTTCAGGGTTTACCAGTGTCTGGAAAGTACTGTTTTCACCTCCTTGAAGATCCTGAAGTGCGATCTCTACGATTCGATCATCCGTTTTACTAAATCCAGTAGTCTCAATATCAAAAATAAGAACTGTCACTAGACTGGCTGGATCTTCATTCTCAGCGATCATTTCTCGAATATCACGGTATTGAATCTTTTCATATTGACTTGTTTCGATTTTATTTAGATTTAATGTAGCACTTGTTGAAACTGTTACATCCAAAAACTCACTCCTAATCTTGCTGGGATTGCTGTGCTGAGCACTTTTGTTTCTTCCTTCTGTATTTGTAGTTAGAGGCCTTCTAGTCCATCTTCTACTGTTTCCTCCATCAAGCCCATAAATTTTGAAGCCATGCAGCTTAGAACTAGAACTGTATCCACAAGTCCTACTCGAACTGTGGAAGTTGTCACTCCAAAATTGAGCCAAGTTATAAAGTCCGCATCTGGGAACTCTTGATAAAGAAAACCACATGGAAGCTGTTCTAATCTGAACTCAAAAATCAACAAAGAAAAGATCACAACATAATAAATAGCAATTGGCTTTGACCTGAAAATGAGGACACAAAAGAAGTCTAGGATAAAAAATAATGACAATCAGCTTCATTTAATACCTCACTAACCAGAAAAATAAATTAAAATAGCACAATTCAACCAAGGCTAATAGTAATCCACATTAAAGTATGGATCTTAAGATTGGGGATTGACAACACGCTAAAGCTGAGATCGTTATCAGACCTTGCATAGTTTCTCAAATCAAAATGAAAAGTAAAGCAGTGATATTAAAAGGACATGAACAAACATAATTTCATGGTGGCTCTATAAAGTTCACCGCTTATCCATAAAGGCAAAAATTCCCAAGGTGGAATCCAAACTGTTTTTTACCTCAAACAAACAATATTGAATGTTAAATGGATATTCATTGGAAAAAAAAATATTGAATACCAATTACAGTATCTACAATTTCCACATATACAAAAACAAGAATTCCACTTTATTTGGAACTGGAAAACCAATTCCACTATAATGAAGACGGAAGACCTATTTGGCAGAATCCTGTGAATTGTACTTGGACTAAAATATGATCAGATATTCAAATTTTCATACCTACTGAAGTGCGTTCTCATCAAATAGAAGTTTAAGGAGCATCCAAGTTAATCGATCTTATATAATATAGTAAGCTACCAGTAGCACAAAACAACCCAATGAGGTGTAAAATCCAATCTCATTCACATAAACCCCCAACAAAGCATTTATTACTTACTACTAACATTGCAGGATTACTGTGATAAATTCAAAGCAAGCAAAAGAAGAAGGTAAAGGTAGGACCTTTAAGCTCAATAACAACAATTCAGATTGTAATCACACCAAAAGAAAAGAACCCATCTCAGCAAAAGCTCATTGAAACCCATTAGAACATGATAAGCACAGAATAAGGTCGACTTAAAGATGGAAGCTTTGGTTAAAAAGCATAAAACAAAGCAATATACTCCATCAAATCAATGCCTTGTGTAACTTGAAGAAGGCAGCGAAATAGAGAGACTTGCCTGGTAATGCAATTATATGAATTGGAAAACGAAGCCCATTTGCAGAAATGTCAAAGATGAAGTAATAATTTTATAGGGAAAGAGAGAGAAATGGAAAATGAGTCGTGTGGAGTTGAGTGGAATGAAATTGATGGTTTAGGAAGAGAATAAGAAGAAGCTCTCACAAATTTGCGGATGGATCGCGTGCTCGATCCGGTTTCGGCTCCCTCCACTATCCTTTTCTTTTCTTTCAAGAGCGAGCGGAGGGCCTTCAAATCAAAACGGTTAGTTTTAAACTATTTCACATTCTTTTTATCTAAAAATCAAGAATTTGAGACTTTATTTTCTTTTTTCTTTTTAAGAAAAAAAAAAATTAGGGCTACCATGAACTCAGTGAAGATTACAATTTGTCCACCACTCTCCAAAACTAATGAAAAAGTGAGCTAGTTCGTTTGAATACATTTTGTGAAAATTTGTTGTTTCAATCGTTAAGAATATTTATCCTTATGTCTAAGATATAAAGTTTCAAGTTCGAATCTCTTATTGCAAATATCATTACTAAGTGTTTTCGTACTTAAATTAATAATAGTATAACTTTGTATCTTTTTCCATCCTCCTCATTAATTCACAAGGGAGCATCATCATATGCTAGTAGTGTTCATTGCTTGAGATTGAAGGGCAAGCAACTAAGATAAACTTAATTAGTGGTACAAGTAAACCAATGTGTGTCAAGTCATAACTCTTTCATCTCTATTTACATGTTGATGTTTCCTCAGAATTAGAGACGTATCTGACCCAAGGAGATGAGAAATAGAAACATAACCCATGATTTGAGAATAGATAGACTGGGAATTGACTTGAGCTGGAATGGGTTTGGACATATTTTGTAAGGCAGGTATACAAAAATATCATGATATGATTGAAGCCTTGAAGGGCATGGAGGGCCTGGTTTTGGGGTTATTTACAGTGGGCTGGGCTATGGTTTATAGTTAGTGCATAATTTTACTCGGGTCTAAAATGTCAAGTAAAAGAGACTAGGATAGTTTGACTACGCATCACACGGTTACACGTATACCAATTCCTAAAGCAGAGCTGGATTTTGGGTATGAAGTTGTGGTTTTGAGTTTCGGTCTATCTTAATCTGAACCAAAATTTCATCCAGCTTTCACCAAAATAAGTTCATGATCTTCGGTGTCCATTTAATTGGTACCAACATGTAAATGAATCTTGGTCGGAACAGAAAAAATTGGCACAGACAATAAATAAAAAAGACCTGCATTGATTGCTCATACTTGATAGAGTTCCATATACAATATAATTAGAGTTGGTACCCCCAAAATACAGGAATGTCATTCCCTTAACCACTTTCTATTTCCAAGACATCCCTGATACCTTCCTTCAGATTCCTACTTCCGAATACTAACACTTTTGTAGACTAACCCACTAAAATACCATCACCAAGGGTAGGGTAAAAATCACAGTCGCCCTTAATCTAAATCAGTAAAAGTAACTAACTCAAAAGGTTTTGGTCAGAGAGTTTCACTTTACTCTTCTATAGGCCTTTCACAAATTCACATAGTTAAGCAAACACCGAGCCACAGCCACAGGAGAGAGCTAGCAATGCCACAGCTGCTTGTTCCTCCTCTCCCAACTTCCTCAACTTTTTGTTGAAAAAGTAAAAACCAGTCCTCCTAAAATTAGTCCTCCTCCTTTGGTAGCGCCTCAGTTTTTTCACCACTTTTTGGTTTTTCATCACCTTTGGTTTTTTCACAACAAACCTGACCGCCTTGACTGAGTCCCTGCCACGACCACGACCACTAGCATTGCCATTAGCAGCAGCAGAAGCACTTTTGGCTGTTATGGAAGTGCTTGTACCAGCAGCAATGTGTGTTGTTGAGCAATTAGTGGAGGCAGAGACTGTTGGCCTATTCCTTTGCATTTTGGATTTCTTTCTCTTCCTTTCCTTTGCTTTATCTTCTTCGTTGAGACTCCTGGCAAGGTGCTTCCTCATCCTGATACCGCAGGCATTGCAAAGTGACTGCAAAAATTTTAAAGGCAATTTGTTAAACACATTCATAAATGGGATAAGGAATTCATGAATCAAAAAGGAACAATACTCAAATGGGTTTTACTCTGATAGCAAAATTGACCACTGAAATCCCAAGATTTATCAGACAAATCAAACCAAAAGGGTTTAACTTTTAGTCCTAGAAATGGGTTTTGCTTGTGAGGAAAAACAGAGCAAGAACAACATTCACAACACCTCAAATGGGTGTCCTTTTGGGATGGAGGTAAGAAAGCCATGAACTTTATAACCAAAAGGGATCTTATTCTTCCTTTTAATCCTCCAAATGGGTTTTGAAAAAGAAGCCAAAGCAAGATGAAAAATCAAAAGTTTGACACCGAAAAAGTAAAATCATCAAATGGGTACACAAGAAAACCAGAGAAATGATCAATCACAAACCAGCAATGTGATGATGAACAATGACTGAAAAGAGGGAAAACCAGCAAACAGAATCTTAAACCAACTTGAAAATTTTCAGGCCATCAGAAGAAACAGCTTATTCATCTTTGCACACAAATCAAAAATGGGCGTGTGTTCGAAATTGCATAAGATGAAGAAACAAAATTGCACAGAAATCCCAGAATAAAAACAAAAGTTGCAGGAGCAGAGCACACAAATCAAAAATGGTGGTGGGTCTCTGAGTGGGACTGACCTTGGGACCAGCCGGCCCACTTCTCCACAATGGTGTCTTAGTCGCCTTGCAGTTAACGCAGCTCTTCTCAGTAATCACTTGAGGCACTGATCCCTGTTTTCCAAATTCAAAACCAAGAGTCATGGAATGCATGAGTTTCATAAAAAATTTACCAAAACCCAAAACCCAAATTTGAGAAGAAAAATCAGAAAGCAAGCTCTTTGTCACAATCTAAAGCTTCAACCCACCTTGCTCCTCAATTCCATCATGATGTTCATAAACCCAGACCAGCTCAAAATCTCAAAAGAAAAAAAGCGAAGCGAGAGAGAGAGAGTGACCGATTTTGGGCTTAATGGGTTTTCATGGAATCCTGATACCTCATCATGTATTTGAAAACGAGAGAGAGAGAGAGAGAGAGAGAGAGAGAGAGAGAGAATGAGACAGACAGATAGTGAGTGCGCTCAGGTCACAGTGGTTCAGTAGTGGCACACACAGAGGTCGTCAGGTGGGTAAAAACACAAAACCCTACGGCCAAAGCAGGGGTTTGTGTCTGCGGGAAATGACGAAACTACCCATGGTGTCGTCTTGCACCTGCCAGGTTTTTGGGGAGAGGGGGTACACGTGTCGAGAGTGGGTCATGCTTTAGTGCTCGCAAGGAGTGAGAAACATGGTTTGTGTGAAAAGCGACTCTCGTATGATTTGAGTGAGCTCTGTTTTTGTGGGAATGGGAATCTCGGATTATTCTCAGCAATGTTGAACTATTGAAGAAAAGGTTTGTGTTAAAAGACTATTCAATTTTGGCTAATCATTAGGAATAGGAAAGTTCTAATAAAACGAAAACAGTGCATGAAAGAAAGAACGATCTCTTCAAATTGGTGGTTTAGAGTTTGAGACAAGTTTAAGATTACAAAACGTACCATTTTGGTAGGGAGAGTGGTAATTATTGCAACAATACAAAATAGCAATGAAGTTTATGGTTACTTCTCGAAAATGGCTCCATTTTAATTTCTTTGAGACCATCATATGTTTCATCAAAAGATGAGCCTTTCAAATCTCAGTCTCTTCTCTAGAATAGACGTTGACTAGAGAATGACACCCAGCTACGCCTAGACTTCATTGGTAAAATGAAACCATGTCAAAAATTGGTTTTCAACTTTTCACTTTTTTACCATGTCGTGTAGTCTTGTCACTCATCATCAATCTGCATTAATGAATCTAGCAACCTAGCAAAGCACTTCGCAGTTCGCACTATCCACACCTTAATCTATGAATCTCATAAGATAGAATTAAACTCATAAAAGCTTTAGACAACCATGAAAAAAATATTAAGCTTTAGACAACTTTTAATATATATAACCAATTAACGTATACCGTTTGGAAATATATTCGAGTATTTGACCAACAAATTTGGAACCAAAACAGGGGGAGATAAACTAAAGAACACACACAACATACAATGGGAAAGGAATGGAAATCCTTGACTGACTGAAGGAACAAATTTAAACCAAGTTTGGGAGTTCCAAAACCACCTCTGTGAATCATGTTTTTACCCATACCACTAATACGACTCGACATCTGCTTTGCCAAGAAAACGAAGAGAAAAAAAATCCAGTCTTTGATCTTGTTGCAGAATGCAGATGTTCTTCATATAATATATCAATACAACCCTGAACCAATGTATACCAGTAGTTCGGAACACCTGAGCCAGCCACCCCAAAAATCAACCCTAAAGAGGACCCAACATAACAAGACGCTTGACCTGACCTGACTCGACTATTGCCTTGCCATACCCAAGGACTTCAGTGCATACTGAGGACAATTTCTGCAATTGATAAGATGGCATACAAATACAAAATCATGACACCCATTCTAGATCCAAACACGAAGAGCTGTATATATTATGTGTGAAAACAGCGTATCACCTCTAACTGAAGTTGAATCCACCAGATGGAACAGTTGGAGCATTTCCTCCAAAGTTGAATCCACCAGATGGAACAGTTGGAACATCACCCGGTGGCATTGTTTCATCTCCATCCTCGTCCTCCAACCAATATGTCTCGAGAAGCTTAACTGCCTTCTCATAAATCTCAGTATTGTCATGAGTCTGAAGATTCTCAATCTTTTCTAGCCCCTCAGCATCATCAATCAACTGAGCATAGGGATTTACACCTCCAGTTGTGCCCAAATTCTTCTCAGCTTCTCCAACCTTCAAGATGTTCTCCAGGCCTTCTAAACAAACTGTAACTATTCTTGGATCGGGGCAGATAAGAAGATCACACAACGGCTTGATACAACCTTGATTTACAAGGATTCTGTCACCAAAACAAACAAAGTTAATCGGCAGTCAAAGATGTAGCATATTGTTTACGAAAAACAGATTAAACCTAACAATATTTTCTTCATACTTTATCTGATCGTGAGAACCACCAGATGTAGCATTTGATACTGCCCAGGCAGCTTCTTTCTTTATATCAAACTCAGCAGATGCAAGCAGTTGAACAAGTGGACCAATTATATTAGCGTCGACTACAGCCTGTTAAGTTCCAAAAGTAATTGCATCAATAACTTGGAGTTCAGAGTTGACACAAACACTGACTCGAGGTTTAAACTTCAGGAAAAATGACGGTATATATACAATAAAACCAATGAGAAACACTGATTTATTTCCCAAAATCTTGAAATCTCTGTTACCTGAATCTGCTCTTTGTTACCAGCTGTGATATTTGAAATTGTCCAGCAAGCTTCCTTCTTGATGCTCTTTTTATAATTGTTGTTCAAAAGACTCAGCAGACAAGGAAGAGCTTGATGTTGAATGATCACCTAGAAATAAACAACAGCTTATCACCACCAAATGAAGCAAAAGGAAACCCTGAAATTGGTTGTACGCTAACCATAATGTAAAAATGACAATGTCAGCTATTTATTTGCACTCGGCTAAAAACTAATCAAGTACAACAGTTGATTTTGATAAAGCACAAAACAACACTGCATAGCAGAAGTTCCTTACAGTTGTCATGAGCAATACATAGAAACAATTCATTCCAGTCAAAGTGCTTGAAAAACTAACAAGAGGTGGAAGGGGGATCAGTAGAAACAATATCATATAAGCATACAATTTTCAGCAATTTTGTTAAATTTCCATTTAGTCGCCCACATTTGTTTAATGTTACAACCATCCATTCAACATCTATCAAAAGATAAAAAACATTATTAACATAGACGGCCTGAGATTCAATGTCAACTGCTAGAGTTGGACTGACGATCAATTTGGCTTGAAAAGGGTACATATTCTGAAATAAAATAAAGGATCACCATGTTCTATGGATAAGCAATTAAGGGACAAATAGTTGGTACACCAGTAAGACCAAAATTGTTATGCTGATCTAGGGTTTTTCTTTTTCTTGGGTGTCTGTTTCATTTAAGTTGAAGTGCTTCACATAAAAATATTTATTAAACACTTATTCAAATTTTTCATCTGTGATACACCAACATCTACAAGGGAAAACAAGACATTGAAAAGGTCAAATGCAACCAATACCTGAGTTTGCATATCATCTCCAGTAACAATATTTCCAACAGTTCGGAGAGCAGGAATGAGTACAGAAGGAGATGGATGACTGAAAAGATTATAAGGAAGTTTAGAATTTATAGAAGAAAACAACAAGATCAAAAACAAAAAGTTCCAACAAGGAACTGAAAACACTCACAGCAGAAGCTCAACAAGCCTAGGGCATACTCCAGACTCAATGACGGCTTGAATTTTGTCATTAGTACCATCGGAAAGATATGAAAGAGCCCAACACGCATCAGTCAATACTTCTTCATCATTTGAGTGAATCAGACGTGCAAGAGCTGGAAGTGCAGGCTTAACCTAAACAAGTTGAATGCCATTATCAATTTCAACACCAAGTCAATCAACACTAGATTTCTAATACACTTCCTAATCATATAGTGCAAAAGCATTGCAACAGCTAGAACTGTCAGTGGCATCTAAGACTTCACCAATTGACTGCATTTTCAAGTTATACTTTGAATCTGAAAAATACCAACCTCATCAAAAGGAGGCTGTGGCTTGCCCCTGCAAAAATTTGACAATGTCCAGGTAGCATTTCTCAACATAGAGAGCTTTGCATGTTCATTCAACTGTGACAACAATGGAATCAAAGCCCCATTGCCCAGTACAAGATCACGGCATCTAGGGGAATCACCAGCAACATTTCCTAAAGCCCAGACAGCCTGAAAGTTCAGAGTTAATAAGTCATGACCAGAGCAACAGAAGTAAACTCAAAACGAGGAATAAAAGATTAAGCTAGCTTTTGGACGCATACCTGCTCACGAACATCATCACTTGAAGAACTCAGTAATTTGACAAAAATAGGAACAGCGCCATGATCTATAACCACCTTCGTGTTCTCAGATGTCCCAGACGCAATATTTGTGAGAGCCCAAGCTGCCTCAAACTGCAGAAAATTTAAGGCACTTAGAATGTTCTTAACACATTTGCACTAAAGAAGGTGTATATATATAATGAAGGGGGGGGGAACTGACCTGAAGTTGTGGAAAATCCTCCCTCATTAGAAACTCCACAAAGCGAGGAACGACACCAGACTGAATTACTTCCTCGATTGGAGGGCTACGCTCTATTGTACAGAAAAACATTGAAATAGGTATATAGACTCTAGTAGATCCACAAATAAAAATAAATAAAAACACACACACACACACTTGCAAACTTATAGTCTTGTACTCACCAATTGAAAGCAACTTCCTAAACTGAGTAGTTGCCTCAAGCTGCAGAGTGCTCTCATCACTCCAAACACCAGCAACCATGGACGGTAAATGCTCTAGCTGTATTGAAAATATATATCACATTATTAGTATAAAATCCCAACCAAGTCAGAAACTCCACCAGAAGCAAAAGCATAGTTAAAATATCTTTCATGCAACACATACAAACAACAATTTCTCTTCACTTCCAACTCTTGAAGGTTACATTTAAAGTTTGTATGCAACTGCAGAATTGCGTAAGACATACAATGATTACAAACTAAAGATAAAATATCCATGCTCATCCATCGATGATTCAAAAAACAAAAACAACATTTTCTAGTTATGCACTGAGGAGTTGACTATCCAACAGACTGAAATACAAGGCAGTCCACAATCGTAGACAAACAAAATAGAATTGCCCAGCTCCTCAAATCAGGAAATAACTAAACTATAGTACCCAAGACATCTCTAACAATCACACAGAATAAAACTCTTCAATCCCTGATCACTAAGCCCATATCTCATCCCGCAACACTAGAAGTCTGATCATCCTCAATATAATCGAGCACAAGTTCTGTCATTTACTTGAAACCATTAAATTTTCAGTTAAAAATCAAGCCAAGCTTCACCAAAATGTATGCATACATTTAGCACTTAATCAGTAAACCCCAATCAGCAAAATTAGCACAAACACCACATGACTTAATCGCCAAAGCGAGCAATAGCTAATAGTAGTGACCATCGAATCGAAGCCTAAATTAAGCATTAGGTTACCTTCTTTTCAAGGGCGGGGGACTGAAGATTAGAGGGCAATTGCTGAGGTTGAAGCCCCTCGCGACGCTTCTTCTGGAGGCTTTCTTCTCTGCGATTCTTCCTGATCTCAACCATGTTGTCCTCCCTCCGCCGCCGCCCCTCCTCCGCGTCCACAGCCACCTTGTACCTGTTCCGGCGGACCTCCGCCCTCGCGTTCGGCCTCAACGACATCGTTTGCTTTTAATGATGTAGAAAAAATCAGAAACCCTAAGAGAGAGAGGCTGGGTGGGACTTGGGAGTGAGAAATAGGGTTTTAGAGAGCAGCAGCGAAGCCAGAGAGAAGGGAACGTTGAGACTCGGGACTTTCAACTTTGTGTGCGTTGTATTTGAAGTGAGAGAGGGATGGGAATAGAGGCCGATTTTATAGCATTAGTGGGAGTGGACGGTGCTGCACTTTTGGGCTCGGATCGGCAGCTTATTACGGATATTGCCACCTGGTTTGAATTTGAAGATGAGGGAAAAAAGTGTCAATATCACGGTCCAACTGTCCGAGAATAGATTAGAGAGAGAACTTTTTTCAGTCTGGATTCCAACAACCGGGCCGAACCGGTCACAATCGTACGGTTTTGTTCATGTAAAAAAATAAACTGTGCATTATTCACGGCCCATTATTTGTCCTAATCAAGGCCCAAACGAGTTCGCCCAAAAATCCAGTAATTTAAGCCCAATAAAAAAAGAATTCCCATTTACTATTGGAAGAACTAGAACTCTAGAAGCCTTTGCCCACACCCTAGATTAAAGGCATTTGGATGAACACATAAAAAAGCTCATCTTTCCTACCAATCAATTTCAAGGCGGCTCATAGAATAACATTTCACCATCATGGTTTTATATATGTAAAGGTAATGGCAACATTCCTTGCAATTCTCTTGATGTGTGACAAATGACATCAATGGTGGTTGATGTTAAACACCTAATTCTAAGTATCTTCCACTATTTAAACAAAAAAAATAATGAGGATAACAATTATCAATCACACATAAAATAAACAAAAGAAACCCACAAAAGGAATAGAAGCGAAAATTTTATTGCTAAAAGTACCAACATTTGCAAAGTCTTTGTGACACCCACCCACAAGTGCTACAAAAGAAGCTGAAGTTACCTAAAACTACACCTACCCATTTCAACAATAGAAGCCAATTCCCACTAAATAAATAGAACAGACACAATGGGCAGGTGAGGTTAAAACCGTCAAATTACAGAACATGAAATGCGGTGATGATCCAGTACGGCGGCGCTAGCAGCGCGACGTCGTGCCGCGCTTGGCGGTGTTAGTGTTGTTACTTCTGGATGAACCGACACGTGCCTTTTTGGTGGCCGTTGGATCCATGTCAAATCCCATCCCATGATTCCCATCTCCACCAACCATGTCCACGAACATCCTCTGGAGGTCTTCAAAACTGTCCCCCTAAAATATCCCAACGAAATTAGGATATTACCATTTCACCCTTAAAAGTAGGGAATAATTAGATGAATAAAACTCTACCTCGTCCTTGACATTGTTCATCATGGAAATCATCTCTTGCATGAAATCCCCAAATTCCTGCTCACACAAATTACATTATTCAGGGGCATAAAAGGAAACAAAAACATCAAGGCGAAAATGCCAAAAATCGATATTCGGCAAGGCAATCATTCACCGCGCAAAAAGCGAAACAAGGCCTTTTTTACCGCGCGTTTCTAAACGACATCGTTTTCGCATTTTTTTTGTTACCGCGCATTGTATGCGGTGAACATTTGCCTAAACAAGATGGGGAGGAAAGTACTCACTTCGTCTTCTTCTTCCAGCGGGTCGTAGAGTCCGGCGTCGTACATTGACCTCTTCCCCTGATCCGAGAGAACTGCGCAACCAAAAACGGCGTCGTCAGCGCAAATCCCAAGCAAAAAAAATTCAACGTTTTTTTAAAAACTAACGACGTCGTTATGGTGATGCTTTTACCCGAGTACGCCTCTTGGATTTGCTGGAACCGCCGATTGGCATCTCCGGCCACCGACGGGTTCTGGTTCCGGGCCCACCTATCAGGATGCCATTTCTTCACAACAACAAAAAAATCCAAAAATTCATAAAACTTGGGAAACTGATCAGAATTGAAGAAAGAGGATGAAACGGCGACGTATCAGCGAAATTAATTACCAGGGCAAGCTTGCGGTAAGCGGTGCGGATGTCAGAGAAGGAGGCGTCCTTGCGAATCCCGAGGACGGAATAGTAGCAAGATCCGTCGTTGGATCCTCCTTCCCTGTCCATAACTCCAAACCGAAAACAGAGAACTGGAAGCAGAAGCCGATCAGCGAGATTGTATCTCAGACCATATAGACTCGTCCGGAGAGAGAGAAGCCCTGTGCGTTTTGTATCTTTTTATTTTTTATTTTTTTGGTGACGTTTTAAGGTAACACAGAAAATATCTTCTACAGATACGAAGAAGGAAACTTCGAGAGATTTGAATCATTCCATCTGTACGAGTTAGCCTACGAGTCAAACGACTACGTGGCCAGGTGGCTAAGATATTTTATAAGGAGCATATACAAAAGAGCCTACAGTTACCAGGATTTACGATTCTCTGCCATTGGGCCTTGTTCGGAGCATATTATAGATTTATAGCCAAGCCCAAGGTCCTTTAACAGCGATATTTCAGGGCTTCAGGCCACCTCCCTAGGAAACACTACATACATAATCTTGTTTCACGGTGTTGAATAACAGTAGGATAAATACTCTACTGTTATTCAACACCGTGGAACAAAATTAAGGAAACAAGACAAGTTGGATGAATTAGCAATACAATAAGGTCTCGCGAACTGCAGACCAATTAAATTGTCTCCGACCATAGACACGTGGTAGCCTGAGACTACTTAATAATTCCTTCTTAATTTGCAGCTTTGTAAATAGTGTAATTATGACCAAACCCACATTATTTTGAGGTTTACATTAGTTCTACAAAGTACTTTAACTTGATTAAAAGAAAAGAAATGGTGCAATAATTATATCAGACATCAACTTGAGCAGCAAGTAACCAGTTTCTTTTAGTGCAATTAACAGAAAATGTACTCGTTCTACAGAGACTGCTAGTGTAACAAATAAACTGAATATTATTAATTATTTTTTTTCAGAAACCACTATTACATAGATCGATTCAACACTATGTACATCATGGCCAACTATATATAACAACATAAGAACCCCTTTTTGCACATTTATACATTAAAGGAGAAGAGAAAGACGCAAGGAAAATAGACTTGTGATAACTAAGTCTAACACATCTAGGAGAAGCCTACCCCTTTACTTTTGGTACTTGCTTTACAACTAGTGGTGCATAGTAAAAGACTAAAAAAGAAGAATGGATAACACTAACAGTAATCTAGCTTCCCAAATACAAAGGCCTTGCCATTCTTCTAGCCCTAACTGAAACCCACCACTTAATGGCGGCACGAAGCTTACACCAGCATGCCTTGGGTTTCTTTCTAGTCCCTGAGTTATGTACAAAACCGGAAATGCCAGCTTCTGTTTCGTTACTTGAAGCGAAGTAAAACCCCCCTTGTCCACCCAAGAACGTATTTATAGGAGACCAAGTTGATGTTTGAACCTGAAAAAGGTTCTCAGTAGTGCCTAAATGAGCAGTTGGAGCAATTGGCCCTTGTAAGCCACTGAGAGACCAACTGTTTTCTCCGTTGAACTGTATGGGGCTAAACTCCTCCATTGGACTGTTTCGTAGAACTGGAGTGAACACTTGCATTGGATGACTAGTTGGTGTTAGAGAAACCATGAACTGATTGCTGCCTTCTACTTGATAAGGATATGATGTTGAAGGTGATGCATGGTTGAAACTCAGTTGCATTGCCGGTTCATCTGTGCAAAGTATTTGGTTTAGTTAGTTGGAAAACCACAAGCGATGAGTGTGGAAATAGAAAAGGGGAAACCAGAAAACCAACAACATTTAAAGTGCAAATAGAATTCATGCGCTTTGAAATATGAACTATGAGCTTAGATAACCCATATTGGCCTAGTTTATACCTTGATGTGTGAATTGGAGACCAATTTGTTGCAGATCTGAGTTTGGACTATTGAATGGCTCTGCTGGTAGACTTGGTAAAGGCCTTGAAAAGCCAAATACAGCCGAAGCATCCATGAGGGCCAAACTTTCTACATTTCTATAAGCCTGCTGCTTCAAATTTTCCACCAGAGCCTGCAAATGGAACCAAGTTTCATCAGTTTCTCACCCTAAAGAATGTATCGGAAACAAGAGGGAGTAATACTGATAATGATCATGGTAGAGAAAGGTTATTGATTACCATTCTCAACTAGCCAAGTCATAGCAACCAACAAATAAAGCAGATAAAGAATAACATCATTATAAAAACAAACCAATTTTTAAATGTGTAAACATACCTTCTGAGGTGGGGTGAGTTGATCTGGACAACAGAATTGGTCCTCAACTATTGCTCCCATAAACTTGTAGATTGAGTTGAACAGGAGGGTTAGCTCAGCTCTATGGTAGGTATAGACCTTATGATCATCTGCCTCACAACTCATGGCATGCTCTATGATCGTACACCATGTCTTGGTCGAGATTGCACCAAAACACTGCATTTTATGAGAAGTGGATGAATAATCAAACTACAAGCTACCATAGACTCATTATCTAACAGAACAAATGATTCACTTACACTCCGTAGAAAGGATTGATCTTTCACATATGTCTGCAGCAAGTCCTTCACATGAGTAATTCCAAACTCGGACAATCTCTTATGGAAGGCGCCGTCCTTTGCTATCTTTTCCAGGCGCCATATTTCATCACTCAACTGTGGGGGGTGGTGTTTCTTATACACTGAATCAACATATTGTGACAATTGTTAGTAGAAAGCGCAAGAAAAGCTAATACTGAGAAACATAGTTAGTGTTTCTATATTGGTAAAGATCAAGAGTAGAACTTACACTCTCCGCGGTGATCTTTTACCACAAAAGGTTCACTTGCAGCTTCCCTAACTCGTACGTCATCACCAGGACCCTTTGGTACAACTCTAGCTGCTAATCTGAACTTTCGGCTTCTGATCCAGCTTGAATTGTCAGTGAAGATAATGTCACCAAGAGAACACACTCCAGCCCGCAGATTCAGAGTGACCTCACCGGTCACCAGGGGCCTCTTCCCTTGTCGTTCTCGAACAAGACCATTACTGAATTCTTTCTCGGTCCAATCCTCTTGATCATCAGACCCGAATTCACTGTTCAGAACAAGGACTTCAATCTTAACTGAAGATAGGGGACCAGAAGAGACAACATTGCGCGTGCTAGCATCACGCAGCACAATTTGAAGAGGTGTGCCGTCTTCTGATTCTACCCTACTGCCTGTGAATATGGTAGACGGCAACTTGTTGATGAAATGCAACTGCAAGCCTCTTACTCCAGATGAACTTCCAATTTGAAGAGCGGGCCTGCTACAAAATTTAACAACAAACCAAACATTAATTCATAATCAACTCTGTGCAGTATAAGCATGACAACTATTCAGCGCGGTAATCAGAAGCTATGGAGATTAATAAAGGGTGAAAATGATCAGAGAAATGAAGAGCTAACCTTGGAGATGCCCTTAGGTAGGGAAGAAGGACATGTTCCAGCTCATCTCGAACCTATAACACAAGGAAATTTGAAATTCAGGGTTTGATCAGTGTCAAATATCACAATCAGAATAGGATTTCAAACACAAATAGCAAAATCAGCTTTGAAACAGTCGAGTATATGGTTCTTTGGGAAAGCAAATGAAACCAAACCCAACGGTCAATAAGAGTTTTATTGGAGCATTTTATCAAACACCGCACGGTCAATAAAACTGGGACAACAAAGCAGACCATGACAAGGGTTCTTTTTTCATTTTTTACTGTGAATTCTTACCACTTTTCTGAAGAAATTTTCCCACGCTTTTTCATTCAGTGAACCATCGCTCATCACATCCCTAGCAACACTGCAAAAACATGATCACAAAACCCAGAATCAAAAACCAGTTCAACAATCCAAAATACACAAAACGAAAGCACCAATCTTTACTCAAACTAAAACCACCCACTTCTTAAAAAGAGGTCTCCTTTTCGATTCCGGCACCGGAAACTCAAACTCCTCACCCCCCACATCCCCAAAATGCCTCTTAGGTACCATCAAAAACCCAATTTCTTTTTTCTTTTTTTTTTGGTCGATCAAAAACCCAACTTTTTGAGTCTTGTTCTACAAGGGAATTGGCATTGAGAATAAACCAAAAGGACCACACTTTCTGGGTTTTTATAGGAAACGAATTGACCCTAACATAAGAGATGAAGGTACAAGGAAGCTTCATGGTACTAATCATAAAAAAACACGCATATCACGAAAAGTCAAGCATAGATTAATGACGCTTAGTATTAAGAACTTTTTTTGGATATAACAAAGTGACTTGAACTATGGGTTTGATCGATGATTGCTTGTCTGTGATTTTGTCTCATTTAAACAAATAAAAACAACAAGTTTGAGATTCTGATCAAGCTTAGGAATATAAGATTATAACTAATCAAACGCGTCGTGAATGAAAAGTACTCAAAACTGTCAAAACACACAAATAGTTGAACGGGCGTCATCCAAGAGATACGGGACAAACAAAGTCAAGTGAGAGAGAGAGAGTGTGACTGGATTTTAGAGAGAGAAAATGGCATTTCCACGTGGAGCAACGCGTACAAGAGTAGAGATAATGAAGCTTGCAGGAAAGTACAGACAAATGAAGATTTTCTATGTGGAACGCGTTGTTTAATGTTATGTTTCTAAAAGTGACGGTATGAAAAAAGATTGTAGCTTTCAAATGAACCACTTATGTTGTTGGCCCCCCAAAAAACATGAATCATTTCTGTGAAACTTAATCTGAATTTCCATGCAAAATCATAGCTCGCCAGTTCCCGTAGCATGTACATAGTTAGTATGTGTATTAGAGACCGTGCAGTGTAACACTTTTAGTCCGAAACAAAGAAACCCTAAAAATTCACAGAGAGATATATGACAAGAGTTTAGCTCTACGATTTTATGTTTTGTTTTCTAATAATTTTACGCATTTAGGAGTGATACTTATCTATAAAATGATGTCAATCACTACATCGCGCTCAGTCCAACGATAACTTGTGTGTTTACTTACTTGGAATGAAAATGAGAATGAATCGGAATTCTCATTCCGATGGAATCATTCCTAATACCTACCCTCCCTTGGTAATCAAACTCCGGATATTTAGGAATGAATTTCTCTTTTTAGTCACTTTTTCGTGGGACCCACAACTATTCCGATTTATGTGCATATTAGTAAACACAAGAGAACTCAGGAATGGAAATCAATTCTTTCATTCTCATACTCATTCCAAGTAAGTAAACATGCCAGTAATATTTTTCTCAATCCTATTTGAAAAATTGGTTTTAAATAAAGCTTAATATATGATGGCAACTTCCTCTAACTTAAGTATGTCGTAATCTTTGTCTGTCCACCTGGACAGAATTTGATTTTCTTTGTTGCATAAAAAAGTGTAGAAAAGAATATAACTTTGGGTGTTTTGAGTGAGAGACTGGTGCTTTGGTGGCTTAAGTCAATACTCAATGCTACTTGGGTTGGTGAGGGTGGTTGCAGATTCTGCGAAACTTTCCGGCGTACAGTTTTCCAAGAAACCTGTTTCCGGGAACATTCTGGGAACCTCTGAGGAGGCAGAGCCTCTCTAATTTTCTATATTTCCCTCAGACCCAGGAAGATATTTCAGTGGATATACAAATTAAAATGAAGGGATAAAATTAAAATAATATATATTGGCCAAAAAAATGAAAAATAATATTATTTTGACCAAACGAATGAATCAAATGATCTAGAAACTAAGAAAATCATAACCCACAAAATTTCATGCAAAATCTTAACCGACAAAATTTCATGCAAAATCTCACTTTATAGTTTATTTTTGACTCGGAGCTTCAAAAAGTGCTTTAGAAATAAGTATTTTTGTTCTTGTTGTTGTTGGTGATGCTAGTCGAACCTTGGACCTGATGTTCTTACAAATAGAGCATAGTGCTTTAGAAATAAGTATTTTGCTATTTTGCGCTTTTCTCATCAGAACAAAATTAAGCAGAGTACTACCAGGAAATTGAATTGAGGAACTAATTGAAGTGCCCCATGTTACAAATTCTGTCACCAAATCAAAAACCCACAAACCAAAACCAATGGCCTCATCTTCAACACTCTATGCAGCCATTGACATGGGCACAAACTCGTTCAAGATGATCATAATCCGAGCGTACCCAAATGGCAAATTCTTCACCATTGATCATCTCAGAGAGCCTGTGGTTCTGGGTCGTGATACCACCACCGCCACATCATCATCAACATCAACCCCTTTTACACTATCAGCTCAATCTCAGCTCATTGCTCTTGAGGCCCTCCAAAAGTTTCAGAAAACATTGACCTCCTACAAAATCAGCAAAGCCCAAATCCGCTGCGTTGCCACTGCAGCTGTGCGTGAAGCTGTGAATAAAGGTGAGTTCTTGAAATGTGTGAGTGAGAAGATTGATTTAGAGGTTGATGTGTTGCCTGGTGAAGAGGAAGCTAGGCTTGTGTATCTGGGTATGCTTCAGTTTTGGCCTATATATGATAAATTGGTTCTGGGTGTTGATATTGGAGGTGGGTCTACTGAGTTTGTGATTGGGAAGCAAGGGAAAGTTGTTTTTGGGGCTTCATTGAAGTTGGGGCATGTGAATTTGACCCAAAAGTTTGGGAGCAATAAAGAAAGTGCTGCTCGTATTAGGGAGCATATTAGGTTGGTTATTCAAGAATCTGGGTTGGTTAAGAAGATTAAAGATTTTGGCTTTGAAGTTGTTGTTGGGTCTTCTGGTACTATTAAGGCAGTTGAAACGGCAGTGTTTAATGGGTATGTCAATAAGAGCAATGTGCTTGAGGTTAGCAATGTGGGTGCATTTGGGGATGGTAGGAAGGATTGGAGGTTAAGTAGAGGAGAATTGAAGGGTGTTGTTGAGGGTTTGTGTGGTGGTGGAGGAGAGGGAGAGAAGATTAGGAGGGAAAAATTCTTCAAAAGGCGGTCCGAGTTTATCATTGCTGGGGCTGTGCTATTGGAGGAGATATTTGAGGTACTTGGAATTGAGGAAATGGAGGTTTCTGGGTATGCATTGGCAGAAGGTGTTATTGCAGAAAGTTTGACCAACGTTAACAGTGGTTATGATTTGAATGCCAATGCAAGGTGGTCGTCTGTTGTGCGGCTTGCAATGAGGTTTAATAGCAAGAAGATGATGAAAGCTGCTGCACATTCTGCTATAATTGCAAAGGTATTCAGTGACTTTCCTGATTTTGTTTCTTTTATAAGTTACTTGTGTAAGCAGAATCTGGTTCTAGATAATTTAGTAATACTTGATACCATTCTAGTATCATACAGATAACCCCCATATCTGTAATCATGTGTTCATGTTCGGGAAATATGTGCTCTGGTTTCTTCGTTCAAATGTGAAGAGAACCACTTGTGTCGTAGATGATGCTATATGTGACATCTCTATTGTGTTTAGAATTTACTTTTCAAATGAAATGAAGCCTTATAAAAGACCAAGCAGATGTATATTATTCTTTAAATTGCATATGGAGAAGTTTTTTGAGTTAAAATGTAACATCCAGGGTTTTGAGTAGATGACTTTTGCAGGAAATTTTTGAAGGTTTAAGAAAATGTGATGACCTAGCTGATAATCAATTTTCCGCCTCCCTAGATGACAAGGATCATGAATATCTTGAAGCTGCAAGTTTGCTTCACAATATTGGGATTTTCATTGGGAAAAAGGGTTACCACAAGCAGTCTTATGCTATTATCATGGTAATGCTTTTTCCTCTCAATAATTCAATTAATGTAAATTGAGAATCAGCTAGGAACATTCTGCATCAGTAAAATAGAACTTCAAATTTTATTCATAGATCTCTAAATCCTGGTGAGCTCAATCTTTTGTGTAGAATGGTGAGCATCTCCATGGTTACTGTACTGAGGAGGTTAAGGTATGCCAAATGTCTCTTTATGTGCTCTATCCTGGTGCATTGTATACTCTGTAAAGTGATTAGTTAATCTGCAGCTGATAGCTCTACTTGCAAGACATCATAGGAAGGAGTTACCAAACTTTGATCTGGCTTCCTTTAAGGAGTTTCCAAGAGAGGTAGCATCTTACAGAATCGTAAATATGTGTTCTTTTTTTTCTTTTGGTAAACAATTATAGATATGTAGTCGGAAAACTGTATTTATTTGTGCGTTTATGTTTGCTTATGCATACTATCTGATTTTACTTACAGATCACAAAGAAATTCAGATTTCTATGCGCAATTCTCCGTGTTTCTGTTGCACTACAACAGCATCGACGCATAGGTTTCCTACAAATGGAATTTTCACATTCTTATGAAGGTTTTAAGCTGGTATTTCTCTGCTCTGGTATCCAATTAAACTTTCCCTTATAAAGTAGGTTTCTTTTTCTTTGCAGTAGTAGAATCCTAATAATAAAACTACAGAGGTCAAACATATCCTGTTATTAACATTAGAGTAGTAGTATTGTTTGCGGTGAGTGAAATTGGCACCCCTTATTTCAATCCCTTTAAGTTTGAAGAAAGGGTATGAAATGGCGGGGTGCCAGTTTCACTCCCTTTCTTTCAAAAGAAAATTATCAATATATGCATATGCATACAACATTTTCGTAAAAAGGAAAAAAAAAATTGGTTGTCTAATTGTATGATGCAGAACTTTCATCTTTGATATGCAGTAAAGAGACCATTGGACTGGTGAGAATCGTATACAATGCATTTTAGTTTGGCATAAGCTTACTCAGTCTGAAGCTTTGCATTTGCTGTTGTTATTTTCAACAAAATGTGTGCAAAGGCTTTTAAATGTTATATTAAGATTTCAGCTTTCATAGCTTATTGACAAACTCAAATATCTAGTGCTGCAGTGCTGCTTAACTAAAGCAATATCTTTTCTCCGGTGTCACTGTATCGTTAACTGGGTGTTGTTGTCAGGTAAACTGTGGTGTCGAAGATCAAATTTCTCTACCTTGCATTGTAAGGCCTTTAGCTGAGGACATTGGGGATGAACTAAGACAAGAATTGGAACACTTCAAGCTGGTAACTTTCTTTTTTTAGAATTCATACCTATCTATATTTTTATCAATATGTTAAAACATGAACTTATTTTATTTTGTCTACAGGTATTCCATAAAGAGCTGCTCATTGTTCCTCCTTCAAGTGTTTCCGACAGATCTGAGAAGTAAGGACATTTGCACAAAAGGTGTTGCTTGATGTCTTGCAAAAGTTATCATTCAGGCCATTCAAGGTTCCATGCTGCCTGTAGATCATAGAACCTGTATTCCTTTTGAAATGCAGATATCATCTCTGATTGTTTATGTGAACTCTTAGTAATCAGACAGTAGATCACATGCCCATTTTGATATAGGGAATGTACACCATGGAAAGATAGTTGCCAAAGGGGAATGAAAGCTTTAATGAACCATTGATAGAGGTCCTCGGTCCGATTTTGGTGTGGATACTCGTTTTGTCCCCAAGAGATGTGGTTCAGTTCAAATAAAGAACAGGCTAGGGAATTGGGAGGTAGGTCTTAAAATTGTGAGTGTAATTCTTATAGTTAGTTTTAGTGTATAGCAGAGAAAGTTGGAGCTCCTTTTAGTCTTCGATATAGATAGTAACAGATTGAGTTTATGTACAGGCGAAAAGAATAAGATGAAAGAAATTTTGAATTGAGAGTCAGTTTTGCAATGGTCGATATTAGCAATCATACATGAAGCAAGTGAGTGCAGAATGTATTTAGAGTGTTTAATCAAGATCTTGATGCTGATTCTGAAATAGTTGCTTTCACTGGTATAACTTTGTTGTAATCAATCTTGCTTTTTGTTTGTAATTGAAAATAATAATAATAATAATAATGTTGAGACACAAAGATTTTGGTCATTGCCTTTCTCAATATTTTTGAAAACTAGCTTGGAAGAGAACATGTGATGGTGTAGTGCTACCAAAAAAGTTTGCCTTTCTCAAAGGATAAGCAGTTAAGCGCATTTTTTTTCCAAAAAATTTGAAAAACTAAAATCGCCGTTGCCGGGGATCGAACCCGGGTCACCCGCGTGACAGGCGGGAATACTTACCACTATACTACAACGACTTGCTATTTCTATTGCCAAACTTTTAATTATTTTACTATTATGATTTCTTTTTGTCTGTATACTGGTTTGAGTTCTAACACAACCCAGAAAGTGGTGTGGATGAGATATATCGATGTTGGTACAAGCTTGGGCCTCACAGAATTTCTAGCAAGACAGCCAAATTTTAGCCCATTTATTATTATTATTATTTTTTTTCAAATTTCAAACATGTTAATTAATATATGCTCTGTTTAATTAATTACCGTTGTATTTCAACTAGGGGTGGGCATTAAATCCCGCAATCCCGCACCCAACCCGATCCCGTCCCGTTCCGTGCGGGATGAATTCTTATTTTTCACTAATTGGGACGATCCCGTCCAGTCTCAAAATGATTGGGATTGATGCGGGACAGAACATTGAATCCCGCTCTCATCCCGTCCCGTCCCGCAATAATAATTAACTTAATTTAAATTAAATTTTTAATATATGTCTAAATGTGATTGAGTGTTTGAGCAAGTCTATATATCTAGTATAGACTTGACCACTCCCAATAATTTCTCTACCCTCATTTGACCTAATGTCCTAATCATTCTCTGAGCTCTATTCATTTCTCATTTTCTTTGCCAATAGAAGGTACTTGTTAAATGCATTAAGCCATTACTTTTTTCAAATTTGGATTATTGTTCATTGATCTTAATTTAATTATTACTTACAATAATGAGATGAATTATGTTAAATTAATAAATATTATAAATTTAATATAGCGGGATCATCCCGTCCCGTCCCGATCCCCCGCGGGATGGGATGGGACGGGATCAGTTTTCAAAATTGGTCGTCCCGTCCCGAAATTTTTTTTGCGGGATGAGATAGGGATGGTGTTCTTCTCGGCTCGTCCCGTCCCGTGCCCACCCCTAATTTCAGCGGTTATAAAATCCTACTTATTGATTAATTTTTAAAATAAAGAACGAGTGGCATAATGCTACATGCACCCCACTTGCCAAAAATTGTTGCACATGCACATGCATCGCGTGGTCCATCAAAGAGAAAAGAGATCACCGGCAAGGTTAAATTCAGTTCTCTCACCCCGCCTTTGGACTTAACGCCGGCCACATGTATAGCCCTCTAAATTTATCTTGTTTTAGAGTTCATAAAGTGCAAGATATGACTATCGATGGAACTTTGGCCCTAGCTCCTACCGGAGAGTAGAGGCCATTCAATAATTGTGGCTTGTGCATGCCTGGTTGAAGCTTTGAATTCTTGGAACCTAACCATGAAACAGTACGTACTGAATGACAATAACTAATAAGGACTTAAAATCTATTGCGTGCATATATGTATGTGTTGTTGAAAGTTGAAACTAGCATTGGTTAAACGAGCAACCTAGCAAGATAGATAGGCCAGCAAAGTAAGCCGAGGGAGGTGTACAAACATGCACTAGCTATCTCCTTCTAAGCTAGGTAGGTCAAATTCCCAATTTAAGACCTTCTTCTGTAACGATGGGACGTGTCGTGCATGTACAATTGGATCAACTAGTTTTTGTCACCAAGTTACTCAACATGGTGGATTTTAGTACTAGTCATGATAGGATCCTTCTTGGCTAGCAAGTAGCTAGCTTGGGTCATTATTGAATATTTATTGATGGCTATTTGGCTTCGCTTTTACGTGTGCGTTGTCTTGTACGTTCCACCCTTGTGCATGGACCATATCGTTCTTCGTTTGAAATTAAGCCAACATTTCTAATGAAAAAATGTATGATACTGAATACCAGCTAATTAAAGTGTCATTTAGACAAAGCAAACTGTGTGCATTGGGTAAGGACAAAGGAGCATATATGAGAGATCTAGACAGAAGATACCCAAAGACACTGTTTCGAGCTGACTGAAACACAGATGAGACTATGAGAGGCTTGTCTTCACCACATATGATATGTTATCCTCTTCTTTGGTGACTGGTGATCGAGGGGCCGGCAATAGTTTATGCAATGCTGCCTAGCTTGAGGATTTATGAATCTTATACCACTAGCTAGCTAAGTATACTGTGGCCGACCTCAAGTACTTCAACTCGAGCTAGCTAGCTAGTTAAGCTTAAACTCGGATTGCTCATCCGAATTTGATTGGGGTTCACAATGATTTAGCTCATGCTTCATCTAATCTGTCGAGTACGTTAAACCTATCCAATAAGTTAATTGCAGAAGAGTGGTCCTTTTGCATGTTCTAACTTATAATCATGATAGGGTTTATCATTTTATTGAGTGTAGCAAGTAGTACTGTAGGCTAGGGGTCGCTGATGACTTAGCAATATTCCAGTGCCATTTGTCTTGTCCCAAGATTGAAACTAAACCAAATCATTTTTGTAAGGAAATTAACACACATATGGACAGTGACTAAGGTGGTGCATTACAACATGAACAAAAATAATAGCAGTGAATAGTATGATGAAGTAGACAGGATAACGAAACTTTGTTGCCCCAAGAATGATGAATTTCAAATCATGCATCAAATCCAAATCCTCGATCCACCACATACTAATTGGTTGGATTATCGCATATCACCCTTTTCAATTCTTCTTTTTTCACTACAAAAGATGGATTCAGAAATCACATGATTTTCTTTTTGACAATGTTTCGCAAATGACACATTATGATTATTTCGATCACGCGCATATCTATACTATAAGCAAGAAAAATAAAACTTGCATGAAGTGTTGTTTAATAATCGAAATTGCTCTTCTTATTTTTGTCATTCTTCACAAATCATACTCGCAAAATTTTTGTCTTATTGACCAGTGAACTAAACTGCAGGAAGTTGGAACATCAAATCTAAACCTCCAATCCTGCACCACCAATTGGATAAAGTATCACACATCAGCTTCCTCCATATATACTTAATTGTTTTACAACGAATCATTCAGAAATCTCATGATTTCCTTTATGACTGCATGCACTTTGCAAAATGACACATAGTCACATACAATGATCATCTCGCATATTTACACTATTATAAAGAAAGAGGACGTACTCGAATTGCATTAATCCAGTCATATAGTTTCAAAGTACATTTTTTAACACCGCGTACTATTATTGTGATCACTTTTGAGTGTAGTTTAATATATAATTGAAATCGTTCATTCTTTAAGTTTCTCTTTAAGAATCATATTCGCCAAAAATAAAAGGCCGGAATCAGATCCACCCTAAATCTTCCCTCTTATTTTAAACATCGATCATATATATAAAAGAAAAAACTGATAAAGATCTCCAAAAGTTTGTCTTGTTTCGTTGTTGTTAAGTTGAATACAGACATGCATGCATGGTAACTGTACGTACTTGATGGTCCATATTCAACTAGATAGGGCATAGCTAGCTAGCTCTCTCTAGGGTCTAAACGATCGCTATATGCATCAGATCGAAAGCAGTACCATATATAAAATTAAAATCTCTTGCCCAAAAGTGATCGATGAACTATCTATACAGCCAGATAGCAAGTAATTAAATTGTTGTTTTCTGCAAATTCATAAGGCCGGGGGTGAAACTGAGCTTTCAGGGATTGTCACCAAAAGCTCTAAAGTCACATCCAAGAATCATGAGTTTGCTTACTTCTTCAGCATCGTGGACAGTTTTTGCTTTAATCCTAAAATGGCCGGAATGCCTTGTAATGTAGAAAAGATGTTTCGTTTGGAAAGCATCGATCACATGCATGCACCTTTCTCTGTTTCCTATGTGAAAGCCAGTTTTCTTTGTGCTTACGCAGAAAAATTATTGCTTTTTTCATTTTAAACTAGAATTAGTTCTTACGTACCATATATCCTACATGATTTCTGCGAATTTAGTTCATTGATAACGTTGGCCGGAACAAACAAAAATTCTGTGATCTTTAAGAACTCGATCTTTTATAGTTTTATTTATGTTTTAACAAGTTAATAAGATTCGCTTTTATAGTTTTATTTACGTTTTTATGTCCCTTCCGCGTAGGGAAGTGGGAGCGTAAAAAAGAAAAGAGAGAGATGAAGTTTTTCTCGCTTTTGACGCATATATATAGAGTTTTACTAATCATTCATGTTGTGTTGTGTATTTAAGGTAACAAGTGAAGGAAATCATTCTCATTCTTAAAATAGATTCACTACAAGTACTTATGTTTCACTAGTGAAGGCAATTGCTCGCATTCTACAAGGTATTAAACTGTCTACTAATGCAATTTTTTTGAACAAAACGATATGTTAAACGAATTGTCAGAAAGAACGTCAAACGGTCATACTCGGTTGCCTCCAAAAAGTACAATTTATAAGTACTTTCAAAATGTAAATTAAAATGATTTATTCTCATGAATTATATATATTCAGTGTTGAAATTTACTCGAAAACAATCTTATCCATTGCTGCCTTCGATTATTATGTTATAATACACAGCACAGTAGCACACACAGTGATGCATGGCCGATGATGCACCCAAAGCAAAACTCACTTTGTTTAATTAGTACGGAACGATCTTCTACAACGCACCTGCATGAGAGATCATATCCCAGAATAGGTGAAAAGTCCGAAAAGTCCTTGATCCTCCTGACGTTCTTAGCCACTGCAGCTTTCTCTGGGAAAAAGATCCGTTCAGCGATTTTAACGGTAAAAAAAAAAAGGGTTTATCTTGTTATTTTCGGAAGATCCAGTGGGCCAGACCGCACTGTATCAATTCTCTTTTATTTGTACGATTTGTGGATAAAATACTTTAAATTATTCGTTAATAACGGAGTCTCTCTGTATAAATCGTCCGTATACAAATACGGAAACAGATTGCGCAAAAAAAAAAAAAATTGGGGGAAAAAAAAAAACTAAAAAAGGCAGAGGCTTTTTGAGAGAGAGAAATTTCTTTGAGCACTGTTTGGTTACTGTGTAAATTTTGTCCCTTAGCAACTCCTCCTGTAATTTATACACATAACATTCAGGGCTCAAATTGAACAAGGTCAGAGCCAGAGTTCGAAGACGGAGAGATAAACGAAAAAAAGAGTCGGTAAGTTTCATAAGGCATTGTTTGGTTGCTGCGAAAGTTTGAAGCTTTAATGCATTTGAGCAAGTTTGAATAGATAGAATGTCTCTTGTTGAAAATAAATGCAGGTTTGTGTGATATATTATCATACATATGTTGTGTGTGTGATTTTTGTGTATGAAGGAATGCTTGCTTTTGGTCAAAGCTCAATGCTTGTTCAGCTGCTTTGTGAGTGGACCTTCGTTTTCATTTTTATTTTATGTTGTGTGGTCAAAGCTGCTTACTTGTTTCAGCGTTGGACTAGAATTCATGGGATATATTACCAATTTGAATTTCTGGGTTTTTCTCTGATAAGTTCTATGATAATGTATATGTATGAATTGGTGTTTTTGTTTTTCAGTATTTGGGTCTTACACTTGAAGAAATGCTATAATCTCTGTTTGGTTCCTGAGAAAAATAATACTGTGGAGCACATCAATAAGGAGTTAATAGTTTTATATTGATAATATTTTTGTTGTTTTCTTTAAGGAATCATAGAGCCACTGTTCTTCTGATCATAAATTTCATGTTTCGTATTTTTATTGCAAAAGTAACATTTTCTCAGTCTCCCATTATTATTGTTTTCTGTTGGTAAAGAGAAAGTAAATTAAACTGCCTAGTTGATAATGTGCTAACTGTTCTTTCTTCACAGGGTTTGAGTTTTGACTCCTTTTATCGCTGGCTTTTCTTCCACCGGATTTTCTATACGAAACTGAGAGAGTAAGTTGCTGGCTTTCTGTTGCTAGATTGTTCTTTTTTTATTGAAGTAGTGATGTGTGAGATATGTGCTTTGTACTTCACTTAATGTTTCAAACTACTTTTGGTTCAGTTTCTGAGGACCGACACTGATTCATTCTGGCATGGGTTTGGAGGAAAGGGTTGCCACATATAACAGCCAGAAAGGCAAAGCTAACCACACATTGACTATTTGCAAGCATGGATTTTCTGATCTATCGCACATTTCTCCATTGGTATTCATATACCTTTTGAAAGAATGTTACTTTAATGGTAGGGGTATTTTTCCTTCAATCACTGATTTCTCATGTATTTTTTTGCCAGTGAAATACATAATCTTTAAGAGTGAAGACGGTAACACACACAAACACCTATATTCATGGATTGGCTCTTTACTTGTTCATAAGTTTAAACATAAGGACTTGCTTTGTGCCTCACCCCAAATATTGATTCATAAGGTGGCTTGTTATGCTTTTGATGTGTAGTGGTGGACCACATGATGGTCATTTACTCAATCACTAGGTTCTTCCTAGTTCTTCCTAGTTTCATCCTTCTGGTAGTGTGTTAAATTGTGAGTTCAAAATTCTGTACTGGTTTTTCAGTTATGCCCCAATCCAGTCTTGGCATACAGAGTCAAGATGCATCTAGAACTTTTAGTATTCATAGAAATCTAAGTTCACTCTTACCCTCTACTCTGCCTGTTTCCAAATATTTTGGAAAGCAATTTGCCTTCATTAATGATCATACACTTCCATTTTGACGTTAGGTTATCTTTAGAGCTGTGAAGTGAATTCTGTATCATACTTTGGTCCAATCCTGCTGAAGTTTCCCGTTTTTCCTTATAAATACATTTCCAATGCATGCTATTTTTTTTTTATCTTCCCACACCAATTTGAGAATTTGTTAAGAGATTTTAATCTACTCAGCTCTTCAGGATATACTTTGGCAGTAATGCTTCTTTTATGTTTGCTTTCATTGAATTTATAGGCACATGCAAGGCAACTAAGAAGTTCCGAACTCTTCAAGAACAGGTCCATCTAGTGCTACGCAATGATCCCCAACCTGGACCAGCTACTTTTGTTGTTCAGTGCCTCTATGTCTTGCCTATATTCGACTTATACTCTGAAGGGTTCAGTCATTTAATTATATCTGCTCTTCGTCGTTTCCTAAAAGAAGAAACTTCCACGGGGGACTCTTTGGAAGCAAAAGACCTTGCTGCCCAGTTATTTCTCGATATTGTTGGGGGCTCTGTCAACCATGATGAGAGAATAGTTGAGAAGATACTTGAAGTTTTTGATGTTCAGTTGGTGAACATTGAAAAAGTAATGTGCCTAAATGCAAAGAATGATGACAGTTTTAGCATGGCAAAAAAATTTGTTGAGGATTATATATTTCAGTTGATAGAGTCTCAAACGTACATGACTGCGGTTACTCTATTGGCACACTTCTCTATCCGCCAGTCTGGTGAATCTTTTCTGCTTTGTATGATAGAAAGTAAACAATTGAAAGCAGCAGAGAAGTGGGCAACATTCATTGGAAAGCCAATGTTATGTGTTCTGGTCCAGGAGTATGTTGATAGAAACATGCTAAAGAATGCTTACGAGATTATACACAAAAACAATCTCCGACATGAATTCCCCGATGTTTATCATAAGTATAAAGAGAGGTACTTTTTAGCATTTATTGCCAAGAACTGTATTATTTTTTTTCTTTAAATATTCCTTCAATAAAATCTATTTTTTAGAGTTCTAAGTTCCCTCATCACCGATTTTTTCCCTGACATTAAATTAATACGAATTAGCCATCAACTTTCAGCTCATTAAAGAAACTAGCAGAAAAAGGATGCTGGGACGTTGCAGAAGCAAAGACAAAGAGTAATAGACAACTTCTTGAATATCTGGTGTGTAGCTTTTGGCACTAGTCATGATCACTTTTGTTATGTGATATGTTAACTGTTGTTTTTCATTAAAATAAGGTTAGTTTAGTTCTAACTTCAAAGCTATTATGTCATCCTTTTTTACATGTGGTAAGTTTCCATACTTGTATATATTTATATATACATAATGCATATTTAATATGTAGAAAATAAGAGATATCTTATTTATAATTATGATTGAACCCTTAATATTTTCTTTGTTCTTTTATAGGTTTATTTAGCCATGGAGGCTGGTTACTCAGAAAAGGTTGATGAACTATGTGATCGATACTCACTTGAAGGTTTCTTGAATGCCAAAGGTACAACTAAATTTTGTTATTACAAGTCCTAGTTCTTGCACTCATCTTTGTGGAATTATTTTATCTTGCGTTAACATATGGAAGGTTGACATCTTGGCAACCTATGTTTTTCCTTTATTACTGCTAGTAGTTTGTTGCTTCTAGAATAATATACATAGTAGTGATCTGTGGCAATAAATAGTTCATGAGCACGTATCTCTCTGCTGGCAATCTTGGCAACCTACGTTTTTCCTTTAATACTGCTAGTAGTTTGTTGCTTCTAGAATAATATACATGGTAGTGATCTGTGGCAATAAATAGTTCATAAGCACGTATCTTTCTGCTGGGTGTCCAATCTTTTCAATTCCAAGTTGTAACTTGTACATCGTTCTGTTTGATCTTTCATGTAGTGCCTGAGCCAAGTCTTCTCCATAGTCGCTATTTGCATCTGGATGAGTTGGTTGTAGAAGGTGTCATTTGGGTTGATGAAGTTGATGCTTTGCGTAAGGCAACCTGTCATCTTGAGGAATGCAAAGTTGTGGGTCTTGATTGTGAATGGAAACCGAATTATGTAAAAGGTAGCAAACCAAACAAGGTAATCATAACAGATTGATTGTCATTCTTAGTTACATATTGGTTTTTCTTCTCAACCTCTGATAGATTGAACTGTACTTATAAAAAAACTTGTAAGGTGCTGAGATAACCTTGTATCATTAGACAAATATGAGTCTTATGCTTATAAGTTTACTTTGTTTTCTCCTGCTCATTCTGCATCCAACACCTTGTATGATTTATAAACTTGAACATAGGAAATTTGGCATGGTCAATCTTTTCCAGTTTAAATATGTTTTATTTTTTGTATCTTATCTTAAAGTCTGAAGAATTACCCCAAGTGCAGTTGTTTTTCAGGTGAAAGTTGGTTTTAATGAAGTACTTCTGTCTCCACGTTTCAGGTTTCTATTATGCAAATTGCTTCTGATAAGATGGTTTTCGTACTTGACTTGATCAAGTTATATGAAGATGTGCCTGACGTTCTGGATGACAGCTTAACTCGTGTTTTACAGTCTCCTAGGATCCTAAAACTTGGTATGAGAAATCCTAAAAGCTTTACTTGAAATATAGTTTTTTGAAAGTGCACATAATCTGCAAATTTATCTTTTCTTTTTTAGGTTTTAATTAATGTTCTCTCTCTAGGCTATAATTTTCAATGTGATATGAGGCAGCTGGCTCATTCATATGAAGAATTAGAGTGTTTCAAGCACTATCAGATGCTACTGGACATTCAAAATGTGTTCAAAGAACCTCGGGGTGGTCTATCTGGGCTTGCAAAGGTAATTAATAGGGGATTCTGAATATAATAGGAATCTTGTTCTTTTAGTACCCAGTAACTTATTACGCACAATTTATCTGTGATTACTACATCAGAAAATACTTGGAGTTGGTTTGAACAAGACAAGAAGGAACAGCAATTGGGAGCAACGGCCTCTGACACAAAATCAGGTAGTATTTTTGCATTTCTACACATATATTACCCTATAACTTGTATGACTTATAATAGACTTTGGGAGCACAATTGAGGATTTATGAGAACATTCTCCAATTGTTGAGGGAATCTTAAACTTTCCCTCAAGATGTCTGACCCTGAAATGTGTCAGACGGTAACTATGAGTCAGTTAATTACTCGAATATGGTTGAGTTTCAGGATCTGACATGTTTTGATGTTTGATCTGTTCGTCAAATTGGTAATCAGAAATAAACAAATGCCATCTTCTTGTGCAGCTGGAATATGCAGCTCTCGATGCAGCTGTACTGGTTCACATATTTGGCCACGTGCGCGGTCATTCTCAGCCTGCTGATGGAGAGGGGCAGGGAAAACTTGAGTGGAAATCCTGCATTGTAAGTGAAGATCGATACCGAATCATTTTCTGATCGGGGGTGTATCTGTCTATTGTTGCTAATGAAATCGCCATTTACGCATTGTATATTTTCTATTAACCATTCCTTTTTGGTTTAACATAGGTTTCCAACATGAATAACATCAAGAAGTCCAAAAAGGGAAGAAAGGAGTGGGCGGAAGCTGAGAAAAAGGAGCATCTAGCAATTTAGTTAGCTGTACGTCTAGTTGATATTTACCCTTTGCCATTGCATTAGGCTATAATCACCTGTAAATGTTTCCATTTAGTTGAAAAACAGTGTTCAACTATTAGATGATTAATTTAACTCTTCTGCATTGTGTGCCAGAGTTTATGGTGAATTGTGGCCTAGGACTCTAGGCCAATCCCAAATAGGAAATGAGGATTCTTTCGCCTTTTAGACCCTCCTAACAAACAAGTAGCAACACAAAACAAGTAACTCCTAATGAGGATTCTTCATCTAAAAACATGTTCACCGTGAAGGTAATAGAGTTGCTCATATACTGCGTGTTTCTCTAATACTTCCTTTCAAGAAAATAGCATTCGGAGACTTTTTTTTTTTTAAACTAAAACAGTAAAAACTGTAAAATACTGACTTAACTAATCGACCATCTAATTTTAGTATTTTACTCATGTTGACATGGCACTGAAAACTGTGAACCAGAACAACCTTGAACCATCTAAAATGTGCCTGTCTCCAACAGAAGACAGGAGACCCTCCACCACCCTTAGATGTAATAAAAAGGTGGAAAACAAACCCTATTATTCCTCATAATCCCATGAGCCTCTGATCCCTCTGTCTCTCTCTATTAGATTGGAGGACAAATCTACAGAGAGACAGAGAGGGGATGGTGGAGGAGATCCGGTACCGCTCCCACGCCGGAGCTGGCCGGAACCTAGGGACGGTGAACGTGAGGAGATTAAGCGAAAACTACAACACAATGTACGTAGACAGGTATACTTCATCATCTCAATACACGACATGGGCTCCTCCTCCTGCTCCTCCTCCTCCCTTCCTTATAGAAAGTGTTAGACAACAACGTGCGCTTGGGAATGCGGCGCCGACGAATGAGGTGGCGGAGGCGTCTACGGCGAATAATAAGCCGTTCAAATTGTGGTGGAACGATCCGGAGATTAAGAGAAGAGGAAGGGTTGCTAAATATAAGTTTTATGATGCTGAAGGGAAGATGAAGATGTCGTTGAAGAAGGGGTACCGTTGGATCAAGAAGAAATGCCTTGAGATTGTACGTAAACTTTGAAACTTTGATTCTTCATTAATGGATCAAAAATCACAGAGCAAACTTTTGTACCTGAATTGTTTGGGAGAGACGAAAGACTTTTATGATTATTTTGCATGCAATGTAAAGCAAGTTGGTTCTCAACATACATGTTCCCCCAAGTGTTTTTATAATTAACTTGATGGATTCTATTTGTTCTCTATTATTACAACTATATAAAATGTGTGGAATATTTTAGAATTAGAATTTACTCGACTATTTTCTTACTGGTTTAAGCTTTTGAATAGGGTAAAGTTGTGGTTTTCTATTTACCCCTATCGGCCTTTACTAACTTGAGATTTAGGGTCATGCCTAGAGCGATTTAACCAAATTGAAAATATCAAACGCAATCACACTATGCCATTTGATCTAGACTTTAGTCATACAACCAATTACACACGCTACAAGACTCATAGAATAATAGTAGAGTTAACTAATTAACTAAGGTATTTACGCACTCATTTTCCACATTTGTACACTCAAATATCTTTAGGCATCCATTTTCTTTTCACTTCTCATTAACTACCCAAAAGACCATGAGAATGAAAATCGCTATCTAAAAGTCAACGTTGGAACATTTTTATTTATTTATTTTTTAAACAACAACTAACAGTCCTCCATGGTTTTCAGTGATTCTCTCTGGCATGGTTTCGTTTAGGTTCACAGGCGAGCATGGATGATGGGCGATGGGTCTTTGTGGGCTGGCTTGGTTCTGTGGCATCGGTGGTGGATTCTCAGGGGGCTTTGCTGGTGGAGGTTGCGCATGACGGTGGAGATCACCTTTGGTGCGGCGGGGCTATGTCAGAGATGGTGGTGCAGTGATGCTATTGATCTGCTTTCTTGCTGGCGTTGGGGATTTGAACATGAGCTATGTCATTGGGTCTCTGCTAGCATGAGTTTAATTTCTTGTTTTGTTTTTTACTAGTTTTTTTTCCCTAGTCTGTAGCTTTTGCTACTAATAATTCCCTATCATCGTTGGTTTCTATGATGATTTGGGACCTTAGTGAGGGTGTTTTCTCCACCTTCAAGTATTACTCTTCGGAGTGTTGAGTCTGCAGATACGAAATTTTCGTATAATCATTTGATCGATGAATCTTTTCGCCGTACCATATGTTTTGGCGGCTGAAGATTCGCTAGTTGTTTAGATGATTAGTGAGTTTTTTGTTTTTGTAGGCTCGTTGTTTCAACGAGCTCAGTGGTCTACAATGAGAGGTATTTGTTAAAGTCTTTAGTTGCCTGACCGACAGATCTGGTTTCAGGCCTAGGAGTTTGATGTATGTGCCTTTCTGGCTTTGATAATATATGAATGATCTGTTTCTCAAAAAAAAAACTAATCGTTCTTGAGTCCACATATAAATGTGAAGCTTTTGCCAACATGTGATACGGTTAATAACATTTACTTATATACAATATAACCAAAAAAAAAAACAATTTCTCGGCCCAACAAACTTTGTTCAAGAAAAAAGGGAGCCCAAACTTTAACAGCCAATATCATTTTGCCGCCACCGGTCTCCTTATTTAAGCGACTTCGGCCTTGATTTTGAGGTTTCAAAGCAAATTTAGCGCCAAAACCAGAGCACGGAAAAGGATGGGCGGCCACGATCTGGAAATGGAGAAAGCTCGATTGCTGAGTTTGGCTCTCAATTTCGGGTTCGATGAAGAATCGGCAGACAAGTGCTTGGATCGTCTGGTTGATCTCTACGGTACTCATTTTCGTCACTAGTCTAAAACCCATTTCCATTTTCAGTATGAACCTACTCATTGCATATGTGGGTGCTTAATTTGGTGGGTTTTGTTTTTAGTTAGATGGAATTGAAATGGGTTTATTCGGTTTTGTGGAACACTGCGGTGATGGGTTTAAAGGCTTTTTTGTGCTTTTCTTGATTTCAATGTGTTTGAGAAGATGGAATGTCTCTATTTTGGTAGAAATGTGCTTAGAATTTAAGGTGATTTGTGGGAAATAACTTTGTGGTTATGTTGCAACAAACATTTTGCTTAGTTTCCTAGTATTGGAATTCTCGGTATGGACCAGTTTTTACACCACATTGCTGTTTGGTCATCTGCTTCTTTGATTTTCCGCTTTAGGTGAAGATGGCCTAGATTTTATTACTGTGGAGCACTGCGGTGATGAGTTTCTTGCGCGACTAGCTGAATCCATTCAAGACACTGAAGAATGGGATGATTTACAAGCAATGGAGTCTGAAGCTTGTGGAGCTTTGAATAACATGTTTGGAAATGGTAATGAAGCCGGTAACGATGATAATGCTAGTGCCAAAATCAACATGCCAGAAGATTCACTTGAACGTCAAAAGTACCCCAATTTGTTGGTGCTGGATTCTAGTGATAGCGAAGACTTTGAATTAAGAACTCCATTGAGAAGAAAAGTTGGATCCTTGTCTTCATCATGTCCTGTTCGGAGCAGTTGTGCCTTACCCAAGAATTTGGAAAAATCTTCTTCAAGATCAAGGGTAAAAACTACTGTTTTTTACAATGTTGTAATATATTAGTCTCTTTGCTGTAGGAATTGATTATCAGTTGAATCTGACTGCAGTTTTCTTTGAATTATGAGGCAATTTTATATAAAAGAGTATGTTGATTTTTGTTTGCAAGGAAGAAGTTAACTAAAAATCCAAAGGAAAATGAATAACCTTAAGACAGGCCCATTATAAACTTACTTATGAAAGCCTGTGCATCTCCTCGGTTGCCTTGTGCCTCAATACATAGTGCTATATGCTGAAGTAGTTTGTTTGTGTTGTAGGATTGTGAAAGCAGCATGACTCAAGATTCATTTCCATCAATATCTTGTAAAAAGCAGTGCACCCGAACATCAAATGATAAATTTACCACTCTTAGTTATGAAGAATTACAGTCTCTGGATGATGCTGAGCTGGCCAATGTTGTAATATTTGGTAATAAGTACTTTCGACCATTGCAGCATCAGGCTTGTAAAGCAGCTATGGCTAAGCATGATTGCTTTATCCTAATGCCTACTGGAGGGGGTAAAAGCTTATGTTACCAGGTTATTTCTCTTTTCCTATATAATATGGCTATAACTGCAAATGTTTATCTGTTTGTAATCTTGACAATTGTTACAAAGTAATCTGTTTGATATTTTATTTTCAGTATCCTAAAAAGCTGGATGTTGATAACTAACTCCAAAAATGACCAATAATTATTTGAGTAGTTCAGTATTAGAAAGAGTCCTTCCAAGTCACTGATGTACATTGTTGTGTTTTGCACAGCTTCCTGCAACCCTGAAACCAGGTGTGACAATAGTTGTCTCTCCACTGCTTTCTCTTATTCAGGATCAGATAATAACTCTGAACCTCAAGTTCGGTATACCAGCAACTTTTTTGAATTCTCAGCAAACTGCTTCCCAAGCAGCAGCTGTCCTCCAAGAGCTAAGGCAAGGTTCTTTTCTTTTCTTTGGATAAATAAGGCACTTTTATTTTCCTTTATAGATTCTTTCTCCTTAGTTTCAGCTCTATATATTATTTCCCCGACGACAAGCTTGTCTTGGGACTCCTGGGAGTTGCATGTGTACTTTTATTTTCTTAAGATATGGTTTTGATGTTGCTTTCTTTTCTAGTTTTCTTCCATCAATTTTCTTAAAAAAGTTTATATGCACCATCAGAATTACAACATTACAGTTATGTTGTATGGTACTCAGTTTACCCAATGAGTCCTTACTTATATTTTTGTTTCATTTTCTTCTTTCTAGGAAAGATAAGCCGTCATGCAAGCTTCTGTATGTGACTCCTGAGAGAATTGCTGGAAGCTCATGTTTCCTTGAGGTTCTAAAATGCTTGCATTCAAAGGTGAGGTTTTTCAGGTTACTGACTGATTGTATCGATACCATGTTTACATGTTTACTGGCAGTAGCTCTCAAAGACCTTTATGTTTTGAAATGTAATTGGTGAATGAACTAAATTGCAGGGGCTGCTAGCAGGATTTGTTGTTGATGAAGCGCACTGTGTAAGGTATTCCCTTTGTTTTGGTATGAGTGGTAATTGTTTGGCTTATCAGCAGGATATTTTCCTCTTGGGATTGTCCATCCTCATAGAAAAACCTGTATCTTACACCTGTTTATGATCCATTGACAAGGATTGTATGCCTTAACTAAAAGTTGGGCATCTATGGGTTGTTTCCAATAAATAATAAACAGAAGATACATAAGAAGTTCCAATACAAAAGAGGTAAAAAGTAGTTGTATGTCTGGTTTTTGGGTTAGTTCATGATATGAATATCAGTTATAGTGGTTTTTGGGTTCCTTTGCTGCTCTTACGAAACCCTCTATAACGAAAGCATGCCAGTAATGTTTTTTTATATTCTCCAATCATGCTTTCTAGCCAATGGGGACATGATTTTCGTCCAGATTACAGGGGATTAGGTTGTCTTAAGCAGAATTTCCGTGATGTTCCAGTGATGGCATTGACTGCTACGGCAACCCATCCAGTTCGTGAGGTAAGATGATTGCCATTATGGATTTGTTGATTTGTTTGTGTCTCCTGTGTGTAGTAAAAGTGTTTCTGCGGATGCTTTGCAGGACATATTAAAAATTTTGAAAATTCCCCATGCTCTTGTCCTTGAAAGAAGCTTTGACAGGCCCAATTTAAAATATGAAGTCATTGGTAAGTCCAAGGAAGCACTAAAGCAGCTTGGGCAGCTATTGATGAGCCGTTTCGAGAACCAGTGTGGAATTATATACTGCCTCTCCAAAAGTGAATCTGTTGAGGTTTCAAAATTTCTGAATGAGAAATTTAAGATTAAGACAGCACATTACCATGCTGGGTTGGCAGCTCGCCAAAGAGTTTCTGTTCAAAAGAAATGGTACACAGGAGAGGTCCAAATTGTATGTGCTACAATTGCTTTTGGGATGGGAATAGACAAGCCAGATGTTGTAAGTTTACATGAACTTTGCATTTTCCATCTCTGTTGCTTTTTTGTATATTTAAAAAATGCTGCTTGGTCATTTGCAAAACTGCATTTCATGAAAGAAAATGTTCTCTCAAGGGATTATAGTTGTACTGCTATAGATTGACACAAGCATTCGAACTCGAAAATTACTTTTAGTACATCATTTATGCTTCATGCTTTACTCATGCACCATCATACTTTATGTCATCTGAAATCATATCCACATCTATTGTTCATGCTTTTAGGACAGTTCTATTTGACCCGCTTTGGAATTGATCCTTTTATTCCCTTTCTCTAGCGTTTTGTTATACACAACAGTTTATCCAAATCAATCGAAAGCTATTATCAAGAATCTGGAAGGGCCGGCAGAGATGATCTTCCTTCAGCGTGCATTGTTCTGTACCAGAAGAAGGATTTTAGTCGGGTTGTATGTATGTTACGAAATGGACAAGGATTTAAAAGTCAAAACTTCAAGAGAGCTATGGCTCAAGCTCAGAAAATGCAAGAGTATTGTGAACTAAAGGTGGTAACTTCGATCTTTATTCTTACATCGACCAAAGTAATTCTAGCCTCTCTCTTTTTTTTATGTCACTTGTACTGATGGGAAATGTTGTTGGTTTCTTTGCTTTCATATTTTTTAGGCTCAGTGTCGGAGACAAATGTTGCTCAAACACTTCGGAGAGTCTTTTGATGAAAACGCCTGCAAGAATGGATCTAATCCTTGTGATAACTGTCTCAAGAGTTCTAGTAAAAAGAAAAAGAAGTAAGATAACTGTCTCAAGACTTCCTAGTTAAGTTCGGATTTGAGGCTGATTTCAACTTGATTCTCATCGGAAGGTAGCCGATGCCCTGCATATGATGTAAGCAAATAATTTGTTGATCTTCAGATTGTACCTGTCACATTTGTATCACTGATTTACTTGGTTCACAACCGTTTAAATTTTGTGTCGTGTATAGTTGATGGGCGATATTGATGATTTTTTGTCGATTTACCCATAGACTCGAGATTCCAAGTTCGAATTCCCCTCCACCCGTGTCACTTTGTTTAAAAGAAGATTCAATAACTGGATTCATTTTGGATTTATGGTTACAGAAGCTGAGCTGAATTCAAGTCCCTATCTTTTATTAAGCATAATGTTGTTTTTGTGGTTCTTGTTATTGTTGTTGTTCACGAGCCTTTGCCTATTGACCTTAAGCAACTTCAATTACTAATTTATTGCCATGCCAACCGATTTGGCTTGTCATTTTGTCGGTTTAGTAGTCAAAAGGAAAATCCATAATCAGATTGATCAAGTCTAAGATCCACAAAACATAAAGATCTGTGGGATTTTGACAAAATGCACATGCAACCATTGTGATTAACAATATTGTTTTGTTAATGTAAATAATAATCAAGAGGAAAACCTTAGATTCTAGTAAGACCATGACATGCTAACAACCCTAATAATTTGTTGGCGTGGGACTCATTGTCTCTGAAATCCAACCACTCTTAAGTCACTTGTTTTGGGTCTTTCTCCCTCTGTGAATGTGAAAGGTAGAGGCCATCCAAGGATATATGGTATTACGATAGAAATCATAATTTCTATATAAAGTGAGTGACGCCACAAAATCTGAACAGAACAGAACAGAGCAAAACTGTTACTCTTCTTTGTCAAATTATTGCATACATATATTTTTTAGTGGGTGCTGGTTTCTGACCGGCCCACTCCATCAAACCAAAAAAAAAAAAAATATTGCATACATATATTTTTTTTAAATGAATTTTTAGTGGACGTCTGGACGACCTTTAGCATGGAATATGAACACGTAGCAAAGAAAAGCTTTGACGTTTGGCAACATGCCTAAAGTTGTGAAGTAAAGTCACCACCGATCACCATCCAAAAAATGTGAATTAAAAGAAAAAAAAAAAGCTTGATGAAGGGGAGGTACAAACAAAAACCCATTTTTTGTTTATTTTGGACCACTTGATGGTCCTTCAAGAGCATGTGCATCTATAAAGCCTAAAAACTAAAGTCTAAACTAAAATTTAAGCTTCAAAAGTGACACTATTCATCAATTTAGACTTCTCATCACTTTTGTATTTCCACCCATAAGGTCTAAATCTAAAGTCTAATTTGTTAATCAGTCTTTGATCCTTATCGCTATTCAATCATGACCGTTGATTGAAAGTTTAGCCTAGCTTTTGACCATGTTCAATTTAGCATTTTCCAAAAGTCAGCATGTGTTTAGCCAAGTCTAAAATGATGCTGTTGGAGCTGACTTTTGGTTTGTATGGTCTATATATTAGCTTAGACTAGACTAAATAAGCCTCATTGGACATGCTGTAATCTCTAGTGTGATGTCTATAGATCAATAATGTACAATACATTCTTGGTTGCATAGATTGGAGCTTTATTTATACCTTGAAAGATATCATAGTGATTAGTGGATCATATATGATCTATGATCTTCTAGGTGAGATTGTCCCAAAAAAAAGAAGATCTTATAGGTGAGAATTGATGAGTTGAGCATCGTTGTTAATACTGCTGGCTTAATTTCATCAAAAACTGCTCTACAATGCGTTTAACTAGTAAACTTGTCTTTTTTGACTTAAACTTTTTTCGAGTCAATATTTTTGATTTTCGATTCTTTGACTTGAAAAGACAATTTCATTCATACACGACTTTGCACGAAAATTACAGATTTTGAGTAAGGTTGTCTTTAGAAATTTACCTCATATTCATGAAAAATTGAAATAAAAAATCGGAGGAAGTATTAAGTATCCATTTGAACTCCAATCAAGGCAATTCCCAAAATGGGTACTGAAATTGCGTCCAAAGGAGGAGGGACACGTGGCATTGCACGATAAGTGTGGTACATTAAAAACAGTAAAAAATTTCTGAAAAGAAAAAAAGTTGAAATCTTTCATTCTTCACAAGTCTCATCAGCCACTCAGTGCAGCTCTCATCATCACATTTTCGGAAAGCGGTGTGTTTGTTTCTTCCTTACTTGATTCTTGGATGCTTTACTCTACTCAGACGTTTCTTGTTCTTCAATTTTAAACCTTTACTGTAATTCTTTACTATTTTGTTGGGTCACTCTCTCTCTCTGGTATCTGTAAGTTTGGTTCTCCCAGTTTGACTCTTCCTCACATTTTTAAAGACTACAAATTTTTCCTTCTCCAAACCCAAATAATTATGTTTCTTTACGCTCTTTCAGATCCTTAATTTCTTCCTCCACTTCCCATTGTGCTTGTTACTCAGTGCAAAAGGCCAAGTCCCAAATAGAAAAGGAGAGGAACTTGGGTTTTGGGAATGCGGGTTTTTGGGTGAAGAGAGTGTGGTTAGATTGATTTGAAGGATACCCATTTGAATGAAAGTGTCTAAATCTTGGTTTCTGATTCTGGGAAGTACGGGATTTGAGTGGTTTGCGCTTTCTGCGAAGTAAAGGAGTGAGCTTTGAAGTGTGGAAAATGCGGTTTGGCAGGTGAAGAATTTTAGGTGAGACTTCGACTTTGACTGAAATGATTTGTGATTTTTGATTTGTGCTTTCTATTCATTTTAGAGGAGGGACCCTATTACAACTGTGGTTGCTGTTTTTGTGTATCTGGAATTAGTTGTATAATCTGATTTGATTTGTTCTTGATTTCAATAATGTGATACTATCTAAGCAAATGTTGAATGGTCATTATCTATTTCTTTCTGAAAATTGTGCCTTTGGAGTTAACGGGTTCTTTGAAGTTGTGAGCGAGCAATGTAGGTAGTGTTGGGTCTAATTTTGCTAATGAAATTTCACATCTTGTGATAACTAATTGTTAATGTTGTGCTAGTTCGATTTCTTTGCACATTCTTTGTTGGGTCGGAATATCAATATAAAGGTTGAAGCATGGCAAATTCTGGTATAAATTGGAACATGGGTTCTGTCTAAGTAATATTTTTTAGTTAAAATCACCAACTTCTATAGGTTTGCAGATGACAAAATGGAGATTGAGAAAAAACGTTCAAAAGGAGGGTTTTTCAACTTGTTTGATTGGAATGGCAAATCTCGGAAGAAGCTCTTCACCAGCAATTCTGAATCATCCGGTAGGTATCAACTTCTCATGTATTTTTGGGTATGATGTCTTGCACATCTTATCTGTAGGTGCTTCTTAGTTGATCATGACTCTTACTTTCATGCCATTTTGACTGTAAAGGATCACAGCAAGGAAAAGAAAATGTGGAGAATTTCTCGCAGACACGACTCAATAGGGTAGGAAATGATTCTCTACCTCTCAGTTTTGTCTTCCTCTTGATTGTTTTGGGTGGGATTTAGTTAGTAAGAATCTGGTATTTTATATTATTGATATATTTCCAGGTAGAGGTGGATGAGAATGGAGCAAGTTCAAGTAATAAAGGAAGTGGCGATTGGAATTGTTCTTCATCGCTGACTAGTGATGAAGGATGTGGGAGTAGAGCCCCTGGGGTAGTTGCTAGATTAATGGGTTTGGACTCATTGCCAACTTCCACGGTTACTGATTCATCTTCTACCGTATCATTTGACTCCCACTCACTTAGGGTACCTCATGATGACAGGAGCAATCCTAATTTGTGGAGAGATTTTTATGCCACGGATTACATGAATATGCCCAACAAGCTGGATAGAGTTTCTTGGAATCCTTTAGAATCTAAGGCACAGAGGGTGCAAAACCGGCCAATTGAGCGATTTCAAACTGAAGTCTTGCCTCCAAAATCAGCCAAGTCAATTCCAGTTACTCACCATAAGCTTTTGTCACCTATCAAGACTCCTGGCTTCATCCCAACAAAGAATGCGGCTTACATAATGGAGGCAGCTGCAAAGATGATTGAGGCAAGTCCTCGAGCATCTTCCAAGAGCAAAATGTCATCTATAGGGCCTTCTTCAATTCCCTTGAGAATTCGGGATTTGAAAGAGAAGATGGAAACTGTGCCTAAAGTATCAAGACCTGAACGACCCAAGGAAGCTAGTGATGCTAAATATATGAGAGGACGGCCCGGTGACAGGAGGTATAATGGGACAAATAATGTACCAGTACCCGAGCCTTCTGTGGATTCAGAAAAACAGAGTTACAATGATATAAGGAATAAGGGAAAGGCAGTCTCACTTGCAGTGCAAGCAAAGGCCAATGTGCATAGAAAGGAGGGGTCGCCTTCTTTTAGTAATAGGAATTTCATAAACCAGAAGGAACAGAATGAGGTCAAACAAAACGAGTTCTCCAAGAGCCGGCAATGCACCCAAAGACCTGTGCATAAGAGATCTTCTACTGTCAGCAACAAGAGTGTGCTCAAGCAGAACAACCAGAAGCAGAATTGTGTTTCTAATAAAGATAAAATGGCTTCAAAGAATGTGGTTCCTAATCAACCTACTAGAAGAATGCGGTCAACTAATGGCTCTAGTCGGCCAAATAGGACTGTAAATAAGGTTCTTGTAAACTCTGAAACTGGATCCAGAAAGATGGGCTCAATGGCAACTGCTACTAGAAAGGAGTTCTCATTCTCCGCAGTTAAGGATGTCTCTGGGAAGATAAGGTCTGTTAGTCAGGACTTTCATTTAGAAGAAACTGTTGCTGATAATGGATTGATCAGTAAAAATGAAAGGTCTGTAAAATGCAATGTTGCAATGGAGGGGTACACCAATTTGTGCACAGATAATAGAAAACAAGACATGGATGTTGTTTCATTCACATTCACGTCTCCCCTGAAAAAATCCATTTCTGAATTGCAGTCCACTGGCCAAGTCGTGAGTATGAAGAACAGATTTTCTTTTGATTCTTTGGATAACAATGATCAGCACAGCTACCCAGAGCATTTTACATTTTCTTCACCTGGGTTGAATGTGATTGGTGGTGATGCTTTGAGTGTTCTTTTGGAACAAAAGCTTCAAGAATTGACATGTAAAGTTGAGTCATCTCAGCGTAACCTGTTCGGTGAAGGGACTTCTGCTAGTTCTTCGTCTAGCTTGCAAGATTTGGTTTCTAGTGAGGCAAGCACCACATCAAGAGGCAAGAAATTTGAACTTGGTTTGCTCAGAGATAAATTTGATGGCATAGCCGACTTTGATTCCTTGTCAGCTGTTGTAAACCAGAAGTGGCAGGTTTGTTTCTTTTACTGCTACTGTTTTATTCTTAATGTTCTTGTATCATTATCTGTCATCCTTGGTCTTTTAAGATGGAGTGACAGCACTTTAAGGTGTTTTGGAGGACTTAACTGTATCTGCCAAGATTTTAAATGATGGTTTTCCTCAACCAGAAACTAAATATGTACATTGGTTAGTTGTGCTAATAGAATGAAAAAGGACCAAATCAATGTTGCTAAACTTCTTTCTGTTAACTTGAGCAAATTGTTTAGCATGTGGATGAATATTTGGGTGTGGGTAGCAGGGTAGGTCATGCACATGATGCAATCACTTAAACAAGATAGACCATTCTGACTGGATTAAGTTGTGGGGACCAGACTGTAATGCAACTTATTTTGTAGCCAAATTAGAATCATATGTACATTCTTAAAATATGACATACTTCACCAGTCGAGGTTCTCTTGTAAAGTTCAAATGCCCCTATATAGAGCAAAGATGTTAGAGGTGAAGGGGATATTTTAGCAATCAGCTTTAGTTTTAGTAATCTGTATTTGATAACAAGTTATTGCTGAGGATAAACTATTTCAATTTGGTTCCAATAATCTTTCATTTTAAACGTGCCTTTCATCAACAGAGCCGAGTTATCTTGATTCTGAGTTTGCATCAGGAAGACACTAATCAAATTCTCTTGAACAATTTCAGGGACCAGAAGGGATGGAAGGGTGTAGCAGTAGCAGCAAAAACAGTGTAACTGGAAAGGAATTTAATCATCATCTTAACTCAGTTTCAGTTTTTGAACCCTCATTTGAGAGTGGAAGCTGCACAGATAACAGAAGTAGTGCCAACGGTACAATCAGTCTTCCTTTCTATTTTCCCTTCTTCAGTAATAAGAATAAGAATGTCATTAAATAAAGAAAAATGTGTTTGCTGTCAATAGCTTCAAAGTTATTCAGGTTCAAAGAACCAGGAACCTAGTGGACCAGACAAATTAGGGCAAGATTTGTTAGATTCATACTGGGGACAAGTATTTAATTATGGGTTTGGGCGATATAGACCAACTCACTAATGGGTAGAATTCAGTCCAAAATTTTAGTGCAAGACCGGGAATTTTACACAGTTGGGAATTTCTGCTAGCTCAGATTTTTGGAAATATTAAGTCTATGATATAATTAGATAAGAGAAGCTTAATGAAAGTTCTCGTATGAGTCTGCATATGTTATAATGCTTTGAATACATACACCACTTATGAAAGAAAAATGACTAAGCATGTGTATTATGCTCTCCATTTACAGGAAGTGAGAGTGAGAGATGTTCATTGGCTCAAGCTAAAGATCAAATCGATTTATTCTCCTCATTTGAAATCCTACCATCATATGAAGTTTCAGAGTTATCTGACTCAGTCTCCACTGGGGAAGTGAGTGGAAAGAATATGACTAGAATATTTGGTTTCCATTATCTCAATCAATCAAACGATTGGGAACTAGAATATGTGCAGTACATACTTAGCAAGGTGGATTTAGTGATTGAAGATTTTGCACTGGGTGATGCCGACCATGTTATTTCCCCAATTCTCTTTGATAATTTACACTATCAAGAAGAGTATCCGAAGCTTCAGCAGAAGCTTTTGTTTGACAGCGTAAACGAAAGCCTGCAATACAGATGCAAGCAAATTGTTATTGGAAGCCGGAAAGCATGGGATCGATGGGCAACATTGTCACAGAGGAAGGAATCGTTGGCTGAGGAATTGTATAAAGAGATTTTGGTTTGGAAAAATATGGGGGACTTGATGGCTGATGACCTTGTGGACAAGGACATGAGCACTCAGCGCGGGAGATGGCTCGACTTCGACATTGAAGCATTTGAGGAGGGTGTAGAGATTGAGAAGGGAATACTAAGTTGTTTGATAGATGAATTAGTATCTGATTTTCTGCTCTATTAGTTTAGTTCCTCCTAAGGTGACCTTGTACCAAATAGTTAATTGCAATGTATTATAGCAGGTTGAATAATTTACCAGGTGGATATTATCTTTTTTTGATCTAATTTACAGTCGGACAATAATTATTCATGCTGATAATCTCCGGCCAACATATATTATCTACTGCCATACTCCAAAAGTAGTCGTCTGATTCTTCATGTTGCGCACCGCAATGTTTACGATTTGCACAATGTGCATGTAACGTTAGTACACAAAAGATTCTAGCTTTAACCTCTCAGATACCTTTTGAGATTCTGGGGTTGTTAGGAACAGTAAATTTTAGTGAGGTCTGTTGTCAGGACCTTTTATCTCATCAATGAACCATGTGATTTTAAGTACTTTCAAGTTTTGTTATGGTGTACCAATCTGACCTCTGGTCAGTGAACTGGTCCAGTATGGCTCAAAGTTGAAATTGACGTCTACAGTAAATTACCAAGGTAAAATAGGGTGTCATGGTCTCCAAGACCAAGGCATTTACCCAGTACAAAGAGTAGGGTTCATTTTGGGAAAAATGAACAAAACTCTCTACCCAGAAACTTGTTCCCTTAGTTCTTTAACTAAAAACAGAAGCAACTGAACCAGAACTATGTGTTTTGCATTTTTATTGGGTCAGAGAAGCAGAGCTGTGTAACTAGAAGGTTCTTAAAACCAATTGAAAACGAAATGTCAAAGTCTTCAAGTGCATTTCCTCCTTGAGGGAGACAAGGCTATCTGTATAAGTGAATTAGCCGCAGCATTGTCCTCAAAAGTTCACTTCACCACATTGAAGATGACTATTTATTTCTTGGGTTGCAGAGCAGTAACTTCTCAATTAAACCATAAGATGTTTAAAGGAGACCCATTTATGTGGTTGCTATATAAACCACAAAAAGGCCAGACACTACATTTAATTAACACTGCAAAACCACACACAGTACATCCTCAATAACCCGAATCCTTGTCTTTTTATTCTTCTTAAAAAAATTATCTCTTCAAAAAAGTTGTAATGAAAATGGTTTGGTTATCTAAACTCTGCTACTATGCCGCTCATTGAACTGTAGGTCTCAAATGAGGTTCACCACACTTTTCTCGTTTGCGGTTAACCTTGTTAGGGAAGTGATTGTCCTAATCTTAACAAACGAAATACCACAGAAGGTTCCATTTTCATGCCTTCTTAGTGAAAATATCAGATCTTGTACCACTCTCTTAAAGATTTCAGATAAGAAAACAAAACAAGTAGAGGATCTAGACCCATCATGAAGAATCTATCATCTTGATAATCATGTGTCACCAAAAGCTTACAAATTAAGGCACATCAAGCTGGTTATTAAAGTGGGGGACCTTTTTAGTTCTGTGAGTAATTTGCTCTGCATTTCTGTTTATATTCAAACAAAATAGGGAGAGTTCTGGATTGCACCAGAATTTTAGTGTACCTGCTGACGTGGAGAGATCATAGCCATACATTGAAAGTCTACTATTATTTTAATAAGAATTTTTTACCAACGTTAACGGAACGTCTATATTTTAAAAATATTTGATCATCTAGTAAAAACTCCAGATTGCCCCTAATACATTTCTCTCTTTCATCTCTCCTCTTCCTACCCAGATCAAAAACTCCATGACTCATTCAACCTCCGAATCAAAATACTCTCGATTCCAGGAATCATGTAATAATGGTAAAAGTGATTGATATCATATGATCAAGAAATCTGGGTATAAGGCTTTATTGATATCATCAATCGGATAAAATAATTTTCTCTAGTCGCATGGGTATAGCTAATCTGGGTTTCTAATATCATCAATCTGAGAGAGAGGGGGGAAAATGCAGACTTGATATCAGATTGACTCTAGTCGATGCATCATCAATTTGGAACCCAGAAACCCAGATCAGATTAATGATATCAGATTGATGAAACCCAGAGATATGCATGAGAGAGAGATAATGGCAGACGCAAAAAGAAAATTTCTCTAGCTGCCGATGTTGACGCCGTTGAGGCGTCCCACTTTCTAATCCGATCTAGGCACCGATCTTTTTCTTGAATCGCATCTATTTGCCATAATCTTCAAAGATCCAATTCAAATACAATACTTTCAGAACTGACCCATTTTTAAAACCACCAAATCTATCTCATGCGCACGAAAATATGAATCATGGATTGGAAGGAAGCCATGGAAGCCATCAGAAATACGTTTATGGGTTCAAAAACCATACAAATCAATTTTTTTGAAGAGAGAGAAGGATCGTTGCACATGAGTTTGATGGTAGTTGAGAGGGCAAAAAAGGAACTTTGAGCAGTGATATGGTTGTGGCGAAGAGAGATGAAAGAGAGAAAAGTCCAATATAACGGAGTTGACCATCAACTCCGTCCACGGTACAATATAATCACGGTACACAACAGCCGCTCCCACAAAATAGTTCATATCAGTGTTTCTGTTGCATCATTGAAGTAGTGCATGCTTAACAAAGCCCACAGCCTTATAAAGTTAAAGCTATAACCACCATGGATTGCTGGATTTGCTGGTATGAAAACTCATGGATGCCAAAAGTTGATTGTATGTATAACCCTAATATTATAACACCATAATAACGATAATTGATAAAAAAAATGAATGGGTGCCATTAAATGGTTCATTGACTAAAAGTCTAAAAGCTTGTGGAAAAATACATTTTCAAGATTTATGTACAGTAACCCAAGATTCACATTTTCAGAAAACACATCATGTGCAGGTGTGGCTAAACCCACATGGTGGTTGCTCAAGTTTTTTGTCAAATTTAGATTGGTTCTTTCTTGTTCAAACTTTCCATACTCTTTCAACCTTGTGGTGGTTAAGTGGTCTAGCACTCTAGCTAGCACTGACCTCCTTGAATCTCATACTGGTTTTGTTACGTGGTCTTGTCACCAAAGCAAGATGTATCTCCTACTTGTTATAGTATTTCCAACAATGCAAGTTACTAACAAGTAAAATGTAGTAGAAAACAAGTGTGAAAGTGAAACATGGCTAGTAATGTGAGCTATTTGTTACTCCCATCAAGTAACAAATGGAAATACCAACAAAAAATAGTTTTTATCACATATAGTACCTGAGCTATTTTTCAATTATATATTTGGTACCTGAACTTTAATTTTTGTCACAAGTAGTACCAAAAGTTTTAATTTTTGTCACAAGTAGTACCCAAAATTTTTGATTTCATCTCTTTTGGTACCTAAGGCCGATTTTGTGATATTATATGCGCGTGTTAAAAAAAAGACTAAAATGGAAAACTTTGGGTATTACTTGTGACAAAAATTGAAAACTTTGGGTACTACTTGTGACAAAAATTAAAGTTCAGGTACCATTTAGGATGAACTCGAAGAGTTCGGGTACTGGTTGTGATCAAAAGTGAAGTTCAGATACTATGTACATAATTTAAGTAAAATTCAGATACCATTTGTGATAAAAACCCAACAAAAAAAGAAGAAGATGATGGCGTAGTTTTTGACTAGCCCTGCATTGTTAGATATGATTCATAATGCAAACTTTCACTTGGATTTAAGTATTTAACCAGTCTCTTTGAACTTTGTTTTTATTTTTTTGTCAAAATTAGCCAAATGTTACTAAGATTAGTCTTTCACTTAGATTTGGTTAGTCTCTTAGAGCTTGATTTTTCTTCAAATCAAACAAATATCGTTAAGATGATCTCATGCAGTATTTTGTAGATTCAAAATCTTATTTTTTAATTTATTTTTAATTCTCTTCTAAATACACCAAAGATAGTAGTGGTGTAATCTCCCAAGATGGTGATGTATAGTTTCTGCATTTTTTAGAGATGTGACCCTCCATTTCAACCATAAATATATATATTTTTCTCCCTTCCATACCTATTCATACCAAATAGGTATGGCTTGTGCTGATATTCTCTCTCTTAACCAATATTCTTATCTCTTGGGTAGAGGGAAACCTGAAAAGAGACCCCATCAAACAATGTTTACAGATAACTAGGTTAACTAGTATATTTATTTATCTTCATTCTGATTAACATATTATACCTTAACCAGAGATCTTATTTGCTAAATACAATGATCAATTTATTAATCACAATTGGAGGGGCTACAGATGCAGAACCCTAGCCTTGGAATAGCTGCCCAAAAGTTAGGATCCTATGAAGAGAGCTATATGCCTTGTTTTTGGAGATCAAAGGGTAATGTCCAAAACCCTTTCCATGTTTTCTTACTCTAAAATATTAATTGCACCAGAAAACAAAATGCAGACAATTCATTAACATGTCCAAAGGAGATGAAGAACAATAAAGAAAACTGAGGCATTGATCTCCAGGACAATCCGACGGCCATGTACGCTACTTTAATGTCTGTGTAGGTAAAACAAAGATTAAAGGAGTAAAGAGGTAGGAGAGGAGGACAAGCAAAGAAATTGATCAATATAAATGTGCAGCCATGTTTGGTGTCTCTGCCTCCAGAAATTAATTGTCTGTGTTTGTGAAGAGCTCGAGCTACTTTCTCATTCCCCCAAGTCGATCCCTTTTCTTCTCTCAATGGGTTTTGCCTTTCAATAATTCTTTCTATGTTAATTCATCCCCTAATACATTTCTTCCCACTTAAACAACTTCAAAACGTGTTCAAGGTATAAATCTCATTTGGGTTATGTTACGATTTAGTGATTTACATTATAGTGTGAAAGACGTTTGAAATATTATCTACATGGTATAGAACTGTCTGTCATGCTCAACGTCCGTATTTGTTACCGCTCTCTACAATTAAACGTGAACTTAGTTCAGTTGTATCATATGTAAGAAGACGCATTGAGATTTGAGAGTACAAATTCCGCCTTAATTGTATTTAAAGAAACTATTTTAGATTATCTCCACTTACTTGAGCTAGGTTTAGAAGGCTTAGTAGTCGTTGACTTTTTATTTTTTTCCTATGTTTTGCTGAATCTGCTGGCACTTAACATTGACTAATTAGTTTAATAAACAGAGAAAAAAAAAAGTCAAATAATTCATAGTGTATGTATTAGACTATTAGACTTGTAATATGTACAGTAGTATATGGGTAGAGGTAATTATTATTATTTTTTTTTGGACAATAGAGGTAATTATTCTTTAGACAATGGGTATTCATAACCTTTTAGATAATTCTGACGCATACATCATCACCAGTAGGTGTTTAGGGAATTGGTTACAAAATAATTCATCAAATTGAAGCTAAAGGATATGAAGATCCATTTCAACTCCATAAGAAAATGACGCATTCTAACTCTTGGCTAGGGGTGGGCACGAGGCGAGACGGGTCGAGAAGAACATCATCAGTATTCCATTCCGCAAAAATAGTTTCGGGACGGGACAGGACGAGATGACCAATTTTAAAAATTGATCTTGTCCCATCCCATCTCGTGCGGGATCGGGATGTGACGGGATGATCCCACTTCTGAGTAAAGTATAAAATTTATTATTTTAACATAATCCATCATTATTAAATTTGAACTCCAGCAAAAAAAAAGAACAAACACATAATTCCATGTTCATTATTTTTAGCATATCTTACTTAACCAATTGAAAAAGTATGAAATCTAACAATTGGCCCTCCATAAGATTGCAATAACTCCTTAAACAAAATTGCAATAACAATACTTTACAAAATAACGTACAATAATATACGACTAGGAGTCTAGGACATGTACATCATTGTTTTTTTTTTTGTTATCGAAATCCTGCGATTTCCCAAAAACTTCCTAGGCTAAAGGGCTAATTCGTAGTCGGAGATTTTGTCAAAACACTTTCTTCCCCTGACTAGCCACATAATGGATTGGAATTTAAACTTCAATCCGCAGTCAGCATGATTTGAACCCGAGTGAGGAAGTACCACACCTGGAGATTAGTTAACTTCATATTATTGTGAACTCTAGCAAAAAAATAAAAAAAATAATAAAGATGGCAGTGCATTTTAGCAAAATTCACTAATTTTCTTCTTTGTACATAATTAAGCTTGTGGGTAGAGAAATTATTGGGAGTAGTCAAGTATATGCTAGATGTATAGACTTGCCCAAACACCCAATCATATATATATATATATATATATATATATATATATATATTTTAGAGAATTTCCGCGGTATCCCAAAGGTTTCTTATGTCCAAACACCCAATCATATATATATATATATATATTATAAATTTAATTTAAATTAGGTTAATTATTATTGCGGGGTTGGGACGGGATGAGAGCGAGATACAATCTTCCGTCCCGAATCAATCCCAATAATTTCGGGACGGGACAAGATCTTCTCAATTATTGAAAAATAAGAATCAATTCTGCACGGAACGGGAGGAGACATGGACGGAACCGGAATTGCGGGATTTAATTAATGCCCAGCCCTACTCTTAGCTAAACTCATTAGTCATTACGTAATAATCCTCCATACTTGATAAGGATTGAGTAATACATGTCAAGAATGATTTTTATACATTTTACCTTAATAATTATTTTGATAGCGATACAGCTTTCATAATTACTATAATGGTGAAACAAACTATTAAGCAATCCAATAGAATGTATGATCATTTATAGTAATTCTATCCAGGAAACTAGGAAAGAAGTAATATAACATTTCACCAAAATTGATATCTGATCCAGCTTCCCGTTTTCTTACAAAAATAGTGCAAAAAATATTAATGACAAGATCTTTCTCTTAATCAAATTCCAATTATTAGCAAAACCAGATGGTTTAGTGGTCCACAATGATTCCAAAGTGTTTTCATAATTTCATGTCAAAATATTGACTGCTCTTAGGAATTTCCAACTGTCTGACTCAACATTTCGTTTCTCTAGTTTTGATTAATCTATGAGTGATGTGGTTGTCAAGTTAATTAACCCCAACAAAATATTTAATAAACAAAGATTAGACCTCTAGTACGGACGTTAAGAAGACTGATGGCATTAACGAAATAAAAGCAAACTCCAGGGGTCAAAAGCACTACCCACTCTCCATACTATATTTTCTGACGCTCTGAACTTCTTTTTCAGTTTTTCTGCTGAAGAAAGAAAGCGCACAGAAAATAATGGAGCTCAAACCACCATCCAACAATGGCGAGAGCTCAACCCCTGAACCCAAAAACCTCGACCCCCCAAACCCTAGCAATGGGGAAACCCACCAAACCCACGACCCTCAATTCTACGAAGACATTGACAGCAACTGCTCCACTCCTTACGTCAGCGCTCCTTCGAGCCCCGGCCGCGGACCACCCATCAGTGGGTTTTTCTACAGTGCTCCGGCGAGCCCAATGCACTTTGTGCTAACTTCAAATTCACTCAAATCACCCAACTCGTCTTCCTCGTTTGATACCAACACCTCCGAGTTCGAGTTCTCTGCTCGATTCGGGTCCAACGGATCTACTGCAACCGGGCCCATGAGCTCGGCCGACGAGCTGTTCTTGAACGGGAAGATCCGGCCCATGAAGCTCTCGACCCACCTGGAAAAGCCTCAATCTTTGGCGCCACTGCTGGATCTCCAACCCGGCAACGAAGAAGATGCAGATGACCTGTTCGAGTTTGGGCCTCTGAGGGGCAGAGATCTGAGGTTTCGCGATAAGTCTCTGCGGCGAAGAACGAGATCCATGTCTCCGATGAGGAACGTGCCTTTCGAGGAATGGAGTCAGAGTGAGATTTATGGTGGCGAAGAGAAAGAGCCTTCCTTTGTTAAAGATCTGAAAGGGGGTGATTTGGGAAAGACCAAAAATGGAGAAGAAGAAGAAGAGGAAGAAGAAGTTGGGAGCTTGGAGACTACTCCTTCGGTTTCGGCTTCGTCTTCGAGATCGTCCTCAGCTGGAAGAAACTCGAAAAGATGGATTTTTCTCAAGGATTTTCTTCACAGAAGTAAAAGTGAAGGAAGGAGCAACAACAAGTTCTGGGCCACAATCTCATTCTCTAGTAGTGGTAAAGAGAAGAAACCCATGAAAGGAGGGCTTCAACATCAAGGCTCTGTTTCAAAGGAGCCTTTGGAGGCGGCCCAGAAAGCCAAGGGGGCAAGTGGGTCTGCTCCGGGCAAGAAGCCGGTGGCCGGAAAACCGGCCAACGGCGTCGGAAAGCGGCGGATGGCTCCTTCGCTTCACGAGCTGCATTACACTGCTAATAGAGCTCAGGCGGAGGAAATGAGGAAGAAGACTTACTTGCCTTACAGGCAAGGATTGCTTGGATGCTTGGGTTTTAGTTCAAAGGGGTATGGTGCTGCCATGAGTACTGGGTTTGCTAGAGCATTAAATCCAGTCTCTTCCAGGTAAAATTAATCAGTTAAAACTCTATGTTGTGGAAGGAAGTGTATAGATTTTTTTTTTCTTTTTAGCTTTCTTTTTTTGGTTTTTTTTTTTTTTTTTAAACTTTTTGGTAAGGATTATTTATGTGATCCTCCTCTTTGTAAGTATTGATGGGTAGCTCTTAAGATCTCTTTTTTTTGTCTGAAAGAGAAGATCTGCAGTAGTAGTCTGTCTGTATTTGAAGGGGGTGTGATGAAAATTATGGGAAAATTCTTTTATTCCCATCTACATTGTGTAAGATGCTTTGCCTTAGCACTGTAAATTATTCTCTAGCAACTGTCACTGGTTATGACTTATGATGATGGTATCAATCAAATCTATATATGATTATTATATTTACTCTTCTCTTTTCTTCTGGATACTTTTACTGAATCTGAGCCTGAATCATCAGAATGATGATAATATCTACCACATGATCTACTTGATATTGCTTACCCCATATCTCATACTATTACACAAAGATGTAGTCAGCTAACAGTTTTGATTGTACTATGACTACTTTCAACAAGTTTCTGTTAAAAACTTAAAACTCAAACCAGGAGATTGTGGATAATGACAAGTGAGTATTTTGAGTCTTGTTATGGCCTTATTGCATCATCAAGATTCAAGAACATGAAAATCCCTCTTGGAAAATGAATGACAGTGATTAAAGACATAGCCATGGGATGGTGTTGGGATATTGCATGAGATGGTTGTTGGGATTTTGAGGTGACCCAACCCAACTTGCCTTATTCATGATGTTGCTTGTTTGGGGACTCTAAAAAGCGAACTTGTCTGGTACTAGTTGCATCATTTATGCTTTTCATCTTAGGGATATTTACACCAATGAACCAGGTAGATGTAATTGGAGAATTGGACTTTGCTAAAGTGAAATTAATCTTAATATACAAGAGGGACATGGTGCTTCCTTCACATAGACACAAAGAAGTTTGAGATTATGAGACATTCTCATAAACTTTGGTATATCTTTTGTAGTCAAAATAATTAAGATCCATCATATTATCTCTTTTTGGATGCTTCTTTGAGGATTTTATTAATACTACTTTCTATGATTATATAAATTTCTTTGACCCCATGAATTGGAAAATAATTCAAGATATAGAATCGTTAGTGTAGTATTCCAGAATCCAGATTGAGAAAATAAAGTCTGATTGATAACAAAGGTCTTGCACAAGTGCACAACACTTTATAAGATATTGGTTTCATCCAATTGGTTTTTTGAACTTTTTGAGTTGGATGCTATGTGTGTCAAGTCCCACGTTACCAAAGCAATTCATCCACTGTTATATATGTGTTAAGTGCACCATTACAATTTATCAACTCACCTCGAGAATACATTTTTTGTCCAACACTACAAGATATTAAATCGATTTTGAGTTGGATGTTCAAATTTCGATTTTGAATTGGATGCTCAGATTTCGATTTTAAATTGAACGTTCAAATTCTTCAGAAATAATAAGCTGACTACAATGATGGAAAATCTTAGAAGGCAATCACTATGAGATATGATGTGAGGCCCCAAGTCCATTACTGTGCTGGGGACACCTAACTTTTTAGCCTGGAGAAAACAGCAGCAAAATCCCATCATGGTCCCCTGGTTCATTATTGCTCATGGGCTCATTATCCAGATTTTAATTATGCATCCCTTCAATGGAATATGATAGCAATAGAAAGTGTAGACTTGTACAAGAAGCATATGTTTGAAACACAAATTCCAGGTTCACGCCTTGTTCAATCACATTGCAGTTTACATGAACTTGGGCACCTTCCCAAACATCTGGTTGTTACCACAAATGGTCCCATCCCCCCACATTCATCATAAATATCATATCCTATGGTCTATGGATATTCTGGCTTCTATGGTCGGAATGTTCTATGGTATTCGGAATATGGCATATTCGGAAACTTTTACCGTTGGATCTAGTGAAAAAGTAGATTCCGATGAAAAATCTGGAGTATGTCATATTCCCAAATACCATACAGTTCCCCATGATGGATCTTCAAGTTACATCTAGGATCTTAGCCAAAAAAAAAAGTTACATCTAGGATGGTAACTTCACCAGCTGAAAGGAAGCTATCATACAGCCATATATGCCATGCAGTTTATCTCCTATCTTCATTGATTGGTCATACATTTTTTCTGATAAGAAAAAGCAGATCCAATAGAAAGAGAAATTTTCTGACAAGCCAAGCTGGTCTCAAAAGAAAGGTGTTGGGTTACCTAAAATATAACTCCTAATACATGAACGTCTGGATGGGGCGTCACTTGTTTTTTTTGTTTGTTTCCACTTCTAAATAATGACTCACATGAATGTCAAAAGAACCCACAGCCCACACAGAAGAAAAGTGGTGCCAAACTGCCAACCAAGTTTTCTGACTGGGATGTCGAGTGGTCACTGTGAGAAACATTTAACAGGGAATCCTATTCTTTACGACTCCTCAACCTCAAGTACCATGACACGTAAATTGTAAACAGTAGTTTGGAATTTAGGGTCATGTCACACTTGTAGTTCAGTGCTTTTCTTGACATGCGTTTAGAACCGTCTGATCATATAATCATACACCTAACGGTCCACAACAGTCTGAAGGAAGAAGACACAACATTGAAACAAAGCTATATTGCAGTACTCAATTCATAAGAAGTTAAGAACCATATTTCAGATGCAAAAATACTAGATTATTGTCAACGTATCTGGCTATTCGATCTCTTCTACGAATAATAAACTTGAAGCGCAAAAATGTTTAGTAGAAGATGTGCATCAAGAGTACACTGAAAATACTATCTTTTCGAAGATCAGGAGTTGGGAGATGACTTCCCCCAAACTAGGTTACAGAGCCTTCCCTGGAAGAGGGAAGTGCCTCCTCATGAAGATGAAGCAAAGGTATATAGGACGTTCTTCTTGAGAGTGAACTCATCAGCCTTTGCCGGGTTGACAGACTGCACATAAAAAAAAAAAAAAAAAAAAGCAACACAAAGCATGTTCAGATCAGTAACCCTGTACATCCATCACTTACAAGCAGTAACAATCATGACATTGCTCATAAGACATAACAAATCAAAAGTAGTATAATATATAATACAAGGATAAGACCTTTTCAAGAATGCGTTCAAGCCGCTGAATTTCCTTATTTGCATAATCACCGCCTTTCTCTAAAGAGTTCTTGGCAGCTTTCAAGTAGATCTTACCATATCTGAAATTTGAACAGAAAGATAAGTTAACATGTGATCAGAAAATCAAATGTTAAAATTTGGATCACTTGGTATCTAGCTAAGATAACATTAAAAGACATATTATGCCTGGTAGCCATAAAACAGTCGCATTTCATATTAGTTGAATAACGCGCAAGAAACATCTTATCAAAACTAGGGAGTGATTGTGTTAACCTTGCAGCAGAACCCTCAAGCTTTCCAACTTCCTCTTCGATTTTGGAAAAGATTGCCTTCTTCTCATCATTGCCAGCTTTCACAAATTCCTTCACTAACTCGTCCAAACTTGCAACTATACCAGCCTACATAAAAGAAGATAATTGATAAAAAAAGGGACACTACTCTGATAAGATATGTTCATCAATTCAAAAGGGTACCAACTTTGGAAGTAAGTTGGCCTTTCGCATCTCTACTAGTGCCACATTTCTCATTGATGAAATTTGCAAAATCTTCTAAATCTCTGCCTCCACTATACTCTTCACCATCCTTGTTGCCCTTTGGAAAAAATTTCAATGTGGGATATCCACTCACTCCATACCTGCATCAGAGCTTTGCATCAGGTCATTTCTTTTTAACATAATTTCCCTACCATATTGACATATTTTGTCAATGTCAGGCCATGAAAATATACTAAAATACCACTAAACTCACTTCTCAGCTATATCCTTGTATTTGTCAGCATCAAGATTAGCAATCACTACATCTCCATCCAACTTAAATGCTGTTGCAACCTTCTCATAAGTCTGGTAGAACACAGAAGATAATCAGGTCAGCTCTTGTTCAAGCACTAGATAAAGGGTTGCAACAACAAAACTAAAAGTAGCAACAATACACTTACAGGAGCAAGCGATTTGCAATGTCCACACCTGCCACAAAAAGATAAGAGGGACAGGAGGTGAAAATTAGTTTTAGAGTTGCAAAACTACCAATTAAATTCAGCTAATATACCAAGTATAGCATGAAAGGAAAATCGAAGATATGATCTTACCATGGTGCATAGAACTCCACCAATACATCTTTTGTTTTGTCCAGGACAACATCATCAAAATTATCCAGCGTAAGTACCACAACATTGGATGGGATTGCAGCTATCTTCACATTGGTCCCTGTATGCAAAGCATAGCTTCAAGATCAATCATAAGCTAAGGAATAGATCATTATGTAGGTTCCTTTGTAAAATTAGAATGAAAAAAACTTAACTAAAACAACATCTAAGAAATATTGACAACTTATTTAGTTTATTTAAGTTGAATAGCATTACAAGGTGAAACTAATACCTGCTTCCTTATTCACAAACTCAACAAGAGCGTCTGAAGTACGGGCACCTTCATACCTAATACATGTGTAACTCGATCAGAGAGTGTCTAAAACATTATTAAGATATACAAGGATGGTGACAAATATTATATCAAGTCTTGGAATCTGTGAGCATCAATTCTGAACGGGTGGCAAAATATCCATTAGAAAACTTTCATACTTTTCATGATGAAATCTAAGCTAGGGAAATACACTCACTTTTTGGGTTCTAGGGACCCTTTCGGGAACCATTGAATTGTGGGGTAACCCGAAACTCCAAACTTGCCACAAACACTCTTGTGCTCATCACAGTCCACCTATTGAGAACCATTAAATAAAAGTAAAAGAATATTTCAATCAATTACTGGTATCATGATTAATAATATGAAACTCACAAGGCAGCTCAAATTCCAGTTTAAAGCAAATGATGAATCAGCCAAGACACAAAATTTAACAGGACAGTTGAGCCCAAATTATCACACTCAAACAAGGAAATCAAGAATCAAAGAAGTTACCTTTCCAATCAAAACAGACTTTGCTTTCTTGAAACTTGCGCCAAGCTTCTCATACTCTGGAGCAAGCTTTTTACAATGCCCACACCTGTAAGGCGAAATAAGAAACAATAACAGAAACGATTATAGTTGTTGTACGAAACAAAACACATCTGAAGGAAATGATGCAAGTTAAAGCCTCAGAGGTAACTAATTGAAATCTGAACGATAAGTATATAACAATCCGCATATGAACTCGCATCATTTCTATTTCTATGTGCAAAATTAAGAAATCGAACACTAAAGCAGTTGAGCTTCTCTCGATCCATTCTTGCCTAGATCTAGAATTCTGAATTGGCTCTTCACAGATCTCCAATCAATCAAGGTCAGATTAACCATAGCTGATATCATTCGCACGTATCTAATTTCAATTGGAAATTCGAGAAAACCAAACTAGAAAATTCAAATAATTTTGATTCTTACACTCAGCTAAACTAATCTCCTACTGATTTAGATTCGTCTCGATCAATAACATAAAGACCTGATCGTTAAACAAGTTCAGCAGCTAATTTGATGGTAATCTAATTTTCCTCGATCAAAATTGTAAATTGAAATGTTGAGATTACCAGGGAGCGTAGAACTCGACGAGAGCAGCCCGATCTTGACCGACCTCCTTCTCGAAGTTCTCCTCCGTGAGCACGACGACGTCGTCTGCAAAAACCGATGACACAAAGAGCAGAGCTAGGGCTCCGAAAGCGAACAAAGTCTTCGAGCTCTTCATTCTGATTCACAGAGTTTCTTTGTTTCTGCAGAGTCCTTGTGCTCTCTGCTCTGTTTTTATATTCCTCTACGTTAGACTACAATTTTTCTTTTCCTTTTAAAAAAATTAAAAACGAAATAAAAGAAAAATAACTTTTTAGACGTAAAGTGAAAGGTACGCCACCTAATTTTCATCGTGAAAGAAAAAGCCGCGGGTAAATAAAATAAATAATCCGCGAGGGGTGTTGCGAGAATCGAACTCGCGACCTCTCGCACCCGAAGCGAGAATCATACCACTAGACCAAACACCCGGCTTGACAGTTGTCTTGGGAATTTAAATATTTAGTGAATTCTTACATACAAATTTTTAAAATAACCGACCATAACTTTCATTGGGTGCTTCTTCTTCCCCCTATTCTTCATAAAAGTCTGGGGATTCGATTCTCTGCTGATTAGCCCTAACGAATCTCTGTCTCTCCGATTTTCGAAATTTCAATTTCATCCTTGAGGGACGGAACTGCAATTCAGAGTAAAGATTGAACTGCAGAGCCATGTCGGGCAATAGTGTAAGTTCAGCTTCGCATAACCCTCACTTCGTATCACTAAGAATTAATCAATTGGCGTAGTTATGTTAAAGTATTGATTTTTATGTTTTTCTATGTGGTATAGGCTGTTGGTGGAGTCGATAATACTCATAGAAGGAAATTCGATCTTGAAGAGTATGCGGAGAAAGCCCGCGAGCGTGAAAGAAAGGTTTGTGCTTTGTAAAACCTCGTGCTGTTGTTGTTTATGGCATTGATTGAGATGTTAGTGATATGCTTTCTTTGTTAATTTTGCTGTTTTGCGTTGTAACTTCAGGAGGAGGAGGGAGCGCGAAAGTCCAAATGTGGGTTTGCTTAATCTTCTCTTTTGGTCTCTTTTGCGTTGGTCAATTTGTTTGCTTTAATAGAAACTGAAATTGGTTTTGTTTGTTTAATTTTCGTGTGCAGCGAAAGGTCCTCCGGTGCAAAGGAAGCCATTGAAGCACAGGGATTATGAAGTAGACCTTGAATCTCGGTTGGGGAAAACACAGGTGACTGAAATTACTGCCTAATTTGCTTTCAAGAAAGTTTAGGTTTATTTGGCTTTCTGAAAAAATGAGATTTGTTGGACTTAGATAAGCTCTTTGCACTATTGAGATGGCATGAACCCAATGACATGATTGGAGTAGCTACTATAAATACATTTTATTTTCGTGGTTAATCAGGATAGTTGTTGATGTATTGTTTTAGCAATTTGCAGTAACATTTAAGCTTCTTGTGGATGTTAAATTGCCTGAATAATTTGTAGGGTTTCTGAACTACAGCCCTCGAGTACAATTTTATATGGATTGAGGAGGCTTGATAGGAGATGTGGAGATTGTTTTAATGTTACTTCAAGTTTGCATCTTTCAAAGTTTAAAACGATTCTATATTAGGATAGATATAATAGATATTATTTCAGTTATGATTCACTCTGGTATATTTGTAATATAATGAGACTAGAAGAGGTGCACGCAGTGGATATACCCAAGTTTTATTATTGGTCTGCCAAGTTCACTACTCTCCTTTGCAGATTCTTTTAGTTTAGAGTCTAGCTTTTGGACGTTGTGCCTGGAGTAATCTGATCTATGAAGTAGTGAGCAAAATATTATAGGAAGAGTAAGGAGTAAAGAAATGCTTTTCTTATCCCGCCTACTGAGTTTAGTAGTATCAGAAACAAACCCCAAATGAACAATTTTTTCAGAAGTTAGACTTCTTTTATTGGATATCATGATTCATGCTTGTCAAACAATTATTATGATTTTTTTTTATGAACGTCAGTGTATGATGTTTCTTTTTCTCTTTTTTGAATTGTGTTTCGCAGGTTGTTACTCCAATAGCACCTTTAAGCCAGCAGGTAAAGTCTTCCCATGTTTGTATACTTCTTTGCAATTATATTATTATCTTTGAGCATTTATGATTTGCATTATCTTTGAGCACCTTTCTTTATGCAGATAGTTCTATAGTTTCTTTTGTTTTTAGTGCTCTTGTTTCAATTTTTTCAAATTTTTAGCTGTAGGGACTTAGAATTCTCTAGCCTTTTTGAAAAATTGAAAGATATCACAGTTTTGAAACAATCATTTTGTATTTAATTGGAGAGGCCAACCATCATACTGCAGTTAACCTAAATTTGATTTTTCTCACCAAAGACTTTGTATTTCTTCTTCTTTATCTCTTAATCTTTATATTATGGTATCTTTAAGTGAATGAGCTAAGTATTTTTCTAGTCTTGTTACTGCAACATTTTGTTTCCTCTGTTACTTGTGATTGATCGAGTTCCTTGCAGGCTGGATACTTCTGTTCAGTTTGTGAGTGCGTTGTAAAAGATTCTGCAAACTACTTGGATCATATCAATGGCAAGAAACGTATGTAATATCCATATTGATGCTTGTTATATCAATTCATTTATAAATATGTTTCTATTATTATTATTATCTTTTTGTTGGTTAGTGTTTAATTATTCTTTTCTTTGTTGTAGATCAAAGAGCTTTGGGTATGTCTATGCGGGTAGAGCGGGCATCTCTCGAACAGGTAAACTTTGAGAATCATCTTTTTGTTGAGAATGGAAGTTTAAGTTTAGTACACACATATTGATTCACCTAAAAATGGAAATAGATACACAGAAAACCTATAAATGTAGAACATACCTGCCACTTTCTGGAAATGTAAGAAGATGACCACATAACTTGTAGAAATGAAATTAGTTCTCTGGTCTGTTAATTATGTTAAAGGTTATATTTGCAGCGTAGTAAAAAAGAATGTTATATGTTAAGCTGTGAATTCAATTAATGGTATGCAGGTCCAGAGTCGATTTGAAAAGCTCAAGAAGAGGAAAACTGATGTGCCCTTCACAGAGCAAGGTAAGACATTGAAGCACTGAGACGCATATCAATCCTAAGATTTTTAGTAGAGATTTACACCAAGTATCTCATGTTTAAGATTTGGGTGAGTGGTAAAAAATATGACTCTTACTTTTCCCTCTCAGATCTTGATGAGCGGATCTTGAAGCAGCAGCAAGAAGAGGAGGAAAGGAAGCGCCAACGTCGAGAAAGGAAGAAAGAGAAGAAGGTTGGTAGAATCAATTCTTGTACTTCTAATCTTTGTTTGGCCTGATTTGAATCATCAATGTTATGTAAATATCCACATCCTATTTTGCAGTGGCAATTTTTCTTTCTTTTTACTAATTCTCTTAAATCTTCTTTCCTGGGTTCAGAAAGAGAAGGTAGAAGATGAGGAAATTGAAATCGACCCCGACGTTGCAGCAATGATGGGATTTGGTGGATTCGGTTCATCCAAGAAGTGATCTCTTCGTGCCTATTCAATGCCACTTCTGAAATCTGAGTGGTTTTTTCTAATTGTTCTCTTTATTGATCAACTTCACTGCATGAGCCACTCAATTTAGGTTCTTGGACTTGTACAAAGTGGTAACTCATATGCGTTCAAAATCTGGCATACCTTACTGATAGTGGTTTTATGGAAAAAGAAGGGAGTTACTAATACTGCATCTAGTTCTCATTAATCTCAATTAGGGAATGGAAATTACACTGGATTTAAGCTTGGGATTATGGTCAAATGTCTATTGCATCAATAACTTGAATCTGTCTTCTTCATGCATAATAAAACTAAAATCTAGATTATATTTTTCTGATGACTTCACCAGTCTGATTAAGAAGTTGTAGATACAGAAGTTGATAGCATTTGAAGCTTTCAAAGTAATTTGAACAGGAACAAGAATGCAGTGGAAGAACATTTTTTTATTTGGTCACTTAATAGATTGGATCATCCGCTAAAATGAACATAATAGATTGCAGTCAAACAACTTAAACCATAGTTCAGGAAATTTCATCGGCTCAAATGATCAATATACAATAATAATTTAAAGAAAAATAATAACTTGCATAAACCTCTTACAAAAGTTCTTTATGTTTGGCATATCAAACAAAGTACGTAACTTGGAATACAGTCCAGGGAAGTACACAGTACCAGCAGTACCTTTGCATTTTGAAACTGTAAAGCAGTATATTCTTGAAAAGTTTGAAGATCTAGCACTTATCAACCCTAGTTTTACTTCGTCCAAAAACAAACCCTAGTTTTACAGTTTTTAAACCCAAAATTTGCGTGCTATAGTTCCATGTATTTCCTGAAACCCTAAGCACTTCGAGCCAACATGGCCCAAAACTCATCAGCAGATTTCTGCTTCTCAAGCTTCCACCCGTCACGGCACCGCTCTATGAACTCCTCACAATCAGCATCAACAAGCTCGCCATTTTCGTGATTATCTCCCAAACCATTTCGATCACCACGATGTTCATCTTTGCTGCGAGGAACATGAGCTCTTTCTGTTGCAGTGGTTAAACCAAAACTAGTAGCGCCTCGTCCTGCAGCAGCAGCAGCCTGGTGGTCCACGCTTGGTGCTTCAACTGGTGGGGATTTGGTTGCGCCGCTGCTGCGACGCTGCTTCATGTAGTCATCATAGTGAATATGGTATTGATAATAATCGCTGTAGTAGTCATCACTGTTCTTAAAGGATTTGAATATACGTCTCAATTGCTTCCAACCCTTCTTAGGAGATGTGGGAAGCTTATCATCTGATCTTGGGATTAAGCAAGACATGGTATAGTACAACTCCAAGGTGATGGATGAAGATGATGAGGTGCTTGGATATCATATATATTGTACGTAGTCATAATGTTTAATTCGACAGCGCTAAACCTAAGCCGGCCTAAACCCTAATTAAATGTAGAATCATTGCTCATTTCTTTCTTAATCATACCCTAAACTTGAGCTATATGTATGAACGAGATTGAAGGAATCCCTGTTTATTTGTCATGATTGATTTTAATTACGAGGCTCTAAAATTTGGGAGAGTTTGTTTCTTAAGACGAGATATTATCAAAGGCAATTGGTATCCATGCAAAAGGTGGTTGAAGTTGGAAAGAATCGAAATGGAAATCACAAAAATTTCTCCTCCTCATTTCATTTTCCTTAATTCATTTCTGATCGATCATAATCTCGGCGATATGTATGCTTCTTAACTTAAATTATATCATTTTTGTGATTTTATCTAATTAAAAGGTAAGCAACTCTTGCAAAAATCTCTCTAATAATTTGATTAATAGTTAAGACAATTAGATTTGCATCCTTGGATAGATTTGATTTTCCTTAAAACAATTTATTTAATTACGGCTGATCGTAGGGCCAGAAATTGCTTACAATCTTGGTTTGTCTGTCTTGTAAAGCTACAATATTATAGTACTACTGATGAAATCCAATCGGAGTAAATTGATATGCGAAATTCTGATCAATTTGAACAGTTCATGTAAAGCCAAGAAAGTGTATACATATATATGTATTGTGTGGTTTCAACATCACATATCATAATATGGTAGTTGATACATAGAGTCACCATAAGATGAAGAAGAGACAACACCCAGTAATACTTAAGAATGTGAAGAAAAAGCTGAACAAATTTGGGAGCTTCCCTGCAACATTGCTTGTTTCACCTTGGATATATTCGCCAAAAGGTCCAAAACCATTGAAGTTCCCTACACGATCGATGAAAATTACATGTATAGAAATAGTCATAAGTTCACTAATGTTCGATCTCTTGCCAGATATCTCATGTGTTATGTTATCAGATTGTTAATCTGGCGACACAACATGTTAGGCTATCCGGCAATGGAGAACTTATCTTATACGGTTGTATTTTTATACGTATATTACCTCTTTGGCTGGTATAGCTGCAGCCATCATGGAGAGCACCTCTTATATCTGGTAGTGTAGCCTTATTGTTGAAAATGAAGGTCGATAGCATGCTATCAACGCACTTCAGCACTTGCTGTGTCTCAGCCAGACAGGGTCCATGGCAGAACAAATCAATTGCATCAGGAGGCACATTAAGGTTTCCGCTTTGGTTCAATCTATACGCTTCGTCACAACCAGAATAGATCTGCAGATCACATCTTACATGTCAGAATCAAATCTCAACATCAAAATACAAAGAAAAACTTGGAAGTGAGTACATAGTGTAGACTCACAAACTTATTGTTGAAGCATGTTAAGGCATTAAAAAACCTTTCCCCCGGGTTGTTATCTGCGGCACAGCCTGCAATATATCAAAACAATCAGAGAAATGAACACCGATTAGTTTGGAATATAGTAGAAAACGGAAGAGGGTGGCACGAAAAATATAAGTAACCTGAGTAGCAGCAAGATACAGCAACGAGAATAAGAGCGAAACCAAGGAACTTGTTGTGTTTTGGAGGGATATTAAAGAAAGTCATTATAATGGTGAAGCTATGTGAAACTGATCTTTGAAAGTAGTACTGTAGGAGAAGTGGACGGTTTTTTATCTCTTTAATAAGGCATGAAACTATGGCCACTTAACTTGGTAAACCAAAAAGAGGAGAGATTAGTTGGTGGTTTGAACTAGTTATAGCAGAAAATGGTTGGGGACAAATGGACTTGTAAGGATTGAAGTTGGTAATGCAAGTCACCAACTTTGTAGTTGGTCTTTGAACATTACCATTTTGGGTGTAAAAATCTAGAAATAAATGTGTCATCTTTTTAAAAAACAATTCTTTTGCTTGATCTTTAAAGGCTATGGTGATTGCATGTTGTAGAAAGCAAAGTAGTGCAACAATGCTTCCCCCTACAGAACATAGAAGTGCTTTCGGGAATTGTTTCTTTAATTGAATCCAAATTAGGCTCAACAAGTAAAATTGGAGAAGTTAAAAACATGGAATGTTGGTAACTTGGATTAAATTTTAGCTGATTCAGAATGACATCGTCTCCATTTCCTTTTCAACAAGAATATTTACACCTTAAAGACAACTCATGCAATTGCTAAGTTGAGCAAGCTTGGAAGTTTTCTGAATCACTTGTTTGGCAAGCCAAACTATGTTCTAAAACATAAGCGGTATCTTTTACTATTTGCTGCAATTGCTAAACAACAGAGCAGGGAAAGAGTTTCTATAGAAAATTTGAAAGAAAATGTGTCTTGTGATCAAAGCACATATTGTCAATTGTTTTTGCTCATCATAACATGGATGGGGTATGTTTTGTCATTTCATGATAACAAAAAAAGAAAAGGCGGAGTATCTCCAACAATAACAGCTCGGTTCAATTGGAAATAACAATGAAGAGTGAGAAGACTGGTCTTTACTTTCTAGTGCTTCCTACTTGATGTACTGAGAAACCCACTTGAATCCATCCCCATAACCCATTTTGCGAACAATGCTGCACATGAATACTTCGAGGGGGCGGACATTCGAGTCAGCCATGTTTACTTTACCCTTGCCTGTGGTGAAGTTGTTCAGACCAAGGTGATATCGCAACTCTTCTTCTGAGGCCGCATATGGTATGTCAATCTTGTTTCCCAGAATAAGGAATGGAACAGTGGACAATGCCTCATCCGAGAGGAGAGCATCCAGCTCCTTTTTTGATTCGGCGAATCTTTCCTTGTCATAAGAATCCACTAGGTAAACAACTGCATCCACCTTTACAAACAAAACATAAACAAAATGCATTTCTCATGAGTGGAATCTAAAAGCAAGAGAAAACAGCAAAACTTAAAATTTACCCTCAAAGACTCATGAACAGCTGTACCATTCTTTCAAAGACAATCACTCAAATCCAAAAAAATTCAATGTGATATTCCAAAAGAATAACCAGTCCCTAAGTGCCAGTTACCTATACAACATACATGACTACATCACCCAAGTTCTACTGTGTACAACTTCTCTAGAGAAAGTTTTACATAGGAATTCATAAGAAACCTGGTGGTTCCATGACATAGTAATCGACAGCACAAGTTTAAACCAACTTCTAAAAAGGGATAAAGAAAATTCCAAAGCAAAGAATGTATGTGTGGTAAGCTACTATTAGCATACTTCTAAAGAGAAAAGTTGCTATCAGCGAACTACCATTATTTCTATCTGCCTCCCATGAATCAGATAAACACAAAAACTTATCTGGGATTATGGAGGCCCAAACATCCCAAGACTTAACAATGCAGAGGAGAAGAAGACAGTTACTTTGGCTGGTGAGTGTTGTCATCTAGCTGGATAACCAAAATTAGAACTTGTATGCGTGCGCAAAAAAATTTGCATGCGCCTTAAAACATTTAAGAACAAAACTGAAATACAATAATTGCATCGTTTTGAATTCAAAAATTTGACTCGGGGACTTTTGATCCTTATTTAAGGCAATAAATAGTTGCCAATGCCTCCCATTGAGCACAAACAAACTACATAACTGACTTTACAACCTTACAGAAGCTCAAACAGTTCATATATGCAGAAAACCAGTAGCCATATCACTATATCACCTTACATCATATCGTCAATAATACCTTGGCATAGTAATCTTTCCATACTCTACGCGCAATCTGATGCCCACCCAAATCAAAAGCCTTGAACTTGATTTTTCCAATGCTTAACTCCTCAGATGTCGGATACTGAGTCGGTTGGTGTTGGACTAATCTCTGCAATAACCCATCACAAGCAAAACCCAGAATCAGAAAATCAAACTCATGTTAATTATCTCAAATTTTCACAAAAAGGACTATCCTACATTTGATCGAGTGATAAACTAAAGTGGCAAAAGAAAAGAATGTTTTTTTTTCTTCGTCTTAAACTCAATTCCTATTCAATCATTTTCAGCTTATGCTCTGATCCTACATATTTTCTGAGGCAGAGCTTCTATAATATGAGAAAATCATAGGAGAAAAAAATTCAGGTCAAGCTCAAATCTTTTATTCAATTCTATGCCTACAGTTGAACACAATACAAAAATTGTAAAACAACTCTCAAAATTATTCACTTTCCCAGCAATCAAACAGACCCCACATTGAAATCAAAACGAAAATTTCAATATTTCAATTAAAATCGAAATTACAACAATTCCAAAAGAACATCCAAACATTGAAAAACAAATGAATTAAAAAGGAGGAAATTAAAAGAAAACCTCGTCTTTGAGCATATGAAGCAACGTGGTTTTGCCGGCATTATCGAGGCCCAAAAACAAGATCTTGGCCTCCTTCTGCCACAAGCCTAGCGATGCGAGAACCCCATAGAACCAATCGAACAAGAACATGGTCACAGATCGAAATCCCTCAAAATCAGAGAGGTAGAGAAATAGTCTTAGTTTTGGGTGTGATACTCTAGTGTGGTAAATTTATGTGTAACTGTTACTGGGTCTTGTTTTAGGGACCCATGGGATGTGGTTGGGACGCCATTGGGGGATTTAGGCCGTCTGATTTTACTACTCTAACAACCTGTTATTGGTCAATTATGTTATGTTTTACGGGAGAGACTCTAGTGAGGACCTTACAATAAGGACCAAGTGAGGACTTTCAAATAAACGGTTAGATGAGTCAGAGACTCTCCTGGGATGTTTTACTACTATGCCTTATTGCAATCTAGTACATGTAGTTTTGATGGATTGGTTCGATTTGAACCGAAGATTTTTAAATATAAACCAAAATCGAAGAATAGTGACAATTTTTAGTTCGGTTTTAAATCAAACCGTAATTTTTCTAAAAAAAATCAATCTTTTCGATGTGGTTCAGTTCGGTTTTGTTGGTTTTATGATTTTGACCGGTCTATGTGCTCACCAAACTACGTTTGGGTAAGTTTCTATATAGCTCCGCCCCTGGATCTAATCTTCGTTGAAATCATTGAATACGGGGATCCATAGTTTCTATTATTTATAAAAAGGGATTGACATGGAGACGAGAAATGAATTCAGAAACGAGAATGATATAATGATCTTCCTCCTCGACCTACCTCATTGCGGTCCCTAACGAGATGAAGCTAAATGCTATTACTACTATAGTATGTCTTGACTTAGACAAAAGGATTCTTGATTCAATTTTAGTATGAAATTATATCTTAATTAATCTTAAGAAATGAAAGATGATTCTTTCTTTAGAGATAGAAGATGCCTCTTTTGTTACTTTGCTTCACTTTAGTCAGTTCGTGGAGCCTCTGCCTTTGTTACAACTAAGCTCCAAAATGTGAGATTGATCGATGTTCTAAATATGATTCCTATCGTCTTTAGGACACCTTGCAATGCAGATTATGCCAATTCCAAAAAGAGAGACTTGTCTATATATATATTTTATCAAATTTTAGTTTAAATTCATTTCTTCGTTTAGACTTTGAATATTCTTCTCCATTTCTCAAGTGGAATAAGACTCATATCTAAGACTAATTAATAGTTTCCATAATGGAAAATTTTCTTTAGATTTGCTTACCCACATATATCACTAATTTACTCTAGTATTATGTTGAACAGTTTTTTCTACGATACATTAATGTATTGATACATTAAATAGACTGCCTCCACTTAAAGATAAACTCACTTCATGCAGCTGTAGACTAGATCAGCTTGGTTTCAAGCTAGTCTACAACTACATAGTTCTGGTCTACTATTGTTGGGAGTTGGCTTACCAATTACCATTAGCTTACCGATAAGTTAATGTACCGTAAACTTTCTCACATACTCATTTGGGCAAAAAATTGCATAAGACTACAATACACAATAGTAACTTTCCATTAACAAAAGATCACAAATTTTTAAATCAAAGCACATATTCTTTCTTTTAGGCTGGGCAGTACTTTTGTTCTTATGCCAAAAACAATCTATAAACTAATTAAGGCCTAGTTTGGGGCAGCTCAAATTAAGAAATAACCTGATTATTTATTAAGTTAAGTAGGTTGGGGTGTTTGGTAAAACAAAGATAATCAACTTAATTAAAAATCTCACACTTTCCAATGTAACTTACGGAAGCTGATAAATTGATACTTCTATAATCAGCTGCTATCAAAAGCTGTCATTCTTTTTGGACTTTACCTATATTACCCTCATCTAATATCTAATATAACATAAGACCTATATATTTTTAGTCATTAATGCAATTTTATGTTTTGTATCTAGAAAACATCGTATGATTTCATATGTGTCTACAACTTCTATTTCTATTTTCATATGTATAAACAACAAGGCCAAGTAATTATTAAATATCTTAATTTACATATCGTAATTTCAATTGGATCCGTGCATGTTTCCTTGCAATAATGCAATAACAAAATGGTTTTTTTTTATGGTATGAATTTTAAAGGTAGTTGTTAATGGTTATATATATAGGCATAATTGTAAGAAATGCTGAAATGGAGGATGAGTTAAAATTCATAAAGGAGTACATAAATTTTACAATTTTTAAACAAAATAAATAAGTAAAACCACTTTTAGCTTCATGTCCTTTTTAGTCATTATTCATACTCACATCACTTTTGTATTCAAGTTTATCAAACACTTAAACACTATTTTTTATATTTACAACACTTTTAAAAACAAAATTTACCAAACACTCAATTACTTAATTTCACAGCTAATTATTCTCACAGCACTGCTTTTTTAATAAATACAGCTGTCCAAAACTGAGCCTTAAGTCGGCCAGAGATTTAATAATACCAAAAGCTTATCCAAATCCAACCTTAGAAAACCAGATAACCATCAAAGAAGACAAGAAGAAAAATGAGCCCCCTGTGTTCAAAACCACTAACCCAACAAATCCATTACCCGGAAACCGCCAACAGGAAAACACATAACTATCAGACCATCCCATCGCTATAAATACCCACTTCACCTCCTTCCTTCTCTCCAAAACCAATTCAGATATTTCAGTTCAAATATCATTCCAACAGTTTCTCAAACATGGCTGACGTGGCAGAGAAAGAGCGGAGGATCCTGGTCGCCGTCGATGAAGGCGAGGAGAGCATGCATGCTCTCTCCTGGTGCCTCAAGAACGTCGTTTCGCTAAATTCCAAAGATACCCTTATCCTGCTCTACGCCAAGCCCCCGCGGGCCGTTTACACGCCGCTAGATGGCACAGGTAGGAGTGGTGAGGACGATCATTCAGGTATTTTACGTTAATTGCTGAGGTTAATTTCGGAAACAGGAAGATTCAGTGGTGGGTGTAATTTTGGTTGTGGTTCAGGGTATTTGTTCTCCTCTGATATTTTGGCGGCAATGGACAAATATAGTAGCGAGGTGGCGGGCTGCGTCGTCGAGAAGGCCAAGAAGATGTGCAGGGATCTTCATCAGGATGTGAGCGTCATAGTTTTGTTTATGCAAGGGCTAAAATGTCATTTCGCTTATTCGAATTGTTTTCTTTATTGGGCCAGGTTAAGGTGGAGACGATAGTAGAGAATGGTGATCCGAGGGATGTCATTTGCCAGATGGTAGAGCAGCTCGGTGCTGACGTGTTGGTCATGGGCAGCCGTGGCTATGGTCTCATCAAGAGGTGGGTCCCATTTCCTCTTGTTTTTTTTTTTTACATTAGTGTGTGACATAACCAGCACACCGTGTTTTTCAACCATTAAATCTAGTTTAGAAAGTGATTTAATGATCAGAAAATCAGTGTATGTCATAAACCAACGTTGAATTCGATTAAAATATATATGTAGCGTATTGAAAGAAATTTGGTATTAATTTGCAGGGCTTTCCTTGGAAGTGTGAGCAACCATTGTGCACAGAATGTGAAGTGTCCTGTGTTGATTGTGAAGAAGCCGAAAACAAATGGTGGGAGCAAATGATCGTGTACTTCTTTTCCTCTTTGCACATTTTTCTTCTTGGGTTGTGGTGCATTTTGCAGTTTGTACTTAAAATTCGTACTCTCGCTCCTTTTGGTATTGTCAAGTTTCATGCTGTAAATTTATAATGTATCAATGGAACTAGCACAAACCAGTGAGACCCCATTTCTGGTATGTCACACAATGCGAATTCGAACAATCTGGTTTTCATAGGTATCCTTTCGAAAGATCATCAAACATTGTGGAGTTTGCCCCCAAATTTTGGTGACAGCCTTATTATAAGTTGCAAAGCTATAATCATTGTGGAGTAAACTAATTAGTTGACTCGAAGGTTGCACTCAAGAATCTTCTCCCAAGATTTTTGAGTTCTATCTGCAAAGTTAACTCTGTACAATGCTGCGCGACTCAAGGTGAAGCCGAGGCCAGTAATGCTCTCATCCATAGCAAGAACTTTCTCTTGAGCTCTTTTTTTCTCTTCATCTGTCAAGTAACCATACAGGAGGCTCAAATGTGGCATACAAGCTGCATCACAAAATCACATAAATCAAATCAATTCCAACAAACAAATCACCATTGATTATATGAAACAAGAAGAAAAATGGGGTTGCATTTGGCCCATCTCGAAATTACTGCACCATCTACACATTGTACAACGTTTGGCAGAAAAAGAAATGAGAACTTACGGAAAGGGCGTCCCATACACCCGGCAAAGCGAAGAGTTTCCCACCTCAACTGAGAAAAGAAAATAATTGTATATTATTTTACATCGAATCTCAAATAGGCTAAACGAGATCGATATTCCATACAATATAGTGAGATGAAAACAAATCATAAACGTATAAAAATAACTTACGTCCTCGCTTATTTCAATGACGAGAGAAACACATTGGAAATAGAATTTACTAGTCTCCAAGTTCTCGACTTTGCAATAGAACTGCTTGATCGCGTTACAAGCTCCTCTGAATGTGTTGATCGCTTCATCTTCCGTCATTAGGCAGGACCCCACCATGGTGATGTGGGGCTCGACCTCGGGCCCACCAAATTCCTCTCGGAGCCCCTCCATCACCTTCTTGATCCTCGAGAGCACATTATCCGGTATGATGCCCCACACTGCATACCTGTGCACTTCCTGCGCATCCCTTTGCGCTTCAAGAGCTTCTTGTTCTGGGCTAATTGGCATCTAAATTGATGAGTTATATATTGAACGTAGCAGAAAAAGAAGAGGAAGACGAAGAGTACAAATTAAGTAGGAAGGAAGGAAGGAGTTTCTTTACTTTTGATATGTCAGTTTATGGTTACAAGGATAGAGGTTGAAGAGTTGCTTGATAGAAGGCCATTTTTCAGGAAGTCCTATTCTTTTGCATGCACTTTTTCAGGGACACTTGAAGGTACCAGGTTCTATTGTCCAAAAAAAAAAAGGGTACCAAGTTCTTTATATTTTCTTGAAAAATAGGTACCAAGAAATGACTATTTTCTTAGAGAGGAGTGTTGTAGTCCCAAAATACTTTTTCCAACTATATATGTTTTTCAGTTTTAAAAAACACTCCTCTCTAAACTATATATGATTGGTTTTCTTGGAACTACAATCTCTCTCTTGATACCGGTGCTTGAATTTCCTTGATAATTTCGACAATGTCAACTTTTACGAAAAAAAATGTGTGTTATAAGTTTATAACAAAGAATTTTTAAAGCTATGACACGCTTCACGCAAACCGAATTGCGGCTCCTATTGTGGTTACTAGAGTCCAAGAACCTGTTTTTTTTTTGTTTTTTTTTTAAAATTAAAAACAAATGTGTTGAGAAATGACTTTTTCTTAAGAAGTAGCCGGATTTCCAATTTCCATTGTTTTCTTTTTCTTTTCATATGAAGTTATAGTAAATACTTTAGGTGTTTGAACCACATGCAACTGGTTTTACTTGGGACTACAATATATATCCTTCTTGGCACCCTTACTTGAATTTCTTTGAAATATTTCGAGAAGGCCAACATTCACAAAATATTGTGTGCTATAGCAAAAGCAACAAATTTTTTGTTGGTTTGGCACTCTTCAGAAACCAATTTTTGTCGCCCATTGTCTTTTTGGGATTCTATGTCCGAATGTTTATCGACCTTAATTGAGCCATACGAACCAAATTAGAGGTTGAAAATCGAGTGGAAGTAAGTTGTTGCATGGTTTATGTGATTGGACGAAAAAGTTTTTTGTTGAAGAGATCGAACCTTAGACAAACAACAGAAACATTACGTATTACTGGATCAACGCGCGTACATATATACTTTTCCATAAACAATAAAACTTGAAGTACTAGCTTGTTAATCATAAGGCATATCCAAGCAGCAATTACAGTAGTACTCTATTACAATATACATAGGCTGCTGTAAACAAGCATATATATAATTATAATTTGGGAGAACTGAGATGGAATTAATTAAATGATTAAATTCAGTTTACCCCCTGAACTTTACACCAAATATCATGTTAGTCCCTGCACTTCTAATTTCATCAGAAACACTCCTATACTCTTCAATTTAATCAGTTTAATCGTTTGTTCGTCGCTACAAGTGTATACATTTTTTGTTGAAGAGATCGAACCATAGACAAACAGCTGAATCCATTACGTATTACTGGATCAACATAAAAAACTTTTCCATAAACAATAAAACTTGAAGTACTTGTTAATCATGAGGCATGTCCAAGCAATTACAGTAGTCTTATTACAATATATATAGGCTGCTGTAAACAAGCTAGCATATAGTATTATGATTTGGGAGAACTGAGAATTAAATTAATGCGGTCGAAGGTTGCATTCATAAACCTTCTCCCAAGATTTTTGAGTTCTATCTTCGAAGTTAACTTTGTACAATTGCACCCGAGTTATGGTGAAGCTGATGGTACAAAGTCCTTCATCCACACTCTTCACTATTTCTACAGCTCTTTTCTTCTCTTCATCTGTAAGATCCCCATAGAACAAGCTCAAATGTGGCATATTAGCTGCAAAATGCGCATCAGAATCAAAATCCAATCTATCAAGAAACTTATCCGAATTAATATGATAATCTAAGAAAATTGTTGCAAAGTTCTTACCACTATTGCAATGCATTCTCCCAGCCAAGAGTCCAATTTCCTCTGATAACTGAGACCAAAAGTTAATTATTGTATCATCATTAAATAATAATTAATTTAAGGGGATGTTATTCTTACTTTTCAATTTGTCATTATTTGAGAATAAATAAAACATTATTCTAGAGTGGAGAATGACGAACATAGAGCTCAATTACCTCATCACTTGTTTTAAAGACGAGGGAAACACATTGGAAATAGAATTTGCTAGTCTCGAGTTGGTCGACTTGACAAACATAGGGGCTAATTTCTCCACACGCGTTGTAGAACTTCTCGATGGCATCTGCGTGTGAGAAGAGAATGGACCCCGCAACGGTCATGTGGGGCTTGATCTCGGGCCCACCGAATTCCTTCCGGAGGGCCTCCATCACCGTCTTGACCCTCTTGCAAATGCTATCCGGTGGGATGGCCCACACCGCCCACCGGTGCAGCTTTAGATCGTCTATGCTGTCACTGGTAGCGGTAGTTGGTTCAGATTGGTTTGCCATAGTGATGATAATTCAAGTATCAAGTGAAACTGTGAAAGAGATCAATAACTGAAATGAAAGAAAGAAAATGAGAGAAGACACAAAAAACAAAAGACAATACCGTTAGGAAGTAGTTGATGAAGGTAGAGTTTATTTGAGGGGGAATGGACAAGTGTTAGAGCCATTTGCGGAGAGTCCTATTCTCTTGCATTCCTATGTGGGAGAATGTCAAAGATAATCTGATAGAATATATATATATATAAATATATATATATATATATATATTTTTTTTTACTATTTATCGGCAACATTTCAAATTTTATTAAGCAGAAGAGTTTGTGTCCATTTCAACTATTAGTCAAAATGTTTCACAAGGTTTGGACTCACAGAGTTAATTGCATTCTGTTGAGTATCCAGAATCGAGATTATCTGCATCCTGTTTCATATATATCACATCACATATTCTTATCATAGTATTCAGCAGCCCCATGCATTTCTTCTTTTTACATCGCCAAATACCAAGTCTTTCTAAGTAATCACATTTTCCTTCTCTCTTTCTTCATACTCATACTTCCATGAATTCTCATATGTATTAAGCTTTTTGTCTGATCGATCAGTATATTAATTTTGGTTGCTTCATGTATATATACAGTTAGTATTTCCTACTATTTAATCTTTCATTTTCCATGAAATGCAGATAGTAATTAATTAAAGCCAAGGTTTCCACCATTAAGATGATGAAATCTCACCCAATGAAGCTTTGTGCAAGACTCTTCTGTTTTCTTTTCACTCTGGTATTTTCTTCGATATCATTACAAAATAATTATATTTCAACTTATACAAATTAATTAACAGCCCTATCCTATCTTGCAGGTCGTTTCATGCTTGATGATCTCAGTGTTGTTTAAGATGACAAGAACAATCCAGGATCGAGTAATGTTCTTCTCACATGAAGCACTCAACAAATCACTTTCGAGCATCCACTCCACTGCAAACTTGCTAAGTCCATTAAATCCCTCAGCAATAAAACTAGCAAGGTCTCTGACTTCATTACTCAATGGAACTGAACTTGATTTCACTACCATCCAAACAACGGTTAGTACTAAATTAAGAGTTTATAAATGGATTCTTGATTAGTACTGTTTCTACTTAATAAACATATATACATTGAATCATTATGATTAATCTTGACAATATTTTTGTTCAGGTTGCACCAACATTGTTTCTAGGGCTTTCGACAATTCCACACATCTCACAGGTTTCTTATCTCGGATCGGATGGCCTTCTATTCTCACTTTACAACTCTGAATATCCTCATTGGGGTTCAATTGGATGGGGTAGTCAAACTTCCGCAGTGTTCTCCAATACTACAGTTTCCGAAAGTTGGTACACTCAACCAGTAAATACGGACACTGGGTTGTTATATGGCACAGCAGTGAATATTGATTCGAACTCTATGTGCACAGTAAATGCTAGTTGGTTCCAACAAGCCCTAAACAACACAAGTGGCTATACTTGGTTAGGAACCGGATGTGATAGAGCCGAAGATAGCTTGTTTTTTAGTAGTGTTGCTATGAATGGAAGAGGTGTGATTTCTCTTGGTATGAAAGCAAAAGTTGTTGTTGATCATTTTTCTTCTGTAGACTTCCATAAGGGTTATTTTCACTTGGCTACTTCCGATGGGAAAGTGATTGTGCCAGCAAAGCTTCCTAAAACCCGATTTCAGATAAGCAACAACACTGTTTCGTTGCAAACGGTGAAATCTAATGGGGATGTCACAGATCATACATTTTCATGTCATCATTCATCTAGTTACTCATGGAAAATCGATGGAGTGAAGTACGCAGCTTATTGTAATACACTTAAGATTGTTGGAATCCCATCGGTTCGTATGCCTTTATAAGCATTTCTATGTGTTTCAATTTGATCTAAGCTGTCTAGCTAACAAATTTTTTTTTTTTTTGCAGGTATATGTATTGACTTATCCAAGAATTGATGGAGCAGTGAACATATACAGAGCGGTACTTGGGCTTCTGTTGTTTATAATTTTTGTTTCGCTTTGCTTCTTTATATTCTTGACAATAAAAGCTGCAAGGAGAGAAATGATCTTATGCGCACGCATCATAAAACAAGAAGGTGCAACTCGCCAAGCAGAGCGCAAGAGTATGAACAAAACTAAAGCCTTTAGTAGAGCAAACCATGATGTGCGCGCTTCTTTGGCAGCCATCACTGGTTTGATAGAGTTGTGTCATCAAGATGCCAAGCCTAACTCTGAGTTAGCAGCCAACTTGGGACAAATGGATACTTGTACAAAGGACCTCCTAGGTAAGTAGATTTTCATTTCACTAGTACAAGTGCATTATGTTGTGGAACTGTTAATGCGGACCATTAATTAGGTGGATTCTTAATTTGATTTACAACAAATTAAACTACTGGATGCAGGCATATTGAACACTGTTCTGGACATAAGTAAAATTGAAGCTGGGAAAGTGCAACTTGAAGTAGAAGAATTCAATTTAGCTCAGCTCCTTGAGGACGTTGTTGATATGTTCTATCCTATTGCTATAAAGAAAGGTGTAGATATTTTGCTTGATCCTTGTGACAACTCAATTGCCAAAACATGTTATGTCAGGGGTGATAGAGGAAAACTCAAACAGATCTTGTGCAACTTGATTAGTAATGCTGTGAAGTTTACCTCCGAAGGTCATATCACAGTTCGTGCCATGGTTGCGAAAACAAGTTATGAAAATTCAATAATTGCTTCTAATCGTAGTCGTATGTTGAAGTGTTTGTCATGGTGGTTTTACAAGGGTGAGGAAGCTTTCAATGATTTGGATGCCCTTCATACGGCTGAAAAAGACCCCAATACCACAAAGTTTGTCATTGAGGTGGATGATACAGGCGAGGGAATTCCTAAAGACAAACGAGGATTTGTTTTCGAAAACTTTGTTCAAGTCACAGATAGTGCTACAGGAAAAGAAGGTTCTGGTTTGGGACTTGGTATTGTTGAATCTTTGGTAAGTTAATCAGAATGAGCTTTAACACATAACAAATTTTTGTTCTTATGGTATTTGAACTTAGCTTTGCATTACAGTTTGTTCTTTTGTGAAATTTCCTTTGTTTGTTGTTCAAGTCTCCTAAGTTTGATATGACTGTTACTAATTGAAACACAACTGAATTTAATAGGTGCGTCTAATGGGAGGAGAGATAAAAATTCTTGATAAAGAAGCTGGTGAGAGAGGAACTTGCTTCAGCTTTGATGTTTCTCTTCAGACGTGTAAACCGGAGTCTGGTGACATGGAAGAGGAATGGCCCATAATGAGCCATGGAGTTCAACCTTTCGGAATATACTTTTTGCCACCTGCACCGAAACCACAAGGGTCTCGTGTTGTTCTCTTTATCGAAGGCAATGAACGAAGAGAGATGTTGGTGAAGTATATCAGGAGCTTGAACATAAAAGTTACAAGCATAAAGCAAGCTAATCAGCTTGTTCCAACACTTGGGAAGATAAAACGCAAGTTAGACCTTTCCTATTTCAGTTATTCGGAGACCCCATCAGGGTTTTTTGAACAGATGAGCACATCTCCATCCAACAACTCTGACTCAAGACCAAGTGATGAGTCTCAAAGCATCAAGGAAATTGGAGATGATAAAAAAACCAACTCGAGAAATTCGCTTGCAGGCATTGTCCTTGTAGTGGTTGACACCAATGCTGGTGCTTTCTCTGAGCTATATGACTCTGTGGCTAACTTCAGGAAAGGCATTCAGAACTCTAGATACAAGGTTGTGTGGTTAGACAATTCAATCACGCGAAACACAATGCAGCTAGGAGAGCACAGGCTTTCCCATCCAAATGATTACATCATATACAAACCATTTCATGGATCACGCTTGTACAAAGTGCTAGGACTAATACCCGAACTTAAGGGATGCAACTTACCGAGGCTTGAAACAAGAAAAGTAGACACTCAAGAAGCGCAACAAAGTGATCCCAAGGCACCAGGAACGTCGTCTTCACATGATGATGATGATGAGTCAATGCAACAGGTAGAGATAGTCATAGATAAAGGTGATGTGAAAAGAAGTGATCATAGTCAGGAGGTGTTGTATGGGAAGAAAGTTTTGGTTGTCGATGATATGGAACTGTTCCGCAAGTTAACTAGTACAAATCTTCGAAAACTTGGAGCAGTTGTTGAAGTTTGCCAGAATGGGAAAGAGGCCTTTGATCAAGTTTGTAAAGCTCTAAGTGATCACAATGAGGAGGAGGATAAGTCTAGATCCATTCCTTATGACTATATTTTCATGGATTGCGAGGTAATATGATGGAAAACATACATGTCTTTAGATCCTCACCTAATTCTTGGTAATTTCATATAATGGTTTTGTTTTTGTACAGATGCCGATAATAGATGGATTTGAAGCAACAAGACTGATAAGGATGGAGGAAAAGAAGTATGACATTCATCTTCCAATTATAGCACTAACAGCTAATGCAATGACAGAGGAAGTGAGCAAGACGCTTGAAGCAGGGATGGATTTCCATTTGACTAAACCATTGCAGGTGGACAGTTTGATCAAAGCCATCCAATCCATTGACAACAAATGACACATTTCTGTCATTTTTTTTTCTTTCAAGGAATTTAGAAGCCAAGTGATTATGTAAATAACTGATGAAAATTAGTTTTGATTTTCTTCCATTATATGCTGAATATCATCTCTATGGTTTCATGGTTTTATTTTTCTCTTTCTTTTGATCGAATTTGTAACATATCTTAAAGAATTTTGATAGTTGTATTATTTGGGCTGTCCTATAGGCTCGTCTTCATTCATTCTTGAAAAAATCCAACTTTTTCGACCTATTTTAATTTTAACTTAATTTTGTACCTCCTTTTTCACTCCTAAAAGCTCGTCGATTATGATACTTAACTCAAGAGCATGGGATCAAATTGGTTTAGGTAGAGTCCTAGGGTTTAGAGTATTTTGAGATTTTAATGTTGGTGGGATTCGACTAGGTTAATTGAACTCTTCCTAATCCGAGCTCAACTGATTTTTGGACAGAATCGTTCAACTAAAATTTGAGTACAAGCATGAAACTTAAGGTAACAGCATTACCTTACCTTACCTTAAAAATTAGAAAAGAGGTCCAAAAGACCAAATTGAATAGGACCACTCAGAAGTGAATTTACAAATTGCTTCCTCCATAAATGCCAGTCCAATTAGAGAAAGCAGTCCAAAACTTTACCAAAAATAGACTATTCCGATGATCAGAAAATTCTCTAGTTTGCAGAGAAATCTTCTCAGGGGCCACTGAACACACAACTGACAGAAGTTTCAGTTAGATTGTGGGTCCTCACTTCACTGTGACAGGTGGGTCCCATGCAAGTATTCGACAAAGGAAAAATTGCAATATAAGAAGTAAAGAGAGTTCAAAAGTTTAAAACTAATTTTCCTGAATTTTGATTATGAAAACCCCATCACAATAACTCATGATTGTTCGCATGGCTCAAACGCTAAATGAAGATTCAAGAAATCAGAGCTAATAAGCAGTTTGGCATAGCAACATTCAGCACTATCTTCCTCTAACAGTTCTCTTCCTACAGCTAACAAATAAAAAGCAAAAAAGAAGAGAAAAAAATCGGTGCAGTTTGGCCCAAGCTCTGCATTGCTCTCTCCCTACAGTTCATCCTGAAAAAAGCAAATCACAAAACAATTTGATCAATAAACGGACTAGTTATACAGTCAAGTCAACTAAGAGCAAAGTGCAAGCAGAAATAAAGAAAGCCTACATGTTTTGCAGCCTCTTCGACGCTCTCTTCAGCAGCTTCTAGTTTGGATTCAGAATCAGAGTCCTCTCCGGCATCATCAGCATCATCTTCGTCATCCTCAACCTGCAAAACATGAGGAGGACAGAGTTAGGACCACAGACAGAAGAAGATGATAAATCCAAGACTTTTCAGGTAACATTCACAGTTAGGACCACAGAAATCCAAGACTTTTCAGGTAACAGTTTGTAGGCTTACATCAGAATCAGCTGGTTCATCCTTTGACTCCTCGGCCTGTTGAAGCTTCTCTGCCTCTTCAAATGCTGCTTTCTCAGCCTTAAGAAATTCATGGAAACTTGATCAGACATCTAAAAACACATTTTAATAACAGCTAGGCAGTGGTATCTAAGATTAAACATACATCTTTCTGTTTTCCCCATGTGTCTTCAGCCAGCTGCTTTGCATGCTCTGGCTCATCAGTGACCACGATATTGTCAAACAGAGTTCCAGATTTCACCTGTTACATTACACATTATGATCATCAGAATTGGAGTATCATGGAACACAAATATTAAACCGGAAAGTAAGAAATGAAATTACCTGCCACAATTCAATTCCGACATACTTCAAGTTGGGGAAAACATATAGGTCAGGGTCATCGGTGAATTTTGGGTTGTCAATCAATGGTGCCTTCCACTTTCCCTTGAAGTTGGGGTTCTTAATTTTCTGCATGGCAGGGGAGAAAAATAATGAACAAGTGTTCTAAAAGTTACATTACGATCCTACTATACAAACCAGAATTCCACAAACCTTTGGCTTCCATTCACCCTTGTATTCAGGGTTGGGGATGGTTGGGGCTGTCCATTCACCATCTTCCTCATCATCCCAATCTTCGGACTGAAACACCAAACCACATTAGTGAGCAACTAAAATAGTCTGCAATATCGGTGCATTATTTCAAAACCAGAAGTGGAATCATTACCTTCTTGGCTTCGGGATCTGCAATCTCCTTGGGAATATCATCATATCCCTACAAAATAGACAATAAGAGTCAGTATGGCTGTTACATTCACCAAATATAAGCCATAGAAAGTACAAACCAACTTATTATACTGGGAGAGTGGGAAAGTACCTCTGGCTTCTTATCTTCAGGGTCGGGGATGAATTCCTTGTCATCCCAATCTTCAGGCTGCCAACAATAGATAGTCAATACTCATTCAACCTTTTAGTAATGATTACTTAATTGAAATAAAAAAACTCATTGGGAGTTACCTTCTTGGCTTCGGGATCCTTGATTTTCTTTGCAGGAAGAAGATCCCAATCACTGTAGAGGCTACCAGTTTGCTTCTCTACATTGTCAATAAGGATGCTGTAGGTAGCATCTGGGCGGATGATAAAGGTATAAACATGAGTGAGCTGGTCAGTCTCACAAGGAACATCCTTCTTGATCAAGTTATTTGTTCCATTGTAGTGGAGAATTGCATGCACTTTCTTGGTGCTGTATCCACAGATATCTGGCCCAAACATGATGCTGCATACAACAAAATTTCATACACCAAAATCAGAAATTTTAATGAGGCAAGGAAATTGGTTAAAGAAACAAAATGATCAGACACTCGAACCAAATGGGGAAATCACAAACCTGTATGCGGTATCACCACCAAACTTCTTCTGATCTACATCACCACTGAGCAATTTGATGTAGCCACCACCACAGTCAAGTTTCTGTTCATGCTTCACAGAAAACTGAAACACTAGTGTCTTATCCTTGTTGCTGAATTCAGGGAACTCAGCTGATATGGCATAGAATCGGTAGTCCTCACTGGTTTGGATACCTGTAACAAGAATCAAAGTCAGTGAATATGGTCATCAGGACACCATTCCAAATATTTCAAACACAACCAAGGAAATCCACAGAGACAGTATTGGTTTAAAAGGATACCTTTGTCATCAGCGTCGCCGTTCCATTTACCAGAGGTGTAGTTCCATTCCCCAGCTAGGTTCTCATCTTTCTTCCAATCAGATTTAACCCAACGTTTCTCCCATCCATCTATTAGTATTTGCGAAATCATACAGAAAACAGAAGAAAAGTAAGGTAAGCATAACAGATGTGAAAAAAAGATTACTGGGAAAGAACTAGAGCTAAGAGAAGTAGACTGTTACATGTACATGTATCATAGAAATAAACTTCTTCAATTGTTTTTTACAGCCCTTTTAATACTAGTTGACCAAGAAATGCTACTAGTTGACACTCTAATACTCCATGTCTCTGTCACTTTGACCAAGATATAGTCGCTTTCCTCATTCAATTACCAAAGGGGAAAATCTATGCACTTTTCAAACCTTATTCATTAAAATCTAGCACGATTGCAATATTACCTCAATAATTGACAAGTTCAGCAACAGAAACAAGCATCAATTCAACTCATAGCTAAAGCGACCATTCTTATTCACCTATAAAGCCGTGGGAAATTCAAATGCACTACATAGATTCACCATTATCTTATCAATTTTAAGGGGATAAATATGGTTTAGCTTCAATCCCATTCCAAACCAGCCTAAGCATCTGAAATGGGACTATCTCCTACACTGCGAGTACAGAGAGAATGCAACATCATTGAACTGAAACTGAACAAGAAACCTTTACTGATTTTCTCCTCGGTGCCATTCATATTGGATTATACAAATTTACTTTGTCCTATACAAACACTTACCACTCATATTGAGTCATTGACCATAGACATATACATATACGCAAACATACATACACATCGACCATTTCTAGAATGAAATGAACCAAAACCACAAATCAAGCTCAAAATTCAACAATACGTAAAATATCTCATAGATCCATTGCATATCAGTGAATTCAATTCACACTTACGCCTTCGAACAAACATTAACGAAAAAAAAAAATCGGATCGAATCGAATCGAATCGAATCGAATCGCAGACTTATAGTCAACACCGATCCTCCAGAAATGGCAAAGGATTCAACGCAATTATATCACACAAAACCTCAAAAACCCTAATTCAGTGAAAATGCAACAAACACTGAGCAGATACACATATAGATACAGAGTGAGAAAGAGAGAGAAATAGGTTTATGTATACCTTCGAATTTCTCTTCGAAGAAGACCTTCGCGGAGGCGATGGCGAGGAGTGAGAGAAGGATCAAGGACAGCAGGCTAGAGTTTCGAGCCCTAGACGCCATTGTTTTCACCACGCAGAGAGAGAGAGAGTTGCAGCTACAGAGTGTGAGAGTCCTGCACTTGGGGGCTGTTATATAGCCTCTCTTACCCGTTTGGTTTTTACTGCCCTGGTTAAAAATTGATTTTCAGCTCGGGTTAGACTCGGAGTTTGATGACATGGACGAGTCTCAACTCGCCACATCATCTCAGCTGGTCATTGGTGTGACATGGCGGCGCCCTATTGGGCCTTTCCTTAATTTAGACCGTCGCAATTGGGCGCGACACGTAGGTATGATACCATGTGAGTTTACGGAACTGCCCCTCTAGCTACCCACCCTGATTGGGTATCTGGTGGTTACAACCAAAAGTTGAGAACTTTGTAAACCTGATTAGCATAGTAATTAATGAAATTTATTTGTAATCCATTGGCTCTAGAAAGATCCTCTTAACACTTAATTGGCATTTTTGGATTAGGTTAAGCTAGGACTAAACTAATTGTAGGACCAAATTAAAAAATTGCTAAGCCTTTGTGAAGAACAAAAGGCACACTCTAATATTCAACTTGCCTTAATTGGACCGTTTTTGTTATTTAAAAGGGACTCTTCAATTCTTCGTAGACCATCCACTCTTAGAAGTTTGTGCCATATACCATTGTGAAAGTCTTAGCCCACACTCCAATGTTATAGTTTTAGCAAAATTATTTGCTAAGTAATGTTGCATGATTATGATCATGAACTATGATGGTATGGTCATATGCCTAAGAAGACAATAAAAAAAGTATGAAACTACATTATTTCGCTTGGGGTCGGCCTAAATAATGAGAAAATGTGAAGGATTAAAATTAAGTTCGATTCCTTTCAATGTAACAAAAAAAAACTTAACGTGACATGTTAGACAAATACTTGACATATATAACCTAATTAGTCTTCTTCACGTGTGAATGTTTACACGTGAATTAAAATACGAACATCTTTATTGCGAGTGCAAACTAATGATCAAAACCGTCTATATTTTAGGCCATCATTCAAGGATAATTTTGATAAAAAAAAAATCAAATTAGAAATTATTTAGCCATTTGATTCATCGTTTCAACTTTATCTGACGGACTGTATTTGTCTGTAAACTATACAATGAACAGATGATCAAACAATCTCTAATTCGGCTGATTTTTTGCAAGGATGATTCTTGAAAATAAATCTAAATGACGAACGATTCCGATGATTGAGTCATGTTGTCAATTAGTCGGAATGATGATGTTCACATTTGTATGACTAATTATTTTTATAGAAACATATAACCAAGTTACTTGCGGACGTGTAAATTTTGTAAAATAAGTCGCACTATTCAAACATTAAAACAACACTATTTGAACAACTTTTACCATTCAAGGTCTGCTCATTTAAACACGTAACACCTTCTGTTAAGGAGAATGATATGATATTCCTAGAAATATTCGCATTGTGATTTTTGGCTTAGGATAAGAACATATAAAAGTTCCATAATATAAGATAAATTTTGGAAGGCTTAAATCTTTGAAATTTTCATAGTGGGCCGGCTCTCATTTTGTTCTGCCGTGCAACTTTGGATGCTTAGATTGGAAGTCACTCAAAACCTCATTATTATATTATAGTCATAGAGTCAGAGAGCACCCAGTTAAATTTCAATTTGCTACTAGTGCTAGAGTTGGCCTTGGCCTGACCTTGGTTCAGCTTTGTGCACTGAGCACATTAGGTGTTCAGCTAAATCCTCAAAACTTGATGTTTAGATTAGATCGATAGTGTTTGTATTAAGCTTATGAAGTGTCTAAGATATCGAGAGCTCGAGATGAATCATAATCGATCTTTCATACACATTTAAGTGAAATGATATAGATATTTACCGGCCTAAGAATCAAAGGTGATGGTTTTATTTTGCTACATACTCTCGGATACAATACATTTTCTCCTTGACAACTTAAGTTTTTAGGGTTACTTAAACCAACATCATGATTATGTCAAGTCGACAAATATGAAATATTTAAACCACGGATTGGATACATAGTTACATAATACAGTAACTGAGATATAGAGAAGAAATTCTAGAAATGAGAAAATTCAGTGTAGAATTGGAAAATTAGAAAAGGCATATATATGTTACCGGTTTTACTTTACATGAACAAACTAGAAATTAGAGTGAAGCTCCATTTCACATTACTGCTCAAGCAGTAAATGTACATTTACCGAAGTTAACCCGAGCTCCATTTCACAGCCATTTGAAGATTAGGCCTCCATGCGCTGCAAAGAATGGAGCAAACACCAAGGACTCAACTGCCATGAGCTTGATGAGAATGTTGAGTGAAGGACCAGAAGTGTCCTTGAGGGGATCTCCAATGGTATCGCCGATCACGGCCGCCTTGTGAGCATCAGAACCCTTAGGACCAAGCGATTTGGCATGCTCAGAATTACCGGCCTGCAGTCACATTTCAAAGCAAGAAATCAGAATGACTCAAAACTCAAACTCGATCACTTGATCAAAAAGAATCACAATATGCATGAACAAGGAATTTACCTCTATGTATTTCTTTGCATTATCCCAAGCCCCGCCAGTGTTTGAAGCTGAAATGGCAACCTATAAAGGAAAAAACAAAAAGGAAGTATGTATATATAAGACATTGTTCAAGAAAGACTACAAGGAATTGAACAGCTGCAAGTAAAGGTTACCTACCTGCACACCAGAAACAAGTGAACCAGCAAGAATCCCAGCTAGAGTTTCAACTCCGAAGAAGGTTCCAGCAATGAGTGGCGTAAGCATGACCAAAGCGCCAGGTGGGATCATCTCCCTGAGGGAAGCATCAGTAGAAATCTTGACACACGTTGCGTAGTCTGGCTTTGCTGTTCCTTCCATGAGCCCCGGAATAGTATTGAATTGTCTACGAACCTCTTCGACCATTTTGAGTGCTGCACTTCCCACACTCTTCATTGTCATGGCTGAAAACCAGTATGGAAGCATAGCTCCCACAAGCAAGCCAATGAACACTTTCGGGGTCAACACATCAACCGTCGCTATCCCAGCTCTGCTAACATAGGCGCCAAACAAAGCAAGAGAAACAAGAGCAGCTGATCCAATAGCAAAACCCTGAGACACACAAGTAAACATGTCAAACTTTAAAGAAAAAGGGATACAATGACCATGGTCAGTACTTAGTCTTCTGACTGTGTTTCACCTTGCCAATAGCAGCAGTGGTGTTTCCAGCAGCATCCAAAGCATCTGTTCTTTCGCGAATCTTGTGGCTCATCCCAGCCATTTCTGCAATCCCACCAGCATTGTCGCTTATCGGGCCATAAGCATCGATTGCAAGACCAGTGGCAATAGTACTCAGCATTCCCAAAGCAGCCACAGCAATTCCATACATAGCAGCCAAGCTAAAGCTGACATATATAGCAAATGCAATGGCGAATACAGGAATAATGACTGATTTGTAACCCAAAGCCAACCCGAAAATCACATTTGTTGCAGCACCAGTCCTACAAGAATCTGCCACATCCTGCACTGGACTGCAAATTGAACATGGTAAAAATAAGCCTCAGAATGTTGAAGACTAGGGGAGTAAATGCGTTATAATTATAACCCGAAACAAGATAGCTCACCTGTAAGCATTGCTAGTGTAATACTCGGTAGTATATCCAATAACAAGACCAGCCCACAAGCCAATTGATACACAAAAGAAAAGGTACCTGCAGGCCACATTTAATTCAATAACGAATGTTAAATATTATGGGAAAACAAAATCATGCCTCGGAAATAACAAAAATTGAGAGGCATACCAGTTCTTGACAGACTTGTTGGTCCCAAAACTGAACATAGTGAATTCTGATGGCAAAGCTACAAAAGTAACCACAGCAATGCCAGCGGTCATCAGAACCGTTGAGATAAGAAGCTGTCGCTTCAAGGACGGTTCAATCTCACTTTCATTCTTAATTTCAAACAGATCAGTTGCGAAAAGGGTTGTTATCAAGCAAACCAAAATCCCCATGGAGCTTATAATCAAAGGATAAGACATGGCTGCATAGTCATGAGTGATACCAAAGGACGATATAGATGCAACAAACAATGCTGCACAAGTTGCTTCAGCATATGATCCGAATAGGTCAGATCCCATCCCTGCAATGTCACCTACATTGTCACCCACATTGTCTGCAATGACCTGAATAAGAACAAAGAATTAGTGAATTAGTACAATAACCTACTAGAAATGAGTAGTCAAATAAAGTTAAAAGGGAGTGTAGGAACTTACAGCTGGGTTTCTTGGATCATCTTCGGGGATATTTCGTTCAACTTTCCCAACAAGATCAGCCCCAACATCAGCTGCTTTTGTGTATATACCTCCCCCAACTCTTCCAAAGAGTGCCATTGAAGAACCTCCAAGTCCATAACCAGTAATCGACTCATACAGTCCCTCCCAGTCATCCCCATAATACAGCTTAAACAAATTAATAGTGATATACAGCACCAAAAGGCCATTGGCAGCAAGAAGGAATCCCATCACAGCACCAGAACGAAAAGCGGTGATAAAAGCCTTCCCAACACCTTTCCTTGCTTCTAAAGTTGTTCTAGCATTGGCATATGTTGCAATCTTCATCCCAAGAAAACCAGATATGACTGAGGTAACAGCACCAAGCAAGAAGGCAACAGTACTAAAGAAGGCATTGGCTAGAGCCGGTTTGCACATATTCCCTGTATTGTAAGTGCAGGGTTCGCTTTCGGTGCTGAAGCCCTTAACCGAACCAAGGAAGAGGAAGATGATGACACCAAATATACCCACGAAGATGCTGAGGTATCTGTATTCGGTATATAAGAAAGAGGTTGCCCCTAGTAACATTACAGAGATCAACATCATCAGAGTCAAATAAAGTTAGTTTAATCCAGATTCAATCTTTTATACTGCACTAACTTGTATTATAGAACTGAATTTTCAATGCATTGATGTTAAGAAAAAACTCTTGACATGCCAGGGCCCTTCGTGTTTTCGAATTCCAGTTCTATTAACTTACGACTCTCATGGATCTATATGTGTTGTGTTCACTAAAGCACCACCTCTCTTACATGGCTATACTTTTAAGTCTATAATTCTTTAGAATCATAATTAACATATGTAAAAACTGAAGATATGGCCAAAAAAAGCATCAAGCAAAAGACAAAATAGGGGAATTTCCTCTAAAAAAAATTTGCCTACTGATTTTGAGAGTTTCTGAGGCCATCTCAAAGATCAAGCATCAACAGAGTACATAAGAGAAAAAATGAAAGAAGAATCTACAAATATAAACATAAAGTAAAAGAAAAGTTAAAATGAAATTTTTTTTTTTTTATCATTCACAGGACAGCAAGAACTTAGCTTTTATTATTTTGAGGGTGTAATACACCATGAAACTAGCATATGATAGCTCAAAGAAAATTTTCAGATAAGAGTCGCCGTGTATAGTCTATGATCATCTCTTAAGCATAATCAAAATAATCCAAGGATTTAAAACACAAATAAAAAAGGAAGTAGGGAAGGGGAAAAGAGAGAGCTCACCCTCAGAAATGGCATTTTGAATTTCAGCACACTTGGTTGTAACCTCAAAGTTGTCAATACCCTCTTCTTCTTCTCCAGGGATCAACTTGTCCTTATAGCCATGTCCATCACCAGAGCCATAAGAGACCTTCACCTTTGAAACCAGAAACCACTGAAGCAAAGCAAAAGCAATCCCGATTAAGGCAGCCACAGGTATCAGAATCTGAGTTAGGCCCTCACTTAGCAAAGCCATTTCCAACAATTTGAAACAACACAAAAGGCAATTTCTTTTAAGTTTGTTTAAGCTTCTTTGAAAGCATTTATATATATGGCAAAGAAACAATGGTGGGTTTCTAAGTGCAGCCTCTTAAACACCAGAAATGTATTATCCAAATGATGTTTTAGTATTTGCATTGCATGGCCATAAAAATCTATAAAGCTAGCTTGTTTGAAAGGCAGGTAGGACTTGTGGAAGATTGTTCCTAAGCACGGACTGAGTATAACTGGTTGTTTTGAATAATTGGTAGAGGTTTTGTCACAGCATTAATGGGCTATATATTACACCTTTTTCTCATTGATGGATAAACTTTTGGTCTAATCAGCAACAGCCCCATGGATAAAGATGAAATCAATAATTACTCACTAAATCACAAAGTTTCAAAACTATGGATTTCATTCTTGATTTAGAAAATCAAAGTAGTACAGCTTCAAATATATTAGAATACTTCACCTTTTTTTTTCCCTTACTATTATGTTAATGAAAGTGGCACCTTTTACATATTCTGAGCACATATTATATTTGCTTTAATTTGACATTAGAGGAAGAAACGTTTAAACTATTTTCATTGCCATTACTAGGAACCAAACTTTGTCATCTTCGTTGCAATGAGGTGAAGAAACTATCCCTGTCATTTTGTATACAAATCAAAATTGAGCTAGTAGTAGAAAATTATAAGCTATGTAAATTCCAGCAAATTCACAGTTTCATACGCTGGTTGAAATCCAGGATGAAAATTCTGAATTCAAAATGGGGAGGAGTTTTTTATCATCTTTACGCAACTGTTTTTAATGTACAATGTGATGCTAACTTGAATACCAAATGAATTCAAGTTGCAGTAAAGAAACATTTGTACGAAAAAAAATGAAGAAAATTAGAAAGTCAACATAATTGTCATTGCAAATTTTCCTTTTCGTGGCCTTGAAGGTAGATACAGTGCCTAAAGATTACGGTCAAGCTTGTCAATAATAAAACATTTATTAACAAAAGGAAAATGCAAGCTAATTCAATTGGGGTTGGAAGTCTAAGATCAAATCTCATTTTTGTTATGGGAGCCTTATTCCATATGTTTTTCTATAAGATAAACCTAATTTGCCTTCAATATTCCATTTGATCCTAATGAGCCTTCACTAATCCAAAAGTAAAAGGAAAATCGGAATATCAGGGTAAAAAATCTGAGTATTGTATTCTCTTATTCTATAAAAGCAACACGTTTACCGCACTTGATTGAATCCAATTCCATCTAGACCCACAAAACCTAAAAGTCTTTGTCTTTTGGCTTTCCAACTTGTTCAAATATAATATGTGATGAAGATCAAGATGAGTTTGTCACGCAGTCTTTCACATTCACACGCTAATTAGATTTAGAAGCACTTGGAGCTCACCTACTGAACCAACTAATTAGACTATTCTACCTTGTTCAGTACTCTACGTTTCTCTATTAGTAGATAATGATAACAATGTCCAATCTAAGAGTCACATAAATGGTTAATTTTTCAGCTAAAAGATCCCAAATGATAAGAAAAAGAGGGTAAACTTCCTGGAAAGTGTTGTTGTCAATATGTCATACTTCATATAAGCATATAATGGTTGTATATTGCTCTAGATACATAATGGTAGAATTGTCACATCACTGCCAATTTCTCCATTTCTTACCATGACATGAACTTATACATAAATCCAAGGGAACCGAAGTTTGACAGCATCAACATAAGCTATTGCAAATTCTAGTTATGTGCACAAAATTTTGACAAGAAAAAATATCAGAATTTCCTTGCAACTTGTTACTTACAAAAGTAGCAATGCCATTTGAATTCCAAACCATTCTGCCTGTAGGATCAAACAAAGCTGAATAAAAGGAGCTGATGAGGAGGATGCTGTGGCAACTGGAGACCTATGCCTGTTTCTTTTCGGCATCAAACCTTTTTTAAAGACGTAATTGGTAACCAAATCGAAGAGGGAACGGATTTGCAAATAGCAAAGTCGTTCCTTTCAGATTGAATCAACTGTAGTCAGTGAATAGCGATGCACACTAGAACTGTATATGCATGAGGCCTAAACGGACATTCAGCACCGAGAATCACCAACTTAACTATGGCTGCAAAGCCTCACAGGCCCAAGAAGGTACAGGTGCCCGAAACATTACTGGAAGACCAGTAATAGGGTGCTCGAGAGACAAGCTCTCTGCATGAAGTTCATGGCCACCATAAGTTATTCCTTTCCACTCGGAGACACCCTCATACTTGACATCCCCTCTTATCGAAATTCCAAGATACTGGCAATGCAAGCGTATTTGATGTGTTCTTCCACTCCGAGGACGTGCTCTTACCAAAATCTCATCCTTCTTTGCATCTCCATCTATTGCAGCTTTTTCTTCAACTACTACAATATTATCTTCATCTGTTCCAAATTCAGATGGCTCTTTGAAGCTCCCCTGTCCATTTATTGATATTATTTCAAAAGATGTTTCCATGTCTCTGACTACTGATCCACCTGGAAGTGTCCGGCCTACATCTGAAGCAGCATACACTCGCCAGGCCCCAAACTTTGACCGGCCATGACCCGACTTAACGGTGATTCTTTCCCATTTCGGAGCTGAACCAATGCAGCGTGCAATGTATGTTTTGGAAACTTTGTGATCTGTAAATGCCTTAACTAGTTTGGCAGCTACTTTATGTGACTTTGTTATTATCATTACTCCACTAGTGTCACGATCAAGTCGGTTTGCAAGATGGAGCTCTCGAACATTGGCTTCGGTCCCTGCAACTGGTAATTTGAACTCAATTCAATATTCAACAAAGAGTGTAATAAAAACTCAAGCTTCTATTCTATCCGCTACAGCTTGATAGTTTTAGCAGCCAGCATTTCCCTATCTAATGAAATAGACAGCTTTTCCTGAATCTGATTATGGCTTCTAAACCTTTACAATTAACAGAATTTTCTTCTCAGTAAACTACAACCAAATGCGTGGCACTAGTACATTTTGATGTTTGAATCGAACCTACATTCCAACCATGTCCAATTTGAACTTTTGCAGGACCTCTAAATAAATTTAACTTCAAGTTCATCAACCATATTGATTCCAACATGTCAGTCTCAAACGTCAAAGTTATCAACTTTCAACAATTAACCATTACCCAACAGCTAAAACAGAAGAACAAGCTGACCCAAAAAACGAAGAGTCCCAAAAAAGAGCTAACCTGACTCGGCCGAGTCACAGAGAAGCTTAGGGATCGATTCCAGGACGCTCTCACAGTAAATCCCCTGAGGCTTGTTGACAACAATGAGCCACTGGTCCTCGTAAACGACGTCGTCTCTCGAGAGGGAGAAGAGGCTGGATTTGGAAGAGGCAGACATGGCTCTGGTTAGCTCTATGTTCTTTGAGATAGATGGAAGAGGTGGGGAGAGGGGCACAGGGTAATTCTGTGTGGTTTGGAGGACATTTTGGGAAGTGGGATTTATAGAATCGGGTTGGTCCGACATTGTTATAGAAATCTGGCTGAGAAAATTGAAGGCTTTGGGAAACCTGTGGAGGGTTTTGGGGGTGAAGAAGACATTGGCGGGTTGAAGAGTTAGAAGGAAGGACATTTTTGTCAACCATTGGTATCGTTTTTGCTGAAATAAGTTGCGGTTTTTCTTCCAACGTCGTCGTTTTGGACGTGTGACCGTTTTGTTAGTTCTTAAAGAAAAGTGAAGCGAAACTCTTTCATAAACCCTGGAGAAGAAAATCTGCTAAACCCTCTGAGAAGAAAAATGTCATCTTTCCTGTTCAGAAAAAGAACAAGTAGATGCTGGGTGGTTATCTTCGGAAACCCTAAAGCTGAAACTCAATTTGTTCCCTTTCTACTATTCTCTACTCTACCTGAACCCCAGCCCAGAAATCTGAATAAACCCCCAAAACCTCAAAATGTCGCAAACTCAATCGAAAGCCACAGGATTTTGGATCCTGGGCCTTGTTCATTTTCACCTAAAACCTCAAAAACCCTATCTGGGTCTCTCCAAAACGTCAAAAACTCAATTGCTTCCGGGAAAAGTTCTGGGTTTTCTTCAAATTTGGGGCTTCCAATGGTGAAAAGTTTCTGTGGGTTTTATGGTGATCTTGCACGTTGTAGCTTGGTTCGCTTGTTTGGTACTCAGGCTGCTCAGGAGCCTTCGACCTCTGATGGGCTCACAGTTGATCGAATCCTCAATAGTGAATGGCCAATTCTGACAGAGGACGAGAATGATTGGAAGAGTCACGCTGCTGCAATTGCCCAATCCATTCATCTTATTAAGAAACGTTTGCAGGTACAACTTAAATGATTGATTGTTATTATCCTTCTGCAATTTTTGAGTCTCATTTGGTTTAATTGGCACTTTGTGTTGGAGTGAATTTAAACTGAGTAATTGTTGTTACAACTTGTACTAAGTAGTAATCAAATTTTGGTTTTTGGTATGTATATGACTTACTTTGAAGTACAAATTTCTTTGTTTATGGTGACAGTGGAAGAAGTTGCTGGTTAGGTTGGATATGTTATCAGTGGAGCTGAATAAGCCAGACCTTTGGAATGATCCTGTACATGCAGGAAAGATAAGCCGCGAGCATGGTTCACTGATGGGTAAAATGAAAGAAGTGAAGGCATTTGAGCAGGAATTGCTTGAGCATGTAGACATGATAAAGCTTGCTCGTGAAGAGAATGATGTGGAGTTGGAATCGGTGGGCTCTCAATACTTCTCATAGGCATGTTATCACTCTGTTTCATGGTTTGTGCCATCTTGAACAATTAACAGCAATTTTATGTTCTATTCACGGACTATTCTAGATTAGGTTCTTGATGTACTGTGTTGTGTGAACTGGTTTTAGTATTAAACTGTATAATTAATTTGTCATGTACATAAAATAGTTAAAAGTCCAAAAATGTAGGATATCCTTGTTTTAGTGATCAGGAAAAATGTAGGCTATCCTTAATATGTCAATCCAATAGATGCTTTCCTCTGTTGAGTTTAGCCTTCGGTTAATGCAACATTGTGCATTAATGCCAAAAAGCAAAGATTAAGTTCTTGGAATGTTGAATCCCTACCATAAATGTTAAATTTTTTTCTTTCAAGTAATGTACTTTAACAAAGTTATTGTGAACAGCATACATTGTGCTTTTTAGTTACTTGGATTCTCCTTTGCAGGAATCCATGAAGGCTTTGCTTGAGATGAGAAGAACTTCAAAGGAGAAAGAGACCCAAGCTTTGTTAGCTGGGGAGCAGGATCCTTGCTCATGTTACATAGAGGTCTGTGATATATGCAACATTCTATTCTTCGTCAAAGTTTCTTATATTCAACATGTATCGGCCATTGTTTTGGCTTTTCTACTCGTATAGATGTATGACAACCAAAACCTTTGATCTTTTGTCATGTAACGTAGGTTCAATCAGGAGCTGGGGGTACAGAAAGTAATGACTGGGCATCGATGGTCATGCAGATGTATAAAATGTGGGCTCAACGACGTGGATATAAAATGACTGTGGTGGATGAAATGCCTGGTGAGATTGCCGGAATCAAGGTTCACCTTCTGACCATCCTTCACCAATCCTTGTTATTGGCAAATGGATCCTTGAATCATATGTAGTAGATATTTACCAATAAAGGAAAAAGTTCAGAGTATTGCAAGCATTTGATAGGCCACCCTCCCACTTGCTTCATATTGAACACTAGTATAGCCCTTAAATTGAAGATTGGCCTGCAATTTAGTTTTTCTGTTATTATAGGCTAGATCAATTAGAAGTTTATAAAGGTTTGTGCTATGTTTCTAACTTCAGATCATTCTGTTCTTGCAGCGGGCAACAATCAAAGTTGATGGTGAATATGCTTTTGGATATGCAAAAGCAGAAGTAGGAGTGCACAGGTTGGTACGTATCTCACCTTTTGACAGTAATAAGCGCAGACATACTTCATTTGCTGCTGTTGCTGTGACACCAATCCTGGGAGATGTATCTGCTCATGTACAAATTAATGAATCTGATCTGCGCATTGAGCGTTTTCGTTCTGGGGGATCTGGAGGCCAGCACGCTAATACAACTGATAGTGCTGTGAGGATTGTTCACATTCCTACTGGAATTACTGCCACTTGTCAAAATGAAAGGTACTAAGGCAGACACATGTCTGTGTGCAGCCCTACTGGCAACTGTCTCATGTTTTGCTTTTCATAGTTGAAACTAAGACTTGCCAACGTTAGCCCTAATTAGGTAGTCTCTTTTTTCTTGTACCCACAGATCACAACATCAGAATAAGGCTTCAGCAATGGCTGTTATCCAAGCACGAGTAGACCAACTTGAGATGGCACGCCAGACTCAGAAGAATGCACAGTATTCACAATCTCTTACCGATATAACCTGGGGCAGCCAGATACGTAGCTACGTGCTCCAAGTATGCCCTTCCTCTAACCGTTAACAACATAAGTCTTTTCTGTTCATCCATTGGCAATTTAAGTCGCAATAACTTTTGTTTGCTACATTGCTACTTTTTGATGCAGCCATACCGCATGGTCAAAGATCTTCGAACAAACTATGAAGTCTCAGATCCTGATTCCGTCCTTGAGGGAGATCTAGACGGTTTCATATTGAGTTATTTATCAGCTTCCTTGGATAAAGATGAAGATGACCGCTAAATCGAGTTCTGTTTCGAGATTCTGAGATGAACCCTACATATCTTTAGCAAAGCTGAATCTTTGCTGCAAGCCGATGCATCAAAAATGTGATTGATTTCAGTCATTTGACAGCAGATCAGCAGAACACTGACCCTTCCAAGCCAAGAGGACTAGGGAATGTGTGGCATTTGTATATTCAATGAAAGAATAGAATGTCAAGTACTAGATATTATTCTTTGATATCAAAAGTTTTGGTAACAATCTCGTGTTGTACTGAATTAAATTAATAATATGAGCTGATTTCAGCAGTAAAAATTCACATATCTGTTCTAAAACGGGTTGAAAAATTTGGATCATAATTGGATTATCAGATTCGGATTCGGATTCGGATTCGGATTAGAACTGACTAGTGTATTAGCACTAGCAAGAGGTGGGCCTTTGGGCTCAATTTACTAGTGAAGGCCCATGAGCAAGCCCATTGTGATATACCTATAACTTTCCAAAAGGGTAATGAAACCGAAACTGTAGCTATAACACCTTATTACCCGAAGGTTTCAATTAGGGCTCGCAGAGAGAAAGAGAGAGAGCGCGCGCCAGATACCAATCGCAATCGGAATCGGAATCGGAATCGGAGTATTAGGGCTTGCAAATTTGAGAGGGTCGACGGTCGAGGTTCGTAATCGTATTGTTTCCGGAGAATCGAATAATGGGTTCTTCTTCGGTGATAAGCCCAGAAGATGTGTTGGAGTCTTTAATGAACGACGGTACCATTGATTCTCTCAGATTAAAGATCATCAATCAGCTCAAGGCCAATGTAATTCTCCTTCTCTCTATCCATCTCTTTCTCTGTGACTTTCTATTTGATTCGTGAATTTTGGAGCTGCAATTGTTTGTGAGTAAATTTTGATGGTGGGTGGTTTAATGGGGTGTTGCAGGAAGAGCTTAAGAGCACGACTATAAAAATGGCAGAGCAAAGCAGAGTTCTGAACACTCCAGGGGCCGAGAAGCAGACGAAAAGAGAGCTTTTTGATGCTCTGAGGCAGGAGCTTGAAGCCCAAGTGCTTGAGAAGGCCTCTAAGTCTGTTTGGGAGTTGATTTTAGACAACAACGGAATGGGAAAGGAAATCAATCAAACTGTGGAGAGAGTATTTTGCAAATTGAGTGGCCGCGAACCGCCCCTGTTTCCTCCTCAAGATGCTAAAGAAGATGTCAATGCCAATGTCAATCCCAATTCTATTGTCAATGCCAAGGGCAAGGCCAATGGGAAAGGAAAAGCGAAGGGAAAAGGAAAGGAAAAAGAGAAGGAAAAGGAGGTGGCGAGTGAACATGAAGAGGAGAAATCGAATTCGAAGAAGAGGAGTTTCAGTGAGCTAAATGCACAGACAGAAGGAGATGGAGAACCTCCTGTAGGGATGGAGCAACAAGTTGAAGCCAAGCCTGAAGAAACTCCTGTAGCTATGGCAGAAGACCCACTAGTTTGAAGAGTTGCACTTTGGTTATGGGATAGGAGCTACTGGTGTAAATCTTGCAGTGACTAGTTCTGTTTCAAAGTCTTAGTTCTGCACCATTTATAATCTTGTATTCTTGAAACTTTATTATCAAGTTATGGTGTCGATATTTCCGACAGTAGGAGAAATGACTGACCCAAGTTGGTTGTGTTGCTGAGACTTTTTAATTTCTAAGTAGATGAGAACTTGCTTCTACATTGGCATTCTCTACTTTTCAGGCACTGTGATTTTTGGGTCTTGAAGATTGTAACAGAAAGCAATTTGTTAGGTGTGCCTCTCTGTATATATGATTGTTTATGATGATGAAACCCTCTCCAAATCTCCTCTTCTTCTTTTTCTTTTTTTAACAATGATTTAGATTGAATTATATGATCATTGATGAAGCCTTTGGACTCGAGCTTGAAAAAATTTCAAGAACAAAGCATTGCCAATGCTCAATGCTTGTGGGAAAAATCAATTTCAAAAAGCAAATGCCAGACACTAACTAAAGCTAAAGGGGGGATCAAACTGCCTAATCTCGCTGAACAAGAATTTTACAGAAACGAATAAAACAAAAACCTAACATGGCTGAAGCTGAGAAATATAATACATTCATCCCTGTAGATTTTCCATTTCATTCATCCTTGTGAGCCAGTCATCTCCAGCGATTCACTGAGTTGTTGAAAGTGGAAAAGTCTTCTGTTGCTGGATTTGGATTGAAAGACGAATAGCTCGAGCTGTCATCAGCCGGATGTACTTCTGAGTTCGAGGAAGGAACTTGAGGCAGCACCCCCCAGCTGTCTGGTAGAGGTGCCATCGCCCAGGTTAACGGAAGAGTCTGGCCTGTGTCGGCCCATGCACCCGAAACCAAGTTTTGGTTAGCATTCATTTCCAGTTCATAGCCTGTCTGCTTAGCACCAGTTGTTGTTCCAAAATTCACGTTCTCTGGAAATGCTATTGATGAGCCTAGTGAGTTTCCCTGACACTGAATATGGAAGTTTCTCAACATCTGCTTTTCGATATTGAACAGCATTTGGGACTCTTGATTATAAGGTATTGATCCATTAAAGTTTTCGCAAGAAATGGCTGGATTCACTTGAGCTGCTGCTGTACAAACCGTGGCTGGAATTTGATCTCTCCCTAAAAGATATGCAATGACTTGCTGATCCCATAATGCCATACACGGATTTTCAACTCCTTGGTTGCCGATGACCTCATCTAAAGGCGAAGAAAAATCCATAACTATATCATCACAAGATATTTGGGAAGACAACATTAGTGTAAATCTCAATGTAAGTAGTGTTCAAAGCCTGAGAAAAGCTACAGTGAAGGAGATGTAAATACCTGATATTGGTGAAGTAGAATCTGCGTAACAAAGAGATGGTTTGGTTTGTTCATATGTTTGAATTTGTCGAGGATCCAAATGTGCCGGGATTTGTAATGGTAGATTGGAGGGGATTTCTGCTCCTTGGCTACCAAAATCGAAAGAAATATCTGCAACTCCATTGTGTGATTGGAAGTAAGGAGATCTTTGGCTTGGGAAAGGTCTTTGGCTCAACTCTAAAAACCGGCTTTCACATTGTATAAGCTTCTCATAGTGTTTGTCAAGCAAACCTGGGGGAAACTGAAGATAATGCCTCCTACAGAAAGAGAAGGTCATCAACAAGACACATCAGCTCAGTTACTTGAAGTCTTAAACAGTTAAAAATACAGAAATGTGAAGATGGTAGCTGTTCATTGTTTGTGCACACTAAAATTGTATTTTGGCAATGAAATTTGGTAACAGCAACAAAAATGAACACTCTTGAATCCTAAAAGCTCTACTGTCAATTGTACTAAAGTACTAATAAGGCAAATTCAACCACAATGACAGTACTTCAAATTTGCTGCTATGAGTTTTTTTTTTTTTTTTTTTCTATAAAGGAGAGTGCTTCTTCATCCATAAATATAAATTAATTAGGCTACTAACCTGTGAACAAGAGCTTGACCGTTGGTGAAATCTGATGCGGCATTCCACATAGTATGCTTTCTTGGCTGTGGATTAGACTCTCGGTGAAATGTAGGTCGCTGACCTAACTGCAAAAAATATCACCACATTAACCAAGATACTACCATAACAATATGCAGCCTGCTAAAAAGTCGAAATCTAATTATTTGTTGTGAACATTATGAAGATAGAATCAAAACCTCAATTTCTAGAATGCCAGGTTGGTTCTCTTCAATGACCGCTCTCATAGCCAAAATATCAGACCACTGCACTTCAATCTTGCTCTTCAAACCATTATCCAAGATTTCCCACACCAGTTTTCGCTTTGCATAGTAACACTTTGCAACCAGATCACCTTCATGTTGGGTTACTCTCTGCACATAATATGATCATGATTGAATGAAAAAGTCCATTTTCTCTACTTAAAGGAAAGTGTTCTGTATTGAAAACTACCAACCTGCCATGAACCAATTCTGAGAAATGAGGCACAGAAGTTGGAAGCTTTCAATTTTTCCTTCTCGGACATTGATTGAACATTAACTTCAGCTGCACGCTTAGTCTTTAGTTTTCGGGGTAATTTTTCTGTCAAGTTCAAGAACGAGGGTGTCTTTCCAAGTGACAAACCAAGTGGTGGTAAGCTTAGAAGGGTTTTCGCCAATTGAGCCTGCAAAGAATTTTAATAAACACAGATGTTAGGACTTAGGAGACTAATATCAAAATGGTAGTTATAGTAACACTGCATGCACTACTATGAAAAAACAGTGCAAAAACAATTGAAATGGTCTGAATCAAACCCTAACCTATGTATTCATTTCTCGATTCACCTCCTCTTCATTTCATAAAACTAATCGGAGTGAAATGATGAAACAATAAAACAGATATGGAGAAGGAAAAAGAAAAATCTACCAAAGAAACCAAAATGCAAGGAAAAAATCTTGGAAAAACCTAAAAACCCCATGAAAACACAAGTTCCAAAGCAACACAAATGATACATGTTAAACCCCTAATAAACCCCACAATTATAACACCCAAGTCATAAAAAATAATCAAGATTCAAGACCTATCCACAAGATAAAAATACAGATATAGTTAGAAAAAACATTAAAAAAAAACAAGGAAACCTTTTCAATGGAGTCCACAGGAGTTTGTTTCAGCCTCTTATTTGCAGCTTGTGAGATTTCATCATTATGAAAATCAGAGTTGATAGACTCTGACATTGAGTTGTGAAACTGCTCAGAACAATCAGAATTAGAAGACTCACTAACCCTATCACCCTCACAGCCACTACTAGTTTCCTTACTGCCTCTCATTGAAATCCCATCAGAACCAACCTCTTGAACCATTTTGTTTCCTCTTATTTCTCTTGTCCTGTATTTTCGGGTGAGCACCAAGCCTGAAGCCGAAACCCAGTTGGAGTAGTCCACTAAGCCATGTTTTGTTCTTCCCAAAATGATGTTTAAATAGGTTGACCCTTTGGAAAAATGGATTGGAGAGAAAAACGGCGAGAAAACAGAGCAAGTGACGGGTGTGAATGACAAAGCTAAGCTGCTGAACCAGAGCCGACTCTGCTCTGCTTAATATAAAGCTTGAGGAACTCTTTTTGACGCAGGACTGCTGAGGTCATGTTTTTCCACGTGGACACTTTACCTTACTTCCCCATTTTGGCCCTACGAAAAGGAGGGAAAATTTTTCCATTTTTCTTTTTTCATTATATTTCATGGAGGCCAGAATAAATATGGCAATAATTCTCATGGTTGTTATGTTTAGGAGATTTACTGTTGGGAAATATAGATTTTGTTACAACTTAATATGCTTTCTACAATTCTATTTATGACGACGATATTAACGGAAATGTTCAAAGAAGAAGTTTGCTAATCTTCTACGGGCTACAACTTGCATTGGAGCGGGATTTTCTTCATCTTGAACTAGAGTCTGATGCTTTGGGTGTTATTAATGCATTATTAGATGGAGAGAAAAGTTTCACAACTGATGGGCACCTTTTGGATGGGATTAAGGAACTCATGCGACATTTCGATTTACTCTCGTGCTCCTATGCACCAAGAGAATGCAATAAGGTTGTGCATGAAATTGCAAGCTTTGCAACAAAACAATGTATGACTTGTACCTGGTTTACTGATTTTCCATCTTGGTTAATTTCATGTAATCAGGCAGATTTGAATGCCTAGTGTTGTTCTGGATGTTTTCATCCTATGTAATGCTTTGCTCCTATCCAATAAATTTTTTATTCTAAAAAAAAAAAAAGTTTGCTAGTATTTGTTTAAAAATTATATGTACGTGTTCAATCAAACAACTATAATTTAGAAGAACGGTGTCAAATGTACGTGTTAAGTATTTGTTTAAACAATTACTGACAGTCGAGAAAAGTGATGACAGATGGATATTGTAGTCTTTTTTCAATCTGAATGTTTTATACAATCTCTTGTTCTTAAATATGAACAATAGTCTAACTGTCTAAGGGCTTTAAATTCAGGGACATGTATAATGTAGGAAGCCTTCAAATTCCTTCATGAATTTTCAGTGACATTGTTAAATACCTAACTGGTTTGTTCTATTGAATTCATAATTTCATATTGGTTTGTTAGAGAAAAATATCATATTAGTTGCAATTATAATTTTTTGGGATTAATTCCAAAATGTCCACTAGCTTCCCATGAAAGTCAGCCCTTCCATAAAAGGAAATAATAGACTTTGGAGTCTGGATAAGAATCATTGAGTTTGGAGCACCTTCTTACTTAGATTTGTTTAATTAGTTTCACATTACCTTCTTTTGGCACCTAGCACATCATATTTGATTGAAAATTATTATGTGATTACCTAACTTAGTTTGAGTTTTGGGAATGGAAAAGGCTAAGGGGTCTCATTAATGTCAAGGCCTTAATTTATGTAGCATTTCTATGTCATTAAAAAAAAATTCAAATTTTATTTACATGGCATCTTTAGCCGCATCATATTTCACATTAGTGCATTACCTTCTTTTGGCACCTAGCACATCATATTTGATTGAAAATTATTATGTGATTACCTAACTTAGTTTGAGTTTTGGGTATGAAAAATGCTAAGGGGTCTCATTAATGTCAAGACCTTAATTTATGTAGCATTTCTATGTCATTAAAAAAAATTCAAATTTTATTTACATGTCATCTTTAGCCGCATCATATTTCACAAAAACCCTTTTACCATATTTTATTATTTGCATTGGAGATAATCTCACCAATGGTTTGTGCATTCCATGTTGGATGCCACATCTTGATTAATGAGAAAGAAAAATGAGAAATATATGTGTCATGCTTGATACAAATTTCTATTAGGCTCATATAGATATGATTCGAGCTATGCTTGTGTTATATCGTGCTTAATGATCCGAATTTTGGTGCAATATGCACAACGCTAGGGATCATCAACAATCATTTGGTGATACTTCATTCGTTTTATACTTAATTCAATTCACACAATTCTTTCTATACTCGAACTAATCCTTTCCAATCATGAGTTCAATAAAGCCTTATACAAGAATGTCAATTGTAAAAGGTTCTATGAACTTAAGGGTTAATGATTCATGTTAATTGTCTGCGAAATAAAATCATTGTTTTAGAAGAATTATGGCATGTGATTAGTGATGTAAGGCAACTCTATAAGATTTCATGTGCGTGAATCAAATAATTATATAAGGCTGCTTAATCCTAATGCTCCAATGTGTAAGCACAAGAGACGTAAGAGGATGATTTCGTATTACTAGGTGATTAACACATGAGCAGATTAATCTTACCCCACATCATTATGGGATTTAATTAAACATTTACTTAATTAATGACAACAAAATGGCAAGTTGACTAGAGAATCGAAGCTAGGTTAGTGATGAGTGATGTAGGCCTTGAAATGCAAAACTGAATTGGCTAGCTAGCTTTTTCTCCACTTGTGGATGATCGATGATGTTCTAATCAAAACTTTGGTGATTGGTACATCATCAAATAAGTTCATGTAAGGGGAGGAAGACTTCTGACACTGCCCCCGAGTGAATTAGTCTTTGGGCCTATGAAGCATTTTGGATACCACGATCTCGATCAAAAAAAAGAAAAAAATTGATGGCTGCTCTCAGATTAGAGCTTCACTTGCATAATCTAGGGAGGGAGGCAGGGGCGGAACCAGAATTCAGATTTAGGGGGGGTCCAGAATAAAAAAAGTTATAAAGTAAGGGGGGCAAAGTATGAAAAGTCTATATTTTATAGACTAATCAGCAAATTCCCATACATACTAATATTGGATTTAAAAATCTAGGGGGGGTCCAGACCCCTTTGGGCCTATACACAGGTCCGCCACTGGAGGGAGGATTTAAACTTGGGACATCTTAGAACGATCGAAAAAACTACCACTAGCTTACAAGATTATTAGTTATATATCGTTAGTATTTCTAGGGTATTATATACAGTCCGGCTCTATTTGGTTTTCTATGTTTTCTTAATTATATACCTCAAATTATTCAACCCTAATCATGTTTAAGCTATTAGAATGCTCTTTCAACTTGTTTTTATTCTGTTCTCATTCATCGCTTAAATTAGGGTTTTATGTGGCTTTAGTAATCTACATGCAATTTTAGTATATTTCATTTAATGAGATCTAACGACAACTCCTATTAGTGAAATGACATCTTTCATTTATTGGAATCTCTCAATAGATCCAGACAAATATATGAGACGAATCAGAGTTTATAAATGTTGAAGAATGATGATGGTATTTTAGATGTAGATCGAGAAAATACAAGTTGTACTTGCATGATATGGAATTGATCGTTGGAGATATTTCTGATGTGGAATTGATCGATGGAGATATGTCTGGTTGGCTGCGTGCAAGTTTGGATCACTTGGGGGTTGGCTACTAGGAGTTCCATTATCGACTCTGATATATAGTTAGGCGCCTACTATTTCCCTATAAAGGCTAAAAGGCAAATGCTTGAAAAAAAAAATGATAGCAATTAAGTCACTTTGCTTGAATTTCATAGGGATATTTTCATCTATTTATTTATTACAATACACAATCCACTTTTGACTAATAGCGCACGTGATTTTAATCTCAAAACTTTTAGGTTATAAGAGCTAAGCAATACCACAAGTTCTGATTGTGATGATTTCATACAGATTAATTCAACTGGTTTTAGGGTCCAGTTCTGTGAGAGTTGGAAAAACCAGAACATTCTTCTTTCGATCATTTTCTTGGTGGAAGTATGACCCATGATGGACCCTATCTCTGATCTTCTCTCTTGTTTTTTCTGTGGTAACTACTTAATCTTGAAGGATCATGCTTGAAATCTTAATGGGGTCCTTCTGGGTTTTTACTTTTCTTGCAGGCTTCAGCTTTTTCCAGTCTGGCTAGGGAATCAAAGAGATTTCCTTTACTTAGTAGGTTAAACTTGAGCTTTGGTTTTTGAATATTAGCAATGATTTGTGATGATGATTAATCATACTAATCAAAAGGCCTTATCCAAATCACTTTTATTTTTATTACATGATCATCATATGTTTATATAGTTATGCACGCGTGATATGACATCACAGGAAATTAAGGAAGATTGAGATTGTGTTTATTGGTCAGAGATATTGCTTATTTTATGTAAGATCATCACTTTAGGGGACGTGAGAAATCTCGTGTACGATTCTTCGTATTAAATTGATATTCTAATGCTCAAAGTACGTACTTCTGATTATGAGCATGAATACGTACCATACAGAGTTACAGACCCAATCATTTTTACATCAGAATATTGTTCATAGTTGCTTAATGCTATCATATTATTACTCGTAGTTTAGAGTATCGATACTTTTAGTGTAACACATTATTCTTTTTAGTATAACACTCGGTATATTTGATGTATTTATTGGTACTTTTGTACAAATCGTTGATACATACGATATAAAAGATTATTCTACGCTCTAAATCATGTTATGATATCAAATTATTGCTCTAAACTCCGTATTTTGAATTTGGACTCGTGCAATGATTTGTGTTGGAAAGATAGTTGTCGACATAGAAGTTGTTTAGGATTATCAACTTGATAGGAATACAATCCATCCAATGATTCCAATGTGAAACCAAAATATATGGATGGCAAAGGTGGCAAAGCCAAAATCTTGATTCTCTGGGTCTTGATTAGTGTCCGGAAAGAGAAAAGATATAACCACCGCCACCACCACTAAAACAACAAAAATGTATAGTATGTGATTGTGGCCAAGGACTCGAGAAGAGGTGTAGTCTCAATCAGCTTCAAAGTCACACTCAACCAGAAAGGGAAAGAGGCTTTCCTTTTCCTTCAAAAACAGTTGACGTTACCGACCCACTCACAAACTGTCCAATGAGGCAGACCCTCCAAGAAGGAAAGGGGTCAATCTAATGAGGACCCCATTTCTTTCAGAATCCAAGTGCCAATGAGTCGATGACAATAAGATGGAAGATCCTTTGTGCAGAAATTGGCCTTGTCAAACAGCACCAAGGATTATGAAATACCTCATTCCATCTACCTTGGATTTAAAAAATTGGAACGTGCTTCTGAAAAAGGAAATATGTAATCAAAGTAAATACACACAGACAACCACGAATCTAAACTGGTTTAGATCATCCATATCCAGTTCCAAAAAGACTACAATCTTTATTCAGATTAATTAATAAATAAGCAAAAATTGTTTTATCTCATTTGTTTCAGCCTCAGACAGTCAATATTCTGGTGAAGAACAATGCTATGTTACAAAAATGGGGCAAATCGTTGCTCCAATTTTACAAGTATAAAAAGATGAGTGAATAAATTTAAAAAAAAAAAATTGTACATTATGCATCAATTGATTTATCTCAGCTCTAATTTGTCTTTGGGAGATGGGAGCCCCATATAGCTTAGAATTTCCGAGGACCCTCCTGGGGAATACGGGCATGTCCCTGACATGGGGTCACAGCAAACACACCCACAATATGTATGACAACTGAAGTTCTATCTTGATAATCAGAGGGGAAGAATTGGCTTATTTTTCCTGATTCTAGTCATCACTGAAAGCCAAATCGAATATCTGATTGTAGTCATTTACAAAGTGAACATCAAGACCTTCTTTTACATTAGGCGCAAGCTCATCAAAATCCTTCCTGTTGGCTTCGGGGAATATGATGGTCTTCACTCCGCTCCGCCTTGCTGCTATTGTCTTCTCCTTAACCTAAATTGTTCACAAAGAAGGAACTTTCCATGAGTTTGAGATGCAGAATGAACTTAAAATGAAACACTTAAAAAAGAAGGAAATTAATATTTAAACATCTGTTACAGAACCCTACAGAACAAGGCACGACAACCATAAATCATGTGTACCGTTTTATTGAAGTTCAGTTCACAAAATGCTGAGAAACAGTATACATGAGGCTGAAACAGTTCACCATAAAGCATAGGTGCATAACATCAAACTTATTTGATAGATGGGGCTCAGGTTGTTTGGGTTGTAATTGTTTTGGCCAAAAAATAATAACTTGTTAAAATTTCCTAAATCGAGAATATAGAGGAAATAATGACATACCCCACCAATTGGAAGGATCCTGCCAGTTAGTGTTACTTCCCCTGTCATTGCTAAATCCTTCTTGACAGGCTTCTTCAGAGCAATGGACAGCATGGATGTGATCATGGTGCAACCAGCACTAGGCCCATCCTTTGGTGTGGCCCCTGCAGGAACATGAAGATGAAGCTTGGAATCGGCAAAGAAAGTGTTATCTGGCTCTTTCTCGAGCAATATTGCTCTGGCAACAGTGTGAGCAATTTGGGTACTTTCTTTCATAACATCTCCAAGTTGACCAGTAGCATGAAGGGCTCCTTTCCCCTCTCCTTCCTCAACCTGAGTGGTCTCTATATACAGGGTGGAACCACCCATGGCAGTCCAAGCAAGACCCATAACGACTCCAACTGGAGTCTGTTCATATAGGCGATCAGCATGGAACACAGGTTTGCCAACAAAGTCACCCAAGTTTGATGCGTCAACCAACACTTTCTCAGCTGTTTTTGTTGCTTCACTCTCCTGAATTTTCTTAGTTTCTTCTGTATCCTGCAAATATGACTACAACCGTTGAATCCTTCTGTGGATGAACACATAAATTCAGAATGCAGAAACAGATGACCCAGAAACATTGAATCGCAAGCAACTGACGAGGAAAATATGTACCAAAAAGACAATATTTCATGAGTAGCACATTACCCAATGAGATTACAATTAGTAAATAACTAAATACCTTAGAATGTGTAGGTTCATCAGTATCTGCAACCTGAACTTCAGAAGCTGCAGGTTCATCTGGGAGATCCATCTGAACAGTGACGCTTTCCACAGAGGTTTCAGTATTTTGATCATGACCTTTACCCTCTGCAGATTCATCTGCAGTCTGTGTATCTCCAGCAACCACATGACCTAACTTATCATTATCTTCTACTTTGGCTTCATCAGTATCTGCAACAACTGCAGGTTCATCTGACTGTCCTTGCCTAACAAGTTGCAAAGCTATCTGCCAGGCCATAAAAGATAGGTTAAAGCATATCAATGTTCATAAGTTCATAAATCATTTTGCAACTAGTAGCTCCCTGGACCTAAGAAAAGCATTGTGAAACCTTAAGAATGGGTCGATATATGTTTTTATACTTCACCATCCTATAAAACTTCAAAATCTTCAAAATGATCTACATACAAATATTTTTGACAAACCTTGCGGTAGATCTTTTCTATGTGCTTTTGGAGGTTCCGAACACCTGCTTCTCGGCAATAATTTTCTATGAGAGCCAGAAGAGCTGCATTGGTTACTTCAACCTAAAAACATATCAACTTAGTATGCAAATATAATTAATAAAGTTACAGCCAGACACACAGATATGGATATCAGTACCTGTTCGGGTTCGATGCCACATGCTTCACGTGTGGTCTTCTCCAAATAGTCTCTAGCAATGTGCATTTTTTCATCAGTAATATACCCAGCTATGGAAATGACCTCCATTCTATCCAAGAGAGGATTTGGTATATTCTCCACCACATTTGCTGTACAAACAAACAGAACCTGCAATAAAATTTTCAAAGCGTGATGAGAAATTATCCTTGATCCTTCCTCCATGCCACAACTTAGATTGACACTTTCAGATGCATCAACTACAAATGTGAATGTGTCGAGACAGAACATGAACCTACTGCAGACACAAATATCACAAGAAGAAAAATATGTCCCAAAATACAACCAGCTCCTGCATCTTCTTTATGATATATTTCATGTTCCGATATTTTGAGTACCAAGTTGGAGATAACATATGAAGCATACACATATCCCACTAGGTCGAAAGTAACAAAATTGGATGTGTATAAGAATCCCTTTCATTTCCATATTACTGGCAAAGTTGACCATCAACTGCCTTAAAATTGCTAATAAAACTAACCTTTGTTAGGTCAATAGGAACATCAAGATAATGATCTAGAAAATTAGCATTTTGCTCTGGATCTAGAAGCTCCAACAAAGCACTAGCTGGATCACCAGCATGTCCACTTCCCAACTGCCACAAGAAAACCAATTTCAGTAACCATCAATTTATTTTGGAACTTGAAAACAAGTATGATCTTTGTAAGTACGCATTATAAAAACTACTCAATCTACACAACATAAGAGAATATTATGCCACTCAGTTACAAAATTACAATACAAAGCAAAGCGAACCAGCCATATATTACCTTGTCAATCTCATCAATCAGAACTAGAGGGTTAGCTGTTCCAACATTTTTAAGGCATTGGACCATCTTTCCTGGCATAGCACCGATATAGGTTCGACGATGCCCCTGGACGCAATTTTTTAAAGTGAATGTTAGAAGAAGTAGCTGCATGATATACCCGGGTGGTCATCAATGCTAAAGTGCAAGGATATTCCAAAATACCTTGATTTCAGCGACATCAGATAACCCTCCTACAGAAAATCGAAAGAAATTACGGTTCAAGGCACGTGCAATTGAACGACCAATACTGGTTTTGCCCACTCCAGGAGGGCCAGAGAGACAAATGATCTTTCCTGTGAATATACAACCAGAACATCAATAATCCATAATATTGCTTATGATAAATTGTACAAATTTGCAGCATTCTTTACAAATCGGACAAATAAATACAAAATGAGGCAAACCAACAGTGGCATGCTGAAGAATAAAACTATACCGACCTTGTGAGATTCCTCTGAGTTTTCCAACAGCAATAAATTCCAATATCCTTTCCTTTACATCATTTAATCCGTAATGATCTTCATCAAGAATTTTTTCAGCCCGAAGAACATCAAAGTTCTCATTACTGCAGTTGGAATTGAGATAGGAGATCTTATTATATTGGAAATTTGCTGAAGGTGAAAATTGCACATTTCTAATAAAATAACAGAAAAACAACAGCAACTCACTAAATATTCCTCTTACAGTTTCTTTAAAATCTTTTCATGCCAGTAACCATTATATCCCCTTATGGATTATAGAAATAAATACTCATTGCAGAAATGCCAACAATATACTTCATGTGGCTAGTAGCCAATTTTTTTTTTTGGGGGGTGGGGGTGGGGGAAAGAAAAAAAAGAAACCCTTTGCATCACATCAGTTTCAGCCTATTCCTATTTATTAACCACAGCCATATATAAAAGACTAAGGGAAAACTGCTGAGATGATTTCCTAAAGCATTGTTGAAATTCACCGGCGGATGAGTGTTTAAAAAATGGTCTCTATCCAGCTATCCTAACCAACTGTACTAGTAATTTACTCTCAACAAGTTACTAAAAATTTTCGGCCTCCTACCCATAGATATGAAGTAAATATAATGGAATCTCAAAGATCCTCCCCGACAACTAAATTATGTTTCTCATAAATAAAATAAAAAGTGATTAACTAATTTGAGTAGTGAAAAACCTGTAATTGCCCCAGGGAATTGAAGTCAACCAATCTAGGTAATTACGTGTCACATTAAATTCACTCGAACTGGCCTCCAACAGCTGTAGTTTTGTAAGCTCTTCTTCTATAACTTGCAAAACATGAGGTGGACATTTATCCTTGTTTGGTTCAAGCCTCTCCCTAAACTTTGCTGCACCACAGGATACAAAAGTGATGCACTAGTTGCCTTTATGAATATGAACAATCAATATTTAGGATCAACAACCAATGTGTTCCACAAAAATGCTCAAGTCATACTCAGATTAGAACTAATGACGAGAAAGCACGAAGAACATACAGCCATGTGCACATAATTGTTAACAGAACTTAGCTTTAGATGCAGTATGAATTCTTCAGACGCATAGTGGATGAGAAAACATTTTAACCGGTCATATCTAATTCTTAAAAACTGAAAATACCAGTCCTTACTCCTCATGTCCAGTCCTCAACTTAGGTTCTCATTAGATCACTCTTACGCACACAAATCAATACATATCCAAATGTGACTTTGGGAAAGGTGGAACAACAGTATATATATACATATATATAATTATGTATGTGCACATAAATTCATAATGAAAAATAATTACAAAAGTAACTAACCAGAAAGTGCTGTTTTATCATCTGTCTCTAATCCCAGTTCCTGCAGCATGTCAAGCCAATTAAATTCCAATACAGCCTACATGCTGGCGAAGATGCTGACAGTGACTGGGCATGGCATAAAAGTTAAACCTGATGGTGGAGTAAATACCTTCTTTATGGCTTTAAGCTGCTCATTCAGCAAGTAGCGGCGTTGCTCACGGCTTATCTTCTCTTCAATCGCTTTTGCAATAGTTTCCTAAGTACAACCCGTAAAGAAAGAGCAAATGAGTATAAAACTACAATGGAGAATAGGTGACAAGTACACAAGCATAGTTATATTAGCATGACATACCTGAAGCTTGCTGATTTCCATCTCTTTCTTCACTAACTCTAGTGTGAGATTTAAACGTTTGTACACCTGAGAGAAAAAAATAGTAGTGTTCAAAAGCATTATGGATATATGAAGCTTGAATAAAAAGGCTGGACAGTAGACGGCAAGACAGTTTTGAAGATTGACATCTTTCGCAACATACAGTGCTTGGATAGAAATGTTTTCAGAAACAAACAACAAGATTGAGCTCTCTAATACCAGAAACCCCAATAAAGATTGACTGATACTTACATCTAGCTCTTCAAGCACTTGCTGGCACTGCAATTTGTTTGCACCAGATATTGCAGCTCCAAAATCTGCTAACCTTGGAAAATTAAAGTCACCTATATGCTGCACAAATTGGAAAAAGAAAAAGAAATAAGAAAGCTATCATGAAAAGATTGTAAACCAAGTGATGTATTAACACACTAAGTTGCTAAGACATGTATGTAAACAATTGCTCACTAATTCGATCACTGTTGTAAAATCATGAGTCACATGCCAATTACTTCATCACATTATTTATAACTGAAGGGAAAACCGTGATGGAGGGACAACAAGATTTTGTAGAAATTATACGAAAAGAAAGTGATGATTGAGGAAATAAGGATAAAGGAACAAAGACCTCAAGATATACCAACATAATGGGAAAACAAACTGAACCTGAGTGTATGTTTGAACATGATCTCTCCAAAGAGAACTAGTCTTCAGAACATCTCTTAAGGTTGCTATAACCTCAAACGATGTAGCCTTTATGACATCATCATCCTTGTTATATGGTTTATTCTGTAATGTAAGGAATAGCCCAATTAGAATAAAGGATTAGAAAATTTTGTCATACATGTGGAACTTCCTAAAGTTGTAATTGATTTTGAAAAGATGAATAAATATGGACATCATGCCTTGAGATGGTCAACTTTTACAGTCAGGGGATCCTCATCAACCTGTAGAGAAGCAAGAACTTTGCTCAGTTTACCATTTTTTATCTCAAAAATACTATACTAATTGGTATTATCCGTGTGCGCATTACTACATGTACATACATCTAGGAGCATATATTGAATGGTGAAAAGTTCACTAGAGTAAAATATTGTAGTCAGTTCATTTAAATATCTGTAAATGACTCATGAGGCATATACAAAGGGATATACATGGCTTATCAAGACATTCATTTAAATAATCATGCCTACTGATTATTTCCCCTTACCATCTCTGTGATTCGAAGTCGCCTATGACCAATAAGGACTACTTGGTCTCCTTGGATGCTAGAAATCTGATATACCAAGACAAGCAAAAACCGTATCAAAAAAATGAAAGGAAATTGATGCAGTCAAGAGGATGATCCACATAATTAAGGACACGTTAACTTTGGGGCAAACTTGATACCTGGGCAAGGGTACCAACTTCATGCAATCGATTAAACAAGTCTTTCCCTTTTAATTCATGTATGCTTTTCTCTGTATCAGAACCTGATACCAAACTTGGATCAGTCCCTGGCTCATCCTTGACCAGGAAAGCTCCAGCATATGGAGCTTGCCGTTTTCGGCTTTCCTGTAAAGCTGCTAGCAACTTAGGATCCTACACGAAAGCCACAACATCAGTTAGTTTCAATTCCATTCACGAACCAAAAGGACAATGCTAGTAGTATCATCATATTTGATCCAACAACGAAATGAAATATGCCAACACTTAAAATGTTAACCAAAAGACCAACATGATTTTCACTGTACTCAATAGATTTCATGTACCTTCACATATATTGGCATGTAGAACCCTGGAAAGAGTGGTCTATGCGGCAATGGCAAAGCTAAAACCTTCATAGCAGAAATGAAAATTTTGGTAAATGTTTGGTTCAATTAACAATAACAAGTTTCATACTTTGAATTGAATGAGCTACAAAAACTAAGCTGTAACCAACCGTTAGATAATCTTCGGGTCTAGGATTGGTGGACACAATAGCTGAGGAAGCCTTGGCCTCGGCCTCACCCTCACCCTCAGTCCCAGTCGTCTTGGCCTCGACTTCAACCACTTGATCGGAGCCGTCGCTCGCGTCCGAGCAAAAAAACGCTCGGCGAGCCATATTGGGCCGATTCCGTCCAGTGAGTGAGCTAAGAACTCGGAGTAACGGCGACGCCATTTCGGCGGGCCCAGGCCGGAGGCCCAATTTAGGGCCCAAACCGTGGGCTCCGGCCTGGAGGCACGATGAGGAAGAAGAGAGGAGCTTCAGCATAATGGAAATCCTAACGAAAAATCTGAAATTGAATTTAGCGGAGCTCTTCTCTTTCTCTGTTATAGGAGAACCACCATTGCGGTGGAACTTGAAGTCTCAGACGGGTGCTTCATTTTTGTGACTAAAGCCCTTCATAAACCCTTGAATTTTCAATTGACGAAATTGCCCCTGCTGCTTTAAAGAACTACATTACACGACGCAGGGGTCGGTTTGGTGGCGCAAAATGCATCCCAAACCCACTAGCTTTCTTCAAATCCTCCAAAGAAACAAACAGATTCTGAGGCCTCTCTGCTCTTCAATTTGCATACCCACAAGTCCCACATCGCAGAACTTGAATCTTCCACTGGTTTCAGAGCTATTAGCAAAGCAGCACTGGTCAGAGCTCAGAACCCATCTCAAAGACTCCAACTTTACCGCAGTTCTTCACCAACTGTTGGACTCAGGAGCAGACCCAGTACTGATACTCAGGTACTTACATTGTTCCCAGAAGGATTTCAATGATACACACACTCTAGAACTCACTTTTAGACTCTTGGGCTCCCTAGCAGTAGCCAAAAGATACTCAAAGATTAGAGCTTTCTTACATGGATTCGTTAGAAACAATGAAAAGCTTTCAAATTCTTCAATTTTTCATTCGCTTTCGTTGGGTAGGAACCAGTTTGCTGCAAATTCCATTATTAGTAATATGTTGGTGTTGGCATATGCGAACAATTCCAAGACCCGTTTGGGTGTTGAAGCATTTCAGAAAGCTGGTGATTATGGGTTTAAGTTAGTAGTTTTTTCTTGTAACTCTTTGTTGAGGGCTTTGGTGAAGGAAAGTGAAATTGGGAATGTTGAATTTGTTTACAAAGAGATGATTAGGAGGAGAATTGAACCCAATTTGTACACTTTTAATATGGTGATTAGGGGGTTGTGTAAAGCTGGGAAACTGGAAAAGGCAAAGGATGTTATTATCAATGACATGAAAGCTTGGGGGATTTCACCAAATGTGGTAACTTATAATACTCTAATTGATGGGTATTGCAAATTGGGTGGGTTGGGGAAGATGTACAAAGCTGATGCCATTTTGAAGGATATGGTGGCAAACAGTATTCGGCCAAATAAGTGTACTTACAATATTTTGATTAGTGGCTTTGGTAAAGTTGAGAATATACCAGCTGCCGTCAAAGTTTTTGAGGCGATAACGAAGCAGGATTTGAAACCCGATGTGTTTACATGTAATTCACTGATTAATGGGTTATGCTGCATTGGGGAGCTTGACAAGGCTTGTGATTTGCTGGATGAAATGTGTGGCTTGGGTTTGAAGCCAAATGTTGTTACCTACAATGCACTTATAAATGGGTTTTGTAAGAAGAAGATGATGAAGAGAGCGAGAGAGTTGTTTGATGACATTAGTAAACAAGGCTTGACGCCCAGTGTTATAACATACAATACACTAATTGATGCTTACTCTAAGGATGGGATGATGGAGGAAGCATACGAGTTGCATAATTCGATGTTAGAGAGAGGAGTTTCCCCAAACACTTCGACCTATAACTGCCGGATTGCTGGTTTTTGTAGACAGGGAAACATGGAGATGGCCGTGAAGCTTTTACATGAAATGGAGGCTAATGGCTTGAGAGCTGATCGCATAACATATAACACATTAATAAATGGATTGTGCAAAGAAGGGGAGTCGAGAAAGGCAGGAACACTCTTGGATGAGATGTTCGAGAAGGGTTTGAGTCCGAATCACTTGACATACAATTTTTTGATGGATGGCTACTGCAGGGAGGGAAACCTCAGCGCCGCTTTGAATCTGAGGGCACAGATGGAGAAAGGAGGGAAGCGACCAAATGTCGCAACATATAATGTGTTGATCAAGGGATATTCTAAGAAGGACAAACTTGAAGATGCAAATGGCCTTCTTAACGAAATGTTGGAGAAAGGGTTGATCCCAAACCAAACCACTTACGAAATAGTGAAACAGGGAATGATGAAGAAAGGTTTTGTTCCTAATATAGATTGGCACCTGTATAATATCTCTAGCTCTTGGCATTGAAATTGGTTTCAATTCTCACCACTGTACAGTAGTGTTTCATTTCTATTGAGGCATCTCTATTGAGATTCTTCCCTGTTTTAATTTACCCAATTATAGGATTTTCATCAATAAAGCGTACGGGTATATCTATCGATATTTTCTCGTTTTTTCAGATGCTCAATACTTAACATCCTGAGTAAAGGACCAAGACATAGTTCATTAGTTTGGCCAATGAAATTTCAATTCTAAAAGAGCAACGCAAATCCGTAATTAGAAAAAACTACACAAGAGACGGTGCGTTTCATTTAATGACTCAAGTCGCCTTTAAAAGTTTGGAACTTCGGATCCACATACGGCTCTAATTAGTGAAGTTAATAAATGTGGAGTCTTGACTTTCACACACACGGCTTCAGAGATTCTTCCCTGTTCTTCAAGCTTCCCAATTCCAATTTAGAGAGCCAATACCCAAACTTAGATTTAGGGTTTTCTTTCCATTCCAAAGTGCCTGAAATCCCATGGATTTCCAGAGGAAGAGAATTCAATTAGCGGCCTTCATTGCTGGCATCGTCGTCCTCAGTATCACAGGTACACACTCTCTTTTTTCGCAGCGAGAAAAGTAATTAGAACTCAAATTTGAATTTATTTTTTATTCCTCTCTTATTGGGAAATCATAATTCTTAGTTGAATGTGTAAAGATCTGTACTTTTTATTTTATTGGGTCTTAAATCATATACTTCTCCTGTTTGGTTGCCGAGAAAATTAAAGTGTTTGGAATTGAATCCCAGAAGTGTATCCATTATTGTTAAACCTTGTTACCTGGATCACACATTACATACAAGTCTGTTTCTCATGGGCGACAACAATGTGCGTTGTTTAACCAAAACCTCTCATTTTGATCAGGTTGAGTTAATTGAGCGGTGAATGCGAGAAATCGAAAATCCGTGATATATAATCATGTTTCTTTTAGGACCTTTGTGGTTACGTCATTTTTCTGTATATGGAAGTAATAGAATGTAATCTTTTCATGATATTTTGAAATGAAACTGTTGAATGGTGTGGAAGGGTTGTTTTGTTTTAGAGACCTGAGCTGATAACTAGAAAGATGAATCCATTCCGATGTTAGTGTTAAGTTACGTTGTAAAATTACATGCATTCTTGTTGAATTGAGCGATTAATAACATGTTTAGGTACATAGTATCTGCGAAATGATCTGGTTTCGAGTAATTGTAATTATGGTCATTAGGATTTTTGAGACATTTTGTGGTCTACATATATATAATGCAATATCCAGTTTTAAACTTTTTGAAGTCTTATGTTCTCCTCACGAATCAGAGAGAGACTGTATTAGCTCTGTTTATCTGTATGTTACTTATTCAGACTAGTCTAGCTGAAACTTTATACCCATGTTTGGCTTTTTGAAACAGTGTGGTCACTAAGATATTCACTTCATAAGCATTTTTCTGGTCTTATATTCTCTTTATGAATCTGTGTATCTACTATCTATCTACTACTTATTTAGATTATATAGGCTAATATTTTTCTTTTCTTTTTCACAGCTGAAAAATGTCGGCAGCTGGTTGGGGAAGAGCATTCATCTCAGAGTGGGAAGTTTACCATTATGAACTGCTTTGATATGAGTTCTGGAACACTAGCATGTGGTGTGAAAGAGGGAGTGAAGCTCTATGCCAACAACATCAGATCTGCTCATGTCGAGGCAGCAAGGCATAAAGCAATTGAAAGTGCTTTGGCTGATGCATTGTCACAGGGGATAGCTTCTAATGAAGCGGCCAAACTAGCACAGAAAGCAGGAGCAAAGGCAGCAAAACTGGCAAAACGGCAAGCCAAGCGGATAATAGGTCCTATAATCTCGTCTGGATGGGACTTTTCAGAAGCTATATACTACGGTGGTGCAGTGACAGAAGGGATCGTCAGGGGCACTGGCACCTTGTTTGGCACCTATGCCGGAGGCTTTCTAGGAGACCAAAGGCTTGGGAGATTTGGTTATCTTGTGGGAAGTCAGTTAGGCAGTTGGGTAGGAGGTAGGATTGGATTGATGGTCTATGATGTGGTTAGTGGAGTAAATTACTTGATTAAATTTGGTATACCCGAAAGTAGTGAAGTTGGTGAAGCTCCTGTTTATGAAAGTTCTGAAGCTTCTGATGACTCTTACTTTACTCAATCCCCTGCATACACGAGCTCTGAAGATTCTAACACATATGAATCTTCATACGAATCTTCCAACGAAGAGCTCTAAGACATATGAGCATTGTGAACTACAAGGTGAATGAATTAGGTTCATTCTTATGATTCTTTTACTCACAGTTTTTCTGTAGATGCCATATTAGTGTAGTTTCAGTACGTGACTCATTCATATTGGTGTATAATTCTCTGGATGGTACTTCCACATAGACTATAGTTACATGTACCATTCTTACGCTGCCCTTTCTGTACAATTCATCTATAAGTGCAATTTTGCTATGATTTTCTTCTGTTCTGTCTTACGTTTGTTATGGTTATCCAGAAAAAGGCCAATAGCTAGAGAGCTCAATTTATCGTCTATAGGCTTCTGAGTTAATGACTAATATGAAGGCATGGCCAAATTTTGATAAACCAGAGAAACAGATCATCTTTTTCAGAGAACAAACCAAATGCACATTCGTTTATTTCAAACCTTATGAATGGTTGATGTTTTGGTTAATATTATTCATGCCTGTTTGAAGTTCTGAAAGAAGAGTTCACTTCTCACTGGTTATGGCCTGAACATCCAGGCTTTAGCTGAGAGTTGAGCAAAAGGTATTGGAAATTGCATCTATATCTACTTTCACACCATAAACCATTCTTACTTTAAGTTGGGCTTAGGTTTGTGGATCTGGGGCAGCACCTTTTAAACAGAAGTCGACTAATTTCAACACTGCTCTGCTTTATATGAGCATAAATAAGTCACTATAGTATTGCTCTGTTCGGCCTGTCTGGTTTGCTGGATTCTTCATGCTCTTCTGCTATTTATCGTTGTATGTAAATTGATGCTACAGTTGCACACCCATCTTCAATTAAATTATAAACTAATTAGTGATATAACTATGACTATTTGGATTCTTCAAAATCGCATGTTTTTATTTTTTTTACTAAAATCTTCCCACCTTCAAATCAAAATTTGTAAGGACTTCCCGAACAGGCGAAGCTCAAAATCTCTACTCGTTTATTTTTTACGATTTTTCAAAGGCAGAAAACTAAAAAATTCAAAATAAATAAATGAGTCGAGATTTTCGAGTTCCGTCAAATGCAACACCTTCTAAAAATCAAACTTTACGAATGGTGAGATTTTGGGACCGGAAAATTTAAAGAAAAATTTGTCTTGGCAAGCCTTTCCGAAATCATAGTTTCTCACCAAAAACAGTGGACTAGTACACAATTTTTTTTGCTAAAATCGCATTTTCTTACCAAAATCTTTCCACCCTTAAATCATGATTTGTAAGGACTTCCCTCACAGACGGAGCTCAAAAATCTCGACTTGTTTATTTTTTACGATTTTTCGAAGGCAGAAAACTAGAAAATTCAAAATAAATAAACGAGTCGAGATTTTTCAGTTCCGTCAAATGCAACACCTTCTAAAAATCAAACTTTACCAATGGTGATATTTTGGGACCGGAAAATTTAAAGAACAATTTGTCTTGGCAAGGATTTTCGAAATCATGGTTTCTCACCCAAAACTGTGGACATAGCACACGATTTTTGCCAAAAATCTCAAGTCCTTTTTTTTTGTACCAAAATCTTAGCACCCTCAAATCATAATTTTTAAAGACTTCTCGAACTGACAGAACGCAAAAATGTTAACTCGTTTATTTTTTACGATTTTTCAAATTCAGAATATTAGAAAATTCAAAACAAATAAACAAGTGGCGATTATTGAGTTCCGTCGATTAGAACATATTTTAAAAATCATTTTTCACCAACGGTGACATTTTGACATAGGCAAATTTAAAGAAAAAAAATGTTCAACCAAACGAGTCCAATGGAGGCCAGCCATGCGAGGCCAAAGGAGGCCAGCCATGCGAGGCCAAAGGAGGCCAGCCATGCGAGGCCAAAGGAGGCCAGCCATGCGAGGCCAAAGGAGGCCAGCCATGCGAGGCCAAAGGAGGTCAGCCAAGCGATACCAAAGAAGGCCAGCCAGGCGAGGCCAACGGATGCCAAACAAAGGACAACCGCCAAGCGAGGCCAAAGGACGCCAGCCATGCGAGGCCACATAAGCGAGGCCAGCTATGCGAGGACAAAGGAGGCCATACAAACGAGGCTAACCGTGTCCAATTTTGGCGTCCAACCACAAGGTTTCACTCAAGAATGATGTTCTAATACCATACAAAATATCCCCAATTTTTTCTCCAATTTTTTTTTTCCAAAATCATGGTTTTTCACCCAAAACTGTAGAGCACACGATTTTTGCCAAAAATCGCAAGTCTTTTTTTTTGTACCAAAATCTTAGCACACTCAAATCATAATTTTTAAAAACTTCTCGAACTGACGGAATACAAAAATGCTGACATGTTTATTTTTTACAATTTTTCAAATTCAAAAAAAAAATAAACGAGAGGAGATTATTGAGTTCAGTCAATTGGAACACCTTTTAAAAATTATTTTTTACCAACAGTGAAATTTTGGCACAAGCAAATTTGAAGAAAAACAATGACCGACCAAGCGAGACCAATGGAGGCCAGCCATGCGAGACCAAAGGAGGCCACACAAGCAAGGCTAACCGTGGCCAATTTTCGCGGTCCAAGTACGAGGTTTCACTAAAAAATAATGTTCTAACGCGGTGAAAAATAACCCCAATTTTTTCTCCAAATTATTTTTTTTCCAAAATCATGATTTTTCACCCAAAACTGTGGACAACAGACAATTTTTGCCAAAAATCGCAAGTCTTTTTTTTTGTTCCAAAATCTTAGCACCCTCAAATCATAATTTTTAAGTACTTCTCGAACTGACAGAACGCAAAAATGTGGACTCGTTTATTTTTTACGATTTTTCAAATTCGAAAAACTAGAAAATTAAAAAAAACGATAGGAGATTGTTTAGTTTCGTCAATTTGAACAACTTTTAAAAGTCATGTTTTACCAATAAACTAAAAAATTCAAATAAATAAACAAGTCGAGATTATCGAGTTCTGTCAATTGAAACACCTACTAAAAATCATTCTTTACCAATAAAGAAAAATTGGTCTTGATAAGGATTTCTGAGACTATAGTTTCTCACCCAATACTGTAAAGTATATAATACACAATTTTTTGACCAAAATCGCATATTTTTATTTTCTCACCAAAATATTCCCACCATCAAATCATAATTTGTAAAGACTTCTCGAACTGACGGAACTCAAAAGTCTCGAATCGTCTATTTTTTACAATTTTTCAAAATCTGAAAACTAGAAAATTCAAAAGAAATAAACAAGTAGACATTTTCAAGTTCTACGAATTGGAACACTTACTAAAAATAAACTTTTCCAATGGCGAGATTTTGGGACCGAAAAATTTAATGAAAAATTGGTCTTGACTAGGATTTCTGAAATCATGGTTTTTCACCTAAAATTATAGACTATAGCACACGGTTTTTTGGCTAAAATCGCATCTTCTTATTTTCTCACCAAAATTTTTCAACCCTCAAATCATGATTTGTAAAGATTTCCCGAACAGATGGAGCTCAAAAATCTCGACTCGTTTATTTTTTACGATTTTTCAAAGTCAGAAAACTAGAAAGTTCAAAATAAATAAATGAGATGAGATTTTCGAGTTCCGTCAAATGGAACACTTTCTAAAAATCAAACTTTACGAATTGTGAGATTTTAGGACCCGAAAATTTAAAGAAAAATTTGTCTTGGCAAGGATTTCCGAAATTCTGGTTTCTCGCCCAAAACTGTCGACTATAGCAGACGATATTTTCGCTAAAATGGCATTTACATATTTTCTTACCAAAATTTTTCCACCCTCAAATCATGATTTTTAAGGACTTCTCGGTCTGATGGAGCTCAAAAATTTCAACTTGTTTATTTTTTACGCTTTTTTAAAGACAGAAAACTAGAAAATACAAAATAAATAAACGAGTCAAGATTATCGAGTTCTGTCGATTTGAATACCTTCTAAAAATCAAACTTTACCAATGGTGAGATTTTGGCATATGAAAATTTGAAGAAAACTTTCTCATGACAAGTATTTCCGAAACCCTGCTATAGCATACGATTTTTGGGCAAAAATCGTGTATTCTTATTTTTTCACCAAAATCTAATCTCCCTCAAATCATGATTTATAAGGACTTCCCGAAGTGACAGAGCTCAAAAATCTGGAGTCGTTTATTTTTGACTGTTTTTCAAAATCAGAAAACTAGAAAATTCAAAAGAAATAAACGATTCGAGATTTTCGAGTTCTGTCAATTGAAACACGTTCTAAAAATAAAAATTTACCAATGGTGAGATTTTGGGACCGAAAAATTTAAAGAAAAATTAGTCTTGACAAAGATTTCCATAATCATGATTTCTCACCCAAAACTGTAGACAAAAAAAAATCACATGTTCTTATTTTCTTACCAAAATTTATCCACCCACAATTCATGATTTGTAAGAACTTCCCGAACGGACGGAGCTAAAAAATCACGACTGGTTTATTTTTTATTATTTTTTTAAGTCAGAAAACTAGAAAATTCAAAAGAAATATACTAGTTGATATTTTCGAGTTCTGTCAATTGGAACATCTTTTAAAAATCAAACTTTACCAATGGTGAGATTTTGGGACCGAAAAATTTCAAGAAAAATTTGTCTAGACAGGGATTTCCGAAATCATGGTTTCTCACCCAATATTGTGGTCTATAGCACACGATTTTTTTGGCTAAAATCACATTTTCTTATTTTCTCACCAAAATTGTCATACCCTGGACTCCTGATTTATAAGGACTTCCTGAACTGACGAAGCTAAAAAATCTCGACTCTTTTATTATTTATGATTTTTAGCCATTTTATATAGAGCAAATTGACCAAAACTAGTTCAATTTTATGATTAACAAAGTTACCTAATGGCTAATGCTCTAGTGAGTTCCCACCAATTTTCAAAAGAGCTTTTGTATGAAAAGGTTTCTTTATGAGTTCTACATCGACGAGTAGTCGCATTACTGGTTTTGTTGGGAGCGAAAGAAAGAAAGAAAGTGGCCAAATTGGACAGAAAAGTAGTAGTAGAGAGACTTAATTTGTTCTAGTTTGATGATATATATGAATCATGTATCATGCTTTTTCTTTCGAGCCAATTCAAGGGGACATAAATACAAACATTATCAAAAACCATATCAACACATTTCAAATGTCTACAGCTAATGATGTATAACTTTACTAGCTTTAATGAGATCGAATGACACCCTCTTGAATGACACCCTAGTGGGTTTTTATTTCAATGGAAAAGAAAAAGAATTTAGGAGGAGGCAAACTAGCTCATGTAGTAATTAATTAGAAGGTTAATGAATTAGTTGATGAACTTTCACTTCATCTTTACTCGATCATCAGAAGACTTCGTTATCTGAAAGAATTTAAAAATTATAATCTATGTCGTTGAAGTAAGAATAAAAAAAAAATGATTCTAAAAGAAAGTGAAGATCTTTATATATAACATAATAACAATATCTTAGGATGTTGAAATTGAATTAGAAAAGGGCATTTAAAGCTTGGGATTATAGTGGCCATCCAGCTTATGTAAAGCCAACTAAATCTAGCCAAAAAGAAGAAACAAGAATTATAGTGGAAGCTACTAGCTAGGCACTTTTGAAGAAGGCTAACAACTCGGTGCATATGTCAACATATTTTGATAGAGCCCACATCGATCAATATAATTTATGCTGAAACTTGAAACAGCATAGATTTTGTCTCTGCACCAATTCACTGTAGTGACGTTCAAACAGATAGTATAATTTATCATAGGAGGTAATTTTATTTTTTTAAAATATAACATTTTAGAAGGTTCTATAAATACAGTCGAGCATGAGTTTAGGGTTTAGAGTTTAACTTATGCCCTAGCGATAAATGAGATCTAAAAAAAAAGTTCATTTTTATATATGACATGGAAAGGTTTAGGGTTTTGAAAAATTTTGGGTTAACTAGCATTAAATCTCATTTTAATGAGATAGAAAGACACCCTCTTGTTATTCGATCTTGTAAGTTATCTCAATTGCAAAATCCTTTAATAGATCCAAAACTAATATACCATATAAATGATGACATACTGAAGATGTGTATATATACAAAGAAAATGGTACAGGAGAAGAGAATAAATATTCTAGCTTGACCAAGCATTTGCTTAGCAAAGCTGCCATGCTAATTAGTTTAGGACCTCTTCTTGTTTTAGAGACTAAGAAAGTGGTATCACACTATCTAGCTACCATCACTGATCCAAATGTAACCCAGATTTAATTAGTTAAACCGTTAGTTGAACACGTACGGTAGCGCGCAGCATGAATACAAACCATCGAAAATTGACTAGGGATTTAGTTATATTGGTGAAAATTGGCCACAAGCTAGAAAGAATAATCAATCAGGTTGGTTTTTTTAATGGGGATGGTACAAATTTGGGGTCCCAAATTATTGTTTAGGATATAAGAGGATAAGAGAAGTGGGTTGACAATAAATTTGCAAGCTCGTGTGTGAAACGAATGATGCTGATATAGCAACTTAAGACTTAATTTAAGAGACCAGTATACTGAAGATCGAAATTCATTTTATGTCTTTTGTATATATATGTACCCATCCTTTATTTATTTATGTATTTAGTAGTGTGTGAAAGCATAAGGTAAGAGAATCTTTATCCAACCTTTTCATCTTGCTCATCAAACTCCAAGTTGACCTAAAAAATATCCAACATGCAGGTGCTCTACTTGTAACAGCAAAGCTTTACAGATCACATATATATATAAATAAGATGAATTCACAGTTTCACAATGCATGGTAATATATAGGGAGGGATAGGCTTCGCGGCGTTCATGGTATAACTCAGAAACCTTAAATGCTATATGCCTCTCGGCATTGGGATCATAGCCTTGATCCCAATCCCAAGAAATGGTGTTAATTAATGTACATAAGAATCCAAACACTCTGCTCCGCCTTGTACGTACTAAGAGTTTGTGAAGCAAAAGATGATGGATTAGTAACATAGAAATGTGAGTGCAAAAGAAATTATGTAAATACTAAATAGATAGTGATAGGAGGAGGCAACAAGATGACAATTCGGGTTAGTGCTTGTACCATGCGTGCACACTAATTTGCGCAGAAGTAACCACAACCCCTATTTGTGGAACCGTGTCAGATTCCGAAATTATAGCCACTTTACTTTGGCTCTCATTTCAACTGGTATCTTGCTAGAAAAGGATCTGAATAACGTACTTGAACTAAGAATTAACTCAAGGAATTAGCTGCTTTATCATAATTCTCTTCGAAACTAAGTGAAGACCATGCCAAGGACATGTCGATCGAGGGTCCCCAACAAAGTTTATTACCTATGGGACTGTATGCTCTTTAAAGATTGTGTATGTTTGCAACTGGAAATCAAATTGTTAACCTTACATTTAATAAGCTGAAAGCCTAATTAGCTGCTGCTGTATCGTTATTCATTTGAAGACACACTGCCATATATTGTGTCATGTGATTGTAGCAGATTCAGAATCAATTTTTAAAAAAATGGATCAGAGTTCCGTTAAATTAACCACGATGTTAGTTGCAGAAATGGGGATAGATTTGATGAAGTAACTTAATTCTATATCCGAGAGTTGCCAAATTGTACATCATTCTTCTTATATATTGCCGTCACTGAACTTAATCCTTAATATCTTGAGGCTTCTGTGCTTCTGTTTTATTTCACCTATATTCTACTAATTTTTTTTAAGAACAATGAAGAACTAACCACTTCAGCTATCTTCTCAGAATTCATAAGGATATAGTACGTACATGAGCCAACAGAAAGTATGATGTCATGACAAGTATCCTGAAGTCTGTAGCTTATTTACTTCTTTATAAACTCAACAACCATTTGAACACGTTGAAGGCCATCATGAACAGAAGCTGAAGCATAATGCTAGACAATGATCTGTACTCAAGAGAATAACAAAAGCTTCATGTGAACAGAACCAACTATTTTATTTATGGTGACTCACAAACTAGATACATCATTTTGAATAAAAATATAAAATAACCGTATAACAAATCTAGACTATTTTCTTTTAGGCCTTTCCTGCCGCTGGGTTTACAGTTAAGGTTTGGCAATCAGATTCCGAGACAATGTTCTTGTGAATTCTGTCAATGAAAGCAGCAGCTTTGTTGTCAATTCCAGGCTCAGCTACCCATCGACCTCTATCCTCCTCGCTAGGCCACACCCTTCTTGCACTCAAATACGAGTCCTCAATCTCGTCACCTCTGCGAGGCCTCCGGGACTTGAAGAAGCTGAAGAATGAGAAGGAAGATTTCTTCTGCCTGCTGCTGCCTCCCATAACTCTTCCACACAATTAGCTTAAGAATGAAGAGCTATATTGAATGTTGTACACTCTATTTGGTTTATAGTGGCAATGAGCTTGTGTTATGTATTTATAGTGTGAGGCGAAGAATCTGGAAGATTCAGAGTGCTAAGGAAGCAATGAGCGGTTGTGATCACATGTGATGTTGGGGGATGATTAGAACAGTATCATTGATAATTAAAAAATACATTGGAGACCATAGAAAAGAAAAGCATATTTCCTATGGTCCTCTGCTTTTTTTTTTGGTGGAAGGGAGGGGCCAAAGCCCCAGGAAAGGAAAGACTAAACGATTACAATACGGGGCCAAGTACGGCCATTACAATCATCTGCTAATCTGTCCAGCAGATTAGGAGGAGGGTTCACAAAAACATGCCAACCTAAGTCCATAGTGTGTCCCATACGGGCAAGGCCATCAGCAGCATTATTGCACTCCCTATAAATACAAAAGAAATATACTAGTTGATATTTTCGTGTTCTGCCAATTGGAACATCTTCTAAAAATCAAATTTTACCAATGGTGAGATTTTGGGACCGGAAAATTCAAAGAAAAATTTGTCTTGACATGGATTTTTCGAAATCATGATTTCTCACCCAAAACTGTGATCTAGTACACGATTTTTTTTGGCTAAAATCACATTTTTTTATTTTCTCACCAAAATCTTCCTATCTTGAAATCCTGATTTGTAAGGACTTCCCGAACTGACGGAGCTCAAAAATCTCGATTCTTTTATTTTTTATGATTTTTCAAATTTAGAAAACAAAAAAATTCAAAAGAAATAAACGAGTCGAGATTATCGAGTTCTGTCAATTGGAACACCTACTAAAATCATTCTTTACCAATTGTGAGATTTTAGGACTGGAAAATTTAAAGAAAAATTGGTTTTGTCAAGGATTTCCAAAACTATGTTTTCTCACCCAAAACTATGAAGTATATAGCACACGATTTTTTGGCCAAAATCGCATGTTTTATTTTTTTTACCAAAATATTCCCACCCACAAATCATGATTTGTAAGGACTTCCCGAACTGATGGAGCTAAAAAATCTCGACTGGTTTATTTTTTACTATTTTTCAAAGTCAGAAAACTAGAAAATCCAAAAGAAATATACTAGTTGATATTTTCGTGTTCTGCCAATTGGAACATCTTCTAAAAATCAAACTTTACCAATGGTGAGATTTTGGGACCAGAAAATTCAAAGAAAAATTTGTCTTGACAAGGATTTTCAAAATCATGGTTTCTCACCCAAAACTGTGGTATAGCACACGATTTTTTTGGCTAAAATCGCATTTTCTTATTTTCTCACCAAAATCTTCCTATCCTGAAATCCTGATTTGTAAGGACTTGCTGAACTGACGGAGCTCAAAAATCTCGATTCTTTTATTTTTTATGATTTTTCAAAGTTAGAAAACAAAAAAATTCAAAAGAAATAAACGAGTCGAGATTATCGAGTTCTGTCAATTGGAACACCTACTAAAAATTATTCTTTACCAATGGTGAGATTTTGGGACCAGAAAATTTAAAGAAAAATTGGTTTTGTCAAGGATTTCCAAAACTATGTTTTCTCACCCAAAACTATGAAGTGTATAGCACACGATTTTTTGGTCAAAATCGCATGTTTTAATTTTCTCACCAAAATGTTCTCACCCATAAATCATAATTTGTAAGGATTTTCCGAACTGACGAAGCTAAAAAATCGCGACTCTTTTATTTTTTACGATTTTCCGAAGTTAGAAAAATAAAAAATTCAAAACAAATAAATGAATCGATATTTTCGAGTTCTATGAATTGGAACATCTTCTAAAAATCAAACTTTTCCAATGGTGAGATTTTGGAACCAAAAAGTTAAAGAAAAATTGGTCTTGACAAGGATTTCATAAATCATGGTTTCCCACCCAAAACTATGGACTATACATGGACGTGTGCAGTAATTCTCATAAACTCTAGAATGGTAAAATGTACTTCTATTTGTTTTATTTTTGCAAACATGATCCTACAAGTTGAAACCTAACAAATTGGATGGTTCGGGACATTGAAAAATATAATATGAGCAATGGTGAATGAATAAAATTTCTCTATGGGAGCAAGACTAAAACAAGCGTTCTCTTATAATATAATTACCATGCATTTCTTTTTATTCTTGTCTCTATACAATATTTTTGAGACATTTTTATATACGTTTCGTCCTCATAACTTTGCAAAACACATAATATGTAAAACTCTTTCGACGCTTCCTATAAAATTCAACTGAAAGCACTCTCGCCTTTGAATCGACCCTGAATATGGTCCCAATTAAAATCTGTTCATCAAGATTTGAAAGCTATGTGAGGGTTCAAGTTGAAGCATGAGTTGAGGGCTGCTTGGACTTGCAAATAGTGTGGGTCAAAATATAAGAGGCCCATCACTCTCACGGCCAGTGTGTGGCACATGGAGTCGTGTGGTCGGCACACAGCCATTGCTTTTTGGCTGAGGGAGACACACATCCATTGCTTCAATGGCCACTGTGAATTTGACTTCATTGTAGCCAGCCAACTTGCTTATCTTTAATTTTGATGCTTTCAATTTTTTATTGTTCATTTTTAAAAAGCACTACCTTCAATTAGTGCATGATGGCATAACCTTCAAACGACCGTACAAAAAAAATATATATTTCGATGGAATATTAAGGAAACATCATAGAAATTATATAAAAAGTTTAGACAAAACTTGTAAAATCAGCCAAGTGTACTAAAACAAAACATTGGTAAAATATTGCATTTAATAGCTGTACTTGTAAAGAGCGGAAACTTCGAGTGGATGTTATTAATATTTTAGACCATGCTTCAAACGTATATTTTTTTCAAAGAAAAAGCAAAGAATCAGACACTTGAACATGTCAAAACTAACCCAACAATCCAACATATGTCAAGTGACCCACATTGACGAATTTCTTGAGAAAAACCCAACAGTGACGAATTTCTTAAAAGACTTTAAAAAGCAAAACACTAATGAATTTCTTGAGAAAGTCGGGGGATTTTTCCATTGAATGACTTAAAATTTAGCCATTTTATGTAGAGCAAATTGACCAAAACTAGTTCAATTTTATGGTTAACAAAGTTACCTAGCTAATGGCTAATGCTCTAGTGAGTTCCCACCAATTTTCAAAAGAGCTTTTGTATGAAAAGGTTTCTTTATGAGCTCTACATCGACGAGTAGTCGCATTACTGGTTTTGTTGGGAGCGAAAGAAAGAAAGAAAGTGGCCAAATTGGACAGAAAAGTAGTAGTAGAGAGACTTAATTTGTTCTAGTTTGATGATATATATGAATCATGTATCATGCTTTTTCTTTCGAGCCAATTCAAGGGGACATAAATACAAACATTATCAAAAACCATATCAACACATTTCAAATGTCTACATCTAATGATCTATATATAGCTTTACTAGCTTTAATGAGATCGAATGACACCCTAGTGGGTTTTTATTTCAATGGAAAAGAAAAAGAATTTAGGAGGAGGTAAACTAGCTCATATAGTAATTAATTAGAAGGTTAATGAATTATTTGATGAACTTTCACTTCATCTTTACTCGATCATCAGAAGGCTTAGCTATCTAAAATAATTTAAGAATTATAATTTACGTCGTTGAAGTAAGAATTAAAAAAAAGAAAATGATTCTAAAAGAAAGTGAAGATCTTTATATAACATAATAACAATATCTTAGGATGTTGAAATTGAATTAGAAAAGGGGATTTAAAGCTTGGGGTTATAGTGGCCATCCAGCTTATGTAAAGCCAACTAAATCTAGCCAAAAAGAAGAAACAAGAATTATAGTGGAAGCTACTAGGCACTTTTGAAGAAGGCTAACAACTCGGTGCATATGTCAACATATTTTGATAGAGCCCACATCGATCAATATAATTTATGCTGAAACTTGAAACAGCATAGATTTTGTCTCTGCACCAATTCAATGTAGTGACGTTCAAACAGATAGTATAATTTATCATAGGGTTTAGAAATGAGATATAAAAAAAAGTATTTTTATATATGACATGGAAAGGTTTAGGGTTTAAAAAAATTTAGGGTTAACTAGCGTTAAATCTCATTTTAATGAGATCGAATGACACCCTCTTGTTATTCGATCTTGTAAGTTATCTCAATTGCAAAATCCTTTAATAGATCCAAAACTAATTTACCGTATAAATGGTGACATACTGAAGATGTATATATATACAAAGAAAATGGTACATGAGAAGAGAATAAAATATTCTAGCTTGACCAAGCATTTGCTTAGCATAGCTGCCATGCTAATTAGTTTAGGACCTCTTCTTGTTTTAGAGACTAAGAAAGTGGTATCACACTATCTAGCTACCATCACTGATCCAAATATAACCCAGATTTATTTTATTTTATTTTTATTTTTTTTGGACGAATAACCCAGATTTAATTAGTTAAACCGTTATTTGAACACGTACGGTAGCGCGCAGCATGAATACAAAATTGACTGGGGATTTAGTTATATTGGTGAAAATTGGCCACAAGCTAGAAAGAATAATCAATCAGGTTGGTTTTTTTAAGGGTAAAAACCTCAAATGATACCTGAACTATAGTGTAAGGTATTTTTTAGTACCTACGAATTTTTGTTACCAAATATGGTACCTGAACTATTGTGTGTTTACTTAATATGGTACCTAAGGTACCATATTAAGTAAAAGCACAATAGTTCAGGTACCATATTTGGTAAAAACACAATAGTTCAGGTACCATTTGAGGTTTTTATCTTTATTATTAGTGGTTGTACGGACCGTTTTGCCCTCCAAAATAATGAAAAAAGTAACGGAGGTACCATATTAGGTAATGACGCAATAGTTCATGTACCATATTTGGTAACAAAAATTCGTAGGTACTAAAAAATACCTTACGTGATAGTTCAGGTACCATTTGAGGTTTTTACCCTTTTTTTAATGGGGATGGTACAAATTTGGGGTCCCAAATTATTGTTTATGATATAAGAGGATAAGAGAAGTGGGTTGACAATAAATTTGCAAGCTCGTGTGTGAAACGAATGATGCTGATATAGTAACTTAAGACTTTAAGAGACCAATATACTGAAGATCGAAATTCATTTTATGTCTTTTGTATATATATGTACCCATCCTTTATTTATTTATGTATTTAGTAGTGTGTGAAAGCATAAGGTAAGAGAATCTTTATCCAACCTTTTCATCTTGCTCATCAAACTCCAAGTTGACCTAAAAAATATCCAACATGCAGGTGCTCTACTTGTAACAGCAAAGCTTTACAGATCACACACACACATATATAGATATAAATTAAGATGAATTCACAGTTTCACAACGCATGGTAATATATAGGGAGGGATAGGCTTCGCGGCGTTCATGGTATAACTCAGAAACCTTAAATGCTATATGCCTCTCGGCATTGGGATCATAGCCTTGATCCCAATCCCAAGAAATGGTGTCAATGTACATAAGAATCCAAACACTCTGCTCCGCCTTGTACGTACTAAGAGTTTGTGAAGCAAAAGATGATGGATTAGTAACATACAAATGTGAGTGCAAAAGAAATTATGTAAATACTAAATAGATAGTGTTGTAAATATAGATAGGAGGAGGCAACAAGATGACAATTCGGGTTAGTATATAGTGTATGTTTCGGTCAAATTAGGTAGTAAATTTTAACTCTAAATGAAAAAATTAATCATGTCGAATGACTTAGCACTAAGTACAATACTTATTTATAATATTTATAACCATGTTGTGTTCAGGTTGATATGCTTGACACGAATAATATAACAGGACATATACATTAAACCAATTAATTTCATTAACTTCGTGTCTTATTCATATTATGTTATCGTGTCGTGTCAAAATGTGTCACCCTGTCGTAAAAAGTTTTGAACATAAGAAGTTATACTATTTGGGGTGGCAATAGAGGTGCTCTGCGGGAGCCACACAATGCCACGTACCAATGATGAACATTAACCCTTCACAAGATCGACCCCACAAGTGCCCATAAATAACGACTCTCCAAAGCCCTGGAGGATCATCTTCTGATCTATCTCTCAAAAGCTTAGCCAGTCTTTGATTTTTTCAACTCTATCAATTCCTTCAGTATTTTCTATCAATTCCTTCAGTATTTTCATATCCTCATAGTGTCGACATGTGCTGCCAGGGCGATGCTTTGGTCCAAAGAGTGTGCGAACTCTACGAGCAAATCTCAAGCCTCGAGAACCTCAAACCCTCCCAAGATGTCAACACTCTGTTCACCCAACTCGTTCTCACATGCATGCCACCAAATCCAATCGATGTCACAAAGCTGTGCAAAAGTGTGCAAGAAATAAGGTCCAAACTCATAAGACTCTGCGGAGAAGCAGAGGGTCTCTTGGAGACTCATTTCTCCACCATCCTAGGCTCCTATGAAAACCCTCTTCACCATCTCAACATTTTCCCTTACTACTCTAACTACCTCAAGCTCAGCAAACTCGAGCACACAATCCTCACCCAACACTTCCCTCATGTACCTTCCAAGATTGCCTTTGTGGGTTCTGGCCCTCTTCCCCTTACCTCGATTGTGTTGGCGTCAAACCACCTCACCACCACCGATTTCCACAACTATGATATTGACCCTTTGGCCAATTCCAAGGCTCTTGGCTTGGTTGAGTCTGATCCTGACCTGTCCAAGAGGATGGTGTTCCACACCACTGACATAATGGATGTCACGAGTGGCTTGAAGGAGTATGAAGTGGTGTTTCTGGCTGCTCTGGTTGGGATGGATAAGTCTGAGAAGGTGAAGATCATTGAACACTTGGCCGAGAACATGAATCCCGGAGCGATTTTGATGCTGAGGAGTGCTCATGGTGCTAGGGCTTTTCTGTATCCGGTGGTTGACCCTTGTGATGATCTTGTAGGGTTTGAGGTTCTTTCTGTGTTTCATCCCACCGATGAAGTTATTAACTCGGTTGTGATTGCTCGTAGATCGTCGTGTTCATTGCCGGCGGCGATACACTCATCACCACTTGATCAGAAGGCAGGGCTTAATGTTGGTACTCCTAAAGTACTTATTCCCAACAAGTGTTCTGAGGTTGAAGCCTTCAATCCTCTCAACCATGGGAACAATATGATCGAGGAATTGGTCTTTGATCAGGAGCAACTGTCATAAAGTACTATCTTTTATTTTCTTCTCGAGTTCATGATCATCTGTGTTGCTTCATCACATGCATGGAAATAAGGTCCATTTAATAGGTGTTTTATGTGTTTTATATATATCTGCATATCTCACCTGTTTAATCATATATCTACTGATTGTTAGATATCCAATTAATATGTATCATGGCATCTTTAATTTTAATAAGATCCTTATTTATCAAATTTTATTATTGTTGGCTTGATATATGTTTAGGTCAATTTTTATTTTTAGGGTTAGTAATCAATTCTCTAGCTAGCCATGGTTGCAAGAGGTCTGATCGAGTTCGAAATTCCATATCATTATGGGTTAATTTTTGTTTTTTTTGTTTTTGTTTGAATTTGTATGCATGTCTAAAATATATCAGAACTCTACTTGCAAGAGTTCTTATATTAGAAATTAAGCTCTCCTATGTTGCTTTATGATTAAACATTTTGGAGCGTAATGTGCTTATTAATTATCTAACAATTAGGCCTCTCGATCTCCAAACATCATGTATTCCATCTGGTAAATGATAAGCACATTACTCTCCAAAATGTTTATAAAAGGTAACAAATTAAGGTTCCATCAGTACTCATTTTAATGCCTTGTAATATATCACACACATTTTATGATCGATGCCAACAAATTAATGGAGCTGTCACACCCCTATCTGTCTGATATCAAGTCAAATGTCTTCTATCTTTCATGATCCTCTTCCAAACTTGTTACTCGTCCTCTTCTAATTCCATTATTTTCCAGGCTCTCCTTTTTGTGTATAATAAAATGCATGGATAAGTTGTAGGGTTTCCGGCCAATCACATTGAGTGGAGGGGATACCTTAAGAACATGACACCCATTAAGTTGAGAGAGACCAGAACTTTGTTGGGTTTTGCACTCATTCTTTAATTTGCTAGCTAGCCATAAAAATTTTCAACGATCCAGAGATCATCAGGTGAAATATAATAAATCATCTGTCTTCATCTTTCTTGGGACAAATAAGGAGCCTTTCATGCATTGTTAATTGGTTATCAGATAGCTAGCTACTAATTAAGTCTTTTAGGAAAACAACAATTTACCTAGGTGGTACTGCTTTGTCTAAGTGCATGTGAATGTGTGATTTGTCTAAGGGTGGATTTATTCATAGTTATAATAAAAAAAATGTGTCTGATCAGCAACCTAAATCTCAATATATCCTTGTTGTTTTCCAATGATCACATCCAATCTGGAAAAGCAAAGATTTACATATAGTCAGTGAATGCGTATAAGTATGTAACTACTAACTAATTAACCCTCTTTTTTGTCTCTTCTACATAGAGAAGAAGTATATATGTAATTTTAGTGGTCCTCTCCCTTTCATGGAGTCAATATCATTAGGCAATATCAACTTTTTGTTAGCAGTCTTTGATATTGCCTAATTTTTTATTTTAATTTGTTAAAAAGAAAACCATTTTAACCTATTATGTATTTTTTAGTATCTGCAATAAAATATAAACTCTAATGGCAAGAATTGATAAGGCTTTATTTGTAAAGATCATAACGTCCAAGGTTCAACTGGCATCACCAATTAACAACAACAAGAACAGAAAAAAGAATTGATAAGGCTTTCTTCGACTGTATACATCATCATCTTTTACTTAATTGCAAGACTCTCATATCCTTTGATTTTGATTCATTCTGTTGGGCTTGCATATAATGATGAGTAGATAAAGTATTGTATCGATGTTACCAATATCGATCATTAATGAAGCAATGCATGGTGTCAATATATCATCAGAAGAGTGAGAGCTGCATAGGAATTTTGGACAAGTTTTGACCACATACATTCTCATCAGAAAATAAGACATGGTATTTCTTTTAAGTTGATCAATGTTATAGAATATCACAGTAAACGAAAATATCTTCACAAAACAATCAACAAATTCGAAATCGTTTAGTCATCCCAAAGTAATATTCTCATCAAAGGAAGACACTCTTTGTTGCGAACCATAAACAATGATCTTTTGGGGAAAAAAAAACCCTAGTCTTTCTATAGTACATATATAACTAGCTAGGTCAAATGAACTTATGTGTAAAAGAATCCTCATGTCATTGGACAACAACAAATGTCTTGCATGTTTCTTAGAAAACCTATGTCTTTCATGAAACCCTTGTTATTTTTCCATCTAATTTAGCCCGTCACTATTACCATGTAGAGTTAGTGCATTGTCAAGGTAGGTCTACTTAAGCTTGGTATGAGATGGGGTTAGGGTTTCTGAGGTAAGGTTACCTTTGCACACTTGGAGAAAGTTGTATATAGAGAGAGAGAGAGAGAGAGAGATTAATTATGGTAGGCCGTAGGCCTTCATCACACCATGCAGTGAAGGCTCCTCGATTGCCTACAAATTAAATAATGGCCCTTTAGACGAGGGCTGGATGTTGTCATCGATCTCCACTGCTACAGCCCCTGCAACTATGAGAATGTGAAGAACTTTCATCATAGTGTCGACATTGGGCTAACATATTGTCGACCAACTCAACACATGGCTATGCCAAAAAGCCCCATTGTTGTACTTCTTTTTTATACTTAAAAGAATAAGCAGTGTACTATAATTAACTCGTATTCGATCTTTTTGTTTTGCCTAATCTTCTTTTAGAGAAAATTAAAGATAGTTCAGTGATAATCGAAAAAAAAAAACGGAAATTACATTCGTTAAAAATTAAAAATTAATCTAAACGGTATAAAACATTAAAACCTATCCAGTAGCTATATATTAATCACCAAGCGTCATTATGATTCCAAAGCTTAATATATTAGTCCCATTATGCGCTGCAAGACAAAGAACCGGCCTTTTCCATTAATTTCAGTGATGCAAGCAAGAAATCAAAGTACAAAGAGTTGCTTCTGAACTTCTGAAGAGAACCTTAATTTGTCATGCTCATATAGCCAGCCATTCATGCACGAAACTTCGTGCTGTCTTGCACTGTACATTTTCTGACTTCAATTCTCTAGGAATTAACAAGACGCACAATTATTCTCACATTTTGTGTATTCTGTGCTATATATGGTCATTCGATCAGTTGAGCTACATAATACTGAAAGGTCCCAGTTTTGTAAGTTTCTACTATGATCGTCTCTGTCATTACCTTTCTTAAGGATTCGTCTAAAAGCAACTTGCTTACAATGCAACGATGCTATTTTCTTTTGTTAACCTGATTTTACGTACTTGAAGAGGTGATGATACGAGTCCAAGTCCAAATATTTTGCTTTGTTGCCAGACTCAAAGATAAAAATACCAACTATTTTGGCCCGTCCAACATTAAGAAAAGGATGGCCTCATCAGCCCAAAGAACGAAAATTTAAAGAGCCACCCAATTCCTAAGAATCAAAGGTACAGAATGTAATATAAAAGCTAGGCCATCCAAGGCAATAGAATATAAAAGCTAGCTTATTAGCATTAGTTGCAAGGTTCACAAACAAAGCTGAAAGAGACGATTACTATTAGAGCTAAGCAAGCTAATAATCAAAAGCTAAACTGACGGCCAAGGGTTATTGAGTGATGATGTGATGATTGATATCTCGATCAACCTTGCTCATTATTGCTCAATAGATCCTCACATGATATCATTTCCAAAGCCAGTGTCAAATAGCAAACTCGGTCCTCCTTCTCCATTGATGCTACCACTGACACCCTCCATGAGAGCGAACTTCATGTCTTCAGATGGCTTCCAGTGCCTCTTCCTTTGGTTTATGAACCAATTGTTTATCTGCTTTTGATCCAGACCAGTTGCCACAGATAGTTGCAATTTCTCTTCTTCCTGCTCATACATACATACATAGATTATATATATAGTAATTGGGAAACTAATCCATTAACAATTACTTGGACTTGAAAGTCTAGATAATTTACTAATTAAATTAATTACCGTAGGATATGGCCATCTATAGTGAGTATTCCACCAGTTCAATAGGGCAGACCTAGCATCCTTTGGCAGCTTTCCTTTCTTTCTTGTCTTCAAGAAGTCCTTCCTCAGCTTGCTAAGGTAGCCACTGTACTTATGCAGCAGCATATCTTTAAGCTCCTTGTCACCAGAACGAAAGCCGGAGGTTTCTTGACCCTCTGCTGCTTCCACCTCCCCATAACTAAAGTCCTCTTCAGAACTTCCAACCGCTTCATCTGCAAGGGTACTAAGAAGTATTAGTAGGGTATGTTCATAAAGCATCTAACTATTACAAAGGAACATTAATGTATATTACCTGACAACTTGCTTTAAAAAAAATTAAGTAAATTAACAGATCTCACAATGGCATGCATGAGACCAACCACAATTACAACAAATTTAGTAATTTAAATAATTTATCAAGAAATGCAAGAAACTTGACGAGTTCATGTATCATGATGAAAAAGATCACATTGTTTCAATTTGAACAACTTGACCTATTACATATATAACTGAAAGTCAATCAAGTGAGCATAACTTAGCTAGGGTTTTACAAATGGCTAATTCTAAAATATTATTTGTGTAGTGATTTCCTCCCTTCTGAACACTTGCACTACTCCCTATTTTTTATGCCTTCATCATTCTTTTATTTATTGAATAACAAAATAACGAATGAAAACAATGGAAGAAATATTACAAAACTACAAAATAGTTGGTGTGAAAATCAGTATCAAAATCACCTCCCTTATTGGAGTGATGTCTTAGTTACCGAGACTAGGGGCGGACATTTTAACTTGCATGTTACAGCCAAGACCTGATGGATCTTAACCATTGCTTTCACCAACTAGAAAAAGAAAATGCCATTGACACTCAAACCAAAAGCCTCCGACAGGAAGTATAAATTAATAGTTTGATTTATTGTTTTTTGCAATTTTTGGAATTGTTTACTTTAGAGCTGCAATTTTATATATATATTTTTTCTCTACAATTAGGGTCTTTGTGCATTACATTATAAACTAGGGTCTTATTGCAATTAGGGTTTCTTAATGTGTAATATAAAGGGAGTTTAATTATTGTCTTTCCCATAATTAAAAACCAATCTCTATGGTAAAGACTAAATTTTTTTCTTTTTTTTTGAAATTAGTTTTCAACGACTATAAAGACTATAAATTAAGACTTGGAAAATGGAGATAGAAAGGATGGTAAAATAACTTCCCATGGGTGCAAATGGGTAATTAGCTAGTGATCTACCGGGAGTACTGTAATTATGAGCCCAACAAACCTCAAACCTCAAGCCTCAGGTATTGCTTTATTTATTACCTTCCTAACATGTCACTTCCCACACAGATACAACTCTTTCTAGTTTCTAGGGCATCAAACACTATCAAGCAATTACCACGGTGCCATGATTTACAGTGGGAAACCCCAAAACAACATCAATGTCATCTTGTCATGTGCGTAACAACTTGACCCATTTAACTTAAGCTTGTAATTAAATCAATGAATACCAGTTGAGCGATAGTCCCAGTTGTTTTGCTGGAATGAGCCTTTGCAGAGGTTGCTAAGCTGCGTTTCAATGTTGCTCAAGAACGTGGTTGCTTCATCCACCGGCTTAGATAGCTCTTCCTTGTATGTATGAAGAACCCCACAGTATGAGTCCTTGCAGAACAGTAACCACAATATTAACTTCACGAATTTCATTCCTATTCTTAGCGAGACTCATGAAAAAATAACCAAGTCCCATTTCAAGTTTAAAAGCTTAATGAATATCAATTTCATTTGGTTGCAAAGAATGGGTTTTGTGAACTGGGTTGGAATGGCAAATCAACAGTAAGATATCAAAGACTTACTGGGAAACCCAAATGGAAACATCATGAGTATAAGATACCACAAAAGAATGAGAAAATAGTTAAAGGTAGGATATTATATACAAAGTGATTAAATGAGTATTTTATCTTGAGCTTGAATGTAAAAGGATAAATTTCAGTTGTACCATGAACTTATCTAGTTCCGGATCAGCTCCTATCTCACTTCTGCAAGTGCTTATGGGGACGCTTAACCGCCCAATTTCTTCAAGAAGATTTTTCATCTCTGGTGGTGCTCCAACCTAAAATTTAACACACAAAATTAGTGATAACATTAAACCACTAAAACCCTCCTTACATATACTCTTTGGCAAGCAATTTTTTATTTTTTCTCATTTCTTTCCTTCTTTCCTTTTGTCAGAAACAAATATGGGCTATGAGAACAATAAGCAAGCAATATAGTCTTCACAAAAATAAATGGAAATTACCTTTTGGCAATCTATGTAAGCAGCTACTAAATCTGGGTAACGAGGGTGACTGGCTATCTGGGTCTTAATCAGCTCATTCATACCCTGATCCGTTTGAAATTGAAGCATGTTGATGTTATCATCACTCAGTACTATCGGACCACCATTAAAGCCACCACCACACGTATTAGTAGAGCTAGTATTCCTAGTACTATTGTCAACCTGAACAACATTCTCCGATGAGTTTGATATCATATTCATAGGGTTTAGCCTGTAAAAATCCTCCATAATACAGCTCGAAATGTTTCAATCTCTAGTTGATAAAGACAGATAGAGAGAGGCCTAATTAGAAAGGTCAAGGAAAATGTTGCAGAAGATCTGCAGGTAAAGTGAGGGAGCTGGCCATTAAAGCTCTAGCAAAAGCTTTGAAGTTTTCAAAGAGAACCGTCATGCCACAGAAACTGAAGTTCAAGGTGGATATAGAGATAGATGAAGACTAGGGAAGGTTTGATATATGGGGTAGAACTGTAGAAGTCCCAAAGGGTTTTTGTTTTTGTTTTCTCACTTTTTCAAAAAGACCAGACGTTACTTTCTTTTCCAAGAAAACCTGAGAAAAGAGAACACACAGAGAAAGTAGAGTAGAGTAGAGTAGAGAAAGAACATGAATCATCATCAACATGTAACTGTTACTGTTTGTTTGCATGTGTGCGCCCACGTGTTTGAGGGACAGGTCACAGGGATCAGACATCGGAGAGAACCAGTCACTCTGGATGTATAAAGATTAAAGAGTCTGAAACGGTGAGGTTGGATTTGACAAGGTTAAACCCTAGTCCCATGTAGCCCGTATATATAGACCTTCTTTGCAGTTGGAAAAAAACTGTAACTGTGACAAGACATTCTGATACGTTTCACTACCTCATTGGCTTAGGCTCTGTGCACTCTGCACTAACAATGGGGTTAATTCAATTTCAAAATTGGTCGTACTGACTTTAACTGCTCTATTTCTTTGTTCCTTTTCAACTGCACGAACAAAATTCATCATTATACGTGGTTGGGAATAGAGTCTCTCATTTGATCTCATATGAACTAGCTAGTTGTATTTGAACGTGGACCAAACACTGAAGAAGATTCAATCTTCATTGTTCTTAAAAACGAAATAACATTTTAAACTACTGGAACCTCATTCCTAAAAAAAAAAAAAAACTACTGGTACAGTGGTACCTATGAGTCTTTAGAGCTTATCCTTTTCCATCTAATATGGGTACCTTGTGTTTCTACGTGAAAGGAAAGTTTTAGTACTGAAATGAATAATGGCTCAAATTCGAAATAAATATGTTATATGAATACTTCACTGAACAAATTAAGACTAGCACATAGTCCATTTTGAAATCAACCCCAATAATTGTAGCTGTAAAGAGACTTACATGATCGACATCAGTAAAGTATTGTGCAGGTAAATAACTTCCAGGTGTTCGTAGTCAAACAACATAATTCTTAGCATGTATATATTTTTAGACATGTAAGCAGTATTATCTCCAAAAAAAAAAAAAACGTGTAAGCAGTAAGCCAAACAAGAAAAAAGAGCTAGAGGAAAATAAAAAGTGGAATTTTTTATCTGCAAGACAATTATCTCTTAATTTGGACAAACTATCTCTTAAGTTGCATACCTAAAATGGTAAAATGGAAAGTTAATTAGTGAGATTGTTCTTTACTTCTTTAATTAAACTTCTTATTTTATGCTCCCCATAATGCATTCTATTTTATACAGACCTAGAGGCTAGAGCACTATTCTATTTGGTTAATTGAACTTTCATGTGCCACCTTTAGAACAAAACTAATCTAAGGAGCAATAAAATGTGTTAAAAGAGGATCTTCGTTTTTTGCGTCTCACATTATTTTGTTAACTAGCTTTGATTACTTTACAAACATTGTCTTCTTTTAATTATCAGATATTGTCCTCTAATGTAAGTATGTAATACAAGAGATGCTCAAAACAAAATAAAAGGACTAGCCAAAGATATGATGCTGCTTCCTAGAAAATGAATGCATATTCTCGTTAATAATTAATAAACATCTTTTAATAGTAAGAGTGCCAAGACATATTATATCTTCTTTAATCATCATCTCTTCAAATGGAAAAGAAAAGTATTTTCCAAAAAAAAAAATGGAAAAGCAAAGTAAAGGCGAGGACCTTCTAGGATCATTAGTATATAAACACAGCAGAAAAATATACATAATTATAAGTATCTACAAAGTGAGAAAGATTACTCAAGCAAATCTTTGACTCAAACCAAATGGCTTTCCCTTTCAAATGACTGGTAATATATTGATTTTGTCCTTTTAGAAAAAACTCAAAAAGGTTTTTGTTTTTCTGCTTTCCCCTTGCATAAGTTAGTCTCTTTTTTTTTTTTTTTTTTTTTTGAAAATAGCAGAAACTTTATTAATCAATAAAGGATTACAATCCTTAATATGGGCATCCTAAAAACGAGCAGTACAAACCACACAAGTGGCCTAATCGATGATTCAAAACCTAGAACAATACATACACCGTGCATCACTGCTGTCAACAACCAACAGAAAAATTCCGGCAAGTATTGCCATTGAGACCAATAAATCCAATCTAGCTCAAGGAAAACCCATGAAAAAAGAAAGTAAAACCACAATCGAAACTTGCAAAATTGATCATGCTTATTCTTAAATAAGAAATTAAAAGAACCCAAATCAAATAGCCAAATTTGACTTAGGTTAAACTTTAGCAGCGCCCCACCAGTAATAAGGTCGCCGACTTGGAACACCAAGGCTGCTGAGCCTCCAATACCAAGCACCCAAAACTCACCCGGATCCCAGACCTTGAATCCTTGGATTTGATTGACACCCAAAAGAATCGGCAACGACAAGCAGAAAACCAAATCTAATCGGGATGTCAACCATTTTTGAGAGCCCAAGAGACGTCATGTAGGAGCATAATCACCAAAGGTCTGAAAAGAGCATGACGGACAGAGCCGTCCTTGTGAGTGAGAGAGGCAAAAACCATCATCACCATAGGAAGCCGCATTAGCGATTGCTGACGGCACTAGAATTTGTGAAATAAACAGTATAGAAAGAAGCCAGAGGCTAGGAGGAAAGCACACGAACGTGCTGCTGGATTTGATGCGCACAGAGACGCTATTGAGGAATCTCATGGGGGCTAGGGTTTGCTAGAGAGAGGACTCTCATGGGTAAGTTAGTCTCTTTATTATCATTGTTTGTGGTATATATAATTATTTTTATTTTTCTTTTCACAATTTTAACTTTTATTCGTAATATGCTTATATGCCTTGTTTGGTTCGCAAAATTTATCTTTTAGAAAAGAAAAATTATTTCTTTCTTTTGTTTGGTATCCAAAACGTAAGGAACAACTTTCCTACCAAGGATTTATTTTCCCTCCTACCTTATACGCATTAATTACACATTAATTACATAATCTAAAGACTATTATATCTCTACTGAAAATTATTATTACAACTATATCTAAAAAACTTTATGTTTCAATACCCTTCAATAAATAAGAATATAATTGAAAAAACTGATATGATTTAGTTTTATATTTATACACAAACCAAACACTAGAATGGAAACAAAACTACAATTTTTTATTGTTTTCCTAACATTTTCAAACATTGGTAGGTAAACTTAATGAGAAAATTATTTTCTCATGCCATAAGAAAGGTAAATGAATTATTTTCCTTTTCATGAACCAAACGAGATCATAGAGTAGTGGTCACCTACACCTAAGTGATCATCTAATCAGGTAACCATCTCTGTAAATTATTTTACAGAAAATAATTCAAAATTTGCCGTTACACAAAAATGAAGCGCGAATTTTTTTTTGTTTTTTTTCAGAAGAAACAACAATATTATTAATAAAGTGGAAAAGTAGAGATAAATTGCAGTCTCCTTTGGAGAAAAGAAAAGGCAAAGGGAATAACTATATTAATTATTTAGTGGTGGGTTTTGAACGGGCAGTCATCATTTAGTAGATTGAAATTGAAATTGAAAGTCAGTGTTGGTGACCAAAGATTCTAAATCAGAACAGATGCTTATGAAATTAAGCATGCTGGCTAGCAACAACTAACGCAAAGAGTCCCCACCTTTTGGGATCAAATCATATGCTTTTGTTATAATTTATAAAACAAATATGAGAAGTTCAAGAAAGGAGAATCAAGGCCAACCAATACTACACGTGTCATATATATAATGTGTTACATTTTTTTTTTACAAATATTAATTCATCAAGAGCTCAGACTAGCTCTCAGAGTTAGTTAATTACTGTTAGGATTAAATTTAGTTTACCACATTAAACTTATGACCGAAAATCATGTCAGTCTTTGCCCTTTCAATTTCATCAGCAACAGCCCTGCATTTACTAATTTAATCAGTATAGTTCAACTGTTAGGCAATTAGTCAATTTTGACCATTAAGTGTTAACGTGACACAAATGAAACCCACTCTTTGGTGACTTAGCAGCTATGTGGAATGTCCCGTCAGCTCTTAACGGTCAAAATTAATGGATTGACTAATGGTTTGGATTTTCATGTCGTCTCCACATCCTCAAAATGTGAATCTCATTTGTGCCACATCAGCACTTAACGGTCAAAATTAACTGATTGACTAACGGTTGGACTATATTGATCAAATTAGTTGTACAAGAGTGTTGTTGATGAAATTGAAAGAGCAGGAACTAACATGATTTTCGATATAAAGTTTAGGATGGTAAATTGAATTTAGTCCTTATTGTTAATATGGAATGTTCTATTACTTTTTAAAATTAACATGTTGACGAGAACGAAGAAAATAGAAGGGAGATATGAATAATTTTTTGGCTAAGAATTGTTCAAATATTAGTCATCGTTAGGAACTATTCAAGTATTCATAATATAAACTCCATTTGCCTTTATATAGTATATTACAGCAGATTTGCTTCAAATTAGCTAAATATTGTTAAGACTTAAGATTAGTCTTTAGCTGATATGTTCTAGATACTAATGCTAAAATGTTAATCCGAACCATACATATAATTTACACCGACTCTTGTAATCCTCACTATTTTCTTGTCAAGTTTTAGCTAAAGTAGTAAAAAAAATAAAAATTTAGCAGGTCAATTCTAAAATGCATCTCAAGTAATCCTCTCTTGATTTATAAACAAAAGGTTTTAAAAAATAACCGAATATTTTAAAGTTAGCAAATATAGTAGAGAGTCGCTCTACATGTAATGATGCAAAGTCATCATCTCCAAAGTAGCTAAAAAGCTAAAATATAGAAGTTGTTAAAGTTGCTATATATGTAAGTCTCATGTTCACCTAGAGATCGAGGAATTATAGTTATTTACTTTTAATCTAATATAAAGGTTTGAAACTAAACCACTACAAATATTCACATTTAAATAGTAAGTTCAATAATGAGTAAGTATGAATCGTGAATGTCTTGAAAATATGAAAACACCGATACGATATATATACTAATTCAAACTGGAAAATTTATCAACAAATAAAGTTATCTACCAAAAAAATCATTTATGAACTTTGAGTTATTGAATAGGTGGTCTGAAATGAAGGCAAGGGCAAATAGATGTTGCAGTACTAAGCACTAACTGAGAAGAAAGAATAGCATTTATTGGCAATGGCATCATATAAAAAATAAATGAGGTTCATGATGATACTGCTCCACACATGAAGAGATACAAATAGATAGATTGTACATTAAGCTAGATATATAACCAGGGTCCAAGGTCTAGGGATCACGTGAAGTTGCTGCAAAGAAGTACAGACATGGAGATGAAGCCAGCGAGAGTTTAGGTTATGAAATGAGGCAATTCCCACAGTAACAACAGCTGGCCGCAATTGAAGGATCACAGGGAAAGTACATTCACCAATTCAGCTAGGCATTGCTTAGTGCCTTGTGAGGGGTTTACGAACCCTAAAAATGTATCCCCGGTTTTTGAGAAGAGGGAAACTCACAAGTCATTGGCTTTTTTGTGATGGATGATTGTATGTCTAGTATAGCCTGTCCTCCTCAAGACATGCACCGGCTCCATCAATCAGTTGAGACTTCAAGGCCGGCCTAGATCACTGTTTAACCCCAAAAGCAAAAAAGAAAAGGTTGGGAGAGAATCCAGACTGGTTTTGTATGGCTTTGCCTAGCTTCTTTTACCCTCTTACATGATTGAGGTGTCGATCAGATATTAGCTTGAAGAGGTTTCTTCCTCAGCAGCGAATATAACATCATTTTAACATTGTCAGTAGGTTCCCTATGATTATAGATAGGTAGGCTTGATGTGGTGAAAGTGATATGACCACACAGAACTTCTCACATGGTTGCTTGCTCTTGAGAGAAAAGTAGTACTTGTAAAACATCATCGGAATTACGGCAAGAAAAGAGTAGGTGGAGTATGTAGGGGAAACCCTGATTTGGTCTACCACTAACCTTTTGATACATTAATGTTCTTAAGGAGTTTTGATGAGGAGATCATGAGCATGTAGATTGAAAATGGTTAGAAGGCAATGTGTTACCAGATATCTTCATTATTTCAATGCTTTGATTATAATTTTGGTTTATGGGGAGAGGAAATGGGAACAGAGAGAGAGAGAGAGACAAAGAGATGCATACTACAAGTCTGCAAGTACAAACTACATTCTGCTTAACACTAGGTCATTACAACTAGATGTTCCATATTAGTAGCATAGGGCATGGAAGCCCTCATATGATAAGAGTTCGGACCAAATTTAGAGCTATTTATCCAAAGTTACGACTGCCTAATACTTTACAAAACGATTACATTACACTTGTTCGTTTGCTTTTCGTTCAATTAACACCCAGCTGCCTTGAGGAAGTTGTCAAATGGACTAGCAGGAGGCAGCCTGATAGCAGCAAACCACGGGTCCTGTGCCGATGCAGCTCCCTGAGTAGCCCCAGGTTCATTAATTAACTGCATTAACATTAACACGAGAGTTAAATATCAAAACAAAGCATTATCATCGAATAAAATATACGTAGCAGCTGTTGTGAAAAGGTAAATAACTAATTAAGGGCCGACCTTCTGGAGTGCTGCGCATCCACCTGCAGGAAATGGTGGAGACAAAATGTCGCGGACAGTGTTGCTCTGATGATGTTCATGGGCCAACCAGTTAGAAAGCTTCTTCCTTGTGCCTGTACCAAGGGCTTCACATTGTCTTGCCATGGTGTTGTATGGGAGGGGTGATGTAGATACAGATGTTCCAGCTACTTGACCAGCTACCTCAAGTGCCTAAATAAAAACAATGCTATTCAGTATTATGAATTTTACAAATATTTCTTGTTCAGAATAGGGAGATGGTGGTTACCGATTCCAGAAGCTGTCCAACGCTGATAACATGGGGGACAGAAGAGAATGAAGGCATTCTAGGAATGAACCGCGAGAAGTCAGCAACAGATGCTTCACTTGCTGCATCATCCTCAACTGATGAATTTGTCGGAAATTCCTGCAAAATTTGGGAAGTCATTGAAATTACTCTTAATTTCAATGCTAATCGTGATAAATAACTGTTTAGAGCAGGCGACGCCAATTCAGCAGTAGCAAGAAAAACTAGCACAAAGAGTGTACCCCATCAAAGGAAAGTGATTCTTTTGAATGGCCAGGCATTTGATTTTGGTCAAAGTCCAGCATTGATTGTGGACCAAACATGAATGCATCATCGGGTATGAATGACTCCGAAAGTTGGTTGGCCACATCCTCTGCCTCCATCTTCACAAGGATAAACAAACAAATGAGACAAGAGAGGATTGGGAAGAAGAAAACTGATTCCATCAGTGAACCATCCTACCTCAGTAATGTCTGATATAAACTGGACTAAAATTTCCCTTATGACATTGTCAGATTCATATAATTTTTTCCGCAAATCAAATAGTAATGATGTAGCTAGCTGGTTATCGGTAGCAGATCCATATTTTGTGATGTCTGCCTCAGGCCTTAGAAAAACTTGAAGGTCATCACTGATGCCCAAATATGGATCAACCTACATTGCACAATATGAGAAATTGTTAAAGTAAATTCATGCAACTGGCAAATTATAAAATTATGACATGCTGGACGATCAAAGAACTTGAAAATTCCTATTACTTAAAAAGCTTGATCCTATTGCTGACCCTAGTTTTTAGTAAGAAGACATTCAGGATCAGGACGGTATGCTCACATCAGATGGTATTAATGACTTGAGCAGATCATTCAGATTAGGAATGTGATAGATCTGAGCCGCAAACATCAACATGCCAATCGATAGTACAAGGATAGATCTCTGGCATGCTGGAGGCAACATCCCTGCCAACATACAAAAAATTTATTCACATCTGATTCACAAAAACAATTTAACTCGCATCTTTATTTTCATCAGAACAAGCAACTGTTTTGGGATTTTACTGTCCACACCACTGTTAGGATCCAGGGAAATATTCCTCAGAGACAGCAGAAGTTGAAAGGAACGAACCATAAGGTTGCCATTTGGATTCTGCAATATTATAAATTCAACAAATTAGTTTCATAAGCAACTAGAGAAATTTGTTAGAGATGCATGCATGCATGTATAGAAAGACGGTGAATATATACAGGCATATATGGGTATCACAATCACGGGTTTTTCTTTAGAAAAGGATATCTGTGAAGAAATTTCACCTTCAAATGAGAAGAAACGATCATTAAAATGAAAGAATGAGCTATTGCCTCAATATTTGAAGGCAAATTATCTGGGAGATTGGCTTGTATCCAAAAAGCAGACAGCAAATCTGCTATTTGATCCTCACTAAACTTCATTACGTACGGCTCCTGGGCCAATCAGCAAAAGTATACAGTATTAGTAGAGCAAGCAAAAATACACCACAAACGTTACCAGTTTTGGACATAATGCAACTTCTTACAGGCTCTGTTAGGCTTGATCCAGCAGTCTTGTCAATAATAGAGCTAATTTTATAGAAGTTAGGGGAACTCTTGTGGGTACGCCCCTGCTTCCAATCTTCTTCTGCAGTGTCTCTATCTCTAAACTCATCACGAGCATTATCAGTCTCGTGCTTTTCTGCTTTGGAGCCATCTTTTTCCCTCCTAAGCTTTTCAAGTCTAGCTGTAATTGAAGCAATAGATGCTGTATTTGAATTCCCTTTTCTTGATTGGTATACAAAACCAGATTGTAGAGGAGCAACTTCATGTCGAGGCCGGTTAGAACATGGAATGAGAAGAACAGAAAATAACTGGTGTGCTCCAACACGCACCTCAACATCTGGATGCATCATCACTTTCAAAAGCTGGACAAGAAGGGATTCAGGAAACACCTACACAAAAACATTGTAGATTGTAAAGTATGTCGTACCAACAATAGAGCAGAAAACAATATGTTCAGCATTCCGAGTCATATACAGCAGATGTGGTTCCTTCTGGAACCATTCTATCACACGTCATAAGAAAAACATTAAGGGTAATTTAAAAGTGAAATATAATAAAAAAAAAAGTGTCAAACTACATTCCCACCAATTTAAATTTTGAATCCAAATCATGTCTCCAAAAACATTCAATCAAACAGTTAGTTTTCCTTAATGTGACAAGTAGTATGTCCTTTAATCAAGTAACACCATAAGAGAGTTTTTCAAAAAAATAGACACAGGAAGAACTCCATAAAAAGCTTGATAAGAAGAAACACATTTTCAAACTCCTCTCACCTGCTGTGAATGTGAAGAGATCAATGCTAATGAGATCATATGAGCAACAATCATCAATGATCCAATGGTCGCCCTGGCAACAGTTCCAGATGGCAGCTTCTCCAGAGATATCGACATCATATCAAATAATGGTCGTATATTTCCAATCTATTATAAACCACCGTGCCGTCAGTAATAATAGAAAGATTACAGAATGCATGAACTGCAGACACCACAATTGTAGAACTTACCCCTCTAGCAATTTCTAATAAGCAATCTTCAATCGAACTCTGTAGCATGATATTAATGTTTGACTCTTGCTCTCCAACTGATTCAGCAGTGGCTTGAAGACTCTTCCTCAAATGCCTGCATAGGTCAGAGACAAATCCAATTTCTTCCAGCACTGCTCCAGATCGAATTTGGCTAGCCAAAGCACTAGCAACTTGAATAATGTGAGATTTGAGTTGCGGATCATGTGAAACGTTCTTGTGGTCAAGATGACGGATTGCATAGGCTAAAATCATCTGCTGATTTCCTAAAGCCAAAAAGTCAGTAAAGAGGATAAGTACATGCAGACATATTTGCAGAATCTAATATCTCCACAACAGACTACATTAACCAGGAAAGAAGATTAAGATACCTGAAGTCTCCAAAAAGTATGACATATCAGACAAAACCAACATAGCCAACCCTTGTCGAGGAGCCCAGTGGTGCCTAGAGTCGAAGTAGACAAACATTGGATCCAATACCCGGCGCATTGTTGTGCTCTCCTTCGCTAATTCAATCATTCTCTGAATACAAATTTGAGCCCAAATGTTTGGTGTATCTGTCTCTTCTCTAAACAAATGAACCCAAACTATTACAAAGGGGAATTTGATGGAAAGAAAATAGAAGAATAATTTAAAATAACGAGTTCTTGACCGACAATCTCTCCCTTGTAGAATTTCAATAACTCCTACCTTGTAAGAAGAGAAGGATCCTTTTTTTCTGGCCGTGGCCTAATGACCTTGCAACTAGGGCTAGTATCCCCACCAGCAATTACACCAACTCTACCTTCACTTCGAACTACTTCATCCACCCAATTATGATGCGACTCCCCTCTCTCATCATCTTCATTATGTGTATCAGGCTCATAGTTATCCAAAGTGGCATGTACAATCTGCATTAACAAGAAAAAAGAAATGCAATGATCAATATTGATGACAGAAGGTGCCACCAGTTCCCTTGATATCTAATACGTAGTGCAGTCAACAAATGTAAACTTATCTATAGATAGCAGCGAAAAACCTAGAATGTAACTGAAAAGAACTAACCTCATCAAAATCAACAAAAATATATGAAAATTCAGTCATGAATTGGACCTGCCAAGGGAGAAATTTATCAAAAAAAAAATTCTTCACACTGGAACAAAATAGTCCACAACAGTTTTCAAGAAGTCAGATCATAAAACTACCATGGCAGAAAGGCATTGCAAGCTTGATGCTCTCAAGCAGCGCTTTTGATCTTCTTCACCACTCTCATGTGCCAGCTTACATACTTTATGAACCAAACTCTCAATGTTGTGTGTATAAGTTCCATCTGCCTGTTCATAGAGACAGCAAATAAGAGTAGTCCAAATTTTAATAAATACAAAAGAAGTAATGTTGTATTTACTTTATACAAAAAACTGAAAAGAACTCCAATCATCTGTGTGATTCATCCACAAACGGAATAAGAAATGCAACAAGTAGGATTAACAATTTATATCCAAAGACTGTACAAAAAGTAGGATACATCCTCACTGTTTTGAATAGTCAATATTTAATGCCCAGGACATGTAGGGCATGAATTTTCTAATCTCACACATTGCTCTAGTGGAGATTTTTCTAGCCTGCATCTATGAGATCTTATACTTAACCAAACCATGTAATATATGAAGGACGGATAACCTATTTCCATAGACTTAGAGCTATGCCATGTCAAGATTGTCAAATATAGTTAGGCACCGTTTAAATGGCCAGAAAGCTGGAAATATGTTGTTCTCCTTATGGTATCTAAAAACAATTCAAATCTTCCTACAGAGTTGTGTAATTAAACCACTGATTTTGTTGGCAAGCATTAAATCATTGATTAGGCAGACATAGCTGTCATTCTGCTATATGCTAACAGTTCTTGTAACTCACCTGAGTATAGATGAATCTCGTCAGAGTTTGGCATCCAATTATACGGAGAGCATCTTGCTTAGAGTTGTCCAGAAGCTCAGTTACCACGTTCAGCACACTCACGGCAAAATAAGCCCTAAAAATGCAAATCATATTCAATTCACCAAAGAATTTTATGCAAAAAAGACTTCCTTCCATTTACAATAAAGACACTGGAGTGAAGGAGGAAAAAATGTGCGAGAGAGAGAGAGAGAGAGCGAGAGATTTCAAGAATATAGAACAGCATCAATGAGCCAAACTATCCACTAAAATAGCTTATATCCAGTACCCTAGGGAAATGTAAATGGTTCTTTGCCAATCTAACAAAACTTCCACCAAAAAGTATAACAGATGTGAGTTGGAGTTTCCTTACCAATCAAACACATGCTAGATTATTTTCAAACAAACCTTTAGTCCCAAAAAAATTCACATTCAACGATAAATTATGTTGTTAAGTAAAAGAAAAGGAAACAGGTCGCACTTACATCTGGTCCTTACACAGGCAAAGTAACTTGTTGTAAGCCTCTGCAACAATATTGATAAATTTGACATGCTCGAGTCGTAGCTCTTTGTAACACCTATCCTCAAGATGTTTGGCAATCTATTGAGAACAATAAGAAACAGATCTAACTCATCAGCAGAACAATAATTTAGGGTAAACTCACTTTTACTGACCAAGAGTCCAAGACATAAAGAAATGGCAGAAAAAATTTCATACCTTAGGGATTCTAAAAGGATTCTTTGCAGCATATTCGCATAACTTAACAATTTTCCTTTCATTGGGAGGGCCATCCTGGAAATTATTGGGGCACTTTGAACTTCAGTATTCCAGAAATTGATAAGAATATTATAATGGTGCATAGATTGGATGCTATATAGAATATATATATATATATATATATATATATATATATATATATAAGTGAGTGATTCCTTCGGAAACATACTGTTGTTTGCTGCTTATCTAACAATTGCACTATTCACTAATTTTAGCTTAACTGAGTTCTTGGGTCCAAAATTCCTAAACCTTACATATATGTAAATATATATATATATATATATGCTAATGTTCTGTAGTCAGTCAGTCTGGTACATTACTTTGCTAGACTAGGATCAAACAATCACACATGATTTCACTTGATTAATGGCCCTAATTCACCCAATTGTGATAGCATAACATGACAGACTCATAAGAGAGCACTGCCCTACACACAAAAACACACCATGTACTATTGGCATAAATGTAGACACTAGTTATACACATGGAAGAACCAGTAAACAACTAAGGATGATATAAAGGCTTTCATTTTGATTAATAGTTCAGCAAGAATGGAAACAAATTAATGCTTCAACGAAAAACCCTTTCTTAAGCATCCTAACCAATTTTCTCATTACTCTAAGGGACGGAGATAATCTACAACCAAAAAAGAAAAAAAAATGGAGAGATAATAAATAAACAATTGAAAGGGAAAGTTTGAGTTTTGCTACTAATATCCACATTGCAGGACATGTGACATAAGGGAAAGGATTTGCAATTTTCTTTCCTACAAGGAGTGCCTGGTAGCAGCACCACTGCCTCATTACATGATCAAGAAATCAAATTACCAACTAATCAACTACTATCTGTGTCTAAGTCTGACAAGTATCGCAAGTGAAATTTCAACAGAAACACGATGGCATCCGATTTATAACATATCCTTGGAGATTATGGCTTACGAGTAAAGGGTAAAGATAGGATTACACTCACAGGAGACTTGGGAAAGATTTCTGCAAGCAGTTTTTTGTAACGCTTAACAGGTTGTCTAGATCTTGACCTCATAGCTGGGCAGCATACGCACATGTTCCCACATGCTGGGAATATCTTTCTGGAGATGATACCCATTTCCTTAAAAAAAAAAACACTAAATCAGAAGGGGCATTCAATCAATCAATTGCAAACAAAATGTGGTATAGTGTACCAAATGATAAAAAATGAATCCCAGCAGAAAACCCCGTCAAAAAAGGAGATAATACCACAATTTAATAGCTTCAAGTACAATGAGAAAACACAAAAGGAAGAATGAGGGTTGTAAGAAATACCAAACAAGGGGTACATATAGAAACAGTTCTAATCTTTTTATCTACAATCTATGCACCCTACAATCTAATACCTTCAAGTACAATGAGAAAACAGAAAAGAGAGAGGTACATACAGAAAAGTTCCAATCTTTTTATAACAAAGAAGAAGACATGAACCAAACGAACCAAACATATACAGACATTGCATCAAAAGAAAATCACTTGAAAATGTATCCAGAACCCAAATGAACAGGCCATTAAAGACAACCAGAACACCATTAAAAATGAAAATGCATTGAAAAACAACAGAACGAAAGCCTGGAGACATTTATGACTGACCCAGAAATAAATGTGGAACCTTTTTTGTTCTGAATGAAAAAAAAGAGAGGAACCCAGAACACTAATTAATAGCAAATCACGGAGAAAACAAGCCAAAGAAGTTACCGTGCTCTGTAGAGACAGATCTGGGGGGTGAAAGCTTTAACCTCCAAAGGAGTTCAAAACTTCAAACTTTAAACCAACAGAAGGAACATGTGTCTTGGAAAATCCATCATCAACACGCAGACAGAGAAATGGCGCGTGGATTCAGACACTGAGAGCATGGGAGACTATTTGAGCTCTTTCACGTGATGGGTTGTCAGTTATTTCTCTCTTTTTCTTTTTTACAAACCTGAAAAAGTGAACTGCTTGTTGGTCTTGTCAGAACTTAGAAGACTTCAAAACTATTTGAAATAGGAAGACCATCCAATTCATTCATTTATCTATATTTGGGAATAAGGACCTTTAATTTGAACTCAAATTGTGGATCGATCAATGGTTCCCTTAAACCCCTCCTAATTTTTATTTTTTTTGCCTTTTCAGAGTTTCTCACACTGTAATCACTTGATCACCAATGGTTAATCTAAACTCATTTTTGTTATCTTTGTAACATTTATCCACACATGCCTCATATAAGTTGCATGTTGTAAAAGAAATTAAGAGTTAAAATTAATGAAAATGAACCGGTTATCCAATTACAATGAGGCTACATTTGTGTTGCTCATTTCCATTATAATTTTCTTGATCATAATGCATCTTTCACATTATTTACTAAAAATAAGAGAAAAATTTAAACTCAAGACAGTTTCCATCTTTAGGGGAAAGAAATGCACCATCATATTAAAGTTCATGAAATTTTCTTCTTACACAATAAAATGTCTTCGTATCTACATTAACGAGTAAGAGAGAGAGAGTTAAAATAGCTCAATTTTATTTTTCATTGTGGCTAATATTTTTCCTTGTCTTCTAATGGAATTTGACAAAGGATATCACCCCACACACAATACAAGGTTCCAAAGGATATCACCCCACCTTGCCAAAAAAAAAAAAGGATATCACCCCACACACACCATCATATCCTCACATCCAAGCTTTCACCCAAAAACAAAAGGACAATAAACGAGCTTCCAAAACAGTTTAATTCTTATCCTTATCCAAGTTATCCATTTACATTTTAGTAATTTACCAAACGAGAGTGATTGAATATGGCCCAAGATTGTGATTCCTTTGCTTGAAAATGACAATAAAACGTGGGCAAGTTGACCATTTTTACAAAAATGTCAAATGAAGAATTCCAACTCGTAAGTAAATTCTTTATATAAAAAAGTAACAAAATTTCCACACCTAACCTGATAATAAGATTAGATTCAAGCTAAAATGGCTGCATTCCTTTCTACTCGTGGTGACTTTTCACACCAGTATAATTTTTTTTTTTTCGATAGGCCAGTCACACTAGTATAAGTTAAACACAACTGACAGTAGCTAAATTCTTTAATGTGATTTCCCATGCTGCTAATGACAGAACCCCAAAAGGAGTACAAATAAAGCGAGGAATCTCACACTTTAAATCAAGTTTTACCACTATTTACATAGGAGTTAGGAAAGCTTTGGTCTTTAGACTAGGGAATTAAAATATGAAAATATCTTTCCGAATAATCATCTGCATGGACTTCTAAATTATACCTTTCATAATCTATGAATTAGTAGCTAGCCTTTGTTTAAGTATCCTTTTGACTGAGGCAAACTATGGTGCTTCAAGGGTGCATCACATGAAATATAGCTGGCCAATTACATTTTCTGTGTGTTCTCGTGGCTTCATACATGTGATAACTAAGATTAAAATGAACATATATTGCTAGCTGATTACAACTGATCACGTCCGAAACAAAAAAAAAATAGCTTTCATTCATACAAAGCATTGACTTGCATGTTGTGGAGGTAGTAGCCGAGAGACGTATATTATATTTTCAGTCTTTGTCTTGGTTTTGATGGGCAATGGAGTTTTGGCTTTAAAAAACAACCAATTAGCCATCAAGTGATATTTATTTTTGGGTCTAATCCAAGAACAAATTAAAAAAGGGGAATTGAAGCAAGTTAATTATTATTATGTTTAGATGTTTGAAATACTAGATTCCTATAAGACTTTTGTATTATGGTGGTGGTAAAATATCAAGGTGATTGTAAATGGCTCATGATAGCCATGTGGAAGAGTTGTGCAAATCTAAGAGACCCCATGTTGATGGTAACTTGAAATAACTCAATTATGTTATCTAAAAATGTTGGCCAATTAATGACATGAAGAAAACAGGTCATGGCCTTTGGACCACCATTTGACTATGATTGAACAATGAAATTAGCTAGGCACATTGAATAGTAATGATCTGCCCTTGTATGCATGCCATGCCACTTCCAAGTTTCAATTTCCACCATAAATTTCAAGTTAAAGAGGAAAATTGAACCTAGACATGGTTCAGATCTCATAGGGCTGGGAAGAGAACCATATATGGCTTCTAGTTTCTTCTACACCTCAGTTGACATTTACGGTTTTACCCAATTCTGGGTATGCAACAATAATGACAAAAATTCCATTCTCACATATATATATATGCATCTTTGTTGAAATTTGCAGAATTGCAATCATAAAGAGACCTCCATACTAAATTTTACCTAATCAAATAATTAATAACATGCATGAAAGAAACGAGGACCATATATGCATGAAAGAAACGAGGACCATATATGCAACCTTGGGACTCCTAGTTTTGTTTCATGCCGGGTTTCATTCAGATTGCATTATTTTGGAAATGGATGCTCAAGTAATTGTTAATGATTTGCTTAGCCAGGACACTGATTGCTCGGTTGAAGGCTTGTTAATAGAAGAAGTGAAGACTTTTTTCTACTTTTTCCCTAAGGTTATTTGTACATATGCTCCTAGGAAATGTAATTAGGCAGCGCATGTATTTGTTTCCTGCATTTCATGTTTGGGTAGAGGATGGACCACAATGGTTATCCGATGTACTAATAGCAATGTAAACATCTAGTTTCTTTTTAATGCAATTCTTCTTTCTCAAAAAAAAAAAAAAAAGTAGGAGTTGTTGAAGATCTATAAGCTAGGGTTAGCTATATGCCTATATACCAAGAAAAAAAAAACATAATATATATGTAAGCCGCATGAAATTAACCCTAGATTGGGTCAAAAATGTAATTAAGCGGCCTGAAAGAAATCACTCAGAAACCCTACATTGGAAACCCTATGGGGGAATGAGAGCGAGGTTAGGGTTAGGGTTAGGGTTGGGTGGTGCAATAGCAAGGGATCTGAAGCACCACAAGAATATGATGATGATCAAGAAAGTTAGCAGCAGCTTTTCCCCAGTATTATTTACCAGAAAATCCAGTAGTGCTAGTTGTTCAGCAGCAACATCTGTGACGGAGAAAGGCGGCACGGGATCATCATCATCATCGGATAAGTGGCTCTACTTGTATTTCAAAGAGGTGCATGCTCCCTGGTATGTTAATGGCCCTACGTCGAGGAGCATAAAATACCCCATTCGCGCCATCAAATTGAGCTATCTGTTATCACCGACAACCAAGACTGACGATGAAGATCCGAAGCTCACTGAAGCCGTTCGTACCTTCAGGAATAACAACAATACTCTTTACAGAAACTGGGGCGGTCCCTGTTCTCCCCAAATCTTTTTCACTTTGCCCAAATTGACACGCTCCGATGCTTGTGATGGTAGTAATAACGAGACCCAGAAGGGCGAGGAGGATGATCATCATCGGAACCCCAAACTCAAAAAAGTAATTAAGCGTTTGAAGAAAGGTGGACAAGAGTTTCTCTTTCTGGAGGAGCTGCCGCACGGAAAACTGTATTGTCTGTCCACCAAGGTCGACGTTGAAGAGAGTGAGGCTTTCCAGGTATTGGATACCACCAGGAAAGGCAGGAAGAAATGGTTATCTCTTGAGGCACCTCCACCTCTCAACCCTGATGCACGCCTCACTGGACCCTTCCCCTGGGCATGGCATAACTTCTTCGGTGCACCTGTCGGCACCAAAGTCTTAGTCTGGTATCCTGGTTGGGAGGGAGCCTACTGCTTTGATGTCACCCAACCCGAAAAAGGATGGCTAGAGACCGCACCATCTTTGGGAAGCTGCATTCCCTCTCTCAATTGCTTTCACCCTCTCTTTGTGGAGCATGAGGATCATTTCCTCATGTTCAGCTTTGATCCTGATGCACATCATCACACTGTCAAAGTCTTTCTCTTGTCTCCTAATTGGGATAGCTTCCAACCCCTGAACCAACCTCTGCTATTGCCACAATTGCCTTTTTACTATTCCATCCATGACACCGACGCTTCACTCGAATATCAGTTTGTCCATCTAGGACCTCAAAAAGTCTGCCTTGTTTTGCACGCATTCTTCTTCCCTATCACAGAATTGGATGACTATCGCCATCTGTCTCAGGCTCAACGGCAGCATATTCAATTTGATGGCAGAAACAAGGGGGATATTGCTTTCATTACATTTGAATATGAAATTACCAACTTGGAGTCTTTGGAGATCCAGTACCGAGTGCTCACTACTCGCCACTTTGAATACACTCACAAGCGGGCTAATAGAGGACTTGTCACACAGACCAGAAGGGCAGAGCTAGCTCATGCTGCTTTGGTCTAAATCCATCTGTAAGTGTTGTTGAATCCCTTGATATATAGCTGGTGATTGGTTTCTTCTATCTGCAGCTAAAAGTTTTAGTTTTGGATGTGATTCTTGATTCTATTTTATCTTAGCAACATATCTATGTGCTTGATATATACTGCTAGAGTCTGACACATTGTTAGATGGGAAAAAAAAAACACAGCTTGTCCTCGCACTTATTTCTAGTGTTTGTGCAGTAGTGGAGGTTAAAGGCTAAGGTTGTTAAGTCCTGAAGGAAATTGAAGCTTTTGGACTTATTTTCTATTCCAATGCTTCAATAAGATAGATGTGTTTTGTGTACGTTGGATTACCAACCATTGCTTTTTTGGTTCAAATGGCTACACAAAACATAAAAGGCCAAAATGAGAGATCTTGCGGAAGATAGAAGGCTTTTATAACCTCTTTCGGAGCAACAGGGATATAAGTTCCAAGTCAATGCTGTAAATGGATAATCATTCCATTCTCTCTCTCCAAAGATTAAAACTGTTCAGAGACATTCATCAGAAACATTTCCTAATTAGCTTTCAAGTTAAACAGGGAAATTGCACATGACATAGTTCAGATCTCATAGGGGAAGAGACCCATGACATCTAGTTTCTTCTCCCACAATTGACATTTACCAACATTTACCAAACTCTGGGTAGATATGTAAAATATGCAACAATAATGACAAGAATTCCATTCTCACATATGCATCTTCGTTGAATTTCGCAGACTTGCAATAATAAAAGAGACCTCCCTGCTGGAGCATTACTAAAATTAATTTCACCGATTCAATTTACAGTACAGGTAGAGTCGAGGCAAAAACTTGATGGCTCGAGTTATCTGTTTTACAATGCAATTCATCATCGCCTAAGGCAGTACTTTGTACGCAGGTTATCAAGTTTTTCAGCAAACTCAATGGGGGTTGCCTCATTGTAGAACACTTCATCCCATATCTTAGCAAGATCTGTTACAAGGTCATTGAGTTAGTATGATAATATAGATGACCTACTCTATTATATGCAACTAAGAGAAAATATGTGTACCAGCCTTATCGGTGGATGAAAGAAACATGATTAGTGTGTCAAATCTAGGAACCTCAGTTAAGTTCTCCAAAATATTGACCGCCAAATCCATTTCATCACTGCCACCAAAGAAATAAACCAAAGGTGCCCGTAAGCCTTTCATTAAGCTCATCAAGGAAAACATACACATCAACTAGAGATAAGCATTACTTACGCAAAAAAGGTTGTCACACACTTGATGATATCAACTAGTATGTGAACAGTCAAAGCATTTTTGAATATCTGTGGCAGTGCTCTGGGAGATATAGCCTATACGAGAAAACCACAAAATTAACATCATGAAACGAGGACTATAGCATAATGGAAAGTTAACAGCATGATTTTCTAAGCAAATGACAACTGCAAATGCAACTATCTTTCTCCATAATGGACCTCTGAACATTGTTAACAGGAATGGAACAAAGGGGCAGCCTCTTTGGAGGGCCCCTAGCACGAACAAGCCAGATTGGCAGACTGACAAAGGTGATCACTGGTAAAATCTCAAGTTCAGCCAACCACTCAAAAGGGACCATAAATAATACCTACAGAATCTTTGCAGTTCATGCAAAGATACCGTATTCATGATCGCCAACACAAGGATAAAAATGATTAACATAAATCTTGCATTTTGGCAGTCAATATTTATGATTCTAAAACACAACAAAATTTTGCAGACCTTCAACAATTTAGCCTGAAGAGCACGATCTCCAGAGAGTCCTCTCCAAGAAGCCTCAAATTGATAAGCTGAAGTTGGTGGTGTGATGTTTTCTGCAGCTAGAACCTTGGCTCGGGAAGCAGCTCGAGAAGCAAGCTCTTGTACTGATACCTTCGACGCTTGCTTCCCACTTGTGTTAATTCTCTACAAAATAATCGTAATTAGACTAGTGCCAACTATCAAGAGACTAAAAGGCATATATGCAATGTCAGTTTTGCTGTAAATAAGAAACTGGCCTGTAGGAGCATAAAGCATATATGTCCAATTAGAAGCATAAAAGACGAATGCAGTTGAGTAAGGCTTAATAAACTAGTCTATTTTACTTATTGACCTGTTACTAAGAAGAAGAAAAAACTTAATTGCAACAAACGAAAACCAAGTAGGCAACAAAACACTAATTATTGATACCTTAGTGTGATCCTCAACTGCAATCTTTTCCGTCCTTTGGGTACTACTAGAAACAGGCTGGATGCTGTGTCCATTCACTTTGGTATCCAACTTTCCCATTTTATGCATTTCTTGTTCAGCATTTTTCAGTGCTCCAGATGCCTTCTGAAGAATTCTCTGAGAATAAACAATTAAAAGACTCATTCAAAAATTTAATAAAAGGACTTGTTCATAAGCTAAGCTTGACCTATATATCGAAAACCAAAAGAAAATCCTACCCTGCTGTATATGAAAACTTTAACTGTATACAGTTAAAAGAATAAAAGTTTTCATATGCAGGAGTGTAGGATTTCAAAAGATTGGTTGATATGGGTACTGAAATAGCACTAAAGAAAACATTAAAATCAGCTATCTCAGATGTGTAGGAACTTCTTACTTTCTCATACAAAGATTTGGCCTCAGCATACTGTTTCTTGATTTCTTGGTTGTGAGGCTCCAACCTCAGAGCAAACTCCGCATCTGCAGTTGGCTATATTCATTACATCATACAGATCAAAAGTACAATATATCAGAAAATAAACCATATAAGTATATCAAGAAACAAAGTCATGGTACGGTTTTAACATACCCTCAATAGATTCTTTAAGTTTTCCCAGTTCTTTTCTAGCTGTTGCACGTCGTGAGTATGCTTTTATATAGCGATCATCCAAATTCAAGGCCTCCGTACAGTCATCCTCAGCTTCCTGGAATCTAATGAACAAATTGGAAACTACTTATACTTCAGGAAATTACTTAAGAGTAAAACACCATCACAGAAATAGGGAAACTATTAACACTTTCTGTAATTCAAAAGCTTAAACTTTCATTCATAGAAGTTTATAAATAAATACATTTATATAAATAAACAAACAAACAGACTGCATGCATTTTATTGAAGTCTTTGCTTATTACACAAAACAGAGGATGTAAGATAATGCTTGCCTTTTGATTTTGATATATGACATTGCCCTATTTGCATAAGCTACAGCAGTTGGAGACAAGGCAATGCTTCTTGAATAACAGTCAATAGCTTCCTTAAACTTCTTCTGCTTAAAATACTCATTACCCTACAAGTAAAAGACAAATGCAAAATAAGCATTGAGATTGACCCAGTCCTTATGAGACAGCCTTAATCATGGAATTATAACTACAGCTGAATACCATCAAGTCCTACCAATTCCTTTTCGGAAGCAGCATCTGGGAGACTATCTTCAGAAGTGAAACTACTTGATACTGCATTGATTGGATCATAATTCCTCGAGTAGGAACTAGTTCCAAAATCTCCTGTTTTCTGAAATGGCAACAGCATTAGAGAATGCCAGTCAATAATATATCGAAGAGAACACTACCAACATTTAACTCATATAAAACCACAACCATGAGCTGAGCAAAAACCAACACTCACCCACTAATTACAAATCATGCACCAGAATATAAAATGTCACATGCAACAATGAACAAAACTTACAAAACCCACAAAACCCAGGATGGCCCAGAAAGCAAAAGTAAGAAAAAGCACATGGGAGCCAAAATATACAACAATTTCTTAACAAAACAATCGCACAAGGAAATGGGCAGCAACTAAACCACTAAAATATAACGGGTTACTAACAAAAATTACCGGAATTTCCTTGTTTGAATCTTGTGGCCTCATTTTTTTGTCCTTGTCCTTGAGTGAAAGCTCCCAGTCCTGCAAGTCACTCAAAAACCCCTGGAAATCCTGGAACAGAGGACGAACAGGAACAACCCAAGAACAAAAAAAAAAGCAATACACTACAATTATAAACTAGAACCCTAATAGGACATAATAAGAGAAGCAAAAATTCTTGAACACGAAATCAATTTTGTTCAATTTTATTAAGACAGGTAAGGCATATTAATCACAACTACATATCTAAGTTTTGTAATTACATTTCGAAGCCAAATATGAAATGGGACAGAAAGATTTCAACTTTCATTTTTTTTTTTTTAAGTTTTAACTCAGCTTATTCTAAGTAAGATAAAAATACCAACAATTACAAATTAGAGAAACAGTAAAAGTGAGGTACCAGAGCTTCGTCGCGACCGTGCTTGCTTGGAGCCCTAGCCATGGCCGAATTGTGAGCGCGCGTAGCCGATGCTTCTGGAAGAGAGAACGAAAGAAAGAAAGGAGATTTTATCTCCCCCCTCAGTTTTTATATATTGCTTTTACATACAGGTATGGGCTGTGTTTGAAACTTCCATAACTTTTGCGCCCAAAATGTCATATACTGTATTTTGTTTAAGGGTTCTTAACCATAAGGTCTAAATTTGGACAAATATTTACCATAAATGAGTATTTGGTGTAATAGCGTGAATCTCCTCTTTATAAATGGAAGAATAAAATGTAACCAAAAACTCTATGTAACGCATTAGCTATGAGAAATGATAAAAAAAAAATCCGAACCTTTTGCATTCGTAACTTTGGTAAATGACCATTTTTTGACACACAACATTTAGAATAAATGATCTATGAAAATTCAACAACGTTCGAGTTTTCTCCCATGGATTGCTTAGTACTGTGACAGAGAGGATTAAGGCCAGAAATGTTTGGTGGTGGACAGCCAAACAGACATGGAAGCTTTGACATGTTGTAAAAAATACTCGGTTTTATATCATGTGCAGGATAAGACCAACTGTGCTAGAAGCCTTGAATCACTTCAATCTTTATGACATTAGAATATATACACAAATTTGGTTCCAGGAAAGACTACATATTAAATTGAAGTGCAGGATAAGACATGAAATTGACTGCAAAACCGATTTCACTGAATTAACACGCAGATAGAGGCGGCATCTTTTCGTGTATTGCCTTGTAGCACTGAAGACTGCACAGAGGGAGCTTTGATTGGGAATCCCTGTACTTGTATGGGTTTGTACAATACGGTCCGGCGCACCTCTCACGGGGAGGAGGGTAACTGAAATCCACAAAAATATATTACCACAGTAATAATCATCAGCATAGCTTTCATGGATTAGATTATTAGAGGTAGAGTTCTAAAGGGGGAAAGTAAAATCATCTGCAGCAAAAGAGGACGTGCTAGAAAGTGAAGTTTGTGGATTGAAACAACATGATCTTCACAAACTACTATTTAGACTAGAAAAAACAAAGTAAATCTGAAGTCTAATTTGATCAACAGCTGCTCATCATTAAAAATTGAGAAATCAGAAGCATCACTTAGAAAGCCAGAGGATTCCGAAATACTACTGTACCTGCAAGGCTTGGGGTCAAATATAGTTGGCAAGCCCATTGTATCGGGAAAAGTAACAATCGATCCTGATGGACCAATCACCCATCGAACAGAATCTGAAGGAAGCATAGCATTTGCAGCTCTCTCCTGCAAAACAAATCAACATAAGGTAATTAAGGGAAATGTTATATTGCATGATATGAAGTATCAGAGTGCATTATCCATCATCTGTTACCTGTGCTAGATCTTCTTGCCGTTTCTTTATCTTGTCTTCCTTTTTCTTCCGACTGGAATCTTGGCCCAAAATTTTTCTGATCGCCTCAGCCTAGGATAGCAAGTTTTAAATAAGTTGACAAATACTTTCCTTCCAACTTACATGCATACAGTAGGGAAGACAAAAAAAAAAAACTAAAAATCCAAACCTCAGATTCTCTAGCTGCCTTCTCTACTTGCATCCTACGTCTCTGAGCAGCCTCAGCTTTCTTCACTTGCTGCTCCACTGCACAGACTTTCTCTTTTTGTTCTGTCAATACAACAACGAATACTGTCACGAGAGATACAAGGGTACATCCTACTAGAAGTTATTTATAATAAAAGGCAATCATCACCCACCTCTTGGTGGAGCCGGGGGCAACCCATTGGGGAACTCAATTGCAGTGGCACCTAAGCTGGAAGAGACATCTGTGCCAGTTTGAAGAGCCCTTTGGCGAGTAGTGACTGTCATCTCCTTCTTATTATCTGAGGATGATTCAACAAACTCCCTTCTTGGTTTCTTCCATTTAGTACTGAGCTCACCGTCAGAGACAGGTTCGTCCTCTTCTACATAATCAGTGTCATCAAATACTCTTCCTGGTCTGGACTTCTTACCCTCCTTGCCTGATCTTGATATGCCATAATCACCCAAATCTGCACTGTACTGGCCAACACCACTTCCTTTCAACACCCTTGAAATCTTCCTTTCTTTCCTGATTGCTCTTTCCTCGTCCTCTTGGTCTTCCAAACTGTAATCTGAGGTTACCTTAGGTGCTTTGAGTTTTTCAAGGTATCGAACTTCCACATCATCATCTCCAGCATCACCTGCTTCATTCAGAAAGCGTCTCTTAGGAACCCGTTTGCTCTTGCGAATAGGTTCTTCAGGCATCCTACTCTTTGAAGTATCAGCTTTCCCAATATCCAAGACACTTTTAGATGAATCTTTCCATGCGACCCCTCGTAACCCACTTACTTTATTACTTACTTTATCTGAACTAAACGAATCATTGTCATCTGAATTTTCCTGCAGCAGAGATACAGTTATACATTTGATAAAATGTCTCCATATTCAAAATTACCTGAATAATTAATCCAAACCCCTTTTGTGTGAAGGGAGGAAGAGAAACTAAGAAACCAAATACAAGTAACCAAAATACAATGGACTTCCAAGAAAAAGGAAAATAGAACAAAAACTAGCAAAATCGAACAAAATGTCAAAGTTAAATTACAAATTTTCCCTCTTATCTGATTTTCATAAGCATTTGCTCTAAATTTAGTCTATGCTATATGCTGCTTGAATCTATTTCCACCTGCCATCTGGTGAATTTTGCAATACCATGGAAATCATCATCAAGATTTGTTACCCACAATGGATGCCAAATTTAGAGAAATTTTGAAGAGTATGTCAATAGTGTTTAAACCTGAAGAATCAACTTCTTCCGTGGTCGAGGGGCATCTGAAATGTGAGAAGATTTTGTTGAAGTCAACCCAACAGCAGATGCACCATCAGAAGTAGACTTGGCCTGAATTGTGCGTGTAACACCACCAACCTTAAGCTTAACCTTTTTCACTGTACTCTTATTCTCTAAGCCATCTGAAACAACTCCGAAAGGCCCATCCTTGCTTGGCCCTTTCCAATTTGCAGGGGCGAGGACACCCTTGCTGGACCTTTTGGAATCAATCCCACTATGCCTATGCTCGTTACTGCCTCGAAAAGAACCATTGTTCGAAGCTTCATCAGATTCTACATATCCTCCTCCCTCAGATTTCAACATATTCTGGACAGAATCAGTTCAACAATGTTACTGAATGAAGCCATTGGGCTGCATAGGTTCAGATTGATTTATCTCTTTCAAGTAATCAAACAAATAATCATTATTCTCTATCACTTGACAATCTACTTACATCGTCTGAAGGAGGTGTTGATGACAATGATGAGATATCACGATAATCCAAAGGAAGCTGTGACTCATTCCGAGGACGACGAGATGTATTACTTCTTTTCTTCCTTGCAGCACTGCTTACATCACTGAATCCCAACCCGCCAAAACTATCCATTCTAGTCACAGGTGGTGAAGCAAAATCCTAGTGCTGCTTTATATGCCCACAAAACAGAAGTTGATTAAGTCATGAGCCACAAATAAGCAGTGATTAAACATCATAAATCTTGGCAACCAATACATGTATTAAACAATTATCTCTACCTACTCGATTAGTTTTCAACAAAGTAAAATTGAAACATCTGAAACTCGTACTCATTTAAGCTGACAAGTTACTTTGTTTTGTTATTTTCATCTTCACATAAGGATTTGGAACCCAAAAAAAAGAACAAACAAAGTATAGAAATTCATATGCAGCAACGGAAAACCATGACCATAGCTAAGGATAAAAGGATAATCAGAAAGCATCTTCGCGCCAAAAATGAATGAACTCATCGGGAAAAAAACTGTAGTGGAATTGCAAAATTCAAGATAGATTTTGGAAACCCAGTTCAAGTAAGAACAAACTACGCAACAAAAATCAATCTTCCAAAATTCTCCATAATTTGGGAGAAAAAAAGATTCATTATTTCCATCCGAAAACTCGATAATTAGCGAAAATCACAAAGGTTGAGCCAAAATCGAATACCCATATGAGAAAACCAGACAAAATAAGCAAAAAATTGATAGAAATAACGAAGAGGAAGATTCAACCTCTACGAGTGGACAACCGAAAATCCACAGCAAACCCTTAGAGATGGCCGCGCCGGACTTAAAGAATACGCAGTGAGTATGTAGTGTAATGTGATTGGAGCACGAGAAGGGGTGAAGAAGCACCGAGTTAAATTTAGGGTTTTTTTGCAGCAGGGGACCAATAGTTTTCACCATTTTTGTAAATTGAATAATAGTGGTGGGGTGGTGTAGTTTTGTTGGGTTATTACCATCTTGTACATTCCTCCCTCCAATTCTTCTTGTTGTGAAGCTCTCCATCACCAGTCACTCTGAGTTTGGACCGTTTAGGATGGGTGGACTGCTGGACTTGGATCAAGAGTGCGCACGTTAGTACATAACGCACCCGGGTGCATATTAAAAAGCCATCACTATCACTATTCTTAATCCACAATGGTAACTTGTAAAATAATATTTTAACCGCATTGGGAGTACTGTAGGTCACAGAGACTCCCAGTCAGAAGAAGACTAAAACAGCATTCTTCTCGGTTCCCATCTGGTTCAATTCTGGTGGACACGTACGTACACTAGTACTCAATGAGTATGGCCAGCTGGTGAAGGGTGGGGCCCAGACGCCGGAGTACTGAGGTCTAGTCTCTCCGATGACAAGACGGCCCTTCTGACAGCCAATCAATCAATCAATCAGTCAATCAGTCAATCAGTCAATCAGTCAATCAGGCTGGTGGAGATGGGCTGGGCGGACAGATCAGACGGCTGACAACGACGCTGAGAGGGCTTTTCTTTGACAGCAGCATTGTACGACAGTCGCGCGCGATGCGCGGGTGCTCTTTCAGTGAACCCCACGTTGTTACCAGAGCTCAGAATTTTTTTACTTTTTCACTTATAAGCTAGTTTTAAAAATATTTAGAATATCACGTTAAATATGAATAAAATAAAATAATGAAATTTTTTAACTGTTTTCGTAGATACAGTATTTTTTTTTTTTGAACAATGTAGATACAGTATTTGAAACCTTGGTAGTAACTATTATGCCTTACTCAAATCACAGTAGTAACTATTACCAACAGATAAAAACTCATAATTTTCCACTCATTGCAGACAGTACACCAGCTGATCATCATTTCATACAAGGGCAATGCTAGGATCATCATCATTTTATACAAAATATTAACTAATGACCAACTATTATATATCTGTCTCCACATAAATTCATGGCACTTAAACTTACATCTAACAACTTTAACCCATCAACTAGAACCAAGTTACCTATCTAAGATCCACCAGAGCCACTACCTGATCCTCCAAGTGTTAAAACCAGACCTTGAAAATCACTTCGGTGATTAGGTTCTCTGACTAAAGATGAAGCTCTAACGCCGGAAAATGGTCGAGCCACCTGAGGTTGCCTGAGTCCCAAACTCGACCCTAGCATAGAATTTTTCATTGGCTGCTCGGAGGAGGATGGCTCTGCGTGATTTGAGTTTGGGAATGGTTGTGTCACAGCATTGGGAATTTGACTCTGTGGAACAATTGACCCTCTTCTCACGACCCCAGGTCCCAGATTGCCAATATGACTTGTTAAAGATGAAGGATTTTGTGGAAGAATTGGCCCTCTTGGGACAATCCCAGGTCCCTGGTTGACAAATTAAGTTGCACAAACAAGTTAAGTACATTGCTTTGCATAAATTAATAAATTTCGCGCCAGTTTTGCAATGTAGTTAGAATATGGAAGCTTACAGGTGCAAATAAGACCCCTCTATATATCTTTCCATTAACAGTTGCAGTCATTAGGAAACCGGAGTCAAATGATCCATCAACTTTGCCGTGAACCTCAGCACCAATCTAAGGACAAGGAAAATCCAATCAAAAGCTGAACTACAGCAAATGGAAGAGTACCAATTAGCAAAAGAAGGTGAAACTCAAGAAAAAAATATATGCATACCAGGTTCTGCATAGGCCCTGTCACAAAGGGTATCTGTTCTCCTGCTTGAACTTGCATACTTGGTCTAGCAATGTTACCATGAAGATACTGTTCTCGTCTCGCTTTGATTTGATGTGCTCCTAACAAGCTGCTAAGTTCCTCTGGAGATCTTTGGGTGGAACATCTCAGATCTTTGGCTGGAATTTCTAAGATCCTTATGTTCGCACTCTGATTTAATTGCTTAAAAACATGAAAACCGTGGGAACCTGTGGCGGAATCTTCAAGTTTAGGAGTTGGGGTCTGTTGCTGTTCTTGGTCCGAGTGTGAGGATGATGAATGCTGAGAGAGTGATAGAGAATGTTCCTCTTGTTCTGATTCGACATCCCATGCTTTTGCAGTGGTAGTTCTTCTCCTCTTTGGATGTAAAGTATCTACAATGATAATGTAAAATCATTAGCAAACGACTTCTTCGTGTGTACCAGAAATCAATTTTTATTTAAATACGAACCAGATTTTAAAGAAGATCGCTTTTTTTGCGATTCTGGTTCCTTGGCTGTCTCGCACACTACTACAGGATTCCCCATAAGCATAGGATTGACATTCTGCTCAAGCATTTACAGAAACACTCTTCTTCATAAGAGAAACATAAAGTTGCATAAAAGTATTGGATTGCTACAACAAGTTCTGTACCGTGTTAAAATCTGCTCCCCTAGAGAACCTTCTCCTCTCTTGGTTCAAATGACTTCCAAAAATTTTGCACATGGGAACATTGTAACGCCCGTTAGGCTGTTCTGCACCAAGCTGCAACACCAACAACTCATTGAGAGGACGATCGTCGTCCCCACACCTACAGGTTCAAACCAGCAAATTAAAATGGAACTCAATCATATGGAGTCATGGACAGGGGCATAGAACTAAAGCTATAATAAAATGATGGCTAATTACCCTCCATAAACGGCAATATCAGAGTCCGTAACAACAGCAGTGTGTGAGAATCGCCCTTGTGGTAGTTGGCCGCATACATCAAGTTGGGTCCATGAACAAGTACTTGAATCCAGGACCCAAACATCATTGTAGTACCGTTTGTGTCCAACCCCTCCAATGACATAGACCTGCAATTTTTCCTAGAGGTCAATAGCTTTCTCTTTTGAGATTAACCCTCAGAAGGTGAAACCTTAACTAGACTAAATATTTAAATCAGAGTGATACTAATCTTTTAGCTTTTTTGTTTTTTATTCATATAGTAATCTCATCCAAGCTCTGACATAGGTAATCCATTTAAAATGCTAAGAAAATAGAGCAGTCTCATGTCTTGATCTCTACAAATAAGATGGAATTGTTCAATTTTCAAATAGCGCCTATATGTTTATGCCTATTTACCATAAGTGATGATATTACTTGCCTTTGTGCCAATACTCACAGCTGCATGACCAGCCCTGCCACCAGGTAAAGATCCCTGAACAGCCAACTGTTGAAAAAATAACCACACCAACATCCATTTCACTTAATTTGTTCAAAAAAGCCGAAAAGACTTAACAGAATGAAAACAGATAATAGAAAACCATACCCTTGACCAAGTCATTGTGTCCATGTCAAGCATATCGACATCACCATAATACCTATCGCCACGGTCACCACCATACACAAGAAGCTTCTTTCCTACAGCAATAGCACTATGACTGTCTCTCGGAACAGGAATATCACCCTTCACCTCAGGGGAAGTCCATCTCATGGTTTTAAGGTCTAGAACATGCAGATCATTCAAGCATTCACCTTCTCCACTTCCCCCAAAAACCACTAATTCTTCATCATCAACAAGCGTGGCAGAGTGACTTTCGCGGGGTGAAGGTGGAGTCCCGGTACATTCTGGTCGAGTCCATTCTTTGGTCACGAGATTCAAAATGTGTAGATCATTACACTTCTTGGAGCCACTTGTACCCCCAAAAACTATCATATTATTCCCCAGAACAACGGCACTGTGGCTATCCCTAGGACCAGGCCCTTGACCAGTTGTTACAAGTGTGCTCCAGACCATTGTTTCAAGATTAAGCACAAGTACATCACTGTAATGCATACCTCCACAGCATCCCTAGATTGGATAAACATAAGGATGATAAATTTTGCAAATTACTCAAATTACTTTGTTCCAACGTTTAGTACAGTAACACAATAATTTTACTCCCATACTTTAGATCATCAATAATTATGATTTTCAAGTTAAATTCTGAAATGGAAAAGCAAAAATAACTAGTATGAAACATGGAATATTAAAAGGAAATAAAGAAATACTACATAAAGAAAGCAGGGAAGGTACTTTCACCTACCACATAACTGTCCTACTAATTGGAGAAACATAAGCAATAGATAGTCAAAGTTCAAAAGGCATTCTCAAATCAAAATTTTAAAAATAAAAAAAAAGATAGAAAAAAAAGGAAAGAACATCAGCTAGTAAAAAAAAAAGTTGTTTTGTCATCAGCCAAGTATAGCCATATATTGCATATAACAAGAAATAAACACAGCAGGTCACCAAACAACAGAGTAAAGTAAGCACTCAACATGCATCAAGCAAAAAGAAAAATAATTAAAAAATAATAATCTCAGGCTTTACCACCAAAAACAAAATACAAAACCCAGTCTATAGCATAAGAGCTTCAGAGAAAATAATCAAATTACTTCATGTATATTCACAAACTCATGAAACAGATTAAATTAAGGGAACGGAGCAAAATTTATACATACCCCAAAGACATGCATATTCCCTTGAAAATAACAAGCAGAGTGCCCCCATCTTTCAGAAGGATTGAATCCCATAAGCTTTGGGTAGAGCCACATTGCCTTCTTCCTTGTAGCTTCTTCACCTCCCAAAGACCCCATTCTCACTCTTCCTCTCTTCTCTCTCTAACTCTGAACCAACTCTAGAGTGTATTGCTTGAACACAGTGTTAAGTTTGACGAGGATGTGAGAAAATAAGAGGAGATGGAGAGAGAAAGTAAAGGGTCAAAAGGACCTTAATAGGCCAAGTGATATATCAAACATCAGTGTCAAAGGACATGAAAAGATGGGCGCTTTCAAGTCCAAATCACTGTGGCAACAACATCAGTAACACAAGGTCATTGTCGTGAAACAAAAAAGAAGGTAGATTTCTTTCATGGGTTAACCTTCAAAGCAACATTTATTAGTGGTATTGAAGAAGGGTTTGGAATTTCAACCTAGTGGTGTAAAATCATGGAAATCTGACTGTGAATTAATTACCAGGTAGAGAGAGGGACAGAGAGTGTGAGAGGTTTAACCTATTTGTTTCTTGGTACATTTTTGTGTTTGTACAAGTGTCTACTCAGTTTTCACATTTGTCCAGCTCAAAATGATGGAGTGTGGGTGGGGTTGCAATGATGGTGAGGGTGGTTTGGGTTAATTGAGGCAGCATATAGGCTATGGAGAAAAGCAAAGCAGCAAAGCTTTGGTTTTTCATGTTCGGGTTTTGAAAAACTCACATGGGTTTTCTCTGTTTCTTTTCTCCTTTTCCAGTGTGATATGATATTGGGATTGATGGGAGTGGATCTCTCTCCACTCTGATTCTCTTTCTCTCTCACACACACTACTATATCAAATCACAAATACAATTTTCAAGGTGGGTTATTAATGTCCATCTAGAAATGTCGCTTCTCAAGGGTCTTTGGGGCAAGTGTGGGTCTTCGTGGATGGAAATTCTTTTTTAGTTTTGGGAAATGGGATGGTTTTGGTTTTTACCTCAAAAGATCGAGTGTTTTCTTGAAAATTGACCTCCATTAGTTTCTCCCCACCCAACACATGAGAAATTGGTAATTTCATTTTCTCTTTTTTTTTTTGGCTACAGGAGATGAGGATGTAGGTCACAATACTATACTAACCTACCACATTCTCGATTTTAAACCGTAGGAATTGGGGATCTCCGTCGTTAGGGGCTAGCCCTAATAGTGTTTTCTCATCCCTACCTAAGTGGTGATAGCGAATTAGGTTAGGATTTGGCATATCAAGAGTTCGATCATTTTCGGTGTAAAAATAAAACAGTGGAGATTATTAAGAATTTCCAATAACTTTGTGATGTTTTTTAAAAAAAATATATATTGACTCAAAACTTTGATGTCAAAAAATTTGTGGGTATGTGCCACTATTTTTTACTATATTTTTCTATTTTTTAGCTATACTTAATTTTAAAAAGTTGAAATACTAGTTTACAAAACAATAAGTTTTCACTTTTCAAGACATTGGGAGTGGAGATTAAAGTTTGGTGGTAACGAGCTTATTCTTATCTCTAGTTCTACTAGTTGCAAGCTTAGAGGTGGTTTATCATAGGCCATAATCGGACACCTAAGTTTGGAGATATGAAAACCAAAGTTTGGAATTTTGGCTCTCGCCCACGCACCTGTCAATCTAGTAAAAACTTTCATCGTATGTAACTTTTTGGCTTCGGTGTTCTTTTTTTGGAACTTCATTTACCATCTCAAAGCTCTTAACGTTAAGAAATTTGTTGGCTTGTACAACTATTTTTTACTATATCGTTTCTATTTTTTAAGTTCAACTCAATTTTGAGATGCTGGAATATCAGTTTATGAAACAATAGAACTTCAAGACGTTGGGAGCCGACATTCAAGGTTAGTGGTAACGAGCTTGTTCTCTCCCTAGTTCTACTTGTCACAAGCTTTTTGGCGGTGTATCATAGGCTCAAATCGGACACGAGGGCTAGGAAATATGAAGATTCAAAGTTTGGCCTTTGGCCGCCCGCTACACGCGCCTGTTAATCTAGTAAGAACTTCTATCGTATGCTTCGAGCTCTAGTGTTTTTTTTTTAAAACCTAATGTACCGTCAAGAAGCTATTGGCGTTAAGAAATTTGTTGGCTTGTGCCACTATTTTTTAAGCTCCACTCAATTTAGAGACTATGGATGATCAATTTACTTGCTGTTTTTCAAGAGCGAGCATTATTCTCCGAACAAATAAGAAATTTGATCAAGTAGGTGATTTTGTTGTTTATCAAAAAAGAGTATTATCGTCTTCTAATAGTCGGTGTATTATTTTAGAGCAATGTTTTTAATTGTAATATTAGAGGAGAAAGGAGATGTTGAGTTTAGGGTTAGGTAAATATCGCGAGAAAAAGGAACTACTACCAACGCAATGTTGAGAGACAGCGGAAGAGACGTAGAATACACGCGACAAACACGGGGACGTGATATTGATTTGGCGGTAGTAGCCATTGCCGAGTCCCTTCACTGCCTTGATTCACGTGACTCATTGTAACTTGGATCCTAATTTTTATTTATTTTCCCAAAAAAAAAAAAAGATTGGAATGAAAGACAGCCATCTTTTCGAGACAACAACAAAGCTGATCCAAACCCAACCCGAACAGAAGTATCGGGTTTGTATAAAAAATAAATGGGAAATTTTATTGAAAAATTTAATATAATAGTTGCACAAACTTTGGAGTATACTATGTTTATGTTTCTTGGAATAGGGGGTCAAGCGTGACGGGTACGTGTTGCTCACAAGTACGAAACCCAATGCCCGCAGATGTTATTGTATTAACCCGACCCGATTACCCATTTGGCATCAACAAAGAATAAACATTTGCTCTCAACCGAAACCTTGAAAGGCAATATTTAAAGTTTATTGACCAAGCAAATGGGTTTTAAAGTGAAAGATAATATTGAAGTTTATCGACCAAAGTCATGACTTTGTGATGCCAAGGATAACCGAAACCTTGCCGAGATGTTAAGTCGTCGTCAACCTCCAGTGCTCTTGATTGCTAGTGACAAAAAGGATACGTGAAACGTATACAACTTCATGGATGACAAGGTTCTTGAAATGCAAATCAGAATGCCGAATAAACGATTTTGTAGGTTTTCTAAAGGATGGTTAGTAATGAGTTTCGAAAAATCTGAGTGGGTTGAGAAAGAAACCCTAGGCGATGATGTATCCCTCTTCGTGGGTAATACGAATACAATATCTATTGCGGCGTCCGAGATGTCAACCGGATTGCATATACTTCAACCAAGATAATAGTTATCTTGCAGATATCGGCATCAAGTCTCTGACGAGCGTCAAATCTCATGATGATTTTGGCGTCTATAATGTGAAAACGAAGAGCATTTCAAAGCCTTTCACCAGAGATGCTATGACCTCGGTGGAGAAGACCAAACTTCCTCCAATTTGGGTTGTGCCAACTTTTAACTGTGGAAAGCTTCAGGTTTTACAAGCTATTGATATTTGATATTTGGTAATATCTTCTGTACTGTCAATTACTCAATTATATGATCAGTTCTTTTACTTTTGGCTTGGCTGAAAATATAGGTGGTCGTTAAGTTTATTTGTGCGATAAATTTTCTATAGAGCTCATGCATGGCCACTAGTTATTATGCACTAGAATTTTTCTATTTTGTAGGACCTTAATAATTCTGTCCACTTTCTACCAATTAAATCAATCTTTGATCACCGAGAAAAGGACTCTTACAGTGGTTTGTACTCGTAATTTAGTTCCTGCAAACTATTTCAGATCAGAACACTAATATGATCAATGCCTCCTTATTTATCAAGAATCACTAGTAATTGTAATCCTATTTCCGAATGTAATATGCATTATGGCTTATAAGTTCCATTATCCGATCAAATCATTCATCTACGCTCCACTGTTTCTTTTCATTCTGTTTCCATGTTCAACAAACGATAGAACCCTTTTAACCCAAAAAACAGAAGATAGAATCCAGAAAAAGAATATGATTCAACACATATGCAAAGCTTTATTGACACGAATTTTTTTTGAATAAATCAATGATTTACAAAAATGTATGTACAAGATTGGTCCATCAGAGCTATCATCTATATCATACAATACAAAGGCGTCTTACCGGCACCATAGAAGGTATTACTATATCCTGTTCCCGATCAACCCCAAACATTCTTTCCACCAGAGCCACAGATAACTGTAGACAATATCATACGATTAGAAAAAAGTTAGTAAAATGACCCAAATAGAGAAATGGAGGGCATCCATTATCCTGTAGCTAAGGAACTCAACGACAAAACGACAAAACTTACATCAATCTTAACACCGAGCATCAAAAGAGAAAAGACTTCTTTGTTCATCTGTTGGATTCAACAACCACCGGCAGAACATCCACGCCGCCCCAACTACGGATAGCAGTGACAATGTTGCTAGAAATCCGAAATGTGAAACGTCATTGGCAACAATCGCAACTCCCAGCATTGCAGACTCTGCCAGACTAGCAACAGCAACTTCTGTTGTCCCAATGATATTTACTTTGGATGGTGGTATCCCAGTTTGAAGAATCTGTGCTGCCACAACATCGTATGACATGTGTCCTAACCTTGATAATACCTGCATACAAAAGTAGGACAACTTTTCATCAAGTCTCCAGGAAGATAAAGGAAAAGCCTTACATAAATCCCCTGAAATTTGTTTGTTTGGTAAACATGAATAATCTGGGTGATACAGGCATACAAGCATAATCTCGCATCCAAATGAATATTTGGGTCACTTGTTACCTACATTTCTACCCTTGTTCTCTAACATCCTTTCTAGTTCTATATGATTATTTGATGCAGGTAAAATAAGAAATCTCATCTTTATCCAAAACCAAATTATGTACAGATATTGAATAGCAATCTAAGAATCAGTAATCCCAATCATAGTTTACGGTCATATTCTCAAATTCAAGAAAATGTTGCAGTTCTTAAGTTCTACTATCCAATCAGATCATTGATATGGTTTTCTTAGCTTCCAATACCCTATTAACATCCCAATCATAACTAAAGCTGGGGCCAGTATACCAGCCCTTGCCTTTTTTTCTGCACAATTAAGTTCTTTTGTTATAAGATTTTGTATCACAATTACCAGCTTCATCTATTATCCAATACAATAAACAAGACAAAGAAAAATGATTCTCACAATCAAGCACAAGAAGAAAAGAAGGGGGCTCTGCTGGGAGGGAGATCTACTACAATAAACAGCAACAGCTACGGTGAGAAGTGAAGCCTGAATTATCAACCCAGCTGCTCCAGCCTGGTAAACAAACTCTTTGAGAACTAGACATAGAATACAAAATGACAAAAGAATGTAAGAGGAAAATGAAGTCGATGAGGCAACCTTTAAGATGCCAAGTCGCTTGACCAGGCTAGCAGACACAAATGTTGCTGCAACACCCATAAAGGCACATAGTCCACTGAAACCGCCAATGATTGATGGATTTAGACCTGATAAAATGTCGCGATATCTTGGAATTATAATCAGGTTTACAAAGAAGCCGAGAGAAAAAAAGAAAAAGAAAAAAAAAGGGTTTTATAAAGCAAAGGCATAGGGGAAATATAGCTATCTCTAAAAAAGAGAATCAATAGTGAAGATGGAATTCACATCAAAACAGGAATAATAATCCCCATGATTCTCATCATTGTGCCTTTGAACAAACAAATAATATCCTAATAAGCCAAAAGGAATAAGTACACCCAACGAAGTATATGCAATAATCAGTATTGCCACTAACTAGTAACTGTTAGAAACCCCTCTGATGTACATTCTGTCTTACAGCTAAACACATGTTGAGGTGATCTAGTTTCGACTGAGGTATACCATTCCCTTATAAAAATGAAGCTTGAATTTTATTGTAGTCAAGGTCTTTTCTAAAGAATTTGAATGTAAAAGGGGGAAAAGTATGACAATACCACTCTGTGTTAGATATGCTGTCATCAAACTGCCTGGAGTGAGTACAACATTAAAATAAAGCAGGACATAGGCTAGGCTTGCTGGAAGAACTGGCTGCCGCAAGTATTCCTTCCATCCAAGTTTAATAGCTTCCACACCTTTATCCACTGATATTCCACAAAACAAAACCAGTTAGTACAGTATCAAAAAAGATTCTTTTTATACTTGATAGAGCCATCTAATTTACAGTATTCACCTATATAAAATTCTTTACTTTACCTATATTGTTGGTATCAAGAAGAGGTCCTTCAGTAAATGCCCTACAACAGGTTTGAGAACACTTAGGGCGGTCAAGAACCCCGCTAGAAAGCTTGTTGGTTAAACACGTGAGAACAATCTGAGAATTGGAAATTTATAGTTAATATGAAAAGAGACAGTTATCCAAGCAAAAAAGACAACAAGAGCAAGGACAGGGGCATTACTGCAAAAGGCAACGACCACACCATTAAACCTGTGGCAAACTTCAAGCACGTTACTGGGTCATACTTAGAGATAAGAATGCCAAATAGTGATGCCCCAGCTATCTGTAAATATATGAAGGCACAAGTCTCTTCAAGCTTCATATAAATTATCATAAATCACAACTCATAATATATTTATTCACTGGAATTTGAGGTAGAATAAGCCATAAGCAATTTTCAATTTATGGACTGTTTGCATATCAAATTTTCAAGGAAATGTCAGATATTAATCGATGAACATAAAAATGCTGAGAAATATTTCAAAAGAAAAGATGATCACAAGATTAGCAAATACCTCACAGAGCAGATCAATTCGACTAAGAATGGCATTTGCTTGTGCGAGTGCAATAGGCCTGTTCACTCCTGCCAACTGTTTGCACAGGAATGCATGTCTAAGACATGGTGACTTGGAAGGACAAAACTATGTGCAGGCATGTGCATGTTGTATCTTAATGGAACGAGGAAAGGTCAAAATAGCAATACCTGAACCACCCAATCACGCTCCATAGCAACTCCTAATGCTACACCAGATAGCCTCTCTACAGCCCCACTTAATACAAGCACAATGAACCAGGGACGTAGAAGAAGGGACGATGCAGAAGCAGGAAATGAATGAGCATGAATTATCATTGTTGCAGATAATAACTGAGCAGCTGCCTGATAGAGAAAGGGTAAGAACACAAAACTTTGGGCGAATTGTCCGACAAACATCTGATTTACAATATAAGCTAAACTAATACCTGGATAATATTAAGACAGTTATACGCAGGCACTCTGGGGAAATGATCCATAAGTGTGCCGACTATAGGACCTCCAGCAATTATTGCAAGCTGTTTGAAATGAAACTGAGTGAAGTCAGAAAAAGTATTTTCCTACCTTTTTGTTCTATATACTTGATTAATGCCAATAGCAACCTTACTAACGAAACCCATGAGTGCCACTGGTAGAAGGCTCGGATATATTAATGCAATAGCAGAGGGCCAAGCGAAATTCCAATATTGTTCAACCAAATTTCCAGCTAGACAACTAGCATACAAAGCTGAAATATACATCATTTAGGTCAGAAACACCTCAAGGATTCATATTGACATCAACTGTTTTATTCAAATGATGCATACAAGACAACTTAAAATAGAAACATAACGATGCTTTAGTGTGGACTATTTGGGGAAGGATCTTACCATATAATCCCATTGGATGGGCCGGAGTAGCTGCAAGGGTATGCTGCTCCTCTTTTGACAAAACCTAAATGAAAAACAATGGCATGATAAGTCAAAAAAGGACCTAACAATAATCAAATCTTAAAATGCTAATGAAAATAGAAAAGAAAAATGTGAAACTCACAGGCAGGGTTATCAAGAGACTATCTACATAAGTGTCTTCAGTTAGTGAACTCAAAGATTCAGTCTCAAGGATATTAGATGTAAGATGAACAATTGGGACCGGACACTCCGTCCCTACAGCTGATGATTCCTCCTGGGTCTCATTTTCAGTAGCCACATGGTTGAAGTGTACATCAGTGTTGGTTATTGAACACCTTGAATTAATACCATCAAATCTGTTACGAGGAAAAGGAGGTTAATAGTCAACATTTCATATTTCTGTCAAGTGATGATCAATGGTTTTATAAGTTTTTGTCTTATTTACTTTCCTCTAACTAGTTACTGAGGAATTCAAGGTTTTCAAAGAAGAGAAATTTGTTTATTGCTCAAAATCTTCGAACTCCACTGATATTCTAGTGTCTCCTCTTTCACTTACTCTAAGCAGCTAAAACAGTGGTCATCGTATACATGCACACCAACTTGATTCAAATAGTAATTGCTTTACAAACACTAAACATAAATAATAAAAACACCAAACAACGCAAATTCTCCACAATCTACATCCCATTTTCTCTTCACATCCCAGCAACCAAACAGAGCACAGGATTCACACAACACAATCTTATCAAAGATTAAAACTTTGAATGACAATCAGAGTCAAATTACTATGAGTTTTTAGCATTAGCCTTAGTTGAGCACCAAAAAGAAAAAAGCGTAAGCAACCCAAACTCCAAAACTTGCTTACATCTTTCCTCACTAAACAAAAGACATAACAAAGCAAAGGCACAAACTTACCTATGAGAACCAACATATACGTGGTTCAAATTCAACCATTGGCGAGAAGCAATGCGATGGCGAAATCTAGAGGAATTGAAGGAACTGAAATTGAGGGAATACTGAGAAAGAGTGACCGTTGAACCAAAAGCCAAAGCCATTGCCTTCGTTGCTTCAACCTCCAAAACTTGAAACACCAAATGGGCTCTTGCTCACTCATGCAGACTCAAAAACTAAGCTCTACTCTTTTGCTCGGTTCAGAGAACTTCAGCTCAAACACAAAGGGTACCTCTCAGAATCTATGAAAAGACTTAAAGTTTGAATCTTTTTTGGGTTAAATTTTCAGTGTGTGTTTCTAAAGAGAGGGATTGGGTGCAGATAAATCAGAAGCTTTTTGAAGTTTTGGGTTTGCCTTACAGAATTGCAGCCAATCCCAAATGGGTGCCTCTCAATCTCCATGAACAAGCTAAAAAGGTGGGTTTTTGGGACGGAGGATTTTAATGTTGAAAAATCAAAGCATCGTTTTTGTGGGTTTTAGCTTGGTTTCATGGCCTTATCCATGCCCCTGATTTTCTGATTCCGCCGCTAAGCGGACAGTTCAAAGAGGATGTAATTTTGTGTTTGATCGTGTGGCCATGAAAATGAGTCAGAGTTGTGTGGGCCATCGATTGACACGTGTACAATCCCCTGAAAATAGGAGTGCTGAATCTCCAAAGAAGACAGGTCACAAAAATGGATGACTGGTTTGCCAATTGGATTACCAACCAACTCCATTCTTCATCTCAACTATATGATTGCTCATAATCTTCATCGATAATGGATATAAATGTGTATGGTGAACATTTGCAGAATACATTTCCCATAAATATTTACAATAGACACAGATACAGGTAAATGTACCCACCAAATCTCTTAAGAAATTATATATTACATTTTTGCAGCTGAGCCAATTTTTGTACGTAGCTCATGTATCAATAGTCTTAGCCTCTTAGAGCATTGATACACTTTTTTTTTTTGTATTTCAAGTTTAGAAGCTACCATTGTATGATACTTGACAAATTGAAATCTTGAGACTTACATTGATACACGTACTTTATTACTAATGTAGTATTGCTTAAGAGAGTTTTATTTATCGGGCCGCTATATAGTTCTGTAATATATATTGTTGCATTATCAATAATGTTGTCATCTCTTCGATAAAGAAACATATAATAATCCAATGCAATATAAGAGTTGCTAGACGAGACTAGCCTCCTCATGTTTTCAATTTGCTCAAACGAGGCTTATGGTTATTTGGGTTGCTTTTCCAACCATCCATCTTGGTTTATGAAAGAAGTTGTATTACTGAAATAATTCACTTCCTCAGCTGACAGCTTCTTCTCCCATGGTACACGATAGGACAAGTCTGCCCCAGGTCCACTGCAATTCACCTCTGAGAATGTAATCAAATCGCTGTTCAACAATGCCCAAAAAGAATCAGAAAAATTGAAGTGTGTATTCTTTGCAAGATCGATTATATAATTCACTCTTTGTCACTAAAACATATATAACCAGAAAATTAAGAGAAATTAAACTTACTATTGACCAGAATTCCATGGTTCCCAACCCTGTGGCATGATAATGTTCTCCATATATGTTCCAGCAAACAACACTCTAGCGTATGGTCTGTATGATCTTCCCAGCATTGTAGGACCTGAACCAGATATATAACAATCTTTGAATACGAAACCAGAAGGTTCGTTTGGGCCATCACGACCCTGTGCTGTGATATAGCCGGAACCCAGTGAGTTTATTCGACATTTCTGCAACCAATTGTACGTGTGTTAAGTATTAGGTTTCCGAACAGCAAAAAAGAAAAAGAAAAAAAAGAGAGCTAGGGGTTTCAATTCTAACCTCATAAATGGACTGGCCGAAGCCCCAAATAAAGTCTACTAGACCTTCAATATAGCAATCATAAAAATAGTGACGACCTAGGGTATCGGCCAGTGTATCTTGCACGCTAAGGAAACTACACCGATAAAAACTTGCTTTATCTCCATATATTGCAGCTGCAGGTGCTTGGGAAACTTTCCTGCCTTCGTTTGGTGGAAGAAGACGATTATATGTGTTCTATAGAAAAAATATATATTATGCATTATACTATAGCAATTACGTACTGAAAGTATAAATTAGTTTAAGGCTGAATAAATGAATTCCATCTGTGTACGTGTTCGAAAATAATCTAACCTTGAATACTATATTTCGTGCCACAAAATTATCTGCATGTAACTTAAATGTAGGACTCTTGACAACATCTCCAGCATCTGATCCAAATTCAATCACAGGGGAGTGATTAGGGTCTCCTTCAAGAATAATATATGGTTTGTCTGGAGGGATCTCAACTTTTTCCCTGGACATATATAATAATTGCACAAAAATTAGAGGTTAAATTTTAAAAGTAATATATAAAGCTTAATTAGTACGTAAAACTTGGAAATAAAGTTAACTTACACGTAGACGCCAAAGTTGATGTAGATACAAATCCACTCGTTATTAGTTGATGGTATAGAATCAATGGCTTGTTGCACTGAGGTAAAATCACCTCGGCCATGCTCATCAACTGTAATGGTTCTTGTAGCAACTTCTTGAAGATCATATTTAACTGGATAAGGGCGAGCATCCAATGCACCAAAGAAAAAGAAGAGGGCCAATGTTACTGATATAAAGGTTTGCATATTGCTGCAAAACTTCAAGACGTACAAGCTTCAATTTGTCGATGTGCAACAACGATAGTAAAGGTTAATTCCAATGTTGTTGCAGAAACTGCTACAGTTATCAGCTGTTCATGCACAAAATCGTATGATCGATCGCCTTTAGTTTGTATGATCGGTTGTTCGAGATGTTGAATTTAATGAAAGCCGGCCTCTTTATATAGGCTTTACATTAGCATACACCTTGTCAGAAGAGGAAAGAAATCAAAATTGCACCACCTGTTCTGGATCAATTAAGGATATTACTTTCCTTAATTATTATTCTCCTCCAGCACAAATTCAAGATGACAGGGGGGGTAACTTTCCATATATGTTTTATGCATTATTTACCTTTGGTCACTCATTGTCTTAATTCTAAGAAATCCTAATTCAACTATATATATATATAGATACCATATAATATATACTTATAAACTAATGAAGTGCATGGGTCAAGAGAAAGGGCTTGACCCATATATATACTTAATAAATCATGCATTCATATAGTACAGTACAGTAAACTAAAATGCCACACCAAAACCCTAATTAATTGCTTTACTAATGCAAGGATCGAATTCCTTTTTCTTGTTCCTAAAGAATGATACAAGCGCCCTCATATTTTATTTTGCTCCTGAAATTTTAAGGGCTTATCTGGGTTGCTTTTCTATCCAGCCATCTTGATTTATGTAAGCTAAACTTGTCAAATCATTTACTTCTTGATCGGATAGTTTCTTCTCCCACTTGACACGTTTCGACATGTTTGCTCCAGGTCCACTGCAATTGGCCTCCGAGAAGGTTATCAAATTCCTGCGCAATAATAGCAAAGAAAAAGAAAACAAGGAAATAATTAATTAGAATACCATATATGCTCTTGCATAACTAATCCTGAATTATCCTGAACCAAAAGTAATTAAGAAATTAACCACGTACTACTTACTCCGAACCCTTACTCCATGCCGCGTCCCAACCTTGTGGGGTGATAATATTGTCCATTGTTGTCCCAGCAAACAATACTCTTGCGTATTTTGCAAATGCTCTTCCTAGATTTATAGGGCTAGATCCAGTTACATGACAATTTTTGAATACAAAACCACTAGTTTCATCTGCATTTTCACGACCCTGCGCTGTAATAAAACCAGCTAGTTGATGACCTAGTTTTGATGCCAATGAATTGATCTGGCACTTCTGCATGCAAACAGTTTGATTCAGTATAAGTACATGTATTAATTAGCTAATTAGTCGAATTAATATCCAAATATTGATCGAAAAGATCGATGGTTTTGTTTTTTTTTTTTAACCTCATAAATTGATTGTCCATTTCCCCAAATGAAGTCTATGGCACCGGAAAGTTGGCAGTCATAGAAGTAATGACGACCTTTGGCATCAGTTAATGTGTCCTGCAAGCTAATGAAGCTGCAATGGTAAAAACTTGCTTTGTCTCCGGCAATCGCAGCCGCTGGTGCCCACGTAGTGTTGTGCCCGTCAGCGTCCAATTTAGAAGGAAGAAGACGATCATATGTATTCTGTTACAAAAGATCGAATATTTCATTAATTAGTTATTTCTAATTAAGAGACAGATAATATAAATTTACACCCATTAATTTATGTGAAAGGGGAGTGCAAGTGTGAAACATGCATGATGAAAAGTGGAGTGTCAAAGTCATTCGATCTTCGATCTTTTTCATTCTATATATTTGTATAATAAAAAGGAATAAAAGCTGAAGTTTGATGCTTAACTTTGAATACAATATTTCGTGCCACAAAATTATCCACATTCAACTTAAATGTAGGACTGTCAACAACACTTCCGGCATCTCCAAATTCAATCACAGGAGGGTGATTGAGGTCTCCTTCAAGAATAATATATGGTTTCTTGATCTCAACTTTTTCACTGGATATGGTCAAATTAATTAGCTAGGGTTCCAATTTACAGTATACAACTTAGAAAGAAAAACTACGAAACACAAATATGTTACTTACACGTAGATACCGTGGTTAAGGTGAATTCGAATCCACACCGAGTTATTTGATGGTATAGAATCAACGGCTTGTTGAACAGTGGTAAATTTTCCTTTACCATTCTTATCAACTACGATGGTAGTTGAAACTTGGTCTAGTAGACCATATTTCCTTGCATCCAATCCATCGAGAAAAAAGAAAAGAGCCAATATCACTGAAATAATAAGAGACTTCATTTTGCAAGATTTGAAGTAGAACTCAGCAGATTTGCAACGATCTAATTGAGAAACTAACAAACCCTTACGTCTATATAAGAAGATGGATGATGAATTGATGATTCAGTGCTCTGTAATTAAGGCACTCATAGTTATGTCTGATTTGGAAATAAAATCTTTGATGATTAATAGGGAATGATATCTGATATCTAAGAAGAAGGAAAAGGTAAATACAAAATCTCATCCAAAAGGGAAGATTTATATATAGCTACACAAATCAATCATTTAAGGTAAGAAATCAGTACACAATCAATCTAAGCATGAGTTGCAGGCAATAAATCTCGTACACACTTTATTGGATCAAACATTTCATCTTCTTGCCTAATGCTGCTGCAATATTGGCGCAAGTGTTAATGGGGAAAAACCACTCCTTTATTAGCCACCAAAAAATGGTGGCCTTTGCCCAAAATTGTATTAGTGTGTGTAATACATATAAACGATTGTGGTAATTCATACGTACATGCCAAAGGTTTTTTAATTAGTAAACCTATATAATACCTCGATAGTTAAGTAACTAAAGTATGTTGAACATGTATGTAGGATTATAAGCGTAACAGCTAATTTGGTTTCACTAATTACAAAATTCGAATTTGAAACGAGATGGCTCATAAAGTTGGCCGCTATGCTTCAATTCGAATCCTAGATGGAAAAAGGGCCTTAGTTGGGTACCCTTCAATCATATGTAAGTTGTAGTGAACGGCCTATTTGCCGATTGATCAAAGAATTATACAATAGAAGAGTTCTACATCATATGCAATGTAATTTTGTATATTTTAGTGTACTAGGGTCTTAATTATGATTAAAATATCGAATATCGAGAATCTAAAAAAAATAAAAATTTTGATAAAAATCGGATAAAAATTATACAATTTCTTGAATTTTTTTTGTAAAATCTACTAAAAAAATAACTCAAACAAATTAATGTTATAGATAAGATGTTGTATTTAATATAAGTATATCTGTACATGTACAAAATATAAATTTTGAGAAAATATAAGAATATTATATATTTTTTTAATTAAATATAAGAATATTATCGATATTATATATAGACCTTATCATTATAACATATATAGATTAATTATGTTTCTCTGTTTTGTCCAAAAAAAAAAATTATGTATCTCTGATTCTTTGCACTTAATAATGACTTAATGGACTCACCAGTCACCACAGTTGATTGATTTGATTTGGTGATGACAAGAACTCCATGGTTAAGAGCTATAAAACAGCTGTCCACAGTTAATCTAAGTATCTCCACCCAATGCGGACACGTGTAAGTTTACACACAATATTGCATTTTCCCATGTAGAGTTTGGCCTTTAGATCAAGCCAGTGAAGCATTTGGAGTGAGCAGCAAAGCCATCCAATTAAGCATTTTCTTCAGTATGCCAATGAAGAATGTGAGAGAGGACACCAAAGATTGCCAGATCAGCGGCTTCTCTGAGTTCTCTAAACCACAATGCTCTGGTAAATTGATCAATCCTAATTCTGGGTTTGAGGGGAAAAGCATGTTTGACACCTCTGACAGTGAGAGTTTCTATGAAAGGCTAAACAAGCTGAATGAGTCACTTGGGTACAATCTTGTGTAAGTTCCCTAAATCTCAAAGTTTTAATCTTTTGGGTTTTAATTTCTATTTTCCTTTTATGTTTACAAATTTATTGGTGGGTTCCAGGGGCTTCATGCATTCTGTTTTCCCGTTTTGCAATGTGTTCAAAGTAAGGATCCTTATGATGGGTTTTGTAATGTGTTCAAAGTAAGGATTTTTATGATGGGTTCTGTAATGTGTTCAAAGTAAGGGCTTTTATGATGGGTTTTTGTTTATACTGTGTTTGGTTCTTGAGAAATTTGTGTGAAAGAGAAAGAAAAGTTGGAAACTTTGCTCCCAATCACGTGCAAATCAAAATTTAAGTTTTATTGGAATGCATGATGAGTGATGTTGATGTGTTTTTGACACCTTTAATTTTCATAAAGCTTTGGATATATCCTGTCACATTCATATTTTGGCTTTATTACTCTGGTTTTTACTCCTGCGTGTGGAATAGGCAGCTGATATAATTGGAATGCTGGTTAATGATTTAGATATTTATCTTTGATTTGGGTTATTCTAAGTGAAAAATGATCCAAATATCTTCCTTTTGATGGGCAGCTTTGATGTCAGACAAACCAAATTGAATTTGCATCTCTTTTACAGTGAAGTTACTCTCAAGGGAGGCTTTAATCAGGTTTATTTATATCAGTGACTTGCTAATGTTTCCCTATTTATTTAGCGAAAAAGAAAAGAGACTTCGTGACCATGTCAACTGTATCTTATATCCTGAAAAATTTGTTACTTGATTGTCTTGTTCTTGGTCTTATTGGATTATGATTAGTATCTTGATGCATTTCCAGGTGAACAAAGATAGGAGATGGGATGAGATTGCATCCTCTTTGAAATTGGATGGGAGGAATCTCAATTATCCAGATATTCTCTTAAAGCTTTATGCACTCTTTCTGTTTCAATATGAACAGATTTACTTTTATAGGGGACCCGAGAAAGCGGCTTCAATGCCAGGTTAGGAGCTAATCCAATAGCTTAGCGACGCCTTCTGGATATTATCTTTCATATGTTTGGCAAATTCTAGGCGAAGTGTGTGGTTTTAACTGTTTCTAAGTTTTTGGTTTCAATTAGATTTGCATTTAGTTGCTTGCATGGACAGAAGGAATAAGCTTAAGTACAAGGGTGCTTTAGACCTTATAAGGTTGAAATTTGCAGATCTCACTATTGATATTGAGGATAGCCCACGAATGGAAATGAAGTGCACCAACCAATCGTCTCAAATGGTAACTTATGTTGAAGATGGCCCTGGAGGGAAGAAGATGATCAAGGAGAGCTGTTCTCAATCACTGTCGACAGGTATTTACCGTATCGTCACCATTGCTTTTACTTCATAGAATAAATTCAGAAAACTAAAACATTAGTCATCATGGTGCAATTGCACATTGAGGGGTTATAATTCAACCTGATTTGGCATATAGGCTAATGGTGCTGATTGTTTCTCTTTATCATGAACAAAGACTGAAGTGTGAAGTTAGGCGATTTTATAGCTTACTGAACTTAACTCTCAACCTCTTGTATTGCAAATTTGAGTAGGTTCGGAGTCTGCAGAAAAACAATCAGCAACAGAAGCAGAACAGAAGCAGATACTCCAGCTGCACTCAATGAAAGAAGAGATAGGGAAGAGAGGTTCTGCATCAGCAGAAAACCAACCAGCAGTACCCGAAGCAGAACAAGAGCACATCCCCCAGCTGCACTCAAAGAAAAAAGAGACAAGGAAAAGAGGTTCGGCATCATCAAAAAAACAATTAACAGTACCCAAGAGAAAAGGGATGAAGAAGCCAGGTGCTCGACAAGGGATACGCAGTGGTTACCACATCTTTATCAAGACAGAATGTGGGAGATTAAGAAACTGTCAATCAAGTAGAGGCCAGAATGTCCGACAAATGGCAAATGATGCATGGAATCGGTTATCTGAGGCTGAGAAACAGGTACAATTCCCTCTATATTAATTTCTTCCCCTGTTGTTTCAGCAGTCCCTAATCAAATTGTGTATTTAATCTCTTAAGTTGTACTCCTTTTTACATGCACGATGACATGCTATCTATTCAAAGTAAAATCTTAGTGTGACCACCTTATAGTGACTATTAATCTAGAGGAGTCTTGAGTTTGAAATCAAACTAGTGGGAGTGTTGACTATTAGTATTCCCGATTTCCTAAAACCATGCTTTGAGGACAATCGGTAATTGATCATCAAGGAGTGGACTATGTTAAGAGGAATGAGTAACAAAACAGGTCGATTGCTGCGGATTATTTCAACTGATGTCCACTCTCTGAGTGCTGAAATACATATGAAAGTTGTCTCTCTTTTCCTTGCAGCCCTACATTGAGCAAAGTATTAAGGAAAAGGAAAGCTCTGCTAATAAAGTGGCTGTTGCTGATGAACAAAACCATGTCATGGACAGTGCTGATTTGGAGAACAAGCAGTCTTCACCGTATAGTGACTACCATGTGATTTTGGATCCAAGTGATGCAGAAAAATATATTGAGGTAGTTTAATCATCGGTCGACCCAATAGTACAGAGTACTGGGATAACTGATGGCGTTAACTTGGGGAGCGACTAATTTTTGGAAATGGAAGGTGCTTTTATATCCACGGGAAAGATGGATTTTTGTTCATATCCTTCTATGGGCGTATGAAAATTTTATTGCATATGGATCCTTGATGTTAATTTTGTAGGAGTTTCTGTATAGTATGTAAATCTGTTCCCCTCTTAATCTGTGCTAGCCTCTAGGCTAATATTTTTGCTGGTGAGGCAACTGCAACAGGATTTGAATCTGTCCCTGGAGGTTTAACCCCTTCAAGCACATCTTTGCAGTATAATCCTCGTTCTTTGAATTGCAACTTTTCTTGTAGTATAGAAGAATATAGGGATTAAGTCGGTTGCTCATCCATTCATCCCTCTTGGTTTATGAAATAAGTTGTGCTTGTTAAATTCATCACTTCTTGATCCGATAGCTGCTTCTCCCACTCAACACGGTTCGACATGTTTGCCCCAGGTCTACTGCATTTTTCTTCTGAAAATGTGATTAAATCCCTATTCAATACAATGTCACAAAACAGGAAAGAAAGAACAAACATTAGACTACCAGTATTATAATGCTTGAACAAAAATTCAAACTACATGAAAAGAGAAACTCACGTACTCAGAACCAACACTCCATGATGGTAACTTCCAACCTTCTGGGGTAATAATGTCATCCATATATGTCCCGGCAAACAACACTCTACAGTGGTTCCGGTATGGTCTCCGGCAATTGCAGCCGCCGGTGCCCACGTAACTTTCCTCGTTTCGAAATCCACTACTTCCAGAAGCGTATTATATGTATTCTATTAGGATCAAAGTAATTAATTATTAGCAAAATGGAAAATTTAAGGCTGAACCAGTGCAGTAACTGAAAGAATGTATGAGTAGTACTCAGCGTGTATATACTTAACCTTGAATGTTATATAACGTGCCATGAAATTATCTGCCTGCAACTTAAATGTAGGGCTTTCAACAACACTGCCAGCATCTCCATATTCGATCGCAGTTAGACCATTCGGGTCTCCTTCAAGAATAATGTATGGTTTGTCTCGCGGGATTACAACTTTCTCTCTAAAATACGTCAGTAATTAGAGTTGGGAATTCATTATATATGTACCTCATAAACGAAATCTTTTTATTACTTACATGTAGGTACCGGAGTTGATGAGGATATATACGAGTCCACAACAAGTTATTTGACGGTATGGAATCAATGGCTTGCTGCACTGCAGTAAAATCTCCTAGACCATTCTTATCGACGACGATGGTACTATAAACACAGTTTGGTAGACCAGTTTTCACTGCAGTACTACTATATCGTGCATCCAATGCAACTATGAAAAGGAAGAGAGGCAATATTTTTGATACAAGAGATTGCATACTGCAAAAACTTCAAGAAGAACGTGGCAGAATGTACAATGTACAACTATTAGAGAATCTAACGCTTTTCTGGACATGGATGATCAAAATTCTTTGTTTTACTTGCACAAAAATCTTTGGGGAGAAAGTGAGAAACAACAATTGGTCAAAACTATAATGACCTTGGTCTTGCAGTAGTTTTCCATTAGATTACTTGCCTAATAGAGCTTTTCAAGTTCAAACACTAATTTAAAGTTTGACCAAAAAACAGAATCACACATCCAATGATATGTATTCTATTTATGTGGTTTAACAATTATTTTCAGAAAATACTGACTTTGTCAAACTTCTTTTGATCAATTAATTATAATAAAAAATTAGCCATAAGGCCACTTTGGGTGGCCTTATTATTCAAAAAGCCATCAAACATTTTTTTTCTGAAATAAGGCCACTAATATTTACAAAAATGCCACCGCAATATTTACAAAAATGTCACCGCATTTTTTTTGCTATTATTTACAAAAATGCCACTGGATACGAAAAGACCAATAAAGCTACTGTCAAAGACCAATAAAGCTATTGTCGAAGCACAATAAAGCTACTGTAACATCACAATAAAGCAAAGAACACTAAAGCTACTGTTAAAGAACACTAAAGCTACTGTCCAAGAACAATAAAGCTACTGTCCACGAACAATAAAGCTATTGTCCAATACTGGATACGAAAAAACCAATAAAGCTACTGTCAAAGACCAATAAAGCTACTGTCCAAGAACAATAAAGCTACTGTCCACGAACAATAAAGCTACTGTCCACGAACAATAAAGCTACTGTCCAAGCACAATAAAGTTACTGTCCAAGAACACTAAAGCTACTGTGGCCTTATTTCAGTAAAAAATATTAGGTGGCCTTTTGAAAAATAAGGCCACCCAAAATGGCCTTATGTCTAATTGGCCCTAATTATAAAACTTCTACATTTAAAAAATATTTATATTCATAAAAACGGAACTCAAAAAATTATTATACATTCAAAACTAATATTATTTTTTCCACGACCATTTGATCTAATGACATAAGAGCATTTTTAGCAAACTCTCTATCTTAGCTCCTTAGTTATTTTAGAGAGCATGTTTAGCTTTTCAGCTATTTTAGTAGCTGCACCAGCCTCCTAAGTGACTCTCTATTTTAGCTTTTAGCTATATGACTTCAAAATATAGAGAGTGAAATGAGGCTCTCTATTATTTTTGTTGATTTAAAACATTCATTTTTAGTTGTTTTGTGTAATTATTAAATACATTTAAGCTATTTTTTATTCATTAATAAAATAATTTAAATTCAATACTAGCTAAAGTAGAGAGCATTTGTGCAGACGTATTTTCAAACTGGCTAGCCAAAATAGCTTTTTAGCTACTTTAACTAAAATTTAATTAAAAAATAATTAACATTGCTAAAGATGCTCCAAAGCCCTGAAGGATCATCATCTGATCTATCTCTTAAGAGGTTAGCCAGTCTTTGATTTTTCCAACTCTATCAATTCCTTCAGTATTTTCATATCCTCATAGTGTCGACATGTGCTGCCAGGGCGATGCTTTGGTCCAAAGAGTGTGTGAACTCTACGAGCAAATCTCAAGCCTCGAGAACCTCAAACCCTCCCAATATGTCAACACTGTGACAACCCAAATTTTAGTATTTAATTTCTTGAAAATTCCTGAAATTGATTAAGGGTTAGACGTATTGTTCATGTCTTGAAGTTTAATTGGAAAATTGATAAGTGAGTAACGTGGTGCGATGCTATTGGTTGATAAATAACTTGGCATACAAGATCAGCCACTTGGTACACAAGTGAACACCTCAAAGATTCTGTTGCAGACATCATTGATGATGCCAATTAACATTTCAAATTATGGTGGTAATTAAGAGATGTGTACCAATCATTTGGTGACACATGTCCTATTCCTATTGGTTGTCTTACACCATAAATAGACTAATCAGCCCTCCCCTTTCTCCCACACTTCCGAGAGAGTTCTCTCTACAATCCCTTTTCCTCTCTATATATAATTCCTCCATAAATCCTCCCTAAATTCTCCTATTTTCTCTAGTTTTTCTGTAAACTTCTTTGGATCATAATCTTTGATCCGTAACTCCGAATTAGAATCCGCGAAAGCCTATAGATTCTTATCAACGTCATCTTTCTATATATGTAAATTTAATTAAAGGAAAGAAAAAGAGGAAAATAAGAAGAATGAGTGTCGTAGTCGGATTAGCTTCGAGAGAAAGAAAACTTCGCACAACTAAGTCGAGATTAAGGTAGGATACTCATTTCTCAATGATTGGACTATATTATATTTAATCTCTATGTTAGTAGGTAATTGTTTTTATATTTGTTCTATTTTAAGTATATATATATATATATATATATGCAGTCCCCTGTGTGGACGTCCACACGTGAATTAAAATGCGAATATCCTTATTGTGAGTGCAAACTAATGATCAAAATCGTTTATATTTTAGGTCATGCTTCAAGAATCATTTTGATAAAAAAAAATTCAAATTAGAAATTATTTAGCCATTTGATTATCACATTCATCGTTTCAACTTATCTGATGGACTGTATTTATCTGTAAACTATACAACGAACAGATGACCAAAGAATCTCCAATTCGGTTGATTTTTTGCAAGGATAATTCTTGAAAATAAATCTAAACGATTAACGGTTCCGATGATTAAGTTATGTTGTCAATTGGTCGAGATGAAGATGTTCGCATTTTAATTCACATGTGGACGTTCACATGTGAAGGAGACTGTATATATATATATGTGTGTGTGTGTGTGTGTGTGTGTGTGTGTGTGTGTGTGTGTGTGTGTGTGTGTGTGTGTGTGTGTGTGTGTATTTGTTTGTTGTTTATGATTATCATTTTAATTGTTTGGGATGGTGAATAAAAGGTTGATGTTGATATGATATTCATGGATTTGTTTTATATTATTACAATAAGTACATGATCATTTAGGCATGGGTCTGCATTGAGGAAAAACCATGCATGTGTGCACACGCATTTTTGAGAAATGAAATGGCCAGAAGAAATGGAAGAAGAATGACTAAAAAGGCACTAGGAGAGAGGGAGATGGACTAGTGGCCTTACGACAGAAGAGAGGGAGATGTATTGTCTATAAAAAGAGAAATTAAAGTTAAACTTGGGGTAATGGAAAACAACGGGGGTTAACTTATATATTAGGGTACTCGCGGCTACAGTGGTTAAATACACGGTATGGGACGTGTAGATCTGAGTATTTTAATATGTAAGTTAACGGGTCTAGAATATAGAGTGAGTTCATGCATACATGTTAGATTCATCTAACATTAAGATTAAATATGATAACTGACCTTGAGGGGTTTTATACAGTACATACTGAGCCCTAAAAGCTCACATCTTGATAGATGGTGCAGGTAACATTGCTACAAATGTGGATATGGATCATGAGATTGATGCTTGATTGATAATTGCTTTGTGTGATGCTACTACTACAAGCCAACCTAAAATCACTTATGTTGTAATTTTTATTCCGGCTTCGCCAAACTTTGATATATTGTAAATTAACAAATAAAGTTCATGTGTACCAATTTATTTATCATGTTTATGTTGTAGTAATTTTTTTTTATTGCAACTTAGACGTGATTCACGTCTCGGTCCAAATATTTGGGTTGGGGTGTGACAAACACTCTCTTCACCCAACTCGTTCTCACATGCATGCCACCAAATCCAATCGATGTCACCAAGCTGTGTAAAAGTGTGCAAGAAATAAGATCCAAACTTTTAAGACTCTGCGGAGAAGCAGAGGGTCTCTTGGAGACTCATTTCTCCACCATCCTACAGCCTCATAAGTCATTCATTTAGCTGAAAATAAATACTTGTAGGATGGTGGAGAAATGAGTCTAGCTCCAAGAGACCCTTTGCTTCTCTGCAGAGTCTTATGAGTTTGGACCTTATTTCTTGCACACTTTTACACAGCTTGGTGACATCGATTGGATTTGGTGGCATGCATGTGAGAACGAGTTGGGTGAAGAGAGTGTTGACATCTTGGGAGGATTTGAGGTTCTCGAGGCTTGAGATTTGCTCGTAGAGTTCGCACACTCTTTGAACCAAAGCATCGCCCTGTCAGCACATGTCGACACTATGAGGATATGAAAATACTGAAGGAATTGATGTTAGTATTTGTCATGTGAGTGTGTGCCATGTATATGATGTTGTATATGTTGACTTAGGCAACATTAGTTTTTGTTTTGTGGTTACTATTGCAGCTAGCAATAGTTGTAATCTAGATTGTTTTATGTAAGTCATTCTTTGTAAAGGAAATGAATCAATGAAATCATTCTCTTTCATTGCTCAATTTGACTATTGATAGAGTTGAAAAAATCAAAGACTGGCTAAGCTCTTGAGTGATAGATTAGATGATGATCCTCCAGGGCTTTGGAGAGTCGATATTTATACAATCTGATGATCCTCCAGGTATTTATTTTTAGCTAAAGTTTCAAACTTTTATCCAATCTATACGTACAATACCATTTTTATTTTTATTTTTCAAATCTAGAAGCATGTCGCGCATTTCAAAAACCTAAAAACGACATGTCATATGAATGACTTTATCACTCTATCTTCTGTGATAAGTAATCTGCACCTTAGCCGAGACTGGATAGCAGAGCAAACATGAGCACAACCACCACCACAACCACCACAAACCTTCCTCATCACATCAAATCAAAAGAACCCTCAACAGAAACCAAAGCACCCACCTTCAAACTCTCCCAGAAAACAATCTTAGACATCTTGAACACAAAATGCACCACTTCTCTACAAAACCTCAAGCAAACCCATGGTGTTGTCCTAAGGTCAGGCCACTTTCAAGACCACTATGTAGCAGGCACCATACTAAAATGCTATGCAAGTCCTCATTTCAACAACTTTGGTTTTGCTTTGAAGGTGTTTGATAATGTGTGGAGGCCCAATGTGTTTGTATGGAACATTATGATCAAAGGGTGTGTAGATAACTATGAGGCATTGGATGCTATTTCATTTTACTGTAAGATGGTGGATATGAATTCCAGGCCTAATAAGTTCACCTATCCTATAATGTTCAAGGCCTGCAGATTAGTTCAAGCAGTAGAGGAAGGTCTGCAAATTCATGCCCATGTGGTGAAGCATCAGCTTAGTGAGGATGGGCACATAAGAAGTGCTGGGATTCAAATGTATGCGTCTTTCGGGCTTGTGGAGGAGGCAAGGAGGATATTGCTAGACGACGCGGGGAAATCTTCGGATGTTATTTGTTGGAATGCAATGATTGATGGGTACATGAAATGTGGCGATGTAGAAGCAGCTAAAGAGATGTTTAAGCATATGGCAAGTAAAAATGTTGGGTCTTGGAATGCAATGGTGAGTGGTTTTGCTAGGTGTGGGAAGTTGAAAAATGCACGGTTGGTGTTCGATGAAATGACTGAGAGAGATGAGATTTCTTGGAGTGCTATGATTGATGGTTATGTGCAAGGAGGGTATCACAAGGAGGCCTTGGAAGTTTTCAATGAGATGCAAAAGGAGAAGATTGTTAGTCCTAGAAAATTTGTATTGTCGAGTGTGTTAGCTGCTTGTGCCAATGTGGGAGCACTTGATCAAGGAAAGTGGATTCATAGTTATATTAAGAAGATGTCGATTCAGTTGGATGCAGTACTAGGGACTGCTTTGGTTGATATGTACGCCAAATGTGGCAGGCTCGACATGGCATGGGAAGTGTTTGAAAATGTGAAACGGAAAGAGGTTTCGACCTGGAATGCCATGATTGGTGGGCTTGCTATGCACGGCCGAGCAGATGATGCATTGGAGCTTTTCTTCAAGATGCTAGGGAGTTCAGAACCAAATGGGATAACTTTTCTGAGTGTTCTAAATGCTTGTGCTCATGGGGGTTTTGTTGATGAAGGTCTTACAATTTTTAGTTCTATGAAGGAAATGCATGGTGTTGAGGCTGAGGTAGAGCACTACGGGTGTGTGGTTGATATGTTTGGAAGGGTAGGGCTATTGGAAGAGGCAGAGCAGGTTATTAATTCAATGCCAATTGAACCCAATGCAGCTGTTTATGGTGCCCTGTTGGGCGCTTGCAGGATACATGGAAACGTTGAAATCGGTGAGAGAGTGGGGAGGATTTTGCTCGAATTGGAGCCGCAAAATAGTGGTCGTTATGCGTTGTTATCAAACATTTATGCAATGGCAGGTATGTGGGATGATGTTGCAGAGGTAAGAATATTGATGAAGGAAAGGGGGGTAAAGACAAGTCCTGGTATTAGCATGGTTGATATTGGTGGCAAAGTGCATGAATTCAAAATGGGAGATGGGTCACACCCACAAATGAAGGAGGTCTATTTGATGCTGGGAAGGATCATAGAAAAGCTCGAGACGGAGGGTTATGCACCAAATACCTCTCAAGTTTTGTTTGACATTGCAGAGGAGGAGAAGGAAACAGCACTGCAGTACCACAGCGAGAAGCTTGCAATTGCTTTCGGAGTACTCAACACGAAACCTGGAACAACCATCCGTATTGTGAAGAACTTGAGGATTTGTGAGGACTGTCATTCTGCCATAAAGCTATTTTCACAAGTATACAACCGGGATATAATTGTGAGGGACCGCATGCGCTATCATCATTTTAGAAATGGAAGATGTTCATGCAATGATTTTTGGTAAGGTCTTAAATTTGATACACCATGTTCTTGGATGGTCTTGGATGTTCATACATGTATAATCTAAATACACATGTATATATCTTGAAACACCCTTGCACATTGTTAGTTTACGTGTGGACGCCCGTTTTGTATTAAAATATAGATTTCCTCATCTTGACGTGTAAACTAATGATTAGAACTATCCATATTTTAAGTTCTCCTTCAAAGATCATTTTGACAAAAAAAATTTCATGAAACAAATTTCATTTGCAAATGTTGGTCTACCCTCTTTGGATCCTAAATGAACTATAGATAACTAAATGGACATAAAAAATCAAGCGGAAGTAGATTAAGGAGTGGCTTGTGTGTTCCGACCAAAATTTGTTTTGCTATATTAAAATTGAAACCATTTAAATTTCCGAGGTACACCGAGAAAACCAATCTCATCAAATTATTTTGTCTGGAAGACAAAGCTTTAATTACATTCTTAAACTAAAATACAAAGAAAAAAATTAAACAGAAATGGAATATAAAAAAAACTGGGCATTTCTTTTAGCGACGAATGATTCGTCGGGAAAATGTGCTCCATAATATAATAATAATAATTATTTTTTTCTAGTTTCATGAAACCAATATCATTTTCAAATGTTGGTCTACCCTCTTTGGATCCTACATGAACTGTAGATAACAAAATGGAGGTGGAAAATCAAACAGAAGTAGATTACGGAGTGACTTGTGTGATCGGACCAAAAATTCTTTTCCTATATCAAGTGATTCTTCAAAATTGAGACCTTTCTAATTTTCGAGACCATGAAAACCGAGAAAAACAATTCATCAAATTAATTTATTTGGAAGGGAATGGTTTTATTTACATTCTTAAACTAAAATACAAAAAAAAAGACTAAAATAAAAATGAAAAATAAAAAACAGAGCATTACTTGTAGCGACGAAACGTTCGTCGGGAAAAGGTGCTCCATAATATATAATAATAACAATGATTTTTTTTTCTAGTTTCATACTTTCATGAAACCAATATCATTTCCAAATGTTGGTCTACCCTCTTTGGATCCTAAATGAACTGTAGATAACAAAATGAAGGTGGAAAATCAAATTGAGGAGTGGCTTGTGTGATCGGACCAGAAATTCTTTTGCTATATCAAATGATTCTTCAAAATTGAGACCTTTCTAATTTTCGAGACCATGAACACCCAGAAACACAATCTCATCAAATTAATTTATCTGGAAGGGAATGATTTTATTTACATTCTTAAAGTAAAATACAAAGAAAAAAACTAAAATAAAAATGAAAAATAAAAAAGCAGGGCATTACTTGTAGCAACGAATAGTTCGTGGGCAAAGGTGATCCATTATTATTATTATTTTCTAGTTTCATGAAACGAATATCATTTCCAAATGTTGGTTTACCCTATTTGGATCCTAAATGAACTGTAGATAATCAAATGGACTTGAAAAATCAAGCGGAAGCCAATTAAAGAGTGGCTTGTGTGATCCAACCGAAAATTCTTTTGCTATATCAAATGATTCATCAAAATTGAGACCTTTCTAATTTTCGAGACCATGAACACCGAGAATACCAATCTCATCAAATTAATTTATCTGGAAGGGAATGCTTTTATTTACATTCTTAAACTAAAATACAAAGAAAAAATAACTAAAATAGAAATGGAAAATAAAAAAAACAAGGCATTGCTTTTAGCGACGAATACTTCGTCGGGACAAGGTGTTCCATGATATAACTATTTTTTTTTTTTTTTTCAAGTTTCATGAAACGAATATCATTTCCAATTGTTGGTCTACCCTCTTTGGATCCTAAATGAACTGGAGATAACAAAATGGACGTGAAAAATCAAGCAGAAGCCGATTAAGGACTAGCTTGTGTGATCCGACCGAAAATTTTTTCACTATCACAAAATTGAGAGCATTATAATTTCCGAGACCATGTACACCGAGAAAACAAATCTCATCAAATTATTTGATCCGGAAGATAAAGCTTTTAATTACATTCTTAAACTAAAATACAAAGAAAAAAATTAAATAGAAATAGAAAATTAAAAAAATTGGGCATTGCTTTTAGCGACGAATGATGCGTCGGGAAAAGGTGCTCCATAATATAAATTTTTTTATTATTTTTTTCTAGTTTCATGAAACCAATATCATTTCCTAATGTTGGTCTACCCTTTTTGGATCCTAAATGAACTGTAGATAATAAAATGGACGTGGAAAATCAAGCGGAAGCCGATTAAGGAGTGGCTCGTGTGATCTGACCGAAAATTCTTTTGCTATATCAAATGTTTCATCAAAATTGAGACTATTCTAATTTCCGAGACCATGTACACCGACAAAACCAATCTCATCAAATTATTTTATCTAGAAGTGAATGCTTTTAATTACATTCTTAAACTAAAATACAAAGAAAAAAAGTTAAATAGAAATGAAAAATATAAAAAACAAGACATTGCTTGTAGAGACGCATGATTCGTCAGAAAAATATTCTCCATAATATAATTTTTATTTCTAGTTTCATGAAACGAATATCATTTCTAAAATGTTGGTCTACCCTTTTTGGCGGAACGGATTCCCTGCACGGTCCGTGTTAGTGTACGTAGCGCGTGAGCTGCACGCGCCGTTTCGAATCGTTAGTCAATCGTTAGCCAACCCAATCGGTCAATCTGAAGATCTCTTCCTCCAGTATCTTCCCCAAGCCAAAATCTGAAGATCTGCTCCCAAAATCCGAAGATCTGTGCTTGTTTTGTTGGAATACAATTCTGTCGACCGTTTATTGGTTTTGTTGCTCTCTATTTTTCTCTTGCTTTGCTTTCTATTTTGCTGATCTCCATTTGCTTTGATTTCATCTCCGTTTGAAGATCTGCTCCCAAAATCTGAAGATTTTGGGTTTGTTCCCAAAATTTGAAGATCTGTGCTTTGCTTTCTATTTTTCTCTTGCTTCGGTGCCCTTCCTAATCCAGAGGCAGGTGCTTCACGGTGGCAACACGACATCCAGAAAACCAAATCTCCAAACCTCAACCAAAAGTGAATTTTTTGGCTAGAAACATGTAGAGCTCGAAGAGCTGATGAGGTTACATAACTGAGTCGAAGAAAACAGCGGCCGGAGTCGCCGGAAATTACTGAAACAGTCGCCGGACCACCGAGCCTTTCTTCCTACGATTCTCTCTCTACGGTCGTCTACTTGACGAGATACGACCACCAATAGGTTCGTATCACCGAGACGAAGATTTTGGAACCAGATTCGTGTAGTGAAATGCCGGATGATGAGCTTGAGGTCGGAGAAGTCGCGGCTTGAAGTCGGGGAAGACGAGGTTGAAGTCTGAATCCAAAAACGTTGACCCAAACGTCCGTGATCAAAATAGACGGCCTTGATGAAATAAAGAGTTAGGCCCCTATTTTGATGGCTGAGATTGTCCGTGTTTTTGCACGGACCGTGTATGGAATAACTTTCGCCCTTTTTGGATTCAAAATGAACAATAGATAACAAAATGGATGTGGAAAATCAAGCGGAAGCAGATTAAGGAGTGGCTTGTGTGATCCGACCGAAAATTCTTTTGTTACATCAAATGATACTTTTGGACAATATAAAACTATAAATTGGACAAGTGGATGATAAAATTGAACGTCACCCCCCATTTCTCCACCACTAAAAACAAACTAGATTTTGCTTGGAATTACCCCTAAACCACAGAAGAATTTCGAAACGACCAGAAATCCATTCTCACTTGCACAGCCATTTGAAGAAACAAAAGGACAATTTCGTCCCAATAGCACAAAAATATAACAGAGTCCTCTCCCCGCCACTCACAAACAGAATAATCAGTTGGCTCAACCCAACCAACCCCCCATGGCCATGAAGCTACTCTCACCACCACCCTCTTCTCTCTCACAACAAACCAAGCTCTTCTGCTTACATTCCAACTCAAGCAGACCAAAACCCATTTCAGTTTCAGCCTTTCTCTTCCAATGGACCCCAAAACGGTTCGTTTTCTCGAAGAGAATGGTTGTGAAAGCTTGTGTGAAAGTGGAAGAGAAGAATGTTCGAGAATCTTCGGGAAGTGAGTGGGGGAAGGTCTCTGCTGTGCTGTTTGATATGGATGGAGTTCTCTGCAATAGCGAAGAACCTTCTAGAAGGGCCGCAGTCGAAGTTTTCGCCGAAATGGGGGTTGAGGTCACAGTGGAGGACTTTGTGCCGTTCGGAGGAACTGGTAAAATTTCTCTGGAGATTGAATGGAATTGTCGATTTTTCGATCAATTATTACTGCAAAGTAAATAACTTTTTAGTAAAAAGATTTAAATGTGGTTGGGATTAAGCATTGAAGAAATTGTGAACTGGAATTCTGGACCAGTTAACCTGGTAACAATGAACAAAAAAATAAAGATTGAATTTTTACTTATTATCTGATTGTGTAATTGCTCATTGTCCTTCTCTGTATTCACATGGTGATAGTGAGTCAGTAACTCTATAATGTGATGGACCAATGTTCTGATTTACTAGAGTAAAGTTATGTTGTGGTTTTTTTTTTTTTTTTCCTTTTTCATAATGTTGCATCGATGTTCTAGGTGAAGCGAACTTTTTAGGAGGTGTTGCTTCTCTTAAGGGGGTAAAGGGATTTAATACCGAGGCAGCAAAGAAGAGGTTCTTTGAGATATATTTGAATAAGGTTAATGTCTTATTGATAACTACTTATCAATGTAAGGAATTGAGACTAGACCTGGATATAACACTAATTCTCTAATTTTTCTATTTCATGTAGTATGCAAAACCAGATTCTGGAATAGGATTCCCGGGTGCCCTTGAACTCGTGACTCAGGTATCAAGGAAATCACTAAAAGACCAAAATGTTGCTACCCTGCTAATCGATTTAGTTATTCTTTAATGTATGCAAGCTATGCTGTGAAACAGTGTAAAAACAAAGGCCTTAAAGTTGCTGTTGCATCTAGTGCTGATCTAATCAAGGTTAAGGCAAATCTAGCTGCTGCCAATTTACCATTGTCAATGTAAGCCCATCGATCCATATGCTGTGCTTCTCGAGTTTGTGCAATAGATTAATAATATACATGTTTTTAGGGTCATTGTTTTCCACTACAGTCATCGTTTTATCCTCTTTTATCAGGTTTGATGCTATTGTGTCAGCAGATGCTTTTGAGAATCTGAAACCAGCTCCTGATATCTTCTTGGCTGCATCAAAGATCTTGGATGTGCTCCCTAGTGAGGTACACCAGAAGATTCTTAAAATTTCTTAAAGAGAAGACTTTTCAATAATGGAGTAGGAGAAATATGTCAACGTCACTGGTCAGTAGAGTTGCACATTCACAGAAGAAAAAGAAGATGAAAAAAGTAGAGATAAATACTATAAAATTATGATGATAATTACAAAAGCTTGTTTTGTTAAATGTCTTGTAAAATTTTCCATGAAAGGTTGATTTTGTTAGCTCTTACCATAGGCTAAATAATGAAGTTGTTCTGTATGTTTTATTCTTTGTCCACTTGTCTTGAACTTATTTATATTGATCATGTAATGGTAACTGTTCATGACCTTTATCAGCATATTTTTCCGTCTCCATAAAAATATCTTGTGGATAGTTACTTCTCTGCATTTTTATGTTCATTTGGATTATGCCTATGTTTTGGCAGTGTATTGTTATTGAGGATGCACTAGCTGGAGTGCAGGCTGCCAAAGCTGCAAAAATGAGGTAAATTTGCAGAAGTTTCCGTATTAATGTAGATTGGTGGGAATTAAATTAAAAATATTTAGTTTCATCTCTTCTTCTTTTTTTTGTGTCACCAATTGCATTGATCATTTATATGCCACTCACCCTTTTTTTTGTTGATGTACAATTACGAATTATGGTGAAAACTACTTTATGTGGTAACTGCTAATGTTTTTCTGCCACTTGCAGATGCATAGCTGTGAAAACTACTTTATCTGAAGAGGCTCTAAAGAGTGCTGGTCCATCCATCATTCGAAATCAAATAGGAAATATTTCACTTGATGATATTCTCAGTGGTGGCTCTGATGGCTATAGTATGTAGTCCTGAGAATATTTGCAAATGTCATTTGTATCATCAATAATGAAGAATGGTGAAGCTACACTAATGCCATATTTTTATGAATTATAAGTAAGACCTTTCTTTAGGGGCCCTCTGTGTTGAACTCTTCCTCGATTATTGCCATATGCACACTTTTGATCTGATGATCATAGTTTATATTATAGTTCCATTAAGATGGCGTCTCAAAAGCTTATAATGTTATTATTCTCATACCAACTTATAACAGGGTAATCTTATCTTTTATATATTCTGGAACATGAGATCTTATGTTGACATGCCACTGCAGATGGGAAGATGCAGGGACCTCAATTTCTTAACACTTCATCTCAAACTGCACCAGAAAAGCTCACAGAAAGAGATACTGATTCTTCTGGTGCTGCCAATGACAGCTTTTTCTTGTTTGGAGGGTAAGAAGGGTTCTGATTGCAACAGTTCGGCCGTATTAATTTGATTAAATATACCATTCCTTATTTTGTAGGACTTTTTTGGTTTTTGTATATTTCAGCAGATTAATCAATTATCTATTTTGTGCCGAACAAAATCATGCTTGTATAAAAAGATTATGACATATGGATTAAGAGGAATGATTACTGATATGATTACTGCATTAACGCATACGATTGTCAAGCATCGCGGTGTCTTGGTTACATGGATCTCAGAGTTATTAGTAAGCGCTCCCAAAAATGTTTGTCATAGTGAGAGGGTGTAATATCCTCCAATATGTGGCTTCTCTTTGTTTTGGTGTCTAACTTCATTGCTAGAAGACTCCAAAAAAAAACCATTGCTTGGGAAAAAAAAAGTGGAACATTTATACTTAAATAATCATATTCAGCAGTGCAATCTAGTAGCTAAAAATTTTTATCACACAGTTGCATTTTGGCATGAAACCATATTGAACCACCTTAGCTTGAGGCTGGAGAATAATTTATGGACAGGTTTCAGGGTTGTTCGGCGAGATATAGTGAGATATGGAAGCTTGGGGATTGCTTTGTCTTGTCTTGCCTTCACCATCTCAAACTGGAAGGTAGAACTCAATAGAGTAGAATGCTTGAAGGGATAGTTTGTTGGAATTTATGCATTGTAATTTACAAGTGATCATAGCATGGAAAAGATGACATCTTAATCTCTTTATTTTTTTTCTTTTTGTTATTCTTGTTTCTATTTATTAATGTATATATTCTACTGAGATACATGTACAGGCAATGCAATATACATCACCTAAAGCTATTTGGAATGTGATATTTGGGGTCAACCAGCCATCTATTGCACAGAATGAAGGTACTAACGTTACAAACCTCTGGTTTTGGCATATTTTTTTTCAATTTATTGTCTACCTTACCGTTCATTTTTTGAAATTTATGCATTTATTGTTAACTCTTAGTAAGTTTTACATTGAAAGGTAATTCTTATTATCTGACTAAGTATCTCTTGATTCATAGTTCTTACAGAAATGTAAACCATGTTTGTTTTTTTTTGAATTCCATTAAATTGTAGGTGGATCAAAACTTGATAGAATCCAACAATTTGTGAACTATATATCTGACCTGGAAACCAGGTAATTTTCTGACATACTTTGTGTTGCATCTGTCGTTATATTTCCTTCATGTCTCACTGCTGTTATTGTCTACAAAATATATGTCTAATCTGTTTCAATGGACAACCTTTTACTATGCAAGGGGAACTGCTCCTATTGTGCCAGAATTTCCAGAAAAACTTGATTGGTTGAATACAGCTCCCATTAAGCTTAGCAGAGTAATTTGTTTTGAGCTTGAATCTCTTTTCAGTGAAACCAAGGTTTATCGTATAGCTTTAATTTTGATAAAGTTCTTTGGCAGGATCTCAAAGGAAAAGTGGTTGTGCTGGATTTTTGGACCTATTGTTGTATAAATTGTATGCATGTACTGCCAGATCTAGAGTTTTTGGAGAAAAAATACAAAGATATGCCGGTAATCCTTTATTGTGTTTCTCTTCATTTGAAGTTTCTCAGTTTGTCTGCCATCTCAGTTTTATTATGCTCCAGACTTCTGCTTTTATCATATTGCTGATTATAAACTTAAATTTTTTTATAAGGTTAACTTAAATTTTTTTTTCCTTATAGATTGTGTTGAGAATGTGGAGTGTTCACACTCTCAACAGATTGAATGTTTTTCCTCCCACCAGTTGAGACAGCTATCAGTTTATCGCTGAAGACCTCAACACATACGAAATATGTCCAATTAAGATTGCCAACACCCACACCCTAGAGTAATACTCTCTTTGTGGCACAATAATAGTTATAAAAGAACCAAGTTAGTGACATAACAAGTTAATACTGAAATCAGGAGAACTTAAAAGAGAACACATAATGTGTAATAAGCAAAGCTTTTCATAATGATGTTATCCCTCTATATATATATATATATATATATATGTATGAATAGCATATATGTCATTTTGAAAATTTATCCATTTCAATAATGTTTATCTGGCTGATCCATGTGCCAGTTGGCAAAAGTTAAAACTTTAAAGCATAGCCCCATTAGTTGATAACATATTTGTATTTTTATTCATATGTAGTTCACTGTGGTGGGAGTTCATTCAGCAAAGTTTGATAATGAGAAGGATTTAGAAGCCATTCGGAATGCGGTGTTACGCTATGACATCACTCACCCAGTAAGCTTCATGCTTTGTACTTAGCATAAGCAGAAATAGATCTCTCATTCTATTCTATGTGTTCTAGTACTCTGAGTATTTTGTTTCTTTGGTAATGTTTGACCATCTGTCACTGATTCTGCTTGTAAGGTACCAGATTTACTTCAAGTGTTATCTACCTGGAAACTCTTGTATGAAAAGTAAAATATGTATGGTCGATCTTTTTGATGATTCTACTTTTTTTATGAGCTTAATATTGCAGAATATGAATATCATGTTCCCATGCATATAGTGTTTCCTGAAAGATACTTGCATCATTGGACAGGGTTTATCTTTTTATATTAAGATTCTTGTCTTCTGTTTGGTTTCTTGCTTCTAAACCATAGAAGTATTGAATAACATTTCAGCATATTCTCCTGATAAAATTGATTTATTTCAATCTTTAATTACATATTGAAGTTTATCCTACCACTTGAACTTTTATGCCTTTCATGTTATAGGTAGTCAATGATGGAGATATGTATTTATGGAGAGAGCTAGGTGTGAATTCATGGCCAACATTTGCTATTGTTGGGCCCAATGGAAGGCTCCTTGCTCAACTCTCAGGTGAAGGTCGTCGTAAGGTACTAATAACCCATTTTCAAATATATGTTTTGTGGTAGACTGGTAGTTGTAAGATGCTCAATTTCATGAATTTCTACAATTCTACTTGGTAACTGGCCATAAATAATTTTTATTTTGGAAGGATCTCGATGATTTGGTGGGGGCAGCTCTTCTGTATTATGGCAGAAAGAAGATCTTGGATAATACACCAATTCCTTTGAGTTTGGAGAAAGATAATGATCCTCGTTTGTTTACATCTCCATTAAAGTTTCCTGGAAAGCTCGCAGTTGATGTCGAAAACAATAGGCTCTTCATTTCAGACAGTAATCATAACCGCATAGTAGGCTCTCTCTCCCTCACTCCCACCCCCGTCCCTCTTTTTGGAAACACTCCTGCACTTTATGTGTTTTTTTTTCTGGCCCATCAATTACTGTATGTCCGATTTGGATTGCTATTCAGCCTATTCCATATGTCAGGCCCACAATGCATGTATGGTATTCAAGCCATACATGTGAGGTAGTGCTGAAAATCTGAAATATATAAATTGGCTTTCTCCAAAAAGAAAATGTGTCAAAGGGTTTATGCAGCAGATGAAGTGGATACATCATGTGCATACATGTTTCTGGTCATAAATGTAAGATATCTTGAAACATACCACAAAAAGTTTGATACCAAAATTTACATGAGATTAAAATAAGATGATATATTGATAAATGGACATAATATAGCCTTGGGGTTTCACCCTAGGTTCTCTCTAGTAGAGATCCTTACTAAAGAAGATATTTCATGTCAACTAGTGTATTCTAAATGTTTCGTTTTCTTATTGATGATACTTTTAAGGTCTACATTCCTTTCTAATCTGTTATAGCAGAAATTGAATGTAAACTGGATTGTTATCTAACCATCCTGTTGTGTGTGGAGCTCAGGTGGTAACCGACCTAGATGGAAACTTTCTTGTCCAAATTGGAAGTACCGGAGACGAAGGTCTGCGTGATGGTTCTTTTGATGATGCCACCTTTAATCGGCCTCAGGTAAGAAAAGAGTTGTCTTAAAACTTTATAACTACTGTGCTGAGTCTGCTGACATAGAGTTATTTTATGATTACTTTCTAAGCAGTCTCCTCATATGAATGTGTGCATGCTTTCTGAGGTTTATCATCTGAATTTTTCATGTATTTGATGTATGCATATAACCTTTGGTCATGTACTTTCCTAGGGCCTCGCTTACAACACAAAGAAAAATCTTCTCTATGTCGCAGATACTGAAAACCATGCTTTGAGGTATGTGATGGTGGCTACAGAAATCCCTTGTTCATTTGACAGGTGTAACTGCCTGTGTTTCCAGCTATTAGAGCATAAGAAATAAAAGGATCATCAATAGTTAAATATAAGAGCTATCTGAAATCTTCACAATTGAAAGCACCCTCCTTCCTGAAACGTTACTTTAAAAGGATTTAACATTAACATTTCAAGTTTTGCTTCCCATGCTTTTTCCCCTTTTACAGAACAATATAGTGATTGAATTGGTATTAACCCATCTGTTGACATTTTATGGATAAGTTCCTGTCATAATATAGCTTCTGTTATTGTAGGGAGATTGATTTTGTTAATGAAACAGTGCGTACTCTAGCTGGGAATGGAACCAAAGGCTCTGATTACAGAGGGGGAGGAAAAGGAAGCACTCAGGCAAGATTAGAAATACCTTGACTTTGAGGATGTAAACCTTTTTTATTAGGAATAATGAAGAACTTCCGGTGATTTATCTAAAATAATAAAATTGAATTACAAAATTCTTGGATAAACATCTCTATTTTATTTAAAAATCTAGTTATGTTTTGTCAGCTACTCAACTCTCCATGGGATGTCTGCTTTCATCCAGTCAATGAGATAGTTTATATTGCCATGGCCGGCCAACATCAAATCTGGCAACTCGATACAGCTGATGGGGTTACTAAAGCATTTAGCGGTGATGGTTATGAAAGAAACCTGAATGGATCAAGGTAATAGTATTTGAAGATGCTCATGGCGTTATCAACAATTTTCTGCTAGTATGTACTTCCAGACTTGACACAGTCATTTTGTTTTTTCATTGGGATAGCTCTTCAAGCACATCGTTTGCACAGCCTTCTGGAATTTCATTATCTCCTGGTATATATTGTAACAGTTTGACACGTTTCATGACTTTCAATCATCTTTTAAGTTTATCTTGTATATGGAGTTTTACAGGTTATTACTACTTTTGGTTATTTTAGATATGACAGAGCTGTATGTTGCTGATAGTGAGAGTAGCTCCATTAGGGCACTTGTTCTGAAAACAGGAGGATCAAGATTGCTAGCTGGTGGTGATCCAGTTTTCTCAGACAATTTGTTTAAGGTGATCTGAATAAAACTTGTCTATTATGGACATCATATGCAGCAATTAATGAAAGATGTTAAAGTTAATGTCCTTTTGTATATGATATTTTTCTCTTACTTTATTTTCTAATCATGATTCTTATGATGTCAATTCTTTAGTTTGGGGACCATGATGGAATTGGTTCTGAAGTACTTTTTCAACATCCACTGGGTGTCTTGTGTACAAAGGGTGGTCAAATTATTATAGCAGATAGCTATAATCACAAGGTAGCTTGATCATGACCGACAATAACTATTCTATGATGTAGCATGCACTTTTGGATTATCAATTTAACTGTTATGTTAAGATTATCTTGGAAAATACTGTGATAACTTTTAGGAGTTTCTGGTCAAGTATTAACTTACTCTTTCTCTTTCCGAATTCCAGTTAAAGAAGTTAGATCCAGCAAGTAAAATAGTTAGTACCTTAGCAGGGACAGGGAAAGCTGGTTTCAAGGACGGAACAGCTCTCGAAGCTCAGGTTGGCCTATGTGTTGGGTTTCTTTTATTTGAGGGATTTTGGATAGTAATGATGCAGGAAGTTTAGTTATTCAAAATTGCACAGCTTTCTTTCAAGTAGTTGGCTGATTAAATATACTCTTCAGGGAAGTAATAAGATTCAACATAATCTCTATTTTCTTGAAGCATTTACTGCAGAATATTTTTACCTGTATCACACTATCACACTAGAAAAGAAAAAGAAATGAACAGGTCAACGTATTGATTCATTCTCCTTATAAGCAATACTATCTTCTTGCAGCTTTCAGAGCCATCAGGAATCGTTGAAGCAAAAGATGGTGATGCCTCCTTTTTTTTTCTATTTTTTTTTAGCATATGCCATTTAGAATTCTGCATGGGTCATATTTGGATTCGTTTGTCAAATTACATCATAATCTTGTAAAGATTCTAGATGCATGTTCTCTTCTCTCTTTCTATCATGGAAAATTAGAAAGTGAGATTCAAATGTATTCCTTCTATCAGTAACAAGCTTGCATTCAAAAAATTTATTAGTATTTTTTTTTTGCAGGGAGACTCTTCATAGCTGATACAAACAACAGTCTAATCAGATATTTTGACTTAAACAACAAAGAACCTGAACTTCTTACTTTGGAGCTAAAAGGGGTTCAGCCTCCCATAGCAAAATCCAAGTCTTTGAAACGCCTCAGAAGGCGCTCATCAGCTGACACACAAACCGTTACAGTTGATGGTGGTTCATCCAATGAGGGCAACCTATCTATTAAAATATCATTACCTGAAGAGTATCATTTTTCAAAGGTCCTCGTCCCTCTTCTCATTTCAAACCACACAAGCTTGTAGCTTCCAATTTAGTAATACTGTTCTCTAGTGATTTTTCCCATCTTACTTTCAATTTGCTAGTCTACTTTGGCGTTGTCAGTATTTGTCAAATGTCATGTATAAATTTTAAATGCAGGAAGCTCGCAGTAAGTTTAGTGTTGAAACTGAGCCTGAAACTGCAGTTCTCGTTGATCCCTCGGATGGATATCTTAGTCCAGAAGGATCAGCAATCCTTCATTTTAGGAGACCATCTCCCTCAGCTTCTGTGGGGAGAATTAATTGCAAGGTATTGCTTTTTTTTGCCCTGCAAACTAATCATCTCTGCCAAAAAAAAAATTTGAATTCTTTGTACAATTCTTGTTAAACCACATGCTTTTGTTATACCACTATTGTTAAACCACATACCTGAGAAATTAAAAAGGATTAGCACATGATAAGCTCACCATTTGTCACACTCTGATTGGCTTGTATTTGCAGGTTTACTATTGTAAAGAAGATGAGGTCTGTTTATACCAATCTTTATTATTTGAGGTAACATTCCATGAGCAAATTCCAGAATCCAACCCTGAAGAAATCACGCTTGCCTATCTTGTAAAGCCCAGGACTTCAACAAGCAGCTTACAGCTACCAGTTGCACGCTGACACGATTACACGAACATTTTGTATAGATTTTGTTCTATTATTACTTGATTTTTCTTCTTCACTATGAAAATAGGATACCAAACTACATATAGCAGTTAGATACCAAAGACTCGAGGAAGTAATACTTTTTTGTTCAAGGTGGAAAACATGTTCATTTCATGCTACTTTGTATCTTCAGAATTGTATTAAATTTTATATTGAAAAATTCAGAGAAATTATGCATTGACTTGTACAAAGGAAAATTGATTAGTTGATCCAGGGAGACAGGACATATCCCACACAATTCGGGAAGGACCAACAGTACCCTTAAGAAATGACTGACATGAGCATAAATGCATTAATCATGTCAGTGTGATGTTCATACTTCCTTCAGCAAATTAGACTGTACTAGTTAGTCGCCAAGTGACTCTTATTCTCTGGAGTGTACAAGGCCTCCCCATTCTCGTGTATATCATTTTATCCGTGAGATATGTCGCTGTACCAATTGCCATCGTTTGGTAGGGTAATTCTTCCCAATCTCCGGTTATGTACAACGTACCATGTATCTGTCTCTCTCATCACATATTACGTCTCTCATTAGGACACAAAAGTTGATATTTGGACAAACAATCGTCCATGCATTGTGGGCGGCTAGCGGCCGTTGATGACTCAAACGTACCCGAACATATTGTGAGATTTTCATAATTTTTGAGGAACCGATTCTCCTTAGCAGTTTCTTTTGTTGTTAATTGTTATTATTAGTTTAAGATTAAACACCATCATTATGGTTCTTGGCATAAGCAAGGTGTGGATTGCTTACCAAGACAAGCACTCGTGTGCACCTGTCTCCATTTGATCAAATGATGAAAGTGTAATCACTTATATTAAGCTAAGGAGGCACATTAGGCCCCTTGGCTTGGGAGGGATTTTTCCATGTGCCGGGTACTCCACGTGTCCCTGTACCCGGCCACAGTGATTGGCCACTGTGAATATTATATAATTTGTTCATTCTATATTTTAATCCGGAAAAATTATTTTATTGGCTGGTGGCCAATCACTGTGGCCGGGTACAGTGGCCACGTGGCGTACCCGTCCCATTCAAAAATTTTTCTTGGCTTGGTACCTACAACTTAAACAAATATTAGATTGGAATCAATCTTTGACAAACTCTCAAGACTTGATCAAATCATGTGAATGGAACATGTTTGCTAATTTGTTTAATCAAATTAATCAAACCCTACGCGCACAGAGATTATAATATTAGAATTTAGAAGATTGACAGCCTAAAACGTGCTTCTTCCACCAAATCCCATGTTTATCTTCTTCCCAACATTTATAGTGTCCCCATTTTTAGTGCAAAGCGTACTATCTAATAGGCTCTGTGCATGAACCAAATTTCCAATTCATGTGCAGCTGAAAATCTAAAAGACTGGGTTATGGAAAAGGATCAGAGCAGTTCTAGTTTCTAGGAATCAAATAGAGCGAGGCTTGACTATTTAGTTTACTTCGATAACCTAAAAATTTAGACACCGTCATCCGTGACATATGAAACAAAAATTTAGGATTAATCTGAAGGAAGACCAATAATTAAACAAGAAAATAACAACAAGGAATGATAATTAATTGAAGAAAACCCATGTTAGGGAGCAAGGCTGCACCAGAACCACTCAAGGCTCCTTTGTCTTATGCATGCAGTCACACTCACAGGTCTTTGATTCATCTTTTCAATTCAGTTATTTAGTTCATTCCAATCAAACTATGTAAATAAATATTTTATTTAGTGGGAGATCAACCCCAAATGAAACCTCACTGGATAATATTTGCAACTAGTTAAGAAAAAGGATAAGCAAGAATAATTATGGAGGATACACACAACAGTATAGTCAATCAGCCAACCCTAAATTTCTCAGTAATGGGGAAGTTATTGTTATTTTATATAGACTAAATAAATTGGTAAACAATAGTACACTTTTAGTGGGGTGAATTAAGTGATTAATTATCCAATGTAAACCAAATCTTTTTGGAGAATAATTACCAAAAGTTCAAGTGGGTACTTGGGATTCTGAAGGATCAAAACAAGAGAGAGGTCAAACTATCACAGATTAAGCTCTTAATTAGTAATCTTAAGTGAATAAATTACTGTTGCTAGGTGAAACACTAATCTAACTTTGGTCCAGGTGTTTTGCACTGAATCATATACATGAAATTTTAATTCAATCTTACTGTCTGGTATAGAAGTCTGTCTCAGACTAGGAGACAATCTCTCTGGCATGTAATTAGTAGATCTGATTCTTTCAAATTCTTTAATTTCCCAATTTGCAAAGTCAGGGCCCTCTTATGTTTTAGTCATATATATTAATCTAGGATTTAAGATAACTTAATCAATCAAAAGGCCAACCTTTAGTGGCCTACTTCCACATGCTAGCCACCTTCAAAGTTGAAACTACTATTGAAGAGCTTCATTGATAAGATTAAGTATGACTTAATTAACTAAATGAGTAGAGGATGACTAATAACTGTATAAGAGAGTTTTGTTGCTACACGGCTACACCAAGAACAAAAGGCAGCAAACAACAAAAGGAAAAGCTCATGTTCATGTTGGGTTGTGCCATTTTTGATTTACAAAAATAATAAGAGGGATTAGGAAGATAAAGTGGGAGAGGCAATGTGGATCAAACCGGGCCACATCCTACATTGATAAGAAAACAACAAAATAGAGGCCCAGATGATAGAAAGTGCCATGAAAACAACCACATGCTATCTTTAATTTTCTATTTGGTGCATCACCCACTAATCATTGCCTAGCTAGAATACAAATTCCATTGGTCCCGTGCCAAAACCAATTAGTGCAAGCCAACACATTTGTTGTTTTCTAATAGCTTATTTCCACATCATCAATCATCAAATTTAATCTTTAAAAAAAAAAACGAAGTTAAACCGACAGATTTTAATTTATTTCACTCAATCTCTTCCGATTTTATAAATTTACTGAATACTCTTTGTTTTGTTGTTCAACTATATATGAATTGTTCGGAAATGCTCTTTTATGAAACTTTATCCTTATCTAGTCGCGACCAACAAACCAACCATTGATTTTTGCTTAGTGAACCACAAATGTTCGACTCATCATTTTATCCGATAAACTTTGAGACATTAAAAGTAAAGAAAACGACGAAATTTCTAAAATTTGAGAGAATTGGGTGGAAAAAAATTGAAATATGAAGAAGTATCGATCATCTTCATTCCTAACTCATAAAGAAAACTAATTTATTACCGAGGCGATGTCGGTCTGATGGTATTTCTTTTCGTGGATGAGGTTCAAAGTTCAAGTCATTATCATTCTCTCAAGATAAAATAATAACTAAAAACCCAATTTATTTGTTTATGTTTAACACAAAGTTCAAAGTTTTGATACCCACCAAATAGAAAACTAAAAGTGAGATTGCAAATGTATAAGAAAACAATAGCATGCATACTGGCCTTGTAAGACAAGAAATCAAGAATCACGATGAGCAGACAGACCCATGTTTTTTCCTTCTTTCCCGGTGCCAACTTGTTCATTGCATTCCTTTAATTTAGAGCTTCAATTCGATCTCTTCCTCTTCACTTTATGAATGCATGGTAATTAAATCTGAAGCTTGAATGTTTGGTAAAAATGGTTGTGGCACGTTTGAAATGCTTTTACCATTTTGTTAATTGTGAGACAAGAGGAAATGTTTCACCTGCCAGGGGGTGACGTACGTACAACTCAAAAACATTAATATATATCACCAAACACTTCCAGATTAAGTCTCTTTGAACCATGATTAGGTTTCACCAAATCAAATGAAGGTTTAATTAGTAGCGGCTTTGGTTGACCTAATTCATCTTTCATTTCTTCTATGATCATTCATTCTATGATCTTTGAGTTTTTAGAATCACACGCAATGATATATCACATTGATTTAATGACAAACATTAAATCCAAAAATCAAAATCAAAATGAGCCCATAATTCAATGCAGATGAATGAAGGTCATATTTTTCTCAAGTGTTGAATGTGACTATGAGAATCTCTTAAATGAGATTAAGAGATAACAAACTAATTATTTTACAATTTCAAAGCTAAATGAGAAAGATCGAGAGTTGAACTCTATCTTTCTAATTAAGTAAATTCTAACTACTAAAATTATAACCCACAATGTAATGGCAGTTCCTATGTAATTGAAGAATTGATAAAAAAAAAAATAAAAAAAAAACCCTAGCCGCTCTCTCCAAACCCTAGCCGCTTAGGCTTGGGATTCCAACAGTGTGGGCGGCTCTTGTCCTCTACGCCTTTCCATGTCGCATTCGGATCTCTTGATGTGACTCCTCAACGTCGAGTTCTTTCGGCAAATTCCAGTCCAGTTGCTCTCACCGACTTGGGTCACGCTTTGTGCACTGGTATCATGGGCGGCCAAGGCTGTTATGTAACCATGGCGATCTTGCTTGATCGTCGATTTGCAATTTTGGCTCATAGGATCTTTTTATGGTGTTGTCGTCTACCGTTGGTTGCTACCGACGAAGTGAATTGGCAGCGGAAGGAGGTTCAGGGTGGGGTTGCTCATTGTTGTGCCTTTTTCTGGTGTAGGCACACTGCAGGTAGCGATCAAGGGCGGCTGGCGTCGGCGGCCTCCAAAATGTTGGTTTTACTGTTTGGTGCCACGAAGCTTTGCAAACCATGCTTGGGCATGGACTCTTTTTGGGCTAGGGTTTAGTTATGGGTTTGTTTGGTTTAGGGGTTATCCAATAGCTACTCCTTAATTCCTTTCGTCTTAAGGGCAAGGAGAAGCTGTGAATTGTTTTTGCTGTGGTGGTGTGCCAACAATGGTGGAAGTTTTGATTCATCTAAAAGATAATTGCAGAGTTGTACCACAATTGAGTGCTCAGGCGACTATTGCTGTTGTATTTCCCCTTCTAGATGCGTAGAAGTTTTTATTTTTGTAGGTTCGATGTTTGAATCGAGCTTTATAGACATAATGAGCTTTGTTTTTTTTTTTTAGCACCTAGCAGAGTATAATAGCTGGATTCTATGAATTAATGTATACTTCTCTCTGACATTAATGAATGATTCGATCTTTCTCAAACAAAAAAAAATAGCAGTTCCTATGTTGAAAACACTTTTAATTTGCTCCTCTTTGCCAATACTACTTTTATCCACAAAAAAAAAAAAAAGGAAATAGGCAGCTTAAAATACTTTTTATTGCATTTAGAAGTGATTTAATTTTGGTTATTTGAAATTGATTTTGACAATAGCAAAACACTTATATTAGAACAAAAAAAAAAGTCGAACTCTTCTCATGAAGAGGAAAAACTATTAGTGTCTACTATTCTCCTCTTATATTTTCAGGGTGTTGTTATTAACACACCCTTGTGTGTTAATAACACACCCCCTTATCTCTATCTCTCTCTAGGATGTGTGCATTAAAAGAAGAGAGAGATAGAGATAAGGGGGTGTATTATTAACACATAAGGGTGTGTTAATAACAACATCCTATTTTTATTGTGAGTTTAATGAAATTTTGGTAGGCTTGGGCAACAAAGTGATGATGTAACATTAACATGAAAGATGAATCTTGATGCCACGTACGAAATTCGGAAAAAGAACATAAATGAAAAAATGGCTTGGCCAAATGGAAGAAAATGCTATATTTATGATAGAAAATGCATTTCTTATTTTTCAAATTAGGGGGAAAAAAAAACAACTTTGTTGAGGGAAAAAGGAGGAAGAGCGGCAATAAATGTGATCAAGGAAACGACGCGTGGTTCCCCCTGGATTGCTTTTATACTCTTCCCTCTTCCCTCTTCCTCTCAACCTTCTCTCTCTCTCTCTCTCTCTCTCTCTCTCTCTCCATCTTCTCTTCTCTCTTCTCCTCTCTCTCTCTCTCTCAAACTCTCAACTGAAAACCGCAACGAACAACCAGAGCAAACCTCCACCTCCACCATAACCATCTTCAAGGCTTCTTGCTCCACTTTCCCTTTGAAGGTATAAATTCAATCACATAGATATATATATAGATGCTTGTACGTTTATATGTATATATGCATGCTCATCTTGTTTTCATCGAGATAACGATCATTTTTACGGTTACAATTTGCAGGTTGGCGAGTTTTTATATTTGAGGATTGTTGAATTGGACGATCCATATATTTCGGATACGTACCTTTCATGGCGGCACCGTTAATCTCGAATCCCGATGCCAGTCCTGACTCGGGTCGCAAGAATAAACGTCGCAAAATCGAGGATGATCGGAATCCGGCTGCAAATACTCAAGTCAGATGGAGATCCGATAAGGAGCAACGGATCTACTCCACGAAGCTGGTGGAGGCGCTCCGGCAGGTTCGCCAGGGATCATCATCATCATCATCGCCGGCGGGCGGGAGAAGGGTGAAGGAAGCAGCGGACCGAGTTCTGGCCGTGGCGGCGAAAGGCACGACTCGGTGGAGCAGAGCGATTCTAACGAGTCGACTCAGGCTGAGTAAAAGGCTCCAGAAGCGTAGAAAGGCGAGGGTGACCGGAGATAACCGGTCGAAGACAACGGACGTTGGCAGAGAGAGGAGGAGGCTACCGGCTGTGGAGAGGAAAGTTAAGGTTCTCAGCCGGTTGATTCCCGGTTGCCGGAAGGCTCCGTTGCCGAACCTTCTAGAAGAAACGAGCGATTACATAGCGGCGCTGGAGATGCAGGTTCGAGCCATGGCCGCTCTCACGCAGCTTCTCTCCGGCGTGCCGGCGCCTAATAGTCTCAACTCCACCAGTTGACAGTAGAACCGCCCGCCTCGGCTTATTGTGCCAGGTGTTTTTTCTTTTTTTTTGGGCTTTTGTAATTCTTATAAATATTCTATATTAATGAAATTTTTAATTGGTGTATCTTATTGTATACAATAGGCTTTACTTTCTTCCGAGCTCCGCCATCAATTTTTTTTACTCTTTATTTTTGATAATTAGTTTATTGGATTGATTGAATATGTTATATGCCACCTACTTTGATTCTCAAACCTCAATTATTAAACAAAAGTTCTGGACTTCTGGCTTTGGGTTCCTTTGAAGAGATTATATATGTTGAGTTTGAAGTTTGAAGTTCTAACAAAAATGTGTACGTGATTATTTTTGTTCATGTAATATTTGTTTGCCTGTGATAAAAAAAAGTACCGTATGCTCACAAATTACAAACTGTTGAGAAATTGTTTCTTATTGCATAATTTGTTATGTTCTTTAAAAAAAATATTTCTTGCTAACCGAACATTCAAGCAAGACTTCACTAAACCCGAGTGGGGAAGCCAAATATTGTGCCAAGGGACGATGTTGCCGAAGTTGGTCAAAGAATTAAGCTAACGAAATGGTATGGTAGAGTTCATTCGGTCATTTGGTGACCAAGTGAATGCGACTGCAAAATTATAAAAGCTGGAAACAAAATATAATATATATGATTCATAGCAAAGGATGAAAGGAAGGACAAGTGACTATACTTTGACCTCAATAGCTCCGTCATTATCTAAACCAATAGTTAATGTTGATTAAAATAAACTTTATAATTATGCAACTATGTCCAATATATGTTGTCTGGCAACATAATATGTCACTTTTAATTTAATAACATAATAAATCAAATTGTCTCACAAGAGAACTTATAAATGATTGAGCACCACGAAAAAGAGATAGTTAGGTGTCGTGATAAACGAATCTTTTTTTAAGTCTCACCTAAATAAAATCAAAGGTTTTCTATGTGAAATAACAACCATAAACCAAAGTGATTAGTCACCTAAGTGGGAGATAAAGACTAATGATCGATAGTTACGTTTCCATTCTCTAACTAGCCACCTATTTCCTTTGGAGATAAATATATCATAGATTAAATGTGTGATTGATCCCCGTGATAAAAAAATTGTGTGATTCACATGCATCCATTTCTATTATCTAGAGTTTAAGCATCCATAATCGACCACACCATTAACAAAGAGAAGGAGGTATTGAAAATGAAATTTTAGAGCTCTTGGGGACTACTGTCTGGCAGTGGGTTTGGCTATTTCTGAGATTCGAGATCGCGAAGAAGAAGGAGATGGTCGGGGAAGTTCATCCCCACTACCACAAAAACGAACCCTTTGAAAATTAGGAAAGAGCCGCACATCATGTGGCTCAGTGACCCTACAATTTCAAGTGCACGTACTCTGTGACCCTCTGAACCCTCCCTTTTCTCCAAAGGCTCTTTGCATTTGCATGTGCCTCTAAAACTAAAGGAACCCCTCACATGCTAGCTATTTCAAGCAAATGGGATATGCCACAAACCTCATAAGCATTTCAAAATCGATCCACAACAATAGTGTTTGCTGTTTGATTGTGAGAACAAACGCATACACTAATAATATGGACCAACCCTACCACGTACACACCATCAAAAGGTCGCTAGCTCTTGGCCATTTCGTTTTCCTAATTCTGGAGAATGTATAATGTACGTCAAACGCTCGGATTGGTCCGACCCGCCAATAGGTAGAAGACACGTGAAAATGTTAATGGCCGGCGTTTTCGGATTCTCCGTTCAAATACATGAGATGTTTTGGGTATACGGTTCTACTTATTTATCTACGTAACATTCTCTCATTGGCCTTAACGGAAGATTCTATTCTAATAAGTAATACCGAAAAGCTATCAAGTTTGGCCATGACAATCACCTTGTCACTTTGTGAATAGAGATAGGCAGACATATCGATGCCCTAGTGGCTTCTCGATCGATCCCCTATCCCTATCTATCAAGTATAACTATCAAAACGGGTATTTCAAATTTTCATGGGCGAAGCAAGGACCACATATACACATACACATAACAATGTTTGTTGTTTTGTAGGTTTTCATGTCTAACCAAGAATCAATCTCACATTATTTGTGTGCCTATTTGCATTTAGTTTGTGCATTTTCAAACACTCCATACATCACATGCAACCATGTGCACTCTTTAATTCTTTGAACCCATCTTTTTCGTTGGTTTCTAGCTTTATTATTGTTGTTGAATTTATGGTACACATGAACTTTATGGTAGTATTGTATATATGGTGGCCTACACCGTGAACCAATAATTATAGGGATTGGTGGATTGGACTTATTTAGGCTCCAAAGCATGCCCAAAAATGATTAACCTTTCTTAATTTTTGGTTATATTTCAACTCTACATACAACCCAAGAGGAGTGCGTGTTTGTCATAGACTTTATTCAATATTTGGAGCACAAACTCCTTTACTAATTGTTTTAGTACTAAAGCACATACTGAATAAATAACGCATTTGACATATCATTTGTCAAGTCATAATTATTTTTCAGAGGTTGATTATGTTAAGATCAGAATTGCAAGAGTGTGAATTTAGAGTATAGTTAATTCTAAGAACTTTCAGCATTACTCAATACTAGAGAGCTAAACTTTAAATCATAACCGATGAATGATGTTATGTTAATAAGATGATGTTATCGTACCACCTTATATAGTAGTTTTAGTCAACGTAGATATATATGCATGCCTGACATGAGGTACATTAGCTCTGGTGATAAATCTTATGTCATCAAGTGGCAACCCCCTCATTCAACTCTCATCGAGATTAATTTTGATGGTTCAGTGATTAACAACAACAATGCAGCTACTTACTCTACCCCTTGACGTCTCAAGAAGATTGTGAAAGACATCAAATGACTCTCATCCTCTTTTGAAGAAATCTCTTTCACTCGCATCTTTCGAGAAGCTAACTTTGCTACTGATAGTTTGGCAAATCTCGGTCACTTCTTAAGTTCCAGCCATATTTGGAATCGTTGCACGCCTCTCTTAGTTCTTAATGTTTTTAATTTCGATAATTTTAATTCGGAATGCATTAGGAGTTTCTCCTTGTAGTTTGTAACTTTGTATTAGTCTTTTTCTATATAAAAAAAAACATTAGCTCCGGTGAACTAGTAATTAGTGAATAGTAATGAACTGTATATAATAACGTCATGGTGACATCTAACTGAGTTTTAGGTAGTATTCCCTTTTCACTTTCGATAAAATGCACCAAGTTTTAGGTCTTCTAATTAATTTTCCTTACGTACGTACCCATGCATATGCAATTCGATCCAATTAATTAACGACAGCATTATGTACATGTCTCTCCAAATTTATGTAAAAATGCTTTGGACCAATATATTGACAGGCTGCAACGTTTTTTACCTAACAAGGAATAAGTTCCTAGCTACCTCAATCATTTGTACTATGTACGTGACACATGATAAAAAGCTCAACTCAATTATAACCTCTAAATTCACGTGGTTGTTCTCATTAAACTGTTGGTATATGCTATAACCGTACACACTTATATATGGAAGTCGCAATTGTCTAACAGGATATTAGAGATTTGTTATAAAAAAAAGTTACGAGTTCAAATTCCCAATTTAATTTTAATTTTCTTTAGTTGATCTGACTTCTGAATTAGTCGAAAAACATACATCGTTGGTTTATCCCTCAAACCGTGTAAGCTAATTTTAAAAGCCATGCACTAATGTTTTGACACGCAAAGAGAGATCGAATATTTATTCGAGTACTATATATGTGAACATGATATTGTTGTATAAGATAACTATGTGAATTTGGAATAGTCATCTCTGAAAATGGTCCCCGAAGGTTTTGGGTCAGGATCTAGCTTAGCTAAGCAAGGGTGGAGATGATATATAAAATTAAAGGCGTTGGATCACAATCATCACATTGCGTTTTCCATTTAAATTGAAACACCTGTTTCGTACCATCTAGTCGATGCATGCAATCTGTAGTTTTCTGGAAAGGTACCTGATTCTGATATATAAATTTACATAACATTTATACAGGAGCAGCAGAAGTCGAATTATGTCGCAGCATGGATTTGCAAGATGCCAAATGACATGTCGTCGTCGTATTGGACCATATATTACATCAGATAAAACCCGCATATTCTTCTGCATTATTGTTCTTTTCTCATATATATGCTCTGCATCATATCATGACTTCTCATATTATTGATCACCTAGCAGCAGAGAGAGGGAGAGAGAACCTTCAGCTCATATATATTATTACTGCCTGCAAAAGTTAATTATTTGAACTATATAGGTATGATTTTCTCGCAGATTCGATCACCAGTAACTTTCTTTTTATTAATACATATATTCCGCTCGTTTTTCCAAGATTCACCAAAGAAAAATCTACATACACAAGCTAGGCCTTATTGTCTCACATCTGATACTTTCAAATGAGACTCGGACGTACTCCATGCACGTTAATTGATCTTAATTTCATTCGTGATCGAGTTGATCTAACCCTTTTAAGCTTGTACTAAATGTTACGTGAAAATTTACCGTGTTATTTAAAATTTATGTTGAATATGATGAGAATCATTAAATTAGTAATCAATTAAAAGATAACAGGACTAAAAACGTACTTAATCGAAAAACCCATAATTTGTCATTCAACATAAAAGTCTGGTTGAACATCAACCTTCCGTATACCTAAACGAGGGTTGGAAAATTAGCAGTAAGCGACAAAAGAGAGGGAATGGGAAGCCCTCTGGAGTTGTCAAAGTCCAACAACCATCCCCAATAAAGGACCCAACAACATTGGTGACTTACTCACTTGGAATTGGACTCCAAGACATAACAAGACGACAAAACACAAAATGTGTGCCACTTTGTGAACTTGTGGTTCTATGCAAAGAGATAATTGGCCACTCGTGGCACACCTATCAGCACACAACATGCATTATAGCACGTACACATATATAATTGACTAGATGTTTTGTTGTTTTTGCTACACGTGGTTCCTTCGATCACTTGGGGCTTGGGGTTAAGCTATTGGCATAAGAGCATGTGCATCCATAAAGTCTAAAAACTAAAGTCTAAACTAAAATTTAAGCTCCAAAAGTGACACTATTCATCAATTTAGACTTCTCATCACTTTTGTATTTCCACCCATAAAGTCTAAAGTCTATAATCTACCTTGTTAATTTTGTTTTCAAACAAGTTTAACACCATTTAGTACCTTTAGCCTAGCTTTTGGTGAGGCTAAGTTTAGCCTCTTGGAAATGCTAGCTTAGGTATAGCCTAGCTTAAAAAGAGTTGGCTGCATGTGTGTTTGGGAAAGACTAGCTTATAATTTAGTATAAGCTAGTCTAAACACCCATGGGTGCACATGCTCTAAAGGACTAGCTCGATCTTATAGGCTTATTCTTAACGTACCAAAAGCAAGGATAAAAAAAGGCCAAAACCCTAGCTAGCTAGGTCACAACCAATGAAGTTGAGATCAAAGCAAATTTTACGGCGGATGCTTTGATGAATTATGATCACACTCTTAGAGATGCTCAAATTTGGCAAGAATTGACGTACTTTAACTTTTAACTTTGACAAATCATTGTACTAGAGTGATCTATCAGCTTTTAACTTCGATTTGTATGACACTAGCTGCCTCAGAAGAGATTTGTATCTAGTTTCTTTTTGTAATATTTTCTTAAATAACAAAAAAACAGATGAAGTTGTCCATTCTCAATTTTTTAATGATAATATGAATATAACGGGAGAGTCTCTAGTGATGACCTTATAATAAAGACTTAGTGAAGATTTTCAAATTAACGGTTAGATAAGTAGTATGTTTAAAAAATAATATTTCAAATAAACTTTAAAATACGCATCCAACCGTTGATTTGAAAGTCCTCACAGAGTCCTTATTATAAGGTCATCACTAGAGACTATCCCTGAATATATCATAAAGATAAAATAATATAAACTCTTACTTGTGTGCTTTATATAGAAATTTTGCTATAGTAGGAGTGAAATTCTGCAAAGCCCCGAACACAAATGTTAGGGTAGGGTCACAATCAATATCAACCATTGGATGTGATAAATGTCCATCTTACCCTTGCAACCCCCCTGCAAATGCACCCCACCACTCCCCAAACACCTCTACCCCGAACACTGAAGCAGCACCCCTAGTAGGAACCCTAAAGATCTTGCTTAAAGAAAATAAGAATGAGCTAGGAGACAACATGACATAGACGAACAATAAGCATTTCAAAGCCCAAACAAACACCAAACCCAACGTAGCTCATACAAAAAACCTTCAGAACCCTAACTTTGATACCATGCATGATCGATGCTAATCATGCCATGCATGTTCAAATCTTACTCTTGTTTGTGATAAAAACAGATCGAAAGGAACTAGCTAGCTCAGCTTTCTCATAATCTTGATCAAAGGTTTGGGATTAAGATGATTGAGAGAACAAGCTAGAAAATTTTGCTCTCTATTAGATCACGCGCGCATATATATGCCACAATATTTTGTGATCATATGATCAAATATTAGAGAGTTCTAATATACTGATTACCGATGCTGCGCAGTATATGATGTTTTTCACATTGTGTCGCGTGGTACAAAGTTTCTATTTCATTCTCAAAAAGTCAAAATGATAAAATAATCTTTTAACCCAATAGCGAGATCTCAGTTATGACTTGAGAGACTGCTTTTTACTAAATAAATAAAAAATTAATCTCACAAACCGTTCAACTCGAAGTAAAATGTAATTTTTTGTTATGTTACATTGAGAAAAAAATAATTATATGAGATTGAGACTTTTGAACGCATGTTATAGTTGAAAAGTGTCAAGTATAATTGCCCTAACTGCATTAATTATGTAACATTTTATTGGTCGTACGTAATAAGTTAAATCAACTTCATATACATTGAACGCGCGTGTTGTTTCTCCTCCAAATTTGTTATCGAGAGAGCACTTTATTATAGTCACAGAGACACTTGGTTTTTAATTAGTATGTAGTCTACCAAAAATCTAACGTTTTCACAATTAATCACTATAATGACATCACCCAAGTGAAAATACATGTTTTTACAGTAGTACAAGATCGAAAAGATCAATTATGTTTATGCTTCCTATCTTATTGGGTACCCCATGTACTTTTACTAGTCGATTTTGAGGCAATAAAGTGAGACTTTTCAAACTAATTTGAAGGCTAAAATTAGAAACAGGAAAATTGAAAGCTTGATCGGTAAAGGCTATACGAGCCAGCAATTTTAGCAACAAGCATAATCTTATTATATGCATGGTTGATTCGATGCCAACTGTTGGGTGTAGGATATAGCTAGCCCTTGATCCAAATCAAAACTTGATGATCTTGCAAGCGAGGAACGAATATAGCGTACAACTAGCAAGTACGTACGTAGCTAGACTTAGAGAGATACCTAAAATAATTCCCAATTAAACTGCTTAATTTCCTAAACAAAGAAAATATATATATAATTTGGTCATAAAGTACGTAACTGTCAAATAGGAAGAACCCAGAAATAAAAGCGCAAAAAAAAACAGCCTCTAAATTGGCAGCGCAATTCAAGCGGAACCAAAACTCAGATATATATAAATGGCCAATCTCTCTCGTACAAGTTTTGAACAAGATCAATCTATACAAGAGACCAAGGCAAAAGATCATGGCATTGTCAAAGAGCAAGTCCTTGATCTTGTGTCTAGTCCTTGTTAGCATGGTGGTGCTAAGCCATGGTTTTGCAGCTAAAAGAATTGAAGCTGGAGTACCCGATCCCTGCAGGCTTCCTTCAGGAGCTCTACGCCTGGGTTGTTCTCCCAATAATGGTCAAGAACAGGAAAAACCCTCTAGTCCCTACAAACGTGGATGCTCAATAATTCATCGCTGCACTGGTTTAAGGGTGTGAATGAGATATTGCAACCCTAGCAACCTGAGATTGAATCCTCCCAATTATGACTGTTTTCTATTTTTTTTTTTTTTGTATGACAGCATATATATGAACGAACATCTTTACATGTGATGTGCGTTAAAGTTCATATATGTTAAAAATGTGTCCTTATGAAGTTGAAATTCATATATATATGCAATTCATCTGATTTTTTTTATTGGGTACTAGCTAGTTAATTTAGGATCACAAGTTAATTATTCTTCCTCCATCTTGTTTATTAATCTCTGGGTTGTGTGGAAAGAAAAGATGGCCGGGTTCCCAAGACTAGGAATCAAAGAATGATGCTTGATCTAACATATAAATTATGAGGAATATTGGCTACCTTTCACATATACTTTTTTCTTCCATCATTTTTCACTTTTTTTTTTAGAAAAATAGTCAATCCATTAATTAATATTCAACGAGATTACAACATAACAACCCGCCCTAGTGGAGCTGTCAAAAATAGCCTAAGTATCATTTTTCACATATTAGTTGCCACATATTTTTTGACATCACTCAAAACTATGTCATTAATATTTTCAAAACTAAATTTCATTAGTGGTTCTATTGGGACCTCTGAATTTTCTTATATGACCTCATCTTTTTTTGAATAAAATAAAAATCCACTTTTACCCTTCACAAAAATGAAAAAAAAAAATGAAAAAATCTTGACAGATTTCAACCTCCATATAATGATACTACGTCAATATTGCACCTTACTATAATGTCTGCCTCATCCACCATACCAACCAGCTGCGTTTTACCATTGTGAGAACAATGCATGCATCCCCTACTTTTTCAACCCTTTTATATTCATGATACATTCCCTAGCTAGCTCATTCATCTATTCTCCTTGTCTTGCAAATCATGCTTCATCCAGCTTGGAAATCCCTGATCATTGGATCAGTATCATTTAAGCTACAAGTTAGAAAAACCCGGCCACCTCCTTGTTTGTTTTCACACTACTCACCTTGAAATGCCGCAGCACAAAGTAATTAATGGAGGGACATTCACTTCCACAGGCAATCTTATCCCTTCCCTCTCCCATTGTATCATCACGTACCCTAGCTAGGATCTAGCTATCTCGGTCCATATTAAGTCTGTTAATTAGCTTTCTTTTACCCTCATCCCAGAGGAGAACAAGAATGTAATGCATGTATGAAGTTAATTTCTACTTTCTATCTCTCTTAAGCCACTGACTGCCCCTAATGGTTCTAATTAATGGGATGCTCGAATTTTTTCGGAGGAACAGATCAAGTATGCAATTTATAATGTTTTTAATTACTTGCTACCTTACTGCGGAGAAGCTCTTGGGCATGCTTTAAATTTAGTATTGGCTTTGATTTTTCAAAGGAAGGTTATGTTATGTACTGGTACAAGTCTATTTTGCAATAAAGTAAGACATTTCCTAAGACCAGCAGGCTAAGAAATATTGCATGTCGTTCTTTGCTCATGATGCATGTAATAGTTATCTTATGAATTCTTGATGTTTATGCTTCCTATCTTAATGGGGACAAGTTGTTGGGCATGCTTTAAGTTTAATTAGTATTGTCTTGTACTAGTTAATTAATTATTTGTTTTTCAAGAAAGAGAGACTTTTCTTAGTAAAAAAAATTTGTTTGAATGCTAATATTATACTTGGGAAAAGGGAAATTAAAGCAGTTGGTATAGGCTCTATATATAGCCAATTATTGCAACAAAGATAACCATATATGGTTGATTCAAATATGTCAATTAAATGTTGGGTGTAGGCTATAGCAATGCATGTATTCATATCATAGTACTTTAACTACTTTTGTTTTTTTTGTTTTTGTTTTTTTATTTCATATCATAGTACTTGATGAATTGCAAAACAAGATCGATTAGTTCAGGTGTTTACTGCAATTTGTGTTTACAACTAAGCTGGTAAAAATGTTTAGAGAGGACAATCAGTAAACGACCAAATATATTTTCTAAACTGTTCCCTTAAACTAACAAATAAATCTGGTCAAATAAAAAGAAATAAAATAAACCGCAAAAACAAACTCAAATCGTTTGAACCTATAATTCAAGTTCAAAAGCCACAGCCAAAACTCATAAATATCCAATCTCTCAAACAAATACCCAATAAGCTAGGTACAAATAATATTTTACTTAGAGGCCAAAGATCAATCATGGGATTGTCAGACACGAAATCGATCATCTTCTACCTAGTACTCCTTGTTAGCATGGCGGCGTTGAACCGTGACGTCGCCGCTAGAGGGATTCACGTTGGACTCCCTGACCCTTGCAAAATGCCTTTGGGAAGACTACACCCGAGTTGTCTTCCTAATGGCAAACTGAACCCTTATAAACGTGGTTGCTCAATAATTCATCGGTGCCATAATCTCGGCTAGCTCGGGGGCAGTTTTTTGCAGATCACCCTTAAAAAACGTACATGGTTTCTCAACAATTCATCGGCGGCATAATCTCGGCTACGGGGCGGATTTTTGCAGATCAATATGTTCAGACAGCTACCGATGGGAAATACATGTTTGACTACAAGAGATCAAGTACTATGTAATCCATGATTTTTATGCTTTCTATCTATTGGCAACAAGTACGTTGTACATTGGGCATATATATATGCTTTAAATTTAGTATTAGCTTTTAAATCTGGAAGCAATAAAGAGACTATTCTTATGATTGATTAGGACTGGACTTGGAACCTTTGCACTGGACTTAACCTAGTTTTCGACCGGACTTGATCAAAATGAAATTAAACGAATGAGTACTTTAAAAAAATATTACAGGGACGTACTTCTTTTGGACAGTTCTTATTTCATGGAAAATAAATATAACCGTTGATTAAATTAACTATGCTTCAACCAAAAAAAAAGAATGTAATTTCAATTGAAAGGGACCAAGATCAACAGCAGAAAGATTCGCATTATTAAGATTTTGAATTGGTTGATAGAAGCCACCCGTCACAATTGTATAACTTATTTACATAAGGGATTTTGCAATTGGTGCCCTTGGATTAATTACACTCGAACGCTTATAAAAAAGTCATTTTCAACTTAAAGAGGAGTCTCCAATGGTTACTTTATAATGAATCATTGAGAACTTTCAAATCAACGTACGGTTGGATGAGTGTAGATAATATTATAAATTTTGACACTCTAATTACCTAATTGTTTATTTGAAAGTCCTCATTAAATCTTTATTATAAGAGACGGAGTCCTTGCATGTGACTTAATTAATGTTCGGCAATGTTAGACTTTGAGTTAACTATATAAAGACTATTCAAAGAACAAAAGTTGGGACAAATCTTTTCTTCTTCTCCTCTCTCAATCAAACAAGAAGAGATAAAATTAAAAAAATTATGTGCCAGTTCAGAATTACCTGAGTACTTAATTAGGGAAATTATTTAGTATAAAAAGCCAGTTCAGAATTACCTGCATGAACACCAAGAGATGGATTAAAACAGTGAATTATTTGAGAAGTGAGACGAGAAGAAACTGATAAATCAATTCAATATTGTTATCGATCCCATAGCGGTTATGAATATATTCCACCCCAACTATCAAATCACAGGGAGAATGAATGGCAGCAAAGTATAGTTAACATTCTTAGCTGTAGCTGAGATTTAAGTGCGTACTAGTTCCTTTTACTTGAGTCTAAATATGGATTCACACATTTAAATTGTGCAAACCTGCATGCCTCCCGCACGAGCCTTTTTTCCTAACTCTATATATAGCAGTTGGGTATAGATTAGCTCTATATAGCCAATTGTTTTGTTTTTAAACTACATATATAAGCCAATTGTTGAAACAATTAAAGATAACTATATACGGTTGATTCGAATGTTAATTTTTTGTTGTAGGCTATAGCAATTTATCTGTATCGTAAACTTGATTGCAAAACACGATTGGTTCAGATATTTACTACAACTAATTGTGTTCTAACTTCTAAGTAAGCAATCAATTAATCTGTTATGTAAAACTGCCAAATATATGCTGAACTGTTCTTAAACTAAAAAATAAATCTGCCATAACATATATAACTGATCCAACAGAAAACAACAAAATAAACCGCAAAAAACAAACTCATATCTTTTGAACCCATAATTCAAGTTCAAAAGCCGCAGCCAAAAACACATATAAAAGCATGTCCGGCCAGTCTCGATCTCAAACAAATATCGAATAAGATACAATTAAATAATTAATATTTACTTAGAGGACGATAAAGATCATGGCATTGTCAGACACGAAATCGTTCATCTTCTGTCTAGTACTTCTTGTTAGCATGGCGGCGTTGAACCATGAGGTCGTCGCTATAGGGATTCGGGTTGGACTCCCTGACCCTTGCAAAATGCGTTTGGGAAGACTACACCCAGATTGTCCTCCTAACGGCAACCAGAACCCTTACAAACGTGGTTGCTCAATAATTCATCGGTGCAATAATCTCAGCTAGCAGGGGCGGTTTTTTGCAGATAAATATGTTCAGAGATCGAGCTACCGATGGGAAGTTTTCTCAGAGGAGGAGATCAAGTATGCAATTTATGATGTTTATGCTTCTTATCTTATTGGAAACAAGCTCTTGGGCATGCTTTGACCACGTACATTATACAGCTACTTCTACACCATATTGTGATAAGCTAGGGATAAAATTTTATGTTGCCATGTCTTAAATTTGGTCATGGATTTGTTGTATTCGAAATTTCTATCCCTTATAATTCATCTAAATGTTCCTCAAATTTGTTTCTTGCATATTTGATTGGCGAGTTTCCTTGAGCAAATTGTGAAGTGATGTAATAATGGTTGTAAGTTGTAACATTGTGTCTAACTTTTTACACATATTGAATAAGTGTGCAACCCAATTTATAATGAGTATTATTTGCTAGGATTTATTTTTGTTAGACCGAATAGACATAATTTTTACCTTACTTAGACTCTTATATATGTACGTTGTATTCTAACATTGACATTGTTCTGTGATTAATACATTACCCTTAAGAGAAAAAAAAATTGCAAACGGATTAAAATTTTTATTTAAATGACATTTATAATATCAAGATCCGGAAACCCCAAATTTTGTTTCAATTTTCCAAACGGCCCCAATTAAACTCAGCTGGCTCCCTGATCCTTCCTCCGACCAACATTTTTCTCTCTTTCTCCAAGGTACGTGGGCTGATATCATTCTGATGCCAATTACGCTTTAAATTTTCAAATGTTGATTTTGTTTAGTTGCCGAGAAAATGGTATATAATAGACTCAACGTACAGTATAAAGAAACAATCTTTTTGAAGCTTTGAATTCATATCGTCGTTTTTATTATGAATCCCAATTCTAACCTATCTTATTCAGCTAAGATTTATGTTTTCTCATCTTTCCATGTCTTTTAGTTTGTATAAACTGATCGAATGGGATTTATTCACAAGTATATATTCTACCAGATCTTTTTTTATTTGTAGTTAAGGCTATGTTGTGTTCGATGCCAGGAAGAAGAAATGAGAACAGCTAGATGGACACTTTATGAGGTTGTATTGATGAGAATGACATGCCCTTTTCACTGTTTGATATAAGTTTTGGTAATGCAATTGCAGAAAAGCAAATTTTGTAGCCTTTATGTACGTAGCACTAGTTCATTTTGGTAGGAGAAGATGGTTTCTAATTGCTTGACATTAATGGTTTGATGGCCATAATTTCTTGAATTAAGAGATGTCATTTGATCTTAGAAATGGGTTAGCTTACTTATCAAAAAAATATTCTATGGGTTAAGCTTTGTGATGTTAGATGATTGGGACAAAAGTCCGAAATTAGGCATGTAATGGATCATATAGATTCTAGAGAAAGTGATCTGGAGTTCGACTTGGAAAGTGGTGAGACTGAATCCAGCAGTGAAGAAGATGGAAGGGAAGAGTCTGGTTCTCATGGTAAACATTCCAGGAGATTATTGAATAGGGGAAGGAGTGGATACTTGTGTATCGAAGGATCAATAACAGCTAATGACGGTGTAGGCACAAGCAATAAGGTATTAAATATTGATGAGAATAGGAATATTATGTTAGGTAGTAGCGCGGAGAAAATGACAGAGGGAGGAATTGAGAAGAGAATGGTGGATAAACAGAAAATGGAAGGCTCTAAGAAGCATCCCAAGCCACCTCGGCCTCCTACTGGTCCATCATTACTTGCAGCCGATATCGAGTTGGTCAAAGAAATTTCAAACCGTACAAGGTTGCGGCGTGCAAGGAGAGAAAGACTGAAGGCATTGAAGAAAATGAAAACTGATAGAAAATCATCATCAAATATCAACTTTTTGGCAATAATCATCACCGCCATCTTCTGCTTTGTGATAATCTTCCAAGGTAAATGTTGTTTGCTTGTAGTGACTGTGCTTAAGAGTTTCAATATATGTGTCACTATTTTCTTACTTCTTAGACTGAAAAATGATTCATGACCTTTAGGTCTCAATTGTTGGACTTAAATTGTGCTGATTCTATTTAGATTTTGACCATGCATGGAAGTTTTCTTTGCTGGTGAAAGCGAATAAGCACTATGGGTAGTAGTACTTTTGTAACTTTTCTGTTAAACAACCTCATTAAATCACATTCAATTCCTCAGTAGTCAACTCCAACTGCAGATTCATCTATCATGTCTACATTCATTCTCTGTCCTAGTTATGTTGATAGTATAATCCTAGGATTGTATTTCTCTATTGTAACTTCTGTAATTACTATTGCTTTGACTTAGGATCTGATTTCCCTAAACATAGCCTTACCATTGTATATAAATTCTGAAGTTCTCAATGAGAAAGTACTCTGAAATTCACCAACTCTTTCATATACCCGAGTAACACTATAATGAGAATTGCTGTGGTTTGGTATAAGCTGCACAACAATGTCACTATCATTTTCTTCTTCAATAAGATGTTCACGTATGGTTTGGGTGCCAGACCAACAAATGCCAGGTTACCCTTTTCCTAATATTTCTTTCTGAGGATAACTTTGTATGTTCAGTTACAGAAATTCTTGAAATATCTAGTAATTTAACTGCTACATAATACTCATCTTTAGGATTTGGCATCATACTCAAGAGCATTTCGTTCATGATTTTTAGTATCTTAGAAAATATAAGAAAATATCAAATCAGAAAGGAGCGGCGACATTGCCAAGTAGGAAGCTAAGGTAATATACAAGAAAACAGATGGGTTAATGTTGTGTGCTTGTTGGATATCAGGGGCTGGTGGTAGATTTTGCCAAATTACAAAAGGTCCCCTTGTTGAATCTTCTTTGATTTTGCTAGTAATGTTAACAGTTAACACATGCCTACACTTTGATGAGTATGAATGTATGATATGCATGTTTCATGTTGAATCTCAGGAGTTTTGGGTGCTTGTGTATGATTCAGGTGTTCCCACGGTTCCATAGTTTTGGGATTTAAGATAAACAGCTCATCTGCGTGCGAGGTAGACTCATTGCCCGGCTCTATGTTTCCCAGGTAAAGTGCTCTTTTATTTTCCAATTTCTGATGCACAATAGTGGTGTTCAGCGCTATTATTTCCACACATTCGGTTATTTTGACTAGTAAGATCTTTCGTTTTGTCTTGCAGGTATGAATAAGGGAAAAGTGCACAGATACGAAGATACAAAGAAAACCCTTTTTTGAATCATAGTGCTATTATATATATTCAATGTTGTTGTCACCAACCCCAGTAAATTTGGGCTGGCTCGAGCAGGTTCAGCTTTTTTAATTTTGTAAAGCATTGTGCACCTGGGTTCATAATCTACTCTACTAAATTGTTGTTGTTGCATCCTGCTCCATCTTGCTTAGCTCCATATCAAAACATGATGTATCATTCACTTGATCGATTAAAAGTACTTGTGCAATTTCAGCATTTCTAGTCTTGATTTGAATGTGTTAGGCATGAGAGTGAAAGGGGTGCAGTGGCCAATGCAAAGCTTAATATTCTTCTTTAAATCTTGATGTATTAGGCCAATGTTTTACTTTAAAGCGGTTGTTTGATTCAGTAGTATAATTTCAGTCATGGAGGCAATGAGATTAAAGATAATTGTATATAGCAACATAATTTTGTACACCGGTCCAAAAAAACCAAAAACTTAAACTACAACTTCACGAGGGTTGGAGAAACCAGCCTTATCAGCATCAATAAACTCAATAGTAGTATCATGAGGGTAGCTCAAAATGCATTTCGTTAGTTTGAGTAGCTAGAAGCATATAAATACACTAGGACGTACAACTTATTGAATAAACTTCATAGCAGACCAGTTGACTACCGTTGCTCTTCAGCAAGTGTAAAAAACCAGTTTCCAACTTAGAACCAGTATAAATGAAGAGCCAGAATAGTCAACTGGTCTACTATGAAGTTTGAGCTCGTCAGAAACCCAATCTTGAGAAGCTCAAACTACATAATTATAAGTTGGGAGGTGAAGAATTGGTAGGGAGATTGAGCCACTACTCACAGCTCTAATTTTCAGACCAGCTTCATGCAGTACTGGACCGCTTTGGGCTCGTCTACCTCTGCATGGCGCAACTCTACTGATATAAATAGTTAGACTACCACTAAGTACGTATCGATACATACCTCAAAGGAACTTTCTCTAGAATGCTAATCAAATCGGAGTCCATTTAGTCAACCAAAGTATCGATAAAAAATGGACGATTTTGGTAACAGTAATTAACATATAAATTCATGATGAACTTCTCATGAAATAACAATTCAAACTAATCTGATTATACTTCTAAAAAAAAAAAAACTAATCTGATTATACATATTCAATGGTCTCCAAAAGAAAAGATCAAAGAGCAGCACAGAATCTAGAGAGCGACAAGTGCCATCACAATAAGCAGCATATATGCATCAAGTGCACTAACTGAATAAGAGGGGATATTCCGCAATCTTCTCCCATGATTTGAGAGTCGTATCATTGTAATTAATTTTGTACAATGCAAGTCGAGTTATGGGAAAGCTCAGGCTAGTAATGCTTTCATCCAGAATACTGACTTTCTCTTGAGCTAATTTCCTCTCTTCTATGGTCAGATTCCCGCAAAGGAGGCTCAAACGTGGCCTATGTTCTGCAAAGCGACAGACAAATTCTCAGTTTTGCAGCAATCTAGTATTCGTTGTCTAAATGCTCAGCAAATCCATAACAACAATTGGCATCTAAGACCCCTATCGAAAAAAAAATTGGCATCTAAGATATTTTATATTACAGGGACTTCCTTTGGCCGGTTCTTACTTCATGGAAAATAAATATAACCCTTAATTAAATTAACTATTTAATTGACAATAGTACCGACTACTGAGTCATCTATTCTTCAACAAAAAAAAGAGAGAATGTAATGTCAATTCAAAGGGACCAAGATCAACAGCAGAAAGATTCGCATTATTACGATTTTGAATTGGTTGATAGAATAATTGTATAATTGATTTTTTTTTGGACAATACTAATTAAAAACATTCTACTTCCAATTTATGTATTCTCATTTTCTTTTCATCATGAACTCTCTATCTGTTTAATTAAAACACACAATTATATAGAAACGTTACCCCAAATAAAGTAGCTCTACAATGTAAATAACTTGTTACCTATGTAGAAACCAAAATGTGCACCGCATTGTCTAGTTGCTTCCCATAACTGAGAAAAGAAAATTTGATCCAAACAGTATTATTCTATATAACAATAATAAATATTGGGAGTGATTGAATTACAATGTAGACTCAAGTAATAACTTAAAATATAGGGTGCTTTATAAATGAAAAGTAGTATAAACTCTGCAAATTAAATCCGATGAACAACTTCCATTGTTGATTTAATTTGACATGAATCTTATTAAAAATCTATCCCAGGCCAAAAAATGAAAAGAGAAGAGATAAAATCATATAAATCTGATAGTTTGTGAGATGAGGTAGAAAATACGTTAAGTTTCTAGGTGTACAAATCTAGACTTTTATTGTTGGAATAGGACACTTTGTTGAACAGATCGGAATACAAATTTCTCCTAGCCACATATTGGTGCCTTGTAACTCTATTACAAGGCCATAGATATATGCTAAGACATTGCTAGCCTAATTGGCAAACATCTCTAGAATATCTCTTTCTCTAGCAATTGTGTACCCATTTCTAGAAATGTGCATTATATTTCAACAAAATCAAATCAAGAAAAAAAACAAAAGATTAAAAGGATAATTAGAAGTGGAAAGTTAAATACCTCACGGGAAACTGTAGAGCATGAATCAATGAGGAGGGAAACACACTGGTAATAAAAATTTCTAGTAACCATCTCATTAACTTTAACTTTGTACGAATAAATAACACGAGACTGAAGAGATCTAAACTTGCTGAGAACCTCATCATGCGTCATATGAATGGACCCCACAACAGGGATGTGGGGCTCGATCTCCGGCCCAGCAAACTCAGCCCGGAGGCCCTCCATTACCTTCCTGATCCTAAGAGACGCATCATCTGGTGGGATGGCCCACACTGAATACGAGTGCCATTCCTTGCCTGCCATTGAATAACTAAATGGAGAACACTTGTAGAGAGAAAAATCAGCCTGTACCATGAAACATCTATAATTTGCATGGTACACTTTGAACGAAAAATAAATAAATCTAAACATCCTTATTGATGCATATAATTGATAGAGAACCCACAGTAAGAAATTTTACATTGGTAGAATTATCTCCGGTCTCGAGTTTGTTGCCTCCCAAGAGTGAAACTATACTATCTACATAGACAACAGTTGCAGAATCATTTGACACTCTTTGAATTGGAAGATAATTCAGATTTTTGGTACCGACGTTATAGGAGAACAAACATCCATTTGCGTCGGCCATAAGAATCTCATCACTCTTCAAAAATGTCAATGGCTTCTCATCAGAGAGTTCAAAAGTTACATGTCTTGTCCAAGCAAATTCATCCATCACCCATATTCCAAAAGATAAACCTAAATGGCGACCAGCACTATGCCCCGATCCAGTATTATGCACTCCAAGAAGAGCAATGGATTCATTCCACACTAGAAGGCGCATATTATAACAATACACCATTGGATCATATAAACTATCTGGTAACAGCATAGCATGAAATACCTCATCGCCCAAATCAAACAAAATAATCATGTCCCTGATGAATCTCTCCTCCATCCAATCGTAAATATGTATTTCCTTATGTTGCTCCTGTCCCAACCAATAGCACATTCCCTTGAAGTACATCTGGAACCTTTCAGGCCAGAGAAGAGTAGTCTCTGTTTCTAAATAATAACTCTTCGCTTCTCTCCAAGAATCAGTACCCAGGGTGTATACTGCTGCTGTTGGAGGAAGATAAATATAAATATTATCAAATTCTTCATAATCAGAAAATCCAATGTGAACGTTAACAACTTTGTAATCGTTAGACTTGGGACAATATCCAAATCCCAGTGCATCCTTGTACCGACACCAAGCTTCTTGGGGAGACCATGGAGGCCAATCTTCTCGGGGCCGAGAATCTGGAAGGTATGGTAGGGTGGGAAGAAGCTTGAATTCCTCAATTGCTAGGTTCCATAAAAGCACCTCACAAGAATTAGCCATAGCTAGACAAATGATCCCATTACAATGGCCTATAACACAAAGTGACTCGCCCCTAGTCTTTAGACTCATAGGAAGAGGAATGTTGACGTCCTCAGAACTAGCAAGAAAGCTATGCTCATCATTATCACTGTCATTGCAAAATTTAAGCAATGAAAATACCTCTTCAGTCTGGTCAGTGTTGGTGTCATTCAGCATTAGACGCTTCAAAAGGACCAGAGTAGTGTTGTGCATGGAATTGGAATTGGAGAGGTGCTTAGCTACGAACCTGGGGTTGTTGATCAGAGCATACCACTGTTTAGAGACGCACTTGAATCGCATCAGAGGTTTGGGAGGCAGAATTGATAGGATTTGTTCCACCACATCTTGTTCCATATTTTTGCCCAACTCTGCCATTTCTGATATGAATTTCTCGCTTTCCATTTTCTACAAGCAACACCAGATCACCCAGGTCAGAAGACTCCACAGAAAATATTATATAAAAGTGCTTCACTTTAAGAAATCTCCAGACAGGGTACAATAAAAACAATTAGACTGCCCAAGACAGACTATTTCGGAGGTAACACAGACAGTGACAGAGAGAGAAGTGAGATAGGGTGAGATGCAGAGAGAGACTGAGAAATCAGAAAGTATGTCAATAACAGTGATGAAATTAGAGGATTGATATTAGGGATTGAGAATTGAGACTGAAGGTAGATTAGGGATTCTATATATTATCTTCTAGTAGATTAGGGATTTTTAAAATAACAAACAAAATGAAATCATAAGAAAGCTTCTGAGTTACCTGAGTGCTTAGCGCAAGGAACACTCCAAGAGTCAAGAGATATATAGACAGTGACAAAATGAGACGGAGACAGAGACGGGTTGATGAGACTGTGAGTAGAAGATTAGGGATGCGTATTGGTAAAACTAGCCAATTGGCATGCGTATTGGTAAAACTAGCCAATTGGCATGATTGTTTTTGTTTTTTTTTTAATTTATTTAATTCAAATATAATGAAAAGTACGAAAAATGAGTCGGTGAATGTTGGCCTATTTTTTAAAAATTTTGTTCAATGTTTTTTTTTCCTTGATGAGCAAAAACGATCGATTATTTATTGATAATAATTAAAGTTGAAGTACATCAACTAACAAAACCTCACGGACAAATTTTGAAGAAAATTTGTTGACAAGAAGCAATGATTATACGAAAGTAAAGTAAAATAGGTTGCCAAAGACAATAAGCTAATGTGAAAACTCTGAGCAAAAGGAGATGATACAGAACGAACACTCCCAAAACCGAGGTTGTCCCTTCACCAAATAATTCAGACAATTGAATGCTGCCAACGATAGAAATTGGCTGCAAGTTGATGAGACTATCCTCCAAATTGGTTGTACCTCCGAGATCGATTAATTCTGTTGATGAGACTCTCTTTTCATCCCAACTTTAGAGGATAGTCTGTTTTCATACCATTCAAAGATATTAATTACCCGGCATGGAAATGAAGCAATTTATGTAATGGTCGCTTAGCCTTGTTGGAGTTTGTGGTTTGAGAGGAACTTGGTATTGCTAGGAAAGGAAGCAAGAATGCCACTGACTATACATTTCAGGCCTACTATGCCTATTGCTCTTGGTAATCTGAGATGGTCACCTCCAATCCAGCCTAGCTAGATACAAGTGTTCATTACGGATGGAGCAATTGATACTAGCTAGAATGCATGGTTACTCGAGGTTTGAGTGCGGTGATTAGGAACCATGAAGGCAAAGCTGATGGGAGCTATGGTTTCAAAACTTAATGGCCGGCAACTTTCAGTTTTGGCTACTGATCGATTGACTAGCCTCAAAGGGACGAAGTTCGTTCTAGAATTTAAATGTGACGGAACAATAGCTGAAGACGCATCAGAAGTTTAAGAGGGAAGGAGCACTTTACCTGGGACACCCAGAGCCGGGCCATGATTTTCACTTGCATGCTTATCGTACTACTAACCATGTAGCTCACAGGTTAGTCCATTTTAGCTTTGATTCTAATGTTTATGTTGAGTAGTTCTCTCATATATGCTTCAGAATTCATTTTGGATGTCATTTGTTACGATTGTAATCGTATTTGATTCTTAATATATCAAATCTTAAAAAAAATAAGAATAGTAGTACTGTTGTTCTGGCAAGCTGTCTGTAGAACATCACAATTAATAGTTAATTCATACAAAGCTTGTGATGAATTAATCACTACTAGCATAAGTCTCATAGCATACAGATTTTTTTCCATATCTTTTGCTTTAAATAATACAGATAAAGGTATCTAAAACTTATTAGATACAGTGCAGCCACGGAATAAAAAAGGGTGTTCTCTATAGCAGGCTCTACTAACCAAAAGCCACGCTTTTAACTTCAGTATCTCTGTTTTTTATTTTATTTTTAAATACTACATTAGTTTTTTCTTTCTCTCTCCTCGTTTACTTTTATTTTCTATTTGCATATTTATCAAAATATAAAAATACTTTTATTTTGTATTTAATACAAAATTCGTTTATTTTTTATTTAATTCAAAATTTGTTTATTTTTTATTTAATACAAATTTCGTTTCAACGTTTTTTTTTGTTTGATCGCCGCCGATTTTAGGGAGCTCCGCCGTCCCTCTCTCTCGTCCTCATTCTCTTTCTCCCTCCTCTCTTTTATTTCCGCCATGATCGATCATAACTTCTTCTCTAGTGTTTATCCCAACCCAAACACTAGCTGCGCCTAATGTCCATTAGTCTCTCTTCTTTGATTCGATCACCTTCGGAGTTTCCTCATCTTCATCCGATGGATCAAGTTCACCGCTTCCTTCAGTGAGATCTGCACGCGTATGTGAGGTTGAAGCTTGATTAGCCATGCTAGCAGATGTCATGGAACTTATTCCAAGTTAATTATCCCTCTTTCGTTTTTTCTCATGGGAGCTCATGTGACCCCTCAATGCTTTACCGCTTTCAAACAACTTATTGCACGTATGACAGTTATGAATCTGTCCTGCTTTCTCTCTAATCCTCCATCTTTGGTCTTGCGCAGGTGGATCTTGATTAGGTTCTTCTCCCTGTTCTTCTTAGTGTATTTGCATATTCTTTCACCTTAATTAGTACTTCATTCTTACGCCTAGCTCTCCTCTGCCTGTGCCCAGTTGCCCTTGCTCTGACTCTTGAGTTTGCAATGAAGTCTTAAGATAATCATCAAGTCATGCAGGCCACAAAAAAGAAGTCTGTAGAGTTAAGAATAAGATGCTCTTTTCTCCTATCACGTATTTTGAAACAAATTGATGTTTATCTTTTTGTTTTTGTTACAAAAGTGATAATTATCTTTACCCTAAAAAAATGTGAAGTATATAATAATTATAATAATAAATCAAATTGAAAGAAAAAAAAGACGTTTATCAATGGATTCATATTTATAACTATATTATAATTACTTTTTAATTTTTAATTATTTTTGCTGAATAGTGGATACATATTATAGTATCTATAGCGTTTCAGGATATGTATTAAATAACGTAATTTATTTATTTTAGTACTTATGTACAGACTTCCGTATCCAATGTCACTCTAAAATTGTTTATACCAATTTTATCTTTTATTTTGCCATAGTTTTCCGTATCCTTAGATCAAACGATACACAAAAAAAAAAAATGGTGTCATTTGTTATATTAATGGATACCGTTACTAAAATGTGCCTAATAGGGGGGTGGCTTTTGGGCGATATGCTAGTAGTGAATGTTGGTAAGTTGTCCAAATGTTGTGAACGATTAATACCGCAAGTCCTGCAAATTAGATATAACAAAGTAAACATAACAAAACACACACAAAGACACACAGTCCTGCTGGTGTCAAGGCTAGCTACTACCTTACCAATTTGTTATATGGCTTGGCTAGCTTCTTGGATTTCTATATTTATGCAATTGAACGTACTTTTGTAGAAATATCAATTGAGAACTATTGCGGTAGTACTCTCAAAGTACACTCTCAAACCCAATAGAGAACTATGTTTCATATGACCTCATACTATAAACCATATCAATACCTACTTTCTGTCAACAATGGCCGGCAGACCTATCTTATGTTCTCACTTGCTACAAAACCTTCTCTGGGTGTGGGAGTGACAGTAGGTATACGAAATGTGAGAGTGAGAAGTTATGAATAGTTTTTTAGTTTGATTTTTTATTTTTTATTTATTTTATATTTTGACTGTTCTATTCTTAATGATTAAAGTGATAAGTTTTTTTTTTCACCAGTAGAGTTTAAACTTTCACGCATGAGACAGAAAGTTACCAAACTTTCAAAAGTGATCAATAAGGCACTGAACTATAAAAAAACACATCATCGGGATATCTCCGTCCATTTTTTCGTTGTTTGTCCGTTAATTATGAGGACATATCAATCATTTGAGCTATTTTTATTTGAAAATTACTTACTTACCATTTTATTTGTCATTTCATAAGTGATCAATGAGGTACTTAAACTTTCAAAAACACGTCATCGGGATACCTCTGGTGTGCCAAATGATGTCAAGTCCATTTTTCTTGAAATTTTCTTGTGCCATAATCTCAAAATTGGTAAAGTAGGATTTTTAGAAGATGTTCCAATTGACAGAACTCCAAAATCTCGACTTTTTTTTTTATTTTATTTTTACGATTTTTCAAATTCAAAAAACTAGAAAATTCATAAAAAAAAAATTTGCTCGAACTTTTCGAGTTATGTCAATTAGAACACCTTCTAAAAATCATGCCCTATGAATGGTGAGATTATGGTATGGAAAAATTTCTCAAAAAAACTGCAGTTCACAAGGAGGCATGCCAAGGTACCCCCCTCGGCAAGTCTAAACGTGTCAAACCCTGCCAAGACCCATTTTTATTCAAATTTTCTTGTGCCATAATCTCACCATTTGTAGAACATGATTTCTAAAAATCATGTTTTTCAATGGTGAGATTATGACACAGAAAAATTTCACGAAAAAACGGTTTGGCATGTTTCAGCATGTTGTGGCATGTCACGGGTGCCACCTTGGCATCTCCAAACGTGCCAAACTATTCAAGTCTTTTTTTTTTTCCCGGGCCATAATCTCAAAAATTGGTAAATTATTGATTACTTTATTCTTCTCCTTCCACAAAACTTTCTCTAAAAAAAATAAAATTTTTCGAGCTTTTGTTTCTCATCCAAAACCGTGGTCTATAGCACAAGGTTTTTTTGGCCAAAATCATATGTTCTTATTTTATTACCAAAATATTCTCACCCCCAAATCATGATTTTTAAGCACATCTCGAATTGACGGAACGCAAAAATCTCGACCCGATTTTTTTTTTACGATTTTCCAAAGACAGAATACAAGAAAATTCGTAAAAAAAAAAAGGTCGAGATTTTCTAGTTCTATCAATTGGAATAACTTCTAAAAATCATGCTTTAACAATGTTGAGGCTATGGCACAGGAAAATTTCAAGAAAAAAATGGTATTAACATTGGTTTGGCATGTCACGGGTGCCGCCTAGGCATCTCCAAACGTGTCTAACCATGTAGAGTCTTTTTTTTTTTTTTGAAATTTTCCCATCCCATTATCTCAACATTAGTAAATCATAGATTACATTATTCTTGTCCTTGCACATAACTTTCTCTTAAAAAAAATAAAAATTCGAGCCTTTGTTTCTCATTCAAAACTATGGACTATATCACACAGTTTTTTGCCCAAAGTCGAATGTTTTTATTTTCTCACCAAAATCTTTCCACACTCAAATCATGATTTTTAAGCACTTCTTAAACTGATGAAACGCATAAATCTCTATCCGATTTTTATTTTTTACGATTTTTCCAAAATCGAAATACAAGAAAATTTGTAAAAAACTTCTAAGTAAGCAATCAATTAACTTGTTATGTAAATCTCTACTGTAAATGCTCTTATAGACAAGTAAACAATTCATTTGCATTAGGAACAAGACCCATGCATGAGCAATACCATCGCATTCCCTGGGAGTCTCTTAATATCTGTAATATATAAGTGCTTATGCCGCACATAATGTAAATTAAATAAAATAATAGCCAAAAGAAATGATCTAACCCTTTTTTGAAAACAAAGAATTTTATTGCAATCTAAAGAGAAATGATCTATCCCTTACATGATGATTTAATGGTTTATCATTATTTCATTTACAAGCTATATAAGCTATATATGCTATATATATTGTCCAAAATATATGTACACATGTACATTATAAGCTATATATGCTATATATATTGTCCAATATATATATAGCTATATATATGTGTGTGTGTGTGTGAATTTCGATTTTGTACTCTTTGTAATATATCCACTGGGTACGTATCGATCCATCATGCACATATCTATACTATATTTAAGCAAGCACACTTTGTTGATTAAAACCGATTTTTTTTACATTAATACCCTCTAAAGATAAAAAAAATTATATATTTTACTTTAATAATTAAGGATAGAACAGTCAAAATACAAAACAAATAAATAATAAAAAAATCAACCTAAAAAACTACTCATAATTAACTTCCCATTCTCACATTCTTAAACTACTCATCTCACTCCCACTCCCACACCCATAAAGGTGTGATGTTTCTAGTATATAATTATGACAGGCTTTCTCCACTACATAGGACTATGCACTTTTAAAGTACATAGTTCTAATGTTAACCATCAGATCAGATCATTTAAACAGATCTGACGGCTGACATTAGAACTATGTACTTTAAAAGTGCATAGTCCTATGTAGTGGAGAATCATTGATAATTATGATTATTAATGGTGCACGACTATATGTTCTAAAAATGGACTCTCATGCATTATGCAACTTTTCATGAAATAATGGTAATATACGTACGTACGTTTCTTAATTTGTTAGCTTGATCTGAAAGATATGATAGTGGCTGGAAATTCTTGTGTATAAAATTCTCCCAACCCAAATTCGATCATATACTGATTCATCGGTTCACTTTAACTGCAAGCAAAAAGGCCTAAGGGGACAATATATGTCCCTATTGAAGGTGTTCCTATTGCAAATGCGAGACATATATATCTGTCCTTACATGAAATTTGGCTATAAAATTGGGAAAAGAAAATTAATCTGTCCCTAATTTACATAGGAACACCTTTAATAAGGACATATATTTGTGTATATGCATAAAAAATAGGACAAAAATTTGTTCCCTTAAGATATTTTTCTAGTAGTCATGATCATGCACACGCGCTCTTGCTTTAATGTTCAATATGACCTCTTCAAATACCCCCTACCAATACATGTTGTTTGTTCAACACTGGTCGAAGTCCGTTTGTGGTAACAACTACAAAGCTCCCTCTCCAGGCGAATTATACCGGGCCTCAGTTGAAATGCTCTGGTGCAGCATTTAATCCAACAGAGGTATGATATATATATATATATATATATATATATATATATATATATATATATACAGTCCCTTTCACATGCGGACGTTCATACGTAAAGTAAAATGCGAACATATGCATTCCGACCAATTCACAACATAACTCAATCATCGGAACCGTTCATCGTTTAGATTTATTTTCAAGAATTATCCTTGCAAAAAATTAGCCGAATTGGAGATTGTTTGGTCATCTGTTCGTTGTATAGTTTACAAACAAATATAGTTCGTCAGATAAGGTTAACACGATGAATGTGGTAATCAAATGGCTAAATAATTTGAAATTTGAAATTTTTTATTTATCAAAATGATCCTTGAAGGATGACCTAAAATATAGACGGTTTTGATCGTTGGTTTGCACTCGCAATAAGGATGTTCGCATTTTACTTTACGTGCAGACGTCCGCATGTGAAAGGGACTGTATATATATATATATATATATATATATACAGTCTCATTCACATGCGGACGTCCGCACGTCAATTAAAATGCGAACATTTGCATCCCGACCAATTGACAACATAACTCAATCATCGGAACAGTTCATCGTTTAGATTTATTTTCAAGAATTATCCTTGCAAAAAATCAGCCGAATTAGAGATTGTTTGGTCATCTTTTCGTTGTATAGTTTATAGACAAATACAGTCCGTTAGATAAGGTTGAAACGATGAATGTGGTAATCAAATGGCTAAATAATTCCCAATTTGAATTTTTTTTTTATCAAAATGATATTGAAGGATGACCTAAAATATAGACGGTTTTGATCATTAGTTTGCACTCGCAATGAGGATGTTCGCATTTTAATCTACGTGCGGACGTCCGCATGTGAAGGGGACTGTATATATATATATATTTTTTTTTCTCCACTAAGGACTTATGCACTTTTTTAAAAGTGCATATTTCATCAATTTTTCTTACTTAAGAAATAATATTTGACGATTCGAACCACCTATCTTATAGGTCTCTCTTTAAATATAATTCCTACAAAATTTTAGTCAAATAAAAAACCATTTAGCTGTTAGATTACAAATTCTATCATAATAGACAAATATAGAGCGTCAGATAACCACTATACAAGTTCTATCATAACAAGTATATCCGACACTATATATCTGTCTGTTATGATAGAACTTGTAATCCAACGGCTAAATAGTTTTCGATTTGAATAAAACTTTGTCCGAATTATATTTAAAGACAGACCTATAAGATGAGGACCTTATAATAGGTGAATATATTTAAATAAGTGAATATATTTGAATTCACCTATTCAAATATATTCACCTATTCAAATATATCTAGTGAGTACTTTTAATAAACAAACAAATATATTTGAATAGGTGAATATATAGCTACCATTACTAAATGAACACTAATTGTAAATGAGAAGAAATGAAACTCAAGCACTAGTGCTACTTTCTTATGTACACATAAACCAAAACTTATGTCTTGAGTCTAACGGCAGCTACAAGAAGTCGGAACAGCCAGAAATCCCAACACGAATACAACAAAATCCCTATGTCATGTCTGAGTCTCTGACCGACCTTCTCAATTCTTAATCCCTAATTTCAATTCTCTCATTTGATCACTGTCATTCACTTTCTTCTCTCTCTTCTCCATCTCTGTCCGTCTCTTTGTTCTGCTTTCTCATCTCTAAGGACTCAGGTAACTCCAAAGCTGTACGTTTTACTATTTAATCTAGGTTAATTTGGTATTTGTCTGAACATGTATAGATATGGAATTTTGTTTCAAGTAAAGCAATAAATCGTGGACTCTTCTGACCTGGGAGCCATTTTTTCTTGTGTCTGTTAATGCAGGACAAAGGAAGGTCCAATGTCAGAGTCTTGCAATAACGGTGATGAAGATGTGGTGGAGCAAATCCTATCAATTCTACCTCCCAAAACTCTGATGCGATTTAAGTGCGTCTCTAAACGGTGGTATGCTCTGATCACCAACCCCAGGTTCGTAGCTATGCACCTCTCCAATTCCAATTCCAATTCCAAATCCGTGAACAGCAATCTCTCTACTACTTGCGTCCTTTTGAAGCGTTTAGTCCACAAGGACACTAACACTAACAGTGAGACTCAAGAGGTATTCTCATTGCTTACATTTCGCAACCATATTGATATTGATAATGATAATGGTGGTGATCATGAGCATGAGCATGAGCATAGCTTTCTTTCTGGGGTCGAGGACATCGAGATTCCTCTTTCAATGAGTCTAGAGGCTAGCTCCGAATCGCTGCAAATTGTAGGCCATTGTGATGGGATCATATGTCTAGCCGATCTAACAGGTCAGATGTTTTTATGGAATCCAGCAATTCAGGAATGCAAGCTTCTTCCTCCCAAGCCAAACCTGCAAGAACCTCCACGATATAGCTTCTTTCTCTTTGATTCTATGGCATTTGGCTATGATCCTAATTCTACAGGCTACAAAGTTGTTAACATTGGTGTTCCTTATCCTATGGATAAAGAAATTGATGATAATGGTTATTACATCTATCATCCCCCCAAAGTAGTATTATACACCCACCTGGGTACTGATTCTGATTCTTGGAGAGAGATCAAGACTTCTTCTTTAGAAACACAAACTACTATCCTCTGGCCAGAAACTTTCCAGATGTACTTCAAGGACTTGTGTTATTGGATAGGACGTGAGCAACATAAGGAATTGCATGGGTTTGAAGCGGGGGAGGAGGAATTCCTTAAGAACATGATCATTTTGTTTGATCCAGTCGATGAGGTATTTCATGATATGCTGTTACCGGATATTTTTTATGATCGAACAGAGTATTTTTTTGGTATGCGCCTTCTAGTGTGGAATGAATCCATTGCTCTTTTTGGATTACAAAATACTCTTACACATTTAGGTGCATCTTTTGGAATATGGGTGATGGATGTATTTGGTGGTCCTAAGGGTTCTTGGACAAAACACATAACATTTGAGCTCACTGAAAAGCCATTGGCATTTTTGAACAGCAATGAGATTCTTATGGCGGACACAGAGGACACAAATGAATGTATAATTTCCTATAATCTCAGTACCAAAAAGCTCAACCGCCTTCCCAATCAAAGCGTGCCACATGATGACTCTGCAGCTGTTGTCTATGTGAATAGTATAGTTTCAGTCTTGGGAGGCAACAAGCTAGAGAGCAGAGATAAGTCTAGCAATGTACAATTTCTTACTGTGTTTTTTATTCCAATGCTTTATAAAATATGTATGATAAGGATGTTGAAATTATACTTTTGGTTCAATAAAGTAGTACTGTGCAAATTATTGATGGTTCATGCTATTTTTCAGGCTGGGATTTCTCTCTTCAAATACTCTTCTTCTCCGTTAAGTCATTCAATGCTGGACAAAAGAACTCACTTGTATTCGGTGTGGGCCATTCCACCAGATGAAGTGTCTGTCAGGGTCAAGAAGGTGATGGAGAGCCTCCGGGCCGAGTTCAATGGTCCGGAGATCGAGCCCCACATCCCGGTTGTGGGGTCCATTCGTATGGCACATGAAGATGTGCTCAACCAGTTTAGGTCTCTCCAATCACGTGTTATTTATGCATATAAAGCTAAAATTGATCAGGTGGTTACTAGAAGTTTTTATTACCAATGTGTTTCCCTCCTCATTGCTTCATCATTTTTATCCGAGGATGAGTCCTCGAAGGTATATTTTACATTTACTTTCCTCTTCTAATTGGTCTCATTTTAATTTTTTGTTTTGTCATAATTAATGTTTTTTTTTTCGTTTACATCATATGATTATTGTTAGCTTAAAGCAATGAAATTTGTTTCGAAGATATTATGCACCTTTTCATGATTTACGGCACCCTCCATTTCTATTTTTCGGTACTAGTTGATTGAAGTGTTCAATTACTCCTTTTTATAATATCTAAAGTAATTCTACATTACGTCAACTTTTCTTTCTCTCAGTTATGGAATGCAACTCAAGGCTGTTCTGCAAAATTCGGTTTCTGCAACCGTAAGTTCTTTTCATTGTTGAGCTGCTTTGTTTGGTGACATTTTTTTTAATTAAAGAGATAATATAAGATGACTGAGAAAGAGAGTTGATAAATAAAAGAAAGTGAGAATACTTAAATATGTAATTATGTATTCACTCATATTGTCCCTTTTTTCTTAATCTATCTGTAATTAGAAACAAAAGCGATCAAAAACAAAGCAAAAAAATTGTAAATGGACCCATATCTTTTTTACTGTTTTTTCATTTGTTTTAAAAAATTTCTCTATCTGTTTTTGTTTGAATTGACTCAATTGAGAGAGGAGAGGAAACAAAGTTGGGGTTAAAAATTCCAAACATGCATTAAGTTTAATTTGAACTGTATGTTAGGTGTAAGTATAACTAATTGAAGGGGCACCACCACTTGCATAGTTATATGCTCCTGAAAATCAATTATACTTTTTTATTTTCGGTTTTATTTATGAAATTTTAGGTGTGATTCATATGTTCAACCTGCAATGTGATAAACTTTAACTCTAAGCTATTTGGAAAAGAAGATTTTGTATGATATATGACTATCCAGATGATCTTTCTTCTGTTGACAAAGACATAGTACTTATTTTTTTTTAAGCTACTCTAGCATTTAGACAATATATAAAGAATAGATTGCAAATAGTGCTACTTTAATTTGTCTGCAGAGTCTACGTTTGATTTACTGACGGACTAAAGTACTCTAAAACTGTGCTTCTTATTGTCATATAACTAATAATTACTGAATGGAATGTGATTTCCTGTCCTCTGCAGAAGTTCGGCCACATCTGAGCCTCCTTTATGGGTATCTGACAGAAGAAGAGAAGAGAAAAGCTCGAGAAATAGTCAGTACTCTGGATGAAAGCATTACTAGCTTGAGCTTCCCCATCACTCGACTAGCGCTGTACAAAATTGACCACGAAGATACAACTCTCAAATCTTGGGAGAAGATTGCTGAATACCCCCTCCGGATCAATTAGTACGTGCATGTAATCCATGGCTATTATTATAGCTTCTGTTGTAATATAATACTCTATAGTCGGGGATCTCATCTGATCAGAATTTTAATATGATCCTCGTCTTTAGATTTAGTATGCTTCCTGTTCTTTAGATCATTAACTTGGAGTCCGGCCATTAAATCTTATACTATTTTTGTTATTAGAATCTATGCTATATATTTACGAGAACATGCTTTGTGAACTAAAGGAAATATTATTAGTGTTGTCCTTTGAACAGTATAAGAGATAGATTTCCTCATTTTCCTACTACAGTACGTACGTCTTGTGGCAGATCTAGTAGGAAAGCAGTGAAATCAGTTGCATGTCATTTTCGATCATAAACAAACACACTCGTCCTGCTAGAGCCTATATATACCTCGTTTTTTTGTGCATTCGATCACCACACTCGATCATTTCCATCGATCAATCAAATTTAATTGTGTACGCTGTCACAAGAAAATTAAGTTTTGAGTACTAAAATACTTTTTACGAAGTTGGCTTGAAAGTTTTCAAAATTTGAATTTTTCTTTCGAATTATTGTGTTGCGGTAAAGTTTCCGTAATAAACTATTGCATTGCAAAAAAAAAAACCAAGATTTATTCTTCATATGTTTACCTTAAAATTATTTCATATATATTTATTTATTTATAGGCCGGTTCGGGGTAGACCCCCCCCCCGTTCGAGAAAAGCACAGCGTAAATGCACAGGTCATTGAAATGGTGAATCTCTAAAACTGTATACTGAAAGAGAGGTAAAAGCAAAATCTCACTTCGGACAAGTATTAAAAAAAGTAAACCCGTCATCATAAAATGGTAGAAATAAGAATGTCCTGAAATATCAATCCAAAATCCGATTATTGAATCCAAGACATGAGTGCAGCAGGAACACTGATACAAAGTCTTATTACAAATTACCAAGCTTTAATAAGCAGACTTCCACCACATCTTCTTCCGCCATGTTCTCGTCTTCTACCTCCATAACACAACAAGAAAAATGACACCGAGGTCAGAAGCGTCCACAGTTGCTTAACTCGAAACAAAATTCCGTATATATAAATGTCCAGGCAAAGAGTACAATTCAAAATGATCAAACGAAATTAAAGGATGAAAGAGCTTCAGAGTTACCTGAGTCCTTACAGAGGAACAGACCAAAGACAGAGTCACAGAGAGAGAAGAATGTGAATGACAGTGATGAAATGATATTAGGGATTAAGAATTGAGACGGAGACTAGGGATTTTATTCTCTTCTGGTTCTGAGTTTTTGTTGCATCAAACGAATTTATAGGCTTCTCCAACTCTCCAAGTCTAATGCTTTCCGAGTTCTGACCAAAAGAGGGTCCATTTCAATTTAGTCTTAACAGTAAAAATGTCGGCAAGTAACAAAAAAATGACCTAATTAATCATTTTCGTAGCGCTAAATAAATTGACAATTTGCCCAAGCTTGAGGTTAGTTCGAGTGGTAAGAGAGGTGGAGAGATCATAGGTTCGATCCCCTCCAATAGTCCAATGTATCAAAAAAAATTGACAATTTATTCATATTTAGTGCATACTAGTTAATTTCATCGGTCAAAGTATCGAGCACTCACGCTATTTATAAACCGGAACTGAACAATAACGCTATTAAATCAAGCCTACACATGTCAGGCACTCACGCTACCCATAAATCAAAATTGGACAAGTAACACTTTGAATCGAACCTATAGATGTAACGCACATCAGACCAAAATTGGAGGAGAAAAAATTTGTTTTTTGTTTTAAATCTTGGAGAATGGAGATTCTTTGACCGAAAATTTTCACGGCCTCTTTCATCACATTTTTAAAAAATGTGAGAGGTAGGTAAATTGTAGTAATACTGAAAATTTCACAAAGGATAGGAAAATGTGAGATTGGTTAGTAGTTGGTAGGTGCACAATATTTTTCCTTAAGCAATTATCTTTACATTGTCCCAAAAAAATCACGAACAAACTATTGCCCATGATAAAATTTGGAATTGAAATTGAGAACTTTGATCCACCCTAGGTCCTTAGCTAGCTAGCCACTTCAATAATTGCAATTGCAATGCTTGAAAAAGAAAAGAAAAACTGAATCCAAATTCCATTAGTCAAAAAAGGACTTATATGACAAATAAATTACATAAAACCAAAATTTCATCACTCTCACGTGACATCACGTGCTCAACATTTCTGTGACTCAGGACTCTCCGCCTCTGAAGATCGCCGGCAATTGAGGTCCAATTTCGGCGACCAAGCCTGCCCTTGAGAAGGTCAGACGGTGCAGCCGCAGAAGACGAAGAAGAAGAAGAGCATCGAGACCAAGGCGACCGATTCGAACGCCGTGACCATAGACCAGACGACGTCGTCCACCACGATCGACAGGCTCAGCTCCGGCATCCAACTCATCAGACTCCGCGGAGTCAACCCCATCGACGATCGGAATAATGACGTGGACCGCCACCAATACATTCCTGCACTTCTAATTTCTACTTTCAGTAGGTTTTTATGGAGAGGGGGCAGGTTTCTTCTTATATATATAAGGAGGAAGACAACGATGGTAAAATTGTAATTGTGAGGTTCTAGAGGTGATCGACGGCTGAGATTTAGGATTGTTGACAGCTGTTAATCACATTTGGGGACTTTGTTCTCATTAATAAGACAAATGTGCATTATTTGAAATGAAAATTGGAGGGAAAATTTGAAAGGCGCAACCATCTTCAATTATGGTCAAAATATTTGAAAAAAAAAGAAGAAGAAAATTTTCAATATCCATTTGGACTTCTTTCAATAATCGATCATAGGACTCGGCCCACAATCGAGTAATGATAAGATGAGCTACGGCCCAGTTCATGAGCATTTGCAATCCCTACTTCTATGATCCCATTAACCACTTCCTACTTGTTGAAAATTATTTGTTGGACTTGGGCATTTCAAAGGTCAATTTTGAGGAATTGTTCTTTAGGTCAATTGTGATTAACGAATCTTTATTCTTACTCTTGTAATAGTTGAAGCTATTCACTTTTTAAATCTATGAAAATAACAGAGATACGTTTGCTAAAGTGATCAAATTTTTACATTTTTTTCTTCAAATGGAAGCTTGAAAAATGTATGATTTTTCGATTATGAAATATGCAAGGTGATGGTTTCGTACGTTCGTTAGTTAAAATTGTGATGGACAAAGATGTGCATCCTAAGTTAGATTGGATAATTGTACATTTAAAAACCTCACAAGATAAAACAACAGTTCAAAGTTTAAAATTGAGCTAAGCATGAGAATATGACCAAATTCAAAATCCAATTATTTGAACTACTTTGATTATTCATATACACATTATCTAGGGTCTAGATTCAAATAACCTTAGATTAAACAAATCAAAAAGAAATAACCCAACATTCTTTCCAATTCATTTATCTTCATAATTCATAAATATTCTCCAATAATTGAACAATCACAAAGTCTATCCAATCAACGGTTGCGATTTTGTACAAAGATAAATACGAATATGCATACGATCCCGGCCGAAGCCGAAAAGCAATATAGGAAAACCCAAACCCGCCTTTTATATTATTCCCCCCACCCATATTTGCACGCACCGTGAAATCTGAATCCCTCTGTCTCTCTCTCTCTCTCTGAGTAATTTCATCGAGCACCTGGCGGGCGCTATTTCGCAGAGACCCAAAGCAAAAAACCGGAGAGAGAAACAATGTCTCTGCGGCCGAGCACACGGACTGAGGTGCGGAAGAAATCGTACAAGTCGGGGGTGGATGCGGACGATGCTCGGCGGAGGAGGGAGGACAACTTGGTCGAGATCAGGAAGAACAAGCGGGAGGACAGTTTGCTCAAGAAGAGAAGGGAGGGCTTGGCTCAGTCCCAGCAGCAACTGCTTGATGGGTCACCAAATCCCGTCGTTGTGGAGAAAAGGGTATTTTGAATTCTTGCCTTTTATTTTGTGTTAATCTGTGCATGTTGCTTGGGGTTTAGTAATTTAGGGATTTGGGATCGTGTGGATAGTGGGTCATAGTTTTTTTGTTTGAATTGTTTGTGGGATTTGATTTCATGAATGTGTTTGGTTGCTGAGAGAATGGGGAAAGTGAAAGGAATGAAATTTATTGTAAGCTGGTGCTGTTATTACATATTTATCACATGTAATTTGGGTAATGCTGAATAAGTATATCACAATTTGAAAGCAGTGCTCTTATTTTCATATGAATGAAGGTAGTTGATTAGAAGATAGCTGGAAGCAGCAAGTAATCCGATTCTATTTTAATGTTGAATGAGCTTAGTCCAGAAGTAGTTATTGTTCGTGCCCTTGTGACCCATAGGGCGATGCCCGTGTGTGAATGTGGATTGTTGTTATAAGGGCTTAAAAGGGTTCATGTTTCCTAGTTTAATGATATAATGTAGTCTAGTTTGATTAGGTTTTCTATTGTAAGTTCCTAATTCTACTTGGTTTATGTTTTGCTTTTGAATACCTCCAAGACGGAGAACAATAAAATATAGAAGCTAATTGTGATTATTTTCATATCATAAAATTTGACAGATAAAGTTTTAAGTCTTGGACGCAAAAGAATGTCTATCAATGTAATTTGTGCTGATAGTTTATATTTCCTCTTCTTGTTATCTGTTTGATATTAAATAGTCTTGGTGTGTAATTGATGTTGGTGTTGTTTAACAGTTAGAAAGTATACCTGCAATGGTGCAAGGAGTATGGTCTAATGATCCTGCTATTCAATTGGAGGCAACTACTCAGTTTAGAAAGCTATTGTCAATTGGTATGAGAGTACTCCAGTGCTTGGCATTTTGTGTTCCTCTTTTGATGTACTTTTCGTCTTGTTGTTGACTTTTGGTTTCCATTTTTGTGTAGAACGCAGTCCTCCAATTGATGAAGTCATAAAAGCCGGTGCAGTCCCTCGATTTGTGGAGTTCCTTGGAAGGCATGATTTGCCACAACTACAAGTATGAATTATTTGTGGAGTTTCTTATTAAAGTGAAATTATCCTTGTTAGGTGTAATGAACACTGAGGTTGACCTCCAATTTTGTCTGCAGTTTGAAGCTGCATGGGCTTTGACCAATGTTGCATCTGGAACATCTGAGCATACACGAGTTGTTATTGACCATGGTGCAGTCCCCCTGTTTGTGCAGCTTCTTAGCTCTGGCAGTGATGATGTCAGAGAGCAGGTTGTCTCTCACTACCTTTCACAACTTTCATCAACTTGAAAGCATTTTGGAAAAAGTCTTTCTAACATTCTGAATAATCTCAAATACTTTTCACTTTCAATGTGATATCTAAGTTATTAATGAGTTTCAGGAAGTATCAAGCTTATTATCACAGTATATGCATCTTTATGTTCTAATTTTCACTGGTTCTGTAACTCGTAGTTTTTCTTCCTCCCAATATCAGAAATTTTACGTTTGTTAGATTGGATTGGTATTTGGGTTACAATTTCTGACTTCTTGTCTCTTGAACAGGCAGTATGGGCTCTAGGTAATGTAGCTGGTGACTCACCAAGTTGCAGGGATCTTGTTCTTGCACAGGGTGCACTAGGGCCATTGCTAGCTCAATTAAATGAAAAATCAAAGTTATCCATGCTGAGGAATGCTACGTGGACATTATCTAACTTTTGTCGTGGCAAGCCACCAACACCGTTTGAACAGGTTGGGGGATATTTCTAGATTTTTAATGGTTAAAATTTGCAAATGCATTAGTACCAAATGTTAAATGCCGGTCTGCTTTCCAAGCACAATATGGGTTGATATCTCATTTGTGACAGTAACAAGTGGCCGTTTTTACCTGTGTATCTGCATTTTTTCTTTCAGGTGAAGCCCGCCTTACCAGTTCTTCAACAACTTATCTACTTGAATGATGAAGAAGTCTTGACAGATGCTTGCTGGGCCCTATCTTATCTCTCAGATGGCCCAAATGACAAAATTCAGGCTGTGATTGAAGCAGGGGTCTGCCAACGACTTGTGGAGCTTCTGCTGTAAATTTCTAAACCATCCTCAAACTGTTCGTATGTGGCATGGGCCTTTAGTGGTTTCCTATTTTGTTAGCATAGTTTAGCATGTTCACGATTACATTCTGTTTCTGCCAGCCATCCATCGGCTACGGTTCTTATACCTGCGCTTCGGACAGTGGGAAACATTGTTACAGGCGATGACTCCCAGACTCAGGTATTAACTATAATATATATGTCCACTTTAGTACATTCCATAAAATCATCTGAAATCTGTTCTTCCTGCAGGACAGAATTCAAATCGATTTTGATGATAGTTTTATTTTTCTTTGTCATATATAACAACAAAATGACCTTTATAAATTTTTCAGTTTGTTATTGAAAACGGAGTGCTCCCTTCCCTAAATCAACTTCTCAATCAAAATCACAAAAAGAGCATCAAGAAAGAAGCTTGTTGGACAATTTCAAATATCACAGCTGGGAATAAAGCTCAAATACAGGTAAAATATTTCCTTGGATTGCATTTGGATTTGTGGAATTAAATGCTGTATCCAGATTTGACTACATATTTTACCTTTCAATTTTGTTGCATCAAATGTCAACAAAAAAAAACATTAAAAAGTTGAGATACTTTTTGCTATGAACTGAGAAGAAATTTTTATGTTTGTGTGATTTAGAGAGTACAGTTGAAAGAACATGATTTCCTTGAGTATTTGAATCTTTCAAATAATATATTTCACATGTGGGTTTCAGAGATATAAATGTAAATACTTCTTGCATTAGACTAGAAGTCGCCACAATTTTTTTCTTATGAAACCACCCATCCAAACACAACTTATGTTATGTATTCATTTTTTATCTGTTTTCTTTTTTCTTGCATTTTATTAATGTATCGTCAACTAATCTGCCGTACTTTAGTTATGTGTTTTGGATGGATGTTTGGTGTTTGCCCATAATCATCTTTACAAGTGTGTGTGATATAATTGATTGCTTTTATTGTACTATATTGTTTAGTGATAGGTTGAGGGGATGTTGGGTGGCACTATACAGATCCTAGTCTCGAGTCCTGACAACAGAATACTGTCTCTTTTTTATTTATTTTTTTAAAACAAATTTTGATTATTTGTCCCTTTTTTTCCTACTGTTATTGTCTCTTAAGGGCTGTCATTAGTTTCTGAAGAAAATGCATATACTGTTCTTTTGAAGTTGTGTATAGTTTCCGTAAATGTGGTGGAAGATGTTTTCTTAATACCTTTTGCTGGTAGAGTTTTCTTGATTCTCTTGCTTGGCTTCTCAGTGGATTAATCAGATCTGGGGAATATTATTCTGAATTCACTCCTTATATTTGTTGTCCACACATTACAGGCTGTGATTGATGCCCAAATCATTCTTCCACTTGTGCAACTTCTCCAACATGCAGAATTCGACATAAAAAAGGAAGCTGCATGGGCCATCTCGAATGCCACTTCGGGAGGATCTCATGAACAGATTCAGTATGCTTACCCTTATCACTGGATAACCTTTCTTACCTTCATTTTCCTGTCACATATCTGCATGCACACGAATACATACTTATGTTGAAGATGCTATACGATCCAACTCTATTTCCCACTTATTTCCCCAACTGTCTAACTTAGGATGAGTCCCATTATGTTCTGGCTCGGTGGCTCCTACACTTCTACCTTATGTGAGAGTTGAAAACAGTGGGGTTATACAACATTTTCCAGCCAGATAATAAATGACATACATGCCTACTACTCAATATTGTCATAGTAGATTTTGAGTACATGTTATTATCCTTCTCTTCTTTTTTTATTTTTTTCCCCTTGACTTCTCTACTTTTCACTTAATACAACTCATCAATATAGTACTTGTCATCAGGTGTTTTTAACAATTTCTCAAGTTCTTTTTGTTGAAACTTGAAAGTAAATAGACTTACTAGGCCTTCTTATACATACTGCCATGAGAAGAAATACCGTCATATGTTTCCTTTTGTATCCTTATTTACCAATTTCTTTCATCAAATTCATTATCTGATAGTGTCATAGTCTATTTTGGGATATAATACGTTATATGAAGTCTAGTATTTACATGCATGATTAATTTGTTTTGCAGATTCCTGGTGGCTGAAGGTTGTATTAAACCGCTCTGTGATCTTCTAATCTGCCCAGATCCAAGGATCGTAACAGTGTGCCTTGAAGGTCTGGAGAACATTCTGAAGGTGGGTGAAGCTGACAAAGAAATGGGAGCAAATAATGGGATCAATCTTTATGCGCAAATGATTGATGAATTTGATGGATTGGAGAAGATTGAGAACCTGCAGACGCACGATAACAATGAGATTTATGAGAAAGCTGTGAAGATCCTGGAGAGATATTGGTCTGAGGAAGAAGAGGAAGCAGAGAACCTCCAGCAGCAGAATGGAGACGGAAATCAACATGGTTTTACTTTTGGTGGAAACCAGCCCATCGCACCCCCTGGTGGCTTTAAATTTGGATAAATAGCGGTTTAGGATTCTGTTTTCTGGCAGCATAGGCTTCTTTACCGTGTTTCGATGAATTTTCAACCTCATTTTGATTTCCCTTTGATAGAAGTGTTTAAGGCTGCAAGCCTGCAAGCGGGCTGTTTTTCCATTATTTTTTTCATCTTTTCTAGTAGGAAAAAATTGTCACTCTTATTGTGCTTATGTGAAATTAGCTCTAAAATGAACACTTCTACATTTGTGTTTTTTCCTTCAATCGACGATATTAGTGGATCTGTGGATGTTGAGTTTCAGTTGTAGGCTGGTAGCATATGTGAATATGGCTTTTGTTTCTTTGGTAAATCAGGCATTGTATAGTTTTAGTTTCTTGCTTCTGGTAGTTCTGGCAGAAAAGAAAACAAAAATACTTGTTTAGGATTGTTTTTCGGAAATTCAAAAACGTTTTTAAAATAAATAAAAAATTTAATTATAAATAAAAAAAATAAAAAAAATATATTTGAGTTTTAAAAGCATTTTAAAGTAATTTTGAAAAACACTTATTAAGTGCTTTCTTGTATAGTGGCCACTGGCCAGTGCTTTGTAATTATTATTTTTCTTAAAAATTGATTTTAAACATTAAAACTCCGTTTGCCAATATGGATATTTTGGCGGGGTTGATTTGCAAATTTACTTTTAGGGCTAAAACCTCATATTTTTAACTCTCGTTTCTGCTACTGCTTCTTCTTCTTCTTTGCAACTTCAATGTGAAACAAGAGCTTTCAACAATGAATCCCAATATTAACAGCAAAGACCAACCACAAGAAGACGACCAATATGGGGTTCTTCTATACTACAAGTACACCCAAATTCCAGACCTCGATGACCTCTTCACCTTCTACGACTCCAACTGCAACTCTCTCTCACTCCTCGGCCGTGTTCGTCTCTCCCCTCTCGGCGTCAACGTCACCGTACGTTTTCTCTCATCTACAAAGCAAAAAACCATTTTTTCTGATTTGGGTTTTTCATAATTGATAGCTTTGGATTGATTTTTAGGTTGGTGGAAAGTTATGTGCATTGAAGAAGCACATTACTGCGGTTGAGTCGAATAGTTTGTTTGAAGGAACTGACTTCAAGCTTGCAGCTTGTGGTCGCCCATCGAACGATAAAGTTGCTGAAGAATGTGGGTTCACTTCTCTGTCAATTCGCATTGTCAAGGTGATTGCTTGCTTTTCAGTTTCCGTTGTATAAAAGGGTTCTATGCTTTGATTTGGAGTGTGAGCATTGTATGATAATAACAGGGTTCTGTGCTTCTAGTAATTTGATGTTTACAGTTGGGTTCTTTCTATTTTTGATGTATTTTATTTATGTCTTGGACTCAGGAATTGGTGACTCTTAGCTCTAATCCTCTGATAAAATCACCAGAGATTTCAGATGCTGGAAAGCATCTCTCTGCAGCTGAGTTTCATTCCGTTCTACAGAAAGCTGGTTAGTGACTTCCGGTCTGAATTTCTCATTGCTTGCTTGCTGTAATTTGTGATTTGTTTTTTTTTTTCGCAACGACTTAGTTGTTAAAGAAGACAATTTCACTTATTCTGGCTTTTCATTGTCTGTTCTTCTGGTTGTTGGAAACTTTGCTTTAGAAGAAAAATTTAGAACTTTATAGATGTAATGGTAATTTGGCGTATGCTTTCCAGGACAATTAGACAAAGAGAGCACAGAACACAATAGAGAGCTTGTTCTATTGGATGCAAGAAATTTATACGAGACAAGAATTGGGAAGTTCCACACACCAAATGTCGAAACTTTAGATCCAGGTATTAGACAGTATAGTGATCTGCCCTCATGGATAGATGATAACTCTGATCAATTGCAAGGAAAATCAGTTCTCATGTAAGTGCTTATAGACATTTAAGCGGTTTCCATCATATTTTTTTCTTCTGTTAGTTTCTTATAGAAACCTTCCAATGAAACTGGTTATCCTTTTTTCATAGTGTATTCAGTCAGAGACTCAAAGTTCAATGAACAGAACTACATAAAAATTTATGTGTTGCTCAATTGGTATATTGGTTTCTATTACCAGGTATTGCACTGGAGGAATCAGGTGTGAAATGGCATCAGCTTATATTAGGTCAAAAGGTGCTGGATTTGATAACGTGTTTCAGGTGTGCTATTGTAAATAAGTAGTCTTTTGATTTCATAGACAGTAAGATTCGTGCTTCTTGATGATGATGATGCTGAAATCTCTCTTGCTTTATGAATTTATTTGCAGTTATATGGTGGAATACAGCGTTATTTGGAACAATTTCCAGATGGTGGTTTTTTCAAGGGGAAGAACTTTGTTTTTGATCACCGGTATGGTTCTTTAGGCTTTCAATGCAGCTTGTTATCTAATTATATCTTTTTGGTTCTCTGAATTCCTTGTTGAATAGATGCATGGAACAAAGGCCCATGAATATGTATCTACATCCGTTTGGCTTGCCAATACACACGCATACAGATATAATTTAAAAATTAGAAAATTTAATAGTTATTGAAACAGAAGCTAAGTGGTCTGACAACTGTAGTTTTTACAGTTTAGTTACATATCCTGAAGGTGCTTTGATACATTTTACTTAACTTAGTAGATTACATAAAAAAAGAAAAAAGAACAGTGCTGCATATGGGTGTATATATTCGTTTCTGGCCATTTGCTCAAGAAATAGACAGACATTAAGCTTTTGAAGTAATTCAGATGGGCATGTCTTTGTCATAAACTTTTATGAAGATAATGATCTTCAGATATTTCCAATTCAAAATACTTTATTGTGCTTGTACAGATCATGTACGATAAGTGTAGCAACATGCTAATGAGTCTTTGGGTGATATGATATTCAAAATATAAAGGTTTGGAACACTCTTTGCATTGTGGCTGTAGGATTTCAGTTGGGAGTTCAGATGCAAATATTCTGGGTGCCTGTCTTCTCTGCAGCACGTCGTTTGATGATTATTCATCACGCCTCCGTTGCACTTATTGTAGAATGCTTGTCTTAGTTTGTGATAGTTGCCAGGTAAGCTTTTGCAACTTACTTTTATCATTACAAATGAGGGATTTTGTGCTTTAAAAGGCAATCTAGTTAATTTCAGTGAGCTACTTCATGCATTCCAGACCTTCAGGGTTCTATAATATATTGGTGTTCATCATGAAAATTTATGCTTTTTGTTATAAAAATTAAGTCCTGAAATGACTCTTCTATCAGTCTCTCGTGGAAATATTGTTCTAAGGTGGCACTTTCTCTAGATTCGTGTAATTTGTAGCGTTGCCTGATCCCTGAAGTTTTTAATTTGTGTCAGCAGAGGAAGGATTCTGTATATGTTTGTGAGCTTTGCCAGAATCATCACAAGGATGTTGGGTTGACTTCTTCTATTGAAAGTGGCAGAATAAGTTCACTACCATCAGTTGAAACCGTCTCTTTAGATGCTAAGCTCTCATGTCAGATGCCTTGCAGACAGGGTAAGGTCTGTAATCTGATCATTTTAAACAACCGTGTGTTGTCACATGCCTTGTGCTGAACAATTTCTTTGCCACAAGAATCAGTATATTGCATTATAGTGTATAGACATGTATGGATTTAGGTACTTTTATACTTTTTCCAACTACTACTGTTTCCCTTGTGCTGCGCCAACGTTGGCCACAACACAGCAACTACTAATCTGCAAACACTAATTTTTCAAACTTGATTCTCTAACTCCCCTAGTACTGAAGAGTTGGAAGTAGATATTTGTATATACATTCCTTCTAAATTCATTGTTCCTGATGTTGTAATAACTGGTATGCCACAGCTACTGGGTCTCCAAGAAAACTGAGAATCTTGTGCTTACATGGGTTTCGTCAGAATGCCTCGAGTTTCAAAGGAAGAACTGCATCGTTAGCCAAGAAACTCAAAAGCATTGCTGAGCTCGTGTTTGTCGATGCACCTCATGAATTGGCATTCATATACCAACCACCCTCAGCTGTCATAGAGTCACATCACAATCATATATCACCTCAAGGTCCTCCTCCTACACCAACCTCGGAGCACTGCAAGAAAAAATTTGCATGGTTTGTGGCACCTGATTTCAGAGAAAAGACTGAAAGTGGGAATTGGGAAATGGGGGATAGTCCATTCGATCCGCTTCAGTATCAGCAGCAAACAGAAGGGTTTGATGAGTCATTGGCGTATATCAAAACCGTGTTTGGTCAGAAGGGCCCCTTTGACGGAATGCTGGGATTCTCTCAGGGAGCAGCAATGGCAGCTGCTGTAGTTTTTGCCCAACAAACAAGTAGGATACCATCAAAAACCGAAGAAATGCAGCTTAGGTTTGTGGTTTTATGCTCTGGCTTTGGCATTAAGTTGCTAAAGCAAGAGTTTGATGAGGAGAGAGTGCTGAAGAAATGTCATTGCCCTTCCCTTCACATATTTGGCAAGGATCATGGCAAAGACAGACAGATTGCAAAGCAAGAAAGCAGAGAGCTGGCTTCGTTGTTCGACGAGGGTTGCTCCGTGATCGTCGAACACGACTCCGGCCACATCATTCCTACACGTACTCCCTACATTGATCAGATTAAGGACTTCCTCGGCCGCTTTCTCTAAAGCCCTAACCCTAGTGTGGGCTTATCTGTAATGTGTGTTTTGTTTTCTTGTGCCGCTTTTTTAATGAATTTGGTTTACTTTTACCCCGAAAAGAAAGAAACGAAAGGCATCTTTGTTTGGATTGTAGTGTGTTAGTCAAGTCTCGAGTCAGTACTACTACTACGTGTCTCATGATCTCATCTGACAATGAAGGGTTCAAAATTTAAAAAGCAAAGAAAGAAAAACAAATTAATGTGATTATTACGCGTTAAGTTCATCATCATGACGCGGCTTGACCGTCAAGACTCTCAACAATTTACAAACCGACCATTCTCTAGAAGCAAATCGTTACACTCTACTCTCACAGTCTGTGACGCTTGGAGCAGTGACCACTGACCAGTCAACCCTAACCAATTTAACTATTACCGTGTCCTCAGCTTATTTAATGTTAAGTAGAGAAATGCGTACGGACAGCTGACGCGTGTCCCCGCGAAGGACGCGCTTTCTTCTTCCTGTGTCCACCTCCCTGTATCTCCACTCTATATATGACATTGTCTTCCTCCTCAAGACTCTCAGGACCCAGCGATTGCTTACTTAAATCTACAAAGACTTTTGCTTTTGCAGTCAGTCAATCTACTGCTACACTCTCATATCTAACCACAAATTTCAGTTTCACTGAGCTGTTTTTATGGCGGCATCGGACAACCTAGCTATGGAGCCGTGGGTTTACAGGCCAACGACGTTTGCGGACTCATGGATCTCGGAGGCGTTCACTCGCGACACCAAAGCGCTCACACTGGCGCTGCAGAAGTCGCTCTCCAACAACAACAACAACAACAACTTTGATTCGGCCGATTCCGATTTGATCTTGCCGTTTCTCAACGCATTCCAGCCGGAAACGACGCCGACGCCGACTGTTTCGGGAGTTTCGGGCTCGGATCCCGAATCGGTCGCGGCGCCGAAACGCCAGCGAAACGCGATACCGGTTTCGGGAAAGGTGGCGAAACGGAAGTCCCGCGCGTCGAAGCGGACTCAGACAACTTTTATCACGGCGGACCCGGCCAACTTCCGGCAGATGGTGCAGCAGGTGACCGGCGTCAGATTCAGTAACGGACAGGTCTCCTCTATGCCGACGATTGTGAAGCCTGAGCCGCAGAGACCCGGCGGTCGGTTACCCGGAGGCGGCTGCTTGCCGACACTTGACACGTCGGCGTTTCTGTTAGACCACCATCACCAGCAGCAGAGGCAGCTTGCGGGGCCCGCATCGGCAGGAGGAGGAGGTGGACCAGTGGGCCCAGTGTGTTTTGGGCAGACTGTTGAGGTGGCTGAGCGTGGTGGCGTCTCTGCTGGTGCAGGGGGGTTAGGCTTTGACTCTTATTCGAGCTTTCCCACCTTGGAGTCGTGGAAAGTAATGTAGCGAGAGATAGAGATAATATGACCGTTGATCTTGTGCCATGTGGTGGTTTTGTATCTGTTTATAGACTTGATATTTTTTTTTTTTTTTCATTTCTCAAGTACTTCTGTATTTGTTAAGCTTAATGGATTAGAATCTTGTGCACGTCATTTTTGCATTTACATTCAGTCTTTGCTCTTCTAAACTTGTGTTTAAGCAAAAATAAGAGGAATTTAGAATTTTTTTTTATCAAAGGTAGCATGTCATTAACTTAACACAATGGGCAAAAATAAGAGGAATATAGAATTGGACTTCGGAGACACTTCCATGTGATCGATGGTCGACTATTACTTTGGAGATTTAAAAAAAAAAAAAAGACTTCTCTCCTGACAAGTAAAATGCAACGACGAAATGTCTTACTTGAGTCATTCAAGCGTCAGTTTGGGGTCTACCGTCTCGAAGCTTGAGAGGAGTAACATTAGGGAGAATAACAAGTTTGTTGCCACCAAGTTTGAATATCGGCTCTCAATGTTTGAAAACTAATTGTTCCATACTTCCATCAATTGGTCTTCCAGCTTCTCTAAATTAAGAGAATTTAAAAAATAAAATTAGACAAATAAAAAATTATTGCATTCATCAGGATTCTCTTCATCTTGTTAAGAGCTTCGTGATGGTAAATTACTTGCCAAAAAAGGACACCGGAACCTAAAATCACGAACGATAGAAGTTTTTACTAGATTGTTAGGCGCATGGAGGTCACGAAAGCGAGGCCAGACCAATAGGCAATCGAGGCCAGTGGAGGCCAAGCCAGGGAGGGCAACGTAGGTTATGCAAGCGAAGCCAACTTAAGCCATGCAAGCGAGGCTGACCGTGACAAATTTTGGCGGTCCAACCACGAGATTTCACTCTTGAATTATGTTCTAACACCGTGGAGACTAACCCCAATATTTTTTCCAAATTTTCTTCTTTCCAAAATCATGATTTTTCACCCAAAACAGTGGGGACTATAGTACACAATTTTTTTGAAAAAAAATCGCATGTTGTAATTTTCGTTCCAAAATCTTACTACCCTCCCTCAAATAATGATTTTTAAGGATTTCTCGAATTGACGGAACGCAAAAATCTCGACACGTTTATTTTTTATGATTTTTCAAAATTCGGAAAACTAGAAAAACAAAAAAAAAGTGTGTTGACAAGGTTTAACAAGTGAGGCCAGAGGAGGTCAGGCAAGCGAGGTCAACGTAGGCTATGCAAGCGAGGCCAACCTAAGCCATGCAAGCGAGGCTAACAATGACCAATTTTGGCAGTCAAACTACGAGTTTCACTCAAAAATGTTGTTCTAAAACCATGGAGAATAACCCCAATTTTTTTTTTCAAAATCATGATTTTTCACCAAAAACTATGGACTATAGTGCACGATTTTTGGGTAAAAATTGAATGTACCAAAATCTTACCACCCTCAAATCCTGATTTTTAAGGACTTCTCGAATTGACGGAAAGCAAAAATATCGACTCGTTTATTTTTTACGATTATTCAAATTCATAAAACAAAAAAATTCCAAAAAATAAAAGAGTGGACATTTTCAAGTTTCGTCAATTGGAACACATTTTTAAAATTATTTTTTGCCAATGGTGAAATGTTGACATGGGCAAATTTGAAGAAAAAAATGTTTTGACAAAAGTTGACAAGCCAAACCAGAGGAGACGCCGTGGAGTCCAATGTAGGTTATGCAAGCGAGGCGAACCTAAACCATGCAAGCAAGGCTAACCATGACCAATTTTGGCGGTCCAACTACGAGATTTTACTCAATAATTTTGTTCTAGCACATAATCATGATTTTTTCTCCAATTATCATGACCAATTAACCCCAATTTTTTCTCCAATTTTTGTTTCCATCATCATGATTTTTCACAAAAAAAACTGTGGATTATATCACACGATTTTTTTTTGCAAAAATCGCATATTATTATTTTCGTACCAAAATCTTACCATCCTTAAATCATGATTTTTAGGACTTCTCGAACTGATGGAACGCAAAAATCTTGACTCGTTTATTTTTTACGATTTTTCAAATTCGGAAAACTAGAAAATTCAAAAAAATAAAAGTTTGGAGATTTTCGAGTTCCGTCAATTGAAACACCTTTTAAATGTGTCACAAGGAAATTTGAAGAAAAAAGTGTCTTGACAAGGTTTAGCCAGCAAGACCAGAGGAGAACAAGCAAGAGAAACCAAATGAGACTATGCAAGCGAGGCCAAAAGTGGTGACGCCAGGGACGCCAACGTAGGCCATACAAGCGAGGCCAACCTGAGTCATGCAAGCGAGGCTAACCGTGACCAATTTTGGCGGTCTAACTACGTTGTTTCATTCAAGAATGATGCTCTAACACCGTGGAGAATAACACAAATTTTTTCTCCAAATTTATTTTGTTTTCCAAAATCATGATTTTTCACCCAAAATTGTGGATTATAGCATACTATTTTTTTTTGCAAAAATCACATGTTCTTATTTTCGTACCAAAATTTTGCCACTCTCAAATCATGATTTTTAACGACTTCTGGAACTGACGGAATGCAAAAATCTCGACTAGTTTTTTTTTACGATTTTTTTTTTAAAAAAGTGTCTTGACAAGGTTCAGCAAGCACTACTAGAATTATGCCATCAGACATCGGCCAGACACCGATGTAAAAAAAAAATCTCGACCGATGTCTTTGTGGGTGTAGTAAAAGATCAAAAAGTATTGACATCGAGGCAAGAGGAGGCCAGACAAACGAGGCCAGAGGAGACCAGAGGAGGCCAGACAAGCGAGGCTAGAGGAGGCCAGACAAGCAAGGCCAGAGGATGCCACACAATCGAGGCCAGTGGTGGCCAAGTAAGCGAGACCAGAGAAGGCCAACGTAGGCTATGCAAGCGAGGCCAACCTAAGCCATGCAAGCAAGGCTAAACGTGGCCAATTTTGGCAGTCTAACCATGAGGTTTCACTCAAAAATGATGTTCTAACACCGTGGAGAATAACACCAATTTTTTATCCAATTTTTTTTTCTTTCAAAATCGTAGTTTTTCACCCAAAACTGTGGAGTATAGCACGAGATTTTTTGGCAAAAATTGCATGTTTTTATTTTCGTACCAAAATCTTACCACCATTAAATCATTATTTTTAAGGATTTCTCGAACTAAAGGAACGCAAAAAGCTCAACTCGTTTATTTTATGCGATTTTTTAAATTTGGAAAACTAGAAAATTCAAAAAAATGAACGAGTAGAGATTTTTGAGTTCCGTCAATTGGATACTTTTTAAAAATCATCTTTTACCCATAGTGAAATTTTGGTACGGGCAAATTTGAAGAAAAAAATGTCTTGACAAGATTTGGCAACCGAGGCCATAAGAGGCCACACAAGTAAGTCCATAAAGAGCTACAAAAGTTTGGATCTTCATTACTCTTTGTTCAAACATTCAGTTCGGTTCTATGATCTCGAAGCTTACGACAAAGAGAACTATGGAGAATGACAAGTTTGTTGCACTAAGCTTGAATCTCGGCTCTCAAGGTCGTAAGGTGGTCTTTCAGCTTCTCTATATTTAGTGGAACTTAAATAAAAGAATTAGATGAATAAAAAATTATCGCACGTGTCAAGATTGTGTGTCCCGCTAAGAGATTCAAGACGGTATATTACGTGCCCAAAACGGACATCAGAGCTGGAAGTCACGAAAGATGAAAGTTCTTACAAGATTGGCAAACACATGGAGGGGGAAACAAAATGCCAAATTTTGGCCTTTGGGTCGTCATTACTCTTTGCTAAGGTGTTTGGTTAGGGCCTATGATATACCATCTCGAAGCATGCGACAATGAGAACTAGGAAAAATGACAAGCTCATTGCCACCAAGTTTGGATCTCGGCTCTCAATGTGTTGAAGACCAACTATTCCATAAACTAGTTTTCTGGCTTTTCTAAATTAAGTGGAACTTAAACAATAGAATGAGACGAATTAAAAATAATCGCACTTGTCAGAATTCTTATTCTCGTTAAGAACTTCAAGACAGTATGTTACGTGATCAAAAAAGACACCGGAGCGGAAAGTCAGAGACGATAGAAGTTCTTACCATATCGACAGGCGTGCGGAGGGGGTTGTGTAAGACCAAACTATGCGTCTTCATTACTCTTTGCTTAGACGTCCGGTTCGGGCCTATGATATATCATCTCGAAACTTGTGACGAGGATAACTATGAAAAATGACACACTCATTGCCACCAAGCTAGAATGTTGGTTATCAACATTTTGAAGACCAATTGTTCCGTAATTTGGTAACCAATTTCTAAATTGAGTGAAACTTAAAAATAATTAGACAAATAAAAAATAATTGCACACGTCAAATTTTTTTGTCTCATTAAGAGTTTCGAGATGATATATCATATTTATACAAAAAATGTACACCAATAGTAAAATTGTAAAATTGTAGAAATGCCATACTTCATAGTTCATAAAGTCGGTGTGTTGTAGACCTGTAGGCTTGTAGGCTTGTTGTAGTAAAGGAATATTTCATTGGGTTACAAAAGTTGTGCAAGAACCAGGTTCAATTGGACTTTCGAAGCACGATGAAGTTGCTAAATTCGTTCAGAATACTAAACCCATAACTCCGTAATTGTTTTATAATTTTAAAGTTTCGGAAAAAAAAAAAAATGGAAACAGCTTCTGGTTTTTCTTTGCCACCTAAATTTAGGGAACGAGGGGCGTTTCGGTAGTCTGACTCTGGCTAAACCCCTAACTATCTCCAACTTAAACCCTAAAAATCGAAAGAAGTCTCAAGTACGAGGATTGCCATCTTCAAACAAACACTTCATCTTTTGATTTTGCAGAATAAAAGGTTCGTGTGAATTGTGAAAGCAACAAAATGCGGATTCTTGTTGGAAAACTTCTGCAGAGAATGTCACTCAAGCAGGTACCAAGAACTGTTTGCAAACAGTACTCCTTCACCATCTGTCTTTTTAAATCTGAATTGTTTATTTGATCTTTTGGGCTGAATAATCAACTGGGTTGTGCCCAAATTGTCCAATTTCTGCTGAACTTTCAAAAAAATTCTGGCATTTGGTGATAAAAGTGGTGTCTTTAATTTAACAAATATTGTTCATTAAGTAAATTATAGTGGAGTAAAGCTAAAGTTCTGTAATTTTTGAATTGGATTTACAGACTATTGGACACCGTTCGTATTGTACTAAGAAGATTTTTGATATTGGGCAGCCAACTCCAGCATCTCATCCACAGGTAGTGATTCTTAACATAGTGTTGTGCTTGATGTGAATTATTGCGTTGTAATTGTTGTTTGCCTTTGTAGTTAATGAAAGAAGGGGAGATTACACCCGGCATAACTTGGGAGGAATACTTACTGAGAAGAAAAAGGTTGTTGGAGGTGCTCCCAGAGAATGGCTTGGCCATCATTGCAGCTGCGCCCGTAAAGATGATGAATGATGTTGTGCCTTATACATATCGCCAAGATGCTGATTACTCATACATTACTGGCTGCCAGCAACCTGGTGGCGTGGCGGTCTTGGGTCATGAGTTCGGTTTTTGCATGTTCATGCCAGAAGCAACACCTCAAGTATGCTCAGCCTTCTATCGTTAGTATTGTATAATGCTGTACTAAATATGATCGTCTAGACCAGAAATCTGAGATACTTACTAAGAAAAGAAAAAACAAAGCAACTTGAGACATATAATTAGAATATCACATCAAATATATCTTACATTTTATTTGGTGGTGGTCAAGGAAGAATGTTAAGTTATTTTGTAATGTTATCTGAAATGTGCTTGTAGCTATTATCCTTGGATGAGAAAGTTGTCATCTGACAAGGTAGCTGCCATGTATCATGTTACTAATCTGTGCATGTAGTTTACTTGTTGCTGCGATATATTTTACACAGATGGAGCTTCCTTAGCTAATTTATTTTCTTTGACCTATGGTTTGTGTAGGATGTCACTTGGCAAGGGCATACTGCAGGAGTTAGTGCAGCATTAGAAGTATTTAAGGCTGATAAAGCATATCCAATGAGCAAATTAAGGGAGGTCAGTTGAATACTCCAGAAATTTGAAGCCTAATGAAATGTGCCAATTTGAATTAAAAACAAACCAGCTAATTGTATTACTCTATTTTCTGGAATATGTATCCTCATTTCTGTAGCTTTGGCAGTTGAGCATTAATCATGCACTGTTTGGTAAGATCACTTAAGATTAGCTGCATAGAGATGTTACATAACTAGTGCCATTAAATATAGTATCACCAACACAAATCAATAAGATGTTAATACGTTATCATATTCTTACCAAAATGTTACAAACCATCACATCTCCTTGAGCGGATTTTTAAAACATTTTATAGTGTCATGATTGTTTGTTCAGAATTGGCTGACTAGTAGTTATATGCCCTCAAACTGTCCTCTAAGCTTGTTTTCACGTAGAAACATTCTGAAGTCCTTGGTTGGAGTGGTTTAACAGCTACTTGGATCCTTCTTATGCATTTTATCATTATATGTACATCGTCTTTTCTTTTACTGACTGCAGATCCTCCCAGATATTATGAGGAGATCGTCCAAGCTGTTCCACAATGTGCAGACGGCTGTACCAACATATATGGAATTGGATGCCTTTGAGAAAGCAGCTATGTCTGGAGAAGTGAAAGACGTTTCAGTTCTCACCCATGAGTTACGCTTGATAAAGTCATCGGCAGAGCTTAAGTTAATGAGAGAGTCTGCATCAATTGCTTGCCAGGTACTCAATTCAATCCCATTGCTACTATTTCATAAGCCCATAAGTCCCACCATATACTGTTTTAATGCACAAACCTATAGCATATGTGTGTGGCTTGCATAGGAACCATGTTGGGGTATACAGTTGGTTCAGATCATACCATTTCAGTAAGTGCAGGTCTACAATTGTTAGTGATGTTCCTATGTCTACTGCACATCATAATCAGGAGGGATTCATCTTTTTTCTTTTTCATATTAAATGACATATTATATATTTGATTAAGGCTGTTCCTGCAACACCATTTAGTATTTCATAAAAGCTCATAGTACTGCTATATCTTTGAAAACCAGTAATGCTGGATAGTCCCTGGCTTATATTAATAGTTTAAAATATATATTGGTCCTGGACAGGCTCTGTTGCAGACAATGTTACATTCAAAAACACATCCTTATGAGGGTATGCTCTCAGCTAAGATGGAATATGAATGCAAAATGAGGGGTGCACAGAGAATGGCGTAAGCTTTTTCCTTTTCTGGATGGTCGCATCCAAAATGTAATTTATTATTTAACCCGCTGTTGTAGCTGAAATTTGGGTTTGTAAGATCGTTATTTGATAGATTTTTGTCAGTATTTACAAATTTTTTGAGGATTTGCTAATTTCATTCTCCATTACAGGTTCAACCCTGTGGTTGGTGGAGGGCCTAATGCGAGTGTAATACATTATTCTCGAAATGATCAGAAAGTTAGTTGATTACCAAATCCCCTGTCTACTTTTTCTGGCCACAATTTATAATAGTAGAACAAAATTATTCTCTATGTTCTTAGGTAGGTCCTGTATGCTTACAAAGATTGTTATGCATTGTTGTGCAGATAAAAGAAGGGGATCTTGTCTTGATGGATGTTGGTTGCGAGTTTCATGGTTATGTCAGTGATCTTACTCGCACCTGGCCACCCTGTGGCAGCTTTTCTTCAGCTCAAGTATGGATGGCTAAATGTTTCTTCACCTTTTAATATTCTAAACAATGATTTATCTGCCCTGTCTTGTCGGTAGCAATTTTAGAATATCTGTCAAAGCTGTTAGAAAGTTTTTATTTTATTATTATTATTATTATTATTTTATATATTTTTTTAAAACTTATATGTGTTTATCTTTGGACACAATATCTTGAGGCTGGGTGTTTATTTTTTTTTCTTTTCCATTTCTCTTACATTGAGGCTGGGAGTTTTACAGCTGTAGATTCATATTGGCATTCAATCTTTAATAACAGAGCCATGCTTTAGAGTCAAATTTCCTTCTGGTATGCAAAACACTAGTATTATCTGTCTCCATTAACACAACGTTATAGACTTCGCCTGCAATGATTCTTCTCAAGAGATGCCACATCTAGACAGCAGCTTTCTGCCTCTTTTCCTTGATTTTATTTATTTATTATTATCCTGTTTTTGCATTTGAGCATTTTATTGATCTTATCAAGATCTATATTTCAGGAAGAGCTTTATGATCTTATTCTGCAAACAAACAAGGAATGCGTGAAGCTTTGCAAACCTGGTGCTACTATTCGGCAAATACACAACTTCTCTGTATGATCCTTTGAATTTAATTTTTATTTGTTAATTTTGTCGTAGTTTGCTTGAGAATTTCATCTTTGCTTAATGAAACCTAATCTTACCTAATGACTCACATTCATAGGTTGAAATGCTTCAAAAAGGACTCAAGGAGATTGGGATTCTGAAGGAGGACTCTAGACGTAGTTCCCACCATCAGCTGAGCCGTTCCTACCATCAGCTGAACCCAACTTCCATAGGTTTCTCTATCAATCCCTAGTCAGAAATTTCAGCTTTTTTGATTTGTCAATATAAGGCATGTGTTATGACTATGTTTGTATTGACTAAGCAAGAAAAGTAGTGCCAAGTTTCTGGGTGATTGCCTTTCCTTTTCTTTCTCACTTTTTTTATGAAGAATTGAAACTAAAATATTTGTTTGTTAATCTATGTTCTTAAAATTTTATACAGTTTGGATCAACAGTTATTTCACATTGTAAGTTTCTCCCCCATGTGTGGACCTGTCCTGCCACTAAAAAGCTCAACCATATGAAACTCAACATAAATTGGGAGATTGCAGTTGCAGATTTGAATTTAGGATCCCCTGCTATAATTCTGTGATAAGATTTGTCGGTTTATGACTGCTCTCAAAAGATTACATTTCTGATATGTGTCAGTTATTATTATATATCTTAACAAAGAGAATTCCAATAATTTAGTTAGGTTTGAATTGGCTAAGCAGGATAATGTGTTAAAAAAATATTTTGTGATAAATTTTTTGCCTCTTGCTTGTTGTCCAGGTCACTATCTCGGAATGGATGTCCATGATTGTTCTAAGGTCAGCTACGACCATCCTTTGACGTCCGGTGTTGTAAGTTGCCTCCCTTATTGAAGAACATGCATCTTTCTACGTGTTTTTTTTTTCAATGTACTTGCTTTCTAGTTATAATGATGACAGATGTTGCATTTACTACTGTATTGTTGTGCGTACACATACTCTGGCTATATGTTTGCATTGAACCCAGTGAGGCTGCTTCATTGTATTTATATATATATATATATATTTTTTTTTTGATAAGATCGTTCTGTTTGTACTCAGGTGATAACAATTGAACCAGGAATCTACATCCCATTGTTCTCAAATATTCCGGAGAGGTACGTCTTTTACCAAATTTGAAATGCTACAAATCAGATTCCTTAAAAGCCAGGCCCATGTAAAAGTTACTGTTGCCCTTGGACAAGCAATTAAATTTCGAAGAGACTAACTAGTCATCCCGGCAAGAGTTATTTTATGCTATAAGCTGACTGCACAAAACATCATACATATCTCCAACTTTTCATAATCTTTTGTAGTTAATTTCCAACATGAAAGATTCCTCAACATATTCCTGAATGTGAAACTTTTCATGCTTATGAATGTCTCCTACATAGGGCATCAATCATTCCTACCCTTTCTTTTAACCTTCTTGCTTTAAATGTTCTGATACACTATTGATGTATTGAGGATATATTCTGCAGGTATCAAGGCATTGGGATAAGGATTGAGGATGAGGTCCTTATTACGGACACGGGTTGTGAGGTATAATTTAGACTTATCATTTTATTTTATGGCCAATTTTAAAATTCAATGCAACTTCCTGGTTGCAGCTTTCAATGTCACCGTGCTGATTAATCTTCCTAAATCGTTTGCATTTACGTAGCTTTCATCTTTATGTAGTAGTGTCTTGACATTCATCTTCTGTTTGTCATTGCCTCTTTGAGTAGCCATATAATTGGATTTGGATTTCATATGGTTTAGTTAAGAGGCAAATATTAATTCAGTGTCTGTTATGACGGAAGCCTTTTTGAGGGGACAGTCTGTTACCATCAATTGTTCTCCAAGCGGCCTCATACATTCTCTATCTGGTCTAGATGTTAACGATTCGTTGATTACTCATCCGAATACTTCACACTACTAAACATTCATAACCAGCATGAGATTCTTATGCACATCAGGTCTTAACTGGGTCAATTCCGAAAGAAGTAAAACACATTGAATCCTTGCTAAACAACTTTCACCATGGAACTGTAATGGAGTGCCACAATAGTCAGAGAGTTTCATCCAGTTGATGTTCCCCTGTAATTAAAAAGCCAAGACAGATAGGAATTTACTCGCGGTTTTCCAAGACATTTATATCATATCGGAAACGATGAGGAGCCATTGGAGGCATTTTCCAGCAGGCGTTTTATGTGAGCTCGTCCAACTTTGTGTATCAAAGTTTGAATATTGTTGCCAAAAATTCTGGCTAATTTAAAGTCGCTGCTTTTGTTATTGTTTGCCATACACAGATGATGTTATAAAGATCGCAAGGCATACAATAGAGCAAGTTTTTGCAGTATTGTATATCATTTCCAGATTGCTGATTTCATAATGATGATGGTAAATGATATTGCTCTCGTTATCTTGATGTTCAATCCATTTTGACATTTTTTTTTTAAATTCAAAGTTCATTTAGATGGGTCTGGTTTGGACGTTGACACTTTCAGACCTGGTCATGGCTAACAACAACCAACTAGAATAGACTGGTATACTCCATTACCAGTTATCCGTTGAACCCTAATCACCAAGCTATCCGTCAACGATTATAATATCAGTTTTTTTGTCTTTTTGGTCAACAAATTGTAATATCAGTTGGGTATGATTTTTTTGACTCATATCCTTCATGGAGTTATTATAGGTTCATGGATCCAACATGAATTAATCAAATATCAACCAAAAAGAATATATATTTTAGTAACTATTGTCAATCACTTTTTGCAAACCCAAATTTTCTCCCCAAAGATTTGTAGTTTGCTACACGAAATCTTACAAAGAAAATAAGGGGAATTTTAGCCTTAATGAAGAAAATGAAGTGCGTGTTTGAAATGTCGAAAATTTATCATTTATTAAATTTGTTTACTGTGTAATAATTTACAAATGCAGCTTCATTCCCAACATTAGAATCACCAACTTCTTGGTGTTTGCCGGAATTCCGACTTGGGGGTCAGCCAGTTTACTAAGTAGATTCACTATACCGAACGGCCTGGTCCGGAACCGGAAGAGATTCACATAGTAAATAGTATTTACTGTCTGATAGTAAAAAAAAATGTAAAAATAAAAAATAAAAAATTACCAGTCTGGTACATTTAATTGAAAAAGAAAAAGTTTAATTTTAAATTTCTATAGCCAATTAGCATATTCCTCATTTTATACCATCATCTCTGGACTCTGGGAAATTGAAACAGATCTGCATCTGTTGCTGAGCGACCTCAGCTTTCACAGCCCAGCAAGACGAGGTATTTACTGTTTTCTATATGAATTATTTATCAGTTTTGTTTTACCATGCCTACAATTCTAGATTTACCCTGTTGGCTTCCTTAGTTACCAATCTTACACATAATGATCAGATCAATATGTGTTGCTTTGCTAATGAATGTGCTTATTTTGGTGCAAAATAAAAACAACAATGATGCTGAATTCTGTTCCGATTTGTATAGGCTCCGCTTGTGTAGATCACACAGTTCATAAGATTGTCAGAAGCCACATTGCCATATTATTCAGGTTGGAAATTTCGTGGGTGCTTATGATTCCATTCTTATATATGCATATGACATTTGATTATTCATATAATTATTGTGAATTTTTAAACTAATGGTACGATTTTTAGTGGAATTTTATTACAAGCATGCATAGATGTGTAATGCATACCAGGACAATTTGTTGGCTTGGCAAATCTCCTTGAGATTTTACAATTGCGGATGTTTTAGTTTGTGCAGATAGAATAGTAATGGGAACAGTTGTTGGCAACAAGGAGGCGACTCGAAGCTTAGGTGATCTGAATCCTACTGTGGTGTTTGTCTTGGGTGGCCCGGGGAGTGGAAAGGGTACCCAATGCGCACACATTGTTCACAACTTTGGGTTTACCCATCTCAGTGCTGGTGATCTTCTACGAGCTGAAAGGAACTCTGGTTCTGAAAATGGAACCATGATTTCGAACATGATCAAAGAAGGACAAATTGTGCCTGCGGAAGTAACGATTAAGCTTCTGGAGCGAGCAATGCTGGAGAGCGGTAATGACAAGTTTCTCATTGATGGGTTTCCTCGTAATGAAGAAAACCGTGCTGCATTTGAGGCGGTGACTAAAATCGTGCCCTCATTCGTGCTGTTTTTCGATTGTTCCGAAGAGGAGATGGAGAGGCGGCTTTTGAGTAGGAACCAGGGAAGAGAGGATGATAATGTAGAAACGATAAGGAAGAGGTTTAAGGTTTTTCTAGAGTCTACTCGCCCAGTGTTAGAGTACTATAACTCCAAGGGGAAAGTTCGAAAGATTGATGCTGGGAGGCCTATTGAAGAGGTTTTCGAGTCAGTGAAAGGCATTTTCGGCCCCAAAAATGAGAAGGCTGATTAGTCTCTGCAATGTGGTATTCAAGACTTGAGATTTTATGTCTGTTGAGGCATTTTCCTGCAGGTACTTGATGTGTTCTGCATCAAAATCTTAATGACTTATGGTTGTTGCCATTTTGTTTCATGTTTTCATTTGATTACATACATTGGAGCACGGTTGGTTTGCTCTATTGTAAGTCATTCTCAGATTGCTGATTTCATAATGATGATGTTAAATGATTCGATCTGTCTCACTCATTATCTTGATGTCACCTGGTAATGCATAGAGTTGCCTTGAATGTAGAAATCTTTAATGTTCAACTATATGAACCATACCAGACCAAACTAAATGTTCATTTATATTGGTCTGGTTTGGACATTGTCCACTTTTAGGCGAAGTGAACAACAACCAACTAGAATACTTTTGGTCCATTGATGAAGAAGCATTATGTGTCGGTTATATATAAAAATCTTGTTCGCATAACATGTACCCGTAACCAACTATATGCCGTTCGGATATTTCTTGGTGTTCTACTTGTAAAAGTTAGAACCCTAATCACCAAACCATCCGTGAAGGATGGTAACATCTGCTTGGTGTGAGTTTTGACTCACGTTCTTCATGGAGTTATCGTAGGTTCATGAATCCAACATGATTGAATTCATCAAATATTAACCAAGTAGAAAATGTATTTTATCAATCACTTTTTGCAAACCCAAATCTTCTCCCCAAAGATTTGTAGTTGGCTACACGAAATCTTACACCTTAAGAAAATTTAACCAACATGAGGGGGAATCCTAGGTGTGGACTCCAAACCGAACAACATCTTAATCTCTAGAAACTGCTTGTAGATTTTACTTTGTTTTCTGTTATCGAAGGTCTTTATCTAATGAGTACACGAGAAATGTTCATTTTAAACGAAAATTCTACCAAAATCATGAGTGTGACATGTTCAATGTTTTTCCACCACTATTGTTAAACATAGGCTCCTTTTTTTTTCCCTTTGGGGACATCCGATAGAACAAAGGCGCATTTCAAACAAAAGTTTGTACAATATTTTCCGATTGCTATTGTTAAAAAACAAATTTAACGATAACAAAAGCTTGAAACATATCATGCACGACATGACGAGAATACGGTAAAATATCGATCATATTCTGAAAAAAAAAAATCTCATCGATATAAATTATGAGATTGACCTAACTGCCGAAATGGCATACGAAAATTTATGTGGAGATGTACTGATGTAGGAGGTGAAATCCTGCATTCTCTTCTTGTTTCTCGTCTTCTTCTTCTGCACTTATCGTATAAACGTCAACTCCAATTAATAGGTCACCGTTCCCAACTACATCCCACGTGTAGCGCTGCTATTCGTTGTAGCCTTAACCCTGCTCTTCCTCCCTTAACTACGCCATTACTCCTCGTCTCTCCTCCCAACTGTCACCTCTCTAACCCCTACTCTTTAAGAAAACTACAACCTGCCCTTATTAAAAGAAAAATCATAACATAATACTTATTTAAAAGTCGCGGTTCTCACCACAGTGCATATTTCAGCTAGAAATGAATTTTTGAGTACTCATTTTCATGCTTGATTATTTTAGTGCATATTTCAAATACTTAAGTGATGCACTATATATCTAAAGTTCATTATGAACTTTATTTCTCAAACAGAGAAAACGGAAGCTACCATCGGAATGGTAAATACTAAATAAATTGCCGTACATGTAATGCAATATTGTGATTTCTAAAGTATTAACTCTAATAAATATCATTAGATTTGGGCAATCCGGATAGGGTAGATGAACATTTATAAAGTATAATCTTTGAAAAAAAGGGCTCTATTCTTCTAAGTAAAGTACTTGTGGTTTTTAGCCTTATGCCCTATCCCTTTAAGCACATTTAATAATTTAAAAAAAATAATTAAACCTTTAAGCACGACCAAATGGCATATCAGCAATTGTTGTGATATAGAAGGGCAACAATAAAATGGCTTTTTGGGAATTTGGAGAACCTACAAGGGTAAAGTTCTAACTTCACAGCTATATGAATCCCACCTCAATGTCCCAACCTCACATTTGTTCTCTCACTCTCTGCATATTCAAAACCAAATATCCAAGAAAAGTAGTACTATAAGATCACAAGAATGTCTCTTGTAACAGACGATGTGAGAGCCAAGGCTGATGAGGTCTACCATGGTGATGCAATCTGCCAGGAGAAGTCACAGTTCTTGCTCACAGAGATGGGTCTCCCCAATGGGCTGTTGCCCCTGAAAGACATGGAGGAATGTGGGTATGTGAAAGACGCTGGCTTTGTTTGGCTCAAGCAGAAGAAGAGCTTAACCCACAAGTTTGACAAAATTGGGAAGCTGGTCAGTTATGCACCTGAAATCACAGCCACTATTGAGAAGGGCAAGATCAAGAAGCTGACTGGGGTCAAGACCAAGGAGCTCTTGGTCTGGGTGACACTCAGTGACATCTTTGTGGATGACCCTCCAACTGGGAAGATCACTTTCAAGACTCCCTCAGGGCTATTCAGGACATTTCCTGTCTCGGCTTTCGAGATTGAGGGACCTGCTGCTAGCAAGGATGTCAAGGACAAAGAGGAGGTCAAGGAAGTCAAGGGAGTTGTGGAAGTCTAGGAGATTGCTTGGCTTCTTTACGATCTACTACTACTCCAAAGCCCAGAAGAAGGCTTTGGCTTTCTTTGTAGGTTTATTTTCATCATGTGTTCTGTTGCTTTTAAGTACTTTTACTAGTGCTATCTTCTTCATATGAAATAAAAATTAGAGTTTGATAAATAACGCATCTCATAAAGTTACCATGACATGTCTTTTTCACGGTTTAGTCTAAGAGGTGTGTGTTTTGAATCTGTCTATCTTCACCATTCACCATCTTCACATGAGGAGGCAGTTGAAACTTGAAACTGACTACCTGTATCGTTTTTAACCCAGAAATTGCTCAAGAGAGGTGCTTCTTCTGTTTGTTAGTTCTATTTCCTTTTTCCTTTTCAGGTTTGGTATTTGGTGTTGATGCCCTTAAGGAGGGTTCTATTAATTACTTACCAAAGAATATTAAAGGGTCTAGAAACTAAACGAACCTAGTTCACATTGCACGGCAAAGTAACCAAACTACCTACTGCAAACATTGAGGTTCATATCTTTTGCCACGGGTCTGTTTATAAGTTTATAACATTGAAAGTGATAGCTACCAACCATGAAAATGAAAGCTTTCTCAAGGCAATCAAGGATGAGGAAAATGAAAGATGCTAATTGTATTCTGAATGGGTAGATATTTAAATGAATAACTTTTTGAGAATTGTATTGAGTTTAAAGGAATTTACTTTTATCCAGATTACAATCTGATAAATATTCAAAGGCATTCATGTAGCAATCATAAACTTATATTACAAAACGAAATTTCCATCCAATTATTGATACCTTGCCGCAAAACTAAGACAAAGGCAACAAGAACCCCATTCTCATGCATAAAGAAAGCTGGAACAATTCGTCCTACTAAATTCCAATAGCTGGTAAAAAAAAATTTACAAATCCGGCCATGGTCTAACAGGTTCAAGGTTGCTTGATTAGAAGGCTTTTTCAGGAAAAATGATGACTCAATAAGATAAACACTAGGTCTTAAGATGATGCTCCCCAAGTACTTCATAAGAACCCTATTCCATTTTCCACAGAATTACAACTTTAAATCCTGCCAAGAATAAATAATCAGTCAACAATTAGATAAAACTCCAATAACAGAATGTATTTTTGACAAAGGAGATATTTGATTTTGAAAATGATTATCGTCAGCTTTTGACACTGACGCTAGTAGACAAAGGTGTTGCAATCACAATAAGCCACACCATGTAATTTTCCTGACCAATTTGAAACCCCCAACAGACAACCATTGAGTAGTTTTCAGCTAGCAGGTGGATCTGAAAGCAGCTCTGTCTCTCATTTCATTTATGAGTTAACTGTCCTGCCCCTTTCCATTTATGATGTCTTTAGGCAAGGGCCCTTAAGTTACTTTATTTACCTAAAAGAGTAATTATCAAACAGAGAAGTTACCTAAATGAGTAATTCCAACAACTGTTGGCCACACACAGTTACTCTCACATGGTTCTTGGACAAGGCCATTCACCCAATTTGGGTTTGGCATTTGACAAGGATGTTTTGTTAACTTCTTATTTTGTCATCCCAACTTTTCCAAATAGTCTGATGCTGACTAAAGTTTTTACCAGATGCTAAAGAACTCAACTATTTCCCCAACTGTTTTTCCAAGACATAATATGAGACTCATGTGAGTTCCACAAAAATATGTCTTACCTCATGTAAAAGAGTTGAGGAAAAAGTTGGAGTCTAAATTGTTTTCCAACTTTACTATGATCTATTACTGATTCCCCAAGAATGGAGGAAATTCAAGAATTCTGTTTTTAGCTGAGGTTTCTAATACGGTATTATCCCTACAGTTTGGAAAACAGTCAATCTTTGCCCAAACCTTGTTACTTTGGAGTGAGAAATGTTGCACTTGGCAGCCAAGGATTCAGTTTTTCAGAGAATTTGCCATTGAACACTAAAGCAAAGTAAGAGATCAATGTCAATTAAAGTGGTTGAGATAAGATAGTCATACCCGAGATGGGATAAACCATTTGCCATCAATCCAATCCTGATGAAGCCTTAACTCAGAGTGCTGATATTCGAGTTCCTCACAGGTTTCTTTGAAGTAGACTATGTACCTTGAACCTCTTAAAACCTTAGAAATCACACCGATCCACCAACCATCATTGTACAAAGCATCAACCTCGTCAAGTTGCTTGAAACGATCAACAACATTTTCTGGTGGATGAGGTCGTATGTGCAAGTTATCAACCTCTTCTCTCAAAAATGCTGAATCATCATCTGTTCTCAAGCTCTTGTACTCAATAAGGAACTTGTGTTTTCCCACAGATTCCACTACGGTTGCAGCAAACCAAGAACCATGGAATCCTTCTTCATCACTGCTGACCTCCACAAGTGCTCCCTTGGTGAAGATTTCATCGGTTACAATTGGATCATTCTGCAATTAGGAATCTGAGCTCATGAAAAGTGCAGTGAAAACACCAAAAAGAATGAGAAAGAATAACTACAACTAAAAGGAAAAGAATGTGTGGCCAAAAACAAGCAACATCAGCAAAATATGAAAATGAAGAACCATATGAAGTTTCATTTATTGAATACTTACCTGCCAGCTTATTCAGGATTTGCATATAAGATTCTTTCTCTGAACAAACTAAACTTCACAATCTTGTTACTACCATTACATTTTTTCTCACACAAATTAAAAATGGTTATCATAAATCAACTCTTCAAGCACTGAAATGTCTCAACAAACCACACTAGATTACTTAAACAGCTACAAGGCTGACAGTCCAAAATGGTTTATACAAAGCACAAAGCAAATTCTCATTTTCTATACCTTCTCTTTAGACTCACATTGAATAAATTGACTTGGGTAAAATGGGCCCTTGTGAGCTGTAATTAAGGTCAAACTCTAATTCTCCATTCTAATGGAGAATGTAATTTTACCTCAATTAACAGGAGCTTGTAACTAAGTTTATGGTCAATTTGGAAAAAATTAGTAAATTACAACACAAAACTTTTTTTTTTTGGCAAGAATTACAACACAAAACTTAAACGTCTAGGCAAAGAGTCTCACTTCATCTCCGGCAATGTATATATATGACCGATCAGAATGCAAGAAATACATTTGTTTTCAGATTAAAGCTGAAGGCATAGAAATTTCAGAGAAAGACTCAAACTTTTCTCACCTCTCCAACTTCTTCTATTAATTCTCCACGGGGGCCCTGCGGCGGAGACGACGGCGGAGGCATTTCCGGCATGGGGATCAAACCAGGAGTTAGGCATTTGCTGAAGTTAAAGGCTTTGGCTTTTCGAGGCTTTCGAGGCATTTCTGAGGTTTTAGATTTAGGGATTTTACTACTGCCAGAGAAAGGTCACTCACTGCTTTCCAACTTTGTGGTTAGGGACTTTACTGGTTTTGAGTACTGATCTTGTGGGCTTTCAACTTTGTGGCAACATTTTCCAGCCCAAAATATTCATTATGTCAACGTGTCAAGTGTTGATTGGCGAAATTAAATTGGCGGGAGTAATAAGGAGTCAATTTTGGTAATTACCAAAAATGGGTTTCCTTCAAAGTCCAAACCTTTACGGTTCAAACTTCAACCTTACGGTTCAAAGTTCAAACCTTTAGCTATGAGTTTTGCTAAAATGACCATGAACTTGTCAATTTTAGAGGCCCATTTGCCCAAATGCCAGAATCTCAAACAGTTGAGCCAAATACTCTCTCAGATGATCCTCACTGGTTTCATCAAGGACACATATGCTGCAAGTAGAGTCCTCAAGTTCTCCACTGACTTCAGTCACATTGATTTGTCCCTAAGAATTTTCAACCACCTTGAGAACTCAAATGGGTTCATTTGGAACACTATGATGAAAGCTTATGTACAAAGAAACTGTCCCCAAAAGGCTCTGAGTATTTACAAATTGATGTTGGGTAAGAATGGGGATCGTGACAACTATACTTACCCAATTCTAGTTCAAGCGTGTGCTATAAGAGCATCAGAATTTGAAGGGAAACAGATGCATAATCATATTTTGAAGTTCGGTTTTGGTTCGGATGTGTATGTTCAGAACACATTGATCAATATGTATTCTGTTTGTGAGAATATGAGGGATGCCCGCAATGTGTTTGATGAAATGCCTGTTTTGGATTCGGTGGCATGGAATTCCATTTTGGCAGGGTATGTAAGGGTGGGGGATGTGGAGCAGGCAAAGTGTATATTTGGTCGGATGCCGGAGAGGAACACAATTGCTTCGAATTCTATGATTGTGTTGTTTGGTAAAAGAGGTTGTGTAGGTGACGCTTGGCGGTTGTTTCATGAACTGCCCCAGAAGGATATGGTTTCGTGGAGCGCATTGATTTCTTGTCTCGAGAAAAATGAGATGTATGAGGAGGCTTTGGCTGTGTTTGTGAAAATGTTTGCTAATGGAATTATGGTGGATGAGGTTGTGGTGGTTAGTGTTCTTTCTGCATGTGCAAACTTGTCAGCTGCCCACACAGGGAAGTTGATCCATGGGTTAGTTGTGAAAATTGGAATTGAAAGTTACGTTAATCTCCAAAATGCGTTTATTCACATGTATTCGAGTTGTGGGGAGATAATGCCTGCCCAGAAACTGTTCAATGAAGCCTACAACCTGGATCAGATATCTTGGAACTCCATGATATCCGGGTACCTGAGATGTGGTTTAGTCGAAACTGCCAAGACATTATTTGATTCCATGCCCGAGAAGGATGTAGTGTCTTGGAGTGCAATGATATCAGGCTACGCTCAGCATGACCGCTTTTCAGAAACTTTGGCATTGTTCCAGGAGATGCAGCTTTGTGGAATTAGGCCTGATGAGACCACTTTGGTGAGCGTCATCTCGGCTTGCACTCATTTGACTGCCCTTGACCTGGGCCAATGGATTCATGCTTATATAAGGAAAAATAGCCTTAAAGTTAATGTCTTTTTGGGGACAACCCTTATTAACATGTACATGAAATGCGGGTGTGTGGAAAATGCATTGGAGGTTTTCCAGGAAACGGCAGAAAAAGGGGTTTCTACTTGGAATGCTCTTATTCTTGGGTTGGCAATGAATGGGTTGGTGGAGAAGTCACTTGAAATGTTTTCAGAGATGAAGACATGTGGTGTGACACCTAATGAGATAACCTTTATGGGAGTTATTGGAGCTTGTCGTCACATGGGCTTAGTAGATGAGGGGCGTCGCCATTTTGATTCCATGATGCAGGAACACAAGATAGAACCCAATGTTAAGCATTACGGATGCATGGTTGATCTTCTTGGACGTGCAGGTATGCTCAAGGAGGCAGAGGACCTCATTGAAAGTATGCCTATGACACCAGATGTTGCTACTTGGGGTGCCTTACTGGGGGCTTGTAAGAAACATGGGGACCATGACAGAGGTGAGAGGATAGGAAGAAAGCTCATTGAGCTTGATCCTAACCATGATGGGTTCCACGTGTTGCTGTCCAATATAGTTGCTTCAAAAGGTGATTGGAATGGTGTTCATGAGATTAGGGGAATAATGATGCAACACGGGGTGGTAAAGACCCCAGGTTGTAGCATGATTGAAGCAGATGGTGTAGTTCACGAGTTTCTAGCAGGAGATAAGAAACACCCTCGAATGAAAGAGATTGAGGTTATGCTAGATGAAATGGCTCAGAAATTGAAGGTGGAAGGTTATGCACCAGATACAAATGAGGTGTCCTTTGACATTGATGAAGAAGAGAAGGAAACTGCTCTTTTCAGACACAGTGAGAAACTAGCAATTGCCTTTGGGCTTATCGCTATCAGTCCACCATCACCAATACGAATAATAAAGAATTTGCGAATATGTAATGATTGTCACATGGCAGCAAAGTTCGTCTCAAAAGCTTTTGGTCGTGACATTGTGGTGAGGGATCGGCACCGCTTTCACCACTTTAAGCAGGGATCTTGTTCCTGCAATGACTATTGGTAGTAGATTAGTACTAAAGTTGGTTTGAACATTATTCACCTTGTGGATGTTCCTGGTTATAGAAAGGCACACCAACCGACCAACATGATGCTTTGAAGCTAACTGTTGTGACAACAACAAAAAACAGATGGGTGAATATTGATGCATATACTACCTCCAAGAGGTAAAGGGAGGCATTGGCCTTTATTGTTTTGGAAGAAAAGATGAACTGGGAGTTCAGAACCACCAGTGGTGGAGATCTCTCATGGAATGATTCGGGTGGTACAAAAAGTCACAGTTGATTTTTCTCACGGCTGCAATACAAGTTGAAGATGCAGCTACAGATGTTTCTATTTCTTTCATGATCACGGGTTCTAAAGATACTTTGAAGTGGTATATTGCAATGTATCAGCAATGTCTGATGGTTAAATATCAAATTGTGCTAGATATTGCAATTAAATCACTACAACGGTTTGATCTTGTGAGCCAGCTTTCGAGGAATCTCTTACTCTACGGAGCTTGATGCTGTTTTGTTTGAATTTGATATGGGGGTCGCTATGGAGGAAATTTAATCAGGTACAATGAGATGACAATGTGATTCTTTAGAAGTAGATATCGTTTAGCTGTTTCTTTGTTGACTCAGATTTTATTGCTGCTAATGTTGATTGCAATCTCATGTTGCAGGTTTGCGGAGCTGTTTAAGAACAAATCTGTTGATTTTGTTTCTTGCTGATGGATGCTGTTCTCTGCAACGAAGCATTCTCCTAGATCAATTTTCATTTTTGTTCTGTGATTTTTTTTTTTTGGAGACGATGCGCTTTGTATTGGTCTACTGATGTATATTGCACCTAATGAATTGAATTTACCTTCTTCATTTGTTTATGTTGGCAGCCAATGTATGCCAGAAATTGCATTTCTTACATCTGGATATTTAGAACACATATGTATCAATGCATCAATGTGTATAGCTCTGGAGCATATGCACAAGTGGGTTTTGAAACCAGTAAATTGATAACTATAAGTTATTCGCTACCACATTATTTTACAAATGATACTCAACTAAGCAAGTTTGAGAGATACATTCAGTTTCAGAAGCGACCAAAGAGAATAAGTAAAATTGCTTTCACTTTCAGTTCTAGATTTGTTAGCAACTATCAAAATGGTTAGTCTTAAGTCGAAAGAATAGTTATCTCCCTCCCCCTTGCCCCGTCTTTCACGCTTGAACATAAACCCTTCCGAAAGATGAACTTCCTTTTCTTCACTATTCCTTTGTTTCTATTGGCTCTAAATAAACAAAACCGACTCTGTTTGCATGAAAGGCCCTTGAAACTGACTTAATGTTCTTTGTTATGATGTTCAGTAACATGATTACAACAATCAAATGGCGTTCCAATTAATATCATCATGTTCGTCTCAACAAGGTGTTTCAGCTCATTCACTTCAGCTTCTTTTCAAGTTCCATCATCTAGGTCATGTATAGAGCAATCCAAATCAGTCAAGTACTCTGCCTCTTTCATATGCCAAATCAGAAACTCCAAAACTCCATACACCCACTCTATATGAGAACCCATCTTATCTCCTACAACAAAACTATAAACCTGATTTCTTACCTCAATCCAACTCTGTCCTGCCTCTTTCTTATTCCCCATACCTCTCGTCAACATTCTCATATTGGCAAATTCTCCCCATTTACCTTCAGCAGCATAAAAATTTGACAGCATCACATATGTGCCCGCCATGTTTGGCCTCAAATCTAATATCCTCTGAGCAGCTAATTTGCTCAAATGTGGAAGCTTATGTGCTCTACAAGCTCCAAGAAGTGCACCCCAAACAGATTCTTCAGGCTTAAATGGCATACGCTTTATTAACTCATAAGCCTCATCAATTCTCCCAGCACGGCAAAGCAAATCCACCACGCAGCCATATATGTCCTTATCTGGGGTAACCTTATAATCATTTATCATTGATTTAAAATACTTCAAGCCTTCATCGACTAGTCCAGCGTGGCTGCAAGCACTCAAAACTGCCATAAACACTATACGATCTGGTCTGATACCTGAATTTACCATCTCATCAAACAATTCAACAGCCTCTTTTCCATATCCATGAGCCCCATATCCAATCATCATGGAAGTCCAGGAGACTAAATCTCTATCAGACATTTCACTAAATATTTTGTGCGAGTTAGTAATGCTCCCACACTTGGCATACATGTCAATAAGTGCATTAACCAATGCCAAATTCTTGTTAAAGCCTCTCCGGATGATTCCACCATGAACTTGTTCACCACAGTTCAAAACTGCCAAATTAGCACAGGCTGCCGTAACGCTGGTTAATGTGAAGCAATTCGGACTAAAGCCTTCTGACTCCATATGAGAAAATACACGTAGGGACTCTCTAGGATCCGATTTTTCATATCCAGAAATTAAGGCGTTCCAGGTGATCAAATCTCTTTGACTCATTTCATCGAAGTACTGATTTGCCTCTGATAAACAACCAAACCTGCAGTACATGTCCAGTATAGAATTCATGACTGGAAGATTCGACTCAAACGCATACTTAATTACTGCTGAATGTATTTGCCTGCCAAAAGTATGCAAGCCAATCGAGGCACAAGCTCTAATCGAAATTGAAAAGCTGAACGGATTCGGTTCCACTTCCTCCTGATTGCCAATAAAGTTATGTAAGCATCTTGTAAAACTTAGAACTCTAGAAAGCTCAATTATTTTAACGAAATGTAAGGGTGATCCAGCCACTTACCAGCAACATTTTCCGGAAAACTTGAAGCCCGCCATAGCCATCACCTCTGTGAGTGTAGCCAGTGATCAAAGTAGTCCATGTCACAGCATTCTTTTCATGAAGATCATTAAAGACCTTGCATGCATCGTCCATGCTAACACAACAAGTAGCATACATGTCCATGAGTGCATTTTCCACATACATGGAGCCCTTCATGCCATGCTTGACAGCCGACCCATGAACCATTGCACCACATGAAAGAGCTTTCATGCCTTTACAAGCCTTAAGCACACTGGAAAAAGTAAAAGCATTTGGTTCCATTTCATGCCTCACCATCTCACAGAACATAGCCCAAGCATTGCTGTGGTGACTGCAAGAAGTGTACCCAGCAATCATAGCAGTCCATGTAACCACGTCTCTGTCAGACATTTCGTCGAACACCTTGCGTGCTTCTTTGATCGAGCCCTTTTCAAAGTATGATTTGATTAGATCTGTAGCTAAAAGGTTGGGGCCCTTTGATAAAAATGGTGGGTTTGATTGGGTGGTAGATTCCTGGGGCCAATGAAGTGAGTTTCTGATTATGGGTGGTATGGGGTTGAAATGAGATCGGGATAGTAGTTTTCTTGTGCTCATCTCTATTGCAGTTGCACATGGTTAAGCCTTCAAACTCCAACTTATGGTGTTGCAAGCTATAGAGCTGTTCACTCTCGCAAAAAGAAAAACACAAGCTATGGCGTTGTTCATAGTAATTAGGCCTATGTTTGCAATTTGGTTATTTATTGAATCCAAGACATGCCCATTGCATGTTCATGAGATTGGCTATTATTTTGTAAGGTCCTAGAATCATGTACTCCAATTAGTACCCTCTACAAATATTTTTGTGTAGCTACACATTTTCTCTCCCACACTAGGACAAATTTAAATATCCGAAAATTTTAATTTTACAAGTCTCGCTCTTGACTTAATAAGACAAAGAGGGCGATAGAATTTCGTTAAGAATTATTATTTCTTTTAAAAGAGGTTACTGAAGTTTTGCATACCAAACAAGATCCTATTAGGCAGTTCTCTTGTATTAATAAAATCTATGAAATGAAGAAATTCAATTAATTTTGATGTGAGGTCCATATACATTCTAATCCCATTAGTGTTAAGAACGCAAAGAAGGGTGTGTTAATAACAACACCCTTTCTTTTTATCTCTCTCTAGGGTGTGTGCATTAAAGGAAGAGAGAGAGAGATGTGTGTTATTAACACACAAGGGTGTATTAATAACAACACCCTTTTTTATTTTGTTTTATGCTTATATTTCAAATTTTGCGGTCTGCCCTTTAATCGATGGTGAAAACAACTCGGATCTAATGTTCCTCGAGGCGGATCCATTTACCATTTGGATCTAGATTCTCTTCTAACCTACTTCCTCTCCTAACCTACCTAAGCTTTTAATCTCAGTCATCCATTCAAAATCTTAAAGGTCAAGATTAATCCACCTCAACATAATAAGTATTTAATTATGGCAAGAGTTGAATATTTAATAACCATGTGTTGAAAAGTGCAATTTTGAATATTTAATAACCATGTGCTGAGGTGGATTAATCTTGACCTTTAAGATTTTGAATAGATGATTGATATTAAAAGTTTAGGTAGATTAGGAGAGAATTTAGGTTAGGAGATGATCCAGATCCTTTACGTTTTCTCAAATAAAAATGTGAGGTGATTAGTGTAAATAAGATTTTGTTTGGAAAAATATTAAGTTGGCCACACCCTTGCACGAGACACACGCCCACCAATTAATTAAATTATTTTTTAAAAAAAATAAACCTAGTATCACTATTGTTTTTTGTTGCAAATCCTTTGTTTCCTCGTTTAAAAATTTGACAAATCCTAGAATTCCAGCGCTAACCATCTGGTCCTAGATATACGACACACTTGTAGGAACACAATGACACATGCTATATACCAATACCAGTCTCTCTCACACTGATTCTAGTTCTTCTACACTCCCCAAACCTCAAAACCACTTTCCCGCACTTTCTCGGCCAACACTGGTGATGCTTCTCCGTTCCAAATTTGGGTGGTCGCTTTTCTTTTGATGAAAAATTCCTTCAATTTCGTTACTCATTGATCATAAAGGTAACATCTTTTTCGTCCCCTCAAATTTTTTTTTCAAGGGTTTTTCTTTTCAAGATGTTGAATTTGTTGGTCTTCTTCTTCGGCTGGTTGTGTTTTTTGCTTTTTGTACTGCGCTAGAGTGAATGGTTGCGTTACCTTCAACTGTACTACATTGTTAGGTTTTTGTGTTTCAAATTGTTTGTTCGGATTATTGTCTTCTTTGAGCAAATTTAGGCCTTTAATTTTTAATACCCTCATGTGTGATTCTCTTATATTTGGTCAATGCATGTTATTCTTGTTTTGGTGTAATGGTTTGTTGCATAAATGTGAGGGCTTTCTCTGGTTTTAGGTTTTTGGTGTAATGTTGGGGTTTCACAATTGGGTTTGGGGTAATTTTCTAGCAAAAAAAGGTTGCATCTTTTTACTTTTCTTGTTTTTTTTTTCCCTCACATCCATGCGATTTTAGCTCTTGTTTTTCTTTTGTCCTGTTAATGTTAGTGGGAGAATGAGAATTGTTTGTGCTCGAAATGTAGGGGATACTTTGATTAGTCCTTGTGAAGCCCTTACTTTCAATTAGATTTCTAAGGGTCATTCTCATTTTGGAATAGCTTAAAGCAGTGAACTTTGTGGAAAACGGATTAGTCTGCTGGATATATTAGAAATTAGGATTTTTATTATCAGTTTAATTCTTGAATGAGGTGGGGTTCTTGTATTTCGACATGCTTTGTCATATATCTCTTGAGATGAATTTGTAATTGTCTGTGGAAGATGAGAGCATGCAGACTGCATTCAATATCTTATACTCATCTGGTACCGCTCTTTTCATAAAAGAATTGAATTTGTTATTGATTTACAAAGAAAGGAGCATGTAAAATACATTCAATATCATATACTTGTGTGGATATTGTCCTTTCCAAAAGTGAATTTTTGTTACCTTCATAAATATTGTTGTAGTAGTAGTAGTTAACCACTTGGTGAGGTAACGCCTTGTGAAGCTAGTGGAACTCTCGATCTATCTCTCTGTTGCACGCGCTCGTGCGCGCGTGCACGTAGATGGTGTGTCTGCGCTTTTTTTTTTGGTATAGTTTGTATGGGTTTGTGGTCATTTCTTAGAACGTAATATCTATTCTTAAATTGCAAGACTATTAATTGCATTATTAAGATCTTTTCTTAAATTGTGTGTGCGCGCGTGTGTGATGATGCAATTATTTAGATCAAATCTTAAATGAAAGAATTGAGGATTCAACTTTTTATGCATGAGAATCTTACTGAATATCTTCCTTCGTTCATAGTGGCATCAAGTTTTGAACTGCATTGCTATCCTATTCTTTCAAGAAAGATTCTGTTGCCATTCTGATTTTTTGTTAAGTTAGCTTTCCTATATTGAAATAGAAAACTATCATTGCTTCTAAATTGAGCATGACCATTATGCAAAGTTGCAAACAGCTTCTTTTACTACTTCTTTTGTTAACTATTCATGAAACATCTCCTGAGTATCTTCTGATCTTTCTCTTATGGTCTCAGTAGTCGGTCTATACATTCTACCTATTTGGGAGAGGCATTTGTGTAGCACAAGGCAGACAGCACGCCATGGCAGACTTGGAAAATTTGCTCCTTGAGGCAGCAGGACGAACCAGTGCAGCTGTGAAAAACCAGCACCAACTTCCACCTTCTAGTAAGCATCATGGAGGTTCCTTCTCTAATGATGAAAGTGACTCTGGGGATGAAGACTCAGATGATGGTCGTAGTTATGCAAGCAGGAAGCCCTCTCAAGTACCTCTGAAGAAGAGGTTTGACTCTACTGAAAGAGGCAGTGACGAAGAGCACAATGATGATTCTGATCATGTGAGCATAAACAGTGATGAATCTGATGTTGGCCCTGATCTCTACAAGAATGATGCTGATCGTAGACGGCTTTCAGAGTTGACTGAACTTGAAAGAGAGATGATTTTGACAAATCGAGCAGAAAAGAAAGATGGTAAAACTTTTATGGAGAAATTGAGATCAAAGAGGGACAAACCAAGAGCTATCCAATCAAGGAAAGAGACTTCTTCTGTCCCATTGTCTTGTGGTGTACGCTCATCAGCTAGGACTGCTGAGAAGTCAGCTGCTTTGGGTGATGTATTGAATCAGTTACGAGAAAAGCGTCTGAAGCAACAAGACTCGAAGGCTCGCAATCATCTGAGGGACACATCAAAGGGAAGTGCAGGTGGCCAGGGTATTTTGCCAATCAAGCGTAAAGCCCTTGTTGCAGCAAGTCTGATTGACTCTGGTCAAAATGAAGATGCTGGGGGGTCACAAGATGAAGATGTAGCATCAACTTGGGATGGTGAATCGTTGGACAGCGATGAGGAAAGTTCAGAGCCGCCAACATATCAGGACATAAAGGACATTACCATTCCAAGGTCAAAACTTGCAAAATGGTTTATGGAACCATTTTTTGAGGAGTTAATTGTGGGTTGCTTTGTTAGGGTTGGATTTGGGAAATCATCAAGTGGTCCTGTCTACAGGCTTTGCATGGTTCAGAATGTGGATGCCACAAATCTTAACCGGCAGTACGAGCTAGAGGGCAAAATGACACATAAATATTTGAACTGTGTTTTGGGCAGTGAAAATTCTGCTTCCAAGTGGCAGATGGCTATGGTCTCAAATTCTGCTCCGGAGGAAGAGGAGTTTAACGAGTGGATTAGGGAAGTGAAGCGTAGTGCTGGCCACATGCCAAGCAAACATGATGTATTAGAAAAGAGGGAGACCCTACAGAAATCCAACACATTTGTTTACTCAGCAACAACTGTGAAGCAAATGTTGCAGGAGAAAAAAGCCTCAGCAAGGCCGGTAAACATTGCAGTTGAGAAGGATCGGTTGAGGAGACGGTTGGAAGTTGCAGAAAGCAAGTGTGATGAGGTGGAAGTTGAGAGGATCAAGACAACACTCCTGGAATTGGAAGCATCCAGGCAATCCCAGGAGAAAGATTCCAAGGCTATCAGGTTAACTGAGATGAACAGGAAGAACAGGTTTGAAAATTTTAAGAACGCTTCAGGATTGAAACCAAAAAATACAAATTTGAAAGCTGGGGAGGCCGGTTATGATCCATTCTCAAGAAGATGGACTAGATCAAGAAATTACTATGTTCCAAAGCCGGGAGGAGGAGATGAAGCTGCTGTAGATGAAACTGCTGAGGAAGCAAATGGAACTCTAGGTGTAACTAGTAACAAGGCAGAAGCAAAAGTAACGGGAGGGTTTGGCATGAAAGCAACAGCAGCAGCCTTGGAAGCTGCAGCAGGTGCAGGGAAGTTGGTTGATACAAGCGCTCCTGTGGACAGAGCGACAGAGTCATATATGCTGCACAATTTTGAGCTGCCAATCTCGTTGGCTGCACTTCACAAGTTTGGCGGACCTCATGGCGCTCCGGCTGCATACTTTGCAAGGAAACAAAAGATAGAAGCAACAGTGGGGTACCATGTCCCGGAGGATGATGGCAGGAGACATGCTTTGACATTGACAGTTAGTGACTATAAGAGAAGAAGAGGGCTTCTCTGAATCCTTATGCTCCACCCAAGTATGGTTTTGTAAGTTATGGCGGGAATGTGTTTAGTCTGTTACTTTGTTGGACAAATTACCGAAACCTTTCTATGGCTATGGTTTTTCTTTTCCTAAATTTCCAGTCCATTGGTCAAATATGATATAGCATATAGTACTATTAATTTGATTGGTAGGGGAAGGAGAATTCAACTACCAAATGCAGAGTTTGAAAAAGGTAGAATTTTTCTTCAGGTAAAGTTAGGATGATGAAGAGCAGGTGCCATGAAGCCATGGCAAGTACTAATATCAAAGGTACCTATAAGATAAATCAACTCACGTAGACATTTGATAACTGTTATAAGTAATGTACAACAAATGACGAAGATTAGGAGCCATGACAAAACTTCCAGAGGTACCCTCCATACTTGGTCATTTTACGTGTCCATTCCGATCAACAAAACTAATTAATCGGATGACAAATCCAATCATTAATGTGTAGAACATATGACACGAAGACTTTATGATATACGCTTTCAAGTTGAAGACTGTTCTCTATCCAACTTTTTTCGTATCGTATCCTAAAGTTGTTACTGTACAGTTCAAGGGCAAAATTTTGCCTTTGAAAGAATGAGTTTCGTTATATAAGAATCTGAGACTTAGCAGCACCTCTCGAGCATTTTTTCCGCCCACTCTTGCTAAGTGCGCAAACACATATCTCAAGAAGCTCGTAATCTTCCTCCCAGAATAACAAGGCCGCCTTCTCTGGATTCTCCACCATCATTTTAGTTGTAAGGTACCCGGCAATGGTCCATGTTTGGTGAAGTCGAGATTGCTTTCCGATAAATTTCCCAGTTCTAGTATCATAATATTCAGGCCAGCGGTCAGCTCGAAGCCTCTTCTCAGCTAAAGCAACTGCCTTTTCAGCTAGTTCAGTTCTGCCCATCTTGATGCATGCCAATGTGAACTGAAATAGGACAGCCAAACCATTTTAGAGGGAAAAGCTGGCTTATAACCACACCCATATACAAATGGATGCATGGTTACAAATAGGAAGAAATCCAGTTCATTCATGCACGCTATACATTTATTCCACAAAAATCTCATTCTTTTCATTCCACAAAACATTTATACTTCAATCAAGGCAAAGCTTACCTGCCACAGAAGTGTCGGCCAAGATCCACCATTATGATACGACCAAGGGCTGTAGGAGTTGAGAACAAAATTATTACAGCTATAGAAATCTAAAATACCACGAAACATACAAACATCAGATAAAAGTATGCAGCCAACTCACGTATTCTTTGGGTCGCTGCCAGTGATTATACGCCACTCTTCATATTCCAAGGCAGGATAGCATATCTTAAGTGGCATATGCCCAACAAGATCATCCCACTTGGCTTCGATCAAATTCAATATAGCTTGATTTTGCTTTGGAGTACCCAAAGATGAAACAATGGACCAAAGATTTCCAAGAGTGAAAAATCTAAAGTCCATGTGAGCTGGTTGTAGATTGCCAATAAAAAATCCACCTTCCTCTGGAACCCAGTCCATTAACCATGATGGAATTTGATCAGGATAGATATTAAACTTGTTGGTGGCTTCTGTAGAGTACTCTTCTGTCTTATATCGATATATCTCATTCATCTTTTTCATATCCACCCAGTAATATTCTCTGATGTGGAATGACAAAGCACTGAGTCTGTTGTTGATGGCCCTTACCAAATTCTTAGATCCATCATTTACGGCAAGCATCTCACGGGAGCACCGTAGAGCAGAGTAAAATAAGGCCTGAAGAATCAAACTTCGTATAAATCATACTAGCCAAAGATGAGGTAACATATAAATAAACTTGAATGTAATGCAGTAAATGATGCAAGTGCAGAAGTAAATAACACTGGTATGATAGGACCACCCACTGGTATGATATCAAACAAAGGGGCATGAGCAGGATACATCCCGAGACTCTCAGAAAAGCTTAGAGTCAGCTAGCTGAAGTTAGAAAGTCCAGAAGTAGCTGCTCTCAATTTGTTCAAGAAGGAAACCACCATCATCATTGATTTGGCTCTACACTTCTAAGTCCTTTTTTACAACCTCTAGAAAGCATTAAGTATGACATCCAATTAGACCCTACCAAGCTAAATATTTTCCCTTCAGGTACATCAAAAATGGAAAATTCAATCTGAATTTATGGTAATAAAATCAAAGAAAGCAGCTGCTAAGAATATAGACTAAAGAAACAACATAAATCAATCAATTCTGTTAACACCTAATATGCATCCTCAAGGACTTAAAGCAGCTTTCTGAACTATTGAATAAAGGAACTCACTTGGATCTCAAGGGGATGGCCGTGGATACCCATCCGACGGTCTATCATGCAGGAGCCATCCGTGACTAAAAGAGAGGGAAACATATCAAACCCATCAGTTAAACACAAGTTCAGGATCATTTTCAAGCCTGTTTGAACATCCACCCTTTCCTGTAATGCATAGTCACCAGTTATCTTTCCATAAGCCCTCAACAAAATAATCCACCATAATCCTGTCAGAGAAATTAAAGGCACAACAAAAAATCATTATTCATCAGATGCCATAACTGCAGAAATTTATTGGAAAAAGAAATTCCCTATATGGAGCATTTAAACAATGCACAGACTTAGCATCCAATAACAACAGCTGGACGACAATAACAAAAGACTCTGAGCAGCATCTTTCAGAGAATTACTTCTTTAGCAGCACAATATATAATGTTCAGATGTACTTACCAGAATCCACAGGTGCAACACGGCCAATAGCTGATTCACCAAAATCTGGATCCAAAACTTCTTCAAACTTATTCTCATCGAGAGGCACAGTTCTAACTTTAAAACTTGCAGGCATCAATCCCTGCCCTGGGCTATAGCAATCAACTGTTTTCTCCCAACTCTACGATAAAAGAAACCTATGATTATAATTTCATGAAAACCGAAACATTTAATTCATGGTATATTATGTCGACAGTGTTGTCAGCATGAAAGGTTTAGAAAAAAAAAAGTCTATAAAATAAAGAGTTTAAATTCAACATTTTCTTAAAATATACAGATAGGAAGAGTTGAATATATACACACTACAGAAAGGTTCACCAAGATCAATGGAATGTTGGTTTTGGCCAAAAAAATGAATGATGTCACTCGGAAATCCATAAATTACCAAGGTTAAAATGAAATATAGAGGAACTTTTGATTATTTGATAACTTTTAATTGACAAATATGAGATACATAAGGTTTTCATTCAAGATTAATCAATCAATCATATATTAGAATAGCACCAAAAAAATGAAATGCATAATCAATGCTTGACAGAGCAAAAACACAACATGAAAAACCAGAGAGATAATGGATTCGAATGATTACCTGCAATTGCAATGTATGAAGCAGGAAGTTCCTCACAATCTCTCCTTCCCCCTTGAGCAAGAAAGCAAGCGCTGATGGAACAAAATCACGGATAAAGACCTGATCATAATTCAATGGCTGCTTATCACTCGGATCATGTGCTGCCACGGTCCCAACAGGACTCCCACAATACGTCACAACCGAATCCCTCAATAGCTTCCACGCTTCGTTCTCAATATCCGAATACTCCCTCCCAGGACTCACAACCTTAGCTTCATCCAAACCCTCTGGATTCTTCACATTTTCATCAGCAACCTCTATCCTAGACTGTTCCTCTCCCACAGCATTCTCATCCTTATCAATTCTTTCCACAACCAATGGCTTCACATTTATACCACCCTGAACATAAATTCTCTCAAAGTTGTTCTCATTCACACGGGTCTCAACCGAAGTCGAAAAATTACGACCCTTGGATGAAAGACTATCAATAAGAGAAACACCCCTACTACTAAATGACCTAGAAATAACCCCAGATTGGCTAAAACTCCAATTGGGAACCGCAAAAGCTTTCTGTGTATCATCCAAAACATTCCCAAAGCCTAATATACGAGAAGGGTAGGTGTGGTATTGCCTGTTATGCTCAAAATTGAGGCAAAACTTGGATGAATTTCCATTCTTTGCTAACCCATTTTGGAATTTGGCAGATGTGAATCCGAAAAACGCCGAGTTTCGAAAACTATTCAGGATTCTACAAGTGGGTTTCATTGTAGAATGACAAAGAAAACTAAGGGAATTCATATCAAACAATAACAAGTGCGATTGATCAAATCTCAACGAGATGTATGAGATAATATTGTAACTATATGCATATACAGCTATTCTGGGCCTTTGAAGATTGAGATAAAGAGTTGGGATTTCCGGCGAACTTACAGAGAGGGAAGCCGATCATCTGAGGAAGCAGAGAAATTGTAGCAAAAGAAATGGTGGTGTCTGAAAGTTTTGGATGACAAAAATCGTTCAATTATAAATAGTGAAGTTGGGTTTTATATATAGGCGGGTGCGGTCTAGAGAGGGAATGGCTTACCTAGGCAAAAGATAACTTTTTTTTAATGATTATTATATTTACCTACGCAATCATATATTTAATTTTATTTGATGATATTACCATAATTAACATAGGACGACCAGAAATCGTAAAACAATAATAAATAGATATTGAATGAGCTTTAATTTTTTTTTATGTAATAAAAATAAATAAATTTTAAATAGAAAATAGAAAAGCCCTTATATAAGTCTAGTTAACTTGCGGTGGTGGTACGTGGCAAATTATAAGTCTAGTTTAAACTTTTATTTTTCTTAATTATTGTGTATTTACTAATTTCGTTATGGCAGTTTATTTCGTGGACGTAAAGTTCTTTTGAGACAAGTGCACGTGTGAAAACGTTAGAGGATAAGTTTTGGTGACTAGTTCAAGGAACCCTATCTTGTCGGCCTGCCTTTGGGGTATTGGGCCTCAAAGTCCTCCTAGTCTTATTTGCTTAGACAATTTGTCACAAAGAGATGCTTCATATATTGGCACTAGTGAGGTCTAGTCAGGTAAGGTAGTGTTGATGATTATCTGATATGAATGATAGGCTGTGGATATAAGCATCAAAGAGGCAATAGATAGGGAAACATGGCAAGGTTGGTGGTGGTGCAGCAACACCAGCAGAGACTACCTTCTTTCTCTCCTCTTCCTGCTTCTCTCTCTGACTTCAATGCTACCAGACTCCAAACTCAACTCCAGGTTCTCTTTCTGTCTGTAACTCTGTATCACACAATGTTAATTAGGAACTTCATTGACTAGTTATTCTTAACATCAATTTGCAGTATAGGAGAAAGGTATCACAGCTAAAACAAGCATTACATGTTGCAGCATCAAATGCAAAGAAGACTCTTACAGTAGGTGGCACCCAATTCATTTGATTTAGTATTTGCACCAGTTTCCTTCAATTTTGTTCCTTTTACATATATGTCTTTTGGATTTTGTTCTAGTTTTCCATCTGTAATGCCATATTCATGACTTAAACTTTTGGCAGGTGAGCCTCAGTGAGCAAATGTCAGGTGCATCAGATAAGGGTGGTGCTGATTTTTCTTCCAAGGTATGCTATAGCACACATTTGTAAATTTGACATGAAAATGTGAAGCTTTCTTACTAAAAAGTTCTAATATATAATCAGACTAAAGATTTTGCAGTTCCTAGGAGGAATGCAATGGCCTTAATCTTATCAGGTTGCATTTTCTCCCAAGTCAGTTTGCAAGGTCCTGCATTTGCTCAACAATCTGTTGTTGCCTTGAGGGAATACATAGATAGTTTTGATGGCTACTCATTCAAGTACCCTAAGAATTGGATTCAAGTCAAAGGTGCTGGAGCTGACATATTCTTTAGGGACCCTTATATTCTTGATGAAAACCTATCTGTGGAGTTGTCTTCTCCTTCATCCTCGAGTTACAAGAGTGTCGAAGATCTGGGTCCGCCAGAATTAGCCGGAAAGAAAGTGCTTAGGCAGTATGTGACAGAGTTCATGTCTACAAGACTCGGGGTGAAGCGTGAGGCGAAAGTTCTATCTACATCTTCAAGAATTGCTGATGATGGGAAGCTTTATTACCAAGTTGAGGTGAGGTGATTTTGATGTTGTAAATGTGAAGTTCTATTCTGCATTGGTAAAACCATTTCTTTACAATGTGTTTTTATGTGTTTTTCAGGTAAACATAAAATCATATGCAAGCAACAATGAGCTAGCTGTTATGCCGAAAGATCGAGTAGTTAGTTTGGAATGGGACAGGAGGTACCTTTCTGTTCTAGGAGTTGAAAACAACCAGTTGTATGCGTTGAGATTACAGACACCAGAAAATGTATTTGTGGAAGAAGAAAGTGATCTTCGCCGGGTTATGGAGTCGTTCAGAGTGAACAAGGTGACTGCTTAAATACCATGAGATTGTACAAAATTTTGTAATCCAAGGCTCTCTTTCCTAGCAATTTGCAGTTCAAGTTCTATAAACATTCTATGTTTAATTTATTAGCATTCTCTTGTTTGTTGTTATATTTTCCTTTTCTCACTGCCTTGTTGATTGCTACTACATTGAGTTATTCCTCTGAGCACAGAACTGAGTCCAAACATTGAAAACAAGCATGACCAGAACCATTTAGTGAGCTTCTCATCCCAAGGCCTGGTAAGTTAACATGAGGCACTGCCAACAAATTCTAATTTCAATATGTTAACAGACTTCTCTTTCATTTTCTTCTGTCATTTGTAAATTTCAGTACACAGCAAAAATCACTGAATCTGGAATTCACCTTAATCATCAGCACAACAGATTTTCTATTACAAAAACAAAATTTACAAATGAAACTATCCGTGACATTTCCCGGGCATCACCACATCATAATGTATACAAACTGATCTCATTTCAAACAGCTTTGAAAGACAAAAAATTGGATTGGTGGATTACGACCTGACTTCAAATTGCCCTGCTTTAGTGAGAGCTCGAAAGCCCTTGTATGGTCGATTTGGGAGATTTTTCAAATCAAGTTTATCTATCTGCAAGCCAGAGAGAGCAACACCCATGATCCTGAAATCCGCTTGAAATGTGGGGAACACATGAAGGCGCTCTAATCCTGTCTCAAGCACTAATGTTCCAGACATTGAAGGGGTTTTATCTTTAGGAATACGCCCAATTGACCATGAACAGGTCTGCATAAACAAGAATTCAATATATAAAATCAAAATCCAACCAGGAGGTACGCAATCGCATTTTTGGCTGCAAAGGGTAGATATTGCAATGATTTCGCAAAACAGCAGTGAAAAAGTATTTTCTGAAAGTGGATGACCTACATACAATTTTTAAAACGACCCGAAGTATTATTTAGTCCCAAGTATCAAATTTGATAACTGAAAAGGGTAGATGTCATGTCAAGGTAATGAGTCATGACAATACTATATTAGTACCTTATTTGCAAGAATGTTTACTGTTCCATGATTTGAAGTTAGATCAGCTGATAAAATACACGGAGGCAGTTGAAATTGCACAGTTATTGAATCAATGGTCTTTCCAGGATCATTTCGTATTCCGACCATCACACTAACACGACATGTTCCAGCATCTGAGGTCAGCTGTGGCTTTACATAGATTGGAGAGCTTTTCAACTTTCTAACCCTGCAGAAGAGCACATAAGGTTTCTTAGAATTAAATAAAACAAGGACATGGATCCTGAAATACTGCACACTCTAATTTGTAAACTTGGTATTTTTCGCCAAATTCAACCATATTACTCATTTAGATATTAAGCATCATAGTAATTGACTATATGACCCTACCAAGCTTAATGTATGGTCCCAAACTACAATACAAAGTAAATCTCATTTAACAACGCCACACCTGTAACTCATTAGCTTAAACTGTCCGTCAGGAGGCACAAATGACAGAATTTGCTGGGATTCCCAAGGGCGAAACCGAACACATGGATGGAATCTTACATCATCAAGAATAGAAGGGTTTGAAAATGAAAGAGTCAAATCAGGAACACCTGATAAATGGGAGTTCACTTGAACTTCACCAAATATCTCGCATTTCACCAGGACCCCATCCCTGAGCAGCATGCAAACAGCTAATATGAGTACAAAACCTTGAGATACAACCATATGAAACATTATATACTAACTATCAAATCTGCAAAATTCTGTATAATGATCATCACCATCCATAAATGATGCAACCACTATAGTCAACTACATTATACACTTCTTCGAACTTAGGCACTACTATTCAGATTCATCTTATTCAACAATATTGCAGAGACAGCAGGATGAACCAGAACTATGTTCACTTAAGAAGGCATATGATACATATATACAGATTGACAAATGAATGACATGTACATAGCTCATTATCTGTCTGCTTTTGACGTTGTAGAGAGTCACCAATTACCAAAAGGATAATCATTAATGCATGGCATGATAAATCTCCAATCCACACAGGTAACAATATCAACCTGTCATTAAAAGGGAAGGAAAAGGCAGAAAATAACAGATATATATTCTGCAATATGTCCCACAATTAAGACTTCAACTGGCTAACATCCCAACAACTATTCATACCACTAATCTTAGTGATCTAAATGCCAATTTAATTGTCCAACATGGAGAAATGGTGTTTGAATCAAATTTCCAAGACGGGCCTGTTTATTTCCTAACCAAAAAAAATGAAATAAAATAAAATAGAGAGGAAGACCTGTTTATTATTGTATCCATTTCTTCAATAAGATCAACATAAACTTCATTGTGAGCATATTTTGGATCTGTTGTTCTCCACGGAATGCAAGATGATGTTGCACCTGGAAGTGTATCACTCATGTTGGAACTGTTGCCTGTCACAACACTCAACATCTTGTTAACAAGATTTGGTGGAGCAATCATCTCTCTCAGAATATTAGGTTCTGTAGTGAGAGGGAAGCCATTGTCAATCATCTCATCCAGAAGCTGCAAATTGCAATACAGATTTTGTCAGTCTATTCCAACTTCCAAGCGAAACTTAAGGAACCAAAAAACACTAAATAATATTTACTTAGCAGCCAGGTCCTAGTCACTAAAGAATCATAGTCATGGAGGCTAAGATGTTAGACTTGTTCAGTTTTTTGTTAACATTCTACATTCTAAGTGTATAAGTGTATTGCACAACAATCACAGACATGAATGACAACTTGTCAACAACAACAAATACATTCTCAGAGAAAATATAAGTAAGACACTGGATGACATTTAAGCATTGACTTCCGAAAACAGAATAAGCAGAAAAAGTATAGTTAAGACAATCACCACATATACGATGACAAACTTATCTTTTATCAAGTGATTTACACAACAATCACAGACATTAACGGCAAAACTTGTCCACAAAACATACACATTTTAGAAGAAAATATGAGTAAGATAGCATTGACATCTGAAAACACAATGAGCAGCAAAAGTATAATTAACCTCATATACGATGACAAAGTTATCTTTTATTAAGTCTTCATTCAAGCTGCCAAGATAATCTGTGAGGACATCAGCTACCCTGCAAAGGAACTATAACTGATGGTTAGAGCCCAATCAGTTCAATGCATACATAATGAAATCATAATACTTAACGTAGATTCAGCAATGATAATCACCTCAATGCCCATCAAAGGTGGCATTTCAACTTGGGTACAAGCTAAAAAGGTTATCCCCTCGCGAAGAATTTGGAAAAGGTAATGTGTTGGTGAAGCAATTACTGGTTGCAGCTAATAACAACAGTACATACATGGCATAAGAAAAGGCATGATAAGCACAACCCAAAAAATATCAACTTATTCACAACTGAAGTTTAAAAAAACCACCCATAGATTAAGTTTTCATTTGGGTAAAACGAGAGCCATAAGTTATATACACAATTAAAATCTATAAAGAGAAATAACAAAAATAGACAACAAATTCAACTCTAAGTATTCATAAGTTGATAAATATATGAGAGAACCAGTATATCAATTTGTCATGAAGCCAATGCATATTAAAAGGTATATAAAATTTCAATCATATTTTGACCGAGGAGCATAACAAAAAAGAAGGTGCTTAACTTGAGTTATAAGCAAAAATGATAGTGTGGTAAACCGTAAACCATAACTTGGAAATTTAAGGAGAAAAAAATTATATAGTTAGTCAGCATTCAAATTGCAACAGCTACCTTGGAGGAATCACCTTGAGAAATGGCTTGTTCCCAGAACCATACACATATCGAACGGTCCACACGCTGCCCAGTTAGCTGTTTCTCTAGCATTACCTCACTGTGAAATCCAAAAAAATTAACATAAAATAAAAATCTATCCTGTCCGACTAAACCCAGTAGGAAAATCTCTAAAAAGTTTAATAAAGAAAGAAAGCTATTGAAATAGAAGTGGGTTTTATGTGATTGAACAAAAGGAGCAAGCTATAGAAATAGAAGTGGGTTTTATGTGACCAAACAAAAGGAGCTAAACAGACTTACCCTGAATCTGATAGCAGAAATATGCACTGCAACATCTCTCTCTTTTCCTTTACGTGGTTAGTTATAGCTAATGCGGAGGAATGTAACTGTAGATTAGCTCAATAGCATACCTCTCTCTTTCTGAAGAAAAAATCCTGAGAAAAACAAATAACTACAATGATTTGCAAATATCATAAAATTTTAATTCTGAAGAACCATCTTTCTTCTTTTCCTTCAACTCCACCCCCAATCCATTAACACTAACTGTTTGAACCACTACAATATCCTTGAAGCAGATACAAAATTTCAACCCAAAAACCTCTCCTGTTCTACCCCAAAACTAAAACCAAAGCAGCTTTTTTTTAGCTTATCAGGAAACCAATTGAATCAATGAAAATTTTCCTGGATTAAATTCTTAAACAATAAACCATTACTGAAAATAACATCTTCAACAAAGCTATTTGAAGTTTCAACCGAGAATACCATTAAGATCCCAGCACTTTGACCTCTAGAATTTGCGCATAAATTGGTTCGTTGAAGTAAATACGAAAGGAAATAAGGGAAAGAAGGACAGGCTGCAACAGAGGGCCGCAATCAAATAAAGAAATCTATCGACTTTGAGCAATGTGATTCAGATTTTAGCTACTTTGATTGAAAATCGAAGCCTTTTGGCACCAAAGCATTGATTTTTCCTTAAACTCTTCTGCCTTTTAACGTCTGAGAAGTGACGAATGGCGCAAAGCAATGAAATTTAATAAGAAAAACCAAAGAAAAAGGAATACCTGCTTAAATCTTCACCAGCAGAACCCTTCGTCGTCTTCGTCTCCTATTCCTTGTTAGATTCATGCTCTGCTTGCTGGCTACTGACACCGGGTTTTCTAACCATGACCCTGAAAAAAGCCCAAAACTTTACCCGACTCAAAAGCCCAAACCGAACCCACAGTTTAGTGAACAGGATATAAAGGGTGGCAACGGCGTCGTTTTGAAGCTCAATTGGCCGCTTTAGGGCGCGAAAAGCCGAAAGCGTTGGCTGATTAGCTTAACGCACCGTTTTGAGGGGTTGAAGGAGATGAGGGGCTGTGGAGTGTGTGGTCATACTGCCTTATCCAGACTGAATGTTGGAAGGCCAAAGAGGAAGAAGAAAGAAATGGGTATTTCAAGAATTTCAGTCCAAAAAACAAACAGCCAAACCCCAAAAGAAAGAAGAAGAAGAAGGTGGGTTGATTGGTTATCATGGCGAAATTGGTGGCTGTGCAGAGACACCCCTCTTTCTCTCTCCTCCCTCCTTCTTCTCTCTCAGACTTCAATGGCACCAGACTACTCCACTCTCAAATCCAGGTCCTTTCTCTCTCTCTTTCTCTTTCTCTCACCTCAATTTGCTTCAATTTCAATTCTTTACATGAATTTCTTAGCGCCCATGTGTTGATTTTTGCAGTATAAAAGAAGGGTTTCACAGCCAAAAGGCGCATTGCAAGTTTCAGCTTCGAGTTCGAAGAAGATTCTTATAATGGGTGGCACTAGATTCATTGGAATCTTCTTGTCAAGACTCCTTGTCAAAGAGGGTCATCAGGTATTCCTCATTCTCTTAATTTCAAAGTTTCAAACTTTACCTTTCTCATTTAGAATAGTGTGTTTTGATTCAGAGAGACTTTTGAGAATTCTGAATGGTCATTCTTTCATAATGAGATTTCTGCAATGTGAGCTTTATATGGGATTGGAATGCTTCAGTTGCAACAACTTACAGCTTAGCTTTCAAGTTTCAAACTTTTCTGAATTTCATTCCTACATAATGAGATTGCTTTAATGTGAGCTTCATATAAGATTGTAATGCTTCAGTTGCAATAGCTGTAACTGTTTAACAACTTAAGAGTTTAGGTGTTAAACGATTTTCTAACTAATGCTAGATTCATATGACTAAGCTGGCTTGATGGGTGTTGAGATATCATCTGCCTTATCATTTTCTATTCATTGCTAACATCAAGTTTACTTTGGCAGGTGACTTTGTTTACCAGAGGAAAAGCACCCATCACGCAGCAGTTGCCAGGTGAATCGGATAGCGACTACACAGATTTTGCTTCAAAGGTATAATAGTTTCCTTAAGGCTTAAATGCTCGTTAACTTGGATTGACTTCATATAGTTTTGCACTTTCCATTTTTTAATAATCATGTTGTTGTTCTAGATTTTGCATTTGAAAGGAGACAGAAAGGACTTTGATTTTGTGAAGTCCAGTCTTTCAGCTGAAGGCTTTGATGTTGTTTACGATATAAATGGTGTGCAGCATCCTTCCTTTGGCCTCTGTTACTTTGAATTTTTCCACTATAATTGTTACTGTTTTACTTTACTGCTCCTTACTCTTCTGCTGCATAATCTGAACGTGTCTGGAAATTTTCAGGACGAGAGGCAGAGGAAATTGTGCCCATACTGGATGGACTACCGAAGTTAGAACAGTAAGCTCTTATAAACCTACTGATGAATATGCTTATCAAGTCATTTTGTTTATTGATGGTCGGTTAATGAAGCAATGTTATATTCTCTCTCCTTTGTTTATTGATGATCTCTTGTATCAAGTCATTTTGTCCAAGTTATAGTTTTGGATCGGGACTAGCTGAAGTACAAGTTAAATCTAGATTAACAAGCATGCGATGGTTTTTGTATATTGTTGACTTCTTATTTAACAATAATAATAGAATCTTTAAAGTTGACTATCATAAGATATCTGGTCAGTAGATTTGAAATTCTACTATCTTTATGTCATAAAATCAAATGCCTTTTTCTGTGACTTTGTCATTTTTATGTTCTCAGAAACATGTAAGGAATTATGAATAAGCCTGGTTATGGTTAAACATGTTATAAGATAGGGTAAGCCAGTTGACACAGTTGGGCTTTTAGAGAAGATCAATGGTAACTCCATAGGTAGAGATGTAATTGTGAGTCAAAATGGAACTAAAGAAATCAACTGTGAACTGGAAAAGTGATTTTTGGAAATATGAATTAATGGTGCTTTGATTAAATAGATAGTTCTTAGACTTGCTTAAATACTGAAATGGTGGAACTAATGTTTTGACGCTAAACTGTTATTTCCTCCAATTTATAATAGAAAATTTTTGGATGATTTAAGAATTCCACTGATTCTCAGGTACATATACTGCTCTTCAGCTGGTGTCTATCTCAAATCTGATCAATTACCTCACTTTGAGGTATGCCTGATGTTATAAATAGCTTACTTTTCAGTTATAGGGAGGTCAGTTCTTATTATGGGAGTTTGAAATTCCAGCTCAATTACTTTGTCTGTAAATTTTGATGCCACTCTTCCAGCTCAATTATTATGGGAGTCTGCTCTATATTATTCATGTTTTCCTATTTCTGGTGATAGATCGATGCAGTTGATCCAAAGAGCAGGCACAAGGGAAAGCTTGAGACAGAGAGCTTGCTTGAATCAAGGGGTGTAAATTGGACTTCTATAAGGCCAGTCTACATCTATGGACCGTTGAACTACAATCCTGTTGAAGAGTGGTTCTTCCACCGGTTGAAAGCTGGCCGCCCAATTCCAGTTCCAAACTCGGGAATACAAATAACACAACTCGGTCATGTTAAGGTAAAATGATGTCAAAATCTTCGTATATTCTTTTGAGTATATATTGCAGCATTATTGGAGCTTCATTTGGTCATTTGTTATGCAGGATTTAGCAACCGCATTTATTAAGGTTCTTGGTAATGAAAAGGCCAGCAAGGAAGTGTTCAACATCTCTGGAGAAAAATATGTCACCTTTGATGGATTAGCAAAAGCATGTGCAAAGGTAATATTATAGGCCTTTGACAGAAAGAAAAATTTGTCAGATATTTTCCTGAAATTTTAGGTTTCTCAACTGTAAACCCTTCCTGAAATTTAACTCATTTTTTATAGGCCTTTGATTATATGGGAAATCAACTGTGAACTGGAAAAGTGATTTTTGGAAATATGAATTAATGGCCTTTGACAGATATTTTCCTGAAATTTTAAGTTTCTCATTTGTCTTTGATTTTGTTAGGCTGCTGGGTTTCCTGAGCCTGAGATTGTTCACTATAACCCTAAGAAGTTTGATTTTGGCAAGAAGAAGGCATTTCCATTTCGTGACCAGGTGAGTATTGATGTTTAGACATTTACTTTCTGTAGCCAGAATGTATAGCTTGCAAAACCAGAATGTTGACAAGTTGTTCTTACCTTATAACAAAAATGTGTGTTTGTGACTTTGTGTTGTGACATGATGCAGCATTTCTTTGCATCGATTGACAAAGCGAAGAGTGTGCTTGGGTGGAAACCCGAATATGACCTAGTAGAAGGTCTTGCAGACTCCTACAACCTAGACTTTGGTAGAGGCACATTCAGGAAAGAAGCTGATTTTTCAACAGATGACATCATTCTTGGCAAGAGTCTTGTTCTCCAAAGCTAGTCCTCTAATCTCTTTCCTCCCTTGTATATCAATTTCAGTTTAAAGATCAAGAGGAAATCAAGTTCTTGTTATTGTGATTTCATATTAAGAGTAAAGAACTAAGCTGAAAAATCTTTTGTACAACTCAACTCATATTTTAAGGAAAATATCATCTCAAAGGCAAATTTCCCAGTCAATAACTGCCTTGTTACTTGAGAGGTTGGGAGCTTAGGATTAGTCTCCATAATCCAAACCTTATCTTGGAATATTTAGTGGTTAGTCCAGGTACCATCTGGAAATGTGGTCCAGAAGTCCAACACATTATCCTGAAAAGTAAACTCTTATGACCAACCCTTTCTTTGAATTGTTCCAATGGATTAGATAAGGACATAAATATACACAATCTGTCAAGTTCAACCACCAAGATAACCAATTCACCAGATTAACTGCCATTCTTAGGCACAGTTGAAGGTCTCAGAAAACTGTTGACTCTGGGGAAACAGTAATGCTACTGTGTTGATACTGACAACATTAACTGTGAATGAAAAGAGTCGTCCTTGAATTGATTTTGATTTAGATCCCAACAATGGTGAGTGATTTTGCTGCACCATTTTCTCAGTTACCATGATTTTGCTACATATATTATTTTAGGAAGGCAATTTATATCACCTCCAGATTAGGACAATAGCTACAAATCAGTGGCTCAAAATTAGGGAAATGGAAAGAAATCTCAAGACTACAAATCAATGGCTCAAAATTAGGGAAATGAAAAAAAAAAATTGAAAGAAAGAAAAGGAAATGAAAATTATTAATCCCAAGAATCTTGAAGATTGATCATGGATGATTCATCCAGAATTTAATGAATAGAAGATTCTCCAAGAATATGTGGGGGGAATATTCCCAAAGTGCAAAAGTCCCGCAGTCAATAGTCAAGTTTTAACCATTCTAAGGCAAAGTAGGTCACCCAAAAAAAAATGAAATTTAAAACATTATCTTAACATTTTTACTTACTACAGATCTGGTCGGTTACCTTATCCTATAGACCCGCTATCCTAATTTAATACGATGTCGTCCCCCCGAATTAAAGTTGAACGCGTCTAATTTTGGACCAACTAACAAAATTGGAAAAATAAAATTCCACAATAAGAAAAGTGACGTAGGATTGCTTCTAGGAAGCTCCACTTTTGCCACGTGGCAGAAAGGAGTAGATAACAATAGATGCTTCCACTTGCTCAAGAAAAGGACACATAATAGATTCAACGGGACCCACTGTAATAGAATATGAAAAGTAAATGAAAGCGCAAATGACAAGTTTACTCACTTAGCATAAATAGCAAAATAGAGAAAAATTTCTAAGAACATATGCAGTGCTAAAAGCTAAAAGCTAAGGCCTAAACTAAAATTTAAGCCTAAAAAACTACATTATTCATAGTTTTAGAGTTATCCACAATTTTATGTTTCCACCAATGAGGTCTAAAGTCTAAGTTAATATTGATTTTTGTATTAAATCTGAGCCATTCTTTATGTACAAAGAGATGTAGTCCATTAATTTAGTGAAACATGTGTTGGGCCCTGCATTTTAGGCTAGCCTAAACCTCTATTCAGTTTAGCTTTTTTCAAAAGTCAGTCTGTGTTTAGTCAAGTCTATAATGGTGTTGTTGGAGCTTACTTTTAATTTGTATGGTCTATATAATAGTTTAGCCTAGTCTATAATGGTGCCGTTGCACATGCTCTAATGGTTAACAACATAATAGCAAGATCGATAGTAAATGAAATCAGAGAGTTGTACCAACTAACAAAATTGGAAAAATAAAAGTTCCACAATAAGAAAAGTGACTTAGGATTGCTTCTAGGAAGCTCCACTTTTTGCCACGTGGCAGAAAGGAGTAGTTAATAGTAGATGCTTCCACTTGCTCAAGAAAAGGACACGTAATAGATTCAACGGGACCCAATGTAATAGAATATGAAAAGTAAATGAAAGCGCAAATAACACGTTTACTCACTTAGCATGAATAGCAAAATAGAGAAAAATTTCTAATTGTTAACAACATAATAGCAAGATCGATAGTAAAATACTTGTATAACTCGCATTATGAAAGTTTTGTTGTCTACTCGATTGTATTTGATTGTTGTGTCGAATGTGTTACGTGGCGCGATCGTTATTTGCTATTGTTTCGTCGGTAGGGACGTGTATGCAAGCCGATTGATGGTGACCCCACATTAGATTTTTTAGGCAACTATTTGCCTGCCACGTATTTGAATATGTGTACGTGGCTAAGAGGAAGTGACTTTTCGTGTGCTGAGATTAGAGGTCACTAGGTCAGTCATCTTTGCTTTCATGATTTATTCGTTGGTGGTGGAGCTAATTAACATGTTCTTGACCGTAAATAGTTCCAAGTCAAAATTTACCGGGTCCATCACCAAATCCGGTGAAGGAAATCCACAAATCTCTGTAATTACATGAATGAAATTTTGTTAATTTACTATCCATTACTCGAAAGGTAACTGTAAAATTGAATCAAGCATTTATTTGATTAGATAACGCATATCTTTTGTAATGAGCAATGAACAAGTGGGCAAAGTGACCCATCAACCTCGAAACTTTCTCCAACCGTAACGAACCGATCGACAGACCCCATTTTTCCAATCCCAAAATAAATTAAACGAAAAAAAAAAGAGGAAATTACTGACCTCAAATCCTATATATACTCCCCACCCCTCCACCCTACTCTATCAAAATCTTCAAAGCTTTGAGCAAACACAACAATCTTTCTAAACACTTCTTTTAATTTCCAAGCCCTTCTTTTCCTTCCTCACAAAACCTCTATTTTCTATCATGGCTCCTCGTATCACCACCACCAACACCACCGTCTCTACCGTCAAGTCTGCCAACGCGCCTAGCCGGGCCTATGTGACGTTTCTGGCCGGAAACGGTGACTATGTGAAAGGTGTGGTTGGCTTGGCCAAGGGTTTAAGGAAGGCCAAGAGCAAGTACCCGTTAGTTGTGGCTGTCTTGCCTGACGTGCCTGCAAACCACCGTCAAATCCTTGTCTCTCAGGGCTGCATAGTCCGAGAGATCGAGCCTGTCCACCCTCCAGAGAACCAGACCCGATATGCCATGGCCTACTACGTCATCAACTACTCCAAGCTTCGTATTTGGGAGGTACGTACGTGTACCTTTAATGGCTTATTAATTGACACGTGTACTTTTCTTTTGATTATAAAGGTTTTACAAGTTTTTAATCACGTACTATCTCTGTTGCAGTTTGTGGAGTATAGCAAAATGATATACTTGGATGGTGATATCCAAGTATTTGAGAACATTGACCACCTGTTTGACTACCCGGAAAACTACTTCTATGCTGTGAAGGATTGCTTCTGTGAGCCGAATTGGAGCAACAGTCCACAGTACAAGATTGGGTACTGCCAACAGTGCCCTGACAAGGTCCAGTGGGACAATAGCTTGGGTCCCAAGCCACCTCTCTATTTCAATGCAGGCATGTTTGTCTATGAGCCTTGTCTGTCCACTTACCATGAACTCCTCAGTACCCTCAAGATTTCTACTCCTACTTTGTTTGCTGAGCAGGTAAATACATAAACATATGGCTTAATTTAATAGGTTCTAATTAATTTTGTTTTGGCTCAAATATTGTGTTATAATCTGACATGAACTTATGTTGTTTTGGCATGAAGGATTTCTTGAACAACTTCTTCAAGGATAAGTATAAGCCCATCTCTTCAAATTACAACCTTGTGCTGGGTATGCTTTGGCGTCACCCTGAAAACATAGAATTGGACAAAGTCAAGGTTGTCCACTATTGTGCTAATGTGAGTATTATTACCTTTGTTTTCTTAGATCATGAACAAGAATTTTCATCAAAGCTAGATCCTAGTTATTAAGTTGTTTTTATTTTGGTTTAGGGTTCCAAGCCATGGAGGTACAATGGAGAGGGGGAGAACATGGAGAGGGAAGACATTAAGATGCTAGTGAAGAAGTGGTGGGATATCTACGATGATGAGTCTTTGGATTACAACACCGGTTCTGTGGCTTCTGTGGAGGCTAGAAATGGAACTGAGCAAGTGAACCTGCAGCCGTTCAAGGCGGCTTTGTTATCGGAGGCTGGCGATGTTCAATATGTTACCGCCCCATCCGCTGCTTAGTTCCTGTGGGTTCTGAATGATCGAGATTTTTTTTTTTTTTTTTTATAAACTGTGATGGTCGAGAATTGATTTCCTATACAGAAGAAGTACATAGGGGTTTTCTAATAAGAGTATTGGTTTGTTTTTTTTGGTCATGGTCTTCCCATGCATGGGAGTTTAGAAGAGGTATAATCATTTTACTTGGCATGGGAGACCTTAAGAGTATAGTAGATTAGGAGTTTGAAGTGGTATGTACTTTCAATCCCTTGGTTTTTGTTGGGACGGTTTTAATCTATCAAGGTGGTAATCTTCTACTTGTATATTAATGAATTATACACAAGCTGATTTCGTAAGGGATCGATCTTGCAACCGAGCCATCTTTATTCTTTTATCAATTCTTTGTCCCGGCAAACTCATATCGGAGAAAAAATATAAACTTGCATACACCATCATAGATTCAAATTACTGACACCGGATCCCTGGCCTTGTCATCTTTCCACACATCGGACTATAGATCATATTCATAGGATACGATTCACTTTGAAGATGTCTTGGTGTAATAGTAGAGTAGTGAGATTATCATGTAAACCCTAATGACCCCCAAAATTGGACTATCGTTATATGTACACGAATTACATATTCGTTCAAGAGGAAAGGCCAAATCTTCAGCATATCGATCCATGCTGTATCTTGAAAACATGTGTAGTACGTAGTGAGAAATTCACTGGTTCTCAATCTCTTTGTTCTTTAATTACAGTCTTACATGAGTAAAATTCAAGATTTTTTCTATACACAATGAGTCCAATTTAATTGATTAGGATCATCCATATACATAAGTAAAAAAAATATATACACGAGCAAAAAAAAGAAAGCAGAAGATCGAATCCAATCTTAACCATGTTCAAAAGAACAAATTAAGGAATTTATTTAGGTAAGCCCTAATATACTCCAAAATAAAAATTTAACACGTAAACATGTAAGATTAACATGTAAACCCTAATGACCACAAAATTTCTTACATGTTTTTACAAGTCCAATTCTAAAAATTAATTTCTAATGGTTTATATCACAAGTCCAATTCTTTACGTAGAATTCCCTAAACTCTTGGTTCATCGTAGATTGACTCAAGTACTCAACAAGAATCACATACATTTAATTCCTCTTTCATTCTATATATCTTCTTCTTCTTCTATTAATTAGACATGACTATTCTTAATTAGCATAAATTTGTGAAAGGAAAAATCCTCCATAAATGGTAAATGCGTACAGCGTACGTAAGCGAATCAATCGAAGTTATGATCGAGGCTGGGAATGGAATCAACACATCTAATGGCTCAAAATTAATGATGGAAATAATAAAAAGAAATCCCATGAATCTCGACGGTTGAATCCTTTGACCAAAATTTAAGGATTAGAAGATTCTCCAAGAATATGAGATGGAATATTCCACAGTCAAAATCATTATCCAATACTGAGATCTGGTCGGTCGGTGTTAGCTTATCTTAAATTTAATACGACGCCGGCCACCGCCGAATTAGAGTTAAACGCGTCTTGTTTCGGGCCAACCAACTAACTAAACCGAAAAAAAGAACACCATTCGTGCATGCATGGGTGTGCTTCTGGGAAGCTCATCCTTATGCCAAGTGGCGACAACCCAGTTCAGTGATCCCGATTCTGCCACGTGCTGGCACACCAGTCAGTAGATGGACACATAATAAAGTAAGTGGGTCCCACTCGATTATAATATCCCAAAAAGCTAACGGGGTTTCAGCGGAGTTAGTTTGATTGCGTGAGGCTTAAGCCATCGGTGGCCCCTACGTTTGTATCTAGCGGACTACGAGCGAGCCACGTGTCGGGATTGTCTTCGTGGCTTTGAGCTGGGACTTTTCGTGTTTGGGGATTTAGAGGCTATTATAGTCTCTTTGCTTCTGGTAGGAAGATCGAGACATCGAGTCTCCTGTCGGTGGTTCTAGTGGAGCTGTAGATTATCATTTTTAAAAAGAAAATTACCACTTCACCCTTTCATTTTCATAGATATTTTAGTAATTTTTCTTATCATTTAAGTGACATAATTGTTTTTAAAAAAATCCGTAAATAAGAATAATCTTTCAAAATCTCAACAATAATACCAAGATCAACGTCCGATTTCGTGGTAATCTTTTCATTTATGGTGTCTTGAGCAAAAAAAAAAAACAACTTTTAAATTATGGTATATATGGATTTACTAATTAATATGCTAACTAAGAGTTTGGTGAGAGGATATTTCAAAAAAAAAAAAACATGCTAATTATTTCCTCAAAAGTGTGCATAGATAAGTAGATAACTAACCATACAATTTTGAATTGAAGTTATGAGAAGATTGATCATAAGGATATAATAGTCCTTTCAAAACAAGTGGTCGACTGAGGATAATCCAGTTTAGTGAAATATCCAAAACCCATGCAGTACCCACGATCCTTTCTGTAATTGGCCAATGAAATTTCAAATCAATTTGACTTAATGACAGAATTAGTATTAATTAATGTAGGCATCAAAGATTTAGGGTGACGAAGATTCTTGATCTTGAAAGATATGCTAATCACTATTCACTAGTGGGAAAATGAGACTCAGAGACTCAGAGACCCATCTACCCTCACAAATATTAGTTAATTATTTACCCATTTCTTGTCCATAATCAAACCAACCTACCCCATTTTCATTATCCCAAAACACAGGAAATTACGCACCCCAATTCCTATATAAACCCCACAACCCCAACTCCAACTTCATCATCCAAAACCTTTCTAAAGCAAACACAACTCACTCTTCTAAACGTACGCTTCCTGATCTCAATTCTCGATACCAATCTTTTTTCTTCCATCCAAAACAAATTAACACTCGATTCGATCGAACATCATGGCTCCTCATGATATCACCACCGCTGCTGCCACCACCATCCTCTCCACCAAGGCCGCCACTGCCCGGAGCCGGGCCTACGTGACGTTCTTGGCCGGAAACGGTGACTATGTGAAAGGTGTGGTTGGTTTGGCCAAGGGTTTAAGGAAGGTGAAGAGCAAGTACCCACTGGTTGTGGCCATCTTGCCTGATGTGCCTGCAGAGCACCGTCAGATCCTGGTCTCTCAGGGCTGCATAGTCAGAGAGATTGAGCCTGTTCACCCTCCTGAAAATCAAACCAAGTACGCCATGGCCTACTATGTCATCAACTACTCCAAGCTTCGGATTTGGGAGGTAACGTTTTTTTTTTTAATTACAACTTTGTGTTCATGTCTTAATGGGTTTCTGACACGTGTCCTTCCATTTTGATCATAAGGGTTTTATAATGTTCTCATATGATCTTTGTTTCTGTTGCAGTTTGTGGAGTATAGCAAGATGATCTACCTGGATGGTGATATTCAAGTTTTTGAGAACATTGACCACCTGTTTGACTATCCTGACAACTACTTCTATGCGGTGATGGATTGCTTTTGTGAGACCAATTGGAGGGACAGTCCCCAGTTCAAGATTGGGTACTGCCAGCAGTGCCCAAATAGGGTACAGTGGGACAATAGCTTGGGTCCCAAGCCTCCCCTGTACTTCAATGCTGGCATGTTTGTCTATGAGCCAAACTTGTCTACTTACCATGAACTCCTCAGTACCCTCAAGACTTCTACTCCTACTTTGTTTGCTGAGCAGGTAAAAATAAATTCTAGCACAGTAAATCTTGGTTATTTATAGCTCAATTGGGTTATAATCTCACAAGAAATTTTGTCACTCTTATTACGATGCAGGATTTCTTGAACGTGTTTTTTAGGGACAAGTACAAGCCCATCCCTTCAAACTACAACCTTGTGTTGGCTATGCTCTGGCGCCACCCTGAAAACATTGAGCTAGAGAAGGTCAAAGTTGTCCACTATTGTGCTAATGTGAGTAATACAACCCACCAGCTTGTTCATCATGATCATCGATTTAATTTGATTATGCAACAAGTTACTAATGTCTTGAATTTGTTTTTGCGATTAGGGTTCTAAGCCATGGAGGTACAATGGAGAAGGGGAGAACATGGAGAGAGAAGACATCAAGATGTTGGTGAAAAAATGGTGGGATATTTACGATGATGAGTCGTTGGACTACAAGAATTGCATTGGTGCTGCGGAGGCTGGAAATGGCACAGAGCAAGTGAACCGTCAGCCGTTTGTGGCGGCGCTGTCGGAGGCTGGCGATGTTAATTTTGTTACCGCCCCATCAGCAGCTTAGTGTCTGTGGGATTTAACCCTATACATAACAAGTATATAGGGCTTTATCTTAATCATTTATTGTATTGGTTATTTGGTTTGGTGACTTTGGTCTTCCCATAATTATTGAACTTGGGAGACCTGGCCTTTTCAAAGTTTTAGTTTAGGAGTCTCGAGTCCCCCTGTTTTTATGTTGGGGTTGATTTTATTTTCAATTCCGAACACATATTTGAAATACAATTTCAGTTTTCGTATCTGCAAATTGTCTTCCTCTAGTTCCAATTAATACTCGTAATCAAAGGAAGCAAACACTGTCAATCAATTCTACAAAGACCAAAGAAACTGTACATAATGTTCCTTTTTTTTTTCCAAGTCTGAAATCCAAATACTTGAAATTGAAACTTACAGTCTGAAATCCAAATGCTTGAAATTGAAACTGACAGTCTGAAATCCTTATGGAAATTGAAATCCAAAACAGAAACCCAAAATCATAAACTTTCCTAAACTAGAGCACCTCCTCCCTAATAGTCCAGAAGCAGAAGCAGCCCCAAAAGCAATGCCAAACTGGGCCTGAGACTTGTGGGTTGACAAGCTCTCTCCCCTCCAAACTCAGGAGGACTCAACAGTGTCATCTTCCATACATGTTTTACAAAATGGAAGGAGAACAGAGGAGTGGGAAGAGAGAATTGGGCATGACAGGATCAAATCAACTTGGAGTACTTTTTTCTAACTTGTGATCCTAGCTTAATCAATATTTCGGTTTCCAAGACGGAATGAATGACTTGCAAGACAAAGAAAACTTGTTGCAAGCTGAAGGTAGAGAGTAATTCCTGGTTATGGAGATGTATTAAGGTATGACAAATACTTGGACAGTGAAGTAGCAACATGACAATAAGGGCAGAAGCAACCACGGTTATAGACGGATGGGGGCATAGTGGTGGTGTATGGTGGCACAATGAGTAAGCCATGGAACTTATCAAAGCTAGCAAGTTGATGATATACAGAGTTGAAATATGAAAAGAGGGTATAAAAGATCAAGCTCTGCTCTCAGTCCAAAACTCCAAATAGGTGGTTGGTGTTCGTATATATAAAGTGTAATGAATTGGTGTTGGTCTTCATCATTATTTCTCTGATGAGTGGTGACTGTGAATTAAAGCAAAGTTGCAGGAAATGAGTGGTGTGAATAAGTGAATTAGAGGGCATCTATCTTCACAGGCTTTTTGTGCAGGTGGTTGTTGGAAAAATCAATTGGGAATTTAGTCAAAGGGTGCATGCCTGCAAGCTCTGCTAGTTCTCAGTCCAACTGGTTGGATTGGTCTTCATCATTATCTCCCTGATGATGAAACTAAAACAAGCTATCAGGGAAGGAAGGAAGGACCACACTCAATTCTTGGTGTGGATTAAAGAGTATTTATCTTCACAGGCTTTGCATGTGTTTTGGTGGTAGTTGGCAAAATCAATTGGATTTGGTCAAAATATTCTTGCATTTGCACCCCTTTCTCTTCTCTATATGATGCAGATTCCAGAAACATTACAGCCTACAAGACAATAGTTTTATACAATAATTTTGAAGAAAATAAGAGTTACATTAATTAGTTGTTTCACCATTAATTGATTCATTGCTACATAATATGAGGTTTGAAAACAGAGTGGTGAGATATTGAGACTGGATCCCCTTTCCCTGACTATTGGTTCTTATTTGTGTGCTCGAAACAATATTGCTGTCAAAACAATAAATTATATGTAAAACTACAAAATTTACAGTACTAATTGCAATTACACTACTGTTGATTCATGTAATTTTTGATCAAGGAAATTACTAGCATTATTGGGCAAGTAGTTGAACACCATGAACTTCAACTTCACAAGAACTCAATCGCAAGCTATCATTGTGATATGATATTCAAAATGCAACGTATACATTTTGAAACGACAACTAATTGGTCTATTTCAAACAGGTATACATCCAGAGAGGCATGTATGTACATGATGGATGTTCCTATATATATATGTATATATATATATATATATATATATCTACATTTGGTGAATTTCTTGGTATTTAACTACATGATGTATAGATGATTTTGCTGGGAATTAATTAATCACATAGATAAATGGTCTGGACAGATTAGAAGAAACCCCAACATCTGGGAATCAGGACGTTTTGTGAAAAAGTGCAAATAAAACAAAAGGATTGGGAGAACATTTTTGCCGACCACTTTTCCGTCGGCAATAGTTATACATACATTTAGTTGTTTAAAATCAAAGAAATTAGTTTCGGCGCAACAAAGATATATAAAGCTATTTAAATTCTTGGCTTTCAAAAATGTCTTCGTCAAACCCCGCACATAATCTTGCAATTTTTAAAATCCCTATATTTCACAAAAATTATATATATACTAAAACGCAGTTAGGGGTATGTACTGTACATAGAATAGTGCGCGGACGCTTCTGCCCCTGTTTAGTGATTTCTGGTCTTCTTCCGCTTTTGCCCCTCATGGTTGGTTTTGGTTCGCGGCCTCTGGTTTCGTTGCCTGAGAGACTTCTCGCTGCCTCTGAAGGAGGCTGGTCGGATTTCAACCATGCTTTGGGGATAGGAATGGGAGGAGTTGTTCGAGGTCGATCTGGGCCATTGATTTGGTCATTGGTGGTGTGGTGTGAATCCTGCCGCGCATTTGGTCTTCTCTTTCCCAGATAAGTCCATTTACTGGATACATAACAAACATAAAGTCAAGTTGGGTCTCTCTTTCACACCATTTTGAGGGCTCCGTCGCGATCAAGGGCTGTTGGCCGATCATCGCCGCAATCCGATTGGTACGATCACTCACTTTTGAATACCTCTTAATTATCGATTTGATCGGTTTTTAATGTATGCTGTAAATCATGATTAACTGTCTGCAAAACCCTTACATGAATTTTTACGATTTGATTTTGTTCATCGTGGAGTTTTTCTAGGGTTTTTGAAGACTCACTGTCACTGTTTTTGCCTATTGATTGTGTAAGCATGGCCTTGGATGTTTTGATTGCTCTTATGGTCTGTTTGGTTTCTTAGAAAAGTACCATCTTTTTGAGTTTTTCTGTGTTCTCGATTCTTCCTGTGTATGGAATATAAGGAGAAAACATTGCAAGCGCTAAGATTTTTGGTAGGACCGTGGGTTATTTGCGGATTCATATTCTTTGTGCAAATTTGTGGCCATTTTCTCATTAAATTTGTGGTCACTCGCGTTATGTGAAGCTGACGAAAGATCAAGCGCCTATGCAGGAGGACATCGATGTTCTCAGGTCTCTCTGATTCATCTTGATTAAGCGACTGGGTTTAATCAGCCCATCGATGTTCCTCAAGTCTATGTTTTTTTTTTTGGTGATTGTAAATGAATTACAGTTTGTGATAAAACTTAAAGTTTATGGTCTTCGTTAGTTTAATGCAGTGGCAATTAGTTTGGGTGCAGAAGAAATTTATATAGTTGAACTGTTTGGTATTGAAATGAGAAAAGGGGTTCTATTAACCCCTTGAAAAATCTCAGTAGAAGAAGCTGGTGCACCTAGATTTTAGAAAAAGCTCAACAGAAAAAATTGAGTTTTGTTGGTAGAGAAGCAAAATTGTATTTTCATTGATCTTTGCTCATGGATTGCATGCTATGTTGAAATATGCATGCTACTACTTGAATGGGGTTGACATGATAGATTTTAGATTGTAATTTATGAGGTAGATATTGATTAGTTTTTAATTTTGCATGTTATTTTCTAGACAATGGGGGATCTTAGTTTTAATCATTGTGTAAAGATGTTATCAGTAACTAATCTGTGTATTATGGGGCGCAGTTGAATGTTCAAAAGTGTCATGAATTTGGACAACCTTCACCCCAAAGCTTCCAGCCCCCTGCAGATGAAGCTTGGACAACTGCAATTTTCGGCTGCAGTGAAGATAGAGACATTTGTAAGTTGATATGAGAACTTGCTTTTGATTACTCGAGTTGGATTCAGAGATAGAGAAAGTTGTATTCAAATATTTTTTAAATTTTGAAATCTATGACTCTAGCAAGGCATTTGTCAAATCTACGATGTTTATGGTGAGATTTGATTTAGTTAATCAGATATATTTTTTTTTGTTTTATGGGTGAATTTTGCATCTCTTTGAGTTTTCCCTCAAAAATATAAAGCTCTTAGAACGGGATTCCATGCTTGCCTTTTACAATATATCAGTGGTAGACTCTGAATACAACATGTAACTTTATACGACATATGTGCCAATTCAATGGTTGACCATAGCCTTGGTGTGACTATTAGCACTCATTAGAGTAACAATGTATTCTGTAATTAGCTGAGGTTTGCTTCTCTACCAATCTTATGGGCTTGGAAATTGGAATTGCATTTGTAATTTTGTATGATTGACTTTTTATAGGTAAAGTGGTGGAAAAGATACTATATTTCTTGCCCTGATATCTGTACATAAAATTAAAAGATATAAAACCCCTAAAGGTAGAGTGATTTATGAAATGCATTTGCAAGTTGATTCTTACTCTTTTCTCCTTTTCGTTAATGATGTACATCATTTTCAGGCATTAATACATGGAAAGGGAAGCAAATTCACAGCCATACTTATCGTATACCTGAGCCATATCGAGACCGGGTATGTCTAACTTCTGCATTCTGTAAATCTTCTAGATTGTGTTCTCCTTAGTTGACTGTCTATCTATTTGATCATATAAATAAAGCAACTTCATGAATGGAGATTGTGGTAGGATGAAGATGATGGTAACTATGAAGTAGAGCCTGAAGTTGCTGACGTGGTTGATAGCAACTTTGACGAAGATGTGACTTCTCTACCCGTGCTCACTTTGTTTAGTTTAACTGCGAGTTTTCTAGCATTTCTATTTTACTTAGAATTGCTTAAATTGTTGTAGGAGCCTGATCCAGACGAAGGTGCAGAAAACAATGAGGGAGAGGAAAGGTTGATCATTTGCTTACCCTATTAACATTTAGAATTCCTTATAGTTGGAATTTTATTGAATTTTGATTTATAGATGGACAAAAAAGTGGTTGATATTTCTGGGGAACCAGTCGACCAAGAAGAAGAAGATAAAAGTCCTTTCCAAGATAGAAGACAACTCCAAGAATGAAAAGACGAAATCTTCTTCTAAACCTGTACAACATCATCATGATGTTCCTGAGGATGGAGAGTGAGACGAGAACTGCAGTGGTTGTTAGGCAAGCTGAGACAGAAGCAAATCGTGCTGCTCTGCAATCAACCATGAGGGTAAGTTTCAATAACTGGTACATATCATTGCATATAATGGCGATGAAAATATATAAATCATTAATCTCTCATCCTCTGACATATTTTGAGTTTCATTAAGATCTATCAAAGGTCGACGCACCACATGGTGGTTTGGAGTGAGCCTTCTACAATCTCCACAGCTTCATAAATATTGTTCGAATGTTACAAATCGAATGAGGATTTAGTATTATGTATTATACTGTTCTGCTTTGTGTTTTTGGTGATCGGATATCTGGGTTTGTCTTGATTTTTAAGATTTGTGTTTTGAATCAGTAATAAAAGGACTTCTTATATCGTGGTCAGTTTAGATCTTCTGAGTTGATTAGTTTGATTGATGTGGGTTGTGATGGATTTGTTGTTTGATCCATGCAGATCAAATTGAAGGTCCTTATGTTTTATTACTTGGTTAATATCGTTTATCTGTTGTACGTAGATTTGATCTTATTATTTTGGCATTATATATTCTTTCAACTGTTCTTTTAAGGTTGCATATAATATTATGTTTGTCTCAGGTTCTTTCTATTGGTGCTGAGGTTGGAGAAGTACAGGCTGGAAAGAAGGTGAGTAATTAGAATGTGCCAAAATGATGGCAACTTTTTTCTGGGCATGAAATAATGTTGATTTGTGATATATGTTGGTACTTACACGATAAGTTTTTGGAGGAATAAAGTTTCCTATTGTTTAGTCTTAGTTCCAAGTAGCTATTCAAGTGCTTATTTTGTCATCTAAATGGGGAAATCTTTTGCAGGTTCTGTTCTCGGACATCAATGCTTATGAGGTAAGTAAAATTAGTGTTAAACTGAAAGTATCATATACCCTGTTATATTTCATCATCTAAATCATTAATGTTTATGCACAACCCTAGAAAAAACTTAAATGCTAATGTATCTTTGTCAGTAGAATTAAAAGTGTTTTTATTTTTATTCTTCATTTCCTTGAATAGGAGCCACTTTCATAGATGACAAAGTAGAAAATAGAATAGATGTGGATTGTAAAAACAAAAACCCTTGGCCAAACAATAACAAGAAAAAACAGAAATCAACTACATCATAGGTTGCCAGACCACAATCAAACCACCCTAGACAAGACGGAACAGGCACTATTTGCTGTGCTGAATACTGCTGATACAAATTGCCACAAACCGGATCCTACTAGGATTTTATTGCTAGGATCTGCTAAACTAATAATGTAGTATGCTGTAAAATGTTTAGGAAGGACATGAAAATGGGTACATAGCAAATAAATTATTAGTGTAAATAGAGAAGAAATACCAAACAGGGAACTTCATCCGTTGGAGTGTGAGATTACTTTGTGGATTTTGGTATCTTCTGACTCATTTCATGAGCCTCGGGTTTTGAAGTCTATGTAGACTTCAATAAGAAGGAATATCCTATCTGATAGTTGATAGTCAGTCTCTTGACTGTTTTCGTTTACGGTTCAAATGTCATTGATTGAGGTATTGAAAATGCTATGTTTAAGGTGCATCATATCATTGCTTTACAATTGTTTTACATACAATTTTCTGAGAAAGCAGTTCCATTCACATATCATTGTTATTGCAATTGTTATGAATTATTATTTTCTCAAAAGTCAAAATGCAATTTTGCAAGACTAAATGGTAAATGCTTAAACTTATCAACAGGGGTTAAATCTCCCATTGCGGTACTAGGAGCTGAGATTGACAACTACTCTCCACGAGAACTCTTGAAACAGTTTGAGGAGATATTAAATGCTAAATCCGAGGTACAGAGACTTTTTATTAATTTCTTTAATTATATATGAGTTATCTGTTCATGTTGAAGCTGCTCATCCTACATAAATTTACATTTCTAAGAACTGAGCCTATTTGGAAGCAGTAATTTCATATCAAGGGATTTTATTAACATTATTTATTTTACTTAGTTTGAGTATATAATACAAGCCATGGAAAAGAGAATACTATAATAATCCATATATTGAAATTTGTATTTATTATTTAAATTCATTTGTTTCACTACTGCATATAGTATTTAAAAATGAAATAAACGGCAATCGTAGTCATAGAAGCTTGAGCAGTAAGTGATGTAGACTTTAGGCCTCAAGAGTCTTATCAAACTGTTAAACTCCTTCTCTTAGATATTTTCACCGAGGTTTGGCTTACTTTCTTCCTGTACTATAATTCCTAATTGTTTTTTCAGGAGGTAATAACAGAGTGCAAAGGCACTGTTATCACAGTTTCTGATGACCGATACTTCATAAAGCAAATAGTTAATAGAGTGGTGGAAGTTAAAGACAGAAGATTGCAAGATTATGCAGGCAATTACAATGTAAGCAGTCTTTACCCTCAGTTTACTTGAGGTTTGAAAGTGTGTGATGTGTGGATAATCGTTTTGCTTTAAAAATAATTGTTTTCTGAACGAACTGAGCTAAAATTGTAGATTATATAACAGCATGTTGCATATGAAACTCAACCAACACTAGCATTACTGGAATATTTTAATTTGAGAGTTAGCAGAACCAACGGATTGATGACTCACCCCTTGATGACTCATCCTTAATTATAGTCATAGGATAATTAAGGGGGATTGATAAGGGATTGATGACTCACCCTTAACTACTGGAATCATCTTCCTTACAATTCTACTTTGCTGTCTTAGCTACCTGCCTAGGATTCACCTCCCAGATATTAGACTAAAGTGGATGCTTTGAAGTGCTATAAGTATTAAGGCTAATAATGAAGGATATTAAGTTTTGAAGGTGGTTGTAATAGAATAAGACGCAAAAATACAGATGCTGAAAATGATGTTGGCTTTTTAAAAATTAGAAAAAGAAAGCTTCATAACAGGAATTCATGAAGACCAACTTGAAATCATACTCTCTCATTTTCAGAGAATGACCCATAAACTTGAAAGCAAATGCTAGGGTTTGGAGTTGTATGGAAGATGTAGACATTGATCAATTCAAGAGGATGGTTTTTGTGTATAAAGATATCTGTAAAATAATATAACACTGTATATGTGCCATATGACAGCTCTTATCTGGGTAAACGCATTAATCTTTGCACATTCTACAAAATATTTCGCTCATTTTTGATACCATTTTACTGTCATACACTCAGACTATGCTTTGTGCAGCAGAACAAAAAATTATTAGTAAGCTGGAGATGTTGTGATTGACTGTTTATTTATCCTTTTACTGTTCTCACTTAGTCATATGTAATCTGATTCTGCTGCAGATTGACTTATGATAAATAAACAAGGGCAATGAAAGATTCAACTGCAGAAGAAGCTTTTAGCAGTTTGTATATATGTATCTAAACAATGAGCAGTTCAATACTGCTTAATTAACAAAACTTTTTCGAACTTCGGCCTTGCATACGTATTTTCTTTGTAACTTAAGCTTGCTAAACAAAGCATCATAACACTATGCATTTCCTATACAATTTCTATGCTTTCTCAATTTCCTGTATGTTTTTAATATTTTCTACATATTCTAAATGTTTTTTAACCCCGCAGCATCGCGCGGGCACCATTGCTAGTGATGAACTATGACAAGGGTTTTTTTAAGTTCGACTTGATATGCTTCACGTAAGGGTCTCGAACACAAGGTAGGTTCGTAAAAGGGTTTGGATAAATGGATAGGTTAGAAGAAATCCCAAAATCCGAGAATCATGTTGCGGGGCTTAACATGTGGAAAAAAAATATTGAGAAAACATTTTGGCCGACGACTTTTACGTTGGAAAAAGTTATTCATATATTTATTTGTCTAAAATTAAAGAAATTAGCTGCAGGGCTACGAAGATAAAGCGATTTACATTTCCATGAGTCAAAAATGTCTTCAATAGAACCCGCACAAATAATCTTACAATTTTTTAAATCCCTATATTTTGCAAGAACGATGAACTACATATAACAAGGATTTTTTGAAGTTTGACTTGACACACTTCACGTAACGGTCTCAAACAAGAGAAATTCCTAAAAATGGTTTGGGTAGGTCAGAAGAAATCCCAAAATCCAGAAATCATGTTGTGGGGGTTGGCATTTTTGAAAAAAAAAAAATTTTGGAAAACATTTTTGGCGACGAATAATTAGTCGGAAATCATTATTCATACATTTATTTGTCTAAAACCAAATTAATTAGCTATGTGGCTACAAAGATAAAGCGATTTAAATTTCCGTGGGTCAAAAATGTCTTCAATAGAACCCTCACAAATAATCTTACAATTTGTAAAATCCCTATATTCACAAAAACGATGAACTATAACACAGGTTTGTTGAAGACCAACAATAGTACTAAGAGATGCACTGGCCTTTGTTGAGCTAGGGAACATCATACTTGGTTATGGTCAAAATCATGAAGGCGTGGAGTAACAGAAACAAGTCTTAGCATAAATTCTCTGTTAGTCTCACGTGAGTGAACTCATGATCGAATACAATATATAACATTACCAAATCAAAACCATAGAAACATATATCCCCTTAATCATATTCTGGTGTAGATCGAACAGTACAGAATAGCTTAATCTATATGTGGAAATTCAAGATCTCTTCTTAAGCTAGCTAGTGCTACAATATTTAAAGAATGTCCCAAGAGATTGTTCCCCATAAGGTAAGAAAAAGAATAAACGGAGGATAATGATGAAGATATTGTCAACCAGGTCGATATCTTCAACTCTTCAAGGAAGTAGGAAATTTTCACCGAAACTGATCACTGTTTGTTAGCATGCACAATCTTCAGTCAGCAGAAAAACTTTGCCCCAGTTTCTCCCTCACATGTTTCAACCCTTGCACAACGAGCAATGGCAGACAGTAACCCTATAGCCTGTTTTTTGCTGTGGATCTCAAAGTGCTTCCTCGAATTTGTGTAACTTGTGATCCTAACTTAATAATATGTAGTTTCCATAATTATGGCCTTCTGAGATGGAAGGCCTTATTTGAAAGACAAGGATTACTTTCTGCAAATCATGGAGTAATAAGGAGATGAGATGAGTTTAGAAGAGGAGGAGGGAACAAAAGGGTTGTGATGGAATAGAAAACAAACAGAAGGTGGAGATTTTATAATTGTAAACATCAGAGCTTGGAGATAAAAGGAGAGTACTTGAAGATTTGATTTCTGAATGGAGATTGAGATTCTCTGTGTTTGTACCATTTTTACCAGACGAAACTGAAGGTCAAAGCTATAAGCTTTGCTTCTGCTGCTTGTGCAGACCAAACTGCAAGCTTATATTTAAGTTATTGCAACAAATATCTGTGGAGTGTAAAAAACCATTTTAGAAAATTACTATTCAAATGGGATTCACATATTCCTATAGAAGTCCTCTGTTTAGTACTTCAAATTCAAAACTGAGTAACACTATTGCTAGTGCACTGACATAACTACTTATAGAAGTTAAAAGCCAATTGACTAATTGATTTGAAACATGCCCAAGAACTTGTTCCTACCAAGTAAGATAGGTGCATAAACAACATGATATAGATACTTAGTTGTTGCTTAAGATTAATACCAACCGATATCGGCATTGAGTTAATTTCGAGTTAAACACATAAGCTATGATTTTGATGATTATATTATATGCGGACAAAAGTCCATATTGGGCGGTTGAAAGCCATGCAAATTCAATTACACATTTTCACCGGAGAGATGAGTAGTACACAGGTTCCATTAATTCATTGTATAGAAGACAAGAACATAAACATAAAACTATTTCACAATGAACTTCTTCCACGTGGGGACAATAGTAGACAGATTTTGAGTAAAAATTTCCCCTGAGTTTGTTAGTCCCGGCCACAAGAGTGAGCTATTGCTCGATTAATTATGAGTGATTGAGTACAATATTTAACGTTGAAGGAGGGACTTTCAAATTCGAAAGCAAAAATTTTCAGTCAACACATTGAATTGGTGGGATGATCCAAATTAAAGGGTACTTGATTATCTTCATATATAGGCTCTGTATTTGGTCAAAGTGTATCTGCAAGTATGTGTACCTTTTCTCTTTTCTATGCAGAGAAGTTACAGACCAGACCACACAGACCACACAAGCTGATGTATAGCCTTTAAGTGCATTTAGTTCTAAATTTAAGACTTTTAGAATGCCTAACAGATGGGTTTCTTATAAGATAAGAAGCATAAACATATATCATGGAATATGACATAAAGAAACTTGGGCATCCCAATTAGGACAAGCTAGGGTTGATATCAATACCAAAATGAAAAAAAAACAAAAAAAATGGGGCTTGTGAAGTTGTGATCCTAGCCTGTAATTGGGATGCCCCGAAGTTTTTCTAACTTGTGATCCAAGCTTAATCAATACTTAAAAATCAGGGCTTTCCAAGATGGAATACATGATGACTTGCAAGACAAGGAGAAGCTGTTGTCAAAGGCATTTAGATTTGGTCAAGTGTGCCTATTGCCTAGCTCCATTTAGATTTGATCCAAGCCAATTAATTAACTAATTAATTTAAAGCACGCCCAACAACTTTTATTACTTGTACGTAAAAACTACATCCACGTACTACACAAACATAGAACATGATTAACATTTTCAGGAAACAAAAGACAAGAAGGAAATTTTACCTATGTGAAGAGCAACCTTAGCGTCTATCCACATCAATGGATCTTCTCAAATAAGTCGTCTTCTTGCGAATACCAGAATCAGCTTGTCTTTTATTTTGTCAAGAAACTGGAAATAGGCATGTCTCCAAGACCTCTTTATCACCAAACTTCCAAAAACAGCCCAAAATCCCACTATGAATCCCAATGCTATGCTTAGATAGAGCCATATCTTTTCAGACGACTCATCTTCATCATCTGCAGCTGCATTATCTGTCACTTGTGCATCCCCATTACTGGTTGATGATGAGCAATTGATTGGTAATGGAGGCCCGCAAAGTCCCGAGTTTCCTTCATACATATCTGGGTCATTGAAGGTTTGAAATTGGCTGGTGGATGGAATTGGCCCTGACAAGTTGTTATATGACAAGTTCAACTTGCTCAGTAAAGTCATAGAGGTCATGCTCAATGGAATTGGACCTGAGAGATGGTTCATCGATAGGTCTAGAGTTTCCAATAGTTGTAAACTTCCAATGCTCTCTGGTATGCTCCATGTGAGTTGATTCCGCGACAAATTCAAAGCAATCAAGTGTGACAGCTTCGTGATCTCTTCTGGTATTTCTCCGGATAGATTATTGCTTGACAAATCTATACTGTTTACCAGCCAAAACAGACGCCCATATTCATATACTGCTCCCTTCACATTTAAATCCAAATGTTCCTTGGATAGTAAATCCTTGGCATCAATTTGGGAAATGTACCTAGGCATAGTACCTGCAGATTTCATGGCTTCAAGATTGCCGAGACATTTAGGGACAGGCCCTGATAAATTATTATGAGAAAGGTCTAATACTTGAAGCTTGGCAAGTTGACATAGTTGTTCAGGCAGGTTTCCAGTGAACATATTGACTCCTAGGATCAAGTATGACATCGAAGTTAGATTTTCTCCAATCCATTTCGGAATTGTCCCAGAGAATCTGTTCTGTCCAAGATCAAGCGTACGTAGTCTCGGGCAATCTTTCAAGGATGGATTGAGCTCCCCAGAAAAATTATTACTGCTTAGTCTCAACCAGCTAAGCGAAGGTAGTTGTGAGCACATTGAGTTCGGGATGCTGCCAGATAAATTGTTATTGGACAGGTCTATGTCGTACAATTGTTGCGAGCCACTCCATTGCCCTGAGATATTTCCAGATAAATCATTGTGGGACAGATCAAGAGTTTGTAAATTTTTCATTCTCCTAATGGAAGTAGGAATGCTACCATTTAGATAGTTTCTGGATAGGTCCAAGTAGCTCATCGATGGCATCTCTTGGCCGATGTTCAAGGGAATTGGTCCAGAAAATTTGTTGTTCCCCAGAAAGAGATCTGTTACAGTTGGCCAGCATGGGAGTGAACCCTCCAAGAGATTGGAACCCAATTTGACGGTGTCCAGATGCTCTAAGTTTATGGAGCGCGGAAGCTTTCCTGTTAATTGGTTTTTGGAGAGATCTAACCGGGACATCTCTGAAAATGCCCAGATCCAATCCGGAATGTCACCGAAAAGTTCACCATCCATGATTATCACACGAACAATTTCCTTCTGAGTTCTGAGCCACGCAGGAAATGAGGAACCGAATTGGCAGTCGCTGATAGTGATGGAGCCGAGACTAAATGGAGGAATCCAGTCATGTCCAACGTCGAAAGACAAAGATTTATTTTTAGAAGACACTGAGAAATCTCTTAAACTAGTGAGATTGCGAAGATGACTTTCAGACACAACGCCATGCCAATGATTATCCCAGAGGTTCAAGCTATATAATTCTGCAAGTTGTCCAATACTCTCCGGGATGGTGCCACTCAACAGGTTGGCAGAAAGGTCAACAGTTGAAAGCTTCGACAGATTAACAACTGACATGGGATATGGACCCGAGAATGAATTGTCGGCAAGAGAAAGGGTTTCCAAATACTTCAGGGATCCAAAAGAATGAGACAACTTCCCATTAAGTTTATTACTACTCAAGTCTAGTACTTGCAAGCTACTATCACTGCATCCAGACAAAGCATCTAGAAATTCATTTACTTCACCAGTTATGAAGTTGTTTGCTAGATCAAAAGTCTGCACGGCGCAAAGATTTCCCCATGTGATTTGAGGTATGGAGCCAATAAAGTTACTGCTAGAGAGTTCGACTGTCACAAGGCTACTAATATTGAATAGCCACTGAGGTAATGAAGAGTTTTCGAAGTTGTTATATGAGATATCAACGACCATAAGTGAAGTGAAATTTACATGAGGAAGAGACTGAGGGAGGTCAGTGAGTCCACAGAGAGGAAAGTGCAACTCTGACAGTGAAGGAAGCATATTAACATAGTGCACCCAATTAGTGGTTGCCTTGTTAAGGAGTACACCTCCCAAACCAAGATATTGTAAGGAGTTGAGATTCGAGAGCCAACTCAAATCCGAAACCCAAAGAACAGATGAGGATGTCATTTCCTCAAAGACAGAAGAATATGCTGTGAGATCAAGGTAGAGCAAGTTTGATAAATTCCCAAGACTAGGAGGAACCATTCTCCCAAAAGATGAGTGGGAGAGGTCAAGATACCTCAAATTCTTTAATGAACCTATGAAACTCGGAATGGGAATTCCATTGAAATCATTGAACTTTAAACTCAAGTAATTCAAGTACGTCAAGTTAAGTAAAGAAGGATTGATCTCACCGCCTACGCATGCCAGCACGGGAAATGGACCAAATGATACCTTACATTGCTGAAGTTCTAACAGTGGTGAGTTGCCGAGGTCAAGCTCGACGACGTTGCCTGTTTGGTTGCTGCAGCCGACGCCCGTCCATTTGCAGCAGTCTTCCCCAACCCAAGAAGAAAGACGACCTGAAGGATCTTTCAGGCCTTGTTTGAACTTTAGGAGCGCAATCCTCTCTTTAGCAATGCAAGTTATGTTGAAATTCTCAACAGCGGATCTGGGTCTGGTGGGTGTGGCTTCAAGAAGAGAATGTTCAGTTAAGATTACAAGGAAAACTGATAAAAGAAGTTGAAAGGAGGCATTGCTGCTTCTACTGCCAGCCATATTGTCCCTAAACTTGGAGTAGAAGCCAATTTAACTTGTTGGTTTGGTCTGGCTTTAGCTAACTCAATGCACTCTGTTAATAAATTTATAGGAATGAGTTCGGGTTCAGTGGAATAATTGTTTGTTTCGTATTTCTCAAATGCAGTTTCGCACTTCTCATATATTTCGTGAAGGAAATCATGTTGCGGATGCATTGGCAAACTATGGTACGTCTTCAACTGGTTTTGTGTGGTGGAATGCAACTCCTACCTTTATTGCTTCACATTGTAATGACGACCGATTGAGTTTTCCTAAGTTTCGGTTTCGTTAGTTTGGTTTCTTTACTGTAGTTTGGTTTCGGGGAGTTTTGGTTTAGTCCCCTCCCTTGTACTTTTCATCTTTTTTATTAATTTTGGGATGTTGGGAGCTTCTACCTCATCCCGCTTCAGCAAAAAAAAAAATTTATCGGAATGAGTAGTCTCCCAAGTCCACAGCCAAAAGTCTACAAAATAACTAAAATAACCATTTATGAAATTATAAATATTAATTTTGTTTCATATATTATTATTTATTGATTATTTTATTTAGTATTGTCAAACACTTGAAATGAAAACTAATGAGAATTTCAATTACTAATGCCTATGAAAAGTTATAGAAATTGATTTCTTTTTCGTGAAATAAACGAAACCTAAGATTAAAGAATGAGTGGGAAGTTAGGTGAAAATTTCCACAAAATGTGATAATATCCACTTATTATTTTGAATTCAGCAATAGCATCAATTTTGTGGAAATTTTCACAAGCTTCCTTCCACTTATGATTGATTTCTGCATTATGTATGGAATATGCAAAATCCCCCACAACCCACCCACCCACCCACAAAATTGTAGGGTCTGTTGATGTCAGAGACTCAGAGAGTATGCTTGGGGTATGCAATCCCATCCACCCACTATGACTCAGTCTTTTCTTTCTTGTTGTCGGCCTCGGTTGTTGGCTCTGCTTGCTTTCTTGTTTTCAAGAGTTGTTGTTGTCGTGGTGGTGGCTTCATCGGGTGGAAAGGATCCATTCGGGCTTTTTTTGATTGGGTTGTGATGGATGGTGGGCTTGGGCCTGCTGACGTGGGTCTCGATCGGTTTACAATTTTTTTTTCGGTTTCCATTCAAATTGCTTATATGTTCATTAAGCGACTCTCATCTCCACGTTTTCAATTCTTGCTATCCAAGCTTTTGGTGCTACCTCGCTCCGTCAGCATGCGGTCGGATGATAAGAGCAACTCCAATAGTTTTCCTATAAGTTGTTTTTTGTTAGTTTAGAAAAAAATGAGCATTACTTTGTTCCAACAACTTCCCTAAAGTGTTGTTTGGTTTGCATAAAGGAAATCAGTTTTCTTTATCTTTCCCATGAGCATGAGAAAATGCTTACCACTAGCTTTTTCCTTGCCAATGTTTGAGAACACTGAGAAAGCAATCGGAAAACATATTTTTATTTCCTTTCCGATATTTGGTTTGTGCATAAATAGAAAAATAAGTCAAATCAATTTTCCAATAGTTTCTTATTTATTAAAACATAAACTATTCAAAATCTTAAAATATCTTCAACAGTTTTCCATTTACAACAAACTCTAATATGATAGGGAAACTAATAGAAAAATTATAAAAATGTTAACTTTTTAGAGCATCTTTAGCAATGCTCTAAGCCAATATTCACTACAACTAAAAGGGTTTGTGGGGACAAATATGTGTTCCTTTTGCTAGTGTTCCTATTGTTTTTAGAGACAGTGATATGTCCCTAAAAGCTACTAAAAGGGACAGATAATATATCTGTCCCTTTTAGTAGCTTTTATTATCTGTCCCTTTTAGTAACTTTTAGGGACAGATCACTGTCTCTAAAAACAATAGGAACACTAGCAAAAGGAACACATATTTGTCCCCACAAACCATTTTAGTAGTAGTGATTGTCTCGTAATTATGGCAACTAAATATGAAGAAGATTTGATATGCATAATTGGAGGGTCTGATTAGAAGGACCAGAATTAACTCCATTTATTCTTATGAAGTCAACTAAGAATCTCTGTAAATAATTTCTTTTATTGTTTGCTTGATCATAGGAGAAACATTAGTTAGACTTTTGCTTGCTAACTACTATATATTCAGGGTGTATAGACATATATATTGTAAATCAATAAAATTTGCAATACATTGAATACCATTATTCAATCTCACTACTAGCTTCCCACATTATTAAGATCAATGGCTCGTGCAAATAAGTCAGTACTTGTTCCTTTTCTAGTTTTTGTGTTCCTGATGATCAATACCCAGCCATCAATGAGTCAAAGCACACAGCAACTGATCGAGAAGATATGCCGGTCCATGGAGGACTATGGGTTTTGCAGAAAAACTTTTGACGAAAACTTGAAGTCCCCAGATGCCGATATTGTTGCCCTAACCCAAATAACAATAGAGCGGGCTACTGATAGCGCAACCAAAACACATGATTTTATCAGGCAAACACTTGACACGACAAATGACCCGGCACTGAAAAATGCTCTTACCGAGTGTGAGAATGCTTATCGTCTAATCACGGAGTCATTTGCCTCAGCGGCGGTGTCATTTTTCCAGAAGGATTACGGTAGTGTGCAAGAGGATGAGCATGTAACACCGAGAGCGGAAGCAAGCTGTGAAGAAACACTCCATGCGCCACCAAATAATCTGAACCTTCTGGACAACAGAAACAGGCAGATGAGGATTCTTATTGCCATGGCTGTGACTTCAGTGATGGAACTTCTTGGTACCAAGGCTTAATTAGCATCCATGCGCACCATCAATGGCATTTGGTTTTGATATAGTTTTCCTTCTCTGTGTTCGTTTTTATATTAATGTTTGGACACAGATTCTTGCATGTACGTGAAACTATTGAACTGAAGAAGACTTGAGACTTGGGATCCATGCCGTCTTTTGAAGTATCTAGATTTCACTAATTTAATTAGAATAGGTATTTCAATATTTTGAAAAAAAATTGAATTTCAGAAAATTATATCTTTTAGAGAAATTACCAATAATGTGATTGCAAAAATAAAATATTCGTTTAGACAAGGTCTTTTTTTCCCGTTCGGACACTATACTGCCATGGACTCGATGGGTGCCCTCACTCTACAGATATTGGCACCGCACCAGTTTATTCCTGCTTGTATTTTCACCAGCCGCGTCTCTGTTGATTTCACCACCATGACCATCAATCTTATCAACTTGGTTCAAAACCCTCACACTCAAGCATCACTTTCCTCGACTTTCTTGGAGGTGACAACACAGTACGTAGGAACCTCACTTGGACTGAAATCTGAAGCCTTAGAATTGACTGATTTCCTCTTCAGAGCAGGTCTAGGAAGCTGATCTGGTTTTGTAGGAAGTGGTGCAGATGAAAAGTGTCTAAACAGGACTATGGTGATCAGAGGCAAAACCGAAAGAGAAACAAGGAAAAAGAAAAAAAAAAACATTACCCAATTTGAATAACAGTCTGAGTCAGATACCTGTGCTCTTATGCCTGCTGCACCGATATTCTAGCTTTTGGATAATAAGTAAACATTTGATAACAAATCTTGGGCTAAGGGATCGACCTTAATCCCTGGAAATAAATCAGAATAAGACTGCGCTGAAAAAATTTTGTATTGCGCATAATCAGGAAGGTATACCATAACAGGCCACTGAGAAGCAGTTGGAGTCCCAAAAGATTCAAAAAAATTTGTTAGCTGATCAATATCACTTGTACCATGACAAAGATTGTAAATAAAGCCAGGAAATTAATCAGAAAACATGGATGAAACATTAATTGACTTCAGTTATAGACAGTCAGGGCAAGAATTAAGTATTATTCAATGGCCAATTGACCATACGAAGAGGAAAGTAAATGCAACAATATGCTATTCAACAAACCTAACTCAAAAAACATACATAACTAAAAGTAGATGCGGTGGCAAGTGAAACCTATTCAGATTCTACAGCCAAATTAACAACAATAAAGGCTAAAAGTAGATGTCAGGGCAAGTGAAACCCACAGTATTCAGATTATATATACAACCAAATAAACAATAATAGAGGCTAAAAGTATCTGATACTGGAACTCTGGAAGGAACCATAATTTATTTCAACTGAATAAGCATTTGTACCAATGAAAGAAATGTGATTATAAAAGTACGTGATCTCAAAACTGAGACAAAACTTGAGGCTAAAATAAACTAAGAGAGTAATAACCCAAAATAGGGTGTGTTTTTTTTCCTTTCTGTTGCTATAGCACAGTATCTGATCTTTTCTGGTGTTTTTTTTATGTATATAAAATTATAAGCCACAGAGACATCAGAACAAACACAAAAATCTAGAACCAAAATACTTATAAGTGCAGAATAATTGAAAACAAGAAATCATACACCATACATTAATCAGAAGATGAAACAGCAAAGTGACCAAGAGTCATAGGGAAATAAAATACAAGAGAATCAAATTTGTAATAATTAAGACACATGAGGATAATGTTCTCAGGTCACCTGACCAAGAATTCATGGTTACTCATCCTTGGATTTAATATCAACTAAATAAATGTAAATTAATCTCAAACCTTGATATTAAATCCAATGGCAGGTGACCATTAACACTACTCATGGAAATCATGCCAAATGAAAAATATTAATCATCTCTGACTCGTTCCAATTTTATCGGACGTCTCCTAAGGGAGGGAAGATATTAACCGCGAAAATAAGTTTCATTTACTAATCATGAAATGTTGCTTTACCTTCAAAAATGTTCGGCGTAGGATAAGCTCGGCAAATATACAAGCTGCAGCCCAAACATCCACCCCAGATCCATAATGTTTGGTGCCAAATAACAGCTTGGGAGCTCTATACCATCGAGCAAAGATCTATTCATATGGGTAAGAGCTATAACGAATTTGCACTTAAAGCATGTAAATACTTCTAATGGTAAATAAAGTAAACAAGAATTGTTGTTCTCAGAATAAAATTGAAATGAATGCCAAACTATTAACTATCAAATATTTCAAATAATAATCAAACCAGATAAGCAGTCTACTCATAGTGTAAGAAAAAAACAGAAACAAATATTCCAGTTTAGAAATCTAGACGTACAATCTGTTAAATTATCAACAAGGGAGGAATTAATCTTCCTGTCTTAAAGCCAGTCAGAAAGCATTCCAATTTCTTATGCAATTGGTCCAATACACCTCTAGACTTCTTTTTATACCATTTTTCATAGATATTATAACGGCTACCAATACCAAAAGCTGCAATAAGACAGTAACATATCCACTAAATGTTCCACAACCGAAAGTAAAATTAAATTCATTACACCAGAAAAAACTACACTAGCATTTGCTCCCAACCTAATACATGCAAGATCTTCCATCTTCACAGAGCCATGTGATATATGCATACATTTACTACCATAAGGAATGTAAATCTTAATACTAGAAACAGGACATTGACCACCATGGAAGGGAGGCTTCTGAAACAGGTGAAGATCTAAACTGAGCTAATAGAGTAAAAGAAACAAAGCAACAACACTTTAAAAAGCTTGATTCAGTAAACAGCATAAAGATATCTATCTTAAAACACCTGTTATTGCACAAAAGAGATCTAAAGAGCTCTAAGTGCAGACGCTTGTTATTGCATGATCACATGGATCACCATCAATACGAGAAGAAGCATACCTGATGAGTGAACCCGCAATCTGGACTTCCAAATACTAGTGCTAAACCAAAATCTGCAATTTTAAGCTGCCCATTAGGTCCTATCAACAAGTTGTTGGGCTTCAAATCCCTGCAAATCTCAATCAGCACACAGCTGAGAAAATCTTAACAACTATTGACCTGCAAGTAAACCTTCTCAACATGAAAGGAATACATGTGCAAAACCCAATTCTTGTGGCAAAAAGCAAGTCCTTTAAGTGTCATCTGCATATATGACTTTATGTCAGCATCGGAAAGGACTATATTTTGTTCTGTATAACAGCTTCAAGGTCTGTCTTCATGAACTCAAACACAAGATGCAGGTTTTCTTTATGATGGAACTCGTCAATCAACTCAATAATATTTGGATTTTTCAGCTCTCTTAGCAGTTTAATTTCTCTAAGCGCTGTCATATTCACCCCTCCCATTTGCTTCCTATCCCGAATTTTCTTTATAGCAGCCATTTCTCCTGTCTGCAGAAGAAAGTTCATTCAAACCAGGAATCTGCATGTAGTTTCTAGAAAACAATGAACTCATACCCAGAAAACAATACCCTCGATCCTCTACACAAAGTATTCGTCTTTACTTAAATAACAGGAAAGAACACGAAAAACATGCATGGAAAAAAGTGAATTTCACCAGATAAACAATTATACAATCCCATCTAATATTTCACTAGCCCAGGCTCTTCAGTATCAAAACCAAATTAAAGACCAATATGGAAGAACATGAATTTCCTCAGAACGCAAAAGCTCAAATTCAGACACACACACACACACAAATAATACCTGAGGATACCCTAAACCCTAACAAAAAGTGAACCGTTGTGGTATACCATACCTGAGTATCCAAGGGCTTTGTAGACGACTCCAAATGTACCTTCACCGAGTACCTCGCGCTTCAGATATCTACCTGCAACTCTCTTCGATGTATTGACCTCTCCCATTCCCATATATTGTAATCTACGAGTGAGATTTCTACTCAGAATTGGGAATTTTGTAGGCAATTCGTAATTCCAGAGGAAATCCGTACATTGTGGTCAATTTAACGTTCTTCTTATTTTGATGTATTTTTATGGGCTCAAAACTTTAAGATCCATAAACAATTCTCCGTGTTAGGTCAGCCATGTTAAGCCCGGATTGTCATCAGAGAGGTGCGCTCCAGTCTCGACAGCAGTGCCTTGGATCCCCACGAATTAGGGTTAAGTATTCATACTATATAGGGTTACCACAATGGCACAATTAGAAACCTTAGGGAAAAAAAAAATCACTTAATACAAAAAAAAATGAAGCGGTAGTAAGGACTCCCAAACAAACAATAGAGAAATCCATGAAAAAGGGGCATTATATCCAACAAAACTAAATGGGTGCAAAATCTGGACCTCAAAATTAGGAAAGAGGAATCAACAAAGGCAGTATAGGTAGTAAAATCTGGTATATGTAGCAAGATTATTTTCTTTGCACATATGCTTATTGAATTTTACTATAGGATCAAGTTAATCGGATTTTGGCATATTATCTTCTATAATTGCATGAAGAGAATTGAACATTTTGCAGTACACCAAGTCCTATAAATACTCGTCTCTGCTGTCTAGCATATAGTACATGTTCTTCCAGCTCTCTCAATACTCTCACTACTAGCTTCATTCCCATATTATTAAGATCAATGGCTCGTGCTGATAAGTCAGTACTTGTTCCTTTTCTAGTGTTTGTGTTCCTGATGATCAATACCCAGCCATCAATGAGTCAAACCACACAGCAACTGATCGAGAAGATATGCCGGTCCATGGAGGACTATGGGTTTTGCAGAAAAACTTTTGACGAAAACTTGAAGTCCCCAGATGCCAATATTGTTGCCATAACCCAAATAACCATAGAGCGGGCTACTGATAACGCAACCAAAACGCATGATTTTATCAGGCAAACACTTGATACGACAAAAGACCCGGCACTGAAAAAAGCTCTTACCGAGTGTGAGAATGCTTACCGTGAAATCCAGGGGTCATTTGCCTCCGCGGCGGTGTCATTTTTCCAGAAGGAATACGACAATGTGCAGAAGGATGAGCAACCGACACCGAAATTAGAAGCAAGCTGTGAAGATACACTCCATGCGCCGCCAAATAATCTGGACCTTCTGGACGACAGAAACAGGCAGATGAGGATTCTCATTGCCATGGCTGTGACTTCAGTGCTGGAACTCCTTGGTATCAAGGCTTAATTAGCATCCATATATGAAGCACGGACCATATCTATGGCATTAAGTTTCGATATAGTTTTCCCTTCTATGTGTACGTTTTTATAAGATAGTTTGGACACAGTTATTTACAAGGTGTAACCGTGTAACTATTGAACTGAAGAAGAATAAGCTAGTGCCTATTGAAATATTTAGATTTCACTAATTTAATAAATATTTCAAATATTTAGAAAAATGTTGAATTTAAAAAACTATGCTTTGTTTGGGATTGCTTCTAAAATTGGTAAATGTACTTTCAGACTATCAAAAGTGCTTTCAAACTATCAAAAGTGCTTTTGAAATCATTTGACAAAAAATATTAAAAGTGCTTTTTGAGTTATAGAAGCATTTTTTGTGGTTTTTAATTTGAAAGAAACACTTCAAGTGCTTTCACATAAACACTAGAAATTATTAAAAAAAAATTCTTTGTGCTTTTAGCAAAACCACATACTTCCAATAGGGCTTTGTAACAAAAACACTCCTAGAGAAGCAAATCTCAAACAGATACATGCACTTATTTTTTAGACAAAATTGCTGATAAGTGATTTCAACACAAATTAACAGAAAATTAAAAACAAATAATAAATAAAAACTTGTTTAGGCAAAGCATTTTTTATGTCTTCAGATCCATTTGCCAAAAAAGACTAGAACAAGTACAGTTCATTAAGAAGTCGGGCGTCTAAGCTAACTTATTTCTAAGCAAGTGTACAATCTATGAAAAGACTTTTGTTACTACAATGACAACAAATTTTGTTGTTATATCTGTAAGCGGAGGTATGACATATATCCCAGTATTGTAGAACTTCCCTCACTTCAAATACTCTATAAAATAGTTTCCCATTGTATACTCTACCACGAATCCCACAAAAATCTAGCTCGGTGCCCTAGGTCATCCCCTAGTCCCCAGTGCGGTCGATCAATGTATCATCCAATTAAATCTCGTTCGAAAACAAACACGCTTCTAGCTAATTTCTTGTTCATGGCTTTTCGTTGTTTTTCTTTTTGGTTTGTTTGAGGTTTCCTCACATGCTTGGCATTCCTAGCAATAGTTAGGATTCGGTCTGTCCGTACGTACAACTATGTTAATTTCCTTTTCCTTTTGCAATTAGGCTTTAGTAATAAAGTTTCCCATCCTGTAATCTGTATTGTAGTATATAAACTTATGACTTATGAGAGACCGTTCCCTCAATCTCGTGGATTCCGGCCAGTGTTCTTTTAGGTTTTGAACCGTTTGTCTAGTTTTCGAAGTTACCTAATGATGGTCTCATCAAACGATTTGGTGACCGTTTTGTGCCAGCAACCAGGGTTCCGGTTCCATCCCACCGACCAGGAACTCGTCCTTTACTATCTGAAACGAAAGATCTGCCACAAAAGGTTCAAGCTCAACTTCATCGCCGAAACGGACGTCTACAAGTGCGAGCCGGAGCAGCTTCCCGGTTTGTCTTTATTAAAAACCAGAGACCGACAATGGTTCTTTTTTAGCCCTAGAAATTACAAGTACCCTAATTATAAGCCGACAAGAACAAACAGGGCGACCAGACATGGCTACTGGAAAGCGACGGGACAAGATCGCACGATTACGTGTAATTCAAGGTCGGTTGGAGTAAAGAAAACCCTAGTTTTCTACAGAGGGCGCGCACCTAGAGGGAATCGCACTGATTGGGTAATGCATGAGTACACTTTGGAGGATGAGGAGCTTAAGAGATGTGGGAACGTACAGGATTGTTATGCTCTTTGCAAGGTTTACAAGAAAAGTGGACTGGGTCCGAAAAACGGCGAGCAATATGGGGCGCCGTTTAAGGAGGAAGACTGGGCTGATGTGGATGAATGCCAAGAAATCCCAGTGAAGCAAATTGAAGATCATCAGATTAATAAGGCAAAAGGCGGAGTTAGTCCAGTGATTAATAGTTGCAGTGATAGTTATGTGAAAGTAACTAAGGATGAAATCCAACATTCTTCTTCGTTTGATGAGGACATGGAGGAGTTCATGAGAAGGATTGCTGGTGAGCCTGAGCTTGACATATATCATGAAGCACAGAAGCAGGCATGTTTTTTCATGACATGAGCCCTAGTACTAATCAAAATCGATCAATTTATTAATCCAGAGCTGAATTATATTGTTGGCCATGATCAGCTGAATTCAGAAGAATCAAGTCAGTTTAACAATCATCAGCATGAATGATATATACTATATAATGGCCATGAATCCATGATCAATTTAGAAGAATCATGTACAAATATTAATATTTTGGATCTATTGAGAAAATAACCTAGAAAAGTTATTAATTTGTTGCATATGCTTTTTGAGCTTTGCTAGCAGCGAGAGAAGCGTCAAAGGCTTTACTTGCCTTGACATGAGCTCTTTGCTAATAAGGTAGTTCACCGCTTTGCTGCCTTTGCACGTCGACGCTATTCCCTTCATGTTGGCCAACAGCGAGAATGAGGCTCCGGATATTGTCATGAGTGGATGTCTTCATTGAGGATTGTAAGAATTATATGTAGATTCTCCCAAAAAAAAAATCTCCCAAGTTAATTATTTTATTTTTGCTAGTTCCGACTTTAATTTTTGGACTACAAATTTTACCACAACGACATAAAAAAGTTGAGGGCTTGACATAGAAGTCTCGGCATCTTTTAATATAGTTACATAATGAACAGAAAAAGTTAAAAGAACAAAGTAGCTAGCATTTCTTTAACTTACTAAATTAATTTAAACAACCACACATACAACATACCCTAAAACTATATTAGAAATTTAAGCATCTAGATCCCAAAATTAATCGTAAGTAAAAGAACAACGGGAACTAGCTAGCTCATTGAGTTTGAGTGGTTAAGGCAGTTATTTCCAACAAAATGTTGATAGAGGTTCTAAATATAAATTTTCCTTTGCCCCTTTTCCTTTTTTCTTTGATAAAATAAATAATAATAATAATAAACAAAAACCTCAAGCACGAGCACGACCAATTGTTGTGTAATAAAAAAAATGTATAGCCAATGCATACTATTAAATAGTAAATTGGATTTAGGCGTGATATATAATTGCAGGCATGACATGCAATTGAACAACATTTATGATGAAATTTAATTTCATAGGCAAAATAACATTTTCTCCTTCATATATTACTAGATATGGTACTTCTTCTCCTAAATTCTATTCTGACTCCCAATTAAACAATACTTGAAGGAGAAAAGGAAGGAGAGAAAGAAAGATGGTTTCTGCTAAGTTATTAGTTCCATTTCTGGTTCTCATCCTCATGATCAACGTCCAACGATCCTCGAGTCAAGAAACCCAACAACTAATCGAGAAGATCTGCCGGCAGATGGAAGAGTATGGATTTTGCAGCCAAACTTTCAAAGAGAACTTGAAATCCCCAGATTCTGATATAGTTGCTCTCACCCAAATAACCATAGAGCGTGCTACTGACAATGCAACCAAGACACTTGACTTCGTCAGGCAACTCCTTCAAAACGAGACCATGTCCCCAGCACAAAAGGAAGCTCTCATAGCTTGCGAGAATGCTTATGTTATAGTGTCTCAGTCTTTCGACGAGGCTGCCGTGGAGTTTTTCCAAACGGATTATGATGATGTGGCCAAGTCTGAGTCTATAACACCAAGAGCTGAAGACAGCTGTCAGCAGTCGATCAACACGCTACCTTCATCTCAGAATCCTCTGGTCGATAGAAACCGGCAGATGAGGATTCTGATTGCCATGTCTGTAGTATCAGTGCAGGAACTCCTCCATACTAGGGTTCTACCTCCAACATCCTTTTAAGTAATATTACTATGCTTGGATTTAAATATTACCATGATAGAAGAATTGAGTAATAAATAGAGAAAAATTTTCAACTTTGTTATATCAACAATGCTTACCATGTCGAGCTTTTGGGTATTAAGGAAGCTATGCTTCTTCTTCCTAGCTTCTCTTCCTAGACAATAGGTCCAGGTGGTGAGTGATTGCCTTATAGCTGTGCAAGCAATTCAGGACTCATCTTCAGATCGATCAATGGTTAGTCATATTATAACCGATATCAAGGCAATTCTTGCTCATCTTTCCCAAGTCGATCACAATCTCATATGAACCTCGAGAAACTAACCGTGTAGCTCATTCTCTTGCTAGTCATGCTTATGAGGGAATCAACTGTAGACAAAACTTGGTTCTCAAATGCTCTTGAGTTTATTCAGAATGTCCTTGCTTATGATTGTAACTCTCTCTAAGTTGGAATAAAATTTTTCTTTTCCTAAAAAAAATGAAACTAGTTGAATATATTATTAATTAGAACAATAGTGACGTCGACCCTAGCTTGATGAAATGGATGGATAAGAAAATAAATTTTGCTTGATTATTTTTTCCACGCACGACTCTTGATCTGAAATAATTGTCCAAGAAAAGCAAATGAACAGAATCTTATATGTACGTACATGAAAAAGCAAATTTGTTTTCACTACCTTTGAATTTGCCTTTTGTAATAATTTGGTACGTACATGAGAAAAAGCAAGCTGAGGCACACGAGTATCACTCAACATTGTAGCTTTTTGAACAGGATCAGCTTGTATGAAAAGATCGAGGTACTCTAGTTTCTAAATATTAATATTGGGTTTAATTCTTCAACCATACCTGAATTCTTCTGAACCGGTTAATGTGATACCTGACAATTAAAAGTGATCAATATCATATCTAGACTCATGTTTTGCTATCAAACTCGTACTTCTGTCCAACACCTGTTAGCGAGGAGTTAAATTTGGTCACGTGGCACGCACGTGGAGTTAAAAACAGAGACAATTACGTCTTTTTAACTTGTGGACAACCCTAAATGAAAGAAAAAGCTGAACTTACCTCCAAAGGGAACTCTCTAACCCAACATTCAAATCGAAAGCATTCCCCAAGTCACAACCACCATCAACCCCGTGCTTCTTCTACTCTGGACAGTGGACACCCAGAGCAACACCGAACAACTGCCCAGCGCCGCCGTGCGCAGCCGCATCCATTTCTCTGCCCACTGCCATGCCAAGCCGTGCCTCCTCTGAGCACCTGCAATCACAACCCAGATTTCTCTGGGCACCCATGGCACCCACTCTTGAGCCCGTGCTCCTCCACCGCTCACAAAGCCCAACTCATCACCGTTGCAATCCGCCACCCTGATCTTGGTTTGGATTCTGTTTTGTATGGCATAGCTACAAAACTAAACCCTCTTTTTTGTACTCTCTCTGTAATTTCATAGCTTCCACAAAGCTATGCCTTTTGTTGTCTTAGCATTGGAGAGGTTTTTAATCACAAACACAGCAGCCATTGTGCCCCAAAATCAAGAAAACCTATAAGCAAAAGCCCTTCATTCCTTCAAATTCACGCTCCAAAACCCTGAAATTCTAAATGGTCGAACATGGTGATTTGCAGAGCTCAAGGCCTCAAGCCGACTTTGTTGCTTCTAAATTGGTTTGTTTTTAAATTGGAGAATGAAGGAGCCATAGAGGTTTTTTGGGGGTTATGAGGTTTACGAGGACACAAGTGAGAGGTGACCTTGATGATCCAGTTGAAGTTAATTTGTAATTTCTGTTATTCTTGTCAGAAGATTTGCAGCACCTTCCTCCCTCGGAGCACAGCCACACCGCACACCCGTGGCAGAGCCTACCCGCTCCTCCAATTAATCTAGGCACTCGAGCCCATACCACCATCACAATTCACAGTCACCATCGATTCATCACCGCCCGCTGCAAGTCAACGTCGAGACCAGCACCACCACGATCCTCTCTATCATGTTCCGATCAAAGCCCAATTGCTCTGGGCACCCTTCATGTTTCTCCGCCGCCAGCTAGCGTCTCCGCCGCCAGCTAGCGTCTCCGCCGCCAGCTAGCGTCTCCGCCGAGCTTCTCTCTGGCTTCCAATTGAACACAACTCACCTGTTCATCAATTCCTTGTTGCCCAGAAGTCCACATCCATGGCCCGTACCTCGTCCTCTGCTGGCAATCCTCAGTTCAGACCACCACGGCATCACCTGCTCTGCTGGCCTCCACCGCCATAGCCACTCAACGAGAAGCAAAAAGAAAAAGAAAAAGAAAAAAAATTGAATTAAAAAAGAATAAAGGGCAAATCGAATAATGGAATAATGGGTTTTTGAATATGTTGAAGTTGATGCAGAAAAAGGCTAGGGATTTGCTTGAGGAAGATGAGCAATTGGAAGAGGAATGAAGAAGAAGAAGAACTGAAGAATGGAGATCAAGGAAGTCGTTGGTCTCAATTGACCAACGAAAATAGGGTCAAAAACGTAATTGTCCTTGTTTTTCACTCCACGTGCGTGCCACGTGACCAAATTTAACTCCTCGCTAACGGGTGTTGGACGGAAGTACGAGTTTGATAGCAAAACATGAGTCTAGGTATGACATTGATCACTTTTAATTGTCAGGTATCACATTAACCGGTTCAGAATAGTTCAGGTATGGTTGAAGAATTAAACCCTATTAATATTAGAATATAAACTAATATAGCTCTGCTTCAGTTAATATAGGGATGGCAATGGGGCGGGTAGGGTACGGGGATTAAAATACCATCCCCGTCCCCGAAGTCATTCCCCGTCCCCATTCCCGCCCCAATCCCCATAATAAGATATTGGGGATTCCCCGTCCCCATCCCCGTTGGGGAGTAGGTTCCCATACCCGCCCCGATCCCCGTTAACAAATATTATTAATTTATTATACAAAACCTCTTAGAGGTTTAAAACATATGAAGTTAAAATCAAAACATCAAAATAATATAAGTTCCTTATTTCAATCCAACAAAATAAAATACAAGTCTCGCTTAAAAAGATCTGCAAAAGTAAATAAATAAAAGTTTATGTGTTGGCAAAAAAAAAAGTCCACAATTGGCGAGAGAGGAGTAGCCGTTAAAGTTAAAGAATTAGGGTTTAGTTCAATACCTTTCTTTTATAGGGAAAAATTGACGTTCATAAAATATTATTTTATAAAAAGTTTACTTAAATATTTATTATATTAAAAATATATAAATAATAATAATTATTATTATATATATTTTTATATATATAATTATTATTGGATGGGTATGGGGAATTGGGGATGGGGATCAAAATACCATCCCCGCCCCGTACCCGATTTTAAAAATCGAATACTGGGGATCCCCGTCCCCGTTACCCGATATCCCCCGAATTTAACCCCCGTTAAGGTCGAATACCCGATAGGTACCCTACCCGGTGGGGATTTTTGCCATCCCTAAGTTAATATTTCAAAATCAACAGAATTGTAGCCAAAAACCAATCGAGGGGTTGGACCTTGAGGAGCGATCTGGATCAGAAATGACCAGGCTGGTGCCACTCATGCTACCAAGCTTCGACAGCCATTGACAAGGAATGATCGCCACAATACGTCGACGTCCTCAATATGTGGCGAATTGAAGCCTCTAGGGTTTTTGGTACGTAGAAAAAGCCAAGTACCACAAAGATCGATTAATGGGGCATTTTGTTTATTGAATCTAGAAGTAAATGACATAACCACTGTAGACTAGATGTATGAATCTATATATTGGAGTAAGTTATTTTCACCCATTCCGACATACGAAGAAAATAAAATCAATATATATATACCATATATATATGGTAGTAGTCTAAATTAATTTTTTCTATTGACTAAAATATAGTTTTTCTACCATGTCGTTTAACATGGGTGTTGAACGCATGTGCAACCATAAGATTGGAAGTCAAGTGAAAAGCAAGTCAAATCAAACGGTCATAAATGCGTTCAACTTTCATGTTGAACATGTATGATAGAAAAATCTTTAAATATATAGGGTAGAGTTGAATGATCGGTAAATTCATTTTAACTTTGTATTATTAGGGGCAAGTGCATTGTATTTGTACCTCCCCTAAATCCCAAATTTATTCACACCCAATCATACATGGTAAGTAAAAAATCTATAGTATATATATTTTTTTGTCAATGTACCATTATATGGTAGGTAGTGTCCAAAAAAAAACATTTCGCCTGACTGAATATAAATGGAATAGATGAATGATATCCATTTCACCTATTCATATTAGATTTAAACTTAGTATATATGTTGCAACAGGAATTATTAGTGTACATTTCACCAAAAATAAAAAGGCCTATAAATTACTACTCTTTGCCGTCTAGCATATACTACTTGTTCTAGCTTCCAATACTACTAAGATCAATGGCTTTTGCTAATAATTTAGTTCTTGTTTCATTACTATTGGTTGTGTTCCTCATGATCAATATCCAACCATCACTGAGCCAAAGCACACAGCAACTGATCGAGAAGATATGCCGGTCCACGGAGGACTATGGATTTTGCAGAAAAACTTTCGAAGCACACTTGAAGTCCCAACATGCCGATATTGTTGCCCTAACCCAAATAACCGTAGAGCAGGCAACCGATCACGCAACCACAACGCACGAGTTTATCAGGCAGACACTTGACATGACAAGAGACCCGGCATTGAAGAATGATCTTACCGAGTGTGAGAATGCTTATCGTGAAATCACGCAGTCGTTTTACTCGGCGGCGGTGTCGTTTTTCGACAAGGACTACGACAGTGTGGAGAAGGATGAGCGACCGACGCCAAGACTAGAAGCGAGCTGTGAACAAACACTCCAAACGCCGCCAAAGAAGCAGCACATTCTGGACGAAAGAAACAGAGAGATGAGGATTCTGATTACCATGTCTTTGATTTCAGTGCAGGAACTCCGTCGACCAAGGTTTAATTCAGAACCTGCACCACTCGCTGTAGCACCATCTGGTTCATTTTGATTTTGTCTTTCCCTTGCTATATGTTGTGTACGTTTTTAATGAATGTTTGGACACAGTTATTTACTTATTTATAAGTGAAATTATTGAATGGAATAAATTAATGAAGACCGATTGTTTATTGATTTGTTTAGAACAACAAACAACATTGTCGCGCGTCCTCCTGCTACTCCCTTGCAATTAATGATTGTCCAAAGGATCCTTATAAAAGAACATGCATTTTTTTTTATCCTCCTATACAATATTTTGAATTTTCTGCGCATAAAAGAAATAGTACTCAATTGGAATACAAAATAATATCTATCACCTAATATTATTTTATTCGATTAAATTAACAATTCGAATAACATGTAAAGATGTTCTATCTATTTCTTGAATTTCGTGTGCCACGATTTGCTTCAGTCAATCATAGTCATGTATTACAAATTAATTAACGAGTTATGAATTTATTATTGTAAAAAAAATTAATAACCATATTTTGGAGATCGAACAACTTTAGTGCTCTAGGTGGACAAATAATCACAAATAGTTACTCAACTATGACTCATTGAAACCTAACGTGAGCCTTTACTAGCAACGAAAGTGCTACTTTATTATATCGTCAAATTTTTAAAAAAATATTGGAACACATTTATTGACGAACCATTTTTCTTTTGGTACAATGGAGGCACAAGGCCCAGGCAAAGAAAGGAAAACAAACTAACTAGCAGCAAAAGCTGCAGAAACAACACGCTATCTAACAAGACCAGCAATGTCCTCCAGAACAGTAGCAATCACGAACTCAAGCATAGCAGGCAGGATACATACACAGACCAAAATCTTGATCAAGGCTTCTTTTGGCAAGACAATTGGCAACCATATTTCTTTCTCTGTGGACACGATACACAGAACAGGATCTGAAAGAATTAATCCATGATGGATTTGACCGACGAACCATTTGTCGATACAGAATGTTCAAAATAAATATTTTTATTAATTTAAATAAATGTAAAAGGATTTTATTTTTAGGTCTCTTGCGTTCAATGAATTAAATAATGCAAAAGAACTTTGGCAACATATTGGCCATCGAAATCGGGTTTTCGCCTGATTCAGTGAATTGTATCAAATTGAGGAAAACTTCCTTATTATAACACATGATTTCCTTAAAAATAAAAACTTTAAAATTCTCAACGCCGGTTTACAAGGGTGTCCAAAAGTATTTTACGGACTCAATGAAACCCAACACAAGACCTTACGAGCACTGGAAGTGTTTTTTTTTATTTCGTCAAATTAAAATAAAATAAAAAGTTAGGAACACTTGTAGCAACAAATGCTTCGTCACTACTGGGTGTTCAAAATAATTTTTTTTAAAATTTGAATAAATGTAAAAGGATTTTGTTTTTGGGGCTTTTTGGTTCAATGACTTAAACAATGCAAACAAAAAAAATTGACAACACATTAGTCATCGAAATTGAAATTTCGCTTGATTAAGTTAAATGTGCCAAATTGAGATAAACTTTTTTATCATAGCACGTGATTTTATTGAAAAATAAAAACTTTGAAATTCTCAAGGCCGGTTTGCAAGGGTATCCAAAAGTATTTTACGGGCTCAATGAAACCCAACACGAGACCTTATGCATGAGCACCGAAAGTGTTTTTTTTATTTCATCAAAAAAAAAAAAAAAGTTAGGATCACCGTTTGCCACTATTGGCATGGTTGTTCAAAATATATATATATATATATATATATATTATATTATATATTTATATATTAATTTGAGTAAATGTAAAAGGATTTTATTTTTGGGGGTCTTAGGCTCAATAAATTAAAAAATGCAAAAGAACTTTGACAATACATTGGCCACCGTAATCGGGTTTATGCTTCATTCGGTGAATTATACAAAATGGAGGAAAACATTTTTATTATAACACATGATTTCTTTGAAAAATGAGATATTTGTAATTTTCGAGACCTGTTCGCATGGGTGTCCAAAAGTAATTTTGGGGATAAATAAAACTCAACATGAAACCTTACGAGCACCGGAATTGTTTTTTTTAATTTCGTCAAATTAAAAAAAAATAAAAAATTCGGAACACTTGTAGCGACGAATCATTCGTCGCTATAGGGCGTTCAAAATAATTTTTTTAATTTGAGTAAATGTAAAAGAATTTTGTATTGGGGCTCTTGGGCTCAATAAATTAAACAATTCAAAAAACCTTTAGCAACACGTTGGCCATCGAAAATCGGATTTTAGCCGGATTTTAAAAAAAAGAAGTTGGAAACACCTGTAGCGACGAATATTTCGTCGCTAAAGGGTGTTAATAATTTTTTTTTTTTAAATTGAGTAAATGTAAAAGGATTTTGTAGTTGGGGCTCTTGAGTTCAATGAATTAAACAATACAAAAGAACTTTGACAACACATTGACCATCAAAATCGGGTTTTCTCATAGATTAGATGTACGAATCCATACATTGGAGTACTATAAGTTATTTTCACTCATTCACACATACGAAGAAAATAAAATCAATATATATTTTATCGGATCAATATATGCCATATATGGTAGTCTAATTTTATTCTATTGACTAAAATATAATTTTTCTACCATGTTGTTTAACATGGATTTTGAACGCATTGGCGACTGTACATTTGGTAAAAAAATCTTTGAATATATAGGGTAGAGTTGAATGATCTGTAGATTCATTTTAACTCTGTATTATCGGGGGTAAGTGCATTGTACCTCTTATGGTACAATCCCCAGAATCCCAAAGTTATTTTTACACCCAATCATACATAGTAAGTCAACAAAATCTAAAATATATAAATATTTTTTTGTCAATGTACCATTATATGGTAATTTCCGAAAAAAAAAAAAATAATTCCGCCTGACTGAATATAAATGGAATAGTTGAATGATATTCATTCCACCTATTCATATTAGATCTAAACTTAGTACATATGTTGCAACAAGAATTATATATTAATGTACATTTCCCAGTACACAGTCCTATAAATTACTACTCTTTGCCGTCTAGCATATACTACTTGTTCTAGTTTCCAATACTACTAAGATCAATGGCTTTTGCTAATAATTTAGTTCTTGTTTCATTACTATTGGTTGTGTTCCTCATGATCAATATCCAACCATCACTGAGCCAAAGCACACGGCAACTGATCGAGAAGATATGCCGGTCCACGGAGGACTATGGATTTTGCAGAAAAACTTTCGAAGCACACTTGAAGTCCCCAAATGCCGATATTGTTGCCCTAACCCAAATAACCGTGGAGCAGGCAACCGATCACGCAACCAAAACGCTCGAGTTTATCAGGCAGACACTTGAAAAGACAAGAGACCCGGCATTGAAGAATGATCTTACCGAGTGCGAGAATGCTTATCGTGAAATCACGCAGTCGTTTGACTTGGCGGCGGTGTCGTTTTTCGACAAGGACTACGACAGTGTGGAGAAGGATGAGCGAGCGACGCCGAGACTAGAAGCGAGCTGTGAACAAACACTCAAAACGCCGCCAAAGAAGCAGCACATTCTGGACGAAAGAAACAGGGAGATGAGGATTCTCATTACCATGTCATTGGGTTCAGTGCAGGACCTCCTTCGAGCAAGGTTTAATTTAGCACCTGTACCGCTAGCTGTAGCACCATCCAGGGCATCTGGTTCATTTTGATTTTGTCTTTCCCTTCTATATATGTATGTTGTGTACGTTTTTAATTAACGTTTGGACACAGTTATTTATAAGTCAAATTATTGAATGGAATAAATTAATGAAGACCAATTCGGCAGTGATTTGTTTAGAATAACAAACAACAAACAACATTGGAGTTAAATCCCAATTCATTCTGTGGCTGGCCAGGAGGAAAAAGCGTTCTGACAACATTCCCGACTGCAGATTAGTCCTTAAGCTTAGGAAGCTTTTGAGATACCGTGAGAGTTCTCTCAAAAAAAAAAAACAACAACAACAAACAACATTGTGCATGTTATAGCTTCCTCCCACTACTCTCTTGCAATTAATTATTGTCCAAGGGATCCATATAAAAGATCGAATATGCATTTTTTATCATCTATACAATGTTTTCGAATTTTCTGCACAAAAAAGAAACAGTCTAGTACTCGATTGGAAGACAAAATAATATCTATCACCTAATTTTATTCTATTAAATTAGCAATTCGAATAATATGTAAAGATGTCTTGTCTATTTCTTGAATTTTGTGTGCCACGATATTTTTGAGTCAATCATAGTCATGTATTACAAATTAATTTACGGGTTACAATTTATTATTGTAAAACAATATTTTTAAGCACGTACCATATCTAGTAGAACGACTTTAGTGCTTTAGGTGCATACATGCATCAAGTATTGATATGTCGTGCACATGACTTTTGATTTTTAATTAAATCAAGAAATAATAGATAAACAGGTAACTAGTTAAACAAAAAATAAAGATAAAAATATAATTAAGTATGATTCTCACGTCTGTTGTTTAACCATATATGGTTAAACTAGAAAAGTCATCCTCCCTCCAACTCTGCTTTTCAAATTAGAATTCTTATTAATAACAATAATCTATCAATTTTTTTTTAATAGAATACTTCAGGTCGGTATGGTTTATCTTTACGAATTGTAGTTGGTTTATATATTTTTTTTAATTTTTTTTTCTTTTTCATCATTACAATAATTTTTTTCAGAAAAAAGTTGGATGATATCTATGACTAAGATCATGCGACGGAATTTCGAGCACCCATACATCATGTGTATTATAGAATTCTGCCAGTTCTGGGAGGATATACAACTTTTAGACAACTCAAACCAACGGAAAATAAACAGGACCGTGGTATTAGAACTAAGGTCCTAGAGTTTTGGAGAAATAATTTTGGAAGGAAGGGTATCAGAAAAGTTGGAGGATTAATTCTCTTCCCATAAAATTCCCCAAGTATTTCGTCACTACTTGGTGCCCTGAGTGTTCATGTACCTTTTGCTCCAAAACAAACAAAGGAATTCAGCCGTACGTTGATTAATTTCTTTTCTTGTTCTTTGTTTTTTTTGTTTTGTTCAAGGTTTCTTACGTTGGCAAGAAAAGCAAGTCCGGTAGTCCTTAGCAATTTGGTTATTTGACGCTCAGTGTGTCCGTACAACTAACCGCTACGTTTCCTATTGCAATTAGGGTTTTATAATTATGTTTCCCTCCCGTACTTAAACTTGATATCCCTTTTCGTTAATCTCGTGGATGCCAATGTTCTTGATCTTTTGGGGTTGTGTTAGGAATTTGAGCAATCTTTTCTGAAGACCTAATAATGGTCTCACGTAGATGATCGATTTGGTGCCCTTGTTTTGCAAGCAAGTAGGGAGCAACCATGGTTTCGGTTCCCTCCCACTGATCATGAGGAACCACTAGAGACTAGAGTAAATGTTAACCACTAGCGACTAGAGGTCTGAACTCTATAATATATGAAGTTATTTTCACCCATCGTACGTAGGAAGAAAATGAAAAACAATGTATATATATAGATATATATTATTTCCTCGGATCATTGCATATATGGTAGTTCTAACTTATTCTTTTGACTGAATGCATAAGGTAGAGTTATATGATATATAGGGTTAAGTGCTTTGTACCCCAACATCCAAGTAAGTTATTTTCACACCCAATTAATCATACATGGTAAGACGAGAAATGTAGACGTACATGGTACGTAGTTTTAATTTTTTTCGTTTGACTGAATATAAATGGTACAGTGTGTTGAATGGTATCTCGATCGATTCAGCGATGTATATTAGATTTAAACAGTATATATATTGCAACAAGAATCAGTACTACACATCTGCTCCCCTTCTTTTCACCCTCAATTCCAATACTTGATCACATCAAAAATGGCTTTTGCTAATCACTATTGCTACATGCTTCTTCCTCTACTTGTCATAACCCTCATGAACATCCATCCTTGCTTGAGTTTCGACACACAAACCGAACAAAGTGTCCAGAAAATCTGCCGGCAAATGGAGGATTTCGGATTTTGCTACCGAACCTTCCAACAAAGCATTAAATCTCAATCTGCGGATATTGCTCGTCTGACCCAAGTAACCCTAGAGCAGACCTCAAGAAATGCAAACAACGCACACAATATCGTGGTACAGCTTCTGACAAGAGTGAAAGACCAACCAACAAAGAACGCTCTTGTAGCATGTGAGAATGCTTATAGAGTAGTCGTGCAGGCATTCAAGGATGCCACTGGAGACTTTAACAGAAAAGATTATGATAGTATGGTGACAGATGAAAGCGTAGCACCAAGAGCACAAGCCAGCTGTGAGATTACTTTCATTACACCACCAAGTCCAGTCGACCCTTTGAAAGACATAAACAGGCAGATGAGAATTCTCGTTGCCATGGCTGTTGTCACTGGCCATGTTCTTCTCGGTTACTGATGAGCATGCACTTGATCAGATTTATTGCTCGTCCTTTAATATTTGGGTTAGTGCAGAGTCGATGTTTCTCGATCAGTCAATAAATTGACTCCATATATCTGTACTCCAAGATATCGCGGTGTTACCCATGGTAAAGACATAACCAGTTTGGGAACAACCTTTATATGGGTCAGAGAGATACCCAACATCAGCAAAATCAACCAAAACATCACAAGGTTTTTGGGAAAAAGGGGACGTCAGCTTTTCTGTCCGTCGGTCGACCGTTCGACGGCCGGTCGTCGACCGGTCGACGGTCGTCAGTAGGCACGGGTTCCTCACCCATTTTGCCATATTTTTGAAACTCTCTGTAGGGAAAGAACAAGCCCATATCAATCGTACCCTTCAAGTATCGAAAGATAGTCTTTATGCCATTCCAATGGCGTTGCGTGGGCGCAAAGCTAAATCTAGCTAACAAGTTAACAACAAAGGAGATATCGGGTCTTGTACACTGTGCCAAGTACAATAATGCGCTATTGCACTTAGGTACGGTACCTCAGTCTCTAAAACGTCTTCACCATCATCCCTTGGGCGAAACGGATCCTTCTTGGATCTAGACTGTGACCAATCATGGGAGTGCTAACAGGATGGACCTTGTCCATATTAAATCTCCTGAGCATCCTTTCCCAAGATCTTTCATCTCAAACACGGATTTCAAGCATTCACTGGCACTTGCAAATCCAGAACTTGTTTTCACGCAGGGGCATAATTTATTGTTCACATACCCTCTTCCAATCAAGTAGTCACTTAGACGGGTATACCACATCCGTCCAGATTGTTTCAATCCATATAGTGAACGTTGCAAATCTGATTGCAAACGTGCTCTGTGGTCTAGAGCCACTTGACTTGGGTAGATGAAGCCCATCCGGGACCTTCATATAAATCTCCATATCTAGATCCCCATAGAGATATGTTATGACCACATCCATAAGCTGCATGTTCAGTTTTTCGGAAAACTACCACTGACAAGGTAGCAGAACGTTATGACGTCCTTTACGAGAGAGTATGTCTCATCGTAGTCGATTCCAGGGCGTTGTGAGAAGCCTTGCGCCACAAGGCGAGCTTTATATCTCGTTCTCTCACTACGCTTTCTAACAAAGACTCATTTATATCCAACAGGTTTTATTCCAGAAGGTATTGGCATAACTGGCCCAAATACCGTTCTCTTTGTTAGTGAGTCCAACTCAACCTGGATCGCATATTTCCATTTAGGCCAATAAGCTTCTACGTTGGCATTCATCAACGGAGCGAGGTTCAATATCATCATTCTCAATGAACTCTTGTGCACAAGCATATGCAAACACATCATCAACTGTGATGGAGTTTCTATCCCACGTCTCATGTACACTAGTGTAATAATCGAGATCTCTAGGTTCCCACGGATAGGTCTTAGCGACAGGGCGTCCCCCGAAGATGTCTTTTGGACATAACCATAATCCGGAACGTTTTCATGGACGGATTTTGAGTATCAATGATGAGAGGGTTATTAGGTGCCATCGCAGCCCATTCTCTAGGGCGCGAATCCCTCGAACCTGGTGGCCTCCAACGCTTCCTCAGCGGAGCCACGACCTAAGCCACATCACCACCATTACTGGCAGTGGCGCCACCAGCTGTCCCTCCCATAGGGTTAGCTGCAATAGCGACTTTGAGTCCAAGTCCTTGTTCAGGCACTTGCATCCTTGCAGGCATGTTTGCAGCTGGTATATATGATCTAGTCACTAAGATCTAAGAAAGCGTCAGGAAGAGAATCTCTGACTTTCTAAAGATCTATAATTCTACGCACTTTCTGCAGTAGGGGGATCGTTATGAGACAGAGTGGGGACAGGCCACGACAATTCCGGTCGTTCCTGTTGAACGTTCACGTTCTTATCTCCCCCTAACGACGGGAAGTCTGTCTCATCGAAGTGACAAATAGATCGCCTGTCAAGGGTTCTACATAGCGGATTTTGGTTGGAGACTCAAATCCAACATAAATACTCATTCGTCTCTGAGGACCCATATTGATACGTTGTGGCGGCGTAATAGGCACATAAACAACACACCCAAATATGCGTAAGTACGATATGCTTGGCTCGTACCCAGTCACTAGCTGTAACGCAGACAAAGATTGGGTGGTGATGGGTCTCAGACGAATAAGCAAAGCTGCATGCAATACTGCGTGTCCCCAGGCAGAGAGAGAAAAATTGGTGCGCATTACCAATGTCCTCGTGACCATTTGTATTCTATTAATGGCAATCTCTGCAAAACCATTCTGGGTTTGCACATGTGAGACTAGATGCCCAACATCTATCCCATGCAGTAGTCATCGAAAGTTTTCGATGTAAACTCGCTAGCATTATCAAGCCTGATAGTTAATGGGATGATCCGGTTAGTGAGCCGGCAGGCGAATACTCTGTGCTAGGAGTTTAGCATAAGCAGCATAACGAATGGACAACATCATGACATGTGACCAGCATGTCGATGCATCAACCAACACCATTAACATAAATGGCCCGCTTGGTGGTTGAATATGTCCACAGATATCCCCTTGGATTCTCTGTAAGAATGTGAGAAGTACTTTAGAATCCTTTGCATAGGACGGTCTCAGTCCTAGGTTCCATAAGGAACAGGCTTTGTATAATGAGCAGTTGGCTTTGGAGGCTTCAGAAGCATAGGAGGATTTTGTCCCGTCAGAAAATTTCTGAGGACAGTCCCAGTCGACCGTTCGACAGTAATGGTCGACCGGTCGACGGTCGCTCCCTGGAGGGGGTTCGACCGTTCGACATGAAACTCGAACGGTCGACGACGCACGCTGGACGAGGTCGACCGTTCGACAAGAAGAGATCGAACGGTCGACGGGCGGCGGACAGAGGCACTTCTGCCTTTTTTCATATCTGTCTCATCTCCTTGAATCAACTTTTGATTCATGCTTCGATTAGCTCGATATGATGGATGTCCGTGTGAGGTTTTCAATACACGGATCATCATATCACGACCAGGATGGCTTAATCTGTCGTGCCAAAGCCAATATGTGTTTGAATCCAAGGGGTCATCCCGAATGACATTGTTTGATTCAATAGCTCGAATAGTGGTTGCATATAACCTACTAGAGAGACACATAAGCTTCTCTAAGATGCGCTTTCTGCCGCAGTCATTAGAGGTAATGCAAAGGGATTCTTTTCCATTCTCATCATGCATTTCTACATGGAATTCATTGGTTCTTATATCTTTGAAGCTCAGAAGAGATCTATTTCCTCTTGGAGCATATAGAGCATAGCAAGCAATTAAAATTGAGTATAGCAAACAACTCCAAATTTTATTAAAGATATAAACCAAATGAATAACATCCAAAGTTCCAACTTGGTCTTTTACCAAAACTAAATCAACAATACAATGGAAAATAAAGGACTTAAGCGAAATCATGAGTGTCATCACTCTTCCCAGCTTCAAAGTCTTCAACCCTCAATTTGACGTTCTCTTCGTCAACCTCTTGTTCAAAGTTGTGAGCTTCCATGGCTTCACGATACAGCTTGTATGCGTTAGCAACATTCTGAGAGGTTCTACAGATCTTGGCCCAATGGCCAGTCTTTCCACACCTGAAGCACAAAGATGTTTGATCGGAATCCTTTGATTGAGGCGCGTTGTTCACGCGTGGTGCTCTTACCCTTAGTGGCACCGCATTAGCGCCGGTCCCTATCATAGGGCCGGCGGCTCTTCCTCTTGGGTGGCCTTCTCGGCCTCCTCCACGCCTATTTCGGCGGCTACCTTCTTGAGCAAAGCGATCATATGGACCAGGATGTCCAGAATTGTCCCTAGACTTAGGGTTTCGCTCGCGGCGGCCTCTCCTTGGGGCGCCATTATAATGGGTCTCCGGAACTTGCTTTGTTCCCACGGGCCTCGCATTATAATTCTTCACAAGTATCTTCTCGTGCTTTTCAGCAACAGAGAGAGCAGAGATAAGCTCATGAAATCTTGTGATCCGTTTATTCTGTACTTCAATGCGGTAGTTCTTTGCAACTACCAAGTCAGAGACGGGGAAGGTAGAGAGGGTTTTCTCAATCAACATCGCATCAGTACAATTCTTCCCACAGAATTCCATGAGGGATTTGATGCGGAGTGCTTCCGAGTTGTATTCTAGGACTGAGGTATAATCACAGAGACGCAATTGTTGCCATCTCACCTCTAGGTCAGGAAGCAGGGATTCACGAACATTGCCAAAACGCTCTTCGAGTGCAACCCATAGTTTTCTGGGATCCTCCTCATTGAGGTACTCGGATTGTAGAGATTCATCCATGTGACGTATCATCATGATGATTGCTTTGGCATTCTTAGCCTCTAAAGCATCAGCGGTGGCTTGTGCAGTAGCGGCAGCAGCGGCTACAGCGGCGGCAGTAAGTGGTCCTTCCACAGGTGCGGCGGCGCTATCTGCAGGTGCAGCTGCAGGGGGCTCATTGATTGCAGATATGCTACCTTGAGCTTTCAGGTGGTTGCGTACATCGCGAACCCACTTATGGTATCCAATGCCCGTGGAGTCCAAAGGTGTGAAGTCCAACTTGTTCAGGTAATTTGCCATCTGAAACAACAAGAGAATTGAGGTTAGTTTTCGGAGTTAAACTCCCACGAAAACAAATATGGTTTCTGAGCTATGCATTCAAGAAACGTTTTCCATGTATTGGGTTTAGGTGAAACTTTGGTGTAGTATGGCCATAACCTTAAACCTTTTCGGTAGCTCTACTCAGATATGACCAGATACATAATAAGAGATGTCGGTGTGAGCAAGCTCCCTTAATACCACTTATCTCAAATTACATACCTAGACATCATACCCAAACAGGTGAGCCTAGTAGGGAATAAGTCATGAACCATAGGTCGTTTCTTCTCTACGGATTCCTCATCCGGAGGTAAATCATTCAATGAACTCCTCATTCAAAGTCTCTTCTCTCTACGGATTCCTCATCCGGAGTATTAGCTCGAACCCCCACAGTTCGGCTCTTGAGGTCATCACCAATAGCATGATGACATTAGAGGTGCTCATGACTTACACATACCGCAAGCGATATGAAGCTCGATCACTCCCCTAATGCTTCTCATAGTTTGTTGAGTCTCGTGTAAAGTATAGATCAAGAATCTCACGTTATAGAAAGGTGAGAGGTAGAGGAGGGATGTTGGAAGTCCCTTGAGAAAAAGAAGATGAATTTAAATTCATAAAGCAGCAACGTTTATAAAAGCTTACTTGGTATTCTTTTTCTTGAGTCTTGGTCTTGAAACCTTGAGCCTTGATGCAGCCGGAAGATAGGAAGAAGAAGAAGAAAGCCGGCAGAAGCAACGTCGAACGGTCGAGCGTCGGGCGTCGAACGGTCGATCGTCGGGCGTCGAACGGTCGATGGGAGGCGGCGTGCGGATTGTTTGCAGCGGTGTAATATGAGCACGGTAGACCTAGGTTTTGGGTTTCTAGGGTTTTTAATCTCAGGGCTAGAGGTTCGTGCTGATAACGTGTTTAAGGAAATATGAAATACAATCACAAAGCAGAAAGTAAAGAACAGAGCAAATAGCACAGGAATAGAGAGTATCTTTATTAATGAATAGGTGCCTCTATATATAGAGATACACAAGGGTACAATCCATATCCCAATGGGACTTCTATTCAATATGTAATCCTTATGCTATACTACCTAATCTAATCCTAGGTTGACAAGGCACACACAAAGTAGGTTTCCTTCAACACTCCCCCTTGTGGCGTCAACACTAGGTGGTGCTCCTCACGTTGTCTCATTAAAAACCTTGCCAAGTAACAAAAACCCAGTGGGAGAAAAATAACCTTGGTCGAAGGGAAAAAGAGTACAACACACCCTTCACATTTGGAAACTTTGCATGGACGCCAGACTCCCCCTGAAGTCTGCGTCTCCCCCTGATTTCCACAATCATGGGAGGTCAGATAACTTAAGCAAATCAATGCTTTTCACATGCTTCTCAAATGTGGATTTAGGCAATGACTTAGTAAATAAATCAGCCACATTGTCCTCAGAACGGACTTGATTAACCTTAATCTTAAGGAATTTCTGCTATTGCTGATTACAAAATACTTTAGGCGATATATGCTTGGTGTTGTCGCCTTTGATGAAACCTTGCTTCATCTGCTCAATGCAGGCAGCATTATCCTCATAAGTAGAGGTAGGTTCATCAGTGGTTGACCTCAAACCACATGTACTTCTTATATGTGTATCAATAGACCTTAACCATATACACTCATGAATTGCTTCATGGAGAACAATAATCTCAACATGGTTCGAAGAAGTAGCGACAAGGGTCTGCTTAGTAGACCTCCAAGATATCGCGGTGTTACCCATGGTAAAGACATAACCAGTTTGGGAACAACCTTTATATGGGTCAGAGAGATACCCAACATCAGCAAAATCAACCAAAACATCACAAGGTTTTTGGGAAAAAGGGGACGTCAGCTTTTCTGTCCGTCGGTCGACCGTTCGACGGCCGGTCGTCGACCGGTCGACGGTCGTCAGTAGGCACGGGTTCCTCACCCATTTTGCCATATTTTTGAAACTCTCTGTAGGGAAAGAACAAGCCCATATCAATCGTACCCTTCAAGTATCGAAAGATAGTCTTTATGCCATTCCAATGGCGTTGCGTGGGCGCAAAGCTAAATCTAGCTAACAAGTTAACAACAAAGGAGATATCGGGTCTTGTACACTGTGCCAAGTACAATAATGCGCTATTGCACTTAGGTACGGTACCTCAGTCTCTAAAACGTCTTCACCATCATCCCTTGGGCGAAACGGATCCTTCTTGGATCTAGACTGTGACCAATCATGGGAGTGCTAACAGGATGGACCTTGTCCATATTAAATCTCCTGAGCATCCTTTCCCAAGATCTTTCATCTCAAACACGGATTTCAAGCATTCACTGGCACTTGCAAATCCAGAACTTGTTTTCACGCAGGGGCATAATTTATTGTTCACATACCCTCTTCCAATCAAGTAGTCACTTAGACGGGTATACCACATCCGTCCAGATTGTTTCAATCCATATAGTGAACGTTGCAAATCTGATTGCAAACGTGCTCTGTGGTCTAGAGCCACTTGACTTGGGTAGATGAAGCCCATCCGGGACCTTCATATAAATCTCCATATCTAGATCCCCATAGAGATATGTTATGACCACATCCATAAGCTGCATGTTCAGTTTTTCGGAAAACTACCACTGACAAGGTAGCAGAACGTTATGACGTCCTTTACGAGAGAGTATGTCTCATCGTAGTCGATTCCAGGGCGTTGTGAGAAGCCTTGCGCCACAAGGCGAGCTTTATATCTCGTTCTCTCACTACGCTTTCTAACAAAGACTCATTTATATCCAACAGGTTTTATTCCAGAAGGTATTGGCATAACTGGCCCAAATACCGTTCTCTTTGTTAGTGAGTCCAACTCAACCTGGATCGCATATTTCCATTTAGGCCAATAAGCTTCTACGTTGGCATTCATCAACGGAGCGAGGTTCAATATCATCATTCTCAATGAACTCTTGTGCACAAGCATATGCAAACACATCATCAACTGTGATGGAGTTTCTATCCCACGTCTCATGTACACTAGTGTAATAATCGAGATCTCTAGGTTCCCACGGATAGGTCTTAGCGACAGGGCGTCCCCCGAAGATGTCTTTTGGACATAACCATAATCCGGAACGTTTTCATGGACGGATTTTGAGTATCAATGATGAGAGGGTTATTAGGTGCCATCGCAGCCCATTCTCTAGGGCGCGAATCCCTCGAACCTGGTGGCCTCCAACGCTTCCTCAGCGGAGCCACGGCCTAAGCCACATCACCACCATTACTGGCAGTGGCGCCACCAGCTGTCCCTCCCATAGGGTTAGCTGCAATAGCGACTTTGAGTCCAAGTCCTTGTTCAGGCACTTGCATCCTTGCAGGCATGTTTGCAGCTGGTATATATGATCTAGTCACTAAGATCTAAGAAAGCGTCAGGAAGAGAATCTCTGACTTTCTAAAGATCTATAATTCTACGCACTTTCTGCAGTAGGGGGATCGTTATGAGACAGAGTGGGGACAGGCCACGACAATTCCGGTCGTTCCTGTTGAACGTTCACGTTCTTATCTCCCCCTAACGACGGGAAGTCTGTCTCATCGAAGTGACAAATAGATCGCCTGTCAAGGGTTCTACATAGCGGATTTTGGTTGGAGACTCAAATCCAACATAAATACTCATTCGTCTCTGAGGACCCATATTGATACGTTGTGGCGGCGTAATAGGCACATAAACAACACACCCAAATATGCGTAAGTACGATATGCTTGGCTCGTACCCAGTCACTAGCTGTAACGCAGACAAAGATTGGGTGGTGATGGGTCTCAGACGAATAAGCAAAGCTGCATGCAATACTGCGTGTCCCCAGGCAGAGAGAGAAAAATTGGTGCGCATTACCAATGTCCTCGTGACCATTTGTATTCTATTAATGGCAATCTCTGCAAAACCATTCTGGGTTTGCACATGTGAGACTAGATGCCCAACATCTATCCCATGCAGTAGTCATCGAAAGTTTTCGATGTAAACTCGCTAGCATTATCAAGCCTGATAGTTAATGGGATGATCCGGTTAGTGAGCCGGCAGGCGAATACTCTGTGCTAGGAGTTTAGCATAAGCAGCATAACGAATGGACAACATCATGACATGTGACCAGCATGTCGATGCATCAACCAACACCATTAACATAAATGGCCCGCTTGGTGGTTGAATATGTCCACAGATATCCCCTTGGATTCTCTGTAAGAATGTGAGAAGTACTTTAGAATCCTTTGCATAGGACGGTCTCAGTCCTAGGTTCCATAAGGAACAGGCTTTGTATAATGAGCAGTTGGCTTTGGAGGCTTCAGAAGCATAGGAGGATTTTGTCCCGTCAGAAAATTTCTGAGGACAGTCCCAGTCGACCGTTCGACAGTAATGGTCGACCGGTCGACGGTCGCTCCCTGGAGGGGGTTCGACCGTTCGACATGAAACTCGAACGGTCGACGACGCACGCTGGACGAGGTCGACCGTTCGACAAGAAGAGATCGAACGGTCGACGGGCGGCGGACAGAGGCACTTCTGCCTTTTTTCATATCTGTCTCATCTCCTTGAATCAACTTTTGATTCATGCTTCGATTAGCTCGATATGATGGATGTCCGTGTGAGGTTTTCAATACACGGATCATCATATCACGACCAGGATGGCTTAATCTGTCGTGCCAAAGCCAATATGTGTTTGAATCCAAGGGGTCATCCCGAATGACATTGTTTGATTCAATAGCTCGAATAGTGGTTGCATATAACCTACTAGAGAGACACATAAGCTTCTCTAAGATGCGCTTTCTGCCGCAGTCATTAGAGGTAATGCAAAGGGATTCTTTTCCATTCTCATCATGCATTTCTACATGGAATTCATTGGTTCTTATATCTTTGAAGCTCAGAAGAGATCTATTTCCTCTTGGAGCATATAGAGCATAGCAAGCAATTAAAATTGAGTATAGCAAACAACTCCAAATTTTATTAAAGATATAAACCAAATGAATAACATCCAAAGTTCCAACTTGGTCTTTTACCAAAACTAAATCAACAATACAATGGAAAATAAAGGACTTAAGCGAAATCATGAGTGTCATCACTCTTCCCAGCTTCAAAGTCTTCAACCCTCAATTTGACGTTCTCTTCGTCAACCTCTTGTTCAAAGTTGTGAGCTTCCATGGCTTCACGATACAGCTTGTATGCGTTAGCAACATTCTGAGAGGTTCTACAGATCTTGGCCCAATGGCCAGTCTTTCCACACCTGAAGCACAAAGATGTTTGATCGGAATCCTTTGATTGAGGCGCGTTGTTCACGCGTGGTGCTCTTACCCTTAGTGGCACCGCATTAGCGCCGGTCCCTATCATAGGGCCGGCGGCTCTTCCTCTTGGGTGGCCTTCTCGGCCTCCTCCACGCCTATTTCGGCGGCTACCTTCTTGAGCAAAGCGATCATATGGACCAGGATGTCCAGAATTGTCCCTAGACTTAGGGTTTCGCTCGCGGCGGCCTCTCCTTGGGGCGCCATTATAATGGGTCTCCGGAACTTGCTTTGTTCCCACGGGCCTCGCATTATAATTCTTCACAAGTATCTTCTCGTGCTTTTCAGCAACAGAGAGAGCAGAGATAAGCTCATGAAATCTTGTGATCCGTTTATTCTGTACTTCAATGCGGTAGTTCTTTGCAACTACCAAGTCAGAGACGGGGAAGGTAGAGAGGGTTTTCTCAATCAACATCGCATCAGTACAATTCTTCCCACAGAATTCCATGAGGGATTTGATGCGGAGTGCTTCCGAGTTGTATTCTAGGACTGAGGTATAATCACAGAGACGCAATTGTTGCCATCTCACCTCTAGGTCAGGAAGCAGGGATTCACGAACATTGCCAAAACGCTCTTCGAGTGCAACCCATAGTTTTCTGGGATCCTCCTCATTGAGGTACTCGGATTGTAGAGATTCATCCATGTGACGTATCATCATGATGATTGCTTTGGCATTCTTAGCCTCTAAAGCATCAGCGGTGGCTTGTGCAGTAGCGGCAGCAGCGGCTACAGCGGCGGCAGTAAGTGGTCCTTCCACAGGTGCGGCGGCGCTATCTGCAGGTGCAGCTGCAGGGGGCTCATTGATTGCAGATATGCTACCTTGAGCTTTCAGGTGGTTGCGTACATCGCGAACCCACTTATGGTATCCAATGCCCGTGGAGTCCAAAGGTGTGAAGTCCAACTTGTTCAGGTAATTTGCCATCTGAAACAACAAGAGAATTGAGGTTAGTTTTCGGAGTTAAACTCCCACGAAAACAAATATGGTTTCTGAGCTATGCATTCAAGAAACGTTTTCCATGTATTGGGTTTAGGTGAAACTTTGGTGTAGTATGGCCATAACCTTAAACCTTTTCGGTAGCTCTACTCAGATATGACCAGATACATAATAAGAGATGTCGGTGTGAGCAAGCTCCCTTAATACCACTTATCTCAAATTACATACCTAGACATCATACCCAAACAGGTGAGCCTAGTAGGGAATAAGTCATGAACCATAGGTCGTTTCTTCTCTACGGATTCCTCATCCGGAGGTAAATCATTCAATGAACTCCTCATTCAAAGTCTCTTCTCTCTACGGATTCCTCATCCGGAGTATTAGCTCGAACCCCCACAGTTCGGCTCTTGAGGTCATCACCAATAGCATGATGACATTAGAGGTGCTCATGACTTACACATACCGCAAGCGATATGAAGCTCGATCACTCCCCTAATGCTTCTCATAGTTTGTTGAGTCTCGTGTAAAGTATAGATCAAGAATCTCACGTTATAGAAAGGTGAGAGGTAGAGGAGGGATGTTGGAAGTCCCTTGAGAAAAAGAAGATGAATTTAAATTCATAAAGCAGCAACGTTTATAAAAGCTTACTTGGTATTCTTTTTCTTGAGTCTTGGTCTTGAAACCTTGAGCCTTGATGCAGCCGGAAGATAGGAAGAAGAAGAAGAAAGCCGGCAGAAGCAACGTCGAACGGTCGAGCGTCGGGCGTCGAACGGTCGATCGTCGGGCGTCGAACGGTCGATGGGAGGCGGCGTGCGGATTGTTTGCAGCGGTGTAATATGAGCACGGTAGACCTAGGTTTTGGGTTTCTAGGGTTTTTAATCTCAGGGCTAGAGGTTCGTGCTGATAACGTGTTTAAGGAAATATGAAATACAATCACAAAGCAGAAAGTAAAGAACAGAGCAAATAGCACAGGAATAGAGAGTATCTTTATTAATGAATAGGTGCCTCTATATATAGAGATACACAAGGGTACAATCCATATCCCAATGGGACTTCTATTCAATATGTAATCCTTATGCTATACTACCTAATCTAATCCTAGGTTGACAAGGCACACACAAAGTAGGTTTCCTTCAACAGTTTCACTATTCTCACAATATAATGTGATTTAGTAAACTAAATTTGTATTTTCCTTTCATAAAACAATGTGGAAGGGAATTCGAACTTTTTGTCATGGACGATAGTCGGTCACGATACCAATAATACGTATGGTAACACAATAAAATCTATAATATATGGTAAGTATTTTCTTTTTTTCAATATATATATCATTCTATGGTAAGTTTTAATTTCTTTTGTTTATTTGACTGAATCACTATATATTTGGTAATTTTCTGTTTTTGGTCTGAATTAATGGTATGCTTGCTATCCCTAGTATTAAAATAAGAATAAGTATTAGGTTCATCTAATTCCTCTCCTTCATCCTCACTTCCAATTCCAATACTTTGTCCCAACAAATAAAAATGGCTTCTGCTAACCATTTTTGCTACATGCTTCTCCATTTACTACTGTTCATATTTCTGGTGAATATCCATCCTTGTTCAAGTTTCGATCCACAAACCGAACAAAGGGTCCAGAAAATATGCCGGCAGATTGAAGATTTCGGATTTTGCTACCAAACCTTCACACAAAACATAAAATCTCAGTCCGCGGATTTTGTTCTCATGACCCAAATAGCCATAGATCAGACCACAAAAAATGCAACCAACACACACAATATTGTAGTACGACTTCTTTCAACAGTGACTGACCAACCAACAAAGAACGCTCTTATAGCTTGTGAGAATGCTTATAATGTAGTTACGCTGTCATTTCAGGATGCCTCTGCAGATTTTAACAGAGGAGATTATGACAGTATGCTTAAATCTGAAGACATAGCACCAAGAGCACAAGCTAGCTGTGAAATTTCATTTGTCACACCACCAAGTCCAGCAGACCCTTTGAAAGAGATAAATAGGCAGATGAGAATTCTCGTTGCAATGGCTATGGTCTCTGGTCATGAACTTCTTGGTTATTGATCAGCACCATCCATGATTCATTTACATAAATTTGATTTTCTTGTGGATCTTTGTTGCTTCATTACCTGTTCTTTAACGTTGGCCGGTTTAGTATCCACTTTGGAATAATCATATTGATATATAGCTGTCATCATGGTTGAGTTTGATGCAGGGTTGTTTCTTGATCATTCAAGATGAAATTGACCTTGTACTTGTCTATGTTCATTATATTGCATATTCCATCGAAGACCATCTGAAAATTCCAGGCCCGCCACCAGAAAATCGAATGTTAACAACCTGATAATCATCAGAGTTTTTATCGTAGCCAATTTAACATACAACTCTGAACATTTTTGATTTTCAAACTTTACATTAAGGTACGTTGAATCCGACACTTCATAATTCCAGATCAATCGAGTTAGTCCTTAAAGATGGGCTATTGATTTTCAGATAAATGTTAATTAGAACTTAGAAGAACAAAACTTCTCAAAAACAAGGAAAATTAACATAACATACAGCCATTCTTCACAAACCCAGTAATGAACATTGAACATAATGGTCAGTACAAGTGAAATAAAAAGTATCTCAGGTGAATGGAAGACGAGATTGCTCAAAAGATGTACACCTAGAAAAAAAAGCATGTCTCAAGCAGATCATCGGGCCAACAAGGCAACACGATCCTTCTGTATTGCCTGTGTTAGGTTGATATCAAAGAGCTCACATCGTATAGGCATCTCCATTTCATAGAAGGGGTTCTTCAAAACATAATCAGTGTACAATTCATAGATATGTTTCAAGAGACCTTCCATGTGCTGCGTCCCAGGCTCACTGACAACAAAGAACTTTGTCCCTGCAAAAGTGATTATCTAATTAAAACAGCACTTTTACAATCCAAAGAACTTTACTTCCGAGGATAAATTGAACAGTCCTAGGCAATCCTACTGAAAAGAAAGTCTCAATGCAAAAGTCCAAAATGCCAAAAGCCTAAAATGACAGATACAATTTCCCTGTAAAAGGGAAAAGTAAGCATATCAACAGTGAAACAAACATAACTTTGTGCTGGGAAAATTCAAGCCAGGCATATGGGTTTGATATTTTGATGAGACTACAAAAACAATACAACCACTCTCTGGCCTTAGCAATTCAACAACAGTAGTTGTCAAGATCTGTACATATACCTTATATCATTTATCTCACACTTTTTGCTTAGAAAACAAAAGAAACTCAATATAGCATCCTGAGAGAAAGTAAAGAACTTAAAAAATCAAGTCTTTACCCCAAGAAAATGAAGTGGCACAAATTTCTATATGCACCTCTTTACCGGAGCACAAAAGATCCTATGCAAATCAATGACATAACAATGAACAATGTAAAGGAAAGAAATATTCTAATTTCACCACAGCACAGAATATCAAAATGCTAATCATTTACTTAACAAGAAATCATGCAGAGGAAAACTCTCCATGCACAGCTCACCTTCCAAAATACAGAGCAATAAACTTGATGTTGCTTAAATCTTATGCCTTACAAGCAACAAGAACACTATAAGCAGCTGGTGTTCTCAAACATTACGTAATCAACTCGCAATGATAATGTTCAGAAATTACCTCATTCTTCATGTAATATCATTAACTAGATAATAACCTAAAATAATGCCAATGAACAGCAGCATAGTTGCCCAAGTATGACTTGAACTTCTAAATTATGTCAATGTTACTGAGCATGAAGCAGTAATCGATAAGGCTTATTTGTGGAACTCCTAGGGCACCCAATTTCTCCAATCCTTTAAGCTCAACTTAAGCTCGCCAAACTTTACAATCAATTTTCGCAAAATTACTAAGCTTGATCGAAGTCTCATAAACATACAAGGATAACAGTAAACACCGATTCATACAAATCACTGATATCTAATTGAAAATTCACCGTCTTAGTTACAGATCGGCTGTTATTATCTATCTTGAACAGCTTAAATTTCATCAATGTAACCAAAACCCCTAAAATTACAGTGAAATTTTGAAAACATAAAAAAGGTCAGTCTTTGAAAACGTACCAGTAAGTGATTGGAAGCAATGAAGATCAAAAGTATCAGCTTGGAGAAGTTCGATGCCGGCACAACCCGAAACCGGAGACAATTGCTGAGAAATTGCGTGCATTGAGTGCCACAAGCTCGCAACCCTCAAGCTATCATTAGTGTCCATCCGTCCCGTCGATCCATAGTCCTAATTTGTTTTCGAATAAACAGAAGGCCAAAATTCGTTACCTGAGTAAATTTCGAACTGTAATTGGAAAATTGAAGTTCTGAAATCTGTATCGGACTCGAGCGATTACCTTGTAGAAGATCAAGCCACCTGATTTGTTGATGATGTAGAGGCTGTAAATCGCTGCCATTTCCGGAGGCTATCTCGGAATCTAAAAGAGTCTGAACAAAAATGAAGGAAGAAGAAGACTACTGATGATGGCAGCAAGATCCGATATAGACTGACCGGTGAGGGATCCTATGCCCGACCCGAAATACTGTGGAATAAGAGTTGCATCCAAGTCTCAGGTTCGAGACTTGCTCGCCCCAAATCTCATTATCAGCCTTTCCTTTTTCTTTTTTTTTAATATTCTTATTACTTCTCATAACTTAAAGAAGTTCTCCAAACTTGTACCACAAACAAGTCAAGCCGACCCCTTTCCGAAGACTAATTGGAATTGGCTTTCACTCAAGTTCGTCGATCCATCAAAACAAATAAAGAATGCACATTACGGACCAAAAATATATGCTCATTAGCGATGACCGATAGAGAAAGCTTAGATTATACAAAAATCAGAAGAGATGTTCATGACTTGTCTTTAATTTCTCATCAAGTTAAAACGGTTCTTTTAAGTCGTGATATGTTGTCAAATTAAAGTCGTATAAACTTTCGAACTAAAGTGAACTCTTTTTAATTTTACCACAAGGAGTGATTTATTAAAGCAAAAGAGTAAATACCCTACAGGCAAAAATGAAACTAAAACTCCTTTAGAAAATAATCTAGTCAATAATAAGTTTATGGTTGGGGCTAGCATACACCTAACACTAGTTGTTCTCCACATAAGTCCCTCACCAATTTGCCGCGTGTCGCAACATAATTGGATGATAAGTAACGGGACACACCAAGTCCGCAGCCTCAGATGTGACTGGAAACTGGCCACGCCTCCAGAGACCACCAAACTCACCGGTCCGAAAGCTTTAAAACTTCTATGATCTCACTCACGCTTTCTGTCTGTGTTTGACATTAATCAACAATGGGTGTGAAGCAGGATTCCCAACCAACGATCGTAATCAACGGTCTAAAATTCACGTACTCGGGAATCAACGGCCACCCGCCGCCTGGCGCCAAGCCTCTAATCGACGACTTCTCCCTCACCCTCAACGCCGGCGACCGATGCCTCCTCGTGGGATCCAACGGCGCAGGGAAAACGACGATCCTGAAGATTCTGGGAGGCAAGCACATGGTGGACCCCAGCATGGTCCGCGTGCTGGGAAGATCGGCTTTCCACGACACCGCTCTGACCGGCTCCGGCGACCTCTCCTATCTCGGAGGAGAGTGGAGGCGAGATGTCGCGTTTGCCGGGTTTGACGTTCCGATACAAATGGATGTTTCGGCCGATAAATTGATAAATGGGGTGGCTGGGATTGATCCGCAAAGGAGAGCAGAGCTAATAAAGGTGTTGGATATTGATCTTTCGTGGAGGTTGCACAAAGTATCAGACGGTCAGAGAAGACGGGTTCAGATCTGTATGGGGCTGCTCAGACCATACAAGGTAGTTCATTTACTTACATGATCTGGTTATATGTGTTATTTGGGTTATGCACACCACCTGTTTGATGAAATGTCTGTGAATGAATTAGGTGCTTCTTCTCGATGAGATAACAGTGGACCTTGATGTGCTGGCAAGGGCCGACCTTCTCAAGTTTCTGAGGAAGGAATGTGAAGAGCGAGGTGCTACAATCATTTATGCAACGCATATATTTGATGGGTTGGAGAATTGGCCTTCACACATTGTGTATGTTGCTAATGGGAAGCTGCAATTGTCAATGCCCATGGATAAGGTTAAGGAGACGTACAAGCTGTCACTCATGGTTAGTCTTCAAAAGGGTACATTAAGCACTGTTTACTTTTCGAGTAGTTGCTTCAATTTTGTTACTAAGATTGGATTTGATTTGATTTGCAGAGAACAGTTGAGAGTTGGCTGAGGAAGGAGCGTGAGGAGGAGAGGAAGAGAAGGAAAGAGAGAAAGGCAAAGGGTCTTCCTGAGTTTGAAGAACAAATCGAGGGAAGCCGTGTGATTAATAATGGTTGGGCAGCCGGACGCCTTAACTCCACCATTGCTGGAGAAGAAAACTTTGTGTTGAGCTCAAACAGAGTTCTCAGGCAATAGATATACTTGGTGACAGTAGCAACAGAATTTGAATATGCTGCCGCTGGTTTGTGACATTTTGTGGTTTTAATGTATCAGATAATTCTGTGACTTAGTTTCTCTCCATAAATAACGGTTTGAGATCATTTTCACAGAGCCCTTCCGTTGTATTTCATTGTATTACTAGCTTGTATTCAATTTCGTGTGTATACGGTATACCATCATATATCTTAAAAAAAAATCTGGAACAAGTTTTTATTATTTTTGATAATCGAAGTTGAAGTTGTTAATGAAAATAATTTCCAATCCAGGTTTTGTATTTACGTATGAGAGTAATTTTAAATTAACACTCGCATTTTTTCACTGAACATTGTTTGTTCATGAAAATAATCTTCTTTTTTAGGGGACCGATCTTGAAGTGTAATCCAAGCATGAGCATACCCAAGTCCATCAGAAGCACCGTTTTTGATGAGAATCACAGCCCTTCTCGTGGTGGAAGTTCTTCATAGTTCCAATCACAATAGGCTTTCCAGTAGCACTATCCTTATTCTTGGCAAAAACCTGTTTTAGATACTGTAGATTCCAATGTCCAGAACCTAGCTACCTTCCGAGCACATTTCGTACCTTCGAAATTCAGTTTGCTGCGCTTGGTGAAGAAGCTCCAACCTCTTCTTTGGAACCCCCTATGCGTGTCCCAAATAACCCATGGCTCTTTTACTCCCCAAAAATCATCAATCAAAGATAAACTTGGATTTGAAAGTGTAACCCTTAAGAACCTTGTTGCGGAGGAAATAACCCGGCCACTAGTTCATAGTCCTTGGGACGAAACTTCACAACCACCGGATAACCTTCTAGTGATGCCACATTCATCATGTCGATTAGTGCAAGAAACTTGGACCTTTGGCGAATTAAAGGACCGTTGATTGATCAAGATTCTCTTGAAAATTAAGAAATCTTTGAACGCCAATGCATCATGCGTGAAGAGCAAAGCTTTGACTGCTTTCCTAGCTAGCTAGCAAGAAGGGAAATGTATATCTTGTTAATTTCCTAGTTCTTTACCTATAAGATTTTTCCATTTTATGGCGTATTTGTTAGAAATATTTGTGTTTTTAAGTGTATTAATTACTTGAATTTTATAGATAGTGGAATACGTGACATGCTATGAATATAAAAGGTAAAAAGAGGAAGGTTGTAAAAGATTCCTCCTATATAATGACCGAATCTCTTTGCCCTAAAGCCATCATGACCCCAACTTTTTCAATCCGTTGCTCTCTCACGTAACCATGACTACCGTCGACATCAATTTTGAAATGGTGGAAAATCTGGACGATTTCCTCCTCCTAGCTCGTTTGGAACGTGGTATGCTTTTTGTTTTTGTTTTTGTTTTCGGGATTGTAAGGAATATTATATTATCTGGAATTTTTGTTGGCTCCTCCTCCTCCTCGTCCTCCGTGTTCATTAGGGAAGAACAAAAAGTGTAATTTTATACCTGAGTTTTGTGGATGCATGAAAGTTGTCTTTTTATATTGTTCACCTCAACTTCTGGTTTATGTGGTAGGAATCGTAACATCAACTTCTGATTTCAAAATAGTTTTATTAATATCAACCTGGAGATCGATGGTGTACTGTTTGTTCCTCCAAATTTTTGAGATGCATCAATCCCCAATAGCAGTGCTTGAGTCCCTTAATTAGGTTTCTGTGGAGGTTATAATTAGTTTCTTATAGGTTGATCGCTATTGTGATTTTGTGAACACGTATATCGTGGATTTAGAGATTTATTTGTTCAATAGGCTTGTTCAATATATTACTGATTTTTTTGGTGTTTTTCGTCATCGTTATCATCATCATTATAACCCTTTTTCAATAAACAGAGGCTGTGGAAAAACAAGTAAGGGCTGCTAAAAGAGAAGCAAGGGTTGCCGAGGCTGCAGCTGGAGACAAACTAAAGGCTGGTGGAGACTTGCGCTGTGGGATCTGTGGTGATGGTCATAACACTGCCTATTGCCCGCACCATGTGCCCCAGTACTACAAAGCAGCTGACGAAGTTCGGCGGCCTGTATTATTAGATAAGGATAATATACCAAAGGGATTTGCACTAGCACCTATGGAGTGTGCTAGGACGGAGAGTGGTGAGTGCTATGAAGGACCTCCTCTTTGTGTTGTTCCCATGATTTGTTTTTTTTGTTACAAGGTTGGTGACCACTTGCCCGATCATTGCCCCCGCGAGATAACCTTGGAGGATATTCTTCCCCCAATCCAGTCTGGTAAACTAGACTGGTTCGGGCATGATGAAGCTGAGGGATCATTGTGATCGATCGATCTGCCTATACTATAGTACGTCAAGCCGGTTGGAAAGAGCATAACGTACCATGATTTGATATGAGACCAAGGGACCTTGATTGTTTTTATTTTTACAAGTATTTAATTTGTAGACAAACTCAATTTTCAATTATATGTTTCATGATATATCATTACAAATTATTCTAACTTCGGTCACCCTAGCATTAGATGACTAACTTATATCACTAGGAATTGACGCTAGCAATAGTTGAACTCTTGAGGTGTCGCCGTTCATTCAAGTTTGCAGTAGCGTGCTAGGATTGTTCTCATCTTCCAATCTGATTTCATCTCCATCCTCATATCACTTCCCCATATTCTGAGTTTTCATGATCTGCAAGCAGCCAGATAGACAAACTTGAACAGGTTTTAGAAAAGCCTTTCTCATTCCCTATAACTAGTCTCAGAAATGTCCACAGTTTTATGCAGCAATGTCCACAGTTTCGACTTTCGACATAATATTGTATCTGAACCGATTTTAGTAATATTCCACATTTTCGACATTGAATCTGAAGCTACACCTTGCTAAAACATGGACACTGTTAGATATACATCCGGAGCAAACTAGGCAGCTACAACTTATAAACTATGTTCAAGAGATTTGACGAGGTTTGATCGGTAACTTGGCTATGTTCCGAGGTGGCTCAGTTCTCACAAGTAATTCTCTAGCTGGAACTCTCATAACTCTGATTCCTTATCTTTCTCTCAATGTCTCTACAGTTTTAGTTGATCTGTGAAGGCTGCATTACTGCGTCTTAATTATACGACTCATAGGAGTCTTATAAAGAGAATAGGTGTTAGTACAACAAGAGGAAGTAGGAATTTAGCAAATAGAACTAGCTAGCATAGGTTATTCATCATTTTTTTTTCTTCTGCAAATCATCCCATTCCATTAATTCAAGGGTGTAAAAATCACTCTCTGTTCAATTGCTTGGTCAGTCTCGTTAATTGGTTATTCTGATATGACGATCCACCTAAAATATGAATTTTTTTTTTCTTTTTTCTAATTTTCAATTCCAACAAATCCTCTATCCCCTCTCCTATTTTAGGGGATCCCTAAAATTCATTACCTATTTATATACCAATAGAGAATATAGTTAATGTCAATAACCAATATAATTGTGACAGGTAATCAATTATTTTCTTTTTAGTTGTAAATGCAATTAATGAATTAATATATTGAATTTTTTTTATTAACCAATCAAAAATAATAAAATATTTAAATTTACCTAAAGTTTAAGTAACATGGTTTTTTGAACAAAATAAGAAAATTATAGATAATGTTGCCGGAGTTGCTCCTCCCTTAATTCTCTATGGATAAGAATCAATCAAGACTGGAATTTGTGTAGCTATAGATTTTTTTTAAGAATCAAGCTAATAAAGTATCGTAAATTAATCCTATAATGAATTATATATCCAGTAAAACTCATTCATGGCCGCAATCAAACGCGCCCAATCAAAACCAAGAAATTTGTTAAAAAAAAAAAATCAAAACTAAGAGATTAAAATAGTAGCTAGGCTCAGGGTATCAAATTACATTCATGGATGGTAGCTAGGCTTTTCAACAACAGGTACGTACCCTGTACGTATATAAGTTTAGGACATTTTGATATCCAATTGCAGTGATTGCTCGCTTTTTGGAATTGGAGGCAACGTGATTATGCGTGGCAATAGAGAGTCGTTGATTTGTGGACCTTCTGGCAATTGGCTTATGATTTCCAAGCATTCCTCTGAGCACATTTGCACCCAAGCTCGCACACAACTACTCTTTGTTTTTAACTCGAAAGCAACAAATTCTTGTAAAAGAGGCGATAAATTAGATGAAGCCTCAGGCTCAGCTTTTTTCTTACAGTCGTCATATACTTTTGAAGCCATCTCTTCAGATGCCAAGACGATACGATGTACGTGAAAATCTCGTTTCTCTTTCACAAGATGAGCCGCCACAATCCCTTCTTGTTTCCTATTAAAATTTAAATGAATTAATAAATTATTGAGGTTTAATGAGAAATGTACGTTAACATACCATAGCCTTTCTTTTAATCAAGACGTCTAAAAGTCTGTTATATATAAATATTAAATGGAGTGAGGAGAGAAGATTATAGATTTAAATAGGGCATTTAAATATACCAGAGAGCTAAGAGATCATCTGCAAAAATGGGAGGGTGAGACGTAGGATAAAGCAAGAAAAGTGTGTTTCGTTCAAGGTTGTGAAGATTGTAATCCCTGTATTTTATGGAGTAGACTACGAAAGGATCGATGCTACGTTCTTGAGGAGGTCCATTTATACCCAGGTGAAAAACTGGATGAAAACACAGAAAAATAAAAGTGAATAATAATAATAAGAGAAAGGATATATATATTCATGTACGTGAATTATCGAATAAATTAAAAAGAAGAGAAAATAAAGAGATATTACCGCGCAAAGTCCCACCACAGAACTTATCAGTCGTGGTTGCGTAGAATAAAAGTTTTAAGGCCAATTCAGCAGCCTCCATAATAGACATGTTGTCGTAGACATCACTGGCATAAGCGGCCCGGTTAGTAGGTTGAAGGAAACAATGAAACTCAAGCTAGCATACATGCAAAATAATAAGGAAGTGTACGTGTGGTGTGAGTGCAGGGCGAAGCACTTACGCAGAGATAGAGTCCATTCGTCTCCAACAAGCTGGAGAACCAGATCCTAGTGCTGTATAGTTACATACTGCCTTCCTAGCCACGTTGCCTCTTAGAGTAGCCTCGTAAAGTCCAAAACCCTAGATCCGATAAAAGTTAAAAGCTAATTTAAGTATATATGCAAACAAACCAATTAACCAGAACGTACTCGATCGATCTTAAGTGAATATATAATAATTCATGTACGTACGTACGTACCGCGATATCCCGTCCACCGATGATGGTCCCAAAGGTCAAAGTATTATCATTGTTGTTCTCACCGTATTCCTCTAAATGATCTTTCACCCTTTCTGATGCATAATAAACTGTTGTGGGTGCATTCCCCAAACGTTCTTCATTCTTGATCTGTAATATGGGAAACAAGCTCTTAGTCCTTTTAAGTCTCTACAATTTACCGTTGTAATAATTAAGAAGTACTCTTTCTTATTTCCTTTTTTTTTTTACCTTTTGCTGCACATCTAGAAACATATTGTCCAAGACAGAAACTCTCCCCGACATTGTGCAGAATATGTTGGAAGATAATTCAAAAAATTTCATCTTCGTGTCTGAAACTGAAATATAAAACATAACAGAATACGATTTAAGTTTAGAACTCATAGTATGATAGTAAGTATCTAAAAACAAAGAAGAGTAAGAGTTTAATTACGTACGTATACGCTTTTGTTCGCAATCCGTTATCCTAGAATCCACGCCAACCATAATGCCTTCTTTGAATTTGAAGGCCAGAGTGATTGTCTCCTTTTCCAACGACATTATTTTTCTCCAAGATACTTAGTTGACGGTATACTATGCTGCAAAGATCGAAAATCAACATCTATTTAAAAATTAATATCCTAAAAATTGTTGGTTACTTTTTACTTTTACATAAATGAGCAAGCAGAGCTATATACTGTTAGAAAAATAGCTAGATTGATCTACTTGAACATAACATCTAAATACTAAGAAGATATTCGCGCTTCTAAAATAATTTAACCAAAATAAGTACAAAGGCACATAACCTATTGTCACTAATTATAACAATATAATTAATGTTTCTTTTGTTAGAGAAAGATATTTCAAAAACGTACATTCAGATGTTAAAAAATAGCTTCAAGAAATTCAATCAAAATAGCTATAGGATCTCTCTTAGATGAGTATTAAGAATAATATACACATGCAGAAGAAGAAGAAATTAATTAACCTTTTTAAGAAGAGTACGTGAGTAATTTACCTCCACCACAGCTGCAGCGCGCAAGAATATTAGTAATGCTCTCTTGGTACGTGTTTCTTGTTTTTTCTTTTGGCTAATGCTCTCAACTATATATACTCTATATTTATAGGACCTTGATATATCTTACTAGGGGAGCTTCCAATATCATCGTAATATCTCTAACATATCAAATATCTCCAATATTTACCGAAATTATCCGATATATCCCGAAATGTCTCCGATGTTTCCCGTTTCTTTTCACTTTAGTATTCCTTATTTTTTTCCCCTTTCTGTTTCCGACAAAGAAAAATTACATTAATCTTGGGGAATCAGGGTTTTACTTTCCTTTTTTTGTAGATGTCACTCGATTTGCCTATTCCATGCAGGTAATTTTTTTTTAAAGTTGAGTCTCATTATTTATCCGCAAATTGAATAAACCATGCAAATCTATAATTTTTTTTCTTTGCTTTGATCGATCCTCCAACAGAAAATGGGTTAATTTGATGTAATGGTATTTGCCTTAAAGGCTGCATGCCGGCATGGTTTTTACAAAAACAAAAGCAAAACTATCATTAAAGGCGAACCTTGAATTTAGGGAAGAGGAGAATAATCACAGGGGTAAGAGCTAGCTAGTATCTCCAACATATTTTCTAAACATTATTTTTACATAAAATATGAGGGTTTTTCCTAATTTTCAACTCCAACATGTCCCTTATCCCCCCTGTTTTAAGGGATCCATAAAGTTCATTACCTATTCATATCCCGAATGATAGAGAATATAGGTAATGTGAGTATGTGACTAATGTCAATAGCCAATATAATTGTGACAGGTAATCAATTATTTTCTTTTTAGTCGTAAACGCAATTAATGACTTAATATATTTAATAGTTTTTTTTTGTCAATAACCAATCAAAAATAATGTCCGTGAGCTGTGGTGGTAATTGGCAAAACCAACACCGGAGGTTACATGTTCAAATCCCACTAACATTTAAGAATGGGTGGGGTGGGAATAAAAATTGTAGTTATTCATAAATAATAATAATAATAATAATAATAATAAAATATTTAATTTTATTTAAATTTCAAGTAATATTATTTTTGGAACAAAATAAAAAAAATTTAGATAATGTTGCCGGAATTGCTTTAAGAAGAATAATCATAGTTGTGTACTGAAAATCACATCAGATTATTACAGTCCCAACACATTTAGGCCTTAATAAGGGGAACGTCTTGAGTGTTTTGGGCACTAGTGCTCAGAATTTTTTTAAGACTTCACTTATAAGGGGCAAGATGAAGATTTACAAATTCAACGGTCCACATTATTGCTCACATGCCTGAGCACTAGTGCTTTGGGTATTGTAAAATTTTCCCTTAATAAGGCCTATAATAATTTATCGAGGAAATTCCTAAATTGCGGTTAATTACAAAAAACTACATTGGGTCCAAACCTAACGAACACATGAAATAGAACCGACATAAATGGCCACGGCCCAGAACTAAATCCACTAGAGTCATGCCATCGACCTGGTAGAGAAGAGACATGCAAACATCTATCTACATAATGAGAAGTGTTACATTCCCCTCTCTCTTTCTACATTTTTCAACCATCGCATGCCACGTATACTTCACTATTTATTCATACACTTAAAACGACAAATGTTTACTTTCCTCCTATACCCGTACTTATTGTCACCTCCCTTAATTCTTATTGATTTCTTTCCCATTAATTTCTCAACTTCTCAAAATTCTTTTTCCTCTTTTTGTCTTTTTTTTTCTTTTAAAAAAATAATGAATAATATGTTTAAAAAATAATATTTCAAATAAACATTAAAACATTCATCCAACCGTTGATTTGAAAGTTTTCACCAAGTTCTTATTATAAGGTTCTCACTAGAAACTCTCCCTATTAAAATAACTTATATTGTCAACCATAACTGATTTTTTTTACTTTAATATACCCTTTAAAAATTAAATAATCATATAGTTATTTTAATCATGAAGGATAACAAGGTCAAAACACAAATAATTAATAAAAATAATATAAAAATCACTTTAAAAAAAATTATAACTACCCTACTCTCACACTCCTAACTTCCACACCATAAAAAAATATAAAAAAATTCAGTTTATTTCTCTTTAAAATTTATCTCTCCATAAAATTTCAGACTCCACGTTTTGCTAGACAAATTTTTTTTTTAAAATAAATACACACAAATTGTGTGGTTTCCTTCTAGTATTCAGAAAAGATAAAAAAAGGTTGAAATTTTTTTTTAGAATTGAGAAACGGGAAAGAAATCAATAAGAGTTAATGCAGGTGACAATAAATAAGGGTGTAGAGGGAAAGTGAATATTTGTGTTTTTAAGTGTATTAATTATCTGAATTTTATAGATACTAGAATACACGTGGCATGTGATAAATAAGAAAGGTAGAAAAGAGAAGGTTGTATGAGAAGGTTATATAATAACCGAATCTCTTTGCCCTAAAGTCATCAAGACCGCAACTTCTGCCTCCTCAAAAAAAAAAAATCCCGACCTAAAAGCCCCAACTTTTTTCAATCCGTTTTTCTCTTTCACGCCACCATGACTACCGTCGACATCAGTTTTGAAATGGTGGAAAATCTGGATGATTTCCTCCTCCTGGCTCGTTTGGAACGTGGTATGCTTTTTGTTTTTGTTTTCGGGTTTGTAAGGAGTACTATTATTATCTGGAATTTTTGTTGGCTCCTCCTCCTCCTCCGTGTGCATTAGGGAAGAACAAAAAGTGTAATCTTATACTTGAGTTTTGTGAATGCATGAAAGTCGGCTTTTTATATTGTTCTTCTGGTTTATGTAGTAGGGATCGTAACACAACTTCTGATATCAAAATAGTTTTATTATATATTATCAATCAATCTGTAGATGGTGTTTGTTCCTCCAAATTTCTGAGATGTATCAATCCCCAACAGCAGTGCTTGAGTCCCTTAATTAGGTTTTTGGGGAGGTTGTAATTCGTTTCTTATAGGTTGATGGTTGTGATTTTGTGTGCATGTATATCTTGGATTTAGAGATTAATTTGTTCGATATATTACTGATATATTTTTTTGGTTCATCGATCATCCTTTTAACCTTTTTCAATAAACAGAGGGTGTGGAAAAACAAGTAAGGGCTGCTAAAAGAGAGGCAAGGGTTGCCGAGGCTGCAGCTGGAGACAACCCAAAGACTGGTGGAGACTTGCGCTGTGGGATCTGTGGTGATGGTCATAGCACTGCCTATTGCCCGCACCATGTGCCCCAATACTACAAACCAGCTGATGAGGAGGAGGTTCGGCGGCCTGTGTTAGATAAGGATAATATACCGAAGGGATTTGCACTGGCACCTATTGAGTATGCTAGGACCGAGAGTGGTGAGTGCTATCATGGACCTCCTCTTTGTGTTGTTCCCATGATTTGTTTTTTTTGTTACAAGGTTGGTGACCACTTGCCCGATCATTGCCCCCGCGAGATAACCTTGGAGGATATTCTTCCCCCAATCCAGTCTGGTAAACTGAACTGGTTCGGGCCTGATGAAGCCGAGGGATCATTGTGATCGATCGATCTGCCTATACTATAGTACGTCAAGCCGGTTGGAAAGAACATAACCATGATTTGATATGAGACACCTTGATTGTTTTTATTTTTACAAGTATTTTGTAGACAAACACAATTTCCAATTTGTTGTTTCATGAGCATTACAATTTACAAGTTTTTCTCTGTCATGTTTGTTCATATATATTATTCCGAAAAGCCTCCCTGCCATTTAGTGGTTTCTATTTCAATATCAAATTCCAACTTCTGGTCACCCTAGCATTAGATGACCAACTTATATTATTAGGAATTGACGCTTGCAACTCTTGAGCCGTTCATTCAAGTTTGCAATAGCGTGCTAGCATTGTTTTCATCTTCCAATCTGATTTCATCTCCTTCCTCATCGCTTCCCATATTCTGAGTTTTCGTGATCTGCAAGCCGGATTGACATACTTAAAACAGGCTAGGTTTTAGAAAAGCCTTTCTCAGATACACTACTTATGTCCACAGTTTCGACATTGAATCTGAAGGTACACCTAGCTAAAACATCAACACAGTTAGATATACATCCTGAGCAAATTGTTCAAATACTTTGTTAGATTTACATCCAAAGCAAACGAGGCAGCTACAACTAATAAACTATTCTCATGAAATGCACCAGACAAGGTTTGTTAACAAATACTTTGTTAAGAAACTATTTTGATCAGAATCGCATCCCTCTTCTAATTTAGGTTGATTGTTCATATTTTGCCTTCACCAGCACTTTACTTATTGGCATCGTTGCCTTTCAGTTTATGTACCTGTCCTGACTCCTGACCAATACAGATACAGTTTTGATAATACCAAAAAGACTAAATTTTAATTTTATTCACAATCCATGAATGATTCAACACGGCATGCATTAAACCCATCATAAGATGGTGAAGAAACAGTAAAGGTTCAAAATCCATTGATAGGAACCCTAAACCAATACAAACAAATTTGTATGTAGAACGTAGAAGTCTTGAATTATTTAAAATCTACAGCCGTCCATCACTTTGTAATAATATCTAAACAGATACATTCTCGGGGAGAGTAACACATTGTAAGAAATCCATAAACAAAAGATGATGGAGCGGGCATTCCACTTTGACACCATGCAAACAAATTGATGCTGAAGATTACTGACCATTCAAGCCTGCAAACAAAGTAAATAAGAGCAAGCAGCCATTAGTTTCAAAACATCGAGTATAAGTACCACGTATGCAATGAAGCAACAGGAACATACCTTGTTTGCAATATTGTTTGAGAGCCAGTCGAGACCCTCATAGAGCCCTTCCCCAGAAGTGGCACATGTACTCTGAATGTACCTGCAAAAATAACAAACATTGTATCAGATCCGATCCGAAATCAATTGCTCTTTATTTTATTGTGTGCAAGTATATCGCGGCGAAGGAAGGGGGGCTATAAGCATTCATCAAAGTACCAGTGGCGTTGACGAAGAGAGTGGAGACCAAGTTTGTCAGTGATCTCTGCAGCATTCATAGCATTTGGAAGATCCTGCTTGTTGGCAAATACAAGTAGCACAGCATCCCTCAACTCATCCTACAAATTCAAGCACTCACATTATGTAAACAAAGTGTTTGAGGGAATATGAAAAGGAAAAAAAAACAAAGCATTCAGAAGTTTTTGTACCTCATTCAACATGCGGTGCAGCTCATCCCTAGCCTCAACAACACGGTCACGATCATTGCTATCAACCACAAAAATGAGCCCTTGTGTATTTTGGAAGTAGTGTCTCCATAAAGGTCGAATCTGCACAAACACACAACAATGAGCAAGTTTGGTCAAAATCAGAAAACATATCATATATGTGCATAAATAAGCACATTGTGGAGCCAAGCAAATAAGAATATACACAATTGAACAAAAGCAAAAAGGCCAATTGCATTGTAAAGTTGAATGAAGTTATGCAATGCAGTGATGCTATTGTATTATCAATTGCATTGTGAATTTATATGACCAGCCATTACAATGAAAAACAAAAAACAAAAAAGACAATTTACATCAGTATGGAAGATCTCTGCCAAAGCTTGGATAACATTCCCTATATATTACAAGGAAAAACTAAAAAGACAAGTTGGCACAAGTAGATGTAGCTCATGAATATGTTATGTACTGATGGAGGAGCAACTAATCAGCACAAGACCGTCAACAAGCACACGTATACCCACAGACAAATACAATAGATTTATGAGAAAAAACAACCCTTCAACGATGGATTTGCATAAAGAGAAGAAACGTATGGCACAACAGGCAAAAGGGAAAACTGAAAGATAATACAGCTCTGGCATATGTGGAATCTAATCAGTACAAGGCTGTCCAAAAACAAAATGTCACTAACTAGCAGCATCTATACACAAGTCAATATGTATAGGCAGATGTAAATGTCCGCCACTGCGTGGATAGATTTTCCTTACATTAATTAAGGAAAATCTTGAAAGACAAGGTGGCAACAACAATCTAGCTTAGGTTAATGTTGTGTGCTAATGTAGCAAATCTAATCAGCACACGACCGTCCATAAGCACGTAAACCTCAAGAACAGCAACTATAAAAAAAATTCAGGTTATACTATCATAGGCACATGTGAAATTTCTGCCAAAGAGTGTATAGTTTTTCCTCATATCAATAAAGAAAAAACTTGAAAGACAAGGTGGCACAGAAATCTAGCTTAGGTTAATGTTGTGTGCTAATGTAGCAAATCTAACCAGCACACGACCGTCCATAAGCACATAAACCGCAAGACCTGAAACTCTAAAAAATTCAGGTGTACATAGTATTATAGAACAATTTTTACAAATTTAAATATCAGTCGAGCATCAATTCAACTCGGCCTGAAAAGAAGAGAAACATAGTAATGAAAATTAAAACTGATTTTCGTAATGTGACAAACCTTGTCCTGACCCCCGACATCCCACACGGTAAAGCTAATGTTCTTATACTCCACAGTTTCGACATTGAATCCTGAACAAAATTGCAAACAGATATCACGATAAAATCTCTACATGATCTACAATATTTGTTATACAACACTGCTGTTAAAAGAAAATACAACAAGAAAAAACTGCAAATAAATATAGAGAATCATACCAATTGTAGGAATGGTGGTCACAATCTCTCCGAGCTTGAGCTTGTATAAGATGGTAGTTTTACCCGCAGCATCGAGACCAACCATAAGAATTCGCATTTCTTTCTTGGCAAAGAGCCGACTGAACAACTTGGTGAAGGACAACCCCATCTTCAATTTCACTGGACACAGAACTCAAAGTCAGATACATGGACATCCAACATAAAACCACAACATTCAATTTGATTTAGCAACCATTCATGGATATAATCTTAATCAAAATCACAAATTAAATTAGACTAAGTTAACCTGCACCATTTTTATTCCTATAGATCTTAAATACATGAATAAACAGCATTGGATCTTAACCAGCACAATTTTTATTTCATCAGTATCCAAATGTAGATCACAGCAGCTTGAATCGTTTAATTATCGTTTTTTTTTAACTCATATTTCTCATTTACCGAGCAAATTACATTCAGAAGAACCGGAACAAACACACCAATTATAGATCTGACGTCAAATGCGATAACAGCCTATGAATTCAAACTATGAACAAAACCTTCAACCTAAAAAGAAGAGAAAATATGAAATCCAAACAGAATCAGATTCAGATCCAAACACAAAACCGGATCTAGATTCAGAACGAAAAGCCACACACAGGAGGATGCATCAATCAGGAATCGAAACAACACCATTGATAACACCAAAAGCAAACTGACCTATTAATCATATACCAGATTCACGATTCATTATAAAGCTGAAACTATTCAATCATCTATATAAAAATACAGAGGGATACATGTGATAGAGAGAAGGATACCTTAGAGGGGGCAGATCTGAGAAGCTGCCCGGGAGAGAAATGAGGGGACGAATGAAATGGGCTCAGAAGAGACTCTGGGAATATAAATACGGGTCCGAGATAACGATAGAGTTAACGACGTTTGGTGCTCTAAAAAGAATTGAGTGGCGCTATTAGGACGTTAGGTGCCGTTAGGGTTTGAAGGAGAGAGAGCATCTGTCTCGTGCCGTCGTTCTTTTGATTTGCCCTATAGTTTCTCTAATTGCTAGATTTGGCCCCAAATCTTCGCTTCCGAACAGAATTATACAAAATTAGACAATAAAGTTACATATTTTTATTAGTAGCACCTGGACCACTCTTTTTATATCTTTGGGGGTCAAATTTTTATTTTGTATCCGAATGTTATCAAGATTATCGATCGCTCTTTATAATGTGTAGGAATAGTGCGAGACCGAACAGAGCCACTAGAAATGTAAGTTTTCGTACGTGTCAAAATAAACGCAACCTTAACTAGATAAATTGACCTGCCCTTTGATTTTAGGCCATCGGAGGCACATAAAGCACTAATCCACGACCAGCTATTCTATTTCACAATTAGGAGGGATGTGCGCTTCATATTTGTGCTGATTTAGCAAATAACGAGAGGTTGGGTAGAATTTCTCTCATAAAAATGGGTGTCCGTATACATACTAGAGGGATCTTTTTCTTGTTATTGGTTAGTCAGTGGAAGCAGGTTGGCCCAATCCTTTTATAAAGATGATGTGAGGCTTGGGCTTTACTTTGAACCTAAATCCGAAATACAAACATGACCGTACAATTTGTAATGGCTGTGCTCCCATGATTTTTTGATTGGAGAACACCCAACAAGAGTAATCTGTTCTGCTCTGGTCAATGAAGTTCAATCTCAGTTGGGATTTGGGAAACATGCATATTAGCAGAACATTAGAAACCATAATTAGAAAATTAAACATCACATTACACACCACTAAACTAACATGACATGAGATGATGATGATGATGAAGAAACATTTTCGAAAATAAAAAGCATAGCGGTTCGATGATGATATGATTGATGATGCCTAATTTGAGCTAGTTAATTTCATGGAGACACAACACAGCAGTGAATCTTATCACTTGGGCAGCTGCAGCTCTAAGTCGTTTTTCTCAATTTCCTTGGCAGCAGCATTTGGCTTTGTATTTGCGTCTGTTTCTTGGGCCTCAAGCTTCGCCATCTCCTTGGTCTTCCCCCAAAGAACAGAATAGAGCCCGGCCACAATCAAGGCAGACCCTAAAGCCCTGAATCACCAATATCAATTAGACAACTAGTTAGTACCTTGCAGCACAAGTAAATATATGAAGCACACATTCAAACATAACTACTACTAATCGATGAGTAATATATATGCTTACGTTCCAAGGTATAATTTCTCATTAAGCAGAGCCCAACTCGAAACAGCCACAACAATGAGCAGCAAAGGGCTGAACACTGACACATAAAGAGGTCCTTTTCTCTGAATACTCCATGAAGTGAGGAAAAATGCTAGTGCAGAACCCATAATCCCCTGAAATGAATGAATTAGTATCGTCGATTGCGATTTAGTACAAAATTTAAGTTACTTGTTAAGATCATTCATGAATAAGTACATACTGCATAGAGGGTTGCAGTAAGCCACATGGGTTGGGTCAATGACCATGCAGGTCCATTGTGCTCAACGATTACAGCAATGATCCCACACTCAAAACTGGACATCAAACACATCAATGTAGTGCTTGTATAAGGAGCTGGAAACTTTTCACTCACTTTTGCCTGAAATTAAAACATATATTATCCAAGTTGTGACAGAAAATTCAATTGGGTTAGAAGGCTTCAATTAATTCCTCTGTTTTCCGGCATGTTTTTTCATTTTCAAGGCTCTAATCCGTGAATCAAATGAGAAACAAACTAGATATGTGTACTTACTTGGATGATGAACCACATTGCCCAACCTAAGGTGCTGATGATGACTAAAATGGGGCCCACAAAGGAGTTACCATTGTTGCTTGAATTTGATGACTCTTCCATTTTATGAGCATAACTCCAGTGAATTTTGGATTCACCTATACCAATGTTGTGTCCATGGTAAAATGAGAGTATCATGGCTCCACATACACACACTGCTGTTCCCACCATCTTAGCTAACCCTGCCTTGCTCTTGATTTTTGCAGATTCTTGTCTGTAAAAACATCAAATTCAATCTCTGATCTTAGAGATCGATAGAATTACAAAAGGTAAAAACATATTGGGTAATAGAAAGGAAGTGGTAAATACCTGAAAAGAACTGCAAGGATAAATGTCATAGCTGGGAGAGTATTTGTCAATGCACATGCAATGGTTGGAGTGCTTTGTTTCAATCCAACAAAATAGAAAACTTGGTTTGTAGTTGCCCTGTATTTTTTTTTGGAATTCAAGTTAGGTTCATTTGCTTCCAATACAAGTACTTAGCATTAGTATATTCTTAATATATATAGAAATCAAGAACTTGGAACTTAATTAAAGACTTACCCAGTTAAGGAGCATAGGAAAATCTGGAAGAGAATAGGCATTGTGATCTTGGGTCTTGTTTTCCTATCAGAAACAGAAACAAACAAACATTATAGTACCCACGTTTTCCCAAATTAATTTAACACAGAGAAAAGCATATATCCATTTCGAGTAAAAATTTCCACTACTGAGTTAGAGTCCATTAGGGTACTAGCTAAGTAGCTAGTGTACTTAATTAGGGTTAAAGAAAGACCTTTGTCCCACATAGGGGCTAGGGTTTAGGGTTTTACAAGAATGGGGATCGACTTCTGCATTTTTGGAACTTCTAGCTACAAGAATGGACCCTACAGTGCTTTATTTGTTCATACTTATTATGCAGGTTGACTAATTAATTTCTAGATCTGCTTAATTAAGCCCACGACGTCGTTGAAACTGGATTTGCCAGCTAGCTAGCTCTATATGAATTTTACTTGGATCTCGATGCATCCTTATTCCACAAGAGTCCATCTCCTACCTACCTTAGCTATGGCCTAAATTGAGCTAGCTGGCTAGCAATTTAGAAGAAGAAGAAGAAGAAGAGGACAAATGGTTAAGTTATATGTGGCGACCATGCAAAGCTTATATGACTGTAACTTACGCCACTCGTCTGAACAATCCTGGTACGTTAAAATTAAACGCCAAAAGACCCAAAACGACAGAACCAGAAAATGAGAAAGTTGACAGCACCACACACTTATCATGCATGGCCTTGTGCGTTTATTGCGTGCATCGATCAATAACCATTTTGCCAAATCTGACTCAGTTCTGATACAATTAATACTTCACCAGATCGAGAGTTCTCGGGATTTGGATTTTCCCAGAACACTTTTCATTAATGAATATATTAATTGCAGTTTCAAAAAACTACTAAAAAAAATTAGAACTTTTTATTAATTACTGGGGAATTAAGTCGGTCGAAAGAAAAGCAATGAAGAAAGAAAGAGAAGGGAAGAGGGTGCATCAAACAATATACTAAGAAGCGGAGTTTTGAGATCAAATATAAGAGTAAATGCTCTTAACCACTAGAGTTGCGTGCTCTTATGTATGATTCTAAGTTAAAATAATTAGATCGATGTTGCATTAGGATTAGGAGAATTTTTTTTTTTCTCCCATCCTAATTTAATATGCAAGAACCTACATTCTCTTCTCCTGTTGTTTTCCCTTTGTTTTCTTCAGCAACAGACAGAATCCAAAATAAACAATTAGTTGTTTATGCTAAATATAATATGAAAATTCAGGAAAGCAGCAGCTTATTATAACAGAGAAGAATTTGACCCTTGTTTCACTCAAATAGTCAAATATACTAAACAATCCAATATAAGAATCCAACACTTGCATGCATTGAACAGAAAGATCAAAACAATTTATTTGCATGCATATATGTCAAATTGAACAGATTAGAGATAGAAAAGCTTAATCAATTTATTACCATTCCATCCAATAAGCAAAAGGAGCTATGGCTAAGGTGGCGAAAACTTGTCGATATGCAACAAGAACGAGAGGGTTCATCCCAGCCTCCAGAGCAAGCTTTGAAGTGATGTTCATTCCTGCATAGCACACTTGCACAAAAACCATGGCCAAAAATGGCATGTAACTATTACCATAACCAGCTGAAGAAGCCATTGCGTTTTCTGAAATATATAGTACTTCCTTAATCTGTACTATATATTTGCAGAAGCAGCAGAACCAAATTAGAGCTAGAGAATAGAGAAAGCTAGAGGCAGATTTGGAGGCTGAGAAATGAGGTAGAGGGATTGTATAAGGGAAAGGTGAAACAGAAAGGTGATCGAAGAGAATCTTGCGTGAAAATAAGAGAAAAGAGAAGCCGTTGGAAGATTGATTGCATTACTTGCAACACTTGGGCTTATATGCATGCATATATTTGTCTTGGCTTAATGAGGTGGTTGCCACTAGCGCATGGAAACGCTTTCAGTTTTTGTTCTTTTGAGGAGGAAATTATTGGGTGGACGTCACACCATGGCACCAGGCTGAACTTCCTAGGCCTAGCCAATAAAGCAATAAGGTGTTAGGTATATCTTGATCATTCAAGCTTTTTGATCCATCATCAATTCTACAACACACTTTGGGATGTTGGTGATCAATGGCACAATTTAGAGGATCTAATTTTCTCATACTATTGACATGATTATCATAGTTATCTTCATTTATATATATATATATATATATAAAACTCAAATTTAGGATTTTTACGGTAATTAAATTGACCTTCATTCACGTTCTCTCGCAATTTTTCAATTAAACGTTTATTTTTAGTAACTTCCGTTAACACATGGTGGAAAATCAAAATAATTAGATCGAATTTAGTGGTTGTGGGGGATATGGTGGCTGCAATTTTTTATCAGAAGATGAGTTTTGTTGCTTTTAGGTTTGGTGTCGAGATGTAAGTTTGGCAGTCTTTTTTTTTTTTTGCAATTTTTTAGTGTTTTTTATCTTAGAAATGAATAAATTATTTTGAAAATTTTTTCTACTAAATAAAAAAAGACATGTTGAGAATTTATTAGCGATGATATGGTCAATGTTACGTCATTTAGGATGCATATTTGATATAAAAATTTGAAATCCCAAATACTTTTCAAAAATATATAGCCAATGTACGTAGATTCCAATATGTACCAACCCAATTAATCCACAATCTATTTGCTTACTTGTATGTAGGTGCTCTACTTAATTGAGAGGTTGGACCTTTGTGATTGTCAGATTTGTTGTGCTAAGGCAGGAGCAGGACCATATATGGCTTGGCCCGAAAGTCTAACACGTCCATAGTAACGTATTGTCAATTTTTTGAACAAAAGAAAAAAATGGGCAAAGTTAACATGTATGTGTTGCAAACACAGAGGTGTTATTAGGACACCAACAAAAGTAACATCATATATCTCTCTAAACAACATGAACCATTTGTGGGATGAATAGTTGAAAGTTAGATGAAATTGTTGGAGGAAGATTATCTAACGGGGAAGGTATTCTATGCACGGAACGTGCACATGCACGTAGCGCTGAGGTGCACACGATCATGATTTTTAACGGTCAACCGTTATGATCAAATTAGTCAAACGAAACTAAACCGTTGGATCTCTATTTGGACGGCTGATATTGAACGTGATGTTGCACGGACCGTGCATAGAATAATTTCCGTATCTAACGTCGTAAAATGCAAAGGGGTTAAACATTTTTTAATCATAGAATTGTATATCGTTGCAAACAACATAGATCAATCACAACTCGATCTTGGACTTTGTGTCTTACCCTTATAGCCAATTGGCCATTGTGATTGTCTATGTTAACCAATGCATAAACTGGTGTAAAATCATCACACGTATGGTTCGTGTGTTATCCATTTTTAACTAGTGGTAATATATACTAACTTTATACTCGTGCGATGCACATATTATTGATGAAAAAAAAAAAAGAATGTGGAAGTTTCTTTGTTACCCATATTTTCAAGTTTTGTTTTGTTTTTCTTTTCATATTTATATTTTTCTGTTTTTTACCATAATAAACTTTGAAAATTATTTTATTATGATTTTTATTTTATATTATGAAGGATATTATAGGCGCTTCATAATTTGGTGAAGTTTTTGACACCAAACCCTACGCTTTCATTTATAGTAGTAGAGATTACTCTAACTTGCATAATTTAACACCAAATTGACGGAAACACCACATATATACATTAGTTAGCAAAGACAAATACAAGGACTAAATCGAGTAAAAGGGTAAAACACCAGACCAAAGAACTAAATGGGTAAACTAAAGCTATATAGTTCATAAACTTTTGTTGTGGGTCTGAATTAAGAACATACCTATAAATGAACATAGATCTCCTTCCACAGGATCGGAGGTTCGCGCCTAAATTGCGGAGTTCCTTTTATGAACTAGTTTGAGAGGTTTACATTACAATTAAACTTTTCTAGCTCAAGTCAACAAAGCCTCCTCTCTAATTCTAACACAAACAAAGACCAGGTTCTGAAACACCAACAAAGCCTACACCATTTACTTGATTTTGGTCTCAAAATTTTAGATATCCTCTTGTAAATTCGAAACCAACGTACGTACATTGCATTTTGCAACGGGAAGAGGAGGAGAACTTTCAGGGTTTCATTTGGGATTTGATTCTTTCAGGGTTTGAACTTTTGAATTATATGAAAGTTGCTGAAGGTATGAAAGCCACAGAGGAAGAAGAAGACTATGATCCTTTGTTGTTAGAGAGTGGAAGACTTGAAAAGAAAGATAGGGAGGGTTTAGGGGATCTAACAGCTTCTACTAATAATCAAGCATTTCGCTTGCCAAAACATAATATAGCCTTTCATGAACAATTCCCAGCTGAAAAAGATGGAGCTGCAAACCATAGAGTCACATCTCAACAAAAGGTATCATTTTCACTTTCTCATATGGATGTTGTCACTTTGTTTTTTTTCTCCTTCTTTGCAAAATATGCTTCTAAACAAAGGGATCGAAACTTATGACCCATGTTCAATTTAGTACCTTAACTTTTTTGTCAATTTGTATTCTAAACTTTTAATATTGTGTGTGGATTAGTGAGAGATGTTAATATTTTCTTGATCGAGAAAAAGACCATCAATATTTTTATGTTAAAATTGAATATGACTCTTAATTTTTCGATCTGAAAATCGGCATTTAGTGACAAATTTTATGTTAAATTGGTCACATCATTTCAAAATTTGTCACTTTTCAAGGTCAAAATAATTGATTCGACCATGGTAGCTCTAAAATTGTGATTATGTGCGTTTATGTAATTGCCAAAGTATTGAAAAGATACACGAAAAGACAATTTACAAATATTAAACCTTTTATGGTTTGGAAGAGGTACCTAAATATATTTTTCTTATTGGTGAAAAAAAGAACGATATATTTGGAATTCTAAAGATGTCAAAAAGTTTTCATGTTATTAGTCGAAAGAATGACCTTCTTTTAGTCAATAATTAAAAGATATGAAGAAGTGAAATATCCAACAACTATAAATATTTCATACCAATCTCATGTTTCCGTCCAATTTCCATCGGTGCTTCGTTAAGGCCTCGTTTGGTTCACAGATTTTAAGTCATGGGAAATGAAAAGAAAGGAAAGGAAACTCAAGCATTTCTTGTGTTTGAAGTGTTCAGGGAAAGGAAACACTTTCCTGAAGGGAAAGGAAACACTTTCCTGAAGGAAAATAAAACTCTTTCCTGAAGGGAAAGGAAACACTTTCCTGAAGGAAAAGAAAATAAGAGGAATTGATTTCCCAGCATTGTCAGCACTGCCAAACACTTGAAAATAAAAGTTAAAGGAATTTGGATTTCTCATGCATATGAAAAAAGAAAGGAATTGATTTCTTTTCCTTTTCTTTCCGTGAACTAAACGAGACCTAAAAAGAAGAACGTGCACATGAGGCGTAAATGAAAAGTATTGTTGTATTTTTTTTTAATCGAAATCCTACCGTAAAAATTGCTTATCTTTTTCCATGTTTTAAATACATTTTTTTTTTGGCAAAATGTCTTAAATACACTTTAAAAGAAAGTAGATGACATTGCATTTATACGAAGCACTCAAAAGTCTTGAATACACACACATCCACACTGACACTGTCACACTCCCTTGTTATGCAGCATTGCCTGGGTATATCCATGGCTTTCTCTCTCTCACTCTCCGCCATATTGCTTCTCGTTCTTCTTTCAGTCTCGGTCGCCGGCCAGCAACGTAGTCGTATAGGCCCCGTCATCTTCAACTTCGGCGACTCCAACTCCGACACGGGTGGGCTCGTCGCCGGACTCGGCTACTCCATCAACCCCCCCTACGGCCGCACTTACTTCCGCCGATCCACCGGCCGAATGTCCGACGGACGCCTCACGATCGACTTCCTCTGTAAGTGGTCCCCACCCTGAAATTCTTTCTTTGCATCTTACAGGGCGACGTCATGCACCGTTGGATCAGCCGAGCGGTGCGAATGCATGTCTTATTGTTTTGGTGTGACGGTGGTTTTTTTATATTTTTGTAAAATAAATCTGAGTAGTTAGTGGCCAAAACGACATCGTTGGAAGTTAGTGATGGGGTTCAGGCCCACCCTACCTTAGGTGGAATCTCGTGATCGAGATCTGACCTTATTTTCCGGGAACAGGTGGGACCGGCTTGTACTCTCATAATGCTTCACCTACTTGTACATTTGGTGCGAAAATTTGTCCTTTAGTTTGAGCCTAATATAGTGTTTAGCTATCTTAGTTCTACACATAGTAATATAGTATGTTCTAAATCCAACCTAAATGAGATTTCAACAATGATGTCATTGTTCGAGAAAGGGTCTAGACTGTTATTTTTTTTTTTAAAATTTAATTTTAATATTTTTTTTTAATAAGAAGAATTAATAATACAAATTACTACATGAGAAAGCTCCAATATATCTAAAAAAATGTCCGGACAGTCGAATTTGTTATGTTGTTAGAATGTCGACGCAGCCCTTACTGCATGTATGTAAGAGTATCTAAGCAATTTTAGAGGATTTCAATCTGAATAAATGAATGCTCCATTTAGGCTAAATGGAATCTGATCTTTAATCTTTCTCACAAGCTTTCTCTAAGAGATAGATGTTGTTATCTTGTGCAGGCCAAAGTTTGAATACAAGCCTATTAACTGCATACCTAGACTCTTTGGCAGGGTCTAAGTTCACAAATGGGGCAAACTTTGCAATCGTCGGGTCCTCTACCTTCCCTAAACGTGTCCCTTTCTCTTTGAGCATTCAAGTCATGCAGTTCCTTCATTTCAAAGCAACTGCAGGTATCTAATTGTGACTATCTTTCATTACATTACATTTATATTTGGACTCTGGATTTCCTTGCTGTTCTTGCACAATATATCTGACATGCATTATAATTGAAAACTGCTTGTGATCAAATGTGTTTACTTGCGATTCTGTACAGTACTAGTTGTATAAACCAGCTACCTGATTACATTGGTTAATGAATTTTTAGGCTCAAAAGGGTTGATAGATGCTGAAGGTTTTCAGAAAGCACTATACATGATCGATATTGGACAAAATGACCTTGCTCAGTTGTTTTCCAAAAATCTGTCATTAACGCAAATAACAAAGAAAATCCCATCGATTACTACAGAAATCAAGAATGCCGTTAAGGTGAGTCTGGTTTCAAGACAAAAACATAAAACATAATGTGCATTCCACACTTTTATGGCATTGATACAAGTAGTTCTACTGCAGGCTATATATGACCAAGGCGGGCGGAATTTTTGGTTACACAACACTGGGCCATTGGGTTGTCTCCCTCAAAAACTTTCATCAGTCCAGCAGAGGGATATGGATGCATCTGGATGCCTCTCGACCTACAATGCGGCTGCAAGATTGTTCAATGTAGGATTGCGCCATACATGTGATGAGATGAGATTTGAATTGAAGGATGCTAAAATAGTATATGTCGATGTATATGCCATCAAGTATGACCTCATTGCCAACTCCACCAAATACGGTAAAGCCCATTTCTTGCTTTACAAGTATTAAGTTATGCAAGTAGTCTGTGAACAGTTCAATCTAGTACAGGGAATCAAGGATACAATTAATTTTTTCCCATGTAGGTTTCACTAGTCCTCTAATGGCATGCTGTGGCAATGGAGGACCTCCATACAACTACAACATGAGGGTAACATGTGGCTATCCCGGCTCTCAGGTTTGCGAGGATGGATCGCGATTCATAAGCTGGGATGGGATTCATTACACTGAAGCTGCAAACACCATTGTAGCCTCAAAGATACTTTCCACAGCTTATTCTATACCGCCAATTCCATTTGATTTCTTTGTTCGTAGGTAGTAAATTGTTGCAATTTTTCTTTGTTTCCACTTCTCTTGTACTCTATCCTCAAAGAGACAAAGACTCAAGAGCATGGTAGACTTTGGAAGAGAAATATTTTCATTAACTAAAGAGTGTTGCAAACGTGCCATTTTGGATTGGCGTCAAACATATTGATATGAGGCTGCCAAAACTGACCACAGTTGGGGGAATGAGTGTTGTGGAAAAAAGGGTTGAATTTTTTTACATTGATCAATTATTTACCCACAAAAAAAAAAGTACCTAAATAATTAAAAAAAAAAGAAAAAAAAAGTTCAGTGATTAAAGCCCAACAGGCCATTGCGGGCCACAACTATTTCCCGCGTCTTCCTCACTTCCCTCCTTAAATTGGATACTGCTAATAAAAATCTAGACGGAGGCGTATTTTGTTAACTGGGTGGTGCAATTTTTGTGCTTATCAATGCGGGTTCGATTTATTCTATACCGGAGATACTGCACTAGTGTTGCAATTTCCTCTAATTCTCAGATTTCCAGGTATGCTCGGCTCGGCCAAATCGAGAATGCCCGAAAGGTGTTCGATCAAATGCCTGAGAGAACTACTGTGTCCTGGAACTCAATGGTTGCGGGGTATTTTCAAAACAATCAACCTAGAGAAGCCAGGAACTTGTTTGATAGAATGCAACTTAGGAACTTGGTCTCTTGGAACGGTTTGATATCTGGGTACATCAAGAATGGGATGGTTAGTGAGGCCAGGAAGGTGTTTGATTCAATGCCTGAGAGAAATGTTGTTTCGTGGACTTCGATGGTTAGAGGGTATGTGCAAGAGGGCAACATTTCGGAGGCCGAATCACTTTTTTGGCAAATGCCTGAAAGGAATATTGTTTCGTGGACGGTGATGTTGGGCGGGCTCATTCAAGAGGGCCGGGTTGATGAGGCTCGTAGGCTTTATGATTTGATGCCGGAGAAGGACGTTGTGGCAAGGACTAATATGATTGGTGGGTATTTTCAGGTAGGCCGTTTGGCTGAAGCACGTGAGATTTTTGATGAGATGCCACGCAGGAATGTTGTTTCTTGGACTATGATGATATCTGGGTATGTGCATAACCAACGGGTGGATGTTGCTAGAAAGCTTTTTGAAGTGATGCCAGAGAAAAATGAGGTTTCATGGACTGCAATGCTGATGGGCTACACTCAGTGCGGACGGATCACAGAGGCTTCAGAGCTGTTTCATGCAATGCCGGTTAAGTCAGTTGTTGCTTGTAACGCAATGATACTTGGGTATGGCCACAATGGGGAGGTAGCAAAAGCAAGGCAGGTTTTTGATAATATGAGAGACAAAGATGATCAGACATGGAGTGCTATGATTAAAGTTTATGAACGTAAAGGTTTAGAATTGGAAGCACTTAACTTATTTGCTTTGATGCAAGCACAAGGTGTTAGGCCCAATTTCCCTTCTTTGATAAGTCTTTTATCTGTTTGTGGCAGCTTGGCATCTCTTGATCATGGTAGACAGATTCATGCCCAGTTGGTGAGAAACCAATTTGATCTTGATGTCTATGTTGCCTCAGTTTTGATCACAATGTATGTTAAGTGTGGCAACCTTGTGAAGGCAAAACAGGTCTTTGACAGGTTTAATGAAAAGGATATAGTTATGTGGAACTCAATTATCACTGGTTATGCCCAACATGGATTAGGAGAGGAAGCTTTACAAGTTTTTCAAGAGATGTGCTCTTTGGGGATGGCACCAGATGATATCACCTTTATTGGAGTTCTTTCAGCGTGTAGCTATTCTGGGAAGGTAGAACAAGGTCATGAGGTTTTTGAGACTATGAAATCACAGTATCAGGTGGAGCCTAGAACTGCACATTATGCCTGCATGGTTGATCTGCTTGGTCGAGCAGGCCGGGTAGAAGAGGCGATGGATTTAATTGAGAACATGCCAGTCGAAGCAGATGCCATTGTTTGGGGTGCCTTATTAGGCGCATGCAGAACGCATATGAAGTTGGATTTGGCGGAAGTTGCGGCAAAAAAACTTATACAGCATGAGCCCAATAATGCAGGACATTATGTCTTGCTATCAAATATTTATGCATCCAAGGGTAGATGGCATGAGGTTGCAGAGCTGAGGAAAATCATGGGAGCCAGAAGTGTTACCAAGTCACCTGGCTGTAGCTGGATTGAGGTGGAACATAAAGTACATATGTTTACTTGGGGAGAGACCTCGGGCCACCCAGAGCATGTGATAATCATGAGAATGTTAGAAAGACTAGGTGTACTGTTAAGAGAAGCTGGGTACTGCCCTGATAGCAGCTTTGTATTGCATGATGTGGATGAAGAAGAGAAGGTCCAGAGCTTGGGTTATCACAGTGAGAAACTGGCCATAGCGTACGGACTCCTTAAGGTGCCACAAGGGATTCCCATTCGGGTGATGAAGAACCTTCGGGTTTGTGGGGATTGCCATTCTGCAATTAAACTAATAGCCAAAGTTACTGGGAGAGAGATCATTGTGAGGGATGCTAACAGATTTCATCATTTTAAGGATGGTTTGTGTTCTTGCAGAGATTATTGGTGATTGCACAACCTTGTGCTCATGGATTGATCCTACAACAAATTGCGCATACCCAAATTTATATCTCGATTCTTGACTGTCCAAATCTAAACATCAGAGTTTACGGCCTACCATGAAGGGTCTGAATTTGAAACGGCTTTAAGTACTTTTTAGAGCATGACAGTAAATGAGAAAGGCACTGCATATTTTCTTATAGAGGCGAGGCTTCAGTTAAGTTTTGCAGTAAAAACATGCACGAGCAAATATCCTTATGTCAGGTATGTTACTTTTCTAACCTGAATACATAACATTTTGTTGTGTTACATTTTTTCCTGTTAAAAAAGCTTACTCATTGTGCTACGTTTGCAGTTCATATTTTTACTTAGAGCTAGAACATGACATGATACATAGTGAGTACTGAGCCGAGGTGGGTGGAACATGAAGCTTTTGCTGCTCTGAAGTTCATGAAAAAAAAAAAGGTCATCCTTTAATACTCCATTGCTTTAGCCTTCAGTTACCAACATGCTTAGATATTTTTATCAATTTGTTGTAATCGAACTCTAGTTTCCTTAAGGCCTGGCTATTAGTGTTTGTGCATACATGCACTTTTACATGTACGGTTAAGCTAACGGAGACATAGTTTGGGTACCATTTGAGGATTTTACTCTATATTTGTATGAATGAGACATTCTCGAATACAATCATGTAAATTAACTATGTGTTTATCTAACACGTGATGAGAGAGATAAATACATAATTGATTGCAACAGGCAATAAAAAAGATTTTCTCTGTATAAAGATGCTATAAAATCAACTTTTCTTAGCCCACTCACATACCATCATGGATTAAACAAGTTGGAAGAGTTAAAGTTTTAAACTTAAAAGTAGTTTCTCTGTAACATTCGAATGCGTCATAGAAATGATGTATTTAGATTCTAAAGTAGGACCTATTGTGGATTGTGATGTCTTTAAATGTGGCCCAGTGTTTTGATGTGCCTCAACTATAGTATTACATCATAATTGATGGTTTGCTGATGCCATGCTAGTAGTATTACATCACTCATAATCTCTTCTTTCGTCATGATTTATGCTACTGATTACTTCTAATCTCTTCCCAATTTAATACGTTTATCTCTCTTCCCAATTTAATATATTCAGCCTCCAAAGCTACAGTTTGCTATTTCCATTATGAATGTTTTTACATTTTTTTTGCGTCTGATCCAGCTTTGGATGTATTCAATCTCTTGGTTTTATCTCCTCTCCCTCAACAATGATCCCATTCTTAGATAGCTGAAACAATATCTCAAGGGAATTCATGCCCAGATTACATACCCATATGCATTAATCATTGATTGAATTTTTTGTTTCTGTTTTCTGGGTTTTTGTCAAATCGATGAGGTTCAATCCTTTTCATTGTCAAACCAATAAAAAATCCATTTTACTGAAAGGGAAAATCCATATTTTGAAAGCAATAGAGAAAGAGCTTGCTGGGTTGATTTAATCAGAAAAACAAAGACGGACAGATGAAAAAAAATGAGTGAAGATAAGACGGACAGATGAAGACGATGAAGAGCGAGAGAGTGCTGTCAAGGCAGAGCCTCAGAATTTGGAATTTAGTTGAAAGGCTATGGGTAGTGTTGGAAACAAAGATAAGGAGGACACACAAAAAATATTTAAAAAATCAGGAGGATGAGTGTCAAATGTAAATTGGGGGAGTGAAATAACTTATTATACAATGCAAAAAATTTGTGTTTTCCATTGAATTAGATGATAGAGAACACAGAGGTCATAACACTGTTAATTTATAGCAGTTAGCACTACATGGAAACATTAATTTACAGAGGTTGTTAGCTTAATGCGTGCTTAATTTTTTAATGAATTACAATATAGAATACAAGTCAACCTGAACCATATGGATGGAGGAAGGTGGTGCATGCACTGTTAGGTCAATATTTGACCTGTCTTCAACTTCCAAGCTCTAACATGCAACACTTGCACAGTTCCTAACTTCCTATAGAGAAAGCTTCAGGTCTAAACTAATACCTCCTTTATCTTCTTTCTTCTCTTCTTGTTCTTCTTCTTGAATTTTTGAAGGACCTGCTCCATGACCAGCACTAGTACCCTTGTCATCTTGATCGAGGAAGTCTTCTGGTTGGAATGCCGGGTTCCAAGTGCCTCCGGCAGCCTTCTCTTGACCCTCTTCTTTCTTTTTCTGATCTCTCTTCTCCTTTGGCCCATTTGAGCTGCCCCTGAGTAGGTCACGCAGCTGCCTTGTACTCTTAATCAAAGCAAAGAATTTTTCAATCTGTTCATCTTCATCCTCTTCCTCATATTCCATCTTCCTTTTCTTTCTCTCTCCTTCCATACTCTGTTATCTTCTTAACTGAACTACTGAAGTGTAGGATAAGGGAGGGACAGAGAGAGAGAGAGGCAATGGAATTAAATTTGTTTTCTGATATTGCTTGTTGCTGAACGTCAGAGAGATGAGAATTAAAGTTGCGACTTTTACTCCACTCCTATAGAAGAATCTTTATCTAAGCAGTGGTACATCTGTCAGTTCACATAATTGGGAATAATTGTTTTCGTCACATCATCAGGTTGAAAATTATTTTATTATAAATACCGACATGGTAAATACTGCATCATTAATTTAGTACTCAAATTTAAAAATAATATTTGATATCTCAAAACATATAATCAATCAATTGAATACAAATTTCTTAACAAATTATGAAAAATAAAGAAAGCTGCAAGTGGCCTAGTGGATCAGCGTTCAGGTTGGGAACCCTCTACCCGCGTTCGAATCACGAAGCTGTTAAAGTGGTCAGGCACTGTGCTGCACAGTTGGAGCATTTCACATGCGCTGCAAGGATTAGTCATTGGGCCTAGGAAGCACTGTGCTGCATAGTTGAAGCATTTCACATGCGCTTAGTCTTTGGGCGTAGGAAGCCTTTGGAATACCTTAACTAAGGTCCAACAAAAAAAAAAATTGTAGTAACGCCCTTTATTAGAACATAAAAAAATTATCATTAGCCTACTTCGAAGCGCGAAAACTAGGTTTTCTTCTCCTCTTATTTTCTCGTCCGGCGACTCCCTACGCAAGCGTGGGCTTTGGCCTCATCGGTGTATGGCGAGTGCAGCTAGATGAGTGTTCTCCCTGTATGGGCTCGTTGGCGGTTCAAGGAAGGGTGGTTAAGGTCGGTGATGGTGCCTCAAGCCACGATCAGGTTGCGGTGGGTCTTTGTTTGTCGGCGGCATGTGGGTGGAGGTTTGACCGTCTAGTTGGACAGGGTGGAGAGCCGTGGTTGTTTGGGCTGCCGGATCGGGCCCTTCCCCTTTTCCGGTCGTGCAATGGAGGTTTGATGTGGGTGTGCGAAATAGGCATTAGATTTTAAGGCTAATCCAAGCATGGAATCGGGTTTGTTATGTCATATGCTTGTGGATGGGGGGACAGCTTGGCTGCTGCGCGGTCTGGGGGTGGTGCGACCGGAACAGTACAACGGCAGTGGTATTAGTGTTATGGCTGTGGGCTTGCAGTGATTCTCTTGTTGCGTGGGCTTGTACTTGGGCCCCTGCTTGCTTGCCTTTTATTTTCATGTATTAGTTTATTTTGCTTTTTTGTCATTCATGCTTTTTTGCCCGTTAATAAGTCCTTACCAACTTTGGTTAGGGTTAGGTGATCTTGGTCTGCGTGCTCTAGATGCCTTGTCTGGCATTGTAAGGCGGTGGGCCGTTGGTAAATGGACGCTACTTCCTAGTGGCAGGATGAAACTTAGAGCTAGCCACCGGAAGTTCCAGTTGGCTGCGTAGTGAAAAAGCTGAGTTAATTGGTAATATATGGTTCTCTTTTGGCTTGATCTTTTTCGGTATGCCTCCTCTATTGTAAAGCGGTTGGAGTTGCTAGTTGTGTCATCCCTGCTAGTTGGCACATGTTAGAATACATGAAATTAGTGAAGACTCCCGCTCTATTATTGCGAGATGTTTTCTAGATACTTATTGTAATTTGGGATTTAGGCACTATGTCTCCCCAATTCCCCATTGTATTTGGTTATTTCATTAATGAAGGCTTGAGGGTTTAGGGACCCTTCTATAAAAAAAATATTGTAATTGTAATTTAGAAGTCATTGGGGGTATTTAGGTCTTTTTATATAATTTTTGGTTCGACTTCAATGTTTGAAAAAGTGCCCCAAACTGCAGCCACGTATTCTGGTCTTCTCCACTCTGAACGGCCACGTACTCTGATCAAGAAAACTTGGTTTGGGCGGCTGTGTTTGTTGCAGTGAAAGTGTGAATTCCAGAACTTCTGAATGAAATAAGCAAAGGAAAAGAAAGCTGGTTGCTCGGAAATGGCAAATAAATAAGCAGCCTAACATATTTCTGCTTCAGCTCATTATAGTCTTTTTGAGGATGACTATAATGAGGCTCTCTTCTATGTATTTGACTTGAAAGATGCTACCTAGCTTGTTTTGGTTATCTCAAAGCCTGATCTGTATGAGAGTACTGCTAGGGAGATCGAGGCTCACGACTTGGTTGGCCGGAGATCAAGATGCACGCACGTATTTCCAGAACCCTTGGGAGAGAAAGACGGGCTTAATTTGCATATGTGGATACAAGAAGGAATACAATTAAGGATATATAGTTGCTCTGAATCGATCAGGTTTTTCGTCCAGCTGCATAGTCTGGAGCTTTGAGTGACGAAGCCTTACTTTAGTGATCAAAGTTCTTGCCAGTGCATATACTTATTTTTGAGGACTATTTCTTGGCTATCGAAGAATATATATATATATATATATATATATATCTCTAAATCGTATTAATTAAGGATGTTGATTTAATCCGGATGACTTTGTTCCCTATGGCTCTTGTTAGGTTAGCAATTAACGCCATGCCCTACAGACAGATTGTGGAATGTTTCGACCTTGATGCTTTGGCTGCTAGGTTATATATATATATATATATATATATAGGAAGCTTGATGCATGTGGCAGGTTTAAAACTTGTCAAGGCTTTTCGCCGTAGGGAGACAGAGGAGGCTGAAAAGATTAAGCCGAAGAACAAAGCTAGATTTCGCTCTGAGGCCAGGTAAGGCCAAGTCTGCTCGATCAGGTCCTAGAAGTCCAGGAATGATCGATGGTACGTTGCTAGTGCATTTTGGCAGATATATATGACCCTGTTATCCATCTTCTTCTTCTTCTTTTTTTCTTTTTTTGGTGTAAATGTCATCCATATATCTTTTGCTTTTCTGAAATACCCGTATGATACCATCTATGTTCAGGTATAATGTTAGATTAATCTTTGGATTGTCTCTATCTGTATAAACAAGATATTGAATCAACTAATCAAGTACATCATGGATCAAAGTCATCAAACTATAAGTTCAAAGTAGATTCCTCTCTATAACTCTCATTATATATAAAGAAAGATCTACTATCTAAAAAGGAGTAGGACCTATTTTGTCAATTATGATGTCTTTTAATGTGGCCCAGTGTTTCGATGTGTCATCAAGTATAGTTGTTCATTTTCAAACTTGCAATAGATCGATGGTTCATTGGTTTGTTGATGCCATGATATTACATCACTTAATTATAACCTCCTTTTTCGTCATGATTTATGCTAGTGGTATACGTTACTCCTAATAGCTATTGACTTATTGTACCTCAGAAGATATTTTTCTCGTAAAATAAATGAACTCTCTCTCTCTCATGACTCATGTTGCTAGCTATATGCTGAATTCTGATTTGTCACTAGGCCTGGGCTTGGGTCGAGCCGGTCCCAAATTTACATGGAACTGAGACCGAAACTAAATTATCGGTTCGGATTGGTTCAGTCATTTTGAAAGGGTGAAATTGACTGAAGCCCGAACTGAGTAAGATCCGGTCGGGTTTTTCAATCTCTGCTCCCACACCCATGATCTTTCCTTCGATGTTGAAGAAGCCACTGCCTCTAGACTCCTCTTTCCTTTGATCTTCGTTTTCTTTGCTTTAAAAGTTGGCGGGATTGTTCTGGTTGATGTCACCGGAACAATAGCTTGCTGAGATTCAGTCTGGGTTTGGGGATTTGGGTTTTCAAAGGTCGATGCCATGGTGGAATGATCAAATCAATTGGTAGCAACTAGGAAGGATTGAAGTGGTGGTGGGAATGATTTGAGTGTGAGAGATTGATTTGGTAGAGTGACTTGAGAGATGAATTTGATATGGGTTTTTGAAGATGGGGAAGAACTGAAGAACACGAAGAGCGGCTGGATGGGTAGAGTGACTTGAATCACGTAGGGGATTAGGAAAATTAGGGTATAGATAAGATTGTACGTGGTCAAGTCTATATAATTGGTATAAACTTTCCCAAACAACCAATTATATCATGCCACATATGAAATATAGTAATATACTTACAATCGTCCGGTTCGGTTTAACCAAGATTGAAATATTTGAGAACCGGGCCCGAACCGTTTGCTTTGTCATTGGTTCGGGTTTAGCACCGAACCGCCATTTTTGACTTCAAAACCCGACCCGAACTGTCATTTTTCGGGCCGGTTCGGTTCGGTCCCTCGGGTTCGAAATCCCAGGCCTATTTGTCACTGTAATTTCTATTGGATTACACTAGCCTTCTTACACGTGCCTTGCGCATGTGGAAGACGACGTTCATGCGTGCAAGAAACGTTCTCGATCAATTATTTGGTTTTTCCACATTACTTATTCCTCGTTTTATTATATTATTTTTGAAATCAAATAATAATAAAAATTTAAAAAATAAAAATAAACAGGCAAATTGGTGTGAGACCCTTATATTAATTAATTAATTTATTATTATGCTATTTTACTGTTTTAATCGTAGTATATTGAAGTTTATTTATTAGTTAATATAGATTAGGAATAGCCAATTTTGAGTTTTTAAAAATTTAACCAAAACTCATGTTATGATTTTATTAATATAGATGACTGTAATTAATTTCCTTAAATGATAGAGAACACAGAGTCCATAACATTGACAAGTTAATTTTAGCATACAAGCACTACATGGAAACAATAATTTACAGAGGTCATTAGCTGAAAGTGGTGCTTAATTTCTTAGTGCATAACAATATATAATACAAGTCAACATGAAGCATATAGAAGAAGGTGCTTGCACTGTTGGGTCAATATTTGACCTGCCTTCTAAGTTCCAAGCTCTAACCGTCTAACATACAACACTTGCACAGTTCCTAACTACCTAGAGAGAAAGCTTCAGGTCTAAACCAATACCTCCATTATCTTCTTTCTTCTCTTCTTCTTCTTCTTGTTGAATTTTAGAAGGACCTGCACCATGAACAGCACCAGTACTCTTATCATCTTGATCAAGAAAGTCTTCTGGTTGGAATGTCGGGTTCCAAACACCGCCGGTACCCTTCTCTCGATCCCCTTCCTGATTCTTATTCTGATCTTTCTTCTCTGGCCCATTTGAGCTGCCCCTGAGTAGCTCACGCACCTTCCTCGTACTCCTAATCAGAGCAAAGAATTTTTCAATCTTTTCCTCTTCATCCTCCTCTTCATCTTCGATCTTCCTCTTCTTTCTTTCTCCTTCCATAAGGGGGAGAGAGAGAGAGAGAGAGGGAGAGAAGGAGAGAGGGAGAGAAGGAGAGAGAGAGAGAGAGAGAGAGAAGCAATGAACTTGAATTTGTTCTCTGTACGTATTGCTTATTGCTGAAGGTGTTGTGTGTTGGTCAGAGAGAGATGAGAATTGCTTGTGAGTTGTGAATTCATGAACTGAAAGCGTGTTACTTGACTCTTTTATAATCAGGAAAATCCTCTGTAGACAAGAATACCCAGTTGCACCAGTGAACAAGATTTAGAATGATACGGGCAAGCAATGGGTAGATAGGTCAATTTAACGATACTGGGGAATACTTAATTGTTTGCGTCACACCCTTAACGTAATGTGTTTACCAACTATTGCGTGACCATAGCATTGTGACATGGGATAACTTGGCATCTTACTGGGTTTTGATTCCTTCAAATATTGGAGTCATTCATAAATCATAAAAAGAATGTATCATGTTTTGTTTTCTTGCCCAGAATAGTTTAGTGAGTCGGTGTGTATCATGTTTCTCCTTTTTAACCATTTGTGCAACATGTTTCTAATGAATATAATTGTGTTAGTAAGTCTCAAAGTAGTGAGGGTTTGAACATGATGGTTTAGAGCGATAGTTACCGATTACATTGCTGACCGCATCTCTCACAAAAACGAAACTCAATCTACGTATGTGTATACATAACTTAATCATAATGCAAGTAACGAATACGGTCTAGAAACATTTCCATCATTTTTTCGAGCCCCATTGAAGTTACAATTTTATGCACTCTGAAAAGTTGTTTGTAGGAATTTGTAACTCTAGTGATTTAGAGTGTTTACTCCTATACTCGAGGTCCAAAATTTGATCTCTCCTTCCTTGTATTAGCATGGAGATAGTGTCTATGTTTTGTTCTTGAGGAGTGGTCTAGTTACTCCTCTTTGGTCATACCTTATTTTTTCTTTTCTTAATAAATTGGGGTACGTTGGAGAGCTTCTGCCCAAAAAAAAGAAAAAAAACTGTGAAAACAGACGCTCCAGTTTCATTAAATAGAATATGAATTATTGAACTTCCTGTATATGGAACCATATCTATGATATAGAGCCTGTTGATGATAAGACTTTGTTCTATATATCAATCAAAACACTCATTGACAAAGTAAAGAAAACGGCATTATTGCTTGCACTGAACTATTATTTGAAATAATTTCAAAAAAAAAAAACTATTATTTGAAATAATTGAGCTCAAGTCTCGAGTCATTTCACATTTGGGTTTGATTCTACATTTTTTTTGGCCAAATGGGTTAACCTACTTTTTTTTTTGGTCAAAGGGTTAACAACTTTAGAAGTTAAGAAGGGGAGCGGCTATTTTGTACCTCTATTTTAGTGTACCAGTGACGCCGTTAGCCCTATGAGCCGTTAAATTTGACCAAAGGCGTTAGTTCGTCTCTCATCCTACAGTAACCCAAACTCATCTGCTCTCTCTTCCTTTTTTTTTTTGTTTTTTTTCACGTGCTTTCCTCTCTGTCTTCTCTCCCCTGTTTCTGTAAATCAAGCATTTGGGGTCATTCTCAGTCAACCCATTTGATTGAAATTTCAAAAGAAGATGAAATTGTAGAGATGATACAGAATTAAAAACGCTAGTAATTACTCTGAAAAAACAAGGTACTCTTTAATTTCTCTTAGAATTCAGACTGATGAAAGAGAAATTCAAGATTTTTGGGGTAGACCCAGATGCGAGAGTGGTCTAGAGACCATAATCCAGGCCATAATTATGAAAGTTCAAGTATTGTTCTCGTTGTATTCATGGAGCCACCATTACTAAGCTTGATTTTTGTGGTTTTAGGGATTGCTCTATTTCCACATGATATATACGCCGTCGTTTCATTCAATCATTCGATGAAGACTCTTTCCACAGCAAGCAGAAAACCGAAACCAAAGTCTGCCACGAATTAATGCGGCACCCACACCACCTTCTATTTCCCCATGAAATTCACCATCGATGAGTCTCTTATCCAGCAGAAGAATAGATCAACAGATTCTCCATTGAATTCAAGCTCTTCTGCTAGCGCAGCCTCAGCGAGAAGGACATCGGCGGCGTCTAGTTCCCAAATCAAGAAGCTCTTCGCTGCGACTCGAATTCCATGAATTCTGTGGCTTACCAGATCAGGAGATCCTCCTGAAAACCCAAGGACAACAAAGAAGATAGAAGATGGAGGAAGAGAGAGAGTTTCAGGGGCAAAAAGGGAACAAACTATAGAAAAAAGAGATCAGATGAGTTTTGACGGTAGGGAGCCGTTATATGAATTTTCAGGATAAAATATTCCCACAACTATAATCAAGGGCTGAGATTCAGCCACGTAGGGAGGTACACTAAAATTCTGGTGCAATCCAGAACTCTCCGTTAAGAAGTATCAATCAAATAACTTGGACAAATTAAAGGAGTGGCTTGCAAGAAGCAACCAACAATACTTTGCGACAGCGATTAAAATTCCTCCATGATTTAGGAATATGTGGCCTGCGTAAAATTTGCCGTAGGACCCAAATCAAATCTGATAGATCTCAAATGAATCTGGTTCAGTCCTTGAGAATATTATTCAATGATTGAAATAATGATCTTACATAATACTTCTGCAGAAACACCAAGCTATGAATGCAAGCAACACAACCACATGGAAATGAAATAATGAATCATATATTACATGATAAGCTACAACTCACTCACTTAACTGTTCATGAAGTACCTTTAAGAGAATGCTTTTCTAGTCCTCTGCCCACGGAACCCCATGTTTTGCCCACAAATAGTATGCTCCTACCGGACCTCTACCCCCCAACTCGTAGAGCTCCGGTGCTATATTCTTATTGTCTATCTCGTTCAGAACAGGAGTTAGAATATTCCATGCAGCTGCAAGCTCATCGCTTCTCAAAAATAAATGGTTGTCTCCATCCACAACATCAAGGAGAAGCTGCTCGTATGAATCAGGCACCTCCACATTGTACCTGCCATATTGAGACCAAATAAGCAAGGACAAGTATTTTGACGTCACTGTGCAGATACTGTATGTTTTGGAGTAAACTTTGCCTAAAGTGCTTACTTGTCCTTATAAAGCAAATTCAGTTCTGGAGAATCCAACTGCAACCCCAATCCTGGAATCTTATTGTTCACCCTGACTAGGATGGCTTCATCCGGTGTATCACGCAGAATCAGCTCATTAGTAGCAAGGTCGATATTATGCCCCATACGCTCACGGTAAAGATTTCCGGGGACATGACGAAACTGTATGCGTATCTCCACTCTGCATTGTACTTGGTTAGCACGTAGATTGTAAGTTGTTAAGTTGTTAAGCAAGAACAAGTTTAAACTTTAAACCAATTTGTGCCGTCAGTAATCCTTTTTAATGTAAATGATGCATCTACACTAATTAAAATAAGCTAGATCTAGAACTTCCCTGGACACTAACATACGCAGAGAATTATTCCATAATAGTGTTCTATGCTAAGCCACATTTTTATGTAACTATCACAATCAGTACAGCAAAAAGAGGGCTCTAAATTTTAGTTAATATAAAGCAGTAGTCCAATATATCTAACCTGTGTTTGATGAGTCCCATGCCAGTTTTGATCAAGAAAGGCACACCATCCCAGCGTGCATTGTCAATGTACATTGCAGCAGCAAAGTATGTGGGGGTCAGGCTGTTCATATATACATCAACCTTGTCACCAGCCCTGGCTTTATACTGGCCAAGAATAACATCGCTAGGCTCCAATTTCCGAACTGATCTCAGAAGCTTGGCCTGGAAAGAAGTTTCTCATCAGAAAAAAACTTGGGCATTGCAAACAAGTATAACGTGCAAGAATACCTTTTCATTTCGAATATCTTCTCCATCTAGACTTATTGGTGGTTCCATGGCAAGCAATGCTATAGTTTGAAGTATATGACTATGTACTATGTCGCGAATGATCCCATAACCATCAAAGTACCTGCATAAAAGGACAAGAACATAATTAATCACGGAGATTCCTTTAGATTCACTATATTCACTCAAAAGTCAAAATAATGATACAGCCACCGGGAAGGTAATAGGAAAGACTACCTTCCCGCTTGGACACCCAAGTCTTCTGATAAAATGACCTGCAATATAATTTAAGAGTTTTACATAGCATATCTAAATATATATAAAGGGTACATGACACCTAGTTGTATGAGTAAGATAGATTACATTACCTGTACATTGCGTATATATGTACGGTTCCACAGTGGCTCAAATACTAGATTAGAAAACCTTAAAACTGTGAGATTTTCGATAAGGTTCCTTCCTAAAAGATGATCAATCCTGCAATAAGAGTGTGTCAATCATACAAAAGTGGACTACTCAAATCTGCTGTTTAATATATTTTGAAAGTATAAACAGATTGCAAGAGACCTGTATATCTGTTTCTCCTGAAACTTAGAAAGAAGAGACTGTGTCAACCGATGCGATGATAATACATCAAAGCCAAAAGGCTTCTCAATAATTACACGATTCCAGCCCTTAAGGGATTGGGCATTATCAGCAACAGAACATGCAACATTTATAAGTGCTTCTTGTGGCACAGAGAGGTAAAATATCCTGTTTGCTTCAGATTTTCCCTGAGGTAGGTTAGCTGTTACAGAATCAAATATCAAAAGCATCTAGCTAAGTCTCAAAATCAAATAAGAACCACTTAATAAAAGAAAATATTTTGTTACTGTCTGCGCATTCATTTTAGTATTTTACCTCAAACTGTTTCATCAGCACATTGAGTTTTGACATGCCTTCTCTATTGTCATAACCTCCATTAATGTAGTATGTTCTGCTAAGGAAAACATCCGTTTTGTCTCCACAGTTTTGTCTGAGAGGTATTCAGATAGATAGCTTAATATTCATACTCTTTACTACATGAAAAACTGAGGCCCTTTGATAACTGATGCAATGAAAAACAAGGAAATATAAAACTAGAAGGCATATCATGGAATTTGAGGTGGCACAGGAAGCATACTGATGCTCGACACGACAAGTCAAATTGGAAGCGATCATGGATCTCAGATCTTCATCTGTCATATCCTTTCTTGAATAGCCAAAGATACTTACATTCTGCAGTCAAAAATAAAAACACCGAGAAGGTTACCTTTTTTAACTTAATGAAATGTACAACTTTATATAACATCATTCTTGGCCAAACAGAATCTTTAATGTATTTTCTAATGTTGTCCAGCTTTAGTTTATATAGGACCATGTTAACAGTCGTTTGATGATTGTTTCTCAACAGCAATGCCCTTAATAACCCAGATAGACAATGGTATGAAAATCATCTTAGTCTTACCTCAGGAAGAAAGCCACTGTAATACAGAGCAAAAAGTGCAGGAAAAATCTTTCCCCTTGCCAGCTCACCAGTTGCTCCTATGACAGCAATGCAGAGTGTGGGTACTTCACCACACTCGATGGGAAACTTGGACGAAACAGGTTGTGGCATAGAAGTAGATTCCACATAAGTAGTGGACACATCTACAGAAACATGTGGTTCGAAACTTGGCAAAGAACTTTCTTCAAATTGTGAAGTTATTTTTGTTGTTTCGTCATTTGAATCTGCAGATACACCATCTAGAATCTGTAAACAATTTTATACAATGAAAAAGTCCAGTGATTGAAAAACATCAATTCTTTAATGAACAGAATCAATGATGGTAATTATTACTAACCCATCAAGTAGTTTCACTATGCGCCTTACCTTCTTGTAAGTGATCTTTGACTTGATTCTTAATACTTTTAAACTCACTGGTAGGTCCAAGTTTATGCTTATGCTTTTGTTGGTGTAGGTTGTCAACTATCCACCGTTTTAAGCCACAAAATCTTCGGCAGAAATGGACAGGTCCTCCACGGAGCAGAACTCTCCTACCTGACCCAGAATGGAAGCAGTTTGCTGGAGCCTACACACAACCCAGAAAAGGATAATCCTTATATCATCCGCAAGGGAACAAACCAGTGAGTATATTATGAAAATCGGCCAGGTCTAAGATGAAGTTAGAAAGAGCCTCATCCCTGCCCAATTATCTAAATCCTAAAACCACCATGTTTACCATCAAAAACTACAACGAATGCTACCACCACCGCCGTCCTCCAATATCTAAAAGCACTATCAAACAATACCTTTTAATTAAAATGAAGAAGAGGACAGCAAAAAGCGACTTGAGCATGGCATCCTATGCATATTACTTGCTGAATATGCATATGACCATAGCATTCTGAAATGTGATAACATGGCATCTAAATTGCCTTGCTAGAGACTAGGTCACTATAGTACATGGCAAAGAAGTATGCAATAGAAATAGCAAAACTCCAAAGAATGAAGCAATAAAAGCACCAAACTTTACAGGCTTTGATGCCCACATATGATTTGTTTACATTCAAACAGAATAAGATAAAGAAATAGGAAGATGGGGCAACAAGTAACAATGTCATGACCTGCAAACCTAAAGTTCAAAGTTCACTGATCATTATGCCAAATTCAATACTTGAAAGATTCTAGAAGTTCAATTTCAATTAAAGAGATCACACTTTTGGTGTATAGACTCAAAATTTCATCACTCACCCCATTTATACTTCGAACCCATTTGACAGAATTTCTTCTTCCCCAGCTCAGTTTATACACTTATATCATAAAAAAGTCCCAAATCATAAAAAAGTCCCAAACTTTCTTTACCTCTCTCTCATTTTCCCAGAAACCAAACGCCCCATTTCACCAAACATAAACTTAAAACTATGCACACACTCAAACACATTAAGATGAAGTGAAAATGAATATACATAAATACAAACATAGAAATATAAGGAAGATTGAGAACGCACCCCAAAAAATTGGTAAGCACTTGAAACTGAGGACTCCAAATAGGGTACAGAGACAGCTGAAATTGACATCGACATCCTTTGACCTCTTTATCAGCTCAGCAGGGTCTTATATCTTCTTAAAAGTTTGAAGCTTTAAGCTTCTGAGACTCTTCTTACTTCTTAGTAGAAAAGAAATAGGGGACGACTGTAACCAAAGACTATGGTTTTGGGTGCAGCAGAACAAAGCTGTTGATCGTACAGTGGAGGAATCTATGATTGGGGGTGTCAGAAAATTAACGGTACAGATGGGAATGAAAAATATTATTGTATGGAAGAGACTTAGTTTTGGTCTTTAGTACGTCATAATTGTGTCTACCTGACTTTGGATTTATTGTGCCATTGAAATTAGTGGCTCTGTCCGACTGTCCTTATCCTAAGGAAAAATAATTGTGGGTTTTTGGCTTCGTAGGAAAACCCTTCTTTAGTTGTTTGTAGTTTGTACTTCATTCTGGAATCTGGGACTGTAAATTTCGGAGTACGGCTTGTGCTCGGTTGTTTTTAAGCTCATTCGAGCTATATTCTAAAATCAAATGAGAGAAAGTTCTCTATCTTTAACTACTAGGAATACATTGTTCCATCATTTTCTATTGATTGCTCAAGATCATTCAAACGTAGATTTAGCGGAAGACATCGATTAGGTCAATTAGTTCGATATTTATCTAAACCTTAAATTCAATCCATAACTGTATCTCTTTTGTTTTGTTTTTTCTGTGGTAAACAAATTGGAGAACAAAAACTGCATACCAAAGCTAAAAATCGATATAAATTATATAATCACCATTTGCATACCAACCAACCAAATAGAGCAAAAAAAATGTAAACGCATAGAAGAGATTGGGTTGTGCCACAGCGAGTCATCATGCGAGCGAGTGAAAATATCTCAGACGGCGAACATTATTATATATTCTAAAGAAAAGCACTATTTACCTCTCTTGCTTTCGTAACAATATGACAAAAAAAAAACAGAAAAATCAATAACTAGTTAATCCCATCTTTATTTTCAATACTATTTGTTTTCCAATTCAATGTAATGCAAGCATATTTGAAAGGGACAACACTAACTATCATCCATTTCACTTACCAACTATTGACCATTAAGTTCACTTACCTATTATTGATCAACTATTGATATTTGAGCTGCAATCAAAAGCCTACTACCAACTATTGATCATTAATTTCACTTACATATTATTGAAACTCTTTCCCTTTGGTTACAAACCTCTAAAGAAAATGTCATACACAATCCTTGCATAAAGTAGTTGAACACTACTCTTTCTTTTACACTCATCAGTCATCACAATGATTTCTCCTCATTATGAGATTGTATTTACTTTACTCCTTTAGAAGTCTAGTTTTCAATAGTTGTGTGAAGATATCTCCTTTGCCATTCAATAGTTTTGCAAGGTACATTTTGCAAATGGAAAATTTGTGACAAACCCAAATGTGAAGAACTCAATGGAAAATAGGGATTCTTTAGCTTTGGTTGGTATTTTTGAGTTTGGCTTTTCTTTCGTAGGACCAAAATGCAATAATCAACAATAAACGACAAATGATTGGATAAACAAAAAGAACAGTTTCAAACTCCAACAGAGAATGTATCCAATTCGTGGTTTGCATGCTATCCAATTCCAATCCAAAGAAAAAACCTTGTCATTAACAAATTTTATAATAGACATTAACGACTAAAATAACCCATAAATACAATGTATGTATGTATCCTACACACTGTTTTTGTTGTTGGATAGTGACCCTCATCCACTACCACGTTCCTTAACATAACCTCTCTCTTATAATCTGATTGGAATCTGTCCCCAGTTGGAAATAAAATCATCTTCGAGCAGATAAGACTGGTGGTTGAGGCCTGTGAAGAAGATTACAGGCAAGAACAAAAGCTCTCTTCTTTCTTTGGTATTAATCTTCACAATTGTTGTACATGTTTTAATTCCAAAGACTTGTTTTTTAATTTCCAAACTCTCTTCTTTGGTGGATTGATTAATGGGTCTTTAACATATACCATCATCTGGGAGTGGAATCAGTTTGATTCCAATTGGGTTTTGGTTTTCATTTTTGGGTCCAGATGGGTTTGTTTTCCTTAGGAACTTAATGTTTATTCAGGGTCTAATCTGATTTTGTATGCCTCTGTATTAGAATCTGATTGTCTTCTTTGCTTGATCTTCATGCTGTGTCCGATAATGGATTCTTGTTTTTCTCTTCAATCCAGAAATTGTGTTTTGTATGCCCTTCGGTTTTTCAAATCAAAGCATGATGATTTCATGATCTAATAAAGTCAGATAGATGAATATCTAAAAGAATTGTGCTTCAGTCCTTTGATTGGTCTAAGTGAGCTCAAACACTGTTGCAATTGCTGGATTCTCAATGCTACTTGTTTAAAATTTAACTGCTTTAGCAGTATCCATTTATATAAGTGTTTAGCTGGTAAAATCATGATATTGAATCTTGATACTATTCTAGAAGCATGATTCGACAAAGAGCATTGTGAATCTGTTAAGAATCTGCTTTTGTTTTTTTTGTTTTTTTTTTTAAAAGCAAAATTGAATTTTGTGGATAAAACATTAAGAAGTGTGAATTCTTTCATGATGTGAAATCGATAGTCAATCAAATTGAGGAGGATGGTGATGGTAGACGATAGCAACTTCCTAATTGATAATTGCATGTGTGTACTTGTGTTTATGGCTCTGCATTTTGTTCACTCATTTCCTTTTGTTTGATGCAGGTACTTAGATATTACTTCTGATTTGATGCTATAGCACATTCCTCAATTATATATTAATAATTGGTAAATGGGGTCTGAAGGTCCTGCAACCATAACAATTCATGTGACGGGTTTTAAGAAATTCCATGGAGTTTCTGAGAATCCAACTGAGACAATTGTCAGTAATCTCACTGAGTATGTGAAGAAGAAGGGTTCACCAAAAGGTCTGGTTATTGGAAGTTGCAGCATTCTTGAGACTGCAGGACAAGGAGCAATTGTTCCCCTATACGAGACATTGCGATCTGCTATAAGCGAGAAGGACTCTACAAACTCAAGCAGAATTATTTGGGTTAGTGGTTCTCTTGTCTAGTTTATCGCTTATCATTTATATGCTTATTGCTGAATCAATGTGTTTTCTCAAGTTCCTTTCTTTCTGTTATATATAGAGGCTAATCAGCTAGCATGTACAATTAGTCAATGAGTCACAAAAGCCCTACCTATATAAGCACGATAGCATGATCTTGATTCAGCACTTGGCACCTAAAACGCTTCTCATTTCTCCTTCAAAGAAAGTTATTGATTTGTTCATATAGGAACAGAATACAGCTCTAAAAGTTTATATAGATATCGTGATTGGCCCTTTTCCATCTTGGTTTCTATTCCTATAAAGCTTTAAGTATCAATATCAACTGTAGTGAAAATGTCTGTGCATGATATAATAAAGATTTTACTAGAATGACATCAATTTGAGAGCATTTTGTCGGCTATGATTGTAGTAGTACTCACATGTATGTAGTCATGTGTCATGTATCTCACTCTTTCTTAATTTTACCATATTTATTTAGGTACACTTTGGAGTTAATAGTGGTGCAACTAGGTTTGCTATTGAGCATCAAGCTGTCAATGAAGCTACTTTTCGTTGCCCTGATGAGATGGGATGGAAGCCTCAGGTTAGATAGAAGTTCTAAGAATTTCTTCTCTCGTGCATTGAGAGTTTATTTGACAGGGCCTTGTAAATTTGTCAGATTTGGTATTAATGTTTATGGTCCTTTTGCAGAAAGTTCCCATCATTCCTTCAGATGGTGGAATTTCGTACATAAGAGAGGTATAATGGGAGTTCATGATTCTTTTATTTATGTTTCCTAAATATTTTTAGTATCTTAACCTCATCTATCATTCTCATCTTATAGTGATTACCGATAGGTTAGCTTTAATATGATTACAATACTGCACAACTACAATGATTCTACATTTTTCGTATCTTTAAAGGATTTCTTGTTCTGTCTTTGTGCAGACTTCTCTTCCTGTTGAGGAGATAACCAAGGCCTTGGCAAAGAAGGGTTACGAGGTGATGACCTCTGATGATGCAGGGCGCTTTGTATGCAATTATGTCTACTATCATTCCCTTCGGTTTGCAGAGCAAAATGGAATCAAATCGCTCTTTGTGCACGTGCCTCTCTTCTTGACTATTGATGAGGACACCCAAATGAAATTTGCTGCTTCCTTGCTAGAGGTACTTACATCATTATATTAGTACTCCTATTATCATCATCCAACCATTCCTGTATGCCAAAGCGCTTGTATGCTTGTATGAAGTCACCACGTTTATTAAGGTGGATGTATGCTTCATACAGGGAAAGGCTTGAATAATTACCAAATGTAATCTAAGATAAACTGTATTGAATGAACATTCTTATGATGTATTTTCATAAATATTTTCCAGATGGTTTCGGTAACTTGCCGAAATTTTTCGAAATCCAGTTGTGAATGATAATCAATCCCAGTTTGCAGTTAGAGCTTGCTAATACTCGTATTAATAAGAAGAACCGAAATCAAATGACTAGATTAACCAGCTATATACAAGAAACTTTTTTTTTTTTAAAAGGACTCCAAAACAGAGCAAGAAAGTGAAAAGATATTTCATGGGCAGAGAACTGTGCAACAAATTCTTTCGCTTCATGACTTTGGTTGCAATGAAACTTGTATTTACTCATGAAAGGCTTAAATGTGAACTCCAATTTGTTATAACTAAATTTGCAATACATACGTACTAATTCTGCAATCCAACTGAGACAAAAAAGAGGCAGCTTGCACTAGTTAACAAACTTCTGCTGTTGAAATCCAACTGAGAAGCCTTTAACTTTGAGTGATGTTACTGTCTGCTTTATTTTCTTATTTCTTTTCCCCTTTTTCTCTCACAAACTCCATTATTGTTAGTGTGTCACGTTCAGATTGTCACAATCTTCACCACCCTTCATTACCTTCTTCATTTTAGGTGGAAAAAAGGAAGCAACTTCAAGCATCAGTGCAGATAATTCTTTAGGCTGAAACTTTTAGCAGAAGACACTGAAATGAATTGGAACACTGTATCATGAAAAGGAAACCAACTTCAAAATGGTGATGACTTATCAGCGCCGCACTAATATGCTTGAATTGATAAGAAGGTGGAGATAAAGAGATACAGATAAGATACTACGCAGAATGATTAGACAAACTACTATTTTATTTTTGTCAGTGGTGTCTGGAATTGGCAAAAGTCGGTGGTTTCTCACTTCTCTATAGAGAGATGCATGTTGGTTTGTTATTCGTGACCTATGCAATATGCTATACTGTGCTCACCTCGGAGTCGAATCCATTATAGAAGGAAAATTATATTATGTCGTTCAACATTCATGTCGAGTGCAATGAGAGCCCTCAGATTAATATTTCATCAATGACCAACTCAACCAAAAACTCAATTGGGCGGGGTTGAACATGATACATAGAACAACTCGAGAATTATATTTAGCAGAAACACATTTTCTGTCTATCCACAATCAGAGATGCTAGCTCTTGGATATTGAAAACAGAAGTACTGGAAATAACTTGGAAAGAAACACAAAACACAAAAGCTTAGAAAGATCCAAACCATATATGTACTACGTATATAAAACTATATAACAGACTTTGTTTAGAATAACTATGGTCTTTTATATGTATTTTAAATCTGCTCCTTGGTTAACACCCATCATTATCATTCTCGGGCAACACTTCTGGATTGCCCTCTAACAAGCACAAAACTGGTGGAACAATAATGGTTCGCATAGTTCCATAAGCACTCCAGCAAATCGGGTTTGACACAACATGTCCTCGAGCAGCAGGAAGCAATTCCACTTCAGAGAGAGTGAGGTTTGTGCAAGGCATTGAGTCACTGCAAGCGAAATGCATAGGTGGGCTTCGGACATCATATGTACCCTTTATGTTTGTGTACAAGATATTAGATATGTGAACTGCAGAGGTTTGGTTTGGGCATTTCTTGGTGAGGCAATAGTACTGGTCTAGTACAATGGGGTTTCGAACGGTGTCCATGTGAATGTTATGGAATGCTATGCTTGAGACAGATCCTGATCCGCCTTGCCATGTTTTGATCCGAACCCCGTTGTCAGAGTTCTTGATGATCGAGTCCCTAACTGTGATATTCGAAACACATGCTCGAGAATTGCCATCTCCAAGACTTCCAATGCTGCACGAAGAAATACGATTCGGGTGAGTAAATTGATGTCTGAACTAATGCAACTTTTAGGAACGTGCACATATACAAAGCTTTAAAGTAGTGGATGTACCTTATTCCATGACTTGGACCGCAAGTAATATTCCTAATGTCTACATTATAACAACCAGTTCCAATTGATACACAATCATCACCTACATGAAAACCAAAGAGGAAGGTAAGCTTTGCGAAGTGGAGAAGACAAAGTGCGGCTGTTGAATATATTTACCATTGGATACGAGTGAATTGTATATTTTCACATTGTTTGTGTTCTGTATGTGAATTCCATCTGTGTTGGGACTTAGAGCAGGTGATTTTATGGTAAGTGATTCTATGAGAACGTTTTGACAATTATCGAACTTGAAGTGAAACTGGGGGCTGTTCTTAACTTTGAGTCCTTGCACTCTCAGATTAGAGCTCATGAAAAATCTTATGGCCTGCAACAGAAAACTATCTATAAGCAACATTTGAAGCAATGATAGTGCTAGTTACTTTAGTAGTAGGGGAACAATTGGCTCTGCTTTATTTTGTATATGTTTTCGTTTTGTCTTTTGAATTTTTTCTTTTCTCCAAGGGGTTTTGCTGGCTTCATGTCCCCCTCTTCTCCTTTTTCTTTCAATAAATTCTAATGATTTTTCAGCCAAAAAAAAAAATAGTAGTTGGGAACAATTCAAAAGAAATTTGCGACTCACAGCTGGGCTATCACAAGGACCAGGCATTGTTTTTCCATTGATCCCCTGTTCGATTGCACATATAAACGAAACAGTTAGAGAATTGGTGCAGAATAGTAAAATAAAAAGTTCTGATCCTGCTGATCTTTTGGGTGTTTGTTCATGTGCTTATGTCTAAAACAATGTCGTTTTAGATTTCCATAAATTATTTTTCTATTATAGAGCTCGTTTGACAGTGCTTTTAGGAAGTGTTATAAGTATACTTCTACCAGAAGCACTTCAGTTAGAAAGCACATATGTTCTTATAAAATTTCAAGTATGTACTCCTCCGAAAATACTAAAAGGTGTTTCTATAAAAACCGAAAAGAAGTTTTAAAGATGCTACTAAAGGTGAGTTTTTTTTTTTTAATCAAGGGAGGGAGAGATTTGAACTTGGTACCTCTACCAAAAAAAATGATTTTGGCACATCCAAGGCACTACTAACCATGCTCTAAATCCTAAATACTAAACCCCAAACCCATACTCTTATCATCCCTTAAACCCAAAACGACCATAAGCACCAGATTAGTACCGAAAAAGATCACAAGAGGATTCTATTTTTTCAAAAATAAAGCTAATGGTGATGATGACCAATAACTATATGCTTAATTACTTTGTGGGGTTTGCAAGGAAGATTCCACCATTTCTCTCCTCTACCATCTATTACACCATCTCCTTGCATAGACATTCCATTGATTCTGTAGAAAACCAACCATTGTCTCTTACTATTACGTTTCGACCATGAATCAGGTCCATCTGGTGTCACTAATGTTCCATCAATCTTCTCTCATCAACAAGCACAAGCCAAAGAACAACACGTACGTACATCAGATTTTGGTTAAGAGAAAAAGTTCAAAAAATTTGAAATAGTTACTAAACATGCACATTAATTACCTGCATTTTGAGGCCAGATTTACATGGCCCTGTGAATATTGTAGACTGTAACATAAACGAATGACCTTTAGGAACAAGAATTTCTGAATCTTCAGTTTGACAAGCACTGTCCCAAGCCATTTTAAAAGCTTGTGTGTCATCAGTAACACCATTCCCAATTGCACCAAAAGATCTCACATTGAAAACAGTGGTACCAATAGCAGAATTAGCATTGGAACTGGGGCTAACAGCGGCCGCGGGTGCAGGAGAAGGCGGCAATGAAATTGGAGATAGTGAAAGCGAATTAGAAGTGTGAAGTCTGCCGTGTATTGGAAGAAACAAGAAACAAAAAGAGAAGTTGAAAATTTGAGTAAGAACAAAGTTCATCAGCATGGCTTTGACTAAGCGTAACTAGATGTGGAGCAAATGGAATGAAGGACTCTTGGCTACTTATAATATAGAACAAGTTCTGTTATCCTAGAAGACCTAGAGATCGAACTAGCCTAGCCCTTAGTTTTCACTAGGTATAGAAATTCAAAGAATGCAACTGGGATATCTTTTCCGCATTCATCAGCTAGGTGTTATATATAGGGTTAAATAGAAGCAAGGTACCCACGATCTTAGGAAGTTGAAGATTACCATAAGAGTTAAAAAATCTGTAAATGTGACCACTTTTGATCGGCACGTAGCACCACCAAACAAGTTGCAAAGAGATAACACTACTACGAACTTTGGAAATATCAGAGGCTCTTAGAGTTACAGAACATTCAGTTGAGGGTGTTATATATATGTCACTTTCATACTAGGAATTTTAGTGGGAAGCTACTTTAATGAGGTCGGTCCACGCCTAGCTAACATATACAATAGTGTTGAGAAACCGACCGCAATAGAGCTATAGCTTTGGCTAGCTTTTTTGGCTGAGAGAATGCATGCGAGCACTTGCATGATTATAGACTCATTTTCACTGAAGAAAAGTTGTTGCTGTAGGATCTTTAATTAAAATGGATCTTAATTTATGCATGTAGAACCAAAAATTGAATAGCTTAGCATGATTGTAAAGGAGCTGTGAAGAATTACAAAAGTGGTCATTTTTGGATAGATGTTAGGTCTGTTCTTCCTTATCTGTTGCAGCCTAGCTCCCACTCAAGATTTTTTCAGTTACTATAAAATAATTTCCCCCGGCTAATGTGGGAATTGAAGTATTGAAGAAGACAGAAATTAAATATTGCTTCTTTAGGGTTTTATTATGAGGTCATGCAGAAAGCAAGTTTAATGCTTTGAAGAAACTCAATCCAGTGATGGCCAGTATATAGCTTCTGGGAGCTGGTGAATTAATTATCTTCTTTTGCAGACACTTCTTCTTCTTTTTTGTCAAACTTTTGCAGACACTTCTTTGCGGCCACACTTTTGCAGACAATTTATATTTTATCACAATGCAGTGATATCTAATGTAAACATTTCAATTGCTTAATAATATGCAATTTTCTTCTAAAAAAATTATTTTATCATAATGTTTTGGTCTTCAATCCTTACTGGTCAAGGGCCTTTTTTTATTTTTATTTTTAATTTTTTTTATTATTATTTTTAATCCAAAAGTTTTCTAGCCTTTTCTTTGGGGGTGAAACAGTTTTTACTTTTCTTCGGGGATTTCTGTCGGTTCTATTAGTTGGCAGAAATGACTATACATGAGAATTGGTTTTTTTTTGGTGATCGAGAATGTTATCAAGGCTTAATTTGCACTAAAAGTTAATCGGGGGATTCGTTGGCGGATTCAGTTGGTGACAATTGTGCTTGTCTATCTGTTTGATAAAATGCAGCAAACGCTTAAAAGGCGACAAATTAAGTTGTAAGTTAATGGATGGATTTTGGACAATGACATACACTACAGAGAGGCAGAGTGCACGCATGGATCATTTCAAAAAGATTGAAGTTTATTCCATTTCTGGTTAATGAAAGTGCCCAAAACGATGGTTTTTTTGGACAATGACACGTACTGAAAAGATTAAAACAAGAGGGAAAACACAAACCCACAACATACCCTAATTCATTCATGCTCTAAAGAAACTCAATCCACGTACTGATTGACCAATAGCTTGCTTCTTGCCTCCTTTATCTTCTTGTGCAGACACTTCTTTATGGCTAGCTACATTCTCAATTCTTGGTCTTTAAACAGTTAATAAATTTTCAAAATTAATATATTTCATTCTTCAAATTATTGAGGAATGAGGGCAATTTCAAATTACAGTACTTTTAATCATAGTTTCTAGCTTTGATTTCAACAAATTTACCTTCAAATATTGAACTTTACTGATCAATGTGAACTAAATCTGTTAGCAATGTGGGTTTCTGCTCTCAAGTGCTCTCAATGTACTGTAGGAAGACAGAAAAATTTAGCCAATTGCATTTCTTCGTAAAAAAGGTAAAAACTTGCAGAATAAGCAACTACAAAACATATCCACCAAAGATCGAGGATGGGGAAAACCTTAATTTCATACACTGAACTAGTGTATAAACATTAATGGAGTAGACGTTGGAATATTGAAATTCATTCAACAACAATTTATAATTACAGTTTCTTTGTGTTAACAACAATAAATTATTTGTTAAAGTTCTCTGTTGACATACATATCAAATTGTAAGTCATAAATTGCTCAAGTCTAAGACCTCTGCAATGACTTGTGGCACCTTTTTTAGGAGTCTTTCCTGCTCAGATGGTTGTTCTAGCATCTCTCTCTTGTCCAAGTACTCACATAACTCTCTACTGATCCATCCGTGCTGATTTTTCTCGCGACGAATGCAATTCTGTAACTGGATCAACTCTCTCGCTATCCAATCCTTAGTTATATCCTCGTGCAGCTCTCTTGCCTTCTGTTCAATCTCAAAAACTGTAGGTCTCCTCATCAGGTAATTGTTCACCCTTTCTTGCAAGTCCTCACATTCTTCCTCAGTGAAGTCGCAATCCGATAGCAGAGAAATCGGAACCTCTCTTGTAATTAGTTGCAGGAGAATTTCTTCTCTATTATTGTGGTTCCTAATTATGCCTTTCACTTGTGAAAGTTGGTGAGAAGATTTTATCTGAAAATAGTCCTCGGGTTCATTTTCCACTCTCACAAAACTTCCAACTAGTTTTCTTTCCCAACTATGAGGCTGCTTCGACATCAACTCCTCCACTAAGCTCCTCCTCAAGTAGACAAGCTTCATATTACTAGCAACTATAGATGCATAACAATAACACCACTCTAATTCGTTATTCCTGGTCGGACTAGGAATCACTTCCTCCTTTTCCTCAGAGTATTTGTCCTCATAAGAATCAGATTGTGATGTCATATGATCTGATGAACTCACTAATTTTCGCTTCTTGTGGTCACTTTCGACAAGATCATCAGTACTAAATTCATCCCCATCATCCTCACTAAATTCGGCTTCTGCCTTCCTTTTTCCCAATGTTGACTTGGGAGATTCTTCTATGTCTTCGCTATCATGACTATCTCTTTCTCCTTTGGAATCTGGCAAGTAAAGATCATCCAAAGTCAAGCCCTCCTTTTCCTTGATGATTTCCCAACACTCTTTGAATCTGCATTCAAATGTGTCCGGATCCTCGAAATCTAATTTCTTTCCATCTAGTCCATATTGTGCGTTTTCTTCTGCAAGCCTAACAAGCTCTAAGCAGTCATTGCAAAAGACTAGTTTCTCCTTCCCTCTCACCACTGCAAACTCCGAATTAGCACCAGTGCTTTTGCAGCAACCGCCGCACACTGCATACGTGCAAAGAAGGCAAGAGAAGCTAATAGTTGCGGTGGTTCCGTCACCACCGCACACTGAGCAGGAGTGGTGACTACAATTCCAGCGCTCTTGTCTTTTGAGGAAATAAATCTTCTTTCCGAGGCATCGAGGGTGATAGACTTTGAAGCAGCCCTCGTGGTCGCATAGCATTAGAACCCCACCGTCTTTGCAGATGAAGCACCAATCCTCTGAAACTGAATCATCCATGTCTTTGTTTATTACTCTCTGGTTCTTCTTCATAGTGGTAGATGAGGCCGGGTATGACTGAACTCAATGAGTTTCGATCTTGCTTGAATTGAGCGCAATGAATGAATTATCATTGCTTAATTTGCTGCGCCTATTTTATAGAAGAGGGATTTGGATCGGAGTCCTTTCCCGAGAAGGAAAGGAAATGATAAACGTGCACTGTCAGCAACTAATTCCTTTTACAATTAGGAAAGAAATTAATATAACTCTTACGGTTTTATTATGAGGTTCACAATATTTTAGTATCAAATTATTGAGGTGAATGACGGGTATATACTTTTCAAATCACATTTTGATCCTTATCCCTAATAGTTTGAAGGCTTCCAAAGCTGCTTGCATCTTTTTTTCTTTCACTGATATATATTGGCTTTTCAAATTAACAAATTACAAATAAGGTCATTTTTGTGACTTTAATTTTTTTTTTTAAGCTACACCCTATATTTTGTTCGGGTCAATAACTTTTAGGTTTGAAAGCAGTAGCTTTTTGGTTTGAGACAGTAGCTTTTAGGTTTAATTAGGATATCAAAAAAGTGATTTTATTTATAATTGACTTTTCAAATTATGAATAGTATCAACGATTTCGATTCATTGGTTTGTACACTGGTTTGTCTTAAATATATGCTTTGACACAATGCGTCGACAAACCAATATATGTATTCTCAAATCATAATTTCTTCTTCCATCGCCTCCAAAATTGACGAAAACATAATTGATACAATTTATTAAGTGATATGTGTCCCCTTGTTACTGCGTGAAGCGTTACAATAATCATTGACAAACTCAGAATTCACTTATCAAATCGATCAACGGAATATAATCGTAAGAAAAATTAATATTGACTGTAAACATATAATTAACTATTTACAAACCATGCCTCTTATTATTATTACATGATAAACAGAGCTTCAGGGCCATCATGAGCCATACTCTAATTACAAATTAGTCGACTGCATGGCCTCTCAAGGTGTTCTTTCAGTTGTTATATATATATATATATATATATGTCAAATTGATTCAATAAATAAATCTAATTAACCTTAGTAATTAATGACATTACCATGATAATTCCTTGCTTTGAAGGGTTAATTCAGATCTACCCCACATTTGTGGCAAGGGAAAAATTAATCTGTTTCTCAATCTTCTGCCATTTTTTTCTTGGTATCCTATGAAAGCAAGAGAGGAATATGTTGCAAGCCGATTTCCTGCTAAACTCATTTACGATTATAATTTTGCATCGATCACTCAAAACTTTCATGCGACATATAATTACGTGAGAGTATCGTATATAAGTTATAACAGGTTCATATATATATACAATAACGTACGTACTTTTGCTCATCTACGTACCATTTTTACGTGAGGTATTGAACAATTCCGCAGAAAATTACAAGTCGATCTCTACTGGATGTATAACATGATTAGTTTAACCTAGAAATTTTCAAGAAGGCAATTGTAAATACAACTTTCATTAGGACATTGCAGGACCTTCCTATAATTAGGATCAAATTAACCTCTGTCAAACGGACAGTCAACACAACTTATTAGAATTTTGTTGAAGATGGAAACTCTTTTTTGGAAATCCACGCAACAAACAAGACTTCAGTGGTGGATTTACAAGCATTTGGGTAAGTCCATAAGCTTTCCAGCAAAATGGTGGATCCAACTTGATTTCAGAGAGTGTAATGTTTGTGCATGGAACTGAGTCGCTGCAAGCAAGATGCATAGGCAGGGTTTTCACATCGTAGGTGCCGTATATTTTCGTGTACGAAATATCAGAGATCATGAGGGCGGAGGTTTGGTTGGAACAGTGATTCTTGAGGCAGTAGTATTGGTTTATGATGATAGGGTTTCGGACTGTCTCCATTTCGATGTTTTTGAAGGTTATTTTGGACACAACTCCTGACCCTCCTTGCCACGTTTTGATCCTAAGACCATTATCATTGCTTGATTACTGCATGTGATGTTTGAAACGCATGCTTGGGATTTGTCTCTGCCCAAACTGCCGATGCTACAAAAAAAAAATATATATATTAGCGTCCACATATCCTTTTTAACTATAACTTAAACTGTCAACAATGCATATCTAACTATCACATTACAAGCTTAAATTAAGAAATTAGACTTTGCCTAAGTGGTGAGGAGAGGTAAGAAATTAGAAATGAAGAGTTCGATCCCCCTACAGTGTACCGGAAAAAAAAAATCACCCAAAACAATTCTCTCAATGAGAATGGGCCAGAAAAAAGTTAGTGATGGGCCGGCCCAACCCGACCTGCACAAAGCGGATTCGTTTAGAACATAACGCTTTAGAACAAGTTTTACTCACTTTAAGAACGCGGAAAGACCTGAAGCTTCACATTTCGGAGGAGACGCTGTCGTTGTTAGGGTTGTTTCTGATTTCCAAGTCTGAGCTTTTTTCAACGTTTCACAGCAATCAGTTAAAGAATTTACTCTTCACTATCACAGTGTTATTCTGTGGCGCTTATTCAGGTACTTTTGTTGGCAATTTTTTTTGGTTCCTTTCCGTCTTTGGTTTGATTAATGGAATAGAAATGCACGATTCTGTTTGTTCTTCCAGAAATTAGACTTTGATTAATTAAAGGAATAGTTTTAATTTTCAAGTGCTATTGAATTGAAATGTTTAAAGATTCATGAATTTTCCTGTAGTTTTCCACATTGGGGATTAATTTTGCCTTGTTTGAAAAAAATAATAATTTATATATATATACTAGCAGGGTATAAATGGTTTTGAAGGAGAAGTCAAAGCGTCGTCAAAGGGTAGTTAAAGACAGGATCAGTGCGTTACCAGATGCTCTTGTTTGTCACATACTTTCATTTCTGGAAACAAAGAAAGCTGTGAGTACCAGCGTTTTGTGTAGAAGATGGAAGAACCTGTGGAAGTCTGTTCCTATTCTAGACTTTGATATGCTTGCTATGCTTGACTTTGACGAGGATGAATTGAAAATAAAAGAAGCTTGTGCAGATTTTGGGACGTTTGTTGATGTTGTACTCTCGTCCCGTGACAACTCATTAGACATTCAATCATTTAGGCTTGGATGTTACTTCAGTAATGATAACCGTGATCAGATTGACGGTTGGATTCAGACTGCCATTAGGCAAAATGCCGTTAAACTCGAGCTTTATGTGGAAAATGAAGACAGCGATCTTTTTCAGTTGCCCAAATGTGTTTTCACGAGCAAAACACTGGAGCATTTGAAATTGAAGTCTTTGGACTATATTATCTATCGTCCTCCAAAATCAGGTTGTTTCCCAAGTCTCAAGTTCCTTCATATTGAAGCTTCACCCAATCAGGAATCAATGGTAAATCTTTTTTCTCAATGCCCTGTGCTTGAAGACTTGACTCTGGATCTTGGTGTAACTAGACTTAAGAATCTCAACATTTCTGCACCTAAACTGAAGAGATTACGAGTGGATATGGCGACGAATATTTTTGTTAATTATTTGTGCATTTTTTTCATTAATGCCCCGGAGCTAGAGAACCTTCATCTCCACATTGATGATTTGTCGGATTGTCCTTTGGAGAATGCAAAATCTCTAGTCAAAGCCGATATTGCTGTCTTGTTCTGTGAAGAAAAAGAAGGGCCTGCCTTGTTCAATCCTGTAAATGCACTCCTCGCGCAAATTTCCAGTGTCCAATATTTGTCTCTTTCAGCTCCTTGTTTTGAGGTATGCATTTCTTAATGTGGTTGTGCGTATGTGTTTTATGTCTTTTTTTTTTCTGGTATACTTACTAGTGAAGATTCGGACTGAAAAACAAAAAAAAAACTAGTGAAGATTGATTATAGGAAGTAAACAGGGGGTGGAAGGGAAAGAAGACACAAAGGTAGTAAGTGCTCATTATAAAGGAAAAGCTGAGATGTGAAGTAGGAGTGCAGGGCCGCCATTTTCAAGCCATTCAAATTTTATGGATTGTCAAGGGTGGAGCAAAAGAGGAGTGAAAGCTAGATGATCCCTGATTTGATCCCTCATTTTTAATCTTTTCAAACTTGGACAAGTAAATAAAAAAACCTAAATGGTTATTTGGTTTTGGTTTGAGAAGGAAAGAATAAAAGAAACAGAAATTGTGGTAATTAAATGAGAAGATTCTCATCTTCCATTCCTTTCTACATGTAGAGCCAAACAATGTAGATTTATGCCCCTTTCTTGTTATTCAAAACAATGAATGCCCTGCATCCCCTTATTTTCATATTTTTTTTCGTCGATTAGTTTCATTCTTATTAGTCTTTATATGTACTAAACATAAGTGCTAGAATTGATTGAAATCCTTTTTTCCATTTTGGCCGTTATGATCAATTTGGAATCTTATATAATGAATAAGGAAATGTTCAATTTTTGGATGAATTTTTGTTTGATCAATATTTGTATCTTTCATGAAGGCTTGCAATCTGCCTGCTTTTGATAGTTTGAACAAATTGAAGCTGGCTCTGCATTGCTATAACTGGGAATTTCTAGGAGTGATTCTCAAGATATCACCTAATCTGGAAGATCTTGTCTTAGACTATGTAAGGAAGATGTTTTTACACTCTTGCTATGTGATTCTCTTCTACCATGCAAGTACTCCTAGAGTTGCTCATTTTATTTATTATTTTGAATTACTGTTAGGAAACCCTATCATTTAAAGAATGTAGAGAGCATCAGTGGAATCCGCCTGAGTTTGTGCCTATTTGTCTGTCATCACACCTGAAAACTATCTCCATTAAGGCGTTTAAGGGAGGACGAGTTGAGATGGAAGTGGCACAGTATTTGCTAAAGAATGGTAGAGCTTTGAACAAAATGACAATTCATACAGGTGGTGTTATGTATACAGAAGAGAAGGAGTTATACAAGGAATTTCTAATGTTTCAAAGAGGTTCAACAGCTTGTCAAGTCGAATTTACTAAGAGGAGGAGTTATTGAAGGAATTTCAGACAAGCATTTCCACAGGTACCAAGTGAGGAGCTGTTGGGGATTTGAGCACTAAGTCGTTTTGTTAGCTATTTAAGTAGATGACAATTGCCAGATTGTGTTTTATGTGTTGGATCAATGTTATTCTATTCATGTATGTATTTGAAATTTTCAATAGACAAAATATCTAATGGTCAGCTATCTCTAAGTACATGACAATTGCCGGATGTGTTTTATGTGAGAAGTTTTAAGTCGACTTGAGCGAAACAGGTAGAGAGTAACATGTTCATTTTCTCAGCAATGTTCAAGCTTGCCTTTGTCTTTGTTGTGCCCCAGCAGAAGTCACCAAACCTACATAGAGTGATCAATATACAAGCTTTCTTTTTCCACACATGAATATGAGGCATACCTACTTTTAAAAAGGGAAGCCACCTTTATACAAAGAGCCCTTTAACCGACTAAGGTTTTAACGAGGCTACTTATTAGCACGCATCTATTGTTAGACGAAGTATTTTTGAAAAATACGTACATAAAAATACATGGTTTTACTAACTAGAGTTTCTCATTTTGGGCCGGCCCAAGAAGAGCTGCCCAAACTGAAGGGTCTTAATTAGACTCGACTCTTGAGCTTGTTAGTTTCACATTTCGGAGTCGTCGTCAGCCGTCAGGGTTGCTCTTCTGGTTCTCCCACCATTTCAGACTTTGAGTGCAACCAGAACCAGCAAGAGGTTTTACATTCTGGGCCACTTATCAGGTACTTTTCTTTCACTAGTTTTTGGTTTCCTTTCCGTTTTTGATAAAGAAGAAGCTGAGTAAAATGAAAGGAATAGAAAAGTAGAGTCAGTGCATTAGGGTTTTTCTTGAGGTAAAATTTTCTATTGAATTGAAATGTTGAGAGAGGATGCATTGGGATTTTACATGAAATGTTGATTTGGCCTTTGTTTTTGAAACAAAAAAAAAAATTATTATCAGGGTTTCAAATGGATTTGAAGTCGAAGCGTCTGCGACCGATTGTTGAAGATAGAATCAGTGCATTACCAGATGCACTTCGTTGTCACATCCTTTCGTTCCTTGAAACCAAGTATGCTGTCAGGACCAGCATTTTATCTACAAGATGGAAAAACATATGGGACTCTGTTACTAGTCTACATTTCTTAAACATTAGTGGGCGTAACTACAGAGGTTTTAACAGATTTGTTAATCGTGTACTCTTGCTTCGCAACTCGTTAGACATTCGAAAGTTTTGTCTCCACTGTTACTGTGTTGACAAATATCGTGCTGATATTGATACTTGGATATGCACTGCCGTTAGACGTAACGTTGTTGAACTTGATCTTTCTATTTTAAATTACGCTTCCACCAGTATGTTTCGATTGCCTAAATGCCTTTTCACCTGCAAAACACTGGTAGTTTTGAAGTTGAATTTAACTTGTGTGACCTTCCTTCCTAAATCAGGGTGTTTCCCGAGTCTCAAGTTCCTCGATTTTACAGCTCTTTTAGCCAACTGTGACTCAATAGAAAACCTTTTTTCTCACTGCCCTGTACTTGAACATTTGATTATAAATCTTCATGTTTTTTATCCTCCTAAAGATCTTCACATTTCTGTGCCTAAACTGAAGAGTTTAAAAATACGTTTGTCACGGGGTGTATTCAATATATTTATCAAATCCCCCAAGCTCGAAAACCTTGATCTCAGTGAGATTATTTCATCAACTCTACCGCAGACATTGTCAAATTATCGTTTGGACAATCCAAAATCCTTGGTAAAAGCCAACATTGATCTGAAAGGTCGTGATTCCGAAACGCCTGTCTTTGTTGACAGAGGAAATGTGCTTCTGGCAGAAATTTCTGGTGTCAAACATCTTTCTCTTTCGGCTCCTTGTTTGGAGGTAAGTATAGCATAACTTCTTTATTTAAATTATGTTTACTATCGATGATTGTAGGAAGGAAAAATTGGACAAAAAGATAGCAAGTGATCGCCTTTTCAGTATATAGGAAGAGCTAATGTGTGAGCTAGATATGCCCTTATCTGATAAATAGAAAGAGTGGATAGTTTGAAACTATGCAAAGAATACTATCCATTCCTTTCTACATGCAGAGTCCAACAATGTACAGTTGTGCATGTTCATTGTTATTCAAAACAATTAGTGAGAGAGACATTTCCCCTGCATCCCCCAATTTTCCATTATCAACTTATTTAGCATTCTTATTATTCTTTCTTTGTACTAAATGTAAGTGGTAGAATTGATTGAAACTCTTTTTCCATTTTGGAACATTATGAGTTGGAATACTATATTATAATGAGAACGGTCATTTTCTGCTTGAGGTTTTGTTTGATCAATGCATGTCTCTTTCATGAAGGCTTGTGAGCTGCCTGCTTTTGATAATTTGAACAAGTTGAAGCTGTATGACTGGGAATTGCTAGCAGTGTTTCTCAAGGTGTCACCTAACTTGGAAGATCTTGTCTTAGAGATTGTAAGGAAGATGTTTTTAAATTTCGTGCTATGTGATTTGATTCTACCATGCAAGTACTCTTAAAGATTTTTATGTTATTTATTCTTGTGAATTATGGTTAGGGAACCAAATCAGATGAGGAATGTATTGAGCGTCAGTGGAATCCATCAGAGCTTGTGCCTAAATGTTTGTTGTCACACCTGAAGACTATCTTCATAAGGGGATTTAAGGGACGGCAAGTCGAGATGGAAGCAGCACAATATTTGCTAAAGAATGGTAGAGCTTTGAAGAAAATGACAATTTATACAGGAAAAGATCTTCCATATTTCGAAGAGAACAAGTTACTCAAGGAATTTCTAATGTTTCAAAAGACATGTCAAGTGGAATTTATCAAAATGTGATTGCAGGTCATACAAGTATCATGTTTCTCAGGTCCAAGTCTAGGTTTAGTAGAAGGTTATGTTTTCAATGTTGTAAAAGCATCATCTTTGTTCATGGAAGACGAATCATATGTCTTTAGCTCCTTTATTAAGACATGCATGTATTTGATTTTCAAGAGACCAGATATTGATAATTTCTCTTTTATCATAGTAAGCCTGTTGACAGTCATTAAAATGCAACACATTTGATAGGTTCAGAAAGAAAGTGAGGAGCTGTTGGGGTCTTGGGGATGTAGTTTAGTACCTTGAAATCCCAACAGGTATTCTCGATTTTAGCTGCTGGATAACATTATAAGGCCATTTGAGATGGAAGTGGCACAGTATTTGCCAAAGAATGGTGGAACGTTGATAGTTATAGGAAGAAAGTGAGGAGCTGTTGGGGATGGAGTACTAATTTAAGGTTAGTATTGTTGGCATGGTTTAAATATCATCTGCCTAACAGTCAAAAAGAATGCGGGAATGTTGATTACTTGTTAAAGAATCTATTCCAATGTTTTATGATTGCAAGGACATGACATCAATTACAATGCATATAATGTTTTCTACTTCGATATGATTAACAGAAGTAATGCTGATGATGATGCTTCCAGACCATTCAAATTTGTATGGATTGTCAAGAGTGGAAGAAACAAGCATTCATTTTTTCAGCTGTTCTTCCCATCTATTTCAGCATAGCAGTTGAGAACAGTACAGACAAAACAAGCAGCTTTCTCATACATCTATGGTGATGAAATGAACTTATAGTACAAGATACACTACACTCTCTTCATCAGTGAAGGACATGAGCAGCATGTTTCTGCCAATAACACTAAACACAAACATACAACCCTACACAGGCCGTGATGACAATCTCCGCATCTCATCTTTCTGTTGAGAGACAATCCACATTTCATTGTGCAACCAAACTAGTAACATGACCTGGATGAAAGACACAGAGGACTCATCCCCAGTCCACAAAAGGAAGCGGCGCATACCCACCTTCTGGAGGAGGCATTAGCGAGGGAGGTAGATTTCCCCATGACATTCCCATGTTATCTCTCACCACCACATCTGTGAAGAAAAGTCACGAAAACTAAGCAGCATGATCTAAACATCAACTATAGAAGCAGAAAAATAATTTGTGTACATCCACAACTGTTTCACATCAGAAATGAAGAAATGAAGTCGGTTGAAAACGAAAAGCAAAGACAGCAATTTAGTCAAGCAACAGTGTTTGAATTGACCTGGCAAAGAGCTGCCTGCAACCATTTGATTCCCTTGGAAAGTTGAAGACTGATTATTATCAGTTAAACCTATCACAGCATTCCAGCTTAAATTAGATATGATAAACATACTTAATTCCTTCTCCAACTAAAGTTAGATACAGAATGACATGAGTAACCAAGAAAATTAACAAGACAGGCATATTGTTTTAGGCATCTTTACCTGATACCCCTTGAGTAATTGTATTCTGCTGATTGTTTTTGGGATGAAAATATTTACAAGCATCCCCATATTGGCAAAAACCCTATAATCCAAAGCCAAAATCAACTCTAAACCAAATATATATGCAAACTCTGCCTCCAACCCAATACTTAAATATGTGATTACTCGCGCTAATCAAAGAAAGATCAAATTTTGGCTCCAACCCATTACTCAACAAGCAATAAAATCACTTGGGTAATCAAAGAAAATGCAATTACCGTTTTGACAAAGCGGTTGCAGACCCCTCTTCCCAAGCTCTGTGCATAAGCGTCAAAGGGATCTGCAATCAAACAAAAATGGACTTACTAATCATACACTGAAATACAGATGGAGATGTTTGGTAGCTGAAGAAGAAGGTGGGTGTATATGTGTACCTTTGAAGGAGTCGTACCATTGAGCTTTGGCTCGGAGGTGTTGGAGACTCTGAAGATGGCGTTTGCGAGCGTATGGAGTGTCTTGGAATTGTTTGTCGCAGTATTCGCAGTCGTACTTTCCCAACGGCATTGTAACTCTCTCTCTCACTGGGACTCGAGGTCTCAATTAGTCTATTTATAGATTTCGGGCATTTAAAAAAAAAAAAAAGATTTTTCCTTTTTCTGTTTCATCCATGTGTAATGTGTTTGTACTTCGTATTCTCTATTTATAAATTTACTTGTTAAATTATGTGTCAGTATATATCTTTACGATAAAAATGACTCCTTGAAAAGTCGGGTTATCAAGGATTCGAGGGTCTTTGAAGGTTGTGAATTCTGAGAGGGAAAATCAACAACGACCTAACGGAGATGGAGAAACCTTCCATCCTCGATTTCGAGTTTGGAGGAGAGATGGGGGATTGAGGTTCCTTTCCCATTTGATATGTTGTAAAATATTTTGCAATTCATCGCATAACATGTATCCAAAATTGATTTAGCCGAATCGGATTGATATCCGGGGAATCGGAGCGGAAGGGGGATGGAACTTGGAATGGTAGCAAAAGCATTGGTAGCATTATCTCCTTATTTTGTTAGCCATCTTGCCATAGTACCTCTAAATCAGTTGCATGATCCGCATAACCAGTAAAACATAGAAAGTTATCGTTCTATCATGGGAGCAATGCTGCCTTCTAACTTTTCTTCCAAACTCACCTCAATACATTGGAAATACATAGGAACACTAGGACATCGATCTGTCTTTCTAGAAATACGGATACAGATAAACATAAAGATAGTGCTGATGTTTGTCTTCTATGTGATGTTACATTCTTGAGGATACAGGGAGAGGGTACTAATAATACCCATTGAGGTCTGGACAAGACAAGATTAAATAGAATACATCTAAATCTGCTTTTACATAACAAGGTCATACATAGAGGTACATTAAATTAAATGGAAACAAATAGCAGGCCAAGAGAACACATAGCTTTCATATCTCGGACCAAGCTTGAGGTTTCTTACATTTCACACTAATCGGACGCCAAGAATGGGACTTGCTTTCTTGCATGCTCTGGCACCAATTTCATCAAAATCTCCGCAGGAACACCCTTCAATTCTAATTGATAGCAACAGAAGTAAAATTGATGGTAAGAACTTTGATATGATGCTCGAAAAAAGAGAATTTTCAAATAAGAAAGAGATTATATGTCAAAACAGTATCATACCATGAGATTTAAAGTTGAACAATGGTGGAAGGAAACGTCCATTTGGCAGGCGGGTGTTCAGGTCACGAAGTTCATCGAAAAAGGGATGGGTCAAGGCATCCAGCTGCATGAGATGCATAATAATTGAGAAATACAACGCTTGCTTACTAGTTAACAAGAACAACAACAAAAAATCTCGTATACTCACAGCTGTGCATCGCAAGTTAGGAGAGTATTGCAATAGTCTTGAAACCAGGTCAACAGCTTCTGGAGGCATACGCTTGTGGAAAATCTAAGGACATAACAGATATAAATATGCTGTCTGGTGAAATGAAAAAAAAAAAAAAAGAGACATCAACATCTTCCTTCCTAATACCTTGTGCCATGGGTGAGCTTTAATTTGAGGGAATTTGAACTCTGTATAGTTAGGGTTCATGCATTTGATTTCCTCCCTTGTTGGAGTGCCCAATACCTATTTAGAGATAAAGCAAGACATGAATCAACACCATGATGAAAGGTTCGAGTTCAAGATGCCATTTTTGCAGCAAGAATAACAAGATGCAAATGAAATTGACAACAACCCTCCTTGATTGTGAATCTACAAGACAGGGAACATTAGGCATCTTCTGGGTCATTTTCCACCCAAATATCACATATCAACTTAGATTATTAATTATGCCATGCAACAATTGGCTATAGGCTATTGACAAATTGTAACCATCACAAAAACTGTAGTTCTGCTCTCAGTGAAGCAGAATACAAGTTTGGTAAGCTGCTCTCTCAAATCTTCCTTTCTTTCATTGATGATCACCAAGGTTAATTTTCCTTTTTACACAATTTTCAGCAATCAGGTGCATAAACTATGCCCCCAAAAAGTGTAATTTTAACAAAGATATCTAGATCTATATCAGTCACTTTACCGCTTGGGCCCAATCTGCCTCAAATATTACATTTTTGGCCTCATAAATTTGACGTCAGATGGAATCTTATAAAGCTTATTTCAATTAGTAATGCATGTTCAACGCCAGCCTCTAAACAATCCTCGTATACCTATTAATTGCAATCAAAGATAAAATGGCCTGTAACTAATACAGAAATGACAAAGATATTAAAATTACCTTGATAATCTCAACAAGCTGGTCGACTCCACTCTCACCGGGAAATAGAGGCTGATGGAAGAGAAAAATTTCCTTCTATTAGCTTTGTACTAAACAAATACTTCAGAAAATGCAACACTTAAAAGCACCAACCTGTCCAAGCAATAGCTCAGCAAGAACACATCCAACAGACCAGACATCAATAGCTGTAGTATACTCGGTTGCTCCAAATATGAGTTCTGGTGCTCTATAATATCTAGAGCAGATATAAGATATATTTGGCTCTCCTTTTACCTGCTCAGAAAAATACAATATGAGAATAATTCCAATCCAACAGAGGCAAAATGGCAAGATGAATACAATTGAAAAAAAAAAAAAAAAAAAAGGGACAGCAAGACTAATAAAGCATACCAAAACTTTTGCACTTCCAAAGTCACACAACTTTACTTGGTGGGTATGTGGATTCACCTGCACATAATATGAAACAATGAATTTACATTTAACTATCACTTTCTGTTCTATTTAATACATGATTAACTCCACATACATGCCACACACACAGAGAGAAAGGCCAGTCTTGCCCACAAATTGTGGTAAACAAAATATTAATAGGTATATATATCTAAGAGTATTGAAGTACATACCAGAAGGTTTTGAGGCTTAATGTCCCGATGACACACTCCAATGCAGCGGTGAATGTAGGATAATGCCCTAAAGATCTGCCAAATATGAACAAAATGAGGCAAATCTCTCAAACCAATACATAAAACCTTATGGACAGGGAACAAAGAAAATGCTTGAGGCACAAATCTGAGGCTCAATTAACCCAAGCCTTGGACCTTAGCAACAGTTTCAATTTTAATGTCTATTTAAAGTATGCAACATACTGCTCAACTGATGTAAAGCTGTTCAGTTTCCATAAACGAAAGAATGTTCATTTCCCGATCACAAGAACTCTATCATACCTGGTATGTGTAGAGTTTAACATATATCAGAGGCATCCGTTGGTTCAACTTGTTGTAGTGTTTGATCACACGATGAACCGTTTCAGGAACATACTCAAGTACCAGGTTAAGATAAAGTTCATCCTTTTCAGTCGTTGAAAAGAAGCAATGCTTCAAAGAAACGACATTGGGGTGGTCAAGAAGACGCATGGTTTGCAGTTCACGGTTCTTGTACCTCTTGTCTTGCAGAACCTTCTTTATAGCAACAGTTTCACCAGTCTCTAAGCACTTTGCCTGTATGCATAAAGAATTAGCAATCAACATGTAAACTGCTAATGACTGTAAGGGTCATACATTTTCAACAGTGAATTGTACAGCAAAACTAGATTCTTACTTGGAACACAACTCCAAATGATCCATGCCCGACAACACGCTCAGCCATGTAACTGATTGTCTAAAATTACAAAAGCCACAACGTTTAATTAGAGGAGATTTGCAACAAAATAACGAGAAAGAAGAACATTAGTCGTTCACATCAATTGGAGATTAAAGTGCAAACGAGATATATTCTACCTGCTTTGGCTGACCATTTCTACCACCAATAGTTGTCACAATGATATGGCCCGTTTCTGTTCCATTACCATCAACGACAGTAGCTTCCATTTCCTGCATGAGTAAGGCAGTCCATGACTATCCACTGGCAAGCATTCAATAATCCAAAAAATAAAAACAAATGCGAGGGACAAAATTATGATAAGAGAAGAGGAACACACTTAACCAAAGGCTTACATACTTTGTCATCCCTAATTTTCATGTCATTCATCTCCTCGGGCAACTTATCCACGCCAACAGCATGACCACTGGGTTCTCTCAGACCTGATGTAGGTGCCACACCAACTGAAGCCATTCTTATCAAACTGGTTCTGCTCTCTTTGTTGTTTTTTCCTTGATAAACCAACCATCAACCTACTGAAATAAATTAACCAACGATAATTAATATCTCGACTACGAAACTGCCGCATGTACAATCTGAACAGCATCTCTATACCCATTTTCTAAAACCCAAAATAAGAGCTCCGTGAAGCTTATAAAAATATAAAACAAAGGAAATTTGTGAGCAATCAACTCAGCTCAAGCTCAAAACCAAACTGAATATTTAATAGAAAAATAAATTTACTTTGGGTAGAAATCATATTTGTAAACTAGACCCATTACAGAAATTTTATATGAAACACACAAAAAGATGGTCATAAATGAACCCCAAATTGAGATGGAAGCAATAAAAGGCCAGTCTTTGACCTTCTATATATACCCACAAACACACTATCACAGAGATCCAACAATAAACGCCGAACAAAATTCACCGCAAGCAAAAATAGCTGAAAAATCAAAGACCTCCCGGAAATGTCCAATCTTTGTCTCCCCCAAAATAAATATAGAAAAATAAAAAAGGAGGTCAGAGACTTAAACCCAAATACCAAAACAAGCCGATCCACATACCCAAAACGAAAACCATCAAACATATCAAAGAAAAAACTTGAAAAATTAAAAAAGGAATCAGCTTTACAAAGAGAGGAAGGAAATTTGTACCGATGAAGCTGAAATTGGCGAAGATCATCTGAAAAACGAAGCCGTATTGTGGAATCAGATGCGCAGATCCATGATCAGAGAGGATCTAGGTCTGTTTCCTCTTTTGGATTTGGGTGTTTGTGTATTTTGTTTAGTTTTGCTTTTTTTGTGTGGTGATGCTGTGATGCGCTGGGAACAGTCAAAGAAGAACCCAAACCCCCATATTATTAGCTCTATTTTTCAAAGTTAAATAAAAAGAAATGTTATTAGTTTTTTTTTGTTTTAATTATTTCTGAGAACTACTTTTGGTTTTTCTGTGTTGTTGGCTTTCTTTTTTGACCGTTCAAACTTACTTTTAATTCTTTTTTCTCTGGAGAGCTTTAAAAAGGTGGGCAAGTACAAATTTGTTAAAGTGATTGATTTTGGCGCCTTTTGTTATTGAGCACCCACATTCTTAATTCTTTCATAGGAAAACATTAGTCCTTACTATTAATCATTCAATTTTTTCATGTATAATATTTAAACATTAGCCACTTGTCTCTTTTTTTTTATGAGGACTTGTCTCTTGGTGTTGGTGTTGTGTGATAATGTGATATGCTTTATTTGAGTTATCTTAGTTGTTTTTTATTAGTTTCATGAACTATGCATTTGTATAAAAAAAACAACCCAACAACAAAAACGTCAAATCAAACGGATTTAATAGTTGGAATGAGTCTATATGAGATCATTCGTAATAAAACAAATTATGTTAATATTTATTATTCTTAGTTTGTTTCACGATTTTTATCTCATGTGATCTGACTTTTACTTTAAAAAACACTTAATCAACAAAATACAAAAGAGTTCCGTTACCGAAAAATAAATCAAAATTCTTTTTTTTTAGGGAATTCTTAGCAACAAGTCGGTGTGAATTGTCTATAACAAAATCAATCATGTTGTTACTGTTCTCCACCTATTCGTTCAACAGATCTTGTTCAATTACAGCTAATCTTTGTTGGTGTAATTAGTTTGAGCTAATTTTTAGTCATGAAACCGGAAAATCACCTAATTGCTAATTCCGGCCAGGGTGCCCGTGTTGTCAAAAGAGGAGCGCCCAGATTAAAAGTCCAAGATTCGAATATACCACTACAGCGCCCTTTGCCGGTAAAGATTAGGCCCAAGCCCATCTCACGAAAATGACAGGCGACAACCAATAATAAGAAGTGAAGTTTTTCCACTCTCAGACCACCAAACGTGTCTGAATCAACGACTCTTGTTAATGGCTAATGGAGTAATGGTCAAACCTAATCGAGAATATTAAGATTGATGGTAGCCCCAGCTGTCGTAATACTCCTTATCCTCCTAATACTCATTCAACTATTTGGCCCACAATGATATTGATATGATAATTCAAAACCTGTAGGTAGAATCCTGGAGGTAGAATTTTCAACTTAGTAGTAGTATACACATTCATATAAATCTGCATAGATAAAAAGAGTCCATTTTTGTTCCTGGAAGTACTTGGAAAACATGTAGAATGAACCTCGCAACTTCAAGTCATTCCTTCTGGTTAAAAACCAGGCAGGGATGCTCTCTCAATTTCATAAACAGGGTGCCCAACTACTACTTTCACAGTCAACAGCTTTCAAGTCTAAGATTCACACAATACAAGCTGATCCCAGAAATCAGAGCCACAAATTTTCAAAATGACGATGACAGTTACCGCATATGAGGTCTAGGCACAATTGTTGACAAGGTTTGAAGTCAGCATTCGGTATTCCTTGTCCTTAAGCACCACTCTGAGATGAGAATTGAGGTGCTCGGCCAAGGGGAATTAGGAAATCCTTCATAACCTCGTACTCTTCTACGCTTATACGGGCACCATCCAGCACCTATTTAGCCAACACCAAAACCATAAGTACAGATTAATGTTTTTGTTATAAAAAAGCCAGTGAATATTCAGTTACAAGAATAAAGATCCACTTTGCGAGGTTAATTACTGTACATTATTTATATCCTGAAAAACGGGTAGCATTCTTTATTTACCTTATAACAGAGCCTGACAAGAGCAACTTACAACACAAAATGATGAGGTTGATTACTATTCATCCACTTTACATTATTATTAGTGTATTAGATTTAGCTGATAAGCAAACTTAAGACACAATTTTGTCTGAAGCCTTTTCAATTCTCATCTTTCTTCTCATTGTATGTGAGATAAATAGCATAATGAGATAGCATAGAAAAGTCTTGGGCCAACCTTGTGAATCAGTACCCTTCTATTTGTCATGCGAGGAGTAAGTGCCGGGATCCTACAAACAGAGAGACCCTCAATGAAAAGAAGAGCAATCACTTGCCACTGTTTCATTCTGAATGCTGGTAGCGCCTCAATAAAGGACATTGTATTCAACATGTGGCCCTGTACAGAATTTCTCAGTGGCAGTGAGCCAAACAATAGATAATCCAATCGAATATGCTATAATAGAGACATCAAACTAACATATGGCTTATGTTTATACAATGATAAAGATAAACATTGTATTCAACATGTGGCCCTGTACAGAAATTTCTCAGTGGCAGTAAGCCAAACAATAGATAATCCAATCGAATATGCTATAATAGAGACATCCAACTAACATAAGGCTTATGTTTATACAATGATAAAGATAAACAAGGTTTTACACTGACAAACGTACACGGATAAAAGGTCATGCCAAGGACATAAAGGCCAAGTACCAAGAGCATACACAAACATCACAGTACTCAGTACCATACAAAAACTGTCACAGTACTCAGTCATACATACCAAAAATAGTTATTTTCCTAGAAACTGAAAAGGTAAAATATATTTCCCATCCTAACTTGTTTCACATCATACATGAGTTATCTCCTTGATGTTCTGACAAACATACTGTTTGTACCCGATTTTGGGTAAACACATACCCCTAAAAAAGATTATGTTTAGTCAATTGGAGACTAGATATGGAATTCTTATGGTTGAAAATAGCTGCTCGAAAGCATCCATGCAAAAAGATAAAGCCAATGATTGTAAGCAACTTAATTCTCAGAAAAGAAATCCTCTGCAAGCTTCAACATAGATGCAAATGGGATTAATCTAGAAATAGAACAGTGTGGAAACCTGCTTGCATTCCCCCAAGAATTTGTGTACTGTGAATCTAATATCACAGCACTCAACTTAGCCTAAACACTTGACAACAAGCACCTAAAAGAAGTGCAATGTCCTCAGCCCAAATGCTGTTTAAGTCCTGGAAGCCTTTTATTACTTCTGTTTATTATCTCACATGCTTTCTTGCTAAGCCTTCACATTATCACACAATTACAGAACAGATACTTCCCTTACTTTCAGATAAGAGATACCGTGGCGAACAGCTTTGATATGGGAAAGTGACAAGAGCCCCTAAATAGAGGATGTTATGATAGTAACACATAAATGTTTCAACTACAGGTTATAAAAAGGATATTACTGGAGGACTAAACACCCCTATCAGCATGACATTATAATTTGAAATATAAGGGACAAACTAATGCAAGTCCCTTCATTTGATTTTTCGAAGGTTCAAAATCCATACCATTCCTTTCTCTAAACTGGATAACGGTAGCCCTAGTTCAGCAACAACTTCTGGTAGAGCCCGAGAAAGAGATTCACCCACAGTTTGCTTGATTTCGGAAGACCGACCATCTGCCAACACAATCTTATGGGGATAACCTCTCCCGTTGACATAGAGAAACTCTTCATGGAAACTATCATCCTTTCCATATATATAAGCCAATGTAGATGATGTTATCCATGTAAAGAGTGCATTCCACATTGTTGCAAAAGGAGATAACTGGAATACATAAAAGGTTGCATATTACTAGCATAAATCTAAAAAAAGAGAAATAATATGAGAAAGGTATCAAATTGAACCAAAAAAAAAAAAAGAACTCTTACAGTTAAATTGAAACCCTCTGGTGGAGCATCAAACCAAGAATCCTCAGGGTTAAATAAATCATATTGTGGATTTTCAGGCTTTCTTGGCCACTTCGAAGTGGTTTGTTCTGGTTCAAGCATATCAACATCCTCTATAGACTCTTCTTCATCCACACTATCCTCTATGGAATCTTCTTCATCCACACCATCCTCCATGAACTCTTCTTCATCCACACCATCTGGACGTGGCAATATAATAATTCCGGCTGTTGACACTGGGAGTTGAGAGGACATGTGAAATGAAGCACTTCACGTATTAAAACTATCAAGTGAAACTAAAATTAATCATTTACCAATTACAAAGACTTAACTCATAACATGACTTACTAGCATCATTGATATCAGATTCTCCAGATGCAACAGCTCCGGCTGCCTGGCTCAGTGCTAGTGCACAGGCTTCTGCTGACTCGAACAATTCATTATCTTGCACGTCCAAACTGCCTAATACCTCAGGACTCTCTTTTGAATCTTGCGTTTCTCTAACCTCACAAATATTTTTACTCTTAGTACTATCAATCTTCTCATCAACCCAGTTAAAAGAGGAACTAGCTTTATTTGCCGCTGAAGGTTTGTGCAAAATGCCAAATGCACCACGATCTTCTATTCCATCTTCCATATCTCTCACTTCACAAAGATTTCTGCTCCCGGTACTATCAATCTTTTCATCAGCCCAAGTAACGGAACGATTAAGTTTCTTAGCCCCCGAAGGTTTAAGAGAAGATCTCAGTGTGGCCTCACTCGATTTCTCTGCCTTCTCAACAACGAATTCCTCTCTTGCTTCAATCTTCAACCTAGACATACCTAAATCCCCAATATCCATCACACCCACTTCACTATTACTAGGAGCAGCGGGGGTTTCCAACACACCTTTTCCTCTTGATTCCTTTAACTTAGTATCAACACTATTCTCCGCTACACTTGGTGGGATTTTAGACACACTATATTCATCACAAGCGAGTAGTGTACTCATGAAGTCCATATCATTCAAAATTAGATGTTCCCCAACACCACTCGTCTTTGTATCTTTTCCTTTGGACCCTGTAATATGCATCCTCACTCACTTTAAGAAACACTGACAGAAATCAATAAGAAGAAAAAACAATCCTAGCAACTTGAGCAGGCATCAGACTAGAATTCAACATGCATACAATTACAATTTTAACATAGCACAAACTAGCAAATACAACACACCCTCATGTAGAAAACTCAAGCCCATACCTTGTTTGTTCTTTTTGGAACCCAATGGCTTTGAAATCCCATCTCTTTTTGGAACATAGCCTTCAATGGCATTAGAGGGACCAACCCAGTCCTCCAAATTGCCTCTATAAGTTTCAGTCTTTTCTTCAATCTTCAACCTAGAGATACCCAAATCCCCAATATCTTCACCTTTAACATCTCCAAATTGCCTCAAAACCCTTTCAACCTTGCCAAAATCCAAGACATCACACCTCTCCTCGCTGAGACTCTGAGTAAAAGCCTTGCTATCGATCACACAGCGTGAGGAGCAGTAGAGTTTGGTCTCGCGGAGGTCGTAGACCTTGTGCTCCTTGAGCGAAATGCGATAGTGACCCTTGCGGGTGCGAGAAGCTTCGGAAGGTAGGGCATTGGAGCAGAGAGGGTAGCCGCATAGGTCGGCGATGGAGCGCTCGGTAACGACGTCGTTGTAGTCGGAACGGGAGATGATGGAGCCAGCTAAGTAGAGGTGGTCTAGGGTTTTGATCCCTTCGAAGAGGGCAAGTTGGAGCTTGTACACTGCGTCGTTCACTGACCTCAATGGATTCTGATGTTTGCTCTTTTCCATTGAAAGAGGTCTTCGAGAATTGAACAAGGGTTTTTGTGGCCTTCTGGTAAATTGAATTCAAATTTGGGATTCAAGCTCTCTCTCTCTTATCTCTCTCTCTCTCTCTCTCTCTCTCTCTCTTCAGTGGAGTCTTACAGTTCTGTTAATCGGTTGCGCGGGGTTATTATATTGTTTCCCGGGTTAGTCAAACCCGGAGTGTAACCCGGCCCATTATACTTGAAGGAAAAGACCTGGCATGAACAGAATGTGAACATTTATGCCTCTAGATTCTATACATACAATACACGCGACTCAAATTAAATGGAACATCAAACAAGCAATATAAGTATAAAATCCATATCAGAAAAAATAATTTTTGCCTAAAGGCAGGGAGGATGTTTTCGGATTTTCGCTCGAGAAATCTAAGATACTTTAGAGTTTTAAGTTTCTCATATTTAATTGGTGGATCAGATGTGTCACGTGACACAACCGTCTCACCCAATACTTTATTGTGTTAGTCACTAATTTGAAGTTTAGATAAGTAAAGAAAATGAGACCATATGGTCTTATATGATGATGAACCAGACCGACCCAACCTACAACATTTAATATGTAACTCTAACAAGGCTTAGCCCAATTAAGTTTAAATACTAATCCTTTTCAGAAAAGAATACCAACTCATACAAGGGATTAAGGGAAGGGCGGCACACCAAAAAAAAAAATTTATTTAAAGCCAAAAAGAAAACAACGCGTCGTTTTTGATTGATGAAAAATATTAACTCAGTTGGTCTCCCTCATCGTCGATTTTTCTGAAACACTCTCTCTCTCTCTCTAGCAAGGTATGCTCTCTCTTCTTCTCTCTGAATCTCGATTTGCCTCGCCGATTGAATCAAACCCAACAAATCATTCTCTTTTACCTGTGATGGGTCTTAGCAAAGTTTCAAAATTGAACTGCCAATCCCAGTTGGGTCTCTTTTAATTTCTTACTTTTCTATGGGGTTTACATACGATTTCCACATTCTGCACAAATTTGGCTCTATTTTTCATCTAGGTTTTCTTATCTCATCTGATCCTTGTAGATATTTTGCTGCAAACATGGGATTTGGGTAGTGCTTAGTTTTCAAATTGTGATCATATGATTAAGATCTGTTACCTTGTGTCGGCATTGTTTGTCAATTTACGTTCTATTTTCTTGTAATTATATATGTTAGGATTTCGGGGTAGTGTTTTGGAGTATTAGCTATCTTAAGTTCAATAGTTTACACATCGTTGATACATATTCGAATCATAATTGGTTAAAGGGTAGTCAAATATCAGTATCTGTTCATCCATTATGTACCGTTTGTATTTTCAGCATGTGGAATTTAAACCATAGAGAGTTAGAGTTCGAATTGCGGTGGTTAATGAGTTTTGGTCTTGGCCAACTGGTCTAACTGTGTGTGATCGTTGCCGATAATTCCCCAGTGAATCTTAAACGAATGGTTAATGGTGCCTTGGACTAGTCAATTTTTAGTAATTAAAGAATATGAACTCAACACGACGTGTTTACTGGGCTGCTTTATGAATTTTCTTAGACTAGACGAGCTTTAGCACTGACATAGTGCATGTAGCATCTATTCTTACACTATCCAGAAAAAGTAAATAATTGAACTTTTCTTTTCTTTCTTTTCATAAGTTTCTAAAATCCAATGTTACTGTCAGTCTAAGCTGCGATGTAGTGACGTAGTAATTCTTCTTGTATGATATATCAAGCCTCTTTTCTTGCATGTAGTAGCAGGTTTATGTCATGAGAGCGTTGCTACTACTGAAATAGCAAGTCATTGTAGAGCACCTATGGGGACTGGAAATCCTGGTCGACCAAATTTTACTACAAGACCTACCACTACACCTTTTGCTGCTCCTCCTCAGACCATGACGCCTTTTTCATCTTCAGGTCCTGTGGCTGGACCGGAGGCCTCTGGTTTTAGACCCCCTCCACCAGTCTCTCAACAGACACCTTTCTCATCGTCTGGGCCTGTGGTTGGATCAAATGCCTCTACATTCAGACCTACTCCACCTGTTGCTCCACAGACTACCATGCCTTTCTCATCATTTGGGCCTGCAGTTGGACCACAGCCCTCTCCTTTTAGGCCTAGCACACCAGCTAGGTTTAATGATCCGTCTGTGCCTCCTCCACCAACAACAAATGTCCCACCGACTGTTGGACCTTTCTCCCGTTTCCCGACTCCACATTATCCTTCAACACCACAGTTTCCTTTGACAGCGCCACCACCCCCTTCCCGTCCTCCACCTATGGGCCAACTACCGTTTCAACCTCCTGCTGGTCAAGCTCCATTTCAACGCCCACAGCAGCAGATGCCTTCTGTACAAATGGGATCTCCACCTCAAAGTATAAGTTCTGGCCCACCAAGTGTGGGTGTTCATCAGTCTCCATCAGATTCGTCCTTCCCAGCTCCCCTGCCAAATTCTCAGACATCATTTCCGGGATATGCGCGCAAGCAGGTCAGTGCAGATTCACAAGGCCCACCAACTCAGTCTCCGTTTCTTACTCCCCAAGGAGGATATGGCGCTCCACCTGCTGTATCTTCCCCTTTTGCTTCTCAGCAAGGAGGTTTTGTTCCACCTCCACACCACATGCAACATCCTGGCTCCGGACCTCCTCTTGGTGCTCTCCAAGCCTTGACAGAGGACTTCAGCTCACTATCTATTGGATCTGTTCCCGGATCAATTGAACCGGGAATTGACCCTAAAGCTCTGCCAAGGCCTTTGGGTGGTGATGTGGAACCAAAATCACTTACTCAGATGTACCCCATGAATTGCAATCCTAGATTTCTAAGGCTTACAACCGGTGCAATACCAAGTTCCCAGTCTTTGTCTTCAAGGTGGCATTTACCTCTAGGTGCTGTTGTTTGTCCACTTGCGGAATCACCTGATGGGGTAAGTGACTTAGTGCTTTTATCCTCAGAATGATCTAAATTGATTGACGTTTGATTCGTTGTAATCACATTTTACTTTCTATATCTAGGAGGAAGTGCCAGTTGTTAATTTCGGTGCTGCTGGGATTATTCGCTGTAGAAGATGTCGGACATATGTAAACCCATTTGTGACATTTACAGATGCTGGAAGAAAGTGGCGTTGCAATATCTGTGCTCTACTTAATGATGGTAAAACTACTAGCTCTTCTCCTTTCTTCCAAAAGCATAACTTTTTTCATTTGAAAAAAATTAAGGTATAATGTAGGGAAAAAATTTGTCTAAGATCAACATGATGCATCTTTATGTGTACTCTAAGCAGTTGAGGACTGCAATTTTGTTCATATTTTGTAAATTATAATTCCCTGACTAAGGCGTGTGCAATATATATCCTGCACCACATGTTTGGGATATATCACACAGAATAGCCATGTTGAAAGCTTTTGCACAAAGGTTCTCATTTTATTCTATAAAGCAGATAATATACCTGCCATGCTAGAGTAGCCTTTTGCATCAACTTTTTCAACTAAGTAGTGTTTGCCATAATGCAGTGTTTGTTTTCAATATCATGATAAATGGTCAAGTTTCCTGCTTAACACGTGCTTTTGGTTTCTAAATTGAATCACTGCAGTGGGTGGTTGTTTGATTTTTTGAAAGTATATCTTACATTAATATTTATATTGGGCATAAAATGATACTGTATTTTTGTTGTTCAGTTCCAGGCGATTACTTTGCCAATTTGGATGCCACTGGCAGAAGAATTGATATGGACCAACGACCTGAGCTCACACATGGTAGTGTGGAATTTGTTGCTCCAACTGAATATATGGTGCGGGCTCCTATGCCGCCACTATATTTTTTCCTCATTGACGTTTCTTCATCTGCTGTGAGAAGTGGTATGATTGAGGTAAACAGTTTTTTTTTTTTAATGTTTTTACGAAACTCAGCTTTGCATCATGGAAACCTGTCATTTCATTTAATACAGTAATACAACTACAGAACCTTGCGGACTATTTTGCCTGGTTCAAAGATCATCTCGTTTTTGTTTGCCCATGAGGGTATAATTTGACAGAGGTTCTTTGATTTAGTTTAGGAAATCATATCTAGTATGTTTTTTGGTTTTATTTTGTAGAAATGATATAAGCAGGTGGCTCAGGTGCTTAGCTTGGGGCTTGTTCTCTTGCATTGCCCTGATAGAATAGGGTTTTGCAGCGTCCGGAGTGGTGTAGTTATTGAGTTTCTCTTGTTTATATAATATTTCATGCAAGGACTTTCATAGTCATTGATGTGAATTTTTTTGGTGTATTTTTATTTTACCTTTTATAAGTTTAAAAAATATTAAAATTTACTTCTATAAAGTGAATGTAACCAATGGCTGTGTGTCCGTGACTTTTCATTTGGGGTATTTTTGTTATATTTTTGATAAATGCCTACTCAAGGCTTGCATTCCTCTGTTGGAATGAGTGAGTTTAAATTTGACCTTTTTGCAGGTTGTGGCCCAAACTATCCGGTCATGCTTGGATGAGCTGCCTGGCTACCCCAGAACACAAATTGGGTTTGCAACTTTTGACAGCACAATACATTTTTATAATATGAAGGTATGTGTTTTCTGAGACCTGTTGACATAAGTTACTTTGTTGTGTTTCATCCGACCTCTAACATATGTGCTTTTTCCTGTTGGTTTTGCCTTTGCAGTCTTCTTTAACTCAGCCTCAAATGATGGTGGTCTCAGATTTGGATGACGTATTTGTCCCATTGCCAGATGATCTTCTGGTTAACCTATCTGAATCAAGAAGTGTTGTGGAGACCTTCCTAGATAGCTTGCCGTCAATGTTCCAGGACAACGTAAATGTGGAGTCTGCTTTTGGTCCAGCTCTTAAAGCCTCACTTATGCTTATGGTGTGCTAGCTTTTCCACTCACAGTTTTGAACTTTGCCTTTGGATAGACTATTCAATCAATCATAGAGTAGTGGGTTAATTTTGTATTTCTTGAGTAACGTGGTTACAAAATTACTTCTTAATGCATATTTTGAGAGCTTGGTTATTTAATTACTTTGCATTAACTTCTGGGGATGTGTGTGCTTGTGCAGAGCCAACTTGGTGGAAAATTGTTAATTTTTCAAAATACACTTCCATCTCTTGGTGTTGGCCGCTTGAAATTGCGTGGAGATGATCTTCGTGTCTATGGAACAGATAAAGAACATCCTTTAAGACTACCAGAAGATCCTTTCTACAAGCAGATGGCTGCAGAATTTACCAAGTTCCAGATAGGGGTAGACGTATATGCCTTCAGTGACAAATACACTGATATAGCCTCATTAGGTACATGTGGTTTCATCTTATTTTCTTCTCATTCGTTTTCATAGAACTATAGATAAAGATGAGGTTTGAAAATTGGAGTATCTTATATTGATAAATCTAGACACTTTAGACTTTGTATGCTATAATTCTTGTTGGTCTTTCAAATGTAGGTACTCTGGCAAAATATACCGGGGGTCAGGTGTACTATTACCCAAATTTTCAATCTACCATTCATGGAGAGAAGTTGAGACATGAGTTGGCCAGAGACCTTACTAGGGAGACTGCCTGGGAAGCAGTTATGCGCATAAGATGTGGAAAAGGTCTGCTATTAATGATTCTCCATAGCAAATCCCCATTGTACACACATACATATGTCATGTTTTGTTAGTGCTATTGGAAATATGCTAATGTTTTGTTACTCGTTTATACTTCTAGGAGTCCGCTTTACATCTTACCATGGGAACTTCATGCTGAGGTCCACCGATTTATTAGCACTTCCAGCTGTAGATTGTGATAAAGCATTCGCGATGCAGCTCTCTCTTGAAGAGACATTACTAACTATTCCGACAGTATATTTCCAAGTTGCTTTGCTGTATCCTTCAGCTTCTATGTTTTGTTTAAGCCACACATAGGCATGCCTGTATGGTGCTTGTTTTTCTTTTGATATTCACATATTGTGCTGTCCATGTCAATTATTAACACTAATTTTGTTATGATTGTTTGTATCTCTTTAAATTTCCGCCATGCTGATAACCTTTTTCCAAGTTCCTTTTTGAGTCGCATAACAAATTCTTATCACTCTTTATACTTGTTTTGGATATGTGAGTGTCTAGTTTAAGTTGCTTGTGAGCAATGCCACAATGGTATTGTGAAGGTTATTTATGACTGAAGTGTCCTTAACATATTAAAGATACACTGCATCCTGCGGAGAAAGGCGTATTAGAGTACATACAGCAGCAGTACCTGTGGTTACAGATCTGGGAGAGATGTATCGCCAGGCTGACACTGGTGCCATTGTCACCTTGCTTTCCAGGCTAGGTGGGTAACTGAAACTCTATGCTAGTGATGTTGTATATATTGATTATTCAGTTTTCTTATTATTGAAGCTGAAACAAATTGCAGCAATAGAAAAGACTTTGTCGAGTAAGTTGGAAGATGCTCGAAACTCTTTGCAGCTAAGAATTGTCAAAGCACTCAAAGAATTTCGAAATCTTTATGCTGTACAGCACCGCTTGGGAGGGAAAATGATATATCCAGAGTCTCTGAAGTTCTTGCCTATGTATGGTTTAGCACTTTGTAAGTCAGCACCTATTCGTGGAGGGTATGCAGATGTGTCACTTGATGAACGGTGTGCCGCAGGCCACACGATGATGACTCTACCAGTTAAAAAATTGATGAAGCTTCTATATCCTAGTTTAATACGGCTCGATGAGTATCTTTTGAAGGTATAAAATTTCCATTCACTTTAATTTTTTCCATGGTAACGTCATTTCACAAATCATTAAATTTATTTCTGCTTCTTATATCTGTAGCCTTCTGCTGAGGCTGATGACTTCAAAAGCATAGAGAATAGATTACCACTAGTCGGTGAAAGCTTAGATTCCAGAGGCCTTTATATATATGATGATGGGTTTCGCTATGTTCTATGGTTTGGTAGAGTTCTTCCGCCTGATATAGCAAAGAATTTACTTGGGACTGACTTTGCAGCTGAGTTATCAAAGGTATGATAAATTCCCTAAAGGCAAAAGGTAAAATAGAAAGAAAAGAAAAGAAAAAAAAAACATTATACTTTCTGCCTTTCCTTTTTTTATTTTATATTTATTTTTTTAAGCTCTAAATTTGTAATTAGATTTTCAATTTAATTTTGTTTGGATTTCAATTTGCGAAGGCATTTCCTTGGGGGATTTTGGGTATGTTAACAAATTGGATCAGCTTAAGACTGCCCCTCATGCTATTTCCGTTATTATTTGACAAGATATTTTCTGGTCTGCATTTATGCCGGAATATAATGTGCCTGAACTCCACATGCGGAAAAGGATAAGAAACATATATAATTGTCCAAATGGCTGGCTTATGCACAACTGACTAATTTGTAAGGTTGCCCGAACAGCCTTTTGAGGTTCACTTGATGATTTCCCCCTTTTCCTTCCTTACGTTATACACATGACATGCACTGTCGATTCCTTATATCATTGGATGACTCAGTTCTAGCTGTATTATTTTACTGTATAAGTGCATTGAATTTTTCTAGAATGATTAGCCTTTGGTTTAGGTTCTGTAAGAGAGCCCTTTATAACCTGAACCTTTCTTGAAGTATCGAATATGGCTGTCTCAAGAACTCTTTGTTTCTTCTGTTTATTTTGAGAACTTACCCATACTTGCTACTTATTCCCTTCTACTGCATGCTTACTTTGTCTTGGCTATCAGGTGACCCTTTGTGAGCGTGATAATGAAATGTCAAGGAAGCTTATGAGGATACTTAAGAAATTTAGAGAAAGTGATCCTTCATATTTTCAGCTGTGTTATCTTGTAAGACAAGGTGAGCAGCCCCGAGAAGGTCATCTTCTACTTGCCAATCTTGTTGAGGAACAGATGGGGGGAACCAATGGTTATGTTGATTGGATAATTCAGGTACACCGGCAAGTCCAGCAAAATCCGTAATATAGAGGTAATGATTTCTTACTTTAAAATTTTGTTTTTATTTGGCATTTGAGATTCTTTCAGAATTTGTTGATCAAATTCAAAATACTTATCCAAACTGCCATTCGAAACTATCCATGTGCATGTAAATTAGTTCTGTGCCCGTGAAGATGAGCCCCTTTTGACTTCTGCATTACTTTCAATGCAGCAGGATGTTTGTTAAACTTGTTGCATGCCTCATCTGTGAACTGGTGGAGCAAATATTTGCCAAAGAAGACAAAAGTGATGGAGCAATTTGTTCAATGTGATTGAATAATGATAATTCAGCCATGGCACCCTTGAGTGTGGTAGGTGGAGTTGAAGAATAGATCGTCGCCATGCAGAGATTGGGACAATTTGTTGGTTCATCACAGAATGCGATAATTAAAGGAGATGTACTGTAGTCCTATATTCTTGTGTCTTAATGTTGAGAATAAACACGCCTAAAATTTTTGTATGTGATGTCCTTTAACTCATTGTTAGCGATTACCTTTTTTTTTTTTTGGGTTATATTTCCATAGTTTTCCCCCTCATTCTGGGATTGTCTAGTGAGAGGACATAGAGGTAGTGAGACGAGCCACACCGTGCTTACAAATTGTCTTGAGATACAGTTAATTTTAATCGTGGTACTTGAAAGTTACCGTTTTCTTTATCACTCTGCAAGGTTTTCTACATGATATGGTGCTAAATAGAAATTCCATCCCAGAGTAATTTTTCATTTATGTTTTTTCTGTTCCTTGCAATCCATTTTGTGACCCAAAAAGACCGTGACCAATGTTAGTAAACCTAGTTGATCAAAAAAATGCCTCACGGTTTTTTTTTTTTTTAAAAGCCTCATGATTTTCGAAATTCAGTCTTGATCTGTTGCACTGCATATGTAAGCATGTAACGTAACGAAAATTAAGCTGTCCTCGGCCAATTTTTCTTTCTCGGGCAAAATCTTAACATGTGTTATTTTATTGCGGCCAAGAATGAATCATTGCCTGCCCTCGTTGCGAATTATGACACTGGTGTCTGGGATAAGGCGGGAAAGTGGAATTTGATCGGCTTATGTGATCAATTTAGTGAAGAAAAAAAATTAGTAATGAAACAACCTTTGGATCGATGACCAATTAGTCGGGAAAAGATTCTTTGAAGATTAATTAAAGCAATTCATTTCCCGACCATTAGATGGTTTTCTGTAAATTGGTAGCTTGAGATGATATTGTTTTGATTATAAAGCAAGAGAACAAACCAGTCGACAAGTACATGTATAAACCATAGGATGCTACCAATTTACAAGCAAAATAAAGAAACCTTGTCTTGCACATAATCTATTAGTCCAAAATGAAAACCAAATTTCTTAAAACGAACTAGAAAATAAAAAAAGTTCCAAGCTACGTCGTCAGACGAACATTAAAGCATGGCAAGAACAGAAACAACCACATATCTATCTATCTATCTATCTCCTCAACTTAGACCGCTTTGGGATGCTACCAGCAGGAGGGGCTCGAGCCTTGCCAATAGCTTTCATTTTCCTTCTCTTCCTATCCTCCTCGCTGTCTGACTCATTGCCTTTCTCCCTGTCTGCATTGCTTGCTTCCCTCTCCAACTCTTCCCATGTCTTCCCCTCCTCGTCCTCCGACATTTCTTCTGAATCTTCCTCATCATCATCCTCAGACTCCACAAGCGATGCACTATCAGAAGAATCATCCTCCGATTCTGATTCGGATTCCACATCAGATGGTTCATAACCCTTGTCTGACTCCTGCGACTGATCAGAGTCTGAATCAGATGCTTCCAAATTCAAAAACTCCCAACCTCCATTATCAATGAAGCTCTGTGGATCCTCAGTGATTGTCTTCAGTATAGGTTTCCACGACAGATTCATCCTGCTCTCATAGTACTTGATGTCTGTTGTGTCAAGCCATTCCTTGAGACCATCAAGCGATGTGGAAGGGATCGAATCAATCCTAAGAACATCCCGTTTGAAATCCTTGAATACAATCGCCAGGTCAAAATTCTTCTGTCCAAGCCCAACTCTTTCCAGATTCACAATTTCAATCTCGCTTAGAGTGACAACAAGGAAAGGAGTTTCAATCAGTTCAACCAGGCAATTTGAACTAGGAACAATAAATGCTGAGGATTTGTAAGGAACACCATGGAAACCAAGCTCCCTCATAGGCTGATCAAACTCAAGTTCAAGACCATTAAACTGGGCCTGCTGCCAAAGATCCTGCACCCGATCCACAAAGCTATGAAATTCCCTGTTGACTTTGTTCTTCCTATCCCTCTCCCGTTGCTCTTCTTCAATCTCATCTGGGTCATAGGCAGATCTCTTTCCACTTCCCAAGGTCTGAACTACATCCATAACCTCCACATAGAATTGCACATCTTTGGTTTTCTTGTTGCCCACCATTATGTGATTGTGAAGATGAAAATGAAGGAGAGTGATCATCTCATTCTCTGCTGGCTGGAAAAACGCATGCTTAATATTTGCATACATTACATCCACGCGCTCATCTTGCCTGGTGGTAGAGTAACGAAACCCATTTGCATGAGCTTCAAGAGTACCAGGAATCTTTCTGCCACGTCCACCAAAAACTGGTCGAATCCAAAGGTCATTCAACCTTAGTGGCTTAAATTTGTTACCAGCTAGTTGGAGCTTCTCCTGAGTAACAAGTGTTGCCCTCTCAGCTCTCTCATTCTCCCTTGACAGAACTCGCTTCCTCAGGTTTTTAATCAGCTGTACAACTTCAGTCATGTGCCTCGAGTCCTTGGAGCGAAATGTAACTTCCTTTAAATATATAGAACCCAAGTTTTTCAGTGAGTTTGCATCATGAGGATTAAAAGGAGTTCCAGGAACAGTAAAGATGATTCTGATATAACTAGCCGAATTGGTGTTGGCTGACTCCGATTGCATACCAACTGTCCTTATGGTGGCTACATGAAAAGGGACCATGCTCCCATAAATAGGCAAAAGAACAGCTTCATTATTCTGGTCAACTTGAATCATCAGTTCTCTTTTAGGAGAGAGATCATTTACATTCTTGTAGGCAACTAAATCCGTTGAAGACTTTGAAGTGGAACGATTATTACCTGACCCAGATCCATCACCAGCAAGTCTGCGGGCAGTTTCTTCATTTTTCTGGCGGGCAAGTTCTGCCTGATGATGCCTGCGTTGCTCCTCCTTTGATTTCTCACTATTGTCTGACCTCAGAGTGGTTTTAGATATTAAGGCCTCTGTTCCACTAGCCCGACCTTTCGCTTTTTCAGTCTTTTCGTCTTCAAGGTCATCTTCTTTGAAGGAGTATGCCACATCTTTAACAGCTTTTGAAATTTTGACAGTCAGCACGTCTGGCTTGTCATTGTTGATAACAACAGTGTCAGCTAGCAACAAAGAGAAGTTCTGGTTCTTTAGATTATTGATACCACTCTGCAAGTTATGAAAACCGAGTGACACATTAAAGACCATGCCAGCTTTCACCACCCGATCATTTTTTCCATTAAGATTCAACCCAGATTCACGGAACTCAAGACCAATGCCTGTCCCCGCAGATTTTGTCAGATTAGGTAATAGTTCAGGAGCATCCTTCTCCACAACAGAAAGTGCTGCTAGATATGCAGCACTGGCTACCTTCCCGGGCTTCAACTCACTAATTGCTGCAGCATGGGCCTTGAGAAGAACATCATATGCCTTGCTCTGTAGGGGATTGGCATCAATCAAAAAAGTCCTGGCAACATTTGAGCAGTAATTGTGATAACGGGATCCAATAGCACATATGATCACACTGGCAGAATCATAATAAAGAAACTCATCATTACTGGCAGCACCCGGTCTGAGATCAAACTTTCCTCCACTCTGGAAGATTGGAGGGTAGCAGATATCAACATTTTGTGAGTTGAGTTTCAAGCCAACTTTAGAGGGTTCCATTATAGCTTTCTCTGTCTCATCCATCAAAGAAGAGTGAGTGACTTTCTTCTCCTCATCAATAACCTTCTCAAGCTTCGCCACCATTTTCTCCATGACACGAGTATTTAAGAAAGCCGCTTTCCTGACATTATCAAGTTCCTCATTCTCCTTAACAGCAAACAAGTCAGACAACCCATTTGTTACATCCCCCAGCTGAAAATTTGCACTCTTCAGCTTCTCAAACCACAATTTCAAAAAATTCCCCTCCGGATCCTCCCTTGCTATCCTTCCTACAACAACAGTATCATGGCCATCAGCCTTTGGTTGAGCATGAATTGCACCCAAAATGGCATCCATCAGAGCACTACCATCATCACTCTTTGCCTTCACATGTGTCACAACATCAACACCCAGAGCCTCTTTGGCAGACTTTTTCACATCTTGGAAAAAAGACACCTTCTTTTGGCTACCCAAGAAATGAATCTGGTTCTTCATGAAAACCATTATCGTATCTGGAACATCATAACCAACCAGCCACATATGCAATGCTGAAGATTTAAGGTACCGGATTTCATCTGATTGTGGCGGTGTTGCAATTGCAATAACATCACAAGAACTCCACAAATCAGAGTTCTTGTTCCAGTGCGAATAGAGGGACTTCAATCTCTGACTGAAGATTTTCAAATCAATGGAATACGAATTTCCTGCTCCAGCGTTGGTCTTCCCCTTTGTAGGTTTGCTATTTCCATTTCGATTATCAGCCATTAAGAACTGATTCTGCATAAGAAAGACAGTCCATTAATGGGCTTCAAATGAGAGAATTGACAATATTCAGATATAAATCAAATTCTGTTACAGCAAAAATAAAAAACATAAAAATCGCTTAATCCCCAAAATAAATCCAGCAAGTAGCTAATAATCCTGTTATGCAGAAAAAAATAGTTATCGTCCTCTTTCCTGGGGAATCCTATAGTGATACGATTTCATCCACTAAAATTAATCAACGAATTGATATACGAGTAAAATTAGGGTTTTGCGTAAGTTCGCACTCTAGGGCCATCGCCAGATTTTAAAAGCAAGAGTTGTATCGGACCAAACCCCGACTATGATGGTCATCACCCCCTTCAATTTTTCTTTCACAAATCCTCAACTCGAAACCCTAATTAGGTTTTCGTCTCCCCGCATATAACACAAAAAACAGCAGAAATCTACTCGACTAATCCATGAACAGGAAAACAGGAATCGAAAACGTACCTTTCTGTGCCTTCGGCCGTTGCCTTCTGGGAAATTGCGCGGTGCCCGCAATGCGAATTAGGGTTAGGGTTTTGCTTGCGCCTTGGCGGCGTACCAATCCCCGATAAAACAAACCAAAGAGAAGAACAATAGAGAGAGTCAGAGAGAAAAGTTGGGTCCTTTCGAAGAGAATAGAGAGAGTGGAAGAGGGTATTTATAGGGTTCGCTTCGGATTTGCGAAGAGCGATAAATGAGAAATACAGAGAGAAGAGGAGGTTTTCGAATCAGGGACAGAGAGAGTGTGAAGGGATTTTGATTTCGAGGGCTCTAGAAGAGAGAAAGAGAGAGACTTACAAAAGAAACTGATTTTTTGTTGTGACGAAAATGGACTCCGGATTTACGACTTATGACTTCTTTGACCCGTCTCTCCTGTCAGTCATTGAGAGTTTTGCTGTGGGTACTTTGGGTTATTCGGGTTTTCTTTGTCAGTGCTAGGGAATTCGAGCCAGACGGCGTCGTTCGGCTTGAGAGGGAAATAGAATTGGGCGATTGGGCTTGGGCTCTACGATTTGGGCGGTGGCGGGAAATGAATTATTCTTTGTTGAAAATATGGCGGGAAAGAATATGATTTAGAGGGATATAAGTACTTGTGATGGTTCACTAACCATCTGAATTAGTGACTTGTCCATCTTAAGATTTACCTTGAAATGCAAGTTTGTTCATGGTTGCAGTAAATAGCTGTGTATTACGGCCTAATGGCGGTAGTATTACCGCTTAACGAAGAAACAATAAAATTTACTATTTTCTAGTTAAATGGTTATACAATATGGTATTTCAGAAGATTACATCAGAAAAATGGAGCAATTTGCAATGGATATTTAACAAAATTAAGGTTGATATAGCTACTTCATAAACCATTAAAATTAAGGCCTTTTGTAGCATAGAATGAATACCAACATCAGTTACATAAGGCAATGTTGAGTTTTGCGGACTATCACTGCTTCAACCCTTGAAAAATTACATCTCTAAGCAGAATTAACAGCCAGTAAGATGATAACTCGGTTAGACCAAAAACAAGACAACAATCACCACCTTATAGGCAAAGAACCCTGTATAAGATTAGCGACCTAAACCAACTAAAGGCAAAAATTACAGCATGAATTCCTACTGTAGAAGATCCCTTATACGTAAATCTACCAAGATGAGAAGCAAGCTTTGATATATCTTCCTCATCCTCTTCAAAACCTTCGGAGTTCCTGCGATACGAGTTACAAGGATGGCTTTTCCTGGACTTGCAATCAGCTAGCACATCAGCCTACCTGTAATCAACCATCCAACATATAATGGGTGCGTATTTATGTGCATACCATGATAAATAGTGTTTAATTATGTTAATGCAATTCAAAAATTTGAAAGGGCATAATCATAAACACAACAATATTAGCTCTACACAACTAATCCTGTTTAAAACTAAGATACATCAAGAGTCTAACCAAAACAAATATATCAAGATCCAAGTTTTTCCTTTTGATAGAAAGGCCACACTGCATCCATCAACATCAAAACTAAGGTTTTGAAATTATAACATTTGATAAAGTTCTCTGAAAGTGAAAAAGAATATTAAACCTGCTTTCTTTCATGATCGACTGCTTGACTTTTCCATAAAGATAACTTTGGCAGTGGAATAGCAGAAGCTTTTATTTTGAAGCCACTTTATAGCAGTCGATTGATGTTGGCCTGAATGATATATGACCATCTTCTTCAAATTCCTGGCATTCTCAAGCAAATATGCTGCAAACTCCACCTCATTATCCCCATTGAAAATCGGTATTGATACGTCCTCAAGATGATGAACAAAAGTCAGGTTCTGGGAATTCCAATAGCTGATATTAAACCCAGATGACTGGAGAGACAACAAAACAAGCAAAGCAATTTATCTTTTCTGAAATTACCAAGAAACAATCTACCAAAGACAAAGTTGGAGAACTACTTTACTTACATTAGTACTAGAGTTGAAAGGGATGACTGCGTTGCTTATGCGCAATCTAATCAAATTAGGCATTGCTTTAAGAAGAAGGGCCATTGGTGGAACAAGGTCGTCATTCAAGGTCCCAAGCATAGAAAAGCAACAAATATCATCTAAGGGTGGTGGCAAGGAACCTTCCCTGAACACAACCTGCAGAATTATAAAAGGAAAAACTTTAAATAGAAAAAGAATGAGAAACCAAAAACACTTGAGAATAAACAGTTAGAGAAGTTGATCTAATATGATTTCAGAATCCACATGAATAACCATCAACTGTTCCAAAATAGATCATTTGCAAATTCTATATTCTGTGTTCTAGATTAAGTTATTGTCACCACAACGTGGCCGCATAACCAATATATGTTCCCTGTAATATCCTTCACAAGAGAACTTCATCTAAAGAGTGTCTTTTTACCTTTATGATGTCTCCGATTAGAGCAAGAATTTTACTTCTGCTTACACTAGAAAGAACCTCAAATGCCTTGTCAAAATCACGTAATCCTATCGGATAAAGTATTGACTTTTCTAAACGCAGTAATTTCCCCAAATACAGCTGATTCATGAAAATCCCAATCAATGTCAAATCTTTAAGATTTGGGGCATAAATATTCAAATAATCTATGCCACGTCTACGAGTTTTCCAATGTATATGTATATTTCCCAGTTTTTCGCCTGAGATGTTAAGAACAGAGAGCTTATGGAGATCATAAAAACCCAACCGATAATCACCCACGAGACTAAATGATTCCAGAGATGAGTTTTGAATGTTGATAGTTTCCGTCTTGCGAATATGTTCAAGCCATAACTGCTTTATGCATTTGCAACACCACGAGATCCAGTTACAAAACCCCTCCTCTATAGTAACATTTTTCAGCTTCAAGGATTGGAGATTACTGGAACAAGCAAAGGAGGGCGTTTTAAGAATCTTCCCTCCTGCGTTTAGTACATCCACAACTAGATGCCTCAAAGACTCACAAAGAAAGATGCAAGATGGCAATTCTAATGTCCTTAACAACTCATACACACTGAGCTCAAGATTAAGATTTTCAACATTGCACCTCACTGCATAATGGATCCATGACATTACTCGAAACTGCTCATTACTGTTGCTTGCACTTCCTTCAAAGAACCAACGAATACGAAAGCTCTGTATCTTCTTCTCCCCACGTTGAAACAGGAACCTATCCAAACAACTCAACAACCTCAATCTAGCCTGTGTGGAATGTGCATAGGCTGTTGAATCAAAATCCAAATTCGGAATGCATTGATAAAACTCTCTACATCTTTTGGAGACACAGCCCACACGAGCAATATTTCTAAAACTGAGGAGGGACAAAATGTGATGAGCAACATCATCTGGAAGATTAGTAAATCTGTCTATCACTATGTCTGGACAAGCTCCTTGAAATCGAGAACTTTCAAATGCTAGTATCTTATGCTTGTGTGCCATGGTACTTGGTTTCCTTATGCATTTCTTAGACACCTTACACCTACAAGGAACATAAAAACAAAATTATTACAATATATGACAATTTTTAGGTCAATTGAACCCTAGACTATAAACCCTAATCTTCTAACCTATATAGAATCAAGCCAACTTTTTAAGTTTTGTCTGAGGGATTTGTAGGATACTCAATTGAAGCAAAAATTTCAAAAAATTAGGAAATGATAACTAAAATTAAATTAACCAGTGAACAGTAAAATGGGTTCACCCAATATGTGAAATGAGAACAAATTTAAGTAAAGTGATAGATGGGTTTACTCAAGAACTAGCACCTGAGCAGCTTTCTAAACCCAGTGAAGAGACTAAAGCATGATTTGCCGCCATTTTTCAGCAAAGCCCTAACACCAAATCCCTCGAAATCAGACTTTGAAATGCATTTCTCTATTCGGCCATGTAAATGTAGTTGAAATTAAGCAGTAAAGGTTTAACCTTGGCTCGCCATATGCTCCTAGATTGATTCCATTTCCCTCACAGAATCAGAGTTGGCTTCTATAATTGAGATTTGGGAATGGAAGCAAATGCTTGAGCTGGATATATTTCTGAGGCATCTGTTTGGTATTTTGGGCCTTCCTGATTTTGGGCCTCGCCATTTGTGCTCATTTCTCCTGTGAGGGAAAGTGATATTTACACTTCCTATTTTTCTAGTCCCACTCCAATAACTCTTGCATGAGTTGGATCTTATATGTTTATACGATCTATATATATATATACATTTTTTTTTTCGGTCAACTATATGATATGTATTTTCAAATTTAACTTTTGAACTCTAACTTCAAAATCAAATTTGAAATCACAAGTTATAAAAAGTAGCTAAGTGACTTATTTATTATTTTCCGTACTATACATTTGGTTTTTGGTTTTGAGTTTAAATTATTCGATATAAGATGTTTCTCTCCTTGTTCGTTTGTTTTTGTCAATGATGTTAATGATGGGAATGACAACGGGGGAATTATGAGATTGTTAACTTGTGACTTTATACAAAAACTTGTTAACTATGATCTTGTAAATTCAGAGACTATACAGGTTTTGAAATGATTTGCCTAACAAGGGTGAATTATATACAAAAACTTGTGAGCCTGAGACTTATTCCTCCTCAAGTTTTTGTTCTTGTTTCTTTGCATAATAATCTCATAATTGTTAACTATGATCATGTACATTAAGAGACTATGCAGGTTTTGAAATGATTTGCCAAATGGATAGATATATAGCTAATAGTAGTCCTTTAGGCTTGAGTCTAACACTAGAAACGTTCCTCAAAACAAAACAAGGGCTACCAGTAATGCCATGGCTTTGTCATATATAAGAAGCTTAATTACTTGTTTACCAACTTCATGACCAAGTCAACCACCAAAATAGATTTTGTGAATTACACCTTAAGCCTATTATATCACAAAGAGGAAGCTAGGCCTGCAATGCCATGGCTCAGTCAGCTTTTCTATTTGGTGTTCTTCAAGGACTTATTAACCTTGAAATGGAGGTCAAACACCAATCAATTTATTTGTTTTCACCCACAGCAAGTTAATTTGTTGCCTTTTGCCTAATTTATCTTCTGTCCCTCTATGAGTGTAAACTAGAAGCCATTACTAGCCAGCCAGAGGAATACATTAGAATATCTCAGTGAAAAATCTGCAAGCTATATTAAACAACGTTACAAACAATGCTATAGGTTGAAACTTTTGTCATGAAGTGGTGACCATTAACCAAAATGGACAATGATCGAGCATTCCTTATCATCCTCTTCATTGCCAGTTGACACCTTTCAAAATAAGATCATATATTCATATATAAGTGAGGTTTTGCCATCTTTGAACTGTTCATGCTTAGACAGCTTTTAGTTTGTGCTTTGCAGCTATACGCGTTTTACCAAAACCATACTTCACCCTTTTCTTAAAGCTATAAATGCTCAATCAACTTCAGCTATTTCCTCAACCTTCACCACTTCACTTTCCAATCAATCTTTTTATTCAAATCGAAATCTGCTTTGTTATACTAGACACATATATTGAAATGACTAATTCAATGTTAAGATTGTGTTTGATCTTCCTCCTAACCATGTCGATGATGGCCTTCTTGTCATCAGCCCTAACCCCCAGAGTTGGTTTCTATAGATCAACGTGTCCTTCTGCAGAAGCAATTGTGAGAAAAGCTGTGAACAAAGCCGCGACGAAGAATCCTGGCATAGCTGCTGGCCTTATCAGAATGCATTTCCATGATTGCTTTGTTAGGGTATGTAACTATGTGTCAATGTACATATACATGAACTAATGTTTTAAATTTTAAGTGTAAAAGTAAATTAAAACTAATCAAATCTTCAAATGTATGTATTTCAGGGTTGTGATGCCTCTGTCCTTCTTGATTCAACTCCTGGAAAACTATCTGAAAAAGAACATCCAGCAAACAATCCAAGCTTAAGAGGCTTTGAAGTGATCGATGAGGCAAAGGCGGAAATTGAATCTCTATGCCCGAAAACTGTGTCATGTGCTGACATCCTTGCATTTGCAGCTCGTGACGGTGCCCTAGCAGTTGGTGGCATAAACTACGCAGTGCCTTCAGGGAGGCGCGATGGGAGAGTTTCACTCTTTGACGAGCCTTCCCAAGAGCTTCCCTCTCCTTCCTCAAATGCCAAGGAACTCGCGGCCAGCTTTTCGCGCAAAGGCTTTAGCTTGGATGAAATGGTCACACTATCCGGGGCACATTCCATTGGTGTGTCACATTGTTCCTCATTCTCGAACCGCTTGTATTCCTTCAACGAAACTCACCCACAAGACCCATCATTGGACCCCAAGTTTGCTAGGGACTTGAAAGCTAAGTGTCCTCCATCATCGCCAAACAATGTAGTTCAACTTGATGGTCTTACACCAAACAGGCTTGACAATACATACTATACGAACTTGATGAACCATCGTGGCCTATTAGAGTCGGATCAAACTCTACTTAGCAGTCATTCAACGGCGGGGCTGGTGAGGAACAATGCTAGACTTGGGTCAGCTTGGGCTAAGAAGTTTGCAGCCGCTATGGTGAAGATGGGTTCCATTGATGTCCTGACAGGAAAACAGGGCGAGATCAGAAACAAGTGCAGGGTTGTGAACTAGAATAACTCTGAGGGTTGGTTGGTTTAATCATATTGAAACTGTTTGTTTTGTTGTCACATTATTTCATTAGATTCGATTAAATTCTTTCATCAAATTGTTTAATCACCTTGTACGTTTACAGCCAATTGTTCGATCATCTTTTGGTGGTGGTAGTTTGTGGGTGGTTGAAAACTTGTAGTATTAGAAAATTCTTTGGTACACGGTGTGTATATAAACGATGCAATCTAAGGCGTCCACACTGAGTCAGAAAAATGAGTTAATATTTTTTTAAAATTTTTTAAACGGCTGACGGAAGAACGCCGTGTACTGAAGATTTTTCGGAATGCCAAATAATAAAGACTTTATTTTATTTTTCATAACTTAATTGCATGTCTCGTCTTTTCAGATGTCTTGATGACTGTTGTGATGGGTCTGTTTTAGACACAGGTTTTTATATCCATCATCTGTCAGACTCACAGCCTTTATTATTTCCTAATAGCTAGCTATGGTTTCTTTACAATTAAGGTCTAATATAATTAAGCAACAAATTAATGTTGTTGGGGAAGTAGGTAATAGCACATGTGACAAAGGCAATGCAGCCAATGCTCGCGAATATATTAGACTCAATCGCACATTGCTTAGAAACAGAAGTAGATTATTTTCGAACAACAAATTGGCCTAATATGGATAGCTCAAGTTTGATCTTCTTGTATCTTTTTTCACAACACTTCTAAGCTATCTATCATGCACTGTACACTAATCATGAGTTTAGAAATTGTTTCATTTTCTCCCCCCACATTTACGCATACATAAATATTATGGTATTATTGATCTGGATGAATGATTTTAAGTCCCCAAAACAAGGGCCGAATCTTTGCCCCCAAAACAAGGACAACATAGCTGTTCTACTTCTACACGTTACTTAAAGGGTTAGGGAGGAGAGGGAAGATCTTGGAAAGAGGCTCACTGTGTATGTATGTACGTACAGAATCACTGTTTATGTATGTACAGAATCAATTATTTCCTAGCTATCTAGGCAAGAAAAACAAACCCCAGCTAGCTAGCCCCTCATGTTTTCACTTTTCACTAAGATTCAGCCTTGGCTTGCTCCAGAGATTATTCGCAAGTTCCATCCATATATAAGTATATAACTGACTTGTTCTTCTCCCTTGCAGAGATTTGACAGCTCGGACTGTTCAGTGCACATTCCCAAGAGAAAAGTAGCACTTCTTTTGCTGCTTTGTCAATGCTTTGATGAGTGTCCCACGATCAAAACACTAACTATATATTGAATTAATTCCCTCTTAACTAATCATTCATTACAAAACACTAACTTTGTTCTAGTTGAGTTCTCCTACCCCAATCCGGTTTAGTGCAGTATGTAGTTCTTTTTTATGTACGTTCATTATAAATATTATAGGTTTATACGTCATATAAATTTGATATTTGTTGTATATATGTCAAATACATTAAATTACTCAATATGAATAAAAAGTTACATATTGGATTGTGCAGCCGGATTTCCAATAACCCAACGAATCGGATACAAATTTGATATTGGATAGTCCATCCGGTTATCGGATTGGATTTTTTTTCTTATCAAATCATATTGGATTGAGGTTGATCCGATTTTTATCGTAATTTATTGACCGGTGTATGATATCACACTACTATAACGGACAAAGCCACATGACGAAAGCAGTGACGTTGCTCGATCTCAAGTGGTCTCAACGTCTCACGTGGTCTCAACGTCTCATGTGGGGGCTGCCGTAAGCTATGTTTTTTATTTTTCCATATATATATATATATATTTTTTATTTTTTTTTCATTTATCTAAGAGAGTCAATTAGTCAAACTCTTTTCTCTTATAGAGGTGTGACTATAATTTTTTGGTTATATTGGAAGAGATCAAACCCTAATATAGCCTAATTCTAATTCAATTATCAATTCCCCCTCATCGCTTGGGCTAACCTCGAGCATTAGGAGTGACTATAATACTATAATTTGAGACCACCGTCAATACTTTGTTAGAGAAATCATAAATTAGTTAACCGGCCCAAAAAAAAAAGAAGAGAAATCATAAATTCCTAACCATTATATTTCCAAAAAAAAAATAGGGGTGATATTTCTAAAAATTCATAAGATCTTATTGGTGCTTCCCTCCACTGTTGGCCTGTTGGGCACTGCGCGCTTATACTGCAAAACCCTATGTCGCTTCCTTAAATAAACTTCTTCCTCTCCCACTCCTTCACTTTTTTACTCGTCCCCCAAACGATCCCTCCGCCCTTGATCGTCTGATCGAGTAAGTTGTTTACATCTTTTTCTTTAATTATTTTGGAGCTGGTTTACATTCTGGCATTGATAGTTCTCTATTTTGGTTGTTTATATTTGGTATGTGCGGTTTATATGTCAAACTCTTTTGTTGTGGAATAGATAAAAACTTGAACCTTTACCTTAAGTTGATGATCAAGTAGCGAGTGGTTGTGAAATGAAAACAGTAAAACAAACAATATATTCTAAGGGGTTTTGTTCGATGGTATCCTTCATATATGTGCTTTGTGCTACTATAAAATAAAAAGGTCTTGACTTGTTGTATGTAAGATGCTATTCTGTTATGTTCTTCATTCATAAATTTCCAAAGGGTATCAGTATCACTCACTTTCTGAAAGATTCAGACCCGTGTAACTAAATTTTCAAACCAACGGATTCTGCATGCAACTTATGGTGTGAATTTTGATTTTCTGGATGTTAGTTCTTGTTGCATAAAGAATAAAGAATCAGAATGTTTGTCTTGCATGGTCTTTCATTTTGATTAGGGTTTCGCTCGTGGCTATTCTATTTCCAAGCCAGAACCCTAAATCTTTCCCAACTCTGTTTTTTTTTTTTGGCCTTTCAATTTTGGTGTTTTGTCTTATGACTAGCTTTTAATCAAGACGGAAGTGATCAAAATTACCACAAATGGTTGATGCTGAAAATTTGATTTATTAGAATCTCCAAATGATTATTTTCCCGAATGTTAACAGAGCAGCCTTGTTTCTCTTGTGAATCTTTATTTGTAATGCATCTAATTGTTAGCCTACCTTTACGTCACTTTTTTCAGATGTATTTTGGTTTTATGAAAATTAGTATTTGGAAATGGATCTTATTGTTGATTTTTTTTTTCCTTTGGAGTCGTTCCATTTATGAGGAAGAGGAAATAAGTGGACTATTGGTAATGTGAGCAGTCCATGGTTAAGATTTTAGCAATGTGTTTTGCATATCTGTACTATTTTTTCCTTGATACCATTGTAGAGCACTTCATTTAAGCAATCGTTTTACTTTCAGTTGCACTCGGATCAATTTCCCTTTTGAGAAAAGATGGACAAGTGTGTTGCGACTGATCATGAACCAAAAAAAACTGATCCTCCATCAGGGTCAAATGAACTAACCCCGGAGCTGGTCAAACTCATGGAAGATGCTCAAGTTCCATTGTATCCGGGTTGTAAATACACAGTACTCAGATTCGTTAATAAAATCATGGATATCAAGGAGTGTGATCCTAACATGACAGACGAATGCGTCAAAAAGATCATTTTGCTTACGTTTCCTTTGGTGCCAAAGGGTGGGAAACTACTGCAATTTGGTGACAAGATTGATGAGCTGATTCGTGCTTATTCGCTCACGCGATCTCTGAAGTCCCATGGGGGTAGTGCAGAATCTTCTACCAAGGTATCGTGCAAGAATTCAATATATGCATGACTGATATTTGAGTCACTTGACTTATGTTGATGCATCCATTAACATGTATTTAAAATTTCATAGGCACCAAATGCAACTAGTGAAAAAAAGATTTTGAGGGATTCCAGCCGAGATGGTGATCCACAGTTGCAGCAGAATTCTCAACCAACATTATTGTCTCCCCAACGATCTGAACCGGTATGTCATATACATATTGATCACAACTCCAAATGTGGGACTTCATACTAGGACATGAGAACATGCTAGGACTTCATACTCCACCACAAAACATTATAAGAAAAGATGAGGTTGAAATTTGATTCCTGTGTGGGGTAAACTGCACTTTAGAAACTTGGATTACGGTAAAATCTCTATTTTGGGACTTAAAGTCCAGAACTTGCTCTCGCTCTGGCTGTTATTTGGATGCACAGCGTGATCATATTGATGGTAAAGAGACTTGTAGAAAAAGACGGGATTCGAATCAAGTTCTGGTGGGAGCTGGAAACAAAATTAAGAAGCTTATGATCTTATATATTCTACTTTATTTAAAGCTTTATACAACTTTACAAATCTCCTTGTTATTATACTAATTACCAACACTTAATACAATACATGTACCTTTATACAACTTCAAGTCACTTCCATTTATGTTGATGCACATGCAAACAATATGTATATAAAATGTCATAGGTTCCAAATGCGACTAGTGGAAAAGAAATTTTGAGGGATTCCATCCGAGATGGTGAACCACAGTTGCAGCAGAATTCTCAGCCAACATTGTTGTTTCCACAACGCTCTAAACTGGTACGTCTTATATTCATGCATGCATACACGCAAAACTCCACATATGGGTCTAAGCATCCCAGATTGTTTGTTCTCCCTCCGACTCACATGTGAACTTTCTCTACTTCATATTCAGCAGCATATGTTATAAGAAAATATGAGGTTGAAATTTGATCCCTAATTTTGGTGAATTAAAGAAATTGATCGAATTTTAAAAACCAAGTTGCGGTAAATCCCTAACTGTGGTCTTAAAGTCGAGAACTGATTGGTACATGGATGCACTGCAAGATCATAATTGATGGTAAAACGTGTAGAATAAGATGGAATTTGAATCTAGTTCTGGTGGGAGAGTTAGAAACAAAACTAAGAAGCTTCTGACCTAGTAGGTTTTTTTTTCCCCTCAAGTTTGATACAACTTTCTTAACCTCTTCTTGTCATACTAACACTTTCGAATACGATCAATGTAGATTTTCGCAGCTCGGAGTGGTAAGGCAAAGGGAAAGAGAGCATTGGGCGCCAGCACTGCACCAAAATGAATATGCATTGATATGGATGAATGCGAACTTTTCTTATCTGTGTTCGGTCTAGGAATGAAAATGTATTTGTGGTTGTACTTGGATGGATGAATTTAGATTTGGATATTAATGGTTGCATGGATTTTGGTATAAATGGATCTACAAGTATCTGGGAATATGTGTGTATGGATGGATGAATATACAATGTGTCCAAGATAACAATTGCAATCGATTTCAGCAAGAACAAGGTAGTTTTTGGCCATTTGATGTTATATCAAAATAACGCATTCAACATGGAAGGTTACCATTGATGTCCTCTTGGAGTTGTTTGTTTGCAGGCTTGTGTTTGATCACTTGTTTTGGAATTTGTTTGCGGTAAAATAACCGAAGTGATTGAAATGATGATTGTAAATGCCCAAGTACCAATGACAATATACCAGTCAACCACAGAAGCAACATGAATATAGCCAATGCATGCACAAATCCTCTGGAACAAAATTAGAGACATCAGTTGTTGTTATCCCAACAATGACAGTCCTTTTGGACTCACCTCCCTACACTTTAGAGCTGTTTTGCACCACACAAATATCAATGTTGATCACTTGTACACTAGCTGATCTAGAGCTTCACCACAATGTTGTATGTATACCAATGTTACTGTACAGAGATGTTTTAAGGCAAATATACAATTATTCATCATATATTCCAATATATTTGCTTTCTGCGTTGCTTTTGTTTAAGTACAACATATGCCTTTGGCTACTGCAAATGGTTATTTGTTTTGTGTAACACAGCTTGAAAAATACAGGCAACATTCTTGACGTTGCGCTATTTTTAAAGCAAATTGTAATCGTAGAGGAAGGTGGCAAATGTATGAAGCCCCAACTTAATTGCTTGGTCTACACCCTTATTTTAAACTCGCATATTGAAATCCTATTAAAATTTTCAGGTGGGTAAGTGTCAATCCAAAATTCCAAATCCAACACACATACACAGTAACACACAGAAGGATGAAAATTATTTAATTTTCTAGACTAATTTATTGATCCCAATTCCCACCCAACTTGAATACCTAAAATTTCCCTCCTGCTAAGTTATAGCTGTTATTGTTATTTTTCTATATTAATATCAGTGTAGGTAACAGTATGATGGTGATGAATTTAATTTCTGTACAGACCAGCTAGACTTGCTGATCAAATCCTCGTATGTATATAGAAATGTATCAGGGGGTAGATATATGAATTAACACAGTCACCAGAAGAAACTGGAAAAGTAATAAAGTGAAGGGAAAAGGTTAGTGTCCTGGGATTTAAGGGACATTGCTCCTTAGTCCTTTCAATTTTTGTTAGGTAGGAATGTAGGATCATCATAAATTCTACACCAGTGCCACAACTCCATTTTTACTACAGGGATGGTGATCTGGGGCATCTCCAACTGTCCAAGTAAAAAGACATTACTATTCCCAAATCAACCCCAGTTACCAAAGTTTAATATGCTGAACTGGCAAATTGATCACTGTCCTTAATTGTTCATGCTGTTAGTTTGCCCAATTGTTACCACTTTCACCAAAAACTGGTTAGCATCATTTTACCATTTACCATATGGCTAAGATTGCCTCCCCATGCATTTTCAATTTTAAATGATGAAAAATCGGAAACAGGTAAGTTGAAGATACAAATTTACATCCTTGAATAGTAGTTTTTCATCAATAAAATGGAATGGTCAAGGTCATGTGTGTAATTTCAATGTGCTTGATTTTGTGTTTCTGCTGGTTCAAATATGACCTTGAAATAAATATTTAGTTCCAGATATAGTAAGGAATTGAAACCATCCCTCTATGCTATGACAAGTGTTATTTTGATTTTCCTGAAATTAATGGAAACCTTCTGCACTATAAGAAGGGGCACTTGGGCACATGGATAAACATCTTTTCCTTGAAACAAATAGTGTAAGAGCTAAGAGAGATCTGAGTGTTTGAAGATGGAGAGAGTGAGTAAGGTGATATTGATCCTGACCATTGTTCTGGCTTCAGATGTTGAAGGAAGGATGATGAAGAGCAAAGAAGAGCAAGTTGATCACCCCCAAAATTTCTATGGAGGTGCTGGAGGTGCTTTCTTCCCAGGCTCAGGCCCAGCCATTGTCACTGGAATTGGGTTTAGCCCATCAGGCTTCTGCACACTCCCTGGTGGCTGTGTCCCTATTGCTGGTGGTTTTCCCACCATTCCTGGTACACCTATTGGTTCTGGTGGCTCTGTTGGTACTGGTGGTGGCTCAGTTCCAATTATACCACATGACTGATTTGGCTTTGGCTGCACATGGAGGGAGGGTCTTGGGTTTGGTACTGGTCTAGTTGAAGTCTTTAGCTGTGGTTCTGTGTTTGGTTTAGTTGTGATGCTTTAATTTAGTTCATGATCTGAGTTGGTGTCTGTTTTAGTGTTTAGTCTGTGGGTGTTTAGGGTTTTAAGTACTGTCGGATCTAGAGAAAAAGTACTGATGCACTTCTTGTACAAGTGCATCTTCTAGTACTGAAACTATCTTATGGTTCAGTTGTTAATGAAATGATCTTGATGTGTTATCTCTCTCTCTCTCTGATTTTTTTTTTCTTTCTTCTTTTGAAAATTAAGCATCATGATCTTGTTGAAATCCCAAGAAACTAGCTAGTACAAAGAAAAGTGCTTAGAGGTGGACTAGATGATTTTAAGTTTGCATAAGCTACTAATAATCCTCTTCTGTATATGATAAAGACCATTTTGTGTAGATGGAAATTTTATCTGGTGGAGTTTTATTTCAAAGCATTCAACTTTGAAAAGCCAAAACCCAGAGCATACATTTGCTAAATAGAAATTAATAACTGTTCCAAAATTAGCTTTACGCACCAAGAAGGCATTAGGCAATTTATAATTACTATATGCAAAGTGTCTTTCCAAGAATCCCAGGAAAGCAACATCCACATGAACAAGTATGAGATCAATCTAGATGGTTTGATTGGTCATTAATTAAGATCTAAAATATGATTTGTTAGCCTAATTAGGCCAGTGAACACCAATTTATGTCCATCTTCAAAGCAATTGTCAGTTTGGTGACCAACCAGCTTCAGAGACTGTAAATGAAGCAATGAAGAGTGTGTAGTGCATTAATGGTGCTTCTTCAAGATTTCATATGGGGCAGTCTCGATCACACAACAAGAAGCTTAGTGTGAGCAAATCTCAAGCCTTGAGAGCCTCTTAAACGAGGCATTTACACATGTCAACATTATTATCTCAAGCTTAGCAAACTCGAGAACACAATATGCTTGTGTTCGTGGCAACTACACTTGATTGTTACCACCTCTTCTATACAACTTACCTAATGAATATTACAAGGATTGTGTATCTACTATCTCGAGAAAATTTATCTAAGAGAAATTATACCTAACTTTTCTCGTTTCTTAAAAGAAAACTATATAAAATTGCACCTCGTAAAATCCGGAAACCAAAAATGTCCTTAAACTTGACTCCTTTCAAATCTAACACTATTTGGACGTGAAATGTCCACAATACACTTTCTGTGTTTGAAATTTTGTGGCACGATCATAACAAATATGTACTTTCTATAGGTGCCATGATTTGTTATTTCTATAAGGTGGATATTTTGTGTCCAAAAAGTGCTTGTCTCGAATAGAATAATATTTTGAGATATTTCTAATTTTCAGATTTTATGGAGTGCTTTTCGTTGATTTTTGAACTTTTCAAAACCCAATTTCACCCCCACCAACTTTAGAAAAATATATTCATCTCTAAAGCGTGCTCTAGTTAATTGCCTCTATATTACAACAATAACGTCAGCCTCTACGATGTTGGCATGATGTCACCGATAACTATACAATAATTCGGTGGACAATCAGTGAATATACGTTCGTATTTTTAAAATAAATACTCGATAGGAAGTCGTTGAAATAGTTATTGTTCTTCGGCATCATTTCACCAAAATAAAAAGGCAAAATAGGAAGATTCAAAGAATTATTTTGTAAAAAAGGAAAAAAAAAATCCATTTTAGAGGGAAAAACGAATTTCGGGATTTAGTATGGCGCATAAAAGGAATTTAAATACAAAACGTCACACCCCTTTACGACGGCGTTTTGTCCCAAAAAAATCCCTATACGACGTCATTTAAAGCAGTCTGGCCTTTGATTCCATCGAGAAAATGTATCGGAGAGTCGGAAACCCTTTTTGTTAATCTTATGGATCTGTTTGTTAACTGAGAAAAGGAAAGGACCATACCCGAGAATTACTGGGCGCAAAAATCTTCTGTGTCTTTGTTTGGTGAAGTGAATAGTGATTGATTCTAATTTCCCTCTCCCTTCTCAAAGAGTCAACAAAGCGGCCCTGAGGTTCTCTCCCTCTCTCTCCCTCTCTCTATATGTGAATTGCTTGGCAAGTTATAATTTTTATGATCTGGGTATGTTTGAAGGAGTAATGGGTTGTAATTTTTCTGGGTTTTGCTTGAAATGAAATGTAGGACTAGTGATTTCTTTTCCCACATTTGCTAATGGTACTCGTTTAAATTGTCCTGGGGTTTGTTTGATGTGAATGAGGGATTAGTGGGCTTTGTTCTGGTTATGTTTGTAATCAAATGCATTACTGTTAATACATAGTTGTATGCATATGCAATCTACACATGGAAGATAGGAAATTTGTAAAGGAGGTTTCGACAATGTGTTTTTGCTGAGCTTAGACTATTATGTAGCCGTTTTTTAGTGGATTGATGGGTTTTGTTTTTAGCACATTGATAATCAAATGAATAATAAGTAGTTGTGAAGGGTTTTAGGTTTTCAAAAGTGATTTGGTGACCATAGTTTAGATGTTAAAGGTTTATGCTTTAGAATCACATAATGTTACTATGTGGGTTATCGTTATTGCAACCAATAAGTTATATTTTGCAGAAAAGAGAAGAAGCACTATGGATGATAGCTGTGTTGTCTGTGCGGAGACACTTCAATGGGTAGCATATGGGCCCTGTGGCCATCGAGAGGTCTGCTCCACCTGCATTATTCGCCTCCGTTTCATCTGTGGAGATTCCCATTGCTGCCTCTGCAAGAGTGAATCTAAGGTCATCTTTGTCACCAAGGTAGCCATTGTCACTGCTTACGTAGTAAATTGCAGATTATGAATTTTGGTTTGTTAGAATTACAATGTCTGACAACTTAAAATGTACTTTGCAGAGTTATATCTCACTATCTTGTTTGATCCAATTTAAGTCATAATCGGTTTCCTATTGTATAACTATATAACATGATTAACTTCTGACTCCAGTCATTGGTAGTGGAGAATACTGAAGAAGATAAATACCACTCTAGTATTCTTATAGTGCATCTAAGAAATAAAGAATATATGATTAGGGTTGATGTAAATTTACTGCTAGATCGACAGTCGAGTACTATTCTTTTGTTTGTGCATCTAATTTTCATAATTTAGTTATGTTTTGTTGCTCCTACGATTTCTTTCTCTTTCTGTTTTATGTCTTCAGGCTTTAGGCGACTATACAAGGATGATAAATGACTTTTCAGTTCTGCGAGTTGATAATCTAATGGAGGGTCAACTTGGACTATACTGGTACCATGAAGGAACTCAAGCATTTTTTGATGATCTTGATCATTACAAGATGATAAAGGCCATGTGCAGGCTATCATGTAGTCTTTGTAATAAGATAAATGAACAACGGACTGAAGGGTCGAAGAGAAAAGGGGAGTTTAAAAATGTTGAGCAGCTGAAAAGTCATTTGTTCCATCGGCATGGGCTATTCATGTGCAGTCTGTGTTTGGAGGGAAGGAAGGTGAGACACCTTTAGATGAAACTATATGTGATACTGAATTTTGCATCCCATAATGTGGTTTCAAAAAGATCATGTATCTTTAGAGAATTACTGCGTGGCTTTGAGGTTATGCATATCTGCTGCTGATCATGTATCATTCACTATGTGATATTGTTTGAAACATTCTTATGAAGAGACATGAGATATCAAATAATGTTTATCTTGTTTATTTGGTCGTCATATGTTTATCTTGTTATGGGGGGTTTTTATTGTGTTGTATACAGAAGCATGAACCTTGAACCTTGATTGTTGATACTTAATATTTGCACCCTGATGTCTGACATTAAGTTGTAATACAGATATTTATCTGTGAGCAAAAGTTATATACTAAAGCACAATTGGATCGGCATACAGAGACAGGTGATTCAGAGGTAGATGGCAGTGAGTATGAAAGAGGTGGGTTTAATGGACACCCTATGTGTGAGTTTTGCAAAAATCCATTTTATGGAGATAATGAGCTGTACATGCATATGTCTACCGAGCATTATACTTGTCATATATGCCAAAGGTAAGCTGCTTTGTTTATGAGAAGGCAAGTGTTTATTTTAAAATCTTTATCAAACTGACATCTTTTATGTTCTTTGATTCAGGCAGCGTCCAGGACAGTATGAATACTATAATAACTATGATGACTTGGAGGCCAGTTTTCCATTTCTAACTCATTACGAATACAATAACTTTTTGCAAGTAAAAATTCATACTTTAGATTTGCTTATTAGTTGACATAAAAGTTTACTTTACAGATTCATTTTCAACAAGCGCATTTCTTATGCAAGGATGAGGCCTGTCTAACAAAAAAATTTGTTGTTTTTGCAACTGAATCGGAAATGAAGGTGACATCTTAGTGGATTAACTTGGTCTTTGCTTGCCTTCTTTTGTTTTGTTAATTTTCAACTTTTTGTAAATTATGAGAACTTAATTGTGTTTTTATTTGTTATGTTATGTTGGGGTTACTCTCATTTAAGTTTATATCTGCAGAGGCATAATGGCAAAGAACATGGAGGGAACATATCTCGCTCTAGGCGTAATGCTGCTCTTCAGGTTTGTACATGATATTACTAATTTCAGTTATAGCTGATAGGTGCTTATTCATTTTTGCTTTCTTTGTTCTGTCCACTACATTATCCGTATTTTATTGCCATGTTCTGTATCAGCTAGCATCAAATTGCGTACTTACGTATTCTCTGTCTAAAGCAGATCCCAATAAGCTTCCGGTGTAGGACAAGTAATGAGGAAGATCGTCATGGACCCCATGGTGGAAGACATGGTTCTTATGTTGATTCTGCAGATAATCAACTTTCCCTGACCATTCAAGCTAGCCTTGATACAGTCAGTAATACATCCTCTAGTGCCCAACCAGTTTTTGATCGAAGAGCAAGAGACCCTGCAATTATTGCTGGCCGTTTTGAGTCATTAGCTACTATAGAAACTGAGCCATCCTTAAGGTGCTCTAATGCTTTAAGAGAAAACTCTAGGAATGAACTAGCTGAAGCATCAGCCTTCCCTCCACTTCCCCGGGCTCAAAGTAGCAGGCAACAGAAATTTAGAAATGATGCTGAACGATTGGTTGGTAGCACAATGGCTTCTCGTGTTCGTCGGCTTAATACCGTAACTGTTCTTAATTCTTCTCCAGCTTGGCCCACAGCAAGGCGTCAACCTAAATCATCTGCCAGTAGTTCTCACCAGATAAAGCCATTTTCGGACTCTGGTCTCATATCATCATCTAGTTCTTCTGTATTTTCCCAGAGTAATACTGCAGCAATTAATACGTGTATGCCTTCTGGAGTTGCAAGCTCTGGTCCAGTTAGACAAGCTGCAGCCAATGGGTTGGTATCATCTAATTTTGTCAGTCCAAGGAATCCAACTAGCATCAGTAAGGTCAGCCACTCTACTTCAGCTCCAAACCTTGTTGACAGAGGATCTATACTTATAGAATGTGGTTTTCCTTCTGTATCTGCTACTCAAACTAATAAAGAACCTGCAAGTAGTCTGAGAATACCCAAGGTCGGAGATGTTCAGACTGCCAACAAGTCCCTTGTAGAAAAAATTCGTGATGCTTTCAAATTTGATGAGAACAAATTCGCCACATTTAAAGAATTATCTGCAAAGTACCGCAAGGATTTAATCAACACCGGGGAATATCTGGCCTGTGTTGACCAGTTTGGCCTGTCACACTTGGTTCCTGAGCTAGCTAGACTCTGTCCTGATGCTGAGAAGCAAAGAGAGCTAGTTGAGACCTACAATTTCAACATGAAGTGCAGTGCGTCTCATGAAATCAATTTGAGTAATGGTGGTGGCAAGTCAAGGAGCAAAAGTTCCAAGAAAGGCAAGGAAAAGTGTCTTGATAATGAAATTAGTAGTTCGAAAGATGCTTTGCCATCAAATTATAAACCTCCAGGGGAAGATGCAGCGGTCTTATTGAAGGATGGTTATTGTTCTAGCAAAGGGAAGTCAAAGATATCAGTTGAGGATGAAGAGATCGACCTGAATTCTGGAAATCAAGTGCTGATGGGTCAGAATGGGTCTCAGTCAGCTGATGGCAGCTCAAAGAAAAATTTGGGGAAAGGAGGTAATAAGCAACAAAAGAGGGTTCCCAAGTTTCTTAGAAACCGCCTTGGTAATGATGCTGTAGCACTTTCAGAACTTGGTGATACTGAAACCGGTCCCGGCATAATTGAAGAAAAAACAGATAGAGACAAGGATCCTCCCGAACAGGGGTTGCCAATCTGTGGAGTTTGGCAAAATGGAGGTGGCCGTAGACTTGTGAAAATGACCATGAGAAACTCTTTGAAACGATGAGTTGTCTGGTCTTAGTGCAGAACTGCCAGTTAGGACCATTTCTTTTTTATGAATGTGTTTATGTCTGTGTTATACATGGTCTGTATGTTTTGTTTTCTGCAGAACTAGCAGAAAACTTTTAGTAGCTAGACAATTGAATGAGTATCTTAAGACAATCTTTCTCCCAGATTGGAAGAACGAGATTTGAGTTATGGCTCCTGATAATCTTTTCAAACGTGGTTTCTGATTTTTTTTCTTATGCAAAGCTTTTAATCTACCTTGGGGCGGCTTATCCAGGAAAATTAGATTATCATATGGGTTATTTCCTAGGCAGAAATCCTCGGTCGAAGAAATAGAGGCTCGCAGCCAACGACATTCAGGGATGGATGTAGAACCATCGGGTAGGGATAAACATTCCGAACAGGGAGAGAGCTTGCCACGGCTAGGCTGGTCTTTTGGAGTAGACGAGTAGTCTTGGAAAATTCTTCTGCTTTGTATGGGCGGGATGGGCTTTACATGTTTTCGGGTGGGTAAATCTATCAAATAGCTTTTTATATGTTCATCAAGCAAATATGCGGGGATAGCTCAGTTGGGAGAGCGTCAGACTGAAGATCTGAAGGTCAGGTGTTCGATCCACCTTCACCGCACAAATTCGTTTTCTATTTTTATTCTTACATTTTTCTTTTTTCTTATTTTTGTGTTCCTTAATTTTTTGGGCTATTTACCAATACCTACAAGACCAACTTATCAATTCCCAGTAGCAAAACTAGTATAGGGAAAAGTCCTAAAAGGACTACTTGTTATAAACAACTTCAACTTAATCCAGACTGACACTATTCTAAACAGTATCATGCAATAATGGTTTAATAACAAACTTTCAGAAGCTAGCCTACAACATGCACCAATTTCACCTACTGCGGTTACTTCCAGGGCGGAATCACTGCTGCCCCTTAGGGTTTAGGATTAAAAACAAAGCATGATAATGAGGAGTTTAACATCAAATCTGGAAAAGAGAGTTTTGTTAAAACATAAAAGGTAAAAGTAGAATAAGAAATATTTTTGCGACGGTTTATTCTGGGCACAAACTAGAATTTCTTTATTCAAACATGATTACAGATAAAACCCAGAGCCTCACTCTTGGGTAAACAGCTATAAGCTGTTTAGCTACTCATAACTAAATACAAACTTACTTGAGAAATAAAAGACTGAAGCTGAACCAGGAAGCTTCGACTCACACTCTTGGCTTTCTATTCTCAGATATCTCAATGATAGTTCTGATTTTCGATGCCTTACAAAATGAAAGAAACACTCTTTATATAGGGAGTGGAACTCAAAGCAGAATTCAAAACTGAAAATTAAAAGATAAGATCCAGCTCATGTGGACCCTTCAATTATGCTATTCTTGGTGGAGTTTCCTGCTGATGATGCTACTTGTCTGGTGTCGGCAGAAAAAGCCAGATTCCTTCTTGATAAGGTTTGGTGCGCTTTCAGCTTTCCATCATATTTTCAATGTTGGTTAGCGCTTCGTCATCAAAGGGATAATTGGGGGACCCTGGGGACCCTGTTCCACTTGCTGCTCCTTTGTCGTAGTCTTCGACATGGAAATCTTCCAGATCTGAGTCCGGGTGAATTTTGTAGGGATTTTCTTTAGCTAGATTCTCTAGCCAGGTGTAGGTAGCTTTAGTGCAATCCACCTCATCTCTTACTAGTGAAGAGAAGCAATCACATGTTGTTGGTGGGGGATGATCATAGCTGGTGATTATAATTTTTTCACCACTTGCTAAGAGATTCGCCTCTCTGTCTTGAGGGATAATCTTTTTTATGAAATCAATAGTCATTGCCTTGATCCAAGGGATGCTTTGATTTGGTTTTCCATTGAAACCTGCCACTGCTGGTTTATCGTCCACTGTAGGACCATTGATTAATCTCACATAGTGATATGGCGCTATATATTCAACAGAGCCATCTTGCCTTCTGATCCACTCTGGTGGAGTTGAGATAAATTTGATTCTCAGAATGCAACCATCTGGCCTGATGTTCTTGACCGTATTGACTATGATTGCAGGGAGACCTCTTAAGTCATCATTTGTTTTAGTCCACAGATTATGGACAAAACCATTTTCAATAAGCCAGAGCTTATGATTCTGGTGATGATCAGCTTGAACGTTCACCACATATCTACCAAAGAAAGGACCTGATACAGGAAACAGAGTACCTGGTAATCCTTCATCTCCAGTTGTTCCGAGGACATTGTGGAATTCGAACCACTCAGGTTCTGTTAGGGCTTTTAGAGGAACCCTTGCACTTTCTGGTGAAATAACCATTTCAAGCTTTTGTTCTTTTTGAACATTTTTTCCTCCGTCATGGAGTTCTTCTGTTAATGCGAACAGAGTAGAGAACATCTGTCTGGAGTTTTTCTCTTGAAAGTTATACAAGAGATTGTCGAGCAAGACCTTCTGATCTGCAGTCAAGCGTCTTCCAGTTCTGTAGACATCTTTGTCAAATGTTAAAAGTTGATAGCCATGGACTACCGTTGTTCCAGTTGGAACATGTCTGCTTTTGGGCAAAGCAGCAGCCATCAACGGGTTTGATATGCCTTTACCGCCTACCGTTTGAGACGGGCTAGCCAGTCCTTTCCCCTGGGACTGATCAGTTGTGAAGGTTTCTTTTGGAACCTTGGTATATGTCTCAAGGACATCTTTCATTGATGAATCTTCATCATTCATTCGGCCTTTGCCTTTATCAGTTCTTCTGAACATCGCCATCTCTCTTGTGAGGGCGTCGGGGAGATAATTTTTGCTACCTGCAATTAATTCAACATTATAATCATATTGATTCAAAAATAATTGCCAGTTAGCTAATCTACCTCTATCAGCAGCTTTATCAAGTTTAAAATTTTTGAAATTTTTGACTCTAGCACAATCAGTTCTAACCGTAAAGGTTTTTCCTAAAAATGCGGGAGAATTTAAAATGGTTTTCTTGACTGCTAAAATTTCTTTTTCCCCTGTGGGATAATTCTGTTCTGCAGGGTTGAATTTACCACTGCAAAACTTGCAAATCTTTTCGATGTTAGTGCCTGGGGTTTTAGCTAAAACTATACCCGACCAGTAATTATCACTAGCATCTGTTTGTAGAATGATTTCATCATTCTCTTCAGGTTGTTGTAGAGGGGGTAAATTTTTACACAGATCTTTTATCTGTTTTACTATTTTTTCATCATCCTCTGTGAACTTCCAAGTTTTCTTAGAACTCGTCTTAGGAGATAACATTGCTGTTAGTCCTGAGATTTTGGGAATGAAATCTCTCCCATAGTTTATGACTCCTAAAAATCTCTGTAGACTCTTAGCGTCAGGAATTCTGTTTGGGAACTTCCAAACCTTTTCAAGGATATGGGGTTGGAGCTTTATCTCTCCATTTTTTATATTGATTCCGAGGAAGTCAACTTCATCTAGGATAAAGAAGATTTTCTTTTCTCCTAATATAATTCCATGCTGAACTATCAGCTTAACCACCTCATGAAGGTGTTTCATGTGTTCTTCTCTGTTCTTAGAGAAAACTAATATGTCATCTATGTAGACAACACAGAATTCTGCTATATGCTTAAAGATGTTGTCCATCTTTCTTTGAAAGATTGATGGAGCTTGCTTTAATCCAAACGGCATGACTAACCATTCGTAATGACCCTGTGGTGTTCCGAAGGCTGTTATCGGGATGCTTTCAGAATGCATCTTGACTTGCCAAAAACCTGATTTGGCATCAAACTTAGAAAAGACCTTTGCTCCTTTGAGCTGGTTTATCAGTACTCGTGCTTGAGCAATTTGATAACCGTCTTTTACGGTTTTCTTATTGACATCTCTGTAGTCAATAACCATTCTTGCTTTCCCTCTAACTTCTTCTGCATGGTTTCTGACATAGAATGCAGGAGCATGATGAGGACTTGTGGAAGGTCTAATTAATTTCTTTTCTAAGAGATCAGCAATGTCTTTTCTGAACTCTTTCTGATCTTCTTCCTTGTACTGAGGAATGGCTTTTACATGACATATGGCATTCATATCATGTAATTTCAATTCACAGACTACTGGGTCTTTTTCCCAGAACTTCTGAGGATTTGTATCAATGTTTTGCTTTAACATTTTCTTTATCTCTTCTAGAGTTAGCACCTTCTGTTTTTCTATTTTGTTTTGAAGGTGTTTGATGTTGTGTTCATGAATGAAGCTTTCTTCTTCACTATCTTCTTTTTCTTCCTCTGAAGAATCTTCTATAAGCAATTCTTCTTGCTTTTTATATTGCAACACAGTTTCAAATCTTGGTTTATATTCACCACGATTTTGCTGCAACTTCTGATATTGTAAGGTGAAGTTTGGACCAACAACGCTTCTTGCTTGTTTGAGTCTTTCTGTCCAAAAGGTTTTATCACCTTTCTCGAAGCCCATAACTGCTTCTTTTTGTATTATTGTCTGCTGTAATAGGAAATCATTTCCTAGCAGTATATCAGAACCTTGGCCTTCTGCTTGCCATACGGTTTTGATTGTAAAGTTTCCACCACCTATGGTGATCTTCACATCTTTTGCTACTCTTTTCATGGAAAATCTGCTTCCATCCATTTGTATTCCAGTAGCAGTTTTGTTTTTGTCTTCAGTCCAGAGTTCTTCTGGAATAGCAAATCTTTTTGCTATAGTGAATCCTGATCCACTATCTACAAAAGCATGTAGATGATATTTTCTATAATCAGGAAACTTTAATCCAATCTCTATGTAGTTGCTGAATCTACTGGTAGAGATTATCTTAGATTGTTGAATTTCTATTGACTGTGACCCTTCATCAGTCAAGGGTTTGCATCCTTCTGTAGGACACGGTATTTCTTCCATTTCTATTTCTTCGTCGATCTTTTCGACTTCTTCAACCTTAGGGACTGGTTGAATTATTTTGCTTGGAGGGACTAAGTTTACAAAGTCTTCTTTGTTATTAGCAAACTTAGCTCTTTCCATATCTCTGGCATAAAGCTCATTTCTTTCTGCCAGTCTTTCGAAGTATTCTTCATACTCTTGTTCAACTAGTTGACTGATTGAACCATTTTTTGTTTTTTTTCTGGCTTCAGCTATGAAGCATTCTTTGTGGTATGTGAAGCCTGTGCTTTCACAGAACATTGGGAGGCCATTTGTTTCATGACATTGGCAATAGTCACAGACAAATGAACCAGGCATAATACGGTAAGAAGACATTAATTCTTCTGTATTATTTTCTTCCCAATTTTTTACCTTGAGAACGTATACTTCTCTTTGGTATTCTTCTTCTGATTCTGTATCAGATTCTGAAGAGCTACTGTCTTCTTCTTCGTATGCTGAATAGATGGATAGGGTATCTTCATCTTCAGAATAAGCTACTTCATATCCTTTGATATTAGCTTCTTCTATAATATTTATGTATTCTTCAAATAGCAAAGCTTTCGAAGTTCTTTTATCCTTCTTAGGACATTCATTGGCATAATGCCCTTCAGCCTTGCAGAGCCAACATCTGCATTTTTTCTTCTCTGGTTTTTCTTGAGAAGATGATTTCTTTTTGAAGAATCTTTTCTTCTTGTTAAATCTATTATTTTTAAAATTGGAACTTTTCTTAAATTTCCAATTTTTATTCTGGTTCTTCTTGAACCCTTTTGAAAAGATTTTATCTTTTCTTCTTTTCCTTTTCTGAGGATCTCTTATGTTATGACATCCCCAGTTTGTAGGAATATCAAGGATTTTGTAGCAGAAATTCTCATTTCCTTTGAGCTGCTTTCTAGCCATCTTGGACTTGTTATTTTCTACACACTGCTTTCTTAGCAGTTCTTGTATCCTTTCGGCGACTCCTCCTACTGTAAATCTTTCTAGAGGGCGTTCAGAAATGCTCTCTGCTACAGCTATGTTCCAAGGAGCTGGTAACTTCCTATGAAGTAGATTGACTAGATTTGGATCATCTAGTTCTCCAATAGTGCAGTAGTACTGTTGGAATTCATTCAGATATTCTTCAAAATATCCTATGTCACATATGGACAATTTTTCAATGTTTATCCTAGCTATTCTTCTGACTCTTTCGTCATTGCTAGTTACACTGCCACAAAATTGTTCATAGAACGGAATAGCAAAATCATATGGATTTTTTGACGTTGCTATTTGTCCTAGCCAATCTTTTCCTCTTTCTGTTTCTTTAAACGTGAGGTAAAATCTTTTGGCTATCCCCGTGAGGGTTGCTTCGTAGACAACTTGCATGTCTGCGGGTTCTAGTTTTCCCAGAGTTAAAGCTCCCATTAAAAAGAGACTTTCTACCCATTGATCTATGGTTTTTCTTTTATCTAGAGCTTTCTCTAGTGCTAACCATGTTCCATGGTTGGTAATAGGAACTCTTGGTATATCATTTACCGGGATATATCTTTCGGAGTTTCTTTCTCCCTTTTTACCCGTGGGGGCTTCCTTCTTTGGAAGTCTTATCCAATCATCTTCTTTGATGATATTTGTTTTTGTTCCAGAGCTCTCTCCCATTTCCATATCTTGGAATGGTTGTATTTTTCGCTCTTTTTTGCTTATCTTGAAATTTTCAATTTCTTTGAGAAGTTGTTCTAACCTTTCTAGGTCTTCGCAGGTTTCTGCTTCTTCATAAAGCTCGTAAAGCTTTTCTGACCTTAGCATCCTTGCTGGTCTATGGAGTTCTAGTTCGAACTCTTCTTGTTCATCTAAGTAGTTTTTTGTACCACTGGTAGAGGAATCTTCTCTTACAGTGTTACTTCTTTTTAGACCCTGCAAGTTGAGGTTCTTTATACCTCTGTTTACTTCTTCAATATTCGCATCACTTTTTCTGTGACCTTCGAATCTAAGGCTGATATTTCCAGTCTTTCTGTCTTGATAAGACTTTGCTCTTGTATTTTCTGGTTGTAGTTTAGGACCAGAAAGTTTCCATTCTAATGGAAATGTTACTTCATTCCAAGTAACTTTCTTTATCTGCTCTGCGCAGTTTTTTGGATTGGTGAGGAAACCAGTAGTGAGACCAGGAATGTTTGATATCTTGGTCTTGGGTTCTACTGTTGAACTCATTAATTTGTAGTATACTCTGTATACTATTGCAAGTTCTTGCATGTTTTCTTTCATGGCAATGCCATCTGTTTTCACCCTTAATCTTAAGGATTGAACTGCGTCTTTTAGACTTGTAGAGAAATTCGGGAAACAGTTGAAGTATGCAACTTGATTGCATAGGGATGCTTCAAGTGTTCCTAGAAGACTTTTCTGAAAGTCTCCTATTCTATTGTCTTGTAGGACACATAGAACCGAACAATTTATGCCTTCTCTGGCTAATAATTTTATGCCTACTTGGACTGCTCCAATGTGCATGAATTCATATTTTTTCTCTTTTGCTCTAGCTACTTCGCTAGGTGTTATCATAAGGAGATCTGTTTCTCCTGTGTTTGCTGGAGTTGTAAATTCTAGCATTTTGAATTGATGGCTATCTAACAATTCGAAATTTCCTCTTTTATATATTTGTCTGAATTCAAATTTTGGTATCGAAGAGTTTTTTACTCTGCTTTCGATTTCATTGAATTCAAATTCTTCAGCGTTTATTAGCTGAACTTCTTTTTTCTTTTTAAAGATACCTAGCATTCTAGTATCTCTAATAATTTCTCTAGTTCCCTTTAGAACTTTTGATTTTTCTTGAGATATATTAGTCATTTTTGTTGACTGTTCTATCTCTGGCATGCTGAACTTAGCATGTTGTGTAGGTTTTTCCAATGGTTTAAACCTATTTGTTTTAACAGACTGTTCTGTTATTTTTGGAAAGAGAATTTGTTTCTCTTTATTTTTTGTTAGTATTGTTACTAACTTTTCTTCTTCCTTTTCTGGAAGAGTTTTAATATAATCGAGCTTTTCTTCCAATTTTATTAATTGGTCGATTATTTTTTGAACATTCTCTAAACTCGTGTTATATTTAGAGATTTCTTCTAAAGTTTCTTGATGACTTTCATCTAGTCTTTTTAATAGAGATTCTAGTTTCTCTATTATTTGTTCAGATACTGTTCCCATCTTGGGAAATCTTTGAGCTAAACAAGCTCTGATACCAGTTGGACTGCGGATCTAACCGATGCTCAAATCATCAAGCATTTCTTTTATAAGCGTTAGCTATAAACTCTCGTTTTAAATCTAAACTTTCTCTTAAATGAGAAGAAATAGTGCAGTAATAAGCAATATTATGAGAAAAATATAACTGTTTACCTTCGAGTGTAGAGGATAGATCTTAGCTGCAATTGTTAGAACAAACAAATTCAAAGATATGGGCCCACAACGCTCCGCCAGTTTAAAGGGGTTTTTTTTTTTTTTTTTTTTTTTTTTTTTTTTTTTTTTTTTTTTTTATATAGAGGGTAAGGTTGGTATTTAAGAACTATTTGCATAGTGAATTTGTACCGCATGGATACAAGTTTCCTGCTTTTGTAGTTTTGGGTAATTTGCTCTAATTTTTTTATGAGAAGCTTTACCGACGAATAATTCGTCGGTAAAAGTGTGTCCCTTGTCCCTTATTTTTGTATGAGATGCTTATAGCGACGAATAATTCGTCGGAAACAGTGTGTTCCTTAATTTTTTTATGAGAAGCTTTTACCGACGAATAATTCGTCGGGAAAAGTGTGTTCCTTAATTTTTTTTATGAGAAGCTTTTACCGACGAATACTTCGTCGGGAAAAGTGTGTCCCTTGTCCCTTATTTTTGTATGAGATGCTTATAGCGACGAATAATTCGTCGGAAACAGTGTGTTCCTTAATTTTTTTATGAGAAGCTTTACCGACGAATAATTCGTCGGGAAAAGTGTGTTCCTTAATTTTTTTTATGAGAAGCTTTTACCGACGAATACTTCGTCGGGAAAAGTGTGTCCTTTGTCCCTTATTTTTGTATGAGATGCTTATAGCGACGAATAATTCGTCGGAAAAAGTGTGTTCCTTAATTTTTTTTATGAGAAGCTTTTACCGACGAATAATTCGTCGGGAAAAGTGTGTCCCTTGTCTCTTATTTTTTTATGAGGTTTTTACCACGAATAATTCGTTGGAAAAAGTGTGTAGCTTTTCATTTTTTATGAGAGGCTTATATTGACGAATTATTTGACGGTAAATGTGTGTCCCTTTTTATTTTTATTTTTATTTTTTTTGGGAGGCTTTTGCAGATGGATTATTCGTAAATGTGTGTCCCTTTTTATTTTATTTTTTCTCTTAGAGACTTTTCCTCAAGAATTATTCATCGGCAAATGTGTGTTCCTTTTTATTTTAATTTTTTTTGGGAGGCTTTTGTCTTTGGCAAATTCATTTTATAAGTTTTGCTTAGAGAAACACCATGACTCATGCACCATCAAATTAACAGTATGAAACATGGCCAAATAAATTCATGAACAAGTTTTAAAAAAACACATGCCTTTTCCTGTAATGCTTTGTGAGATATATAAGACTGCTTTGTGACATCATGCCAGGATTCAACAACTAATTAAACTTAATTCTTTTCTTAATCAGCTCGAATTAGACCAACCATAATCCAACAACAACTTAACATTACACATTTGTACCTATCTTTTTCTTTCTTGTTTTTCTTCCTTTAATTTGGTGTATATCAATTAGGGGTTAGGTGAGAACATTTGCATGATGTGCAAACAACGTGGACTCCAATACTTGATGAATTATGAGCTTAGCTAGCCCTACCCATGACCATGATCTTAATTCTAAATAACTCATCTTTATTCTTTGGTGCCCTTTTTGTGATTAGATTTGTTTTAGTGCTTCTTACGCATCTAAGCTACGTACGTCGATCTAACCACAACTAGAATGTGTTTGCATGAGTTAAACTTCATATATAAAAACCCCATTACTCACCTAAAAGAGGTTAAAAGCTAATTAGCTTTTAAATATATTATCATGGTGACAGTCAATTTTGCATCTAAAAATCAAATTAAAGGTAAGTTTTTGGGCTGCTTCGACTTTAGACTATCAATTTACACATGATGATGCCTCTCAGATATATGCATGCATGGAATGTCATGCAAGACAAATAGACAATTAACATGATTTCTAATTATTATGATCATGTGTGAAAATTGAGCTCAAACTCACATAATGGAGTTGGTAAACTCCCAAATACTTCACCAACTCCCAAGCTCCTAATAAGTTGGTGCAGATTCAAGAGATATTGAATTTTCTAGTAGAGAAAACGTACGTGTACACTGAGTTGGTGAAATCGGGTGTATAAAAAACTAATTAAAATTAAAATTAAATAGGACTGTCACAGAGTTGATGTAATTTTGCTAATTAAAATTAAATAGGATTGTCACCAATTAAGATTGTCTTATTTTTTATTTATCTTAATTTAAAGAGAAAGATTCGAATTTAAAATCTTATTAAATAATATCGTATCACGAAATAAAGAATTATGTTCGTTTTTGGTGGAATATATACTAAAAGAATAGCTAGTTGGCTTGAAAAAACAAAAGTAGGGGTAATGGATTCTCAAGTTCTTTTGATCAACTTAATGGAATCTCAAGTAGGTGTAGACAAAAAAAGTTACTGCAAATACAAACTTCCATGGACAAAACCACAAAACCAAATCGGAGGGTCAGTCGCTTTTATCCACCGACTGCCTTCAATCCAAGCCGTCAGTCCATCCTCATCCAACGGCCATAGTCTTCATTCTGATGAATCATTCAAAACAAATATTAAACTGTCAATTGGAATTGGTTATTGGTAGAGTTCCCTCTATAAATACAAAGGCCGGAGCCGGAGTCTCAGTGTGAGAGTGCCAAAGATTCCAGCTTTCGACACCGGAATACAGGCAGCTTAGGACTTCAGCTCAGCAAGTAAGCACCGAGTAATAACTACTAAATTACATGCATAGGCCTGTACGTACGTACTTTCTTGTTTGTCTTTAGATTTCAGTCAGACGTTACATTTCTTTGTCTGTTTGTAAGGAGGAAATTTGAAAGGATCTAAGTATATTCATATTAGAGAAATGAGTCAGAAGTTCATGCATGTCTTAATTTGGAACCTAATTCTGTGCTTGGTTGAGACTTGAGAGTGGGTGATGATAGCTCGATCTGACCGGTTCTTGTTTCTTTGCCTCAAAATCTTATATTATGGTTAACAAGCTAGCTAGATTGATTCTCCTTGTTTGTTTGTTTGCAGCTTGTAAGAATGGACACCTTCCTATTTACTTCCGAGTCTGTGAATGAGGGACACCCTGATAAGCTGTGTGATCAGATTTCTGATGCAGTGCTTGACGCCTGCCTCGAACAAGATCCCGACAGCAAAGTTGCCTGTGAGACCTGCACCAAGACCAACATGGTGATGGTGTTCGGAGAGATCACAACGAAAGCGAAAGTGGACTATGAGAAGATTGTACGCAATACCTGCCGTAGCATTGGGTTTGTTTCAGCTGATGTAGGCCTTGATGCTGACAACTGCAAGGTCCTGGTGAACATTGAGCAACAAAGCCCTGATATCGCCCAGGGTGTGCATGGCCACCTCACCAAGCGGCCTGAGGAAATTGGTGCAGGAGATCAGGGTCACATGTTTGGTTATGCCACTGATGAGACCGCTGAGCTTATGCCTCTAAGCCATGTTCTTGCTACCCAGCTCGGTGCTCGGCTCACTCATGTTCGAAAGAATGGCACCTGCCCCTGGCTGAGACCTGATGGCAAGACTCAAGTCACTGTTGAGTACTACAATGACCATGGTGCTATGGTTCCAATCCGTGTCCACACTGTTCTCATTTCTACTCAGCATGATGAGACTGTTACCAATGACGAAATTGCAGCTGACCTCAAGAAACACGTCATTAAGCCTGTTGTTCCTGAAAAGTACCTAGATGAAAAGACTATTTTCCATCTTAACCCATCAGGCCGGTTTGTGATTGGTGGACCTCACGGTGATGCAGGTCTCACTGGCCGAAAAATCATCATTGACACCTATGGTGGTTGGGGAGCCCATGGTGGTGGTGCCTTCTCCGGCAAGGACCCTACCAAGGTAGACAGGAGTGGTGCCTACATTGTTAGGCAGGCTGCTAAGAGCATTGTTGCCAATGGACTTGCTAGAAGGTGCATAGTGCAGGTCTCATATGCAATTGGTGTCCCTGAGCCACTATCGGTGTTCGTCGACACTTATGGGACTGGAAAGATTCCGGACAAGGAGATTCTGAAGTTAGTGAAGGAGGCCTTTGATTTTAGGCCTGGAATGATTGCCATTAACTTGGATCTCAAGAGGGGAAGGTATTTGAAGACAGCTGCTTATGGACACTTTGGTAGAGATGACCCTGACTTTTCGTGGGAAGTGGTGAAGTCCTTGAAGTGGGAAAAGCCCCAAGAGTAAATTAAGTATGTGCTTCTCTCTCTGCTTAATAGCACTTGGTCAATGATTTGCTTCCAAATCAAGAAGAGGCTGGCTTGCTATTGCTTGCTTGTGATTGTCTGTATGGTGTGACGTCTGTTTATTTTTATTTTATTTTTTTCTGTTGAATCATTCATATTGAAGAAGATGTGTGGAGTTTTTGAGTATGGTGAATGAGAACATGTAGAAAATATCTCTTGATATCTGTATTAGATTTCTGTGCACAAGCTAGAAATTAAGGATCAGCTGCAAGGCCACATCAACATCAATGTGATAATACAGTTGTTTGGCCAAACCATAAGAGCTCAACTCTGCTATGTATCGGGCCCAAGCTGTTTTAAAATAAACACCAAACCTATTGTTGCAGTAGACCTGATAAGAAAAATCATCAGCATCAACTTAAAGCCTATTTCTTCTCTATATACAAGAAGCGGCATCGGAACTAACTAGGGCTAATTTTATCCATGTCTAGCTATGTGTTAGAGAGGAAAATGGAGTTAAGTTGATGCAGTTTTTAAAGGGAAAAACTAATAGTATAGTCAGCCTCGTCATATATATGAATCCTTATGTTTACATATAAAACTGATATTCATTCTTACATAGTACTATAAGTTGGATCCTCCTGCTCATTCCAAGACATACATATCTTTGAAAATGTATGGGTATTATGCACTCATTTGATTTGATTTTTATTTTTATTTTTCTCATTTTGCCAAACGTACACAAGAGGTCCTTTTAAGTTGCAGAAGCAACTTATGGACAAGAGGATCGAGTTACAATCCTTACTTTTAATTGAATTCTGAAATTTTAGTAGATTTATGCTTTGCAACAGATTTGGAATTGGTAATTTAAAGAGGAATCGTCAATTTCGTCAACAAACAGAGAAGTGAAAATCTTGTCTAGTTAGTGTCAGTTTAGATTTTGCTGGGTTGTTTGTGCACTCTAATGTTTTAGCTCATGTAAGTCTAGCTAGGCAAGCCAAAAAGTTTCCAAAAAGACTACACTTAGAAATTTCACAAGCTAGTCCTTTAGGTAATTTCTTTTCCATAGAATCTTAGTTCATTGGCCTTAGGATTATTTCCCTTTGATCTTAGCCCTCCATTTCTCTTCCATCATCATATACATTCTTAGAATTTCTTATTTTTAGGATAAAACCAACCCTAGACACAACAAATCCCAAAAATCCTCTCTAGTTTGCCTTTCCCCTTCTTCCATTTTTCCTTTGTCTCTTCACCACCGTCAGAATCCGACTGGTCGTATCACCGATCGGACCGCCGTCCTTCACTTTGTTTCCTCCATTTTCCACCACTTCCACACCTCATCTCACTTCACTTCCTTCATCAAACTTACTCCATACACCCTCCACTACATCCCTAAACACTTTTTCCTTCTATTTTCTCACATCTACTCACCATCACCATGGGTCTCATCAAGAACTTCAAGATCTAGAAGGCTCGGAGCAAAAGGGAGCTGGAAGAGAACAGTGAAAGAAAAAGGGGAGACTAGCAACCACTTGGTGACAGCAAAGAGCAGCTAGCTATTCTTCTTGAGCATTCCTCAATCACTTTTTACTCTTTACTTTTCTTTGAGTTATATAGATTTAAGATTATGATGTATCCTAGGATGAGTAAGGACTAGTGAGTAGTTGCCTAAAATTGAGGACTAGGGTTGTGTGCCTTAGTCCATTAATGGTGGATTGAGCAAATAATAATGTAGGGTAAAATCATGAAATAATACCCAAAGTATCAAGAAATGCACTTTTTGGTACCCAAACTTTTTCAGAGAGTCTAGTGGTACCTGAACTATTGCACCGTTAGACCCCTTAGTACTTTCGTCCATTTTTCTGTTAACATTGCTTACGTGGCACTCATGTGAGCAAAATGTCAGGGGCAAAATAGTCTTTTCGTTCATATTCACCCTCCTCTCTCTCTTCTCTCCCTCGGTGCCACCGTCAACCATCTCCAATGACCACAAAGTTTATATCAACATGTAAAGCACAACCCAAGGATGAAATTATGTAACTATGTCAAGGTGAGATTTAAAGTAGATTGAGAGATATCAATGTCGGAAGTTCCAAAAATCGAAAAGATACGAAAATTGATCTATTAATCAACTTGGCTTTGTGTGTGCATTCCTTAATGCATTTGTGAAACCTCGGTGATTGGACCGCCAAAATTATTTCACGGTGTTAGAACATTATTCTTGAGTGAAACCTCGTGATTGGACCGCCAAAATTTACCACGGTTAGCCTCGCTTGCATGGTTTAGGATGGTCTCGCTTGCGTGGCCTCCTCTGCCCTCCCCTCCCCTGGCCTTGTTTGCCATACATTTTCAAGACATTTTTTTCTTCAAATTTACTTGTACCAAAATTTCACCATTGGTAAAAGTGATTTTTATAAAGTGTTCCAATCGACGGAACTCGAAAATCTCCACTCATTTATTTTTTTGAATTTTTTAATTTTTCGAATTTGAAAAATCGTAAAAAATAAACGAGTCGAGTTTTTTGCGTTCTGTCAGTTCGAGAAGTTGTTAAAAATCATGATTTGACGGTGGTAAGATTTTGGTACGAAAACAAGAACATACGATTTTTGCCAAAAAAATCGTGTGCGCCACAGTTTTAGGTGAAAAACCTTGATTTTGGAAAAAAAAATATATATATATTGGAGAAAAAATTGGGGTTATTCTCCACGGTGTTAGAACATCATTCTTGAGTGAAACCTCGTGGTTGGACAACCAAAATTGGTCACAGTTAGTCTCGCTTGCGTGTCCTACGTTGGTCTCGCTTGCGTGGCCTCCTCTGGCCTCCCTTGGCTTCTCTTGTCATACCTTGTCAAGACACTTTTTTTCTTCAAATTTGTCCGTGCCAAAATTTCACCAATTGTAAAAAATAATTTTTAAAAGGTGTTGCAATCGACGAAACTCGAAAAATAACCACTCATTTATTTTTTTTGAATTTTCTAATTTTTCGAATTTGAAAAATCATAAAAAAATTAACAAGTTAAGCTTTTTGTGTTCCGTCAGTTCGATAAGTCTTTAAAAATCATGATTTGAGGGTGATAAAATATTGTTACGAAAATAAGAACAAAGAATTTTTGTCAAAAAATCGTGTGTTATAGTCCACAGTTTTGGGTAAAAACTCTTGATTTTGAAAAAAAAAAAAAAAATTGGAGAAAAAATTGGGGTTATTCTCCACCGTGTTAGAACATCATTCTTGAGTGCAACCTCGTGGTTGGAGCGCCAAAATTGGTCACGGTTAACCTCGCTTGCATGGCCTAAGTTGGCCTCGCTTGCATGACCTCCTCTGGCCTCTCTTGCGTGGCCTCTTCTGGCATCGCTTGCCATACCTTGTCAAGAAACTTTTTTCTTCAAATTTGCCTGTGCCAAAATTTCACCATTGGTAAAAAATGATTTTTTAAAGGTGTTCCAATTGACGGAACTAGAAAATCTCCACTCGTTTATTTTTTTGAATTTTCTAATTTTCTGTATTTGAAAAATCGTAAAAAAATAAACGAGTCGAGTTTTTTGTGTTTCGTCAGTTTGAGAAGTCTTTAAAAATCATGATTTGAGGGTGGTAAGATTTTGGTACGAAAATAAGAACATGCAATTTTTGTCAAAAAAAAAATCGTGTGCTATAGTCCACAACTTTAGATGGAAAACCATGATTTTGGAAAAAAAAAATTGGAGAAAAAATTTGCTTATTCGCCACGGTGTTAGAACATCGTTCTTGAGTGAAACCTTGTGGTCAGACTACCAAAATTGGCCACAGTATGGCTTAGGTTGGCCTCGCTTGCGTGGCACCCTCTGGAATTTGTGTTTCACTTCCCTTGCATTTGTGAGGGAGCACCTTCATTAATAGTATTGATGAAGGATTAACTCCGATGAACCTTTGTTGGCATATGAATACATTAGATTGCATTACATTCTACAACCATAGCATGGGTGGAATGTGAGGATTTATCTCACAAACCGTTCAATCAATATGTGTATGCATATGCTTGCTTGTCCTTTGAATATGGACTAGAGTGACCCGAAGCCCCAATCGCTTCATCATTTGAGTCTTCGTTAACTTTGCATTTCATTCTAGCTTATTTAGTTGCTTTCTTGTTACAATTCTCTTCTGAAAACCCCAAAAATTGATCACTACACATCCACATTGCACATATATCACTTAACAATTGCATGGATATTCATTCCTAGTCCCCCTATTAGTGTTAGATTATCTAGTTACCTTGTTACCTAGTGGGATCTTGGGCCACCAATCCTGAGGTACGACAAACCTCTCTCCCCCCGTCTTAATTTATTTTCCATATTTTGACGACAATGTATGCTTACTTTCCATAGTTGGTGCTTTTTCCCCTTAATTTATAGTGAATACATAATGTTACAATACCACTGACAACAACTACAACGAAACAAATAAATGGTTTCCTGCCTATGTAGTACATAATGATCGATTTATGTGCAACCCGTTCGTTATCTCTGAGAAGAGGGGATTTCGATCACCTCCTCTGGAAATTCAACCGTCCTATACAGTAGGCGAAAATAGATGCAAAAGCTATGGGGAATGCAATGAGAACTAGTGCTACCAGAGCCAACTGATCATGGTGAAACCCAAAGTAATCTTTTAAGAAGGCAGAAACTGTTTTGGGTTGCCCAAATATGATAATCTCCTTGTTTATGTCACCGTATTGTGAAGTGAGCAAACCGTTTAGTGACCAAGATGAGGGAGTCAGGTAAAACAACCAAATCCACCATTTCGGAATTTGCTGCAAGAACAACAACATATTGAAGTCATTTTTCCTATATTTAACTGTACAACTACTTAGATATGCTAGCGAGAACGAGTAGGCTTACCGGTTTAGGAATCAGAAAACCAGCAAACAGGTTAAACAATGTGTAGAATACTGACGATAGAATTGCAGCTACCATGAAGTTTGGTGTCAACGAAACGAGCATCATCCCCATGTAATTGTAGTACAGCAATGAACAAAATACGGCGTACAAGTACCAGAAAACCTTATATGCTGAAGCATAATATCCGATCATTGGATATGTGATGATCAGAAATAAGACTGCCTGGATAAATATATAGGGAACTTCAACCGCCACCTATAGATATCAAGAACTTTAGGCACAATAGGAATTTTAAGCTTGTTGCAAGTAGTTAAAACTTTACAAGTAGACATTTCTAAGAAATGTGTACCTGTGCAAGTGAAAATGCCCATGGTGAGTACATGCCCACAAATTTTTCCCGATACATAACAGTTCTCTCCGTTGCAACATATTGCAGAACAGTTGCGCAGTTATTTATGCCCAAGAAGATGACACCGGCGTACATAGAACCAAGTATATTGAATAAGCTCTGCTGGTCGGTTCTAACAGCATATTGAACCAAATTGAAACGGAAAAAGTGCTGGTTAGATATGAGTGTAACACCGTAACTTATAAATAGGATAGAACAGTTTTTGTGTTGATTATTTTCCATTAGATGAAACTACAAAAACACACACACAGATATACCAACACAGATAAGGGCTTACATTTTCTGCCCTTGGTTCCAAAACAATGTTCCGAAAATTAGAGATGATACAAGCGTATGCATGATGCGCATCAAGTTGTATGCCGGACTCCTCCAATAAGACAAGTGCTGCTTCCAAAGGCAAGATTTTAACTGCATCCAGCCATTTTGCGAAAAGCGGGTAGCAAAATGCAGATCTCTAGAACCAGGAGGTGGAGTACTAAACTGTCTTGCAAGCTCTATGTTATCCCTGCAAATGGATAGAAGGAAAGCGGTCATATCAGACAAACATTTAACATAAAAATTTTCAACATTACATTATGTAATTGTACTCACTCATATAAACTAGATTCCTTGTATATTTGGGAAAAATCAACCCCAAGTTCATCTTCAGCTGATGTAGAAGTGATGTCTAACATCCATGTTGCTGGATTGTAGTTATTTTTGATCTTCTGAACCCCAGGAATCCTCTGTCATAAAGTTTATAAAGAAAAGAAAGTCGAGCAGACCGAAGCTTTGTTCAAACTTAATTTGCTTAAAGCAACAAGTATGTCTCAGTCCTGAAAAAAGAGAACTAACCTGAAAATATTCAATAACCTTATTCGAGTGCTGCCCCACTGGTCCTGAGTAGATTATATGTCCTCCAGTTTTCAAAAGAATTAGCTTCATTCGAAGAACACGAAGTTACTCATCAAGATTTGATAAAATTACTTACTGCAACTGGATTGTGACACTTGACTGTAAAAACCTTGTCTAAGCATGATGCAACTACAAGCAAAGCTTTTTAGTTTAATTAATTTACCTCATCAAATGCTTCAAATATATCGATGTTTGGTTGGTGGATGGTGCAAACAATTGTTCTTCCAGTATCAGCTACATTCTTCACTGCTCGCATGACTATAGCAGCAGCTCTAGCATCCAAACCAGTTGTAGGTTCATCCATAAAAATTATGGAGGGGTTTGAAACAAGCTCCACAGCAATTGTAAGCCGCTTACGCTGCTCAGTTGATAAACCACTAACACCAGGTATCCCGACTAAGGCATCTTTTATTCCATCAAGCTCAATGGTCTCAAGAACTTCATTCACAAACTCCTGTTCGATATGTGAATATGTCATAGTAGCTTTAGACAATATTATCTCAATAATTAATGAATTTAGAACCAAACATTTGCTATAGGTCTTACAGCTTTTGTCTTTGAGTCAATCTGAGAAGCCAGACGCAGCCAAGCAGAAAACATCAAAGACTCTTCTACCGTGATTTGCGGAGAATGGACATCGTTCTGCTCACAGTAACCCAATATCCTAGCAAATGTTTCTTGAACCTTGGGATATCCACCAATCTTTATGTCTCCTTCAATGTAGCCACTAGTCTTTCTGCCTGCAAGAACATCAAGAAGAGTAGTTTTCCCAGCTCCGCTGACGCCCATCAATGCTGTAAGAACACCAGGCCTAAATGCCCCTGTAACGTCACTTAGAAGTTGGAGTTTTTTCTGATTGGTTTCCTGGAACAAAAATATAAGGAAGAAATAAACAACTTCATGTGATATGAAAAGCTTTTAATCCTACATGCACTTGAAACCTTATGCTAAATGAAACTAGTATATGGTTACCATAGGAATAACATAGTATTGCACATCTTGGAACACCAGTGACAGTGGAGTAAACGGTAAGACCATCCTGCCTGCTAATTGAGAAAGAAGACAACTTTAAAAACTAATGCTGTAAATATTAATGAGGAAAATTAAGGAACAAAAAGCTTATGGTCAAATTTCTCTAATAATTAATTACCTGTAGTTTTAGGAGAATGGATTCTAGACTGTTCTTCCAGATGGGCATCATTGAGGGAGAGCTTTTCATGTGAAATGATGCCACGAGATGATCCGGGAGCTGAGTTGTAGATATCAGAATGAATCAGTACTGTGGTATAAGTACACTTGCACTTCAAGAAAAATATAGGACAACAAAGAAAAATCAACTTACACTTCAAGAAACTCAATGACAAGGTGTAACCGATGTTGAAAATAATTGTGAATCCAAATAAGGCACCAAGTGAGATCCAGTAGAAATATCCATCAAAGTTCAGTCCACGGCTTTCAAGTGTTTCACGCCCGACAGTAATGTTGGTTGATAGCATCTAAAGATAATAAAACTAGTTAGTTGAGGAATGTACTTTCAATTGCCTTAAATATACTGACATTAGATGCTCACTGTTTGCCATCGCGGAGAAAGAAACTCGTTCACAGAGAGACCTATCTCCCCATATGTCAGGGGGGAAACCCAGAAACCCCACCCTAACCAACCAGGCATGGAAGCTGCAAGCAATACCATATAACTGATTAAATTTGTGTTTTTTTTTTTTTTTTCAGCTAGCTTATCTTTAAAAATGAAGAACTGGAGAAAATTAAGGTACAATAGCCAGCCTTACGCTTTTTGATAACGAATCCGCTGAATAGTAATAGAAACAATATTGCAAAACTACCGGCTGTCATAGTGGCAACCATAGTCTGAAAGAATGATGCCAGGAAGCGAAACATGGATATTGATGTCAAGTGAACGGCAAAAAGTAGAAAGAAGTGGAAGATGAACCTAAAAGAAAATCACATCATAGCACAGAGGTTCAGAGTCACAATTAGCATAGTATGAAATATCTTGTGCACTTAACTTCCAAAAATATTAAGGTGGCAAATCAATTAGCTAACGATGATCCAAAACGAACTCAAAGTACATAGAAATAAAATAAGCATGCATGCATGTTCACTTGAACTCACCTCTGGAATTCAGGACTGTATCCGATGACATAATAAGTAAGAGAAGTCCAGACCAGGGCTTCCACAAACGAAACAGGAACTTTCAATAGTGTTGCTGGAACTGCATAAGCCCAAGCTGGGTAGAAACACAAGTCTCTCTGCTTGTAGAAAACTTCAAGTCTTTGAATCGTCATGGACATCTCAGGAATTCCATCAACAAGAAGTATGGTGAGCGCAAAGAATAGGGAACCCATGTAGTAGTTAGCATGAAGAACATCAATATCCATACGAGTCCTCAGAAATACAGTCATGGTAATAAATGCAATGATGATAAGCTGCAGTGAAACAATGTCTCAGAATTCCCAAGTCCTCAGCCATAGACATAGAAATAGAAATTCAAAGTGTTTAATCCCAAGATGAGTTTAAAGGTATATATAAATGCAAAAGCACAAACTTTGACCTGAACTGTTTTGAATACATAGATAAAAGAATTCCTCTTCATGAGAAGAATTTCTCTTGACGAACAAGCTCTAAAAAGTTCCCATTTAGAAAGAGAATACACACTGAAGGAAAGAGCATTGTTATTGTCTTGGAACTTATCAAATGGCTTGGAGTGATCCTCATCTAGCTTCTTCCCAAAAGAAGATGCCTTGAATTTTTTCGACAACATATCAACCGATACATAATTGTGAGGTTCTGTGCAGTTCCAATAGTGTGCTTGATCTTTCTTGGAGATTACCTGCAGAACCAAGATGTTACTTGTTTCTTAATAATAGTTAATATGAAGAAATGCAAAAAACATCATAAGCTGCAATGATCACTTGCCTCTTGGATGAAATCAGCAACCCCTTTCCTCTCGGGACACTTAAACCCACAATCCTCAAAAAAATCCAAGACGTGATCCCGTGGACCATGATAAACAACCTTCCCTTCTGACATTAAAATAAGGTCATCAAAGAGCTCAAACGTCTCCGGTGCTGGCTGAAGAAGAGAAACTAGTAAAGTTGCATCTGTTATATGCACCAGCTGCTGAAGACAAGCAACAATCTGGAATGCAGTGGAACTGTCTAAGCCATTTGTTATTTCATCCATGAACAAAGCTTTTGTGGGACCAATGATCATCTCCGCTGAAAAATTATCATTCACATCCATAAAGGTAGGTCAAAGCTGAAGTTGAAAGTTAGTAATTAATCTCAGTTGTATTACCTGTTGTCAATCTCTTCTTTTGACCACCAGAGATACCTCTTCTCATGGCATCTCCAACTAGAGTGTCAGCACATATATCAAGTCCAAGGATCTGCAAAACCATATATGACCATAAATTGTAACACACTGTGCAGACACAAATTATAGGAACCAATCGAGATTAAAATTTCAAGAGAATGACCTTCAATATGTAGTCAGTCTGGAGGGTTCTTTTTAGTCCTTGGACAGAAATTGCCTGTTTAATTATCAAGTTATAACAATGTCATAATCAACAAAGAGAGCATACCCTTCATGTATAACATGAAGTGCAAGATACAAATTAATGAACTCATAACCAAGGAATAAATGATATCAGAAAAGCTTCAAGCACCTTCATGTAGGTATCTATATCTGGATGTGGAATAATCCCTGCCTCCTTCTCCCTTTTACTGACTTCCAGCATAATACCTTTGTAGGCAGAAAAGAAAAAACCATTACTATCCTGCATCAACAGGGTGCATATATACAAGTAATAATAATTGTTTAGATCTTAAAAATTAAACCTACCAGCTCGGCTTCCAATACCCTGACAGCGGGCTGAAAAATCAAGTGTTTCCCTGACAGTCATCTCAGGAATATGGAGGTCAAATTGGCTTATATAAGCTGACGTTTTCTGGGGGACAAACTCTGCTAGCTTGTGTCCATTGTAAGTAACTTCGCCCGATATCTGTTGGAGAAAAAGTCATTAAACAAAACAAGCAACTATGAAGCCAGAATTAATACAAATCTAAGTAGCTCCCAACCAACTCATTATAAAGCATTCAAGTATTAAGGATACTACAAAACCTTGAGGGACTTTTCCAGATTCCCTGATAGTGCCTTTAAAAAGGAGGTCTTCCCACATCCTGGGGGGCCAAGCAGTAAAGTTAACCTGCAAATGCAATAGAACCAATTAGCACCAGAACAAAGAAATGATCCACCAAGGTAATTGCTTCATATGCATCAAAGACCAGTAATGAAAACGGATTAGTTAAGTTGGACATGGTAAAGGTAATGATGCTAGCCTACCTTCCTGGCTTTATTGTACCACAAAAGTCATTGATAATGCTTATCTTGGCCTCACGTGTTTTCGAACCTGGAAGCTTGGTAAAGAGCTGTGCATAAAAATTTAAAAAAAAATCATATTAAAAAGTCTAGTTGAACATATAAATAGAACTAGTAAGCTACTATACTCAGGACTCAGGAGGCAAAAGAAGATGAGCATCCAAATTATATTGTTTGAAGAACAATTTATTTTATAATGTATAGAGGGAAATTTTTTTCTACTTACAGAAAGGCTGCTTTTGACAGAGTTCCAGAGAGTTGGGAGGGGCTTTCCATGAACTACCTCACAAACTGCTTCAACACAGAGATTCTTATATCTCACCTCCACAGTGGGCAATTTGACGCCAACCCTATGAAAGCATTTCAGGATTAACCGAAAGGATACATTTAATGAATGAATAGAGTACGTAACTGAATGTATACAACCATTGAACTATCAACACAACAGAATTGAAATTGAAGCTATATTGAGATTTGACAACAATAGCAGCATCCTTGTATGAAATTGATTATTAAGATTTCTCTATGCATAGTGCATCCCCATATCCACTGGTATCTACCACTAAAAGTAGAGCATGCAAGTATGCATGTGTAAGTGCAACATCAACTCCATTCGAATTGACACATATATAAGAGGCAGGCGAAAGAGAAGAAAGGGCTTACTTGTCGATTCTATTTCTAATTTTACGCAAGAGACGAAGGTTGTCATTCTCAATGTGTTTGATGAGCTTATCTATGAACAGATGCTTTTCCATAGCTCCAAGCTTGGTGACGTCAACCACCTGCTTTCCTTCACCATCAAGCTCATTTCCATCATCATCCTTGTCAAACAAAGATGATTTGAGCCGTTCAAATGTTGGCAGTCTCTCAATGGCTGCCCACTGCACAGCATACTGAGCATCAGGGTCATCTTTGGCAGAACTCAATGCTGAATTGCCTCGGAAACTGGAGTTACGACTCTGAACTGATGACCTAAAACTTCTTCCCATCTCTTCCAACTCAATTCTTAGCGACTCTATTTCATCTCTGCCAACCATCTGAGCCATAGTTGTTAACTTTGAGACAATTTGAAGAATATCTGACTGGAGGAGTATATATATATATATGCAAGATTCTTAAGCTGGCATTGTTCTTATTCTTAATTAAGCAAGTTGAAAATGGTGTTTGTTAGAATATATTAATTGAAGGGGATAAATTCCAAAAAAAACAAAAAAACACCACACACAGAATATGGAGCTATAGTCTGTTGCAGATAGCTTGATGGATAAAGGGAGAATTGTTGACTTGTTCAGGATTGATCTAAAATATTCTACAGAGCATTTAGATTTATAAATTAATTAATATGGATTAATTAATACTAGCTCCTTCATAAACACATTTCTGCATTGTGATGGATTGAGCAGGGTTTCGGTCAAAGAACACATTTTTGAGTTAGTGAATATTCGAATATGGATTATATAACTGTCGGCTAAGTAACCGTTGTAAAGATATACTACTGCTAAGGATCAAACTTGCCATATCTCAAATTGGCTATCCACTAGGTCAAAGTCAGTGTGATAAAATATTGAGCTGACTAATTCAATGGAGTCTTAACAGAGAAGAATACTTGGGAAGTAAGTATGACATGGGGTTTTGCAGCACCACCCTTTCTTGCGCACCACATGTTAGAAATTAATAAACAGAAAGGTGACGATATAGTTGTACTTAATTATCATTAGCGATTTGACAAAACAAGCATTGTCTTGCTTGGCAAGATATATAGGATAACCATGATTTTATGACTTGTGAATTATGAGACTATATGTCTTTGTTGCCCAATCCCTTTTTTTATACAAATTAATGCGGTAAAAAAATTGTTACCTTAATGTCTTTGGACTCGGAACACAGCTGAACTCATGATCAGCAGATTCTGTGCAACCAAACAGGTAGAGGCATTGATCAACATAGCGGTAAAAATTCATGATGCCGAGAAATTTTGATAGATGATGCAGTCTTGGCCTAAAAAAACAATCATCTTCAGCTCATAATACTCACCTCAGTAGAACAGAACAACTTGCTGGGTTTTACTCAGCATTCATCTAGGAGATGTTAATCAAGTTGGGTGCCTGGCTTAACACCAAGACCAAAAGACAACCAAGACTGTGAAAATTATATAATCAAATACCCATTTCAAACAGTTACCTTCCATGTTTATCTCATGGCTTTTACATTGAAACAAGGGTTAAATTATAGAACCAACAAGTTTCCACAGTAAACTGGGCCTGCTGTAAATCACAAATGTACCTCCTCCATGGATAAGCATATTGCCGATAGATTGGTTTGTTTTAATTTTTCAATACAAAACAACTGCAATAGTCAAATGTAATTTCAAATTACTTGTGTTTCTTGAGACAAAAGAAATTTCTCGGGTCATAAACTAAATCATTGTTTATGATTATTGAAAGCAACATTAGATTGCTTTTCTAAACTCTATGGTTTGTATATGACTGACGTTTGAACAGGGCTGTCAAAGACTTAGTAGGGAGGTAAAGCTTCTTTATCTTGGTTTCTTATTTATCTGTTCCATATTGATCAGTTTCATTAAATAATTACATGCAGTAGATTGGGTAAAAATCCAATGTGAAAAATGCTTTGCACTCTTCATTTGGGGTTCATCAAATTTAGACAATCAGACTAAAAAGGAGTATTTCATCCAACAAATTTGAAGATCAACCATTCTGTACACACACTCATTGTCTTGGGTTATTCACTGTTCACAAACACCACCACTTTCATACACAAACAATATATATCTCTTCATCTACAAGAAAAAAAAAAGGAGAGGGAAAATAAAAACAAAGAATATGGATCATCTCTCTACCACATCAGCCCCTTCCCATGTCCTAGATAGTACGAGCTTGACAAACCCAAGAATTTTAAGAGTAGAAAAAAAATTATGAATTACCCTCAATATACTTCTCAGATCCTGAAATGAATTACTGGTTTTATTATCTCTGTTGGTAGTCTCTACTCTCTGATCTTGAAACGGGATAATCACTCCTATCAGTATCTGAATTTTCCTTTTGGGAGTCGATCTCCATGCTACCTGCTTGAGTTCTTCGGTTCCTTCGATCCTGAGCAGCAAGAAGAAAACTCATATTCAGAAAACAGCTGAAAATATCTTGCTGAGCTCAATTTTTGAAACTCAAATATCCAGTCATTAGCTAGCCTTTCTCAATCGAAAGACTTCATTGGGGATCAGTAAAAGTTAAAAAGACTGAATCCTATGAGCTTTGAAAAGAAAATGGCTTAGAACATTGGAAAACAAAATGAAGAGATAGAGATTGGGGTAGAAACTGAGCAGAAAAGCATGAAAAGGAGCAATGGAGAATCAGTTCATTAAATGTTTTGCAGGGGAAGAGCATTTTGGTCATTAGATTGAAATTTGATTAATTTAGTCAAAGCAAGAAAGTACTACAGTCTCGTTCATTTGAAAGGGAATACAAAGGCAGGTAAAATGTTCGAGAATACAGATGTAACAAAACCAAAATAAGAACAAATCTGGCTAGAAAATGGAATTAGATTTCTTCCCTGTATTCACAAGCAGCCAAACCAAATTGGAAATATTGTGGGTTCATTCTCTCTCCCCATACATGAATTAAACTTGCAATCCATGACAATGTGTTCCAAAGATAGAATAAGAACTGACCTCTCTTGGTATAGGATATTCCTCGGACTCAAGCATACGGACAACTTGGCTCATCTTGGGTCTTTTTTCAGAATCTGGATCAACACACCTCAAAGCAGTCAAGAGCGCTCGTTTTAAGGCTCTTGTTGATGGTCTGACTTCAATGTTTGGGTCCACCACTTCTTCTGATCTTCTGCTTCCAACCATCATTTTAAGCCAATCAACCAGATTTACCTGTGAGAGTTGAGAGTCAACGGTAAATAAAACTTCACACAGTTATCCAGCCAAAGAAAAACAAAAACAAAAAGTGATCAAAAGATTACATGCAATGAGAAAAATGCTAGATAATTAGTACTTGTTTGATTGACCACACAAACAAGTCATGGCTACAATTGATGATTTTATGCATACAGTTATAAATAAGCTTTGCACAGGCATTCTTCCTTTCTTTCTTTCGTTGCTTAAAATATCTGGTAAGTGTATTCTCAAAGAACAGTTCAATTGTACAGTTTAGGATACACAAAAAATTTTGGGGCAGCATCTTTCAATTGGTGTTATTTTAGCTAAACTGCAAAAAAGACCCATAATGCACCATTTTGATATTTTAAGGACCCTAAACTAATCCTAGGGAGCAAACCAAGACAGGGCAATAAAGTCTACAATGCCATTGTGACAGGATTGGGAAATGGTCATATTCACATCTATAACCTGATGCTGGAGTCAACTCCATGGTATTAAGTTCATTCCATAGCAGACTAGACCACAATAGAAGTCATGTTGCTGAGATCTATCTAGTCTAACTATGTCAAAAACTACTGGTGCATACCCCTTCTAGGACATTTAAACATTAACTTCAATGTGGCAGACATTAAAGTATTCATGTCGTGAAAGCATTGGACTGATAAGCAGGACTATGATGGTAGAATGCACTTGTCAAGAAAAATAATATGGTAGCACTTGGAGTTACTATAAACAGGCAAGGAGATGAGGTCCGAAGCAGTTGGAGCAGTCACGCGTCCACCGTCAATTGTCTAGAGAATAGACATCTGGGGTTTTGTTAAGGTTATAGTTGAGTTGTCAAAGTAAACCATTTGGTGGGAATGGTTGTTTCTAACTTTCTATGCACAACCGACTCCTAAATGCATATCCAGATTTTATTATACATTTCTGCCTGTCAAGTCTTGTTTAGAAATCTAAAGTAAATGCTACCAAGATGACTCTTCAGGTGGGCTCACTTTGGCAGCTAGTCAGGCAAGCAAACCAAGTTTTGAGATTTACAAGTCCATAACCAGGCCAAGTATACTTGATAGTGAAACAGAGCCAGTAACTGTATCAGAAATGGTCAGTTTAACAGAGGACCAATGTTGGCTCAGATAAATCTGTACTTCAAACTAAATTAAGCTGTTAAACTGTCCAATTGTAATTGTTCCCATTCATTATTTAATAGTTTTACTAAATCTAACTTGCCTCGTGTGCCTTTATGATTCTGTGTTGACACAAACATGGTATCGTAGGATGATTAAATAAACTTCCTATATAGCATATGTTAAAACTTGTGCATACCTCAGGAGCAGGGCGACCATAGTCCACAGGATCTCTTCCAGTGATGGCTTCTAAGAGCAAAACCCCAAAGCTATAAACGTCACTCTTTTCATTCAAAAGTCCAGAATTAGCATATTCAGGGGCCACATACCTGAAAAAAAAATTGTGGAAAAATTGGGATAAGGATTGGAAATGAGGAATAATCCTCTAATCAGATACTATATATTGTGAACATCCAAAATTGAAAGAAACATCATTTATTGAGGGCAATAGTGGTCATTCTCTAGAAAGAATACTAACCCAAAGGTTCCCATAACACGAGTTGTCACGTGACTTGTCCCAGCACCCAGCAGCTTGGCCAGGCCAAAATCGGATACCTTGGAATTGAAGTCGTCGTCAATCAATATATTGCTTGATTTAATGTCTCGATGTATCACTTTTGGTTCAATGGCCTCGTGTAAATAAGCAAGACTGCAACAAGTATATCTCATTAAATGAGAACAACACCTTGGCGTCAAAAGAACATAAACTATTTGACTTACGCTTTTGCTGTTCCAAGGAGAACCTTTATACGGGCTTCCCAAGTGAGATATCCATGGTGACGCATAGCTCCATGAAGCCACTGCTCCAAGTTTCCATTGTTGACATACTCGTAGACCAACATCCTGAGATTTTGAAATTCAAATGAAGCCAACTAAATCTTTTTGCATGACCAACATACTCCATTGCTATAATATAACTTTTAAGAAGACTATGCCACTATATACACAACACTGAGAGATCAATCAACCTATCAGATACCAAAGCCACAAAACCTTCTTCCCCCATCCCCCCTCTTCAAATTCTAGTCAACTACATGTACTTTAATATCCCAATCTATGGAAAATTCAAATCATGAATTCAATTAATTATAAAATCTTAACATGCTTCAAAAGAAAATGGTACCTATGAGTCCCTTCAACGCAGTATCCGAGGAGACGAACCAAATTCTTGTGGCGCACATGGCCAATTGCTTCAACTTCCACTCTAAATTCTTTCTCTGCTTGGCCACTAAAGAATTAACAGCGCAAGTTAATACAAATACATGGAAACAAGAGTAGACAAACCACAATTAAATCAGGAAATAAACAGTCAACTCACACGTTGTTTAGGATCTTTTTAACTGCAACAGGAGTCCCATTGATGAGATGTCCCCGGTAAACAACTCCATATCCACCCTCGCCGAGGACATTTTCCTTTGAAAACCTGTTTGTTGCAAGCTCAAGGTCCCTTAATGTAAACCAGTGGCCCCAACCCAAGTGAGAAAATTCAGGCAGACCAATTAGAGGAGATGGAGCAGTTATGGGATACGATGAAGAAGGCTTATACGCTGTACCCGTGGCAGAACTCCCTTCTTCTCCAGATTGAGACCCTCCACCATCTTTTTCTAAATGATTAAATGAACCTGACTGACTACTATTCTCTCCATTCTTCGCTTTTCCCATACCCAGATGGAGCATAACCTTATCTGATTCTTTGTCACTGGATTTGTCATGAATGGTGAGAAGAATTCCATCGCGGGGAACAAATTCACTGGCAGCTACTTGCTCCACTCGAACTTCCTTAATTTCTTTTGAGACAGCTGGGATTTGACTATGGGGAATCTTGGCCCCAGCTTTTCTCGATTTCTTACGCGAAGTAAGGCACAGTGATAGCACAGTGAGGATTATTATGATAAACAGTGCAACAGCTATTCCAATCACTTCCCAGACCTTTAGACCAAAAAAAGCATCCTTGGATAACTCTGCTTTAAGATCAGAGGCCATTCTATCAGATGCCAAGATGCCTACACATAGCAAAATCTCACATTAACATTGCTTCTGTTTCATCATTTATAGCACCATATCAAAATCTGATCTTTCAAATCCATTACTCTTTCTGTTCACCATCTAGAGATGATAAAATTACAAGCTTTTTTCACCAATTCCACAAAACAAAAGATAACAATAAAGAAGAGAACTTGCAAAACTCACATAGACCAAATGAGAAAGAGAAGGTCAAAACCACAGAAATCGAAGTAGAAAAGCAACAAAAGCAGTTCAACAAGCATATGAAGTTATGAACAGATCATATCAACAATTAACCAGGTTATAACTCAAATGCAAACTAGACCAGGTTAGATTTCACTTAATCATCTCAGCAACATAAACAATATCATTCTATGTTCATGATTCAAAGGACAAAATTCATCTTCTTTACCTCTCTGTAATGAGACTCAAAGCAGCAACCTTGAAATGCCAGATCTTTGAAACCCGTTCGACATTCCTTATCCTAAGACAAGGTATCAAACCCACAATTCCAGATCTCTGACCACAAAAAAACCCAGAAACATATGTCAGGAAAGCCTCAATAAACAATCACAAAGGAGCCCACTTGACAAAAAATAACATATATAGCCAACAAACCTCGAATACCTACATGGGTTTTCTCTGTGTGGGTCAAATGTGCCTCTGAAATCTGAATCTAAGCGGAGATGGAGCTTTCAAGCACCAGCCTTGAACCTTCTCAAAAACCCAAATCCAAAAACAACAAGTGAGATCGTTTAGGTGTGCAAGAGGGTAAAGGAACATGGAAAAACAAGTGATATTTGAGAGTGGGTGGGGAATATAAGAAGAAGGGGTGGAGTTATCACTGGTAGGTGGTGGGTTCAGACTGAGATAGATGATGATGCCTTCTAAAACATAAGAACATACAGTAAAAGAGAAGCATGGAATTCTGTGATGTACTTATTGGGATTTCCTTGATCTGTTATGAACATGACTGATTATCAGTAATTTTACTTTAATATTTTTCACTCTCTTTTTTTTTTTCTTCTGTTGGGTACTATTACTTTATTGGAATTGATTGGTATTGTGGGCTTGTGCAGTGTGTATGCGGGGCGCTATTGTAGATGTCACTGTAGACACAGCTCTGCTTCTACTTTTTTTGGCACAAACAGCTCTGCTTCTTTTGGAAGATGTGATTCTAAGAGGTTACTTGGTCAACTGGTCAAGCCAAACATCTCAATTGAGGTTCTGGTCAAGCGGCCAAGGCATTTAGTGAGATTTGGAATGAGAATGCAATCTGTTACCAGTTGTCTTGGTGAATTTGACAGGAATTGCTACCAAAATTTCATAAACCTACTTGATTATCTCGGATCGAAGGAAAATAAATGGGAAATCTCAAGTATCCGTTAAAATAGTTTCTTTCATCAATCATTGACACATATATGAATAATTATGAATTACTGAATTATATAAAATTCAGTGCGAAAATTGCGTCAATCAACAATTTTGTCTTTTGCCAAGATATCGATACAAACGTAAATAACAAACACAAGCTTAATATTTACCCGACATAAAAAACAAGCTAACGAGCACCAAAGATGCCCTAATTGTAATTTTCTTGCTAATTTCCATTCATATTCTTCTCTTGAATTTGGAAGAGTACCCTTTTAGTGAAGATATATAGGTCATCTTACTGAAGCAATCGGCTAAGTGGTGTAAATAATATAGTCAGTACAGTGGTCCAGGCCTAGCTGACTCACCTAGATAATAACACCATGACCTTTTGTTGCCTTATATGGTAAAGTCATCAATCATGAAGAAGGCCAAATGTTGTTCCATTTCCATCCATGTGATGAAGAAATTTACAGACACTTCCAAAAAAAAAAAATTACAGAGAAAATTTGTTTATGTTTTCCTTTCTAGAAAAGGTTAATATTCATAATGGTACTTGAAGTATCACAGTCTGAACCAATTGGTACCTGAAGTATCAAAATGGACAATTTGGTACCTATAGTTTTCCTCCGTCACCCAATTTGGTAGTTCTGTCAAAATTTCCGTTAAGTTTGTCCAATTACAAGGGTAATTTTGTCTTTTCATTATTATATCTTTCTAAAATCCATCTATGACCCTAACTACAACTTTCCCTTTATAATCAAAGATTTTCTCTCCAAAAGACATAATATTGTCAAAAAAAAAATAATTGTACCTTCAATATAACCAAAAACTCAAAAGCCCGAAACCCCAAAAATAGCGTACCTTCAATATACGCTAAATGGGGTTTTTGAGTTTTTGGTTATAATTGAAGGTACAATTTTTTTTATAGTGTTATTAACACACCTTAAATTGTTATTAACACATCTTTTTGTATTTTTAATTTATTTTTATTATACAAATAATTCATAAATCTCTTATATTGTTTAGAAAAATTGTATTTAAAAATACAAATGTGTGTGTTAATAACAATTTAAGGTGTGTTAATAACAATTTCTTTTTTTTAGGACAATATTATGCCTTTTGGAGGAAAAGTCTTTGTTTATGGAGGGAAAATTGCAGTTAGGGTCATAGATGAATTTTATAAAGATGTAATAATGAAAAGACGAAATTACCCCCATAATTGAACCAACTTAACGGAAATTTTTACAGAAGTACCAAATTGGGTGACAGAGGAAAACTATAGATACCAAATTGTCCATTTTGATACTTCAGGTATCAATTGGTCCAGACTGTGATACTTTAGGTACTATTATGGGTATTAACCCTTCTAGAAAAAGGTTTCCATGGACCTAGAGATTGTGCTGATAAATCACGAATTCAAGGGTTGTAGACCAAGGTAACACACTATCTAAGAGAATGTAACCGTTTACTATGCTAATAAATTACGGGTTATCGATCAACAAATAATAAGTACATAACAGTTTACTACGTTAATAAATTACATGTCACAGTAACGGTCTCTAACCAACAAATAATAAGCATGTCACATTTTACTGTGCTAATAAATTACGGTAAGATTATCGACCAAAATAATCTTATTTAACCAATAAAACAACAGACCGATAAGTATGTAACCGTTGTTTCATTATTTTGTGGGCAATCAGTACTCCGAGGAAATTGTAACCTCTCAAGAAAAAAGCAATATGGACAATCTCTCAACCAACAAGAAGTGGTGGGTCACGAGACCACAAGGCATGTGGTGCCACAACTAGGAAATTTGGTTCACCATAAATACTAATACACAATTCACAAAAAGGAAGAAACAAAGATGCATGTAATGCACAAAAAGTAGTAGATACTAGTATGGAAATGATAGAAGAGTAGCATCTCAATTTTCAAGCAAAGGAAAAATGTACATAGTTTTTTGGGTTATTATCATGAATGGTACCTGAACTATACTTCCATCTTATCGATGGTACCTGAATTTCATTTTTTGTCACAAACGGTACATGAACTTTTCGTTTTCGTCTAAAGTGGTACCTGAACTTTATTTTTTATCACAAACGGTACCTGAACTTTTCAATTTTGTCTAAAGTGGTACCTGAACTTTTCGATTTCGTCTAAAGTGGTACCTGAACTTTTTGTCACAAACGGTACCTGAACTTTTCGATTTCATCTAAAGTGGTACCTATGGTAATTTTTATTTACCGAATGTGGCCTTAGGTACCACTTTAGACGAAATCGAAAAGTTCAGGTACCATTTGTGACAAAAATTAAAGTTCAGGTACCATCGATAAAATGGAGGTATAGTTCAGGTACCATTTTAGTTTTTTTCCCTAGTTTTTTTATGTGATTTTCACTTTTCATTAAAGATACCTTCCTGAAAGCTTGAAGAGAAAATGTGCCTCTTAATAAGTCTTATGAGGCTACTATTTATGAAAAATAAAAAAATATGTGACCGACTTTTAAAAATTAAAAATTAAAATAAAAAACTATACTATATGTTATATACTGGGCTTAAAATGTCAATGTGCTCCCTAAACTTGGTCATATTTGTTGATTTGCACTAAAAACCTGCAATTGTGAAAATTGACACCTTTTATTTGGCATAAATTGTAAATTTACACATTTTTCGTCAAATCAAACATTTTTCATCCATATTTTCTTTAGTAAGTGATGTGACACTTATAGGTTGTAACTTGTAAGGGAGTTAATTTTTTTTATAAGAAGTATGAGTTTTTTCTTTTTGACAGGACCCTACAAGTGTCACATCACTTGCTAACATAATTATGGATGAAAAATCCCTAATTTGATTGAAAATGATGTAAATTGACAAATTATGCCAAGTAAAGGGTGTTAATTTTCGCAATTATACGTTCGAGGTGTAAATTGATAATAAATTATAGTCATATTCATGTGACATATTAGCAATTAAGCCTATATATGGGCCAGAAAATTAATAAAATTAAGAGGGAAATATTAATTTTTAGACCACAAATGACTGCTGCAGAAGTTTGGTATTTGGTATAAGCTGCAAAGTTTCATGCCAGTACCTGATAACCGTCTTACATATATTATTAGGGTGTTGTTATTAACACACCCAACTGTGTTAATAACACACCCAATTAATATTAACATTATTACAACACTCTATTATTAATACAAAACAGGGACCAGTAGTCCTACTGGTTTCTTTAAAATTTCAAATGTATTAATAACACACCTTATTATTAATACAAAATAGGGACCAGTAGTCCTACTGGTTTCTTTAAAATTTTAGTTCTCTCTGATACATGGATGTATATAACCATCATAGTACAAATTGCATGAGGTTCTCTGGCCGGAGAGTACGTACTGTAGCATTATTACACATGCACCAGAATTGAAGGACGTACTATTATTCAATGCATGAATTAATATTAATCAAGACGTGCGTGGGAAGATTTAATTGTTCGCAAGTCATAACAGAAATTTGATAGGTTCATCCATCTGCAAACTTGGGGTCCATATATATATGCACTATTAATTTTGCAAACATTAATTTCCCTGAATTTTCAATATTCATCGACCAATCAAATTAGTATATATATTTTGCCAAAAACAATTATCAAACTAGTGTGTAGTGCAAACTTAATTGTATACTTGGATCCGCTCAGTGGGTCTGATCGTAGTAAATTGTGAAACATATTTGTGAAAGCTACTCGTTAATTTGTGATTTAAGAACTACTGGATTACTTGTTTAATATTTTACATTTCCGTTGTGTATCTGATGTAAATTGTTTTGATGGAGAGTTTTCTAGGCGAAGTGGAAAGAAATCCGGGCAAGTAGCGTTCATCGAGTCCAAAGGTCGTAATAACTTCCATGTCCGAAAGGTCAACAATGATGAAAATAGGGTTCCTAACGTACGTTAGCAATAAAATCATGAAAATGTCACAAAAGATGCAAAAACCGTAGCGGAAAGAAGACTATTCACGACGCGTTTTGAGGGTACGTACGTAGTTGAAAAGTGTCGGCCGGTAATGGTGATCGAGTAATGCTAGCTAGCTTCGTTGCTGGTGTTGGTACTGTTGGAGATTCAACTCCATTATTAAAGAGTTGGCTGAGCTGAGCTATTCTCATGCATGCATTAACAACCTTATATAGTAATATAGCTACAGCTTTTCTGTGTCAACATAGAACAGTAGTCGGCATGTTTGCTCCTAACTTGGCAAAGAAAGAAATTAAGCCCTCGATCTGAATTCGATCAGCAATTTCATAATCAATTCTACGTACAGAAGTTGTATATATGTTAGGTGCATGAGTGAATGCTAACGTTAATGTAAAGGGTACGTGGTGGATGTTAATTTGATTCATATTTTTGGATTTACTAATTAGCTTCCTTTTCGTACGTGTAGGCCTGTAACCTGCCTTTTACAAGCTAGCTAGGTTTAATTGTTCATCTATAATTGCCTTGCTTGAGAATGGCAAACTAAACCCCAGCTAGCCTTATCCAGATGATCATGAACATCATTATTGATCACCACAGCAGTACGTACTGTCGAAATTGAATTGGTGTGGTCCTCGATCTCGATTGGTTCATATATTGGATTGTTCTTGATGCACGACAAGAAATAAAAAAGAAACGTAAGCTTTGGGGAAACTTAAAATTGCCTATATATTTTACCCATCAAGTGGCAAAAACTGTGGGGGATCCTTCATGTGATCGAAGTGGTCTTAGCTTGCAGTACGTTACAGTTCTAATAATTGATCTACAGGTCGATCGTAATGCCAGAGGGGTCATTGGCGTCTAGCATATGTATAAGTCTTATGAACAAGAATTCAACTGTTTTGTAACATGCTGGCTTAAATATAAGCTGTGTTTGTTTCCATGATCGATCTTAATATTGCCCATTAATTAGACTCATCGATGAGATGGGTACGTACATGAGACTAAGACAAATTAGTACAAAAAATATATGTTGGTCCAAGTACAAGTACTCCAAAAGGAAAAACGTTAGGGACCGGACCGAAACCAAGTTGCATATATGATCCAATGGTATTTCTTTTCATGAATATGGATGAGGTCCCAAGTTCAAATTGTTCATCTCTAAGATAATTGAAAAAAAAAAAAAAAACCCTAAACGATTTTTTCTCTTTTGCACCATTGGTGGTGGCGAGTTCTTTGGCTACGCACAATACGGCCTGGTTTGCGTCGGCGTACGTGCAGCTAGGACTTGGTTCTGCCGACGATCTGCACCCGGCCTGCATTACGGCGGGATTTTGGTGGCCGGCCTCTTATTGGCAGATTCTTAATTAGTCTTTGGCTATATATCGATCATATATTTTTGTGGCGAGAATGAAGAGGTTCTCGGCTAGCTTGTTGGCATGGATTCGAACACTTAAACTATGCATATGATTTACTGCATGCATCCTATGTTAGCGACGTCCGTTGATTGAGCAGAATGCATGTGATCGAGTTGCGACATATTTTGCTGATTCCATGCAGAGAATTTGGGAAATTAAATTAATGGATCAAATTCTTCCTAAGCCAATTAATTTGTAAGCTCCAAACCTTCCTATTTTCTAAACATATTGATCGACTAGCTAGCTATAGCAGATTCCTATCAAATAATGTCGCGCTATATAAACAGTAAAACAAAATCAATTCGCATACATTACACGTACATTGTCCTCTTATATTTTCAACCATTGCAAGGGGCACGTTTCTCTCAACAATGAGGGCCGGATACATGTTTAGACCGGATAGAATACATAGAACTTTTTTTCAATTCCAACAAGCGATCGAGTTCTTATATATAATGAATAGTATTTGTTAAAGTATTCAATTGGACCTAGAGTGTACGACATTCGTTTTGTTTCAATAAACGACGACATATTTTGTCTCGATCCAAATCTGATCTTAAAAGAACAAGACACTTAAAAGGTTAACAAAAAAATTAGAGTGTTAGAGAAGTCGTTCATTTTCTATCACTCGTTTCATTAAAAAAACAAAAAATAAAAGATGCACTAAGACACCGAAAAAGAGATAACTCACAAGTTCTCATTAACTAACAAACAGCTAGCAATATATATATAGGTTAGCTAGTCTGCATAATCCATATACTTTGATAAAGAAACCCTAACAAGATTGATTTGAAAGATGTCGTCTGCATTCCGAAAAAAGTTGTAGGTTCAATTAATCAAGTAATGAATTAGATCGAGACCCAGTATTATAATAAGCTAACTTGCAAATTAGGATTAATTTTCAATATTATAAAGTTTTTGTGTGAAGCTGGTACCACATGTTAATTGACATCTTATTAGAACTTTCAAGACAAATACAAATGTACACTATTAGCATCCATTATATTGATACTTCAAAATTGTAATAATTATGTGACTTCAACAAAGGCATGCATTATATTAATTAATGGTTGATAAAGCATGCATTATCCAAAATCCACAGGTATTTATATATGCATGGTTAGGTGGTTGTGTTGTGTCTAATTGTCAACTTCCAAGCGATCACGATTATAATAAAGGTGAGATTATCTGATTATATATTATTAGAATTTGATTGACATAGAGAGTGGGACAGAATAGCAAAGAGTGATGTTATTGATCTTTGCTTTTACAAGTTGGATTTTTCAGAGAAGATGGTAGTTGTTACATGCATCTAGTGATTGAAGTGCATGTTGTTAATTGGTTGATTCATTGCTTTATCTAATCAGCCAAAATTATTGAGAGAGGCTTTGAATTTCCCCCATTTTAGTTTTGTGGTTGAGAATATATATCAATATTGATGATTCTATTCCAAACAAATATTTGATCGATTGTTGAGCGAATAGAGATAAGATTGATGATTTATATTTCAAATATATGCCTTGTAAGAGTCGATTGTTGAGAAATATATAAATTTTTCAAGTCTATTTCAAATTGAGTCGATTGTTGCACTTCTTCTTCCTTGGGTTTATTTTTGCTGCAATACTGCTTTTAGCTAGTGTGTATGTCGTTACGTTTCCGTTTAGGAGTTCGGTGAAATACGTAGTGGGTGTCGTAGTAGTGACAAATGTATTTCATCTGATCCTAAACGAAATCGTAACAAGAAGCACCCCAAATGTAGCAAGTACACTCCTCAATCGTGGCGGGTGTTCGAGATTGTCTGTTTGCTCATCAATTGGGTTTAAGAGTCTTAAGATTGATTATTCATATTTTAAATGCCTTGTAAGAGTCTTAGGAACTTCATTTCTTAAAAATGGGTATTATAGCACACCTGCATTGTTGGGTTGACCCGAGTACATTGTTTGGTCTGACCCGACCCGCCCACTTCACTATTACCATCTCATTCCACCAAAATTGTTGAACTGATAGACAGCACAGGAGTTCCCGCGCACTTCCGAGGCTATAAAAACCAACCCGATTGGTTAGGGTTTAGGAATCGTATCTAAGAAGCTTTCACTCTTCCCGAGGCAGAGGACGAAGCATTTCTCTAATTCAGCTTCTAAAATGTACTCCACCACAGGTACTGAGACAAACCCCTAAATTTTCTTCAGCTAAACTAATCTCATTCCTTGCCCTGTTGCCCATTATCATTTTGTTTACATTTCAGGCGGGAAGTTCACCGATCAAAAACACCCAATTGAGGAGGTTTACAGAAGAAGAAAACCCAGAAAGTCTACTCCAGATGCAGAGCTCTCGTATGTTCAAAATCTAATCTTTTGGTGATTTTTGTGAGAAAAAAAGAAGTTGGTGTTTTTGGCTCTCAAGATGTTAGTGGGTTTTGTTTTTGGTTGATTTCAGAAGGGAATCGAGTTCGACTCGTACTCAGAAGTTTAGGGTGAGTTTGGTTGCTGCTGCTCCGGTTAAGCGAATCAGTTGGAACCGTTCCCTTTCTACAAGGTTCTATCTTTATCTCTATCTTTGGTGTCATTCTTTTGGGATTAGTAATGAAATTGAAATTGGGTTCATGACCCTTTTTTTTTTTGTGTGTTTATTATGATTCCTTTGTTTTTCTTTCTGGGTGTTGTGATATGAGTTTGATTAGTTTGTGTTAGTGCATACATTGTGGCTCTTTGGTTTTATGGTTTAAGCTTGATGAGTTAGTTACTGTTGCAACTTTTGCTTAAATATTATAGATACATTCTCATCCGAGCTTTGATTAGTTTTTGTGCTTCATAGAGGGAGGACAAGTATTGCGGTTGGTGCTTGCGTGGAGTATCAGCCTCCACAAAAGAAGGCTAAAAGGAAAGGAAGACCTCCTCGTCCCAAAGTGAGACACTGTTACTCTTCCAAGAAACTTGGCTTTTCCATTTTGTATATTCTTATCAACTTATTAGTATTGCCTAAAATGCATGTACATTAACAGTTTAAATTCAGTTGTATGTGTACTGTCTTTGAACTTTTGAATTGAATAATTTTGAACGTATAGGATGTTAGAAGGGTATCTGAAAGCATTTTACTTTGATTTATTTGTGCTGTTTTTCATGTCCAGAATTTCCAGAGTAAGTACAACTTTGAAAAGGAACGAGCTTACTTTGAGAAGGTTGATGAAGAAGAGTTGCTAGAGGAGAGCCCCTCACCCATACCCCGCACATGGGTCGCTGGAATCCCAAAAGGGAATGTTGAAATACCCAAGTTGAGCTCAGCATTAGAGAAATGGTTATTATCCAAGAAGTTGAATTTCAGTTTAGGGTCTTCCAACACATTGGCTAAGATCCTACAATCTCCAGCCATGCGACCCTCGCCCATTGGTGGTATCAATTTTGAATCTTCAAGTGTGAAAACCCCAGAAAGATCTTCTAAAGTCAATTCTCGCTTGTCTTCTGCCCAAATCAGATTTGATTTGAGTTTGCTCGATGGAAGTGTGCATGAAAGGAGCCCCACCAAATTACTTCCTGGTGTGGGCAATGAGGGTTGTGAAGATATAGATGCTGCTGTAAAAGACCTCTCTTTGGTTTCAACTTCTGAGGAGTTGGATCGATTTTATGCGCTATTAGAAGTTTGTGACCAGTCATCTCCCTCAAAATTAAAGGATGTATTCTCCAAATATTGGTTTGTTCCTTACTTCTTGTATATTTGTCATTTCTATAGTACTTATGTTTCGGTGTCAGTTTTCTACAATTTGAACTTCCTTTTTGTGCAATATTATCTGAGGATAGATCTTGCTTCCATAAGCTAATCAAGGATGAAACTTTCTTGAAACAGTGATCCAGAAGAGATTGAAAAAGTTGGCGAAGGGACATATGGAGAAGCTTTCAAGGCTGGCAACTGCGTTTGCAAAATAGTTCCTATTGATGGCAACTTACAAGTGAATGGGGAAGTGCAAAAGGTACTTACTATAACCCCTTGTCTTCTAGTATTGTGGTTATTGTTTTTTGGATGATGAGATGATGAGGCTACTGTGCTTCAGAGATCTGAAGAATTGCTAGAGGAGGTCGTGCTTTCCCGCACTCTTAATTACTTGAGAGGAAACGAGGATAATGTTCAGAATGTATGCACAACATTTATAGAAACAAAAGAGTACGTATTTACGTTAGAGTTCTATATCCTCATTATATATTATGTAATCAGTTGCAAGATTTTCATACGTCATCTTTCTGTGATCTGATTCCCCTGCAGTTTGAGGGTGTGCCAAGGCTCTTATGACGCCGCCTTGATCAAAGCATGGGAAGCTTGGGATGAAAACCATGGTTCAGAAAATGATCACCCTGAGGCGTTTCCAGAGAACCAGGTTTCCCTTTTCTACTTTGATGTCTGCTTTGTCTGTTTTGCATGTAAACTTTGATTATTCTAATAAAAAAGAATAAAAGCTCATTCTTTTTGGTATATGAACTTTGTGTTGTCCAAGTAAGCTTCTGTAACACTTGGTGATCTTCTCAAGCATAGATGAGTTATTTCTTACGGTGTGAATAATACCTGCATAGGCTTATTTAATGTAATTGTCAATTTTTCATACAGTTGTATGTCGTGTTTGTTTTAGAGCATGGTGGCAAAGATCTGGAAAGCTTTGTACTTCAGAACTTTGATGAGGCAAGGAGTTTATTAGTACAGGTAAGTTATGTTTAAAACAGCATTCTTGAGGTGATTCCTGAAGCTTTAATTTGTTAAAAATAATTGTACTGTCATTCCAGGTTACAGCTGCCCTTGCTGTGGCTGAAGCGGCATATGAATTTGAGCACCGTGATCTCCACTGGTATGGTTATTTTGTCTGTAATGGTAACATTTGAATCTATGATTGTGAGTTGGAGATTTGCATCTGTTACAGGGGAAACATACTTTTGAGTAGGAGTGATTCAGTTACAATGCAGTTCACTCTTGAAGGAAAGCAGATGCTCATATGCACATTTGGATTAGCAATATCAATCATTGATTTCACTCTTTCAAGAATCAATACTGGTGAGTTCTTTTTCAAGTTGCTTTTGTAATGTGCTCGCTATGGTAATGGATATATTTGTTGTTGGTGTAGCATGCTTAACAATCTTCATATATACACAGGCGAAGCCATACTCTTTCTAGACCTATCTTCAGATCCTGACCTTTTTAACGGTACAAAAGGAGACATACAAGTAAGGAACTGAAACTGAAGTTGTATTATCAAATATATCCTTGTTATATGACATAACTGATAGTTAAACCATTTGCAGTCAGAAACTTACCGGGAGATGAAGAAGGTAACACAAGACAACTGGAGGGAAAGGTATAATTCATTTATTCAAATATAATGATCATCTGCAGAAGGGTCATGTTAGTGAAAATCAAACTTAAGAAAAAATGTTTTGGCTTCCCCTTTGGGTATTTTCTTGTAAAGATTGAACCCTTTAAAATTTCTCTATAAATCAAAGTTCGACAAACTTTTGTGCTGAAGCTTTATTGCTATTTGGTGCTATCATTTTTGACATTTCATATTTTACAGCTTCCCTAGAACAAATGTGTTGTGGTTGCTGTACTTGGTGGACATATTACTCAAAAATAAATCATTTGTAAGTATCTCTTTTAACTAAATTATTTATTAAGCATGCTGGTTTAGCATCTCTTAATTTCTCTCACATTATCACAATCTGGGTCAGAATGAGGATTGCTTTCTGAATGTCGTGTATTTGAAAATTGATAGTAAGTGTCGTAATATAATCATTATGATTTTCTCCATCCTAGGTGAGTATATTGATTAGATGATAGCCACCACTGGGGTGAACTGCTAATATGGATTAAAAGTTGATCTGTATTATTATGTAAATGACTGTTGACTTGTCAATTCTGTGCTAGGATTGTACTTCGAAGGATAAAAGAGATTTGCGCTCGTTGAAGAAGCGGCTAGATCGATATCAGTCAGCAAGAGAAGCACTTTTTGATCCTTCTTTCAGTGACTTGTTTGTTGATTGTGATAGTTGAGTTGTAATCGAGGGAGGACATTGTATTGTAAGTGTTTAGACAAGCGAAAAACCAGTGCCTTGTTCATTTCTAGGACTTGGGTAGGATAATCTAAGGTTAGAGTTTAGTCAACCAGATGTCACTCTCTTCCTTGTGTATATATCCTTTGGAAACAGCATTGTATTTACAAGAAATGCGATTGTACTATTCTTTTAGGACTGGCACGTCTACAAGCTGTTTGCTTTCAAGAGTACGTAGTAGATGAATTGTCTAGTTAACACAATTAGATGGATGGATGTGACCAGAAATTAAGTGATCGATCGAGTATTGTGCCCAAAAGTGGTTCTAATTCTGTTAATAGGGATGTGCATATATATATTTTCAAATAAAGTCTAGAAAATGAGATTAGAGTTGATGGGAGAGTTCTTTTAATTTGCAGAAGGTTGCTTAGAAAGTTTGCATTTTTGTGCTATCAGGGTGCTTTGTGTATATGATCTGGGTATAAGTTTGATGGAGTAATATGTTGTAATTTTCTGTGTTTTGCTTGAAATGAATGTAGGTATTTGCTTTTGTTTGTGAATGACATACTCATTTAGTTATCCTGGGCTTTTTTTGCTGTGAATGAGGGATTAGTGGGCATTGTTTTGGTTAATGCTTGTAGTCAAATGCATTACCGAGTGTTTGCAAAAGCACACCTACACATAAGCAATGTGAAGGAGGTTTCAACAATGTGTATTTGCTAAGCTTATAGTCTTATACTATCATGTAGCCTTTTCTCAGTGGATTGATGGGTTTTATTTTTAGCAGATTTACAGTCATATGCATAGACTTAGAAGCACATGGATAAATGGGCAACCTCATAATAAGCAATTGTGAAGGATTTTAGGTTTTAAAAATGATTCAGTTAAAGGTTTATGCTTTCTGTTTCGTAGAATCACATGATGTTTATCATTCAAAAAAGAAAATCACATCTACTGTGTGAATTATCGTTATATCATGATTGTGACCAATAAATTCTATATAGCAGAAAATAGCAGAAAAACGATGGATGATAGTTGTGCTGTCTGTGAGGAGACACTTCAATGGGTAGAATATGGGCCCTGTGTCTGCTCCACCTGCATTATTTGCCTCCGTTTCATCCGTGGAGATTCCTATTGCTGCTTCTGCAAGAGTTAATCTAAGGTCATCTCTGTAACGAAGGTTAGGCATTGTCACTGCTTACATAGTAGATTGCAAATCATGATTGTTGTTTTGGTAGAATTACAATGTCAGACAAGTTAAAATGTACTTTCCAGAGTTAAAATATATTGACTACTTTGTTGGATCCAATCAATTCATAATCGGTTTGTTATAGTATAACTATGTTCCATGATTAATTTCTGTCACCAGTCTTTGGTAGTGGAGAATACTGAAGAAGATATTCTTATAGTGTGCATCTAAGAAACAAAGAATAGAAGATTATTAGTGATGTAAAATTTCATGCAAATGCCTTTGTTATAAGTGAGTTACCATCAATGGGGTCTTCATACCGAGTTAAGTTAGTCTTTCTATTGTAATATGATACTTTTGGCTTTCTTGAGGTTGCTTGTTGGTTTCTGCTTTGCAATTAGTATTGAATATTATGATTTTTCTGTTCTGTTCCTGATGTTCAAGTGGAAATAAGCAAATTTGGCCTAAATGGTAATTCTGTTCTGTACAATTTCAACCAGAAGTTACATTTCTTTGTTTTGTTTGTAATGAGGACATTTGAACGGATCTAAATATGTTCGTATCAGAGAGATGAGTCAAAAGTTTACGTCTTTGGCATCTGTGATGGGTTGATAGTGGGTGGTGAGCTCTGACTTCTGGTTCTCGTTTCTTTGTCTCAAAACTTCATGGTATAGTTTTCATTGGATTTCTAGTTCTGCACCAAACTCTTTAACTTGCTTACATAGTTACATTGATGTTACTATGATTGCTTGGACTTGAAGAATGGTACTTTCATATATGTTCTCTACATCTGAGTCAAGAATTTTGGCCTTTTATATATATTATGGTTAACATGACTGATTCTCCTTCCGGTAGATTTTATAAGTTTTCTCCTTTAATGGGTGTGAGATAAGAGCTTACTTGATGGCCTTCTTTAGTGCAGTTCCTTTTGGGAATCTATAAATTTGTGAAAATAGGCTACGTTACCATGTTCTCATGCTCAAAGGAAAGCAATATTGTAGCATGGACTTGATATATTACTACATGCTTTTAATATAGATTGTTTATTTAGTATTACATCGCAATATGTTGCTTAGCTACTGCTCATTTATATGTCGAGGGTTTTATTTGTTTTGAGAATCGGAGTTTGGTCCTGACAGCAAAGTTATCGATCTGTGTGACCTGCACCAAGACCAACATGGTCTTGATCTTGAGAGAGATCACAACCAACGCCAAAGTGGACTATGAGAAGATTGTATGCAACACCTGCCAAAGCATTGGATTTGTCTCAGAGGCTGTAGGCCTTGATGCAGACAACTGCAAGGTCCTGGTTAACATTGAGCAACAAAGCCCTGATATCGCCTAGGGTGTACATGGTCACCTCACCATACGGCCTGAGGAGATTGATGCAGGAAATCAGGATCAGATGTTAGGTTATGCGACTGTTGAGACCACTGAGTTTATGCCGCTAAGCCATGTGCTTGGTGTTCATCTCACTGATGTGCGTAAAAATGGTACCTTCCTGTGGCTGAGACTAGATGGCAAAACACGTCACTGTTTAGTGTTTACTGATCATGGTGCTATGGTTCCAATCAGTGTTCACACTGTTCTCATTTCTACTCAGCATGATGAAACCGTTGCTAATGACGAAATTGCAGCTGACCTCAAAAAAATGTCATTAAGCCAATTCTTCCTGAGAAGTACCTAGATGAGAGAAGACTATTCTCCATCTTAACCCATCAGGTTGGTTTGTGATTGGTGGAACGCACGGTGACGCAATTCTAATGGCTGAAAAATCATCATTGACACCTATGGTGCTTGGGGAGCCCACGGTGGGGGTGCCTTCTCCGGCAAGGACCCTACCAAGGTGCATAGTGCAGGTGTCTTATGCGATTGGTGTTCCTGAGCCACTATTGGTGTTTGTTGACACTTATCGGACTGGAAAGATTCAGGACAAGGAGATCCTGAAATTACTAAAGGAAACTGTTGATTTTAGGCCTCGAATGATTGCCATAAACTTGGATCTCAAGAGAGGGGTGACAAGGGAAGGCATTTGAAGACAGCTGCAATTGCATGCCTGCATCTGCATATGGACACTTTGTTGAGACGACCCTGACTTTTCATGGGAAGTGGTAAAGTCCTTGCAGTGGGAAAAGCCCTAAATAGTATAGTATGTGCTTCTCTCTATCTCTGCTCAACAGCAGCAGTTGCTCAAAGATTTGCTTCTTCCAAATCAACAAAAGGATTGCAATTGCTTGCTTGAGACAGTTTCAATTGACATGTTTTAGCATAAACATCGATGTATTAATTAATTCGATTGTTTGGTAAACTCTGAAAGTATGATTATTAATCCACATTTAGTACATACGCCTCTTCTTTGGTTCACACGTCACACACTTCGTTTCATTCTCATCTTTGGTCTGAATCCTGAATTGTCACATTGTTGCAAACTTCTCAATAATATCAGTGCTTTGTTTTGTATACTAGATAATCGGTGGAGAGGTCCCTGAGTTTTATATACTAGATGCTAAACAGCTACAAAGTTGCAAATCACAAATAGCTAAGGGCAGTTATTTGGGAAACTCTATAATAGCAACTGCAACAGGTAAACAGCTACATAGCTGCAACAACACCAATGGAGTATGAATATCACAATGGTCTTGATCAACTCCATCTTCCACTTCCATTTAATTAAGAGCAACTCCAAGAGATTCTCCATAATTTCCCTATAATAGGGAAGCTAAAGTCAAAATCTCCATATTTTTTCTTCTCTGACTCCAACAGCTTCCCTATTTTTTTCTCCATAATTTAATTTTTACAATTAAATATTATATTATTGTTTAAATTTAATTGTAGTCATCAAATAACGGCTACTTTTTAACGGCTATTTTTAACGGCTATTTTCTAACGGCTATTTTTAATGGCTATTTTCTAAACGGCTACTTTTTAACGGCTATTTCCTAACGGCTATTTTTTAACGGCTATTTTTTTTTGTCTATAAATAAGATCAAATTATCCAAGATCATGCGCCGCGAGCTGGTCGCGTTGCAGTCGCTCGTTGCTCTCCTGGAGGTCCCGGATCATGGCTTCAAGCCTGGCCATCATCGAAGATTCGATCTGGTGGGACTCAGGAGTCTCCGACTCGGTGGAGTGGACTGCTGCCGGTATTTCCTCGTGGAGGGGCTCAAGACCAGCAATAGTCATTGTGTCCTTTGATTGCTTGGATTTCTTGCTTTGCTTGGTGGGCTGTGAGCCATCACCTGCTGATTTGGTCATAGCTTGACCGGTAGAGTACCTCACTGGGTGAGGGTGCTTTTGTTACTAAGTGGTGGAAATTTGTTCCCACAGACGGCGCCAAACTGTTCCTGCCGTTTCCCAGCTGCTCGGTAGGGACGCACCTGGAGTGCACTTGAGTACCTGAAAGGGCAAAAGAGGTCAGGGGAGGCCGGCGTGTACCGACCGAAGACCCTCCGACGCTCAAGTTAGTCCCGAGAGGATTTGAGCAGAGTTTCTAGGAATGGAGAGAACTTACTTCAATAAGGAGTGAAGACTCCTTATATATGAGTTGAGGTCGGAGACAAGCTTCCCTGGCGTGGGGGACATCCCATGACACGAGGAAATACTCTATTACTCCACTACCTCGACACGCGCGTCGAGGGACGGCGGTGCCTAGTGCGGTATGGGCATTCTTTAGTGCGATCCGCGAGGTAGTGGACGAGCACGTGCTGCCAGGTGGCTGCGCCGGTACCGACTGGACTGTGTGTTCCACGGTACCGGGTCGAGAGATGTCCCTGTAAGGCCGAGGGGAAGGCTTGTTGTCGGTACACCCGGCCTGGTATTGCTGGTACCGCTGGGGTACCGCCAGGGCTTTGCTAGTGGGCTCGGTAGGGGATCCCTACCGAGTAAGTAGATGCTGCTGGGGCGATGCCTGGGCCGCTGGGGCGTTGTCAAAGCAGTGCACTCGGTAGGGGATCCCTACCGAGTAAGTAGATGTAATGGGCCCAGAGGTGGGCTGTTCAGCGATGGTGGGCTACTCCTGACCCGTCATGGGGTCTGTACCGGGACAGATATGAAATGGTAGCAACATCCGTCGTGGGCAACATTAGTGAAAACAATTCCAGCTCCACAAGGAAATAAGAATAGACATTTTGCCAAAGAGCAAGAAGGAGCTAGGAAAGATGTGGAGCGTGCATTCGGGGTGCTCCAAGCGCGTTTTGCGATTGTCCGAGGCCCAGCAAGATTTTGGGAAAAATCAACTCTAAAATATATTATGACAGCATGTATAATATGATTATTGAAGACAAGCGTGATGAACGTGAGCGTGAACGTAGACCAAGAAACATGCGTGAAATCGAAAAATTATATGATAGAGTTGAAGACATTCCACGTATAACAACATCGCTTGACCGTACACCAACACTGATGGAGTTCCTTGAAAATCATCATTGAATAAGAGATAAACAAACGCATACTCGACTCCAAGAGGATCTTGTCGAGCACTTATGGAAACGACATGGAGGACAATAGTTGGTATCCTAGATATGAATCTAGTCTCATATGACATTGATGAGTCTTTTCTCTTTTTGCCAATCAATTCTAGTTAGTTTTATTTGCTCTTTTTGTATTGGGTTTTTCTAATTCCACTCATAATACTATGAATGCAAGATTTGCTTTTGAATTTCATATACAACAAGTCGGGGTTTGTAAACCAAAAGTGAAAGAATATCTATACACATAAGCATTCTCCAACTTATGTGCCTGTGCATGATTCCGTTCCGACGCAGATGAGTAACCGCCATCAACAACTGACGAATCAAGAAGCAACATACTCGAGGCGGCAATCTCATGTGATCGTAAATAACATGTCTGAGATTGGAGGCGATCAAAGGAAAAACAAGGAACAGATGCGTATCACGTAGATTCAGTAATCTCAATGACATTGTCATGGCGAGGAAGGGCTCTCAACTCATTAACAGCGCAAGCAAACCTTGATATTTCATCTTCCCCGAACCTAAGTTTCTGAATAAACACATTCGCCCCAGTTGTAACATCTACGGCCTGAAATGTATTTGCCTTACGGACCCCATAATTACAAATAAACAGATACCGGTTCTGAATGTCCATCTACCAATCAGTCATCAAACAAACAAAGAAAACAAAGGTTCATGCTTTTTTCTCAAGAAAAATCCAAAGACCTGAAACAAAATTAGAAATTTATGTCTTATCGAATCCAGACGACAATATGAAATCTCCAAAGATTTGTGGAGTAGAACGAAACCCCAAATCCACTAATAACAATCGATTGCGGATTGAAGAGAGACACTCGGAATCGCAAGCGCAATTCAAGACGAACGAGCTTACATGAAATCGCCGATCCAGAAAACTCAATTGAGAAGCAGATTTCGTCTGAACCCGTTCGTCTTGAATACCGTTTTCGATTCTGTTGTCTATCCTCAATCGGCGATCTTCTTGAGTTGGGGGTTCGTTCTGCTCCACGAATCTGGGAGATTTCTGCTTCTCGATTGAGTTTTCCGGATCGGCAATTTCATTTAAGCTCGTTCGTCTTGAATCGCGCTTGCGATTCCGAGAGACGAGTGTCTCTCGTCAAATCTGCAATCGGCTGTTATTAGTGGATTTGGGGTTTCGTTTTACTCCACAAATCTTTGGAGATTTCATATTGTCGTCATTTGGATTTGATAAGCACTAAATTTCTAATTTTGTTTCAGGTCTTCGGATTTTTTCTTGAGAAAAAAGCATGAACCTTTGTTTTCTTTGTTTGTTTGTTGACTGATTGGTAGATGGACATTCAGAACCGGTATCTGTTTATCTGTAATTATGGGGTCCGTAAGGCAAATACATTTCAGGCCGTAGATGTTACAACTGGGGCGAATGTGTTTATTCAGAAACTTAGGTTTGGGGAAGATGAAACATCAAGGTTTGCTTGTGCTGTTAATGAGCTGAGAGCCCTTCCTCGCCATGACAATGTCATTGAGATTACTGAATCTACGTGATACGCATCTGTTCCTTGTTTTAAGGAATTAAGGTTTTTTTTTAACCTACCCAGTTCACCTAATTCTTACTTTATACACACGATGTGGATGTGCATGTACCTATGTAAATGCATGAGCCTATTCCAATTCTCTTGTTCATCAATTTAGGGTTAAAAACAAGTACTACGTGTGATTTACATGCTCGTACTCTTAACCTTTTACATGTAAGCTAGGCTAACTGTGTCCAATTTTGGCGGTCTAACCATACGGTCACCCAAAAACGATGTTCTAACACCTTTATATTTTTTTTATGGTCATCACGTCTTTTTCACTAATAATTAGAGAAATACAATGGGGGAACGTAATACCAAACCCCGTGAATCAAAAGGAACAAGTATAACAAAAATCAATATAAACATATACATTCTAAAACATACATATAAAGTACTAATAATAAGAGCTATTACGATGTGGTTTGATCTGGCTGGTTGAACTGCTTTCATCTAGTATCATACAATACTGCTAGTACATGAATTTTGATATCAATTGTGGTACTTCATCACATGGGTATTGTATGTTTGTTGATTTCTTCCTACATGTAGTCCATTAGTCCATATATCAGATATTGTAGAATTACCTAATATGATATTTCATTAAATGAAGTATACGACATTTGGGATGAAGAATAATAAAAAAGACTAGGGGTGGGCATTCGAAACCGCAAAACCAAAACTATACATGTTTCATACCGAACCAAAATGGAACGGGATGGTTTTATTTTTCATTTTGATACCGAAATTTTGAATACCGAACCGAACCGGTTCAAATGAAATTTTGAAAGAATCAAAACTTCACCAATACTTCAATTAGGGCCATAAATGAATCTTTCATCCTCTGTAAAGAAGAATTTTTTATTTTATGCTTTAGACGAAATTTAGGTAAAATTTCCTTGATTTATGCTATTTATGTGTAAATATTATGAAAATTTGTTGGAAGTTAATTTTGAAAAATTTCCGAAAATTACTAACGAAAATCACATAATATATGAATTTCGTTTCGATACTTCAATATTATGGAAATTTCAACAATTTCATGAAACATGGCAAGAAGCTATTGGCCGTGACAGCAGCCAGAAGTTCATACATCTCTGACATATCAAAAAAAATTATAGAACGCTACAATAAAAAGGACAATCGCATAATCCCTAAGTCACATTATATATAATATATCTGCCCTAGAAGCAATTGATGGTTTGAATAGGTTTTTTTTTGTAAAATATAAGAGCACGGAAGAGTTTCTATTCGTTAATTTTTTTTTTCGTGATAAACAATAAACATAAGATTGCTTTCATTATCTTCTAGCTAGGAAAGATATAAAACAAAATTTAGGGAAATGTTGACAATATGCAGAAGATGAGTATACAAAGACCTGTTGAAGGATGAGAGAGCCCTTACTTTAAATAATTTTTCAAAAGTATAACGTTAGGCATTGGAAACGTTACTAGAAAAGGTTGGTGGAAGAGAAATGTCTTGTAAAATACCAAATTGGTTAAGAGCATTCACTTATTTTGGCATGAAAGATCCTATCTCAAGTCGATTCAATTTATATGTACAATACTACAATTCACCTTTTGGATGACCAAACAACTTCTAACATGACTAATTATTTGCATAAATAAGTATAGAAGATGGATATAAAAAATGGGGTTTTTATCACAAATGGTGCCTGAACTTTAGCTCAATTATATACATAGTACCTGAACTTCACTTTTGATCGCAACCAGTACCTGAACTTTTCGTTTTCATCCTAAATGGTACCTGCCGTTACATTCCGTCAATCCACCCTCAAAAAATCTAAAAAATGTGCAAAAAAAAAATAAAAAAACCATCCTGCCGTTAAAAAAATTTAGTTTTTTTTTTTCCTCTTCCCCACCCCCCGGCCCCTAACCTCTCTCCTCTGCACCATAAGGCGCCTCCTTCTTCAGCCTCCGTGTATGGCTTACACAGCCATGCCTTCTGCTCTCACTCTCTACTTCTTTCCAAGACTATCTAAGCCCCGTCTTCCTCTCCTTGTTCTCACAAATCATCACCTGCAACACTCCTTCCCTACCTCTCCGATTACACTCTACAAACCAATCTCTCCCTCCTCCCTTCTTTCAAGAGCTATCTAAGAGCTTCTTCTCCTCCCCCAATTTCTCTGGTTACAAACTTACAATCCTATCTAGCACAACTCTTCTTCTCTCTGTTTTCTAACAACCAAGTATCACAGTCAAATAACTTCACCACCACTCAATTACGGCGTCCCCAGATGATTTGCTCTCTCGGACTGCCAATCACCTGCACATCAATTAAATCACAAGCACGAACTCACGATCACAGACCTGCAATTTCACAATTCAATCAACAACCACATCACCATCACAGATACAACAACAGAATCTGCGTTCGACGAGCCCAGGCCTCACCTCCACCAAACGCCGCTGGGTCCAATTGATTTGGACACCCAGTTGTGCCGCCGTTCACGACCACGCCATCGCCGAGCCCAAAGCTCAGCCCTGCCGCCGGTCCTCTCTTCACAGCAGTGGCTGGTCTTCATCAGCTTCCCTAGCCCACGCCTCAAACCGTGGCAGCCTCCAAGCCCAGCCTTGGACTTCCATCAAGCCACCATGGCTGCTGCTCTTCTCGCCGAACCCAGGACGGACCTGCAGACCCGCTGCTCACCTATGCTGCGTCGCCAGCCAAGCAACGCCGGTCACCACCTCCAATCCTTTCAGTCCACACCGCCGGCGTCGATCTCAGTCTCTCTCTCGGCGTCCCCGAGCTCGTCTTTCCCTCTGTTTGACATCTCTCTCCTTTATCTATCCACTATTATTCCTTTTAATTTATGTTATTTCCTTAAACTAATTACTTGTTGACGGCGGTGCCGAGGGAGAGAAGAGAGAGTTCCAGCGGGAGAGAGAGAGGCTTTTTTTTTTCAAAATTTTTTTTTAACTGAAAATTGACGGCATGTACCATTTAGGATGAAAACGAAAAGTTCAGGTACTGGTTGTGATCAAAAGTGAAGTTCAGGTACTATGTATATAATTGAGCTAAAGTTCAGGTACCATTTGTGATAAAAACCCTAAAAAATGTGTAGACTTTGGAGGGAGGATAAATGTACTTTTTATGGTATATATGGTAAAGTTAACGAGAAAATGCGCACATATTATTGCCCTAAACTCTAAGCGCATATCCTATAAATTTTTAGAATGTGATTACAAGATTTCATAACATTGCTCAGTTTTTTTTTCTCAGATTGCTTTCTAATTTCTAAGCTATCTTGCATGACATGTTCCAAAGGAGGTGGACAAGCAGTCAAGCACATTGAAATCAACACATTTGGACCTTTTCAGAAATCTCCAATAGTGTACACCCAAATGACATTTTACGACTCAGAGTATAAAAGATACATAGATTATTACAATAGTTTTGATTGCAGAAGTTAATACCCATATCCAATCTATTCCAAACTTTATGAGCAACAAAACAAAACCACATAACCAATATCTTATATATATATATATATATATATATATATATATATATTCATCTCTTAGCTTTGTTCTTCTTTCCCCCTTAAATTCATATGAGGTCACTTTTCCAAATTCATATTAAAATCTATCAAAGCTTCTCACTAGTGTGACTGTATTGTTTACTTTCGGCTAAAGACCTAGTCAGACGAGCTGCTTTTGATTCACTACTTTGAAATTTGAATGAAAATGCAAGAACCACAATAGATTAATCCACATGGGGTTGTCCCTACACTCTTGCATATTCTATCTTAAATCCACATAAAGAAGATGGCTCCAATGGTACTTATTAGTTGCAATGCTAATTAGCAGATGCAGGAAAATCATATATATTAAAGGTGGTTGTGGTTACTTTTTTACACTGTTGCTACCCAAAATGTAATAGCACATCATGTGTAGATCAATTATCCATGTATATAGCATTCGGGGAATTCTACAATGCTCCTCAAACGTCAACCGTTGAATTCTTACAATAATTGGAAAAATATAACCGGTTGACGGTTGGATTTCACACGAGGGAGGAGAGCATAATGCTCGAGACCAGCATACATTACAATCCACTGCATTCATGTGTCTTTATCAAGCATTTGAGAACATGGTACCCTGAATCTTCTTGATAACTTTCACTTATCATTGAAGAAAACAAAAAGATTCATAATAAATAAAAAGCAGCACAAAAAGTTTTACTGTAAATTTCACACTCCATAGGCACAACTAGATCCATGGTCCAGTCTCCAGTGTGGCATAAAATTATGCTCCATTTCCATTTCCACTACCAGGATTTCTGAGCAGCTCTTAGATCACATGGCACAAACCCTTATCCAAGAAGGAAGTGCCAAACCCTAAAAGTGAAATTTCTGCCTAATCTCAGGAAGACTTTTCTTTCCGCAACCTTTTCCACCTTTTAGTTTTAGTGATGCATGTTCATTAAATTTTGGTTATATATGGGATTAGCTGATCTAAGCAAAATAGCTAGACTTTCTTGTGCCTCCTTTAACATGGTCCAACCAAATTCTATTCTTTAACAGTCCTTTATTCAGAGGCTAGCTGTTTTGATGCTGATGACTCATCTTGTATATGCATTTCTTATTGATCGATTCCATTGCCTGGGCATTCCAATCTTATGATCTTGTTCTGTTCAGCCCCAAAAAGAAATGCAGAAAATATTGAATTACTTATAGTGGGCATGTGTGTTGTTACATTCATGTGCATCTGTTTAGCCACTAGTCAAGGGCCACTTTATATCCTGAGCTTATATCTCTTTGGGAAAGAAAAAGAAGCACAAAAGCATTGTTGATTCTTTCTTCTGTTTAGTGTTTACAGACAGATGGTCTCCATTCTCCTTACCCCAAATCCTTCATGACAAAGTAAACATATTTTCTTTATCATTACAACTCCTCACCTTTCTTTTTTAACACTTTTGCCTCTCTTTTCTTGCATCACCCTTATCTTTAACACTTTGATCTCTCAGCCTCTCTAGGAGTTTATATTCACTCCAATTATATGTGCAATGTTTTCAAATCACCGCCATTATCTGAATAAAACTCCAACTGGGTCTCTTCATAGAATCTCAGAAACTCCTCTCACAACAATGGCCAGAGCAGCTTCTATATGCCTCTTCTTATTCTTTCTTTCTCTCCTCTGTAGCTGTTCATCAGGTAAGTAAGAAATATTACTTAGTTCTTTTAATCTCTTTACTTTTCTGAAACCATGACACTCTTTATGACTATCACACCAACTAATATGAAGTTGGGCATGCATTTTAAGATTATACTAAAGTAGTCTGAAGTTCTGTCATTTTTGCTTTCAAACCTTATAGGAACTCTGGTGGGTTTTTCCTACCATGCTAGTGGAAACACTACAACTTCATCACCAGGTAGAACAATATCCTTCCTGAAGCAAAACAAGATCACCCCGTCTCAGATTCGAGTCTTTGTGGAAGATCCTAGGATTTTAAGAACTCTGTCCAACACTGGTGTAGCTGTTGATCTCTACTTGAATGAGGGCCATGTTGAAACTATCATAAATTCCAAATCTTCTTCAATCTCAGGGCTGAAAACCTATATAATGCCCTTTCTCTCACAAGTAAAGATCAAAAGCATCATAGCAACTAGTGGCAATGACTATCCAAGAAAGTATACTCTCCCTATGCTTTTATCCGCAATGAAATCCATACACTCAGTCCTCTCTAGTTTTCCTGCTGACCGTGGAATTAAGGTCTCGGTGGCATTTCCTTTGTCATTTTTAGAGAATTTGAGAACCTCACATGGAAGAGACCTGCATAGGATTTGTGACTACATCAAAGAAGTGAGATCTTCTGTCATTGTAGAAGCCAATATTGATGGAGAATTGAGTATGGGTGATAGGTTTGTTCAGTCGATGATCGAAAGAGCCAGCCTTGCAATCTCTCTTCTTCCTTGCAATGATGTCCCCATGGTTTTGACAATCAAGAGTCCAGCAGTTCCCAGTGCAACTGAAGTAGCTGCATTCGGGGATAAAGTTTCCAAAGATTTAGAAAACAACACTCAGATTACAAGTAGCATAGTTGGTCTATATGCACAAGTATCTTCCATGGAAGATTTTGCACAGAATGAGATGAAAAGGGAAGAAGAACAGATCTTTCCTTCTTCTCGCCGAGAACTCTCAAGAAACCACCTCCACCTCAAAACAACTTCACATGAAGCATTCGACTCATCACCAACAATCTTCCCTACAACTCCCATATCCACAACACCACCAATATCCATCACTCCATATATTCCCACCCCAACTGTTGTCACTGTTCCCTCTACAAACCCTGTAACAATAGCTCCATTTAATCCTCTACCCTCCACCACACCCATTACTGTGCCCTCCACAAACCCTGTGTATTCACCAGTACCAGTTGCCAATCCAACCACAGCACCCCCTATCACAGTCCCAGGGTCTCCAGTAATAACCAACCCTGTCACAACTTACCCGGCGCCATCTGGAGTCGTTCCTGTCACGACACCTGTCACGAATCCAGTGACACCTCCTGCAACAAGTACTAATGCTCCTGCAGTTCCAGGACAGAGCTGGTGTGTGGCCAAGACTGGAGCAATGGAAACAGCACTTCAGGCAGGTTTGGACTATGCTTGTGGAATGGGAAAGGTAGACTGTTCACAGATCCAGCAAAGTGGGAGCTGTTACAATCCAAATTCTCTCCAAAACCATGCCTCATATGCATTCAACAGCTATTATCAGAAGAATCCAGTTCCAACTAGCTGTGACTTTGGAGGGGTAGCCACAATAGTTTCTACTAATCCAAGTATGACAAATATTTCACTGATCATGTTTTGTTTCTTCCTTATGATTTATAAATACTATAGTGCTATTACTGCTTGGGAAATGTTCTCTTACTACTCAGTAGGGTATGGGAAAGTAGCAAATTTGGACCCTTTAAATTTAACCAACTTTTAGACTTTTAGAATATAACCACTCAAGGGCCCCCTCTCGAGTATGGCTCGAGCCTCCTTGAGTAGTGCTCGAATTCTTTTAAGAACTCGAACGCCCTTGAGTGGCTATATTTCTAAGAATTTGAAATAATTGGTCTAATGTCTTTAAAAGGTCCAAATTTGGGCTTTTTTTTTTTGTCAATTTACGCCTGTCAATCTGTTGACAGTCGCAAGAGTCTGAACATAACATGCTAGATATATCACTAAACCTTACGATTATCAAAACAAAATATATCTGAGACCCTCATAAATTTTTGAGCAGGCACTGGTTCATGTACTTACCTATCATCGTCGTCGTCGTCATCAACAACCCCAACACCAACAACTCCATCTCCTCCGGTAACAACAACTCCAACTCCTCCGGAATCAACAACTCCAATACCAGCATTAACAACTCCTCCAGCACCAATAATTACATCATTTCCACCACCAGGGGAAGGTGTATCAGGGTATGTGTTCTATCTCATCAGTTTCAAAGCTCTATAATAATTGACCAGTCCATATATCACTAATTTCATCTCTACTTGCAGCTCTGGCACTCCACCTTCTGTATTAAATTCAAGCAACCCAGCAGCTTCAGGAACCATGCCAGACTTCGGGATCAACAGCCCCACTGGTTTTAACAGCTCAACATCCGCTTCAGCTAGCTTGCGACCCTTTGTTGGTTACATCTTTTTGGTAACAGCCTTAGTTACTAGGAAAATCGTTCTCAACGTGTAGAAGTATAACCTCCTCTCCCTGTAAGGTTACTTCTAGCTGTTCAAGCTGTGTACATAACTACATATGCAAGCAATGAAGCGAAGAAAGTAGAGGAAGCATGTTGTGGATGAAAGTAAACTCTTCTACATCTAAATTGGGCTGCTATGGAAGTATGAAACCACAATGTTACTCTATGAGATTGAGAGGAGTAATAGAGATTTGTCATCCTGTATATCTTTTGGTTGAGTATTGTAGTTCTACCTAGTGAGCTCAGAGTAGTTGATTTAAAATTTATATTGCTTCAGAAATGTATTAACATCGCAGTAGTAGTGATGACCCCTGTTTAATACTGGTTTTGAGGGCCATTCAGTTTCTATGAAATGCCAAGAACAGACAAAATCCAAGTATGACATGTTGAGGCAATTCTCATTTGCTAAACAATGTATTAGTTATATGTTGGATTTGGATAGAATTCTAATCTCATCCATCTGAGGAAACATGGACACTCCTGAAGACTACAAAATGTGGAGGACTTTAAAGTCGTGCTAATGTCTCTCTACGCGGAGTACAACAATTCACTTCGTAGTTTAAGTCGATTGAATTTTAAGAGAGCCAGTTATACCAAATATTTTGACTGATAATGCAGCAATCATCCATCAGCATGAAACTAACTTCTACGCGGAGCACAACAATGTAGTTGCCACCCTGCCAATACATAGATTCAATATCCATACATACACTAACATTGTGGTTTGACGAGAGAAACAATATTGTCTCTTCTAATGATACATAACGAGAAGCTCTACAATGTGCATTTGCATTTCTACAAGCAAAATGGCATCTGCAGCTATTCCTAATTCCTCGACTAAAACTAAAGTTTCATACTTTTTATACAGAGCAGTTTTACAGCAACTATTTCATCGCTTTGAGAACACAACCAAGATAAACATGGACATGGAAACCACGATTTTGAAGCCAGAGGTTTCCCAGAAGTTTGGTCTTTCAGCGGCTGAAGCTCCACTCACACCCCGCTGTTGTAACTGATCTCTGAGCTCTTTCAGAGCTTTGTCTCTTCGCTCACCCATCTGTCACAGTGAATAGCTAGATGTAATAAATTGAAACAACTAATTATAATTGTGAGAATAGCAGAAGAAATTTCTTTTGGATGCATAATTAAATTTTTGATGCTCATGCTAGTTCCTTATATAAGGTAGCAGAATTTTAATTATTATATAGGGACTTAATTTCTACCACCTGAACATCAGTACTGGTCCACGCAATTTCTTAAAGCTATGTCAGATGGACTAAGGTATTGCGGGTTAGATGCAGGCACATATCCAAGCATTGGATTTGTAGTTCTCTACACATTTTACACGTGTAGAGCATCTAATAAGAGGCTCACCTGTGTCATGTTCTATTACATACATGATACATTTAGGGTGAAGTGAAAAATCCATGAAAAAAAAGGCGTAAGGCTTGATCATTTGCATGAACAAGGTTTTAGTTTAAATGCAAACTCAATGAAAGCAGGCCAGTGAAAAGCTTATTTGTCGTTGAAAAGATAAAAGCAGTCGATAAAGAAACTAATGTTTACCCTTTGAAGCTTTCGTGTCTGAGCACGAGTTTCCTGAAGGCAGAACTCCAATTTCAATACCCTCTTTTTCAGTTCCTGATCAGCTCGCCGTTGTCTCTCCAACTGTTCCAACAAACAGGTTGAAGCTCATTAGAAAAAAGTACTGACAAAAGACTTTATGGGAGAAGAGAAGTAAACAAAGTACTAGTCGAATATATGATAGTCAAACAGATGCAGTTACCTGTGATTCTAACTCCTTAGTTTTAAGATTCCAGTGAGCAGACATTATCCTGATTTCATCTTTCAGTTTTCCAATTTCTTCATCCTTAACTACTAAAAGCTTATTAAGCTTCTCAATATTCTTTGGAGAAACCTCATCTAAAATTTTCCTCAGCTCACAATCCTTGTTCAACCCCGCTTGTGCAACAGCTTGCATAATGTCATGCTCGATTCTCAGAACGTCGTCTTTCAGTTGCTTTTGCGAAGACTCTCTTGCCTGAAGATCCTTCTGCAGTTTGTCTAATTGCTCTCCTAGCCTAGTTATACGTTCATCTTGCTCTTTTAAGGAACAATTCTTTTGATCTATTTCCTTTACGAGTGCTAGACATTGAAGCTGCGCCGAGTGAGCTGATGCAGCACTAGCATCTGCTGTTGCTTGAGTGGCTGCAAGGTGCGATCTCAGACCATCCAACTCAGTGAGGTACTGCATTTAATTATAAAAATTGTTATATGGGATTTGTACACCACTAAGGTTCACAACCTTAACTACAAAAGGTTATGATTTGCAATCAATTGACTTGCAACTTAATGATGTGATTAAAGACAACAGCTACAGGATATGACCAAAATCCAATTATATCTCTCAGGTAGTGGTTGCAGAATCATCAATGGAAACAAATTAATTTTCATACTACTCCTTTTAATAGTTGCCAGATCTCTTTGAGCAAAGGCTGCAAAGGTCTATGCAGCTAGTGATCATTGGTGACATGCAAATTCGGAAAACCTAAACACAGATGCAAAACAAGCTTCTAACTACAGTAATTTTAATTTAAAAGAAAATGCAACTATCCTTTACTTTGTTCACTACAGTAATCTTAATTTAAAACAAGCTCGAGTTCTTTACCTTCCGCACATCTCAGATTTGTACTCTTCATTACTTTATGTTAGTTAAAAACCTAAAAAAGTCTTGTATTTCAGTCATAAATTTGAATTCCAAAAGTTTTTATGAGAAATTTTTTTTTTTACTGGGATAAAAAGAAAAGGGTACAAATCAAAGGGCAAGGTGACCTCTAGTCTACAATCCTAACTTTTAACCCTAAGAACAGAAAATGACAACACACAACAACACCACCAGAACAATGAAAGAAGAAGCAAACTCTAATACATTACATATTTCCAATCCAAGATAATAGCAGAAAAGGAATACAGATAGTTATATGGTTATGTTGGTGTGCTATGTGTATTGATGTGACACCTATCTGCGCACCTACATGTGTCAGTATGCAGATCATTTCCTCATTTTTCAAGAGAATTTGTATTGTTCTATGCATGCTAGATTATGTAATGTGCTGATATGCAAACTGACACTAAAAGTTGGCTTCTTTTAATATGAAGCTCATTAACATCGAATGTATTTATAAGGGAAAAGGGTTAGGGGGAAGTATATTGTTTAAGAGAAGCAAATTTAATCCCATTGGCCTCTGATTTGGGATTTATCACACCATAGTATCACTAATAAGAGAAAATAAGTGCAAACTTCTGTAGGAAAGACAGTTAGGCAAACTCAATTTTGACAGCTCCTTAACACCTAATAAGTTTTGATTACTACTATTCCCAAAAGTTCCAAACTTTTATAAGTTGGGCCATTTTCTAACTCTCCTCCAATAACTTGGCGTAACAAACTAAAGCTACTTCAATTGTGAGCTACAAGAAAAGGAAACAATTATATAAAATCATAAAAACTTGGTCACCCTTCCTTCAATGGGCTCCGCCAAAAACAAAGTAGAAAAGGTCAAAAGACATCCTCAATGATGTGTATGAAATGTGCGGCTCATTTCATAATTTCAAAACAACAAGAAACAAATAATAAACTAGATCAACTCAAGCAAGAAAAGCTAGCAACCATAATAAGTGAATCATGTCCAAGCAGAAAGGATCCAAACCCAAAATGAAAAGCTAATTGAAAATTATAAAGAACTGGGATATTAGTGGGGACCTTCTCAGTTTTAGATGTTGAGGCCTCAAGCTGCACATTTCTCTGTTCCAATCTCTTCTGCAATTTACCAATCTCCTCTTCCATGTGTTTCGCTTTTGTCTCTACTTCCTGTAGAAAGCCCCAAACCACTTACAAATTGTATAAACAAACCCATATGACCCTACAAACAAAAGAGAGATACGATCGATTTCAAGACCGAAACCAAAATCAACAAAACACATACCTGTCTTGTGAGAGTTTCTTTCACATATGATTGCTCCTGAGAAGCTAAGCGGCCCCGAACCTGCTTCAACTCCGATGCCAACGACACCACATTCCGGCGAAAGCTCTGCTTTTTCTCATTCAAATCCTTCAGCAATGGATCAAACTCATTGACTGAAACTGACGATGATGAAGAAGCAGACGAGCTGGGCCGAGATTTCTCCGAAATTGACATCATAAATTAGACTAATCACTGAAACTGATCCTATTCCTTGTTCCTTGAATACAAAGAATGCAGTCGAATTGGGCCAAACTTCAGTGATTTAATGATTTAAACTATTAACTCCATTGCTGCTGCATGTGAAAGCGGTAGTTGTGCATTAAATTTTGTATGGTCTCCAAGAGAATGAAGTTTTTAGAAAAATGATTATTAAAAAGAACGGTAACTTTAAAAGTACTATAAATAGTTGACGCGGTTAGCTTCAGAAAATGAAAATTGAAGCCTACCAATATAATTTTCTCGGGAAAATCTAGTCCAAGAAAATTACTCAGATTTTTAAAGGGTCGGTGACCATTAAGGTCAAATTTTCTATAGAATTGCTCAATAAATCGGACAAAATATAAATTTGCCCAATAAGGTTGATTAATAAAAAACAGGAGGCAAGTTGACATTTTTATACAAAAAGTTTTCTAAAATTACGAAATGCCACTAGCATTTCAAAAACGATCTCTCTCTCTCTTCACCGATCTCCCAGTCTCTCTCTTTCTCTCTCTTTGATTCTCCCTCGTTAATTGACGAATCAACAAGCTGAGACTACGGACGAACTCGCCTCGTCGAGATGAAGGCAAAGACACCGGATTCACCCGCCGTCGTGGCCGGAATCGGAAAATGCCATCGGAGCTGCCGAAGCTTCTCTCCTCCATTTCTCTCTCCACCGGCGTCGGCTGGACTATCTGAGACCACCTTTGGCCTCTCCGTGTCGGGGCGAACGATAAGGTACCGGTCCGGCGCCGTAAAATGGCCGGACAAAGGAGGTGATGATCGGAGCTGACGGTGAGGGAAGAGGTGTCGAGGGAAAGTTCTGGGCTTTCTCCCAATCTGATCCAGCCCCTAAATCCAACGGTCCAGATCTATTGGTGATTTGATCAATGGTTGACAATAAATTTATTATTGTCAAACAATAAATTGTTATCTTCAGACAATTGTTGTTATTGTCAGACAATAACTAATTTATTGTATAACAATAAAATAATTCATTACGCTGTGTATTTATTGTCAGACAATAAATTACTTATTGTCAAACAATAAATTACTTATTGTCAAACAATAAATTGTTATTGTCTTTAAACTTCTTATAATCAAAAAATAAATTGTTATTGTCTGACAATGAACGTTTTATTGTCAAATAATAACTGGTTTATTGAGTGAGAATAAATGACTCATTGTAAGGCACTAAAGCAATTTATTGAGTGACAATAAAATAAACTAAATTTGTTGTTGTGTGACACTAAATTTGTTATTGTCAAACAATGAAAACAATAAATTTGTTTTTGTCAAACAATAAAAAATAAATTTGTTATTATTGGACAATAAACTTGTTAATTATCAGATAATAAATGATTTATTTAGTGATAAGAACAAGTTTATTACAAGAGATGAACACAAACAAAACTATGACTCAAACTTGAGTAATCTGGAAAGTCACATTTTTTTCGCGAATATTTTTATTGTCACACAATACAAGAAAATATACTCTATTTCCATATAGACTTCATTCATGGATACAAATTCTGGAAATGAACACAAAGGTGAAAGGTCCCCTTGGCTTCTTAATCCCTATTTGGTCGGTCCTTTGTTGCAACAGAAAAATAACCGCTTCCAAATAAACAGACAAAGCAATCGATCACCAATACAGAGCCCAATATGTGGTGAAGATTGAAACAACCAATAAACAGACAAATAAATAGTCTGTACATACATGGTTCGAATGGGATGCCTGGTCGGGGAGATATGCAAAGGGAAACGAAATCTGCTTATGCTACCATGTTAGATTTTCGTGCAGCAATGGAGTTAAATCCCCAAATACTTGGTGAAGATTGGGCCACACAGCTTGAGAAGATTTCTTTGCGAGCTTCTGAAGGTCACCTTTGTGTTCATTTCAACATTGTGAGCCTAGCACAACGTTGTCCTCCTATTCTTCTGCCATTGATCACCACCGGTCTACCCAGACCCGCGCCGCCGCCTCAAATCACCATCACTGCCGGCACCCGTGTTCCCAATCACATCTGCACCGCCGCTCATCACTTGAGTCGTGCCTTTGCTTCACTTTGCCGCCGTCGATTTCAACCCAAGCTTCGCCGTGAAGCCTCAACCACCACCGTGAGCTTCTCTTCATCAATTAATCCACCGTGAGCTGTGACCTGCTTTGGGCACCAAGAACTCAAATCCAGATGTGTTCCTAAAGCCGTGAGCCCACACCGGCCTCTCTCCTTCTTCTGGAATCCAGCCAAGCCGCCGTTCCAGATTTGCGCAGCCGTGAATCTCTCTACCGCTGCCGGCCTCATGTTCCAGTCCTCACCACCATCGCTGCAATTTCAATCTCCACAGAGCCCGTGCTCTGTCGTCCATCACTAAACTATCCTCTATCCAAATTTCCCAAAATCAGGGGCAAAAATGTCAAGTATTTTGGGCTTAGGTTATAAGGATTCACCTTATTGGGAAATAATGTGACTTTTTGGGCAAATAATCCACCTTAATGGGCAAAAACAGGAACCTAAATCTAATTGGGAATATTTTGGTAATTATTGACCTTATTGGTAATTTTCCTATTTTTAAATTATTCACGCAACTCTCCTCTCCACGTCAAACCAACTATTATGAAGAGAGAGAATGATGCCAAACATGTGTCGACCTCAACAAATAAATAATAGTGGAGACTGGAGAGAGAGAGAGAGAGAGAGAGAGAGAGAGAGAGAGAGAGAGGCATCAAATGGGTCTATGAATTTAACGAAATCTGAACCGAAAAGTCTCAAAGACTCGAACTTGAAGCCGGAACAAAGATGGCATCTTTAATTTTCTAAAAAATAAAAAACAACCCAATAAATCACCATTCTAAACCATATTGAGCTTCAATTGACCCATATATTATATTTCCAGAATCATGCATAAACTATAACCATGAAAAAGTCCTAAACTTTTAATTTAATAAATAAAAAATTGGGCATTTCTTAACCACCACATGCAAATAGGTCAGCCCAGAAGTTCAAAAAAACCCAAAACCAGATCCAAGGCTCTGAGCAAATTGCAACTCTCACCAGCAAACTCCATGAACAAGATGAGATTAAAGAACATGTACTTTCACCCAACACAGAACATAAAGAGAGAGAGAGAGAGAGAGAGAGAGAGAGAGAGAGAGAGAGTTACCAGGTTCGGAGTGAGACCCAGTTTGAGCACAGAGCTTGTGAGCAAAACCCACTTGGGAATCTCTCTGTCTTCTTTACCAAAATGACTTACAGACCAGACACACCTCTGAAATAACACTGTTTTAGCCAGAGAGCACAACGGTGACGATTCGGGTTTAAGGGGGTCATCCGACGGCTGAGAATGGAATGCGAGTTAGAGCCAAAGAGGCCGAAAAATTAGGGTTATTAATGGTGGATTTTGTTTACTTAATTATATGATTTTTGTCTTATCTAGTGGGGAGTTGCGCCGAGACAAGGGCGGATTAGTTTGGTTCGGTGAGTCCGAGCCTCGGGCTCGTGAATATGACGATTCCCGAAGCCAGCGGTTGGTCCTCGTGGGTTTGAGTTTGACCTCCCGCGCGGCAAATCCAAATTTTTGGCTCCAGCCAATGGGCTCTTCCCACGTGGTACTATCTGGACCGTATTTGGATCTTTCTGTTTCAAAAATAAAGGGACAGGTTCCTTATCGATGAGTCATGCTTCGGAGTTTCTGTATTTCTTTTTTTAGTTGACTAGTGGTTAGAATTTATATTTTTTTTTTCAAAGGAAATGTAGAAAGAAAAAATTATGTTATGTCTCGTTAGATTTCGAGAACTTCTACTATATTCTTGAACACTCTCGCATTAACTATTATGATATATAGAAATGTTAGAAATCAATTAATATTTAGAAATGTTGATAAAACTCCTATTCAAGTTTGTCATGCTGCAGCAACTATGCTCCTCCAATATCATTTTGTTAATATTTGTATGCCCCGAGTCAAGACTTTACATCCAAGCTCTATAAAATGGAAACCTTTTGATCCGCCATTCCTCAAACTCAATTTTGATGGCTCTGTCAAAAGCAATCACCAAGCTGCTGCTAGGTTTGTTATTTGAGATGTTCAAGGCAATTCCATTATGGCTTCATCAACGAATCTTGGTTATGCTAATGTTTTGGTAGCAAAGGTTATGGCTTTACGTGAAGGTCTTGGACAAGCTGTTTGTAAGGGTTTCTCTAATCTTCTAGTTGAGGGAGATTCACAAATTATTCTCCATACTATCAACGGTAAAATGATGGCTCCATAACGAATCCAAGTACTGGTCTAAGATATTCTCAAGCTAGTTTCTCAGTGTGACCAGATTAGATTTTCTCATATTTTACGAGAAGTCAATTTTCTTGTTGATGCCCTTGCTGGTCATGTTGATGGTGCACAAATTTGAGAGCATTCTCTTCCTAGTTCTACTTATCAAGCTTTTAATCTAGATTATTCAGGTGTTGGACGCCCTCATGGCTCCTCTTTGTACGTAATTTCATTTTCCCCATAAAAAAAAAACTATTATGATATATCATTTTAACTAGTAACAACAACGTGAGATGACGCAATCGAAGTAACAAGGATTTACAAACGATAAACTTTAAAGATAAAATTGTAGAGTCCATCAGAGAATTAAAAATAATTTTTTAATTTTATTGATAATTGATAATATGAAATATGAGTCTTGCAATCGTATAAGATTGCTTAAATACTAAAACGAAACCCTAAGGCCATCTGCAATTGGGAGGGGCTAAAATTGACCTAGGCTAAAATTTTAGCCCCCGAAAATTCACTATTTATCCAAATAGTATAGGGGCCAAATTTAACCGTCTCCAACCGGTCGGGGGCTAAATTGTAGTCTTTTAATATTTTATCAGCCATATCACATGCACTGAGCCCCGCTCCAAGGGCTTCATGGATTTCTAGAAGTGCTAAATGATGCCTAGATCTTGACCCATATAGCCCTTCAAAAAAAAATTTGTTTTGGCATAGCCCTCCATTGGAGATGGCCAAGGGCTATTTTGTGCTATTTTCAAGCCTTTAGCACCCTCGTTGGAGATGACCTAAGACACTCTAACAAAATGCATTATTAAGCCCACATGCCAAAATAAAAGAAATAACGAAACTTACAAATAATTTGAAAATAAACTGAAATAATAAATTGTTGTTTGAGGCTCTAAACGACCTCGAATGCCCGAAAAAAACTCATAACTCATACATAAGGGCTTTGGGTTTGACTGGTTTTGCCGTTCCCTTCTCAAAAATGTATTATAATAGTCAATCGAAGCTCGGAGCCCAAACTTGCACAGTGCTAATTAGAGGTGGCAAATGGGCCGCTAGGCCCGAGCCCGGCCCGTTAAGAAGCGGCCCGGCCCGGCCCGAGCTCGTTATAGGCCCGGCCCGAGCCCGGCACGTTAATGTAACGGGCCAGGCCGGGCCGAGAAATATTGGCCCAAAAGCCTGGCCCGGCCCGAGCCCATTTTAGGCCCGGCACTGCCCGAGCCCGATAAATTACGGGCCGCGGCCCGGCCCGTTCATGAGGCGTGGATATATATAATATATGTAATATATGTATATATGTATATATATTATATATAATTATATATGTATATATAATTATATATGTAAATATTATATATAATTATATATGTATATATTATATATACATAAATATATATATATATATAATTATGAACAACAAGCATTGTTTGTATGAATTTTTTGTAGTATTTATGTTTATTGTATTAATTTTATCTCAAAGTAGAACCACTTTTCGTTTTTATCGGAAAAAAAAAATAGTTTTCATTTTCTTACGGTCCAAGCCCGGCCCGGCCCGAGCTCGTTATTGGCCCGGCACGCTATGGACTTGGGCCGTGAGCCGGGCCGGGCCTAATGTTTGAGTATATGGGCCGGCCCGATCCCGGGTCCAATAAAAAATTGGCCGACACGGGCCGGCCCGAGCACGGCCCGGCCCGGCCCGTTTGCCACCTCTAGTGCTAATGTTTCCTTTGCCAATTTATTTTTAAAGAGGGCTTTAACATTCATAAATAAAGGAAGTCTGATACAAACTTACAAAGAAAGAAGAGAAGACGCAAAGACAAAAGCAACAGGGCTGCCAATGACAAAAACACAAAAACAGAGAGAAACTAAACACCAAGTTACTTGAAACGGTAGGAGGCCATCATGGTCTGATCATGGGCATAAAAGGCCTGGGCAAGAGATGGAACGGTAGGCCACCAAAAATAAGCATCGTTCTCGGCACCATAATTAGCAAGAACCTTTGCCAATCCATTTGCTGTTAAATCAAGTCCACCATATGTTCTACATCATGAGAGATAATTATCTCTTTTTACGTGGTATAGAAATAGACTATATGAAGCTGGAAACTCCCTATGTCTGACTAGGCTAGGGCTCGAGATCGATAAGGAGATGTGGATGATCAAATTGGCTTTCTTGTTTGGAGGATTTGGCACGGAGGAACCTTTTCATGGTAAAGAAGTGCATGGCATACAGAGCACTCCTTTCTTGATGCCACGTACAGTGCATTGATACCATGAATATAAGAAGCTTCATGAGACCAAGGGAACAAAAACACTGGTCTGTCCTCCTGAAATGGGTAGGTACGTTAAAATTGAATACAAATGCTACGTACTTTTGTACCTGAAACAAGAGGCAGGGGTGCTTGATTTTGTTATTTGTAATGACAAAGGGGACTAAGTAGTTAGAAATTTTTTCTAAGAAGATGTAGAAAAAAAAAATTCTGTTGCTTTTTTTGAGTAACAGAAACTTTTATTCAATCTAAAAAATTATATAATAGTATAATATGAGAGCGACAAACTGTAGTATCTCCCTCACCCATAACTCGAGTAATGAAAGAATCACACACATCCCAAAAATTATGTTGTTTAATCTCCTTGATTGTGTAGTATTGTTTCGAGTTATCAATTAAATATTTTGTTTCAAATAAAAAGAAAATTTTATGTTAAACAAGAAAATGATTTATGATTTATTTAACTCGGAGAATTACATATACCTAAAATTTTTAATGTAAACCCACATAGAAATTTTCTTGGTTCACCTACAAAAAAAAATAAATTTCTTCATTCTTTGTTCACATACAAAAATTATATGTTATAGATTTCAATGTGAACCTAAGAATTATCCCTTTTATGATTGGACAAGATGAATGTACTCCAAAGTAGTGGGAATGATTATGAACCAGTGGTCTACCCTATACAATCTCCCAAGTCCCAACCCCAATTCAAGTCCTCACTTCTCTTTGTAGAGCAGCAGTAAAAGTTGATATCTTTGGTCAATAAAGTAAATAAGTAAGAATTTTCCCAAGTAAATAGGTTTATCAGTAACTTATATAATTGTAATTTTTTTTGTAAAGAACACCGAGAAATAAAACTCTCGGTACTTCTTCGCAGCAGAATCACATTTGACGCAGTCTGGTTTAATAGGCTCTCTAAAATCAGTTTCGCTTCTTCATTTCTCAGGTCAGTGATCCTCCTTAATGCTCCTTTACATTTAAGCCATGGTTGCTTTTTCTTCCATAAAATTGAATAGCAAGTGTTCATGAATTCTTGCAATGGCTATAAAGCTCCCGCCTTTAGCATTTTCCAAGAGAATCCCTATGTGGGTTTCAAGAGCATGCCTTTCTTCGATTGCATGCGCTAAAACCATTGAAATTCACCCGGAAAACAATCCAGACCCACCAAATTCATCTAAATTTGAACAAAATATTCAGTCTTTGAGGAACAAGCTTATTCCTGATAACTTGGTGCGGGCTTTGGATAGCACCGATGATTTGACCTCGGCAGTGAAGCTATTCAAATGGGCTTCGCTCCAAAAACGGTTTAGCCACACCGCAGAAACATATTATAAGATAATTCTGAAATTGGGTTTGGCTGGAAATGTTGAGGAAATGGAGGGGTTTTGTCAACATATGGTGAAAGAGAGATGCCCAGGTGTTGAAGAAGCTCTTTTGGCATTGATTGATGTGTTTGTTAGGCATGGTAGGCTGAGTGAGGCCATCAGGGTACTTGTGAATTTGAAAGCAGGTGGCTATAGGGTCTCAATTGAGACATTTAATGTTTTATTGGGTGCTCTTGTGAATGAGAAGAGGGATTTTCAAGATGTAGTGCTCGTTTATAAGGAGATGGTGAAGGCAGGGATACTACCAACTGTTGAGACTTTGAATTATTTATTGGAGGGTTTGTTGAAGACTGACCGCATTGAGTCGGCTTTGGATCAGTATCGGAGAATGAAAAAGAAGGGTTGTAGTCCTAATGGTAGAACCTTTGAGATAATCATACAGGCTCTTTTTGCAAAGGATCAAGTGGATGAAGCTGTTGTTGTTTTAAGTGAAATGCTTGAACTTGATTGTCAGCCTGATTTGAGTTTTTATACCTGCATAGTGCCTTTGTTTTGTGGGGAAAATAAACCGGCGGAGGGTATGAGATTATTTGAAATGATGCGAGCTTCTAATTTTATGCCGGATTCATTCATTTATGGGGTTCTATTACAGTGTTTATGCAAGAACCTATATTTAGATGATGCCATAAAGGTTCTAGAATACATGTTAGAAACTGGGTTGACACCACCTAGTAATGTATTTGTGGATGTAATGAATGTGTTCTGTACGTTGGGAAAGATAGATGATGCTTTGAAGTTTTTGGAAGATAAGCATATCCTTGAAATTTCTGCCTATAATGTGTTGCTTGAAGGTTGCTGCAATACTGGTAAATTTCTCATAGCAAAAGATCTACTTGTGGAAATGTCCAAAAGAAACCTAGCTGACTGTAATTCTTGGAATATTCTCATTAGATGGCTCTGTGAGAATGCAAGGATTAGGGAAGTGTTTGAACTTCTAGGTAGAATGGTGGTGTCGTCTTCTATTCCTGATTGTGCCACATACTCAGCTCTTATTGTTGGCAACTGCAAAATGAGCAAGTACAGACAAGCTCTGGATATATTTCATTTAATGTGTGCCAAATACTGGGTTTTGGATCCTACAACTTACTCTGAGCTTGTCAAAGGCCTTTGCCTTGTGGAAATGACCCGCGAGGCTGCTGAAGTGTTCTATTACATGTCTAGTAATAGATGCTCTCTCCAGTCTTCCTCCTTTAATATGTTGATCAAGGGTATATGCGAGACAGGAAAGGTTGATGAAGCAATAAGGCTACAGGAACTGGCTTATTATTCTGGTACGTCTTGTACGAGTTCAACTTACTCTATTGTTATGTTCGGATTGTCAAGTTTAGGAAAGACAAAAGATTTGCTAGTAGTCCTCTCAAAACTGCTGGTGGAGGGTTGCAATCTTGATTTGGACGCATACTGCATCCTCATACAAAGCATGAGTGTGCAAAATCGAGTAAAAGAATGCATATTGCTTTTCAGCATGATGGTCAGTAATGGTCTTGTACCTGATTCAGAGAGACTAGTTAGTCTACTGTCATCTATAGCCAAGCATTCTCAGTTGCACAGAATTTCAGGGTCAATACATAAACTAATTCCTAATGGTGAAGTTCTAACTTCTACAACCTACAACATACTAATTCATGGCCTCTGGAAAGAGGGTTATAAACGTGAGGCCAGCCAATTTTTGGATATAATGTTGGAAAAGGGTTGGGTGCCAGATGCCAAGACTCATGGATTGTTGATTGGGTCTGTTGTTAGTGATGAAGGAGATGGGGAATCATTGGACTATGATACTTTTAGTGTCCAAGATACTGTTAGCAACATCCTTGCAGAGGGCTTAGATGCAACATGATAGAAACTTGCATGACATGTAATAGTTGAAGATTTTGTCTCCGTTAGTCACATGAGAAATTGCCATTCCGAAGTCCTCCTGTCAGCCCTCCTCGGCCAAATTACTTAACTGGAATGGGAAGAGTTTGCTCTTTAGAATTCAGGCCTTATCTAAAGAGTCCAGATTCTGGATTAGCTGATCCACTTTTAGGTTCTGGGGAACTTCTGGCGGCTCAGAACACAGCTTTCTTCAACAATCCACAATCTACAATTGGAGTTGCAGTCATTTTTTCAAGCATCTTCTTATTGGGGCAGATGACAGTAAAGAAATATTAGCTAGAAGAGAGCAGAAAGAAAAATTAACCTTGGAGTACATAGCTAAATGCCAGCACTCATGTTGGTTTTCCTCTTTGATCTTATTTCATTTGTCATCTATCATTCCCATTCAATAACATGTTAGTCTTTGGTTGTGGAATTAATGTATCATTCATGTTATTGGTCAGCTGTTAGCAATCTTAACAATGAAACTGCAAGCTGGGGGCACAAATTTGAGACTAGTACAAAAACAATCTTGCTGGAAGCATTCTCTCCTTATGTAATCGCAGCTGACGAGAATGAACCAATCAGGTTTGTAGGTTTTACTTACTCACATTTTCACTTCAGAAATTTTAATATGCATGTGATGTATGGCTTGATTTTGTCAGGCAGCATGCATCCATGTTTGTGAATTAGTAAGGCTTATATCTATTCTATCATTTTTCTTTTGTCTTCATGATATGGTAGCACAAAACTTCAGATAGAAATGTAAATGATATCCTGCATTATTTGTGTAGTCTGCATCTCAAGTTCATGGGAGTCATCTTGCAGCTGGTTTTGTAGATGGTTCTGTTAGGCTCTATGATGCAAACTCCTGAAATGTAAGCACTTGAAATCTTCTTCTGGCATGGTGCAAATACAAGTCATGGAGTTCTGCCTGAGATACTGTTACTACAATTACTTTTGGTCCTTTAGTATGTTGCTGGATTTGGGCTTAGCTCTGCATCAAACTTTCTTTTTCTAGTTTTATATAAGTTATCTGTGTAATCAAGTGCATTCAATTCTTGTGCCTCCGTAATACTTAGGCTTGTCTGTGCAGTGTGGCTGCAGACTCAGAAGATAGAAAGAGTTGTGGGAATTGGCTTTAAGCTGGCGCTTGATCTAGCTAAGGTAAATTGAGACCTTTGTTTGACATGTGCGTTATTCAACATCACCCACCGACTCTCGCAGCTTTAAATTTTATTATCTATTCGTGAGAAGTGAAGGTTACTTGACATTCTTGCCTTCATACAGAATGTAAGTGCATGTCAGGCTCGAGACATTCAGTTCCTTAATATCAGAAATAATACAGATCCCTACCTCACAATCAAGGCTCACAGAGGTAAACACTTACAACTTTAGCTTTTCATAGACATTCCTCTATCATTGCCAGTGGCTCAGCCAAACAGCTCATAAAGTGTTCATTTTGGAGGGCGAACGTTCAGGAATCATAAGATACTACACTTCCTTTCCTGTCAGTTGCCTAGCCTTCCATTCCTACGAAGTAGTGCTTTCTGCTGATGACAACTCTCAAGGTAGATGAAATGCAAATTCTTTTTTGACTGGTTTGATAAGCAGAAGGCAGTGCAAGCTGATGGAACTCAATTGCGATCTTGCTGTTGAAGATTACTCGGTGCATCTGGACCATTGTGTGATACATTCCACATTTCCACCCTATTCCTTCTGCTGTCATTGGGTCTGCAAGTATGGTAGGTGCCCTCTACCAATAGTGTATGTTATAACATTCATCAGCCTCCGGTGTTAGATACTCACAGTTGTGGGGAAGCAATTCCTTAATATTTATCGGGGGCTCTGGAAAATACTCTAGTGTACTTCTTTTGCCTGAGATTAATATATGATATTAGCTCGTTGTAGAAATTGAGATGTGAAGGTATCCTTCCAACTGATGACCAATACTCGTTAGTTCAGAATTGAGGAAATTTCAAATCACAATGCCACATTCAGTTCACATCACTTGTGCCAAACTGCCCTTAATATACTAAAACATTATTTATATCCATCACTTGAGTCAGCTAAATAGTAAAAGTTGACTGAAAACAATATCATTTTGACATCTGCAACCCCCGGGAAGTTCTGGATTGTACCGTGACTTTAATGTACCGGCCTATGTGGCACATTTGCAGCCACTCATTTTATGTAATATAATATTTAATGAAAAAGTCACACTGACGGAGTTTGTTCTTTGACTGTTTGATCAATATGGTCTTGTAATAACACATAAGGGTGTTTTAGACTTATCCACTAAAATCCCTTCGTCCTCCTTGAGAGCAGAAGTGCTGGGTTTGAATTAGTTTTCTTGTGATATTAGATACCAGATTTTTTTTTCAATCCTTGATCAAGTCCTCCTAGATCATCAGATTCTTTCTCATAAGTTAGCAAAAATACTGGGTATCGAAGGACTAGGAATTTGATCACTCCTAGCTCATCAAATAGCAAAAATATGGTCTTGTAATTAAACACAAGGTCTTGTAATTAATTAATTTATGATATCTGATGATTAAGGATTTATAAATCATCAGACAATAAAATCCAGAATTGAAAAAAAATTCCTCAATCAAGATCGGTGTCGAGATTGAGGTCTTTGAAATAATTTCATGCATATCTGGCTTACTCTTTAAATAACCCCATATACACCAAGTTTTTTGTTTGTTTAAATCTTCCATCTTCATGGAAATCTGGTGGGCATGAATTAATTGAAGAACTCAATAGCTTAAGCAAAACCGATGAGGAGTGCAGAACCAGATGGATGGTGGCTGAACCCATATTAAATGCTTCAACTTTTCAACACCAAAATCCTTCTTTAAAATTCCCCAAAACCCAACTTCGATTTTGAATCAATCAATCAAAGTTGCAAGTGATATTTGATTTGTTTGCAGTAATACAGTAATCTACCTCATGAAGACCAATTATTTGTATGCCAAGATGAAAGGAAACAATAAAGAGAAGGGAAAGAATAAACAGAGAGAAAGTGAAAGAATCAAAAGGATTTGGCATCCGTATCTGAGCTTGGTAGAGAGAGAACTAGAGTTGGTATGCAAGAGAAAAGACTAAAAGAGCCTCATGAAGGTTTAAAAATGTGTCGACACAAACTAACGGTTGACCTTCACTCCGTCCCCGGTGCAATAAAAGCACGGTACAAGACAGCCGCTCCCCTGCAACCCACATAATAGTTGTCCTCTCAAAAATGCTGGTGGAGCCGTGGAGGGAATGGAACCACAGACCGCTTAATCACTCTTTGATAACGGACCAAGGATTTATCAGAGAGGGAACTTAGAATCAATATTTACTTTGCTGCTTCAGGTTTCCGATGCCATTTAGGAGACTGCTTCAGGGTTTCCGATGCCATTTAGGAGAGGAATGTAGGTTAAAAAAAAGGGTTGTAATCCCAGTTAGAAATGGAGAAGGATAGGGGCAAAAATGGGTTCTGGTGAAAACTAGAGGGTTTTTCTCGAGATATTTCTATATATATATATATAAAGTGATCACTTTATATAGAGAGAGTCTAGTTGTTGTTTGATGCGATTAAATTCAATTCAGTAGATGGCGAGGGGAATGAGGAGGAAGTGCAGCAGCAGCAATGGAAAGCTGATGGACAGAGAGCAGCTGCCGATGGATATGTTGGCCGACATCGTTGTAAGATTGCCGGCTGAATCAGTCTGTTGCATCCGATGCTTGTCCAAGGCTTTGTTAGACATGGTTGATCACCACTCTTTTGTTACAAGACACACCCGTTTACTTGTTGCTACCAGCGCTGTTCACCAAGTACCTCAACTCATGTTTTTTACTCGATCATATGTTCCTGTTCCAGGGACTAGTAGTGGACACTTTGCGGCCCTGCAATCAATCAAATTCGATGGCAGCGCCAGCGCCTTGACAAGAGGAAACTTTGCAATTAGTGTCTCCACCTCAGACATGTACGATGGCTCAATTTACACAGTAGCTTTCGTTTTCTGCAACTTGTTTGGCTTCACTTATCCTAGGAGTGGTTTCTTCTTAATCAATCCTCTCAAGGGAGAAGTTCTAAGGCTCCCATCTGATAACCCTCATCGTCCAAACTCCAAAGTAAAAGGTGCTTATTATGGTATGGGATTTGATAATATAACCAGCACCTACAAGATTGTTTGTGTTACCGGAATTTATTCGACTGTGCCAGAGACATGGTTTACCCAGCTTCTTGTGCTGGGCACAAGCTCCTGGCGAGACATATCCTCAGTTCCTCCTTGTGCTTTAAACACCCAGAAGACAGTGTCTGCGTATGGAGACACGCATTGGTTGACTTTAACCGAGTCAGGAACATGCTATATGATTTCTTTCGACTTCAAAAAAGAAGAATTCTATTGCATTCCTCATCCCGTATTACAAAGCTCTAATGACCACGTCGACTTGTTCATGCACTTGCACTTGCTTACTCTCAGAGGATCTTTAGCCATGGTGGATACTTCTTCCTCAACAGGCTCGAATATGAATGTGGATATATGGATGTTGAAAGACTGTGACAAAAAAGAGTGGACTCGCGATTACTCCATAAATTTGGAAATGCCTAACTTGCATCCCAAGTTTGGAGCGAGGGATTTTACTTGTGGTCAATGGGAGCATGGCATATTTTTCAAAAACTTTAGACAGATCCCTACATTCTTTTTGGATCTAAGATGTCTTTCTATGTGTCCAGTAACATTTGGGAGCGGGGACTTTACTAACGTCTTAAGTTATACTGGGAGCTTGATTTCTTTAAAAGATTATCGCAATTCGGTTGAAGCTGAAACAGGTACCGGTAGCTTGAAAAGTTATGGCAAATTGATTGAAGGAGAAGCACAAGGCTTTAGTTTATTCGAAAAGCATGTGCTGCGAAGAATTTCTTTTATCTGACAAGAATGTATCAACACCTACTAGTAACTATGTTTCGTAGCTATATAATATATATGTCACCCTGGAGCTAGGATGTTGTTAATGGTCTGCATTTCTTCGAGCATAGTAGTCAAACAAACCCAAACAAGCTCCCATCTCTTGTAGCTTAAGATTAAGCTCTATGTGAATGTAAACAAGCATTGCATTTTAAGGTAAAGACTAGGACATGATGAATTAGTATCAAAGCGAAAGCATGGAATATATTCAGAGAAGTAATAGCACATAGTCTGGTGTTGGCTAAAATCAATATGAGAGGACCCAACATATTAATCAGACTCTACAATGCTGCAAAGTAAACAACTGGTGCAGAATACATAATCACATAATACTAAACAAGTACAAGAAAAGACTAGATTTTTCACTCTTTGAGCTCCAATTTGACTTTATGATCGTCTTCAGCTTTTACTTGTTGCTTATGATCCAAGCCCCCATTATTGAATGCAACAGGGGTGGTCTTGATTTTGCCGCGATTGGAGAGGAGGACGAGGCGGTCCAATGCCTCGCGTGCGCGCTTCCGAGCAAAGGCGGCCTCCCTGACGCGCTGCTCGGCCTCGGCGCGTGAGGTTACAACGGCCTTGGACATGGAGGCGGCGGCGATGTTGGCGGCGCAGAGCAAGACCGCGGCGAGTCGTTTGTCCAGAACCTTGTTGTGGTCGTCGAGCTGGAAGAAGGAGTAGTTGGGATTGCCGGAGGCGCAGGGCGGGCAGAGGAAGGCGGCGTAGGGGCGAGGGAGGCAGTCGCTGTGAGAGAGGGAGGGGCATTTGGAGCAGGACACGAGGAGGTTAGGATGAGGGGTATTTTGGGAATTGTGGTCCCGGAAGACGAAGCAGAAGGGGCAGAAGTAGGCAGGGTGGAGGCGGAGGACGCAGGAGGTGCAGAAGCGGCGGAGGGTGGCTCTGTACCGGACATTGTGTAGGACCCACCCCTTCTTGGTCCCGCAATTGCTGCACTCCTCTATTACTCCCGCTCCTCCTCCTCCTCCGGCCGACACTGATCCCGGTGCCACTACTATCTTGCTCAACCGCCCATTGCCCTTCGGAGTCGTTTCGTCTGAATTAGGGTTCTTCATTTTGGAGCCAAGGTCAAAACCAACCGTCTTATCAAGTACTTGATATATATGGTGCTTGTGCTATGTATCAAGAATGTGTGGGCCCAAGCCCAATCTTATGATTGGGTTTAGGGATTAATAATCTTACTAATCACTTAGTAAGTAAAAGTAAATCTTGAACTTTTATACCAAATGACATGCATGGCAGATAATGAATTTGTTGGCATTAACAAAAAATAGATTTTATGATTTAGTTGGATAATCCGATAACGATCTGATTCTAGAAGTGAAACGCCTCCCCTCACCATTTCTTCGGTATAAAATTGGTCAATGCTTCGATTAATAATGTGTGCGGTGGTTCTATTAAAGTTTTCTTGAGAATGTGACCAAGGTGTTCAACAAATTTGCCTCAAAGAGGCCGAGTTAATGAGGTGATATCATGGTGGTTCTATTAAAGTTTTCCTGAGAATGTGATCAAGGTGTTCAACAAATTTGCCTCAAAGAGGCCGAGTTAATGAGGGGATATCTTCAAAAAAAAAAAACTTTTAGACCCCTTGCTCCGAGAGCGAATTCGTAAAATGTATTCGAACATAACATCGTCATTGTATTGATACGGTGAGCTAACCATTCAAAGGAATCCACCGGTAGTGATAGAGGAGTGTGCGTTACTGTCAAAAGTTGCAAGCAGAAACTTGTGCAACTGAGAACTCGTATTGAGTGTAAGCTCTCATCTTAGCTTATCCCAGCTGCTTTTAACATTCCCCAACTGACCAAAAGGCTTATTCACAATACTATGACTAAATGTACCAGATATTTTATTTCCAACTTTCATAGACTAACTAACCAAAGAGATGCTATCTTCCTACTTCCATTTTCATGGTCATTACTAAGTTTTTCAACTTTGTTTGAACCCCAAGTTAGCAATACTACTAAAAGATAACTGATAATTACAAAAGAAATACTAGTATTACATACATCAGGTTCCTTGCCTTGCTTATTTATAACTGAGAAAATGGCTCTGTGAAGATCCACTGGTACAGAATGGGGTGCTCCTTGTCCTCTGATGCAATCCTATTAACAGAACTGAGAAAAAGGAAGCGCATCAATTATTAAAGTATATCCCGCTCACAATGGACATATAGAAGAAACATCATCCAATTACACTTGACAAAATAACAAGACACAAGGTAGAAGCTGAAATGTAGACGCCTTTAAGTCAAACCAACATCACGGAACTCTAATTTAAGGTATCAACAAAAAGGCTAATATCAACAATTCATTGTCTGCCCTAATGCAAAAGGGTCACTATCTGGCTCTAACACCTGCTCGTGTCAAACATATGTCACAACATCACACATGGAAGAAAGAATAGGCGCATCCACACGCATACATAACAAATCAAGAAACCAGTAAAATCACGCAGGCAGTGAAACAACATTCTTGTTACTTGCTATAACAACCGTCAAAACTGAGACACAATGCATACAAAGGAAGCATAAAAAATTATCCGAAGAAAAGTTAATACTTACAACGTCTAATACTCTAATATTAACTCTTTGCAAGTGGATTTGTTGTGCCCAAGACCCTTGCATCTGCTGCACTGGAGTTGACGCTTAGTAATTTCTTGAGATCCATATTTTTTTGTAGTAGGCCGGCCAGGTGGACGGCGGGTTGGAGGAGGGCTTACAGTTACTGCTACCTGAGAAGTAGTCTTCGTCACAGGTATGTCTACTTGTGGAATAGGATGTATTGACTCTGAGTATGTCAATCTGTAGCTGTCAGTCGTAAAGAATCTTGAACAATAATCATACGGGTTCCGACCCGTACAACCAATGACAGCAATTGCATGAGAGCATGGTAAACCAGTTATCTGCCACCCTTTACAACTACAGTCCCAGCAATCTACATCGACAACTTCAATGGAGTCACCACGAACCTCAAATGTGCTACCAGCCGATAGTAGCACTTGGAGGCTTTGGACTTTATGGGTTTCCTTTTCTAGCTTTTCCTCCATGGATGGAGTTAGCCTTGTCAACCATTGATCGGAATCTGCTCTTCTTTTGTAGATCAAGTCCATAATCTTACCCCTGATCACATCAACCATCTGTGTTATTGGTAACTCGTGTGCATCTGATGCCCAACTGTAAAAAAGCTCTCCAAAGTTTGATGTCATATGGTTATATCTGGCACCCTTAAAATATGCATTCGCCCAGTTGTAGGGCTCACTTTGTATGATCCAATTGTAAGCTTCTATTGAGATACTCTTAATGCTTTCAAGACACCTTTGGAAGTTCTCAGGTGTAGGTGCATAAGCAGCAGAATAAAAATCCTCAACCATGAGTCGCTTCACCTCATGAGAAAACTGCCCTCTCAAGTCTCTGATAAGTTGCTCAGTCAAGTATCGCAGGCAATAGCCATGATATGAGTCCTTAAATACTTCAGCAATTGATTCCCTTAATCCCTTCTGTCTGTCTGCCACAAATGTTATTGGACAAGTTGTTGAAAATGAGGACTTCAGCTGTAGTAAAAACCAACGCCAGTTATCATCACTTTCTGCATCCACCACAGTGAAAGCAACAGGGAAAACCCCATCATCCCCATCCGCAGCAGTTGCAGCCAACAATGTGCCTTGATATTTTGACTTTAAAGGAATGCTATCAAGGAAAAGGAGGGGCCTGCAACCTTGCTGGAAACCAGACAATGAGGCATGGAATGAGACAAAGAGACGATGGAAAGTGGAGTCTTCCTTGGTAGTAAAAGTAGCAAAACTACCTGGGTTTGTCTCCATTATCTTCTCACAGAAAAATGGTAACTGATTATATGCCTCTTTGTATGAACCCTGAAGCTGCTCCTTTGCTATTTCTTTCCCACGCCAGGCCTGAAAGTAGTTTAGCTGGATTCCATATTCTTGCTTGATGTCATTGACGATATCCTTGGGCTTATAATTAGGCAAGTATTTCAACTTCTCCTTAATAATACTAGCCACCCAACTCCTTGTTGCCTGATGCCCCGTTGTTGCAACAGCCCCTTCGCATGTATGCGTTGGATTCATCTTCTTGATACATATTAACTGAGTTGTAGACAACCTTGATGCATGAATTCTCCAAGGGCAGCCTTCAGCCTTGCACTTAACAGTCACACGATGACTATCATTCTTCTTATACCTAAAGGCAAACTGATGCGCAATGGCATATTTACGCAATGATTCGCGAAATTCATGAACGCTACTGAATCTTTGACCCACACCCGTAATAGTATTCTGCCACTGCTGTGCACCTTTAGCATGTTTCTCATCATTGGGGCCAATAAAAGGAAAAAGGGGTGATATTTCAGTGGGTAGATCAATATGTGTATCGATATGGCTGGTATCATCTAGAACATCAAGAGAGGCATCAAGTGGGATATCCGGCTGCGTGGTATCACCAACAAACTCCACAACATCAAGAGATGGATCAACTGGAACTTCTGACAAAGTTGTTCTGCTCGACCTAAAGAAATATTCAAGAAATTCTGAAATTTCACCAAAAGGACAACTTAGGAAAAAGGTAATAAGTATTAGCTTACATATCAGGAGGACTACCTACTGGCAGGCAAGTTTGAGACATCGGCTGCCACTGTTTCTTCCATGACATAAATATCAACTGTTGCAAAATCATCATGGAATTTGATCATGCGCTTGAGATCTTTGTCATTTGAAACAGTAATCAGGGTCTTCTTGTTGCCAGGGAGAAAGTATTTGATGGACATGTTATTGGTGTTACAACCAAACATTTCAGTCACCTCCATTTTGAACTCATTAAACTTCATCTGGTCATCAATGTCAATAGCATGAGCGTCACCGCCTCTATATGACAATGTACCATCCTTCTCAGTAAAGAATTCACCCCCTGACTGACAAATTGTTATGATTTTCTTCCCCGCCATGATCTGCCTCAGTCAAACAGAATAAACAAATTACTTTCAAATCCTTATGTCAGAACTAGTCAAGCTATTGATGAGATCTATCTTCTATGGTACTTTTTGAGCTGTTAAACTTGTACGGAAAAGTAACTAGTTCATTCTCTAGAAATTTAATTGAGCTTACAACCAATACATACTAAACATGAACTGTTGGACTCTTACTTCTAGTTTAGTTTAAAGGATCACATGGAGCTGAAATAGAGGATAGGGTTCTTTCTAGTTACTGACAAATCACAAAAGGAAAACAAAATTTTCAGTCTTTAAACTTATTACTTCAAATTTACTTACTAACAAAACCAAAAAGTTCAATAACAGAATCCAATTGCTCCAAATGCAGTAAAAGAAACACTGTTTGCTCACTATCTGAGATCCTAACGAGTTAAAGTTTTAGACTTTGTTGAAGATCAAACTGATTAAGGCAGCCAAATTTTGAGGCCCTCAAAAATATAGTAAATGGGTACCTAAATTTCGAGCGAAACATATTGTAATCTTCAATTTCACGCCCCAAAAAGATTAGCAGAGTAGCTATGGATACGAAATTTCAAAAATTTAACAAAACACATATAACTGCACATAAAGAAGGTAATCTTGCAAACCCTAATTCGTGTATTGATGATGGAAAAACTGTGAGGAATCGAGATGGTTACCTTGTAGGATTGAGATTGAGGTTTCAATCCGCAGTGCCCAATTCGAATTTGGATTTTGGTGTTTCGGACCTTTGAATTTTGGGAATGCCTTACGCATACGTCCGAGACCACGAAACAATCAAACGCAGAGAGGGAGAGAGAAAGGGAGAGTGTGGTGGTTAATATGGTTATAGTATATATGAAACATGTTTTCGTCTTTGATTCGTATTTGTGATTAATGAATTGTTTACTAGTTTGATCCTAAGAGATTAAAATCGTTGACTTTTTATTCATTAGTGACTCGTCTATGCTTTGTTATCAACTTTTTTTCGACTAATTTATAATGTAATTTCAAGATTTGAATTTTGTTTTAGCAAAAATTAATCAAATCGAAGATATTTTAAAAATATAGGTATGATCAAGTAAATGGACTGCGTGTCACAAGAATATAGTACATTCTTATAACAATTATCTCTTCATTTGGTAAGATCGGTGGTTTCTTCTTCCTTATGGCCATACTCTTTTAAAGTCTAAATTTTGAAGCTTAATTATGCATGCGTACTTCAAAACCATGAATAAGAGGTTGAAGATCAATTCATTCTAGGTACTAGCTCTCTCGATCTTTTTTCCTTTGCTTTCGTTCAAAAAAAAAAAAAAAAAGATCTTTTTTCCTTTGCTTGCCTTTTAACTTGGCTAGTTGAAGCCGTCTTATTTTCAATTACACATATATATGGAGAAATTAGGATAAAGCCCTTTCCACTTTTGATTTTTTAATTAAAATTCGGGTGTCTTTTTTTTCCTAGATTTAGTCCTTTGACCAAGAGCCACGTAGATTTTTTTTCATTTTAGGTTCGATGAGTCAGCTTGGCAAATTATACTATACCCAAAATGCCCATTAACTTAAATATCATAAGTTAAAAATTAAAATTAAACATTAAACACACTTTGACTTTTTTCATTTGGAAATAAAATTATTTCCTCCCTATAATTGAGTCTCGATTATATTTATAATCATTTTGTTTTAATTTTAACACTATGTTTCAGATTTATGTGATAGTAGTAATAGTACTATTTATTAGGATTTGTTTCCATCTCGATCTTCATAGTGTTTGTTTTCTGTATATATTGTATGTTCTTCGGTTCTTGCAATTCTTTGATTATCTTCTTCAATATTCAAGGTATGTTTCATAATTTTTTCTTTGGTATATTATTAATAGGTACATATTTCTTAGTTTGTTGTGGTATATATATATCTATATATATATATATATATATTGTCTTTGCTTATTTTGGTATAGATAATTGATGCATATTGATTTCAAATTATATACTTTTTCTCGTTACTTTTAGTATCATATCTTGTTACATTTGAAACGATGCACTGTAGCATAAATATCTTGTTAAATTTGAAACGATGCACTGTAGTATCATATCTTGTTAATTTACCTACTTTTTTTATGAACAATTTACCTAATTTATGAACAATTTATCTACTTTTTTTTATAATTTACCTACTCTTTCATGAATAATTTACCTAGTTTTTTTTATGACTAATTTACACATTACTTTTTTTTATAATGTACGTACCTACTATTTTACGAACAATTTACCTACTTTTTTTTTTTATAATGAACAATTTACCTACTTTTTGAATCAAATATTTACCTATTCTTTTTATGAATAATTTACCTCTTTATCAAAAACTTAATCAGTAATATAGTTTTATACATTTTTTTAGTTACATATTTTATACATTAACAATTTTTAAACTTAGTAATTTACTTTTACTTTTTCGATTATTCTATCAATAACTAATTAAAATAATGAAAATTTGAATGATAAAATTTATTATACGAATTTATTTTCATTTATTATAGATTAGTAATAACTAAAATTTGAATTCTAGACTTAATTATAGGAATTTAAATTAAATGTTGATATTGTATTTAAATATTTCTGATTATGGCATAGTCTGTAAATAATTGAAAAATTATGGCAATAAAATATCTTGTGTGGCATCTCATATTTAATATTGGATTAAATCTAATAACAAAAAAATCAATAGACTATATCTTAGAAAATAAAAGTGAAAATGATGTTTATCTAAATATCCCTATATATATTTGGATGAAACTAATTAATCTGTATGGATAGGCAAATTAGCTATCCCCTTCAGCCACCATATACCATAGGCACCTAAAAGAAGCAAACAATTAATCAATAGAACTTGGAAGAAAGTTAATTAATAGGAAAATGATTGTTGGCCTCAATTGAGGCCTAACAATTGTGGCCTCAATCCTATGTGGCATGCCACATAATTAAATATCAATTTAAAATTTAAATCTACATAATATATCTTGCCACATCACAATCTTACAATACCAATTTTAACCTTTAATATTTTCCTTTGAATTTTATTTTTTATAGACTTATTATCTGCAATCTAAACTAAAAAAGCAAACAAAAATTAATAAACCTTTAAATGCTTTCAATGAGAATCGAAACTTCAACAAACTGTTCGCAACTTTATTAATAAACCAATTAACTAACATGCTAATCTTGATATAAATACACATAAATTGATATGTATCTAATTGAAACAATAAAAGCGATAGGTAATGAACATTAAATAATTTTAGAAAATAAAATTGCAAAACCATAATAAAAACATACAAAAAAATGAAATTTGTGCCAAGAACCCATAAAGAATTTGAACTTTCTTTAACAAAAAAAATTTGGACAATTCTTTTTCCAATCAAAAATAGATTAAAAGATAAATTTTTATATGAAATTATAATAGTTTTTCTTGATCCATCTTTGATTCACGTTACAATGTGTCTTCCTCATCATTAAGTAAGAAAAAAATAAAAAATAAAAAATAAATTACAAATCGACAATTGTTTACTATTTTGATCAGGAAAAATGTGCTCATATATCTATATATTGCAAATGAGAATGCAAGCTAGTACATAACACCCTAGTGTAAAAGGAGTTAAGCATGAGAAATATAATAAAAGATTCCTCGAAGGAAGTCCTTCATCAAATTATGATGTTTTAAGGCTGTTACTTGTAGGGTTTAGGGTTTGTTATATTTAGGGTTTACGGTTTACGGTTTGTTGTATTTGGGGTTTAGGGTTTGTTGTGTTTAGGTTTAGGGGGTAGGTTAGGTTTAGGATTCAAGTCTCAAAAATTTAGGGTTTAGGGTTTGTGGTGTTTAGGTTTTAGGGTTAGGTTTAGGGTTCATGTCTCAAAATGTAGGGTTTAGTCTTATTTATATTATACTAATTACAAAGATTATTGATTGAGTCATTGATGTCAGGTGGTTTAGGTTTGAATTGTGGATTCATTGTGACCTAAGTTCGAATTATATTTTACAATTTTTATGGAATTTTTTTTTGTGCTTGCTAGAGGTGCAAAAAAATCAGTCTTTTTTTTTTTTTTTTTTTTTTTTTTTTGTGGATTCACCTTAGATATTGGCTTGTACTGAGGCATCTCAGCTTTTAGTTCCCCTATACCTTGAAGAACAATGTTAGCTTTCATTATCTATTGCTTTTATTATTTCAATTAGATACATATCAATTTATGTGCACTTATATCAAGATTAGCATGTTGGTTAATTGGTTTATTAATAAAGTTGTGAACACTTTGTTAAAGTTTCGATTCTCATTGAAAGCATTTAAAGATTTATTAATTTTTGTTTTCTTTTTGAGTTTAGATTGCAGATAATAAGTCTATAAAAAATAAAATTCAAAAGAAAATATAAAAGGTTAAAATTGGTATTGCAAGATTATAATGTGGCAAGATATATTATGTGGATTTACAATTTAAATTAATATTTAGTTATGTGGCATGCCACCTAGGATTGAGGCCACAATTGTTAGGCCTTAATTGAGGCCCTCTATCATTGCTCTAATTAATAATAGGCACCTATATAGAAGAAGCAAGTTATAAGAGTCATCGGCCATTGTATATGAGTCATTAATCAGTGCTACTTCAAACCATTTCAGTTCATTCCTTCTCTTGATAAAAAAATCATTCCTTCTCAAACGTGTAATGTACATTACTGTTATATTAAATTCCAAAATTACTAGTAATTCGTAAAAGTGGATGGCATATATATATATATATATATATATATATATATATATATATTCTTTTGTTTCAACTTCAAGGGATCGATCATGCCAGTACATATGCATGCACTAATTACCATGCATTTCGATCAGTAAATTACTTGTATATTGGGATTGGTTCCCATGGGGTTATAAGTTTTTCTTCAGCTAAACTCACGGATATACTATCTAAAAAAAAAAAAGATTTCATGAAAAATGTGTGCTACAAGGCATTTCAACACAAAATGCATGGATCAAGCTCTAGAAAATGTGATTCCTAAAACTTATCGAGATTGGGCAAGCTTGCGCTTGATTGAGATTTGAATATTATGATGAGAAAAAAGTACATGCATGTGGATAAATAGTGTGGACAGCTGCTTTAGGGGGAAGATAAATAAATCCATCATCAGGCGTAGAATATTAAGGAGCAATAAATCCAATGTTAACGACTTTGTATTTGTTCAAGTTGGGATCATATCCAAATCGATGCCAAAGCTTGTATGAACATTGAGCTATTTAGCCCATCGGAATCTGGAAGCTTGAATTCCTGAATGGCTGGGTTACGTAAAATGGAGTGAGCTAGACAAATGATCCCATTACAATGGCCTATAATTAATACTAAGTGATTCGGGCCGAGTCTTTAGACCGGTGGAAAGAGGAATATTCATGTCCTGGATACTAAAAAGAAAGCTATGCTCATGCACACCACCCTCACCATCAACATCATTATCATCGTGATCGTGATCGTTGCGAAAATGAAGGAGTGAGAATACCTCTTCAGCCTAGCTCGTCATTAGTCTCATTAATTAGTGTTGGTGTCCGTATGGACTAAGCGCTTCAAAATTAACAACACAAGTAGTAGTAGAGAGATTGTTGTGCATGGAATTGGAATTGGACAAGTGCATAGCAACGAACCTGGGATGAATTGGTGGTCAGAGCATACCACCATTTAGAGACGCACTTGAATCGCATCAGAGCTTTGGGTGGCTGAAATGATAGGATTTGCTCCACCACATCTCTCCATCACTGTTATTGCCAAACTCATCATCTGTCGTCATTCCAGATAGCTCTTTCCCTTCTAGAGCTCGTTACTGATTCTTTTTGGCCCCTAAGGTTTAAATTAAAAAACTAGACTAGACTGCATGAAAAAAAATATAACCATTTAAACGAATTAATTTTTGAAAAATACATAATTTTCTTGGTCCTTTTACTTTTGGTCAATAATTTCCTTGGTCCTTGGTAAAAGGAGTAGAACAAGATACGGAGAAACAAATGGACGAGATCCAGATTCGAGATGCACAAGCACTGCGAGAGCTGGAAAGATGATCCTGTAAATTTAGAAAGATGATCGGCTTTAACTTGGCCAGTAGAAAAACAAAGAATCATCCTCAGCATTCCGGTAAACATATTCGGATAGAAACATTCCCTTCAGATTTGTATCACATGGACAAACAAAAAGAACAATAGCCACTTGGAATAGGGAAAAGAATCATCAGCCCCCATATGGGGGAACAACTGCCACTTCAAAGCATTTCGGTTCATTCCTTCTCAAACTTGTAATATAATCTACTGCTAAATTTCAATATACAAATGCATAAATGCTAATCGATATTAATAAGCGATAGGCAATTAACAATCCCTGGCTGATGATTCATGACTAGGTAATTGCAGCTAAAGTGGATCACAACTAAAGCTTGAATCTGCAGCTTCAAGCGGACAAGTCATATTTCAATGTAAGTTATTAAAGTTCAATAACCATGCAAATAATTGCCATTAAACATTTACAACAACAACTCCGATAGCGTTCAACAGGCAGGTTAACATCTCCAGGAAGTCTAAACACGAAAAACCATGAAGAAAATTGTTTCTGCTTTGTTACATGCACTTAGCAGTTGGTATTCTACTAATCTTAGGAACAAATGGTACCGAAACCATTGCAACTACTGAGGCATGCATGAGAGGCAGATAACCATGGATGTTATTCATCAGAAGAACTTCTTCGCTTGCTTCGTCGGACTACAGGCATACAGAAAGTTGCATGTCAAAACAACTCACAAACAATTAACAGAAATTCACAACATACTGAATAAATCCCATTGGCTAAATCCCAAATCACTTGTCAACTCCCTCACCCAAGTAAAGCCTATTAGAGGTCCACAATAATCGAAATGAGACTTTCCTCCTTGCATATCATAAACCGCAAGCATATATTGTAACATTGGGCATTTCTAGGGAAAGAAGTTCTCCATATGAGCATTGTTAATCAATAAGTCTCATTTTCAGGCCGATAGGAATTATACTAGAGTGATTTTTGTCCTGAAACAAAGATGATGTAAATCACCTCATATATTAAAGGGGCAGAGGGGTGGGGGATGCCTACTACCATAGCCACAAGTCGAAACAACTATATTAATTACTGAAGCAAGTAATAACCTATACTACAAGTAGCACTTAGGCTCATCAGAATATTTAACTAGCATTTCAATCTCAATATGTGAAGATGGGCAGAACCCGATTCTTCATGCAAAAAACACACTAGAAAACAAAACAGATCTATGATGTGGGAAAGCATTGAATCAAAGAAATTGCAGTCCATAGTATTTATAACTTACAAACCAATTAAATGGATGAAAGCGGAGCATACCTCATCAATTAGAAAGTAGAGCACAAGTAAACCCATCAGAAACAAGTTGATTAATTGCGTCTCTGAACTTGTAATAGTCATCAACTTTGTTGTAGACTTGATGAGAAATTCGACAATACCCAGTTACCGACTCAACCTCCCCATTCTTGGGTGGTCGGAAATATATGGGGACTTCAACACCGAACTTCTCCCTCAAATGCGTCCTTAGCTTTAGAGTATCCTTCTCACTTGAAATCGCGAGAGAAGCAGGTAAACCAATCATGACCATGCTGGCGCACATATCCGGAGGGCAGCCGAGATGTGTTCCCCAAGCCTTGGCCAACATGTGCCCCATCTCAACAACAGTATCATGATTTCTCTTCTTGATGCCCTCAATTCCGCCTTCAAACCTGTTGACAAAGTCCAAAACCGCAGGGACAACCAATTGAGGGCTGTAATCCCTAGTCCCAATCCAAGCACTTTCTATAGCCAACCCATTACCATACTCATGAGAAACAACAGGGTGGTGCAATTCCACACACTTGGGTGACTTCCTACAATACAAAAACGCAATGGATGGGGGGCAAAAGAACCACTTGTGCAAATTACTAGTATAGTAATCAGCCCCAATTTCCTTCATATCAACCTCAGTGCAGCCAATGCTATGAGCCGCATCTACAAAAACCTGGTCAACCCCCTCTTCCCTACAAATCTTGACCAACTCCTTAACAGGTATAACCACACAAGGCATTGAAGTAATATGATCAATCACAGCTAGCCTAACCCTCCTACCATTAGCCTTCCCTTTCTCCAAAGCTTTCTTAAATTCAGAGACAATTTCATCATTAGAATTCAAAGGAAAAGGCAAGGGGACCTCAATCACATACCCGCCGGCCCGAGTCACATAGGCCTCAATCGACTTCTTGACGGCGCCATAAGCGTAATGAAGCATGACGACAGCGTCTCCCTTCTCGAACTTGCTCTCGGAGAATCCCCAGGCCGCCTGCTGGAGCACTATGGCGGCGGCGGTGGTGGCGTTGTCGACGATAGAGACCTCATCCACGTGTTCGGCATTGATGAGGTCTTTGATGATGGTCCTGGAATGGAGAATGCCTTTTTGCAGCTCGTTGAAGTAGAAATTGTCGGGCTGGGCCAGGTACTTGAGCTGCCACCGGCGCTGGGCCTCGATTACGGAACTCGGGCACGACCCGAAACTGCCGTTGTTGATTCGGGCGATGTTGGGGTCGTGATGAGAGAATTCGGAAGCGATTTCGGAGGGTGCGATGAAGGACAGTTTGGGCTTTTTGGAAGCGTGAGCCTTGGAATCGCCGTTGAGGGTGTGGTTGTGGTGGTGGTGGTTGGGGGAGGAAGCCATTGGAGGATTAGGGTTTCAAAGGGGCATGAAATTGAGAGAGAGACGAGTGCTCTGTGTGTGTGTGTTTTCAGTGTGATTGGTTTGGAGGAGGCTTTGAGGCTTTTTTTTTGGTTTGGTTACAAGGCTTTGAGCCTTTGATTAATTAGGGATTAATTAATTAGAATATATTTAATTTTGGAAAATGATAATGTACAAGTGGGGGGGCATTGGAGGTGCCATTAACTGAATTAACTAGTCAGGTGGCGCCAAACAAGACACTGTGTCTTGACTCAAATGACCATTTGACCATATCCATTTCTTTGGTTTCACCCCCACGTGACATGCACGTGATCTCTCACCATAATATTTTTCTTCATCAAGTGGTTAGAATCAATCACCTTTGAACTCTGATTTGATTGAAGTTCAATTCAAGTTTATGTGTTATTATTCTGGTTTTTAACCAAGTCATCACTTTTCAACTATTTTGATTTGTTTCTTCAACTTTAGGATGATTCAAATTCAGTTTATAATCTAGTCATAACGAGTTCCATCAAATTATCTGAAAACAATGCATATCATACATTTGAGATCTTTTATTTGTTTTCATTAATTTAACGGCTTGTCCAAATTGAATAAGAATTTTTGCATATGCAACTATTAACTGTAATTAATTAATATTAACACTAGTGACCGAGATTCTTAGCGATTAAAAGAATCAAATTCGTAATACATTGTCCGACATTGAAATCTCACCCAAAGAAAAAAAACATGACAAGAAATGATTTTAACCCTAAAAGAAAGTGTTGCTTCTGCGGTACTAATGGTATTTTCCATTTAATCTCTCTACTATAAAGAAAAGTAAAGATATGGATTCAACCCAAAATGGAATTTATGGCAGTGGAATTTGATAGGAATCAATCCATGTCATTACTTTTAACTGTTTGTTTTTGTTGTGATGCAGCCTAAGTCTCATTGTCTAAGACACTTGTCAAGCTCCAACTCTTCACTGAAGGAGAGGACACTAGCCATCAGCATAATAAGAAAAATGATAATCTACACAAACAGAGTGGTTTGAAGTCACCAAAGTTCATTAAAATTGTCTTCATGAAAATCAACTAATTTATCTCAATCCTCATTGAATGGTTTGGATCATTCATAGACCAATAAGAGATTCATAGCTAGAGAACTCAATGGTTTGGTGTTTATTTAGGAGGTTTAGATTTTGGTAGATTCAATCGTCTTATATGTTTGGTTTTGCAGCTGAGATTCCGATACCAATTTCAATTTGCCAGAATCAACATGATTCGTAGTGTGTACAAATACAATAATATCATTCATATATTCTATCTTCAGTGGGATCCTTATCACAAGTAGGACAAAAAAATGAGGTGAGTTGCGTTTGGGTTTAGGTCCCATATCGCTTTCAGAACCTGGGATCTACTTGTGGATCACTGAACTAATGACAGTGATGTAGCATTATTATGAGAGCTACAGTAACAATGAAAAAAAAAAAAGGGCTAAAGTTCAACTAATTAGGAAAACAGCTTAATCAGAAGAAAAGTAACTTAGACAGCAACTGTTAAAATAGCAGAAAGAGAGATTATTGTTCACATTTTTGTCACTGAAAATTACTGTGAGTCGAAATTTTAATGTCTGAGAAACTTTAAGTCACTAAACAGCCTGACTTGCATTAATTCATCCAAATTCTGGTGCATGTGGAGAAAAAAAAGAAGAAAAAAAAAAAGTTGCTGGTGGGATGCTCAAATCATTGCAGTAGTTCATTTGACCTGTTTTCTTTCTTGGAAATCAGGTTTCAAATAATGTCACGGATGGACTCTGCATACACTTTCAATCAAATGCGACCATATGAAGATTGCATTTCTAGTTTTCCACTGCATTATGCATCTGGTAGGTATGATGCTACAATTCTAAACTCATATTTCAATTTCTAACTCGAGACAAAAGGCATTGGCTGACCTACAAATTGTTTCAGTATTTGTGGGGACTAGAGAATCATGTTTGCATATGCTCATTAGTCATTACAGAAGAAAAATAACTTACAGTTCTTCTGAAAAAGACAGGAAGAACGATTTTGATTTCATGAAAATTGATATCTTAATCAATGTGAAACCTGTAAAACTAGTTTGGTGCAGATGTAAAACGAGAACCAACAATAACCATATGGATGCAAGGAAATCATCTCCTTAATCATGCTCATTTAATCATGTTCATTTGATAATCAATGGTACATCCATTTCAAAGGTAAATATCTAGCATTAAATCGAACTCCTACAGAAATCACTCCTACATAACAAACCAACAGATCTTACTCAGAACAGCAATACAATCTTCATGACTTTAGTGCTACTTTCCCTTGTCATAAGTTTCTATGTTTTGGGGCTCACATTCTGGACTAAATAAGCGAACCAGCAAGGCAGTGGAGGAACTCACAGTCACAGCTCCACAAGCTCCCCATCGAAGAGCCCTAGGAACTGTAATTCTAGGACCTGCAAAGGCATAGAAAACACATGCTATGACTTTTTTTTTTGTACAAAGTAGAATGGATGAGGTTAAGCACATACCATAATGCAATCTACAAAGAATCCAGAATCCAAGTGCTCCTCCAACAGTAAATATCCCGGCAGTATGTCTCATCAATCTGGAACAAGGTTTGCAATCCGACCTCATCAGCTCGCCATCCGAAAACCCCAAGTAGCGCCTCAATGCCATCTTTCAATAATTTTCAGCTACAACTCAGAGCTTTCTTCTCACCCAGGATAAGTTAATGGTCTATCCCACTGAAAAATGGTAATAGCCTATTTAAGTAACCAAATTAAACTTGCAATTTTGAGAGTGGAAGAACAAGACTAACTGACACAAACCCAAATACAAGTACGCTAATGGGTCAGTTCACATGCAATCAAATAGTAAAATACAATCTTGTTCCAAACTAAATACAAAGTCTGTAACTTTATGCATACTAACTAACAGAAGGACAATTTTTCACATTAGTGCAAAATTTCAATGAAGTCCAATCATTTGAACTATCAAGTTAAATGCAACTAAATAGTAAATACCATCTTGTACCAAGCTAGTTTATATTGCAGAAAGTCTGTAACTTTATGCATTACTCACAAGCACAAACCTTTCATTTCACAGTTAAATCTCAATTAACTCCAGTCCAATGAAAATCGAAGTTGATAACACATGTTAGTTCTAATTGAAAAGCTATATAATCTCATTGCGTCAATTATCAAATACCATTCTGTTCAAAACATGTTGATGCAAGAACCCATTTGGAACAAAGAAAATACAAACAGATAAGAGAAAAGATCGAAACTTTGTCTGGTACAGAGCACCAGGGCAGTTTGAAATGAAATTCACATATAAAACAACCTAAATTTGAGTCATTAGCCATTACAAGAAATTAGAAATGAGACTATGAACAAAGAAAGAAGTGGGAGAAACCCAGATGAGAATTACCTTTTGTGCCTTGGAGCCAAACAAGCCTGGGGGCTCTGAGAATGAGTCTGATTGTGAATTTGCAAGAGACAACCAACTGAAAGGAGAGGAATAAAGAAGAACCGGGTATATAAACTTAACGGGTGGGCTTTGTAGTGGGCTGGGTCGGGCGAGCGGGAGTGGACTTTAGGGGTGTCGCTGTTTAGAATGACCGATGGACATAATGTTGTTATTTAATTTATTGTACATGGCTCCAAATATACCACATAAGCTATGTAAAGCATGGTTAAATTGCTCTGGCACGTCAATTTCATTGACAACTTCTGTCTATTACTCTATTAGAACATTTAATTACTAGAAAATGAAAAATATTAGGGGTGAGTTTTGAAGTAGAGGGCTCTTTCATTGAGAATAATAGATTAAGAGAGAGAGAGAGAGATTTAGAGATTGTTCTTGTATTTGCAACAAACTATTTGTAATTGGATCCGGATTATGGGACACATATTTTGACACATATTTTTACTCATTCTCAGATCTAACGGTTCTGATCAGATCTAACGGTTTGCCAAAACTAATCAGAACACCGTTAGATCTGATAAGAACCTTTAGATCTGGGAGGAGTAAAAATATGTGTCAAAATATGTGTCTCATGATCCGGATCCTTTGTAATTTGTCGTCATTATAAGTGTTTTCATTTGAGACGATCATCCGTCAATGAGAGAGAGATTATTCTTGTAGAATGTTTTCATCTTCATTTGCAAATTTTAATGGCTCTTAAAATTATAATATTCTACTAATAAACTACGTGTTATCTTTGAGAATGAGAGATTCGAACTTTAAAACATCATTGAGCATTGTAACAAAATAGGCGAATAGCTAGTTAATCTCTTATTAAAAAGTGCACCTGAAAATTGAAAATTATAACGATCACTATCACAACGGTCTTGTTTTCCTTTTGAACTTGAGAAGTGAAGATAAGGTGGTTGATCTTGAGAGAATTTCCTGCATAATAACTCCAAACTGTTGGATACTGTTTTCTTGTGCTTTAATAAATTACTTGAACCTACAGTTGTGAATTTCTGATGAGCCTGTGATATTTCACCTGCCATAATGGTTCTGATTCACATAGTACTTTGAATTTGATTGCTAGCTACCCTGCTCCTATCCATGTCCATGTCTTGTTATGTTGGAAACTTCATGGTAGCTTCCATCTGCCTCATTAGAAATTATTGCACCTTTGAGTTTTGGAAGGAAGCTCATTACAAGTTGTGAAACACATCGATCGAGCAGGGCGGGCGCGTTTGTGATGTTGATGCAGAGATATTTTTATAGGTTGAGTAAGTAACTAATTCATTTCTATATGGACCACTATATATAAGTAGTACGTGGTTTCCTACTTTTGTGGATTACTTTATCTTCTGGACACTTCCAGGCTCATCGTCAATTGATTATCACCAAACTCAGTTTATGCAGCAACACCATCTCCAAGCCGAGCAAGGTTTGAGTCACTAAATCTTCATGATCAAGTAGCTAGTTTCTGTTTTTGTATAGCATCTCTTGTATAGTATTTGCCAGTTTCTGTGTATGTGTTAATCTTAAAACTTGCATAAGATATCTTACACTAACAAGTGACCAATTTTTGAGTGTTGTTGCTTCCAATACAACTCTCAGCTTATTCTTTCTCACTATTTTTGATAGGATGCATCTGAACATGTGGAGTAAATATCTCTTGGTGGCTTTGTACTTATGGGCCTTAATCTGTTCGCTGCTTCCTACTTCCTCTAATGGCCTAGTGAGAATCGGCCTGAAGAAGCGATCCTTGGATCTTCAAACCATCAAAGCTGCCAGAGCAGCAAGGGAGGCAAAATTCAGAGGGACTAGTTTAAAGGGCATGATGGATCATAATTATTTGGGTAGTTCAGATGATGAAGATATAGTACCCCTCATGAATTATATGGATGCTCAATACGTTGGGGAGATTGGTATTGGCTCTCCCCCTCAAAACTTCACTGTCATATTCGACACAGGAAGTTCGAATCTTTGGGTTCCATCAGCAAAATGTTATTTTTCTGTAAGTAAATTGTGCTTAGTTAAATTTTTGTTGTAATCATATTCCCTAATTAATCACATATTGTCTCATTATTACAATTGCAGATTGCATGCTATTTCCATAGTCGGTACAAGTCAAGCAAGTCGAGTACATATACTGCAAATGGTAACGATCACATGAATTTTCAGGGGTTTCTATTTGATTTTGTGAATTCCTAGTTCAGATTATGATGGTTGCCTTGTGGTTCAGGAAAGTCTGCCCAAATAACTTATGGAAGTGGATCGATTTCTGGTTTCTTCAGTCAAGACAATGTTGTAGTTGGAGATTTTGTTGTCAAAAATCAAGTGGGCTTTTGCTTTGATTTTTTCTTGTTTGTCACTTTTAGACTTGGTTTGTATTTTGGCTGCAGCACTGCTAATGCTTCTAAACCTTCATTCATTAAATTGCGTATCCAGGACTTCATTGAGGCCACACGAGAAGGCAGTCTCACGTTCGTCTTGGCAAAGTTTGATGGGCTCCTTGGGCTTGGATTTCAAGAAATCTCTGTTGGAAATGCTACACCAGTGTGGTATTTTACTATTTTTATGTCGAAACCTTGTGCTGTATCTGTCTTGGTTGTCCTCAAAATATATCTTTGTACTCCTCGTTGTCTTTAAAACTGGCATAAGTGGTATGATTTTCAAATTACAGGTCTACAATGGCAGAGCAAGGTCTTTTAAATGATGATGTCTTCTCATTCTGGCTTAATCGAGACATGGATGCAGAAGTAGGAGGTGAACTTGTTTTTGGTGGTGTTGACAAAAAGCACTATAAAGGAAAGCATACCTATGTTCCAGTTACTAAAAAGGGCTACTGGCAGGTGGTTAAAAATTCAAGTGCTTATCTCTGCACTTTTTATATTCCTCGGAGATCATTTATAAGTTAACATGTGTTCGCTGTTTTCAGTTCGAAATGGGAGATCTCATAATCGGAAACCAGTCAACAGGTGACTCAGGAATCACTTCCTCATTATAATATCAAAATCCTGAAGAAAACTCAAACTGAAGTGTCTAAGCAATGACTAAACTTTATGATTGTACTCAGGTGTTTGTGAGGGGGGTTGTGCTGCTATTTTGGATTCAGGAACATCCTTACTCGCTGGCCCGACAGTATGTGCTTCTATCTTTTCTACAGTTAGATTATTCTCAAAAAGATTCCAGGCCTGATTTCACATTGCCTTGTTTCTTTTTTCAGTCTGTTGTGACTGAAGTTAACCATGCAATTGGAGCTGAAGGAGTAGTGAGTACAGAATGTAAGCAAGTTGTTTCTCAATATGGAGACTTGATATGGAATCTTCTAATATCAGGGGTGGGTTTTTTCTCCATCTTTAACCTAATATGAACCTTTCTTTTCAACCTTTCCTATCCAATATCGGAATAATGGATCATCCATGGTCTGCAAATCTGCAGGCACAACCAGACCAAGTATGTAAGCAGCTTGGTTTATGTGTTTTGAATGGGGGTCAGTATGTGAGGTGAGGATATTCTAATACTTACATATCTATTTTTTCGATGTTTCCGTTCAAACATACCTTACATTATGCTAAGCAGTTTCATGGAGATATAAAGTGATCAGTCTTGTGAATATTAGGCCAAGTTTCTTAAGGTTAAGTACACCACAAACACTAGAACTGAGAATATCATCAGGGTCTAGATGAAGGGGTTCTTGTTGAAACCTTAAAGCACTGCGAAACATTGCATTAATTTTCTGACTGTCAAATCCAATTTTGGGCAGTGCTGGAATTGAAACAGTGATTGAAAGAGAAGATAGGGAGGAATCATCTGTTGGTGAAAGTGCTTTGTGCACAGCTTGTGAGATGGCTGTTGTTTGGGCCCAAAATCAGCTTAAACAAAAAGGAACTAAAGAAAGGGTACTCCAGTACATTGATGAGGTGAGTTGCTCTATAGTTTCTGAAACCATTTTCATCAGTTGGAAAGCTAAAACTGGAAACAACAACTACAAGTTGTATTGAGTATTGGTTCTGGTTTTTATTCACCTTTAACAGCTATGTGAGAGTCTGCCAAGTCCAATGGGAGAATCGATAATCGACTGCAACAGCATTTCAAGCATGCCAAACATTACCTTCACCATTGGAGATAAGCCTTTTGTCCTCACTCCTGAACAGGTTAGATTTGAGATTTTCCCAGAGATTCTTGTTGTAGTTGATGATACTTTCTTCTCTAGATATTGAGTCTGCAACTTGTCATACTTTCCAGTATGTTCTGAAAACTGGCCAAGGCATTGCTGCTATCTGCATCAGCGGGTTTACAGCTTTCGATATACCCCCTCCAATGGGTCCTCTTTGGTATGTTATGAAAAACTTTCACTCTAGTTTATAGACATATGCTTAGGTCCATCTTTTTCCAGGCTTGTGTTGTAGCTGACACTATGTTCATGCAGGATTCTTGGAGATGTATTTATGGGGCCATATCACACAGTTTTCGACTTTGGTAACCTTCAGGTCGGATTCGCCGAAGCTGCTTAACAACCATACCATTCTGGTCTTCTGTAACACTCGTGGTCTTTCGAAACTTTTAATATGGAGATGTCATATATTGTGATCAAAGAGTATCCATACTTGAATCCCTTCCTTCATGCTTTATAATAAAAATGTATAGATGGTTCTTATGTATATTTCTTTTGCATTGATGCATCCATCTCCAGTCCAGAAAGAAAAGAAAAGAAAAGAGAGAAAATAATAATAACAATCCCTGTCAATGGTCAAATATCTCCTTGTAAATGCTGTTAATTGTGATAACCATTAATCAAGTAATATTACAGAAGCTTTATTTATTCATCCAGGAGAGGGGAGGCATAAGCATTATTTATCCTCATGAACAAATAGTCTGCTTATAATAGATAATCTGTAAAACCAAATCATTCATATGCTTCATTGTATTTAACTTTGCTTGGTAAGCCTATTAAAATGATACTGCATAATTATGACACACACAAGGTAATGTAAGCTTCATAACGTACAGAGCCGATGGGCAGTTACAAGCTATGTCACCTATTCTTCATCACTATCATTGCCAAATGCTGAGGCCACAGCAACTTTTGCTACTTTTGGCTTCTTTGAAGCGCTACCAAACGAGGTCTGCAAAATGGGAGAGAAGTGCCAATATGTTAAGGGGCATATTTTTTCATCAATTAGAATTGATTGCATTAATAATAAATGCTGGCATCAAATTCCAATGAGTCCAATGTAGTGCAGTCACAAAGTCTAGAGAGCGATATGCAGCTCAGACTCGTATCTTCAAAATTTCAAATAAACATAAAGTCACAATAAATCAGAAACTTCACTTCGGTTTTACCTTAGAGGTGCCACCTTTAGAAGAAAACCCAAATTTCAAGGCCTTCCTTTGATCTTGATCAGCAAGTGCAGTAGCACTTCTCAGTTCAGCAGAACCTGGGGCAGACTCAGATTCTTCTTGCTCTTGTTGTATCTGCTGCTGCTGCTGCTGCTGCTGCTGCTGCTTACGGGCATCAGCACTCCTTAAATTAAAGAAAAAGGAAACATGAATGCCAAGTCAATGAAGCTATAAGGAAAATAGCTAAAAAAACAAAACAAAACAAAGAAATCATGTACGATTCAGAGAGGGCAAAAGATTGATACATCTGAGCAAACTTTGCCATTTCCCTCTCCTGACGCTGCTGCTCCCGTTTTTGACGATCATCCCGACTACTAGTACCATGCATTTCTTTCATTTCTTTAAAACGCTGCAAGCCTCATTTGAGGGTTTTTCCCATTCAGACCAAATTTGAAACAATAAAGTCAAAGAAAAGTGATTGTGATTGTGATCAACATAAACCATTTACCTTCCTGTGATTATGATCATAGGAGCTCAAGTGAGCTTCAAATTCCACGGCCAATTTGTACTGTTTGTTGCAGAGGTCACAGTAGAACACCTTGCGTATTTCTTTCACCTCAGTCTGAATTTTCTGCTCACGTTCTGCTAAAACCTGGATTTTAATGTGCACGAAGCAGGCAGTAGAAGCCACCAGGTAATAAAAACTGCAGGAAATTCTCAAGACCTTCCAAAGTTGATGGTCCCAAATGATATACCATTCCCATCAAAAGACAGGCATATATGCTATATGCTGCCTTCTGCTATTAGATTTGGGTTTCAGAAAAAGTAAATCATCAACTTCATTATTATCTAATAACTTAAATACTTATAGTAACTAAGATTGAAGGCATACCTCCCGCTTCTTTGCATGTTCCTCAGTTTCTTCCATCTCAACATCAAGTTTTCTCCTTTGAATATTTTCTTCTGCCGTAAAATAATCGTCTTCTTCTTGTTTTCCAACTCCTAGTTTTGGGTCTCTAATCCCAGATTTTATTGGCTCAACAATTCCTGTACATAAGCAATACCAATACTTTATACCTCCCTGACCAGATTAGAAGCAACTAAGCAGTGAGACCTATAATGACAGCAACTAAAAGGGATTAAGGGCCAAACTATCATTTGCTACTATAAGCAATACCAAAACTTTATACCTCCCCTACCAGATTAGAAGCAACTAAGCAGTGAGACCAATAATGACAGCAATTAAAAGGGATTAAGGGCCAAACTATCATTTGCTACCATAAGCAATACCAATATTTTATACCTCCCCTACCAGATTAGAAGCAACTAAGCAGTGAGACCAATAAGACAGCAATTAAAAGGGATTAAGGGCCAAACTATCACTTGCGATAAAAACTAATATACTAAAGAATGAGCCGCATGATGTAGTCTGCAGGCATTCAAACGAGTTGACAAGTTATCCATGAAAGAAGTTGGTCACTTACTTTAAAGATATCAATCAATAAACTCAACACAGAATCCAATAATCACCAGTATTTTACTAATAACAAACCTTGTTCATCCTTCCCAAGCCCCTTCCCCTTCCACCCCATTTTCTGGAGAAGCCGAAAACCAATGTTAGATGATGGTAACTGTCTGTCCAATGACGCTTGTTCCACATTTTCAAGATCGACATTTTCTGTTGGCCTCTGATTAATTGGAAGTCGAAACTCCTCTGCTAGATCATCGAGAAGTGACTCCTGATATGCCTGCACCATAAAGTCATTGTAATGCATCTAGTTAAATTGGAATTGCTTGTTGGAAAATAAGCATAACCCAAATATAAAATCAGCCAAGTATATATGATTAATGTAGTCTAATGAATGATTTTTATGAGGAACTACATATAATGATGTGAGAATCTTAGAATTGACAAATTACTTGAAGGTCACCGAAAAAAGCAACTTGTTTGACAAACCAATGATACAAGTGGCCCACTAGATCTATGGTAATAGACATTAGGATCCTACAAATCTATAGTTACCTGCTCCTTCTCATGTTGCTGTTTGTCTCGGGTGCTTGTTTCCTGTCTACCATTATACCTCCGGTAGGACATGTCTAGCCTAAACCATCATAAACCAACAATAAATAAAAACTCCAATTCCAAGGTGATGGGTAAACTTATTTGAATCTCAGAACAGAAAACTATAGACAAAACCATGCAAGTATCAAAACTTCATAATACAGGTTAGCACCAAACACTACTTTATGTCTGGGAAGCAGAACAACAAGAATATTTTTCAAAAACAAAAGCAAATGTAGTGAAACCTACTGAACCGCTCTTCATTACCAAGAAAACTGATAATATGAAAGTTAAAGTGTCAATCTTCTGGATTTCTTTTGTCCAACTCTTAGCTAAATCTCCTCGTATTAGCCAAATAGTTGACAAGGCCCAAATTGCACCAATAAGAGCAGTAATTAAATTCCTCTGGTTAAGTCCAAGCAATTAAAAGCCACTAACCGAGGAAGCAACAAGCATAGTTCTGCATATAATCAATATATAATTTTTCTTAAAATAATGTCTTCAATATTTATACTTACCGAGCATTACTGACTAAAGTAAACTCAAAACATAAATAGGTTAACGGGTATTTACAGAACTGTTTTGGAGGATATCAATTCCCAGTTAGCAAAAGAGTCTCTCATGCAAGATTTAAGGAACACTCAAATTAAGCCTAAACCAAGAACAATTACAACAAAGCTTCAAACTTGCTCCAAAAACCAATTCAACAATCTTGTAAGATGAATAATTTAAACAGTTTAACAACAATTAGGACCTCAAATTAATAAATCTGGATAGGGCGTGATTCAGCTTGCAAAGTTGGAAGATGATAACAATTTAAAATATTGGGATATGTTATATTAAATTTGGTAGAAATTACCTCGATTTAAACAGAAATTGAAAATTCTAAGCTAAAGAAGAGAAGAAACCCAAAGCTGTTTCCGATCTCGTACTGGCTCAATTTCTCAGACTCTGAGATTGGACTGACAAATGAGTTATTATCGCAAATTAGACGGACTTGGATCGCCCGACTGTAGCTGGGTCGCACCGATACATACTGGGCTCAAGCCCAGGTACTTTCTTAATGTGATTTCCCTTATTGTTTTTTTTTTTAATCTTGTGAGTTGGTTCGAAAATATTGAGTCCAAAGTCTTTGAGTCCTAGGACCTCACTTTTCTAGACCAGAATTTGACCCGATTTGCGCCAAAATGTCTTATTATAGCACATGTCTTCTAGCCAATTATCTCATCTTTTAAATTTTTTGAAAACCTAATGCACTGGGGAAGACATTATAACCCCAACGGAACTGATCTTTCGTTGGGGTGTAAACTTCAGTGACTACTAGGCATGCATTTGTTGGGATTCTTACGGTTGGTCTGATCTTCTCCTTCTGAGTTGCGAGACTAGGCCCAAAGTCTTAGTAATTCTCGACACTTTGTTACAAACGTAGTGAAAACTCTGAAATGATTCTTTACCTTTTGTTGATAATCTTCTTCCCCCATTGTTTCCTTTGCTGAGGGATATATGGAGTTAAAAGTCCTTGAGAATGTGTATTTACCCAAGTTTCATATGCAATATGAACTTCCAGGTTCCAGCCTATGAGCACTCAATCTAGAATAATCGTATACTGCCTAACTTCGTATCGCTTCTTTGCAGAACTCATTGTTCAATATGTTTGCTTAATGCAGAATCAACCAACATGAACATGTCAACAAACTAATAACTTAATAATATCAGGTCCACATTGATTATTATAACAATTTGGCACTTTGAAAATCAAGCATGATTCTTTGCTCACGAAGAATCAAGGTTCTAAGAACTTTAGCTAATCAAGGTCATTAAGCTTTTTTAGATACCTTAAAGCTAAACGGCTTTAAGGATCATTATCTAGTACTGATCTTTAAAGGTGAAAGATGAAATTAGAGAAAGAAAAAAAGTTTCATACAAAAGAACTCAACAATATCATGCCTCTCTTCTCAAAAGCAAGAATAATATCATGCCAATCTTACCATTCATCACAAGCTGAATCATATCAAGAAGTTTTGGATAATGAATGAAGTTTTGGAAGTAACCTTGGAATGCAAACAATCTTTGCTCACGAAGAATTAAGGTTCTAAGAACTTTAACTAATCCAGGTCATTAAGCATTTTTAGATACCTTAAAGCTAAACGGCTTTAAGGATCATTATCTAGTACTGATCTTTAAAGGTGAAAGATGAAGTTAGAGAAAAAAAAAAAGTTTCATACAAAAGAACTCAACAATATCATGCCTCTCTTCTCAAAAGCAAGAATAATATCATGCCAATCTTACAATTCATCACAAGCTGAATCATATCAAGAAGTTTTGGATAATGAATGAAGTTTTGGAAGTAACCTTGGAATGCAAACAATCTTTGCTCACGAAGAATTAAGGTTCTAAGAACTTTAACTAATCCAGGTCATTAAGCATTTTTAGATACCTTAAAGCTAAACGGCTTTAAGGATCATTATCTAGTACTGATCTTTAAAGGTGAAAGATGAAGTTAGAGAAAAAAAAAGTATCATAGAAAAGAACTCAACAATATCATGCCACTCTTCTCAAAAACAAGAATAATATCATGCCAATCTTACTATTCATCACAAGCTGAATCATATCAAGAAGTTTTGGATAATGAATGAAGTTTTGGAAGTAACCTTGGTATGCAAACCATGGTCCATAGTAGTCCTTACAAAAAAGTGTCAGGTCCTGATCGAAAGGTGAAGAAAGGAGAAAGCAAAGCATGGCCATCATCAAAAAGAAGTTTTAATACAGCTAGCAAACTCACAAGTGAATTTCAGAAGTGAAACTGATTTCATATGGTCATGCTACAAGCGAAAATAAATTCAAGTTCATTTGGCAAAGAAACGATGCATTCACAACTTTGGAATGTTCCATTCAATTTCACAAGTCTTTGAACCCCTAGGGAGCCTTGAAAATATCTGCCACAACTCCATCACTGATTCTTGACAGAAATTAGAAGTATAAATTGTCACCTTATTCAAAACCTTCCCATGCTTCAACAAGTACTCTGCAACTTCTATCTCATCAATCCGTCCTCGAAATCCTCGTATGTAAATAGTCTTCAGGCATGACAACAAACAAGTAGGAACAACCTCAGGTGGACACCATTCATGTACCAAGTCATCTTCGTCATAATTGTCAGAATCATAATCATCAAGATCATCAGGATCATCAGGATCGTCAAAATGAGCACCATGAGCTCGACAATTGATGTTCTAAAAGCATTTAAAATAAACAAGTTAAACTACAATCTTTGAAAATTATATATCAATACCATTTAGCATATGTAAATTCAAGGTAGCTAGTGTTTGATGTGGGCAAATTCACATGTACTTACATTCTCCAAAACAAGATATTCCAGACTGGGTGACGCATTGAGAAAAATTGTCAGTGATTGCCATGAGCAGCAAGTTTGAAGACGTAGCTCCAACTGGTTCAAATTATTAAATGTAGGCATAGGATATCGATATGCAATGTCAGGATCCTTCACAAGTGACAGATGAATGAAGATCAAAGTTACAAACTTCCTCAGCATAAAATAGCATTTCCATGGATAAAATACAGAGGTTATAAAATGCTATCAATCACTAAGTGAACAAATTAGAGCACACTTACCCCCAAAATTGAAGCTAAAATCGACAAATATTTCACATTCACAATTTCTGCAAAGAGCCTATGTATACGATCAGCAAAATAAAGGTTTTCTCCCGCATGCAGACCTTTGAATTTAATCTCAACTGCGCTTAAAGATTTTGCATTCTTCAAAGAATAGCTTGCCAAAAGGTACTTGACATCGAACTTTTCAAGATTTGGAACATTAGCATTAACAAAAATTTTGTACTCATAACCTCCATCTGTAGCATAAGGGTCATCCTCTGGAACAGCACAAAATCTTATCCGTAGTCTTTTGAGTTTAGGAGCACAGATATTCAAATTCAAAACTTCATCATCTTCACGTCTTCACGTCTTCCAAGATTTCCATGTATAATCAAATGTTCAAGTGCAGGGTAACTACACGAAAAGAGCTTCGCCACTGAGTCAACAGCAACAGGATAATGTACATAAACATCAAGGTACTTGAGACTTGGGAAACAACTTGAGTTGGGAGGACTAACAGTAACATGATCTGTTAGTACCAGCTTCAAACCTACCAATGTGCTGCAAATGAAGAGGCTTGTAGGCAACTTAAGACAACCGGTGTGGGATGACGACGGTGTGGTGTAAAGATCAAGTTCAAGTTCTACAACACTACGCCTAATGGCAGTGCAAACCCAAGCATCAATACGATCAAAATAATCCTCAATTCCGAAGCATAAAAGACGGAACTTGTAAATGTTTGACAAGCTACGAAACAAAAGTACTCGATCAACAAACCCGGCATGACGCATATGCTCATCTAAGTCATATTTTGAAGATACGGATACCTCTAAATTCGGAACAGAAGCCCACACATTGTTCCATCTATGAGATAGTAGGCAGGTCTGTACAGCATCTCTTGTTACAAGGAATGAAAGAATGTGGCAAAGAATTGCATCTGGCAATGCACTAATCCTATCTTCAACGCATGCTTTAAAAAGCTTCGTGTTTGAACCCATTTAGGATGTGATGCATATTCTGGAAACAGATAATGTGTTACAGGTCAAAACTCAAACAACCATGTAGCTTTGGTGTCTTAGAAACAATCCTATGTGTGTATATATGGACACTCATGAATCTGGATTCTGGACAAAGTTTCTATATTGATATAAATCTAAAACTAAATTACTTGTTGGGTCAGCTTTAAATTGAAATAAATATAGTTCCTGGCATTTGGGTTTCCGCTGTCTTTTCATATCGTTTTGCTAGGTTTTCTTAGCATCCAAACAGAGGATATAGACAGGCCAAAAATGAAAACAGAGGAAATACCAAAGATTAAAGATTTAACAGATTTTAGAAGAGCAAAGAAGATACCTTTTTTTGTTCTTGTTTGGTGGGTCACTGCAATTCTACCTTTCTTCGTTGATAGTGAGACTCTGAGTGCAAAGACTCGATGAATCACCCATTTTTCTGTGTTAATAATCTTAAGACTAATTACAAGTTAACCCTTTAAGTATTGAATATTTATCCCATTGCTCCTCGACAATAAAAAGTCTTAATTTTATCCTTGATGTAACGAAATGGACCAGTTTACTCCAATATTAGTGTTTTTTGCAATATCAAAGTGCTTGTATACATGTGTAGGGATTATAGTAGTGTATTTTTAATCAAGGTTTTATTTCATGAAATTTGCTACCTTAGTATTTCAAAATTAGCCGATTGGCTACCATTTTGTCAAATTAATTAACTAGTTTCCGTTTATTCCTCGGTCCAAACATTAACACGTGTTTAAAAAAAATTATGGATTGTCAGAGAAAACAAAAAAAAACAAAATACCCACACGTGTTGAAGTTTGAAAGGAAGAATGAACGAAAATCAATTAATTTGACAAAATGGTAACAAATTGACTAATTTTGAAAGCCTAGGGTAGCAAATTGGTCATTATGCCTTGAATCAACAATAAAATGAGTGTTTGTGATTACTTCAACAAATCGTATCCCATATCTCACGAACAACATGGTGCAAGGTAAACTTCAATGATATAAACTGTATAATTATACATGGAATACTTGAATGGTATTCTACCTTCCCATCAAGATTTCTAGCATATGAGCACCTCAATCTAAAAAGACTTCTAGCTAGCTTTAAGCTTATCCTGCCTAATTTCTATGGTATCACTCATTAGCCAGATTCATTAATTGTTTAATGTATTTAATTGCTTAATCAAGAGAATTAACATACGTGTCAATGGAACTAATTACTTAAGAAATTGCAGGTCCACATTGATCATCAAACAAGTTGCTGGTACTTTGAAACTCAAGCATGATTCTCTGATCAATGAAGTTTAAATAATCAATGTGATTACAGCAAGAAACCATTAATTTAGATACTTAAAAAGCACGAGGGAATAAAAGTTCCGTGCTTAATTCATAGATTAAGTTTAACATGCCAAATCTAGCTATTATTTATTATGGGCAAGCATTTTTAGATACCTTAAAGCTAGACAGCTTGCATGCTATGGATAAGTAAGCTTGGCTTCACTGCAATTGTAGGCCATTTCATTTCTTGTAAGACTTGAAAAGAGGTTCCAACCTTCTGCCTTTTGAACTGTAACTCACCTACCAATAAATAGTCCAAGAGAAAATGGAACATTTTAGTATACATATGCATTCTTTAGTTTATATATATAGTAGCTAGCTAGCTACTCCACTTTGCATATATAATTTATTGTAGGTCTTATCTCTGGTAACAATCGTTTTTTTCTTGGTGAAAATCTAGTAACAATTTTTCCACAGAGAAAAGCTCATACAGTATCATATACCAATTTGACTGTTATCATAAATTTAAGCAAGTTTTAGATTAGAAGGCTAACTTTTTGTAGTGTCAAAATCATAGATAGCATCTGTAAATTAAATACATCGTGAAATCTATGCTAGTGCAAAGTTAATTAATCAGATAAAATTATACAACTTAACTACAGTTATACTGCATGTAAATTCCACAGTTCATTTGTTTGTTGATCATCATTGGCACAATGTGGAAGGTGAAAATGGAAAAACTGATTTTTGGTGCAATATCACTATTCCAAGACCTATTTGTAGTAGACAAACAAAAGTGCCAACACTACAAAAAAACGGGACAGTAGCCACGAAACTCATTCGTGCGCATACAGTTGTCGTGTCATCCTCAGCCCACGATTTTTGAAATCGTTGCCATAAAAACGTCGCCTTCGCCCCTTTCTGTGGTAGTGCAATAAAATCTTGAAGGTGAAGATAGTGCAAGGAAAGAGACAAGAATTGCAGAGTGAACTTTGATTAAGGTTTAAGCCATTTTCAAAAGCAGAGGACCATAGGAAATATGCTTTTCTTTTCTATGGTCTCCAATGTATTTTTTAATTATCAATGATACTGTTCTAATCATCCCCCAACATCACATGTGATCACAACCGCTCATTGCTTCCTTAGCAGTCTGAATCTTCCAGATTCTTCGCCTCCCACTATAAATACATAACACAACCTCATTGCCACTATAAACCAAATAGAGTGTACAACATTCAATATAGCTCTTCATTCTTAAGCTAATTGTGTGGAAGAGTTATGGGAAGCAGCAGCAGGCAGAAGAAATCTTCCTTCTCATTCTTCAGCTTCTTCAAGTCCCGGAGGCCTCGCAGAGGTGACGAGATTGAGGACTCGTATTTGAGTGCAAGAAGGGTGTGGCCTAGCGAGGAGGATAGAGGTCGATGGGTAGCTGAGCCTGGAATTGACAACAAAGCTGCTGCTTTCATTGACAGAATTCACAAGAACATTGTCTCGGAATCTGATTGCCAAACCTTAACTGTAAACCCAGCAGCAGGAAAGGCCTAAAAGAAAATAGTCTAGATTTGTTATACGGTTATTTTATATTTTTATTCAAAATGATGTATCTAGTTTGTGAGTCACCATAAATAAAATAGTTGTTTCTGTTCACATGAAGCTTTTGTTATTCTCTTGAGTACAGATCATTGTCTAGCAAGCGGAAGCCTCTTGTGTACTCCTAGAAGTCCCTACTCCCCTGCACTGTTCTAGCGCGTCCTACACACGCAGACGTTACCAATTTGGCCACCGTCAGTGGGTCGTCCGTTTTTCTCTCCTCTTCACGTGCGCCACTTTGCTTTTTGTTTTTTTTTAATCTCTCATCCTCTCTTTTCTCTCATCCTCTGTATCTCTCTCTGACACTCTTTTTTATTTTTAACTTCTCTCTATTTTTATCTTCTCTCTCTCTCTCTCTCTCCTCTCCACTCTACTCTGACTCTCTTGTCTCTCAACGTGTCTCTCTCTCTCTCTCTCTTCTCTCCACCTCTCTGACTCTCTCTTCGAAATCCAGTCCACCTCTCATATTTCAGTCACTCTCTTTCCTTCCCATCTCTTTTCTCCAGTTAATCTTCCTCTTCCTCTCTGAAGCTCTTCTTCTTCCTTCATTTCTCTCTCTCTCCATTCGCAAGCGAGGCTCCTAGCGAAAGCCCAATCACAGAAGGTATTTGCTTCTGGGTATGTTCATGGAGGAGAGAGAGATTTGTTTTCGGTAAAAGGGTCGGCAATCCAAACCGATCCGATTTATCGGTAAAACCGATTCACCGGTAACCGACTTTTCGGTATCGGTTTCGGTCAGAAAATTTCAGTCCCGATAGACTTTCGGTTCGGCACCGGTTCCGGCCAAAAAGGCTCGGTTACCGTACCGAAGCCACCCCTATTTTTTATCCCACCCATGGGCCCCAGTTCCGGAATTCATCTCTCCCAGCCACTTTTTTGGGTCTCCGTTACATACTGTGCCGTCAGTATGTGCCGTTCCTTTCAAACCAATGGTCAGATGGTGTCTGTGGCTATGATTTAGCTGTGGCATTCAAACCTTGGTCGCGTGCGCTACACGACGGAAGGAGTACATAGACTCAGGAGTACACAAGAATCTTTGCTAGCATTATGCTTCAGCTTCTGTTCATGATGGCCTTCAACGTGTTCAAATGGTTGTTGAGTTTATAAAGAAGTAAATAAGCTACAGACTTCAGGATACTTTTCATGACATCATGCTTTCTGTAGGCTCGTGTACATACTATATCCTTACGAATTCTGAGAAGATAGCTGAAGTGGTTAGTTCTTCATTGTTCTTAAAAAAATTAGTAGAATATAGGTGAAATAAAACAGAAGCACAGAAGCCTCAAGATATTAAGGATTAAGTTCAGTGACGGCAATAAGAAGAATGATGTACAATTTGGCAACTCTCGGATATAGAATTAAGTTACTTCATCAAATCTATCCCCATTTCTGCAACTAACATCGTGGTTTAACGGAACTCTGATCCATTTTTTTTTTAATTGATTCTGAATCTGCTACAATCACATGACACAATGGCAGTGTGTCTTCAAATGAATAACGATAAAGCAGCAGCTTAGGTTTTCAGTTTATAAAATTTAAGGTTAACAATTTGATTTCCAGTTGCAAACATACACAATCTTTAAAGAGCATACAGTCCCATAGGAAATAAACTTTGTTGGGGACCCTCGATCGACATGTCCTTGGCATGGTCTTCACTTAGTTTCGAAGAGAATTATGATAAAGCAGCTAATTCCTTGAGCTAATTCTTAGTTCAAGTACGTTATTCAGATCCTTTTCTAGCAAGATACCAGTTGAAATGAGAGCCAAAGTAAAGTGGCTATAATTTCGATCGGAATCTGACACAATTCCACAAATAGGGGTTGTGGTTACTTCTGCGCAAATTAGTGTGCACGCATTGTACAAGCTTTGTTCTCAATCTACTACTTTAGGGGTCTAAGGCATCAACTATTCACCTTTTTTTTACTTTTCTTTTAGCACTCTACTTTAACATAGATCTTTTTAAGTCTATGATAACATGCAAATGTTGGGTGAGTCTCACTCTACAAACACCAAGTACAGCTAGCTGGCAGACATAAAAATAAAATCAATGATGGAGAACAAAATACCAGAGAAACCCTCCAAAGTAATAGGAGACCTATAGATAAATTTCAACCAGAAACAATGCATGTTATGCAATACAATAAATCTCTAAACTAGGATCAATCAATTAAACAACTTGAGCAACTTGCATGTGTTAGTTTTATGACTGAGCCTAGAAGTGATTACACACTATTGGAATCTCACTAAAGTGCTGATTTAAGACTTCTCCTTTGTCTCTTCTATTAAGTTCGGGGAGCTCAAGGCGAATCATTCTGTGTTTGACAATATTCTTCACTAATTGCTAAAGGCATGCTAGCTAGAATGAAAGTTGATTGCTAATCTAACCTTATTTGTTGTTACAGTTTCTTCCGTATTTGGGGATTATTCCCTTGTCTCCGATCCACTTAAATTGTCTTTTTTCCCATCGGAGCTTCCCCTCCCTTAATGTTGATATTTGAGACATAAAAAAGCGAAAATGAGACAAGTCACCAATGATACTAGCTTGAATTTGATGGTGAAGTGAGTTTTGTATGCCTTTTCATAGCTGTATTGAACTGTGGCCTTCTAAATCAGTAAAAGATCGAGTTCCACTTTTCTAAGATCCCCATATGAGTGCTTCTGATGGTTCATGTGCTTTGAACAATTGAATGCTTAAAGTTAACACCTCCCAAGGTCCTTCTAGATATTTATCAGCAAAGCCTTGATCTTTACGCTTTGCAAAGTGAATTCTAAAGAACGATAATAATCACAGATTCTTACACTTAAATTTGTTGAAAAACTCTCACTTGCCATTTAAGGAATTAATATTAATTTCTTGTAGCACTAACACAATCTGTGGTCATTAGATGATACAGTAAGTAGTGATACTTGCTAGAATCTTTGCTCTTCTATTCACATTGAATATATTTTTACTGCTTTCTGCACCAGTTTTAGTTTATGAATAAACAATTCCACAGTTTCTAAGATCTTTGAGTCTGAAATTAATGGAATCTTCAAAACCTATGAAGTTGACTTAGACTAAATTTGTACGCTAGATATTTCAATTCTTAGGTAAGAGTCGTAAGACCAATTTTACACCTTTCTTTACAGTCAAGGTACTGTAATAGAGTTCAATCCATAAGATTCAGCAAATAAGGGGAACTGCATCCACTACAAGAAAAAATGGATACAAGGACATTGGAAGAGAGTCCTCTCACATATAAGGACACTCAAAAAATGAGTCCTCTATCCGGGTGTCCTAGTAAGTCTGAAACAAGGACACCGGAAATGTGTCCTCTATTCTATACAAGGACACAATTTATGTGTCCTAAAAGCTCTCAAAATGGTGTCCTTAAAACCATAAGAGGACACCTAAAATGCATCCTCATTTATCTAATATGTGTCCTCTTTTCTATACTAGGACACAATTTGTGTGTCCTTAAATCCATAAGAAGACACATAAAATGCACACCAATATTATCAAATCTGTGTCCTCTTTTCTCTACGAGGACAAAAAAATTGTGTCCAAACAAATATAAAAATGTGTCCTGATACAACATCAGAACAATTATGTTTTCTCCACCAGCACACAAGATCAAAACAGCCATGTTTTCTCAACTAGCACACACAACACACAACACATTCAAATAAATATCTAATTGATGCAAAACAATTCATCTGATTTCAAGAACATCCAAAATGTACTACAAATGTTCTGAACATATGAACTCAAAGTTGCTACTAATTTAATCCAAGAACTTCAAAAATACCAGAAAGAAATCGATCTCCTAACTATTCTACGTCATCTTGGATATATGCATCAAGCAGCTCTGTCCACTCCACTCGAACTACATCGATCTCCTTGACTGTAAGTGTCCTTTTCCTTGAACTGAAATGTTCAATAGATTACAGAAAGTTAAACAAATTAAATAGAGCAGCTAGCTATAGCAGGCACAATCCACTTTCCTACCAATAAGTAATGTCTAATAGAATAAAAAGTGAATGCACGGCAGCATGGTGATATAATCATGTCTGATAATTGAAATTATAGTCAATATGATGCCAAATATAACACTGAAAATCGTGTATGATAATATAAAGTTAAGGAACCAAACAAGCAGTGAAATTAGAACAGAAACAATATTTTGTTAATGAGAAAATAATACTGTATGTAGTAGATTTTGTTATGTAAAGAATCAATCGTGGGACCCAAATATAACCTAAAACAACTGTGAAAACAAACATAAGAAATGATATGCCAGTAGTGCTAGTGCAGGAAAAAAAGAAAAATCAAAGAACCAAGTATAAGTCAGTACAGTATAAGCAGAAGCAGCAGCAGCGGCAATCCTTCTACAAATGTTAGCTTTGGTCAAAATGAATCTTTTTCTCAAAGATGCAACTTCGGTCTCACTAGTTTAAGACCTTATGCTATGTCGTGACTGACCTGATAAAAAAGGAGAGAGAGTCAAGAGAGGCTCAAGAGAAACAAATATATTATACAAGTACAAAACAAGGTAATTTTCACAATTGGGAAACAACCAAGCTTAGAGCTCTATACCATAACTGTTTTAAATTTAAAGATCACATATCAGCCTTTCACAAAAAAAAAAACACACATATCATCAAAAGATTCTGTATTTTATTTTCAAATAAGCATCTTAGTATCTTACTAAATCTATCTAATTGACATTAGCACAAAATGAGTCGAGAGTTATACCTCTTTGAACAGTAGACAGTTGTATATCCAAATATAGAAGCCAAACGGCAACTCTTGAAAAGTCCATTCACTACAAAATAGCAATCAAGAAGATGCTTTCACTACTGACAAAAGAAAACAGAGTAGCACAACAGATATACTAAAGTTGCACTTTGTTTTCAAAATTTGGTTACACAAGAAATAAGATCCTTTTTGCTTTTTCTTTTTCCATTAAAAAAAAAGATTGATTTTTTAATCAAAACCATTCAGCCAAAACAACAAAACTCACCTTAACACTGATATAATAGATCGAGGTCCTGTTTTAGACCTCTCAATGAGTTGATAACTCTTCGACAAAGTTTTTGATCCTAACCATGGACACGTATATACTGTAAAGAGGGCACATGTGAACAAAACGATGCAAATATTAGAGTTACAATTTGATCACTAATATAGAGTACTCAAAACCTAACCAGAAGCATATGGTCACATTTACACTCTAACCAGTAAACATACATTAGAAATGACATGGGAAAAGTGGGATTGTTTGCACTCTCATAAAATTATTCTGTTGAATACCATCTTTGTTACCCTGTAAAGCAAACATCAAAGTATAAGCATCCAGCTGAGCAAAGAAAGCCTAAGCTTAGAAGATTCCGATAACTATCATAGTAGCACACAACCAAATATAATCTACAAGGAAAAAAAACTAAAATTATCAAAAACCAAAACTGTAATGAGCAATTTATAAAGCACATATACATAGACACACTTAGATATTAGCTTAAGGATACCTATCTCTGAGCTAAGAATCAAATGCACCACACTTCTGTGTTCACCTATTGGTTTCATCCAAAATTTCCTTTGGAACTAGGGCTGCAGAAAGAAAGACAGGAAAAGATTAATTAGCGACAGTACCTTCAGATTATTTTGCAATGGCGTGCCACTTACTATAATGCGATGTGAAAAGGGTATATCAAGCAAACTTTTGGCTCTTTGTGTACTGGGATTCTTTATGAGATGACCCTGGAGTTGTAAAAAGGACAGTCAAACAGAAAGGAACAGTTTACAACACGGGCATGGTAGCAGGAAGTTCTCATGTTTTTTTTTTGGACGAATGAAACCAAGTTCCATTCAAGTATAAGTTGGACCTTGGATTGGTTGAGTAGGGGTGTGCGTGTTTATTTGAGACAAGCAAAAACTGAATGGTTCCAATACTTGGTTGTGGAAAATTTCACATAATAAATTATTAGCTAACTAATAGGAGTTCATATGTTAAGAATATTGAAAACATTTCTAAGGATGAAAATACTATAGTGTAATTGTTAAGAACCTCACAGACACATGTGGGTACAAAACATATGAGAATATTGCATGTGCGCGCATGTCAAAGGGAGAGGTTGTGATTAGAATGACTTAACAATCTATAATATGAGAAATTAAATAAAAGAGTTATAAGTTCAATTATGGATTACACTAATGAACCAAACCCACATTGTTCCATTACATAGATTACTGAAACTGAATTCATACCCTTTCTTACCTCATCAAGTATCATATAATCCCATATCATATCCTCACTTCCATCATCAAGAATATAGTCGCCCCCTTTTAAAGATTTTGAGTTGACTCGCACAATATCATAAGTGGTCAGGAGAATGCCTTTGTCCTACAAGAAAAGCAATGCAAAGTTGGGAAAATGAAATAAGCATCTTAAAATAATTCGAATACTAAAGAACAGAGACTGCCACACTGATACTACAACTTTAATCAAACTAAGATCACATATATCATGTAGATGGCACCAGAAAAAGAAATGGGAATCTTCATATAATTTTAATACTAAAGAACAAACAATTGCAGTTAAACTCATACTACAACTTCAGTCAAATTAAGATTGCATATATCATGTTGATGGTGTTTACCCTAGAACTAATGTATTCCAGATGATTCATTAAAAGTAGACTTTAATAATTAGATCAGCTTATTGACTACGACACAATCAGAATTATACATTTACTATTGGGATACCAGAAGTACATATTGAAGCTCATACTTCCGAGCTTTTGGACAGGTCCCATAGTACCTACATAAAAGAACAAGTATATGATTACTATTTTGTTTTCCTGGATCAATAATAATTTAAAACATATGAGGAAAAAGACCAAGGAGCCTCACTCTCTTATCTTGTCAGAGAGACCCACAACTGATAATTCTTTTATCCAATGAGAAAGTAGAGTTTTAGGAGCCACAACCATTGCTCTTTTAATCAAGCCTGAATGAAACAATTCAGCTAAATAGCCACAAATCTGCAATATGACATAAAACAGTGTTCATAAACCATACCAAAAAAATCCCCAAAACTAAAATAACCAGGAAAGTATCCGCTATTTCTTTACAATAAACCCAGGAATTAACCAAACCCCAATTAACCTCTGAAATTGATCTGTGTATTCTCAGACAAGAGCCATCTGTTCACGAAATGGTCAGGATCAAACGAATCGAATCGAGTTAAGTGAGAAGGAAAGAAATAAGACAGTAAATTAAAAACCTCGAGGAGAATACCTGGTAGATGTTATCCCCAATTGAAAATTAGGGTTTTGTTGTTGTCCCGAATTGAGGCTAGGCTAAAGAGGGTAGAGATGAGAACGGTCAGTGGAGAGAAGATTTCGGCTCTAAGAAGCGTCTCTCCAATTGTGAGAGACATGGTGAGCGATTAGGTTACTTCGTTGCAAGAAGAAGAGTTTTTCGCCAGAGAGCACGGAAGAGAGTGAACGAAGCGCCCGTGGGTTTAGAATAGTGCAGTCTTTAAAAAATAAAGGCCGTGTTTCTCGAGAGTCCTTAATGAGTTTTAAGGACATCTATAAAAAAATGTGTCATTGTACGGTGTCCTTAAATCCCATATTTCTAGTAGTGTATATCTATCAAAACTGAGGTTTGAAGAATATATTAGTTCTTTTACTTCTTGAAAGGAGAATCATATATGTTGAATGCATCATATGGATGTGAAAAATTATTCTTTTGAATGGACTAATTCATTCATAACAGGTTATTTGCACTTAGTTGAAACAGAATACTCAAGAAACTCTAAAACATATTTAGGCTTTGAAGTGCGATGAGCACTTAAAATTAATTGACAAAATTAATTTTAAGGGACAAATTAATTGTTCCATCAATACACCTTTTCCTCCAGAGCAGCCTTCAAATTCACAATGCCTTCGCCAGACTTGGCCTATTAGGATGATAGGAGAATTCAAGATTGTGTGAGGGAGTATTGTGTATATCTTCATTGATGTTAAGTTGTAACTTGTATATTTGCTTAAATTTTCTATAATTTCTTAACACTATATATATAACCATGATATTTCTGCAGGGTATCAATATATATATATGACAATATGTTCTTCGAACCAAGTTGATCAAGAATTGGGTTAACATTGACAGTACGTAAAAGATTTGAATACGATCGATATACCGTACTTGTTTCTTTAAGCAACCAACTTGATCAAATGATTGGAGAAAACCATGCATACGATATAGTAGAATACTAGAATATACAGGAAAGTATACGTAACACAATCACTTTTCTTATTCTTTTAGCCATATACAACTAACTGCCAAATATATACAAAATGATTTGATGAATGAAGAACCCAAAGAAAATCAAGCCTTTATCCGACTAGAATAGATTGACTTAATATTATGATGTTAAACAGCGACAAGCGTGGCCCATGGCCCACTACTGTACCGATATTGTCTCAACTTAACCACCAATTAGGTGTTGGGTTTTATCACAAAAGGCCTCGGTATAATTGGAAGTAAGTCACCCACTTCCGGTTAATTCAACGACCCACTCGGGTCCAATGACAATGGAGACGTGATTGGAGATGGACCCGCTCTGATACCATGTTAAAGTAATCTGAGCTGGCTTCACACGCGGGCAAACCTGGCTCTGATACCATGTTAAACAGCGACAAGCGTGGCCCGTGGCCCACTACTGTACCGATATTGTCCTAACTTAACCATCAATTAGGTGTTGGGTTTGTTGCTACCATTTCATATCTGTCCCGGTACAGACCCCATGACGGGTCAGGAGTAGCCCACCATCGCTGAACAGCCCACCTCTGGGCCCATTACCACGCCCTAGCGGCATCTACTTACTCGGTAGGGATCCCCTACCGAGTGCACTACCTTGACAATTGTAATACCCCGAAAATTTCCATACTATTTTTATTAAATAGTTCGTGAAATTTGAAGTGAAATGGTGTGAAATTGTATTTTTAGAGGTTTTCGTCGTAAAACGATAATTACGGCGGTAATTATAAGTTACACAAGGTTAATTAAGGTAACTTTTTATCCGTTGAGAATTTGGGAAAACTTCCTTCATGAAAGTTGTAGACCTCGTCGAATCGAGTTCGTAGGAATTTGGTTCACCAAAAACGGAGTTCGTATGAAGAAGTTATGGCCGTCGGAAGTTTGACGAATTTCTATAAATAGAATGTTGGGATTTACTGTTCACCCGAAAATCAGAATTTATCCCAGAAATGTACTGTTCACGCCGTGAACAGTACCAGAAACTTCCTCCGGTGATTTCTCCCTCCTCCGGCCACCAATTTGTGTGAGACTTGTCCCAATCTCTTTGTCTCTTCATCCTCTTCGATTCTATACTAGTTTCATTCATTGATTTTCAGTATAGAAAGAGAAATCAAGAAAAGAAAAAGGAGAAAAACGCTGCCGAACTGTTCATCAGTTTCTGGGCAAGTTTCCGGCCAAATCGAGCCACCTTACCTACTGGGCTTTGTAGCCCTTGCCAGGGGCTTTCCAGCAACATAAAATATGCCTCAATCGGAGTTCGGACGAAGGAGAATTTTGGATTTGAAATCCTAGGGTTTCGGAGCTATCGAGGTAAATTCGAGACTTTTTACTTTGAATTGGCCCTTGTGGCAGTTATGAAAGTTGTTGCTGGTAATGTGTAGAACATTGTGTTAAAATTTCATGGCAATCGGAGCACTTTTTTCCGGCGACGGACAGTCGCCGGTGGCGGCGCGTCGGCGGCGCGTCCGGCCGTTCCAGGAGCAGTTCTTTGCTCCGTTTGGCTTGGTTCGTCGATACGAACAACTTTCGTGTTTTGACTTTTGTCAAATTCGGTCGTTTGATCAATGATCAATTAAGCGATAGTTATGGATCGTTAGATCCGTGATGATCCGACCGTTGGATCATCACCAATTTTGGATATGATGTTAGGATGCTAGAAATAAGCATGCTGTTGGATTTTGGAAGTTTCGGATTTTGTGTGGGACCCGTTGATGAATAGTAGACGTGGGACCCACGTTGACCGATGGTTGACTTTTGGTCAAATGGTCTCGATTAAATGTTCCGATGTCGTAGGAGACATTTGAGGAACATTTGGATTATTTTGGAAATGTATTATGCTAATTGGATATTGCATAATCATAGGTGTTTACGAGAAGTGTAGCTCGTGCTTGTCGATTCCTGGTTACTATTTGAAGACGCAGCAGGAATTAGAGGTGAGTGAATCTCACGATATTTTATATATGAATATTAATTCATATTGTGTTGTTTGCGAAAATAAATAATTATATTTATTTAAATGATTTTGCGATATATAAATTAAATACAGTTTTAATTTGATATATCAGCATGTGTGATTTTGTGTTAAAACAATATTTGAAAGTATTCATTTTATTGTTTTAATTGGTGGATTTTGTGGGAACAATATTTCAAAAATTATGATATTGTGTTTGCCTACTCGAATGTTTTTGTAGCCAATGGGTGAAGGTTAGAGCTTTAGACTGTGTAGCCAATGGGTGAAGGTTAGAGCTCTAGACTGTGTAGCCAATGGTGAAGGTTAGAGCTTTAGACTGTGTAGCCAGAAGGTGAAGGTTAGAGTTCTAGACTGTGTAGCCATGTATTCATTGAAAACAAAGATGAATACTTTATGTAATAAAGGAGAAGAAAAATGGTATTCTCGCTTTATCTTGATGTATTAAAAGGAGAAGAAAAATGGTATTCTCGCTTTTAATCATTTGAAGTTGATTGTGGTTTTGTGTGAGTATGATATGAATTTGCTTCTTAAATATTTGAAGCATTGATAAATGAATTACAATTCTTGAACAATATTGAATTGTATTTTGAAGTTTTTACTTCTTTAAAAATTGAAGTAATTATTATGATGATTTACTTTTCTTAAAAAGAAAGAAATCATAATTTTGGGAAATGATTTTGGGGAAGGTTTATATTGTTTAATATTCTGAATTACCCTGGGATTAACATACACGTTATGGGACGTGTGGGGTTAAAATACGTATTATGGGATGCGTAGGTTCATTATATTTTATAATATGAATTTTCGGGATTTGAATTGTTTTTGAAGAATATAACTTACATATATTTGTTTAAAACAAACTATATATGTATATTTTTGATAAACGGTTTAGGGTGAGTAAAACTGAGTTAACTCATACCAGCTTCGTAAGCTGACCGGGTTTGTTGATATAACCCGGTACACTATTCCACGGTGTAGGGGTTATACCTGCAGGTTAGGATAACCAGGAGTAATGCAAGGCTGCATACTTTTTGTTGGGTTATAAGACTTCCGCTATTTTATGCTTCGCACTCTGAAGATTTATTTATGTAATATTTTGATGTATCAATTTATTATATAAATATTTGGTATGTAATATTCGACTCTTGTATTGAGTTTGAAATTACAATGTTGGGCATGGAGTTGGTGTTGTGTACTTGAATTAAAAAGAAAAAAATTCTAGTGCATATTTGTATTTGATATTCCATGTCGTCACGTTCCCGAAATGGTTTGTAATTAAGGGCAAAATGCCTTATTAATTGATTGGAAAATCGGGGCGTGACAGATTGGTATCAGAGCAAAACAATGCTCTAAGGAAGTGATTGAGCAATGGAACGCTCTACGGTGATGAAACGAGTTTTGGTTTTGTGAAGTGAAGTTAGGGTTAGAGCTTAGAATTGGTTTACGGTTTGGCGTTAGGTTCTTAGATTCTTTCAAGTAATGGTTACTTCGTATGCTTAATTACGCACAGTATTTATCGAGTGATGGCCCGACCGCGGCGGATCCCCATCATGTGCTCTTCAGTGCTGTTGTGTTGTTAAAAATATAAAGTACAAATTACAATTCCGAAATTGATAGTCTTACATGGCTACATTTCTAATTCTCTCAACCGTACCCTGGATCAAACGACAGACTTGATCCACTGATCCTTTCTTGTTCTTCAGCAGCTCAGTAGAGATCTGTGTTGCTACCGTTATTAGACAACCAATGTATGGATTGTCTGAGATCCCTTCTGTTCTTCCAGCAGTAGGCATATCTGGTAGAATTGAAAAACCTGAAGTTAGGAATACAATTGTACCTAACTCACAACCACCTAATAACTTCTGGACCGTTGACTGACTGATAGAGGCATAAATCACGTATGACCCTGTTGAATCAGTACAACTTTCTTGGAGTACGTAGGTGTCGTCGATTTGCATCAAGGTGACACAGTTGCGTGGGTCTTGACCCGTTGTGATGTGTGCAATCTCTTGGACTGTCTTGCCCAATGCTTGGTGGTCCCACTGGTTCCGAGTTTGTACGTCAGTGAAGAAGTCAAACAGCTTTCGGTGAGAGACATGATGTTGGAATATTGCTGTTGCAGTTCGAGTAAGACCATGGGGCTTATTCGGCCTATTCCAGATTTTGTTAGTGGAGACTCTTATCCCCGAACCCCTGAACTTGGTTTGTTCAGCTACCTTCCATTCATGAGCAGTAGAGTTGCCGATGCCTGTGCAGAAATCCGTCACTAATCTGCATGCCATCTGCAACAAGTTTCTTCTTCCTTCTACCGATGGTATGACACAAAAGTCTTGAGGTGGATGAGTGACAGCCGCAGAATAATTGAACCGTTCTGCTTGTCTCTGAAGTATTTCTACCCATCGCCTTGCTCCAAAGGCTAAGCCTGACTCCACTAGCGTTCTGTATGATTGGTGCATGAGTTGATCTCGTACATCAACATGTTCCACCCATACGACACGAGAGCTGCCGTTGAACAAATCTTGGATTAAGCATCCGGATGGACGCTTCTTGCATTGAGATCTGGGGTGTGGACCCAGATTTGAACTTAAACCCTCCACAGAGACATCAACTATGGCCCAACTCTGTTCTGTTTGTCGTTGACAATAACGAACAAAGTGAGTGACACGAGTGGAGACAGATGGAGTGGTTACCTGGAACTCAGCAGTCATGACTTGGATGGTGTCGTGGTAGTTTTCAGTAGTCCCTGTTGACAAGACATCAAGGATACTCGCCCTTGAAATGATGCTACTGAATATGGTGGACCATTGGTCCACATCCATGAAGAAATTCAAGAGTACGACAGGACTGAGAGGAATTGTGGCTGTGTAGCGTGAAGCTTCAGTTTGGAAGTTAGTAGGTGTAAGATCAATACCGTTAGTGAAGATTCTCTTGTACTCTGCTTCATTCAGGAACTCATGAAGCGTGGCAGAGCTGGATTTGAGTGCAGAGATCCACAGTGGCGCAGCAGCAGATGCCATGATGATTAGCTCATCTCTGACCGACACAATGATTTCAGAAATCTTAGTTGTGTCTGCCACGACAGATGCTTCTGCCACGGCAGATGCTTCTTCAGGTTCTGAACGGTTGATATTGTCTGATGGTTGTTGTGTAGAAGAAGAGTGATGTGGGATCGACATACACTTTTGAATATCCCTCCTCATGTGAGACTTTTCCCTTGGACCGAAGACTGCAGGAATTGGAAGAGTCTGAGGTTGTGGGGTAGTCTCTTCAATCCCTTTTAGTAGCTCACTATTGGGAGTAACTCGTTTTCCACAGTGGTTGCAGTTGATTCTGTTGAATGCTGCTTGGTACTGGCTAAGTTGAGCTTGAAGCTCATTGATTTGCTGTCTCAGCAGAAAATTTTGTTGACGAGTTGTTTGGGCAGGCGTTTTGGGTCGATGCTTTATCACCCAGGCAGAGACTTGTGCAAACGTTAACTTTATTTGGTCACCCAAATCTTGTCGCTGTTGAACAGTTGGCTGTGGAAAAGCCTCGACGAAGTCCTTCAATGCTTGGACTTGGTATTTGGTGAAGCTCTTCCTCAGTGGAATACGTTTGGATGAACTAGGTTCAGCTTGTGGAGATGATACTTGTGGACTTGGGGCTACTTCAATGGCTTCGTCTTCTGCTAGAAGCATGTCTAGCATGTCGATATCGTTGTCGAATTCGATTGCTGGTGAAATTATTTCATCTAAGCCCCCAAAGAATTGGCTTTCAGAGGGATCAGATTGAAGTAATTCACTGAACGAATTTACCTTACGAGACATGTTTGAGTTTTGTGGGAATTGCTGAGAAGCTGGAATGAAGAAATCCTCTTTGAAAGAGAAAGGAGGTTATGGCACTAATGGAAAATATCTGTTAGTGGATGCGTAAGGGTATATTTATTGTTGGTGGAGGATTTGAAAATTCAAAAGCAAAAGTGAGCGGCTGATTACAGCTAATTGTCGGAGCCCTTGGAGATCGTGGAAGATTTTTTTCCCCGATGCATGGACTTTCCACATACAGTTCCACTCTTGTGAGACCTCGCATCTTTTGAGGAATTAATTATGCGAAAGTTAAAGTAAAGAGCCATTATGACCGGTGTTAGTGGAAGACTGAGTTTTTGTTGATTAAATCTTGCGGAATATTGTATCGTGGGCGATACTTTTGAGTAATTGAGACAGATATGAGCAATAATTATTCTTAGTGGGTTGTTGAGTGCACCGCACTCGCATTAAAGAAAGGTTTCCCTTACGGTGGAAAGTTGTGTTTAAATACATAGGATAAGGAGTTGTGTTACTCACTTCATATCTGTTATCAAACAAACACTTCGACTAAAATTTTCTCTTACACAATGGTGAACAAGGGAGAGTGCAGCAAGCGTTCCAAGAACACTGATTGGAGTGAACTTCCGGTGGAGATCTGGAAGTACATATTCCAGTTGGTTGCTACCGCATCCCTGCAGAGCACAATGGAACTCCGTTGTGTCTCGAAGGACTTCAAGGAGTATGCCGATAGCTGGTCTACGTTGGCGGCGATCGACATGGATGGGTTCGATGGTGGATCCAGACCCACTGGTTCCATAGAAGCGGACAGGCAGGTGCGCATCTTCGCAAATCGATGCTGGGAAGCGAAGAACCCGGAGTCTCTGTTCCGAATGGGAATACGAGTACTCGTGGAGGCAGCGAACATATCTTTAGCCCTGGAGTATTTCGATGCGGCATGCAAACCAGGAACATTCTATGGTTCGCGTCCCAGTTCAGTGGTAGGTCATCATGTTGCATTTTATGCAGCATGTATGATTAAGATGATTTTAGGACCACGAGCCGAGCAGCAGAAAACGGTGCAGCGACTGTGTGAAGCCCTCGACTGGTGGAGAAGCGGATGGAACATCTACTACTGTAGACAAGAAGTCGAGCGGATGATGCATCAGGCTGAGTTTTGTCATGAGCATCTACTGCTGTATTTTCCGTCGACTACTGCTTTCCTACCCGCCGGTAAATGTCTTACTTGCGGTGAGTCAAGTTTTTGGCGTCCTTTTGGCCAGGACATGTGGGACGTGGATGGAGATAGGCATGCAGCTAGAGAATGTTGCGACACTTGCAAGTGTTTCGTGGAGGCAGCATATTTCTATCAGCTGATGATGTATGGAATTCCGAGACATCCGGCCTCTTATCCACGAAGTCACTACTGGAGGTTTAAGGATGGCTTCTGGTAGTGTAAGCCCTGTGAGGCATCTTAAGAATCTGTAATAGAAGTTGTGTGCAAGTTGTTTTCTAGTGTGTTGTGTACTACCTAAGTGATTATCAATAAAAACTTTGGATTTTGGAATTGAAGTGTGATAACTTGGGTGTACTCTGCGTCCTAATTTCGGGACGAAATTTCTTTAAGGAGGGTAGACTGTAATACCCCGAAAATTTCCATACTATTTTTATTAAATATTTCGTGAAATTTGAAGTGAAATGGTGTGAAATTGTATTTTTAGAGGTTTTCGTCGTAAAACGATAATTACGGCGGTAATTATAAGTTACACAAGGTTAATTAAGGTAACTTTTTATCCGTTGAGAATTTGGGAAAACTTCCTTCATGAAAGTTGTAGACCTCGTCGAATCGAGTTCGTAGGAATTTGGTTCACCAAAAACGGAGTTCGTATGAAGAAGTTATTGCCGTCGGAAGTTTGACGAATTTCTATAAATAGAATGTTGGGATTTACTGTTCACCCGAAAATCAGAATTTATCCCAGAAATGTACTGTTCACGCCGTGAACAGTACCAGAAACTTCCTCCGGTGATTTCTCCCTCCTCCGGCCACCAATTTGTGTGAGACTTGTCCCAATCTCTTTGTCTCTTCATCCTCTTCGATTCTATACTAGTTTCATTCATTGATTTTCAGTATAGAAAGAGAAATCAAGAAAAGAAAAAGGAGAAAAACGCTGCCGAACTGTTCATCAGTTTCTGGGCAAGTTTCCGGCCAAATCGAGCCACCTTACCTACTGGGCTTTGTAGCCCTTGCCAGGGGCTTTCCAGCAACATAAAATATGCCTCAATCGGAGTTCGGACGAAGGAGAATTTTGGATTTGAAATCCTAGGGTTTCGGAGCTATCGAGGTAAATTCGAGACTTTTTACTTTGAATTGGCCCTTGTGGCAGTTATGAAAGTTGTTGCTGGTAATGTGTAGAACATTGTGTTAAAATTTCATGGCAATCGGAGCACTTTTTTCCGGCGACGGACAGTCGCCGGTGGCGGCGCGTCGGCGGCGCGTCCGGCCGTTCCAGGAGCAGTTCTTTGCTCCGTTTGGCTTGGTTCGTCGATACGAACAACTTTCGTGTTTTGACTTTTGTCAAATTCGGTCGTTTGATCAATGATCAATTAAGCGATAGTTATGGATCGTTAGATCCGTGATGATCCGACCGTTGGATCATCACCAATTTTGGATATGATGTTAGGATGCTAGAAATAAGCATGCTGTTGGATTTTGGAAGTTTCGGATTTTGTGTGGGACCCGTTGATGAATAGTAGACGTGGGACCCACGTTGACCGATGGTTGACTTTTGGTCAAATGGTCTCGATTAAATGTTCCGATGTCGTAGGAGACATTTGAGGAACATTTGGATTATTTTGGAAATGTATTATGCTAATTGGATATTGCATAATCATAGGTGTTTACGAGAAGTGTAGCTCGTGCTTGTCGATTCCTGGTTACTATTTGAAGACGCAGCAGGAATTAGAGGTGAGTGAATCTCACGATATTTTATATATGAATATTAATTCATATTGTGTTGTTTGCGAAAATAAATAATTATATTTATTTAAATGATTTTGCGATATATAAATTAAATACAGTTTTAATTTGATATATCAGCATGTGTGATTTTGTGTTAAAACAATATTTGAAAGTATTCATTTTATTGTTTTAATTGGTGGATTTTGTGGGAACAATATTTCAAAAATTATGATATTGTGTTTGCCTACTCGAATGTTTTTGTAGCCAATGGGTGAAGGTTAGAGCTTTAGACTGTGTAGCCAATGGGTGAAGGTTAGAGCTCTAGACTGTGTAGCCAATGGTGAAGGTTAGAGCTTTAGACTGTGTAGCCAGAAGGTGAAGGTTAGAGTTCTAGACTGTGTAGCCATGTATTCATTGAAAACAAAGATGAATACTTTATGTAATAAAGGAGAAGAAAAATGGTATTCTCGCTTTATCTTGATGTATTAAAAGGAGAAGAAAAATGGTATTCTCGCTTTTAATCATTTGAAGTTGATTGTGGTTTTGTGTGAGTATGATATGAATTTGCTTCTTAAATATTTGAAGCATTGATAAATGAATTACAATTCTTGAACAATATTGAATTGTATTTTGAAGTTTTTACTTCTTTAAAAATTGAAGTAATTATTATGATGATTTACTTTTCTTAAAAAGAAAGAAATCATAATTTTGGGAAATGATTTTGGGGAAGGTTTATATTGTTTAATATTCTGAATTACCCTGGGATTAACATACACGTTATGGGACGTGTGGGGTTAAAATACGTATTATGGGATGCGTAGGTTCATTATATTTTATAATATGAATTTTCGGGATTTGAATTGTTTTTGAAGAATATAACTTACATATATTTGTTTAAAACAAACTATATATGTATATTTTTGATAAACGGTTTAGGGTGAGTAAAACTGAGTTAACTCATACCAGCTTCGTAAGCTGACCGGGTTTGTTGATATAACCCGGTACACTATTCCACGGTGTAGGGGTTATACCTGCAGGTTAGGATAACCAGGAGTAATGCAAGGCTGCATACTTTTTGTTGGGTTATAAGACTTCCGCTATTTTATGCTTCGCACTCTGAAGATTTATTTATGTAATATTTTGATGTATCAATTTATTATATAAATATTTGGTATGTAATATTCGACTCTTGTATTGAGTTTGAAATTACAATGTTGGGCATGGAGTTGGTGTTGTGTACTTGAATTAAAAAGAAAAAAATTCTAGTGCATATTTGTATTTGATATTCCATGTCGTCACGTTCCCGAAATGGTTTGTAATTAAGGGCAAAATGCCTTATTAATTGATTGGAAAATCGGGGCGTGACAGATTGGTATCAGAGCAAAACAATGCTCTAAGGAAGTGATTGAGCAATGGAACGCTCTACGGTGATGAAACGAGTTTTGGTTTTGTGAAGTGAAGTTAGGGTTAGAGCTTAGAATTGGTTTACGGTTTGGCGTTAGGTTCTTAGATTCTTTCAAGTAATGGTTACTTCGTATGCTTAATTACGCACAGTATTTATCGAGTGATGGCCCGACCGCGGCGGATCCCCATCATGTGCTCTTCAGTGCTGTTGTGTTGTTAAAAATATAAAGTACAAATTACAATTCCGAAATTGATAGTCTTACATGGCTACATTTCTAATTCTCTCAACCGTACCCTGGATCAAACGACAGACTTGATCCACTGATCCTTTCTTGTTCTTCAGCAGCTCAGTAGAGATCTGTGTTGCTACCGTTATTAGACAACCAATGTATGGATTGTCTGAGATCCCTTCTGTTCTTCCAGCAGTAGGCATATCTGGTAGAATTGAAAAACCTGAAGTTAGGAATACAATTGTACCTAACTCACAACCACCTAATAACTTCTGGACCGTTGACTGACTGATAGAGGCATAAATCACGTATGACCCTGTTGAATCAGTACAACTTTCTTGGAGTACGTAGGTGTCGTCGATTTGCATCAAGGTGACACAGTTGCGTGGGTCTTGACCCGTTGTGATGTGTGCAATCTCTTGGACTGTCTTGCCCAATGCTTGGTGGTCCCACTGGTTCCGAGTTTGTACGTCAGTGAAGAAGTCAAACAGCTTTCGGTGAGAGACATGATGTTGGAATATTGCTGTTGCAGTTCGACCGGGAGCTCAGTGACCGACTCAGAAGGGTCGAGACCGGCGGTGCTAAGAGTGCACCCAGCCTCGGCATAGCAAAGAAGCCAGTCGGTCCGTTCACCAGGAGGATCCATGAGCACAACCGGGACTTCAAGAGCCTGAAGATGGACTCCTATACCGGTAAAGAGGACCCAGTAATGCATGTGACCGCATTCCAATCCGCTTACAATGGCAAGGGCTATACTGACGAGGAGTGGTGCCACGCCTTCGTCAACACCTTGACTCAGGAGGCTATGCTGTGGTTCTATCAACTAGAACCGGAGTCCATAGACAGCTATGAGCAACTAGTCGAGGCTTTCACCACCGAGTATGCCACGAAGTCCAGCTTCTTCTATTCGGTGGGAGAACTTACCGGCTTCCAGCAAGCCAGCGGGGAGCGACTGGCGGATTATATGGAGTGGTTCAAAGCTGCCTACCGGCGCTGTACCTCCAAGGACGATGTCCGTGCGGCCCAAATCTTCCGAGATGGCCTACAACCAGATCAAGCTTGACCCCGAGGACCAGGAGCACACCTCCTTCATGACCAATCAAGGTCTTTACTGCTACAATGTCTTGCCCTTCGGGCTGAAGAATGCCGGTGCTACATACCAGCGGTTAGTCAACCGCATGTTCTCCAGGCAGATTGGCAGAACCATGGAAGTTTACGTGGACGACATGCTCGTCAAGAGTATCAAGCAAATTGATCACCTCACCGACCTGCAAGAGACCTTCTCCATCCTCCAAGACTATGGGATGAAACTCAATCCCGAGAAATGCGTCTTTTGCGTCGGTGAAGGTAAGTTCCTCGGCTTCATGGTCAGCCACCGGGGCATCGAAGCTAACCCCGAGAAGATTCGAGCTATCCTGGAGCTAAAATCTCCTAAAACCTTCAAGGACGTCCAAAGCCTCAACGCCAGGATCACAGCCCTCTCCCGGTTCATATCACGGTCTACCGACCGGTGTGCTCCCTTCTTCAAAATACTCAAAACCGGGAAGAAGTTCGAAGGCTGGACCACCGAGTGCGAACAAGCCTTCACTGCTCTGAAAGAATACCTAGCGGCAGCCCCACTGCTCAGCAGACCAGTGCTGGGGGAACCACTGTTCCTATACCTATCGGTATCTAGGACGGCCGTGAGCTCAATCTTGGTCAGGAGCGACAATCGGGAAGACTTACCGGTGGACTATGCGAGCAAGTCTCTACTGGATACCGAGACTCGGTACCCGGAGATAGAACAGCTCGTTTTAGCACTCATGGTGTCAGCCAGGAGACTCCGGCCTTATTTCCAATCTCACCCCATTGTCGTCCTGACCGACCATCCACTGCGGATAATCCTGCAGAAGCCTGAGGCATCGGGGAGACTCACGAAGTGGAGCATTGAACTCAGCGAGTTTGACATTGCCTACCGGCCCAGACCGGCAATCAAGGCCCAGGTATTAGCAGACTTCGTCTCCGAGTTCACACCCGAGCACGCTAACACTAATCAGCAGCCATCGGCGGAGAAAGCAACTCCCGCCGAGGACGCCCCAACTACCGTTGGCGAGCATGCGTTTGACCCATCCATACCGGTCTGGCAGCTGTACGTGGACGGCGCCTCGAACTCCCACGGAAGCGGGGCAGGACTCGTTCTCATCACCCCACATACCGAGAGTCCAGACACATCTCACTTGGAGTGTGCCCTCCGGTTCAGCTTCAAAGCTTCCAACAACGAAGCTGAATACGAGGCTCTTCTATCAGGCCTTCGGCTAGCCAGCGATATGGGAGCCAGACAACTCCAAGTCTTCAGTGATTCTCAGCTCATCGTCAACCAGGTCACGGGGGACTACCAGGCAAAAGACCCCACTATGTGCCGGTACGTGACCTTGGTAAAAGACCTCACACTTGGGTTCTCGTGTTTCAAATTAACAAAGGTACCAAGGGATGAGAACCAACGGGCTGACGCCCTAGCCAGAATAGCTTCCGCTATCGACCCCAACCCAGGGGCCTCGGTACCCATCATCATGCTGGAACACCGCAGTACCGAGACGACACCCGTCGAGGTGAACCACTTGCGTCTCGAAGAAGCAAACTGGATGACACCAATCCTAGAGTACCTGCGAGATGGCTCCCTCCCGAGAAAAGATGATGAGGCAAAGAAAATAAGATTCCGGTCCTCCCGGTACCTCATCATCAACAGTCATCTTTACCGGCGAGCCCACTCAATGCCATACCTACGATGCCTCGGACCCACCGAGTCCCGGGAGGCGATCAGGGAGGTACATGAGGGCATATGCGGCCACCACCCGGGAGGAAGAGCGATGGCTCACAAGCTCGTTAGGCTTGGATACTACTGGCCAACCCTCCTCCGGGATGCCGTGTCATTTACCAAGAAATGCAAGTCCTGCCAGTTCAACGCGCCAAATGTACCGAAACCATCCCAGCCACTGGAAACGATGGTCAACCCGTGCCCTTTCGCACAATGGGGCTTGGACCTAATCGGGCCAATGCCAAAGGGTACCGGCGGTGTTGAATATGTGGTTGTCGCCACCGACTACTCCACCAAGTGGACAGAGGCCAAGGCCCTCAAGTCCATCACTTCCCAGCAAATTCAAACATTCATCTGGGAAAACGTCATCTGCCGCTTCGGTGTCCCTCAAATCATTGTCACCGACAATGGAAGGCAATTCGATTCCAACTCCTTCAGGGAATTTTGCCGGTGCAAGGGCATCACCCTTTACTTCGCATCGGTAGCCCACCCCCAGACCAACGGTCAGGTAGAGGCAGTAAACAAAATCCTGAAGAGAACAATGAGGACCAAGCTGGGCGAAAAGAAAGGCGCATGGCCAGAGCTGCTACCGGAGGTACTATGGGCGTACCGCACCTCATACAAGGCTGCCACCGGAGAAACCCCGTTCTCCCTCGCTTTCGGCGCAGAGGCCGTAGTCCCGGTTGAGATTAATTCCACAACCCACAGGATCGACACCTTCGATCCAAACGAAAACGAAGAGCAGTTGTGTCTCAACCGCGATCTACTCGAGGAACGCCGGGAGCAAGCCAACCTCCGGAACGCAGAACACAAGAACAGGCTCAAACGCAAGTTTGACGCAAAGGCAAAGGCCCGGTACCTCAAGCTGGGGGACTGGGCACTACGCCGCGTACGATTAAGTACGAAGGACTCTGCAGCCATGACGTTCAACCAAAAATGGGAAGGCCCCTACCGGGTAGTCGAAGTTGTCAAGCCCGGAACCTACCGGCTAATGGACTCCAACGGGTACACACTCCCGCACCCATGGAACATTGAACACCTCCGCTACTACTACCCGTAGGTCGCGCCCGTAAAAACACCGGAACACACCGGTAGGAGGGTCCACACCCCCTAACAAAAAATCAGTACAACGGATTGGTCGAGCAGAGCTCCCACCGGTACTCTTGTAAAAGCCCGGTGACAGTCCGGCCAGGAGCAACGACTCCTGTTCATATATATCAAATCAGTCACTTACAGTCGGTGAAATGTGAAACTCTTATAAGTCATGTGGCCGGTACAAGCGACCCCCATGCCTAAGTTTCTGCTCCTATGCTCCTATTAACATGAGGCCGGTACCAGCTACCCCCATGTGAAACTCTTATAAGTCATGTGGCCGGTACCAGCGACCCCCATGCATAAGTTTCTGCTCCTATGCTCCTATTAACATGAGGCCGGTACCAGCTACCCCCATGTGAAACTCTTCTAAGTCATGTGGCCGGTACCAGCGACCCCCATGCATAAGTTTCTGCTCCTAAATCTGCTCCTATTAACATGAGGCCGGTACCAGCTACCCCCATGTGAAACTCTTCTAAGTCATGTGGCCGGTACCAGCGACCCCCATGCATAAGTTTCTGCTCCTAAATCTGCTCCTATTAACATGAGGCCGGTACCAGCTACCCCCATGTGAAACTCTTCTAAGTCATGTGGCCGGTACCAGCGACCCCCATGCATAAGTTTCTGCTCCTATATTTTGACATGCAGCGTGATCCCCGCGACACCCATGTGCAAAATTTCAAAACATGAGGCCGGTACCAGCTACCCCCATGTGAAACTCTTCTAAGTCATGTGGCCGATACCAGCGACCCCCATGCATAAGTTTCTGCTCCTATATTTTGACATGCAGCGTGATCCCCGCGACACCCATGTGCAAAATTTCAAAACATGAGGCCGGTACCAGCTACCCCCATGTGAAACTCTTCTAAGTCATGTGGCCGGTACCAGCGACCCCCATGCATAAGTTTCTGCTCCTATATTTTGACATGCAGCGTGATCCCCGCGACACCCATGTGCAAAATTTCAAAACATAAGGCCGGTACCAGCTACCCCCATGTGAAACTCTTCTAAGTCATGTGGCCGGTACCAGCGACCCCCATGCATAAGTTTCTGCTCCTATATTTTGACATGCAGCGTGATCCCCGCGACACCCATGTGCAAAATTTCAAAACATGAGGCCGGTACCAGCTACCCCCATGTGAAACTCTTCTAAGTCATGTGGCCGGTACCAGCGACCCCCATGCATAAGTTTCTGCTCCTATATTTTGACATGCAGCGTGATCCCCGCGACACCCATGTGCAAAATTTCAAAACATGAGGCCGGTACCAGCTACCCCCATGTGAAACTCTTCTAAGTCATGTGGCCGGTACCAGCGACCCCCATGCATAAGTTTCTATCCTAGTTCGACATGCAGCGTGGTCCTAGCGACACCCATGTGCACACTGTTGTAAGCCATGCGGCCGGTACCAGCTACCCCCATGCATAACACCCCCCATGCACACATCCACGATGCCGGTATCAACTACCCACGTGAGATGAGATAAAGAAGAGTGCAAAACATACCGGAGGGCAGACTGATGTATCCAGTCCTCCCGAGTAAACACTTGGAAATATTTCGAGAACTGCAAATTTCATAAAATAAAGAAGGCGAAGCACGCCATTATTCGACAAGAAATAAAGGCCTTATGGCCAACAAGTACTAGCTCCCGAGAGAGCAGTCCCCACCGGGACGATTGTTCAGAAATGGGTCGAAACACCCACAAAAAAAAAAAACAAACAAAGATTACAAGGCCCTTGGCCTATACTACCCACACAGGGGGACTTCATTCCTGCTGCTGCTGCTGCGCTGGTTGGCCAGAGGTACCGGCTTCTTCGTCGATCTCCTGGAGGATAGATTTGTGCTCATCATCAACGAAGTCCTCGGTGACGGTTGGCACCGGGAGTCGACTCCAGTCTTGGGCCGGGAAGGCATCCTTGATCTTGCCAAGAATGTAAGCTCCACCCTCCATATAGGCTGTGGCCTGCTCCACAGCACGCTGCCGGTCACGCCGGTAGGCCATCACAGCCTCCTCCCTGGCCTTCCCGACAGCCTCCTCCAGCCGCTTGTCGAAGTCAGCTTGAATCCTGGCCACCTCAGAGGCCACAGCAGCCTTGGCCTTCTCCTCAGCCTCTTGCACAAGCCTACCGGCTTCCTCCTTGACCTTGACAAGCTCAGCAGTCGCCTCCTCCTTGAGCTTGTACATGGTGTGGTAGCCGGCCTTCATGTTTTCGACCTGCCCACCGACAGAGCGTAGCTCCTCCCAGTACCGGCGATCCAGCATCAGCTCCTCGTATGCCAGCTGCAAAAGCATACACATATATAAGTGTCTGGCGCTTCAAAAAAAAAAAAAAAAAACAAGACGGTACCTTCTGCTTGCATTGAAAGAGGAGGTCCCGCTGCTGCTTCATTGTCATGGCCGGCAAGTCAGCCAACTTGGACAGCGGGAGAGGGTCCAGCAACGCCTTCCTGGCACAGCCAAGGAACAACTTGGCATTCTCGGACTCGACCTCCCTGCCAAAGATGGCATCAGACCCGGTACTGCGGGTAGCCAGGGCGGTACCGGCACCCTCCACGGGCCCTTCAACAGAGGTCTCTGCCACCGACACCTTCTGCTTCTTCCGGTGCTCCCTCACCTGTTTGACAAACTACAAAAGCATAAGTACCGGCAGGGCAGATAAAAATCGAAAAAAAGGTTAAGCATGGGGTTTACCTCTTCCCGAGCAGTCCTTTTCAAGGACACCGTAGCAACCTCTGCTGAAACCTCAGCCTCTTCAGCCTCGGGAGCCTCAGGGACCCCCGAGTCCTCCTCCCCCACATCAGCCTCAGAAGTGGCACGCACTCGTTTGGCTTTCTTCTTCTTCCTCTTCCCGGCAGCATCGATAGCAGCACCGGCAGCCTCAGCAGGAGCGCCGGCAGTCTCCGCAGCGACCAGCTGAGCCTCGGGAAGTGGGTCGTCACCCACGGCCTTCTTCAGCTGGTAAAAATCCCTGCGCTCCCGCACCATGCTTAAATCGTCCGAAAGTCGACGGTACCGACGGAATTGAGGCAAGACTGCAAAGCACAGTACCGAAATCAGACCACAGTATATAAGCATACATGTACAAGTGTGTTACCGGTAGAAACTTACAGGGACACGGGATCGGTGCTAAGCCCGAAAAGTGAAGCGAGTACCGGTTGAGCAGAACGGTGGACCTCCTCAGGACTATCGAGATGTTCTCCCGGATCCACTCAATCTCTTCCTCCTGCCTCTCGGTAAGCTTCCTCCAAGACTGGTCAACTGCAAACAAAACAACAAAGCACACATTAGTACTGAGACACAATAAGGTGCACAACCACAAAGTCTAGACTCGGGAAGGCTATCAACCAGGGGCGTCTCTAAAGCTACAAGGCACTCTCTTCAACGGTGGGTCAGACCCTTCGGGAAACTCCCATTGACCACCAACGAAGAAGTATCGGTGCTTCCAAGTCTGCTGGGAGGTCGGATTACCAAACACCAGCGGGTCCCTGATGATCTCCGGGCTCCCGAGCTCATGAGACTCGATGTCGGCCTCACCGGCCATACCTTCCCGGGCAAGAGCACTTTTCGACAGACAGCACCGGGTTACCTTCTTGTACTTATGTACAAAGTCCATCAATTCAGTGTCTCGGGGACACTCTACACAAGGTTTTCCTACCGACTTGGCCTTATACCACCCCTTGTCAGTTTTTGAATGCTCCTCCAGGGACCACTGGCTGAAGAACACAGCCAAGTCCGGCTCACCAAAGCCACAGTGCCGGTACAGGGTATACAGTGCGTCAAGACACCGCCAGGTGTTGGGATTCAGCTGAGCAATGGCAAGGCCCACCTCGGCCAAGAACCTCTGCTGGTACGATGGCAACGGAATCCGTAGGCCCTCCCCAAAGAAGAACGGATGTACCAAGGTTTCACCCGGTACTGAAGAGGCACTCCTCAGTTCCCCCATCTCCGGTAGGCGCATGGTCACCGAGTCCGGAATACTGAACGCTTTCCTCAGAGCCACCAGGTCATCCTCGGTAGAAGCACTGAGTTTCAGGCGGTCTACCGCAAAACCCGCAGGTACCGATTCCTCTGGTACCTCCTCCTCAGCAGTCTCTGCCTCCGACCGAGCCTCTACTCCTCCCACCACCTCGGTGGCCGGCACAGAACTGCTACTCCCGGGAATCAACTGGCCATCTTTGAACGTATTCAACGGCTCTAAGTCTTCACCGGTAGTGATGCCCCTCATCACCGTCTCGAACATGCTCTCAATGCGGACGGCGTCCGTACCGGACGAACACGACCGGGTCTCGCTGCTGCTACTCCCGGTACTGGAGGCCACGTCCACAATCTCTACCGACGGGGACCTCTCTGGCTCTTCACCAGAAAAGGCATTGCCGCTCCCTACACTCTGGCTCTCTGAATCAGACATCTGCAAGAGATAAACTAAGTTGCTCACCGGGACGACAATCCTAAGCCTATGCAACCTAGCTCGGTACTAAGGCAGGACACCGGTACGCAAACTACGTTACAAAAGCAGAACCACATAAAGATAACACAAGAGTTCTCGGTACTTACACTGTCAAACGGCGGAAGTCGAGACAACGGTTGGTCAAATTGAACGCTACCGGCAACAGGCTCTCACACTCTCTACCGACAAGTTTCAGAGCTCTGGAATGAAAAAATTCAAGAATGAGGTGAAGTGAACTCTCTTCACCCCTATATATATAGCGGGACCTGGGACATCTGCACCGTACGACACCAACCGTCGCTTCACAGGATGACGACACGTGTCAATGCAACGGTTGAACTCCCCATGCAGTTCCAAACCGCCCGAGAGGCGACACGTATCGCCCCACTACCTCGGCAGTTATTGCCCCACTACCTCGGCAGTTACGCCAAGCATACCAACAGGCACGACCTTGGCAATTCCCTTAGAACTCGGAGCAGTTACAACTCCCTCCCGGGAGGAACCCCTTGTTCGGGGACTTGGGGGACTACATGGGCCGACCCTAAGCGCCGTGGCTGCCACACCGACACTTGGCTACGTCCTGATATGAACTTTTGGACTAAGTCCCCGACCAAGCACTTCCTCTTGCTCGGGACTTGGGGGACTTCTGTTGCTACCATTTCATATCTGTCCCGGTACAGACCCCATGACGGGTCAGGAGTAGCCCACCATCGCTGAACAGCCCACCTCTGGGCCCATTACCACGCCCTAGCGGCATCTACTTACTCGGTAGGGATCCCCTACCGAGTGCACTACCTTGACAATGCCCCAGCGGCCCAGGCAACGCCCCAGCGGCATATACTCACTCGGTAGGGATCCCCTACCGAGCCTACTAGCAAAGCCCTGGCGGTACCCCAGCGGTACCAGCAATACCAGGCCGGGTGTACCGACAGCAAGCCTTCCCCTTGGCCTTACAGGGACATCTCTCGACCCGGTACCGTGGACACACAGTCCAGTCGGTACCGGCACAGCCACCTGGCAGCACGTGCTTGTCCACTACCTCGCGGATCGCACTAAAGAACGCCCATGCCGCACTAGGCACCGCCGTCCCTCGACGCGCGTGTCGAGGTAGTGGAATAGTAGAGTATTCCCTCGTGTCATGGGATGTCCCCCACGCCAGGGAAGCTTGTCTCCGACCTCAGCTCATATATAAGGAGTCCTCACTCCTTATTCAAGTAAGTTCTCTCCATCCCTAGAAACTCTGCTCAAATCCTCTCGGGACTAACTTGAGCGTCGGAGGGTCTTCGGTCGGTACACGCCGGCCTCCCCTGACCTCCTTTGCCCTTTCAGGTACTCAAGTGCACTCCAGGTGCGTCCCTACCGAGCAGCTGGGAAACGGTAGGAACAGGGTTTTATCACAAAAGGCCTCGGTATAATTGGATAAGTCACCCACTTATAAGTTATATTTTATTTTGTCACTCTTCTAATGTGGGATCTCCACTCTCCAACATATGAACGATCAGATTGATATATCCTTGGGATCTATTCAAATGAATTAGTCCTTTTTTTTTTGGCTAATCATAGATTGAATTCTTCAAACAATAGAACCATCGATCTATCATATCATCACACATGAGTTCTTTTCACGTACCATTGACTCATAATTAGCATCTGTAAATGTCAACATTGTGTACTGCAAACCAGATGGCCGGTTTCATACCTCTGAAAAATATCTACCTTAGTAGCAATAACAGATGATATATGCAAAGTCGATCGTTACAACTTAATTACAAGATGCATTGGTGAAAGATTGAACATTCATTTTTCTAAGCAAACATACGTCGTAGCTAGGTAGTTTCCTACATGATTCGGATAATTAATCGAATTATCTGTCTCGTGATTGGGGTACCATATTTAGAAAATATCGATCGTATCGATCTATTGTTAGTAACATGTTCAAACCAGCTTCATAACTACGTGCGTGAATGGTATGAACTCTTTGAAATGTCATGGCATGCATTTTAATTAACCATATTAATTGTTGCCTCAAATGCTTGAACAGCAATAGCCATCTCTTCAAAATCATATATATATGTTGCGTTTCCAGGCACCCCTCAAATACTTTAACCATATTGTTTTTTTCTTAATCCAGACATAATTTTGTTTGATTGTTTCTTTGTTGTTTGATTTTCGCACATTCACAGTTCTCCTAAAGTACATGAAAAAATATTCAAACGAATATTTTAGACTGAAGAAAGAAAGAAGGATATGCACCAAAATCAAAAGAACTCTTAAAGGACACTGGCATGGGGAAATTACACAGACCATAACTAAAATGTTCAAGGAAAATTAAAGCCGCCAGCAGGAGGCCACCAAAATTCCAAATATTGTAAAATCAAAGGGTTTACAACTGCAAAATTCAGAATACAAAACTTTTAATTTGACCATAACATAGAGATTGAAAATGCAATTGGCTTATTAATTATATTCCACCCTCTTACATTTTTTTTTGCTGACAATCTTATATGTAAGATTTAACCATATACATGATTTTGTATTATGTGCTCTAATTCTAGAACTAAGTACGTGTTACTTGCCATACCAGCAGTTGCTAGTTAATTACTTGTTCACATACTGTGAAGTACTTAGTTTTTTATTTTTTGGCTAAATGTGAAGTACTTAATTTGTTGCTACTAAGTGGAACCACATGAATACTATGCCGATGGGCTTAATTTCCTTGCTTTTGGTTGCCTCGTCTCAAAAGTATCCCAAAGATTAGTTTGATCATCAAAGGCGCGCCACTAATCTCCGAGCTTATCTTGTTAATTAGTCCAGTGAGTGATGTTAGTTCTCCCAGTTATTGCTCAAAGACTCTTTGATGGTTCCATCATTAATTTGCTATGATTTTCCCAACTGTGAGACTGATATATATCTCTTCATTGGGAAGATAAGGGAATCGGTAAGTTTAGCTAGGTATGTCTTAATTAGTTCTTAACTCTCTTCAGTCTTCACAATTGTCAGCTAATTAAGACCATAATAATTCACTGAAAAATTGACTGGAAAACTTCAGCGTACTTTTGATGCAGTGCAATATTCTCAAAAGTTGGTCATGCAGTGCTTTAGACTTCTAGTGCGTGCATGGAGTTTGCTGGTTCTTGGAAGCTGGTCATGTTGTCCAAAGTTCTCTTTAATTATTCTATTTAATTGTATTGTGTCGGCTAGTTGTTGTTGTTTTAGCTTCCAAGGCATCTAAGTAAGCAAGAGTGGCAAACATGTTTGCTTAGTGTGATGTATTAACAATTAAGGATGTAGTAGGGTAGTCTTTAAAAGAGGAAGATGCCAAGAGTGGTGGGGGAATTTGGTTAAAAACATTTAGTTGTATTTGAAGAGCAGAGTACAGCTCTCTCTCTATTCTCTATCATGTCTAGTTGTGTTTGAATATCAAAGATATTCTGTTTTCTTTATCCTTTCATTACCCGCATCAACTTTACTTTTATTCCCACTACAACAGAGAATCGTACTACTTCTGCAGCAGAGATCTACACTAGTAATGCATGCTTTGACTGAGAAATGAGAATCTGGGTTTGAAATTTCAATTCCAAAAATCCCTCCGTTCTAATCTTCAAAGCTTTGGCCTCCCCTATATAAGTCAGCTTCCCATTACAAACTTTTTCTCCCATTCCCCTCCAGAATATTATAAAGAGTCCATTTCAACCCTAGTAAATCAAGCTTTGGTTTCTGATACTTCATGCCAAAGCACCAGTTCGCTAGTCATCCTAGCTTAATACTCCGGAATCGAGCTTGATCGATCTTCAGCTCCCTCCCTCATTAGGATTACGGAGTGTTGAGCTAGGATAGTTACCTGGTGCTCAAACTTCATGGCATGCATGTCTAACTCGGCTCAGAATATCATTATTAGGAAACCTAGCTAGCTAGTAAATCAAGCTTCCATTTCTAGAACTTCATGCCACGTACTGCACCAGCTAACTTGTGATCCTAACTTAATACTCCATTAATTAGGATCAGCTCACAGCTGATTACGATCGATTATGGAGTAATAAGTTAGGATACTAGTTACCTGGTGCTCAAAATGGCATGTATCTTTTGGCAAGTCCAATACTTAAGAGAATATTTGGACTGATGTCCTGATTTCCCTACATTTGAGCCCACTTGATTCCAATCCTTGATAAGGACACCACCTCTCGATCTTTTGTTTGATTTTCACATATTCACTGTTCTCCTAAAGTACATGAACAAATATTGAAAGACTAAGCAAATACTACTCAATGACAAAGAAAAAAGTACATATTATTCAAACATTATCATCAAGTACATAAACGAAACCATAACAATGTAGTACATAAAGTTCAAGAAAGAAAAAACACAACCTGTGGTTCAGACTTCAGAGAAAGAAAGAAATTAAGAAAGACATGCACCAAAATCAAAAGAAGAACTCTATCTTGAAGCTAATGACACTGTAGAAATTAGACAGACCATAACTAAATGTTCAAGGAAAATTAAAGCCGCCGGCAGGAAGAGGATTAGGCCACGTACTACGTACTGTGGTTATGATCCCCAAACGGAAGCATCATATCCTCTCCGGTAAACCCCATATGCAGATTATGATCTGGATGTGGCGGTGGTGGCGGCGCGCGCGTTCATCATGTCCATGAACCACGGTTTCTGCGCGCTGCTGCTTCTGCACCGCCATCTGCATCAATTGGAGATGCATTGCCTCCATGTTATGCATATGATAAAAAGCTTGCCTCTCCAAAGCTGCCTGCTGCATGCTGCTGCCCTCTCCACCACTCTTCATCACGGCCATTCTATGATCCGCTGCAGCTGGCACCACCTGAGCTCCTTAATTGCACCTGGTTCTGGCTCTTCACAGCCTCCTCCTTGATATTCTTCATCCTGAGATGTATCTCCTTCAGGTGCTGGTCAATAACCCAGCCGGATCATTCAGGTACGCCAGTGTCAAGCCCTGGAGGGACTTACCAGTCAGGCATTGGAACATGAAGCGAGTCATCTCCTTCTCGAGGTTGTCCTTCTTTTGCTGCTTCTTGAGCTGCTCCTGAGCCTTGGAGATTCTTTGCCTCAGGATCGAAACTCTCCTGATTCACCATCTTCTTGCTCTGCTCCATTTCGGGCATGGTCTTAAACTGCGCGAGCACACTTTGGACTCCCAGAGGGGAAGCTAGGCCAGACTTCAATCAGGGTGGGAGTCATAGGGGGTAGATAATAGCACAAGCATCAATGTCACAAGGGGTGGTGAATTCACTCGCCTTCTTCATAAGACCCTTCTTCCTTTTCTTGAATGTTGCTTTTCGAGCACTGTCATTAGTGATGTACGTAGGTAAGTTTCACCTTCTTTCTAGTCATGGCCAGAAAGAAAAGATGAAAATATTGCAAACTAGGGAAGAAGGGAATGAAGGAATAGCCTTTCAGCTGGTTTGCTCTTGCCCTGAAGCGACTGTGCTCTATATAAAGCAGGCAAAGGGGGGCTACCTAATCAATTGTAGAAGATTTTTGTCCTGATCGAATTAATGGAAAATTCAATGCTGCTTGAATTGCTACAGATTTTTTGACAGTTTTCCGTTGGATGCTATTGCCAATTGTGATGCATGAGTGAGAGACCAAATCCGGCCATTTTGATTCTGTCTGAGAACTGAGCATATCCAATCTGTTTCAATGTGTCTAAAAGTTGTAATGGGGATTTCATATGAATGGTAACGAAAGCGAGTTGATGCAAAATATGGGGCAAAAATAAAGTTGACTAGTTGTAGACATATGCATGTCAAGGTGATTTTTGATACTGGTTTTACATGGATAGTAATCTGTTGATTTTCATTTATTCATACAATAAAACATAGATTTTCTGTATCTCTTTCAATCATTAGAAGGGAGTTATTGTTTCTATCTTTGAAAATCACATATAACGTTATCCCATCCCACCATTCCTTGTCTGGGAATTCAAATCTTCCTAGTTAATCCCCTCAAAAAAAAAAAAAACTTCCTAGTTAATAAGATTTTGTTGGTTTTCCCTTTTCTGTTTTGTATCTATTTTGTTTTTTTAAGGAAAGAAGCATATATTAGATATAATCACGATTACAATCGTTAATAAGAGCATCCTGAACAGCAGCAGGAGCTATAATTAACCTAACAAGGTTAATATGGAAGCATAAGGCAGAACAAACCATAAGTTGTCTAACTGGTTGGTCATTTACATAGTTAAATCTCACTTCTTAGAAATAGAAAAACAATATTATTACAAACTGAGGTAAACTATCCTCGTCCCAGAAAAACGGACTATGCTGCTCGCCAATGCACTCAATTGTGGTGCTCACAAGATAGTAATTCAACTGAAACTCATTGAAACAATAGAAAATGACATCCACCCATTTGCAGAGAATGAAAAATAAAAGAAATACTAGGTGAAGATCAGAGCTATCTGCGGCCCAAAGTTTCTGTCTCCAAACGCACTCAGTCTCCGTAATTATTAAGCTAGCCACAAGGTAGGGTTTTCGAAAAACAAAGAACCCCAAATCTCCAAGCTTACCACCTGGATCCCATACAAACCTAAACCAGATTTCATAACAAATGAAGGATAATCCCTTTGCACCTGGCACTCGAAGTGGAGGATAAACCCGAGAACCGAAATTAATCCAAACACCCCAGACAGCTAACAGTGAAAACTGAAGTGAAAAACCTGGACAGACGAAAGAACCCGCTAGGATACTGATGTCCGGCTGAGCAAGCCACAACCGGTGCTGATTGCGACGCCAAAAAAGCATCAATAGGTACCCAAGCCATGACGGCTAGGGTTTGGAGAAGAGAGAGAGAGAGCTCTCTTTGTCCTTGTATCTATTTTGTTGAGAGATGTCCTAACAATTAGTACACATAAAATATATAGGTGATAGAAATTAAGGAAACATCAAATATATATCAAGTTTATAACATACGTACAAGATCGAGTTCAAAAAAGTTGGTGACAGAGTTCGGCTAATAAAGTTAGAAGTGCTTTATGAGTTATAGAAGCAAATAGTTTAGAAAAAACACTTGACGTTTTTATTTAAAATTAAAACAGCTAAGTATGTAATACAATCACTTTTCTTATTCTTTTGGCCATATAGTTAACGTACTGCATGCCAAATATATACAAATGAATTGATATTATGAACTATCAGATTGATATACTCTAAATATATGTCTCATATATCCCAGTTATATATGGAAGATACAGCAGCATGGGGAAATTAAAAGTTTCAATGTAAAATTACTAAACTTTTTTTTGTCTGAAAATTAGTATTGTTTTACTGTATAATGAGTACATATACAAAAGTCTTTTTAATTAATTTTAGACCGAAGAAAGAGAGAAAGATCATAAAATTTTACTTTTGTTCAACCAAATTAACATGCTAGGTCTTTCCTACTCAATTTTATGAGTTCAACTTTGGTGACTAGTCATGCTATAATGACTCATTCAAATATTAAATTGCACGGCAGCAATTAGCACACCAAATACAATTGCTAAAATGGGCGGCATGCATATCCTCGTGGTTGTTGTATTCAACTCTAGGAACGGGTGTTGGCCACCATGGCACCATGAACCGGAAGAACGAGGTTAACCCACCACAAGTGGTTGTAGCCTCCTTTAACATATTTGCACGAATGTTGCACATAACAATGTGGTCATACGATTGTAGATACAAGATGTCGTCATTGTTGGGGTCGAAAGCTACTGCCACAGCATATTGATCACTTGAGCGGCTCCATTCGGAGATCAGTGGATTTTCCGAAACCATTCTGTCCAGAGGAGGGTTGCTTATCAAACACCACTTCTCAACTCCACCGTCAACCTTGTCATCATCATCATCATCTTTCAACTCCCAAACACTCAGATATTTAGTCCTGCCATTATGCTCATCTCTAAACATGGCCCTATACAACCGAAGACGTCCGTGTCGGTTCACACTTAATGATCCCCACTCCCCAGCAGGACAATCAATGACTTGACAGTAATATTTATTATCAGTATTAATTACTACTATTATTGTTGTTATTGTTGGAGAAGGGATCCAACCCAATGATATGGCCGTCAAGTTCATTTGGCCAATACAACATTCCCTTGTATGCAAGGCCTGGATCGCAAGCCAATCCTTCAAAACAAAAGCTTCGTGGGCTCAATATAACCGAGTGTGTCCACTTACCAGTCTCAGAAGAGAAGATCTCCACGTTGAGTTCGTTGGAAAAATACCAAGGCACTGATGGTGGAAGTACACGCACAATCGCATACCTGTAGTCAACATTAAGCTGGATGATACTACTATATTTTTCTCTTCGGTCAACATGTTCCTTATAGTAATAGTATGGATCACATATGAATCCAACCCTTACTTCATCGCGGCACTGAAGGGACGGAGGAAGACCAACCCATTGCTTGGTGTATGGATTGCAGATGTAGTAATCACGTTGAAATGACTCTGTTGCGCAGCACAAAACTAAGTCATTACACGCCCCTACGACAACAGGCAAATTAGCTGTTTCTTTTTGGTTAGCTGCAGATTGATAACAAGGGAGGAACTTCAGAGAGAAGCAGCCTGTTTTGAACATCGGAAGCCCGGAGATGGAAAAAAATTCCTTCTTTTCATCTAAAAAGATAAGAGTAGGTTCCATGGGCAAGGGTTTTCGGTTATCACATTGGAGACATAGGAAACGGGAAAGAAAACTATGATGGGAGATGAGAGCGAACCAACGCTTGGACACACACTTGTACTGAGCAACTGACTTAAAGGGAAGTCGAAGAATAATTTCAAACAATAAATGGTCGGGGAGATCATCAATATTAATCATGATTTTTGAGTGTTGTGTTGGTGGTGATGTTTTTGATCTTTTTGAGTACTGGAACTGAGACTCAGACACAGGTCTCATGGCGGCTGCAAAAACTTGGATAGTTGGATATATAGAAACGATAGACAATAATATGCAGATGGCAGAGAAGAAAATGTCACGGTTTTGGGGTTTATATACGTATAGTGTTTCCATATACAAGTGAAATTGGAATACGAAAGATCAACTAATTAGGAATCCAACTAAAAAGTAGTTTCCTATTGCAATCTGATTCTATAAGCTCAAGGAAAAGTATTAGTAATCGGAATAGAACAAGGAATATAACTCAAGAATTAAATAGGAAAGTCAGAAGAATAAATTAATACACATGACTTATGATCAAAATTGTCACTTTTTTTTTATCAAAAAAAAAATTGTCACTTTATTTTTCCTCAAAAAAAAAATTGTCACTTTATTCCAAAGAAAAAAATAATAAAAGAAATTCTGAATCAAGCATAGGCAAAAATGTGCCCCGTGGCAAAAAAAAAAACCATAAAGGTGTCGTTAGTTCGTATTTCCGGTAGGTGATATAAAACTCGATCGTTTCGAAGTTTTTTAAAAAAACTTAGAGAAATCTTATTTTAAGTTTTTTTTTTTCTCCGAAGAATTTAATCTTTTTGAGAAAACCTCATAAAACTCAAAACTATTCCTTGTATCCAAAAGACCCAACCTTTTCGGATCCATTTCTTTTCTTCCTTCACCATGCTAGCTTGATGAAGAAATGCCCAAACCTTTGGGGAGAACTATACAAAAGCTATGTCTTCTTGCTTCGGCGAACTACGAGGTTTTGGAGTGGTGTGGCTTGCTGGTGCAAAACGGCCAAGTTGGCCAATTAGTGATAACACAATAAAAAACGCAATAGTGAATTTCTTATTATTTAGATATTGAGTTTCAAACAAATACAATATTAATTAGAAACTTCAAAAACAAATATTGGTTTGCGCCATACATATGGAGAAGTATACAATAATTATGTATTTGGCAAATAAAAAACCACGTTCTGATTAGTTGATAATTTTGTGAAAGATTCCATAAAAAAAATTAGCTTAATTAATTGTTTTTATTTCTTCTTTTTTTTGAAAGCGGTTGATTAATATAAATAAATAAAAATAAGATATAAAATAAAACTTAATAGAGGTTATTGTTTAAGGATAACTAAATACAATCACAATACAGAAAGTAAATAACAAGGTAAATAGCACAGGAATAGATCATCTCTTTATTAATGAATATGTGCCTCTATATATAGAGAAACACAAAGGTACAATCCATGTCCCAATAGGACTTCTATTCAATATGTAATCCATATGCTATACTAACTAATCTAATCCTAGGTTGACAAGGCACACACAAAGTAGGTTTCCTTCAACACTCCCCCTTGTGGCGTCAACACTAGGTGGTGCTCCTCGCGTTGTCTCATTAAAAACCTTGCCAAGTAACAAAAACCCAGTGGGAGAAAAATAACTTTGGTCGAAGGGAAAAAGAGTACAACACACCCTTCACATTTGGAAACTTTGCATGGACGCCAGACTCCCCCTGAAGTCTGCGTCTCCCCCTGATTTCCACAATCATGGGAGGTCAGATAACTTAAGCAAACCAATGCTTTTCACATGCTTCTCAAATGTGGATTTAGGCAGTGACTTAGTAAATAAGTCAGCCACATTGTCCTCATAACGGACTTGATTCACTTTAATCTTAAGGAACTTCTGCTATTGCTGATTACAAAAGAACTTAGGCGATATATGCTTGGTGTTGTCGGCTTTGATGAAACCTTGCTTCATCTGCTCAATGCAGGCAGCATTATCCTCATAAATGGATGTAGGTTCATCAGTGGTTGACCTCAAACCACATGTACTTCTTATATGTGTATCAATGGACCTTAACCATATACACTCATGAATTGCTTCATGGAGAACAATAATCTCAACATGGTTCAAAGAAGTAGCGACAATGGTCTGCTTAGTAGACCTCCAAGATATCGTGGTGTTACCCATGGTAAAGACACAACCAGTTCGGGAACAACCTTTATATGGGTCAGAGAGATACCCAACATCAGCAAAACCCACCAAAACATCACAAAGATTTTCGGAATAATGGGCAGCAGCACTCGTGCGATCGATCGTGACATTCTGCGATCGATCGCTCGACGGCAGAAGCTCGGTACGATCGATCGTGGCATATCCTGCGATCGATCGCCCGATGGCGGTAGGCACGGGTTCTTCACCCATTTTGCCATATTTTCATGCCTCTCTGCAGGTAACGTGCCCTTTGTGCTCCATCCGGACGGTAAGTCCTCGTTCGGATGCCCGGGTCGTTCAACCGCAGCAAACATAGGTTCCTCACCTAGTTTCGACTCTCTGTAGGGAAAGAACAAACCCATATCAATCGTACCCTTCAAGTAACGAAAGATAGTTTTTATGCCAGTCCAATGACGTTGCGTGGGCGCAGTGCTAAATCTAGCCAACAAGTTAACAGCAAAGGAGATATCGGGTCTTGTACACTGTGCCAAGTACAATAATGCGCCTATTGCACTTAGGTATGGTACCTCAGCCTCTAAAACGTCTTCACCATCATCCTTTGGGCGAAACGGATCCTTCTTTGGATCTAGACTGCGACCAATCATGGGAGTGCTGACAGGATGGACTTTATCCATATTAAATCTCCTGAGCATCTTTTGGGTATAAGCTGATTGATGAATCAGAATCCCACTACTACGGTGCTCAAGTTCTAAACCGAGACAAAACCGTGTTTTCCCAAGATCTTTCATCTCAAACTCAGATTTCAAGTATTCAGTGGCACTTGCAAATCCGGAACTTGTTTTCACGCAGGGGCATAATTTATTGTTCACATACCCTCTTCCAATCAAGTAGTCACTTAAACGGGTATACCACATCCGTCCGGATTGTTTCAATCCATATAGTGAACGTTGAAATCTTATTGCAAACGTGCTCTGTGGTCTAGAGCCACTTGACTTGGGTAAATGAAGCCCATCCGGGACCTTCATATAAATCTCCATATCTAGATCCCCTTAGAGATATGTTATGACCACATCCATAAGCTGCATGTTCAGTTTTTCGGAAACTACCACTGACAAGGTAGCAGAACGTTATGACGTCCTTTACGAGAGAGTATGTCTCATCGTAGTCGATTCCAGGGCGTTGTGAGAAGCCTTGCGCCACAAGGCGAGCTTTATATCTCGTTCTCTCACTACACTTTCTAACAAAGACCCATTCATATCAACAGGTTTTATTCCAGAAGGTATTGGCACAACTGTCCCTAATACCGTTCTCTTTGTTAGTGAGTCCAACTCAACCTGGATCGCATATTTCCATTTAGGCCAATAAGCTTCTACGTCGGTATTCATCAACGGAGCGAGGTTCAATATCATCATTCTCAATGAACTCTTGTGCACAAGCATATGCAAACACATCATCAACTGTGATGGAGTTTCTATCCCACGTCTCATGTACACTAGTGTAATAATCGAGATCTCTAGGTTCCCACGGATAGGTCTTAGCGATAGGGCGTCCCCCGAAGATGTCTTTTGGACATAACCACAATCCGGAACGTTTTCATGGACGGATTTTGAGTATCAATGATGAGAGGGTTATTAGGTGCCATCGCAGCCCATTCCCTAGGGCGCGAATCCCTCGAACCTGGTGGCCTCCAACGCTTCCTCAGCGGAGCCACGGCCTAAGCCACATCACCACCATTACTGGCAGTGGCGCCACCAGCTGTCCCTCCCATAGGGTTAGTTGTAATAGCGACTTTGAGTCCAAGTCCTTGTTCAGGCACTTGCATCCTTGCAGGCATGTTTACAGCTGGTATATATGATCTAGTCACTGAGATCTGAGAAAGCGTCAGGAAGAGAATCTCTGACTTTCTGAAGATCTATAATTCTACGCACTTTCTGCAGTAGGGGGATCGTTATGAGACAGAGTGGGGACAGACCACGACAATTCCAGTCGTTCCTGCTGAACGTGTACGTTCTTATCTCCCCCTAACGACGGGAAGACTGTCTCACCGAAGTGACAAATAGATCGCCTGTCAAGGGTTCTACATAGCGGGTTGTGGTTGGAGATTCAAATCCAACATAAATACTCATTCGTCTCTGAGGACCCATATTGATACGCTGTGGCGGCGTAATAGGCACATAAACAACACACCCAAATATGCGTAAGTACGATATGCTTGGCTCGTACCCAGTCACTAGCTGTAACGCAGACAAAGATTGGGTGGTGATGGGTCTCAGACGAATAAGCAAAGCTGCATGCAATACTGCGTGTCCCCAGGCAGAGAGAGAAAAATTGGTGCGCATTACCAATGTCCTCGTGACCATTTGTATTCTATTAATGGCAATCTCTGCAAAACCATTCTGGGTTTGCACATGTGAGACTAGATGCCCAACATCTATCCCATGCAGTAGTCATCGAAAGTTTTCGATGTAAACTCTCTAGCATTATCAAGCCTGATAAGTTAAAGGGATGATCCGGGTAGTGAGCCGGCAGGCGAATCATTTGTGCTAGGAGTTTAGCATAAGCAGCATAACGAATGGACAACATCATGACATGTGACCAGCATGTCGATGCATCAACCAACACCATAAAATACATAAATGGCCCGCTTGGTGGTTGAAGATGTCCACAGATATCCCCTTGGATTATCTGTAAGAATGGAAGAAGCACTTTAGAATCTTTTGCATAGGACGATCTTAGTCCTTATTTCCCTTAGGAATACGCTTTGCATAATGAGCATTTGGCTTTGGGAGCTTCAGAAGCATAGGAGGAATTGTCCACATCCAAGAGAGAGGATTTCGTTCTATGCGATCGATCGCAAGGGGGGTGCGATCGATCGCCCGTGCTCTCGGGTTCCTGTAACAATGCAGGATGGGACATGCGATCGATCGCAGGGGATGTGCGATCGATCGCCCGGGCTCTCTGGTTCCAGAAAACGTACAGGAAGGAACCTACGATCGATCGCAGGGGGATGCGATCGATCGTCCGAGCTCTCGGGTTTGTTAACGACGCAGCCTGGAAGGTTGCGATCGATCGCAGGTATCGTGCGATCGATCGTATGGCGTCGGACAGTGGCAAATTTGCTCTTTCTCATAACTGTCTCATCTCCTTGAATCGCTCTTCGATTCATGCTTCAATTAGCTCGAAAGAATGGATGTCCGTGCGAGGTTTTCAATACACGGATCATCATATCACGACCAGGGTGTCACAACCTGTCGTGCCAAAGCCAATATGTGTCTGAATCCAAGAGGTCATCCCGAATGACATTGTTTGATTCAATAGCTCGAATAGTGGTAATGTATAACCCACTAGAGAGACACATAAGCTTCTCTAAGATGCGCTTTCTACCGCAGTCATTAGAGCTAATGCAAAGGGATTATTTTCCATTCTCATCATGCATCTTAGCATGGAAACCATTGGCTCTTATATCTTTAAAGCTCAACAGAGTTCTATTTCCTCTTGGAGCGTAGAGAGCATTTGTGACATCAATGTGAGTGCCATTAGGCAAGAGGAATTGGGCATATCCTCTTCCTTGCACAAGATTCGATGGTCCTGCCATCGTAGTCACAAAGGAATGTGTAGGCATCATGCCTATGACGCAATATGACATGCGTGGTTCTGCTATCTCCGAGACATTCAAGTTCTCCAGAACCCATTCCTAAAAGCTCATCATTAAAATCGAGGCTACGAAAGCAACTCAGATTTTATTAAAGATATTAGCCAAGGCTTTACACTCAAAGTTCCATCTTGATCTTAAATCAAAACTAAATCCAATGTCTTGGCAAACATGCCATATATCATCAACTTGGAAAACATAAAGACTTGAGCAAAATCAGCTTCCAAAGTCTTTAACCCTTAAACTCGACGTCTTGATCATTGCAGTTACATCTTCATATGTATTGCAAACTATGGCCCATAGATCAGACGCTCCATATCATTAATAGACATCATGAAGAGGATTCTCCATTGATTGAGGTATACAGGCTCAGTACTCACGGTCCCTAGGACGGTGGCAGATTACCTTGGCCGGTGGCGGTGCTGCCATAACTAGTGGCGCAACAACGCTGACCAGCGGTGACCGGCGGTGTCCTTCTTATAGGGATGGCGGTCTTCTCTCACTCTTTTGCGGCCCTATGCTCGCATGATCGCTTATTCTTATGGCGATTACCTTCATAAGCAAATAGATTCTACGGACCAAAATGTCCGGGATCGTCCCAAGATTTAGGGTTTTGCTCGTGGCTTCCTCCCATAGGGGCGCCATCATTGTCATGCCTTTCCTCAAGGCAGAGATGGAGAAGGTGGTGAGAGATTCCTCAATCAATTGTTCATCTGTGATGATTATCCACAGAGATGCATCAAGTCTTTGATGCGGAGAATTTCCGAATTATATCCCATGACTTCTTCAAAGTCAGAGAAGCGGAGATTAGTCCATTATGCTTCTAAATTCGGAATGATGAATGTTACCATTACATTCATGAAGCGCTTCTAGCGCTAACCTCTTTCACGAACTCAAACTGGAGTGCCATATCCATATGGCGATTCATCAGGAAAAAATAACCTGGCATTGTACATCTCAGTTTGAGGGTCTAGAGCGGTTTCTTCAAAACAACGCTCATAGATTCGAGCTAGAAGCTCTTGTGCGAATAGGTACATTAGGATATCATGAGCCCATCTCAGAATCTAATGTCCGCAGAATCCAATGGAGTAGAATCGAGTTATTCATGTTCGATATCCAAAATATGGAGAACAAGAATATGGTACCTATAGCGACGATCCGTTTGTCGGCATAAGATAGGTTACCAATAGCGACGATCCGTTCGTCGGTAAAGGGTATGTTTTGGAATTGATATTCTCACAAAACAATAGAGGGTTTCTGAGCAATATTTGCTTCCAAGAAACGTTTCCAAGGATTTTGGATTTAGGCGAAACTTTGGTGTCGTATGGTCATAACCTTAATCCTTTTCGGTAGCTCTACTCAGATATAACCAGGTAAGTTATAAGAGATGTCGGTGGAGCAAGCTCTCTTAATACCACTTATCTCAAACTCCTTACCTAGACATCATACCTAAGCAGGTGAGCCTAGTTGGGAATAAGTCATAAACCATAGGTCGTTTCTTCTCTACGGATTCCTCATCCGGAGGTAAATCATTCAATGAACTCCTCGTTCAAGGTCTCTTCTCTCTACGGATTCCTCATCCGGATTATTAGCTCGAACCCCCACAGTTCGGCTCTTGAGGTCATCACCAATAGCATGATGACATTAGAGGTGCTCATGACTTACACATACCGCAAGCGATATGAAGCTCGATCACTCCCCTAATGCTTCTCATAGTTTGGCGAGTCTCGTATATTATCCCACGTTATAAGAAAGGTGGGAGGTAGAAGAAGGGAGGTTGCAAGTCCCCGGAGAAAAAGAAGGTTGAATTAAATTCAGAAAGCAGCAACGTTTATAAAAGCTTACTTGGATTCTTTTCTCGGATTATCTTGAGTACCTCTTCTTCGAAGTTATATATCAGGAGATCCAACGGTCGGAATTGGCTGAATTTTTAACTGGGGGTATTAGACTCACGGAGGAAGCTCTCGTCCAAATTTCAGCTTAATCCAACGGTGGAGAAGGGAGAAAATCGCTATCGAAGTTGACTGTTCTGTGCAGGCAGATTCTTGAACTAGAGGAGATTGCACGGAGGTACTATTCACGGGTACTGTTCATCCGATACTGTTCACGCGCACTGTTCCCGACCACTGTTCATCCGGCACACCCTAGGGTTTTGAGGTTCTAGGGTTTTGGCGCTAGCAGGATGCTATGCTCAAGAGTTTTGGTTTTTGATTCAGGGTTAGAGGTTCGTGCTGATAACGTGTTTAAGGATAACTAAATACAATCACAATACAGAAAGTAAATAACAAGGTAAATAGCACAGGAATAGATCATCTCTTTATTAATGAATATGTGCCTCTATATATAGAGAAACACAAAGGTACAATCCATGTCCCAATAGGACTTCTATTCAATATGTAATCCATATGCTATACTAACTAATCTAATCCTAGGTTGACAAGGCACACACAAAGTAGGTTTCCTTCAACAGTTATTAAGTTTTCCAGCCTTAATTATTTAGAATTTTTCCAAACTACATCCTTCCAACCCATAAAGTGCAGTGCGGTTTGTTTCCTTGCGACTATTTCACATTTTTTTAAGCAGAATTGTCTCAAATAATTTTGAAAGCCCTACCTTTTTACAAATTCAGTTCTCGATGCCCAACATTGTTCCGACATCTCATTTAGGATCCCAAGAGAATCGATCCACACTTAGAAAAGAAAATAAGTCATTTAATTAAACAATAAAAAAATTTGGTAACCAAATTTATTATCTACTTTTCTTGTTTATATATATATATATATATATATATATATATATATATATATATATATATACTTTGGAAAATATATAAAAAGAAAAATGATTGTTGGCCTTAATTCTAGATGGCATGTCATGTCACAAACACATCTTCATTATTCGCCAAGTTATATTGTTTTATTGTCATGTCATTTTGGTAAAAGACTATCTTGCCCGTCTTAATTCTAATGGTTCTTAATCATCTCACTTATTTTCTCTTTTAATTTAAAAGAAAATATTTTAACAAATCACGGATTTGTTGGTTCATTGTTGAAACTCATGTTGATTAGACTCTTCTATTCATTACTCACTTTTAGTCCTTTTCATCAAACAATATAACAAATATGGACTAAATTCTTATTACTATTCTGTATTTTAGAGATCTAATCACTTCAGTTTTTGAACTTTTAATTTCATCAAAATAATCACTGCACTCTCAGTTCTTATCCAATATGTCTATGTATGACACATGTTGACCCATGATAGGTCTACTTCATCAAATTGAGAGTACATAGATCATTTTGATAAATTTAAAAAATTAAGAAACTGAATTGATTAGAAACTAAAGTACACGGTAGTAACTATAATTTAGGCAACAAATATCTCTTCCTATCTTTATTTTTTGTTTATCTTAGGATAGTACTTTATATTGTCTCCCCCCCCCCCCCCCCCACATTTGTAAATTGATTTCCTATAAGAACATCTTTAGCAATGCTAGCTATTTTTTAACTAAATTTTAGCTAAAGTAGCTAAAAAATTATTTAATTTTTTTAATGAATAAAAAATAGCTTAAATATATTTAATAATTACACAAAACAGCTAAAAATGAATGTTTTAAATCAAAAATAACAGAGAGTCTCATCGCGCTCTCTATATTTAAAAGTCATATAGCTAAAAGCAAAAATAATCTTAAAACAGCAAAATGATGCAGCTGCTAAAATAACTAAAAAAACTAAATATGCTCTCTAAAATAGCTAAGAAGCTAAAATAGAGAGTCTGCTAAGATTAGCAGACGTATTTTCAAACTGGTTAGCCAAAATAGCTTTTTAGCTACTTTAGCTAAAATTTAATTAAAAAATAATTAGCATTGCTAAAAAATGTTCTAAAGATGCTCTAAACCCGTTGTTCTAATGTTGGAGGTATCAATTCATTTGCAATTTTGGCCCGGTAAAAACGATGAACTTGTTCAATAGTTAAGGAAAGAGAAATCCATTGATAAAAGTAAGAATCAATGGACATTCATTGCCAATTACACATAAACATGAAGAAAAAAAAGAAAAAAGAAAAATAAAAAAGGCATCGCACAAAAATTGGTACAGAAGCAAAGAACGTACGATTAGATTGCAATAGGAATCAGATAAAATGTGAATGAAAACGTTTAAGGATAATATTGGTTTTGCAAAAAATTTACATGGCAAAAGTATTAACATGGAAATAATAATTTAGTTATTTGCAGTGACATAAAATTTTCACAACAAATTAAGGCTACAATGTTAAGCCTTATTTAAGGCCCCCCTAGCATTGCCCTGTATAAAAACCATGGCGCGTTCAAATACCCTCTAGAGATTGAGAAGCGCCTCTGTCAGTTGTCATTAACAAGAAAATTATGAAGATGAGTAACCTGTATTTACAATTTTTATGTAACATAAATCAGACGTACCCATGCATATATGTTCTAAATTTTTGTTATGAGTTATGACGATGCCCTTCAAAAAAAAATTCTGACTTCAATATTTGTTCTTGTCAGAGAAATTTTAAAATTTTCGAAAGTTAGCGTTGTGTGTGATATCATTATGATTTGGTTTACTTAATTAGTGGATCCTATTCTTTCATATGAATGTTCTTACGTACGTCTTAGTTTTGACTTCTTGCATGGACTTTGCTCAATTTTTAACGTACCTGGCAAACAAAGCAAAAAAAGTGAAGTTGGAATATATGCTTTACGTACGCTGCTTTCAAACAGTTTTTGTGTCTTGACCTCACAGTCCAGAGAGAATAATTAATCACAACCAGACTTAAGTTTAAAAAGTAAACTAATCTCTGTTAAAAACTCTCCTGTTTCGAATTCTTATATAAATTTTTGCCTAGCTAGCTACTTGGTATAATTGTGGCTCGGACTAAACCCTATACAGGCAAGAGAGCCTAGCCTAATTGAAACTTGCAGATGTATGCTTGGCTCTTCTTCCACTATAGGGCTTCTTCTCTTTGAAGAAATTCATACCTTAATTTCGTAGTGGCAAATAGTGTTAGGTAAACTGTGGTATTAATTAGGTTATGATTTGGCATCCTTTTTATTTCATATCACCCAAGCTTAATTGTTGATGTCAACATTGTCAACTGCATATTACCAAAAAACACACCGGAGACGCCTAGAAAAGGTATTGAAATTTAGCATGACATTCTACTTTTTGTTCAACCAAATTAACATGTTAGATCCTTCCTACTCAATTTTATGAGTTCAACTTTGGTGAATAGTCATGCTATAATGACTTACACACATACAAAACATGACTTCACATTTAGATTTGTGTGAGATTTAGATATTAAATAACAATGTGGAACTGACATCAATTTTCCTCATAGGAGTTTGTCAATGTTGTTTTTGAATGAGGAAAGTATACAAATTAATAAGGAAGAAATGGAAAATACAAACTACAGTTTAGGTTATGATCGAGATGTTGGAGAAAACTTCAATAAAGCTCAATGTATTTTTTGATGCGCATTTGGGAGAAAGAATGGGAGAAAGAAGACATGGTTGCTCTGGGTTTTTGGTTATGGGGGAGAGTAATGAAATTCTGGTTTCTTGATTAGAGAGAGAGATAGAGAGGGAGGGTGTAACGGAATGGCGCGAAATGAAGTTCGTATAATTACCTCAATCACCCTCGTCATTGTTATCAAATACCCTCGGCCGAGCGATCCATAGGACCAGTTTGGGAATGCTTTTGAACCTGCTTTTGGGATCAAAAGCGCTTCTGCCATTTCTGTGAGGTGTTTGGTAAAACACTAAAACACAGCTTTTGCCCCAGAGCGCTTCTCCAAACAGCTAGAATTAGGAAGCTAAAATTTGTAGCTTTTCATTTCTGCTTCTGCGGGAATCAATTGGAAAACACGGAAGGTTTAATGAAATTTAAGCAACTACCCACCCTGCCCTCTTCCTTTTCTAAAATTTACCGTACTCCTTGTTGTCCTTCTCCCTCTCTCTGCAGATTTTCTTGAAACATCCATGGATTGCCAAAATCCCAATTCTTAAAATTGATTCATTGCCCAAAATTGAATCCGGATTCCCATGAAGTAATAGAGAATCAACGAACCTTGAGCTTCCGAGGCTTCTCCGAGGAGGAGATAGAGAATTGAGGAGAGAAATTGAAGGGGATTGAAATGAAGCAGGTGAACCCGCTGGTGGTGGCTGTGAGCTACGGTGGTTGTCACTCTCTCTCTCTCTTTCTCTCTCCTCAATTAAGCATGTGGTACTTGTGTCCTGGTGTTGGGCTTGATATCGATGTAAGGATGAGACTCCAGTGATGATTGCAGAAGAGATGAAGGAGAGCCAAGCTCTCTATGTGTGCAATTCTCTCTGAAGTCTCAACTTTTTTGGGTTCGCTTAATTGAAAGAAGAGAGAGAGTTGAATAGTTGATAGGTGCGGTGGGGAGTGGGGAGTGGGACGGTGGAAGTGAAAAGATGTGAATTAAAGTTTTTTTTTTTTGGCCAAAAAGGGGAAGAGAGACTTTACCCATTAGAAGAAAAAAAATATTTGAGGTGATAAGAAAAATAATACACAAAACTGAAAAAAAATATATATAAAAAAAAAAAGAAGAAGAAAGAATCATAAGGTTGATTGATATGAGAAAACCTTTAATTTGATTTAGTTACACCTAAATATACTTAAATATTTCATATAAACATTTTCAACATCTATGTCCGTTTTGGTAATTATATATAGTCAAAGCAATTTTCATTCATAGTTTCAAACACCCTAAAACTGTTTTTCGTACTCACATTATTTCTAAAAATCAGTTTACCAAACATCCAACTGATTCTCCCCACAACGATTTCAAAAGCAATTCCCCTCGCAGCAATTTCAAAAGCAATTCCCCCAACAGCACAGCAATGCCAAACTTAGCCTATAGTGAGCGATACACACGAGGCTAAACAATGGATTTGAATTTCTGAGTCTGAAGATTGAGGATAGATTTGAATCTGATTACAGCGAATTGTTGCAATTGAAAATTGGGATGTTGAGGTTGAAGTCGGGGTTGGGGTTGAGGTTGAGGGAGGGTTTTACACTGTAATAATGGGCATGTATACCCAAATATCTTTATTATTGAGCTTCACGAGCCCAAATATGACGGTTGTGTACTTGTGTTAAGTTTTGGGAAAGAGCACTATGGAGCTCAAGCACAATATCCCCCAACAGATAATGCCTAAATTTCACATAAAAAACACTTACAAATTCTTGCGCTTCACAAATACGGTTTTTAACGGCCAATGTCAATTCCACATCTTATTTTGGACTTGTTGGATCAAAATTTGGTCCTAGTCACCTGGTGCGGGTTCGAGGATCCTTAAGCTAACACTGTCCTTCTGGTTTGATGTGTGCACGGGCATGTTAACTCGTTGTCAAGTTTTGGGTGTTGATTGGTGTTACGCCTTTGATTTGACTTTAAGCAAGGATTTTGGCCTGGAAAGGCTCAGTATTCTTAGCCTCAGGTTCTGGTAGTTTGGATGCAAGGATGTTGATACGATATACGAGGGGGAGCAGGGGTCCGGGGCGAACGATTTCAAAGCAACAAATCTTGGTTATCGTTTTCCTTGTGATGGACCCGAAAGGGGGGGGGGGACATGCCAAGTATAGATGGGCCTTATGCACCTAGAGTCTCGTACCTCCTTACTTGGTAACGAAATTTTAATGTGAGTGTGACCGGTCAGGAATATATGGGATATATGTTGATACTCACATATAGGCCTCATCATTTGGCCCGCGGATCCGTGTGCCGATGGAGGCCTGCCCGGCCGGATCGATCTAAGCCCGGCCCGGACTCGTAGTAAACCCGCAAGAAACTCAGGCCGCAAAAAGCCCTGGCCCGGCCCGTAAAAGTCCGGCCCAGCTAAGTATTTATACGTATTAATAAATATTTTGTATTCTATGTTATACATTATACCATATTAACATATAATACAAAATATTTATTAATAAGGAGTACAAACAAAATATTATTAAAATTATTCTTATAAAATATTTATTTATTAATACAAAATATTATTAATTTATTGTCCAAAATTTGGAATCATTCAAAATATTATTAATATTATTCTTACAAAATATTAATAACATTAAATACAAAATTATTATTAATAACATTATAGTCCAAAATATTATTACTATTATTCTTACAAAATATTTAATTATTAATGCAACTTATTAACTTATACAAACCATCAATTTTTTATAGAATGCGACAATTTATATTAATTCGAAAAAATAGTACAACTGATAGATGTAGAAACTACATCAAAATTAAAAAAAACGAAAGCAATACTAGAAGCAACTGGATGCAAGAACACATCGAATATGCACCAGAAGTAAACCGGGCGATTAAAAGGTAACCGATGGTATGACTACTAGTATTGTCTACCATATTCATTGGTTATAAAAAAATGTATATATTTTTAAAAAAACATAATCATCTATTTTCATCAAATAAAAAATAAAAAATTAAGCACGGCCCGGCCCGGTCAAAAAAGGGCGGCCCGTTAAAGTCCGGCTTGGCCTGGCCCATCACGCTTCATAGGGACGGGCTTGCGCTTTAAAATTTGGATTATTTTTCTAAGTAAACATACGTGGTAGGTAGTTTTCTACATGATTTGGATAATTAATAGAATTATTTGTCTCGTGATTGGGATACCATATTTAGAAAATATCGATCATATCGATCTATTGTTAGTAGAATAACATATTCAAACCTTCATAACTACATGCGTGAATAAAAAACTCTAGCAGCGTGTTTCTCTGCATGCTAACCCTAGCCTCTCTCTACTGCAAAACCTAGGTTTTGCTATCTCTTTATGTCGTCTCCAATCTTCCGCCCTCTCTCCATGGCTTCAATCGACTCTGTGACAGCGATCTTTGCAGCCTCCTTGGCTATTGCTAGCGGCAGCGGTCCCTTGGACCTCGGTAAGATTTCGAGCGGCACAGTATGCAAGTCCTCCCAGAGTTTTATGTTAGGAAAGATTCTCAATAGTAAACCCTCTGATTCCTCATTGGTCAAGAGCCACTTTCAACAGATCTAGATCCTGAAAAAAAAAAAAAAAAGTCAAGGTTCAAGAGAAAGGTGATCGTCTTCTCTTTTCTTTTGAATCTCTTCGGGATAAGAGGAAGTTGCTCCGTGGTGGTGCATGGAGTTTTGATAAAGCTCCGGTGATTCTTGAAGACTATGATGGGATCACTCCAGTGACTGCAGTTCTGATGCGGCATGTGCGGTATTAGGTTAAAATTAAGGGTATTCCTCCAGCTTTTGAAGAACCAGAGAACTTTAAGCTGATTGGTGATCTATTAGGGGGCTTTTTGGATTATGACAAGACTTTGTTCAAGCAGGGTGTGGTGCGAATTTTCCTCCAGCATGATGTTTCTAAACCGATCTTCTTGTCGAGAGTGATTCGACTTGTTGAGGGAATGGAACCCTTGCTTACTTTCGCCTTCGAACATCTAGTGGGGAGATGCAAACGCTGTGGTTTGATTTCGCATATGGGTGAGCAGTGCTCAGGGCCAATGAGGGACGTTCTTGCTAACCCTAGTCGTGCCAAATTGTCGAGCTTTGGTTTTGCATATTTGATTCCCAGTACATCTTTTGTGTTTGCTTCTCAGGTGTCTCGTGCCATTGGTTCATCTCTTTTCCACCATGTCTCTCCTCTTCCTCCTGTGGTTAAGGAGCGTCAGGCTATTGTCATCCGAAATCTTGGTGTGGTGTCGGTTCCTATTAGTGATGGGGAGCCTGTCGTTGTCCAGGATAATATTGATCAGTTAGTTTTCGGTAAGCGTTCTCGTGCTTTGGGTGATGTTTCGTCTCCCAAAAAGTTGAAGATGGCTCTATCTCTTCGGCGCGCAACTTTGGAGGCTGCTGCATTGGGTTTTCATGCTGTTTCTCAAGAGGATGTGCCTGTTAAACACAAGCGAGGGCATCATGTGAGGGCCAAAAACAAGAAGGAGAAAGCTGTGAAGAGGTTTGGAATGGAACCCCTCCGTCTTACCTATCCGGTCGCTTCCTCTGCTATTCCTTGCCCTACTGCTAAGGGTAAGGAGAAAGTTTTAAATTAGCTTTCTTTTGGGATACGTAACCTACTTCTTTGAGGTATGTCGCTGGAGAAGCTGGTTAAAAAGTTTTTAACCGTACCACAAATATGTGCGCGGCGGTTGAATTCTCTCTAGTTAGGTTAGTTTATCTTGATGTATCTTATTTTTGTAGGCTCGTTTATTAATAAACGAGCGAACAAGACTTAATGAGCGGTGCTGATTAGTTTTATAGCTTGCCTGACCTTCAGAATTATGGGTACAGATATAGGAGATTGATGTAAGGTATCGTTTTTTTTGCCATAATTAATGATATTATTATCTGATTTCTTTAAAAAAAAAAACTACGTGCTTGAATGGTATGAACTCTTTGAAATGCCATGGCATTTTAACCATTTGTTGCCTCAAATGCTTGATCGAACAGCAATAGCCATCTCTTCAAAATTATATATATTGCGTTTCCGGCCAGCTAGGCACCCTCAATTAAATACTATCAACATATTGTTTTTTTCTTAATCCAGATATAATTTTGTTTCTTTGTTGTTTGATATTCACACATTCACAGTTCTCCTAAACTCTAAAGTACATGAACAAATATTGAAAGACTAAGCAAATATTATTCAATGACTGAAAAAAGTACATATTATTCAAACATTATCATCATAGTACTTAAACGAAACAATAACAATGTAGTACATAAAGTTCAAGAAAGAAAAAAAAACACGTACAACGTACCTGTGGTTCAGAGAAAGAAAGACGAGCACCAAAATTAAAAGAAGACGATCTTAAAGGACACCGGAGAAATTAGACAAATTAACCATAACTAACATGTTCAAGGAAAATTAAAGCCGCCAGCAGGAGGAGGATTAGGCCACATAGCAGTAATGTGGTTATGATCCCCGAATGGAAGCATCATATCCTCCCCGGTAAACCCCATATGCTGATGATGATGATCTGGATGTGGCGGTGGTGGTGGCGCGTTCATCATGTCCATGAACCACGGGTTCTGCTGCTGCTTCTGCGCCGCCATCTGCATCATTTGGAGCTGCATTGCCTCCATGTTATGCATATGATCAAAAGCTTGCCTCTCCAAAGCTGCCTGCTGCATGCTGCTGCCCTCTCCACAACTCTTCATTGGCATGTTGCTGCTGCTGCCCTCTCCGCCAATCTTCATCGCGCCCATTCTATGATCCGCTGCAGCTGGCACCACCTGAGATCCTTGCACTACCTGGCTCTGGCTCTTCACAGCCTCCTCCTTGATATTCTTCATCCTGAGATGGATCTCCTTCAGGTGCTGGTCAATGACCCAGCCGAGATCATTCAGGTCCGTCAGTGTCAAGCCCTGGAGGGACTTCCCAGTCAGGCTTTGAAACATGACGCGAGTCATCTCCTTCTCGCGGTTGTCTTTCTTTTGCTTCTTGAGCTGTTCCTGAGTCTTGGAGATTCTTTGCCTCAGGAAACTCTCCTGATTCACCATCTTCTTGCTCTGCTCCATTTCGGGCATGGTCTTGAACTGCGTGAGCACGCGTTGGACTCCCAGAGGGGAAGGCCAGACTTCAGGCTGGGAGTCATAGGGGCTGTAGATAATAGCACAAGCATCAATATCACAAAGGGTGGTGAGTTCACTCACCTTCTTCATAAGACCCTTCTTCCTTTTCTTGAATGTCGCTTTTCGAGCACTGTCATTGGTGATGTAGGTAAGTTTCACCTTCTTTCTAGTCATGGCTAGAAAGAAAAGATGAAAATGTTGCAAACTAGGGAAGAAGGGAATGAAGGAATGGCCTTTCTGGTTTGCTCTTGCCCTGAAGAGACCCTGCTCAATATAAAGCAGGCAAGGGGGGCTACCTAGCTAATCAATTCTTGAAGATTTTTGTCCTGAATGGAAAATTCAATGCTGCTTGAATTGCTACAGATTTTGTGACATTTTTCCGTTGGATGCAAAATTTAATGATTGCCAATTGTGATGCATGAATGAGAGACCAAATCCATTTTGATTCTCTCTGAGAATTGAGCATATCCAATCTGTTTCAATGTGTCTAAAAGTTGTAATGAATCCAGATTTGTTGTCCTTAAGTGTTTGAGAAATGGGGATTTCATATGAATGGTAATGAATTAAAGCGAGTTAATGCAAAATCTGGAGCAAGGATTCTTAGCAAAAAAGAAAAGTTGACGAGTTGTAGACATTTTGTCAAGGTGATCGAATTTTTTATACTGGTTTTACATGGATAGTAGTCTTTTGATTTTCATTCATTCATACAATAAAACATAGATTTTCTGTATCTCATTCAATCATTAGAAGGGAGTTATTGTTTCTAACTTTGAAAATCACATAAAAGGTAATCCCACCATTCCTTGTCTAGGAATTCAAATCTTCCTAGTTGATATGATTTTGTTGGTTTTCCATTTTCTGTTTTGTATCTATTTTGTTGAGAGATGTCCTAACAATTAGTACACATAAAATATACAGGTGATAGAAAGGTAACATTAGACATCAAATATCAACTCTATAACATAAAAGAGTATTAAAAAATTGGCTCCGTTTAGGATTGTTTTTAAAAATTTGACAAAAGTGTTTTTGCTTTGGACAGTGTTCGGCAAAAAAAAGTTAGAAATACAGTATGAGTTATAGAAACCACTTATAGTAAAAGAGCTACGTAATAAAAACACTCTCTAAAGAAACAATTTTAAACAGAGACTTGATAAAAGTCTATATATATGTACCTTCACATTTGTGGTTCACTTTATTTTTTGAGTTTTTCTGAATTTTTTTTTCTTTTCTTTCCACTTTTCAAGCGTTTCTTTTTTGAACAATCTAAAAAAAAACGTTTTTTTTTTAATATTTTTATTTTGTTTTTGGGCCAATGACTTTTTCAGTGTCTAGAAAATAGAAATAATGGCTTGTAATTAGGCTTTATATCAAATTGGGCTTTATTCTCATCTTTCAAACGCACCCAAACCCGGTAACCCGCAAAACGTCTCCAACTAAAGCAAACGCTCCCCTGTTACAACTTCTTCAATTGTCAGTTGCTAGAGTTGAAGGGGATCACAATACTGGGAAAAACCCAACCTTTCAGAGCCTTCAGGCTTGCGATTGTCATTTCCGTTGAAATAGAGACGTCTGAGGTAAGTAGTTTTGGTTTTGGCAATAAGCTAATTTTGAATTCCTCATTTCGATGCACATTTTACATACATTGACATCTTGAAACCCAATTGACTGTGAATTCAGCATTGGAAGAATGCCAATGTCAAATATTCATAGCACCAAACAGAGCTTATTGTCATTGAATGCCCATTTTCATTCACTGCTCTGAATTGCAGGGTTTTGGCTTGGGTTTTGCAGTTGCAGGAGAAGAGGATGAAAGTCAAGATCTTGCGTATCCTTCTCACTATTTGTTCTGTTCCTCTCTTTCAATATTAGTATTGTATACCATTTCAATAATCTTATTATGTTTTTCTGTTCTACTTTGTTGCATTTAATCAGCATTCGAAGAATTACTTGATCATAGTTGATACAGTTTCTGCTTGATGATGGTATCGAATAATATGAATTGGCTTCATAAATAATTACTATTAGTTGATAAAGTTGAAATTTTTACTTCCTCAATTGTTGTCAAAGTTGAAGACTCAAACTTTCACTTGGTAAGAAAACCCAGAACATCCCATATGTTCTTGAAGGCCATCAAGGTCTGAACTTGAAATGAAAATTGTTATCCTAACATGTTAATCATGAGTGTCTAGCATATTCCTGTCTATGTATTATTGGGTTTGAGCATTTTGGTGATTGTGAGAAAATCCCATATGCTCTAGTGTGATGTCAATCAAGACCGGAACTTACAATGAAAATAGTAGTCCTAGACACTCCTGTCTATCTTTGTTGGGTTTGAGTATTTTGATAATAATATGAAAATCCCTTGTGCTCTAGTGTAATCTGTTTGCTAATGAATTAGCCTAAACTTGAAATATCTTTGTTGTGATTCGTGAAATATCCATGTTGCAAGCATTTTATAGAAATAGTTTTCTCTTGACCCGACCCTCTTCATGAATATCTGCTGGGATTTCCAACAGAGTACGGCCTCTTTATCCCTTTCCCATCTCTTATCTTCATTTATAAATTTGGAACTAATCAATAGCTGTAGTGTATACTTAAGATTGATGTGCCCTATTTTTGAGATGTGGTATATTCATTTGCTTTGAGCTTAACTCTTATGTTTTCTTTTTACCTGTAGGTGGCATGCTATTGCTTCATGGACATGGGATGCACAGGACGAAACATGTGGCATTTGTAGGATGGCATTTGATGGTTGTTGTCCTGATTGTAAGCTCCCTGGGGATGATTGCCCACTAAGTAAGTCACAAATATTATAATTTTTCTCATTTCTGTTAATTCATCGGATGAGTTTCATATAGGCGTTTAAACTTTGCTATTTGAGAAATGACTCATATGCTGTCTGTATCCACATATGGTCATGCCTTTTTTCAAACTTGACTATTATGATTCTTGTGGTCCTTGCAATGATCTGTGCTAAAATTGATGAATGTGTTATGGTATAATGTATACAGTTGATTCTTAATTTACAGGTATCAACATTTGGGTTTTCTTTCTTTTCTCTTACTAAATACCTAAATATGCTTCAGAAACCCGACATACTTCATTCCTATTAGTTTGATAAAAGTACACCTTTTCCAAAACAAAACAAAACAGAAAAAAGTTGAAAACCAAGGCTTTTCTTCATTTTGAGTTCAGTTTCAATATGCAGTTACTATCTTTTGAATTTTCTATTTACTACTCGCACAATGGAGAGGTATACAATTGGGATTGGGATGCAGTGGTCATCAATCATTGCAAATAGATTCTGACATTGCACATTTTGCCTTGTATTCTGATATGTGTGTGTTCTACTAAATCTTCTCTGTTTTTGTTCATTATTGGTACAACTTAATGTTGATTTGTCATTAACTATTATTTTATCTTGCAGTTTGGGGTGCATGCAACCATGCATTCCATCTTCATTGCATCCTAAAATGGGTAAATTCACAGACTTCTCAGGCACATTGCCCCATGTGCCGTAGGGAGTGGCAGTTCAAAGGATGAGAGAAAAATTGGAATCACTTTTAAGGAATTCCTGCTCCCTCTCCCTCTTCATGTGCAGGGATTGCCAGTGCAGGCTTGCCAATGTTCAGTTGTATATTGGTTGATTTAAACTGAGGCAACTCCCTATACATTTTGTGATCCGGTTATGTAAAGCTGAGGTAACTCCTTCTCAAGGTTTCAGTTTCAATCATTTGGTGTATTCCCTCCAAATCTTATGTAGTAAACCTCTCTATTGAACTATAAATGACTATAAGAGATCCTTTTTTTTTCCTTGGGTTTATGTGGTATCAGAATCCATATGCCTAGTTATTATAAGCATGGACTGTTGACCAGTATGTAGGTTATTATAAAGGCTGCATACGATTAAGGGCTTTCTTGAAACTCTCCTGGATTGTGACTGCTATTCTTTAATTTGCTTACTTAGATGATACACTACTACTACTACCGACCTTGATTTCACACCAGCACTGCTTCTACCTTTTTCTTTTTCCTTTGTTCCAACATTAAGGGCTAGTTTGGTATTGCTTCGCTTTTATAAAAATCAGCTTTTTCGTAAAATTTAAAGTCTTAAAATGTTTGGTAAATTAGTAAAAAACAGGTTTAATTAAAAATTACGGATCAGTGGAAGCAGATTATAGAAGCAATCCAAAGGTTACTTCTAAAAGCTGCTTTAATTCACAGTTGATTTTCCTAAAAGCGACTTTTTTTTTAAGTCACAGCAATCCCAAACTAGCCCTAAGGACAGTTGGAATAGAAACTAGTAAAACAGTGATATCGACCGAGTATAAAGGAAAGGTAGGAATAATGACATGAAAATAGCTATTTTTCATCCCACAAGTAACACTGAAAAAACAATTGATACCTCTATATCCAAATTGGGTGGACAAGAACAGAACTCACATTGAAGTATTTCACCATTGGTTCAACCAAATAATTAGTACTATCCATCCAAAGGTTAAAACTTAAAAGCAAGCTCTTAATTAAGCCACAAACAAAAATAGACAACGCTAGCTTTCTAAGACTGGTTAGGCCAAACCCTTTTCTGCATAACTAGCGTATTAGTTTTAAATGAATCATTGCGGTGCCAAGTTTCTTTTATTGGGGAAAATTAGAGATAGTCACAAGGATGTCTGCCCATTTCTGCTTCCAGTGCCGAAACCCCTAACATTCGATCAATCATCCAGATTGTACATTACCTAGGGATAACTGGCCACTAAGAAAGTTGCCAATGTTCTCAGCTTGATGCCTTTGCGTAATGTTTCATGTTTCACTGAATTCTTATGATTATTTCATCCAAGTTCTGGATTGTTTCATATCAAGTCCACAAATTTCTCAGTTGAGTTGCATATTGGCCTATAAAGTGTGCTGTTTGAGAAGCGAGTCATTTGTCATCTGTACCGACATTGGCCATATTCATATGTGATTTGTGTTGACCTTGCTACTCATTCATTTATTGGCATCAATTGATAGCAACGTTCTGTGACTGAATATTATCTTATGCAATATGCAGTTCATTGTTAATCTTTTAGCATCAGCATTCCGATTTCCTTTCTTAATTTTCTCATATGAACTACACTTAAATATGCATGATTCACGTAACTGACGTCGGACTAGTACGCCGACGCCTGATGATTTCATGGTTTGTAATGCACAGCTACCATGGGATCTTTCCCCAGCTAACTATCAAGCCAACCTTTCAACCAATACTAGTCTATACTGCAAGCTAGAATCTAGCCATTTTCATTTGATTTTGTGTTTGAACCTTGAGAACAACACTTATGTATTGATGTAACATATGATAACAACATAAGATCATAGTTTAATGCTAGCTCGCTTGGTTATAGAGAGCTTCATCGCCCGACTACCATATCGGATTGGCAAGCTTCTGTACTGAATGATGTTCTCAATTGTCTGAATATTCAAACTATTTGAAGAGCAATACATGGTTTATGAATTGCAGCTAGATTCCAACATTTCACATGTTGCATTGGAACCACTATTAAGGCTTAATGTGCAGGGTTTGCAAAATGTTATAACCCAATCTATTAATGACTTGATGTATTAGTCTATTACTCTATTTGATATAAAGATATCATATTTTTTTTGGGGGGTTATTTGGTCACAATATTTGTAGTGATCATCTTCAAATTGGTTATATATTTTTTCACGTGCTGCTCGTGGCCTTATCCTTTCTGGGGATAATGCTTTGTTTATGTCAATGTGGAATTAGATATATGGTAAAAGTTTGTCAATGTGGATACAATTTAGGGCTTTCTTGTAACTTAGTTGATACGCAACCACCTTGATTAGATTTAGACACCATCTGTGCTTCTGTGCCTTCATTCTTTTTGTTTAGTTTCCACATCATAGACTGGTTGGTCATACCATTATTGAAAAATCCATTAGAAAATTGAAAAAAAAAAACATTAGTGTAATCCCAAGTCATGGACACAGGCCACGTATTAAGAGAGCAAGGGACATATGAATTAGCTTTCTTTTCAACCCATTAGTCAAAACAATAAACGTTAAAAACCCTGTTCGACTTTTAATAATACAATCGACGTTTCTATCTAGTTTAAAAAAGAATCGAATTCAGACCCAAAAAAAATTATTAGTACAAAAAGTCATATATCGAGAAACGTTAGAGGTAGTTACAAGGACTTGCCTTGTACATCATCGATCGAGGAACATCATGATGTCTGCCCATTTCTGCTTTCCCGGGTGGCCGACACCAGTTCCTAGACTTTGACGATCACCAATTAATATGCATGATCGACCCTAATTCCAGATTGCAAACTCCCTGTGAATAACTGCCCGCTAAGTAATTAAATCACCAACAACGTACTGTTGGAAGATATATTGGAGAATATTGGAGAATCTCACATCGCAGATGTGGTTAAGTCGACAACAATATTGGTGCAATATCCGTTAATAGTGAACCACATTTGTCCGCTGTTTAATAATTACCGCCTTAATGCCTTTGCCTAATGTTCCATGTGTGTCACAGAACTCTTATGATTATTTCTTCTTTTATTAAGATCAAGTCCCCAAATTCCTCTCTGTGGTCTTTGAGTAGTGACTCATGTGTTGTCTGTATCGACATTTGGCCATAGCGATATGTCCATACGATCATTTATGTGGACCTTGCTAGCTACTCGCTCATTATAATTTTGGCATCAATTCATGGCAATGCTGGCTCTGATCTGTGGCTGAGTATATATCTTATAGAACATGCGGTTTCGAGGGAAATTCTGCATTTGGATTTCCTTTCCTTTCTCATTTGACATCGTATCATATCATATCATATGGCGACGCCTCGTAAATAGTATCAACCTGATATCTTTCTCCAACTAACTGTCAAACCCTAGCCCTATATATATGAGTGTGTGTGTGTGTGTGTACTACTTGTGACTGGAACAGTAGGTTTATGACTTATCGATCATCAAGAAAAAGCCAGCCAATTGATCATTGTCTGCACGTAATGCAAGAATTAATTTATCCATTCTTCTTTCATTTTGAATCTATCCATAAAATCGTCTTTCATGGATTCTAGATTCAAGATTCAAAAGCTCTTCTGTTTTAATATAGCTTTTTCTTTCGATCAAAAACCATATTCAAATGAATTGAATCAAATGGCAGATATTTTTCTTCACATTCAACTCGGTTGTAATTTTTTTTTTTTGAGGAAATAACGATAATTTTATTGATAAAATCGCTTATAGTGAATAAACGTACATTAATTACAAACAAAACAAATTGTGTCGGAGAATAGAGTTGAACATATATACTCTGGACGAAGATAGCAATTAATCTAATTAATTGATTGCCCTAACTATTTTTATTCACATATTTGAGAGGTAGAAGACCTTTTGAGATTTAGTGGTCATGATTACAACTAATGTAGATTTTTATTTCACTTTGCATTTGTAATGTGTTTCTTCTAGTCTGTCTTTTTACTTCATAATAGATTAATTCTAGTAATATATCATCTGCAAATGTTTAAATTGCATATTGGGGTGATGTAGACTGGGCAGCTCCTTCATATATCTCAAAGCTAGGGCTCGCTTTTCATATCCATTTTCTTGTTCATGTCGACGATGTGTCCAATTAATTAGATATCCAAATTAAATTATAATGGTTGTCAATTTGGATGCGATATTATTTAATTTGTGAAACTTAGTTAACACGCAATTAACCACCTTGATTGTACACCACCTGTGCTTGTTCTAGCTTTTTGTTTAATTTCCACATCAAGGACAGTTGGTATTAAGAAAAGTTAAGGAAGTGACATAAGAAATAGCTCTTTTCAACCCTTTAGTGTAAAACCCATAAAACCCTATTTGGCTTTTGAGCACTTCTAGTTTGAGCTTCAGCATTGCGGTGATGAATTAGGAACCTTCCCTTGTGGGTTTTTTTTTTTTTCATCTGTTTGGTCTTGAATCAAGATAATCTCGCACTCTTTATGCAAATTCTATTTGTAGACACGAATACGAATCTCATACAGAAGAAGAATGTGACAGCTTTAAGAATTTGTCGCATTGTTTATTAGGATTTGAGAAGGGATAGAACTTGTTCCTTTGCTAAATGATAACGCTACAAACAAAGACATGAATAATGGAGCACTCAAAATTATTCATTAAGCTAGTGATAGTGATACCTCCAAACCCTACTGGGGTTGGGTGGATGAGAATCACACCAAATCTAAACCAAATCACATTGGAAATTAAATAAATAATAATTAATGTTTTTAAGAGACATTAATCACAATACAAACCCACCATTAACAACACTTACACAGACATGATGGGGGATCATCTATGCAATTAATGAACTCAATGAGGTGCAAAAAAATAAAAATAACACGCTACATTATTGGCTAATGGCTATACCAAGTCACCAAACAAGCACTATATATCCAATCCAACGGTGGAAAAAACAAGCTTTATGTCCCCTTCACATCTGTATGACTACCACCTGTCCACACAAAAAGAAGGAAACCAAAGTAAGAATACTTCTCTTGTCTTAGACTCTTAGCCAAAAAGACACACAGATTACACATAAATTGTTGCAGCACATCATGTCATTGATGTGACAACTATGTCGATCAAATGAAATTACGAAATTTTTGTCATTGATGTGACAACTATGTCGATCAAATGAAATTACGAAATTTTTGACAAAAATTTTGCTTATTTTGGAGATACTCAATATAACATTTTCTATAACCAAACTACGTACTGATATATAAGTAAACCTATAAATTAGTTTGGAAAAGAAAATTCAATTAAAATAAAGCAAGAAATATCTTTCACCATAACTATCATTTCTCATAGAAAATGACTTAAAGTTGAAGGGATATATTACTTTTTAAATGGCAAAGGTTCTCATTGATCATAAATAGTATGTACATATAGAAATAAACTCCTTAATTAGCAAAAAAGGAAACTTACAGAAAATGAAGTATGAGTAGCTAGCTACTTCACTTGGTGATGGCCCAGATAGCATAGATGATCCCAGGGATGTAACCTAAAATAGTCAGTATCAGACAGATCCAGAACTCCACCTGCAAAAGTCATGTACAATATTAACCTACATACAGAGCTTTAACACAGTTCAGTGATCTATGATCGACATATAAGGACGTAAAGAAACACACACAGAAATCAAAGATATAAGTGGCTACTGACCCCACAGCCAAACTTGAGGAAGACCCCAAGAGGAGGCAAGAGGATGGCGATGATGATGTCGATGGCGGTTGCTGCACCCATACTTGATGATTCACTCGCTCTGGTTTTGACGAAAGAGTAAGAAGAAGAAGAAGAAGAAGAAGATCGAAGTAGAGAGTACGTGTGAGGTAGAGACTACATAGAGGGGAGAGAGAGTTATATAGAGAGAGTTTGTGACTGCTCATCAGGAACCACATGGAGGCTATGCATTGGGTACGCGCTTGGTTAGCCCTAGCTGTAAACGGTTTTCTTCGAGTAAATCTAACTTTTGGAGGTTCCGAGAATATGTTACAGCCTATAATATCCCCACGAAAAATATCTAATAGGCAACAGCCTAGCGATATTCCTTATTAGGAAAAAGAAATCATACTAAAGCTAGGTTTAAAAATGGGTGAACATGGGAAAGGCACGTGTCAGTCTGCCATCTGCTCTGCTGTTACTGATCTCGAGTCTTTAAAGGACCCCATTGATGGATGCATGCATGACGAACGAAACTCGGTGAGCCATGTATATGTATTCAATTCATAATCAAAGTGGAAATGAATGGACACACTGCCGACTGAGACATACATCATGTAATGTAGCTAGAAATAATTCAAAAACAAATTCAATATTAGGTGGTGCCAATCGCTTTACCTTATAATTAATGTAAGAAACCCTCCATAGTAAAAGTATTGTTTCAGAATATCATTATTGTGTGTCTTATCAAACTAGGACTTTAGTATAGGTTTATGATTTGCACATATTTGTTATGCAAATTGCATTCCTAATTACGAGAATTAAGCTACTCCGAAGGCCTTTTGTTGTATTTAATATGTGTTTTTATGTTTACAGGTCGTTTATGTGAGTTGAGGCAATTCGGCACAAAAATGTGCATTTTGACGACATTTAACGCATTTTCGAGAAGAGGACGGAAAGCCAACCGTGGCTTTCGGAGGTCAAAGATCACACGAGTCAACCTTCGCATGATAATGTCATTGATTACTTTGAAGAACCGGAAAGAAGTTGAAACAAATGAAGAAATTACTTTTCCGGCGAACCACCACCACAAGCGGCGGCAGCACCGCCGGAGCTCCACCACCTACCACCACCCTTGGTGGAGAGACACATGTGCAGCTGCTGCACTTAGAATCAGCCATCCCTCCACTAATCTCACTCCACTTAGCCTTGTCCCACTCCACCTCATTTCCCCACTCTTTCTATTTCTTTTCCTTTGTTTGACCTTACCCCATCATTTTATGGATCAAGGGGGATTTAATATTGTTTCTGAATCAACCCTGGAGGTATCAGCCACCCCATTCCAGAGGGGACACGTTCAGTCTACCATAGAGACACACCAAGCTACACAATTCTCTCTCAAGCAATCCTTGAGAAAACACTTACTGACGAGCAGGCCGTCCGGACTCCCCTCTGTGTCCGGACTCCCAAGCTTCTGCCCGGTTTTGTTCTTCAGTTTTCTCCACTTTCCAGAATCCATCTCACTTCGATCCCTTCACGAAATATCTTCCATACATCCTACACACCACAACCATACAAGTTCCAGCACCATTCCACCACATTTCATCACAACAAGTTGTAATCCATCAAGAGGAGCAAGGAGTAGGGAGCTAGACACTTGCTAGAGCTTGAAGGAGGAGAGAAGAACGAGAGGAGGCCTGCACATATCTTTGGAGTCACCAAGGAGCTGCTGGCTATCACCCCTTGAGCAATTCTTAACCCCTTCTTACTTTAGTGTTGTATTTATGCTTTCATCTTTGAGATTAATGATGTTATTTACTATGAATTGTGAGTAGTCCTTAAGGTTGGGGGCTAGGGTTGTGTGCCCTAGCCCATGATGATGTATTAATTTACTGTGATGTTTATGAATGTTGATTGAGAGATTGATATGTTCATTGTTTAGTTTAAATGCATGTTTGGATACCTCACCAATTGAAGAGCATGTGTTTGATTTATGTTGGTTGAATTTGTTGAGCTTGGTACCTCTTTAAATTCTAGACAATAGGCAATGCACATGATGAGTTGAGTCTAGGCTTAGCTTGTTTGAAATCCTAGTCTATGAACTTTACGCCTCCTTTGATGACCTTGAGTACCATAATATGGCTCAAGCTAATTGATTGAGAGTCTCTCTTGAATCTTAAGTGACAAGAGAGATACTTGTGAGACTAAATCGTAGAACTCACATTGAGCTATGATTTGAAGGATTTTGGTTTATTAATCAATCTTTGTTCATAAACATTTGGTTTGTTATGCATCGGATTGGGTTAGGTTAGACCCGAAACCCCAACTACCTCATCCATTGAACACAACACAATCCATTTGTATTGAGTTTGTAAGCTCAAGCATTTGCTTCCATTAATCACTTGTGCTTACGTAGTTACTGTTTTGGTTACAATTCTCTCTTGATTCACTGCAAAAATATGAACACCATTCCATGTTGCACATAATTCACTACACTAGTAAATAGTCCATTTCTTACCCCACCATTTAGTGTCAAGAACATTTGGTTACTTTGTTCACCAAGTGGGATTTTGGGCCTTCCAATCCCCGTGGTACGACAACCCCCGGTCTTAATCTATACATCCACACTATTGTTGACACTCGTAAAAACACTTGTTTTTAAAGCGAACTATACGACACGTCAGTTTATCCTTCTAGAGTATGGATTGTATTTGTTCCTGCCGTTTCCCAGCTGCTCGGTAGGGACGCACCTGGAGTGCACTTGAGTACCTGAAAGGGCAAAGGAGGTCAGGGGAGGCCGGCGTGTACCGACCGAAGACCCTCCGACGCTCAAGTTAGTCCCGAGAGGATTTGAGCAGAGTTTCTAGGAATGGAGAGAACTTACTTGAATAAGGAGTGAGGACTCCTTATATATGAGCTGAGGTCGGAGACAAGCTTCCCTGGCGTGGGGGACATCCCATGACACGAGGGAATACTCTATTATTCCACTACCTCGACACGCGCGTCGAGGGACGGCGGTGCCTAGTGCGGTCCTAGTGCGGTATGGGCGTTCTTTAGTGCGATCCGCGAGGTAGTGGACGAGCACGTGCTGCCAGGTGGCTGTGCCGGTACCGACTGGATTGTGTGTCCACGGTACCGGGTCGAGAGATGTCCCTGTAAGGCCAAGGGGAAGGCTTGTTGTCGGTACACCCGGCCTGGTATTGCTGGTACCGCTGGGGTACCGCCAGGGCTTTGCTAGTAGGCTCGGTAGGGGATCCCTACCGAGTGAGTACATGCCGCTGGGGCGTTGCCTGGGCCGCTGGGGCATTGTCAAGGTAGTGCACTCGGTAGGGGATCCCTACCGAGTAAGTAGATGCCGCTGGGGTGTTGCCTGGGCCGCTGGGGCGTTGTCAAGGCAGTGCACTCGGTAGGGGATCCCTACCGAGTAAGTAGATGCCGCTGGGGTGTTGCCTGGGCCGCTGGGGCGTTGTCAAGGCAGTGCACTCGGTAGGGGATCCCTACCGAGTAAGTAGATGCCGCTGGGGCGTGGTAATGGGCCCAGAGGTGGGCTGTTCAGCGATGGTGGGCTACTCCTGACCCGTCATGGGGTCTGTACCGGGACAGATATGAAATGGTAGCAACAGAAGTCCCCCAAGTCCCGAGCAAGAGGAAGTGCTTGGTCGGGGACTTAGTCCAAAAGTTCATATCAGGACGTAGCCAAGTGTCGGTGTGGCAGCCACGGCGCTTAGGGTCGGCCCACGTAGTCCCCCAAGTCCCCGAACAAGGGGTTCCTCCCGGGAGGGAGTTGTAACCGCTCCGAGTTCTAAGGGAATTGCCAAGGTCGTGCCTGTTGGTATGCTTGGCGTAACTGCCGAGGTAGTGGGTAATAACTGCCGAGGTAGTGGGGCGATACGTGTCGCCTCTCGGGCGGTTTGGAACTGCATGGGGAGTTCAACCGTTGTATTGACACGTGTCGTCATCCTGTGAAGCGACGGTTGGTGTCGTACGGTGCAGATGTCCCAGGTCCCGCTATATATATAGGGGTGAAGAGAGTTCACTTCACCTCATTCTTGAATTTTTTCATTCCAGAGCTCTGAAACTTGTCGGTAGAGAGTGTGAGAGCCTGTTGCCGGTAGCGTGTATTTGAATCATCTGCTTCTTCGACTTTCGACGCTTTACAGTGTAAGTACCGAGAACTCTGTTTTACTTTTGTGTGTTCTGCTTTTGTAACGTAGTTTGCGTACCGGTGTCTGACCTTAGTACCGAGCTAGGTTGCATAGGCATAGGATTGTCGTCCCGGTAAGGAACTTAGTTTACCTCTTGCAGATGTCTGATTCGGAGAGCCAAAGTGTAGGAAGCGGCAACGCCTTCTCTGGTGAAGAGCCAGAGAGGTCTCCTTCAGTGGAGATTGTCGATGTGAATTCTAGTACCGGGAGTAGCAGTAGCGAGACTCGGTCCTGTTCGTCCGGAACCAGCACCGTCCGCATCGAAAGCCTGTTCGAGACGGTGATGAGGGGCATCACTACCGGTGAAGACCTAGAGCCGTTGAACACAATCAAGGACGGTCAGTTGATTCCCGGTAGTAGTAGTTCTGTGCCGGCCACCGAGGTGGTAGGAGGAGAGTCTCGGTCGGAGGCAGAGATTGCTGAGGAAGAGGTACCAGAGGACTCGGTACCTGCGGGTTTTGCGGTAGACCGCCTGAAAATTAGTGCTTCTACCGAGGATGACTTGGTGGCCCTGAGAGAGGCATTCAACATTCCGGACTCGGTAACCATGCGCCTGCCAGAGAAGGGGGAACTGAGGAGTGAGTCTGTGATACCGGGCGAGACCTTGGTACACCCGTTCTTCTTCGGGGAGGGCCTACGGCTTCCGTTGCCATCGTATCAGCAAAGGTTCTTGGCCGAGGTTGGCCTTGCCATTGCTCAGTTGAATCCCAACACCTGGCGGTGTCTTGATGCCCTCTATACCCTGTACCGGCACTGTGGTTTCGGCGAGCCAGACTTGGCGGTGTTCTTCAGCCAGTGGTCCCTGGAGGAGCACTCGAAAACTGATAAGGGTTGGTACAAGGCCAAGTCGGTAGGAAAGCCTTGTGCAGAGTGTCCCCGAGACACTGAGTTGATGGACCTTGTTCATAAGTACAAGAGGGTGACCCGGTGCTGCCTGAAGAAAAGTGCACTCGTTCGGGAAGGCATGGCCGGTGAGGCCGACATCGAGTCTCATGAGCTCGGGAGCCCGGAGATCATCAGGGACCCGCTGGTGTTTGGTAACCCGACCTCCCAGCAGACGTGGAAGCACCGATACTTCTTCGTTGGTGGTCAGTGGGAGTTTCCCGAGGGGTCTGACCCACCGTTGAAGAGAGTGCCTTGTAGCTTTAGAGACGCTCCTGGTTGATAGCCTTCCCGAGTTGATTCCTGTAATTGTGCCATTTTTGTCTCTCGGTACTAACCTTTTGTTTTTTATGTGTTGTGCAGCTGACCAATCTTGGAGGAAGCTTACCGAGAGGCAAGAGGAAGAAATTGAGTGGATCCGGGAGAACGTCTCGATAGTCCTGAGGAGGTCCACCGTTCTTCTCAACCGGTACTCGCTTCACTTCTCGGGCCTAGCACCGATCCCGTGTCCCTGTAAGTTCCTCTCGGTAGCACATGTATACTTGTGTATGCATACTTGTATATTTTGGAATCTCACTTCGGTATTCTGCTGTGCAGTTTTGCCTCAATTCCGTCGGTACCGTCGACTCGGGGACGAGCAAAGCATGGTGCGTGAACGCAAGGACTTCTACCAGCTGAAGAAGGCCGTGGGTGAGAACCCACTTCCCGAGGCTGAGCTCATTGCTGCGGAGACTGCCGGTGCTCCGGTGGAGGCTACCGGTGTTGCTGTTGACGCTACCGGGAAGAGGAAGAAGAAGAAGGCCAAGCGGGTGCGTTCCACTGCTGAGGCCGATGTGGGGGAGGAGGACTCGGGGGTCCCTGAGGCTGAAGAGGCTGAGGTTTCAGCAGAGGTTGCTACGGTGTCCTTGAAAAGGACTGCTCGGGAAGAGGTAAACCCCATGCTTAACCTTTTTTGCGATTTTTATCTGCCCTGCCGGTACTTATGCTTTTGTAGTTTGTCAAACAGGTGAGGGAGCACCGGAAGAAGCAGAAGGTGTCGGTGGGAGAGACCTCTGTTGAAGGGCCCGTGGAGGGTGCCGGTACCGCCCTGGCTACCCGCAGTACCGGGTCTGAGGCCATCTTTGGCAGGGAGGTCGAGTCCGAGAATGCCAAGTTGTTCCTCGGCTGTGCCAGGAAGGCGTTGTTGGACCCTCTCCCGCTGTCCAAGTTGGCAGACTTGCCGGCCATGACCATGAAGCAGCAGCGGGACCTCCTCTTTCACTGCAAGCAGAAGGTACCGTCTTGTTTTTTTTTTTTTTTTTTTTGGAAGCGCCAGACACTTATATATGTGTACTCTTTGGCAGCTGGCATACGAGGAGCTGATGCTGGACCGCCGGTACTGGGAGGAGCTACGCTCTGTCGGTGGGCAGGTCGAAAATATGAAGTCCGGCTACAACACCATGTACAAGCTCAAGGAGGAGGCGACTGCTGAGCTTGTCAAGGTCAAGGAGGAAACCGGTAGGCTTGTGCAAGAGGCTGAGGAGAAGGCCAAGGCTGCTGTGGCCTCTGAGGTGGCCAGGATTCAAGCTGACTTCGACAAGCGGCTGGAGGAGGCTGTCGGGAAGGCCAGGGAGGAGGCTGTGATGGCCTACCGGCGTGACCGGCAGCGTGCTGTGGAGCAGGCCACAGCCTATATGGAGGGTGGAGCTTACATTCTTGGCAAGATCAAGGATGCCTTCCCGGCCCAAGACTGGAGTCGACTCCCGGTGCCAACCGTCACCGAGGACTTCGTTGATGATGAGCACAAATCTATCCTCCAGGAGATCGACGAAGAAGCCGGTACCTCTGGCCAACCAGCGCAGCAGCAGCAGCAGGAATGAAGTCCCCCTGTGTGGGTAGTGTAGGCCAAGGGCCTTGTAATCTTTGTTTTCTGCTTTCTGTTTTTTTTGTGGGTGTTTCGACCCATTTCTGAACAATCGTCCCGGTGGGGACTGCTCTCTCGGGGGCTAGTACTTGTTGGCCATAAGGCCTTTATTTCTTGTCGAATAATGGCGTGCTTCGCCTTCTTTATTTTATGAAATTTTCAGTTCTCGAAATATTTCCAAGTGTTTACTCGGGAGGACTGGATACATCAGTCTGCCTTCCGGTATGTTTTGCACTTTTCTTTATCTCATCTCACGTGGGTAGTTGATACCGGCATCGTGGATGTGTGCATGGGGGGTGTTATGCATGGGGGTAGCTGGTACCGGCCGCATGGCTTACAACAGTGTGCACATGGGTGTCGCTAGGACCACGCTGCATGTCGAACTAGGATAGAAACTTATGCATGGGGGTCGCTGGTACCGGCCACATGACTTAGAAGAGTTTCACATGGGGGTAGCTGGTACCGGCCTCATGTTGTGAAAATTTGCACATGGGTGTCGCTGGGAGCACGCTGCATGTCAAAATATAGGAGCAGAAACTTATGCATGGGGGTCGCTGGTACCGGCCACATGACTTAGAAGAGTTTCACATGGGGGTAGCTGGTACCGGCCTCATGTTGTGAAAATTTGCACATGGGTGTCGCTGGGAGCACGCTGCATGTCAAAATATAGGAGCAGAAACTTATGCATGGGGGTCGCTGGTACCGGCCACATGACTTAGAAGAGTTTCACATGGGGGGAGCTGGTACCGGCCTCATGTTGTGAAGATTTGCACATGGGTGTCGCTGGGAGCACGCTGCATGTCAAAATATAGGAGCAGAAACTTATGCATGGGGGTCGCTGGTACCGGCCACATGACTTAGAAGAGTTTCACATGGGGGTAGCTGGTACCGGCCTCATGTTGTGAAAATTTGCACATGGGTGTCGCTGGGAGCACGCTGCATGTCAAAATATAGGAGCAGAAACTTATGCATGGGGGTCGCTGGTACCGGCCACATGACTTAGAAGAGTTTCACATGGGGGTAGCTGGTACCGGCCTCATGTTGTGAAAATTTGCACATGGGTGTCGCTGGGAGCACGCTGCATGTCAAAATATAGGAGCAGAAACTTATGCATGGGGGTCGCTGGTACCGGCCACATGACTTAGAAGAGTTTCACATGGGGGTAGCTGGTACCGGCCTCATGTTGTGAAAATTTGCACATGGGTGTCGCTGGGAGCACGCTGCATGTCAAAATATAGGAGCAGAAACTTATGCATGGGGGTCGCTGGTACCGGCCACATGACTTAGAAGAGTTTCACATGGGGGTAGCTGGTACCGGCCTCATGTTGTGAAAATTTGCACATGGGTGTCGCTGGGAGCACGCTGCATGTCAAAATATAGGAGCAGAAACTTATGCATGGGGGTCGCTGGTACCGGCCACATGACTTAGAAGAGTTTCACATGGGGGTAGCTGGTACCGGCCTCATGTTGTGAAAATTTGCACATGGGTGTCGCTGGGAGCACGCTGCATGTCAAAATATAGGAGCAGAAACTTATGCATGGGGGTCGCTGGTACCGGCCACATGACTTATAAGAGTTTCATATTTACTGCTTGTAAGTGGCTAAATTGATATGTTTAAACAGGAGTTGTTGCTCCTGGCCGGTTCGTAACCGGGCTTTTACAAGAGTATCGGCGGGAGCCATGCTCGACCAATCCGTTGTACTGATTTTTTTGTTAGGGGGTGTGGACCCTCCTACCGGTATGTTCCGGTGTTTTTACTGGCGCGACCTACGGGTAGTAGTAGCGGAGGTGTTCAATGTTCCATGGGTGCGGGAGTGTGTACCCGTTGGAGTCCATTAGCCGGTAGGTTCCGGGCTTGACAACTTCGACTACCCGGTAGGGGCCTTCCCATTTTTGGTTGAACGTCATGGCTGCAGAGTCCTTCGTACTTAATCGTACGCGGCGTAGTGCCCAGTCCCCCAGCTTGAGGTACCGGGCCTTTGCCTTTGCGTCAAACTTGCGTTTGAGCCTGTTCTTGTGTTCTGCGTTCCGGAGGTTGGCTTGCTCCCGGCGTTCCTCGAGTAGATCGCGGTTGAGACACAACTGCTCTTCGTTTTCGTTTGGATCGAAGGTGTCGATCCTGTGGGTTGTGGAATTAATCTCAACCGGGACTACGGCCTCTGCGCCGAAAGCGAGGGAGAACGGGGTTTCTCCGGTGGCAGCCTTGTATGAGGTGCGGTACGCCCATAGTACCTCCGGTAGCAGCTCTGGCCATGCGCCTTTCTTTTCGCCCAGCTTGGTCCTCATTGTTCTCTTCAGGATTTTGTTTACTGCCTCTACCTGACCGTTGGTCTGGGGGTGGGCTACCGATGCGAAGTAAAGGGTGATGCCCTTGCACCGGCAAAATTCCCTGAAGGAGTTGGAATCGAATTGCCTTCCATTGTCGGTGACAATGATTTGAGGGACACCGAAGCGGCAGATGACGTTTTCCCAGATGAATGTTTGAATTTGCTGGGAAGTGATGGACTTGAGGGCCTTGGCCTCTGTCCACTTGGTGGAGTAGTCGGTGGCGACAACCACATATTCAACACCGCCGGTACCCTTTGGCATTGGCCCGATTAGGTCCAAGCCCCATTGTGCGAAAGGGCACGGGTTGACCATCGTTTCCAGTGGTTGGGATGGTTTCGGTACATTTGGCGCGTTGAATTGGCAGGACTTGCATTGCCTGGTGAATGACACGGCGTCCCGGAGGAGGGTTGGCCAGTAGTATCCGAGCCTAACAAGCTTGTGAGCCATTGCTCTTCCTCCCGGGTGGTGGCCGCATATGCCCTCATGTACCTCCCTGATCGCCTCCCGGGACTCGGTGGGTCCGAGGCATCGTAGGTATGGCATTGAGTGGGCTCGCCGGTAAAGATGACTGTTGATGATGAGGTACCGGGAGGACCGGAATCTTACTTTCTTTGCCTCATCGTTATTTCTCGGGAGGGAGCCATCTCGCAGGTACTCTAGGATTGGTGTCATCCAGTTTGCTTCTTCGAGACGCAAGTGGTTCACCTCGACGGGTGTCGTCTCGGTACTGCGGTGTTCCAGCATGATGATGGGTACCGAGGCCCCTGGGTTGGGGTCAATAGCGGAAGCTATTCTGGCTAGGGCGTCAGCCCGTTGGTTCTCATCCCTCGGTACCTTTGTTAATTTGAAACACGAGAACCCAAGTGTGAGGTCTTTTACCAAGGTCACGTACCGGCACATAGTGGGGTCTTTTGCCTGGTAGTCCCCCGTGACCTGGTTGACGATGAGCTGAGAATCACTGAAGACTTGGAGTTGTCTGGCTCCCATATCGCTGGCTAGCCGAAGGCCTGATAGAAGAGCCTCGTATTCAGCTTCGTTGTTGGAAGCTTTGAAGCTGAACCGGAGGGCACACTCCAAGTGAGATGTGTCTGGACTCTCGGTATGTGGGGTGATGAGAACGAGTCCTGCCCCGCTTCCGTGGGAGTTCGAGGCGCCGTCCACGTACAGCCGCCAGACCGGTATGGATGGGTCAAACGCATGCTCGCCAACGGTAGTTGGGGCGTCCTCGGCGGGAGTTGCTTTCTCCGCCGATGGCTGCTGATTAGTGTTAGCGTGCTCGGGTGTGAACTCGGAGACGAAGTCTGCTAATACCTGGGCCTTGATTGCCGGTCTGGGCCGGTAGGCAATGTCAAACTCGCTGAGTTCAATGCTCCACTTCGTGAGTCTTCCCGATGCCTCAGGCTTCTGCAGGATTATCCGCAGTGGATGGTCGGTTAGGACGACAATGGGGTGAGATTGGAAATAAGGCCGGAGTCTCCTGGCTGACACCATGAGTGCTAAAACGAGCTGTTCTATCTCCGGGTACCGAGTCTCGGTATCCAGTAGAGACTTGCTCGCATAGTCCACCGGTAAGTCTTCCCGATTGTCGCTCCTGACCAAGATTGAGCTCACGGCCGTCCTTGATACCGATAGGTATAGGAACAGTGGTTCCCCCAGCACTGGTCTGCTGAGCAGTGGGGCTGCCGCTAGGTATTCTTTCAGAGCTGCGAAAGCTTGCTCGCACTCGGTGGTCCAGCCTTCGAACTTCTTCCCGGTTTTGAGTATCTTGAAGAAAGGAGCACACCGGTCGGTAGACCGTGATATGAACCGAGAAAGAGCTGTGATCCTACCGTTGAGGCTTTGGACATCCTTGAAGGTTTTAGGAGACTTTAACTCCAGGATGGCTCGAATCTTCTCGGGGTTCGCTTCGATCCCCCGGTGGCTGACCATGAAACCGAGGAACTTACCTTCACCGACACAGAAGACACACTTCTCGGGATTGAGTTTCATCCCATAGTCTTGAAGGATAGAGAAAGTTTCTTGCAGGTCGGTGATGTGATCAGTTTGCTTGACGCTCTTGACGAGCATGTCGTCCACGTACACTTCCATGGTCTTGCCAATTTGCCTGGAGAACATACGGTTGACTAACCGTTGGTATGTGGCACCGGCATTCTTCAGCCCGAAGGGCAAGACATTGTAGCAGTAAAGACCTTGATTGGTCACAAAGGACGTGTGCTCTTGGTCGTCGGGATCGAGCTTGATCTGGTTGTAGCCTGAGTAGGCGTCCATGAAGCTGAGGGCCTCGTGCCCAGCGGTAGAGTTCACCAGCTGGTCGATCCTCGGTAAGGGGAAACTGTCCTTGGGACACGCCCGATTCAGATCGGTGAAGTCGATGCACATTCGCCACTTCCCGTTGGGCTTTCTTACTAGTACCGGGTTCGACAACCACCGAGGATACTGGACTTCGCGGATGAAACCGATGCTCAAGAGTTTATCGACTTCCGTCTTCATGGCCTCGTATCGCTCCTGGTCTCCTACCCTTCTCTTTTGTCGTACCGGCCGATAGGCGGGGTCGATATCAAGCTTGTGAGAGATAATGGTGGTGGAGATACCGGGCATGTCTGCATAGGACCAGGCGAAGATTGAGGCGTTGTCCTTCAAGAGTTTGATCAGGTCTCCCCGGAGAGTTACCGGTAGGCCGGTGCCGATCTTGACAACTCTGTCAGGCTGTTCGGGGAACAGGGCGATGTGTTCTACCTCCTCGTGGGGTTTGCCCTGCAGGATCACTGCTCCTTCCCGGGGGTCGTCCGGCCTGTCGGTTGTTGCTGCTATGTCACCGGTAGTGACATTGCACACGTCCCGGCAGGGACGCCGTGGCTTAGTTTCCTGAGCATAACAGGACCGGGCCATTGGCTGGCTTCCTCTGATGGAGGCGACTCCGACGGGAGTAGGGAACTTCAGCATGAGCAAGTAGTAGCACACACAGGCCTTGATCTGACAAAGGATAGGCCTACCGAGAATGAAATTGTAGGATGATTCACAGTCTACCACTAGCATGTGGGCAGATACCTTTCGGGACCTGGGGTACTGGCCGACCTCTACGTTGAGCCAGATGCTACCGAGAGGTTGGACTAGATCTCCCGAGAAGCTTATGAGCGGGTTCACCGTCCGCGATATGTTCTCGAGCGGTAGGTCCAGCTTGAGGTAGGCACTTTTGAAAATGATGTTGGCGGAGCTACCACCATCCACCAGTACCTTGTGCATCAGGTCCGTGTGAACCTTGGCCGAGATCACGAGAGGGTCGTCGTGAGGGGTCACGATACCGGATTCCTCGTCGTTGGAGAATTCTATCTTCCACGGGTCTCGCTTAGGCCTTTTCTGTGCCGGTGCGGATTGCACGGAGAAACATTGCAGGTGCTGCTTAGCCTCCTTCACGTGAGACTTGTGCTCAGATCGTGAAGTACCGAATAGGGTCGGCCCCCCGCTGATGGTGAAGATTTCCTTCCGATAACCCCGGTTGCCTTGCCCGGTGTATTGGTCAAGCTTCCCGTCTCGGTATAGCTGCTCGGCCACGTCCCGGAGAGTCTGACACTCATCGGTGTTGTGGGTCCCGGACTGATGGTGGGTGCAGAATTTACCGGTATTAGTCCGGTTGCCGGCGTATGCTTGCTTCGCCCATGGTTGGGGGAAAAGCTGGGGGTTTTCCTTGTAGATGTCCCCCAAGGGTTTGTTGAACGTTGTACAGACTAGCAGCCTGTCGTCGGTACCGTCCTGCTTACTGGACTTCTGGGGGCGGTTGTGCCTCCAGGAACTTTTCTTCTTGGGGTGCCGGTTATACCCGGTCTCGGTCCATCCTTGACTTGAGTCGTCCACCTGGTTAATACCGGCGGGTTGGCTGTATGGCCACTGGCTTGGATGGGCCTGGGTTTCCCCGTGGTCCGAGTAACCGGAGTACTGCCCTTGCCCTCGTTGGTCGGAGTACAACTGTTCCCTGGGCTTGTTGTAGCCGGGACCGACCTGATATACCGGTCGTTGTTGGTGGCTCTGGGGAGCCTGGTGTTGGGGGTTCCGCTCCCGGTTGGGGGGATCATACCTTCGGTTGTTTTCGCGGTTCTCCCAGTTGTTGCCGCGATTACCCCCTCGGTAGGAGTTGAACTTGTTGCGCTTGTCGCTCTGCCGAGAGTCGTCCGGCCGTGAGCCACCTCCCTGCTCCTGCTTACGCTTATCCCCGATGGGGTCCGCTGTGGTTGCGGAGGCCTTGTTTGCCTTGTGCATCGCGTTGAGCTGAGACTTCCGTTCGTAGGTCAGGTAGTAGCTCCGGGCGTATTGCCCCGCTCGGTTCATGAGTTCGGTGTAGGTGAGGACAGCGCTCGTGGCATTGAGCTTTCTGAGGAACTCGTCCGGTTGTAGGCCATCTCGGAAGATTTGGGCCGCACGGACATCGTCCTTGGATGTACAGCGCCGGTAGACAGCTTTGAACCGCTCCATATAATCCGCCAGTCGCTCCCCGCTGGCTTGCTGGAAGCCGGTAAGTTCTCCTACCGAATAGAAGAAGCTGGACTTCGTGGCATACTCGGTGGTGAAAGCCTCGACTAGTTGCTCATAGCTGTCTATGGACTCCGGTTCTAGTTGATAGAACCACAGCATAGCCTCCTGAGTCAAGGTGTTGACGAAGGCGTGGCACCACTCCTCGTCAGTATAGCCCTTGCCATTGTAAGCGGATTGGAATGCGGTCACATGCATTACTGGGTCCTCTTTACCGGTATAGGAGTCCATCTTCAGGCTCTTGAAGTCCCGGTTGTGCTCATGGATCCTCCTGGTGAACGGACCGACTGGCTTCTTTGCTATGCCGAGGCTGGGTGCACTCTTAGCACCGCCGGTCTCGACCCTTCTGAGTCGGTCACTGAGCTCCCGGAAGAGGTTGACCAATGTGTCTCCGTTTCCAGTGCCTGAGCCGGTACCGATGGCAGGCGCGCTCACTGGTATTTCAACGTGATCCTCGGTACCGTCTTCGTCCGGGAAGTGGACCACTCCCGCGGCATCGAGAAACGAGACCTTGGGCGTTGATGCTGCCGGTTGGGGGTGACTGGTCACACGCCCTGGCTTGGCTGGCAAGCGTTCTGCCGGTTTGAGAGGGGTCTCGGTCCCTAGCTGTGTCGAGACCGAGTGATTGGGCGTATGCTCGAGGCTAAGCCGCTCCCTGAGCAGGCCGATCTCCCGGGCGCTGGCTTCCTGCGCCGCAAGCTGATCGCAGCGCAGTCGCTCGTTGCTCTCTTGGAGGTCTCGGATCATGGCCTCAAGCCTAGCCATCATCGAGGATTCATTCTGGTGGGACTCAGGAGTTTCCGACTCGGTGGAGTGGACTGCTGCCGGTGTTTCCTCGTGGAGGGGCTCAAGACCAGCAATAGTCGTTGTGTCCTTTGATTGCTTGGACTTCTTACTTTGCTTGGCGGGTTGTGAGCCATCGCCTGCTGATTTGGTCATAGCTTGACCGGTAGAGCACCTCACTGGGTGAGGGTGCTTTTGTTACTAAGTGGTGGAAATTTGTTCCCACAGACGGCGCCAAACTGTTCCTGCCGTTTCCCAGCTGCTCGGTAGGGACGCACCTGGAGTGCACTTGAGTACCTGAAAGGGCAAAGGAGGTCAGGGGAGGCCGGCGTGTACCGACCGAAGACCCTCCGACGCTCAAGTTAGTCCCGAGAGGATTTGAGCAGAGTTTCTAGGAATGGAGAGAACTTACTTGAATAAGGAGTGAGGACTCCTTATATATGAGCTGAGGTCGGAGACAAGCTTCCCTGGCGTGGGGGACATCCCATGACACGAGGGAATACTCTATTATTCCACTACCTCGACACGCGCGTCGAGGGACGGCGGTGCCTAGTGCGGTCCTAGTGCGGTATGGGCGTTCTTTAGTGCGATCCGCGAGGTAGTGGACGAGCACGTGCTGCCAGGTGGCTGTGCCGGTACCGACTGGATTGTGTGTCCACGGTACCGGGTCGAGAGATGTCCCTGTAAGGCCAAGGGGAAGGCTTGTTGTCGGTACACCCGGCCTGGTATTGCTGGTACCGCTGGGGTACCGCCAGGGCTTTGCTAGTAGGCTCGGTAGGGGATCCCTACCGAGTGAGTACATGCCGCTGGGGCGTTGCCTGGGCCGCTGGGGCATTGTCAAGGTAGTGCACTCGGTAGGGGATCCCTACCGAGTAAGTAGATGCCGCTGGGGTGTTGCCTGGGCCGCTGGGGCGTTGTCAAGGCAGTGCACTCGGTAGGGGATCCCTACCGAGTAAGTAGATGCCGCTGGGGTGTTGCCTGGGCCGCTGGGGCGTTGTCAAGGCAGTGCACTCGGTAGGGGATCCCTACCGAGTAAGTAGATGCCGCTGGGGCGTGGTAATGGGCCCAGAGGTGGGCTGTTCAGCGATGGTGGGCTACTCCTGACCCGTCATGGGGTCTGTACCGGGACAGATATGAAATGGTAGCAACAGTATTAGTATAGGTTTCCTATATCGATACAGATTGTATTTTGTACTCCTCTATATATAGAGGCCCTTATTCATTAATGAAATATATTCTATTCTCTGCTCATTCTCTCTATTATTTACGTTTCCCTTAAACACGTTATCAGTACGAGTTCTAGCCCTAGCTACAAAAACCCAAAACCCTAGAACCCTAACTCTGAGATTAAAAACCCAAAGATATATAATTATATTCAGCACAGCCTTCTGCTACGCGCCTTAACCCTAAAACCAAAACCTTAGGCTCACCGCGTTGCTCCACCACCGGCTGCTGCAAAAACCAAGAATCTGCCTGCACAGAACAGCCAACTTTGGAAGCAATTGTCTCCCGTCTCAACCGTTGCATCAAGCCACAACTTTGACGAAAGCTTCCTTCGTGTGTCTACTGCTACCAGTTCAAATTTCACACAATTCAGACCGTTGGATCTTCGGATATTCAATTCCAAAGGACTGGTACTCAGGATCTGCGATTTTGCAACAAAAGAAAACCAAGTAAGATTTTCTAAAAGTTCATGCTTTGATTTAATTTCTGCATTCTTTTTCTCAGGGATTTCAAAACTTCCCTTCTTCTTCATCCCGACCCCTCTTATGGCGTGGGACTTTATGAAATTTAATTGAATTATGGAGATTCATATATTATGCTATGATAAAGAAATTTCATGAGCATCAGCTTTAATGAATCGTGGGGATTCATAATATATGCTATGATAAAGTAATTTCATGAGTGTTCCTGCCGTTTCCCAGCTGCTCGGTAGGGACGCACCTGGAGTGCACTTGAGTACCTGAAAGGGCAAAGGAGGTCAGGGGAGGCCGGCGTGTACCGACCGAAGACCCTCCGACGCTCAAGTTAGTCCCGAGAGGATTTGAGCAGAGTTTCTAGGAATGGAGAGAACTTACTTGAATAAGGAGTGAGGACTCCTTATATATGAGCTGAGGTCGGAGACAAGCTTCCCTGGCGTGGGGGACATCCCATGACACGAGGGATTACTCTATTATTCCACTACCTCGACACGCGCGTCGAGGGACGGCGGTGCCTAGTGCGGTCCTAGTGCGGTATGGGCGTTCTTTAGTGCGATCCGCGAGGTAGTGGACAAACACGTGCTGCCAGGTGGCTGTGCCGGTACCGACTGGATTGTGTGTCCACGGTACCGGGTCGAGAGATGTCCCTGTAAGGCCAAGGGGAAGGCTTGTTGTCGGTACACCCGGCCTGGTATTGCTGGTACCGCTGGGGTACCGCCAGGGCTTTGCTAGTAGGCTCGGTAGGGGATCCCTACCGAGTGAGTATATGCCGCTGGGGCGTTGCCTGGGCCGCTGGGGCATTGTCAAGGTAGTGCACTCGGTAGGGGATCCCTACCGAGTAAGTAGATGCCGCTGGGGTGTTGCCTGGGCCGCTGGGGCGTTGTCAAGGCAGTGCACTCGGTAGGGGATCCCTACCGAGTAATTAGATGCCGCTGGGGCGTGGTAATGGGCCCAGAGGTGGGCTGTTCAGCGATGGTGGGCTACTCCTGACCCGTCATGGGGTCTGTACCGGGACAGATATGAAATGGTAGCAACAGAAGTCCCCCAAGTCCCGAGCAAGAGGAAGTGCTTGGTCGGGGACTTAGTCCAAAAGTTCATATCAGGACGTAGCCAAGTGTCGGTGTGGCAGCCACGGCGCTTAGGGTCGGCCCACGTAGTCCCCCAAGTCCCCGAACAAGGGGTTCCTCCCGGGAGGGAGTTGTAACCGCTCCGAGTTCTAAGGGAATTGCCAAGGTCGTGCCTGTTGGTATGCTTGGCGTAACTGCCGAGGTAGTGGGGGAATAACTGCCGAGGTAGTGGGGCGATACGTGTCGCCTCTCGGGCGGTTTGGAACTGCATGGGGAGTTCAACCGTTGTATTGACACGTGTCGTCATCCTGTGAAGCGACGGTTGGTGTCGTACGGTGCAGATGTCCCAGGTCCCGCTATATATATGGGGGTGAAGAGAGTTCACTTCACCTCATTCTTGAATTTTTTCATTCCAGAGCTCTGAAACTTGTCGGTAGAGAGTGTGAGAGCCTGTTGCCGGTAGCGTTCAATTTGACCAACCGTTGTCTCGACTTCCGCCGTTTGACAGTGTAAGTACCGAGAACTCTTGTGTTATCTTTATGTGGTTCTGCTTTTGTAACGTAGTTTGCGTACCGGTGTCCTGCCTTAGTACCGAGCTAGGTTGCATAGGCTTAGGATTGTCGTCCCGGTGAGCAACTTAGTTTATCTCTTGCAGATGTCTGATTCAGAGAGCCAGAGTGTAGGGAGCGGCAATGCCTTTTCTGGTGAAGAGCCAGAGAGGTCCCCGTCGGTAGAGATTGTGGATGTGGCCTCCAGTACCGGGAGTAGCAGCAGCGAGACTCGGTCATGTTCGTCCGGTACGGACGCCGTCCGAATTGAGAGCCTGTTCGAGACGGTGATGAGGGGCATCACTACCGGTGAAGACTTAGAGCCGTTGAATACGTTCAAAGACGGCCAGTTGATTCCCGGGAGTAGCAGTTCTGTGCCGGCCACCGAGGTGGTGGGGGGAGTAGAGGCTCGGTCGGAGGCAGAGACTGCTGAGGAGGAGGTACCAGAGGAATCGGTACCTGCGGGTTTTGCGGTAGACCGCCTGAAACTCAGTGCTTCTACCGAGGATGACCTGGTGGCTCTGAGGAAAGCGTTCAGTATTCCGGACTCGGTGACCATGCGCCTACCGGAGATGGGGGAACTGAGGAGTGCCTCTTCAGTACCGGGTGAAACCTTGGTACATCCGTTCTTCTTTGGGGAGGGCCTACGGATCCCGTTGCCATCGTACCAGCAGAGGTTCTTGGCCGAGGTGGGCCTTGCCATTGCTCAGCTGAATCCCAACACCTGGCGGTGTCTTGACGCACTGTATACCCTGTACCGGCACTGTGGCTTTGGTGAGCCGGACTTGGCTGTGTTCTTCAGCCAGTGGTCCCTGGAGGAGCATTCAAAAACTGACAAGGGGTGGTACAAGGCCAAGTCGGTAGGAAAACCTTGTGTAGAGTGTCCCCGAGACACTGAATTGATGGACTTTGTACATAAGTACAAGAAGGTAACCCGGTGCTGTCTGTCGAAAAGTGCTCTTGCCCGGGAAGGTATGGCCGGTGAGGCCGACATCGAGTCCCATGAGCTCGGGAGCCCGGAGATCATCAGGGACCCGCTGGTGTTTGGTAATCCGACCTCCCAGCAGACTTGGAAGCACCGATACTTCTTCGTTGGTGGTCAATGGGAGTTTCCCGAAGGGTCTGACCCACCGTTGAAGAGAGTGCCTTGTAGCTTTAGAGACGCCCCTGGTTGATAGCCTTCCCGAGTCTAGACTTTGTGGTTGTGCACCTTATTGTGTCTCAGTACTAATGTGTGCTTTGTTGTTTTGTTTGCAGTTGACCAGTCTTGGAGGAAGCTTACCGAGAGGCAGGAGGAAGAGATTGAGTGGATCCGGGAGAACATCTCGATAGTCCTGAGGAGGTCCACCGTTCTGCTCAACCGGTACTCGCTTCACTTTTCGGGCTTAGCACCGATCCCGTGTCCCTGTAAGTTTATACCGGTAACACACTTGTACATGTATGCTTATATACTGTGGTCTGATTTCGGTACTGTGCCTTGCAGTCTTGCCTCAATTCCGTCGGTACCGTCGACTTTCGGACGATTTAAGCATGGTGCGGGAGCGCAGGGATTTTTACCAGCTGAAGAAGGCCGTGGGTGACGACCCACTTCCCGAGGCTCAGCTGGTCGCTGCGGAGACTGCCGGCGCTCCTGCTGAGGCTGCCGGTGCTGCTATCGATGCTGCCGGGAAGAGGAAGAAGAAGAAAGCCAAACGAGTGCGTGCCACTTCTGAGGCTGATGTGGGGGAGGAGGACTCGGGGGTCCCTGAGGCTCCCGAGGCTGAAGAGGCTGAGGTTTCAGCAGAGGTTGCTACGGTGTCCTTGAAAAGGACTGCTCGGGAAGAGGTAAACCCCATGCTTAACCTTTTTTTGCGATTTTTATCTGCCCTGCCGGTACTTATGCTTTTGTAGTTTGTCAAACAGGTGAGGGAGCACCGGAAGAAGCAGAAGGTGTCGGTGGCAGAGACCTCTGTTGAAGGGCCCGTGGAGGGTGCCGGTACCGCCCTGGCTACCCGCAGTACCGGGTCTGAGGCCATCTTCGGCAGGGAGGTCGAGTCCGAGAATGCCAAGTTGTTCCTTGGCTGTGCCAGGAAGGCGTTGCTGGACCCTCTCCCGTTGTCCAAGTTGGCAGACTTGCCGGCCATGACAATGAAGCAGCAGCGGGACCTCCTCTTTCACTGCAAGCAGAAGGTACCGTCTTGTTTTTTTTTTTTTTTTTTGGAAGCGCCAGACACTTATATATGTGTATGCTTTTGCAGCTGGCATACGAGGAGCTGATGCTGGATCGCCGGTACTGGGAGGAGCTACGCTCTGTCGGTGGGCAGGTCGAAAATATGAAGTCCGGCTACAACACCATGTACAAGCTCAAGGAGGAGGCGACTGCTGAGCTTGTCAAGGTCAAGGAGGAAGCCGGTAGGCTAGTTCAAGAGGCGGAGGAGAAGGCCAAGGCTGCTGTGGCTTCTGAGGTGGCTAGGATCCAAGCTGACTTCGACAAGCGGCTGGAGGAGGCTGTCGGGAAGGCCAGGGAGGAGGCTGTGATGGCCTACCGGCGTGACCGGCAGCGCGCTGTGGAGCAGGCCACAGCCTATATGGAGGGTGGAGCTTACATTCTTGGCAAGATCAAGGATGCCTTCCCGGCCCAAGACTGGAGTCGACTCCCGGTGCCAACCGTCACCGAGGACTTCGTTGATGATGAGCACAAATCTATCCTCCAGGAGATCGACGAAGAAGCCGGTACCTCTGGCCAACCAGCGCAGCAGCAGCAGCAGGAATGAAGTCCCCCTGTGTGGGTAGTGTAGGCCAAGGGCCTTGTAATCTTTGTTTTTTTTTTTGTGGGTGTTTCGACCCAATTCTGAACAATCGTCCCGGTGGGGACTGCTCTCTCGGGAGCTAGCACTTGTTGGCCATAAGGCCTTTATTTCTTGTCGAATAATGGCGTGCTTCGCCTTCTTTATTTTATGAAATTTTCAGTTCTCGAAATATTTCCAAGTGTTTACTCGGGAGGACTGGATACATCAGTCTGCCCTCCGGTATGTTTTGCACTTTTCTTTATCTCATCTCACGTGGGTAGTTGATACCGGCATCGTGGATGTGTGCATGGGGGGTGTTATGCATGGGGGTAGCTGGTACCGGCCGCATGGCTTACAACAGTGTGCACATGGGTGTCGCTAGGACCACGCTGCATGTCGAATTAGGATAGAAACTTATGCATGGGGGTCGCTGGTACCGGCCACATGACTTGGAAGAGTTTCACATGGGGGTAGCTGGTACCGGCCTCATGTTGTGAAAATTTGCACATGGGTGTCGCTGGGAGCACGCTGCATGTCAAAATATAGGAGCAGAAACTTATGCATGGGGGTCGCTGGTACCGGCCACATGACTTATAAGTTTCATATTTACTGCTTGTAAGTGGCTAAATTGATATGTTTAAACAGGAGTTGTTGCTCCTGGCCGGTTCGTAACCGGGCTTTTACAAGAGTATCGGCGGGAGCCATGCTCGACTAATCCGTTGTACTGATTTTTTTGTTAGGGGGTGTGGACCCTCCTACCGGTATGTTCCGGTGTTTTTACTGGCGCGACCTACGGGTAGTAGTAGCGGAGGTGTTCAATGTTCCATGGGTGCGGGAGTGTGTACCCGTTGGAGTCCATTAGCCGGTAGGTTCCGGGCTTGACAACTTCGACTACCCGGTAGGGGCCTTCCCATTTTTGGTTGAACGTCATGGCTGCAGAGTCCTTCGTACTTAATCGTACGCGGCGTAGTGCCCAGTCCCCCAGCTTGAGGTACCGGGCCTTTGCCTTTGCGTCAAACTTGCGTTTGAGCCTGTTCTTGTGTTCTGCGTTCCGGAGGTTGGCTTGCTCCCGGCGTTCCTCGAGTAGATCGCGGTTGAGACACAACTGCTCTTCGTTTTCGTTTGGATCGAAGGTGTCGATCCTGTGGGTTGTGGAATTAATCTCAACCGGGACTACGGCCTCTGCGCCGAAAGCGAGGGAGAACGGGGTTTCTCCGGTGGCAGCCTTGTATGAGGTGCGGTACGCCCATAGTACCTCCGGTAGCAGCTCTGGCCATGCGCCTTTCTTTTCGCCCAGCTTGGTCCTCATTGTTCTCTTCAGGATTTTGTTTACTGCCTCTACCTGACCGTTGGTCTGGGGGTGGGCTACCGATGCGAAGTAAAGGGTGATGCCCTTGCACCGGCAAAATTCCCTGAAGGAGTTGGAATCGAATTGCCTTCCATTGTCGGTGACAATGATTTGAGGGACACCGAAGCGGCAGATGACGTTTTCCCAGATGAATGTTTGAATTTGCTGGGAAGTGATGGACTTGAGGGCCTTGGCCTCTGTCCACTTGGTGGAGTAGTCGGTGGCGACAACCACATATTCAACACCGCCGGTACCCTTTGGCATTGGCCCGATTAGGTCCAAGCCCCATTGTGCGAAAGGGCACGGGTTGACCATCGTTTCCAGTGGCTGGGATGGTTTCGGTACATTTGGCGCGTTGAACTGGCAGGACTTGCATTTCTTGGTAAATGACACGGCATCCCGGAGGAGGGTTGGCCAGTAGTATCCGAGCCTAACAAGCTTGTGAGCCATTGCTCTTCCTCCCGGGTGGTGGCCGCATATGCCCTCATGTACCTCCCTGATCGCCTCCCGGGACTCGGTGGGTCCGAGGCATCGTAGGTATGGCATTGAGTGGGCTCGCCGGTAAAGATGATTGTTGATGATGAGGTACCGGGAGGACCGGAATCTTACTTTCTTTGCCTCATCATTATTTCTTGGGAGGGAGCCATCTCGCATGTACTCTAGGATTGGTGTCATCCAGTTTGCTTCTTCGAGACGCAAGTGGTTCACCTCGACGGGTGTCGCCTCGGTACTGCGGTGCTCCAGCATAATAATGGGTACCGAGGCCCCTGGGTTGGGGTCAATAGCGGAAGCTATTCTGGCTAGGGCGTCAGCCCGTTGGTTCTCATCCCTCGGTACCTTTGTTAATTTGAAACACGAGAACCCAAGTGTGAGGTCTTTTACCAAGGTCACGTACCGGCACATAGTGGGGTCTTTTGCCTGGTAGTCCCCCGTGACCTGGTTGACGATGAGCTGAGAATCACTGAAGACTTGGAGTTGTCTGGCTCCCATATCGCTGGCTAGCCGAAGGCCTGATAGAAGAGCCTCGTATTCAGCTTCGTTGTTGGAAGCTTTGAAGCTGAACCGGAGGGCACACTCCAAGTGAGATGTGTCTGGACTCTCGGTATGTGGGGTGATGAGAACGAGTCCTGCCCCGCTTCCGTGGGAGTTCGAGGCGCCGTCCACGTACAGCTGCCAGACCGGTATGGATGGGTCAAACGCATGCTCGCCAACGGTAGTTGGGGCGTCCTCGGCGGGAGTTGCTTTCTCCGCCGATGGCTGCTGATTAGTGTTAGCGTGCTCGGGTGTGAACTCGGAGACGAAGTCTGCTAATACCTGGGCCTTGATTGCCGGTCTGGGCCGGTAGGCAATGTCAAACTCGCTGAGTTCAATGCTCCACTTCGTGAGTCTCCCCGATGCCTCAGGCTTCTGCAGGATTATCCGCAGTGGATGGTCGGTCAGGACGACAATGGGGTGAGATTGGAAATAAGGCCGGAGTCTCCTGGCTGACACCATGAGTGCTAAAACGAGCTGTTCTATCTCCGGGTACCGAGTCTCGGTATCCAGTAGAGACTTGCTCGCATAGTCCACCGGTAAGTCTTCCCGATTGTCGCTCCTGACCAAGATTGAGCCCACGGCCGTCCTTGATACCGATAGGTATAGGAACAGTGGTTCCCCCAGCACTGGTCTGCTGAGCAGTGGGGCTGCCGCTAGGTATTCTTTCAGAGCTGCGAAAGCTTGCTCGCACTCGGTGGTCCAGCCTTCGAACTTCTTCCCGGTTTTGAGTATCTTGAAGAAAGGAGCACACCGGTCGGTAGACCGTGATATGAACCGAGAAAGAGCTGTGATCCTACCGTTGAGGCTTTGGACATCCTTGAAGGTTTTAGGAGACTTTAACTCCAGGATGGCTCGAATCTTCTCGGGGTTCGCTTCGATCCCCCGGTGGCTGACCATGAAACCGAGGAACTTGCCCTCACCGACACAGAAGACACACTTCTCGGGATTGAGTTTCATCCCATAGTCTTGAAGGATAGAGAAAGTTTCTTGCAGGTCGGTGATGTGATCAGTTTGCTTGACGCTCTTGACGAGCATGTCGTCCACGTACACTTCCATGGTCTTGCCAATCTGCCTGGAGAACATGCGGTTGACTAACCGCTGGTATGTAGCACCGGCATTCTTCAGCCCGAAGGGCAAGACATTGTAGCAGTAAAGACCTTGATTGGTCACAAAGGACGTGTGCTCTTGGTCGTCGGGATCGAGCTTGATCTGGTTGTAGCCTGAGTAGGCGTCCATGAAGCTGAGGGCCTCGTGCCCAGCGGTAGAGTTCACCAGCTGGTCGATCCTCGGTAAGGGGAAACTGTCCTTGGGACACGCCCGATTCAGATCGGTGAAGTCGATGCACATTCGCCACTTCCCGTTGGGCTTTCTTACTAGTACCGGGTTCGACAACCACCGAGGATACTGGACCTCGCGGATGAACCCGATGCTCAAGAGTTTATCGACTTCCGTCTTCATGGCCTCGTATCGCTCCTGGTCTCCTACCCTTCTCTTTTGTCGTACCGGCCGATAGGCGGGGTCGATATCAAGCTTGTGAGAGATAATGGTGGTGGAGATACCGGGCATGTCTGCATAGGACCAGGCGAAGATTGAGGCGTTGTCCTTCAAGAGTTTGATCAGGTCTCCCCGGAGAGTTACCGGTAAGCCGGTACCGATCTTGACAACTCTGTCAGGCTGTTCGGGGAACAGGGCGATGTGTTCTACTTCCTCGTGGGGTTTTCCCTGCAGGATCACTGCTCCTTCCCGGGGGTCGTCCGGCCTGTCGGTTGTTGCTGCTATGTCACCGGTAGTGACATTGCACACGTCCCGGCAGGGACGCCGTGGCTTAGTTTCCTGAGCATAACATGACCGGGCCATTGGCTGGCTTCCTCTGATGGAGGCGACTCCGACGGGAGTAGGGAACTTTAGCATGAGCAAGTAGTAGCACACACAGGCCTTGATCTGACAAAGGATAGGCCTACCGAGAATGAAATTGTAGGATGATTCACAGTCTACCACTAGCATGTGGGCAGATACCTTTCGGGACCTGGGGTACTGGCCGACCTCTACGTTGAGCCAGATGCTACCGAGAGGTTGGACTAGATCTCCCGAGAAGCTTATGAGCGGGTTCACCGTCCGCGATATGTTCTCGAGCGGTAGGTCCAGCTTGAGGTAGGCACTTTTGAAAATGATGTTGGCGGAGCTACCACCATCCACCAGCACCTTGTGCATCAGGTCCGTGTGAACCTTGGCCGAGATCACGAGAGGGTCGTCGTGAGGGGTCACGATACCGGATTCTTCGTCGTTGGAGAATTCTATCTTCCACGGGTCCCGCTTAGGCCTTTTCTGTGTCGGTGCGGATTGCACGGAGAAACATTGCAGGTGCTGCTTAGCCTCCTTCACGTGAGACTTGTGCTCAGATCGTGAAGTACCGAATAAGGTCGGCCCCCCGCTGATGGTGAAGATTTCCTTCCGATAACCCCGGTTGCCTTGCCCGGTGTATTGGCCAAGCTTCCCGTCTCGGTATAGCTGCTCGGCCACGTCCCGGAGAGCCTGACACTCATCGGTGTTGTGGGTCCCGGACTGATGGTGGGTGCAGAATTTACCGGTATTAGTCCGGTTGCCGGCGTATGCTTGCTTCGCCCATGGTTGGGGGAAAAGCTGGGGGTTTTCCTTGTAGATGTCCCCCAAGGGTTTGTTGAACGTTGTACAGATTAGCAGCCTGTCGTCGGTACCGTCCTGCTTACTGGACTTCTGGGGGCGGTTGTGCCTCCAGGAACTTTTCTTCTTGGGGTGCCGGTTATACCCGGTCTCGGTCCATCCTTGACTTGAGTCGTCCACCTGGTTAATACCGGCGGGTTGGCTGTATGGCCACTGACTTGGATGGGCCTGGGTTTCCCCGTGGTCCGAGTAACCGGAGTACTGCCCTTGCCCTCGTTGGTCGGAGTACAACTGTTCCCTGGGCTTGTTATAGCCGGGACCGACCTGATACACCGGTCGTTGTTGGTGGCTCTGGGGAGCCTGGTGTTGGGGGTTCCGCTCCCGGTTGGGGGGATCATACCTTCGGTTGTTCTCGCGGTTCTCCCAGTTGTTGCCGCGATTACCCCCTCGGTAGGAGTTGAACTTGTTGCGCTTGTCGCTCTGCCGAGAGTCGTCCGGCCGTGAGCCACTTCCCTGCTCCTGCTTACGCTTATCCCCGATGGGGTCCGCTGTGGTTGCGGAGGCCTTGTTTGCCTTGTGCATTGCGTTGAGCTGAGACTTCCGTTCGTAGGTCAGGTAGTAGCTCCGGGCGTATTGCCCCGCTCGGTTCATGAGTTCGGTGTAGGTGAGGACAGCGCTCGTGGCATTTAGCTTTCTGAGGAACTCGTCCGGTTGTAGGCCATCTCGGAAGATTTGGGCCGCACGGACATCGTCCTTGGATGTACAGCGCCGGTAGGCAGCTTTGAACCGCTCCATATAATCCGCCAGTCGCTCCCCGCTGGCTTGCTGGAAGCCGGTAAGTTCTCCCACCGAATAGAAGAAGCTGGACTTCGTGGCATACTCGGTGGTGAAAGCCTCGACTAGTTGCTCATAGCTGTCTATGGACTCCGGTTCTAGTTGATAGAACCACAGCATAGCCTCCTGAGTCAAGGTGTTGACGAAGGCGTGGCACCACTCCTCGTCAGTATAGCCCTTACCATTGTAAGCGGATTGGAATGCGGTCACATGCATTACTGGGTCCTCTTTACCGGTATAGGAGTCCATCTTCAGGCTCTTGAAGTCCCGGTTGTGCTCATGGATCCTCCTGGTGAACGGACCGACTGGCTTCTTTGCTATGCCGAGGCTGGGTGCACTCTTAGCACCGCCGGTCTCGACCCTTCTGAGTCGGTCACTGAGCTCCCGGAAGAGGCTGACCAACGCGCCCTCGTCTCCTGCGCCCAAGCCGGTACCGATGGCAGGCGCGCTCACTGGTATTTCAACGTGATCCTCGGTACCGTCTTCGTCCGGGAAGTGGACCACTCCCGCGGCATCGAGAAACGAGACCTTGGGCGTTGATGCTGCCGGTTGGGGGTGACTGGTCACACGCCCTGGCTTGGCTGGCAAGCGTTCTGCCGGTTTGAGAGGGGTCTCGGTCCCTAGCTGTGTCGAGACCGAGTGATTGGGCGTATGCTCGAGGCTAAGCCGCTCCCTGAGCAGGCCGATCTCCCGGGCGCTGGCTTCCTGCGCCGCAAGCTGATCCCAGCGCAGTCGCTCGTTGCTCTCTTGGAGGTCTCGGATCATGGCCTCAAGCCTAGCCATCATCGAGGATTCGTTCTGGTGGGACTCAGGAGTTTCCGACTCGGTGGAGTGGACTGCTGTCGGTGTTTCCTCGCGGAGGGGCTCAAGACCAGCAATAGTCGTTGTGTCCTTTGGTTGCTTGGACTTCTTACTTTGCTTGGCGGGTTGTGAGCCATCACCTGCTGATTTGGTCATAGCTTGACCGGTAGAGTACCTCACTGGGTGAGGGTGCTTTTGTTACTAAGTGGTGGAAATTTGTTCCCACAGACGGCGCCAAACTGTTCCTGCCGTTTCCCAGCTGCTCGGTAGGGACGCACCTGGAGTGCACTTGAGTACCTGAAAGGGCAAAGGAGGTCAGGGGAGGCCGGCGTGTACCGACCGAAGACCCCCCGACGCTCAAGTTAGTCCCGAGAGGATTTGAGCAGAGTTTCTAGGAATGGAGAGAACTTACTTGAATAAGGAGTGAGGACTCCTTATATATGAGCTGAGGTCGGAGACAAGCTTCCCTGGCGTGGGGGACATCCCATGACACGAGGGATTACTCTATTATTCCACTACCTCGACACGCGCGTCGAGGGACGGCGGTGCCTAGTGCGGTCCTAGTGCGGTATGGGCGTTCTTTAGTGCGATCCGCGAGGTAGTGGACAAACACGTGCTGCCAGGTGGCTGTGCCGGTACCGACTGGATTGTGTGTCCACGGTACCGGGTCGAGAGATGTCCCTGTAAGGCCAAGGGGAAGGCTTGTTGTCGGTACACCCGGCCTGGTATTGCTGGTACCGCTGGGGTACCGCCAGGGCTTTGCTAGTAGGCTCGGTAGGGGATCCCTACCGAGTGAGTATATGCCGCTGGGGCGTTGCCTGGGCCGCTGGGGCATTGTCAAGGTAGTGCACTCGGTAGGGGATCCCTACCGAGTAAGTAGATGCCGCTGGGGTGTTGCCTGGGCCGCTGGGGCGTTGTCAAGGCAGTGCACTCGGTAGGGGATCCCTACCGAGTAATTAGATGCCGCTGGGGCGTGGTAATGGGCCCAGAGGTGGGCTGTTCAGCGATGGTGGGCTACTCCTGACCCGTCATGGGGTCTGTACCGGGACAGATATGAAATGGTAGCAACAATGAGCATCCAAAAAAATCTTTGTGATAAAGTAATTTCACGAAGGCATCGAATTCGACCAATTTTTGGTCATGGCTTATTCATTACTAGACTCACCTGCGTGGGTGTGATGTCTAGGTAAGGGATTGGAATCAGTGGTACTTAAGAGAGCCTCGCTCCACCGACATTCCTCTTTCTTATCTGGTCATGCCTGCGTGGAGCTATCGAACGGTTTAAGTTCTAGCCATATTCATCTTGGTCTTGTTCTAATCCGAAAAACCTTGGAAATTTTATTAGTGTTCGTGGATGTCTTTTTAGACTGCGAAACTAAAGTATCTTCTTGTTGTGATAAAGTAACTTCACAAGTGCTAAAAGTGATAAAGTAATTTCACAAAACCATTTGCTGAATATAATTCAGATATGCTTCAACTATGGCTATGCTTCAATTTTGTAAGGCGACTCTTACAAAAGCAGAATTAATAGAGAAAACTCTCTCTACCTTCCCAGTTTCGGCACTTATATTGTACACACAATATCGATTAAAGTATATTGCCAAGCGACTTTCAATCAGCTTATCAATTTTCTGCAAGTAGTTGAAAAATATGACACGATCATGATGAACAACAATAATTAGACCTGCCGGAACAAAGAGAGTTCCAAAAGTAACTTATGGCAAAAATGGCCAAAAGAGGGCGAAACCCTAATGTTAAGGGTAATTCTAATGGACAATCTGGTTCATATAATCGTCCCAATAAGGAAGAAAATCGCAACAACGTTGCACAAAATCGTGGGAACTATTGCACCACATAAAAAGGGCAAGGAGGAAGAGGCATGGGCCATGAAGGCCATGCCAACGCCGGCAAAGTAAAGCGTGGCAATAGGGTGCCAAGAGCACCAATCCATCCTCCAAAGGCACAAGGTGTCGAACGCGCCATTGAAGCATGTGTTGATAATGAGCTATACTTCACTTGATTATGAGAAGCATTAGGGGAGTGACGGGCCTTATATCGCTTGCGGTATATGTAAGACATGAGCACCTCTAATGTCATCATTTTGTAGTGGAAGTTTTTCATAAGAAGATACTAGAGATGACAAAGACGTCAATCTCACAATTGCATATTTTAAGGTCGACCAAAGTAATTAAAGAGAAGACCATAGAAGCTCCAGACTTCAAATAATTGCAATTGTTTTATTTTCAAGTATATGTAAAGGCTACTACGCCTTAGTTTAAAATTGACTTTTGTCATAGTGATTTGTTTTGGATTAGATTTTCTGGACAAGACCTCGATGTAATCGTTGGCATATGGTTTAATAAAGTTTCGAATTTTTCCTTATGTAATGAAGGATATTCGTGTCAACGGTTATTATTTGGAAACGTATTGTAAGAATGGAAATGAATACTTATGTATCACTTCTAATGATTGCGGAAGAACGCGCATATTAGAAAAACTTATGTGTCAATCTAGTGGGTTATACTTAACCACTATTCGTATTATCGAATCCAATAATATTTTTAGAGATGATCTTTTGGATTCTTACACATATAGGCTTTGGCACGATCGTTTGGTATATCATGGTCGTGATATGATGATCCGTATATTGAAAACCTCACACGAACATCTATTTTATTGAGCTAATCGAAGTAAGGATCAAAAATTGATCCAAGGAGAAGAAACTGGCGTTTCTGTCGTCTCGGCGACCGGTCGACAATATCCCGGCGACCAGTCGACAATGTCCTGGCGACCGGTTGATAACTCACAGAAGCAATTCTGAAACGTCCAGATGCTCTGGCGACCGGTCGAGGCATTCTCGGCGACCGGTCGACGACTTCCAGAAGCTTTTGCGACCGGTCGTGAAATCTGGCGACCGGTCGCACGGCAGAGTCCGTTTTTTCCCCTTATGTGAACCCTGATTCAAATCTTAATCAGGATGCCTCCTATGCTTTTATCGCCTCTATGGCCAAAAGCTCATTTTGCAAAGCCTGATCCTTAGGCAAATTAGGATCGAGACCATCCTATGCTAAGGACACACAAAGAGACTACTCCATTCTTACATCGTATCCAATGAGATATTTGTGGACATATCCAACCATATTGCGGACTTTTTAGATATTTTATGGTTTGGTGGATGCATCGACACGCTGGTCACATGTCGCTTTATTGTCCACACGCAATGCTGCTTATACTAAACTTCTAGCACAAATTATACACTTAAGGGCTCACCACCCATATCATCCTCTTAAGTCAAATACGTCTTGACAATGCTAGAGAGTTTACATCACAGACAGTTGATGATTATTGCATATTTATTGGGATTAATGTTGAGCATCCCGTACCTCATGTGTATACACAAAATGGTTTCGCAGAAGCCACCATTAATAGACTTCAAATGGTCGCTTGGGAATTGGTTATGCGCACCAATCTCCCATAATCTACTTGGGGTTATGCAATATTGCTTGCAGCTTTACTTATTCGTTTCAGACCCACTGTTAATCAACCGTTCTCTGCGTACCAGATGGTAACTGGATATGAGCCGGATGTCTCACATTTTACGCATATTTGATTGTACGGTTTATGTGCCAATTGCGCCCCCATAGCGCACTCAATTGGGTCCTCAGAGACGTTTAAGTATTTATGTTGGTAACAAATCTCCAACTATTGTCCGCTACTTGGAATCCTTGACAGGCGATCTCTTTACCGCTAGATTTACGGATTGTCACTTTAATGAGACAGTCTTCCCGTCATTAGGGGGAGATAAGAGCAAGAATATTCAACAGGAACGACAGGAATTGTCGTGGTCTATCCCCACTCTGTCTCATCTTGATCCCCAAACCGCACAATGTGATAGTAAAGTGCGAAATATACTCAATATTCAAGACGTAGCAGATTCGATGCCTGATGCGTTTTCTGATATTGATAAAGTGACGAGATCACATATACCAGCTGCAACCGTGCCTGCAAGGTTGGAAATCCTCTAAAGGAAGAGAGGATATGGCGCCAATAATGGTGTCACAACCACACATAGTGAAGGTGTGGTTGAGGCCGTGGTTCCCTAAAGGAATAGGGTGAGACCACTTGGTTCGATGGATACTCGCCAAAGGAAGGAAGCGAGTTTGGCACAGCCTAATCCATTCATCATCAATACCCAAACTCGTCTCATGAGATTATCTCTGATTATAGTTATGTCCACGAATCAATATTGGGGGACGCCTCAATGATTGAATCAATTTCAGAGAATACAAAAATCTTGAAAAATGCATGCATGCTTGAGACGAAATTCTTGATGATGTATTGCTCAATAGACTATAGAGCATGATGACATCGAACCACGCTCTGTTGAAGAATGTCAACGTAGAGCATATTGGCCTAAATGGAAAGATGCAATCCCTATTGAACTAGATTCACTAACAAAAGAAAAAGGTATTTGGGTACGTAGTGCTAACACCCCCACGTGTAAAGTCTATTGGACATAAATGAGTCTTTGTTAGAAAGCGTAATGAGAAGAAAGAAGTCTTGAGATATAAGACTCGCCTCATGGCGCAAGGTTTCTCACAACGCTCTGGGATTGACTACGAGGAGATATATTCTCTCGTAAATGATGTTATTACATCCTGCTACCTTGTCAGTTTGGTAGTTTCCACAAAAACTTGACATGCAGCTTATGAATGTGGTTATAGCATATCTCTATGGAGATCTAGATTCTGAGATATATATGAAGGTGCCAGATGGACTTCATTTACCCAAATCAAGTGGCTCTAGACCACAGAGCACGTTTGCAATGAGGTTGAAACGTTCACTAAGTGACTACTTGATTGGGAAGGGATATATAAATAATAATTTATTCCCATGCGTGTTCATAAGGAGAACAAGTTCCGGATTTGCAATTATAGCTGTCTATGTATATGACATGAATTTAATTGGTACTCTCGAAGAACTGAGAGATACTGCTACATATTTGAAATCCGAATTTGAGATGAAAGATCTTGGGAAAACTCGGTTTTGTCTAGGCCTTGAGCTAGAGCACCGAGATAGTGGAATATTAATCCATCAATATATCGGCTTATGTCCACAAGATGTTAAGAAGGTTTAACATGGACAAAGTACATCCAGTTAGCACTCTCATGATCAGTCGGACCCTAGATCCAAAGAATGATCAATTTCGTCCAAAGGATGATGACGAAAAATTACTAGGGACCGAAGTGCCATATCTAAGTGCAATAGGCGCATTGTTGTACTTAGGTCAATGCACTAGACCAGACATCTCTTTTGTTGTGAACTTGTTAGCTAGATTTAGCTCGGCGCCCACGCAACGCCATTGGAGTGGCATAAAGATAATATTTCGATACCTAAAGGGTACAATCGATTTGGGCTTATTTTATCCCTACAAAGAGAGAAGAAAGCATGGCAAACATATGCCTACTGCCGCCGGCGACCGGTGGCTAGGAATGCGTCAACCGGTCGCATCGATGCTGGTATCCCCTTTACCAAAAATCCATGTGATGTTTTGGTTGGTTGTGCTGATGCCGGGTATCTCTCTGACCCGCACAAAGTTATATTCAGCAACAACAGACTCTCCTCAAGATTCAAGTGAATCAAGTTAGATCCGAGGAGAATGTGGCAGATTTATTTACTAAGTCTTTGCCTAAGTCCACATTTGAAAAACATGTTAAAAGCATTGGTATGCTTAAGTTATCCGAGCTCCCATGATTATAGGAATCAAGGGGAGGTGCAGACATTAGGGGGAGTCTGGCACATACATGTCACTTTCAAATGTGAATGGTGCGTTGTACTCTTTTTCCCTTCGATCAAGGTTATTTTTCCCATTGGGTTTTTATTGTTACTTGGCAAGGTTTTTAGTGAGACAACATGGAAAACATCACCTAGTTGTGACCGGCACAAGGAGGAGTGTTTCAGGATATCATTATTGTGTGTCTTGTCAAACTAGGACTTTAGTATAGGTTTATCCTTCTAGAGTATGGATTGTATTAGTATAGGTTTCCTATATCGATACAGATTGTATCTTGTACTCCTCTATATATAGAGGCCCTTATTCATTAATGAAATACATTCTATTCTCTACTCATTCTCTCTATTATTTACGTTTCCCTTAAACAAGTATTTTTTTTTTTTTTAAATTAACTAAGTTTGGAAATGGTGTTCTACAGTACTCTAGATTATTAAAATGATTTTTATCACATATAGTACCTGAACTATTTCTCAATTATATACTTGGTACCTAAACTTTAATTTTTGTCACAAGTAGTACCCAAAGTTTCAATTTTTGTCACAACTAGTACCCAAAGTTTTTGATTTCATTTCTTTTGGTACCTAAGGCTGATTTTTGTGATATTATATGCACGTGAGAGCGTGTGTCAAAAAAAAGAAGCTAAAATGGAAAACTTTGGGTACTACTTGTGACAAATATTAAAAACTTTAGGTATTACTTGTGACAAAAATTGAAAACTTTTGGTACTACTTGTGCAAAAATTGAAGTTCAGGTACCATTTATGATGAACTCGAAGAGTTCGGGTACTGGTTGTGATCAAAAGTGAAGTTTAGGTACTATGTATATAATTGAGGTAAAGTTCATGTACCATTTGTGATAAAAACCCTTATTAAAATGTTGGAATCGGAAACCTTTGGATTAGTTTATTTGTGTGGTGCGCACTGCAAATAGTAACTAATCTAACGCTTCCTAGTTTCAGAGGTTCAATACTCCGGAACACTGTAGAACTTGGATCCGGCTTCTCTGAAGTTAGAGGCCGTAAAATTTTGTGAAGTTCATAAAATCCTCTTCCTTCATATATTCTAATGGTTAAGATAAAGCCACATCAAAATAATAATATATTTGGGCATTTTCTCTTTTAAGTTTTAACTGACCTTACACATAGATCCAAATCAGATGTTGCATTCAAAAGACGGCCATCACTTAATGAACAAAAGGGAAAAGCCTATCTATATATACAACCATCACTCAATATATAACTTATTTTTCTCGTTTTTTTTTTTCTGATCATGATCAACCCTTGAACGAGCTTTGATACAAAAATCTTCAAGTAGAATTTATTCTGAAAGGCCCCTTTAATAATGATATATTACAATTAATTTTGTGGAGAGCAAAGAAAATTATCTTTGCAATTCAAACTTGAGACCCCCTTTAATTTGTTCATCAAATCAATGAGGGAAGAGAAGAAGAAAGGAAGAACTAGGGTTCATCATTATGGTGGAGATTGATCCATAAACTCATTCAAATTTTTTTTTCAAATGACACAACGATAGTTAACGTTTTAGAAAGAAAATAACCCAACAAACTAGTATTAGCTAATGTGACTTGTTTAAACCATTAAATAACATTGAGGAATGAGATTTTATGAACTTCACAAAAACTTTACAGTCTCTAACTTTAGAAGAGCCGAATCCGTAGAGCTTTCAAAGTTTGGAGCTTACTTAAAAAAGAAATAATAATAATAATCTTGCATATGCAAGGCCTTCAAATAAAAGAAATGAATTCTTGCATAAGTTTATGTGAAGAACAATATTGTCTATAATGTACACCTAGAACCTATTACCACATTTCTTTGGTAATTAACCAAATTATTGTGAACTTGTGATGCAATCACACGTCGAGTTACAGCCAAATATTTCCTTCCAGAATATTCTGTTTTTTCTTCTGTGTTCTTATTATTGGGGTCTGCCCTACATGATCAACACGAAACTTGCGTGTAAAGATCAGCAGGAGCAGCATTGGGACGAAATCAACCAGGCTGTCAGAGATATCTAACGGTTCATACGTTGCCTCCGCATGCTGGAACAACGGCGGTGATAGAGGCTCCAAATACGAGCGCACCACACGTTACGTAATCGTCCTTCTCCACTTCTCCCCTTCCTTCTTCTTGGATGAGATCATGAGAAGGTCTCTAGCTTCCTTCCTCTTCCACCTTCCTTCTTATTCCTCTTATTCTTCTTCTGTTTTTTTTTCTTTTCTTTTTTTGGCTTATTGGCTTATTTAAGAAGGGTGTGGGGTATAGGGCTTATGCCTTGTTGCCTTGAAGGCCTCTCTCTCTCTCAACATAATTTTCTGTAATTATTTTTTAAAAGAAAAAAAGAAGCTAATTGGTGAACAAATTCTATTTTATTAAATTGGAGAGCTAGGATTGATACAATCAACTCCTCAATAACTTCAACTATTTTACCTTCAATTGCCAATCAATCAATCATATGCCTTTAAGCCTTTTAAGAGACATTAATCACAATACAAACCCACCATTAACGACACTTACATAGACATGATGGGGGATCATCTATGCAATTAATGAACTCAATGAGGTGCAACAAAATAAAAATAACGTACACACTACATTATTGGCTACACCAAACAAGTACTATATATCCAATCCAACGGTGGAAGTGGAAAAAACAAGCCTTATGTCCCCTTCACATCTGTATGACTACCACCTGTCCACACAAAAAGAAGGAAACCAAAGTAAGAATACTTCTCTTGTCTTAGATTCTTAGCCAAAAAGACACACAGATTACACATAAATTGTTGCAGCGCATCATGTCATTGATGTGACAACTATGTCGATAAAATGAAATTACGACTCAAAATTTTGCTTATTTCGGAGATACTCAAACACTTGTGTACCCAATTTAACATTTTCTATAACTAAACTACTGATATATAAGTAAACCTATAAATTAGTTTGGAAAAGAAAATTCAATTAAAACAAAGCAAGAAATATCTTTCACCATAACTATCATTTCTCATAGAAAATGACTTAAAGTTGAAGGGATATATTACTTTTTAAATGGCAAAGGTTCTCCTTGATCATAAACAGTATGTACACATGGAAATAAACTCCTTATTTAGCAAAAAAGGAAACTTACAGAAAATGAAGTATGAGTAGCTAGCTATTTCAGTACTTGGTGATGGCCCAGATAGCATAGATGATCCCAGGGATGTAACCTAAAATAGTCAGTATCAGACAGATCCAGAACTCCACCTGCAAAAGTCATTTACAATATTAACTTACGTACGTACAGAGCTTTAACACAGTTCAGTGATCTATGATCGACACATATGGACGTAAAGAAACACACAGAGAAATCAAAGATATGAGTGCATGGCTACTGACCTCACAGCCAAAGTTGAGGAAGACCCCAAGAGGAGGCAAGAGGATGGCGATGATGATGTCGATGCCGGTTGCTGCACGCATACTTGATGATTCACTCGCTCTGGTTTTGATGAAAGAGTAAGAAGAAGATCGAAGTAGAGAGTACGTGTGAGGTAGAGACTACAGAGGGGAGAGAGTTATATAGAGAGAGTTTGTGACTGCTCATCAGGAACCACATGGAGGCTATGCATTGGGTACGCGCTTGGTTAAGCCCTAGCTGTAAACGGTTTTCTTCGAGTAAATCTCACTTTTGGAGGTTCCGAAAATATGTTACAGCCTATAATATCCCCACGAAAAATATCTAACAGGCAACAGCCTAGCGATATTCCTTATTAGGAAAAAGAACGGAAATTCTGGCATCCACCAGGTGGAGCTCCACCAGATCTGATCTGGACCATTCATTCCATCACGCCTTAATTCAGCCGTCCATTCAATGTTAGTAAGTGACAGTCAACGTTAATTGTAAAATCAGGTGGAGAAAAAAACAAAAGTTAACAAACGAGGTAAAAAATTTGCTGCCTCTTCTCCGGCCACTTACTCTCCCATTCTTCTTCTTCTTCTTCCTCTTCTTTCTTTCTTTCTTTCTCTTCTACTCTGTCTGGGTTTGAAGAGATCCAGCCATCCCCGATTCTTGGCATCCCCCGAACACACACATTGAAACTCCAAGACACCTCAACCAAAACCCAGTAAACCAAATCTCCCAAAACCCAGTAAACCAGTAAACCCAGTAAACCAAATCTCCCAAAACTCAACCAAAGTGAAATCCAAGGCTAATAACTTGTAGGGCTCGACGAGCTGGTCAAGTTTCATACCTCACTCGATAAAATCCGACACCGGAGTCGCCGGAATTGAAGAAAACCCGCCGGAATCGCATAAATTTCTTTTCTTCGATTCTCCCTCCTCAGTTAAAGAATCAACGATCTGAGACCACAGACGAACTCCTCTAACCAATACGAAGCTATTGGCACTGGTTTCGTCCGCCGATGTTGCCGGAATTGAAAAATTCGATCGGAGCTGCCGGACCTTCTCTCCTCCGTTTCTCTCTCTTCCGGCATCCATTGGATGAGCCACCACCACCGTTGAACTCACCATGCCGAGATGAAGAAGACGGGACCGGTCTGGCGCGATGAAACGGTCGGACGGAGGAGGTGAGTTCGGAGAGTGCACGGCATAGGAGAAGCGAGATCGCGGGATCTATAAGCTTAAATCCTACGGTCTAGATCTGGCGGTGATCTGTTCATCGGTCTTGATTGCACCGATTTGAATTTCCTTTTTTCAAAATAATTTCGTTAATTGCCAAACTTCCAAAAATCAAAACAAATAGCTCAGGTGTCTGAAAAATTTTCCGAAAATTCCTATGAACTCGTCGTGACGTGTATTTTAATTTCAAATACTTAAATCGAACTTACAACGAAAAGATGATTTTCTGTAAAATTCCCGAAACTCTTTTATATTAGTACTATAAGCAATGAAAAACTATAAGAGGTTAGTCCTTAAATTAAATGTCCATCAACTAGAAAAATAATATATACTATTTTTTTGTTACATTAAACGTCCATAAACATGATTTTTTTCTAAATATATTTTTCTTTTATATATTTCTGTTATATATATTAAAAAAATTGAAAGAGGAACCAAAGATTTCAAGACTCAAAAACAGTAAGACTCCATTCAGAATTTTTTCCATAGTATTTAGCAGTATTTTATGGTATTTCGTGGAATTTCGTTGAAATTCATGGTATTTCGTGGAATTTTGTAAAAATTCGTGGTATTTTGTGGAAAATCGTGGTATTTCGTGGAAGTTTATAGTATTTCATGGAAGTTCGTGTTATTTGTAAATTTTTTTTCCGTTATAACTAACTTTGAATCATTAATATATCAAAAACGAATTGATATTCAAATTGGTGGAGATAAATAACATGCAATACACAAATAAAAAGGCTTAGCAATTTTATTAAAATTTATACGACAAGAGAACGAGGAATCAAATTAAAAAAAATGAAATACTAGTAATATATTAGTAACAAGCAATGAAAAACTAAAAGAGGTTAGTCCTTAAATTAAACGCTCATGAACTAGAAAAAATTATATATTATTTTTTTGTTAGATTGAACGTCCTTGAACATGGTTGGTCATTCATTAGTTAAACTCTCACCTCTTAACTTCCTACATACTTAAAAATGAATTTTCATTAATATGTCAATGGGTCATTCATTTTAAAATTCTACCATTTCGCAATGTTTGGTACCTTTTCGTAGTATTTCATGGTATTTGGTGAAAATTTGTGGTATTTCGTGGAAAATTGTGGTAATCCGTGGAAAAAAGTGGTATTTCGTGGAAAAAAGTGGTATTTTGTGGAAAATCGTGGTATTTCGTGAAAAATCGTGGTAATTCGTGGCAATTTGTGGTATTTCGTGAAAATTTGTGGTGATTTGTGAAAATTACATTGTATTTGTACACTTTTTTTGTTCGTTATAGCTAAGTTTAAATAATTAATATCAAAAACAGATTGATATTCGGATTTGTAAAGATAAACGATATTCAATACTTGTGTAAAATGCTTACAAGTTTCAACAAAATTCATACGAGTAAGAGAAAAAAGAGATCAATTTTTAAAAAATAAAAAACTAGTAATATATTAATCATGAGCAATGAAAAACTATGCTCATTATTAGCTCAAAATTTCATTTTCTTTTATTTTTTTAATGAATTTAATTAATATTTTCTATTTCATTGACGTTTAATTTAATTATTAATTGACTATAAAATTTATTTCAAATTTTCATTCAACTCTTCATCTTGACTTAATAAAAAAGAATTATAATTAAATTCATTAAAAAATAAAAGAAAATTAAATTTTGAGCTAATAATGAGCATAGTTTCTCATTGCTTATTACTAATATATTACTAGTTTTTCATTTTTAAAAATTTGAACTCTTTTTTCTCTTACTCATATGAATTTTGTTGAAATTTCTAAGCCTTTTATACAATTATTGAGTATCGTTTATCTCCACAAATTAGAATATCAATTTGTTTTTGATATTAATGATTCAAACTTAGCTATAACGAAAAAAAAGGGTACAAATACATTGTATTTTTCACAAAACACCACGAATTTTCACGAAATACCAAAAATTGCCACGAATTACCATGATTTTTCACGAAATACCACGATTTTCCACGAAATACCACATTTTTCCACAAAATACCACTTTTTTCCACGGATTACCACAATTTTCCACGAAATACCACAAATTTCTACCAAATACCATGAAATACTATGAAAATTGACCAAATGTTGGAGATAAATACCATGCAATACTTGTACAAAAAGGCTTATAAGTTTTAACAACATTCATACGAGCAAGAGAAAAGAGAAATCAAATTTAAAAAATAAAATAAAAAGCTAGTCATATATTAGTAATAAGCAATGAAAAACTAAGCACTTTATTAGCTCAAAATTTCATTTGCTTTAATAAATTTAATTATAATTCATATTTATTAATCAATTTATAATTAGAATAAACGTCTATGAACTTGAAAATATTGAAAATAATGTACTCGTTTTTTGTCAAATTAAACGGTCATGAATAAGATGGAACATTCATTGGCTAAATCTTCAAAAATTTATAACTAAACTCATTATATGCTTAAAAATTTATGTGTTTTTTTTTAATGAATTTAGTTATAATTCATATTTATAAGTCAAGATGAATAGTTAAATAAAAATTTGAAATAAAGTCTATAGTCAATTAATAATTAAATTAAACATTTATGAACTTGAAAATAATATAATTTTTTTTTGTTAAATTAAATGTCCGTGAGCACCAAGAAAAATTAAGAGAATTATTTGAATTTAATCGAGATTAAATTCGTAAACTCGGTAATTATTAAAGAGTTTCGGTACTTTTTAATTAATTTTCTTTAAATCATAACTGTAATTTGAGGAGTCAAGAATAAACTAATAAAGTATACGTCATGACGACTTTGTGCGAATTTTCGGAAATTTTTTTGAACAGTCGACCTATTTTTTAATAATTTTCTGAAGTTTGAGAAATAAAGTAAATAATTTATGTAAAAAGAAATTTGAGGCGGTGCGATCTGTACCGTTGATCGCTACCACCACTAGATCTCGACGGTCCAAATTAAATTTAACGGAGGCTATAAATTGCCAAACGAGTTTGACTCGGTCAGACTGTGCACGACCGGCTTCTCCCTGCCGCGAAACCGCCGAGGCGCCGAACTCACCTCTCTCCTCCGGTTGTTTCACGGCGCCGCACCTATACCAGAAGCTTCGCCTTGGCCAGGCGAAAGCGATGGTGACTTTGGCTTGTCAAATTGACGGTTGGAGAATGAGAATCGAAGGGAAGAAGATCTGCGAATTTCGGAGAGTTCTTGTTGATTTCCGGCGACTCCGGTGGCGGCTTGCTTCGAACCAGGTATGGAAGAGTATCTACTCTTCGAGCTCTACAAGTTGCTATGCTTGGAGTTCACTTTGGTTAATGTTTAGAAAATTTGGGATTTTGGGTGCTATTCTGTCACCACGGATTCACCGTGAATGGTGGCGGTTCCGGCTTTGTTGATGCTTGAATCGATTTGAATTCAAAGTTTGAGAGGCTGGAAGAAGACATTGAGGATAGCAGCCCTCGGTTGGTGATTCGGAACAGAGGTGGGAATTTGAATTTTCTTCGAAGCTCTGTTGTTTTCGACAGTGAACTCAAACAATTGATGCAACACCCATTGTTTCGATGAAATGTCTCTCGAATTTTTTTTAATTTGAACTGGGTATTCCCCAAATTGGGATGAGCAAGGTAGATTGGGTGTACTGAGCACTCCCAGCACCCCATTTTTCATGCTTTCCCCAAATTTGGCTCTTCCTATCTTTCAAACCCAGGCTGAGTCTCTTGGTTTGATTTCAGTCGGGTCTCTGAGTTATCTAACTCCAGGTTTGTTTACAATCGGCTCTCCGCTTCAAATACGATGTCCGACTCAAATTCCCCAGCAGTACACGATCGCTTTTGGAGTTTCAAATCCGAACAGGTTTAAGATAATGTCGTGCCTGTCACGTGCCATGGTAATTCCTTTTTTCACTTGTTGTAAGTTGAGTTGTTGGTCTTGTTGACTAACTGACGGAATGTGCTAAACTAACAGACACGTGCATAGCACATGTCTGGTGGAACTCAACATGGTGGATGCAAGACGCTCTCAAGAAAGAAATCATGCTAAAGCTAGGTTTATAAATGGGCGAACATGGGAAAGGTACGTGTCAGTCTGCCATCTGCTGTGCTGTTACTGATCTCGAGTCTTTAAGGACCCCATTGATGGATGCATGCATGACGAACGAAACTTGGTATTCAATTCAAAATCAAAGTGTAAATGAATGGACGCACTGCCGACTGAGACATACATCATGTAATGTAGCTAGAAATAATTCAAAAACAAATTCAAAATTAGGTGGTGCCAATCGCTTTACCTTATAATGTAAGAAACCCTCCATGGTAAAAGTATTTTTTTTTTTGAAAATTAACTAAGTTTGGAAAGGGTGTTCTACAGTACTCTAGATTATTAAAAAGATTTTTATCACATATAATACCTGAATTATTTCTCAATTATACTTGGTACCTGAACTTTAATTTTTGTCACAAGTAGTACCCAAAGTTTCAATTTTTGTCAAAAGTAGTACCCAAAGTTTTTGATTTCATTTTTTTTGGTACCTAAGGCCGATTTTTGTGATATTATATGCGCGTGAGGACGCGTGTTAAAAAAAAGGCTAAAATGGAAAACTTTGGGTACTACTTGTGATAAAAATTAAAAACTTTGGGTATTACTTATGACAAAAATTGAAAACTTTGGGTACTACTTGTGACAAAAATTGAAGTTCAGGTACCATTTAGGATGAACTCGAAGAGTTCGAGTACTGGTTGTGATCAAAAGTAAAGTTCAGGTACTATGTATATAATTGAGGTAAAGTTCAGATACAATTTGTGATAAAAATGTTGGAATCGGAAACCTTTGGATTAGTTTATTTGTGTGGTGCGCACTGCAAATAGTAACTAATCTAACGCTTCCTAGTTTCGGAGGTTCAATACTCCGAAACACTGTAGAATTTGAATCCGGCCTCTCTGAAGTTAGAGGCCGTAAAGTTTTTGTGAAGTTCATACAATTCTCTTCCCTCATATAATCTAATGGTTAAGATAAAGTCAAATCAAGATAATAATATATTTGAGCATTTTCTCTTTTAATTTTTAAGTGATGTTATACATATATCCAAATCAGATGTTGCATTCAAAAGACGGCCATCACTTAATGAACAAAAGGGAAAAGCCTATCTATATATACAGCCATCACTCAATAACTTATTTTCTCGTTTTTTTTTTCTTTTCTGATCATGTCATCATGATCAACCCTTGAACGAGCTTTGATACAAAAACCTTCAAGTATAATTTATTCTGAAAGGCCCCTTTAATAATGATATATTACAATTAATTTTGTGGAGAGCAAAGAAAATTATCTTTGCAATTCAAACTTGAGACCCCTTTTAGTTTGTTCATCAAATTAATGAGGGAAGAGAAGAAGAAAGGAAGAACTAGGGTTCATCATTATGGTGGAGATTGATCCAGAAACTCTTTCAATTTTTTTTTTCAAATGACATAACGACAATTAACGTTTTAGAAAGAAAATAACCCAACAAACTAGTATTAGCTGATGTAACTTTGTTTAAACCATTAAATAACATTGAAGAATAAAGTTTTATGAACTTCACAAAAACTTCACAGCCTCTAATTTTAGAAGAGCCGGATCCGTAAAACTTTCAAAGTTTGGAGCTTACTTAAAAAAAAAAAAAATCTTGCATATGCAAGGCCTTCAAATAAAAGAAATGAATTCTTGCATAAGTTTATGTGAAGAACAATATTGTCTATAATGTACACCTAGAACCTATTACCACATTTCTTTGGTAATTAACCAAATTATTGTGAACCTTGTGATGAAATCACACGTCGAGTTACAACCAGATATTTCCTTCCAGAATATTTTCTGTTTTTTCTTCTGTGTTCTTATTATTGGGGTCTGCCCTACAGGATCAGCACGAAACTGGCGTGTAATGATCAGTAGGAGCAGCATTGGGATGAAATCAACCACTGTCAAAGATATCTAACGGTTCATACGTTGCCGCCGCATGGTGGAACAGCGGCGGTGATAGAGCTCCAAATATGAGCGTACCACACAATACGTAATCGTCCTTCTCCAGTTCTCCCCTTCTTCTTGGATGAGATCATGAGAGAGAGAGATGCCTTCAAAACAACAAGGCTTATTGGTTTGAAGGTCTCTTCCTTCCTCCTCCACCTTTATTCTTCTTCTGTTTTTTCTTTCTTTTTTTTCTTCCTTTTTTTGGCTTATTGGCTTATTTAAGTAGGGTGTGGGGTATAGGGCTCATGCCTTGTTGTTTTGAAGGCCTCTCTCTCTCGACATAATTTTCTGCAATTGTTTTTTAAAAGAAAAAAAGAAGCTAATTGGTGAACAAATTCTATTTTATTAAATTGGAGAGCTAGGATTGATACAATCAACTCCTCAATAACTTCCAACTATTTTACCTTCAATTGCCAATCAATCAATCATATGCCTTTTACAACAGAGAGACATATATGATGGGGAACACAATGAACTAAATAAGAGAATAAGGGACCAAGGAGAAAATTTATAAAATAAAATGACACACACTACATGAAATGATGAAATATCAACTGTCCATTGGCTACACCAAACCAGTACTTTCCAATCCAATGGTGGAAAACAAGCTTTGAATACAGAAACAACAAGACATATGTGCCCTTCACATCTTTACCACTACCACCTGTCCAACAAAACAGAGCACAAGAAAAAGAGCAAAACTAAAGATTAGTTCTCCTGTCTTTGTCAAAAATACAAACAGATCACATTTATTATAGGTAGATAGACATAAATTAGTGCGGTTCATCATGTTATGTAGACCCAATATTATAATATCTTCTCAAAAATTATTATAATTAACCAACTTTTTTTTATAACCAAAAGGGTTTCCTTTAATAAATTAATCAGTATGGTTTCGTCCAAAAAAAAAAAAAAAATTAATCAGTATGGAAACCTTTTTTTTTTAATTGTCCAAAAAAAATTTAAAAAAAGGGTTTCCATACTGATCATTAAATCCTTAAATTGGTTTGGAAAATATAAAATCTATATATTTTTAAAAGCAAGCTTTTCTACCATAATTATTCTTGCTCATTATAAATGTTTTAAAGTTGAAGGGATATATTACCTTTTGAAAGGTATATATTTACTTTTGAATTGACAAGGTTTTCTTCATAATAATAATATATTTATTTATAGAAATAAATATGAAGAAAATGGCTTAATTAACAGAAAAGAGAAATAAAAAGGAAAAAAGACTTACAGAAAATGAAGTGACTAGCTACTTCACTTGGTGATGATATAGATGGCATAGATAATCCCAGGGATGTAACCGAAAATGGTCAGCAACAGACAGATCCAGAACTCCACCTGCAAATATAATATCACTCCCTCAGTTAATTATAAACATGCATATAGAGCATACTTTAATTACAAGATTAACCCTGAAGAACTCTAGCTATCTCAATTCATTGATCTATATCGATCATGGACAGAAGAAACACAGAGAGATATCAGAGGTAAAAATATATATAATTAAATACTGACATGGCAACCAAACTTGAGGAAGACCCCAAGAGGAGGCAAGAGGATGGCGATGAGGATATCGATGAAGTTTGCTGTTCCTTCACTCGGCATATTTGCTTATCTCTGATTTCGAAACTAGATCGAAGAAGAAGAAGAATTGTTAGGTGTTTTGGTAACCGCTCTGCTCTTGATTTGTGTTTGGTGATGGAAACTGTGAGGTAGATAGGGTTTATATACAGGGATAAGGGAGTTGCTGTCTGCTTAGGAGTTACGAGGAACCACGTGGAGGTTGTACAATACAGTATCGTGTACGCGCTTAATTGCTTTGCTTAGCCCTGTAAAGTTTCTCCGGTGTACATCTCACTTTTGGAGGTTCTGAGAATATCTTACAGCCTAGCCTAATATATATCCATTATTATTATCCCAGCCAATAAGGAAAAAGAATCATACAGCTAGCTAGGTTGAACATGCACTGGCACGTGTCAATCTGCTTTCTCTATATATATATATATTCGATCACTATGGTACCAAAGCTTTACCTTATAGACTAATCCATAGTCGGAAATTTTGTCAGAATACTTTCTCATTTGGTCAGCTATAGAATGAATTGAGATTTAATTTCAATTCGCAATTAGCAAAATTTGAACCTGAGTGAGAGGTACTATACTTGGAGGCTCAACCAACTCGACTATCGGTAGTAGTTGTTACAGTAACACCTTAACACACGAGTTATATATATGGTGTGATACTGTGATGCAATCACACGAGTTACAATTATATATTTCCTTCCGGAATTTGTCTGTTCTTATTTGATTGGGGTCTGCGAAATGGCAAGTATAGTGTTTCCACGAGCATGAAATGGCGTGTGAAGAGTAGGAACTTTGGGATGGAATCGACCAGGCTGTCAGAGTAATCAACGGTTCATAGGCTGCCTCATCATGCTGGAACAACGGCGGGGATGGAGGCCCCAGATTTGTAGAGCTCTAATGGGACTTATCCAAATGCGCGCACCACACACGTGACGTAACCGTCCCTCTCATTTTTATAGGACTTGTGAAGGTCCAACCTAAATCTTCAAGCACAGGACTCGACGACCTTCCACGTGTGAGGTTTGGGTGCTTTTAAAAGATTTGATGAAGCATTGAAGCGTATAGTTGTGGGCTTCAAATCCTCTGTCCCCGATACCCTGTCTCCATTCCTGTCTCCCTATAAAATTTTGCCATCTGTCATTTGCTATCTAGTCAGCCTAACACCCCTTAACCAGAATACTAACCCCGTTAACTCTAACTAAACCCAAGCTTGTGGTCCCAACTTGATATCTAAATAATAAAATCAACTTTGAGCCTTTAATCTCTTTCCTCTTTCTTCACCGAAACTTCAAGACTTCAAACTTCGACCAAAAAAACAAGGCCTTCAACGTTCATTGTTTTTAAACTTTAGAACCCAACTTCAAGTCTCTTTATCCTTTGCATACTCAGATCCAGAAAAATTCATGGCCGGATCGAAGAGTGAGTTTTTCTGCCTTCGGTGGGTCCTGCTGAGGTCGGTGGGTTTTGTTGATCGAAGTGTGGTTCGACGGTGCTGCGGGAAGTTCTGGCTCCGATGGGTCGTTCTGGGGTTGGTGGATCGGAGAGGTGCTGCTGGAGGGTTGGTGGATCGGAGAGGTGCTGGTAGTGGTGAGGATTGGGTTGGGGAGACTGAGTGACCGGATTGAAGAAGAGGAAGATAAGAGAGATGTGATCTGGGTATAGAGAGAAACAGGAGAGAGAGAGAGGGCCTGAAGAATTCTAACCAATCCGTTGGAGTGAAATTGAACCGGAATGTCAAAATGACATGTAAGGCTGTAAGCTGCCAAATTTGAATTTGACATATTAACTTTGAGATGCTCTTAGCAGCCAATGGTAGACCAAGAGATTGATCCTTTAATTTCATTCTCAGTCTTCTCCATACCAATTTTCACCAGTTGCAATGTTTAAAATTTCATCAAGAATCAAGAATTTTTTGCTGGGTTTGGGTTTGGGTATTTCTGGGTTTCGTGTTTCTTTCGAAAGGTGAGTTCTCAATTCAGACAATTCACATAAAAAAAAATTAAAAAAATTCAAACAGTAGAGAGAGAATTGATCTGTAATACGCAGGTGAGTTCTTCCCATGATCCTAATGTTGTACTGCTCATTAAGAAAGAAGAAGAAGAATAATACAGTGGAGGGAGAGAGAGAGAGAGATGCGGCAAGTTTTTATTTATTTTTAAATAAGACTGGGTTAAGTTAGAGATGAACGGAGTTAGTATGCTGGTTAAGGGGTGTTAGGCTGACTAGATAGCAAATGACAGATGGCAAAATTTTATAGGGAGACAGGAATGGAGACAGGGTATCGGGGACAGAGGATTTGAAGCCATAGTTGTGGCCTGTGGGGTTTATGCAAAACATAACTCTTAATTAGGGATGGGTTGAATGTGTAGAACTCACCGGTGGATCGTTTCATTTTATAGCTTGGAACTAAAGAGAAACAAAATGAAATACTTGAAAACGTAAGGGAGGTACTGAGGTAGTGTCAAGACCCCATCAAAGAAAAAGTACGAGAATATTAATTTGGATACCAACCAATTAACAACGAAGGAGATGTTTTCTCTTAACGAGAAACTATACGAAAACAAAAACAAACTAACTAGTGAGCAACAACATTTCACTTTCTTTTACGTACTAAACGAGACATGTAAAATTAAAATAAGATCAACCAACTCTTATTTCAACTATGCTAATTACGTGCAACTCCAACAAGTATCTATTTGGTTAACTATTGTCCATTTGCAAGAAATTTGACTCAAACACCAACCGAATGCAATCGGCATCAGCAGCACCGCCTGGATAGCCAAGAGTTTAGCGGCTCAAATAAAGTATATATGACTCGCAATTTGCTTAGCGGAGCTAATATTATAGACCCATGAAAACCAACAACAATTTGTGACTAGCAGCTGAGGTGATTAATGACTAATTCTTTAAAATAAGAAAAGGGGAAAAAATTGTTGAAAGACTTTTATTGACGAATATTTCGTCAAGAAAGGTGTTTTTATATATATTTTTTTAAATTATGTATATTGAAAAAAAATTGAGATATTGAGAAGACGACGAACATTCCATTCCCGACGGGTGTGTCACTTTCTTGGGCTCCTAAATTAACTCTAGCCATCATGTGGGTCGTCGGTTTCAAGCACGCAAATATTGGACGAGAAATCTATTATCTATAGCCCAAAGGTTTAAAAAAAATTTCGTCTCTCCCTCTTAGTGGGTACAGAACTAAATATTATAGACCCATGGAAACCAACCACGCGATTTGAAACGAGCAGTGGAGGTGATTTCTAACTAATTCTTTAAACTAAGAAAAGGGAAAAAAATGTTGAACGACCTTTACTGACGAATAATTCGTCAGTACAAGTGTTTCCATAATTTTTTTTTGAATTATGTATATTGAAAAACATTTGAGATATTGAGAAGACGACGACCATTCCATTCCCGATGGGTGTGGCGCTTTCTTGGGCTCATAAATGAACTCCAGCCATCATGTGGGTCGTTGGTTTGAAGCACGCAATTATGGGATGAGAAATCTCTTATCTATAGCCCAAAGATTTTTAAAAAATTGCGCCTCTCTCTAAGCGGATACGGAGCTAAATATTATAGACCCATGGAAACCAACAGCACAGTGACGAGCAGCGGAGGTGATGAATGACTAATTCTTTAAAATAAGAAAAGGAAAAAAAAAAAAACAAATTGCTGAATGACCTTTACCGACGAATTGTTCGTCAGTAAAAGTGTTTCCATATTAAATTGTTGAATGACTTTTACCGACGAATATTTCGTCAGTAAATGTGTTTCCATATATATACATTTTTCTTTAATTATATATATTGACTAAAAGGTTTTTTTTTTCTTTTTCTTTTTTTTCTAAAGAATGTTCTAAGTAGCTCTCTACTTTAGCTTTTAGTTATATGACTCCTAAAAAATAGAGAACGAGAGAAGCCTTTTTATTATTTATGTAATTTAAAATAAATTTTTTTAGTTGTTTTGTATAATTTTTAAATATACTTAAGCTATTTTTTCTTTATTAAAAAAATGATATAAATTCAAAACTATCTAAAATAGAGAGAATTGGTGGAGTCGATCGTATTTTAGAGATGGTTAGCCAATTGTGAGTGCTCAGGCGACTGTTGCTGTTGTATCCCTCGTTCTAGATGCGTAGAAATTTTTATTTTTGTAGGCTCGATGTTTGAATCGAGCTTTCTAGACTTAATGAGTTTTGCTTATCTTTTTTTAGCACCTAACAGGGTAAAATAGCTGGGTTCTAGAAACTGATGTATGCTTCTCTCTGACATTAATGAATGATTCTACCTTTCTCAAAAGATGCTTCAATTGTTAAAATTAATTTGATAATAGCTCAGATACACTTGGCCCAGACTTTTAGGGGGTTTTTGGTTGACATATATATGCTCAGTATTCCAAAAGATTTGATGAAGCCTATACTGTAGTTGTGGGGTTTATGCAAAACATAATTTTAGGGATGGGCTGAATGTGAAGAACTCACCGGTGGGCATGCATGTACCCTCTACTAACAAGGAAAGCACTTCGATCCATGATCAGGTAACTAAACACCCTATAATATTTGTATTGGTCATATTGTAGGAAAAATTAAATCTCTGATGGATTAAAGGTCGGATGTCGGATCCTTCATCTTCTTTCCCTTTAATTTTGATGGGAATGAGTAACCCTCTAGTCTCTAGATTATAATGGATATACAAATAGGTCGAACTCGATCATGTGGTTTTTTTTTTGTTTTTTTTTATAAATCCTGGTTAATCTTCGTTTTCTTTAATCTTTTCGTCTTCAAATCGTTTTCTTTAATCTTCTTCTTCTTCTTCTTCTGTTGGTTATTCAAAGCAAATGATTGTTTAAATGCAGGAGAAGTCAAAACTGAGGCATCCTTGGGCTTTTGAATTGCTGCACTGCACAGGTTTGTATTAGAAATTTGAATATTATGGCACATATATAAGTCTTGCAGTTGTTATTCATCGGAGAACAAAGAGATTTTCATTTGCCTTTTTTTTTTTAAATACAATTTTCATTTGCCTTTTCACCATAAGTACGTTTCATTAGATTACCATAGTTCCTCCTTGAATATTTCAATATATACATCGTTCAAGCGGCTTGATCTTTGTCTTGCATGCTTAAGAGTTACGAGTAAAAAGCTTATGATCTTTGACAATAAGTAATTAGTCGACTTCAAAGTTCTCGATAGTTAAGAGCTATAACATCAGAGGATAATTGCATGTGTACCTCTGCTGTGTATTGGTGCATCTTCTCTTTAACTTTAGAGCTCTGGCTCCGTCAGAGTAGCTCGAAAGGGAATGGTTAAATGACAAAAAGCAATGCTCAGTAAGACAACAATCTGAAGCAATCATTACAAAAACCATATCAAACTAGTTATAAGCATGGAGGATGTCATCGATCTGTGCATACCAGATAGGGGTCCTAAAAATGAGCTTAAGAGGAAATCTGTGGTCAGATCATTGCATTCTTTTTTAAATATGATTCCACTAATTACTAGAGTGAATAGAAGTTATATGTCTGACCAATGTTATCAGTAGAACCAATAGAATTCTTATATACAAATGCATAGGAATGTATCTTGTTAGTCTATTACCGATAAGTATTAGTGGATTTTTCAGTCTAGGCTGGTTTTCTTGTATGTACGTATTGTGATAATAAGTTCAGCTGCAGTAAATCTTTGTTGTCTTTGAAAAATATGCATTTTCCTATAATGTGAGGAGGAGGATCTACAATTACACGCTGTGATCAAGTAACATTACTGCAAGACTGTAGTTTACCATATCTCATCTACTACTCTATCATATATCTTGTCTTTTACTTTCGAATCCATATGTATGTTAACTACATGCAGCATCAGAAAGCAATGAACAGATTAGTCTTTCACCTCCAGACAATTTTGTAGCACACCTTCATCAAGTCTATTGCTGAAATTTTATACTTGGCCTCCTAGGATCTCTCTATTTTGATTTAGTATTTTTCTTTTATCCTGAAATTTAATCGAACGATATATATGTGGGGATGATTTAGATACAGGTCACGTACTATGCCTGCAATGAAAGTTTGATTGGTGAAGCTAAGAATGTTGCAGAACCTATGCCACTGAAACCTGGTTCCTCAGTAGGAGTACTTTACTTGCGCTTGTAAGAAGTATGGTGATTCTAGAAATGCACAGGTAAGTTTCAGAGAATTCTTTTTTATTAGTAGGAATAAAAAAAATCTGGGCATTCTATGCTCTACTTTGCAAGTTGTATACAATAAAAAGGGAGAACGGAGGAAGCTGACAGAGGTTAATTGGGAAATTAATCGGGGTTAAGTCACATGAGGAATAGGCATCAAGTTGTGAAGCACTTATGAAGGAAGCACACTTGTAGTGGTGTGAATTGTACCCTTTGCAAAAATCAAGTAAAAGTGGAAGTATAAGTAAAAACTCCTAAATAATGAGAGATCTGAAAGATCCAAGTCTCTAAGATCGAACCTATATTTTCATGGTGGGTCGCGGTGAGTAGACGTGAAAGAGAAAGAAAGAAAGGTATGAGAGCAAATTAAGGTAAAGGAGTAAGCATTTGGTTTTTGAGTGTTACCCCTAGGAGGTATTTCGGTAAGATAAGAAGAGTGTAGGGTTAGTAATATATATATCAAACATATTCCATGGATCTCACCAAAATGAAAAATATAATCCACCAAATTACCCTTACGATGAGATTCAGTAGTGATTTGTATATATATATATATTGTAGAAATTAGTTGTGCAATATCATAAAACATTTAGATGTTAGCGATGAAACCAAAACAAAAAAATGCAATATTAGTATTCATCCCAGAATCCTAGCATTGATTGCATTTGGAGAAAAATGAGACAAAACTCATAATCACTTTTACATTGTCTTCCCCTTTATCCCTCTTGCAAGAAGATACTAGATATTTAAGATATTGACTTTCATATTGCAATTTCGCCAAAAAGAAAGTTCTCTATTGTATGTGTTCAACTCAATTACATATTGTTTAATTTTTGTTTTCTTTCTTTCTAGTAGCATTGTCCACTTTAGCTTCCTAACTTTAGTTTGAAGGTTGGGGAATTGAAGAACAACAATTGAAAAAACATAGATTCACGGGATTGGTTCACAACTTCATTGACATAATTTTCATACAATATCTCATATTTAGAGTTTATATGTTTAAACATCCACATAGATCAATCTATGTATGTCATTCTTACGTAAAAACTATGTGCAAGAATGACCTTAGTAAATTAACCATGAAAATATCCAATTAATTGTTCAAACATCCACATATATCAATTATTAGTAACATACACGATGGATAGTAAATTCATTAGCCTAATCTAAATTCATTTACCGTTAGCTGGGTTTGGACCAGCAGAAAAGCCAACCAAGCTGCCAATCACATTGCTAAGTTGGTTCGCAGGAGGATGTGCCCAGTTGATTGGGTCTTGCAACCGCCTTCCTCCTTTGTTCATATTCTTCTCTATGATGCAGTTCCTGCACCTACTTAGGTTTAATTACTCTCCAATTGCTGCTACTGTTGTTCACGCTTTCGAGAGTTTTAGTATTGATTTCTGTTTGTTTTGTTTTCCTTGTTTTGTTGTTGGTTCTCTATTCTGTTGTTTGGAGTTTTCTCCCTTTCTATGAAAGTTATCCTTTGACAAAAAAAAAAAGTTTCAAAGTATAAAACAAACGAGATGAATCTCCCGTGATAAGTTATATCATTATATGTGAGTTGAATTGGCCGAATCATTAGTATTTAGTTAACTTCCAAAGCTACGAAAACTGTGATGTTATAGACAATTGAGGTTATGCAGCCTTTTATAAACCTTAAGCATATCTTATTTTTAGAGAATTTAAGACAATATTAAATGTACTAAAACGTAAGGCAAGTGCAAGATACCATTCTACCAATACTTATTCGCCTAGCTAATACGAAGAGTCTGCAAGATTTATAGTACAAATTATCAATTAACATTACAAAGGGAAAAATATCAATGATTAAAATATTTGCAAGGTTTATAGTATCAATTAAGGTATGAAAATATAATAAGATTACGATTCGGTTCATCAACTCCACTGTTGCCAGTGCTTGCTCACGAGGAACATATCTAACAAATCCATATCTATGTTCACCTGGTTGGCATACTCTTCCATCTCGTGAACTTTTGCTTCTTCAGCTTCACCACGGTATGGATAATCACAATTTGTGCACGGCCCTCCTAACCCCAAAAGTTCTTGCATGCACTCACAAAGCTGCATCATTTCAAATTTTTTCTCTTACCTCAATTGTCCTAAATTTCTTCATTTGCTCCATCGTCTGGCCATGTCTAGCAAAAATAAATGGTGCATTTTGCATTGAGCTTTACAGTTTATAATGGTGTGAAGAAATTAGTGAAAAATAAATGATTACCTTATGTTGAGGGATTATGTCAGCAAGTTTGTTACGCAGTTTAGTAGCCTTCCCATGAAAAAAAAAAAAACAAGAAAGAAACACATGAACGAAAGAAAAGTCTTATTGATCGGCTAGATCACCCTCCCATTGCCTGCTTCAAGAATGGATTGATAATCAACAATCTTTTTTTACCTTGTTTGGAGAATGCAAAAATGAAGCTTGCAAATATTACTTTAACCTTAGTACCGCTTCCATCCAATGTCATAAAAACCACTAGAACGACCAAGTCCAAGAGTGTAGGACTCATCATACCTCAAGGAGTGTATTCTTATCAAGTTTAACACAAATGCTTGGGTTTTAATGCGGATTAGTGCAAGTTTTACTTATCGGAGAATTCTAAGAAGCCAATTTGGATATAGCAATAGACTTAAGGTTTTTCATCATTAGTGGCCTATTTATTTATTGTTACAATTAGTTGCCTATTTATTGTTATGTAGTTTTTATTTTTATTTTATTTTTCGTTTATCTTATCCAGATATATATGGAGATTAATTTTATCTGAGGTTAATTGACATATGTGGTCATGTTTTGGGTCAAACATGCTTATTTGAAGCAAAGAACAATGAAAATGTGATATAGTCTGAGCTTTAATGTAACAATGTGTAGTTGATAGATTCAAATATAATTGGTTCCGGATTTTTTGAGAAAAAAAAACACGCGTGTGATATTTTATGACCACAAGGATATCATAGTGCATAAAAATGAAAACAATGCAGAAAAACACTGCGTGACATTCCGTGTCAAAGATAGCATAGAACAGTGGGTTGAAAGCTCACAAGGATAGCATAATGCATAAAAATGAGAAGTAAGGTCGGGGCAGCTTGCTTAATTACTTCTGAAGTCTTATCTAAATTTTGGACAATTTATTATGTATGGATAAATATAACGGAAAAAAAAATCAGTAGGTACACATTTTCGCCTCAGAAGTAAAATATTAAACCGTGAAAAAAAAAACATCCTCGTACATATTTCAACTATCAATGAATTGTGCAAGCAAAACACATTAATAACAAAAACATTCATATATATGTAATATGTATAGATGTAAAAATAATCATCTTGAAGGTCCAATAGCAGGATCCAGTGAGCGGCGATACTATTGAGGAGAAAAAACCAACTTCAAGCAAACATATAATAACACTAAGTGTTGTATTCATAACAACCCAACATAGAATATAGATATGATTGTGTATTATGAATATATGGTAGATGTCAATAGAAATTACCATTTTACATTTGTTCCGTTTAAATTCATTGACCTAATCTAGATTTCGAAATATATAACAAACTAGATGGAGCTTCCGTGATAGGCTAGTCAATGGATACTGATTTACACATATTTATTGTGCAAATTGCATTTCTAATCACAAGAATTAAGCTACTCCGAAAGCCATTTGTTGCATTTAATGTGTGTTTTCATGTTTTTAGGTCATTTACTTTAGTGAAGGTAATTCGGCACAAAGAGGTGCATTTTGACGACATTTGACGCATTTCCGAGAAGAGGACGGAAAGTCAACCGTGACTTTCGGATATCAAAGATCACACGAGTCAACCTTCGGAAGATGATGTCATTGAATACCTTGAAGAATCGGAAATAAGATGAAAAACGAAGAAATTACTTTTCCGGCGAACCACCACCACAAGCGGCGGCACCACCACCGGAGCACCACCACACATGGATGAGAGATTCAAATCAGAAATATGCATGGGTTATTGCACTCTAGAAATCTGAAAATTCTTATTTTATTTCACCCATGCATGCTTTTTCCCTAATTTCCTCCAAGGCATTTTACTTTCCCTTTTCCCATCATTTCCACCATTGTTTAATCACATTTTCTTGGAAAAAACATTTAACCTAGCAGCTGCTAGGGGAGAAGGAAATCAGTCCCATTCTATCACACAACACAACAGCTCCCTCTCCCTCTTCTCCCTCTCCTCTCTTTCTTCTTCTTTTCCCTTCTTCCTCTTCCAAATTCCAGCCACCTTCTCTACCAATCTAGCCACCTTCTTCCACCTTTCTTTCTTTCTTCTTCTACCTTCCTCACTCTTTTCTTTCTTACATTCTCACCACAAAATTCGTACTCCCCCCTCACCTCACCAAAACAGCCCCTACAACAACATCAAAGATTGCAAGGATTGAGGCTTGGAGCAAGGAGGAGTTCATAAAGGAGGAGGAGAAGTCTTGGAGTCTTCATTGAGCATTCTCTAACTCTTTTACCTTTAGTTTCTTTGCTTTAAATTCTTGTAATTTGAGATGTACACTATGAATTGGAATTGAGTTTGTTAGCTCAATCACTTTGTTTATCAAATTTACAAGTATTGCTTATTTACTTTCATTGCATGTTCTCTTTGAAAACACCAAAAATATGCACACTACAACCATGTGCACATACTTCACTTCACAAGTATATAGTTCATCTCTTATCTCACCACTTTAGTGCTAGAATTACTTGGTTATCATACACATTACCAAGGTGGTTTTAGGGCCTTCCAATCCCTTGGGTACGACAACCCCGATCTTAATCTATACCATCCCCTATTTTTGACAACGATACGATGACATGTTTTCAATGCGAAATTATCGTCACGTCAAATGGCGCCGTTGCCGGGGATTGAGGTTAATCTTTGATCCCTTGGTAATTGGTTTTCGGGTTGTTCTTAGCACTATTCTTGTTTAGATTGTTGTGTTTGTTCATAAGTGTTTGTGTTTCCTTAAGTTTGCATCTAGTTTATTTGTTGTTGTTTCTATTTTGTATGTTTGTTTGTTGTTGTTGTTGTTGTTGTGTAATTTCCCTCATTACATTGCATGTTAGATTTGTTTCTAGATTGTGTCTAGTGTTGTTCTTGTTGTTCTTTACTGTATAGTTGCATCTTAGTTTGTTTCAATTCAAGTTAGGTTAGTTCCTTTGCCTAGCTAGGGAAGTTCTCTTAATTTGTTTTCTGTTTGTCATTTGCTACTGTACTGTGTTTTGCCGATTTTTTTTAAAATAGTAAATCAACCCAGAAAATTCCAAAATTTTTTGTACTAGTGTATTTGTGTGTCTAGTATCTGTGGTTAAAATTTCATGTCATTTGGATAAGTCTAGGTTAGGTAAAAAAATAAGTTTTCGGGTGTTGGTCGTCAGGATCCGTAACTAGTGTTTCTGGACCCTCTCTGTGTAACTAATCCGTCCGGACGCCACCAGTCCGTCCGGACGCCCGGGACCTGCCAAGAGGTCTGTAGGTTCTGCCCGCGTACACAGTCCGGACGCCACTCTCCGTCCGAACGTCTGGGACCTTCCAGATTTGTGTTTTTCTTTGTTTTGTTGTCTCCAATTGGTTCCATATCTTGTATACTTTGGTTTTATTGATTAATTAGTTGATTCTAAACTTCTTGTTGTGATTTTAAAGGTGCTTGAGTGAATCATCTACTTCACACATGGATAGATGGAGCCATCGGTGGGAAGAGCCTAAAAGATTTGAGCATCATGATGATCAATACACCATGGGCATGGTATCCCAACCATATCCTCAAGAACAATTCTATGATCCTTCCTTCAAAGATGCACTTGACAAATGGTGGCGTGAATCTCAAGAAAGAAGTGCGGAGATTGATCGACTCATTGAACAAATTCCTCAAGAGCAATCTTACCAAGACCATGGGGGACACCAATATGCAAGCCATGATTCCCACAACACTTCATATTGTTCAAATAATCATTGGAGTGCACCACCGGACTTCCAACAACAAGCACATGAGTATGAACCTAATGACTCAAGATGGGCAGAAATGATAGCTCAATTGAAAGCTTCTAATGAGTTATTGCAAGCTTCTTTACACAAGACACTTGAGCAAGATCATGGACTCACTACTCTTCACTCAAGTAAGCTTTATGATCCCAATCCCTTACTTGTGCATGATGATATTGATGTGCATTCATATGGGGCTGAGAGGGAAGAAAATGTACCTCTTGGCCATGTTGTTAATGATATTGTGCATCATGATTTTACATTAAAGGAGGATGGGAACCGGGAGGAAGAAAATGTACTCCCGGGAAATGGATTGGAAGATGATGTGATTGTTGATGAAAGGAGTGAGGAGGAAGACATTTCACTTGGGGGACTTCTTGGACACTTGTCATTGGATGATTATGAGCATAGAGACTATGCAATGAGAAAGCATGGGAGATCTTTGAGTAGAGGTACTTCTAGGCATGAGGAAGGGTCTGCCATTACACAAGAGGGAGAGGCCATGATGGCTAGGGACCCCTCTTTGGCCGTACACTCCTCTAGGGAGGCTTCTAGGCATGATCCACCTTCTACAAATGAGATTGTGTCATCCATGGGGGAAGAAATGAGTGACAATGGGCATCAACAAGAACATCAAGGTTCAAGAGGGCCTAGTATGTTCCCTCCACCACTTGAGTTGTCCAAGAAGAAGCGGAGGAAGAAGCATGGGTTGATGCGTACACTTTTTGAAACCTTCAAGAGGGCAGATGCAAATGTCCCTTTACTAGAGCTCATTGATAATGTACCAGCTTATGCCCAATTTCTCAAGAGTCTTTGTTTGCACAAGAAGAGAATTGCAGCCAATGAGAAGTTTCAACTAAATGAAGAGGTGAGTGCAATCATTCAACATCGGTTGCCTCAAAGGAAGCAAGATTTTGGAAGCTTCATTATAGGGTGCAGAATTGGTGAAGAGTCTTTTGATGGAGCTCTCATGGACATGGGTACAAGTATTAACATCATGCCTCTAGCCACATACCGAAGGCTAGCCATTGGTCATTTGAAGCCTATTTCCATTTCATTAGAATTAGCGGATGGAGTTACTAGAATCCCGGTTGGAATTGTTGAAGATGTTTTGATAAGAGTCAATAAGTTCATTCTTCCGGCAGATTTTGTGGTGTTGGACATGAATGAGGATGTTCATATGGACGAGGAGCGTCCTATCATCCTTGGGAAACCTTTTATGACTATGGCGGGTGTTAAAATAAATGTGCAAAAAGGCACAATATGCCTCAAGGTGCTAGGAGAAAAAGTGAAACTACAAGTGTTTCAACCTAGTTATCCCCAAGAGGTTATCCAAGAAGTGTTTGCAAGTGATTTGGTGGGAGGTGATCAAGCTAAAAGTGAGAGGATCTTTGGGCCATTAAATCCACTAGAGCCTCTAGTGAAAGAATTTAATCCTCCTCCTTTGGTTGTTGCCCATAAGCAACAAGAGCCTTCTTTTTCGGATATTGATGATGATATGTTTGACATTATTGTTCCTACACTCATTGAGGAAGAAGTATCAAATGTGGAGCAAGCCCATGAGCCTAGTGCATCTACAACATTCCTTTCAAAAGAAGAGCATGTGCCCTCTACACCTCCCACTCTTGAGAACATGAAGGGTTTGTTGCCTACACCTTATCGTCCTGTTCATAGGAGAGGATTGCTACCAACACCCTCTCTTCATCTTCATGAGCATAGATTGTCCCCTACACCTCCCAATTTTGAGACACATGAGTTATACAAGAAGAAAAGCCCTCCATTGAGTGAGGTACAACTAGAAGCGATCCAATGCTTAAGGGAGATTCTAGGGATTGGAGTGAACAAGATGAAGAGGCAAGAATGGTCTCCGTTTCCAAGCTGCAAGTCCATGGCCACACCTTTTATGAGTTGTTTTGGTGGCAAGGAGTGCTTTGAGCCTCCGTGAGCAACAAGATGAAGAAACAAGACCGGCTTGAAGTCTATAAAGAAAAGCGCTTGTGGGGAGGCAACCCCATATCATTTTCTGTTATGTTTTCTTTCAATAAAGAAGGTTGGGAGGTTTTGAAGGAGTTATGATCGGAGTTCTGGAGAGATGAACCGAAGAAGTGTTGTTTGCTGCAAAAACAGAGAAGCCTGGGCTGTACAGTCAACTTTGGATGCCTTTATTTCCATATCCCATCGTTGGAATTGGCTGAAAATTTTTGAGACGATGAATCTATGAGTCTACTGTACCCATATTAAATTTTACTTCATTTGAACCAGCGGATCTCCAGAAATTCTGTTTGGAGTAGGCACTACTCCACTCTGTTTTGACTTTCTGGAAGCTCACTTTGACCAGCAAGATTTTCATCTTCAGGAACTATTTTTCAGTGATTCCAGAGGCCATCATGAAGCTATTGGAGTCTACTTTCCAATGCCACTGGAACCACTCAATTGTGACTTGTATTCCTGGAGTTATTTCCAAAACATTGGGAGGAGGTCGATTCTGAGCTACTGTTTTCTCCTGTTTTCAAGTGCACACTTGCAAACACACTTGGAGCTTACGTGTGGAAGTCAAGGCTTTATGCCTTGAGGTTGGTGATTGTTGGTGCCTACTGAACATCATCGTGGAGATCGCCATAAGGGAGTTTTCATTTCACTTCACTCACATTAGTTTGTTTTGTGTCATTTGTTTTGTTTTGTTTGGTTTGGTTGTTTCGTTTTTTTTTATGTCGTGTCCATCACCCAACGTAAATTGTTAAATTCACTTATCACATTGGGGACAATGTTAAGTTTAAGTGTGGGGGTGAGGTTTGGGTTCTAACCCGACAAAAGTTGTTTAAAAAAAAAAAATTTATGTCTTTTATTTGTTTGTTGTTTGTTTGTTGTGTCGTTTCTTTCCAACTCCAATGATGAATTGAGCTTACTTTGTTGTGTCCTAGAGAATGTTGATCATTGCTAAGGGTTCTTGTGATTTGTTTTGGGTTTAATATGCATAATTTGTGATTGCTCGATTTTCTATGTACACTTCACCTTTGTCGGTTAGTTGATTGCAATCCGAGAAGCACACTTGACATGAATTACCATGCATACACAGAAATTGTGAGGACTTGAGCTTATTGAATATTCATATGTATGCATCTTTCATACATTATTTTGTTCTTCATGAGTGAATTTCACAAGTTGGTGAACCTAGAACTTGCATAATATCTCTCGAAACATTTTTGTCATGCATGTGTATACCTTGGAAATGATCTTGGCATTAGGAATCCACCATGGCCAAATGAGCATTGATCCTGAAATGTTATATCTTTAGATTGCCCACTTTGTGCCTACATGTTAGCCTTTCATTTCTCTCCACCACAAAAGTTTATCCCTTTAACTTAAACACTATCCTTCCCTTTCCAAGCAATGTGGCAAGTGATTTGAGATTAATATTTGATGCTTGAAAGTGTGAGTTTGGGGATTGTGACAAAAAAAGCAAGTGTGGGGGTGAATTTTTATTTGTTGTTGTAATTGTTTCAAGAAAGAAAGAAAGAAAAAAAAAACAAAAAGAAGGAAGAAAGTTCCTCAAGAAAAGAAAAATAGAAAAGGAGAAAGAATGGAAGAAAAATCCAAAAATAGAGTTATTTCTTGCATTATTTTTTGAATTCAATAAAAGGTTGGGAAGTGTTTGGCGGTGTGATTTCTTGCAAGCATCTAAGAGAGTATTAAAATGTGTAAAATCTCATCAAGTCCATCACTTGCTAGTTGCTTGGAATTTGTAATTCCCATTCCATTTCATTTCTTTTACCATTCGCCTTTAGCCCCATTACATCCAATAAAAGTCCTTTTGATCCAAGGTTTGTTGTGCATGATGTTGTGGAGATGAGATTGAGTTACAAGCATATGGGAACATCACTTGTGAAATTATTTGAGAGCAATGTTTAACCCTAAACACTTGAGCGGAAATACTTAGCGATCCTTGTGCGTTTAGTGGTTATGTGTATGTTCATATGTGCCTATTTGATTGCATGAGATTAATTGACATTTGGTTTTCACACACTTCACCCGAGCATGAATGAAATGCGCATGTTAAATACTTAGCCAATTTATGAAGCCTTGGCATGTGATCTTTAGTCTCTTGTTTATAACTTAGCGAGCTCGTTGAGGACTATGGTTGGAGAAAACATTTGAATTCTGTTTTTCCCTTTCTTGTGTTGTATTGTGTTTCCTTTATTGTATTGTCTTGTGTTTGCTTGAGGACAAGCAAGATTCAAGTGTGGGGGTGTGATTTACACATATTTATTGTGCAAATTGCATTTCTAATCACAAGAATTAAGCTACTCCGAAAGCCATTTGTTGCATTTAATGTGTGTTTTCATGTTTTTAGGTCATTTACTTTAGTGAAGGTAATTCGGCACAAAGAGGTGCATTTTGACGACATTTGACGCATTTCCGAGAAGAGGACGGAAAGTCAACCGTGACTTTCGGATATCAAAGATCACACGAGTCAACCTTCGGAAGATGATGTCATTGAATACCTTGAAGAATCGGAAAGAAGATGAAAAACGAAGAAATTACTTTTCCGGCGATTTTTCCGGCAAACCACCACCACAAGCGGCGGCACCACCACCGGAGCACCACCACACATGGATGAGAGATTCAAATCAGAAATATGCATGGGTTATTGCACTCTAGAAATCTGAAAATTCTTATTTTATTTCACCCATGCATGCTTTTTCCCTAATTTCCTCCAAGGCATTTTACTTTCCCTTTTCCCATCATTTCCACCATTGTTTAATCACATTTTCTTGGAAAAAACATTTAACCTAGCAGCTGCTAGGGGAGAAGGAAATCAGTCCCATTCTATCACACAACACAACAGCTCCCTCTCCCTCTTCTCCCTCTCCTCTCTTTCTTCTTCTTTTCCCTTCTTCCTCTTCCAAATTCCAGCCACCTTCTCTACCAATCTAGCCACCTTCTTCCACCTTTCTTTCTTTCTTCTTCTACCTTCCTCACTCTTTTCTTTCTTACATTCTCACCACAAAATTCGTACTCCCCCCTCACCTCACCAAAACAGCCCCTACAACAACATCAAAGATTGCAAGGATTGAGGCTTGGAGCAAGGAGGAGTTCATAAAGGAGGAGGAGAAGTCTTGGAGTCTTCATTGAGCATTCTCTAACTCTTTTACCTTTAGTTTCTTTGCTTTAAATTCTTGTAATTTGAGATGTACACTATGAATTGGAATTGAGTTTGTTAGCTCAATCACTTTGTTTATCAAATTTACAAGTATTGCTTATTTACTTTCATTGCATGTTCTCTTTGAAAACACCAAAAATATGCACACTACAACCATGTGCACATACTTCACTTCACAAGTATATAGTTCATCTCTTATCTCACCACTTTAGTGCTAGAATTACTTGGTTATCATACACATTACCAAGGTGGTTTTAGGGCCTTCCAATCCCTTGGGTACGACAACCCCGATCTTAATCTATACCATCCCCTATTTTTGACAACGATACGATGACATGTTTTCAATGCGAAATTATCGTCACGTCAGATACTCCCGTCATAATATGTGAGTCGATCGAAACTCTCGTTGTGATGAGTGATTTGACATAATCATTATAGGTTTTTAGTTGGCACTAACATCCATGATAGATGAGACTGATAATCAACTATTTGTTTTTAACTTGCTTGGAGGACGCAGAGGATGAAGCTTGTAAATCTCTCACTCTAACCTTAGTAGCACTAGCTCCCATCCAATGTCATCTGAAACCATCTAGAATGACCAAATCCAAGAGTGTTTAACTCATCATACCACAAGGAGTGTATTCTTATCAAGTTTAACTAAAATGACATAAATGTTTGGGTTTTGTAAGTGGATCAATGCAAATTTTACTTATCGGAGAATTCTTTGATATTTGATGATCCATTTGGTTAGTTTCGATATAGAAAAAGACTTAAGGTTTGCATCATTGGTCGCCTATTTATTGTTATGTAGTTTTTTTTTACGTATCCAGATATATAGGGAGATAATTTTATCTCGAGGTTAATTGACATATGTGGTCACGTTTTGGGTCAAACATGCTTTCTGAAGCTAAGAACAAGGAAAAAAAAATGATGTAGTCTGAGCTTTAATGTAACAATGTCTAGTTGATAGGTTCAAGTACAATTGGCTCTGTATTTTTTTTTTAAATATATGGTAATTAGTGTTCCAATATGACCAAGATAAGTTGAAAGATTGTTTGAAGAAGTCAAAATTATTTGAGGAATTGGTAGTTTATAGCCATTCTGGTCTTGCAGCAGGTTGATTGGATGAAGCTAAAATTTTTGGAGAATCAAACACTTTAACCATTCCTCAGTTAGGGGTGTGTAATTAACTTGTGTTTGCAAGAAGTATGCCAATCTTGAAATGGCCGGTAATTAAGTTGCAGATAAGGTTTTTTTCGGTAGGAATAATTAGCAGTCTGAACTCTGAACCACTTATGAGCAAACTTTGCATCATTAATTCATTATTAATTCAACTCATTTATTTACAACCTCTTTATACTATTTGAACCGTCGGCTAACATGAGGAGATATCATCATTCCTTCTTATGATTTTAACATTAGGAGATAGCATCATTCCTCATGATTTAAACTGCATGAAGAATGTGTCTGCATATGCATATGGTGACACACATTGGTTGATTAGAAGTGAAGGAAGATGCCATATAATTTTCTTTGATTTTAAGAAAGAAGAGTTCTTAAAGTCAAAAGATTACTTGAATTGCATCTACATTTTGGATTGAATGGTTTTACATTTACTTGTGGTGAATTGGTGTATATAACTATATATGACATATTTTTCAAAAATTGTAGAAAGATGCCATATAATGATAAGATCATAAATCTCTTTTGAAGCTAATTTTGACTCAAAAATTGTAATTCCCTATATGGCATTACAATAAATTTTCTCTTCTACTACTAGTGCAGGTATATTTGAGAGGGTTTGTGTAGGGATAACTTGAACCTAGACACCTAGTTACCTAGGTACTTGTGGCTATGTAAATTTATAACCAGTTTAGTATTTCCTATGATGATTTGTTACATATATCTAATATCTTTACAAACCTGTGTTATTGAATTCCATTGTCTTTCAATCCTGAATTCCCATTTGATCTGCCTAGCTACAAGTGCCAGAGCGCTAAATATTCGGTCTTCAAGGAACCATTGTCTGTAGTTGAAGACAAGATGCACAAGTATACTCGAGGTACATGTACAATATCTGATACTACAGTACTGATTTTACTGAGAACTTTGCAGACTATATTATTACTAGCTCATTACAATTGTCAAAGGTCATAAGCTTTTATTCAAGTAATAGGCATACATAAACATTATTATGCCTATATATATATATATATATATATATGTATTTGCATGCTTTGAGTAATCTATTAAATCATGAACTAAATATGAATATATGATAATGGCATAAAAGAAAGTTGCATAAGGAATATGAGGATTCTGATTTGATGCTCTTTTGATATATCTGTGTATCTATATAGGAAGAACCGAGGATCTACCATTACATCTTGGTATTCTAGAATATCTGTATCCCAATCTCATCTACTACTCTATCATCTTGTCTTACCTTAAATTCAGGCGTAATCTCATATCATATCGGATAGCAATCAAGTACTTAGTATTTTCACCTCAAGACAGTTCTACTACACCTTCATTAAGTACTAGTCTCATACAGTATCATATACAAACATATATATCTCATCCCTTGGTTGTGTTTTCTAACTCAAGTTTCAGGATTTAGCTACCCTTCCACACGGCTATTGATATTTTACAGTTGTCCTTCTAGGATCTCTCTAATTTGATGGTTCATTATGCATGTCACTTTTTCATTCTGAAATTTCATAATAAACATGGGCGGAGGTGCAGCATGGGATAAGCTAATGTAATTGAATTGAATGAGATTGGGGCCCTTGACAAACCTGAAAAATGATTGCTCTCATCACACTATCAATTAAGAGAACAGACACACGAAGCTACCCCTTATCTACCTGCTCTCTATTACTCTCTCATGCATGTTTTCGATTTACAGTGTTTTGAACATATTCCTTAGCCCTTGGTATTCACCTAAAACTCAAAAGCAGCACATTATACATATGAAAAAGGTGGTTAACTTGGCCAAATTATAGTTAGAAGAAACCAGGAATGCCTACTATTTCAATATGTAACTTTCCTTTTCTGAATATAAAAGCTATATGGATGGGAGCTAACTACTGTGCTTTTTTTCATGTTTGCATCTTTTTCTTCTGCCATATATGGTGGATGACTTCCATTTCCAGCTAATTTATGCAGAACTTTTTATGTAAGCAAAATATTCTGATTTCAGATCATATATAGCTACTAGTCTGATACATGGTGAGCCAACTGTCAGAATATGTGTAGATGGCAATTACAAATTGTCATTATTATATAATATGCTTTCATTGGAATTTGCTTTCTATGTAAATGCATATCTTTTAAAGAAAGTCAATAATTACTACATGATTGTCCAGGAATCTCCATATAGCTTTGTGACTGAGAATTCCATTTTGTCTTTCAATCAAAATCCTTTTGATATGTCCTATCGGTGCCAGAGCGCAGAATAACCATTGTCTGGAGTTGAAGACAAGATGCAGAAATATACAGGACCTAGGCACATATACAATTATTATGTTGATAGTAATATAGTACTAGTGAATAGTGACTAAGGAATTTTGAAGATGAATTCACACATTGCCAAAGGTCATAGCTTTTCACTCTTTTAACTCTCTCAACCATGCTTAAGTAATCCATTCAATCATGAAGGAAATATGGTAGAAGAGCAAGTTGCATAGGCAGATGTGAGTAGTTGAATTCTGATTTTGATGCTGTTTTGATCTGGGTAGGAGGATCTGCTGTTACATCATGTGATCAAGTTGCATTGCTGCAAAGACTATTCTAGCATATCTGAAACCCTATCTCATCATCATATCTACTACTCTATCTTTCTTGTCTTGTACTTCTGAATTCATATGTAATCTCATGTTATATCAGAAAGCAATCAAGTAATGTATTAGTCTTTTTCACCCAAGTCTAATTTGATTTACTCTTTACTTTTTTCCTGAATTTTACAATAGACATTGGCAGAGGAGTAGCATGGGCTAAAACCCAATATTATTGAATTGAATGAGATTGGGGGACCTTGACAAACCTGAAAAATGATTGCTCTCAACAAAAACATGCAGCTTCCCCTATCTATCTGCCTCTACTAATTCTCACATATGCTTGCTTCTCACTTTTTGTAACAAGTTCCCAATGTGTGTGCACACCTGAAAATCAAAAGCATAATTATATACACAAATATGAAAAAGATGATTAATTGGCCAAACCATAGGTCGACTAATCAACAAATGGGCACATCCGCACATGTTATGGGAATCCTTTTTTAAGAATAGCAGAACCAAATACCATAGATATGGGTGAAACCCAAAAAAAGCAAGAAGGAAAAGGATAAAAGAAAAAACAGGCTGGTCTTTGTTTAGAGCACCCTGGCAGTCTGGCACTGTGCCTCTCTGCATTCAATTCATACATATAAATATATAGCAATCATATTCATATTCATTGTGTCATAAATTTATGTACAATGTGTGTGTGCAGGATTATTAGATGGGTCTGGTGATCATGTGCAGATTGCAGAGGAAGCAGACACAATTGGGGCAGCAGAGAACTGGTAGTACTGATAAATCATGAGCCATGTTTTGGGTCCATTTATATTTATTAATGGCTCCGCAGCCAACACTATGAATCCCTTAAATTATTTGAGCTAACTAGCCAGCTTTCATCTCATGAAGGGCCAGCCACTGATATATATATATATATATATATATATATATATGTTTATATTATCCTCTAAACATATGTGGTCCAGAATTAATAGAATGCTTAATATAAACATGCTTATAAACATGTGTTTTCTTTGCAGTCTTAGTATCTGTGTCTCTCGACTCTCTTCTTCTTCATTAATTTAATTACTTGGATCTTCAGGCCATTCCCAACATGTTTAGGTTGTCATTTTCTCATTGTTTACACATCTAAGTACAGGTTTTGTTTAAGCACAATCTGCTCAACATATTAACAATAATAAGTTCCACTCTGTGTTTAAGGTTGTTGCATGCTCAGTCTAAGTACACTTAAATATTAATCAGGAACCAGACGGTGCCATTAGGAATAATCAATGTCGGCAAGAAACGTTGTTCACAAGTTCATCAACGTAAGATGCACACTTATCTTCTCAAAGTGCTAAACAGTGAATCTGAACCGCACATTGAGATAAGAATTGACCTAATCAGGATCTAGATTCACAGTCTGACAAGAGATTATCGTAATGTCAACACTATCTAGGGAGTTCCAGCCATACATCATAAACTTGAAGATACATCTTCATTACAGAAACTTAGTTAATATATAGTGACCAACGTACTTTACTTTCATATATATGTACATGTTCGATCTTGCTGGGATTTTGATGTTAATCATTCTCATAATTTTCTGGGTCAGTTGCTTGGCGCTAAATATTTGTTTGATCAAATAAGCAAATCATTGATATGGAATAAACCATTACAAGTAGGAAAATACAATACACACAGGAGCCATAAAAAACCTACTTATACCAGAAAGTCACGACTAACAAGCCCGATATAACTTCTCAGTTCAAAAGAACAAACGGAGCTAGGAGATCTCCGGTACACCACAAGACAGGAGAAATGGTAAGCTTGGCGCTAAATCTGGACACGCTTATGCATCCTCGTATACAGAACGTGAAGCGGAGAATCAGAGTCGATGTCATGCAAAACCATGGACCCAGTTGGCAGGTGGGCATAGACCATTCATTGTCCTGGGTACCAAAACAGAGTCACGTGAAGTTCATACGTCACGCACGTGAAATCCACACCCTCCAAATCAATTTCTGCTAAATCAATCACACCCTCCAAATCAGTAAAAACCATCTCACATACTCTAATGGTGACTGGTGAGGGTGATACTGGTACATGCACCAACCACACCAGACCAAATTAAGAGGGAGAGAGATCAAAGATGCTATAAGTTGATGGTGCCATTTCGCTTTCCGCGTGTACCTTGCTCGATAAGGCTCCACGTGGACATTGCCCATGCTTAATTTGGTACGGTTCTGTATTGGTGGTCCAGAATTAATAGAATGGGATATGCATGTGGAATCCTTCTCTAACCCTAATTTCTGAGTTTTTTTTTTGGGCAACTAATTTCTGAGTTTGGATTTGGCATTGTTTCTTATGTGATGGCATAGTCCTGTCATCTACAGGAAATGCAAGATTAGAGGACAAACGGGTCTTCTTCAGACAACACAGACGCTTCCAATCAATTGGCCTTTTCTGATTATTACAATCACAATGAACTAGGTCAACTTCATTCTTCTTCTTTTTTTTCTTTTTTTTTACTATAGTTTAGCAATTTCTAATTGTGAAAAAAAAAAAAAAAAGGATTAGTGTTTAAGGGAATATGAAATACAATCACAAAGCAGAAAGTAAAGAACAGAGCAAATAGCACAGGAATAGAGAGTATCTTTATTAATGAATAGGTGCCTCTATATATAGAGATACACAAGGGTACAATCCATATCCCAATGGGACTTCTATTCAATATGTAATCCTTATGCTATACTACCTAATCTAATCCTAGGTTGACAAGGCACACACAAAGTAGGTTTCCTTCAACACTCCCCCTTGTGGCGTCAACACTAGGTGGTGCTCCTCACGTTGTCTCATTAAAAACCTTGCCAAGTAACAAAAACCCAGTGGGAGAAAAATAACCTTGGTCGAAGGGAAAAAGAGTACAACACACCCTTCACATTTGGAAACTTTGCATGGACGCCAGACTCCCCCTGAAGTCTGCGTCTCCCCCTGATTTCCACAATCATGGGAGGTCAGATAACTTAAGCAAATCAATGCTTTTCACATGCTTCTCAAATGTGGATTTAGGCAATGACTTAGTAAATAAATCAGCCACATTGTCCTCAGAACGGACTTGATTAACCTTAATCTTAAGGAATTTCTGCTATTGCTGATTACAAAATACTTTAGGCGATATATGCTTGGTGTTGTCGCCTTTGATGAAACCTTGCTTCATCTGCTCAATGCAGGCAGCATTATCCTCATAAGTAGAGGTAGGTTCATCAGTGGTTGACCTCAAACCACATGTACTTCTTATATGTGTATCAATAGACCTTAACCATATACACTCATGAATTGCTTCATGGAGAACAATAATCTCAACATGGTTCGAAGAAGTAGCGACAAGGGTCTGCTTAGTAGACCTCCAAGATATCGCGGTGTTACCCATGGTAAAGACATAACCAGTTTGGGAACAACCTTTATATGGGTCAGAGAGATACCCAACATCAGCAAAATCAACCAAAACATCACAAGGTGTTTGGGAAAAGGGGACGTCAGCTTTTCTGTCCGTCGGTCGACCGTTCGACGGCCGGTCGTCGACCGGTCGACGGTCGTCAGTAGGCACGGGTTCCTCACCCATTTTGCCATATTTTTGAAACTCTCTGTAGGGAAAGAACAACCCCATATCAATCGTACTCTTCAAGTATCGAAAGATAGTCTTTATGCCATTCCAATGGCGTTGCGTGGGCGCAAAGCTAAATCTAGCTAACAAGTTAACAACAAAGGAGATATCGGGTCTTGTACACTGTGCCAAGTACAATAATGCGCTATTGCACTTAGGTACGGTACCTCAGTCTCTAAAACGTCTTCACCATCATCCCTTGGGCGAAACGGATCTTTCTTGGATCTAGACTGTGACCAATCATGGGAGTGCTAACAGGATGGACCTTGTCCATATTAAATCTCCTGAGCATCCTTTCCCAAGATCTTTCATCTCAAACACGGATTTCAAGCATTCACTGGCACTTGCAAATCCAGGACTTGTTTTCACGCAGGGGCATGATTTATTGTTCACATACCCTCTTCCAATCAAGTAGTCACTTAGACGGGTATACCACATCCGTCGGGATTGTTTCAATCCATATAGTGAACGTTGCAAATCTGATTGCAAACGTGCTCTGTGGTCTAGAGCCACTTGACTTGGGTAGATGAAGCCCATCCGGGACCTTCATATAAATCTCCATATCTAGATCCCCATAGAGATATGTTATGACCACATCCATAAGCTGCATGTTCAGTTTTTCGGAAACTACCACTGACAAGGTAGCAGAACGTTATGACGTCCTTTACGAGAGAGTATGTCTCATCGTAGTCGATTCCAGGGCGTTGTGAGAAGCCTTGCGCCACAAGGCGAGCTTTATATCTCGTTCTCTCACTACGCTCTCTAACAAAGACCTATTTATATCAACAGGTTTTATTCCAGAAGGTATTGGCATAACTGGCCCAAATACCGTTCTCTTTGTTAGTGAGTCCAACTCAACCTGGATCGCATATTTCCATTTAGGCCAATAAGCTTCTACGTCGGCATTCATCAACGGAGCGAGGTTCAATATCATCATTCTCAATGAACTCTTGTGCACAAGCATATGCAAACACATCATCCACTGTGATGGAGTTTCTATCCCACGTCTCATGTACACTAGTGTAATTAATCGAGATCTCTAGGTTCCCACGGATAGGTCATAGCGACAGGGCGTCCCCCGAAGATGTCTTTTGGACATAACCGTAATCCGGAACGTTTTCATGGACGGATTTTGAGTATCAATGATGAGAGAGTTATTTGGTGCCATCGCAGCCCATTCCCTAGGGCGCGAATCCCTCGAACCTGGTGGCCTCCAACGCTTCCTCAGCGGAGCCACGGCCTAAGCCACATCACCACCATTACTGGCAGTGGCGCCACCAGCTGTCCCTCCCATAGGGTTAGCTGCAATAGCGACTTTGAGTCCAAGTCCTTGTTCAGGCACTTGCATCCTTGCAGGCATGTTTGCAGCTGGTATATATGATCTAGTCACTAAGATCTAAGAAAGCGTCAGGAAGAGAATCTCTGACTTTCTAAAGATCTATAATTCTACGCACTTTCTGCAGTAGGGGGATCGTTATGAGACAGAGTGGGGACAGGCCACGACAATTCCAGTCGTTCCTGTTGAACGTTCACGTTCTTATCTCCCCCTAACGACGGGAAGTCTGTCTCATCGAAGTGACAAATAGATCGCCTGTCAAGGGTTCTACATAGCGGATTTTGGTTGGAGACTCAAATCCAACATAAATACTCATTCTTCTCTGAGGACCCATTTAAATACGCTGTGGCGGCGTAATAGGCACATAAACAACACACCCAAATATGCGTAAGTACGATATGCTTGGCTCGTACCCAGTCACTAGCTGTAACGCAGAACAAAAGTTGGGTGGTGATGGGCCTCAGACGAATAAGCAGAGCTGCATGCAATACTGCGTGTCCCCAGGCAGAGAGAGAAAGATTGGTGCGCATTACCAATGTCCTCGTGACCATTTGTATTATATTAATGGCAATCTCTGCAAAACCATTCTGGGTTTGCACATGTGAGATTAGATGCCCAACATCTATCCCATGCAGTAGTCATCGAAAGTTTTCGATGTAAACTCGCTAGCATTATCAAGCCTGATAGTTAATGGGATGATCCGGTTAGTGAGCCGGCAGGCGAATACTCTGTGCTAGGAGTTTAGCATAAGCAGCATAACGAATGGACAACATCATGACATGTGACCAGCATGTCGATGCATCAACCAACACCATTAACATAAATGGCCCGCTTGGTGGTTGAATATGTCCACAGATATCCCCTTGGATTCTCTGTAAGAATGTGAGAAGTACTTTAGAATCCTTTGCATAGGACGGTCTCAGTCCTAGGTTCCATAAGGAACAGGCTTTGTATAATGAGCAGTTGACTTTGGAGGCTTCAGAAGCATAGGAGGATTTTGTCCCGTCAGAAAATTTCTGAGGACAGTCCCAGTCGACCGTTCGACAGTAATGGTCGACCGGTCGACGGTCGCTCCCTGGAGGGGGTTCGACCGTTCGACAGGAAACTCGAACGGTCGACGACGCACGCTGGACGAGGTCGACCGTTCGACAAGAAGAGATCGAACAGTCGACGGGCGGCGGACAGAGGCACTTCTGCCTTTTTTCATATCTGTCTCATCTCCTTGAATCAACTTTTGATTCATGCTTCGATTAGCTCGATATGATGGATGTCCGTGTGAGGTTTTCAATACACGGATCATCATATCACGACCAGGATGTCTTAATCTGTCGTGCCAAAGCCAATATGTGTTTGAATCCAAGTGGTCATCCCGAATGACATTGTTTGATTCAATAGCTCGAATAGTGGTTGCATATAACCCACTAGAGAGACACATAAGCTTCTCTAAGATGCGCTTTCTGCCGCAGTCATTAGAGGTAATGCAAAGGGATTCTTTTCCATTCTCATCATGCATTTCTACATGGAATTCATTGGTTCTTATATCTTTGAAGCTCAGAAGAGATCTATTTCCTCTTGGAGCATATAGAGCATAGCAAGCAATTAAAATTGAGTATAGCAAACAACTCCAAATTTTATTAAAGATATAAACCAAATGAATAACATCCAAAGTTCCAACTTGGTCTTTTACCAAAACTAAATCAACAATACAATGGAAAATAAAGGACTTAAGCGAAATCATGAGTGTCATCACTCTTCCCAGCTTCAAAGTCTTCAACCCTCAATTTGACGTTCTCTTCGTCAACCTCTTGTTCAAAGTTGTGAGCTTCCATGGCTTCACGATACAGCTTGTATGCGTTAGCAACATTCTGAGAGGTTCTACAGATCTTGGCCCAATGGCCAGTCTTTCCACACCTGAAGCACAAAGATGTTTGATCGGAATCCTTTGATTGAGGCGCGTTGTTCACGCGTGGTGCTCTTACCCTTAGTGGCACCGCATTAGCGCCGGTCCCTATCATAGGGCCGGCGGCTCTTCCTCTTGGGTGGCCTTCTCGGCCTCCTCCACGCCTATTTCGGCGGCTACCTTCTTGAGCAAAGCGATCATATGGACCAGGATGTCCAGAATTGTCCCTAGACTTAGGGTTTCGCTCGCGGCGGCCTCTCCTTGGGGCGCCATTATAATGGGTCTCCGGAACTTGCTTTGTTCCCACGGGCCTCGCATTATAATTCTTCACAAGTATCTTCTCGTGCTTTTCAGCAACAGAGAGAGCAGAGATAAGCTCATGAAATCTTGTGATCCGTTTATTCTGTACTTCAATGCGGTAGTTCTTTGCAACTACCAAGTCAGAGACGGGGAAGGTAGAGAGGGTTTTCTCAATCAACATCGCATCAGTACAATTCTTCCCACAGAATTCCATGAGGGATTTGATGCGGAGTGCTTCCGAGTTGTATTCTAGGACCGAGGTATAATCACAGAGACGCAATTGTTGCCATCTCACCTCTAGGTCAGGAAGCAGGGATTCACGAACATTGCCAAAACGCTCTTCGAGTGCAACCCATAGTTTTCTGGGATCCTCCTCATTGAGGTACTCGGATTGTAGAGATTCATCCATGTGACGTATCATCATGATGATTGCTTTGGCATTCTTAGCCTCTAAAGCATCAGCGGTGGCTTGTGCAGTAGCGGCAGCAGCGGCTGCAGCGGCGGCAGTAAGTGGTCCTTCCACAGGTGCGGCGGCGCTATCTGCAGGTGCAGCTGCAGGGGGCTCATTGATTGCAGATATGCTACCTTGAGCTTTCAGGTGGTTGCGTACATCGCGAACCCACTTATGGTATCCAATGCCCGTGGAGTCCAAAGGTGTGAAGTCCAACTTGTTCAGGTAATTTGCCATCTGAAACAACAAGAGAATTGAGGTTAGTTTTCGGAGTTAAACTCCCACGAAAACAAATATGGTTTCTGAGCTATGCATTCAAGAAACGTTTTCCATGTATTGGGTTTAGGTGAAACTTTGGTGTAGTATGGCCATAACCTTAAACCTTTTCGGTAGCTCTACTCAGATATGACCAGATACATAATAAGAGATGTCGGTGTGAGCAAGCTCCCTTAATACCACTTATCTCAAATTACATACCTAGACATCATACCCAAACAGGTGAGCCTAGTAGGGAATAAGTCATGAACCATAGGTCGTTTCTTCTCTACGGATTCCTCATCCGGAGGTAAATCATTCAATGAACTCCTCGTTCAAAGTCTCTTCTCTCTACGGATTCCTCATCCGGAGTATTAGCTCGAACCCCCACAGTTCGGCTCTTGAGGTCATCACCAATAGCATGATGACATTAGAGGTGCTCATGACTTACACATACCGCAAGCGATATGAAGCTCGATCACTCCCCTAATGCTTCTCATAGTTTGTTGAGTCTCGTGTAAAGTATAGATCAAGAATCTCACGTTATAGAAAGGTGAGAGGTAGAGGAGGGATGTTGGAAGTCCCTTGAGAAAAAGAAGATGAATTTAAATTCATAAAGCAGCAACGTTTATAAAAGCTTACTTGGTATTCTTTTTCTTGAGTCTTGGTCTTGAAACCTTGAGCCTTGATGCAGCCGGAAGATAGGAAGAAGAAGAAGAAAGCCGGCAGAAGCAACGTCGAACGGTCGAGCGTCGGGCGTCGAACGGTCGAGCGTCGGGCGTCGAACGGTCGATGGGAGGCGGCGTGCGGATTGTTTGCAGCGGTGTAATATGAGCACGGTAGACCTAGGTTTTGGGTTTCTAGGGTTTTTAATCTCAGGGCTAGAGGTTCGTGCTGATAACGTGTTTAAGGGAATATGAAATACAATCACAAAGCAGAAAGTAAAGAACAGAGCAAATAGCACAGGAATAGAGAGTATCTTTATTAATGAATAGGTGCCTCTATATATAGAGATACACAAGGGTACAATCCATATCCCAATGGGACTTCTATTCAATATGTAATCCTTATGCTATACTACCTAATCTAATCCTAGGTTGACAAGGCACACACAAAGTAGGTTTCCTTCAACAATTAGCAACTTCTCAAATTTTTACCATTTTTCTTTTTCGTGCTTTACTAAAATTTAGGTTGGGTGCTCTCTTTGACCAACTTTCTTTTCCAATATATCTCTTTCATTTTGTCAACCAATTTCATCATCATTCTGGGTCTTTAATTTTGTTTGTCTTTGTTATGGGTGGATTGGATCGCACAATGTATATTTTGAAAGGAGGAAAATTTGCAGGGAAGGTAATCGAGCAAAAGTGGCCGGGTAAAATCGAGTCCAAGTTAGTTAGCAACAACCTTTTTTTGAGAAGGAACCAAGAAATGTTTCTTTTTGGTTAGTATTACGAAGCATGGAGGCGGAGTCCATTGACACCGAGTAAGGGCACACCATGCATGATGTATAGGGAGCATGAGCGACATAATACTCAATTGGAACCAAGCCATGGTCAATGTGAGAATGTCCGAGCTCGGGAGACTGTTGCTTACCGTATCGAATAAGGGAGTTACCATTCTTCCAAATTTAAACCCCCAAAGTAGCACAAGAAGAGGAGCAAACTAAACCTTGGTAAGAAAACCCAACAGAGAGATCAACCATTTCTTAATAATTAGAGGAAGAATGACGCATTGTAAAAAACCGCAACAGCCGTTGGGGCAATCCAGAAGAGTATTCGTAGTGATTTCAATAGGGCAACCACAAATAGAGCACGTCTTATCACCCTCAAAATTAATCTTCTTCCCTTAGACAATACTTTTGAAGGCAAGATAACTTAGCAAATTATACGCCAAACACAAAGAGAATCTATACTCGGATCCTACCAAATAGCTTTTAGAGAGCCGTATCCTCCATAATAAGTGGAGATGATGCGTCATGTGAGATCATTCTCAATAACCTAATTATAAGCAAGACGATAAACAATACTAACCAAAAAGAAACATTTTCTTCAGTGTGCCACACCCACTAGTCTAGGCAACGATAAATGCTTAAAAAGATGAATAAGATAATTTTCACTCCTGTAAGAGTTAAGAGAGTAAACACAAAAGATGCATTCTAAGACAACTAATCCTCAAGCATGATCGAGTTCCGAGACAAACTCCGGAGCACCAAGGCGGTGCTAATCTCATAATGACACCCAAAAAACCATGGACCTAAGTATCATCCTAGTTAGCAACAACCTTAGAAGATGAAGAATTGAAAAAACACATCCAAGCAAACTTTAGCAAAATTTAAATTGAGAGGCACAATGAAAAACCGATCTATTTAAGTGGGAGTACTAAACTTGAACATGTCCTTTTCTTGCATATCTTTCATTACAAGTTCACAACCAACCTGATCACGTACTGTTCGTTCTTATTAAACATGCATCTTTAAAGATATAATCCAAGTTAAATTGTAAGGACCTTTACCAACATTTACTTATTCCCGGGTTGTTGTCTTTTTACTTTGTTGAGCTTCTTCTGGAATAGGGTTTCACTTTCAAATAGGTAGGTCCTACTACAACCAAGAGTATCGAGTTTTTGATTTGGTGTCTCCTAATTGCTGACTTTATCATACACCACACATCAATTTGATGTCTCCTAATTGCTGACTTTATCATACACCACACATCAACTGACAAACATCACCAATCACCTATCATGTCATTGATTTGAAAGTCCTTACATGCTTCAATGAATTATGAATATAATATTGGAAGGACAGTTGCGACATTTTGTTAGCCTTAATCAAGGGAAGCACAATAAGACGACTCAATCATTCACTGTATGATGACCCTCAGATTCTATTTAGTGGACCATGCATGATCTTCAAAGACAATTGTGGTTCATTGTTTTCGGATACGATGATCTATTAAAACTGAACCTATCGTAAAAAAGTCATTTTCCTTTTTCCATGGTATCGAGAGCTTTTGTTAAATACAATCATGCATACACAAAAAAAAATTATAAAACAGTCGATTCGATTCAATTCGATTAGCATTCTCATACTTCACAAAAAACCCTTGTTACGAGAAAATTAAATTTTCTATTTAGCAAAGCTTCGATATATATAGTTCTGAGGCTTATTGTTATTACCAAATCTCACCTGAGTTGATCATAAAGGAGAGAATTGCAAAAAGAGCCAACTTTTACACAAATATTAAAGTCTCTCCAAATATGAAGGGGAAGTAGATTTTTAAAGACCCATGATGAGCAAGTCAATGACTTGTTAATGCCTTGATCCATAATTTTCAAACCATAATTACAATTTTATAAGTTGAACTTGAAAAAGAGGAAGCTTATGCCATAATATATCATAAAGATCTATCATTCATGTATATATGATAATGATGATGTTGTTGTTTTCCATTATGAATCCAAACATAAAGTCCACAACCACATAACCCAAATCCACATCCGATGTTATAAGATAACATATATAAATCCCAGAGGCTGATATGCTCTATTCCAGTACAGTGAATAGGGACACCAATTGCACCAATCTTACTAGAAAAGTCTGAAAAACAACCCATAATCCTTTAGTTCTATACAATGCACCTACCTTTATTATCTGGGCAATTGCCCTACAGATACCGCGTCATCTACACGCGCCGAAGGCTTATGTGGGCCTTACTCTTATAATCAAAGCACATTAATAAAGAAATTCAAAGGTAAATAGATGAAGGCATTGATAAGAAGATGTCACATGGTTAAAAGCCACAAATGGCTTCAGCTGAACTTCTGTAGTGTCAAAGCTTCAAGCTTTTTACTTCTCTCTCTCTCTCTCTGCACTGGTCCCCCTGCAACTCTGCCTACCCTTTCGCCGTCTTCTACGTCCACTTGTATTGCTTCTCTCTCTCTCTCTCTCTCTCTCTCTCAAATGAAATGGGTTCTCTTTGTTCGAGCTCTGTTACTGAACTTTATTATGATTAACCATGTGGATTAACAAAATTTGACTAGTTCGAGGAGCTATGATTTTCCCAAAATTTTGTTTCTTTTGTACATTTTGTTGATGCTTTGTGTAGGATCAGTTCTAGCTGGGTATTGGGTAGTGAGGATTCTGGGCTGTTTTTCAAGTTCAATAGAGAATCCCCTTTATTTTGAGTCAAAAATTGAAGGTTGTTTGTTAAAGATGGTTGATTAGTTTAAGGAAATCTAATCTGTTTTCTGGGTTTTTTGTTTAATGATTACTGAAAGTGAAAAGAATTAATTTTTAACTCGGATGAGCTTAATTTAGAGGTTTTCTGGGATCTTTGGAGCCATTAAAGAATTACTTTGACTGCTCACTTTTATAAATTTAAAACAAGTTTGATTTCTTATATTTTATTTACTGATAAAGACTGTAGTATTTAAAGAAAGATTTTATTCTGTAAATTATAACTGTTTGAGGAATATGGTTTTTTTTTTTTTTTCCCACTATAAGTTGTACTGGGATTGTCTTGTAGTGGGGTTTTGGTTGGGCTTTTACGTCTTCCAACAACTGTTTCCATTTCTATTTATTATACATGACATCTATTTTTTTCTTCTGGTCCTTTGAACCCAGCACTCACAATTAACACTCCAGTGTAGAAGCTAGCAATAATGTCCATGTTCTTGAAGCTTTGGAGCATTTCTGAATAATTCAAAGAGTCCAATTCTTCACCATGCCTTTATCCGAGCTATATCGAATGGCCAGAGGGAGGAATGATTCAAATCCAGATTTTGAGTAAGTTCAGTTCATTCGAGTTTTTACAATCTCTGCACCTTTATCTCTTTTGATTCATGTCATTGAGTCATTGTATTGTGTTCTGTTTACCCATTTAATATTTGTTTGTTTTATTTTTTTTCTTTCTCTTTTCTACCTTGTGGGATTTAATGCAGCCCTATGAATGATTTTGTTGAACTAGTATGGGAAAATGGGCAGATTATGATGCAAGGTCAGTCCAGTAGAGCTAGAAAGAGTCCAACTTCTAACAATTTACCATCGCACACCCCCAAGAATCGAGATAGAGATGTAGGAAATGGAACCATTGGGAAGATGGGGAAATTTGGGTCAGTGGACTCTGTATTGGATGAAATTCCATTGTCGGTGCCATCTGTTGAAATGGGTTTGAGTGATGATGATGACATGTTGCCTTGGTTGAATTATGCCCTTGATGAACCTTTACAACATGAATATTGCCATGATTTTATGCCTGAATTATCTGGTGTCACAGCAAATGAGATTTCCACCAATAGCAATCTCGCATCAATCGATAAAAGGAGTAGTTCTAGTCAGATATGTGGGGAGTCCAACACCAATTCTACTCATGGAGGTGCTCCTTTGGAGCAAAGGAATGTGTCAAAGCTTTCTTCAATAAGTGCTGCTGAGGTTAGCAGACCTAGAACTGGTACTAGTCACTTATACCAGGTGTCATCACAGCAATCCCAAGCATCAATTCCATCTCTTAGATCAAGGGCTTTGGATATTGTTGGTGGTAACACAAGTAGTGCCCCGCATCATGCTGTTTGCAAGAATTCAATTCAGGTTTCACCTGCAGGTGGTTTTCCTGGCATAAAAATGCAGAAGCAAAATCCACCAACTCCTACTCATAATAATTCAACCATAGTGAACTTTTCCCATTTCTCACGACCAGCTACTCTTGCGAAAGCTAATCTTCAGAATACTGGTGCGGTGGCTGGCTCGAGTTTAGTAAGGGTGGAAAAGATTGGAAATAAGGATAAAGTTTCAGCTGCAACTAGTAGCAATCCTCCTGAGTCAATACTAATCGAATCAAGCTGCGGTTTACTGAAGGAGTCAAATTCACAGTGCCAAGATGTTATGGCGTCCTCCAGTGCTGATTTGAAACCAACAGCAGCTAAGCCTCTTGAGGAACCACGTGCTGCTAAACAGTCTGAGGCTGCCTATCAAGAGGATGCCTCTAAGAATGATGACACAAACTCCAATCATATTCCTTGTGAAAGCGCAATTAGGGCACTTCCAGATGGTGAAAGAGCTACGGAGCCTGTGGTTGCTTCTTCTGTTTGCTCAGGCAATAGTGTGGAGAGAGCTTCAGATGATCCGACTCGTGCTTTGAAGAGAAAATCTCGTGATACTGATGACTCTGAATGCCATAGTGAAGTAAGTTTAATCATTGGTGCAACTATTTCGTGGAGTTCTTTTTCCTGTTTCCTTCCCTCTATGAACTATGAAAATCTCGTGCAGGATGTAGAGGAAGAATCTGTGGGTGTGAAAAAGGTAGCTCATGGTCGAGGTATGGGTTCCAAGAGAAGCAGAGCAGCAGAAGTGCATAATTTATCAGAAAGGGTGAGGAAAGCAATCCATTAATAGTATTCATAACACATAACATGTTAGTTCCATGCAATGTGCTGTTTGTAAGATGTATTACATCTGATTACTCATTTTGGAATGTGAACAGAGGCGAAGGGATAGAATCAATGAAAAGATGCGTGCACTACAAGAACTCATACCTAATTGCAATAAGGTTGGTTTTTTTTTTTTGGAAGTTTTATAGTCTTGCTAAACATTTATGATGTTTGATTGACTTCTAAGCTCTAAGTTGGGTGTTAAATCAAGGATCTGATTTAGTCACTTTTGGAACTGAAATCAACTTTTAACTAGTATCTGTTATGTCTAGGGAAGCCTATTGATTAAAATCTGAAATTTATGTCCACAATCTTTTTAAACTTCACTTTTTGTTTGAACCTTGGTTGCTTATTATATTGAATATTCCTGATTGTCATGGAAGTTTAAACATAAGTTAATGTCTTCTGTAATTTGGCTATGCAAGGTGGACAAAGCTTCAATGCTCGATGAGGCCATTGAGTATTTGAAGACACTTCAACTCCAAGTACAGGTAAACAGCCTCTCTAACTCTCACTCCCTCTTAACTCTATATTATTTTCCATTTAATTTCTAAGAAATTGGATATCAATTGTACATGGTATTTTTTTAATTTTTTTTTCCAATCTCTATGCAGTTTATGTCCATGGGAGCTGGTTTGTATATGCCACAAATGATGTTACCACCAGGAATGCAACACATGCATGCACCTCGTATGGCTCATTTCACGCACATGGGTGTTGGAATGGGAATGGGAATGGGATTGGGCATGGGTTTTGGGATGGGTATGCCTGACATGAATGGTGGATCTTCTAGTTACCCTATGCTTCAGGTACCCCCTATGCAAGGAGCACATTTTCCTGGTTCACCAATGTCAGGGAATATGGCGTTCAATGGCATGATAGGATCTAACCTTCAGATGTTTGGGCTTCCTGGTCAAGGAGTTCCCATGCCGATGCAACGGGCACCCTTAGTTCCCTTATCTGGAGGTCCCTTTATGAAGTCAGCTGTAGGACTGAATGCTTGTGGTGCAGGAGGTCCTGTAGAATCAACTCCAGCTTCTGGTTCAAAGGATTCCGTGCAGAACATGAACTCTCAAGTGATGCAAAACACCAACGCCAATAGCTCCATGAATCAGACATCTACTCAGGTTGGTGCATTTAACATGAAGTGAAATTTTTTTTGAAACAATATATGCTGATTGTGTGTGGTGGAGTTTGGTTGTTAATTTGATGCTGCATATCCATCACTCCATTGGGACTCTTTGTTAAATTTAAAGTTGAAGCATTTAACCCAATAGCAACTGGTCATGGGTGGAGAGGTCCCTGGATTTTATATACTGAGATGAAAAGCTATAATGTCTGATATAGGATTTTACCTTCTCAACAAAACTATATCTGGCAAAAAAATGTAACACCCAAACAACTACAGAGTTGCAAGATGGCATAATTTTCATTGTCTATACCTTTGGATTTTAAGTCCTTTCACCATAAGGTTATGAAAAGCATTAAGCACAACACAAAAACGTAATAATGATGCTAAATGGTTGGACATGTGAGTGGACATGGTTATAAGAATGCTAATTGATATCTAATACTCTATTCATCTATGAAGGAATTTGGATGTTGACCAGCAATCTTTTTGCATTGGATCTTCCTTTCAACATTAAGGCTTGCAGTGTCCTGGGAGAAGAGTCATTAGAATGAATCAAACAAATGTAGGATTTACACTATTGTACATCGATTTATGAAAAAAAATAAACCTTGATGATGCTACAAACCATCCAAAATTTCAGCGCTTCAACATTTTAAATCTCTATTGTTTATTTAATTGTGTTCTGCTCTTAGATTCCTGTTGTATAAATTGAACTTTAAGTTCTCTTTTGTGTTGCCAGTGCCAGGCAACAAATGAGGGATTTGGACGGTCTGCATTGGTGCAAAATAATGTTCAAGCATCTGGTGTTAGTACCAGCGGAGCTAACAGATCTACTAACGGAAAAGACCTTGTGCTTAGTAGAGCAGCTAGTGAGTGGATATTGCATTCTCTATACATAAATTCTTATGTTTGCAGTGCACACACAGGATTCATTTTTTGGAAAAAATATGAACTTATCTCTGCTTGTATATTCAGGTTACGACTAACAAGCAGTTCTTCGATCTATATGTGGTTGGAGGAGAGAAATCCTTGTTGCAACATTTTGAGAGTGGATCTTTTGCTTGCTTCTGATCAGGGTAGATACAATTCAAAGTACATGAAAAGGTACCTCAGAGTCAATGAGGTTGAACCTTTACGGTAATTATCTGAATTCTAATTTCAGGAGTGTACAATCACATATTGCACAGATTTTGGTATGGTACCTTGAGAAGACTTGAAGTTCCTTCTAGCATTTTGTACATTCACTTTGTAACTGGTGAGGTAATGCAATATCTAAGAGTTGAATATACCGGAAATATGTATCAGACTTGTGTTTTGGACATATTTATAACAATTCTTTTAGTGAAATGATAAATGATGCCTCAAAGTATCTGTTGTATTCTATCTTTCTCCGCAGCTATTGTGATGAAAAATAGTACAATAGTTAACCAAGGGTATTGGGCATTTGATGGTTCATTTGTGTCGAGAATTTCAATTTTGGTGTATTAACGGGTGTTAAGTGGGTATCTACTGTGCTGCGTAGAGCAGGATGTTGAAATTTTCCTAGATCAGCAATATTTGACAGCTCTTTATGCGAGTTTTCAGGGTTCCATGTTCATTTTACTGTTCTGAATGGTTACTATCACATGTGTTGTTTCCGAATTTTGAACCAATTCTTGATGAATGTTGATCACTTGATCCTTTGGTTGGCAATCTTTTTACCTTTTCAAGTGAAATGCACAGCCAATTATTAGTAAAGGTATGATGATGAAGAAGATAATTGCAACAATCTGGATATCATTTCCACAATAGTAGAATTCTTTCCTGGTGATGACTGACAACAAATTCAACAATCAAGCACCAACACAACTAGTAGTTACAACCGAAACCAACAGAAGGGTCAGAACTCAAAAGGGGAAGACAACTAACAATATGCACACCAATTTACAATACTGAGTATGGCATAGCCTATATCTTCTACATGTACACACCCCTTTTAGCATTAACATACAAACCAAGAGCTGAGAGTGAGCAGCAAAACCCAGAGACAAACCACAACAGTAAAAAAAATCACAAGAATGAGGGTAACCACAAGAAGGGATATCAGCAAATTATACTGGCAAACCATTATTTGACTTTGATATCCTCCTTGGTTTCAGAGGCAGGGGTTTTCGAGCTTGGAGATTTCCCGGTAATAACTCTCTTTGCCTTCACAAGTGTCTGCTTTACCTTTGATAAAATGGTATTTGATTGTTTTTGAGAAGGCTTAGCTGGAGCTTCTTTTGGCAGGTCTTCGGAGGCCTTGGTCGTGGGAAGCTCTACATTTCGATCAGATTTTGCAACATCCTCAACGGCTTTCTCCAATTCAACAGGTTCCTCTCCTTTCACTTCTGGCTCAGATGGCTGAGATTCTCCAAGTGCTTCGGTAACCAATGTAGTGACTTCATCCTGCTTTTCTTCTACATAAACTTCTTTCTTGGTTTCAACTGTACCTGGAGTCTCATCTTTTATGTGTTCTGCCTTTTCATTTTCTGCCGCAGGTTCAACATCTTTCCCAGCTCCCTCAAATGATTTTTCTATAACTTCAGATGGAGTTATAATGGAGCTATTAACATCCGCTTTATCTTGTTGAGTTGAAACCTCATCAATCACCATTTCGCTTTCAACTGGTGCGTCTTCTGCTAGCTTGTCAACCACGTCAACCCCACTTAATTCTTTCTTTTGATCGGCTAGAATTGGTCGACTAGAATCCTCAATTATCTCATTTTTCTTTTCACTCTCTTCAGTTTCAGCAATCTTTCCCACATCCTCTTCTCCAACCTCTTCCAACTTCACCACTGTCTCATCTGCTAACTTCTCAGTTACATCCGCCCCACTTAATTCTTTCTTTTCGTCCTGGACAAAACCAACCTCAGTTATAGCACTTTTCTTTTCATCCTCTTCAGCTTCCACATTTTTTTCTCCAACCTTTTCGAGTTCCACAGCTGCCTCTTCTGCGAGCTTCTCAACCACATCAAGTCCATTTAGTTCTTTCTTTTCGTCTTCTTTAATGGGTTGAGTTGATTCCTCAGTTACCACATTACTCTTTTCCTTCTCTTCGATCTCCAGCTTCTCCACATTCTCTTCTCCAACTGTTCCCAACTTTACTGCTGCCTCTTCTGCTAGTTTCCCAACTGCATCAATTCCATTTAGTCCTTCCTTTTTTTCCTCTTTAATTGGTTCAGTTGCAACAATTTCCTTTTCAGTCTCTTTAGTTTCCACAATCTCTCCTCCAACCTTTTCAATCTCCACTGCTGCCTCTTCTGGTAGCTTCTCGACCACATCAACCCCATTTAATTCCTTCTTTTGCTCCTCAGCAGCAACCGTTTCTGGGGCATCAGGTAGAGAATAATCTGCTCCATCTCGATTAAGTAAAACCGCTTCTGGACTTATGACTTGACTAGGTTCATCGTTTTTATCAGTTTGCTCTTCCTCTATGGAATTCTCAACCTTAAGAGCTGCAGACCCTTCATCTTTCACGATATCATCCTCCACACTTTTTTCAGGCCCAACTTCATTAAGTGTTTTCTCTTCTTCTTTAACTTTGGGTACTTGTTCTGGTGCTTCCTCCACTTCTAGACTAGGTGTGTCATCTGCTTCAGTTTTCCCTTCCTCCAAGATTGGAATAGACTCAACCAAATCAGCTCCAGACCCTTCATCTTTCACCGTTTCATCCTGCACGCTTTTTTCAAGTTCAACCTCCTCAAGCTTTTTCTCGACTTCTGGAGTAAGTTCAGATGGCTCTCCTGGCTTTTCCTCCACTTCAGCTACAGCAAGTTCTGGCTCCTGTACTTCCAAAGACTCCGGTTCTGAGTCTTTAATCTCTTTTACGACTGTTTCCACCGACTCTTTGTCAGAAGTAACCTCCAATGGCTCCTCTGGTTTCTCAATGGCTTCATATGATGGTTGAGGAGCATCAACTATCTTTGGTTGCCCCACTTGCCCTTCCTCTATGATTTCTATAGCTGCTTCTTTTGGTGCTTCTCTTACTACAGACTCAGTTGAACTCTCCAACTCTTCCGGGATGTTTACAGCATCAACCACTTGCTCAGGAATATGAGGAACGGGGTTGTTTTCCACCTTCGTTTCGTCTACAAGTGGAACATCTGAAACAGGAACATCAACAGTCTTCTCAGCCTCAACTACAGGAGGTTCGATCTTCTCATGATCGACAGCTTCAGATTTAGGTGGTGTCTCTAGACTTGATGAATCCTCGGTTTTGGTTATTTCTTCTTCACTCTTCTTGGTTAAAGAAATACTATCTTGTTCATCAGCATTTTTCTCTTCAGTAGTCACCTTCTTTTCGACCTGCTGCAATGATCAAAAATGATATAATCCATTCAGGAATAGATTTCACATAGAAAAACCAACCAAGCCCAAGTATTCGTAGGCGTATAGGTACATATATATCAAACACAAAAGTCACTACAAGCTATGCTTTTGGTCTATTTTAGCATCTATAAGTTATTTACAGATTCTCGACCAAAAAAAAGTTATTTACAGATAAATTTGACAAGAACCAGTTACTAAGGTCACTTGATCCAATCCAGATAAGATAGCTAGACCCTATCTGGTCTAGGGGTCTATTTTGATTTTAATATCTTTTGCATCTACTTCCTAAAAAATCATATTCATGACCAAATCATAATATCATATGCAAAACTAAGTACAAGCATAATCACAAGCGGGTATTCATAGAATCTAACTAGTCCACAAAACAAATATTAGAAAGTTAAGACAGCGCCTAAACTTGGATCATCAGAACTTTGAAATACCTTTAAAAGATTGATCGACCATACTAATCGTAGTATTCGGAGTGAAGTAGAGATCAAAGAAACTAACCTCATCATCAGTGGTAGGAATCTGAGGTGATGCAACAGTTTCAGTAGCCATGAGATAGAATTCAACTTCCAGGTGATCACTCCAGTACTTCCAATAGCTTAGAGGTCAAGGTGAAGTTAAAAGCAGAGAGACTAAGCAAGAAAGTGATAAAGGAAGGCCAAGTGTGCTTTTGGGAAGAAGAAGATGATGAACAGCTACCACAAAAACAAGAAAAACAGGTTGTCAATGAGAGGGCACATCACTATGGTCTGGCACAGTAACAATGATTAGGGTTAGGAGTCCCAGTTGCTTTTGTTAATCCACAGAAAGTACATAATAAAATAGAGTGACAACTACAGTGGGGTTGGAGGGCACCACAGACCCTTCTGAGTTTTAATTTTCTCTTTTGGCCAAATAGTAGAGCCTTCTGAGTTTTAATTTTCTTTTTTTTTTGGTCTGAAAATTGTGAAGTGTCAATGTTGGGGCCATGCAGAGTTACATTGGATCCCAAGAAAGCTGGGATCTACTGTGTATTAGATTTTTTTCTCAAAATTTTACAAACTCGATCTGAAGGGATTGTGCTGAGGACTATTACAGATTACGCAAAACCTCACCGTATGAAAGTAGATTCTACCCAACTTTTGTATAGTAGAAAACTATTCTAATTACTTTAATAACTAATAGTTGGCCTCTCTTATCATGGAAGCTATATATTATTCACAATTCGATCGGTTCATCAGTTTGTCACCTTGCACTTCAAATTCAACATTTTTTGACCGAGAAAAAAAAAAGTTTTATCAAAGACATAACCATTCATTCATTGAAATTAAGAAAGGTCTCAAACGTTTTTGATTGATTCCATAAGCCAATTTGGCCCGATTTCAATACATTTGAGACTAGAATTCTCATTTTAGGGTGAACTTTGCTCTACAATGAACTACCACATTGCATTTCCGGGCTTGAAATGAAGCATTGGTACCAATTGTGTGCATAAGCGTCTTGATGCTCATGTTAACGTTCATAGACAAAAGAAAGTAAAAGAAAAAGAGGGGAAAAAGTAGCAAGGCATGTGAGTCATTGGCTGACAACTGAACCCACCATGTTGATGCCAACAAGGCAATGACAAAGAAAATGTAACAGAATCTTCTCTATCCTTCTTGCTCAAGCCTCAAGGGCCATATTATATGGAGAGTTTCATGAGGATGAGTGTTCTTTACGCTATATATGGGCCTTGTAGATGGCAAGCTTCATAACTATGAGGCTTTTTTTCTTTCCAAAAAGGGGAAGATGAATGAAGCATTTAGAACTTAGGCAGGTCCAAGATGGCTATGAATTGGGTTTAGGCCTTTTGGTTTTCATATGGCTCTTTATAATATTTTGATGTAGGAATATTGAGTTTGGAGACTGAAGAAGTGTTCCTTAGGCTTCAACACTGATCTCTAAACTTAGAAGTTCCACCCACTTCCAAATTCCAATGCAACCTGTAACCTAAAAACTAACTATATATGTTGGATAACTAGCTTCAAACACTAGTCCTCATTCTGCTTCACAATGAGTTTTACTTCTCTGTTGAGTTCATGCACAAATGAATGCACGTGTGAATGATTGTCAGTCGTTGAGGCTCGAATAGTTATTGTGGTTGAAAATATATAAGACGTAGAAAGAGATTGATGGATTTACGAATAAGGCCTTGGTACTGATGAATTAGATATTGAAGTGTCTGTCATGGACCTCCACAGTTCACTTTTTTTATTTGTATGAATTTGATTAGACACCTTTAATCTGAATCTGTTTAAGCAAAGCACCAATGAGAGTGCAACACCAGTTCTCAAAAGCACACTGATTGAGAGCTGAGAAGACTTTTCTATGAGCATAATTCCCATTAGAATCTTAAACAGTTGGTTTAAGGGCATAAGCTCTCTCCCAAATTAGAAGTAATGATGCAAATGAGAGCAAAAAAGTTGACTATCATTTTCCACTATAAAGCAAAAGCAAATGTGTAATTATTCAAGGATGGGGTACAAAGAGAGCATTTCAACCAGACAAAGCTTTTTTGATAATTGATGGGGTTAATTAAATGGCTTCAAACAGTTTATCTAATAATGTTGCCTTCGTACTGAATTAAAGTCAATTACCACTGCAACTTACACCGGCCTCAATTAGCTTTCTCTCTTTTCAATTTGACACGAATAATTAACTCTAATTCCTACATCATTATGTGTTGCTAATGGGGAATTAACAGTAGAGTTTTACTTATAATGATTGTTAATGAGATGTTAAGCTTCTGGATATGGCAATTAAGCAAACGTCACGGCTCATGATGCTGATGCTCATGTTTCTATCATCATCACTTTGTGACAAGATAATTAAGTTTTAGTTGTGATTTAACTAAATCTCATGAGAAAGCCATGTGCTTATGTTTCCAACTAGGGCTAATGGGCCAATTGAGTAGATACATTATGGTCATCTCAAATGTAACCTTCCTAGGCTCTACCAGATTCATCTCTCCAGCAACACAATGTGGAGTGTTTCCCACAAATTCTTTAATTTCCTTCACAACTGATGTAAGCACTTCCTAGCCATAAGAATTTGGGCAAACTACTAAAGGGTTATCTCATACATAATCTTAATTAGAAGAAAACATGCATAAGCATACAAATATCCAGCAGAAAATCTCTAAATCCAAATTGGTATTAGGCTGCTGTCATTGTTGACCCTCTATGAACATTGGTGGTTGTTTAATTATCTTAATTTGAATTATTAGTCTGACATAAATATCTGTAGCAAAAAGAATTTACTTAGCATTGAGTGTATGTCATTCTGTTAAACTGAGTAAACAGTTGCTCTTTGCAGTCAATTAGTTGTCGGTTTTTGAATGAATTAGCTTATGAATTGAAAAGATGGCTTTAAGGGATAATGCAAAAGAGGGCATCTCCATTTTTCAAGGGCATATGGATTATGTCTCCCTCCATGTCATTAACTTTTTTCATTATGATCTTCCTCAAATCTTTCTCTTCATGAATTTCATTTTACGAATTTCCCATCAACGTCGGGCCTGTTGCATCGTGCCTTTTCTTTACTTAAGATGTTGTTGTAATTTACACTTGCTTAAATGATGAATGCATTAAAGTAGTGCTAATAATAGTTTATCAAAACCTCCCACATGATGATAGCTCACACTTTGCCTAAGATAAAGAGAACTAATTAAGTTTTGATAAGACTTTCTTCTTTCCACAGAAGAAGAATATGTGAACCTCAAGTCTGAAAGAACCTGAGTGGAAAATTTTTCTGTAAAGTGAGCTCACACAAATCAACTGATCGATGCAAAAGCTTTTATCTTTTCTAGAATTAAGGAAATAACCAGAGATCGAACAGAACCAAATACATGTATGTTGACATTGTCAAATCACTTTCTGTTGGTCTGCTAGAGCTTAATTAGAGAGAATTAGCGTTGGGTTTTTTGGTGCTTGTATTTCTGTGGACAACATCTTTTCTATTGTGTATGTGTAATTTTTAATTAAGGCAAATTAAGCTGCAAAAGACATAAGAGTACGTCCTGCAGATTAATCTTTCTTCTGCTCAAATGGTACATTGGACCATTTAATAATGAAGCCAGGTTAATAAAAGGGTATGGTCCTGCAGAGACTGATGTTTCATATATATGCTGAATTGCTGATCACTGATTAACAAAAGACCCACAACTCTTTCTCTATGCAATTTCTTTTTTGATGTGTTCTTCTTCAAAGTGATAAACTTGTTGGGACCAATTTTTTTCCTCTTATATTGTGAGTTCTCAAGTATATATTCAACCTTCTCTAGCTAGTCCAGCTCAGCTAGTTGTAATATACAAATGTACATTAATTTCAAGAAGTGATTTTGGATTAGATCTGTCCCAAGCTTTGTCTGGCCATGATTACTAAAGTGTTTAAGAGCCAACCCCTTATGCACCTCTCTTGTCCTTAATTGATGACCAACGCACAGTACTATAATGCAAACATTATCTTGATTAATATCAACATGAATCAAGCTAAAGCCCCTTTGTGTGGTTCTTGAGGCCTTAGAGTACTAAATGGACCATGAACAAGAATATTCTGCAAGTAAATTACATACCAATGCAGACCAAGCTAGGTAAACGGAGAAGAAGAAAAAGAAAAGGGAAAATGAATTGTTTAACACCTTCCAATCATTTGAAGACAGAGGACAGAGATTCATTCCCTAGAAAAGAGGGTCAAAATGAAAAAAAAAAGAGTATTAAACTAAGTAAACCCCATATTAACCAACTTTCAATATGCAGAGGATTGATTAAAGAAGAGTGAAAAAAAAAACCCAAAAATGACAGCAAAGCTTAAGCCGACAGATGATTAAATATGTGATTTGTGATAAGCAAAAAGAACAAGGGGAATAAACATGTAACAATTATAGTTGACTTATTCATACAACAGCTCATATGGTTCATGATGAGGCATGGAGATTACAAGCATCTTCTTATGGGGTCTGTTTTAATTAATTAATACTTCAATATAAACACACTGGGATGTCTGAATTAAGACATTGCTAAGGTCAAGGGAAGCTTCATAATACAAAGAACAAGTGGACAGGCTATTACAGAAAGTTATTATTATTATTCATCATCATCTTCATCTTCATCAAGAGAAATGTGTCTAGTTAAGGACAAATTGTTTATTTATTTAGTGAAGACATTTACCAGTTTGGATGTCTGTATCCCATGCATACTTTAGTCTTTACCTTGCATAGAATATTTTGTCATCCACAACTATAAAGGAGAAGCTTCTTTTTCTTCTTTACCTGTTCCCTTTACTTCTGTACTATACAACATATGCAAAAGCAATAGTTTACTCGACAAGAATAGTTTGCAATTACATTAGGGTTTTCTTGATAAAAACAAGTAAAAGAGGCCTAAGTGTGGGGAGAGAAGATGAATTCGGGAGTCGAAACAAGTACTCCATATACAAATACTAGTCTCAAAAGCTTAAGTTATTAGAGAATGAGTAAACAATGTATATCAAGCTAATCGGCCCTAACTAGCGTCTATGACTTGTCGCTTGATCACTTTAATAACGTAATGGCATTATTGGATACAATATTCCAAAGAAAAGTTAGGTGTTGTTCTTCTGTTTTTTCCATGTACACAAACTAATGCAGAATTGTGTCTTCAATGAACTGATGATATTTTGAGAGCTCATCTGATGCAATTAATTGTTAAGACTCACCAAGTCACTGACTTAGTTCAAATAATGCAATCAATTTGTCTTCATTCAGCTTTCAAAATACATAATCAACTAAATAATTATGGACAGCTATACTATTGTCATTACTATCATATTTATATATGGAAAAGAATATACCTGTATTTAGCAATTACTTCTTTTCATCTGCATAGCTTTACTTAGCATTGCACACAGTCATACAACTTGCTCTGCATGGAGTCAGAAGATCAAATGAAAAGGGTAGACAATTAATAAAAAGAACTCAAAAACAAAAAAGTAGTTGGCAGAATTTGAATGATTTTCTAAGAAAGCAAGAAACACACCCTAATTTCTCAAATACAATTCATTCTTGCAAATTAATTATGAAACTTTTCAAAGTAATCATGATTTGGGAAAATTACCCAAAAAAGCTAGCTAAGAGCAAAAAAGGGGGTCAGTATAATCCCAAGTATGTGACACAAAAGTTGGTCAATAAAAGGAGTGTACCAATGGAGTTCAACATTTGATACATATACTTTCTTGAGTTTCTTCTTCAATAACAAGTTAATGGTTAAAGTTCTTTAATCAGACTCATTCAGTGGCAAATCTATGACAAGACATATGTATCAAATGAAGAAGTTAATGTATATGTAATTATGTGTATGTATCAAATGAAGGAATGTACCAATGGAGTTCAATATTTGATACATATACACATGCGCACTTCTACTTCTCGGCATGCTAGATGTATTGAGTTGCTAGGTATGTCTTTTGTGAAAAAGAGTAAAACATGTTTGAGTTGCTAGGTTCATGTTTCTGTATTCTAACAACAGGATGAGCCTTATACATCATTATGTCAGATATGTCTTTTGTGTAACATTTGTGTAACAAATTATGGTAGTTTTATATAATTTTCTTCTCGAAAAAAAGAAAAAAGAAAAAAAAAACAGAGAGTAAAACATATGAAGTTAGTGAAAACGTCAATAAATAAATTTAAATTGAGATGAAAGTGATTCTCTTCACTTACACCCCTTGGATTCACCAGTAACTAGACTATCAATGTGAGTATATGATCACCCATTAAAAACTTCAATGGGTGGTCATATACATCCATTAAGAAAAAGAGCAAAACATATGAAGTTAGTAAAAACTTCAATAAATAAATTTAAATCGAGATGAAAGTGATTCTCTTCACTTATACCTCTTGGATTCATCGGTAACTAGACTATCACTATGAGTATACGACCACCCATTAAAATCTATTAAATGAAAGGGTCTAATATCAAAGTGTCTTTCAGAAATCATTTCCAAATAATGAATGCATAGAGCTATAGTTATCAACCATTTGTTGGTGTATATCCTACATTAGCAAACATTACTAGTCATGGGTATTTCTTTTCCTCAAAAATCTTCCATTTCCAAAAGGATGTTGCTGCTTTTGTGTTGAGAACATTAGGATAGAGTTTGATAAAAGAGGGTATTACTTAATACTCAAAACAAGCTACAAACTTCAACATTTTCCATTTTTGAAAATCTGTTGAAATGGACTGGTTCATTTATAATCCCCACCTACAAACTTTTCAAATTTCCACGCTCTTCTAATTTCCAACAATGAATTTATGTCAATTCCAGATTTTCCATGGATGGATTATACATCTTTCAAGAAATGCCCTAGAAATGTACCCAAATTCTTAATCCTCAAAGCTCAAACCTTAGATAATGAGACTGAGACATATCAAAGTCAAATAATTGTAGCTCCATTTCCCCATTACTCCTGTAATCCTATCCATTAACATGGTGCATCCCCATTGCATCTGGACCATCGATAGCGATAGACCGCACCGTAGATGAGCTGACTTGGACCCTGCAGGGAAAGCAGAGGAACCCAGCTCAGGAAAATGAAATAATAAACTCAAAACCTACAATCTCCAATCACCCTCATGAATGAGACTTCTCCCTCCCTATTAATTTGATTCCCTACCAGGCTGCCATTTCATTTTCTTAACCTCCTTATCATCTCCTTCTCTTTCTCTCTGCCTGTCTCTCTCTTCAGAAATTCCACCACAGTTCACTTCCAAAGAATACAACAGTGTCAAAGCCTCTGAAATCTCCCGTTTGTATTTGCTGCTACAAAGTCTGTGCCAGCATTGCAATTTGCACATGGGGAGGCATTCTTGTTGCTACAAGCAGAAGCTTAGGAAAGGCCTCTGGTCTCCTGAAGAAGATGAGAAGCTTCTCAATTACATCACTAAGCATGGCCATGGCTGTTGGAGCTCAGTCCCCAAGCTTGCAGGTAATTCATAAAGTAGTACTAGTCTAATTCATAAAGTTCTTCACTTTCAATAGGACCAAGAAAAAAGGTACTGTCTTTCTCTGATTCTGTGACATATGATTATGGGGTATAACTATTCATATGATTTTCAGGTCTACAAAGATGTGGGAAGAGCTGCAGGTTGAGATGGATAAACTACCTGAGGCCTGATTTGAAGAGAGGCCCATTCTCACAGCAAGAGGAGAATTTGATAATTGAACTTCATGCAGTTCTGGGCAACAGGTATTTTTTTTTTTTTTTTTCTGAAATTATTTGAGAGTTATTCATGTTCTGGGTATCAAAGATAATGAGGTGTTTGTGCTACAACAGGTGGTCTCAGATTGCAGCTCAATTACCAGGAAGGACAGACAATGAGATAAAAAATTTATGGAATTCTTGCATCAAGAAGAAGCTGAGGCAAAGAGGCATTGACCCCAACACTCACAAACCAATCTCAGCTGAAGCTGATCAGAATGATCACAGCAAAGAGATTAATCAGCTCTCTCCAACAAACTACAAAAGTAATGAGCAGCAGAAAGCCTCTGTGGGATCAAATGAACTCAATCTGGTTGAGGCTGCAGTGAATTCGAAACAACCCGAAAACCACAGGCACCCAGTTGAAGTCTCTTCTTGCAGTAAAGTCATCAACAACAGCAACAACACCCAAGAGTTCTTCATAGACAGAGCTGCTTGTACCTCACATGAAGGCTCCACCACCACCAATTGCAGGCCTTCTGATTTTGTGGGGTATTTCTCTTTCCATCATCACCACCAGTCGAATTTCGGGTCATCATCAGATACCATGGGGATTAATGCAGTGAATCCAAACCCGACTTTCAGCTTCCTCAATCAAAACTCCAGGTCCAATTCTGATCCTCAAATGGTGTCCGAGTTCAGTACTGGTATGGTCACGCCAGCAACGCTCCTGCCTTCCATGTCAAGTAGCTCACTTTTCGGCACACGTGTGAAGCCTTCCATTAGTCTTCCCTCTGATAATTCTTCCACTGTCTCCTGGGACCAGTCCAGTGCTGGCTACAGTAACAATGGCGGGTTCGACAACACAGCAGCAGCTTTCTCCTGGGGGCTACTGCCAGAAGTCCCCGTGAAATCTGACGACGTAGAAGAGATTAATAAATGGTCCGAGTATTTCCACGGTCCATTTCTGATGGGAGCAAACACTATGCAGAATAATATAAACCAATCCTCTCCGTATAACAGTACTGAAATCAAACCAGAAACTCAGTACTTCATGACAAACAATGGGTCAAGTAGTACTAGTGCAGCAACAACAAGTTGGGCTCAGCAAGCTAATAATTTGCAAGCTTCATCAGAAATGTACACGAAGGATCTTCAGAGACTTGCTGTAGCTTTTGGACAGACTCTTTAATTAGCTTCTATCTACTTCAGCTCTAGCTATTTCAGCTAACTCGAGAGACCGAAATTTCCTCATCGATCACCAGAAGTTTGTCAGTTTGATGAATGTGAGAGAGGGCTTGGAAGGCTTCTTCTGGTTATTACTACTACAGTCTACAGGTGTGTGTGGCTTCTAGGATTTTTCTTTTTCGATTTTTTGTAAATGTGTCCGATTATACCAAAACTTCAATTTCTCTCGGCCTTTTTATTGTGATCATCTTCTATCCAATGGAGCTTATGTTCAAGCATCATCATCTGTGCATGAAATACAGTAGCTAGAATTACAGAATAAGGCTTGGTAATTACATTGTCTATTATCTTTTTACACATCTCCTTAATTCAATTGTTCATCATATTCAATTATTTGTGTATATATTTGTAAGCATTCAATTAATAATGTGTGGTGGAAAACTTGAAGTACTACTGGCTAGCTATGTAAAAAGAGAAGCAAAATAGAGAGTACTCATGCTCAAGTATTTCAGCTTTTTACCATTTGAGACTTGTCACACCAGCATGTCATACAGTAAAAGGAATATAATATTGAGTTTCCATATATACAAGTTTGAACCAGTATCATTGCCTATGGTGTTCAGCTTTTTTTTCAAATCTGAAGTCCAGGGTGATTGCGACTCTAATCTATAAGATATCTAAAGTATTTTGTTTCCTGGGATCCATTTTATTTACTTTAATATTATGTATACATCCCTTTCTGTCTTGATCCTTTTCACATTGAAATATACACAAAATGATCTAGATGTTCTTTTTTTAGTTCAAAAATTTAAGCGACCTTTTTTCTCGAACGGGCGTCTATCAATGTCTCCTAGAGATGGAGATGTTTTTCACTTTCACTGCCTTTAAGTCACTTCCTCTCCCTCCAAGATCCATGGTCGAAGACAAGAAATTATGGTTGTCCGATCTTTTACTTAATTACTACGACGTCATACGTAAAAGGTAACACCATTAACACTTGTGACGAAGTTAGAAATTTATCATTTCAAATCGTAGTAAAAAAGTTGAAATATATCGTACTTTTTTACGACATATATTTCATCGAACACTTACTCATGTGATAAAAAAGAACCCAAGAAACTTTAGGGTGAAAGTTGAGCCTTCACTCGATCAAAATAGGAGGGGTGAAAAACGGTCATTAGGGTTGATCGGCCCCATCGACCCCAGATGACACAATCAATATATGTACGTGATGGTGAAGTGATCGAGGATTAAATTCTTGGTGCCAAGCAAAAAATGATAATTAGACTAAAGAAATGAAAATAACAATAATTAGAGCAGGGGAGGCAGGGTTCCCCCATCATATTAAAGAAGTCCATCTGCTAGCGAGCTATAGTACAAGTCAAGCAGCATATGAAATATGACTTCCAATCCAATAAAGGCCATAAGTTCCTGTCTGATTGCTTTCTTGGTGGCACTTGCTAGCTAGCTAAGCTAGACATTATCTCAAACACATAATTTGAAAAGAAAAATTAATTAATATAAACTTCCAAATTCAGTACAGGAGAAAATTAGCTAGGAGGATATTTTTTGGTGTACAGTACTTGCTAGCTAAGCCAGCCAGTCCGTACAGTATGACACATACATATATACCAGTCCACGTACAATTCAGAAGAAAAGAGAAGAGAAGAGAAGAGGATGAGTAGTAGTGAGGATACCGTGTGCGGTGTCCCCTTTTTGCGTGGGCCAAAAACCCTTTACTCCTTCTGTGAGGAACAGCGAATGGGGTCCCAAGAAAGATGCTGAAACTTGAAGAAATTAAAAGGGGAAGGAGAGAAAGTTCAGTCTGATCTCTCTACCTAGCTAGTACTACATGCAACGATGGATCGATAATGGAAATTGACTCGGCTTTAGATCGAGAGGGAATTGAAATTGATGACATTGAGATGGGTCCTCATGAGTCATGGAGGAGGTGAAAATCCTCGCAAAATTAGCATCTTCCCTTTCTCAACCTAGACAAAGGGTAAATCTTGCTCTAGGATATGAAACCACCTATAGAGTAAGATGCGTACACACACACGTCTCAACTCTCAAGTCGCGGGCCGGCCGGTTTACAATTTTATTCCCTTCTTTTATAAATTTTAGGGCAAATTACTATATATATAATTTAATTACACACAAAAGTACCGTCTTCTACCTTTACTTATTTGTTCTTATCTTAAAACTTTATGTATTGAAACAATTCATCCAACATCTGGAATATTGGGGGTGGCTGCCTTCATTAGCACCATGTCAGTCCAGCAGAGAAATTTTCTTATGCGAGATCGCTATGTTATGATGAGACTGTCCATATATTTCCATTAGGTGAAGCTTCGTTTCAATATATGTACGTTCAGATTGGCATCACCAACTATGTTAGATATCGCGCGGGTAATTAAGAGTAGTGATCCTGCATGTGCATGTACAATTGCAGATCCTTCAAAACACGTACATTAGTATAAAAGATTTAGGGTACGTTATATATATATTAGCACTTTTCAAAATTAGTGCACTCTCTTCACTTTTTTTGTTCATGTGTACATGATGAAATATTAATTTTGAAGTACATGCAAAACAACTTTCAATAACAGCTCTCAAGATTTCAAATTAGTCAATGTACTCTAGTACGAAGATGATAATTAAAATTGACTCAGACATGAGAAAATTAATCGATAAGATTGAGATGGGTCCTCATGAGTCATGAGGAGGTAAATTTCTTGCAAAGCATCTTCCCTTTATTGGCTTTAGAAAATAAAGTCACATAGATTAATATATATATATATAAGGATCTTGAAGTGGCGGTTCTAGAATTTTTTTTTCACGAAGCGAATTATAGACGTATTGTATTTGTTTAGTTGTCCTTTTTTAGTTACTTTAGTATATTTTAATTTGGAGCATTTCATTGCATAGTTGCCCAAAAAGGCGAAAACCCTGAAGGAAAAAAAATTAGCAAAATATATGGAAGTTGCATGACAACATAATGGGTGAACATAAATTTAAACCACGGTGATTGCCTTCATTCGCACTTTAGAATTTGCTAGTATTACATGTAGTGAAGTATCTTTTGCGAAACTATGAGTCTTATAGTACTCTTATGTCACGGCTCACGAGACTCAATTCAAGTTATTGAATATTGATTCAATTTAGATACAGGCATACATAATGTGATATCCTGATGGAGAAAATTACTTACCCTGCAGGTATATGTACAGTTAAAAATCCTTGGAAAACAGAATAGCATGAAGAAGATTTAAAGTTAGTTATAAGTTTATAACCCAATGGGGACAAACAAGACAGTGCTAGGAGTTGGGGAAAAAAATAGGTTAAAACCAATGTGCATGTTAATATGATGTTACTGTATGTACTATGTTGGCTGTTCTGCCCTTTAAATATATATTACAAGTTACTGTGCCCTGTCAAGTCTAATTATGAGATAAAAACTGAAGCACTTTATTTATATGATACCCATTTGTGGAAAAGGATCTGAAGGTGATAATAGAGTCTGGGTATATTTTAAGGAAAGGGCAAGCAAGGGCCTATTCTATTCTATTCTATTCAATTCAATTCAAAGTATAAAAAGGTCAGGGACATGCATTCCCTTCTCTCAAATACACGACAGGCACCATTTTTGTTTGTCCATGAACTGCAGCAGACATCAAATTGTAGCTTCCTTCCTAGAATATGTCTAAGTCTTCTTTTTTATATAATTATTATCTGCATGCCAATATATAATACTCTGTATACTTGTTTATATAGGTAGACCATATATGCATCCATGTGAAGCAAATTATTGGGGTACTCTCTATCTGTTAGGGACCTACAATTAAAGGTTGTGTTGGTAAAGAACAAAAAGCAATGCAATATTGGCCTGCAGACCCAGAGAGAGGAGAGAAGATGGGGGATTACAGTAATGCAATGTATATATATATACTTTTGATTTTCTATGTTTTTTCATTTTAATTGATTGGAATCTTTGCTTTTATTAGTTAATCTACGTAATATACTTTGTTAAAGGAGATGAATGTGATGATCATTGTGATTAACCTAATGATTACTGTCGTGGAGATCGATGATGATCATGTTGTCAGAATATTTTGTTCTGGAAAATAAAGATATGCTGACCTTAATTATAAGATATATATTAGGAAGATGAACCAGATTTTTAGACACGAGAGTCAGGAATTAATGTTTCAATGCTTGGTGGGATAATAGCATATATATGCAGTTCATAAACTACACGTTGAGAAAACAATTACCTTTGGATACCCACGTTTAATTAGTCTGATCGAGCTAGTGAGTGCATATAATAAAACCCGATATGATTCTCATATTAGAATCAACCTTCTATAGAATGTTCTTGACCTAATTACTCTACTGAGCTTAATTTGATGGCGGAGGTTCACTCAAAGAATCTAAGATCAGCACAAAATTAAAAACCCTAAACCCTCGTAGTGACAATATGTGCATGCATGGTCATTAATTCATGTACACGTTTGTGACTCGTCACTTCCTACCTTGACCCCTTTGTTGATTTGGGTCCTTGTATTTTTCAAAAGAATCGATGAATCTTCTATATGTGCATTTTTTTTCGTACATTTATATATAGGTTATATTTGGATAATTAACAAGCTAAGCTAGGGTTTTCCCGTACAAATGAGGAGAACGAGTTGAACTCTAACTATGAGGCCGGAGATAATTAGGTACTATTTCACCCCGAAGGCTAGTTAGTTAGCATTTGGGACGTCCAAGAGCATTTTACTGTACGTAACAGACTTGTACGTACCTAGAGTTCAACACACGTTTATATAGAGTGCAACGAGTCTGTAGATAGAAAATTGCAACGTCTTTGTTTTTAACTTGTATCTAGCTAGCTAGCTAGAAACACAACTTGTTTGTACCTAGCTAGGATGCAACGACGTCGCGACTTTACTTTGATATTCTCATGCTATAATTGTTTGCCTCCGAGTGTAATCCTAGAGATGTTTTACTTTTAGGTTAGGTTTTGTTCTTTTCTTTAGGACTTGGCCCGGATTATGTAACTTGAAAGAAAATATGCAACGCGTATGTACTCAAAGTGCACATAAATTGTACTCAATATGGTGTGAACTTCTTAACTTAATTTACTAACTAGAAATAGTACGTTTGGAACTAGAATTTTCTTTTTTGAAGAAAATATATTAATTTGAACTATACTAAAAAGTATCCTTAGCTTATGTAACCAAAAAAAAAAAGTATCCTTAGCTTAGACGTTGTCTGTTACCTTGATTAAGAAATTAAAGCTGACACGTACTATACTTTAAACACCACCGGCCATTTAAATAAGAGGTTAGGATTGAATAATTAAGAGAAGAAAACACCAAAAGAATTTGGCCCCGGAAAGCAATATAATATACAATACTACACACATTTTATTCTCCTTTGTTCACCCTGCAGACAATGAAAGGGTTAATCATGAGGAATCTTCTTCTTAATCATTCCCAATAATTCGAGAGAAAGTCTCAAATCTTGCCACAATCATTGATGATTATAAACAATTTCAACTCTCCCAAAATGTAAACCAAGGCAATTTGATTCCTACACACAACGCAAAAGACTTCCTCGATCTCCAACATTAAAATATGCTGGGAATTATGAAGGGTAACATGGCAGTAGCTAGCTATGATGGTTCTAATGCAACACATATATACACAAATTAAATCAAGTCTTTGTCTGGTTTTGAGCATATTTTAATGGGAACAGAGAAGCAGCTAAAGCAAATAGCAAAAAAGAAACCAGAGAAGAGTTGTATATAGGTAGAGATTGAGAGAATAATTAAAAAGATATATAGATACAAAGAGAAGTCTCTGAGTCTGTGGGTTATCTATAATGATAGGCGTGTTTGTGTATAAAAACAAAGAAACACAGGAAGCTGTTTAAGGTTTAATTCACCAGAGAAGCCAATGCCAATAGATTCCTACTTTGTCAAAGCAAGATTGAAGACCATCTTATATATGTATAGATCATAGCTAGCTAGCTAGGCTATATAGCTTGCAGGGTTGAGCTAGTACACGGGTGGTCCGGCGCAATTTGTCGTTATTGTTTTCTTTAAGATGTTGAACAATCCGGCCAACGCCGACAACGTATAGAAATATCAATGAAATTAAGTACTAACATCGAAGAATTTTCTAATTGTGTTGATGGAGCAAAAATTACACATGATGACTCACCATTTACACATGAGCGGATAGAAAAGTCATTACCTAATTAATTCCAACTATTCATCATCTGTTTATAGCACAAAGATGACAAAAGGTAGAAACTGTCTAGTGCTTCATATCACGTTCTACTTAAAAACTGCTAAAGCCTCGATTGAGGAGGCATAGCAATATCTTATTTCTTTGGCGTAAAAGGAGGGAGCTTGCAACCAAGAATGCTCCATTCAGGCTAAAAAATACTGAACTGACACAACCAAGGTAAAATACCCGTATAGTCCACCAAAGGTGGAAGCTAGTTAGCATATCAACATAAATAGAACTAATGAAAACAACAATTGGCCCAAGAAGCCTTCTGACCCGTGCGATAACAAATGCAAGTAGATAAGACATTTCTCTTCAACAATGTTGGTAGAGGTCTCACTTTCAAAGTCCCCGGTCCCTTGTTGATAACAAAAAAAAAATTATTCACTGAATTCCATATAAAGATAAGTTGTTGGATGGAGGTAAAACCAGTCCAGTTAGGTTGGCTAAGGCGCTGAAATTCAATGCTCTGCGTAGGTTCTACTCTCATCTCTCTTCAAATTAGGCTCACTTTTTGTTATTTCATTAAGGACTTTTTATATTCAACCGTTGAATGCGTTTTTAATAAGTTTTTTAAATATCAGCTAACATTAAAAATCCTCATCAAATAGTTGAGTTTAAAAGTCTTCAATAAGTCCTCATTAATTTATTATAAGGTATTCACTAGAGAATGTCCCTCGAAACATAATCAACGATATGCATTGAAGAGGTTTTGATCACCAAAACGCAACATCTATGGGAAATGCTTGCTGATTAGGTACGCACTTTTCAGCAACCTAGCTTATGTTTTATTGTAGGGGTATAATTACAATGGAATCATTTCTCTTTCCGTCCTTTTCATGGTAGTCTTCCATTGAATTCAATGGCATTACAAAATATTATCATTTAGACTGTCACTGTATTGAGTTATCTATATTCTCTCATTTAACACAATACAGAATAAAGATAACTTAATATGATGACCATGTACTACTGCAAATGAGCCATTTGATAAAACTTTGCTCATTGCGGAACCAAATGGTGGCAACTTTTATCGACCACCTTAACTTCTGCGCGATCGAAATACCAATCTCCGACAGATTTCGCAATTGTCTGCAAAACATTGATCACACATGACATTAGATACTGTGGAACTCTTAAAAAAAGATATGTGATGACATTTTCTGTGGTTTATGCTGCATGGAAACTTAATGTATACATATATATATATATACTGCTAGATCAAGCTGCTAGCTCACCTTGTTTCCAATAATTGTAGAATTGTCAGCATACCATGTTAGCTGAAACTGAGACTGACAGTGCGCATAACATGAATTTATAAACATTCCATTTCGATTAGACTTTGAGAATGGTTTTAGTGCATGTAGCATTTGACTCCTAAATCCTGTTTCAATAGAAAACTGATGTTAATTATAACAGTACAGGTTTAGTTACTTCTTTTCTTTTCTTTTTTATATAAAAAAAAAAAAAAACTTTGTTTTTGAAGCTGCTAGAAAGAGTTCGAATAGTATCTCATAATTAGTGGGATTACCTTGCAGAATTTGCAACTGAGATGGCGAACAGTTTGTGACATTTAATTTGCAACTGTTCCACAAGCCATTTGGATCAGCTGATGCTGGAACTATACTGAATTGGAACTGATTTCAAGTCGGAAGATACAAGGTTAATGCATTCGATAGTAATGTACGTGTTTCCGGGAGTTCTAAAAAATAAGCAATTACCTGAAATGAATCATATGCTGAGTTGAGTATAAACAGCGGGGTTTTAATGCCGGCGAGTAAGTTCTGAGGGAAGAAGCACTGCAAGGCAGGACAAAATTAATTGAAAACCCAAAAGCGCTTTTGAATCAATTGAAAAAATTAATTATAAATATAAAAAGAAAAAAATAAAATTTGTCTTAGGTGAGTTTTAGAAGCACTTGGAAGTGGTTTTGAGAAGCATCGATCTGTCAAGTGTTTTCTCATATAAAAACGCTTTTACCAAATTTGAAAAGTGTTTTATGTTTTTCAGAAGAAATCCCAAACAGGCCCTAAGGGGTTGGGGTAAGCTGAATGTCTTGGTTAAAGCAAGTAGCAATGAACGTACATACAATTTCTATTTTCAAATTAAATAGTGTACGTAAGAGGAAAATCAAAGAAAAAAAAATACCGAAGTAGGATCGAGGTGACTAGTACAGAAGTGTGGCAGATTTTCTTTCACCCCCTGTGATAAATTATAACAATTTCCATAAGCATACATTACAAAACATGGTGATCGAAGCATCAATTCAGGACTTTTAATTCACTTTGTATGGACTTATATGGATGATGTTAAATTGAACTAGTAGAGTGTGAATCAAGTTTGACTTGGTTAGGAATCTGGTGAAGTTATATATACCTGCAACCTTACAACACCACTAAAAAAATTCCTGAATGTAGGTTCACCAGATATATCAACCCTACAATTCCATACGAATGAACATGTTAAGTACTGTTGATGACTAGCTAGGAACATGTACGCCATATCAATAATGCAGGAGAGATTAGGGCGGTGAGGATACTACTCACAAGTCGAGGAAAAATCCAGCATCACTCAGGCACTTCACTTCTGTACTTCTTCGAAATAAACCCCGGAACTTATCACAGTGCAAAATAGATGTCAGACCGCCAGCAGAGCAACCGGAAATAAGAGCCTGCAATAGGAGTATGTTGCAAATATGTCATGACATGGGAACAGAAATGCCATTAGATGGGAACAAGGATATCTCTTAAGCAAGAACAGATATTACACCTTCTTGGCGTGGCGCATGCCCAATGACATCAACTTTTCCATTGCAGCCAACCAAATGCGATGTCCTCTAAATTGCAGTTGTGCTTCCTAAAAGCAGAATAAATCACAATTTTTAGCATCCGGTGTACACATATGAGACTAGGCCATTCTCTTTCACCTACCTCTATCATACTGTTCCCATTTTCAATCATATAGTGTAACTTTGTGCAACTCTATAGATGGGAAAGTACAAGAGGTAAATGTAAATGGCAAGAACATCCTACCAACCTTATTTTCACTGTCCCCAGAAAAAGAAGCACCATCACAAGAGGGAAGCATAACTCTATTCCAGTTGAAAAAATCTGCAATCCCATATATTATGACAAGATAAGGGTCAAGACGGCTAAATTAATCTTCGACGTACAATTCAACATTAAGTTTGAGGCAAAAAAACCTGGATTTTCTTCAGCTTTATAGCTTAGTATTCCGGTAAATCCTGTCTCCGGTAGCATGTATGTTGATGATCCAAGCTGCGTTTTTTTTCGAGCAACACAATCCGTGATATTGCTACACCATCCTCCTCCCTGCCACAACATGTTTTATCATAATCAAACATACGAAAGTTCAAAACAGGCAAGATGATGGATATAATGGTACAACTATATATGCATGCATGGTTAATGATGTTATTGGTTCTGATTCATCCCACAAACCTGAAAGTGAATGAGCCAACTTTTTTTCCCTGATCCATGTCCACGATGAAAATAATAAGCAGGTAATGTTCCATCCAAGCAGACTGCAAGTTATACAAAAGAATGAGACAGCTCAATTTTTTTTTTCTTAGAAAAAAAAAAGGCATACATAACATTAGCTATCTCAAAATCACTATCAAACTGTAACAAGGATTCAGACATATTTTATATATCTACACTCATAGCTAGGCACCATGCATATATAATCTGTTTGCTGCTAATTTTCCAGAAATGACAAAAGAAAACAGAAAAATTAAGGTACCTGCTCCTTTGGCATCAGCACCTTGAATGAGGGTTAGTGATACCATCAAAGTGTTATTTATAATTTCAGTCTTGGGATCTCCTTCATGGCTGTACTGAACAAACCCATCAACCCAGTTGCTGAAAAAAGTTGCTATTACAAGGCAAACCCATAAGAACTTCACCATGGCTCTAGATCTAGATCTCCTCTGCTTCAATCTCTCTGCCACCCCAAGTCTATAAAAATGAAATTCTACTCCTAAACTGAAATGAATTTTCGTGTACGTCTCAGTACTGCGTGAATCTCACACATTTTTTAATAGGGCTCAAAGCAATGTGTACCCAACTTGTCATAACATATCAATTGATTATATTGAAAGCCATGAACATGTTATTTAGAACAAAAACCAGCTATGTTTCAGACTTAAGGAGAGAAGAAAGCCATGGTGGACTTCTTCTATCCAGACCTTGAAGTCTGAATAAGACAAGCCATAATTGGCAAGCATGGGATAAACTACTAAACAATATCTAATTGACATAACAGGAAATGAACTGTAAAGATTGGGGTTCATTTTCATTCTTTTGGGAGTTGACTGTTCAAAAGTCAATGGAGTGTGAATGTGAAGTGATTAATGCATCAACATGCTACCTAATATTAAAGTCCACAAACCATCCTTTGCGTTTTAGCAACTTCTGAGTTAGTCTATCAATCTGTTAAATCTGGTTTACCCCTGCATGTGTTTATCGATCAGTTGCAAACATAAGCTCAACACATACAGAACAAGTAATTTCTTGATGTTGTTTATTTTGTTTTTTCATGTGCTTCATGTGTTTGTTGAATTCCGCTTTTGAATCGTAACACAATCAGATGGCTTGAACAAAGAGTTGCAAACATTTCCCTTGATGTGCTACTGATTTGCTGATACCAGAATCAAAATTTTCATCTTCATTTTTGTTCTCTCTCCATCCCACTTTTACACAATCAGTCATACAATCAATTCATTCATGTCGTGTAATATTATTTCAGTTTTCGTTTATTGGATACATAATAATGATACAAAGAGCTTTCACCAAAGCAGCACATCAATGCAAAACGCTTCCCGATCACATTTTGCACCTCCCAGCAGCCTTATGTTATTGTAGTCTTCATTTGCTTCTTTCATTTTCATGGTAGTCTTCTACTGATTGCAATTGCATAACAAATTTTTATAAATTGACTCATTTACAGAAGCCAATTCCTAAAACTTTTCTCATTGCGGAACCAAATGGTGGCAACCTTCATCATAGACCTTAACTTGTGCCCGATCAAAATACCAATCTCCGACAGATTGCGAGATTGTCTGCAAACCGTTGATCACACATAACGTACGTTACATATTTTGAAACTCCAACACTTTAGTAGCTATGCAATGAGATTTTTTCCTGTCATTTATGCTACAGAAAAACTTAATATATATGTTGTATCAAACTCACCTTGGTTCCAATAAGTGTTGAGTTATCAGCATGCCACATGACTTGATACTGAGCTTGACAATGCGCATAACATGAAGTTATAGACATCCCATTTTGCTTAGACTTCGAGATTGGTTTTAGTAGATTTAGCATTTGACTCCTGTATCCTGTAATTAAAAAAATAATAATGAATGTGAAGATGCTATTAATGTTAAGAGTTCAAACATCTGCTCATGTATGGGATTACCTTTCATTATTTGTAACTGAGATGGAGAACAGTTTGTCAGGTTTAATTTGCAATTGTCCCACAAGCCATTGGGATCTGTTGATGCCGGAACTAAAATGGCGTAAAACTGTTTGAAGAGGCAAAACACAAGTTAATGCAATTAATCGTTCAGCAAATTCCTTCGATCTGGCGCCTCTCAAATAAGACCCTATAAAATTGAACAAGTACCTGATATATATCATATGCTGAGTTGAGTATAAATAGTGGGGTTTTAATTCCGGAGATTAAATTCTGAGGGAAGAAGCACTGCAAGGAAGGAAAAAATAAAAGGGAATGGTTGGAAGTTGAATCAATTTAGAGCATGCACAACTTTTCAATGGTTCCAATCTATTTTCAAATCAAAATACTGCAAGAAAAAAGATGAAATGAATACCAAAGTAGGATCAAGGTGACTAGTACAAAAACGTGGCAGATTCTTTTTCACCCCCTGTGATAAGTCACTTTCCATAAGCATACATTTGAAATCATGATGTCATAGCTTATAGTAGAAAAAGGCCAGGAATAGAAGCTGGACTTGAACTAAATCAAACGAAGTGAATACCTGCAAGCTTACGACACCGCTAAAAAAATTCCTGAATGTAGGTTCCCCAGAAATATCAACCCTACAATTCCATACAGGATCACCAATGAAAATTGGAGTGTTAATAACAAGCTAAGAGCATGTCTGTATATGGTTAATGTAGGTAAGTGAGGGCATTAAGGATAGCTAGGACTCACTCGTCGGGGAAAAATCCAGCATCACTCAGGCACTTCACTTTAGTACTTTTTTGAAATAAGCTCCGGAACTTATCACAGTGCAAAATAGATGTGAGACCACCAGCAGAGCAACCGGAAATAAGAGCCTGAAATAGGAGTCATTAACTGATACATCGCAAAAATGCCTTGACATTGGTACAGAATTAGTGAAATAAATCTTAAGCAAGAACATATATTATACCCTCTTGGCATGGCGCATGCCCAATGACATCAACTCTTCCATGAAAGCCAACCATATGCGCTGTCCTCTAAAATGCAGTTGTGCTTCCTAAAAGAAAAATGAATCTCTATATATTAGCATCTGCTGTACACAATATGACTGAAAGTAGTTAAGCGAGCACTAGCCGATTCATATCCATATTGGTCAATCTTTCAACAGTGCAACTATATAATAATACCACTATTCGATGTAAAATGTAAATGGCAAGATCATCCTGCACACCTCATTTTCACTGTCCCCAGAATAAGAAGCACCATCACAAGAGGGAATCAGTACTCTATTCCAGTTGAAAAAATCTGCAATCCCATATATGATAAGATAAGGGTCAAGTCTCAAGACAGCTAAATCCAGAACATGGTCATCAGTTTTAACAATTTAACATTAAGTCTGAGAACAAAACCTGGATTTTCTTCAGATTTATAGCTTAATATCCCAGTGAATCCTGTCTCCGGTAACATGTATCTTGATGATCCAAACTGAGTTTTTGCACGAGCAATACATTCTGTGATGTTACTACACCATCCTCCTCCCTATCTCAACGTGCTAGAAGATGAATGTGAAAATAGACAAGAAGATATAATGAAACAACAGTGCATAACTAAACAAATTTATTGTTACCTGAAAGTGAATGACCCAACTATTTGCCCCTAACCCATGTCCGCGGTTAAAATAATAAGCAGGTAATGTTCCATCCAAGCAGACTGCAGGTGCCAAAATCACAAGTACGTAAATTACACCAAAACAAATGAGACAGAACTCTAAAAGAACATATATATATACATTCATATATCTAGCTATCTCATTTCTAAAGTCACTATCACTAAGGATTAAGACATGCTTAGCTTAGTCAGCTTTGCTGCACTAAGTTTCCATTCAACTCTTCAGAAAATGATTAAGGAAAACAGGACACTTAAAGTACCTGCTTTGGGATCAGCTCCTCGTATGAGGGTTATCGATACCATCAGAGTGTTATTTATAATTTCAGTCTTGGGATCTCCTCTGTGACTGTACTGCACAAACCCATCAACCCGTTTGCTGAAACCAAGTGCTACTACTATGCAAACCCACAAGAGCTTCATCATGGCTCTCCTCTTTTTCAATCTCTCTACCACCCAAGTATTTGAAAAACCCAGCACTAAGAATTCAACTCCTAAACTGAACAAGATTTCCTATGTGTATTAAGTGCTGCTTGAATCTCACTCATTTTTTTAATAAGGTTCAAAGCAATGTGTACCCAACTTGTCAATAGCAATTCAGTTAATTATACTGAGTCTACAACATATTATTTAGAAGAAAAATCAGCTATATCAGATCCACGGATCAAGCAGAAGCAAGCCATGGTGGCCCTTCTTCTATCCCAAAGTCTAAATAAGACAAGATTGGGAAAGTTACTAAACAATATCTAATTGACATAAAAGCAGAAAGAAAAAAAAACTGTAAAAGAACGACTTCGTTCATATTCATTTAGGAGTTGACTGTCAAGATCTGGTTTACAGTTCTTGTGTTCATCACTTTATCACATGCTTAATTCTTCTTTTTTCCCATTTTACAATAGATTGGAAGAATGAAACACACAAACAAGTAAGTTTCTTGATGTTCTTTTACTTTCAATTTTTTATGTGCTTCCTGTGTTTGATGAACTTTTCATTGGGTCATAAGTCATAACACAATCAAACACGGCTGCAATGAAGAGTTGCAAACATTTTCATTGATGTGCTACGAATTCACTGATACAAGAATGAATTTATAGAACATTACATTAGCACCTAAAAATATGAAGAGCTTGCTGATGACATTTGCACTTCTCAGCAGGCCTTCTGGTTTATTGTCTTCCATCAATTTCAATGGAATTACAAAACCTAATTCATTTTATAGTAAGGGAATAAAGATGACCATGTAAAAGAGCCAGCTGATTACTCTATGCTCGTTGGAAGACCAGATTGTGGCAAGAGTTGTCACAAGGGTATGGACAATCAACTGCCTTAGTACCCTTAACACCGGTTCGGTCAAAATACCAATCTCCAACAGCTAGTGCAATTGCCTGCAATTCGTTGAGATCCCACATAACATTAGATATTTCAAAAGTCTTGTTTCTATGTGAACTTAATTTTTTTTGTTTTTTTATTTTCATGCATCAGGAGGCTCACCTTGTTTCTGATAACTGGAGAATTATCAGCAAACCATGTATCCTGCCTCTCAGTTTGGCAATGAGCAAAGCACGAATTTATAAACAACCCGTTTTTATCAGACATTGCGAATTGTTTTACTACATTCAGCATTTTATTCCTGAATCCTGTTGTAGACATAAAAGTCATAAGCAAACAGTATAAATTTAGTTACTTTGTTTCTGAAGCTGCTATAAGCTTTTAAGAGTTTAAACAGTTCATAATATATGGGACTACCTTGCAGAAATTGGATCTGTTGTGGGGAACATTTTGCATGATTCAATCTGCACTCCTTCCAGTAACCGTGAGGATCTGCTGATGGTGGAGCTAAACTGGATTGGATCTGATTTCAAGTAGGGAAATATAACTTAGCATTGTTTCACAAAGTGCTCAACTATTTTGTACATTACAAAATTTCAGCTAGAACTAAACACTTGGATCCTAGTCATCCTACAAGATTGAAGAATTACCTGCCATGAATCATATGCTGCATTGAGTATAAATAGTGGGGTTTGAATGCTGTTGATTAAGTTCTGAGGGAAGAAGCACTGCAAAAGGAAAACATAAAGGGAGTTTGTCAAAACATAAGAGAAGGTCATTAGGAAATATTTGCTATGTTTCCACCTATTCTTCAAATCAAGGGCTTGAGAAGAAAAAAAGAAAGAAATGATTACCGATGTAGGATCAAGATGGTTAAGACAAATGCGTGGTAGATTTTCTTGCACCCCCTGTGATAATCAGAATAATTTCCATAAGCATACATTAAAAGCATGGTGCCAAAGCTTACAGAAGAAAGGCCATGAAGTCAAATCTTAAAATTTCAGTAAATAAGATCAGGTCAATACCTGCAACCCAACAACACCACCATATAAATTCCTGAGTGTGCGTCCACCAGAAACATCAGCCCTATAGGACAACCAATCAAAATCCAAGTGTCAATAACTAGCTAGAACATTTCGCCATAGCAACTGTGCAGGAAAGAGTAAGGGCATTGAGGATAGTAATTACGCATCAAGAAACATTCCAGCATCACTTAGGCACTTCACTTTCGTATTTCTTGCAAATAAGCCCCGGAACTCATCACAGTGCAAAATAGATGCCAGACCGCCAGCAGAGCAACCAGAAAGAAGAGCCTGAAATAGGAGTTTTTTAAGGTTGCAAGAAGTGCCATGATATGGGAATGAGAATAGACCATAAGCAAGAAGAAAATTATACCTGCTTGGCATAGCGCATGCCCTTTGACATCAAATCTTCCATTGCAGACAACCATATACGTTGTCCTCTAAATTGTAGTTGTGCTGCCTGAAAGCAGAATCATTATAGTTTAGCGTCTGGTGTGCACAAATGATTGAAAATAGATGATGTACCATCCTGCACTACCAGATTCATGTTGGATTTATTAGTTTTAGTTCATTCTCTTTGGTGTACCTCTCTACCACTATTATAGGTGAAACTTTCTGTAACTCTAGATATTCTAAATAGGAAATATAAAGAGGTCAATTTAAAGTCCTATAGAGAAGAACCAGTTTCTGAATTTATATCTTCATTGATCAACTTTCAGCAGCCAACACCACAATTCAGTGAAAAAAAGTAAGCTGCAAGAACATCCCACTAACCTTATTTTCACTATCCCCAGTAAAAGATGCTCCATCACAATAGCGAAGCTTTACTCTATTCCAGTTGAAAAAATCTGTACCATCACCATATATGATAAGATAATGGTAAGACTGCTATATCCACAAATTGCCTAAGCAGGCAGGAGAAGAAGATGATCAGTATTTGACAATTTCACATTTAGTTCGAGGAAAAAACCTGGATTTTCTTCAGCTTTATTGCTTAGAATTCCAGTAAATAGTAACTGTTTTTCCATAAATCTTGATGATCCCCGCCTTGTCGTTTTGCGGTAAACACAATTTCTAATGGTGTTACACCATCCTCCTCCCTACAAAAGATATATATCCAAGTCAAGTTCTGAATTAAAGAGATTGCCAGTGAATCAAAGGGATTGGAAATGCTTGTTGGCAATTTTAGATGATTATAGAACTTGGCATCTGATAATTTCAGTCACAACATGCTATGAAGTCTGAATTCTCAGAAACCATCTACAAAGTTCGATGTGTAGAAGTACAATAGTTATAGATAGGACAAGGAATTGACAAGCAACACTCAACAACTATGCATAACTATATGATGTCATTGTTTCTGATTTATCTCACAAACCTCCAATTGAATGAGCCAGCTATTTGCTCCTGACCCATATCCGGGATGCAAATGATAGCCCGGTAAAGTTCCATCCAGGCAAACTGCAAGGCCAAAATTACAAGTAGGTAAATTAGGACAAAACAAATATGAGACAGACAGATCTTAAAATAAAAAAGCATCAAGCATCTCAAGTCAATCATTAACTGAACAGTGATTAAGACATGATTTACAAAATGAACTAAAAAAACAATAGATTTGCAAATACAATGGAAATAAGTAAATAACATCACAAGATAGGTCAGGGTAAACATAAAATGAACACATCTAACAAAAGTTACGAAAACGTCGGAAAATAGTATGCTAACAATCCTAGCAGGCAGATGAGAGAATCTCACTCAGAGTCTCAGACCAGTGAACTACAATCAAGGAAAACTTGAATTGGAAGGTAAAAAAACAGAGAAACAGAATTTTTAAGTAAAAAATTAGACTGCAATGTTTCAGGAAAACTATTATCATGTAAGCTACAGTAAACAATACATAGATGGAGGGACAAAACTATCCAGATTAAGATTACCAATACCCACAAACAAGTCCATTTGCTCAACTCTCCAAAAAAAGATACAGGACAGAGAAAGGTACTATCTTTATCTATCTAGATCAAGTAAGCTCCAAATTTGGATCAAGAATTAATAGAGAAAAGCACACTGACAGTTGGCTAATTATAGTAGTGAGTGTACCTGCTCCTTTGGCACCAGCTCCTGGAATAAGGGTTAGTCCTACCATCAACCCAGTTGGAGCAGCCTTGGATTCTCCATAGCCGTCCAACCAAGACAGCTCTGTTTCGTTAAAACTATACTCCCCAAACCCATTAGCCCATTTGCTCAAAACAAGTACTAATACAATGCCAACCCAAAAAAACTTCATCTTGGGTCTACTCTGTTTCAATCCCACTACGACCTAAGAACTGGAAAAAATTGAACTATGAAAAAGAAAGATGCAAGCTTTGAATTTGCATTTGTGTATTTGTATGGCTAAGTGGCTTATATAGTGACTGTTTCAGCTGATTGCAATCACATTCAATAGCAAATCCAGTTAAATATAGAAGGGATATAACCACAAATGAGGCAAGCATGGAAGGAAATCAAACTCAATAAGTCTAGAACTCTAGAAGTATGTATTGTAGCCAAAAATGGAAGAAGCTCTCAAAATGAGACAGGAGAGAGAGAAAGGTGGAGAGATCTCGCAGACAACAGTCTTGGCGAGGTTTTATTACCAGAAGCCACGTTTGGAATCTCAAATACGTAAGATTATTAATTCTAACGAGGGGGAAAGCTAAAGCCACAGAGATAAGTTGGCTAGGCAATGTCACAGACAATTTCGGCCGTGGATTTGGGAGAGCAAAAGATGATTATGATAGTACTTTAGGAAGTGGGGTCCAGATTTGGAGGGAAAAGTAGTGAGTGGTTCTCTGGAGAGCGGGAGAGTGGTGAAAATGAAATTGTTAATGTGGGGTTTAAGCCTTGGATTTTAGTTTATGGTTATCAGTGGAACTGGAACCCGTGCTTGCATTATTTAGATGCATACAGCTGTTGAGGTGTTGATGGCTTGATGCTATCATCATATCATTAAAATGCTTGATTTTACTGTGGAAATGAATCAATTAGGGAACTACTATGGTTTTAGTTTTACCTGATCTTTCTTTCACTATTTTTTCTTTAATCATGTTCTTTCACTGTGTTAGTTGTGAAATGTGTTATAGATTGTTTCGTATGTTTCAATTGAAACAGTACATAATTCCCATAACTAATTTAAGAAGGTTTTTTTACCAACAATTTAAAAGCTTTGATTAGAATTTACCAAAAAAAGAAGAAGCTTTGACCATACTATGTTTAGATTTTAATCTGAATGGAATTCGTAATCCGAATGATTCCAAATTCGATTCGGATTGGATTTAAGAATTCAATTTGATTATGACCTGAATTTGATAATCGTTAGCATGCCGGAATTGTATTAGTAATATGAATACTACATTGTGTATTTTATCGGTGAAGGTAATTGTTCCTATTCAATATATTTGTTAATTCACTAAATGGTCTAACATTTAATCTTTGTCATTATTTATGTCTTAATGATCGTAGTAGAGAGTGGTGCTGGAAAAGAGTGGCTTTTAAAGCCTTAAATTATGACTATATTAGTTACATTGGAAAAGTGAGGAATCATTTATTGGTTTACAAGGAATGAAACAATACATACTAATTAAAGACATATTGGTAAAACATCGATCATACCCGTTTATCTTCCGGGAGAAATATCGACATATTGAATACGTGTGTGGTACACATTGATACTTCCACAACATCGACATGTCAAAAAGGCTGATACAAGGGTAAGTAAAGACAGTACGTTGGAGCTTTGAGCTAAGGGATAAGTAATTTTCTACTAAAAAAATAAAATCCCAAAACCATAACAGCTTTATACAAAGCATGATAAGATTTGGACTGTAAAAAAGGGCTTTAGCTAAATTCTTGAAGGAGTTAAACTCAAGTAACTAAGGCTGCCGACAATTATGGGATAAACAAGATGCCGGTGATCAGGATCAATATTGGAGTGGTGTGAATGGGGCTATCAAGCTTTTAGATTTCCCTAAATCAAACAAAGCTTGGAATGTTCGATATGAACAAATCGATATCTCCCTTTCTCACATTTATCACTGTTTAACAGACTCGATCGTCATGAGCTGGAGATCGACTTGAACATTCTTTTCAATGCTTCCAACAGCGAACCGACTACGTAGTGTTGTGATTAATCATTAAAAGGCTTTAAATTAGCCAACTAGCTATTTAACTCCACAATTAAACCATCCATATATCATTTGCGTTTACGCAACTAAGTCTTCTATACCTTTGTTGTTTGGTTTTTTCTTTCCTTATCAAAAAAAAAAAAAACCAAGTCTTCTATACCACGTAAAACATATACATACATGCACACTTTGTATGTGAGCTAGTACGTGTACGTTTGGTTTTATTGACAATAACGTTTCAATGTTTGATTGCATATAATTAATTATAGACTATACGTACATATATAGCGTGCATGAAACAATATTAGAGAAGGTTGTTAAACTAATGTGTCACATAAACCATCCTAGCTAGTTACTTAACAAATGAGTAAACCCCATCACCTGGATGACATGCACATGCATGATCTAATCTAATAGTAGTTTAGTACTATTGCTAACTAATCAAAGACTATATATACATATATATAACCCCGGTCATGTGGAAAGTTTAATTTTAATCGATCAGTGAAAAATAAACTAATTAAAATCTAATAGGAGTGAATGAATATGTGATTGTATTTCAATTACGCAAATTAAGATCATAAATGCTAGCTAATAACTTTTTCCTTTCTATCTTTTTCATTAATTTTCTCGTCTTCTTTTGAAAAAGTATCCCTTCATTATAATGTAACTATTTCAAAAGTAGTATGATTTTAACGAACGATCGTAAAAACAATTGATTGTATGATGAGAATGAAATGAAAAAAGCATAAGAAAATAAGAATTAAAAGGATGAACGAAAAAAAGTTGCTAATTAAATACGATTCTTCTCAGATTAGATCGACCACAGAATAACAAATTACGGCGGTACCGGTGATTACTTTGTATATCATAATAAATGATCTAGGTTTACCAAATACTTTGTTTCTCAAAATATATGTTAAAGAGATTCTTTTTAAATAAACAGAAATTACAAGACGGAATTTTTGAAAAATTTATAAAACCATATAAGTATATTGTAATCACGTGAAAGAGACACTAAAATTGATGATGAATCTGGTTCTGGCCGGTTCTGGTTCTAGTTCTAGTTCTATGGAAACCATCATTAATTAAAAAGGAAAGGCGCATGCATGTGATGATCGAGCTTCTCTTGGTCCCATAATCACATGATGCATCTTTTGAGCTATTATATATAACTAGATTGATGGGCATTTAGAACTCACCCAGACCCAGTAGTGTACCTTCTGTCACGCACTAGCTAGCAGCTTAGAAACCCTAGAACCGAATCTGGGTCTGGTCTGCACTGTTATTTACGACTCCAGAATTTCCCATTAATTTGAAAGCTAGCTTCAACCACACAACTGGTATCAATGTCACAGCCATCATCCAAATCCAATACAAACAAGAAAGCCATCGTATGGCTAGTAACTTGTAACTCAATCTATCTATAGGGAAAAGGGTGCCTAAATTTACCGATTGGAATGCTCGGGGGTACGTACTTGGTGAGTTCACCAATATATATATCGTAGTTAATTCTCCTACATCATCGTCAAAGTACAACGTACCAATTACTCTAATATTCTATTTAGTTATAAGCTCCCGCCTTCACTAATATTAAAGAATGAAATGCTTGGATATTATATATTGTCATGTATTTCTGTAGGAAGAGCAAAATGGACAAGTCCTAAGAGTATCAGCAGTGGGGACTCATTTTTTGGACTCAAATATGAGTTCAAATTGGCTGTAATCCAAATTTGAGTCCATCGGAATAGTGTATAAAAGGACTTACTTTTTTGGGTGCCACAGTGGTGTAGGACTCATTTTTGGATTCATATTTTGAACTTATATTTTTGGACTCAAATTTGGGTCCCAAATTTGAGTCATCTCCATTGTGACATAAAGATATTGGACCCAAAATCCCCACTTGTTCTCTCTCATTGATGAATCATCAATTTCTCTCTCCAAAATTCTTCTCAAATTAGTTGCACATGGGGGGACCCACAATTATAGGTCCAAAATTTTTGAGTCCAAACTTGACCTATATTTGGGTCCAACATTTGGGTCTCCGACAACTATAAGTCATACTCCATCCGATCCACTGTGGGTGTTTTTGGACCCAAATTTGGGTCCCCATTATAGATGCTCTAAGGTCTTAGTCCTACTATTTCCCTCTCAAAAAGCTTCATTAACGGCCAAGGACCTACAAAGAAAAATAGGAAAAGCTTGAAAGCTCCATAGCCACTTTCCTTGTGCCCTAGTGGTTTGGGGACCTTCTATGCATGTGCCTCATATTGGAATTTGGAAATATCAACTAGTAAACTATCATGTGCCCCTTTCCTGTCAAGCACAAAGAGGAGCAATTATGAATATTGAAGTTAAGAGTTATTTAGGGTTTAGGGAGTCCATATCTTTGGGCAGTTTGGTTTATGTATTGGGTATCTTGGACCCTTTGGAATATATCAACTATTTATAAGGGCATTACATTTGGGCCTGAACTGAGATGAACTCAGATTAATGTACTATATTAATGATTTTCCACAATTTGAAATAGAAGCCATAGGTTGGTCACTATAGAATCCTAAAGGCACTAAACTGACTAATATATTGCTAAGACTAGTTCAGACAACCAAAGGGAAACAGTGCTTCTTTATTCATTTGATGAAAATATGGCAGAATTCTTATTAAACATCAGAAAAATTCAATACATTTGTATTATAGAAGATGGATACAATTCACACATTCTCAAACAGTCTGCCCCAAACCCAAATCTAAAACACACAAAATAAGATCAAAAGAGAGACTGCCACCCATTATCTATAATTCTACATTTTTCAAGCTCAGTAGCTTCATTGGTTTAAACTATTTATCACTCCTCAGCACACTTTCCCTTAGTGAGCTTCCTCCCCTTAACCCCTTGGTTAATGTATCCATTTTCACAAACTAAAGAGTATCCATTTTCATAAACTTGCAACCTTCTCTTTATTCTCTTCTGTTTGAACAGAGGAGGCTTCTTCTGTGGTAACCTTACTTCCATTTTCATTTTCAATAAGAGGAGCTCTGTTCAAGTCCTTCAGTTCCACCTTAGCATCAGGCTCATCTGTTTTGTACTTGTACCATGAAGCCCAATACAAATAGTTCACAAAGTTAATGCAGCTGAGGATGGCCAAGAACCAGTAAAAGAGGTTCACATTGTTCTGGTTGATGTCTTGTCCATGTAACCAACCCAATTTGCTTGGAGCAACTCTTGCTGTCACAGAATTTATGATATCCACAAAGACTGAACTCAAGTAGTACCCGAAAGCTAGTGACAGCCATGTGAATGAAGTCGAAAGCGATTTCATGCCTGCTGGTGCTTCCCTATAGAAAAACTCAAGTAGCCCAACTAGAGTGAACATGTCTGCAATTCCAAAGATGGCATATTGGAAGGAAAGCCAAAAGAGACTAATGCCGCCGAGCGATAGTGGGTTTTTGTTGGCTTCAGTCCTTCTTTTGACTTCAACAATGCCAGCCACCGTCATTGAAATTGCTGAGAGTACTAGTCCAACACCAACTCTTTGGAGCTGTGTGATGCCCGCGGGGTGTTTCGTGATTTTCCTAGCAAAGGGGACGAAGAAGTACTCGTAGAGTGGGATGAGAACGGACATGAAAATGAGGGGGATGACCGGAACTGATGGGGCGGGGACTTCAAATTTGCCCAAATGGCGGTCCATGGATCTGTTTCCTTGTTGGACTGAGAAAGTTTGGAGCTGTGCTAAGCAAGTGTTCATTATGATGGTGCTGAATAGAATGGGAAGCATTCTTGTTAGGACCTTGACTTCTTCAACTTGTGTTACAGTGCAAACCTTCCATGGTTCGGCCTTGGTGTCTTTGCAGAGTATGGCAGCTTTGTCTAGACAGCTGCAGGTACAATAATAGAAGCATTGTTGAGTACTTACACTAAGCTACAATCTAGTAGTCTAACAAACTTGAAAAAGCTTCAAAAACTTAACATGTGTTTCATTTCCATCCAATTTCAGAAAGCAAAGCCTCCCACTTTACAGAAACTTTGATGTAAACTTTCTTAATTTTATGCGTCTTTTTTGTATGCCCATGAAATTTGGAGAAATTTGGCCTGCTAAGATGGGACATGAGGTGTGATGAATCTTGTTTTTTTATGTTGGACATGTCCATATGCAAATAGCAACTTCCATAGCAAAGCCCCACATTACTTGTATAAATGGACCTCATCCCTCACTTTATAATGTCTGTAAACCAGTCACATGCATATGCCCGAGTCTATATATTGATCATGAATCCATGATTGGAAAATCTTGACCATGATTTAGTATGAGTACCTGAATTGTTTTGTGTGCGGAATTTTCTCGGATTCTTTTTCACTGATCTCATATAGTTCTGCAGAGCTCCCTGGCAGTGATAAGCTTCTGTTTTTTATTGCCACAACTATAACCTGTCAAAAAGCATTTGAACTCTATGAGACACTTTAGGCATGTCAATAAGTGTGTCACCGTCACATATAAGAGACATGTGACGGTCACACACTAATTATTGGTGCTTAATTTGTAGAAAGAGTGTGAGGAGAGAGTCCGAACTAGACCTGAATGACCCTGACGAGGGGACTGTTTCGGGGGACTTGGAGGCGGTAGAAAGGCTTTCCTATTGCAAGAACAACAAAACCAACAAGGGATCCCATTGTTGATATGAAGAAACCCCAATACCAAGCCTTATTTGTGCTAATCCACACAACGACAGTGACTCCAATAGTTGCTCCAAGAGTAGAACTGAGCATGAACCAATTGAAAAAGGTTGCTAGTTTCTTTGCTTCATCCTTGTAACCAAATTGGTCACCACCAAGTGCCGGCAGAGCTCCCTTCACACCACCTGAACCTAATGCCCACAAGTACAAGGATGCATAGAACATGAACCCGACACCGCCTTCCATACAACTCGACTTGCCTACACACAACGGTGGGCCTCGTGGCTGCAACTCCTTTGAATAAGCTTGAATTGTCACCAGTGCCAAACCCTGTAAACATTCGTGTGACGGTGTCATAGTTATTCTTAGAAGAAGAAGAAACCACTAGTATTTGACGGTGTTAGTTAGTTTCTTACCAGAACTTCAATTGAACCGAAAATCAGACATGTAGTGTATCTGCTGAGGTAAGTATCGGAAATGAAGCCTCCGAAGAGGGACAGCAAAAAGGTTGTCCCCATGAAGTTTGTGAGAGTATTGGCAGCTGCTGCCAGATCGAAATGCATCGGTCCCAAGAAGTAGAGGACCATGCTCACCATGTTCGCAACAAACCCCATATTGTCCAATGCCAGCAAGACTGCACAAATTAACAAGAACAAAATGCACCAAATATGAATCTGTAAGAGGATACAGCAACTTTGTACGTAGAAATTAATGGTGTTCGTGATTCATTGCTTACCGAAAATGAAGATGGAGGCGGTGTATCCACCTTTTCTTTTGTCCATCGGCGCAAGGGAGTTGAAGCTCTTTCCTTCCTCTTCTCCCTGTACGTGTGCACAACATGACGAGAAACGTACACATTAGTAATCATGCAGAAGATCAACTTACACAGAGAAATGGATAGTGGATGGCCAACACACTTACCATGGTGGAAGCAGGAAAGTTGTGAATGAGTTTTTGGGAGGAGAAAGGAGCACAAGATGCCTTGAAGATATAGGTAGCAGAAAGCCTTGAACATATAGGCTACAAGAGGCCCTAGTATTTAACGTTCATGGCCTTAGTTTGAACGCCGTATTGTTATTCTCAACTTTGTTCTCTCTATCTCTCTGTCTCTCGCTGTCTCTCTGTCTCTCTCTCTCCCTCTCTTTCTTTCTCAATCAAAGTGTGTCCCTCAATTCCTCCAAAAAAAAAACTGAAGGAAATGCAGCTTAATTATAATTTCATATTTTCATCCCAAAACCTTTATTTGGGCATGTCATGTTTCATAAGGAAACGTTTAAACGTCTAGGTTCTGACTATATTTTGGGACTATGTATAAGGTTGGAAATTTGTATGCACTAAACAAGCTTATTGTTGGTATGAAGTCAATTCATGCTCTGTCATATACGTAGCAATTTGATAGTGGCATGCATGTTATTGTATTTTCTTAGGAAGGAACATTGTAATAATGCAAACAATTATAGAAAAGACATCCAATTTTCAATGTATCAACCATTCTCTATGTTGGGTTGCTGTTATTAATTTAGGTTAGATGAATTCATCATAAAAAGACAAATCCTAAATAACAAATGAGTGTTAGATTGATATACATTGTTAGTTCATTCTGCGACTTATAATTTTAAGACAGATTGATAACTTAAAATGATATCAGAGATTCGTTTGTAGAAAATCTTGAATATTCTCATTCTCAAATTTTTTGTGGTTATCTTTATGTCTATCAATCTGCCTTGATAGCTATACAGTCTATGCTAACAATGAGAGCCTAAAATATCTTCAGAAATGCGTTGAAAATTTCATATGATAACTTGATGGTGCATGTCCATGATCATGATTGGTAATTGGTCAGAGTTTATAATGTTGTTGTCGATCACTGCTTCATAGCACTCTATTTAAAATATTTTCTGCCATTGTAAAAACCCATTTTATACTATTGCTTTGCCTTATCTGTTACATCTTTTGCCCATGCTTATAGCACTAATGGTTTTAAGAAGTGCACTATATATTCTCTTTCAAGGCAAAACATGCAAAAGTAGACTCTGGGACCAAGCTCACATTGAAACATCTCCCCAAATGCAAATTCAAAAGGGGGGGGTATCCTTATAAAGAAGGGCAGGTAGCCCAGGAGTCCTCATCTCATTTTTATCCAAATACTTTTTTGAGAGTTGATAATACAGCTCAAAAGAAATATTTGATGTTTTTTCTGGACCCTAATTAAGTTAGTGCCATATCTCACTAGCATGCACAAGAATTCAGTAGACCCATTTGAGGATCCTCCTGTTTCTAAGTCTTGCTGTTTCAAATCAACCAGATAATAACTATGCATCACACTTGAAATCCTTGGGGCCATTTGGTGTTGTGATGGATGAAGCAAGGTTCAAATTGGTATCATCTGTGGTCCTTTTTGCTAGTGTTTCTCTTCTCTTGCTAGTTAATTTTATAAGCTGGTTTCTTGAAGGTATCCAATTAGAGCTATTGAAGTACTGGGATATGCCCTCTCTAATTCTCAGTTTGTTCAAAATTGAAGAACAATGTAGAACTCAAAAAGTTGACCCAGCAGAAAAAAAAAAAAACTTAAGCTTTTAGGTCCTGGGTCCATCCCTATATACTAATCCAGCATTTCTATGTTCAACTTTACATATTGGATGACCAATTCATACACTTGATTCTGGACATATATAAACTTAATAATTTGTGCCAACCAAAATGAAAATGCCATTTGATAAAGCAGTTAAAGAGGCTTTAGGCATCACTCTCTCAAAAAAAAAAACACTAGAAAAAAAAGAGGCTTTAGGACAAAATTTGATAAAGCTCATTTGGGTGCAATATAATTGTGTCTTCAAGAGGGGAAAAAAGGGTGCAATATAATTGGGAACTTTGAGCTTGAAATTCTCCAGTAGGTTGGCATGAATGCTTATATGATGTGAGCAGCAATACAAGAAAGGGAAGATATTTTTCAGTTTCTGGGCAGAGCATTCTTGTGGTGAAGCTTCAATCAATTAGGACCCAAAAAGGGTTCAACTAATTGATGTCATTTTCAACTTTGATAGGGTAAGATTGAATATTAGCCTCCAAACAAGAAACTTTATTTGGTGGGAACACTTTGGAAGCTGGTAAACCCCCTATCAGAGTTGGTTGGACCATCTATTAATTTCGATCGTGTTTCCCTGTAGTGACTAGTGAGTGTGTACCCTTTTGGCCAAAGCTCTAAAATGGTTTGCACTTGCAGTTAAGGAAAGGCCACAACACAAGGATTGAGGATGCTTCCCTTTCAGTCCATCAATATTCCGGAATCTGTTCATTAACTAAAGCAAGACTTTGCCCCCACCTTCCATTCCAATTTCAACATTTTGCTTTCATGAATCCCCTCATTTCAAATTTGTTACATGCGCCACCTTCCCCTAAACATATGCAATGCAGACACTAGGTGTAACTGAATCTAACAAGAAGCGAACGTTAGAGGTTTCGAGCTTAGGGCCTCATAGATTCAAAGTTCTAATACCATTAGAAATGTTATTGAGTCAAAATCTTAAGCTATCCGAGAGTCGATCAATGATGTATACCAAGCTAATACCCATTTAAGGCCCTAAATACTTTTTTACTCTCACTTAAAAATAAAGATTGAGGATTCAAATTAACCACTCATCTTATGAGTCGCTCTGAAACTATGATTCATGCAAAATTCTAGTTAAATCGGAAACCATTTGACCGTTAAATTGTTAAATTTCAATTTTCTCCGACGACATGTATTGGTCTGTACCATTTTGATGACCAAACAATTTTCAACATGGCTGAATTTTGCACAATTAATTATGAATGAGAAATTTAAAAACGAACAATTTCGATTATTAAAATTTATCGTGTAATTGTTAAAATGACGATGTCTGCACTTTTAGGAGCGGACATCAGGACATGCCACCCTAAGTCGAAGTGCAAGTGTACAATGGCCCAACATGATTGTTTTATAGTCTGCATTCTGCAATGACCCAACTTAGTTATTGAGACCCAAAGAAGAAAAGAGAAAAAAAACACTTGTTTGTACAAAGAGGACAATATATACGTATACTGTATATAAGAGACGTAGTCAGTATCTTGTTTGTAGTTGTACGAGTGCGACAACACTAATACTTTAGGACTTCGGGCTTTGGGAGTAGGCGGGAAGCAGTTTCATCCCTAACCTCCAACCGAAAGCTTTCTCCTTTCACTCTTCATTTTACTCTTTTTCCTCCTCTTTGCTATATCTAATGGGTATAAAGGTACAAAATTTCCAGCACCCTCTTTTTGCTGATTTGTTTCTGGGATTTATTAGTTGGCGATTTTTATGTTTATGAATTGGTCGATTAGGGTTTAACGAAGCTGTTGGCGGACAATGCCCCAAAGGCTATGAAAGAGCAGAAGTTTGAGAGCTACTTTGGCCGCAAGATTGCCATTGATGCCAGCATGAGTATCTATCAGTTCCTTGTATGCACACTACTCCTCCTTTCTTTATATTCTGTCTATTTTTGGCTAAAGAAGCTTTCTTTTGATGTGGGTGTGTGTGAAATTCTGTAGATTGTTGTGGGAAGAAGCGGGACTGAGATGCTCACTAATGAGGCTGGTGAAGTTACTAGGTACCCTTTTTAAAGTTCTTAGCTTTGAATGACATAAGCCAATTTTAGTCATATTGGGTTGAAAATGGATTTAAATTATAGTCTTGTTTGTAATTTCTTTAAGCATGTTTTGGCTAAAAACCTTTGGTTTTGTAAGTAATGACATGGGTTTTGTTCTCTGGGTTCAATGTAGTCATCTCCAAGGCATGTTTTCACGGACGATTAGGCTTCTGGAAGCTGGAATTAAGCCAGTGTAATTTTTTCTTTTGCCCTTGTTTTTTGTTTTTTTAGTCTTTGGACCGTCCCTCCTGTTGCACTCTCCAATTTAAAATATGGGATGACTAGTTTCTTGTTAATAATTTGTTTCAGCTATGTTTTCGATGGGAAGCCTCCCGAGTTGAAAAGCCAAGAGCTGGCAAAGCGGTAGCGTTCTTATTGCCTTGTTCTGTAAACATGTTTATTGATCAATGCATTTTGTCCAATAATGCTTGTTGTATTGAAACTTGTTATGCAGTTACTCAAAGCGAGTTGATGCTACTCAAGATTTGGCAATGGCCTTGGAGGTACGTGTATATTATTTCTGATTTTTTATTAGTAATTTTGAGAAACCAGAAAATGTACTCAGAGTTGTTTTTTCTTGTTATTGACTCATTGCAGGCTGACAATAAGGAAGACATTGAGAAATTCAGTAAACGGACTGTAAAGGTGAGCTCATTGCTTGTACTTCCTTCATACTCTCTGCTGTCTGCACCCATAGTGTCTGTGACAGAACTGTCTTTGGCACTTAAATCTATGACATGAGAAATAGAAGGTTTGATGCCATATGCTTCTTGCCTTGGTAGGTGACAAAGCAGCACAATGAAGATTGCAGAAGGCTCTTAAGGCTCATGGGTGTGCCTGTAATTGAGGTGGGACGTTATGTAATTTAAGTAAACAGTTGTAGATGTGAGTTTCAGTGATATAAACATTTGTCATGCTTTACTGGGATGTATTGACTTTCACAGGCTCCCTCGGAAGCAGAGGCACAGTGTGCTGTACTTTGCAAGGCTGGAAAGGCAAGTATTTCTCAGCTTGGTATAACTTCTTTCAGGAACCTTATAAGGATACCATTTACTTTAGGTTTTCATTTCCTGTATTTCTGTATCATTTCTGTCAATGATCCCATTTTTAAATAGGCTTGATTCCAAAAGAGTATTTCTGCCATCAAATTATCTTGAATTAATAGGCATCGTTTCTTTCCATTGCCTGAACATGTACGTAATTGTTTTAACATTTATGTTAATAGTTAACTTTTAATGTATTACAGGTTTATGCTGTGGCCTCAGAAGACATGGATTCCCTAACATTTGGAGCTCCTAAATTTCTTCGCCATTTGATGGATCCTAGCTCAAGAAAAATCCCAGTCATGGAATTTGATGTTGCTAAGGTGCTTACACCTTTTAAGGCTGTTACAGTTGCCTAATATTCCATTCACAGTTCTAGTGATGATCGCGTTTTCAGGTTTTGGAGGAGCTAAATCTTACTATGGATCAATTCATTGACTTGTGCATTCTTTCTGGATGTGACTATTGTGACAGCATTCGAGGTATTTAAATTTCAAATTCAGTTTCTGACTTAATCTTTCTGTGCTATTTTATGTTGAAACTTGTTTCTGTAGTTGGCTTGAAATATTAGCTATGCATCCGGTTTTGGGTACCTTACAATTCTATGCTGCAGGTATTGGAGGACAGACAGCTTTGAAGCTCATCCGTCAACATGGCTCCATAGAGAGTATACTGGAGAACATAAACAAAGAGAGGTCTATCATATATTCAGTTTGACTCATATGATCTTAAATGGTTGCACCTATGTTTCATATATGCAATAGTGTACAATTATTTCAATGGATTCAGTTTGTTTATTTGTTTCGACACAATTAGTGACTTTCTGAAAGTTTACTTTATGAAAAAATAAGGATTTCTGTACTTATAATATGTTTCTCATGTGATGGGGCAAATATACTAAAGTACGGATTCTTATCTCATGTTATTATTCAAATACATTCATTATTGAGCTACATGGTAATGGTCTTTTGCTAGTTTACTTGGATGATAGATAAATTGAATGTATATCAAATTATATTGAATTTCCATCGAACTCTTTTTGTTAATGCAATGTTTCGTTGATGGGATTATTACGCTAAATTATTCGTAATGTACTCTGCATGATCAAATGTGTGTTTATCATATTGAAATTTTAATGCCATCGTTAGTCCTTATTATCACACCAAAGTTGTCAACTAGTCTTTATTCTGACCACTACTCATGGAGGGAAAAAGAATGAATTTGTCTTCTTGGTTATGGGTGAGCTACGTTGTTCATCAATTGACCAGTTTTGTATTATTTTATCAATATAGATATTTTCTATTTTCAGGTACCAAATACCAGAAAATTGGCCATATCAAGAGGCTAGGCGGCTTTTTAAGGAACCAGTTGCTTTAACCGATGAAGAGCAAGTTGAGATTAAATGGACTGCTCCAGATGAAGAAGTAAGAAATCCCAGTTGAAATTGTTATATATGATAATCCATCATCTAGTTTTGACTCTTGAAAGTCAAAGTACTTTAATTGGCTTGATATTATATAGGGGCTGATTTCCTTTCTGGTGAATGAAAATGGATTCAATAGCGACAGAGTGACTAAGGTGTGGCCCTACTCATTAATATACAGGCTCTTTTTGAGATCACGTTGCTTCTTTTTCAGTAGCTTGTTAGCTTTATTTATATTGATTTCTGTATTGGTTAGGCTATAGAAAAGATTAAAGCAGCCAAGAACAAGTCATCACAGGGCAGGTATGTGATTCTGGCATGAATGGATATGGATTTATGAGTTCCTTTTTCATTGGGTTTTAATTATTCGGTTTATCATTTACAGACTAGAATCATTTTTCAAGCCAACTGCTACCACATCTGTACCCCTTAAACGGAAGGTATTGTTCCATTCAGCATTTTAGGCTTCTGTCTTTCTTCTCCTTACATATATCTGGTCTAGGGTTAGAGGTAAACCACACATTGGACTGGGATAGGGTTCATATTCAAGCATGAAATGCATCAAGATGCTGCAGATTTCTTTATCATATATGGGCCTACATCGCACATTTCATCTGCATTACATATTCCTTTGTATTTTATTTGGTCCTCAAGAGTTTGTTTTTGGTTTTACTTATCACTACTATGAACTTGCAGTGGTCTTTTATGTTATTATAGTTCCTTAGCTGAATGGAACTGATGATATGAGCTAAAGTGATTCCTTTGCAGTCTGAAGTTAAAAGTGCTAAACATTGATTATTTTGCACATTTATTGAATCGCTTAAATGGGAAATCTTTTAGGCTGCAAGCAATATGCTTGTGCTGAAAGTTTGTGCTGGAAAAAGACCCGATAGGTTGTCATAATTTTTTGCTACATTGGATGACAGGAAAGCAAATGTTTACTTAAACATCCCAAATCAGCAATCAAGAGTAAGATGTTCCCTCTGCAAGATTGCAACTCATCCAGGCCCAATGTCATTGGCAGTCTAAGCCTGCCAATTTTCAATTTGGGCGCCAAGCACTTCATACCATTATCCAGAGGTGTCTGTTTTAGCACATGAAGCTGAAAAACCTTGGTGAACCTTCAGAGACAATCTTTGCTTATTCCTCCTATTTCATTAATTCATATCAAGGGTATCCTAGGAAACACCAATTGTTATCAGATTCTGCCACAACTAGAAACAGTGAACTGTATAGAAACTCATCTTGTCATTGAAGTTTTCACAGTTCTAGCTTCTTGGGATCAACTTGTAGCCGTTAGCATAAACAGTTGCCCATGAAAGTCCTTTTACACTGAATGTTTCACTCTGGGTTGCCTTAGATGGTTGGTTGTCACAAATGCACTTAGTCCCTCACAACACCCAATAGAATTTTAAGAAAAGTTTGCCTGGAGGTTTAGGTTTACAGCTGCAAAGCTTTCATCTATTCAGCAGCATTTTTGCCATGTTAAACATAGACTAGCCTAGTACATCAGTGTCACTCTGAGCGTCCTCTCTGTATCCTTTGTGGTTCCTCTCAATTCCTTCATTAATGGAGTTCATAAACCATGTCAGGTATCGTGTTCCTAAGAATTCAGTGTCACTCTGAGTGTCCTCTCTTATGTATGTGACGTTTAATGGATAGGGATTTTCTATAGTTGTGCCTCTATACTCTTAGCCTCTTGGAGTTTTGATTACTTTTTAATTTACATATCTGCTCCTTGTGTAAATACTCTCTTCTTGAATTTAAATCTAGCTCCTGCATTTTGAAGTTCTGTATATTCCCTTAAAATTGTTTATTAGGAGACTCAGTGTTTGTTTATCCTTGTAACAGGAAACACCACAAAGTACTGCTAAAGAAACTAATAACAAAAAATCAAAGGCGGGTGCTGGTAGAAAGAAGAAATAGTTGAATTGGCTTATGCCCTCAGAAACACGAGGCGAGTCGATTGCATTCTGCTCAGTGGAATTTACTGCAGATTACTACTGTTAGTTTGGCTCATCTGTATTCTTATGTTATGATAGGATTGCAAGATTCTTGATTGATTTTTGGAGGATTATTGTAAAGTCTCGGGACTTCTGCATTCTGCTTAAATTTCAGTTTGAGTTAATGGGAAGTTTATGGTCCAGTCTATCTACTACTTGTTTTGTTTTTGGTAAACGAAAAAGTTATGGCTCTAACCTTTGTCTTTTTCACATGTTGATTGAAAGCTTCTAACATTTTGTGAGAAAAAGAACAGAAACAGAGAGTACATAAGGAAAAAGCCCAAGGAAAAAGAAAATTCAGAGACACCAACTGTTTTTTTGATCAAAAATACTGGGCAAAAAGAAAAAAGAAAATATATTGCTTTGGTCAAAAAAGTGGACCGACTCATTTCTAATATCTCGAAGTTCTTATTTATTTATTTTTTAATTTTTTAGGAGGATTGAGAATTTGAACTTAAAATCTCATATGAATTCATCTAAGGTGGAACGAGAGCTTTAATTTTGTTTTTGTGGAGGTTTTTTGTTTCATTAATCTTGGCCTCTCTTATAGTGAGGTGGAACAAGATCATCCGTAGGCAGAGCATGACAAATAAAATTATAAAAAAAAAAAGAGGAGAAAGGGAAAGAAATTTTAACTTCAAATAATGAAAATTTACCCATTCATTGATCACTGCTTACTCCTAAAAGCTTGAACACCCTCACTCCTAAACCCTATGTCACTATGTGCCATGTTGACAAACCTTGCCTTCCAAGCTTCAAAAACCAAAGCCATCCTAGCCCTCTTGCAAGGATGCGACACCCTCAAAAGGCTCAGAAAAATCCATGGCCACGTCATCACCAACGGTCTTCAACACCACCCCGCCATTTCCAACAAGCTGCTCAACTTCTGCGCTATCTCCGTCTCAGGCTGCTTAACTTACGCTCAGCTTCTCTTCCACTATCACATCCAAAACCCACAAACCCAAGACTGGAATTGCATGATCAGAGGCTTTTCCCAAAGCCCATCTCCTCTTCAAGCCATTTCTTACTACAATCACATGCTTTCGTCCTCTGCTTCTGATTCGCCACCCGACACCTTCAGTTTCTCGTTTGTGCTCAAGGCTTGCGAGAGAGTCAAGGCGCAGAGCAAGTGCAAAGAGGTTCATGGAGCTGTGGTTCGATATGGCTATGATAAGGACGTTGTTGTTTGCACCAATCTTATCAAGTCGTATGCTGGTAATGGGTCAGTTGACAATGCACGGAGAATGTTCGACGAAATGTCTGAGAGAGACTTGGTGTCTTGGAATTCCATGATTTCTTGCTACTCTCAAGCAGGTCTTCACCATGAAGCATTGAATATTTATAATCTTATGAGAAAGCAAAATGTGGGTCTTGATGGGTTCACTCTTGTTGGGTTGCTTTCGTCTTGTGCTCACTTGGGTGCGCTGAACACCGGACTTAAAATGCATCAAATAGCTCGTGAAAAGGGGTTTTTGGGAAGTATTTATGTTGGGAATGCGCTTATAGATATGTATGCCAAATGTGGTAACTTGGATGGTGCTTTTGGTGTCTTTGAGAGAATGCGAAAGCGGGATGCTTTTACGTGGAACTCCATGATTGTTGGGTATGGAGTACATGGTCGTGGGAACGAAGCAATATCTTTCTTTGAGAAGATGATGATGGCTGGAGTCCAGCCAAATTCCATCACATTTCTTGGTTTGCTATGTGGATGTAGTCACCAAGGCTTAGTAGAGAAGGGTGTTGATTACTTCCATATGATGAGCTCCAAGTTCAATATCAGTCCTGGAATTAAGCACTATGGGTGCCTTGTGGATCTATTTGGTCGAGCTGGGATGCTCGAGAAGGCAGTTCAAGTTATTAGGACTTCACATGCTCAGGATGATCCAGTTCTATGGCGGACTCTGCTTGGCTCTTGCAAGATTTATAAAAATGTGGAAATAGGAGAAGTTGCCATGAAGAATCTGATCCAGCTAGGGTCATCGAATGCAGGGGACTACGTACTTCTTGCTACGATTTATTTTATAGCAAAAGACGCATATGGTGTTGCAAAGATGAGAAAATTGATTAAAATCCAGGGAGTAAGGACCACTCCTGGTTGGAGCTGGATTGAAGTTGGCGATCAGGTTCATAAATTTGTAGTGGATGACAAGTCACATCCAGATACTGAAGAAATTTATCGAAAATTGAAGTTAGTAATCCAGAAAGCTGCTCTGCATGGTTATGTGCAAGAAGAATTAATCTCTTATCAGAGTTTCTGAATTTACCTCCACAGATACCAAGTGTTTGGGAACTTCCCGTTCTTGTCACAGTGAGAAGCTGGCAATTGCTTTTGGCTTGGCAAGAACTCCAGAAGGAACATGTTTACGGATGGTGAAGAACCTGAGATTTTGTAGAGATTGTCTTTCATTTACAAAATTTGTTTCCCAAGCATTTGATCGAGAAATAATTGTTAGGGACCGAGTTCGGTTTCATCACTTCAAGGGTGGATTGTGTTCATGTCAAGACTATTGGTGGGAAAGTGATTTAATTATATTAATGAGCAGAATTAGGCGAATGTCCTAATTGATTTCTTTTTTCAATTGAGAGACTTTTTCAATATATAAGCAGACTTTTTCACCAAGTATACAATATATGAAAATTTTTATAATATGTTAATATATGATATACATACAATTTTTTTTTTGGTTACAATATGATATACATACAATTACGACAACATCAACAATTCCGGTTTAGTATAAAAGCTTAATTATAAGGTTGACAGCTATTTGCCAAAAAAAAATATAAAAAAATATGGCAGGTCATTACCTTATATAATTGTAGAAGGAAGATTTGAACTTTCTTTAAATAAACTTTTTTTAATGAAGATTTGAACTTGAGACTTCATTTACCAATGTGGAGACTAAAAAGAAATATTAGTAGACCAATTAATGGTGATGAGTTCGAAACCCATGTTGTACAACATTTGTTTAATTTTTGTCCCTTTGGAGACATCCAATAAAATTAGAACAATACAAAGAAGATTAGCATGACCCATGCACAAAGATGACACACATAAATCGAGAAATGTTTCAAAAAAATTTATCCAAGATGGTTGGTGTAGTGGCTTGGCACCAAGATTTTCCCAAAAAAGATCTTAAATTCGACTCCCGTATGATACTAGAGTGGGGTGAGGTGGGGGTGTGCGTGTGTTAAAAAAAAAGGTCTCAGTCATGTTTAAAGTCGTAATTTTTGGTTTTGGTCCTTCAATTAAGTATATGAAAATTCAATTAATTCACTTTTGATACTAGAGTGGGGTGAGAGGGGGTGTGTTTGTGGTATTTAAAAAAAAAAAATATCTTGGTCATGTTTAACCATATTGAAATTTGTGATTTTGGTCCTTCTATTAAGTATATGAAAATTCAATTCATGCACTTTCGATTCAACATAAAAATGCAAAAAATTACTAAATTTTACTTGAATTTAGGAACAGCGAAGCATTAAGCCATCAAAAGCTTAATTTGGGTCTTAATTTTGATTCAAAACTCAAGCTTTTCTTCAAATTCCTTCCCTTCTCAGCTGGGTCTTTAAAATAAATTCAAAAGAAGCTCAACCCTGTCAGTTAAATTTAAATTCATGTGATTGTTTGACATAAAATGATGTGTAATTGGAATTTGGACCCTCATTAAAATCATTTTGGGGAGTTATAATTATAAAAATAATTATCACACATTCACGCACAAACCAAGTGTCAACTGAGGCACTCGAGCCTAAATTAGTTAATCATAAAAAGTAGAATCTACTAATTTCAATAATTTTCGGAGTTTTGTATCCATGGCCTTTGTTTTGAGAGTCCTAGCTATGGTTGTGGCAGTAATGGTAACTCTTGTGCATGTTTCTCGTGCAACTGTGTTTAAAGTTTATAACTCCGCTGCCTCTAAGAGTTTTATGTTAGTGACATTATCAGTGAGTTCAGTAATATAGTTTTCGTTATAATAAAATTAGAGATCGATGTCAAGTATTTCATTCTTCATTTTTCTTTTCACCAAATGATCGATGTAATAAATTGGGCTTTACAAGATTTTTGTTCCAATAGGTTCACAACGGAGTGATATTTACTTTTACCATACACTCATGTAATGGTGGTATTAGTTCAGTTACTTAATTAGTTGAAATTAACATGAGGTTATTAATTCTACTTAATTGATTTTTCAATCCTTTTATTTTTGTAATATATTTCAGCAGCTCCAACTTATGCACTTTCTTCTCGGGGTTCGATTGACAAAAAGGATCATTCACAAATAAATAGTGTTGAAGAAGCGAACACTAATCATCATAAAAGAACTATTATGATTCAGAATTCTAAACACTTTCCGGTCTATATATGAACATCATGAACTCAAAGACTTCTTATATATATATATATTAGTTTACATATATGGATGACTACTAGTTGGTGAGTGATTTTTATATTAATTAAAGCCCCTTAGCACTAACTTATTCTTTCTCATATTTATTATTTTTATAAAGAATTTAGAGTTATTGAAGCTATTCATATTTCGAAAGAACAATATAATGATTTCAGTCGTCTTGTCTTTCGTTATACTTCTCCCGTTTTATCTATATATCTTTCAGAAAGGAGCAATTGTGATTAAGTTCACCATTAATAGAAAAATTTGTTGGGTTTACAAATAAACGATTGACCACCAAAATTAGTACCCAAAGAAGGCTAGCTAGTTTATATTGCTTATACCTATGTTGTGTATGTACAAACTGAGCATGTTAATTTTTTGGGCTAAATTCAATTTATTACCCTATACTTTACACTCAAAATCAATTCAGTCCCTGTACTTTCAATTTCATCAAAAACACCCTTATACTCTATAGATTTGATCAATGTCATCCAATTGTTAAATTTGAGATTTATAATGAGGGCATTTTCGTCATTTTCTTCATAAACCCTAAACAACATAACTGTATTTATTATATTATTAGAAATAAAATAAAATAATTGCATACCTTGAAAGTTAGCATTATTTTATTTTTTTCATGCTAACTTTCAATTTATGAAATTATTTTATTTTTTTCTATTAATAATAAATTATTTATTTTATTTTATTCTGGTATATAACTCTATATATAATTGAAATAAAATATTTTATTTTATTTCTACTAATAAGAAATTATTTATTTTATTTCATTGTCGTATCGTATATGACCCTATATAAATATTTTATTTGTACTCTCGTACTAATAAAATATTTATTATTATTACTACTAAAATAAATAAGAATACAATAAAATAAAATATTTATTATTATTAGATATAATAAAATAATTTATTATTATTAGATATAATAAAATAATTTATTATTAGTAGAAACAAAATAAAATAATTTCATAAATTGAAAGTTAGCATTAAGAAAATAATGCTAACTTACAATTTATGAATTTATTTTATTTTATTTATACTAATAAATTATTTTATTTTATTTCTACTAATAATAATAATTTTTTTTTTCAATGCTAACTTACAATATAATAAATTATTTTATTTTATTTCCATTAATAATAAATTATTTTATTTTATTTCTACTATTAATAAATTATTTAATTATATTTCTACTATTAATAAATATGAAATGACAAAAATACCCTCTAGAAAAAGCTCAAATCTGATGGTTGGATGAGATTGATCAATTAATAGAGTACAAGGGTATAACTGATGAAATTGAAAGTATAGGGACTGAATTGATTTTGAGTGTAAAGTACAGAGTAGTAAACTGAAATTAGCCCTAATTTTTTTCAGCTGCTATAATATTTCCAGATAAGCGCCGCAAACTCCTTGACGCTCCCTCCTATGGTTGTAGAGATATGGTGATCTCTAATTTACTATATACTATTCGTTGGTTACTGTTCATTGCACTGTTCACGTGAACAGTGTAATTCCGGTTTTTGCCCTCATTTTGGTGTTGTGTAATTCCGTCTATACCCTCTGATTTTTCAGAACTGCGATATTGCCATTCACTGTTCATACGACAGTAAAATGACAGTTTCGTCCTCATTTCTTCATGGAATTACAGTACTGCCATTACTCCTGAAAATTACAGTTTTTTTCTCATTTCTTCATGGAATTACAGTTCTACCATTAATTATTATTATTATTATTCTAAATTAATATAATAGAAAAATTAATGTTTATAAGAAAAAAAATGAATTTGTTTGATTAAAAGTAAAATTGAAAAAATTATTTTCAAAAAAATAAAAATAATGAACTATAAATTACATACTAATATTCTAAATCACTCAATTTTTTGCTATAAAATAAGTAGTACTCGAATCAATCATATGATTAACGCCGTTTAATTCTTATTATTATTCCTAATTTAGTGAATAGATATTTGGTTCTTTGGATTTTTCTTTCTCTATTTAATTTTTCTAAACAATATGTAGTAAATTTTTGCAGTGTGCTTAACTTCGCTATTTGAAAAAGACAATTAGAAAAATGAGCTATTTTTGAGCTTCAGAAGATACTCTAACTTGAAACTTTGTTATTTCTTTTTGTTTCAACCTTTTATTTATATCCTAAAATTTCAAATATTGTAATGCTTTATTAATTGCATTATTGTTAATTTCAACTATTCTTATACTTATTTTGGTTTTGCTTTTAATTTCTGCTTCAAGTTTCTTCCTTCTTTATCACTTTGTTTTTATTTGCCAATAGATGTATGTTAAGAAAGGGAAGACTTTTTCAGTTTTTTACTTCATCTCAATTGTATGTCAGTAGTGAGACATTGATATTTTGTTTTAAAATTTATATAAATCCTTACTATAATACCAGTAGGAAAGTAGTTGTAAAATAATTAACTAACCAACTGGCTTCGTAGTAGGAGTACTGAATCAGCTAAAGCTTGAAGTTTGGTACAAGTAGCAAGAAAAGAATTCTATCACTACCAAAATGGTAAAGGAAATTAAAAGGAATTTGGTTTAGAATATCAGAATTTAGTTTTGATGTTTGCTCTAGAAAGAAAGAACATATGAAAAATAGAATCCATTTTTCCAATTGGATGTGAATATATTACTTTTCATGTCTACCTCTATTGATTTCTCCAGTTTTGGCTATCTGTTTCATTCAGTTTGATATATCAGGTCTATTTACAATATGACAATCTATTTTTTGAACACTGTATCACAACATTTGTATTGGTGAAGATGTTACTAAGACATAATATACTTCATCTTTCGTTGTAAAACAGACTTAATATTTAATTTGTTAATATAATGATCATGTCAACCATATTTTCTATGCTTTTAAATGTAGTCCTTAAATAAAATTGTGTTAGCTCCAAAACCCGCTGCAAAGCGCGGACACGATTGCTAGTTAGTACTATATATTGGATTTGGACCACTTACCTTATCTCTAGCTAAATCAATGGCTTGAATTTGAATAATATATAACACTCGCTGCCAAAACATATATATAACGTGCATGGTCCACATTATCGACTTCGATTAACATTGCCCACTCGATTGCGACAAGTAAAAAAACAAAAGAAACACGTTTCCATTTTAGATAATTCTAATACTCATGAATTTCATGACAAAGCAGTCGAAAACATATGAAACCTGCATTCTATTCAGACAAAATGTACCAAAAAAAAAATTATATATATATATTATTAAGGACTACCAGATAAACAAAAGGCTTAATTTTCAAAACATCTTCTAAACTTGGCTATAATTGTCAATTTGCACCCCGAACTTGCAATTGCTGAAATTTACTCTCTGAACTTGGCAAAAATTGTCAATTTACACATTCTCCGTTAATTCTAACATTTTTCATCAAAATCTTGGTCATGTGTCACTCATGTGAGGGCAATATAGTCATTTCAACTCTAAAAATATATATATATATATATATATATTATTAATAAAAAACATTCATGCAAAAAAATTAATAAATATGATTTCTCATGTGAGGAAAAATAATTCATACAACAAAATAAATAAATAATAATTTATGACAAGTTTTTTTATATAAAACAATTTATGATAAATTAAGAATATAATTCTAAATACAATCTCTCTAGATAAAGAAATAAAAGCTTCGAAAGAAAATAAATATCTTTTTTGAATATATATTTGTATTTTTTGGCATAGAATATGTATTTGTTTTTAAAAAAAAAAATTAAAAAATTGTGACCAAAATGACCAAAATTTTAAAAAAATTGTGACCAAAATGACCATAGTAGCACATGATTAACATTTGAATGGAAAAAGTTAAAATTGACGAAAGGGGTGTAAATTGACTATTTTTACCAAGTTTAAGGGGTCAATTTTCACAATTGCAAGTTCGGGGTGTAAATTAATAATTATAGCCAAGTTCATGATGTATTTTGACAATTATGCCTAAATAAAAAGACAAAAACCGTAACTAGGAATATTCCATATATTTCTAGCAAACACAAAAAAAGTGGCCTATATCACCAAGCATATATTATTATCTCGGGGAATGCTAGCCTAAACCGCACTGTGCGGTTGAGTTAGCCACACCCAGACATGTGGCATATACTATTCATTTTTTTAATATTAAAAAAGTTTGGGAAAACACAAAGTGGCTGGTTCCATTTTTGCCCCCACTTCTTTCCCTCTCTCCTGATCTCTCCAATTTTTCCTTTTCTCGACGCCATCATCATCATCTCCTCTCCTCTCACTCAAACCCAATCAAAACACACCCTCTCTGCCTGGGCTCAGTTGCGATATGCCTAAGCCATTATCTAGAAGCTCGGCAGAGAAGCTTGGCAACCCAATCATCATCATCTCCTCTCCTCTCACATCATCTTCCCCTTTTTCTTTTTCTTTTACAGATAAGCTCGGTAGAACTCTGGAGAGCTTGGACGCCCGCGGCGGCGCGTGAGGCGCGTGAGGCGCGTAAACGGTGCTCTGTCATCGTTTGGCCACCGGATTTCAGGGAGAGGGAGTTTGGGGCTGATCCGGTCCAGCCGTGGTGGTGGTGGTTTGGCGAATCAAAGCCCGGAGAACCGTGACCAACAATGACAGATCCGCCAGAGGTGGTGGTTGGGTGTGGTGCTGTTCCCGGCGTCGCCTGCTAGAGCGCGACCTGGGTCTGAGTTGTTAGAGCTCGGTGAACCCATTAGTGACGGCGGTGAATCACGGCGAAGCTCAGAGACCGGCGACTTGACAAGGGCAAATCTGGAGCTCTCCTTCTCTCTCTTCTGCGCGTTTCTCTCTCTCCTCCATGAACCCGAAAGAACCCATAAAAGGTGTTTGTTTTGATTGGGTTTGAAACTGAAACTGATGTCCATGAATTGAATTTCATGTCCATGGTTGAGACTTGAGACTGATGTGAGAGGAGAGGAGATGATGATGATGATGGCGTCGAGAAAAGAGAGGAGAGATCAGGAGAGAGGGAAAGAAATGGGACTGAGATCCTCTCCTCACCAACCCCTCCTCACCTTTCCTCACCAACAAATCTTGGCCTTCCAATTCGAAATGGAGGGCCAAGATTGTTTGCACTTTAGGGGGTAGGGTATGAGGTTTAGGAAAAGTGAAACAATCTTGGCCCTCCATTTCGAAATGGAGGGCCAAGATTTGTTGGTGAGGAAAGGTGAGGAGGGGTTGGTGAGGAGAGGATCTCATTCCAAAGAAATGGGGGCAAAAATGAAACCAGCCACTTTGTGTTTTCCCAAAAAAAATTTAATATTAAAAAAAGGAATAGTATATGCCACATGTCTGGTGTGGCTAACTCAACCCGCACAGTGCGGTTGAGGCTAGCATTCCCCTATTATCTCTCATCCATGCATAGATCATCAAGAAGAGGTCCGTATAATTTTTGAGCTATAAATAGCCCCCACTGGCCTCTGCATTTCTCACACAGTGAATTGAGAGTTGAGAGTTGAGAGAGAACACTGGCTATGAGTTTGAGAAAGATGTTAAAAGTGAGTCTCTTAATGTTGCTTGCCATGGCTTTGGCAGCAACAAGTGCTCATGCTCGCTTGGACCAATTCGGTCAGCTGCTTACCTCCAAGAACCAACCAAACCCCAACTCTGGTAAACTACCTAAGCTAGCCATAAATTAATTGGTTCAAGTTCAAGATTTACATGTTTATATTATTATTTATTGTATTCTATGTTTTTTTTGTTATATTATATCATATATAATAGACGTACATTACTCGTGTAATTATCTTATATTTAATTTATTGTTCAATTCCTAGTTAATTCCAACTCCACAAATCTGCAGGTAATTTAATTAGCTTAAAAGAAAATATGAAATAATTTTGTACGTTGTTGTTTTTGACGTATGATAATTGAGGGAGTGGCTCTATTGCGGACTGCTAATTTGCGGACTCCTTGAGGACTTTCAAGTATAGCCGTCCGATTAGATGTGTGGTCCAGATTTATAAAAAAAAAAAAAAAAAAACTGAACAGCCCGTCTCCTTCTCTCTCCTCTCTTACCATCTTCTTCTCTCTCCTTCTCCTCCCTGCACATCACTTCTTCCTCCTTCTCTCTCCTCTCTTACCATCTTCTTCTCTCTTACAGTGAAAGAGTCAGTCAAAGACTTGATTACTTGAAGTTTAACACTTCCGATCAAAAATGTTGCCGTCCAATTCACCGCTATCGACACCAATCGCAGAAAGCTAGGGTTTCGTAATCACTCTGAATTCGAATTCACTATCATCACTCTGAAGGAGAGAGAAGAAGATGGTAAGAGAGGAGAGAGAAGGAGGAAGAAGTGATGTGCAGGGAGGAGAAGGAGAGAGAAGAAGATGGTAAGAGAGGAGAGAGAAGGAGACGGGCTGTTCAGTTTTTTTTTTTTTTTTTTATAAATCTGGACCACACATCTAATCGGACGGCTATACTTGAAAGTCCTCAAGGAGTCCGCAAATTAGCAGTCCGCAATAGAGCCACTCCCTGATAATTGATATTAATAATATTAATGTTTTCATTATAATTCATATGCAAAAGGACAAGTACCTTAATTTTTTTGGACCCATCCGCATTATATGCAGCAAATGCTAGATATGCATCAAATCAACGTGGATGACTAAGCCCTATGAAAAACAAACTAACTATATAGAACCCAATCGAGAGAATATATAAGATCAGTGAAACAATATACTTGACATGCCTTAACGACGTAGCTTCATGGACATCTGATAAAATTGGAATAACTAATACAAAAAGTAAAAAAAAAAAAAATATATATATATATATAAGCTTTGACATGACTAAGGATGACAAGCACAAAGTTAGAAATTATCCAAAATTAATTTCTGGATTTATTGATTACTAGTATAAATGTACCATTTTTTATCATTTTTGTGCAGAAGGAGTACTGCAGGTGCTGGTGAAAGGAAAAGGAAAAGGAAAAGGAAAATCAAACGTTGCTGATAAGCCTTCGGGCGCCATTCCATATACAGAATGCATCAACACTTGTGACATCTGTTTTTGTACAAAGAAGTGGCCTCCTGAAAGCAATATGTGCATTTGCGGGGACAACAACAAGTCCAAGAAGCCAGTTGTTGCAGTCCAAGAAGTGGAATTGAGTAGCAGCAAAGTGAAATCGAAAGTACTGCCATATTATGAATGCATAGAAAAATGCAAGTATCATTGCGCCTGTACACTAATTTGGCCACCTGAACTGTCAACGTGCGTTTGCTCCGACCTCATCGAATCAACAGCTGCTAAAGCTATTGGTAGTTAACTAATCTTAATCAATAATCATTCATTATTTTAATTTCTTCATGGATCATATTTAATTTCTATATATATATGTGTGTGTGTTGAACGAACATGCGAATGCAGATGAAGTAGAAGAATTGCATAAAGAATTGGACTTACTCTCCAAACCACTTAAAAAATCAGGAGGAGGCTTTATACCATATCCAGAATGCATCAAGAAATGTGATGAGTGTGTAACTTGTACAAAAATTTATCCAATTGAGAAAGCATGGTGCTATTGCGAAAACGCTTCCAACTCCAAGAAACCAGCAATCCAAAATTCAGGTAATTAACTAGCTTAATTAAATTTAATTATATTGTTGCTAATTTTAATTAATTAATTAGTTGTTACAGGAGAAGATAAACATGTGGTATTGTGGACTAAAGCAAAATTAGACTACCAGATAAATAAAATGACTAAAATGAGTTAGAACCATAGCCGGGAATATTCCATATATTTGTAGAAAACACCAAAAACGCAATCTATATCATCAAGCTTATATTATTATTTCTCATCCATCGATCATCAAGAAGAGGTCCGTACAATTTTATTTTATTTTGTGCAGAAGGAGTACTGCAGGTGCTGGTGAAAGGAAAAGGAAAATCAAACGTTGTTGATAAGCCTTGGGGCGCCATTCCATATACAGAATGCATCAACACCTGTGACACCTGTTTTTGTACACAGAAATGGCCTCCTGAAAGTAATATGTGCATTTGCGGGGACAACAACAAGTCCAAGAAGCCAGCTGCTGCAATTCAAAAAGTGGAATCGAGTAGCAGCAAAGTGAAATCGGAAGTACTGCCATATTATGAATGCATAGAAAAATGCAAGCATCTTTGCGCCTGTACACTAATTTATCCACCTGAACTGTCAACATGCATTTGCTCCGACCTCATCGAATCAACCGCCGCTAAAGCTATTAACTAAGCTTAATCTAGCTAGTGGACTAGCTAGCTAGCTTAGCTGCTAGCTGTTCGATCTTCCCCGAATGGTCGAGTTCGTTCAATGATAAATAAAAGGGCTCTAATCTGTTGGATTTACTCCTTCTGATGATGTGAAATCTGAAATCTTAGGATTACTAATAGACAATCACAAGCATATAAACACATATATATATATAGGCATGCTTTGAACTAAGTATAAAGAACATACTTGAAGCAGTGAAAGAATCAAACGCCATTAGTGCAAGCTTTCGTCTTCTGCAATCTCTCTAGTTCTTGAGTAATCTCTTATGGGGTAAGTGACTATAAAACTCAATGTTAAAAGAGTGCAGGGACCTCTGCAATTTATAGAACTAGAGTCTTAGGAACCTTTCCATAACAGTTTCCTAATCTCTTAAGGTATAACCTCTATGTAACATGTATCAATATACTTACTTGATTTACAAGAATGTTAAGCTCCTATTAAGGTAAGGAATTAGATACAAGTTCCTTACATACTCAGGATTAGTTCCTTAAGCAATCTCCGATTAAGTCATCCTAGAGTAATTACATGTGATTGCTTAATGAGAAGCATAGTCTAATTCTTACACTAGCTAGCTAGCTTAGCTGCTAGCTGTTCGATCTTCCCCGAATGGTCGAGTTCGTTCAATGATAAATAAAAGGGCTCTAATCTGTTGGATTTACTCCTTCTGATGATGTAGAATAAGCTTTCAATATGGTATATGCCTATATGTAAGTGGTCTTAATTATCGTGTACGCTCGTTGTCACTTGTCAGCTTCGATCAGCTTGCAATTGCATGTTATAAAAATAAAGTTTACGAGCATTAGTATTATATATACCTCTAGCAGCTTTTGCAAGGCCATTACAAAGCATTTTATACTCTCATTAGAAAAAGAAAAAACTATATCATTATAAGATATATATACAGGTATGTTTTTTCTAGTAAGTTAAATCTTACTATTGAAAAATGCATTCACCGTTGTTACTTGTTAGAGACATGGAGTCCTATAGATGGTCGACAAAACCATATTGGATACATAAGTGGTAGAAGTTAACAATGCAAACATTAACGTACAATATACAAGAAACCATGCATATGTTGTTTTTGTTTTTGTTTCTAGTTTTGTTTTTGTACGTTTTTGTGATGATATAATTTTGTTGTTGTTGATCGACACCAACTTGAGAAAGTTGAGAACTGCTCATACGTTTACCCTGAATCTACAAGAGTTAATTATTTAGGTCATGCATTTTCACATTTACTCTCATCTATTTTCGGAGTCCTCCAAGGCTCCAACAATATTTTATGACGTTTTATCAATACAACGTATATATTAGACGTAAAAACCACTAAAGAAAAGTTGGTTTAATTACCATTTTATTTTTAACGCATACCACTTATCGTTTATATGTAAGGTGATAACATACTCATATATGAACTGAAGCTGGGGAGCGTCTGGAATAATGTACCAGAACTAACTTGCACCTACGACGGACGTATGTCCATCGTTAGTTTGAATTTTTGGACTCTTCAACCTCCATTATATATTTGACTCTGTCTCTCCATATATTTGGTTCATTTTCTGGGTACTCCTTTAGTGAACTCATTCATCCCAGCTTCAGAATGGGCACTCCTTTTATTATCATATCAGCTTCAGATTCATTACCGCACTCTTTCTGATCCTTTACCAAACATAATTAAATTCATGACCAAATTATTATTCCCCACTCACGACCAGTTCTAGAATGCACCAAAACTCATATGTACTTGGTGATGTGGCAGCTCTGTGGCACAATCTCAGCCACTCAATTGATATTGGCCATTATTTAATTGAAAGAACCAAACTAATAGAGTTTGGTCGTTCACGACTTGACCAAGCGTAAAAAAAGTGCTCTAACCTCTGCTACCACTCCCAAATGATTGGGTGTTTTGGGTCTTTGTTTTCATTGATGTACGTACCTCCTTCGTTGGCCTCTATTGATTTAGATCTAAAGCTTAAGCTGAGCCGGCCACAAGGCTACCCCAACGAGGTTAAGAGGAGGAGGTCAAAACATGTTCGTCAGTTTGCTTTATCAATTAACTAATTCCCCAAATGAATTGAGTAGCTGTTCGCCACATCACTGCCACAGCACCAGGTTCATATAAGTTCAAGTACATTCCAAAACTCGCATTGATATCTATACAATCAAAACTGAATTTTTTCACGTAAATGTCATTTATATATTAAAATACATTTTAAGCCAAATTAGTCAATCAATTCCTTAAAAAAAAAAAAACCCTAGCCCCCATGAGAGTCCTCTCTCTAGCAAAACCCTAGCCCCCATGAGATTCCTTAATAACGTCTCTGTGCGCATCAAATCCAGCAGCACCTTCGTGTGCTTTCCTCCTAGCCTCTGGCTTCTTTCTATACTGTTTATCACACAAATTTTAGTGCCGTCAGCAATCGCTAGTGCGGCTTCCTATGGTGAGGATGGTTTTTGCCTCTCTCACTCACAAGGACGGCTCTGTCCGTCATACTCTTTTCAGGCCTTTAGTGATTATGCTCCTGCAGGGCGTCTCTTGGGCTATCAAAGATGGTTGGCATCCCGATTAGATCTGGTTTTCTGCTTGTCGTTGTCAGTTCTTTTGGGTGTCAATCAAATCCAAGGATTCAAGGTCTGGGATCCAGGTGAGTTTTGGGTGCTTGGTATTTGAGGCTCAGCAGCCTTGGTGTTCAAAGTCAGCGACCTTATTACTGGTGGGGAGCTGCTAAAGTTTAACCTAAATCAGATTTGGTTATTTGATTTGGGTTCTTTTAATTTCTTATTTAAGAATAAGCATGATCAGTTGTGCAAGTTTCGATTGTGGTTTTACTTTCTTTTTTCATGGGTTCTCCTTGAGCTAGATTGGATTTATTGGTCTCAATGGCAATACTTGCCGGAATTTTTCTGTTGGTTGTTGACAGCAGTGATGCACGGTGTATGTATTGTTCTAGGTTTTGAATCATCGATTAGAGTTTTAAGTTTAGACTCATCGATTAGGCCACTTATGTGGTCTGTACTGCTCCTTTTTAGGATGCCCATATTAAGGATTGTAATCCCTTATTGATTAATAAAGTTTATGCTATTTAAAAAAAAAAACCAAATTAGTCAAAAAAGATAAAATAATCAAATTGTAAATAACAGAAAAAAAAAAACACCAAAACTGCTTAACCACCCACATTTTTTGAGGCCTCTATTGTACACTCATAGGGTGTGAGTGTGTGACACCCATAAGGTGTGTAATATTTCTAGTATGCATATAGACAACTTAAACATGTAATATCGATTTATAATTAATTATATAATTTTTTTGGCAAAATAATTAATTACATTTGGTTAGTGACACTGACGGCTTTAAATCCTTTGTCCCCATTCCTCGATCTGTCTCCTAATCAATTATTGACACATATTCTGCCCCTCTCCATATGATCATATCCATATGCAATTTGAAGATCATATCCATATGCAATTTGAAGACCATATCCATATGAATCTTGGCCTCTAAAACAATTATGCTTAACATGTGGTCTTCTCTCTCTCATGGTTTGAGAATCATGGCAGTTTTAGATGTACGTAGAGGTAGAATAATAATACCCTTAAATGATTTCAATTTCCAAATTCAGTGTCATGCACATATATATCACGGCTGGGTCCTTTGGACTTTGCTTTAAAGTTTAAACCAAGAGAATACATAAATTTCTCTTTGGTATCTTGGTGTACGTTTGGCTCAAACACCAGGGATTTCATAGATTGAACGAAATATATAGATGTGCGCAAGCTTGTCTCTTTTGTGCTGCCATGGAAAATTGCTCATTCATGACCTGTATCGGTTATAAGATTCTGGATTCACTCGCTCCATGGCAGATAGAGAAATGGCCGGGAAGATACATGCATGTAAATAATTGACTTGGAGATAAGGAAGGAGATAGAGAAATGGGGACAAAAGGTTTGAAGCCGACATTGACATATCCTTTTGCATTTCCAAAACTCCAAACGATGACCTTGTGAATAATGAAATTGCACCATTAACCGCAACATCAACAATCCGGCGGGGTATAAAAACTTATAAGGTTGACAGCTAATAAACTTATATAATTGAAGAAGGATCACGCTAAAGTTCTTTTTTTTTTTAACATAGATTTAAACTTGAGACTCCATTCATCAATATGAAGATTGGAGAGAAATATTAGTAGACCAATTAGTTCTCGGTCATATTTAAGGACATATATATTGTTTGTGATTTTGGTCATTCGATTAATTAGATATGAAAATTCATTGGTGCAACACAAAAATGAAGCTAAATTTTGTTTGAATTTAGGGGGAACGTCTTGAGTGTTTTGGGCACTAGTGCTTCAGATTTTTTTAAGACCTCACTTATAAGAGACAAGATGAAGATTTACAAATCCAACGGTTCAGATTATTGCTGATATGCCTGAACACAAGTGTTTTAGGCATTGTAGAATTTTCCATATAATAGATGTACATGCATTACTGATGTACCACTCCACAAATCTGGAGGTTATTTAAATTAAAAGAAAAAGAAAATAATTTTGTATGTTGTTGTTGACGTATGCTAATTGACATTATTGTGTTCATTATAATTCATACGCAAAAAGACAAGTACCTTAAATCTTTTGGACCCATGCATCCATATTATATGCAGCAAAAGCTAGCCGCATGAAATCAACGTGGATGACTAAGCCCTTTGAAAAACAAATAAACTACATGGAACCCATCTCTGGCTCTTGTTGGACGTATATATAATTGAACTGATCGATACCTGTACATGTACTGATGTACGTACATATATGCTCCCTCTAGATCGAGAAGTCTAGGGTCGGGTGTATTTCAAATGGGTGTACTGCTCGGCAATTAAATCCAACAAGTTCACAACCAATTGAGAGAAGAACCAGTGAAACAATATACTAGACATTATATATCAACGTAGCTTCATGGACATCTGATAAAATTGGAATAACTAATACAAATAGAAAAAATATAAGCTTTGGCATGCCCAAGGATGACAAGCATAAATTTAGAAATTATCCAAGATTATTTTCTGGATTTATTGCTTTTTTGTGCAGGAGGAGTGCAGATGCTGGTGAAAGGAAAAGGAAAATCAAACGTTGATAATGAGTCGGGCGCCGTTCCATATACAGAATGCATCAACACCTGTGACACCTGTTTTTGTACACAAAAGTGGCCTCCGGAAAGCAATATGTGCATTTGCGTGAACAACAACAAGTCCAAGAAGCAGGTTGCTGCAGTCCAAGAAGTGGAATCGAGTAGCAGCAAAGTGAAATCGGAAGTAATGCCATATTCAGAATGCATGGAAAACTGCGAGGGTCCTTGCGCCTTTACACTAATTTGGCCACCTGAACTATCAATGTGCATTTGCTCCGACCTAATCGAATCAACATCCGCTAAAGCTGCTGGTAGTTAACTAATCTTAGTCAATTTTTAATAATTATTTATTAATTATCTTCATCAACCATACTCAATTTCTATATCTGCTACTAATTAACATGCGCATGCATGCAGAAAAATTGCATAAAAAATTGGACTTAGTCTCCAAGAAACCGGCAATTCAAAATTCGGGTAACTAGATTAATTATTTAACCAAATAGTTATTTTACAGGATTTTTAACCGAATAACACATTTAACTAATCTTAATCATTAATTATTTCATTTCTACATAGAAGAAGTAGAAGAATCGCACAAAAAATTGGACTTAGTCTCCAAAACAGTTGCAATGTCAGCAGAAGGCTTCCTTCCATATCCGGAATGCATCGAAAAATGTGATGAATGTGTAATTTGTACTGGAGTTTATCCAATTGAGAAAGCATTGTGCTATTGCGGTAAAAACACCACCTCCAACTCCAAGAAACCGGCAATCCAGAATTCTGGTAACTAGATTAATTATTTAAATACATGCTTAATTAAATTTGATTATACTAATTAGTTGTTCATTTGTTACTGGAGATGATAAAAAGGTGGTACTGTGGACTAAAGCGAAATTACACTCAATTCCATACGAGGAGTGCATAGAGACTTGTGAACTATGTGCCTGTACATTACCTTTGCCGCCGGTACCTCAAACTTGCATTTGCGCTGATTCTAAAGCCGCAAGCAGAGCCCGCCCAATCTAGCTTGCTAGCTTAACTGCTAGCGGTTCGATCTTCCCCGAATGGTCGAGTTCGTTCAATGATAAATAAAAGGGCTCCAATCTGTTGGATTTTCTCCTACTGATGATGCCCTAGATTTCCTTTGAGTTGCCTTAATGATGTGTGTTAAGGTTTTAGTTTCTGTGTAGAATAAGCTTGTAATTGCTATGCCTATATGTAAGCTCTTAATTATCTTGTACGCTCCTTGTCAGCTTTGATGAGTTTGTTATTAAAAAAAAGTTTACGAGCATTAGTATTAGGGTTGGTGACCAATAAAGTCATACAGTCTATAAAGTTGCCCATGGAAAATTGCTCATTCATGACCTCTATAGATTATAAGATTCTGTATTCATGCACTCCATCTTCATCGCATGAATAAGACAACACAGGAAAATGGGTCATGGAGTAGACTGGAGAGGAAGACGAAGATGAAGGAGATGTACGAAAATTTATTTGTAAGAGACGGTCAGGCTACTGTGACCGACCACAGTGATTGGCCACTGTAGAATAAAATAATATTTATGAAATAAACTATTGAATGAATAAATAATAAATTATTCACTATGGCCGGTCACAGTGACAGGTGGCATGACTGTCACTTGCAAAAATTCCTCGGAGATGTACAGTGTATTTTAATAAAGAACTAACAGAGTTAGATGGGTTTTATGTGGCCGGACACGTGTCAATAATTGACTGGTAATACACAATTTAGCATCTTGTAGCACAACCGATGGGGTCCATAGACGAAGCCGTGGTGAAGTTTTCAATTAATTATTGGTACCGTTGGGTCACGGGTTTTTGAAAGCGCGCTTCTCAATTATTGCTTGCAACTTAGAAGATGGTGAGAAACTCAAGTATTGGACCACACCTTATCTCTAATTTTGAAACCTGGACCAGTTTTGTCACTTTCGATCATTACACGTTAATTAGTGCTTTATTTCTAACACCATTCACAAAAAATATTGCCCAAATCTCAGACACGAAAACGTTGCCCAGATACAATTATTGCCCTGCAATTTCTGACCTTTACGTATTTGGACAAAGCTATATATCCACATGCAGCTAAAGCATGCATATGTCAACGTGGATGATAATGCACCGAAAACAAACAAAGAAACAAACAATCTAAAATGATGGTGGTATACTCTAGCCACTTCTTAATCGATAATAGATATCCCTCCGGGGCCCACAGGACTCACGTTCATTTCATATGGAACACGTACGTCGAGAACTGCTCGACGACTCTTTAGTCAAAATTAAAAATCCAAGTACCTCAAATTCAGAACTGATCAGGAGAAGAACAAGTTACATAGTATACAAACATTTACTGTATATGATCTGAAGATAATATCATTTTAAAGAAGTATCTCAAATTCAAAATCTATCGGCGTATGTTTTATATCATATGAACTTGTCATGCATTATCGGTGTTAGTAGCTTATTAACTACTACGTACTAATACAAAAAACATTATTATAAACTTAGGAAAAAGCTAGAGATATGTTAAGATCGAGATGACTCTACATTTTCATGTTATACTTCAGCAGCTCCAAGTAACGCACTTGCCTCTCTAGGGATTTGGATGACAAAAAGGTCCCTTTGCGATTGATTAATACTAACGAGGTGGCTAATCGTCATGAAACAACTATTACGATCCACATTGCAAAGGACGTCATGATTTTCGAACATGAAATCAGAGACTGCTTCACTAAGTATAATGTTTATTGTAGTCAATTATTTCCGATTATCTGAATCCATGCACTATTGATACATGATTCTTGTAATATTAATTTGCCGATCGGGCGCTGGCTCCTTCTCCTTTCAAAGAGAGTATATGAATTCCTTCTTCTTTGAGGAAATTGATAGGCTGATACGTTATGAGATCAAGGATACTCCCTCGCTCCTACTCCTCTAGTTAGTTTAAAGAATATATAGTACTTATTTGCATTTATACACGATGTGCATATTAAATAATTCCTTATCGTCGGCCTGGCTTGCATGGCCTAGTTTGGCCTCGGTTATTTGGGTATCGATCATTGGCTCCGGTTTTAAGCGCATCATTGACCTTACTTGCATAGTTTAGTTTGTCCTCGCTTGTGTGGCCTACTTTGACCTCGGTTATTTAGGTATCAATAGTTGGCCCCTGTTTCAAGGGCATCGTTGGTCTGGCTTGCAAGGGCATCGCTAGCCTAGCTTGCATGGCCTACTTTGGCTTCGTTTGCATTGCCATCATTGGCCTCGTTTGCATTGCCATCATTGGCCTCGCTGGCATGGCCTAGTTAGGTCTCGCTTGCGTTGCCTATTTTGGCCCCGGTTATTTGAGTTATGAATTTTCTAGTTTTCCGACTTTGGAACATAACCGAGTCAAGTTTTTCAAGTTCCGTCAATTGAAACACCTTTTAAAAATTATGTTTTACCATTGGTGAGATTTTGACACGAACAAAGGCTTTTTTAAAAAAAAAAAGTTGCATGGTTTGGCACGTTTAAAGGTGTCATGATATGCCAAAACGTGCAAAACCTTGTCAAGATACTTTTTTCTTCAAATTTGCCCGTGCCAAAATTTCACCATTGCTAAAAAATAATTTTTAAAGGTGTTCTAATTAATGTAACTCGAAAATCTCGATTTTTTTTTTTTTTTTATTTTCTAGATTTCTGACTTTGAAAAATCGTAAAAAATAAAGAAGTTGAGATTTTTGCGTTCCGTCAGTTCTAGAAGTCCTTAAATGTCATGATTTGAGGGTGGTAAGATTTTGGTATAAAAATAAGAACATGTGATTTTTGCCAAAAAAAAATCGTGTACTATAAGTCCACAGTTTTGGGTGAAAAACTAGGATTTTGGATATAAAAAAATAAAAAATTTGGATAAAGAATTGAGGTTATTCTCAACAGTATTAGAACATCATTCTTGAGTGAAACTTCATAGTTGGACCGCCAAAAATGATCATGGTTAGCCTCAGTTGCATGGCTTAGGTTGGCCTATCTTGCATGGTCATCGTTGGCCTAACTTGCATGGTCATCGTTGGCCTCGCTTGCAAGGGCATCGTTTGAGTGAGTTTAGCTAATTTTGCCAAAGCTAGCCCTCGCTATGACTATTCCCTCATAATGAACATGAATCAATAATACCGATTTCGAACTTCCAAGGGCAAGAGTAAGTCCATGTCGCTTGTAGCGAAGAACGATAATGGGGATGCCTACTACAGCCTCCGGCCTCCCCTTAGCGAACTCAGAGCGGAGGAAGGCGCCCCACACCAGTACACCACAAGTCCAAGGTGTTTAAGATCAAGCAGCAGCTAAGAGACCCTAGCTAGGAGCTTAAAGGTGCTATACGTGTGTTATGTTATCACCTTACTTTCAAAACCATATTTGTAAGTAGCATTGATCACGAAATGGATAACTCTCCTAGCCACTTGGAAGTTGTTACCAGTTCACACACACAAATGAGAGATTCACAATACAAATGAGAGATTCACAATTACTTAATTCAGTTTCAAATTTTCACCCTTTGGCTTATATTTCTTCTTAATTATCTTACTTAAGACACAAACAAGGATGTTTAGTACCTAGACCGAAACCTAGGACTTCTAAAGATTAATTATTCATGAAATTTTTTAAAAAAAGTGTGTTATAGTACACAATTTTTTGGCAAAAATCGCATGTTTTTATTTTTGTATCAAAATCTTACCACCCTCAAATCATGATTTTTAAGAATTTCTCGAACTGACGAAACGAAAAATTCTCGACTTGTTTATTTTTTTATGATTTTTCAAAATCAGAAAACTAGAAAATTCAAAAAAAAATAAACGACTCGAGATTTTCGATTTACATCAATTGGAACACCTATGGTGAAATTTTGGCATGAACAAATTTGAAGAAAAAAATGTCTTGACAAGGTTTAACATGTTTTGGCATACCATGTCACCTCCAAACGTGTCAAACCATACAACTTTTATTTTTTTAAAAACTTTCACCGTGCCAAAAATCTCACCAATGGTAAAACATGATTTTTAAAAGGTGTTCCAATTGACGGAACTCGAAAAGCTCGCAATTAAATCCATCAATGAAAAAGTACTTGGGTTTTAATTAAAAATTGAAAGGTGGCAAGAAGTTTTTTTTCTAATTTTCTGTAACAGTTTTTTTTCTAATTTTATGTAACTAATTCGATCCTTCTAGCTCATTCTTAAAAATAAAATAAAAAACTAATTCCTTCTCATATTTCTTATTTTTACAAAGAATTTGGAGTTGTTGAAGCTATCCATTTTTCGAAAGCCCAATCTAATTATTTCAGTCGTTTTGTCTTTCATTCTACTTTTCTCATTTAATCTATCTTTCTGAAAGCAGCGATTGTGATTAAGTTTACTATTAATGGAAAAATTTGTTGGGTATACAAATAAACGATCAACCATCAAAATTAGTCCCCCAAAGAAGGCTGGCTAGTATTGCTTATATATATGCTGTGTATGTACAAATTGAGCATGTCAATTTATTTTAACTGCTATAATATTTACAGATAAGCGCCTCAAACTCCTTGAGGCTCCCTCCTGTGGTCGTATGGCCTATATATGGTGATCGATGTTGATCTCCTTGTCTGTAATTAGTACCCCAAATATGCTGTAATATATATCGGACCACTTACCTTATCTCTAGCTAAATCAATGGCTTGAATTTGAATAATATAAAACACACGCTGCCAAAACATATATATAACGTGCATGGTCCACATTATCGATTTCGATTAACATTGCCCACTCGATCGCCACAAGTAAAAAACAGAAGAAACACGTTTTCATTTTAGTATTGGAAAATAATTCTAATACTTATGAATTTGATGACAAACCAGTCGAAAACATATAAAATCTGCATTCTATTCAGATGAAACGTACCAAAACAAATTAATATATGCATATATATATATATATATATATATATATATATATATATTAAGGACTACCAGATAAATGAAAAGACAAAAACTCTAGCCGGGAAAATTCCATATATTTCTAGCAAACACCAAAAACGTGGCCTATATCACCAAGCAGATATTATTATTATTATTATTATTAATTTCTCATCCATCGATCATCAAGAAGAGGTCCGTACAATTTTGAGCTATAAATAGCCCCCACTGGCCTCTGCATTTCTCACACAGTGAGTTGAGAGTTGAGAGAGAACACTGGCTATGAGTTTGAGAAAGATGTTGAAAGTGAGTCTCTTAATGTTGCTTGCCATGGCTTTGGCAGCAACAAGTGCTCATGCTCGCTTGGACCAATTCGGTCAGCTGCTTACCTCCAAGAACCAACCAAACCCCAACTCTGGTAAACTACCTAACTAGCCATAAATTAATTGGTTCAAGTTCAAGATTTACATGTTTATATTATTATTTATTGTATTCTATGTTTTTTTTGTTATATTATATCATATATAATAGACGTACATTACTGGTGTAATTATCTTATATTTAATTTATTGTTCAATTACTACTATTACAAGGAGGAAAGTTGGAGTTAATTCCAACTCCACAAATCTGCAGGTAATTTAATTAGCTTAAAAGAAAATATGAAATAATTTTGTACGTTGTTGTTTTTGACGTATGATAATTGATATTAATAATATTAATGTTTTCATTATAATTCATATGCAAAAGGACAAGTACCTTAATTTTTTTGGACCCATCCGCATTATATGCAGCAAAAGCTAGCATATGCATCAAATCAACGTGGATGACTAAGCCCTATGAAAAACAAACTAACTATATAGAACCCAATCGAGAGAATAGATAGGATCAGTGAAACAATATACTTGACATGCCTTAACGACGTAGCTTCATGGACATCTGATAAAATTGGAATAACTAATACAAAAAGTAAAAAAAGCATCAAGTCATGTCAAAATATGAGCTTTGACATGACTAAGGACGACAAGCATAAAGTTAGAAATTATCCAAAATTAATTTCTGGATTTGTTGATTACTAGTATAAATATACCATTTTTTTTTTTGTGCAGAAGGAGTATTGCAGGTGCTGGTGAAAGGGAAAGGAAAATCAAACGTTGATGATGAGCCTTCGGGCGCCATTCCATATACAGAATGCATCAACACCTGTGACACCTGTTTTTGTACACTAAAGTGGCCTCCTGAAAGCAATATATGCATTTGCGGGGACAGCATCAAGTCCAAGAACCCAGCTGCTGCAGTCCAAGAAGTGAAATCGAGTAGCAGCAAAGTGAAATCGGAAGTACTGCCATATTATGAATGCATAGAAAAATGCAAGTATCATTGCGCCTGTACACTAATTTGGCCACCTGAACTGTCAACGTGCGTTTGCTCTGAGCTCATCGAATCAACAGTTGCTAAAGCTATTGGTAGTTAACTAATCTTAATCAATAATCATTCATTATTTTAATTTCTTCATCGATCATATTTAATTTCTATATATATGTGTGTGTGTGTTGTACGAACATGCAGATGCAGATGAAGTAGAAGAATTGCATAAAGAATTGGACTTACTCTCCAAACCACTTGAAAAATCAGGAGGAGGCTTTATACCATATCCAGAATGCATCAAGAAATGTGATGAGTGTGTAATTTGTACAAAAATTTATCCAATTGAGAAAGCATGGTGCTATTGCGAAAACGCTTCCAACTCCAAGAAACCAGCAATCCAAAATTCGGGTAACTAGCTTAATTAGTTTAATACATGCTTAATTAAATTTGATTATACTGCTGCTAATTACAATTAGTTGTTCATTAATTTGTTACATGCTTAAACAAAAATTTATGCAAAAGGACAAGTACCTTAATTTTTGTTTGGACTCATCCCCATTATATATATATATGCCTAAGCATGGATCAGAGACGAAGCCCTATGACAAACATACTAACTCTATGGAACCGATCTCTGGCTCTGGACATATAATTGAACTGGTACCGGCCTGTATATGTACGTACATATATATATATATATATATATATATATATATATATATATATATATATATATGCTCCCTCTAGATAGAGGAGTCTAGGCTCGATCAGGTGTATTTCAAATATAGGGAAAAACTAATACAAAAAGATAAAAAAATATATATGTAAGCTTTGACATGACTAAAGAAGTAAAGATGACAAGCATAAAGTTAGAATTTATCTAAAATTAATTTCTGGATTTATTGATTACAGTATAAATAATATCATTTTTTTTGTGCAGAAGAAGTGCAGGTGCTGGTGAAAGGGGGAAAAGGAAAATTAGATGTCGATGATGAGTACTCAGGCACCATTCCATATACAGAATGCATCAACACCTGTGACTTGTGTTTTTGTACACGGAAGTGGCCTCCTGAAAGCAATATGTGCATTTGCGTGAACAACAGCAAGTCCATGGAGCCAGCTACTGCAGTCCAAGTAGTGGAATCGAGTAGCAGTAAAGTGAAATCGGAAATAATTCCATATTCAGACTGCATAGAAAACTGCAAGCATGTTTGCGCCTGTACACTAATTTGGCCACCTGAACTGTCAACGTGCATTTGCTCCGACCACATGGAATCAACAACCGATAAAGTTGCTGGTAGTTAATTAACTAATCTTAGTCAATTATCAATAATTATTTATTTTCTTCATCAACCATACTCAATTTCTATATCTATTACTAATTAACATGCGCGTGCATGCAGAAAAACTGCAGAAAACATTGGACTTAGTCTCCAAACCAGTTGCAAAATTAGGAGGAGGCTTCATTCCATATCCGGAATGCATCAAAAAATGTGATGAGTGTGTAATTTGTACAAAAAATTATCCAATTGAGGAAGCATTTTGCTACTGCGAGAACGCTTCCAACTCCAAGAAACTAGCAATCCAAAATTCGGGTAACTAGCTTAATTAGTTTAATACATGCTTAATTAAATTTGATTATACTGCTGCTAATTACAATTAGTTGTTACAGGAGATGATAAAAAGGTGGTACTGCGGACTAAAGCGAAATTAGACCTAATTCCATACTACGAGTGCATACAGACTTGTGAAACATGTCTCTGTGACAGACGTGCGCCGGAATATGCAATGTGCACTTGCATGGATCCTAAAGCCGCAGGCAGAGCCCTCCCAATCTAGCTAGTGGACTAGCTAGCTAGCTTAGCTGCTAGCTGTTCGATCTTCCCCGAATGGTCGAGTTCGTTCAATGATAAATAAAAGGGCTCTAATCTGTTGGATTTACTCCTTCTGATGATGCCCTAAATTTCTTTTGAATTGCCTTAATGATATATGTGTTAAGGCTTTAATTAGTTTCTAATTTTCTATGTAGAATATTGCTATGCATTTATGCAAGCGTCTTAATTATGTTGTACGCTAGCTCGATCAGCTTGTTATAAATTAATATTAAATTATCGAGCATTAATATTATACCTCTAGCGGTCTAGCCTTTTTCAAGGCCATTACAAAGCATTTTCTACTCTCATTAGAAAAATAAAAAACAATATTATTAAAAGATATATACATGCACGTACGTAGGTTTTTCTAGTAAAGTTAAATCTTACTATTGAAAAATGCATTCATTTTTGTTAGAGACACGGAATGCTATATATGATCAGAACCTTATTGGATATAAAAGTGGCAGATCTAGTTAACAATTAATCTAAACATTAACGTACAATCTACATTTTTCTATGCACAGAATGTAAATGTCGGTTTCTTTTCTTCTTCTTCTTTTTCATTTTCCTCTCTGCAATTATACTAAAGCTAGCTTGCATGGTATCAGAGTCAGGTTCATCTACGTGTGAACGCCTAACGGTCACATGTGATCCACGTCACCTAATATAAATTGTTCACGTGTATGGTTTGAAAATTCATTACATGTGCGTGAGAATGTAGAGTGTTGTTTCACAATAAAAAATAATAACTTTATAAATGTGTTTATAAAAATTTATACATATTCAATTATTGTCAATTGAGTTAGATTCTGACATCTAAATTACTTTATCACACGTATGCACTTATCTCTAATTTGAATTGGCCAATCTATAAAACCTAGACCATAATTGTCACCTTCGATCATTTCTATCACATTCACCAATCGTATTCCATTATATATATGAGATGAATACACTTTTAGTCCCTGAACTTTAACTCATTCGACACTTTTGTCCATGAACTTTGAAATATATCACTTTGGTCCTTGAACTTTGACATTTACTATCACTTTCGTCCTTGACCGAAGTTTTCATCGAATAAACCTCCGATTCCGGCCAAATCGAATGACACCGCATATTGGGCTTTGAAGCCCTCCTTGAGGCGATTTCAACGCCACCAACCTCGCCTCAAACCGTCACCGGACGGCGGAGAATTTTAGAATTTAAGTTTCGGTCACTACCTGCTTTCGGGACAAATTCAAGTCATTCTAGGCCGAATTGAGCTTAGTCCTAGTTATAAAAGTTACTCCTCTCATCCTTGCGAACATTTTGGCATAGGTTTTGCACTATTTTTTCCGGTCAGGGACGAAAGTGATAGTCGGTGTTGAAGTTCATGGACGAAAGTGATATATTTCAAAGTTTAAGGACGAAAGTGTCGAACGAGTTAAAGTTGAGAGACTAAAAGTGATTTTTTTCCTATATATATATTCGCAAAAACAAAAACGTTGTCCAGATACCATTAATGCAGTACAGTTTCTGACCTTAACTGATTTGGACCTATAGCTATCTAACCACGTGCATGCATGCATATACCAACGTGGATGATAAATGCACTGAAAACAAACGAACAAACAAAACTAATCTAAAAAGATAGTGGTACGTACTCTAGCTGGCTCTTTGATCATTAATATATATATATATATATATATATATATATATATATATATATATATATACATATTATACATCAATGCATGTTATACATCTCTATATAGAACTATTAGATAATATTATGTTATTGACCGGCAACCACAAAGTATGTTAATTCAACGGTAAAGACAAAAAATGCATAGCATTTATATAAAGGAAGGGGTACCTATGTATATGCAGTACATGCCCCCTCGGCAATTAACGCCAACAAAATTTTTGTCAAAAAAAGAAGATAGTACCTCAATTTCAGAACTGATCAGGAGATCAAAGAATCGGTTAAATAGCATATAAACACTTATTGTATATAATTTGAAGATTATATCATCTTAAAGAAGTATCTCAAATTCAAAATCTATCACTTATGCAGATTAAGTGTGTTTTATATCATAGTAATTAACTTGTCAAATCTCTTTAGAGAGAGAGAGAGAGAGAGAGAGAGAGAGATTGCGCTTGGTTAAGAAATTTTTCATTGTCAAACTCTTCCAAACTTATTATTAGGATTATTTTTAGGATGGATAGTTTATTAAAGTCTGGACGTGGATGTTCTTATTTGGACATCTTGTTTGCTCCACTGGATTTTATGTTCATTTGGTCTTACATTTTACAACCATGAAAGTCTCTGGTAATGAGTAAAAATTTATGATCTGCATATTTTTGTCTTTTGAGATATTTATGTAGGTATGGCCATGGGGTGCCTTTCGGAGGTAATGAAACGTTCAAATACTAGCCATCTACACATTTGACATGCGGCTAAGCTTTAATTCGTATATCTATATATATATATATAATTAATGTTCGTGAAAAATATAATATGGGAGAATATCTGTCTAGCCTTTTCGATTCCATGTGTTTTTCTATCATCGTCAACTTATGTAACTCAATGATTTTATTGAAAACAAAATCCTTCCGTAAATTCAATGATGACAGAAATTCACCTATGAAGGTGTCTACCTTTTTCTTTTTCTTTTTTAAATGAATGACGCTAAATGATGTGTGATTGGAGCCTTCTTGAGAAAGCTATGTGTACGTAGATCACGGTTCTTGGTTTTGATGGTCTTCGCTTGCAGATGCTGCTCATGTTCGGGATTAATTAGTTTTTCCCTTGATTAATTGTTTACCATGACGCAATAGAAAATTGGTTTAGTTTCTTTGTGCAATAATGCAATAAGTGATTGTCCGCTAAATTCTTTGTACAATATCTACAAGTCATTTCAGTAGAGTAACCCAGAAGATCGAGTGTCAAAAAAAGCCACTATATCTACTCGAAAATAGTTTCTGAGGGCATATATTATTTCTAAGATTAACAGCATTTGCAAATAATCAAGTATCCTCCACTGAAATGATATATGCCCTCAGAAACTATTTTCGAGTAGTTAAGAACAATAATTGCAGCTCGAATTCGATTTTCCAAATAATCAATTATTATTAATTAAGCTTTACATCAGATTAATTCCAACACAATTTTCTGCCAATTAACCTCAGTCGTAGCACACTTCAACGTACGTACTTGTAGAATACGTTGCATATATGTGACTTTGTTAACTTCTGTTATATATGGATAATTCTTGGGGGTGAACCTACATATTCACCATTCTTGTAATTAACGCATTTTCAATTTAAATTTTAACGATCTAACCGTTCATATATTATAAAATAATATATATAGATATCACTTCTGCAAAAAATCAATCAATTTAGAGACTTTTTGGTACGTAACTCATTCATATGAAATAAACAGACGGTTCATCATAATAGTAGTAATTGTTGTCAAAACCGTTCATTTGTTTCACAAAATTGAATGGTTGAACAATCTCCGATTCGATTGATTTTTTGCAGAGATGATCTATAATGGATAATTTAAAATATGAATGATTGGATTATGAAATTATAATGTGAAAATATGTTAATCACAATGAGGGGTGAATATGCAGGTTCACCCAGAGGGTGAACCCAAGAATTATCCGTTATATATTTACATCATAAACATGCATTGATGTACTCTCTTTGTTGGATGTATAATTTGTAGCAAGAACATGACAATGATGACATATACATTTCAGATACAGACCATTACTCGCAAAACAAAAAATAAAATAAAAAAGTTACTCGCCAAACGAATGTAACACTAATTTGGTTACTTTAATTGAAGATTTCTTTCGGGTTTGCGTACGATTGATTTTAGTAAATTTTTGTATTGGATCCACATGATCGGTCATATCATCGGTTACTTTTTCATAGCCCTTCTCATATCTAATTATGTGGTTCATTTTATTGTTCTTGCCACTTTTATTTTTAGTTGCAATTATTGCTTCTACTATTTGTATTTTACTGAGGTTAAATTTCTGTCCCCCTTGCTGCACTAAATAATTGCCTGGAATGATTCCTTTAAGACCAAAAAACCATTAATCTGTAAGTAACAAATTGTTACTGCTGGACCGAGGCAATAACAGGCCGGGTTCAGATTGGTTTTAGCCAATGTTCAGGCTAGGATCTAACTTCTTGATTCCATGCACGTTTCATTTTGCAGTAAATTTATTTTGTTTTGTATATATATAAGGCTATAATAAGCTTTGCTGGTTTATAAATAAGTAGATCGAAAGGGCAGAACTTTGCCTTTAACGTACCTAGCTATGTGCATATATGGGATGCATTGCTAGGGAAGTTAAATTTGTATTTGCATTTGTTTAATATAACCAAACACCATGGTTGCAATTGTCCCAAGTATTTGCTGGGATTAGAACTGACAATATGTGCAGACATTATCCACTGCATGCAGAACTAATTGAATAATTAGTAATTAGACAGCTTCAGTTCCAGGGAAAACATAATAAGACTGAGTCTTTGGCAAGACAAAGAATAAGTTATCACCCACAAATCAAAATCCAAATAGCATTTTCATTAAGCCTCAGTCGGACATTCTGCATTTGGTTAATATTAATATTGAATATTCCATTCAAAATTAATTAGTTACAACTAAAACCCAACTAATATTCTCAAAATCAATGTTCTCTAGCTATTAGCCAAACATTTATGTTTCAACACATGTGAAGTCTTAAATTGGATATATGCTCCAAACCAGCATATACTCTTAATGATGTTAACCATTTCCTACTTTTTAACAATTAATCCAAATTAAGCATTAGTTAATGCCTATATATATTAACTTTGCTTCAGAACGTATGTGTATTAATGAGCTTGGAGATGGAGACCCTCCTCCAACTAATTAAGGAGCTGGTTGCAGATATGATGACTCCACTGCAAAACAATGTAACAGATGACAGAATTAAGGCCATGGTAGGATGCAACCTCCAAAAGATAAGTGATCGAGAACAAATTAAAGAAAACAAGTGAAGGACTAAAACATTGTGAGACCCCACTATACTAGGAGTATGTTTAATTGGGTTGGAGGATACAGGCATATATAGCTTGGCAAACATTCTAACAGCTAGTATTCCCCAACTCAACCGAACAATAATGGCGAATAAATATATTCAAATTATGTGTAATTTTTTTTATTCCAGTTAGTTAAATATTTAAGGAATGAAGTTATCCTTTTGTTAAGGGCCCTCTATCCTTAGTCTAAAAACTAATCTGTATTTTTTTTTTCGGTATAAAGAAGTAAGAAGACACGATCGGATGGCACAGAATGCATAGAGCCATAGAATTGGACAAGTTTGTTGGGAGGAATCAAGAATCGATCATACCTAGAATTACATTATTTATTTGTAATAAACTAAGAATAAAAGAATTAAACAAAATAAAAACTTGCGTGGGTCAGATCCAGTGTACGCGCAAATGGGGTCAAACCGCTCCCAAAAACAGAGAGAGATGGACAAGGCAAGGTAATGTGATGACTTTGCTTCTGGTCTAAGAACTTAAAGATGGCAAGCTCCATGCTTTACTTTCACAACAACAACATTATTACCATCAATACTTAACTTCAGTTACAATATTACCATCAACCTACATTCAACTAATACTCGATCTCCCCCTATAAATACAAACCCTATCCATCAACTCCTATTCATTCCCAACACAGTTTTCAAACCCCATTTCCCAGTTTTCACAATTTACAACACCAGCAATATCGGCAACACAACTATGGCGGCGGCTATCCCGGCACTGTTTGTGATGACTTTTGCTATGGTCTTTGGCAACACTGCTTCTGATCCAGACTTGCTTCAAGATATTTGTGTTGCAGACTTCACTTCCGGTACACCCCTTTCAACTTTTTCTTCTTCCTCTTCATCTTTATTCCCACTGTTTCAGTTTCCTAAAAGCGATTTTTTATATTATAGAAAATCATATAAAAGAAGATTCCCACTTTTCTTTTTGTCCTAATTATTACAATTTGACGCAGTTCTTCTCTATTATTTTCCCTTAGGAAGTAGGAACTCTTTATGTAACTTCAAGTTCAACTCAAATGATTTGTGGAATGATTGATATATCTCTCTTTAAATCTTGTTGGGTACTTTTTTTTTCACTGTAGTTAAGCCTAGTAATCATAGACCTTATTCGGCCCCAAAAGTGAAGCCCATTGCACCATTGATACGTACACTTGGAGCTAACTAACTAATAAATCCAAATTATGCTTTCTACAAAATTATTACAATTTTTGCTAAAAAAATTGATCCAAATTGAATTCGTGACGAATGAACAGCGGTGAAAGTGAATGGGTTCGCTTGCAAGAACGAAGCAAATGCAACCGCAGAGGACTTCTTCTTTGCCGGACTAGCAAAGCCAGGACTCACCAACAACACCTTTGGCTCTTTGGTGACTGCAGCCAATGTCCAAAAGATCCCAGGCCTCAACACTCTCGGCGTCTCATTGGCCCGAATTGACTATGCTCCCGGTGGCATCAACCCACCTCACACTCACCCACGCGCCACCGAAATAGTCTATGTGCTTGAAGGTTCGTTGGATGTTGGGTTCATAACCACAGCAAACAAGCTCATTTCCAAGACCATTTCCAAAGGTGATGTCTTTGTGTTCCCAAAGGGGTTGGTTCATTTCCAAAAGAACAATGGCAAGGTCCCTGCTGCCGTGATCGCAGGGTTTAACTCACAGTTGCAGGGCACGGCCAATATTGCCCTCACATTGTTCGCCGCCACACCTCCAGTGGAAGATAATGTGTTGACTAAGACATTCCAGGTTGGTACCAAGCAGATCGAGAAGATCAAGTCAAGGCTTGCACCCAAGAAATAGATTGACGCTTTCATTTTCTCTTTTATGTCTTGTACGTGATCTTGTCACTTGTGTTTGTTTTAGCAATTTGATGTGTGGAAGTGGAAATTCTGTTTTCTTTCTTTGAGGCTTGCACCCAACTTGAGCCACTAAAAGCATTAAGCATCTAGCAGGCTTCCAATTTCAATCTTGGCAAATCGATCTTTCTCCTTTCATGAGTCTCTAAGACGTACTTATTTAACGTTGATGAAGATAACTTTGAAAAGAAGCGATAACTATAGTTGGGTAATTGACTAATTGCAAGGTAATGTTAAAGTAACTAAATTTAATCATCAAATAATGTTTGCGAAAGATTGTCATTGATGTACACAATTTATTTCTTAATTGAGATGTAACTCTTATAATATTTTTTTTCTCCATTCCTATAAACCATTCGAAAATAATTGGTAATAATATATAAGGAGAGAGAATGTAACTCCTAGAGTCCTAGCCTCCTAGGGATGCTAACGCATAAAATAATTTAATTAATTCATTTTTAAAGTCACAATTTGTTTTCTATTTTCAGATTTGTTTTGCCAATAAATATTATTTTTAAAAGAAAATAATAATTTATAGCTCCCTAAAATTTTTAGCATGGTTGAAGCAACATTTATAAGGCTCTCTAAAATTAACTCATAGTTTAACTTTTAGCTAATTATGACAAATTTAATGAATAAAAAATAGAAAACACCGTTGGAGATGCTTTTTTTTTGGACAAACATTAGAGATGCTCTTAGGAGTGTAGTAGGGAACATGGTTTGAGCAATTTTTTTTTAATTTTTAGATTTTCTCTAAATTTTAACTTAAGAACTCATTAGCCGAGAGTCTATTAGAGATGCTCTCCAATAATCCGATTGGCATCAAATTTGAGGAGACCACGTTCTACTTTTAGCAATTTAAATGAGTACCGTACCATTTAATTTCTTAAGGGAAATGCAATTGATTTACACCAACTATTGCTAGTATAAATTGCTAAAAGTAAGAACCTAAAATCAAGAGATGTGTACTACAAGTACTAATTAACTATGTGTACTACCCTAAATCCTTCTTTTGTGTTCCCTTAATTAAGAAGGGTTCCAATCCTAATTAATCCTTATCCAGTCATATTAATTTTTTAAGGGACAATATCCAGTCATATTAATTGGATTTGTAGGAGGGTCAACTCTTTTAGTTTTAATTAAAGATACATGAACTGAATATATAATTCGAGTACAGTTTTCCAAATGTCAATGCCAACAGAGCTAAATTAAACTGACTATTGACAAGTTAAATCAAAATCATTTCGATATTAGTGAAGAAAAATACAGTATTCCATTATGTACGCGCGTTGAAGGATAAGTTCTTGGTTCTTTTTACTTTCTCATTATTGAGAACCTCAAAGTTGGTACCTTAATTTCCTATCTATACTTACAGATCAAAACTATATTTTGACCAAATCACGTACATGCATGACCATATAAATCCTTTGATCCACAATCTTTGGTTTTCTTCCTTCCAAACCAGTACTATTACAGGCACATATAGATAGGAAAGTACCCTGAAAAAAAAAAAGATAGATAGGAAAGTACGTACGTAGCAACTATAGAGAAGCATTTTAAGTACCAACTAGGTTTCCATTTGCCTAGCCTGTACTGGCCTATCTATTGCAAGTATATATAGCTGATTTAATTAGAAACTATAAAAGTTTATCTCCAGGAAGACATAATAATAATTAAAACCGTGTCTTTGGCATGACAAATGATTTACTATCACCCGTGCAATGAGCATTTACTCTTGCAATGAGATCTCTCGCTCTTTTTTTTTTTTCCCTTACTCTTGCAATGAGCTTACCAAATGAAGATATATGTTGAAAAGGGCTTTCTTTCAGCAATCGTAAGTATCAGTTATAGCCTAGCTACGTACATGATTTGCTTCAGAAAGTAGTTGTTTAGAAATAAAAGAATATGACTGATGAGCTTGAAGATGGAGACCCTCCTCCAAACCAATTAATTAAGGAGCTGATGAGCTCTACTGCAAAACATTACAACAGATAACAGAAAAACCATTGTAGGAAGCAACCTCCAAAACATGACAGAGTGAGAACAAAATGAACTCGAACAATAGGACAATATAGATATATGTGTGTGTGTGTGTAGTTGGGTTGGAGGATAGAACCAAATCCTAGCTTAGCAAACATAATACCATTTCTCCAACTCAAAAAAAAAATGGCAAACCTTTGTCACACTCTCTTAACAAAAATTCAAGCTATATATGGCATTTTTGTCTATATATAGCATAAGGTTATTGAAGAAACTTATCCTTAACCAGGGCTTAGTATTAGAATTTCATGCATGACTCTGCAGGTGCATTGTATAAAAAACGTGCTTAAGCCAAATATATGGTAGTCTTCCACTCTTCCTTGGTACTTCCAAACTGGCACACAGCGGTAAGCCACAAACTCTAACAACCTGATGAATTAGTTATTACATGACTATCTAATTACCTAATTAAGCATTAATTAACACCTAATTAACTAAAGTCGACTAATTACGCTACCGCTATAATCGTGATTTGTTTTTAATTGTAACAACTGATTATAACAACTGATTATAATCAGTTGTTACAATTAAAAACAAATCATGATTATAGCGAACTAAAAATAGAAAAAGCTAGGGGACAACCAGACTTTTGACACAAATATAAGAAAAAGGTATAAACTTAATCACAAATAGGAAAAGCTAGACTTAACGTGATGAAAACAACTCAAAATAATTGAGGATCTCAAGTTTGAATTCTTCTTTACGTGCAATTTGGAAAATGTAAACGAAAATAGGGTAAAAACAAAAAACAGTGCACATTTTCCCTCTTTATTATTATCATTTTTTTTCTTTTGTTTTCCTAAGAATACTTTCCCTCTTTTATATCAAAGTGGACAAATAATTAACAAATAAGAATTAATAATCTCCGAAGTTGATAAAACGAATAGTATGACTACCTAATTAACATTTGTTTATCATTTTACAAATTCATTTAACTCGCACTCTAAAGATTTGCATCATATTCTCCAAATAAAAAACACACATAATGATAAAACTATAACGAAATAACATTGTGAAAAATATAAAAATTATATCTATTTTTCTATCAATTTTCACTACAACCAACTCATCTAGATGGGGCTTTAGGGTTGACAGTGTAATACCCCGAAAATTTCCGTATTATTTTTATTAAATAGTTCGTGAAATTTGAAGTGAAATGGAGTGATGTCATATTTTTAGGGGTTTTCGTCGTAAAACGATAATTACGGCGGTAATTATAAGTTACACGAGGTTAATTAAGGTAACTTTTTATCCGTTGAGAATTTGGGAAAAGTTCCTTCATGAAAGTTGTAGACCTCGTCGAATCGAGTTCGTAGGAATTTGGTTCACCGAAAACGGACATCGTATGAGAGAGTTATGAATTTCGGAAGTTTGGAGAGAAAAGAATTAATTTTATAATCCTTTTCTTTGTCGGCAAGATCTTGGCCATTGAATCTTAGAGATTCAATCTGGGCCGTCCATTCCTAATTATGGATTAGGTTAATTATTTCCCTTTCTCTCTCCTTCCCCCCGATCTCTCTCTCTCTCTCTCTCTCTCTCTCTCTCTCCGCCGGCTGCACATGGCAGATCTTTCACCGGCCACCGCCGGACTACACCGCCACCACCAAAGGCTGTGGCTTGGGTCGCCGGACCTAGCCCACCCATCCTTGCCGCCTGGAACGGCGGCGTGACGCCGCTGCAACCACCGAAACCGAGGGGTTTTTCCCCCTCGTCGTCCGACACATTCCGGCCAAGTTGGACCGCAACCCTTCTGGGTTTTGGAAGGCCTCATCACGGCGAGGCTATCCCGGTGGTTTCACCCCACGGCAACCACGGACGGCGGCGGATCGACGGTGAGAAGTTTTCACGATTTCAGAATCTTCTCCGGCAAGATCCGGCCGATCCAGGCACAACCGGACTTCGGGGCAGGTATAAAACTTGCTCAAATTGTTGTGATCTAGTAGATCAACGGTTTAGATCTGGTAGATTAGGACTTTGGCCGGCGGCGCGTGGGGCTCACGCACAGCCGTTTGCGGCGGCGCGTGGCGGCGCGTCCGGCCAATGCTCGGAGCAATTTTTACTCCTTTGAACTTGGTTCGTCGATACGAACAAGTTTCGTGTTTTGACTTTTGTCAAATTCGGTCGTTTGAGCGATGATCAATTAAGCAATGGTTATGGATCGTTAGATCCGTGATGATCCGACCGTTGGATCATCACCATATTTGGATATGATGTTAGGATGCTAGAAATAAGCATGCTGTTGGATTTTGGAAGTTTCGGATTTTGTGTGGGACCCGTTGATGAATAGTAGACGTGGGACCCACGTTGACCGATGGTTGACTTTTGGTCAAATGGTCTCGATTAAATGTTCCGATGTCGTAGGAGACATTTGAGGAACATTTGGATTATTTTGGAAATGTATTATGCTAATTGGATATTGCATAATCATAGGTGTTTACGAGAAGTGTAGCTCGTGCTTGTCGATTCCTGGTTACTATTTGAAGACGCAGCAGGAATTAGAGGTGAGTGAATCTCACAATATTTTATATATGAATATTAATTCATATTGTGTTGTTTGCGAAAATAAATAATTATATTTATTTAAATGATTTTGCGATATATAAATTAAATACAGTTTTAATTTGATATATCAGCATGTGTGATTTTGTGTTAAAACAATATTTGAAAGTATTCATTTTATTGTTTTAATTGGTGGATTTTGTGGGAACAATATTTCAAAAATTATGATATTGTGTTTGCCTACTCGAATGTTTTTGTAGCCAATGGGTGAAGGTTAGAGCTTTAGACTGTGTAGCCAATGGGTGAAGGTTAGAGCCCTAGACTGTGTAGCCAATGGTGAAGGTTAGAGCTTTAGACTGTGTAGCCAGAAGGTGAAGGTTAGAGTTCTAGACTGTGTAGCCATGTATTCATTGAAAACAAAGATGAATACTTTATGTAATAAAGGAGAAGAAAAATGGTATTCTCGCTTTATCTTGATGTATTAAAAGGAGAAGAAAAATGGTATTCTCGCTTTTAATCATTTGAAGTTGATTGTGGTTTTGTGTGAGTATGATATGAATTTGCTTCTTAAATAATTGAAGCATTGATTTATTGAATTACAATTCTTGGAGAATTATTGAATTGTATTTTGAAGTTTTTACTTCTTTAAAAATTGAAGTAATTATTATTATGATTTACGATTCTTAAAAAGAAAGAATCATAATTTTGGGAAATGATTTTGGGGAAAGTTTATATTGTTTAATATTCTGAATTACCCTGGGATTAACATACACGTTTATGGGACGTGTGGGGTTAAAATACGTGATATGGGGCGCGTAGGTTCAGTATATTTTATAATATGAATTTTCGGGATTTGAATTGTTTTTGAAAAGTATAAGTTACATATATTTGTTTAAAACAAACTATATATGTATATTTTGTTAAACGGTTTAGGGTGAGTAAAACTGAGTTAACTCATACCAGCTTCGTAAGCTGACCGGGTTTGTTGATATAACCCGGTACACTATTCCACGGTGTAGGGGTTATACCTGCAGGTTAGGATAACCAGGAGTAATGCAAGGCTGCATACTTTTTGTTGGGTTATAAGACTTCCGCTATTTTATGCTTCGCACTCTGAAGATTTATTTATGTAATATTTTGATGTATCAATTTATTATATAAATATTTGGTATGTAATATTCGACTCTTGTATTGAGTTTGAAATTACAATGTTGGGCATGGAGTTGGTGTTGTGTACTTGAATTAAAAAGAAAAAAATTCTAGTGCATATTTGTATTTGATATTCCATGTCGTCACGTTCCCGAAATGGTTTGTAATTAAGGGCAAAATGCCTTATTAATTGATTGGAAAATCGGGGCGTGACAGATTGGTATCAGAGCAAAACAATGCTCTAAGGAAGTGATTGAGCAATGGAACGCTCTATGGAAATGAAACGAGTTGTAGAATTGAGAAGTGAAGTTAGAGTTTAGAGCTTAGGATCGGTTTAGGGTTTGGCGTTAGGTTCTTAGATTCATTCAAGTAATGGTTACTTCGTATGCTTAATTACGCACAGTATTTATCGAGTGATGGCCCGACCGCGGCGGATCCCCATCATGTGCTCTTCAGTGCTGTTGTGTTGTTAAGAATATAAAGTACAAATTACAATTCCTTATACGGTAGTCTTACATGGCTACATTCTTAACTCTCTCAACCGTACCCTGGATCAAACGACAGACTTGATCCACTGACCCTTTCTTATTCTTCAGCAACTCAGTAGAGATCTGTGTTGCTACTGTTACTAGACAACCAATGTACGGATTGTCTGAGACCCCTTCTGTTCTTCCAGCAGTAGGCATATCTGGTAGAATTGAAAAACCTGAAGTTAGGAATACAATTGTACCTAACTCACAACCACCTAATAACTTCTGGACCGTTGACTGACTGATAGAGGCATAAATCACGTATGACCCTGTTGAATCAGTACAACTTTCTTGGAGTACGTAGGTGTCGTCGATTTGCATCAAGGTGACACAGTTGCGTGGGTCTTGACCCGTTGTGATGTGTGCAATCTCTTGGACTGTCTTGCCCAATGCTTGGTGGTCCCACTGGTTCCGAGTTTGTACGTCAGTGAAGAAGTCAAACAGCTTTCGGTGAGAGACATGATGTTGGAATATTGCAGTTGCAGTTCGAGTAAGACCATGAGGCTTATTCGGCCTATTCCAAATTTTGTTAGTGGAGACTCTTATCCCTGAACCCCTGAACTTGGTTTGTTCAGCTACCTTCCATTCATGAGCAGTAGAGTTGCCGATGCCTGTGCAGAAATCCGTCACTAATCTGCATGTCATCTGCAACAAGTTTCTTCTTCCTTCTACCGATGGTATGACACAAAAGTCTTGAGGTGGATGAGTGACAGCCGCAGAATAGTTGAACCGTTCTGCTTGCCTCTGCAATATTTCTACCCATCGCCTTGCTCCAAAGGCTAAGCCTGACTCCACTAGCGTTCTGTATGTTTGGTGCATGAGTTGATCTCGTACATCAACATGTTCCACCCATACGACACGAGAGCTGCCGTTGAACAAGTCTTGGATTAAGCATCCGGATGGACGCTTCTTGCATTGAGATCTGGGGTGTGGACCCAGATTTGAACTTAACCCCTCCACAGAGACATCAACTATGGCCCAACTCTGTTCTGTTTGTCGTTGACAATAACGAACAAAGTGAGTGACACGAGTGGAGACAGATGGAGTGGTTACCTGGAACTCAGCAGTCATGACTTGGATGGTGTCGTGGTAGTTTTCAGCAGTCCCTGTTGATAAGACATCAAGGATATTCGCCCTTGAAATGATGCTACTGAATATGGTGGACCATTGGTCCACATCCATGAAGAGATTCACGAGTACGACAGGACTGAGGGGAATAGTGGCTGTGTAGCGAGAAGCTTCGGTTTGGAAGTTAGTGGGAGTAAGATCAATACCGTTAGTGAAGATTCTCTTGTACTCTGCTTCATTCAGGAACTCATGAAGCGTGGCAGAGTTGGATTTGAGTGCAGAGATCCACAGTGGCGCAGCAGCAGATGCCATGATGATTAGCTCATCTCTGACCGACACAATGATTTCAGAAATCTTAGTTGTGTCTGCCACGAGAGATGCTTCTGCCACGGCAGATGCTTCTTCAGGTTCTGAACGGTTGATGTTGTCTGATGGTTGTTGTGTAGAAGAAGAGTGATGTGGGATCGACATACACTTTTGAATATCCCTCCTCATGTGAGACTTTTCCCTTGGACCGATGACTGCAGGAATTGGAAGAGTCTGAGGTTGTGGGGTAGTCTCTTCGATTCCTTTGAGTAGCTCACTATTGGGAGTAACTCGTTTTCCACAGTGGTTGCAGTTGATTCGGTTGAATGCTGCTTGGTACTGGCTAAGTTGAGCTTGAAGCTCATTGATTTTCTGTCTCAGCAGAAAATTTTGTTGACGAGTTGTTTGGGCAGGCGTTCGGGGTCGATGCTTTATCACCCAGGCAGAGACTTGTGCAAACGTTAACTTTATTTGGTCACCCAAATCTTGTCGCTGTTGAACAGTTGGCTGTGGAAAAGCCTCGACGAAGTCCTTCAATGCTTGGACTTGGTATTTGGTGAAGCTCTTCCTCAGTGGAATACGTTTGGATGAACTAGGTTCAGCTTGTGGAGATGATACTTGTGGACTTGGGGCTACTTCTATGGCATCGTCTTCTGCTAGAAGCATGTCTAGCATGTCGATATCGTTGTCGAATTCGATTACTGGTGAAATTATTTCATCTAAGCCCTCAAAGAATTGGCTTTCAGAGGGATCAGATTGAAGTAATTCACTGAACGAATTTACCTTACGTGACATGTTTGAGTTTAGTGGGAATTGCTGAGAAGCTGGAATGAAGAAGTCCTCTTTGAAAGAGAAAGGAGGTTATGGCACTAATGGAAAGTATCTGTTAGTGGATGCGTAAGGGTATATTTATTGTTGGTGGAGGATTTGAAAATTCAAAAGCAAAAGTGAGCGGCTGATTACAGCTAATTGTCGGAGCCCTTGGAGATCGTGGAAGATTTTTTTTCCCCGATGCATGGATTTTCCACATACAGTTCCACTCTTGTGAGACCTCGCATCTTTTGAGGAATTAATTATGCGAAAGCAAAAGGAAAAGAGTCATTATGACCGGTGTTAGTGGAAGACTGAGTTTTTGTTGTTTAAATCTTGTGGAATCTTGCATCGTGGGCGATACTTTTGAGTAATTGAGACAGATATGAGCAATAATGATTTTTAGTGGGTTGTTGAGTGCACCGCACTTACATTAAAGAAAGGTTTCCCTTACGGTGGAAAGTTGTGTTTAAATACATAGGATAAGGAGCTGTGTTACTTAACTCATATCTGATTTCAAACAAACACATCTATTAGAATTTGCAAAATGGTGAGCAAAGGAGAGTGCAGTAAGAGATCAAAGAATACTGATTGGAGTGAACTTCCGGTGGAGATCTGGAAGTACATATTTCAGTTGGTGGCTACCGCATCCCTGCAGAGCACAATGGAACTCCGTTGTGTCTCGAAGGACTTCAAGGAGTATGCCGATAGCTGGTCTACTTTGGCGGCGATCGATATGGATGGATTCGATGGTGGATCCAGACCCACTGGTTCCATAGAAGCGGACAGGCAGGTGCGCATCTTCGCAAATCGATGCTGGGAAGCGAAGAACCCGGAGTCTCTGTTCCGAATGGGAATACGAGTACTCGTGGAGGCAGCGAACATATCTTTAGCCCTGGAGTATTTCGATGCGGCATGCAAACAAGGAACATTCTATGGTTCGCGTCCCAGTTCGGTGGTAGGTCATCATGTTGCATTTTATGCAGCATGCATGATTAAGATGATAATGGGACCACGAGCCGAGCAGCAGAAAACGGTGCAGCGACTGTGTGAAGCCCTCGACTGGTGGAGAAGCGGATGGAACATCTACTACTGTAGACAAGAAGTCGAGCGGATGATGCATCAGGCTGAGTTTTGTCATGAGCATCTACTATTGTATTTTCCGTCGACTACTGCTTTCCTGCCCGCCGGTAAATGTCTTACTTGTGGTGAGTCAAGTTTTTGGCGTCCTTTTGGCCAGGACATGTGGGACGTGGATGGAGATAGGCATGCAGCTAGAGAATGTTGCGACACTTGCAAGTGTTTCGTGGAGGCAGCATATTTCTACCAGCTGATGATGTATGGAATTCCGAGACATCCGGCCTCTTATCCACGAAGTCACTATTGGAGGTTTAAGGATGGCTTCTGGTAGTTAAGGCCCTGCGAGGCATTTTAAGATTTCAAATTTGAGTGTTTTGGAAGTTGTGTGGTTTGTTTATGTTGTGGTTTGATTGTACTACCTAAGTTATTAATCAATAAAACTTTGGATTTTGGAATCAAGTTGTGATAACTTTGGGTGTACTCTGCGTCCTAATTTCGGGACGAAATTTCTTTAAGGAGGGTAGACTGTAATACCCCGAAAATTTCCGTATTATTTTTATTAAATAGTTCGTGAAATTTGAAGTGAAATGGAGTGATGTCATATTTTTAGGGGTTTTCGTCGTAAAACGATAATTACGGCGGTAATTATAAGTTACACGAGGTTAATTAAGGTAACTTTTTATCCGTTGAGAATTTGGGAAAAGTTCCTTCATGAAAGTTGTAGACCTCGTCGAATCGAGTTCGTAGGAATTTGGTTCACCGAAAACGGACATCGTATGAGAGAGTTATGAATTTCGGAAGTTTGGAGAGAAAAGAATTAATTTTATAATCCTTTTCTTTGTCGGCAAGATCTTGGCCATTGAATCTTAGAGATTCAATCTGGGCCGTCCATTCCTAATTATGGATTAGGTTAATTATTTCCCTTTCTCTCTCCTTCCCCCCGATCTCTCTCTCTCTCTCTCTCTCTCTCTCTCTCTCTCCGCCGGCTGCACATGGCAGATCTTTCACCGGCCACCGCCGGACTACACCGCCACCACCAAAGGCTGTGGCTTGGGTCGCCGGACCTAGCCCACCCATCCTTGCCGCCTGGAACGGCGGCGTGACGCCGCTGCAACCACCGAAACCGAGGGGTTTTTCCCCCTCGTCGTCCGACACATTCCGGCCAAGTTGGACCGCAACCCTTCTGGGTTTTGGAAGGCCTCATCACGGCGAGGCTATCCCGGTGGTTTCACCCCACGGCAACCACGGACGGCGGCGGATCGACGGTGAGAAGTTTTCACGATTTCAGAATCTTCTCCGGCAAGATCCGGCCGATCCAGGCACAAACGGACTTCGGGGCAGGTATAAAACTTGCTCAAATTGTTGTGATCTAGTAGATCAACGGTTTAGATCTGGTAGATTAGGACTTTGGCCGGCGGCGCGTGGGGCTCACGCACAGCCGTTTGCGGCGGCGCGTGGCGGCGCGTCCGGCCAATGCTCGGAGCAATTTTTACTCCTTTGAACTTGGTTCGTCGATACGAACAAGTTTCGTGTTTTGACTTTTGTCAAATTCGGTCGTTTGAGCGATGATCAATTAAGCAATGGTTATGGATCGTTAGATCCGTGATGATCCGACCGTTGGATCATCACCATATTTGGATATGATGTTAGGATGCTAGAAATAAGCATGCTGTTGGATTTTGGAAGTTTCGGATTTTGTGTGGGACCCGTTGATGAATAGTAGACGTGGGACCCACGTTGACCGATGGTTGACTTTTGGTCAAATGGTCTCGATTAAATGTTCCGATGTCGTAGGAGACATTTGAGGAACATTTGGATTATTTTGGAAATGTATTATGCTAATTGGATATTGCATAATCATAGGTGTTTACGAGAAGTGTAGCTCGTGCTTGTCGATTCCTGGTTACTATTTGAAGACGCAGCAGGAATTAGAGGTGAGTGAATCTCACAATATTTTATATATGAATATTAATTCATATTGTGTTGTTTGCGAAAATAAATAATTATATTTATTTAAATGATTTTGCGATATATAAATTAAATACAGTTTTAATTTGATATATCAGCATGTGTGATTTTGTGTTAAAACAATATTTGAAAGTATTCATTTTATTGTTTTAATTGGTGGATTTTGTGGGAACAATATTTCAAAAATTATGATATTGTGTTTGCCTACTCGAATGTTTTTGTAGCCAATGGGTGAAGGTTAGAGCTTTAGACTGTGTAGCCAATGGGTGAAGGTTAGAGCCCTAGACTGTGTAGCCAATGGTGAAGGTTAGAGCTTTAGACTGTGTAGCCAGAAGGTGAAGGTTAGAGTTCTAGACTGTGTAGCCATGTATTCATTGAAAACAAAGATGAATACTTTATGTAATAAAGGAGAAGAAAAATGGTATTCTCGCTTTATCTTGATGTATTAAAAGGAGAAGAAAAATGGTATTCTCGCTTTTAATCATTTGAAGTTGATTGTGGTTTTGTGTGAGTATGATATGAATTTGCTTCTTAAATAATTGAAGCATTGATTTATTGAATTACAATTCTTGGAGAATTATTGAATTGTATTTTGAAGTTTTTACTTCTTTAAAAATTGAAGTAATTATTATTATGATTTACGATTCTTAAAAAGAAAGAATCATAATTTTGGGAAATGATTTTGGGGAAAGTTTATATTGTTTAATATTCTGAATTACCCTGGGATTAACATACACGTTTATGGGACGTGTGGGGTTAAAATACGTGATATGGGGCGCGTAGGTTCAGTATATTTTATAATATGAATTTTCGGGATTTGAATTGTTTTTGAAAAGTATAAGTTACATATATTTGTTTAAAACAAACTATATATGTATATTTTGTTAAACGGTTTAGGGTGAGTAAAACTGAGTTAACTCATACCAGCTTCGTAAGCTGACCGGGTTTGTTGATATAACCCGGTACACTATTCCACGGTGTAGGGGTTATACCTGCAGGTTAGGATAACCAGGAGTAATGCAAGGCTGCATACTTTTTGTTGGGTTATAAGACTTCCGCTATTTTATGCTTCGCACTCTGAAGATTTATTTATGTAATATTTTGATGTATCAATTTATTATATAAATATTTGGTATGTAATATTCGACTCTTGTATTGAGTTTGAAATTACAATGTTGGGCATGGAGTTGGTGTTGTGTACTTGAATTAAAAAGAAAAAAATTCTAGTGCATATTTGTATTTGATATTCCATGTCGTCACGTTCCCGAAATGGTTTGTAATTAAGGGCAAAATGCCTTATTAATTGATTGGAAAATCGGGGCGTGACAGACAGTCTTAACTCTCCACTTCTTTTCTTTTAGCTAATTACTCATCTTAGAGAATAGCCCATAACCATTTTATGAAATATGGGGTCCAATGACACACAACGCATGGAGCCATAGAATTGGACAAGAAGTGTGCTTGGAAACCATCAACACCTAGACACTTATTATTAAAAGAAAGATCACCTCAAAAAAAAAAAAAGAAGAAGAAGATAGATAGATAGATTGGAATAAGAAAAAAAAAATATTACGTGGGTCAGATCCATTGGACGCAAATGGAGTCAATGCTCCCAAAAACACAGAGAGAAGGAAGGCAAACTTTTGGTCTAAGAAGTAGATCAAGGCCAGCTTCATGCTTTACATTCACAACAGCACAAGCTTACCATCCATATATTTATTTATTGGTTACCATATTACCAACAAATTCCACTGCCTTTCACTATAAATACACAACCTACCCATCACTTCCGATCATTCATACACACACTCGTCCATTTTTCCACATTCCCAAGTTTCTTTGGGTCCTCTTTGACTACTCTTTTGAGCAGCAAAACACAACCATGGCGGCTATGTGGGCACTGTTTGTGATGACTATTGCCATGACCTTCGGCAACTCTGCCGCTGATCCAGACATGCTTCAAGATATCTGTGTCGCCGACTTCGCTTCCGGTACGACCCCCTTTCATTTTTCCTTGTTTTGTCTATCTTCTAGTGTAATAGCTAGAAAGATTAAAGCTGATTAAGAAAACCCAATTCGTGCTTTTTGCATATATGGCTAGAACAATTTTTGCTAGAAATTTTGACCCGATTGTGACGAATATATAAACAGCGGTGAAAGTGAATGGGTTCACTTGCAAGAACGAAGCAAATGCAACCGCAGAGGACTTCTTCTTTGCTGGACTAGCAAAGCCAGGACTCACCAACAACACCTTTGGCTCCTTGGTGACTTTAGCCAATGTCCAGAAGATCCCAGGCCTCAACACTCTCGGCGTCTCGTTGGCCCGAATTGACTATGCTCCCGGTGGCATTAACCCACCTCACACTCACCCACGCGCCACCGAGATAGTCTTTGTGCTTGCAGGTTCGTTGGATGTTGGGTTCATAACCACAGCAAACAAGCTCATTTCCAAGACCATTGTCAAAGGTGATGTCTTTGTGTTCCCAAAGGGGTTGGTTCACTTCCAGAAAAACAATGGCAAGGTCCCTGCTGCCGTGATCGCCGGGTTCAACTCTCAGCTGCAGGGCACCGCCAACATTGCCCTCACATTGTTCGCCGCCACGCCGCCGGTGTCGAATGATGTGTTGACCAGTACTTTCAAGGTTGGTAATAAAGAGATTGATGAGATCAAGGAAAAGCTTGCACCCAAGGCCTAGAAACTTCAAAATTTCTCCATTTATATTAGCTGATGGGTTGTGGGAATTGTTTTATGTTTGTTTGTTAATCCATTATGTTTGTGTGATTGTGTCTTTTGGTGGTTAATTCTTCCTGTTCCTGCAAAATTGGTCAAATGTATTTGTGTCTTTTTCGTCCTTCTTCGTTTCTTCTGGTGGTTGATAAATGATAATAACACATTTCAATTCTATTCTCATTCTTTGAGGCTTGCACCCAACTTGATGGAGCCACTAATAGCATTAAGCATGTAGCAGGCTTCCAATTTCAATCTCGGCAAATCGATCCCTCTCCTTTCATTCGTCTCTAAGACGTACCTTAACGTTGATAAAATAACTTTGAAAAGAAGCGGTAACTATAGTTATTGAGGTAATTGACTAATTGTAAGGTAATGCATGTTAAAGTAACTAATTAAATTTCATCACCAAATAATTAATGTTTATGAAAGATTGTCATTGATGTGCACAATTGGTTTCTTAATTGAGATGTAACTCTTATATATAATTTCTTTTTTACTCAATTCCTGTAAACCATTCAAAAATAATTGGTAATCACAAGGATGAAGTTGAAGAAATTAAAACCATTGCCTTGGTTGATTTTCTCATCTCCCAAGCACGTAGAGATTTTCACAAGCTCGTAGAGGGTTGAATTAGCATTGGAGGTATTTACTCTCTTGGAGTAGAACCTGATGCTCAAGCAGTTATTCTTCCATGTAGGAAAAGAGAGAGCTTATTAGAGCATCTCCGATGGTACGGTGCTTCTTAATTATTATTATAATTTTTTGATTAAATTCGTCGAAGAAATAGCTAAAATTAAATTATGAGCTACTTTTGGAGAACCTAAAAAATGTTGCTCCAACCATGCTCAAAACTTTTGGGAGCCATAAATTATTATTTTCTTCTAAACAATAATATTTTTTTGTAATAGTGTATGGCTCCCTAAAATTTTGAGCAGGGTTGGAGTAACATTTTTAAGGCTCCCTAAAATTAGTTCATAGTTGATGTGTTGTTCATGTATTTCCGCCTTTGCTCAACCTATTCCTTTTGCCCTCTGGCCCCGTTTGTTTGACCGTAATGATAGAATAGGAATAGGAAATGCACTCCTTTTCCATACCCTCCATGAATGGAATTGAATTTAAATTCCATTTCCAACGTTTGGAACAATTCATTAATCAAGACTAGGAAATCATTCATAGCATTTGTAAATGTCTGAAATGTCAACACATTTTTCATAAATACCCTTTTTATTTTAATAACTAATCTTCTCCTAATATTTGTTCAGTCTCTTTAGATCTCAAATAGGTAGTCATAAAGAAACCAGAAACAGCTTGCTGGATCATAAGCCATGGCTGGAAAAAACCATCGCTAGAGCTTGATCAGGAGGAAAAAGAAACTGCAATATTTCAATGATATTCTATTGAGGTTTCAAATCTACAGTTTATTATATGAAAATTGAAAGAAATACAATCAAATTTTGTGATCATGAAATTGGGTCAGGTTTCCGGACCAAGATAACTTTGACGTCATCAACAAGAAGCCAAATTAACCAGAAGAAAAACAAAAGAATTAAAAAAAAAAAAAAAAAACCCAGGGGATTTAGCATGACTGCGTAAGATAGTTCTCATGAAGTTCTTCAAAATTCATCAAAGGGGCTTTCTTGTCTTGTATGACTTTATCTTTTGTTCCAACCATTATTCAATAATTTCATCAATCAAATATTCCCAGATGAAGTCGTGCACCCATTGATTAGGAAGCAATTTCTTGCTTTGTAGATCTCTGATGATGAAGTTTTTCGATATTGTTTAATATGTTGTCAATTAAAAATAAGGGGTATATGCTGTAATTTTGCATTTCCACGCTTGAATGGAAATGAAATACCACCTCCCCCTCGGTATTTCAATTCAGCCAATTAGGCGGAATTGATTCCAGCCTGGTTCCAAATTTCAGTTTCCTTTCCTATCATTAAAAGTTAACCAAACGATACAACTGGATGGAATAGGAAACCATTTCCCATTCCAAGTCTGTTTTACTGGCAACCAAACGTGGCCTCTCAGTATTGCCGGTTGAGGCTGAGGCTTGTAGAGCTGAGTTGTTAATTGACATCCACTATGGATGATCTAATATTGATCTTGAGAGTGACTGCACGACTTTGGTATATGCTTTGGCGTCTCTTAGCTTGGATTACTATGAGATTGGTCGAATTGTGGGGGATTGCATGCAAGGATTACATGTCTGCTATTCCTTCATTTAATTTTTGACATATTTATCGTGAAGTAAATGGTGTTGCCCACCATTTGGCACATCTTGCTAGTCTTTATTTCTTATCTTGATGACTACTGGGTTGGAGACACCCTCTATTAGAGTGTTTCTATTGGGACCTCCAAATTTGCTCACTTGACCTCACTCAATTATGAATTATTAAATGACATTTATAACCTCCTATAAAATGACTATTAAGGACAATAATTATACCAAAAAGATATCATGTTTATTTTCTCTAGAGTTTCCAATTCAATAATATTAGATTGCATTCTTTATTATTTTCCTTATCTATTTTTATTTTCTAATTTCACTACATACTCATTAAAACATTCATATATATTTAATAAAAATTAAAACTATGATAGATCATGTGACATAAAAATTTGTATCATTTGTTGAACGCATATTGGTGATAGAGAACAAAAGAAATTCTACTATGACCTAAATCTAAGTCTATCCATTATATTTGCAAAAAAAAATAGCAATTAAAAAAATATATAAAATATTTAATCATGAGGTACAAAAAAATAGATGAAAAAAATAAACAGTAAGAATAAATGATTATTTTTTTATTGCACAACTAAAAGAGAAAAAAATAGTTAAAAAAAGATTAAAAAAAAAACAAAGAATAGTTCATGCTAAAATATTTTCTTGTTGATTAGAAATTAATTAATGGATGTGTGGTGAGTAAATTTAGAATTATAGTAGTAATTTTGTATATTTAATGTGAATTATATCATCATGGTTATTTTAGGAATTTAGAAGAGGTTTAGTAAGCAAATCTTGTATTTTAAAAGCAAAAAGGAGGTGCAAAGAGTATAAGAGGTCATGTGAGCAAATTTGGAGGTCCTAATAGAATTTCTCCCTCTGTTATTGATGATGCTCTCTTTGAGGATATTTGTAAGTGTACGCGAAGTTCAAGTATTACGTCTCCCTCGACATATACGTCAGTCATCTTCAATCAATAAATTTATAGTTCCTCTAAAAAACAAATAATAGAGCGCACCATTGGATATGTTCTTAGGAGCGTAGTAGGGAGTATGGTTGGAGCAATTTTTTTTTGTTTAATTTTCTCTAAATTTGAACTTAAGAGCTCATTAGGTAGCCTATTGAAGATGCTCTTAGCTTCTAATAATCCAATTGGCATCTAATTTGAGGAGACCAAGTTCTACTTTTAGCAATTTGAATGAGTACCATTCGATCTTAAGGGAAATGCGTGCAATTGATTTATTCAACTATTGCTAGTGTACTTCATCGAAAAAACTATTGCTAGTATAAATTGCTAAAAGTAAGAACCTAAAATCAAAAGATGTGTACTACGAGCACTACCTATATATGTGTACTACCTATAATCTATTATTCTTAAGGGAAATTATCGTTACACTAAATGAAAATTGAAAAGAAGATGCCTTTAATTTGTGTTCCTCCTGATCGAAGAAGGGTTTCCAATCCTTATTAATCCTTATATATCCAGAATCCAGTCATATTAATTGGATGTGTAGGAGCTAGGGTCAACTCTTTTAGTTTTAATTAAAGATACATGAACTGAATATACAATTCAAGTACATTTTTCAAATGTCAATGCCATCAGAGCCCAGATGAATAAAACTGATCGAGTATTGACTTACAAATCAAAATCATTTTAACCTTAGTGAAGAGAAATACTAAAATATACAGTACTCGATTTTACCATATGTACGTTGAAGAATAAGTTTTTTTTACTTTCTCAATATTATTAAGAACCTCAAAGTTGGTGTCTTTCCTATATTATTTTTTTTTACTCTTTTTAAAGAGGATCAAAGAATTTCACTCCTACCCCCATGGTGACTCGAACCTATGATCTTGATTTTAGATAGTGGGTGCCTTTCCTATATCTACGTATATACAGATCGAAAATATATATATTAATTTGACCAAACCACGTTCATGCATGACCATATATCCTTTTGATTCCCAATCTTTGGTTTTCTAGCTTCCTTCCAAAACAGTACAATTACAGGCACATAAAGATAGGAAAGTACCAACTATAGAGAAGCATTATAGGAAAGTACGAACTAGGTTTCCATTTGCCTGTACTGCAAGTATATATATATATAGCTGATTTAATGAGAAACTATGAAAGTTTATCTCCAGGAAGCTAGTCAGCTAGACATAATAATAATTAAAACTGTGTCTTTGGCATGACAAATGATAAACTATCACCCGTGCACAAACCAAGTACGTAACTGATATTCTAAAAGTCGATGGTCTCTAGCTAAAAGTCGATGGTCTCTTGCATTGAGCTCTTCTGTTTTTTTTTTCCTTACTCTTGCAATGAGCTTACCTAATGAAGATGTTGACAAGGGCTTTCTTTCAGCAATCGTAAGTACCAGTTATAGCCTAGATTGATTTTCTTCAGAAAGTAGTTGTTTAGAAATAAAAGAATATGACTGATGAGCTTGAAGATGGAGACCCTCCTCCAAACCAATTAAGGAGCTGATTGCAGATAATAATGTCTAGCTAGCTCTACTGCAAAACATTGCAACATATAACAGAGAAAAACCGTTGTAGGAAGCAACCTCCAAATATGTGTCTGTGTGTGTGTGTTTGTGTGTAATTGGGTCGGAGGATAGAACCAAACCCTAGCTTAGCAATCATAATCACATTTCTCCAACTCGACCAAAAGTTAATGGCAAACCTTTGTCACAACTCAAGCTCTAAATGGCATTTTTGTCTGTATATAGCATAAGGTTATTGACCGGTAACAACTTATTGGCCAGTAAGCAAACAAAAACAGAAAAAAGGGACAACCAATTAAACTTTTGACACAGAGAAAATCTGATGAGAAAATTGATGAGAAGTTGGTAAAATACTAAAATATAACTATTGTGTATATTAGAAGCCAGTCATCTACTTCAACAAAAGTTGCTTATAAATGGTCCATTATTATACATGGGTAGCTCATACTCCTCATAGCCTACTTCAATTAAAGAAAAAGGTATAAGAACTTAATCACAAATAGGAAAACTAGACTTAACGTGATGAAAACAACTCAAAATAATTGAGGAGCTCAAGTTTGAATTATTCTTTACATGGAATTGGAAAATGTAAACGAAAATGGGGTAAAAACAAAAAAAAAGTGCACATTTTTCCTCTTTATTATTATTATTTTTATTTTTGGTAAAATGAATAATCTCCAAAGTTGGTAAAACGAATAGTATGATCGACTACAAGTCTGCAACCAACTCATCTAGACTTTGGGGTTGACAGTCTTAATAACTCTCCACTTGTTTTTCTTTTAGCTAATTACTCATCTTAGAGAATCACCCATAAACCATTTTATGAAATACAGTATGTGGTCCAATGACACACAACGCATGGAGCCATATAATTAGACAAGTGTGCAATTTCCAAAAAAAAAAAAAAGATTGGAATAAGAAAAAAAATGTGATGAAAAAAATAAATAATATTACGTGGGTCAGATCCATTGGACGCAAAAGGAGTCAATGCTCCCAAAAACAGAGAGAGAAGGAAGGCAAAGCCGAAGCGATGACTTTGCTTTTGGTCTAAGAAGTAGATCAAGGCCAGCTTCATGCTTTACATTCACAACAGCACAAGCTTACCATCCAAACATTTATTTATTAGTTACTATTACCATCACATTCCACTGCCCAGCTGCCCTTCACTATAAATACACAACCTACCCATTACTTCCTATCATTCATACACACACTTGTCCATTTTCCACATTCCCAAGTTTCTTTGGGTCCTCTTTGACTGTTCTTTTGAGCAGCAAAACACAACCATGGCGGCTATGTGGGCACTGTTTGTGATGACTTTTGCCATGATCTTCGGCAACTCTGCCGCTGATCCAGACATGCTTCAAGATATCTGTGTCGCCGACTACGCTTCCGGTACGACCCCCTTTTCATTTTTCCTTGTTTTGCTTATCTTCGAGTGTAATAGCTAGAAAGATTGAAGCTGATTAAGAAAACCCAATTCGTGCTTTTTGCATATATGGCTAGAACAATTTTTGCTAGAAATTTTGACCCGATTGTGTTGAATATATAAACAGCGGTGAAAGTGAATGGGTTCGCTTGCAAGAACGAAGCAAATGCAACCGCAGAGGACTTCTTCTTTGCCGGACTAGCAAAGCCAGGACTCACCAACAACACCTTTGGCTCTTTGGTGACTGCAGCCAATGTCCAGAAGATCCCAGGCCTCAACACTCTCGGCGTCTCGTTGGCCCGAATTGACTATGCTCCCGGTGGCATCAACCCACCTCACACTCACCCACGCGCCACCGAGATAGTCTTTGTGCTTGAAGGTTCGTTGGATGTTGGGTTCATTACCACAGCAAACAAGCTCATTTCCAAGACCATTGTGAAAGGTGATGTCTTTGTGTTCCCAAAGGGGTTGGTTCACTTCCAGAAGAACAATGGCAAGGTCCCTGCTGCCGTGATCGCCGGGTTCAACTCTCAGCTGCAGGGCACCGCCAACATTGCCCTCACATTGTTCGCCGCCACGCCGCCGGTGTCGAATGATGTGTTGACCAGTACTTTCAAGATTGGTAATAAAGAGATTGATAAGATCAAGGGAAAGCTTGCACCCAAGGCCTAGAAACTTCAAAATTTCTTCATATATTAATTAATCTGATGGGTTGTGGGAATTGTTTTCTGTTTGTTTGTTAATCCATTATGTTTGTGTAATTGTGTCTTTTGGTGGTTCTTCCTGTTCCTGCAAAATTGGTCAACTGTGTTTGTGTTTTTTTTTTTGGTCCTTCTTCTCCGTTTCTTCTGGTGGTTGATAATTTGATAAATGATAATAACACATTTCAAGTCTTTAGAGGGTAGCTGTCTACCTAATCTGAAATGATAGAATAACGTCTTGGTTAAGTTTGGTTCACTTTCTAACCAGAGATTCACCCAACTTTGTGGCACTTTCAAAGTCTAATCCTTTTCTTCAACTATTAGTAGAGAAACTCCAGCATGGAAAAAACTGGTTTTTGTGGACATAATGCAAAAGTGATTGTTACATTTGGTTGTTCCCACTTATATAAAGTTATAATCATAACTCACTTTTGGCTCAATCACTTTGTTCGAGGCACCAAAACCCCCCTGAAAAAATGAAATGCCCATCTGAGATTACTTTTATATGCACATATGCAGTACCTCTTTAATCAAATGCTACCTGAACATGCGCCTAGTCCATTAACAGAAACAGTAGAGGAAAAAAGTCCATGAACAGAAGGGGACGAAGCAATAATAGAGAAGAAAAATTTGCAGGGTTAGTAGTGATTAGGTGAATAATATGTTTTCTTTTGAGGCAAAAGGACGAGTTCAAACAGGACCACTCCTCACCAGAACAAACAATGAGAGAATAGATTGGTAATTTACAAGCCTAGGATATGATAAAATAACATCACAAGCTAGCATAGTATTATACTTTAAAATCATGATTAGGTGTTTCCCATATCACTAATACTATTCATAGTTATTGTTTAATATGACGTATAACCTAATGTGTTCATCGTTTTCAACTAAAAGAAAACGTATCAACCATGCTATGTATCTTTTGTTGATGGGCTTCATAACGTTAAGCAGCTAATTCAAAGAAAGAAAATAATGAATAAAAATCATTCTACCCATATTTGGCGTGGGTGGAAAGACATAACCGCATAACTTTCCCGGATGCATGAAAGTTATTCTAAGTTGTGATGGTAACTCCTCAAGATGCCATGCTAAGCCAAAAAGCAACCATAAATTGATTTTGTCAGAACATCAAAACAACTTTACTCATTAAGATTGTTACAGCTTTGCAAGGAAATGCCTATATTTGTTGAGGAACAAACAATTTTGCATACAAGTTTAACAACTTCATCAACTACTGCAGCACCATTGGTATATTTATCAATTGTTTATAAAGGTGCTCTATGTTTTAGTATTCTCCAACATTTCTAGTTACTTTACAAGCAGAATTAGGAGGATAACCATTACAACCAAATTTACTTTCACAGTCATCTCAGATTTACATGTTGTGCTCCATACATAGATAACTTCAATATTTTTTATCTTTACAAACAACACTAATGTGCGTACACTAACATGCCATCTACATTTTCACAAGATCAGAATAAGCGAATATCTGTGAATGATCGAAAGCACCAAGTTACATAACAATAGCAATGACAAAATGACAATTTGGCTTGGGCAAGAACACTTTAAATAGAGAGATATAAAAATGGACAATAACAAAATCTAATGCACATAAGATAAATGCATCCAATATGTATAAATTCCAGGTTGCAACTTCCAACACGAAAGTTGATATAAAAATTCAACCAGATGGTATGTGCATAATGGAAATCAGTGCATCAATGGTTGGCAGTCATATACAGCTAAAGATTCAGTACGAAGTGACAGAAATCTCATTCCATCTTAACACTGCCAAATATTCTAAATAGAAGACTAAAATAACTGAAAGGCTAAAAGCATGCTTTGATTGGTCAAACTAGATAGAAGTTCTACCATTCAACTGAAAATAACAAGTATCAAATCACATTCTGAAGTCAGCAATCCTTAATGAAGATAAGTAGACACACTACAGGTTTTTCACTTCAACCCAGCCTGCTGCCTGCCATCGGGGATTGCAAATAGAACAATAGGCTTTGAAGGCCTGAGGTAGGGAACATCGCATCTGAAGTATCCTTTCCTCTCAAGTTGCAATACATCTCCACGCTTAAGATTTCGCATGTTGGAATCCCCAAGGGCTGCCGTCTCCTTTTCAGTACATGGATTAAGCACGTCAACAAAATCCTCTCCTTCCTCAAGCTGCAATTACAAGTTAAAACAACTAACTCAATTTTGATTGCACATGGTACACATAAGTACCATCATGGATAAGCAAGCAATAAACAATCATGCATACAACAACCACATTCGCATGCCTGAAACTATCTAGGCACCCGGAGAAGTTGAACTTCAATTACTGAAACAGTGTATTAACAATTATTCTCTACACACACAACTAATGCACCCCAAATAATGCACTTCTGCTAAGATCAGTCTTTTATTATGAACAACTAATCAGTAAACGTTTTACTAATATTACTTCTTTAGTTCATTCCATAATATCTTTTACCATAAACATGTACCAGTTCCATACACGTAACTATCAACTATGCACTATATCACAAAGCAAATTCTCTTGGTACTAATCACTGAATTAAGACTCATTGATTGTCAATAGATATTTTTCTATCCCCAACCCCAAGTACCCTTTACATCTTTTATGAAAAAAAATTTGAGGTACTTTTAGAATCCATAGATGTTAACTTTCAAGAATTTTTTTAGTTCATATACTAATAAATAATATGATAAGGCGTAGAAAACTTCACGCTTATTGAATGGCACATACCTTCTTCTTTGTTATCAGATAATCAAACTCCATCAACGAGAGCTTAACTAGTTCATCTATTTCAGGTAGCCAGGTAAGCTTCAATTTGGTGGTTTTCACGGATCCTTCAAGATGCAAAACCCCTGTGAGTGCAAGATTTCCGTCTTGGTCTTTCTCAATTTTCTTAACGAAGGCATTCCCCCAATCCATCAACGTTACTTCCTCATCTACTGTGATTGCCACTGCATCAGCTCGATCTATCCATATGCTCCTTGTGAATGTTGTTGCCTTCTCTCCAGCACCTTCGTACTTCTTATGCCTAGGTATTATGCGAACAAATGGTTTCTCAGGACCATTAGACAGGGTCAACAACACGCGTCGCTCTTCAATGACGGCAGTATGTCTTGGGCATACAGGATCAATAATCTTCTTGTTAATTGTCCACAGTTTGTCCCATTCCATAAGATTCAGATTCTTTGAAGCCCCCTGAATAATACAAATATAAAAATCAGTTATAAAATTCAACTATCAAAGTATGGATAAACTAAAACGTTTCAATATTGTCAAAATAAACTAGTACAACTATGAAACAAAGGACAAAAGAAGCATTAGGCAGGCATTACATTTCATGACCAAAATGGTTCTTTCCCAAGGCATATCACAGAGCATGTAAATGCATGTCCCATTGATATTACATTAGGTCATCCAACCATGGTTTTACTCACACTTGGCATCTAGCAGTTAAGGTTTTGTAAGATACTAAGATAGACATAGATCATAATCCTGTAGTGCATCATGGTATGACAGACTAGTGTCTTACCTGCTCAAGAATGAATTGTATCAATGCTTCAACTTTGAGACCTCTACGCACAATTCCTTGAACTGTTGGAAATCGAGGATCATCCCATCCATTGACCTTCTCATTCTGAACAAACCACAAAAGCTTGCGCTTGCTGAGAAGTGTATAGACCATGTTCAACCTACTGAACTCATACAGATGCACTTTTCTCAGTCCCATATCCTCTTGAATCCGATAGTACTGGGCATTGCGATCATGATACTCACTAGATCGAAGTGCATGAGTTATACCTTCAATGGAATCAACAAAGGGACAAGCGAAATCATAAGTTGGGTAGACCTTGTACTTGGACCCAATCCTATGATGTGGCATTGGATTGCAACGGTAATAAACTGGATCTCTAAGCGATTTATTAGGGTCCTGCATATCCAACTTCCCTCTAATACAACACTGCAGACCCCTCTCTGAACCTGCAATCATCTGCTTCCACAATTTCAAATTCTCCTCTTTGCTGTTGTTTCTACACTTAGATTCGATCCCATCCATTCGTTCTTTTTGCATCTCTTCTCTAGGTGTATCATCAACATATGCTTTACCTTGGATAATCAGATTCTCAGCCATTTTCATCAACTCAGGGAAGTAATCCGAAGTATAGGTAACCGTTTCATACTTGATACCCAAAGTCTCAATATCCTTGAGAAGACTATCCACAAACTCATTGCTTTCTTTGGCAGGATTTGTATCATCAAACCTCACAATAACCTGACCTTGATACCGTTGAGCAAAATACTGATTCAACAAAGCAGCTTTTGAGTGCCCAATGTGAAGATAACCACTGGGCTCCGGCGCAAATCTCAACTTCACCTTTCCAACCTCAGCGTCTGGAAGATCTACCTCAAATGTAGCTCTGTTGGTTCCTGCTTTAGCTATATCTCCATTTATGCCCTTCGACTGCTGACTGACTGGGTTCTCTTTTGATTTAGTTGAGCCTTTCTTGCCAACATATGCAGCTGTTACTTGATTCAATGCATCACCATATTCCGCCACTATTGAACTAAACCACCTAGTAAGATTTTGATACTTCTTTGACTTCCTCAGACTCTCCCATCTAAGCCCAGTTCCTGCCAAGCATAGAGCATTAAGCATACAAATTTCTAGTATTCCTATCAATCATCCAATCAAGAAAGTACCTTGGGAATATGCCCTTCAATTTTATAATTACTGATAACTATTCTACATACATATAAAGCAAACTGCGAAAAAAGCAAAGCTACAAACCTGCAAGACCTGACCAGATTGCTATATCGGCAATCGAAAAAGAATGATGAACCAAGAAGGTTCGGCTTCCCAAATATTCATCTAAATGCTTGCACGCATTTTCAAACGCAGAACCAACCGAAAGCACCGGAGCATACTCAAGCCACTCAACGATCTGAGCATCTTGAAATGCATCCTCGCCGCACAAATTGGCAATACGACCAAAATAACGAAGAAGTGCAGAAGTCCCACGCAGTTTCCGCCTAAAATCGAAGACAAATGTAAAACCTTGAAGAGAGAAACTAAAACACAGGAATAGGGAATAGGAGGGTTTAGGGTTTACCCATCGGAGAAGTGTAGAACCGGAGGAGAATCAGGAGCGAGAGAGGCGTCTGTGGGTACCGAAATCCCGGCGAGCTTGGCCGCCGCAATCACCGAGAGGGGAGGGTTCTCGGCAGGTAAAGAAAGCCCCTTAATCTCCATTGGAAATCCAAGCTTTCAGATTTTGCTACTGGAGTTGTTTGCTTTGGTCCTTGTTTGGTTAGAATCGAAGTGAAGGACTTGGGATGAGTAGAGAAGACCAGTCTTCTTTTTCTTCTCAGTTCTCTGTTTGCTTCAATCCTGTGGGTGGGGAATCAGCTTTGCCTCACTCTTGGTCTATGATATTAATTTGGGCCGAACCCTAACCTCAAATTAAAAGTAATAGTATGGGCCTCGACTGCTGGACAATCCGACCCGGTGCCTTTAAGCCCAATTATTATTTTTAACTAAAGTTCTTTACTATATATTTTTTTTAATAAGAAGTTTTTTTTTTTTTGAGAAACAGATAATTCATATATTATCAAAGCCAGAAAGGCACATACATCAAACTCCTAGGCCTGAAACCAGATCTGTCGGTCAGGCAACTAAAGACTTTAACAAATACCTCTCATTGTAGACCACTGAGCTCGTTGAAACAACGAGCCTACAAAAACAAAAAACTCACTAATCATCTAAACAACTAGCGAATCTTCAGCCGCCAAAACATATGGTACGGCAAAAAGATTCATCGATCAAATGATTATACGAAAATTTCGTATCTGCAGACTCAACACTCCGAAGAGTAATACTTGAAGGTGGAGAAAACACTCTCACTAAGGTCCCAAATCATCATAGAAACCAACGATGATAGGGAATTAATAGTAGCAAAAGCTACAGACTAGGGAAAAAAAACTAGTAAAAAACAAAACAAGAAATTAAACTCATGCTAGCAGAGACCCAATGACATAGCTCATGTTCAAATCCCCAACGCCAGCAAGAAAGCAGATCAATAGCATCGCTGCACCACCATCTCTGACATAGCCCCGCCGCACCAAAGGTGATCTCCACCGTCATGCGCAACCTCCACCAGCAAAGCCCCCTGAGAATCCACCACCGATGCCACAGAACCAAGCCAGCCCACAAAGACCCATCGCCCATCATCCCTGCTCGCCTGTGAACCTAAACGAAACCATGCTAGAGAGAATCACTGAAAACCATGGAGGACTGTTGCACCCGTCCGACAGCAACGCCCCGAAGACGCGCCATCGGACGGAAAATAGCAAAACTTGGCGAAGAAAACCAAGCTTTCTAGAGTTTTTTTTTGCGGCTAGGGTTTTCTGTGAGTAAGTTTATTTGTATAGATGATTGTAAATGATGTTAGATTACCAGAAGTTCTTTACTCCTTATTTGATTAAAAGAATTTAAAATCCTGTTTGTTTGTGCTTGTGAATGATGTTTTTAAGGACTTTTTTATAGGGGTAATCTACTGTTCCGATTGGATATGCTTCGGTTTTACAAGCTGAGGTTACAGGTTTAAAAATAAAATTGTTATGAGTCGCTAGACTTGACGTTCATGCTTTGCAGGTATAAGGTGATTCAAAACTCATCATCAATATGGTTCAAGGTCACTCTAAAGTCCCTTGACGGGTTTAAACTCTCATTAATGATATCAAGTTGTTAGAAGCAAAGTTCCACTCCATTCAGTTTAGTATATTTTTCGAGAAGACAATATGTTAGCCGACCAATTTGCTGATCTTGTTTTTCATTACAATCACAATTGTGTATGATTCGATCGATTTTTTTTTAGTTGTATTAGTTTATTTTGTTTGACAAACTTTTGTTAAAGATCTCAAAAGGATATTCTTTGTAAATATTTTTAGTCATAAAAAAATAGGGGTAATTTACTAAAAACAGCACCTATACCTAATGTTTAAACAAAAATTGTCTCATTTCATAACATCAACAAAAACTTCCTTTTTATCATGCAAAATGTTTTGACTACACTTCATATATGAATATATTGCTTGATTAGTATTCGTAATGGCATGGGTTTTTACCTATTAACATAGAGTTTCGTGAGTAAGACTATGGTATGTTAACATTTCTCATACATAATGCGGAGAGAAAGTCCTTAATAAGGTAAATAAGGTTTTCGTTTGAGTAATTAAGTCCTAAAAGTGGTAATTGTAATGTTTTACAACTTGAGGACACATATCACCACTTCGACAACTCATGTGGTAACTACGAAAAAATCTTCGTTATGGTAAATTTGGTTATCATTAGAGTAAATAGGTTCTCGTTTGAGTAATTACGTTCTAAAAGTAGTAATTGTACGTATGAGATACGTTAACATACACTACAATTTTCCAAAGTTTCGTAGTGTTTTGTAATATTTCATTAACATTCGCTATTTGGTAAATGAAAGGTAATTTGGAGAATTCATGAAGTAAAATATTAATTTTTGTTGAAATTATCAAAACCGATTTTTTTTGTTTACCATTTTACTAACTATATATGTAACATTTGTATTAGAAAATTTCTCTTTCATAAGTGAGGTTGACTAGACCTAGGGATATTTCCTATATTAATTATTTCCTATAGAGGAAGATAGATGATCAATTATCCTCTAAACCATTACTTTGAAGAAAAAAAGCTACTAAGAATCCTAGTAACCCATAACCTTATAAAGTAAAGAAATTGAAACTAATAAATAATAAACAAGAATTTTGAGCCGTTCTTTGCTTCTTATTACATGACAATTGATTGAGCAAAACATGTAGTCAATTATCTTCCTCACGAGGCTTTTATACAAACAAGTAGTCAATTACAAAGTGTGGTAAGTAATTATACCAAAATCGGAGCAGCAAAATATCCTAAGGTCCTAACATCAACATGCACTCCAACACAACACCATTTTCTTCATAATCTTCTCGCTTGACTATATATATATATATATTTCATTGTGCTCACCATCATGGAAATTAACATGTTCCCCAAATTGCTAACTTATGTCAATTGCGAAACGATATATATATAAAGAATTTATGTACGAGTCTAGCTGTAACATCTGATCTCTCTCACAATATGAATGTAAGCTGTACGAGAAGAATTGTTAAAACTTAAAACTGATAGAGAAACAAAACCAAGCATGAGGTACTATTATATAAGGGTATATTGAGAGTTTTAATGTAAAAAAGTAAAATAAAGTTAAGAAAATGAGTGTGGTTTGTAACGTGGAGAGTGTCAATTTCACTCCCCTCGCCCTTTTGATCTTTGTCTATTAATTTCCCCCTCTCACTTTTGAAGTTTTGATCTTTGTCTATTTTCCAGTCCCCTCCAACGTCTCTGTCATTTTATCAGCAACCATTACAATATGTTAGTGGGAAGAACCACAACAACCAAAGATGTTGCTTACTAACAAAAGCAACATCTTTTGGATATAAAGCAACATCTTTTGGAATCCTTTTGTTAGCAAGCAACATCTTCAAAAGATGTTTGTAATGCTTAAATGATCACGTACAAGAGCTACAGTTGATGAAATTGTTCTATTAACAACAGTATGTATGCAACACATATATTGAGAGAGGACAGTGACATGCTATATACATTTCAGAACTTTTGAACAAAGTATGTGAATAATTAAAAGCAAGATTAGTGTGGTTTTGTATCATGTAGCTCGAGTTCGACATATAGAAACGCAAATTATAACTTGCATCACAAAGTCTCTTCAAGACTAGTTTTTCTGAAACAACTGAAATCATTAATCATCCACACATGCAAACTTACAAGCTTGCAAAATCTTTTTCCCCATTTCTTTTTTTATTCCATCACAAGGTAAAAGCAGTCGAAGAACAAAAGGATGCATGCCTATTTACAGTGCAAAGCATTAATACAAAATGTTAAGTAAAGAGGTAAACTGAAATTACAAAGCATAACATGTAAAGATGCATCGTGCAACTCATTTTCCTGGTAGGCTGTACACTTGAGAATCGGTCAGGTAATGTCATTTGTCATTGAAAATTGTACGTCTAGGACATCAACTTGTGAGCAGCAGCAAGTTCCACAGATATGATGAAGGTCGACTTGCCTGCTTCCCGGAGATACTGTACATCTCCATTCATGAGCTTCACTAGTTTTCTGCTGATGAGTAGGCTAACGCCCTCTTCAGATATGTCTCCGTCTGTTCCAAACATCTGGTTCAGTAATCCTTCTGGAATCCCACCACCCGCGTGTGATATCCTGATCCAACATATCAATTCAGCATTTCATGATTGATATTACTTAATTTGTAACACAAGCAACCCATTATACATGAAATTAGTAGATCAGATAGTCTTCGATCTTTATTAGATATTAGAATACTACTCCAATAAAATAATTTACTGATTAGACCTCAGTTTTTCACTCTTTGTGCACCTAAGATTAGTGTGTACAGCTAAGGAATTAGTTGCTCAAAAAGTTTCAAAGACCTCTAGAAGTAATTCTTTTTTGTTTTTTGGGTGAGAACTGTTTGTTTGTAGAAGCTAATGGTAAGAGTTAGTGCAGACATCAATACTTGAATTCAAAAAAGCTGTACCTGAAATCCACATGTACAAGATGAACGGATTGCCCCAGCTGATCTTTTGTCATATTAGCTGCAAGAGTAAGCTGGATCCCGGATGGCATAAAATTAACTGACACCGATAAGAAATCAGCTAAGACTTGTTGAAGCCTAAGACTATCACCATATAGTGTCTCAAACATGATCTCTTCTTTTGCTTCTTGGACAATCCGGATACTCTTGGTGTTGCTCTTAATCATGACTTGACTGATAGAGGCAACCAATACTTCATGCAAAGTGAACTCGACCATTTCCAGGTCCAAGTAGCTGTTAAATGTTCAGAAAACAGAAAGAACTATTAGGTTACACCACATCACTGTCATTATAGACAAATGAAAATATATTTAAGGTGGACGTCAAAACAATGCTTCAACAGCTTCTACAGAAAAGAATATGTTCAGATCTAATCTACCATGATATGAATCCAGGGGTGATGCTGAAAGTTAATTGTTTCAGAGAGACAGATCCATGAAAAACTAATTACTATCACTTAATGTAGCTTGGGACTAGATTAAAGATGCGAACTTCTAAACTTTTAAGCCACTAAAGAATTTCATCAGTTGTCTTAACATAAGGAAAATAATTCTCTATAACTACTGGACTTTGTCATACCCATCAATGATGCTATCAAGATCCGAGTCGTCAAGTATTTTGCTGAGCTGGTGCTGGCACTGGGCACTGGTATGCAGGAGCTGTTTTTGTTCTGCTCCCAACTCAGTACCCTCGATCATTTTCCTAGAAAACAGTATGCCAGATAAAGGATTCCTGATCTGCCTTTTAATATAAGCTAATGCTTTCAATCTCTTCACAGCAGTTTGTTCTGATAAGCGCTGGACATGAAGCGCTTGTTGCAACTCCGGGCTAGCAAGCTGCAAGAAGCAAAAGACCCCAGTGACTGCGCCCTCACTGTCCAACTTCTTACTTACACACAACAAACATTCAGTGTACTTTCCACCCCGATTCCAGAAACCGAAAGGAACCTTTTCGGATACCTGACTAGTCATGGCGTGATTAAGTACAACACCAAGATTTACAAAAGCTTCTTGATTCTTAAGAGGACAACAAGCCACGTTGATCCCAAAAACCTCCCCCAACAGCATTTTATCCATTACCTCCTCTCGTTTCCACCCAGTTAACTTAGTCATCGCTGGATTCCACTCAGAACACCAGCCAAATTCATCAGTGCCAAATATTGGGGGGATCAATGGGCTTGGGTTTTGTACAATTGCTTTGTAATCACCTTCAATCCGAGTGAACTTGTCCATCACAGTCTTCTGACCAGTGATATCCTGGGCCACAAAACATACCCCCACAACGTTTTCATGAATATCTCTGCTTGCACATGCATTCACAACTAAGCTGATGGGACCAAAGTCAGTCCTAGCACCGTATGTTTTTATCTCAAATTGGATGTTTTGTTCCTCTTTGCCTGACCAGAAGCAAAAGAAAAAGAATGAACCTGGCAGATACAATGAAAAAAAAAAAAAAACTCTCTGTTGCAAGAAGGTGAATGAATCCCCATTTCCTCTCTTCACACCCACACAAAAGAGTGTGGGAAAGGGGGAAGGGAGAGAGGGGATGTGTGGAAGATATCTGTGATACTCATGGCTAGGTGATCGTACACAAATGTGCTTGGTTCAGACATGCACTTTAATACATATTAATGCATGCATATGGTCATTGCTAGTAAGCCTCGACATCTAAAAGGCCTAAAATTTCAAATAGGGTTTATGACATACCTTGCAATGCCAATTCCAGCATCCTTTTCACCATGCTAGTTGAATTTTCTTCCACGAGTGAGAGCAAATTCTTTCCAATTGCTTTATCGACAGGAAGACCAGTTAACTCAGAAATTTTTGTATTCCACCCATTAACTGACCCATCAATATCAACTGCCAAAATTGGCACTGTTGCTGTTTCAATCAACCGGACCATCTCACCTGTCACTGCTTCCAGTTCTTGCACCCCTTCAATTTTCATGTCACTAAGCCTCATCTGGATTCCATTGTTGTTTACATCAAAACTTCCGACATCCTTAAATGCATTCCTCAGAATAAGCTGCAAAGAATGAATTGCATCCATTTCATAGTCCTTCCAAGGTAAGCTCCTTGTCTTGACAACTTCAAGGAAAGCCTTGAATGAGGATCTAGGGTGCATTTTCATGCTATTATCCTTCTCGTCCGGGTCATGTTTTGCACCACCCCATCGGATTTCTGCAGCAGTATGGGCTCGGAACCAAAAGATTGTGTCCTTGGAAGTTATCCTCACAGCTGCCATTCCACATACGGCATCACCCAGAGTGAGAGCCCCAGGGAATCCTGCATCATACATGCTATCCGTACTCAAACCTGTGGAATCCATATGGCATTCAGCGAGCCACAACGATATGTCTTGAATCTGAAAGTCACTTGGAGTTATTCCAAGTCTCCATATCTTGTTCTTGTATAATAAGGCAGCCCCATCACATTTCACTAGATCCATAATATTAGGGGTTTGTGACACGATACCCAAAGGAGCATCGCGTAACAACATATCGCACAACAGTGTTTGGGTGCGCAGGATGTTCTTCTCAACAATCTGATCCTCCAACTCTAATTCCTTATTGACATGGATGGCAAATACTTGAGCTAGAAACTCACAGGCATATCTGAGAGGGAAAGGGACAAATCTTGGAGTTGTGTTATGACATACTACTAAACCCCAGAGTCTCTTTCTCTTTTGATTCTGCGCAGAATGAGGACCACCAACCTCATCATCCCCTTCATTGACCACTACTGCCATAACAAGAGAAGCAATGGAATTCATGTTCTCCATATATAGCAAATGGCAACTGTGGGGGGCTCTGAGGGTTGAACCACACAATGTTAGATCAAGAGGAAGCTTCTCATCTTGAAGCACCTTCACATTTCTTGCACAACAGTCAACAATCATACGGACCTTATTCTTCATAAACAGGAACCGTGCAGCTTGAGGTATATCAGTGGATGGGTAATGCAAACCCAAATATGGCTCCAGGCCAGGCTTCGTAATCTCTGCAATCACTTCCCCATGATCATCATCATGAAATTTATAGGCCATCACCCTGTCATAACCAGTGAGTTCAAAAACCTCTTGAACCATTGTATCACAAAGCCTCTCCAGGCTCCCACTAGGTAAAGACTGCAATCGTGCAATTGCTTTGGCTGCAAGCTTGTATGATTGCAGCGCTCCAGCAGCAGTCATGGGGACTTCATAAGGCTTCACGGGTTCAAAGTCAATGACCAAACTACCTGTTACTCGGTGGACTATAGCATAGAAAGGCTTTCCAGATGTCTTGCAATGGACTAAGATGGGATTTAAGAGAGAAACCTCACCAAATCCGAGGGCCTTATGCAATGCAGAGGCACTAGGGCCTGTGAAAATTGTTCTTATATCTGTTCCTATGCCAAGAACTGGGTGGTCCCCAACACTTGGGACTGCATGACTAACCATAGTCAGCATTTCAGGGGCATTCTCACTGTAGGCAATAACCCTGAAAGTTTTGTCATCTAAGGCTAGCAAGCACCCAAATGGCTGGATCAACTTCCCTTTCTGTATGTGATGGAGATAAGCAGTGGTCACTTTGTCAGACCTAGGTTGTTGATCAGTAACTGAACTGCTTACACGCACTGAGCTCGAGTAGTCGAAGGAATTGCCCGACTCCTCAAAATCTGCATGAAGCTTTGCATCTACAGTTGTCTGAGCAATAACTCTAGCACTGTGTCTTGATCTCCCTGAATTGCTGGATGAGTGACTGGGCCTTGAAGACGACATTCTCACGTAAACTGCAAAGGAAAAACAAAAGTACCCAGAATCAAACTAATGTTTATCCCTTTGGAAAACATTACTAGAATTGATTCCATAAAACATCGGTTACATATGTTTGATATTAGTTTCAGCATAGCTATTACCACTAAAAGCATAAATCAGTACTAGAGAGGTCAGGACTTTTTCGCAAATTTCATGCTGAAAATGTCAATATTCTTAATACTGTGCTGCAGTGAGAAAAGCTCACAACTCTCACAATGATAAGCTCCTAAAGGAAACATCTTCCTCTTAGCATTCGAGCTCTTTCCAAAGGAAGCCTCTGGTATTCATAATCTTCAAGGAATACTAATCTTACAGGCTTCCACATTAGCTTATATTAATCTAGAATGATTATTGCTTTCCATCTCACTTGTGACTAGTCACAAGTCACTTATCACAACTACTAACTAAACTGACAGCAGTTTTTCACCCAACTGCTCGCAAGTCACTACTCACAACTCCAGCAAACTAACTTGCCCACTTGGCAACTCTGAATTGCATAACTCGTGATAAAAGATCAAACAGACAGATCTATCGGCACTCAAATTTAAGGATCCTTAGCCAGTTTATCACTATTGACAGAAACAAATTAAACATGAACATGAAGTCAAGAAGCTTCATTGAAAGTAGAAGAACTACTTAAGTAACTCTGATTCTTAGACAAAAATTTAAGAATTAACTAGTTCATCAGAGGAAACCCAGAAAAGAGATCAAAACAACTAGTAATCAAAGAAGCCAAAGTAACTATAACAGTTGTAGTAATAATTGAGCAAATAACAATATAGCATCAAAAATGAAAAACTGAACTTGCTATAAAGAATCAGAACATGAACCTTTTTCAGCTGCAGAAAGCAGAAACTCAGCTGTTCTCAGATGCAAAGTGACCCAAGTTATAGAAATTGATAGAGAAACCTTGCAAGTAGCAAAAATGCAAGTTGGGTCCTCTGAAGTCTCAACCTTGAATGAACCCCACTAATCTCGATCACCGTCTTCTCTGTCCCTGCCCTGCCTGGGAGCCCAGTTTCGGTACGTACCAGTTGTTGAAGGAACCGCCTTTACGATTAAATATTCAAAGATAATTCAAATTTGGAAAGCAAATTTCTCAAATGGGTCCACAGTGAATACCAAAACGTTCTCCAAGAGATGGGTTTTAAGCTTGGAGGGGACAAGTGGTTTGGCTTGGATTGGTCTGGTGCTCCCTTCCAAAGATGGCTACTAATGGTAGTTGATGACAACCCTATATAGCAAGATCTAACATCCCCAAATTTAATATTCTGTTGCTGACTCAAATCCAGTTCTCCTTTTCTGAAAATTAGGGGCTCCCAGCACAAAGCAATTGGGGAGGAAACACAACACAGTGGAAAGTATATATAAAAATTGCAAGTGGCTTTTCTAATCATGATTGCACTGTGATGAATAAACTAATAGGAATTAGGGTTTGGGAAACAGAGAGGAGAGTTAGGCACTTGGGCATAGATCAAGACCATGCCTTTTTTTTATATTTTCACTCGGATACCAACAAAAAATGAGTATGGGGACTTATGGGAGTCACGTGGAGAGAACCCAATCTTGTTGGCTGTGTATATCAGATTTTGGATATGCCATATACTGTATTCTAAATTTCTAATTCTGGAGCTCGTGCTCAGTTTGGTGCTGGCTGGCTAGTCCCTTATTTCGAGGCTCAGGTCTCCTAGTAAGCAAACCACTAGCTTTGGCCCATACTACTACCTAGGGTGTTAGACTGTTAGTGTTACTCTTTTTTATTGAGAAGTATCTTCATCTTGGGGTCTCCATCCCTCCTTTATTACAGTCCTACCTTATCCTATCTTGTAATGGTAACTTTTTCCTGCAGAATCAGTCAATGAGTTTGAGTTGGCCCAAAATTGATAGGGTTTTTTTTCTTCTTTTGTTCACAATCAGCGTCTCATTTTCAGTATGAATCTCTGAACTTGATAACAGAGCATCTCCGCTGCATAGAGACTAGAGAGTTAGCTTCAGACAAAGGTTAACGATTTGGGAGTGTCGTGTTCACCTCTCATTTTCGCAAAGTATTCGACGATTTGATGTTGACCGGTAGATAACAGTTGAGTGCATAGTCGACCATCTTTTACATTTACCGATCACATTGTTGAATGCATTTTTTAGTGGGGTGAAATTCCTTATCTAGATAAATTATATCACATCTCTAGTCCGAATATGGTACGTACATGAAGCAACAGGAATGCCATCTTCTTCTTCTTCCTGTAACATTCCAATGTATTCATGGAGGATGGTGATAAAATCTTTAATTCCCAAGTAGCTTACAAATGACTAAAATGAGAAGAGAACAAATTTTCTTCCATGCTGCATTAAATGTCACCAGCAATCATTCCATGCCGGGCACGTTACATGATTTTGTGCTCCTACCTGTCATCTGTATTTTAGTCTATTGGGATTCATTAATTATGTGTTTCGACTCTTTTCCTGTGTTTGACATAGTCACACACATTTTTTCAGCATTCTAAACTTGTTTGTGCAACAAAGCCAGCAATTTGGTTTCTCCATCAGAATAGGAAAGCTTTCTCCTTTTTTTTTTTTTTGATAAGAAACAATAAATACAACTACAAGAGTACAAGGAAACATAACCTATAAAAAAATGGAAGTTAAAAGCAGGAAGGACATTCATGGGGAGACTTCTCCTAACTTCTACTCTCATGGAAATCATGGCCAGACTTAACAAGCACATCAGCAGTGAAGTTCACCTCACGAAGAACGTGCTTGAAAGAGATTTCCGAGAAGGCGGAAGTAAATGCTTTTATATCTCTCACAAAGGTTTTCAATCTCCATGGAGTGCAACAGAATAGGAAGCTGTCCATTGAATTTTGTTACTGTTTTCCAAAACTTTTCGGCTTTGCCTGGTGATTTAACCAGAACCAACTCATGCCTGTGAGATATCAATTAACTCCCAGAAAACAAAAATGAAGTCTAGCTTTCAAGGATTCAACCCTAGCAATGCATCAGACAAATTGTATCCACTCTAGCTGCATAATTTCATATCTGAATCCCATTGAACTCCTCATAAAGGGTCTATTTTGCAAGAAAGCTCGACTATGGTGAAGAGTCCTAATAAGTAGATAGCTTTGGACACAGTTTAACCATAGGGAAATTTCGGTTCTTTCAGCAGTCCAACATATCTTGGAAATCATAGAGCGAATTTTTTTTTTATCAGGTGAATTAAAACAGCTTAGGTTCCCAAGTTAATAAGAGGCATTGCTTATAAAGATGGCCCCTAGTAGTGCAATTGATTAAAGTGATCAATCCTGCTACATTTAGAACCAAACTTCAATATGCTTTAAGAGATGAAGTAAGATTATTTTTAAGACACTCTTGCAAACATCTTACAATTCAAGACCCTCTCTAGAATTAAAAAAAAAAATCTCTGTTAGAGCAAACTTGCAACCTCACAAGGAGGTACCAAAACCACAAACATATGGATTTAGTTAAAATGCGTCCTTCTAATCATTTTTCCATGCAAAGCCCAATGATCTAAAACTTGTCATTGGGAAAAGGCAGAGACTTTTTTTTTTCCCTTCAAAAATCACCCTACTGCTTACATGGCTCAGCTGCCTGACATAACTTTAGGCCCAAAATCATTTAGGTGTTTGAAAAAGCAAAAAAAAGCATGACATTCCAAAAAAAAAAAATCAAAAAATTCTACAGTAACACCTCATTGTTGCAGTTTAACAAAGAATCAATAAAGTCCACTATTCAGAGGACCAAAGTCCTATAAAGAATGTAAAGCCAGATATTCTGGAGAAAATTTACAATTCCGTCCATTCACAAGTAAATTTAAAATACATGCATAGAGTACTTCAAATGTGTATGTATTTTAATATTCTACAACATAAAATGAACAATCTAAAAGTTTATCAGAGGGGAAAGTAGAGCCTAAAATGGTTTCTGGGTGCAGCTTCTTGATTCAAGTTTATGATAAAAAACCATATATGTGTCTAGAGAAGCGTATAGAAAAGAGGATGTATACATTCTAAGATTCAGCTCAATGCTTTCATCGTTCCAGCTTAAAAGAGATTCTCAAAATAGAATCCATGAAGTCCACTCACTCACTCATAGGACCAAAGATCTATAAAAGAAAGTAAAGGCAGAAAAGGGCATACCGTAGATGATACTTAGGATGACTGCAATATCTTATCCAAGAAGCCTATCAATGAGGAACCCCGAACTTGCTCATTTGAGTGAGAAAGTTTTAGACTTCACTTTCTACACAATCAGAAAACAATACCACATAAAATAAGGTATCAATGAATTTATAAATTAACAGAATTGAAAGGTTTCAACCTCTTCCACTCCTACAATTGATCAAATTAGTCTTTTCTTTCATATGTAAACTCTAATCACCCCTGAACTCGCAGAAAGTTTTAAACTTAGCATTCCACACAACATCAGAAAACAATACCACATAAAACCAAAGGTATGAATGAATTTACAAATTGAAAGAATATAAAGGTTTCAACCTCTTCCACTCCTACTACTGATGAAAGTAATTTTCCTCTTTCATATGTAAACGCGGATTACAATATTGCAGCACATATTTGCACCCAGATTGCATCAGAGGTAAGCATCAACTTCTCCAGGAAGCAATGTAAGATCTTTACCGAAAAAATGTAACAATGCATGCGGTTTTCCATAGGTATTGAGTCATATGACAGGCTTAGATTTCTGAATCATAGCATAACAAGAAAAATGCAGTATCTGAGTTTCCAAATGAAAAACTTGTCTATGTATACATCCTTGAAACTAACCTGCACTATATGACTGAACATCTATCACCACATTGTCTCAGACTCTCATTCTCACTCTGAACATAACACAACCAAAATGCCGAAAAATCTTTACTTTGAACTTCAAAAGAATGACCCTTGTCTCATATATCCAAGTTCCACAACCTCTTCAATTCCTTTTGGGAAAATCTTTAAGCATCACTTCCACACACAACAAGAAGAACAACAACAACATTATCACATCGGAGGAATCAACAAGAATGCCCTTCAATCCCTATAAATTTTAGGTAGGATCATAATTTACATGGTGATTGCATTCTTTGGAATAAAAATCATTCATCTCAATAAAACTCCTCAACTTCCCATATGTAAAATTCGGGCTATTCGGATCGCTGGTCTGAGACTCAGCCGATGAATCCACAGTTAATGGTTGCGTGAAACAAAAGTAGCAGCCTTTATTACCACCACTAACCCCAAACCTCTTACCTGAAGAAAACAATGAACAAGAAGAAGAAGCAGCAGCCCTTGTGTTATTGTTTCTTCTGGGAAATTGCTTCTTGACTTTTGTGAATGGAGACAGGACCACCTGTTTGGCCTTTCCCAAGTTCCTTGAAAACCCAATTCCACTAAATCCTCCTCCTCCTCTCTGCTTCTTTGAGTTCTCATCCTTGCCTATGCATCTGCATCTGCCATTGACCCCACCATGTTCATCATCGTCCTCGTCACCATCATCATCCCCACAATCTCTACCACTGCCACCAACGCTTGATATCTCTTTACCAAGCACAGACATCAATTTTGTACAATCACTAAAAGCAAAAACGTCAGAAAGTACCAATAAGAATCATTAAAGTTGCGATTTTGATCAGAAATGTTGGACCAGAGAAGAAAAAAGAATGAGACCCAGATGAGAATTTGAGTTGAATTATAGTTGTGTGAAGAAAGGGACAGAGATTAGAGATTATTACGGATAAGGGGAAGCTCGGTTTCTCCGGCAAGGTTGTAGGAGAAGGAGTAACTCTGTGTTGGGTCAGAAAATTTTCCCCAACTTTTACAGTCCACCAACTGTAACGCTAATTAAATTTAAAAATATTCCTTAAATGTCTCTGATTACCACGTGTTGGTTTTGTGATGGTTAGCATTGGCAAGGTAGCGTCACTTATTTGTTTGGTTTAGTTTCAACTCTTAAGGCTTAGAGCATCTCCAGCAGTAAAGCTATTATTTTTAGCTAAATTAGCTAAAAGTTAAATATATTTATCTAAAATTTGGACTTGCTCCAGCAATAATACCTATGTGTAAGTCAATTCAAATTTTTTCAAAAAAAATAAAAATGAAACGGATATCGGAGGAGAGCAGAGAAGCTTTGGTTGGGTTGCCGGCGGCTGAGCTTCATGGTGGATCAGAGAGAAGCGCAGGTGCACGACTTCTGGTGCGACGGCAGAGGAGCGGTGGCGCCACTGGAGGTGGAATTGGGTGTTGGACTGATTTGCTTGCTGAGGTCCACGGTGATGAAGCTGGAACAAAGCACGGGCTCTGGGCCTTAGCGAAGCAAGAGAGCAGCGATGAGCTTGTCAAGGTGCCCAGAGTAAATCAATGTCTCTGGGTGTGAATTGAAGCTCACGGTGGTGGGTTGAACTCGGAGAGAGAGAGCTCACGGCTTGAGCAATTGAAAATTGGTGGCTCTGCTTCGGTGGTTCTTGTGTGAAGATGATGATTGCAGAAGGCTGCCATAGCTGGGCACGCCAGAGAGTGAAAATTTGAGCTGGGCTCGAATTGGGTACGGCGGCGATGATGGATGACCCGTGGTGGTTCCATTACAGGTGGAATTGATGACTGAGTGCTTGAAACTGGGCTCGGAGATTGAGCTCCGGTCATGAGAGAAGCTCATGGTGATTGTGGGTGAGGCAGAGAAGCTCACGGTGACTGTGGGTGAGGCAGAGAAGATCACGGTGGCTTGGTGAAGCCATGGGTGCCCAAAATTGGGTGTAGAGAACAATTGGGCTGCAGTGATTGTTGTGATTGCAGGTTGGTTTCCATGGTGAATTGAAGAGGTGGTAATTGGTGAGTGATGGTGAATTGGAATGAAACTGGGCTCAGTGGCATAGGCTGATGAAACTTTAAAAAGAAGTAGAGAGGATACTAAACTGAAAAATTGGAACGTTGGAGGATTTGAGATTAAGTTAAATTCTCTCTCCTATCTAGTTAAATATAGGTAGAGAATTTAGCAAAAGCTAAATTTAACTTTTGTTTAGGTAATCTGTTGGAGCTAAGTTTTATCTAAAATTTTGCTAAATTTTAAATTTATTTTAAAATGGGTAATCTGTTGGAGATGCCCTTAAAACCTGTCTTTAGAGAAAGTGTAGGAGGGCTTCTGACGTTGAGATCTTTGAACTGTTTTAATCATCCTTCTTGATGAATTTTATTTTTTATTTCTTTTATTTTGCTTTTGTTACAAGAATTTTTACACACAAATGTCTATGCGATTATCATTGTAATTTTGTCTTGATTAATTTCACATAACATTCCCCAATTATTTATCTTTTCTACATCAATTTTTGTTAAACATGGTCATGTTCAAGTTCATCTATCTCCACTACTATAAATGGAGGCATAAGGCTTTGGTGTCAAAGGTTTCATCAAAGTTTTGATTGCCACAAATACCCTTCAGAATAAAAAAAAAATCTCATGATAATCATTTAAAAGGGTTATTATGGTAAAAAAACAAAACAAAAACAAAAATATAAAAAGAAAAAAAAAAAGTAGGTGAATGAAGATTTTCATATTTTTTTCTTCCCTTCAAAAATAACACGTGCATCGCACGGGTATGAGACTAGTATATATAATGGAAAAACTTGGGTTCTTGGTAGACATTCAAAAACCCAAAATTTGCCCCTCCTAAACTATATTAGCCAATATATAAATTTAAATAAAGTAAGGGCAAAACAGTAAATAGCATAATAAAGAAAATTAAAACCATGAAGACCCCACACCAACTGTCCACTTGCCTATTTATTATTAATATATTTATATATATTTTTTTTTATTACAAAACCGAAAAACAAGTAATGCGAAAAAACTAAATAAATGATAACGTTTCTTTCATGCAAGAACGCCGCCTTCCATACGCGCCTTGCGCATATAGGAAAACTAGTATATATAATGGGAAAACTTGGATTCTTGGTAAATATTCAAAAACCCAAGATTTGTCCCTCATAAACTATATTAGCCAATATATAAACTTAAATAAACTAAGGGTAAAACAGTAAATAGAATAATAAAGAAAATTAAAACCATATTTATGAAGGTCTCACACCAACTTACCCACTTGCCTATTTATTATATATATTTTTTATTCTTTTTAAATTTTTTTATTACAAAACCGAAGAGCAAGTAATGCGAAAAAACTAAATAAGCGAGAACGTTTCTCTCACGCACGAACGCCGCCTTCCACACATGCAAGGCTCATGTAGGAAGACTAGTAAATAATTGTACACATACAAGTGGTAAGCCTCCTTGTAAGCTGCAGTTTTTTTTAGTAATTTTCTCGTGCTATAATCTTACCATTCGTAAAAGCATGATTTTTAAAACGTGTTCTAATTGACGAAACTCGAAAAACTCGATTGGATTTTTTTTAATGAATTTTCTAGTTTTCTGACTTCGAAAAATTGTAAAAAAAAAAAAGTTAAGATTTTCGAGTTCCGTCAATTGAACACCTTTTGAAAATCATGTTTTACCAATAGTGAGATTATCGCACGGGAAAATTTTTTAAAAAAATTACATGACATGGTTTGGCACGTTTGGAGATGTTATGGCATGCATAAACTTTTCAAACCTTGTCAACACCATTTTTTAAAAAATTTGCCTATGCCATAACCTCACCCTTGGTAAAGCATGACTTTTACAAGGTGTTCAAATTGACGAAACTATAAAATCTCGACCCTAGTTTTTTTATTTTACGAATTTTCTTATATTTCGACTTTGAAAAATCGTTAAAAAAAATCTGGTAGAGTTTTTTGTGTTCTGTCAGTTAGAGAAGTGCTTAAAAATTATGATTCGTGGGTGGGACGATTTTTGTGAGAAAATAAGAACATGTGATTTTGGCAAAAAAATTGTGTGTTATAATCCACAGTTTTAGGTGAGAAACTAAAGTTTCGGACTTTTTTTTTTAGCAAAAGTTTTGGAGTTGATCACCAAGGTGTCAGAACACTGTTCTTGAGTGACACCGTATGGTTGGACCGCAAAAATTAGACACCGTTAGTCTTACTAGCATGGCCATCATTGGCCTCGCTTATGGTTAGCCTCGCTTGTATGGCCTTTGAAATCAAAATGGTCACATGCCCTTGCCCTAAACCCTAAACTAATGGACATGAGAATTGGAATGGGCACATGAATTTGCATTGTCTTGGCCAATAGAATGGGGCAGGACAAGGACTCGGCCGCAAAAATGGGCAAGGTTACGGGAATGGGCGAGCGCGAGAGCACGGGCACATGCATGGCCACGACATATGAAAGTGCAAGTGAAAAGGGAAGAATAATGTCATCTATACCTAGAAAAAAAAATTCAGCATTTTTTGGCACTGGAAGTATATTTTTTTTCTTCCAAAGTCATAAAATGGGGAAAATCATAAATAAATAAAAATCGAGAATTTTGAGTTCCCTCACTTGAAATAACTCCGCTCAAGCTTTTCGACTTCCGTCAATTAAAAAACCTTCCAAAAATCATGCTCTACAAATTGTGAGATTATAGCATGGAAAATTTGATTAAAAATAATTAAGTCTTGGCATAGTTTGGCACGTTTCGACATGTTGAGCATGCTTCCTTGTGAACTGTAGTTTCTTTGAGAAATTCTTCCGTGCCATAATCTCACCATTCGTAGAGCATAATTTTTGGAAAGTGTTCCAATTGACGGAACTCGAAAAACTTAAGTGGATTTTATTTTATGAATTTTCTAGTTTTTCGACTTTGAAAAATATGGTTTGGCACGTTTGGAGGTGTCATATGGTAGCACCCGTGGCATGCTGAAAGCCTGAAACATTATAAACCTTGTCAACACCATTTTTTTTTAAATTCGCCTGTGTCATAATCTCATCATTAGTAAAGCATGATTCTTAGAAGGTGTTCCGATTGATGAAACTAGAAAATCTCGACCCTTTTTTCTTTTACAAATTTTCTTATATTCCAAATTTGGAAAATCGTAAAAAAAAAAAAATCGAGTCGAAATTTTTGCATTCTGTCAATTCGAGAAGTGCTTAAAAATCATGATTTGAGGGTGAAAATATTTTGATGAGAAACTAAAAACATGCGATTTTAGCCAAAAAACCGTATGCAAGTTTTACTCAATTTCGCACAATTCACCCAAACTAAGCGAAAATCCGATTTCGATAAACAATGTGTTGCCAAATCTCGTTTGCATTGTTTAATCATAGAGTCCATGCCAAGAGCCCTAATAACTAAATTTTTTTACATTTCTTCAAATTTGAAAACTATATATATGTGTATATATATATATATAATTATTTTGAAAAACTTGTAGCGACGAACTCGCTACAGGTGTTCCTAAATTTGTTTATTTTAATTTGAAAAAATAAAAAGGAAACATTTCTGATCCTCATAAGGTCTCCGTTGGATTTCATTAAGACTTTAAATATTTTTAGAAATCCGTGCAAACCGGTTTTGAGAATATCAAATATACAATTTTTTCAAGAAAATAATGTATTATAATAAAGAAATTTACCTCAATTTTGTATCATTCACTCAAACATAGCAAAAACACGATTTCGATAGACAATGTGTTGCCAAAATTCGTTTTCATAGTTTAATCATAGAGTCTAAGGGATCTAATAACTAAATCCTTTTACATTTCTTCAAATTTGAAAAAAAATATAATTATTTTGAAAAATTATAACGACGAACGATTCGTCGCTAGAAATGTTCCTAAATTTTTGTTTTAATTTTTATTTGAAGAAATAAAAAATAAACACTTTTGGTCATCATAACGTCTTTGTTGGATTTCTTTGAGACTCTAAAATACTTTTAGAAACGCATGCAAATCGGTATTGAAAATTTCAAAGATATAATTTTTCAAGAAAATTATGTGTTATAATGAGGACTCGTTTTCATAGTTTAATCATAGATTTTAAGAGTGGTAATAACTAAATTTTTTTACATTTCTTTAAATTGAAAAAAAAAATATATATATATAATTATTTTGAAAAACCTGTAGCGACGAACTATTCGTCGCTATAGGTGTTCTTAATTTTATTTTTAATTAACACTTCTGGTCCTTGTAAGGTCTCCGTTGGATTTCATTGATATTCAAATTTTTTTAAAAAAACCCGTGCAAACCGGTATTGAGAATTTAAAAGATATTTTTTTTCAAGAAAATCTACAAATCATGTGTTATATAAATAGGAAAGTTTTCTTCAATTTCGCACCATTCACCTAAACTAAGTGAAAACCCGATGTCGATAGACAATGTGTTGCCAAAACTCGTTTGCATTGTTTAATTATAGAGTGCAAGAACCCTAATAACTAAATCTTTTGACATTTCTTCCAATTTGAAAAAAATTATATATACATATGTATAATTATTTTGAAAAACATGTAGCGATCGATGAACTATTCATCGTGAAAAGTGTTCCTAATTTTTTTTTATTTGAAGAAATAAAAAATAAACATATCCGGTCCTTGTAAGGTTTCGCGTTGAATTTCATTGAAATTCTAAAATACTTTTAGAAACCCTTGCAAATTGGTATTGAAAATTTCAAATATACCATTTTGCAAGAAAATCATGTGTTATAATATGGAAGTTTCCTAAGTTTCGCACAATTAACCCAAACTAAGAGAAAACCCGATTTCAATGACATTGTGTTGCCGAAGATCATTTGCATAGTTTAATCATAGAGTTCAAGAACCCTAATAACTACATCCTTTTACATTTCTTCAAATTTGAAAATATATATATATATATAATTATTTTGAAAAACCTGTAGTGATGAATAGTTCGTTGCTACGTACAGGAGTTCCTAATTTTTTATTTATTTTAATTTGAAGAAATAAAAAATAGTGTTTCGGTCCTTGTAAGGTCTCCATTGGATTTCATTGTCTCTAAAATATTTTTAGAAACCCGTGCAAACGAGTATTGAAAATTTCAAAGATATCAATTTTCAAGAAAATCATGTTTTTTTTTTAGAAGGGCCCCGACTGCCCTTAAACCAAATCATGTTTTATAATAAGAAAGTTTTCCTCAATTTCGCACCATTCACCCAAGTTAAGTGAAAACCTAATTTCAATAAACAATATGTTGTCAAAACTCGTTTGCATTGTTTAATCATAGAGTCTGAAGAGCCATAATAACTAAATCCTTTTACATTTCTTCAAATTTGAAAAAATAATATATATAATTATTTTGAAATAGCTATAGTGACGGACTGTTCGTTGCTACAGGTGTTTCTATATATTTTTTTATTTTTGTAATTTTAATTTGAAGAAATAAAAAAAACCATTAGATAAAAACCCGTACAAACCGGTATTGTGAATTTCAAAATGGTGAAATATTACAGACAAATACAAGCTATCAGATATAACTGAAATGCTAAAACTAGCTTGTAATCGAATGGCTAAATGATTTCTAATTTGACTAAAGTATTGCATGAATCATATTTTAAGACGGACCTATATATGATGAGTGGTTTCATATTTTTATAGATGGCCATTGTTACATTGTAGTAACACAGAAGAAATAGCATCAACTTTCCAGGGACAAAGTGGCAAGCATGAAAGTTGTAGTAGCAGACATGTCTTTTCTTGTTCATCATCATCTATTAGTAATTAGCTAGTAGTTGCAATGAGGAATCAGTACATAGGATCGATAATATAAACTTCAAATCCAGAAAAACGGATTTCATATATGTTGTCTTCCATATATTAAGGGTTTGGTAGGTTTGTAACTTCATTATTACTTATAAAGGTTATCTAACCAAAACTCAATTATAGTTGAACCAAAATCGCTGTAAAGGAGCAAAGGCTGTGGCTTTTATGTGCCTTTCCAACTAATACAACCCTATTAGTCTATTACACTGCCCTTTATGTCTCTTTAAATATGCACACGAAGAAGAGCATGGTCTGAATCAATTTGCTGCATGACTACAATTCCAGGTGATTATTAGTTGGTGTTCTTTAAGCTCGCTTATCGAAATGAGGATGAAGGCATATCGAAAAATGTGGAGGGTGGTGCCTTGCATGAGAAGAAAGTTTCTGAGAACTGATTCCTGGAAAGACATTGAAGAAATACTCAAGAGCAAGCTAGCCACTATCAAGGAAGAGCCAGAGACTTGCGAGGAAAACCTCACACCACCAAGGCTGTGGTGCTTGGCGAAAAATGAGAAGAAGATTGGATCCAAAGACATGATCACAAGGCACTTTCTCATGCCAAATTTCAGCCTCAAAGACTCTTATTTGCTCTTCATGACTGGCTTTGCATCTAAAAGGTAGTATAATATTTTGGTGGAGGTCCTCCAATCTTGTTGTGCTTGTAATAACTATAAGAAAGAGATTGAATGAGGGACCAATTGGTTTCCTGTGTTCAACTTATGTAACTCTATATATAACATGTGTATAGTCTGTTCCTGAAATAACAACTTCCACCTTGCCTTGACATGCAATTAGTTTCGTTGGCACTTTAATCTGTTTTCAGTACTTGTGTTTGATCAATTTCTTGTAAACAGTGGAAATACTTGAATTCTTGACAAATATTAAAATTGCATTGACATGAATATCATTAATTGTCATCAGTAGCCTTGCCTTATCTCAGTCACAGTCAGCCACATGAGTTCTCTTCTTCCCTTCTCTAATAATGAAAGAAAACAATTTGTGCTGTGTACACTTAACTAATGCCTTCAAGTAATTAATCAATTAGAATTCTATACTCTCTCTTAAAATTGGATTGGAGCAGAAGGCTAGGCATGAAAGAAAATAACACTGAAACTGTATGGCTAAGAAAACCTGAATATACCAGCTAGTGACAACAATAGGCGCTCTCTCTCTCTCTCTCTCTCTCTCACAAACCCCAAACCCCAGCCAGTTGTTGGTGTATGTCTTCACTGTAATTAAACAATTAGAAATGTACTCTCTCTTTTAACAATTGAATTTGAGCTCAAGGCATGAAAGAAATGATACTGAAACTGTATGGCTAGCTAGTGATATAAGAAAACCTTATTTATCATTAGTGAAAATATAGCCATTCTCTCTTAAACCCCAAACCCCAGCTAGTTGTATGTCTTAATTTACTGCAATTCTTCTCCTCCTTTTCTTATAAAACAGACATGTATGGACATGGTGAAATAGAAAAGTGATGAGACTAGTGTTGATATATATTTGTAAGCCAAAGCCAAATACATTTACTTAATGAACTGTAAATGCTGTATACTAAATTGAAGTATAAAAAATAACCATGGGAAAAAAGTAAGAAAAGCAATTATATTAACTGAGGAAGGAGATATACAACACAACTGAGGTAACATGCTATTTAATACAGCTCCTAGCATAGGGAGTCTTTGCTACACTCTCCCTAAATTTAACAGATGAATGAGATAGAACTGGAAGCCCCCATTGAGTAGAGAAAATAATATTGGGATAAACTCCATCAGTCTTCAATCTGTTCACAATTTCACTGAAAATCCTTGCAATCCTGCTTGGCCATACAACTACAGAAAAAACCTTCAAACTAAGCTTCCTAGAGCGCGACAGTTTAAAACCCTTTAGCCTTCCATTCATTTTCTTCACCCAAATATGCCTTCCAGCCCTACCCATCTTCTCATTCCTCTTCCTTAGCTTCTCATATTGAAATCCCAAACCTCCCCCAACAATGTCTTGAAAACCCATCTGACCAAGAATAGAGAAGAGATATAGAGAGAGTTGAGATGATAGGATTTTTGTTTTAAGTGTGTTATAGATATATATAGAGGAAGAGTTAGTTGGGAATGAATGGAGGTAATGTATCTATCTGCCTTCATATTTTAGCTCAATATACTCTGCATATTGGGAATGAGAGATAGGTACATTGATACAATTCCCTGTATTTCTACTTTTTAACACATGGCTACCATCACATTCATAACCACCTCAGTGATTGTAAGCTGCTCACTTTCTCTCTTAGGGTTTTAAATGCAGTAGTGTTTGTCTTATGATGAAAAGGAATATTAGAGGCATGTGCAATGATTGATGACCATGTTAGGGTGCAAATCAAAGCCAATCATTTTCTGAAGAAAGTAAGGTTTGCAGTTCTGATCTTTAGCTAAAAGCTGATTTACTTGTTTGTTTATGTATCTGAGACCAAGTGAGTCATAATCAAGTCAAGGCTATGATCTGTTGGTCTAATTTGTCCTACATTGAAGAAAACAATATATGGTTGGTATTGGCAATTGTTTAACTATTAGGGTCATTGTGTATCAATGTGCACCTTGTTTTAATCTGACTAGAGAAATTCTGCAGCAAAAGATTAGTTGAGTCTTCTTCATATTGGACAGGTCAAATTTCCTAATCCACAGTAGCTCACATCATTGAAGGAGAGGAGAGCCTAAGAAATATATTGGGTTGTTGCAACATACACAAAAGAATTTTATCACCACACCCACAACCTAGAAAAGTTTATGAAATTCCAGTTTTAATTAAGCTTCAATACTCAATAGCTTTAGATTGGGACTGAACTGAGGAATATTGATAGGTTGGTACTGGTGAAAAAAGCATATAAAGGTTTCTCATACGGTCATACCTCATGCCTCATGCCATCTTAATATTTATGCATTTATATATTTAGCTAAAAGCTGATTACATATTTGTTTATTGAACTCGTCTAAGTGAATCCATAATCAAGTCAAGACTATGATCTGTTGGTCTAATTTGTCCTACATTGAAGCAAACAAAAGTTGGCATTTCTAATACTTATAATATTAGGGGTAATTTGGTATTTATCTGCAACTTGTTTTGGTTTGGGCAGAAAATGTGCAAAACATTGGTTGAGAGTTGAGACTTGAGCCCCTTCTTCACATTGGGCAGGTCAAATTTCACAGTCCACAATAGAAGGAGAGGAGCCTATGAAATAATTAGGGAGTTGCTAAATACACTCAAGAATTTCATCACCACACCCACTGCCTAAAACAGACTCTAAATTCATTAGGTTTAGTCTTTTAGTTTGGGGACTGACCGAGGAATATTGGCACTGGTGAAACAAGAATATAGAGGTGTCTCGTACCTCATGCCTGGTGTCATCAGTGCATCACAGTCCGAATTCAATAGCTCCACCTTGACCACCTTGACCACAAGACCCTAATTCATTAGTTTTAGATTGGGAACTTAATTGAGGAAAATTGGTACTGGTGAAACAAGTGTATAAAGGTGTCTCAAACCTCATGTCTCATGCCATCTTATGAATTCATCTTAATTTTAACTTTCTAAGGTGGGAAAATGCAGAGCCTTCTAGTTAGATCTAGTCTTGGAGTCAAAGAAATATATAAACTTTTCCCACATCTCATTTTGCTTAGCAAGTATGTTACCGTTGCCATGCATTCAGTTCTTTAATGTGGTTGACTTTGCAGGCTACCAATAGTATACGTATTTACAGCTAGTCGATCAATCTGACCTTATGAAACCAAATTTCTTGATCAGCAAACACATGCCAGAAACTCAGAAAGAAAGTGATCATCTTTTTCTTGCGTAGTTCTTAGACAATCTCACAAGCAAACCAATGAAGTATTATTAAAAGTCTAAGCAGCTAAGCCCTGCTGGTCTCTGTAGAACCACACATCCTTTTCTTGTGCCAAGTTTTTATATATAGTGAAAATGTCAACTGGGCACAGTCATCTTCATGAGTTGTGCTAAAAAACAACAACATTTGTCATTCCATTTATTTGTATTCATCTCAAGAAAGAATTATATATATTTAGGCATTTAGCTCTCTCCTAAATTTCATCCCAAAGGAACAGATTATGGGATCTGTCTATGTCAGCTTAGGAACTTAAAGCCGACCAAAAAAAAGAAAAGAAAACCTCTGAAATTTGAGATGCTCCACTCCTAGCCAACCCATAAAGATGAAAAAAGATGCCCACTTTTGATGAAACTCTTTTATTCTACATCTGTCATGTTACTGCGGAATGTAGCTAAATATTGAATAATCGAGCCGACCCATTTTATATTCATCAATTCTTCTACGTATATCTCCCATGCCAACATTGTTTATATTTATGCTGCCAATTTTTATATCCAAGGGCAGAGCTTGCTCTACAATGCCAGTATGCCACTTGTGTTGGGTTATTAACATATTATGTACCAATCACAATGAGATCTTTAAGGATATTTTTATGAGTACCTTTTGATTAAGAACATCGTGTGCAAGAAAAAGAGTTGATTCTAGGGCTCTTTGATTTGCGGATTTTGAAAACGGGAAAAGAATTTCATTTTTAGGTTTAGTAAATGCAAAGATTGGTAAAGAAAACCTACCTTCCGAAAAAAACGTAGTTTACTTTTCATATTTCTTGAAAAGTTAAATATAAAACATTGTTTATATTTATATCCAAGGGCAGAGCTTGCTCTACCATGCCACTTGTGTTGGGTTATTAACATATTATGTACCGATCACAATGAGATCTTTAAGGATATTTTTTGAGTACCTTTTGATTAAGAACATCGTGTGCAAGAAAAAGAGTTGATTCTAGGGCTCTTTGATTTGCGGATTTTGAAAACGGGAAAAGAATTTTATTTTTAGGTTTAGTAAATGCAAAAATTTGTAAAGAAAACCTACCTTTCGAGAAAAACGTAGTTTACTTTTCATATTTTTTGAAAAGTTAAATCATTTTCACTTTGCAAACCAAACAGGAATGTTGAAAATTAAGCAGGAGTATTCCATAATTTAAATGTAAAATGCAGAGCCTGTGAATCAAAGTCTGGATGGTTAAGAAAAAGGAGTTAAAGTGTCGAGAGTGTCTTGCACACACCGAAGTATATATACACCAGACCCACGTGGGAGAGTGTACTACACGCGCCCGTTAGTATTTGTTCCAATCGTTAGTTGGTCATCGGTTAGCAGCGGTGACACGTGTATCTTAGGACTAACCCCCTGAAATTTTTTATTCTAACCCTGAAATTTTTAATTTGGAGTGGGAGGGGAGGAACGATAGATTTTTATATGTAGGGGCGGAACGACGTCTATATTCTTAATTTAAAAAAAAAAAATTAAGCTAACCATCTTTAGAATTCAGTGTCAGTTTCTGTTCGGTTTTTTTTTTAGAAAGAAAGAAATTTGCAGATATGCCTTTCAAATCCATCGAAGAAGAAGAAGAAGTTCTTAGATGCGTTTTTCCAGATCTAGGACAAATCAAAAGAAGAAGATATAAGTTATGGTGGTAGGCTGGTAGCGGTGGCAGATGCCGTCCATCGGCGACGTGGTGACGGGGGTTGAACGGTCGTCCCTTGCTAGGTTGTAGCGATGTCTCAATGTAGTGGCCGGACGCCGATGATGTAGAAAACTGTGAAAGAAATGAAGAACAAACAAAGAGTGAAGAGAGAAAAGAAAGAGACGAGAGAGTAATGAAATGAATAAAAAACTTGGTCAGAGAGCACCAAGGGGGACAAGTTCTGAAAAAAAACAATAAAGAAAGGAAAAATAGAGGAATAAAGAATAGAGTAATGAGTGGTGCGGTGAAGAGAGAGATGGGGATGAGAGACTCTCTCCGGTTAGGGTTTTTAACCCATAAGTAAATTTAAACAGTATAGATGAAATAATTTGAGATCCAACGGCTAATATTGTTCCTTAAGAAATAATTAAAATTACTTAATTTCAATTTTCTAATCTTTCGAAAAAAATAACCGACTTTTCACTGACTATAACTTTCTCATATGATTTCGGAATTACGCATGCCAGGTGTCTACAAACTCGCACCAATGTGCTCTACATCTCACTACTACATTAGTTTTCTTAAAAAATTAACGAATCAAAAAGTAAGTTTTGAGTAAACACTTATTGAAACTCATTGAGATATTTCGGTCAAATTTGATTTCAAACAATCATAAGTTTATATTTTACTTATGAAATACCACACTCATTCCATATGATATCAATATTAATTACCCCTTTATTTTTTAATTATATTTTTCTAAGAGCAACTGAACCGTGACGATGTTGTGTTCAAACTTTTTATGTAAGTATATGGATCTCGATCATATGAAAGTGTGGACGCAAATAACTCGCAAATTGAAGTTGTGACGGAGCTATTACAAGCATTTTAGTGAAAAATATATTTGTGTAAACGTCCGTAAATAGTGTTAACCATCTTGACTTATGCCAAAACGACAATGATTCAATGAATATGACAAATTTTTTGACACCGCATATTACTATGCAAGGGTAATAACAAATTGACCATTTTTCATTTTCGATTTTTCAAATCGCATGAAATCTCTATATGCTTACTAGTGTGGTATAACTTATTTGTTGGTTATATATAAAAGTATACCTTTGAAAGCCATCTAGGTGGTGGAAAAATAATTTGGTTAATCCAACCGTTGAACGTGATCTTTGTGGGGCAAAATGCACATGCTAAAAAAATTAGTCGCTTTCACCGTCGTTTCGAGCTCGATTCATGTGGTAAACTACAATAACTTAAATACCTCTCACACTAAAATGTACATAACCACTCCGTCACAACTCTTGTTGGCAAGACATTTGCGCCCACACTCTCATGTGGTCGAGCTATGTCTATGTAAAAATAAATTCGACGGTTTGGGGTTTAGGGCTTAGAAATTTGGGGTTTAGGGGTTTGGAGTTTGGATTTGGGGTTTGGGGTTTAGGGTTTAGGGTTTGGGGTTTAGGGTTTAGGGATTTGAGGTTTTGGATAAAAGAAATTATTTATTTTAAAGTTATTAATTGTTTAACCATAGTTTGGGATTTCAGGACACATGGCAGTAAAGTAGAGGTGCAAATTTATTCCCACTACTATTTTCCAAATTATAATAAGTTTGGGCTCGTGGGGTTTAGTTTTACACTTTTACCAACAATGGATTTGAAAATTGAAATATAACCCACCAGACCAACGACACATGGCAGTCTACAATTCGTGGGTATGTTAATGTTTTTTGTTTTCTTTCTCCCGCTTGCACGTCTCATCTCTCTCCTCTGAGTCCTCTCCAAGCTTCTCTCTCTCTCTCTCTCTCTCTCTCTCTCTCTCTCATACCAACAGAACCCGGAGATAGAACAGACACAGTAGGAAAAATAAGAGGCTTTCTAATTCACAAAGCCAAATAGAAAACATAAGGCAAGAGTGCAAGACTAGTAGAGCACAGGGAAAACAGGAGACAAAAAGAAAAATGCAGAGACAAAACAACAGACGCAGAACAAAAAAACTGGAAAACGAGGTAGCTAGCTCTACGGGTTCGGATCAGCAGGGTAAAGCGGTGGAGGGCACGACAAACCGTCGCGTGACAAAAATTGTTGATCGAAGATTCATGAGTCGGTCCTCGATGGTGGCGTCAGATCGTGGTCCGAGACTGATGAACAAGTCCGGCAGTGTTGCCGCGTCTATTCGCTACCGCGTGAGGTGGCTGGGGGAGTTTCATGGCAAAGGGTGTGGGCGGTGTGCCGGTGTCGAAAACCGGCGTCGAAGTTCACAGAGGTGTAGAGGAGAGAGAGAGAGAGAGAGAGAGAGAGAGAGAGAGAGAGAGAGAGAGAGATGGAGGAGCAAAAGCAGAAACCGGGAACGGGCTAAACCCTTCCCATGACTCACGTTGACTGTTAACTATGACTAACGACATAATAGAGGGTTGGATCATAAGTACGGCTGAGATTGAAAATTGACTATTAAAATATTCAAAAGGGGGTCCAGTGCATATATACTTTGGTGTATGCCAGAATTTTCGTTAAAGTGTCATAGTACAACCCCCCAAACTTAGAAATAAATGGCAAAAAGAGTTATTGGTTTTGTGACTCAACTGTTTCAACAGTCCAAGCGCATGCAATGTGTGAAAGTCACAGTTGCCCAATAAAGACTTTTCTGCTCTCATCTTCAACTCTTCTTTACCTTTCATTCAAACTTGGATCTCTGAAATGCTTGACCTTTTTGGGGTTTCCAACCTCCCTCCCTTGAGAGTTCAAACCTTGAACTTGTTTTGCACATATTTAATTTCTTCCCATTTACCTGGCCAACAGCTAACTATTTATTCAGGTACCAAAACGGACCTCAAACTTTGTGTAACCCAGAAAACATGGTCTGGCTCCATTCCATTTTCACTTTGAAAATCTCAATTTCATAGATATATACACTTCTTATTTTGGGATTCTCACATCAACTCTACTGGAACTAGTATATATATATCACCAATTCATCATGTATATATATTAATATAACTGGTCAATTAACTCATGGAAATAACATCAAATTTCGTGGAAAGATAAAAGAAAAAGAAAACTAATAAGCAAAGTAAAAACATGGAGTTGTGTTTGTTCTACCCGAAGCAATACGAGTTATCGCATTTCCGGTTATGGCGGTAATAATTCAAGAGCCGGCATAGTCTTCTTCTCCGGAAAGAAAATCCATACCGGAGTCTGAAGCAAATCGATTTCCTAAGCCTCTTAGCAGAACGCAGCCTCAAACATATGACCCTTTTCACTTTAACCAAAGACCCTTTGATCTTCTCAGACAGACTCTTCTTCCTGCAAAACTGGTAGCTTCTGAGGAAGAGCTGCCTCTTCTCCATCTTCTCCATCATCATGTAGTTGTAACTGCTGTGATTATTATTGCTCTGCTGATCCATGAAGTACCCACCAAAGCTACTAGTACTACTCGATGAATTGGTTCTGCTGAGAGTTTGGTTCGGGTTCGGACCCCACAGGCCGGCCATGAAGTACAATATGAAGAAACAGAGAGCGAGACAGAGAGGGTATGTGGGTTTTGTTTTTTGGGATGTGTTTGATGTGAGATTGGGGGAAGAAGAAGAAAGAAGAGGAAATAATATAAAGGGGTTTGTGACTTTGTGAGTGTATAAATTCTAAGAACCAGTGCTGGTTAAGTCATTGGGGAGTGTTTGGTTTACATGGCAAGCGAGCAAAGCGCCGCCACAGGAGCCAAAGCCAGACTAGCTTATAGGAATAAGAAACTTTTTCTTCTCTGCCTTCCTAGTCCGATCTTATATAATAGTCCTGCTTTGACACGTGGTTTGATGGACGGATATAATAGTCCTGCTCTGACACGTGGTTTGATGGACGGTCACGTGACTCTCGTGTTTCATTTTCATCCTTTCTTCTAGACTTTCTCATGGTTTTAATCTACTTTGGACGATGCCATGAGAACCATGGCAATTGGGGAGTTTAGTCTTAGATGATGCCATCCTCCTTACTTTCTAGCTAAATACGGATTTACTACATCAATTATTATGATTAGTTGTTAATTATCACGCAATTTGAGTAGTACAGTCTTCTGCTATGATTAGTTGCGAGTGTCAAGCGATCAAAAACAAAATAACCCACAAAGAGATAATCGAGTTTCATATTAGGTGATCACAAAATACGATCTCCGATATTACCTTTGGTGCTAAATCCTTATGTTATGTATCTTAATCTTGGGTGTCATCAATCCTCATTAGCACCTAATGTTGGATCTCACCCATCTTATACACCCATATATAATGGCCTAAAACAGGGTTTGGTGGGATTCTACAAAGGGTCGTCTATTCCATATTTCCATAGCGTGATTGAAACTAAAATGTCTTCTACATCTAACAATTCCAAAAGGTCAAATTCACTTCCATAAGGTAAAATTGGATATTTAACAATTGAATCGTCCATAGATTAAGGGTAAATACCAATTATAAAAACTGGGGTTGAGTTGTTTGGAGAAGCAGCAATAGCAATACAGATAAGCTAGGGCTGACTTGGATAAGATGAGAAACTTGTCCAACAATTATTAAAAGGTCAATACCAAATAGAGTTTAGATTAACTGCTCTATAATTATTATAAATGGATAATCCCCACTAGAGAAAGAACTATGCAGATAGTCTAAACCAACCCGTACATTGTGCAGCAAGTTTCTACGTGTATCGTACAGTTTATACAGACTTCGTGTATATTACAAAACCTAAAGCCTCAAGGTTCAAGGCAGATGCACCAAGAGTCGTACGACGACTTGACATACAAGAAATTCAATAAGAAAATTCTACTCCAACTCAGCAAACCGAGTAAATAAAATTCTAAACCACAATTCAGCAAACTTGAAAATTAAGAGTCATCGACTCTTCTATAACCAGAAGCATTTCGCTTTCGCTGGAAGGAAAAAACCCTAGAGTCATGGAGTTGTTATCAAATATTTTAGCAGTGTCAGCCTGCATCATTATCGTATTAATCTAATAATAGCATCATCAATTTCTCATTATAGTAATCAATCATTTCAATAACAAAGGAAAATCAAATGTACACGCATGAAAGACCCTGCGCAACATTATGGATATGGTTTGCTCATATCATTCATCAGATAGACTTACTTCAAAGGCATGAGAACCGGTGGATTATGACATACAAACTCATATTTCTTGATGACGTAGACGGGTAAATGGGAATTGGATCATTAACTAGTAAACAGTATTTCAGAAATATAATTCCCTGTCTTACCAAACCGTGAAATCCAATGGGCACTCTTCAATGTGAAAAAAAATAGAGTCAAAATATGTTTCCTATTGTGATCTAGCAAGTATGACAATTAGAATTTTTATATCTACAATGCACACTGAACTAACACGCCATTAAAACAGCTTTCAGTGAGAAGCCTAATATCGGTGACTACAGTGCATAAAACTGACGAGAGGTATACGGACACCAGTATCACCACACAATTAAGCACATGAGGCTTTTCCCAAAGGCCCCGAAACCCTTTTAACACTTCTTTCCTATGGAGAACATTCTTCATACCTGTCTACCACAGAGTGTTCTCGTCACCTAGTGCCACCTTCATTTGCTGGAGGGACCTTTGTGGAGTAACTGGACAAGTCCAAGTCAATAAGTGACATGTCATATGGCACTGATGAGGAATTTGAGGTATCAACGAGCAGGGAAGACTTCATTGCATCTGAATTTTCAGAATCAGGCACAGGCATGGGTCCAGAATTATTGGGAGTGCTTGAACTAGAAGATGAGAGACTGGAAAGTTGTATGTCATCTATCTTGTTGCCAAAAATGTTCTTGTTTCTTCTGACAGCATCCATCTCTGGGCCAGTCGGCACAAAGGTGCGTGACCGATACTTCCTCTTTCCCTCATCACCCTCATTATGGTTGTAGAGTACATAATCATGGTAAGTTGGGGCAAACTGTACAGAGTTGATTATTCATCAGAAAGGTTGATCAGAGCTAAAAGAGAAAGATAACCACCTATGATAGGCCATGGCAGAAAAAACAATTGGCAAGCCTCACCTGGTGGACAGTATCATGGTAGAAGTCATTCAATTTTAAGGCATGTGCAAGGCTTCCGGTCAGACCTCGAGAGGCACCAATATTTGCACCAGCATACTCCTTGTAAGGAAATGCATACAGATGACCGACAGCAGCAAGTAACATCTCAACACATATTATGAAATTTTGAAACTGAGCAGCATCTTCTGCATTCTTTATAAATCCAGATTTTGCAGCAAGGAAAACCAACACACCCTAAAAGGCAGACAGAATAAATCAGAAACATATGGAATCAGTTTGCAAGTTAGCCTTCCCTAAAGGGGAACAAAAACAAACCTAAAACTGAAGATCAAATTGTATGCATCATGTTTCCAACTGATGATATGGACTATGTGAATTTGATGGTCCATTTTTATAAACTTTGGCATTGATATCAGATTACATAATCCAAAGACCTGTCATTTATATACAGCATTACTTTTTATCTACAGTGATAATTATATGCATAATAGGGTACTCAAATGTAAAAATATATCAGAGATGGAGTGCCGTGCCCAACAATTTCCACGTCAGACCTTGAAAAACAATAGATTGCAAATTCTTTTCGAGAGACAGGCAACTTTCATATATATCAATAAAGCGTTTATAGAAATGCAATACATCAACTTCTATCCTACATCACTTATCAAAAACAAATATACAAATAAAATAGATTGCATAGTCACTCAAGCTATCCCCTGCAAGTATTTCATTCTGCAAACCTTGAAATTGCAGAAAATATAGTATATACTAGACTATCCTAGCCTCCTATTAGCTATTTCATAGTAAAGTCTACACACTTCAAAGTTTCAAGCAGCATCTGGTGTATAAATAGAAGTTTGAAAGGAAAATTTGATAATATGTGGCCATGAGAGTCATCCATACTAAAATTGCTTCTAGACAAAATCATGAATCATCTTCTCTTCATGCATAACCATGATCCACAATCAAGTGCAAATTGCTAAAATCACAACACTGAACAATAAGTAGTTGACAACATTCAAATTTTCAAAGTAATAAGAAAAACATTTACCTGCCAATAAGTAAGGAAAACGACAGACTTGATTATAATGAACTTTGGCACTGGATTGAAAGGCTGAAGCAGATCTCTGCAAGCCACATAGAACAATGCCAATGCGTAAAGAGCCATCGAGTATGAGAGTGTATAGATAATAGTGAGATACAGGTATGACTGATTTGGACTGAAATTTCCATCTGCATATTTCCCTTTTGCGTAAAGTATGAGAGTAACAGCAGCTAACACAGGCTTCAGAATCACAAACTGCAAACAGCCTTGCTTGCACCTACGTATAAAGCGCCTGCATTCACAGTTTCATACGTATGGGTTCATCAAACAACCACCTCACAAATACAATATTATGAGTCCATGACACATGTTAGTTCAGAAAGACCAACAAATGCCCATATCTTAGTAATGCAGGGCCTCTGCCAACTATGTAGAGAGACCTGATTTGATGCATGCAAGTAGTAAATTGTAACAAGGGTTCACTATACCAGCGACCCCTGAGTTTTGGGTTGCAACTTGTGTCTCATTTTGAGCCCTCAACTCAAAAAGTTGCATTATGGCCCCTGAATTTCGAGTTTTGTAGGTAGCAAGGTCAAAATCCAATGTATGTTTAAAAATTTGACACAAGTGGTTATTTGCAAAGGGACATGAATTCTGGGAGCCATCTTGGGGAGGGAGAGATCGAGAAGCAGGAGAAACAAGGGAGAGAAATAAAAAGGAATTAGGTTGGGTTTTGTCTTTACTAAACAGACAACCCCATCTTTGGGACCACCAAGCAACTTTTGTAGTTAAGGGACCAAAACAAGACATGGCCCGAAGCTCAGGCTATTGGTGTAGTTAACACTTTGTAAGAATGAATTTAAGAAAATTAAAGATACACTAAATTTAAAAATAGTGCATTGATATTTGAACTAGAGGAAAACAATTCCTGACAAATATAGAATTCTGTGATTTTGCAGCTATTAACAAATTAAGCATAGATTGTGAACTCACCCGTCCAGGGGTATGGGAGGGAAGCAGCATGTCATCAGACCCCACGAAGGCTTTATAACCCTACCAGTTAAACTTAGGACAACAGACCCTGGGCCACCAACCCAGGCCAAGCACAGCGATAGAAAATTGTAAATGACCCATGCTTCATAGCTGAAACAGAAATAAAATAACAATAACATGAGATTGTGATCACCTGCATTAATTCAAAGAACACAGAACATAAACCCAGCATGTAATAAACAGCCACTAATACCTTTACCGATATAATCAAATCAACCATCATTTTCAGACCATTTAATTTGAAAAGATATGTGATGCTATTGTTTGTCACAAAATAGCTTTATTCAGAATCAACCTAATGCATGGGAAGAAGTGCAATCAAATGGTAGTACTTAGTACCAGAACTACTGTGACTGTTGCGACATGAATTTTGGTCCCATGCAACACAAAATTGTGAATCACAATGGCAGAAGTACCAGAACTAGCATTAAACCAAAAAAGTTTCTCAACCTACAAGTCTCCAAAAGTACTTCAAATTTGAATACTTGGTGGAAAACAATACCTAAGAATTCTACTTCAAAGCTGATGGATAATATGAAAGTTAAAACCAACAACCTGCAACTCGAGTTTTCTAGACTCATGCTCATTTCGATGTTTTAAATAACTCAATTCAATCATAGAGTCACATGACTCGCACTGATAAATAAATATTCATCCACAAATAATTTAATTGTGCAGGTAAAGCTGAGAGCATTTAAGATACATTTAGTGACAGTTTCCTACTTTTCCTATGAACAGAATATTAACAACATGCTGTGAATTATTCACATAAATGAAGAAATACTTACACTTCCCTGATGGAACTAAAGTAGATGGAAGCCCTAGGTATAACAAGGGATAAGAAAGACATTAATGCATATACCTGTCAAGGAAACAAAGGTCACACTGGTTAAGTAAGTAAAATTAACAAGATACTAGCATTATGAAAGACTGAAAGAGTGACCTCTGAAAGATCTTAAGACCAATGCAGGAAGAAAAAATAAGGTGACGTGAAACTGAAAGGTGAACAAAGGCCATAGAAGATTAAAAAAAAAAAAAAAAAAAACAAAGGAGAACCAATTCATATACTTGATACTCTACCAAACGCTAATAAGTTGCACATCCCCAATTTGTCCACTTATCATGTCTATTGCCATTATCTTACAACTATGCTGAAGGTTTTCTTTAACAAAACAAGCATAAACAATTTATAGCCGGCATATACAAGCCACAACAGATAACAATGCAAGGGAATCAAAAGCAGCAGATAGTAATGACTCCATGACTAAGATTTTCACCACCACACCGTTGTCAAGGACAAAGCAGATATTGACTATGGCTACTCGTCACAAAACTACAACGAAATAATGAAACTACTATGCAAAAATCTGGCTGTGTATGTTTATGATGATAATCATGCATATGATAGCACTTCAGAGCAAGCTTATCGGATTAAGTACTCACTGGAACCATAAAAATGATGCGGACAATGTATCTCTGATAAGTCGGTTCGGTGTAATTCAGGAGGTGCCTATAGATGTGCACAACTGCCAAAGCAATGGCTCCAACAGTGCAAACAAAGGCAACAATACTCAGGTAGATTGGGACCGATTCCGCCATTCTGAATACCTTGAATCCAAAACAGTTCCTTTGAGCATTAATAACAACAGTTATAGCCAGTATTAGCACACGATACGCAGACATACACAACACAAGAGCAATTGAATGGTAGAAACCTGATCAGAAGCAGAAGCAGCACGCGCTATTCCCTCTAAGCTATAGTTTTGCTTGTTAGAATTAGAAGAATTCCATCAAAGTGAGGAAGGGAAGCAGTCGTAGTCTGACAAAAACGTAAACCCTGGCCCTTCACACTCTATTTGAAATGCCTGCCGCCTCTGAGAATTAAATTGGAAAAAAGAAATTGTCAAAAAATAGGAAAATTCTCAATCAAATTGGCCAGAAGGGGAGGGTTTTGACTGAATTTAATTGGAAAGACGAAATGAAAGCGAAGGCTGAACTTTACCTTTGAAATTGCGAGCCTTTGGACTTTGCAAAATTAGAAAAATCGGAAAATCGACGGAGGCCAATCGGGAGAGATCTGCGAGCGAGATGTGAAACCGTCGTGGTCCGAAAAGATCAAAGGAGGAAGAAGACGCAGAAGAAGTGCAACAAACCTCACAGGAAATGCTTTACTGGCTTGAAAGCCAATAATGGCGGCTCTCTCAGTCTCGCTGTACACAACTAATTAACAAATGCGCTCTTAATTTTCAATCTTTCCAATCCTTAATTTTATCTTGGAGACGATAATGGTGAGTGAGTCCAGAGTTAGTTGGAAAAGCAAATTACTTGGAATTTACCCCAAATAAGAATTCGAGTGCCGTCAAAGAACAATTTAACCGACCCGGTAGTACAAGGGAGACGCCGGACTCGGGTATTCGGGTCGAACCGATATTTGATTCGGGTGGGGAAGACCCGAGAAGAAATATCCGATTCTCAGGGAAATACAACCGAGGTGGAAGTTTGGGAGGCCATACATTTGTGCTCTGGCCTTATCTCCCTCTCACTCTCACTCTCCAGTGTCTTCTATATAAACCTAGAGGCCTCACCCTTCAGCGCTCTCTATCATTTCAAACCTAGAATATCTATAAGCCGCTCTACCTCATTTTCTTCTATCCCCTATCTTCTTCTCTCGGAGCTTTGAGCAAGCACTTGGTGGTCAAAGTGCAGAGAAGGAGGAGGAGTAGAGCGAATTGAGTGTAAAGCCCTCTGCTTTAGTAGCAGAAATGGCTTCGATTATCGGCGTTTCATCTATATACCACCAGACTCCATGTGAATTGTATAAAAGAGCAGCAGCGCCGATAACCACAACCACCGCGACGAGCAGCAGCAGCAGCAGCCCTTGTGTTTCGCTAGCCTTCCCCGAGAGGCAGAGGCCTCACTTCAACAGTGTTTTGAGAGCGAGGAGTGTGTTTGCTACTCAGGCCATTGCGACGCCCAATTCGGTCCTTAGCGAAGAGGCCTTCAAAGGGCTCGGTGACTTCTCCAAGGACTCTCTGGACTCGGAATCGGAATATGAGTCGGAGACTGAAGCGGCTGAACCTGCCAATGAGGGTGAGCTCGCTCTTTCGAAATTGGGTTTGCCTAAGCGCCTTGTGGATACCCTTGAGAGACGTGGCATTTCTTCGCTGTTTCCCATTCAGGTAGTCTTATCCCTCTCTGTTGTGTAAAGTTGTGTTCTTTATAACAAGAGCTTGCTCTAATTTAGTCTGCGTTGGTACCCTTTTGAGCATTATCCTCCAGATTGTGCGTTGTGTGTATGTAAAAGTTTCTGCAGATGAAAATAATTGGCACCCTCCATTGTAGTATACCTGCTCTTTCTTCTTGTGCGTTAGAGTTGCATTCTTATTATACTGTGGCTCTCACTTTAGTTTGAAGCTGTTCAGTTCCAAATATTTTGTTGAATTTTGTTCCTGGCAAAGTTTACACTTTACACTCATGTGGGTAAATAATGTTGTCTGTGATATTTAATACTCATTCTTTTCCCTTGAAAACTTTAGAGAGCTGTGCTAGTACCTGCAATGGAAGGTCGAGACATCATAGCTCGTGCAAAGACTGGGACTGGGAAGACATTGGCGTTCGGGATTCCCATACTTAAACGCCTTACAGAAGATGATGAACAAAGAGGTTCTAATAGGTACTAGTTATATCTCTCACACATTGGTAATTTAGAACTAGAGAGCTTTTAAATGAAAATATTTTGATGAGTGTCTTTTTGTAGGCGGTCTGGTTATCTTCCTAGAGTTCTGGTCCTTGCACCTACTCGGGAGTTAGCAAAGCAAGTGGAAAAGGAGATTAAAGAATCTGCACCTTATCTGAGTACTGTTTGTGTCTATGGGGGCGTTTCATACATAACACAACAGAGTGCTCTTTCGCGTGGGGTTGATGTAGTGGTTGGAACTCCTGGTCGGCTTATTGACCTGATAAACGGTGGCAGCCTCAAATTGGGTGAAGTTCAATATTTGGTACTTGATGAAGCTGATCAGATGCTTGCTGTTGGATTTGAGGAGGATGTGGAAACAATTTTACAGAGGCTTCCATCTCAGAGGCAGAGCATGCTTTTTTCTGCAACTATGCCTAGTTGGGTGAAAAAACTAGCACGGAAATATTTGGACAATCCATTAACAATTGATTTGGTAAATTTTCTTATTTTGGGTTTCTTTCTTTTCTTTGTTAAGTTCAGTACTTTCATTATTTGCATGGGGCATGGGGCATTGCATAAAATTTGTTTATTGAATATCGAAACAAATAGAATTTGTAGTTTGTTGAAGTTATGTGTAAGGTGTTTACGTCTAAGTCTGCATAATAGGAAATAGTAATTAGTAAGTTTTGTGTTTCTTATGTTTATAACAAGCTAAACTCATTATAGTGGAAAGTGAATCTTAAAGTTTTTCTGTTTCTTATTTCTTCAAGGTTGGTGATCAAGAGGAGAAGCTTGCAGAAGGGATCAAACTTTATGCTTTATCAACCACTAACTCATCAAAGCGGACTATTCTTAGTGATCTTATCACAGTAAGAGTTGGAACTTATTTGAAGGCCTGTTTTTGAAGGCTGTTTTTTATGCAGAACTAAATATTGCCATATCTTCAGGTTTATGCAAAGGGTGGGAAGACCATTGTTTTTACACAAACCAAACGTGATGCTGATGAAGTCTCAATGTCATTAACGACTAGCATAGCTTCTGAGGCATTGCATGGAGATATATCACAGCATCAAAGGGAGAGAACTCTTAATGGTTTTCGGCAAGGGAAATTCACTGTTCTCGTTGCCACTGATGTTGCATCCCGTGGACTTGATATTCCCAATGTTGACTTGGTAAGCTATAGGAAATTCTTATGATTCCTATTCATTATTTTATGCATCCTGGTTCTGTATGGACACTATTACAAGTTTGCCAATATTATAGCCCACATTGCAACACCTTGGTAAGCTTGTGACCTTAATAATCTTTTGTCTCCAGGTTATCCACTATGAGCTTCCCAATGATTCAGAGACATTTGTTCATCGCTCTGGTCGCACTGGACGTGCAGGGAAACTAGGTTCTGCCGTTCTGATGTTTACTAATAACCAGAGGAGAACAGTCAAAACTCTTGAGCGTGATGTGGGGTGCAGGTTTGAGTTTGTTACTCCACCAACTGTTGAAGAGGTTTTGGAGTCATCTGCTGCACACGTGGTTGCTACTCTCAATGGCGTTCATCCTGAATCTATACAGTTTTTCACACCAACCGCACAGAAACTTATTGAAGAACAGGGAACAACTGCTCTTGCTGCTGCGCTGGCACAGCTAAGTGGATTTTCTCGACCTCCGTCATCCCGGTCTCTAATCAGTCATGAGCAGGTAATAATTGAAGCCAACAAATACTTGATTTTCTAGACAGGCTGTTTATTTTCTTACATATGTAATGGAACACTCACATGTGATTTGTTCTACTTTTGATAGCCTGACATCTTGTATGTTCATTTCTCTTATCAAACGAACCTTCACCCAAATCTCTGTATAGAATATAAATAGGGTAGGTTTTGACGAGTACTGCTTGAAAAGAAATGAAGAACTAAAAATTGCTTCTGTATTTGTTGATAAAAACAATTTTTCTTCTATGTGAAGGAAATGACTGATGGAACTTGATTATTCTGGATGATTTCAATTTTGTTTCCTTCAGTTGTAGCAGGTCTTGATGAAATCTTTTTTTTTAGAAAGTGTAAATCCTGGACCATCTGATTCGTGTGAATGGTGCTTTTAGTTGTCATTATCAAATGCTTAGGGTCCCAGGCTAGCCTGCAGCCTCAGAAGTTGATAGTGCATCAAGTTATGATAAATCCCAATATGTAAATTTGCGTATCTATAGATAATTGCAATGTCAATTTTTCTTAATCATTTTGTGGTGTTTTGTTAAGATTCAAGTAGTTCTGTTTTTGGTCTATGGTTTCGATGTGTTGCTTTAGAAAAATTATGAATCTGTGGACTGCAAAACTATCAGTTTCTTCCTTGGTTGGAGCATGGGGAGATATCCTATATTCTGCATTGTATATATATGCATTAACTTTTGAATTTTTTTCCTATTGACCCATATGAAAGGGCGTCTTTGTATTCTCCTCTGGTTGTGTTCTGCAGCCTTCCTCTGATGTCTTTTTGTACTATTTGAACTGGAAATATGCAGGGCCATACGACATTGCAAATAATTCGTGATCCAGCTTTTGCCAGAGGTTACCTGTCTGCTAGATCTGTCACTGGGTTTCTTTCAGATGTTTATTCCGCAGCTGCTGATGAACTTGGAAAACTATATTTAATTGCCGATGAAAGGGTTTGTTTCTACAACACCTCATACTTATTTCATTCCAGTGCCTTACTTCATTTAATAAAAACAATTTTTGATGGCGATAATATCAGGTTCAAGGAGCAGTTTTTGATCTTCCAGAGGAGATTGCAAAAGAGTTGCTGAACAGGCAAATACCTCCTGGAAACACTATTTCCAAGATAAGCAAGGTTGACTTTTGCTTTTGGTTTCTTTCTCATACTCATTTTTTTTGTTTTTTTTTTGTGTTGGTAATATCAGCTTTTGCATGAGAATACGTGCTGATTTGTTTCATTGGCTGTTTTCTATATATTTATGTAGCCCATACTAACTGAGCTATATGTGCATGTATTATTTTGTGTTGCCAGTTGCCTCCTCTGCAAGATGACGGGCCAGTGAATGACAACTATGGCAGGTTTTCAGCTAGGGATCGGAGTAGTGGACGGGGAGGTTATAGTAGTGGACGGGGAGGCAGTGGACGGGGAGGTAGTGGACGGGGAGGTTTTAGAAGCAGCTCTAGGGGAGGATGGGGAGGTGGCCGAGATTCTAGTGATGGTGATGATGATAATTTTAGGAGTAGCAGAGGAAGTTTTAATAGAACTAACAGCAGCCGACCTCGGATGTCAAGAAGTATGGATGATGATTGGCTTATTGGAGGCACACGAACAAGCAGATCACCACCCCGAGACAGGTATGTCATCTGCAAGTCTCACATTCATCTTCTTGCAATAAGAAGTGCTTTCTAAATTTGGAAAATCATCGATCAATTTACAATTTTACATTGAAAGAATAACCAATAGACTAGGAGAAATCAAACATTAATTTAGTGCACACTGATATTTTAGTCTCAAGTGGAAAAATGTGCTATCACTTTCAGAGTATTTTTTGGGATATATAATACAGAATAGTCTGGAGTTATGAACTTATGAGCCAGCATTAGCAGTTTTTAGTATGTTGGCAAGTTCAGGAGCTGTTTTTTCTGTATGTTTAGTATCTGAAGGGTCATTCCCTTTCTAAATTTAGCTCCTAATTTTGATTCTTTTTGCTGAGAACCGGAATTTTGTGTTGGCCACTAACTCAGATGGGAACAGTTTAGGTGCATTGGCTACCAATGAACTTATAATTGGTTGGAATACCAAGTACCTTATTGTCTGATATTCAGATCATTAGGGCAGTAGTTCCTCCTTGATTGATTTTCAAATCTACATAAAGCTGAAATTATGTCTGAACTTGCATTGCAGAAGCTTTGGAGGTTCCTGTTTCAATTGTGGGCAGTCTGGGCACAGGGCATCAGAGTGCCCTAAGAAACAAGGATATTAGATGTGCATCCTTAAACATCAGTTTTCCAGCACCATTGGTGGGTTAAAGGTGGCTGCTACCGCTACTCCGAGCATTGCTTTTGTACTATTTGTGTTTGTGGGCTGTTGAAGATCAGTGAGATTGGGAGATGTTCCTCCAGAGAGTCACAAGAATCAGATTTAACCATACTTCAAAAAGAGTTGATAGGAATTAGTTTTGAACTGCTTTTCTTTCTCTCCCACATGTATTTTGTTTGACAATATAGTTTTACCCATGTATTAAAAATAGGTGTGCATTTTAAATTTAAGTAGGAACATTTGATGTTTTTGAAAGTTTGGAATTGCTTTTAAGGGACGTTGATACGTTATCTTCTCACACTGAATTGAAGTGCACATTTCAAACAAAAAGAATCTAGTCCATCTGATCCATTATAGTTTCAAAAGGCAGATTGCATCACAGCCGGTTGGTTGATCAGTTTGATCAGAACAACTAGATTACTACTTAAACCAATTTAGCTTATTCCAAAGGTGCAGAAGTTAAAATTTGAAACAAAACTAAAAAAAAATGACATTCATATCAGCAAAAACATGGCACATTGACTCTTTTATTTTATAATTTGTGGTGCTATGTTTGTGTATTTCACGGCATGAATTTTGGTAATCTTCTACTAGTTTCCTCCGTTATCAGCATGATTGTAATCTTCAAAATTAAAAACGCATTTTACGGCCATTTAGTTTAAATTAGACACCTATTTAGTTTAAATCTCAGAGAAAATCTATCATCATCTCAATTTTTTTTTTAAGTATGAATTTCAAATGAGCCACCTATTTAGTTTAAATCTCAGAGAAAATCATGCATCCTACCGAAAATAAACTCCTACAAACCCTAGAACATACTAACCTAAACGTCTATTTAAACTTCACTCATCTCGTCATTTTCAAAACCCTAGCAGTCTCAAACCAGTTACTACGTACTCTTCTTCCACCTACCTAGACCTCTATTTATCTCTGTGTGGTATTCAATGCTGTTAGTTTTAAAACCCTAGAGGTCTCAAGTACTTAGTCTTCTTCCACCAATCAACAATGGATGAATCCACCTCCGTTGTGTTCCAGATCCTTGGCAAAAAGCCTTTCAACGGTAAAACCTATACAGCTTTCATGCTCGATTCTTTGAATGAGACGTCGTCAATGGCGATTGTTCAAGAACAAAACCAGTGGTACAAGGTAACATGTTCGAGATCTCTCTTTCTGTTTCTGGTAATTAATTGTATGGTTTTGCTTGTTGCTACAGCAACTGCCTTTTTAATTCGGCTTTGCACAGGAGCCTGTGTTAGTTTCACCTTTGTTTTTTCTCGTTCATTCTCTTGAATGTAGTGTTTTCGTAAAATGTACGTTTACCAAAATATTTGTCTTTGCAAACCCATAATGACAATGCCCCTGTTATGGAGTTGAAGTTGAACGATGGACAATTGATGATTAATTGTAATATTTCCATATCATTCGTTAATTGTTTGTTTAATTTGGCAGAATGTGTAAGCTTGCTTTAACAATATGACACATTTGGTAATTAAATTATTGTGTGGAAACTGTTATGAAAGTTGATCAATGCATAATTTCCAGGTTAATTTTTTTTTATCATTCAATTCAAAGCTGAAATAACTGGATTTTTTTTTTATGCAAAATCTGGAATACCAGGTGGCCACTGCAGATTCAAAGAATCGAGCTGAAAGGTCAGTGAATTAATTAATTTAATTTATATTTAATTTGTTTTGCCTAATGTAATGTAACAATGGACGGTAAATCTAACTTTTACCAATGAATAGTCATCATAGGCCAAAACGAGTAAAGGGATGGACAGAAGCCCCATCTGAGAAATCATCAGCTCTGGAAAGAGCACAGGAGGTTGCAGCAGAACTAGTACCACTTAGATATCCTAGCTTCGTCAAAGAAATGCTCCCATCACATGTTGCTGGAGGCTTCTGGCTGGTAATTAAATCTCACTCACTCTCTCAGTCTCTCTTTACGTACAGTAATATTATTAATGTGATGTTAATTAATTATATCATATCAAGAGAATTAAGACTAGTACTAGTAGTGTAATGATATGCTTATAATGACTTTGGGTTGTCAGGCAGGGTCTTCCTATGGCATTCTGCCGTGAGCATATGGGAAAAAGCGACAAGATGATTGTGTTGGAAGATGAAATTGGCGAAAAATTCCAAACAAAATATCTTGCTGCAAAAATGGGACCAAGTGCAAGATGTAAAGGGTTTTCCATTGATCACAATTTACTCAAGGGAGATGATTTGGTTTTCCAAAATAAGGGATAACAAGTTTTTTGATAATGAGCCACAGCAGCTGTTAAATTGAAGTCGAACTCAGACCAACCAAAGTGAATGAAGTTTTTCCGGTTGATGAAAGCTAAAGTAAATAGGCAACTCCAGTTCTGAGGATAAGAAGCTAAGATTACCATTATTTGAATACACAAGAGTTGCTAAGAAGAATGATAATCTAGACAATATATACTATGTATTTTATATTGATAAATCGAGCAATATTGTTATTTGTACCGGCATCTATGCAAAATTCAGGGTCACTTTAGGGGTACGTAATGGTGAGAAAGGAGAACTTATCCTAAACTGACTCCGAGTTTTGCATAGATGCCGGTTCTATGGCAACTTTGGTCGATAGTGATTCATTATCTACTTGTGTAGAGATCGAATTTAACATATTAATCAATTTGTTTGATGATCTAGATATTGATTTCATGTTTGAGTACTAGTGAAATCATCCCTTCGATCCTCTGTTAAATCTAGCCGACCATACTACTTCTAGCAAGAATGAATCAAATTGGTCATGAAGTTTTCCGTTTTTAAGTAAAACACCGCCGAGAAATCATGGTTCTATGTATAAATCTGGAACATTTTAAAACTCAGAGAAAGGAAATGTAATGCAAAATCGACTCTTACAAATCATAGTTAAATTTAGGAAACTGACCATGGATTAATTTCTTTCTTCCCAACTCTTGAAATGAAACTGAAATACAACCCATATATATATGTAACGATATGTTTGAACATGGGTGATAGCTTCAACCCACAACTGCAGCTTGTTTATCTGCAGAACAATCAGAGCTTGTGCACTGGTTCAAATAGAACAAGAGAGAAAGAGATAACCTACCTTGGTGTCAAACATGGTCTTGGGCAAGGTATCCTATTTTACCTCCACACAACACAGAAGCTAGGAGGACAACTAGAACATTTCCATTTCATTTCAACTTTTCAACCTCAATGCGAACCAAACATAGATGCTTACTTGTTACTTGCCCACAAAAACACAAAGTTTGCCCTAACCCCAAGTCAAGTTACTAATTTAAAAGCTACCACATCACAAACATTTCCTAATTCACTCAATAGTTTATCTTACATAATACTAATCCTATTTCATAGCAGGCAACACAAAATCCAAGCAAATGGATTGACCTATCAATCTAGCACAATGCCTTTAGCCTTCATCTGCTTCATTAATTCCCAGCATTCTTCCATCTTCTCCGCCCGAGCAAACGCCTCGACCACAGATTTATAGGTATCGACATTGGGCCGCATTCCCTTGTTCACCATTTCCAGCAAGTACTTCTTGGCATCACCGATGAAGTCTGGGTCTGTCGCGAGTGTCTTGATGAGAACAGAGTATGTGTATGAGTTGGGGACGACTCCTTGGGATAACATCTGCAGGAACGCATTGATAGCCACCTGTCTCTCGCCAACAACAGAGGCGGGGCAGCCAATCCCGTAGGTGAAGAACACCACAGGAGGTATTTTACCTGTGTCCAAGATGGAAGCCCTGAGCTCCATAGCCTCTTCGGTGAGGCCATCTTGTATCAAAGCCTTAAACATAAAATAGCGCTCGCATCCCTTCATAAAGTTTAACACTATCTCGTTATTCTCCAAGAATTCCTCATTGCTGCACAATTCTTCATATCTTTTTTCCTTGAAATGGCCGACTTCATGTCTGAAGTCCTTGACATGGGCTTTCACTATCTCGACACTCTTAAGCAAGGACTCCATGGGTCTGGTGCTCTCGCCATATTTGTCATCTGAATCAGGAAGAGAAAAGTTAAGACAGCAGAAGCAATTCCACTACATTACTGTTTTTAACTTGTAACACTAAACAAGCATAGAAAGAGCAAATGGAATATGCTAGCTAGGACATGAGATACGTTTACCAATTCACTCAATAGTTTAACTAGAACTAGAAATCCCAATTCATACCCACACGTACAACACTACAAAAGCTACGACATCATATATATATGTTTAATTCATACCCACAATACAATAAAAGCTAAGCAGGAAATGAGCAACATTCATATATTCAATGCCAAAGTTTCCAACTTGCAACACTAACTAATTAGACACTCGCCATTTCAATGAGAAGGATTAATTAACTCACCCATTAGAATGTCAAGGACGCTTAGAACCTCCGACTCAGTTTGGCCCTTAAGAGCCTCCCTCACAGCTTTTTCTTCAGCTTCCCACAAGCCCTTGGCTTTAATCTCCTTGAGAAATTGCTTCCCCTCCTCCGCCTTTAGAAACCCTTTGTAGACGGCCATGTATGTACTGACATTTGGGTGGTCGCCGATTCCGTTGGTCATCATGTGCAGCACGCAGTCCTTGGCATCCGCAACATAATTTGGGTCTGCGGCGAGTGCCATAATCAGAGCATTGTAAGTGTAGTAATCAGGGAATATTCCGGCGGCAATGAACCTCCGATAGACATCAAGAGCCTCCTCGGTCCGGCCGGCCTCGGTGTGCTCGTGGATTATGCTGGTCAGGGTCACAGAGCCGGGGTTGTGGTGAGGTTCGGAGCTGAAGAGCCTGATACGACTAGTACTGGGAAAAAGAAGCCTCCTTTGGTGATGGTTTGGTGAGGAAATAGAAGCAGAGGCAGTGATGGGTAGATGATGATGATGATGGCTAGGCTGCCGGTTGAAGAAGGAGGAGTTGGAGGCAAGAGAACGCAAGGCCCGAGATAACAACCTGGCCGCCATTGTTAAAGAATCAGAGTGTGGGTTTTGAATGTGAGAGCAAAGAGTGTGAGGGGCATTCAATTGCAGTCAAGGAGTGTCAAAGTATGCGTCTTTATTCGGATCGCAAACTTGCGGGCGGGCTGAGGAAACGGGAAACAAAAATACCCGACAGTAGTTGAATTAAATACTCCAATTCAATTATTATTATTATTATTATTATTATTTTCACTTGTATAAGACGAAGAGGTTCGAACTGGTTCGGGCCATAGTTTTTTTCATCTGGTTTGGCCACATGAGGGCTGTTAATCTTGACCGTAGCCTTGATATTTCGTGCAAAGCTTGTACCTGCTGTTGGAGAGATCCTCTCCTCGTCACCAATCAAGTCAGCATCTCCAAGAGATTCTCCTCTCATCACAAATTAAGTCAGCGTCTCCTCTGATCATCACAAATTAAATTGTTAATTATTAGTTTTGTATCAAACATAAGATTGATTGAGTGCAAAGCAAACTTCATCAATGTGTCAATGTTAGGTTAAAGGATTTGCAAGGTTCTTGCAAGTTTGTTTAGTTGAGAGGTTGTCTCCCTTTCTTGATTGAGAGCTCCTTAATATTGGCTCTTAAGATTAAGAAAAAATCTTGCAAGATTTGGCATTTCGCAAAGAAATGCTAAGAAAAATTCAAGATTCTATGAAATTTAGGAAGTAAAGCCTTTGCAAAGCCTATTCCTTGAAAGTAAAGGTAAAAAAAAAAACCTTTTCCGAGCTGAACTAGGACAATTTCCTAATTGAACTTGGAATTGCTTCGCGGATCAAGTTTAGAGCTGAACTAGGACAGTTTCCTAATTGAACTAGGACAGCTTCCTAATTGAAAGATAGTTTTCGGTTATGAAACTTCTGTTCTAGTTTTTTCATTATTTATTAATTTGCTTTTCCCCAACTTCCTCATCACCAAAACGAAGACACAAAGTGTGAAACTAGTTCTCATTTCCAGATTGGACGCATATCGGTCTTTTCTAATATTTATTTTCAAAAATTCAAATTAATTATAGAATTTAAACAAGAATATTGGCGGGAGAGTACCATTTCCCTCCACTATTTTTCTCGTATTTAAAACGCTTGCCCATTATATGATTATATGGGACCAAATGACCAATACGTCTCAAGTCAAATGACCAAATGCCCACTATTTAAATGTTAGAACACTTATCTAATCAGACTTTCCATAGCTGGGGTGAGACTAGAAGCAGCACCAAGAACAAGAACAACAACCACACTATTCCATGGCCGTAACCCAGAATCGAAATCCAACATTGGAAAAAGTGGAAAATTCATACCAAAATCAAAATCAAGCTAGCTAGTGCTGGGAATATCAATCTACCATCAACTCATCATTGGTAGACGATTAGAATGCAAATAAATAAGAGGAAAGTAAAAAAAACCTATCTAGGCATTCAACAACACTGGAGATTTAGGGCATAACGGCACCAGCTAGCCTTGCCATTTTAGAACACAAAGGAATGCAAAAGGTGAATATCATCGTATGCAGGAACACTTTCAACATCTTCGTATGCAGAAAAACACTATGAACAAACAATTACAACTGCAAAATAACAGGGGAAACCAACTTGAAATTGTACCTAAACCTAATGGAGTGCTTTAATATGTTCACCATGAGAAGTAGGATTTCCAAATTTCCAATTAACAATATAGTTCCCATTCTAAGCAACCACGGCATCATTAAGTAATTCAAATTTAGTTTAGAATGACAAATATGAAAGGAAGGGAGTATAAAATGATTTTCTGTAAAACTAAAATGTAGGCCAAAAGAAAATATAGCAGCATCTGAACAAAACCACCCACACAGTGAGTCAACCACCACCACAAATTGCATCTCAGCTTTTCTACCACGTCGCACCACATTGGTGTTGAACGCATCGATAACCATAAGATCATGGTTCAACCCACCAAGGCTAAATCAAACGGTTGTTAGTGCATTCAACACCTATGTGGTTCGACATGCTACAAGATCTATTAAGGTGTCTTAGAACAAAAAGTATGAAATTTTTATATGATATCTTTTTTGCTGAGATTTTCTACTATTAAGACATACTGAATCATTTCAAGGACCAGTGAAAGAGAAACTCTTCAGCCTTCCACAATCACAGCATGAACAAATCATACAGAGAACACTAAAGAATGCACATAGTTTTTACAATAATTTAAGAAACTGAACCCCTTTAACTTTATACTTGAACATGGGTGAAAACAACCGACAACAGAACAACCAGCGCTTGTGCTGGAATTATTGAATAGATGAAAGCATAAAGTAGAGAAAGCAAATGGAAGAACAGAGAGATCAATGAGACTACATGTTTACTTGACTTGATTACAACTGAATTGATTACAACAGGGAAGAGTACAGTAGTTTATATAGAGTAGTGAACAGCTAGCACATGCACGAGCAACACAGAACACAAGCATCATGGGTTTAATGCTATGCCTAGGAACTGCTATCAACATATTCTCTAGTATGGGTTTAATACTTTAATTGTTTCTTTATTATCATGGCCAACATATTCCTGACAGTGCACTGGTTCAAACAGCTATAGAAACATAAGTGGCCCCAAAATGATAGCTTTTGTAACCTCTTCCATAACCATAGGGCTTCTAAACCATCTCATGAGCTCTGTAAATTCTTGAGTCAATATTGCATAGAATGGGGAATTAGTGAATTACTCAACTCATTATCTCCAAAGATTAAAACTGGTGGAAGTTTATGAATAGAACTAGCAAAGCTAATTAATACCTACACAACACAGAAGTAAAACAATAGCAATAGAAATAACATTTCCATTTCATTTCAAGTTCTGAACTTTCACTGATCAATACAAACGGAATGAGCAATCTACTTTCCCACAGAAAACAAAATCAGCTAGGACATCAGATACATTTCCACACAACATAAAAGCTTCATTTGAAACATTTCCTAATCCAGTTGATAGTGTACCTAACATAATCACAATCCTAATTCATTCCTACACAACAAAAGTTAGGACCCTCAGAAACATAGACATAAACACCTCCATTTAATTTCAGTAGTCAAGCTTTTAACTAACTGTTACCAAAGAGTGTCTTGATGACCTTCTCAACCACAGCTTCTCTTCTGCCTGGAAGAACCTCCCTCACAGCCATCTCATTTGCCCTGAATCCACTAGCTCTCATCTGCTTCAGAAACTCCTTGCCCACCACCTTATCCTCCTCCCACCGGGCAATTGCCTCGAATACAGATGTGTATGTCCTAGCATTGGGCTGCATGCCCTTGGCCATCATTTCCAATAAGTACTTCTTTGCATCGCCAAGGAAATTGCGGTCTTTAGCGAGTGCTCTGATGAGGACACTGTAAGTGTATCCATTGGGAGTGACTCCACAAGCTAACATGCGCAGGTACACCCTGAGAACCTCCTTGGTCTTGCCAACCTTTGCATAGATCTCCATGACGCCGGTGTGGGTCACGATTTCAGGCATATATTTATTTTCGATCCGTTCCCTGATTTCGTCAGCCTGGGACTTGAAGCCGTCTCTTAGCAAATTCAGAATCATCCTGCTCATTTCCATGTAGAGGGGTTCTGTGGTGCGCATCTTGTCAAAGACTTGTTGCAAATCTTTGGGATTTTCTGGATCGTCCTCGATGACGTGCTTCTTGCAGAAAAACAAAGGAGCCTCAAGATCAGGAGGGAACTGCGCAAATATTTTGGCTCCTTTGTTCTTTATGTCGTAATCATCGTCATATGAGTCATCTGAATATATAAGAAAGAAAGTTAACATTGGGTCTGAATCAGAAACATTTACATTCATGTCAAGTTTTGAACTTTAACACTAATCAAAAATAGATTGACAGAGCAAAATGAGTAATCTACTTGCCCACACAACGACACAAAAGCAGCTGAGGACATCAGATACATTACCAATTCTCTCAACAGTAATTTTAACAAGCAATACTAATTCATGAAATCTAGGACTATAGGAACATTTCAATCTGACTTCAAGTTTATAACTTGTCATGCACACTAATCAAACAGAACAGAGCAAAGGAAACAAGCCCTAAAATTGAATAGTTTAACTAGCAATCCTAGTTCACCAAAGCTAAGACAACAGAAGCATTTCAACCTGACTTCAAGTTTTTAACTTGCAACACTAATCAAGCATCTCAGAGCAAAGGGAATGAGCCCTAAAATTGAATAGTTTAACTGGCAACCCCACTTCATCAAAGCTAAAACAATCTAATTGAACAGAAGCATTATTTCAATCTAATCAAACATAATAGAGCAAAGGGAATGAGCCCTATAATTGAACAGTTCAACTAGCAGTTCTAATTCCTGAAGGCTATAGGACAACAGAACCATTTCAATCTGACTTAACTTGCAACACAAATATTCATTGTAATCAAACATCATAGAGCAAAGGGAATGAGCAATGTTCAATCTACTTACCAAAGAGAAAGTCAATGACCCTTTTAAGCACAGCTTCTCTTCTGTCCTTAAGAACCTCCCTCACGGCCTTCTCGTCCGCCACAAAGCCCTTACCTTTCATCTCCTCCAGAAGCTCCCTGCCCTCCACCGCTCTCTCCTTGTTCGAAAACGCCTCGAAAACAGCCGTGTATGTGGTGGCATTGGGCTGCATTCCCAGGCCCATCATCTCCATCACACAGTCCTTAGCATCCCCAACAAAGTTTGGGTCTTTAACCAGTGCCCTGATGACCACACTCAAAGTGTAAGCGTTGGGGGAAACTCCTCTGGCCAACATGTTCCGGTACACTTGCAGAACCTCCTTGGTCTTGCCGGCGTCGGCGTACTCCTCGATAACGGCGGTGAAAGTGAGGACCTTGGGTACACTAGCCTTGTCTTCGAATTCGGACTTGATCTCCGAAGCCTGGCGCTCGTAGCCGTCGTTTAACAAATTGTCCACCATCCTAGCGTAACTCTTGATGATCCCTTGGGTGGTGTGGACCTTGTTGAGGAGTTCTGGGAAGTCCTCCGGGTCATCTGGGCCGGCGACGATGGTGAGCCGGAATGTGTGAAAATTAGGCAGCGGGTCGTTGATGACTATGTTGGTAAAGTGGGGGCTGTTGACCTTGATTATAGTCTTGGTGGGTTCGTCATCTGGGTCGTCGGAATCAGAGAAAGAGAGGTTAACTTTGGTGTTTCTGGAGGGTTTGGAGCTGAATACCCTATTGAAATTGGGGTGAACTGAGAAGGGGTTAACAAGTGAGGAAGAAGAAGAAGCAGTGGCAGCAAGAGGATGAGGACGAAAGGCCCGAGACAACAGTCGCAATGTGCTGCTTGCCATTGTTGAATCGTACGCTGAGAATTGAGCGAGTAGTATTCAGACCAAAATGTATGAGAGTGACTGAGTGAGTCTATATGCGTCTTCCATACGCTTTTGCTTTTTTTATCTTATATATGCATTGCTTCTCTTCCTTGTGGGTTTAGTGTTTGGCCATTTATAAGTAAAAAGTGAAATTTGTATTCTTTTTCCTCTCCTCCCTAGCCCCTCAGAGCTAACATTTACATCAAGACTAAACAAATTTTAACCTTGGTTAATCTCTAGGAGATGTTTTAGTTTGTAATAATCCAGACAGTACATCAAATTTCAAGCGCATAAGACTAATGCAGTTTTCATCATTACCGACAGTGATAAACAAGTTCAATAGTATAAGCCAAGAGGAGAGCTCCAAAATTAGCTGCAAACCAACACAATATAAGCAGCATATAAATGCTTGGACTTTAGACACATTTCCACATAACATAAAAGCTACCACATCAGAAACATTTCCTAATTCACTCGATAGTTTGTCTTACATAAATAGAAATCCTAATTCATACTGGGCATTTGGGCAACACAAAAACAAAGACATTAGAGTCATTTCCTTTTCCTTTCAAGAGCTTCCTCCCACATCTTACCACCCTTCACAATCTCCTCCTCAAGATCAAACCCCTTAGCTTGCATACTCTTTGAAATCTCCAAGCACTCTTCAAACTTCTCTACCTGAGCAAAAGCCGCGATCACAGCTGAATATGTTTCGAAATTTGGCCGCATTCCCTTGTGCAACATTTTCAGCAAATACTTCTTGGCATCACCAAGGAAGTTGGGGTCCTTCGAAAGTGTCTAGATTAGAACACCATATGTGTAGGCATTGGGGGTGATCCCATTGGCTCTCATGCGCTTGTACACCTCCATAACCTTCTCTGTCTTGCCGGCCTTGGTGCAGGCAACAATGTGGTTGGTGTAGAGCACCACAGGAGGTATTTCACCGTTTGCCAAGATGTATTCCCTGACCTCCATAGCCTCCTTGGTGAGGCCGTCTTCCATCAAAGCGTCAAACATCACAATGGCCCGGTAATGTAAAAAGCAGGCGTGCACCATCTCATAAGTCTCTTTCAAGTATTCCTCGCTGTCCTCATCTACGGGTTCGTTGATCTTGATTAATGAATCATCTGAGTCAGGAAGAGAGACAAAATTGCAGAGTTTTTAACTTTCAGCACTAAACAAATCCATAGCTAAAACATTGCAGAGCTAGAAGTTAAGACAACAGAAGCAATTCCATTACATTGCAAAGTTTTAAACTTTCAGCACTATTCAAACCCAAAACTCAAACATTACAGAGAGAGAAGTCATTCTATCACATTGCAAAGCTTTCAACTTTCAGCACTAATCAAAGCAAGTATCAAACCCATAACACAAACATTACAAAGAGCAAAGTAATTCTATCACATTGCAAAGCTTTCAATTTTCAGCACTAATCAAACATAGAGCAAAACAAATACCCTGTCTATTTGCCCACACAACACAAAAGCAAAGCAGCTAGCAATCCTAATTATTCAAACATGTACCAATTCACTCAACAGTCTAACTAACAATCCAAATTATCCATACCCACACAACAATCTACATAAAAGATTTGAACTTTCAACACTAATCAATCATTATAGAACAAATGAACCATGCTCAAACCTAGCTTAGCTTACCCATGACAATGTCAAGCACGCTTTGAACCTCCACTTCACTTTTGCCCTTGAGAGCCTCCCTCACAGCTTTTTCTTCAGACCCCCACAAGCCCTTAGCTTTAATCTCCTTGAGAAACTGTTCGGCTTTCTCCGGCTTCCCCTGCTTCACAAACGCCACATACACAGCCAAGTATGCGCTTTCACTGAGATGGTATTGGCGGACTCCTTTGCTCATCATGTCCACCACGCACTGCTTGGCATCCCCAACGAGATTTGGGTCGGCGGCGAGTGCCTTGATCAGAACATAGTATGTGTGGGGATCCGGGATGACGTCAGCGGCTACGAATTTCCGGTATGCCTGAAGAGCCTCCTTGGTCTTGCCGGCCTCGGCGAGCTCGTGGACGATGCTGGTCAAGGTCACAGCTCTGGTAGTGTTGTTCTTGTTGTTGGGTTTCAAGGTGAGTAGGTTGGCGAGAGTAGAATTGGGGTAATCAGGAAAGCTGGGAAATGATGAAAAGGGAAAAAGAAACCTCCTTTGGTGATGGTTTGGTGAGGAGGAAGAAGAAGAAGCAGAGATGGGTACATGACTAGGCTGCTGGTTGAAGAAGAAGAAGGAGTTGGGGGAAACAGAACGAAAGGACCGAGATAACAACCTTGCCGCCATTGTTGATTCTTGAGTAGCTTGCTAGCGGTGTATGAATCAGAGACAGAGTGTGAGTAACTGAGTATTCAATTTCTGTGAAAAGAATGAAGCATAAAAAGGATGACGAAAGAGAGTGGAATTTGAAATTGCAGGGGTTTCAGTTTGTCAGACCCAGTAAAGTTGCAGACTTGCTTTCAGCAGAGGGATTAATGTTTGTGAAAGAAAGCGTTGCTTATGCATGTCGCGAGTGAAATTTGTCTCATCTGATTTTGTTTGCATTGCTTTGTATTTCTTTTTTGGTCTGAAACTCTGAATTGCATTGCTTAGTTTGATTTTATGAAATCCTGCCTTTAATACTTGTGCAAGGCCAACTGCCTAATTTTTTGTTTGACTTGGCAATGAAGGGTTTAGCAAGAATAGTAAACTTAAATGGAGGGTTTAGCAAGAATAGTAAACTTAAATGGAGGGTTTATTATAAAAAGATGGGTTTAGAAAAAATAGCTCAAATGGAGCTCTCCGAAAGTAGAAAAATGAAGGTCTCTTACATTGGGTCATGATATTTGCCGATGAAAACGTAGTCTGAAAATTTTTCTTTCTTTTTTGTCAATTTCATCAAATTATTTTCATTTTAGTACGTTGGTCGACTCTCTTGAGGCTTGAGCTCTCAAATGAGTTGTAAGAACAGAATTAAACGTCGGTAATCAATAAAAATTGAGGCTTGACTTCTACCAACAATAAAGTTATCACGGTAAAGGTGCGGTAAAGGTGTTCAATAAGTTTTTTTTTTTGGATTTCTTGTTAATTTCATCAAACTATTTCCATTTTTAGATGTTCATAAAAAAACATTAATGCAAAAAAATAAAAATTGGGGCATGATTTTTGCCGATCAAATTATTGTCACCAATAGTACTCCATACAATTTATTTTTTATTTGTTGTTAATTTTATTAAATCAGTTTCATTTTTGTATGTTGATGACCCTCTTGGACTCTTAAATGAGATGTAAAAACTAAATTGGATGTTGAAAATCAAGTGAAGTCAGTTATGGCATTGGTCGAGTGATGCGATTAAAATTTCCTTTGTCTTAACACACATTATTCATCAAATGTTGGACTTCTCAAATTTATCGAGATTCTTAATACTATGAAAACAAATTCCATCATTATTCTCAAAGTGAAAGTGCCAATTTTTATTATTTTCTCAAGCGAAAATGAAAAATAAAAAATAAAATTTGGGGCATGACTTGTGCCGATGAATAATTCATCTGTAAAAGTGCTGAAATTTTATTATTATTATTATTTCTTGTTATTTTTATCAAACTATTTTCATTGTCGTATGTTGGTCGTCCATCTAGGGCTTTTAAATGAATGAAAATTACCCTTTTAAAAAATGAATGAAATTAAATAATTAAACAAAATATGAAACTAAGAGAAAAAAAAAGATTCATGACTTTTTCCGACGAATAAGTCGTCGTTATAAGAGTCCTATATAATTTTTTCTTAATTCAACCAAACTATTTTCATTTATGTATGTTGGTCGACCCTCATATGCTCTTAAATGAGCTTTGGAAACCAAATTTGACGTTGAAGATCAAGCCGATTATTGCATGGCCGGCTCTCGTGATGTGACAAATAGTTCTTCTTTTATTGAACACATTATTCATCAAAAGTTGAAGTTCTCAAATTTATCGAAACTCAGAACATCGTGAACCATTCCATCAATATTCTTGATCAGGAACTGCACGGATTTATTTGCTTTCTCAAGCAAAAATAGAAACTAGAGAAAAGAATAATGAAAATTGGGGCATGACTTTTTCCTACGACCAGCTCGTCTGTAAAAGTGCACAATACAACTTTTTAATATTTCTTATTAGTTTCATTGTCGTATGTTGGTTGACTATTTTGGGCTCTTAGATGAATGAAATTACCCTTTTAAACAAATGAATGAAATTAAATAATTAAACAAAATATTAAAAAAAGGAAAAGCAAAAAATAAAGATTCATGACTATTGCCGACGAATATGCCGTCGGCAAAAGTGCTCCATATAATTTTTTATTTTATTTTTATTTTTTGATAATTCCATCAAACTATTTTCATTTTTGTATGTTTGTCAACCCTCTTGAGCTCCTAAATGAGCATTGGAAGCCAAATTTGACGTCGAAGATCAAATGGCTTTCGTGATGTGAGTATGTGACGATCTTTTATAGAACACTTTATTCATCAAAAGTTGGACCTCTCAAATTTATCGAAACTCAAAACATCGTGAACCATTCCATCAATATTCTTGATCAAGAACTACACAGTTTTATTTGTTTTTTCAAGCAAAAATAGAAACTAGAGAAATGAATAATGAAAATTGGGGCACGACTTTTACCTACGAACAACTCGTTTGTAAAAATGCACAATACAATTGTTAATTTTCATTTTGCTTAATTTGTGTACACGAAAAGTTCTATTATGGCTTTGAATATCCATATTGAATGAAGAGAAATGATATTTACTTCTTGCATCAACATATTTTTTCGACCTTCTTCAATTTTTGATGTATCTCCTAGGTAATTTCATAGTTCGAACCGTTAAATTTCTAGATTAAATTTAAAATGTATCAAATACATAAATGGTTTGAATACCTTCAACATTCCTCAATTTTTGGTTCATCTCTTGAGAGCTATTTGTAGGTAGAAATGTAAGAGAGCTTAATTTTGTGTTGAGTCAACTTCTCTTCTTCAGTTTACTACTTAGTGGAGCATTAGTTTGTATAACAAATTACAGATAAAGTGACTTTAATTTATTTTAAGCCACCTTATATTTTGTTTCTTCATAAGGTCAGTAGCTTTTAGGTTCGGAGACAATAACTTTTTTGTTCGGAACAGGTTTTAAGTTTGGGTCAGTAGCTTTTTAGGTTCTGGTAGCTTTATGAAAATATAAAAATATTCGGTGGCCTAAATTAAAACAAAATAAGATCATAAAAGTGACTTTATATATAATTGGCTCTAATTTGTACTAGTAATTTCTTACTACATATTCAATGTGGTTGACTTGATTGTCCAAAGAAAATCATAGTTAAATTTGTAATACACATTCACGCCAACCACAGTTACTAGGTTGAAAATTTGTTATCCATAGTTACTCTATTGACATAACCTATTTAGATGAAGGTTAGTGAGAAAATTTGTCATCCCATAAACCGTAATGTGATGTCGGCTATTATGTGATATGAGTCATATGACATTGAAATTTAGATCCTAGACATAATACATACTAAAAGCACATACAAGTCAAACAAAAATTATTACCCTTGGGGTTAGCCCAAATGATGAGAGAGGGTGAGAATCAGGTTAGAATTAAACTAGATTAGGGATTTGATCCCCTCTAATAATGTAACTAAAAAAAATATTGACAAAAAATGCATTAGTAAAGTGGACATTAATGAAAAAGAAAATGGAAAAAGGGAAAGAACGTGTGGCTAAAATGTGCGTGGCTTGGCGTAATTTGTTTTTTTCAATTTTAGGAAAGAAATATTTAGACCAAAATTAATTTCATGTGTAAAAGCGGTTTATTGTTTCTTAAAACCAAGTGATCTCCCACTGTTTTCTAAAACTACGGCATGGTCCATTGTTTTTCTTTTCAAAATCGTAATTTTGGAATCATTCGTTGTAAAAAAAAAATCTATTTTAAGAAAGGAATTAATTAGACCGAAATCCCATGTGTAAAAGCAGTTTATCGTTTCTTAAAAACAGGTGATCTCCCACTGTTTTCCAAAACTACGGCATGGTCCATTGTTTTTCTTTTCAAAACCGTCATTCTGGTATTATTTGTTGTAAATTTTCTTTTTTCAATTTCAAGAAAGAAATTAACTAGACCGAAATTCCATGTGTAAAAGCGGTTTATTGTTTCTTAAAACCAAGCATTCTCTCACTGTTTTTGAAAACTACGTCATGATCCATTGTTTTTCTTTTCAAAACCGTCATTCTGGAATCATCTGTTGATCTTTAAAAGAGGACTCAAGACAAGTGAGTTGTTGTCCTTGCAAGCTATTCAATTTGTCACTGTCTAGCTAATTGCTTAGTTAAGTTTTATTTCTCATAGCAAAAATGATAATAGTTGACGTTTCTGAGACCTTTGGTGGCCAAGACGAAGAGGAAGATGATGCAGTTGAGAAGATTATTGACCATAATTCATCGTCGAATCAATTATTTACCAGATTCATCCAGAGGTATACTATACATTTTACAGAACTGTTATGAGTTATAGTTTAGTTATATATATATATATATTATTATTTTTTATTTATTGGGTAAATCAACAATTATATATTATACTAAATTTTTATATGTATCCAGGCAGGAACCTTGACAATGGGTCAGCACCGGAGCAAGGTGCCATCCGGTTTCAGGGTCGGGCAACCCCAATCGTAATGCAACTTGGTTGTCCAATTATGGGAACCATTGACTGAAAATTTGATGATGGGTATGTCATTACTGTCAACTTGGGTTCTGAAGTGCTGAAAGGCATCTTGTATTATCATCCGCTGTCTTCTCAGAAGCCGCCGAGGATTTTGCATTCGGAAAGGTGAAGTCTTTGCCAGGAGATTGAAAATTCAAGGCATACAATGTGTTTCAAGAAATTGAAAAAGGAAGGGGGAATATTTGTCACTCATTGTTTCATTCAGCTGATTGACCAACAAAATTTTTTATTCATCTTTATAATGATTGTTGTTAATTGTGAATTGTGATGATGAAATATATATGAGTTGGGTTTGGTGCCTGGTTCTTTATTCAAGAACAAGAGTTGCTTCAGACAAAAAAAAAATTGATTGTGAATTGTGATGAATATATGATTTGGGTTTGGTGGCTGGGTTCTATATTCAAGAACAAGAATTGCTTCAGATTCTGACCCAAAAAAAAAGAGTCGCTTCAGATAATTATTTTGTTTTAAGAGTAATCCTACCCTCAGATGAAATAAAAATATGTCCTTGTATCTATGAGTTTTTCTACAATATCAGCACCAAATAGGCGTCGAATGCAACGATAACCGTAAGATTATCAGAGGTCAACCGAGGACCAAGGCTAAATCGAATGGTGGTAAGTGCGTTCAACATGGTAAAAAAATCTATGTTGAGTCTTACAACAGGAAACTATGAAATGTTTCTATGAAATTTGCTGAGATTCTCTACTAGTATGACACTTTATCACTTCAAGGGCCCGTTCAAAAGAAACTCTTCAGCCTTCCACAATCACAGCATGTATAAGTTATATGTAGCCAAAAAATGCAATATGGTTAATTTTTACAGTAAATTTAGGAAACTGACCATTCAAAAATCTCTTCACAACTCTTGAGAGGAAACTGAAACACAACCTATTTAACCATCTATATGAACCATCTATATGAACATGGGTGAGAGCATCAACCCACAACCGCAGCTTGTTGATCTGCAGAACAACCAGAGCTTGTGCACTGGTTCAAACAGCTATAGAAACATAAATGGCCCTAAAATGAGCTTTTGTAACCCCTTCCTGCCATAGGGCTTCTAAACCTCCTCATGAGTTCTGTAACTCACTCATTTGAATTCTTGAGTCAATAATGCATAAAATGGGGAATAATTCAAACTCATTCTCTCCAAAGATTAAAACTGGTGAAATTTAATAAATAGAAATAGCAATGCTAATTGAAACTCACACAACATAGAAGAAACACAATAGCAACAGAAATAACATTTCCATTTCATTTCAAGTTCGGAACTTTAACACTGATCAATACAAAAGGAATGAGACAAAAGCAGCTAGGACATCAAAGACATTTCCACAAAGCAACAAAAGCTTCATCAGAAACATTTCCTAATCCAGTTGATAGTGTGTCTAACATAATCACAATCCTAATTCATTCCCACACAACAAAAGTTAGGACATCAGAAACATGAACATTACAATTTGATTTCAAAATTAAGGCTTTTAAGTGTTAACACTACTCCAACACGGGGCAATAGATCTACTTGCCAAAGAGAATGTTGATTACTGTTTTAACCACAGGTCCTTTTTTGCCCTTCAAAACCTCCATTACAGCCTTCTTCTTAGGAACAAACCCCTTCGCTTTCATCTCCTTCAAAAACTCCTTGCCCTTCTCCACCTTGAAATCCTTCAGCTGGGCAAAGGCCTTGAACACAGCGATGCAGGTCCTGGCATTGGGCTGCATTCCCTTTTCCATCATTTCCAGAGTGTACTTCTTGGCATCACCGAGAAAGTTGGGATCTTTAGCAAGTCCTTTAATGAGAACACTGTAAGTGTATGCATTGGGGGCGACTCCAAGGTGTCAGGAATATGTTGGCCATGATAATAAAGAAACAATTAAAGTATTAAACCCATACTAGAGAATATGTTGATAGCAGTTCCTAGGCATAGCATTAAACCCATGATGCTTGTGTTCTGTGTTGCTCGTGCATGTGCTAGCTGTTCACTACTCTATATAAACTACTGTACTCTTCCCTGTTGTAATCAATTCAGTTGTAATCAAGTCAAGTAAACATGTAGTCTCATTGATCTCTCTGTTCTTCCATTTGCTTTCTCTACTTTATGCTTTCATCTATTCAATAATTCCAGCACAAGGGACAACATGCGCAGGAACACCTTGAGAGCCTCCTTGGTCTCGTATGCCTTAGTGTAGATCTCAATGACACCGGTGTGTGTCACGACTTCAGGTATATCATGAGCCAAGTCCATCTTGAGAAAGATCTCCTTAGCCTGGGACATGAACCCGTTTTTCTTTAGCATGTTGGCCATCCTGATCATAGTGATGGTGACGGGTTCCACCTTGCGCATAGTGTCAAAGACGTCTTCCAAATCTTTGGGGTTTTCGGGGTCATCCTCAATGACGTGTTTCTTGCAGAAAGATAAATAGCTATTAGGAGGGAACCTCGACCAGTCCATCTTTTTGATGAACTTCTTTATTGCATCATCATCATCATCATCTGAGTAGTCTGAATAGTCTTCTGGGTCATCTGCATAAGAGAAAGAGACATCAGATAATTGGTCAAAGGTATTAAATAGAAGCAATTTACATTCATAACCACACAACACAGAAGCTTGGAGGAAAGCAGAAACATTTCCGTGTATTTCAACTTTTCAAGTTTTCACCTATTATTAATCAAACGTAGATGGAGCAACAGGAATGCGCAATGTACTTGTAATATCCCCACAACACAAAAGCAGCTAGATATCAGATCAGATGCATTTGCCAATTCTTTCAAATAGTTTAACACTTTAACTAGCAATACAAATTCATACTCGCAACAGTACCAAAGGTAGGACATCACATACATTTATCAATTTCAATGAATAGTTCAAGTAGCAGTCCTAGTTCAGCTAGGACATCCTAGCATTTCAATTTAATTTCAAGTTTTCAAGTTGTAACACTATTCAAACATAACAGAGCAGATGGAATGAGCAATGTTCGTTCTACTTACCAAAGAGAATGCCACTGATGCTTTTGACCACATGGCCCTTACTACCCTTAAGAACGTGTCTCATAGCCTTCATTGCCTTCCTGTCTGCCAAAAACCCATTAGCTTTTATCTCCTCCAGAAATTGCTTGGCCTCCTCCATCTTCTCATGCCCAGCAAACCCTTCAAACACTGCGGTGTATGTCCTGGCATTAGGTTGCATTCCCTTTCCCATCATCTCCAGCACCAACTCCTTGGCAACCCCAAGAGAACTGGGGTCAGGATCTGCAGCAAATGCCTTAATGAGCACACTATAAGTGTAAGCATTGGGGGTGACATCAAAGACTAACAAGCGCTTGAACACCGTCAGAGCCTCCTTGGTCTTGCCGGCATCTGCGTACTCCTCAATGACGCCTGTGTAGACAACCACCTCGGGCACCACATCCTTGTCAACTTGAGCATCGAGGTCCCTGGCTTGGTGCTTGAGGCCGTCGGTTAACAAAGCATCATACATTTTGCTGAGACTAGAAAACATGCCTCGGGTTGAATTCACCTTCTTCAAGACTTCTAGCAAGTCCTTGGGATCATTCGGGAACACGACCATGAGGGACTTGGGGCAGAAAAGATGGAAAGGATATTGAGGGATCGGGTCGTCGCCATTGTCAATCACTAAGGTCTTTAAGTTGATGCTGTTAACCTTGATCTCAAGGATGTTGGATTGGATGCTTGCCATTGTTAATTGCTCAGAGATGTATCAGGAAACAAATACTCTGTAAAATTTCAACCCAAATTGGAAAACTTTAGCAAAACAAAAATGCCCCAAAACAGAACAAGAAAGTGAAAAAACAAAAATTGAAGTAACCAAGAGAAAGGGAAAGCATAAGCAAACACTTTCCCCAGCTTTCTCAGCAACAAGACCAAGTTTGAAACAAGCTCTTAACTAAAGATTCAAGCCGAACCTAAACCCTAGAAAAAGAAACTAATCACTCAAACTCCCACATTTCTCCTAGTAATTTAGTAAATAAAACATGGGCATAAACAAACCGAAAGCTCTAAACAAGTTCTTAGCTACAGATTCATACAGAACCTAAACCCTATAAAAATAAACTAATTAATCAAACTCCCACATTTCTCCTAGTAATTTAGTATATTATACATTGGGTCTTATAAACAAATCGAAAAACTAACTAAGGCGAAGATTGAAATCGGGTATAGTCTTAATATGCTTCATAATTTCATAGAAAAGGAGCAAATGTTTACCTCTGGTGACTGGTGTAGAAGGAGCGACGACCAAGAAGACAAGCCGGTTCCTTTTCTTTCTTTATGGGAAGGAGAAGGATGATAGCTATGCTGTTAAAAGTCTAGAAGCTTCATGATCTGTGTTGACACGTGTTTACATTCTATAGGTTCTGTTAGTTGGTTAATTCTTGTCTTAATCTCCGTTTCCTATAAATAGCTCGGGGTCATATTTTCTTGTAAGGATTTTCATTTCATTAATTGCAAACTCTCAGTTCTCGATATTTTGCTTAAATTCTCTCTTCTCTTACGAACCAAACCCTAGCTCTCTCTGATCCTATTATGGTATCAAAGCAACAACGATTCTGGATCTGTGATCTTCGCTTCCGTCTTCTTCACTACTGAGATCAGTGACTCTCGTCTTCAAGCTCAAGTCGAGCTGTGTATTTCTTTCATTACAGAGTAACGCGAGCTGTGTGCGTGATCTACTTTCAGGTGATTTTCACTGATTCTTCTGTTTCAAAGTAGCAATTGATGCGTTCGTAAGTAAAACCTGATAGGAATTCTTTCTAAATTCTGTACTTGAGGATCTGTTTCGAACTGAGAGCATGAGTTAAAATTGTGTGAAAATTTTGAGCTTGATCTTTGATCTGTGAGCATGAGTAAAATTCTGTACAAAATCTGAGCTGAATTGTTCGAGCAAAATCTGAAGTTTATTTCTGAAGCAAAATTCTCGTCTGTGTGTTGAGCAAAATTATGAGATATCGAGCAAAATTAAGCAGCTTACTCTTGTGTTAACTGATAAATCGTTGCAATCTGTGAGTAATTGATTCGAGATATAGTCTATTGTTCTTGTTTGAGTAGTTTAGCGTGATCTACAGTTCAACTCTCATGGCCTCACGAAGTTCAGTTCATGCCCTCACTCACAATGATGTTCATTCTCTGATGAGTGTTATTACTATGCGACTGGGAGAGCGAAACTTCATCAAATGGAGTTTCCAATTTCAGTCCACTCTCGCTGGAAATGGACTGTTTGGATTTTTTGATGGAAGTGAGGTTGCTCCTCCTCGTTATGTTCTCACAAATGAAGGAGAAGTTCTCAGTGAAGAGACTGCAGCCTACAAAACTTGGAAACAGACTGATATGGCACTCTTGAGCCTTCTCATGGCAACACTTGATGAAGACATCATTGATGTTATCATAGGATGCAAGTCCTCTCAGCAAGCTTGGATTGCTCTTCAGGAACGATTCTCTGCAGTGTCAAGAGTCAGCATAATGCAGCTTAAGACTGAGTTACAAACAATACAAAAGGGTGGAGAAAACATTGAAAAATACCTGCAGCGTGTAAAGAGTGCCCGTGATCAACTTCTATCTGTGGGAGTGGTCATTCCAGATGAGGATATTATCATAGTTATTCTCAATGGTCTTCCTGATGAGTATTCTACTGTGAGGACTGTTGTTGAAGGACGGGAAACACCAATAACTCTGCGTGATCTGAGAGCTCAATTGCTTGCTACAGAGAGAAGGATTGAGGGAGCATTCTCTTATCATTCAAATCTTAGTGCTATGGTTGCACGTGGTGGTGCTTCTCAAACTGAAAATAATGCTAATAGAGGATGGCATAATCGAACAGATGGAAAAGGCAAGGATGCAAAGCATGGTTCCACGAACACTGAATGTTCAGCTTGTGGCAAGAGAGGTCACAACATTGACACGTGTTTTCGCATTCATAAGTGCCAGATATGCGGCAAACATGGTCATCTAACTAGTACATGCTATCAAAATCCTGACTATAAACCACAACAGATGCCTACGCAAGCCAGGACTCTTGGAAACTCTGGTCCTTCTCCTGAATGCCAGATCTGCTCCAAGAAGGGACATACAGCTGCTAACTGCTTCTACAAAACTGATGTGCCTAATGACCATCCTTCCCTGTCAATTCCAACCTGTCAAATCTGTGGCTTGAAAGGTCATGTTGCCTTGAACTGTACTCACAGAACCAATTTGCATATCAAGGGTCAGAACCACCTGCTTCTCTCACTGCCTTGTCTGCTCACACTTCAGGAAATTTCAGTGGCACTCCTTCTCAGTCTTCTGGAAGTTACTATATCAATCATACCAACTCTAGTTTCCCTGGTGGATTTCATCCAAGTAATGGTGCCTCATCTTCTGGTTCCACTTCTAATGTCGCCAATGATGTCTGGATTGGTGATTCCGGTGCTACTCATCACATGACTTCAGACCTACGTAACCTTGCCATAGCTCAACCATACACTGCTGACACCAAAATCACCATTGGAAATGGAGCAGGTTTGAATGTGGCTCACACTGGTTCTTGCTACATCAAACCAGCCAATCATATTCTTAAATTGAACACTGTGTTACATGTTCCTAGTCTCACAATGAACTTGTTATCCTTTACTAAACTTTGCAAGGATAACCATTGCTTTATTACTCTTGATGAAAATGCTATTGCTGTGCAGGACAAGGCATCCAAAACAATCCTCTACCAAGGAAAGAGTAGTGCTGAGGGATTGTTTCTCTTCAAGTCTCCTCAACTCACATCATCTCCACTTTCTCATGCTGCTCTTTTTGGTGCATCCTCTTCCTATTCTACTTGGCATCAACGCTTAGGTCACCCTTCTCAAGCTATTTTGTCCAAAATGCTGTCTAATTTTGCAATAAATCTACCTAGTGTAGCTTCTGATCAGATTTGTAGTCATTGCTTAGAAGGCAAGATGCATCGGTTGCCCTTTGGTGAGTCTGTATCTCATTCTTCTGTTCCTTTTTCTAAGGTTCACTCTGATGTTTGGGGCCCTGCCCCTTGTCATTCCTTAGAAGGGTTTAGGTACTATGTGACCTTTATTGATGATTGTACTCGATATGTGTGGATTTTTCCACTTATCAATAAATCTGATGTTCTTGCCCATTTTGTTAAATTTTCTGCTTTTGTGAAAACACAATTTGGAGCTCTCATTCAAGTCTTTCAAACTGATGGGGGTGGTGAGTTTAATAGCAAAGCCTTTGCTAACTTCTTAGACTCTCAAGGGATTGTGCATCAGATAACATGTCCCTACACCCCTCAGCAAAATGGGGTTGCTGAGAGAAAGAACCGGCATATTGTGGAAACAGCTCTTTCTTTGATGTCTGTTGCTGGTCTTTCTAAACCCTTTTGGTTCCATAGTGTTGCTCATGCAGTCTATCTTATCAATCGAATGCCCTGCAAATCTTTAAACATGATTTCTCCCTATGAACTTTTGTATCATAGTCCTCCTGATCTTAGTCCCCTCAAGGTCTTTGGCTCTTCCTGCTATCCTTATCTTCGTCCCTATACTCATGACAAATTAGATTCTAGAACAACTCAGTGTGTGTTCCTTGGTTTTGCTTTGGGATATAAAGGTGTCATTTGTTATAGCATTCCTCATAATAAACTCTGGATATCCAGACATGTTGTGCATGATGAGCACTGCTTCCCTCTCTTATCTACTTCCACTTCTGTACCTTCTCCCATTGATCCTCATACTTTCTTTCCCATTCTCTCTCGTACTACTCTCTCCTCAAGGATGCCTGTCCCAAGTGTGGTTGTACCGCCTGCTCCTTTGTCTACTGAGTTGCTGACTGATGTTGAAAGTCTTCTTGCTCATTCTGCTTCCAGCACTTTCAGTGGTTCTTCATCCCACGATGTCTCTAGCTTGAACTCTTGTAGTGAAGATGTTTCTGCTTCTTCTACTTCTAGTGAAGCACCTGTACTTGCTGACAGTGATTTAAATGGTGTTGTAAGTACCCCTGCCGGGGGTAATGGGGAAGCTGAGTACTTTGAGAACATTGTTGATGCAAATGGGGAAGCTGAGTACTTTGAGAACATTGTTGATGAAACTGATCGTTAGAGCCTGAGCCTGCAAGAAAACAATGCTCATAATGCTAGTGCCACTGCTGATGCTGTTATTCATGTTGATAATGTTGATGCTCTTCATAAAGGTGTTCTTCATCCGGGTCCTGTGGAAGGTCTCAGTACTAATGAGGTTCATGCTGTCCAATTTGGGGGTAATATTGATGATGCAGAGAATCTTCCTCAGGAATTGGATTTTATTGTTCAGCAAAACTATAATGATCACTCCATGCTCACTCGGGCCAAGAATGGAATCATCAAGCAGAAAACATTTGAGGACTTTTACTGCTTCTCTGCAATTTCTCAACAAAAGTTGTATGCTGAATTTCCTTTCTTTAGTGGTTTCACTGCTGTCTCAGACATTACTGATGTCATTGAGCCTAAGTCTTTTCGAGCTGCTTCTGGTAAACCTGAATGGGATCAAGCTATGATTGAAGAGCTTGAAGCTTTGCAGAAACAAGGGACCTGGACTTTGGTACCACGTCCTGCAAACAAGAATATTGTGGGAAGTAAGTGGATCTACAAGGTCAAACGGAATCCTGATGGTTCTATGTCAAGGTACAAAGCCCGGCTTGTTGCTCAAGGTTTCAGTCAGGCTAAAGGTCTTGACTATGATGAAACATTCAGTCATGTTGTGAGACATAGTACAATAAGGGTGATCTTGGCTCTGGCAGCAATGAACAAGTGGGAACTTCGACAACTAGATGTTAAGAATGCTTTCTTGCATGGGGATTTGAAGGAGGAAGTTTACATGTCTCAGCCTCCGGGTTTTGTGGATCCTAAATATCCTGATCATGTCTGCTTGTTAAGGAAGTCCCTATATGGTTTAAAACAAGCTCCTCGGGCCTGGCATGAAAAATTCACAAGTTTTCTTCCTAGTCTCGGGTTTGTGTTCTCTCACTCTGATCCTAGTTTGTTTATCAAACATACTTCCAATGGAATAATGGCATTGCTTTTGTATGTTGATGACATAGTGATCACTGGTTCAGATTCTTCTGGGATTCAAGAGGTTATCACTGAACTTAGCATGGTTTTTGATATGAAGGACTTAGGTCCTTTATCTTATTTCCTTGGTCTTGAAGTTACTCGAGTCAAGCATGGTTTATTTGTCAATCAAACAAAGTATGCAACGGATTTACTTGTCAAATCTGGAATGGAGAATCTTAAGGCATGTAATTCTCCTTGTCTTCCTCACTATCACATGACCAAGGATCAAGGTATACCTCTTGCTGATCCTACTTTATATCGAAGTATTGTTGGTGCTCTTCAATACTTGACCTTCTCTAGACCCGATATTGCATATGCGGTTAATACAGTATGTCAGTTTATGACTACTCCTACTGATGTGCACTTTACTGCTGTTAAACGCATACTGAGATACTTGCAAGGAACCTTACAGAAGGGTTTGTTTTTTAGTTCCACTAATGCTTCAGCAAATTCCATGTGTGTTAAAGCCTACTGTGACGCTGACTGGGCTGGTGAAGTCATTCAGCGAAGATCTACTACAGGATTTGTGGTTTATCTTGGCCCTTGTCCCATCTCGTGGCAATCTAAGAAACAAGGTTCTGTTTCTCGCAGTTCCACAGAATCAGAGTATAGGAGTCTTGCAAATACAGCAGCAGAGATTAGTTGGCTTTGTCACTTACTGTGTGATCTCAAGGTTCAAATTCCTCAAGCTCCTTTACTCAAATGTGATAATTTGTCTGCTTTGGCCTTAGCTTCCAATCCAGTTTTTCACTCTCGCATCAAGCACTTGGACAATGATTTCCATTTTGTTCGTGAACGAGTGCAGCATAAAGATCTCCGTCTTGAATACGTTGCTACCAAAGAGCAAACAGCTGGCATTTTCACCAAAGGCTTACCCTCCTTTCTCTTCCGTTCTCACTATGTCCATCTCAGGCTAGTAACCCTAGCTGAGATTGAGGGCGGGTGATAGCTATGCTGTTAAAAGTCTAGAAGCTTCATGATCTGTGTTGACACGTGTTTACATTCTATAGGTTCTGTTAGTTGGTTAATTCTTGTCTTAATCTCCGTTTCCTATAAATAGCTCGGGGTCATATTTTCTTGTAAGGATTTTCATTTCATTAATTGCAAACTCTCAGTTCTCGATATTTTGCTTAAATTCTCTCTTCTCTTACGAACCAAACCCTAGCTCTCTCTGATCCTATTAAAGGACACGCAAAGGCCTTAAACCCTTTGGTCCTTCCAGAAACTTCTGTCAGAGTTTTAAGTTTTTATTTATTTAGTAGCTCTGTTTTTGCTATTTAACTTTGAGGCAAACTGCAGCCATTCTATATTTTAAGAAAATTTGTTTCTAATTTTAGGCAAAGAGATATTTTTTTAGGAAAAAGCTTTCAGCGAAAAATCATTCAATTTTTCAGGCAAAACCACTGCTAATTTCCTAACAATTTAAATGCACTTTTGAGATCCAAAACAATATATTAGCTGAAAATGCGCTTTTGTCACCGTATAGTTGTAGATTGCGCCATGAACGAGCACTGAAGTGACTGGAGCCCGAAGTTGTAAAATTTCAAAGTTTAGCATCTTAAAAAAAAACGTTTTGCGCTTATCCATTTTTTTTTTCCAATATTTTCTCTACTAGCATATTCTGCATTACTTAGCTACAAAGTACAAACATGCCAAGATTTTTTTTTTTTTTTAGTAAAGCATGCCAAGAATCTAAATAAACAGTTAAAAAGAATAGGGATTTTTCATCAGATAAGTGGGCTATATGGCAAGTTTAAATTATTTTAATTTTTTTTGTTTAAATATTTCCAAATTAGAGGTAACCTCCAAATTTCCAAATTCAACTCTTTCTCTCCAAAGATTTAAGCAATGGGATCATCCCTAGCTCTCTCCTCTCCCCTTCCTTTTAAAATTTCTCATCTTAACTGCCAGAGAAGTGTAAGAAAAATCCGCAATGGGAAACCTCTAAAATCCTGCCTGGAAAATATCTGCAATACCTCGCGTCAAGCTCTTTAACATTCGAAAATCAAAGCTTTTTTATCCAATACCCCAAATAGAACCTTGGCAATGCATTATCTGATGAAAGTAATGTTCTGTGGTTCCTTTGATAGAAAACCTTAGCAAATTCCTAGGGTACCTCTTATTCATACAATTTTCCAAGGAAACCTACAACGAGTTACTGATAAACACCTTCTCAGAAAAAAGAGTTACTGATAAACACCAACTCCAATACATTATGTACAAACCGAAACTTATGCTGAAGTTAGTCCATAGTAAATTTGAATTGCTTGAAGTGGTCGAAGTAAATAATAATAATCCTAATCCATACTCACACAACAACTAAGCTACGGCATCAGAAACATTCCCATCAAAATTTCAAGTTTTTAACTTTAACGCAAACCAAACAGAGAGGCAAAAGGAATAACCAATCTACTTGTGAAAAAAGAATGTTGATGACACTCTCTACACACAAACACAGAAGCTAGGACATCAGACATTTCAAGTTTTCACCTTTAATGCTAATCCAACATAGAGCAAAGGAAAAGGGCAATCTACTGTCGCACACAACATAAAAGCTAACTCACCATCAATCTTTGCTGTCACTTCTACATATTACAGACTTATAGCATGCCGGTCTGCTCTGCGTTCAAATACTAGTTGCTGTCAGATTCATCAACAAACAACACAAATGTAAATGGTCAAAATGAGAGTTTTTAGCTAACTTGAGGAAGACGGCAGCAGGTGCATGCAGGACTTAAAATAAAGAGACTTGTAATCTCTTCCATAGTGAGGGATTCTAAACCTTCTCAAGAACTCTGTGGCTTCTTCATTTAAATTCTTAGTCAATATTGTAAATGTAGAATTATTCAATTCCTCGTCAAAGATGTAACAGTTCAAAGTTGGTAAATAACAGCAATTCTAATTCATACCCACACAACACAGAAGCTAGGACATCATAAACATTTCCATTGCATTTACAGGTGGTTAAATAATAGCAATTCTAATCCATAACAACACAAAAGAAGCTAGGACATCACAAACATTTCCATTACATGTCAATATTTTTAACACTATTCGATCTTGGATCTAGTAAACAACAGCTAATTTAGTAAACAATAGCCACCCTAATTCATACTCACACAACACACAAGCTAGAACATTATAAACATTTCTATTGCATTTTCGATCTTTCTTAAACACTAATCAATAATGTTGCTTATTAAGTAATAGCAATCCTAATTGGTACCCGGTACCCACACAACAGAAGTTAGGACATCACAAACATTTCATTACATTCGTTTTTCGATACTAGTCAATCATAGAACTAGTAAACAACAGCTACTTTAGTTCATACCCACAGTACACAGAAGCTAGAACATCCGAAACAGTTCCATTTCATTCAAGTTTTTAACTTCTAACACTAACCTAACACATAGAAAATGGAATGAGCAATCTACTTGCCTAAGAGAATCTTGATGACATTTCTCCTACCCACAAAACACAGAACCTAGGACAGCAAAAGCATTCCATCTGATTTCCAAGTTTTTAACTTCTGACACTAATCTAATTATCTAACACAAAGCCAGAGCAATAACATTAAATCTACTTGCCAAAGAGAATGTTGAAGAGGCTTCTAACCATAGGTCCCCTTCTTCCCATAAGAACCTCCCTCACAGCCTTCTCGTCCGGCTCAAACCCCTTGGCTTTCATGTCCTCCAGGAACTGCTTCGCCTCATCTGTCTTCCCCCGCTGAGCAAACCCCTTAAACACCACAGTGTAGGTCATAGCATTGGGGCACATTCCCATGCCCATCATCTCCAGCATGTACTTCTTGGCAACACCAAGAAATTTAGGATCAGGGTCTCCAGCCAGAGTCTCAATTAGAACACTGTAAGTGTAAGCATTTGGGGTGACCTTAGAGGCCAACATCCGCTTGTAGGCCTTGAGAGCATCCAAGGTCCTGCCCAATTCCGCATATTCCTCAATGACACCAGTGAAGATCACCACCCCCGGCATGTTACCCTTGTCCATGACCTCAGTACCAATCTCCTTAGCCTCGTGCTTGTAGCCGTCCATTGACAGCCCTTCAATCATCTTGAAAACACTCATGATGACGCCGGCGGCGTAGTAGTTCACCTTCTCATAGACCTCTGCCAAGTCCTTGGGGTCGTTTGGACCAACAACAATGGGCTTGGGGCCCTGTTCGTAAGGAGGAGGAATCGGGTCATAGCCATCGTCAGTCTCTAAACCCTCTATCTCGTCGGCGGTGTTAACCTTAGCCTTAGTCTTGCTCTTGGATTTGGAGCTTGTGTTGGCCATGGTAAATTCTTGAAGTGTTGTACCAGAGTATAATCCCTGTAGAAAACATAAACAGGAAACAAATACTCTGCTAAGAATCTGAAAGATCGAAAATTGAAGCAAGAAAAAGAGGAGGGAAGCACAAGCCAACATTTTCCCCAAAGTTCTAGATTACAGATTGGGGCGGAACATAAACCCTAGAACATTAGGCGCACAGTGAAATTCGATGTATTCATACAATTGTTGATGGAAGGAATTGACGCTTACCTGGTGCAGAATTAGCGAGGAAGAAGATGGATTGTTTTCTTGTGGATACCGAGGAGGCAATAGAATTTGGGGGATAGCCTCTCTGACTCTCTCTCTCTCTCTCTTCTGGTATTTATTTGTGCAATTTGAAAATTAAAATAAAATATGGGGTATAATTGGAAGTTTATAATTTTAATTTTAAAACGGGCGGGAGACTTTCTTGTCCACGTCCTCAAGCGGTTCCCCGCCACAATTTTAAGCGGGGGCCATTAAAGGAGGTTCCCGCCAAAATTTGTAATATTTCCTTAATAGCACCTTCTGATAAAAAATAAAAACATAGCATCTAAAATGTATTTTTCTTAGTTATTCACAAATAATATTCTCAGAAAGTCGGGAGGAAACAATCGGTAAAAAATGACATTTTATGTACTCTAAAAAAATGACATTTTATGTTTGTGAAAATAAAAATAATTACTAATGTGTGAATTTGACAACAACATCTTGCAAACATTTACGTTAGAGTTAATGGGCAGTTTGGCACTTGTGTAGGCCAAAAATATCATTTCCGTTGTAATGTTTAAAAATGTATATTTTTAGACAAACGCATACACATACATGTAACGCATGCTTCACAATGGGGTTCAAAAGGGTAGTAATACACTAATGCTCTGCGTAGCACATATTGAATTACCAGAACGGGGACAATGTAAACGGAATCTGAAAAATACGTATCTCCGAGAGAAGCCTTAGCTTGCTAGGTGTTGGCTTCACGATATTATAAATGCAAACTCGACGTTATTCCGACTTCGTCAAATCATATCTTACTTAATTTTTCTTTTCTCAAATAGCCATTCCTATTTTCTTCAGCTCCATCCTCCTCAGCGGGGTCAAAGAGTTGAATTTGAAACTGAAATTGCAGTAATTCCCAAAACAAAAAATAAACAAATTGAATTGCGCGCAACATTTCAGTCTGTCCCAGTAAAGTAACTTTTTCACTGATTCACGCAAAGGTTAAAACGTTGCAGCCTTGCAGCAGATGGATCATGGAGCAGGTTGCCAAGTTTGTGAAAGAAAACTTTGCCTATAGAGTCTAGGTTACAAAAACCAACCCAAATCAAATGCCTATTACCTATATATGCAGCACAGCAGCAGAAGCCAAACCATCAAATCTTGTCTTTTCACCGTATCATGTGCATTCAAGATACGGTACACCTCAATCTCCTATCATACACGTGTCCTTCATTTTTTTGATTCAAATTGACTTGTTGACCAAAGGTTGGAGATCAATGGTAGGAGCAAAACTATGGCTTCATTGTCCTTTTGTAGGATTGAGAGAGTTTGGACTTCCCTCCACTTGGTTCTCAACAAAGCCAGGCTCCCTCAGAAAACTAATAAAAATGCTTCAGTATCTAATTGAGTAGGAAATTCTGAAACTTTTTGTTGAAATTCTCAGCTATTATGGCACACAGGGATATAGAATTTGGATCACTTCAAGGGCCTGTGCCAGAGAAACTCTTCAGCCTTGTACAATTACAGGCTTACAGCAAGTGTTAAGTCACAAAGAGAAAACTGAAGAATGCATCAAGTTTCACTACTGTTAGGAAATACAAGTACAATATATGCATTTGACACCCACGATAGCATCAACCCATATCTCTAGCTTGTTGATCTGCATAATAGCCAGAACTTGTGCACTGATTCAAATAGCTAGTTACAAAAACATAAATGGCCAAAAGTTTGGCCACTTGTGGAAGATAAAGGGCTCTTACAACCTCCACCCTAGCCACAGGGCTCATAAGCTCTGTAGCTTCTTCATTTAAATGCCAAGTCGATATTGTAAAAGGAATATCATTCAAATTTTTCTCTCCAAAGATCAAAACTGATCAAAATTGTAAATAGAGATGACAATCCCACACAAGACAGAAGCTAGACATCAGAAACATTTCCATTTCATTTCAAGTTGGAAATTCAGCACAAGTCAATTATCAACACAAAAGAAATGGATGAATGAGCAATCTACTTGCCCACACAACACAAAAGCAGCTAAGACATCACCATACTTTTCCGCACAACACAAACCCTATGACATCAGAAATGTTTCCTAGTTAACTCGATAGTATATCTATCAAATAGCAATCCTAGTTCATAACCACAACAGCACAACATAGAATTTAGGACATCAGAAACAATACCATTTGATTTCAGGATTTTAACTGTCAACGCTATTCTAGAATGGAGCAATGGGATGAGCACTTGATCTACTTGCCAAAGAGAATGTTGATGACCCTTTTAACCACAGGTCCTTTTCTGCCTTTGAGAACCTCCATCACAGCCTTCTTGTTAGCCCTAAACCCCTTGGCTTTCATCTCCATAAGAAACTCCTTCCCCTTCTTCACATTATCCTCCTCCAGCCGGGCAAAGGCCTTGAACACAGGGGTGTATGTCCTGGCATTGGGCTGCATTCCCTTATCCATCATTTCCAGTAAGTACTTCTTGGCATCACCAAGAAAGTTGGAGTCTTTAGCAAGTGCCTTGATGAGAATACTATAAGTGTATGCGTTTGGGGCAACTCCAAGGGATAACATGCGCAGGAACACTTTGAGAGCCTCCTTGGCCTTATCTCTCTTGCCATAGATCTCAATGACACCAGTATGGATCACGACTTCAGGAATAATACGATCAAACTCTAACGCAGACCTAATCTCCTCGGCTTGGGACATGAATCCGTCATTTTTTAGCATGTTGAGTATCCTGGTCATAGCATGGACGAGGGGATCCATCCTGCGCATTGTGTCAAAGACTAGTTCCAAATCTTTGGGGTTTTCAGGGTCATCCTCGATGACTTGTTTCTCGACAAAAGGAACATAGCTATCAGGAGGGTACTTCGACCAGTCAAACATTTTGGTGTACTTCGTTATAGCATGATCATCGTCTGACTCGTCTGAATAGTCTTTAGCGTTATCTGAATAAGAGGAAGAAACATCAGACAAGTGGTCAAAGTTATTAATAGCAATCCTAATTCAAATTCATAAAAAAAAAAAAAAACAGAAGCTAGAAGGAGAACATAAACATTTCCATGTCATTTCAAGTACCTTTAGCACTCATCAGACATGCATAAAGTAAAAGGAATAAGCAAGCTACTTGCAATTTCCCACACAACACAAAAGCAGCTAGGTATCAGATGCATTTATGATTTATCAGTTCACAATTGTTTAACACTTTAACTAGCAATCTTAATTCATACACACAGTAGCACAAAAACTAGGGACAACAGATACATCAACGGATTGGCTCACTACTTCAACTAGCAATCCTAATTCATACCCACACAACACAAAAACTTGTACATCAGAAACATATCCATTTGATTTCAAGTTTTTAACAGAGCAAAGGACATTGGTAATGTTCAATCTACTCACCAAAGAGAATGTCAATAATGGTTTTGACCACAGGTCCTTTAGCCTCAAGAACCTGTCTGATAGCCCTCATTGCTTTCTTGTCAGCCACAAACCCATTAGCTTTCATCTCCTCCAGAAACTGCTTGGCCTCCTCCATCTTCTCCTCCCCTGCAAAAGCCTCAAACACGGCGGTGTATGTGCTGGCATTGGGCTGCATTCCCTTCCCCATCATCTCCATCGCAAACTCCTTAGCAACACCAAGAAAATTGGGGTCGGGGTCAGCAGCCAGCGCCTTGATGATGACACTGTAAGTGTAAGCATTGGGGGCACAATGTTCAGAATCCAACATCATCCGGTACACATGGAGAGCCTCCACGGTCTTGCCGGCCTCGGCATACTCATCGATGATGCCGGTCAAGACCACAACCGGGGGTATAATACCCTCTTCCGTGACCTGATTCCCAATATCCATAGCCAAGTCCCTGTAGCCGTCTGTGCCCAAATTGTCAACCATCTTAGCGAAACTCTTGAGAAAGCCTTCACCGGTGTTATGAACCTTGTTGAAAAGTTCAGGCAAGTCCTCCGGGTCTCCTGGGGCAGCCACGATGCTGTGCCCGGTGCCGCCTACCCAAAGAGATGAAGGAAAGGGATTTTCAAAGACTATGTTGCCTAAGTTGGGGCTGTTAATTTTGATCGTAGTAGTAGTCTTGGTGTTGGATTTGGAGCTTGTGCTTGCCATTGTTAGAGAAAACAAGTCTGAAAAATCAAGAATTGAAGCAACCAACAAGAACAGGAAAGCCTAATTAGCTCTCACTCTCACAACAAAACAAAGTCTGAAACAAGTCCTAATTAACCACAGATTCTTGACGAACCTAAACCCTAGAAAAGAAATCTACAGTCAAATTCACTCATTTCTCCAAAAATTAAGACATTCGTCATTCGTGGTTCGACTCTACTAGAACAAATTGAAAAGCTATGGTGCACATACTGAAGATATATAGATGAATTCATACAAAGCTTCATAGAAGGAACAGATGATTACCTCTAGTGTAGAAGTAGCGAAGACAGACGAGCGAGGAAGAAGACGCTTCTTTTTCTTCGGAGGAAAATGCAATTGAATTTGAGGCAAGGAGTTGCCAAAAACCCTTTAGTCCTTCCAGAAACTTCTGCTTTTTTTATTTATTTAGCTCGGTTTTTTTTTTTTCTTACCTGAGTATTTATTCAGTTTCAGACCAAAAAATGAAAAAAGTATTTATTAAGTTGGTGTTTTAGGAGAAATTTTCTAACAAGAATTTTCCTTTTCAATCCTCAAACCATAGATATTATTATTGTCCAAAAAAAAAACCTTAGATATTGTTACTTTTTGTTTATCCCATTTTCCCTCTTAGCAAATTTCTAAGTCACAACTATTTGTCTCAATATAGACACGCGAAATATGAGAAAACACTCTAAAAATTTGAGGATTGAAAAGAAAAATTCTTGTTAGAAAATCAAAATATATGATCTATTTCCAAAGTACGTTAACACAATTCATTTCTATTTCCATGCACGCTAACTCTTGAAGACCAGATTGGGAAAAGAAATTAGGAAGCATGGAACCCTGCTAGAGTAGCTCCTTTTGATAACCATGCAAGCAAATGACGACAAGTTGTTTTATCTATGTATTTTTGGAGAAATGAGTATTTGGTAACAACTAAGACCTCGTTTTGTTTCACGTATTAATAGAGGCTTGAAGATGGAAAAATGTCTCTTTTCAAATATAGGATTTGAAATAAAGATCCTTTTGTAACCTCTTCCATAGCCGTAAGGCTTCTAAAACTCCTCATCATGAGCTGTGTAATTAACTTCTTCTTTCCCATTCTAATTCAACATTGTAAATGGGCAAACACTCTTTGTCTCAAAAGACTAAACCTGGCCATAGTTGGTAAATAATAGATAAGACTATAAGAGGAATGAGAAATCTACCTTCAAAGCTCAGAAGCTTAGGGCATTTAAAGTTTTAAACTTTGATCAAAACATATGGAAGAGGAATAAGCAATCTACTGGATACATAACAGCAACCTGTGTCCAAACGGGAATTGAGCTGACAAGACCAACTGTAATGGTTATCGACTCGAATCACCTACACGGGGTATCGAAATTTAGGAAGGTATTCAAAGGTTATCGACTCGAATCACCTGCATGGGGTATTGAAATTTAAGAAGGCATTGAAAGCTTATCGACTCGGATCAGGGTAAAATTCAAAGATTAGCAAGGTACTGAAATTTAGGTTGTACAATAATACAAAAGGAAATAGAAACTGTCAAGTCTTCCATAAATTTGGTGGCCGGCCACATCTTAGTTATTACATAATATTGTCATGAAAACACTGAGGAAATGAAATGAAATTTAACACGTACGGCATTCATGAAAATCCATCAATCCAGAAAATGCATTCTTCCATGCAAGCTAGCAAGGCCGGTGTGCAGTGGCATTCATGAGGTGGAGGTCATTTCCCCCTTGTCCTCTTCAACTTGTGCATTCAAATTATTGTGCTCCAACGACGCTTCTTTCTTTTGCTCCTCCATCCAGAATTCTTTCCTTTGCTTCGCCATCCAGAATTGTTTCTTTTGCTTCGTCATCTTGAAGACGAAGTATTCAGGTTCCACATTCAGAACAAACACCCCTTTCGCAATCTTCTTGACCATCATAAACCCAACAGATGATCCAAGAGCAGATTTTCCGGCAACAGCAAGACTATTTCCCTATCGTTTTTATAGACAAATTAAGTACTGAAAAACATTAAAATTCAAAAAACTACCAATATCATAACCATGAAAAACATAAGGAAAGAAAGAGTAATACTTACGCTGAGGTAGATATTAGTACAAGTCAGGTGCGCAATTTTCTGGATTCGAATATATAATACCGTGAAAAGTTAGAGAAACAGCTAGCAAAAAGAATCGAAACATATATTTACCTAAAACTAAAAGAAAGTGAAGCAACTACAGAAACGAGACAAATAAAGGTGTTTTCTCAGAGCGAAGATCAGTAAACTTCATGCACCTGAACGTGCTTCTTAAAATGTCTGCGACGTTTGTCAAATGTCTCCTGCACAAAATGGTAGAGATTTAAAAAAGGCCAAAAATTTATGCCACTATTAGACCCAAATCAGCACAGCAATCAGACCATGGACTATCCTCCCATTAATCAACTCATGTTTCACTAAACCCCAACCATACGCATCTGAACCTTGTAAGATCTGGGTGAAAATTTGTAGCACCTTTTGTGATTAGAGAAAACTAGAGAGATGGTAGGAGTAAAGAAAATCATGGACTGGTATCATCAAAGTAGTGAAATGATGCTGGAAAATAAAGAAACCTAAAGGATAGGAAAGAAAATAAAATAAGCTTAAACACATACCGGTGTTAACAAGTGAAAATAACTAACCTCGTCAATCTTATATTGCTTGCGAAACCCACCATTCGTGATCCCGGTTTTTATGATTTCACAGGGCTTGCCATGGAGTGCTACTTGTATTGCCTGGCATGAAAATGTTGTGCAATGAAATCAGAAAATTCAGTCAAATAAAAGATAAGTTAAAATAGTTGGAGCTATCAATAAATAAAAGAAAACGCAGAGTATGTGTCATGAATCAAACCCGAGCTTTTACTTGAGATCAATATTGTAAAGATTTAAATTTGAAAAACAGATATAAATTAAATCATTCAGTGCCCTTGGCAGCTACTACTTCAACCCTATCCTTTGAAGTTATAGAACGGTTATGACACAGGTAAGATTAAAACAATGAAGAAGGACATGTCATTTTTACCTCAGGGACGGGAAGGTAAGTTGTTGACAAGAGTTTAAAAAGCGTCAAAGCCTTTTTAACAGAATCTTCTTGAGTAGTAGAGGGTGGTGCGAATACTCTCACGATAGTGGTCTGCTCGCCCTTGAAAAGCTTACCATCCTGAACATAGTTTAGAATATTCAAATTTTATATGTGCACCGATTCATAGTCTAGAATTCTATTCCATCCATAATTAATTCATATTTGCAAACTCAGATCAACATAAGATGGAGTGTTTTCGATCATGGACATGACATACCTTCTTGTGTTCGCATGAAATGCCAAAATCTTGTAGAGACGATTCCACCGTATTCCAATCAGCAATCAATGTTTTTGCTGACAAAAAAAAAATGCAACAAATTAAACTAGCAATTGGTCTTTTGAATCGTTACAATGACAATAATAATAATAACCCGACCAGAAGAGAGGAAGGTACCTAGGTCAGGGGGGAACCGGATCCTTCCCACTTCGTCTGAGGTGGCCATCGTTGCTGTTGATTTTCGATTTGAAACCCTGGATAACCAAGAAAGAACAGAGGGGATTTGTTTCGATTTCAAGCCCTAAAAAGATCATAAGAGATTGGTGGTCTTGCCAAAAGAAATAAAAAAAAAAATCAAATTAAGGACACAATTCTTAAACTTAGGGGGGTGTATTCAATTCAGATTTAAAAAGATTTTATCAGAGTTTTTATAATCCGTGGATTCTGTAGAATCTATAGATTGTTTTAATTCCATATGGAGTATGACAGATTTTAATGCATTTTATTATAGGATTTGTTAGGATTTTAATAAGTCCATGGATTATTCTAATACCAATAATAGAATAAAAAATTGACTAAAGAAAAAACAATAGAATAAAAATAATCATGACTTGAAACAAAAGAGTTTTATACAAAATAAAATACTCTTACAATGTCATAGGCAATTTTTTGCAACCAAAAGAGTTGTCAATTCTAAAATATCTTTTTTTATGTATGTCAAAATACATAATTGAAAATGCAAAGGCAACCAAAATAACTCATTACCGAAAATGCAAAGACAATTAAAGAAATGGTCCGGCTCCTCTGAAGTTCAGAAGGTGTTTACCGTGTTTTAAAGTTCTTAAAATCCTATATGTTCAAGTCATCTAATGACCGAGATATTGCCACATAAACATATAATTTTAAAAAAAAAATTATTCAAACTATCGTTATCCGTGTCGTTAGTCTTGCAATGAAAAACACAGAGAAGACTTTCTACTCTCACATAGTCGCAGCCAATATCATTCTTCTCTCTTGATTTTAATCCGAGTATTCTCTTTGCTTAATTGTACAGAATAGTAAGGTAGAATAAATCAAGGCAACAAATAAACGATTATCAAAGGAATAGCCAGAAACAAACATGGCCCATCAAATGGGTAATGACCAAATCGAAATCTATGGTAAAGAACAAACAAAATTATTAATTGTTACCATTCAAAAGTCAAAATTGAAAATCCAAAAAGAAAATTTAAATTTAAAACACAATTACCAGAAACAATTATTAAGAAAAAAAAACTATAATTGAAATTAAAATCTGGAATTCGACCAAAAGAATCTGAAAACCCTTTTGTTCATGAAAGAGAAAAGAGGAAGAGAAGAAGGATCGAAGGAGAAAGACTGAGAGACAGAGGTAGAGGATGAGCGGGATCCAGTTCGTCGATGGAGAGAGGTAGCGCTGGCTTTGTTTGTTGACGGAGAGGACGATGACGTTAATTAACGTCTGTTCGTCTCCCTTCATATTCTGAGAGTCAAAATCTCTAGGTTTGAGAGAAGATTTCTAGATAGATTTCTATTTATACCAAACACCCTAGAATCCTCCACAATCCAACATTCATTGAAATCTTTGAAAATCAATAGAATTTTCAATACCATTAGATTTTAAAGGACTTTTTAAAATCCTAATTGAATACCCATGGACTTTTAAAATACAAAAAAAATTTATAGATCGACTCTATATTGAGGCACAAGTCCTTTAGGTATCCGCCACCCCATAACAGGACCTAGAATTATAGCAATCTTATAGAGTGGAGTTGGGCAAAGGATATCCTAGCAAGAATTTCCAAGGAAACTAAAATGTATAGGAGGCCGGGCTTGGTAATAGGAGATGGCATGAATGCATGAAGGTTTTACCAGATTATCAAAGTTGGTGATGCTCTTATATTTCTTTCCCATAATTTTAGAGATGCTCAATCATCTTTTACATGATTTTCTATATATTCTAGCTATTCCATAAATTTACCTAATTACCTGACTTAAGTGGAATGAATTCCCTCAATTATGTGTGAGTAGATGATAGGGAGGCTGAAGCTATCACACTAACAACTTCAATATTCCTGAAGATTGTTCTTAAGCATGTTGAAATGATTTTACTTTTCAGAGAAACTTAACAGCTCATTTGACCCATCAAAATCCCCATTTTTGGTTCTCAACCTTACCATCATGAACCACTATATATGTATGTCCTTTTCTATGCGAAATCTCCTCTAAAGAAATGGAAAAAATATATATATAAATGTCTTTGTATCTATTGAATCTTCGTTTTGGATCACTTCAAAGGCCTGTGTTTGGGAAACTTTTCAGCATTTAACAATTACAGCAAATGTGAGTTTTAGGCAGAAAACCGAAGAATGCATCAAGCGTTTACAGTAGAATTAGGAAATTGACCTTTCTCGAGAGAAAACTGAAACATAATGCAGCTAACCATACATTGAGCTGACAACTTCAGCTTGTTGATCTGCAGAACAACCAGAGCTACAGAAACATAAATGTAGCAGATCGATCGATATAGGATTTGAAATATAAAGAGCCTTTTGTAGCCTCTTCAAAGCCCTAAGGCTTCTAAAACTCCTTAATTATGAGCTGTGTAACTTCTTCATTCAAATTCTAATTCAACATTGTAAATAATAGAGAAGAGGAAATGAGCAATCTACCTTCAAAACACAGAAGTTAGGAGATCAAAAACATTTTCATTACATTAACATCAGCAAGGAAATTATGCACGTACGTTTCCACACCACAGAAAAAAGCTATGACATCAGAAACATTTTCTATACAAGTCACTTAGTAGTTCATCTAACATAATAGCAATCCTAGCTAGTTCATATATACCTGCAAGCACAGTAGCATCAGACGTTACCATTTGATTTATGGTTTCTAACTGTTAAAACTAATCTAACTGGAGCAAATGGATTGATCAATAGATCTACTCGCCAAACAGAATGTCGATGACACTTTTAACAATAGGTTCATCATTTCCAGTACGTACTGCTTGGCATCATTAAGGAAGTTGGGGTCTTTAGTGAGTGACTTAATGAGAACACTGTAGGTGTAGGCGTTGGGGAGATGCCAAGATATATCATCCGCTGGATCGGAACACCCTGAGAGCCTCCTTCGCCTTGTTGGCCTTGGAGTAGATCTCCATGACGCCGGTGTGCATCACAACTTCGGGCATATCATCATTAAATTCTATCTCAGCCTTGATCTCTTGAGCTTGGGATAGGAAGCCTTCAGTTATTAGCATGTTGAGCATCCTGGGCAAAGTGATGATATTGGCTTCCGCGGTGCACATCTTGTTGAAGACTTGTTGCAAATCTTTGGGGTTTTCTGGGTCATTCTCAATGTTGGGCATCTTGGAGAGAGGAATTACACGACTATTAGGAGGGAACCACTCCCAGTCAATTTTGGAGTACATCTTTGTTACATAATATATCGTCGTCTGAGTCGGAGTATTCTGAGTCATCTGAATAAGAGAGGAAAACGTTGGTGTTAAACTTGGTCTTGGGATTGGACCTGAATAAACTATGTTGAATTGGTCAAGGTTAGTAAATAAAAGCAATCCTAGTTTGTCTCCGGCCACAAGACACAGAAGCTAGGAGGACATCAAAACATTTCCATTTCATTTCAAGATTGAACCTCAATGTGAATCAAACATAGATGAGAGGAAAACCAGAAAAGGGATTAGCCATATACTTGCCCACACAAAAGCAGTTAGGCCATCAGACACATTTACCAATTCACTCAAGAACACAAAAGCAAATCCTAATTCATATACATACAACTTCACCAAAGCTAGCTAGGACAGCAGAAATACATGCATCTCGATTTCATTTCAAGGTTTTAACTTCTAATACTAATTAAAAAATTTATTAAGCTTGTAAGAGTGTGAGAGTACTCCACTAAAATTTGACCTCAATTCAAAGTTGGCTACTTGGCTTTTATTAATTAAAGGGGTCAAAACCTCTCAAAATTAACCAATTTTCCAGTTATTTGTTCCAAATTAACAATTAATTTACAATCATTATTTATTAACCAGGTCAATCATTAATTAATCAAGCTAGAACTCATGGCAAAGGGAAGCTAATTATAGAAACCCATACATCACGTACATAATATATAAACAAGCCCACTGGAAATTAATACATAATACCATTAATTAGTTTTACAATAAAAATTAGCTAATCTAGGGTCGGATACAGAGAGATCAGCTAATTAATTCCTCTAGTTACTACAACACCCATAATGAAATTAAACTACATCACATTAACAAAAGCTCTACTAATTAAGCTAAATTAGAAACCCCACATTCCAGAAACCCTATGCTTCTGGAAGTTCCCCAAGCTTACAAACCCAGAAGACCACAGTGGTCACCACAGCAACGGCGAGACGCACAGCCACGTTGAGATACGACACCGTCATGAAAGAGACAAAGGTAAAGTCGGCGAGAGCACAGAGGAGCAACAAGTTGATCATCAGCCGGTGAGGGAGGTCGGAGGTAACGGTTCTGATCATGAGTAGGGTGAGGGTGAAGCCCATGGAGATCAAGCAATCGGCTGGCAGCAGGAGAATCAGAGCGGCGGCTGCTTTGTCGTCCGCCGCCGCCATGTACCGCGCCGGAGGGACGGGAGAAAGAACGCCGAAGATGAAAGCGGCAGAGCAGAAGAAGATGAGCAGAGTCTGACGTTCTGCGCCAGTGAGAGTCCTATGTTGAGCAGCTGGTTTCTCCATGGCGGCCGAAGAGCGAGAGCTATAGACCAAGTGGTTTTGACTTTTGAGGCCTCAGTTGGGGCTGAGCAGCATTTCCGATTCGTGAAAACGATTTATATGATTGGAAACTAGGGTTTTGGACCTGTGAGAATTCGAAACGTGTCCATGTGCTTTTTCAGCTTTTAGAAATTTTGGGGTCCCGCTCGATCTGAACCCTCAAATATCTCAGTTGTACAAACCCTAATTACCTGTTACTGTTTTACCTTTCCAACCAACCTGCCTGGCTAATTCTTAATTACTTGCAAGTTACCACTAAATTAAATGTCATTAATTAATTCATCTACAACAAGTTTCGATCTGTTGTTTTCTGATTGGAAATTGAGTTATTGAGATAGTCAAGTGTATTTTTTCAAAACACTGCAACAAAAACAACATTTTTTACTTGTGATTTGTGAAAATGCCACACTATACATCTCTTAGCTAGAGTGCAGATTACGAAATGCTTGTAAAACGTTATGAAATTCATACATTAAGGAGAATTTGGTACTTTCACATACCAAAAGTGTCATTTTTGTTACAAAGTTTAAAGAAGTATGTGTTTGTTGATGATTTATGTGTGCGGTTGCAATTTTTGATAATTTTCCTAAAAACTAACTAATGATGGATAATTTATAAGATTGACTTGAGTTGATCTACTGTAATTTTCTGCATGTCATGGGTCTATTTAATTTGTGGGAAAATTAACTTGAGGTGCCCTCCAAAATTTGGAGAAGCGAATGAACCATTTAATGCTCGAGACGTTTAAAAGTCTTCCCATACAATTTAAGTCCTTATTTTGCCTAAAACTCTAAAAGTACCGAGTAATTTGCCTAGCTAGGAGCGAAGAAAGAAAAACCGCAGTACCGAATAGACTTTGGACTTTGGAAAATGATGTCTTAGTTGAGTTTTAGGAACCTTGCTAGCTGATCAAACTCTCCTCCACATTGAATCATTGACTAGTTAAATGGGTAACTTAATTCAAAGATTTATGACATGCTGCTGAAGCTAATATTTAATCTGAAGTCCAAGGAACTATTTACATTATGATCTGAATTTATTTGGTGAACCTTCTATGAAATCCTAGCTGCCAAAGCTCCAATTTTTTTTTTTTCTCAACAAAGGCATAAATATCACTTAAACAAGAATGCCATTGTATCAAATTAACTATCAATTAAGGAGTCTAGAATAGGAAACATCATCAGAAACATTTCCATTTCATTTTAAGTTCTGAACTTTAGCAAATCCTGATTCATACCAGCAAAACAGAAACGTTAGGACATCAAATTTTTAGCTGTTAACACTAGCTAGTCTAAAATGGAGTTATGGAATAAGCAATTGATCTACTCACCAAAAAGTATATCGATGACGGCTTTAAATAAATAACTTCAGTTCAAGGATATGGGTCAGTTAGTTCATACTGTGACCAATTTTGTAAGTAAATAATGTCAATCAGAATTCAATTGAATAATTCTGGGATTTGAAAACCAAACTTGTTGGAAAGCTTAAAAAAACTTTGTATGAAAGAAATGAATAAAGCGCTCCTGAAGCAGAAAAATTAAGGACTTGGACTGAAAATGTTTCAATAGAAATACCTCAAAGATTCTAACATTCTGAATCCATAAAACCATTAATCAGTTTACCAAAATGTGATGTATCATTTAACATCTAATTAAACTTGAAATCCAGTACTGAAGCTAATTAATATACAGAAACTTAAACAACAAGAGAATCAAGGAACTCAGGGGCAGTTCTGAAGTGTCTAACAATGCTGAAACATTTTGGCCCAAAAAAAAAAAACAATGCTGAATCATAAAGAAGAGCAATAAATCTCCTTTGTAAAGAGAATGTTCATCTCCCTCACATCTTCATATATGCTCTCTATTTGATAATCAAGTAGCTAAACCTTCAACACTTACATAGAACGGCTTTCCCTTTGTTTGCAAGAAAACTTGTATACTTGCATTCATAGTAACGATCACTATTTTTCCAGAGTCCCTCACACCTACATGAGTGACATCCCTAAGCGCTCCAATTTTCAGAAGCAATCAACACTTACACTCCCATTTCTTCAGACATTTAATAAGCAAGAAGAAATTGAAAAACACAATATCTTCAAACAGAGATCAGAATGGGAGAAATATATTAAAATACAAACCAAGCAAATATAAGGAACACATCCAAGTCTAATAATGTTTTGTGTGAAATAAAAGCTACTTTGTGAATTTGCATTGAAAGAACTGATATTATAGTCTACTGCACTCATATTCTAGCTTGTTGATCCACAGAACAGCCAGAGCTCATGCACTAGTTCAGATAGCTACAGAAACATAAGTGGTGAAAAGTAAAGCTTTTGGTCAACTTGCGGAAAGATGAAGGGATTTAGAAGCCTCTTCCATAGCCAGAGAGTTTCTAAACCTTCTCATAAGCTCTGTAACTTCCTCTAGCTCCAGGGATTAAAACTGGTAAAAAATTGTGAAAATAAATAGCAACACCACAACACAGAAGCTAGGACATGAGAAACATTTCCATTTCATTTCAAGTTCTGAATTTAAGCACTAGTCAATTATCAACGCGAAAGGAATGAGCAATATACTTGCCCACACAACACAAAAGCAGCTAGGACATCAGATATTGTTCCATACAACACAGCCTATGACATGAGAAACATTCCCTAATTAACTCCATAGTATATCTAACCTCATAGAAGTATTAATTCACACGTACCCACAACAGCACAACAGAAAAGTTAAGACAACAGAAACAGACTGACCGTTTGATTTCAGAATTTTAACTGTTAAAACTAGAAAATGGAGCGATGGAATGAGCAATTGATCTACTTGCCAAAGAGAATGCTAATGACAGTTTGAACCACAGGTCCTTTTCTGCCCTTGATAACCTCCATCACAGCCTTCTTGTTAGCCATGAATCCCTTAGCTTTCATCTCCATCAGAAACTCCTTCCCCTTCTCCACATTATCCTCCTCCAGCCGGGCAAAGGCCTTGAACACAGAGATGTAAGTCCTGGCATTGGGCTGCATTCCCTTATCCATCATTTCCAGCAAGTACTTCTTGGCATCTTCAAGAAAGTTAGAGTCTTTAGTAAGTGTCTTAATGATAACACTATAAGTGTAAGCGTTGGGAGCAACTCCAAGGGATATCATGTGCAGGAACACCTTGAAAGCCTCCTTCACCTTATCTTTCTTTGCGTAGAACTCGATGACACCAGTGTGGGTCACGACTTCAGGAATATTTCCCTCATTATTTATCTCAGCCGAGATCTCATTAGCCAGGCATATGAATCCGTCATTTAATAGCATGTTGATCATCCTGCTGAGAGTGAGGACGAGGGGTCCATTCCTGCACATTGCGTCGAAGACTTGTTCCAAATCTTTGGGGTTTTCTGGGTCATCCTCGATGACTTGTTTCTTGCATAAAGGAACATAACTTTCCGGAGGGAACCTTGACCAGTTCCACCTGTCAATGTCAGCGTACTTCTTTATAGCATCATCATCTTCCGACTCATCAGAATAGTCTTCTGAATCATCTGAATTAGAGAAAGAAACATCAGACAAGTGGTAAAAGTTATTAGACAATAGCAATACTAATTCAAATCCACAGAACACAGAAGCTAGGAGGAGAACAGAGAAATGCATAGATAAAAGCAAAATATACTTGAAACTTCACACACAACACAAAAAACAGCTAGGTATCAAATGCATATATATTCATTCAATAGATAAAGGTAGCAGATAAATTTAACTAGCAGTCTTCAATTCATACACGCAGCAGCACAAAAACTAATACATCAGATACATTTAAGGATTGGCCAACTAGTTTAACTAGCAATCCTAATTCATATCCACACAACACAAAAGCTAACATATGCCTTTGATTTAACAGAGAAAAGAGAATTGTTAATGTTCAATCTACTCACCAAAGAGAATGTCGATAATGGTTTTGACCACAGGTCCTTTACCCTTAAGAACGTATCTGATAGCCCTCATTGCTTTCTTGTCAGCCACAAACCCATTAGCTTTCATCTCCTCCAGAAACTGCTTGGCCTCCTCCATCTTCTCCTGCCTCGCAAACGCCTCAAACACGGCGGTGTATGTGCTGGCATTGGGCTGCATTCCCTTCCCCATCATCTCCATCAAACACAAGTTTGCAACCTCAAGAAATTTGGGGTCCGGGTCAGCAGCCAGTGCCTTGATGATAACACTGTAAGTGTAAGGGTTGGGGGCACAATTAGAGGCTAAAAGAGTCAGGTACACCACCATAGCTTCTATGGTCTTGCCAGCATCCGCGTACTCCTCGATGATTCCGGTGACCAACATAATCACCGGAATACGGCCCTGTTCCGTCACCTGAGTCATAATCTCCTTACCCAAGTCCGCATAGCCGTCTGTTATCAGATTATCGTACATCCTGACCAAACTCTTGAAGAATCCTTCGGAGCTGTACACCACCTTGTCGAAGACTTCCGGCAAGTCCTCCGGTCCTCCTGGTCCAGGGAAGATGGTGGGCCCGGCACGGATTTCCCAAAAAGATGAAGGAAGGCGGGTATTGTCAAACACTAAGTCACGACAGTGGGGGCTGTCAATCTTGATCCTCCTAAACTTGCTTTTGGGTTTGGACCTTCTGCTTGCCATGGTTGATTTTCAGTATATGCCTCTGTTCAGTAAAAACCCAAAAAGGAAAACTTTAGCAAAATAGAAGCCATTAATGGGTGTGCTTGTGCTTGCCATTGTTGAATTTCACTCTTAATTGTATCAGACTATATAATCCGTTCAGCAACACATAAATAGGAAATGGATAATCTGAAAAATAAAAAATTGAAGCAACCAAGAGAATAGGAAAGTATAAGCAAACACTTTCTCAGAATAAAATTAAGTGTGAAACAAGTTGTAAACTACAGATTCAATCCGAATAAAACCCTATAAAAAAATTAATCAATTTGTCCAAAAAGAGAAGACATTTGTCTACTAAAACAAGTAGAAAAAATGAGCTAGGGGCACACTGAGAAATTAGATGTATGAATTCATAGAATGCTTCACGGCGGGAACTAACCTTTACCTCTGGTGTAGAAGTAGCAACGAGCCAGGAGGCCGTTCCTTTTTTTCCTTGATATGAAGGAGTGAAGGAGCCGAGGAGGCAATTCAATTTGAGGAAAGGCTTCGCCTGAAACCCCTTTAGTCCTTCCAGAAACTTCTATTAATACCTAGTGTAATTATTGTTTTTATTTTGAGTTGGATTTAGGGAAGTTAAAAGTAGTTTTGAGTGGTTTCTAATTATAACTACTCCAAGTTCCTGTCAAATTGAGCAATGAAAGAGAATGATTTTCATTGATGTATATTCTTTACAAAGAATGACAAATATATAATAACTAAAACTAGATTTCTCACAACAAAACCTAGATAAAGAAAACCTAGATTTAATATAACTAAACCTAGTCAAAGTAATTATGATACATGTTTTATGAGATTTTCCCAACTAAACCTATTCAAAGTAAATCATGACACACACATTCCAACACTCCCCCTCAAGTTGGAGCATACATATCACGAATGTCCAACTTGCCTAATGCGTCATGAAATGCTTTACTTGAAACTGCCTTAGTCAATATATCTGCCAGCTGTTCTTCAGTTGGAACAAATGGAAAAGTAATCAACTTTGCCTCCAACTTCTCTTTAATGAAGTGTCGATCAACCTCCACATGCTTTGTGCGATCATGTTGCACTGGGTTATGAGATATGTCGATAGCTGCTTTATTATCACAAAAAAGTTTCATTGCATGTTTGGGTTTGAATCCCAAGTCACGTAATAATTTTCGCAGCCACAACAATTCACAAACTCCATGGGCCATACCTCTGTATTCTGCCTCTGCACTAGAACGAGCTACTACCTTCTGCTTCTTGCTCCTCCAAGTAACAAGATTTCCACCAACAAAGGTGAAGTAGCCAGAAGTAGATTTCCTATCATTAACACAGCCAGCCCAATCCGCATCTGTGTAACCACTTACTTCAAGATGATTATGCTTTGAGAACATTACTCCTTTTCCCGGTGCAGACTTTAAATACCTCAAAATCCGCAGTACAGCATCCATATGACATTCACTTGGGTTATGCATAAATTGACTCACAACACTAACTGCATATGCAACATCTGGTCTAGTGTGTGACAAATAAATCAGGCGTCCTACTAACCTTTGATATCTGGACTGATTAGTTGGTGTCTGATCTGGATACTCAGCCAAGTGATGATTTTGCTCAATTGGAGTGCTGATGGGTTTGCAATCTAGCATGCCAGTTTCTGTCAACAAATCTAGCACATATTTTCTTTGACATAAGAATATACCATCTCTCCCCCTGGCCACCTCAATTCCCAGAAAATATTTAAGGTTGCCAAGGTCCTTCATCTCAAATTCTGAAGCCAATTGTTGTTGCAGTCTATTGGTTTCTTCTAAGTCATCTCCAGTAATCACCATGTCATCCACATATATTATCAACACTGTAACTTTCCCATTTCGATGCTTGAAGAACAGTGTATGATCAGAATTACTCTGCTTGTATCCAAACTGGCGCATGGACTGTGTAAACCTTCCGAACCAGGCACGTGGTGACTGCTTCAAGCCGTACAAGGACTTCTTTAATTTGCACACTAACCTGGTTGATGAATTGGTTCCATATCCTGGTGGAAGATCCATATAGACTTCTTCAGAGAGATTACCATGAAGAAAGGCATTCTTAACATCAAATTGTTTAAGAGGCCAATCCAGGTTAGCTGCCAGGGACAGTAGGACTCTGATGGTGTTCATCTTGGCTACAGGAGCAAAGGTCTCATCATAGTCAATGCCATATGTCTGAGTAAATCCTCTAGCTACCAGCCGGGCCTTGTACCTGTTCACTGAACCATCTGCATTGTGTTTTACTGTAAAAATCCATCGGCAACCAACCGTCTTTTTACCATATAGAGGAGGTACAAGTTCCCATGTGTCATTTTTCTGTAACGCCTCCATCTCTTCCTCCATGGCTTTCGACCACTTCGGATCACATAGAGCATCCTGCACTTTATTAGGCACAGATACAGCAGATATTTGATTCACAAATGATTCATATGACTTAGAAAGCCTATGAGTTGACATAAAATCTGCAACTGGGTACTTAGCTTTAGCATGAACAGTGGGTTCATACTTTTTAGCAGGCTGTCCTCGAGTTAATCGATTAGGTAGTATATATTGGGTGGATTCAGACACAGGAATTACCTCAAGAGAATCCTCAGCACCTTGGAAACCATGGTCGGGGGGTAGAGCTGCATATGGAGGGGGGAGAGGAGCTTCAGCTTCATTTCCACCTTCAGCAGTTTCAGGAATATCAGTTTCTGACCCTTCTGAATCGATCAATACGTCCGGACGGATTAATGGCGTCCGGACGCCAGGGAGTTCCGTGACAATTCCTGGGAGTTCCCCGACAAATCCGTCCGGACGAATTGGTGTCGTCCGGACGTCTGGGTGTTCTGTGACAATTCCTGGGAGTTCCTCGACAATTCCTGGGAGGTCCACGACAAATCCGTCCGGATGGATTGGTGCCGTCCGGACGCCTGAGAGTTCTTCTTCCTTTCTTGCATTTTCACCAACTTCAATTGTGAATTGATCACCATTGTCACCCATCTCTTCGCCCATCTCTTCACCATTGACAACCATCTCTTCAAAGAAACCTTTCTCCCCCTGAAGAGGAGTGTTGTCATCGGGGACAAAGTAGCAGGTGTCTTCATAAAATGTAACATCCATAGTCACAAAAAATTTGCGAGTAGGAGGATGATAACACTTGTACCCTTTCTGATGAACTCCATAACCAACCAATACACACTTAAGAGCACGAGCATCTAATTTTGTACGTTGATTTTTAGGAATGTGAACAAAAGCAACACAACCAAATACCCGAGCAGATAAGTTTTGAAATGAGGGAATAGAAACATGAGAAGAGAGGACTTCATAAGGAATACGACCATTGAGGACACTAGAGGGAAGACGATTGATGAGATGAGCAGCCGTCTTGACAGCCTCTCCCCAAAGATATTTAGGCATATGAGCACTGAATAGAATGGAACGTGCCATGTCAAGGAGATGGCGGTTCTTACGTTCCGCCACTCCATTTTGTTCAGGGGTTTGAGGACAAGTGGTTTGGTGTACAATCCCATGTGTTTGAAAAAACTCTTGAAAAGCATGATTGATATATTCCCCCCCATTATCAGACCGAAGGATGCGAATTACTCCATTAAATTGTGTGTGAATGAGAGTACGAAAAGCTTGAAATGCATCAAACACAGCGGACTTAGAATTGACTAACACAACCCAAGAGAGTCGTGTACAGTCATCAATGAAAAGCACAAAATAACGCATACCATCAAGTGTGGGAACTTGGGATGGTCCCCACACATCAGAATGAATTAATTCAAACGGAATGACAGATTTAGAAGTGCTGGGAGGATAACTCACACGATGACTTTTCGCCAAAACACAAGTTTCACAACGAAAATCAGAGATATTCATACCAATAAACATGGACGGCATTGATTTCTTCATTTCATGAAAGGATGGATGCCCTAAACGACGATGCCATAACCAAATCTCACTCTCTCGAGTAGCACTCAAAGTCAAAGTGGCATGGGCTCGCTTTCCTGGATTCTCCCCTGCATACATCTGATCAAGACGAAACAACCCCCCCTTGTGGTACCCCCGACCGATGATTTCTTTGGTGAGAAGATCCTGAAAAAGAGTATACATGGGGAAAAAAGTGACAGAGCATTTGGATTGAAAATTTAGTTTTGATACAGATATGAGGTGATGTGATAATGCAGGGACATATAAAACATTGTGTAACTCAAGGGATGGAGTAACACGAATTGAACCAGTTCCTAAGACCGGGAAAGTTTCACCATTAGCATTAGTGACACCGGACACAATGGGGGCAGATAATTGATGAAAGTAAGTCTTATCATAAGTCATATGATCAGATGCACCAGAATCAATAATCCATGTATCTTCACCAATAAAGCTAGAAATATGTAAAGCCATACCGATCTTACCCCGACCAGCAGCAGCAGTGTGGTGATGAGCAGAGGTTTTTGGCTTGTCAAAATAACCGGAAGGGTAGCCAATCAACTTGTAGCACTTGTCCTTGGTGTGACCAGGATAGTTGCAGTGAGAGCACTTGTCCTTGATGGAATACTTCTGGACCTTTAGGCACACAACCTTCCTCCGAGCCAAATCAGGTTTATAGAGATACAAATTTCGTAAGGTAGCCCAAATTTCAGAAGCAGTGTCACAACCAATGATCAATTGAACTACATCTTCTGTCATAGCATTGTAGAGGACAGACATAACAGCTCCATTGATGGTTTCCCACTTGGGAAAATCATCCGAATCTTCTGCAGGTGTATAAATAGATCCGTTGACATATCCCATCTTGTCAAATTCACACAAGTGGGCTGTCATCATATCCTTCCATATACAATAATTTGTTCCATTTAGCTTGGCACCACAAAATGTACCCAATGAAGCCATTTGGAAAATATGATAAATTGCAGCGCAATATATAGTCTTGAATGATATCAAATACCAGAAAAACCAAGAACAACACAGATCAAAAAATAAATTTTTGATCACCTGATGTCGACTGGATAATGGATACTTGCAGCGGAGTTCAAGATCAGAATGGGGCCCGGATGATGTTGGCTGAATAACTGAACTTTCAACGGACGGATCAGGATGAAATTTTAACTGGAGGTACTAGACACCCAGATTTACAAGGTCACAAAATTATAGCTTGATCCAACGGCTACAGACAGAGAAATTAGCCTTTAGATTTTGTTGTTCTGCTCAGGAAAGTACAAAAACAGAACCTGTTTGGCGTTCAAACTGGAAATGAATTTTGTGCTGTCTCGACCAATCCGTCCGGACGGATACTGGCGTCCGGTCGTCTGGGCGCTGCGGAACAATGATAATCTTTCTGGAAATGAGATGGCAACTCCCAGGAGTCCGGACGGTGATTTGGCGTCCGGTCGTCTGGGCACTGCGGAACAAAGATAACCTTCCTGGAAATGAGCTATAAGAACAAGGTGATATGAACAATATGTTCACAATCAAACAACCTTATAACAACAAGGTTGCAGCAACAACAACAGCCACACCAAAGAAGTATAATGAAAGATGAAAGAAACTTGCAACAATAGCAAAGAATCAAACACTAAAGGACTGCTGGAAATGATCAAGCAATAGCAATTTTAACAAGGAAAAACAATCCCAATTGTTGGGATGAGAACTTCAAGAACAAGTAATCAAAGAGACAACGTCCAATGGATCGATTGCTCTGATACCATGTCAAATTGAGCAATGAAAGAGAATGATTTTCATTGATGTATATTCTTTACAAAGAATGACAAATATATAATAACTAAAACTAGATTTCTCACAACAAAACCTAGATAAAGAAAACCTAGATTTAATATAACTAAACCTAGTCAAAGTAATTATGATACATGTTTTATGAGATTTTCCCAACTAAACCTATTCAAAGTAAATCATGACACACACATTCCAACAGTTCCAAGTTTCCAAATCACCAATAGTTTAGTTAGAGAAACTCAAAACCTTGAACTCCAAAAACCCAATTTACTCTATTAGAGAAGACCTTTTTTTTATAATAAAGTTAAAGGACGCATTTTTACATAACCGTGAATATCTGAGCAAAGAATAATGAAGATAAAAAATTTGGACTTTCGCAACCCCCTCTATGCGCCCGTCAATCTTTTGAGAACTTTTATTGTCCGTATATAGTCGCTTCGGGGTCATTTTTTTAGCACGTAATGTAATATGTTGAAGCTCTTGAAGGGACGATGAATCTTGACACGTGAAATTATTTTTTGCTCTTTTGTTTCTGTTTTTTTTTTGTACCGCACAATTGAGAGTAGCTGGAGGGTCAGTTTTCCAAACAATTGGTCTCCATGACCTTAAGATCCGATTAATGCTTGGTGGCAATAATGAGTTTATTTTTCTCCTTTGCTCCTCTTATCGCAAGCTTCGAAGGGATATATCATGGCCTGAATTAGACGTATGAACAAAGAATAACCAAGATTCAAAATTTGAATCGTACGTGTCTTGGCAATCAAAATTTGAACTTTATTATATGACCCAATTGATATCTAACCATACAAAAGAGAAGTACTAGATATTTATTATATTAGTACAAAGACCAAAACTAAAGACATATAGTTTTGAATCTCCTTTGAACCGATTTCATATAGCTAGCAATCTACATTACTCAAACATATTGAATTGACACTCTTCTCGTCTCTTATTCAAAAACTATAAACAACGCCACTCACAAGATTCCCGATCACTATTCATGTACTACTTGAAGAGTAAATACCGATCTACACTAGCTATATGACCTATGGCAAAGTTAGTAATAACAAACATTTCCAACGAGAATCTTGTAAACGCTTCTAACCACATGAGGTCTTTAATTTCCTGCTTCCTTTAAGAGCCTGATCAAGCCCCATAGCTTTCTGGATATATCTCCTGCAAAACCTCCTTAATTTACCTTCACCATTTTGGGTTGGCTGCTTGACATGGATGGACAATCACCAGTTTATAGATAATTTTCTTTTCTATTAATTACTAATGCATGTTTATATGGGGATATCACACCTAATGCATGTAGTAGGACTACAAGCTTTCCTTATCAAACCGGGAAACAAACCAAAACTTAATCTTAACCAAAATTAAAGACTGATTCAGGAATTAAAACCCCTCTTGGTCTGTTACTCTTTCCACGTACATCCATTAATTAATTTCATTACAAGTAGTACGTGTTCTAAACACTAATCAAACACGTACAGAAGCTAGTACGTAATTAAATTAATATATAATAGCATAGGAATCAAACATCAGTTCTTAATTAACACTAATCAAACACGTAATCAAGCATAGTACGTACGTAGTTGTTTATTAATTAGTAAACGATCGATCTACTTGGCGAAGAGAATTTTGATGACGCTCTTAACCACGGGTCCTCTCCTCCCTTTTAGAACCTCCCTCACTGCCTTCTCGTCCGCCACAAACCCCTTCCCCTTCATCTCCTCCAGAAACCTCTTGGCCTCCGCCGCCTTCTCCCTCCGAGCAAACTCCTTAAACACAGCAGTGTAGGCCTCGGCATTGGGCCGCAAGCCCATGTCCATCATCTCCAGCAGGTACTTCTTGGCATCTTCAAGAAACTTGGAGTCTGGGTCCGCCGCCAGTGCCTTGATCAGAACCCTGTAAGTGTAGCTGTTCGGCGCCGTCCCGGACTCCAACATGCGCTCGTACACCTTCAGAACATCCCCCGTCTTGCCGGCGTCGGCGTACTCCTCCATGACGCCGGTGTAGATCACCACCTCCGGCATCAGACCCTGGTCGATTTGGGCCTGCATCTCCGCAGCCTCGCGCTCATGGCCTTTTATGAGCAGAGCGTCGAACATCTTGACCACATTGTTGATCAGGCCTTCGGTGGACTCCACCTTCTGGAACACTTGTTGCAAGTCCTTCGGGTCTTCCGGGCCCACGGTGATCGGGTCGGGTTCGCAGCTGTACGGACGGGGAGGGAGCTTGGACGAGTCGACCATGAAAGTGGCGGTGTTGTTTTCATTGTCGATTTTAAGCTTGGCGGTACCCAAGGTGAGTGTAGGCTTGTTACCTGAGCTGCCGGCGCCAGTGAAGTCTACCTTGAATTTCATCATGGTGTTGTTGTTGGGTTAATGGGTTTCGGAGCTCTTCTCTGATGGTTTGCTCAAGTGAGGCGAGGAAGATGAAGCAGCAGAGTTGGATTTTTATTCAAGAAAAAAGGAGATAGCTAGGCCTGAGTTAATTAGTCATTGTTGTATCAGAGGACGCACTGAAAAAAGCTGTGATAACTTGTTACAGGGTAGATAGATGGAGCAGGTTGCTATGTTTGTGAAAGATGGCGTGTCCATACTGGAAAGTGGAACAGTCTTGTCATTTCAAATGGAAAATTGTGGTTGCAGCCTTGCAGCTGTGTTTAAGATATGGTGCTCCTCAATTTAGCTCCTTCCACGTGTGCATTATCTTTTCGATGGAATTGACCCGTTGACCGGAGGTTGGAGTTCTCTTGAGTCTTGATTACATTGCAAGTTTGCAACTAGGGCTGGATATTTCGGCACCGACCACCGACCTGAACCCTGCGGACCAATGTTGATGGTTTGGTCCGGTTCGGTCGTCAGTCTAGCCTCCCAAATTGTCAGTAATAACCGACTAACCAAGTTCTTTATCCCCTTTATGACTTTTGGTCTCTTCCATCAAAGCTTCTTTATGTTCTCTAATTTTCGAGATCTAGGTCGAGTATAAGGGTTTTGGGTTAAAGAAGGTGATGGAAACTTGATTTGGTGTTGAACAACAAAGGTGAGGATGCCGTTATTAATTAAATGACACGTGGTCTGTTGGTTATTTATAAAACCAACATCGTAGAGATTTTTTTTTGTTACAAGGAGGCATTTGACTTGGGGGGGAGGGAAAAATGGGAGGGTGAGACTCGAACTTGAGTTTGAGCTGGGTAGGTCACTGCCTTAGTCCAACTGTACTACACCCAATGCTCACCAACATCGTAGAGATTATGAGTTCGAATCTCACTGGCACAATAAAAAAAATAACGGTTTTAGAAAAAAAAGAAAAAACTCACGGTGGTTTTCAAAATTGCAGACATGAGTGGTCAGTCGGTGTGCGATTACATGAGAAAAACGTCAGTTCTCAACCAAGTCCACCCCTAAGTGCAACTGACTCGTTCGCCAAAGAACATTGTGGGGGACAAATGAATCTAAATTGAACTTTAGTATGACCCTTATGTTTGGCCCTTCTATGTGCAATTGATAAAAATGTCTTCTTATTGCACATAGTTCATGGAAATGTTTATGTTTTTGTTTTGTTTTGCAAGTAATAAAAATATCTTCTATAACAAGTAATAACATAGTTTTCATGACAATGCGGGAACAAATTCCATCATTTCTTGGCACAAAAACTTTAACTATTTTGTTCATATTTTGGTGCATTCTAGTTAGTGACCAAGTCATCATAGCAATCAAAATTCAAACGACTCAATCAACACAGAAGTTATGTCCTCAAGGCATTTCCATTACATTACAAGTTTAAGCAAAGAGAGTGAAACGAGCAATCAATCTACTTGCCGAATAGAATGTTGATGACACTTCTAACCACAGGTCCTCTTCTGCTCTTAAGCACCTCCCTCACAGCCTTCTCGTCCGCCACAAACCCCTTACCTTTCATCTGCTCCAGAAACGCCCTGCCCTCCTCCGCCTTCTCTTCCCCCGAAAAGGCCTCGAACACCGCCACATAGGTCCCGGCATTGGGCTGCATTCCCTTCCCCATCATCTCCAACACATACTTCTTGGCATCCCCAACAAAATTGGGGTCAGCAGCAAGTGCCTTGATTAGAACGCTATAAGTGTAAGCATTTGTTGCAACCCCACATGCCAACATGCGCAGGTACACCTTGAGAGCATCCTTAGGCTTTCCGGCAGCCGCGTAGGCCTCGATAACGGCGGTGTGGGCCACCACATCGGGCATATGACCCTTGTCTTTGATCTGGGCGAAGAGCTCCAAGGCCTCGTGGGTGAGGCCGTCCTTAGACAAAGCGTCGAACATCTTGACTGCATTGTTTTGGAGCCCATCGGTGCGCATCTTGTGGAAGACTTCCTGCAAGTCTGTTGGATCTTCTGGGTCTTCGATGGCGGGCTTCTTGTTGAACGGGTCGTAAGGAGGAGGGAGGTTTGGCTTGTCAATTGATTTGGCGGTGGCGGTTGTTTTGTGATCGGCGGCGTCGTCTTCGTCATCTGAGGGGAGAGAGAAATTGACCAATGTGTTGCGCTTGGTGTTGGGTTCGGAGGAGCTGAATAGCCGAAAAGAAGAGAATGAAATCGGAGGAAGAACCCTGCTGCTCTGAGGCGTTGTTGTGGATGAAGAAGAAGAAGAAGAAGCGAAAGAGATGATTTTGTGGGCATCGTTGATTGCAGCAATGGCTATGAGACGCTTAGTGAGGAAAAGGGAGAAAGGATTGGATTGATTGTGAAGAAAGGCACGAGATACCAATTTGGCGGCCATTGTTGATTGCTCTGCTCACTGTTTGTATCAGTAAGCGTCTTCGTTCTGGTCGGCGGTGTTTGAGCTTCTGCTTCGTTATTTCTTACCGAATGTTAAACGAGTCGTTTAGTAGCGTTCTCGTTAAAAGGCATAAATGCTGACCAGGTTTTTTTTTTTTTTTTTTTCATTATTATTAAATTTTACTTATCAGATGTTTTACTACTAATTTTAAAACATGACTTTATTTTCATGAAATATTATAAACATCTACGCATTGTAAAATCTAGGTTTTTAAAACCACCAAAATTACCTTGAGGATCTTTGTACACTTTTTAGTATTACCAAGTTTCAACTACAGTTATTTGATGTTTTGAGATAAGTTAGAATTGAAATAGGTTAAAAGCTTGATGTCTAATATAATCAGGAAAAATCATTGCCAGACACGTCCAATATGCATCATTTGAGGAGGTCATTTCTTTGTCAAGGTTGGTCCACTCTTAAAAAAATTAGATTACACCAATTGTTTGTGCTAAGTTGACTACCAATATCGAATGACTAATGTAAAGGTTGCCAAGATTTGATCCAGGCCAAGTCCCATATATATAACATTGAATCACAAAATGGCATATCCAAAGTCCAAGTGGGAATTCAGAACTTACACGTGAGCAATCATATGTACATGATCAGCTTCCTACCTTACTATGCCATGGCCCCAATGAATCCATGGTTTCACTATGCATGACATGCTTTAACATCTGGAAAGTTATGGCTTTCCTCAGATGTCCTAGCTATTTCTCCTTGAAATTTTCGCGGAAACTTAAACTTTGACTCCAAAACTGAGAAAGGTGTTTGTTCCTTTGAAACTTAACCAAACTTGCAAGAGCAAGTCTTGTAGCGATGAACATATTCTATACATGATTACTTGGGATTTCCCTCCCTAAAGTAATTATGTCAAACTCAAGGTTTCGAAAGAGCCAGCTGTTGTTTGTAGTTTCTACTTGTACTCATTCAAAATATATGTTAATTTGTATTATGTCCTTTGCCATTTGGATTACACCGGCGGGCGATGGAAACCTTAAAGTTACACGTACAGTTTACTTTGTTCATATCAAATTAATTGACTATCTGCAGTTCCTTGTTCAGAAAGACAGAAATAACCATTCTTTATTAATAAGTGGCCTGATATATAGTAATGCACATCGATCATGAATGTAGTCAATTAAGTAGTCCTCACTCACTAAAAAATCAAAGACTAGCTGCAGTGCTTTTGACTTATCAGCTGCTACCATGGCAACCATGAGATTGCTGCTCTTTCTTGCTCTATACTCTGCAGGGATTCATGTCATATCCTCGCTTACGGACCCCAATGATGGTACGTATAGTCTACTAGGCGCGCTTATTGTTCATATATTTGATCATCTCCTTATTAATGGGAAGTTTGTAGTTTGTGCTACTATGTTATGTAAAATAGGAAATGATTTTGCCATATCGATCATGTGAATGAGTTTGCTTCAAATTTATCTTAAAGCTTTGGTAGAATTTCGATTGTAAAATGTACATCTTGCACATATATATGTCTAAGAGATGATGATTTATAAGTGTCGACCCAGCTGCGGTGCTCATGATCTTGAGAGATTCATGGAAAAACACACCATCCAGCTGGGACAATTCGGATGATCCCTGCGGTGTGCCATGGGAAGGAATCAGCTGCACCGGTGCAAGGGTGACTGCTTTGTGAGTAGTATTGTCCTAACTTTGGAATTTGATATGATTGATCCCGGTTATTAATGGCACTTAATTGCTGCTCCTCTTCTGCTTTTGTGTGCAGGAGGTTATCAGTCATGGGCCTCATAGGGAAACTTTCCTCGAGCTACATTGGGGCACTCAGTGAACTAACGTCATTGTGAGTATGATGAGAGTAGTCCTCTTTTTACCAGCATTATGCTTAAAATTGAACAATATGCAATAGATTAACATATAAGCATTTTGATATCACTGAAGACCATTATGGCATTTTTTTTTTTCTGTATTGTAGCTGAAACTTAAACATTGTACAGGGACCTCTCATTCAACCCTGGTCTCCACGGTTCTCTTCCTCCACAATTAGGGGACCTCCAAAAGTTAAATATCCTGTAAGAACAAATAGGCAAAGCCATTTTGATACATACTTTCCGCCTTTCGAACTTTGTATATGCAGTACAACACATATCTTTTAAGGCTGAAAGAGTATATATGACTCACTCTTGTCTTATTTTAGGATCCTAGCTGGCTGCAGCTTCAGTGGTACAATTCCAGAGGAGTTGGGAAATCTTGAACGGCTATCCTTCTTGTAAGAATTGAAATGATACTCATACTGTTAATGCATAAACCGATTATGAGGGTTTCTTTTCCAAACATTATATAAACCTTTGGTTCTTCTTCTCAGGGCTCTGAACACAAATAACTTCACTGGTAGAATACCTCCTTCTTTGGGTAAACTCTCCAATCTCTACTGGCTTGACGTGGCAGACAATCGGTTGACTGGACCTCTCCCAATCTCAACCTCCACTTCTCCAGGCTTAGACCTCTTGTTGAAGGCTAAACACTTGTGAGTACTTGTCAATTTCCAACCTTTATGAAAAATTAAAATGTAATTAGGATTCTGCCACTACCTATTGCATAAACACTAACTTGATTTCGTGAACATGCAGCCATTTGAACAAGAACCAGCTTTCAGGTTCCATTCCACTTGAGCTTTTCAGCTCTGAGATGATATTGATACACGCGTAAGCTGATACATTAACATTATCTCTGTGATGATATGTTCTGTAGTTTTATTGTTCTGACTGCTTGTTATTCTTCAACTACAGCTTACTTGACGAAAATAATTTTAGTGGGAGTATTCCAGTAACATTAGGACTTGTTAAAACTCTTGAGATGGTGTAGGTAAAAACCACATTGACTTTATTCTGGGACTTTGATTATCAGTTTCTTGACAAATTATTGGACTCAAAATCTTTTTGTTTTAACAGTCGGCTTAATAGAAATGCTCTGACTGGAAGTGTCCCCTCAAACCTTAGCAACCTTACAAATGTCAATGAACTGTGAGTATCGACCGACTTCTTAAGAGGATGCTCTAATTGTTCTTTTTCATAATAATCTTAGTTTACAAGATATTGTATTCTCTTCCAGAAATTTGGCCAACAACAAATTGGCAGGCCCTTTGCCGGACTTGACTGGAATGAATTCCCTCAATTATGTGTGAGTAGATGGCATATATGGAGCCATGGAGGTGTTATTTCCAGTCTCATTTTTTTTCAAACTTGTTATAATAATATATGTACTGATAGATCCTACTGATTTTCAGAGACCTTAGTAACAACTCGTTTGACCCATCAGAAGCTCCACTTTGGTTCTCAACCTTACCCACACTCACCACTCTGTAAGTCCTTGTGAGAAATCTCTTTGTATCTTCGAAAATTAATTAAACGAAACCCTGATAAACTTACTGAAAATGTTATGCTGAACTTCTCAGGGTTATGGAATTCGGATCACTTCAAGGTACTGTGCCAGAGGAGCTTTTCAGCCTGCCAGATATACAGCAAGTGTGAGTTATATATAAATAAAAGAAAAATACTTAAGAGTTTTTATTGTGATTTTAGGAAACTGTCAGCTCATCTTTTTCCCACTCTTGACAGGAAACTGAAAAACAATGCATTTAACGGCACACTGAACTTGGGTGATAGCATCAGTGCACAACTAGAGCTCGTTGATCTGCAGAACAATCAGATTTCCCAAATCACTATTGGTTATGAGTACAAAAATTCATTATTGTACGTGAGATATACAGTTCATGGGCCTTATATATCTTTTATGTATTTTTGCCAGGCCATCCCTCTAAGTTGTCACTTTTGCATATTGCAGACTTGCAGGGAACCCTGTGTGCAACGGAACCACTGGTCTCTCTTACTGTCAGATTCCGCAAACTAAAACATATTCTACTAATGTGAGTTGTGGAAACGCTACATGCCCCCAGGATCAGAAGCTCAGCCCGAGTTGTGAGTGTGCATATCCGTTTGAAGGAACACTGTATTTCAGAGCACCCAGTTTCAGGGATTTATCTGATGCGAATAAGTTTCACTCCCTAGAAACGAGCCTGTGGTCGGAACTTGGCCTCAATCCTGGTTCAGTTGATCTTGAAAACCCTTTCTTCAACACTGATGACTATCTTCAAATACAGTTGGCACTCTTTCCATCCACAGGAACCTATTTTAATAGCTCAGAGATTCTGAGGATTGGTTTTGATTTGAGCAATCACACTTACAAGCCTCCCCAAGAGTTTGGACCATATTATTTTATTGCAGCTCCTTATACTTTCCGGGTAATTTAAATCACACTGTTACTACATATATAGCTTTTGGTGCAGCATGAGAAGATTAATTGAACTGACTACAGAATCCATTTGTTTCTTGCTTAATGTTTCACCTGACCAATACTCTTTGTTGTCACTTGTACATATTAATTGCAGACTTAAAAGGGAACCTGATATGCGCCGGTAGTCTATCAAATAGTACTTGGTGTCCGTAAATGGTCAACATGAGAGAGCAGGTGCAGCATTTGAAATAAAGATTAAAGAGGCTTCTGTAACATCTTCCATAGGATTTTCTAAACCTCCTCATGATCTGTGTAACTTCATTAAAATTCTAAGTCAACACTGTAAATGGGGAACCATTCAATTCTTTTTCTTTTCAAATAAACCCTTAATTCATCCTTTGCATTCAAATTTGTCTCATCTAACTTCCAATGAAGTTCTAAAAAGCTTCTCGAAATCTATGATCGATATCCGATTTGTTCTTTACATATATGACCTGATTTTGTTTGGTGAAGTTTCTATGAAACAAGGCTTTCAAATGAAATTCTGCCTTGACAAAGTTCTTGAATACCTCATGTCCCCAACAATAATTGAGCCTTGGCAATGCATATAACTATATAAGTGATATCTGTAGTTTTTCTTGTTACCTCTTAATTTGAAACAAGAATTTCCACGGAAGCCCAAGATTTTGACCCTTCTTAATCTCTAAAATATTAAGGTAAGGATCTAAATGTTGTTAGAGACGGTGATTGATTGCTGCTAATTCAGATGCGAGAGCTGGCTATAAGATTGGCTTGGGATAGAGAGGAGTTTGTTGACATAATTAATTTGAAGTAGATAGTTGTCATTAACTCATAACAACTGTCTGTCTTGTACAACATCAGTTTATTTGGTATTTGTCAACAAGTCAGTATTTTTTGGATAAACTGGAGTTGTTGTTGAGACTGAGCCACATGATAGAGAAACTAGCATTCTGGGTCTTTCATTCTCCCAGCTTTTTTTTTTTTTTTTTTTGCCTCTTTTGGGTAACCAAAGCATGTGAATTGAAGCTTAATGAACAGAACATCACAATATCACGTTGAAGATTTCTAAGGCGGAGGTTCATCTTCCCAACCAAAACGAGAATCATAATTAAGCGCAAATTGAGCTAATGAACGAGCAACCATGTTACATGATCTCGGTATCAAATAATAAACGAAGCTTTATAAGAAATTTATTTACGTTGAGGCTTTACATGCAAGTCCAAAATGAGATAGAACATGAGTCTACCTCCCCAAAATAGCCATGACTGTTCACCCGTCATCAGAGATGGGGACAGCCTGAGATCTAGTGGCCGGCCGGCCATGATTAATGGGACTCCGGTCCCTTGTCACAAAAAGTAAACAAAAAAAGATATTTTCCTTTTTGTGTTTATAGGGAGAGTAGGACACGGTTCAACATGGTCAACCCCAAAAAAAAAAACCTCGTGCACACTTCTGATCTTTCTTAAATAAAAGTCACGGTTTTTACTTTTTAGAATTAGTCGCACCATAAAAGTCTAAAACTCTTTTCTGTTCTGGAAGACATTTTCTTTCGCTTTGAATTGAATTTATTTCCTTTGGAAAACAATAGCATTCATGAATGTGAGCATGCTTGGGTGGAAAGAAAAGAAAGAAAAGACACCATGTTTAGGAAAGGCCCCATCAGTCTCCCACTAGAGGGTGGCATTACATTTAGTTTATATGAGACACTAGATCGTGTCATTATCCGTTCATCACGTAAATGAAAAACCCTTCGGTTCAGCTTGAAAATCATCAATCAATTCATAGCAGGAGGAAATGGTCCCAGTCTGCCAGACCCAGTAGCCTTGAATTTCATGTCAGCTTTGTGGGACCCTCCTCCTCCTAAAGCCAACTGTTCCCATTGAATGGCTTTGTTAATCCTTCAAGTTGTATATTAAGGACTTGTTTAATGGGTCGTGTTTGATGTTTGGCCTCAATCAGAAGATGCGAGAGTTGTCGCTGCTGTAGAGGTTTGTATTTTGTAGTTTGTGGTTTGTCTTCTTGGGCTGCGCGGGCGGGCGGAGGAAACGGTAAAACATCGACTTTGTTATTTGGGGAGAATGATGACTTCGGTTGGTGATAGTGGGAGTGCTTAATGTTTGGCTTCTAAGACAAGTCTAATCATTTAAAAGAAGCACAAAAGGGCCGACCCAAAGCTTTTTGCTTCTCTCTCTTTCTCTCTCAGCTTGCCTGCAGGTATATTCTCACACAGGGTTGAAAACCCAACTCACCAAAGAGGCTTCCTTTTCTCAGAAATAAGCAAATGCACGCATTGATGTAGTTGGTGTAGTGGAAGACTTGAAGTCGTTGATTTGTTGAGTGCTTTTGAAATCTGGGTGATTTATAGAAATGGGCTTTTGACCTCTGCTTCCTGATAGCTGATCAGCCGCCCAGATACCTAACGTTTACATCTTTACTGGATTTGCTTGCTCCTTCATCACCATGGCAACCATGAGGTTGCTGCTCTTTCTGGCTTTATGCTCTACAGGGATTCATGTGATCCTCTCCGATGATGACGGTATGGTCTGGATTATCATTGTATGTTTTTCATATTTTCATCTACTAGTTAATGGGAAATCTGGGATTTGTATAGTTTGTAATGTTCGCCTATATATTGCAAACTGGGAGAGACTCTGTTTTATCCGTTGACTTTTGCAATATCATGTTAGTCATCCTGTTCTTATGTCTGTGCTTGCAAATTAGATATTAGCCCATCTAATGCTGATTGTTCTAAAAAGTTTTGGCAAAACATTGATTGTAAAATGAACATGCTAGACAGTGCACAAACTTTTTCTTAAGCTAGCTGATTGATTTATAAGCGTGTCATTCCAGCTGCTGCACTTCAATCCTTAAAGGTCGCGTGGCAAAATTATCCACCCAGCTGGGACCGTTCAAGTGATTACTGTGGGTGGGAAGGAGTCACCTGCAAGGATTCAAGTGTGACTGCATTGTGAGTATTGTTTTATCTTTAAGTTTTGATGCAATGATCACTTTCTTAAATAAATTAGTAACGAACACCTCTTCCACTTTTATTATGTGCAGGAGATTATCAGCCATGGGACTGATAGGGGATCTTAGTGGCGACATTGGGGCACTTACTGAATTAACATCCTTGTGAGTATGACAGTGTTCCTCTCTGTACCAGCATTATGTTTCCAGCGTATTATGAATTGAACCACTGCAACACAATTAATATGCAAGAATATGCATAAAACATGTTTCTTTTGAAGTGTTAATTTATCATGATGTCACTCGATCTTGATTTGCATCGCATCCTTTTTAGTTTTTTATTTTTTATATTATTAATAGAAATCTGAAACATGTTAACAATGCAGGGACCTTTCATTCAACCCTGGCCTTACTGGTTCTCTCTCTACAGGATTAGGGAATCTGAAAAAATTGAATATTCTGTAAGAACACATAAGCAAGCAATTCTCATTTGTACTTCCACTTTTGAACTTGAATATGCAGTGCAAATTTCTATATCAAATAACTATACATGACTCTTTTCATCTTTTAGGATCCTGGCTGGCTGCAGATTCACTGGTCATATTCCAGATGAATTGGGCAATCTTGGAGAGCTAACCTTCTTGTAAGAATTGGAACAATAATTATACTGTTATTGCATAAACCAATATGAATATCCCTTTTCTCAACTTAATAAAAATCTTTGGTTTATCTCAGGGCTCTGAATACAAACAATTTGACTGGTGGAATACCTGCTTCTTTGGGTAAACTCTCCAAACTCTACTGGCTGGACCTTGCAGAAAATCAGTTGACTGGACCTCTCCCAGTTTCATCTGTCACATCCCCAGCTGGCTTGGACCAACTATTGAATGCTAAACATTTGTGAGTATTTTTCCAGCTCCCAACTCTTTCTAGTTTCTCCATTGTGAAAAATTATATTTTAATTGAGATTATGAAACTGCATGTTGCATGTTGCATTAACTTTAAATTGATTTATGAACATGCAGCCATTTCAACAAGAACCAGCTTTCAGATCAAATTCCAGCCAAACTATTCAGCGCTGAGATGGTCCTGATACACGTGTAAGATGATTCCATGATCCAATCTATTATTTTATGTTCTGTATATTCATCTAATTGCATCTATTCAACATTGAGATGGTTCTGATACACGTGTAAGTTGATTCCTTTATTCAATCTATAATATAATGTTCTGTATTTTTATTTATAATTGCATGTTATTCTTCAATTGCAGGTTGTTTGATGGAAACAATTTTAGTGGGAATATCCCATCAACAATAGGACTCGTTCAGACTCTTGAGGCTCTGTGAGTAAAAACACCTTGATTTTTCTTCCATATGTAAGTATCTGCTTCCTGACAATTGTTAGACTCAAAAAGTTCTTGTATGCAACAGCCGGCTTGATAGAAATGCTCTGACGGGAACAGTCCCCTCAAGTATTTCAAACCTTACGAATGTCAATGAATTGTGAGTATCAATTTTGTAATGCTCTGATGCTCTCTTACCAGAGTTTTAATTAGGATTAATCAGTTTTCACATGATTTTGTATTCTCTTCCAGAAATTTGGCCTTTAACAAATTGACAGGCCCTTTGCCCGACTTAACTGGAATGAACTCCCTCAATTATGTGTGAGTAGATGGTTTGGAGCTGTCATTTCCAGTTTCAGTTTTCTGGCAAGTTGTACTTCTGCTGCAGCTGTACTAATAGCTTCTAATGGTTTTACTTTTCAGAGACCTTAGTAACAACTCATTTGACCCATCAGTATCTCCACGATGGTTTTCAGCTTTACCCTTACTCACCACTCTGTAAGTGTGTAGAAGGTCACATAAAAATGTCTCTGTGTCTCTTAACTAGTCTTAAAGAAGGGAACTCTGAAAATGTTATTGGAATTTTTGTTGAAATTCTCTAATATTGTTGGCACCCAGGGTTATAGAAAATGGACCACTTCAAGGTACTGTGCCAGAGAAGCTTTTCAGCCTACAAGATATACAGCAAGTGTAAGTTATATATAAATAAAAGAAAAATACTTATGTTTTAATTGTGATTTTAGGAAACTGTCCACTCATCTCTTTCCAACTTTTGACAGGAAACTGAAAAATAATGCATTTAACGGCACACTGAACTTGGGTGATAGCATCAGTGCAGAACTAGACCTTGTTGATCTGCAGAGCAATCAGATTTCCCTAGTCACTATGGGTTATCAGTACAAAAATTCATTAATGTGAGACAGTTCGTTCATGGGCTTTATCTTGATCCTTTTATGATTTTGTGTATTTTCGCCAGGCCATCCCTCTTAGTTGTCACTTTTGCATATTGCAGACTTGTAGGGAACCCTGTTTGCAACAGAACCACTGGTCTCTCTTACTGTCAGATTCCACAAACGACAATATATTCTACTAGTGTGAATTGTGGAAATGCTAAGTGCCCCCAGGATCAGAAGCTCAGCCCTCAGAGTTGTCAGTGTGCGTATCCGTTTGAAGGAACACTGTATTTCAGAGCACCGACTTTTAGGGAATTATCAGATGCGAATTTGTTTCACTCCCTAGAAATGAGCCTGTGGTCGAAACTTGGCCTCAATCCTGGTTCAGTTGCTCTTGAAAACCCTTTCTTCAACATTGATGACTATCTTCAAATACAGTTGGCACTCTTTCCATCTACAGGAACCTATTTTAATAGATCAGAGATTCTGAGGATTGGTTTCGATTTGAGCAATCAAACTTACAAGCCGCCCAAAGAGTTTGGACCATATTATTTTATTGCAGCTCCTTATGTTTTCCGGGGTAATTTAAATCACACTGTCACTACATATATAGCTTTTGGTGCATGAGAAAATTAATTGAACTGACTAGAGAATCCAAATTCTTTCAGCTGCGCATGGGAAATCTGTAAGCACTGGTGTTGTTATTGGGATAGCAATTGGTTGTTCCTTTCTGGTTTTGGGCTTAGTGGGAGTCGGAATATATGCCATTCGGCAAAAGAAACGTGCAGAAAGAGCAATTGGCTTAAGCAGACCCTTTGGTAATCGATCATTGTTCTTGATAATAATTGGCTGGACTGAATTCTGGCATCAGTATGTTTTAAAGGTAATTTGTTGGTTGATATCATTACTCTTCTCTATCTTTCAGCTTCTTGGGCACCCAGCGGAAAAGATAGTGGGGGTGCACCACAGTTAAAGGGAGCAAGATGGTTTTCTTATGATGAGCTTAAGAAGTGCACCAATAATTTCTCCGACAATAATGAAATAGGATCTGGCGGCTATGGCAAGGTAAATATTCAAGTATTCTATTGACATCTATAAATTCTGCTTCAAGTTGCTGATGAAGGATTTTTTGCTTTTTGGTTGGTTAGGTTTACAGGGGCATGTTTGCTGATGGACTAGTTGTGGCAATCAAAAGAGCTCAGCAGGGTTCAATGCAGGGTGGTCTTGAGTTCAAGACAGAAATTGAGTTGCTCTCGCGAGTTCATCACAAAAATCTTGTAGGTCTTGTTGGATTTTGTTTTGAACAAGGAGAACAGATGCTGGTTTACGAATATATGCCTAATGGAACACTTAGGGAAAGCTTGTCAGGTCAGTTCTAGGTTTTACTTTCAGTTATTTCATATTTGCCTGGAGATGACTTGTTGACAGTAGAATAGAGTATGCAATGATCATTTAGTGGGTTGGATATATATAGTTTCAGCTAGTTCTCCTGTGTTTCTTTCAGAGCTACTTCTTTCAGAGCTACTATATACATGTATATATATAATTTTCAAGTCTACTTGATACGGGTCTCTCATTTCTGTACCTTTTCAACCCTATAAGATGTCCGTAGGAGAATAGACGGATACCATTGATGAACTTTGTGTAACTATGAGCTGCAGGGAGATCTGGCATTCATCTGGATTGGAAGAGAAGACTGCGCATCACTCTTGGCTCAGCAAGAGGACTAGCTTACCTACATGAGCTTGCAAACCCTCCTATAATTCATAGAGATGTTAAGACCACCAATATTCTATTAGATGAACATTTAACGGCAAAGGTTGCAGATTTTGGCTTGTCCAAGCTGGTTTCTGACAGTGCAAAAGGGCATGTTTCAACTCAGGTCAAAGGCACACTTGTAAGTTTTACAGTAGCATTTCTGATTATATCAACAATAACTGGCAAGCACCAAGTATGTATCTGTCATTCAGATGATGATGATATAAGCGTAATATGTACTGTGTTCCTTTAAGCAGGAGAATGACTGAGGAGGGTGGTGCCTTACTCTGATTGTGTTATCTCCAATTCACCCAACACCATTTTATATTTTATATTCATTCAAATTGTTAGATTCATGATAAGCCTCAAATAAGCCAGAGCCGGGGTAGCACATTCCTGAGTTCTTATTGCAAGCTGTTATTTGTTTGCAGGGATATCTGGATCCTGAATACTACATGACTCAACAGTTAACTGAGAAGAGCGACGTATACAGCTTTGGAGTGGTTATGCTCGAATTGATAACTGCCAAGCAACCGATTGAGAAGGGAAAATACATTGTCCGTGAGGTAAAAATGGCAATGGACAAGAATGATGAAGAGCACTATGGGTTGAGGGAGTTACTAGATCGAAACATTAGAAACTCAGGACATCTTATAGGGTTTGTGAGGTTTTTGGAGTTGGCCATGCAATGCGTCGAAGAATCAGCTGCAGATCGTCCAACAATGAGTGATCTTGTGAAGGCTATTGAAACCATTCTGCAGAATGATGGGATGAATACAAACTCAACATCAGCATCTTCATCTGCCACAGACTTTAACTCTTCAAAAAGTGCTCCTAAACATCCATACAACGACGGCTTGCCAAAGAAGGATGCGAGTGACAGTACTGGCGCCTTTGAATATAGTGGCGGATACACAGTTTCAGCAAAAATCGAACCAAAGTAGCACGCACTGCACCACAGTACCTGCTTCATTTCTTCTTTTGTAATTGTACCTTCTGTATCCATATATATATTTTTGATCTTTTCTGTATCCATATATAGATAGTAGGAAAGAATATATATATATATATATATTAGCGTCTACATTTGGATTATCAAATAGAAATGTAACACTAATACTTTTACAGTGTTTCAGAGTGCCTCAAAATTTTTACTGTTTTAGTAGGACCTGAAAGAATTTTACTACTACAGTTTTCACTACTTTCCCGAAACAGATTTTTTCTATTTCATTCTACTTTGAGTACCGTTACCCCCTCAAGAAGTAAAAGCCAAGTGCCGTTAAACATGTTTTTATTCTTTTTATGGACAATTGTTTAGCCATTAATGCGTGTCAAATTATCCAGACATCAATTATTGACGTTCATTCATACTTGATCTTGATCACAATCTTTCCTTGTGAAATTCACACGCATCAGTAATTAACAATCATATGAACACATATTTTAATGTTCCATAATATTGACTTTGGTAAATAGAAACTCATTTTTGTCACATCAATGAATAACCCTTGCATGTCTTTCAAAAATGAAAATACGTACACACGAGAATTTTTCCCTCTAAAAATTCTTTTTATATATTTTTTATTTTTAAATAATTGTTTTAGTTCAAATAATTGGATTACCTTACCATCTCATCGATGTACAGTTTTTTAATGATAAACACTATCCTGTTTATTAAGAAAACAGAATGATAGAGACTGGTTAATCAATTAAGAGTGCCATGAAAGCAAATTTAGAATGTTTTTTTTTTGTTACAATTAGAATTTTTTTTGGTGGGCATCCTGTCAAAAGGACCTAAATAGAAAAAGAATGGAAAAGGTATCACAAAATAATACAAAAAAGGAAAAAAAAAAAAAAAAAGGGTGAGTCCAAGTCACGAGTGATAACCACACATATGTGAAGTGGATCTGACCGAAAGAAAAAAAAAATAATAATAATAATAATAACCAGGAAAAAGAAAGAGCAATAATTACCTTTAACCACCGACGGTAAGAATAAAAAGTGTGTGTAGCTCTCCCCCAATCTTTTTTCCCACAGTCTGTGTCAAATTAGGGAATGCCGTACAGCCGAGGCCGATTTGAATCGCAGTGACAGAGAGTCTGAGAGCGAGAGAGAGAGAGAGAGAGCTGCGTAAAAATACTGGAAGAATTAGAATGATACATGCCGGAGAAGAATAACAGCTTTAATAGCGTTTCAGTTGTTGATTCCACGGACAAGAGTTGGCCGCATTTGGTAACGGTAATTCCAGAAGAATAACCAGAGGAAGAAGAAGAAGCAAGAGAGGAAATTGCGGTTGATTGCGGTGTTAGGGCGGTTGGAATCGTCGCCGTAGATGGTGAAATTGAGGCTGTTATGATATCAGATTAGGAGGCGAGAGAGATGAAGGGCGGGATGGCGGCGAGTGCTTATGCCGGGAAGAAGAGATGGAAAGGTTTGGTGGTTGCAGTTTTAGGCCTCGTTTTTCTTTCTATGCTCGTTCCTCTCATCTTCCTTCTCGGCCTTCACAATGGCTTTCACGGTAAGTAACGCCCCCACTCCCTTCACTCACTTAGATCTGTTTCTCTGTCCGTATCAGATCTGATTCGCAATCAGTTTTGTAACACTAGTTTCTGGATCTCTCATTTCTGTACCTTTTGCTTTCTGTATTTGCAATGTGCAGGATATGGTTCGGAACACCGAAGTTCGCCTTCAGTAAGGACTAGATTCTTCTTTCTTTGTTTTAGTTTAGCATTTGATTTCTGATTCCCGCATTATTGGTGTTGATCTTAATGTGTGTGTGTGTGTGTTTTTCTGATTCCAGCATGCTACACCAATCATCATCAAAGACATTTCTAATGAATCCAAGGTATCATACTAGCCATCTGTTTTCGTCCAATTCACATACGGACAGACACACACGCACATATTGCTTGTATGATTGTTGTTTAGTATTGGAGATGAAAGATGCTTTGATTTGTTGCAGGGGGATCATGCAAAGCATGTAGAGAATCTTGCGAAACCATTTGCACCAACAATTTCAAAGGTTCGTTTCGTATTTCTCTTATGGTCGATGCTTGCCTTATTGTTGAGTTGTTGGTGGCACTGCTAATTTGCATTTGGTTAGTATTATGTTTAGTGATCACAATGCTTAACTAGTTATGGGAAATAAGCTTCTAGTTGGGTCATCATTTAGATTCCGGATAACATTTCATGCTATTATTGATGAAACTAGACAGATTTTGTGTTAAAGTTCTTTAGCATATTCATAAGTTGGCCTCGTGCCTCAGAACAGATGTTTTATATTTAACTGCTCTTTCCCTTCTGCCATGGTTGCTTCCTAATTAAAGCATTTGTACCTCGGGGGCACCAACCTATTGAGGTGCCGGTGGTGTGGGTTAAGTGTTGATATGGGAATCAATTCTTTGACTTTGATGTGTTTGCATTTAAGGTCTGTAGGCGTGATTGCAGCCATTTTTTATTTTTTTATATCTCCAGTATCTGATGTGTATCAGAATGTTTGAAGAGCATTGTAGTAATGTTTGATGGTCATTCAGTTTAAAATTTCCAGTTTTTTCGGGGGGTTGACATACAAGCTTAGTGATTTAAAGTGATGTGATACAGGCATCGAAAGTCATGTGACCTGATTGTTTTGTCTTCATCTTATTCCTTTTTACCAGGATATACTAAAGAATATTTCACGTAAAGCTGAAAATAAAACCAAAAATCAGGTTATCATGCACGGGAATGAGCAAAGAAAAGGTCTCTTTATAGCTCAATATTTTCCAATGGTCTCTTTGATTGTCACTTGATAGATATTGACTTAAATTTTATTTTAATAGTTACAGGATTTCCAGCCCTGCCTCATGACGATCCACAATCCCATCCTATAAAAAATGTACAGATGAATCAATTTCTCTCTCTCTCTCTCTCTCTCTCTCTCGCACACCCTATTTTTTTTTTTTGGGTAACCGTATAACCATATTAACAATTTCTAGTTCCTGCATAGTTATCATCTACTGTTCTGACTAATTTAAATTTTTGTGACAGAACACTAAAGTTGATGAAAAAATTGAAATGATTGATTATGCCAAAGGTGGTGTTGAGGAAAGTGGAAAATCATGTGAGTTGAAATTTGGGAGTTACTGCCTTTGGCGCCAAGAACATAAAGAAAAAATGAAGGATTCTATGGTGAAGAGATTGAAGGATTCACTATTTGTGGCAAGAGCATATTATCCTACTATTGCAAAACTTCCATCTCAGCACAAGTTCTCTAGTGAAATGAAACAAAACATTCAAGAGCTAGAGAAAGTTCTTAGTGAAAGTACTACAGATGCTGATCTTTCATCACAGTAAGTCATGGAAAATTTTCATATTTCCCCATTTTTCATCGTCAATGAGAGTCATGTAATTATTCCCACTATTACACATCTATGGCTCTCACATTTGATGTTTTAAGATCTGCTGGCTGAGCTTGCCTGTCGCATCCATCTCATAAGGATATAGTGCACAACATTTCATAATTCATTTTTTACTTTTGTCAAGTCATGCTGCTGTTGGATTTTTCAATTTGTTTTAGCAGAGTCCCTATACTGGTTTTCATAAATTTCTTCTGATATTGACTATTGCCAATGTCTCTGACTTCCCAACAAACTAAGCACAACTCTAATTGTTTTATCAGGATTGGGAAGAAGCTACAGAGGATGCAAGCTGTGATAGCTAAAGCCAAATCATTCCCTGTGGAATGTCAGAATGTTGACAAGAAGCTGAGACAAATATTTGATATGACTGCAGATGAAGCTAACTTCCACATGAAACAAAGTGTCTTCCTCTACCAACTTGCAGTCCAGACTATGCCAAAGAGTCTCCACTGCTTGTCTATGAGACTGACTGTGGAATATTTCAGATCTCCTGTTGATGATATGGAATCTCTGGCTAGCAAATACAATGATCCTGCATTGCAGCACTACGTCATATTCTCCACCAATGTACTTGCATCATCAGTTGTAATCAACTCAACTGTAATGCATGCAAAAGTATGTTTCAGACATTCTTCCAATTGTATTTGACTGTTAATTCCTTTCTTTCTAATTATAACACCGAATAACCAATTTGCAAATGTTTCAGGAAAGTGGGAAACTGGTTTTTCATGTGCTGACGGATCAACAGAATTACTTTGCAATGAAACTATGGTTCTTTAGAAACACTTATAAGGAAGCCATAGTTCAGGTGTTGAACCTGGAGCAGCTTAATCTGGACAACCGCAAATTATATCTGTCATTGCCTGTGGAGTTCCGTGTTTCCTTTGGCATTGGTGCCCAAGCTAGAACCGAATACTTATCTATTTTTTCTCATTCACACTATCTTCTTCCTGAGATATTCCAGAATTTGGAGAAAGTTGTGGTTTTGGATGATGATATTGTTGTCCAGCAGGACTTGTCTGCACTTTGGAGCCTTAACATGGAAGGAAAAGTTAATGCTGCTGTGCAGTTCTGCTCAGTGAAGTTGAGTAATCTTCTGAAGAGCTACGTTGCTGAGAACAGTTTTGATAAAACTTCATGTGCTTGGATGTCTGGATTGAATGTAATTGATCTGGTTAAGTGGAGAGAACTTGATCTCACTGAAACTTACCGAAGATTTGTAAATGAGGTGAGTATCATTGAGAGTTGTCCTAATATCTATGATCAGTGCAATTATTCTTTGAATTACCTGTGGTTTTGATGATGCTTTCTTTTGAACATTATTTAAAACAGAGGGAAAATAAACTGAAAAAGGAAACTTGAATGCTTCCCTTTTATTTGTGTGCTTCTGTCATTGTGTTGTATCAAATTTAGAAACAAGTTCTGCATTTTTCTGTCTAACCTACTATTCGTGAGCCTTTCAAAATTTCTGATTTGTTTGCTTCCCCATCTTAATGGCAGGCGAGCAGGCAAGAGGGACTAAATGAAGCTGCTGCACTGCATGCAAGCTTGCTAACCTTTAAGGACTTGATTTATGCTCTTGATGGTGCGTGGGCTCTTTCCGGACTGGGTAATGACTATAATATAGATATCTCTGTTGTAAGAAAAGCTGCAGTGTTGCACTACAATGGAAAGATGAAACCTTGGCTTGATTTAGGGATCCCGGAATATAATGTTTACTGGAAGAAATTTCTGAACCGAGAAGATCAGTTCTTGACTGACTGCAACGTGAATTCATAGTGAGCTGATTGCCCTTTGTTTACTGCTAGAGGTTCTCCGAAGCATGGGGATTGAGAAGCACTAACCAGTCGATATCTATTCCTTGGGTGCCGAATTTTTTTTATGAAGCTTCCAAAGCATATTTGATTCTGTGGAAGCAATAGCCGCGCTGAGTTTCACAGACACATAGTTGTAATTTTTTGGTAAATAAAAGGACTTTAAAAATTTATTTTTTCTTTCTGGAAGAGCAGAAGGATGGAGCTCCCGGATGGCAGCTTAAGCTTCGAGTTACCTATGGGGGATGGAAGGTGATTCAATGGACAACCAAGTCCCTGGGAGTGATTTGAAGAAATTTTTGCTTAGTGGAAAAGCTGTGCAGCAAATAATTCTGTACACACCGGAAGGGTGCTATATTGTTTGTTTGCCCAATGTGATTCAATTACCATAATGACTGTTGGCTGAGAAAGCAACCAGTCTTATGCCTTTCAGATAAATCATTCTTCCTTTGACATATTGAGGTTGTATTTTATGTTATTTCTTAAAGCTATTGTTTATCTTGGGTGATTTCAAATCCCTACATTTTTCTTTTATATCTTGTATCAATCAGTTCTCTGAAACAAATCAATCTAATTAGCCTTTGCCAAATTTTGGCATAGTCAACTTCCTCTTCTTCATTCTTATAAGTTATAACTACTCTAAACCCACATCAAGACAGCCATGGAATCCGTCAACCTCTTCAAGGCTATGGCAAGGTAAGTACTCTCCTTTTCCACAAGCCAATAAGTTTGTTAATTGTGCTGCTGCATAATAGTGGATGAGAAATACCCCTAGACTTTGGTAATGTAGGAGTTGGGATGAAAATCGTGCACAAAAAAGATGAATAAACTTAGGATAATGAGTAACCCTTTGTATATTATAATCAGCTACATAACATTGAAAAGCATTTGGCTGAAAGGCTTTGTTTTCAACATTTGGAGTAATGGAGTTGGTAAAGGCTGAACTTTGGGGGTTTATGGTTGGTAAAGACTAATTGAAGTCGAATGTGATTCAACCTCATGTATCTATATATTTTTTGAAGCTTTTATTTCCTTAGATCTTGTAGCATATAGATCGATAAATGAAAACCTGAAACGAAATTTCTTCAAAAAAAATTCTAATAGATGGATATCAACTAAACAAAAATTACAACCGGGTAATGCATTACAGATGTTACATTCAAACACAAGCTCAATAGTGAAGGTTGGGGTTGGTAGTAGCATGGAAAGGTGGTCTCCAAGCAGAAGCAGTGAGTAAACAAAGGTCTTTCCAACCAAGCTTGAGAGTCCCATTGTCCTCCACCAATGTGTATCCATCAGAAGGGAACATCCCAAGAAGCAAGGTCGCCTGAGTCGCCGCATTTCCCGCCAAAGAAATGCCCCTGAACCCGCTCTGCTGGAACTTCTCCCTCCAGTTATGGAACTTCACCTCTCCGCTCCTCGACGGGCCTCCCACCGCCAGAACATTCCGAATCTCCCTCGACAAGAGCTGCTGCTCCACGACGTGCCTCTCTTCGCTTTCTTCACCGTAGCTTGCACCCAAAGAGTCGAACAAGGCCGAGTAGTAGTGTATGGCCTCCACAAACCTCCCTAAGAATGAACCGGCGTGACTCAAGTCCTGCTCCACCACTGTCACTACTTTTGGTGCCAATCTGTAGTCAAACCAATCATGTCAAATCACAGGAACGTACCATAGCTTCCACAATAATGTATGACTATATATGCATCATTGCATCGATCTACAAAGTTCTTCTACCATACTCATGAGTATGGCATAAAGATGATTAAATGCGACGGTGAAAAACAATCTAATTTCACAATTTGACAGGCTATGCTATTTTGGAATTTTGGACACTAAACCCACACAAACCGAGTAAAACAAGAAAAGGGATTTGGCTACAGCTTTATAATTAAGGCTGCAACAAGAAAAAATATAGCGACGGGTTATATTAATGTGGGGAAAATGAGAGACACCAAAAGTCAGATTAGCAACAAGAGCCGAGAGACCAATAATGTAGCATTAGCATTAAGCCATGAACTAATTGTTTATTACTTGGTCAGCGCTAGCTAGGCTAATTAAAGTTGGAAACTTTAGCATGCAACTTCGATCAAAGACACCAAAAAGCGCAATGCAAAGTGGGTTTAAAGTTTGATTTGATTTTCCATGTACAAATCTCAGATTGACGTTACCTTTGCAAAAGCCAGAGCGTGTTGGCATCGGAGCCAGTGACGTCGTAAAGCGAATGCTGCAGCCAGTGGACGGCGACGGCCTCTCTCTTGCTGATGTTGAGCCTCTCCGGGTCCAAACTCCCCACCTTCTCCGCCACAGGAAAGAACTCGAACGGAAGCCCTAGTTTATCAGCGAAGTCGGTCAAGCGCTTTCCGGTGGCTTCTAGAGCCTCCATGGAGGTACCCAGACCCGTGAGCCGAACGTAGGGGGGCCCACCGGGTCGGGAGGCGAGAATGTGGAAGAGTCCCGGCCATTGTAGGCCTTGCATGATGTCGAGATCTACTATGTGCACCCGGTCTTCTCTCTCGAAAGCTTCCTGGATTGCTTGGTTGGCCGTGAAGTGTGAGAATTTCACGAACGGGCTGATTCCGTTGAACACTTGGAAGGCGGAGACCAGCTTCTGGGAATGGGTGATGGGAGCGGCGGAGACCGGGAGGGAGGCGTAGATTCCGAGGCAGGAGCTGACTAGTCTCGCTGACATGGCCTCCGAGAAGTAGGCCGCCACGCGCTGCGCGGAGGTCCCGAACGGCGTGGACAGCTCCGAAATCTCGAGTAACATTTTGGTGGCTTCTTCAAAATTGTCGGCCGAGACAGCTTCGGCGCATTGGAGGAGTAAGGTGAGCAGGTGCAGTCCCTCTTCGTCTCGCTTCTGCTGCCGCATCTCTTCTTTCTTCTCTCTCATTAGTACCGCCGGGGACGGCATCGTGGCGGTTGCAGTAGTCGCTGCGGTGGTTTGTGTAGTCTCGGCCGCAGCGGATGATGAAGAGTTTTGTTGTTGTTGCTGTTGCTGTTGCTGTTGCTGTTGCTGTTGCTTATCAAGAGGAGTTTGTTGTTGAGGATGAACCGCCTGGGGAATGTGGTGTTGTTGAAGTTGGATGTTGCTTTCGTTGCAAGTAGTAGGGGTAGAGGTAGGGTTGGGTTGGGGTAGGGTGGCTCCCCAGTTGAGATACAAGTCCTGGTTCATCACATGGTGAGTGTTAGTATCAGTTGAAGATGGGAAGATGGTGACGTCATTGAGGGCGGAATTCGAGTCGAGATTGAGCTTGAGGCCCGGGCCTTGATCCCTTCTTCTGTTGTTGAAGGGCGGAATCGGAGGCGGAGGCTGGGGCGGGTCGGATATGGAGCGGAGGCGGTACTCGAGGAGAGAAGCGAGGTTGGGGTTGCAAGGGAAGATGATCTCCCTGACGTTGTGGATGAGCTGAGGAATGGAGACGCTGGTGGAGCTGTGGATAAGGTCCTTTATGATGCCGTCGATCCACGCCGTCGCCGAGCTGTCTTGATCCATGGATATAATGGATGCAGGAGGTGCAATCGACGACGTCGTAGTGCTTCTTTCGGGTGGGAAGAGAGGCAGACCCGAAAACCCGCAGACGGCGGGAGGAGGAGTTGTGGCGATCTGGGTCTGAATCGGATGATGATGATGATGGAGCGACAAGGGGTCGATAGGACCCCAGTTGGGATGAGAGGATGAAGAAGGCGAAGCAGTTGATAAAACCCCACCTCCTGACGTCATGAGCGTGGTCAAATTTGTGGAAGAAGGTAGATTGAGCATAGTGGTGGAGTAGTTGGAGACCATATTCACTAATTTGTTGCTGCTGTCATGGGTCGGGTTTGGATTTAGCATAACGCTCCGATTACGCGAAATCCTCATATAATTATCACCACCATTATTATTGTTGTTGTTGCTTCTGAGTGAGTTGGAGTTGGAGTTGTTGTTGGTGGTGGGCTGGACTTCAATCTCAGAAGCCATTCTCTTCCTCACCATTCTCGACCGAGCTGGGTTCTGCTCCACACTGCTGCCTTGGCTGTTCGAATTCAATGATGGGCTTTGGCTGTTGTTATTGCTCCCATTGCCACTGACATGGTCGCCATTGTCACCCAGCAAAGCACAAGCCGCCATGAATTCTACTACTTGGGAAGAAAATCAAAGTGCGTATGAGGTGTTCGACGTTTTGCTTCATGGGGAAGAATCAAGAGGATGAACAAGGCTTTAAGCAAAGGCGGGAGGGAGGGAGCAATGTCCCAAACAGATAACGGTGTAAAGATTGAGACAGCGGCTTTGGGATTCCTAGAGGCTAGTCTCAAATCTCAAACCCAACACGAGCTCCCAAGTAGTAATCTAATCCCTCTCAAGTATCAACCTTTATTATTCTCTGTCCTTCGGAATTAAATAATATAACTACGCCGAAGCTATGCCTTTTGGATGCATCCGAGTTTTTCCATTACCGAGAAGAAAAGGGTGTGAGAGAGAGAGAGAGAGAGAGAGAGAAGGGTTTAAGCTCGTGGTGGGGGTGGCTATTAGCTCAGCGTCCTTTTGTGGATGGTACAGTTATGAATTCAACTGTTATATACAGAGCTTAAGCTGCTTGGAGTTCCTTATTTGAATTGTTGAAGATGGGTTTTAATTTGTGCTAGCTAGCTAGCGATGCAAACATTAGGAGCAGAGATTTGGAGTGATGGGGGTGTTTTGGAGTGTGGGACGTCGTAAAGTGCTTGACGTTTTCATTAGTGTTGAGACTTGGAACGACCATTACGATGAACCAAGTGTCCCTGAGAATATATATTGCTCCCATCGTAACATCGTTATTGTTAAAAGCACAATATTGAGAACACAAAGCTAGCCCTAGCTAGCTCATTGGTTAGATGAGTTTTTAATGGCTTCAATAAATTCTATCACCACCCATAAATTAAACGTGCTCGACTATTCTGGCTTCTATCTCCCTTCTTCTCTCTTTTCCTTGGGTTTGATAGAGCAATAAATTTGCAGGTAACTATTATGAAACTATGAAAGATGGGTTTTTTTTTGCAATTTTTGGGTACTACTACTTATGCCTGTGTGACCACTGTCAAATCGTATTGATTATCTAGTCAGATTGATAGGTAAATGTGAGAGGACAGGTGGGTAAACGTGAATAATGAACTAAATATTGCAATGCACTATTATGGGTGCAACTCTTTGATTGTAAACTCCAAAATTTTAAATTATCATCCTTTTTGTTCTAGGAAGTTACAAATTACAATGTACACTCATCAAGTTTATTAAAAACAAAAGAAAAAAAAACAAAGCAATATTAACGGACAGCAACAATCCAAATGTAATATTATTGACGGCAAAAATTACTAGTATTATTCATATATCGAGTCAAGTGATCTTGTGTACAGATTGTTGGTTATTATTTTAGAATTACGGGCATGAAATGCTAATACCACATTTTCAAGTGCCTCCAAGAATTTTCATCCAACAGTTAACAGTAATAAACATGCATTATGACAATTACCTATCCTTTTTTACGTGCATCATTGGACTTTACAACCACAGAAGAAACCAAGAAAAGCTCACCTCACGATGACATGATACATTTGCCATTTGAATGTTGCCAAATTTTCATTGTGACAAAAAATTGCCATTTTAATGGTTTGATCCATATTACTAGCTTTTTTTTTTGTTTGAGAAAGAAATTGCATGCTAGCTAATATGAACCATCATGTGTTTGTTGTTCCTTCCGCCATATGGAGCGTCTCGCTCTCTAGTATTTAACTAATTAATTACATTAGAGTTAAAGTTAATTATTGTTTAACACTGGAACACAGTACATAATTTGCATTAAAATTTCATAGGAATTTTTACTTTTTGGTGGAAGAAAACGACGCGTAATTCCAGTACATTTGATTTGTATTTGACTCACAAAAGTCACTTTTTCATTTTTCAATATTTACTGATCACATGGGGAATCGTTGCTAATCAAATCAATTAATTAAGTAATGAGAGTATTAGATTACCAAACAATTAAACATGTCATGCAAATTCCAAGATGAGATTGAGAGACCAAACCCTAAGTAAGCTAGCCTAAAAGTAAAGAATATTTTTATCTAAGCATCGTTAACAGCAAAGAAAATACAGCCCCGCGTACGTTGATATTGTAAAACTAACATTTTCCCAGTTTTACATTTGAGTCTTTCCTCAACTGCTCCAAGACTCGCAGCACAGTGATGAAGAAGTAATTAATATAGAAAGGCTAGCTAGAATGGAAGAGGAGGAATATATTGTCCATATAACTATATATATATATATATGTATTATTGTATGTGAAAAGCTGCATTGGGAGGGAGATCGATAGCTAAGCTTTGGCTCGTGACCCGACCCGACTCGACTGCAGCAAGAAGAGAGAAGTAGCTGTCAAAAGGCAGAGATCGAGTTCTTGGAAAGATGAAGGCTAGTGTTTGACATTTTGCTTTCAACTGCATTATCACTCATCAACTTTTTCCTCTTGATCTTATTTTATTTGTATATATAGACTATAGAGTATCGATCTCTTGCTGGGATATTTATTTACATTTACTATTGTACCTACCAAGAGCCTAACAGTAACTATGTCTATGTCCCCCTTGTTTGACTCTTCCATCATATCACACCGGCTAATAATTTGTCTACTATATGTCTATATATGAATTATGAGGCTGCTCATTTGTCAAAGAAATTAAGACTAATTACTTGATTTTAGTAATTTTTTTCCAATAACCTCAAAGTATAATTATTTTGTACATAAACATTTTAGTAATCATACTAGTTTAATGACAATGACTTATTAGGTTGTAAACAACTCAATGAGAATTAACTTCAATTCATTCTCAAATAATCTTCATTTTCGCAACAAAAAAACATATTTAGTGGCCGTTGTGCCTTCTATGTTATGTCTTTTGCCATGCGAGTTGTCTTCTATTTCCTAGTTCATAGTATGAGAGGCCGTGTGAAAACACTAGATTTTTCAAGCCGCCTATAATGCCTAAGCCGTGCAGGCGTGCACCTTACGCGGCCTCGTAATTCTTTTTAGGGAAAAAATCACTTTTAGTCCCTCAATTTTGACTCGTTCGACACTTTCGTCCTTGAACTTCAACACCGACTATCACTTTCGTCCCTGACCGAAAAAAAATGGTGCAAAACCTATGCCAAAATGTTCGCACGGATGAGAGGATTAACTTTTATAACTGAGGCTAATCTCGATTCGGTCTAGAATGACTCGAATTTAGCCCGAAAGTCGATGGTGGCCGAAACTTTAATTGTAAAATTCTCCGCCGTCCGACGACGGTTTGAGGCGAGGTTGGTGGCGTTGAACTCGCCTCAAAGAGGGCTTCAAAGCCCAGTATGTGATGTCGTTCGAATTGGCCAGAATCGGAGGTTTATTCGGTGAAAACTTCGGTCAAGGACGAAAGTGATAGTTTTTTTCAAAATTCAGGGACTAAAGTGATATATTTCAAAATTCAGGGACGAAAGTGTCGAACGAGTCAAAGTTGAGGGATTAAAAGTGATTTTTTTCCTTCTTTTTAAGCCATTTCGTTATTTGAAAATTTGTATTTCTCATAAACAAAAGGAAATATCATACTTGGGTAAAATGTAAAACCGGTTGTTATTTTAAGCAAAGTGGCCACACTCTTTCACCCCAAAAAAGAATGTGGCAGCTAGGTAGAGATGCAAAACAGTAATGAACAAAAAGGAGAGCACGTTCTAGTACCAAAAAGTAGAGCTAATTAAGAAGCTGACTCGTTTGAAAAAGTTTACACTGGTTTACTGTAAGAATCAAATAGTAGATCAATTGATCAAGCAGTGTAACTAATATTTATAATGCATGGTTTGGTATTTGCATATGCATGTAAAAAGTTGTTCGTCTTTTTAGGCCGTCGTTCTTTGTCTCTCTCTCTCTCTCTCTCCTTCTGAGTTGAATTCAGAATTGTTTCAGAGTCCGACTGACAAAGTCACAAACTTACAGCACGTGAAAAGAGATACGCATCATCGATCACTAACCTCACATTCCCAGATCAAACAAGAGCCAAGATATTTCTCTCTCTCTCTCTCTCTCTCTCTGGCGACCACATTAGTCCTTTTCAGATTTCTGAATTGCTCCTTCGGATCCATATCATCATCATCGATCTTCAGCTTTTCTCTTTTTCCTTTTCCTCTGCTTCTGTTTACACCCCATGTCTCATTATAAGTTTCTGTTCTTGTTCGTTTTCTTGTGTAAAAAATAGTGGTGACTATTCGTCTATTAATTCTTGCCTCTGGTGTAATAATTATAACTCTGAGGAGTTCGACCCTACTGAAAACGTACTCTGAAACTGATCGAGGACCCATCCTCTTCTGTGAATACTCCATTACAGTGACTTATGGTCCCTCCGGCCCTCTGGAAAATTAACCAAGACAGTGAAAGTCTATGCATGTGTACCTGGCCGGCCTCTTAATTTTCAAGTCCAGTACTGCATGCACGCATCATTCATGTGTTAATATTTATAAAGGTTTACCATTAACTTCCGTCCGAATACTTTTCACCACTGAAAATTTACACCCTTCGAATTCAAGAGAAAAGGTTGATATATATGCAGCTGAATGCCGCAATAGTAATTTGGTGCGTTTGGATATGGCATGGGTGGGCTAGCTCTTCTGACATATGTTGATGATCGACTGTACGTTTTGGTCTTATTAGACCATCTTGAATGATTTTGATGTGCTTTACTGCTTTCATATTTAGGGTTCGTTACCACTTACAAGTGGGGGCATTTGACCCTGGAACTCAATTTCGACTTTCGGTCGTATCGATAATTGATGAATCGGTGATTTACACTATAAAAGCAAATTTGCTCGATGCAAATTAAAGATATAGAAAATGAAAGTCTAATATTGAAAAACAAACGTAACAATATGTAGAATATAAATGAGTTATTAATTCACTTTTAATAATAACAAGACTTATTTATATAAAATCTCGCAATTGTATGTTATCGCTCAAATGAGTAAATCTCACAAATAAAAATATCACTAATAGTCTAATATACACCATGCAAATTCAATTGCACAACATTATGAGTTTACAACGACAATTCCAACTATCACATTTAAACAAAATCTTTAAGTTATTTATAGCTATAGAGAACCCCATACTTAATTCTATTTGAAGATTTCAATAAGATTTGTCACATCTTTTCAAAAAAAAAATTCTATTGGAAGAGTGCTGTGATCACCCATATATAATTGGATTATATCATGACCATTTCCTTTTCTTTCATCCAACATTAATTTTAAATAAGATTGCATGCATATAAGAGTGAGGTGTACGTAGTAATTGTTAATTTCTAATAATAATATTAATATTAATAGTTGCAAAGGTGATCGATCGATCGATATCGAAAACCTTTCTTTGTAGGTAACATGGGATGTGCCCTAATCTACCCCACAACGGTAGACTTTCCCTTCATCTTTGCGTATGAACAGTTTTAATTAATTAATTTAACTATATCAAGCATATATCTTCACTCAATCAGCGTTAGATTCACATTAGTAGCCGACTAAAAGCTTTCAATCATTGTTTGGGAAATTGAGACACATTTTCTTCATTCAAACTTTGAACGAATCAAAATTGAAATTGGATTGGCCTAAACTCATATCCAACTTATTCATAATCGGATTATTTGAGTTATCCCATAAGCATATCCGATTCAAATCAAATTATTATCAAATTTATTTCAAGATCTAGACAAGATTATTATTGTCGGATTGGAAGCTGCATGTTCTTTTCTTGTATCTATTTACTTTTTAATTTGCATTTATTTGTATGTAAATATGCATGTATAATAACTTATGCAATGACTACAAAACTACTCTTACATAAATTTTATATTATATCAAGTCGCATCGGATTACCTCTCCCATTTTAGTTTTCTTAAGTTAAACGGATTATTAATCGAATTTGCATTATCAAATTGAACCATCAACAAAATATCCTTTCAATTACCTCGGATTCGAATTCTGAAGTAGTAGTATCCCAAACCCTAGCTAGTAGTATAAGTTATCTATGTATCTAGCTCGATCGGTTTAGCTTGAGCTCATTTGAAATCAACTTCCCATTACTATGATCAAGTTCACATAATTACTCTATTTTGATGAATTCAAGTACATATATAGTTGAGTGAATCGTGGGCTGCGCATGCAAAGCCAGTAATATATATCATGTTAAAGCTGCTTGACTTGGGCAGGTACAGGTCACATGGATTGATGATATATATATATATATATATAGATGGAACAATGCACATTAGGCTAAAAAATATTCATGCAGAAACGATAACCTACATTTGATAGGAAAAAGACGCACAATGATGTACCAAACATTCGATCCTCAACAACACAACAAATGCAACCATTTGAAATTAACGTAAAACTTAGAATGTGGCTCGCAACATAGGCCAAAACTTGCTGCACTAGAATTAATATTATTCATGATCTGAAAAGGCAATGAAATGAATACACAATCATACACACATATATGCCATTCCCATCCATTTCCAAAACGTCCAATCCAGTCCGGTCCTTCCCCGGCAACTTTTTCTCTTTCTTTTCCAAGAAAAGTACTACTGCCTCGCCGGCCCTCTCCAGCTTTTATGTTTGAAGTTTCAGAGATATTCTTTTGTATTCTGGATTTGATTGATTTATGATCGATATGGGCACAAACTGGACTACCATGCATGCAAAATTATTATGAAATCAGTACTCCATTGAAAAGAGATAGGGGAGATAGAGATAGGACGATGAAAAATTACAGTAGCTAGAGTAAGTCCATAACAATATCAATTCATGTTTCCTACTAGGAGATTCTAAGTGTCCACCCTTTTTACGCACACAACACTGTTTTGATTCTTGTTTGTTTCTTCCTTTTCTTCTTCCGCTTTTGTCTCGGTCTTTTTAGTTTCTTTCTTCCTCTTGTTTTTTTGGCAAGTTCTTTCTTCCTAGCTCGATCTTGTTAGGAAGAAAAAAAATTTGGAATTGACAACATGCTGTATATAACTTCACACCAAATTAACTGCTCTGAGGCGTATATTAACTTCATTGTAAAAATGGCATGGGCGTATAAAAATAAAGAAATACTATATATAGTACTTTGCTCCCTCATTTGAAAAGTTTCATAATAGTTAGGGCTGAAGTTCTTTACTTACCACACCATTTGAGCATAGACATGCATATATTAATTGTTCTGAAGTAGTAATTTTCTTGTTCTAACGCTAATAACGGTAATGGTATCAAATGCTAATAACGGTAATGGTATCAATGTAATCATGGACATGTAACGAACTAGTTCGATTGATCATAGGCTCATAGCTAGGTCAAGGATCACGGGCAACATGCATTGTTTCTTTGTTAGAGAGCATGAAGTGACTACGAGCTAATTAAAAGTACCATTATAGGTTACTTTAAAAGTTTTTATGTCTTAAGTACCTAGCTTTGTTCTAAAAAGTACTAATGACTAATGTGTTGCTCTAAAAGTTAATAGTGTCATAAGGATTATTTTAGAGCATGGAATGAATAGAAGTTAAAAAAGTGCATTGATATTATGGACATGTAGTGAACTATTCTATAGGTCAAGGGTCGTGGGTTAATTACATTGTTATAGAGCATCTAATAAATATATATATTTATTAGACGTCCATTTTGTATTAAAAATGGACGTTCTCACTGGAAGAGTAAGTGGTCTAGAGTTTGCTATTGATAACTATTTATTCCCTTTGGTTCTTGAATTTGCATGAAAGCAGTTTTCTTTTTAAATTAGCATGATGAGTACCTTACTACTGGAAAGGTACATCAATTTTTGACGGATCCGGATCCTCTCCTCATCTAGTTTTTATCTAACTTACTTAAGTTTTAAGGGTTAATACCCATAATGGTACCTGAAGTATCACAGTTTGAACCAATTGGTACCTGAAGTATGAAAATGGACAATTTGGTACCTATAGTTTTCCTCCGTCACCCAATTTGGTACTTCTGTCAAAATTTCCGTTAAGTTTGTCCAATTATAGGGGGTAATTTTGTCTTTTCATTATTATTTGTTTCTAAAATTCATCTATGACCCTAACTATAACTTTCCCTCTAAAAGACATAATATTGTCCTAAAAAAATAATTGTACCTTCAATATAACCAAAAACTCAAAAACTCAAAAACCCAAAAACCCAAAACCCCAAAAATAGTGTACCTTCAATATACGCTAAATGGGGTTTTTGAGTTTTTGGTTATATTATAGGTACAATTTTTTTTATGTTGTTATTAACACACCTTAAATTGTTATTAACACACTTTTTTGTATTTTTTTTATTTATTTTTATTATACAAATAATAAAATAAATCTCTTATATTGTTTAGAAAAATTGTATTTAAAAATACAAAGGTGTGTTAATAACAATTTGAGGTATGTTAATAACAATTCATTTTTTTAGGACAATATTGAGATCTATAAAAAAATAAATCTCTTATATTGTTTAGAAAAATTGTATTTAAAAATACAAAAGTGTGTTAATAACAATTTGAGGTGTGTTAATAACAATTCATTTTTTTAGGACAATATTGAGATCTATAAAAAATAAATCTCTTATATTGTTTAGAAAAATTGTATTTAAAAATACAAAAGTGTGTTAATAATAATTTGAGGTGTGTTAATAACAATTCATTTTTTTAGGACAATATTGAGATCTTTTGGAGGGAAGTCTTTGTTTATGGAGGGAAAGTTGTAGTTAGGGTCAAATATGGATTTTAGAAAAATATAATAATAAAAAGACAAAATTACCCCTGTAATTAGACCAACTTAACAGAAATTTTAACAGAAGTACCAAATTGGGTGACGGAGGAAAACTATAGGTACCAAATTGTCCATTTTCATACTTCAGGTACCAATTGGTCCAGACTGTGATACTTCAGGTACCATTATGGGTATTAACCCAAGTTTTAAAGGAGATGCTGACATGTGTCTATCTTTGATTCAATGATCTACAATAAACTTTGGCTTTATTTTTCTTTCTTCCCCTTTATTTTCTATCTCTTTCTTTCGATCTAATTTTCTTTCTTTCTTTCTTCTTCTTCCCCAATTGTATCAAGGCTGATGAAATGGGTTTTGATAGGAAGTTCAAGAAGTTCCTATCTGCAGTTCGGATCTTGAGTTCGATGAATGTGGAGACCTGGGAACTGAAGTTGAAGCTTTTTCGGAGTTTGGGGATATCTTGGCTATGTTTAAGGAGGCATCAGCTCAGTCAGTGTTGGGAAACATCTTCTCCAATCTTGCTCCTCAACGAAATACAGAGGGCAAAAATCTCCATCTTCAACTTTCATATGTTGAACTCACAACCGTTTGACCAACTCTGATCCCCGGAATCGAAGTATTGAATCACTCTGATTGCCGAAACCAAAGTACCCAGTCACTCCGATGGCTAAAATCAAAGTCCCCAACCACCAACGACTTGGTCCTTCTTCATTAGCTCATGTGGTTCTTCGCAGAAGATAAATTATTAACAAGCAAAAAATTGTCAAATTTAAATAGGTTTTCTGAATTAATCCACTTCTATATCTTGTGATACCAAACATAAGATTGGACTGGGAGTTGACATCTCCAATCTAGTCTAGTCTAATATAATCCTAATACCAGCCCTGGTCTATTCCAATCTTGGTTATCAAACACGACCATAGTGTTGAGGGCAGATTGAAACCAAAACTAGAAACAAAGGTTTGGGAAAGAAGAACTTCGAATGGTAAAAATTGAAAAAAAAAAATCAGAAGAAAGAAAAAAAAAATTAAATTCAAAGAAAGAGAGAGAAAGCAAAGGGAAGAACGAAAAAGAAAGCCAAAGTTTATTGTAGCCATTGGATTGAAGATAGAGACATGCGAGCATCTCCTTCAAAACTTAGGTAGATTAGGTAAAAACTAGATAAGAAGAGGATCCATATTCATTTTTAACATGCTTGTGTATAATTACTGAGAGTTGCTTTTACGCAAAAAAAAGAAGAGAGTAATTACCGAAAGTCACAATTTAGCACGTACTAATATTCGGAAAAGATGTTCAATTATTTGGTTCGAGGCATATTTGACTCATGGAAAATATAGAAAAAGACTAATATATACCATTATACCCTCTAATGATTGGACTCATAGGAGTTTTGATATTATATCTCCCCCAAGGTCTGAATTATCCCAAGAGTTTTTATCATGAACAATAGTTGACATTTAGATCGTTCATCACTTTGGTACCTGACATACGAAAACTATCACATTAGTACCTGATATTTCAAACCAGACCCAATTTTGATACATGCCGTCAATAATTCCGTCAATATCTCATTTTTCTCTGGGCATATGAATTGACGCCGTCATAAACGGTGGGTACTAAACTTGGGTCGGGTTTCAAATGTCAGGTATTAATGTGATAGTTTTAATATGTTAGGTACCAAAGTGATAAATAGTTTAAATGTCAAGTATTGTTCATAATAAAAGCTTTTATCCCAAATAATTCAAATATCGAGGCCATTCACCGGTGATTCTCAAGAGCATGAAATTTAAAGACCTAAAAACCCTTGCTCTGAGCGTACCAAGCCATGGGGCTTTTACTGTTAAGGTTTGTGTTGTTGATAAGGCCCAAGTTAAGAGGATTGGCAAATCATTTTGGGCCTCTCAAATTGGTTTCTGCAGATGAAGTGTAAATGGTGAAGCGCAAAGAAAGGAGTCTCAGAATAAAGACGCAAATTATATATGAGAAAGGGTTGGGGGGGACAGCCAAGGGAGAGCCAGAAGCACAATGATGCCAAGAGTGGCAAAGTCATGGCGAAATGGACTCAGAATGAGAATTCCATGGAGAAGCAGCAGAGCCCTTAACACCTTAAACGACGACGGTCACCGCTCCCGCCAAATTATCTTGTCCCCTCCTCTCGTCTCTCTAGACATTCCTGATGATTGGGCTCCTTCTCCCCCCTCTGTACATTTTGATTTTCCCATAAATTGCTGTAAGTTTCACAAAGTTTCATGCTTTTCAATCTTTCACTTCCTTTCATTGTGATATTCTCTGTGGCATTTCATCATTTTGCTTCTTGGTAAATTAATATGTGAATATGTGATGGTCTGCAGAAAACCCAGTTCTTAACCAATTTGATTGGTGTTAATATATATACACTAAAACCCAGTACTAATAAAGCTGTAATCTTTTGCAATTTTCTGCTTTTCTTTCAATCAGAATGTGTGATATTTGATGGTTTTGCTTCTGGGTAAATTAATCTGTGATAGTGTGCTGAGCACCCTTTTCAAACCATTTGATTTTTCGTCCGATATTTATTTGGGTCCCTGTTTTTTAATGCCCACCATAGCCCAGGAGCAGACTGCTGCTGTTATTGATGGGAAGTCTATTGCGGATCAAATTAGGTCAAGTATAGGGAGTGAGGTAAGGAGGATGAAAGAGAGCATTGGAATGGTGCCTGGGTTGGGTGTAATTATGGTGGGTCAGAGAAAGGACTCTGAGACTTATGTCCGGAACAAGATGATGGCTTGTGAAGAAGTTGGAATGAAATCAAATATTGCTCAGCTGCCTGATCATTGTACAAAAGATCAGCTTCTTAAAGCTTTGTCAAAGTTTGATGTGGATCCATCTGTTCATGGTATTCTCGTGCAACTTCCTCTACCACAAGTAATTTCTTAATCTGTTCCAATACTTATTTATTCAGCCTTCATTATATGCATATAGAATTGAAGTTATACATTGTATTTCAAATGGTCTATCTGATATTGATTTTTATTTACTTTATGTTCTACCTCTTTCAAAGAATGTCAGAATCTGCTGCGTGATAGTTTCCATCTGGAAGTGATAATTGTAATTTAAAAACTTTCCTCCCCCCCCCCTCCCCAATGCAGTAGATAATCATGATTCCCAAATTTCCTGGATATAAGCCAAGAAAATTTGAATCGTTAGGATACTTGATCAACTAGACAGATCATTTGATTAAGAATGATGTAACAAAATTTCATAGGTCTAAATAAGTAAATAGACACTTCACCTGAACCACACTGACTAAAAGGAATGCCCCATTATTGGGGATCTTCCTTGACTTGAGAGCCGAGTGGAAGGCGCTTTGAACCTAAATCTCTAACACAACCACTCACGAGTTAGAAGCTTTCTGAATTAGTGATTTCAAACTTTGAAGTTTTATTTATTTAAAGATTAGTTTGCATTTGGGTTTTCTTTTCTGATAATAAATGCTTGCACCATTGCGGTTTATGTCCTTGAAGGGTATAAGTATCGCTTTTTTTTTTCCCTATTTGGGAGTTTTATTTTTTTGAAAAGAAACATCTTTATTAAAACACAAGCAGAAAGATACAAAGAAAGTGGACAAGAAATCCACAAGCACAATAAAAGAAAACTAAAGATTAGAAAGAGAAAAGAAGAAACTCCTAAAAGAAAGAAAGAAAAAACTCCCAAAAAACTAAAACTAGACTACTATTTGGGAGTTTTATAACTTTCGCTTTTTCAATCTTTTTTTGCTTCTGCTGCACAACTGTTACCCTAAAAAATCTTTGCTTTTCAAGTAAAATGGTATCTGGGAAATGTAAGAACCCAAGCAATTCAAAGTTCGGGTATTTGGGGTTTACAGTCCCATAGGTTGGTTTTTCAGGCTTTTTATGTCCAAAGCTGACACAATTGAATTGGTTGAAGAGAACCCTCCATCCTAAACCAAGACCTGAAACCTAACCCATGAACACCCCAGTGGATAGTTATGTCTCTTAGATCGCATGTCTGGAAACTAAATAGTTGAGGTTTGATGCATTACATGTCAGAACTTGCTGCTGTTGTATGGATGACTTACAACAAACTGTCTGGGACAGCATTTGGATGAGAGAAAAATTATGGATGTGCTGAGTCCAGAGAAAGATGTGGATGGCTTCCATCCAATTAATATGGGAAATCTTGCCATGAGAGGAAGGGAGCCTATGTTTATTCCGTGCACTCCAAAGGGTTGCATCGAGTTGTTGCTCAGGTCTGGTGTGGAAATAGTTGGGAAGAGAGCTGCTGTCATTGGCAGAAGTAACATTGTTGGATTGCCCACATCGTTGCTTTTGCAGGTAATATCATATTCCTTTTTCAAATGATAGAGGAAAAAAAAGGAATTTATACATTGATAATGTGTTGCCTACAAATTGTTGTGCAGAGGCACCATGCAACAGTCAGCATCGTACATGCATTCACAAAGAACCCAGAACATATCACCTGTGAAGCTGACATTGTGGTCACAGCTGCAGGAGTGCCTAATCTTGTCCGTGGAAATTGGCTAAAACCTGGAGCAGTTGTCATCGACGTTGGGACCAATCCAGTTGAGGTGAATAATAATTTTTAGAGAGTCAAATACATACTACATTTGCATACTACTGATTTCAGTTTTAAAATATTGGTGACCAATGTCATGTTTTGCAATAAAGAAATGGAATTTCAACTGTTAATTCTTGAAGGAAGGGAAAGGAATGAAAATGGAATGTAATAGCATAGTAAGGACTGCAGTGTTTCTACTGTTTAGATGTTAAAAATAGAAAGGAAACCTTTTCTATGTCATGTTTTGCATCATTTGCATGTGAATGTTTAGTTTTTCTTGTGTAGGTTTATGTTGAAAGGTGGAATATCATGAAATTAATTGAAATGTTATATAGTACAAGTAGAAATTGTCTTCAATTAACATTTCGAATGACACCAACTAGTCACCTGACTAAACCCAATATGTATTGGCAGGACCCCAGCTGTGAGCGTGGTTATCGCCTCATAGGAGATGTTTGCTATGAAGAAGCAGTGCGGGTGGTGTCAGCCATTACCCCAGTGCCTGGAGGAGTTGGACCCATGACAATTGCCATGCTTCTATCCAACACTCTCGACTCAGCAAAGCGAGCCTATGCCTTTACTTGAGCCGTAATTTGCTAATGTATAGCTTTTTCCATGTAGTCGAACTACTTTTTTTTCTTTTTTCGAGGTCTTAGTGAGGGAACTACTGGGCTGGATACTTGGTCCTCTTTTAACTTTGATCGCAACTAATGTGTATTTAGTTTCAGTAAAATGTGTAATCAGACGGTGGTTGCACCACAATTTTCAAATGCCTAGTTTATTTTTATTCATTGGTTCAGTTACCAAGTGAACAAATTTGGCTGCTGTGGTTAGTAAATTACTTTGCTAATTCCTTGTGTGATGTAGACACCTTTTGCTTCAGAGCTTCTTGAGCTTGCTACTTTGATAGGCATGGTTACAAGAATACGTTGGGGGTAATCAGTAAATATAATAAGGTTATAATACAACATTCTCTAACATCAACAGCAGCATCGATGATAATGAAGGAAACCTAGCATCCATCACTTTCAGAAAGAAGAAGAAAACTATGTAACAACTTGTATGTTAAAAGAATACAAGGTATTCATGTTCAATGCATACAAGGGTTAAGACTTTATATACAAAACAGATTTTGTTTTCTGTAACTTGTTTTTCTTGAGAAAAAGTTGGGGAGTTGGTCGCTTCTGAGTCAATCCTCTGAGGGCGGGAGAAGTTCTAAGACTCCCAATGGGTGACATTACAAAGTATGGTAAGTATTTCAATGTAGACCGTGATTGGTATGGTATGGGATTTGATAATATAACAAATACCCACAAGATTGTTCGTGTTTCCAGAGTTGTTAATGGTAGCTTTACAGAGAACTGTCTGGTAAACCCCAGTTCTTGTATTAGGCACAAGCTCATGGCGAGAGAGACCCTCAGAACTGTCTGGAAACTTATGGCACTTTGATTGAAAGAGAAGAACAAGGCTTTAGTTTATCTGAGAGGCATGTGCTGCGAGGAATCGCAAAGCTTTAATGTAATGTGATGGTGGTTGCTCCACAATTTCCAAAGGCCTTGTTGATTTCCTGATAGGTATGCAACTATGCATTGGTTTAGTGACCAAATGAACAAACCTGGCTGCAGTGGTTAGTGAACTACTTTGCTAATTCCTTATGATATGTAGTTACCTTTTGTTTCACCCACTGTGATGTCGTAAACTAAATCCTTATTAGTTAACTTCCATGAATTTCAGAGTGAGATTCTCAGCTTGATACTTTGATAGGCATCGTTACAGGAATACATCGAGGTGATCAGTAAATATACAAACAGTATGATACAACATTCTGTTGATAAACAACAGCATCCCTGATACTGAAGGAATCCAATATGGACAACCAACCTCAGGAGATGCATCGAAAGAAACAATGAATAACATGATACAATTTAAGGCAATAGAAATTAAATCTGATGGCATCTATCACATGAAGCTAAAACATTCATTCTTCAAGTTGGGGTGGTGTTAAATACCCTCATTCTTCAACTTCAGTCGCAGGAGGCACTGTCTCGACAACTGGAGGTATGCAATCTACCTTATAGCGCAGCACCTATATTCCAGCAAATAAAAAAAAGTCAGAAATTTCGAATATGATCAGCCCAAAAAGGAACCAGGGTACCATATAAAAGACTTTAGGCCAAGGACTGCGTTTGATCTCTAAGGTCAGACAATTATTCTCCTGATTTTACTTTATTATGAACTGACAGATCAATAATCAATTCTTTTCAGAAGATCACTGTCCTGTAGAGATGGGGAAATTGAAAAGGCTTGAAGCCACTACATCTAGTGATATATGGGATAACTAAAAAGGAAAATGTTGAGAATGTATGCAAAAGAGGTCAATTGAGCTGCAAGTTAACACAAGTGATTAAAATAAGTCAAAGCCATGTCTAGGACAAAACTCCTGAGATTTACTTCTGTCTTACCATAAGTTCAACTGTTAATACCCAAAACGTCCACTGGTTATCAAAGCGATGATATGAAAAGAGAAGTGGGGAAGTGAAACAAAAACAGAACATAGAACCAAACATGTCTGCATACCTTCTTAAAGAAACTTGAATATGAATTGTCCCAGACGAGTTTGTAGTTTCCAGCCTCGCATGTGCAGAAGTTTCCCTACAAAAGAATATTTTGAAGTCAAGAGACTGCTTTCTTGGGTAAAGGAAGTCAGGAAACTTTAAAATTACAAAAGGTGTTCAAAGATAACATATGAGAAGAAATATTAAACTTACTTGGTCAGACTCGTAACGTTTGTAAGGTAAAATGAGCTGTAGCATAACCGTCAATGCCCCAGGGTAGTTGCAAGAAAGCAAATAAGTTAAAAAAACAACAATGAAGCAATAAAGTCAATATTATACAATTAAACATTCAAGTAATCATGGCACAACTTACAGATTTCCCCCCAGACGCATTTGTATACTCCACACTAAATCCAATATCCTGACCACCACCATCAATCTCAATGTGTGATTTAAATTGTCATAAATTTCTCATAAAGAAGCATATGAGTTATATTAACAATTGGAACATACATTGATATTATTCAGCATCAAATCTCATTATCAATGGTCACTCACAGGAAATATACATTCAAGACACTTCTAAAGTACTATCAAACATAGGGGTTGGGTAACTTCTATTCCTCCCGCACAACACCATAACATATGTAATTCATAGTGTCATATCAGAAGTAAACATTATCTATTGTAAATAACTGAGAATGGCATCTGTGCAAAACTAGGACAATCTTATCACAGAAAAGAGATGCATAAAAAAAAGAATCTTCATAAGGAATCATTACACATTTACACAACCACCACTTCAAATTACCATAGAAGCCAAATTTCCATGGAGAAGCAGGACAGCAAGCACTTTTTTGCTATATTCAACTCTTTATATACTTAGCCAGTTAGCATGCTACGGCTGCAGCATCTGAACCTTGGCCAAACAATCACCGGAAAGTGAAAAACCTCTGACATCCTCACACAGTCTGATAAGTAATACTTAGTTGCTTAACACTGTTCATACAGTTTAAATTTAGTCATCTCACCAATCACTTTTTTTTTTTTGAAAAGAAACATAATTTATTAATAAAGAGGATGAATACAGACTCAGTGGATAAGGAAGTCACACAAACAGAAGGGAAACAACAGAGAAACACAAACAGCAAAACAAACAGGAAACCCCCCACCCCCCCTCACAAGAAAACTCCCTCAAGATAAAACAAAAAACTAAACTGCTGCTGCTCTCCAGTCCCTTAGAATAGAAGAAAAACTATAATCTTTAAAGATCTCAGAGACCGAAGCCCAAAGAGCCACCCAAAATCTTACTCTATCCCAAAGAACCTCCACCCCTACCCCCTTGTAGGCTTAAAAAATTCTTCTATTTCTTTCCGTCCAAGGACTAGACAAAGGGTGATGCTGATCTGATTGAATAAGTAGAACCTCTCACCAATCACTTTAAATGGACTCATTACCAATCTCATTCCACACAAATGAGGCATAAAAGAAAATAGCATGAGTGACGCAACAGAGAACTAAAGGAAACAAAGGAAAAATATCACGAGGGCAGGAGCATCCGAGCATGCACATTACAGATGAAAAAAAATCCTTCGTCAAGCCAGTGTATCATATTTTAGTATTTTACAGATGAAAGAAGATGACACATTCAACTGGAAACGTATTGAAGTTTAGGAACAATACCAAGTTTATCTTCCCTTGCACAAGTGAAAAATCCCAAGCAATGTATGAATTTATCGAGTCCACAGACAGAGAAACCTATAAGTGTAATGGAATTACAAAATGCCGTAAATTTGGAGCAGCATTGCACACAATAGTTGACAGAAAAAAACTGAATAAGATAATTGCAGGATATTTTCTAAACCATGAACCAACTAGTTAAGAAGGTTGTTTCTGAACCTATATTTCTTTATGAAGTTTCTTCACTATCTACTATACTAAGCTTGAGTAAATCTCATAACACATTACTCGGACAATTTTTCAGATTTTCCTTACTTCCAATGTAGTAGAATTAAGAACTTGAAGTTTTTTCTATATTTCTTAAAAGCTAGAACAAATCATAAATTTAAGCGTGCTTTCTCACTTGGGTTTTCAGTCACATTCAAACTGATCCCTCAATCACATCTGGCCTAGACAAAGGGTGATGCTGATCTGATTGAATAAGTAGAACCTCAATCCAAAATCCACCCAAAATTAAACAAGTCCCACAAACAGAAATGAAAACAAACCTCATGTGTTTTCCCGGCTGGAACAATTGTCTCTTTGTAATCATCATTATTACTGTACAGAAAAACAAACGAAATATTTTATCTGAGTAGAGAAGTGAAGTATGATAAAGAGAAAAAGAAAAGGAAAAAAAAAATCTAACCTTCCGTCTAATGCACCGGCAACCTCTGCTGAAATAAAGAAGGGCGAATTCGCAAAGACCTCACTGAGAAAAATGCAAACATTACTTGATATAAATATAAGCAGCTGAAAGTCTAGCAGCACTACATTTGAAATCATATTTGAGGCCCAATAAGACAACACAGCTTCATCTTGGCATTTAGCTATGTCAGTATCATTATGCCTATGCAAACTTAAATGATGCATGAAACAGAAGCAGCCTATCATGAATGTAAAGCTATTCATCAATTTTCACTTTTACACATTTATGGAATGAAAAGGGTAGTATAGGGAAAATAAAACACTAGCTAAAGGAAGGGATAGATAAATTGAAACTTTGCAACTAATATGCTAATCATTAGTATAAGGATAGTGAATTTTTTTTACTTAATTATTATTATTATTTTTTGTAAAAAAGAGATGGTGAAAAGAATCATTATCATCAATAATAACATCAACTAATGTTACCAACTTCAACACAGGAAATAGGAGTAATACCTGATAAACCCAATAAACCTTTCAAACTCAGTGGTGTAGACATCAACAGCTTGTTCCAAGGCAGCTACCTCTTGCTTGTTTCTGCTCATATTATAACAGTATCAATGCAAAAGAAAGTGCAACAGGAAAGAACTATGTTTTGGATAGAACAACTAGACATAAAAAAAATTGCAAAAAATCTCACAATTTTCTAGTTTCAAGCCGTCCCCAAGACAGCAAAATTGCGAGACGTATAAGAAGCACCATGGCTGTAAGGTTGTACAAAGGTGGTCCATAACGTTGGCGTTGCTCTTCCATGGGCCTATTAATAAAGAATACAATAAGGCATCAAGTTACTATTGAAGATGCTATTAACTCCACTCCCACAAAGAACTTACCCATCATCGTCATTTATTTGGCGAACAAAATCTAGTAAAACCTGCACCCAAAAGCAAGTGTGCCAGAACAGTTACCAGTGATCACAGAGTCTTAAACATGCAATATTACTTGGCAAAAACATAGATTTGAAATATATCTCATAATAACGTTTATGTTGAAACTGCATCACTAATCACCCTCCAACTAGATAAAATATATGGACACATGATAGAACCACAAAGGGAACTGATAAGTAATTGGCTTGCCAAACCATGCAGTGCTAATCACACCATTATGAACAGATAACCGTGGCAATGAACAAAATAAGAGCGTAATGTACAGGCTCAAACAAAGTGGCAGGAAAATGCCAGAGGAGCATACCTGTGGAACCCCTACCAAGTACTTGACAAGGGTTTTGTAGACACCAGTAGCAGAACCAAGCTGCGCTAACAGTCTCCTCCTGGAAGTATGGTCAGCAAGTAGTATGTAAGGTGGATCACAGGCTGCAACGGAATTGGGTAAAGAAAAAAGAGCACGGAATCTCACCTCTCCATTTGTTGTTTCCACAAGAGAGCATAACGATCACGTATACTTGCTCCAGAACTAATCAAAGCATCAATCTCTGCTTGCTTATTCCTCTCGGAACGCTCCCTTTGTAGTCTGATAAGCCTTCCCCGAAAATCTTGAGGAATGTAAGTCATAACTGCGAAAATCGATTCACAGCTCCATGATGAAATGATCTGAATTCTAAACAAGGATGGCAGTGCAACATGTACAACAGAGACTAAACAAACCTGTATCGAACACACGCGCGGAATTTTTAGCTTGAAACGATTCCAATGTCTTCAAGGTCGTATTAAATTTATGGTGGAGACGAGTGAAAACAGTAGCAAGTTGAGCATCCTCAGGACTTGATGGCTCTTGAAGCTGCCCAAAGCATCAATAATCAGAAAAGAATTAAAGGTAGAGCCTTTAACATTCACAACAACAACAATAGCTTACTGTTTGTGGCCAATGAGGTCTGTCAAGTAAAAAGACTATCTCTTCCATATGTTCTCGATTCTTCCACATGTTCTCATCGACTTTATGCGGCGGTCGACTCTCTAATTCATCGACTACTAATCTCTCTTCCCCTAAAAATCACACTCATTGATTCATTCACTATTCCAATATTGTTCCAATATTGCAATTGCGAGCAAAGATGATTACTTTAACAGAGAAACGAAAGAGGGAGTTTTGAAATTAGGAGTACCTGGAGTGGCCGGAGAGTTGCTGAGCAAATCGGCGGTGAGAGAGCGAATCTCGGAGGAAAGGCGTGCGATGTCATCGGAGAGAGGTGGGAATTTGTATGTGTCGTAATAAGAAGCGAGAAAAGCTCTGGTTATCGGCACCAGACCCTCCGTGGAAGCCATTTCAGTTCAGCCAATCGATCTCTTTGGTTTCTTTTCTTTCAGGTCGTCGTCGGCAACAGGAGTTGTGCGGTGGAATAACGAATTTTGAAAAAGAATAAACCCAAGAGAGTAAATTGCAGTGAAGTCCACGCCACCAATAACTACCCACTACACTTTAACGGACAGGTCTACGGTTCGACCTCTTATGAGTCAAACCACCAAATTTTCTTTTTATAGTTTTGGGACTTTTCGGTGGCAAGAAATACTCGAAGCAATTCCACACTTTGGTACTTAACGTTAAAAAACACTCGAAGCAAGTCAATACACCCAAAGTATGTACTTCTTTTGTGCTTGTCCCACGAGTCGATTTTTATTCGTATTGTTCTTAGTTGAGTCTATTGTCTTCTCGGCTAAAAGAAAATATCATATTCAATTATGGGTCTTCTTTCATTATTCGTTTTGGGAACTCTACGTCTCATTGAAGGCAAATTTGTGATTAGGTTCTTTAACTTGCATTTCTCACGGTTTGAAAACTTTCATCGATAAAACTAGTAAAAAGTTCGAAATATGCCATATTCCGAAGTTTCTGACATATGGGATTCAAAGTAGAATAAATGGACAAAAAAGTGACTTAAAATATAGGAAGATCTTAGATGAATAAATTGTGATATGAACGGTTGGCCCAAGCCCAACAAGTACCCGCCACACGAAAACGCGGAGCGAACAATAAAGCAAAAAAGCGTGAGATCGAATTTCAGTGAGAGAGAGAAAAGTGAGGGGAACCCCGAACCCGAAAAATGCAGTCTTCATTTCAGCTGCTCTGGAATGAAAAGCTCTCTTTTTGATTCGGTTCCTTTGAAAAATCAAGAAAGCTTTTGAATTGAGTGAGAATGGGTTTCGATGCGGGTCCGTCCGAGAACGCACGGAGCTGGGCGAGGTTCGTGGCCACATGTCTCGTCGGCGGTGTGGTGGTGGCGGTGGGGATCGGCGTCGGGGTCTCTCTGTTGAACTCGGAGCGTGGGCCTCAGCTCCCTTTGCCAAGTCTATGGAGGAGGAAGAAGAACAGACCCATCCGAGTCTACATGGATGGTTGCTTCGACATGATGCACTACGGCCACTGCAACGCTCTCCGTCAGGCTCGTGCCCTCGGCGACCAATTGGTCGTTGGAGTCGTCAGCGACGCCGAAATCATCGTCAATAAGGGTCCCCCTGTAACCCCTCTCAACGAAAGGTGACAACTTTTTTTCATGTTCTTTCATTTCTTCGAATAGATATGTAATTCAGCTGATTAGCATTGTGGTTATTAGTGAATTTTAGCTTATATGAATGTGTATGTGGTTCTGTTGCGTTATAGGATGATTATGGTGAACGCTGTGAAATGGGTTGATGAGGTTATTCCGGATGCACCTTATGCTATAACAGAAGAGTTCATGAAGAAGCTGTTTGATGAATACAATATAGACTATATCATTCATGGGGATGACCCATGTGTTCTTCCTGATGGAACTGACGCTTATGCTCTTGCCAAGAAAGCTGGGCGCTACAAGCAGATCAAACGCACAGAAGGGGTCTCAAGCACTGACATTGTTGGTACGTTCTCATTCTATCCATCCCACTTCAGTTCTGTCAATCTTTATTTTGTATTGTATTTCCTGTTCTAAATATTGTAATTTAATTGGTTTAGAGAATCACCGTAGTTGGATTTTGTTGGTCTAAATTTGGTGCGGCTAATGTTGTATGCAGGTCGTATGCTTCTATGTGTGAGAGAGAGGTCCGTTAGTGAGAACCGCAACCATTCTTCCTTGCAAAGACAGTTCAGCCATGGTCACGGTCAGAAGCTTGAAGATGGTGGATCTGGTAGTGGAACTCGTGTGTCTCATTTCCTGCCGACATCACGTAGAATTGTTCAATTCTCCAATGGAAAAGTACTTCACTGTTTAGTTGTTATTGGATTACTGGTGAGATGAACTTTAGCACTTATTAATGAATTGTTTATGCCTGTGACTGCAGGGACCTCAGTCGGATGCACGCATAATATATATAGATGGTGCATTTGATCTTTTTCATGCTGGACATGTCGAGGTAATGTGAATGAGTTTGTTCACATTCTACTTATCATCTCCTCTTTCTTAATGTGTACTTCCAGATTTTTAATAATGCATCTGGTGGCTGAGCAGAGCACTTATAATATATGATCCGTGATAGTTGTCAAACTGGTCCATTTTTTGTAAGTAAGGGAAAACCAAAACGATAAAAGAAAAGAAAACTAGACCCTTGTTTAAGCTGACTCTCTCTCTCTCTACCTCCTTCATCACACACACACACATATTATACCTGTTCCGATTTTCCTTAAAGATTTGTGGTTTTTTTTTTTTTTTTTCATTCTATGCTGTGTAGTACTATTCTGTTCCTCTTAATTTTAGTATGCTTTAGATATCAATGAAGTTTGTTCTTTTTTTCTCTCATCCAGTAATTGCTTTCACTAATGAATTTAGGCAATAAACGATTAAGGGGATGAAAACATCCTTATCTGGATACTTGTGCATTTTTTTTCATACAGATCTTGAGGGTTGCTCGAGAGCTTGGGGATTTTCTTCTCGTCGGAATACACACTGATCAAACCGTCAGGTGTCATTTCCTGCTTCTCTCTCTCTATGAAAGCTTTCAATTTACAATGTATAATATATCCATGTATATAGCCTTTAGTCATTTACCCGTATATATGTTGCTAGAAAGGTATCAGGTTTAATTCTTACATTGAGTTCAAATTGTAAAACCTTCACATGTTAGTTTCTGTAACTTTCAGTAACAATAATTCTTTAGTCACTTGGCCTACTTTAGATCCATATAACTTTTGAACATAATTTAGAACCTCAATCCATAGTACTATACTAAAATTAGTGTGGAGCATACAGTGATATCATACTATAATGATATCTGTATGTATGGATTGAGGTTCTAATCCATTTGTATGTGTAGAGACCTTCCTAAGATACGTGTGTACGTGTCTTTCTCATGTTTGGGTATTGTCTCTTTCACATGAAAAACGAATGAGTCCACGAGTCATTTTGTAGCCATTGTGCTAGCTTATCAAATGGGTTTTGAGTAGCACAATGGTTGTGAGTTGTAACAGATGCCTATAACTTGTGACCCTTTGGAAAATATTGGGCCTGAGTAAAGTTTTCTTTCATGCAAGTTGACATACTTTGTCTATCTTTATGATCGGCTTCCTTTATAGGTTTTATCTTTTTGTCTGCTTCCTGTACAAGTATTATATTATTTTAATATTTTTATTTCTCGCTACCTTGTTTGCAAATTGGTGTTTTATAGAAATGCAACGTTGTTCTCGAACTTTACATCTAAAATTAATAACTAGAAACAACTTATATTAATTAAACAGAAACGCAATATGGAATGATAATTAAATATCAACTACTGTCTTTTCTAGCTGTTTATTTGTTATTGCGACCTCTGATCATTAGTTTTTCCCTCTAATAACTGCACTGCAGTGCTAATAGAGGCGCACATCGTCCAATTATGAACCTTCATGAAAGAAGCCTAAGTGTTTTGGGTTGCCGCTATGTGGATGAGGTTATAATTGGTGCGCCATGGGAAATTACAAAAGACGTGGTAAGCTTTTCTTCTCATTTGTAGTGAATTTGTTTCATTATGCATTTAGTCAATTTTCATTATTTTCCTGTATTCTTCTGGTGTCCTAGTGGTGATTTCTTTCCATGGTAACAGTTCCTTAGTATGGATGTTGGGTATAGGACCCTATGTAATTCACTCCTAGCCTTCAATGATGACTTCCATATCTATGCAACCTTTCGTGAATATAATGAAGAGTTCTGAATATATCTGTTACTTAAAAATTGAAATTGGGTCTGCCAATAAATTGTCCATTTTAGTACTTTGCGATAGTTTTGTCAACTTCGGTACTTTACTTGTTTAACAGTTTCCATACTTGTATTATATAATTTTCTTGGAACATTTTTTGATTGCAGATCACTACCTTCAACATCTCTTTGGTTGTCCATGGGACGGTAGCCGAGAATAACAATTTTGAGAAGGTAAATTACAAAACTAATTGCTAATGGTGATGTGATAATATTCCTTCGCTTTTCAACCAACTGAAAGATATTCCATTGCTTTACTTTGGAGGTACCAAGATGCTTTGGTTAGTTACTTGTTGTTCTTTTACAGGAGACAGGCAATCCATATGAAATTCCAATCAGTATGGGTATCTTTAAAGTTTTGGAAAGCCCGCTTGATATCACAACTTCCACGATAATTAAGAGGATTGTATCTAATCAGGAAGCATACCAGGTTCCCCTCCAATTCCTGAACCTCTTCAAATTCATAACATCAAGCTAAGAAATGATGAAAATTGCTAACATGATGATTATGAAAGCACTGTATACTAGCATTTGGGGTCTATATGCTTAAACCTATAGATGTTTTGGTCTGCTTTTTGTAACATACTTCTATTTTTTATTTTTTTTGCAGAAACGTAATGAGAAGAAGGCAGCTAGTGAGATAAAGTATTATGAAGGCAGGTCTTATGTTACCGGTGACTGATTGATGTTGATCTCCAACTCGATAATACATGGATAGGGCATTGGGTGCACCTGTTATTTTTGCAGTTTTACTAAATAGTACTAACATCAGTGATGACCCACTTGGGTTGGTATATTCACATGGTTTGATTCGCTGATCCTAGATTACATGTGATTTCTGAGTCGTGTTGTTATGTACTTATCTTTTTGTTATTTAGATTACCATTTTGGAATTCAATTCCAATCCTAGAACTTGATGAGAAATTGGTTTGTTAGGTCAAATGGGATTGAGCTTTTGGAGTTTGCAAGTTCATGCCCTTATTTTTCACATAAATAGAAGTTTAGTACGGCTACAGATTGATGTAATATTGCTCGCAAGCCAATTAATCTATCTGAAATTTATTTCATTTTTCTCAGAAAACCTGGCATGGACAAGTCTCTAGGCAATTTTCGTAACATGTGGTGCTGCATTGTGACACTACTTGTTTTGCCATAACATGTCATGTGCCTCTCTCTTACATATGGTGCTAGTAGTGGAAGAGAAAGGCATGTGTTGTTCCATCGAAATGTTTTCAGTGAATCATATATCGTGGAGGCTGTTAGCCTCTTACAGTCTATGTTACTGAAACTCTGCCAACTTGATTGGCAAAAACGAAGGAAACTAATAATGGAAATATTGGAAAGAAGAAAAAAGAAGCATGGAAACTACTCGGTTCTTATTTAAATACAAGAAAATTGGAGTTGTAACGGCCTCCTAATTGGCTGTACTCCTTACAATTTGTATCTTCTTTATGTGGCTTTATTTTTGTACATCACTCCAGACAATCAATCAAGAACATAAAATTGGGGTAAATGGCTTCCCACAAATTCGATCCAAGACAATTACAAAGGCCATAATAAGATCAAGGTCGAACCCTGGATGTACCACCAGGCTGAACACGTCCTCCCCAAGCATGATGGTGTTGTTCACTCTTTTCCTAGCTACATTGGCCACCAGTTGTCCACTGCTACTCCTGATTTTGCAGTTCCGCCTCCGAAAACAACCCTCGATTATGAAATCCGGTGTACCGCTTGTAGTTTCTGATCCCATGAACACCTCAGCTGTAGCTTCACTTTTACTAGCGCGGCCAAAAAGACCAGATCCAGTATTTCTCATGGTGAATACTCTACTGGACTTTGGACTCTTTGCACACCCATAGTCTCCTTCATATGCATTCCATTGGTCTTGCACACTCAAAACCTGTTCATACAAAATGGACTCATTTAGTTTGCCAGTACTTGCATACGTAATTTTGCTCATCTTCACTATAGAGAAAGCTCTTCTATACAGACTCACACGTACGTCAAAAAGGCTAGTGTACATATATATAAGAGGGAGGAAAATAATTACCTGTGGTTTGAGAGTGAGCAACGCCCTTCCAGCTCCGTCCATGAGGATGAGCCCTTTCCGAACTCCACCGTTTTTCCTGGAATAGTTGTCAACTCGGAAAGTCAGTCTTCCATGGTGATCGAAGACCGTAAATCCATCAGTTCCCTGGAAACTCATGCTAGATCTCTTCCACACAGTCAGCACAGATGGATGGACATCATGAGCATCTTTCATCTGATGATGATGAACTTCTTGATCAAGGTATCTATTCTCTGCAGCCGGATGTATCTTCGACATGGCACGTTCTACACAGTTATGGTCTGAAAGGTCTCAGAGAGAGAGAGAGAGAGAGGAATAGTGGTGGTGAGAATGGTTTAAGTTGAGGTACTTGAGGATAGAGCTTAGCTAGGTAGCTAGGGCGAAAGTACTTATATAGTAAAAGAGAGGAGGACGTAGGTACGTGGAAACAAAGAGAGAGGCAGAGAGTTGTGTGTCTTTGTATGTCTAGCTTAGTGGTTAACACAGAATTCTTACGTAGGTCCCCATTCCCATAGCTAAGCTTTATATATATATTCAATGATCCCGGCTGGTTTCCTCTTTGTTATTCTATCTCTTTTGCTTGATTTTTATATACACAAATGGAAGAAGTCTGACCTCAGTGGTGACCATCCTATACCTTAAATATAGAATCTGGCTGCCCTAGCCTGTACGATAGATTGCAGTAGCGAGTTTTAAGTTTTAACAGCGGCGAGGAGCGCTGTCTTTGTGGGGGCCTGATGATTCGAGGTAGTAGCCTTTTTGAGGCATTCCTCGAACGTAGTTTTTGTCATAAAAAAAAAATAAGTGGAATTTGGGGCAATAATCCATATTTTAATGGAGAAAATTATAGGACCCGGGAAAGTTAATTTCAACTGAAATAAACCTTCCATATGGGGTAATACATCCAAGAAGTCAACTAGTCAAGCCATATCATGGCATGTTAATTATAAGCTTCTTTGTTTTGTTGAGACATTTCGTCAAATATTTTTTTACCGCATTATTTAAGAGAAATGCAGTGAAATTGGGAGCAATACATAACTCTTAGTTATGTAATGGAGAAAATCATAGATTGAGTTGCCTTGCCATTACGTGTTCATACACAAGCAAGTATAGTAATCGTCTAACAATGTAAGAATCATAAACTGAGTGAAATTATGTTAAACGTGTATTTTTGATCGAAAATCTGAAAATGTAATATGTCAAAATTCAAATTATCTAATATCGATAGTATGTTTTTCGTTCAAGTATGGTGTGCTCTATAAGTATGTTTTTATAGTTGCAATGTTTTTTCTTTTTGGGGGCACAATAAGTGCATGGTCGAGGAGTTAGGCAAAGTAATCGTTCTACATTTCTGGCTTTTAGAATCCAACAGTAAACATCATCAACATAATGTTTTCTTTAACTTTAATTATAAGCATTATTTGCATCAATAAAGTCACTAACCCCAGGAGGACAAACTGTCTCGTTTGCTTTACAAGTCATGATTACCACACAGTCTACACGATCTAGCTTAGTATATACATGTGATGATATGAACATATTCGACCAAACAATGAGCTAGGCTGGGCTAGCTGCAGCCTGCAGGTAGAAATTGATGCCTATGCGCTCCATTAATTCAAACTTCATGCATGCATGTGATTCCGGCCATTTGTCGTCATATTGAAACTTCGATCCAAAACCTTCCCATTTCTATATTTCAACTGGGGATATTCTATCATTAATATTAGGGTTTTTCATTCTGTGACTAATATTCAAAGCTAGCTAACAATTTGTATTTGTGGATTTTTGTTGGAAACCAAGAGGACTATCTTGTTCTCTTGCTCTCTGTCATGATTCTGAGAATTTGATTAGTACGTCGGTGTGAATTGGCCATAAAAAATGCATAACGTACGAAAAGTAATTAGCGGAGAATAAAGCCACGAGAAATTTGTTTGATTAAGCAAGGGGAATGTAAGATTAGAATGAAACAGTAAAAGGGAATTTACCGTCTCTCTTCGTTTTGTTAATTAACTTATATATATATATAATACAATTAGTGCATGCCAATTATATATACTAGTAGTGGTTTTGGTCATTGTTAATTAATAAGCAACTTATTGCTTAGTGCCCCTGGTTTTGATCGAGTCATTAAAGCATTAAGCACTCACTAATTATATATATTCTCTGGTTTAACGAGAGGGATTCAGATATATTCTTCCTCCAAAACAATACCACCTTTCTGAAATCATTAGTTTTAGTTCTTGACGTACGTACGTGTAAAACAATAAGAATAATTTTCATGTACAGCTTCTAATATATATATATGAAAGCCGATAGTCATTGAAACAAAGTGGGGGATAGTGTTAGGTGATAAGCAGCCATCTATTGCAGCCGGCCCATGCATACACAACAATTTGGCTTCTCTCCAATGAGTTCTCGTCCACTAATGCATACTTTTGATTAAAGCATCAGTATTTTACCATATGGTATGAAAAGAAGATGATGGATTATTTCACCATGTTCAAAGCTACAAAAGTTACTTGGTTTGGTCGAAAAGGGTTAGTCGTCCTCTCCATTACTATGTCAATCAATGTTGGCAAATAGGTACTCTACTTAAATACAAGAATTCACACCACTCGTCCAAAGATGACATATGGTTGCAATTATCGTAAGATCAAAAAAATTATGTTACATGTATTGTATTTATTAACCACATTATTGAATACTTATGTTACGTGATTAAGTTTTATGGTTTGAACGAGTTCAATGATGCTCCTAAATTAAGTTCTATTCAATTCCATAAACTTTTTTAGGTTTTGGAAATTCCAACGACACCCTTAACATCGATCCAACTAGTCACAAAACGGCCTCTAACGGGATCTTGACCAGAGAGCAATCGTATTTGTTATGGGAGGTGTTCTCAAAAGTTACCATGGCGTAAGAAAACAAATTATCTTACCCCTTTCCATGTATTCAGTTAGCGGTAAAAAAACATGTCGGCGGGCTTTTTTTAACCTAATAGGGGGACAGAATGAAACAAACTAAGAAGTTAGGGTCATCATTGATCTTTCACAATCTAATAATCTATGTTCCATGCGGGTTTTACCTCTCTTTGAGAGAGGAATTTGAACCATCTAAAGTAGTTGCGCTGCGCACTGATCTTTCACAATCTATATATGCTCCGTGCTACTTATCCTTTTGCTTTGTTTTGTTTTTAATATGGATCATATATCTACGTATCTTCACAATCCATGATGATAAGTACGCAGTTTATTAGCTAGAACTATCCTGAAAGATGACCTATGCATACTTCTAATTTACAATATACAAATATCGACACACTTTCCTCTATCTGTTCGTTGTGCGTGGGTTGTGGCATTTCATCGGAATGAAACTTTTGTCTCATCAAGAGTACCAGATCGAATTCATGGAGTCACGCGCCCGCTGTAATGGAATTAATATATAGTAGTGGGATGACGAAGCATACATAAAAAAGGGTTTGGATCAACTCCTCTTAACATTAAAAAACACAGCTGAGCTAGCTGAAAATACGAATGGATGAATGTATATATAATGTTCTAAAAATCGCTAGGCGGATTTATAACTAATCGAGGCGGTTGGCCTCCGCCTAGCGCCTAGGCGGGGATTAATCAGGCCTAAGCGGGGATTTTTAGAACACTATATATCATGTGAAAAGCTTGAGTTAGGTATATTTGAGTTAAATCATCGTATTCGTTAAATCAGGCAAAATCAATGCTTTTATATATGTATCTAAATTTGACCTTTATTTCACCACGTTTCAAAACCACGAAAGTTACTAATTGTTTTGAAAAGGTTAGTTCTGCATTACCATGTCAATGCTCACAATGAGGTTCTATATAATTAAGTACAAGCTAGCATTGAGAGGTAGTCATCCGAATATGACATATGTTTGTAGTTACATGTATCATATTTATTGATCACATGCATTACGTTATATACATGTATGAGAAGTTATATGAGTTGACTACAATGATGGCTCCTAGGGTTTCTTTTTATGCTATAAACTCCCTCGATCAAGTTTCAGAAATTCCATTGTCTCCTTTTATTTTATTTTTTTTATATTTTTTTAATTCAGACAAACCCTGAAAGTGCCTCTGATGGAATCTTGAGGGCTTCATAGTTGTGGGAGGCTTCCTCAAGAAGTCACCTAAAGAAAAAAAAAAAAAAAAAAAAACCATTTTCAACGTACGTATTTAATTATCTTTAAAATGAGGGCATCTATCTAAAACTGAAATTGATTAGAAAAAACTAAAACATGGGTACGTACGTGTCATTGATCGATCTTCGCGAGCTTATTAAGTTCCATGCGGAATTGTGGATTCTCTATCTACCTATCTTGTTAATCATTGATAAGTAGTTTATTAGCAAGGCTAGAAATCTCCTGAGATACCATCCATGCATATATATTACAATACGAATCCTTGTATTCAAAATCATATCCTTTGAATAGTGAATGACACACTCTTAATTCGTTGGTGGGTACGTTGTGGCATTTCAGGGGAATGAAACTATTGTCTCATCGTCACCAGAACTCACGCCCGCTGTATAACAATAATGGTATGACGAAGCACACATAAAAAGGGTTTGTATATGCATCTGAACAGTGGCCTAATTTTCATTAATTAACACAATGCAACTAAAACCTTTAAGTTAGGCACTTGAGTTAGATCATCGTATACTTCAAATTAATCAGGCAAAAAGCAAAGGGGATAAAATAAAGCAATGGTACGGTGGTTCAATTTGGATAACGATTAACGATGAGAGGTTCTGATTCCATAGAAGATGATCGATAATACGTAATATATATATTTATAATCTTTTGGTGGGATATAGAATATAGCATTATAGCGTAAAGGGTGACAACACTTTTTGTAAGGTGGTGACAATTGTTAAAGAATATAAGAGCCACTTAACAAAGCATCAGTGCTCTTTCTCAAAAAAAAAAAAACAAAGCATCAGTGCTTCTAATTTCCATATATTAGTGCTAATTTTTCTTAATTACATGCTTTGCTTTTCTTTTTTCTTTTTTAATCAATACATGCTTTGCTTTTTTCCCACTACTGTGGTGGAAGAGTATTGAAAGCTGATATTACCCTTCTACGTTTAGAGTAACTAAATAAGAAGACCTAGATTAAAAAAATAATAATAATAAGGGATAAGGTTGTTAATTCAAACTTTAATTCGCATTATGCTAGAAGTAAGAACACTTAGTTTTATTTAAGTTCAACTCATAGAACGTTCAACGTTGTTAATTAGTGTTTTGTATTTGTTAATTAATGAAATGAGTTGTACGTGACAAAATTAGTGGCATCAAAGTCTACTTCTTGTCCTGTTCTCCGTTTACAAATTAAGTTGCTGTTGAAAGCAACTTGACAGCCGACTAGGAACGGAATATATATATATATATAGTACGAAGAAGATTAAGCAATCCATAATTGATCGAGGGCGTTCATCAATCATCAGCCAATTAGTAGTTAAAACTTTAAGTCAGTGGAGGACTAATCTCCACTTACTGTATGTTATAAAAATTTTCATCATTCCCATTATGTTGGGCGGCAATTTGTATTCACAAGTTGTGTTCGTGTCGTGTCAAGCTCATAATAAGCGGGTCATCAATTCATGTCATTTCGTTTAAATAATCGTGTCATTCCTTTTAAACATGCACACGATAATTAATTGCACGAACAACATGACACAACTTGTGCGTTACTTGTTTAATAAATAAGTCTTATATATCACAAGATGACACTTCACAAACCATTCATCCCATTTAATTACAACTTTATTTTAGAATTCAAACGCGCAACAAATGACATGAAAGGACGCAATATATAAGAAGTTGTGAGAATAAAGAGAGTCAATTTCGAGTTAAGTAAATCAACTCGACAATGACGTACCTTTTTAGCAATTGAGGATTTAGGGTATGTAGGTTTCGGGAATTATTAAAATGACACCCATTTAAATTAAAGACGATAACTAATAATTTGAAAGTGCTCATTCTAGCTACATAGTCTTTTAAATCCATCTTCTACTTATGAGAGTAATAACAAGTTCTACTTAATTATGTGTGTGTGATCATAGTTGACACTTGACACTTAAGTGGGCAGTATTAATATAAACATGTACAAGACTCATTTCTCGTTACTAGTACTAGTATAGATACATAGGTTACACCATTAGTTAACGTACGTTGAGCAGTGGGATACACCCATGCCAGTGGAGATCTTGAAAGGTTGTGCATATATATAATGAAACTATATATGAATATCAATTCATATAAATGTCTAATAAGTAATAACATATTCTATATCCTATACCATATATAATGATCAAATTATTTAACAAATAAATAAGCAACTGGTGGAGCTATAAGCCAGTACTTGTTAATTACTCATTAATCTGTTGAACGTACAACTAATTAACATTATTATTCAAGATCAACTAGTATGTGTGATAGTGATCGAGTTTGCATGTACATAATTTCCAGCAATATGTAGTAAGTAGCCCACGTGATGTGATCAATATTTTTACACAAGATCAAGGACGTCGATCCAAAAGATTAGCAAAGCATCGAATATTTTCCCCAATAGCAGTACTACTACTAATCTCTGACACTGCAAGGTTGTCATCATTTGTATTCTAGCTAGCTAAGCCCACCAGCTCGATCTGTTAGTCTTCTTCGTCTTCCTTCAATAGCCTCCGAGATTTGAACAAGAAGAAGAACAAGTTGGATCTAACACGCAGACATGGGTTCGTTCAAGGAGTAGTACTACTACTACTTGTACAGTTGGTGCAGTTGCAGGTCTTGGGGACAAAGGCGCAAACCCCGAAGGGCTTCCCCGGAAGCTGGCAGTCGATGCCGAAGCAGCAAGGCATGGTGGTGCATGTCACGCCGGAGCAGCACTTGCACACCAAGCACAGCTGGTATGGCTCCAGCCTCCGTCTTCGGGCATCATCGTGAGCTCTTACCACGTCCATTACTCGAAACTCGGTCGAATTGATCCTTGGCACAAACTCAGGAACATCATGAGCCCCTGCAGTCATAACTAGTACTGTTAATGGTTTTGTATATGGCAAGAATTAATACATATATATATATATATATAGTAGAGATTGAGAGTTAGGTTCAGAATTTTACTTACCTGCAGAAGTAGTAGTAGTACTAATGGTTAATAGCGCCATGAAGATGACTAAAGCTACCATAGATTTTGTGGTGTTACGGATTGAGAAATCGTAGTCGTCCATGTCTTGCTACCAAGAAAACTAAGCTATATGCAGACACAAATTGTGCACAGTGTCTACAGTAATCTAGAGAGAGAGAGAGAGAGAGAGGAGAGGGAGTTATTAAGGATCTATTTTTTGTGTGGTGGAAAGCAGAGAAGAAGGGATTTGTTAAGAGGAATGAGTCATGAATGGATATTTTTTTTTTTTGGGTCTCAGAGACTTTCTTATATTGCCTGATTTAGAAAATGACATTAAAATGGAATCTGGGTTACTTCCGGGGTAGGCTAATCATGCTTGAGTCATAGTACCCGACCCGATTGTATTTATGGGTTCAAATGATTAATAGGCATGTAGTTTTCAGCCACTAATCCTGAGCTGTACTTATCAACGGCCCTTGAACAAAGTGTGGACACATTTTGATACCAGCTCCTTTTAGGATTGAGGTAGATTTGGGTCATTCTAATTAGGCAACTGGGTTCTCAAATAGCAATGATTGATAGCCAATCTTGTAGTGTTTCTCCTTTGAATTCTATGTATGATAACTAATTCAGGGATGAGAAGCATTGATTACATCGGAGGTGAAAACGGTGCATGCGCTCCAAGCTTTGGAAATATAGAGGTGAAAGGAAACACTAACAATGGGGATTTCCACACTGCAATTTTCATTGGCACATGAGCATGGCGAAACCTGAATACAAGCACACTCAATAAACATAAATTATTAAGTAGAGGGACACTTTGAAACCAAAACAATATGCACCCATAATATAACAAGCAAGTTTTGTCATTGCAAAAAAAGGTTGGGGGAGATAGCATACAAACAAGTATACATAAAAGATACATTAATTCTCATCTAACTCTGCATGCTGCAGGACCTCCAGGAGATATATTTGGGTTTGGAGATCGACAAATAGCACCTGGACCTACGTTGTTAGAAAACCTTTGACGCATTCGATAATCGGGAAGTCTGGTCATGGCAAATGGTCCGCCCAAGGATGATTCACTTGGATCGTTACAACTTTGTAGAGGTTCCAAAGTCTCAACTACATCACTCATTAAGGGCCTTGCTTTGGGGTTTTGGCTGAGGCAATAGTATGCCAAGCTGCAGGCTTTCTGTGCTGCCCTGGTCGAGTACTGATCCAACCTAGGGTCAATTATTTGTAGCAACTTTCTCTTGTCATTCAGTTTTGGCCGTGCCCAATCTACCAAGTTCTGCTCCTTGCTCGGTCTCGTCTTGTCAACCGATCTCCTTCCTGTCAGAAGCTCAAGAAGAACAACTCCAAAGCTGTATACATCACTCCTGGCAGTCAGGTGACCTGCTCATATCATATAGATTTCATTCAGAAAAGCAGAAGAAAACCTTTGACGCATGAAAATTAGTATTAGCTACAACAATATGTGAACAATAAAACTAGACACAATGCAACATATGCCAGCCTTACTTCATTTGTCGCAACTTTTAACTAAAAAGAGAGGACTATTGGTGAAAAACTTCTTATCTATGAGTTATAGAATAGAGATACTGAAATAGAAGGGTAGATAGAGATAGCAACACTCTGCATAACACTTGTCACTTCAATAGTAAGATGCAATTGCAAGTACTTGGAATCTAGCTTGCAGCACTAATCATCGACTGATTGGACATTTAACAACAAAACATTGATTGTACATACATATAGAGTAACAACACAAGATACTAAATCACAGAGTCAGGACTACAAAGTTTGAACAGAAAGTGCATTGAAGCTGCCAAGAATCTATGAATTCAATTTCTAGTTGCTATAAGATACCAAGAAAAAGTATTATCTTTATGCACTCTACTAACTCGTATCTTATTTAATTCTTTCAGCATATTTACTTGCTAAAGAGGTTATAGCCTAAAACACAATCCACTTGTATGATGGTGAAACTCTGGAGCCATCAAGCACAATCACTAATGTTCATCAAGAGGCAGTCTATCCCTGCTTTGGCAGTACCAAACCAGGTGCAGGCCTTCACCTAAGTCTAACTTTTAGTAGTAAAAGGAAGAAAGACAATTTCAAAAAGAGCCAAATAAGTAAACTCTCAATCTTAACCAATATGTATAAGACAGAGAACACAAGAAGTTAATTTATGGTAGAGCATTCCTCAAATGATACAAATAACAGTGACACGAAATATCCCAATCCTCACCAATTAAGCACCGCTGCCGCTGGTACAGATTTTAGAATTTCTTTATTAAATAGGAAGCAGTCAGATTCTAGAATTTAGTGGAATTAATTGGTTCCTCTATACAAGACAAAAGTGTAGATTTGTTTCCCACTCAAGTAAGCTTTAAATTAAAAGAGTATTCATTATGCTCCAACTACTTTATCACTGGAACGGATGCAAGTCGAGCATATCCAACATAGAAGAAAGCCATACCAGTCATTACGTACTCAGGGGCTGCATAACCATAGGTACCCATCACTCTAGTTGACACATGGGTCTCATCTCCTTGGGGTCCAGCTTTAGCTAACCCAAAATCAGATAGCTTTGCAGTATAATCCTGCAAACAAAACCAGCAATTTTGATGAAAAATGAGTTTGCATGTCATCATTAACAACATATCTGTACAGAAATAACTTGTAGGACTAGGAAATTTTGAAAGACCACCACTTACAGAGTCCAACAAGATATTAGAAGTTTTGAAGTCCCTATAGATGACTGGCCTTTCAGCATTGTGAAGAAAAGCAAGTCCCTTGGCAGCTCCGAGAGCAATCAACATTCTTCTTGCCCAAGACAAGGGAACAGTTGCCTCTAAAATGTTCACCAAAAATTGGCTTTAGCTAAATCAATCATCAAGAATTAAGAAGAAGCAAAATCGAAAATTGATTGCACATACTCCGGAACAAGTGGTTTTCAAGGCTTCCTCTGAACATGAACTCATAGACTAGCAATCTGTGATCGTCCTCGCAGCAATAGCCGATCAATTTGACGAGATTGGGGTGGCGGAGCTGGCCGAGGAAGTTGACCTCGGTCAGCCACTCGCGGTGGCCCTGGAGGCCCTCTTTATTGAGGACCTTGACGGCCACCGGCAGAGATTTGAGCCCCACCCTCACATTCTCGTCAATGTAGCCTTTGTAAACTGTTCCGAACCCTCCTTCGCCCAAGATGTAGTCGGACCTGAAGCTCTTGGTGATGGTCTCCAGCTCGTAAAGCGTGAAGGCGATGACGTGCGTGTAGAGCACGGCATTCTTCCGCGCGTCCTCGAAGTTGCGTGGAGTCGAAGGATCGCTCAGATCTGATATCGAACGACTGTGATTCAGCTTCTTCTCGCCAGTACCGCTCTTCACCGACGACGACAGCGAGCTCAGCTGCTGAACTGTTCCAATCAAAATCCAAGCTTAAATTAGCTCATAACACAAATTCAACAAAGATCTGGATTTCAAGCACCGACCTTGAGCATTGGTCACCACAGCAGATTCCTCCCTCGTCCCGCAGTTCCCCATCTTGCCGTTAAATTACCGTTACGAGCAGTTGCAGAAGAAGCAGTGAGTAGTAAAAGGCGCGGCCGTTGGTGAAGTCGAGCAGCTCCGAGCAGTCTGTGTTCAGTGGCAGCGCAGACTCTCATTCTTCGATGGCTTTTCTCCACCTCCTCTCAACTTTTTCCCAGCTTTTTATCTTCGTCTCTCTCTCACACACACACACACACACGCACTGTTCTTAAGCACTGCTTAATTAAGTAATTATTATTTAACTAACGGAACACAATTACGAACTCACTTAAAATACGCTTTTAGTTAAAGCAATTACATAAAAAGCAAAGAAAGACGATCCTCATTCCTCAAAGACGAGACGAGCCCTATTCTCTTCTCCAAGTGTCACTGCTCCGAACTGTTCCTCTCTCTCTCTCTCTCTCTCTACTTAAACTCTGTGAGAGTGATGGACCTGTGGCTATGGATCTCCTCCCCTCCCTCCTCTTCGCTGTTGCTACAGACACTGTGGGGACCACCGTACGTTCCTTCATCGAACTATGTAATAGATTTTTCATTGGGCCAGCCCAAACTGAAACAGTGATATTGGGCCTTAAAGAGAAGGCCTGCCTTTGTTTTTTCTTTTTTTACCCTTATCCAGAATCCCATTAAAATTCATGGTCAATAGATAAGGATTGAGAAACGAAGGAGGAGAAGAGAAGCCAAGAGTGTACGATTTGGGAATGGCGATGACAATGGCATTGGCAACGGCTACTGGGACAGTGGAAAGTGGTAGTAGGTGGAGCATGGCCTCGCTGAGGTCAGCACTTCCATCACCGTCTACGGTTGCTGCATCTTCGTCTTCAACGCATTGTGGGCATCGAGGTCTGCGCCTTAGCCTCAGTCTCAGTCAGTCTGTCCCTAAACCCCAGAAGTATTTTGGGTCCTTCACGGGTCTCTCTCCCTTAAACCCTCTTCTCTCGCTTGGCCTCTCAGGTACTGCTTTCTGTTTTCTCATCATTTCATTTACTTATGTTGTTAAATTTTATGTTACTGATGAAGTAAAGTAGTAACAATGGAGGTGGAGGCAATTGGGTGTGTTACTGCTAATGAAATTATGTATCTTTTAGCATTAGTTCAGCTCAATTTCCATTTGAGCATTCAGCAATTCATGATATACTTGCAAAGTAACCTCCTTTTTGTTCAATATTCAATTCAACAATAAAACCCAAATGACTTTGAGTACTTGCATTGTTTTTGTGTAACTTGTCAGTTGTTTCATGCTGAGATTAACTACTCCCAGATGTCTGTAAGACTAGCCTATATGTCATACATCTTTGAGATATGTTTTCCATTATTTGGTGTCTGTGTTACTAACAAAGTAACAATGCAAGACCCTTAAATGATTTTATCTGTCTTCTTGCAGAGAATACAAGTTTTGAACATAACTTCACCATTATTGATAATGGTGGCCGGGTTTATGCGATGAGACATGGCAGGCGAGTGCCTAAGCTCAACAGGCCTCCTGACCAACGGAAGGCGCTTCTTCGAGGCCTCACTACTCAGCTCCTTAAGCATGGTCGTATCAAAACCACTCGAGCAAGGGCAAGCGCGATGAGGAAGTATGTTGACAAGATGATCACCTTGGCCAAAGAAGGGTCTCTGCATAAGAGGAGGCAGGCTCTTGGTTTCATCTATGAAAAGCAGATTGTCCATGCCTTATTTGCCGAGGTACCAGACAGATACGGGGAAAGAAATGGTGGTTATACTAGGATTATCAGAACACTGCCAAGGCGAGGGGACAATGCACCTATGGCATACATTGAACTTGTGTAGGTGTGAATGCATTTCAATTCTAATTTATACATTGGTTCCAAATCTGTACTCTTTTTTGTCATGCCGAGATTGTATGAATAGTTAATGACTTTTAATTCTTATGTTGATATGCATTGCCAGCCTATATTTAAGTTTGGTGTCTCATTTTGTTTTGGATATCTAATCTGTAGCACAGTGTATAGTCAGTTGTTTAACATGCAGAGGTAGTAGGCACATTCTGACAAGTCATTCCCTGATTCTCTTGGAATCACTAGATATGCTGTGATTTCAGTTTCGCTCCAGTAGACACACGTTTTCTGTTGAACAGTACGTGTTTATGTTTTTTCTCATACTGGCGTATTTTGATCTTACTTTGATGCCTTAGTGTTCCAATTTAGACTGGTACCCTTTACATATGGTATTAATTTTGGCTGTCTAAGACCCATTGCAATCTCTGCCATTGCCTCTAGTGTTGCTTCAAATTCTCAAGGATGTGTGGTTGTATATTTTCTGTCACTGTCATCCATCTCATGATAACTTTTCACTCCAGACAGGAAATAGAAGAAATAAAGGATCTTCCAAGTTTAAGGATTTGCTGTCATTCTTTCCACATAATGCATATCACAAGGTGCTATTTGAGGATGAAATCATGGAACTAAATACAGTGGTTATTTATATTTGGGATAGGATTATATCACCTTGGGATAGTGGCTTGGTATGCGTTACCTACTAGGGTATATATACTGTTGTTCCTTCATTGGACTAGAGATGATTACCATGTTTATGCTAACTAAGGCAAATCCATTTTCCAAGTTCATACTTCCTTCTTTTTTTCTTTTCTTTTCTGTTCCTACTAAGTCGAACTCTTTAGAAGCTTCATGTGCTGATCTTAAATCTGCCTGGGTGGTTCACTAGGTCTTAATGTCATTGGAATGTATTTGATAATTGTCTTACTATTTTTGCTTGGTTGGAACTTGTAGCTTGTTAGCCCTGAGGGAAACTACTTGCCCCAATTCATGATTGGGATTTGAGAAGGAAGACAGGTTTTTGGAAAACGAGTTTTGTTGAACTATTGAAGTGTGAAGATGAACTACTTTGCAGTTAGTTTTCCTTAGAGTTCAAATTTCCACCTATGCAGGAAGTAGTATCCATGGGCTGTGCCGCCCGTGTCTTTGTAGGTGCCTAGTGCGTGTTTGTGCTCGAACCTTTCTTGTAGATAGATGTTGACAAAGTGCCAACTGCTTAGGTATATTGTAGATGGCAATTTCTTTGCTTGCATTGGTAGTCAATTTCATTTCTCATTCACAGCAATGGACTGAAAGTGACTCATTATGCTTATGAAAGACACTTGGCCACCTCTAAGATCATGAAATCTGATGCTGTCTTCTTCTTTTTTAGCAATAATTCTGATACTGTCTAATGCCTTATTTTTGACTCCATTGCTAAACCCATCTCCAGATCCTTGTCGCTTAATGTTTATCTGCACGTGGTGGCTAAGTTTCTGTGTAGTCGGCTAAACCATGGAAGGTAGGTTTGTCACTTTGGCCCCGTATGAAAAATGATGCTATTGCTCTGACTAGATAGTATAAGGTCGGCTAGATATTTTTCCATGGTGATTCTTCTCCTGCATTCTCAGCAACACAATATATATAAAATTTCAAACTATTTGTTTTTCTGTGGTGCGCATATTACCATCCAATAGTACCTATTATATTGTGACGATAGGCCTTTGACAAATACAACCAAAGATCTATTTTTCTTTGGGTTCTTCCTTTGACCTAAAACTGCAAAGCCTAGAATTATTAGAAAGTCTAGTGAGCATTTATGATACATTACGGTTGAACTTTCCGAAATCGAGGCCTCTCTAGAACAATATAGCTGTCGGTCGTTGTGGAACCTAAAACGTGACAAGATAGATGGAACCTAAAACGTGACAAGATAGATAGACACATGATCGCGTATAATTAATTGGCAGTTCAGATGGATTACTTGTTAGCCACACGTCTTAACTTGGCCTTTGTATATAGAATCTTTCCACACACAAAGTGGCGAGACAACACCTATATATTCAGACGGTGTTCGAGTTATGATTCATGGGCATAGGAATACAGGAATATAGAAAAGGTATCCTATAAAGAAAGAGCAGCTGAAAAAGGTACTTTGAAATAGAAAGAGGAGAGTATTGCTCGTTGGTTGTTAAGACAGATTGAGAATGGAATTTGATTAGAATTGATTCATGTTTAGGTGTGTAAAGTAAGATGGTGAGAGTTGGTGGGAGTGGGAATGGGAATGGGAATAGGAATGTGGAATTGGAATCTGGTGGTCTTTAACTCTGCTCCCACCACTTCTGTGCAAGTCTCTTTCAGCCTGAACTTGTCGTCTGCGTCCAAGGCTCCACCTCCACTTGGCCTTCGATCCATAGCATTCATTTCTGGAGTAGAAAATCAAGTACTCATTATGAACCAACACGGTTTCTACTGTGGATGAATGAACCCCACAGCCACAGTTACTGTCTCTGTCTTGTGGTTCACGTTGTTCATACTAACTAGGCCGGCAGTGTAGGAATTTTCACTTTATGTGACACGTTTTCGGCTTCTTTGAGAATGGAAAGGGAATCGAATGATCCACCGGAAGTCTTAAACTGTACGTGGGACTGCTGTTGGGACATGGCTCCAGTAACTTTCATCGTATAATCTTTGCACATGAGGACGTTTCCATAGTACATGTCCACAAGTTTGATAAATGCAGATATTCACTGTTTTATGATTATCTTGTAACGTAATTCAATAGTCTGAATCATTCATTTTTTAAAACCGTCTACAATGATAATCAAAAAATTAAATTGTTAAATAATTTTTAAATTATTTACAGTTGAATAATTTTTTTTAACCAAACAAAAAATCTAAAAGATAAGCGGTTCTAATTATTGAATTGCATGATAGATTATAAACGTTTGTTGTTTTTTTTTTTTAATATTTGCGACTTTCAGTGTAAATCTTTACGAATATCCTAACTGATGATGCGGCGAAGGCGTCACTATTGCTTCCGCATCAGTGAGTCTTTGCATATATGGTAGCCAAGTGATCTAGTGTAGGTGTCACTGTTTGTTTTCGTAGGGAATGGTAATGCTTCTAATATCTGCTTATCTTTACATAGATCATAGCTAGTGATCTGGTTCTGGTGGTGAATGTGTTACTGTTCCATTTCCTATGCAGGGGCTTTCATGTCGGTCCACGGAACGTGCTAAGGGTCCCCGTACTCTTAAGAGTGATAATGACCGCTCCTAATTGCAAGATTGATTAATGGATATGCTCACATGCTAGCTGCATAGTCTTTTCAACTACACTTCAATGTGGTATTGCAACCATACTCAAATAAGCTAGATCATTTCCGGTCTACTTGGGAATACAACGCACACTACACGTGATTTGTAAGAAAAGATAACTCAATATCAAAAATGATAACAAAACTCGACTCGACTTGAATCTTTATAGTATACAATGGTGAAAAAAAATCTGATAGGATTCTAATGAGGAGAATAAGAGATATAGAAGTCCGCTTTTTGAATTTTCTTTTTAGATGAAATATAGAGGTGTGCACTATAGTTTGCTTCTTGCTTAATCTTCATTGTAATTTTAACCGCTTTGAAATCGAACTTTTTATCTTCTCCATGTCTAAAGAAAATAGCAAAACATATAAAATTGCTTAACATCTTAATAAGTCAATAAGCAAAAATACTTTTGCCTTCACTAACACTTCTAGATTTTCCAATGTACCCATATTTGAATCTGATCACATGTTATGTTTTACATAATACAAGATTGCAAGGTCCCATTTTTAAGAGTGAATATATATTTTTTTTCTAAGGTGAAGTATAGAATTATCAAAGACGTAGCAAAAAAGTTTATCTTACAATATTTTCCGTCATGTCATGTATGTCTTATGATGATAAAAATAGACACTTAGCTGTATACAAACGACTCTAATCAAACTTTTGATTTATTTGTATGTGTGTTATGGTTATAAAGATAGACACGTAACGCTGTATACAAACGACGACTATAATCAAACTCTTCATTTATTTTTATGTCATTGTTTTAGCCTTAACCCTAGTTCTCTCTTCTATCATTTAGACTTAGACTGAGACTAGACTAGAGTAGTCCTAAGCAGCTTAGGTTATTCGTCTTAAAAGACAAACTCAGTGAGTTAAAGAAAGAAGCCGTATGGAAGCATTAGATCTTTCTGGCACTTTCAAATATAATCTTGGGGACCATCAATCGTTTAGCATGGAGATTTAGATGCTCAACTAGATACATACAAACCTAGCAATGACATTACCAAATTGTCTATTGAATCTCCAATTTTTTTATTTTTTTTTCAATATTATCTTTACCTATTCAAAATAAATAAATTGGCAGAAAAAGTCAGAAGTCTTCCACTAGTTAAATGCCTCAGGCGAGTCTTACAAACCGCCCTAGCCAATGGCAATATGGCATCCCTATCACTCCAATTAAACTAATTACCTCCATCATTAAGAGGGAATTAAACTTAATTAAACATGACAATTAACAAATGAACAAACCTAGGAAGTATCTTCCACAAGGAACTGGAAGGCCCAATGTGACACGTGTCCCCCCCTCCACCACAAATTGGTCCTTTACCACAAACCCAGATCATTAATTAACTTAATTAATCAGAATAATTTTGTATTGGATTAGAAGTAAAGATAGGCCTAATTTGCTATATAAGGAAATATATTCGATCCTTATCATGTTGCATCAGACGGTGGACGCCAACTGCCAACCGATGATGTTAATCTTGTTTCCTTTTCGTTTTACTTTCCGTCCATTTCTTAAATCATAATTACGTTTGTGACGTCACACTTGGGTGGCGCACTCGTTGGTAAGACTTTTGAACTTACTAATTTAATAATAATTACGATGCTCGCTTGGTGCGCCATCTCCGAGTTCTTCAACGCTTGTTTTACACTCTCAATCATTCTGGACCACGCAAAAACCCTGACCCTGACCCATACCCACATACTCCGAAGTCCGAATCCAACTTTGTGCATATATAATTCCCACCTTACCTTGATCTCTAACTTATTCCATCACCACCACTACTCCCAAAGCTTAAGATCCAAAACTTCATCACTAGCTAGCTCCAATTTTCTAACACTTTTGGAATGACAAAGGTGTACCCTAACGGCGCTGCCACGGCCACGGCCACGGCCAATGTCACCGCCTACGAGGCTGATAGGGACTCGGGTTCGGAAGAGGCGACGGTGCTGACGGTGTGGAAGAAGTCTTTGCTGTTGAACTGCAATGGGTTTACGGTGTTCGACACCAAGGGCAATCTCGTCTTTAGGGTTGACAACTACTTGTCCGGCCATAAGGGCGAGATCGTCCTCATGGACGCCTACGGCAAGCCTCTCCTCACCATACGCCGCAAGGTAGAGATATATATATATATTCTCTTGTCAAATATCTAACATGTGCATCGTTATATGTTCACGGTTTAACAACATAACATGTGATATTGTCGGTTCTTGTCGCTAATGAGACGTAATTGCAGCGGCTGAGCTTGGGGGACACTTGGATGGTCTACGACGGAGAAACGGCGGTGAACCCGCGATTCTGCATGAAGAAGAACGTGAACATGCTGAACAACAAGTACTTGGCGCAAGTGAACAACAAGAACGCGGTGTTGTATCAGATAGAAGGGTCGTACGCGCAGAGGTGCTGTGCTGTGTACGACAGCAAGAGGAGGAGGGTGGCGGAGATCAAGAGGAAGGAGGCGGCGGTGGGGGGAGTGGCGTTGGGAGTCGACGTCTTCCGCCTCGTCGTACAGCCCGATCTCGACACGTCGGTGGCCATGGCGTTTGTCATCCTACTTGACCAGATGTACGGCTCGTCGTCTTCTAGGCGTTAGATTTCATCACCTATATACCTTTTCGTTTTCTTTGATTTTCAACCACCTTTTTCCCCTTGGTGGATTCACGTACATCGCCCTTCTCTTTCATTTTTACGATCCTGTTGTGTGTCCTCGGTACATGTCTTCCCCTCAGTACGCTTCTGTTTTTTTTTTTTTTTTTTTTTTTTAAATTCGGGAAAAATCAATGAAGCTGCTTGGTTTTTTCCTTTTATATAAAAAACCAAGCTTTAAGTGGGGATGTATATATATTTATTTCCAATTGAGAAAAAGCAACAAACTCTTTCGTACGGTATCATAGCTTAGGTTTAGAATTTAGATATAGTTACGTATGTATTATCATTTTATAAGTTTTTCATTTCAAAGAGTTGGTATATAATGAAAAAGTTCGTTGTGGAATTTTGTTGATCTTTTTAATATTGGAAAGTTCATGGGGTTGTTGAATCTTCAAACTAGAATACGGAAGATCAAAGATCGATGGAGAATTAATTAGTTCAACGAACTTATAAAGAAAAATTGATTCCGATCCAATCTAGGTACTTAATTATACTAAAATAGGTATAGATCCAATCGAAATGTTAAACAACTCTAACCATATGGTCCTGCAATTAAAAGTCATCACTAATGGAAACATTAAGTCTTAGTTAATAGTCCTGCAAAATTTAATTGTATGAAGAATTCAAACTATCATGGGAAGTTGGGAACTCAATGGATCCGGCTCCCTTGAAGTTAGAGGCCGTGAAGTTTTTGTGAAGTTCATAAAATCCTCTTCTTTCATATAATCTAATGGTTAAGATATAACCACATCAAGATTATAATATATTTGGGCATTTTCTCTTTTAAGTTTTAACTGATGTTATACATATATCATTTTCCCTTCTGTTCCAACCCAAAAAATTTCCTTCTGACAAATTAGGATCGATCTAGGTAGCGCATATAGAGAACGAAGAAATAATTAGGACTGAAGAAAGGGAAACCTGATGCCTTACTCTACAGCAATTGTTGCATTCAAAAGACAGCCATCACTTAATGAACAAAAGGGGCAAGCCTATATATATACAGCCATCACTCAATAACTTATTTTTCTCTTTTTTTTTTCTTTTCTGATCATGATCAACCCTTGAACGAGCTTTGATACAAAAATCTTCAAGTAGAATTTATTCTGAAAGGCCCCCTTTAATAATGATATATTACAATTAATTTTGTGGAGAGCAAAGAGAATTATCTCTGCAATAAAACTTGAGACCCCCTTTAATTTGTTCATCATATTAATGAGGGAAGAGAAGAAGAAAAGAAGAACTAGGGTTCATCATTCTGTTGGAGATGGATCCAGAAACTCGTTCAATTTTTTTTTTTCAAATGCCATAACGGCAGTTAACGTCTTAAAAAGAAAATAACCCAACAAACTAGTATTAGTTGATGTGGCTTTGTTTAAACCATTAGATTATATGAAAGAAGAGGATTTTATGAACTTCACAAAAATTTCACGGTCTCTAACTATAGAGGAGCCGGATCCGAATTTGATACCCAACACTATAGCTAAAATATATATAGCACAAAAAAAAAAAAAAATTGTTATATTTCTCAATCTTTCTGACTATAGCGGCCTAGATCAACAATAATGCAACCAAAAATAAAAGACATATTAGAGCAATTGCTTACATTTTATGTGACTCAACAATTTCATTATGGTATGATTCTACATGTACTATGATCGATCAATCGTTAACAAATCAAAGTAGTATTGATGACAACTTAATAATTCAATACCTTCATACGACAGGTAGCAGGTACCCGGCCACTACTAGCTAGCTAGCGTTAATTTCGATCTCTAGGGTTCTAACTTTGTGTTGATCGATCTGCCTAGTTTGTGCTATGTATTGAGACAACATTCATGGATCGATGTCAAGATTAGGCCTCGGTAGCATGGAGACTGAAGTTCGAGGAGGACTTGGTATTGGGTGGTATGTATGACGGTTCCATCTAGCGGGAAAGCTTAACACCATCAAATCGTTAATGGAGGAGATGGAGCAGGACTTTCCAGCGAGTGTTGAGTGCTCATATTCAAGCATTTTATCGTAGGGGCTAGTTCCCCTCCCCACCCCGGCCTAGACGGTTTTCATGGGGTGGGGAGGTCACCATGTTGGGCAGGGGCAATAGCGTCGGTTGCTGGTGGCCGAGAGGTTGCTCTATCGGAGCAGCCTGCTATGCGAAACGGCACTGATCGATTTTGGGATCGTTGCGGCTGTGAGTGGAGGATCAACCGTCTTCGACGTGTTGATGATCCAATTAAGGTGTGAGGACGTTTCCTAAGTGGGTGAGGTATATATTAGATTTCATGCATGTCTGGTTTTAATTTGTTGGGCATCTTCTATTGATCCGAACACCCTTGCATGCTTCTCTTAGGATTGAATTCGATCGACCTTCCTTTGCACAACAAGAGTTTGGATGTCAATGGGTAGGTCGAGGATATATAGAGATAGACGTACTACAATGCCACCGACTTCAATCATTCCCTACTTCCGTCTCCATCCCAATCCCAGTTAATGCAATCTGCAAATTTCTGATCATACGGATATGACCGGCCCAAACCCGCCTGATTCCCCGAAAACATATATATGCCGTAGTTTCAACCATACGCGCGCATATTCATTCTAATTTCAACCAATACACAACTGTTTTCCGGAATATTATAATAGTCTTACTCAATCAACGAAGATAGATGTCGACTTGATGTGTATTCCGAGCACAAAAAAGGAATGTGGATCATAGTAACTTCCCCAACGCGTCCCAAAATTTAGAAATCAAAGATTGGGAATCCCCGTCCCTGTTCCCGATCCCCGAATTTCTCCCGGCTAGAGCAGGGGACCCGATGAGGAACCAACCAGAGAAATATTTTTGTCATCTCAATGATGCGTCTCCGGGTTTGAGCTCTGAATAACAATTGAGGAAAAGTTTGAATGAGGATGTTGCTGGAGCTAGTTGAATATAGGGGAATTATTATAAACAATATCTTTGACACAAGGGATGTACAATTATACATTACTTTGGTATCCAACATTTAAAAACTATCACATTAGTACCTGACATTTCAAAACCGACCCAATTTTAGTACCTACCATCAATATTGAACGATGGTGAACTAATTCAGGGCCATAAGGAGATGGTTAATCATGCCAATTATCGAACACTAATTAAGTTGATAGTTGAAACTCGAAAGATAAGAATCTACAACCAATAATTGAACATGCTTCATGAGTCATGAGTCATGACCTTAACCACCTCCAAATGTTTAAAGTGCTTTCGAATAACGTCTCTCACAATACTATGGAGATGGCAAAGCAATAGCAGTATACGCAATTAGAATTAGTCACTAGAGAATCTTCATAAACTTTGGATGACTCATGACCTTAACCACCTCCAAATGTTTAAAGTGCTTTCGAATAACGTCTCTCACAATAGTATGGAAATGGCAAAGCAATAGCAGTATACGCAATTAGAATTAGTCACTAGAGAATCTTCATAAATTTTGGATTAGCTAGCTGAAAAATTTTCATTGCCTCTTTATAAATTTACAGAAACCTTCTGAAATATATAGGCCCAAAATGGGAGAACATTGCACCCCAAAAGAAGAGCACAAAGTTTCATGATCCAAAGATGAAGAGTTGAATACTTGTGGTGTAAAATGCTCTCATCGGGCTCTTCTTTTCATTGGACGTTTCATGATCCAAGTTATATCTATTCATTTTCAATGTTGCCATTAAGATTATCTTTGCAGGAATTCAACCAAACCGAATATCCTTTTAGTCATCCAAATATTATGAAATCAATATACGTTTATCTAATATCAATTCGATGATTAAAAGATCTCCGATTTGATGATTGTTCGCGGAAACACTTTTATAAAGAGTGATCTACAAAATAAACGGCGCCGATTGTAAAAATATATTGCTAGATAAGATAATAAAAAAATTTAGTGAATAACAAGAATATCAAAAAGAGAAGGTTGTTAGCATTTCTCATACAGTATTATATATTCTCAGTCAGTGGGTCCAAAAATATATATTGTATTGAGATACATTACGAATATTTCAGCTTGTTATTTTTGCTGCAAAACCCACTCTGAGACCTTGGATTTGTTTCTGAACTGACCCTCCGAGGCCTAGGCCGCCTAGCTGCCTTGCACCAATCTTTCCTCCCTTTTGCTTCCTGGCCGGGAATGCTTCTGTCATCAAGATGAATTATTAATCTTCAGTTGAAAATAAAAGTTCATTTTTAAACATGTAATTGTTTAAGATATTTGGAATGAGATCATTTGGTGCATTCATCCAACTTAAAATCAAAGCATGCATAATATGAGTCATTCAACTTATAAAATATAAAGGGAATTAATGTTTCTGAATTTTAATTGTTGAACAAACTAGCTTTTCGAGTTGTACTCAGCTATTTAAACAATATAAGCAGTTGAAATCTCTCTTATTATTATTTTTTGTTGGGTTACAAGTCGAAGCTCTAGTATTAAACAATTTGCAGCATGCCCTTCACTATATACTTATATAGTGATTGACTCATTTACTAAAACATAATTCAAAACCCAGAAAACGACCTCAGCATTATAAAAATAAAATTTTCAATTTTAGGTGATTAATCAAGTTATTGAATTTGGGCACGAGAGCATGAAGAAGGCAACACAAGGGTCAAATTATAGAAAATTAGGGCGCATGCGTTCTCATCAAATCATATGTTAGTTGCAACATGTACATGTTTCTTGGCCATTTTTTATTCTTTTGGGAATAATAATCATTGAAAAATCGAGGATTACAAAAATAGAAGTAGCACAATGTAATCTTGTTAAATTTTTTTTTTCAAAAATTCATTTTGGTAAAATTCTGAACGATCGTTTGTCCTACTTAAGCAAAGCTCCAACATGTAAAATTGTTAGACTTAAAGAGTAACCTATGAATTGTCCAAAAAAAAAAAAAAGAGTAACCTATGAAACAAAATTGAAGTTTGACCAAAATGCATAAATCAAATTTGTACCATACTGTGACGCCCCAAATCGCACCTCTTCAATTTGAGCACGAAACAGTGCCGCGAACCTTTAAAAATACAAGCTAAATTACTAATTTATACTTTAAAGAAACGCAAGGCATTTATGGGAATTGTTTTCAGAACGCACATGCGGAAACATATTTAATTTGAATAGAGGTGAAACAATTGGAAATCGTAAAACGATTTAAATCCAATTTTCAAATTAAACAACCGGATCGAAATATAAATTCATGAATGAGTTTCATGTGACAAAACACATTATTGACCATGAATAAGATAAATGGTCAACGGGTTTCAAAATAAATGAAATGATACAACAAGAATGAATAGATAATTCTGAAACCTGATATTCGATAAACGAATATCCGATGATAACAACTTTGCACACCCAGCTTCATCCACTGCTGTCCCGTTCCCAGTGCACAGTACCTGCATCCAAAACTATTGTAGGGGTGAGCTTTCGTCCTCGCTGCTCAGTAGGGGAATTCACCCCGGCTAGATTTAAAAATCATTAAAATATATTTGATTGGATCCAGTATGTAAAAATATAACAAGGAACAGAGTAAATCATTTCTCAAGAATAATCATGAGAAAATAATTAAATAAGTACCCGGGTGACATATCAAACCTGATGACCGATCAATCTAGCCAACTACATCCTTACCGAAGATTAACATCTTCAACAAACCGTAAGGAGTAGCGAGAGTGTCCATTCATGCCATACCGCCTAGATCTAGTGCCACACCTCAAAGGATGTCAGACACTATTCCGTCCGTACAGCCCCTCCGGAGGTTTAGGGGATCGAAACCCAAGGTAGTCACTATGCACCACTCACTCTCAGGTCATCACATAAATCAAATATAATTAAAAACACATGGCGTATAAAATACCAAATCATAGCCATGCAAATCTTATCACATGTAAATAAATACGAGAAAACTCTAACCGAGAGAGTCCCAAGTTTTTCCCTACCTGGAATCTCGGAGCTTGTTCTCGTTCATCACATCAGGCCAACATCACCACTACCACAGTTTACGTCTCGGGTTAACTGGAGTCCCTAGTCCGACAATAACAATATTCGAGTGTTAATATAAATTCTCGATTTAACAACACTCGACAACTTAATCAAAGTCCATTTGATTAATCATTTCCGATATACGGAATTCATTTTCTTATCGGGTGTCATTTCCATAATTACTATGGACACCCCGTAGGTATCCTTTATTAAGCTTTAGTTAATTAACCAAGCAATTCTTCTGATAAACCCATAAACCATACTTCCAGATTCAACAATCTTTCCAAATCAATACTCTTTCCAATTAACAATTAAACCATGCTTAGAGACACAAAGTTTGAACAACAAAACCACATCCGCCACCAAACACGGTGGTTCCACGGCGGCAGGACAAACCTCAAAAACCCAATTCTCTAAATGTTGACCAAATGATAAAACTGAGCACAGGAACTTGTAGAGCTCGAAGAGCTGATCAAGTTCCATACCTTACTCGAAGGAAACCGTCGCCGGAGTCGCCGGAAAACAAAGAAATCCGCCGGAAAACAAAGAAGCTTTGGAGCTTCGATTCTCTCTCCACAAGCAACGATTCAGCAAGCCTTGACCACAGACAAGCTTGCCTTGTCGAGAGGAAGCTTTTGGCACCGGTCTCAGTCGCCGTCGTGGCCGGAATCGGAATCTGCCATCGGAGCAGACGGAGCTTCTCGGCGTCGTTTCTCTCTCCACCGGCGTCGGCTGGACTAGCTACGACCGTCGTTGGCCTTGCCGTGTCGGGGCGAAGAAGAATAGACCGGTCCGGCGCCGTGAAACGGCCGGACGTGGGAGGTGGTTATCGGAGCTGTCGGTGTCGCGGCAGAGGAAGGAGAGAGAAAGCCACGCGGGAGAAAAATGAGGAAGAGAGAGAAAGTTCTGGGCTTTTCTAACCAATTGAGTGAAATGACCATTTTGCCCTTACGCAAAATAATACTCTAATGCTATACTTCATTCTCGAGTCTTCCAGTCGAAGTTACGAAAAATAGGAAATTTCTGAAAAATTCCCGAAGCTCTTTAATAGTTATCGAGATTAAGAATTTAATCTCGATTAATATCCAAATTAATCCTTTAATTTTCCGGGTCTCACACATACAATTACATACTTTTTTTTTTGAGAATGCAATTACATACTTTTTTTTTTTGAAGTGCAATTTCATACTTTGTGAGGAGTATTTTTGGAGTATTTTTGGAATATATTTATTTTTTGGTCTGTATACCTAGAATATCTGCATTACCAGAAAAAAAAAAAAGCATATGGAATATCCGTTTTGCGGCAGCCACGTTATTCAAACCAACTTTCTCCAAAACGCAGAAGCCAAACGGTAGGTACAGACGCCGCTTTGGCCATTGCCCATTGGCAATACTTTTCTAGGTGAAGACATCACGTGCATTATCCTGCCGCTGTTTTTGACGTCACGTGGCCCTTGTGCACTCACGGACCGTGGATTTCTTCCCTCATCAACACGTTAACGGTTAAGATGGCAGGAGCTCACTATTACTCGTACACCGTAAACCACGGAATCCAAGTAGCGGGCAGTAGTTCTTTTCTTCTTTGTCCCAACGCCAAGTGGGTTCCCAAAATGGTAGAAACTCACAAGAAATCAACGGCGTAGATTCTCTTTGACCTCCTTATCGTGGGAAGTGGTTTACTCTGGTTTGCGTTTTAAAGTTTTTTATATATAGAGGGCTTTAGAGTGTTCCGGTTCTCTCTCTATCGACACTTCTCTTCCGCACATCACTGTTTGCTCTGCTTCCGCCATTGTTGCGATTTGTGAGGTAATGGTCTCGTTGTTTATTTCTGGTCTGCGATATTTCCGTGGCGATATTTTGCTTCGTGTTTTTGTATTTATTTGTATCTGATAGTGATTTGTTTGTCTTGTGAAATTGGTGGGTTATAGATTTTGCGTTTGCGTTAGAGACTGAGAAAGAAAAAATGGGGAGCTCAGGAGCTTCATGGAAATTGGCGGATCACCCAAAGCTTCCGAAGGGGAAGGTCATCGGACTGATCGTCTTGGACGGTTGGGGCGAAGCCGATGCCGATCAGTACAACTGTATCCACGTCGCCGAGACTCCCACCATGGATTCTCTTAAGAAGGTGTTGTTTCCTATACTCTATTCCTTTGCTAAGATCGGATCTGATTTTAGAATTTGGATGGTGATGATCGTGTAGATGGATTTGGATTTGTTTTGAGTGTGTGTTTGTTTTATGATATGATGATAGGGTGCTCCTGAAAAGTGGAGATTAGTGAAAGCTCATGGAAGTGCTGTAGGCCTTCCTACAGAGGATGATATGGGCAACAGTGAAGTCGGTCACAACGCTCTTGGTGCTGGCCGTATTTTTGCCCAGGGGTGAGTTTCACTAGCATTCATTAGTTGTGTGCTATAGCAATTGTTAGAAATTTAATATTGGTTGGGACTTGTGAGTTGGTGGAAAATAACTTTGGTTGTTTTTGATTGGATACAGTGCAAAGCTTGTGGACAGTGCTCTTGAAACTGGAAAGATATATAATGGAGAAGGCTTCAAGTACATCAAGGAATCATTTGAAACCGGAACTTTGCATCTCATTGGGTTATTGAGTGATGGTGGAGTCCATTCTCGGCTCGATCAAGTGGTGGTGGGTTTTCAAGCTCTGGGTGGCTGTTTGGTGTTGATTAGATTTTCACCTTTCAAATTTGTTTTGTTTTGATTTTGGTTTTTCTCTGTTGGTGTAGTTGTTGCTCAATGGAGCCGCTGAGCGTGGTGCTAAAAGGATCCGTCTTCATGTTCTTACTGATGGCCGTGATGTGCTCGATGGTTCAAGTGTGGGATTTGCTGAAACACTTGAAAATGAACTCGCAAAGTTACGTGAGAAAGGTGTGGATGCACAGGTTGCATCTGGTGGAGGACGCATGTACGTCACCATGGATCGCTATGAGGTATTGAATAGAATCTAACTCTTACATTGGATCCAATTGCATCACAATGCTTATATGATTGAAGTCCTTATTATGTCTATAAAATGGCTCTACTGTTGTTGTCATTTTCTTGTACTTGTTTTATGTGTGTTCCCTTTCTTATCACTTGTCCACTGTACTGTTTGTGTAGTTCCCATGATAATTTTTAAGTTGTTCCCTGTTCATTTTATTTTGGTCCCAAGACAAGTGAATGAATAAAATGAATATGCAACTTTTTAGTCAAACAAGTTCACCATGCGAATTCTTCATTCAGCAATTTTAGATGGAACTCCACTGCTTGCTTAATATTTCCTTGGTCTAGAAAGAAACCCATTCACCATTAGGGCTGAAAAACTCTTATGATTTCTTCTTCTGGAACAAAATGAACAAATATAAGATTGAGTTGGTGAATCATGGATAGAGGTACTGTGCCTCCAATCTCCATGGGTATAATGTTTTATTTCATCCCTCAAGGGATGTCATGTAGCTCGAGGATTAATTGTAGTGCCACCATCATCTTCTTCTTCTTCTTCTTCTTCTTCTTCTTTTTTGTTTTCCCCAATTTTTTTTTTCATTTTCAGTAGGACCTGGACCAGAATTCCAGGTCATCTTTACATGTTGGCTACCCTTCCCACATCATTGGCTCATTATCTGTTTAGTCAACCCTATGAATGGAAGATTCATACTCAAATATATTTACTTGATGTGGATGTTAAGTTGATGTTATTAATTTTTCCATACATAATCAAGTATGTTTATTTGATCAATGATTGTGTATTCTACAGAATGACTGGGAAGTTGTAAAACGAGGATGGGATGCCCAAGTTCTTGGTGAAGCCCCCTACAAATTCAGGAATTCTGTTGAAGCTATCAAGACATTGAGAGCAGAAGCAAAAGCCAATGACCAGTATCTCCCTCCCTTTGTTATTGTTGATGACAGTGGAAAGCCTGTGGGCCCCATTGTCGATGGTGATGCTGTTGTTACATTCAACTTCCGAGCAGATCGTATGGTTATGCTTGCCAAGGCACTTGAGTACGCAGATTTTGACAAATTTGATAGAGTCCGAGTACCTAAAATCCGTTATGCTGGTATGCTTCAGTATGATGGTGAGCTGAAGCTTCCAAGCCATTACCTTGTAGACCCTCCAGAGATTGATAGAACATCCGGTGAATATCTCACTTATAACGGTGTCCGTACTTTTGCCTGCAGGTGAGTTTAAGTACCAAGATAGTTAATTTAGTTACTTTCTGCAAAGCTACTCTGGAGTTTTAAATAGCAAATTAATTAATGGGGTTAGGGGATTTTCGTTTTGGGTCAGGGACATTCACATATTGGAAACGGATGGATATTACAACCAATATGTTTTTCTGTGTGTTCATCAAATTTTTTATATATTTTTTTTAAACTTGTTTTTGACTCTTACAAAATTTTGTGTTGGGGATTGTAAACTTCGACTAATTTGCTCTTATTGGAATTCTTTTTTCCTCTTTAAATTTTAGGCTTCCTACTCATGTGACCCTTTTCTTTTCACTTTTTCTGTATGCACAGTGAGACTGTTAAATTTGGTCATGTCACATTCTTCTGGAATGGAAATCGATCCGGATACTTTAATGATAAAATGGAGGAATATGTGGAAGTTCCAAGTGATAGTGGAATCACATTCAACGTCCAGCCAAAGATGAAGGCTGTGGAGATTGCCGAAAAGGCAAGAGATGCTATTCTGAGTGGGAAATTTGAGCAGGTAATAAATTGCTTATGATACCTAAGAATTTATCTCAGATTGAAAGAATTACATTTACAAAGGTTTTCTTTTTTCCTTTAGGTACGTGTTAACCTACCAAATGGTGACATGGTGGGGCATACTGGTGACATTGAGGCCACAGTTGTTGCTTGCAAGGCTGCTGATGAAGCTGTCAAGGTATGGTGCCAATAGTTTTTTGTAAGATCTTTGATGTTAAATTTGAAGAAAAGGTGAAGAAATTTTGAAATATAAATTTCTGATGGTTTTGTATCTAGTCGAGTTAAAAAATCAAAGTCCTCCAATTTACTTGGTAGAAGCTGGTGATTGTTGTATCACCAATTCTGTCTTATTGAGAGTCTTGATTCGTCTTACAGTGAGTCTCTTGAAAGGGTTTCACATCATCTTACTGTAGATACTCGATATTCTGATTGCAGATAATGCTTGATGCGATAGAGCAAGTGGGTGGAATTTATGTTGTTACTGCTGATCATGGTAACGCTGAGGATATGGTGAAGAGAAATAAGACTGGGCAACCAGCTCTTGACAAGAGTGGCAACATTCAAATCCTTACCTCCCACACTCTTCAACCAGTAAGTTACTCAATCTTTTGAATATTTAGGAAATGAAAGTTTGGCCTTTAGCCTCATCAACCAGTCGGTATAAACATTATTGCATCTTGTAAGTTTCCATCATCAAGATTACTGTCCACTCCTGCAGGTTTTAATTGATGGTTTTTGTTTTTGTTTGTTAAGGTTCCAATTGCAATTGGAGGCCCTGGACTGGCACCTGGTGTTCGGTTCCGCAAGGATCTTCCTAGTGGTGGACTCGCCAACGTTGCTGCAACTGTGATCAATCTGCATGGATTTGAGGCTCCTGCCGACTATGAGCCATCCCTCATTGAAGTTGTTGATAACTAGACAACACAAGGCAACATAGGGCAAAGAATTCTCAGTCTAGTATTTCCTAAATTTTGACGTTAGGTTACAATGCCATTCAAAGAGGCGGTCGATCACAGTTACTTTTGTTAAATAAGTTGTAACTGTGTCTGCTCACAGCTGCTGTCTGTGAGAGTACGGGATTTGGAGAATGACAGAACAGTTAAGATGAAAATGGATTTTTGCTATTTTCTGCTTTTCGATTATCATTTCTTGCCCTGAATATGAATATCGTAGTTTATGTCAAGTACAATGTGTGTGTGTGTGGTACAAACAGTTAACAGTGTGTCTTTTGTTAGATTGAAGCTGGAAATATGATTAAAGCCTGCCTGAATATTCCTTTTGCGTTTAATTTTTTCTTGATGGATCCTTCCTTGTAAATTTGATCGTCTTTTTTTGGTCTTGATAAATTTGATCGTCTATTTCTCAAAAATTGTCTTAAATTTGGTAAGAACAGTCCCCATCATGGTGTTGATGATATGGAAGAGTATTGTGCTTTCTAAAGTAACAATATTTGATTGCTTCCAGTTTCCATGGATCGATTGAATAAAGTTGTTGGTCATAATTGATCCACCACAACCACACGGTGTTGAAATCATCAACTTGTATATGAAAACTTGTAACTTCATTTATTTATAATGACGTAATAATGAACTTACCAAACCTTATTCTTAGTAAGACCATTACGGAACTCTCCGAATGTAACAGTGAAAAACCCGACATATGCTATATACTCCGGCAACGTCACCCAAGGGCCAAGGCGTTGGCCACACCCACGCCCAAGTCCGGCCAATGCGGCAACGCCCAACAGGGGACACAAGTATCTCTTTGTTTTGAATTGTGATTTCATGAATAAATTGGAATTTGGAAGCAAATATAAAAGGAAGCTAAAAAGAAAAAAAAAAGGAAACAAATTGAGGTTAGGGTTTATTTAGTATAGATTTGAAAGGGGGAAAGAGGGCAATAAGTGAATTCAAATTTGGGGCATGACTGTTAACGCGGGACACGTGCTCCTCTTTCAATTCCGTTCCGTTAGACTCAGTGGACCGCTCCTTCCCACCTCCGTTTTATAAATTCAAAAAATCCACCAACGAATAATACCAAACGGTTAGATCGAACAGAGAAGAGAAGAGAAGAGAAGAGGGAGAGCCGAAATTCAAAATTCTAGGGTTTTCGATTTGGGAAGAATCGAGAGCAAAATGGACAAGTACGAGAAGCTCGAGAAGGTCGGGGAAGGGACCTACGGCAAGGTGTACAAGGCCAAGGACAAAGCCACCGGCCAATTGGTCGCCCTGAAGAAGACTCGCCTGGAGATGGACGAAGAAGGCGTCCCTCCCACCGCTCTCCGTGAGGTCTCGCTCCTCCAGATGCTGTCCCAGTCGCTCTACGTCGTCCGCCTCCTCTGCGTCGAACACGTGGACAACAAGAAGGACGGCAAACCTGTACTCTACCTCGTCTTCGAGTACCTCGACACCGATCTGAAGAAGTTCATCGATTCCTATCGGAAGGGGCCGAATCCGAGGGCCCTGTCGCCGTCGATGATCCAGAGCTTTCTATTTCAACTCTGCAAGGGAGTGGCTCACTGCCACTCGCACGGTGTCCTCCACCGCGATTTGAAGCCGCAGAATTTGCTTCTGGACAAGGACAGGGGGATTCTCAAGATCGCCGATCTCGGACTGGGCCGCGCCTTCACTGTGCCTCTCAAGAGCTACACGCACGAGATCGTCACTCTCTGGTACAGAGCTCCTGAGGTTCTGCTCGGTTCCACTCACTACTCCACCGGCGTCGATATGTGGTCCGTCGGATGCATCTTTGGTCAGTACTCTCACACTCATACTCTCTTTGATTTCGTATGGATTTAACTTTATGCATTTGCTATTATGTAGTTTAATTGATCGTATTAGTATTAGATTTATGAATGTGCAGCTGTAATGGTAAGGAGGCAGACTCTCATGCTCTCATGCTCTCTTTGATTGATATTGTATGAATTGAACTAAATGCCTCCGCAAGTAGTTGGTTTAATTGATCGTATTAGTATTTGATTGATGAATTTGCAGCTGAAATGGTAAGGAGGCAGGCTCTGTTCCCTGGAGATTCTGAGTTCCAGCAGTTGCTACACATCTTCAGGTGTTTGTTTTATGTCCCCACTCGATTTGAAATTTCGATTTTTTCGTTTTTATGGGAATTTGAATAGAGAACAAGCAAGAATATATACTCGAAACTGTTACTATGGTGCAGGCTGCTAGGAACACCGACTGAGAAGCAGTGGGCTGGTGTCACTGCTCTGCGGGACTGGCATGTTTATCCACTGTGGGAGCCTCAGAACTTGGCTCGGGCTGTTCCTGCTTTGGGAGCTGATGGAGTGGACCTTTTATCAGTAAGTGTTCTTGAAGCTGCTCCGAGAATCAACTTGTCATTTCAGTTGCTTGAGTGTGTTACTGCTTTGTTTGAAATTGATACATACTCTGCGGGATTGGCATGATTATCCATTTAGGCATTTAGTAGTTTTGCATCTTTACACAGTGGAGACAGTGCCGATTCAACAAACATGGCTGTTTATTTCATTGAAAGAAGACGTGATAGTCCATTTCTGTGTTAAATTTTATGTGGGCTTGTATGGAATGATCTCTCCTACCTTAAAGTAAATATTTCTCTTTTCATCTTGTTTGTGCATTGTCTGTTTTTTCATCAAATTAGTTTCTTGTAATCTCAATCTGGCCTCCATTTCAAGTAAATGATGATCTGCAAGGTCCTTGGAGTTTGAGTAGCTATGTTGTGGGTGATGGCTTGAATTGATGTTTATTTACTTTTTTTCTAAACCCTAAAATGATGAAGATGATATAATTGAAATACACAAGTAACATAATTGTACAAGTGCAACCAGCAAATGTAACAGAATTGACCCTGGACTTGGCTATTGCAATTTGCAGATTAACTGGATTTAGTTTTGGTTTTGGAAAGCAGAACTCACATTGTCTTCTGCTTGGAAATATGCTTATGATTACTTCTCTGATTGTCTCTAATAGTGTCTTGCATTTGGAATTTGCAGAAAATGCTTAAATATGAGCCAGCTGAGAGAATCTCAGCCAAAGAAGCAATGGACCATCCTTATTTTGACAGCCTCGATAAGTCACAGTTCTGAAGCTTATTTCTACAGGAAGGGAGATGGCATTTGCTATGAAGTTGCTTCCCTTTGATGAGTTTGGGCTGCCTTTGTTCAACTCTCTGTTTGGTGAAGTCAGCTGTCATCATCTTGGTGATTTGAATATCCTGTGGTCTATTATGATGTTTGCAACTTTGATTGTATAATTATATCACAATATGTTTAGGATTTTTGTGAGCAAATTTATCATTTGAATTACTATTATTTGTGATCCCACATTCCCACCAGATGTGCCCAATTTCCAAAAGTTCCTTGCAAATATGATCAACAAGTTCATATTTTTACAACAGAAGCTTATGATTCCAATATGAAACAACATATACATTAAATGCTTTTACTTTTGATGAAGGAAGAATTCAATTCTTTTTCTTTGAGTGCATTGGTGTTCTGAGGATGAAAAGAAAAGAAAACAAAAATATCAGCCTATCCTACAATCCCAATTTCAATTTTATTTTGAGAAGCATTTTTCCGATTAATTAGGCTTTGATTATTTTAATCTACATTTTACTTGTCACCCAATCCCAAGCGGATTTCTAAATCTCCACACATTCCTTTAGGCTTTGGTTTCCCATTCCAATTGTGAAAAGGGTTGTATTATAAAAAGGAGGGCTGGAGCTGAAAGAAACGGAAATGCTGAATCTTTAGTTTGTTTGATTGATGATCAAGTATGAAATTTGGAGATGTCAAGGGCCAAGAGAATGAGGCTGAACAGCTACAACAGTTCAAAGCTGATGTTATTGGACCTACCCCTCCATATCCTGATCGAAATCCTTTCGAGACTGCCTTCTGAATCAGTCTGTTGCATTCGATGCGTGTCCAAGGCCTTGTTAAAGACAGTTGATGACCCCTCTTTTGTTGCACTGCACACGCGTTTACTTATCGCTACTAATGCTGTTGCTCAAGTACCTCAACTTATGTCTTTCGCTGCCCCGTATCCTTCTCGAAAGGCACCGTTTCCTTTTCATCAAATTAGTGAAGTTATAGCAGACTTGCAACCAGTGAAATTCGATGGCAGTGCCTTGACAACAAGAGGAAATTATGCAATTAATGTGACCGCATCAGGGTACGATTACCCAACTTACGTGATAGATTTTGTTTTCTGTAACTTGTTTTGCCTTAGAGATGAAACTGATGGTAGAAGGGGAGTTTGCTTCTTAGTTGATCCTCTCAGGGGAGAAATTCTAAGGCTCCCTATGACAAAGGATGCAAATTATTTCCCGTTTTGTGACTGGTATGGTATGGGATTTGATAATATAACCAATACCCTCAAGATTCTTCGTGTTATCCAAGTTACTCCAGGGGGCAGAATGCTAGCCCAAGTTCTTGTATTGGGTACAAGCTCATGGCGAGAGATACCCTCAACTCCTCCTTGTCCGTTATCCGGTGTTCTTGATTTATTTTTCCCGAAGAATGCATGTGCATACGGAGACATGCATTGGTTGCTTGCTGGTGAAACAACCTGCCGTATAATTTCTTTCGACTTCAAGAAAGAAGAGTTTTGTTCGACTCCTCATCCCAATTTACATGAAAACTCACGCTTGTGGATGCACTTGCACTTGCTTACTCTGAGAGGATCTCTGGCCCTGGTAGATACTTCATTATCAGAAGGTATGACTACGAAAATTGAGATATGGGTGTTGAAAGATTATGACAAAAAGGAGTGGAAGCGCGATTACAACTTAAATATCGAAATGTTTGATTTGTGTAAGGAGTTTGATATGCGGTGGTATCCCAGGTATGTTTCTTGTGGCGAATGGGAGCATGGCATATTTTTCAAAATTTTTGAGAAAATCCCAACATTCTTTTTGGACCTAAGATGTGGTTCCATGAATCCCGTAACATGTGGGAGTGGGTACCGTACCAAAATCTTGAGCTATACTGGGAGCTTGATATGCTTAAGAGATTATGACAGTTTGGTTGAAGCTGAACTAGGTACTAGAAGTCTGAAAAGTTATGGCAATTTGCTTAAAGAAGAAGCACAAGGCGGCTTTAGGATATGTGATGGGCACAGGCTGCGGGTAGTTTCTGTTATCCCAGAAGGTAGCAGTGACATAGCACACAAATCTTTAGTGTAATCTTCACTTTTATCTTTGATCCTCCTCCTATTTATATATTGTTATGATAGTTATTGGTATGCTACTTTGTTAATTGTATTTTGTTTATCAGATGTTGATTAATTTCTTGAAACAAAAAAAGCCACATTCTTTTCATTTGGGTATGAGACTACGAGTTGTTGTAACTTGCAAGGCACACATCGATCTTCTGATTGAATCTATAGATTCCTGCAAGGCACACATCTTTTGTTCACCAAACTGACCAAAGTGCTCAATGAGTACAATTAGAGGTCATAGAGTTGAGTTTACAAATTAACAGCACATTGCAAAGGAAATGATGACGTACATATTCTCCATTATGAATATACTACTAATTAATGATTGGTTTTGCTCACCCTTTTCTGATAAGTCATAGAGGAATACTAGCAAAGATGCCCGCACGATGTTGCGGGTTTGAAAAGCAAAATACGTATAAAGTACTAAAAACATATAGGAAATTTAGAAAGTACTAAAATTATATAGGATATCGAAATAGTGTTATGATACTTTGTTTAGCAAGTTTAGCTGCAAAGATTCTAATGAATTTCTATGCTTAAGCAACCTGATCTCCACAACAACTAAGAAGTCATCTTCAAGTGATATATTTATGTACTTCTGAAAATCAAAGGTTGCATCACTCCCTGGAGCCAAATGTGCCTGAAATCACAAAACATATATAGAATTTGAGATACGGCATGATCTAAATATTCAATCAAATATCGAAATGTTTGATATATATTCCTCATAAGTTGCAAATTAACATTGTAAAACAGAGAAATTACAGGTTAGTTAATTTGCAACTTAATATTCAATCAAATATCTAAATACGGCATTTTTCTGATTAATTGTTAATTAGCATTACATTTTATTTTTCCTAGTCTAAAAGGGTAAAGCCAGTCCCAAGCGAATTTCTCAACCTTTACATTCCCTTAGACTTTAGGTTTCCCATTCCAATTTTAAAACGGAGGGTTGTAAGGACTCTACATCTCTGTAGGCTTTAGGTTTTGCATTCCAATTATAAATGGAGGGCTCCAAAGAACGGCTAGGGAACGCACGCAGTTTCTGGTTTAATAGAAAATCTAAAACTAGGGTTTTTTTTGTTTTGGCTGACGCGTCAGAACTAGATTTATAATAGTTATTATTATTGTTCAAAATTCTGTTGTTACTTATTCTTAGATTTGTTTCATTGACCATTCAATTCAGTAGGAAATTTGGAGATGATGGCGAGGGGCCAGAGAATGAGGCTGAACAGCTGCAACAGCGCAAAGCTGATGTTATTGGACCTACCCCTCCATATCCTGATCGAAATCCTTTCGAGACTGCCCTCTGAATCAGTATGTTGCATTCGATGCGTGTCTAAGGCCTTGTTAAAGACGGTTGACAACCTCTCCTTTGTTGCATTGCACACGCGTTTACTTATCGCCACCAACGCTGTTTCTCAAGTACCTCAACTTATGTCTTTTGCTGCACCGTTTCCCTCTGAGAGTAGTGCAGTTATAGCGGTTTTGCAACCAGTGAAGTTCAATGGGAGTGCCTTGACAACAAGAAGAGAATATGCAATTAATGTCTCCACATCACGCCTGTTGGATAACCCAACTTACGTGATAGATTTTGTTTTCTGCAACTTGTTTTGCTTCAGAAATAAAAATGATTGTGGACTCGGAGTTTGCTTCTTAGTCAATCCTCTTAGGGGAGAAGTTCTAAGGCTCCCTAGGAATGATATTACTAAGGATGAAAAGTCCCCAGTATTCTGTGACTGGTACGGTATGGGATTTGATAGTATGACCAACACCCTCAAGATTCTTCGTGTTACCAAAGTTAATGCAGCAGACTGCATGGTAGCCCAAGTTCTTGTACTGGGCAAAAGCTCATGGCGACAGATACCCTCAACTCCTCCTTGTTATTTATCCGGTGTTCGTAATTTATTTTCTCCGAAGAATGCATGTGCATATGGAGTCATGCATTGGCTGCGTGCTGATGTCATGGGAGAAGGGAGTGAAGTAACATGCCCTATAATTTCTTTCGACTTTAAGAAAGAAGAGTTTTGTTGGACTCCTCATCCCAAGCTACAAAGCTCGAAGGAGTATTCTCGCTTGTACGTGCACTTGCACTTGCTTACTCTGAGAGGATCTCTGGCCCTGGTGGATACTTCGTTATCAGAAGGTATGACTACGAACATTGAGATATGGGTGTTAAAAGATTATGACAAAAAGGAGTGGACGCTCAATTACAGCTTAAATATCGACATGTTTGATTTGCATAAGGAGTTTGGAAGGTTGTGGGAAGTTACTTGTGGCGAATGGGAGCATGGCATATTTTTCAAAAGTTTTGAGAAAATCCCAGCTTTCTTTTTGGACCTAAGATATGGTTCCATGAATCCCGTAACATGTGGGAGTGGGAACCGTACCAAAATCTTGAGCTATACTGGGAGCTTGATATGCTTAAAAGATTATGACAGTTTGGTTGAAGCTGAACAAGGAACTGGAAGTCTGAAAAGTTATGTCAATTTGATGGAAGAAGCAGAGGGCTTTAGCTTATCTGGGAGGCACATGCTGCGGGGAGTTTCTCTTATCCAAGAAGGTAGCAGTGACATAGCACCCAAAGCTCTAGAATAATCTTCACAAAAGATAGTGTCTCTAATCCTCCTCCTATTTGTTATGATAATATATAATTGATATATATGATACTTTATTAATTGTATTTTGTTTATCACATGTTGAACTTCTTAAAATAAAACTAGGCAGAAATCTTCTAATAATGTTGGTCTAATAGTGTTTGCATATGGAAACTGCAGAAAATGCTTAAATACTATTAGTCGCTACAAGTGTTTCTAATTTTTTTCAATTTTAATTTGACGAAAAAAAAAAAATTTCAGTGCTTGTAAGGTTTCGCGTTGGGATTCATTGAGAATTTAAAATACTTTTAGACAGTCGCGCAAAATGGCTTTGAGAATTTCAAAGATGCAATTTTTAAAGGAAATCACCCAAACCTGTGGATTATAGCACATTTTTTTCGCCAAAATTTCATAATCTTATTTTTCCACCAAAATTTTTACACCCTCAAATCATAATTTTTAAGCACTTCTCAAACTAATGGAATGCCTAAATCTCAACCTGATTTTTTTTTTTTTTACGATTTTCCAAAGTTAGAATGCAAAGAAATTCATTAAAAAAAAAGTCGAGATTTTTAAGATCCGTCAATTGGAACACCTTCTAAAAATTAAGCTTTACCAATGATGAGATTACGGAAGAGGCAAATTTCAAGAAAAAATTGTGTTGACATAGTTTATTTGTTCAAATTATAATTAAAAAATGTTTATTTTGAACAACCTTTAGCGACGAATAGTTCGTCGCTAAAAGTGTTTCGAATTTTTTTTAATTTTAATTTGACAAAATAAAAAAAAAGCACTTTCGGTGCTTGTAAAGTCTCGCATTGGACTCCAATAAGACTATAAAATACTTTTGGACACTTACGCAAACCGACCTCGAGAATTGCAAATATGCAATTTTTTTAAGAAAATCACCTAAATCTGTGGACTATAGCACACAGTTTTTTGGGCAAAATCTCATGATCTGATTTTCTAACCAAAATCTTCTCACTCTAAAATCATAATTTTTAAGCACTTCTCAAACCGACGGAAAACAAAAGTCTCGACCTTTTTTTTTTATATATTTTTTTTATGACTTTCCAAAGTACGACTACAGGAAAATTTGTAAAATAAATAAATAAAAGAGTCGAGATTTTCTAGTTCTGTCAAGTTGAATACATTCTAAAAATCAAGCTTTACCAATGGTTAGATTATGGAAGAGGCAAATTTCAAAAAAAAATTGGGTTGACATGGTTTATTTGTTCAAATTCTAATTAAAAAAATGTTTATTTTGAACAATCTTTAGCGACGAATAGTTCGCCGCTACAAGTGTTCCTAATTTTTTTAATTTTAATTTGACAAAATAAAAAAGAAGCACTTCCGGTGATTGTAAGGTCTCTCGTTGGACTTCATTGAGAATCTAAAATAATTTTTGACACTTGCGCAAACCGACCTCGAGAATTGCAAATATGCAATTTTTTTTAAGAAAATCTCCTAAATCTGTGGGCACACGGTTTTTTGGGCAAAATTTCATGCTCTTATTTTCTGACCAAAATTTTCTCACTCTAAAATCATAATTTTTAATCACTTCTCAAACCGACGGAAAACAAAAATCTTGATTTATTTTTTTTATTTTTTTATGATTTTCCAAAGTACGAATACTGGAAAATTTGTAAAATAAATAAATAAAAGAGTCGAGATTTTCTAGTTCCTTCAATCAAAACACATTCTAAAAATCAAGCTTTACCAATGGTTAGATTATGGAAGAGGCAAATTTCAAGAAAAAATTTTGTTGACATGGTTTATTTGTTCAAATTCTAATTAAAAAAATGTTTATTTTGAACAATCTGTAGCGACGAATAGTTCGCCGCTACAAGTGTTTCTAATTTTTTTAATTTTAATTTGACAAAATAAAAAAGAAGCACTTCCGGTGATTGTAAGGTCTCTCGTTGGACTTCATTGAGAATCTAAAATACTTTTTGACACTCACGCAAACCGGCCTCGAGAATTTAAAACATGCAATTTTTGAAGAAAATTATCCAAAACTGTAAACTATAGCACACGGTTTTTTGGTCAAAATCAAATGATCTTATTTTTTGACCAAAATCTTCTCACTCTAAAATCATAATTTTTAAGCACTTCTCAAACCGACTGAAAACAAAAATCTCGACTTATTTTTTTTTATGATTTTCCAAAGTACGAATACGGGAAAATTTGTAAAATAAATAAATAAAAGAGTCGAGATTTTCTAGTTCCTTCAATTAAAACACATTCTAAAAATCAAGCTTTACCAATGGTTAGATTATGGAAGAGGCAAATTTCAAGAAAAATTTTTGTTGACATGGTTTATTTGTTCAAATTCTAATTAAAAAAATGTTTATTTTGAACAATCTGTAGCGACGAATAGTTCGTCGCTACAAGTGTTTCTAATTTTTTTAATTTTAATTTGACAAAATAAAAAAGAAGCACTTCCGGTGATTGTAAGGTCTCTCGTTGGACTTCATTGAGAATCTAAAATACTTTTTGACACTCACGCAAACCGGCCTCGAGAATTTCAAACATGCAATTTTTGAAGAAAATTATCCAAAACTGTGAACTATAGCACACGGTTTTTTGGTCAAAATCAAATGATCTTATTTTCTGATCAAAATCTTCTCACTCTAAAATCATAATTTTTAAGCACTTATGAAACCGACGGAAAACAAAAATCTCGATTTTTTTTATTTTTTTTATTTTCCAAAGTACGAATACAGGAAAATTTGTAAAATAAATAAAGAAAAGAGTCGAGATTTTCTAGTTCCGTCAAGTGGAACACATTTTAAAAATCAAGCTTTACCAATAGTTAGATTATGGAAGAGGCAAATTTCAAGAAAAAATTGTGTTGACATGGTTTATTTGTTCAAATTCTAATTAAAAAAATGTTTATTTTGAACAATCTGTAGCGACGAATAGGTCGTCGCTACAAGTGTTCCTAATTTTTTTAATTTTAATTTGACAAAATAAAAAAGAAGCACTTCCGGTGATTGTAAGGTCTCTCGTTGGACTTCATTGAGAATCTAAAATAATTTTTGACACTTGCGCAAACCGACCTCGAGAATTGCAAATATGCAATTTTTTTAAAGAAAATCTCCTAAATCTGTGGGCACACGGTTTTTTGGGCAAAATTTCATGCTCTTATTTTCTTACCAAAATTTTCTCACTCTAAAATCATAATTTTTAATCACTTCTCAAACCGACGGAAAACAAAAATCTTGATTTATTTTTTTTATTTTTTTATGATTTTCCAAAGTACGAATACTGGAAAATTTGTAAAATAAATAAATAAAAGAGTCGAGATTTTCTAGTTCCTTCAATCAAAACACATTCTAAAAATCAAGCTTTACCAATGGTTAGATTATGGAAGAGGCAAATTTCAAGAAAAAATTTTGTTGACATGGTTTATTTGTTCAAATTCTAATTAAAAAATGTTTATTTTGAACAATCTGTAGCGACGAATAGTTCGCCGCTACAAGTGTTTCTAATTTTTTTAATTTTAATTTGACAAAATAAAAAAGAAGCACTTCCGGTGATTGTAAGGTCTCTCGTTGGACTTCATTGAGAATCTAAAATACTTTTTGACACTCACGCAAACCGGCCTCGAGAATTTCAAACATGCAATTTTTGAAGAAAATTATCCAAAACTGTGAACTATAGCACACGGTTTTTTGGTCAAAATCAAATGGTCTTATTTTCTGACCAAAATCTTCTCACTCTAAAATCATAATTTTTAAGCACTTCTCAAACCGATTGAAAACAAAAATCTCGACTTATTTTTTTTATGATTTTCCAAAGTATGAATACGGGAAAATTTGTAAAATAAATAAATAAAAGAGTCGAGATTTTCTAGTTCCTTCAATTAAAACACATTCTAAAAATCAAGCTTTACCAATGGTTAGATTATGGAAGAGGCAAATTTCAAGAAAAAATTTTGTTGACATGGTTTATTTGTTCAAATTCTAATTAAAAAAATGTTTATTTTGAACAATCTGTAGCGACGAATAGTTCGTCGCTACAAGTGTTTCTAATTTTTTTAATTTTAATTTGACAAAATAAAAAAGAAGCACTTCCGGTGATTGTAAGGTCTCTCGTTGGACTTCATTGAGAATCTAAAATACTTTTTGACACTCGCGCAAACCGACCTCGAGAATTTCAAACATGCAATTTTTGAAGAAAATTATCCAAAACTGTGAACTAGCACACGGTTTTTTGGTCAAAATCAAATGATCTTATTTTCTTACCAAAATCTTCTCACTCTAAAATCATAATTTTTAAGCACTTCTCAAACCGACTAAAAACAAAAATCTCGACTTATTTTTTTTTATGATTTTCCAAAGTACGAATACGGGAAAATTTGTAAAATAAATAAATAAAAGAGTCGAGATTTTCTAGTTCCTTCAATTAAAACACATTCTAAAAATCAAGCTTTACCAATGGTTAGATTATGGAAGAGGCAAATTTCAAGAAAAATTTTTGTTGACATGGTTTATTTGTTCAAATTCTAATTAAAAAAATGTTTATTTTGAACAATCTGTAGCGACGAATAGTTCGCCGCTACAAGTGTTTCTAATTTTTTTAATTTTAATTTGACAAAATAAAAAAGAAGCACTTCCGGTGATTGTAAGGTCTCTCGTTGGACTTCATTGAGAATCTAAAATACTTTTTGACACTCACGCAAACCGGCCTCGAGAATTTAAAACATGCAATTTTTGAAGAAAATTATCCAAAACTGTGAACTATAGCACACGGTTTTTTGGTCAAAATCAAATGATCTTATTTTCTGACCAAAATTTTCTCACTCTAAAATCATAATTTTTAAGCACTTCTCAAACCGATTGAAAACAAAAATCTCGACTTATTTTTTTTTATGATTTTCCAAAGTACGAATACGGGAAAATTTGTAAAATAAATAAATAAAAGAGTCGAGATTTTCTAGTTCCGTCAAGTGGAACACATTCTAAAAATCAAGCTTTACCAATAGTTAGATTATGGAAGAGGCAAATTTCAAGAAAAAATTTTGTTGACATGGTTTATTTGTTCAAATTCTAATTAAAAAAATATTTATTTTGAACAATCTGTAGCGACGAATAGTTCGTCGCTACAAGTGTTCCTAATTTTTTTAATTTTAATTTGACAAAATAAAAAAGAAGCACTTCCGGTGATTGTAAGGTCTCTCGTTGGACTTCATTGAGAATCTAAAATACTTTTTGACACTCACGCAAACCGGCCTCGAGAATTTCAAACATGCAATTTTTGAAGAAAATTATCCAAAACTGTGAACTATAGCACACAGTTTTTTGGTCAAAATCTAATGATCTTATTTTCTGACCAAAATCTTCTCACTCTAAAATCATAATTTTTAAGCACTTCTCAAACCGATGGAACGTAAGCGAGTCCAACCCTAGGCAATGCTAACATGGCCGGCCATGCAAGTGAGACTAACATGCATGGCCATACAAGTGAGACTAACATGCATGGCTATGCAAACAAGACTAATCTTGTTCAATTTTGGCGGTCAAACCACATGGTGTCAACCAATAACGATGTTCTAACACCGTGGAGACCAACCCCAAAACTCTCTAAAAGAAAAATTCCGAGACCTTGGTTTCTTACCAAAACTGTGTACTAAATATATAGTACACACTGTTTTTTTGGCAAAAATCACATGTTCTTATTTTATCACTATAATCTTTCTACTCTCAAATCATGATTTTTAAGCACTTCTTGAACTCACAGAACGCAAAAATCTCTATCTGATTTTTGTTTACGGCTTTCCAAAGTCGAAACACAATAAAATTCGTTAAAAAAAAGTCAAGATTTTTTATTTCCGTAAATTAGAACACATTGTTTAAAATCATGTTTTACTAATGGTGAGATTGTAGCATAGATAAATTTCAAGAAAAAATGGTGTTAATAAAATTTGACATGTTTCGGCGTGCCACGGGTGCTTATCTGTAATTATCTTAAGGCCATATGTGTATATTGATCACTTTGGAAACCAAAGTGATTTGTAGAAATTAAGTTTGCCATTTTATATTTCTGATGAAGCAGAAAATGTGTGTAATGGCTTTTAAGAAGCTAATATTGGATCCTAGATTGTGAATTGTGTAATGCATGGACTTTAAGCTAATAGAGAAACGGGTCTTGCCCATAACTTGATTCTACATATAGAAGCTGCTGGATGTTATAGTTATAGTTGTGGAGAGAGAAGAAATGAATCTGACATGACACAAGTTCAGGGGTAAAGGCAATTAAAGAGGGCAGAGAGCAATGCATCACAAACAATATATTAAGATTCCAGCTGTGTTATATTTTAGCTCGATTCGTTAATTGATTCATATACATCGTGAATAGTGATACACGCTTAAATATTAATCACTTGATTTCTGCAGCTGAAATGTTGTTGGGAGAATTTGTGTCTCAATGTTATATGTTAATGCAGTCATTTCCATGAGAAGAGTCTTGACCAGCCAAGAAGATCAGATTGCAGTTAGTGACGCCGGCCATGGTGTCGCTGTACTACGAAACTTGCCGGTGTACGATAACATCATCGGATTTGTTGCCATCAGTGAGTTGGGCCCTAAGTTCTACTGGATTGTCGATTTCTCTAAAAACAACCTTTTAGGGTTTCGTATACGGATGTCCTGAAGATGTCAGCATTCCCTTTATTCGGTCGACCATGTTTCAATTGCTGACGTGAGTGGCCCATCTCCACGGCCGTGGAGTGCTGCATCGTGAGTTCGTGACCTTGAGCCCAGCAACGTTTTTGTTGATGTACTTAAGCATAATTAATCATAAGTAGTTTTCACCAATATCTCAATAACATTGGAACTAATTCAAGAGAATTTTCAAGCTTAGTTCTACGTCTTCAACCTAATCCACCATAATCTAATTTCACTTAAAGTTCATAGCAAGCTCGATAAGTTCTGTGCATTCTAAATGTATCCTAAACCTTCATATAATTATCATGATACGCCCACATGTTGTTTTTGTTTTCTTTTATTCAGATATGCCATATTCTTTGAGTGACACTAGAAGCACTCAAATTTTGTGTATTCACAAGTGTTGAGAGTTGTTTGTTTGTTTATTATATGTAGAAGAAATTGCAGTTGAGGAAAGAATTGCACTTTCAGCAATGAAAGAGATTGAATCTCCGGAGAAACAAAGTAGAGTGAAAGAATTGCACTTTTTGGCTTTCCTTTACTAGCCAAAAAAAAGAGAGGCTTTGATGCATTTGGGGCTTCCTTTATTCAACTATATATTTGTTTAATTAGTGATGAATTCAGCTGTCATCCTTGTTTTGGTAGTTTAAAATAGTTTGATAATTGCGTAGTAAGACTTTGATTCATAATTGTTGGGATGGTTATAGTCACTTAGAGTGAAGATATAAACAAGGAAAGAACTATCGAATTTGTCTTGTTGATGATTCATTCTCGATCTCGAAGTAGCAATTCTTTATCGAAAGAAATCCTCACTTAAATTTGGTATCAATGGTGATCAAGAAGGAATTAAAAACATCACCAAGAAAAAGAACAAGGAACTAATTAAAAAGATGACCGTTTTGCAATTAATCACATAAGGAGGTTCAAAAAGGGTGTAGTGTTTGTAATATGGGCATTAAGATCAACCTTCCAGTTTGAAAAGGCTCAAACCCCTTAAAAAAAGTGTAGTATGTGTAAACCCTTTTTTTACATAAACCCTACTGAACCAGGCCCATAATTTTTTCAGCATAATTTGTTTTTTCGTCAAATTAGCACAAAAATATTAATATATTTTTTTTGTTGGCCTCACACTATCCAACCTTCATTTGCGAAAAAAAATGGACTTTTCAACTCATATTGTGATCCCAAATATCGAGCCTTATATTAGAGCATCTCCAACAGTAAAGCTATTATTTTTAGCTAAATTAGCTAAAAGTTAAATATAACTACCTAAATTTTAGACTTCTGCTCCAACAATGATACCTATTTGTAAAATCAATTTAAATTTTTTCAACTAAAACTGAAAAATTGGAACGTTGGAGTATTTGGGTTTTACCTATTTTCTCTCTCCTAGAGAATTTAGCAAAAGTTAAATTTAACTTTTGTTTAGGTAATCTGTTGGAGCTAAGTTTTACCTTAAATTTAGCTAAATTTTAAATTTATTTTAAAATGGGTTATCTGCTGGAGACACTCTTAGTTATGAATCGTACACAAATCCATTTTCAGAAGAAATGTACTAGTGTGAAATTAAGCACGAAAGTAGTTTAATTAGATGATAGAATGAACTGACTAGTGTGAAATTAACACCATAGATTGCTCAGCTATATATTTGTGATCATAAACTGTATCTCACTGTTATTAACTTATTATCAACATGGATCAATTACAGATTTATAGCACAATCATCCCTTTTTGGGTGGAACAGCCCATGTAAGTCGGGAAAAGGGTGCGGTGCTTATTCCTTTGTTCTAATTAGTTGGTAGAGGTTGAAATACCTAACCATCACAACCATAAAATTAAGGTTTATGTCACAATTCACAATCCCAAAAAAGAACAAGTCTCATCGATCACCACCCTATGACCAACTTTGATTTAACAAATAAACAAAACCCACCAAATATAACTCCCTCTGTTGCTATTCTCTTGCAATTAATCTCTCACTTTACCTATCCTTTGTTAGTTGGTGATTCATTGTTTCTTTCATTATCTTCTCCATTGATCACATTCTGTTTATTTTCTTTTTTTTCTCTGAAAAATAGCGGTTTAGGCATAGGATTGTTCATAAAAGAAAAGAAATAGATACAAGGTTGGAACTGGAGTGGGAGTTGGGGGATGGAAGGATGCACTGATAATGAGATTGCAGGAAGGAAGGGTCAACAGAGGCAAAAGGATTCCTCTAATAGAGACCGAAGTCCGCGCGCCAACTTTGCATCACTGCTAAAGAAGTCTTTCTCAGGCAGCCTAATCTTCTTGAATTGGCAGCTCCCATCAATATTTGTGGTATGCATTTAGCAGCTATATCTTTCTTCTATGTATCTGTTATGATTCCTGTATCGTGGCATCGAATTAATTGTATAGACAATATATAGGGATCAGATCTCCTTGTTTCTTATTCTACTGCTTCCAAATCAGTAATATTTATTTATGCATGTGGATTTGTTTCAAATGTACAGAATTTCAATTACATGGTGAATTAGGTTTTTTGCTTGTGCCTCAAGATACCATAATTACTGGATGTGAGCACTGCTAAAGATTGACATCCCATGATCCCCATCTCTAGATTTGAGTCTCTTGATGCATATAAGCATAAGAGCCTTTGGCCAATTAGGTTGTGAAATTAAATGAGAATCACACCGGCCTTGTGCCCATTTCTTCTATGTTGTGGAAGCAGAGATCACATATTATTCATATTCTTCTTGTTCTAGATGATTAGATATAAATGTGGCCATAACATTTGGAATTGGATGTTGCAGGTGATATACAAGGTCAGTATCACGACCTATTGCTACTGTTCGAGTTAGGTGGATTTCCACCCGATGCGAATTATGTGTTTCTTAGAGACTATGTAGACAGAGGAAAACAGAGCATAGAGACAATATGCCTTCTCCTTGCTTACAAAGTCAAATACCCAGACAACTTTTTCCTCCTCCGAGGGAACCACGAATGTGCTTCCATCAACAGAATCTATGGGTTCTACGACGAATGTAAACGTCGATTCAGTGTCCGGCTATAGGAAGGTCTTCACTGACTGCTTTAACAGTTTGCCTGTCGCCGCGGTCATTGATGACAAGTTCTTCTGCATGCATGGTGGCCTATCTCCCGAGCTGGAAAACTTGGATAAGCTCAGAGCTATAGAGGGGCCGGTTGATGTGCCGGACCAGGGGTTATTGTGTGACATTCTTTGGGCAGATCCAGATAGAGACATTAAAGGGTGGGGTGAGAATGATAGGGGTGTTTCTTATACTTTTGGACCTGATAGGGTGGCCGAGTTCTTGATGAAACATGATATGGATCTCATATGCCGGGCACACCAGGTCTTTGTCTTTCAGTTTTTTCTTCTTATTACCTTCTTTGTTCGTGCATGATCTTATGTGTACTGTACTTACTGACCACATCCCTCACAGAAGTGACTAGTGATCCATGAATTCTCTCTATCCGGACAGGACTAAGAATAAGAGACACATTCTTTCCCCTTGTAGAGCCCCTTTCGAACATTTCTATAAACACTTTGCCCTCATAACCGTACAGAACATAGAGTGTAAAGCTCTTTCATGGCTAACCAAAAATTCAACTAAAGGCAATTGCGTATGCTCCCCCGCCTAAATTTTCCACCGGAAGTAGTTAGCAATACATTCTTCAACTTGGAACAAATAGTTTCAAGTCTTTTCGCATTAGAATTGGCCTATATGGCAGTAATTCTGCATATGGCCGGGAATGTGATTTTAAGTACCTTTTTGCTGCTAATTTGATTTTAAAAGATTCTTAGGCACATGATTTATCTCCATCTTTGAGGCGGCTAAATAGTTTTCTCGCCTTGGTGAAGAGGTTGTCAAAGATGGTTACGAATTCTTTGCAGAGTGGCAGCTGGTGACCATATTCTTTGCACCAAACTATTGCGGAGAGTTCAACAATGGAGGTGCCGTTGAAAAATTATAAAAAATAAATGATTCGAGATTTTCGAGCAAAGTCAGTTGGAAAACCTTTGAAAAATCATGTTTTACTAGTGGTGAAGTATTGAGAAATTTTTTTTTTTTTGCCAAAACCTTGGTTTTACTTGGGTTATAACACACGATTTTTAGGCCAAAATTGCATGTTTTTATTTTCGCACAAAAATCATCCTACACTCAAATCATGATTTTTAAGGACTTTTCGAGTTGGCAGAACGCAAAAATATCGAATCGTTTATTTTTTACAATTTTTCAAATTCGGAAAACTCGAAAATTCATAAAAAATAAACAATTCGAGATTTTCGAGCAAAGTAAGTTGGAAAACCTTTTAAAATTCATGTTTTACCGGTGGTGAAGTTTTGAGAAATTTTTATTTTTTTTGCCGAAACCTTGGTTTTTCACTCAAAACCGTGGGTTATAACACACGATTTTTGGGCCAAAATTGCATGTTTTTATTTTCACACAAAAATTATCTCACACTCAAATCATGATTTTTAAGAACTTTTCGAGGTGATAGAACGCAAAAATATCGACTCGTTTATTTTTTACGAGTTTTCAAAGTCGGAAAACTAGAAAATTCATAAAAAATAAACCATTCGAGATTTTCGAGCAAAGTCAGTTGGAAAACCTTTTAAAAATCATGTTTTACCAGTGATGAAGTATTGAGAAATTTTTATATTTTTAGCCGAAACCATGGTTTTTTAGCAATAACCGTGAGTTATAACACACGATTTTTGGGCCAAAATTGCATGTTCTTATTTTCGCATAAAAATCATCCTACACTCAAATCATGATTTTTAATGACTTTTTGAGATTACAGAATGCAAAAATATCGACTCGTTTATTTTTTACAATTTTTCAAAGTCGGAAAACTCGAAAATTCATAAAAAATAAATGATTCGAGATTTTCAACAAAGTCAGTTGGAAAACCTTTTAGAAATCCTGTTTTACCAGTGGTGAAGTTATGAGAAATTTTTTTTTTTTCCGAAACCTTGGTTTTTCACCTAAAACCGTGGGTTATAACACACGATTTTTGGGCCAAAATTGCATGTTCTTATTTTTGCACAAAAATCATCCCACACTCAAATCATGATTTTTAAGGACTTTCCGAGTTGAAAAAACACAAAAATATTAAATCATTTATTTCTTACGTTTTTTCAAAGTCGGAAAACAAGAAAATTCATAAAAAATAAAGGATTCTAGATTTTCGAGCAAAGTCAATTGGAAAACCTTTTAAAAATCAAGTTTTACCAGTGGTGAAGTTTTGAGAAATTTTTTTTTTTTTTGCCAAAACCTTAGTTTTTCACTCAAAACCGTGGGTTATAAGTTCTAGACTTCTAGTTATCTCTCATAAAAAAATGGGATACAACAAAGTAACAAGAGAATTAAACAAGTCTATTGCCTCTCCTTATTTGCCCAAATCTCTTCTCTATTTTTTGCAATTTACAAACTTTATGTTACATTTCTCTTTCTTGATATTGTGATCTCTTAATTTGTCCACCTTCGCCAATCTCACACACTTGGCTTCGAAAAGACAAGCTCATTGGTGAGGTTTGTAGTCGTTGTTCAAGTTTTCGTTCGACAAACCAACACAAGAAAACGTGAGAAAATGTGAAAAGTTACCGATCTGTTACTATATTTTCAAAAATTAATGATTTGGTGAGCAATATATTACCCAATATTCATCCGATTTGGTTCATCATATATATTTTCAAAAAATCAACACTGTGTGAAGTCATGGAACCGTTACTGTTATTTAGTGGCATTCCACAACAAATTATCAAATAACTCAAAGAATTGTCACATAAAGTGAATGAGAGTAGATAGAAAGTGGAGAGGGGAGTGACTTGGGTTGTCAACATGAAGAGAAAATCCTAGCTTAGAGGCTTAATAAAATGTAAGCATTGCAAGAAAACAAGTCTTTAAAGCTCTTCAGGCATAAACAAAAGCATGTCTTGTCTTTGTGACTACTGAATAGTTATAAGCTTCCAACACTAGAAAGCATAAACCACACCTTTTTTCTATTACTAAGATAATTAAGCTCTTGCTCTATCTTATCTAGCAATAACCATTAGCTCCCGGCATGCATGGCCTGAAAAAAACTAAGCAGCCGATGGAGCATTTCTTTCTTCACCATCAATCACCGGAGCTAATAAGGGAGCAACCGGGACCTTGTTCAAATCCAACGACCTGTCTTCGTAAATGTCCCACCACTTCTTCACCAGCTTCTTTATGTCTTCTCTCTCCATGTTCTCTTCCTCTCCTGTATACCTCCATGGCTTTGATCCCTATTATTCATGATTCAGTCTAGTATTAGTGTGATCGTCAACTAAAGTGAACACTTAGTCACTTACATTACTCGTACTTAATTAACGAACACAACTCACCGCAGCACAATAGTGAACAACTTTCAGAGAGTCAGTCTTTATTACATTCTCAGGATGTTGCCATAGCATGGCGAGAATGAAGTTGTACTCCGAAGGGATAGGCTTGTAGACATCCCTAAAAAACAAGTTCAATAGGTCCTGCAAACATAAAAGAATTAGTAACGTACGTACATTTGAATAACTAAGTCCTCAAAGTAGTAATTATTGGATATGTCGTACAATGCAAAAAAACGAAAAGAAGATGCATGCATGTTCTTTTTACAACCTAGATACCTGCTCGGCAAAAGGGGTGGGAGGAGTATTTTTGAGGAATGTCAACAGATTATTGTAAGTGGAGAGCTTAGGCTCGTAGACGAACATGCCGACATTCAGGGACGGAGCTACCTATTGGCCTTAGGTGGCCTTGGCCCCCCCATTGTTTTATACAATAGCCTTAATATAGCTTGTGTAAAACTTTATTCCAACTGAGTTGAGCTTAATTCTATTATATTGGCCCTCCCAAGTTTCAATGTTTCAACTTTCAAAGCTTATTTCTAATATATTGGCCCCCCCTTCTATACAACTCTAGCTCCGTCCCTGCCGGTGTTGAAGTAAGGCGGGGGTGGAGATCCTAACTCAGCAGGCCACTGAACCGTTTCCGGACATTGTTGGCAATATCCGATCTTACTTTGAGGAGTGTGACTCCATGTTTTCTCACAGAAACAATCCAGGACGGCATAGAAATACCCATCGGGGAGGTGAAAAAGGTGATCAATGTTGTCAAACACTTGTATGTCTCCGTCCAAGTATATCATCTTGCTATACTCCACAAACTAAACAATCAAATTAATATTGGTTAAACCACAGAATTCAGTGACTGATCGATATGTTTTTTAGCAGAGAGAGAGAGACAATAAATTAATATTCATTAAGAATCATTTTTAATCAATAAATTTACATGGTTTTATTACAACGCATCCATTTACAGACCCTTAATTTTCTTTTATATGAGACACATGCATAAAAATGGTGAGGCTGCTAGCTAGCTAGGGTTAACTTGTAACAGGTAATAAAACATTGAAGGACGTGTAACCATTGCATGAAGATAAAAGAAAGCACCGTACCATATATATATATATATATATATATATACTCATGCAAAATTGCGCGTCACTTTGAAAAATCAATTGGATATCTACAAACATATATACATACATTGAAAATCCGAAGCTTTGAATAGTTGATGACATAATAGGCCATGGCAAACTCCGCTTGATGATTCTCCGGCGGGTACACAGGCTCGATGTCCCGGACAATGCAGCCTTGAGACTGAAGAATTTTCCCGTGCTCATCCGGGACATCTGGAAGCACCGCCACAACAAGCGGGTATTGAGATTTGGCCTTTCTTAAGCCCTTGGCCAAACCCATAACTCCCTTCACATAGTCTTTGTTGCCCGCTAGCTAAGAAGGTAACATAGGCTCTGCTAGCCAAGTTCACAGCAGGAACATCCATTGCAATGGAACACATTATAGCAAATGATAAATTACAAGAGACAAAAGTAGGGAGAAAGTATGGGAATTTTGGATATAGGGTTTTGGGTCTTTATATAAGTTTGGAAGGAAGAATTAATATTGAAGGCTTAGCAAGGAAACTGCGGATAACTAGACTAATCTTTTAACCTTATGCATGATCTTTGATTTTCTTTTATTTATAATGGGAATAATTAATTAAATAGTTAAGATTCTTTACATATTTCCCTTAAATTCTGCCTTGAGCTTTAGACCCAGAAAGGAAATTAATTGTGTAGTAATTTCAAATGTCATCATCTTGGAGTTAGCCTCCCAACAATTGACAGAAAGATTAAATGCAATAACATGTTACTTTTGAAGCAAAATTGTGTATGGTTCAAAAGCAAACTTTAAAGAATTTGCTTATGGCGATTCGGGAACCTTATGCTAAACACATTTTGTAATGGTTGCAGAATATGTATACTAAAGATCTCCTTAAAAGGACCAGAAGGAAATGAAAATAAATGATATTCGATCCCTTTCGTAGATTTTCTAGCTACATTGTCATTTTTTAGTTTCTTCCTTTCTTTTTTTTCTTTTTTTTCTATGGGCCAAGGTTTGCAAAATTCTAAAAAGAACAATCAAAATGATATTGCACACCAAATAAAAAAAGACAGGAGGATAATCTCATTCATATGTGGAAATCAAAATCACACTTTATGTGAGGGTCCTTATGATTATGTTAATTAATATCAATAAACTCAGATATACAGATTTTTTTTTCCCTGAAATTCAATCAAAATCACATCTTCTTGTCTAGGTCTCTAGGAAACAATAAAGTTCTCTATAAATGATTGCTTCCTTATGCAACATCAAAGCCTATATCGTATAAGCTGCAGTGATTTTAGCTTTATTCAAAATCAAATTACATAAAATGCGTAAAAGGAATATTATGATTTGCGATTGGGTAGTTTTCAACTAGACAAATGTAGATTTTGGGAAAGACTAATACTCAACTAGTGTATTTGTATAACCTTGTCATTGTTAAATAGTCTGCAGGGGAGTAACAAAAATAGGTAGCCTTTTTCCGTATAGTTGCTGTCAAATTGCCCTTTAATTTTCTATTTTTCAAAAGACAATAACTGATTTAAATCCATACTAGAACAACAATGGAGTAAAGAAACTAAACGAACTGCTTCAACTGCTTTTGTTGGGAGAACCAAACCAAGTTAAAATTAAAAAAACAACAAAAGAAAGGCCGGCAATTTTTTCTGCTATAAACCCAACAAATACAGCTTCATTTGTGTTTGTCTTCAGACGATACTTTCTTGTCCTCATAAGGATATTCGGAACAGGCAGACCACAGACCAAACAGTATTACTAAGTGGAGACAAAGAAGCAATGCTGATGAGTAAAGGCTGGAAGGATACACATTCCAGCAGAGCTCCACCCCGATAAACAATATCAACCTACCCGGAAAGAAGAAGATGAATCAACAAATGGCTGTCATCAAAGTAATAATCATGCAACGAATATTGCAGGTTACGTAACTCAAGATTGAAGATAGAGCAGCCTACCGTAGAAATGAAGGAAAGGGCGTTCTCCACAATAAATAAGGTAACGTGTGGAAATACCTGCACTCAGACATATTAAAAGATCTTTGAGCACTATTAAGTAAAACTAATTCAATCCACATATACTGAACCATGTACAAGTGGAGCTGTTCAGCCACAGTCATAGTTCATATAGAATGTCATCCAGCACGAACTTAAAAGGAGTACTTGTCAACTTGTATCAAAACAAACTTACCAAGAGTAGAATTGATAATGCAGTGATCGAGCACATAGAATGCCAATGAAATTTCCAACGAACATAGTTGTCACAATATCTGAAATAATCAGATGCACTTGAGCATCAGTTCAAGGAAAAAGCGAAAGGAAAAAACCTTATCACAGAGGCTGCAACTTACGTTCTTTCTTAAGAGCCTTGTAGGAATGGCTATTTGTAAGAGCAAATTTGAGTTTTATAGAGACAAGTCTAGAATACAAAAATTTGAAAACTCCTCCTTCATGCCTGCACATGACCAATACCAAACATATTCAACAAAAAGATAATTACGTGGAAATCAGTAAATCCCAATAGTTTGTCAAGACTCTAGGGAATTGCATGTTATTACAGTATAAGATGTCAGCATGCCCATAGTCCATACTAGGAGTTGGTGAAAGTCAAGCGTAGAAATGTGACACTTACTTGCACCATCTATAGTGAGCAAAGGCTGCAAGTAAAACAAGGTGCGCAATCAGCAAAGAGATTGCAAATGCCTTGGATACAAATATTGGCTCAGGAACGAACTTGAAATTAACAGACCTGAAAAATAAACTGCGTGTTATTTTCCATTTTAGTTGAACAAAACAATCACAAACAGGAATTAAAATGAAAAATAAAACCACATAACTTATACAGATCTTAAGTTCTGAGGTAAAAAAAATATACCAGAAGTGGATGAATACACGTCCAAGATTAAAGGCTCTTGAGATGTATGCAAATGGATGAGACATAATGAAAGGTAACCCCAACAGTATCTGCAAAGCCATTCAGCAAGTAGCTCTCGAGTGTCAAATGAACACCATAACTCAACAATGCTCTCGAAATGAGGATCTTGAAATCCAGCTCACCTACCAATGTTGGAATAAAACACATAGATTCAACTTCATTACAAGAGTTAATGTCTGTAAATTATAAAAGTGAAAACATGAAATAAAATAAAAGGATGTAAATTGAGGCTGCAAAGCAGAATCTTAATGAAAATGACATGCCTACACAGACTCTAGTCTCTTGAAAACAAAGGTACAAGATAAGCACCTGGACAAGAGCTGCACCAAATAAAGCTGATATCACTCCACTGATATCCATAGCCTGTAAATATGTGTAGCTGATTGAGCAATTTCAACAAATAATTCAGGCACAAATTTTAAAAGAGCTGTAGCTGCAGACAAATTAATATTACCTTTAACATGAGGAGTAGAAGAGGTGGAGCATAGAGGAGGACATTCATCTTTATCGAAACAGCACCACTAGGTGGATCACAAAAGCCCGAGTTAAACAAACATCGTTTACCTAGATGAATTTCAGCAAGTGAAAATTACCTGAAAATGATTAATCCTAGATGCCACCTTTGGTGGAGAAATGAGGCCAATGAAGCATGCAGGAGCAACATGGCCAAACAGTCATTGAAAAGTCGGAGCACAAAAATAGAATGCAGTCTTTTTGATAGACAAAGCAAGGCAAGAGCCCACCATGGAACCTGCACAACAATCAAAGAACAGTGCAAATCTGAGACATAAATACAGTTTAGGACAAAGTTATCAACAACATCTTCAAAATCAGTTACAATTTGAAAACTGAAAAAAAGCATGTAACAAATTCTGAAACTTCTCGAACTCTGTTCAAATATTTTCGTACCACATCAGTCTTCACATAGATGTATAATATGATTCCCAAGTTTATAATGTACAAAATCCCGAACAAAATCTGCAATAGTGAAATAGATAAATAAAGGATGAGATGAAATTAGGATACAACCTATCAAAGAAAATGTCAACAATCAGCAGAAACATTAAACCTTTCAGATACGAAACACAACAACATAAAGTTAGTATACTCGGCATGAACCCAAATTGTACCAATCATTTTGTTTCATAGTTTGATTTCCTAGAATGACACTCCGAAACGAGGCATACTAGTCATAGTTGTTGGCACCAAATAAACCAAGTGTTTCATTGACTGATGAAGCAATTACCATCTTTCAAAATTACCTGAGCTGGATAAACTTGGGTTCCTGTAACATACTGAATAGCAGAATAAGCATATAGGAAACCAGCAGGATAGACCAGTGGCCCTGTGTCTCCTTTCAAATTAGCATAGTCTCTTTCTCCACCAAGAAACCCAGTAACCTATTTGTTAATATTACATGATTAGCCTCAACAACTAGTACAAAAGTCAAAACTAATTAATGGCTGGTTTGATTTCTCTGAAACAAATATGAAAATGTTCAATCGAAATGGGGAAGATTACTCACTTGAGACATGTAAGCGTCCCAATCAATCTTCGTATCTGAAACCATACATACATTCACACTATCAGAAACCTATAATCAACCATACATGCATATGTATATACATGAAAGAGAAAGCTTACAAGGGACATAGGCAATGATAAGGGAGGTGAGGACCGCATCGCAGAGCAGCAAAGCGAAGGCGAAGGCCACCTTAGGGTTTTTAAGAAATCTGGGGATCCATGGCTTAGAAATTTGGTGCTGCGGAGATTTCGCCCGCCGCGCCGATTTGACCGCCATGGTTGAATTGCTGAGCTACGCGAGCTGAGAGACTCCGATCGGCTACGTACAAGCACTAAAGAGGCCTAACCGTTGGATTTGAATACTTAATTGCACCCTATGCCTCGGGGTGGGCAGAAATCCCGAAAACTCAAATTTGCTCTTACAAATAGCCATTCCTACAAGGCTCTTAAGAAAGAACGTAAGTTGCAGCCTCTGTGATAAGGTTTTTTCCTTTCGGTTTTTCCTTGAACTGATGCTCAAGTGCCTCTGATTATTTCAGATATTTATGGAACTCTTTGATTCTTCTGTAGGCCTGTAGTTCATGTATGCTTAATGCTCCTTGCGATCAATTGTGGCTTTTATGGAATAACTGGTTTCTTGAGTGTGGTTTTGGTAATTTGAGTTAACAATGTGTGCAGGAACTGGTTTTTAACATGACCTCTTTCATGAAATTTGAAATTTAGAAAAATATAAAGTGTAAATATAAAAATTAGTATACCAGAACAATATGGCATATCACTGAGCATTTGTTTTCATTGTCCTATATTTTATATTTATGTAGTTATACATAAATTAGTATAACATTTTTTTATTTTGCTGTGTTTTACCTTCATTTGCAAAAAAAAAAACCGACTTTTAAACGCGTATTGTTATCCCAAATATTGAGCCTTATATTAGTTATGAATTGTACACAAATCCATCTTCAAAAGAAATGTACTAGTGTGAAATTAAGCACGAAAGTAGTTTAGATGATAGAATGAACTCACTTGGTGTGAAATTCACACCATAGATTGGTCAGCCATATATTTGTGATCATAAACTGTATCTCACTGTTTTATCAACATGGATCAATTATAGCATTATCATCCCTTTTTGGGTGGAACAGCCCATGTAAGTCGGGAAAAGGGTGAGGTGCTTATTCCTTTGTTCTAATTAGTTGGTAGAGGTTGAAGCACCAAACCATCACAACCATAGAATTAATGTTTATGTCACAAATCACAAACCCGAAAAAGAACAATTCTCATTGATCACCACCCTATGACCAACTTTGATTTAACAAATAAACAAAACCCACCAAATATAACTTCCTCTGTTGCTATTCTCTTGCAATTAATCTCTCACTTTACCTATCCTTTGTTAGTTGGCGATTCATTGTTTCTTTCATTATCTTCTCCATTGATCACATTCTGTTCATTTTCTTTTTCTCTGAAAAATAGCGGTTTAGGCATAGGATTGTTCATAAAAGAAATAGATGCAAGGTTGGAACTGGAGTGGGAATTGGGGAATGGAAGGATTGGATGCACTGATACAGAGATTGCTGGAAGGAAGGGTCAACAGAGGCAAAAGGATTCCTCTAATAGAGACCGAAGTTCGCCAACTTTGCATTACTGCTAAAGAAGTCTTTCTCAGGCAGCCTAATCTTCTTGAATTGGCAGCTCCCATCAATGTTTGTGGTATGTATCTCTGATCTATCGTATGTTTCTTGCAAACAAGGTCTGTTAGTTCTTCCTTCTATGTGTCTTATTGTGCTTCCTGCAGCCATCGTCGCATCGAATTAGTTGTAGAAACATAGGGATCAGATCCCCTTTTTTCTCATACCCATTTGTCAAATTCCATTAATCCCAAATTAATCTGTATATTTCATTATGCATGTGAGATTGTTTCAAATGTTTACAATTTCAACTATATGGTAAACTAGACCTTTTGCTTGTGCCTTAAGTTACCATAATTTCTTGTCAACACCGTTAGAATATTTGACATTCCATGATTCCCATCACTGGATTTGAGTCTCTTTTAAGCATAAGAGCCTTGGTCCAATTAGGTTGTGAAATTAAATGAGAATCACACCTTATGCCCATTTCTTCTATGTTGTGAAAGCAGAGATCACATATTATTCATATTCTTCTTGTTCTAGATGATTAGACATAAATGTGGCCATAACATTTGGAGTTGGGTTGTGCAGGTGATATACATGGTCAGTATCACGACCTCTTGCGACTGTTCGAGTTAGGTGGATTTCCACCCGATGCGAATTACGTGTTTCTTGGAGACTATGTAGACAGAGGAAAACAGAGCATAGAGACAATATGCCTTCTCCTTGCTTACAAAGTCAAATACCCAGACAACTTTTTCCTCCTCCGAGGGAACCACGAATGCGCTTCCATCAACAGAATCTATGGATTCTACGACGAGTGTAAACGTCGATTCAGTGTCCGGCTATGGAAGGTCTTCACTGACTGCTTTAACTGTTTGCCAGTCGCCGCGGTCATTGATGACAAGATCTTCTGCATGCATGGTGGCCTATCTCCCGAGCTGGAAAACTTGGATAAGCTCAGAGCTATAGAGAGGCCGGTTGATGTGCCGGACCAGGGGCTTTTGTGTGACATTCTTTGGGCAGATCCAGATAGAGACATTAAAGGGTGGGGTGAGAATGATAGGGGTGTTTCTTATACTTTTGGACCTGATAGGGTGGCCGAGTTCTTGATGAAACATGATATGGATCTCATATGCCGGGCACACCAGGTCTTTGTCTTTCAGTTTTTTCTTCTTATTACCTTCTTTGTTCGTGCATGATCTTATGTTTACTGTACTTACTGACCACATCCCTCACAGAAGTGACTAGTGATCCATGAATTCTCTCTATCCGGACAAGACTAGGACTAATTAAGGCGCTAGCTTCCCTTTGTTTCTTTCCCCTTGTACAGCCTCTTTAGGACATTTCTATAAACACTTTGCCCCCATAACCTTACAGAACACATAGAAGGTAAAGCTCTTTCATGGCTAACCAAAAATTCAACTAAAGGCAATTGCCTATGCTCACCCGCCTAAACTTGCCCCGGAAGTAGTTAGCAATACAATCTTCAACTTGGAACAAATAGTTTTAAGTCTTTACGATTTAGAATTGGCCTATATTGCAGTAATTATGCATATGGGAATGTGATTTTAAGTACCTTTTTGCTCTTAATTTGATTTTAAAAGATTCTTAGGCACATGATTGATCTCCATCTTTGAGGCGGCTAAATAGTTTTCTCACCTTGGTTAACAGGTTGTCGAAGATGGTTACGAATTCTTTGCAGACAGGCAGCTGGTTACCATATTCTCTGCACCAAACTATTGCGGAGAGTTCAACAATGCAGGTGCCTTAATGAGAGTGGATAAGAGTTTGCTTTGCTCATTTCAGCTAGTGAAACCTTGGAGAGGGAAAGGTGCACAACTAGAATGACCCTGAAGTAATCGGATTTGCTGGGGTGATTAAGAAAAAGAAAGGAAGGAGAAAACAAGCATGGACCATTCAAATTTGTTGTGTGTAAAGTCAGCAGCATTATATACCATTCATAGTTTTCTCCAGTTGCTTATAATTAGAGCGTTTAAGCAGCAAGCTTCGTTTCCTCTTCTAACACTCGTTTCATCAAAAAAAAAAAAAAAAGCAGCAAGCTTCGTTAAAAGCTGTGTGTGTATATAAAGTTTCTAACCCTCATTTGCATGAACAAGTCGTTACATATATCTAAGCTTGCTTATCTTTTCTAAATCTGGTCACTATGATCAATCGAGTGTATCCCGAAAGATACATCGATTTGTTTTCTATGATTTGATAAGAGAAATTCAGAAGAAGCAAACATCTATATGTGATTCTTGGAAGAACATTTGAGACCCAAAAAGAATTTAGAGAAACATGCCAGGTTCCCATTCACCAGAAGTAACCTCCTTTAATCCATCGTCCAATGCAAATCAACGATTATCAAAAGCCTCTGATTATTGTTCTTCAGCTTGTTTGAAGCACTCAAGTACTTTGCATCGTTGCATTGCAATTCCCCCCCCCCCCCCAAAATCTGCCTCTCCGAGAACAATGAGGAACACGAGTTACTTGGTGCTCACAACAACAATACCTGATCGAGTGGCATCTCGATCAGGCAGCCTGTATTACAAAAGAAAAAGGCACATCCACAAGACCACAACCCATAGATTAACAATTCGAAATCATAATGTTACAATGCACGGGCACTTCCTAGTCTTCTAATGATACAGGGGGCTGAAGATTTCCCACGTGCATGGACTAGGCTTCCAAAATAAACTATTTCTCTAAACAGCAGAGGCAAAGTAATGATCTGACCTTCAGTTTGACCACACATGAACAAGACCATGCCTATTTCCAGTATATATCTCATTGCGTTCTTCATCGTAAAAAAGGGCAGTAATGTCTTCCAAAGCCTCAGCTACAGTGCTTCTCACAAGAGACGAGTTGATCCGCTTCCTTGAGGAGCTAGAACTGCTGCTACACTCATCAACCTTGGGACCAGCATTGCTTGCATTTATTTTGGCCAGGCATTTCCCAGTTAAGATATTGCTGACGTGGATAGAACCAGCTGCATCAAAGACCATATATTAGATACATTTATCAAGCTTCCCCATCACAAGCCAATAGATTAACTACAAATTTCTTGCTTTTCAGAAGAGATTAGAACATGCAAAAATAGATAGACCTTTAGTACTTGCAATGTCCGGAGAATGACCAAGATCATCTTCTGATCTATCAGTTGTGTGCATAAGTGTGTGTGTATATAATAGAAAAGATGCCAGGAACTACCACTCAAGCAGAAGTGGAAAGTAAAGAGGCACTTTGAACAATGATACCTAAATGCCCATTTGAGAATAGACTAAATGTTTCAGTTTCCAGGTTTCACCTAACAATATGTATATGTCAAAGCAAGCATGAGACCAAAGAGAACAAAACTAACATTGTCTCAACTTCAACGAATTTAATGTGAAAGGATGTTAAAGTTCACCTCTTTGTTCCATTATACTTATCAGTTAAACTAACAGAAAGTCGGATGGTTACTGATTAGGCAAGGTAGTTTTTCTGAGTCCAGCCATAAACTATGCAACCCCTGGTTATGTAAATAATCTAAAAAGAAGTGAAAAAGAAATACCATTTGGTTCCATCCAATGATCATCAGAATCAGCCTTGCAGTAGGATATGATTAAATCCTGATCACTTGTTATATAAATGTTATTGGTATTGCAGTCAGGATGCCACAACAAGTGATCCTCGAACGAAGTTACAAGTTCTCCACGAAAGTTCCAGACGGCCACAGTCCGATTTCTGAATGTCAGGAATAGCTGATTCTCATACAGAAAAATAAATGCTGATGGAGTCATGAACTCAGCTCTGTTAACTTCCATCAGCTCCGCATTTCGAACCTACTCATAATTGTAAGTTATTGTCACATGCATGAATAATCAGGTTGCAAAAGAACTTCCATTAATTGCTATGGTATACTTACATCAAGAATCTGAAGATTCTCATTCTCTTGCTTAACGAGAAGCTTTTCGTTGAATTGTTCTATGAAATCCACCTTCTTATTTCGATGAAGTAGGTGATTAAAGGCTTTGAGAACTGTGCCATCTTCTATTGATAGAATCTTCAGCGGAACATGGCTACTAGCTCTATTAAATATCAGCAGCATGATGCCTGGACTGTTGCAAACAATATAAATGATGGGGTGAAGTGAATACAGAAGAGTTTCATAAGGACATAGACAACACACGTTTGTATGAGACCATTAGAAGCTAACTAAGGAAGCGAAGCACAAGTAATTCAGAAAGATGTTTGGAGGGGGGCGTGAGATACCTGATCTTGATTTCTTGTACATTTTTGTCTGATATAGAGTAAAGCATGGTATAGTTTTTAAGGTCGAACACCTTATATATACTGGCCCAAGACCCCAAAAAACAAGAGCGAAATATGTTAGTGTCCAAATGGAGTTGGTGATCGTATATTAGAATGTGACAGATGAAAATATACCTATCTTGTGCAGAGTATGTTAAAACCTTGCCATTAACATCATCAAACTCTACAAACCCTGGCCACTTCAAGGATTCAGACTCGAAAAGAGCAAAACCAGCATCTGGCTTGCCCCTCCTTATATACCTAACCAATAAATAGACAACAACTGAATAAGAAATAGATAACATATGAAACTAAACATAAATATTAGATAAGACTACCCACTCAATCCTTGTAGATCTGCATTTCAAAGAGCTGAAGTTGTCCGAAGCATAGACTGAAACTGTGATGAGCGAATCATTGTTCTTGTTATAGAACAAGCTTCGGATGACTTCATCAGGACTAACATTCAAGAAACAGATCCTCTCATTTGTCTCTGCAGTAAGTATATTCAACAAAGAATATGCAATAAGTAATAACACATAATGCAGGCCTGATAAAATTTATTCTATTCTTTTATTAACTGATGTATGTTTAGGATTCCACTCTCGCACAAGACTGAGAATTTGCAGTTGGTTTTTACTACAAAGATTTTCTCATAATTATCAAATTATCTCCGACTGTCTTTCTACTTTTCTAGTCAATTTAGATCATATTTGATCTTATGTCATTAAGTTATGTGTCTCTTCCTTCAACTGCAGTAATTTATCATTCACTGAATGACTGCAAAAAGATCGTATCATCTCACCCTGTTATTTTTGTTACTTTGAAAGATATACATATATGTATACGGATTTTCTCAGGTGCAGTTAAATCCGGTCAAAAAAATGCACATGCCAGGCAACTAGCCTGTTCAGTCTACCGGCCCATTCAAATTTGGCCCTGTATCGTGTATCTCTTCATTATATACACATATAATACTGTCTGGCATTTTTTATAACATTTATTACAGGGTAATTAGGTAGGTTATTACCTCTACTGAAAGCGGCACATACTCCAGAGTGTGCAAGAGCAAAGACTGTGTCACGTGCCGCAACTATCTCAATGACCTTTGTCCTCTTCATCAGAAAAGGCAATTTGGGGGAAGAATGACCCTTGGGATCATGAGTGTCATATTCCTCCTGAAGCAGAAATAAAGTAACAGATATCAGAAAAAGAAATTTGCACAACATTGATAGCATCCCATAGATTATATTTGACAGATAAAGCTAAAGACTATCAAGAATATCAACTTTACTGTTTTGACCGTAAATAGAAAATGATGTGTCAAAATCTTAGCTTCTAATACTCCGAAAAACACGGAACAATTAATGAAATATTTTCCCATAGCAAAATTCTGAAAGAAGAAACTTTAGTAGGGTGTATAATCACAAGATCTTCAGGGCCAACTTCGGCAGAATCTAAAAGACATGAACCCTTGCCCCTAGGTAATGAAACAGTACATAAATCAGGGTGATAACCGTAAGAGCCAGGTCGGAAACAGCAAATCAAAACATCTCTCAATTGAAAACAGCTTTCAAGATGCAGGGCATTCAGTGCCAAAGTAAAAATTTCCCCTAAAGACAAATTAAATTTCAATTATTTCCATTTTCTTGCAGGGAATCAAGAAAGAAAGAGCATGACATTGATATAATCCCCTTGATTATATTTGACAGATAAAGCTAAGGATTATCATGAATATCAACTATATTGTTTCGATAGTACATAGAAAAAGGCTGGGTAATAATTTGAGCTTCTAATGCTCCGTAATTCGCGGAATAGACAATAAATGAAATGTTTTCCCATAGGAAAGAGCAAATTTAGTAGGTTATTAATATAACCACAAGGTCTTCTTCAAGGCCAGCTTCAGCAGAACCTAAAGGACACAAACCCTAGGTAATGAAACAGTAAATAAATCAGGATGATAACCATGAGAGCTAGGTCAGAAACAGAAAATCCAAACACCTCTCAATTGAAAACAGCTTTCAAGCTGCAGGGTATTCAGTGCCTAAAGCCGAATCAAATTTCAAGCATTTTCTTTTTCTTCCAAGGATTAAGTGCCTAAGTTTTGAAATTTGTCATGCACAGGTAAGAAGAGATAAAACTAAAATACAGAACCAATAATCACTAGCCCTCAAATCAATTCAAGTAAAACAATGATATACAATGAGAACCACATGCTGAGAAACCCTAGAGTCAATTGTAGGTAAAGAATTGAAATTGAATCGCATTTCTGAATTGGGTACAAGTGAAAAGAGAATGGAATGAAAACAAACCATGAGGTGCATGTTGCGGAATCTCTCTTGGGCATTGCTCATCCCAAAAGCACGATCACGCTTGGAAGAAATCTCACGCCTCTGCAGCTTCTTGACGCTGTTGACGAACCCATCTCCGGCGGCCCTCTTCTTCCTCGCCACCACTCGCCTGCCGGAGCACGGCCGAGGACTCGCCGATATCCTCCTTCCCACTTCCATTCTCAACCCTCAGATTTCATACAAACGCAGATTAAATGAATGATCGTCTCTGAAGATAAAATTAAACCCTTTTCAGATCAGAACAAGCCCCCAAAACCAAAACCCTGATTGTCAGATAATCTAACTGTGTGTTTTGGGTGTGAGGGGTTGAAATTGTAAGAGAGGCTTCGGAGCCAGCAACGGAGAGAGAGAGTATTGTAAATTATACACAATAAAAAATGATAACGATCAACAAACAGAAATATATAATAAGCGGTCTCAGACTCTCAGGTTCAGAAATCAGAATCCAGATGTATGTAATTAATTTCAATTCTATTTCTAATTTCACTCAATTTTGAACATGGCCCGCCAATCCGCCATGGCCAAATCAAAATTTCCACTCATATTTCCGTTGCTACTTTTTTGAACAAAACAGTGCTTTGTGATTGTCCAAAAAAAAAAAAGTGAGATTCTAAGTTCAAGTTTGGATTAAATTTTTGTTACAATCTTGTGTTTTAGGAGTCTAATAAGTTCAGTCTCTAAACTTTTAATTTCATCAGTTCGGTCCATGTACTCTTAATTTTCATCAAATATGTCCATTTAAGACACATGTCACCTATCATAGGTCGACACGTGTCATTTTTGTTTGTCATTTTTGTTTGTCGACACATGTCACCTATAATTGAGAGTACAGAAACTGAACTGATGAAATTAAAAGATCAGAGACTAAACTGATTAGACTCCTAAAGTACAGGGTAGTAACAAAAATTTAGTCCTTCAAGTTTCATGTTAGTTAGAAGGGAAATAGTTAGAAAGTGTAGGATTCATAATAGAAAAGGTTATGTGATACGGTAAATATTATATGGAAAAGGTTATGTGAAACGGTAATACTATGTCGTTATGGTAACATACCAAAACTATGTCAAGTTAATACGCATAGTTATTTTTTGGATCACGATTATTTATTAATGAGATTTATATCTTTTACGCTTCACGTGGGTCTTCATAATATTACGTATTGTATTATCATTCACGATAACAATCGAAATGATATTGTTGAAACAAGACTAGTCTAAGAAGAAAAGTATGCACATATTTCTGGTCATGGGCAATATAGCTTGTGTGTACTCCATCCCACTTTCAATTAAAACCACTAAATTCTACTTGTCGGAGTAATAAGTTTTGAGTTCAAACTCATTCCAATACATTTACTAGTTCAGCAGCAGATCCTATGGCGGAAGGCCCACCTCTTTCAAGAAGAGAAAGGGCCAACTCACATTCATGCCAGCCTCTCAATCCACTGGCCAATTTCCTCAGTGTCTCCATCTTCACATCTTTAATCCACGCCGGAGCAAAGTTCACCATTAATCCCACCAAACAAGAAACATAAGATTTCCAAGTAGCAGGATCACAACCAAGTGATATGTCTCCCTCTAACACCCCTGCAAGAAAGTCCATGTGAATCCCAACAATGCCGGCTCTTCTAGAGAGTGCCCATGATGACAACTTGTCTCCGAATCCCCATTCAATTGAACCAGCCAGAATCACCAGATATGCCATTGCATACCCCTCCATTACACGCGATACGGAACTTGCCTCGCCAAGCTTCTCTTCCTTTGGTGAGAGTAGCCAGGTTGGAATGGTTTCCCGGTACAATTCTTGGACCAGCCGGACACCACCTGCAACACATAAGAGACATGCACCAAGTGTTGCCGCCTCCTTTGCCTTAGAAATAGCCAGGGACAGTGATGCTTGAGTAGAATTCAAGCAAGGGGAGTCTGTGCTTGCCCATTTGGTGGCTAATTTCAAAGCATACTCTGCTACAAGCCCTACAATCACATTATTCACATATTGGACAACGGGTATTGTCCTGCAAGAGCGAAGGTACAGAAATCCAGGTGCTACAGAAGGACGAGCACTACAGCCTGTGATAGTATAACCCAAAAGACCACTCACGCTGCCTTGGCTGGACAACAAAGAGGTTGAAGTGTGGTGGGATCCAAAAAAGGAGGAGAAACAACTTCTCAGGAGCTGGGCAACGGCATCTTTGTTCTGTCTAAATACAGAGCGAGAACATGATACAACAATGAAATGATGCCAGCGGCAAACCTTTTGAGCCCACAAACAGCCTACAATAGGCATGCTAGGCCAAGGGCAACCTGATGCACAGCTCTCCAAGGCTAGCCCAGCGACAGCATGAATGTATTCAAAGCACGTCTCGAGTTTAAAAGTAATGGTCAAACTCACAAGAGCAGCTAGTGGAAGTGGAAGCATTACAGTTGAAATCTCTGAAAGGCACCAAAAAGGTTTTAAGACATTCTTAGGTTAGAATGACTTTATGTACATTCAATCAATCATAACGATAATTGACAAAACAGATATCTATCAATGCGTATAACATTTATACTAACAAGAAGTTGAAAGTTGAAACATCTTCCCAAAACCCTCACTACTGGAGAATATATGCACTCTGAATTTGCTTTCCCTTCCTCAAATATAATTTTACGTTTGAGTCACAGAGTATCCTTTATACAATTGTTAAGGAATTTAACTCAAATATGGCATGTAATAGACCTTAACTAATCAAGTTCATTATTTTTTTCACGCATCACCAAGTGCTAGCTAGGTTAATAAATTCATATATACGCACGTATATGTATACACATAAATTGTTAGGAATTATAGATCCAACACACAGCTTTAAGATTGTGTATAGGTTATCTAAAAATTTAATCAGCTGTATTTAAGTTTCAAATACTTATAGCTATAAGGATACTCTTTTCTTTTTCATTTTCTTCTCTAGGGTGTATCACTTGAACATATTTGTGTGTCTATGCAGCTAGAGCACCAGAATCCAGAATAGAATAGTCAGAGTGAATCCTAGCTACAATATGAAGACAAATAGAGTAGATAGAAAAGAAATGGCAGTACTACCAGTGAAACTGCTTGGAACATTGACACCAACAGCCTCAAGAATTTCTTTTATTTCAGACTCGACTGATTTAAGAATTGAGGCTGGACTGGGCCAATCTGTTCCATTCATAGGAACTGGTTTCCATATACCACGGGTGACTTCTGCAGAGAAGTAACTGATAATAGTAGCAAGAGAAGCAGGCAGAAACTCAACTAGGTCTCTCAAGCCTGCAAGCATTTAAAGGTCATGAGAAGGGATTTTGATGAATAAATTTAAAAGAACTTATAGAACAGAACACAAGTTTCCCAAGTAAAGAAAAAAGGAAACAAATAATGAGCCTCGACTAAGTGCAGTAGCATGATGGCATCCAACTAACCAGTGGTTAAGTCCCGAGATGAAAGCCGGCCATGGGCACAAGCAGTTAAAATAGCCTCAAGAACAAAAGGAATGGCTTCCAACACCTCCCAAGAAGGAAGCATGGGTTTCGCATCCTCCCCAACATCTGCAGGGGAGCCACTAACGCTGCTGCTTGATGGTCCAGAAGAATTACTAGATGGAACCCCACTTCTAGTCATTTTCCAGTAGATCATACTCAAAATTTTATCAGCAACTTCATGAAGAGGATTTTCACTAGAGAGACCAGAAAATGTTGAAGCTATACAGGATTTGTTTTGACTATACCAGGCTTGTAATTTTGGATAAGAATCAATGTACATAGGTTTTTCAGATGCTGATTCAAATTGATCCCCACTGCTGTTTGTTTCATTCCAGGCAGATGCAACATGGCTATTCCGCAATAACAAAAGATACTCCAAAGTCAGCTCACCTCCTACTGCTCCTCCTCTCTCTGCAATGTATTGCTCAAGAGGCGGTCTGTAGAATTTCCATAGACGAAGAAGAACAAGAAATGCCAAGGAAAAAACCATGTAAATGGAGGATTCATCACCCATGCTTGATCTGTTATTTGATGTAGGCTTAAGTGATCCAAAGACCTCACATAGCGGAATTAAAGAAGCTGCAACTTTGGGGACCTGTAATAAACAGAAGCTTTTTGAATGCAAAAGAATGCCTGAACTTTCAACTCCTTCTTACTTTACAGAAAACTTGAAGGTGCTACCATAAGATACAGCACTACAGCGTGAGATGAATACACTCACCATACCATGCAATGAAAGTATATGAACTGTATCAATAGTGGAAGCTCTGAAAAGGATAGCACTCAGCATTGACATATGATCCATTAAGTGATTTGGTCCAGTATAATTGGGTGGCACAGGAGGAGAAAGAAGCTTGACCACAAAGTGCACCACATGTTCCTGAAACAACAATATTCAGGAATCAAAATATAATTTGTTTAAGCATACTTTTTTTAACAACCATTACACTCTAAAAAGTACTTCAATCCCAAGACATAGGAGGTGCTATTAGTAAAGTTGACGAGAGAAATGAGGATAAGAAGCACCAGTAGACCATTGTAGATGGCCACGGACTTTAAATATAACCAAATCAGAATATCCGGTATTACTGTATGATTGAAAAACCTGAATGTTCCATCCACTCCTGAGGGATGCACCACATAGAATCTTTGCAGCTGCTGAATTCTCCTCCTTTGACCCATTTAATGCAATATGATACACCTTCTCTATCTCTGCAAAACTTGAACAGGAGATAAAAGGAAAAAAAAATCAGCTAAGATTATCTAGTGTTACCATTAAATTCAAATATCTTTCATTATACCTTGAAGCTGGGGTCATGATAAGGGAGTTTATTAGGGAATCACTCAATGGTGCTCCTTCCATGAATGTTGACCAAGGAGACTTTTGAACTGGTGATGTATTCAATGGTGATATCATGGATGCAGACACATAACCAGGACAAAAATATGCTGACGTATCAACTAATTCTCTTGCAATGCAAGCTTCCACAATAAGGTGCCTCATGTCACCACCTGAAAAACAAAATGAATTAATTCCAAACATATGACAGAAAGCACCCAACCAAAGTGACTAGAGTCACTAGACGGTAAACAGGATCCATCTGTATGCTTCTTCATTTTTTTTTACTTTTCTTTTTTTTTTAATAAAAGATCCTTGCCTAAATTTAATAGATTAATAATTGATCAAATCATAATGTGCGGTGAGATTAAAAGTGGACAGCTAGTTTCCAAAATAAACCTGATTTTATACAAATATCGCCACAGCTGCCTCCACCTGATGCATCCTTTTCATTGTTGGAATTGTGTATAAAGCGAGCTGCTTTTGTTGCTGCACTATTAGCTGAATCAATGACTGATGAAGGGGGGCATAGGAGGCCAGAGAAGTTTCCAAGGACCTGGAGAGAAGAAATCAGTCCATCTTTCCTTGAAGTATTTGATTTGCCATTTATTTCATGTCCATCTCCATTCTCCACATTCCCGGAAGCTGTATCTTTATGAAGAGACGAAGAATTCAAGTTGGTCCCATCCTCCAAAACATCAGCAATTGCCAAGGGGACAATAGACAAAAGGACACAAAGACGAGCCTCCAGATGTGGTATAGGGCCTTCAAGAGGATCACGTTCCTGCAAACAAATAATGAAGATGAAAGTAAATATCTATTTAGTTTTTTCTTCCCTGTTAAAAGATATTTTAACATGGAACTAGTCTCAACTCGTTGCACAAGTCGAAGGGCTGAGAGCCAGAGTGCTAGGAAGGTTTCCTGCCAGCTAGCCTGGTTAATTACTTGGAGCGTCGTAATTCCTTCTGCAGTTAGGTCAGTGAATTTAGGAATTAATTTAATTTCTCAGAGTTTTCTTATACATTTTTTGCATACATATACATAGTTACATACATACAGAAATTACATCAGAAATTCATATGAGACTTTCCAAAAGGATTTTACCTGCAAGTATATTAATAGCTGATTTAATAGAAAGCTGTTTTCCATCCAATGCATTCTCCATGTATATATCTAAAGGAACCCAACATGTAGAAGGACCAAATCCAGATTTACAGTGAAACGTTGGCTTCTGAGATCCAATATCAAGAAGCACTCCAATGAGCTGGCGCTTATTCAGCTGGTATTCAAATCCCAAGACCCTCTGGATGTTGCCCGACAATCTTGCCAATAGTTGAACTGCAGTATTCAAATCCGAGGATGCCATTTGACGAGCTTCGAGAAATCGTAGCCTCTGCAGGAGGCCATTGAATTTTTCAGGCCTATGAAGAGCATTCAATAAAGAAACAATATGCTATCAGTCTCTCAGTGTGAAGCATTTACTACAGTATTCTTATGAAGTTATGTGCACTGCCACAGCAATGCAAGAAATTTATATAGAACATTCTTGTAAAAAGCATAGTTGAATCTGATAACAGCAGAAAAATTGAAGTTGGTGAAAATACTAAGAATGGAAAACATACATATTCAAGTGAACAAGGCGAAGCAGAACTAAAGCTTTTCTGCTTTCTGTTAGTTTTCCCAGCACCTCAATGGCCAAAAAAGAATTCATTCTCCTTATCCTCTCCTGATGTTCATTACTTTTAACATCCTCACTTCCTCTAGAATCTATCTCCATATCATTGTACCCTGAACCTCCAAAGGCTAATCTCGGTCTCTTTCGAGATGTCATGTTCAACCCCCAATCATCCAACGTGCTATCAATCAAGCTAATGATGGTACTAAAAAAGAACAAGACCAGTGCATGTCCAAACTCCACAACACGAACCTTGTATGTCTCAGAGAGTTGAAGAGCAAGATCGACCGATTCTGCTATCCTGCCACTTAGACAAGCAAAAGCACTTCAGCAATTGATTCAATAGACCGAGTGCAAAACCCATGCCAGTAATGCCATTCCTTTCGCAAGCATGAAAACTTTATTACTAAGTTTGTAACTTGAAATCTAATAGAGAAAATCAAAAGCACTTCAGCCACTCATTCAATAGATAGAGTGCAAAACCCATGCCAGCAATGCCTACCATTCGTTTCCCAAGCATTTCAGCTAATGTTATGAACCAAAACTAAACCATATACACTGAAGATGCAAACTTTTCCACAGGTTAGTAACTTGAAATCTAATAGAGATTATTCTAAATTCAGTAATCACAGAAAAGACTTAAACTTTCCAAACGAAACTAGCAGACTCACTTTTCTTTGGAAGTGTTACCGGAAATTGTACCAAATGAGAATGCATATCGCCGCAAAAGTTCAAGAAAAAGCCGATAAGCTTCTGGTTGAGACCGCCGTTGAGGAATCACCCTACAAAACACAGACAATGTATGAGAACAAATTGGAAAAAGAAAGAAATTGAAAGAGTGAAATAGAGAGAGAGGAAGGTCCGAACCTGGAAGAGAGGAGTGAGAGGACATGGAGAGGAGAGAGGAGGCCGGAGGAGAGAGAAAGGTCGAGGAATTTCCAGAGAGAGGGTTTGTTGTGACGGAAACAGAGTTGAGACACCACAACCTCCCCCAACTCAATGCTGGGCGCGGCCGCAACGCATTGGCCCAATTCCATGGCCCAAACCACCGGACTCTCCTCCTCCTTCCGCCGCTTAGCCGTCACCAGCTCCACCACCCGCCGCTCCAATTCGCCACTTCCCATTTTGGGCCCACACTCTGAGTCTCTAACACAATTCCAATGTGAAGAAAGAAGCAGTTGGGATATGTGATTGTACAAAGATGTGGGGAGCACCTACCACGCCAACTCTGAGCTCTCCATTCAATTCAAACCAACCCATTTTGGTACGAAAGTTGTGTACGCCTGTGCCAGATAGGCTTCACCGGTCAAGATCGCCATTGATGCATACAATAAAATTTGGCCCACTTTGAGCCGCAGCCTATTGTGTTTTAGGCCTCGACCTTACAACCATAAATATGTAGAAATGCCCCAACTACACTAGACTAGTTAATAATTTCGCAAAACCTTCATCATGGATGGCACTAGGATGGCAATTTTTCTTTTTTCTTTTTATGAAAAATTGTGTGCTTGGGTTTACCCTAAATATGTGGCCGGATTTAGGGATGAAAATCTGGAGTTGGAGACAGAAATGGGAAAGATTTTAATCCCCGAATCGGTTCGGGAGTGGGGTTGAGCGCTCAGACTCATTCTCCATTTGTCATTCCTAAGGATGTTACTTTCTACATAACCAATACCAAATCTTTTATTTTGTTTGATAACCGATATTTATAACCTGAAACAAAAAAAAAACTTGGTCGATTTTGATAGATTATGAAAAAACTATCTAAAGAGGCCAATTACTAGATTATTATGATAAAAAAAATAACTATTTTTTATCGAAAAGAGAGTATTTCATTTATACTCCAAAAATTCTTAAAGTCCTACATCAAGACACTAAGCAGCTCAGTTAAAACCTTGTCCAAATCGGCACAGAAAAAAAAAAGTATCACACCCTAATTACAAATTTAAGTTCATCATCTAGAATTGGAGATTTGGAGTGATGCAAAGAGGTGACACCTCCAACAAAATGAAGATGACACATCAAATTATGCAATGAAGTTTATACTTGGTGACTTCCAGCCGTCAACATATAGAGTACTGAATTTTGCAACCATTACTCAGCTCAGATCCTTGATTAAACTAAATATACATAAGAGAGTACTTGGATTTGCATGTCTTTCTTTTGTCATTTTTGACTGTGAGAGCACCTTATCAGATTAGTAGGTATCTAAGCTAACCCTAGGGCTACATACATATATCACCATTGATGGATTGAATTGAATATAGAAAATGCTGACTCTATTCTCTACGCGTCTAAGCTAGCTATTAGTATTAATATACAAAATTAACAAACGAAATTGCTATCAAAGCATCAAATCATCAAACCATTATCGTTACTTGTCCGTAACGTAACCACAGGTCCACAAGGTCTAAAAGCCTAAAACAAAAGCACAAAGCAAGTTAATAGCCAAAAACCATTTTTACTGTAAAAGCAAATTTTTACTGTCTTACTAGATGTAAGATCCCGACGGCCTAACCACAGACAATAATAAAACGATTAAGGTCGCTCTCCATGATAGAGTGTGGTAAACATGACTAGAATCTCACTAAAAAAACAAAACCTCTTGGCAGAAAACACAAGGAAAAGCCATGAGGTTTAACTAGGCTGGTCTATTGGCATGGTGCCTCTCCCATTTGTAGCACTAGTGTGGGGCTCAACTGTTGCGGTTAAGGAGGGAATCATACTCCAACACCAAACCTAATATCTTTATAAAGGGCATGAAGATATCCAAAATCTTTATACATTGCTAGCTAGGAATTTCCAAGTCGAACAAATAAAAATCGGGGTAGATTTACTTGACTAGCTAGTGCAATGAAAGCCGATGGTGGCGACGGTTCCGAGCCTCCTCGCTCTCGGAAGTGCAGAAACATCTGCCTTGCGGCGACCGCCGCCGTTGTTGTGATCGTTCTCATAATGGTCGTGCTCTGTTTTACGGTGTTCAAAGCCAAGGACCCGGAAACGACGGTGAACTCGGTCGTTTTGAGGAACCTCCAAGCGGACTTTAACATTCCCAAAGTCAGCGTCGACGTGAATGTGACTCTGGACGTGGACTTGTCCGTGAAGAACCCGAACAAGGTGGGATTCAAGTACACCGACAGCACCGCGTCGTTGAACTACAGGGGTGTGCTGGTGGGCCAGGTCCCAATAGGAGCCGGAGAGATTTCCTCGGATCAGACCAAGCCCATGGATGTTACCCTCACAATTATGGCCGACCGGTTCCTCGGAAAAACATCGGAGCTTTTATCGGATGTGGCCGCCGGCACGATCCCGTTCAACACTGTCACCAAAATCTCTGGCAAAGTCACAATCTTGGGAATCTTTAAGGTTCATGCGGTCTCCACCTCCTCATGCGATTTCAATGTGGATGTCAGTAGCAAAACTGCTGGAGACCAAGTGTGTACGTACAAGACAAAATTATAATCCTTTTCTTGCTTTCTGGTTTTCATATATATATATATGCTTGTCTACTTCTGCTAGCTAATTGACTGAATTACCCATCACACCAGTCACTACTTCTAAGCCTCATCATCTTGTTCTGGGTTCAAATCTTTTTTGATTTTGTTTGAATTATTTGTAGACATTAATTAGTTAATTGGTATAGCTAGGCAGATAGGTTATGCTGTTTCTATAATCTATATAAATCCTTATTATCCTTGTGTTTAATAATAATGTTAATACTATGAGACAGTTTATGTTATATACCTAGTCTATGTTGTTAATTGAGACAGTGTCAATTGAAATTCTTCACTAATCTAGCTTATTATATGTTGTTCGAAAATTGTTTTCATGACGATCTGTGAATCGAAATCCATTGAACACTAAACTAATAAGCCTTTGGGAAGCCACAATTTCGATTAAAAAAATACTACTGCGCGCGAATGCTGGTGGCTTAGTTTCTATTTCTAATAAGATTAATTTAGAATTGTTTGTAGACACATGCATTGGTACGTATTGCTTCTCTACTGCTTAAACATGAAAACCAATTCTAAGGATAGACTACAAATATTACTTCCCAATTTGCTTTTCAAATATGACATGCAGTTCTCGCTTTTCATACTTTTCACGTACTCGCTGCACTGCCAAATTAATTGGGCATAATCTTTATGCTTTCCTTCGAGCTCGGCTTAAATTCTTTGATCATGCTGCTGATATGCTCTAAAAGAAATAAAGCATCATATATACAGAATCCAACTTACGGTTTAGTTTAATAAGTTAAGAAATGAAGGGAGGAGATCATGCATGCACAGTTAAGTTAAGGAAGACATGCGAGGCGAATGAGTGAGATCTGATCGGCATTTAAGCTGTTCAAATAGAATGGTGTGGTGTGGAGTTAGCATATATGCAGCAATTGAAAGACAACTATGGAGCAAAGTAGGTTCAGAGGCGTCTTGATCATGGTGGTGACTGTAGTTTCTGGAATCCTAGTAGCCACACTGCTGCTCCTTATGGTAGTGTACAAGGCCAAGAACCCCATAATCACGGTGGATGTGGTGGTCTTAAGGGACCTGCGCGTGGTTAACAACACGCCCACCAGGGTCGCTGTGGGGCTGGAGCTTTCCCTCAAGAACCCGAACAAAGTGGCTTTCAAGTACACCAACAGCACCGCGGTGCTGATCCATTGGGGAGCGGTGGCAGGTGAGGCGGTGGTGGGTGAGACATTTATAGAAGCAGGAGAGATATCAGCAGGCAAGACCAAAGCCATGAACGTCACGCTTACAATTTCAGCTGATGGTTTCCTGGGAAATTCAGAGCAAATTCATTTGGATTCGGATTTGTTGGTCAGTAACTTGCTCTTCCACACTTCCATCAGTATCTCTGGCACGCTGCTGACCATTCTCAGAATGTTTGACTATGATGTGTGCTCCACCAGCTTCTGCGATTTTCATATAAATGTCCGTAACAGAACTATTGGGGAACACAAGTGCACATATATAGAACAGAAGTGGCCGGTCTAGCTAGTTTCTTATTTTCATTTACGGGTATAGTATATTGTTTGTAGATTTTGGTATTGTACTTGTGCTGCTTAACGGACAAGGTAACACAATTCTAATATGAAAAGGAACCAAAGGAAGAAATTGTTTCAAATCCAGAAATAGCCGTTGTAGAAAACGGTGACTGCATGCGTGTGAGCTCACAAGAAATTAGGACAAGGTATTCCAAGAATTGTGTCCAAGAAATGAAAATGAGTTTTACGCTGAAGTGGCACGATTTAAGAATAGATCTTGAGGGAGATTCTCTCTCTCCTTTCAATTTGATGTTGGCTGATTAATTTGCATTGTGAATAAAACTTTTTCAATTTCATCTCCCAAAAATCATGCCATAGATGCTTAAAATCCATGAAAAATTTAGGAGTGTCAATGAAGGTACTCGCCCCCACTCAAATTTTTGCGAAATCATTAAAATGTTCAACATCTCTATGCGTTGTGCTCTATTGTTCAAAGGTGTACGTTGGTGCAAAAGTGCTGAGGAAGTGATGGATTCACACACACTCCGGCAACATGTTAGAAGAATCGCTTCAAAGAAACTTAAGGTGTTGATGAATTGATTCATAAATAAGTTATTACAAAGTGTTCAAAGAATTGTTTCAAATAAACAACAAAGAGATAAAGGCGAAAATGGAGAGCCGTGACGTGCAGAATCACTTGTGAGAGTCAAAGCCGTGTTGGGAAGTCTTTATGCTACGGTGTCCCCTTTATATCAAAGACTGAAGTGTGAACCGTGAATCTGGGCTCACATGCATTTATGCTCCCAAAAGAGCAAAATACTAAAACCCCACAAGACTCTTCCACTTTGCTTTAGGCCAATCCTACTATTAAGTGCAATGTCCATGCCATGCATTTGCTGCTCCATTCATGCATTGGCACATGGACATGGGGCACAACCTTCTTTACTCCTTTCCCTTCTTTAATCACACCATTAATATACAATTATAACCATTCTGAATTTTCAGGATGCATGCGTTGGATTTGAGTATTAGTTTCAGAAATTTGTTAACATGGAAAAATATCTGTTCTTATTTCTGTTAGATCTCTTCAGGTGCGTGTGACAAAACCCCCATAACAAGAAATTGGTTTTCTGGTTGGAAAAAATAGCAAACCTGAGGTAGTTGTTAGATATTGGAAATTAGGTCAGCCGGCTCTTTAATTGCGCAATAAATCGAGATAGGCACATTTCAATCCCCCAACCACCTAGAAATTTTGCGAACAAAAAACCTTGGTTCTATTTGAACATTGGAGTCCATATAGACCTTAAAAGATTCACTATTCCTCCTCCACTTTCTTTAGGTTTTTCTCAGGTTTCAAACGTTGATCGACCAATGATGACAGAAAATCCCACAGACAAGAAAGCGAAGAAACCCAACAAGCCAAAGCGCTCATGTCTAATCGCAATCGGAGTTATCCTGTTTTTGATCATGTTGATCTTCATTGTCTGCCTCATTCTGGCCTTAACCGTGTTCAAGCCAAAACAGCCGAGAACCACGGTTGTCTCCGCCACCGTGGACGGCGTGGCTCCACGTGTCTCATTCCCGGCCGTCAAGATCGAACTCAACATCACCGTTGATCTAGTTATCCTAATAGAGAATCGAAACCATGCTAGCTTCAAGCATGGGGCAGGGAAGACTTTACTGTTGTATCAAGGAACTCAAGTTGGAGATGCTGATCTTGATCCGGGAAATATTCCGGCGAGGGGTAATGCTACGCTGCCGGCAAGGCTGACTATGCAGGCGGATCGGCTGGCTTCGGAGATGAGCAATCTGGTTAGTGATGCATTGAGTGGTGAATTTGTCATCGAAACAAAGTCAAGTATTCCTGGGAGGATCACTTTGTTGGGGTTTATCAAGAAGCATGCTGTTGCTCAATCTGAATGCCAATTGACTATTGGTTTTCCCAACTTGAAGGTCAAGAGTCAAGTTTGCAAAAACAAGACCAAGTTATGAGAAGTGATCGAGTTTCATGGGAGACAAAGATGGTTTGCTTGCTTTCTGGGTCTGCACAAGAGGTTCAAGAAGATGAAATTTGTTTACTTGAGCAACCAAGTCAAAATTTTGAGGGGAAAGGAGCAAACTTTCACTATGGCTTGGGATTTTCAGTGAAGGGTTTTTGACCAAACAGAGTTGTGATGATCTTTATGAAGCTTTTTTCTTTACTGTTTTTCTTTATTTTCTGTAGTTGAAAGTGAAGCATAAACAGAGTTTTGATCCGTGGAAAGAAAAGAAAATAGATAGAAAGTGGAATACAAAGTCCAAGAAGTTACTGTTCTTTATTATGTCATCTGTATTTTTCTGGATTCTTATCATGTCATCTGGATTTGTCTTCAAGTACCTAATTGGCTTATACAATCTGTTGTTCTCGACTGCTTGTAAGCATATATATGATATTACTAGGCATATGCCAACATGTGACAGACCTCACTATCCGCCAAACTCGTGAAGTTTTTGGTCACAACCTGAGAAGCTTATGCATATAACTTATAAAATACAAACTGAGGGGGAATAAAAGACATTAGTCAGCTTCTGCATTCAGTTTTCAGTACTACATCCCCATTAGCTTTGAAGCAAGGTTTGATGTTCAGAACTAAATCAAACCATATATACATCCAAACTTTCTTAAAGATTGAAAGCAGAAAATATATTGACGTCTATTTCATTCTTTAACAAAGCGCAAAAGCTGAAGGAAAAATGAGACCAAATCAATCTGATACCATCCACACTAATTAACTAATTGGTTTCCATATCATTCTAAAAGGACTTGATACAAGAGATCAAACTCATAGGAAAACATGGAGAAACCAACAACATCAATACTGGCAGCAATAAATAACATTCTTGAGGAGAAGATAAATACAATAGCCAGAGTAGCTGCCAATGCTGAAATTTTAATTTTATTGTGAAACACAAATAAGGTCAAGCAATCAAATACCAATACTATAGCAATGTAAGCGCATGAGTCAACCAGCTTCAGAATTCAAGCTTTTGAATCAACCCAAATCAATTTTCTTTGACCTCCTCCCTAAGGGCCTCAAGGGAGCACCACGACAGGTTTCATGAGGTGTTTAACAGCTAGCAGCTACCTACCACTTTACTAGATAGCAGGACAGGTTTCATGATCTCCTTCTTCATTTTACTAGTAGCATCGCACAAAATCTTTACTTTCATTTCTTCTTCTCCTGAGAATTTTCCTTTCGTTTATATCACTAGGCACATGCCAACATGTGACAGACCTCACTAAACTCATCAACACCCATGAACATTTTACTCACAACCTGAGAAGTTTATGCAAGAGTTATGTGTATTATTAGCTTATAAACCAGAAAGGCAGGTGTGATGAAAGCAATCAGCTTCTGCGTTTTGGTTTCACTACTATCTTCCACATTAATTCTGAGGTTTAGATAGGAACATATTCACCATATTGCCATGTCTTTTTTTATGAATTATATACATCAAAGCAAAACAAATACACCGTCAAAGGAAATGCCAGTGCTGAATATAATCTGTAACCTTTCTTACTATTAAAAGTAAAAAAGCCGAAGGAAAAACAAAAAGCAAATCAATTTGTTAACATCCACATCTAATGCAAGATTAACTGATTGGTTTCCATTTCATCTCAAAAAGACTTGCTACAAGAAATCAAACTCTTGGGAATACATGGACAAACCAACAACATCAATACTGGCAGCAATCAATTATAAATATCATTCTTGAGGAGAAGATACAAGAGCTAGAGTAGCTGCCAATGCTGAAATTTAAACGATGCCTACTTTTCTTAGCTGAAGCATAAATAATGTCATCAACTACTATACAATGCTAGCACTACTGTATGATCTTGGTCAGAGAGAGAGAGAGAGAGAGAGAGAGAGAGAGAGAGAGAGATAGAGAGAGATTAGCAAGAGATGCAGCTGTAGGAAGGAAATACCAGTACTCTAGCAATGTAACTGCATGGAAGCGCATCAGTCAATCAGCGTTAGAATTCAAGCTTTCTGATGAGCCCCAAATCGATCTTCCTCGATTTCCCTAAGGGCCTCAAGGGAGCACCAGGGCAGGTTTCAGCAATTCCATTTAGACGCGTTCCAGGAGGTGTTTTACAGTCATCACCACAATCCCAATCCTTCCTTGAACGTTCACCAAGAACATTCAGATCAGATACAATAGCTTCCAATAGATTTTCGTACACAGCTTCAAACATTTCTTCCTCCGAAAGGGACTCCACATCACCGGTACAAATCTCATCTTCCGAAATTTGTACCGGAGAATCAAAACTCAGCTGACGAGCAACCACACTCCTCGACTTGCTGACAAACTTCTTACACATTGGCGCCATTGCCAGCTTATCTGGACCAGGGGCAAAGGGATCGAACACACCATCCTCGGGGGTCCTGGGGCTGCCGCTGCTATCATCAGAAAGACCAAAAGGGTCATCCCCATATCTGTTGGACTTGACAATTAAAATTGGCGGTTTCTTCAGAATTGTTGGTTGGGATTCCCCATTCTCTCTGTCAGCTTCAGGAGTAATAGGCCCTAATTCCACCGGTGGCTCAGCACCATCCTTTTGCGGCCCCCCAACCCTGGCCTTGTCCAATTTTTCGCAAGATTTCAGAGATTGTTCTTCGAATTCCACAACATCATTGGTACAAGCTCCAGAACCCATCAATTCAATAAAAGGATATCACAGCAGCTGAAGATTGAAACTTTATCAGTAAAATTGGAATTTGGCAGCAAAATCATTCTCTTATGTAATTGTAGACAGAAATCAAATTCATATAACACCCAATCACCCATGTCAAAGATTTCAACTTGTACTCAAAATTGGTGTGAAGGTAACTACAGAAGTAATTAAGGAAATAAATCTAAACAGAGAGGCCATATGCCCTGAAGATGATATGCATGTATTGAATCTAAAATTATTAAATTACAATCAAAGATTCAAGCTTTTGAATTAAACCCACATAAAAATCTAAGATTCTTCCAAGCCAAATGGAATAGAAAGAAAGAAAAACCCTAGGAATGGAACAGTAAATAATATTTCATGAATAAGAAAAAATTAATCTGAAAGATAAATGAGAAAGAAAATTCCCACAACCACAAAGTTCGATTCAGAGCCCACCGGCACCAAGCCTCTCCATTTCTGAACATATATCAATGAAACTAAGATGAAAGAGAAAAATGAATTACCTGAGTGAAAGAGCAGAGTTGAAGAAGAAGAAGAAGAACAGTCCAAGCAGTAGAAGCAGCCGCCGAAGGTGAAGGTTGAAGACTTAAACTGCGTAAAGCTGCAGAAAGCGCGTTTGTTAACTGTGAAATCTGAAAGTGAAAGGTGGGTTCTTGTTGAACTACAAAACTAAACAACTCACAACTCACTGTGTACTTTGCTTTCCAGTTCGCTCCGTCGCTCGTGTGCTCTGAACTTTCACCACCATTCGACCAAAGACAAAAACAAATAACTTACTTTATACCACCTCGACCAATCAAGATCCGGATTCCGGGCCCACTACCAAGCCAACTCACTCAAGTCACTCCCTAATTATAATAAAAATAAATAAATATTAATTAACAAAACATTAGCCCTCCTAAAAAAATCATTAAAATATTAATTAAAAGCCAAACTTCCAGCAAAATTCATTTCTTCTATTTTTCGTTAATTTCTTTGTGAGAGTTTTGTGATGTATGATTAAGATTCTGTTCTCAAAAATGATGTTATCCTTCTCATCACTATTGGTATTGTGATGTACATCCAACAATGCAACACATGAATTTGAGTTGGAAAACATAAGAATTTACCATATACGCAAAATGTAGATTTTGGTGGGAAAATAGGGCGGGAGAATTACTTCCCTCCAAAACTAGTTTCCCTCCATATTTCACCCGCCAATATCTTTTATTGTTCGGATATGGTAAAAAATTTAAGCATTACCATCTATGTTTACCAAAATTAAATTTTTCTTAAAATTGCAATTAAATGTGATACATATGAACAAGGACATGATTTTTAGTTCTTGCTGGCCTCTAATCTTACCAAAATTAGATTCTGAGACCTTATCTTGCATTCTTGCATACCAATTTTCTTATCCAGATGATAATACAATTGAAGTTCTTGGGCTTGGGCTTGCAGACATGTATAAACAGAATAAAATGCTGTTTGTCTTCTCAATTAAATCATTCCCCTTCCCTTTGTTAATGGCCTTACGGCTGCGGATTGCCTAAACCCATCGAGATAAAAATAAATAAACTAAATATTAGGGACTTTTGGTACATCTATCCGTTGATGAAACCAAAAAAAAAAATGTAATGTGTTGAGATAAAGAATGAGTCATGTCAAGACTCACTAAGCTGTTAGATACTTGCCAAAAAAAAAAAAAAAATGTTAGATACTTCTCTCTTTTTGTGATATGGTCGAAATTTGGTATAATGGTGGGATCTGATGTTGTGTCTTCTTCGTGGTAGTTTACCACTGTTTATATTAATTTTTCACGAAAATTTATCATGTAGTTCCAAAGTATCACTTGTTCGTGGTTCGGGACAAAGGATTGGTCCATATGGCCTTACATTGTTGCTTAGAAACTTTTTGTTGTTGTTGGGTGTATCTTCTCTATTAGCCGAACAATGGACACGTGATATTCCAAAACTACACAATAAATACTCATTTTTTGCAACGTTCAATTAACCGACATTTGGGTTCTAGTTCCGTGGAAGGTTTCGGCCTAACTTCCGATCAACCTATACTCGTTCCAGCTCGACTTGGGTTAAAATTACCGCCATTGCCACCCCAAACTGCCCCGACCAACAACGTACATGGATTAGTACCATTTGTAGTTTCACCATTGAAGACTAGCGGTGAAGCTCGTTGAATATGATAGAGAGAGAGAGAGAGAGAGAGAGAGAGAGAGGTTGGGGGATAAAATTGAAAGTTTGAAGTAATCAATGGCGTGATTTAGAGGTGTGATTACACGTTTACAATCATCCTTGAAGAAATCTCCCAGAGCCAAGAAGTCACTAAAATACTTTTCAACGTTTTCTTTTGTTATAACAAAAATACGACGTTCAATATCGAACCACCTTTTTAGCTACAATATATACTTTGCCAGAGTTAAATAGGGAGAACGCGCGTGATGTGTACGTAGTCAATGTTACTTGGTGAACCGATTTGTCCCAACTCACATGGACTAACACAAGAAACTCAGACCATACATATTTTGAAGAGATGGGTAGAACGCATGAATGGCATGATCCATTCAACTTCTGGATCTGATATTTTTCCAAAGTCAACAACCAACGACTAGTAGTTATTCCTTTATTTTTTTATTTTATTTTTGGTTACGTGGGGGCTTAAAGAAGCCCAAACAGTAATCCTTTATTTCTTTTACGACTAACGACTAGTAGTTATTCCTTTATTTCTTACGAATAACGACTGACGACTTGTATATTGTTGTATATATTGTCACGCATGTTGATTACATGTTAACAGTAAAATAAATTTAGTTATAGGCATCTGGAATGACAAGAAACAGTCCAAACAAACTTAACAGTAAAATAAATTAAGACTCCCGTCGCCCGCCAAACGCGTCCCATCCCTTATATTATAGCAGCCATATTCGTCCCTCTTGATCTGATACAACCAATTAACATTTGTTTTCTTCGACCTCTCTGAAACCCCCGCTGCTGCATCCATCAACCCTAATCACCATGGAAGCAGCAGCGCCTTCTTCATCAGGAACCAGTACTGTTCCTTCATCCAAACGCACCCTTACCAAGAGGCCCTCAGCGTCTTCATCCTTCCGCCTCCGCTGCCCTAGTTTGAATTCTCTCCGCCTCCGTCGCATCTTCGATGTTTTCGACAAGAACCACGACGGAATGGTCAGCGTCGAGGAGATCAGTCAGGCCCTGGGCCTCCTCGGCCTGGACGTTGACGTCTCCGACCTGGACTCCACCATCCGGACCTTCATCCAGCCCGGAAACGAAGGCCTCGCGTTCGAGGACTTCGTAGGGCTCCACCAGTCCCTTTACGACACGTTATTCTTCAATGATGACGTTGACATTGGAGCTGCGGTGGAAGAGGCGGCGGCCGCCGTGGTGGCAGTGAGGGACGAGGAGGAGGCGAAGAAGCTGCAGGAGGAGTCGGATCTAAAGGAGGCGTTCAAGGTGTTTGATGAAGATGGAGACGGGTATATCTCGGCAAAGGAGCTGCAGGTGGTTCTTGGGAAGCTAGGGTTTCCGGAAGGGAATGAGATTGATAGAGTGGAGAAGATGATTACCTCCGTTGACCGGAACCAGGACGGCCTTGTTGACTTGTTCGAATTTAAGCACATGATGCGCAGTACCGTTCTTGTTCCCTCCTCTTGAATCAAGCTTCTAATTAACTTCTTAATTATTAATCATATATATCTATACTCTCCCTTGATATATATGCATATATGTCATTTCTCCATCTTTTTGTTAGTGACAGTGTATGTATCTTATTGTTGTTAATTGTCAATTTCATGAAATAAGTAAAGTAAAACTTTCTTTATGATCTTTATGATATTGAACTAATTAATTTTGGGTCTCAATTAACTAACTAAGCTAGCTAGTACTACTGGATTAATGCATGATGATAATTGATAAGCTAGAGCTAGCTAGCTCCACAATACATAGTCGCTTGAGTACTTATTCAAACTTTCAAAGCAAGATTTTATATGCTAAAAGCCTAAAACACGTTTAGTTGATTTCAAGTTCAGAAATAGATTAATTAAAATTAAGCTGCACCGTGAAAGGGTCCAATCCATAAATTATGAAATACATTCATGCTTGTCAAGGAAATATGTACGTTTTCAGATCCCAATACGGTGGACGATGAATCTTTAAATTAAAGCTTGTGTTTAGTTTTAGTTAACATTTAAAAAAAAAAATTCACAGAACACTGACAGAGCAATTTCAGTGAATTATTGTTGGTTATTTAATAAATTTGTATTTTCGTATAGTCTCTTGTTTCTGGCCAGTATTAAAAAACTTGTCAACACGTTGATTAGGTGGCATTTCAATTAATTTGTGATTTTGTTTTTGAATATTAATCTAGGGAAACTTCCAGATAAAAACGAAAGGTCGTCTTGTCACTACAAATTGTCAAATTGAATAGTTCAAATCTGTTTGGCTTGGCTCTCTAGCTTGGCTCTCATTTTTCAAGTCAAGACTCAAGAGGATTGAATAGACTTCCCACCAGTATTAATTGACTAGTAAATTTTCACGTACATACACTTCCTAGTGTTCTTCTGCCCTAGCCTTAATTAAGTCTCGTTTGGTTCACGAAAATGAAAGAAAAAGAAATCAATTCCTAACTCTTTCCATAGGCATGGAAAAATGAAATTCTCATTAATTTTCTTTTCAAGTGTTTGACAACACTAATGAAATGAATCAATAAATAATAATATATTAAACAAAATTAATTTTTATAATTTTATAAATGGTTATATATATATATATATATATTCATAATTCACTTAGTATAAATTGTTCACCTATTTAACTCAAGACAAACTCTACATGTAACAAGTGGCTAATCTAGAAATTTATTATTATGGGAGCACTGAAATTTAAAGCTTAGTTCTCTATCTCTAATTTTCTATTCCACAATTTAAAAATAGTCTTACCCTTGCCAAACACATAGTTGCCCCAAGATCAATGCAATAGGAGTCATGGGGAAGCTTATACAATTGGAGTCATGAGTTCTCCGCCTATTATATTTATATCTGGCCATATTGGTAGATTACTTCATTCTGGCTTTATTTCATACAAATAAGGCTTATAAAATCCTCAAATCAAGGCTAGGAGTTGATCATTCGATTCATATTAACTAGCTAGTTGGGTTAGGTAAAATATAGACTAAGATAAAAAATTGTTGGTCCGTATCAATTTTAAGAACACAATAAAATCATTACTTCAGTATAGAATACATTTTTGCCAGGTGATTGCTAGCTGCTTACTTATCCATCACAAATCCCAGATTTTATGCTCCTTTTAACGCATAAGATCCACAGATTTTGCTCTCAAATTGGACACAGAAAGTCCTATCTATTTGTTCACTTACCTTTCGTTGTAGCGTGTTCAAAGTTAAGGGACAAGACCCCTGAGTTCTCAGATTTAGCTAGGCCAGGTACGTACGTAAGCAAAACTTATATATCTGCAATGCAACAGTACAGTAAAATACGAGGTTATCGTTTCGGGGTTAGGGTTGGGGCCAATGGGTTGGCTCAAATTACGGAATTACGTACAAAAAACAGAAAGAAAAAATGGCAAAATTGGTTGGGTGATGTTAACTAATTAGTCTCTATATATATATGAATTCCAACATTTCAAAACTATGTGGGGGTGTCCTCATATGCCAATTAGCTTCTTGTTGTGTCACTTGTTTGACTAACCAGTACCTGAGGTCATCTGTTTCCATGCTCACTCGTGAGCTAACAACATTAAAGTTTTCTGGAGCAATTCAAGGGACAACAAAAATTAAACTAATCTAAATTTTGCATATATATGAGCTAGCTTGGTGGATTCGCTTCGTTTAATAACTAATAATTATCTTAATTTTGATCACGTAGCCCTCAATTAAGCCCCAACTTTGGACCACTCGGCGCTAATTTGTGGATTCAAGTTTGAAAACAATGTTAATATTTTTTAAAGTAGGCGGTCCAAATTGATAACCTAAATATATAAAATGTGACCGGCTAGCTTGCTTGGACCAACCCACCTTTACTTGCAGTTTGGGACTAGGACTCTCCAACCTCCTCCCTCTAATTAACAATGGCTTAACCCTAGTCCATGCACATGCAAGCATCTCCATCTATATCTCTATTCGATCTAGCTCTATCTCTTTCCGATCTTATTCTTCTCCATATATATGATCTGTACGTTGTCAACATATATAATAATTATAATCATATATAGCTTCCACCTAGTTCATTTCCTATTAGCTATAGCTACAATATTAGAGAGATGGAAAGAATGAGTTGTAGTACTCTGCGAGATCTGGGATGTGGAGGAAGCTTCTCCTTCAGCTGCTCCGACTCCGACTTGAACTTCTCCGCTGCCCTCTCCCATTTCACCGACGACATTGGTGATGATGATGTTGTTGATGGAGAAGATGACAGTGAGATCGAAGATGAAGAATCATACATCGAAATAGCACTTGATCATCATCATCATCATCACCATCCAAAACCAACCCATGATGATGATGGCGGTGGAGATCAGTTAGACCATGTCGATTACCTGCGAATCTCGTTTTCGTCAAGCTTTGCCTTCCCGGACTTGTCCCACCACACCAACCCTAGTACTCAAAACGACACGAACATCGTCTCCGACCCAGCTGGAGCAGTAAAGCAGACAGCAGCAGCAGCAGCAGCATCATCAACGGCATCATTATCAGCGTCGTCCACTTCCATGGAAGACAGTGGGGGTTCTGATCATGATGTTAGTCCCAAAAGGTCGAAATTGCCGGCAGTCAACCGCCTAGTCAATACGTTGTTCTTTAGTCTTTGGTCATCGGCGGACACCACCGCCAAGAAAGTTAATGGTGCTCAGGGACATTATAAAATTAGTCATCCCCAATTGCACGTGGACAACGATGACTTCACACAGACCAGGTATGCCAAAACAATGTTTATCCTTTTTTGTTTGGCAAAAACAAATTATTAATCACCGTATAATTACTAATATAGATACTAATTAATGCTAGCTAGCTAGCTTAGTAATGTACCACTTGTCCACATTTATTCACATAGCTAGGTCTTTGGTTAAAATTTGTCCCCCATATATATTTAATAGTTTTACTCACACGGGTTGATTAAGTTAGAGGTGATACCTAGCTAGTTACATACATATATATATATATCTGAATCTCACTTAGGGCATGTTTACTTACTTGGAATGAGTATGAGAATAAAGAAATTGATTTTCATTCCTGAGTTCTTTTGTGTTTACTAACATGCACATGAATCGGAATGGATGTGGGTCCCACGAAAAAGTGACTAAAAAAAGAAATTCATTCATGAATATCCAGAGTTTGATTACCAAAGGGAGTAGGTATTATGAATGAACTTAATCGGAATGAACTCCGATTCATTCACATTTTCATTCCAAGTAAGTAAACATGTCATTAGTATGTTTGTGATGCACCAAGTAAATTATGTGTTACAACTAATTTTATTGTTTTGGTTAGATTAATATTCTCCATTAATTCTCTCAATAAATTGTTTAGATCGAGTGGAGAATGATTACTTGCTAGCTAGCAAGGAGTGTGAATATAGGCACATTTATTAAACTGCGCATCGTGTATTGATTTTTCTGCATGCATGGTTGCATCTAATAATTAGGAAAGCATCAACCATGAGAACCACAATCAATGGCGGCATCATGAAGTTGTTTTTCAAGTTTCGAGCCATGAATCTTGGAACTCTGGTAGCTTCATTTGTGAAACCTCGTAAAGTTGTTTGCCCTCCCGATCAAGAGTACTGCCATGTTACTAACGATCGACGCAAGAACAAGAAATTGAAAGCTCAGTCGTCGACTCTTCAGAATCAGAAGAAGTTGGTGAAGAAGCCCTTAGAAAAATGTTTCGTACAAAAGAAGCAGGGAAGGCGCGGCATCAAGATGGACTCTTCACCAGAAATAGGCGGAGGCGAGAAGTCGAGAGTGTTGGAGATAAACTTGAACGCAGTTAGAGGGGTTTTAGAAGCTATAGGAAGTAGTATGAGCACAGGCGTTAACCGTAAAGAAAGAAGAACAAGGAGCTGCCCAAGTTCTATTAAGTCCTCCCCAATTCATAAAGGATTTACAGGTGATCAGAGTAAAGTATATGCAAGAGAAACCTCAATTCAGGCTGCAATTGCCCATTGTAAAATTTCATTTGAACAAATATCTTGATTTTGATTAGCTTTTAAATACCTACTGGAGCCTTCCCCATTCAGATTCCCTCACGGTTATCACCGGTAACGAATTGTGATTTAGAAGTAAAAGAAAAATTCACTTCTTAATTTTATGCATTGAGTATATACATTAGAGTATTTGATAAAGTTGTTGGCAAAATGACTTTTGCCTTTTGGTACCAAGGCAATGTTAGGGGGCCTTATGTAAGTCCTTAGTTTTTAGGCTTAAATCATATGTGACAACTCAGGTCATATATATATATATATATATAATTTTTTTTTTTTTTCAGAACAAGAGGTAAAAGGCAAACCAAATTAAAAAAGAACAAAAAATAAAATAATAGAGTACAATAGAGGGGGACCAAACTAAAACCTCCATAATTAAACAACCAAATAGAGTAGCCAGTCGTGCACTCTTTACTAGTGTTTGTTAGAATACAGAGATTCAGTAGAGACTCTTATTATTATTGCGAAACGTTCTCTCGATGTTTATTGTACTTTGGGGTTTAAGCAACATGTCCTCCTCTTGTATTCTGTAGTTTCATTAATCAAGGGTTAAGAGCAGCCGCATTGGCCATTTCTTAAAAAAAAAAAGAATTAGGCCTCAATCCCTAAATTGATAATATTGGAGTTTCTAGCTACCAGAGTACCATCGCAATCCTTGCTAAGTCTCTTATATATGTAAGTGATAACATAAGAAACTTCGCTGTTGATTATTGTATCTAAATTCCTAAGCCAATACATTTGCGATGGTAGAAACATGAGAAACTTATTTTTTGCAAACATGAAAAACTTCACTGTTGATTAATATTGTATCTAAATTCCTAAGCCAATATTAAATCTTATTTTTTGCAAACATGAGAAACTTCACTTTTGATTATTGTATCTGAATTCCAATTTACCAGTACCAAATTTTGGATCTTACTGTTTGCATCTTTCTTTTGGTAAATTACATCTCCAAATATTTGAACTTCAATTATATGGTCGACAACCAATTTCAAGTCTTAATTTTGATTCTAAACAAATTTTTTTTTCTAACGAAACTTTTTCTAACAGTTGAGAAGATAGTGAAGAAGACCGACACAAGAATATATAATTTATTAAGGTAACATGGTAGCCACCAATATATAATCGAACGAAATCTAAAATTATCTCTTGTTTGAATATTGGAATTCAGTCAATTCACCAATTGATTTAGCATGGAGAATTTGGAATCACAAACTGAAATGGTTCAATTATATATTAAACTGTGAAGCAGTTGAAGATTGTTAAGAGAATTTATTTGTCAAAATAATTAATTGGTTTGAAAATATGTGAAAATTAAAATTATGACATGGCAAATACCACGTATATCACTGCTGAAGGTATATGTACTTAGAGATTTGAAAACAAATAAAAATCTGTTGGGTGTAAAAAGCTTGCCCTGTAGCCCTTGGGGTTAGCTCGAATAGTGAGGAAATGTGGGGAAATGAGTTAAGATTATGTTAGGTCAGAGGTTCGATTTATGAGTACACAATAATTTTGTGTTGGGTACATGTAGAAACATGCATTTATGAAATATGTAGTTGAGTATACCAAATGATTACACTATTAAGCCGAACTAATAAATAAAACAAAATTCACATAATGCGATGAATAATTCCCATATCACACAATTTTGTGAAAGAGATTATTTTCATTTACTTTGATCTGATAAAAAAAAAAACAATGTCAAATATAATGAGTTCTCCTGAATCTCTTCTCCTTGCTTGTATCAAAGAAAAAAAAATCCATTCTCATATTTACTTTTGAAACAACTTAATTAATTTGTATTTATGCGTTGGATAGGATTTGCTTCTGAGGTTCTCAAAATAAACATTTGACTACATGCCATGAATCATGCATGCATCACAAGAAACGCTCGAGCTCGATCTCACAAGCCACAACAACCATGTGAGAAGGCGCCACTAGATATATGCATGCAGCACAGCTATGGCTCATCATCTACACTTGTACGTATAACCCCAATCCATGCATGTTCTACAGTTGTAAACCACACTTGCTCATCTTATGTCATGTAATTTGAATTGATTCTTATTTACATTTAATTATTTGCCAAAAAGATAAACTACCCGAGATTACATACCATATATATACGCCATTATTGCCTCCTATAAGTAATTAGTATTTGCAGGTGCAGCGCACTTCTCCACTTCTGAATCTCATCATCTCCGAGTAAGAGATCGAGCGCAGCGATGGAAGTGGATGCAGTAGCGATATGGTGGTCAGTTTTGTTAATTGGTGTATCAAGCGTGGTTATGAGATTGCTTAACAAGTTCTGGTTCGAGCCTAGAAGGATTCGATCAGTACTTTCGAAGCAAGGCATTAGAGGACCACGACCCACCTTCCCTTTCGGCAACGTCCCAGAGATGCAGAAGATTCAATCCACCATGATCAACAACACGCATGAAGGGTTTGATGGTCAACATCTCAACCACAATTGGCTTCCCTCCGTATTTCCATATATTCATGAGTGGGAAAAAGAATACGGTACGTACGTATGACTTATGGAATCCACAACTAGGATTAATAGATTTATCATGAAGAATAAATTAATCTGGGGACTTGATGAATTTGCAGGTCCAATATACATGTACTCAACAGGGATCAACCAGCACCTATACGTGAGCGATCCGAAGTTGTTAATGGAGATAAAACAGCACAGCTCCCTGGATCTGGGTAAACCTACATATCTGGGTAAACCACTCCAGCCCTTGTTAGGTGATGGCCTTCTCCGAACTAATGGAAAACATTGGGCCGTCCTGAGGAAACTCCTTGCTCCTGAATTCTTTCAGGGCAAGATTAAGGTAATTTTATATCTAATAATATTGCACCATATATGAGATTTTTTTTTTTGTTTTAATATTTTTTGTTTATGTAGGTATTGATCTATTTGAAGAAATTTAGGCATCTTATATATTATGCATAGTCTTACTTTCCTAATATGGGAAAATACTCACATTCTCCTAATTCTCGTATATCTATTGGTAAATTGTTGTTTAAGTAAACGTATATATATATATTTTCATTGTCCAAAAAAAAAAAAAAGTAAACGTATATACAAATAATTGATTAGATAAATAATCGATCGAGTAGGTAATTTGGGGAATAATGTTGTGTACGTTCTGTTTATCATTGAATTGTTAGAAAAGGTTAATAAAAAAAAAAGGCTACCTAATTGAAAGAGTGAAAAATATTGTAGGGCATGATGGGTGTGATGGAGGAATCTACTACAGAAATGATCAAGACATGGGAGAGTCGTACACAAGAAAGCAAATCAGGCATTGTGGACATGGAAATTGATGAGGAGTTGAAGACACTATCTGCAGATATCATATCAAGAGCATGTTTTGGCAGCTCTTACTCCTTTTTTTTTTTTTTTTTTGGCAAAGAGCTCTTACTCCTTTGGAAATCGGATCTTTGAAAAGATTACTGACATGGTGGAAATTTTAGGCAAACCAAGTTTGCTATATGGCTTTCTCAATTTCAGCTGGTTAGCTATATTTTTTCCATCTGTCTTTTTGACCTTTTATATACTCATACTAGTTAGTTGGCTCATTTTTCTATATATAATTAAGGGTTTTTTTCAGCAACAGTGTCTGAACTCTTCTGACCCGGCCAGAATGGTACCCAACTTTTGAAAAGAGTCAATATGGTACCTGAACTCTAAATTTCTTATCAACTTCATACCTCCGTTACATTTACCATTAGCTCAGTTAAAAAAAACCACGTGACCTTCACGTGGAGGTTTTCTTTTTCTTTCTCTCTCTCTCCCTCTCCGGTCATCTTCTCCTCCTCCTTTCTTTTTCTTTCTCTCTCTCTCCCTCTCCGGTCATCTTCTCCTCCTTTTTCTTTCTCTCTCTCTCTTTTGTTCTGCTTTGGACACCCGAAAGGGGCACCCATCGTCACTCCCTCTCCTTGTTCTTTAACCAACAACCACCAATTCATCATCAACATGGCAACGACAAGCATCAATTTATACCACCAGTTTAGAACATGAAAAAGTTTGTCATATGAAATTTGTCAATTGGTAACCAAATTGGCGCCGCCTGTCAATTTGTCATATCAGTTTTTGGTTACCAGTTTTTGCAAACCCTCTGCCAATTTCATAGCCTTCAATCAAACTCCCAATCTCTGCAATTCCGATCATGGCAATCACCATGGACCATCACTGTCCTCATCAACCAGCAATTCAAACCACTTCTAGCTCCACCTTTTCGATCACAGAGCACTCAATTGCTTTGGGCACCATTCAATCACAAACATCTACGGTCACCACTTCCAATTTAGTCCACTCACAACTTACCTGAGCCCGTGCTCGATTTCCAGAGCGCCACCATGAACACTGAGCCCCCACTGAGCCCACAAGCATCGGGACCTGCCGCTGCACCTCTGCAATTGCAGCGCCGACCCTGCTGTTTCGACCCGAGCCAGACCGTGACCTCTCTTCTCTGGAAACTGCCGCTGCAAACACCAGAGCCCAATTGCTCTGCCGCCGTCGATCTTGTGTACCCAAGACCGCCGTTGCTCCGATTTCCTTTGGGCATCCACCGAGCCCAGCCTTGCACGAATTTCTCTCCTTTGCACCACCACCCACTTGCTTTGTCGCTCATCACAACAACGTCCACCAACACAGACCGTCCATGCCGGTGCTCCAAATTAGTTCTCCGCCACCTAGAACCCAGTACCTGCAGCGCCGCTCCCCGCCGCCTTGACGATGGGTGCCCTTTTCGGGTGTCCAGAACAGAACAAGAGAGAGAGAGAGGGAGAGAAAAAGAAAGAAGAAGGAGGAGAAGATGACCGGAGAGGGAGAGAGAGAGAAAGAAAAAGAAAGAAGAAGGAGAAAGAAAAAGAAAGAAGATGACCGGAGAGGGAGAGGAGAGAGAAAGAAAGAAAAAGAAAGAAAAAGAAAGGAGGAGGACTAGATGGGATTAACAGCCCCACGTGAGGGTCACATGGTTTTTTTTAACTGAGTTAACGATAAATGTAACGGAGGTATGAGATTGATAAAAAATTTAGAGTTCAGGTATTATATTGACTCTTTTCAAAAGTTGGGTACCATTCTGACCGGGTCAGAAGAGTTCAGACACTGTTGCTGAAAAAAACCCTATAATTAATTTCAAATGCTGTTCCTGCAGGTTTCTTCCTAACAAGAAGGTATGGAATTTAAGGAAAGAAGTGGACTCTATGTTGCTCAAGTTAGTGAGTGATCGCAAGGTTGAGAGAGAATTGGGTGGTGCAACAGAAAATGACCTATTACAAATGCTACTTGATATTGAATCTACTAACACTGACATGCCTGCGCGTATAAACAAAAATTTCGTTCTAGACAATTGTAGAACTATCTACTTTGCAAGATCTGCGACCACTTCTCTTACAGAATCATGGACCTTGATGCTTCTGTCGTTGCACCCGGAATGGCAAGGCCGCATTCGTGCTGAGATCATTGAGGTTTGTGGGGGTCTTGATAAACTCAATCATTGCTTGCACGACATGGATACGTTACGCAAGTTCAAAGTGGTACAAATTCCTCAAATTTTTATTCATGTTTCATATATATGCATTTACTACAATCTAATAATGCATGTCAAATGTTCGAACAAAATTTCAAAATATATTGTTTCTACATTTATCGATTTATGCAGCTAACTATGGTGATTCAAGAAAGCATGCGTCTTTATGCATCTGGAGTCCTAATTGCAAGGGCAGCTCTGGCAAACGTGAAGTTGGGGGACCTTGATGTGCCCAAAGGCACCACCATCCATGTATGCAGTGCTGCATTACACCGTGACCCAGAAAACTGGGGTCCAGATGCTAATGAGTTTAAGCCAGAGAGGTTTACGAATGGGATATCTGATGCGTGCAAGCATCCCCACGCGTATGTGCCATTTGGTTTCGGGACTCGATCGTGCATAGGACAGACTTTTGCTATGACGCAGCTGAAGATAGTGCTCTCTCTAATCTTGTCCAAGTTCTCATTTTCCCTTTCTCCAAACTACCGCCATTCACCTTTTCACAGAATGATATTGATGCCTAAACATGGAATCAGACTCCTTGTTAAGCCTGTGCAAGCATGCTAGACAGCTGGTCGATCATGAATAAGGTTACAGCTAGCTAGCATATATATATAGAGCTATTTGTACAAATATATCCTCAACTCTGTCTACATGTCATGAAGTTAATTGGAGCTAGATTTGCAATAAAAGAATGGGGAGGCAGGGAGTAATAAGTCCAAATAATAGTGCAAATCTTTCATTCTTGAAACTCGGTGTCATAAAACATTCTCTTTGCTCATGGAAATAATACCGATCGCGACTTGCCTCGAGGCCTTTTCATGAGCAAAACGTACACTAGAGTTTGTGGAGTCAAATTACATTACCTGCTATGCTCCTCCTACAACGGGGTGTTTCCGATCCCAAACCTTAAGTTCCTACATATATATATGTTCGATTTCGTTGTCCTAATCATAATATGATTCAATATACAGAAGATCATAAATATCAGAAGTGGACATATCTCATTGATCGAGGACCACTTGGTACTCATGGATAATATTGGATATGTCCATACAGGGGTGATGTTGAGATTCAAATTTGTTTTCCAAGTCCATTGATATATATATATATATATATATATATATATATATATATATATATATATATACTCATACTTTGAAGTACGTACCGGACAACAGGGATATCTAGAGTGCTAACGCCAAGGACAGTTCTCGCAAACATGAAGTTGGGGGACCTTGAAGTGCCCAAAGGTACCAGCATCCACGTACATATGCGTTACTGCATTGCACCGAGACCCCGAAAATTGGGGTCCAGATGCTAATGAGTTTAAACCAGAGAGGATTGTGAATGGGGTGTCTAATGCGTGCAAGTATCCCCAAGCATGATGTAGAACGCTTGGCAGCTGACATCAAGGAGCAAATGGACCGAAGCAAAATCAAAATCGGTACTGTGCAGATTTGGTGTTCTAGCTCCAAATGATTATTATAATATGTTTCCGAGAAGGGAATCGTGAGACGAATCCAACCTAGGGCTTTGCCCTAATATATGACCTTTTTCGGGCATCCGAGGTCGTCTTGGGCCTCAAAACAGCATTTTAGTATTTTTGTAATTTTGGAAAGTTTTTAGTTTTTTGCTATTTTATTTTTAATTAAACCCATGGGCATGATGTCTTGATTAGGTCTTTTGTTAGCACCCTATGGTTTCTTTCATATTTAAGCACCCTTAAGCGGCTGCTAAAAACATCTTGATTATTAATAAATACTTTGAGATTTTCTCAACTTTCCTGGTGGATTCCATATTTCTCGTGGATTCGAGAAAACCCTAGTCTTGTGGATTCAAGGCTGTCGTTGGTGGATTTCAACGTGATAATTCCACTGCATCAAAGCATATGTACCATTTGGTTTCGGGACTCGACTGTGCATAGGCCAGACTTTTTCTATGGTACAGATGAAGATAGTTCTCTCTTTCTTATCCTTAATTTCCAACTTCTCATTTTCTCTTTCTCCGAACTATCGCCATTCTCCTATTCACAAAATGGTATTGATGCCTAAACATGGAATCAGAGTCCTTGTCAGACGTGTGCAAGCAAGCTAGGCAGCTAGTTAATTGGATTAAGGCTAACCATTTACGTCTTTTTCAGTTTCGCTTTCGTTATTTTGTCTTTTCATTGTATGTTGCATTTTTACTATAGAGGTTTTGGCTTCCTCCCCCTCCTTTTGTATCTTTTTTTTTTCTCTCCAATAATATGGGGTGGTAATTAAGAAGGTTTGCTGCCTCTCTTATCCCTCGTTTTTGAGCTAAAAAAAAAGAGAGAGGCTACAATATAAAGTTGATCACATATATCCCAATTAGCTTCTAGAAGTCTTCAGGGCTGCCGGCCAAGTACTGTTGATAAACTCAGAAGTCAGGGAATAAAACCGGCCATGACTATATTAATTTACTAATTGTGACATATGTTTCTTCTATTTGTGTTTTTCCGTTTTCTTGTCCACAAAACCGGATTAGCTAGAAGCCTATAGAATCAATCCATTGGGGTCTCGCCCGGCCTAGCTTGAGGACAAATATTTATTGTTAATTGGTTCTTGGTGGCAAAAACCAAAAGAGAAAGACCACATATGTTGATCTAGCAATTTGAAGCAAGACTTTCCAATCAAATATGTACGTGGGTTTGCTTTCAAGCGCTTCGGTTTAGTCTAAATGTTGAAGGATAGAGATCAAAAGTAACAAATTAGAATTTTGCATTTAGGATAAATCCGAATTTCAATTTCCTCTAGCTAGTAACACAAGAGAGGACAAAAGATTGTAAGTCTCCAATTACAAATTAATGTTAGCTTTTGTCCACATGGATTTCTGGTGGTGACAAAGTGAATAAATTAGGCTAATCGAAAGTAAATCATGATGAGTGTTGTTCATGATTTATTTTCGATTAGCTTTATTTATTCATCATGATGAATGTTATTCATGATTAACTTTTACTTTTAGTCAATCTATAGGACAGAAGTAACATTTTTTTTTAATTAATTAAACTATATAAAAAAAAGTTACTTCTGCCCTATATCATATATCTTTCTTTCTTAGGACTAACTTGGTAATTGTCAGCTGGTTAATTAGCATATCCGATCCTATGGGTTTTTTTTTTGTTGGCAAAGTATCCGATCCTATGGTTAGACTGTCGAGTGGAATCAAATAGAATAAAATTAGTTTGACATCATATTCAATGATTCTCATTATCAAAAGCATTGTTTTGATCAAAACTAGTGGGCGATGAGCTTTGAATCCTATGGACATAATCGATCCCAAAAATGATTCCTTAAATCTAGTAGTTTCGATTTTGTATTAGCATCTGTAATGCTTTCATTGGTTTGTTTGTATTAGCATCTGTAATGCTTTCATTGGTTTGAAGTGGAGAAGAATTAAATATGACTGAGTTAAGATGCGAGTTGGTATAATTGATTCAATATAACTATTATATTACCCCATAAATGGAGAAATTTTTCCAAGAACCCGTCAAATCACCTCAAATATGTGACCGGCCAATTATTTCATGACACGTGGAGACTAATCGGAAAGATAACTGATGCTTGACTCTTCCGTTAAGTACAGTACTGATGTTTATATTTTTTTAGTTTTTCTCTCTCTCTTTTCTCTTCTTTTATTAGTACCCGGCCACGTGCAACTCCTCTCTTCTTCTTTCTTCTACTCTTGGTCTGCAACTCTTCTTCTCTTTTCTTATAAAAAAAAAAAAATAACTCTTCCTCTCTTTCTTCTTCTGCCACTCAACAATCTTTGCTCTCTTCTTTCTCTGTTCTTCCCTAAAACCAAAATCTAAAATCTTTCCCAACCACCAGCCAATCAAGGAGACTACCAAACTGCTCGTGATCGATTTCTCGGCGTCATGGTGCCATGGCCGCCATGTTCACCGACGTTGACTTGTCAAGCTCTCTTGACGGCGAACCCAGCGCCACCAACATCCTCCGTCGATTCTTTCTATATTGGAAGACTTATATTTCAAATTCTAGGGAATTAAGAAAGAGAAGAAGAGTTGCAGACAGAGAGTAGAAGAAGAAGGAAAAAGAAAAGAAAAGAAGAGAGGAGTTGCACGTGGGTGAGAGAAAAGAGAGGGAAAAACATATAAAATATAAACATCGATCAGTACTGTGCTTAACGGAGCAGTCAAGAAGCGTCAGTTATCTTTCAAATTGGTCTCCACGTGTCATGAAATAATTGGCCGGTCACATTTTGGGGAGGTGGTTTGACCGGCTCTTGGAAAAATTTTGTAATCGGGGAGAAAAAAAAAACTATTACATTCCCCACACGTCAATTAATTATATGTATGCTGTGTGACAATTATAAATGCCATTGGCCCTATACATTAATACCATTGTATTGCCATTTCAAACCCAATTTTCCAGATCCAAAGCTAAAGCACCATGTGCTTTCCCTCACTCATTCACAGTCACACTGCAAATTGTGCGACTGAGATCGATGAGAATTCTCACCACCATATAAAGCCCTTCTTGAGGTAGAACAAGTAGTAGTACTTTGTAATAAAAAGCCAGCTTTCTTAATCTCCAAAACAAAGAGAGATGGAGGAGGGTTTGCAGTTAGCAGTACTGGTGCTTTGGTCAGTTGTGTTGATTGTTGTGATGAGCGTGTTGAAGAGGTTGCTTAGCCAGATGTGGCTGAAGCCCGCAAGGATTCGATCAGTGCTTTCGAAACAAGGCATCCTAGGGCCACGCCCTTCGTTTCTTGTTGGGAACATTCCGGAGATGCAGAAGATTCAATCCACCATTACCAACATGATCACCCTGCAGAAACAACCATCTGATAGTCAACGAGTGCACCACAATTGGGATTCCTCTATGTTTCCTTATCTTCAGCAGTGGGCAAGTGAATATGGTATGAAATTAAATATATATGCCTTCTTAATTAGTTTTTACTAGGCGTTGTTTAGTTCGCTAGCTGAAAGGAAATCACTTCTAATGTTTGGTAATAATTAATTAATGAAAAAGCAGTCAGAAAGAATTCGATCGCTCGCTTTCTCCCATTTCTAGAAATCTCAAATCCGCGAACCAAATGAGCTGGATCATAATTCTGTAATTGTCATGATCGAGCATATATATACGGCATACGAGAACGGAAAAAATATGCATAAATATGTGCATGTGTAGGGCCAATTAATGACATTAAAATGGTTGAAAGTTCAGTCGATCATAACATATTTACAAATAATGTTATGGAGATGAAACGTACTTTCGGCTGTTTTCTTGTAGAACCTATTTCTTTTTACAAATAATGAAACGTATATACAAATATGTTTTGTATCTTTCAAAAATATAAATGAATTTATATAAGAAATACATAGCTCTGTGTATATATGACTATGTTTTGAGGAACATATATGATCCGGCCAAGTTTTAAACTAACTGGCAAAATAGCTCATTAATTAATTCCCATTCCTGAAAAACCATGAATATATGAAATATGACTGTTAATTCTTTTTATCATATATAAGTAATTAAGTATACTAGGAAATTAATTAAATGATCCACTACATGCATGTACGAGTTACAAATGCAATTATAGGTAGTTTTACTATGATTATTACACAGAACAACATGGGATTTTGGATCAAATGATTGATATATAAAAAAAAGTTTGCCATGGTTGACTTGAATCATTAATTTGACGAATATGCAGGTCAGGTATACATATACTCCACAGGAAGCAAACAACACTTGTACGTGAGCGATCCTAAGTTGTTAAGGGAGCTGAAACTGCACAACTCCTTAGGTTTGGGTAGACCAACATATCTGAGTAAGCCAATGCAGCCATTGCTAGGTAATGGCCTTATTCGAGCTAACGGACAAGAATGGGCTTACCAAAAGAAACTTATTGCCCCTGAATTCTTCCTCGAAAAAGTTAAGGTATATATACAGACTACCCTAAATTCTGGTTCTTTCAATTCCAAGTTCAAATTTTTTTTAAGCATACATGTGGTAAGTGAACAAAATGGTGAAAATGTGTAGGGCATGGTAGGTTTAATGGAGGAATCAACGATGGCACTAATCGAGACATGGGAGAGCCGAATACTCGAAAGCGAGTCGAGCGTTGTGGAGATGAGGATTGATGAGGATCTGAAGACACTCTCCGCAGATATCATATCAAGAGCTTGTTTTGGCAGCTCTTATTCCGAAGGCAACCAGATTTTTGCAAAGATAGCTTTCATGCAAGATGCGCTGTCCAAACCTAATATGCTCTTTGGGTTTCTAAATTTTAGGTTTGCTGTTTGCATATATATATATATATATATATATATATATATATATATATATATATATATATATTATATTCTCTCTTAGCTAGCTAGCGCCTTGCATTTTTGTTCTGAATTACGTACTATTCTCTTTCATTACCATATATTTGTTTAAATTTTGCAGATTCTTTCCCACTGAGACTGACAAGAAGTTAAGGAGCATGAACAAAGAGGTGGATGCTATGTTGCTCAAATTAGTGAAGGATCGTCGGACTCGAAGCGAATTGGGTGGTGTATGTGAGAAGGATCTGTTACAAATGATACTTGAAAGTGCTGCTACAGATAGTACTGATATGCCTCAATATAGACATAAAACAGACCGTTTTATTCTGGACAATTGTAGAAATATCTACTTTGCAGGCTCTGAGACTACTGCACTTACAGTTTCATGGGCCTTGATGCTTCTGTCATTGCACCCGGAATGGCAAGAACGTATTCGTGCAGAGATCGTTGAGGTTTGCGGGGATCATGAACTCTGTTATTGCTTGCAAGACATGGATACGCTCCGCAAGTTCAAAACGGTATTTACTTGGAATCTCAACACCTTACTCTTTTCGTTTTCGGTTGAAAACAGTACACGAAATGATGTGTTGGTGCACATTCATGTAGCATCTTGCATGTTGGAATTGAATATCACGTTTTTTCTTATCAAAATTTGGTATATAGATTTGATGAGTGTAACAATAGTCTTACTCATAATGTTGCATCATATATAGCTGACGATGGTTATTCAAGAGAGCCTACGTCTTTATGGACCAGGAGTCGTAGCAGCAAGGGAAGCTCTAACCAACATGAAGTTAGGGGACTTTGATGTGCCGGAAGGCATCCACATGTGGGTATTCTATCCGGCATTGCATCGTGACCCCGAAAATTGGGGTCCCGATTCTAATGAGTTTAAGCCAGAGAGGTTCGCAAATGGGATATCTGAAGCGTGCAAGTATCCCCAAGCATACATGCCATTTGGTTTCGGGACTCGTTTGTGCATAGGCCAAACATTTGCCATGATACAGCTGAAAATAGTACTCTCTCTAATCTTATCCAAGTTCTCATTTGCCCTTTCTCCAAATTATCAGCATTCTCCTATTTATAAAATGTTGTTGTTACCTGAGCATGGAATAAGACTCCTAGTTAGGCGTGTGCAATGAGGGGATGAAAATGTTCTGAGTTTACCATAAAACCATTTGTAATAATTAGACTCTTTAGAACATTTGACACTGATATTAAGATTCTACTTATTAACATTATGATACACATCAATGTCAATAATGTTAATATCAGTAAACCATGTACGAAGCACTTGTATTTCAATCTAGAGGCTACTCAACAGCTAAGTAGTTTTTTTTTTTTGGCTGAAAACCAGAGGCTAAGGGAGGCAAAGAGCCTCCTTAATTAACCTCAAGATCTTATTGTAATAAAAAAGGAAAAGGATATTTAGATAAATTACTAGAAGAAGGAGACAAAATAACCAAAATTTTCCGATCAAAAATCTAAACAAACAAACTATCGAAAATGAAACTTTGTCATAACCTAAACAATATATTGCTCTAACAAAAGGTCCCAGAACTAATCAAACAATAATTTTCGAAAGCATTTGCAACTTGGGCATTCGATCATCTAGGCAATTACCTCTTTTAGCAGTAGGAGCTAGACACTAGCGGAAGTTAACAACAAGGCATATGGGACAAGCACTTTTCCAGAAGTGATTCGGTGATGACAGCATGGAAGCAAAAGTCCAAGAAGCCCTAGTCCCCAGTCAAATCCAAACAGCTAAAAAGGAAGTTTCCAGTGTTCCCAATATTACGTTGATGGTATCAGACCTTGGCATTTGGCACTGACAATGAAGCATCGACACACTGGCAGGGCCCTTGTCACTAGTTTATACATAGAGTAATGCAGAAAATGTGGACCTGATAAATTTGATCGATGAGTCACGATATTAGACTTTGTAAACTCCTCGGAGGCTGACACACTTCATGCTCGGGTTATTCTAAGAATTTCCCGGGGATTTAGGGTGCTGCTTCAGAGTGCACGGGGGGATTTAGCAGAAAATTACGGGAGTCATTTTTTTTTTTAAATAACGACAATTTTTAAAGATTTCCTTCAAACTTATTCTTAGATGTTTATAAAATTTGAACATGTGATTTCCATAATATTTTATCAATAATCAACATGTCACAGCTCACTAGCTACACAAGTCACTTATTCAAACTATTGATAAAAAATATATAAAACAACCTATATTTGAAAGAGAAAGATTCTAATTTCTCTAAATCCTAATTGGCCGAAATAAAGATCCTCAAATTATGTGATGTTATTGTATCTTATCCACCTGCAACAATGGTGGGGACTGGGGAGAAGGATGACTTGATTTCTGGAGTTTTCCCATTTTGGGATCAACAATCATTTCGTGAAGACACTAATTAGCCTAATTTGTTCTCAAAGCTATCCAAAAGAGAGCAAGGAGTTGGAAGCTACCTAAATTGAATCTTTAAGTTACCCTAACAATCTAGCATGGATTTGGAGTTTGATCACTGATTTGGGTAAGGAGAATACATATCATCATTCAACTTCTTCATACAATTTATTTATATAAAAGGCTCAGATAAAAAAAAATCATATTAGCAAAGTTCTATTCAGTATGGAGTCCAAAATTATGAGAATTTTTTTTCTTCATATTTTAGAACATGCGATAACAGACTCTATCACAACGAGGATACAGACTTTTGAATCCCTCCAACTTGTGGGCAAGCCAAAAGCCGATTGGAAAACCAATAAATTACTAGAAGGGTTTTTTTTTTTTTCTTTTCTTCTTTTATCTCCATCCCTACACACTCATCACCTTACTCCACCCATCTCATGATCTGTCAAAAAAAATTAAACTCGTGACCTGCACTATGATATTAATTATTTCAAATAACCAACATGCCACAATTCACCGGTAGAATATTTAATTACTTCTAATAAGCTAGCTACTTTCTAGCTAGAAATGAGTTTATATATATAGTACTAAAAACCCTTTACACTTTTTTTTTTTGGTCCGGAAACCCTTTACACTTGGCAATCGATCTCTTTTCCTTTTGTCTTGTAATCTAATAGAACAACCTAGAGTTAATCCATTCTTTTATCCCTTCCCTCCTGTGACTACCCCAATATATATTGCCATCCAAATCAAGAGTAAGTACATCAGTAACTAGCTAGTTGTCTAGTCAATTAGTGAAGAATACAAATAGAGTACGTAGTGCATATTATATAGTGTTCCTTTTGAGACAAGTATGTAGGTGACAACTGACATCATCATTCTCTATATTTATATACACCTCCCAAAGTATGAACAAAATATCCATCCTTTGACTTTTGTCTTTTGGATCAATCGATCTAGTGCTGATGGCACTGTGCATGTTAGCTAACATGATCGATGAGGAGCTAGACAACCATACGAGTATATATACACACCAGCACATGCAGCTACCACTGTACGTGCTCGCATCAGTAACTAATTTGTTGAGGCCTCAACTACCATTCCATAGCGATTTGTTGTGTAATAAAAGAGTGAGAAATATATACAAGACAAACCCCCTTTCTAAACTTCTTTCTACCTTCTCAAGCCAACGACCCTTCAAAGGAACGTTTATGCATCACCAAGAGATATGCTGACGTTCTTATCATAGAAAACGAACAAGCTGACGATTCTTTGATTCAATGGAAGCATTTATGTTTTATAAAACAAATTTATTTATCAAATCAACCAATATTATTAGATAAATTTCAACATACAATACACCAATATTTTGTCCGCAAAATTAAGCGGACAAAAACCATGCACTCTAACAATTACCAATATCACATCATCAAAATTTACTTTCAACCCTAGCCAATCTCACGCAACTTTTTTTTAAGGTTCGAAATATTATAATTCCAAAAAAAAAAAAGTTCCAAATATTATTATTGCTTAATTTATATGTATTCTGATTTTCGTGCGACATGAAGTCAGACACTTACTTTTAATTCAAATGGTTTATACCTTATAACTTTTATTTTGTTTTGTTGTAAAACTTGTAATACAAGTTGCGATGTGACTTTAGCATGCAAGGAAATATCCTGGATATAAAAAGAAACAATCATTTTCAAAAAGGGAACTTAAAAACTTTATAACTACTACTCTACTAGAAGGTGCCGACTCACGAATCTCCTGCACTATTCTAGACTTCAAGCTATACGTTTCCGCTAATCATTCGTCAATATTCAATTACAAGTTAATTAATCGGTTCAGATTTCTTAATTAATTGCCTAATTTAAATTTTTTTTGAATAATTACTTAATTTAATTGAACCCAAACACACCACGTCCATCTGTCCATATACTCCAAATCCATCAATTATTGGTATACTATTTTATTTTCATTAATCCCACATAATTAACTTTTTTTTTGCTACACAATCATTGTTGGACTTGGACTGAACTATCCTTACCTTTCCTAATTTGACGTGGTAAATATTTTTTACCGCCTTCTAATTTTTATTAAATTTTATAGTGTTATCATGGGTTTGCATATCGAATTTCGTTTTTCTAAAAAGAGTAAAAAAGAAAATACAGAATTTGTTCTCTACCACGAAAGCCAGACTTTGAGGAAGAAAAGGAAAACCAAACGCGCAAGAAAAACAAGTCCGCATCCAACACAAAAACAGGTCGCGAGCAGCGTGGAAGTTTCGTTGGGACCGTAATACTGTCAGGTAAGGGCATAATCGGCAATGCGTAAAATACGGAGGGGCAGTTTGGACTATTTATCAACCCCATATATATAGCGGTGCAACGTTTCCGAGTTTAGGAATCCCAAGGTTACAGTAACAAGGACTCTGTTAAAAATTAGAGTTTGAGAGGGAGGAGGTGGCAAAGCGCCAACTAACCAGCAACAGAGACAGAGAAGGAAGAGAGGAAAGAGTAGGTAACTGTATTTGTTTCTTTTATTTTTCAGTTTCTGATTCGGTTTTCGTTTCGATTTCGGGTTTTGCTCATTTTCTCTGCACCGTACGTTGCTTCCTAGCTTTTTATTTATTTAATTTCTGTTACTTTGTTTGTGATTTTCGTTTTCGGTTCGTGCAGGGTTTGGTTGCTGCGAATTCGTCTTTGGATCTGTGGCAGCTAAACCAAGCTTAAAGGTAATTGAGAATCTTGTTCTTCTACTTTCCCACTTTGACTGGATTTCACGTTACTTCTCTCATCATCATTTGTTGTGTTTTTTCATTCATTGAATATGATTCCAATTACATTTGTTTAGGAATTCTGTTTTCGATAATGATTAGGATTCAAAGTTGGGGTTTATCATGCCCCTAATTTATTTTTGCTTTCGCTGATTCAAGGAAAAAAATTTGCAGACTTCGGCAGAAAGAAGAAGAAATTGGTCTGGGAATCCCCTTTTTATTATCGAAGATAGTAAATTGGGGGCTTTATTTGACTGAAGATTGAATTGTGGGTGACCTGGTTGTGATTGCATGAGACAATTTTTGCGAATTGGGATAGATTAAAGGAAGTGCAATAGATATAGATATTGTTTAAGGAAACATGGAGAGGATTTTGTCGATGGTGGAGGTGGGGAATCAAGTCGGAGGGGAGTCGTTAATCGGAACCATCAAGATTGCCGTACTGCCCATAGCAAAGGTTTTTACAGTGTGTTCTTTGGGACTTCTTATGGCTTCCAAGTATGTTAACATCTTGCCGGCCCATGGAAGAAAGCTCTTGAATGGGGTAAGACGAAATTCCACTTCTCGCATTCTGGTATAATGTTGTGCCTCATAATGAGTTTCCTACTTTTTCTCTTGCAGCTGGTTTTCTCACTTTTGCTTCCATGTTTGATATTCTCTCAACTCGGACAAGCCATCACTTGGGAGAAAATGCTCGAGTGGTAAGAGTTAGTTCTGCTGTTTTTTCATAACCCCATAGTAAAGCCTTAAAATTTGTATTCTGAGTAGCTTATCCTTTTGCAGGTGGTTTATTCCTGCGAATGTAGTTCTTGGTAGCATATCAGGCTCAATTATAGGATTTATAACAGCATCCATTGTCCGTCCACCGTACCCATACTTCAAGTTTACAGTTGTACAAATTGGAATTGGTATGCTGTTTCACTCCCCTTCTTATAAGTTTCAATAGCATGAAGCTCAAATTGATCTTGTTCCAAAAAGTGGGATGATCTAGACTCAACAATGATAAGCTGAGGCCAATCTTGTAATATAAGTTACTGGATGCACGCAACTGAATGTAGGGTGGACAACTTAGGTCATCAAGCTAGTTTCAAGAGCATTGATATTTGTCACTGTAGATCTTATGCGTTTAGATAATAATGAGTAAATTTATATGCATAATTTTATTGACATCGGATGTATGCAATGAATTAGTTTTCTAAATAAGCTGCATTCTTGCTGCTTGGGCTTTGTGCAAAATAAGTTGAGCTTATTTTGAATTATGTGCAGGAAACATTGGAAATGTGCCACTTGTTCTGATTGCAGCTTTATGTAGAGACTCATCCAACCCTTTTGGTGACTCAACGGAATGTAGCACAAATGGGACTGCCTATATTTCATTTGGCCAGTGGGTAGGCATTTTGCATCTCACTCTTAATCACCTGACTTGTGACTTGAATGCAAGTTGCAAATTATGCAGTGAATCTATACTTCAAAATATTTTTGCATACTAATTATATTATTCAGAATAAAGTACTAAACATTGTGTATTGTTGCTGATGCATATATAGGTTGGTGCAATCATCCTATACACGTATGTATTTCATATGTTGGCACCCCCTCCAGAGGGTACCTTCGACATTGATGAGCAAAGTCTCCCAATCAAGAGCCCTCGAGATGGAAAGACACCTGGACAAGTTCCATTGCTTACACATGAAGAACATGAAGAAGAGGAAGAGGAAACAGACGAAAACGAGGTTGTAGAAATCAACCCAAATTCTTCAAAGAAATCTAAGGTAAAAATGACTTAAATCACCTCATCCTGTATGTGTTGTCACAAACATCTTCCCATACTTGTTTAATTCATAGTTCAGAAAGAGGAATACCTTTTACTTTATAAATGTTAGGAAGTCCGTTGTTAGGACAACTGTTTGATAGCTATGATAGGCGGATCACAAGCTTTTCAAACTTTTGATCTGCTTTCATATATAGATCCATGGAGCTTAACAGCTGTGCACTTAATTGTTGGGATTTTCAACTTTACTTCAGTGCTTTATATTGTCTGGTTGTCTTTGGTATATACTGTCTTTCTAATTACATTGGCATTATTTATGATGCAGATTACAGAGTTCTTGATTTTTTTCTATGAGAAGTTGAAGCTCAAACAGCTTCTTCAACCTCCTATAATAGCTTCTGTAAGTTTGATCTTTTTTTTTTATACTGATTCAATATCTATTTGTATCACTGATTTTATAATTTGAAGTATTACCATGAGCAATACTTCAAAGTAGACCTTCAAAATTGAACCTTATCAAATTTGGTGCAGGTCCTAGCCATGGTACTCGGAGCGATACCATTTTTAAAGAAACAGATCTTCACATCTGGTGGTCCATTTTTCTTCTTCACTGACAGCTGCACTATCCTTGGGTACGCTCAGTTGAATCTTATACTACAGTAGATGATACTGTTGGTTGTTTTTTATTGGTGTAATGTATCTGTCTATTAGTTTCCCTATACTTTTCATTTATTTGTTAAACTGATTCTATTTTTTTACATTATTCAATATAAAGCAATTCAATCTTCTCTGGGGGAGCATTTTATTGGTCTCTACTGTGACAGGATTGGATATAGGGATTAAATGTAACCTTAACTTGAATAGCTTTGCTAACTCTCTGTGGTTAATAGAGCCTCAACATTTTGACATGTCATGGTAGATATGAAAACAAGGATTGTCTTGAAACCTGTCATCTGGTTATGTTGGGGTTTATTTGTATGTTATGCTGGATAAAGCATATAGAATTGTTAATCCAATTATGCTCAAAAGTAGCTGAAAAGATATCTATAAGCACTTTTAATTCCCTGTTAAGTTTATTTTTCGAGCTCTGCGGTATTTTGATATAATCTCCACTTATTTGGTGAATTGGTGATACCAGGGAGGCCATGATTCCATGCATTCTTTTGGCATTAGGCGGCAACCTTATCAATGGTGAGTTGACATCCCTCCATCTTGTTTCCATTAATTTGTTGGCATTTGATGGTGCATAGAAAAATCTGTTATTTGCAGAGCAAGTTACTTTTTCTTCAGTATTTATCCTACGAATCAATAATCGTTCAATCAGTGTTCCATGGTCTGAGTTTAGATGAATATCATCATGACGTGTCTGTCCTTTGCAGGTCCAGGAAGTTCCAAACTTGGTCTACGAACAACCGCTGCTATTGTATTTGCACGGTTAGTCTTGGTACCCCCGGTAGGACTTGGGATTGTAACGTTGGCCGATAAGCTCGGTTTCCTCCCCGCTAATGATAAGTTGTTCCGCTTTGTCCTACTGCTCCAGCACACAATGCCAACATCTGTTCTTGCTGGTACTCAATCTCAAGTTACAGAGCTTAAAGTCACATAACTCCTTGCGTTTTTATATTTGTTCTGCACAACATTGCGCAATGCACATGGCAGTGATTAACAAATCAACCTTTTCTTGTAGGTGCTGTTGCAAATTTAAGAGGCTGTGGAAGGGAGGCCGCTGCTGTTTTGTTCTGGGTTCATATATTTGCAGTGTTCTCCATGGCTGGGTGGATTGTCTTGTACCTCAACATACTCTTCTAAAACATCCGAAATTGAAAGTGGTTGCTGCGCCACACCTACCCTTCTCTCTCTACCTTGTGCTGTTATTTTTTTTGGCCTATCTTTGTTAATAGCTAATAGTATAAGTTAAGCTTGGAAATTCATTCTTGTAATGGAAAAGAGGTGTCAACCTTTTCACCATGAACTGAGAGGAGCACCGGTGAATTGTGTTGTGGACAGCTGCCTTTGCGTCCAAGAATATTTAGGTCCGTAGGTCAGTTGTCTTCTTCATATAGGAGGTGCCTGTAAATGTTTACTTTCTCCAAGGATTAATGGGCTGTTACTGTGAGCTACATTTATCCCCTACCTAGTTGTAAAGTGGAAGCAATTATTTACAGTATAGTTGGGTCCCTATTTGAGGTTATGTATCAGTTCCTATTGATTATCAGCAAATCAGTTAAAAACATCAAGAGGATGGCTTTTTTCCCGGTCAAGTTTAAATTTGAATCACAGTAATGAAATTGTGCCGTAAAATCTCATGAATAAAAATGCATTGTAAACTTGCTGTGCCCCGATACTAATCAAAATGCAGGAAAGATCAACCTATCATATAGCAAAACCGAAACTCACATTTGGTGATAAAAATGTTAAGAGATACAATTAACATGATTTTACGTCAGTAATTGGAAAACCTTGCTGATGTCTACAACAGAACATGAGTGCTGCAGGCCCAAAAGACAACAAGTCAGCAAAGGAACAACACAACACCAAACTTATTTACCAACAATTAAAGAATCCCTCAGAAAAGAGACCACCATCTCCTGCTTCTGTTCTCCCTGTGGTGGGGTGACACACCCGCAACATGACTCTGGCGTCGCGCCTGATCAGCAAAGTTGTGGTTTCCTGCCAGGCCTCTTCTTTCCATTAGGGGACTTCCCAACCACAGCACGAGAACAATGCCCACAATACTGACAATTGGAGCAGCAGCAAGAAGAAACCAACTCCCCCGACTATTTTCTCCGCCGGAATTATTAGCGTCAGGTTCCCTACCTAGTTGGAAACTATGCTCCATTGTAGCTTCACTAAAAGCACGATGTTCATCTTCTTCAGCTCTATTCAAAACACCAGAGGACCTGTCCTCTCTGGCATTCTGCCGCAGGACATTGCGGATTTCCACTCTACCACCAGCATTCCGCTTCCCCTCTTCATAGTCTCTGTCATCAGTTGGTAGCTCATAACGACAAAGGGGACAAGAATTCCGTGCACTCAACCATGGCAAAATACAGGAAGGGTGATACAAGTGGAAGCACGGAAGCTGATTTGTTTCAATGCCGACAGTGAATACATCCTTGCAAATTGCACAGGCTAAGTCATCGTGCTTCTCATGTTCCTTACTAATAACAACACGAGGCAAATTATTCACAAATGAGACAGCAGCAGGAGGTGCTCCTCGTCTTAAGCTGTCTGCCTCAGCAAGATGCTCCAGCAATTCTTCAAAGCCTACTGCATCAAGATAATCACCAGAATTTGTAACATAAGGCAGGATTTCTGAATCATCAATAGATAAGATGTCACGAGAATTCCTTCCTCTCATTCCCCAACGAATCGGACCCTCAGATTCAGCAATATATCTCCGTTGGGGCCAATTGACTGGGCGGTTTCTTCTGCCAGAACTTGAAATCAAAGAGTTTCGAAGCTGACTAGTGGCTTCTGCAGATTCAACCATGTTTTCCACAGACTCAACTTCTTCCCATTCATCATCTTCTTCATCCTCCTCATCATCATCATCTTCATCATCGTCCTCATCTTCTTCAGGGTCATCTGAGTTCCATGGGTTGAGACCAGCATGCATTGGATCAATATCAGTATCGCTATCAAAAGCACTTCCATCATCTGGTTGATTAAACGTCTCTGTATCCAGGAAACCATGCAGGTCTACAGAAGCATCAGAATCACCACCATAGGCACTAAAAGAAATTACATCACTCTCACCATGAGACACCCTGTACCGCCCAAAACTGACATTTGATTCACTCTCCCCATAGAGAGAATCCACATTATCAAAACCATCACTTTCAGTATCAGAGAGTACCCGCCGCCATCTTCTAGACCCACTTGGCGTAGTACGGGAACTTGTTCGCTGTGATATCCTGGCAGCAGAATCACCATCCACAGGTAGATCCTCAAGCCCAGATCCAGGGGATTGATTTTGCCGCACCAAATTAATCATATGCGAGAATTGTTGTGAGAAAATATCCTCAAATGACTCGGAACTACTGTACCTAGCTCTTCTTCTCCTAGACGGTCTCCTCCGATAAGAGTCACGTGCGGGGGTACCAAGATCTTCAAGGTACAAAAATTTACAGTCCCCACACATGTTGGCAGTTACAAGATCTCCGATTGCCTCATTATCGGGTGAAAGAATCCTTTGGCATACAGCACATGTTGCAGGTTCCACAGAATGGTCACCTACCGTACCACTATCCATCTGAAAAACATGAAAAGCACAACATCAAAAACAAAGAGATGAAAAGTTCTACTGAATAAGCAGACAAAGGGCCTAGGTGATGGCCGAGATTGCATTTTACTTAAACCATTTTATCCAGTTGCAAAGCCCAAAGAAAATTTAATCAACTGAATTCCCAAATTTTGAGTAAACTGATTGAACACTGGACACTAATTGGATTCTCCATTTCAACAATTCCTTAAGCTAAAAAGAGCAAATGGTATAGGAAAACGCCCAAACATTGAGGTGTATTGATATTAAAGCTAACATTTTGCTGTGCTGATAGTAATCTAAGAGAACGAAGCTGGCTATGAATTTCTAAGCATATCACTATATCAGCATCCAGCTTCTTCTTCTTCAATAAAAAGTGTCTTCCTTTCTTGTTAAAACCTATATACCCATCTACCCTTTGCATCTGAACCCCCATTTTCGCACTAAAATTCGACACCCAAATCACAATGGCACCAGTTAAAACAAATGCTAAGCACAAATTCATAACATAACATTGATAACAGAATTGAATTGCACAAAAAAAACGAAAACAAACCCAGAAACAAACTGTATTACCAGCAAATGCAAACTTTTGGGGTTGCAGTAAAATACCAGAGAGACGAAATTGAAAGCTCAAAAGCTCCGATCTTTAAAGCCCAACAGCTCCGATCATGCAGTCTCCAGCTTCAGAAAAAGCTACGATCTTTCGGTAGTGGTTTTGACAAGTAAATTTCTGAGGAAGAAGAAGGGGAAAATCGTAAGTAGTGGGCAAGAAAATAGAGGACAAGACCTCTTCCAACTTCACTCACAGTCGTTGAGGAAAAGATTGAAAAGAGAGAGACGTTTGTGACACCCTGAGTCGAATTGAGTGTGTTGTGCGCGCACGCTGCATTTCCCATCCAATCATCCACCGTCAATTACAATCAGTCTCATCAACCTATCTTCACGCGCCACCGTGCGCGTTGAAAGCTAATGGACCTAACATCACCACCGTCTAAACAAATGGGCCTACGGTTATACTTCGTGGTCCTCTCGCCAAGACCGCTCTATTGTAACTAGCTGTAGCCTGTACCCTCATTTCCCATAATTATAAAGTGTATAATGACCTCTCATTTCCTACGAGAAAAGGTTAGGTTTTTTTATTAAAGGAAAAAAAAAAGGTTCTTTCTTTATATAATTATATGTACTGTTTTTTTTTTTTTGGACAATGATGTACTCTTGTCTCTAAACCTAATTTTTCGGTGGTTGATTTTCAGCGTCGGATGTGAGAGTGTGTGTTTGGACGCTCATAGTTCAGCATTCGAATGCTCGTAGCCTCGTAGGCTTCACATTTTACACTTAAATACTCGTTTTTTTTTTTTTTTTGAAAAAATGTTTGTTACAACTACATATTAAATAGAGGCATAACATAAAAATGACGATTGGGGGCGAGTTTGTCTCTCTTTCTCTTTTTTGATTTCAAATGCGATCTGTATTTCTGTAAAAAACTAAAAAATAAAAGATTTTCATTCTCATTACTGCCCTATTCCCCATTAAGGGTTGTTGTCTTGTCGAAGATTCCAAATCTCGATATCATCGAGGAATGATTTCACATACTCGTCCTGCCACCTCCCCCCAAAAAATTAAATGGGGGCTGAAAATAGCACAACCATGCGAGGACCATAATTCTCATTTTCAGGACCTAAATCTAAATTAAAGATAAAACCTTCCTCTATCCAGTCTTTTTTCTCCGTCAAAATAGCTCAATCCAAGGTTGGGCACATGGAGATCGTTTTGCGGAAAGCCAAACTCACCAAAAAGAAAATCAAAACCAAAAACAAAAACTTCACCCTCTTGATATATATATATATATATATATATATATATATATATATATATATATAAAACTTCACACTCTCCAAACGTCCTCCTTGCTGTACCGAGATGTAGAGGATTTAATAGTTTGTCTTTTATGCCAGTAAAACAGGGTACAACACTTCACTGCAGCCCTCCTTCAAATACAGAGCCTTGATCGTCCGATGTAAATATAAATCATAACAATGTGACCTCGTCGTTTTGTTCTGTAGACAGCAGAGTCTGTATACTATGTACTAGAAGGTAACTCTGCTAGTCCAAATTTGACCACATTTCCACTCCTCTTCAGTCTTCACTGTAATTGAATGCTCCTCCCCCTTTTCAGTTTTTATTATTAATTATGGTTACATTTATTTACCTTCCAGGGAGATCACAGACACATTAATGTGTTCCACAGCTGTGAGAGCCTGTAAATGGAATGAAATAGGAAGCAAATTGAAGAACAAATATGGGGGTTTAACCATTTTACCTCATCTGTAATATTCATATCTCTCATAAAAAGAAACAAAAACCCATTTTCATAGCTGTAGCTGAGCTCCAAGTAACCCCTTTGCCACTCAAAATTTTCAATGCATTCACCTCCACAGCATCACCCATTTCTATAAAGCTCTGCAACTCTTCATCCCAAAAGGCCCAGTCTTTGGAAGCTAGACACTGTTATGTGAAAATGTCCAGGTGGGTCTTGTTCATGTTTGTGAAAATGTCGGAGTGAGTTTGGTAAATTTCTCAACTTTAACAATGTGGGTTTTTGGTGTCAACTGTGTTATAGTAAAAAATTGGGAAAGTTAAAATTGTTGAGAGAGGGGCACAGGAAGAGCCCCAGATTGTCTGCTTTGGAAGATTGGAAGGCTAGTAGCATTAGAATTGGTGCTATTGCTAGTGATACTAGCACACAGCAAATGAAGAGCTATTTGGGTTATGGTCAAGGACCAGCTTCTAGGACAAGGGCTAGAAAGAAGAGACGACTCACACCTAATGATGAAGCTGCCTCCCCAACTCATTCAGCATCACCAAATTTTGTAATAGCACTGACATAAACTACTATATATGCTATAAAGTTTAGGACTTGGGGGCTAACATGTTATATAAACCCCTTAAGGGTTTTGTGACCCATGTTAAGTTTTACCCAATTCCCCATTTTATTGTTTGAGTTGAGTTTCAAATATCTTTTGATGTGCTATGCAGGGTCTAGTGGAAACCAGTCAAGAAGATAACCAAACTAGTAGTGGTGAGCCTCTTTTCTGCATATAGGACCTTCTCTTATGTTTCAATGGCAATGCTGTTGTAATTTCCAGTCTATTTGTTTTTTCTATCAGATCACCAGGTTGTGCTGGGTAAAGATAGTCAAAAAGCTGCCTCAACTGGTTAGTCCCCATTTTCTAAGTGATTTTTGTTGATTCTTTAGCAAAATGAATTGCATTTTAACTTGGTGCTTGTGTTAGATCAACAATCCACTGCTCTATCTGCATTGTGGTTGCCAGAAAAACGCATACTTGAGCTGGTTCTTGACATATTACAGAGGTGGGGATTCTTTTTATAGCATATCTACATTATAACATATTCAGGATTTAGCAATTGCATATGGCAAATATGAAATGGCGTACAGCCAAAAGTGTAGCATACTATTAATTATCATTTGTAATTACATATGTATGATAAATTTTTGGATGACATATATATCAATACATGTTTTTGACAAAATACAGGAGAGATACCTACGAAATATTTGCTGAACCAGTTGACCCCAACGAGGTGCGTATCTCATTGATATTTCATCAACTAATATTTTGAATGTTTTCTTTTTCTTTCTTCTCATGATGATGAAGTTTTCTCGTCTTTTATTAGGTCGAGGATTACTATGAAATTATCGAAGAGCCTATGGATTTTGGGACCATGAGGGCTAAACTTCATGAAGGAATGTATAAAAATCTACAGCAATTTGAGGTTTGTTCCTCTCTCAAAATTTAGTTCTATAATACATGTTTACCTGTTCTCAACTGGGGAACACAATCTTAAATTGCCCTTCTCTTATTGAACTCAATTGACAGGAATGTAATTCATAGTATTTCAGACTCTGTTTTTAAATGTTCTACTGTCAAGGCATTTTTTGACTCAGTTTTCTCTGCATGCACCATAATTAATTGGCAGTTTAAACTTAATCAATTTTTAAACGATCAACATGCTGGTATCAGATATTCTTTGAATCTCTAAGGAAAACACTTATCTCAACATTAAGACTCAACTTGCTTGTATCTCCATCCAAGTTGTTTTCTGATGTTCATTTAAAGTTTTATGATCTGTAAGTGACTAATTATGATTGGCTCTCTCTTCAAAATTATGGACAAGCTGAGAAGCTACTGTTGTTCACTATAAAGGATGTCTCTGGTTGTTTGGAATGTCCATATTCATATGTTGTCTAACATGACATCTGACGGATAATTAATATCTGTTTGCAGCATGACGCATTTTTAGTAACAGAAAATGCAATGCATTTCAATTCTTCAGCTACCATTTATTTTAGACAGGTACGTTGACTGAATATTTGTACAAACTTTTGGAAAGTTTAATATAAATTCTACAACTACAAAACCTAAAATTTCTCCATAAAGTATACACACTCTTGATTTCTACAGGCACGTTCCATACATGAATTAGCTAAGAAGGTATTTCACGTTTTGAAAACCTATCCTGAGAACTTGGAGTCAGAATTCTCAGATGTAAGACAAAGAACTGGTAGGAGGGCCCAAGGTGAAGTTGGAAAGTCAGCCTCATGTCCTAAATTTGGTACAAAAATGAAATCCCTTGGCATGAAGATTGGTGATTCATCAAAAGCTATGCGATACTCACTTAGTGGTTCATTAAATACCAGGAGATATCAAGCAAAAACCGGGTGCTCTGGTATTGATACAGGAGAACACAAACTTCTTTCTGGTAAGAAGTAAAACCCACATTCCATTTACACCTAGTTTTGTGAGGAAATTAGATCTCTTTACACCAAGATAGCCAATTAATTGTATGAACTTCGGTGAAGTGTTCATGATTAAGGCTACTGCAGTAGAGTACCTCTCCTTGTTATTCACAACTGAGCAGTCAAACTTTAGAGCGCTACTTGATATTGTTTGTCATTGTTCATAGGTGCTAAAGATGATGGAAGATCTAGATCTTTTGAAGCAGATCGACGCAATACATATCGACCTTTGAAATCCTTCCTCAATGAGAATGAATCTATGGATTTGACAATATGCAGTAATCTAAAACAACTTGAGCATGTAAGTCTTTTTTTCTTGTGTTTATAGTCTACCAATACACCCTTATAAGCAATCTCTCAAGTGAATTTGGACAGAAAATCTTTCCCAAGAACCAGGTGGTACATGATGTGACTGCATGAACTTGGATTATGCAAAGTGCATATTTTCTTTATTCTGTGCTGTCCTTTGCTAATGAATGGTTTCTCGAACTTGTGATCTTAACTTCTAAGTATCCCTTCTGTCCTCTCTGTGTGTATGTGTGTGTCAGCAACCTAGCTAGCCTTATCCACATTAAGTGCCAAATTTAGTCAAGGTGTTATTCTGGTGTGGATTTTCATTTAAGTTTCAATGATTGATGCAACAAAATGTACCATGAAAACAGCCAATTTTGCTTTGTAGGTGAATCGGCAGGATTTTGATTACAGAGAAAGCTTGATGTCATTTGTTAAAGATTTAGGACCAACAGCTAAGATGATTGCCAGAAAGAAGATACTTGGATGTTTCCAATTGCAAAAAAGTCATTTTCCTTTGGCATCTACTTGTACCCAACAAACACCTAGTACTACTGCTTTTGCTGCAGCACCCTCTCCTCGGCATCCTACTATAATGAAGAGCGCTTGTGCTACATTTGAACTGCCATCCAGTGGTGACCAAAAAAATCATGGTGAATTTCATCAAAATCCTAGAAATGAGATTCATCAGTTGGATTCTTATGCCTTCAAAGCTCACACCGGAGACCGCAGTTGCTTAGATTCTGGGTTCAAAAACACAGGCAACAAGTCAACAGCAGTGACACTAAACCAAGGGAAGTTTGTTAATCAAGCACAATCCTTGGTGTCACCTTCAGAGTCTCAGTCTACTTCGTTGAGAAACCTGGGCATTTCAAGTTTAAGTAGCAAGAGCTGCACATATAAATTGACTCCAATGCATTTAAGGGGAGATGATGAAACGAAAGCTGCTCAAGGCCCTAGTCATGAAATCAGAAGCTCATCTCAGACAAGCCAAGAGCCAAGACCAGACCAAGTCAATCCACTGGCTCAACAGTTCACATTCGATCTGCCATATTTGAGAGCTCAACTTGGTAAGATAAATTCTTCGGGTCAGGATCGATTCTTGCAGAAGGGTTTAAGTGCTGAGCAGAACTTTTCTGATAAAACAATCATCAGAGAGACTCAATTTGTACCTGCCATGTGGAACTAAGACATCTGCCATTCTGCCTAGCCTAGCTTATGTTAGTGATTATCAACACCACCAGTCTTTAATGGTTACTCAGTATACTATTTATGTATACTTTCAAAGTTTCAATTGTACGTCCTTCTACGAAATGATTTACTTTCTTGTCAAATAAAACTTTTTTAGAGGGCATATATATTAGTACAATATGGTGGTGTTGATAATAGAAGAAAGGAGATTCAACCGCAAGAATTTGACCCGTCTTACCAATACGATTACTTGTACCTAAAGCAATCAAATCAGCCTAGCTTGATCAGAATTAATGCAGATGAATTATTGGATTATGATTACACAAAATGGTTCACACGTCAACAGCTCCAAAGTGTCCCCTTTACAATTCAATTACATGGTCCACTTCCAACCTTTTATTATTCGTGTGTAGTTGTCGCACAACACCTACAACATGTTTATGTGACCTGCTTTACTTATTAATTTTTTTTTAAAAAAAAGTCTAAATTTTACCAAATATTTGCTTATCAAATAATGTGTTCAGAGCGATAATGCTTTCTTTTTTTTAGTTTGTAAAAAATTGGTAATAGTTGTTGAGGCCTGCAAACACTTCGTTAGTGTTTTTATTGTTTTGTTCTTCTTTTTCTTTTTTGTGTTTAATGAGCTTGTGGGGTTTTGATTCTAGTTAGGTGATCATTGAATGATTCGATGATCTTTTATATCGGCTTGACACATGATTCTCCCCTCTCCAAAATAAAAGAAATGTGTCCCTATTTTTTTTTTCGAATAAAATTTGATGAGTATAGCGGGAATTATTAGACCCTTTTTTTTTTTGGTGAAATAAAGTTGTGTGCCATGGTTGGATGGACGGTTATGGAAATGAAAATCCAGGAGAAGAGAATGGAACAAGGAACAGGTGGAGTTTGATAGAAGAAAAGAAAGAAAATAGAGCGAGTATTATATATAGGAGCCCTGTTATTTTTTCTGTTTCTGTTTTGTGTTTTTGGCGTCACTCTCTCTCTCTCATTCGTATTTCGGTTTTGTGAAGAAAAGGCGGAAGAGTTCGTTAAGGCAACAACCAAAACAGGGCGGTTGCTTCCTCCTCCTCCTTCTTCGTCGTCGTCGTTGTCATCGCGGTGACGGTGACGGAAGGGATTCAATCTCATTTGCTTTATCTCTGTTTTGATTTGATCGGTGGTTGAGAGAAAGAAGAAGAAGAAAAAAATGGCGTATAGGAGAAGGCAGGGGATTTCAAGAGCCTCTACTTTCAAAGAGGAGATCATTCATCGTTCACCGGACGAAACCAATTCTGCTTCCTCACCGTTGCAGTCTTCGAATTCGTTTTCGGCTTCTTCGTCTCTCGCCGCTCAGGCCATTCGTGCCTCTGCTCTATCAAACGAACGTAATAGATCCAAGGTTGGTTAGTTTTCGCAATTTTAATCAGTACTCGATCAATTTTCCATGTCTGCAGATCTTGGTTGATTAGTTTGGCAATAATAGTTTTGTGATGTGTGAATAATTGAATACGAGAATGCAGGACTTTGCGGCGTATGAAGATTCGTCAGCAAAATCTGGGTTTTGGGGTGTTCTGGCTCGAAAAGCCAAGGCCATACTTGAAGAGGAGGATGCTGTATTTCAACAGAATGAGGCGTCGCAGCCCTTGAATGCCTCCGGTGGCATCACCCAGGTGAAACTCATATTGATCTTTGTATTATATGCACATTGAATTAGGCTTGTATTCATATACAATCATCATCTTTATGCAATGCAGCATATAATTAACTACTTGGTATCTGATTTTTGGTATGTTTTCCTTGTTTGGAGGACAGTTTCAACAACAATATCAGTCATCTGATAACTCTAACAGAATGGAACATCCTGCAATCCGCAAGGGCTTGGATAGAATCACAACTTCCCTTAATCATCTTGGTGACACTTTCGAGAAGGCTTTCGAGGTAAAACTAAGGCTTTAAAGTTCAATGCTGTAGGAGTTTATATAGCACCATTACATTTATGATTTGTGTTGGAAATTTTGGTTTTCAGGAAGGTCGTACGATTGTGGAGAATAAGACTGCTGACATCAAACAGCAAATTCAACGAAGAGGAGACCATCCTGAGGGACAAATGAATCAAGCTTCTTATTATGGCATCCAACAAGCTAGGAACCCTGATACTCAAATCAAGGCATCTCGCGACGTAAGGTGGCAATTATGTATTTGTGTGTGACTGGACAAGACTAAATTGATCTTACTCAAGTTATTGAATCGTTATACTCGATATGAGAAAACTTGTTTGCACTAAATTCAAATAGATTTAAGGGATAAACCTTCTGAAAGTTTGATTCATTTATAGGGGACTAGCCTTTAGACTTACATTGCATAAGTTGAACTCCTTTATCGAGTTTGCATATGTGATTAGAAAACTTGATCTATGTATGTTGATCATGGGTTTGAATCTCATTTCTCAATGAAATGCACAAGTAGTCTTTCATGTTTACTTAGATTTCACCTAAGCTAGTGAAATGCATAAGTGGTATTTGTCTTATGTCACAGGTTGCAATGGCAACGGCTGCCAAAGCAAAACTACTTCTTCGAGAGCTGAAAACTGTTAAAGCCGACCTGGCTTTTGCCAAGGAACGATGTTCTCAACTAGAAGAAGAAAATAAACGCCTTCGCGAGAGTCGTGAGAAGGGAGAAAACCGAGCAGATGATGACTTGGTATGTATGATGTGATAAGGATCATTGTCTGCTGCTTTCTTTTTCATGTTATGCATAACTGCAGATACTTGCACATATATGCATCTTTAGCTGTCTGTTTGTTCAATAGTGCATTGAGTTTATATAATTCAGAAACATGAGGATTCCATGAACGTATTGTTCTAACATGTATACCTATGTCTGATGATATCAGATTCGCCATCAATTGGAGACACTTTTGGCTGAGAAGGGTCGACTAGCCAATGAGAATTCAGTTTATGCACGCGAGAATCGCTTCCTGAGGGAAATTGTTGAGTACCATCAACTCACAATGCAAGACGTTGTGTATTTATCTGACGAAGAAACAGAAGTTTACCCCCTAAGTAGCAGCCCTGAGGTGGCCAGAATGCTCTCCCTTTCTCCGCGCTCATCAGCAGCCCCATCCCCACCGCCAGAGGACCTTTCATTTATAAGCACACCAGTTACCAAGGAAATACTTCCTGCCCACACAAACCCACAAGCAAATAAAGATGCTTCTCGAAATGAGGTCACGCCAAGTTCAGATATTGCACCTTCTGTATCAGAAGTTGCTAAATCTCCTTCTGTAGCAGAAGAAAGTAAAACAGCTTCTGTAGCAGAAGACACTAAAAGACCCCCTGCATCTTCTGCATAAAGATTAGTGTAGCATTTGTTCGTTTTGGTTTTTTCTTCCTTTTTTCTCTTGGAAAGAGGAAGAGGAGGAGGGTGGAAGAGGCATATTTATTCTTCCACTGCCTGCAATACTATTAATCTGTGCATGTAATACTTTGTTTGAGATTGGATTGTTTCCAGTGTCCTGTGTACCTCAGCACAAGATCAAATACTTGTCCATGTCTTCCTTGTACAACCAGTTCGCGATTTTTGTTGCGAGTTTCAGAATTCTAATTTGATTGTAGTTGTTTTAAATAATGTGACTCTATTCTTTTGGTACAACACAAAATTCTTGTTCGTCTAGCTATCTTGGTATGGTCAACTGGAGGATGTAAAAGTCCTGGGAAACGCTTATTAGCTGTGCAGTTTGTCAACTTCTTGTGTGCTATAGCTGCAATCACCTGTTATTAGTGCTTTGGAAAAGAGACAAATCTATATATCTGCAGCAAAAGATCGATGAGCCCAGTGATAAGGATATTATAAATCGAGGTATAATCATTTGACTTGAACAAATGAGTGGCAACAAACTAATCACAAACAGAACATTATAAGCATAGGAGGAGACATTTACAGTTGTGGGAAAAGTTTTGTACTGGTTCAACCATTTCTTAAGTCTCAAGTTCTTGTAAGTTTCAGCCTAACTCCGGTTCAGTTACGGTCCGGCAATCACAGAGATCCGGTGAAGGACATGTTACTGATAAAGGATAACATGTACGTGCTTGGTTGGTGGATTGCCATTAACATTTGACAGTTCAGAATCTGGGAATCTTTCTCAATTTACGGAAGTACTGCAACTGAAAAATGCTTGTAATACTGTGATCAAGTTGCCCAATTTGCCATTTTGGTTTCGAGTGAAGAAGGGTCGTTGTAATTTCTTCTGTTTCTTCTCAATCAATATATTGTGGTTTTTAAGCACTATCAGGAATGGATTAAATTTCAAATGACCCTATCTAAAGTTGTGATTTATAGGGATAGAACAACGGTTAACAGCTTCTGAATTTTCCCTTTCAAAATTAAATCACATCACATTCATGCATGCATTTAGTCTGAGAGACCCAACGAGCAAGAAGTGAGAAGAGGAAAGAGAGAGATGAAAATTTCAAAGTTTGAACAATTAAATCAATTCAGTCCAAAAAAAGAAGAATTAAATCAATGTTTATATGCAAAATATCTCCGTGACATTTCAGCCGTGATCACAGCACCTCGCATTCTCATCTATTTCAATTTTGCCTCCTGTTTGAACATTTCTTCCCCACGTACATCATCAAGCAACATGTCTATACAATATGAAGTAAGAAACAAAAGAAAGAAATACTGGAAGAAGAAACACAACTCGTTTCGGCAGAATCTCAAAGCTCTCAGATCCTTCTTCAACAATGGTCTCCAATTTCGGACACTGCGAAGGTTTTTGGTGGGATATCACAAGTGGTGGTGCAACCTCGCCGTAGCTCAATTCCATTGCCGTCACCATATTGAGGATCAAAGCTATCAAATCTTCTCAAAGAAAGCTGAGAGAGCGAAAAGATTGTGTTTCTCTTGCAGAATATGATCAATGAAGCTAATTCTTCAAGCAACTGTTACATTGAAATGGGATCGGAAAGAAGGCTTGGAGAGCCATCCTATATATGCATGAATTAGGGAAGGTCCTGAATTAGAGGTCCCAAAAATAGGAGGTGGTAGTTGGTCTTGCTGTACAAATTAGTGGTGGACAACAGAAACCTTTGTAGAAACTCTTAAAAACAGAAAGATTTGCCAACCACCAAAAGATACGGAAAATCTAGATTCTAGAAGGAAAATAATATGACCAAAAAAGAAGAAGGGAAATAATAATGGAAAATGTTCTAGACGAAATTGGAGGAGAGCAGTAAACTTCATTCTAGGCAAATAAATATATATAAATGGACATAGTAATTAAAGGAACTTCTCTGTTGCTTAATTGGCGAATTACATACATTTTTTGACATTTTCTCAATACAGCGTCAGTATGAACAGTAGCCAGTTCAGTTATACCCAACTACTTTTCTTTCCAAGGGCAAATCATGAACAAGGCACAGCAAAAATACAATCGAATATACCAGTGTATAGTCACAAGAGATGCCTGCTTCAAATGAGATTTGGGACTTCAAAGCAGAAAAACACCTCGTTTTTACAGTTGAACGATTTTAAAACAGCTGGAAGAACAAACTCGTTGATCCATCGCCAAACGATCTAAGATCTGCAGGTTTTACCAAAGCCCTGCACAACGGGCAGGTCCGTTCCCTCTCAAACCTGAAAAAATTAAGTCCCGTCAGCCAACAACAAGATCCCAAACCCAGATGAATTGGACAAATTTTAACAATTTGTGAAACCAATAACTTAGAAATCTACATAGGTTGTTCAATAAGTATCTTGTAAACAAACAATTACCAATTTACTAAGTTTCTCAAAAGATGTAATCATAATATCAAAAGCTTGCAATGCAAGATAATTGGTAAGGTAGGAAAACAGTTTCAACGAAGAGCCAATGCAACAAGGTCATTGGTAGAACCGTAGAAACAGTTATCAAATGCAATATATACAAAAAAAAAAAATCTAGACCACCAAAAATAAACTAACCACTCTGATACACAGTCCTCACAGAAGATGTGTTTACAACGAAGTAAGATAGGAGCATGCATCTTCTCCTGGCAAATAGCACATAGATCGCCAGCTGCAATGACCTGCATCAGACCACCAATAACCATGAAACACCAGCTCTTCGAATGAAAGGACAATATCCACCAAATAAGACTCAGAAACCTTGAACTCTCAAACCAAATGCAAGTATTACAGTAACAGAACGTTAGGGCAAAATCCAGTTTTTCACTACGACCAATTAGATCTCTCAATAACATTAGCTCACAAATAGTAATTAACAAAAATCGAGTGGATGACTTGTTGTATGCTACACTTGGTAATGAACCCCAGGACAAACCAGCGATCAAGCCATCTTTTTCCACAGTAGTAGAGTACAAAGGTTTTAGAGAGAGAATCAACTGGTCGAACCAAAGACCTGGCAGAGATATAACACAAATCCACCAAGATACGAACGGGACGCCATAGAGTACACATTAGCTCAACTTCAAGTATTCCATTAACCAGGTTTACAGATTTTTAGACTGTATCAATTATATAAAGACAGTAGAGAGCATTGTATCAGTAACCCCGGTTGCTAAAACTATTAAGAACATCATACAAACAGACCATTGAGGCCATTGCAATTGTGTAGCAGACTCTAGGGGGAAAAATAAATAAATAAGAAGAAGTCCAGGTTACCTGCTCTGATGTGGCATAGGCCCCATAGTGAACCTCTTTACGTGACAAGGCCTTCAATGCAGCAAAGAAGGATTGTACCTATCCACATCCAACAAGTGGAGCAGAAAACAGTAATGATACGTGAAAAACAACTCTTTGCAGAACTTATTCTTCATTAAGTTACATAATTGAAATACTCGGAAAATAAAAATTATATTAACATAAATCTTACCTTCTCAACAACAGATGTAAGCTTGAAGGTCAAATATAACCCTGTCATTAGTGACGAAAAGAGACTACCATATTCTTTGTTCAAGAAGAAACGATACCACACTGGTGTTGGTAACAAGGCCCGATACAACAGAAGTAGATACTCAACCAAAGTAAGCATTTGACCCTGGAAAAGAGGCACGGACTTCTATGGTCAGAAACTATGGAGCAAACAGAATGCGAAAAGGGTGGGGGGGGTGTCAATTTTATGAACCTAGCCCTTCATTGCAGTTCTAGCAATCAAATGAAAGGCAAAAGGTAATTACAACCGGTTCATTAAAAGTGCCTTTCAGCCAATTCTTGTAGTTTCGTTTAGTCTTTCCCAAAAGAGAAGAAATTTCCCCAATTAACTATTGCTTAATTTCTATTTACCTCACCTGCTTACGATAGTTACGACCTCTGCTGTTCTTGTAGTACATTAATAGAATACACTTGATCACCATTGCTGCCTGCCGGACCAAGGTGTCTGAAAATAACCAATTGAGGTAACCATTGCATCGCACTAAATTTAACTAACATAAGACTTGCACACAAAAATTACAAAGAAGAGAAAAGCTCAAAATATGGTTTTATTTCAAAGCTTTGTGACACATAAGTTCAGCAAAACACTCTAAAAAATAAATGTACTGGTCTGTTTCTATCTCTGACATGAATATAAAATGATTGCATCCATAGAAAGCTAAAAAGTACAAGGTACACAACAAAAATCATGCTGTACAAGAGAATGGTAACTACATGTGATAAGTGAAGCACCTTTCTAGGAGAGATTTAAGCTATATTAAATACAAGATTGAAAAGCTAAGCTCTTAACTACCTCATTGCTAGCCTAAAAACAATGCCACATAATGCAGGTTATACGTAGAAATGATCACTTAAGATAATTATTCAAAATTCAAAATCTGAAAAGAACAGCTACAATAAAAACTTGGGAGAAAAAGATTACCATTCACCATAATGATGAAAACAGCATGCCAGAAAGGTGGTATAACTTTGGGAGGAAGCATAACTAATGGGTACAAAAGATCATCATTCTGATACCACCAGTAAACACCAATCACATGAACTGAGAATGCAATAGAGATGCCGACTAGAACAGAGATTTTCCTCTCTCCCTGCAGTCACCAATCATATCATATTCTTAATAAACAAAACCTCACTAGACTAAACACAACAAAAACTGTTGACAGTTGCAAATATACATAAATACATAAATAAAAACATTTCAAGAATACCTTCAAAGCTGTCTGTTTCCTTAGGATATCATTCGACTTAAACATAACAGCAGCAATCCAAATAGTAACAAAGAAACCTGTAAGTTATTGCAGAATAAAAAAATGGTTATTGATTTGAAAGGGGCAAAAGATGGCCAATAAAGCTGGCTTAAATATACTCATAATGAGAATCATTTTTCTACAACTTCAAGCAGGCCTATTTAATGACCAAGAACAAACTTTGATGCAAAAGAGCAAAGTTGATTCCTGTTAGGTTCTTTGATACATAACAACTTGATAAGGTTTATACTGATGAGAGGACAATCAAGGTGGAAATGATTACTACCAGTTCAGCATACAACTGAGTAAGGGCCAGCTGGGTAGGGTTTTCTTTCAAACAGTAGCTTCCTAGGAAACTTAAGAGACATCGAACCCAGGAATGGGCCCTTGGCAGTAGATAGATTACCACTGGGTGTCCACAAAGGACAACAGAATATGGTTAGGTAATACCATATTAAAGAACCGTTCACTGCACCATCTATTAATACCATATATATGTGTGTGAATAGTGAGTTTTACTTGTTGCCACAGATGTTTAAGTTAGTGGAGGAATGCACTTGTCCTCTGACCCGTATGACTAAACACATGATTTATTTCTGCAAATATAAGCTTGAAGACACATACCTTGCAAATGCTGGCGGATGAAGACCACCAATAGAAGCAAGGAGAAGGGCAGGACCTGCTCAATCCACCTAGCTGCCTGCTGAATATCGTATCTCTGATAAGAAGAATCCCTGCCATTAGCCCCAGCCCCATCACCTGCTTCTCCATCAGCACTTCCATTTAACGATTGGGATATGCCTTCTCCGGAACCAATATCCGTCCTAGCATCTGCCTGACCCTCCTCCGTTACCAATGTAACAGAGCCCACCCTAGCTATTGGTTGTCCAGACACATCATTTTGGGGAAGAGTAGTTTCCCTCAACTGTCCAACTACTAAACCAGCTCCTTCTCTATCATGCTCTTGTTCCCCTGCCCCAATTATCCTAATTGAAACCTCCCCATCATTGCCTGTCGCCGCAGATTGATCAAGCTGACCATGAAGGTGATCCCTGAACCCAGCAGCAGCGCTACGCCCACCAATCAAAGACTCAGCTTCGTGGTGACTAGACCGGCCACGCAGAAGACCCGAGTACTCCAGCAAGGCAGAAAGTGGTGCCTGAATAATATTGGAAGCAGATAGCATTCCATATCTTCTAGAACTACTATTACCCGAAGGAGCTCTATACGAGTCCAGATTGCCACCTGGCGCTTCCATTTGCCTGAATGCCCAAACCCTAACAACGACCATCACATAATAAATATAAATAATCCAGCAACAATTCAAAGCAATTCACGTCAATATAATAAAGATGAATCCTTTCTTCCGTATAAACCAAGAAAGCGTATTCAAAAAGGCGTTTGAAAGGCACAACTGCGAGGAAACTTGACAAACGCGAAACGAAGAAATGAAAGAGCAAACCTTGGAAAGCGCACCAGCGATGGGGCTTCAGGGGAGAGACATCATCGACCGAACCCAGACCCTGAATCAATATACAGGGTGGACGAAATTGCGGCGGCGCCGGTGCCAAGCCGGAATTTTGGGACGGTCGGAGAGTATTGATTGTGGAATGGAATTGAGCGATGAGTCGTACGGGTAGAGAAGGTTAGGGTTTGCAGAGTGCGAGGATGAATGAGAAATGTAGAAGAGGATAGCGAGAGGTTGAAGATGATGATCGATCGAGGGTTGTGTGACCTTTGGGAATTTGGAAATGGAAGAAATTGGTTTTAGTTTTCGTTTTTCTTTCTCTTTCTCGCTCAATGAGGAAGAGCGCGAGAAGAGAAGTGGCCAATACCCAACAACGAGCTTTTTTTTTGGACAAATGAACTCTCCCTCTTTTCTTTTCTTTTCTTTTATTTTCTTTTATTTTAGTTCAACTTTAAGAGTTGACTAATGTCAACAAACCCCTCAACAAAAAAAACAGTGCAATGCAATTCATGGACATGGACATAGTATACTAGTATAGTACATGACAAAGTTTTTTTCTTTTTTCTTTTTTACAAGCACATCACATAGCTTAGCTTTGTTTAAACTGAGTTACAAATTTTTGACACGATGCAATATTAAGAATTCGAGTTAATCATTAACTAGCACGAACATGACACGATCACAAGTGGTAAAGTTGTCTTTAAATCTTGATTAATTTCTTGTTTTTAAAATGTGTATTATAGGAGAAAAATATTTAATATTGACACAAAAGAATTGGGTAGTTTTAACCAATTAAAATTCAAGGTCCAGCAAATCGTAAAACTATTTAAACTTTTACAAGCCCAATTAACAAGCCTATCTACACTATTTTAAACAGGCCCTAATCCAAACCATTGAGCTGAACGCTATTTAATTAGATTTCAGAGAGGGAGGGTCACGTTAGGGTTTGAACTTAGCCATGTTCACAAGGCAGATGCTCAAGAGGAAGAGGAAGGCGACGTCGTTGCCGGCAAGGAGCAAAACGCAGAGAAAGAAGAATAACGGCGACTTTCCGGACTCGGATGAACGAAGATGGGAGGATCTATGCATGGACTGCTTAGCGAATGTGTTTGCAAGAGTCGGAATGGAGTCACTTATTTTGTGTGTCCCCTTTGTGTGCAAGACATGGCACGAAGCAACCCTCGATTCCTTATGTTGGCAATCTCTCTATTTTCCAGACTTTGAACCTTGTCCTTTGTTTATTCAGTGTCGTTGGTTTACTCACTTTAAGTCTAATGTCCCAATTGAAAGTTTTGGTCCATTCTACGATAAGTTTGTACAAGAATACAGAATTGATGCGAGTTGTTTCTCTATCACCGCTTTTATAAAGTTGGTAGTCAAACGCAGCAGTGGAAAAGCTCTTGAGCTCAAGATGCCCGGATTTTCTTCTGAAGAAGCTTTGAGATTTGTTTCAGATGCATGCCCTAACCTTAGGGTTTTGAGTTTGCCTGATGATTTGATGATTTTCAAGCATTCCCAAATTATTCCTGAAGTGATTGGAAAGTGGAAATTTTTGGAGCAATTGTACTTAGGTGGCAACCTCAAAAAAATGGGTGCATTCAAATACGATAATGGACAATCTCGATCCTATCCATATAACTGGTACTTGAGTGAACATTTTAAGACGTTGGCAGTGGACACTTCCATTATTTGCCATGACATTTTGGACGATATCCTAGTGCAGGTCGGCACGCACTGCAAGCATTTTATGGGTTTACAAATTGAAGTAGGTATGTTTGGTCAAGTTGAGGCATCGACAATTGTGAACTTGTTGCCAAATATCAAGTACTTGAAGGTGAGAGAGTCTTACATCGACCCGGATGGTATTGTTACGCTATTGCAGGGCTGCAAACAGCTCGAGCTTTTACATGTCAAGGATTGTGATGGTTTTGATGAAGAAGATGATGAAGAAATATCAAAGCTAATTGCTTCCCGTCCAGAATTTCTGTGTGAGGGCAATGTAGGTTGTCATGCTAAATATGGTCTTACATTTCAAGATTTCTGGAGGAATAAGATTTTAAACGCGGTGCGGGCTCAGCTGGGTGTCAGGAGGAGGACCAGAAGACTTAGAGCTCAGCAAGCTGCTCAGATACTCAGAGATCAGCTAGCTGCTCAGATGACTTAGAAGAGTCTTTGACATCCAACATCGGAAAACTATTACATTCAGAAGCGGTTTCAATTTTTAATTCTACTATATATGACTAGCTATATATGCCCATCTATCAATGTAATATATATGCGCAGCAGGGAATTTGATCGAGGCCTCTTAATTAATTTATATATATGTTTATAAAGCAAGCAACTTTGGGATTCAAATCTTTGAGCCACAAACGGCTTTTTTTTTTTTTTTTTTTGGGTAAATTCCTCTTATGATATCTGAAGTTTGGCCAATTGAACACTTTGGTACCTAGTCTTTAAAAGAGGACAGTTTGATACCTGATGTTCTACTCTGTTTTCCCATTTAATACTTCCGTTAGTTTTCAAGTTAAAATTGATCATGTGACATGTACATGCCTTTATTTTCAGGGTTATTTTCGTCATTTCATTTTATAGAAAATAAAAATAATAAAAAATAAAAATAAATGAGAGAGAGAGTATCGGGAGTGGGCTCAAGGAAACTCAGAGAGGAGGAGAGAGCTGTGCCAGAAGCAGCGGCGGCGGAAATCGACGGCGCTGGGCTTCAATTGGCAGCGGCAGCAGCGAGCGACGCCGGAGAGAGAGAGGGGCACGGCTTTTGGACTTGGTTCTGAACTTGGGTTGATTGGTGGCAATCCGAGAGACGAATGTCGATCTTGGGACGCCAAATTTGTGTTCAATTGTTGATGATGAACTGTTGTGATTGCAGAAATTATAAATCGGTGCCCAAAGCTGGGCTCGGGAATTGCAGCAGTGCTGCAATCAATTGGGAAGCACGGTGGCCTTTGATTGATGCTTGTGTGGACTGGTTGCAAATTGAACGAACTTGATTGATTATGATTGTGCAGGAATTGTGGTTGTGGATCCGAGATGGGCTTGGATTGTGTGGAGCTTCGAAGGGTACGGCGGCGGGGCTGCTATGGTTGGGGTTGTGCAATTGCAGCTTGCTTGCTTGATTGTGACTGGATGCTTGTTGTGAACTGTGTTGCTTTGTGATTGCTGGTGAAATTGAATTGCTGTAAATTGAAATTGGATGCCCAAATTTAGGCTTGATTGGTGAGCTGCAGCGGGACAAGGCTGCAACGGTGGCAGGTGTGGTGGAGAGGCGCAGGTGGCGCAGCGGGGCAGCAATGATGTAGCAGCTGGACAAAGCTGCTGCTAATGGTGGCACGGCGGTGAGGGGCGCAGGAACTGGGAAGCCGGGTGGTAAGGAGAGAAGAAAGAGGGTGCAGAGAAAAGAAACGGAAGAAAGGAGAGAAACAAACAAACATAGCCGTGCCCCTCTCTCTCTCCGGCGTCGCTCGATGCTGCCGCTGCCAATTGAAGCCCAGCGCCGTCGATTTCCGCCGCCGCTGCTTCTGGCACAGCTCTCTCCTCCTCTCTGAGTTTCCTTGAGCCCACTCCCGATACTCTCTCTCTCATTTATTTTTATTTTTTATTATTTTTATTTTCTATAAAATGATGTAAAATCTGGTTTTGAAGGGTTGGAACCGTATGGACGAAAATAACCCTGAAAATAAAGGCATGTGCATGTCACATGATCAATTTTAACTTGAAAACTAACGGAAGTATTAAATGGGAAAACAGAGTAGAACATCAGGTACCAAACTGTCCTCTTTTAAAGACTAGGTACCAAAGTGTCCAATTGGCCAAACTTCAGGTATCATAGGAGGAATTTACCCTTCTTTTTTCCATGTTTTCATTTGTTACTTCTCTCTTTTTCAGATTTTCAGTTATTAATTAATGAAGTTCTTTCTTGTAAAAATTTGGAAAAACTCATTGCGAATTTTATATTTTTAATAAAATCCTGGTCATTTATTTTTTGTGGATTTAGTCCCTTGAATCAATACTAACTAACAATTTTTTTTTCATTTAAAATCGATGAGTCAACCTTATACATTTTGAGATACCAAATATAACCTTAAGGCTAATATTTAATATTCACCAGCCATTGATTTTTTGAATTTGGTAAAACATAAATTTCTCCCTCTATATATTTTGCATTTTGATTGCTGGGGTAATTAAGTTCCAATTATGAATTCTTCATTCTATATCATCATATCAACATTTCTCATGCGGAAGAAAAATGTCAAGAAAAAGTGAAAAGGAATTCATGCATTGCCTATCTCTTTGTACTTGCATCTTTTTACTTCTTGGATCAAGAGTTTCAAGGTTTGTGTATCTTTCATTTTCGTTTATGTAAATATCATTGGTGCAGTTTTCTAGTTTTGGTGTTCTTGGTGCTTAGTGGATGAGTTTTGTCGGATGTTATTGTATTATATTAAATGTTCATGCTATGTTTGACATTCTCTTTTACTTGTCGTCCATAAGAATTATTAATTTACCTACATCATTAATTTACCTATTTTTTTGAAATTGGGTAAATTATTTAGCTGGGCTCTTGTCTAGTGCCTAGATTTGTAGGTAAATTAATTTATGATAACTAATTTTCTTTGAAATTAGGTAAATTATCTACTTGGGCTCTTGCCTAGTACATAGATTTGTAGGTAAATTAATTCATGACAACTAATTTTCTATGAAATTAGATAAATTATCTAGCTAGGCTCTTGACCAGTGCCTAGATTTGTAGGTTAGTTAATTCATGACAACTAATTTTTTATATAGGTAAATTGATAGATTAAGTTATAGGAATTTATTCCTAATGAAAATTTAAATAGTAGGTATAATTGTAAAGGAAAATTGAATAAATGCTTGATTATAGGAATCTAATTAAAAGTTGAATGAAATTAATATTTTATGACAATGGCAAATTTTGTAAATAAGTTATCATATGTGGCATCTACAATTTAATATTAGATCAAATCTAATAATAAAAAAGGGAAAAAACTTAGGTCCGACCTGGGTTGGACTTGTATGTCTGACCCCTATCTTATTTGCATACATTCGGCAAACTAATCTCATGATCTAAACCGTTCATCTTTTAAATTACTTTTAAAGATCATGTCTGCAAAATATCATCCAAATTGAAGATCATTAACTCATCTAACTATATCAAACAAATGAACGGTTTTGGTGAAAGTTAATATTCTCATGATCAACCGTCCATTTGTTTGATGCAATTGCATGAATAATCGATTTCCGTTTACGTTAAATTTTTGCAAAGATGATCTTCAAATGTTGATTAAAAGATGAATGGTTCAGATCATGGAAATAGACCATCGAATATATACAAATAAAAGAGAGTTCGGACACTTATATCCGACCTGGTTCGTACCCAAGTTTTTTTCATAAAAAATTCAATGAATTATTTCCTATAAAATAAAAATAGCAAGGATTTTTATCTAAATTTCCCTTCTTTCTTCCAGTCTATATATATGTGATGAAGAAATATATATCAAAGCTTGTTGCTCCCCACACTGAATTTCTGTGTGAAGGTCGTGCTCGACCTAGTCTTATTTTACATCAAAAATGGAGGAACCGTCGGTGGCGGCAATTATGCACAGTATGACCATATGGAAAAATTGGTTCCGGCCAACTAAGAATGTTAAGATCAGCTGGCTGGTCCTAATTTTTGAGCCAAACAGTCTGAGATTGTTTCTATCACTCGAACCTGACCACTCGGCTAGTGTTAACCCAGTAGCTTCCAATTCCATTCTAAAATGAAGTGAGAGCAATTTTGTTTGCTCATCTTCTTTTGTTTGTACTTTGTAGTAGGCATATATTGTCCATTTTTTTTTCACCTGTTTTGTCTGCCTGTCTTTCATCTGTACCCTTCTCAATTGAAGTTTTTTTTTTTTTTTTTTTTCAGGATTTCAAACATGAAGTTCATTAATTATTTGAATTTTTCGAGATTAATCATTCGAGTATGTGCTTGTAGCTAGATGTATTAATTCGTATATGACCTGTTGTGAAGAAGCTTAATTTCATATATATTGATCTATATATGTAGTGTTATATTTGGGAAAAATATAGTTTTAAGAGAAAATTAGCAAGTAGTTTGCCAAAATAGATTACAAAATTAGGTATAACCTAGCATTAATTGGTCAAAACAAAATTATTATATGTGCATGTAGATATGGAGATATGGAGATGCATATATATGTATAGCAGATCGATCACATTGCACCCAAAGATGCACATCAAGAAGGACCAAGACTGAGAAAATTGATTCTGAAGATGGAGGCTAGGAGTTACTGTTTGGAATAGAATATTAATGGAGTCACTGTTTTTGGCCGTCCCTTTAGTCTGCAAGTCATATATATATATATATGGTACACATCAAGCATCAATCCTTCGTGCTGGAGCTGGAGGTCACTCTATTTTCCAGATTATGAACCTTATATATATATATATCCTTTGTTTACTTTGATAAAGTTAAACATGCACGTACTATATATCGAGAATAGTATCCCTAAAATCTTCTTCATTGAGAAACCATGCATGCATATAGTAATAATATATTAAGCACAATCCGAGTCTTGTTTTTCATTGCTTTCAGGCATATTATTCAATAAACAAACTGTGTGTACTACACAGATCATCTGGAGAAAGAAAATATCCCGTAGGAGAGCTAAGGGGCGGACCTGTGTTTAGGTCTGTAGGGGTTCAGACCCCCCAAAATATGATTTCTACATATCCATCTTCTGCAGCTAAACAATATATTATAGTACATATGAAATGTTTGATTCAAATAATGGCCCCCCCAAAAAAAAAATGATTTCTACATATCCATCCTATGCAGCTACACAATATATTATAGTACATATGAAATGCTTGATTCAGACCCCCCCAAAATATGATTTCTAAAGATCCATCTTATGCAGCTAAACAAGTAAGGGAGCGGCTGGATTGCACCATGGTTTTATTGTACCATTGGACGGAAGTTTGTCGCCGTTTATTTTGACTTTTCAATGCTGATGTGATTGGCTTCTGTCTCTGGCTAGCTCTCGACAAAAAAAAAAGTCTGCTCACTGGTTTGCCTAGTCTCGTGCATTTTAAGTATTTTAAATTTAAAGAACAAGACCCAGATCAAAATTTCCGGTGTAGTTGTGGGTTTTGTTCACAGTGGCCATCCTCCTCAAATCAATTACGAAAGTTTGAATCTTTTGAGTGTTTTGGGTAAGTGAGGAGGGTTTTGTTTGTTTATTCTTTGATGGGTTGCTCCTAAATTGGGATTTTTCATTTCTTTTCTTCATGTTCTCTGGTTGGAGCATTGCTTCATTTGTGCGAATTTTGCCTTTTGAAAGCTGAATTTTGCAACATTTCATCAATTTTTTAGATGGGTAATTTTGCTTTTTTGAATCAAAAGATGGGTCTTCGGTGATTTGAGCAACTTGATGGTATTTCGGAAATAATTATTTCTGCACTTCATCTTTAACAGTTACAAAGATCACTACAACCTCCTCTTATCCGGCAATCTCCAGGCAATTTTTCTAGATCCCCGCCCTTTCACAGTGCATTCACCCTATTCAATCATGCATTCCAGCCGCACCCTATTCAATCATACATCCTTGGGCGAAAAGCTCACGAAATTCACCCTCCTATCTCGACCCCGCCGGCGACTTCCAAACCCAGAAATACAAAGATCCCAGGAAACCCTGTTCCAGGAAATAAAATCCCAGCAAAATCAACTCCAGAAAACAAAAAAAGAACCCATCAAACTCAGATTTGGGAAAATCTATTCACTTGGAGCCCTCAAATCCATATAAAACGATCTAATCTAAATCCATGGTATTTGGTCTTGGTGTGTGTGTTGTGTAGAAGATGAAAGAAGACGAGGGGCTGGAAGAAAGGGGAGAGAAGAACACATTTTTTTTTTTGGGTTGGAGCAAACTTGACTGTTGGTAGCCGTTAGCACCAATTTGACAATAAAAAACTCCCAAAAGGAAATCAACGGATGAGATTGCTCCACGCACCATGGTACAATAAAACCATGGTGCAATCCAGAAAACTCCGCTAAACAATATATTATAGTACATATGAAATGTTTCAAATAATGGCCCCCCCCAAAAAAAAATATGATTTCTACATATCCATCTTATGCAACTACACAATATATTATAGTACATATGAAATGCTCGATTCAAATGATTCAAATAATGCACCCCCCCCCCCCCCAAATGGTAATTGGTCTACCGACAAATAATATAGTTTGGTTTGATTATTTTCTTAATTCATTCATTTATCATTAAATATATTTGGTTCATTTCTCTATGCATATGATATGTGTTGATGAAAAAAAATATTTGTAAATGAAAAAATTGTCTATAGGAATAATCTTTTTTCAATTAATAATAATAATACCTTGCACAATAAATAAATTCGCTGCCATATGTTCAAGCTTGTTTTTATGTCTTGACCCCTCCAAGCTATAAATTCTAGTTCCGCCCCTGCCGAGAGCTAGCAAGGTGAGTGAGTCTATGTGCCACATTATTTGATTTGAAACGTCTAACACTGCTTGAGTAACCATTTTCAGGTGTTTTTGTCATGGGGAATTCACTACCCCAAAACTCATTTGATGTTTGATCTTGCATGGATATTTGAGATTTGTTGGCTTTGTCTTTTGTTGAGTTTGTGGCAACGAGTAATGTTCTTATTGTTCGGTCTCCTTATATATATATATATATATATTGAATTTTACGAATTGAGATTTGCCTAATAGCGAGTTATTTTTTTCTTGTTCCGCTGTTTAGTTTGATTGATTTGACCCTTTGATTTATATTTCTTATTGGATGTTGTTATCTACACACCACGAATTGTTACCAACACAATTTTTTTGTAATTTTTAATAAAGTATATACCTATTTCTTATATATTTTAAAGAAATCTCATTTACTCATGTCCTCAGATAAACAAATTTCACAATAGATGCTCGGAAAAATTTAGGTCATTTAATAGTTGGTTCTAGATCTTGAGAGGATAGTCTTCCGCTTAATGTTTTCTCAGTGTTTAACTTTGACCAATTTGGTATCGACCGCCTTCGATGAATAAGCTTGGACTGGAGCACATCCGCAATTGATGCGTATGAGAGGGGTCAATCCGGTCATTGCGCACTGACTGAATCAACTCGGGTCGCTTTACATCCCACTATTCCATTTGAGTCCACAGCTTGTATGGCTTTCTCTGTCGCTCCTACTAAGACCTTTGGATTGTTTGAAGTGCAGGCGCTGTACTTTAGCATTTGTGACATGTGGCCAGTAGACCCACTTGTACCATTACACAAATGAGATCATATCAGCTGGGCCTTGGTTATTACAGAATCTCATAAACCATGTACAAAATTTTCACCACAAAAAAAACCCTATAGAAAATTATCATTGAAATTCCTTTTTTTTTTTTCAAGCTAGACACCATTTGGGATTCTATAATTTTATTTCGTACCTCGTACGTGAAGCTAACTCTAAGTCGGATGTGGACATGCGTTGACAATTTTGGTCTTTCCGATTCCTCTTAATAGTATAAGGGATACACAAGTGTTTGTCTTGTTAATTTACTTTGTCAACAAGAAAACTACAGCAATTAACTCTTAATGTGCTTCGATAGGCTCTTGCTTGTAGTTATGGATCCCAAAAACTCAATAACTTGGCCTCATTATGAAGGAATCATATGGAAAATTTGCATAAAATGTTTTTAGGATTCAGTCAAAAACAAAACGTAGATGGCAGTATTAATTGAAATTTACGAGATAGTGATTTTTTTTTCAGGGATTTTAATTAATTTTTTAACTAATTCAAGCAATGTAGTTTAAGAGCATTGAAAACGCACCTAAAAATTATTTGCAAATCATGTCTAGTGTTGTTAGATCTCTTCGGGTTCATGAATTCGATCCATCCAATTAGGGGATTTTGTTTTCCCTTTTAGTTAACAAAATCACATACATTAAGCACAAATATAATCACATATTTAATGACAATTCACACTTTAAATCCTTTTTATTGACTAATTGGCAAATGAAAATTGGTGAGATTAATGTTGGCTAAATAAAAGTACAATGAGATAAGCACAATTAATATGGAACTGGTTCACAAGTAACTAACTAAACCCATCCTTTGCTCGCTAACAAGTAACAAGTTCTACAATGTTGAACTTTTCAAACCCCAAAATCTAGCTTGAAGAAAAGCACTTTTTTCCAGCAGCACCTTGGTGCTTTGGAGGTGTTGCTAAAACAGCCATAGAACCCTTCACGAGCCTATATCTCCCACTTTAATAGATTCCATGGCCTGTGAGCTTCAATAAGTACATTTGGCTCCTTTCACATTCAAAAAAAAAATGAAGTGTGACTTTGGTATTTTTCATTTTGGTGTATAGTCACTTGTTGTTTTCGCTTGTTGACCCAAATGCTGGTTCACATTGCTGCTAATGTCTGTGTTTGTACAGAGCTTTCAGAAATTGCACATTAGGTAAACGGCAAGGAAGGCAAGGAAGGGACCCAAAATTTAGTGTCAGATGGAAAATATTATGGTGGAGCAAAAAGGGTAATAATGTGAACCCAGAAAAAGGTTGAAGAATTCTGTGGGGTTTAATGTCTATAAAATTGGTTACACACCTGTAAATGACACAATCTTAAGCAAAATAATAAAAGGAATAATGACATTAAATAATTTGATTAAAAAAAGAGAGACTATCAATTTTGGGGTATTATAATTTCACACTAGTCATTCTTTCTGTCTTTTTGTTCCGCTTGTTCACTTCCACCAGTACATCTCTGTGCTGCTCTGGCCGTCTAAATCTGTAGGAGCTTATCGTCTCTGAAATCTTTTCTCCCCCATTAGCTTTTTGGGCCTTAAACCCTTTGTGGATCACTACGTTTCTTGTATAGCTTTGCTCTTCTTTCACAACCAGTAATCCCATTTTTCTCGCTAAAGAAACCAAATCTTACTGCTTACCCGGTAATTCAGTTCCTTCTTCTTCTTCTTCTTCTTCTCTCTGATCCTCGAATTGACTCCAAACCCATTACGGAGTGGACTTGGAGCTCTATCTTTTTCTGGGCTACCCTTCAGATTTAGTCAAAATGCAGACCATTTTTGGAGGAGGACCGCCATTAAAGCTCTGATTCTTTCTTCACCTACTTGTATTTGGGGTTGTTGCGAGCCATTTACTACTGTGGTCTAATCGCCAGCGAAATTGAATGATGGGATTCTTGAAGAGTGTTCGCTTCTCACGCGCTTTTTGGTGGTTGATTCTTGGTCTCAATTTGCATTTCATTGTGGGATTTTGAGGTGCATGCTCTTCTTCTGCGAGAGATTTCCATCCCCAAACGCTGCAAAAACCTCAGGATTTAGGGCTTTGCATTGGAGCCCTCTGGTTTTGTCAACACGAATTTCAGGTATTTTAGCTTCCCCTGCTAAAATTCCTAGCTGGGTTCTTGTTCTTGATCTTGTTACTGAATCAAGGTTTTTGCTTTTTTTCGTTTTGGTTTTGATTTTAGGAGGTGTGATAATCACGCTGCTTAGTTTTTGACCGTTTGGAGAGGAAGAAGGAGATTTAAAGAGTGTTCTGGGTTTGCTTTAACTTCAATTTCTATTGTTATGTGTCAACGGGTTTATGGCGAAGAATCACGGGTTTTAATTCCTTTTGAGCAAAGAAGATTCTCAGTCCAAAGTTCTTTGAGTCTTTGAGAGAGCTTCTTTAACAAGGATTCCAAAAGAGAAAGGCAGTCTGAATAAGCCAAAGATTTAGCAACGGTTGAAACCTTCAAAGCTGCTTTTTACACACAAACTCTACCAAGTATCCGTTGTTCCTATTAATTGAAGAAGTCTGATACCAGAGATTTTGCAGCTTAATTTCTAGAAATTTATTGCACATTTCAGTTACATTCTTTGGATCCAAGGTGTTATAAATATCTGGGTTCATTTTGTCCTCTGGGAATTGGGTTTTTGCCAAGTTGGTTTGAGTAGCATTGTGCTGAGTTTTGACATTCCAAACGCATCGATGGGGCTTCCTTTTCGAAGTCTCGCGATGCTAGTTGTTGTGATATGGTTTTCACGGCTGCCTGATCTTTCTGCACAATCACCGAGTGCACCTGCTCTTGATGCGCTTCTTCAAGATTATGCTTACAGGGCCTTTGTTCATCCCAAGACCGGCATTCCCTATGGCGCAGAGGTTCCTTCGAATTTGACTGGAATTCAGATTGCAGCTTTGAGGCTCAGGAGTGGTAGCTTGTACAGGAGAGGTGTTGTGTACAAAGAGTTTAATATTTCAGCGGGACTCACTGAGAGTCCATATGCGGAGAGGCTTGTTCTGGTGTACCAGAACTTAGGCAATTGGTCAATGGTGTATTATCCATTACCAGGTTATTCTTACTTGGCTCCAGTGTTGGGTCTCCTTGCTTATGATGCTATCAATTTATCGGCGAAAAATTTACCATTGTTGGATCTCAGGGCATCTCGTGATCCGATAAAGATCAAATTTCAGGATGTGAAACCGACCCCTGATGGCACCATTGCAAAGTGCGTTACCTTTGATTTAGATGGTTCTGTCAATTTCAGCAATGTGGGATCAGGCAATGCATGTTCAGCAGTCCAGCAGGGGCACTTCTCTATAGTGGTTGAGTCCATTGCTCCTGCTCCATCACCAGTCACCACTGGTGGCGGAGGGAAGAAGAAGAAGAGTAATTCAAAAACGTGGATAATTGTTGGGTCTGTGCTCGGTGGATTAGCATTGTTGGCATTGTTGGCATTCCTGGTACTATGGGTGCGTAAATACAAGGAAAGGAAGCATTTGGAAGAGATGGAGAAGGCTGCAGATGTAGGAGAAGCTTTGCATATGACAACAGTTGGAGATACAAAAGCACCTTCAGCAATGGTCACTCGAACACAACCGACAATCGAGAGTGAATATGTGCCTTGACTCCCCACCATCTGTACAAGCTTCCACATCTTTCCAAATCATTCATATTCAAGTTCAATTCCTGTGATCACACACCTTTTTTTGGTGGTGTCGCCTCCTTCTCCGCTTTTCTTCTTCTGCCTAGATTCTTTGTTTCACTGTGAGTACATTAGGATTTTTGTGTAAATCTGTTATCACTCACCGATAGTTTACTATGATTCATTGTGGTGTGAAGTTTAGCACAAAGTGATTCTATATTGTGATAAATTTAGTTGTTTCATTGACAAGAAATTATAAGCTTCATTTGGCACCTCGTTTTCATTGTTTTCCATTTATTTCAATAGAATGTACCTTTTAGATCCATTGATGATCAGAATCTGATACAGAGCTTCGCGTGGCTTCTGGTTCTGATCATCCAGAACACTTGCACTAATTCGATTCTGGATTCCAAGTTAGTTCCTTTATGTTCTTTCTACTTTCTTGCTAATCATGGCTTTCCAAGTTATGTTTTTTTCTTCTTCTTTCTGAATGAAGAAACAATCCTAACAATCTTTTCTTCTTGGCAGAGATTGTAATCAATCCCTATCTGCTACTTTTATTATGAGTTTTCAGTTTTTGACTGATTGAAGCTATCATACCGCAAATGGCTGAGAGCTACTTTTCTCTGCCATGAGTCCATGACTAATCACTATCTAAGGGACTGTCCAAAATTTTAGTACTTTTTTTTTTGGTTAAGTGCTGTCAGCTGTGCTTGTCTTGCTCTCTACCTAACACGTTTATTTTTTTATTCTGACAAAATAGAAAAATATTTTTATTTTATTGAACAGAGAAAAATAAATATCGTGGACCTAATTGTTAATTGTTAAAATAAAGAATAATGGCACCAACAAAGTACAAATGAGAAAATGCTAAAAGATGCAAAAGGTGGGTGTCGGGGAATCGGAGCACCAATAGAAGCTACACACCTCTCATTAGTTTTCCAGCACTACGTTTCATATAATGATTTAGTGGTTCTCTTTACACACTTTCTTATACAGATCATCCATGAATTTTTGGTTGCAAAGAGTAGTAACTCATACTACTCAATTAGTTATGCTACAAAATTCTTTAGATTTTCGACTCGCAAAATATGGTTCCTAAAGTTCGTTTATGATATTGCGAAGGTCGCCCAAGAGTGTGAATCAAGAGCCCGGAAGCCCAAAACTATAAGGAATTGAGTTACAAAATTACTGGTTATGACAATATAGGCGGATAGGCCCCATATGCTTGGTTAGATTTGGTCGACTTGAGCTTTTCGGTTAAAAGGAAGGTTTAGTTTAGGAACAGCTGAAGCTAAACCCTAAACTCTCATCTTTTCTTCTTCTCTATACTTGTAGCCTTTCACTCTCAAGAAGCTCGATCAGGTCTGCGCGCGACAAATATTCATCCATCAGTTCAGGTGAGGCGTTTCTTTGCCGTCTTTCAAATAATTTGTTCTGTTTTATTTTACGTGGTGGCTCTTCTCGTTAATTGGTTTAGGATATGCCCCGTTTAGGGGGGCATGCATCTTGAGCACGGGTATTGAAATACCCGTGTTCAATGCATATGCGCGCTTGCGCTTGTATTGTACTGTTGCTTAAGCTGCTGTCTCTGTAATTCTTGTTCAGAATGGAAGATGGGCACCGTGACTACGACATGAACAAAAAGATTGCTTTCGTTTTCGTTGATGACGATCAGGCTGTTTTGGGGACATTAAGTGGTAACAATAGGGAGGTGCTCTATAAAATTCCTTCTGAATATCCAAAGAATCGTCCAACTGATATGGAACTCCGTGCTTTCCTTCGTCATCAGCACAAGATGCGCTACGTCTTTGGTTGCAAGATCCACGTGTTTGCTAGGTGGTTTTTCATTGATGCTGCCACCACCCTGCCTAGTGTTGATGGATTAATACTCACTGGACCTGAAGACTTAATAGCCGACCTTGTAAAGTCTGACGTCCTTGATCCTTGTCTTAAAGCCATAATACAGGAGGTGGATGATGCTAATCCTCATCGGATCAATAATGCTAGTGATTTTTCAGATGATTCTCCGGTTTACGATGATTCCTTATTCGAAGTGGTTGCTGCTACTCTTCCTCCTCCTCCTTCTCCTCTCGAGCACTTAAGGATGCTGCTATCTACCCATGTACGTTTGCACTTCTTAATTATCTCTGGCTTCGTCATTTAATTTTTCTTTTCTTTAATAAAATCACCTTTTCCTTTTGCATCGTTAATATGTTTATCAAATTGCATTTCTTGTCTGATATACAGGTGCGTCTGTTCCGCTGATTACACTTGGGTCACAAAAGGGGAAGGATAGAACGAGGGTTAGGTAGTGAAGTGTTGTGTGAAACACTTTACTAATGCCCGCCGTGGCCTGTTCCATGTGTTGGGATTGTTATCATCTGATTCTGATCTAATGCTTTTTTCCAAGTATCATAGTGTGGTGTTTTGTTTTTTAGGGAAATTCTAGTGGTGTTTTCTAGAGAAATTATACAATGCAGTAACGCATCGCGGCATCGATACATTTGTTTGGACTAGTTTTCATTTAATGGTATATTAGCTCGATGGCTTTTGCAAACCAGTATACTGTTAGCTCCCATTATTCTACGATTATATGGTTACATATCGATGTCTCAATGTACGCAAGAGAAACTTGTGTTTTCTATTCTTTTGTTAGACCGTATGTTTCTGTGCTTTATAAAGACCTCCATGTTTCTATGCTTTTGTTAGACCGCATGACCGTTCTATTGAGGGCGCGGGCGCGGGCATAATTTGAGAGAGTGAGAGGGATTATTTGACTTGGAAGAATAGAAAATTGTTCAATTTGAATGTAACGAGAACTATGTATGGCTCCTCAAACATGGAGCAAAAGAAGCCCAACATGGAACCCTAGCCTACAAGGCCTAACTGCCCCAATGAAGTGCCACATTCCGCTTCCATCCACCACAAGCAAAGAATCCCCATGTGCCAAAAATGCCAAGCCTCAAAATTGAATGTGGGAGCCGAAGAGCGACGTTGAAGCCAAAACCGGCCTGCAAAGAAACGCTGATAGTATAGAAGCAGTAGAACTCAACATAAGTTGCCGATTAATGACTGAGGGAGAATTCACACACCCACAATTGGAGTGATTTAGATTTATTGTTAGTGGCACCGTAGCCGCCTAGGTTAAAACTTAGGCGACTAGAGCAAACAGAGAAAAAGAAGACCCTTGTTTTGTTAGTAAAATTTATTTTCTAAAACTTTATTATATTCACACCACTTAAATGTGCAAAGTAGTCTCATCACCATTTTTTTTCGTGTCAATACGTTCTGTTCAAGATACTTGAGTTGAATATATACAAATGTACAAGATTTTGTTACATAGCAAAGTCGCAAACCAACATGTATTGGGTCAAAGAAAAAGACGTGTGTGAGCAAGAGTTAGCCAATGGGCTTGTGAAAAACAATAACTCATCTCAGAATGTGGAAAGATTTTATGACAAACGAAAAGAAATTGAACCCTCTCTTATTAATTAGAAGCGGAAAGAACCCCAAGTCCCAAATTTAATGCTTCGCCTCTCTCTCCCCCCTCCCCCCCCCCCCCCTAAACTTTCTCAGCTACAGAGAAATGGATCGGATGCATAGACATTGGAGTAATCGCAATTACCTCCGAAGTATAATATAGCCGGAAAAAGTGTTTAACTAGTCCAGCTAATTTTACTGATACCACTGATCAAAACGTCATTCTTATAAGTGTCATCAGTAAAATTGAAGTCAAAACCGGCAAATAAACGCCGATAGTATAGAAGCAGTAGAACTCAACATAAGTTGTTGATGAATGACTGAGGGAGAATTCACATACCCAAAATCGGAGCGATTTAGATTTTTTGTTAGTGGCACCGTAGACACCTAGGTTAAAACTTAGGCGACCAGAGCAAAGAGAGAAAAAGAAGACCCTAGTTTTGTTAGTACAATTTATTTTTTAAAACTTTATTATATTCACACCACTTAAATGTACAAAGTAGTCTCATCACCATTTTTTTTTGGTGTCAATACGTTCTGTTCAAGATACTTGAGTTGAATATATACGAATGTACAAGATTTTGTTACATCGTAAAGTCGCAAACCAACATCTATTGAGTCAAAGAAAAAGACGTGAGCGAGCAAGAGTTAGCCAATGGGCTTGTGAAAAACAATAACCCATCTCAGCATGTGAAAAGATTTTATGAGAAACGAAAAGAAATTGAACCCTTCGCCTCTCTCTTATTAATTAGAAGCGGAAAGAACCCCAAGTCCCAAATTTAACCCTTCGCCTCTCTCTCTCTCTCCCCCCCCTTTCTCAGCTACAGAGAGATGGATCGGATGCATAGACATTGGAGTAATCGCAATTACCTCCGAAGTATAATACAGCCGGAAATTTTGAGGCTTGGCATTCTGAGCCTCAAAATTGAATATGGGAGCCGAACAACGACATTGAAGTGAAAACCGACCGACAAAGAAATGTTGACGGTATAGAGAGAAAAAGGAGACCCTAGTTTTGTTAGTACGTACAGTTTTTTTTTATAAAAAAACTTTATTATATTAAGTGTGCAAACTTTATTATACTTGAGTTGAATACATACAAAATGTACAAGATTTTGTCACAACGCAAATTAAGTCTCAAACAGTCAAACCAACATGTATTGGGTCAAAGAAAAAGACGTGAGCAAGAGTAAAGAGTTAGCCAATAACCCATCTGTAAGGGCAAAATATTTGCTATTGGCTATTTCCTATTTGTCAAATCCTCTTCCCTTGTATTAGCATGTGTTTTGTATTCAATGCTAGATTGTTTAGGGATTAAGTGTCGTGGCTTAGGTTGTTCTTTCTCGAGATGGTTCGTGAAGGTTTCGTTCAAGCATCTCAAGGTATGACTCATGCATATGCACATGCATTTCATTCATATTAAGTCTTCCTTGTTGTCCTAGGTTTATCTAGGTTGTTTTCCTTTCTCTTATGATGTGAATCACATAAGTATAGGATGCTTGATTACCACATTTGTGTCTTGTATCACAAGTTTCGAGTGCTTATTTCATACATTTGAGTTTATGATGTTAGGATTGCTAGATCTTCTTATAGATTTGTTTTGATTAGCATTCTTTTATGTTTAAGGTTGTTTTATGCTTTGCGATCGATCGTCACTGTTCATGCGATCGATCGCACCACGTGGAAAATGTGTCCGTTGGATTTCAAATTTAGTGCGCAATATTTCCGTTGCAACTTTTCGTGCGATCGATCGCAACATGTTATGCGATCGATCGCAAACAAGGGTTTTCACTTCCAGACGGTTCTGTCTCTTCATTTTACACTATGCGATCGATCGCATAATGTCGTGCGATCGATCGCAAATACTGCTGGGATGTTTTCTATAAATAGAATCCTTTTGTTTCATTTCAGCCAACTCTTTCCCCATAGTCGAAAATACATTTTGAGAGAGTTCTTTGGTTTTAGAGTGAGCCTAGTTCCATGTTATAGGTTCCTCCTTTGATGCTCCATTTATAATCCTTGCTAAACACATTTGATTTGCACTTAGTTGCTAGTTTAGCCTTTGATAGGATTAAGGAGATTGTGTTCAACTCTAGCAAACGTTAATTGTTGTTTTGCTGAGTTGAACGGGACAATACACATTCATACATACATCATTGCACAGCCGTGGTTCTTGCGATTGAAGGTTCACGCCGGTGAGGTTCAATTGGAGAAGCTTGAGGAAGGTGCACTTGAAGAAGCAATTGGAAGCTACACAAGGTTAGAACTGCCACTAGTCAATAGGTTGATAGTGTTTGAGTTTGGAAACGATTTCCCCTTGTACGTGTTTGCCGATTGGCGTTTTTCATAGTGTGATTCAAGAGCGTGGGGTACGGCTCCCCTCCGGTTTTCCTCTAGAGGTAGAGGTTCCGGGTGACCATTGTTGTGTTGCTTGTGTGATTGTGTTGTTATCTATATTGTGCTTAATTGCTTAGCATATTGTGTGCTTGCTCATATATAGATATAGTCCGTGGTGTGCTAGCATGATGCACACTTTGGGATTCTAGGTTGTACAATTGATTGTGCTTGTTGCATATTGTTTGTAATCAATTGTATATTGCTTGTGAAATAGTTAGAACCTAAGTTGTGGAGAGCTTAAGTTTTAATTTGTTCAAAGTTGTGCATACTCTCCGTTTAGTGTTTAAGACGACTACCGTTATTGGGACAATCCGGGTACACCGGAATTTCACCATCTCTAAAGAAAATGAAAAAACAAAAGAATGTGAAAAGATTTTATGAGAAACGAAAAGAAATTGAACGTACTACATCCTCTTCTTATAGCGGAAGGAAAAATTGAACCCTAACCAAAAAAAGAAAGAGGAAGAAATTTAACCCTTGGCCTCTCTCCCTCTCATCTATGTGTACACAGAGATGGATCAACAATGGAGTAATCGGATGCATCGACATTAGAGTAATCGGAACTATAATACAGCCATGCAGAGTATTTAAGTCATGTATAGCTAATTTCAGTGGTGCCAATGATCAAAACCTCATTATCGGGTATAATATGCTTTAGTTATCGAGATTCATGGATGGATTCGAAAAGGCTTTGATGATGGACATTGGGCTACAAAATTTATGCCGATGTTAATTAGGAGTCTTAATTACATTTATTATTTTTGGTCGGTGCAGAGCGACACTATAGTATTTTCTAGCCTATCCCCCTTTACTTTTTTTTTTTTTATTTCCAAAATCCCATATGTATCTTATTTATTAATTAAGAAATTATTTTTTGAGGCTTGGCATTCTTGGCACACAAAGAAATTTTGAGGCTTGGCATTCTGAGCCTCAAAATTGAATATGGGAGCCGAAGTGCGACGTTGAAGTGAAAACCGACCGACAAAGAAATGTTGAAGGTATAGAGAGAAAAAGGAGACCCTAGTTTTGTTAGTACGTACAGTTTTTTTTTTAAAAAAACTTTATTATATTAAGTGTGCAAACTTTATTATACTTGAGTTGAATATATACAAAATATACAAGATTTTGTCACAACGCAAAGTCTCAAACCAACATGTATTGGGTCAAAGAAAAAGACGTGAGCAAGAGTAAAGAGTTAGCCAATAACCCATCTCTAAAGAAAATGAAAAAACAAAAGAATGTGAAAAGATTTTATGAGAAACGAATAGAAATTGAACGTACCCCATCCTCTTCTTATAGTATTAATAGAAGCGGAAGGAAAAATTGAACGCTAACCAAAAAAGAAAGAGGAAGAAATTTAACCCTTGGCCTCTCTCCCTCTCTCTCTCCCTCTCAGCTATGTGTACACAGAGATGGATCAACAATGGAGTAATCGGAAGCATCGACATTAGAATAATCGGAACTATAATACAGTTATTGAAGCCAAAACCGGCCTGCAAAGAAACGCTGATAGTATATAAGCAGTAGAACTCAACATAAGTTGCCGATTAATGACTGAGGGAGAATTCACACACCCAAATTCGAAGCGATTTAGATTTGTTGTTAGTGGCACCTTAGCCGCCTAGGTTAAAACTTAGGAGACCAGAACAAAGAGAGAAAGAGAAGACCCTAATTTTGTTAGTACAATTTATTTTTTAAAACTTTATTATATTCATACCACTTAAATGTGCAAAGTAGTCTCATCACCATTTTTTTTTGTGTCAATACGTTCTGTTCAAGATACTTGAGTTGAATATATACAAATGTACAAGATTTTGTTACATCGCAAAGTTGCAAACCAACATGTATTGGGTCAAAGAAAAAGACGTGAGCAAGAGTTAGCCAATGGGCTTGTGAAAAACAATAACCCATCTCAGAATGTGAAAAGTTTTTATGAGAAACGAAAAGAAATATATTGAACTCTAGCGGCCAGCCTCTCTTGTTACTTAGAACTTAGAAGCGGAAAGAACCCCAGGTCCCAAATTTAACTTCGCCTCTCTCTCCCTCCCTCTCAGCTACAGAGAGATGGATCGGATGCATAGGCATTGGAGTAATTACAATTACTTCCGAAGTAAAATACAGCCGGCAAGAGTGTTTAAATCCTGTTTAGCGAATTTTACTGATGCTAGTCATCAAAACTTGATAATCGGGTATAATATTTAAGGCTTTAGTTATCGAGATTCATGGATGGATTCGAAAAGATATTGATGATGGACATTGGCTACGAAATTTATGCCGATGTTAGGAGTCCTAATTACGCTTAATTTTATTTACATTTATTATTTTTGGGCGGTAGTCTATACTCTCTATCTCCCTTTTAGGTCTTTTACTTTTTATTTTTACTTTTCAAATTGTATGAGTCGTAGTTATTAATTAAGAAATTATTTTGAGGTATTTTAATCAAGGTCCAATTTGCTATAAAAATATTGGTTTTAGTCCAGCCATTCTTTTTTGTTAATTGCGGTCCAATTACTTTTTTCTTTTGTCCATTTTGTCCCTGAAGAAAATTTAGGGAAACAAATTAAAATTCCTTAAATTTAGTATTTTTGCTTTTCAGTTTACATTTTTAAATTTTGAATTTCAAATTCTTCAAATCTAATTTGGAAAATAATTATGATAGACATGCATTTAAAACTATGTAAACATTTATGAAAGATCAATAATTTCAAAATTCAAACAATTCAATGTACCTACATCATAGGGAGAAAAAAATGAAACTAAGAAAAAACTAAGTGGCATCGAATGAAAGTTTACGCAACAATACCCAGTGGTATATTAGCACATTAGTCTCGAATCAAGCTTTAACATTATTCATAACCAAAAGGTAGGAAAAAATCACCACAACTTACCTTCCTATAAGATATGCAAAATGCATCTCTCTTTCCAAAATATCACTTTTGTACTATGTATCTAACTAAAAGTGCAAAAGTTTTTATGCCCGAGATAGAAAAAAAAAAGAACAAGGTAGCTTTAACATTATTCCTAACCAAAAGGTAGCGAAAAACCACCACAACTTACCTTCCTATAAGATATGCAAAATGCATCTCTCTTTCCAAAATATCACTTTTGTACTATGTATCTAACTAAAAGTGCAAAAGTTTCTATGCACGAGGTAGAAAAAAAAAAAAAAAAACAAGGTAGCTTTAACATTATTCCTAATCAGAAATTAGGAAAAAAAATAACCAAAATTTACCTTCCGTTAAGATATGCAAAATGCATCTCCATTTTCTAAAAAACTCACCTTTGTATTAGGTATATAAAAGTGCAAATGTATCTATGAACAAGATAAAATACTACCTCCTTTAAATGGATCGGAACCTTCTTATGAAAAATCCACCCAAAATCTCTATTTGATTGTATGATGAAGGTTGATTAACAACATGACGATTCTATATGCAATAGTTTCGGAAAAGTCTATGATAAATGTAGATTTTAGAAAATTTATATGTGTTAGAAAAAAGATGGCCATGGAAGAAGAAGGAGAGGAAGAAAGTGATGTTTCAAAATGAAGAAGAAGGAAATGTTGAGATGCTAAGGTAGCTTAACAAATATATAAGGAATTTGTCAAATTTAATGCACTAATAATTATCTTTGATTAAAAAAAATAATTTTAGGAAACATTGTTTATAAAAGAGAATAAATTTGTTATTTGATGAAATATGAAATCTCGTTTGACCTTAATTAATTATTTTAATTATGATGACAATCTACCACAATTTATTACAAAAGGGTACAAGAGGAATGTAAAAGTATAAATTTAGTTAGATAAAATTGTATTTAATTACAATTGCGTTGTTGTAATTGCGATGTATTTAATTACAATTGTGATGTTGTAATTGCGATGCCACTGATCAAAACCTTATTATCGGAAGTAATTGCGATTACTCCAATGTCTATGCATCACCATTGTTGTGTTGAATCTTGGTATGAATTTGTTCCAGGAATTTTTATGTTGGTAGGAAATGACTGGGTACTATGAGAATCCATTCAGATCTGCATATGGACAGTGAATTTGAATTTTACATAGAAATTGTTTTGAGAATGAATTTACCTATGATTAACTCTTTTTTTGTTTCTGATTGTAAAAGTATTTTTGAGTTGATAAGATTTAGTGAGTAATTTTGTCATTAGAGTTGCTGCCATTTTTGGCCAAAATGTCGAATGACACCGATTTTCAACTTTAGGTTGCCCTCGTGGAAAATTTGCGCAAAACTTTTGTGAAAGTTTGGATATTTTTTCAATTCCAATGGTATTTTTTTGTGATCTTAATTCCGCTTTCTATTGAATGATTTCTATAAAATAGCATCGGAAGTTCTGACAATCAACATGAGTAGTAGGGCAGTAGGGTTAATTTTTACACTAACTTACTGCCCTACTACTATCTCTTCGTACAATTAGATTAGTAATCCTTATGTGAAGTAAGGATAAACGAAAAAATGTTAAAAAACACATGCTATGCTAATTAAATGAAATAACTGCTGAACAGCATAACAAACATTCCCATCACCACACCAAGCTCAGTCGAACAAACTCATTCCAAATGTTAACATTAAAAAGTAAATCACTGGAGTACATAAGCTTTTCCATGAACAGCTAACAGCTTGTGCAAATTCACATACAAGGAAAATATTTGTCATTAGAGTTGCTCTAGGTTCCTTCGATGAATTGATGACTTTATTTCTTCTCAGGCTTCCATTCACAAAGGTTCCTGCAGTTTGCACCACAACACCATAAGTTTCATAGTAAAGATGGCCAAAACAACACAAACACGTACGAGTACATCCACACACATGGCCATGCACACAAGTGAGGGGAGTGGAGGCACTGGAGTAAATAAAAAAGGGTCTCCTTGTGTAAAAACTGGGTCCTCCACTGAAGATAATACTGGGAAATATAAGACCAGCACTTAAATATTACTGTGTTAAGACAGATAGATTGATAGAGGGAGCAGCTAAAGAGAAGAAAGCATGAAATGCAAAATATGACAAATAACAACTCGAAAAGGGGAAAAATAATCGAGAAAACAACTGAGCATAGTGCAGAGAAAATGTAAGAACTAGTGAAGAGAGATGCAAGTTGGATGAAATAGGATTCAAGACTTACACCAGAACTCCCAAAAGAAATAACTTTTCTGAAGTTCTTCCAACCACAAGACCTATTACCCCCAAATTCCTTTCTAGTACCCTTACACTTCTGAAGCGTGAATATATCATGTAAAGGACAAGAATGTTTATAAGTTTATGTTATAATTAAGACCTAAGACCCGAACCAGTAGGCCTCTGCAGTGGGCTTGATTGATTACAAATATGGTCCAACTTGTTGGAGCTCCATTACATAAAGATACTATAAGATGAGAATCTTACAGAATTGGGATGAGAATAAGTCCTATTTCATGATTCTCATCCTTTTAGATATCTAACTGAGAAAATAGATTAGCTCACTTTCACTTTGATACAAGTTTCTGTAAGCTTGAAAACTACTCCTCAAAGAAGACGTTTGTTCATGTAGTTAAATTTATTCCTTTAGAACTCTCTTTTTAAGAGGTAGGCTCTAGCCCTATGATATCACTATGATTGCTCTTGTAAAATCCATACATGAGTTTGTAACTTACAAATTAGTGAGAGTACAATAAAGTTTTCATACAAGAACTAAGACCGTTGAACTTAAATTTCAAAGTGGGAAAAGCTCTGGGACACTTCTTCATAACATAATTTCTTACCGAGTTCTTGCAGTTCCACATACTAGGGTGCATGGGAACTCTGCCAAGTAACTCTGGACTAAATTTCCTAGTCGAATCACTTATGGTTGAAAACATAATCGTCTAGTCTGGAATCTATGAAAACTATCTTGCGTTAGAGAGCAAAATTTAAGGCCTATCTTATCATGAAAAATAAATAAATAAATGTCGGTCATATATGCAAAGTTAGAAATTTCGCGCATCCAGTTAGCATTTGACAACTTCCTATCCCGAAAAAGTTGTTGTAATTCAAACACCAAGCACCAATTTTATCATTTAATGTCAAATTCCTTGAATCAGCCCAACCCGATAGGATGCATAGAGCTCAAGCAGGACTTGATAAATCCCTTCCAATTAATTCTTCAACCCCTATAGAAGCTAAATGTCAGATCATATAATCCCATCCATCAGAGGTTTGTCAAAACCCCATCATTACCTCTATAACTTTCAGTTTTACCAATCCCAATACAAGGATCCTAGTAGTAATCAAACTCATCATGCAGATAAGTTAAGTCATCTTGATTACTAAATTAACATTTGACTCGAAAGATATATCATTACTTCACAAATTATTAAGTGATTTGACCCCAATACAGCAAAGACAAGCAATAAACTTGACGATTATGGCCAATCAAAACAGATAAACAAAATCCCCAACCATAAAAAGAGGACAATTTAGTCTAAATCCAAAGAAAATACAATGGCTTTCACAATCGAAGAAGAAGGAAGAAGATGAGCGAGTACCGGAAAAGACGGACTAATTATGAGAAGGAGCAGTGGCCTGCTCGATGAGCTTCTTGTCCCTTCTTTCCATGGCCACATCCCACATGTCGTTGCCGATGTGCTTCGGCTGCCACAAATTCAAAACCAAAACTTTGACAATCAGATTCACATGAATTTCAATTTTACGGAGGATTCGAATTGGGAATTGGATCTAATAATAATACCATACCCGGCCATGAGCGGCTTTGTGAATGTAATACTGAGCATTTCCCATAACGCAAAGCATTCCGGCGATGATTCCGAGCGGAAGCATCGCTTCCATCCATACCAGCGACATGTTCAACTCTCGAGCTTTCTTTCTCTTCCTCAGCTTCAGCCTTCAGATATGAGAGAGAGACTGGCTTTGTTTTCCTCTTTTTACTTTTCAAGTTGGATACTTTGGACACATTGGGCCTAACCCGATTCCTCATCTGAGAGCCCAATGGATTTATCTATTTTCAATCAGAATATACGACTCCGAATAACATTGTCATTATGTGTATAAGGCTATAATTAAGCTGTATTAGTGCTGTCAAGCCAATTGTTATTACACTATGTTGACTTAATGAGTTGGGTTAGCTTTATACTAATCGCCATTATCAATAGTAACCTTCACAGCTCAACGACGAGTGGAGTGGAGTGGTACATTTACTTCTCAACAATCTCCATTAATCATTAGCTTTTTACATAGAAAACCAAACAAGGAAATGGAAGGAAAACAGTGGGGAAAAATTAAATAAGGAAAAAGAAAAAAGAAATAGTAAGAAAACCAAACAAGGAAATGGAAAAAGCAAAAAGGAAACCTTGTTTTTTTGGTATTAGGCTATGCCTCTAATGAAAAGAATATTGATTTTGACAGCTGCTGATGCGTGCGAGCGCACGAGTAATAGGGTCAATGGTAAATGTTTATAGTTACTTACGCGCGTAAGCGAGCGTAATAACGTCATAAATTACTTCAATGGTAAATATTTTAAAGCTTTCTAACTCTTTTAATGGGATTTGAAATATTACAAGACTCGCACCGTGTTAGAGAGTTAAAAAATACAAATGATAATAGAATTTTAATACCGCTCAAGGTTTACTTTAATAGTTATTTACGTGCTCGAGAACACGAGTATTATAATTAAAATAAATTTCTAATGGTAAATACTTTAACTCACTTTCTAACTCTCTTAATGACAGATGGAAAATTATAAGAATCGACACGTGTTAAAGAGTTGAAGAACAAAAATGGTAAAATAATTTCAATACCACTCCAAAATTTTGTTTTGACAGTAATTTACGCGCGCAAGATTACAACCGTTATAAATTTCTCTATATGGAAAATGGTTTAGAAACGACTTTTCAAACTCTCTTAACGAGATTCCAAATAGTACAAGACTCACTACGTTTAGAGAGTTGAACAAAAAGTTAGAAAACTGTGGTCTAAAGATTCCGACATCACTTTGAAAATTCGTTTTCGATGGCTGTGCAATATTGATTGCCATTGTATTTGCCGTATATGAAAAATACGTCAGAACTTATTTTTTTTTTAACCTAGTAAATATAATCTCCTTACAACATTAAGATCACAAAACTCATTCCATGTCAGAGACTTGTAAGAAAAGTTACTTATAGTTTATAGGTTAAAAATTGATGAGAGGAGGAAGAATTGCATTAATATCACTGGACAAGAGAAACACACACTGCCCTCTCACACACCCTTAGGGCATCTCCAACAAGGTGTTCTAAAACCTATACCCATACCCAAAACCCAAAAATTTCATCTCCAACAAACAAAACCTATAACCCATTATGGGTTCCTACTAAGAAGGTGAGTCATTTTGGGAGGAATTTTGGAGAGGAAACCTATTACTATTCGGGTGGGGCTCACGCGGGCCATAGTTGCTTTTTGACTAAAATGAGTATATAAAATGATTAAAATATAAAATGGGTATGAGTTTTGACTCACTCTTGTTGGAGATGAAAAATCTAAATGAATAGTAATGAGTTTGGGTGAGTCAAAATTTGGATTTGGGTATGAGTTTTGAAGAGGGTTGTTGGAGATGCCCTTACAAATGAAGGTTACTGATGAGTTTTTTAAAATAGTACGAAGAAAATCCAAGGAAATGAGAAAATATAAAGGAAACCCATAAACCTTGGTTTTGTATTTGTATATATTAGGTGATCCTTGTAAAGACTCTACCCTCTATTGTTTTTTTTTTTTTCAGAAGTAAAAACGTTGTTTACAGTGCGTGAGAGGAGGGGTTAACAATGACTAGTTTAATTCCATTAGTGGTAATTATTAGGGGTTAAAAGAAAATCAGAGATTGGAGAAATCCAAGCGAGGACCTTTGGAAGCACACAGTGGGGGAAGAAGAAGAAGAAGCAGTCTCATAAAGGCGGTTGGTCAAGACGAGTGTTCCACTCTCCACAAAACATGGTAAAGTGTCGAAACCAAAAGGGCAAAACACGAAACGACGTAGTGTTGTACCTGAAACTCGTCACTGACCAGCTAAGCTTGCGTTGGCAACATCATTGTCATTGGCCCTGGAGGCTAAATTTTGCTTATCTGGGACCTCTCTCTGTTGAGAGTGTTTATACAGAGCTTGATTCTCTGCATGGCCAACACGTGTCCCCTGTGGTATATAACAACATGGACACAAATAAACCCAACATTTCAATTCAACTCGCAGTAAAAAACTAAAAACCCTTGTGTGTCCTTGTCTCTCTGTCTCTCTCTTTCCTTTTCTTTTTCTCTCAGTTCATCGGTCACTGTGAAATGAAAAGTCTCCTGTGAATCTTTACCACCTTAAATTTAAGATCCAATTTTTTTTGCACTCTCACTGCCCCAGACTCTGTTTTCCATTTTATTAAAGGGTGAGTTAGTACTGAGTGAATATATAAAGGGAAATTAGTGAAAAATAAGAAAAAAATAATTAAAGATTTTCCCTTTCTTTTCTGCAAAAATCCAGAGAGAGGTGTGAGAGCAGCTGTCTACAAACCCTTTTCTCTTTTTTGTTTTTTTTTTGTTTTTCATTTTTATTATTTATTTATGTTTTTCCTCTCCTATTTACAAACCCCCTTTATTGATGGTGCTTTGTCTCTCCTTTTTCTTCTGCAACAACACCAACTAAAACCCTTTTTCCATCTCATTTCTTTTGTTTGTTCAAATTCTCTGAGAAAAAGCAAACAAAAGGGCTATGTCAGGGTTGTATAATCCCAACTTCTCTCCTGCCAGAGCTGCCTCTCCTCAGATTAGAAGCACTCCAGATGTTGACAGGTTTGTGTATATGACTGTGTATAGGTGTATATGTCTACCACAACCTATGTTTAATCCTTCAAAAATTGAAGTGCCCAGAAGAAAGATACAGTCTTGGGCATAAAGGTTTCTGTGTTTTAATTTGATTATGCTAGCAAAGTTGTGGTCTTTATGTTGATCTGTTATGTGGGCTCTTGTTTTTGTAGTCAGTACTTGTCAGAGCTGTTAGCAGAGCATCAAAAGCTTGGACCTTTCATGCAAGTGCTTCCGATATGTAGCCGACTCTTGAATCAAGGTTTGCTTCTACCTCTTTGAGTTTTGGATCTAGATTTTTATGGGGCATAAAGGGTTTATCCCCTTTTTGTCCCCGTGGCGGTGTTTTGGGATATAAGGAATGTGCTTGCTTGACTAGACAGATCGGTGTGATTGATTTTGACTGTTAGACACTTTTGGCTGCTGGTTTACTCAATCAAAATGGGATGTTCTTGAACTGATCGTGCATTCATCTCCACATTTCATTGTGGAATAGTGTGTGCAGCACTGGCTTTGCCACATTTTAACTTTTATTTCTGAGTTCATGTGTTCTAAAATTTGACATTAGACTCAAAACATTGTGTGCAATTGAGTCATTTCCAATGGTTGGAGTAAATTTGATAAACTTAGATGAGAAACTTGCAACATCATGTGTATCTGCCTCCCGGTTTTTCCCCTCTTTTTATTGCATCCATCATGCTGGACTCGTGAAATGTGTTTTGTATAAAGCAGGAGTTGGTACTGGTCTTGGGCATCTAAAGGTCTTATGCATGGCCTAGTAACCTAGTTGCAACAGGGGGTGGAAGCTTCTGAAGGATTTGAATTCATTGAAGTGTCTGTATTGCAGTGCAGCACTGCCAAAATCAGCCTGCGTTGAGTACTAGTAGAAAAACACTATGAAATGGGAATTTAAAGATAAATATATATTGTACACTACATTAGGATGAAAACCCAAGGAAGGTAGGAGTAGATTGGCTTGCTTTCATGAGTAGATAGGCTCTTTTCTCACCCATATTTTTTAGCTCATTGAAATTCTTTTACTGACCAAACCTCTTGTATGGTATCCACTAGGGTGTTGTTATGTGTTAGATTGCAAAATTAGCTAGGTGGATGATGCCATGGTTTTTTTTCTGTTTTCCAATATACAGTTAAAATGCCTTGTAACCCAGTTTTGTTTCGTTTCATATCTTGTCTTTGGAGTTCCCTGTTAGTCTGGTGCTTTCCAGTCTTGTGATCAGTTGCTCATATGAGATGCTTCTTTATTTGTGCAGAGATTTTACGGGTTTCAGGAATGATGTCCAACCAAGGTTTCGGTGACTTTGACAGAATGCGACATAGAAGTCCTAGTCCAATGGCTTCCTCAAACCTTATGTCAAATGTTACTGGGACAGGATTAGGTGGTTGGAATGGACTTCCTCAAGAGGTGATTTGTCTTTTAATTTCTTAAAGGCCATCTTTCATTTTTTCTTATTATTTTACTTTTTGTTTGTGTAAGCTGGGTTTTCATACTTTTCCTCCTCCATGCTTCATTCAATACATATAGGCTGTGAGATGATATGTTTCATGCCTTCCTACAGTTGTGTGTTGAATACTTATGATGTTAACTTTAACATATAGTTATTAACTTAGGTAAGTTCTCCTTGTACTCACGGCTTAGTAATGAAAGAATGTAGGACAAGGGTTTGGACTGCAGAATTGACTGATACTGCCCGTCTATTATGCAAGAAGTCCCTTGAGACTGGGATCTAAATTGATACAGTTGTAAGTTGTGGATAATTTTTCAGGATCTTGGGCAAGTTAGAGTATCAAATCACAAAAACTACATGTGGGACTCACTTGATTTTTTATTTATTTTTATTCATTCTATCGTCTATCACGAGATAATTTTAAACCCAATTTGTAATGTGAATTTGGGTTGAAGGCTTTTAGCCCAACAAATTCGATCTATGACATTTCAAAAATCAGTTCTTTCCAGCTTGAACCTGAATTGAAAATGTTGAGGGAGAGGAAGTTCAAAATAAAATTCACCTCATTTTGCATTTCTAAGTTTATTTTGTTGTGCTAAAAATATAATTCATAAAAACTTTTATTGACATTTGGTGTTCCTTTCACCTGCAATAATTCATAAGAACACAGATTATAAGGATATGCATGTATTTTTTCTGCACGATATGAATGTCTAACAATTGAGTTTGAAGCACACATGATGCTTACAGAAAGAGAGATGCTTTATACGTTCTCTGGACAGTCCTAAAGTCTTGGACTCTGGACTTTATGACCCACAAAATTAGCCGGATTACCTATATTTTGTAACCCATGTCTCATTCCGTCGGTATTTGCATGCTTTTTCTCTATGTTTTCCCTAGTCGTCATTCTATATATTTTTTTTATTTTTTATTTTAATGTTACACATCTAAGATGACTTTCATTACATAGCAGAGATTAAGTGCACCTCACGGGATGACAATGGACTGGCAAGGTGCACCTGCGAGCCCTAGTTCATACACAGTGAAGAGGATTTTACGTTTGGAAATTCCTGTAGACACTTACCCCAACGTAAGTCTTTGGCATATCACTAGCATTTAGAGTCAACTTTGATTGGTTTGCTTGAGCATCCCTCAATGTACTTAACATGCCTGAACATTTTGTTTCTTTGTGGAGGTTAGTTCAATTTTGTTGGGCGACTTCTTGGACCCAGAGGTAACTCTCTGAAACGGGTTGAAGCAACTACGGGTTGTCGTGTATACATTAGAGGCAAAGGATCTATCAAGGATCCAGACAAGGTAAAACCACACTAGTTCATTCTTTTCAGACTGATGCTATTAGATGTGCTAAATTGCTGTTTTCAGTGTGATTGTTGAAAACCAACTTTAGAATGTTACACATTTCTAATGGAATCTGTTTATGAAAATACTTGGGTTCTGTTTTACATGCCTAACCATTTCATATTTTTTTTCAATACCAAGGAGGACAAGCTAAGGGGAAGACCAGGCTATGAACATCTGAGTGAACCGCTTCACATCTTAATTGAAGCCGATTTACCTGCCAGTGTTGTTGATATCAGGCTGAGACAGGCCCAAGAAATTATCGAAGAACTGCTCAAACCTGTGGTACTTATCTCAAACATATTTCTTCTCTCTTTCTAGATAAATTTATGTGTTAGATTTGGAGTGGCTAGTCCTCCTTGCATTGCTATCCTGAAACTTATGCTTCTGTGCATATTTACTTGTTTATGTATGGAGAGTAAATAAAATTCTCACATCCATTTGGTTAAGCTGCATGAGAGTCGCCATGCTAGATGGACTGACTAGAAAAGTTGGGATCAGTTCCTTATCAAGGATTAGTTGATCTATGAACGCTTGAGCTCAGTTGAGCCAAGCTGGGATTTCTCTTTCCCTACAGAGGAAACTTGTTTATGGAATGGATATTATTTACTGATGATTATTTATTTGTATTTTAACTAGCAAGCAATTTGGGGCTTTAATTTTGACCTTAGTTCATTTTATTTTTGGATATAAACCTTGCACTTGCAGGACGAGTCACAAGATTATATTAAGAGGCAGCAATTGCGTGAGTTGGCTTTGATAAATTCAAATTTCAGAGAAGAAAGTCCTGGGCCAAGTGGCAGTGTATCTCCTTTCAATTCAAGCGGAATGAAACGCGCCAAAACAGGTCGATGACTGCTCATATTACTGCTGTTCTAAATGTTTGCTACTCAGTAATCCGACTCCATAATCATGGCTGTGAATGCCTTGCGATACACATTTCCATCAGCATGGCTACAAGAGAAACAGGCTAACAGTTCTTGCTGGTGAGCTTTCTGGTGGTTTTTGTTTGTTTTGTTTTTCTCTCCTTTTGGAACTACAGACAGACAAAGACCCAAAAAACAAAAAAACCAAAAACCAAAAAAAGAAAGAAATTTATATAGTTGGCTCTTGAGCTTTAGGTTTGGTGAAGTCAGTTTTTCTGTGTAAACCTAATACATTCATTGGATTTATTCTTGTGTTTAGTTACTTCTGAGAAGTGTGAAAATATATATTAATTGTGCAACCATTTAGAGCTTAGACAATGAATCGAGTTTTGTAGGTTTGTCATATGCCATTTTTATAAGCCATGTAAACAGAGTCTGGATTCTTTAAAATGTCTCTATCTCAATTATTTAAATCAGTCTCTCTTGGAGATCTGCAATGTTGTTGAATTGATATAGGACTAATCTAACAGTTGGCATGGTCTCGAAGCAAGCGAGGCTGATTAATTAAACTCCTAATGACTTGAATTTGCATGATTGTATCTTTCTAATTATTATGAAGCGACAAAGCCTTGTCAAAAGCGTTCCAAGTCCGCACGTCTAACCATTCTGTGCCAGTAGGGACGCTATTGACAGTTTGGTTTAGATTCTATGCTTATTAATCACATACATGACTTTGCCTAATGATCCCAAAACAACAGAGTGGGAACAAATTCTTTCTTGGTGTTACTAGTTCTCAATCTTCTGTATATGTTGGTATTTCTGCTGTCAAATGGTAACCACATGGTGTCTTGGTTGTTGGGCATGGTCTGTTTGTCTTCTTTCGAAAATGAAATACATGGTCTGCTGTGGAATATGGAGAAATATTATGTTAGACTAAATATGTAATGTTATGTTTGTCCATGTGATTCAGATCGTCATGGATTCATGTTACACTAAAAACAAAAGGGTTGATGGAATCCAATGTAGCGATTTCTTCAGACATTATTTGAATCATATTAATATTATACAAGTAGACGATGCAGTAGGGTTTAACACTTAAACATAGTATAAGGTTAAGAAGTGTGCCCCTTTATGACCCGAACTTCTAAGCTAGAAGAATACGAGTTGATTACAACAGTTTAAGCTCAGCTATTTTTCTCAAGCCTAATATTTTGTTAGAATCTACCTATTTTTTCTGTATGAATTGAGCATAAACGATGATAAATCAGCTGGATAAGGGTCGAAATGGAACCGTGTTGAGCTGATACGCAGTGCAAAAGAAACTGCGACGACTGTTGTCTCATCAGTCAAGATGGGACTTCATTACAACCAGTTGCAGTGCGAAAGAGTGAGGACTAGGTTTCAAAGAAATTTAGCGAGGAAAATATGGAGCGAAAGAAAAGAGTACCACCAGGCCTAAGATACTCGTGCACCAATGAACCAGCAGATATGATGAGGGGGGCTATATGGGTTCAATCAAAGGGTTAGAGTCATCAATGGGAGATGGAACTTTGGTTTAGGTATTTTAGGGAATGTGTGCAATTGTGAATTCATATATGCACGTCAAAGATGTCCGAAATGTGACTGGCGAAGCAACTTTGTAGCCTTGTAGGTATTTAGGGAGCTGATGCTGAAAGAACCAAAGTGACTTGAGGAAGGCATCCAAATGATGTAGATATAAGCCTTTGGAAGCAGCGCAAATGTCGAAGAATGGTGCGAAAATAGGTCAAGTAAAACCGATTACGGTTCGATCCCTTCGAGTCACCTAAGGGTAGATGCCCTGTAGGCCTGGATTGCAAAATTGCACAATGAAGCTGATGGTGAAAGAACTATACTGAAGTTGTGGAGTTTGTTGGGCACTGAAGGGCGCGTCCTATTCATAATGATCATGTTCTTGTTGGCTTTGTATTGTATGATTGAAATGAATGGGTTGCCCATCTCCAAAGCATTGGCTTACCTTGATAGTGCTAGGACTGTAAATGCTAGCCTCGATTATTATGTCCATTTTCAACAAAAAGTTGGATATACTCCAAATGAGAGTCGCTAGATTCTCAAGGACAATGATAGGGGTAAATTTAGAAGGAAATTTATAAATCATCACCTAATGATTGCAACTTGCAAGGTATGAATTCCACGACAATGTTTCGCAGATATTTCGTCACATTTTTGTAACTTTCGTAACTTACATTTTAAGAGTTAATGCCGATAATTTCATTAGAGATGAGTGTTGTGTCCGTAATAATGTACAAAAACTTGCATTTTTGTTTGACTATGTTGGGGTGCCATTTTTGGTAAATCCCTAATTTGGAAGTGGGTTTAGGGTTTAGGGTTGGTGATCACATTCACTGCTGCATAAGAATGACTGACGCAGTAACAGGCTTTTTACCGAGAAAAACAAAAAAAAAGGAAACAAAACAAGATATTGGTGGGATTCAATTCCAATAGCCTCGTTAGTCGTTCCACAATTGCGTACAAGTTCAAATACCACGTGTCATTCGGAGGTAAACGGTGCATCCTCAATGGAATCCACAGCTCAGTCACAATAAAAATCCCCTTTCATTTTTAGGTTTTACGACTTCTCAGAGCTAGAGGACAGGGAAGGCCGTCCTCAATATTACTTCTAATTCTTCTGCTGGGTTTTAGAGCTCTCACTCCGATCGTCTTCAATTTTCATTTCTAGGTTTTTTCTAAACCCATCGTTAGATTCAGATCAGATATGGCCGCTACTGCTCAGCTCCGCTGCTCTACTCTGGCGAGAGCCCACTCCAGTCTCTCCGACAATCGCCGCAACCCCAACAACCCTCACTCCACTATTTCTTTCCCCTATTCTAAAACCCTAAATCGTTCTCTCTCTTTTTGCCCCAAACCCATTTGGGACGGAAAGCCCGACCTTTCATTTTCCGGCGGCAATGGTAGCAACGGCGCTGGCCGCGGAGGCGCCGGCGGAGGAGGAGGAGGCGGAAGTAGCGGCGATTGGAGCCGCGGAGATGAGAATCCCGAGGAATCGAAACCTTCGACGTCGCTGTTTCAGGGTTTGGGAGTTCTGGGCATGTTTCTGAACGGATGGAGATCGCGAGTCGCCGCCGATCCCCAATTCCCGTTCAAGGTTTTAATGGAGGAGGTCGTCGGAGTCAGCTCCTGCGTCCTCGGCGACATGGCTTCCCGCCCTAATTTCGGCCTCAACGAGCTCGATTTCGTCTTCTCGACTCTGGTCGTTGGCTGCATACTGAACTTTACTCTCATGTATCTACTGGCGCCGACCTTGTCCGCCTCCGCCGCCACTCTCCCTTCAATCTTCGCCAGCTGTCCGGCCAGCCACATGTTCGAACCGGGTTCCTTCGGGCTGCTGAACCGGCTCGGAACCTTCGTGTACAAAGGAGCAGTCTTTGCTGGTGTTGGGTTCGCTGCTGGGCTTGCTGGGACTGCACTATCGAACGGGCTGATCAAGCTGAGGAAGAAGATGGACCCGAATTTCGAAACCCCTAACAAGCCTCCTCCGACATTGTTGAATGCGGTGACTTGGGCAATTCACATGGGTGTGAGCAGCAATTTGAGGTACCAGACCTTGAATGGGGTCGAGTATGTTTTGGAAAAGGGACTGCCTCCTCTGGCATTCAAGTCTTCGGTGGTGGTTCTGAGGTGCTTGAACAATGTGCTCGGAGGAATGACATTTGTGCTTCTGGCGCGGTTGACTGGATCGCAGAGTGTCGGTGAGAAGCCGGAGATTGGATCGGCTGCGGAGAAAGAGAAATTGGTGGAGGAGAGTGTGGATTTACAGAGCAATCAGTCGACTTACAAGTGATGATGATTTTAGTGGTTTTTGTTCATAAACTTGGAATATGGGGAACTTGGCCTGGAGGGTGCTTCATCTAGTTTTGTAGTAATAAAAGTTCTAGGTTTGATGAATTTTAGGTGTTGTTGAAGCTCATCTGGAAATGCTGGCTCAACTTGAACGTGTTTACTGCTTACAATAGCTGATATTAGCAATCTTGTTCTTTTTCGTGTTCATTGAGTTGAGATTTTCGGGTTTGCCATAAGCCCATACTTGTGTTCATTCCGTTTCTTGCATGAAAATGAATGCTTTGAAGCCTTGAATGTGGATTCAATTATTTTCAGATTTCTCAATGTGGTCTTGTCAAAGCAACCTGACAATTCAGCTTCACCTAATTATTGGTCTGAGCTACTAATGACATAGCAACCTTATTGGCCCCCTTCAATTAGATTTGCTTCCTTCGTAAGTTTGTCTATTCCCACGGTAAAAAGGAAAAAGGACAATATGGTAGTAGTTTCATACACATTGCGACAATTAGGACAATATGGTAGTTGTTTCATACACATTGTGACAATTAGAAGGAATAACCAACTATGAAACATAGAATGAACATTGAGAAAAGAGTAGAAACCTAACGAAAAAGAAGACCGAGAATAATGAAGGCCACTGTGAATAGTTGGGACCTCAAGGTCATAGAAAAATGCTCATATGTTCTATAAAAAAATAAAAATCAAGACAAATGGCTTTTTTTCCATTACATTTCATTGGTCAACAACAAAGACCATAAGGATTAAGGAATAATCTTACTTTTCAAGTGAATCCATTTCAATCACATATCCTCCTGAAATGACTAAATGAGATTCCAAAGTAAACAATGTATCAGAATTCTTTTCCTTCCATGTAAAAGCTGTCTGAATCATAAACTGCCTAAAGTTGAATTGGTGTCAAAAGGGATAAACCCAATTACTAATATCTCATAAATGAGCATAATAAAACATTATTTTCTATTGTTTGTACAACAGACAAGCCCTGCTCTGTATGCAAAATATGATATATGCTCCTCATGAAACCTTCCCTGTCAACCACTACTAACTCCTTAAAGCAGCATATCATCTGCAATTTTACAAGGGTATGCTTTCCTGAGCAGAGGTGCCGAACTTATATGCTAGAGCATTGCCGTGCTTAACTCCTCACCACTATTCAAGCGAACCTAAGCAATTACATTGCATGAGCTGCAGCACTAGCACAACTATCTGACGGCCTCTGGTGCAGAATTGCAATAAGGTGTGTGCAAGCAAACCAACTTGGTGCAAGTCAAACACAAAGTTGCAAACACCACACCCATCAGAAGCCCACAACTGCTTTTTCGCATATCCAATTTCCCTGCTCTTTTTACTACATTTCCGAAACTTGGGAGTAGTCCCCCACAAGCAAACACCATCAAATGGTCTAGACCGCTGTAGTCAATTCCTGCTAGTATTGCTCCAATTGCAGATATTGGACCCATAAATCCAATTAAGGCAGCAGCTGCAAGGGACCCCTGCCAGTTATCTGTAGCCCCGAAGATGCAGCTAGCCACAGCTGCACCCCGAGGGAGTCCATGGAGGGAGACAGGAAGAACCATGTGCCGACCAAGTCCATAAGCTTTTGGTGCAGCAACCCCTAGTGCAAGTCCTTCGGCCAAAGCATGAAGAGCAACTGCTCCGCATGACAAGAATGACTGGAGGGTGTGAACACTCACTGGAAAACCAGTTAATGTGGGTAAGTTATGCACTGAAGTTTTTTTGCGACCTGCAAGCTTCAGAATACTAGAGCTCAAAATATGGACAGATCCAGCTCCCAAGGCAAGAAGAAACATAAGAGGAATAAATCCCATCTTTGAAGACAAAAGTAACTGCATTGGTCGCCAGGCACCAAGGACAAAGGCAATGCCAGATGCCACACCCATGAGAAGAGCATGCTGGAAACGGAAAGCAAGTGCAAATGCAACAAGAACCATGCCACCAAGCAATGGCCCAAGACCAAAAAGCAATGAAACAAAGAAGCCAGAAGCGTCCTCTGAGCTGCAACACATAACATGCCAATAAGAGTACTTCCAAACTGAGGTGAAAATACACACTATTTATCAGAACATGTCAAAAAGGAGGTCACCACACATTGGTCAAATGAACAAAAGAGTGCAAACATCTTCCCTGATGAAATAAATCACGTAAACAAATAATATAGGACATGCAATCTCCACAACATTAAAAATAAACTCACTTGTAGTCATGGCTGAAATTCTGAAAAAGAGTGCTAAGAGCTTCCATAAATGCAACAGAGAGAGTAGCCGCAGATGCAACTTGTGATGGAGAGGCTTCCTACAACCAAAGCCAAGAGAAACTAAATGAGTTGGAAAGGGAAAATAGAACTATGCGGAGTATTTGATAGATTTCAACTCAGGTCCCAAATGATATTTGCAGTTCAATATAACCAAAAGGTTTTAAAAGCCTACTGCACAAAGTAAAAGCTTTTTAAGAAGGAACCAAAAGAATAACTCCCATGATGTATCTTACCTTAAATGCATCAGGAAGCACCTCTGCAACAACCATCCAGATCATACATCCAGCAGCAAAGCCCGTACAAAAAGGAAGGAACTTGCTAAATGCATCAGCGCACATGAATGAAGGAACTGCTACAATGGGCTGCAAGAACAATATGTGTAAAAGGCCATTCAGTTAAAGAGGTTCAAAGAGAAAATGCCAGCTAGCTTCGTAATGTCCTTCGGTGTTGTACTAGGACCAGGGATCAAGTTCTGCTTGATCAATGAGAAGGGAGAGGGATTCCATCCCTCATGTGGCCCATGGACCCAATGTCCCTCCAATGAAACAAAACAGGACCCAGATTGATTAAAAATAGTGAACAAATATCCAACCACTAGAAATCAAGATCAATTCATTTAAGTCTAATCACATTCATGCACTTGAACTCAAACCTTGGATTAGATTGGTTTACATCTTATTGATGCAATTCTCCTAAACATGGGTATATATCTCAAATTCCATGAAAATTTCATATCCTATCAAATTACCTGCGGTAACGACGTAATCACACTCCATAACATGGCATTCTGCGGAGAAACACCCCTGGATGCAAGCACCATACTCACAGCTAATCCTTCTGGTATGTTGTGAACAGCAATAGCCAAAGTTACCAGAAGGCCCTGAGAGAAACCCTTTGAACCAGCAAAAGAAACCCCAACACCAGATCCCTCCCCAAACGAATGAAGAGTCATTATTCCAATAACAAGAACTACTTTAGTTGCATCTGCACCTTTGATGTCCAACATACTAACTTCTCCATATTGTTCAAGAAACTGAAACCAGATATAATGATGTAAGAACTAATGAGATCTTGATATATCCTGGCATTATGTAGATTTAAAAACCAGTAGCACAGATACAAACAAGAAGATAAGTTTACAGGGGCCATATGATATTTGGAATATCTTTGTTAGTTAACAAACAGATAGGATTTCCTGACTGGAAAGTGGAAAGCTTGGAGAACATTTTATCAAGTTATCAAAAAGCCTACTTTACAAAGGGAATGCCGTTTCCCCGGAACCTTGCAACCTTGCGGTTCCCGGTAACCGGCTGCGTTGGCCTGGTAACCTTCGTCACTGTCGGTTCCCGCAACCAAGCATTTATTATTATGTCTATTTTTTGAAGCTGCGAACATGTTATCATTTTCAACGTGTATGTCCTTTCTCATAAAGAGATAAAACAGAATGAATGAAAAGGCATGCTTATGGACTATAAGTGGAACAATCTAATTTTGAGATATCACTTTTGGCACCCAGCAAGCCTATGTTCTTTCTATAACTAGATTATATTACTGATTATCACGCAAGTATGCACTAAAATAGGACAATAAATCTCTCTGCAAAATGTAATGGAGAGATGAATTGTTAAAGAGCAAGTATCAAATTCACAAATGGGAAGCAGCAACTAAATGTCAATGACCGGGCAGATAGAAAGACAGAAAAGACAAAAGTCAATACCTTCTTGCAAAGCAAAATAAAAATGCCGCCCGCTAAAATCCCAAAAACAACCCAATTTCCAGCACCATGACCTTGCCCTTCCTGTATAAGATCAAAGCTCGCAGCCAACATCACACCAGCAGCCATTCCATTGCACAATCCAGCCCATTGCGGATCAAGCTCCACAAAGAAGAATGGAACTGCACCTAAACCAGTGGCAGCAGCCATTGCCAACGTAAATAATGCAACAGTGGAGACTGAGACTTTGCTGTTCCCGCTCTTTGTCTCACCCAGCCCATTATTTATGTCCTCAAAACTGAAGGAATTTTCGTTGCCAGTGCCATCAATAACATTAGTTCTCACATTTTTGTGCGGAGCAGATATCAACTTCTGTGGATCTTCCGGTTCAGACTCTGCTGTAGCATACCCGAAGAGAACTATGGAAAGTAGTAAAAATAATAGAATTTTCTTACAAGCAGACTTCATTTTCACTCGTATATATGTCACAACCAGATCATAACTTCAGTTTCATAATTTTGAGAGGTGCACACTATCTTGGATGCTATCAGAAATGCTGTGCTCTATCAAACCATCCAAGGCCACTTCTCCGGTACGAAGCTACCCTTCGTGGTTTGATGTGCCCTGGAGTCAACTCTGCCAAATGCAAAAGAACTTTCAAGTTTTAATGGGTAGTACTACATCAGTAATGTAATAACACTTCCACATTTCTCATTCACACACCAACTTTTGATAAGAATTAATGCTGTAAAACTCTGGGCTTCCAACAAAAAAATATAAGATGCTGGTTTTGGGATCATCACACGCTCATAGAAATCTACACAACTTCACAAACAATGTGCTGTACAGTATCCAATTTATGATCCAAATTTCGAAACTACATTAAACATTAAATTCAATTCAATTCCATATGTCAATGCCCTATAGAACAATGAACAATTCAAGAACTTTTTTCAGGGATTAAGCGATCGACCAAGCAATACCCTTTCCGAAATTTAATCAAATTTCTTCTCTTTTGTAACCAAAAACAATCAAGCACAACATTATCAATCAACAGAGAAAATATGAGTAACAAGAACCCTAAATTAGAATTGAGAATCAGAGAGAAATGATCCTTGAGAACATTAATTCCTAAATTAACAATCAGATTAAGGAAATGAGAATCAATCTTACCGATAGAACAAGATAGATAGCACCAAGAGAGAGAGAGAGAGGAAGGCGGGGCTTGACTCAACGTCAGTCAAAGGCAATTCATATGGAGACAGGGAAGCTTCCCGGGAATAAATTCTGGCGCTGATAACAAATTAGATTTATTACGAAAACGAACGTTCAAGTCGGGAAACTAAAAGATAAAATTCTTATTTCGACGTCGGAGTAAAGTTAGTGTCTTTGGACTTTCGTGGGATTTTATTAACAAAAAGAAAAAATGGTGCGAGTACGACTTTAATTAATTTAATTCTGTGAGTCAGCACGTTGTTTTTGGGCCAAAACCAGTGACTGGAAAAAACGGCAAGGAGTGGGTAATTTTCCGTTGAAGGGTTTCGTCTTTTGGTAATACTGTATTCTTTCCTTGGCTCATCCAATTACCGTAACGGAAACTCAAATTAGTGACAGTCCCTAGTTTTTTAACTGTACACTTGTTGAAACTATACACTAATAGTATGTTACTTACTTGGAATGGAGAAATTCATGACTCGGAAACAATCTGTTATCTGTATGAGAGAAATAAAGAATTAAACAATGCAAAAAGTTTTGACAAAAAAAAAAAAAAACTTTGGCAACACATAGACCATCGAAATTGCGTTTTCACTTGATTTGGTGAATTCTGCCAAATTGCAACACTCTGGCCTCACTTGCGTGGCCTCCTCTGGCCTCGCTTGCCAAACCTTGTCAACACTTTTATCGTCAAATTTGCCCGTGCCAAAATTTCACTATTGGTAAAAAATAATTTTTAAACGGTGTTCTAATTGACGGAACTCAAAAAACTCCACTCGTTTATATTTTTGAAATTTTTAGTTTTCCGAATTTGAAAAATAGTAAAAAATAAACGAGTCGAGATTCTTGTGTTCCGTTAGTTCAATAAGTCCTTAAAAATCATGATTTTAGGGTGGTAAGATTTTGGTACAAAAATAAAAACATGCGATTTTTGCCAAAAAAAAATCGTGTGCTACAGTGCGCTCATTTTTGGGTGAAAAACCATGATTATGGGAAAAAAAATTAGGAGAAAAATTGGGGTTATTCTTCACGGTGTTACAACATCATTCTTGAGTGAAACCTAGTGGTTGGACCGCCAAAATTGGTCACAGTTAACCTTGCTTGCATGGCTTAGGTTGGCCTCGGCCTCGCTTGGGTGACCTCCTCTGGCCTCGCTTTCCAAACCTTGTCAAGACACTTCTTTTTTCAAATTTGCCCATGCCAAAATTTAACCATTGGTAAATAATGTTTTTTAAAAGTTGTTCCAATTAGCGGAACTCGAAAATCTCCACTCGTTTATTTTTTTTTAATTTTCTAGTTTTTTGAATTTGAAAAATCGTAAAAAATAAAGGAGTCGAGCTTTTTGCATTCCGTCAGTTCGAGAAGTCCTTAAAATCATGATTTGAGAGTGATAAGATTTTGGTACGAAAATAAGAACATGTGATTTTTGCCAAAAAAAATTGTGTGCTATAGTGCACAAAATTTTAGGTGAAAAACCATAATTTTGGGAAAAAAAAATTAGGAGAAAAAATTGGGATTATTCTACATGGTGTTAGAACATTATTTTTGACTGAAACCTCGTAGTTGTACCGCCAAAATTGGCCACGGTTAATCTCGCTTGCATGGCTTAGGTTGGCCTGGCTTGGGTGGCCTGTTTTGGCCTCGCTTGCTAAACCTTGTCAAGACACTTTTTTCTTCAAATGTGCCCGTGCCAAAATTTAACCATTGGTAAAAAATATTTTTTTTAAAAGTGTTCTAATTGACGGAACACTGAAATCTCCATTCGTTTTTTTTTTTTTGAGAAAATTTGATTGTAGTCCAGAAATCACACTCTATTTTGAATGTAGTCCACACAAATATTTTTTACTAATTGAGGTCCAGTGACTCACCTGCCACATAGGATTTCTTTCCTTTTCAATTTTATCTAACTAATTTTATATTTTTACATTCCTCTTGTACCCTTTTGTAATAAATTGTGGTAAATTGTCATCATAATTAAAATAATTAATTAAGGTCAAACAAGATTTCATATTTCATCAAATAACAAATTTATTCTCTTTTATAAACAATGTTTCCTAAAATTATTATTTTTAATCAAAGATAATTATTAGTGCATTAAATTGGACAAATTCCTTATATATTTGTTAAGCTACCTTAGCATCTCAACATTTTCTTCTTCTTCTTCATTTTGAAACATCACTTTCTTCCTCTCCTTCTTCTTCCATGGCCATCTTTTTTCTAACACATAAATTTTCTAAAATCTACCTTTATCATAGACTTTCCCGAAACTATTGCATATAGAATCGTCATGTTGTTAATCAACCTTCATCATACAATCAAATAGAGATTTTGGGTGGATTTTTCATAAGAAGGTTCCGATCCATTTAAAGGAGGTAGTATTTTATCTTGTTCATAGATACATTTGCACTTTTATATACCTAAGACAAAGGTGAGTTTTTTAGGAAAGGGAGATGCATTTTTCATATCTTAACGGAAGGTAAATTTTGGTTATTTTTTTTCCAAATTTTTTATTAGGAATAATGTTAAAGCTACCTTGTTCTTTTTTTTTCCTACCTCGTGCATAGAAACTTTTGCACTTTTAGTTAGATACATAGTACAAAAGTGATATTTTGGAAAGAGAGATGCATTTTGCATATCTTATAAGAAGGTAAGTTGTGGTGGTTTTTCCCTACCTTTTGGTTAGGAATAATGTTAAAGCTTGATTCGAGACTAATGTGCTAATATACCACTGGGTATTGTTGCGTAAACTTTCATTCGATGCCACTTAGTTTTTTCTTAGTTTCATTTTTTTTCCTCCTATGATGTAGGTACATTGAATTGTTTGAATTTTTAAATTATTGATCTTTCATAAATGTTTACATAGTTTTAAATGCATGTCTAGCATAATTATTTTTCAAATTAAATTTGAAGAATTTGAAATTCAAAATTAAAAAATTTAAACTGAAAAGCAAAAATGCTAAATTTAAGGGATTTTAATTTGTTTCCCTTATTTTTTTTCAGGGGCAAAATGGATAAAAGAAAAAAGTAATTGGACCGCAATTAACAAAAAAGAATGGCTGGACTAAAACCAATATTTTTATAGCAAATTGGATCTTGATTAAAATACCTCTTTTTTTAAAAACTTCCTAGTTTTTCGAATTTGAAAAATTGTAGAAAATAAAATAGTCGAGTTTTTTGTGTTCCGTCAGTTCGAGAAGTCCTTGATAATCATGCTTTGAGGGCGGTAAGATTTTGGTATGAAAATAAGAACATGTGATTTTTGCCCAAAAAAATCGTGTACTAGGTTCACAGTTTTGGGTGAAAAAATAAGATTTTGGAAAGAAAAAAAAATTGGGGTTATTCTCCACGGTGTTAGGACATCATTCTTGATTGAAACCTCGTTGTTGCACCGCCAAAATTGGCTACGATTAGCCTCACTTGCATGGCCTACATTGACCTCCCTGGCGTGGGCTTTTATTTCCTCGCTTGCCTGGCCTCCTCTGGCTTCGCTTGCCAAACCTTGCCAATGCACTTTTTTCTTCAAATTTGTCCATGCCAAAATTTCACCATTGATACAAAAAAATTTAGAGGTATTTTAATCAAGGTCCAATTTGCTATAAAAATATTGGTTTTAGTCCAGCCATTCTTTTTTGTTAATTGCGGTCCAATTACTTTTTTCTTTTGTCCATTTTGTCCCTGAAGAAAATTTAGGGAAACAAATTAAAATTCCTTAAATTTAGTATTTTTGCTTTTCAGTTTACATTTTTAAATTTTGAATTTCAAATTCTTCAAATCTAATTTGAAAAATAATTATGATAGACATGCATTTAAAACTATGTAAACATTTATGAAAGATCAATAATTTCAAAATTCAAACAATTCAATGTACCTACATCATAGGGAGAAAAAAATGAAACTAAGAAAAAACTAAGTGGCATCGAATGAAAGTTTACGCAACAATACCCAGTGGTATATTAGCACATTAGTCCCGAATCAAGCTTTAACATTATTCCTAACCAAAAGGTAGGAAAAAATCACCACAACTTACCTTCCTATAAGATATGCAAAATGCATCCCTCTTTCCAAAATATCACTTTTGTACTATGTATCTAACTAAAAGTGCAAAAGTTTTTATGTACGAGGTAGAAAAAAAAAGAACAAGGTAGCTTTAACATTATTCCTAACCAAAAGGTAGCGAAAAACCACCACAACTTACCTTCCTATAAGATATGCAAAATGCATCTCTCTTTCCAAAATATCACTTTTGTACTATGTATCTAACTAAAAGTGCAAAAGTTTCTATGCACGAGGTAGAAAAAAAAAACAAGGTAGCTTTAACATTATTCCTAATCAGAAATTAGGAAAAAAAAATAACCAAAATTTACCTTCCGTTAAGATATGCAAAATGCATCTTCATTTCCTAAAAAACTCACCTTTGTATTAGGTATATAAAAGTGCAAATGTATCTATGAACAAGATAAAATACTACCTCCTTTAAATGGATCGGAACCTTCTTATGAAAAATCCACCCAAAATCTCTATTTGATTGTATGATGAAGGTTGATTAACAACATGACGATTCTATATGCAATAGTTTCGGGAAAGTCTATGATAAAGATAGATTTTAGAAAATTTATATGTGTTAGAAAAAAGATGGCCATGGAAGAAGAAGGAGAGGAAGAAAGTGATGTTTCAAAATGAAGAAGAAGGAAATGTTGAGATGCTAAGGTAGCTTAACAAATATATAAGGAATTTGTCAAATTTAATGCACTAATAATTATCTTTGATTAAAAAAAATAATTTTAGGAAACATTGTTTATAAAAGAGAATAAATTTGTTATTTGATGAAATATGAAATCTCGTTTGACCTTAATTAATTATTTTAATTATGATGACAATCTACCACAATTTATTACAAAAGGGTACAAGAGGAATGTAAAAGTATAAATTTAGTTAGATAAAATTGAAAAGGAAAGAAATCCTATGTGGCAGGTGAGTCACTGGACCTCAATTAGTAAAAAATATTTGTGTGGACTACATTCAAAATAGAGTGTGATTTCTGGACTACAATCAAATTTTCTCAAAAATTTAAAAGGTGTTCCAATTGATGGAACTCGAAAATCTCCACTCGTTTATTTTTTTGAATTATCTAGTTTTCCAAATTTGAAAAATCGTAAAAAATACACGAGTCGAGATTTTTGTGTTCCGTCTGTTTGAGAAGGCCTTAAAATCATGATTTAAGAGTGGTAAAATTTTGGTACGAAAATAAGAACATGCAATTTATACTAAAAAAACTGTGTGCTATAATCCACAATTTTGGCTGAAAAACTTTGATTTTGGAAAATGTTGGGGTTATTCTCCATGGTATTAGAACATCGTTTTTTAGCAAAACCTTATGGTTAGACAGCCAAAATTGGCCACGGTTAGCCTCGCTTGCATGGCTTAAGTTGGCATCGCTTGCATGGCCTTTGTTGGCCTCCTATGGTCTCGCTTGCGTGGCCTTCTTTGGCCTCGCTTGCCTGACCTCCTCTAGCCTCGCTTGCCAAACATTGTTTAGACTTTTTTTTTCTTCCAATTTGCCCGTGCCAAAATTTCACTATTGGTAAAAAAAAAATTTAAAAGGTTTTCCAATTGATGGAACTCGAAAATCTCCACATGTTTGTTTTTTTAATTTTCTAGTTTTTCGAATTTGAAAAATGGTAAAAAAATAAACGAGTCGAGATTTTTGTGTTCCGTCAATTCGAGAAGTCCTTTAAAATCATGATTTGACGGTGGTAAGATTTTGGTACGAAAATAAGAATAAGCAATTTTTGCACAAAAATCATGTATCTATCCATAGTTTTGGGTGAAAAACCATGATTTTGGAAAGAAAAAAAATATGGGGTTATTCTCTATGGTGTTAGAACATCATTTTTAAGTGAAACTTCGTAGTTGGACCGCCAAAATTGGTCACGGTTTGCCTCGCTTACATGGCTTAGGTTGGCCTCGCTTGCCTGGCCTCGCTTGTCAAACCTTGTCAAGACATTTTTTTCTTCAAATTTGCCGGTTCCAAAATTTTACCATTGGTAAAAAATAATTTTTAAAAAGTGTTCCAAAGTCAAAAATCTCTACTCGTTATTTTGTTTTTAATTTATAGTTTTATGAATTTGAAAAATAGTAAAAAATAAACGAGTTGAGGTTTTTGCGTTCCGTCAGTTCGAGAAGTCCTTAAAAACCATGATTTCAGGGTGGTAAGATTTTGGTACGAAAATAAGAACATGCAATTTTTGCCAAAAAAATCGTGTGCTATAGTCCACAATTTTGGCTGAAAAACCATGATTTTGGAAAACATTGGGGTTATTCTCCACGGTATTAGAACATCATTCTTTTGTGAAATCTCGTGGTTGGACTGCCAAAATTGACCACTGTTAGCCTCGCTTGCATGGCTTAGGTTGACCTCGCTTGCATGGCCTCGCTTGGCCTCCTATATATGGCCTTGCTTGCCTTGCCTCCTCTGTCCTCTAGCCTCGCTTGCCAAACATTGTCAAGATACATTTTTCTTCAAATTTGCCCATGCCAAAATTTCACTATTGGTAAAAAATAAATTTTAAAAGGTGTTCCAATTTACGGAACTCGAAAATCTCCACTTATTTATTTTTTTTAATTTTCTAGTTTTTCGAATTTGAAAAATCGTAAAAAATAAACGAGTTGAGATTTTTGTGTTCCGTCAGTTCGAGAAGTCCTTAAAAATCATTATTTGAGGGTGGTAAGATTTTGGTACGAAAATAAGAACATGTGATTTTTGCAAAAAAAAATTTGTGTGCTATATATAGTCCACAGTTCTGTGTGAAAAACCATGATTTTGGAAAAAAAAAAATTGGAGAAAAATTTGCGGTTATTCTCCACGGTGTTAGAACATTATTTTTGAGTGAAACTTAATTGTTGGACCGCCAAAATTAGTCAAGGTTTGCCTTGCTTACATGACTTAGGTTAGCCTCGCTTGCGTGGCCCCCTCTGACCTCGTTTGCTTGGCCTCCTCTGGCCTCGCTTGCCAAACCTTGTCAAAACACTTTTTCCTTCAAATTTGCCCGTGCCAAAATTTCACCATTGGTAAAAAATGATTTTTAAAAAGTGTTTCAATTGACGGAATTCGAAAATCTTTAATTACTCGCTTATTTTTTTTAATTTCTAGTTTTCTAAATTTTAAAAATAAATGAGTCGAAATTTTTGTGTTTCGTCAGTTTTAGAAATCCTTAAAAATCATGATTTGAGGTTGGCAAGATTTTAGTACGAAAATAAAAACATGCGATGTTTGTCAAAAAATCGTGTGTGCTATAGCACACGACACGATTTTTTGAAAAATCTCATGAATAATTAATTTTTAGAAGTCCTAGGTTTCGGTCTATGTACTAAACATCCTTGTTTGTCTTAAGTAAGATAATTAAGAAGAAATATAAGCTAAAGGGTGAAAATTTGAAACTGAATTAAGTAATTGTGAATCTCTCATTTGTGAGTGTGAACGTGGTAACAACTTCCAAGTGGCTAGGAGAGTTATCCATTTCGTGATCAATGCTACGTACAAATATGGTTTAAAAGTACGGTGATAACATAACTCACGTGTAGCACCTTTAAGCACCTGGGGTTTCTCTTTGCCGCTGCTCGATCTTAAACACCTTGGACTGGTGGTGTACTGGCGTGGGGCGCCTTCCTCCGCTCTGAGTTCACTAAGGGGAGGCCGGAGGCGGTAGTAGGCATCCCCGTTATCGTTCTTCGCTACAACCGGCATGGACTCTTGCCCTTGGAAGTTTGAAATCGGTATTATTGATTCATGTTCATTCTGCATAGCGAGGGCTAGCTTTGGCATAATGAGCTAAACTCACTCAAACTGGGTGGATCCTAATGCTTTTTTAGTTAAGGTAAGGTTACTTTCAGTTTTGTAATATTTCCTACATTATCAGTATAGTCTTTTCCACTTTGAAAATATGTATGATGGAAATAATTTTTTTATTAACAAGTATGATGGAAATAATTGAAGGATAGTTGGAGGACAAATAAGAGTCGCCTAGTGCAATCCACTTGGGTATCCATAATTCTTGCTTACAATAACCAACTCCACATGCATATCTCCCATTTAAAATAGCGGATACCACCTTCTCTTGCTCTATTTGCTCCAAGTTAATAGACTACAGTTTTATTTTCTTAAACATTGCTGTACAAAACAAACATAAAAAGATGCACATTTGATTAGTAATTGTTAGCAAAAAAACTTTACATTGAAATCTCTTTCTTCTGTGACATCAATAAGATACAACACTATCCATGTACACCTACCCACTATACACCATTTTGTGGACCAAAACCGAGATATAACTCCATTTTACACTCTGAAGTTAGCACGAGATGCTATTTTTCTCTGTATTTTAGGAAGGAAAAAGGTAAATAAACTCCTCAGGCTGTCATCGAGGGGTGATGGTAGGGACTACACCACTGGCTAGATCACTTCCTTGCACATCGGAGGAGCACATATACAGGTCCCCAGTAAAATTCGATGATGAAGTTAATGATTTTTCGGTGTATGAGGAACCAGAAGGTGTAAATATTTTGTCAGCTCCCGGCATAATTTTGATTATGTTTTCGAGCTCCCTCACCACATCCAACATTGACGGCCGATCATCTTGTTTTTCATGGCAACATCTGAGGGCCAAAGCTACAAACCTCTCAACACATTCAGATGGATATGAACCCATTCTGCTGTCTATAATGGAGAACATCAAGCCTGACTGATGTGCCATATTCACCTAAGAAACAAAAACAACTTGATTATTATTAGTACCCTTAACTGCTGATGAGATTAAAAGAAACAAAATTTCTGTTTTCATGTTAAAATGGGTACCTCTCGAACAATGTTTTTGCCATGTGATATTGGCAGCACACCAGTCAAGAGCTCCAGAAACACAATTCCGAGGCTATAGACATCGCTTTTGTCTGTTAACTTACTGGTCAAGAAATACTCTGGATCCAGGTAACCCTGCAAGTATGATTCCAAAGTGAAACAGTTATGAAAGGAACAAGTTCAACTAAGAAGAAATCTCATTTTATATGTTGCTAATTCTACAGCCAGTCATAAGCTTTGCAGAATTAAACATACCGGTGTGCCCCTCACGACTGTGGATACATATGTAGGGCCAGTCCCTTCATCATCCTGAACAGGTGCAAGTCGTGAGAGTCCAAAATCGGCCACTTTAGCGGTATAGGTGGAGTCCAAAAGTATGTTGGTGGCTTTAATATCGCGGTGGAATATAGGAGGATTTGCCTCGGTATGGAGATAAAGAATGCCTTTGGCTGAACCCAATGCAATACGTAACCTCATACTGAAGTCTAGGCTTCCCTTGATTTTATCTGTCAATCATATCACAGTAAGAAACAGAATTAGCTAGACGAAACTCGAGCCAAAAAGGCATTTAAAAATGGGAGGAGCCATCTAAGAAACTTCAGATGTTGGAAATTCCATACCAGAAAGCCAGTCCCGCAAGGTACCATTAGGCATGAACTCATAAACCAACATCTGCAGAAGCACCAATAACATAAATTGATTAATGATATTTACATTCATGTGGTTCTACTCCTAGTACATTGAAGAACTCAAGCATACCACACACATTTACATTACATACTTAAGCTCTGATTTCTTATATTCAGGCAATAAAAGAGTATGCAGTGAAGAATCACTAAGCGAAACAGCAAACTTGATCCATTTAGATTTAATTGCTGCTTAATTCATCAAAATTTGATTTAAATAACTGTAAGAAAAACCAGTTGCTACTTGCAAGCAATGATTAGTTGTTCAAGACTGCAAGTTCCATACCTGCTCCCCTTCTTCTTCACAGTATCCTACCAAAGAGACTAAGTTTCGATGATGTAGCCTCGATAACAATTCTATCTCGGTTAAGAATTCTTTTTCACCCTGTAAGGATCCTTCTTCTGCACGTTTTATCGCTACAATTGTTTCATCAGATAAAATACCTTTGTAAACTCTCCCGTAACCTCCTCGTCCAAGTTGAGTTGCACTATCAAAGTTCCTGGAGGCTAGTGTCATTTCTTTGAAAGTGAACGCCTTTACACCATCAATTTTCATAGAAATCTTCGAGGCTGAAAAGAGTGATAAGGACTTCATACTACTTTCTAGGATGATATGCAGACATGATATTATCTAAATATTCAGTCCTGTTTAATTAGAAGTCAGCACTTACATGAGTGTCTCCTTGAAGGTAGTGTGTTCCGGTTTCTGGTGCATCTTGTGATCAGAAGCATGACTGTTGCAGATATACTGACAACAGAAGCAATGGCCCCTATTATAACAGCTGCCAATACACCCTTACTGATGCTCGTCCTTCGTGTCTCAACAATCACTATAACAACGAATGAAAAAAGCTATTCAACGAATAACATACCACGGCTCAACCAGATTCTAAAACGAATTTAGGATTCAGATGAGTCATAAAATGCAATCAGGGCAACCATTCGTCAAATAACAAAATTCATAAACACCTAATTTTCTAAGAAGTACAATGCTGAGCGTGCACGGGTATCAAATGTTTCTTCGCAACATAGCAATACTGTAAATGATTTTGAGAAACAATACCTAAGCCCAATAGCTAAAGAACTGTCACTACCTGGTAAAAAATGAAAATTTTATGCTACAAATACTGTGCTTTTTTAAGTCATGCAAGTGTTGGCAGAAGAGAATGTAGCAAAATACAGCATTATTTCATAACTTTATACAAAAAAAATCACATGACTTAAAAAAGATGTTCAGGGTTAAATACATACTATTTGAATAAGGTCCCAGCAGTGTGAAGTTGAGTAGCTCATATGGTCCAAAGAAATCATTCTGAGGAAATTCCCATGATGTAAAAAAGTCTCTAATTCGTAGTACCTCACTTGCATTAAATGTATACGAGGGTGAATCACCATTCACAGGGAAGAACTTCAACTTCATCTGTAAACGAGGCCCTTTTTCCCAGACATACGAACTAATTGATAACTGATAAATCTCCAATTTGAGAGAACTAGTTAAATAAGCTTCAAACTGCTGTATATGTGGAGGAAAATAAGAAAAGCTCGGGCTTTTCAGACGATATTCAATTATAATAGGTGATAAACAATAGCATTGCACAGGGGAAACTGGGGAAGATGGAACATTTTCATAGAAAACTGGACATGCTTGACTAGGGCAGATCATCTGTTGAGTTGAATTTATTGAGTCTTCGGGGATCCCATCTCTCGCTTCAGATTGACAGAATGGGCCAATATTTTCTATGCTAGCATTCTTGCAAATAGGATTTCCTTCAAGCCTGAGAAAAGCTGCTACAAGTAAGTATTTGAAATTATAGAAGTAAAACAATGTACAGACAAACTAATAATTTTCATCAGACACAAATTATGGGCAAGTTAACCACTAGATAACATGAAAGCAAGATATATTCCATTAGAAAGTGGGGGGCAGAAGGAATAAGAAAGCAGCTCTAAGGAATTCTAGTTATAGGCAAATGTGTTGAGAATATACCAAAAGCACAGTTCATGTAGCTATTATTCACGAAATCAAGAATTTGGTATTGTGTCTCTATATATTTAAACTGTACCATTCATAGTCTTAATTTGCATACGATTCCATCACACATTATTATTTCTATGACTCAGATCAATCAAGCTGTGTATCTGTAAAAGTTTCGACTTTTAACTGAACTGAGATAGAGAAAATGTCCAGACAAGCTATATGAAAATCCTTAAGATGCAGGAACTCTTTTCTTTCTTTTTTTCATATAACTTACAGAAGAATATATTAGAAATAACTCTAAAAATAGGGGGTTGCATAGACGTCATTGCATTTAGAAACATACCTCAAAGTGACATTTGCTGGAGGATTCAGCTCTCCCAATATGGAATAGAGTGAATTGTTTCGGAGATCACTGCAACATTCGGCTAACAAATAAGTTCAATCTAAACATTTTCCTTAAATGCCTTGCATTATCCTTTTTTTTCTTTTTTTTTTCTAAGAATATATTGGTAGGCACTCCACAAAATCAATAAATAATTTAAATAGTTATGCTATGTTTTCGGTAAAGGAATTTACAGTGAAAGTCTGGCTCTTGTAGTAAAAGATATGTTCACCCATACAGCAGGGACGGAACCATTCAACAAATTATTCTCAAGCGACCTGTGATGCAAATTATAAGAATATCAGATCCAGTGTGCATAGAAGCTTAGTACCATATCATCCAGTACAATCATAAGAGCATAACCCTGGAATGATGAAGAGTATTTAAAATATCTAAAGGTATTTTAATATATAATGTGCCATGTATTCTATAATTGGAAGTCAAAAATTTAATGAAGTAAATGGTTCTCACAATTTCTGAAGATGAGGAAGATCAGAGAAACTTTCAGGAATTGTTCCATTAAGATGGTTATCTGACAGATCACTGCAATAAACAAAAGAATATTTTAACAGGATAAGTTCTTAATAAATTTGATTAGTATCCAATAGTAAATATAATAATGTTCATGAATCACATTCATTGAAAATTATGGATGAAGCAATGGGAAATATAAATTGAACAAAATACAAGTAACATAGGCCATTTACATACATTGTTGTCATATGGTCAGCAAGTCTATGTGATGGTATTGGTCCAGTAAGATGATTCCAGCTTAGATCGCTGTGACATGAACCCAGTAAAAAGTTAGATGGTAGAAACATAAACAGGAGTAAGGAAAGATGCCTTATACAGAAAGGTACTCATTAAACCTTCAAGGTTATTGAGCCGTATCTATACTTACAGATAACTGAGGTTATGTATCTGGCTAAAATCAGGAATCGCTCCCTGCAAACTGCAGTTCCTGAGACTTCTGCCAAATCAAAAGGGAAAAAATAATGATAAGTATAAGCAATCTATCAGCTATATTCTCAGTATAGCAACAAAACATATGAGAGCAAATTTTTGTGAATTTCCTTATAATAGAAGCAGCCATTTGTTCCTTTAGCATCATACTTATAATCCATTAACTATGCTCTTTATCATATAAATTTAGAGAAACAGAGAAAAAGCACAAGAGGAAGGTACTTATAGTAAAACTTACAATTTTGCCAATCCGGAAAGGTTTCCATAAGTAGCTGGAATCTCAGTTCCCATGAAGTTGTTGTTATCAAGTTGACTACAAAAAGGATGGAAAAAATATGTAAAAAAAAAAATCAACAAAGCATTTGTATTTAAAATTCTGATCAAGGGATGACTGAGTAGGTTGAAGTCCTGATCAAAATTTTGTAAGGTACAATCATGAAAGATCACATTGCCAATTAAGATCATATAAAGGGAAACAAGAGCCTGGTATGTTGTTAATCCAAATTAGCAATCATTACAGAGTGGGATTAGGACATACAGTATGCGCAACCCTGTTATGTTGGAGAATTCTGGTGGAAGATATCCAGATAAGTTATTATTATCCAATAGCCTGTAAACGTTTGTGTCAATACCAGAAATCAGTGATCAACAACTATCAAAATAGAACAACATCCCAAAGAGGAAATGAAATTATATAATAAGTAAGATGCTATAAAAACTCACACGTGAAGAAGATTGGGTAGTTTGGAAAGCTCAGATGGAATTTGGCCGCTGAAGGAGTTGTTGTTCATGTGGCTGCAAAAGGAATGTACAAGCATTATTTCACACATTTGATAAAAAACACTAGCCAACTTGAAAAAGCATTTAGCTTCTTCCTTTTTGGGTCAATTGAAGAAGCATTTAGCTTGAAAATGTACTTACATGTGTTTTACACTGCGCAAGTTAACAAATGATTTTGGTATTGGACCTGATATATGGTTCTCGTCAACTTGTAGTCTATTTAGATTTGCAAGATAACCGAGCTCATCAGGTAAGGAACCCGACAGTTTGTTTCCATTCAAGAGCCTGCAAACACAATGCATCCCAAAACTAATGAAATTTTGTACCTTTTAACAGAAATTGACATTGATATTCCTAATACCAACATCCAGCAATTCACAGCCTCTTCAAGATAGTCGATCATAAATTATGCAACATATCATTTTCTTAAACATAGCACCGAACTTTCAGAGGTTACAGTATAAATTGCTTTTGGCTTTACCATTTCATATTAATCAAACAAGTCTCAATCAGTATATAAGGAAATGTAAGAGGAATCAGACGGAAATAATATAAGGATGCATGAAAATACATTGAAAAAAAAAATGAACTCAACTCACAAGAGTTTCAAGGATGTAATGTTTCCTATCTCCTTCGGTATAGTGCCACTTAAGTCATTCCACATGAAATCTCTTCCATAAGGGCAAACAAACGAAAGACAAAAGGTTAGCAACATCACTAAAAAGATCATCAGGAAAAACCAACAAAATACGGATCAAATGAGATGACATGACTCACAATATTACAAGTTGAGATAGCTTGCCAAGCTCAGGTGCTAAAGTTCCTGAGAGATTCATACTCAGCAGTTGCCTGCATCAAATTTGTTAAACCACACCTAGTTAGCCTAGCCTAATTCCTAAGAATTAGTAAATTACATAATAACATACACGATAATGGATTGACGCCTTGATTAAAAAAAAACATACAAGATAATAAAAGAAATTTAAGAACAACACTAAATTGAACAATTCAAGAGAAGTTATTGAAAAAAGAATGCATACAGCTCCCAGATATGCAAGTATCCATCAGTCCCAGCACTACCAAAACACAAAACTCCAGTCCAATTTGAATTACATGGATCCCCTTTGTTCCAATTCCTTAAATGCTCCCTGGAATCAATCAATCTGCTCTTCACTGCTCGCAATGCATCGACTGCAAATGGGCACAACTCATAAGCTAATTCTCAGCATAATTGAACCACAGAAACTATGTAACAGTAAAAGTGAGCAAATTGGGTGGAACTGAAACTGGGTTTAGCAAACAAGTAACATATATATAAGCAAAACTTCACCTTCTGAAGGATTTGTAACTTGGGCCACTGCAAGTAGGACGAAGAAAGAACATGACAGAGCAATCAGACACCCCCAAAATCTCAGTCTCACCATCCTAACAAACAAAAATGAGCGAATTCCAGCAACTGAATCAATCGAACAGGTAATAATTATGAGCTAGAAAGAAAGAAAAACCCATAAAATTGGAAACTTTTGTCTCAATTTCGAAAGCAAAATCATACCTTTCTGTTAAAGATGTGGACTTTGAGACTTGTTGCGTGAGAGACAGAGTTGAAGAACCAAAGCGAGGCTTAGGATGAGAACGTGGTGTGCTACTTGGTTGTCGTCATGATGATGACCTTCATTATAACCTCGACTAAATGTGGCGTTGTCGATCGTCATGGTTTGGTTGGTTGGTAGAGGAAGGCTGATATTTTCCAATTATTTTAATCCGAGAGTAAAATCTGAAAAGATAAAGAAAGATTGCCAGAGAAATTGGCGTCTTCTGCTTCTCTGTGCGTCTCTTTCTGATTCGCAGCTATCAATGAAATTTAAGGGGACGTTGACTTTTCTTGACCTTTTCGAGGTTTCCAAACCCGCCATTTTTTTCAAGTGCTTCTGGTGGTATAGCTAAGTAGTCATCTACACGCGCGAGTGTAGTCATTCTACACGCGCACCAGAAGCACTTTAAAAAAACTCATAAAACTCATGTCTTGACTTTTCTTCCGCCATTTTTGCTTATAAAATTCATGCCTACAAGTAAACCACGTTTACTTGAATTTTATGGCCCAAATGATTCCCTTTCACACCATCTTTCAAATTTAGACTTAGATTATTAGATTGTTTAATCTTGATTGAGAGTAAGCATTTTAATCAGAATATTAGGATATATGCCAAAGGTGAAAGGGTTATCATGCTTGTACTTTAGGGTATAAATTGTCAATGTTTTAAGTGGAGCTTAAAATTGACCCATACAATGAAGTTGATCTTATTCGAAGTTTAGATTTTTGAGATTAGACACTACATCAAAAAGCTTTCTAGAATTTCACTTTTCCACAAAAAAAGTTATGAATATTTGTCTGTACTCGTTGCATACAGTGGTAGACTTAAAAGTTGGGTCATGCACAAACTTGTTTTTTTCGCCCAGTTGTTTTTGACTCAATTGTTTTGAGGTAACGCGGCGAATAATTTACTCAATAAATTTAAGAAAAAGAACAAAATGTATAAAGTTATTGTACATTATAATGGATAACATATAGCTAAGTAGAATAGAGACTATTGTTTTCACTACACCTTTTGAATATGTGAGTCATTACATATAACACGTGAATTTCTACGAAAAATTTTCCACGAATTCAAGTTAGTACTTAGCATCTAAATCTAATTATTGACATTTTGTAAAATTTAAAAGATAAAACAAAATTTTCCCTTGTCATGTGCAAATAAAAGTCGCATAAGATACACAACATGTGCAAATAAAAGTCAAACAAAATTTCTATAATAATTTTCCACGAATTCAAGTTATTAGGGTCTAGCCGTCTAAATCTAATTATTGACATTTTGTAAAATTTATTAAAAAAAAAAAAGATGAAACAAAACTTTCCCTTGTGATTTGCAAAATAAAAGTCACATGCCTCCACTTATACTAATCACCGAGACGTACAAGACAAAAGGCAAGCCACCCGCTTCAAAATATCTTGGAGATTTCTTTAATCCTTAGATACCAGAATTGCCGAATGACTTGAGAACCATCTGGGGGGTTCTGAAATCTGAACAACCCGATGAAACTTTAGTGGATTAAAATAGTCCTACACAGCTCAGATTGTCATAGGGTTTTGGAGACAGCTCTGGAAATTGGAATTGTCAAATGAGAAAAGTCATTTTCTTTTTTAATCCAAAAAAAAACCCATTTTTTTAATGGACATCAATCTCAGTTTCTCATATAGATCATATAATTTCAGAAAGACAAGCGAGACTGCCATTTGTGGAGGATTGCATACTTGGTCCTAGCTTGAATATGTGGTGTCCTTCCAAATAAAAAGGATGAAACTACCAAGTAGTCAGTCAAAGAAATATTGTTAAGTGATTGTGTCCACAGAAAAATGCATAGTCGTTATACGTACCTTTCCACATTAGTAATGGGGCATCGATCAGTCGATTCATTTCAAGTGGCTCTCCAAGTCTCCAACCCCATCCTAAATGTAAAGGTTACAGTTTTAAATTTGGAAGTTAATTACGAACTTTTATATTGGGTTTGACATGTCGATCTCAGGATATATGACCCAAAAGGTTTTTACCACATAGGTATTACATTAACTTGTCTTACAAACCATTTACCATGTATGTAAATAGGTGAGTCAATAATGTAAGAACTAAGAAGTGTTTCCCACTCATTAAGGTAGTCAGATAAAAAATTATGAAGAGATGCACATTTGATTAGTATTTGTTAGCAAAAACTATAAGATCACACACTATCTAATACTTCCTTGCACACTTGAGGAGGACATATACGGGTCCCCAGTAAACTTGGATGATGAAAGTAATGATTTTTCAGCATAGGATCGGAGGACACTCAATCTAAAACAAGGTGACGTCATAAAACAAAGAAGCTACTACTGCAGTTGATACTCAAATCTTGCTACTACTAAGAACAATTAATACTGCCGCCTATGTGGTTTTGAAATGAAAGTTTCAGATTGTCAAAAAACCAAACACAATTTAATAACCAGAGAGTTGCGACTACATAACAGTGGTTATGGAACTTTGAAGACAGCTCTGGAGAGCATCTGGAAATTGTCAAATGAGAACTGTCATTTTCTTTTTTTCATTCCGAAAAAGAAAACCATTTTCTAAAGGAAATGAGACAATGATTCTTAATGGACATCAATCTCAGTTTTTCACTTGGTGCTTTATTATGTGGTGTCACCTTCAATACAAAACAGATGGAGTTATGAAGTAGTCAGTCAAAGAATTATTGTTAAGTGATTGTGTCAACAGAAAAATGGATACTTCCACATTTTCCCATAGTAATGGGGAATCAGTCAATGACTCCATTATTCATTTCCAGTGGCAGATAATAATGTACTTCAACTCCATTCAGAATCAAACTGTAAATGTTACAGTTTTAAATTGGAAGTTACAAACTTATATATTGGATTTGACATCTCAGGATGATAGAAGATGACCCAAAAGAAGCTACCCTTTTTACCACATAGGTATTACATTAACTTGTCGAACAACCATTTACCATGTAAATAGGTGAGTCAATAATGTAAGAAGTGTTCCCACTCCATCTGTACCGATTTGCAGTGCTAAGCCGGTGTAATAACGGCACAAAGAAACAAACAAACTTGAGCTTCTCGAAGTGGTAGCTAATACTTTGGGTACCAAAACATGCCTTTGATGCCCTCTGGGTCAGGTTCAAAACCCAAATTTTGATAGAAGTCCACCACTGCAATTACAATTAAGAAAACAAAGTATGACAATGAGAACATCCCAATTAACACAGGTTGAAAATGCTAAGGAAGGCAACACACAAAGTGTAAGTGCTAATGCAGGACTAGTCGTGGAAAAGGAACATTGGTATAGAATAGGATTGGTGGCAAAAGATTTGTGTTGCTACCGTGATAAACTATGATTACTAAGACACAGAGTCACACGCTAGTAACCAAAACGTAAAAGTAACTATTAGTATGACAATGGCAGACAGGCTGATCTATTTGAACAAGTTAAATAACACTGATAGCATAATAGTATAATAGGCTTAATGGTTATAGATAGTGGCTATGTTACCTTGACTATCTGCAAAAAGTGAAATATTGCCAATGTCCCTCTGCAGAAGTGCCCTTATAATCTTTTCAACAAGGGCCTTTCCAAGGCCTTGGCCCTGAATCATAAAGAGTCATTAGAGAAGAAGGAAGCAGTTTGCAAATAATCATGGAAACCTGTTATGACATTAATGCTTAGATTCAAGAAAAAATGTTGAAGCCCCAGCATACCTGATAGCTAGGATCAACAAGGACATCCCAAATTGTGGCATTGAACGCATGATCAGATGTAGCTCGAGCCAAGCCAATTAGCTTCTTTTGGTCATTCCCGTCTGTCAAATAACTTCTCCAAGTACACTAAGATGTTCATGAAATAGTTTCAGATGTAGTAACAAGCATGAGAAAAGATTACAATACCAATTGTGTGAAAAAGAAGGATACTGCAACCATGTCCTAGCCACTATGTACCTGATCCAGGTGACTTCCGAACAGAATGCAATGTGGCTACCAAGTAGCTATTTTTCAAAGCTGCAGCTAGTTTGGACAGTGGCCTCCGAGGCCAGCCTACCTATAAATATGCATTAGACTGGTTTGAATTTTTCCAGTGGATATAAGATAACAAACAATCTTCACATGTTCCCACTGTGGAGCGAGAGAACATATGTATTTCATATATAGCAAAAAAAATAAAAAATTCAGATGAAACTTCAGAGAAAGGTCAACCAGGTAAAATATATGTGCAATAAGTGGACTCCTGAATACATTGGAAGAGTGACTTAGACACAAGTGAATTAACAGGCATTAACAACCTTTTATAGTAGATGCGTTTGGAAAAGAAGTACCAACAACAAAGTAATTACCTTATCACAAAGGGCTTGAAGATCATACACATCAACATCTCCACCAGAAGAAAATATTATTTCTTCAACTGTTCCGTCTGGTTCGGTCTTTTCAATGAGAACCAACTCTTCAGGAAGGGGTTCTTCCTCTTGTGCAAGTGTGGAGGGTGGTTCTACAACTTGTGTTGTGTTGTTGCTTATAATACTGCAATAACAAGTGAGGTAAGGACCTTCATAATTTTACTCTGTGAGAGGAGCGTAGCGAGACACAGATATACGCTGATGAATGAAATGTAATTTCTTGCTCTTGTAAACCACTTGACTTGAATTGTTATCAATTTCAAAACTACCTAGTATGTATATCATATGCTCAATAAAATGAATATCTTGATTACCCAGATTTAATGGATTCCCAAAAGCCAGCATTGAGTTGATATGCCTTATGCATTCTGCTCCCTGCGAATAAACATAGCAAAAGGCTAAAACTTTTCCATCATAGCTCACATAAAATGGGTTACTACTACACTCACTACACTGTAAAACTGGGCAAGTATGCATACCTTTAGTAAGGGTGTGGCTTAAATTGCAAGGAAACAATAACTTATTCGATGCCTGACGACCCAAATCGAACGAAGCAATAGGGTATCTGCCAGATAAACGAAAAGGGTGTAATTTCCTGAACCCATAAACACACATTTTACTTCACCCATAATCAACACTCAACAGTTACTGAAAAAAGAAACACTCTTTTTGTAATTAAACTCTCTCCAATCCAAGGATGCTCATTAGAGTTGTGATTACAGGCAAACCAAAGCAACACAATGAAGCAAAAAATTGAGTTCAAGGTAGCAAATTTTCCAACAGAGGATTCATACAGTGAAATGGGTTGGAATTGAATTAAAATAGAGGGGAAGTACTTACAGAGGATAGGAAGCGAAGGCTCTGAGTGTAGGCATATTGTGACTGTAACTGTGCTGCTGCTGGTGTGGATGGAATTGCTTTGCTTTCTAAAACCACTCCTTTCCTGAAAACACAGGGCCAACCTTATTTTGATTTTCTAGCAATTTCTGACATGGTATATTATTTTCCCCTCATTGCCCAACCTTCACCGAATATATTACATGATGCCATTATGGGCATATTTATTCAACTTTTTAAAATTAATAATTTTGGAAAATAAATAATTGTTGGCTTTTTTTGGTTATCAATATGAGGTTTTATAGCGACAAACCATTTGTTCTAGTAGCATGAGTCTCCATTTCGTAAAGAAGAGATTCTAAATTCGACTCTCATAGTCATCTACCAACTATTGTATATTTAAAAACAAATATATGTATTTTATTAGAGAATCTTGTTAATTTTTTTTTAGGTGACACAAGAGTCAAATTAGGGACATCTATGGATCAATACTTGGTTGGAGAGAAATGTTACCACTAAAAATGGTAATTGACAACTCATGTGCAACTTATTAGTATCTTTTAGTGCAATATTAGTGCTAGTGGAACTCATTAATACTTGGTGCAATTCACTAGTGCCTTGGTGAAAAATCCGAGCAGGTGCAACACCCTATTTGGCTCATGGATGGAAAAAGAAAATTTTCAAGCGAAAAGAAAAATAAAAGAAAGTAAACTACCTTCTTCTTTCACTTTTCCCCTCTCCACAAAAGAAAAGAAAAATTGGATTGCACCCTTTGCAATTTGGGTTAGGCTTTGTTGGGTTCTTCAATTGGACATGTGGACAGGCCCAATTGAGAATGCAAACATAATAACATGGTAGTCTTGGTAGACCCACTAAAGCTCCCTTCCTGATCTTCATAATGCAGTCAACAAAGATCCAAAAACAAATAATTTAGATTGAAGAGAAAGAGAAAGGAGCATGTACTTTTGTAATAATAGCATCTTTATTGAGTTCCGTGACACTTCTGTCACACTCAGTCCACGCTACCATCCTTTTGAGTATGATCTTTTCAGTGCCTTGTGTTCATTCTCTCTCACTCCTTTATATATTTGTTCAAAAATGGTTGCATAAATTGTGTTTAATAACGGTTTCAACTTAGAAATTCAGAGAGGACCCTGCATTAGATTAGTCCCAAATCAGACAAAGCATTTCTTTTGTTCTGTGTTTAATTATATATATATATCTATCTTCACGCAATACAAGACAAAGGAATGATGAAGAAGCAAAAGCAAAAGTATGTCTCTCTGTGCAGCGCCAGCGAGCATGTCCCTTCAATAAAAAGAAGGGGCGCGGCTGTGATTTGATCGACACCAACGGGTCATTTACGTAAAAAGGAAATTGAGATAAAGAGAATCAATGAATGAAGCTCTTTACTCATCACCACCATCATCATCATGATCCAAAACACTGTTTGAGATTCAGTGGTGGTTTTAATGGGAATGGTTTCTGAGAACCCTTTTGCTTTTTCTAACCGCTCTCCTAAGCTCTGCAACTCCTTCACAACGCGGTACTAATCTCTATCTCTTCTTTCAGACTTGAATATACATTATGTGCATTTACTCTTCAGCTTTCAAGTTTTCAAGTTCATACATGCTCAAAGGGTTTTGTTGGTGTTCGTTTTGCTTTATATTACTTGCATAATACGTACTTTCTGTTTCTTCTATTATATATATGTAGCTTATGTTTTGCAGACTTTGTACGTTTGGCCTTGTTTGATTGAGTCTATTATATTGCTCAAGTACAATTCTTGAACGTGGGGGATCATAGATTTGGTTAGTTAATTAACATATGAGACAGAACTTACCATTTAGAACTGATAGACCTATTTTTCTAAAATTGTTCTCTATAAAGATTTGGAAGGAAACTTCTTGTTATACTTACCGGCACGAAAAAATTGAATCCAAAGATCTACCCTTTGCATATTTCATTTCGTGTTAGCTTGTGGCAGCTTGTTCGGTTTGTGGCTATTATTGACTTTCAATTTGTGCTATAGTATATATCTGCATAGAAACTGATTGATCTTTGATTCTTTGGCCAACAGGAGGATTGTGATATTTTCTTCCTTATTTGCAATTTCACTTGTCCTTTTCCTTGTCGAATTGAACGTTATTGAATTGATAAACTTGGATGTGGATGGCTCTAATTGTTTTCTAGTCATATTCTTGAATCGATCATGCTGATTGCTCACTGCTGATCGATATTGGAAGTTTTATGTGCATGTAGTATCTTTTCGGATGTTGCTGGGGACATCACAATTGTTGTCGATGGAGAGTCTTTCTTACTGCACAAGGTAAAGTCTGCTATTCAACATGGAAAATGTTGCTTTCTAACCCAACTCACATCTGATGGGAAAGATCTTTGAAATTTTCATTGCTGTAAGTTTATAGTCATTGTCCGATTTTGTAGCCTTACATTGTTTTGTTTTGTTGAAGTTTCCATTGGTGTCTCGAAGTGGAAAGATTCGGAAAATGGTTGCAGAAGCCAAGGATTCAGCTGGAAAATTGGAGCTCCACAACATACCAGGAGGACCACAGGCATTTGAACTTGCAATGAAATTCTGTTATGGCATGAACTTTGAGATCACAAGCGCAAATGTGGCCCATCTGCGCTGCGCTGCTGAATACTTGGAAATGACTGAAGACTACAGGGACGAAAACCTTATTGCGCGAACGGAGATTTACCTGAATGAGGTTGTAGTTCAGAGTCTTGAAAAGTCAGTGGAAGTCCTCACCACTTGCCAGACACTACCTCCTATAGCCGAGGAGGTTGGAATTCCAAGCAGATGTGTGGAGGCTATTGCCACGAATGCTTGCAAGGAACAACTGATGTCAGGTTTGTCTATGTTGAACTGTGATGGCGAATCTGCTGAGCTTAAGAGTGGTTGTCTCGAGTGGTGGGTTGAAGATCTTTCATTGCTAAGGATCGAATACTATCAGAGGGTTATATGTGCCATGGCAAGAACAGGTGTTCGATCAGATAGCATTGTTGCATCTTTGATGCATTTTGCTCAAACATCCTTAAAGGGTATTGGAAAATGTCAAATTTGGAAAAAGCCAGATAGCATACCAGAACATGACCAGAAGACTATTGTGGAAACCCTTATTAGCTTAATGCCAGCAGAGAAAAGTTGTTCGGTGCCACTGAGTTTTATGTTTGGAATGCTGAGGATGTCAATCATGGTGGATGCTACAATCGCCTGCAGGCTCGAGATTGAAAGGAGGATTGCTTTTAGGTTGGAAATGGTTACACTTGACGATCTCCTTATACCGTCCATCCATGCAGGGGGTTCATTGTATGATGTTGATACCATTCATCGTATACTGGTGAATTTCCTGCAGCGCATTGAAGAAGAAGAAGAAGATGAAGACTGTGGATATGAGTCGGAAGGCATTGGTAATTCTCCAAGCCATGGTTCATTGTTGAAAGTTGGACGGCTTATTGACACATATCTAGCTGAAATTGCTCCTGATCCATACCTCAGCGTGCAAAAGTTCATTGCTATGATTGAAGTACTGCCTGATTATGCTCGTGTCATTGATGATGGTCTTTACAGGGCGGTCGATATATATTTGAAGGCAAGTTATCAACATATATCAATCATATAAGAGACTACATGATCTTGTGTATTTGTTAAAGTCATAACACATGTTTCTTGAATTGACTCTATGTTCTTGTTTAGGTACATTCAATGCTAACTGAACAAGAATGCAAGAAGCTCTGCAAGTTCATAGACTGCCAAAAGCTCTCTCAAGAAGCCTGCAACCACGCTGCACAAAATGATCGGCTCCCAGTACAGATGACAGTGAGAGTTCTGTATTTCGAGCAGGTCCGATTGAAGAATGCATTGTCAGGAAACTCAGGAGATGGGTTTGTCTCGCAGAGAATAAGCAGTGGCGTACCAAGTGCAGCCATGTCCCCCCGGGATAATTATGCTTCATTGAGGAGAGAAAACCGAGAGCTGAAGTTGGAGATTTCGAGAATGAGAGTGAGGCTGAGCGAGTTGGAGAAAGAGCAGTTGTTTATGAAACAAGGGATGATGGATAAAACAGGAAATGGAAAAACTTTCTTGACCTCACTATCAAAGGGCATTGGAAAGATGGGGATTTTTAGTGGTCAAGCAGGAGGTAAACGACAGAAATCGAGTAGGAAGTCCCGTGGATCCGAGGGGAAAACTGGTAGGAGTAGGAGACACTCTCTTTCCTAGGTAACTTAGAAAGAAAGTTTTGAACGTAAACGAGTTCATGTTCAATGTCATTGTTGCACTGGCACATGAATTGGTTGAGCTAGTTCCGACTCAATATCTCATTTGTGAAGGGAGCCTGGAGTTTGTACCACAATTCTAACCAAGAGGTAGGTTGAACTTGAATCCCATCTTATGTAATCAATAATATGGTCTAAGTAGCTTTATTGATCTTTGAAATGTCAATTAGGAATCACTTTTTCTGCCAAGTCTCTGTTAGTCCTTTCCTAACACTTAGTAATCAAAATGGAATTAGGGGTTAAAAGCTTTCAATTATATGCAAAGGTGAAGCATAAATAGTTGAATAATGTAACATGTTATGAATTAGCTTGCCCCTATAACAATAACTTAAGAGGAAGCTAAACATTGTTATTGTTTTGGAAGCAAAGTTCATATCTCAGAAGTAATAAACTGCCAAACCAGAAAAGAACAAGTTTCACTTGTAGAAATCTTGGACAAACTCAAGTGGAGACTTCCTGATGATGCACTGGTTCATCCTAAAAGGTGCTTCCTGATCTGCAGTGAAGGCCAAAAAAAAAATTAATTCCCTAATGTACTTGTTTTGTGTTCTTGTCATACTTTCTTAGACATGCAGTGTGCAAACAGGAGCATTCTATCTTATTTCTGTTCTTGGTTACTGAAAATAGTACGTAAACAACGGCTAGCTAGGTTTGATCCATGGATTAATACCAACCTGAGGAAGTTTCTGTCTGAAGACGACATCCAGTCGTGCATCGAGGGTGTTTTCACACACTATCTTTCCATCTTGAGAGGCCAACACCACTCCGCCCGAACTTGTAAACAATCAAACCCAAAAAAATAAATGAAAACGATGACAATAACAAGGCAATGCTAATATGCTATACATGTAACTAAGTCACACAGCAAACACCAACATTAGCAAAGCAGGCTGATCGAATTGTCATATCTACAATGTGCACATGTATCAGCCATGACAGAAGAAAACGGAAGCGATGAACTGCGAATATAAGGGGACTGATTACCAAAAGGGTTCATGGGAATCGCCACCCTTTGGAGGCGGTGGGAGATACACACGATCGTCAATGGTAATTTTAGGTGGATTAAACCCTTTATCAGCATAAGCTTTCTTTGCTTCCTCCAAAACAGACTCAACAAGCTTCTTGTCAACCTCTCTGCATCTCAGGAGCACTGCTGGCTCCTTCATCCGAATCAAACCCTGCGTATATCAAATTACACAACTTTGATCACAACTTGATTTACATATACATATGTACATGGTTTCCGGTACCACGTTATGATTGTTGTTACCTGAGTGATCAAGTCTTTGATGAGCTTCTTGTAAGCCTTCTTGTCCTCAGAAACACGCACAAGTTCCTTGCCACCAGCTTCTTTTATGGAAGTTACTATGTCATCTTGTGCTTGCAGAACTTTTATGCGCGACGCATTCAGTTGCATCGAGTATTCACTGTGTAGAGTACATTACACACCAAAATTTGAACAAAACAGGTAACATATTGGCATACACAGATCAGTCAAAAATTGAGAAATATGTTATCCCACTATGGATTTAAGGGCAACATTAAATTTCAAACTCATGATTTCTTAGTAAGAATGGAATTAATAAAACTCTCACATTTTCCTTTTAACCTCGACCTGCTTTGCCTTGCGTTCATATTCTTGTCTGATCTTCTTCTTCTCCGCTTCGGCTATTTGCAGTTTCTCAATGTTGAACTCCTACACAACTCTACAAGTCAGAACAAAGCAAAGAGAACATGATTAGAATGTAATTAGTGGGAAACTAATCAAGCAGATAACCTCCTCTGCAGAGACGGAAATCTCATTAGCTTTTTCTTCAGCTTCTTGGCGAATGAATCTGACCATCTGCTGGATCTGCTTCGACACATCTGCATCGTTCATCTTCTCAGGAACAAACGTGATTCTATGATAGATATGATGATCGCTAACAAAGATTGTGTGTGTTAGAGTGTTGGAGTACTGTAGAATGAATCTCAGAGAATTTCAATGGAAACTGGAAATGAAATTGGGAATTAGAGATAAGAACGGCACAGTTTCTCCTTGTGTCTGTTTGTGGGTGCGAAATTTCGTGCGGAACATTATTTCCGTTACGACGTTGAATACTTCCAAAATTTCCACATTACACGCGAAAATTTCTAGCTACAGTTTTTTTTTTTTTTTCTTTTTCTTTTTTGCAGGGAGGGACAGCAAATGAAACTTGCATGAAATCTAATCCTTCATATTTATGTTGGATGCCTAATGATGTGTCATATCATTGAGATACAATTGAGATGATATTCGTTATCCTCATCTTCCATCAATTTTCATGTGATCCTAATCTATATACAAATGAATGTTATGCACATTCTCTTCACACACACAAAAAAAAAAACTAGTTTCGAAGATGTGAGATGTTGGAAGCAACTAAATTGTTTTTTAGTTTTTTGGTGTAGAGTTCAAAATCAATGTGAGGGGATAGCAAATTTGGTCTAACCAAATTAATATCCAAACACAAGAAGCATGGCAAGATGGATTTCATATTGTTTTAGATTACCAAATTAAGAAGAGTGAGAAATGGCAGAATATGAAAATAGAGTATTTAGGTTTTTAATGAATTGAATATTGAAATTTTGATGCAAGTGAAATGCATGTGTTGTTTATTGGTTGGAGAATGTTGAAAAGAGAAAGTTGGAGGTGAAGGTAGTTAACATTTCTCTTGAAAAAGTCGTTTGCCCTCATAATCTGACGAAATATGACTTAGAATACTAGAAAATTATTAATGGTCCATAACAATGCAACCTTCATTGTAAACCTCTCATTGCTGTATACATCATAAGTGGTAGTTCCAACCTCCCATAATTCCTTTAACTCATCAATTAAAGGTTCTAAATACACGTCAATATCATTTCCAGGCCCACGAGGTCCTGGGATCAACAATGATAAAAACAAATTTGATTGCTTCATACGCATCCAGGGAGGAAGATTATAGACTGAAAGTATCACTGGCCATGTGCTGTAAGCACTACTCATATTTCCAAATGGATTAAACCCATCAGCAACGAGCCCTAAGCCAACATTACGAACCTCAACCCCAAATTCAGGGTATTTTAAATCTAAATGTTTCCATGCAGGAGAATCTGATGGGTGCCTCATGAATCCATCTTGAGGACATTCTGTTGCATGCCATCTCATATGTATCGCAGTATGCTTCGACATATATAACCTTTGCAATCTTGGCTTTAAGGGAAAATAGCGAAGAACCTTGGCTGAGACTTGTTTAGTAGAACTTCCATATTTTTTCTGAATATACCTTGAGGTACCACAACGTGAACACACTTTCAAGTTCAATCTATCTTTCCAAAACAACATACAGTCATTGGGGCACCGGGCACGCATCGATCTTTTGATATGTGAGGCCCAACTCACTAATGAGCTTCTTAGTTTGGTAGAAAGAATCTGGTAAACACTCTCCTTCAGGCAATAATTCTTTTACAAACTCTAATAACCAAGAGAAGTTGTTATCACTCCAGCCCCCTAAACACTTTAGTCGGTACAATCTCACAACAGCATCCAACTTCTTAAACTTCTTGCATCCAGGGTATTTCCCTTCTTTGAGATGATCAAGCATAGGGTTCTCCATGATACTTCCACCAAGAATTCATATACTTAGGCCACATTCCTTTCACAACAAGATGTTCTTCAACAGTTCTTCTATCAAAGCTTTTACGATTTTTACATCTTTTACACGAACAAATAATCTCATTTTTAGGAGCAACGTACTTTTGCAAAAACACCATCTAAAAATAATGTCATCCCACCAAAGTATTCTGGAGTGCGACGATCCAAATGAACCCAATTTGTGTCCATACTGTAAAGTACACCACTTTAACTATGACCTAATTGCATACACTAAAAAATTGTCAGTCATGATCCCTTTAACAACTCTCTTCCTCTTAACTAAAGAAAATAAGAAATCAAAAACAAACAAATATAAAAACAAAACAAAAAAAGAACAACTGGTTGCTCAAATGTTTAAGACTTTAAGATTGAAAAAGTTGGTAGAGAAACTAAGCATTTTTCATTTAAAAGACAAGTTGATGCTATGGCCATTTTCATAATTTATTAAACTGGTTTGGACTAGCTAATCACCATTACTGAATAATCAAGTCCTCATTAATTTCAGCACAATGATCATACTATTATAGGAACCTCAGTAAAGCATAATTGGAATATTCACTAAAATTTAAATGCTATCTACAACAGAAAAGAACTCTATCAATTCAAACTCAGTGAACCTCTGACCTACACCAAGCATTTATCTTCTTTCCTTTACCATTTAGATTATTCACACAGTTCGATCATTCTCTATTTTTGTTACTCTTTCATTGTATTATAATTTCTTTCCTTTATCTCATAAACTGGTGCAAGATAGGTTTTATAATAACTTATTTTATAATTTATGAATCTCAGTCTCTCAGAGTTCAAATTAATGCTCAAATTGACGCAACAATTCGTAAAATAGCATATTATCAATAACAGAATAAACTGATCTTATATAATCTTTATCATTAGAATATGAGTCTGAACTCTGATATCAGGTTATAATCTGCTAAAATTCAAATGTTATCCAAACAAACTTCTAAAAAAAATAAAACGAAGCCAAATCAAATTAACAAAATTGAAGCATATATAATCAACAAAATTGAAGCATAGGCAACCGATTTGCAGTAATAAAAAGCCTAAGAGATGAAAAAACCTCAAATTAGAGTCATAATCTCATCCCCCACTATTAATATTAGAGGTGGTCAAAAAAATTTGTCTCGAATGAAAACAATAGAGACAATTCTATTAATTCATCTCTAGGTTTCGTCTCTACTGCCTATAATTGGTGTAGTGGTAATCAAAACTAAAATGAAGTATTTGAAAATCTAATGAACAAAAATCATAATTATTAACACATATATGTATCTGAATTGATTTTAACCCCTTGTAATTTTGTTTATTTAAATGTTATATATTGTAATTTGTAAGTGGCTCATGACTGGAAGGAGTCTTTCCAAAATTAAGAAAACAAAATCTCAAAATTAATGGTAAAAAAAAAAGGTGAGACTCATCAGCTCATGCACCTTCCCAAAAACATTACTTCTTTGTCCAATCAGAAAGGTTGGGTACTCGATAACCAATAATTTGATTCTAGATCCAGTCATAGATTTTGTCCAGCTAATCCCACCCTTTATGCCATTGTAGACGTACTTGTAGTTCAACAGATCTAGGTGGCCGGTCTCAACCCACTAATCAATCAAACATTAGTACCCGTCTGAAATTACTTCTCTATAAGTTATTTTGTTACAAAGCGCTTCTATCTAAAGCAGTTTTGTTAGAAACATATAAAAAAATTTGCATAAAAAGTTCAAATGTTTTATGTAAAAGCACTTGAAGTGATTCTTTTAAGAAGCACATATAATATACCTTAGCAGCTGCAAGTTGAGTGGAGTAATTGTTTACATCGATCATATATTGTGGTCCGGCCAGTGTACATTGCATCTACTTTCTTACTTGTAAAATCACTTGCAAAACCTTAATTTGGAAGAAGAAAATGGCAAAGGCTAAATGAAGAAGACAACAAGCAAGGTAAGAAGGCCTAAGCCTCCACTAATTTAATTAATTCCACTTGAGGAATGCAAATTGCGATGGTTCATACATATGCATATTGTAATTAACTAATTAAGGAACAAAGTACATGGGATTAGGAATCTTAAAAGTGCGGTTGCCTAAATAATCTCCTTGGAGATCACTCCATTGATCTCCTACATTCCCCCTTATTCTGTAACCTTCTTCTTCCACCAGTTGCTTCCTAATCGCCGACTTGTACGCCACCGCGCTCTGCCCTTTGTAAGCAGCGGTCCTGTGAGTAGGTACATGCCACAAATAATTAATAATTAATATCAGACCTAACTATATAATTTGGTAGAGATTATTAGATAACTAGAGGGTACGTTAATTGACACAATACTATATATATCTATATATCTATATATATCTATATATATATATATATAGATATATAGATATATATATATATATATATGCCATTAGAAAAAAAAAATCAAAATCGGTGCATGAGTGATGACATGCGCATGCAATCCCATACACTAAATATGCATATCGATTGATCTGCTTACGATTCAAATCGTACGTGGATGAATTGATCAATAACAAATTAGTAACAAATTTTATTTACATGTTTTATATATTGTACGAATGATAGTCAGTTATTGATGTATGCAATATTTATTCTAAATTTTATGTACAAATGATTCATTAATATTTTTCAAGGAGCTAGTACACTTTTATTGAATGTGACTAGCTTGACTCGGATAAATCCAATCATATATAGAACTCAAATTATCATGCATGGTGCACGTTGATTTTGACTAAACCCCATCCTGTGTCATTGTAGTTTTGTAGTTCAACAAATCTCTGTGGTCTCCAACGACTAATCAATCCGAGAATATTCATCCATTAGATTTGTCTTTTCAATTACCATGAACTACTTCCTTTCTAAATGATAATTGAACCAGTTATTTAAATCCTGATGGACCTTATTAGTGGTTGGGGGAGAATAAGTCATATTGACCAACAATGAGCAATTCAAATCCTTGTTTTGTTGCGAATGCATAGATGTACTTACCTCAAAATCAGCCGTTCATATCCAACAAATCCTTGATTATGCAAATTTTCAATAGTGACTTGGCCAAGTCTTTCTTCATCTCTTCCGGTAACCAAGAATACCTTAAACCCACTATTCACCAGCTTGCTAAACAATCCCAACATAGCAGGAATTGCCGGACACCCTCCTGTCATCGCCCATGCTCTGAACTCCGATGGATCGTAAGGGTCACACCTACATATTAGAACGCTATCATATCAAATATTTACCATGTTATATTGTCGATCTGACTGTTAATTTGAATCTACTACTTACCCGTATCTCTGTCCCTTGTAGTAAAAGACATTGGATATGCAAGTGTCGTCCACATCCAAGATCCATGCATCCTTGCCATCCTCCGAGGGAGCGTTTCCCCCGTTCACGTAACTCAAAATCTCACCAACGATGAATTCCACGTCCCGGTCGTACTGTCCTCCGATCATGTATGTTTCGAGGTAGAGCAAGCACTGAATTGGCACGGTGCGCCATGCACGCACATTGTTGGCCTCCACCGCCAGTCTCCAGCTCAAACAAAAGCCGCCACCGTCGAGGTGCTGCGGAGGATTAGAGCAAGGCTTCATGCCGGTGGCCTTGTAGAACAAAGCCAGAACCAGAACCACCAACACCTCCTGTGTTCGTTTCATCATTGCTTTAATCATATATGCTTGCTTGCTTTTGGAACCTAATTAATAACAGCTTAGTGGAGCTTATAAAAACAACAACGTGGTATTTTCAAGTTGAATCTATATAACGTAAGGAGATTAGAGTTGACGAAATCGGTAATGGTGTGTTATTTTCGTGGCTTCAACTAAGGAGTGTTCTGGGAAAATGACATATATATATATGGATGGCTCAAGCTTTTATAAGGGGTTCGATACTTGTCTCTGCCTGTAGAATATATAATACTATCTATAGTTTGATATGTATACCTACCCAAGGTGGGTGAGTTGTGAAGTAATTGCATCAAGTGGACAATAATGACCAAAGACTTATATAAGTTTGATATTTCCAACCAATGAACAAACTGGGAAATTTCCCATTAGGAAGGATAGCACACCCAAATAGATATATGATTTAGTTAATATATTAAATCTAGAATGGCATATATCCATGTCTACATTGTTAAGAAAGATGAGAGAATAAAATGTCAATAAGGATTACATAAGATGTTGAAGAGAAGTTATTCTTACTTTGGAGTAAAATATATAAAACTAATCTCGGAATAGAAGATATAGAATATATATCCTTTCCTCTTTTTTCTTGTTGGCCTAAAAAGTGCCTATAGATCTCCATGTTGGTCAGTAAGAAGGGAATTAATGATTGAAGAACCTTGTACTGGTTTATGTGATTTGAAAGTAAGGAATTTAAGATGGAGAAACTAAGATTTCTTGCCAACAGATTTTGGAAAAAAGTGACCTTCGATTGTGCCAAACAACGTGGCATGCATCACTTATGGTACGTATGCAAAACTACGTTCGTAATAATGCAATTGGATGATTCTAAATTGTATTTTTTGATTGACTTGTAGAAGTATAGTCTCGTCTAACCTACTCCACATTAAAGTCTAAATAGTTTTGATTATATAAGATCGGTTAATATTTGTAAGCATTCTACGTCACAGTCGTCTACAAACGTAATAATCTTTTAATTACCATGAGCCGATGAATGCACGAGAACGATGTATAACTAGCTAAGTAGAAAGAAAGATTGACAAATCTCGATCAAAACGTGGAAGACATGTGAACTTTGATCCTGAAATATTAGAGCATGCATGCAGATTGGTTCCAGATAGAGTAGCTCTTATACCAGCTGGTAGGTGGTATTTGGTTCTGAGAATATATATGACATGGTCAAGATCGATTAGGTATAGATGGAGCTCTTCTCGAACCTTAAAGTACCAAAATGTTTGGTGGGTGGAGTCAGAAACCACAAACAATGGTGATGGTGGAAAGACAGGTGCGAGAGAAAGTGTGTGTATACCGCCCAAAGTTTGTGAGAAAATTATTATGTTTATTTGTTTCACTATATCAACATATATCGATTCACTTAAACATCGTTCAACTAATATATTAACCATCATTGCGATACAGATTTAGTAGCATTTAAGTGAAAGGGTTTTTATCACATATACTACTTGAACTATTTCTCAATTATATACTTGATACCTGAACTTTAATTTTTGTCACAAGTAGTACCCAAAGTTTCAATTTTTGTCACAAGTAGTACCCAGATTTTTTTATTTCATCTCTTTTGGTACCTAAGGCCGATTTTTGTGATATTATATACACGTGTTAAAAAAAAAAGAGGCTAAAATGGAAAACTTTGGGTACTATTTGTGAGAAAAATTGAAAATTTTGGGTACTACTTGTGACAAAAATTGAAAACTTTGTACTACTTGTGACAAAAATTGAAGTTCAGATACCATTTAGGATGAACTCGAAGAGTTCGGGTACTGGTTGTGATCAAAAGTGAAGTTCAGGTACTATGTATATAATTGAGATAAAGTTCAGGTACCATTTGTGATAAAAACCCTAAGTGAAAATATAAAATCGAATACGCCAAATAATTTTTTAGATTCGTAAATATATAACAAGTTAAACCTAGCCAAAAGTGGAAATGTAGGCGGACATCATAAAATCGAATATGGTAAGCAAACCACGGTCGGTGCATGAAATTATATAAATAGAAGAACATACACGAAGAAAAGATCGACTTTATCTATTTGATGAGGCCAAAGAATTCAATCGATTACCTAGCCTTGTGGAAACTGACGTAGTGCGTGCTATAAGCACATTTCAAAAAGCACTACGATCATGAGCATGAATTATAAGCCAATAGGAATATATGGAGTCTAATTAAGTCGATCTTTGGAGACGTACATCATGAACGTCAATGTGATGTACGTGGAGCACACAAAGATAAAGTCTTCGTTCAAAAAAAAACACAAATATAAAGTCTTCGTTCAAAAAAAAACACAAAGATAAAGTCAACAAATTATCAAGTAGATTGTGATCATTTCACTTCACTTATACACAAAGAAAGGGAAATTAGGAATGGAGTAATCTAATTAAGTCGATCTTTGGAGACGTACATCATGATCGAACTTCAATGTGATGTACGTGGAGCACACAAATAGGAATGGAGTCTAATTAAGTCGATCTTTGGAGACTTGCATCATGAACTTCAATGTGATGTACGTGGAGCACACAAAGATAAAGTCAACAAATTATCAAGTAGATTGAGATTAATTTCACTTCACTTATACACAAAGAAAGGGAAATTAAGCTCATGCACCTTCCCACAAAGTTAATTAACCGTGCTTGTTTAACATGGGAAAGGTACTTGTTTAATTACGTATACCACAGATTTGATTTTTTTCCTCCAAAGGGAATATGCAATATTGCAATTTCACAGAATATGCAATATGTGACTAATTAAGCAACATATATAGTAGATGGGATTAGGGAGCTTAAAATTTCGGTTTCCCAAATAATCACCTTGGAGATCACTCCACTGATCTCCTACATTCCCCCATATTTTGTAACCTTGTTCCACTAGTTGCTTCGTAATCGATGACTTGTAAGCCACTGCGTTCTGCCCTTTGTAAGCTGCGGTCCTGTAGGTGATTAATTCAGACAAATTAACCTAACTATATTAGGTAATTAAAGAGTAGACAATGGTGGGAGGTGACATGCATACACTAATGTACGTTCTGGCAAATTAATATTTCAAATAAGATATGTCACAGGTGCAAATTAATACATTAACCCAAATACATTGAAATTATGCAAAGCAATGTATTAAAAAATCTGTATGCAAAAAAAAATAACGAAGTCAAAAATTAAGCCACGACACTTGAGTACTATTTTCTAAAAGTAATGTGTTACATCACGTATAAATAATTGTCAGTTGTTTGATGTATATAAGTCGGCTGGTTTTAAATTTTGTTGTTGTATGTGTTAGACTAATTGACAAGGAACATTGCTCTTTATCGAATTGATACTTTTCAAAATTAAACACTTTTCTTGCATGGTGATTGTTCACTCGGATTAGTCCAATCAAAAGAGTGACAAGACTATCATTAGCCTAATTATCAATTAGAGATTAGTCATCCATTAGAAATTTGTATGTGGAACCAACATCATCTTGACCAAGTTGATTAATCAAAATCCTAAGTGGTTAATTGGAGAAAATCTGAAATAAATTTAGACGGTCTTGACTCTTGAGTCTTGACCAATACATGCATATATCACATCTCACCCCAAAATTAGCCTTTCATAACCCACAAATCCTTGCTTATGCAAATTTTCCATAGTGACTTGGCTTAAGGGTTTCTTCATCTCTTCCGGTTACCATGAATACTTTAAACCCACTATCCACTAGCTTCCTAAACAATTCCAACATAGCAGGAATTGCCTGACACCCTCCGGTCATTGCCCATGTCTTGAAATCTGATGGATCGTAAGGGTCACACCTATAAGTTAAAATGCTCTCATAAGTAATCGATCAACATGTTATATTATCGTAAATAATCGATCAACATGTTATATTATCAAATTGTCAACTAATCTGGATCCACTACTTACCCGTATTTATTTCCCTTGCAATAGAAGACATTGGTTATGCAAGTATCGTCCACGTCCAAAATCCAAGCGTCCATGCCATGGCCAGAGGGAACAATTCCTCGCAAGTAACTCAACATTTGGCCGACGATCAAGTCAACGTCGCGTTCATACTGTTCTCCGATCATGTAAGTTTCTATGTAGCGCAAGCATTGAGTTGGCACAGTGCCCCATGCACGCACATTGTCGGCCTCCGCGGCCACTCTCCAACTCAAACAAAAGCTGTCACTGTCGAGTTGTGGTGGCTTTGAGCAAGGCTTCCCACCGGTGGGATTGGAAAATAATGCCAGAAACAGAAACACCAGCATCTCCTGCGTTCGAATTCGCCATTAACTGCTATAACATGTGTGCTTTCTTTCTTGCTTTTGGAACCTAAATAACAAATTAAATAAAAGCTATCTTAATTAGTGAAATTTCTTGCCAAACACATGCATGCATGGCACAGATGCAAGCATGCAAAACTACGTAATAATGTTTAACACTAATAGTTCCTTGTTAAATGATTAATCGAATTATATTTTTTTTTATTGAATTGATCGATAACGATATATATCAAACCTCAACAAGAATGAAATTTTAGTAACGAAAACAAGAGAAAAAACAACCGGAAAGGCGGCCAGGGTAGGAAGCCAAAACCTCTTAAGAAAAAACAAAACGACAACTAGTCAAATTAAATGATAACGATAGTAATCAAAGAAAAATTCAATTACGTAAGATAGAAGAAAATTCGACCATACTCGGAGTGGGGATATAGTCACAGTGACACAGTCCACATCAAAACAGAAATGGTGGATCACCCGTCACATTGCTGCTCAATACCCACTTCACCCACTTCGATCCATACATATATATCGTATTTACAGAACAAATATATTAAGATCAGACAGTCTGAATTGGTTATTATACGTACCACTTCCCAAATGCACCGACCAAACCAGAGACTAATTCTTTAGATATTGAAGAATATATACACACACAGAACGACGTCATATAGTGGTATAGGTATATATAATACATTGTGGAAACATACATCTCAAAGCACTAATGTATGGACCATTGAGAATGCTCAACTATATTAATGGCCTATTCATGAATTATAGACTATATATATTAATGGCATATCCACATTTTAATACAAAATGGACATTCACACGTGAATGAGATCATATATATACAATGTGGACGTCTACATTGTATTAAAATGTGAACATCTTCATCTCAACGTGCAAACTAATGGTCATAACAGTCCATATTTTAGGCCATCCATCAATGATCATTTTGATAATTTTCCTTTTTAAATTTTAAATAATTTAGCCATTAGATTACCACATTCATTGTTTCAATTTTATTTGACGGACTATATTTGTCTGTAAGATATACAACGAAAAGATAACTAAACAATCTCCAATTCGGCTGAATTTTTGCAAAGATAATTTTAGAAAATAAATATAAACGATGAGCGATTCCGATGATTAAATTATGTTGCCAATTGGTTGGAAAAAATTAAGATATTTACATTTTAATACAATGTGGACGTCCACACGTAAATGAAAATGTGTATATATATATATGCCAATGAGATGGATTATAAGTCGATCTTAGAGACATATTTCATGAACTTCTATTGTTATATGTAGCATGGTTTGTGTGATCTAACGATATGTATGTTATATTGTTATAGCACAAATTATTTAATAAAATCGAAACCTCGGAATTCATCAAGACTGTGAACACCGAATAAACCTCTCTCCTCAACTTTTTAAACCATTTCGTGAAGGGAAAATGAAATTAAATGAAAATAAATAAATAAATAATGTGCATTACATTTGCCGACGAATAAGTGTTCGATCCCTAATTCTTTTAATTGAAACCTTATTAATTTTGTTAAACGAGTTTCATTTCTGAGTCTTCGTTGACCTCTTTCAATTCCAAATAAGATACATGAAATAAATTGGACGTCGAAAAAGGATAAAAAACGGTTATGAAAAATTCTGAATTAGTTCGATTTGCATTAATTTTCCCCGTATAAGGGGTATAAGCAGCATATATTAACCCCATAGCACAAGGCTCCTTTAGGTGCATCCAAATCATAAAACTTGTTCCATGCAATACCATAAAACATGGATCACTTCATATTGACAATTACATGTGAAGGTTTTCTGAAGATGCATGAAATACATTTGATATTGCATGCACTGTTGAGTGCCCATCCGGATCCATATATAGGACTCATATGCACATATCCTTTTCTTTTGGGGCAAGATTCCTACCCACCATCAATCACATGCTTTCAACTGGACATGACCAGCCTTTTATATGTAATAGCTAGCTTTGCTTCAAAGCAAAACTCCTATAAGGTTCCGAACTATTCCCATCTCATCCAATTTTGTCCACCAAAAATCTATACAATCGAGTTCACAATTCAGATACTCAAAAACAATAAGTTTTTAAGAAAAAGAGTGAATCAATAGGGTTCCTATATCATCAAAGCTTATCTCAGTCCATTTATTCATCGACTCTAACCGAATCATTGGCAACATATACTTTTTTTCCTTCCAAATTATCGCAAAAATTATATTGCGTCCAACACGTACAAGTAAGAGTGTAAACTGTGTACTCGCTTAACTAATACCAGTTTGTATAGCATATCCCAATACCCTCGATCAGTGACTACAATTTTTTTTTTTTAATCTTTTTCTGCGAGAAAAATACAAAAAGCTAGCTATATATTTACTTCAATTTCATTGAGATGTTTCATCGAGCTTTTTGTTTCCATCTTAAAGAAATATATTTGCATGTATTGTTTCCATCGACAAATTAATGGGAACGTGGGTGATAAACTCCACTTACTCCAGCCTATACGCCTACATAGTCCGCCATTGGCCCCAAAGTGGCCCAAACACTCTTTGTGAATATCCCGTAAACTCCCTTTAATTTATTTGTATTTTTTTTACAGAAAAAAACTCTGCTCTTGGCACGAACATATATATCTTTGAAGTTCCTATCGAAAAAAATATATATATCTTTGAAGTGGTGCTTGCCTAATTAGCTGAGTAGTCTTAGATCGCTCTTTCTTAATTAGGATAAGATGGTGACTTCCCATCAAGCCTTGTATGTCCTTAATTAGCTTCTTTATCATTATATATATCCGGCCAACTGCGACGTGGATACGTGTCCTTCCTTCCATTACTGCTAGCTACCTTCTTCATATATTGACTTGTCCAGGCCACCATGTGGTTCTAATGAATATGTTTTCTACCTAAATAGATTTGAAGTTATAGCTACTACGAGCTCTTCATTCACATGATGGTTTATTTTCAGCTGTATATATATAATGAATCATGCATGCATTCACCTACTTAATGGCTCGCACATGGATCACGAAACCGGCCACGCTACTACTGGAAGACTAGCAGTGCTGCTGTACTGCAATATACCATACAAGTCATGTATAGCAGTACGTGGGAGTGTTTAATTTATTGAAATGCCACAGACAGTACAATTAAGGTCCTTATGAAGCTCAAGAAATACCAATTAAGATGTAAAATTCTTAGTACAGTTGGCGCGGGTGAATATATTTAGCTAGGTCAGTAACGTGATCGAAGACGATTCGATCACTCCACGTATACTCAATTCCCGTGTGTTTTGCTCTTTTTCTTGTGTTAATTAATTTGTTAAAATGCATGAAGAGACATAGAGAGATGAGAGTTGCGGCCGAGTCAAAGTGTTTGACAAATTGCTTCAAAATAGTTAGGGCAAACACAATTGGGGAAGCAAGACAAGTTGATATGCAAATTAACTCCTAGCCTTCATTTTGCCTCAAAGAGGCTTGGATAAAAATAAGATGTACTAATCGAGATGTGGATGAATACCTGCTGAAAGAGGCTCTTGAGTACTAGAGTAATGAAGCAGGCAAAACGATTAAGCTCAAGTGCGGACTTCTTCATCTCTCCTTAAACATCACCGAAGTTGCCATGAACTTACTATAGTTCTAAAAAAAATCCATAACAAGTAGTTGGAGGTCTGAAAGTCAAGTATATCGGCGTAGACGTCGTTGTTAGTTCGATCATGTGGCTCTCGAGGATCGAGTTGTTAAATGAAGTGTCTTTGTGAATGTTTTTATTTGAGGAAGCATCAAATCATGGCTATGCTGCTGCATGGGCTCATTAGTCTGTTGGTCCATCCATACTAGCTAGCTAGATAGCTCCATGCATATATGTACGGAGAACGCATCGTTTTCCTATCTGGTCCTCCACTGCTCCGGCCAGTAGTTGTATATTGGGAGTTTGTGAATTGTGATAACCTTGTTGATATGTCTATCATCAACTGCTGGAACCAATTGTAACTGGAGAAATAATTTGGGCGTAATGGGCCACTCGATCTTGCCCCCATTAAAGCCAGTATAGATAATAGAATGCGATGTATCGTGTATTGCTTGTTTTTCATGGTACAGATCGATCGCAACATATTGTGTGCTTTGTCCCTTTCCTGAATTGGTCTACCATACGCAGAAGTATGATAGGAGAAGATCGAGGAAGAAGAAGAGGAACTTATTGGTTTCTAGGTTAACAACTGATTATGAGGGTTTACGCCATTTTCTAGCAAAAAAAGAAAAATAGGTGTTACATCAAACCGCCTCCAAAGACTATTTGAAATACGACTTTATATCACAATGCATTGCTAATATAACAACAATGTGAATATAGATCGAGTCGACGTCTCCAAAAGAGAGAAAATGTTGACCTTCACCATTTCAGGCGATCACTATATTATAATTTAAAAAAAAAACATAAATTCAAACAAAACAAAAACGCAAATCGACCGAAACGTAATGACCACTAATTCAAGAAACTTGGACTATGGTTTGAATTGAAACACTAATTCACAAACCTAGCTAGGTTTCACCACGTACTCTTGTGTAGCAACATTATAGTAATAAATAAAATTTTAAGCTACTTAAATGACTGTGGTTAAAATAAAGAGGAGCTAAAATGAGCTCATTAAAAAAATTTCGTGCAAAATTTAGACAATTAATGTCAGCCGTTAATATATATGTGAAATAGTGAAATCCATATACAACACTAGTTAACAATTCTAGCTTGTGCTCGTGTGAGCATCTATGCCCTAAAAATTAATCTTTTGACTATAATTACCTAAATCTTACTACTGATGGTAATAGAACCTACCAACTCAAATAAATATAGTCCCTTTAATTGTCAAACTAATCCCCTTTTTTATTTTTGGTTGGTTGGGGGTTAGCCCTTGATCTTTCGTGAAGGAAATGCAATTACCAAATTTCAACAAAGTCTTTTGAGGTAGGTCCAATGATATAATTGATATAAGTAGGACCATATAATCAAATGTATGGCTTGCAATTCGATTTTTGGTCATGATTATGGGTGAAGCAAAACACTTTTAAGTTTCTTTTCTTTGAATAATAAGATTAGAAAAAAGTAACTCTTTAGAGATCATTTATTGTGGCACAACATCTATAAAACACTTACGAGTCATATATGCTTTGGCGAATTATGTCTTCAATTCAATTGGTTTGCGTTTGGTGCAATTTAGCATTTGTTTACTCTTTTATAGTCAAGATTAGTTGGGTTTTCTTAATTTCCGTTTATGTTTGTTTTTTGTCTCAAAATATATTTTGTAGAGCTGAGATTTATTCTCCTGTATGTATTCTAATTTTTTTTGTAATTGTCGGATAGAGTTTATATCTCTCGGTCTTATTGTATTCTTTTTAATTTGCAATAATTCTCTCGTACAGCCGAAATTCAAACATACACCTCAAGCCAGGGGACAATTAACATAACACATGAAGTGATTAGCATAAGTTGTTAAGCATTAGGAAAAGTCGATTTGCCACAAAAATCATGTAACAAGTTGAAGATGATGATGACAAGTGCAAGTCATGTGCCTACTCTTTTTTGTTTGATAATTTTATTTTGGTCCACTCACATGTATGAAGTCTGCACACATGGGTGACATGGCCCTACGCCAATGGTGAAAAGTGTTCATCAATCTCTGACACGCCACTAAAGCATAGAAATACAGAATAGAACGAGCATTATTGAGTGAATTATATTTTATGATTTAGGTTTTATTTTACGAGTATAATTTTGGAAATTAAACTTTGAAGACGGTTTGAGAGATTGAAATTGAAAAATAAGAAGATATATAGATTCTGAATTTTTGGCAAATGATGGAGATGAGAGGACTCGGAGGCAATCCGGTATTTCGAGCAAAACTGGCCATTGAATTGACCATTTCAGTTTTGTAATTTATAGTACCGCGACCGACATAGATGAAAGCATTGACGCATGAAAATGAAATGGATTTTTAAGACATGCTTTTAAAGGAATTGAAAACCGACAATCCTTTTGTCTATTGCAAACTTAATTCTACAAAAATTAAATTTTGGATAAATTATTATTTGTCATTTTATGAATAAAATTTAAAAAACTTATACCACATCGCGGAATATTATATATTCTCGAATTAGTTAACCTTAGACATATTTTTTTTTATCGAATAAAAACGGATTTGAAAAACCCAAAGTATCACATAAGGATTTTTGTGAAATTAAAACTTTGTAGACATCATGATACAAAATATACAATGTTAAAAATACTACTTAAATAGGGCAATACTAATTGCTATTTTGAGTTAAAGAAAATAGAAATAAAAAAAAGGGCAAATTACAGATAAAGAAAAATGAAGAAACTAGCCAATGAGTGAATGACCCAGTGTGAGTTATTTGTAATAATTTTGTTTTTATATTGAATGCTTCTCTTTCACTCTCTCACTGTTGCTTCCTTTCCTTCCCATAAACAAAGAAAACTAACAGAGAGAAAAGCACGGATCTTAACTGCACCATTCCCATTTTCCCAGTCACCGCACTCCCAACAGATCTAGAAAGCTCTCAGCAGCTGACTCTCTCTCTCTCTCTCTCTCTCTCTCACATGACGTAAAAGTTAAAATAATACACCATCAATCAGCAAGGTAATCGAAGAAGCTAGCTCTCGATGACTTGCTGTCCCCCTTTGCATCTCTCCGCAGCACCAGCAATCGCATTAGACGATTTTAGATCTCACTCTCACTCGAAACAGAGAGAAATGGTGTCCGCCGCTTTCAGAATCGGAGCGTAGAGGAGTTGTTAGCGATGATGAACAGGAATGCGAGGGAGTCTCTGGTCGGCGGCAGGAATTTCCCGGCGGGGTCGCAGCACCAACACCGCCGAGGCAACAGTTTGAATTTGGCTGTGCTGTCATCCAGTATGAAGCAGGACCCCGACGAGAGCAGCTTGGATCTCTTCTCCAAGAACCGCCGGACGCTCTCCGTGGCTTCCTCCGATGACTCCTCCGATGGTACATTTCAATCATCACATCATTCGTTTCTCGTGCTAGTGTATATATGTGGACAGAATTGTCCTGCCTTGTTTGGTGCTATTGATGGTTCGGTATGTAGGGCAATTCGGTCATTTCGACAGAATACCCGCCGATTTGTTGGCATCTAGTCCGAGACGAGATTTTTTATCACCGCTCAAACACGATCGAAACGAACGCGTTTAATTGTACAATTGATTAGCTTGTTTTTGATAATTTAGTGATCTGAAATTGATTTCATTACTCTGATTTGATTGTGCAAATAGTTTCGGTGAAATTGGGGAGACTCTCTGTTGGATCGGCCAAAGTGGGAAGGACTGGCATTGACGATCTGTTGTCATCTGCAGATGGTGGAAAGCACGATTATGACTGGTAAAGTCTAAAGCTTTTGCTTCATTCATTCTCTGTTTGTATTATAATCTTTATCATTTTCATATCTTTCATATCAATCTCATCCATCCCATCATGACGCACATAATTTTATGTTAGATATGATATTAGCATATATGGGATTCAGTAATTTCTTGCTCTAATGCACTGATATAGAATTAACCAGCGATGTTCTGTTAAGCATCACCTTAGGATCCACATTAAACTTGATTCAATGAAGTACCAAGTAAAGAATATCTAGAAAGGAAGAAGATAACAAATCGTATGGGTTTTAAGACTCTGGGTTCATCTTGTAATGTCAGCATTTGCCAAGCTGTGGTTATGTTATCAAGTATTAGAGATTTGTGGTACATAATATTAACAAAAAAAAAAAAACTTTGTGAAACATGGTAGAAGAAGAAAGGTCATTCAACAGAATAGATTTATATGTTTTCTTGAAGATGTATGAGAGGTAGGTAATCTCTTTGGTGAGGAAACTACTGCGAGACATACCTCAAAACATAGTGTAAGCATCTTTTAATAAATAGATTGAATGAAGTGTCTGCCTGCTTAATATAAACTTGTGTCATGTTATTTCAGCTATCCTTTGTCTAATTGGTTTGTATTAGCCTGATTAATTCAAATGTGCCTGCTACTCTGCTAGGCTTTTGTTGTCTTTATTGCTTGAGATTTTACTATTTGATAGATTTAGTTCATTCTTGAATTGTTAATTAGAGGTTTCATAAAGTACTGACTGATGTCAAATAAATACATATTTTGGTTGATTGATAGCTTGAATTACTACCTTTGCAATTCATGAGGTTAAATTGGCAATCAATAAAACTACTTGTGTCTGATTTTTTTTCAACTTTCTGTCATCAGGCTTCTCACTCCTCCAGAAACTCCACTTTTTCCTTCATCAGATGGAAGTGAATCTCAACCAATCTTAGCTGCCGCAAGAAGCACTGCTTTAATTAGATCAACTTCTTCGGCCAAGCCTTCAAGGGTATGTCTTTCCCAATTTACTTTATCCATGTGAGTTTCAGATTAGAAATTAGATAGGCTCCTCCAAATGAACAAGAAACTTTTATGTTTTACAGTTTAGTACATTACTTTTCTCATCTTATGTCTCTGTTTCAGCTTTCAGTTTCACAATCCGAGAGTAACCATTCATTAAGACCGGCTAGAAGCAGTTCAGTGACTCGCTCTTCAATCTCTTCATCGCAGTATAACAACTATTCCTCAAACAGATCCTCCAATTTCCTTAACACGAGCTCAGCTTCAGTTTCATCATACAGTAGACCATCATCTCCCATTACCCGCTCTCCATCTACAGCAAGACCTTCCACTCCAACCTCTCGCCCATCACTATCACGACCCTCAACTCCTTCTAGAACCCGTACTGTTCCAACCAGCTCTTCCATTGAGAGACCTCGGTCAGTGGCAAGCTCAAGACCCTCCACTCCTAGTTCTAGGCCACAGATTCCTGCAAACTTGAGTTCACCAGCTGCTCGAATACCTTCTCGTCCATCTACCCCCACTCGTCCATCTACCCCCACTCGTCGGCATTCGTTGCCTTCTTTGTCTCCAGCATCAAGTCCTTCACCTTCAGCTGGCCGTCTTTCAAATGGGCGCAATCCAGCACCGACATCCCGACCAAGCTCCCCAAGCCCACGTGTCCGTCCCCCACCACAGCCAATTGTTCCCCTTGATTTTCCTCTCGATACACCGCCAAACCTTAGAACAACCCTACCAGACAGGCCAATTTCTGCTGGTAGGTCTCGGCCTGGTGCTGCTGTAGTAGTGAAGGGGAAATTAGAAACCCCGGCTGCCGTGGTTGTGCCAAGAAGACAGTCATCACCCATTGTTTCAAGGGGAAGACTCACAGAGGCCCCCGGAAGAAGCCGCGTACATTCCAATGGACACCTTGATGTTCCTGAGCCTAGAAAGGCCCAACATCTCCCTGATCTGGGCATGCGGAAGCCTGTGAAGACTTCATCAACAACAGCTACGGACAACACCGGATTTGGGAGGAATATCTCAAAGAAGTCTCTTGATATGGCAATCCGGCATATGGTATGTATATGCTCTTCCTTAACATCATATGAATGAAGTTTCTGGTTGTGACAGAAATTTCTTATGTCCACATAATCATTGTTATGTGGTCTGAACCTAGCTGACAACTTCATACACCATGTGAGAACAGGAAGAGTAATATTTCTAGTGTGTTACAAATAATTCAATAGAAAGAAATAGAGCGGATTTGTTAAATTTATTCTACAGTGTTCTTTGTATATTTAATTCTTGTCAATAGATTCTAATGTCTGATCTACTATCTGATGTAGGATATAAAGAATGGAACAGGGAACAGTCGCCAACTTTCAGGCAGCACCCTCTTCCCTCAAAGCATTCGGTCTGGCACTCCCAAGACCCAGTCTGTTCGCACATTGAATTCATCAGCATCAGTGAATATGAATGGAGGCCTGCAAACCAGAAGTAATGGAGTCGTTTACGAGAATGGAAACAACATGTATAGGCCTGTAGAAAATGGAACTGAAGCAAATGGGGGAGGACTGTATTCTGCAAAACTGACTGATGTGGACATCTATGAGAGCTCTCGTTACGATGCAATATTGCTTAAAGAAGACTTGAAGAATACAAATTGGCTTCACAGTTTGGATGATAAATTGGATGAAGGACCCATCTTTGATAATGGATTTGAGCATCTGCCTGAACCTTTCGGCCTCTTATAACATCTGATTAGTAAGTGGTGTTTATTGTTTTCCTTAGATTATATGGGTTCTTATATATGGATGAATCACTTAAAACAGGAAGCATGTACAAGATAGTACTTGCCTTCTGCAGTGAAATCAATGAATTTGTTGTTGGTCTTCTATATTTACAAATAGCTGAGCAGAAATAGTTCCTCGAAGTTCTTATTTAAGCCGAATGGATTTTATGTATGATTCATCTACCTGTCTAGCGGGCTTTGAGAGCCTTTCTGGTGGTGCCATGACTGAAATTATGTTTTTGGAGGCCCATCTGGTCGCTATTAGGTTCACATCTTCCTTCACAGGCTTAGTTTCAGAATGATGTAGGGCCTAAAACCCGTAACACTTGGGAAGAGTAGTGAAACGCCTAACCCATACCTTTCGTTGTTTGTACTTGAGGACCTCTCGTGACCTATCCTAGTTTTAACTCATTTTCGTACCCTCCGTCACCACTAGCCCAGAGAGGTTCAAGTCTCCCGCATACATACACAACTCGAGACAAATAGGCTACTTACATTCCTTTCAGAGTCTAATCAACTTGAGAAACCAGGAATCTCTAAATGGACTAAACTAACAGTTGAAAAGGTCAATGAGCAACCATGAAAGCAGAGTCAGTGTGTGAATGCATGATGGCATCGTATCCAGAATCTAACCAAACTCTCAGGACCACGTTAACGGTCCTCAGTCCAAACCACACTAGAGAGAAAGGAGGGGGACCTCTTTGATCTTTCTTCCTCTCAGCAAATTTCATATTCAATGTGATAGCAACTCCTGGTTTTGGATGGTATAGCTTAGTCTAGGCTAGAACTTGCATGTGCTTCAGTTATTAAGATTGAAAATTCCAAGTCGTGTTTTCACTTTTCAGGATTGAAAATGAGTTGTGGTTAGAAATGTCTCTGGAATTTGTTTCCTTTTCCCATTATTCAAGAATCCCAAAACTGATGCAAGAACTAAGAATTTGTTGCCTTGCTTGTGTGCTTTCCTCTCTAGTGCGTTTTTTATTTTTTCCTGTCTCAGTTGTTTCTTTCTTTGAGCCCTTGGCTCCCCCTTTGTTTTCTCTTTGCTGTCGTTCAATGAATGTTTTCTTCCGACCAAAAAAAGAACTAGGAAGTAGCTAGCTAATATGATTGTATGATTTGTCTGGGTAAATTTAACTGTATGGTGGTCACCACATCTTTGTCAATTTCCAAAAGCATGTGTAAATCACGTTACATTCTCGAACAATCGAAAAATTTCGGGTGTGAAACGCTCTTTTCTTGGGGTTTTTAAAGTAATTTGTCGAACAATTTATCTTAGTTACGCATCGTAATTTTTAAACATCTATTTCCTCTTGTCAAATGAGTCGCCAATCATTTTAGTGTTTGAACACACATTCGACCGAAGGAGACGATTATTTCCTCTTGCGTCCATTGGAACTTCAAAGAAGAGAGAAATTGTTATCAAAGTAATGTCTTAGGAGTGTCTTATGAGTTAACTCATGACCCTTTACCAAATAATTATTCCATTAACCCAACCACCTCTTGTATCATTTGAATGGTGATAGTTAATTAGTGCAAAGTAAATCTCATTCGACCACCCTAACCAACCCTCTAATTATACTTGCATTGCTTGCTCAATAATATATAACAACACACGTAATGAACACACATGGCCTTTGCCAAAAGCAGCTGACTCCTAATTCTAACCAAAAAAAGACCCTTCAACTCTTCTCCTTCTTCGCTATTTGTGTATAATTCACTCTTCACCTTTTAATCCACATTGGTTGATTTAGTAAATTATGGGTACGACTTGTTTTTAATTGTCCAATAAAGAAATGGAAATATGTTATGTCATTGGCTTGTTGTGTGGAACTGTGGATCATTTGGTCCATGCATCCATTAATTCTTGGCTAATATTAGGCTCCTTTTAGAATTTGGAAGGAACTCCATCATGTAAATTTAGTCAAAAGTAAGTTGGCTTTTCATGAGTAAGGTTAACGTGAATTGTGGATTTTCTCAAAGTAAATACCAAATTACACGTTATAAAATATTAAATAACACTATTTACCGTTTTCCCCTTTGTCGGATTCTAGAGTAAAGGTGTGGTAAATTCCCGAATGTATAATCTCACGTTACTACGGCACTTAAACCTCAACTTTCTGTTATTATGTAGTTTTCGTCAATATTTTCGTTGAAAAGTAACTAAATAAGCGCGTATGATCACTTTTTCTTAAAACTAAAACGTGATATTACACTAAATTTGAATTCATCAATCAGTAACCATTTCCGCGTTGGACAATTTTAAACATGGCGTGACTTTGTTAGTTCTAAAGTGGTCATTAATTGATAAATTTAGACCTCATCTCATCATTTTAGGTTCGAGAAAGCGATTAGATGAATCACACATTTTCGTTATGAACACAATCATTGACAAAATTGTCAACACGGTGCAGATCGACATTATTGAAATCTATGGTGCGGATCAACACGATATTGAAATCTATAACGTTTTACTCTTTGAAGAAAAAGAAAAAAGAAAAAAGAAAAAAAAATAACGTTACTCTTTAGTTTGGGAGACGGTGGTCATTAAATTTATCCCCAACGGTAAAATTCCAGGTGAACCGTTAGTAATAAACACAAAGCCGAAGCCAAGTAATAAAGGGTAAAAACCAACAAATTCAAAATTACCTTGATTTGCAGACCGGTGTGACACTGTTTACTATTAAGTCTAACTTCAACCTGAAGCTCCAAAGAGAGAGAGAGAGAGATTGCAATGAAATTGAAGAATTATAAAGGAGGAGGCATCATCATCGAGATCTGCGTGTAAAAACAAATACACACCGTTAGCTTCACGGAGAAGCTTAACAAATTAATACCAGTAGTTGAACGCTGATTTCTCTCTCCCTCTTTTTCTCTCTGTGAGTGTGAGCGTGAGCTACTTCTTCTTCTTCTTCTTCTTCTTTAGAATCTTCAACCTAGCTAGCAGCTACTTTCTACTTTTTACTCTTCTTATTTTAGCTGCGTGTTTGATAAGAAAGAAATGCCGTTAAAGCTCGCAGTCACACCCACCTAAAGCATTAAACACTCACTCACTCACTCTCAATAATTTGCTCAGCTCCAGCATTTCGAGCTTCGCTTTCAGATTCGGCGCTGGAGACTCTCTCTCTGATGGTCAGTTCTCCGCCCCCATTCTTCAATTTCAGGTTTTTCTTTTAATTTGTTTAGCACTATCAACCATATGCATTTTTTCTTTTTCCAATTTTCGGAGATTTGGGGGTGAATTTGATTTGCATTGTTTCTGTTCAAGTTGGGGTTTTGAAATCCTGGACGCCTAGAAGTTTCTGTTGTGGAAACATAGGGCAATTGTGAGCTTCGTTGATGAGAATTTCAGATATTTACTTGTTTCATCTCGCAGCTGCTCGAGTAAAATCACTATTGCTAGCCTTAGGCTGCTCAATTCTTGTTTTTTTTTCTCTGTTTCTTTGTAAGTCAACGAATGGGAGCAGTTATTTCATTGAACTCGTAGAAATGAAGATTTGGTTCTTCTGGTAAATGAAATGTTTAATTTATTCATGGCTAAAGTAATGGCTTTAGATCCAAGCACTTATATTTTAACTTTGTTTGCATGTGAGCAAGTTTATTTATTATTTTTGGTAATGGATGACGAACAATTTAGTGGACTTATTTATCTGGATCATTAAGGATAAAATTAAGAAAGCTGAAAAAGGGATTCTTTCAGCATTTTGTGTGGCATGCTTTAAAGCTTTTGCTTTCTCTTTAGTGAAAAAGAATTATGCTTTTTCCTTTTTTTCTTTAATTTTTTTTAGCAAATTTCTTTCTGGTTTGTCTTCTACTCTCTAGATAAGATTAAGTTAAATACTTTCTTGATACTTCTCAAGTGTTGAACTTAATTTTGGCATATCTTTTGAGGCATGGTAGGGCAAAATGTGGCCTTCCTGGTGTCAAAGTTGTATGAATAAATTGCCTTTTCCATTTCCCATAGGATCCTAGGAAGATGAGGAAATTGATCTTTAGGGACATTTGAGACTTGTTCTAAATAGGAGTAAACTATCTAATTGTTAGTTTCATAGGTTACTTACAGTGAAGCATGCAATAGATTTCTCCATTTTCTCTGCATGTTTAGCCACAGTTGTTCTCTAGTTTAGGCTGCAACAATGACCAAGAGAAATATTCTTAAACCTTCTGTTATTTTGCAGGGGAAGAAGAAAGGCTTCTGACTTCCGAGTTCACTCTTATAGTCTGAGTCCTTAGCTGATCTATCAACAAACAATACTAAATGAAGCCGTATTTACTTTGTGCAACAGTCCTTCTCTCTTTCCTTTGCCAAACTATAGCTGATCTCAGTTCAGACAAACAAGCACTTCTTGACTTCATTTCAGTTGTTCCTCATGGCCGAAAAGTCAACTGGGATCCTGCTACGCCAGTCTGCAACTCTTGGGTTGGCATCAATTGTACCTTGGATGGCACACGTGTGCTTGCTGTCCGTCTCCCCGGTGTTGGAATGTATGGTCCAATACCATCAAATACTCTTGGCAAGCTGGATGCTCTCATGATCCTTAGCCTTCGCTCTAACCGCCTTACTGGGAATCTTCCATCTGATATTTTCTCCCTTCCTTCTTTACGCTACATATACCTTCAAAACAACAATCTTACAGGTAATATTCCCTCTTCTCTGCCTCCCAACCTCACCATTCTTGATTTGTCTTCCAACTCCCTCACTGGTAGCATTCCAACCGCAATCCAAAATTCAACACATCTCAATGGGCTGAACCTCCAGAACAATTCCCTCAGTGGATCTGTTCCTGATATCAACATTCCAAGGCTTATGCATTTGAATTTAAGCTACAACCACCTTAATGGTTCAATTCCTCCTCCCCTTGAAAGATTCCCCACTTCTTCCTTTGAAGGAAACTTGATGTTATGTGGGCCGCCACTAAAACAGTGTGCTTCGATCACTCCTTCACCTTCTCCATCCCCCAATCATCAACCACCAGCCTCAACAGTCCCCTCCATACCAGAAAAAGTATCCAAGAGGAAACTAAGTATTGGGGCTATTATTGCCATTGCATGTGGTGGTTTTGCAGTGTTGTTTCTCTCAGTTCTAGTAATGGTGCTATGCTGTTTGAAGAGGAAAAACAGCAAAGACGGTGCTGTAGTGAAAACAAAAGGTGGAAGGAGTGAGCAGCCAAAGGAGGACTTCGGAAGTGGGGTGCAAGAGGCTGAGAAGAACAAGCTGGTTTTCTTTGAAGGCAGTTCTTATAATTTTGATCTTGAGGATTTACTAAGAGCTTCTGCTGAAGTGCTTGGAAAGGGGAGTTACGGGACAACTTACAAGGCCATCTTGGAGGAGGGGACAACTGTGGTTGTGAAGAGAATGAAAGAAGTGGTTGTGGGAAAAAGGGAATTCGAACAGCTAATGGAAAATGCGGGGAGGATTAGTCAGCACTCAAATGTTGTGCCTCTTCGTGCTTATTACTACTCCAAAGATGAGAAGCTCCTGGTTTATGACTACATTGCAGCTGGTAGCTTTGCCGCATTATTGCATGGTATGCTCCATTTCATCACGTTCTTTCTCGTTTTCACTTCTATGAACTTCGATTTTTAATTAGGAAATCTAGTGTACATGTATGTTTACTTATTTAGCATGCTGCATGCATACATAATTAATAAGGATGCCGTAATATAAAAATTGGGAATATATTTGTAGTTTCCTTTGTTTTGTGAATACAATCACATAGCACAAAGTGGATATAGGAATTCTAGTAAGTAGGTATTAAAGCTAGTGATTTTACTTGTAATGGTGCTCATCACTGTAACAATAAAATGCAAAGCAGTCTAAGTCTCTAAGATATGAAATTTCTTCCTTTATATTCTGTCTTTTTTACAGGAAACAAGGAAAGTGGACACAATGGACCAGACTGGGAAACAAGATTAAAGATTGCCCTTGGAAGTGCAAGAGGCCTTGCTCATATCCACTCTTCTGGTGGAGGGAAGTACATCCATGGCAACATTAAGTCCTCCAACATCCTCATCACCCAGGACCTTAATGGCTGTATCTCAGATTTCGGCCTAACTCCTCTCATGAACTTTGCAGCTATACCTACCAGAAGTGTGGGCTATCGAGCTCCCGAGGTGATTGAAGCTCGAAAATCATTCCAGAAATCGGACGTTTATAGTTTTGGTGTTCTGCTCCTGGAGATGCTGACAGGTAAAGCACCGGTCCAGTCCCCAGGACGTGATGATGTTGTTGATCTTCCGAGGTGGGTACAGTCTGTTGTTCGAGAGGAATGGACAGCAGAGGTGTTTGATGTAGAGCTAATGAGGTTTCAAAATATTGAAGAAGAGTTGGTACAGATGCTTCAAATAGCAATGGCATGCGTGGCAAGGGTACCAGACCTGAGACCTACTATGGAGGAAGTTGTTAGGATGATTGAGGATATCAGGCCATCGGATTCTGAGAACCGACCATCATCAGAGGACAAATCCAAGAGCTCAAATACTCAGACTCCATGACTGCCCTGGCATCACTATTCTGAAACTTCTGTCCTAAAGATATAAAACTCGGCACCAGCATGCACGAGCCAAGCAATTCATGAATCCTTTTCTAACTGTCATATATGCCCCATTTGTGATTCTTTGTAGAGCCCTTCTGTAAAAGCTTAGTGTTTATTTTTTTCCTATTGTCAATTCATGCTTAGCATAGCAAAGAAGTTTCCAAACAATAGAATCGATTGAGCATTACTTTTAGCCTTTGTAGAAGGGTTCATCCTTCGGCATTCGCATGATGTATTGTTGTTTGTATGTACTTGCGTGTTTGGTTACGAAGATGAGTTATGTGATGGTCACAATAATAATGCAGTTTGTACGTATTGAAGGTTAAAGTACACCATGAATTTGGGGCATCACATGTGAGATGATGGCAATTCGGCTCAACTGTTGAAGTGATCAACCTAGTTCTGAATATGGAATTCGAAAGGTTTAGACCAAATTCAGCTCAACTGTTTAAACACACTAGTATTTTAAGTGGAATAGTTCATGCACTTGCGAAATTGGCAAACCACAGCATCCCAAAGGCTAAACTCTGATTCCAAGTACCAAACCCTAAAAACTGAGCACTAAAAAAGTTTATAAGCTGATAGAGATGGGAATCAACTATGAAATGCGAGTCTTTCCTTGAGTTGTTTCTTCAATACAAGAATTACATTTTCCGATAGTTTAACAATGTAATGGGGCAAAATAAAAGGCCCCCCCACCTTGATCTCTAAAAGAATAGTATTTTCATACTATCATCAAAAATATGGGTAAGTTCTGCCCCTGTTCATGGCAATGTAGACAGCTAAAAACTGGAGTTAGTACTAACTTTTGTTAACCAAGTCAGCACCGCTGACATATCTCGCAACAAACGACACTAACCGGAAAGGTGCACCAATCATGGGAGCATCTGTAAGTGAGACAGCTTCCTTTTTAACATTCTCGGCAGACTGCAACTCTAGATCCCAGACTTCATCGGCGTCCAAAGGAATTTGCACAATTTCACTTTCACTGGATTCATAGGATACGGACGAATTTGGAACTGATGCAGGATGCTGAAAATCCACATTACCATTACTATGCATTGAAGCAGCCTGCTGGGAATCCATGTTACCATTACTATGTATCTCCACTTTGAGTGGCACAACTTCTGAGGAATCCAGCTTCTGGCCTGATGTAGACATATCCTCACCGAATCTGGACAGGGGATTGATGGTACCGGCAGTTTCAACAGGTACAACTGTTGTATTAGATGTTGTAGTTGAAGGAAGCCCACCTCTTGCACTATGCTGTTCAAGTTCAACATACAACTCGTTCACCTAGAGAACATCATAGTACATAAATATCAGAGAGATAATCAGCCACATTAAAGTCTAATAGTAACAGCTATAATCTAATCACTATAAGGCCCAACATACAACAAAATCGCATGAAATATATGTTCGCCTCCAGTGACAGAAGTAGTACTCATTACTCCTGTAGAAATCATGGAGGGGAAGCTCTTCACCTTTTCAACAAGGTCTGCATTCTCTGTAATTAATTTCTCAACCAGTGCACATGCTGCTTCAATCTGAGAGTTCAAATCCTCACGTTCTGAAGCATGCTGCATTAACAGAGAGAAATAAGATACTTTTTTCTTTTTACTTTCCTTGACAGTAACAACAGAAAAGAAACCTTCATCAGAAACAATTAAAGATTATAAAAATTTCTCCTGCCAACGCTGAAACATATATCACTCATTATTATTGAATAAAAATTTTCAATGTCATTGTACAAATTTGTTCTTTTGGAGAACACATAGAAACAGTATTCCTCATTGTTCATGAAGCCAACAATAAATGTGGCCATCTGGTAAGCAAAAGGAAGCTAACCTTTGCAACTTCAACTGATGAGCGAGTAGAGGAAACACTCTCAAGATCCTTAATTTGCAACTCTAGAGTAGATAAATTTCCCATTAGCTGTTGGTTTTCTTGTACAAGATTATTCCTGGATTGCTCCAATTCCAACACCTGCCATGCTTTGGTTTTAATTTCCATATCAGACGAAAATACAAAGACATTCTGTGCACTGCTTGTGTCCAGAAATTAGGATGTGTAAGATATAAGGAAAATCAGACTGACTCAATCCAAACCTATATTACAGGATCTAAGACAAGCAAAGCAATAGACAAATTCCTCTGTACTCAATAAAGTAGGTAGCATGTAGAAACCTTGTAGATCAAAAACCAACTTAATTTGAAGGGACCAAAAAAGTAGATTATTTGGATCATTCAAGCTACATACCCGTGCTTGTAGTCTAGCAATATTATCAGTCTGAGTTGCTATCATTTCTTTAAACGAATCCTGCAAGAAATACATGCTAAGGGTAAAAGAAGTCTCTGAAACGAAATGATAAAGGACATATAGACATAAACTTTAAGTATCAAATCAAACATGTTATGTGCATGCGTCCAACAATCAGCATCACATATGAAGGAACATGTTGCACAAATGTGAGTGCTCACGTATGTATGTATGTGCGTGTGTGTGTGTGTGTGTGTGTGAGAGAGAGAGAGAGAGAGAATTCCAATAGACTACCATGGTTTCTTTTCAAGAATAGGATCTAAATTCCTAGTATTTTTCAGGTGTTGATAACAAAGAAATACATGTAAAAAGTTCATGCCTAAATTGAATTCCTAGTTTTGAACCATCAATTTGCCATACCCAACACAAAGGAAAACAAAAAGTGATTACCTGCTTTAGAATCCAGGTATCTCTATCTCTCTGTAGACATTTAATATTTTCCTGTAAGCTTGCCTGTGCAACAATTTACAGTAAGTTTGGAAGAAGCAAAGTAGGAATGAAGGGGATCAAGGGAGGCCAAACTAATTATTAGTTATGGGATTACACAATAAAAAGGGGGGAAAAGGGGAAGGATAACCTCTTCAGAATCCAAAGTGCACTTTTCATCTACTAATCGACTGATTTTCTCCTCCAACCCAACCTGCAACTAACACGCATTAGCACCGATCCACTTGTTTGCAATTTTGTTTAGTACAGGTTGCACAAAAATCTAAAGCAACCATGATTACATGCATGCTTGCGAAGAAACACCTAATGGTGCGCATAATCCAAAATAGACTTATGATCCAGCTCATATTACCTCTTTTTGAAGCAAAGAATCATTTTCACACCGTAATTGTACAATTTCCTTCTGTAGGCCGGCCTGCAAGTGATCCGGTTAGATAAGGCAATCCTGAAAATATATCAATAGGCATAGAATTCCAAATTTGCAATATAAGAAGTGATACAGCGCAATCCAAAATAGATGTGCACCAGCTCATAGTCAGCTTATCATCTTGACTATAAATTTACCTCTTTATGCATGTGTGAATCATTTTCCTCCCTTAATAGTTTTATTGTATCTTCTAATGTAGCCTGAAGAAAGGTACACAGAAAACAAATACCAAATGTCACGAAAAGAATGCACACCTGATAAGGAAAAAGTTGATTGACACTGTCTCACTCAGGCAACTTAAAAGTAAAATATAGTACCTCTTTCTGCATATGTGCATCTTTTTCAACGCGAAATAGTTTTACCGTACCTTCTAACGTAGCCTAAAGAAGTAATATACACTATCAATATGAAATGTCCGAAAAAGCATGCAAATAGATAACGAAGACACTGTCTCATTCAGGCATCTCAAGTTTGAAGTAAATTACAGTACCTCTTTCTGTATAAGTGAATCCTTTTCATTTTGTAATTGCTTAATAGTACCCTCTAAGGTAGCCTGAATAACAAAGTAACACCAGAAGGTTAAAATCAATTGAATTGTAACACATGTTCACTAATCTTCTACTATTTTCAGAGTTGAAAATTACAATAAGTTACCTCCTTCTGCATTTGCAAGTCTTTTTCTTTTTGCAATTGCTTGATCGTTTCTTCTAACTTAGCCTATAAAAATGGTTATTTTGTGCTGAAGATGTATATGTACATTAAAACTCAAAACAAAAACAGTTAATTATGCAACAAAAAGGCCCACACTTACCTCTCTTTGAAGCCAATGCCTTTTCTCAGATTCAGCTAATAAAGACTACACAGCCAAAAACCAAAAAAAAAAACAAGTTCAAAGCTTTGAATATCACCAACACAAAATGCACGCAACACAATCTACATCCTGATAAATTTGTACAATTAGCTCACAATCTCATCCGATTGAAACTCAAATGCTCATAGATAAATAAATATCAATAACTACAAAACTAATTTGTAAACGAATCAAATCCTAACTTACACGTTCGGTGGCATTGGTCTCATGCCTATTCGGATTCACATCTACATGTTGCACACCATTGTCGGCGGCCTTTGAAAGTTGGCCATTGCCGGAAATCTGGACACCGTCAGAATTAGTATCGGCGGCGGCCGATGAAACCTGGTCATTCTCCGTGACCGGGACATCGTCGGCGGCCTTGTTTTTCTTCTTCTTGTTCCTCTTCTTCTTCTTCTTATCCTCGGCCTCCATTTTTAGGCTTTACGAAATTCTCAGCCTCTTTCGCCGCCGCGAATCCAACACGTTCGGACAGATCCAAAATCCGACTCAGATTTTGTTGATACAATTTTTAATTAATATTGTGTTTCGGGAAAAGCCGGGAAGGGAAAATTTTTCATTTCTTACTACTTACATTTTCGATTTTGTAGTCCGTTTTTTTCGCGTCCTATTGGCTTTTTCCATCATGAAATTTTCAACGGTGGGGATGCGAGTCGGTTTGACCTTTTGATAGGCTGGGTAGAAGGGGATTATGACCTTTCGATATGCTGACGTGGTGGTGTGGGATTGGTGATTTAGGGGGTGCTGGAATGTGGTCTGTCGTAGGGTAGGATAGAGCTGTAACTTTTGCGTTAAACTGTTAAAGGCAGTGACGGAAGCAGGTTGCTCCGTTACGGAATTGGGTGTTGCCGTTTGCGGAAAGAGGACGCTATTATGTTGACATGGGACCACAAAGCATGTGATCAGCGAACGGGCTCCGTCCAAAATGGAAAGCATGATACGCGCATTATGGAACATTGGATTTGATGGACGGACGAAAGCCACGAAATAAATTCCACTACTACAAGACTAGTAATTTTCTATATGATATTTTATGCTCAATCACTATAAAAACAGGAGTCGTCTTACATGCTTCATGTATCAATGCTCCATATTTTGGAGTCCATGCACGTGAGTTTCACGTGATATTTTATAAAGTATAAATGAACATGGGAAAGGCTTAGCCTGTTCCCGGTTTCTGTTTTTAAATTTTTTATTAATTTTTTATACCCCACTACTCATGTGGCTTTTGGTTAGTGGGAATACCTTTTTTTTTTACCCACTATTTTCCAGTTTTCCTCCTCGTTCAGCCGCCTCTCCTCCCCAACTCTTCATTTCTAGTCTTCTTCTTCCAAATCCATTTTTTCTCTTACTTTCTTGAGTTTCTTCTGATCTTCTCTTTCTTCTTTTCTTTGGCAAAAATCTTCTTTAGTTCTTGTCTTCAAACCAAAGCCATCTTCTCTCTCTATGCCATCTTCTCCAGCACAAACAATTCAAATTTTTTTTTTCGTGATTCTTTTGATTTGAGGTTGGGTATCATTGATTTTCAATGATAATTTGAAATTTTTTGAAATTGATATCAAGGATGGATCTGGGTTCTGTTTTTTGAGGTAAGATGGGTTTCTCCACTTTTTTTTTTTCCTATATTTGTCAGATTCTCTCATCTCTTCCACTGGGTTTTCTGGTTTGGTCTTTGGTGCTCATTTGCAGTACTTCTCACTCTTCATGTTCTTCCACCTAGTTCCACTGTACGCGCCCTCGCAGGAGCTGACGCCTAGTCGCCTATATGAGATCCTAATATAAATCATTAATTAAAGTGATTAAACAATTTTTTTTTTGGCAAGAAATTGATTAAACATTTAATTGATTCTTTAACTAATGAGCCCATACCGTTAGTCTCGCCGACAGTATTGAAAATAAACTTGCCCGTACCATGATGTGGTAGCGGTGGAGGTGTAGAACTAGGTGGTGTAGCCTGTTCCATGAAAATAAGTTATGGTGGCAGCGGTGGTTGATGTGGAAAACTATGAAAGAAATGAAAAACAAACAAAATGAAAGAAGAACAAAGAGAGAGAGCTGGAGAGAAAAAAGAAAGAGACAAGAGAGTAATGAAAGAGACAAGTTCTGAAAAGAACAAATAAAGAAACAAAAAAATAAAGGAATAAAGAAGACAGTAATGATCCCGATAAAAATGAAAAGAAGAGAGTAATGATCCCAATAAAAAAAAAGAAGGGGATAAGAGATTCTCTCCAATTAGGGTTTCTAACAGTAAATTTGAACAGTTTAGATTAAATGGTTTGATATCCAACGGTTGCGTCTTCCGGAATTATTAAAATTACTTAATTTCAATTATCTAAATTTTTTTTTTATAAAAATAAAAAATAAATTCTCTGAACTTTCGAAAAAAATAACTGAATTTTCGCTGATTATAACTTTCTCTTATAGTTTCAGATTTACGTATACGCTATGTCTACAAACTCGCAACAACATGCTCTACATCTCATGTCTACATTAGTTTTTCTTAAAAAATTAACTAATCAAAAAGTAAGTTTTGAGTAAACACGTACCAAAACTTATCGAGGTATTTTACTCCAATCTATTTTCAAACCATCATAAGTTTATATTTCACTTATAAAATATCTCACTCATTCTATATGATATCAATATTAATTTCTCCTTTATTTTTTAATTAGATTTTCCTAAGAACAACTTAATTGTGACTAGCTGATGTGTTCAAACTTTTTATATGGATATATGGAACTCGGTCATGGGAGAGTGTGAATGCAAATAACTCGCAAATCGGAGTTGTATCAGCTATTACAAGCATTTTTTTTAGTGAAGATGATATTTTTGTAAACGTCCATAAATAGTGTTGATCACCTTGACTTAGGCTAAAACGATGACAAATATGACTTTTGTTCACACATTGTGTATTACTATGCGAAAAATAAAAGGGTAACGACGAATTTACCATTTTTGATTTGTCGGATCGCACAAAATCGCTATATGCCTACTAGTGCGGTATAACTTGTTTATTGGTTATATAGAAAAGTATACATTTTTAAATCTAACTACGTGATGAGAAAAAAAATTTGCGAATCCAACCGTTGAATGTGATCGTTGCAGGGCAAAATGCTTATGCTAAAAAAAATTATCCATTTTTGTCCCCCTTTCGAACTCAATTTACATGGTCAACAACAGTGACTAAAAAATCCCTATGCTCATAACCACTGTTGGTGAGCCTTTTGCGACAACACTTTGGTGAGGTCAAGCTATGTCTACACAGGTTAAAAGTATTGGATGGTTTGGGGTTTAGGGGTTTAGTGGTTTAGAGGTTTATGGATTTGGGGTTTAGTGGTTTAGAGGTTTATGGATTTGGGGTTTAAGAGTTTAGGGTTTGAGGTTTGGGGTTGGAGTTGGGGTTTAGGGTTTAGGATTTGAGATTTGAGGTTTAGGGTTTAGGGTTTGGGGTTTGGGATTTGAGGTTTGAGGTTTGGAGTTTGAAGTTTAGGGGTTTGAGATAAAAGAAATGATAAATTTAATTTATTTTAGGTTGTTAATTGTTTAATCATTGGTATTAGATTTAGGGACACGTGGCAGCAAAGTAGAGGTTAAAATTTGATTCTAGTACTATTTCTCATATTATTATAAGTTTTGGGGTTATGACTTTCAGAGTATTTTTGGGTTTTTGCTCACCCCACTCCCCAGTAGATGATACCTGTTACAAATTCTATCCAAAGTTACTGGGGAATTGGGCATACTTTATATTTGTTTATAAAGATTTTTGACCTCTCTTTTCTCTCACCCACGTGCTCCTCTATTTTCACTCTTTCTACTTCCTTTCCTCTAAGCCACCCACACCACTCTCTTTCCTTTTTTTTTGTTTTTTTTTATCCTCTACAAGTCTGCAACTCTTCGTCTTCGGTTCTTTACTTTTTTTTTTCTTCTTCTATTTCTTCTACTCTTCTCTGCAACTCCATGGCCACACTAAATAATTTAATTTTAATTCTCTAAACTTCTGAAAAAATAATCAAACTTCTGCTGACTATAACTGTCTCATACGATCTCGGAATTACGTGTGTCAGATGTTTACGAACTCACAATGACGTACTCTATATCTCACGTCTACATTAAGTTTCTTAAAAAATTAACGAATTAAAAATTAAATTTTAAGTGAACACTGATGGAAAACTCATCGAGCTATTTTGATCCAATTTATTTTTAAACCATTATAAGTTCATATTTCACTTATGAAATACCTCACTCATTCCATAATGATATCAATATTAATTACCCATTTATTTTTTAATTAGATTTTACTAAGAGCAACTGAACCGTGATGAGCTATTGAGTTCAAATTTTTTACGTGGGTATATGGAGCTCGGCCATGCGAGAGTGTAGGCGTGAACAGCTCGCAAATCGGAATTGCGACAGGGCTGTTACAAGCGTTTTAGTGAAAATAATATTTTCGTAAACATCCGTAAATTAGGGGTTGACCACCTTAACCGATGCCAAAACAACAATGAATGAGACTAATTTTTCACATAGTACATATTACTATGCGAAAAATACAAGGGTAACATCAAATCTACCATTTTTCATTTTCGATTTTTCGGATTGCACAAAATCTCTATATGTCTACTAGTGCGGTATAACTTGTTTGTTTGTTATATAGAAAAGTATACTTTTGAAAGCCAAGTAGGTGATGGAAAAATAAATTGGTCAATCCAACCGTTCAATGTGATCGTTGCAGGTCGAAATGTTTATGCTAAAAAAATTAGCCTCTTTCGTCATCGTTTCGCGCTCGATCAACGTGGTCAACTATAGTAATTTAAATACCTCTCATACTCGAATGCTTGTAACCACTCCAACACTACTCTTGTTTGCGAGCCGTTTGTGGTTACACTCTCGTGGGGTTGAGTTATGTCTACCCATGCAAAAAAAAAAATTGGACAGTTTGGGATTTAGGAGTTTATGGTTTGGGATTTAGGGGTTTAGGGTTTGGGGTTTAGGGGTTTGGGGTTTGGAGTTAGGGATTTGGGGTTTAAGATAAAAGAAATTAGGGTTATTAATTTTTTAACCATGGTTTGGAATTTAGGGGACACACGGCAGCAAGGTAGAGGTGCAAGTTTGATCCCAATGCTATTTCCTAAATTATAATAAAAGTTTTGGTTCGTGGGGTTAAGTTTTGATTTTGACCAAATGCATTTGAAATTGAAGTATAACCCACCAATGTTCAGACCGACCAAGTACAGACCAATCCAAATTTAATAAGTTAATAACATTTTAATTTTTATATTTCCACAATGCCCAACGTCTCCCACAGTTCTATGTCTTTCTCCCCTTCCCGAGAAGATCATAAGAGTTTGAATTTTGTTTCCCTTTTCAACCTTTTTGACGAACACAGCAAGGAGCAAAACCTTCAACCTCCTCCAAATCAATCTCATCGAAAAAAATTCCTCCAAATCAAAATACTGGGCCATAAAAAATCTCCAAATATTCCGCAAAAAAAAAAATCTCATCCAGTTCATAGAACCTTAAAGTCTTGAAGATGTAGTAGATCTTGTAGGTCTCTACGCTCTTCTTGGTTCCGGCGGCGGCTCCGGCTTCCTTTGGGAGCTTCTTTCCGGCCTTAGGCTTCTTCTCGGCCGGAGCTTTCTCTGCGATGGTGGACTTTTTCTCTTCCGCCGACTTCTTCTCCGTCGGCGAATCGATGTTGATCCAAGTTTTATACTCCACAATTCTATGGATTTCAATCCCAAAATATGACACACGGACTATGAAGTTATCTATTCCATTCTCTCCCTTCACTTTTATATCTTTGTTTATTGATAAAAAATCCATATCAAGAAAAAAAGAAAGACAAAACAAAACAAACTTTGAATTTATGAAGTATGGATATGTGGTATGTGTGTGCTTCATTGATCTGGGTTCTTTGGATCGAATGAGTTTTGCATTTGTTAGAAAAATAAATGATGGTGTCCTAGAACAAAAAAAAAGTAGACTGGATTTTTTTTTGGATATCAAATCATATCTTTGGGAGCTTGTCGCCGACGGAGATGGGTTATGCAGCCGCGCAGAAATATAGAAAACAAATTTGGTCTGGTGAGATGAAAATGGAATGGTTTGTTGCTCTATGAATTGGATTTGTACGTTGGTTGGTTCTATTTTTTCATATCGAATCATACATCAAAATAAAAAATCTGAAAATGTAAATCAGAGATACAGGAAGATCATTGAGCTAAAAACAAAGAAGATGGGATGGTAATGGGCTATTGGGTTTGGTGGCTGACGGTGGAGAGAGAGTTAATTAAGAAAGAAGAAGAACACAATAGAGAGAGAGAGAGAGAGAGAGAGAAAAAGCAGTCCAGGAGAGAGAACAAAATAAACAAATTTAAAAACAACCAAACCAGGTCAGCCGGTTAGTCATCCACAGCCTACCGATTGATCAAATGGTCAGCATGCTTGCTGACCAGGCAGAGCATGGATAGGTAGAGCATGTAAGAATTTTCCATTTCATTCGATTACAATTTCTAAGATACAAACCTTTCAACACACTAGAACAATGTGTAATTATAGCGTGCATACAACTTAAATTGAAACAATCGTAATCATATGAACAAGTAATTAAATAAGTTATTATCAACTCTACAGATTACTACGACTCAAGAACAATCAACTTTGACAATAATCTTCCGGTACTAAGCAAGCAACAGTCTCCATACATGGTTTTACGACCTTACAGAGTATGAGCTTAATCTTTTTAATTATGAGAACATGAAATTTAAGTCGGATGAATTTAGGTCGGTTTGGGCTGGTTCCGATTTGACCTCCGAACCCGGCCGCCGACTTCCACCTCTAATTATTTGGCACGAACTTAAGATTTTAAAATTAGGCAGCCGCCATAAATAAATAAAAAAGAAAAGGGAAAAAGTAAGTAACGGATAAGAAAGCATAAACGGGGTGACGGTGAAAAGGCTTGGTGTTGGTATAAAAGGCGCACAAAGGTTGAAGGCTCAAAGTCTCCGAGTTTTGGGTGAAAATAAAATCAGGGGGTCTTCAGATTACCAATCGGTGATAGCGGAAGCTTTGGGAGGCGGCTGAGTGGATCTACTTGAAACCCGTTTCCCTTTGCTGCCCGCTATTCCCGTCCGATCTCAGCTACGTTGTACAGGTCAATTTCAATTTCAGAAAATTCAAAATTCTGTTTGGGTTTGATGATTTTGTTTATGCGTTTTGATCTGAACGCTTTGATGGGCGTTTACAGTTTTGCAGGTCTGGGGTTGTAAGTTTTGTAAACTATAATAATTCAAGTTTCGTCATCATGGCCTCCAAGCGCATCTTGAAGGAGCTTAAGGATTTGCAGAAGGATCCTCCAACTTCTTGCAGCGCCGGTACGTATTTTTAGTTCAAAGATTTCTAATTTATGTCATTTCGGTATGATCTTACATGCAAATAATCAGAATTTTCGTGTTCATAGTGTACCCATTACTCTCAAATTGCACTGTTTATGGGGATGTTGGTGTATAATTTTCAGTTTTATAAGTACCCAAATGGATATTCAATAATCTATGAAGGTGTGGTTTGTTAATTTGTATTAGGTCCTGTGGCTGAGGACATGTTTCATTGGCAAGCAACGATTATGGGACCCCCTGATAGCCCATATGCAGGAGGTGTATTCCTTGTTACCATTCATTTCCCTCCTGATTATCCTTTCAAACCACCTAAGGTAACGTATCGAATGTCCACACTTTGATCCTTGTGTTTATGTGTGTGCGCTTTTTTTGGTCTGAAGGATAATGGTATCTCAATTCTCAGGTTGCATTTAGGACTAAGGTCTTCCACCCGAATATCAATAGCAATGGAAGCATTTGTCTTGATATTCTTAAAGAACAATGGAGTCCAGCCCTGACTATCTCTAAGGTTTAGCTCTGTTTTCTTTTAAAGCTCCTACTGAATTTGTCCTGCTCCTTCCATAATATTGTATTAATTGTCTTTGCGTTCTCATATAATTTATAAATGATATGTATATGCTGCCTTGATCATCGTTTTCAACATATGTATTTAAAGAATAGAGAGAGGAATATGTTTAAAAACCAGCTTTTTGGAATTTAAAACTTCTTCGGCATATTATCAGAAAAGCAGAAGCAAGTAGCTGCAGTTATGTGCCTTTCCACAATTTGTTGTGTCAGAGTTTTGCTTTTAAGCTAGGGAAGAGATTTAGCAATGTATACGTTTTCTGTTTCCATCTGCCTTTATCGTTTTCTGTTGCATAAGATGAGTGAGGACCAAGCCTAATCCTTGACATTTCCAGTTCTTAGCTTTCGATATTAGCCACTTCTTCCTTTGTGATACATAACTTGCCGTCACCGAAAAACATGTATCATAAGGGAAGTTTGTGGCTGATTTAGAAACTGGTGCTCCTAAACTTAGAGTTTTGGAAGTGGTTAAGAAAAGAGGAAAAAAGAGAGGACCTGTTCTTTTTAATGAAGTTTATTTCACTGTTGAACTTGTATTTACTAAGCTGGTTGTGCATTTGAAATCAGGTATTGCTCTCAATCTGCTCATTGCTGACTGACCCAAATCCCGATGACCCCCTTGTACCGGAGATTGCCCACATGTATAAAACTGATCGTGCCAAGTATGAATCGACTGCACGTAGCTGGACTCAGAAGTATGCAATGGGGTGATGATGTCCTTCTCCAGATTTAGAGTTCGTATTTTGGGGGGACGGGTTGATTTATTTGTGGGGTGAAGGAGATTTTTGTTCTTCCAATGCTTTGTTATTATTACAAAAGGTATGAATGAGATGTACCAGAACTTTCTTGTTTGATGATGTTCCCTTCCAGCTTAAACAGTAATCGAGTCGATCAATTGTAGTTGAAGTCTTAAACCCCATCAACTAAGGAGTTACTGTTGTTTCAATCTACCAGTTGTTGGTTTTAAAGCGGTAAAAGATAAAAGATTAAACATAAAAATCCGAGGAAGTGCCTTTTCTTCCGTCAAATAAATTGTTTCATGTAAATACAGTAAGATATTCTTCGCAGCCTGTGCTCTCCAAATAAACTAAAGCCTTCTTCTCCTTCAATCAACTGGCCAAAACTTTTCAGACCTCCGATACTTGTTTCAGCTTCCAGGATATTGCCATAATCTTTTAAGCAAATCAAGCTCTTAGTAGAGTGATGTCTCAAATATTTAAAAAATATACCATGCTCCCATTCATCACAAATCATATCGTTTGATCTAAGGTGGGGTGGATACAATCCAAGCATTTGGATATTTATGGTGTAATCATGCGTCCACTTTCTGTTATCATAATCTTTCAACACCCATATCTCAATATTCAAAGTAGAAGTATCCACCGTGGCCAAAGATCCTCTTAGATTAACCACTCGTCCACTTCAAGAAAGACGCCAACTCCATGTTTTCCTTTTGTCAAGGTACTGCCGCCATCGTATTTGATTGAATGCAAGACCGCTAATTGTTCACCAAGAGACTGATTCAGCTGGCAATCTCAGAAGGATGTTCACCAAGATATCCGAGGGCAGCTGGGCCATCACCATCAGCTTTGCGCTCTTGTACGTTGTTGTGGTTGCAGCACTGAGTCCTCCCCATCTCCAAATTCCCGACTAAATTGAATGACGCTTTTAATATATAACTACTTAATTGCTTCCTTGACAAGGATGCGGTTTTTAATTTCCTTTTATTAATTGGGATGGGAAACCTTATAACTAACAATTTAAAGGGTTTCCATTGTCTTTCTCGTGTTGCAGGTGATCTCTTCATCAACTTAGGAGAAATTGTCCTACTACACCTAGGATTTAGAATAGGTCTCTAAAACCACCGACTCTAGGGCGTGACACAAATCTAATCCAATTCCCGAGAAATAATTCCGACCACTACAAGTTTTGTGTCATGAACATTTTTTCGATGTCTACTTGGAAGACGAACAAATTACACATATGTTAAGAACTTAAGGGGCATCTAAAATCAAACATCCAAAAAACAAGATACACAATAGTCGATAATATTAACACATAAGGTGGTAATGTGGTACGAAAAAAAAAGAAAAGGGTACGTACGGCATAATAAAACCCGGTGTAGAATGCTGGACGCCATGAAACCAAAAACTAGCATTAGATGACAAGCCCCATGCCACCTTTTCAGATACAAGATATTCTTCGTAGCATGTGCTTTTCAGATAAACAAAAGCCTTCTGCTTCTCCTTCAATCAATTGGCCAAAACTTTTCAGACTTCCGGAACCTGTTTCAGCTTCCAGGATATTGCCATAATCCTTTAAGGAAATCAAGCTCTTAGTATAACTATAGATCCCACTAAGTTCCTCACCCCCAAACGTTGCGATCTTCATAGAAACACCGTTTAGATAAAAAAAGAAGTAGGTAGGGCGCCGTCTCGTATTTTTATAAAATATGCCATGCTCCCATTCACCACAAATTATATCCATTAATCTAAAGTTTGGACGCAATCCAGTCATTTCGATATTTATGGTATAATCTCGTGTCCACTCTTTTTTGTCATAATCTTTCAATACCCATATCTCAATATTCGCAGTCACACCAGTTGATGAAGACGAATCCACCATGGCCAAAGATCCTCTTAGAGTGATCAAGTGCAAGTTAGCGATCAAGTGGGAGTGGTTCCAACCCTGAAAACCGGGATGAGGAGTCGAGTAGAACTCTTCTTTCTTGAAGTCAAAAGAAACTATTTGGCATATCTTTTCACTCACTTTTATATACAGCCAGTGCATGTCTCCATAAGCAGATACACACCTCATAGTGTTTAATTTACAAGGAGGAACTGAGGGTATTGCTCGCCATGAAGATGTGCCCAATTCAAAAACTTGCGCCACCAGGAATTCGTCTGCAACATTCTCTTTAGAAATTTTGGAAACACGTACAATCTTGTAGGTACCTGTTGAACTATCAAATCCCATACCATACCAATCACCGAAAAGTCTGAAATTTGTACCGTGGACATTACTAGTTGGGAGCCTCAGAACTTGTCCCATAAGAGGATTAACCAAGAAGCAATGTCCGTATTTTCTCTCACGTATATTTCTCAAGCAAAACAAGTTGCAGAAAACGAAATCGACCTTGTACCTTGACAGATCATAGTCTTTTGATGTAAAGACACTAACTGCATGTTTTCCTTTCGTCAAGGTGTTGCCGCCATCGTATTTGAGTGAATGCAAGGACGCTAAATGTCCAGGAGGATTACATGATAAGGTAAAAAACATTAGCTGAGGTACGTGAGTAACACTGTTGGTAGCGTTAACTAGTGACCGCGTGTGCAGCGTAACAAAAGAGTGGTCGTCAATAATGTCTAACAAGGCCTTCGAAGCGCATCGGATGCAACAGACTGATTCAGCTGGCAATCTCAGAAGGATGTTCACCAAGATATCTGAGGGCAGCTGGGCCATCACCATCAGCTTTATCAGCTTTGCGCTCTTGTTGTTGTTGTTGTTGTTGCAGCACTGAGTCCTCCCCATCTCCAAATTCCCGACTGAATTGAATGACGCTTTTAATATATATTACTTAATTGCTTCCTTGACAAGGATGCATGCGGCTTTTCCTTCTATTAATTGGGATGGGAAACCTTATAACTTACGGAAAGAGAAGGGCATCATATATTCAATTTTCTTTAGGACTAGGTGACCCTATTGCATTAGAGAAAGATAATATCCCAAACTTTATTATGTGTCACACTGGCACTGAAATTATGTGTCGTTTGTGGATCATAAGATCAAAAACAGATTTTCCCAAACTTGGAGTTTTGGAATCTGTACTTCTGGTGTTACCAAAACTTTCTTGTTTGATGATGTTCCTTCAGGCTTAAACAGTAATTGATCAATCAATCGTACGTAGTTGAAGTCTTAATCACTATCAACTAATTAAAGAGTTGCGGTTGTTTCACCATGCGCTATTGTTCTAGACTTCTAGTGACTTCTTAAATGTGGTTCAACAAATGATTGTTTTTTAATTGATCTCTACTACAATAACATCCAATAATTATTTAAACAAGAGTCTGCTAAGTATATAATTCATTCATGTTCCAATAATTAATGAACTTATGTGACGCATATATACATTTTCAACAATCTGTCTCTGCAAAAGTAGAGTTTTCCAGGATTTGATATGCCTTACATATCTACACGAATCAAAACACAATTACTATGGTTCACTTTGAATTTTGGTTCCACCATCAAAGCCTCAAAGGGTTGGTGAACTTTTAAACTTTAATCTTAAGAGGTTTTTTTTTTTGGATACATTATTAATCTAAGAGGTTTTGGATTTGAGTAAAGGGGGTTATGTAAAAACAAGTTTCATTTTCTTTAATTGTAAATTCTAGTAAAAAACCGTTTTTATTTCTTTGGTGCATTTTAGAGAACCTAATCCTAACCCTAAAGGGAAAAGCAGTTGCTATAGGTATCTCATTCTCAAGTTGTTAAAGTGTTTTATTTTATTTCATCTTTTAAGAGGTCAACAAAAAATTACACATTTTATTTTTTGGGTGTTGTTATCAACACACCCTAAAGTGTTAATAACACACCCTTTCCTCTTTTTCTTTAATGTACACACTCTAGAGAGAGATAGAGAGAATGAGTGTATTATTAACACTTTAGGGTGTTGTTATTTAATAACAACACCCTATTTTTTAAGATGTTAACAAACTATTTTTACTTCACAATCCTATCTTTAAAGTTTCGAGTGACTGAGGCTCTAAAGTGTCTGATGACTTAACAACTTTGATAACTAATTTTTAGGTTGAATTTTTTAGCTATTTGATCGAATATCGTGTAAACACCATGTCATGACGATTTTTTTTTTTCAATTAAGCTCTGTGTAAACCCTTCAGATAAACGTAAAAGATTAGTATTAAGTTAGTGATGAATTTAAAATGGCCGGGTCGGCTCCATATCAATATCTTGAATTTGGAATAGCATGAAAGATGTTTGAAATCACTTCACCAAAGTACGTGTGGCATCTTTTTCATCTTCGTGCGTTGGCTGCTTTGGATATAACGATTTGTTAGGGGATTCAAAACTTTAAATTTGCTTTCAGATACAAATGAAGGGAATAAACATTTCACTATGATATTGTGTTATGTTATTGCTCAATTAACATTTCATTACTTTGCAGTTTGCACAATAAAACTATAATGCAAGAAATGGTTGTTTTTAATCTCAACTATAATGACATCCTTTAGTTATTGATATAAACATGCAATAATCTTCAAACACCTGCCAAGCAGAATTCAGGTTCCAACAATGAACTTGTGACGCATATATACATATTTAACAATCCGTCTCTAATTACTTGATTGTTGAAATGATACTGAAGTGCAAAGTATTCTCAAAATTTGATTCTAACTGTACCCTCTCCATGAGTTAGTTTAGAGGTAGGTGATTTACTTGCTAAGTCATACATTCTTCAAAAAAATAAAACCACACTGTGCCTCGTAGCTAGTTTCTGTTCCAGCGAGATGTGATCTTCATTATCGACAGATCACTCTCATTCTTCTCTTCATCATCCCTTGATCTTCTGCGGATTCCTCTCAGATATGCTGTGCTCATGATAAATGAGACTGATGATCAAGACAGATGAGGACAGAGGATTTCTACGTTTCTGTGTAGAAACCATTGGCTGTGCATATGATTGACCCCGGTGAAAACTGGGAAGAAGACGCTCTAGCTTCCTCATGGAGTTTAGGGATGCACAACCAATTCGAATCCCAGAGTTTCGAGATGAGAGTTGCTCATAACTTGATATCCTAGCTTAATATAGGGTACGTCCATAACGGCCACATCATGGACCAAAACAGAGTTGCTTGTTCTGCTTGCAAGAAATAGTTGAAGAAGATGGGTATGTACATGCCGGAGATGGAATAATAGGAAAATAGAGTTTAACCGGAAGATCAGATTGTGAGAATAAAAGTGTTGAAATTGGAAACTGAAAAGAGAAGGTGGATATTAAAAGGAGACACTTTGAAATTTCAAGCTAATTTGTGTTTTCGTTTCATTGTGTGCGATGGAAAAGAGAAGAACCCAGGGTGCAGATTATATATAGTAGTAGATATTATAAACGATTATACAGAAAGCTGAACGTGGCGAAATCCGAGTGGCTAGTCAATGATCAGAACTGCAAACCAAGTTCTACAGTGAATCAAAGCTGCAGGATATCTCTGCAAAAGCAGAGGTTTCCCAGGATTTGATGCCTTAAGATCAGGAGCTAGGGTACGGTTGGTCAACTTATTTAGTGTATGTAGTATAGCTAATAATCCAAGTACGTGTTCAGCGGAAATTATTCTATGCACGGTTCATGCAACATCACGTTCAATCTCAGCCGTCCAAATAGAGATTCAACGGTTCCGTTTTGTTTGACTAATTTGATCATAACAGTTGACCGTTAAAAATTATGATCGTGTGCACCTCAGTGCTACGTGCATGTGCACGTTCCGTGCATGGAATACTTTCCCGTGGTTCAGTGGTTGTGGATTTGAGCAGAGGGGTTCTGTCTTCATTTTCTTTATTGGGTAAATATTATAGTACAAGATGTTTTTTTTTTTTTGAGAATCAGAGAGAAGCTATTCTTAACGTGGTTGCTCTAATTCTCTCCTTCTCTAATTTGTGAAAGTTTTTTGTTCAATCCGATGGAATATGGTATGAACATTCTTTCAACTTGAGACACATATATAGAATCCAACTTCAGATGTATTATAAGTGAATTTGTTTTTTTTTTTTTTTTTTTTTTGAGAAACAGATAAATCATATATTATCAAAGCCAGAAAGGCACATACATCAAACTCCTAGGCCTGAAACCAGATCTGTCGGTCAGGCAACTAAAGACCTTAACAAATACCTCTCATTTAGACCACTGAGCTCGTTGAAACAACGAGCCTACAAAGACAAAAATCACTAATCATCTAAACAACTAGCGAATCTCCTGCCGCCAATGCACGCAATTGTGGTACGGCGAAAAGATTCATCAATCAAATGACTATACGAAATTTTCGTATATGTAGGCTCAACAATCCGAAGAGTAATACTTGAAGGTGGAGAAAACACCCTCACTAGAATCCCAAAACATCATAGAAGCCAACGATGTTAGGGAATTATTAGTAGCAAAAGCTACAGACTAAGAAAAAAGAAAACTAGTCAAAAACACGAAATTAAAAGCTTAAACCAGCAGAGGCCCAAAGACATGACCCATGTTCAAATCCCCAATGTCAGCAAGGAAACACCAGCAACATCGCCGCAACACCAAGAAGCCATGTCGCACCAGAGAGGAACTCCACCATCGTGTGCACACCGGCCCACCGGCCAATCAGGACACCCGATCCAAAATAGATCGGATGCACCCAACAACCAACCGCCACGACTCCAACCCGATCCCAAAACTCCACCATCAAAACCCCCCGAGATCCATCACCGATGCCACAGACCACGCCAGCCCACAACGACCTTGTCAATCATCCCTGCTCCCTGTGAACCTAACCGAGACCATGCCAGAAGAAGCCAACTGAAGACTAGAGAGGACTATTGCCCCCGTCCGACGACAACGCCCTGATGACGCGCCGTCGGACGGAGAATGAGAAACTAGGCAAAGAAGAAACCAAGCGGCTAGGGTTTGGGGGCTAGAGAGCTTTTTTAGTTAACAACCAAATTGTAATTTAGGATACCGTTCTTTCATATATAAAGAAATGTTATAATTATAAGTGAATTTGTTGAATACAAAAAACTTTCAGTTAATCAATATCTTGATTTCCGCAATTGCAATGACAGATGTATATAGATCAATAATTCACCAAAACAAAAGGTTGAAGAAACTTAACAGATCCAATTTTATTTTTTAATTAGAATTGTCTATGACTAAGTGGCATAAACACATATGCTACAAAATTAGTTCTTCTCGGCGCATATATAGTAAAAAAATGGATGGAAAGAAATGAAGAACCAAAGTTATGCGGTTCCGAATTTATATGTAGAAAATTACATTTTTAAGGCCTTATACAAATTTTGATCAAAAAGAGTTCTTTGTTTTCTCTTAAGGGCATCTCCAACAAGCCTCTTCAAAACCCATACCCAAAGCCAAAAGTCAAAAACTTCATATCCAAAAAAAAAAAAAAACTTCATATCCAACAAGCAAAACCCAAAATCTAAAATGGGTTCCTACTAGCAAGTTGACCCAACATGGGAGGAAAAATGGGAAGGAAACCCATTATTATTCGGGTGGGGTACACGCGGGCCAGAGCTGCAAGGGAACCCAACGACTGACGCGCCTGGCAGGCGTCTTAAGTGCCAGGCGCACTACACGACTAAAAAACGGCCACTTGGTTGGAGGGGAGGACCAGACGCACTGACGGGCGCTGATTAGTTGACTGTGCCCAACGGTCATCTCCATCCAACGGCTGGAGATGACTTTGATGATTCATTTGAACGGTCCAGAATAAATGGACCATTTTTTATTAGGAAATAACTTCAAAAAATATAGAAAAATCATGAAAAATTTTTGCCCATTGGAACAGTATTTTTCAGAAATTTCTATAAATATCATCCCCTCTTCTTCATAATTTTTCACTCCAAAACATCTCCATCTCCTTCCAAACTCTTTATTTTTACAATAGTCATTCATCTAGCTAGCTTTCAATTTTTTCTTCAAAGATGTTCAACCCTAAACCTAGAGGAGTAGGTTGGAAAAATGAGGAAGATGTAGCCTTGTGCATAGCTGTGGTTACCATTGGTGAAGATGGTAATAAGGCTATCGGTCAAGAGAAGAAAAAATTGTGGGAACGTATACATGAAGTGTACGTTAGTTGCAAGCCGATCGACGGAGATATTAGATCCGGAGGAGGGAGAGAGAAGTGTTTGTGAATTGGTGAGGTTTGATGGAGTGACAGACGAAGTATTTATGGACAAACCTACAATGATTAGTGAAGATAAGATATGACACGTGACAGATAAAAATCTAAAACGCAATCTCACTAGCCTCTCACACAATGACACGTGGCGCTCAAATCTTTAATAAATTTGAAATAAAAATTCTTATCGAATCTGTAATTATTATAAAGATAGGCAATGACACGTGGTGGATAAAAATCTAAACTGCAATCTCACCGTCCTATAAACATTTGACACGTGGCAAAAACACTAATATTTGACATTCGGTGTCAGAATCGTACGTTTTATACATTTTTTACTTGGAAAAGGCAATTCGAGTCAAACTCGTCGCTTCGCCACTACGTTTTTTGGCATTTCGAGGTCGTTTCGGCTTTCAAAATAGCATTTTACTATAATCTGAAAATAAAAAAAACGTTTTAATTACTTTTTAATTAAACAACATATTATATATGATGTATAAATTCATATTGTTGTTAAATAATTACATAAAATAATTAAAATATAAAATGAGTATGGGTTTTGACTCACCCTTGTTGGAGATGAAAAACCCAAATGAATAATAATGAGTTTGAGTGAGTCAAAATTTGGGTTTAGGTATGAGTTTTAAACCCCCTTGTTAGAGATGCCCTTATGTTCTCCTTGTAGATTTTTCTCTCAAGGGATAAACCCAAACCCCCAAACCAATGGTTCAATATTTAGTTATAAATCTGTTTAAGAATTAGCGAAGAAAAAGTCATCACTTTTTGATATGTTTGTTGATAGAAACAAAAACAAAAACAAAAAAACGGTTTCATAAATTTAGATTGTTTAACTAGATGTAAGACTTGCAATGCATATATATATATATAAATTAATGTGTGCTTGCAAAGAAGACTAAATCAAAGAACTGAATACGTACATGGCAACAAAAATTAATCAATACACGTAAGGAAGTTTTCATATCTCCAATTGTAATAGATGTCCAACAAGCCATTTTATAGATGTTTGTAATCAATATTTTCCCCAAATAATAGTTAGTCAAAGAAGCAATAGAGAGGTTTGACAATGCATCCATATATTAATCATAAACATATTGGATATAACAGGATAACTGGGGTTTTGAAAATAAGAGTGATATAGGCTATTCGCAAAAATCTTTGAAAATGGATTTACTGGGAACATGTTTGTCAATACTAGTTTCATGCTCATTATGTGAGGCAACCAACACCAGTACAACAAGAGTCAATTCAGTGACTCAAGTCCACAGCTTCCCTAGCTTGTTCAAAATCAGAAGTCCACAACGAATTTAGAACAATCCGATTACACATGTTCGTTCATCAGGGGCATAAAATCGTCTGTCCCCAAAACCCTGTCTCCTTCCCTGTCTCCCTATCAAAGCTTGCCATCTGTCTCCTTCTATCTAGTCAGCTTTAACAGCTACTAACCCCGTTAGCCTTTGTTTCATCTCTTCTTCCCATCTCAACTCTCTCCTCCTATTTTCCCAGTTCTAACTGCTGCGTTCTAACCGTGCTCCAATCTGTATACCCGTGCTTTTCAACTTTCCCTCACTTCTCCTCTCCTTTATTTAACTTGCTATCCTAACTTAATCTATAGAAGCAAGGAGGTCCAAGAAGGCGGCATGCTTTTGCAAGACTAGGAGCAGTTTATGCAAGTTGAAGAATATTACTAAAACAGTAATTGAACGAGATGAGCAAAAGCAAGAGGGGAAAAGATGGGAATATGGCGTCTAAAAGAGAACGTAGAGAAAAGAAAAGAGGAAAGTGATATACAAAACAGCTGAATTGTGGAGATGTAGTAGCAAAGTTCAAAGCTTTGATGATAAAGTGATTAAATACCTTAGGTTGGCTTTGAAACTTTGAAAGGTCAGTATTCGTGTAAATCACTTTGGTACTCGATATTTAAAAACTATTACATTAGTATTGATTTTTCAAATCCGACCCTATTTTGGTACCCATCGTCAGTAACTCTGTTTAGCCCATGCCCACGTGGCTTTTTTCTATGATCATTTTCGTCTCTCCATATATTAATTCCTTTTTTTTTTATTCTCTCTTAAATTGGGTACTGTTTATGATAATTTCTCTAAATTCAATTAGAGATTTCATCTCCTCCGATGTAACCAAAACTCATGTCATGTCTATTTTTTTTTTTTTTGGCCAAGACATTATGTCATATTGAAAGGCTTGGGTCCAACTCCAACATAGATAGAGTGGAATAAATACAAATAAGTAAGACATAATCAAAGGTGTGAAGGCTTATGTACTCCTGAGCTGGAATTACGATAATATACACGTAATTCTCCTCACAAATAATCTCTTTCTCTTTGTCTCTGCAACTGTTGTTTGTTTCCTTTTCGGTATTTTGATTATCTGTTACTGTTTCTTGTTTGGTTCTTCGTTTCATATCTCGAATTTCTCTACAAATCTTCAAAAATACGCGGCTTTACTATCAAATTTCCACCGACGTTTAGCTCTCTGGGTCAATCACGCAATCTCTCAGCTTTACATTGGGCTTTGAATGGTGGCTTGGTTCTGAACAATTCGATCCTAGTCTGAAGGTAATCTTAGCTCTGTTTCTCAGTTATGTGTATTCAAATTAATAGTTAGCCTTCCGCAATTTAGAAATGTAGAAATTCCTCTGGAAAAATGCATAATGTTTATGATCAATGATATTTGGCTGTTATATTTTTTCTGAGGTGCAAAATGAGTGTTTCACCATTGAATTAAAGACCTTTGCAGAGCTGTTGTTGACAATTCATGCCTTATTGTCTGCTATGCCTTATACTGGGCATGAGGTTCTATTGATAAATGTATAAATTTCGGGTTTTGTTGTAGAAATTTGGTTACTTGTCCTAGCTATTGATATTTGAACTGTGAATTTAGTGTCGCGGCTTTGTTCACTTTCTTGCTTACAGCAAAAATACTTGGATAATGATACTTGTGATTTGAAATGATAGCATGTTGTCTGAATAATTGAATCAATCAAGATACACCATTTAAAGAATGGTGACCTGAAAATTGAGTAGATCCAATATTCAATCTGTGATATGCTCTCTCTCAACGTTCTTCACTAACAAGATTGATGGATTTTTGAATTTTCAGTGCGCTGTGTATCACTAGTTTGGTGTTGAACATCAAGATGGGATCTTGCGCGTCCAAGGTCAGTGGTTTTTCATTGTTCCTTCCTTTTTTCTTCAACGGCTTAAGATTTTTCATGTGTCAACTGCTAGTAATAAAATATCTTCCTCACCAGAAATTAGTAAATAGTTCAATTTCTATGCCTGAAACGCATGCACCAGAAGTCTCTACTCATCTTTGGTACTTCGTTGTTAATAATTTTTCTCCGCAGCCTGCCAAGAAGAAGTTTACCATTTCTAAATGACTATGATGCTCTTTGTGATGATTGTGAAACTTCTTGAATGCCACCGATTGATTACTTTTCTTGCCTTGTTTAATCTGACAAGTTACCATGTTTGTGATGCTTGTAGCCTAAAACTAAGGGAGATGATGACTCTGAACATACTGTTGAGTTTACTGGTGGGAATGTGAACCTCATCACCACAGTAGAACAGTGGGATCAAAAGTTGGCAGAAGCAAAGACGGATGGCAAAGTTGTAAGTTTGAGAACTTTTTGCCTTTCAAGAGAAATGCATTGTGTTGAATTGTATCTGGTAGTTCATTTTCAAATTTGTGATATGCTTTGACTGAGCCAAATTCAATGTTTTCCTTTAGTAATGTGTATTATATTTAGAATCTGGAATCATTGCAATACTTCTGTGATTATCCACAAAATATAGATTGTCTCATGAATTATGATCCAAGTACCACAATCTGGGATGGGATCCTACAAAACGCAGCACCTTAAAGAGTCAATGAAAGAGAGGAAATAACAGTATGTTTATGAAAGAATTTTGTCTGCTGAAAAGTTGATCATCTGCCGATTTAAGCTTTAATGTCAAAGGAAACATTGAATTCGACAAAGAAGCATGAAGATATCCAGTAATGCATATTAGCAAAGAATTTAGACCAAACATATCAAGCATAAAGAAAGGGAGGAAGATCCATACATGGATATATAGATCAAAAGAGATGTCCTACCACATAATAAATTCTTGATTTTTTTTTTTACCAAACATAATAATAAATTCTTGATAATAAAGATATTTTTTTTATAATTTTGATTTTGATTTCAAAGACGCTCTCAGTACAATTTGGTGCTATGAAAGACCCCTTTGGGTGTTGTACAATCCTGTCTCATATATTCTTTAGTGAAGTTTAGTACATTGTTTTGTATATACTGATTGTGTTCCAAAATGCTGACTGGTTTACTGGCAAATGATGGTGTATATCTACTGGATCATTTTTAAGACTGCATAGCCATAAATGCATCAGTACACAATTACTCACTGCAGCTTCATTATATGTCCATTCTACTGTTATGTATTCTATAAGTTGACTAGATTGGGGTTCTGGTTTGCGTGCATATGAGCTTACCTGTTTTTAGTAGACAAGTTCAGTTTGAATGATTTGTTAGCTTTGTTTTCCAGCTTTTCATGCAAATTGAAATTGATATGTTCAACAGGTGATTGCAAACTTCAGTGCAACATGGTGTGGTCCTTGCAAACAGATTGCACCATTATATTGCGAGTTATCTGAGCAACACACTTCTCTAATGTTCCTTGTGGTCGACGTCGATGAACTTACTGTAAGTTGGTAACCGGTTTTGTTAATTCAATAGAGAGTTGGTGCTATTGCATTCTAGTTTTGCTTGTAGGAGTGTAGGACAACGACTTTACCTCTGACCATGTGCCTGGCAATTAAATCTCTGATTAATATTTGCACAAACCAACCATACTTGCACAATTATGTCAACTGGTAGTCTGATGTGTCCAGTGCATTGATGCTGGTTTAGTGCTTATCATAAGATATGTCTTACTGGTAGGTGGTGTTTACATTCGGTTTTGTATGGTGCAGGACTTCAGCACTTCATGGGATATTAAAGCCACCCCTACTTTCTTTTTCCTCCAAGACGGGCAGCAAGTCGACAAGCTTGTTGGAGCCAACAAGCCAGAGTTGCAGAAGAAGGTAGTTGCTTTTGCAGATTCAGCCCCATGCAAGAAGTGACTACTATAGTGGTCTGTTTGTCATTGAGTGTCTCCTTTTACCTTTGTTGCGAGTTTCTTGATATACTAGGTGTGAATTTTTTGTTGTTGTAAGTTCTTGGATTGTAAATAGGAATGAGATCGTATGAGAGCATCTGTTGATATTGAAAATCTAAAGATCTTTTTATATCAATTTCACTCTTACTGTTTCAACTGTATGTGCCATTACTCTCTCTTCCACTCTTGCAACCAAATCGTGATCGTTCAATTTGTAGCCAAATCGAGTCCTTTCTGTTTCAATGGTTTTTCTCTTAAAATGGTCCAGGTGCTCAAACCTCCTCTGCTCGATTCGTGTTACCCATGACATTTTCTCCCGACTCAATATACTAGTCATGGACTGTGGCTGGCCATGGGAAGGAAAGCTTCTGACATTGCCCCCGAGTAGATTAGTCTTTAAGCCTAGGAAGTTTATAAGATACCACGATCTCGATGAAAAAAAAAAAATACAGTCATGGCTAGTTATGGCCTTAAAAAACATGGTTCTTCCATTTGGATAGATGTCGGTCCAGAATGGCTTATGAAATGTCTTGACTATGATCTCGATGTAATTGACTAATTGAAACTAATGCCATCAAAGACTGGAAAATTCTACAATGCCCAAAGCACTAGTGCTCAAACATGTCAATAATAATCTGGATCGTTAGATCTGTAAATTTTTATCTTGCCCCTTATAAGTGAGATCTTAAAAAAATCCTGAGCACTAGTGCCCAAAACACACGTTTTCATTACTTTCCTAATAAATTGATTACTTTTTCAAGACGTTCCCATTACTTTCCTAATAAATTGATTACTTTTTCCTTCCTCAGCCTCAAAGGTCCACCCTTCACAAACCACATAGCCGCGTTAACAAAGTCACAATCATCCCACAAAGGCACGTAGTGCTATGCCAGCTGACCAAGATATATATTCCTCACTGTTGAAACTTAATAATTCGCTGATATTATCATATACCAAAAGAAATTCAAATGTTACCAGACAACGAATCACGGGCCCATGCACATGCTATAGTTATTGAACCTTTATCTGATATTGAACTGAACTGTTTAATAATTCTTAATGAGTTTGGCTGTGATGGAGAAACATGATCTGTAACACCTCCATATATGACATGAACATATGGAAGCCAAATCAACAATCCTCTCTACCAAAGCAAGTACAAGCATAAAACACTCTTCATGTAATTACAGATACAAAACTACAACTAACTTGATCAAATCATATGGGAAAATAATATTAGAAAATAACGGCAGGTGGATGAATGAGTAGGAAAAAAAAATAACAGCAAGCAAGCTTCATTGCCTGATTGATTTAGAGGGGAAACCGTATCACATTCTCAGATTGTAGTGGTCGGTGTGGCAAATGCAAACTATCTTCAGTCTTAACGTCCCTTTGGGTTCATGATTTGTGAGAACACAGCACTTGGTGTCAATCCATCAGAGTCGTCACTAGCCAGGCTGCGGCCACCTATGCTCATGCTGATGCCACTGCTCCTTGAGTCTGTCACATTGCCATCGAACCCTGGTGATGCATCGAGGTCCTTCTTCCCTTTACAGGCCATGAAGGGCTCTTCCTCAATGTCCATTCCAATACCCTTGCCACTCTCTTCTGCACTTTCCTGTAGCTGCAATGCAAACTCGAGGTTCCAGAGAACATCTCCCATTGATGGCCTGTCAATGCTCTGGTCTGACACGCATTTCATTGCTGTCTCGGCAAACTTCCTGAAGCATTCTGGAGTAATCTTCCCCTTGAGGTAAGGATCAAGGATCTGATCAAGCATGCCTTTCTTGTGGCAATGTGCAGCCCACTCTGCTAAGCTCACTTGCTCCTTTGGAAGCGTGGGGTTCAAGGCTGGGCGAGCACATAAGATCTCAAAAAGGACAACTCCAAAGGAATAGACATCAGATTTGTCAGTCAGCTGTTGCCGCCTAAAGTACTCCGGATCCAAATACCCAAAGCTACCTTTGACAACAGTGCTGACATGAGTGTTATCCAATGTAGGACCTGTTTTGGACAATCCGAAATCTGAGACCTTTGCAACCCACTTCTCGTCTAACAGAATGTTAGTTGTCTTAACGTCTCTGTGGATGATTGTGTGCTTGGCACCAGTATGGAGATAGTGTAAACCACGAGCAGCCCCAATGCATATCTCGAGCCTTTGCTTCCAGGGTAGTGGGGGCTTTTGGGTCTTGTACAGATGCTCACGCAGGGTTCCAAAAGCCATATAGTCATATACAAGAATCATTTCACAGTTCTCTTCACAATAGCCAATCAGTGAAACAAGATGACGATGACGAAGCTTTGAGAGCATCTCAATCTCAGTTTGAAATTCATGCACACCTTGCTCAGAGAGTGGGTTCCCACGCTTAATGGCTACTTTGGTCGTTCCACCATCAATGTCACCCTTGTATACTTTTCCAAAACCTCCCACCCCAAGGAGTCGAGCCTCTTCAAAGTTATTGGTGGCTGCTTTGATGTCAGCAAATGAGAAATGACGACAGAGGTTTGATGGGAGGGAGGAAGCATAACTTCCTGTTGTGTTTGTCTTGGCGGAACCTGCAGAATGTGAATTTCCATACAAAGACAGAGGGAGCCAACCAGATGGCCCTTCACTTGCACTTGACTCCTTTGCTTGTCTACGACGGCGTGAAACACAAATAGCAAAGAAACCGAGGACGAGGGCTAAGACGATTCCCCCACTAACTCCTCCAACAATTATTGCTTTCTTGTTATCACTCTTAGGCTTTCCATGACCTGATCCAACTCTAACCTTAGATGGATCAATGTTATCCTGCATGGGACGGGGAATCGGATTAGGCCCTCCAAGATTACCAGTGTTATCATTTATCTTGAAGATCTCAACTCCATTGAGGATTGCATCATAGTAATTTGGCTTCTCGGTAGGATCTGGATGCAGTGCGAGCCACAGATCCTCCTGTGGGCTCCCACTTGGAACTAATACCACATAATCTCTGTACAGTGGGATTCCATTCCCTCCTGTAATTCCAGCGACATCAAACGGAGACTCAGCAGTTTGATTATTGATAAAGATATCGAACACTCTCTGATTCAGCTTGGTTATGTTTGCAGCAACCTCACAGAAATGTAACCTAACCAGGTAATTGAATCCAGAATCGATTGAGAAAACCCAAGTCAAATTGTAATTGAGGTTGACGTTGTTGTTCGGCCCCATCGACCTGCCTGTGTTATAGACATCCACTGGTGCAACATAACTAGGCATGCCATTAGGGTAAGTGATGTTCACGCCTGGATCAGCGAACACCGCAACCCCAAAGGCAGCCCCAAAGAGATATGCAGTGTCATCAAACCAAGACCTAAACAGACCCGTATCTTCCTTGGGAGATATATCTTTTCCCCCAACATTTATCCGATAGACATTCTCAAGTGCAGTGCTATTATCAAAGTTGAAAGGACTAGATTGCCCCACAATCGTGGCATCAGTAGGACTATAGACATCAGGCATTGACACAATCTCAATCCCATTCACAAAGGCATAAGCATTCGCAATACTAGAAGAGGGCTTAAAAGTGATATCCAAGAACTCACCTTCAACATTGACCACAAACTCCTTGGTGATAAAAGCATAATCCAAAGCCTCAGTAGTCTGAGCTACGCTGAAGTTCTTGAGAAGTGTGTATGACTCCGACTCGGTCGTGACAGAGAAAACAGCCCCGGAGGCATTGAGTCCGGCATAGGAATTAGGGTAAAAGTAAAGCCGAATAAACATCCGGCCCAGGGCGACCGGAAATTTATAGGTGTACTCGGAGTGGAACACCCTTGCAGTCATGTAAGGGACTTCAGAGACTGAAGGGTCTTGAGTTGCAGCTGCGGATGTGGTGGAGTTTTCGCCGGAGGCAAACTTGGAGCCCACATCGGATGTCCATTTCAGGCCATCGGAATCGGTGGCCTCCGGCGGACCACCGCAGTTTAGGAAGATTTTGTCAGATGGGATATAATTAGCAGCAAGAATGAAATGGATTGTGGAGGTCAAGCAAAGAAAAGCAAGGACAGACACAGCTTGAAGCTTAATGATGCTCATGATACCCAATTTTGGATTTTGAGCTAAAGATCTATGCTTTCTAGCTCAAATCAACAAACAACAACTGAAGAGAAAGCATAAATCAAGCTGAACTAATCAACCATAGACTGGGTAGAAAAAGGGATTGCTTATGAGTAATGGAGGGGGAGATTTACCCCTTGAGCAAGAACAGATCTTTGGGTCTGAGAATTTGGGGAAGGAGATGAGAGAAATTAAAGAATGGGGTTTTACTCCTCTTGACACTTTTATATCAACCAGTTGTGCTTCTTACTTCAGCGGCGCTGGAATGGAAAATGACGGGTTTGACCTTGCATGCGGGACTGTAATTTCTGACGTGCCATTTGTCAAAACTCGAAAGTGATCGGTGATTGGAAGACAGATCGGTGAGATGATGGTAGTAATAACAGAACGGAAACGCGTTTCGCCACCTGCCCTATTGGGCGTACGCGGTGGGCCCATGGCTTAGTTGTTATGAGTTGGAGTCTTTCAATTTTCAAATCAGGACCGTCGGCTGGGTTTACCATATTATAGCGAAGAAATAAGGTATGATTTGGCAATCATATACCACCGAAAATAGAAAAAGAAGAGTTTGCATGATTGAGGTCTCATCGTGCATGTCACAAACTCAGAAGGACAAAGAAATTATTGCCTACGTATTTTATTTTTGGCCAATGTATTGGTTACGTATAGAAAGAGCTCAACCATGAGGCATGATCAATCTCTCAAATTTTAGCAATGGGAAGTAATTTTTGCTTAGCAAGTTCAACAAAGGTGACACCATCTTTGGGAAAGTTTTTATTGAGACGTCACTTATCAAAGTGATAATATTTAGTATTTACAATCCAAAGCGTTTTTATTTCTTAATATAAACCGACTTAACAATCAGCGATAGAAAAACAACTCAAAAATAAAGTCTTAATTTAACAAAATGACACACCGACCATTATTATCCTATGAAATAGAAAATCAACACGGATCCTCTCTTCTTTTTTTCAGTTATTATTTTTTATTTTACCTTGGCACAGAAAATCATTCACATAACATAACCAGCAAATTTTCTCTAATCTTCTAGTTGAGGGAGATTCACAAATTCTTCTCCATACTATCAACGGTAAAATGATGGCTCCATGGCGAATCCAAATATTAGTCCAAGATATTCTCAAACTAGCTTCTCAGTGTGACCAGATTAGATTTTCTCATATTCTACGAGAAGCCAATTTTTTTGTTGATGCCCTTGCTGTTGATGGTGCACAAATTTGGGAGCATTCTCTTCCTAGTTCTACTTATCAAGTTTTTAATCTACATTATTCAGGTGTTAGACGCCCTCGTGACTCCTCTTTGTAATTTCATTTTCCCCATCGAAAAAAAACATAACCAGCAAATCAATCATGTAGAGGAAAAGCCTCTTTCCATAGCCCAGCTTCCAACTTACAGAGCCTGCACACATCTTGCTTATTTAGAAAAACAGAACTCTCTCTCCTTCTCAAAAAAAAAAAAGACTCACTCTTTGAGACTTGGAAAATACTTGATACAAGTCCAGTGCTTGTCCCAGCAGATTTTGTCAGTTTAGGTACTAATTCAGGAGCCTCCTTCCCCACAACTCTATCTTTGTTCCCGAGCTTCAACTCACAAATGGCTGCATCTTGGGCTCTGAAAGGGAGGGATTTGGCATATATACATCAATCAAAAATGACCTCGCAAGATTCGAGCAGTAACTCTTAGGCCATGTTTGGTTCGCGGATTTTGGGCCATGGGAATGGAAACTTATTCACTTCCCCAAGATTCATGCGTTTGGAAATGACAAGGAAAAGAAAGTGGATCCTGATGGAAGGAAAATTTGGGCAGAAATTGCTTCCCTCCTCTCAAGCAAGGATTCACTTTCCCTTCCAAAATCCTGCATTTAATGCCATAATTTAGGACGAAATTATCCCTGCTTAAAAGAAAAGTTAGTGGGAAATTTAATTTCGTAATGGAAATTAATGCCGTAATGGAAATTAAATGATAGATACTGACTATATTCCTGGTCTTTCCAAACACTGGAAATGAAAGTTAGTGGGAAATTTAATTTCCCTTCCATTCCGCGAACCAAACGAGGCCTTAATTATAACGGGATCCAAAAGCACAAACGACCACAGTACGTAGCAGAATCATCTTAAGACAATAACTCATGGTGACCCTCCAGTCTCCACACAAAAAATGGAGCTAGGGTATAACAGATACCAACATTGTCTACATCGATCAGCTTCGCACAAGAATTTATCAAACGTGATTAATTATCAAACCTCGTTTACACGTGATTATCTACTGACTACGTGATTATCAAACCTCGTAATTCTCTACCGGCCACGTGATTATCAAACCTCATTTACAAACCCTATAAAATAAATATAAATTAAGTAGTGACTCTCTTTTAGCGACAAAATATTCGTCGGCAAAAATCTCATCTTATTTTTTGTTTTATTTTTGTATTTAATTTTAGTGCTTGCTCAAATTGTTGCCCTTCAAATCTTTGGAGGTGTTAGATTTATTTTTACACCCGGAGCAAAAAGTCTAAAAGAACTCCGAAAGTAGTTGGAGATTAGGGTTCGATTTTGTTTGGATTGGGTGATTTTGAGGCTTTTTGATGTAGATCTATTAGGTTTGGGTCAGTTTTTGGTCATCGGAGCAAGTTTTTCCGGCGGGTGTGGCGGCAGGTTTGGCGGCGGCGATTGGTGGCGGCTGTTGGGGTCTCCGGCTTGCCTTATTACTTGCTAGGGTTTTGTTTTGATTTGGGCCTTTGGGTTTATTTTGTTTTTCCATGTATTTCTTCATTTTTGGGCTGCCTAGTTTTTGGGTCCAATTGTATTAAGGCTACCACTTTTGTGGTCTTAAATGAAATCTCATTTATCGTCCAAAAAAAAAAACTCCAAAAGTGTCAATTTTTGTAAATAAAAAAAATTGTTTGCTATAACACACGCTTTTGAGATGAAATTTTGAATCAAGGTCCCCGTTAGTGTTATAATTGGATTAGATATATATACCCCGTTAGATTCGAGGTGTATTGTAAGAACAATTGAAGACTAACTTCCAACTTCTGTCAAAGTTGAAGAAATGGTTATAATTCATTAATCCCACTATTTTGTGGGTATTCGATCAAAATGGGTAACGTTTCATTTACGAAATAATTCATCTTCTTGCAAGTTTTGAAGATGGAACTAGCATCTATTTTTTTCTTTTATCTTCTTGTATATCGCCTTGCTTTTTCTTTGAACTTCGCTATTTTGATATACATAGAATCAATTAATCTAGGTCAAGGATGTCTCTTGATGATCTATCAAATTGCACCCTAAACATGTAATGATCTAGACATCTGAGCTATAACCGACAGTAACTGATTTCTAATCAGAATTAAAAAAAAAAATGAGATTACTCTCTCAGTTTCAGCTTGTTGTAGGACCCAATTGAGAAAGTTCCTTCGTATTGATACTAGCTGCAACTTTACTCTTACACATGAAAGTGTATGAACGAATCAGATCTCAGGAAATGGCAGAGCACAGAAGCAATTTTGTCTTCCCTTCAAAGTTTGAAATGTGATAATCTCCTCCACACTTTTTCTTGAGTGTACCATAGTTTCAGTACTAACCCAATTCAAGAAACTACAGGCATCCATACATATAAATACCCAGCTAGTCCAAGAGAATGAACATGCACTGTCTTACAAATTCAATACCATGGATACCCACAAAACAAAATTAATTTTACAGAACATTCTTGTAGTGACCACCATTTTTGTGACTCTGATATCTACTTTCTCTGCTGCCAGTGGAGTTGAGCAATTGGAATCCGCCGTCGAGGAAGCCAGAGATCATTTAGCATATCCAAGCACAACTAACTGGTATGTATATGCTTGTCCATGAGAATACCATTTAATTTTCTTTAGTATAAAGATTAATGTTCAGTTCTGCATGTGTAGGATTGATGAGTTGAATGGCATGGAAGATGAAGAATGGTCAATGGTGCAGAAGAAAGGGAACCAATTTGTAGTGAATGATCAACCTTTCTATGTGAATGGATTCAACACTTACTGGTTGATGGTATTTGCTGCTGATCAATCCACAAGAGGAAAGGTCACTGATGTGTTCAAGCAGGCAGCTTCAGTGGGACTAACTGTTTGTAGGACTTGGGCTTTTAACGATGGCCAGTGGCGAGCTCTTCAGAAATCTCCTGCAGTTTATGATGAGGAAGTTTTCAAGGCAAACTCTAATTTCTTTTTGTGAATCAATGCTTGCGAATAAATTACTTACTTTACATGAGTTTTAAAGTGAATTTCATACAATGTGTTGCAGGCTTTGGATTTTGTGGTAAGTGAAGCAAAGAAGTACAAGATCAGACTCATCTTGTCATTGACTAACAACTGGGATGCATATGGTGGAAAACCACAATATGTCAAATGGGGAAAAGCAGCTGGCCTGAACTTGACATCGGACGACGACTTCTTCTCTCATCCAACACTCAAAAGCTACTACAAGGCCCATGTCAAGGCAAGTTACACCATTGTACTTATAAGCTTGTAGTACTGTTCATACATTTTCATGAGTGTTTCCACAATATTCGTTGATATTTTCGACTCTGCAGACAGTGCTTAATCGAGTAAATACCGTCACAAACATGACTTACAAGGATGATCCCACTGTTTTTGCTTGGGAACTGATGAATGAGCCTCGATGCACCTCAGATCCTTCCGGTGATATACTACAGGTCTGCTTTCCTCAAAAACCATATTTAAATTTAGCTACTTAGCTTTTATCATTTTTCGGGGTAAATTATATTCTTGTAGTTCAAGTAATGTTCTATGTTTTCTAGGACTGGATACAAGAAATGGCAGTTTTCGTTAAGAGTGTGGATCCGAAGCACCTGGTGGAGATTGGTTTGGAAGGATTTTATGGTCCCTCAACACCTGACAGAGTTCAATTCAATCCCAATACATATGCTCAACAAGTTGGAACTGATTTCATAAGGAACCACCAGGTTCTTGGTGTCGATTTCGCTTCTGTTCACATCTATGCAGATTCTTGGTAACTCCCCAAACTCTTTATTTTTGCTCCCTTATAACAAACATGAGTATTATATTATTCACCTTCTGACTGAACTAATAAAATTTCAATATTGATGAAGGATTTCACAATCAATTTCTGATGTCCATATCCAATTCACCGAGTCATGGATTAAAGCTCACATTGATGATGCTGAGAAGTATCTCGGAATGCCTGTTGTGTTTGCCGAGTTTGGTGTATCTACAAAAGACTCTGGTTACAACACCTCCTTTAGAGACACTCTAATCAACACAGTGTACAAGACCCTCTTGAACTCCACCAAGAAAGGAGGGAGTGGAGGTGGGAGTCTTTTGTGGCAGCTCTTCCCTGATGGAACAGATTACATGGATGATGGATATGCCATTGTTCTCTCGAAAGCTCCTTCGACATCAAACATCATAGCCCTTCACTCCACAAGACTTGCCCTCTTCAACTCGAAATGTGCTTGGAAATGCAAATGGGGTTGCAGGAAGAGGAGTCCGCTAGAGTTCCTGTACCACGATGATCTGTAATGTCATGTGTTTTCGACTGTCATTTCCTTATTGTCGATTTGTCTATGTGTGAAATGTGTGTTCATCTGATGACAAAACATTAAGATTTACCCAGTTGAAATAAAAGAAAAAATCCGGACTATATCACTTGTGCCGGCTTTAGTTACTAAATATGAGCTTCTCTTGTCTGTATTCGTTGTGGGTTTCCTCAACTGTTAAGCGTTAGTAACAAAGAGATATATTTGGCTTCAGTGCTGTTGCTGACAAGACTAATGCTATATAATCCATGAAAAAAATTCAATCATCAATATTGAAGAGTAAACATGAGCTGGCCGGCCACGATTAAAGCCGTCATGCTAGCAGTGGTATCAGCTCTTGGCATCAAAATAACTAGTTTTAGGGTTTTCCTGATGTGGTGGATCGCAGAGAGGTCTCGGAAAAGGAAGCTTTATGACATAACTCTCGTCGCAGGGTGTGTATCAGCAATTCACTTATCGCATGTGTGCATTTGGTTCCATTTGAGGGTAAAGGTAGCCCTTTTCAGATTATGGATTGGATTCTGGCTTGGATATTACTCATTAACAGCTGCAATAATACCAGGACCAGTACCAGAATGGTTTTTTGATCAGTCTTCACCATCAGTGATGCGCTACTGGTGCAAGGGATTAGGCATTCTGGGATCACTTGCTTACTATGTAATTGTTACGATGATGTTCATGTATATAACCAACTACTTCTGTAAGTGGTTACGTATCAGATAACATGTAACAGTCTGCAAATATGAACTTGCACTGGAGTTCTTGTCAAACAGTATAGACCAAAGAAAATATGGTCAAACTATGATTTCCAGCATATTCCATAGAGATATATGTAGAAATATATATTACTGGTGTTTGATCACCTAACAATTTAATTGATACAAAGAGAGGAAACAAATAGTGTAAAGTGAATTAACAAAGTGGGGAAACCTCCTCTCCTATATCATCTGTGCGAAAAACATTTAATAGAACTGTAATCTCTTGTAATTGAATCCGATGAAAAGGTAAATTGGGAGCGAAGTTCCTAGGTCACCTGGTGCAAAAATGGTTGAGTCATAAACTGACAGGCGCAAGGCCTTGCATGTCCGTGAGCCTCTCCATTCTTGAGTTGCTGTAACAAAAGACGAGAGGAGAAAAAGAACTCAACAGTTTCATCTCAAAAGTGAAAATGTTTTAAGAAAAATCTTCAGTGTATTTTGGATGATAGACCAAAAGCAAAATAATGTGTGAACATGCCTATTGGACTAACTCATCATAACATAAAATGCAATGGCAGACTAGATTTTGATCTAATGAAATCAACTGATATGAAATTTTCAGAGGGCAAATCTCTATACTCACATCTCGAAGCAGCTCACTATTTGGTGAAACTTAATTTTGATAGAACTGCAGCTGCCTGGTCACCAGCTAAAAAGAAATAAGGATGCCTCAGGGCAGCTGCTGCTGATAATCTCTCCCTTCTTAGGGAACCTCTCTCTGAAACAAGCTTTGTAGCCAGATCCCACCCTCTACCCGAATCAAGATCAAGAAGTGATAAGTCAGGCCTTGAGCGAGTAAACTCCCTCCATTTATTCAAGTCGTATCCAAATCTTTTTATCTCCCCATTGAAATTCTTCAAGCCTGCCGAAGACCTTAAGGATGGAATTGCCATTTGCAATAGTATGATACCGGCAGAATACATATCAAAAAGATCAGGACTGTTCAGCTGCAACAATAATCACAAACTCTGATTCAACAAATAAACACCTACAAAGCAGCACACTTTTTTTCAAGGTATACCATCAAAAACAAAAAGGGTTAAAAAAAATTGTACCTGCCAAAGAATTGGAGAAAGAACTGCAGCAATAGGTTCTGGAGGAGGGATCGGTGTTTCCTCTGGGAGCACATACAGTTCAGGAGGACAAAAGTCAGGGTCAAGCATGCCACGGTTTGGTACAAAGTTCTTTCCAATCCTGAGGTCCGTGGCTGCCCCAAAATCTATGAGCTTGATCTGTCCCTTTTTTGTCACTACTAAGTTTGCTGGCTTCACATCCCGGTGAACAATGCCTGTGTCATGGATTTTCTTGAGCGAAGTGATAATCTGACGCATTATTTGCTTGATGACCAAGGCACTGCGCTTGACAGAGTCTACATCTTGCAAGACACGTCCAAACATGACAGACTCTAAGTTAAAAGGGAATTTCCGATCTGTCATGTATTCAGCAAGATTTCGGTTTCCCTGTCAAATTGACATCCCTACAATTAGTGTGAGGGATGGTTCATCCTTAAGTGAGCATTTAATACAAAAAAATTGAGCAAAGATTCAAAGAACATACAATAGCATCGAATTCTTAATCATCATATAAACTGATAAAGCATCCTTTTATGACTGATCTATGGAAGCTGAATAGAGACAAAGGCTTTAGATTATTAAGTGATCCCCAAATGTGTGGAGTACCTCAAATTTCCAAACAAGCCACTTTCCACCCTTTGTAAACTGTGAACTTGTTTTATCAGCAACAAAACTTCCCAGGAAAGCAGCACATGTTTCGGGTGCTGCTCTAGACAACCTGTAATTGAACCACTCCTCAAATTCCCCACATTCTTCAGCTCCTTGTATTCCAACCTTCACCTGCATATATCCATAACTAAAATGAAACCTTTTCACATAATTAGTCTCTTAAAGCTAATGCTACCAATGAAATCTCAATCCCAGAATTAGCAATATTCAATTATGATCAACCAATGAGTTACCTTCTTGAGGATGACCTTCTCCTTAAACCTCTCGTCCAACTGCAAAGATTTGCCCCTTCCACTCTTCTGCACCCTCTCTTCGACATTCATATTCTTTGGAACAATGGCCCCAAAATAAACAACGCCGAAAGACCCTTCTCCCAACTTGTCCCCAATCACAAAATCAGTCATCTTCAACCTTCTCCTTCCAGCCAAACTGTCCAAACCCAGTTGCAGAGGAGCAAGAAGGTAAGTATCAATGGCACCTAAGAGAATACCAGGCCTTGCAGTCAAGTATATCCAAGTTATCCCGGCAAAAACCAGATACCCCCATTTCTGTGTTTCTGATAGGTCCTCTGTGACTCTCTGAAACTCCATGTAACCATATTGAAGAGGAGGAAACTGCTCCAAATGAAGAGTGTTCTCCAACAAATTTCCAGGGATGTCGCCCAAGAATGCATTACACCTATGTGGGTGAGTTTTGAATTGGTTTGTGAAGAAGCATAGATGGTCAAGCGAGTTGGGTTTCAATGGAGAGTAGAATATAGGTTTGGGGTTATGTTTAAGTGTAGTTAGACTAGGAGAGGGCAGATAAGCCATGTCTGTGGTCGTTATGGAGGGTTATGTTGTGAACTAGTTTAGCTTTTGTTTTGTGGGAGAACCACTAAGAAGTGTCAGCAAAGGCTACCATTTTGACACATGTCCGATGATTTATCCACAAGTGGGTTTCTCTACCCCTTGCAATATTACCAAAAACAAAAGCCCAATATCTCACAAATTTAAATTTAACAAAAAAAAAAATCATATTAAAGAAGTGAATCTCTTCAGTACTGCTTTCAAGCAACATACAGAGTTGTTACGATCAAATTTATGTATGAGAGGAAAAGGAGAACGTAGCTCAAAAAGCTTGTATCAGGGAGACAACAGAACTTAGTTCATGGGTTTCTAGTTCTGAAGAAAAGAGGCTGCAGGCCTAACATAACTAAAGCCCGAGAAGGGGTTTCCAGAAGCATTCGGGCTAGCAGCCGGGGAATCCACAAGTGGCATGTCAGTCCAGCATTTCTCAAAGTTGGCGATGCAGTGCTGCCCAGCAACATCAGGTCGGAAACTTGGTTGGATTTCCCGAGCATCCAATTTCTTCCAATTAATTGGCTTGAACCATTTGTGGCGCTTGATTTCATCACTTCCCAGAGGTCCACAGCCTAGGCGCTTGCTTGTGTCCTTCTCTAACAGCTGAAAACATAACCAGGCCAAGTAAGTTTCATAGTCAAGAGTAAACATGAAATGAGAAGGCACACACACCCGAGGTTCAGCATTATTCTCCAGTCTTGACCCAACAAAAAGAAAAAACATTGGCCTTCTCATATCTAGATATCCTTCATTTTGAAACTATTAAGATCTTGACTAAGATCCTTGAATTGATGTCCAGAGCTTAACAGTACATTGGATACATAGGTGAATATAGAAGGAAAATATATCATATGATTACAGTAAGTAATGATATTAACAAACTAGAATCGCCCAAGACAAAAAGGTTCATTAACTAAGTTAAAAGTGTTCAGACCGAAAAACAAAGTAGTTTAAAAATATCAGCACAGAGAATATTTACCGCTTTCAACAGAGAATGTGCTTCACTTGACAAAAAGGTTGGCAACTTGATTTTGTCCTTAACTATCTTCTGTTGAATTTTCTGACGGTTCCCAGTAAAAGGAGGCTGCAGAAGCAAGACAGGAAAAGTTATTGTTCAGGTTACGTAATTAAAACAAACCAGAAATGAATGTCTGTGATGACTGACTTAATTGAATCAGAAACTATGAGCAAGACAGCAGAGAGAGAGAGAGAGAGAGAGAGAGAATCCTATCAATCAGGATTGGTGACTGCACGTTCTGACAAAAATTCGCCCGATCAACATTTTCAATTGACAATTAGATATTCAGACAAAAGAACAGATCAAACTTTGTGGTAAGAGAATAATGCAGGGAAATGTTCTCTAGCCAGTTTGTCAATCTAGATCATTGGTCAGATAGATTCTTGTTGGCAACATATGATGTCGGGATATCTGGCAAAGGAACATTAACACACACACACATATAGACACCAATCTGATATGTAACACAAAATCAGTAAACCGCATACCTTTCCAGTAAGCATCTCAAACAATAGAACTCCCACACTCCACCAATCTGCTGCCTTATCATGGCCCTTTCCCTGAACTATTTCAGGTGCCATGTATTCTACAGTTCCACATAGAGAATTAGATCTTGTATTTTCGTCAAATTGCTTCGCAAGCCCAAAATCAGTCAACATGGCCTATTTAACAAATCAGTGATCAAGTTGTCAGTTACACTTCATTTGGAACAATTAATCAAACAACAATCAACATGAGAGAGAGAGAGGAGATATACATGGCCATCCGCATCCAATAGGATATTTTCAGGTTTAAGATCCCTATGCATTATGCCATTTGCATGGAGGTGAGATACCGCAGAAACAATCTCAGCAGCATATATTCGTGCTAGCTCCTCCCTGGAAATAAGAAAAGTGTAAGTATTGAGTGTCTGCACCCTAGAGCTCCAAATATTGGAAGTTCAAAATCTCATTTACCTGAAAAGGCCATGGTGGTAGAGCTGAAAGAAAAGGTGACCTCCATTGACAAAATCCAGCACAAGATATAGTCTGTATTTGGTCTGCATGACAATTTAACTAAGTTAGTACCTTATGCATCGTCATGAAAGTTGCAAAATCAGCAATGTATCGCTCCACAGTATCTTATGACCAAGCACATAAACTTTTTTTGGGGAAACATAGAAAGCCTCAACAGAAAAGGCAAGTTGGAATAGAAAACTTCTAGAGTCAGGAAGAAGGAATTACTTGGAATGAGTATCTAAGCTGGATAACGAATGGATGATCAACTTTTGTTAATATATCCCTCTCAGCTTTCATGTATTCAGCATGATTCTTCTCCATGATCTTATCCTTCCGCATGACCTTCATTGCATATATTTCTGATGTCCCCTTCTTCCTCACCTGATATACTTTTGCAAATGCACCCTGCCCAACAACCTTCAAAACCTCAAAATCTTCAATGCCTATGCTCTCGATCTTCATGAAATTCTCCTCAACAATTTCTAGAGGCTGTCCAACAACACGGTCACCAATAAAAGGTTCCAGAGATTCTTTGATGGTATCTTCATGGAGACACTCTACCAGATCCACTGAATCTTCTGTGTCATGAATAGTGAGTTTGTTGAGCTTCAGTGAGTGGCTTACATACGATGAAGGACCAACCAAAGAATGTGAACGGTTGTGAATGACCACTGGATCATCGTAAACAAGGTCAGTCCCATCTTCGACAGAGGCCAAATTAGCAGAATCTACCGGGGCCTGGACTGGTACAGGACCAAATACATCTGAAAAGTCGAGCTCGACGTGATCTGGAACTACAGCATCCGTCGTGCACATTGGAAAAAGTAACTGGGTCTGAATTGGTTTGCACTTGCGGGTCTTGGATAAATCAGGTAGCTGAGAGAAAACCATATTATTAAGTTTAAAGCAGAGATGCTGACTGCAGAGAGGCAATTCAATTGATCCCTGCTATAAATGATGTACCCAAAACTCTCCAAGACCGGTGCTCAAAAGAAATTGATCTACCCAAATGTCACCAAGACTAGTGCTCCCGAAGGACTCCTGTCAATTGCCTTAACCAAGAGGAAGTTAACAAATGCAAAAGGCGTTCCCAAGAATTTCGGCAATAGACAGAACAAAATCCAGATAAAGTAGAGGTTAATCTTGTTTCCTGATTTACAAGGAAACACGGATGCTTCAGTAGCTCTTGAATTCATGAAGATCACGCTGTCAGACCTGAGTTCCAGATCAGAGACAAACAAAATAAGTTAGCACCGTGATAGTTTTCGATTATGAGATAACACAGTCTCAGCAACCAAACACAAGCACAAGAAACAACCCAAATAAGAGAAAATTATAAGTATTAGGATAAATTCTACGACTGTGACACCAAAAATCAAATATGTTGTTAATTTAACCTGTCTATTGTGTAAAACTGTAAATTGCATCAAACAATACTCTATTCATACACAAATTTGAAAATGAAAAGCTAAGGATGATATACTTATCTTTTCCTCTATAATCAAGAATATATAATCATAAATAAAATTAATACCAGTAAAACTTTCATAATGACAACAAAAACCAATCCAAACAAAAAAAAACAAAATGAATTACAATAAGAACCCAAAGAAGATCGTACAAAGCCAAACTGTGAAGCAGAGATTCGAAGAAGCCAAAGCTTTGAAATTTCAAGCAAATCCCGCCATAGTAAACCCAGAATTAAACCAATTCGAGCATCAATTGGGTTTTGATTTTTGCCTTTGCGATATTCAGCAGAGGCAAAAACAGAAACCCAGATCTAAAAACGGGTTATTTTTGAATCAAGTATCCAGCTTTAGATTAGTTTCCTACGGTTCCTAGGCGACCAAACGAAAAAAAAAAAAAAACGGTTTTTGATAGAGCTCCGATTAGGAACAAAATGGGAAGAGAGAATTGAGAGCTTACTTGGGCAGATTGCAGACGACGAATGGAGAGAGAAAGCAGAGGAGGAGCTGTTTGAAACGTGTTTTTACGAATCTGAGGCGTAGAGGTCGCGTCGCCGCTTATATTTGCCAAGTAATAAGGTGAGCGAATTTTCAGAATGTTGATGGCTAACACGTGGTGGAGTGTTAGTGGTTGCTTAAGGCAACGACTTGCCAGTGCAATCCCGCTTTTTGAAGGTGCTTTTTGGACCCTATCCGAATATGCTTTTCCTTTCCGGGTTTCGTTTTGCTTTGATTTTCCACGCCACCATTTTTTTTTATTTTTTTTTAGAAGCATTTAAATTAGGGTTATATGCCAATTTGGTTTTTTTTTTACAAGTTATATGCTAATTTGTGACCTAACTTTGGTCAAAATTGTCAACTTGCACCTTAAATTTTATATCATAAAATTGTTATCTTCTTTTTTAATTTAATGTCAATTTTCATCCTCTCCATCATATCTACCAATTGTCATCCACTTTCCATCAAGGGTCGATCACTCAATCATCTAAAGGGTATTTTAATGATTTATGCATCTATATATATAATGTAAACATTCAAAAATCTAAAATGTACCCTTCCTGAACTATATTAGCCGCATTTAAATTTTAATATACTAAAGGCAAAACGGTAAACATCACAATCAAAAAGTTAAATAAAATAATATGAAAACTCTACATCAGAAAAACTAGTATATATAAAAGGGCTAGTTTGAGCACTTTGCATTTTGGTTTAATTTTGAGCGCTTCACTTTTATAGTAGTAGAAATAAGAGAAAAGGTAAAGAATAAGTTTCCTGCAATAACGGAAAATATGGGGGAAAATAAATCCTCCCATACTCTAAGGAATTTATTTTCCATCATACTTTCTCTGTATTAATTACACATTAATTACATAATCTAAAGACTATTATATCCTTACTAAAAATTATTATTACTAACTTTATTCAAAAAGCTATTGGAATTTATGTTTTAATAAAGAAGAATATAATTGGAAAACCGATAGGATTAGTTTTTTTTTTTTTGTTACAAAGGGGCCTAAAAAGGCCCAAATAAAAGCAAAAAAAGCTAGCTACTCAACTAGGGCACAACCCAGCTGAAGTTATTCTTTGTCTAGAAACACCATCGAGGTCTTCAATATAGGCAGAAGAGGCGGATTAGTTTTCTATTTCTACACAAACCATGCAAACACCAGAATGTAAAAAAAAAAACTCGTTTGTTATTTTTTTTTTTTTTTTTGAGAAAGACTTCAAAACATTTCATTCAATAAGCGAAAAGCACTATTACACAGTGACCCGCCCCAGTGGAGCTGTCAAAAAGAGACATCGTTACAAGCAATATCACTCCACCTATTGTGTTAAGCTCAGGGGAGAGTAAACTAAAAAGATACGACAATAACATTTCTTCGCAGAATCTATTAGTAGACTCGTTGACATCCTCAAACCAATAAGCCCAACAGTTCCTCGCGGGTATTGACTCCAAAAAATGAACCAATTGAAAGCCGACACGAAACTCATCCCAAGTCCTATAATTTTGTACAAAATCCACCTGAATCCCATAAGCGTATCCAAAAGCCAATAGGCCCAAGTTCCACTGTCGCAAACCACCCAACAAAGCCCAAGCCTAACCTGGCAAAGCAAATTGGGGCTCAGGCCCAACTAGGTCTTCTCCGAGCAATAACTCCACCGCCACTGTCATCGGCACCACCACCAGATGCGGGATCTGACGACAACTGTGCCAAAACCACCAGATACCGGCTCTGATCAATAGCAAACAGAATGAGAACTTCGTTCGTGCCGCCATTCGCAACGACCCTATCGCCTAAATCTATCACCACCGAATCTACACAATCGAGCCACTCCAAACCCGGCCTCCCAATACAATCTCGTTGATCCAGCAAAAGACATCGAGAACCGATACCATAGAGAGGAATACAAAATAGACGCCGAGATCTAAAACCCCGAGCCTCAATCGAACCCCACCCCCAAGAATCACCACCTAAATCCTTCGCCCAATCAGCCACCAAACTACCACAACCTCCGCCACTCTTTTGTTATTAATATATTCTATCGCCTTCCCTTCAAAAAACAAATGCATTTTTGTTTATTTTTTCAACGTTTCTAAATATTGGTAGAGAAATCTAATAAGAATATTATTTTTTTATACCATAAAAAAAGTAAAGAAATTACTTTCTTTTCCGTGAATTAAACGAGGCTTATAAATTGAATTTTATTTTCAACCACTTCATGTACAAACGACCTATGTTCAGTTAATCAGTTGGGATAGTTGGATCAGCCAGTCGACTTGTCGAGTGCTCCGAGTAAACCATGTGTGACTGTCTTCCCTCCAGCTCCCTATACTTTGCCATCACAAAACTTCCACAATTAGGGTTTCCCAAATCCAATCAGAAACCACAAGTTCCCTACTTTTCTACCCCAATTTGTACCAATTTAAACACCCCAGGTCTTACAAATGGGAGGTCTTTGTTCCTCTGCAGAAAGGCCAGTGAGAGCCCCTCAGAGGCTTCTGGGTTTCACCCCCAATTAGGGTTTAAGGAGAAAGGGGAAAATCTTTTCGATCTCGAATCGGAACCAATTGACGCAACGCAAAATGATGTTGAACCCAGTACTAGTACTACTTCTCTGGGTTCAGATTTTCTGGAACCGCAGAGTAGTGAGGGTGATGGTTTGGAGAATAAGGAGGGATTTGGTGGAAATGTTGGGTTGAGCAAAAGGAGGCAGCTGGTGAGGATGTCGAGTATTCTAGCAAAGCAAGTCATCAGTATTCAAAGTGCTCTCAGCTTGGGCTTCGTTTCACAGCTTTGGGTCAACACTACTTCTGTAAGTAGCCATTTCTCACATTAAAGTTGTTAACTTGATCAATTGGGAGAAACTAATTGCTTATTTACGTTCTTTGTTCTCTTAAATACTTAATCTTTCTATGAGTATATAACCTTTTTTCTTTTTTACCTTGTTTGTGAAGTGGATGGTAATGTTTGTAGAAGTGAGGCGAAACTTGCTTTCAGGGGAGTTTGAACGTTTTCTTCTGGAGGATATTTTCCAGGTACATTTTTCGTGACAATAGTACATCTTTCAGTCTATGCACAAACTACATTATCATCCTATCTAGAAATTGGATTGAGATTGACCATTTTTAATCTTTGCAGGTTGGTGATGTTGTGCTTGTGGAGGATGAGAGTGTGATTGAGAATGAATTTAAAATGGTTGGATTGGAAACATTGGTATGTTCTTTCGTCTCCTTGCTTAAGTATCTGGGTTGATCATTCTCTTCCAACATTGAATTGGACATTTATGGTCTCGCACTTTGTATTTGGAAGGGGGTTCTTCTGTCTTTCTTTCCTGCATTTGTTGATTTAAGCTTCATTTAACTGCATGTGTTGAGTGTTAGCCTAATCACTAATTCTATTGCTAAGAGACAATTTTAGCGATTGCTAGATAAAGTTGTTGAGTGCTATCTTGTTCAATATCTCTTAATACTATTTGAGTTCTTAAGTTGTGATTTGCTAGGTAGGATACGAAGTTGTAACACCTGGTCGACGAACTATTGGAAAGGTGAGTCTTTGTATTGCTTTGATGTCTTCATATCTTTTTACGTATTCCTTGATCATCTAACTTGTTTCATGCTGCATATCTAGGTGCGGGGATACAGTTTTAATATCAATTCAGGGGCTGTTGAATCACTTGAGCTTGATTCATTCGGGATTTCATTTATCCCATCAAGTTTGGTAGGTGAAGAAGAAGTTTTACACAATAACAGTGAAGGCTTATTATTCAAAAGTCACTTCCATTTTAATTAGAATTGTTTGCATCCCTAGACATTTCTACTCGCATTCCAATTGCATCTGCTCCCTACAATTTCAGGTGAGTACCTATGCTTTGTTTGTCGAGGATGTGCTTGAAGTTGTATCTGATGCCGTCATTGTGCATGAAGCTGCAACATCTCGCATGCAAAGGTTGACTAAGGTACTTTTCTGTGCACAATGAAATCAGTAGTCATGATTTACAGTTGGCATTATTTGTGACTAAACTTTCTGCCTGCTAATGAATGTTTACTTATCCCCACTGTTTTCCTCTTTAGTAGCATTCACTGTTGCTTGTAAAAGCATGATGTACTAATCTGAAAATTATGAATGGAATTAGTCTAGTGTGATTGTTTACTGATACTTTGGAAACACAAGTAACAGTATGTCACTATTTCTGGTTCTGTAAAAAAAAAAAACAGGGTTTCTTGGACAACCAAAATGCTGCGACTACCATAGATGAGTCTGAAGACTATTCTGATTTTGAAAGACCTGTACAATCTGACAAGCGCACAAGAAGAAGTTCTGGTAACCAGAAGTTTCGTTCCATGAAAAGCAAGACCGACGATGATTGGGAGCCGGAGCTCCCAATGGATTACTTCTGAGCTCTGATCATCCAGGTCTTCGTTTTCTTGTTGTAGATATATACATAGATGGGAGTAGATTGTTCTGTGGTATAATGCAGTCACATGTAATATATTTGAGCAGTTGAGCTTAAGAAATTAGTGAATGTCATGTCATGAACCTCTATGTAGAACAGTGAGATTTCAAGGTTCTCTTTCAGAAATCATAGTTCAATTGGAAATGGGGTGTTATGTGAACAGTGAACTATGCAAAGGAATATGTTTGTTTATCAATCCAGAGACTTGGAGCCCCAAATCAAGAAAAGGTTGTCAGAGAAAAAAGGATATTCAACTTTGGCAGATGGAACAGCTTGAAGCACTGGCCTAGTCAAACGGTGTGTTCTGACTATTGACATCTGAAACATGCATAGACGAAGCCTTTGATTAGGGATTACTGCTGCTTTTCCCAAAGTCCCAAACCATGATTTGTTTACCTCTTTTTTATCTTTTGCCTTTTGCTTTATCAAATGGAGAAGGAAGTAGGAACACGAATTCAAACCTTGTAAAATCAAAAGAAAATGAAGCTTTTTTATGGCCTTACCCAATGAAGCTTCGACCTTTGGTGGTTTGTGAAAACAACAAGCATAAATAATCATCACCGGTCCGGACGATTGAATGAAGGGTCCCACCTTACGTAATCATTTCTTAAAAAATAATAATAAAACTCAATTGAATCTGGTGCTTGTTTTAAATTCAATAATAATAAACTTGTAGCCGTTAGCGCCGGTCTATTTTCAAATTCAAACAGGCTCTCTGTCTCCCCATCCCTCCTTTTTTATCTCTAGATAGATGTGCATCAATTGAACTGTCAAAGCATCTTCAGAGAGTGACCAAGAAAATGCAAGCGCTGCAGCATCCACTCGCCGGAGACCGAATTCTCCGGCCAAAAAGTGGCCGGACGCCTCTCAAGCCTGTGAACTCTCCAGCAACGCCAGTCAGCGCCGCTCCAATTACCAAGGCCAAGCCAATACCTCAAGAATGCATCAACATCTCTCTCTTCCGCCCCTCGAACAAAGAGAACGGTTCCATTTATGCTACTCCGATGATCGAAACCGCGACGATGGACTCTTCTTTGGCGGAGGAGCTGAGCGCGATCAGGAAGAAGCTGGAGAGGCAGAGATTGGACAGAGAGAGAACGGAGAAAATGCTCAAAGAGAGGGATTTGGTGCTGGATTTGCAGATAAAGGAAATCGAAAACCGAGGCCAAATCCAGAAGATGCTTGAGAATGACGTTGATAGGGTCTTCAGATTGAATCAGCTCCATGCTCAATCCATTGTAAGCTCAATTTCAAATTCGTTTCTTTTTGCAACTTAATTTCATTTTTTGCTTATGACTTTTGGAATTGGAGCAGAGATTTTCTCCGATTCGGTCTCTGAGACAAAAGGAGCAGCAAAAGAAGGCCACTGAATCACCAGTTAAGGTAAATTCATATCCCCAACTCTTGTAGTTTCTCTTCTAAGATTTGAAATGAGAAACCAAACTGAAATGTGTTCTTGTCTTCTTCTTTTTCAATTTTGTTCAGATAGTGAAAATTGAGGAGATGGAGGAATCAGTAGGCGAAAACACACCACAGAAGCTGAGTTCTGCTTCTTCCAGTTCCGAAATTGTTACAGCAAGTGATACTGCGATTACCAAATCAGTTTAATTCCCCTCAAAAGTGTAGCACTTTGATGAATTTTGAGAAAGAGAATTGTATAATACCTCATTATGTTTATGCCGTTGTTCGGGAAATTTGAAATTTACAGTTCTTTGTTCAAAGTTTTCAATTTCTTTACTCTTGGCATCAGCCTTTAGCATTTGAAATGGATGATGACTCAAATAACACAAAACTATTAGGTAAAAACCTGGAAAATGCTCAATAATCCAGACAACAAAACACAATATATTACAATCTCTCTGAATCTAGAAGACCCTATAGTATCAGCAGCTAGCTGTTCAAGAATATCAGAACATGCAGCCCCGAAGCACAGTCGTTTCCCATAGCAAGTTACAACTAGCATTACAGTTCCAGTCTTCAAAAACCAGCGGCTTGCAAGAAATCACAAGACCGAAAGAAGCGTGGCCATCAGTTGAGGAACAGCTCCACCACACGCTTGGAATCACACTCAAGCTCAATGTTACGAATATTTGCCATCAGTACCAATTTTGCACAAAGGCCATGCTAATCTTCTCTGCAATATTGGGTGCCGATTACAGCTAGGAAAAGTCGAATCAGATGAAAACGCAGGGACCAAAAATGAGTTTAACCCAAAAAAAAACATTACATCCAGAGCTAAGAAACGAAGTCGATGAAGAATTAAAGATGTAAGCTCAGCTAGCTAGCACCTATTGGGAGTTTGGGACATAAGAGAAAGAAAACAAACAAACACCCACCTTACTGATCTATCCCCAATGGAATGTTCCTTTTCCTCAAAATCTGATTCATTTTAGCCCTGGTCAAAATAACCATCTTCAACACATGGAAGCACTTATAACCAGTTACATCAACCTTACACCTAAATTCACTGATATGGGAACCAAGCTTCCGCATTTCTTCATCATCCTCTTCAAAACCTTCACAATTCCAGACATCGAAACACCAAAGATTCTTGCAACCCTGCAAGAGCGTAACAAGGCCATCTCTTACAATGTGAGACTGTCCCAGGGTCAAGTACACAAGATTCGGCAGCCTCGTCACGATTGTCGATGCCTCAGCTTCCCCAATAGATGCATCAAAAATATGCAAACTCCGCATACGCTTGCAGTGAATGCCGATCTGCACCAGGATTTCGCACAAGTTTTTATTGCTGATGGGAGTGATGGCACTGCCACTGTCCAATGACAACAACGCCTCCTCGAAATCTCTACTCAAGTGCTCCCCACTTTTCCCTTGGAATTGTCTCATGATATTCTCCATGTTTCCACCCAAAGTTAAGTGCTCCAGAAACTTCCACTTTCCAATCACTTCTGGGAGAATCTGAGAATGCTTGAAAAGCACTAAATCATCAGAAAAATGCAAATACCTAATTCCAGGACACCTATCTGCAACAAATCTCAAAGCTTCTTCTGTACAAAATTGGGGTAGCTTGAGCTGAAGAGCCTTCCCATTGCTACGATTGACTACCAATCTTATAAAACCGGTGATAGAAAAACGAGTCCTATCAATTTGATTTTCTTCTACAAACTTATTGTAAAAGGGGCCAAAACTCTTGGGCTCAACATTAGTGTCATCAACGGCAGTGAACAAAGGATAGGGTTCAAATTCTGGAAAAGAGAGAAATTTCCAGCACAAAGGATTGAGAGTCGTTGCGTACCACGATTTGCAGACAAAAGGGGCAGCTAAAACCAGCGACTCCATTCCGACTTTTGAAAACACATACGTTAAACAGTCCACGTCCAACTCCTCCCATCTTCTTCGTTCATCCTTCTTCTCACTATCCTCGTCAAGATTCGAAACGACGCCGCCGCCGCGGAGATCAGTCTTCATCTTCTTCGCCATTTTCTAAGTTGAAAAACCCCAGCAACAACTGGAAATCGGGAATCGGAAAATGGAAATATATCCCAAGTGTTAATGGGCCGCTTCAAATGGAGTGAATGGTCTATTTGTTGGGCTTTTACAGAATTAAGCCCGCTCTGATTTAGTCATCCTGATTTTTTTTTTTTACTATTTTTTCATTTTTTTTAAATAAAGACAACGTTAAGCATAGCGAAATGCAATACAAGACACGTCGAAAAACTTTCTCAAAAATATCGCAGTAGGCTAGACTGGTCGCCTCTCTGGTCGCCTCTCGCAACATACTAGCCGGTTGTCTCCACCGTCAATAGAAAAACTAAAGTGATATTACTTGAGTTATAGCTTAATTAGCTAAAACTCTTGTTAACAATACTCCTTTTGCTTTCGAATTCATCGGAAGGTATTCCATGCACGGAACGTGCACATACACGTAGCGCTGAGGTGCACACGATCATGATTTTTAACGGTCAACCGTTATGATCGAATTAGTTAAACAAAACTGGACCGTTGGATCTCTATTTGGACGGCTGAAATTGAACGTGATGTTGCACGGACCGTGCATAGAATAATTTCCGCGAATTCATATGGTTGCCGGTTATGATAATCTTACTTGTACAGATCACAAACAAGTAGAAGCATCCCATGCTTGCTAATGAAAGCATCCAAGGTAATTTCATATTCCCAAATCTCACACTTTCTCTCCTCTGAAAATTAATCTGAAATCAAGCTGAAAGATGTGTTCTGTATAGTTGAGGATATCGAGGAATCAGTAGATGAAAACACACCACAGAAGCTGAGTTGTGCTTTTTACAATTTCGAAATTGTTACAGCAAGTGATACTGCAATCAACTCCCCCAAAAAGTGTAGCACTATGATGAATTTTGAGAAAGAGAATAGCATAATACCTCATTATGTTTATGCCCCTGTTCTTGTTCAAAGATTTCAATTATTTTCTTTTGGCATCAGCCTTTTGCAATTTGAAATGGATGATAACTTGGTCTACAAAAACCAGCAGCTTGAAAGAATTAACCAGACTGAAAAGGGTGGATATCACTAAATTAAAACATATCAAGACTTCAAGAGTAAACTTACAATGTCGATTAAGAATTTAAAGACCAAATACACCAGAAAGAAAAACCACCATCCTTAATGATCTACTTCCAAAATCTTTGCCAGTAAAATCTTCCCTTTCCTCCAAATCTGATTCCTTAAACCCATGGTTAAAATAATCCTCCTCAACACATTGAGGCGGGTGAAATCATTTGGAGAACCCTTGCACCTAAACTCACTAATATGGGAAGCAAGCTTCAACAATTCTTCATCACATTCATCAAAACCTTCACAATACCCGAGATTAAAACAGCAAAGCTTCTCGCAGCCCCGCAAGAGCGTAACAAGAGCATCTCGTTCAATACGAGATCGTGCCAGGGTTAAGTGCTCAAGATTTGGCAGCATCTTCACAACTGTAGATGCTTCAACTTCACCAACAAGGGCATCAAAGACATGCAAACTCCTAAGATGCTTGCAGTGAATGCCGATCTGCACGAGGATTTCGAGCAAGTTTTTATTGCTGATGGGACTGCCATAGCTGCTGCATGACAGCAACGCCTCAAAGTTTTTGCTCAAGTGATCCCCACTTCTGCGGTATTGCTTCACAATTTCCCCAAAGTTTCCTCCCAAAGTTAAGTGCTCCAAAAACTTCCACTTTCCGATCAGTTCCGAGACAATTTGGGAATTCTTGAAAATCACTAAATCATCATACAAAAACAAAACCCTAAGGGCAGGACACGCATACGAGACAAATCTCAAAGCTTCTTCCGTACAAAATCCAGGCAGCTTGAGATAAATAGCCTTTCCATTAGTACGATTGACTACCAATTTTATAAAACCGGTGATAGAGAATCGAGTCCTATCAATTCCATATTCTTCCACAAACTTATCGTAAAAGGGGCCAAATCTCTGGGTTTGAACATCAATAGCATCAACAGTCGTAAACAAAGGATAGGGTTCAAACTCTGGAAAAGAGAGAAATTTCCAGCATAAGGGATTCAGAGTTGTTGCGTACCATGATTTGCATACAAAAGGAACAGCTAAAATCAGCGACTCCATTCCAACTTTTGCAAACACATTTGCTAAACAGTCCTCGTCCAACTCCTCCCATCTTCGACCGAGGGATTGATCGTGGTCCTTCCCAGCGTCATCCAGATTCGAAATGAGGCCGTCGATCCTCGGCAGTGACGACAGATCTGACGACGGCTTCATCTTCTTCTCCGGTCTCAACATCTGTGATTTTCTAAGTTGAAAAATGAAAATCCCCCAAATCCTCGAACGAAAATATGTCCCTAGTATTAATGGGCCATTTCAAATGAAGTGTGTATGGGCCCATTTGTATTTTGTTACAGTAGGGCCCGCTCTCATTTATGTACCCGGGTTACCCGCCTCATGAGCCACTACTTAAGTAATTTCACAGTCGACAATGGACTGTAACACATAAAGAAAAACATAAATAACAAACTTTGAAACCGGTAAAAGTAAAATGATGAGCTCAAAGAACTTCCTACGACATTTTTGGTTACTAGTGAGTAGTGACGCCTCTCACCACAAATCGGCCGGTTATGGTATGGCTTTTATGCTAATAACATTGTCGACAAATGCGCTTAACTAAATTGTTATCTTCTAAATTTGTGAATTACCGTCAACGAAAAAACTAGAATGATAACTTTCCTAAAAAAATGACAATTACTATTTTCGGAAGCAAATGACCCAATTATAAGTTTATAACTTAATACATAAACCAAATATGCTACCCAAGTTGTACCTTAAAACTCTTGTTCGTTGTACTCATTTGCTTCCAAATTCATATGGTTCCCAATTAAGACAATCTTATTTATATCGATCACAAACCAGTAGAAGCATCCACATGCTTGCTAATGGAAGCATCTAAGGTAATTCATATTCCCAAACCACATACTTTCTCTTCTCAGATTTTAAAACAGAACATCAGACTGAAAGATGTGTTCTAATCGTCTTTTCTTTTTTTCAGTTTTGTTCAGATAGTGAAAATCAAGGATATGAAGGAATCAGTAGATGAAAACACACCACATAAGCTGAGTTCTGCTTCTTCAATAACTGAAATGGTTACAGACAAGTGACAGTGTGATACTAAATCTATTTGAGTTCCCTCGAGAATATTGTAATTCCTCATTATGAAATACCACAAAAATTTTGAGGTAAAAACCTGTAAAATGATTATTACTCCAATTTTACTAGCATGAACATGGTACTAAAAAGAACTGAGGTTAATCACAATTGCAGCAACACACCTTGGTGTTATCTCTTTTCAGTACATAAGAATGCCCGAGGCCAAACAACAAGACACAAATTATAGCATCAACAGCAAGCTGTTCAAGAATATGAGAAGGAGCTAGCTAAGATGCTCAAAAGCACACTCCCCGCAACAACTCGGTTTTGCTCACAGTATATGTCATAGATGGATCAGCAGCTTGAAATTGTAATACAGACTGAAAAAAGGTAATGAGTTTCATATTCTCATTTGCCTAAATTGTAATACAGCAGCCAAACACAAGGAACAAAATAAAGTTTGATCCTAAATCAAACAAACAAACTGTAAAACTGAAAACACAACATCAAGACTTTGAGGAGTACAATGTCAATTAAGAACTTAAGACCAAAGAAAAAAACACACTCTCCTTGATGATCTATCCCAAAATCTTCCCCAATATAATCTTCCTTTCCCTCCAAACCTGATTCCTTAAACCCATTGTTAAAACAATCCTCTTCAACACATCGAAGCGAGTATAAAAACTACTTAACGCACCCTTGCACCTAAAGTCACTAATATGGGAAGCAAGCTTCAACATTTCTTCATCACACTCTTCAAAACCTTCACAATACCCAAGATGAAAACAGCAAAGCTTTTTGCATCCCCGCAAGAGCATAACAAGACTGTCTCGTTGAATTTGAGATTGTCCCAGGGTTAAGTTCACAAGATTTGGCAGCATCGTTGCAATTGTCAATGCCTCAACTTCACCAACAAGGGCATCAAAAACATGCAAACTCCTAATGTGCTTGCAATGAATGCCGATCTGCACCAGGATTTCATACAAATTTGTACTGCTGTTGGGACTGTCATAATTCTCCAATGACAACAACGCCTCGAAATTTTTACACAAGTATTCCCCACTTTTGTGGTATTGCATCGCAATTCTTGCCATGCTTCCTCCCAAACTCAAGTGCTTCAAAAACTTCCATTTTCCAATGACTTCGGGAATGATTTGAGAATGCTTGAAAATCACTAGATCATCAGGCAAACGCAAACCCTTAAGTTCAGGACAAGCATCTGAGACATATCTCAACGCTTCTTCAGTACAAAATGCAGGTAGCTTGAGATAAAGAGCCTTTCCATGGCTACGATCGACTACAGATTTTACAAAAGCTGTGATAGAGAAACGAGTCCTATCAATTCCATATTCTTCTACCAACTTATCGTAAAAGGGACCAAAAGTGTTGGGTTCGAATTCTTCAACACTAATATCATCAGCCGCAAATTCAAGATTTACAACAACATCATCATCATAAGGAGGAGCAGTAAATAGAGGATAAGGCTCAAAGTCTGGAAAAGAGAGAAATTTCCAGCATAAAGGATTGAGAGTTGTTGCGTACCATGATTTGCATACAAAAGGAACAGACAAAAGTAGAGACTCCATTCCAACTTTTGCAAACACATTTGTCAAACAGTCCTCGTCTAACTCCTCCCATCTTCGATTGAGAAATTGATCGTGGTTTTTCCCAGCGTTCTTCATACTCAAAACGACGCCGTCGCTGCTCCTCGCCGGCGACGGCTTCATCTTCTTCTGCGCTCTCACCATCGCCATCTTTTAACAGTTGAAAACCCCAAATCCCGACAACTTAGAAATGAAAACCCCAAATCACATCCAAAGTATCCAATCTTAGGCATTTACACATTTTAAGAAATGATACAAATAAGATTCGGTAACACTAGCAACAGCGCCCGCACCGTTTAAAAGCGTTTAAAATATGTAGAAAATACTAAAAATATATAGAAAATTTAGAAAACATCAAAATTATATAGGAAATCTAAATAGTATTTTTATGCTTCGTTTAACAAGTTTAAGTTACAAAGAAATACGTGTCTAAGGGCGGAGTTCAAAAAAGTTCACTCACAACACAACTAAGTCGCTTTATTCTCTCAGTACTTTGGGACCCCTCTTGATTTTGAGTGTCTTCTTCACGTTGTTAACCTCGAGCGAGCCTCCTAATGGCTAGCAAGCCAAGATAGAGCATCCTCTAATGGGTTAATTATTTTACAACTACTTACCTACTGGTATTATAGTAAGGATAGTTCTCATTTCAAATTTCAAATTGAATAGCTTTCAAAAAATCACTGCACTATGATATTATTAAATAATATAACTCATATGTCAAAGGGTACACCCAACTAAACAAAAAAATAAAGTTTAATATGTAGAGATTTACCTAACTTTAATACGTTCGATACTTTAGTCACTGAGTTTTCGAAAATATCACTTTAGTCACTAAACTAAAACATTGTCTATCACTTAAATCATTCGGTTGTTTTTTCCGTTAAAAATTTATAAATAATACATTTTTAAGGTCATTTTGGTCAAATTACTTTAAAATTAAAAAAATTCTTATTTTTTTTTCTCCCTCTTTCTCTTCTTCCTTCTTTTTTCTTTTCTTTTCTTCTGTTTCTTTCCCGTCCCCCCCCCTTCTTCTTCTTCTTCTTCTTCTTCTTCTTCCTCTCTTCCTCTTCCCCTTCTTCTTTTCGATCCTCTGTTTCTTTCCCCCTCTGTTTATTCATCAAACGCTGAAGGTCCCGAGCCACTTTCACGTCTTCGTCCACGGATTGCGAATCTCCGCAGCGTACCGGCCCCACGGCCTCTTCCTCCCTCCTTTCGCCGTTTGCTAAGAGAGAGAGAGGCAGACGGAAAGAGAGAGAGAAGAGGGCAGCATTATAAATAAACAGTCAAGGAGGGATAAAATTGTAATTTCTCATCGGCTCGGCTCGAGCCGGCACTGTTCATGGCGTATGAACAGTGCGAGGAGAAATAGACATATATAATTCTTAAAATTTGACCGGGATACACGAACACTACAAATAAGGTAAAATGGTCCGGCCTAATACACATATGGATAGTGAAATTTTTCTATATCTATGATGACAATTAAAACTTAAACGACAACGTTGTTTAAATGAAATTGCAAATTGAGTCTAAAATGCAATTTCTTAACGTGAATAAAAAATGATATCTTATAAAAAGTGTCCTCAATAAAAAATAATCTTGCACTGCGTAAATAATGACACATATATTGGGGGAAAGCTATTGAATTCAGGAAACCTTGGAGCTGGAATTTCGATTGGCTAATGGTGAAGTGGTTTTTAATAGAATTTAACCCAAGTTAGAGTAATTGGAATTCCCAAAAAAATCAAAATTGAATAATTTCTTATATTGGGGGAAAGCTATTTTTTTTTTTTTTGAGGAAAAAGAACTTTATTAAGAACTAAATACGATTACAATCGTATAGGAGGGCATCCAGAATAAAATCCGGAGCAGAAGAAAACCACTCTTGGTGCACATACGACTCGTAACTAAATTGAGCAAGTCGATGAGCTACAAAGTTTGTTAGTCTAGAAGCATGATGAACTGAAATTCCTGGAGAAGCTTTGAGCAAATCTTTGATGTCTTCAATGAGGCTGCCAAGAGGAGAAAGATCTTCATCCTCTGAATTAATTGCTTGGACTGCAAACAGACAGTCACTATTTAGGACCGCATTAGAAACTTCCATTGCTTGCAAAAATTGAATTCCCTCAAGGATAGCTAATAGTTCAATATGCTGTGGTGAAGAAACATAATTTTTCCTGTAAGAAAAACCTGCAATGAACTCACCCAAACAGTTTCGAAGAACTCCCCCCACTCCTCCAAAATCATTAGCGGAGAGAAATGAGCCATCAACATTGAGTTTCAAGGAAGTCACTGAGGGAGGGGACCAATGTTTGCCAATCTGCACTTGTTTAATTGAGGTACCAACTGGAGATTGATTAGCATGGAGAAACTCCTCATACCAAGCCATAGAAATAGACGTGAGAACAGAGGCTGGTTTCTCTGAATCATTCCATAGCTTATCATTCCTATTGTTCCACAGACTCCATATAAACATCAATAGCCGTGCAAAGACCGTGGAAGTTAAAGATATAGCCTGGTCTAACATCCACTCTTTAAATATAAAAGAGTTGGAAACTTGCACATGAAGAGAGAACGGATATGCTGCCAAGATTGATTGTGCAGTAGAGCACTCACAAATTAAGTGCCCAATAGTTTCAAAAGGGTGCGAACAGAGAAGGCACCTTAGATCACCCGTATATCCCTTAGTACTAAGTTTGGCTCTAGTAGGAAGCAAGTCAAGGCAAGCTCTCCAAGCACATATAGAAACTTTCCCTGGGACCTTAGCATTCCATAAAGCTTTCCACAATGGACTGAAGGGGTCACCAGTAGAAGAGGATGAAAGGAGACTGCCAAGAACAAAATCTCGAGCTATCCGATAACATGACTTTACAGAAAAGAAGCCTTTCTTCTCAAGCTTCCAAGTGACACGATCATTATGATTCCGAGAACTCAATGGAATGCAAAGAATAGCATTCACAATCTCTTGGGAGAAAAGTGATTCAAGAGCTTGAACATTCCAGGAACGAGTTGCAGAATGAATTAACTCCGAGACTTGGAAAACATTACAATGATCAGGTTTTCGAAGACAATGAGCTGGTAAACTTGGAATCCAATCATCATCCCAAATATTAACTTGAGAGCCTGAACCAATTTTCCATAAAAGCCCAGCTTGCAAAATATGTCGAGCTCCCAAAATACTTCTCCATGAAAATGAAGGAGCCACGCCCAAGTCAGCAGTTAAAAAAGAACCATTTGGGAAGTAAACAGACTTGTAAAGTCTTGCAATGAGAGAATGCGGATTGGAGAGTAACCGCCATCCTTGTTTGGCCAGCATTGCCAAATTATAAGCATGTAAATTTTTAAAACCCATGCCTCCCTCCGCCTTAGATAAGCACATACGATCCCAAGACCGCCAATGAATTTTCTTTTTTTCCTCTGAACTACCCCAGAAGAATTGTGCACAGAGCTGCTGAAGATCATCGCATAAACTTAAAGGAAGCATATAGCAGTTCATTACATACAATGGAACTGCCTGAGCCACAACTTTAATGAGGATCTCTTTTCCTGCAGAGCTCAAAATTTTTGAACGCCAACTGATGAGTTTTTTTGTCAACTTATCTTTCAAATACTCGAAGATAGCGGTCTTAGATCTTCCAATGTGAATTGGTAAACCCAGGTATCTGTCATGCTCTTCCACACATGGAACATCAAGAATAGCTGCCAGGTTTGATTTAACAATCTCTGGAACATTGTTACTAAACACCACACTACTCTTCTGCATATTAATTTTTTGGCCAGAGGCTCGTTCGTAGATGTTGAGAATATGGCGAAATCTAATGCACTCACTCTCTATTGAATTCAGTTATATATATATATATATATATATATATATATATATATATTCTATGACATCAGTACATATACTTTTATCTTTGTTATATCTTTTATGAGCTGTGGAAATTTATCAATGGTTTAAGAGAGGTGTGCTTTGTTAAAGCGCATTTTTCCTTTAGTCTTGCATTATTTTCTGCAAATTTGGTTAAGCTAAACTAAGTTTAGAAACATCACTTTTTTTTTGTGCACACTTAAGTTATTATTTGGTTGTTCTTGCTTATTTGATTACTTCATAAATGATTTTTGTCCTAGTGGGAGAATGTTAGAAATTACTTTGGACTACAAGTCATTTGCTTTAGCACATGTAATCATTTAGTGAATTAAGTATCAAGTAATATGAATCATGATGGGTTGCTAGTCCAAATACAACATAATAATTTGACATATGATGTTATGTTGAGGAGGCTTGGTTGTTGATTTGTATTCCGTTGGTTACAAGTCTAGATATAAATTCCTTAATGGGAGTTTTCTATGTCCTTGTGTTTCTATAGAAACAAGGTCCATGCATTCTCTATGTACACAATTCTTAAGCATATTGCCCCATTCATAAGATATAGCATTTGCAAAAGACTTGTGTTTAGTTTACTTTGGTGTTTACGTATTATTATGTTTCTAGAATCAAACCTAAGTATATACATGTTTTGTGTCTTGCAAAAATTCTTATTATACCCAAGTTATAGATTGGCGAAATTGCGCGTAAAAATTGATAGTTGACATTTTCCAAAACCAATTACCTTAACTAACATATACATAAACCCAAAGATTTACCCAAGTATATGTATATGTTATAGGTTAGTATATGTATATGTTATAGATTGGCATTATATGTATGATTATACTAATAGAGAACCTTATAATAGAGAACCAATTGTTCTTTGTACTCGCTTTGCGTCCGAATCATAAGGTTCTCTATTAGTATAATCATACATATAATGGCTAATCAATTTCCGTAGCTTGCAGAGCATGAAGCAGTCTTTTTTTATCTTTGGTCGGGGATGAGGATCCGGTATAGTCCAAAAGGAGTGTCAAAACAATAACAACGTATAGGCTAGGTTACCCGACATTTGATGGGTAATACCCTGAAAAATAAGGACAACGTATAAGGGTATTACGGGAAATACCTAACCTAGCCCTTTTGTTCAAAACGACAACAACAGTCCCGCTTTGAGTAACCTCGTCCTCATATTTTGAAGCTTCATCCATCATGAATACTCTTAAGTCATAATTAAGCGTGGACCACCACTGTGATTGTCAGAACCAGTTACTCAGAAATCGAAATCCGTGAGATTACAGAAAACCACAAAACGCAGCAGCTGGTTGAAAATCTCTGCCGCAGGATCTGATCAATCCACGGCTAAGCTGGACCACTGTTAACTCACCTGGAACTTCACGGACTGCATTCAACGTTTTACGGGAACTTTCTCCTTTTCAGTAACGGCGAGGGGTATTTAAGGGATCACAAGGCCAAAACAAACTACGATACGGCGAGTGGTCGGTTTGATTAGACCTCACGCAAACCAAAAGGATAAAGATGAATCTGGAAGCAAACCCAATTTTGTGTATTTTGCTAAAAGCCTAAAACACATAGAGCATGAGCTAGCAAAGGTTGCTTGTGCCAAAATATTTGGATTAGTATAACTGTACAAGTACAGAAGTACTCAAGGAGATTAGCAAAAGTTAATAAAAACCATTCACATTAGGGTGACATTAGAAGCTTAATTACTTTTCTAAAGCATATGGATAATGCGGGATCAAATGAATTTTATTAAGAAATGTTCAACAAGGTATTGGTTGGGATGTAATCAAAATCCACTTAAGTCGGTAGAAATTCACATCTAAACTTTATTTTCGAGGGGGGGGTATTATATAGTTCGCGGAATCTAAATAGTTTGAAAACATATGGGGCAGCAAGAGAGAGTCTATTTTTCCACAAATAACCCATCTCGGAAAGGATGATTAAGTGAAGTAAAAACATTTTTTTTTAGAATACTGACGTCTCTAAAATCATGATGAAAAAAAAATTTCTCTTTGCCAAAAGATATTTTATCATTAGATTAAATGTTAGTTAGTGTTTAATCTACGATTACCCAAATATCATGAAAAATCTTCCTTGCCAAAAATAATGTTTTCGGGACAAATACCAAGGCCTCGTTTGGTTCGCGGAATTGAGGCAATGGGAAATGAAACTCAATCCTTTCCAGTGTTTGGAATGCAAAATGAAAGAAAATACTTTCCAGAAGGAAGGGAAAATAGGGGGGAAATTGGTTCATCCCCTACTTCAAGGGAATCATTTTCCCTACTTACTTTCCTGCATTTATTACACTAATTTAACATTAATTACATTAATTTTAAGATTAAAATAATTATTTATAAAATTATAAATATTAATTTTATTTAATATATTATTATTTATCGATTCATTTCCTTAGTGTTGCCAAACACTTGAAAGGAAAGTTAAAAAGAATACGAATTTCCCATGCCTATAGAAAGAAAAAAAAATTAATTTCCTTTCATTTCATTTTCGTGAACCAAACGAGACCCAAAAGTAACGTAATTACCAATTTACGTTAATGGTGCATTCCCACTCATCATTATCATTTTTTTACAATTTACCCCCCAGTAATCTTATCATTGAAAGTAAAAAAAGCGAGCGAGCCCAATTAAAGAGAACGTTGGCTGGCTAAAAACTCAGACACAGAGAATGACAAGACGACGTAGAGTCCGTCAGTAGTGACCAGGCAAAACCCACGATTCGTGCTTTACCGCTCTCTCTCTCGCCTGCGATTTTTCCGGCCGTCTCGTGCCGACTAACCAAACCCACCTTCCATTTCGACACGTCTCCCCCAATTCCATTTCTTCCTCCTCCAATTTTCACACAAGTGAATATCCTTCGCTTAAATCTCGTTTTTTTTTTCTCCATCGAACCCTAAAGTTTCTTCTTTTTCTTTTTTACGAAGTTCCCGATCTGGTTAATGTAAATTTGTAACGAGTAAAAAAAGAAAAAAACCGAGGGTGAGATCATCCCCGATCTGCATTGCCTTTTTTCATTTACGGTGCCGTTTCGAATTCAGTGCATTGAAGGACGTCTGCAATCTGAGCACCGATTCCGAGACGATAAAGCTCCCTTTGTCCGCATTATCGGAGTCAGAGACAACTCAGAGGTCTGCGTCCTCCTGCTTTTTGTTTTTCATGATTTCATTTTTATCTCTGAGAAAGAAATTTGCATACCACATTTTGGCGTATCTGATTCGGAATCAATTTGATTCGTGTTTTGATTTTGGGCGAGATTGGGGCTAGGGTTACGGCAGTGATTGGGATTGGTGATTAATCGTGTTTCTTGTCTTTGTTTGTTTTTAGTTTTGGCATTGCTTGCTTGGGGATCCGTGGAAGTCCGTTGTTATTCGGAGCTTGGATCGAAGCTGAGCAATTGGATTTTATGTGGGCCTCTCGCTTCTCCCTCTCTGCGATTAAAGGGTGGTAGGCTTTTCTGATCTGTTGCTTTTGTGTGCAAATGCGTTTTTGTTCTTCGATTTGTTGCATCTCTCTCGTTCTGGGATGAGCTACATTGTCGTTTTACTCCTTATGCAGGAGCGTGTTTGGTCGATTTGTTATCAGATTGAATTTTCACATTTTGTAATTAAAGGGATTTCGATTAAGTAGTGCTCGATTTTTTGTGGATTATTGGGATTCGGAGTTTGATTTGTGAATGCTTGTTCATGATGGATACAAGTGGGGGGAAATGTATATGTAATTCTCCAATGTGGTCATTGGAGAATTATATATGACCGGTGAGCATCCATTGCTGTCATCACCATCATCATCATCATCGGATTCTTCAACAGCACCACTTGTGCACTCCTCTGAGAAAATCGACCAGCTCTGCCCCGATGATTCCAGTTCTTCTTCCATTCTCGACAGCAATGACACTGTTCAAGGTGATTTATTTTCAGTGAAGGAGAACACTGCTGTATCTGATTGCGGTGCAAATCCTGCGGCATTAAAGCAGTTTTTTCCAGTAGAGGCTCGGTTTCTTCCGCAGTTTCCGTTGGAATACCCCACGCAGGATAGAAAACGCCTGGTGTCGTGGGGTACAATGGAACTGCATAGTATCAATAGTAGTAATTCAGCATCCCATGATGTCTCCTGGGGTTCATCTGGGGTTCAGGAAAAGGTGAACAAGTCTCAGAGGATCCGCCACAAAAGCATGCAATTTGAAGATAACCTGCTACATGAAGACAATCCAAGGTTGATCTATGTTGATGATCCGAAGAAAACAAATGACAAGTATGAGTTCACTGGAAATGAGATTCAAACTAGCAAGTACACCTTAATCACCTTCTTGCCCAAGAATATTTTTATTCAGTTTCACCGGGTTGCCTATTTGTATTTTCTAGCTATTGCCGCTCTTAATCAGCTTCCGCCTCTAGCCGTCTTTGGACGAACGGTGTCACTTTTCCCCCTCCTGTTTGTACTCTGTGTCACGGCTATAAAGGATGGCTATGAGGATTGGCGAAGACATAGATCAGACAGGAATGAGAACAACCGGGAGTCTCTGGTGCTTCAATCTGGGCAATTTCGACCAAAGAAATGGAAAAATATTCAAGTGGGCGAGGTTCTGAAGATTTGTGCTGATGATACAATTCCTTGTGATATGGTTTTGTTAGGAACAAGTGACCCCAGTGGAATTGCCTACATTCAGACAATGAATCTTGATGGTGAGTCAAACCTGAAAACAAGGTATGCTCGTCAGGAAACATCTTCAGCAGTAGCTTCGGCAGTAGCTGAAGGGAGTATAATTTTGGGGGTCATCAGATGCGAACAACCTAATAGGAATATCTATGAATTTACAGCCAACATGGATTTTGATGGACATAAATTTCCCCTAACCCAGTCAAACATAGTTTTGCGTGGTTGCCAGCTGAAGAACACAAACTGGATTATTGGTGTTGTGGTATATGCTGGACAGGAAACAAAGGCAATGTTGAATAGTGCAGCTTCTCCTTCCAAGAGAAGCAAACTTGAAAGCTACATGAACAGAGAAACCTTGTGGTTGTCAGTTTTCCTCTTTGTCATGTGTTCAGTTGTGGCCACTGGCATGGGCATGTGGCTCATACGCCATAAAAATCAGATTGATACATTGCCTTATTACCGGAAAAGATTCTTCACTAATTGGGGAAAGCTTAATAGGAAAACCTATCGATTTTATGGGATACCTATGGAGATTTTTTTCTCCTTTTTGAGTTCTATCATAGTGTTTCAGATAATGATACCAATCTCTCTGTATATTACTATGGAGTTGGTTCGTTTGGGCCAGTCATATTTCATGATCGAAGACAGGCATATGTTCGACTGTATCTCTGGCTCAAGGTTCCAGTGCAGATCCTTGAATATCAATGAGGATCTGGGTCAAATACGATATATATTTTCAGACAAAACAGGGACACTTACTGAAAACAAGATGGAATTCCGAAGAGCAAGTATATATGGGAGGAATTTCGGGAGCTGTTTGCTTGGGGTTGATCAGTTGCAGGAAGAGAATGCTACAGGTATCATGGCACTCTTTTTTCCTGCTCTGCTTTCTTTTGAAGCTTACCTTGTCTGTGATAGAGATGATATTGTAGTGCTCGCATGTAAATGCATCTTCACTATGGCTCATTTTATATGATCTGTGGCAGGAGCAGGTTTAGCTAGAAAGAGATGGAAGCTTAAATCTGAAGTTGCTGTCGATTATGAGCTCATGGAGTTGTTGCACAAAGACTTGAGTGGAGATGACAGGATTGCTGCACATGAGTTTTTCCTTACATTGGCTGCTTGTAATACTGTGGTTCCTATTGTCAGTACTGATACATCTTCCAGTTGTGCTAAGGGTGAATTAGATGTTGATTCTATTGATTATCAGGGGGAATCCCCAGATGAGCAAGCGCTAGTTGCTGCAGCCTCTGGTTATGGATATACTCTTTTTGAGCGCACATCAGGACATATTGCTATTGATGTCAATGGTGAGAAACTAAGGTAGAAAGTCACTCACTTCTACTTCCATTTCTTTTGCTTCCTTAATATGCAACTCCAACTAGCTTCCCATTCTGCATGTTTGAATTATCTCACTGATGATGTGCTAGACTAACTTTATCATACTGCTGTGCTCTTATAATATTGACTTTTATTTTATTTGTGTGTAATTAGGTTGGATGTATTGGGTCTGCATGAGTTTGACAGTGTGCGAAAACGAATGTCCGTTGTCATCAGATTTCCGAACAATACTATAAAGGTGTTGGTGAAAGGTGCTGATACCTCTATGCTCAGCATTTTAGCGAATGACTCTGAATGGGATGACGATGATGAATTGAGACACATAACTCAGAGCCATCTGAGTGAATATTCCTCACAAGGTTTACGTACTCTTGTGGTTGCTGCAAGAGATCTTACAATTGAAGAACTTGAGCAGTGGCAATGCATGTATGAAGATGCAAGTACCTCATTGACCGATCGATCCTTAAAACTACGTCAAACAGCAGCTCTTATTGAATGCAACTTAAAGCTGCTTGGGGCGACTGCAATTGAGGATAAGCTACAGGAGGGTGTGCCAGAAGCTATTGAGTCTCTCCGGCAAGCAGGAATTAAGGTCTGGGTTCTGACTGGAGATAAGCAGGAGACAGCTATTTCGATTGGTGTATCATGCAAACTCTTGACAGCAGATATGCAACAAATTATCATAAATGGAACTTCTGAGGGTGAATGCAGAAATCTTTTGGCTGATGCTATGGAAAAATATGGTGTGAAGTCATCAAATAAAAGAAATCAGAGTTCGAAATGCAAAAGTAATGCTGCAAGTGATTATCTTGAGTTACCTGATGATGCAAAGACTTCCAGTGTGCCAAAATGGCATGCAGGGAAGGAAGAAGGAAAGATAAGTGCACCATTAGCACTCATAATTGATGGGAACAGTTTGGTATACATTTTGGAGAAAGATCTGGAGTCGGAGGCAAGTATCTCTTTTCATATATTGAAGAATTAACTGGCAACTTGATATGCCTAATTCCAGTGCTGCATTTGTTTATAAGTGGCTCATTGCTTGCTTTTGATCTTAGAGTTCTCTCTAGCTGCACACACAAGATTGTGGAATCGGTTCATGTTTTTGCGTAAGATTTACTTGCTAATTTCTTTTTCTTTCTACAGCTTTTCGACCTTGCTACTTCCTGTAGTGTTGTTCTATGCTGTCGTGTTGCACCATTGCAGAAAGCTGGAATTGTTGATCTAATAAAGACCCGTACTGATGATATGACACTGGCTATAGGTGATGGTGAGTCGTCATTTGATAATCCTGTGTAGTGATTGCCTGTTTGGGAGGGAGTGGGATTTATATTGGTTTGTTTTTTTTTTTTTTCATGCAATCCTGCAAGTAAAGCTAATACATATGCTTGAGTTTACTGGTTTATTTTGTATGTGCAAACTGTGGTCTTGAACTGCACTTCATTGGTCTGAAGTTCCCTTCTTCTTTTTTTTGGTTCCTCCCTCTGACCATCAACATGCCATTAGGGGCAAATGATGTTTCAATGATCCAAATGGCGGATGTTGGTGTTGGAATTTGCGGTCAGGAGGGGCGTCAAGCTGTGATGGCATCAGACTTTGCTATGGGACAGTTTCGTTTTTTGAAAAGATTGCTTTTGGTGCATGGACACTGGAATTATCAGCGTGTTGGTTATTTGGTTCTTTACAACTTCTACCGTAACGCAGTTTTTGTGATGATGCTATTTTGGTATGTTTTCACCCTATTTCTCTGGTTATTAGGGTGGTGTAGTGGGAACTGTTCTGTATGTGCCTCATTTTATTTTAAATCCTATCTGATGTTATAAAGTGGAAACAATTGTGTGATCAAATCTTCTTAAGTTTAGTTAGATATCAAAACTTTATTGGAGGTGGAAGTCATATATAAGTTCTCAAAATTGATACGCTTTTGTATTTATCTGCAGGTATATATTGTCCACAGCGTTTTCAACAACTTCTGCATTGACAGATTGGAGTAGTGTTTTCTACTCTGTTATTTATACTTCTCTCCCTACAATCATTGTTGGCGTACTGGACAAAGACTTGAGCCACAGAACACTATTACAATACCCAAAACTATATGGTGCTGGCCATAGACATGAGGCATATAATTTGCATCTTTTCTGGATAACAATGCTTGACACCCTATGGCAGAGTCTTGCTCTCTTCTATGTACCCCTGTTCACCTATAAGGAGAGCACAATGGATATATGGAGCATGGGTAGTTTGTGGACCATAGCTGTAGTTGTCCTTGTTAATGTACATTTGGCAATGGACATTCACCGGTGGGTATTTATCACTCATATTGCTGTATGGGGATCAATAATCATCACATATGCCTGTATGGTGATATTGGATTCTATACCTGTTTTTCCCAATTACTGGTTAGCTTCCTTGACTTCTGCTGTTCTTTGTTCTGTTTTGAAACTAATGAATGTCTTATTACATGAGCTGATATATAATTTCCACATTTTTCTTTTGGGGACAGGACTATATACCATTTGGCAAGTTCTCCTACCTATTGGATCACCATTTTGCTTATAATAGTTGTAGCCTTGCTCCCTCGTTTTGTGTACAAAGCTGTACATCATATTTTTTGGCCCTCAGATATCCAGATAGCTAGAGAAGCTGAGATATTAAGTAGGCAACATAAGCATTTGGACTCAAAGCAAGATGAAGGTTCAAGTTAAACACGTAGATACCCCTCTTTTAGACAAATTCGCATTTTGAGATGGCTTCCCTTGTCTTTGTCCATCATACGGCTTTCCAGTGGAGTGTGGTTAGAAAACTTTAAAGGTGGGTTCATCTTTCCTTAATGTTATTTAATTTTTTTTTTCTTTGGTGTGTTGTTTCAAATTTTTGTCACACTGTTGGCAAAGGCATCCTTCTGAAGTATCTTTGCTTCTGTGTGACAGATGAGTTGCATTTGCCCGACTGCATATAAAACAAATCATCAGCATTTGACAGCAAAAGGGAGGAGTAGCCATTGCAGGATAAGAAGAGGGGATGGTGAACGTTCTTGGCCAAAGGAGTGTGCTTAGGGAATACAATCACATGAAGCACGCATTGATAATCCTCGTCGGGGAGGAAAATAAGGTGAACAAGTCTTGTAGTCCCGAATTGAGGATTCTTGCACAATGTGTTGTGCATTGGCAGTACTTCAGTAGTATGATGGTGGTCTTTTTATTGCTTTGCCATGATGTAACTGCATATAGAGTGAAAACATAAAAATGGGGAGTGGGAGGGAGGAAAAAGGATAGAACAAAGAGAGCATAGTATATAGTAGGTTTGTGTAAAAATGAGGTCTACCTATTTTATTTTATTTTACACTTCAATATATCTGATTATACAAGAGAAATATATGTTATTTATCCTTTAGCTCATCAAGTCTTTTTGTACTCTTCTTATTTTCTTAGTAAATACTATAGTTGCAAAAAACTGTTCTTTTAGTAGCTAATGGTGTGGCAATTGGCAAGTGATATGCCAATACTTGAAATAAAAGTGATGCAATTCAGAACGGGTCGATATGTGAATTACCTAGACATTGTCATATTTGAATTACCTCCTGCTCCAAATTCATTGAAGTTATTAGTTGTCTTCTGGTCACCTACGGTATTCTCGTCACTAATGAATTTGAGGGGTATAAACAACATGAAGTAAACGGGCTACTTTAGAAGCAAAATGGGATAGTTGAACCCGTTCACTTTGGGTGAACGAGCTCATTCACACCCTATTGTGGCAATTTTATTTTGTAATTTCATAATATAACCGTTTATATTTTAAATTACTTTTTACATATCATTTTTAGAAAAAATCAATCGAATCAAATATCGTTTAACCATCCAATTGTATCAAACAAATGGGCGGTTCTGGCAGTAATTACTACTAATATGATAAAACATTCATTTATTTCATATAAATGGGTGCTTAGCTAAGAAGTCTCTAATTTAATTGATTTTTTGCAGAGATAATATTTACATTATGATTATAAAACATGAACGGTTAGATCATAAAAATTTAAAATGAAATTGCGTTAATTGCAAAGCAAGTGAATGAACTCTTTCACCTAAAGAGTAAACTTAAGAATTATCCAACAAAATATGGAAAAGAAACTGATGTATCATATTTATGTATTCTGATGTATTGAATGGCATACCAAAGTTTGTCATGGATGACCCATAAAAGTATATTTGTCTGATCTCATAGCGATGAAATGGGGATAAGAAGGGAACAACAACGTGAGGTTTTACAAGTTAATGTTACTTTACTAAATTTAGTATTTAAAAACCCTAATTTCCAAGCTTCCAGAGAGTCGGCTGGACCAAAAACAATTAGCAAAAGAACAAAGTCCATTAGCAAAGGTTAAAACTTAAAAGTACCACAATGATCTGTACGTGATCGTTGACGCCGAGTAGCCCTCTCACATTAAACCCTAAACATGTACACCGCGTGCTGGTTACCAACAACAAATGTTAATGACGTGGAGGATCATCTCACCGTTGGAGGAAATGCAATGAGAGACGAAGCCATCGACCTTCTAGTCCTCAGTACTCTATCCTTGCGCTGCACTCTTTTTCTGGGTTTTGATGAGGAGCTGTTTTTGTCACATATATATAAAAGGCTAGGATAGAACACTACAGAGTCTTCATATATTAGACCACACATAAAGGTAGCTAGCTAGCTAATCATTATGGAGTGTACTTGGCCAGCTCAAAGTTTGTGTTCGTGGAATCTTTGGCAAAGGGTGAAGGAAGAGCTGGATCGAGGGCATGAACTTGCGAATCAACTTCGCAGGGTTGTCGAAAATGGTGATGGTAGATTGGCCGAAGCTCTTGTCACCAACATCTTGTGCTCGTTTACGAATAGCCTTTCCCTCTTAAGTGGGAATCATGAGTACTCTAAGGAGGAGCTCATTCCTCATATGCAAGCCCATACTAGTAGTACTGTTGCTGCTGCTCCTACTATTGTAGATTCATCATCTTGGGATGCTCATGAGGTTATTAAGAGTACGGAAAGGATCGTGGATTGTAGAGGTTCTTACAAGAGAAGGTAACAAATAATCAATCATATAAGTTGTAAACATATTTTCTCATACTCATGAAATTAATCTTACAACAACATGAATTAAAGCTATTCAGCTGTTGATTCATGTGACATCGATCTGTAATAGATCAAACTCGATGCATCAATGATATTGTAGTACGTATTTTCGTTACAACATAAGAGAGGAGTGATACCGAGACCAAGTTGGTCCAACTGTAATCTCTCCACAAGTGTGGATGAGGTCCCAATTAGTTCATCAAATCTCCCCTCGCCAAGATCAAAAAGAGAGGAGTGATGATACCCACTTAATTACTTTTCTAGCTAGGTTGATATATATATGTCTACTTCTGATCATGGCAGCTTATTGTACTTGCAGAAAGACATCAAACTCATGGACCAGAGACGCTACTGATTTCGTTGACGACGGTCATGCATGGAGAAAGTACGGACAGAAAGAGATCCTTAATGCCAGCCACCCAAGGTATATATGCAATTATGCACTTATGCATAATGAAAATTCATGAAGAAAGTACGGCCATGCATACAAAACTATGATGCTGCAGTGCTATACATTAGTTTCTTATTTTAATTTTAATTTACATATATATGCAGGAGCTACTATAGGTGCAGTCATAAGTATGATCAAGGCTGCAAAGCAACCAAGCAGGTGCAGAAAGTTGAAGATGATCCATGGCTGTTTCGGACTACATATTTTGGTAATCACACATGCACTCACAGCTTCCTCAAAGCTCCTGAGCTCATCCTGGATATCATAAGCAGTAGCCCTAGAGAAGAGTCTGATTCCAAGTTTATGATCATATTTGAGAACACCAACAACCTCACATACAAACAAGAACACCCTTTTTTCTCATCCTACTCATCAACCGAAAGAGAGATCATCAAACCTAATCATGTGGCGAGCATCCAATCATCATCTTGTGATTATCTTGAATCCGGTGATCAACTGACGGTGTTCGAGTCGTCTGAGTTCATCAGCGGTTTGCTAAGAACGATGGAGATTGATGACGAGGATATGCTTTATTATAGGACAATGATGGGATACTTTGATCAAGAAATTTTGCCAATGTGAACTTTGATGAGTACTTGCGAGTTGGTTGTAATTTGTGTGAAATCGTGTGTTTCAGTTTCTTTTAAGTGTAATGGTTACTTTGTTTTGGCCAAATATGGTGAAAACTAGTTGCTCAGATCTTTTCCCTGTAATAATAAAAAAAATGCAATAAATTCAAGTATGGTAATCGATCAACTGTGATCATACCCTTAACAAAGCAACTAGGAAGCAGTCCCGAGTTAAAAAAACAACTTAACATATATTCTTAATTTTTGCAGATTAAGTCTCCGAATGTTTAAGCGGTAAAACTTAAAAACTAACCTCTTATCTAAGTTGTTCTTTTGGCTGGCCTCATATAAGTTAAAGTTGGGTAAAATCAACATGTTTTCGTGAACTTTTTTATGACGGTCGAGCAAATTTAAATGGTGTCCCTATAGGGATCATAGATAGTGTTATACGAAACGAGTATAATACATATAAGATACATACCTTTCAGACAATTTTCTTTAAAATTATATTAAAAAGTTCGGCATAATATAATAAATATTCTCGTCATTGGATGTGGGAAGTATCAATTATCATACGGCAAGGGTATGGTCGTGTCGTTGAGAGGAACAAAACGATACCAGTCTGTCGTCAAACAATGGTCGGGAAGTTTGGAGAATTCCGACTTGGTTGGTTCTCAAGACACTACGAGATTTCGATGCTCGACTTGTGGTTATCATTGATCGTATGAACAATCTTTCGGTAGTCAAGACAACAAAAATATGGTATACGATATACATCTAGCATTACTTGCTAATGTAGTTTAGAATCAAATAGAATGAATAATGATCTTTAGGTCCTCATACTGTCATTCGCTCTCTAGCCAGCTTGTCGTCTCTGCTAGCAAAAGAACCTGTAATGCGTCAACCATTAAAGATGAACAATTAGTCACTAGAAAGAAGGCGAGAAAAATTAGACGAATATTTATGCATAATTGGAATATCTAGTCAATGAATAATTGAACAGATTAGAAATGGCCGAGAAATAGAAAAGAGAACGAAAAGAAAGAAACATCAAGGTTTCATGTCCCCTTCCCTTCTTGTACGTTTTCTTTGTGACTTGAAGTGAAAGATCAATAAAAAGAAGCCAAATAAGAAAATACCATATAAGAATGGTTGGAATTGGGAAGCTTCTTCCGTGGAAATTAACTGGCCTCTCACCATCAAACTCTATCCAATTAAAGAATCAAATTTAGGAATGGTTGCTAAGTTCCATGATTCTCACATATATTCCTTAATTCAATCACATAGTTGGTCTTTGGCAACCCTCGTACCACTGAGTACTCTAGCTACGGGACCAATTTCTTGATTTATTCTTCATTACTTATGAAGTTATAAGGTCCAGTCCAAGTTCCATGCTGCATAGCAGATTTTTCTTTATTTATTTGCTATAGTCCATATAAATTATAGTACGTTTAGGGAATTCAGTCCAAGTTCCACGGTCTTGGTCCATTTATCGATATTTTTAATCAAGGTTTGAATTATCTTCGAAACAATCGAAATTTGTATTTCTTTTACTGATATTTCAATTTTGAAAATTTCCTCAAATTAGCCCACAAGAAGAGTCAAAACAGTACGTACGTTAAAAGTTGGCTACTTGTTATTCACGTACGAGTGATGTTGAGTGAACGGACAGGTTTACCCACTCTCCTAGTTAATGTATTTGCACTTCATAATTTTATAATTCAACCGTTCATATTATAAATTATCTTTTATAGATCATCTCTGTAAAAAATCAATCGAATCGGAGATTGTTTAACCATCCAAATTAATGAAACAAATGAACGGTTCTAGCAACAATTACTACTATTATAATGAACCGTCTATTTATTTCATATGAATGAGTAATCAAAAGATCTCTTATTCGATTGATTTTTTGTAGAGATAATCTATAAATGATCATTTATAATATAAACGGTTAAATTATTAAATTATAGAGTGCAAATACGTTAACCAGGGACGTGGGTGAACTTGTCCGTTCACCCAAGGGGTGAACATGAAAATTTCCTTTCCCGTTTTCGATGCTCATTCTTTTTACATTCGTAATTCTATCAAATGTTTCACAGTCTTCATATTTTGAATTTCAGTCCCTTTTTACGATCGTCACGAATGATGTGGTAAATCATCTACTAGGGTTTGTTCTTCTGTCCACATCAATTCAACGTACTTCATCTCCAAGTATCTTGATGGTGCTGCTCGAAAAGAATAATCTATCCCAATTAAGTCTAAAGGACCTATAACAACTACTAAAGCCTAAAGCTCAGATCATATAAAATTCCCCGCTAGCTAATTAAACTCGCAGACACGGCATTGGATCATCTCGAGCATTGACCAATCTCATATGACATTATATCTTCTCCCATTACATCACCCAGCCAAAACTACTCGTTAATTTTTGTTGACATGATTAAATTATACTAAACTTTGATGTAATTTTATTGATGTATAGCTGGTCCAGATACTCCTACCATTATTTTTGACTTATGGTACATCCTTTTGAGAGTGACCAAAATCATTCTTGTATGAACATCTATATCAAAGTGACCAAAATTTTCAACAGCAAATGTGGATCACAACTCGATTTGCAATTAGACCAATTTTATAGGAGAAATTCTGCCATGTTTGGAGCATGCCATGTTTGGTCACGTGGCATGCTCCACAGCCCTTGGATCCCATCTGTCCCTGCAAATGCATCTCCTCTGCCGGATACCCAATGCCCTGGGCACTGAAGCAGCACCCTATTTTATTGTCCATACGTGACAAAATCGCATCTGTTGTTTTGCTTCAATAGTCAAGGATCATGATTATATATACTCTATAAGAATGAATGCACTATCTAGCTATTATCTTATCATTGTAAAGGTTGTTGGAGTTAACTTTTACTGCAAGATAAGATAAATTCAAGATAGAATAGAATTGGCTTCAGTTCAGTCTGTCTTCATTTCCTTTTCTTCGACCCGGAAAATGGTAATTTTCTACTGTTCTTTTTATTTATATTAAATTGATCATTGATGCGATTTATTCTTTAATTTTTTAGAGTACTATTTAATAAAGTATAAAATACCTCTTTTAGAGCAATTCTAACAACTTCTCTTAAACTGTGTCTATTTTGTACTTCGAAACACTTCAAAAGCTATTTTAAGTCACCACTTTTACAAATTCACTCCAACAATATTACCTATTTAGCTAAACTAGTATATTTCATTATTTAACAAAAATAAAATCACTAAATTGATGTTTCAATCATTAATCACATTTATCATGTATGATAAAGAAAATGAAGTCATTGATTCATAATGAATTACACTTTTTTTTTTTTAGCAACATAATGAATTACACTTGATTCTCAAAAGAGAATCACTACTTTCGTTACTTGCTACTGTTTTCTTTAGTATAGTGATATGGCTGTTTTCAATCACATGTCTTATTTGGTTTGCAAATTAGAGACTTATTCCAATCACTAAGGCCTTATTTGGGAGAATAAGTCTCTAATTAATTTGCAAACCAAATTAATAAGGTGCTTATTGTCCAAAAAAAAATTAATAAGGTGCTTAGTGACCCACCAGCGATTGCAAACAGCCAAACATGAAGGAAGTAGATATGCTTCTTTTGGAGTGTAAGAAATGTAATGACACAAAAGAAATCAAATCAAAGATTTTATTGACCCACCAGTGATTGCAAACACAAAGTATCGTAACTTTGTAGGAAGTGTGTTTTCCCGTAGGGACCATGAAAATAATTTGCAATGGAAAAATAAAATTGTGCTTGATAAGAAAAATACAATACCGAAGGTGTAAATTCCTTATTAAGTTATTTACTAGTAAGTGCCCCTGTTTGTATGATTAACCAAAAACCATATCATCAAAGGGCTTATTTGGTTTGCAAATTAGAGACTTGAGGATGAGAAATTTGTTTCAATATCCAATTTGATAAGTTTAATCAGGTTTGGAAAATTAAACCCTGGCATACATAGGGTTTTGCTTTTTCTTTCCCATTTGAAAGCATTTATAACGAGAGGTTAGGACAAAAGTGTTGATACAAAAATTAGAAACATAAATAAGGGTACTACACATTGGCCGGTGAGTTGTGGTATGTTGATTATTGGCTGGTAAAACCAACATTGTTGAGGTCATAAGTTCCAATCTCATTAGCATTTGGGGATAAGTGGGGTGTGGTAGAGAAGTTAAAAATTGTTGTTTCTCCTAAAAAAAAAGGATACTACATATTGACAAACTGAACAACTTTGTGTTTCCTTTTTCAAATTTATTCTTTCTTTTGAAGGCCGAGATTAGCATTCATAATAAGTTTTTATTATAATTAATTGCATACAATTATGTGTCTATCTCTATTATTATGTAACTTAATAATTTTTCTCGAATCAGACAGTACATAACTAACTATTGATCGGTGGATCCTACACTATGAGTGCAATCAACGACTTTAAGATTCTCCTCCCAGTCCCACAATATATGGTGTGTAAAAGCAAGAAAACTAACCTACCTCTCTTTTTTTCCTTTCCCCTCAAGAACGCAAGTTGCAAAGCACGTTAAGGCTAATCATCTTAATTATATATATTATGGAAACAATTACGCCGTTTGGTTTCGAGTAGTGTTGACCTTCTATGTTAATTGTTACGTACGTGCTGGACAGCTCCTCTTAACTTGATTAATGAATTAATATAGTAATTAACTTACCCTACGAAAACAAGATTAATGATTAATTACTCTCCTAACTAACATATGTTGACTGATTGAGCCCTAGCCCTAGCCCTTTCCTTATATCTTATGTCATGAAGCAAAACCTTCTAGGCGGCATCAGAGTGTGAACGTCTTCCTGTTTGGTCATGCTGACTCTGAAACCCTCAATTGGATGATTACGACGTCGTGTGCATACTTCATCCAACTCCAATCAAATCGAAAAGAGTGTGTGTATTTAACGTTAACAACTACGCAATAAACTAATGATCATTATTGTGCCCGGTTGAAATTGATTGGATCTTGTTTAGTACTTATCTTGCCTTTGTGTCTAAACAACACGTGCTGTTTTAAAATTAGGGTTTAGTTTTTGACGATGATAAGAATTGGAGAATGGCAGAGAGGACTTGCATGATCTGGATCGACAAGGCACGTGATTCCATCGGCTTCATCTTAAACATAGCAATGGATAAATCACATGCATGCTGTAGATCGAGGGCTACTGCTCTAGGCCTCTAGCTATTATCAAATTTGATATTTTATTCCTTCTATGAACTGAGCCTAATTAAGTACTTCATAATTAACTATTAAGAGATACTCGGTTTCTAAACTCACATGCATGATTGATGTTTCCCCTAAAGACAGGACTGGTTATTATATAATGCATTAGTAAGCACTCGAGGTTGGTGCAGATCCGGTTAAACTAATTTACCACCCAGAGTTTCACGAGATCGGTTCATGGAAAGACGCGTAACTAATTAAACTCGATCTTGATATATGAAAAGAATAAGTTCAACTTTTATTGGGAATTCACTTGAATTCCTGCTGAACAAGTAAAAACAAAATAAATAATATAAAGAATAACAACAACAAAATAGAAAGAAAGATAAATTAGTAACAAAGATACGTTTAAGCACATACTGACAATAACTTATTGATGAGGTTCGGTCCAAATTAACATATTACCTAAGTAGATAAAATTATATTTTAAAGAAGAATACAAAAGCTCTCAAAAGTTTACCTCTCATGCACTCACTAAGTTAGTATACATCAGAGAGAAAAGAAGGCAAACCTCGGTCACACAAACCAGTTTCACAACTCATGTAACATGTAATTAGTCAAGGCTTGCAGAGCCGATGGAGATTCAACCCGTTGATTTCTGATTTGTACAACTCATCCCACGATCATCCTACCAACTAAACTCGTCTAGCGCCAAGAGGGCTGACTTTTTTGGTGTTGATAAGAATTGAACTCGAGTGGCCACAATTACTGCCAAACCAAGTTACCAACCCGCCAAACCCTTGGGGTTCTCAACTCTATAATTTTTTTCCCCTACCATCTAATCAGATATTCTGTGTATAAGGTCTATGATACAAGTTGGGTCGAAGTAGGAGTCCAAAAGCATTAAGATCGAAAACAATAAGTTACAAAATTTACCGTGAGCACTATACAATAATGCAGCAGCCTTGTTGATGTGATCGGTTGTGTCCATTTTACCTCAAGAACACGTCCCACACAATTGGTCACTTTCGCCCAGTCATTTTGTCTTTGCTTTTATGTCCACTTGATGTAGTGGTCACAATCGGTCACACCTTGACACCACAAATCGTGCTACTTCTACAGTTATTTCTTCTTCTTTTTTGAGCCTATTTCACTTACTATTGTGTAAATATCTTATTTGTTAGAAATAAAATAGATTTAAAATCGGATGGATGAAGCATATTGTAATAGATCAAAAAAATTAAATATGAAAAATAACTTATACCGAAAAAATCAAAATATGGTAACCTAACCTAAAGATTAAAAACCGGCAAATCAGCTAGGTTTATGTATGTCATATGTGGTAAAAAGTTCGTACGAGGGAAGAGAGTATGAATCTCAATCTGAATCTACCTATCACCAATCCACTTCTTGGGAGATTACCTACTATTATAGTCCCTATTCTAAGTAGAGTATCCTCCAATGGATGGTTATCCACACGTTGAGAGTTGAATGATGATTCCGTGGAACAAGGACCTTGAAAATGTAACTACCAACAGATTGTCGTCTAATTAAATGCCAAATTGCCCCTAACCTTGCCTCTAATCACATTACATAGTCTACTTGTCCACCTCAAACCACATAATTCCCAATTAGGTTATTATTGTCAACTTGGGGCATTATTTGTCTGATCCGATAGCGATGAAACAATATCTTAATGATAATTAAGGATTAGGATAGTGTTGATGGGCCAACAACTTGAGATTAAAAATTAATTTATTTGCTAAGTTTAGGGTTTAAAAACTATTATATTTCCAGAGGGTCAGACAAGGCCAGGTAGCACCTAGTGGAGTGACGACCCAACCGTGACGTAATCTTCGTGCCGTCATCTTACGATCCCTTAGGTTATAGGAGAAATTATTCCCTGGTGCGGGACCATACCTTTTTGGTGGTCCGGATGAATCTCAGCCGTCCATTAAGTATAAAATATTCATATGTACTGTTTATCCAGAATATTTTATACTTAATGGACGGCTGAGATTCATCCGGACCACCAAAAAGGTATGGTCCGGGATCAGGGAATAATTACTCAGGTTATAGTATGACGTGGAGGCTCATCTAGCCCTTGGTGTAATACAATCGCTCCAGTTTGTGGGGTGGAGATGAATCTTCCATCGACCTTCTAGTCTTCTTCCTTGCACTGCGATCTCATGACCTCTTTTCGTGCCCATATAAAAGGAGGAGGATATTAGGGACCAGACTCTCTAAATCTAAACCACACAGAGAGAGTCATAAACCGTATGACACTTAATTTTCACAAGCACCACATAATACGACACTAAACACTCGAAGCTTATCGAACATGGAGTGGACTTGGCCGGAGAGTGTGTCGTCGAACCGGCAGAGGGTGATGGAGGAGCTGGTTCAAGGTCGGGAAATGGCGAATCAGCTTCGGAGGGTTCTCGGTTGTGACGTTGGATCGGCCGAAGCTCTTGTTACGAAGATCTTGGGGTCGTTCACGAACACCCTTTGTATCTTGAATGAGAATCAAGAAGCCAAAGAGGAGCTCATTTCTCCGTTTCAAGCCAATAGTACTACTAGTACTGTTACTGCTTCAGGTGCTGGCGTTGCTGATTCTTCGTCTTGGCATGTAGTTCATGATGATTCTGTTAAGTGCGAGGATTCGAATGAAGAGAGTTGCAAGAGTACCGAAACGCTCAAGGATCGCAGAGGTTCTTACAAGAGAAGGTAATTAAGTAACTAATTAATCATATAGTAATTGATTAAGTTGCTCTACATATTATTGGTGATTCATTTCTGATTTTAACATGACTGTTCGATTTCAAGATCTTTACTTTTTAGTTTTTACGGTCAATTATTTGAGTGAAAATGGTTGTTGGCTGTTAATTTATATGAGGTTTGTCGTATGCATTAACAAGTTGACAGTTCACCGTAATAACACTTTTTCAAGACAAAAATAAGTGATGACATGATTGACATCCACTTGCTTTGTTAGCTAGATTATTGTATATAATGTCACATAAAATATATATGATTTTAATTACTTATGATTCTTTTCTTGGGTCAATGGCATAAATGTCCCTTGCTCTTCTCATTTTTAACTTTGGGTAAATTAAGTTGTAATAAGTATAATTCTAATCTTAATTGTAGCTAATTCTTATTAATTATCACTTGCAGAAAAAGTACACACTCATGGACCAAAGACACTCTTGATTTGGTTGACGATGGTCATGCATGGAGAAAGTATGGACAAAAAACAATCCTTAATACCAGGCATCCAAGGTATATATACATACAATTACCATGTGAAAATCATTAAATTATTTCGCAATCTCTAATCAAATGTAACATGTACTCAAGCTAAAGCTAATTCAGTTTTACTCTATATGCAGGAACTACTTCAGGTGCACTCATAAGTTCGATCAAGGCTGCAAAGCAACCAAACATGTGCAGAAGATTAAAGATGAACCCCAACTGTATCGGACCACACATTATGGCAATCACACATGCACCGACTATCTCAATGCTCCTGAGCTCATCTTGGATTGTTCAAGTCCTAGAGACTCGGCCGATAATATGATCAGATTCGGCAACACCAACAAGGACTCCACAAGCAAGTTTCTTTCATCCTTCACATCAATAAAAAAAGAGAGCGACATGGGAAAGGAGACGATCACACCAGTTAGTGATCATGATCATCTGACCCACCACAACCAATCATCGCCGTTGTGTGATCTCATGTCGCCGGTTCTCGGGGTGTTCGAGTCGTCCGGGCCCATCAGCGGGTTCACATCGATGATGCAGTATGAACACGATGATTTGTGTTATTCTAGAATGATGGTGGGATTCGTTGATGATGAAGTATATTTCCCATGTGAATTTTGAAGAGTACGCGCGCACTTGTTTTTTGTAATTTGTGTGTAGGAAAAGTCGCATGTTTAGTTTCTTTGAAGTCAAACTAGTTGCTTTCTCAGTGTAAAACTTTTTTATGTAAACAATTGACGATCATCCATAAATAGAAGCAAGGATTAATTACAAAAGACTTTCTGAATTATAGGGTTATTTTTATTTTCATACCCACGTATCAAATTTTGTCATTTTCATATTTCACATTTGATTTTACTAACGAATTCATACCTGAGGGGTATTAATTTGTTAATTATTCTGGCAACGAATTCATATCATGCGAAATCAAACGTGAGGTATGAAAATGACAAAATTTGATATATGAGTATGAAATTGAAAATGACATTATAGTTCGGAGATTTTTTCGTAATTAATTCTAGAAGCAATTAAGTTCCTATTCCTTGTTGAGTAATACATACATGTAAGCCAAGTTTTTTATGTAAACACTTAACATAAATGATATTATTAAATTTCAATCTAATCCCTAATTTCTACAAGTGTAAGCAATGTGATCCTATATAATACATCATCATCATCCACCAGTTGCAAATTTGATGACAAAAATATGACATTGATATTGACAAAGCAACATGATTTGGCACGTCACTCTTTTTATTACTAATCCTGCTTCGGATTACCCTTAAACAAAAGGCAACTTGAAAGTCTGATTCCTCAAACTTATTACAAATACGTACACCGAGTAAGAACAAACCAACAGAGTGTTATTAGGCATCAAAAAATTGTTTTGTATCGCATATTAATTCGCATGTATTTTATATATATGCTTACAGCTTTACAAATACTCATACGCAGTTATATATACTCAGAATAGGGTCCGGATCATGGGACACATATTTTGACACATATTTTTACTTCTCCCCAGATCTAACGGTTCTGATTAGTTTTGGCAAATAACATGGAACCGTTATATCTGAGGAGGAGTAAAAATATGTGTCAAAATATATGTCCCATGATCCGGAGGCCTCAGAATATTGTCTTAATTTAAGTTTCTTTCTTTGGCCGGTAATGGATCGACGTACGTCGACTTATACACTTATGTTATTATGTAAGTTAAAAGTATGTCAAAGCAACCAATTTTGATTAATTCATTGGAGAAAATTAAACGTATGATTATCTATGTAGTACTAGACTACTAGTGGACATAAAACTAAGATCAAGTTGCCTTAATTGAAACTGAAGGAATTTAATTAATTGAAAGCAAGTTGGCCAAATTTGGAATGTTCAATATGTAGGCAGTCCCTAGCAATTACGTACGTTCTTTCCGTATTAGGATGAAACATTTGACATAGGGGAGCTAAGTTAACGAAAATTTTAGTGTGCTCGGTAAATGTCATGTTTCGGTATTTTAATTGTTAAATTCTGTAAAAATTGAGAATGTAAAATACTTGTTCGAATATGGGATGCTCAAAATATAATAGAAGCTCTCGCAAATCAAAATTACTAGCTCCTATAAATTCTAGTCTCAGTAAATAACTAAATATTTATGTCGTTGATACAGGACAAAGAGCAAATGTCGATATTGAGCATAGTAATTAAAAACTTAAGTTAATTAGGCTTCTCTAGGATATTAAAAACTAAAAAAAGTGAAGATATTTTTCTGCTTATTCAATACAGTTATTGGTACATATATCCTTAAAAAAAATGTAATCAAGCATATCATGTTTTAGCTATAATCGTGCTTTAATTTGTTTTCTGCATTTTAAGTTTGGATAGATAATGGACTTCGTTGGTTATCCGATGTACTGATATCTAATGTAAACATTTAAATTTCTTAATACTATGCAATTTCTTTCTAAAAAAAAAAGCATAGTATTCTATTCCATACACACACAAAAAATGCAAACACTTGATTATCTTATCTTAATAATTAATAAGATAATCAAGCAGGAAAATAGAGGATGACATATAACACACAACATTGGGCATGTAAAGTAAATCCGTCCAAGTCTCTATAGTCTCATACGAAATTATATACCCATAATTTCTTACATCTCAAGTTAGAGGCTCTGTGTGGTTGCAGAGCTCGATCTTCTAAAGTGACTTTTTCTACTATATATCTAATATCTTAACAATTGTATCCGTGTAAAAATGCGGGTAATACTGTGAAGTTAGTGATAGTGACCTTTTGGTTTTTTTTTTTCTCTTCACCCAGTTTCCTTGATCTCGCCTAATCCTATCATCCCAATTTTCTTGACCTAGCTTAATCTTAACTTAATACCTCTAATCTACAACCTAAACATGAAAGCTAGGAAACAAGATTGCAACCCTAATAACTAGGTAAAAAAAATTCCATCACTACAAAATACATACTTATAAATGAGAGCAATTGCATTTCCATCATGACCAAACAAAGATGAACAAGAAATGGGCAACCGTTAAACAAGTTTCAAAAGTTTGAAGTTGGAAGTGTTGATCAATTATTGATCGTAATCGATCCGAAGAACGATAATGAAATTGAAAAATCATGTAAATTATAGAGTAATTAAGAAAACGGTGTTCGAGATATTTTGTTCTCTTTAGAAACTAGGGTTTACTAGAGAAGGCAGTGTTAATTTCTTACCACTACAATTAGGTACTTTTTTTGGACAATATTTTTTGGACAATACTACAATTACTTAGTTGGTACATTAATGGTCTATGTACAATATGTTATATATTCATGGATCCATTCCTTATTCAATCAATTAAGTACCACATATATACATGCACGTGTATATATATATACACACACACTGACACACACATGGTGTACGTACAATATCTATATCCCTTTGACCCTAACCCTTTTGATTTTTCTTTGTGACCAATTTCCCCCCTATTTTTCCTTCATTCAGGAAAGTATTTTATTTCCTTTTGCATTCCAAACACTAGAAATAATTGAGTTTCTTTTCCCATAACCTCAATTCCGCGAACCAAACGAGGCTAATCCAATTTAAGAAAGGTCGGAAAAGTTGTTCCTCTGGTGTGAATGTGAATGAAGATATTACAGTGAACATGCACTAAACATGGACGACATATATATTCACTCACCAACGTATTATTTATTCCTAATCGTCCTTGTCAAACCCTTGTGCCGGTCATCATTAAGGTAGACTAGCTAGGGAACGAGGACCCATACATGCATCTTCGGATTGAGAATGAAATCCAGTCCAAGTTCTATGCATGCTCTTTACGAATTATATGCCTCGTTTGGTTCACGGAAAGGAAAGGAAAAGAAACCAATTCCTTGCTCTTTCCATAGGCATGAGAAACTAAAATTCTTATTAGTTTTCTTTTCAAGTGTTTGGCAACACTAAGGAAATGAATAAATAAATAATAATATATAAAATAAAATTAATATTTATAATTTTATAAATAATTATTTTAATAATAAAAGTAATGTAATTAATGTTAAATTAGTGTAATAAATGTAAAAAAATAAGTAGGGAAAATAATTCCCTTGGAGTAGGGGATGAACCAATTTCCCCCCTATTTTCTATTCATTCAAGAAAGTATTTTCTTTCCTTTTTCATTCTAAACACTGGAAAAAAATTAATTTCTTTTTCTATAACCTCAATTCCGCGAACCAAACGAGATCTAATCCAATTTAAGAAAGGTCGGGAAAGTTGTTCCTATGGTGTTAATGCGAATGCAGATATTGCAGTGAACATGCCTGAATAGGGACGACCAACGTATTATTTATTCCTAATCGTCCTTGTCAAACCGTCGTGCCGGTCATCATTAAGAACGAGGACCCATGCATCTTCGGATCGAGAATGAAATCCAATCCAAGTTCCATGCATGCTCCGTACGAATTAATGGTTAGGGTTAGGAGTCGTTGGCTTTTCTTCAATTTTAGGATTAGAAAATGCTTGGTGGAGTCGTTGATTAATTTGGTCCTGCTGGATGTATCAGGCTTCTTCAACAACCTTGTTTATGATATCCCCAACCACAAATTTGTTTTTTGAGGAGAACCTTTTACTATTCTAACCGTGCATATTAATTTCACAGTTTGGTGTGTGTGTGTGCAGGTTTAGGGTTTACTTTTGGGATGGGGTCTGCTAGCCTGCTAGGGTTTGGAATTTGGACTTGGAGCTTGCTTCGGTTTGGGCTGTAGCCCACAAATAATCTTGTTGCGCCTGGGATTGATTCCAAGATATTTGGGCTTGGGCTTGATGATTTTGGGTCCATGCTGGATCTTGTGACCTTTTGAATAGGGATACGAATATGGGATCCAGATGGTTTTCGTCTCAGGGTATAGGATTCGGGTGTAAATGAGCCGAACCAGGCCGAACATTAGGTGCTAAAATTTGACGTTTTTGTTAATCTTAATTAGTGGTGTACGTTTGAACTTGACTTGCAAGCTTTTTTCAAAGCTTGAACTTGGTTTGGCTTGGCTTGTTTTCTTGACGAGCTCGAGCTTAAGTTTATTTGAGTTTATTAATAACCACCTGCAATCTTATCTTAGAGTTTCCGACTTTGAGTTCTTTATTGGAATATCTAGGTTTTTAGACTTTGATTAGGTTTCAATACTTTTGCTTTCTTGTACGGGTCTTAATGATTCAAGTGAACTTTTTCTTATTAGCGTTTTTTCTTTTCTCACGCCTGAATAAATTTTACAATACTTTATTTTAATAATTGTGTAACAAGAAAATAATTAAAATATTCATTTAATGAAAATTAAAAAAATAAAATATCTAAAATTTAGCTATATTAAACGAACTTGAGCAAACAAGCCAATCTTCAACGAGTCAAGTCGAGCTCAAACTTAGTTCAAGTTGTCTCGTGACTAAATATAAGCTGCTCATGAGTTATACGAGCTGAACATATTAGAGTTCAAGTTTGGTTTGTTTCATTTATAAGCCGAGCTCAAACGAGCTACAAAAGAACCAAATTCAATACAAACTCGAGGTGTAACAAGTCAATTTATATATAAATTTATTGTCAGTCTATAATTAGAGAACATGACCATGTGCTTCAATCAGTAAGTAGTGTTTCATTTTTGTTGTGTGATCACTTTGTTTAGCATTGATGATCATTTTTCATTTCTTCGTGAAAATGACTATACTACTTAGTACGTTGTGCTTGATTAGTCCTTGCATGAATCTTCTTCACATTGATTTCAATGTAATTAATTAATTCATGTCTTCAGGAAACAAAGGAGAAAAAAAAGGGGTTTCTAATTAATAATCCTTAGAACAACTATTTGCCTATTTTACAACACAGATGCAATAAAACACACCTGACTTATTGTCTAATTGTTGCTTCTTCTTTTTTGCTATTGACAAAAGATTTGCTGGCTAATTGTGTTCAACTGGGAGTTTGCTTATTGGTTTTTGCGAGCTTTCCAGCAAAATCAAGCCCATAAAGCCCCCAAACCAATGCCATCGACGACAAACAAACCGGTATCGGACCAAGCATCCATAACAGCATCGGAAAAGTGATGCACAGCATTCTGTTGCTAATAAGAGCCAAAACAAAGCCTTTCTCAAATATGCTTCGTGTGTGTCCTGGACACGACGAACACTCTTCATGATCCCCGGCGGCATTAATCAAGAAATTCGCGTCGATCAAGAATGCGATTGCCATAGAACTGCACAAGAAGCTAATGGACAAAGCCAGTGCTGCTGAGCCATACTTTAAAGCAAAGATCCTTGTGGATTGTGACCCGAAAATTGCACTGCTGAAGATGTGGGTTGCACTGTAGGCATTGTTGATTAGAGCTGCCAATGAAACCACAACAAGAATGGTTATGGAAGCTGTGAGTGTGGTGGCCATTAGAGTATTTCTCAAGCTTTGGACAGCCAACATACCCATCTTATCTTGATCACCCTGCATGGTTAAAACTATATGTATTAGAAAATTAACCACCCGCGTACAACTTGAAAAAAAAAAAACTGAAAATTGTGTATGAATTAAATTAATAAGCTAAATATACATCAAGCTAGCACTCTTTCTCGATCAGGTGCAGTTTGGGACTACGGAGAGATAGTTAGAATCCATAACCTCTAGTAACCAACAAAGGCTCCAATACAAGGACAATTCAGATGAACATAGGCAACCGTAATTTCTAACAAGTCATGAAGAGCTTCACATACATGTGTTCTGCAAAGTTAATTAAGGAGATAATGAAATTGGTCGTAGAAATGTCACAAAGAGGTTTCACACAGCAATTAAGCAACTATGCGAGAATGCGCCTCTTAGTCTTAATCTTATACTCATGTAGAAAATTTCTTTAATCTGCCACCATATCTTACAATTTTATATAACCGATAGTGAATAGCCTATCTGCCTATATATATATACACACTAAGCTAACAACGATAAGAATTTAGGATTGAAGTTTGGCTTACCCCTTTGATCTCTAGAAACCAAGCTCTCCTCTTTAACATGTTGATTCCAATGGTAGTATGAGAGGGTTTGTTCTTGAAGCTATGCCAGAGATAGGCATGGTAACCCACTGTAAGGAAGAGACTAATAGGGACCAAAATGGTGTCTAGATAAACAATCACTCCCATCTTAGTTTGAGCCAGAGTCGGAGAGAGAGATGATTCTGTAGCCAAAGAAACTCTATTTATGGTCAATAGGTCATGGTAGTGGAGTGTACATCACAAGCAAATGTGGTTTTCTCCATGTAGTATTGCAATTGGTGGGCAGAGTTGTGGAATGCATATAATGGACATTAAAGATGAAAGTGGGGTTTGGAGGAATATGCAAAAGCCTTAGCATTGGCTTGGGTGGTCTATCCACTACATGTTAATTGGACAATACGATCGATCATGCAATTGCTTAATTTAGTACAAAGTTTTGATTCATCTTTGCTAGAAAATTCGTATTCTTTCAGCCACATGAAGGCTTAGTTTTGTTTTGTGCCTACTTTTGATTGGCCTCTTATATATAGTTTAGGGTTTTAGAGCCTAACAAAAGCAAATGCGCACTAATTGATATATATAATGGCCGATTTAGATGTTGTTGGGGTGATGTGGCTCCATGCAAGCCATGAATCAGATTGTATTTAACCCTACAATTACATATAATTAATAATATATACGATGGATGATTCACAACTAATAGTATTGATATATTATTTTAAGATATATAACACCATAATTTATGAAATTAACTTGCTCAAACCCCATCAATTGTCTTTTCCATCTTTTTTGCTTGCTTTTGATGGTTTGGACTGCTTTATCTTTATGAAGTACGTTTGTGGCTGCCAATGCTCTAATACCTATCGTTGTATCATGTTATAATTAATTCTTTCGGAACATGGTCCTATCAGGAAATGAACTAGCAATCTATTTCAACTTTTCAAGCTAAAACTGTAGTTCTTGTTCACTCCAACATGCACGTTAAGAGACAAAGATCGATAGAGATAAAGAGTTAAAGAAAATGAAATTGGGGGGATAATCGAAGGATTCAAACCCAAACTCTTGCAAATAAGGCTAGGCTCTCATATTACTTTTGGTGAATTTGCCAACAAAATCGAGCTCTTTAAGCCACCAAACCAAGGCCAGGGATGACAAAGCCACAGGCACTGGACCAAACAACCACAACAACAAAGGGAAGGAGATACAAAGCAACCTGTTGCCAATAAAAGCCAACATGTAACCTCTTTCAAACAGTATTTGTGTAATTCCTGAAGGTGAGAACTGATCGGCAGAAGCATTTAGTAGAAAAATGGCATCAATCATAAATCCAGTGGCCATGGAGCTGCATAATGAACTGAACAGCAAAAGGAATGAGGCCAAGCCATATTTTAGGGCAAAGATCCTTCCGGACTGCAAACCGAAAAATGACGTTTTAACAAAGAGGTGGCTTGCATTGTAAGCATTGTTCGTCAGAGCTGCCAAAGCCAAGCTGAAGGCAATTGCTGTTGAAGCTGTGAATATTGCCACCATTTGGGTGTTTCTCAAGCTTTGGACTGCCAGCATAACCTTCCTATCATCACCCTGCAGGACGCGATGTTTAAAGAAGTTATTGATTAATACTTAAAATAACATTCTCTTGCCGGATATCTAACATGTTATGTTGTCAGACGTACTGTTAATCAAATTAATCATACATAACTTATAATCTCGCAACTTATTTTGACATGCAAGAATATTATTTGGCCGGAAGGGAAAATTTGCACTATTCTATAGAAACTACGTACAAAAGCTTAGTAGCAAGGATGCATGATGAAAGTTAAGGGACCAGCTGGAAGCTCATATATATCATGTACGATAATCAAGAACTTGGACTTACCTCAATGTCTAGAAACCATATTCTTCTTCTCAGTGACTCGATTCCGATGGTCGTATGAGAGGGTCTGGTCTTGAAGATAAGCCATAAATATGCATGGTAAGCTATTAGAACGAAGAGGCTCAAGGGAACCAAAATGGTGTCTAAATAAGTAATCATTTCCATTTTCATTCCTTCAGCGGATTAGAGGCATACATGTAACGTGGACGAAGGTATTGAATATTTGGTGGCAAATATATAAGCTATCAATTGTGGAATAGTGTGTGATGGATATTATAGATTTTTATGGCTGGGGTTTGATTAGTGTTCGAAACTCACACGTAGTTTTTATGGTTTTAGTGTTGACCTAACTTTAGGAAAATTGATTTGCCAAATTAGAAAAGTTGATGGTTAGATTCCCACTCAACAAAAAAGCTAGCTAGAATGCGGATGGCTTAAATTAAGACTTTAAAGTAGGTACTTAATTACCAAAAGATAACTAAGACTTTAATTTGGCCCTTCAATTAAGTAGAGAACGTTGTTCATATATATTCTGAGTGTAAAAAATTATATTCGATTATTCTCGGCATGAAATATGTCAATGGGTGACAGTGGTGACTAGCTAGCTAGCTAGTGACTTGTTGCATCACGAATAATTATAAGTTTATAACCAAATAAAAAATATTAATTTTTTTTTTATATCGCATTTCCTCATCACAGAATGGGAGATGGGTAAAGCAGAGCCATATCTTGGATGTTGGGTGCTCGAGGAAAACTTAAAAAATTAGAGTCCTCACTAAAAATTAAAAGAGATTAGAGTTCTCATGTTTCATATTTTCACTTGAAATGATATAAAGAAAGAGTGGTATAAAACTATAAATTTGGAGCTGGATGTGACTTATTTAGTTGAAATACAGCTATAAGTAACTAAAGTTCGTTTTTTTTCATAATTGACTTATTCAGTATAAATATGGTATACCTATAAAATGCGTTAATTATAATGAGGTGAATGAGCTTATCTCATAAAAAATACAAATAAAAAAGTAAAAAATATTTTCATGTGTCAAGATTCTTCATCTCGTTAAGAGTTTCGACACATATTACGTTCTAAAAAAAGACGGAAAAGATGAAAGTTTGTACGAGACAGATGTGCGTGCCGAGGGGGCTACACAAGGCCACACATAGCCCAACACGTAGTAAAGTCGATAAAGGCACGGGAAGCCCAAATCTGAAACCCATCCGAGAGCCTTGGATTTGGAAAGGACGAGACGGCGTCGTTTGGACCCAACTAGGGTGCGGTGTCGTTTTCGTTCGTTGGTTGCCGAGCTCGTTTCATCTTCACTACCATCACAGTACTGAGAATTGTCGGAGGAAGAGAGAGAGAGAGAGAGAGAGAGAGAGATGGAAGAGAGAGGGTTTTGGGGAGAAAAGAGGTCGCTTTTAGGGTTCACTGTTGGCGTTATTTTGATATTGAACGGCTGCATCACACAGTGTAATGCTTCAATCCACGAGTACAGAAACGAAGCATTCAATCCTCAGTCAAACGCCTTCTTCTTCCATGGAGGAAGTGAAGGCCTCTACGCTTCTAAGGTCCACGATTCTTCTGCTTCTTCCTCAGACAATCACCTCAAGGGCAAGTCCTTCATCAGGTCACTAATTTCTCTTGCACTCTTTTACTTTCATTTATATATCCTCTTTTATTGCAAATACCTTAAATTGATTTGTATGTGTTGCTTGGTAATGGATAGAAATTGCTTACAGATAGTGAATAATGTCTATTTAGTTAGTAAATGTAAGAATTATTGGGCCAATTATGAATTTTTAATCTCACCTAGGTAAATGGATTCAAAACTTTTGATCTCATAATTTCATGCTTTAGATTTGAACTCACTGATGGAATTTCAGGTTTGAGAGTGTCACTTTTGTGAGGACAAAAGAGTCTGTAAATAAGATGAATGAAATGCAGCAGAATACTGGTTTGGTGGAAGCTATCATTCTTGAGGTCAAGGACAGGACAAGGATTGGGGCTTCTTTCCTCAAATCGGATGTGATATGCTGCGACAAGAATCTTTCGGCTGAAGGACACTGCATAGCGGGAGAGGTTGTTATCCACAAAAATCCGGACAATCCTGATTGGCCTGTGCGCATCAAGACCTTCTTTAATGGAAAGGACCAAGAGGCTAAAATGAAGTCTGAGACAATTGATATCAAAAGTTCTGGAATGTACTACCTGTACTTTATGTTCTGTGATCCGCAACTCAAGGGCACGTTGATTAAAGGAAGGACCGATTGGAGAAACCCAGATGGTTATTTGCCAGGGAAGATGGCTCCTTTGATGACATTCTACGGCTTAATGTCTTTAGCATACCTTGTGCTTGGCCTTGCCTGGTTTATAAGGTTTGTTCAGTTTTGGAAGGATATTATACACTTGCACTACCATATCACAGCGGTGATTGCTCTTGGAATGTGTGAAATGGCTGTCTGGTACTTTGAGTATGCCAATTTTAATTCAACTGGAACCAGACCTATGGGCATTACACTGTGGGCGGTAACCTTTAGCTCTGTCAAGAAGACACTTTCCCGTCTTCTTCTGTTGGTAGTTTCAATGGGATTTGGTGTGGTGAAGCCTACACTTGGTGGTATAACCCCAAAAGTTTTTCTGCTTGGCTTGGTATATTTTGTGGCATCAGAAGCACTCGAGCTTGTTGAAAATTTGGGGAATATCAATGATTATTCTGGAAAAGCAAAGTTATTTTTGGTCTTACCAGTTGCCTTCCTAGATTCGTGCTTTATTCTATGGATTTTCTCATCGTTATCAAAAACTTTAGAGAAACTTCAGGTAATCTTTCTGGTTCCTTTTCTTCTATTAAAGCTTCAACATATGAACATTTTTATTTTGGTATCTTCTGTTTCATGCAACAAATGATTTTCATCTAATTAGGATCTATGTTATTAATATATGTTTGTTTAGCTATGCATGTACACTCTGTGTGTGTGTGCGTGAAACCATGTAGCTTTTACTAAATGAAGTATGATTTGGTACCATGTGATTTAAAACTTTTGTTGGGCTAACTGGCATTGCAATCCGTGATTATGCAGTCAAAATGCCTAGTTATGTTGTTGTATATCTAGTTAGCTACCACTTAAGATAATATAGGATTCTTGAATGACAATGTTATAGTCGTGACCTATTCGTCACCTTTTTTTTTGTTTATTTTGGATGCAGATCAGGAGAAACATGGCTAAGTTGGAGCTATATCGAAAATTCACCAACTCTCTTGCAGTGTCTGTACTTCTGTCAGTTGCCTGGATTGGCTTTGAGGTATTACTCATCGTAAATTCGTATATTCTGTGAATTAACAATATCATCTGGTGCAATGGAGTATACTGTAACCGGAGCATGTGGTTCCTTTATTTGTCTGCTTATTTCCAGTAAAGTTAATCATTAGATCTGCTCTGAATTGTGTTGACTCAGCTATATTTCAATGCAACTGATCCATTGAGTGAGCTTTGGCAAATTGCCTGGGTGATTCCTGCATTTTGGACTCTGCTTGCCTACGCTCTCTTGGCAGTGATATGTGTCCTTTGGGGTCCTTCTAGTAACCCAACTAGGTATTCTCTTTGACGTTGCCTTTTTACAGTTTCCTGGATTTTTTTTTTCCGGTCATCAAGAGATCTATACGTATGTACTTCATGAATGCTTCTGTTGTTTGACTTGACTGGCATAAAGTTTATATTATCATCATAAAAGTAGTAGAAAAAATGGTCCGTTATCTTGTGCATTGAGTGCTATCTTTAACAGAAGATTGCATCACAAGTGCATTGATATTGTTGGATTCAATGCGTGGAGTTGTCTAAGTTTTGCTGTTCTTACGTTTCCTTTGCACCACAACCCGATCACACTAGTATAATATTTTGGTCTGGAACTTGCAGATACGCATACTTAGAGGAGACAGGAGACGACTTTGATGAGGAGGGCGTCTCGTTAACAAGTGGTGCTTTGAAGGTGAGCGGAGATACAGCAGCCATGCGAGAATTTAACAATGGGCTTGCAGAAGATCTGGAGGAGGATAAACGAGAATAGATGTGATCTTTCCCTGTAGAAAAGTTAATACCATAATGAAGCTTCAATGTCTTGTCCTGGGGTGCTGTAAATTAATCTTGATACAAATTCCATGTTGTATTATGTAGGGAGAGAATAGGTGAATAGTTATGGTACAAACATATAGGAATTACAAGTAACTTTACTATTGTACCATAATTGTCGACTACCTTCTGTTCAGGCAACAGAACATAAATATTCTAGATCGTGATTATCCATTTACATTTTCTGCTCTCTGCATACATTCTAACTCGCTCGTGTCGTGATTATCCATGTACATTTTCTGCTCTCTGCATGCATTCTAACTCGCTTGTGTCTTCTATGATGTGCATTGCTCTTATAAATTGAAAAATTATTGCCCAGATTTAAAAAAATTAATCTTGTGTGGCTGCTGGGATTCGAGCCCAGGTCTCCACGGCCACAACGTGGAATTCTTCCCACTAAACTACAGCCACAAGATGTTAATCATGGTATGAAACAATTTATTAATAGAAAACCTTAAAAGCAATGGGGGTGAAATTTACACTCCCCTACGTTTATCATTATTTTCACTCTCCTTTTATATACTTAGACATGTGCTTAAAAATAGAGCATCAAATATTCAAAATCACTTCCCAAAAGGAATAAAGTGATACATGCGAAGTAACAAGCAGTGGTTGCTGTTTGAGGTATTGTCAATTGCTTATGGTAGAGAAATCCAAAACTGGGAATAACTTGGTGCGCAAGCTTTTACAGCTCAGTTAACAAAATAGTCCTAGCCTGGTTTCCATCGCAGTTCATTTCATTGCTTTATTAGTAGATAGAGCATTCCAGTTGGAATTGAACTCTCCCAAAGATCATTCTACCAAGAACCTAAACCAGATTCTAAACATAGCCTCGGAGATCTTGGTCTTCTACAAGAATTTGCTCCACCAGTATTTGGTACATCATATGCCTCTTTGTTTTTGTTTTTCTGTGTGATGAACCCCACTTCAACTTCTCATTGTTCGTGTTTCGAAAGCCTTTTTTCAAAAATGGTTTTTGATTGATGGGATTTTGTTGATCTTGCCGAATAGTTGAAAGAAGAAGATGGATCATGACCATCATCGTCACCATGGAGAACGCCCTCATGATGATCCCTCGTTAATTGTCGTGTTCCTGCTGCCCTTGTTATTTAGTATCTTCCATTTTCAGAACAATTGGGAGGTGCATCTTTGTGGCGTGTTTCCCTCTCCTGCAGTGTTTTGGAATAGATCGACAATAATTTTGGTAATTAACCACCAAAGATATACTCAAGTTCACTTTAATCCGTGCATGACATCGAAGTCCCAGACAAGATTTCAATGTTTTGATCATGCCTGGTATTGAATAAGGTTTGGAGATTAATTGTGTTTAATTTGGAAATCAAACACAATTCGAAACTCCAGTTCTTGCCTCTTCTTATAGCAAAGAGCAACTAAGGAACACAGAACGTACACATAAATAATTGGCCACCATTTTCTCAATCAAAGCTGTGTAATTACCTGTGATTAATTAATTTTGATTGTCAATCAAATCATGTGGATATATATATACACACATGCCTTCCTCAGATTTATTAAATTAAATCTCACTAATTTGAACAGAAGAAAAAAAAAATTGTAAAAGTAACCTAATATATAAAGATTGGTATGTAATATCAAATTTGGATAAGTTCTTAGCCTATAGTTGCCATGCTTGATGTTTCCCCTTGCCAAAGCACATGCCAATATTAACAAAGCATTGCCCGAATATTCGTAAGAACCTAGGTTGCCTCCGACACTTAACCTGTGCTTCTGTTTGTACTTTAACCAATTGGCCATAATCTTTTAAAGAAATAAAGCTCCTAGCATGGCTGACAATCTTCACAGGCTTCGAAGAACATCCGCTGCTTAATATTTTACGTAGTGCATTTAACATCAAAAAAGCAGGTCTTAGATCCAAAAAGAATGATTCTTGGCCAAGTTTATCCATGAAAAATATGCCATGTTCCCATTCACCACATGTATGACTATTTAACAATTTAGGCCATAATCCGGGCTCTGGTACAAAAAAAGCCCCAAAGGAACTTATGGAGTAATTTAGTACCCATTCTTTGGTATCATAATTTTTCAACACCCATATCTTAATAATCTTATCTGATGAAGCATACGCAATGGCGATAGATCCTCTCAAAGTAAGTAGGTGCATGAAAGGAACATCAACCATAGATATTAATGTGGGATGGGGAGTCCAATAGAATTCTTCTTTCTTGAAGTCGAAAGAAATTATCCCAAGTCCTTGTGCATTATCTCTTCCTTGTATTGAGAGATCAATCAACCAATGCATGTCCCCATATGCACATATCTTTTTTTCACTTAAATCACAGGAAGGTAGAGAGGGTATCCTTTTCCATGAGCTTGTTCCTAAGACAAGAACGTGAGCCTCTAGGCAATAACCTTGTTCAGAATTTGAGGACACACAAACAATCTTGTGGGTGTTGGTTATATTATCGAATCCCATACCATAAGAACAACGAAAGTTCTTTTGAACCGGAAAGTTAATCGTTGGGAGCTTTAGAACTTCGCGGCGAAGAGGATTGAATAAGAAGCATGGATGTCCTCCAAATACTAAATCCCTGAAGAAAAACAAGTCGTAGTAACAAAAATCTAAACAGTAGTTCACTAAGAGAGGTTCTGAAGGGGGAAAAATTAGCGAGATAATTGCATGTTTGCTTTCTGTTAATCCTCTCCGGGCGTCGCCATCGTATTTCACTGACTGCATGCCTACGACACCCAAAACTTGGATTCCGAAAACAAGCTGAGGTACTTGAGCAGCAGCATTTGTAGTAGTAAGTAGGCGCGTGTGTGCGGTAACAAAGTGAGGATCGTCGAGTCTGTTCAACAAGGTCTTAGAGACACATCGCAGGCAACCAAGTGTTTGTAGTGGCAGTATCAAAAGGATGTCGATGATGATATCTCTGGGTAGATCCATCAACGTTGTCTTCATGATATCATTATTGTGTTTCTTCTTCTTGCGCCTGCAGTACCTCCTCATTATCTCGCTCCAGTACTCCATTTTCAATATTAATTCCTACCTACTGAATACCGATCGATCAACCAACAAATTAAACACAAGGTTCGATCAATAACGCCGGCCCTTACGGCTCTGATCTCTTCTATAAATACTTGTGTACGTTTGCCCTAGCCGTTTTTCGATCTGGTAATGTGCTTATGCAAAGCCTACTTTTCTTTCCTTGGGTTGGGGAAGCCTACTTTATATAAAGGAAGAGTACGTAATTTAATTAGTTTTCTGTATAGAGAAGGAAAGCTAGGTAGCTAGATTGGATTTTGGATTTTCTTTTTGGTCAAATCCGGTCGGGACTACTAGGGTTGGGTACGTACATTCTGTATATATGTCCTAGTTGAAATCAAAATCAACTAGGAAATATACTTGAGCACTAGATCAGTACGTACTGCATGTTTTTCCTAATTTCAAGCCTACGATTTGTAGATATCTTTGATCAGTGTTAATTGTCAATTATACTAAGATCCTTAATTAATTCCCTAAGAAGTTATGAGTTATGACAAGTTAGTTGAAGTGGGAGGAGCTAATTACAATTTACGGAGTAATTAACTAGCTACATATTAATTAAATCAAGGACATTCGATCTATATACCCCAAACTCGATCACGAGTTCGGATATGAGTATGTTATATTTGACGTCTTAGATCCAAATTGAATAATTTTACTACTTGCATTCTATTCATCACAAGCACAAAACTGCAATTTAATTAATTAGAATATTTGGAACGTTCTATAACAACATATATTTTTGGTGTAAACCCAACACCTTTGGTATCACAATTTTTCAACTCTTCCATTCTATTTATAGATATGATCGGTGAAGCAAATGCAATAATAAAAAATCCTATTAGGATAAACTGCATCTCCTAATTTCTAAGAAGAAATTAGAAAAACAAGAGGGACATATATAGATCCTCTCGAATTCAATTATGGGATAGAAGGATGACCTAGCTAACTTGGTGCCAAAGTCTTGTCGTATGCCCATGAACTGGTTTAAATTGCATGGGACCGCCGCCGGTGAAAGTTTCCAGGTGTGATTTAATTAATATCTCTAGCCACAGAGCCATGCGTCATCAAGCTCCTCACCACGTGTTTCACTTCTGCATATTATTCAAGCACCAAATTACATTATTTTCGAGATGTTATAATTAGTAAATGAGATTTTGTATGTGTGGGAAGCACTTGGGCTACAGTTCCTTAAAGACATAAACTTTGAGCAAATAAACGACACCTGGATTGCATGCAAGTACAAACAGTTTCAGCTCCAAACGTAATTTTGGGTCCAATAAACAAAAAAGAGAAGACCCCCATCAAAATCAGACTGTGGAAATTGGAATTGTTTGGCTTTTTCTGGTAAAAATCGGAAAAAGAATTCTAGTTTGAGAAGTATTTTGTTTTATTAAAAAAAAATTAAATAAAGTTATCTCGGTATCTCCTTTGAATACTTTTCTTCTCTAACTAAACATACGCTCAAACTAAGCAAAGCGTTTTGACCTTTCTACGCGAAATTTAGTTCCACAGACCCAGAAAACTTGCACTGCAGAAAGACTAGTTTCCTTGCTTAATTATCAAAAATTCTCGATCTGGGTTGTAAGAAAAGCAAGGCTTTCTTGTGAGAAACAGCTGTGATTCCCGAAAGCTTTGATCTTGTTGTGAGATTTTGGTTTCGTAATTATTGCAATCTGAGTTTTTGCTTATTGGGTTTGATCTGGGTCTCTCTGTTTCGAGTAATATAGATTGGAGACTCAGTGACAGTTTCTAAGATGAAGGAAAATATTGGATTTTTAGTATTTGTTTGGTTTCTGCTTTGTGGGGTTTGTGTGGGGAGGTTTGTGGTGGAGAAGAACAGCTTGAAAGTGACTTCCCCAAACTCATTGAAGGGTGTACATGAATGTGCAATTGGGAATTTTGGGGTTCCTCAGTATGGAGGAACCTTGGTTGGGACTGTGATTTATCCCAAGGCCAATCAAAAGGCATGCAAGAGCTTTGAAGATTTCGATATCTCATTCAAATCAAAGCCTGGAGGACTACCGACCTTCCTTCTTGCCGATCGAGGAGGTTAGCCTTTTCAATTTCACATCTTGTACTAAATTGTGACTGGTAGTACTCATAGATGATGTTATGGTTTGTAATCAGTGTGCCATTTTGTGCAGTAGAATATAATTGATTTGGTTCAAGTTATGCTATCTTCAACATGGCATAACCAGTTTTCTGTTTTGGTGTTCAAGTTTATCAGATGCTTGATGATGGAATACGTCTCAGGGTTTTAACTTTGATTAGTTTGTTGCTAAGTTTTCATGCATTCATGGAAATCAATCCCCTTATTTTTGTTGAATGTTATGTGAAGTATAGATGTTTATGTATAGTATGAGTCTTTGTATGAGACATTGTTTACCTTGCTACCCGGTTATGAGTAGCTGCTTTTGATTGAGAACGGCGGTTGGAACATAATGATAATGCTCTAGTGTCTTTAACTGTGTTCTCATCTATGACTCTGGCAGATTGTTACTTCACATTGAAGGCGTGGAATGCACAGAATGGTGGAGCAGCCGCTATTCTTGTTGCAGATGACAGAATTGAACCATTGATTACCATGGACACTCCTGAGGAAGAAAAGGCAGATGCTGATTATCTGCAGAAAATCACAATTCCCTCGGCCCTTATCAGCAAATCTTTGGGGGATAGCATCAAAAAATCTCTCTCTGATGGGGAGATGGTCAACATGAATCTAGACTGGACAGAGGCTCTTCCACATCCTGATGAACGTGTTGAGTATGAGTTCTGGACAAACAGCAATGATGAGTGTGGGCCAAAGTGTGACAGCCAGATTGATTTTGTGAGGAACTTTAAAGGAGCAGCTCAGGTACTTGAGCGGAAGGGGTACACCCAGTTTACTCCACACTATATAACTTGGTACTGCCCAGAAGCTTTTGTTTTGAGCAAACAGTGCCAGTCTCAGTGCATCAATCATGGGAGGTACTGTGCTCCAGATCCCGAGCAAGATTTTAGTAAAGGTTATGATGGGAAAGATGTTGTGGTTCAAAATCTCCGTCAAGCTTGCTTCTATAAAGTGGCAAATGAAAGTGGAAGGCCATGGCTTTGGTGGGACTATGTGACTGACTTTGCGATTCGATGCCCAATGAAAGAGAACAAGTACACTGACGAGTGTGCAAATCAAGTTATTGAATCTCTCGGTAGGTTTGACTGACTTCACATTATAAAATGAATGCGCCTTTATTTACTGCATTATACTTCTGTTACTTTAGGTCTACTCCCATATATTGTTGCTGATTTATCTATTGATTAATTACTAAGGCCCTAACTTTGTACCTAGTTGTTGCTACTTGCTTTTTTTTGGGTTCTATTTTGATTGATGGTTTCACTCAGGATTTGATTTGTGATCATCGGGAAATTATATTAGCCGTTAACTTTGAGCTCTTGGATCACTTATGTATTTGCAAGTCTTTGATTATGCTGTCTATGTGTCCTCATATTTCTAGCGTCTTGGTTGGAGTGAAGTTAATAGTTGTTTTGTGTTTTTAAGAGCTATAACTAGAGTTAGTTGATCACAGTTTCCTTTAAATGTTAATCGTTGTTTTGTCACAGTTAGTTACTCTACTAAGATCTGAGGTCGTAAAGTTCCTATTGTTAATGTGTTTTCTGTAACATGATTTAAAGGTCTTGATCTTAAGAAGATACAGAAATGTATTGGGGATCCCAAGGCAAATGAGGAGAATGCAGTTCTGAAGGCCGAACAGGATGCTCAGGTTAGGTTCTTAGGATCTGATTATGATATTCTTTTACCCTTGTCACCTCAGCTTTTCATGTTCTGTGTATGCTGTGCGATTTCATACTCATGATTCACTTTCTTTAATCTTGAATCAGATTGGGAAGGGCTCCCGTGGAGATGTTACCATATTGCCAACTCTTGTAATAAACAGCAGACAGTACAGAGGTTTGATGCAACACTCGTAATAAACAGTGGACAGTACAGGTGTTTACTTGCATCACTTTGCATTGCTAATGTTTTGTTTTTACACCTATTCTCAGGAAAATTGGCCAAAGGAGCTGTTCTCAAGGCCATCTGTGCTGGTTTTCAAGAAACTACTGAGCCTGCTGTTTGTTTAAGTGAAGGTCCGGATTTATCCTTGTCTTCTTTCGTTTATTTTTTATGTTCTTCCTTGATATGTTAGGTAAAATAATTCTTGAAATTCAATAACTGTGAATTATGTGTTTATCCATGTGAATATTTTGAAATACTTGCCTATCTTTGCTGAAAGAAGACACCATCAGTTCATGTATCAAGAACCCAAACCCCCAAAAAAAAAAATCTCAAGTACCCTGAATCTACTTGATTCAGATCCCAATAAAAACTTCGTATTTGAATGCATGTGAGTCCATGAGTCCAGGATTTGCATAACTTATTGAAATGGGAGCATTTTTAGTTTTCAGCCAGCATGGGAAGATCATGTATTTACAAATATTGATACTTGTTCCCTAAGAGTAATCATTTCATTGTCTATCGCAAAATTTATTGTCTCTGAGATGGTATTAATTGCCCTCTTTTTTTTCTTTTTCTTTTTTTCAGATATTGAAACCAATGAGTGCCTGGAAAACAATGGAGGTTGCTGGCAGGATAAAGCTTCTAACTTAACTGCATGCAGGGTATCCTAAATTTTCATAACCTTCCATTGGTTTATAGTCCTTTTTTTTGGGTGGGGCTGTTTTGGCTTGTTCAAATTGTTTGGGGTTTTATTTTGTATGGTTTAGACTGATTTTTGTTTGTTTAAGGATACATTCCGAGGAAGAGTGTGTGAATGCCCTACTGTGCAAGGCGTGAGGTTTGTTGGTGATGGTTATACTCGCTGCGAAGGTAAAATGATTTGCAAGGCTTCCATTTTTTTTTAATGGCAATGTTCAAACTTTCACAGATTAGTACAAGTAGACATTATATGCTTGTCAGTCAAGGTTGCTGTCTCTTGTTAGATTAATCAACAAATTAAAATGTATTCATTAGGAAAAGTAAAATGCAGTCAAACTCTTATTCGAAAAGACCTTCATTGGTTCACACTAGTTTTCTCTTTGAAAAGACCTTTTTTTGGTTTAAGAAAACCTATCAATCAGTATGCTCCATCAGGTTTACAACCTTCTAGTGCAATATGCAAGGTTTCGTCATTTAACTATTGAAATGACTGCCATTTTACATTTAGCTAATCTGTTTTCGTCTTAGTCAAGTCATTTATTCCTTGTTTGAATTGACAGCTTCCGGAGCGTTACGCTGTGAAATCAACAATGGAGGTTGTTGGAGGGAAACTCAAAATGGCAAGACTTACTCTGCATGTCGTGTAAGTTGGACTTAAAATGTTGTTTGAGAATCAAATCTTCCCAAAGGAAAAATGATAAAAGAAAATTGATCTATGGATGTGCAGGATGACCATACAAAAGGTTGCACGTGTCCGCCAGGATTCAAGGGTGATGGAGAGAAAACATGTGAAGGTACTTGCTGCCTCTGGATATCTATTAGTGTGTGATTCTCAGTAGTCGATGACTCACTGGCTTGTTGAAGCATAATATTAGCATAAGGCTCTTGGGGCCATTTCCTTGGGATCTTCAATCTGAAGCTACTATTTCCACATACTCACACAGTTACACCATCAAAAGAACATTACATAATTTTCTCTGGATTATTAGTAATTTATAAGGCTACTGCATGAGCACATAGTTTAGGGACTTGGGTTTGAAGCCCACCACTGATTATTCTTTGATTTCCACCAGCCTTAAATGGTGAATGTATTCATAGAGGTGCTTTATTTTGTATTTTAACTAAGTTGATAAGAGTTTGAGATCCTTGTTCTCTTGTATTGATATCAATTCACTCGCCGTGATTGTTCACTTCTGTTCATGTTCCAGATGTTGATGAGTGTAAGGAGAAACTGGCTTGCCAATGTGCACAATGCAAATGCAAGAATACTTGGGGCAGTTACGAGTGCAGCTGCGGTGGTGGTTTACTGTACATGCGAGAGCATGATGCATGTATAAGTGAGTATCCTCACTTCTTTTCCTTCTAGTCGCTTGAACCACTAATGCTCTAATACTTCTGGTGTTAGATATGATTTACAATTTTCATTTTGGATATCAGTTTTGTATTTGAACTTGAACTTTGTATGATCATGTTGTTTTAACTTTCTTCCACACTTCTGGGCTATTAAACTTGGCCACGACAGTGATTGAGAATTGGAGCTTACCTAGTCATGTGGAGACTTAAACTATATGAAAGAATACCTGATGCTTGTTTCCTTCTTTTAAACAGCTTGAACTTTATTACTATGTCGTCTCGATTGGGTCTTGTTTATTTTGTTTTCTGTGTTAACTGCTGCTCTTTTGTGGGGGGAATAAAAAAGCAGGTAAAAATGCCAGAAATACAGAGTATAGCTGGAGCTTTATTTGGGTTATCATTCTCTGCTTGGGTGCTGTTGGAGTTGGAGGATATGCAGTTTACAAGTACAGAATCCGAGTATGTTTTCTTACACCAACAATTCTTCATGCATATGCATATGTGAATGCAGTTCAACGTACGATGTCTTGTGTGTTGTTATCTTTGTTCAAGACATCGGTGTTATTATCTTGTTCGCTTAATCTTCTCTACTATGTGGTGATCGTAAATGTATTGGAACTACTGTGGTGCAGAGATACATGGACTCAGAGATCCGGGCAATCATGGCGCAGTACATGCCCTTGGACAATCAAGGAGAAATTCCCAATCATGTCTCCCGTGGCGATATCTGAAACCGAAAAGGGGAGACACTCGTATGATATAACACCTTTGAGAGAAAAGGGAAGACATTCAACCGCATTTTCAAATCAAGATCCTGTCCTTCCTCTAGGCAGCAACAATTGATTTTATTGTCACGACTCATGGAGTCTAATACTGTAGTAGTTTCAATGTGTCTAGCAGCTCTGCCTTTAGCCTTTGTTAAATCACCTTTTCGCTTTTATTGTCAGCTGGAAACAATTGTTTCCTGTTCTTATAAATATAAAACAAGCACAGCGGTATAAGCACGTTATATAGAATTATAAGCGACGAGGAAGCCAGGCCCCGAGGACCACCTGGTGGGAAACTAACTCCATGCAAAATTGTCATAAACAACCATCATACAAGATTTATGCAACTTCCTTGAGCAAATTGACAAAGACCCGAACTAGCAACCTTTTTTTCTTTAGTTCATTTACACTGTAAACCCAATTCTTCATCTTCTGAGCTACCGGAGTAGTATAAATCTGCTATATATTCAGAAGATTTTGTGTCTGATGGTGTAACGGTTACATTTGCAAATACAAACCAACATTATATCCAAGGCCAGAGCTATACATATTGGAGTGTTGAGTAGTGAAGCCAAAACTAAAAGGAACAACAAGATGACACATGAAAGCAAAAATCAATATACGATGCAAATCACAATTCTTTCCTACTTTAATAACCTTATCCTCAAAGTAAGGAATGTGCTTTACAAAGTGCCCTTTGTCCTACTGACCTTCCCTGGTTGGAGGGTGTTCTGCATAAGAGTATTATTGCCTTGGTTGCTGCTCTTTTACATGTTAGCCTCTTTGCTGTTGAGGCTGGTGTGCTTTGCTTCAGAGGCTTTTATAATCGCAGTCTTGGTTTATGTATTCATTAACTTGCCCAAGAACAAGTTCCCTTTAACGTCCGGTAGTTTTTCCCGTGACATCAACAGCAATGCCTTTGCCGAATTTACAGTTTTATATCATAAATTTATCGTTATATGTGGTTTCTTTTGTTAAAGCAAGATATATTAGTTGATGAAGTCTTTGAATCTAAGATGCACTCGCATTGAAAATCATGCTACATCATTATTTCACTTCTCACCCATGGCTGAGCCAACATAAAGAGTTAAATACAAAGAGTTACATGAGCTGTATCCTGTAATATAGAACTTTAAACACGGCCAGGAAACAGATAATGAAAAAGCCAAATGACTAGTTCTAGCATCTCATCATCAAAAAAGGAGCAAGAACACCATATTACAGTAATATCTATATGATTGCCCTAATAAACTCGGTGGTAATACAAAATGAAAACCGAAAAAGATAAGCATCTAAACTCCAAACTCGTAATGCCTAGTTCCCAACAGCATCAGGTGCGCGAATATGTTTAACCAGAGCTACTTTAGTTCAGCAAACATCCTAGCCTGGACCACCCCAAGAAGGTTACTTCCCTTTTGCTGCAAACAGAAAACCATATATACCAGTTTTAATACTTCACAAACAAGGGTGGAATTTAATTCTATTAGCTTAAAATAACACAGTTTTCACCCGCCACTAGTTATTTCAAGCGGTCAATTTCAAAAAGGAGATGGATTCTATTATACTAATGATATTCAATTCATTCCCCACTAGGTACTGCACTAATAATACATTAGAAAGATGGCACATGATGTAAGAAATTATCTGCAAACTAACCTTGCACACACTCCAACTTTCTGTCTCATTCAAAGCTCGAATCTTTTTGGTGTTTACCCTTCTGTACAATCCTATAGACATAGAAAGCTACAACACCTCCACTGCACAGAAAAAGAAATTTATCAGATGCCAATCTCTATTAAGATATGAAGGAGAGAAAAGCTATGAAACTTATGATAATTGTGCCCAAGGAACACCAGAAGGGGGAGAGAGAAGGGCAATTCTGTGCTTAAGTTCACTTCAAGGAAACATACAAGTTTCTAGCCTGTTTATGTAAAGACTAAGCAATTTTCATCTTCATCTATAACAAAAAAATGAAATAATTTAGCTTCTTATGTAGGAACATGTGCCCTGTTGCTCATACAAATTGTTATTGAGCATGTGTGTGTGCTTGTTGGAGCGTTGGAGGGGAGAAAGATCGGAAGATGGGAGGAAGTAGGAGGCAATCAAGAACCATCCATGGTCAAAGTATCACAAAATGACGCAACAAGGTTAACTCATCTATCCATGCAATCTCTTGCACTACTATTTTTATATCAAGTTGTTCTTCTAAAACCATTTTCTATCAAGTCCTTCTGTAGACAACAAGTTATTTTTCATCTTTGAAAAACATGATTTTAGAAGAGAAAACAAGGTTCTTTAATGATTATATCACTGCTTCCATGTCCAGATCAAGGTAAAGTTCCTCCAACGAAAGGAAGGCTGGAAAGCAAATAAACATAAAAATGGAAAGGCTGTGAATCACAAAAACCTGACAAGGGTTGTCAACAAATATGGAATCCATGATCTCTGCAAATAGGAAAAAAGAAACAGAAAGAAGAAAATATCAGAAACTTTGAAGGCTGATCAACTAGACTAATAAAGAAATTTAATTTTAGAAAATGAAGAACTTCTAACCTGAGCCAGCAGGCGTGCCTCCCTCAGAAAAAATATAGTGGCTATAGCTGCAGGTCCAATAGTCCATATATAATCATTTAGATTACATGGAAATTCAACTGAATAAAATCAAATGAAAAGGCTCCAAAATGTAGTGATTACAGACATAAACCATAACTAACCTGCCTGCCCTTTCAAGGCTAAAGGAAATGATTCTCCTTGCTTATATGATCTTAAACTTGAAACACTTAATGCCAAAAGAGTACCACCAAGGATAACCCCAAACCTAATTGCAGAAACGCTTCCTGTTACCATGAAGGAAAGGAAACCACCAAGAGAAAGAACCAGACCTGCAAAGCATAACCAATACTAAGATCAAAATTAACATTGCAAATGTTTATAGAAATCTGAAGAAAATAAAGCACTAGGCATCATTATCTTTTTTCTCAGAAGCTATACCATATGGTATCCCAACATGAAAGTCGCGGATTTTTGTAACGTCATTCAGATCATCAGCTGATGAATGGAATGTTTCAACAATTTCCTTCACTGGCTCAGGGGAATTCTTTGCGGCTGTGGATATATATTCTTTACCTTCTTCACTGATCTCTTTTGCAATCTCAGTCAAATCATCCCTTGCCTTATCAGCCTGTATTTTCAACTGCTCTGACGTGTCTTTCAAAATAACTAATGCTTTCTTAGAGTATACCTCATATGCTTCCTGTGAGATGCTTTGCATCTTTAAAGCTTGTTCTTTGAAAGAAGCTAGAGTCTCTTTCCAAGCCTCTTCTGATTCTTCAGATTTCAATTTGGCATTTTCCCTTTCCTTCTCAACTTCAATCTCTGGATGCTTCTAAGAATGGAAATTAAACAAACCAAGAGGGACAGAAATTAGTGTCATGACGAGTGAATCCCTTAAGAAATATCATGATGAGTGAAACAAGCTGCATCCCCCAATGAACAGTAATGCAACCCTTAATCATGTGTGCATATATTTCTCTTCGCATTAAATCTAATTGGTAATGCAAGCCAAATATCTTCGTAGCATGAAATTTTACGCAAAACCCACAAAATGGAAATGTTGATTAAAAAAGCATGAAGCTTTGCAATGTTTTAATTACCAATTCGAATTCAGAAAACCAAATTTGATATTATTCACATACGCACCAGCTTTGTCTAAACAAACATTTCGGATAAACCCAACCGCAATCTCCCTTTTCACAATCCAGTGGATACCCTAAAACTATCAGTAAGAGAAAGGGCAAACTAAAATTCCAGCTTTACCGATTCATCTTGCGAAGCAGCGACAGCTACAATTGGCCGACTCCACAAGCTCCGTCGGTGCAGAGACAGCGAACCACAGCCAAGACCTTTCGGAACAGCAATTGGAGCTCCATAACGGCGAGCTCCGAGCAATTGATCGAACCGCAGAGAAGAATTAGACAAGGCCACCGGAGTCGTCGCGTTCTTCAACCCATACCTAGGGTTAGGGTTTAAGCGCGAGACCGAGTGCAATGTCACGCTCATTGTGACTAAGCGTAGACTGTGAAAATTGAGGCGGAGCTGACGAGGAAGTAGGTAAGAGGCGTCGGAGGTCCTTATATATAGATTTACTTACTGGGTTGGAAAATTAGGTGAACTCGGTGAAGCACTGTTAATTCGGAGAAGTTTAAAGTGCGCCGAGGGGTGTGAAGTGCACGCGTTTCAGGTGAGTGAGTGAGAGAGAAAATGGAATGTGATTAATACCTCGGTGACACGTAATCACTAAGCGCGAGCCCACTGAATCTATGGAAAGCTCCAACGTGGTGCTTGCGATTTGGTACGGCACGGCTGCATTTATTCTCCGTGGGTCCTCGGCTCAGTGTGGAGCATCACTAATCATTAGAGTTTGACACACCAACAGATCGAAGATGAAATGACCTTCTGTTGGATCAGACGGATGTACAGAATTTTGAATTTTAATGTTATGGTTCCATCAATAAGAGGAGTTGCATGTCTTTGATGCACAATAGCATCACCATGACAATAGCATGTGTATAATAATAATAATAATAAATTTTTTTTTTTCAAAAAAAAAATTTGTCCATAAGGTTTATTGATTATTTGTAAAAATCAACATTATGGATGTCATGATTTCGAATCCCATTGAATATAAGAAAAATTCGTTCAGGTACCATATTTGGTAACAAAAATTCGTAAGTACTAAAAAATATCTTACGCGATAGTTCATGTACTATTTGAGGTTTTTACTCATATAATAATGGATGGGGGGAGAATAAAAAATAATAATAAAAATAATTTAGAGTCAAGTGTCATAGGTAATCAAAGGAGAGTTGGATGAAAAATTGAATTCATAACCAAAAACTTATATCAAAACTAACAAATTCATCCCAATAACTATGTTTTACTTCTACTAAGTTTTAATAAATATGCAAAAGTTTTCATTTCCTTTGCAAAAAAAAAGGTAAAATGTTTGATAAAATACCTTAAAATAAGATAGTTTCTAATAAGGGTCTTAAAATACATTTTATAAACTCAACTAAGATTAAGTTCGCATGATTTATATCTAATTTCATAAGCTTCTTTATCACATATTCTAACGTGACATAACTCTTTTTCCGCAACTCATACCTTATTTTGGGTTTACACATCAACAGAAAGAGTACCGGCCTACGTGTGATGGTATGCAGAGATGTAAATGTTAACATCATCAATACTGCAAATGCAAATTGGAGAATTTGAGAAGAGTCTGTTTGAATCTTTTGAGACATTCCCTATCCTTTCAGAACAAGACCATTGGATACATATATGATATATGATATATCTAGGACCAAGAAAGGAATAGATCCAATTATCCAAATTACAAGGCAATGGCAAATGGTCCTTTTCAACACTTGAATCTAAAGCCAAACAGGCAAGCAAGGCACCTCTAATCTGCAGCTTTCCTCTTCTCTCCTAGAGTGTGCCAAACCAGAAAAGCTTAACCCATCTGGGAAAACGCATGCATTTGCTTGTTGGACTGAATTTGGAGGTAGCCCAATAGATGAATGGGTTTAAGAAATTAAGCCCATTAAATCAGTGATTAGGAACTCCATGAAGACAAAGATGCGCCATTTACGCCACTAATCTGCCATCTCCCAAGAAACACATTTAACTATTTAAGACTGACTTAGTTTTTTAATCAATCCATTAAGCATCGAAAACAGAGAAGAAGAGGTTGAGTTTAAAATTAGGGTAAATTCTGGGTTTTGAGTTTGAGAAAGTCAAACAAAGTAAAATCCAAAGAGGGTAAGAGCCAAAACAAGTAGGTGAAAGTTCGTTTTGGGTGTTTGAAAGAAGCCAAAGCTAGATGGTCTTGGTTGGTCGACTACCATATAATGGTTCATTGAAGACAGGAAAAGAGTGCATCTGAAGGAATTTTGACTACAAACTCTCCCCATTGACATATCATTATGTCTCCATGGCCATTCTAAAAATATGTATATTTTAGAGGAGCTTTGGTTCACTCATCAAGTGCCCGAGAATCCTTAAGGTGTAAAGTAATGTTAGATGCACTAAAATAAACCTAGCAATTTTTTATTCGAAAGAAACCCTAGCATTCTAGATGCCAACTGAAATTAACAATGCTTCCATTTAGATTTGGTTGTAATTGAAACAAACTTATTTTTTATTTTTTTATGAATTTTAAAAGAACATACATAGTTCAAATTAAAATTTCATTTAACATGTACCGTCGATGAATGTTGAAATACCAATAAGTTCATAACCAATCAAGAAACTTATTTGTTTCCCACAAACTCTATATACAAATTATTTAACAAACGTTGTTATTGATCTTATATTTCTCAAAACTTTGACTCCTAAAATTGTAGTTACATTATCGTTCTACTTTTTTTTTTAGTTAGGGATTCTCTCTCCACGAAAGATCTTCACAACTCCCACGAAGGGTAAGCTGAGGAGACTAATATTTTTTCGTGGAACGGGCTGCCGCTGACCACTGGTGCTTGACAGGTACACGAACCCAAAGACCCTTCAAATCTATCCAAATTGTGTTTCGTTTTCTTTTACGTCTTACTATTTATGTTATTACGTAAATTATAAATAGAGTGTTGTTATTAACACACTCAAATGTGTTAATAACACACCCAAAAAAGAAAGAGAGATAGAGAGATATAGAGACATAAAGTGTGTTATTAACACATTTAGATGTGTTAATAGCAATACCTTATAAATATGGTATTATATGATCCAAAAATTCATATATATATATTGAGAAAGTAATTTCACATAAAAATAGCCACGTCATTGGATTGTGCTTTGACCAAATGACTTCCGCGCCACCTCCCCTCCCCCGAGCCCATTAATAAAATAAAGGCGAGTTGCCACAATTCACAGTTCACAGTTAGCAGTTTAGCACTCTCTTTCTCTCTGTTTGCCGTTAGAAGCTTTAAATGCTCAGCCTTTACTCTCTTGCCAGACTGACTGACTGAGCCAGCCTCGCCTCACCTCACCTCACCCACACCATCATTATTCTCTCACTCACTCTCTGACAACGACCCACCTTTCTTTAATGCCCGGCCTTCGAATTAAGTCCCTCTCCCGCCCCTTTCGGCGTTTTCACGGCGGCGACCTTTCTGCTTACTGATCACCCCCGCTCTACGTTTCATACTTCCTCCGCCTTCTTCGGTCCTCCGACTCGTCGTTTCGTGTTTTTCGTCAACAAAAACCAGCCAAAAGAGAAAGAAAGTGGAGGGTGGTGTTGTTGGTGCGCTACTTTACTTTTTCGCTCTTTTGCTTTCTCCGTAATTATTACATTACCTTATTGCTCTCTTGTCTGTTCAGATATATATACTCTACCCATTTCTCTCTCCCTGTAAATTTCTCAAGCTCTCACATTGAAATTTTCATGAGGTTGTGAGCAATGACGTTGAAGCGAGTCTTTTTCCTTCTTCTTCTACCTCTAGCTCCTTTTCTAGTACTTTCCTTAAACCCCGTCTTCAACGACGACGTTTTGGGGCTGATTGTGTTCAAGGCCGGGCTTCAGGACCCAGAGGCCAAGCTCACTTCATGGAACGAAGAGGATGACAGTCCTTGCAACTGGTTCGGTGTTAAATGCGACCCGAGAAGCAACAGAGTCTCTGAGCTTGTTCTAGATGGGTTTGGTCTATCTGGGCATGTAAACCGAGGCCTTCTCAGGTTGCAATTCATTCAAAGACTCTCACTTTCCAATAACAACTTCACTGGCTCTATAAACCCTGATCTTGCTCACCTTGGGACTATACAAGTCATTGATTTGAGCCAGAACCACCTTTCCGGGTCGATCCCGGATGAGTTTTTCCAACAATGTGGGTCACTGAGAGTTGTTTCGTTTGCTAAAAACAACCTCTCTGGGACAATTCCCGACTCTTTGAGCTTCTGCTCAGCTTTGGTGGCGGTGAACTTCTCATCGAATCAGCTCTCTGGGAAATTACCATCTGGGATATGGTATTTGAGGGGGCTTCAAGCGCTGGACTTGTCAGGTAACTTGCTGGAGGGAGAAGTTCATCAAGGTATTGGGTATTTGTATGATTTGAGAGAAGTTAACTTGGGGAAAAATCGCTTTTCGGGGAGTCTTCCCGGGGATGTTGGAGGTTGTTCACTTTTGGAGTTGCTTGATTTTAGTGAAAATTTCTTTTCTGGGAGCATTCCTGAGTCGATTAAGAGACTTGGATCATGCAGTTCTTTGAGTTTAAACGGGAACTCTTTTACTGGTCAAGTTCCGGCTTGGATTGGTGAGTTGAGAAGCCTTAGGATGTTAGATTTATCTGGTAATAACTTTTCTGGTGGAATTCCTGGCTCATTAGGAAATCTAAAGCTACTTGAGAAGTTGAATTTATCTGTGAATGGATTTACTGGAAGCTTGCCAGAGTCATTGATAAATTGCATCAACATTTTAGCTATAGATGTTAGCCGAAATCAGTTAGTAGGTAAACTTCCTTCATGGATTTTGAAGCTTGGTGTACGACGTGGAGGCCTCCAATACAGTCCATTGAAACCAATAGCTGCCTCTCACGGAGGTCTTCAGGTCTTGGATTTGTCTTCCAATGCATTTTCCGATGTGCTTCCATCTGATATTGGGGTTCTTAGTAGCTTGCAGTTCTTGAATGTGTCCCGGAACCAACTCCTTGGTTTCATTCCAGCCAGTATAGGTAAATTAAAGACAGCATATGTTCTGGACTTGAGCGACAATCGGCTGAATGGAAGCATTCCTTCTGAAATTGGAGGAGCAGTCTCACTCAAGGAGCTAAGGCTGCACAAGAACTTTCTAACTGGGAAAGTTCCATCTCAGATTGAGAAGTGCTCATCTCTAACATCTCTGTAAGTTCTCTTGTTCTGTTTTCTTTCTGCTTTATGAGTTATGTTCTTTTATATAATTGCATTAGACTGTTCTTGAGTGTCCTAATAACATTTCTAACTTGAGATAGCTCGAATAAAGCTGTTTTTCCAGTGCTTTGATTGTGTATGTTGGCATATAGTTGAACAGCAAGAATGTAAGCACAGACATTATGATCAACAATTTACAGTAACTAACATATAATTTGAAAAGGTATTCCAGTAATTCCACTGCTTGGAAAGAAAAATATATTAGTAGCCTCCTGTGCTTGTTTGGAAATATAAATTTAACCTTGGTCAAGTCAAAACTTCAAAGGCAATACATTGTTCTGAATTTCTTGTTCTTTATTTGTTCAAATTATACAGGTTGCTATCCCAGAACAACCTTACAGGTCCTGTTCCTGCAGCCATTGCAAACCTTACAAATCTTCAATATGTAGACTTGTCTTTAAACCAATTCTCTGGGAGCTTGCCAAAAGAGCTGACAAACCTTTCCCACCTCCTCTACTTCAATGTCTCCCAAAACCACCTTCAGGGTGAGTTACCAGTAGGGGGCTTCTTCAATAATATCTCACCCTCATCTATCTCGGGCAATCCGTCCCTATGTGGTTCTGCTCTTAACCTTTCCTGCCCTGCTGTTCACCCCAAACCAATTGTCCTCAACCCAAATTCTAATAACACTGGTGGTGGTTCTTCCTCTCTGGCTCATGGTCACAAGAATGTATTCAGCATATCTGCCCTCATTGCCATAGGTGCTGCTGCATTCATTGCTATCGGTGTTATAGCTGTTACTGTCCTCAATATGCACGTGCGGTCTTCAATGCCACTTTCTGCTCCTCTTCCACTACCTGGTGGGGAAGATTTCAGTTGTTCTCCAAGTACTGATTCAAAGTATGGCAAGCTAGTCATGTTTTCTGGTGATGCTGACTTTGCTGCTGGCGCTCAAGCCCTGCTCAACAAGGACTGTGAGCTTGGTCGTGGTGGCTTTGGAGTAGTTTACAGGACAGTCCTCAGAGATGGGCGTTCAGTTGCAATAAAAAAGTTAACAGTCTCAAGTTTGATCAAGTCCCAAGAAGATTTTGAGAGGGAAGTAAAAGGACTTGGAAAAATAAGGCACCATAATCTTGTGACACTTGAAGGGTATTACTGGACTCCATCCTTGCAGCTGCTCATATATGAATACATACCATGTGGAAGTCTGTATAAGAATCTGCATGACGGACCTGGCCAAAGCGGCCTCTCTTGGCGACAGAGGTTCAACATAATTCTTGGGATGGCAAAGGGTTTGGCTCATCTGCATCAAATGAACATGATTCACTACAACTTGAAATCAACTAATGTTTTGTTAGACAGCTCTGGTGAACCAAAAGTAGGGGACTTTGGCCTGGCAAGGCTGTTGCCAATGTTAGACAGGTGCATCTTAAGCAGCAAAATCCAAAGTGCACTAGGGTACATGGCGCCAGAGTTTGCTTGTCAAACTGTCAAGATTACTGAGAAATGTGATGTGTATGGGTACGGGGTCTTGGTTTTGGAGGTGGTGACTGGAAAGCGGCCTGTGGAATATATGGAAGATGATGTGGTGGTGCTCTGTGACATGGTAAGGGGGGCTCTCGAGGAAGGCAGAGTGGAGGAATGTCTTGACAGCAAGCTTCTGGGTAATTATCCGGCAGAGGAGGCAATTCCAGTGATCAAGCTAGGTTTGATATGTGCATCTCAAGTTCCATCAAATCGTCCCGACATGAGTGAAGTAGTCAACATTTTAGAACTTATCCAATGTCCTTCAGAAGGCCATGAAGATTAGAATAAACTCAATATACAGATGAAGAAACGCAACAGATAATGCAACATGTTCTGGTGAAGATCAATCCGGTTTGTTTCAAGTAAAAGAACAAAGAATGTTGGAGGTTTATCTCCATTTCTTTTTGATAATTTTCTCTAAAATATTGTATTTTTTCTTTGTATTTCTTTATCTATTGAATTCTATAGCACTTGTATGGTGCCGGATTGCTTTTCACCGGTTTGAAATGTGAGAATTTGAGTAGAGTTTTTGATTAGAGATCTCTCCGAATAAACTAAAAACCAGAATGACTACAGATATTAATAAAGCAACAATGTACTTGATGCTAGTTTACCCAACTCTGATTTTCCCAAGAGTGAAAGTCTTGAACTAAAAAAGTGAAGTGATTGTTACAGCATTTCCTCATCTTTCAATGAAGAAGAGAATAAAATAAGCTGAACACTCATGAGCAAGATTCAAATCTAAGCTACCACAAGAATTGAATGGGGTATTTTTTTTTTTTTTTGGAAATTTAATTGAATGGGGTATTTAGTACAACAAATAATCATGCAGTCCAAAGGAGAAACACTCTTTGCTTTAGCTACACTTTTCTGTTGGCCATGTTGCTTCATTTGTACTACTCCATTTGGTTTACAACTTTACCATTCAAAATGAGCATTATGTGCATATTTATGCGTACTCCACTGACCCTAATCAACATGCTGTCTTCTTTATCATAATTTGATCCCCCAGTTCCTGCAAGTATGGTCAATAATTAACCCTTAGATGTGAAGCTTTAATGACATCAGATAGTGTTGGACCCGAGGGGAACCTAATCAAACGGCCTTGGACACCATCAAAGCACCTCACATGGTGCTTCTCAAAAGCACTTAATAGCTTTTTCGAAGAGTGATTATATGTAGAACATGGCAATGCATGTCCTGCATGCTACAATAGGAACCTTTTAGCTTTTGGCTTTTGGCTCAGGCTTAGTTGATTTATGATCACGCTACCTAAAGCTCTGTGAACCAGTTGATCAAGGCCAAGACCACAAAACCCACCTCGGAAATCGATGTGTTAGGACGAGAAAATATGGAAAATATTTGCTTTTGCTTCTTTTGCCTACTTTTTAACGAGAAACAGAATGATTGACATCCCACCATGCTTCCACTAAGAACATGAATGGGGAGACCATGTTGAAAAATCTTCTGGGGGCCAACAGAACTAAGTTTTACTCAAAATAACCACACAGAGGAACCGTATTTGTATATTACTAATACTATCACATCTTTGATGCAACCAACCATGACACTGTGGTGTATTGTGTACTAGGTTCCAGAAAATGTGTGATTCGCATTGAATCAGTGCATAGATCTTAAGCAAGGATGAAATCAGAGAATGTAGTACAAAGTTGGACAGGACCTGTGTGATCTGACACCTGTGTGATCATGGGACATGGGACCTGCTAACAAAAAGGTGGAATACAGACCTTATATCATCTGTATTTTGTGCACCAATGCCTTTTGACATACGCAATTCAGTTCCACAGTGAGCTTATCAACTTGAACATGGGAAGAAAGATAAAGGCAACCAATAAAAACATGTTTTCTAGGTACATTGCTACGTTTCTTTTCAAATTAGTAGAGTTGAAACAGTTAATAGGACAAAAGGTAATGGAACCAAGTGGAATAAAAGTGTACGTTTGGACAAAAAATATATTACCTCTTGCACTTACAGTAAATATCAGGCACTTATACAGACCTATTTTCTGGGTCATCACTACACAAAGCTCACTAGTTTCAACAAGGGCAAACTATGAAAAGGGTTTACATTTCGTATCCAATTTTCTGGGATCTTCATTCTTGTCCCAATTTCCTCAATCTTTTGGGCAAAATCTAATCTGAGTTTCCTCTTAGGCTGTTCTCAACTAACTAATCATCCCAGTTACTTTCCCACCCATCTTTGTTCGAAGACCTTGCAGTAAGACCATTAGCAGAGATGCTTCCCACCAGATGCCCCCCAGATGACTTCACTGCATTATCTTCATCCCAATCATCATCCCAACCCTGATCCCAACCTTCAGCCGTTACCACATCGGTTGCTGAAGCCGATTCTGGCAACGCCATTTCAAGTTCCTGATACGGAACTCCACCTCCAGAGCGCTGTTTCCTCTTCCTAACCATGCAGCAAGCCCACGTCCCTCCAAAAATTAGCACTGTAACAATCAAGAAGTAGGCACCATTGATTGGGGTCACAACCTTCTCATAAGAAGGGAAACGCATGAAAAAGTTTCCTTCAGACCCAATCTGAAGCATACATTCTCCATTTCCAGCTTTTAGTACTATTTTATGGCTTTTACCCATATTGAGCTTGATCTGATAAAATATAACAAACAGGGCGATTTTGCTTTAGAAAAATGCCAATGTGAAGCATCCCAGATAAAAGTAACAGAAACCCACAAACACAAATTCCACAGTTCCTCCATGACTCCATATAGTGAAACCATACAAAACTTAACAGATAATAGTAAGGTCACTTAATAATTCTTCTACATCGTCTATTAAATTCTATTAAATTCAGTTGGGTATTTTAATTCCAAGCAGAAGACCGATAATGAAGAATGCATGTCCCTTCTCCAAACCTTTCCACCTCCTTCTGCATATTCCTACCATAAATTCTAGTAAATATCCAACAGCAGTTTAGAGGGGAGAAAGAGAGAGGAGAGAGAGTGGAGGAAGGAATTGGATAGAATTAAAACTGAAAATAAAAACCATTTATTTTTTTTATTTTTGTTTTAGGAAGAAAACTAAAACCATTTAATAAAAGATATAAGTCCTATTGACCAGAGCACACACCCCAACCTAAGCTTGCATTCTAAATTCTAAATCTCACCGCCAAAGATTTAGATACCAATGATTTAAATCAGGGAAAAAATAACACGGAAGCAGCATTATGATCTTTTTACCTTTTTATATTGGTGTTTAAGAATCTCAAGGTCCTTGGTAACTTCTGCAGAAACGTTTGCCTTCAATGTGCTGTCGCCTACATTTTGGACCAGAACGACTGCTTCTGTTGATTCTGCAATATGGGAAAAGAAAAGTAAATGAAAGCTTTTGTCTCACTCATAATTATGAGGTCAAATGGTATTTAATCATGTCTGGCACTCTGAAACTGATTAATGAATAACACATAAACTGCAGAAAACATCAGAATGAATTAACGGTTTTATAAGATGTAAATAGCCTAGAACATCTTAGCTGATTCCATATATACATATATCCCAGCACCTGTCTGCAATCATGAGGTAGATGTGATTACTAGACAGTCTAGACCAGAGCAATTCTGAGAAGTTATTGACACAATGTGGTGCTTGAAGTGTTTAATTTTTTTTACATTGGAGGGGATTGAACCCCTGACCTAGCCTAATCCTAACCCAATTCCCCACCCTCTCTCACCACTTGGGCTAACCCCAAGGGCGAAGTGTGTAATTCTTGGTTAATGTGTTTATCAATTAAGCATACAGGCTATCCCTAAGAGAACCCCAGATAATTTCAAACTACTTTGTGGACTTGGGTCTAGCACTCAACAATGTCATGTTTTACTGACTGATGGGTAAGTTACAACATTGTTTTAATGTTATAATCTTATAATCAGGCCTCACATTGTTGAAAAAGCCAAGTCTACATACAATCATACATACATAATATAACTTGTACAAAGGACTTCCACACCAAATGGATAAAAAATAGTACTGACAAGCCACAACTTGTGGTTTTTCATATAACCTTTACCAAAGGACTTTCCACAACAAACCCATAAAAGTACTCCCAAGTTAGATTTTAACCATATACAGCAGCATAAATAAAACAGAGATTGAATGCTCATTAAAATTAGTTCTAATGATAGCACAACTACAAAACAATGAAAAATGTGTCAGCATTGCTATGTAATATCCATGCAATCAAGCAAACAAGATGTCAAAAAAGAATTTTCATCATTTTAAGTTTTCATACCATCATCCTCATTGTGTTCAACATTTCCCTTACAATGGCTCATGGCTCACACAAAACACAATGCTTTACTTCAGTGCACAACATCTCAATAAGAAATGAACGCCAGCCAAAATGTGCCAACAGTAATGTGACTTACCACTATTAAAGCTCTTAATGCAGGCAACCATATCCGTATTTCTGCATGTTTTGATTTCCCCATCGCAGCTTTCCTTTTTCACATCCGGTGAATTGGTCCCATTGTCATTTTTATTCTTAGTCCTGTCTATTTCTGGATTCTCTTCCTTAACACCTTCCGGAGGAGGAGGAGGAGGAGGACTAGCAGAACCTGGTTCGTTATCCGAATGCTTTCCACTTTGATCCTTCTCCGGCGGTGTCTTGCCTGGAACAGGATTTGGGTTCTCCTTTGGCTTCTGCTCGGGCACCGGAGTTGGATTGTCTTTGTCTTTTGGCTTCTGCTGAGGCACTGGATTCGGATCCTTCTTCTGTGTTTGGTTACTCTTCCCATCTACAGCATCAATTGGAGGACTTGCAGGACCCGGTTTAGTACCGTTATTCGAACCGTTCGGATCCGGATTCGGGTCGGGGGTCTTGGCGGGTGGTGCAGAGTCCGTTTTGTTCTTGCTCGCATCATCGATTGGCTTTGGATCAGGTTTCGAAGGCGGAGGTGGACTTGGCACCGGAGAATCCCTATCAACTGGTAATGCCGAAGCGTTCGAACTGTCCTTTGGAGGCTCACCGATCAAAAGTCTATGCTTGGAGAGCATCGAAGCATTGGAGACACCGGCAACGATGAAGAGCAATAAGATCACTGCAACAGAACTATTTCTATCCATTAAAGGAAGTCCTTTAATACTCCTATTATGACCGGATTTAGCTTCTCCACGCCGGAACCCTAGGAATCGATTCGAATTGCGATCCGAATCCATTTCCCGGGTAAATTTGCAGCCTTTATGACATCTGTACCATCTTCATAAACTGGAAACGAAGAAGTAGCTTGAATTTCACGCAGATCAATGGAAAAAAGATAATCTCAGGTGAATTGAATTGATCCAAACGATTGAGTTGAGGCAATTTTAGGGTTTTGGATTTTGGTACCTGTTCTGTGCAGAGAGATTTGACGCTAGGTCGCTGGCGAAGTCCAGCTTAACAGAGAAGCAAGACCAATCGAACAGTTTGGAACACGTAGCAACTAGCAACTACGATACGGTGCGCATTAGTGAATGGGCCTTTTCTGTGTGGATCTTCATGTGGGCCTCATACTAGTTTGGACTTTGGACTTAAGAAGAAAATAATTTTTTTTTTAAATCTAATTTCTTAAAATAAAAATATTCCAACGATGATGATCAAAAATTTATGGTCAATACCATTATCAAAAGATTGAGATTGAATGAATATAATTTTATTATTTTAATCACAAACCTTTATTATTAAACCTTGTTATTAAATCTAATATTATGTGATGATGAATTTCTTGATCACCACATGACCATGAAAACATTGTTGTATTTTAAAATACAATTTTCTACGTTAAATTAAAACTAGTAAATCGTATTTTAAAATAGGCTTTTCCTCTGAAATTATAAGAGGAAAAGATGTATTACATGGAGAAGGATCTTAGAGTTGTCATCCTTTACTATCCCTATGAAATTTGGAGATCTCCTTTTCTAGTGTAGATCAAATTCCAAAGTTACAATATAATGCTAGAAGAGCACAAAGGAAGAGAGAAAAGCAAATTCAAATGAATCTTCACTACTTTTGTGCTGATTAAGCCTCCAACCATGTAAGAGGAATGAGATAACATATAAGGAATAAAACCTAATTCATTCATGCAAGTAAGAATAAAGTGTACACATATCTATACTCTAATTTGGCTACTCAACTCCACCACTAGTTCATGGTTTTAACTTCATCTATAAATCTTCACATTGTCAAAAAAAAAACCATAAATCTTCATAAGATATGTTTGTTCATGGGAGTGGTTAGTGAGCGAATAAAATGTGAATGTATGTAATTTTAGTAGTTGAAAGTATTTATTTGAACATATATATGACGTCTCCAGTTTAAATCTCCTCTTAGCTCCTAAATATCTTCAACTATAAAATAGAACAAAAAAAATCCAACAAATTCCAAAAATTAATCCTAGTGCAATGCAAATCATGCAATTATGGAATGGAAGAACATAATCTCCTCAATTAATTTGCTACATGTTAGTTCCAAGAAGAGGTCTCCATTCTATATATGTAAGCTGTTGAGTGTATTAATTACTATTCATTATTTCATTATTTACCACTCCTTTTTTTACATCAAATTTGATCACTGGCTGACTGAACCATTTTGACAGTCTTTTCAGTTACCATGTTGATGATATATATTCCTTGCTTCCTTGCTTGAGTAAAGACCTTATTGACTCCTTTGTCTTGTCACTTGTGTGTGTCATCATCAATTCATCAGCTAAATGGCTTCTCACTCTCAGCCTAAGCCACATTGAAAAAGAAAAACCTTAACCCTTTAAGTTGCTTCTATTTGATACATATTTTTCTCAAGCAGTACTATAAACATGTGAAACCAGGTTGAGGGGAAGAGAGCAATGGAAGAAGTAGAAGTGATAATGAGGAAGTTTGGAGACGACCAGAGCGCTCTGCTCGATCGATATGAGAGGCTCACTATGGAGATACAACTGAACCAGGCCATGTTGAAGCGGAGTCTATCCGAGCCGACTCGTCAAACTCGGTCTCAGGCAGCACTTTTAATTTGTCAAGGTCCTCAAGCGCCACCGCCGCTGCCATTTGTTACCAAGAAGCGCGGTGGCTCTGGCTTTCACAAGGTTTTGAAGAAGTTGATCAAACCCATCATTGGAAGAATGGGAAGGGCCAAAAAGAAGGAAGTGACAGATGAGAAAATCGACCCCAGGTTTTGGAAGACATTTAGTAGATCTCTTAGGCTTTGACATTTGAGAATGAATATATAGCATATCTACGATTCCTTTTATGATTTTCTTCCCAAATGTTTCCTTTTGGTATTTGCTCATTGTATGCATTGTTACAGATAAATAGTAGTTGTTAACTGAGTTAATAATGGTGTTTGACTCTTAACTTTTACTCGACTTCCATTTTAGTTAGTTCTAAACCTTCTTCTTTCAAGTTTTAGGATAAAATTATTATCTCAAGTCACAATCTTTTGAGTTTGCTACTATTTCTCTCTCGTCTAATAGTGTACAAATCGTTGTTTTTTTTTGTTTTAAGGGTACTCATTTGATTAGATTTTTTGGTGTTCGTTGAAAATAATTGTTATTACTATTACATGAGATGAAAGGCCGGCTAGTAACTTCAATGGTTATTAACTGTAAATAGTAAAATATATATATTGGTAAAACCATAAAAGTTCCAAGGCAAAACACAATAACTATGAAAGTTACTTTCATGGGAAGGTATTTCATGCACGGAACGTGCACATGCACGTAGCGCTGAGGTGCACACGATCATGATTTTTAACGGTCAACCGTTATGATCAAATTAGTCAAACAAAACTGAACCGTTGGATCTCTATTTGGACGGCTGGGATTGAACGTGATGTTGCACGGACCGTGCATAGAATAATTTCCGAAGTAGCATGAATGCTATAACTCTATAAGCCTATAAGGCTATAACCATGCGGTGACTTGGATGGTAAATTTATAACGAATGGTAAAAAGAATTAGTGGACTATAGTGAGAATTCAACAACTATGGAGGGGTAAATCCTATAATTGACCCTTGTGAATCCATGTCAAGAAGCAAGCCCCAACATCATCCTTTTCCTCAAATCATATTAAATATTTTTTCTCTCTAGTATCTACCAAGTTAGCTCTGCACAATTATCCATGGACCTCTCTCAGTCTCTAATGCCTTTTCCATATCCCGTAACCTTCAATCTTGTTCAGCCTCCCTCTCCATACAGAAGCAGATACAAAAGAACCCAACAAGGTAAGCTACTTACTTTCACAACACTTTCATGCTCTACTAGAAATCTTGCTGATAAAAAACACCCGACATACCCAAAAGATAATGCCTTTTACTCCCATAGTGAAGAACCCAAGTTGGGTTTTGATAAAATTACTAGTAGATTGCATGTTCAGAGTTTCATTGATAGAATTAGAGCTTTGCCCACTCGAGAGACAAGTGAAATTCTTGGTCTCTTTGAGCAAGATGGTTGCTTTAAAACCATTTCTGAGTTCAATGAGCTGCTTGTGGCTTTAGTTGTAGCAGAAGAGCCTGATGTTGCTTTGAGCTTGTATAATCAAATATCTTCTTACTGTTTGGTTCCAGATTCTTCGACATTTTCTATTGTGATTAAGTGTTACTGTGAGAAAAATGATCTGGATGAGGCCAAGAGGGTCTTGGTTCAAATGATTGAAAATGGGTTTAACCCACATGTTGCAACAATCACTTTTCTGGTAAATTCATTGTGCAAAAAGGGTAGATTGCAGAGAGCTTTGGAGGTTTTTGAGGTCATGGGTAGAGTTGGGTCCAAGCCCACAATTCAAATGTACAATTGCTTGTTAAAGGGGTTGTGCTATGTGGGGAGAGTGGAGGATGCATATGAAATGTTGATGAAAATCAAGAAAGATGTTGTAGAACCTGACATTTATACATACACAGCTGTTATGGATGGTTTTTGTAAAGTGGGTCGCTCAGATGAGGCGATGGAATTGCTTAATGAAGCTTTGGAAGTGGGATTGATACCAGATGTGGTCACTTTCAATACTCTGTTTAATGGGTACTGCAGGGAGGGTAGGGCAATGGAGGGACTTAATGTGTTAAAGCAGATGAAGGAGAGAAACTGCATCCCTGATTATATTACTTATAGCACATTGTTACATGGATTGTTGAAATGGGGTAAGACTCGAAATGCGCTAAGGATCTATAAGGAGATGGTGGAAATTGGTTTCGAAGTGGACGAGAGATTGACGAATGCTGTTGTTAAAGGGCTATGCAGGAGATCATGGAAAGAAAAAGACCTGTTGGAAGATGCCTGTGAACTGTTTGAGAAAATGCAGAATGGGGTTTCTGACATAGAGGCTAGTACATATGGGCTTATGATCCAAAGTTTTTGCATGGGAAAGAAGATCGATGATGCTATGGTCAATTTGAAGCAAATGATTACAGTTGGTTACTCACCATGGATGATCACCTTTAACAAAGTAATTCAAACCCTTTGTGCTGAGGGAAAGATGATTGATGCATTATTAGTTTTGGGTGTCACGTACGAATGTGATAGAGTAGCCAGTAGATTATCTTATAACCTTTTGATTCACAAGTTGAATCAACAAGGCAGTATGCTAGAAGCTTGTAGTGTATATGGTGCGGCATTGAAGAGAGGTTTAATTCCGAATAAAAGGCCTCAACAATGAGGCAACCTTTTACATAAGTTCCCAGTTCTTATTTTACATCAGGAGTTTACAGGCATACAAATTCCGTTGGGACTTTTTTCTCCATGACAATATGCAGATTTGGCATTGCACTAAAAATTCAAGATACAGTGTGAAAAGTGCCTATTGGCTCGCTGTTAAGCTTGAAGCATGGTTCTTCAGGGACTTCATCAATGCTTGTTCTTCTTTATGGAAGCTGCTTTGGGTATCGCAAAATAGAGGTCTTTCTTTGGAGTGCAATCTTATCAAACAGAAGATATTCTTCCATGCAGAAACAGTATCTCATGCTTTGTGGGAATCTAAAATGCAGAGGATGTATGGCATTGCTTTTTAGTCTTTTCTATGTGATGCTGTAGTAAAGGGAGGGAGGCTCTTTTTGCTGATTTCGTTCCAGATCAATGTAAGTTTCATATTGCCTAAGGATGAGCTATGTGGTTTTGGATATATCTGTGGGATGATATGGACTAATTAGGAATAATATGGTAAACTATCATGTGTTGAGTGCTGATTCACTTTTTGAGACTACTATGCAAATGGTTGAAGAAGTTAGAGCTGCCAATGCCACCCAGCACGACATGGAACCTTGCAAACCCGCAGCTTGACTTGGGAGCCTTCACCTTTTGTCAAAAACTCAATGTGGATGGTGCTGTTTGAGTTAGACGAGGATATAGTGGAGTGGGTGCCGTAATTAGAAATGAAAATGGTGAGTTGTTGGCTGTTCAAGCTCTCTATTGTCATTGCATATTCCCTGATTTATTTGACGGGAACGTCTTGAGTGCTTTGGGCACTAGTGTTCTGGATTTTTAAGACCACACTTATAAAGGGCAAGATGAAGATTTACAGATCCAACGATCCAAATTATTCACTTTGTGAATTTTTTAAAATTCGGCAAGCGGTAGGGATAATTTGGGTCTCGCTTTAGAGACACCAAACAAGATATCCGAACCACCAATAATTAAGTTGGTTTTGTTTTTTAAAACTTCGGTATGTGGTTGGGATAATTCGGGTTGCGGTATGTCGAGATTATTTTTAATATATTCAATGAATAATTTTTCTACCAAGAGAAAGACACCACCATAAATTCACTTTGTGAAGTTTTTGAAAATTCGGTAAGCGGTAGGGATAATTCGGGTTTTGCTTTACGGACACTAAATGAGATGGGGGAACCGCCGAAATTAAGTTGGTTAAGTTTTTATAAAATTCGTTATGTGGTTGGGATAATTCCGGTTGCGGTTTGTCGAGATTATTTTAAATAAATAATTTTTCTAGTAAGAGAGTTACACAACAAAAAATTCACAAATTCGTCGGCATAAGTCCTCCTTCTATTTTTTTTTCTTTAATTTTAAAAAACGAGTTCCATTAAAGAGTCAGGTCGACCCTCTTGCAGTTTTAAAATGAGTTATAAGAACAAAATTGGAGGTTAAAGATTTAGTGAAATCAAGTTATGGCATGGTTTGTGAGATCCGACAATAAGTTTCATGAATTTAGCACACATTATTTATCAAAACCAGGACCTCAAAATTTATCTAGACTCCAAGTAAACCTATAAAATTAATTATTTTGACCATTCCATAAGAAAAAATAGAAATTAATTGAGCAAATAAAAAATAAAAAAGATGCATTACTTATGCCGACGAAACTAAAGATGCATTACTTATGCCGACGAAAGTTTCGTCGGCAAAAGTCCTCTTTCAATTTTTTTTCTCTTTAATTTTAATAAACGAGTTTCATTAAAGAGTCATGGTCGACCCTCTTGCGGTTTTAAATGAGTTATAGGTACAAAATTGGGGGTCAAAGATTAAGTGAAATCAAGTTATGACATGGTTTGGGTGATCCGACAATAAGTTTCCTTGCTCTAGCACACATTATTTATCAAAACCGGAACCTCAAAATTTATCTAGACTCCAAGTAAACCTATAAAATTAATTATTTTGACCATTCCATAAGAAAAAATAGAAATTTATTGAGCAAATAAAAAATAAAAAAAATGCATTACTTATGCCGACGAAAGTTTCGTCGGCAAAAGTCCTCATTCTATTTTTTTTTATTTTCTTTAATTTTAATAAACGAGTTCCATTAAAGAGTCATGTCGACCCTCTTGCGGTTTTAAAATGAGTTATAAGAATAAAATTGGAGGTCAAAGATTTAGTGAAATCAAGTTATGGCATGGTTTGTGTGATCCGACAATAAGTTTCATGAATTTAGTAGCACACATTATTTATCAAAACCGGGACCTCGAAATTTATCTAGACTCCAAGTAAACCTATCAAATTAATTATTTTGACCATTCCATAAGAAAAAATAGAAATTAATTGAGCAAATCAAAAATAAAAAAGATGCATTACTTATGCCGACGAAAGTTTCGTCGGCAAAAGTCCTCCTTCAATTTTTTTTTTTTTTCTTTAATTTTAATAAACGAGTTCCATTAAAGAGTCATGGTCGACCCTCTTGCGGTTTTAAATGAGTTATAGGTACAAAATTGGGGGTCAAAGATTAAGTGAAATCAAGTTATGGCTTGGGTGATCCGGCAATAAGTTTCATAAATTTAGCACATATTATTTATCAAAACCGGGACCTCAAAATTTATCTAGACTCCAAGTAAACCTATCAAATTAATTATTTTGACCATTCCATAAGAAAAAATAGAAATTTATTGAGCAAATAAAAAATAAAAAAAATGAGTTACTTATGTCGACGAAAGTTTCGTCGGCAAAAGTCCTCCTTTAATTTTTTTTTTATTTTCTTTAATACTTTCGTCGGCAAAAGTCCTCCTTTAATTTTTTTTTTATTTTCTTTAATTTTAATAAACGAGTTTCATTAAAGAGTCATGTCGACCCTCTTGCGGTTTTAAAATGAGTTATAAGAACAAAATTGGAGGTCAAAGATTTAGTGAAATCAAGTTATGATATGGTTTGTGTGATCCGACAATAAGTTTCATGAATTTAGCACACATTATTTATCAAAACCGGGACCTTGAAATTTATCTAGACTCCAAGTAAACCTATAAAATTAATTATTTTGACCATTCCATAAGAAAAAGTAGAAATTAATTGAGCAAATCAAAAATAAAAAAGATGCATTACTTATGCCGACGAAACTTTCGTCGGCAAAAGTCCTCCTTCAATTTTTTTTTATTTTCTTTAATTTTAATAGACGAGTTCCATTAAAGAGTCTTGGTCGACCCTCTTGCGGTTTTAAAATGAGTTATAGGAACAAAATTGAGGGTCAAAGATTTTGTGAAATCAAGTTATGGCATGGTTGACGAAGTGGTGTTAGCTCAGTGGTTAGAGCACCCACTACCTAAAATCAAGGTCATATATTCGAGTCACCATGGGGGTAGGAGTGAAATCCTTTGATCCTCTTAAATAAAAAGAAAAAGTTATGGCACGGTTTGTGTGATCCGACAATAAGTTTCATTAATGTAGCACACATTATTTATCAAAACCGGGACCTCGAAATTTATCTAGACTCAAAGTAAACCTATTAAATTAATTATTTTGACCATTCCATAAGAAAAAATAGAAATTAATTGAGCAAATCAAAAATAAAAATGATGCATTACTTATGCCGACGAAAGTTTCGTCGGCAAAAGTCCTCCTTCAATTTTTTTTTTTTCTTTAATTTTAATAAACGAGTTCCATTAAAGAGTCATGGTCGACCCTCTTGCGGTTTTAAAATGAGTTATAGGAAAAAAATTGGAGGTAAAAGATTTAGTGAAATCAAGTTATGGCATGGTTTGTGTGATCCGACAATAAGTTTTATTAATTTAGTACACATTATTTATCAAAACCGGGACCTCAAAATTTATCTAGACTCCAAGTAAACCTATCAAATTAATTATTTTGATCATTCCATAAGAAAAAATAGAAATTAATTGAGCAAATCAAATGTAAAAAAGATGCATTACTTATGCCGACGACATTTGGGTCGGCAAAAGTGTTCCTTCAATTTTTTTTTCTCGTTAATTTTCATAAACGAGTTCCATTAAAGAGTCATGGTCGACGCTCTTGCACTTCCAACGATGAACATGCTAGCGAGGCTAACTAACAATGCCCATGCTAGCGATGGTAACTAACGATGCATGTCCATGCTAGCGAGGCTAACGTTGCCCATGCGATTTTTAAAAGTCAGAAAACTAGAAAATTCATAAAAAAAATAAACGATTTGAGATTTTGGAGTTCTGTTAATTGGAACACCTTTTAAAAACATGTTTTACAAATGGGGAAGTTTTGAGAAATTTTTTTTTTGCCGAAACCATTGTTTTTCACCCAAAACCGTGGGTTATAGCACACACAATTTTTGGACCAAAATCGCATGTTCTTATTTTCGCACCAAAATCTTTCCACTCTCAAATTGTGATTTTTATGGAATTCTCGAGTTGATAGAATGCAAAAATATCAACTCGTTTATTTTTTACAATTTTTCAAAGTCGGAAAACTAGAAAATTCATTAAAAATGAATTTTTCGAGATTTTGGAGTTTTGTCAATTGGAACACTTTTTAAAAAACATGTTTTACGAATGGTAAAGTTTTAAGAAATTTTTATTTTTTTTGCCGAAACAATGATTTTCACCCAAACCCGTGGGTTATAGCACCCGATTTTTTGGCCAAAATAACATTTTCTTATTTTCGGACCAAAATCTTCTCACACTCATATCATTATTTTTAAGGAGTTTTCGAGTTGATAGAACGCAAAAATATCGACTCGTTTTACGATTTTCCAAAGTCGTAAAACTAGAAAATTCATAAAAACAAAATGATTCGAGATTTTCACACAAAATCAGTTTGAACACCTTTTAAAAATCATGTCTTACCAATGTTAAAGTTTTGGCATGGGAAAAGTTGAAGTGAAAAGGGGTTTGGCAAGGTTTGGCACGATTTGGCGTGTCACATGCCCTGGCATGCCAAAAGGTGTCAAACCTTGCCAACCCTCTTTTAGTTTCAACTTTTCCAGTGACAAAACTTCACCGATGCTAAAAAATAATTTTTAAAAGCTTTTCCAACTGACTTTGCTTGACGAGTTTGAGTTGTTTGTCAGTTATGATTTTTATAGTTGGAAAACTAAAAAACTCATAACTCACAAACAAGTCGAGTTTTTCGGGCAAAGTCAGTTGAAACACCTTTTAAAAATCATGTTTTACCAATGGAGAAGTTTTGACACGGGCAAAATTGATGGGAAAAGTGCAGTTCACAAGGAGGCATCCTGTTAGTTAACTCTGGCACTTCCAACGATGAACATGCTAGCGAGGCTAACTAACAATTCTCATGCTAGCGATGGTAACAAACGATGCATGTTCATGCTAGCGAGGCTAACGTTGCCCATGCGATTTTTAAAAGTCGAAAATCTAGAAAATTCATAAAAAAAATAAACAATTTGAGATTTTGTAGTTCTGTCAATTGGAACACCTTTTAAAAACATGTTTTACCAATGAGAAAGTTTTGAGAAATTTTTATTTTTTTGCCGAAACCATTGTTTTCACCCAAAACCGTGGGTTATAGCACACACAATTTTTGGACCAAAATCGCATGTTCTTATTTTGGCACCAAAATCTTTCCACTCTCAAATTGTGATTTTTATGGAATTCTCGAGTTGATAGAATGCAAAAATATCAACTCGTTTATTTTTTACAATTTTTCAAAGTCGGAAAACTAGAAAATTCATTAAAAATGAATTTTTCGAGATTTTGGAGTTTTGTCAATTGGAACACTTTTTAAAAAACATGTTTTACCAATAGTAAAGTTTTAAGAAATTTTTATTTTTTTTGCCGAAACAATGATTTTCAGCCAAACCCGTGGGTTATAGCACACGATTTTTTGGCCAAAATAACATTTTCTTATTTTCGGACCAAAATCTTCTCACACTCATATCATTATTTTTAAGGAGTTTTCGAGTTGATAGAACGCAAAAATATCGACTCGTTTATTTTTTACGATTTTCCAAAGTCGGAAAACTAGAAAATTCATAAAAACAAAATGATTCGAGATTTTCACACAAAGTCAGTTTGAACACCTTTTAAAAATCATGTCTTACCAATGGTGTAGTATTGGCATGGGAAAAGTTGAAGTGAAAAGGGGTTTGGCAAGGTTTGGCACGTTTTGGCGTGCCACATGCTTTGGCATGCCAAAACGTGTCAAACCTTGCCAACCCCCTTTTAGTTTCAACTTTGCCGGTGACAAAACTTGACCAATGCTAAAAAATGAGCTTTAAAAGCTTTTTTAACTGACTTTGCTTGACAAGTTTGAGTTGTTTATGAGTTATGATTTTTATTGTCGGAAAACTAAAAAACTCATAACTCCTTGTCAGTTAGAACACCTTTTAAAAATCATGTTTTACCAACGGAGAAGTTTTGACACGGACAAAATTGATGGGAAAAGTGCAGTTCATAAGGAGGCATCCCAAGTTAACTCCGGCACTTCCAACGATGAACATGCTAGCGAGAATAACTAACAATGCCCATGCTAGCGATGGTAACAAACGATGCATGTCTATGCTAGCGAAGCTAACGATGCTCATGCGATTTTTAAAAGTCGAAAAATTAGAAAATTCATAAAAAAATAAACGATTCGAGATTTTGGAGTTTTGTCAATTGAAACACCTTTTAAAAACATGTTTTACCAATGTTGAAGTTTTGATAAATTTTTATTTTTTTTGCCGAAACCATTGTTTTCCACCCAAAACCCACGATTTTTGGGCCAAAATTGACTAAAGCAAAAGGAGTGATAAGTGATATTGAGATCCGAGATTGTCGTTCCAACAGGGATTGACGGTTCCTAACCTCTAAGTAGTGTGTGATCGAGAAGCTCTAGCAATAATGAAGTGACAAGAGGTGAAAAGAGTGGGTGAATGTGTGTATGTGACAATGTGTGGTGCGGTGTGGTGTGGTGTTCAGTTTTGTGAGAAGGAATGATGGAGTGCAAAGACAAGCAAACAAAGAAATAAATACAAGTAAGTAAAGATAAAGTGTGTGCAAAGTAAGATAAGTGTTGGGGTTTTCGGGCAAAAGTGCGTGAAGATCAAGTACTAGCCTCTTCATGGCTGTGTATTAATTATTCTATATAGATCTTACAATATCCGTGTGCAATATGTGGTTAACTAATGCAAAGCTATTACCCGATTTGGCAGTTATGTTTTAGTTTTAATGACTTGTTCTTTTTTTTTGGCTGTATATATTGGTTGGTTAACAGCCATTTAATTTCATTCGACTTCATACGATCTTGGCGAGAGATCCCCACAATTCCTCCATCTTTATTCTCCAATAAGAATGTGTGTGCAAAGAATGTCACTCCTCAAATAATAGAGGAGATCATATTGACAATTAGCTAGTAGTTTTGAAGTAAATTAGGATCCAAACTTCGATCTGCTTGAAAAAGAAAATCTATGATGCTATGGTCAATTTGCAGCAGATGATTAGAGTGGATGATCACCTTCAAGTTCATAATTCTTGCTTCATTTAAGTGCTTCAAATAAGAGCCACTAACAGGAGTTTAAACTTGGCTTACAGACCTTCCGCTAACATATGTAGCATATCTAGCATCAAATGAAAATTTCTCTGCATAGTATACAAAAGTACACTGACAAAATTTTTTGGCTGATGATAGAAAATGTCTATGCACGATTCATGTACTGCCCGGTTCTGGTATCCACCAATATTTCATCACCGATATTTACAAACAATGGGACAAAGACAACAGCACCAGTGTCAAGGGTAGCCGGCTTTGTTCCACCACCTGCGATTACATTTCAGTTAGAGAAAATACTCAAATAGTGATGAAATTTTCAAAAAAAAATATATGTTACGTGTGTGCATATTTTTCCTTTTTGTACACAATAGGAAAACCACAAAGAGCAGATATTTCTCTCATAATTGTCTGAAAAGAAGGTGCACTGAGAATTCCCACAGTAAACTTAGTTATTAACAGGAGTTCAGCACTTCTTAACCCCAAAAATTCAGCTAGGCACACATTCTGTACCCGAAAGCTGATGAATCAGCATATCTATCTGCCTGACCCTAATAGCATTTTTGTCCACCAGAATTTTACCAGCATCCATGTCCCAGACAGGTCATGAATTGACGGGCATCTATGCCAGCAACACAATAAATTTGCTCCTTGAAAATTAGTGAGAGGTTGCGAGTTGCATTACCTTGAGCAGTGTCACCTTTTAGTCCAGGATCAACATTAACCACAGTCAGCTTCACTGTGATGGGGATTTCAACGTCGAAAAGCTGCAAGTATATGACAGAATATGGACCACTATTCAAACTTCAGAGCACAGTTATGATATTAAGCACCCCTGCCACGATCTATTTTGTTATCATTGGGTGATGGCACTCATACTATCAAGCATATGCATCTCACCATGAATCTAAGTTGCACTACCACTTACTGTTATTGATTACAACAACAGTGCTCGACACTGTAATGTGCTCATGTGTTAGTTGTAGTGCTCAAGAGATCCATCTGAATAGTGCAATAATCCTCGGATAAAAGCACCAATTTGGGCACAGTTTATCTAATGTTTCATTAACTATTGCAGCAAAAAGTGGAAATTTAATTGCTTGAAAAATAATCGATAGCATAACAGAGGATATGAACAATACTCTATCATTCCATAGAAGCAAATTGCAGTCCATTCCCTCTTTCAGCCATTTTGCTTTTTCCCCAATTTGGGATTCATTCACACGAGTTTCTTCATATGTAGTCTGAAACAAGTAGACACATGCTTGAGATAGACAAATACAGTTGGTTAACTAAATAAAGATAATAACATCATTTAGCTCCCTTGAGAAGAGGAAGTCTATAACATATGAAGGATACCCAATACTAATGTTACAATTAAAACTCTACTGAAGAATACCAGGTCCATGAAGACAAACTGGGCACCATCTTTGTATGTGAATTGCTTAGTTTCCTTGTATATAGCTGCCTCACTCATCTGGGAAAACAATAAAAAAATTATAGTGTATGCATGTTTTAGCGGGGGGAAATAATCCATAAAGAAGTATGCAGTGGATTAGAGTCTATGCCATTGTACTTGATAACTGATTATCTATTGTTGGGAAGTTTGCATATGAGATGACTAAGGATAAAATAACTGGCCTAACAAAAAAGACCCACCAAATGCTGACCACCTCAAGTTGGGGAAGAGATATGGCAGGATTGAAGTCTTTCAAGATATCTATCCGATTGGATTCCATAACAAGGTTTGTGAAAACTAATCTTAGATGGAGAAATTCTTTTCTTAGCAACAAAGTCAAACCAAGTATAACTTGAATGTTAAACAATGTCATATTTTTGCAGTCAACTAAATTGAAGCATGCCACAAGCAGTTGATAAAAGATGAATATTAAGTTAGGTCTCAGAGTAAACTGCCAGCATAGAGTACTAGCACTTAATAAATTTGTTGGTATGCTACATACGCAGTTGACTTGTTGGCAGATTGTATGATTAACATGCAATACATTGCAACTGCATTGAACTTCAAGTTCTGTGGACATTACCGTGCTGCCTGCTCGAAATGTTTTCTCAACAGTGTTTCCTGTTAGATAATTGCGCATTTTGGTCCTTACAAATGCAGCTCCTTTCCCAGGTTTCACATGAAGAAACTCTACAGAAGACCACCAGACGAAAGCTAATAAGCTTAAATATAGAGGCAAATTACAAAGGAGTACACAGTGTACACTGTACACTGTACACTGAAATTCAACTTAAACATCCCTAGCAACTTTTGACAATCCCAAGGTTCATATAGCATCATTAAATTTAATGAATTTTGAGCTTTTCCTATTTCACAGAGCCATCACAATGCCATAAAAAACCCAAATCTCCAATGTGAGCCCCATAAACCAACTCAAGATACAGGGTCCCTAAAGAATATCTGCTGTAAAATTTACCAGCAATGAAACACAAATGCCATTGACTCAAACTACAAACGGTCAAAATCAAACAAACATTACTAAAAACAGTATTGTAGCTTCAGCAACGGATGAATTCTATCAAGGAATATTAAAACCCATTACATTATATACCCAATAAGCAGAAAGTCAATACCTTTCTGTTTAAGCTAAAAAACCCAGAAAAAAAAATAAGAAGACAAAATTACCTATCACTCGCCAAGGAGCTCCGTCCACTTCAATGTTGGAACCCACCTTAATATCGTTGCTAGAAAACGCCATTATCCCTGAAATTTTCACAAGCCAACATCACCAACTATCCAAAGTTTTCACATTTTTGAAAAATTAGAAGAAGAAAAATCAAAGAGCGAGAGTCGGAGGAGTTTACTCGGAAATCTGTGACTCAAGGGCGCTCGGTTGAAACTCCGCATTGGCAAAATGAACGACTTGGATGAGAACGAAAGTGACGATAGCGGCGATGGACGGCTGAGGATTGGGGAAGCTGACGAGACACTGAGGGTCGCTGCCATTCCCGCCATGGCTATGGAGCAAAAAAAACAAGTCAAGTGAAGTAAAAGGTGTGTGATTTTCTCAGTATTTGATTGTGTATCCTTTCCCGGAAAATTAGAGGGCCATGGTTTGAGTAACGCTTAGATAAGGACTACGGTGTCGGAGTCTTTAGCTTTCCTCCTTTGTGTTGGGTTTGGGCTGACTTCCCATCACAGGCCCAATAAGTATGAATGTTCTTACTTTTCATCCCAATAGCTATTTTAACAACGTAAAATATGTCATACTTTGAAATATGGTAAAGAGTTTTTTGTTTTGGGCAAAACTTGATGTAGAAAATTGCCAATCTTATAGTAATTGCCATCATAGATACACGTGAGACACGTTCATTAAATATTAGAACGAATTTACTTACCACTCAAGTGTAGGTAATGATACAACCTCATTTTTATACAGCTCTCATGTGTTATTAAACATAACCATAATTTGCATACGCACTTGTGGACTTGTCATTACTCGTTAGCAATTCTTAGATAATCATGAATTCATAGTTAATGGTTGTTGTTGATTAGTCTCTTTCTGTTTGTACAATGGCGTATTACGTGTTAGTTCATGACTACCAATAATACCATCCATGTCAATCCAAAGTCCAAATCGAAACACCGTCCAACTGTTTCAGCCACTCCGAAACACGTGCGCTAAGTTGTGGGCGTGACGGCTCTGTCATATGGGGCGCGTGCGTTGGCGCCTCTCTTTCAGGTCGGTAGGTACCACATTACCAGGTCACCTAACATCATCATCTCCTAATATGACGCCATAAATAATAATAAAAAACAAGTCAACGGCCGTGATTCGTTGTTCTAAACTCCGAGGACTTGGACGGTGCGTAGACCTTGATAATAGTCGCAACTCATAAGACCAAAGACAAAACAACCTCCCGTAGCACACAAGTACATCCAAGGGGCAAACACGTAAATAAGTGGTTCAAGCGTGGGCCTTTGCTGAACTCACAGGTACTGATTCTTTATTGCATGCGAACCATCCGATTGGGCAAAGAAACGCTTAGTGGCGCATTTTGCGGTGCTAATCCTGCCGCCGTTATAGATATTTAATTAATTTTAGAATTTATAATCCCTAATTTAATTTTTAAAATTTAAAGAAAAATGGTTAGTAAGTAAGAAAAAAGAGGGGGGTGGGCGAGTTGGCCGAGTCTTGAAGCATAATCATCATCGTGCATGCATTTTGTGCATTTTCTCTCAATTTTCAACTTTGCATGCACACGTCTTCTTCTCCCAAAACGCCAAATCGCCGATCCAACTCTCCGGTCGTCCAAATCCACCTCCAGCTCCTACCATTTCCCTACTCCGTAACCCCCAAAATCGGCGCCGATCCAACTTCAAATCGCTCCGGGCACTCGATATATCCCCGCCGCCGCTTTGCTACTCCTGTTAGCGCATATGAACTAGTTCAGGCTTTGCTCCGGCGAAAGCTGTAAGCTTTGAGGTCTGTTCCTTCAGCTCCTGTTTGCTGTTTTGCTTGGCAATTTTGTGTTTTGGTTCATTTGTTGGAGGTATTTGAAAATTGGAGAAATTTGTGATGGGTTAGATTAGGGATTTGGGAGTATTTGATTTCGATTGGCTTGAGTATTGGTGAAATTTACAGAATTTGGGTGTACAAATGGATCCGAGTGCTTGTATGAACGCGTACTGCGGGGCCTCGAGCTCGATCGAATGGAAGAAAGGCTGGGCTTTGCGATCTGGTAGATTCGCCAATCTGTGTCACAAGTGCGGGTAATTCACTACGATTGCTTCTATTATTTTGGTGCAAATTCACTGCCTGTTCTGCAATGTTTAGTTCTATGCTTTTTCGGCATAATGCTACCGAATTGTATGCTGCGGGTTTGGATAAATTTTTCATTTTTACTTTTTCTTTGGTGAAATTCATGGGCTTATTGGAGGTTTTAAGTCCAAAGTCTCTTCTATTTCAACCTTGTGCTCTCTTCTTAACGGCTACATGCTATTTGTGGCCGGTGTCTGGAATTTTAGTTTTTCCTTATTTTCCCCCTATTTTATTTACCATTTTGTTGCCTATTTTTTCGTTTTTTCTTCTTGCATCTAATAATAAACGTGGATAATTAAAATCTAATAATGATGATGGTGGGTTTTGCTTCATTGCCACTGAATTAAGTGAAGTCTGTGAAGATACCTATTACAAAGAGTTGGGCTGCTTTCATTGCTAGAGATGTTGTGTCTAAAGCATACCAAGCATTTGCGGCAATCATAGTCTAGACATTTCCAGTGACAAATCCAGTCAATCTGAAATATCGTGTGATCTCCTTATCAAGAAACTCTTTCAGTTAGAAGATGAAACATTTATGACTTATACTGTGATATGTGCTTGGTATTGGCGCTAGGTCTGCATATGAGCAATCACTTTTTTGTGATGTTTTCCATTCAAAAGAATCCGGTTGGAGGGAGTGCACTCTATGTGGAAAGGTGAGCATAGACCCAACAACCAAAAACTTTGCCTTTGGTTTCCTGCCCCTTCCTCCTTACTATGATCTTCCATTCTGATTGTTTGCACCTAATAGAATTCATTCTCTGCAGCGCCTTCATTGTGGGTGCATTGCTTCCAGGAGTCTGCTTGATTTCCTTGATGGTGGTGGTGTGAAGTGTAAAAACTGTGCAAAAAATTCGGAAGCTCACCCTGTAAGATTAATTTGCATATTATATCAGCCTTAAAATGCTTTGTTGATGAATTTTCATATGCCACGTTTTGAACCATAGTCTGGATTTGGATAATATCACCAAAATCCTGTAATGTTTTCTGTCATCGGCTTATGGTTGGTTAGTCCTTGATGTATAAGACTATACTGGGATCATGCTTCATTGTCTTAAGTGTACTCTTGAGTTATGTTATAATGATTTTGAAACATATACACACAGATTGCAAGTGATGAAAAGCCTGATGGACCTGCCACATCCAAAATTAGTGAGCTGAAATTAACTCCTTCAGACAATCAATTGGAGAGAAACAATGTTGATAAAGTGAAGCTTATGCCGTTGGAAAATAATAAAGAGTGTAATGGGCTCAGGAACTTGCTTCAATCTCAGAACAATGAAACAGTTGGGTTATTGCAGAAAATGAAACAGGATGATGTTCCGGCTTCTGTGGGGGGAATTGGAAGCACAAGTCTGTCAATTTTTAATCAGATATCCAATGTACCATCTGAAGGTTCTAAAGTAGAACTTTATAAAGCAAACTTAGGGATAAATGATATATATGAATCCCTTCCGCACACAAATTTGAGTATGAGCCTCGGTGCACCTTCAGGATATGCAAATCCTTTCCCTAGTGTCATTGTTGATGAACACACTAGGACATCCTCTCTGTTCTTACAGGGAGCTAGGTCTCGTCATCTTTTGCCAAAGCCCCCAAAGTTGGCTCTTGCCACAGGTTTGGAGGAAAATGCTACAATGGCTTCACAGGCACGTGTTGCACGGCCACCTGCTGAAGGACGGGGGAGGAATCAGTTACTCCCCCGTTACTGGCCCAGGATTACGGACCAAGAGTTACAGCAAATATCTGGAGAGTATCCTTGATAATCCATCTCTTGCTTTATTCTTATGTTGATTACATCCTGACCAAACCATGTAAAAACTGTCATAACATTTTCGTTTTTCATGATTATCTACCAACTCGGGCAGTGATTTCCTTAACTGTGATACCTTCAAGTTCAAATTCCACAATTGTACCATTGTTTGAAAAGATGTTGAGTGCCAGTGATGCTGGTCGAATTGGTCGTTTGGTGCTCCCTAAAGCATGTGCTGAAGTATGTTTTCTGGTTTATTTGAACATTTTACTGATATTTGTGGCCTTTGTCATTATGTTGATTGTATCCATTACTATATTTTGCTCTTCAAGCTTATGTATCAGTCAAATCTGAACCACCATGTAGGCATATTTTCCTCCTATCTCTCAACCCGAGGGCCTTCCTTTAAGGATTCAAGATGTGAAGGGAAAAGAATGGGTGTTTCAGTTCAGATTCTGGCCTAATAATAACAGTAGAATGTACGTGTTAGAGGGTGTAACCCCCTGCATACAGTCAATGCAGTTGCAGGCTGGAGATACTGGTAATTTTTAGTTTCTGCATTTACTAAGTTATTTAATATACATATATATAATTATCTATCTAATATATTTATGTGTGCATGTGAATTGTTGAGTTTTTCTGGTCCACTGGAAGGCTACATATGACCATGGCATGGGGTCTTCAAACCCCGTTCATGGTGTGAAAAAGAAAAACTGTTTGTATTTAGGCCCCATTTTCTTTTCAATTATTGATTCAAACCCAATACTTGAGGGAAGAGAGATTATTTGCAATCACTCTGCAAGCAGTGCCATTTTTATAATTACTTTTGTGATTGTTTTATTTTTTTAATTTTTGCTGCAGTGACTTTCAGTCGTATGGACCCTGAAGGAAAACTTATTATGGGGTTTCGGAAGGCATCAAATTCTAATGCAATGCAGGTGAAAGCCTCTATTTACTTTTCAAATTAGCAAAATGGATAGTATATTATTGATTTGCAAATTATTAAAATAAACAGGACACCCATCTTTCTGCCATTCACAATGGCGCTCACTCAAGTGAAACTTTCTTTTCGGGTGTTATTGAGAACCTTCCTGTAATAAGTGGTTACTCTGGTCTTCTTCAGTCAATGAAGGGAAGCATGGATCCGCATCTTAGTGCACTGTCCAGACACTTGACTATTGCTAGTGGTGATCTTAGCTGGCATAAATCTGAGAAGCATGAAGGCAGGACAAGGGAAGGCTTGCTGCTGCAATCATTAGTGGTTCCGGAGAGAAAAAGAACTAGAAATATTGGGTCCAAGAGTAAGAGGTTGCTCATTGATAGCCAAGATGCTCTAGAGCTGAAGCTTACTTGGGAAGAGGCTCAGGATTTGCTTCGTCCGCCTCCGGCTGCTAAGCCAAGCACTGTCATGATTGAGGATCTTGAATTCGAAGAATATGAAGTGAGTGATGTCCGAGTTTTATGAACGTATTTGCAACATTTTCTTATTATTTTCCGTTTTGAAAACTCTCAGTTTTAATCCCCAGTTATTTTGTTAAGTTAATTTACCAATCATTTTGCTCGTCTATGATTTGTGAGACTTGGACGTAATTGTCATGACTTTATATGGTACAAATCCAAACAAGGGATTTCGTAGAACTACAGCCATGGAACATGGCATTTTTGTGTTTCGTTCTGAATTTATGGTTTGCAAATTTAGCTACACACACTTCACATCTTTCTTTGTGTTAGTTTGTTAGACAGTGGCTTGTATTCTTGTACATGTAGACAGACATACATACCCATATAAAGCTTTTGTTTCTTTCGCCAGTGGTAAAAATTTATGAACACAAAAAAAAAATGTATATGTTAATGTATTGTTGGTTTGCTTATATTTGAAGTTATTTCTGTTATGTAGGAACCTCCTGTGTTTGGAAAGAGGAGTATTTTCATAGTCCGGTCAACTGGGTAAGACTTCCTTGGCATTATTTGTTTATACACATATATTTCTTTTCCAAAGAATTTTAGTTTGTAAAGCTAATGTCTAATGACTTGAGAGATCTCACTGGTGCACCTGTTATGGCACCAGGTTTTTTTTTTTTTTTTCTTAATTATGGCACCAGTTTCACCAGTCTAAATGGTATCTCCATTTTAATTTATTAGTTTAGCTAAGAAACATGGTGTGGAAGTGTATAAAGAGAGAACTTCCCCTTTATCATTGTGCAATTTGTCTTCTGTATTCAATTGAATGCTTCCACTTTTTTGGTTTGAAGGTTTTATATCACTGTCTTAGGATGAGTTAGATAATTTATTTTGATACAAGACTAATAAGCTTGATGTTTAGGGAACAAGAGCAATGGGCTCAGTGTGATAGTTGCTCTAAATGGCGAAGGTTGCCAGTTGACATACTGCTTCCATCTAAGTGGATGTGTACAGACAATGTTTGGGATCAAAACAGGTTAGCAATAGGTTTTCTTTTACAAGGTTTTTTGCAGTAAAGTGGTGCTTAAATAAATCTTTGCATGTCTCAAACTTGTTTGTCTCAACAGGTGTTCGTGCTCTGCACCAGACGAATTAACCCCTAGGGAACTGGAAAGTTTTCTCAGACTGAGTAAGGGTATGATGCCACATTATTTCTCTCCATTATCTTTTAGTAAAAATTACGAGAGATTGTATAGTAGCTCATCCATTATGGTCATGAAGAATTGCTATCTTAGTAGAAAATTAGTGTAAAATTTACTCTGGGAAGTGTTTATATCAATTTAATGTATTCTTTTGTAGAATTCAAAAAAAGGAGAACGGTGACAAACCATAGGCCAATCCAGGAACATGAATCTTCTGGCCTCGATGCTTTGGCCAATGCTGCAATCCTCGGAGACAATGTGACTGACCCAGAAACTGCATCAGTTGCTACAACAACAAAACATCCCAGGCATCGTCCCGGCTGCTCATGCATTGTGTGCATCCAGCCCCCAAGTGGGAAGGGGAAGCATAAGCCTTCATGCACATGCAATGTGTGCATGACAGTTAAACGCCGTTTTAAAACCCTAATGATAAACAAGAAGAAACGTCAATCAGAACGGGAAGCAGAGATAGCATGTAGAAACCAGCTTACATGGGGACCTAGGGATGAAGCAGAAGTAGACAGCACTTCTAGGCATGTTTCATCGCACCTTGATCCTTCAGACAATGAGACTAGATCTGCAAATGAATCAGAATCTAAGAGCCAAATCAAATTAGCTGAAACTGGGAAGGGAAAGTTAGACTTGAATTGCCATCCTGGCCGAGAAGTAGACTTGCCAGCAGGGCCGAACCAGTTGAGCATGATGTCCCTTCTTCAAGTAGCAAACCATCCTCTAGAGAGTTATTTGAAACAAACCGGTCTTACCAGCTTGATATCTGAACAACAGACAAGCTCAACGTCACCTGTGCAGCCACAAGCCACTGAGGAGAATGAGGAACAACTTAATGAGGATCAATGTGTTGTTTCTGTTGTTCAAGAGCGGGAAAGTGGAGGTGAAGAAAGGCCGGATCAAAGCCAAGATGATCCTCTATGATGATTGATGAAGTTCATGTTTCCTTATTTGCTTCTTCCTTGTATAACTCCAGACTACAAAGGTAATTTTCGATTGGTTGGCAATATGGTTCTTTAGTTAAGACTGGATGTGCGTTACATTACAAATGAGCTTGTATTATACACTCATTGTGTTTATATATATTGGCAATACAGCAAAGTAAAATACAACTTTAAAGTTTCGCTCTTTTTGGCACACATCTGAAGGTTAGCCATAACCATCTTATATGCTGGGAAGTTCTTTTCTCTATATACTTGGTATTTCGGTAGCAATACATGAATAAAGGGTGATAAATATTTGTTTCTTTCAAGGTCAGCAATTTTCCATCACAGTCATCACTTCACGCAGGGCCGGGCAGAACCAGAAATTGAGTTTTTAGGACCAAAATGTAAGACATACTAGATTTGGGGCGCCAGAAGTTAATTAAAAAAGTTCAGGGTCAGGCCAAACCAATTTTAATTGCATATCCGTGTAACAAAAGGAATCCAATACCTACCAATGAATTAATCCTCATTCAGGTCTTGTACAGTTGTACTTTGACTCATGGCGAAAAATACCCTTATAGCATGTTTACTTACTTGGAATGAAAATAATAACACTTCCAAAAAAGAAAAACTAAATCGTGGAATTGCATTGTAAAATCTATGGGAAACTACTAGATGAACCCAGTTCTACCAGGCATGCATTATATCTACAGGGCATACTGTCCGTTTAGGTGGGAACAACCACATCTTTATCTGCTATATATTGTGTTGAATCACAAGGAACAAAAAATAAATAAAAAAATAAATAATGCACATTATACACAATCAAAATCCCTCAACACTAGCCCTTGGAACCGTCGACGATGATGATTTCCGGCTTTCCAGCAGGTGGTCTAGCTCCTCCAAAGTGACAATGGTGGAACAAGCTCGTGGAGGAAGAAGGGACATAGGCAGAGTAGTTCGTCTTGTAGGTGAAACAGACGGCCGAGCTTTTGATGGAGGTGAAGGAGAGAAACTTAGCCTAGGTGCAGGGGTAACAATTCCATTAAGACTCGGCGATCTTGACATGTGTTTTCCGGCAAATGCAGCAGGGTCTTGCAAAGGAAACCTGCACGAGTACTTCATGTCTTGAATGATCTTGAGATGCTCAACAACAGTTCTCATTGTGGGTCTTTCGGATGGGTCTTTCTGGAGGCATCTCTGTGCAATGTCAGCCATCGCTCGGGCAGCTTTGGCTGGGAAGCGGCCTTTCAGCTGAGGATCCATAATCAGTGACAGTCGACAATCATCAGCTAGGTAAGGCCGGCTCCACTTAACTAAATTCATCTCTTCCTTGGGATGCCGGCTGTCAAGATTCTTCCGGCCTGTGAGTAGTTCTAGAAGAACAATTCCAAAACTCCAGACATTACTTTTGGGAGTAAGCATTCCTCTTTCAAGCGTCTCCATTGATAGATTTGCCACTGCCTGCATATTGATAAGAAGAAAGGTAATCATTTATTTAATCAGATAAGCAAAAGCAGAGATAGATTAGCTCGAACTTTAATACAAAGTTTGAAGAACAATAACTGATCTGGAAAGGTCATCACAGTAAACGAAGTAAGAGAACTTACAACGGAATTAGTAGAGATTTCTGCCTCGGGAATATGTCCAACACAACCATATCCAGAAAGCTTTGCACTAAAATCTTTATCAATCTGTATGTTGGCTGTTGAAAACTCATTGTACATTGCCTGTAAATATTAAAGGTAATTCAGTCACCAAAGAAAATTCGTGGATATATACAATTTAATAATCTCTGACAAAATTGAGTTGCTTAGAATTTCTAATCCCTGTTAGCAGTTTGGCATAGAGATGATTCTGTGAATGTAAAAAATTGACACAATTAAGACCTTGTGCAGCTACCTAATGTATTATTACACACGCATCATTTGATTCATTGTTCTTAAATAACAAATGCAAGCAAATGTTCTTATACCTGGAAAGGCCCTTCTTCATGCAAGAATGTAAGACCTTGTGCAGCACATAAAGCAATTTTCGTTCTTGTATTCCAATCTATTGGGGGCTTATCTGACCGTCCATACAAAAACCGATCCAAAGTTCCATGATAGAGCCTCTCATAGACCAACATTTTTTGTTCTGAACCCTCGCGTGCATGGAAACCAAGCAATTTACAGAGGTTCGGATGTTGCAAACTTGCAACTGTGTTAACCTCATTTACAAACTCCTTTAAACCCTGAAAAACAGATAGCCGAGATTATATGACAAAGAGTTCTAAATACTTGGTAACAATACACATACTCTTGACTATCTAAAACCATATGAACTCAAGAGGCAGAAGGCACACATTAAAACATTTACATTGTTCTATAGTACAGGACATTAATACAAGCACCCACATGCAAATGGCGGAACATACATGTGAACAAAATGTTTCAAGGCAAGGTAGCATACTGGTAAAAAAAACAAGCAAAAACGCTGATTATTTTGCAGACGATATAATAGCATCATTCCACAGCATTGATATCAGTCATCCCAAATTGGAAAACCTAATGTACAGGATTTTGAATTTCATAAAGTAAAAAGACATAAGATGCTTCCATACTCTCAATTACCCCTTCTACGGGAAACATTTTTTTTTGGCAACAACACGAACATTGCACACCAACTAAGGAGCACATTTATTATTAGAATTGCATAACATAGTAAAAGGATGATAATCCAAAAATTCATCCGTAACTAAAGGTAACTTTTCTCAACTCAATTGTTAAGCCGTTATAACATCATAAGGGAACTGAAACACATGATAAAACAGTATATCTCCATCCTAGTAAACGCAACGTTTATATGTTACCTGAGTGGATGGGTGAAGGCGAGTAACAGTAGCTTCAAATTTTTTTGAACTTGATGATGAATCTTCTCCAAAGGAAGCCTTATATATGATGGAAGATAGACCTTCTGACATGCATCGGTCAGAAGAAAAGTTGTGGCAAGCTGATGATACTTCTTCAAACGAAAAATTGCGTAGTGTTCCAGTAGGAGGCAGGGGCAATGGTCCAGAAGCATAGAGAGGGCCGCTAGCAGTCAATGACTTGAAGCTTCCTGTAGTCCTCAGTGCAGCAGCACCCTGAGGTGATGGGAGGGGAAGCGGTTGTGGAATTGGGGGCGGTTGTTCCTTTATGATTCCAGATCGGTACTTCGGCTCTTCTGGTTCCTCGTATTCAACTGAGGAGAGAGAATCTTGGTCTGCTGCATCTAGGGTCGATGGAGCAGATAATGCCCGTGTTCTATTGTTTTTCTTGGTGACTCTATTCACTGGTTGAGTAGGTTTCACTCTGTTCCTAAAACTTGGGGGTGCAGACTGTAGCGAACGGGTCGGGATTTGGGGTTCAGGCAATGCGGCTGGTGTTTGTTCCTTAGGGAGGACACGTCTAATATAAATAGTCTGCTCAGACTTTTTCTTCTTACTCTTCAAAACTGTGAAGCAACCCATATTATGTTCAAAACTTTAATCTGTTCTTGGGCCTATTTTTCTGCATTAGAAGAACAAACTGCATACGTAAGCTGAAAATTTGGAGATAAGAACTGTATCTGCATCAACCAAAAACCAATTAACTTTGTAATTTGTATAGGTAGAATCAAACTATGAACCCCATAAGGGTCATATCCATATAGGTTTTCTAAACAGCATCCATTTAACCTGACAAAAACCCAGATCCATAAAAACGCAAACTTTGGCAAAATCTAACAAATAAAAACCACAATTCATTGCACAAAAGCAAATCAGGAAGCAACAGAGTATAACAGACAATCCAAAGCCAAGGAAACATAGGCATGGATTTTCATCTCAAGCAGAAAGAAAATTAGCCCACAAAAAATCACAGCTAAAAGTTGTCATAGACTCCGAAAAAACATGGAAATGAAAACAGGAAGATGGTTAAAACCAGAATCAAAGAAGAAGAAAAAAGTTACCAGCTTTCATGCAGCTTGAAATGGATCGAGGAACACGAATGGTGCAATTGGGGTCTGTGAGGCTCTGATTTGGGGATAAAAGCCTTCAACAAGTCAAAGAAAGAAAGCAGGTTGGGAAAGGTTTGGGAGAGTGAGAGAGATTTTCAGGGAGGGAGAGAGAGAAAAGTAGACAAAAGATGTAAGAATATTGGAATTGAGGAGAAACAAAGTTAGAGAGAGAGAGAGAGAGTCTCTCAAGTCTCAAAGAGGAAGGGAGCCCAATGAGCAGTGGTCAAACCTACCAAAAATCCATAATTAATAAGCCTTAAAAAGTAGTATTCATTATTATTATATCCTTAAACAACAGAATTGGCTTTCTCGTTCTCTCTGGACACTTTTGCCCTCCTTTTTTTTTTGGTTCTTCATTGGAAATATCATTTCAAAGTTCAAACAACAAAATGCCCTTTTTGTTTATGTTCAATTTCGGACATGTGAAACCCTAGACCAGGACCTTGAACGAGTACGCGTATTTGCGTAAGATGTGAAGAGAAGAAAAAATGTTCTATTTCCCACACATTTAATTTTTAATTTTACTTAAAATAATAAACACCCAATTTGTATATAAATCAACACTTAAGCAAATTTCTTGAATAACACTCAATATGGACCATTGTTTTATATTTACTAAATAATTTGAATGTTGACATTTGCTAATGTCATTCTTCTAAAATTTTAAAAGTCATATTTTTTTTTGCACGAGTTCTAGAACTCAATTTAGTATTTCAATTTCGTCAAATTTCAGGTGGGCTAGAGTCGATTACGAAACTAATAATTTATAATCGGCATCACAAATTAACTCGACCACATGTCGTTTGCTGGTTTCATAAGATTTCGTGTATAGGAATAGACTCATTTTCGGAATTGAGAATTCGGTTTTTATCACATATAGTACCTGAACTATTTATCAATTATATACTTGGTACCTGAACTTTAATTTTTGTCACAAGTAGTACCCAAAGTTTTTGATTTCATCTCTTTTGGTACCTAAGGCCGATTTTTGTGATATTATATGAGCGTGTTAAAAAAAAAAGACTAAAATGGACAACTTTGGGTACTACTTATGACAAAAATTGAAGTTCAGGTACCATTTAGGATGAACTCGAAGAGTTCGGGTACTGGTTGTGATCAAAAGTGAAGTTCAGATATTATGTATATAATTGAGGTAAAGTTCAGATATTATGTATATAATTGAGGTAAAGTTCAGGTACCATTTGTGATAAAAACTCTTGAGAATTTCTAATTGGCACCACAAACAGTCCCGACCATGTCTAATTGGCATTTCTAATTGGATCAATGATAAGAAGAAAAAAATAAGACATACACAATCGGTTTCGGTATCGACCGACAATTTTTTCTGTAGAAACTAGCGACTGAACTAAACCAATAATGTTAATTTTGATTAGTATAGTGTTAGTATGGTGTTGAGTTTAGCGGTGCCAAAATGCCAGCTCTATCCCGATATGGGTTGATAAGTCTTCGTTTAATCAACAAATGCAGCAAATGCTACACATAATTAAAATCTTTTACTTGTTAAAATCGAATAATACTCAATTGTTTGATATCTACATAATCTCATCCTAGTTAGTCAAATGTAATTGTATCATTCATGTCGTAGACATAAATCCGATCTTTGAACACATGTAAAAGACACACATATAATTATTATGGTCAATAAAATAGAATGTAATAATTTTTTTTATCCCCACTCTATTGAACTCTAAAATAGTATATAACTTAGAGGCAATATCTTCTAATTAAGGAGCTTTTGTTTGCCATTGAACACCAACTTTTTGACTGTTTGAATTGGATTGATGATCTTCAAGTATTTCATTCCAATTTTTTCATATAGAAAACAGCTATATTTGATCAGTCAAAAAAAAGGAAAACAACCATATGAAGTAATTGATCCATTAAACAAGGAGCCAAGTCCAACTCTCCGGTACAACTTGGGAAATGTTCTACGTACTAGTCATGGTCAAAACTATAAGAACATATATATTCAGAAGCTATTTGCAGCCGTGATATGCAGAGGTAGGTTAAATACAATGCACTATTACCGGACCATCTGATACGATTCCAGAATATATAGCCAGAAACAATTTGACCAGGAAAATACAATGCATGAACTGAACATATATAAAAACAAAGAGGAGAGGGTATTTTGGACATTTAGGTATACAATCAGAAAAATACAAAATGAGAAATATAGGTTGTGGGTTGGCCCCAAAATGGTAAATTCAAAGACGCAGCTCGATTTTCAACGAAGAGGGGCCTCGAATGAAGTGACACCCCAGTCAAAGTTTTGGAAATTTATTAATTGTTTTAAAAGCATGTTTCCGGTGTGGTCAAAGAGACCTATCAAGATAGGTGTTTGACTCTCGACCTGTCCCGTCCGATCCGCGCGTGGCCGGGGGATCGACGGTGCAGCCGCGGCCACTTAAAAGGTCACGTGGGACCCGCTGACATCAACAATACTTTTGTGGTTCTGTCCCTCCCTCCCCCTTATATGATCAATGTGGTTGCTGTTCACGCGCCATCATCAACTGCATAGGTGGGCCCCCTCCCTCTGCCCAAAGCCCATGCCGCTTTATACTGTTCATCCCCTAAAACTCATAGGTGAGGACCGAAGCCCCATCAAGTTCGATAAGATGGCGTACTTCTTGTTTCAAATTTCAAATCGACACCATGTTTTCTCTTTCTATATTCCCTCTTCCCCATGTGTCATATTTACGGAGTGGCAAATGTAGTACCCATACCCATAGGTCTTCTCGAAAGTCTAATGTTTGGTATCCCATATTCAACGGACTTCTCCACTAGAGAAGTCCTTACTTTTATAAGGTGCAGAGTTTTGATCTCAGCCGAACTTCTTACATGAGAATCATTTCTCATACCCCTTTTAACTTCTCTTTGAAAGTGAATGCTTGTAATTGGTACAAATTGTTCACTCAAACACTGTTGATCAATCTTGGGCTCATTTTGGTCTCGAACATGTACATTGTCGAGCTAACGATGTGGCTCACACGTACATTAGTTCTTATTTGCTCTCGATTTTATTGAAGATGCAACCGTAATCGATCATAAGATCTAATACAATTACTTTCTTCAAAGTTGAGGAAGGGTTCATTGTATACAACGCAGCTCAAAATCTCTTTAGCAACTTTTGTTCATACATCTAAATATCTAATCATGATAACACTTCAAATATATTCAAATCAAATAATCCTCATATTTCCTTTGTAAAAAAAAATCCCCATAATGATTCACCAATCAATTTATTCAATAACAAGGAAACCATCTATCAATTCATAGAAACAAGAGCAGCATACTTCCAAGCCTTCCCAATATAGTCCGAGACATATTTCCCACAAAACTTCAAATAATTACTGAAGTCAAGCACTGATGAAGTGGTAGATGCCGCAACCACTAGAATCACCAGTAACTTGATAATCTTTCCTGCACTGTATTTACTAGATAGTAGAGAGAACAAGAAGAGCAAGGTAGCCAAACTATAGACAATGAAACCCTTTTGAACTATGCTGGAGATCGACTGAGCTAGAAACACAAGAATTCCAATGCACAAAGTAGCAACAGAAATCGGTTCCTACAAGACATACAAAACCAGCTACTATAAATATCGATCACAGAATAATTTCATTCGAAGATATAAACGTGACAGTAAAAAAATCATGCATACCTTGTAAACGCGCTGTTTCAGTCTAAGTAGAGGTGATTCAGGTTCGGGGTTATGGACAGTAGTAAGGTCTCGGTTCTTGGTGCGTGGAATTCCAACTTTCTTGAAAATTCTGAGGAGCTTGGATTTCAGGGTTGCTTTTCGTTGCCTGGAAACTGATGTTGTGGTTTTTGAATTCAGTTTCACTTTGAGAAAAAATTTGCGGAGCTTGATCAGGACAGAGAGTCGATGAAACTTCCAAGTGGGCACGATTTGGGTGGACTTAAATTTGAAGTTGAAGTTCTTGGCTTTGGCTTGGACCGTGATTCTCCATGTCTGCTGCTGCTTCTCTGCTTGCATTATGAAACAAGAGCAGCAGCGCTGAACAGTGGTTGTTGGATCTGCGAGTACTTTACTAGCCGTTATCAGCTGTAGATAAGCAGAGTGAGAAATTTAAATTTGGGCCTACATTACTTGGTTTTATAAGCCCAAGCCCAAATCTTAAAATTTAGGGATTCATATTGTAGGCAAGATCTGATTCTCATTTGAGTGCAAATCAGAATTATTCCCATGATTTTAAGAGCACAATTAGTAATTTTTTTATATTCCGCACTAGCTTTACACTTCTTCCTAAACATCGAGATCAAGAGTACCAAAGCCAAATCCCTCTCTTTAATTTATCAATAATATGATTATTGATCGTATTGTCATATCAATATGCGCCCAATATATGGGCTATGAATAATTTTTCCTATAATAACATTACTACATGGGTCAATAAATTTTTCCATATGAACAAGCTTTTCATGATCACATGAACCATTTTGAATTCCGGGTGGACTTGTGTTTGGTGGTTCCGTCTTTTAGTCGTAACCGACAAGCAAACCGAGATCGATCTTCGATTTCCCAATAACGTAAACCGCCACTAGCCGTTGCACACCTTAATCCGACAAGTGCGGTTTAATCGACACGTCAATGCGGTTGATACAAAAATGATTTATTAGTCTATAATCTAACCTAGCTAAATCCACAAGATTCGGTTGTCCCTTCCTTAATGTGATTCCAGTGTTTCAAATGTCAAAGAAGACGATCGAGAAACATATTTTCATTTAACAAATTGACAGTTCATAATGTACATGGCATGAATATCATCAATGTAAAGTCATTGATGATACATAGCATGAATATCATCAAAATAAACGGTTTCAATCATAAAAATAAAATGTGTGGATTTGTTAATATTCACCCCATCGAAAATATAACAATTCCTATATGAAATTAAAAGATGTGAATTTGTTAATTATAAACAAGATGAACGAACAAATTCACCCCGAAAATTATACCTAAGAAATCGGAGATGGGAAGCTACAAAAGAAGTGACTTCAGCACTTCCCTCCCCTTATAATTATCCCCGACTCGTCATATCAGATGTTGTTCAGTTGTGTGCTAAACTTGATAGCCAACTGTCCAATTGATTCAATATGTTGAATAGAAGTACTAGACCAAGAGGCAGATAGGCCTATGGTGGGTGGTCCTTGCTCCACTTATTATTATTGATGCCTAATCAAATGAGTTATAGAACCCCTCATGATATGTGAATATGTGATATAACCAGAACCTCAAGAAATTAAACATACAGATCTCTTTAATCTTTTGGTGATTAATCTGGATTATTTTCTATGATTATTTTTAGATCATAACCGAAAAAAATTAAAATGCTTTTCGAACCATCCTAACCCTATCAAAACAAGATTTGCTTGAGAAGACTTAAAGAACAAGTTTGAGCTTTAAAAACTCTTGTATAGTCGCTGTGACACTTTCTTCCATCACATACTGTCACCAAAAATTATCAACTCGCATTATCCGATTCAGTAATTTAAAGAATGTATTCTCAGTTTTTTAAGCTTGGATTGTACGGACAGCAAGTTGTGTTACGTACGTTGTGAGAGACTCAGAGCCACCTTTAGTCCCCGGACCATCTGGGCTTTGAGAAAAGCAGAGCATGGGAATAAAGTAAAACACCCTTCTATAGCTGTAAAACTGGACCACATTTCTACCAATAATTATTTCACAATTTATAAAATATATATCTCATCACCTTCATCATAATGTAGCCTTTCTCTAATTGCTATAACAATTGGCCTCCACAAAATTTAACCAACGGTACTAGTTACTACTTCGTTCTAACAGCACAGTAAATATTTAATTAATTTCTACCCATATCGGCAAATTTAGTTACCGTGCTTCATCAATCACCACAACTACTCTACCTTCCTGGTTGGAATTTGATCCAGTGCTTGCTGGTGATGAATTCTCTGCTGCTTCAGAACTAGTACTAGTACTAGTCTTCTTTGATGGTTGTTGATGATCGAGCAGTGAATGCCGACAATTCGGGCACGATGAGTGCGACACAAGCCAAGTGTCTATGCACCTGACATGAAATCCGTGATTACATTTTGGCAGCACCCTAACCTTCTCGCCGTCCTCAAAATCTCCGAGACAAATCGGACACTCGGTGGCCGGAATATGAATCCCTTCTCCATAAACCGCCACCGGAATCTGTCTCAAATGACTCTTCTTGAGCCCCGTGGCCGCCAGTCGCGCGGCGGCCTGCTCCGGGGTCTCAAGAGCGAACCTGTGGCTGCACCGCAGGGCGCAGCGCACTATTGAGTTCAAGCCCAGCGCGCATACTAGGGCGCACAACAGAGCCGCCAGTATGATCACCATGTTGGAGTCGAAATTCGCCTCGCTAATGTAGGAATCGGCCGTTCTGTTACTGCTGCTGCTGCTGCTTTGGCCATTGTAGGGCAGCTCTGTGCGGAGGAAGTGACGATGCATATTTTGTTTTTTGTTTGTGGAAGAAATGTAAAGGAAATTAAAGAGTGGATTGTGAAGGGTACTACAGAAAGGTTGTGATTACTTGTAGGTGGTTTGAGTTAAAAAGTTGTTGTGAAGATTCCAGCTAGAAAGGGACATGGAAAAAAGAGTGGTGGGGGGAGTAGCAGCTACTAGTAATTAGGTTTAAGCGAGTGGCTGTGTTATCCGAATCAGGGACCGATTCCAGCTTCTTAATCGGAGATGGTCCTGTTCCGATCCTCTTTTCTGAGATAAAAATTTCCTCCTAGCTCTGGGACTAAACTTGGGAGCTAATTAATTGAGAGAAATAATCATCAGCTGTCTTGCCTTACCTGAGCTCTCTACTTTTTGGGCAGTGATCCATCCTCGATCGTCAAGAACCTAGAAGGGCCAGAGCTACCAGAATTCATCTTCTACTTATCCAAATAAGAAATGTTGTCATACCCGGCGGGTTCAGCTTTGCGAGAGAGATAGACAGAGAGAGAAGGAAAGGCTAAGCTTTAGCTAATACATGTGCAGCAGTTGTCGTGTTTGAAGGGGTCAAGTGGTGCAAGGAGCTATCTATATTTATGCAGGCTCTAAAATACTAAAGTTAATTGGAAAAAGGTGTCATTTTGGGTACCTAATCATGATTAAGAATTGGAAAAAGATCACAAACAATAACTTAATATTGTCCATGAGGCAGGTTTACAAACTTTAAAAATGTATCTTAATTATGCAATCTGTCCAACATTTTGGTACCTCGGACAAAATTTTGGTTAGAACATGATGATGTACGTACACCCTTTTTCATGGCCTTTATCGGCACAACACATATACGAAGAGAACATAGACTTGAAATTGCCACGACTATCACTAGTTGAATTGGCATCTCATGTGAGGTAGCACATACATAAATATGTAGTCGATGTATAATTTTGATTGTTTGTAAACTTGAGGTACTAAAATGTCGAATAAATTATATAATTGAGATACTAATTTGATAGTTTGTGAACTTGATATCAAAGTGTCTTACAAAAATTAGTTGGAGCATTGTTCGTAATACTTTACCTTAATAATTTGATAAACGATCTAGAATGAACTTATGTATTTTTCAATTTCGTGAAACTTAATTCATGCAATTTAGATGATTTTTTGTTAGACCTTTTTTTTGTTCATAAAAATTATTTCTACATCAAAACTTAAAAATGAGTGATTTCGATTATTGGATTACGTACATTAAAGTAGAACTAGATAAGTTAATTAAAGCTCTGCACTTTTTCTCTTTACCGGCCGTCAACTCTAGATTTTCTACGAGAATCTGGATTCCAAAGTTAGGAGTATATATCATCTTTGCGTTACCTAATGCATGATTAGGAATTTAATAAACATATAATTAGGGATGAAGGGCTAATCTTGACCCCAAGGTAAGCAGCTGTAGAAACAGACAAGTAAGTCATATGTGGTATCAACCAAATGCATGACAAAATGTTTGAGGTGTGATCTGTGCTTAATTAGATGCAGAATCAAGATCGAGGCATAGTGGAAATTTCGTTGCCGATATCCCATTCGGTTTGTACGTTACTTTTGACATCATACGTACAGATGGATAAGTATTATCGATGGTTTATGCAGAAAAGCAGAAAGCAAAATATTATAATCCCAGAAATATCTATATATCTTGGCTTTCCCACCTTTTCTACCTGCAAAAGATACTCGATGGTCACGCATTTGAACTGATCGATCCATGTTTATCCATTACATGGAAGGAGTGTTCGTTTCATCTATTTAAAGGTGTAACTTTAACCTAAAAAAAAGATGGTCCGACTTTGCATCTCCTAGTTCTTGCAAATATCTTGGTACCTTTCCCCCCGCCCCTCCTATTGTTGGTCCAAGCAAGCGATTTGTATTCTGAAAAATGTTGTTTGATAGGTAAGCACATCCTCATAGGTCCATGGAATTAGGTTCTCTCTACTTCTCTCCAAAAAATTTAGCGCACAAAATATAACTAATTTTTACGGTTGAAGTATATTTTTTCTTTCTTAAAAATATAAAATATTTATTAAATACCAATATAGTTCTCTAGAATTGTTATGTTCATACCAATCATATTCATCTTACAACTCCATGTACAATCGACACTGAAATGACACCAAATATTTCAAGTGATGAGTGAACATTTTATGAATTTCTATTTCGATATCTAGCACCGCGTATGTGTTTCCTAAATACGTCACCAACGTAATTGGCGCTAAACTATATCTGTTTTTTGATTCTTTGTTTTGGAGAAGTACATTTGATCATATTTACGATGCTTAATTAAAGCTTATGGATTTTGTTTTTGATAGAAGAGTTATCTACGAAAATTAATTATTTAGCCAACGTATTGCTTTCGGTTTTTAGCTAGAGAAATATATTGAGTACTTTGTTCTTTTTGTACTTGGTGAATAGGAACAAAGTCCAGTACTCAAGCTAGCTAGCACATACAAAAAACTTCTCTGGAATTGTTACGTTCATGTCAAATATGTATATGAACCCTAAACTCTAAACAATCAACGTTCAAATACTGAACACTCTTTCCTTGATATTTTTTTCTCTCTTGAAATCATTAACATGTTCCCAACTCTCCGGCCGCCAACAAACCCAACATAGTTGGTGCTACATTAGATGTTTTTTCCCCCATTTTAGAAACATTGACATCTTATTCTTAATGCTAAAAACCTGAGAGATTAGTGAAGAAGGCAACATTAATGACTATGAAAAGGAATAAAGCTAATTAAGGATGATGATGGACAAGCAATGGAGCGCCTACCCATTCAAGTATTTTTATCAGAATACCGTATGCGTATCTGTACTGTATACTGTATAATGATAATGGAGTTTTTCAGAGGCCCACTGATATCGATCAATAGTAGGTTAGTGAAGACGACACCTGGAACTCTGGAAGAACATTGATGCAGGGGCAAGGTGGGTCCGACCCGTGATAAACGGTGACACATTTCATCGGTGTCAGCTACAGCTTCTGTCGACGATGGTGGTGGACCCTCTGGAAATGAAATATGAAGTTGAGCGCACTCATAAGATTTGGAGGAGGTTGATAATTAATTGATGTGTGAAACTTGAACAACTACTACATTACTCGATCTCATTGATCATCATTTGTTGGGTTAGGTGAGAAGAAGAATGAAAAATACAGTTGGCAGTTGAAACAACTAAAGCTCAACCCGAACCAAATTCGGGTCCACCACCGCTGCTTGCTCCGGGTCATGGTTCGTTGGATTTGCTGCTACTTTTTACGACGTTACCCAATCCTTTATGTCGATCACGCCTGTTTCATAAGTTTATAAGATTTAGGTCTCGTTTGGTTCATAGATTTTAGGTCATGGGAAATGAAAGGAAACTCAAACATTTCTTATGTTTGGGATGCCAAGGGAAAGAAAACACTTTCCTGAAGGAAAGGAAAATATGGAAAAAATGGTTCCCTCCATATCTCAAAAGATTTATTTTCCCTCCCACTTTCTTGCATTTATTACAAAATATTCTGACTATTTTCTCATTGTTACCAAACATTTGAAAGGAAAGTTAAAGAGAATTTGAATTTCTCATGCCTATAGAAAGAGAAAGAAATTGATTTCATTTTCTTTCATTTCCGTGAACCAAACGAGGCCTTAGTGAATTTCATCGTTAGCAAAGAATGGGTTTATGTAGCATATAATACCTCATACGTGTGTAGATTTAAAACATTAATTTCAGTTGAGAATATCTAACATAGTTTAGAACATCTTAAGCGTGACTAGCATTGTTGGAGATACATTCATAATTTCATATAGATTAGAAGCATATTTTTACGATGACCTAGTAAAACATGAAAAGTTTAGATTTCCAAAAGTGAGATTCTGTAGTGCAACAGTGATCGAACAACGTGCAGCATCAATGTTTAACAATAACTATAGTTCAGATGATGTAATGATTTTTTTTTCAATTAAAAAGAAAAACACTTAATAAGAAAGGGAGAAAGAGAAAATGAGAAACTCCTAGTACAATCAACACCTAATTGATCAAATGAGAGCAACACCTAATGGAGACGGAGATGATGTAATGGTTGTTTCGATCACTTACATACTTGTTTGTTGAAATGGTGTCATCATATATATGAGAGCATATTGATCGACATGCTAGTATATATCCTCGTTCACACTAGCTAGCTTTGTGACGGCTCCTGTACTATTATGTGTTTATGGTAAGTTGTAGTTGGTAACTATTGTTGAACAACTGTGAAAATGGGCGACTGAGTGAGTAGTTAAAGCAACCTAACAATACTTTTTTTTTCACTTGTATACCCTGAATTTAGAAAAGCAAAACACGTAATTGCAGTTGGACTTGGACAAAGAGACAGAGTGTCAATAGCAGAAGCATATTGGTAGCTAGGATTGATATGAAAAATGTATGAAGCATAATGGGTTATAAGTTGTGTAGTTCGTGTGAGTGAATCAAATATTAGATATTTTGGACTCTAAAAGCGTACTCATGACTCATGAGTACGTGTTTTTCTTAATTTTCTGGGCAAGTCTGGGAACAATTAAACTTGGGTATTTAATTAATTCCAGAGGATAGATCAGGACTCCGATTCATATATAAGTAACTCCATTGGGAAAATGGGTATATATGTCTCAATCTGGTTGGTAGGTTCATTTAGGTAGTGGTGAGTACTGCTTGTTCACGTTATGGTACGTGCCAATTAACTACAGCTTTGAATTATTGCTTGTCCAAGATCCTTCTCTCCTTCATAATGGGGCATTGGGCCACAAGTATTTACTGCTCCAAAGCACCGACACTCCAAAATGGTGTCGTGTCACGTGTCCGACACTCTGACACGTGCCGATATTCCTCCAATACGTGTTGGAGCTGTGTCGGTTGACTTTGACTTTCTGACACTTATGTAGACATTGCACTGACATGTGTGTCTTCATAATCGACACTCCTCCGACACGTCTTCGAGTTTTAAAAAAAAAATGTTTTTAGTATATAATTGTAATTTTTTAAATCCTAACGGGTCTAATCCAAAGTTATCTGACCTATGCCACTAGACTTGTACAAAAACTAAAAAGAAAAGATCGAAATAAGTAGGGTTTTAAATTTATTGTGTGTTATTTTGTGGATTTTTTATATATTTTTTATTTAAATAATTTTTTCATATTATTATTTAAATATTATATATGTTTTTTAAATTGTCGTGTTGTGTCCTAATTTTTTGAATTTTGCCGTATAGCCGTGTCGGTGTTGGTGCTTTGTAGCTTCACTGTAAGCTTGTAATTAACTAACTAACAGTTACAGTGGATCAGTTACAGGTGTACTGATATTAATTATGATTGGATTTATCGGTAGTTATTTCTGGTTTAAGCGCGCTAGAATTAAAGTAAGTAGTCATCTCAAGCAAATATATGTTAAAGAAGAGCTCATAGATAATTACTTATTAGATATCACACATGGTCCAATTAACAACGAAAGTAGGTTGATTTAACATATATAGGCCAAATCCAACCACACTCCTTCAGCACAAACTTGAAAGCTAGCTACAACAAAGTAGTTGATCGATGACCTTAAAACAAAACTAGAGTAACACTACTGAAGCAATCACCAGCAGATCAGATACTAAACCGCCAACTTATTCTTATGCCACACAACTTGGATCCTGCAGAGGAAATCAAGTAGCTGGTGAGCTTCATCAGCAACCTAGCTCTCACTTGATGCTGCAACATAACGATCACAAACATTAGTTAAGAACAGAAAAGTATGATAGTTGTTCGAGTGCAATATATATTTAGACATTCATACATACTTTTTGCAGTCAGTGGAAGGGTTGATCTTGTAGGGAATGTTGACACCACACTTGCCGGGAAGCCCAGCAGCAAGACCAGCGTTAGCTCCAGTGTACGGAATTCCGGCGACTGCTTGTTTCAAACAGTCGCAAACGCTCTGGCGGTCGGGGGTGGTCTGAGCCATGCCGTAGAGGGCCTTGATTCCGCTGCAGCAACCGACCGCGGGAGTCCCACCGTTTTGCACGTAGGCAACGCATGGCATCAGCTTGTTGACCACCTGACCGCACGTAATGGCTGCTTTCGCACCACTAAACGACACTGCCGCCAGGGACAACACCACCAAGCAAACCACCTTAAGCACTCCCGAGCTCGCCATTACGACGTCGTAGGTAAATATGCTTCGAAATGCTAGAACTTGCTCAAGTTTGTAGAGAGTAGTAACTAGGCTAGTGAAGTAGTGAGTAAGATGGTTGAAGATATGCGGTTTATATAGAATAGATAACTCATAGTATTCATGGTGATTGGTAAATCGGTAGTTGGCAGATTTGAAAGCATTGGTTGAGCATGTTAAATGCTAGGAGAGTAGGAGTAGCTGGTACTTCCGTACTTGGATTCATAGATCAGACCATTCCAGAAGCAAGAAATGACATTAATTCATGTACCGATGAGAAATTACTCCTCCTACACAGGTGCGTGCACATTTTGAGTGCTGATCATGATCATAATTTACTCCTCAACTAAAAATCTCAGAACTTGAGAAATTTTTCTGACCATGTGTCCTAATTTTTGTGGTGACGAATATTAATCTAATTCATCATTGGTTTCGGATCCGTTAATTAGCTAGAAGCACAAATGATTAGACAAAAAGCATGCCCTAAGTAATCTAGCTAAATTACTTGGAAGAGGTCACAAACAATAACTTTTTTTTTTGTTACATTGGAGGGAATCAAACTTCTGACCTAACCTAACCTCAAGGGCCACATGCAATAACTCAGATTGTACCACACATGAATGATTATATTTATATCGCGATCGGCAGTATTTTCACTGTTTAGTATTTAAATGCAACCTACGACACTATGTGAATGGAACTTTACTTTTTTTTTTTTTTTTGAGGAGAAACGACAATTTGTATTCTCACCCCACCCATCTGAATATACTAGTGATATTTGAACCTGTGATATCCACAGTGTTGATTTTACCAATAACTAACATGACACAGCTCACCGACACTTTCACAAGATTATTACGACTATTCAAAATACTACAGGTTAGCAGTAATTTTACTTGCACATGTATTTACACATGTTAAAAAGAGGGTGATTCTGGTCAAAAGACTCAAAACCACCTAAATTTAATATTTGAATTTTACTCTTGAAGCGCCTCCTACATTTGTACGTGACAGCCACGCCATCTTACATGCATGGTCATCCATCATGTATAGGTTACTTAATTTCCATTTTCTTACCAAAGGGGTAAAGGGATATACACATATTACAAGAGCGATGCAATTAAAGCTGCTTGCCAATAAAATGTAGCAAAAGAATAACTGAATAAAAGGTAGGTTAGTAGCATTTTTTTCAGAAGAAATAATACTTAATTTATTCAATCAAGAACTTCAGTGCAAGAAGTGAGAGGTGGTGAACTCAAATGATCCATATATTCTCATCTCGATGACTTTGATCGGTTACAGACATATCAGCTAATACAATTTTAATGAGCCAAGGAGACCCAGCTAATTTTAACCACATAAAAAACTCACTTTTTCACGGGCTACATAACTTGAAACAAAATGTGCTGCTTCCTTAGTTTCCTTAAGAAAATAAATGATACTTAAAATATGATCGAAGAAAGACCATCAGACGTCTGATCACGTCAACAAAGGCCATTTCATATACAACATAGAGGATTTAGATTGACAGTTTCCATGGTAGAAGTCGTTCCTCGATCTCATTCCAATTAGGCCAAAGTAAAAACAACGGCTTCACCTGGCCAGTGATGGATAACTTAATTCTATTGAGTGGGTGGCAGTTGAATGGTTTTGATATATCATTTTCCTTTATACACCACAAAAACCAGCAGCTACACCTCATTACCAGACAAGATCGATCTACATCGCATGCCCTAAAACTCAATAAAATCTGCATAATTACGGGCCTGCTATCAACACGAAGAAATTACCTGCCCTCTCTAGGACCGCGACACAATAAGAACAGCCCCACGTTGCATGCAATGGCGTCTCCGACTCTTGTCAACATCTAATGCATTCATCATCAATGTAGGATCGGAGTCAGAAATTTCGGTTAGGGCCGGGTAGGCAAAATTTTATTTAGGAATAACTATTTTTTTTTTTTGCTTATTATCTACATTAACACAGTAATTTCTTCCTAAGCAAAATTTAAAATAATATAGGGCATGTTATTTTTCGTCCGCAATTAACATTGGACTGTTCTTCCTAAACATAGCTAACCATTCATTTCCAACAACTTCAGCATATATTAAGACAAATTCGAAATTAAAAAAAAAACAAACAATGAAAGAAGTCATTATCAAAGTCTAGCTAATACAAGTTAATATTGAAAGCAAAAAAACTAGATCAAAATCATCAAATGTACGTACCTAGCTATTCAGTGGCAGAGGCACATGGAGTCCAGTTGGGGCACTTGCACCTACCCTGAATTTTTTTAACATCCAATTATGAAGAGTACTGCTCAACTTCTGCTGCATAATTATATACATATAAAACTTCTTGGGTTTTTAATTTTTTGTTGGGTTTGTTTGCCTTATTTGATGACTAGCTTTTCTCGTAAACAACTTAAACACATAGTTCCATACTTCCATCCATATTTGTTTACAGAGCCATCATTCGTTAACTTTGAGAAGTTACTCTTGCGATATAGTATTATAGTTCACCTCCAGTAAATAGTAATTGTATGTAATCTTCTTTGAGAAGAGTTATAAACACGTACATGTGTAGTAGCTATGCGCCTATGTGTACGATAGGTTAACCTAATTCTCACACTCCTGCCACTTGAGCTAACCTCAATGGCTAATATATTCCATCTTTTTTTACTTAAGTCTTTTTTTCTTTGTCAAATAAAATTAATTTTTAAGTGGACCATATCTTTTAGACTTCTTTTAAGTTAAACATGCTCTCTAAAATAATTAAGGAGTTAAGATAAAAAGTTTGCTAAAGATGCTCTTAGGAGGCTGATGCAGTTACTAAAATAGTTAAAAAATTAAACATACTCGATCTTTAAAATAGCTAAAAAGCAAAAATAGGAGTCTGTTAAACATAATCTTAACATCCAAACTATTTTATTGCACCTACATTCACACATATCACAAGGGTGTCGAAAATGTACATATATAATGTATCGAAAAAATAATTAGGTTAGGTAATTCATCCCAGAGGCAAGAAACATTCATGTATGAGAAATTACTCCTACATTCTGTGTGCACGTTTTGAGTACTGATCATAATTTACTCCTCAACCAAACATTGAACTCGCACGATTAAAAAAATAGGTCAGTTGCGCGTGGATCAACCTACGAAGACACGATTAATGAACTGACATATCCAATGTCGAAAAAAATCAACTAGACCCACTTAACCCGTAAATTTTATAAAAAGTTTCGGGTGACCCGCCTGCACAACCAAATTTCAAGTGTTTACATGGTCTAATAGTCTTTTTTTGTTTCTAAAGTAATTTATAAAGATTTGGTGATGATTTTTGTGAAGTTATACGTGTTGCTTTCATCTCGCTTAAATTGAGTCAGCCCCAACTCTTTTATATGAATAAAATTGTCAAATCAAACTCAAATCAGCACGACTTGTTTATTAAACTGGTAGAACAGGTCAGGTCGGGTAACCAGTCAAATAAACAGGTTGAATTTGAATTTTTCAATACATTTATTAATTAGGTTGGATTTGAGTTTACATAGTAGAAACGTTTAATAGCTTGACATGGTCTAAACTTGATACGGTACGATCTAAAAATACATTTTTGTTTCTTTTTGGTTATGAGAAAAAAAAAAACTTCGACTGTTCCTAATAATTCATGATGAAAATCAACTTATTAACCTTGTTGTTTCTATAGTATAGTATATAGAATAGGACTTGTATCAGGCACAGGTTTAAGTTAAATCTAAATCACCTAAATTTAAGTGCATGGGTTCAATATGACTAGCCGCAAATTCGCAGAGAATTCGAAACAGCTCTGTTTGAATAAACCAGAAACCAAATAAGTACAATAAAGTTGATAACACAAGAACTAGGTACTAGAGTAACACATACTACTGAAACCATTGTCAGTGGAGTGAATTCTTACACCACCCATTTATTATAAATAGAGGAAATTAAGCAGGCGGTGCGTCTTCAGAAACCCTAGCTCTCACTTGATGCTGCAACAAAGTGATAAAAAAAATCAGTTACCCAAACATGCAGGTTCAGTTTATAAACATGATATGATATGGAGAGATTCATATTTTGTATTTCTTTATATACCTTTTGCAGTTTGTAGAGGGGCTGATCTTGTACGGACTCTTGAACCCACACTTGGCGGGAAGCCCAGCAGCAAGGCCGAGGTTACTGCTCGTGTATTTAACTTTGCCGATTGCTGCTTTCACACAGTTACAAACGCTCTGGCGGTCGGGTGTGGTCCGAGCCATGCCGTAGAGGGACTTGATCCCGTTGCAGCAACCAGCCGCGGGGGTCCCACCTTTTTCCAAGTAGGTAATGCATGGCGTCAGATCGTTCACCACCTGACCGCAGGTTACGTTTGCTTTCGCTCCACCCAACAACAGTGCCACCATGGACACCGCCACCATGCAGATTAGCATAAAAACCCTAGAGCAAGCCATAACGAAATGGTGTGTGATATGATTGAAAATACTTGAACTTGCTCAAGTGTTTTAGAGAGAGTTGTAGTGACTAAGAATGCTAAAGGATATGCTATTTATATAGAATACTTTAGGGCTCGCTTCTGCAGCACGTAGTTGGGCAGGTATTCAAAACTTTGGTGCAGTTTGGTTGGGCATGTTAAATGCTAGCAGTAGCTAGCTGCAGGTACTAGGATTCATAGATCAGACCAATCCAGAAGCAAGAAAAATTTATGTAACGAAATTAGTCAAATTACTATGCTTTTCTATTAATCCAGTTTCTAAGCAGATTGGTTTTGGATACAGTAATTAGCTAAACGAACAGACAAAAAATCACAAAGCATTTCACTAACTAAAGTACACAATGGACCATTAACTCAGATGGTACCACACGTAGTACGATTTAGGATTTAAAAGTCCTGCAACACATCGTTATAGATATGGCATGATCGCCACTATCTACGGGCAGGGCGCCGTAGGCCTACCGCAGACTTTGTTTTTCACGATTATGATTTATGTGCCTGTTGGGCTACCTACTTCGATCAATTAGATTTAGCTACGGCACCTCAAATTAGTTTGTGTACAATGTCTTCAATAAATTAACCATGTCGACCAGGGACCGGTTCATCATTTTATTCTTCATATATTACACAAAGATTGCACGTGGTTTGGCTGTTTTGGAACACGGTATGGAAGATGATGAAATTCCTCTTGAAATTGGTTATGAGGACATATTGGAACTCTAGGAATTGGTTATCTATCAGCAGCCTAGAAAAAGGGGCGATGATTGTGGTTAGAGTTTGGGCCTCGTTGCCTCTATGATATTTGTAACCATTGGTTCTATATTTAAGAAATGACTAGTAGTTCCTCTTTTTTGTTTGGAATACTTGAAAATTTAGGTTGTCACTCCCACCAGGCCACCAATATAATCTGTTGATTAAGGAATAAAGTATCTTTCTTTTCCTAAAAAAAAAAATGGTGACAGAGGATTTAAGCCTTTTGGGTTTATAGTTCTTGTTATAGAATTCAAGATATCTTTTTAAAAATTTAAAAGACCTAATATGACTGAGCAAAAAGTAATTCAAATTAATTACTTGAGGTGAAATTGAGATAACCTAATTTGTTTCTAAGACAAAACTGATGAGCTAGTAAAATCTGAATAAAATATAGAAATAGACAAGTCACACCAATTGAAATCCGTTGACGAACAATCAAAATTGGCCAAAGTTCAACCGACTAGCTGGTTCCCTTGTCAAAAGAGATGTAAACAGCGAAATTAGAGTAAATTCTGAGTTGTTGGGTGCTAGTGTTGGCCGGGTTTAAACTTTTTTACAACTAATTGTCTAAATCGACATTTCTTTTTGTGACAATGTGGAGTGTTGTCCCACATTGAAAAATGGTAACCTTGCAAATGCATGTGTGTTTATAAAGGTTTGGATCTCTTTAACTATTGTCAATTAATTTTGATTGTGACGCCCATATTACTTTATCATGGTATTATGCTTTAATATAAGTTGTCCACGTGTATGGTTTGGATTTGAGCTTCTCCAACCACTGTTAATGCCCAAATTACTTTATCATCTTTGAGCAAATTCACCTTACAAAAAAAACACACACACACGCACACAAAAAGACCTATACGACTTAAACATTTTGAGTTTGAAAACAAAACCTCAGACGTTTTATTAAATAGTTGTGGCCAATATGAATATGAATTTAAGAAAAGATTATTGGGGTTCATGACCAGTGCCTGTCTCTTATGTTTTGAGTTATATGTCCGAAGAGTTCACACGGAGATTTTCTATCGCTGTATACTCGCTCGTTCAATTTAATTTAGAATCTATTACTTTTACTATTCTCTAGCTAGAGCTCAAGAACTTACAAAGCGAACTTGGATTTATAAGAACCGCGCGAACCCGTTTAATTTCTATCTTCTCACTTTCCGTCATTTCATCCTTTAATGTTCTGTGAGCATGCTTATATATTAGAGTACGTGAACCAAATGACAAAAACATATTGTTTCTTTTCACGTATCATTTCCAGAAAATAATGAAAAGGACAAAGTACATGATGGAAGAAGTTTTGAGATTCCAATAATGGCGGTGCTACATGTTTCCGACTCGATGATAAGCATGCATTACTCTAATTCAGATTAATTTGTTGAGAAATTTTGTTGAAATTGTGTGATGCCATTCAAATAATTTGATCGATACAAGTTTTGGCTGTTTGGCGCAAGACAAATCACAACTCGGTGGCATACGTGCACTTATATTACATTTCTTGAAAAAAAATTAATAACTTTTTGTCCAAAACATCCATTTTATCTCTTATGGTAATAACATGGCAGCCACATCAACATAATGTGAACTTTCCGCATCTACCACGTCATCACTTAATGAATTGCTTCGATGGAAAACCTAACGGGAACTTGTTCTGTAACAAATTAGCTAATGATGGATTCACTACTAATTTTTGCACCTCTAGATTAAGATAACCGTGATTACATATAATATTAGAACATATATATGTCTTATACTCTTATTATATATGAAAGATAAAATACAGATCTTGTGGAGAGACTTCACAAAGAACCATATATAAGACCAAGGCTAGTACGTCTTCATGATAAGGATGAGTAGATAGCGAATCCCCATCCATTTTATTCTGTTGCACACTTCATGAGATTTCGAGTACTTCAGTCGATCCTGCATCACAATAAAATGTAACAAAACAATAATATTAAAAATATTTCAATCTAATGAAGTTAGCACATGTTTGAAATCAATTCAATTAGGCCGTTGTTGTTTACACTCTTTGTTTTATTTTTTCATCTTTAAAACTATTGGCTAATATACTGTAAGACGCAAACAGAAAATAAGTGCAAGATAATAAACTGGCCGGGAGTGACAATGACAATAATAACAGGTTTTTGTTAATTACGTACGCGTTACAGTTGGTGCTGGGGCTAATCGAGTAAGGAAGCCTAACACCACATCTGTTCGGAAGCCCAGCCACGAGGTTAGGGTTGAGTCCACGGGTGCTTCGAGCAGCTGCAACCAAGCACCGGCAAACGGACTGGCGATCAATCGTGGTCCTAGCCGAGTTGCTAAGGTACTGGACTCCATTGCAACATGGTGCAGGGACAGTCCCACCATTCCTCAGGTAAATAATGCATGGTCTCAGGCTTTCTGACACCTGGCTACATGTAAAGGCGTGGGAAGCTAAGGGTGCACCAACCACCATGCACGCCAGCACCACGAAGGCCAACTTAAGGGCTACAGAGTTTGTCATGAATATCTCAGTAGGAAATCAAGACCGGCGCCGGACCTATGTTATAGAGTGTGTCTGGATTTATGACTTTAACTGTGTGATATTGGGACGCCATGGGTACTAGGGTCTGGTGGTTTATATAAGAAAATGTGGGAGTGTAAAAGAAAGACACGTACAGGTGCTTACGAATTGGGGATGGTATTAGTTGGTAGCTAGGCACTATTGATTGAGTTCTTTTACTTGCACTTGTTGTCTAGCACCTTAGTTAATAAATGTCCTAACTACAAATTTTTGTCTCAACCTTCAAATTCTTCACAAACGATCAAAATCTGATCCTTAGTTGGGAAAGGCATATGTTGATCAGGTTTTCTCAAGTTTCACCCCATTTCTGATGACATAGTGGATAAGTACATGAACTAAGGATGCACAATTTATTAACTAAGGTGTTTCTACATGGGATCCAGATCCTCTCCTCGGCTATTCTCTCCTAACCTTGTCCTAAGCTTTTAATCTCAGCCATACATTCAATATCCAAAGGCTACCAATAATCCACGTCAGCATCACCCTCTTAATAGCCCAAATGCTAGCTAACGACGTTTCTTTTTTCTCTTCTTCCCGTCATCTCACCTCGTCTTTTTTTTTTTTCCCGTCATCTCATCATCATCCTTCACCAACTCCATCCTCGATTTGTAAATACACCCAGATGAGAAAGAATTCCAATTGAAATCATTACGAGTCATAAAGCTAAGATTTGCAACTAACCATGAAATTGAAACCCATTTATGAATCAATAAACCATCAACTAAGTATAAATTCAAACCAAGACTTAAAACTGCACATTCCAAGAATAATAGTTGCAGAGAACCTGCAAGTGGGTTGTGATTTTGGGTTTGAAACTGCAGGTGCAATTTCTCCATTTATATTGATTTGCAGAAGCTTTGAGGTTTCGGATCTGGGTTCGGAGCAAACCCGTTGGAAAAAAAAAAAAAAAAAAAGAGTGCAAGAGCTTCTGGGTGACCTGCAGAAAAAAGAAAGAGCTTCTGGGTGACCTCCATCTCATCATCATCGTCATCTCACTCTTTCTTAACAGAAGATCTCTCTTCTTCCTGTCAGGTGGCTGTTCTTTGTGGTCGAATCGTGGATCCGAGATCCGAGATATGGAACAAAATCCATGAGTCATACAAAGATTGATTAAAAAAATTCTGCTCAAAGATGGGAACGAGGTGAGATGACGGGAAGAACAGAAAAAGAAACGTCGTTAGCTAGCATTTGGGCTATTAAGAGGGTGATGCTGACGTGGATTATTGGTAGTCTTTGGATATTGAATGTACGGCTGAGATTAAAAGTTTAGGACAAGGTTAGGAGAGAATAGCTGAGGAGAGGATCTGGATCCTTCTACATGTGAGAATATAGAGGCCAGTTTATAACAGTTTGGGCCTTTCTCATTATTATTGATTAGTTTTTGTGTAATGCTTAAAACATTCTATAACGTACTGTTTACTGAATTTTACTATATAGATGAGTCTTTACATGGTCAAAAATATCATGAAAATCGAGAATTTTTTTTATTAATTTATTATACAATAACTGACCTAAACAACTTAATCGACCGTCAATAACTTAATCGAGAAAATCTAATCATTTGGATATGAATTACAAATGAGTTTGGATTGCTATGATTTGCGGTGCTAAACTAGAAAAAAGATCAGGATACATTCAAAACCGTCCTCTCTCATTATCTCGAACTCAAGGAGCATTAATGGAAAAAAAAAAAAAAAAAAGTAGCATGCATCCAGCAGCTAGCTAGCTAGTTTCAGGTCTAATTGTAACTAAGCGAAAGAATAAGGCAAAGAGAATAACCGTGAAGTATTATTAATTCTAAATAGAGAGTATTACATCGATGATAAGTTCATATATATAGTAGATGACATATAGAATAACTTTTGGGAATACTATCACTTGTGGATGTAAACGCCAACACTTTATTTAATTAGCGCTTGGTATATACCATCACTTTGGAATAAGTTCATCACACGTACTTTCCATCAAGCTCATCACTTCACGCTGCAACACCCAAAAAAAAACGCAGCAGCAAGAAATTAGCTTCAGGTTCCAATTGAGAAAAACACGTACAACACAAAAACTAAAAGCAATTGCCAACGGACGAGTACTTTATGTGCTTACCTGGCGCAGTTGGTGGAGGTGCTGATCTTGTACGGAACGTTGACCCCACACTTTCCGGGAAGCCCAGCTGCTAGGTTAGGGTTGAGTCCGGGGATGCTACCGGCAATTTGTTTGAGGCAATTGCAGGCGGCCTGGCGGTCAACGGTGGTCTTGGCCAAGCCGTTAACGTTCCTAATTCCGCTGCAGCAAGCGGCAGGGACAGCGCCGCCACTCTTCACGTAGGATGCGCACGGTGCCACGTTGCTCGAGACTTGGCCGCATGTGATGGCTTGGGATATGGGCAGAGCAACCGCCATGCACAAGAGAGCGACCAAAGTAAGCTTCATGACAGTAGAGCTAGCCATATTGCAACACTATGAGGATGATCGACGTGCTTGGATTGGGTATTTAATCACTTGTTTTGGTTGCTTGAGTGTGAAGTGAAGGCGTAACGTGGATGGGGATTATATAGGGAAGGGAATTAATGAGGTGGGTTTCTCTAAAATTCCTTACTACTTTGATATATCGACCATCCGACCGTACATCAATCATATCATTACTTATTACATCAATTTTGATGATATTTTGTTAAATAAATTAAACAAATAAAACTATATACCACATTTTTCCTAACCATTATAATATTTCTTTACTATATTTTTCCGAATCATTATAATATAACTATACTAGTACTTACGTGGGAACTAGGAAGTACTTTTATTCAACAATATTTTGCTAGAGCATAGTTTTTCTTGGTCACTCTAAATTAATTGAAACAGCACCGGCCAGGCGGCCATGTAGTACGATAGGTTAGTGTGATATCTCTATCAAATTATATATCATTGCTCAAAGTGTGTACATGTACTAACAGTAGCTGGATCGTTGGGAGCGAGTCGGTTGGTAGTTGTGCTCAATTAATGTTAATATGCCATGTGTTATAGGTTTTAAGAATACAGTTGAGTGCGTCCTTTCACTATGAAATGACATCCTATCAAAGGGGTCACCCTCGATATATTTTAACCTGTTCTTGAAATATATATGAAAATTGTTTTATTTTTATACTTCTTAAAAATTAAATAATTATATATATTATTTTAATTATTATGAATAACAAAAGCAAAACACAAATAAATTATTAATAAAAAATAAAATAAAAATCACTTACAAAAAGTAGTCATAACCTACCTATAACTACACACGTACTCTCACATCTCTAACTCTCATCCAATATATATTAGAGAAAAAAAAATAATTCTTTCAATTTATTTCTCCCTGAAATCTCTCCTTCCATAAAACTTTTCAATTGTATGTTTTCTACATTGTTTATTTTAATATTTTTTTTTAAAAATACACACACATAGTGTGTGTTTTCCTTTTAGTATATATGTATAAGATATGCAACCGTACGTCTAATTAATTTCAACTAATTCAACGAATTAAAGAAGTTTGACATAAATTTATTTACCGGAGACTACTCAGAGAAAGCATAAATAATTCTAAGATTCGATGTAGAAAATATGTAGAACGAAATAGAAAACTTCAACCCTAATTGTGATGCTAGCTCCTCCAGATTTTTGTATGGTAGATGCTGTTCTCTACAATGACAAGTTTTGCATTTCAAAATGAAACTTCAGAAACGCAATAAAAGGTACAAAATATTAATGCCTAAAAGATTAAAGTTTGTAAAGTTTCTTTTATTAATAAAAGTACATTTTACCGTAAAAAAAAAAGATAAATTTTTTTTCTGGAGAGATGAAAACCCATATATATAGCTAGCTAGACAAGGCAACATCTAACCCCACATATAAACGGAAACCAACAAGGAAAATGATTATTTTTTTTTATCAAAGTGAATAATTTCATTCAATAAACTGCATCAAGTACAGCACCCAAAGGGTATACATCGACATGACATATGTCAACAAAGACATGAAACAAAAAACTAAAACAAGGAAAATGAATTTGATCGATCAACAAAAAAAAAAAGGAAAGATGCATTTTGAGAGGGGACTTGGGTAAAATGGTAAATAAGTCAAGGACATTTATTAGGGAAATTATCAATAAGTTCAAAACTCTAGAAAAATTTCCTAATAAATTTAGACAATTTTATTTTATGGATTTCCCAATAAGAACATTTTTTTCGGAAAAATTTCCCAATAAGAACACAAGTGTTTACTGAGGGTCAATAAAATTTTTATTGGGAGTCAGTAAAGTTAATTTTATAGGTTTTTTTGGGGGTCGGTGAACATTTTATTTGATTTTACTAGGGGTCAATAAAAAAAACGGGATTTTTTTTTATCATGTCCATTTAAATGGACCAATGGGGAACAAAAAATAAATTTGATTTGGAATAAAATTAGGCTTTTGCTCTTTTGGGCCAAATACCCAAAATTTATTTGGACTAATTGACTTTACCCAAATAAAACCTAAATTAGGCTTCGGGTTGTCTTCACCTTTGGAATAAGCTTAAACTTTAAGCATGGTTGGAAGATGGAATAGCATAATGATGGTTTCCTACAAAATAGCTCATAGTTTAGCTTAGGGGTGGGCATTGGGTGAGTTAGTCAGTTTGGGCTCCAACCCATTAGCCAACCCAACAACTTCGGGTTGGTATTTGAAGAACCAATTTTCGACCAAATTTACTTACAAACTGACCCACCAAACCTAATAATATTCGGTTGGGTTAGGCGGGCTATACGATTTAGAATTCTTACATTTTTATTCTTTTAGCTATTTTTTTATAATTTGAAGAAACAAAATTAAGGAGTATCATTGAAAATTCTCTTGTAAGAGGTGAATCCAATCAAGTTGTAACAATATGCCATCATGCCTATGTTGTCGGTCATTCGATGAGAAATAATGGGAAGTAAAATTAGAAGACAATGCCTATGTTTACCAAAGTCTAACCCGATAGGGAGATAATTTTACACTACGTACATGTATGACATACATACAATTACTACTTTGAGGACTCAATTACTAAAACAATAACCTATCATCGTCCATAATCAAGTCAAGCGACTCCTCAATCCATACACATACCTCATCGAAAAATATTGTAAAACTACTCCATTTTTACGGGTTCTTTCTATACGAGAGATATACAATCTACTAGCTAGAATGCTAGATTTCATAGACCAATAAATAACTTTATGGATATTTAGAGAATTTTTAGTCTCGAGAAAAACCATAACAAACTCACAAGGAATTTAATCAGTACCTTACTCGAGCTTTTCCTATGGTTATTTTATTCTCTAGGTAAACCCTTTTACAGCGGGGTTTCTATAGCTAATTTTGCTTTGAATTCATGGAGCTGTAATTCATCTCCAAAATGATCTTGAATTCTTGATGTATATATACTAGTTTGATTAATGAAATGCTTTGGCTAGGAAGATAAAAATTCCATCATCATCTGTGTACTCTTATATAATATTCTAAAAATCGCTAGACAAGCCTCTTAGGCGGGGACTAGTCGGACGCTTAAGCGGTTAAAGGACGTCTAGGCGGTTTTTTATTTTATTTTAATTTTAGTATATAACATATAAATAATTAAATATGTGCATGCTTAAAACAAAAATTATACTTGTGTTAAGAAACATAAACATGCAAAATGGAAGTATATGAAAAATATTATGATTGATTGAAAACATAGGGAAATTTTTTTTGATTTTTTAAAACCCGCCTAGGTAGATTTGCAACTAATCAAGGTAGTTGACCTCCGTCTAACATCTAGGAGTACGGTGGACTAGTCGGACCTAGACTGGAATTTGTAGAACACTGCTCTTATCACGTGTCTCAGGCCCACTCGTGCACCAACCACTTCTTTACCAAGACTAGCTCGTTCAATTATTGCGGAATGTATGCAATAATTTTTTGCATTGCAGGTCTATATGTTTTCTTTACAAATTTTTTTCATGTTGGCATGGTTCATTCAAACAAGCAAGCGTATATAAACATATACATTATATTTCATCTGCTCAATTATTGTTAATTGTTGATATACTTGTTGTCACTAGTGATAAAGCGATGTTATAGAGCCCAGTTTTTCCTTCTTTTTTCCCCGGACTGCTCAACTTGCTCTATATATATATATATATATATATATATATATTCAATATGAGTGAGATAGGGATGGGGCTTGACCCTAGTTTTAAATCTCATTGGTTGTAAGTGAAGAAAATGAAAGAAGAAAGAGATCAGATACAATACTAATTTGAAATTTAAGTACTGTTATTAATTCTAAATGGACGAGTATTACATAGATTGTGACCTAGCAGATGACATACATGCAGAACAATAACTTAAGGATTCCCACATGAGGAATCCCCAGTGGATCTCATGAACACCCACACTTTATTCTCACGCTAATAATATATATTATGATCTCTTGCGGCCGAAAATTGACTTTCCATCAAGCTCCTCACTTCACTCTGCAACACAAAAAAAAAAAACAAACAAGTAAGAAATTAGCTCCATCGATCTTCAGATATATTGAGAAAAAAAAAACCAACAAAAACAATACATTGCCCGGCTGTAATATGCTTACGTGGCGCAGTTGGTGGAGGTGCTGATCTTGTAGGGAATGCTGACACCACACTTGCCGGGAAGACCAGCGGCGAGGTTAGGGTTAACTCCGGGAATGCTACCGGCGGCGCTCTTGAGGCAATTGCAAGTTTGCTGGCGGTCGGCGGTGGTCTTGGCCAGGCTGTTGAGGTTGCGGATTCCGTTGCAACAAGCGGCGGGGACAGCTCCGCCACTCTTGACGTAGTTGAAGCACGGTGCCACGCTTTGCGTCACTTGGCCACAAGTGATGGCTTGGGCGACGGGGACGGCCACCACAATGCACAGGAGAGCCACCAAAGCAAGCTTCATCACTGCAGAGCTAGCCATAATGCAATATGAAGATGATAAGGAAATGGGTTTTGTGATTACTAGATTTGGGAGCTTGAGTGAGTTGGAATGGTGCATGGACTGGGGTTTATATAGAGGGGAGTGCCGGAGTGGGGTGAGTTTCGCTAGCTCTCTACTCGTGTGAGTGAATATTTCTATAGAAATTAATTTTCTCGCCATACTGACCGGTCACATCATCTATATGATATCGTGTACTTATGGCACCAAATATTACAAACGCTTGTTAGTTTGTTAAGAAAACAAATAAATTTCATAGAGGTGAAATCTGTTATATAGATTGGTAAGACCTTTTTCGTCTAGCATACACATTGTTCTTCCATATTACGTTTATCTTTCACGATAATATATGAGTTGTCGATTTGATAACTAAAATAAAGTCATTGTTCAGATGAATAAGGTTCTCAACAAAATAAAATTGAGTATTAATTGTAACCAACTCAATTAAGTAACAACATTTACACACTATATATATACATGTCACTAGAAAAATCAGAGATGAGCAATGTTAATTAGTAGAGAATCGAAATAATCTGTAAATACGCTTGGTACGTTGTTAGTGATTTTGTAAGTAAAAGTCCTTCGATTTGCTTAATAGAACTTTTACGAAAAAACGCTCGTAGTAGAATTACCATTTATTGAGAATCGCTTCTCTATAAATAAAGTGATTCTAATTCAGAAAACAGTATTTCCTACTTATGTCAAACACTATTTCCTAAACCCTATAAATCTCGAATTAAACCTCAACTGTCACATTTCATAATGATAAAGTTAGCTTGATATCTGTAGCTATCATTGCGCGATAGCGAAGAATGACACAAGTAAGAAATCTACGTGTGTGGGAGGTGGGAAGGAGTCAGTTGGCAGTTGTACTCAATTGAATGCTTTTGTACTATCCTCTAACATATAATTTACTGATATTAGTTATATCCTAATTGGATAAATGATCTCACTAATACAGTTGAGAAGTACCCCTTAAATGCTATTAAGAACAAATTCAAACTTGTAAACTGATGACATAATTGATCCACCAGCTACCTACATGACAGACAAAATTGAAAATTCTGAATACCAAGACACAGGGAAAAAATTCAAGATATAACAAAGTGTTGAAACTCTGGAGATATGAGCTGTTTGATTAATTCGATTTATCGGACATACCGCAATAATAATTGAAACTTAAGATCTTTTCTTGCAATTATATATGATACGAATTGAAAATTTACTTATTATTGTTCGGAGAGTCTCTAATTATAATGAGTATCTTATAATGAGGGCTCATTGAGGACTTTTAAACTCAATCATTAAATAAGTTCTTAATGAATTTTTTAAATATCAACTAATATTTAAAATACTCATCCAGTGGTTGAGTTTAAAAATCTTTAATGATTCTTATTATAAAGTACAATTTAAAAATCTTTAATGAATTCTCATTATAAAATACTCATTAGAGAAGCTTCTTTATCTTTGTTCTAGATCGATTATAGATTTACAATAAGTCAAAAGTAGTCGGTGAAGGACTGAAATTAGGGTTATTTTGTAATTTTATTTTTCATTTCGTGCCAAAATTTCATCAATGTCGTCGTACTAGAAGGTTCGGACACAACATTTCGTGTCAGTTATATTATTAACTTATTATGAACCGACTGATTGTCATTATTATCAAAGCTAAAACCAAGACCATATATATATTAACCCTATATATGGTTAATGGTTTTTAGACTTTTTGTGGTTTGAGGCATCTGAAAGATGCGAGCAGGTCTTTGTCCAAACTTGTGAGCATTGGCAAATAGTTAGGTACATAATTTAAGGTTGCGGTCCCATAATAATAAAGAACGAACAATGGTCTGCCTTGTAGATATGGGCATGCACGTTGCGCACCAGAAATCTTTTGTCCAAAACGTACCAGGTAAAGATCTTGTGGCCAAAACACCCCCCCCCCCCCCCCCCCCCCCGAAAGAGAGTGCCTAACAGTCTCCATGGATCGATCAGGTCACTCAAATATGATGTTCACATATACTGTTATACATGCTACCTTCCCTTTCTGAGATCATCACCATAAATTTTATAGTAGGCCTAATTAATTTTATGAACGATTAATACACTTTGAAAATAACATTTAATACGTTGATAGATGATAGGCTCCTCCTCAATCCTCATGCATGCCCTAGCTAGGTTACACGAACGTACTACTGTCCCTTACGGGCAGGCTAGGCCGGGCTCTATGATCTTGATATTTCATCTGATTTCATTCAATTTTGCTTTTCACCATATAAAATTCTATTGTTGATTATTAATTATTCATTCTGGTGGCCGGTTGTACGTGGATATTTTTTTTTTGGATATATGAAAAGAGTTGACATATGAAAAGAACAGATAAACCAATGAGAAAAATATTTATGACCCAAAAGAAGCAGGATATAAATTCCATGAAGATAATAGAGATACATCCATCATACTGGTGACATGAAAGTAAAAAAAAAAGAAAAAAGAGCACTTAAACGACATGTCACTTAAGTAGTGCATGTACTCGCCCTCGTGGAGGAGCCCGCATCTGGACCCACCCATCGTTTATTTTCTTAACTTTATTAGCCAACTAAACTAGCTCCATATCCGACTCGATCGATCTTCATTTCACGCTGCAAGACATATATAACAAGATAATTAAAAGACGAGTAGCTAGCTAGGGTTTGCATGCATGCTTGTGAAATTACGAATATGGGTACCTCTTGCAGTTGGTGGACATGCTGATCTTGTAAGGAATGTTGACGCCGCAGCTGGAAGGGAGCTTAGCAGCATTGTTTTGTTTAACGCCTTGGAGTTTAGCAGCAGCTCCTTGCAAGCACCTGCAGGCACTCTGGCGATCCAGGGTGGTCTTCGCTGAGTTGACCATGTTTCTCAGGTTGGTGCAGCACCCCACGCTGGGGGAACCACCTTTGGTGAGGTAGCTCACGCATGGTAACATCTTGTTCTCGATCTGTTTGCATGTCATGGCCGCTTCGGCAACCACCATGCACATCACGAGCACGCAAGCCAGCTTAACTATGGTTCCAGCCATTTTGATCGACCTGTTAATTCTTAGTTGAAATGCTCTGAATATTGCCGAGTGATCTGTATGCATGCTTGGTAAGAAGGTGGTGTTTATATAGGGGAAACGGTGGTGGCAAGTGGCAGCGTTGTGCTGTGCGGTGCATCGATATCGAAATCAGTGGTGGACGTACGTGGAGACTACTTTGAATGCTCTGACCGCATGCACAAGAAGATCAAGACACGATGTACCGGTGCTAAAAACGACGAGTTATATCCCATTGAAAGATGTGTTAGGGTTATCAATTGTCAAAACCCTAACAATGTTCATACAATATCGATGAACGGAAATGAAATAGGTTCAATAAAAAGGTTTGGAAAAAGAGCTAATTACGAGTTACTACACCTATGCCGCTAGTATTTTTTTTCAATTTCGACATACTTCTTCATAAACTTATCGGTTTCATACACTCAATTCTTCAATTTAGTAAGATCGATCATCAATCGTTCTGTTAATTGTTGATTATGGACTCTATGAGGTCTATAATTTTGTTAAGCTATCTAGTAACGAGGTCGAGTAATTTCCCACCTGATATTGATAATAGAGTTGATGAAATTACAACTTTTGATTAGAGCACTTAATTAGGGCTAAACTATCTAGTAATTTCCCAGCTGATCGATTCGAAAAAAATTTAAGTGAGCCCGTCACTCCACGTGGATATGTGACGGGCCACTTTAATTGGTTAATGCATATAAAATATTAATTAAACAATTAGTACATAAAATATAAAATATTCAATGAACCAATCACATGGCATCGTCACATATGCCACGTGGAGTGACGGTACCATGAAAAAATCTCTCGATCGATTCATATATGGCTTTCAGTCTTATTTAATAACAAATATTTTACGTTGGAATAACATTTATCTGATCTAAAATTAAACATGAGAGTAAAGATGGTCCACTTGTTATTGACTAATTAACACTTTCACCTGCAGCACAGAAAATAGGAGTGAGCTAGCTAGTAGTTGAGCTTGTTACTGCATTAACTGGCGACATGACATTTCTTAATTATGAGCCAATGTACGTTCTTCTTCCCATGACATGTAGTTGGATTTTTAACCTTTGTAATTTTTCTAATATCTGAATTTTTTTTTACTTATTCTACTGAATATAACGTATTAATTAAAGACTACGGATCAAATTAATTAAATTACTTTTTTTTTTCCTACTTTTTACTACTTGAAGACTACGGATCAAATTAATTAAATTACCAACCTTGAATAATTTCGTGAATACTCATCTCTCACAAGTATCCAGATTTAACTCTCCTGTATCAGTGTATTGTGCGGTATGGGTTAGTGTGTCGCAGTGTCTCTGTAACTGAGCCTCAACCACCACCATTGACATTTTTGACACCGAAATGCAATGCAATGAATGCGTTGTCGTCCAGACCGACCAAACAGACCATTACATATATTAGCTAGCTGCATAATTGATCATATTTTGGAAGAACTCGATCGGCTTCTATATATAATACATTCACGAGTTCACATTGGCCCTCAAATCACCTAGACTTGTATGACATGTTACTTACTTGGAATAGGTATGGAAATGAAGGAATTAATTTCTATTCCTGAGTTGTATATGCAATGAATGGGATCGATGGTGAAGGGCTAGCTAGCCACACCCTAATTAGCTAGACTGCTTGTATGTTGATGTATCAATATTTGGTCTTTAGAGAAGAACAAAGGAAAGTTGATTTCTTAGATGCATCATTGAAAGAATTGCGAGTAACTGTACTTTAAATTTATATCACTATCATTTCTTTTTAATAAGAAACAATAATCTTTAATTATCAAAGCCGGTAGTATTACAAATTTACAAATGAACTCATGATGTATAGTGGCTTGACAAATTAAGTTCACCACACATAATATTACACTTTCATAATACATATAAATTAAATAGAGTGCATATAAAATTAAATAAATCAAACCCTCATACTCAAAATTTGTATGTGTGGATTCTGTAACTAAAAACTACATAGTAACATCAAAGTGAGAAGACTCACTCTAACTAAAAGCTAAAGCCTTTTTCAAGGAAGTCATTTTCGTCTTCATAAGCGATGATCGATTTCTTCCCTGTAGTAGTCACCTTCATTAGAGCCCTAGATCCCCTACCCCATAAGCGATAATTTCTTCCCTATAGTATCACTCATGCATCTTGGTTCATCCTTTTTTGTTTTTTTTTTTCCCCACAACATTTAATTGATGGCAATTACATCGGGAGCCTATGAAATAATCCTTTGGCACCTTCACCCTCTCTGGTCAACGATTCCCTTGCTCTTCCTGTCACTTATATCTCTCTTTGTTTTATTTTTCTTTTTCGCCATTAACGGTAGGTGAATCACTGAATTGTGTCAAACATGTTGATTAATTCATATAATCACCGATCACGTTGTATTTAAGTTGACCAACTTTGTTAACCTGTAATGCCAAATAAAATTCATGCTAATTAGTACTATAAATAACTCATAAAATACAAAACACACATAAAAATGGACCAAAATTTATCATTCTGTCTAGTATTATACTAAAGATGTTTTCAAACAAGAGTTTCCTGTCATCTGAGTTGCGGAAGAGATAGCCGACCCACCCATGCATCGGATCAGTACTGAGATTGCCGGCAATGTTATTGGGCCTAAATTAAGCATAAAGGCTCACACAAAAATCTAGCCCAGCTTCAATGACACCCAAGCCTTAGACCCGTTACAGACATTCCAGCTTCCTTCGACCAACTCTCACTACCTCTCTCACTAATTACCATTTCGAGGAGAAGATTGCCGAAGAGTACTGTGCCGGCACGCTAAACCAATCCAGAACCATATCGGGTATTTTCCCATTTCTGAAATATTTTCTTTGCCAATTCTTTATTTTGTATATCCTCTGTTGTTGTTTGGTAGGGTTTTGTATAGTGCATACAGTGTTGATACTAAGAATGGTAAAATCCTCATTTGGTACCCAAACTATCACGAAATGCACTTTTTGGTACATATAAATGCTTAGGGAGTCTAATGGTACCCAAACTATCACTCCGTTAGCCCCAAATGGTACCTCCGTCCAATTTTCCGTTACAAAAAAAAAAAAATTAATCAAGTTAGACAAAAAACATTTCATTTTTTTTGTCATGGACACTTTGGTAAAATCACTCACTCTTTGTGTTTTTGGCCTGACTTGATGATATATATATATTTTTTTTTGTAACGGAAAATTGGACGGAGGTATTAATAAGGCTAACGGAGACATAGTTTGGGTACCACCAGACTCCCTAAGCATTTGTGGGTACCAAAAAGTGCATTTCGTGATAGTTTGGGTACCAAATGAGGATTTTACCCTACTAAGAAACCCAGAAAAACCAAGAAGAAGCAATAGCACCAATGGTTAGTTTTGACAAACCGTTAGATCTGATAAGAACCGTTAGATCTGGGGAGGAGTCAAAATATGTGTTCCATGATCCGGATCCATGGTTATAATATATACTGTTTAATGGAAACCAAATCACAATGGAATCTTTTCTTTTTCATTTTACAAGTTACACAAAAATTTAGGTTTGGAGATGCCATGGTGGCACCCATGGCATGCCATGACATGCTGAAACATGTCAAACCTTTTCAACACCATTTTTTCTTAAAAAAATTTTGTGTCATACTCTTAGCATTGGTAAAGCATGATATTTAGAAGATGTTCCAATTAACGGAACTTGAAAATCTTGACATTTTTTTTAATAAATTTTCTTGTATTCCGACTTTGAAAAATCAAGTCGAGATTTTTGTGTTTCATAAGTTTGAATAATGCTTAAAAATCATGATTGAGGGTAAGCATGATTTGAGGGTGAGAAGATTTTGGTGAGAAAATAAGAACATGCAATTTTGGCCAAAAAACCATATGCTATAATCCACTGTTTTGGTGAGAAATAAAGGCTCAAATTTTATTTTTTTCGAGAGAAAGTTTTGTGCAAGTGCAAGTGTAAGGGGAGGAATAATATAATCTATGCCCATAAAAAAATTTAGAAATTTTTTGACACTGGTAATATTTTTTAAATTTTTCAAATTCGAAAAACTGGGAAAATCATAAAAAAAAAAAAAAAATTCAATTGGGTCATTAAGAATTTCTATCAATTTGCTCGACTAAAAATAGCATTTGATACATGCTGAATGGGGGAAGTTCTGGACTTTTTTGGGTGATCAAATTACAACTTTTGATTAAACACTCGAGGGCTCGAGGCTAAATTAATTATCTAGCTAGTAATTTCGAAGCTGATCTATCCATGCGTACCATATATCACATATAGCTGCATATATTATTGATCATATTTTGGAAGAACTCGATCGGTTCATCGGTCTCTAGTACCTTCACAATTTCAGCCCTCAAAAATACCTAAATTAACATTGATTTATTTGATCGAGTTACTAGCGGTATCTGCATAAAAATGAAAAAATCTAAGACAGGTGTAAAAAGTGTCGAATTTAAACTGCATGCAATATTTATTTAAGCTTTGTTTCAATCAATTTTACAGTTTAGCTTTCATTCATTAAGTTGGAATTAACTTCAAACATAAAGAATGTTGACAAACGTATAGTCTCTCTCTCCCTCTCCCCCATATACTTAGAGCTATATAAACCCAACGTACATAATAGAACATTCACACACTAACCCTGTATTAGAATTACAAGCATATTCACTCAAATATGGCAAAGCAGCTCATTGGGTTCCAAATCATATTGATGGTGTTATTGTTCTTATGTGGAACCCTCATTGCCCAATCTCCTGGTGAGAAAGAAGATCAAGATGATGGGGATCAAGTTCCATGGAAATGGTTCACACTTCCTCCTGAACCATGGAAAGGATACTACAATCGAGAAAAACGATGCATTGCAGTGTTAACCAACAAATGTGGAGAACAAATGTTTGATTACATCTTTAACCGACGTCCTGACGTTGATAGAAGTTGCTGTGAGAAACTCATAGAAATGGGTGAATTGTGTAGTAAACAATTATCCTACACTCTCTCACATGTTGTTGAGTTTAAGCGATACAGCGGAAATATTTATTCTAGAAGTGAAAAAACCTTTCAGAGGTGTAAAACATTTCTGGCAAACCCCCCGTCCACATTTTAGGCCTCTACTTATAGACTATTAATAAGAGCTTTTATATATATATATATATGATACTGGATATGGAATATAAACAATATAACACTTCTTAATGTGCCAATATGAAGTTTATATATATATATGTTTATAGTTTTTGGCTTTGCTAAACATAATTAATGTACTTTGGCCAAAACATAAAACATATATAATTAATGTACTACAAATTTATTTCTTTATTATCTCCTTAGCCAAAGAAGAATACTCTGCGTAGAAAGTAGTCCATATATACGTACTTGAAACAAAAAAAAAAATTACCAAACTATTATATGACTTTCAATGACATCTTACCAAACGTGTCTAAATTTTTATTACAAGTTTGTTTTGGTACTAGCTTATTGAAAGAACAAAGCTCTTAAATTTTCGATAACACATACGTACCAAACTCATGTCTCAACTGCTACTTTTGCTTAGTGAGGCCCTTGGGTTCGAATTTTAGGAACTGTTTGCTCTACAATTTTTACACTCAGAAAATTAAAAAAATAAAATAAAATTTGGTGCTAAAAATTAAGATCATATATTTGGTTTTCATGATTTTATATTGTTTTTCTTGGTATCGCATTGCATAAAATCTCAAATAAATTTAAAAAAATAAATATTTCTTGAAAAATGTGAGTTATAGGCACAGTTTTACGCAAATCGAGTGAAATTTCAAGACTGGATTTTTTTTAAAATTTTTTAAGAATAGATATGTGAAATTCATTTAAAACATTTGAAAAACTTCCCGAAATACATGACAATAGAAGGCCTCCCCCTTCTTTTAATCTTTTTTCACTTTAATAAATTTTCTTCGCTTTCTCCAAATAAAAGCAGGCTTATCGCCAAATGTCTTTCCAATTACAAACACCAGATATAACACTCCAAGTGAAATTTCTATTGCGCAAAAATTTACAGTCCCCTAGTTTGGCCTATAGGCTATAGATAAGCTTAGCTTATGAGTAAAGATTTTCATCGATCTCCTTTGCTGTTGGCTACAATTGGAGGAAGCATAACCAATGGATTTTCTATCATTCAGTTGTACCCTTCCAGTGTGGTAGGCTTCTAAGCATATCATCAATTAACTCTCAGCTAACCTCTCATCATTTACCAAAAAGCTACACCAGAAGAGCTTTTAAGGGACAATTATTCACCACCTAGAAACAATTATATTCTGTCAGTAACCAACCAATGATTCAATGAGAATGAATATAACACTTTAGAGGTATCCATCAGTACGTAGCTGCTAAAAACTTCATAGTTTAATTGCTTGGTACAACTCTGTGTGTTTATTTAATTTTAATTTGATTGCAATGGCTGATCCACCTTCTATGGAACCATTCTTGTTTTCTTATTTCAATAAAGTAATAGGGCACATGTTCAAATAGTTACATTAGAAAAATTGAGGATTTCTTTTCTAAATATTAAACATTTGCTATAAGAGTAATTTATAAATTATAAGTTTATAACTTGAGATATCTCTCTCATATGACTCATGGATTCATCGAAATTGAACCGGAAAGCTTGACATTAAGGAATACCGAAATCATGGCTATTCCACTACATCACAAGTCTCAGTCACAGATTTATCCTGTCATTTTCTTTCATCGGAAAAAATAAAAACGCTCTATACGTAGTGCATGTATCGATAATTTTGAAAGCCTTAATTAGTTTGATATACATATTTTTTTTCTATTCCGTAATAACTTCAATTTTAGAACAAGTTTTTAAACAACTCGTCCACACCCTTGAAGAAAATTATAAAATATACAAACTAGCTAAGCATTCTCATGACTCGATACAAATTACATGTATAATCATTTTCGACCGCAATTACACATGTATAATCATTCATCCCCTTCCTATCAATATATACTTCTTATAGGCCGGCCAGTCGGTCAACCAATAAAACCTCTAGTTAATTCATGTGACTTAACCATCCAACAATTAGTACAAATCAGTTTCCTTGCGCTTGAAGGTCCAACCTATTCGATTGTTCTTGCTCTCTCGTGATCCTTCATACTTTTTTTGAAACTACTCCACCACCTCCTAACTAAAAAGATGATTAGTTTACATTATCATCCGAAATTGTATATATTAGCTAGGGGTTTGACATCTGAAAATACTATTAATTATGTGATTTGTCCAAACCTAGCTACTTGTCGGTTATTTAGATATATGATAATCAAATGCCAAGTCAAACTCAAAGTAAGCAAAACCAAGAGGAACACGGTTGAGAACAACAATATTTGGAGTACCAATTAGTTACACGTCGGAAATGACATGACGTCACCCAAGTAGTTGATCAAGGTTTGAGTTTTAAAGGTTTAAAATTGCAAGATCATGAGTTTAATTCATCGTGAGTTTAGAGTACTTTAGTTACCGTGCTCAAAATCTAATAATAAATTCAAAATTATAAGCGATGAAAGAAGACGATCGATGTAGTTGAAAACATGTTAAGATCATGTAATCTCCCCAATATATGAACATTTTTTGTGTGCGTATATTGGTAGTACGAAATTACGATGGAATAATGCAAGTGATCGGTGAGTAAATAATATTCAATGAAACCATTTAGTTTGGCAGTTAAGGGCAGGTCAAACGTGTTAACCGCAAAGGCCCCAAACTACTAATTTCATTTCAATGCTCCATCACTCTCTAGTCTCTTCCTTTACTAATATATATATATCATCTCTTCCACACTCACACTCGCACCCATAGCTGAAGACAAGACCAACAAAGTATGAAAGGAATGCAGATCCTGCCATTTCTCCTCTTCATGCTGATCCCCTTGACTAGTTCTCAGGGCACTCGTGGAGAATACGGCGAATGGAAAACTGCACATGCAACATTTTATGGGGGAAGTGATGCTACTGGCACAATGGGTAAGCTACAAACTAATCAACTCGATATATATATATGTATTTCTATATGTACAGATTACTGATATGGTGGTTGAAAAATTAATGCAGGAGGTGCGTGTGGTTATGGAAACTTGTACAGCCAAGGGTACGGTACTCGCACGGCGGCTCTGAGCACTGCTCTCTTCAACAGTGGTTTGAGCTGTGGAGCATGTTACCAGTTGCGATGCAACGACGACCCCAAATGGTGCCTCCATGGTGACATCATTGTCACGGCCACCAACCTCTGCCCACCTAATCAAGCTTTGTCCAATGACAATGGCGGGTGGTGCAATCCTCCTCTTGAACACTTCGATTTGGCTCAGCCTGCTTTCTTGCAGATTGCTGAATATCGTGCTGGGATTGTCCCTGTACTCTTCCGAAGGTAAGTGTTTTTTAGTTCTTGAAATCATGTGGCTTGAGTACGTATATAACTGAGGGAAATTCAGACCAAGAAAAATTTGGGGAAATGTTGTGTTGTCAATCTAGTTTCATGTGTTTTTTCCGATTAATGATATGACAACATAACATGCTAAGTAGCTAGTCAATGGGTACTGGTTGGATGAACGTAAGGTTCGATCTTTCAATGTGAAGCTCTCAACTCTCAAGCACGTTTAAATACTGTCATGGTGCAGTCGAGATAAAAAGCTCTTAATTAATTTTCTTTTTTTTAGATGAGAAAGAAGTTCTTAACTATTGATTAGAAATACATTCCATTATAGAACGTATGCGTGTTTTTGCCTTTTGATGTGTGTTTACAATATGTAGTTAGCTCATGGAATCAACCGCTTTTATAAAATTGTGAGACATTTATGAGGTCAAGTGAAGCCACTTGCCCGATAGTAGATCTCTAGTATCGAACAAAATATGACAACATAACATATTAGACCATTAATTTGAGACATTAATTTATTTTTTTATTTTTTTGGCAAAACAAAAATTTATTAAAAAGAAAAGAGAATACAAGAAGGGGGGGACAAAGACCTCTTATTTGATGAACTCTTATTTTCGTATTTACTTGCAGGTTGATAACCGAAAATAAACTTTGTTGCTTATTTAAGAGACTTTGAGTTCTTTTGTGTTTGTTTTAACAGGGTTCCATGTGAGAAGAAAGGAGGCATAAGGTTCACCGTTAATGGTCACTCATACTTCAACTTGGTGTTGATAACAAATGTTGGGGGTGCAGGGGATATTCAAACAGTGTCCATCAAGGGGTCTAGGACAGGGTGGCTACCAATGTCAAGAAACTGGGGGCAGAATTGGCAGAGCAATTCCTACCTCAATGGCCAAAGCCTCTCCTTCAAAATCACAACCAGTGATGGAGCCACACTCACCAACAATAATGTCGTTCCTGCTGGTTGGCAATTTGGACAGACCTTTGAAGGTGGTCAATTCTAGATAATTCTTGGCCGGAGAGCAATGGTTTAATTTTATATATATATTCTCACATCTCTTTTCATAAATTATAAATAAAACTGTTTTGCATCATTGATTTTGTAAGATAAAATTATAAATGTGACATCAGTGAGATAAATGCAAGTTTTGTACATCCCAACTAACTAACGGAGTTGGCTATAATAAGGCATTTTGATACAAATCCTTCTTACTTTTTTGTAAAACCCTACCTCACCAAACTCTCTCCTTCAAAATCACAACCAGTGATGGAGTCACACTCGCAAGCATTGCTAATTTTGGGCGTCACGGTTATTGGACTAGATCTTTAGAAACCACGTGGCTCTAAATTTAAGAAATTTTTATTGAAACTTAATTGGTCCAATGATATTTCTCTCCATAATGATGGATGAGGCCACAAGTTCAAATTCACCTCCTCATAGTATCAAGAAATTAGCTTTCTAGTTCTTGCATTTTCAAAATCATAGAAGATGTAGATGTGCTTAAATTCCTCTGTTTAGTTTCATATTCTGTAAGCGAGACCGACTAAGTTTTTCCCATATAAAATATCAAATTTTTTGGTTTCAAAGAATGTTCTTGAAAAACAATGTGCAACACGTGACCTCCGGCAAGCATGGTCCCCGTTCCACCGGCCACAATTGAGACGGAACACCCAACGACATCTTTAAGGCTCTCATGGCCTTGGCTCTAATATATGGAAATCAATGTAACTGGCAGTGGTTACACAAATATGACAAATCCATCAAACGCCAGTTAAAACACACTGAAACGTGTGTACAAATTTGAACCTCGTTGTGAAATCTTTTTCATCACCTACACAAAGGTACGAGTACAACTCAGAAGAACAACTATAATACTACATTGTCTACAAAGGTAGGAGTACTTTGTCAGTTTGTCTACTTTTCTTCTCCAAGTTGCTTGTATAAGGTCTTTATTAATTAATATTAATAGTTTGTATAATGATCTTCAACATGTTTTTTGGAACAATTGGAGAGACGACGTACCAGTCATGGAGAGACGACATTTTTTTTTTTTTACGACAGGAACGAAATATTAAAAGTTTGTATATTGATCTTCAACAGAAGGATATAATATTATAATTCACTTAATTATGATTCACAGTGTTGTTTGGTCAAATTAACTCAAAAACACTAGAAATTACTTGCAAACACATTTTAAGAGGCATCATCTACTCACTCTAACAGAGAAACAGGCAGTTTTCTTGGACCAAAGAAAGTCGACCGACTTGGCCATCAAAATGGCAAGACCCGCTCATATGTCCAAAACACATCCTCGGTTCAAGTCAACTACACAGCCAAAGTTTACATGCTAGATGAACCTGAAAAGACACTGCCTCTTTACCTAACAAAAAACCGGCACTGCACATTATCATGCAAATGCATACACTCAATAGTTTTTTTTTTTTTGGACAATGCATACACTCAATAGTTTAGCAATGAATATTTCACTCTCAAAACAATTTTTCCTTTTTCCACACCAAGCTTTCCACCAGTAACCAACCAATGACCTGGATGATCTTGCGGTCCCTTGCTCATCTCGGACATATCCAAAAACTTCACCAACTTGTTACTCGCAACATTTTCTCTTGAACTGGAACTTGAGTCACCGGCATTGACGTTTAAACCAGTGGACGTCGTTTTCTTTGACTTTTCATTTGGAGTATGGTCCCACCAGGATCTTCGTATAGTGCAGCCAGGCAGCCTGGAGTATAATAGCTTCATGTACAAGACATTTTTTGATCCAAAATCCCACACTCCCAGCTGAGCTCCAGTGACTACGTAGACACCAGAGAGACCACCAATGAAGGTTTCAGGGTTCTCAATAGGTGCTGTGCTCACATGAGAGAAGTTTTTCCATTTCACTGGCTCGAACCATCGGCTATCCTGCTCCTCAGGTCCTTGCCACTTTGGAGCACCAATGGCTACATGGGCATCCCAATATGGTAGAAGGATCTTTGGAAGAGATGCCAAGTGTTGAAGATGGATACAAAGACGATTTTGCTTGCTTCCTTCCAGACATAACCGCAAGCCTGTCACTGGCTTCCGTCCAACGGTTATCTGCATATCAAAAATTTGTTGAAAAGGCTTGAATAACAAGTAACCTTTACACCTACTGTTCATGCCATCGAATGATGTATCAAACTCAGAATGAGAAATTACAAAATGCATAGCTCATCTTCTGAGGTATCACTCATTTGGTGCTGAATAGCCATTTAGGCATAACAGACCATTGTGATTACACGAACATTTTGAACGCACAAAAAGGTTTGTCGAGACATAATGAACGTTTGTCTCATTCTGTCCAGACAAAATATAAATCCATCTTTCACGGGTATGAACCTCCTAGAAGTTCGAAGAGCTCTGCGGAAAAAGTATTGATTGCCACAAAAAATTTCTTACCTGCTCTTGGCTGACATAAAGTTTTTGCCCCATTATGCTGAATTGCAAAGATGGGCAAACAGGTTCCTTTCTTTGCTGGGCAAGATTTCTGTCATATACAGGAGCCCATATTCGAGAAATCTGAAACTCTAGGAAGTATCTCAGTTCTTCTATTGGAGGCTTATCTGAAAGAAGACATTTCAATACAGTTAGCACGACTACTTTATCACTCATGATAGAGCACAAAAACAATTTTAAGCCATCTGATGAAGTTTCGGTTTTCTTACATTCAAGATAAAGACCAATAGCTCGAGTAAGGTGCTCCTTTCCAATTACCCCTTCAAGGAGAGCTGCTATAGGAAAAAATGTCATCTTGATTACATCTGGAGAGGACCGGACAGTTCTTGCCCATCGGGTGTGATTTTGTTCCAGATCGTCTCCTCCCCTTCTTCGGAAAATGACCGTCACATCCTGCATCAATAATAATCAAGGAAAACTAATTCTGAGTTTAAGGTGTTATAGTCATTCCTGGAAAGTAACAGTTATGAGAAATCACATCCAGAAGTAAAGCAACTCGAGACCAAAGAAAAATCAAATGTTGGAATGTATGCAAAAATCAAGGGATGGTGATAGCTCTGTACTATTTATATATTAAGAAATGGTAATAGGTTACATATAAAGAAAATTGAGATTCAGCCAGAAAAGTATCTTTATACCGGTTCCAATTTATTTCTAAATTGATGTATATATCATATCATCAAGTGCAATGAAGATACTACATATAAATGATTACTACTTGTTACGTACTTCTTTCCCAGCAAGATATGGTGCAGTAGTGGGTTGAGGGTATATCCCCTGACTGTTGAATAAACCGGAATCAGCACCCTGAAGTTTTGAAATGAAAATTTAAATTTCAAGTTGGAAAAGAAAAAAAATAGAAACCACAAAACAAAACAAAACAAAAAGTGAATGAAACAAAGTGGAACTAGCCTTATCCTTGAATTTCATTTGACCTGAACTTGTATTGGTTTCTGTGTCTGAGAACCTCTGATTTCCAATGTCTTGGATGTAGTTCTTGATCTCCATGGTTGACAAAGGAGAAGACTGGTGTTGTTTAACGTAAATTACATCTTTGCCACCAATAGTTACAGATGTTATCACATGAGTCCCAAAATTTTCAATAAAGCTGGGAAGTAAGAGTTACCCATAATTAGGGGACATTTGAAACTATACATCATTATTTTCCTACAAAAGTTCCTCATATTCATACCTTGCCAAGGATGATGGATCCCAACAAGTTGGGATAGCCCGTTTCACATTGTCTTGCAACATTAGTGGGGTTTTGAAAAGCTGGATCGTAGCAAGTGGAATATAGAAGCCATCAACAGAAAGGGTCTTCGTGGCTGCTGCATCAACATGCTTTGAACCAGTGAAGCTAAATGCAAAATTGAAACTTCCCACGGGATAGCCTCCAGATATATTAGACTTTTGATTAAAATACTCGACCATCTACAATCATTCACCATGAGGATTGTGTTAAATAATTTCAAACCACTGACAGTATTTATGCGATTCAGTGCACACATCATTCTGGATGCTAAGAAAATTTATTAAGAGGTGTTCTCTGTTGTAGGTTGTAATATATTGGAGAACATTCCAATTCATATATTTAGAAATTGGAAAGGGTTGTTAAAGATATCAAAATATATATAATGATATATTGATAAATGAATACATATATAAATATATATATATATATATATATATATATAGATAAATGATACGTATTGACGAGTTCAGCGTGGGATGTAAAAGATTAGGATTAAAGTTGCAACCTTTCAACAGTTGGAGCATATTAACAGATGCAATGAATATTGGAGTTGCATACTTCTGGAGCATATTAACAGTTGCAATGAATATTGGAGTTGCATATTTTCAACAGATGCAAGCATTGGTAACAGATAAGTTTGTACCTTGTCGCCAATATCAAATGGGTATTAATCAACAGCCCACACCATGGAACGTAAAACAATCAACAGAAACCAAAATCTCTCTTTCTATTCTTCTCAATTTACAGACCAATTTCCTTGCAGAAATTCTAAGAGAATTTTCAGTTTTGCCTAAACTAAAAGTTCTAGTCTTTGTTGTATCCTGGAAGTGATTTGTCTTAGACCTATTAGCAAACTCAGTCAAGAGTGGGGACAAATATCACTTTAAGGAAAATGTATTAATGTGCCTCAAAGTCGAAATTCTGTTTATTCTCAATCAAGTTCTAACATTCTCTCCCTGTCTCTCTTACTTTGACAGAGACAGTTACAGGCTGGCGCAGCTCCTTAAAAATCAATGCACATACCAACGTTCTTCATCATCACTCAAATATTAAGCTGCTGCTTTTCCTTTCTATTCCTAACTCTTGCTCAAGCAATGTTTTTTATTAAAACTAACTACTTGATCCTGAGTTCGGCTGGTAAACTAGCTCAAACAAATGCGTAACAAGCTGAGGTTGAAAGTTGATGAATGGCTCGTCTGTTTTCTAGTAAATACAAAATGAGTAGAAAATTGGAACTATGAGATTTATTCTACCTATTAGCTAAGCAGCAATGATATAAGATATATATATATATATTTTTTTTTGGATACGAACCAAGGTAAACGGTAAAACATGGAGCCACTTGGAGCAGAATTCCATGCCTTTAAACCAATCCGATAATTTTAATTATAAACATACCTAAGAAGGTCCAATCGATTTGGCACAGCTCCTAACTGCTAATTATTCCATTTTAAGACATGTATCTCTATCTAAACATCAATTCCCTTGGTTCAAACACTTATTTTGAGTTCTTAACCCTTGCTCAAGCTATGTTTTTTTTAAAACTTGAAACTTGATCCTGAGTTGTAAACCAGCTCAAACAAGTGCCTAACAAGCTGAGCATGAAAGTTGATGAATGGCCATTGAAAATGAGTAAAATAATGGAATTACAAGATTTCTTCTACCTATTAGCTATTAGGGCAGCAATGTTGTGAGATATTTTTTCCGGATAGACCGCAAAACATTGAGCCACTTGGAGCAGAATTCCATGCCTTTAACTAGTCCAATAATCTTAATTGCAAAACATTTATCCTCATTGCTAATTGTTCCATTTCATGGCATATTTTTCTATCTGAACATCAATTTCCTTAGTTCATCATCACATGGTAAACCTAATGCATCTACGACATGCAGACATCCACTAAACCCTCAAAGCAAATACAATAACTGAGGCATAAAATTGAACAAGAAAAAAAGAGAGAAGGAAAGTTCAAGCATTACCTCATTGAAGCTGCAGACTCCAGAACTCCGACGCTCATTCGACTCCTTAGAGAGCATGATTTCCCTGGAAACATTAGGCACAACTACCTCATCATAAAGGCAGAGGTCCCTGGTGTGCTCCTCATCAACGTCTAGTACCCTAGACCCTGAAACTCCCTTACAGTAAAGCAGCCTCGTATCGAAATTCACGTCGAAGCCTCTTCCTAGTGCCTGTACAGAGTTAACAGCAGTGTGCAAAGCTGCTACATTTTCCCCCATTTCTCATCACAGTACTGTCAAACCCCTCACTCTCTCTTCTCAGAAGCAGACCCAGTTGGGTAAACTCGCCCAAATCCAAAACCCAGTTCCCTATTTCCGTTCTTGAGCTCAATTACCAGAACCCAATTGGAAACTTTCCCGGAAACCCACAAGAAACTGAACAATCATAACGTTTTCAGTATTGGGTTTTTGAAGACTTCTCTGTTCAACCATTTTCTAAGCGCAAGCTTGGGTCTTGACCAGTCTCCTCTCTCTCCTCTCCCCTCTCTTTCTCTATCTAAATCCTCCTTGGTAAGGTAAGTTGACCAAGAGAAATCTTCGAAAAAGATTCGAACTTGATATGTTCATGAACCTCTCAATCTGTATCTTTTCCTCCTCTAGATCTCAAATCCATGGAAGATTATCCAATCTCTCTCTCTCTCTCTCTTTGTGCCTACCCTGCTTCTCCTCTCCACAATTTCCTCTGTAAATTTCGCTCTCTACCATATACTTTCTACAACAAGATGCATTGACTTGAAGTGTATTTACTTTTGATGTGCATAGCTTAGCTTATACTTTTCCATCAACCTCAACCATGATTGTGACACGTGTGTCTCTGATTTGATTAAATGGCTCTGAGGATTTGACTGGACAGTCTGATGTTAGACTTTGACTAAGTCTCGTGGGACTGAGAACTATGGGATTGAAGCTACAGGTCAGCTTATTGGTTTTCTTTTCTTTTCCAGTCGAAATTCTGTTCAATACTCAATTTGAAGCTACATGTCAGCTTGGACTATCCCATTAGGCAGAACAGAATTTTAGTTTTCCCACACACAAAATAAGAAAGAAGGATGCCTTTTTCGGCTTTAGCAATGAGCGCAATTAGAGAAAAAGGTCTATATGGAGACCTCTAGCCCTCTAGCCCAATTTATGGTCTCCAACAAGCAATTTTAAGGGGAACAAATTTGCTGCCCACTCACTGTTTGGGTGGGCAAATAACCACCCAATGTAAACATGCCACGTGTTCTTTTTTTAACCTTTGGTTAGTTTTTTTTTTTCTTTCTTCTTCCACCTGCAGCCCCCTCTCTCTCTCCGACCTCCGATCTATCTCCTCCGGTTTCATCCTCCCCACTCTCCTCCTCTCCAGGCTCCAGCCCTCTCCTCCTCTCCACGTCGTCCCTCTCTGCCTTTCTCTCTCTCTCTCTCTCTGTCGTCTCCTCTTCCTCTCTTTCTCTCTTTCTCTCTCCTTCCAACCGAGTTTCTCTCTCCTGTTCTTCATGAGAGAGAGAGATCAGAGATAGAGGATTTTGGTGGCGCTGGGTTCGCCGTGAAGAGGGCTTCAAAGCCCACTATGTATAGACAATCGATTTGACCGTAAAACGAGATCGACGATCGGAGAAGTCAGACTGTTCGTGCTTCGATTCTCCTTCAACACTGAGCGTCGGTGAGAAAACTTGGTATGGGGATGAAGAGCTCGAGGAGACGAAGAGAATGAGATCGGTCTTGACGTCAATGGTGGCCGGACGGCGAAGACATCACCGGAGAAAACTCCAGGTATTATAGCTTAACTATGGTTAGATGCAAGCAACACGTGTCAATTGTTCATGGGTGGGCAATTGCCCACCCTGGTTAGGGTGGGTGGCAAATTTGCTCCCAATTTTAAGGGGGCAAAATGGGTGGGGCCAGAGTTGTGGTGGGGGCTAGAGAGCTGAAGATAGCCCTGAGGGTGACCTCCTTAACCACGTGTTGTGCATGATTTGTCTGTGCATGCATGTGAAGCATAATTGCAGCACCATGGACATGTGTCATTCAATTAAATCAACAATGAAATGAAGGGTTGAGATTGATTTGTGTGTGACAATCTTATGGTCCCTAATTAACTATTGTAAAACATGCATGTAAATATTTTATCTTATCGAAAATGTACACCGTAAAATAAATTATTTACGTCATTAGCCAAAAAAAAAAAAATTATTTACGTCTCAAAAATTATTTTTAGTTTGGAGAAGAATATTATTATTACTAAATAAGATTATAATTTTGGAAAAGATCATGTAAAATGATAAAATATTGAAAGGGCTAAATTTTAGCCCTGCCTTACTGGAGAATGTCCTAAAATTTAGCCCTGAATTTGAATAAACAATCATGGCATGTTTACTTACTTGGAATGAAAATGAAAATGAAAATGAGAATGAATCGGAATGATTCCATCGGAATTCTCATCCCGATGGAATCATTCCTAATACCTACCCCCCCTTGGTAATCAAACTCTGGATATTCAAGAATTAATTTCTCTTTTTTAGTCACTTTTTCGTGGGACCCACAATCATTCCGATTCGTATGCATGTTAGTAAACACAAGAAAACTCAGGAATGGAAATCAATTCTTTTATTCTCATACTCATTCCAAGTAAGTAAACATGCCATCATATTTTGAGGGGTAAAATTTACCCCTGGACCCAGTATACCCCTGCCTTACTGGAGATGGCCTAAGGTTCCTAATAAGACTCATATATTTTGGCTTTTTAGGCCCAGGACTAATGCGCTCGGGGACAGTGTAAGAAGTCTTCCTCATCCTGACCAGCCACAGAATGAATTGAGATTTATAACTTCAATCCGCAGTCGGCAGGATTCGAACCCGAGTGAGAATGTTCCACACCTGGAGGCTCTTACCAACTCGACCATCAATGATAGTTAAATAAGATATAAGACTCATATATTCCTATCTTGGACTTGGTCTTGAAGAGCCCTACATTCCTATCTTGCTTATAAAGGAAAAGGGTTTTATACTTTTATTAAATAGTATAGCTAAATTAAGCTAAAATTCATATACCTTTTTTTTTTCTAGAATCTAATTAGTTGACTACTCCCTACGTCATGTGGTTGAGATGACTCTAAATCTTACCCACAAAAATACAAAAGAACCATGTACGTGCACTGTGACTTGCCCCTTGATATGAGTTTTGCCAAAGATGAAAATGACATGGCTATATTACCCTTTTACCAGGGGAATCTTTGTCTATGGCCAAAATAGTACTAGATAGTGACACCTATGACACCTTTCAGTAAGGGTTGGTATTGATCAATGCTATAAACAGTGATTCAAATAAGTGGAAGAGGGTATGACAGTGCCTAACTTTCCAGAGAAATTATGGTCCTCCTTTTGGACCACCATTTACCACAAAGTAAAAAGTTGTGTGCAGAGATTCATTACATAGCTGAATTTCTAGGTTGTCAGTCAAATTCTCAAAGTAGACTAAAGTTACAACCCAGATATGCACGCATCAATAATTGACTATATTCCTTATTAATAATGACTTTCTATAAATATAAGTTGCAACATCAAGTAATGACATTTTTGTTCCTGTTTTACTGATGAACAATCAACAATCTTATTTCCCGAGTTAAGCGTTAAGCTTGCTTGCACGAGAGTAATGTTAGGACGGATGACCTTGCACCCCCGCTCTTATTTCATCTCTAAATGGCTGAAGCCTAGGCTTTTGGGAACTCCCTTACAAACCATCTCATTCCTCAATCGCTCAACATCATGCCATTTCTCTGCTTCAGCGTAGATGTTTGACAACAAAACATAATCTGCATCCTTAAGAGGCTCCAATTTGGCAAGCTGCTCAAAGCATCGCTCAGCCAATTCAACGTTTCCATGTACCCTACAAGCACCCAACAAGGTTCTCCACAACAAAGAGCTTGTAAGGGAGGGCACAGCTTTGATCATCTGGTAGGCTTCATCTAACAATCCCCATCTGCTAAGAAGATCAACCATGCAACCATAATGCTTAGTATCAGGCACGATTTTGTATTCTTGAATCATATAATTGAAATACCGGCGTCCTTCTTCCACCAAACCCTTGTGGCTACAAGCAATGAGCACCCCAACAAACGTGATCCGATTCGGCTTGACTTCACCAAGCTGCATTTCCATTTTAGAAAACAACTCCAAAGCGTCATCGCAGTAACCATGGACAGCAAACCCCATAATCATGGCATTCCAGCAGCCCCCTGGTTTCATTTTCATCTCACTAAACACTTCCCAAGCTGAACTCAATTTGCCACATTTAGAATACATGTCTACAAGGGCAGTCCCCAAGTACCCTCCAATCTTATGCTGCTTTACTTTCAAGGACTCGTGAATCTTCCTTCCAATCTCCAACTCACCGGTTTCGGCGCAAGCACCCAAAACAGATATAAGCGTTACTTCTGTAGCTTCCACTTCAGCAATTTGCATTTCCCGGAAGAGCTCCAATGCTCCACCATAGTCTTTAACCTGAACGTAACCAGCAATCATCGAATTCCACGAAACCGAATCCCTCTCCAGCATCTCTTGGAAGACCGTTTTTGCAGCCTTAATGTTGCCCAATCTAACATGCCGTGCTAACAAAGTATTCCAAGAAACCACATTCTTCTGAGGCATCAACTGGAAAAGGCAATCCGCCGATTCGAAATCCGTTGTCTGATCATAAGCTGAAATCATGATGTTCCACGAAGAAACACTTCTCTCGGACATTTCATCAAACACATGGCGGGCCAGTCCCACAGACCCGGTTTGAGAGTAAACAAAAAGCAACGAATTCTGAACATACAAATCACGATCAAAGCCCAACTTCAAAACCCGGCAATGAATTTCACCGCCCTTGCGATCAATACCCAAACCCAAACACTCCACAGCGTCTTTCTTCATACTTTTCATTACTCTAGCACAAGCCTTGAGCGCAAAATTGTAGGTGAAATGATCAGACCCAACTTGGGTCACTATCATATGGTTGTAGATATGTATCCCTTTGATGGGGAAATCGCTGTTGGTGTAAGCTCTGATCATAGTGCCGCAGATGTAAGGATCGTCCATGGCGGTTTCTTCGAACAGGGATTGAGCGTGCGCGAGGCAGCCTAGTGGTGACAGTGAGGTGAAAGCTATGAGCTTTGCGACTATGGGTGTCTGAGTGAAGAAGAGGCCTGTTTTCGTGAGGAAACCTTGGGCGGCTTCGACTTGTTTCATGGAGGAGAGCTGTGGAAGCTGACGAAGCTCTGAAAGTATGTGAGGAATTGTGCGGTTCATACTCAGCATCTTCCATTCCGAAAGCTTTTGGGCAGCTTCAGGTTCCTTGTGCCTCTATTTAAATTGGAAATGGTCCAAGGAAACTTCGTCATGAGTATGTAATTACCGGTTTGCCCATTTCTGAGAAAATCTTGTTGAGATTGAAGAAGCTTTGAGTAAAATATTTAGCCTAATTCAACTATTTCATCACCTACAAATAGAACTGCACAATGCTTATTCATAGGGAGGTTCCATTGATATGAAGACAAAAATTTCAAAATCATGTAGTGTTCCTTTACAATCAAGTCACCTACACAATGTGAACCGTCCCGAATCGATGTTTTCACTTTCAGCGTTTTCTGATCCTTTGCATTTCATCATCGTTTGCGCAGTTAAATCGTAAATTCACTAAAAACTGCATCTACTATCACTCGAGTGTGTTCCTTCAGTAGAAACTAAGTGATGGTTTCCAAAAAATTTGTAAGCTCATTGTGAGTTCTTGTTCTTCTTAGCATTGAACAGTTGCCTAAGGAAAGAAAACTTCCCTCTTGCCCGAACAGATAATTCACTCATGTTACCGTTACTTGCTGCTGCTTCGTTGTTGTCAGTGTCCGGTAAGGGCAGTGAGGGTGGTGAGGGCGGTGAGGGCGGTGAGAGTTTGAAGTAGAAAGAATTGAGCATGCGGATGATCTGGCTGAAGGTAGGCCTTAAATTGGGGTCCTCAACCCAACATGCCTGGATGACAAAGGCAAGATCAGGGGATACATCCTCTGGAAGTCGAGGCCTCTCTTGCTGCATTCTCAGATGGAAACAATACAAGAGTAAGCAACAAACAAGGATAGTGGTTTTCTGTTCTTCACAGATGAAAGAAAGATTATGTTCTTCTAAAGCTTATGTATCAGACAGACTGCACATAATACACTAATATGGACGTGTGGAAGTAAGGACATCCCGAATAAACATATCACGGTGATCAAATGCATTAACAGAAATGACGGAATCAGTTTCACCTTGAAAGCAGCAGCATAAGCAGCCTGCAAATTGGACATGCCTTCAAAGGGCATGCGGTTGGTCAACAATTCCCATAAGACAATTCCAAAGCTGTACACATCAACTCTGTTATTGTAATGCTTCTTCTCTCCTTGTCGTAGTGTGACGGTGCTATATAGCTGCAAATGCTAATAGTTGGTCAAAGGGAACTACCAAGTGTGCTTATAGTGGGATACATTATTAGCAATCACTATATAAAAGATGGACACTCAGTAACAAAACCACAAGTTAACACAACAGGAACTAACAATTATATCATTAGTGGATAAGGGCTGTAAGATTGAAAACCATAATGTGGTTTAACTTTGTGCTAAATGATATCAAGATTGTCAGTAACCAGTTAACCTAGCTACCATTCATCCCTAACTCACCCCACTTCATGCCTAGAAAAAAAAAGAAACCGCACACTGCAAAATTTGAATTCCCATATACTAAAGTTATATTACCTGCATCAAGTAATTATTACTGTCTATCTTTTTGCATCTAGCAAGGTGCTAACCCTCCCTCAGACCCCAAATCACCCCTCACCCCTAAGAATAGTCAAGGTTTCGGAATGCAGGCACCACCGAGTGAAATGTAGTGAGCAAAATATACATTACTACTTCCACTTTCAAAAACGTCAAAACACCCCAGATAACTGAAAGGCTGAAACAAATTAAAGGTGCTGTGCTAGAGAAGAGAGGAGAAGCGTTCACCCTCACCAGTTTATTCAACTCAATAAAAGATCTTGATCAAGAAATGAAAAAAAAAAAATCATGCACAGATCAAGGTAAACATGTTGACAAACCTCAGGAGCCATCCAACGGTAAGTCCCAGTTTCTGCAGTCATCATCTCGGTCACAGTTTCTTCTCTTGCAAGACCAAAATCCGCAAGCTTTACAGATTTCTGATTTGCCGTAAGCAACAAATTGTCTGCAATCAGACATTTTCATATGTATTGTTAAAATCAAGGAAATGTATCATACTCATTGAGCCATACAACAAATGCTTTATCTGATCCAGATAAGTGAAACCTACTAATCAGCAGCAGCAAACATAATATTAAAGTTAACCACATCAAAGGCCCCAGCTAATAAGTAAAGGGGCAAAAATATAAGACTGAATGTACAGCTTTGTTACCAGTATTTAATTCTAAAATGTTGGTCCTAAGATAGAATGAACTGATCATGCGAGTGAAATTTTCTGAACTAAGAGAAGAATCCAACAGAAGTAATAATTTGACTTGGGAGAACTATAAGCCATGTCTGCAGCCTACTGGCTCAGCATAACTTAGAAAGAAAAGAATAGGATATACAAATACCACCAAGCTAGGGAAACTTATGGCTCAAGCAGTGCTGCAAGTTCTACTAATTTCATGAACAGAGAATCGCAACTAGAGCACAAAGTTAACTTTATTAGTGTTGGATATGTTTTAAAAGAAATTGTGTCAATAAATTCAAGAAGTGATAACAAACCATTTGTTACAATACATAACCAAGAACAGAAAATACAGTAGCAAAGTACAACTCAAACTAGCCATATGGTACCAGGTTTTAGATCTCTATGTATAATGCCATTGGCATGTAAACATTCCATTGCATGAGCGATGTCAAGAGCAAATTTAATGGCCACGTGAAGTTCTAATGGATTGGGACGAATACTAATCAGGTACTTCCGGAGTGACATTCCAGGTAATAGCTCAGTAACTATCACCATTAGAGGATCCTTACAAGCTCCAATAAACTGCAGAGACCGAAAAAAGATATTACATCCAGTGCAACAGTTGAAGCAGGCACGAATACATATATTAAACTTGCAGTTTAAATTTTTATACAAAAATAACTTGTAAGGACATGTTTGATCACAGCACTGACCTTGACAAGATTTTCATGCTTTACTCGGGTCATCATGTTAACTTCACGGGCAAAACGATTCTCAAGTGCAGCTCTTTCTTCAGATGTGCTCCCACGATTGAGAACTTTGACAGCAACAATTTGACTACCGTACCTGGAAAATAATTAGACAACAAACTACTCCTAAACACTCCATGCAAAAGCAAAACGGTAAAATTCATCCGATGACATCAGAACTAGTAACTCTCACTGGTTTACAAACAAAAACAACTTATAATCTAATAATGAAGACTTGTATTCACACAAGTACAGTGTTCAAATGGGTTCCTCCTGAATATGTACCAATATAAACTCACAACTCACACGAATGTTATATCACATCAACATTAATGTCTAATACCGGCTACAAGCACATCCTTTATAACAACAAATGTTGCTTCAACATAACCATCAACAAAGTAAGCAGAGAATAAAACTCGAATCAGTACATTCTTTCATTTCATCACAGCAAGCAAGAAGTAACCAAGTTGAGCATAATGGTTGACTAACAAGGATTCGAGAATTACCTTCCTTCATAAACTTTCCCATGAGCTCCCTCACCAATTTTCGACCCGATAAACAACAACTTGGGGTCAACTAGCAGGCTCTCGTCGATTGTCAGCTGCTGGGCCGTAATTGAACCGTTCTGTGTCACGGAAGCCGAATTCCTCTGTTCTCTTCCTCCGTTGTTCACACTGCAACTCATGTTGCAAGCCTCAAATTATACCGGAATTCCTCATCTCAAACCCTTTCTTGATGTGAACTCACAGAATTGACATTATCCAATAACTAGTGACTATCCAGTTTCAGTGAACATTTGGCTCAATTTCCATAACATCCTCAATCCACCATTAGACCAAAACCCAATTCTTCTGAAAATTGAAACTCTCTTTTCCAGACTAAACATTCAGAGCAAATCCCACTATTACTACTAGCACTAGTTCACTAATTCCTATTGAAACAAGAACATAGAACTAAAATGGCTAGACATAAAAAAGACCAAACTTTCTCACCGCTTCCTTCCTTCCCCGGTAAACCAGCGAAATTAAATTCTCCTAAGAACAACTTTGCTTGAGGTTGAAGAAGCCTCGTCTTCCGTGCAGTTCATCCAAAAGAAATTTCAAGCAAAGAAAACAAGATAAACACAACACAAAACCCCAAAAAGAAAGAAAGAAAGAAAAAAAAGCAACTTACAGTCGACGCTAAATTTTCCCGAGAAAGAGAAAATCAAAGCTAAGAATCGCAATCTCTAGCTTCTAATTAAGCTCCGACCTTCTTTTCCTTTCTTTCTTTAACTTGTAGTCACGAAATGGAAGCCTAACCCTAGAAAGCAGGAGTCTTTTTCTCAGTCTCCGAGCTCGCTTTAGTTTCTCTCTCTAAAAATCTCACTTTTCTCTCTCTACCCACTCGAGAGAAACAGAGGCCCCGCTCTTCCGATGATGATAGATATTCCGAGTATCTGTTCCGACGAGGAGGGTTTAATTAAAGTTGAGAGCGAATTTTTTTAATTTTTTCAAAAGGGAAAGCGAAGTGGCTAATGGGAGAGCGCCACGTGGACAGCACATAAATTGGACTTTTCTGCGGTCGTACCTTCACCGATTTGGACGTCGTTGGACGTCGTGGATGCTTATTAGATGGAGCAGTCATGTAGCGACAGACGATCGGCTCGGCTAGTCACGGCTCGGCTCGGCTCGGCTCTCAACTTTTCTGCCTCGTGTTTATTGCCTATTGTTTGTTTAATAAAGTTAGGCCAGTCTTTTTCTACATCATTTCTAGTTCAATCTTTTCTTTAGGGTTTGCTATTCATTTTTAAATAATCATTGAAAATAAATTAGTGAAAGAGACAATCTCGAATTTTCTTTTGAGATGAGCAGGAATACTTGATGTTGATGTTGATATTTCTCCAAATTTTCATGAACTCAAATTATTTCATGAATGTTTTTTTTTTTATTATGAGAGTTCATTTTTTTAAGAGCCACTAGAAATAGTGATGTGTCTCTTTGACATTTGACTTTTTTTTTTTTACCAGTCTTGTTCTAATAATTGTTAGGTAGAAATTTCCTTTTTCACTTTTTGATTAGGTATATATTGACATTGGGTTCATTAATTTTCTTATTCAAGTGAATATAATACAATATGCAATATGTTGACTTTACATTATGATCTGAAAAATTAAGACCAATTCTCATCCTTCCCACTAGATCTCAAAATAATCATTTAAGATTGAATTTATTCTACCCCCAATTAATTTGAAAAATGTCACCAACAAGCGTGGTTATGGAACCGTTTTTACTTTTCAGAGGCGGTGGTTAATTATGGAGTAGTTTTTTTGTTAGAGATTCCTTCCTAAGAAATATCTTCCCCAACCCCTCCCAGAGGATAAGTAGAGGAGATTTATCTCCCTTCACGGAACGGGCTGCCGCTGGCCACTGATGTTTGACAAGTGCACGAATCTAAAGCCTCTCAAACCTGCCCAAGTTGGGTTTCGAACTTCTGACCTTCTATTATCAGGATGCAGAAACAGTTCTTTCCCAACTTGGATGGTACAAGTTTGCCAACTCAACTACACTAAGTGGTTAATTATGGAGTAGTGTTAAGAGATTATATGGTAATTTTTTTAGTTTGTTTAGTTCTAATTTTGACATCTCTAGTTCAGTTTCAACAAAGAAAATGTCCATTATAAGTATTATTGAAGCAATTAAGTTACTTTGGGTTTGTAATTGGAAACACATATGGTTAAAGGTCGACTCACTCTTGATGTTTGGAATCTACGTTTGTTCGCACTCTCTTGTGCATTGAAATCTTCAAGTCTATTGAATTAATTGTTTGTATCAAATTTCCAAAATTACTTTTTGATCCTCTCATATTTATCTTCAATTATTTTTCTAGCTCCTCTAAATAAATAAGTTGATGCATGAGTCTAGCCGTTGTGGGATTTAGCTGTAGTGATCTAATGTTAGCCATATTGTTGGACATGTAGTACATAGTATAGTTTGTTCGGACCCAAAGTAGTTTACTCGTACATTAGTAGTAGGATATGATTGAATTAAATGGTACGAGTTCGTCTCCATGCTGTTATGCATAGGGGGCAAGATGCATATGCATAAAGGACACGTGTGAGTCAGAGAGGCATGTAGTTGATTGGGCCAAAAGTCTAAATTAAGTCGTACTCATTTGTACGTATATATGCAAAGCACTGTTTACCCATTATTGGTGATTGGCCAATGGCATTTCTTGTTTTACTTTGACGTGTCAGTAGTGAATTTGTGCATCTGGTCCCACAGGTTCCATCACCATCCTAATTGGAACAAGTGTGTGGATCCAGTTTGATTGGTGCAAGAAGCTAGGCTTATTTTGCTCCATAACGCACCATAGGTCCATAGGCATTTTGGATGGGTCAGGCTCTTGTACTACTATTTGTTAGAGCATAGCGTGTGAGAATTCATTTTTTGGACTCAAATTTGGGTATAAATTGGCCGAAATAGTGATATGAGTTCATCTGAATAGTGTAAAAAATGACTTATTTTTTTGAGTGCCATAGTAGTGCATAACTCATTTATTTTATACTCATATTTGGGTCCCAAATAGGACTCATATTTTAGACGTCATTCTCACTATGACACAAATTTGAGTCTAAATATTAGTCATCATCTCTTTTCATATCTTTTTTGGTTTGCACATGGGAGACCCACGAAAATGAGACCTATATTTGAGTCTAAACTGAGCCTACATTTGGGTCCAACTTTTGAGTCTTCAACAATTATAAGTCATAATCTCTCCAACCCACTGTGGGTGCTTTTGGATCTAAATTTAGGTCCCCACTGTGAATGCTCTTAGGGTCTTTCGGGCTTCCTTGCATGGCAAGGATATTGTCTCATCTAGTTACTTTGTGAACGAATAAGTCTATAGTTTTATTTCAAGTAACCTTCAAATAATTTAGTAAAAATTTCAATCTAAAATATTTAATGGAAGTCGACATCGGATGCATGGGACACATATTATTTACAATTTATCCTGAAAATGAAAGGAGGGGCTAGGGGCTCAAAATATCGAGTCTAAACTCGTTGAAATTGTTATCGTTTTAGTGATTGTAACTTTTGATTTTGATGAATTATATTGTGCTCTATTAAGTACTATGATCAATTCCTATGAGTACGTAGCTAGCATTCTTTCTTCTTTTATTTACTGTATGAAAAGGAAAAATACCTTCAGCACAAGTCGAGACTTATATTGATTATTCTCGTATATGCAATAAATACTTGTGCAACAATATTACTCATAGCTATTAAGTAAAGGTGCAGAGATATCTATACATGTATAAGACAAATGAAAGGATTTTTAGTTGGAAAAGAAGAAGCTAGCAAAGCCAATGCATCTTGGGATTGATGGTCATGTTTATTGTGATTGATTGATTATTGATTACCATATGACCAAAGATTCAAAATTACAAAAAAGATGATACATACACGTACTTCAATATGATTAATGTGGTATTGTACGTAGTAGTAGTGCTACAATTTTTCAGCATGCATGCACAGATAAAATCAGAGATCGATGCCTGCTCGATCTCCTCGATCGATCTTGCATACATATATGTTCATTTATCTCCAAGCAGCTAGCTTCCTGCGCCATGAAGTGAAGTGACAACTCAATCCCATATTTTTTGAGCTGATTACTTCGATCGATTAAAGCCTCGATCAAGAGGGAAGAGTGCGTACGTATCAAAGCAGCTAGCTAGCTAAAACCAAAACCAACATTAATCAGCTTTTCACAGTACGTGTGTGTATATATATATATATATATATATATATATCGTCCTCGCGGTCTCTCTCTCTCTCTCTCTCCCCCAGAAATCTCTGCAAAAGTGCACTACTCGTTGACCAACCATGCACCATGAATCCATGATACAATTTAAAGAAGAAAATTGAAGTGTATTGAATTGAAAGCAATGATTACTCACTAAATTCTTGATTACTTTAAGTTTTGGCAAAACATACATAATTCTCTGTTTTGATTTAAATTTGCGGAAGCCTGTTTGCTTGAGCTTCGTGCTAGTTGTACTTGTACCCTAATCAGCCTGTGACGTACTGCTTTGTTGGAGAAATATTAACGGATGAGGAATTCAAAGTCGATTGAGGAAGTCGGACTTCAGTTTCTCGATCGGAGGATTTCGAAGTTGTGTGGGTACTGGGTATTGCTCGTTCAATCCATTAAATGTTATTCAAGATAGATTTGCTTGATAGGAACTTATAATGCATGGAATTATAGATACATAGAGAACAGGTTGTGACTTTTATAAAGCTAGTGTCCATTATTTCCACAGAAGGTCACTATGAGCAAAACAGCCAATTCATACAGATTTTACACACACAAATTTTTTATAAGCCACTGAAATTTATGTGAAAAACAATTATATACAGATATCCGTCTGTAATGAGTATAACTGGGTCCACAAAGGTGTTTGTAATAATAGTAACCACGGAAATCTATGTAAAATAACATTTGATACAAATATCGGTGTGTAAACTAAATCACTTTATGATTAATATACATTGATATTTGTGAGAGTAATAACTCACACCGAAGTCCGTGTGCATAAGATATTAGTTTATTGTGAAATTGTTATATTTATGGATTAAATGATATATAGAGGGACGGTCTTTCATGACTATAACTTTTTCAAACAGACATCCGTGTGAATTGATAAATACATATATATCCGTGCAAAAACTCGATACAAACTTCCGTGTAAAAATGATTTGCATACGGAATTCCGTTTAAACTTTCGAATGACAATTGACATGATCGAGGTAAATAGATATAGATATCCGTGTTAGTTGTCTATTTCATACAGACATCCGTACTGATTAGATATTAGTTTATTTTGAAATTGTGTATGTTTATGAGTTAAAACTTAAAAGATATATGGTTTTAACTTCTCAGTTGTTCAATTACTTCCTAGTAATTGGAGGAGTCTCGGTTTATCACTTGCCATTAATTGAACAACTGTATTAAAATTGAATCCTAACACATGATAGCTAGCTAGGCAGAAGTTTCAAGGATATGCTCATCGTCTCCAAGAGATCTTGAAAGCATCATCTATCTATCCTAATATATGTGTACAGAACACATTCATTACATATCCACATACACATTACTAGGTGGTGTCAATTCGGTCTAGGGACCCCACTTATGAAATGATTAAAGACTTATGCAATTAGACAAATAATCACGATAACCATAACTCTTTAAGTACTTCACTCAAAAGGTAGCTGCTAATTAATATAGGGAGAATGGTCACTTTAGTCATTGAACTTTGCCAGATTTGACACTTTGGTCATTGAACTTTCAAAAATATCACTTTAGTCACTGAACTATTACACCGTCTATCACTTTAGTACTTCCGTTAGTTTTTTCCGTTAAAAACACCTCTCTCCTTTAAATTCAGGGATATTTTCGTCAACCCCAAGCCCAATTTTTTTTATGATAAAATAAATAAATTATTTATAAATACCTTATAGCAACGAACAATTCGTCGTTACATGTGTTTCAAAATAAATATTATATTCTTTTTTAAATTCAAACAAAACAAAAAAGGTTTGGCAACATATTGTTTATCAAATCCGGGTTTTTACTTAGTTTGATGAATTTTGTCAAATTAAGGAATTTTTTCTTATTATATCACATGATTTTCGTTGAAAAATGGTATATTTGAAATTGTAAAAATTGGTTTGCATGGATTTCTAAAATTATTTTATAAAGTTAATAAAATCAAAGAAAAGACCTTACGATGACATGAAGAGTCTCTTTTTTATTTAGTCAAAATAAAGTATAAAATAAAAAATTATTCAAAGAAATGATTTTTTGGTCTTACATCCCTAAAATACCCCTGAATTTAACGGAGAGAGGTGGTTTTAACGGAAAAAACTAACGGAGGTACTAAAGTGATAGACGGTGTAATAGTTCAGTGACTAAAGTGATATTTTTGAAAGTTCAATGACCAAAGTGTCAAATCTGGTAAAGTTCAGTGACTAAAGTGACTATTATCTCATTAATATATGCGAACATAACATCTAACAATCGATGTGGTCCAAAGACTTTCCACTTATGAAAAGAAGACTTATAAGTTATATTTTATTTTGTCACTTTTCTGACGTGAGATATTTTACTTTCCAACATTATGAACCAAGTCAAACTCAAGTTAATCTATATATAGCTGAATACTTCACTCGGAAGCTAGCTAATGAAGACGTACTTAAGGCGTTATGTATTCAAAGAAAAAAATGACGCGTAAGTCACCAAACTCTAGTTAATCCCAGCTAGTTTTGGCATGGTGTTATTACTCATTAGTTAATTCGATGAGAGTGACCTAGACCCAAGCTTTGGTACGTATTTCCATTATCTCTCCGATGGTGGACAAAGTGCTGTACAAGTTTTTGACCAAGAAGCGATCGAGTTGTCCTCAATTTTGGCCTTCTGGAAATTAGGTCGAAGTTAGAGACCCCATGAAGTCCACAAACTAGAGTGATCTAAAGAAAATTAGAAATGCTGTAAATTGTACGTGTTCTGGGAAATATCTTGTCCCAAAATGAATAATTCAACATTCATATCATAGAGTTTGCAAGTTGGTAAGAAATGTTGAGGCATATTCATGAATGAATTGGACCAGAAAGGTCCATATATATATGGATTTGTAATTTAATTTTCCTCTAGGTTTGTTACTGTACGTTAACGCTACTTATTACATATGAAAAATGATGCACCTACGTACTGGAAAGAAAATTTATCTATCTTCAACATGATGGATTGGTCCTACTTAATTATTACATGGATTGGTTATATCATTTTGTCTTCTAAAAAAAAATTCATAAGGATTAATTTAGCTTGTATCTTATTTCAGTTAATTAAACGATGAAGCTAGCAGACGGTCTTTGATCTCGTGCAGCTTTTGGCCTTAAAGCAAGCATGCCTGAGCCGCTTCGTCTTTTCATCGAGTTGCAAATCGGGAACTTCCTCTATCAGTTTCCTCTCTTTCTCCAACAATTCTAGATCTACTTCCTTCTTTCCCAACTCCTGCATGCATATATCATGTCCAGTTTTATCACCAACGTAACACACAGTACTTAATTATTTTCTATGAGTTATATATGTACGTACCTGAATGCTTTTTTCTAGGTTTTGGATGCTGCTCAACGTCCGATATGGCCAACGTTTAATGCCCAGGTCCCGACACCTTTTCTTAAGAACTGTCTCGCAAACATTCATTTCTTTGGCTGCTTGAGATATCGGCATGTAAAAGTATTGGGATATGATTTCTTTGGACAACATTTTTGATTTTGATGGTTTTGATGAACAACTAGCAATACCACTTTTCTCTTCAGTATGGCGAGTGGCATTGATATTGTTGGCCATACTCTCTTCCCCATCAATCCCAACACCAAATCCATCTCCAAGGAAAGTATCATCCGGTAAAGGTAATTCATCTTGCCAACCTGATGGAACATACTGATCACTTGCGCTGAAAAACATCGTAAAAACAAGAACATACATTAATTAGGTTAAACCAAGACAAAAATGATAAAGTAATCTAGGCTTCACAACAAAAATCAATTAGCAATGATTGGAGGGGCTTAAATCCTTATTTGCAAGGTCTCTATTCTCCAATGTGGGACAACACTCCACATTCTCACACGTCTATGCACGTATGACGAATTTTCAAGCCATAAACGTGGACAACTTATATTGGGTGACGTGGAGCACGTGTGACCACTTGGTTTCAAGAGTGGGCGAACTTGCAACTCTGATACCATGATAACGTAATTTAAGCGTTACAACCAAAACCAATTGACAATAGTTAGAGATGCCTAAATCTTTATAAATACTTAGTTTCAAGCGTGGGCGAACTTGCAGCTCTGATACCATGATAACATAATTTATTCTCCAAAGCGCACCCTAAAATATTACCTCAAATGAAGTGGAGATAGTTGGCTTGTGAAGGAGAATAGGTCTTCATCATCCTTGGACAACCAATCCATGAATGAATCCCTCTCCATTGATTATAGATAAAAACTGCTACAACTTGACCTAGCAATACGAAAGAGCTCGATCAGGCACGCAAGTTAAAAAGATCAATCATGAGATTTTACATATATATATGTGTGTGTGTGTTTGTGCATAACCAATAAGAAAGAACCCAGAACACTCAAAACCTAGATAACCCAGGACGATTTGACAAAAGGAACTTAAAAGCCAGTTTTTCTCTCTTAATAGTGCTCACCGAAAGCCAATCCCCCACAATTAATGTTGCTGAAACTATAGCTAGAGTTTGAGAGAATTTGCAGAATGTGGTTTTTGTTATTGAAGAAGATGAATGCAACTGATTTTCTCTTGGCTGATATTACAATACACAAAGATTACAGCAGCCTTATATTGCTGAAGGCTTAGCTTACTACTAACATCTTAATCAATTCCCTGACTTTATATCATTTCTTGCAACTAATCAGGTATAGACACCTGCCAGGCTTAACAAACTAATTCTGCTGACTTGTGACTTTGAAATATTGACTCGTTGACTCCATTAACTTATTCTCAGTGCCAACACAAATCAACACAAAGGAAAGCGAAAAATCAACCGCACTAGATCGATCTTCCTTCAAATCATCGTACGTACGTATGTGGGGAATGAACCTGAAGAGCAAGTGATTGAAGGAATCTCATTCATAGTACTTTTACCCTACAATGTGTCGTCTAGTACGTAGAAGTTTCAAGGAAATTAACTTATTGCCCCCTACCATATATTAGTCCCAAAATGGAATGCAAAAATGGAAAAAGTTTGAATAGGATAATTCTTTGCCTTAGCTAAACATGCATACAGCTAAAGTCACCAAACTTGACCAAATGATCTTGATTCCAACATAATTTTTGCATCTCATTCTTGTTAGAAATACATGCATTAGTTTCAAAATGGTGTCAAACCTATACGGTTCTGAAACAAAAAATAGTCAAATAAAGAATTTAAGTAATATAGTTGTTATTAAACAAATATGCGAACACAATAATATTTAAATGTCATAGTTTCATACCAATAATAAAATGGATAGATGATTTCTTATTTAAATTATTTTTTTCGTAGAAACTTGATAAATAAATAAATCAGATCGTGTTAATACTTTGCAGAAAGAACCAACATGCAATTAATCTCTCAAGTGGCATATGAGAAAGGGTGGGGTGGGGATATTATAAAGGATTAAATTTTTATTACTACCCTGTACTTTAGGGGTCTAATCAGTTAAGTCCTTGAATTTTTAATTTCATCAGTTCAGTCTCTGCACTCTTAATTCTCATCAAATAGGTCCATTTAGGACACGTGTCGTCTATTATGGGTCGACACGTGTCATTTTTATTTGTCATAAATGAACCTATTTGATGAGAATTAAGAGTGTAGGGACTAAACTGATGAAATTAAAAGATTAAGGACTGAACTGATTAGACCCCTAACGTACAGGGTAGTAACAAAAATTTAATCATATTACAAAAAAACAAACAAGCTCTCAAGTTACCTCAAGAAAGTTGAGTCTATTAGCCAACAAAACAAATTGAGAGTCTACCCCAATTGGAAGTGATCGATGATAAATACTGCTTCTACCGTTTTCCGATGGGTTCGGTGAGAGACCTTTGGTAACCACAATCACACACAAAGAAATATAGAGATGCGATGTATAGTGGTTCATCTAACTTAATATGAGACTAGGCTACGTCCACTTAGGCAGTAATCACTATAAAGGTAAAATGATTACAATGGAAAGAGCTAGGAACTCTAGAGAGTGGAGTGGAGTTGAGTGTGTCTAATGGTGTGAGGGTGTCCTCCTTATATAGGAATGGAGGACTTCTTATACAAATGGGCTAGCTGATGAGCCTTATTACAAGTATGTCATTGTCTATTTATTTATTTATGTGGTGGGAAGCTCCTAATAGATGTGAAGCTCCCTCGTCCATACATTTGGTATCATCACGAATATTCCTTCTATCTTGGCCCAGATGGCTGCCGAAATCGGGGATCTGGTAATAACAAATATCATTAGAGAAGAAAAGACATTCACATTTTTTTTTTCTGTCAGAATCCATCTCATTCATGAATGACTGAAGTAACAAGGGGTCATCATTTTTGACCCGTGGGCAAAAGCTCATTGGTGCATGCCCGGCCCGAACTACCTACATGAATTTTGACTTCAACTCTTTTACTTGTCCTCTTCCCCAAACGAATAAGGTAGTTCTTGTACTTATCATGCTTTTTACCGTGAACAAATTTATTGTCATTAGTTAAAGGCCGAGATAGCTTCACCGGCCTTCTTGTACATCTCATTATTGTATTAACAGTTTGGGCAAAAACAGACTAACGCAGCTTTCAATCCGAACCTTTAGATATTGTTATCAAAGTTCATAACACATTATGTTGAATTGTTGATCATAAATATGACATTCATCACAAAATACATGTATACACACACACACACACACACACACACACATATATATATATATATATATATATATATATATAACTACACATGATTTTAATTACGAAAGAAAATTTAAAAGTAGACGAGATTTAATTTTGATTATCTTAGCTGCAACTTTGCATGTCAACAAGACCTAGAAAATTAAGCAAACATGTTATTTACTTCTTTTTCGTCTCGTTGGTCTTTTTGAAGTAAGTTTGTCGTAGCCGTTTCATGTCACTTTGGAGTTTTCGATCGAGAACCTCTTCTATAAGCTTTATCTCCCTCTCCAATGACTCAACTGTATTTATTTCAGCATTTCCCGATGCCTGCAAATTCCGGCCTAAAATGGAAACAAAAATTGACAAATGCAATAACCAAGAACTTTGATGTTTTATTTTTCTTGGGTAATTTTACTTGGCTCACATCGTCTCTTATGGGCATCCGATAAAAAAATTATGAAATTCACCTCACACCATCAAAACTTTTTGGATATTTAACTCAACCATCATCTAACACTCACCAACCTCTCTTTACCTAATCTCATTATAGGAAATAAAATAAGTTATACATTTCATTCATTCATGACCCAACTTTTGGTCTTTCATTTATTTTTATTGTCAACAAGCATTGAGTCTAGTGGTAAGACATTTTTCTCAAACAATTGAGATTTTAAATTGTTATGAAAACAAAATTAGGATGACCAAACTCTCAATTTTGAAATTTACGATTAAGATCTATCTATGAAAAAAAAAACAAATAAAGAATTTGAGATATTAACTAGTTGTTATCAAACAAATATGTGAACCCAAGACTTATTTTCTATCGGAATTCCATCTCATTCATGACTTCAACTTCTTGACTTGTCCTCCTTCCCAAAAGAAGCACTACGTACAACTCCTAGAAGTACAACTTCTTGACTTGTCCTGCTCTTTACCAAACAAATTTATTGTCATTAGTTAAAGGCCTAGATACATTCAACTTCTTGTATATCCCATTATTGTTAACAATTTGGGCAAAAATAAACTTCACGATAGACATTCTGGCGAATCTAAGTCATTCGATAGAGGGTTCTAGATCTTGAGAGAATAGTCTCCCGTTTAATGTTCTGCCAGCATTCAATTTTGATCAATTTGGCTTTAGCTGCCCTCGTGGCTTTTGTTTGTAATTTATTTTTTTCTTATAAAAAAAAAAACTGTTTGGGCAAAAACAGGCTAATTTAGCTTTCAATCCGAACCTTAATTTTGCTATTGTCATCAAAATTCAGAACACATTTTGTTGACTTAAACATGAAATGAAATTCATCACAAAATACATATATATACATATACATATATATAATAGGCAATGGTATTCGATCTTAACTACAGTACACATGATTTTAACTATGAAAAAAGACTCAAAAGTAGATGATCGAGAATCTAATTATCTTAAGCAAACATGTTCTTTCATCTTGTGGGTGTTCTTGAAACAAATTTGTCGTAGCCGCTTCGTGTCATTGCTAAGTTCTCGATCGGGATCCTCTTCTACAAGCTTCATCTCCCTCTCCAATGACTCGACTGAATATTCATGCTCCTTTCCCGATGCCTGCAAATTCCACACTTATATTTCCACTAATTTGTAACCAACACAAAAGCTTATGTACTTTCTAAACATCATTAATTATAAGAGCTACCTGAATGTTTTTGATCAAGTTTTGGAGGCTGATCAACTTGCGATAGGGCCAACGAGAAAAGCCCAACTCCCGACACCTTGTCTTGAGTAAGGTTGTGCCAACATTCATTTCCTTGGCTGCCTTCTCCAGGGGCATGTAGAAGTACTTGGATATGGTTTCCTTGGATAACATTATTCTTGGTCTACTACTACTTTCCTCTTCTTGGTCTACTACATTATTCTTGTTTCTCCTTGTGATGTGTCTTATGACCTTGTTCCCTTTCCTCGAATCATGTTTAACGGCGTCAATATCTTCGTCATCGTTAAATATCAGTGAAACTTGCTGTGGATCATTGTAAGATTCAGAAGCAGCGAACAAACCATTCCCAAGCCCATTTCCAGAAATGATATCATCTGTTTGAGGTAATTCATAGTGCCATTCGGGTGGAACATACCTTCTTCCACTAAGACACATCACAAGGAGAAACAAGAATATTGCATCAACTACATAATTAAGCGTTCTATATATACGTGAAAAATACTAGTATGAAAATGTTTGTTGGATGAGGAAATCGACCAAATGAATAACGAGGAGAAAAATAAAGCAACTACATATTTGAATTTACTATCCACCTTGATTTAGGCTTTTGCCGCGTGAATATGGTTAATAATACATAATTGATATAACCAACTAACATGAAGACATAGAAAAATTAACCATGATTTATTAAGGAGGGTGATTTTGACACTCTACTTTACCACTTGCATTTCACTTTTAACTACATAAAAGTAAAGTGCAAGTGGTAAAATATATGAAAAAGTGGAGTGTCAAAATTATCACCATTTATTAAACATGATACACGACAACCTTCTAAATTAAGGAGTGGTAATATGATGGCCTAAACCAATTAAGGTGGGTAGCAAATTTAAATCCAGCAAGTACTCAAATAAATTTCACAACTGAAGATTACACTAGGAGCTCCTAGATTTGAGGAAAAAGAAAATGACTCCTAGTGGTTCATAAAGGATTAAATAATGTAGTTAATATTTCTATGAATTAACTACTATATAGAATAAAATTATGAAACTTAACTTTACATTTAAATGAGAATAACAAATTATGATCCATAAAATTTGAAGTATGATTAGAGCAACAATTTTAAGAGTGGCTTCCAATTTAGCTTTTAGTTGAGTTTTGCACAAATTTGACAAAAACAAAAGAGTATCAAAAATGTATAATCACTTTTTTTTGTAGTCTCTGAAGAAACACTTTCTATGTGCTTTCTAAAAATTCACTTGAAGTGATTTTACAAAAACACTTGTTCCCTAATCTTTATTAAGAAAAAAGGGTAAATTTTACTTTAGCTCCCTAATCTTTACAACATAAATCACTTGTTCACTTCTAATTTCATCACGGGTGCCTTTGTACTCACTAATTTTAATCAATCTTGTCAATCCATTAGTTTTTCTGTTAATTATTCTGTGAAATCTTGTGAAATTTTCGTCACCTATAATCTGATTGTGCATAACACATCATCCATACATCATCATAAAATGGATCACAACAGAGCCACATCATCAATTAATCGAACTGTTGACAAAAAAGCTACTAGATGGTCAAGATTGATTAAAATTAGTGAGTACGTACAAAAGTACACGTGATGAAATTAGAACTGCAGAGACAAATAAATTAACGTGTAAAGATCAGGGAGATAAAGTAAAGCTAACGCTTAAAATAAAAACCTTTATTTGCTTCTAACAAAACGTATTGCTTCATGTTGAAGTGACAAAAGAACTTCCATAGAAAGCATTTCAAACGAGCTCTTATAGCTAGCTCTAGTGACTAAAAACATTTACATCTAGGTTCTAAGTTCAAACTTTCCAATTATCGTCCTACACTAGTTTCAAAACATAATAAAACAGAAATCAAAACTTTTGATAGTTTCAAACTTCCTCATCCAATTAAACTCTATACTTACTTCAAATCAAGTGGAGGTAATTGGTTTGTGAAGGAAATTAGGTCGTCTTCGTCCCTCTCCATTTTGAATACTGTATGTGTAAGTAAGGCCGTCAAATGAACAATTTTCAAAGACCAAGGATCTGGAAGCAAGAAATCATTGATGTGGGCGACGATCGACGACTAATCAATTCAAGAGACGCAGCTCGATCTCTTCTTTCCTGTAATTAAATGCTTGCAACATGCAGGCAGGATTAGCTTTTGTTTATTTACAAGATAATTAATTAACCAACTAACTAGCAGATTTAAGCAATCGACCTTTGAGTATGTTATATGTTTAGTATGGAAAAGTCTACGATATATTAACGTATCGATACATTAATGGTAGAACAATTCTCTAAAACAATGTACACTCTCCCTATAGTGTAAAAATGAATAGAACCGGTCTACCAATTTATCAATGATTTATTTGATGTATCAATACATTAATGTACGTTCCGTAGACGAATCATGTACGTCTAGTGTATATGAAAATTAATTTAGTTCTACATTATAATAGAGATTTCATTCAATGATTCATCAATGAACAAGCATATGGTTCACTTGTGTAATCACGGATGCAATACATATGATTAACAAGTGAAATCAAATGAGAGGATGAAGCTCAGGACTGAAGCTATAATTTATAGATGAGCAATTGTTCGATCATTATACTATATATAACATTCATATGTGTGAATGTGGACTTTTTGTCCACATTGAAAAATGGAGAACTTGCAAACAAACTTATATGAGTTCTAGACTCTCCATGTATTGTCAATTGGTTCTGAGTTGGATGTTTAAAGTTCTTTATCATGGTATCAAAGTTTGTTATGAATAATGTTCAACGGCCACACATGCTTCGTGTCACCTAATACAAGTTGTCCACGTGTTTGACTTACAATTTCACCACACATGAGAATGTAAAGTGTTGTCATTGCGACCTTGCAAAAAGAGCTTATAAGAATTTGGACATCTTCACCTATTGTTAATAAATGATTTTGGATGAAATGCTCAGATTTCTTCGATCAATATATAATATAACATAGTAATGACATTTATGAATTCCTCAAGTCACGGGGGCTATTCGCTTTGGTTTGCATTTACGGTTTTGTGATTTGCTTTGTTCATGTTCCAGCTCAATTTTGACACCTTAAATCTCAGTGGAAAGCTACAATTTTATAGGCATTTTGAAGCTTGTTGTTTGTATAGGAAATTAAGTCGAGCCAAACTTGAATGCTTGAAACTGAAAGTACGTGGCAAACATGGGTACTTTCAAGCAAATTGTTCACTGGGTACCTATATATGGGGCAATCTAACGACCATCAATTTCCTTTTCTCGTTTCTCTCTTCCTCCCCGTAAGGAGATGAAAAATAAGAAATTGATGGTGACTACCAAGAACTAATAGACATCTGCGTTGTCAGGAATTAAGTTTTGTGTTTGTAACAGTTTCTAGTCTAGTTCATATGTCATGTCCTATGTGTTTTCTTTAGAAATCAACACATCCAAATAGTTTTTTATATTTTGATATAGCTAAAGATATTTTATGGACCTGGAAAGAAATTTTAAGATCGAAGCTAAAAAAGCAATACATCATCCTAACTAGGGGTGTACTTTTCGGCACCGAGAAACTAAAACCACCCTAATCGCACCATCGGTTTTCGTTCGGTTCGGTCGGTGGTTATGCCTCCGACAACCGTCAGTGTAACCGACATAATTGAGGTACTCTTCACCCTCACTCTTTCTTCTCCGTCTCTCTTTCTCGTCCCTCATTCTTTTCATATCCGGTTGCGGATTTGTGTAGAAACGACTAGATCTGCTTGGATCTAGGACAAACATGGCCTAATTTGGTCTGATATAGGCCGAGTTTGGGTGTATTTATGTGGATTTAGGTGGACTAACATGGTTGATGTTAGTTCAGTTTTGAAAAGTGTGAAATCGAGGTTGCCGATTCTAGCCAAATCATCGAACTGAGTGCAACAAGTCCACCCATAAGCCTAACAATCAATTTAAACTAGTAGAGATGACAATGGATAAACATTAAGACTCAATTCTATCTTTCCTTCTTCTTTTTTCTCCATATAAAGAGGAGGAAAATGAAAGATTGATAGTAATTCGTAGTTATCAATGGGTACCCATTGTCCCATTGTCATCTCAAAGCATAGAGCAAGTGTGTGCCCCACTAGGTTACATGCACGAGAACATCATGTACTTGTTTAAAAGAGATGAAAAATCATTTCAAGAGTACTCAGTGCTCAACCCCAGTTAGATTTAGGCATGATACACTTTTTTTGTTATTGGGAAAAAAGGAAAATCAGAAACAAAAGTCCCCTCCCAAACCCAGAAATTCAATCGATTTATAAGCCAAAATTTTTTAACATTCTACAACAACTAGCTGTACCTTTTCATTGAGAATTCGTGAAAGAAGCCCAAGAACTCTTCCTCCAGCTTTCTTCTCCTCTTCTCTTTGTTTTCTATTTCTCCTTCCCTCTCTTATGTAATTTGGTTTACAACAAGCATAATGATTAGATTCATGTACGTAGACCAAATGACCCCTAATATCCCATCTCCACCGAAAAGCCTCTGCAAGTTCATTGACTTTGAAAGATGATATTTGATTACAATCTCTGCCAAGTTCTTTGAAAGACATTTGATTTGATTGTAATCTTTAAGTTAATTTTCTATTGAGGTTTTTCAATTAAGATATTACACTATATATCTGATCAAATCAAATAAACAGTGCTGTTGCAACCAAAAGAAACGACCAGTACTGGTCGATCATTTGGTATATATGTAGTGCAGAACATTGGAAAATGCAGTTGTCTTGAATGCTATTGTTTAAATTGTCAGTAGCATACATAATTAGCATTCAAGACAACCCTCTTGGCAACTTTTTTGTAATTACAATATTATCCTCCAATTGGTAGGATATTTTATTTTTGGCATCCAACTATCTGTGTGTTATTATTTATTATTTTTAGCTTCCAAAACATATCTGCGAAATGAATTGCGAGGCACAAGGACAGTTGCAAAGCAACTAAAGAAATTTTCCTTGGCTTTGATATTTTTGCTTCGCAAGCTTCGTATTCCCCTCCTTTATATATGTCCATTTTCCCACTGCACCATGGGAACCATTTCGCATCCTCATATGTAGCTAGATGAGCTTCACTAATGTTCCAAAAGACACATGCGAAGCAACATAAAGGCAAACTGCAACCGCGAAGCGACTAATTAAGAAGGGGAGGTATTGATCGTGTGCTTGATGTGTTGGGTCGCTGGCGGCGTGGTTCTGGAATGGGCAGAGGAAGGGTTTGATTGCTGGGAGCACGGTGGATCGGCGGCAACTACGGTGGTCGGTGGCTGGTGTTTGATTGATGGCAACGGAGGACTGGGCACGTGGGTGCCCAAATGAATTGGGTGTTGTAGGGGCGGCGCAGCTGAATGGGTTGTGCTGTGGTGGTTTGGAATGAGTTGTGTGGCTGATGAGTTGAGCTGGGCACAGAATTGAGCGGTGGCAGAGGTGATGGTGAATGCGTGTTGGGTCGCTGGCGGCTGCGAGAGACGCTGGGCACAGAATTGAGCGGTGGCAGAGGTGATGGTGAATGCGTGTTGGGTCGCTGGCGGCTGCGAGAGACGCTGGGCACGGCTGTGATGGTTGAATTGTGACTTGAAGCTGGGCAGAGGAGCTGCTATGGTGATCGATGTTTGTGTGAGCTGGGGTTGTGAGATGTAAACAGAAAAGAAGAGTGAGAAAATTCGAAAGAGAAACAAGAATTGCAGAAGAGAGAAAGATTAGGGCAGGAAGAAGAGAAAGAAGTTGGAGTTTTTTTTGCATGAGAAATAAGTTGGAGTTGGAGAGAGAGTTCGTGAGCAGAGGAAGAAACAGAGGGGGAGAGAAGAGAGAAGTAGATGTTCTTCGCAAAAAATGAGAGAGAGAGAGAGAGAGCGGTCAGTTTGCGGGTAGTTCGGAAACAATAAAAAATGAAGTAATAAGATAATAAAGGGAGTGCGAGAGGTTGGAGTAGTGCGAAATCACTCCCCATTAAGAACCTCTACCTCACCTCATTTTGACTTTCCTTTGGTGTGCTTCGCAGACTTGTTTTCCTGGTGTTGAGCATATTGACATGCATATGAACATAGCCACTGACTTGGCTGATATACATAATCACCACTTTTGGAATTGAATACATAGCCACTGTATTGGCATATATATATATATATATAGATCCCGAAACCAAATTGGTCTTATCGATCCGTGCTTGTATCAATTAAAGTCGCCTTACTGCTTCCATGTTTTTAGGCTAGTCTCTAGTTGCATCTTAACTTGCTGCTAAGGCATACACCACTTCTATCTTCAAAGTGTATTTCCAATCATAAGATAGCAGGAATTCTGCCAGAGCAACAAGTCGATCAGCAATTTTATTTTATGCCACAATTTGGCAATACAAGTTAGCAACCTCAAAAAAGCCAGGCTCAAACTAGCTTTCTTTTGGTAATTGACTCGTATGACTGCTAATTAAATTGAAATATACAAACTCCACTAAAAAGTCGATCATAACCACGTTAGTCCACCATACACCAAAACTGAGTGCACCGAGTCCCTCATAAGCCTAACAATCAATTTAAACTTGTAAGGATGACAATGGATAAACATTAAGACTCAATTCTATTTTTTCTTTTTTTTTTCCATATAAAGGGGGAGAAAAATGAAAAATTGATAGTAACTCGTAGTTATCAATGGGTACCCATTGTCCAATTGTCATCTCAAAGCATAGAGTAAGTGTGCCCCCCACTAGGTTACATGCACGAGAACATCATGTACTTGTTTAAAAGAGATGAATGTTCATCTAGCATTCCAACAATACTCAGTACTCAACCCCAGCTAGATTCAGGCATGATACATTTTTTTGTTATTGGGAGAAAAGAAAAATGAAAAATAAAAAGGAAAATACTCTCATCCAAATGAGTTTGGATGAGCCCATCCAAATTGTTCATTTTTGCATATATTCGGTTTCGTATTTTCGTAATCTAACTATTCATCTATTAAATCACCCTCTAGAGATCATCTATGCAAAAATTTAATCAAATTGGAGATCGTTTGATCATCCAAGTATATTAAACAAATAGACGGTTTCGGTGAAAGTTAACATTCTCATTACAACCGTTCATTTGTTTGATATAATTGGATAAAAAAAATGATCTCCTAATTTATTGATTTTTTGTAGAGATGATCTTTAAAGAGTGATTTATAAGATGAATGGTTGAATTATGAAAATATATTGTGTAATAAGCAAAAATTGTATGAGTTTGGATGAGGTTCATCCAAACTCATTTAGATGAGAGTATTTTCCAAACAAAAATTCCCTCTCAAACTCAGAAATTCGATCAATATATAAGCCAAATTTTCAACATCTTACAACAACTAATAAAACAAGTACTATACCTTTTCACTGAGATATCGTGAAAGAAGTCAAAGAACTCTTCCTCTTTCTGCTTTCCTCTTGTCTTCTCTTCTCTTTTCTTTTTGTTTCTCCTTCTCTCTCTTATGCAATTTGGTTTAGAACAGTTGAGAGTTAGTAAGCATAATGATTAGATTCCTGCCAAATTCATTAAGTTTGAAAGACATTTGATAGATCAAATAGTGCTGTTGCAACAAAAAGAAACGACCAGTTCATTGTTTCATACGTGGCTGTCATGTCAATTGGTATGTAGCGAAGAATATCAGTAAAGGCAGTTGTCTTGAATGCTATTGTCAAATTGTCAATAGCATCCTCCAATTAGTAGGATAATTTTGTTTTTGGTATCCAACTGATATGTGTATATATTGACTGCGACATATATACATTCCAACTGATGTTTTATACATATATAAATATATTTATAAGATGTTATTAACACATTTTTTTTGTAATTAAAGTAATCTAAACGTGATAACTAAAATTAATTGATAATTATTAGAAAAGTTTAAATTCAACAATTTAAGCTTCACACGTGGACGAACTTGCTCTAATATCATTATAAAGTAATTTAAGCGTCACGACCAAAACTAATTGACAATGATTGGAGAGACTCAAATTCTTATAAATATATTTGCAAAATTACAATTTTTTAATATAAGATAACACTTCATATTCTCACACTTTACATACTTGTTTTGTGGTGATTTGAGCATATTGACATGCATGCATAGCCACCGACTTGGCTAATATACATAATCACCACTTTTATTTTTATGCAATTGAATTCAACACCGGAAGGAAACACTCTTTCTCAACGGAAGGTATTTCATGCACGGAACGTGCACATGCACGGAACGTGCACATGCACGTAGCGCTGAAGTGCACACGATCATGATTTTTAACGGTGAACCGTTATGATCGAATTAGTTAAACAAAACTGGACCGTTGGATCTCTATTTAGATGGCTGAGATTGAACGTGATGTTACACGGACCGTGCATAGAATAATTTCCGCTTTCCCAAATCTCAATTGAATCCGCACTTGTTTAACTCTTCGTCTCTCTGACTCTCCTGTTTCTTATTCTATTAGCTGCACTATCACTTGCATTCACATGCTACGTCCTGCATGCACCTGCCTTCTATATATATGTATATATGTATAGTTGCGTGCACGAACGCATATATTAGTCAAAAAGAATACAGTAGCAACAACACTTTGCTTTAAAGCATGGTGCTTTCTTCAATGTCATTTAATACCAACACCGATACCCGTAAAGCCATCACCATCCATTCCAACTACCTTCATTTAATACTATCTACTACTTTATGACTGTGTTGGGAGAAAAGATGATCACATATTCACATGGACTAGAATATTTGACAACTTCTATCTTCCAAGTTGAGAGTGTATTTCCAATCATAAGATGGCAGGAATTCCGCCAGAGCAACAAGTCGATCAGCTTGTTTTCGCAATGGACTCGTATGACTGCTAAATTGGAATATAGAACCTCCGAAACTCCACTGAGAAGTCATAACCAAAAGATCAAATTGGCTTAGAACACCATATATATACTTCTATGATAAAATGCCTCACGCATATATTATATTGCATACACCTTGTCAGTAGCATACATAATTAGCATTCAACAACCCTCTTTGCAACTTTTTTGTAATTACAATATTATCCTCCAATTAGTAGGATATTGTTATTTATTTATTTATTATTTTTAGCTTCCAAAACTTTATCTGCGAGAGGCACAAGGACAGCTGCGAAGGAACTAAAGAAATTTTCCTTGGCTTTGGTATTTTTGCTTCGCAAGCTTCGTATTCCCTTCCTTTACATATGTCCATTTTTCCACTGCACTATGGGAACCACTTCGCATCCTCATACGTAGCTAGATGAGCTTCACTAATGTTCCAAAGGACACATGCGAAGCAACATACAAGGCAAACTGCAAACGCGAAGCAACTTTCCTTTGGTCTTTTTATTGACCAGTGCTTCGCAGACTTGTTTTTCTGGTGATTTGAGCATATTGACATGCATACATAGCCACTGACTTGGCTGATATACACAATCACCACTTTTATTTTTATGGAATTGAATACATAGCCACTATATTGGCATATATATATATATATCCCGAAACCAAATTGGCCTTATCCATGCTTGTATCAATTAAAGTCGTCTTACTGCTTCCATGTTTTTAGGCTGGTCTCTAGTTGCTTCTTAACTTGCTGCCAAGGCATACACCACTTCTATCTTCAAAGTGTATTTCCAATCATAAGATAGCAGGAATTCTGCCAGAGCAACAAGTCGATCAGCTATTTTATTTTATGCCACAATTTGGCAATACAAGTTAGCAACCTCAAAAAAGCTAGGCTCAAACTAGCTTTCTTTTGGCAATTGACTTCTATGACTGCTAATTAAATTGGAATATACAAACTCCACTAAGAAGTCGTTCATAACCATCTTTCATTATATAAAGCCAAAAGATCAAATTGGCCTAATGCATGCATATGTTCTTGCTTGTATTGAAGCCACTTCGCTGGTGTTATATATACTCCTAGGCATGATTTTAATGCCTCACGCATATATTATATTGCATACAGGCCTCAACTTGATGTCAAAGTTAATGCCTCAAGTTCAGGCCACCATAAGGCCAGAACACCAATTTACTTTGCATTCATCATTAATGCTCAAAACTCTCAACTCTTTTTTCGCTTTTTCTGATTTTCTATTTTTTGTATTTTTATAATTGTAAGTAAAAACTGAAAACAATAAAATTGAAAGGAAGCAAAAGAAAGAAGAAAGAAATTGAGATCGGAGTATAACTAGCTAACCTCCAGAAGGCCAAGGAGGAGGCTATCTGTGTTTCACTCCAAGCTTCGATGCTTCAACATTTTCAGCACAGATATTCTTCTTTTTCAAGCTTCTGGGCAAAGAGCAAAGATATTGTGTCAAAAGAAATTGAAAATTTGGCTTGCAGGACATGCCACCTTGCCCCTATTTTGCAGAAGCGTAACAAACACGATATTGATTAAGCTTAATAAGTAAACGAAAAACAAAAACAAATAACATAAAGATTTATAGTGGTTCACTCAAACGGTGTGATTGAGTTACGTCTACTTTCAGAGCCGGCAAAATATTTTACTATGATCAAATCAAAAAAATATACAAATAGAGTTTATGAACAAACACTCTATACTACCCAAATCCCCGAATGCACCCAATTGAGATTCTCTACAAAACAGCTAGAGAAGAAGAACAGCTTATGACTTAATCAACTTCAAATTAAGAAACACCATGTTGGTGCAGATTACTTTGACAAAAGAAAAAACGGAGCTTGTCTTGCATGGCCTCTGTTTTCTTGGCTGCTCACTCTTCCTTTCTCTCTGTTTCTATTCTCTCATGCACACACTTTGCATGCAACTCTCATGTGCTACTCATCTCATGCAGCAATTATATACATATCACATGCATGGCCCCCTTACACTAGTACTGCAGCTGATGTCCCTCTTTTCCTCTAAAATGGCAGCTCGTGGGAATTTCACCTTGACAAGCAAACATTAGAAAAGTGTTTGAAAAAGTGAAAAACACTTTTCTTCCTTTGCTGAACTGTAATAGCAGCTTGGACATGCAGTAACAGACTTGGCAGAAGGTGAAAAACACTTTCTCTTGCTTTTGGGTAAGTCAACAAAGTGGAGCCAACACCAACAGCCCCCTGAGTATCTTTTGTTGTTTGGCCGAGCATGATCTCTAATTGAAATTTCGGAGATGGTGGTCTCTCTAGATAAGCTTTGTCGCCAACTACCATGTCAAGAAACCATAACATGGTTTCTTCAGATTTAGCCACAAGTAGGCTGTCGAAGATAGCCAATTGCTGGTTTGAACCCTCATTCTCAAGAGCTTGTAACTCAATGAGTTTTGGCTCTTGCTTCTGAGGAAGATGATTTTCAAAGCCAAGGATTAGTTTATGATCATCATCAAACCAATCATAAATTGGCTCCATGTGAAGATCAAATTTAGAATCACCGAAATTGGTGAACTGATCTCTTCCTCAAACATAGGCATATCAAATACTGATTTTTCATTTTCAAAGGAGAGTGCTTGAATTACACTCGATTCTTTCTCCTCAAAAATTTGACTGCCACAAAACTAGCTCAATGGCTAAATCATAGCTAATTAGCTATAATAGCTATTTGATCAAAGCCACTACAGTCAAATTGAGCAATGAAAATAATTATGGATCAATTGATAATCTACTCTTACGTACAATGATCAGAGTATATATATACTTTTTCTTCTACATTAATTGTGGCTCCTGCACTAATCTATGTGGCTCACTCTTGTCGCTCTACTCTATGTGACTACTCTATGTGGCTCCTATATAGAATTTCTCATTCTAATACATATGGCACACAGCTCCTAATACATGGCACACATACTGACAACACATGCTGACACTACAATATGAGAGCTCCTGATCACAGGCATCATATTGATACGCCTCTAATGCTTGACCAGTGTTATAAATAGGTAAGGTAATGGTATGTAATTAAGATTTCTCATACATATTTTATTTTATGTAATATTTTACCACTTGATGATATATGTTACCATTTCGACAACTCAAGTGGTAAATACGAAATTTTTTTTGTTAAAGTGAATAAGGTTCTTATTAAAGTCAAGTAGGTTTTCATTTGAATAATTAAGTCTTAAAAATGATAATTCATGTTAACATATTATAGAATTTCATGTTATAATAAACATATTGTAGAATTTTCTGTTATAATAAACATATATATATGTTTCCATTGGGGGTAGGTTAGGGTACGGTGATGTATGTCATACCATCAGTTACAATTTTTTTGAACAAAAAATTACATCTAATTGAACCAAAATTACTACATTGACAACAAAGTTACCATATTTGTTTTACACTATTTACATATAATTGAACCAAAATTACAACTTTGACAACAAATTGTTCATAAACTTGTAACAAGGTCATAGATGGAGTAATTACCTCTAATAGAACAAATATTACACAAAAAAAGACTTTTGTTACCATAATGACAACACATTTTGTTGTTATATTTGTAAATGGAGGTATGACATGCATCTCAGTATTGTAGAACTTCTCGTTTCCATTGTTGGTACTCATAAACAATTTGGAGCCCAATTCTGGGTAGGCCGGTTTTGATATGCGATGAAATTGAAAAGTAGAGTATTAGTTAAATACTTGAGTAGAGTCCTGCAAGTAGACTTTTGGTGAGCATTAATTAAGATACGTAGAAATAACTAATATACATGCATCTAGTCATCTGTTACTTCTGAAACTCTCCAGCAGGAACAATATTCTAAGTAATTAAAAATGATGTATTGACAGTACATTGAATGAAGAATGACCAAGTAATTTGAATTTCTTTTTCTTCCCAATGCTGTAAACAAAAAAAAAAGATTGTGATTTCTTGACCAAAAGACTAATTTGTACTCGGTTAACTATATAAATTATCCCCAGAAACTTGGGTTGACTCAGAGATCAGAAGGAGTTAGCAGGCCACTTTCTTCATCATCTTTCTCCTCAATCTTAGTCTCTTCCACAGCCAGAGTCAGCTCCTCAGCTCTTCTAGTTTGGTGCTTCCAATCTGTGTGAACCAATGTGTACACCATCATACAGACACAGGAAGCCTGTGCTGATAGTAACCCAAGCCACAGCCCCAAAAACCCAACTTTGTATGTAAACGTTGCAATAATAGCAACTGGCAATCCAATAAGGTAAAATGAATACAAGTTGATCCTTGCTCCAAGCTTAGGTCTTGCAGTACCTGTCAAGACTCCACATGCAGCTGTTTGAGGAGTGTTGCCAAGTTCACATAGCCCCAAGATTGGAAGCGCGGTCGAAATCAGTTCAAGAATTTGTGGTTCATTTGTGAACATAGTCCCCCACACATTTCTCACACAAGTCATGAAAACAAATGCGAACAGCCCAAAAGCAAACGCGACGAGAAGACCGATTATGGCAGCCCATTGGGCTCGGCTCGGTTGCCCCGCCCCCAAGGAATGTCCAACCCTAGTTGACAAGGCTGCACTTATTGAAATTGGAAAAATGTATAACATTCCGGTTGTCTGAATTAGGATACCCATTGCTGCAACACTAGCTTGTGGGTTACTCAAAAGTCCACAGAGAAACAACATTATTTCATACCACCACCATTCCAAGCACACTGAAATGCAACTGGGTAGTGCTAAACTTAGCAATGGTCTCCATCCTTGAAAAGTAGAGAGAATGGTGAGCCCACTCCAAGGTTTCAATGCTCTATTTGAGATAGCTAGATAAATCACCAATCCCACATTCAAATTCCAAGTGTTCCAAGCAAGTCCCAAAGCAACACCTTCCACCCCCAATTTCAAGTATGTGACTAAAAAATAGTTGATGGGTAAGTGCATGAGGGCTGAGAAGCTTGCAGCTAAAGTAAGTGGGGTGGTTAGGCCTTGAGTTCTTAAAAAGACTCTTAATGGGTTGAGGTGAGCTTGAGCTAGCAATTCAGGGATTGAGCAAATCATGTAAACCCTAGCAACTCTTGTAATCTGAGGGTCTTGACCTAACCATATGAAAATTGGCTCAATATTGAGCCACGCGATTGAGATGGGTATGGAAACTAATAAAAGGAGACAAAGGGTTTTCTGGAAGGTTTGGCTAAGAACTGTCCATCTTTGAGCTCCATAAGCTTGGCAACAAATTGGGTCCATACCCGTTGTTAGGCCTTTGATGATTGAGATGCCTGTAATATTTCCAAACCCAAGTGCTAATGAGCCTCCTGCTAACTCTGCTTTCCCAAGACGACCTAAGAAGAGCATTGAAATAACAGATCTTGAATATATAAGAAGGGATGTTATCACTATTGGACCTCCGATCTTTACCAGCGACCGCAACTCTTCTCCTATCTACAAGGATTCAACATTATGAACAGAATGTAAGAAAACACTGGAATTAATTGCATTACTAAAACTCAGAGAAGTTAGGGGCTTAGTGCAATTTCCTTTAACCATCAGGAATTTGTCAATTTACTCATGAATAGTCAATTTAGGGTTCACTGACATTTTTTTTTCAAAGTCCATCTAGTTCATTTTGAAAATAAAAGTCACACGTACATTGGAATATTCTTTCATGTCAGAATTACTTGTTCACGCCTCATTCTCTTTAATCATATTGATTGACATTCCTTACAATTCAAAAATTAAATGACAAGTTTTGTATTACATTTCTAAGGACCCAAAATAATACAAAGCTTGTAGTATGGTCTAAGGATGGAGTTTAGAATTATTTTTGCTATTTGACAATCAACTATGGACTTTTGATTCATTATAAAAACTGCAAAGTGACAAAAGATGAAGTGGTAAAGGTATCTAACAAAAAATTCAGGGCATCGGCTTGTCTTAAAAAGTTAAAAGTGAAACTAATAAAAAAAATGTCAACGTACGCCAAAAGAATCTGGGGCTGCCATATATATAATTCATTCTATTTAGTGCAGACTGCAGACTGATTTATCATATCTCCCATGAGTTTGGCTTTTGTTATTTTCAAAGTCTTTGTAACTGTATTGCCAAAAAAAAGTCTTTGTAACTGTGAATAGGAAAAGAAAATGTCTTTAAGGTGGAGAGACTAAAACTAATCTAAGTTGCAAATCTAAGAAACATGTGTTCTCAAACAAATGGTAATTTCAGGTAATTTTTACCTGAACAACAACGCATGTGTGTTGAAATGGTAAAGTAAGGGAAAGGAAAAAAAAACATCTTTAGATAATTAAACAAGAATCTTAACAGAGGGTTCTAGATTTGATTCACAAACGTTTTCATTTGAATAATTAATTAAGTCCTCAAAGTAATAATTTTATGTATGTAAAATTGTAAATAGTACAAAAAATTGAGATCCAATTATTTTAAAAACAAATTGTTTTCAATAAGATAACCCTGTTGAAGCCTCAGAGACATGAATGGTCCGGTGGTGACAAATAAAAGCTTAACTTACTCTCCCAAATGGGAATGAATCTAAAAGTTGTGTTTTCACAAAATCACATCAAGAAGCTAGTCGTTTCCTAGTTGAATTCCTTTTGACTTCTAGTACTGAAATATGTTAAAACAGAGTATTTTACTTAATATCCTTTTGTTAATTAATTCCATTAATTAATATTCCAAGCATGCATGTCATTGTCACACTGAAATAAAAAGAATCAATAACCAAATTAAACAAAAGAGACCATTTCCCATCGCAATGCCTATGAGTACATGACATGATGTTTGAGAGCCCAGAAACTTAACTCCTTACTTGTCACTCCACCATGCAAACTAAGAAAAAGAAGAAGTTTGAGGTTTCGAACAGTAACAGAGAACCCCCTCCTACTGTTCGAGACTTGCTACCATATTAGAAAATCTCTAAACCCCAAAACCTAAGTATCAGAAACGAGGCGTCCACCAATGTTGCATGTGTGTGAAAGAGGGAGAGAGGAGGGGGGTCAAAAGTACCTCGGTAAGCGGAAGCCCATTTGAGGGAAGCTGCTGGTGCAGCCGTTGACGGAGGTTTTGTATGAAGCTAGTGCTCCTGCTGCTGCTGCCGCCGCCTTCGCTTCTATCTGACCTCATTGTCATGTACTCTTCTTCATTGTTATAGTCGCCTCCTCCATCTAGCTTAGGAATCAAAGGGTCGTGAACATTTATAATTCCTCGAGATTCAGAACCGGGAAGGCACATGTTTATCCTACTCTGCAAAGGGACACAGATCAAAAAAACAAACCTTTTAAAGTACAACCACGGACCACTTCCAGAGATCAGAAAACATATTAATTACTACAACTCTTTCTCGATCAGCTTGTATTTCATATATTCATACTTGTGCATAGCTATTCCAAAGTCATGTGGCTGAAGTTTTACTTAAAAAAATGAGGTATGATTACAGACCTTGTATTTCAAAGCCCCAAAGGCCAAAGCTGTGTGCTGTCTGTCACTTTTGGGAAGCCGGCCCTGTTGGTCTTTTGCAGCTACTTCTCTCTCCGGCCTCGAATCATTATTGTAGAGAAGATGGAGGAGCTATAACGATGAAATGGTGCATTGAAACATGGAATAAACAAAGCTTTGAATTATATAGTAGTGTGCTTAGTGAAATAGTTTAAGCATGCGCAGTAAGCCAGTACTATGTCCACCCAAATTTTGGCTTTATCCAAGAAATTTTATTGTCACATTATGTAATGACAATAGTATTTAAATACTTAACTGGGTTGGTTAGTGTCTATATAGAAAAGTGATATGATCAATGATATACATAATTTAAACTCTGAATAAATAAGAGGGTTTCTTCTTTCTTTAATTATCAACTAAACAAAATGTAATAATGTATACCACAGTAATGCTGCAGCACTGGAATATATAAATTACTATACAAGGTTGTCACTGACTAAGTAGCTACAAATTGCTAATTTATTACTTAATTTCCTGCAACTGCGGGCTGAATTTACCTTAATTAGGTTGCCATAAGTAATTGGAAGTATATGCATAATTATACTAGTACAATGTACACTGTACACGTATATATGCGGGATTTGAATAACAATTAACCATATGAAGGTATGTTCAGTTAGAGTTGGCCACCTGCAAAATGTTTAACTTATACGTAAAAGCTTTGGAAGGAAGCACTTATGCAGGTGTCTTTCTAAAATGGCATTCAAAAAATGGTTCATTTGTTGTGCGATTAACGCATTTTTATTTTAGAAATATGTTACTCACAAAAAACAGAAAACGAACATGTTCATAAAAAAAGTGAATCTAAGAATTATTCTTAAAATACTGCTTATTCAATTTGAAAAACATTTGTATCTAGCTATTTATGTTAAACGCTACAAAAAGTATTTTTGATAGGGTTATCTTCAAAGTTAAAGGGGCTCGAGTTGTTAAATACACATGACCTGACCATGACCTAATTTTAATTCATTGAAAAAATTATCTCTTGGTAGTTACGTACAAAGTAAGTAAAGAATGTAAGTGTGGTGTGACGGATGATCAATCTGAGAATGAGCGAGGTTAATCAGAATCTTCTCCATGGCATGCATGCACCATTTAAGCAATTAGGGCCTAGTTCTTGTCTTATTTGCACAATATCACACGAGTATAAACATACCATAATTAAGTTTTGGTTTGCTTCCATGCACTTCGATCAATATGTAAATAAATTATGGCATTTACATGATTATCACTAGACACTAGCTAGTATGCAATTGGCAATATAAAAGGACATGGAAAATATATCATAGATAAGAAAGCGATTAGCTTTATACTTAAGGGTTTTACCTTGGAAAGCGTTTTATTTATCTTAAATGAGAATTATTCAACTTTACTTAAGGTTAAAGAAAGCTAAAGGCACCTACGTATGGCATAAAGCTAGGGACAGTAATTAGGACACTTGTACCTCCAAATAATGGGACATTCCCCCTACCAATGTTGTGAAATTTGTGAGGACGAGTTCTACTAGTGAATAGTCCACAACTTGCCGACATTCAATTCTTGTCCTTTTTGAAGTTTTGTTTAGAATGCATTGGTATCAACTTGGTACTAATTAAGACCCTAATTATTATCTTAACTTGGAGTTTAATAATAGTTGGCGGTGGGTAAATTGAGAAATTTGTTATGGGGTTTAAGACGCGCATTTTTATATTGTCGCAACGCGTCTCATTTATTTTGTACAAACTTTTTAAGTTATTTGTATAAGGACTATCGCGCATAGCTGTGCATAATATATACTCTAAAACTCTTTCGTGACTTACTAGAAATTTCTCTGAAAATAAATAGTTACATTTACTCACCACCTTTGATCTGCCTCGAATAGTTGGTATGGGGGTTTCTTCTTTTAAAGATATTTCTACAAACACTTTCGCTCATAACTATGGAGAACATGTTATGTGAAACTCTTTTATGACTTACTAGAAATTCATTTGGAACGATTACCTATATTATATATATATATAAAAAGAGCCACCACCTTCAATCTGTCTCTGATAATTGGTAGGTATCTTTAATTACTATTTACAACTATTTTCTTTAGTATTAGTGAAAACACTCTTACTATACTTGGGGAAGAATGTGAGAGCATTTGAACAAAGCCCCACAAGCGCTCGGATGTTGTCTCACATTTGGCAAAATCCCGCTTGTTTATCAATTAATTATTATTTTTATTTTGAGAAAAAAGAATTTGAGCTTGAGAGATTCTCTAACATTGTAGACGAAAATACCACAAACTCATAACCAATTAATTCGGGATACCGAAAATTATAAATACCCAACTTGCCACTTCAAAAAATTCACCAGAGACATAAGAGTTTGAAAAACAAAACCCGCCACTTCAAGGAATCCATCTAGAAGATAAGAGCTTAGGATATAACTCGCCACTCAATAAAATCCACTAAAGAGATAAGAGTTGATAAGTTGGAAGAAAACTCTTCACCAACAAGTTTATTCTTAATCAAGGCTGAAAGTCTAATTACAAACGAAGGGGATAGCTCCCTTTTATAGTCGCTTCAAAGCAAATGAAAAGACTCTTACTTAAAAGCTATAAAGACTAATAATTGACAGCTACTTAGGCCTCGTTTGGTTCGCGGAATTGAGGCCATGGGAAAGGAAAGTCAATCCTTTCTAGTGTTTGGAATGCAAAAAGAAAGGAAATACTTTCCTGAATGAAGGGAAAATAGGGGAGAAATTGGTTCCTTCCCTACTCCAAGGGAATCACTTTCCCTACCTATTTTCCTGCATTTATTGCACTACTTTAACATTAATTACATTACTTTTATAACTAAAATAATAATTTATGCAATTATAAATATTAATTTTGTTTTATATATTATTATTTTTTTATTCCTTTCCTTAGTGTTGCCAAACACTTGAAAGGAAAACTAGTGAGAATTTTAGTTTCCCATTCCTATGGAAATATAAAGGAATTGATTTCTTTTCCTTTCCTTTCCGTGAACCAAACGAGGCCTTAATATACTACTTAATTCTAGAGAAGGTAGAAAACCAAAACACTATAATCCCAAAAGACTTGATAATTAATAGACTTAGAGTTCCAAAAGACTTCATAACCACCACTAGAATCTCAAGGATTTTGAATTGAAGAGTCTTGATTAAATGTTGCCATTAACTACTTCAGAGTTATGTTGCGTGTCAATTCGTATCACACTTCTCAAAAGCTTTTTGTATAAGGCTATAAATCATTTGTCTTCAATTCTTCAAAAGTTAAATCTCATACTTTGCTCTTTGCTTTTTATTCTTTAGTTTTTGATGTTTTTGTTGTGCTAGTTAGCCTTTGCTTGCCTTTTGGGCCACTCCAACGGGTGGTCACTCCAACGGGTGGTCTCTCCATGCTTTACAACAAAGCTCCACCACAAAGCCACGGGTTTAGGTCCTTCTTAGCTGTGCTAAGTATAGTTCCTTTTTCATTTGGGGATTCATTTGACTGTGCTGACTACAAATGGAAAACAGAATATTTCTACTTCAGTTCGTCTCTTTTTTTTACTTCAATATTTGGAAATAGGAAATATTAATTCTTGTTTTATATATTCCCTTTGCTTAATGGGCAGCAGGTTAGGGAACAAATTAAAAATCCTAAGTGGAATACTTAAAGGCAATGCGTCCTTTTTTGAATGCTTTAAACCTTGTTAGTGCTCTTAAATCAAAAGTTAATTAAGACAGAATCATTTTAGTAGCTTTTAGGAGTAATGTTTATTGATAATGCACCAATTAGTCGCTAATTTGCCTTTCTTTCCTCTTGGACATTCATGTCTTCCCTTTTCTTTAATCTCTCTCTCTCTCTCTTTTCTTTTTCTTTTTTGGAAGTTCAGTACGTGATGAAAAGAAAGTAAGGTACTTACCACTAAATTGTCCATTCATCCTAAACCCAAGTTGTGACTTTCAGAAAGTAAGGTACTTACCGCTAAATTGTCCACTAAGAAAGCTTAAGCTTTCTTTTCAATTTACAAAACTAATATTGATGCCTAGCTAGTATTTCTTTAATTATCTGCGTTTAACTTTTCTCCTCGTCATTGGTTCTCATAACTTCAATTATTTGTGGTTGTTGAACAAAATGATGGATGTCCATGCCCATGTCTCCTTTCCCCCACACATATACCTGAATTGTTAGGTTCAACAAAAGAGGCTTCCAAGTTTATTAGTTAATTAGTTGTGTTCAATTAGAGACAGCTTCAATACGACATTCAATTGGTCCGAGGTCAATCCTCATTATAAGAAACATATATGTGGCAAAACAAGCCATGCAAGGTTTAATTATGATGTCAACAGGTCCTATTGAGTCCCTTTAGTTTATATTAATAGGCAGATAGATTGGACCACAAGAGGCTATTGATCGTTTCCCATCATATAATCTTCGCAACCATGTGACAGAAAACCATGCTCATTGTGATCTTGATATATATGACGTGTGGTTGTGCGTATGCATTGTTGTTCTTTTTTTTACTCCAAAGGATCGGACTTTCTTGATTATATGCCGGATTTGGGTGAAAAATCGGAAACGGGTGGGGATCAATGGGGATGAGAAATCTTCCCGTCACCTTAAAATGGGAAATGAGAGGACAAAGATAGGGATGATTGTGCGAATGGGGATGGAGACGGAAAACCTAACCATACACCACCTCTCTTCCGAAAGTAACTACAAATTAATTTTCAATTAAATTCAATATCCATCCGAAAATGGTTAAAAGAAAAAGTAAGAGGAATGATCGAAGTGTGAAATATGATCTCACGTAAGTTTATTTACAAGCTGATTTCAAATATATTAGCGTTCAAGTTGAAGCCAAATTAAAGGCGGTTGATATTAGCTAGCTTTTCGGCTGTAAAGCTCCATTAATCAATAGTAGATAAACCTAATTAGTAATTTTTAAGGACCTAATAAGTAATTAATTGATAATTAACCAGGTGGAGATGTAACTACCAGATAAGAACCATTTCAAGTTCAACTCAAACTTAATCGGTTCATGCATTTGAAAAGATGCCCATTGCAACTTGAACCACTAATTTCTCATATAAGTTACTTAATTTGATGTGCAATTACAAATGAAAGGTTGATGCAAAGGTTAGTAAGCCGTACTAGTTAAGAAAGAAAGGCAAGCGTGGTATCTGAGAATCACATAAGCACGTTCCCAATCGGTTGGGACCAGCACAAATTGTGACCCTTCACAAGCACGAAGATGCCCAATCGAACCAACCAAAGCTTCAGCAGATGGACTTGACCAGTTTTGAAGCACCAGAAACCAACTTGCCATGAATTCTAGCTTCATATATTATATAATTTAACTACTAATTGGATTCATTTCTTTGAGGTTTGGCGGTTTCTTTTTCTTTCTTTTTGTGCTTTGGATTGGATATGCGCGTGTAGTAGTACTTAATTAACTTTGGTTCATGAAAAAGGAATAGTTTGAGGCAATAATTTTGCAGACCATGAAATTAATAGTTATATTAGCATTGTACTTGAAAAGGAAGAGAACACGTTGGAACAAGGTAATTATTCTCTAATTTGGATTCTTTGTAATAATGTATAGCACTATTTGCTCCAACCATTGGTTGATTGTACTGCTAGCTCTTATGAAGGTGGAGGAAAATTTATAATATGTACGTACGTTAGGTACGTAAGTTCACTAATCTATATTATCACAATTGGTTAGAACTTGGCTAATCACTATTTAAATTAAAGTACCATGTTCAATGAGAATCTCAGTATTTCCATTTCAAACGGTTTCTCTTCATCATGCATGTCTGAGAAATATGCATCGATCTGACATTAGGGTTTTGGCAACTACGAGATTATTATGAACCTCTCAACTTGGAAAACAATTTCCGAGCCACAAAATTACCGGCTTTGCCCCCCAGTAGGTGGTGACGTACACCCAAAGGGGTTCGGCCGGTTCAAGCAGTGCCTCACCGTAATGGCCCTTGCGCTCAGGAGAAGATCCGGCCAAGGAGGTGCAAGTGTAGACAATCAGATCTCTCGATCTATAAGAAGGCTGTATTTATGTAAGTAATACCTTCCTCAGTAGTTCACTCTCCAACCAGTTAAAAATTGATTTCTAATTAATTAGCATATCCAAACATCTTCTATTTTTTTTTGGATTAAATTAGCTTATCCAGACATGCATGCATCCACTTATTTCTCTCTGGTTCATTCAGAATCTACGAACAAGAAGTTGAAGTCACTGAACTCATGTAGTCATTTTTCTATTCGTTGCTGTACCATGAATCAGTTGATATGCTAATTAATTAAATTAAGCACAATAACAAATTAATGAAAACAAAGATGAGAGAGACAACCCTAAACGCTGCCTTGTAGTCACACGGCAACATCTGTCTATGTCAAAATATGGGGTACCACTAAGGTGCTAAAATTCCTTTGCAATCGGGGTTTATATTTTTTGTTTTTTTTTGTTAGAGTATCCTTTCGGTGATCCAAGTTCAACAACATATGAACACTAGTGAAAAAACAGTATATACAAGCACCGTACGTACTATAAAGTACAAGCTAGCTACCATTCCTGTTTTTGATCCTTAGATTATTAACTATCTAAGTGCCTAATTACAATATATAGCTAGCATTACAGTTTTTTTTTTTTTTAAAATGTATATGACTTGTAATATTCATTAAAAATGAAGGAGATAGAGTAGTACGTCAAAATTATACAATTATGGAGTGTGTAATATAATTAATTAAAAATAAATAAATTGAGGCATCATTAAAAGAATTTCTGAGAAAATTCAATGAGACAAAATTCTAGACTAGGAGAAAGATCCACGTACGAACTCCTACAGAAGACTATATCGCTTTACATTAAAATCACAATCACAAAGAAGATAATGTATTGGCCAAGAAGGAACCCCAATTAATCTAGCCCCCATGCATGTGGTATATAAATCCAATTAAGCACTCAGCATATATATTGTCACTCTATGTGCAACATACAATGCATGTCACATGATCTTGGAACAAAACTGCCAGAAACTACTAATTGGAACTACTATAGTAACCGGCCCCTTATCTATCTTCTTAATAAGGTGCCCACCTTGAGTTAAACTTTCCTCCGCAGCAATTTGAGAGCCACTAGGGCTCAGATGAGTTTGGAAATTAGTTTGCATCGATCATTTTTTTTTGTGTAATTGAATCAGCTAGTGATAATAATCCTTCATTGGTCGTTTTTGTTATTATATGTGCAAGGATGCATAATATATATATATATATAAGTTGATTTTTTTTGCCAGACTGATCTCTGATCTTGATTTCTTTTTTGCCAGACTGAAGTTATTTCTTTGTCATAACGTTTCTTATATCAAGTTTTCTTTTGATTCTTGATCGATGATTATCAAAAAGGTATATGTCATAAATAATGGGGCTTGCAGCTAGTTCCAATGGGTAGTCTAATTAAGCGTCACCCCCTTTGATCTCCTAAATTTCAACCTAAAAAGTATTTGTCACAAATAGGGTTTATAATTAATTTCGAGTACGTACGTACGTTCATTAGACTATGGTAATTGGTAAGTACTCGTAGTTATTATACATCGATCCATGAGACCATAACCAATAACAGTACTTATTATAATTCATAGTCTCATCAAGTAAACACTAAACAGCAAACACCCATGTAATTGGTATATATGTTTGTTGTTTCGAGTGATTAATTGGTTTCAGGCAGCCACGCATTTATGATCAGAGTGTTCCGGCCTTCATATTTAGGTTTGAGTTGTGGACAAGCTTCGTTGCCTCTATATAGTATATATATCCATTGTACGTAATGTTTTTTCATGTTAATGAAGTTACGTTTCTGCAAACACGAAAAGTTGAAAAGGAAAATTTAAATCCCTTCCCCTTTAGTAATTAGGTGTTTATATGGTCTTTTCCTATTCGATCAGTAATGCAAATACGCGGCTTGGGATAATATTCCCACCTAATAATTAATCAACCCATATATACCAGACTTACCAAAAATATTACACAGATTTGATGCATGCATATGATCGATATGCTTTCCAACTCATATATACATGCACATATAAACATCTATTGCTTAATCTGATTAAGCTGATTACCCTACTCAAAAAAAGATTAAGCTGATTAATTGCCACTTAGCTTTAATACTATTCACAGCGTCCCTTTAACCCTATAAACTTTATCCTATCCTCTTTATAATCCCCCTTCTATATAAATTTGTCCTCTGGTTTCATTAGCATTGGACACCTTTCTGTGTCTAATACTCTCTGAATCTCTAGAAATCATGATCGGGAAATGTTGTTGTATTCTGATCGGCCTCTTTGCCGGATTTCTTGTTTTCATTGGAATCTCAACTTTAGTGTACGTGATCGTAATTGCCAAGACCCTTCCTAAGGCGCTGGTCCATTATGAGGTCACCAATGCCTCGCTGACCAAGTTCGACTTGACCGGCGGTAGCACCTTCCTCGACTACAACCTAACCCTCAACATAACCCTTGAAAACCCTAGCCCCCTCAATTACAACTTCAACCAATTGGCGGCCATGCCAGTTTTCAAGAACCAAACCCTAAATGACATGACTAATCTTTCGACGTCTTTCTACCTAGAACACGAGACCAAGGCTACGTTCCCAGCATTGTTCTCCGGGAACCGCTTGGAGGTGTTCGGGGCTCAGGAGACTTTCGATTTCAGGAATGCTAGCGTCTTTGATATTGTTTTGAAGATTAACAGTCAGTATTGGGCTAAGAGTAAGAAGAAGAAGATTACTTTTAAGCAGGAGATGGCATGCTACTTGAAGGTCCCTTTGAATTCCAACGGAACATCATCTGCTGGTGATAGTTTTCAGATTACCAAGTGCGAGGAAACGAAACTCGACATTGATGTGGACTAGATTCGCATTATTATTTTGTGTTTATTTCCTTAGTTTGAATTAATAAAGGAAGGGGATTTTCCTTTTTTTTTCTATATACATATTATTTCAATTCTACCATTTTATGCACCAACAACGCGTTTTGCCTAATAAATATGTATTGACTTCCACTAAGATTTTGTTCATAATAGGATTCGATCATATCCAGCATTTATTTGTCTGTGTGTTGCAAATTTTTACGTAAGTGTTTGCTTTTGAACCTTTTTTTTATTATTTTTTTTAAGGAAAAAAAAAAGTTTAATTGGCCACAGCCATTTGATCTAGTGACATAAGAAACTTTCTAGGGAGAAGTCATGAGTTCGACTCTCATAGTCGTCTATCAATTGTTGTGTAATTAAAAAAAAAACAGAATTGATTGAATAAATATAATTTGGATCATTATTAGAGAACCAGGCACAATTCATCCTTGGACAAAACTGAGAACATGGTGCAGGGTGTTTATACTCTCTTCTATGTTCTTCCAGCTATTTTGGTTTTGTTTTCTCATTTGTGGATGAAAAACTACTTCAAATTACTGTTTAATTCTTAGTTATAACTACTTGACTGATGACGTGCTCGGAAAGATGACGCCTCCAGCAGAGTTGTTAATTTTTGACCCTGATCATGGTTCGCAGATGACTAGGGGTGAAATTCCTGGTAAAAAAATTGATCGGAAAACAGAGAATCAACGTTCCTATTCCTAGAAAAAAAATATCCTTTGAAAGCTTACTTTACTCGGCAAGTCTAAATGACTGAAATGAACAAGGTAAACTAGCAGACATACGTATTTTTTCTATTTCTACGTTTTTTAATTAAAAAACAATAATTAATGTTGTTAAATTGGAAAATATTGATGAATTAAGAGGTACTGAGGAACAACTTCGGTCCAGCATGTAGTTGCCACTTGCATTCTACCAAAACAAGAAAGGCAGTGTTTAGTATTGTGAACTGTTCTTTACTAAAGGTACATCTGTGAGAGTTTACAGATACATATGTTTGCGACAGTACCAGATCAATCTAGACTACTGTATTTAAACAACACTCTGATTAGCTTTAACTCTGTCCAGGCTTTGGGGAATCTAATCATTCTGCTGCCTTCTACATAGCTTGGATTTCGCTCTTTTTGAGCGAATTCAGGTAACAAAATGTGTTCTCTGCAACATACCTCCTCCCCCAACCAATTTCATTTCTCGACAAGTCTGAGTTGTAGATGCAGACAAAATGTAGTGAAAGCTTGCGAGGGTTCTCTATATCATTCAACCTTTGCCACACCTCCAGCAGGCATGCTGCTTTCTGAAACTCTCTCCATCACAAACCTGTATAGCAAAATTTGCAATCACAGGGAAAACAGGTTAATCAACGCATTTATCATCACACCAACAGTGACTGCAATTTTGGTAATTTGTGAAGTCTAGTTTCTAGTCAACAAAATACCCAAATATTTTAAAGATTTACCTTGCGAATTTGTCCCGTGATGATTGCAAGATGTATATTGAGAGAATAAAAGAAAGTGTGAGACCTGTTGGATGTATGAGGATAAGTAGCTATTGTGTCAGAAAAGCTCTACATCTACAGGCTACTCTCATCAAATTTATGTACTGCTCATTATTAGGTCGAATACTCAAAGCAAGTAAATTCATTGATTGAGGAATCATATGACCATACTAGGTCAACGCCAAAGTGAGATATACGCCAGAGCACTAGCTCCTGCACAATGTCTAAGCCACACACAGCCTGACTCAGAGATTACTCTAGTCAGCAAACACCCATTATAACTTGGGTTACACACTTTCAAGCGAATAAAATTAAGAAAACTTAAAACTAAAAACCCTAATACCACAACAAACACTCTCTAAACTGTTGGTTTGAATATAAGGCTTGCAGATAAGATCATGAATCATAAGGAGAAACATTATCCAATTAGATCAAGCACAGATTCTTACTATCTCTCATCAAATTTATGCACACATCATTATTAGGTTGGATATCTTGAGAATTGTTTCTTCTCTAACCTGTCCAGTTGAATGTGAAGCTTGCAAGTGGGATCATGACTGATCAGGGATAAATTACCCAATTAGATCAAAGACAGATTCTAACCTGATCCAAATAGTACGTAAAATCCAGAAGTCACGTCTATCTCTGATTGTTCCTCCCTGTATGAAGACAATAAAATAATCTCACAATTCACAACTAGTCTAAAATCTGGATTCATAGGATTTATTCAAACCATAATAAAAATAAAGCTCGGAAAGGGTATCTTTTCTTTAAAATTGAGAAACTTTCTACTTAATTGATATCTATACCGTCGTAGCAAATGAGTACAATAGCATGCAGATAAGCACATTTAATAACTGAAGACGACAAGGAGAACCATTTCAGTAACCCTCCATAACATCATAAGATACCAAAGAGCTAGCCCGAATGGTTCAGCAGGATTGTCCAACAATTGCTATAACCATAGTCTACACCAACACCAGGTAGAAGGATCTGCCGGACACACAATTATTTTACCCAGTCCCTCACATTACAACTAATGAAGGTATATAAAGTACACAATTTCAAAGCATAAGAATGCTATACATAAAAAAACTATATTGGTTTTGTAAGAAGGAATCGAATAAAAAAAATCATGAAGCCTATCCATATGAAGGAATCTTCAATTACTGTGGCTTGTGTTGCAAAAATTCATTAAAGAACCAGACTTTCATACAATTGTTTCCAATGCAGTAACTCTTCTTTTCCTTTTTTTTTCTAGTTTATCTCAATACACAGTTATCTCTTAACAAAGCACAAGGTCTGAACTTTTTGTTTCTTTGAAGAAAAAAAAAGATGGTTTTGTAGACTATAAAACTAGCATATGCTAAAAGAGTGGAATAATACTGACCATGTATATCTGACCAGCACATGCTTTGGCCAGTTCTGAGAATCCCAAAATTGTTTACGAATATCAGGATGAATTTCTACATCTGCACAGAAGTACAGGACAAAAGAATCCAAACTATGAAATGAACTCCTCCAGCCAGATAAAAGTTAAACCTTACAATTATTTGTGCCTTTTCTATTCCAAAAATATTTGTTAATACTTTAACAATGACAGTGGGGAGTCCTATTCCTCTGGTAAAACAAGTGATAGAGACTGTATGATTCATTAAGGACTGACCCAAATGGTAAAGATAATTGACTAAAAACAAGATAAATGAATAAAATTACAGGACAAGCACTTCCAAATGTCCTGGTGAATTCACTTTGAAAAGCAAAATTATTGAGCCATATTAAGGAATGAGCAAAGTGGCATAACATACAATGGTGAGGCATATCCACAACTTTAGCAGTGACACCATGCAAATCACCTCCGGAGTACCTCTGTATTGCATACAATTTTGATCATATAACAGATTAGTCTGATAAAAGTTGCAGATAATAACTTCTCTCTTAACCGCACAACTCAAATTAAAGCAGATATCTACATATACAGAAATCGGTGTGTACCTCACATTCTGAATGAAGCATATTATCTAGCTAGGCTACTATTTTCTATTTGCTTAAATGGATGGCGTAGTAAATTCATGTTGAAATCCTCATAAACAAGACTTACCAAATGCACATCAATCATCGGAACCTCTGAGCTTTTACGATTTATCAAATAAAGCCATGGAATCAAGAACTTTTCTCTCCCAACTTGAAATGATCTGCATGAAAATTATCAAGGCTTAAGACATGTCATAACTATCAATTCCCAAAGACCATAATTTAAATAACCTAACCCAGAAGCAAAAATTACAAACTAAGGCTTCTTTGTTCCGAAGTTCTCCTCAGTCTCAATGAAATACAGCGAAAGTGCTAACTAATCCATACAAACCCAAGTTTCCATATAAAAAGAAACATTTTTGCTATCACATGAATACATTAAAGTGGAAGGCACAGGTAAAACTGAGCTCTGCTGGAAACCTCAAAACTTGATATTGTTAAAAATCATATAAACTATCTCAGTTGCAAAACAGTTTAGCATTACTTATACTCACATTTTGTAGGCATCAGCGCCAGTGTAACCCATCGGCTTTACTATAGGAATCAACACCTACAAATTCATACACGAGAAGAATAACTAAATCTGTGAACCCAAAATTGAACCCTAATTGAGCGAAACAAAAACTCGAAAAGCTTTACCTCACGATTCACAGCAAAGATTGGGCAATGTCGACCGATCATGTCGTGCCAGTCAGTTTTCATCTGAAATCATCAAATTCAAACCAACCCCATTAAAATTGAACCCTAATTGAACATAGCATTTCACAGAGAGAAGGAGTACGCACAGAGTGGTAAAGGCCCATCTTGCTCATGGGGACGATGTCACCTGGCCTGTAAGCGACGGTTATACGAGGCGTGGACAGAGACAACAGCACCAGTAGAAACAGTGAGAGAATCGATCTCCTTCCTCTTCCCACCATCCTGTAATTTCTATCACTCCGAACTTTCACTCGGTCTTCTAAAGTTTCGTATTTTCGAGTTGAAAGACTCGAGCTTGCAGATGAAGTAGTCCTAGCAGAGATGTGAACCAGGTTGGCGCATTTTCTTCAGGCCCAAAACTGAAATGTGGGCCGGGCTATCCTGACCTTCTTCTTCTTCATTTTTTTTAACTTATTAGGCAAGAGCATTGTCTCACGTTGTCGACTGCTCAATAAACTCTTAATCTCGTACAATTAATCACTTACAATCTTCCGAAAAGTTGAGTTTTTTTGTTCTCAAACAAAGGAAATAAGGTTTTATCCAAAAGATAAAAGTGCATAGACGTGTTATGTTTCTCCTAATACAAAGATTTTTTTTTTTCAATTCTTAAGTTATATGAATGATTGAGATGCATCTCGTTCGTTTATATATGATTAATCCAATAATGTTGTGCTACTCTAGTGCCTTTGAGGATTGATAAGTCCACTTTGATCATAAGTTTCTTGGTTTCCCATTTATATCTCCCCCCTATATTCCTTCTTTGGGAATCCCTCTTCTCCACTTATCTCCCAATGTACTCTTGGTGGGACATCTCTAGGATTCTAATTGAGTCCCTCCTTCCCCTGTCATTATCCCTTGATACTTGATAGTGGGGATTTCATATTTGGTCTACAGAATTTAGATTGTTTTAACTTCATACTTTTACTTGAATCCAAGTCAACAATATAATACAAAAACGAGAGTCGGGTGCGAATTTGTAACTGTAAAATTGTAAAAGTAACTAGTATGGTTTGGCGCGGTGGTTTTTTTTTTTCCTTCATTTTTGACGCATATACCAAAAGTCGGATCAATATATAAAACTTACATTATAGTTACTTCATTTTACACATGTCACATTAATTTATCGGTGGTTTTACGCTCTTATGGTAGTTCAATACACGGTCTATACTCTATCTATCAAAATTCTCCATTTTATCTTGATCATTGTTCATCTCTCTTCCACCGCCTTCTCTCATCTCCGACTAGTCGGGTTTTAGAAATCGAACGTCTCCTATTTTTGTTTTTTTCATATTGATAATTTGAGTATCTCATTGTTTTCCTTTAATGACCAATCATATCTCAATTTTTGAATTTTTTTCATGTTTTTCATCATCTTAGAAACTCCGACTTATGTTATTATTATTTTTATTGTCCCGGTTTCTAAAACTTCAATGTTTCTCATTAGGACAATATTGGCGAAACCAACCGATCACAATGTGTTTTGGTGGTTTTGAACCCCCAATTTGAACCAACTCGAACCATTGCAATCCCTAAACGGGTGCAAAAGAAAGTTAAAAACCTCTTTGTTTGGTAAGAAGTAAGAAACTTTTTTAAAAACGGGTAAAGCAGCAACATGTATTGTCATTAGAAAGAGTCGTGATTCTATTCTTGTAGCAAGATCTATTCCAATCGGTTATGCTTATGTTCTTCAAGCTGAAGCATTGGGATTTCGCCATGGTTTGATATGGGCAAAGAGACTTGGTCTGGATAATATCCAAGTTGAATGTGACTTCAATCTTCTTATCAAGATGATCACTGGACAATATCAAATTCCCTAGAGAATCTCTTCCATTATCCAAGATATTAAACATGCAAGCGCGAACTTCAACAACATCAACTTCCACCATTGCATTCGGGAGGAAAATATGGTAGCTGATTGTTTGGCTTCCTTTGGTCATAAACTCCATCACAAAAGTGTTTGGTTTCATAATTTTCCTATGTGTATTTCTCAGACTTTTATGTTTGATACTACGATGTATAAGATTGGTCGTGGATCTTCTATTTAATGTTTTCTTTCATAAAAAAAAAAAACTTTTTAAAAAGAAAACAAAAAATATACCCCAAAAAGTAGACAAATGTGATCCATGGTAAAAACTTGGCAAGTGAAACGTCAACGTTTCCTGTTTAATGGGGTAAAATTGAAGAAGGAAAACAAAAGAGAACGGAAAGGCTAGGTGGGAACGAAAGAAAAAAAAAAAAAAAGAGGGGGACAGACGAGACAACAACGACAGATGCGTTTTTGTGTTTTGTTAGAGAAAAAAAAAACGAACATAAAATCGACAACCCACTGACTAAGCATTAGGGGATCTTTCTTCTCTGAAATAAAAGAAAGAAAAAATTAAAAACCACTTCATCTCCCAACCGGAAATCCCAAGTCGTTTCATTGCAATCAACCCGTCGTATTGTCCAAACCGTCCGTACCAATCTCAACGTCTGATCGCCGGAGATCAAGTCCCATTTCACACGGACACCGCCGCTTCCCAATTCGATTCTTCGTCGTCGTAAATGCTTATACGGTGTGCTGCCGCCGCGTGAGGAAATTCAGGTTATTGTTAAATTCTGAAAATTTAGTTATTTCATGGGCGATCTTAGGGATTGGTCGCCTGAACCAAACGGCGCCGTATTGGAGGAGAGGCCGCCCTCGTCTTCTTCCCTGCCGTCATCGCCTTCGTCCGTATTTTCGACCAATCAGACGGGTATTTCCGCCGAGTACTGGCAGAGAGCCGAGGAAGCGACGCAGGGGGTTATAGCTCAGGTCCAGCCCACTGACGTGTCCGAGAGGAGAAGGAAAGCGGTCATTGATTACGTGCAGAGGCTCATTAGAGGTTGTATTGGTAGCGAGGTCAGCTTTTTATACATATACACAGCATTGCCTATACAAAATTGAAGTTGATTTTAGTGTTGGAACTGGAAAAACCATATCTTTATTTGTGAATTATAGGCTAATGTTAGTAGAAGAAAGATGAGTACTGCTACTTAAAGAACTAGCTGTTTTGACGTGATGATGGAAATGTGCTTGAATTTGTTACTAGTGTACCTTCAGCTACATAAAATTTGGACCTTGAGTTTAGTAATTCAGTTCATTGCTTAAATTGGTTTAACAGGATTTCTATGATTAGCTAGGTGCTGTAATTTTGCTGTGAATTGATAGAGTAACCCTATGATTATGCAACCAACTTGTCATCAGTTTCGGATGGTCTCTCTTTGAGTGATTAGTGTGCTTCTAGTTATTATTGATCAAATCGTTTCGTTTTTCTTCTAGTTCCACATTGTTCTTTTCTGAGATAACATACTCTGAGATGCTATGACAATGTCAAACCTAAGAAAACAAAGGGTGGTAAACAGTGATGCTTATTGATTTCATATTGAAATTCGTTCAGGTGTTCCCGTTTGGATCAGTACCTCTGAAGACCTATCTGCCTGATGGAGATATTGATTTGACTGCTTTTGGTGGTCTAAATATTGAGGAGGCACTGGCTAATGATGTCTGTGCTGTCCTTGAAAGGGAAGATCAGAATATGGCTGCTGAGTTTATGGTGAAGGACGTGCAATTAATTCGGGCAGAGGTTTAGATTTTACCCTGTATTATATTAAACATCATTGGTTGTGTCTAACTGATTTCATTTGTTTTTTGCTTAACCTACGAGTCAATTTTATTTATGTCATGCAGTTTTATTTAAGTATATCCATGAATAAATCTTATCTTCCCAAAAGCGACAGGAATAGCCCTGGTGGAAACTATTGACATCAATGATGCTCAAAGAATTTCTGTTATTTGGCTGGAAAAAACCAAAAAAAAAAAAGAACAGTCTGCTCTAACTCATTTTAAGTTGCACCCTTTGGTTCAGGTTTATAGACTAAGTGTTCGATCAGACAGTGAGGCTCTAGTCCAATCCCTGATGCCCTTGCATTGAATGTCATAAAGCTCTTACATATTTAATTGAGACTTTCTATTAGGGATATTGTGAGAATGGACCAAATAACAATGTAGAGACTAGAGTAAATTTCATGAAAAGTGAAATTTCTAGACTAAATAACAAGGCTATAGACTTTCTATTATTGATGAAAAGTGAAATTTCTTACATAGGCAAACCTTATAGTGAGACCATGGCTGCTGCCTTATTTTTCCTTGCCTTGCGTTCTCTAGTGTACTTTTCTTTTCATAAGATATGTGGGTTTGGTATATAGCTAAGAAAATATGATAATTGGCTGTTATGTGGGTAGAATAAGGAGATAGGTGGGTTTAGTGTAGTAGAATAAGGAGATTAGTTGGTTTACAAAGAGTGAGTGGTTGCTGGTCATAGTTTGTTGTGCATGGTGTCAGTGTCAGTTATGTGGGTATTCTGATGGAACAGTCATATTGCTTCACAAGTTCACAGCATCCATTTTAGCTGTTATGTTATCACAACTTCTATGTTGATTTAATGATCTTTTGCCATAATTTCACATTGCTGCATACAAGTAAAGCCATAATTTCTTTGCCATAATTTCACATTGCTGCATACAAGTAAAGCCCCTGAAAATACAATATTTTGTTCTTGCATTTTCTATTTCATCTGATATGTTATCTTGAAGCCTACTAACATAACTGCATGGATTTCAACTACTAAAATTTGATGATCGGTATAATTTAGTATTCATGCTACCACCATCATGTCCAGTAAAAATTTCTGTTTCACTGCTAGTATGTCCTTTATTTTGCTTTTCCTGCAACCTTTAGGGATTGCATGCGGGTTTATGAGATTATCCTTTGTTTCTATTCTGATTTACTTAATTTTGGTTTTCCTCAGTGAAGAATATTGTGGTTTCTTGTGGCAGGTTAAGCTTGTAAAGTGCCTTGTGCAAAATATTGTGGTTGATATTTCCTTCAATCAGTTAGGAGGGCTATGTACGTTATGCTTTCTTGAGCAGGTAGTCTTTCACTAAAGCTGAGTTGTATAGTTCAGTTTGCTACATATGAATTGAATGAGTCACCAGATCTGGTTCATGTAAAAGATGGTTTATTGGGAAGATCTTCTTTATCTAATGCAATTTTTTTTCTCGGTCTATTGTAGCAAGTAAAAATGCTGATTTATGCTTTCTAACTCTGAAGTTTGTAGTACAATTGTTGAATGGTGACTTCACCCTCTTTTAATTGGATTTTGGTGGTCTGGCTCATTTGTGATTTTGGAATATACTGTTTTTCCCCCTTAATCATATTCTTGGTGCTGCATACCGTACAGGTTGATCGCCTCATTGGCAAAGATCATCTCTTTAAACGCAGTATCATACTGATTAAGGCTTGGTGCTATTATGAGAGTCGAATTCTTGGTGCCCATCACGGTTTGATATCGACATATGGTTTGGAGACCTTAGTTCTTTATATCTTCCATCTATTCCATACATCTTTGAATGGTCCTCTAGCGGTGAGTGCTTGAAGGATTTAGCACTAGTATGCCACATATCCATGGTGTAAATCTAACTCTTTTTTAATGTTTTATAGGTCCTGTATAAATTCTTGGACTACTTCAGTAAATTTGATTGGGACAACTATTGTATCAGCTTGAATGGTCCAGTTCGCATATCCTCACTTCCTGAACTCTTGGGTGAGCAGCATCTACTTGCATTTGTGCCATGCTATATGGGTGTAAGTGTTTGATTGTGATTCTTTATGGTCCTATTTGCAGCTGAGATGCCAGATAATGGTGGAGGTGATCTATTGCTCAGTAACAATTTTCTCAGGGGGTGCGTGGAAATGTTCTCAGTTCCTTCAAGGGGATATGAGACAAACTATAGAACATTCCCGCCAAAGCATCTTAATATAGTTGATCCACTTAAAGAAAATAACAACCTTGGCCGAAGTGTGAGTAAAGGTGAACTTCATTTCTCTATAGGCCTCTTTATTTTTCTTATTCACTGGGAAAGATATGTTGAAGTTTTTGAACTAATATTGTAAAACAAGTAGGAAATGGTTCTTCCTTCTATTAAATTCACTTTTTATTTAGTTTATCAGAAATGGTTCTTCAAGCCTCGTGATGTTGCAGTTGAGAAATAATGGCTTTTTCTTATTTCTCTCCCGGCGGTTACATGTTCTGTTGACTACTATAACCTGCATTCCTACATACAGGAAACTTCTACCGAATAAGGAGTGCTTTCACATATGGTGCTCGAAAACTCGGGCGCATCCTTTCCCAGTCAGAAGAAAACATAGATGATGAGATTCGAAAGTTCTTCTCAAACACGTTGGACAGGCATGGAAGTGGACAGAGGCCGGATGTCCAAGATCCTATTCCATTATCTGGATATGATGGGTTTGGTTTGGGTCCAGAGTTGCAAGAAGATAATGCAATTTATGAATCCGAATCTGCTTATTCAACCGGCATGGTTGGGGAATCTGGGTTAAATCATGAGAGATCGCGGGATGGTGGAGTTACAAATATTAATGTACCTGGTCAAGTTATGAATGGACCACCTAAAAGTGAGACAGAGGTATCCCCAACAATGTTCCCGGAAACTGAGGGTTCCTCAAACGGAAATGCTGTTTCGGAGTGCCGCCTAATCGGGGATGCAAAAGACCTAGCTACCTTGAGATTTCAAGAGCTTACAATTTCAAATGATGCCCAGAAACCGTCCCCGTCCACAGGTGAGATGAGTATATCTCCTTTGGGTAAAACACAACTTGCACCTCATCTCTATTTCTCTCACTCATCAATGGGAAATGGGAATGTTAGTAATAGAGATCAAGATCACGAACTGCCAGAAAGCTTTGGATCAGCCGAGAATGGGGTTGGTATCCAGGATGAGAATCAATTAGCTTGTAATCAGGAGCTTTTGGCTCCTGTTGGACAAAAGCACCAACTTTCACGGTTGCATTCCATTGTGGGTTCCTCTGAAGACTTCTATCCCAGTTATTCTGGATATCGGATGTCAATTAGCACTACTGGAAGTCCTGAAACTTCTAACCCTTTGTCTGATCTCAGTGGGGAATACGATAGTCACTTACATAGTCTACATTATGGCCGTACATGCTATGAGTATGAGCTAAATGCAGTGCATCAACCCATGCCGCCTCCAATGCCCTCACAGTACCAGAGAAGTAAGTCGTGGGATGTAAGTCGACAGTCTGTGCAGCTCAGACAGAATGCTTTTTCCCCCATGAGTGCCAATGGTGTTGTCCCTAGACAAGCATTCTACCATATGAACCCACCAATGCTACCTAATGGCGCTGGGTTTGGTGTGGAGGAGATGCCAAAACCCCGAGGAACTGGAACATACTTTCCCAATACGGTATACTCATTCTAACCCTCTGAAACCTTCTGGTTTTTGAAATCTGAATTTACTTTGGTTCGGTTTTCTTGTCTATCTGGTGTTAGTTTGCAGTTTCTCTTCCCTGATAAATGTTTCAGTTGCTGGACCTTCTCATCTGAAGTTCTTTGGTGCACAAAATTTTGCAGAACCATTACAGAGATAGGCCCATGACAACAAGGGGAAGAAATCAAGCACCAGTGAGGTCTCCTCGTAACAATGGCCATGCCATGATACCACCTCCAGAGAATAATTTTCCCGACAGAAGCAGTCGTGAGCTGTCACAAGCCCAAATGTCTCTTCAAAAAGGTGGGGGAAAGTTTGGTTCTCCAGATAGCCCCACTGGCTCCCCTCAAATCAAAGCATACCCTATTGCCAATGGCTCAATACATCCTTCTGATCGAAATGTAGAATTTGGGCCAGTTGAGCATGTGCCATTAGAGGCACCTCCCATTGGCAGGCAAACAGACACGGGCTCATCAGCCGGTCAGAATTCTAGTGTTGGCCAAGCCTCAACAAACTCGGAATTGGGTACAGATCAAGATAGGTATGGCATTTTCATTGGCTTTACGAGTTTTCATCTACCACTAGCAAACTCAGATAGGACTATGCTCAAGTGTTCATTGTTTTTGTATTATGTAGGATTTCTGTGCAATCATACCGTTTGAAAGATGAAGATGATTTCCCACCTCTGTCAGCCTGACAAAAGGGTGATCGATGATCTCTTTATATGGTTGGTACTTGGTAGTATGAATGAGTGTTACAGTAATTGCTAACATATGGCTCTGGGCCACAACTTTTTTGAAAGCTTTACATATGGAGTTAGACATTGTCTGTTCGAAGCCAGTTGTACATTCTCAACTAATATTTTAACGCCTTTTTAGAGTGCGCTTTGCACCGAGTGTAGTTCATGTATAGGTTGTTTGGTTAATCCTTTCCCCAGGTTTTGTTGTCACCATTGCCCCTGTGGGTAATTGTACAAACACAGAAATATTATTGTTGCTGATGTCTGATATAACTTATATTCAGAAACTTTTTTCTTGGCAGCTCTGAATTTACTCATTTCTGTTCTATTGGGCTGCAAGGGCACTATATATGCGAAGAGAACAACTTTGATGGGATGAGCATATATGTACTCCGTGCGATCATCTCTCTCAGTACAATACATGCTAGGTCAGGTCGTGTTATGAGAGAGGCAAGTCCTGTATGCCCCTCCCGAAAGTTTTTTCGCCTTCAGTTAGGAGCCTACCTTGTCTCTTTTTTGAAGGTCCACTTGGTTGGACTTGGTATTCCCTTGACGCAGTTCAAGTGTTATCATTTTCCAGCTTATGCTCAACGTGTGGGTCACGTTAATAGACTAAAGTGCCGTTTGGGTGAGGGGAGTAACAGTAAACTTGATCAGATACAATTGTTGAGTGCAGTAAAGCTCATATACTTCTTGATGAAATGGATATTCTTGATGAAATGGATATACTTCTTGGTTACTATTTAGTTTTTTTTTTTTTAATTTAAGAACGCTTTTAGATATCTGAAAAGCAATCTCAAACAAGTCATATATCCCCCAAAGGAATAGGATTGTTGATGTTGGTATTTGGTATTACTGAAACATCTGAATAACAGGTTGAATTATCAAGTCGATGACAGATAGAGTGGTTATATCCTATCTATTTTGTTTTTAATAAGAGGTCATATATTTTATTATTGCAATCTTAAACAAGATAATGAAACTAAAAACTCGGACATCTCACTAGATCATATCATGATCGAAGTTTTTTCACCATTTTCTCTCTTTTCTGATCTTGATTTTTAGAATTTAGTGTATTACACGAATTATGAAAACAAAATAGCATTGGCATCAAAATATTTCAATAACCAATTAGCTATTAGTCTAGTTATTTTTCTCTTCGAATATCTCCTACGGTTGAGTTTCTAAGTTAGAATATCTCCTACGGTCCTAACTCAAAAATTATGTCTGATAATGATAATGTGGCAGACATTCTTTTGCTTTTGCCAAACATAATGAACATTAACCATGCATGTGCTAGTTTCAATGTTTCATTGTGGATAACATTGCATTTTATGCCCAACAAAAAGTCAAAAAACACAGCTTTCTTACCTTGATTATCTTATGCAATTTTCATTATTATAACTACATCTAATGCCAATTGAGCCACACATTTGTTTTCAAATTGGGGAAGCTGTATCCACATGATACATGAGTAGTTTATTTCCTCAAATGAATTATGATAATAATAGACATTAAAATACAGATGAGTAATCACTAATAAACTAGTGAGGTCAACCCAAACACTTGTTAGACTAATCACACATGGGACAAACCTATGATGTCAACAAATTTTCTATATGATTTGACAACCAATTAGAGGATACACCTGTATATATACAGAGAGATGATAAGAATAAAATAGTTGATCTGACACTTTCAGAGAGGTGTGCATGAATGCTTCAGAAAATGGTAAACCTGAAAATGAAAGATTGTAAATTTGTCAAACACTCACTTACTACCTGATCAGATAAAAAAGACTTGGAGACTTTCTTAGTAGGTGAGCTCTCTAAGACACTAACCATATGTTTATTAGGATCTAACCTCACAAAGCTGGCAGTTCCACTTCCACCTGAGGAAATCCGGCCATATGTGTCATGTCCAGTTGATGAGTTATTGAACTTGAATCAATATATGACATACACTCCTTTAGCTACTTCATTCTCCTTTCTATCTATCCTGCAGTGTCATCTCAAATATCATCTCTGAAACAAAATTTAATGCAACCGGAAATCATTGAATCATCTAGCTAGTTGTTATCAATTAGATAGATGGGTTCATCATGAGATTGTTAGTTTTTGCAAACTTCAAAGGTAAACTAGTGAAGCCAAAGATTCATCATGATATTGCTATTTGTATGCTAACAGTTGAATAACTACGGTTTCTAATCTAATTGAGTTATGAGGAGATAATGATGATCTAAGAAAACAAATAGTTTCGATCCCATCACCATTGAGTGAAATGAAATAGAAAATTAGAAAGTTGTAAACAAAATGTCGAAAGGGAAAGGTAGCTAGCATTTCTCCGATAAGGTGTATGATAATAAAATAAAGATATGTGCAAATTATGCCTCGAATTGAAGACCCTGGTATCTGAGTTCTGAACCCTCTTCTGGATTCTGCTAAGCATGCTCAGGTACACTGTCTAGTGCCCATCACATAATTAGAACCCTAGACTCCACCTCCCCAAATATCACTGACTTATTGATCAAAGGCAATTAATATAACCAGCACAAAACCACCGTCAGTAATACGTCTAGTGTTTTTGAGTTTGGAGTTGGACTCCTTCAAATTCCATCAGCTCCGTTATATGGGGACCACAAAACAAAAAATCATTAGAAAAACAAAAAATTAAAATTAAAATAAGATTAAAAAAAAAAAAAAAGTCCTCCCTATTCTGTTTTATAATGCACCATCCCATTCCTCCCACCACCACCAAACTTGTTGTTTGCACAATTTGCAGGCTGTTCCAAACTAGAAAGTCTCTCTCAAACTCATCAAAATCCAATCTTTTTCTTTCAGTTTGATCTTATCTAAGTCCTTGAAATCTCAGCTGGTTTGCTCTTACATCCACAAATGGTACTATCAAAGCGTATCCACAGGTTCTTCAAGTTCAGAATCAGCCCTGCTGTTTCATGCCAAACTACTACAAGTCCTTCATATGATCATTAATTTCATATTCTAAAACAACTTTTGCAAAACCAATCCTCCTCCACACAAGCATTTTCCCCAACAGTAGTAGTTAGCGGCATTTCATTAGTTGACAAAAAATATTCTCTCTTCCCTACCACCCACCTCACAACAGTTTCCTCCATTGAAAATCTTAGTCTCTGTCAAGTATTTTGCTTTTAATTGTAGTATTAAGTCTTCATCTCTGAGATACAAATGGGTTCCAACTACGAGTTTTCCAGGAGAGTTGTGGAAATGGCTTGGATTATGCTCAGTGTTGATTACTCTAGGCTTTTCTGGTTGCTCTTTCGGGTCTTCTCCTATGAAAACCATGAGGGAAAGCCTCGGATTTTCTAGCACCCGCCAACCACAAAATCTAGCTTGCATTTCAATACCATAGAAGTTGTGTACTTAGAATTTTAAGTCTGTAGCTAAAATATATATATATATATATAGCTAGGTATTGATATATACTCAAACAAAAAAGTGAGCTTGCTTGTTGATTTCTCAACCATGAACAACAAGACCAGGATAGGAAGGTGCACTGTTGGAGCTAAGCAGCAGCCTGAATACGTTGAAACAGATCCATCTGGTCGCTATGGACGCGTAAGTTTCTCTTGTTCATGATCTGTGATTTCACTTTTGCTGCATGTAATTTTATGTTTTTGCTTCCTTATTTTGTTTGTGATCATATCTTATGCATGTACTATTCCATCAATGATAAGTTCTCGAAGAAATTATGTAGAACATAGAAAAAGTTGCACATGCATGCAAGGAAAATTTTAACTACCCCATCTTTGGATACCATGAATTCAGTGAAAGATGCATAAATAGGGTATTAATTTCCTTCTGTTTCTGGTCAACTCTCTTGTGTGAATTGATATTAATTGGATTAAACATGAACAACATGAATATTTGTGTTTGTGTCATCCAAGATTCACTTCTATTTTTTTAATAGCCCAGTTGGATAGTGCAACCACCTTAACCGGCCTTGTCCTGCCTATTGATGGCTTAAAGAGACACTTACTATTCATATAGGGTGGTTTTAATAAGCATCCATTTGGTTGTCATTGATTTCTTACTGAACCACTTGTTGAATCAGAATCTAATGAAAAAGCTACTCGATCTAACTGTTCTCCCTCAATTACTTTTACCCCTTGAATTAAAGAAATTAAGTAAAAGTCTATTTTTATAGAGGATCCAAATTCACTGTGTCTAAAATCTATATGTTACAGCACTTCAAGTTAAAGTTTGAGTTTAATAGGTTGTGGAATTCATATATGTCTTTATTCAGTAATATTGATTATGAAACGTAAAAGTGTATAACTGAACTGTAATGGTAAGTCTGCTGAGTACTAATTAAGATGGCCTTTTTGTTCTTAATTTTTGTATAAGCAGTTCAGGGAAATGCTTGGCAAAGGAGCCATGAAAACAGTTTACAAGGCATTTGATGAGGTCCTTGGAATGGAGGTGGCTTGGAACCAAGTCAAGCTTAACGATATATTTGGTTCACCAGAAGAACTTCAACGGCTCTACTCCGAAGTTCACCTCCTCAAGAATCTCAATCACGACTCCATCATACGATACCACACATCTTGGATTGATGTCAACCGAAGAACCTTCAACTTCATCACTGAAATGTTCACCTCTGGCACCCTCAGAGAGTAAGAATTAACTATACAACTCATAGCTACAAGGAACATTTAAAATGTGGTAACTAACTGAGTTGCTATGTAACTTGAAACAGGTACAGGCAGAAGTACCAACGATTGAATACCGGAGCAGTGAAAAACTGGGCACGCCAAATCTTGCGTGGTCTGGCTTATATGCACAGACTTGATCCACCTGTTATTCACAGAGACCTAAAATGTGACAACATCTTTGTTAATGGTCATCTCGGACAAGTCAAGATTGGTGATTTGGGCTTGGCAGCTATTCTTCGTGGGTCGAAACAAGCACATAGTGTCATTGGTAATTTCTAAATCTCTGAACATACATAGTAACTTGGATTGAATTAAGGGAATCCATCTGAAGTTTCTAATTTTCCATTAATTTCATATACTTGTCTTGCATCAGGTACACCAGAATTTATGGCACCCGAATTATACGAGGAGGAATACAATGAGCTAGTAGACATATACGCCTTTGGCATGTGTGTGCTAGAGATGGTTACTTCAGAATATCCGTATAGTGAGTGCTCCAATCCTGCTCAAATTTACAAGAAAGTCACTTCAGTAAGTTTACTTGGTCTTCAGTAGTGTGAATATGTGATACTTCATTTTGTCACATAATACAATAACCTATTTGGCACTTGCTTGCAGGGCAAACTACCAAATGCATTCTACAAGATTCAAGATTTGGAGGCCCAGAGATTTGTAGGGAAGTGTTTGGTGGATGTCTCGAAAAGGTTGCCAGCGCATGAGCTGTTGCTTGATCCATTTCTAGCATCTGATGATGGAGAGCCTGAGCCAATGCCCATCTCAAGATCAATCCCAATTCAAAAGATAGTGCCTGATGAAAGTAATGAAGTGGTGAAGGAGCCAATCTCGGCTTTGGGGTCTAATTCGAAAAGAAGCACAAAGATGATCATTACAGGATCAAGGAATCCAGAGGATGATGCTATTTATCTCAAAGTTCGAATTTCTGACAACCAAGACGGTACTCTCTCCAACCCTTTGTTTCAACATGAGTGCCAAAGTTACAATTACTGTTTTTTTTTTCTTTTCATATTCATATGATTGTTTCCTTTACATGCAGGTCATGCTAGGAACATCTTCTTCCCCTTTGACATTGTGAACGACACGGCGGTTGATGTAGCAGTGGAGATGGTGAAAGAATTGGAAATTAGTGACTGGGAACCATCCGAGATTGCTGTGATGATAGAGAAGGAGATATCTTCTTTGGTTCCAAGTTATAACAAATGGGGCTCCCCCCAAGATCAGCACTACAGCTTTAGCTATGAAGATGACGACGACGATGGTGATGTTACCCACCATCCTTTCCACTATTTCTCCTCATGTTCTTCCTCCCAAACTTCTCTCCCTGCTCTAAGCTTACCCAGCATGGCCCAATGTCATAGTGGGAAGAACATTACTAATGACCCAGATTGGCTTCAAGGTATATATTCTTAAGTTTTGGGGTCTTGTAACTAATACCTTGTGTAAAAAGAAAAAGTCTAGCTTTCTGGTCTTAACTTCATTTGGTCCTTAATGCAGGTGATCTGTTTATCAATGATGATGCAAGTTCTCAGAGTTCTTTGAACTCTTGCAACTACTCCAACATGAATTACTACTCGAGCACTGAAGATGACTATGAATTAAGTCCAGGAAGGGAACCGTCCGCCTGCTTTGGAAAGACTCAGAAATCTACAAGATTTTGTCCCTCGGAAAGCACGACTGCAAATCCTTATAAACATTGCAATTCACAAGTAGACACTGGGAGAGCTTACCATGAATTGAATCATCATCATCATCATCATCACCATAATCAGCGGAAATTACAGAGGATTCGATCACTTGTTGACGTGCGTAGCCAATTGTTGCACCGGTCACTAGTGGAGGAGATAAACAAGAGACGTTTGTGCAATACCGTTGGAGCTGTTGAGAACATTGGATTTCAAGCACCAGGAAATGGTAGTAACTAATTTCCTTGATGATCGAGCTAGTCCTCCAAAGATGCTGAGAAAGCAAGGATGTGATGAACAAGTTAATATCTTGAGACTCACAACTAGTACTACTGCAACATATATAGGTGTGTAAGTAATGCTTGTAAAAATTTTGAGCCTTGAGAAGAATTTAAGGTTCATGATAAATAACCGATCCGGTCATTCAGGACTTTGGCCACGTTCAAGTGCTAGAGAAGTACGAGCCTGCAAGTTTAATCCTGCAGATTGGACTTCTCCTTTTGTAAATTTTGTACTCCCTTTTATGCAAAGTACGTCATGTAATGAAGCAAGTGAAGCAACTCACCTTTGCTCTCTTTCTAGGGAACTATATATGTGCTAACACTAATGATTATGGTGAGGGTGTTTCTAGTTTTGGGTTATATGTAAGCAAAATATCAAGGTACTCGGGCTTGGCTCGCACAAGGTATATAGAAAGCGAAACCCAGCGCTTGATCTCTCCAAAGTTTGAGTTCGACTCGAATAGCTTGCTCGTTTGTAAACCAAGCTCGAGCTTAAACATTGCTCAACTTGACTCGGATCGATGTAGAAGTAGAACGAGCCCGAGCAGAAGGTTCTGCTCGGCTTGAAATGAGTACACACGATTGAAATAAGTACATATCCAAAATTCAACAAACGAGTCAAGTTCAAACTCAAATTTAATCTCGAGGTGTCTCGTATAAAAATACAAGTAACACATGAGTTTTACGAGGTTCATATACTAAATTTCAAGCTTGGATAATTTCTTCTAATAAAAAATAACGAGCCGAACCTAGAGCGACAATGGTACAGTAAAATTTAGGGGGGTGAAATTCACATTCTTCATTTTACAATCCACATACTATAATGTTGTTTTAGACTTTGGGCCATAAGATTTGGAAAGACCAACAGATTTGGAAGTAGTGGCCCGCCTCAACTCCACTCAGCAACCGCCACGCCGCCATGGCCCATGGGTGGGTCCCCTTACACCGGAAGCACAACTCAAACAGTTGAATCGTCCACCCTTTCATATTCATCATCAACCTTTACCACCACTGAGAGTCTCTGTGAATGTGATCGCCACTCCGATTCAACCACCTCGCTTATTACTCTACGCCGCCATGGCTGTCATGCGCCACGCGAGCCGATCAACCACCGAGGCGCCACCTCCTTCTCCGATCCCAACCGGCAAGGGCTCCCGCTCCGCAGCCAGCGAAACCTTCACGCAGTTCCTCGACAAGTGCCTCCAGATCCCCGACCTCATCGCATTACCGCCTTCTCACCTCTCCGGCACCGCCTCACGTCACCCGATCCCCGCCGACGTCGATTTCCGATCCCTCTCCGCCGAATCCATCTCGCGCCTCCTCGTCTCGGCCAAGCAACTCGGCGCGTTTCGGATCACCGGTCACGGAATTTCGGCCGACGAGCTGAGGTCCGTGGTTCTAGAAGCTGAATCCGTTTTCGGAAATGCCGATCAACCGAGACGTATGGTTGAGCGCATCGCCAATCGCGAGGAGATTGCTTGGGTTCGCGATCGAAAGACCGAATCGGACCAAAGATATCGGGACTTTCGGTAAATCCCGAAACTCTTATATATCGGACCATTGCAATCATGAACTAAACTAGTAACTTGACGTAGGTTTTTTTTTTTTTTCATTTGCAGTAAAAATATGGAGAACGTTGCAAGTAAAATTGAAGCGATTGCAGAAAAAGTAAGTGAAATTTTCTATAGAAATGAAAAACAGCAATTTGAGAGGAGAAATGAAGTGAAGGATTGGGCTGTTAGGTTATACAGATACAATCATGACCAAGATAAAGAGCAAAACAATAGTAATTCACCGAATGAGATCACAAATGGAAATTGTGACCGTGAGTGTGATGATCATGGTTTATGCATACACCTTCCGCTTGAGCATTCACAATTCTACATTCACTCAGAGCCAAGTTCCTTGTCGTTCAATGCAGGCCCTGAAACGCTAGTCGTTACAGTCGGAAAGCAGCTAGAGGTAACTAATGAGGTAGCCCTAGCTCTACTGTTAATGTTTTGGATGCCCCAAATTTATTTGCTTATTTTATTGCTTTGCAGGGATTTAAATGTGTTTCAGGGGAAATGATCTTTGTGCCTCACATAAGCAGAAGCCAAGCCTCTTTCTCCTTGCAACTCAAAGTTCCGTTTTCGTCGAATTTCAGAAAAAATTCCAAGATAATTTCCATTGTTGATCAAGTTTTCATTGCAGTCTTCCTCTGCTTACTATACAAAGTTGTTGTGTTCATATACACTTACATTACAACTACATAGATACACTCGTTGTTCTTTGGCTTTTGGGGTGACAAATTCTTTTGGATATTGGCTTTTGGGTGACATTGATTGGATTGGAGAGGATTTACTTTTTTTACTTTTTTTTATATATTTTCAAAAATCTTATACGACGATATACACATCCTTGTTCTTTGTGTATAAAATGATGTACAGTATGGGACCCATGGCTTGGAGAGTTTTGGTTTGTTCATGTATAGAAACTAGTATTGATTGGCCGGATTACAGTATTTGTATGTGCAGACTTCAATCTTTTGTCTTGAGGTTTGATTAAACGAATGAAGGTTTATTGCTTTTTGTTGTGAATTTCAGTATTGCATGTCAATTAATTGTGTTGTAACTTGTAAGAAACATTTTATGGATTATATATGGAGTTGTAAATCTTCCATTTTATGCAACTATATAACTACTACGTACTTTTATAATGGCAGAAAACTTAAAGTTCCATACTTTTGCATAAAGATGCTACATATTGTTAAGCCCATTTGTATGGGCTCGAACACATCTTAGCCTAAGGACTATTCTGAAATCTGCATCTTAACAAGTTCTCATGTATACAAGCTCTAAAGTATTTATAATGCCAGATTGCAACTACACTAACATTCAGGCATGGATTTGATTTCATTCATACATTGTGTCCTCATTTGATTCGCAGATTAGAGGATCGAGAATAAGAAGAAGAATTCTTTACTGATTTGGTAAGTTCAATCCAGGAAAAAGAAACTTGTTACATGGAGAAAAAATTCGGTTGTAGATCGGCTCGATACACGTTCGGCTCGTGTTCGTAAAAAAAACGAGCAAAGTTTGAACTCCATACTAAGCTCAATAGGAAAAATGAGACGAGATTGAATTCTAACATATAGATCGTGAACAGCTCGTATACCTTTATAACTGTTGAACATTTAAGTATAACTTACTAAATATAACTTTTTTAAGTGCCTTTTTAATATTTAAGTGTTTTTGTTATTTTCAAAATGAGTGGCATAAGGCAGATGACGATATGAAGAGAGAAAGTCTCTTGCTCGTCAAGATTCACACTCTAAAGCTCGCTAGACGTACACATTCTCCTCCGATTTAAGAAACGATTATGAAAGGTCTTGGATCCATTGTTCATGAATATGCATAAGTATCAAAACAACCCTTACCCGATTTGGTTACATTTTTCTTCACCAAAGATCCTTGAAATGATTGTCATTTTTTGTTGGATTGGTAATATATAGTGAAAACCTGAAGAGAGTGAAGCTTCATTAGTCTAGTCAAGCTATAATGTCACTTTACTAGTTTACTCCTACTTGATTAATGTCTTGTTTCCACCAAAATCGCAATAGCAGATTAGATCGATTTGTTTTAGTTGAAATGTCACTGTTTGGAGTAGTAGACCCCATGAAAATACAAGTTAAAGATTCTGTGTGTCCTTTGTTAGATTGCATGTATACATCAACGACCTTTTATTACGGGTAATTTCAGAGAATCCCACCATAATCTTAAAACTTTATTAGGGTTGTCGGAGTCACTTTAATCACTATTTCATCTTACTTATCAATAATTTCTATCCACTGATTGAAATTTGATGTTAAGTTGGTGACCCTTGTTTTCTCCAATATGACAAATATATGCGAGGCCCCGGCCTAAGAAAGTGAAATAGTTTTCCTCCTCGTCTAATAGTGAAAAGTCATAGTTTCAATTATCGGTAACAGAATTATGCAGCTTTAGAATCTGTGGTTAAAGATCAGGAGCACTGTGGTTAGCCCTTTTAGACTTCTCTGTAATCCACTACTTCAAGTGCTCTCTGTTCAATATTTTGATAACACGGGCCTTTTCGTGTCGTTGATATATTGTTAAAGTTGTGTGATTCACAATACAAATTATGAGTGCATGCATGAACTGAAAAATGAGAACAATATTCAATCATGTATGCGTTGAATTGGTGTATAAATTAATTTGGAAATATATCGATGTTGGATGAATATTAGTAGTGTACTTTGTGAATGACGCGTGAAAGTATAAAAACGCAACCAATATATGAAGGGGATATTCATCATAACCTTACTTTGCAAGAACAAACAATAAAAAATTGAAACTCGAAATAAAGAAATTAACAGAAACAACTAAAGTTTGGAAGATCGCACCCATCATAATTACAAAAAAAAAAAAACATAATAATATATGTGGCTAGTCCCGTCATGTCAAACATTAACGCTATTATTAGTTTAGTTCATAGACACTCATCATTTGACATTCATAACCTCTTCTATTTAAAATGTAAACTTTATGAATTCTTAGATTTACGTAATGGTTAGTTATTATTGGTTAATTAAATAGCTAGGTAGCAGCTATATATATACACTAAAGTGTCTTATACTTATATGTCGTTTTCTCTGTCTCTTTCTTCTCTTCTCCCTCAATTTCTGAACTCAACCATATATGATGAATAATTAACATTGTACGAAACTTGAATTGAAATTATTAATTAATTCCAATTGTGCACACTCGCTCGCATTGATCCCTTGCCGACAAGTTAATAGAAAAGGAATAGCATGCATGAAGCTACTTCGATCACGCACCAAGAATGGTGGATATTGATTATTGTTTTATCAAACTAGGCCTAAATAAAGCACAAGACACCCAAAAAAAATAATGAAACAGTTACTTCAATTCCCAGAGCTAGGATGGAAATAAAGGAGTTGATATGTAATGTGACATCTTCCAAACTATCACTTCCTTTTGTATTCAACTGTGTAACTTTTGTGTTTGCTAGCAAGATAATCAATATACACACTGACCGCCCAAATCGCCAACCCAGAATATTGTTTGTCTGTTTCCTAATTTGGCAAGTTGGTGTTGGTCGATGGTAAAAAGTGATAACACAGTTTTGATCCAGATCCATTCGATCTCTTAAATTTTCTGTAGATTTTTTGTCTCCTACACGTACGTGCGGATTTGTCCCATCAAATCATGAATGGGTAGCTTAAATAGCTTCCATCAGATTATGGTTAGGATTTATTGGGCTTTAGTGTGGATATTTAAGATGGAGAAGATCCTTATAAAATAGAAAAGAACATGTTAAACCCTAAACCCTAGCTAGCTAATAATGTATGGGGAATATTTGTTGGTGTCTTCAAATCTTGACAAGTTCACATTTAAGGACATGCATGAACCCTAAAATTCATGTTAGTCCCATGGTTACAGGCTAATCTAACATTACAATGGAAGTTTAGGCAGTGGCCATTCAAGTTTACATTCTGGGACCTTATATATCGTGCATTTAATAGTGTTCGGGTGGTGTGACCTGTTAGGTTTTCTTCATTACTCCATAGGATTGCTAGCCACAAATCTATCTTTTCCATTGATTAACATGTATATAGCTAACCCGATTTGGCTTTTGACCAGTCAATAAGTCAATAACCCTAATAACTTCATTCACCGACCAGATTTTAGGACAATCAAATACCCCCAATTACCGGCCATTTTATTTTGTTCGGTGAAGATTTCTGCCATATGGGGAGAGAACCCATGTCGGACCAATGTCTTTGACTCTTGAGATTTGCCTTATTAAATGAAAATGAATCGTGTTGGCATGCCATATGTTAAATGAGTTGCTCGTTGTACCACTCGATCTCCATGTACCTATGGTTCTCTCGAGTGGTACAGCGAACAACTCATTTAATGTACAAATTAACTTGGGTAACTTACAAGTAACCTTTGTAAGTAAGAAAAATTTGTGATCAGTTACAATATGCATGGGTGTACATATAGGCTTGAGCGCGGGGGAAACTCAGGCCCCTATGTAGTTCTGCCCTTATAGATTCGCTATTGTTAGCTTATATATATGCTGTTAGTAGGAGTAAAAAGATCAATCTATGAGTTATTTACCGAAACCAAGATGAGTTCATGAGTTGCATTGAGCCACGCAGTAGTAGTACGAAACCATGCATTCGACATAAATGACAACAATAGATGACCAAAAACATGAAAAATGACAAGATCGAATTAGAAAACAAAAATGTTTAGTCTGGTAGCTACGTACCTGCAGAGAAAGCCCTAGCAGTCAGTGATTGAGTAACACACTGGCACACGTGCACAGAAAGATTTGGTATAAAATAACAAATGCTCTGCAATAATTGAAAAATTATTACAGGCCAGGGCTGTACAACTTTTGCCTTGATTTCCTTGCCAAGCCAAAAACTAAGGGCTCAAGACTAGGATGAACAGGGGTGAGAATGGCGACGGGTCCGTCGAGGACGGACAGAGCTAGGGCAAACGCCCAGAATCTACGGGAATATGTCCTTGTGGTGCTGCTTCTCTACGTAATCGATTATCAGATAGATTTGTTCCAGTTTGACTGTCTATCCCTTGAGGCTCGCCGACACAACCACGTACCTAGCTAACCTGCCAATCATATATTTAATCTCAACCGTCCACTACGTACTCGTTCAATCATTTTTACCATGATTTCCTAATTAATACCAACCCCATACCATTCCCATGTATTCCGGCTTCTGGGGGTTGGCTCAAGATATGTTGCCTCCGTCCTCATCATGGTCATTTCTTATTGTATATGTTACGTACTTAGCTAGACCTATTGCATATATAGAAGACTAAGATAATAATTGACTTATATCCCCGGCCCCTTTGTTTAATTTGGATCATATTGAGGGGCGAATTCAAGTTAGGTTGTTTTGCTTCCCTAATTGTTGTTATGTGTTTCGTTGTTTTATTAAAACGGTATGTATTTATTTAATTGTCATGTCTTAGTCTCATGATATTAAGTTTTTTTTTTTTGGTGAAACCTCAAGAGAAATTGAGTATCATTCTTACTAACGTCTAGAGATGAAAACTTGCACGAGATCCACATGGTGCACCACATTGTTGACAACTACATCTCTTATTAAATTAAGTTATATGCTTACTTGTGCAAATTAACGAACTTTGTGAGAGATTTGCGGAATGATCATTTAGTTTGCGGAACTTTGTGAGAGATTTGCGGTATGTATTTATTTAACATGCTCACAATTTATATATATAGCCAAAAAAATCGAATAAGTTTAATACATTTAGCATGAATCGTTATGCAAATATAGTTTTACTAAATTGTAGCAGATAACCTGTCTCTCTCAATGTACCTATTTACTGTAGATGAAATATGCCGTGCCAAATTGTTTATTCTCTCTTAGTGTACCTAATTATATACTGTCGACCCAATCATCTATGTTGTCATGTTTGATATTTACTTGAACTCCATATTCATTAAATAAAACGATAACAAATGCATGCACGCTCCTTACTCATTTTTCTCTTCTTTTTTTGTTCTTCCACATTAAGAAATTAATATGCACATATTGACTAGACTCTATCCCTCTATCATTTATGTAACCAAAAATAAAAAATAGAGTATTACATATAGATCATGTTTTGTTGTTCCTTTCTGATTAATATATGTGGTAGCTGAATTTCAATGGCAATAAATATATTTATACCATATATCTATCCGGGTACGTTGTGCCAGTGTGTTTTGTTGACTCAACACAAACTGCTAAAACTACCACAATATTTTTCTATATATCTAGCTTGTTTTAACACTCGATGTCTTTAGTCTCAAGCTAAATAGGCTAGCTCAGCTAGCTATGCATGGCTAATATTGGGGTGGGTAAGTGTTGCATCCAATTCTGGCTACGTATAATTATCAAAGATGGTTGACCCTATATATAGTGTTTGTCTCATATATTCAATTATTAGCGTTAACCCCCAAAGAAGTTAAATTACTGACTTATACATGGAGCTCCTTCCTTTGGTAGAGCTCATTGGCACGACTTAATTGGATCATTTGCGTGAGTTTTGTATTACAAATTTGAGAGATATGTGATCAATAAAAGAACAATAGATTAAGTATGTTGTTAAGTTACGACAATAGATTTGTGATATTTAAATTTACAATACACAAATAAAATTGATTCTAACACATCTTAGTTCGAATAGAGAATCCAAAGTTCCAAACCTGTTTTATTGGTTTACAAAAGGTGAGTGCCTGATTTGACATCTTTTTGGTGGTGTACAAAAACAAAAGGGTAAGTGCCTGATTTGGTTTGTATAAGCAAAAGCCAACAATAACCCAAGTTACTATTTGCAAAGAGTATAAGACATGTTTTGTTAGGTGGAGATTGGTGATAAATCATGACTTGCATAATAGTATTAGCAAGACTTCTTGCGAGTAATCGTCGTTTCTCTTACTTACCTGGACGGGGTTAATGGGTGATCATGAAGACTCATGGCCTAGGCTAGTGACTTCCATTGCACTTTGGAGGGGTGCTCGCTTAAGATCTCCCCAAAAGAGAGAGTCTACGTCATAATTTGTTGCAAGGGGGTTGCGTTCGCGCAGCCCCCAACATATAACTAAAACTCTTTTGATTGATATTCTTTTATCCGAGGTGATTGATGTAGTGGTTTGACATCAACGTTATCTCATGAGAGATACTGGGTTCGACTCCCTTTGGATACCTGGGGGGATGGAGTTGGGGTGTGTGTGCGTAATAAAATAAAATAAAAATTAATTTTTCTTAAAAAAAAATAACATCTTGTGATAAAACTTGGACATTCCAAATGCAAATTCAAAAGTCAATGTAGAAGAACCAAGAAAAGTTTTAAAACCTCTTATACACAAATAAATTGAAATTAACCGCAAAGTTAGGGACGGTTAGAACTTTATAAGAATATATCTCAATTAAAATTCAAGCATGCATGCTTTTCTTTTTCCTCATGTGTGAAGCTTTGAATTTTAACTCCATGTCCCAGAAAGACACTACACTGTTCTATGAGCTTTCTTTTCATGTATTGGCTAAAACAGTTACTGCCACAGATAAGAAAGTCATTTAATACCTACACAAAAGGAAGCTTCACCCAATATTAACCAGCAGTTGGTTCTTTTTCCAAGCCAATCTGGAATCATCCACTCTGGTAATTTATATAAATAGTACCAAACAAATCCTCTTTGGTAGGCCGCATGGTTCTCTTTTCACAATTTTTCCCTCTATCCAATGCTTGAAAGGTTAATTTGCTTTTGAAATATTCGAAGTAACTTTTTCTTTTCAAAAATCAAACTTCAAACAGTTTCACAGAGGCTGGTCACTTGGTCTAGGCTCTAGCAAAGCTTTAGCAATGGCGTGACCTGGTACAATTTGAATTCTCACAATCCCCTTTTATACCAATTTTTTTTTTAAATTTTATATCATGTACGGCTCTTCAATCACTTCCAAAGGTATAGCTTTTCCAGAATTGGGAGTGGCGGAATCTGAAAGCTGAAGAACAAACTGCCAGAGAAAACCTTTGAAAAATTTGGGGAAGAAAGAGTTAAAAACATGAATTTTGTTGTCCTCCTCAAAGTGTATCTTCTTTATAATCTGTCAGTGTTCATGGGGTCCTCAACCAATCAATTTATGGGTATAGTTTCTAATACATCATACTCAATTTGGTTGGGTCCATGAAATACACAAACTCAGAAATACCAGAACATTTTGTTGGGTTTTTATAGGATGAACAACAGGCCACAATACAAGGATAACCAACCGCACACCCTTTAGCCTTTAGCTTTCAGAAAATTTGTCACAACCCGTATTTTTAATGGTGCAAAAACATAAAATGGACAAAAACCAATTTCCAATTTCAATCCAGGAAGACAAGAAACCCCATCTTGTCAATGATCACATGGTCTGAAAAAAAGGTTGAGAATTCTTGTGACTAAAACTAGTATATTTTCCAATTGCAATTAAAGACTGCATCTTTGGTAATTGAACAATGCAGTACTAATAAACTAACAAGGTTTATTAGAAACAGAGAGAGACATTGGAAAACATTGATGTACATTTTTCATTTTGATGCAAGATTTTTGATTTACTTTGACTGGATGTCAGTGAGATCAAACCAGATTTGCTTGAAGACCTTGATGATGAGCTCATGGTATTCATCTGCATTCAGAGAAAGATAACATGCAAGAAGATCTTCCAAGTCCTTTGATGCCTTGATGTTGTTCTCCATGATCATCTCCACCATCGATTCCCTGAAATCCTTTTGAGGATCAAATGAGGACTTCACAATTGCAAAGCTCTCGGAGAGACTCCTCCTCTTCGAGCTCGAATTCGAAGACAAACTCCGGCGTCCCACGTGGCCCTGGTTAATTTTCCGGCTCGCGATTCTCGGAGAATTAATCCGAAGCCTAACTCCCGGTGAAGTGCTCGAAGATACTCTTCTAACAGAACTTGTACGATGCTCTTTATTGTTCTCTTCCTTGACAAGCTTCACTGAGACAGACCCATGTGAGCTTTTTCTGGATTTGATTGGCGGCTGCTCCTTGGTCTCTTTCTTCTTCTTCACTTCATTCACCATTTCACCGAAGTTTTCAGGCTTGGTTATGATTCGAGGAAGCTCAAGCTCAGAAAACGTATCCAAATTGTTGATGTTATTCACGTCGATAATGATGTCTTTCTCGTTGGAGCTGGACAGCGAAATCATACCATCAAATGCTGTTTCAGTAGCGAGAACGCGGTCGCATCTGAATTCAAGAGTCTCATGGTGATGAAACTCAAGCTCGGAGCTGTCGAGAGACGATGAAGACGAGAGCTGCTCCGGTGGAGAGTCCGATTTGGTCCAGACGGATTCAACTGAGGCCCGGCAGCGACACCCGGCAGAAGAAACAGAGGAGGTGGTCGACATAACAAGCTTCGAATCAGAGGAGGATTTGTTGGTTGTAATTCGACTCTTCCTGGGTTTTTGTCTGGAGGATTTTCTTGGTGATTCATGAGGCAAATTGGTGTTGGAGACTTTTGGGTTTATGGGGGAGTTGCAGAGTGGTCTGTTGTCACCTGTGGAATCGTTGAGCTCCCTTGTGAAGTAGTAGGACTTTCTTGATTGATGACAATGATGGTTTTGGTGGTGAGTCATTTGCTTCACTTGCTTTGGTTTTGATGGGCTTGTTGGTGTTGTTGTTTTTGCAGAAGAAGAAAATGTGGGTGTTGGTGGTTGGTTTTTCTTCTTGGGATGAGAATTGCTGCTCTGATTCTTTCTGGGTTTGCTCATGTCTTTGAGCTTGTAAAACCAGGCATTGGGTATCATATCAGATAATCTAAACTTGTACTTGCCCATCACCAACCCACAAAACAAACCCTTCTCTCTCAGTCCCTCTCTGGTTTTTTCTAGTGAAATGTGAATGAAAAAGGAAGAGACTTTAACACCTACCGCTCTGCTCCAGCTGAAGATAGATAAAGAAGAGAGGGGGGGCTGGCTTTTTGGGTGTTTTTTTTGGAGGGTATAAGGAGGAGGATGGGGCCCTTACAAAGTGGGGACATAGTGGTAAATTCAGCAAATCGGATTTTATTGTAATGACGCTAAAACGGCTTTGCCCAAAACAGACTTTGTATGCATATTATGATGAAGTTTTGGTCACTTGTGGAAAAGCACTAGTAGTGAACGATTCAGTAATTTAAGAGACCAGATTGTGTGTGTTGTTTAACGTGACTTAGAGGAGGGGCTTATCGGGGTCCAACATTTCTTGCCCAAATCCCCAACACTTTTGTCAAAGTGGCATACATGCAAGGCTAGGCAATTATGGGTCCCAACTGTGATCTTCTTTGGCCTCCTCTACTATATATATCTGCATCAGATTCAAAGACTACTACAAAGCCATTTTCCACTCATTCAAGGCCTCAACTCATAGTGAACTCTTGGTCTAAGTTTCCAAAAACTTTAACTCTATAAACAACAAAGAGACAGAAAGCTTTAAGTTTTTCAATTTTGCAGGGATTGCCTTGTGACTCAGCATTTATATTACTCTAAGATGCATTGATTGGTTGCATAGTAAAATCAACTGTCTCTTTGCAATATCTTGTTCAATTTACCATTCAAGAAGGTTATACATTTCTTCAAAATCATTTGATTTTGTGCAACTAAACAAGTAGATCTACAGTTGAAGATTTTCTCCTACAAGTTAAATGAAAAAAAAAAAGTTTTTTTTTTTTCTTATCAAATAGAACTGCCTAGTAAACAATGAGGAAATTCGGGAAGAAGATGAAGATGGATAAGAGGAGATGGAAGTGTATGGGCTCTAAATTGATTCGATGACGAGAACAAAAGTGAGAAATTAAGAAGTGAGACATGCCGGAGGCAATGAGGGCGATGTCAGCCAAAAGGACGACCATGCAGGTGTTGAGGACGAGGAAGTTGAGAGCGGTGTCATTGTTTTTATTATTCTTTGTATTGTTGTATCCAAGGGTGAATTGGGGTTTGAAGTGTAATTTTTTAGGTGGGCCCCACCCTACGATCAACCATGTGTATGCTTAAGAATTTTCCTTTTTGGTGCTTTTTCACTCCAAGAAGACGGTTTATTAATGTCGATATTCGACTAACGCTCGTCCGTACTTGTACAATCGATCTTTTTTCCCAATGTATTTGAGAGTCCCTGATTCGAAATGGTTATTGGAGCATCTCCGGCCGATTAACTTTATCCACGTGGAGTACTTGCACAATTACAATAAAACAGACCAAACATGTCAAGTCGAATAGTTTTTCGTGACATGTAAATGGCTGATGAGCTTCATTGACTTTATTTGATCAACTTGTCAACAGTTTTATGGTTAATTTTATTTTTATTCCAAAAGAGGCTCATCTCATTTCCATAGTCATGCAACGGTTACAAGTTACATGTCAAGTTTCAACAGTAAAATCAACTGTCTCTTTGCAATATCTTGTTCAATTTACCATTCAAGAACACGTGTTATCCAACAGTTTTGGGTAACTGAAAATTTTATCCAATGTCCTTTAAAGTTGTTGATTCGAAATGTTATTGGATAACACGTGTACCCTCAACAACAAAAAAATATTGACCCAAAAGAGAAAGAGAAGGTCCCCATGCCCATGGAGACTTTTGCCCTCCCTATTTGCAAGCATGTCAACTTGCATTCATCTAGGCCGTCAAAATTAAATTTGGCATTTGGATTTAACAAATCCATTGGAGATGCTCTTACATAATAATTAGTAACAATATATTGGTTGTTTTGTGTTCTATTTTCTCGCTAGTTATTACTTTTCTTTAGGCTTTCTAGATAGAAACCCGAGTAATTAACAACAAAACGTCCCAAGAGGCCAAGAGCATACGGATATATAATTTAGGCTCAAATACACACATATTACATCGATGATGAAACAAGTTGCTTAACTAAGGTCTCGTTTGGTTCACGAAAATGAAAAGAAAGGAAAATAAATCAATTCCTTTCTCTTTCCATAGGCATGAGAAATCCAAATTCTCTTGAACTTTCCTTTAAGTGTTTGGCAACGCTGAAAAAATAGTCATAATATTTTGTAATAAATGCATAAAAGTAGAAGGAAAGTGGAGGGAAAATGAATCCCTTGGGATGTGGAGGGAACCATTTTCCCCCTTATTTTCCTTTCCTTCAGGAAAATGTTTCATTTCCTTTCCTTCAGGAAAATGTTTCATTTCCCTTGACACCCCAAACACAAGAAATGCTTGAGTTTCATTTCCTTTCCCATTGCTTAAAATTTGTGAACCAAACGAGATCTAAGAGTCGTAGCTATGGAATGTCGAAGAGTAAATAGGGTTTGAGATAACGTTCTAACAACCGTGTGTTGTGTAATTATCAAAGTACTTTCATGTAGGGTTCGATGCTTGAATGCTTGAATGCTTGGACTTTTCTTTTTTCTCAAAGGTGAACATCATTCGAAAGGTACGTGAAATTGAGCCACAGCCCCGGCCATGAGTAGGGGTAACGATGTCTAATAAATAAGTGTCCCAATGCCTTACAACTTTATCAGATTGCTACATTGTTTTCACATTCAATCTTTTATATTTAGCACGTACAGTCAAAAATAATTGTACAGACGCAGAGCACAGGACGTTCACAAAAACCTTGCTTGCTGCAGAAGACATAATCTAAAGCCCTACACTGCAGAGGCATGGGTACTACAATCCTGGTCAATATATTGGTCCCAAAAACTAAGCTGGCCGATCTGAAACCGAAAGGAACATGACCAAATCACCAACGGCCAAAGTCTTTTCTGGTGTTTGCATGATAATTTGTACAGAAACAGCGGGGACCAATGGATTATCGAATTGAATTTTTGTCCTCCTGAAAAGCATGTAGAGGAGTTTAATGACAATTGTTTGTATCGTGGTGGAGGACATAGAATTAAAACTCCAGTTCATATACATGTTGAATGTTATCCTAGCCTGTAGTAGCTGTGCCTCAAGGGTTTGCTAGGGTTCATTTGTGCAGCACATGCGAGCATGGCTATGAAAGCCTCTTCTTGGGACCAAACTAGATTGCGACTGTGCGGTCCCAAATGTAATCACGTCACTGAAAAACACTGGTTGGGCCGGTCCGATCAAATAGTTCGAGTTCGGGTTTGGCCCCATAAGAGTAAGCTATATAGAAGCTTGGAATGAATTAAAAAATTTCATTGCCAACTGCAGCTAGCGTATGTTTTTGATCATCTCTTTATAAGCATCCAGCCGAGAATCCCCATATCGATCATCTGCGCAATGATATCTCAATAATCTAGATCAGACTAGTCATTCCCTGAGCTTGCATATGGTTATAGATGATACAGCACTACTCTTCATGCCTATACATGCATAATAGATACAGCACTTACACCAGTAACAGCAATAGGGGAATTAATTTCTAAAATCGATAGCAGTTCACGAGTTCATTTTTTTTTTTGTCAGTTCAAATCTTGAAATATAATGTTAAATGTTACATCTATCAGATTAACAGGTTGGGAACTCATGCCGCATTAGGCCGGATAAGTTGTGTCACTAATTACATATCCAACGCCAACCTGCAGCTAGCTCAACCAGCGGTCATCTCCGTTCATTCGACACCGGCTTTGAGCTCCAAAATTGATGCAGGAGCATAGGGAGGTCCATCAAGTGACTTTAATTCCAAAAGAGATTACGATTGCTATTATTAATTAGGCTTAATAGCCAAAATGCCCCATGAACTTGGTCATAATTGTCAATTTACACTCCAAATTTGTAATTGAGGAAATTAACCCCCTGAACTTGGTAACAATTACCGATTTGCACCTATCCGTCAAATCCAACAGTTTCCATCCAAAAATAACTTTTTTTTTGGTAAAAAAAAATTGTTTGCTCTCTCTCTCCCCGATCCCAGCCTCTCTCTCTCCCCGATCCCAGCCTCTCTCTCTCTCCCCGATCCCAGTCTCCCTTTCTCTCTCCCCGATCCCAGCCTCCCTCTCTCTCCCCGATCCCAGCCTCCCTTTCTCCCTCCCCAATCCCAGCCTCTCTCTCTCTCTGAGCTTTCTCCGGCGATTGCTTCGCCGTCCGACCACCATTGACCTCGATATTGGTGGTGCTGGATTCGCCGTGAAGTGAGCTTCAAAGCCCACTAGGTTAAGCTCGTCGATTTGGCCTGAAAACAAGATCTTCGATCAAAGAATAGTCCGACTGTTCATGCTTCGATTCTCCTTCAACACTGATCTTCGATGACAAAATTTGGTATGGGGATAAAGATCTCGAGGAGACGAAGATAATGAGACTAGTATTGAGGTCAATGGTGGTCAAACGGCGACGCAATCGCCAGAGAAAGCTCCGGGGAGAGAGAGGAGACAAATTTTGTTTTTTCCATTTTGTTATTTTTTAATTATATTTGTTTTTATTTAAAAATTATAAAAAGACTATTTTACCCCTCATTTGGATGGAAACCGTTGAATTTGACGGATAGGGTGCAAATCGGCAATTGTTACCAAGTTCAGGGGGTTAATTTCCTCAATTACAAATTCGGGGTGTAAATTGACAATTATAGCCAAGTTCAATGGGCATTTTGGCTATTAAGCCTATTAATTACGATTCCCATATCTTCGTTTGTAAGTAATTATATATATATAGTTGTTTTTGTGTTTTATTTTGTTTATCAGAAGAAATTAAGGCATACAGTTTTTTTTTGGACAATAGAAGAAAGGCTTACATTGATAAACGGAAGAAATTACATCATATGGGCTACTAATGTGGCCTCATTACGATTGCTATAGATTGAAGCCATGGAGGTCCTGCCTATAGCCAGCAGCTTAAGAGCTTAGTTTGTGGGCAACCTGGTTGCATACTCTATGAGTATGCATGCTTCCATTTGATTAGATCAAAGGATCCAAGCATTAATTAATAAATGAGATTACTTCATTAACTAGTGCTCCATCTTCACTCAAGTCAGCTTCATGACAGCCAATTCTTTTAGCAAGAGCCAAAGCATCTCCATCTGTATGGATAAAAAACCACAACATATATATCAATGCAAAAGTCCAAACCCATGCAGCAGCGCTTGGAGGTTGCGTGCCATATATTGGAATATAATTGCACCCATAAGCCCTCCATGTTCATTTCTCACCAGCAATTGGTTCATTCTATCTATTTTTTGGATGATATATATTCCTCTTGGTCATCGCCCTGTCCTGAAAACAAACGAACTTCATAATATTAATTTGGATACTAAAGATGGCCGGGGCCAGTTCTGAGATTTTAGAGGCTTAAAAGACGAGCAGTAATGGAGAATGCGCAACAAGGAGTTGAATCCGGGACACGACTAAGATTTAAGTACGTAGCAGCTCTGCCAACTGAATTGGAACTCCATTCATTAGTTATAACGTTCTCTCAATGTATATAGTTTTTTCGAACACATTACAAAATTGGAGCCTCCCATTTTCAGAGGCCTGGTGGCCACACCACCCTTACCACCCTAGGGCTGGCCCTAACTAGTTAATTTCTTGGGGGATGCCAAAACCGACCATTTCATCAGATGCATAAAAACAGAATTTGATTGCTTTAGTGAGCTAGCTTATAATTAAGTCCTCGATCTTCAACTAGATATCCTTTGTCACTCATATATAGTTGTAACGTTGCAGTGATGGCAAAGTTCTCTGGTACGCTAATTTCTACCTATTTTTTTTCTAAACAAACGAGGACTTGAAGCCCCCACTCATAGAACTGTAACAAAAGAATTCAGTAATCATGAGAAAGAAGAAATAATGAATGAATGAGATTTTTCATCTATGTTCCACAAACCAAAATCAAGAAATGAACGACTATGAACATTTACAGATTGAATCAAATTTAGCTAGACACCATTGCTGTTGTTGATGAACTCACAATTGTTGAGTACCCTTCCGCTACATGATCACCATCCAATCCGGCCGCCCATCTTCTTAGAATCCTCAACAACGACGCCGCTTTCCTCCTCGCTCTCACCGTCCCCGTCCCCGTCCCCATCAATTCCCATATTACCCTCTCAATCCCCGGAGTCGACGCCAACTCCGCCACCATCTCCGAACCCCCTTTTCGACAAATCGTCACAAGAGCCGCCGCCGCGCTCTCCCTCGCCCTATCCGACCCTTCTCTCAAAACCACCCCCAGATTCCTAATCGCACCGTACGCCGCCGCAACTGCCACCATTCCGCCGCCTCTCACCACCACTTCCAACACTGTGACCGCCTCTTCCGGTAGCCCCTCCATCACTTGTACCGTCATTTCCACGACCCCGGCTTCAACTAACCTCGCCACCGCCTCTCTCTCTCCCGCCAAATTCAATATAGCCACCATGGCGTCCCTTTTCGAAAATCCAGGTCCTTCCCTCGCCAACTCCACCAGTGCCTTGATGACACGTGCCTTCCTCCCCAGTTTCTTCCTGTACGCCTGCACACCCGATAAACTGAATATCGTAGCCGCCGCGTTACCCTTGGCCTCCCACGTGGCACCGGAACGAAGCACCTCGATAACGCCGTTTAAAGCTCCGTCAGTATCCATGATCCGCGTTTTATTGGCTTCCAGTATTGAGAGGTTGAGGATCGTTGTGACGGCGTTTACCTGTAGGTTCGGGTGGTCCCGACCGACGTCCGAGCCCAAGTGACGTACCAACAAAGGTATGGCTCCAGCTTCGGCAATGCAGGCACGGCAGTCCGAGTCTGTCTTTGCGAGACTGCGGAGCTCGTAAACGACGCCGTTGGCAGCCTCGATTGACTGAGAGAGGGAGAGTTTATTGACCAAAAACGACGCCGTCATCCTGGTGGCTTCTAAAGCCGCCTTGTTCTTCTTAACGGCGCTGACTTTATCTTTATTGTCCGCGTGCTCGAAAGGGATTCTCTGCTGACGGCACCACATGGCGATAAGATTTTTCAAAGCGCGATTGGGTATTAGGTTGGTGTGGGCCAGGGTCTGACCTGTCTTGGGACACGTGTTGTGTCCCGACTCGATCCAGAGCTTGATCGACTCCCGATCGTACGTCTGACCTGTTGCCACCGCGACCGGGTCCCGCATCAGCTCCAAACTGATCGGACACCGGAAGTCCACCGGGAAAGCCAACTCCGACGACGATTTCAGGCGAGTCAGATCGGAACTCGGCGTGGAAGCGGCGAAGAGAACGCATTTGGCGTAGCGAACGAGTCCGATGAGAGAAAGGAGGTGCGATTTGGATTTGTCATCTGGTTGGTTCTGAAACTCGTCTTGGAGACTCTCCAGCTCTTCTTTACAATTGGAAGAGTCGCGAATCCCTAACTGAACGAAAATCTCGGAGAGCTTGGAATGATCCGGAATAATCTCCTTCTTGAGCCGATCCAGCATGGAACAGACTTGAAGCCGGAGATTATCATCCTTGGGATCAACAAACGCTTCCGTGCTACGCGCGCACTGCGCTCGGAGCAACGCAACGACTTCCTCAACGTCGTCGTTTAAGTTAAGCTCCTTGACCGGGAGAATATCAAGCAGAGTCGATAAATCGAGAGTTAGCTCGTGGAAACTGTTGGCGAGGGACTCGTTCTGGATCAAAAGCCACATCTTGCTTCCGTGGGAAGAGTCCTCGATCAGGGTTTGGATCCTCTGCAGCAGGATGTACATTTCTTGGAAACACAAGAGAGCAGAGGGAGAGAGATACGTGATGGAGCTGCGGACGAGGTCTTCGAAGAGCATAGCCAGAAGCTTGGATTTGCGGGTCATGGAGAGGGTGGTTCGCCTGAGAAGGAAGCCGCGAGATTCGAGGGAGGAGATTTCTTGGCAGAGGAGGAGGATAGAGCGTAGGAGGCTCTGGTCGGAGAGCTTGGGAGTCATGAACGCTCCGGCAGACGGCCGCCGCTTTCTCGGCGGGAATGCTTGTGGAGAAACCGCCATGAATTAATTGATGATATATTATCAGAAAGGTTGCTTTTGTTTTGTGATGAACAAGAGAAAGAAGGGGAAAGGTCTTGAGTTTGGCGTAGAATATAAACAAAGAAATTACGTCGGCCCTTTGTTTTGTATAATGCAAAAACTTAGGGTCATGGTATTTGACTGGTATTGGTTGGCATCATGAGCAAGTGATAAACATGGGCCGTTTTGCTTGGTATAATAGTTCGTACAAGACAAAGAAGATGTGATCAAACTTAAGTAGCCAGACCAATAGGAGCCGTTTGATCGAGTCCACAGAAATGACAAATGGTACCAAATCAACTAGATGAACGGTTCTGAGTTGAACTGCCGCCGGCAACTAGGTAGAAGACGAAAGGAGACAAGTGGTGAAAGATGAAAACAATATAGTATTAAAGTGGTGATCTGGTACGCACTTATATATGCAGATTACAAGGGGCTACGTTAGGTAGAGAGTTGTTAGTGGACTTGGCTTTCATCGTCATCCACATGCCATTTGCCAATCAGAACATTCATGCATCATATCGTTTTCTTCTTCTGAATATTGAAGTAAGACGTCATAGGTGGCAGACCAAAGAAAAGGGCAAGCCATTGGTAGGAAGGGGCTTTCCCTCGCTTTAACGTAATGGATTGGTTCATAACTTCATATATATATATTTTTTTTGGACGAATCATAACTTCATATATTTATACGACTTAGGGGCGTTAACGTTGGAACATATTTTCTAAGTTGCAAACTTAATTACTTCATGTGAAAATATTTGATACCCATTGTAAGACACTTTCAGATGGATTGGATTAGATTAGAATAAGGTGGTTTGAGACACAATATTTTTTTTTTGGAATTTTGAGAGACAAAATTGGTTTCAAATCATTCTCAGACAACAAAAAATCACCTTCAAATTGAAATAGGTTGAATCAAACTTGCACCCCTGGTCCGAAAGAGCACTAAAATACTAGTATAACCTAAAAGAACATTTTGCATATATACTAAAATGTTTTTCAAATTTTCGGAACCAGTCCACGAAAAACCTAAATCACGTACAAAATTAATTAGTGGGAGCTTTGGTTTGTAGGCAGTGTTTTGAAGCAACATACAGACTTAAATAAATTAATGATGCCTTAATTTCAATAATGGGGCATATCGTGTCAATAGCACGGAGGATGATTACTTCAGCTGAATTCCGACCTTATCAATTTGTCCCCAAAATTAGAAAAGGAGCATATTGATTGAAAAAGGGATGCTCTTTTCACTATTCATTAATTTTGGTTTAATTTCAAGGTTCGTTCCAAATCAGCTAACGCAGGAAAGGAATATGTTACAGCTCAGAATAGCTAGCAGCTGGAAAATGGAGACGTATTTATATGTATATTGATGTAATGGCGCACCGAACTTTTAAGCTGTAGTCATTATCAACCAAAAGCGTACAAGAAATAAAAGATTCTCAAAGACTGAAAAACTAGCCTCAGTGAAATTTTATTTCTTTGTATCACCAACAGAGCACAGCTAACTAGCAATATATATACATGTATGCATCATGCATGTCAAAGAAAGAATACAATACCTTCTTGTTTTTACATCCTTTTTAGAGATGAACTTGGTTACGGTTGGTCCCAACAACCACTTCTATAATTGAAGAGAGACAGGCCAGGCATGGCCACTAATTGTCTAAGATAGAATTAGGTGATTAATCTTGAGAATGAAGTTTAAGTTAGGAACCCCAGTCTTAGATGATTGAATATGGATTTGGGTATTGTAATTTCTTAGTAGTGGAAGTTGGTGTACCAAACGAGCCCTCCCTTCTTCTTCTTTTTTTGGCTGAAAAACGAGCCCTCCCTTGGGCAAACGTGCCCTCAGCTCGATCAGCCCGGACAAGAAGCGGCGCCCATAATATCGCATGCAGTTCACTCGAGCCGTGACAAAGAAGACATGATCATCGTGTGTGTCATAGTAGCTAGCTTGTTGTAGCGAGACAAACGTTGGGTCATATGGCAGACGTTGCGGCATCGATCACGCCATCAAAGGTTATTGGAAACTGAAGAAATCGTTTGGTCGAGTTCTTAGGTCAACAAGTCAATTTCACGATATGAGTTGGTCAAAGACCTTAGCAGATGACATGATTTATACAATTTTATAGAATGAACGATCCCGTTTTGACATCGTAGTAATTCAACAACTTAGATTTGTGTCACGTAATTTTCATTTATCTACATTATTTTTTGTAATTCACTACTTCCATAATTCATAAGAAATAGCTCAAGTGTCCCAAAAATCTTACAGACTCAAGCTAATATAAACTTTAATATGTTGCACATTATTTTATTTTCTTTGTGCATATATATTTCGTTAGAATTGGATTATGAGATAGGTGTGATGGGGATAAAAAAAAGAAATGTTAATACATGTACGTAGTTAGTTCGGTACTTTATTAGCAAATTTACCTAGGTACAATATTATTCAATTTACCTATATTAATACATGTAGCTAGTTTGGTACTTTATTAGTTAATTTAATTACCTACATTATATGTAGTGGAGGTAAATAGAATTCTATCTTGGATCGTATACCTCAATTTATAAATTGACCTCTATTCAAAAGAGATTTTGGATCATGTTCTGGTTGGTTTGAATCATGTTTTGGTTGGTTCGTCTCTCTGGCAGTTGTCAATGCGGTGTTATTGTGTCTTTGTTGCCTATGGAATGAGGCAATTGCTTATTTGCAGATTGAGCTCTTTCCGCCCTGTTTTCTGTAATCGATTTTGGGTTAGGTCTTACGTGCCCCACTTGATTGTACGTTCCGTCGTATTAATTGAATTATCTTTTACCTTCAAAAAAAAATTAATGTACCTATGTATTAATGTAGATAAATTGAATAATAATTAAATTCACTTTGAATACCAAAATAGAAATTTAGCTTTGATTCTGTACGTAGTCAATCAAAAAGTAGGAAACTATCTAAAAGTTAGGAACAAATTTAGGAATTATATTTAAATTCAAAGCTTAAAACTACAATCATTATATTAAATTTGAAACTAAACCCCCCCCCCCCCGCCCCCCGAAATTAATTAGTCCAGATTAAGAGCCAAAATTTTTGGAAAAACAAAAAAAAAACTTAAGAAATACAAAAAGTTAAAATGTGTTTATATTAAAAGCTAGGTTAAACAGTACTTTGAGCATAGTAAAATAAGGCATAATTGTCAAAATACCCCCTAAATTTGGCCATAATTGTCGATTTACACCCTAAACTTGCAATTACGTCAATTTACCCCCTGAACTTGGTAAAAATTGTCAATTTGCACCCCATACGTCAATTTCAACTTTTTTCATCCAATTTTGTGACATGTGTGACCTTCATGTGAGGGGTATTTTGATCATTTTATGATATTTTTTTTTATTGTAGAAAAATATACATAAAAATTACATTAAAAAGAATTAAATGTTTAAGTAAATGTGCATTCAACCACGAGACAGAAAATAAAGAAGAGAGCAAATAGCACAGGAATAGAGAGTATCTTTATTAATGAATAGGTGCCTCTATATATAGAGAAACACAAGGGTACAATCCATGTCCTAATAGGACTTCTATTCAATATGTAATCCATATGCTATACTACCTAATCTAATCCTAGGTTGACAAGGCACACACAAAGTAGGTTTCCTTCAACACTCCCCCTTGTGGCGTCAACACTAGGTGGTGCTCCTCACGTTGTCTCATTAAAAACCTTGCCAAGTAACAAAAACCCAGTGGGAGAAAAATAACCTTGGTCGAAGGAAAAAAGAGTACAACACACCCTTCACATTTGGAAACTTTGCATGGACACTAGACTCCCCCTCAAGTCTGTGTCTCCCCCTGATTTCCACAATCATGGGAGGTCAGATAACTTAAGCAAACCAATGCTTTTCACATGCTTCTCAAATGTGGATTTAGGCAATGACTTAGTAAATAAATCTGCCACATTGTCCTCAGAACGGACTTGATTAACCTTAATCTTAAGGAATTTCTGCTGTTGCTGATTATAGAAGAACTTAGGCGATATGTGTTTGGTGTTGTCACCTTTAATGAAACCTTGCTTCATTTGTTCAATGCAAGCGGCATTATCCTCATAAATGCATGTAGGTTCATCGGTGGTTGACCTCAAACCACAAGTACTTCTTATATGTGTAGATATGGACCTCAACCATATACACTCACGAACCGCTTCATGGAGAGCAATAATCTCAGCATGGTTCGAAGAAGTGGCAACAAGAGTCTGTTTTGTAGACCTCCAAGATATCGCGGTGTTACCCATGGTAAATACATAACCAGTTTGGGAACGACCTTTATATGGGTCAGAGAGATACCCAGCATCAGCAAAACCCACCAATACATCACAAGGATTTTGTGAATATCGGACAGCAGCGCCCGTGCGATCGATCGTGACATCCTGCGATCGATCGCTCGACGGCAGGGGCTTGGTACGATCGATCGTGGAATTCCCTGCGATCGATCGTCCGACGGCAGAAGGTACGGGTTCCTCACCCATTTTGCCATATTTTCGAGACTCTCTGTAGGGAAAGAACAAACTCATATCAATCGTACCCTTCAAGTAACGAAAGATAGTTTTTATGCCAGTCCAATGACGTTGCGTGGGCGCAGTGCTAAATCTAGCCAACAAGTTAACAGCAAAGGAGATATCGGGTCTTGTACACTGTGCCAAGTACAATAATGCGCCTATTGCACTTAGGTACGGTACCTCAGCCTCTAAAACGTCTTCACCATCATCCTTTGGGCGAAACGGATCCTTCTTTGGATCTAGACTGCGACCAATCATGGGAGTGCTTACAGGATGGACTTTATCCATATTAAATCTCCTGAGCATCTTTTGGGTATAAGCTGATTGATGAATCAGAATCCCACTACTACGGTGCTCAAGTTCTAAACCGAGACAAAACCGTGTTTTCCCAAGATCTTTCATCTCAAACTCAGATTTCAAGTAGTCAGCGGTTTCTCTTAGTTCATCAAGAGTGCCTATAAGGTTCATGTCATCAACATAAACAGCTACTATTGCAAATCCGGAACTTGTTCTCTTAATAAACAGGCAGGGGCATAAATCATTGTTCACATACCCTCTTCCAAGCAAGTAGTCACTTAGACGGGTATACCACATCCGTCCGGATTGTTTCAATCCATATAGTGAGCGTTTCAACCTTATTGCAAACGCGCTCCGTGGTCTGGAGCCACTTGACTTGGGTAACTGAAGCCCATCAGGGACCTTCATATAAATCTCTGTATCTAGATCCCCATAGAGATACGCTGTGACCACATCCATAAGCTGCATATTCAGTTTTTCGGAAACTACCAAACTGATAAGGTAGCGGAACGTTATAACGTCCATTACGGGAGAGTATGTCTCCTCGTAGTCGATTCCAGGGCGTTGTGAGAAGCCTTGCGCCACAAGGCGAGCTTTATATCTTATAATCTCGTTTCTCTCATTACGCTTTCTAACAAAGACCCATTTGTATCCAACAGGTTTTATTCCAGAAGGTATTGGCACAACAGGCCCGAATACCGTTCTCTTTGTTAGTAAGTCCAACTCAGCCTGGATCGCATCTTTCCATTTAGGCCAATCAGCTCTAAGTTGACATTCATCAACAGAGCGGGGTTCAATATCATCAGTCTCAATCAACTCTCGTGCACATGCATATGCAAACACATCATCAATGATGATGGAGTTTCTATCCCACGTTCCATGTATACTAGTATAATTAATTGAGATCTCTACATTCTCACGGGTAGGTTCTAACGACGGGGCGTCCCCCGAAGATGTCTCTTGGACATAACCATAATCCGGAATGTTTTCATGGGACGGATTTTGAGTGTCAATGATGAGAGGGTTATTGGGTGCCATCACAGCCCGCTTCCTGGGGCGTGAATCCCTCGAACCTGGTGGTCTCCCACGCTTCCTCAGCGGAGCCACGGCCTGAGCCACATCACCACCATTGCTGGCAGTGGCGCCACCAGCTGTCCCTCCTATAGGGTTAGCTGCAGTAGCGACTTTGAGTCCAAGTCCTTGTTCAGGTACTTGCATCCTTGCAGGTGCATTTGCAGCTGGTATATGAGATCTAGTCACTTTAGCAAGATCAGAGAAAGCGTCAGGAAGAGAGTCTGCGACTTTCTGAAGATCTATAATTCTACGCACTTCTATTTCTCTTTGTGCAGTAGGGGGATCATGATGAGACAGAGTGGGGACAGGCCATGACAATTCTTGTCGTTCCTGTTGAATGTGTACATTCTTATCTCCCCCGAACGACGGGAAGACTGTCTCATCAAAGTGACAATCCGCAAATCTTGCGGTAAATAGATCACCTGTCAAGGGTTCTACATAGCGGATTATAGTTGGTGACTCAAAACCAACATAGATGCCCATTCGTCTCTGAGGACCCATTTTAATACGCAGTGGCGGCGTAATAGGCACATAGACAGCACACCCAAATATGCGTAAGTGCGAGATGCATGGCTCGTACCCAGTCACTAGCTGTTGCGCAGAAAAGGGTTGGGTGGCTGTGGGTCTCAGACGAATGAGCATAGCTGCATGCAATACTGCGTGTCCCCAGGCAGAGAGAGGAAGGTTGGTGCGCATTACCAACGTCCTTGTTACCATTTGTATTCTCTTAATGGCAGCCTCTGCAAGACCATTCTGGGTATGCACATGTGGAACTGGATGCTCAACATCCATCCCAATAGACATGCAGTAGTCATCGAAAGTCTTCGATGTAAACTCTCCAGCATTATCAAGCCTGATAGATTTGATAGGATGATCCGGGTAGTGAGCCCGCAGGCGAATTATCTGTGCTAGGAGTTTAGCATAGGCAGCATTACGAGTGGACAATAGCGTGACATACGACCAACGTGTCGACGCATCAACCAACACCATAAAATACTTAAATGGTCCGCTTGGTGGTTGAATAGGTCCACAGATATCCCCTTGGATTCTCTGTAAGAATGGGAGAAGTACTTTAGAATCCTTTGTATAGGACGGTCTTGGTCCAAGTTTCCCTAAGGAACAGGCTTTGCAAAACGAGCGTTTGACCTTCGAGGTCTCAGAAGCATAGGAGGAATTAGTTTCATCCGAGAGACAGGATTTTTGTCTTTGCGATCGATCGCAGGGGGGTGCGATCGATCGCCCGTGCTCTCGGGTTCCTGAAATTGTATAGGAAGGAACGTACGATCGATCGCGGGGACGTGCGATCGATCGCCCGAGCTCTCTGGTCCCTGAAATCGTACAGGGTGAAACTTGCGATCGATCGCAAGATGGTGCGATCGATCGCCCGAGCTCTCGGGTTCGTTCAACGACGCGGACTGGAAGGTCACGATCGATCGCAGGTTTCGTGCGATCGATCGTACGGCGTCGGACAGAGGCAATTTTGCCTTTTCTCATGGCTGTCTCATCTCCTTGAATCATACTTTGATTCTTGCTTCGATTAGCTCGATAGAATGGATGTCCGTGTGAGGTTTTCAGTATACGGATCATCATATCTCGACCAGGGTGTCCCAACCTGTCGTGCCAAAGCCAAAATGTGTCTGAATCCAAGAGGTCATCTCTTATGACATTGTTTGATTCGATAGCTCGGATAGTGGTAGCATATAGGCCACTAGAGAGACACATAAGCTTCTCTAAGATGCGTTTTCTACCGCAGTCATTAGAGGTATTGCAAAGGAATTCTTTTCCATTCTCATCATGCGTTTCAGCATGGTATCCATTGGTTCTTATATCTTTAAAACTCAACAAGGTTCTATTTCCTCTTGGAGCATATAGAGCATTAGTGACATCAATTAGGGTGCCATTAGGCAAGAGGAATTGGGCATGTCCTCTTCCTTGCACAAGATTAGATGGTCCTGCCATCGTAGTCACAGATGAATGTGAAGGCATCATGTCAAGAAACAATTGCCTATGACGCAATATGGTATGCGTGGTTCCGCTATCGGCTAGACATTCAAGTTCTCCGGAATTCATTCCTAAATAAGAAAGCTCATAATTAAAATTGAGTATGCAAACAACTCCAAATTTTATTAAAGATATAAACCGAATGAATTACATCCAAAGTTCCAATCTTGGTCATTGACCATAAACTAAATCAACAATACTAAGGAAAACAAAAGACTTAAGCGAAATCAGGAGTATCATCACTCTTCCCAGCTTTAAAGTCATCAACCTTCAACTTGACGTTCTCTTCGTCATCCTCTTGTTCAATGTTGTGAGCTTCCATGGCTTCGCGGTACGCTTTGTATGCATTAGCAACACTCTGAGTGGCTCTACATATCTTGGACCAATGTCCAGTCTTTCCACACCTGAAGCACAGAGATGTTTGATCAGAATCCTTTGATTGAGAGGCGTTATTCACGCGTGGTGCACTCCTCTTGAGTGGTACGGCATTAGCGCCTGTGGCCTGCCTAAAACCGGCGGCACCTTGTCCTCTTGGGTGGCCTCCTCGGCCTCCCCTTCGCCTAGATTGGCGACTACCTTCTTGAGCAGGGCGATTATATGGACCAGGACGTCCAGGGTTGTCCCTAGGATTAGGGTTTCGCCCGCGGCGGCCTCTCTTTGGGGCGCCATTATAATGGGTCTCCGGAACTTGTTTCGTTCCCACGGGCCTCGCATTATAATTCTTCACAAGTATTTTCTCGTGCTTTTCAGCAACAGAGAGAGCAGAGATGAGCTCATGAAATCTTGTGATCCGTTTATTCTGCACTTCAATACGATAGTTCTTTGCAACTACCAAGTCAGAGACGGGAAAGGTAGAGAGGGTTTTCTCAATCAACATCGCATCGGTTATGTTCCTCTCACAGAATTCCATGAGGGATTTGATGCGGAGTGCTTCCGAGTTATACTCTAGGACTGAGGCATAATCACAGAAGCGCAGTAGTTGCCACTTCACCTCTAGTTCAGGAAGCAGGGATTCACGAACGTTGCCAAACCGCTCTTCGAGTGCAACCCAAAGTGTTCTGGGATTTTCCTCATTGAGGTACTCGGCTTGTAGAGATTGGTCCATATGACGAATCATCAGAATGATAGCTTTGGCATTCTTAGCCTCTAAAGCATCAGCGGTGGCCTGTGCTGTAGCAGCAGCAGCAGCGGCGGCGGCGGCAGTCAGTGGACCTTCCACAAGTGCGGCGGCGGCATCAGCAGGTGCAGCTGCAGGGGGCTCACGGATTGCAGAGATGCTTCCTTGAGCTTTCAGGTGGTTGCGTACATCGCGAACCCACTTATGGTATCCAATGCCCGTGGTATCCAAAGGTGCGAAGTCCAACTTGTTCAGGTTATTTGCCATCTGAAACAACAAGAGAATTGAGGTTAGTTTTCGGAGCATAAACTTCTCCCACGAAAACAAATATGGTTTCTGAGCTATGCTTTTAAGAAACGTTTTCCATGTATTGGATTTAGGTGAAACTTTGGTGTAGTATGGTTATAACCCTAAAACTTTTCGGTAGCTCTACCTGGGCACAACTAGATACATAATAAGAGATGTCGGTGTGAGCAAGCTCCCTTAATACCACTTATCTCAAATCACACACCTAGACATACCCAAGCAGGTGAGCCTAGTAGGAATTAGGTTATGAACCATAGGTCGTTTCTTCTCTTACGGATTCCTCATCCGGAGGTAAATTATTCAATGAACTTCTTGTTCAAGGTCTCTTCTCTCTACGGATTCCTTATCCGGAGTATTAGCTCGAATCCCCATAATTCGGCTCTTGAACTCACACCAATAGCATGATGACATTAGAGGTGCTCATGACTTACACATATCGCAAGCGATATGAAGCTCGATCACTCCCCTAATGCTTCTCATAGTTTGGATAGGTCCGATTCAAGAATCCCACGTTATAGAAAGGTGGGAGGTAGAGGAGGGATGTTGGAAGTCCCTTGAGAAAAAGAAAGGTGAATTTAAATTCATAAAGCAGCAACGTTTATAAAAGCTTACTTGGTATTCTTTTTCTTGAGTCTTGATTTCTTGAACGTTAGAAGGAGAAGATTAGCAGCAGCAAGCAGAAGCAGCAGCAGCTAGTAGGAGGAGCAGGAGCAAGCAGAAACAGCAGGAAGGAGAAGATGATTCTCGGCAGAAGCTTCGTGCGATCGATCGTGCGGCAGGTTGCGATCGATCGTGCGGCAGGTTGCGATCGATCGTGCGTCGTCCAGTAGCAGCGGTAACACGCAGGAAACCTAGGGTTAGGGTTCTAGGGTGTTGGCGCTAGCAGGATGCTATGCTCAAGGATTTTTGGCTTTTGATCTCAGGGCTTAGAGGTTCGTGCTGATAACGTGTTTAAGTAAAGGTGCATTCAACCACGAGACAGAAAATAAAGAAGAGAGCAAATAGCACAGGAATAGAGAGTATCTTTATTAATGAATAGGTGCCTCTATATATAGAGAAACACAAGGGTACAATCCATGTCCTAATAGGACTTCTATTCAATATGTAATCCATATGCTATACTACCTAATCTAATCCTAGGTTGACAAGGCACACACAAAGTAGGTTTCCTTCAACATTAAGAATTAAGAATTCAACTTTTTAACTTAATTTTTAATGTAATTTTTAAGAATTCACCTAAACCCTAAAAATTCACCTTTTTTAATGTAATTTTTATGTATATTTGTGTTTTAATGTAATTTTTGTGTAATTTTTATGTATATTTATGTTTTTCTAAAAAAATATATATCATAAAATGACCAAAATACCTCTCATGTGAAAGTCACGTGTCACAAAATTGGATGAAAAAAGTTGAAATTGACGTATAGGGTGCAAATTGACAATTTTTACTAAGTTCAGGGGGTAAATTGATGCAATTGCAAGTTCAATGTGTAAATTGACAATTATAGCCAAATTTAGGGGGCATTTTGGCAATTATGCATAAAATTAATAAGGCTGACTAATCATTAATTCTCTAAAAGGAAAACAATCTTAGTTTACATGTAGTCAAATGATTAAATCTTCTAAAATTTAAATGCTTAGATTTTAATTAGAAAATAGAAGGTAGCATTAAGTTTTTTATAATTTTCAATTTTTTTTAAGGTAATCAAGTTGCAAATGCTGGCGAATCATAGTACAAATGCTTGACCTAGTGTGACTTGTCACCCCCAAGTTCTCTCTTGTAATCTTGATTGTTGGGTCTTCGGATCCCATGCAATTTCCGTTTTTGTTAGTTTCTTGTATCTATGTTGGTTTTCTTGGATTGAGATTTATTCTCATCTTCCGTCTTTTCATGTTTTTCTTGCCATGTAAGTTTTATGCATGTACGCCTATATATCTCTATCACTCTATGTATATAAGATTTTTTCTTTTCAATTTATTTCTCTCATACCGTTGAGGTTGAAAAATAAAACCTAAAAAAAATTCCAAATTTCCTCAATAGTATTTCCAAATTACACTTTTCATTCCAAATAATTCAACAACTAATTTCTAAAGTTTCTCAGAGCTCATAGGTCGCACAAGATGAAAAGTATACTATAAGGTCGTTTTGATTATAGTTTTTAGCAAATTCATCTAAACTTAACCAGGAACTACAAGGTTGCTTAGTAGCCACCTAGCTAGCTTAATTATACGCTTCCCCAACATTAGCTTTGAAGCCATTGGTGGATAATTGGCAATACATTGCCAAGTGTCAACTTAGTTTGGTAATTTGCAAGGTCCAGCTGTGTTTGAGATCAATGTAAAGTTATTAAGACAAGTATTCGTTTAGATCCATACCTTGATAATTCTAACCAAACAACGAATATGATAAGAACTCTGTTTCAAGAAGAGACTCAACCCAATCAATCATGTATGAAAGAATTGCATGTATGAATGAGCTTGATGATCAAGGGGCTGAGAGATGACTTCTGTTCTTGGAATTGCAGACCACTTGCATCATAATTTCTCTTTTTAAGGAGCATGATTTGATTTTATCAAAAAAAAAAAAAGGAACATGATTTGATGAGTTAATTAGTTCCCAAACTGCAGGCAACATGTTGAATCGATATTTAGGCCGACATGATTTGATTTTATCAAGGGCCATTTCAGGTCGCCCTTGATTCTTAACTGAAGCAATATTTAGGCCATCATTGTCCAACACTAATATGATCCAAAATGTGGTAAAGCCCAACACTAGTATGATGCTGCACAACCCAATGCCATTTTAAATGGGATGGACTGTGTATTAGGATTTTCTTTTCAGATAGTCTTCAAAACTTAAAGTTCCAACCAGTGAGAGAGATGGTCTCCAAAAGGCTTTGAAAAATGGCTTCAAGAAGGTCAAAGTGGTAGGTGACTCTAAAGTTTTGATTAATTGTCTAAATGGCTCTTTCTCTACTCCTCGGCGACTCAAAATGATTGCAGAAGACATCAAATGACTCTCATCCTCTTTTGAAGAAATTTTTTTCACTCAAATCCCTCGAGAAGCTAACTTCACTGCTGATAGCTTGGCAAAACTCGGTCACACCTTAAGTTCCAGTCAAATTTAGAATCGTTGTCTGCCTCTCCTGACTCTTAATGCTTTTAATTTTGATACTTTTAGTTCGGGTTGCCTTAGGGGCTTCTCCTTATAGTTTGTTCTAGCCTTTTTCGTATCAAAATATAAATAAAAAAATAGCCGCCCACGTTCCATGGAAAAAGTCAAGTCTTGCTTTGCCAAGATAAGCATAGAAATGGTTGGATGTGTATGCGCTTTAAGAGCCAAGACTACACTTTGAAAAACTTGGGGACTCAATGTTCGTTTAGGGCCTCAAAATTTGGGCTTCGATTTGAAGGTTTCGACAATACAAATATAAACTATGTTCATGCCACGACATAAGGACATTTCGGTTTTAAAAATGGTTTAGAGGTTCAAAATTATAATAAAATTAGTAAAGTAACTATGTTTTTGTTTAAGAGTATGGGGAGTTTTAGTTAGAAGTATGACTGATTTGCCTAAAATTCGTAGCCCTTTTCCTGCAAAGGCTCAAAGTAAGAACAATTTTTCCTACAAGTAAGAAGTGTTTTTGCATAAAAATGCATCAATGGTTTTGCCCGACTAATATACACTTCAATCGGCTTGCCGCGACCCCTTATTTTCTTTAACCTGTTTTCTGCATCCTTTCGAGGGTTTAGGGGTCAAATTAACCCTAATAATTTGGGTTTTGTATAAAATTACATGAACGTACGTACTTTTATTTCTTTCTTAATCAATTTGTAGTTTAGCTGAATAATAATCAACGTGTCTTCTGCATCAGTTTATAGAGGGTTTAGGTGGGGATCAGCTCCATCAGCTTTATTAATTTCTATTGGAGCCCGAAAAATACTAACATTAGGGCTACTTCCAAACGTCTTATATAACTTTTATGAAGTTTTTGCCACAAAAAAGCTTTTCACTCAAATTTGAATTTGACCTATTTTCTATCAAAGTGTTTGGAGAACACACTTTGTTTGTAATTAATATATATATTGATCTGTTTAAATGATGTAAAACAACTAGATAAGTTTTTGGAAAAGCCTGGATAAAGTACAAAACTTACCAAAATGGCTATACTTTGAAACTCGATTTGTAAATGGGGAAGTGGAGATCGTTTGGTGGAAAATTTTTACCCATAAGTTTTTTTGCCAAAAAACTGTGAATTTCTAGTCTATTCAAAACATAAATAAATAAGCTTTTAACGTAAAGTCGCAAGTGATTATTTATTTTTATTTTTTGAACAAGGAAGTGATTATTTATTTACATACATTAAAAAGAGATTGGTTTCAAACTTTTACATTTAACCCTGTTAATCTATTCATGATTGTACTTCCCAATTAATATTCAACATGTATATGTTTTGCAGCTTGCCCAGCAGTTTCATATCACAAAGAACTCCATCTAAACACACAATGACTCAAGCTGGGTACGTAGGTCAGCTTTTTAACGTTTGGTCAATCTTTTCAACAGTAACAAACTTGTCTTCCTTCCTCTTCTCTCATTGAAACTTATAACAGAGTATAACCTAACTATTTGGGCTTCAAATCCTCTGTCCCCGATACCCTGTCTCCTTCCCTGTCTCCCTATAAAAATTTGTCATCTGTCATTTGCTATCTAGTCAGCCTAACACCCCTTAACCAGCATGCTAACCCCGTTAATCTCTAACTTAACCCAGTCTTCTGGTTCCAACTCAACATCTCTAAAACTTAACCAATTGGCTTCCTTCTTCCCGTTTCCTCTCTCTCTTAATTTCTTTGATTTTGGTGTCTTCACCAAACCAGATCTCATCTCATATCCACCCTCTTCTTCTTCTTCTTCTCCTTCAATCTGTCCGACCCCATCTCGTCCCTGCCCTCGGTTTGTCTTCTGATTTTGGGATGATGTCGATCTTGAATGCGACGGAGAAGTTCTGGGTGGTTTGGAGAGGAGGGTGGCGAAGTGTTTTGGGGATGGGGGTGAGGAGGGGTCGTGGGTGGTGGCGCGGTGGAGGGCAAGGTGGAGAGATTGAGGAGCAGTAGTAGTGGTGTGGAGTTTGAGTTTGTTTTTCTGGTTTCGGGCTCAGGAGAGAGAGATACTATTTGACATATGGACCCAGAATACCCAAACACAAACCCAGAATACCCATAATACTCGTAAGAACCATCGAAACCCAGAATACCCAAACACAAACCCAACAAAAAATAACTTGATTCTTGTTAAGCACTTGAAAAGAAAAAGTTGGTGGCGTATATTTTTGGATTTTGGATGAAATTTTAAGGATGAAATTTTAAGGATGAAATTAAGGATCATTACCAAAAGAATTCAGATAGAGTATTCTTATCATGTTTTTCATCAAGAAGAAATTTTTCTGGGTTCTAAAGTTGAAAAACAATAAGGTTGAAGGCTTGAAGCTGATCTTGGTGAAGAAAGAGGAGAGAGACTGAAGGCTTGAAGCTGACAAGTGACAACAATGCTTTTAAAATAAGTTTATTATTTTAGCCTGGGTTAAGTTAGAGATTAACGGGGTTAGCATGCTGGTTAATGGGTGTTAGGCTGACTAGATAGCAAATGACAGATGGCAACTTTTTATAGGGAGACAGGGAATGAGACAGGGTATCGGGGACAGAGGATTTGAAGCCAACTATTTGTGTTAGAGTTTAGCGTACGTGCAACCATAAATGTCAGCACAGAATATACTACTCGATCTACTAACTCTTACACCGTCCTGAAAGTAAGCTAGACTTATAAGAAAGTACATCAATGATATATATTCCTCTTTGAATTAAAATATGTACATAACCATATATATAAGAGCATCAGCAGTGGGGACTCATTTTTTGGACCCAAATATGGGTCCAAATTGACCGTAATCTAAATTTGAGTCCATCGGAATAGTGAATAAAAGGACTTACTTTTTTGGGTGCCACAGTGGTGCATGACTCATTTTTGGATTCATATTTTTGGACTTATATTTTTGGACTCAAATTTGGGTCCTAAATTTGAGTCATCTCCACTATGGCATATAGACATTGGACCCAAAAACCCCACTTGTTCTCTCTCATTGATGAATTATCAATTTCTCTCTCCAAAATCCTCTCAAATTAGTTGCACATGGGGGGACCCACAAATATAGGTCCAAAATTTTTGAGTCCAAACTGGACCTATATTTGGGTCCAACATTTAGGTCTCCGGCAACTATAAGTCCTACTCCTCCGATCCACTGTGGGTGTTTTTGGACCCAAATATAGGTTTTGGACCCAAATTTGGGTCCCCATTGTGGATGCTCTAAGTACAATCCCTTTTGGCTTTGCCCGACTAATTCAATGATCATGCATACACTTCAATCGGCTTGCCGCGACCCCTTACTGTCTTCAACCTGTTTTGTGCATCCTTTCGAGGGTTTAGGCTAGGGGTCAAATTAACCCTAATAATTTGGGTTTTGAATAACATATATTACATGAACTTACGTACTTTTATTTCTTTCTTAATCAATTTGTAGTTTAGCTGAATAATGATCAACGTGTCGTCTGCTTCAGTTTATGGAGGGTTTAGGTGGGGCTCAGCTCCCTCAGCTTTATTTCTATTGGAGTGGCTATTGTGCTTGAGTGAGATATCATATCACTACCTTTTCTGATAATAAAAAAAAAGAGAGAGATCGATATCACTACCTTTCTTATAGACAGTTCCAGTTTATTAGCTATGTATGAATTGGTATATAAAAAAAATGTATTGTCCAAAAAAAAAAATGTATTGCTCAAAAAAAAAAAAATTGTATGAATTGGTATATAAAAAAAAAAAAATTAATAATAATAATAATAATAATATTGTCCAAAAAAAAAGAGTATGAATTGGTATATGAATAATATCTGAAAATATATGCAGCCACAGAATGTGAACAAGCGAATGGGAACCAAGAGCTTAATTAGCTTTTATCTATCTCTTTCGAAAAACTAAAAATCGATGGAGTTTTAATATTTCTGGGTCAGTGAAGCAGACAGAAATGTACGTGAAAGTATGAATGCATGATAGTGAACCATTGTCAGCATATAACATCATATAGATGGATGTCTTCGATCATGTAAGGTTTCCTAGCTTGTTGGCAACTTCCGAGTAATTTCCTTCCAAGCAAAGATTTCTTAATCAAGTGGCCGGCCGGTAAGTGTGATAACAAGGACAAAATCTCTTAATTGATCTCAAAGCAGACTAGACTTGAAAGTTTAACATCGATCTGTTAAGACTTGTGGACCAAAGAGCTACAAACTCCGCATCGAATAACTCTAGCTTTCGAGTTATATAGCATAAATGCATGCACTTATCATAGAAACCCCAACAACAAAATTTGTGATTAAAATTAACAAGTGAATAATGGCGGTATTAAGATGGGGGTTTGGACCACTGAACCACCCCAAACAACATAATTTTTAGAGCCAATTACATATAAGGTCACTTTTGGTGACCTTGTTATTTTCTAAGGCACCAAATATTTTTATTTCTCATAAAACCACCAAAATATTACAAATTTCAATATTTACAAAAATGTCACCGTGTTTTTTTATTCATTATTTACAAAAATGCCACTACCTACAAAAAACTACTGCATTGTTTTTTGGCAATAGTTTTATTGTTTTTTGGCAGTAGGTTTCTTGTTTTTTGGCAGTAGCTTTATTGTTCTTTGGCAACAGCTTTCTTGTTCTTTAGCAGTAGTTTTGTTGTTTCTTTAGCAGTAGTTTTGTTGTTCTTTGGCAGTAGTTTTATTGTTCTTTGGCAGTAGTTTTATTGTTCTTTGGCAGTAGTTTTCTTGTTTTTTGACAATAGCTTTTTTGTTCTCTGGCAGTAACTTTGTTGATCTTTGGCAGTAAATTTGTTGATCTTTGGTAGTAGTTTTTTGTATGCAGTAGCTTTTTTGTTCTCTGGGAGTAGCTTTAGTGTTCTTTGACAGTAGCTTTAGTGTTCTTTGACAGTTGCTTTGTTGATTTTAGGCAGTAGCTTTGTTGATCTAACTTTTCGTATGCAGTGACATTTTTATAAATAATGAAAATTAAAAATACAGTGGCATTTTTGTAAATATTGAAAATTTTAATATTTTGGTGGCCTTATGAGGGATAAAAATATTTGGTGGCCTAGAAAATAACATGGTCATCAAAAGTGACCTTATCTATAATTTGTTATAATTTTTAATCTATAAATAAATTTTCGGGCATGAATTATCCTAGATTTTTTTCCTTTAATTTCTGATCGAAGATATATAATTTTGTGATATATATGCATGATTCATGATCACTCTCGCTCTACTTTAGATTGAACTATCATATATATGGATCGAAACCGACTTACCAAAATAACTAGACTATGAAACTCGATTTGTAAATGGGTAAGTGGAGTTCGTTTGGGGGAAATTTTTTTACCGATAAGTCTTTTGCCAAAAATCTGTGAATTTGTAGTCTATTCAAAACGTAGATAAATAAGCTTTTAACATAAAATCGCAAAACATGACGTTTAGATGCAAGTGATTATTTATTTTAATTTTTTTGAACAAGGAAGTGATCATTTATTTACATACCTTAAAAAGAGATTGATTTCAAGCTTTTACATTTGACCCTGTTAATCTATTCATGGTTGTCTTCCCAATTAATATTCAACATATACATGTTTTGCGGCTTGACCAGCAGTTTCATATATATCACAAAAAAACTCCATCTAAACGTCAGTTTTTTAACGTTTGGTCAATCTTTTAAACAGTGACAAACTTGTCTTCCTTCCTCTTCTCTCGTTGAAACTTGTAACAGAGCATAACCTAATTATCTGTGTTAGGATTTAGCGTGCAACCATAAATGTCAGCACGGAATATACTACTCGATCTACTAATTCTTACACCGTCCTAAAAGTAATTAAGCTAGACTTATAACAAAGTACATCAATGATATATATTCCTCTTTGAAATATGTACATAACCGTATATAATTCCCTTTTTGGCTTTTTCAATGATCATGCATACAATTCAATCTTCTTGCCGCGTCCCCTTATTTTCTTCAATCTGTTTTCTGTATCCTTTCGAGGGTTTAGGGGTCAAATTAACCCTGTGTGTTTTGTATAATATTACATGAACGTACTTTTATTTTTTTCTTAATTTGTAGTTTAGCTGTATAATGATCAGCGTGTCTTCTGCATCAGTTTATATAGGGTTTAGGTGGGGCTCATCTCCATCAGCTTTATTTCCATTGGAGTGGCTATTGTGCTTCAGTGAGATATCACTACCTTAAGGGGCCAGGTTTCTACTAGAAACTTGTAGACAGTTTCAGTTTACTGGCTAGCTAGAACAATCTAGAGAGAACAATGTACTGCGAGAATTGGTATATATGAATTTGTATGTACGTATGAATTGGTATATATATATTTATATAGTCCCGAATAAGTGAATAATATCTGAAAATATATGCAGCCACAGAATGTAAACATGCGAATGGGAACCAAGAGCTTAGCTTGTATCTATATCTTTCGTAAATTAAAGCTAAAAATCGATGGAGTTTTAATTTCTGGGTCAGTGACGCAGACAGTATCAATTCAAGGGCGCCATATTAATGCATTTGAACCTGTGAAGCTCAATGATAGTGAACCATTAATTGTCAGCATATAAATAACATCATATAAATGTCTTCGATCATGTAAGGTTTTCTAGATTGTTGGCAACTTCCGAGTCATTTCCTTCCAAGCAAAGATTTCTTAAGGGTGTTTTATAATCACGTGGCCGACCGGTAAGTGTGATAACAAGGACAAAACCTGTTAATTGATCTTAAAGACTAGACTTGAACGTTTGTTAATTGTTACCAACTTAATTAGTTTATAATTAAGTAATACAATATCATAATGCATGCATTTGTTTCTTTGACACATGTGCGGGCGCAATTGAGAAACTTGTGAGAATGTGGAGTGTTGTCTCACATTGGCAAAATGAATCTTGCAAATGTGTTTATCAGGATTTGAGCATTTCCAACCATTGTCAATTGGTTTTGGTTGTGACGCCCAAATTACTTCATTATGGTATCAGAGCCAGATTCGCTCATGTGTGAAGTTAAGTGGCCACACGTGCTTCATGTAAAAGGGACCTTGCAAATGTGATTATAAGAATTTGAGTCTCTCTACCCATTGTCAATTAGTTTTAATTCTGACGTTCAGATTACTTCATCAAAATTGGCATGATATATATAACTTCCCCTAGCTAGGCTCCACCATAATTCACATGCATGACCGATCTCATACCATAGATTAATTCATACATATGGATCAATTTCTTGGAAATTTCCTCAATATATATGATCGAACAAGAAAATCTTGCAGGACGACAAATAGTTAATGCATCGATCCATCTACATGATATTATAACATCAATCATCAATGGCGGGTAGATTAGTCATAAGATTTTTAATTTCTAGCAACTTAATTAAGACGTACAGTGACATGCATGTGAAGACTGAAGAATATCTCATCTGTCTAGATTGTTCTCGCAGTACGTACAACTGCCGTACGTTAATAGAGTACTTACTGTAGATAGTACATAAAAATATACAGGAGAATTGTTTAACTGATCCCAGATTTCCACTACTGATCGGCAAAAGTAGTGGGCTTTTTGGCTCTTAATGATTTGATTATCTTGGTGTTTGAAGATGGAAGACACTATTAGATTTGGGAGTACGTTCCATGCTGGTTGGCGTGGTTAAACGTTGTTGGGTTCGAAGTAGGTTCAGTGTGGCTCTTATATTGTCCTACCTGTAATCTTTTCTTTTGATTAATGAAAGTCAGTTTGCGATAAAAATAAAAGAAATAGACATGAGAGTACGTTGTATTATTAATTTGCACTGTCCACAAGTTATACAAAGTAAGCCTGAAAACCTGCCCAAAAGAGATGGAAGAACTAAATGAGAGATGTAGGTATATATTGTATTGCTCTCAAGAGATATTACGTACAACTTCTAATATGGTTTTTACCAAATGAGGTCTCCCCCTTACACACTAGCTTTTACTTCTAGTACTATTACCGCGGCCAATTGAACAGTTGGGATCGACTCGATCGATCTAACTGTTCAGTTTACAAAGTGTGAATTTTTTATAATGTTCAATGAATCTATACAACTAAAAGTCGACATTTGAAAGATTTGGAATAAATGAAAGCATTTATTAGGACAAACAAATGGTTAATTAACCTGACCGCCGTGATATTGATATTGGATTAATTAAATAATTTTCATTTTGACTAGTTCTTTGCAAAAAAACAAATGAATTGATAATATTTACGTACTTGATTAATTAAAATGATTCTCAACTAATTTTATTAACAAACATTGATAATCGATATGGTTTCGTCCAACAGTAGCTAGCTCTTCTTTGTTTTAATTGAAATCCTACGGTTTTCTAAAAGTTTCCTAGACCTAAGAATTAATCTGCAGTCGAGAATTTTGTCAGAACGTTTTCTCCTCCTGACCAGCCACATAATAGATTGGGATTTAGCTAGCTCTTCTTTGTTAGAATTGTACTATCACTTTACTTGGGGCAATCGATGAAGCTGCACTTTATAATTATCCAGTAGTACACTGAGTTTTAAGCTCTATACCTACCATTTCTATTTTTGTTTTCTTTTGGTAAATATAGCTACCATTCTAACTTGCGTATATTCATAGTTCAAACCCACTGATCTCACCTAATTCTAGCTACTCGATCAAATATTTTGTTCCCACTTCACAGTTCCAATGTTCTAAAAATCGCTAGACTAGGCGGCGAGGAAGGGCCTAGCGCCTAAGCGGGGATTAGTCGGATGCCTAGGCGGGTAGAGGGTACCTATTTTATTTTATTTTAATTTTATTATACAACATATAATTAATTAAATAAATGCTTACTTAAAACAAAAATTATATTTATATTAAAAAATATAAACATACAAAAATAGACGTATATAAAAAGTACTATAATTGATTGAGAACATAGGTAAAAAAAAATTATGATAATTTAAAACCCGTCTTAGCCCACTTAGGCGAATTTGCAACCAATCGAGACGGTTGACCTCTACCTAGTGCTTAGGCAAGGATTAATCGAGCCTAGGCGGGGATTTTTAAAACACTGCACAGTTCACACGGCATTATTATCAATCATAATCATGGCATGGGGACCAAATATAGTGTTCATTAAAAGGTTTTTGGCATCCCGCGCAAGGCCGCAACCTTTCACATCTACCAAAAGCGCAAGTTGCTAATTAAGCCAGTGTTAATTAGTTGATTAATTATTAGTGCTGTAAAGGAATGGAAAAGCATCCAGCAGGCATGATACACATTATGAACGAATTAATCTTCTTAGTTAAGTGCAAGAGATGATGTTTAATTAAGCTAATAATGGTGATGATGTCTGTCATTTAGACTCATTAATTATAATTATTTACTAATTACATCGATCGATCTCACATAACAAAAAAGACGGAAAGAAACAAACATCTTCCATTATTGTGTTTCTCTAACTCTTGCAGAGTATCCATCTGAGATTTATATAAATTATATTCTCCCAGACGAATAAGAGCTAGCTCCTATCTCTTTCCAAATGAAGAATCATCTAGGGCCATAATTGCATGTTATTATGGCCACTAGTAAATACTTTATGTTTCGTCCACAAATTTTAATAAAAGAGAGTGAGGAGTGACGACTAAATGACTAATGAAGCCACAAATCTTTGATATATATGATGCTGACATGCATTATTCATAAGTCACACCTTTTTTGGTAATGGGAAACCAATTAACCAATAATTGAAGGTTAGAGCAATACATATACCAAAATTAAGCTCTTAGTGCAAGTATTTCAAGTCAATAATATGCATTCGTTTAGTAAATCTCATCACATAACCTACAATCGTACATATTTAGACTCACGTACCGAACAAGCTACGAAGTAAGAAAGAACTTTTCGTCCTAAGTACGCAATTATCAATTATGATAAAGAGCTAACACTCATTGAGTTGTCAAATTCAAAGAAAAACGTAGAAAACTTATTTTCTGTTATAAATTAAAACAACTCGTTATATTTATTTGTCATCTTTTCGGCCTGGAATTAGAATTTAAAAAAAAAATACATGTAATCATCTGATATGTTTTACCTTTTTTTTTTTTAATAAGAATGATATTTTTTACCGTTGAATAATCTTATTTAACCTACAATCGTACATATTTAAACTCACGTACCAAACAAGCTACGAACTAAGAAAGAATTTTTCATCCTAAGCACGCAATTATCAATTAAGATAAAGAGCTAACACTCATTGAGTTGTCAAATTCAAAGAAAAACGTAGAAAACTTATTTTCTGTTATAAATTAAAACAACTCGTTATATTTATTTGTCATTTTTTTTTAATAAGAATGATATTTTTTACCGTTGAATAATCTTATTTAACCTCGGTTAACCGTTAAACCAAAACAAATCAGAAATCAACGAAAAGTGCTGTGAACCCTACCGTACGTTATCCAAACTGGGGGGTAGTAATTGAATAAAACAAACAACGACCGAATCGTAACTTGAACACGTGGTTGGCCAAAATTCACTGTTCACAAGTCCCAATAAGGAAGAAACAGTAAACCTTAACGTGTCATTGCCTTATTTAACGTGTACGAGAGATTTTTCCATGGTACCGTCACTCCACGTGGCATATGTGACGGTGCCATGTGATTGGTTCATTGAATATTTTATATTTTATGTATTAACTGTTTAATTAATATTTTATATGCATTAACCAATCAAAGTGGTCCGTCACATATCCACGTGAAGTGACGGACTCACTTAAAAATTTTTCTAACGTGTACACTAACGCCATTATAAATAAGAGTCCCTCCCAATGGTAGACCAGCTCTAAAAATAATAACAATTTCTCCATTTCACTGCTAAAAACGACACAACTCTGCGTCGTATCGTATTCGTATCAAAATCTGACCTCCGTATTACTCTTCCAAATCATCATCACCAGCATCAACCAACATTATCACTAGCTTCGACCATCTGTCCCGATTTTGTAGCTTTTTGTTTCAACCTACCAAAGATTTGTTGAGGACGCTTCAAAACCCGGAGAAATCGAAGCTTGCATTTGCCAATCTCGGCCAATTAGGATGCAAGGAATAGGTGATTTCTGATTTGGATCCATGCCTGAGATCGAGGTCGTTTCCGATTCCGGCGACGGCGCCTCCTTGGAGTCGTCCACGGAGGCCGCCTTATTCGGGAAGTACGAGCTGGGGAAGCTCCTGGGCCGCGGAGCCTTCGCGAAGGTGTACCACGCGCGTAACGTCCACACGGGGCAGAGCGTGGCGATTAAGGCCGTCAGCAAGCAGAAGGTGCTCAAAGGCGGCTTCACGGCGAACGTGAAGAGGGAGATCTCTATCATGCGGCGGTTGCAGCATCCGCACATCATGAAGCTCTTCGAGGTTTTGGCCACGAAGACCAAGATCTACTTTATTATGGAGTTCGCTAAAGGAGGCGAGCTGTTCGGGAAGATCTCCAAGGGTCGGTTCAGCGAGGATCTCAGCCGTCGGTACTTCCAGCAGCTGATCTCCGCCGTCGGATACTGCCACTCGCGAGGCGTGTTCCACCGCGATTTGAAGCCGGAGAATTTGTTGTTAGACGAGAATTGGAATTTGAAGGTTTCGGATTTCGGACTCAGCGCCGTGACGGAGCAGATCCGACCCGACGGCCTCCTCCACACTCTCTGCGGCACGCCGGCCTACGTGGCGCCCGAGATTCTCGCGAAGAAGGGCTACGACGGTGCCAAGGTGGATATATGGTCGTGCGGCATCATACTCTTTGTTCTCAACGCCGGTTACTTGCCGTTCAACGACCCGAATCTCATGGTAATGTACCGGAAAATCTACAAGGGAGAGTTTCGGTTTCCGAGGTGGATGTCCCCCAATCTGAGACGGTTAATTTCGCGGCTCCTGGACACGAATATCGAGACGAGGATCACCGTCGATGAGATACTCAAGGACCCGTGGTTCAGCGTGGGTTACAAAGACGTTAAATTTCACCTGGAGGATTTTAATTTGAAAGAGTGGAGAGACGAGGACAATGACACGCCGCTGAACGCTTTCGATTTGATTTCCTTCTCCTCCGGCTTCGACATCTCGGGCCTGTTCAGGAAGCCCGAAATCTCGGACTGCGGAGAGCGGTTCGTTTCGGCCGAGACGCCGGAGAGGATAATTCAGAAAGTGGAGGAGGTGGCATTGGCGGAGAACATGACGGTTATGGAAAAGAAGTGTTGGGGGGCTAAATTGGCGGGGCAGAACGGTAATTTGATCGTCGCCATTGGCATTTACCGGTTAACGGAGAAACTGGTAGTGGTTGAGTTGAACAAGCGGGAACGAGTAGCCGAAAATTGCCAGCAGCAAATTTGGAAAGATAAACTGAGGCCGCAGCTGTCATGTCTGATATACAAACCGGAAGAACAAGTCTCCGGTGAGTGACAGAAAAGCTCAATTATGGAGTCTGGGGTAATATATTATTAAAATCGGGGGCCGGAGAAACTGAACGGAGCATCCATTATCATTGACCGGGTTCGCTGTACTTGTTTTTTCTCCCGGAATTTGACAATGAGAGAAAGAAAAGTTTCTCAAAATCTGTACATAAGATTTCATTTTTATTGTTATAATTATTATGCTCTCGTTCACCCCATGAATACATTGGGATTATTTATCCCGAGAACTTGCATCATCGATTTTTCAGTCGTTAGATATATATTTATCAAATAGAAAATTCGGAAGAACACATGTTCCGGAGTATATAGTGCATATCGACCCATAAAGCGAAGAACGAAAAGATAGTAGGAGGAAAAGGCGGCGACTATCATATGAATATATTGCATGATTGAGCTTAATGCAAGTTGATTTTGACCTGGTTATGGATGGAGTATATGGTAGTTTAAATGGGAGATTAGACTTTATAATGGAGATTAAACCACCCCGTTGGATAGTGAAAGTGAAACCACGATCACGCACGTGAAAAATATTTCTCACACGCGCGTGCAGGAAGGCTAATTAAGTATATAATACTAATATTTGACATTTTGGCCAGGTGAATTCCTTCACAAAACTCACATGTCTTGATCTCAGAAGAGAAGCCAAATTTGTTATACTATTTTGGAGTTATATTATTTAAGATAACTTATTTTGCCAATCAAAACAGAAAAAATGTAATAAAATATCCTTTAAATATTAAAAAAAATATTTATAGTATTCATGAAGCAAACCAAACAAAATGGGATTCTTCCATCGTGTAAAGGACGTGCATGTCTAATTGCATATGGTATTAGACTATTAGCAATTAGCAAATCTGATCCTCACGGACTAATTAAAGACCATCCTTCACCCGCCATCTACTATACGTGAGAGTCCCATGGCATGGACAACTCAAAAAGGAGTGAATTGCAAGCCAAGTGATGTAGCACGCTATCCATGTGACATTGTGGGATATGATCGCGATGGTATGCGATACAAATCGTTTTTCCCAGTCGAATGGTTTGAATCAATGCGTGTGTGTCATACATGCATGTATCGTAGAAAGACTATTATTTGACGAGTTAAAATCACACGATGAACAGAAGTCTATGACAAAATGTGGGAGACCTTTTCGTTGTCTCACTTGCAAACACAAAGGGAGCCGTTAGGCAATAGCATTGTAGCAACATGGGATAGTACTGATCCAAGATCGTGAAAATAAGAGAGGGTCCATACTCCATAACATAATTATTCAACTTTTTCTTTGTCAATACTCATCAACCAAAAGGGTCCACTATGTAATTATGCATATACATGATTGAAAATACATTATGCGTCACATATGCCCAGTTTGGTGGGGCTTAAATTATTTTAAAAACTGCTTACCATATAAGTTATGCAGCAAAAAGTATTTTGTGAAAAATAAAAAAACAGCTTATTTAATAATTTACACAATTTGATAGCAGCTTATAGAAGTTAGTAAAAAGTTACTTTTAAAAACTAAAAGTTACAATTGCTTATTTCTTAAGTTAACCCCAAACTGGACCATAAAAAATGAATTGTATGTATTGACTTTGTAGCTTCCGTCGATAGAAAACCTACCGTATAAAGAAAGATTCGTAGTCTTTCATTATTTATATCTGAACTTGGTTGATTCCATCATCTGTGGAATCCTTTCGTGACCAAAATTTGAAAAAATTGGATGTCTTTAATACTAAAACAGTGAAATATGGGAGAGGGAACAAAAAATATATTGTCTAGGGTTTTGAGAGTCTAATAGCAATGTTTTACTCGTTTCTTGAGGAGATATCACTCAAAATCTAAGGTCTCAACTATAAATCGAAAATGTAGAGTCAGTCCTCCCAACCATTTATTCATCCCAATTGCCATCATTCATTTTCATGATCCCTTTTTCCATCTAGTGTCTTAAATTTTTAGGAAATGTGGAGTTTTGACTAGTGTGTGGTCTGCAACGAAATTGTGTGGCTCACTACTAATAATATCACGTAGAATCAATATTGTTCTCATTTAACCGTATTGAGCAATAACAAAGCGAAATTTTATTCCAAAATATCTTCATACCATCTATAGGATTTTTCTTGGTTAATTTGTATCGAACCAAACAAACCCAACGAGGCATGAACATGCATAGAACAGGACCCCATATACATAACGTGACCTTGATAATCCCCTAAGCATGGTTATGAATCTGAGATTAAGTTGTAATCTATTATTTTCCCACTCACATAATTAATAATCCCCTAAAGCACGGCTCGATCTGAACCATATTACTATCTGTAAATTGGTCTTCTAGTCGTCAATCGATATCCATAAATGGATAAATGATGCATATATGCACTTTAGTATATGTCTACCTTAATTATATAATGATGACGTACAGATGCTCATTGATTCTCTGTATTACGACTCTTCTTCTACGCATAATTTTCTGGAGTGCAATTCTAAGCAAAGTCACAATCTTTAGGAGTTAGCTACTACTGCACGCAACTTAGGGTCAAGCTTTAATATTTTTTACAATAATTGAGAATAATTATTTTTGATAAAGAATGGTTTGATATAGTTCCTATCTGTGCATGTAACCTAATTAACCTAATTAATTTATATGCATGATGACATCCATGGTACGTCTTGCTGGATGAGCATCACATGGTGGCCCGCCGCCGGCCACCACCGCCCGTAACTTGTTTTTTGAATTGTATATAGAGTCACGTACGGATGAGAGACTTGGATTTAGTTTAAGCTGATGTTTAAAATTAAAAATATTACTATACATTATTAATTGCATGGTTCCTAACTAAGGCTATCATATATTTGATTTCTCATTTCTGTCCCCAATTTTGTAAAATTTTGAGAGCGTCAATCTTTTCGTTTAATCTAGCTAGGGCCTTTAATTTTGTTAGCAATTAATTTTGAATCCATGCCTGACCTGCATATATGTATTTCCTATTAACCTTTGCTATGGAGATGTCAAGAATATATTGAAGTTAAGGAAAACCAGAACCTGGAAAACATTTCATGTATAGATCATAAGCCCCCACATTACAGCATGAAGCTAGCTCCTCCTCCGGCGAACACCCTAGCCAGCTAGCCAGATTCTGAAGAAGGCTGGCCGAGCACCACTTGATGTTAACTACGTACTACAAACTGTCCAACAATCTCCATTAAAAGAATGGCTGCAAGCGGCTAAGAGAATAGTCAGAATACTAAAACCATATATACCAGCTACTATTACTAGTACTAGTACTTACTAATCAATACAGTTCTTAATTAAGAACATAAACATAAGAAAATTGAGTGATTAAATGGTGCTCGCAAGAAAGCTATATATCCTCAACATCACAAAGCGAATAGATTGAAGACAAGATGAGCATCCGATTCCAACATATAAAAGATTAGCTTGCATTCGGTGCTAGCTAGCAGGAGCTCGTATCAAATTGCCAAGAATTATCATGGGCTCTAAAAAGAAAAAGAAAAGAAAAGAAAACATAGGCATTACTTGGGTTACGAACTCTAATCCGTTGCTTATTTGTAAAAGCCCATTAGTCCATTTCAATTATCATGGGCTCTTCAAGGGCATTACTTGGGCTTTCCTTTTGATTAGAGAGGCAATTAAGAAGAGTTTGCTTAAGCATGAGAGCTTCTCATTCAGAATGTTCTTGAACAGATTGACCTCATTTAGGAAAATCTATATCATATTGAGGATTGCTGAAGCAGATGGTTGGACCTATTCTTTCTTCTAACATATAATCTAGTCTAGTCAATGAATAGATAATGACATCAAATTAGTCTAGACAAACTTGGACCAATTCTTTCCACCGTCATGATTAACCTTTCAGACTTTTTGCCGGCATAGGCAGCTTCCAATAATTTTTTTTTGCAACAAAATTTACATATTACAAATGCTATTTTTTTCAGGTTTTTATTATTAAATTTGATTCATATTCAGATATTCTGATGAGCAATTATCCATAAGATGTCACAACACACGTTTTGTGACTTTATTCCCCTAACACTATATAATGCTATAAACCCATAAGGATATAACAGTTGGTTTTATTTTCAATAAACTTTGCATACCCAATTTTCATTCTTCTTTCTTTTTTGTTATGGTGCGTTTTATGAGGAGTGTGTTTAATTTGGTATTTCAAGTAACAACTGAGAAGTGACTTAACCCAATGATTGATGGAATTGCAATATTAGATCCGCTATACTTTATCCTTTTGGTTTGGACTAATTTAGAAGATAAATGGGGGAATGAAAAAAACCTAGGAATTTAATAAGGAAATAACACTAGAATCACAATATGAACAAATAGTACTACCATATTCATAAATAGAAAAAATATAGCAATCTCTACTCTCCTTTGCTTTCTCAAACAATCACAACACTAAAGTCGGTTAAGCAGTCGCCAATTATGAACCATCAAATTTTATAATTACATAAGCTTCGCAATTACTAACATAGAAACGAAACAAATTAAAACAACCAAAATAAGAAAATAATGGGTTTTGTAGAAGCTTTTCTTCACAAAACTTTTGCTCAAAGTCTTAAATTTAGTTCACATTTTAGTCAACTCCAACCTCCTTGGAGGAAAACTAGTACTAAACCCTTCACTTTGACAATCTTTGCATGCCTTTGCAAATCACGGAAGGCAAACTTTGACTTAAAAAAAACGTAAATTAGGTAATTAATTTGGGATGTATAAAACAATTCACATGCTAATCACACTTGCTCTAAATGCACCCATCGATGATTAACATCCCATAAATTAAAACCAAATCCAAAACATTTTTGATGGTTTTTTCATTTTCTCTCTTAATTACTTCAACACCCACTCTAATTAAACCCTTTCATTAACTTTAAAGATAAGTATTGGAAAATTTACCAAAGTAAATACTCCTCTCAACTATTAACACATTACAACCCTCCATTCGCTTACCGCAGAGAGCCAGAGAGTCCATTAACCTAACCGACCATTCTGAACCCGGTTTACCAAAAGCCGACCGGTCCAACCGGACGGTCCAGTCATTGCTTTTATAATTTGTTTTCCTCACATTCTCTCATTTTCTTCTCCATCTCTCTTATCTTTTCTCCGTCTCTCACATCAGAATTTCTTCTTCGCTGTTAACGCAAACGATAAAACGAGCTTCACGGCCGTTGTGACCCGAATCCGAATCCGAACCTTGGAAGTGGCGGCTCCGGTTACGCTTTGAAATTTGGGTTCTCATTCCGATAATCGCATGGACTTCGAATCTGTAAGTCTCCCAATCGCTCAACCCATTTGATTGAGGCGCAGCTCATAATTTTTTTTAAACCCTAAATTGATTGCTTTATCGAGCTTTTTTTTCTTGGTGCTCCTCCCGGTTATTGAACCATTAATGGTTGATTATCTTTTTCCCTGTCTTTTTCTTTCTTAAAGGGATACGGGATTTTAGTGCTGCTAGGGTTCTTGGAACATTGAAACACTGCTTGCTTGCCAATTGATTTGGGCGGCAAATTAGGGTTAGGGTTTCTGGTTGGGAGCATTGCTTGGGAAGAGTTTGGGGGATTAAAGTGTGGTTTCTAGGGTTTTATTGATTAATTCGAGACGGGCAAGATTGGCGTCGGCTAGAGGATAATGTGTATACTTTGTGTGATTCAGAAGTGGTCTCGCCGGGTAGCTACAATGCTTCCTTGGTTAGTTATTCCATTAATAGGACTATGGGCTCTCTCTCAGCTTCTACCGCCAGCTTTTCGATTTGAGATAACTTCGCCCAGGCTCGCTTGTGTTTTTGTGCTCTTGGTTACTCTCTTTTGGTACGAGATTTTGATGCCTCAGCTTTCGGCTTGGAGGGTGCGGCGCAATGCAAGGCTTAGAGAGAGGAAGAGGTTTGAGGCAATAGAGTTGCAAAAACTGAGGAAAACAGCAACGAGGCGGTGTCGGAACTGCTTGACTCCATATAGGGATCAGAATCCTGGTGGTGGTCGGTTTATGTGTTCGTATTGTGGGCATATCTCAAAGAGACCGGTTTTGGACTTACCTGTGCTCCCTGGGATGGGACTTTCGAATTCGGGGATTATCAGGGATTTGGTTGGAAAGGGAGGAAAAATATTGAATGGAAAGGTGTGGTCTGAAAATGGGTGGATGTGTGGTCAAGATTGGTTGGAGAATGGCAATTGGGTCAGTGGTTCTATAGGTGGGAAATCTAGCTATTGGAGGAAGGATGGGAGCAGTGTTTTTGGAGGGGATGAGAATTGTTTGGCAGAGAAGTCATATTCAGGGGTTGTTATTTTTGCCTGCAAGCTACTGACTTCATTTTTCTTGAGTGTTAGATGGCTTTGGAGAAAGATTTTTAGGATTAGTACATCAGGGGAAGATGCTGCATCTGATGCAGAGCATAAAGCAATGTTGGCCAAGAGGGGTGAGAATGGGGTCAACTTTCAAGAGAGTAGAGGAGAAAAAGCACGCAGAAAAGCTGAAGAAAAGAGACAAGCTAGGATAGAGAAGGAGCTATTAGAGGAGGAAGAGAGAAAGCAAAGGGAAGAAGTTGCAAGGTTGGTGGAGGAACGCAGGAGACTTAGGGATGAGAAAAAGGAAGCTGAAAGAGATCGTGGGAAAACATCGCCACCTGTGAGGGAGAAAGATCAGAAGAAGGAAGCAGAAAAGAAACGACAGGATAGAAGGAAAGATAAAGACAAGGGTTCTAGCAAGAGCAATTCTGATGCAGAAGAGTTGGAAAAGAGAGCAGGTAAGGAGAGTGAGCGGAAACGGGATTTTGACAAGAAGAATGACATTGAACGTAAGGAACTTCAGAAGTCAGGGACCGATTTTCTTAAGGGCCAAAGCACAGAGGTGGGGTATGGTGTAAAGAATATATCTGCAAACAATTCAATGAGGGAAAATGCTGGATCTAGGTACCTGGACCGCATGAGGGGTACAATTTTTTCTTCTTCCAAAGCATTCAGCGGAGGTAGTTTCTTTGGAAAGGGTGCTAATACTACAGTGACAAAAGAAACCAAATCTAGCATTTCTGTGGATCATGTCCCTAGTTCGGCCCATAGGAGAGACTTATTTCTGCCAGAGCGCATAGCTGCGAGACCTTTTATGAATGGAGATGATAAGAGTATCAGCCGCCCTGTAAGTTGTCTTGCTGCATATCTAATTTTAATTTCATTTTTTAATAGACTGCTAAAGCACTTTATTCAGTTGCCTGCCTAGTTCTAAGTTCTCAAAGAATATTTTTATATTATAGATATTACTGATCTGCTTGAGTTTGTCTATTATACCATGCATCTATGAGTCTGACCTTGACTTTGTGAGCATTCACCAATGTGATTGTATGAACTTTCACAGTTTCATTGATTGAGGTTTCTGTTTCCCTTATTGTGCAATCTTATCCTACCACCTGTGGTTGGTATTTTTAAGCGAATAAGATAAAAAGTGAAACTCATGTTTTAAGTTGCCTTCTCATTTGTAATGATATTAAGCATACTATAACAATTGTAAGTGGAGAAAATAAGTTTTACAATGTTGAGCCAATTCCATGCAGATTCAGTCGGAATCACAGCCAGGGACAGCACCGAAAAAATCATGGCAGCAATTATTCACTCGTTCATCATCTGTGCCTGCATCCTCAAGTGTAAATGTAATTAGTAGACCAAATTCAAAGTCCCAAACAGAAGTTCAAAGTCCTATGTTATCTGGTCAACCTTCATCAATACAACCATTTGACAATCCAATCAATTTTGGTCTGCCATCACCGTTCACTATATCTTCCTTTCCTAAAGGAGTCACTAGCAGCAGTTTAGGTTTTTCACCTGCAGTTGAACCCCTGTTCCCTCGCATTGGAGAAGGGCATCATGAACTGATACACGAAGAGCCAGAGCTTTTTGAAGACCCATGTTATGTCCCCAATCCAGTATCTTTGCTTGGGCCTGTTTCCGAGTCACTTGATAATTTTCAATTGGACATGGGGGCTGGCTTCGTGACAGATATGGGATTGGAGAGGCCTCGCACATTAAAAAACCTGTCTGCTGCTTCTGATCTCAACAAGCCATCTCCAATTGAGTCACCTTTGTCACGAGAAAAACATAATAATTCTAATCGCTTTCCCAGTACACCAAAGGCCCAGGATATGCATTCTCCACCCCTAGATGATGCAACTGCAAATGATAAGGGTACGTGGCAAATGTGGAATAGTTGTCCTCTTGGTCAGGAAGGTCTAGGTTTAGCAGGTGGCCCAGCAAGCTGGCTTCTACCTCCTGAACTGAACAGATCCAACAAGGATGATCTAATGCACCCTTCATCTCATATGTCACTGTTTTCAACAGAAGAACAGGTTGTTCCTGGCTCTCATTCTCCTCGGCATCAGAGCATTTTCCTTGGTAATGGCCATAATGGTGGGACATTTAGCCCTGTGACTGGTTCGAGTGATCATGATCCTTGGTTACAGAATGCATTTTTTCCACCATTGTCAACCGCTGAAACCCATTTTCCACTCAAACCTCCAGAGGAAACTACTAAGAATGGAATGTTTTTTGGGAGTCCCAGCAGATCTACTACCAATCATCCATTTGAGCTGTCTCCTGGAAATGGCTGGTCCAAGTAAGTGCATTTCACCTCATCCATCTTACGTTTAATTGCTGGTTTGAAAAGTTACTCCATGTCATTCTTGAAACTTTTATGATTGATTATGGCCGGGTTGTTGTTGCCTTGTAAAATGGTGAGGTATAGATATTAGGAATGTTTGCTCTTGCTTAAAACAAAGAATTTCAACTAGAAACAAATAATGATAGAGGAAAGGGCAAGTGAACATGGCTTTAACACTTGTCTGGACCTTGGAGTCCAAACATGCTTAAGAAAGTTATGAAAATGATACTTTATAAACCCGTAATGATCGACAAGACATAGGAAATACTACTATATAGTGGTTTGTTGCTTTAGCCATCATTCAACTGGCTTTCCCTTGTTATTGTAGTTTAAAACAAAAAGTTGAAAGTGATATGAGCAGTATAGCTAGATGTTCTAGTTGATGCTCCAACTTGGTTCTAAGCCGAATCACTTCATCATGTCTTTGCCATTTTGTCTTCAGTATATTGGTTTCTCCCGAGAAAATAGTGACTTGTTGCTTTAGCCATCATTCAACTGGTTTTGCTTTATTGTTGTAGTTTAAAACAAAAAATTGAAACTGATATGATCAGTATAGCTAGATGTTATAGTTGATATATTGTGTTTGTGTTTTTTAAATGACTCGTGTGTTTTTTCTGTTATCAGCATGTCCTATTAAGGTTTTCTAGAGCTCTTCTTTGCTTCTTTTGCTTATGTAAGAGATAAGTTTGATATCTTACCAAGTCATGGAATGGAAGGGGTAGTAAGGGCGTAAGGCGTTCATCTAGGTGCCATAGGCCCAAATTGTACTCTCAAAATGTCAGCCTGTATAAGTTTTTGGATGGTTTGATTTATGCAGCTTTTAATCAAGTCATGGGATGGGACGTGCTGTGATTTGTTTTGGTATATATATGCCTAGTAATGTGAAATAAGAATTTATGTTTTTGAAATGTTTCCGAGTTCAGCTTGGAATTGTATCTAATTCTTTTTTGCTGTGGTTTTTTATTGGCAGGAAGGAATCGAATGAATGCAGTGTGCAGGGTACAGCAGGGGAAGGAGTTGGAAAGCCATCAGTTGTGAGGCCTCATATCAGGGGTCCTTATCCTCCCACCCCAGATGTACAGTCGCTTTGGTCTTATGTTTGAAAACAGAAAATGAAAAGGAGTATGAGGGACTTGAAAAAACACACCTGCTGTACTCTAATGGAGGCAAATAGCCTCTTTTGGAGGAGAGTTTAGAATACTGAATGCATTGTATCTTCCTGCTCTTCTTTATAAGGGAGATTGATGTTTACTTACATTAGCTTCGATAGGAATACACGTGACATGCATGCTTTTATGCTCTCGGGTAACTGCTAGGTGTGTCACTATTCTGATTCATTAGTTTCTTTTTCTTGAGAGTTGGGGGGTCGTCTATGGGGAAATTCTACTTTTGCAGAATGGTGCATGGTCCTCTCTTTTGTTTAACCGTGAATGGGCGTGTGCTGTATCATACTAACAAGTACTGAAGGAGTACCTTCATTCCTTCCTATATATAGTTCTTTTCTCAACCTTTTCACAATCTGTTCACAGGTAAAGGGCTTTGACATTGACTTCTTGGAGAGCCCCTGCTTCTTTCTTTATTAGCAGTTTAACGAAACAAATGGCAAGACTTATTAGTCCGTTCAGAGTATCTTTTTTCCTCTGTTTTTGCTATGGTCTTTGTCCATTTTGAGCCTTTCTGTTGATTGTTAGTAGAAGGAAAAGAAGTATAGGGTAGGGCTCTCTGGTTCGTATTTTTGTGAAGGATGATGTCTTTAGGTAGTTGTTAGGAGCCCTTGGATCATACTATGTACTTAGTCGTGCATCGTATTTTGTAGCTAATACTAATAGTGATGCCAATAAAATCCGTCCTACAGGATTATCTCAATAGTTATTTGAGCATCTGAGCCATATCGTCCCCTCGTCAATACGTACATCTTGGGTTTGAGAGAAGTTTATATACAAAGTTTGGAACCCTTTCGGCCTTTCCCATTCAAACTCTACTTGCATAGAATTGAAGTCACAAAAGATGACATATAATAATAAAGGAAGCTTCAGTCCAAAAAAATAAATAATAATAATAATAAAGGAAGCTAAATTACATTTGAATTTTTTTATTTTTTATTTTTGGACAACATTTTAAATTTCTTAATGGGAAGCAGAAAGCACAAGTTTTGAGTTGAAGAAGAGACTGCCTTTCACTTGTTTTTCGAAGTCCAATTGGTTCCAACTTCCAACATCTAATTTATGAATCAAAGAGACTCAACATTTGTAAATGAAATTAGTTTGATAAAATTAATAAGAAAAAAAAAAAAAATCATGGAGCAACTTTGGCGACGAAATTTTAGACGGCAAAAGTTAATTTCTATTTTCGCTTGAGAAAGTAAACAAAGAGCAAAATTTCGGATAAAGAATATTATTGGAATTGGTTTTCAAAGGGTTCAAAGTCTCAATAAATTTGAGAGGTCCAACTTTTGAAAAAATACGTGTTATAGCTAAGGAACTTTTAATTGGATCACGCGAGTCAAGCCCTAACCCGGTTTAATTGGACATCAACAAGATACCAACAAAAAATGATGCATTTATCAACAAGTCAAGGCTAAATTTTTCCTTTTTATATTTTTTTAAGTTTTACTTTTGTAAAAATATAAGCGTGCACATCCAGGTATGGAATAATGATGGAATTGGTTTTCAAGGTGTTCAGAGTCTCAATAAATTTGGTTTTCAAGGAACTTTGGCAACACATTAGCCATCGAAATCGAGTTTTCGTCTGGTTAGGTGAATTGTGGCAAATTGGGAAAAACTTTCTTATTGTAGTACATGATTTCCTTGAAATATGGAATCTTTGAAATTCTGAAGACAAATTTGCACATGTGTCCAAAAGTATTTTAGGGGTTCAATGAAACCCAACGCGAGACCTTTCGAGCACCGGAAGTTATTCTTTTTCATTTCGTTAAATTCAAAAAAAAAAAAGTTAGAAACACCTGTAGCGACGAACAGTTCGTCGCTAAAGGTTGTACATTTTTTTTTTTATAAATTTGGATAAATGTAAAAGGATTTTGTTTTTTGGGCTCTTGTGCTCAATGAATTAAACAATGATAAAGAACTTTGGCAACACATTGACCATCAAAATCGGGTTTTCTTTTGATTTGGTGAATTGTGGCAAATAGAAAAAAAAAGGAATGGAACAACCTTTCAATTAAAAAAAAAAGATTGTATTCCCAATTTCTTTTTCTTTCTTCGAAGATTGGTTAAAACGATTCAATTTTCGATTGTTAAATGGTTTGCTTGAGGTCCAAAATGAAATATAAGAACAAGACGGGTGAAGGAAAGAAGTATTTTGATGGATTAATTATGTGATTAATTTTGTGAGATCGATATAAAAATAATAATAATAGAACAACCTTAATTTTTCCTAATTTTTTTCTTAGAACATTTTTTTTTTGAGAATGAGAAATTTTATTAAAAGGGATCAATAGTTACAAAGGGTGAGAAACGCCCTACACATCAACTAAACATGTAAATCAACCTGGGCAAGAGAAACTAACCTAAGGTGAAAAATTCCCTTTCCAAGTAAAAAAAACCTGATGCATTGCTGCAAAACTAGCCAAATCATGTGCAACCTGGTTGCATTCACGAGGTGCATATGAACAGGAGACCATGGAGAACTGTCTTAACATAGCTTTGACCGCATCCAATGGGTGCCCATCGATTGCTAGATTCTCCTTCCCATCCTAAATTGCCTGCACAACTTCTTGTGCATCCAATTCCAATTCAAGTTGGGAAAAACCTAGCTCCAATGCTAATTGTATCCCACATGAAATCGCGAAGATCTCTGCATGTCTAGGAGTAAATTCTTTTGATAAAAGAAAAAGATGATTCAATTTTTTCAATATAATGGGCTTGACATGGTTTTACAAGTTTGTAGGTGCCATAGAATGCCGAAACATGTCAACACTATTTTTCTTGAAATTCTCTTTTACCACAAGCTTACAATTCTTAAAGTATGATTTTTAGAAGGTGTTCCAATTGACGGAACATCAAAATCTCGAATTGAATATTTTTTATGAATTTTTTTGTTTTCTAACTTTGAAAAATCGTAAAAAAATAATCGGGATAGATTTTTGTCAGTTCGAGAAGTGCTTAAAAATTATGATTTAAGGGTGAGAAGAATTTGGTGAAAAAATAAGAACATTCAATTTTACCCAAAAAAGCGTGTGCTATAGTCCACAGTTTTGGATGAGAAATCATGGTTTTGGACCATTTTTCTTCTTGGAGTAAATTCCTGCCTCAGTTCCCACTGTATTGGGATATAGTGTTGAACCTTCATGGACTCGCTCACTTATGTTTTGGGACCATAATGGCTAATGCTTAGGATAATTGTGCTTGCTAAGCCTCACTTGACAGCCTGATATTATTTTTTTTAGCCTTTTGTTTCTATTTTTTTTTTTTGAATATTTATTAAGATGAATCAATTCTTAACTGTTGGCCTGCCCAATTGAGCTCTAATATGAAATGTAGAAACAAGACATCGGAGGGTAGAGGCATTGTGAAATTTGTCAAATAGAAAAAAAAAATAGAAATGTGACAACCTTTGCCGACGAACCATTCATCGGGAAAAAGGTTGCATTCTCAATTTTTTTTTTCGTTCCTTGAAGAGTAGTTAAAACTATTCAATTAACTACCGACCATTAGATGGTTTCGTTGAGGTCTGAAACGAAATATAGGAACAAGACGGGTGAAGGCAAGACACATTTTGATGGATTAGTTATGTGATTAATTCTATCATATATTAAACATAAAATAATGGAACAACCTTTGTCGTAATTTTTTAACTTTGACTATTTATTAAGGTGATTCAATTCTTGACATGATTTTAAGATGATTCAATTTCACAAAATAATGGGTTTGACGTAATTTTACATGTTTGAAGGTGCCGTATCATGCCGAAACATGTCAACACATTTTTTTTCATTAAATTCTCCTATATCACAAGTTTACAATTCTTAGAGTATGATTTTTAGAAGGTGTTCCACTTGAAGGAACACCAAATCTCGAACGGAATATTTTTTATGAATCTTCTTGTTTTCTGACTTCGAAAAATCGTAAAAAAATAATCGGGATAGATTTTTGAGTTCGGTCAGTTCGAGAAGTGCTTAAAATATATGACTTATGGGTGAGAAGAATTTGGTGAAAAAATAAAAACATTTAATTTTGCCCAAAAAAGTGTGTGCTATAGTCCACAGTTATTGTTGAGAAATCATGGTTCTGGACAAATTTTTTTTTTTGGGAGTAAATTCCTGGATCGGTTCCCATTGTGTTTTGACATAGTGTTGAATTTTCATGGACTTGCTCATTTATGTTTTGGCACCATAATGGCTAATGTTTGATTGCTTGGGATAATTGTACTTGCTAATTAAGCCTCACTTGACACATGATATTATTATATTACATTTATGTTTCTAATTATTTTTGTGCCCTAATTTTTTTCTTTGATTATGTATTAAGATGAATCAATTGTTGAACGTTGGCCGGTCCAATTGAGCTCCAATATGAAACAAGACATGGGAGGGTAGAGGCATTGTGAATAAATTTGTCAAATAGAAAAAAAATAGTATTGTGACAACCTTTGACGACGAAACATTTGTCGGGAAAAATGTGTCATTCTCAATTTTTTTTTTGAAGCTTAATTAAAGTGATTCAATTACTGACCGTTAGATGGTTTGGTTGAGGTCTGAAACGAAATATAAGAACAAAAAAGGTGAAGGGAAGAGGCATTTTGATGGATTAATTATGTGATTAATTGTGTCAGATATAAAAAAATAATAATGGAAGAACTTTATCCTAATTTTTTATCTTTGAATATTTATTAAGGTGATTCATTTCTTGACATGATTTTAAGATGATTGAATTTCAAAAAATAATGGGCTTGACATAATTTTACAAGTTTGAAGGTGCCATATCATGCCAAAACATGTCAACAATGTTCTTTCTTTAAATTCTCCTGTATCACAAGTTCACAATTCTTAGAGTATGATTTTTAGAAGGTGTTCCAATTGACGGAACACCAAAATCTCGAAAGGAATATTTTTTTTTCTGAATTTTATTGTTTTCTTGCTTCGGAAAATCGTAAAAAAATAATCGGGCTAGATTTTTGAGTTCGATCAGTTCAAGAAGTGCTAAAAAATTATGATTTAAGGGTGACAAGAATTTGGTGAAAAAATAAGGACATTCAATTTTGCCCAAAAATGCGTGTGCTATAGTCCACAGTTTTGACATTTTGGGTGAGAAATCATGGTTTTAGACAATTTTTTTTTTGGAGTAAATTCCTGGATCAGTTTCCATTATGTTTTGACATAGTGTTGAACTTTCATGGACTCGCTCATTTATGTTTTGGTACCATAATGGCTAATGCTTGATTGCTTTGGATAATTGTGCTTGCTAATTAAGCCTCACTTGACGCATTATATTATTTTATTACCCTTTTGTTTCTAATTATTTGTGTGCCCTAGTTTTTTTCTTTGAATATGTATTAAGATGAATCAATTCTTGACCTTTGACCGGTCCAATTGAGCTCCAATATGAAATGTAGTGTCACGACCCCAAACCCGAGACCAGTATTATAATGAAATATGGTACCCGAATTTGCGGCGTGACTAAAATTCTAACAGCAAAATAAATCAAATGAAACAAATGTCTGAATAATGCTTCTATTTGAAAACAATATCGTTATTATTTTACAAAACCAGAGTTTAGCGGAATAAAATACATTATATTTATTCAATTAAAATCACAGTAGGAAAACATTCGTTTATATGTTCATCCCGTTTTTCCCCAAGCATCGTAACCTGAAAAACAAGAAGGTGTAGCATCATGAGCAACACAGGCCCAATAAGTACAGCTTACATTTTTATATTAATGTGTCTTATAAGACATCAAAATTGAACAACCAATCAAAAATGTACCGAGAACATTTTATATTTGTTCATACCAATTCTTATGCATTTGAATCACATATATCAAGAATGTCTTTGACCCAAATAATTCGGTCTTAAATATAATTTCACTTTGCACCGAATCGACTATTAATGCATCATTAGTAGATAATTAACTCTAATCGATTCTCATTTTATTTAACAACATAACATACTATCATTATATCGCAAATAGATAGTATTCAACAACATACGTATACTGCTCAGTGAATATTTCAGAAAGAATCATATATCCACATAAATTTCAAGAGAAAGTTTACAGTACCAAGCATAGGTAAATTCACTTTCACATGCCAAATATGCATGGCAACATATATTCGATGAGAATAATATATACTTCATTTTTCAATGAATATGTCAGGTTGAGTGATAATAATTCATAAATCCATATGTTGAGGTCTTTAATACCAAGCATGAATAATAATCATAAATTCACACTCCAACAAGATATGTCAAACAAATATTCAATCGGTCAGAATAATATATACTTCGCTTAGTGACTCTTTCGGATAGAGATTGACTGGTAACTAAAACATAAGACCTGTAATGTAACAGGTTAAGCCGCAGCATACCTGGTCCTTAATACCAAGCATGTACACTCACGGTCCTTAATACCTATGAGTATAATAGTGCACTATCTGAAGGGACATGAGCCCACAGCTAACTTCGAACGTCCATAGATCGTTCATACCAGTAATTTACTTAAGCTCGAGGATATACCGACTCCCGGTTTCAAATATAATTGGAATTCACAAATAGTGTCTTGTTATAAGACAAGTCATAAATCATGTCATATGTACGTATACACATGCTTAAGTCTTTCATATGAATGCATATGTGATATAGATGAAAGACATAAGTAGGTAAATCACATAATCAAGTAAATTACCAAGGTAAGCATGTGATATCTCAAATACACTCTTAACAATATATACTTCTATACATGTTAACATACATGTATAATACTAAGTTGATGTATTCACTTAGTAAACAAAATTATGCACCAATATAAGATTAATAGATAATCAAGTGCAAATAAAACACATATAAAGGAGAAGCATATGCAAAACAAGATATACATATGTTCATAAACATATAACATAAGTAATTGAACTTACTCATGTAATAAGAAAGATCATCAATATAAGCTTAATAGCATAATCAAGTAAATTATTGTAAGACTTGAATAAGTAAGGAAATAAAATCATGGACAATTAGAGAAATAAGATTTAAGTTTTATTATTATTTCTTTAGTCCAAGTCCATGAGAGAACATATTCATGTTTCTCTAATTATAGTCATCGAAGTTCAAATTCAATATCGTGTCCATCGTAAGTCCAATATAGGCAAGTGAATATCCTATTTCGAAGGGATTTTCACAAGGAATTCAATGGTATAATCCAAATAATCATGTCCAAAGTGTCCAAGTCTAGAAACACAAACTAACCAAAACAGTACCTAAATCAATAATCATGATTTTAACCTTAATTGCATAAATTATTACGTATTGTAATTTCGAGAATTACTTTTGATATTCTCCAGATCACAAGTTCATGTTATGAGCTTTGTATTGATATAAAGATCATAAAATTTGATTAAGGAACAAGTGAGATATGACTACTTGAAATTATGAACAACTTATAAGTTTTCCAGCGAGTACACTGGATAAACACTTAGATTTCGAAATTGTTACCGGTTGGATGACCGTGAAATTTGGACAACAAATAGAAGACACCATTTTGAACAACTTTCATGAAGAAGTCCAGATTCGAAAATAACCAGATAAATGAGTTTGAAGCTACAGTTGGTTGACGGGATTAATTTCAGAAAACAAGATTAGCTTTCTATAAAACTTATCCTTTCCATTTCCTTCTTGCTTGTACACTTTGATAAATCTTAAAGACAAAAGACTATAAGGATGTATTCTGTACTTACATGAATTGTTGGTTGGAAGATTGAATTAGCTTCACAATTGAAAGAACATAAGTTCTTGAGCAAATGATTTTTAACTAAAGATTGCTCTATTTTCATAGCCTTTCTAGGTGAAATTTCTATGCTATTGGGAAGGCTGAAGTAGGAGGAGTTAGAGAGGATTAAGAGAGAAACAAGAGAGAAGTGAATTAGCAAATAACACAATGGCTGAACCATCCTATTTATAGAGTATGAGTATGGGAAATTACTTGACTCTTGGGATGATGAAGGAGGTGTAATGTACAAACCATTTTCACACTTAAGGTTAATTAACCAAAATTACTTGACTCTTGGGATGATGAAGGAGTGTATTTGCTAGGCTGAAAATAATTGAATCAGTATCTAGATTGATTTGATCAGATATACTAGATTGCTTAGATCAGTTCTAGAAGATTGAGATCAATGTTGGATCATGCTTCCATCACAATTGCTTAATTCCCTTTCTTCTTGTACTCTACGTATTTTGTAAAAATCATAAGTAACTCTACAAATATGATTTTCAGGTGATTCCAACTCTGAGAATTTCTTTAAGATGTCTACTACAAATTATTAGAAGACCATATGCTCAAATAATAAACACATTGGTGCAGTTTTTACGAAATAGGCAACTGCATCAGATAAGCTTCAAAAATAATAGGTTAAACTTCCGCTGACCATAACTCTTTCGTATGATATCAGAATTTAGCGTGCCACATGTCTACGAACTCGTATTGACAAGCTCTACAACTTTCGTGAAGGAAGTCATCAGAGAAAATTAACGAATAAGAAAGTCAACTTTTGACCCCTCGAAAATAAAATGTTTCGAGTCAATATTCGTTCCGAAATATTCTCACTTCATAAACTAGGCAAGAAAACTATCATTTAATCCCCTAATTAATTTCAAGAATATCCGAGAAATTAAATATGAAGATTCGGGTTATTACAGTCTACCCTCCTTAAAAGGAAATTCGTCCTCGAATTTTACGTAGCTTAACTTCCCCTGGATAACACAACAGATCGGATTTTCCTTCCTCATCCATATTGTCTGGATCTATCTTAGATAAGGGTTTCAGCAAGCACTTCTCATCAAAAATAATAATCCTCAAATTCAAAATTAATCCTTATTGTCCAAATCCTCAAGTACACATAGTGTTATCTTAAGACGAATCAAATGACTACTTGTATTACTCCAAGACACAAACTTCATGTCTAAATCTAACTCTCTAAATTCTCCAAGTATGTCACAAATAAATGCATCCATATATCCTGAAAAAAGTTCGAATTAATTCTAACTTGCTCTCCAAGTATAGATTTTCCTTCTACAATTCACACCTATGAATCACTTACTATCCTGAATCAACAATTATTGTATCTCCAAAGATCCGTTAAGAATTAAAGCCTAATCACTTCAAAGTTAAGATAATTATTATCTTAAGTCTTACTATATCATCAAGAATAAGATCTAGAGCAATCACCAAGTCTATTTAAAATTTTAAGTTTCAAGTTCATCTCAATTGTGAAATTCCTCGAAAATAATTCATATGTATATCTTCTCATAACAACAACTTTTCATACTTAACCCTAATTTTTAGGTAATCCATCAAAAGTAATCTTCAAAGTCAGTATGTTCTGATCTTTCTTAACGACTTAAAACCACCAAATATATTTTCACGATTAGAATCGTATGTACCTAACCACAGTCCTTGATAACATAAATCTATCCCTTCAATGTTGAGTAATTTATCGACTCTAGAAAAATCAAACCTCAAAGTCTAGATCATAATCTCACATATTTTATCACTTGCATTTTCCAAATCATTCCTAGCTTGGAATATGTCATGTTATCAATACATACTAAAGTTGTGGAAACTTATGCCCCAAATAAGTTTATAGATAATAGCTCAAATACTAGGGCTAAATTTCCAAGCGGAAAAACATTGTCAAACTTATTCTTAATAATCCAAATAAAGTCATGATTCTAAACTTTCAACGAAAGCTTTAGTTTCACGAAGCGTACCTTGCACCTTACGACATCCTTCAATAATTGAGTGTTACTTTATCGTTTTACGTGTCACTTTATCACTTTCACTTTCCGCAAATTACTCTTACCTTCCGGAAATCACGCAGGCTGTTCGCTACGCCAGTAACAGTTAAAGGCGAATCCCCTATATATACAAACTCTCGCCACCGGTAAGGAATCAAGCAAAACTTCTCAAAATACTTTGCAAACATGTTTAATGAATTAGCAGCTATTTTTTCTCAGGGTAAAAAGTCCGACGATTTGGCAGAAACGTCTCAGCCTATCGTATCCGAATATCCACAACCACCAAGCACCGGAACAACGTCTGTTGTACCTTCTGGTACTCTTTCTGAAGCAGGGCTAGATACTTCCGAAACGCGCCTTGCAAGAATATTCCATGAGGAAAGCCAAATGCAGGTGTTGAGGGATGTTTTCGATGTGTGTCAGCTCCCAAATAGCAAGCAGATAAGGGATCTGAGTTCCTATACAGGGTTTACTTCTGAGAAGATCAGAAGTTGGTTTAAGCATAAGCGTGCCCAAGAGAAAGCCAAAATTGAAGGGCCAGTGATCTTGGCTTTAAGGGAAGAGAATAGTAGGTTTTGTGCTGAGCTTAGTCGCTACAAGGAAGCCCTTGACAATACCACCTGCCCTCATTGTGGTAAGTCGACTACTCTTGGTGAGATGCCCTTATCTCTTTCATCATCTCTCCCTATGCCTTCCCACTCTCTTGGTTTCACAGTCGGGAGTTCCGATGTCCCTCAGTCGAGTTATGTTCAGGATGAAGATGTGACTTGGCTTTTCTGATGAACAATGTCCTCATCTTTTCAAGCCATGCTTTTGTTGAAGAATCATTGAGCTTCTTGGTCACACCAAATCTTGCATCAATATCTCGAGATCTCCATCTTTCCTAACTTGAAGATACTTATCAACTGCTACTTATTATTGTACGATTGTAACTACTTGTAATACCTTATTTATGGATACTTCTGCTATGTAAATTTCCACTCCTAAATAAAGGAGGCAATCTCAATGAGAAAAATACACTCCATAATTTAAACTTCGTACCCTTCCAACTAATTTCTCATTACCCTAGTTTAACTATGACTTCAACTTCAAAAGTACTAATACTTTCGGGATTTCTCAAAATTCGCTTAATTTAGGTTCCCTCTTATTTGCAGAGAGAATCTAAGTGACAACTAAAAGAACACGAATAACAGAGACGTTAAATTACTTAAAAAGTGGAGAGATAGAGAGATGTATTGTAAATTTTGAATCTAACTAGATTCTCTTTCTCCTCTTATCAAATCCGTAAGTCACTAAGTCTCTTACAATACTCTTTTTTTTTTCTTCTTTCTAAAATCTATGTATATAAAGTTTACCGCCAAGCCGAAATAGCACACATCCGGTGACTATTCCGTCCAGGCTACAGTTTTACCAGAGTGATCTCCGATTACTCTAAGAACAACACTTTCAAACCCGAGCAAGCCCTATACTCGGTTACCTATCACGCGCCCTCACGCGCTCGCCCAAAAACGTTCCCGAAAAGGTCAAAACCGATGTAAGGAAAACAAGTCCCACATCGAAATACAAGTCCCTACACCCTAAGGGATTCCTTTTTAAAATGCCACAACTTGCATCAATGGAAAGAAATTACTTACCATCATTAAACACTAACTTAGGTATCGAAGGAACAAAGGAAATGCCCACTTATATTCTCTATCTTGGAGATAAGTGGAGTCTCCCTTTTTATTTGTTTAAAACTTTAGAAGTTATAAACTTAGTATCCACTCCAGTCCTTGCTCTGTTATATATATAGATTGTACTCTCTTTTTCTTATTGATATTTTTAAATAAAACATCAAACTATACTCAATATATAGTCTACGTGATGATTCATATAATCAATTTATAGAAAAATAATTTTCTACAAAATTCATAACATACCAGTAAGCTCATTCAAGGAAATAAGCAAATTTCAATCAAATCATCATAGCAGCTTCTAACTTGATAAAGTTAGTATATATAACAAAACTGCATCTCAAATATTAGGATCACATAATATCCATCAAAAGCTCTCGTTAGCTTAAACAACATGTATATGTATACACATGCATATATAGAACCCTCCCCGTTCTTTTTAAATTTTATTTTATAAAATAATACTTAAAATGAACTTTTTAGCTCTGATACCAATCTGTCACGACCCCAAACCCGAGACCAGTATTATAATGAAATATGGTACCCGAATTTGCGGCGTGACTAAAATTCTAACAGCAAAATAAATCAAATGAAACAAATGTCTGAATAATGCTTCTATTTGAAAACAATATCGTTATTATTTTACAAAACCAGAGTTTAGCGGAATAAAATACATTATATTTATTCAATTAAAATCACAGTAGGAAAACATTCGTTTATATGTTCATCCCGTTTTTCCCCAAGCATCGTAACCTGAAAAACAAGAAGGTGTAGCATCATGAGCAACACAGGCCCAATAAGTACAGCTTACATTTTTATATTAATGTGTCTTATAAGACATCAAAATTGAACAACCAATCAAAAATGTACCGAGAACATTTTATATTTGTTCATACCAATTCTTATGCATTTGAATCACATATATCAAGAATGTCTTTGACCCAAATAATTCGGTCTTAAATATAATTTCACTTTGCACCGAATCGACTATTAATGCATCATTAGTAGATAATTAACTCTAATCGATTCTCATTTTATTTAACAACATAACATACTATCATTATATCGCAAATAGATAGTATTCAACAACATACGTATACTGCTCAGTGAATATTTCAGAAAGAATCATATATCCACATAAATTTCAAGAGAAAGTTTACAGTACCAAGCATAGGTAAATTCACTTTCACATGCCAAATATGCATGGCAACATATATTCGATGAGAATAATATATACTTCATTTTTCAATGAATATGTCAGGTTGAGTGATAATAATTCATAAATCCATATGTTGAGGTCTTTAATACCAAGCATGAATAATAATCATAAATTCACACTCCAACAAGATATGTCAAACAAATATTCAATCGGTCAGAATAATATATACTTCGCTTAGTGACTCTTTCGGATAGAGATTGACTGGTAACTAAAACATAAGACCTGTAATGTAACAGGTTAAGCCGCAGCATACCTGGTCCTTAATACCAAGCATGTACACTCACGGTCCTTAATACCTATGAGTATAATAGTGCACTATCTGAAGGGACATGAGCCCACAGCTAACTTCGAACGTCCATAGATCGTTCATACCAGTAATTTACTTAAGCTCGAGGATATACCGACTCCCGGTTTCAAATATAATTGGAATTCACAAATAGTGTCTTGTTATAAGACAAGTCATAAATCATGTCATATGTACGTATACACATGCTTAAGTCTTTCATATGAATGCATATGTGATATAGATGAAAGACATAAGTAGGTAAATCACATAATCAAGTAAATTACCAAGGTAAGCATGTGATATCTCAAATACACTCTTAACAATATATACTTCTATACATGTTAACATACATGTATAATACTAAGTTGATGTATTCACTTAGTAAACAAAATTATGCACCAATATAAGATTAATAGATAATCAAGTGCAAATAAAACACATATAAAGGAGAAGCATATGCAAAACAAGATATACATATGTTCATAAACATATAACATAAGTAATTGAACTTACTCATGTAATAAGAAAGATCATCAATATAAGCTTAATAGCATAATCAAGTAAATTATTGTAAGACTTGAATAAGTAAGGAAATAAAATCATGGACAATTAGAGAAATAAGATTTAAGTTTTATTATTATTTCTTTAGTCCAAGTCCATGAGAGAACATATTCATGTTTCTCTAATTATAGTCATCGAAGTTCAAATTCAATATCGTGTCCATCGTAAGTCCAATATAGGCAAGTGAATATCCTATTTCGAAGGGATTTTCACAAGGAATTCAATGGTATAATCCAAATAATCATGTCCAAAGTGTCCAAGTCTAGAAACACAAACTAACCAAAACAGTACCTAAATCAATAATCATGATTTTAACCTTAATTGCATAAATTATTACGTATTGTAATTTCGAGAATTACTTTTGATATTCTCCAGATCACAAGTTCATGTTATGAGCTTTGTATTGATATAAAGATCATAAAATTTGATTAAGGAACAAGTGAGATATGACTACTTGAAATTATGAACAACTTATAAGTTTTCCAGCGAGTACACTGGATAAACACTTAGATTTCGAAATTGTTACCGGTTGGATGACCGTGAAATTTGGACAACAAATAGAAGACACCATTTTGAACAACTTTCATGAAGAAGTCCAGATTCGAAAATAACCAGATAAATGAGTTTGAAGCTACAGTTGGTTGACGGGATTAATTTCAGAAAACAAGATTAGCATTCTATAAAACTTATCCTTTCCATTTCCTTCTTGCTTGTACACTTTGATAAATCTTAAAGACAAAAGACTATAAGGATGTATTCTGTACTTACATGAATTGTTGGTTGGAAGATTGAATTAGCTTCACAATTGAAAGAACATAAGTTCTTGAGCAAATGATTTTTAACTAAAGATTGCTCTATTTTCATAGCCTTTCTAGGTGAAATTTCTATGCTATTGGGAAGGCTGAAGTAGGAGGAGTTAGAGAGGATTAAGAGAGAAACAAGAGAGAAGTGAATTAGCAAATAACACAATGGCTGAACCATCCTATTTATAGAGTATGAGTATGGGAAATTACTTGACTCTTGGGATGATGAAGGAGGTGTAATGTACAAACCATTTTCACACTTAAGGTTAATTAACCAAAATTACTTGACTCTTGGGATGATGAAGGAGTGTATTTGCTAGGCTGAAAATAATTGAATCAGTATCTAGATTGATTTGATCAGATATACTAGATTGCTTAGATCAGTTCTAGAAGATTGAGATCAATGTTGGATCATGCTTCCATCACAATTGCTTAATTCCCTTTCTTCTTGTACTCTACGTATTTTGTAAAAATCATAAGTAACTCTACAAATATGATTTTCAGGTGATTCCAACTCTGAGAATTTCTTTAAGATGTCTACTACAAATTATTAGAAGACCATATGCTCAAATAATAAACACATTGGTGCAGTTTTTACGAAATAGGCAACTGCATCAGATAAGCTTCAAAAATAATAGGTTAAACTTCCGCTGACCATAACTCTTTCGTATGATATCAGAATTTAGCGTGCCACATGTCTACGAACTCGTATTGACAAGCTCTACAACTTTCGTGAAGGAAGTCATCAGAGAAAATTAACGAATAAGAAAGTCAACTTTTGACCCCTCGAAAATAAAATGTTTCGAGTCAATATTCGTTCCGAAATATTCTCACTTCATAAACTAGGCAAGAAAACTATCATTTAATCCCCTAATTAATTTCAAGAATATCCGAGAAATTAAATATGAAGATTCGGGTTATTACAGTCTACCCTCCTTAAAAGGAAATTCGTCCTCGAATTTTACGTAGCTTAACTTCCCCTGGATAACACAACAGATCGGATTTTCCTTCCTCATCCATATTGTCTGGATCTATCTTAGATAAGGGTTTCAGCAAGCACTTCTCATCAAAAATAATAATCCTCAAATTCAAAATTAATCCTTATTGTCCAAATCCTCAAGTACACATAGTGTTATCTTAAGACGAATCAAATGACTACTTGTATTACTCCAAGACACAAACTTCATGTCTAAATCTAACTCTCTAAATTCTCCAAGTATGTCACAAATAAATGCATCCATATATCCTGAAAAAAGTTCGAATTAATTCTAACTTGCTCTCCAAGTATAGATTTTCCTTCTACAATTCACACCTATGAATCACTTACTATCCTGAATCAACAATTATTGTATCTCCAAAGATCCGTTAAGAATTAAAGCCTAATCACTTCAAAGTTAAGATAATTATTATCTTAAGTCTTACTATATCATCAAGAATAAGATCTAGAGCAATCACCAAGTCTATTTAAAATTTTAAGTTTCAAGTTCATCTCAATTGTGAAATTCCTCGAAAATAATTCATATGTATATCTTCTCATAACAACAACTTTTCATACTTAACCCTAATTTTTAGGTAATCCATCAAAAGTAATCTTCAAAGTCAGTATGTTCTGATCTTTCTTAACGACTTAAAACCACCAAATATATTTTCACGATTAGAATCGTATGTACCTAACCACAGTCCTTGATAACATAAATCTATCCCTTCAATGTTGAGTAATTTATCGACTCTAGAAAAATCAAACCTCAAAGTCTAGATCATAATCTCACATATTTTATCACTTGCATTTTCCAAATCATTCCTAGCTTGGAATATGTCATGTTATCAATACATACTAAAGTTGTGGAAACTTATGCCCCAAATAAGTTTATAGATAATAGCTCAAATACTAGGGCTAAATTTCCAAGCGGAAAAACATTGTCAAACTTATTCTTAATAATCCAAATAAAGTCATGATTCTAAACTTTCAACGAAAGCTTTAGTTTCACGAAGCGTACCTTGCACCTTACGACATCCTTCAATAATTGAGTGTTACTTTATCGTTTTACGTGTCACTTTATCACTTTCACTTTCCGCAAATTACTCTTACCTTCCGGAAATCACGCAGGCTGTTCGCTACGCCAGTAACAGTTAAAGGCGAATCCCCTATATATACAAACTCTCGCCACCGGTAAGGAATCAAGCAAAACTTCTCAAAATACTTTGCAAACATGTTTAATGAATTAGCAGCTATTTTTTCTCAGGGTAAAAAGTCCGACGATTTGGCAGAAACGTCTCAGCCTATCGTATCCGAATATCCACAACCACCAAGCACCGGAACAACGTCTGTTGTACCTTCTGGTACTCTTTCTGAAGCAGGGCTAGATACTTCCGAAACGCGCCTTGCAAGAATATTCCATGAGGAAAGCCAAATGCAGGTGTTGAGGGATGTTTTCGATGTGTGTCAGCTCCCAAATAGCAAGCAGATAAGGGATCTGAGTTCCTATACAGGGTTTACTTCTGAGAAGATCAGAAGTTGGTTTAAGCATAAGCGTGCCCAAGAGAAAGCCAAAATTGAAGGGCCAGTGATCTTGGCTTTAAGGGAAGAGAATAGTAGGTTTTGTGCTGAGCTTAGTCGCTACAAGGAAGCCCTTGACAATACCACCTGCCCTCATTGTGGTAAGTCGACTACTCTTGGTGAGATGCCCTTATCTCTTTCATCATCTCTCCCTATGCCTTCCCACTCTCTTGGTTTCACAGTCGGGAGTTCCGATGTCCCTCAGTCGAGTTATGTTCAGGATGAAGATGTGACTTGGCTTTTCTGATGAACAATGTCCTCATCTTTTCAAGCCATGCTTTTGTTGAAGAATCATTGAGCTTCTTGGTCACACCAAATCTTGCATCAATATCTCGAGATCTCCATCTTTCCTAACTTGAAGATACTTATCAACTGCTACTTATTATTGTACGATTGTAACTACTTGTAATACCTTATTTATGGATACTTCTGCTATGTAAATTTCCACTCCTAAATAAAGGAGGCAATCTCAATGAGAAAAATACACTCCATAATTTAAACTTCGTACCCTTCCAACTAATTTCTCATTACCCTAGTTTAACTATGACTTCAACTTCAAAAGTACTAATACTTTCGGGATTTCTCAAAATTCGCTTAATTTAGGTTCCCTCTTATTTGCAGAGAGAATCTAAGTGACAACTAAAAGAACACGAATAACAGAGACGTTAAATTACTTAAAAAGTGGAGAGATAGAGAGATGTATTGTAAATTTTGAATCTAACTAGATTCTCTTTCTCCTCTTATCAAATCCGTAAGTCACTAAGTCTCTTACAATACTCTTTTTTTTTTCTTCTTTCTAAAATCTATGTATATAAAGTTTACCGCCAAGCCGAAATAGCACACATCCGGTGACTATTCCGTCCAGGCTACAGTTTTACCAGAGTGATCTCCGATTACTCTAAGAACAACACTTTCAAACCCGAGCAAGCCCTATACTCGGTTACCTATCACGCGCCCTCACGCGCTCGCCCAAAAACGTTCCCGAAAAGGTCAAAACCGATGTAAGGAAAACAAGTCCCACATCGAAATACAAGTCCCTACACCCTAAGGGATTCCTTTTTAAAATGCCACAACTTGCATCAATGGAAAGAAATTACTTACCATCATTAAACACTAACTTAGGTATCGAAGGAACAAAGGAAATGCCCACTTATATTCTCTATCTTGGAGATAAGTGGAGTCTCCCTTTTTATTTGTTTAAAACTTTAGAAGTTATAAACTTAGTATCCACTCCAGTCCTTGCTCTGTTATATATATAGATTGTACTCTCTTTTTCTTATTGATATTTTCAAATAAAACATCAAACTATACTCAATATATAGTCTACGTGATGATTCATATAATCAATTTATAGAAAAATAATTTTCTACAAAATTCATAACATACCAGTAAGCTCATTCAAGGAAATAAGCAAATTTCAATCAAATCATCATAGCAGCTTCTAACTTGATAAAGTTAGTATATATAACAAAACTGCATCTCAAATATTAGGATCACATAATATCCATCAAAAGCTCTCGTTAGCTTAAACAACATGTATATGTATACACATGCATATATAGAACCCTCCCCGTTCTTTTTAAATTTTATTTTATAAAATAATACTTAAAATGAACTTTTTAGCTCTGATACCAATCTGTCACGACCCCAAACCCGAGACCAGTATTATAATGAAATATGGTACCCGAATTTGCGGCGTGACTAAAATTCTAACAGCAAAATAAATCAAATGAAACAAATGTCTGAATAATGCTTCTATTTGAAAACAATATCGTTATTATTTTACAAAACCAGAGTTTAGCGGAATAAAATACATTATATTTATTCAATTAAAATCACAGTAGGAAAACATTCGTTTATATGTTCATCCCGTTTTTCCCCAAGCATCGTAACCTGAAAAACAAGAAGGTGTAGCATCATGAGCAACACAGGCCCAATAAGTACAGCTTACATTTTTATATTAATGTGTCTTATAAGACATCAAAATTGAACAACCAATCAAAAATGTACCGAGAACATTTTATATTTGTTCATACCAATTCTTATGCATTTGAATCACATATATCAAGAATGTCTTTGACCCAAATAATTCGGTCTTAAATATAATTTCACTTTGCACTGAATCGACTATTAATGCATCATTAGTAGATAATTAACTCTAATCGATTCTCATTTTATTTAACAACATAACATACTATCATTATATCGCAAATAGATAGTATTCAACAACATACGTATACTGCTCAGTGAATATTTCAGAAAGAATCATATATCCACATAAATTTCAAGAGAAAGTTTACAGTACCAAGCATAGGTAAATTCACTTTCACATGCCAAATATGCATGGCAACATATATTCGATGAGAATAATATATACTTCATTTTTCAATGAATATGTCAGGTTGAGTGATAATAATTCATAAATCCATATGTTGAGGTCTTTAATACCAAGCATGAATAATAATCATAAATTCACACTCCAACAAGATATGTCAAACAAATATTCAATCGGTCAGAATAATATATACTTCGCTTAGTGACTCTTTCGGATAGAGATTGACTGGTAACTAAAACATAAGACCTGTAATGTAACAGGTTAAGCCGCAGCATACCTGGTCCTTAATACCAAGCATGTACACTCACGGTCCTTAATACCTATGAGTATAATAGTGCACTATCTGAAGGGACATGAGCCCACAGCTAACTTCGAACGTCCATAGATCGTTCATACCAGTAATTTACTTAAGCTCGAGGATATACCGACTCCCGGTTTCAAATATAATTGGAATTCACAAATAGTGTCTTGTTATAAGACAAGTCATAAATCATGTCATATGTACGTATACACATGCTTAAGTCTTTCATATGAATGCATATGTGATATAGATGAAAGACATAAGTAGGTAAATCACATAATCAAGTAAATTACCAAGGTAAGCATGTGATATCTCAAATACACTCTTAACAATATATACTTCTATACATGTTAACATACATGTATAATACTAAGTTGATGTATTCACTTAGTAAACAAAATTATGCACCAATATAAGATTAATAGATAATCAAGTGCAAATAAAACACATATAAAGGAGAAGCATATGCAAAACAAGATATACATATGTTCATAAACATATAACATAAGTAATTGAACTTACTCATGTAATAAGAAAGATCATCAATATAAGCTTAATAGCATAATCAAGTAAATTATTGTAAGACTTGAATAAGTAAGGAAATAAAATCATGGACAATTAGAGAAATAAGATTTAAGTTTTATTATTATTTCTTTAGTCCAAGTCCATGAGAGAACATATTCATGTTTCTCTAATTATAGTCATCGAAGTTCAAATTCAATATCGTGTCCATCGTAAGTCCAATATAGGCAAGTGAATATCCTATTTCGAAGGGATTTTCACAAGGAATTCAATGGTATAATCCAAATAATCATGTCCAAAGTGTCCAAGTCTAGAAACACAAACTAACCAAAACAGTACCTAAATCAATAATCATGATTTTAACCTTAATTGCATAAATTATTACGTATTGTAATTTCGAGAATTACTTTTGATATTCTCCAGATCACAAGTTCATGTTATGAGCTTTGTATTGATATAAAGATCATAAAATTTGATTAAGGAACAAGTGAGATATGACTACTTGAAATTATGAACAACTTATAAGTTTTCCAGCGAGTACACTGGATAAACACTTAGATTTCGAAATTGTTACCGGTTGGATGACCGTGAAATTTGGACAACAAATAGAAGACACCATTTTGAACAACTTTCATGAAGAAGTCCAGATTCGAAAATAACCAGATAAATGAGTTTGAAGCTACAGTTGGTTGACGGGATTAATTTCAGAAAACAAGATTAGCATTCTATAAAACTTATCCTTTCCATTTCCTTCTTGCTTGTACACTTTGATAAATCTTAAAGACAAAAGACTATAAGGATGTATTCTGTACTTACATGAATTGTTGGTTGGAAGATTGAATTAGCTTCACAATTGAAAGAACATAAGTTCTTGAGCAAATGATTTTTAACTAAAGATTGCTCTATTTTCATAGCCTTTCTAGGTGAAATTTCTATGCTATTGGGAAGGCTGAAGTAGGAGGAGTTAGAGAGGATTAAGAGAGAAACAAGAGAGAAGTGAATTAGCAAATAACACAATGGCTGAACCATCCTATTTATAGAGTATGAGTATGGGAAATTACTTGACTCTTGGGATGATGAAGGAGGTGTAATGTACAAACCATTTTCACACTTAAGGTTAATTAACCAAAATTACTTGACTCTTGGGATGATGAAGGAGTGTATTTGCTAGGCTGAAAATAATTGAATCAGTATCTAGATTGATTTGATCAGATATACTAGATTGCTTAGATCAGTTCTAGAAGATTGAGATCAATGTTGGATCATGCTTCCATCACAATTGCTTAATTCCCTTTCTTCTTGTACTCTACGTATTTTGTAAAAATCATAAGTAACTCTACAAATATGATTTTCAGGTGATTCCAACTCTGAGAATTTCTTTAAGATGTCTACTACAAATTATTAGAAGACCATATGCTCAAATAATAAACACATTGGTGCAGTTTTTACGAAATAGGCAACTGCATCAGATAAGCTTCAAAAATAATAGGTTAAACTTCCGCTGACCATAACTCTTTCGTATGATATCAGAATTTAGCGTGCCACATGTCTACGAACTCGTATTGACAAGCTCTACAACTTTCGTGAAGGAAGTCATCAGAGAAAATTAACGAATAAGAAAGTCAACTTTTGACCCCTCGAAAATAAAATGTTTCGAGTCAATATTCGTTCCGAAATATTCTCACTTCATAAACTAGGCAAGAAAACTATCATTTAATCCCCTAATTAATTTCAAGAATATCCGAGAAATTAAATATGAAGATTCGGGTTATTACATGTAGAAACAAGAAATGGGAGGGTAGAGGCATTGTGAATAAATTTGTCTAATAGAAAAAAAAAATAATGTGACAACCTTTGCCGACGAAACATTCGTCGGGAAAAATGTGTCATTCTCAATATTTTGTTTCTTTCTTTGAAGCTTAATTAAAACGATTCAATTGCTGACCGTTAGATGGTTTGGTTGAGGTCTGAAACGAAATATAAGAACAAGTCAGGTGAAGGGAAGTGATATTTTGATGGATTTATTTTGTTAGATATAAAAAAATAATAATGGAACAACTTTATCCTAATTTTTTATCTTTGAATATTTATGAAGGTTATTCAATTCTTGACATGATTTTAAGATGATTCAATTTCACAAAATAATGGGTTTGACGTAATTTTACATGTTTGAAGGTGCCGTATCATGCCGAAACATGTCAACACATTTTGTTCTCTTTAAATTCTCCTGTATCACAAGTTTACAATTCTTAGAGTATGATTTTTAGAAGGTGTTCCACTTGAAGGAACACCAAATCTCGAACGGAATATTTTTTATGAATCTTCTTGTTTTCTGACTTCGAAAAATCATAAAAAAATAATCAGGATAGATTTTTGAGTTCGGTCAGTTCGAGAAGTGCTTAAAATATATGACTTATGGGTGAGAAGAATTTGGTGAAAAAATAAGTACATTCAATTTTGCCCAAAAAGCGTGTGCTATAGTCCACAGTTTTGGGTGAGAAATCATGGTTTTGGACAATTTTTTTTTTGGGAGTAAATTCCTGGATCGGTTCCCATTGTGTTTTGATATAGTGTTGAATTTTCATGGACTTGCTCATTTATTTTTTGGCACCATAATGACCAATGTTTGATTGCTTGAGATAATTGTACTTCCTAATTAAGCCTCACTTGACACATGACATTATTATATAACCCTTATGTTTCTAATTATTTTTGTGCCCTAATTTTTTTCTTTGAATATGTATTAAGATGAATCAATTGTTGACCGTTGGCCGGTCCAATTGAGCTCCAATATGAAACAAGACATGGGAGGGTAGAGGCATTGTGAATAAATTTGTCAAATAGAAAAAAAATAGTATTGTGACAACCTTTGCCGACGAAACATTCGTCGGGAACAATGTGTCATTCTCAATTTTTTTTTTGAAGCTTAATTAAAGTGATTCAATTACTGACCGTTAGATGGTTTCGCTGAGGTCTGAAACGAAATATAAGAACAAAAAAGGTGAAGGGAAGAGGCATTTTGATGGATTAATTATGTGATTAATTCTGTCAGATATAAAAAAATAATAATGGAAGAACTTTATCCTAATTTTTTATCTTTGAATATTTATTAAGGTGATTCATTTCTTGACATGATTTTAAGATGATTGAATTTCACAAAATAATGGGCTTGACATAATTTTACAAGTTTGAAGGTGCCATATCATGCCGAAACATGTCAACAATGTTCTTTCTTTAAATTCTCCTGTATCACAAGTTCACAATTCTTAGAGTATGATTTTTAGAAGGTGTTCCAATTGACGGAACACCAAAATCTCGAAAGGAATATTTTTTTCTGAATTTTCTTGTTTTCTGGCTTCGGAAAATTGTAAAAAAATAATCGGGCTACATTTTTGAGTTCGGTCAGTTCAAAAAGTGCTTAAAAATTATGATTTAAGGGTGACAAGAATTTGGTGAAAAAATAAGAACATTCAATTTTGCCCAAAAATGCGTGTGTTATAGTCCACAGTTTTGGCCTTTTGGGTGAGAAATCATGGTTTTAGACATATTTTTTTTTTTTGGAGTAAATTCCTGGATCAGTTCCCATTATGTTTTGACATATTGTTAAACTTTCATGGACTCGCTTATTTATGTTTTGGTACCATAATGGCTAATGCTTGATTGCTTTGGATAATTGTGCTTACTAATTAAGCCTCACTTTACGCATGATATTATTTTATTACCCTTTTGTTTCTAATTATTTGTGTGCCCTAATTTTTTTCTTTGAATATGTATTAAGATGAATCAATTCTTGACCGTTGACTGGTCCAATTGAGCTCCAATATGAAATGTAGAAACAAGACATGGGAGGGTAGAGGCATTGTGAATAAATTTGTCTAATAGAAAAAAAAAATAGTAATGTGACAACCTTTGCCGACGAAACATTCGTCGGGAAAAATGTGTCATTCTCAATATTTTCTTCCTTTCTTTGAAGCTTAATTAAAACGATTCAGTTGTTGACCGTTAGATGGTTTGGTTGAGGTCTGAAACGAAATATAAGAACAAGTCAGGTGAAGGGAAGAGACATTTTGATGGATTAATTTTGTTAGATATAAAAAAATAATAATGGAACAACTTTATCCTAATTTTTTATCTTTGAATATTTATGAAGGTTATTCAATTCTTGACATGATTTTAAGATGATTCAATTTTACAAAATAATGGGTTTGACGTAATTTTACATGTTTGAAGGTGCCGTATCATGCCGAAACATGTCAACACATTTTGTTTTCTTTAAATTCTCTTGTATCACAAGTTTACAATTCTTAGAGTATGATTTTTAGAAAGTGTTCCACTTGAAGGAACACCAAATCTCGAACGGAATATTTTTTATGAATCTTCTTGTTTTCTGACTTGCAAAAATCGTAAAAAAATAATCGGGATAGATTTTTGAGTTCGGTCAGTTCGAGAAGTGCTTAAAATATATGACTTATGGGTGAGAAGAATTTGGTGAAAAAATAAGAACATTCAATTTTGCCCAAAAAAGCGTGTGTTATACAGTTTTGGGTGAGAAATCATGGTTTTGGACAAATTTTTTTTTTTGGGAGTAAATTCCTGGATCGGTTCCCATTGTGTTTTGACATAGTGTTGAATTTTCATGGACTTGCTCATTTATGTTTTGGCACCATAATAGCTAATGGTTGATTGCTTGGGATAATTGTACTTGCTAATTAAGCCTCACTTGACACATGATATTATTATATTACCCGTATGTTTCTAATTATTGTTGTGCCCTAATTTTTTTCTTTGAATATGTATTAAGATGAATCAATTGTTGACCGTTGGCCGGTCCAATTGAGCTCCAATATGAAACAAGACATGGGAGGGTAGAGGCATTGTGAATAAATTTGTCAAATAGAAAAAAAATAGTATTGTGACAACCTTTGCCGACGAAACATTCGTCGGGAAAAATGTGTCATTCTCAATTTTTTTTTTGAAGCTTAATTAAAGTGATTCAATTACTAACCGTTAGATGGTTTCGTTGAGGTCTGAAACGAAATATAAAAACAAAAAGGGTGAAGGGAAGAGGCATTTTGTTGGATTAATTATGTGATTAATTCTGTCATATATAAAAAAATAATAATGGAAGAACTTTATCCTAATTTTTTATCTTTGAATATTTATTAAGGTGATTCATTTCTTGACATGATTTTAAGGTGATTGAATTTCACAAAATAATGGGCTTGACATAATTTTACAAGTTTGAAGGTGCCATATCATGCCGAAACATGTCAACAATGTTCTTTCTTTAAATTCTCCTGTATCACAAGTTCACAATTCTTAATTAGAGTATGATTTTAAGGTGTTCCAATTGACGGAACACCAAAATCTCGAAAGGAATATTTTTTTTCTGAATTTTCTTGTTTTCTGGTTTCAGAAAATCGTAAAAAAATAATCGGGCTAGATTTTTGAGTTCGGTCAGTTCAAGAAGTGCTTTAAAGTTATGATTTAAGGGTGACAATAATTTGGTGAAAAAATAAGGACATTCAATTTTGTCCAAAAATGCGTTTGCTATAGTCCACAGTTTTGGCCTTTTGGGTGAGAAATCATGGTTTTTGACATATTTTTTTTTTGGAGTAAATTCCTGGATCAGTTCCCATTATGTTTTGACATAGTGTTGAACTTTCATGGATTCGCTCATTTATGTTTTGGTACCATAATGGCTAATGCTTGATTGCTTTGGATAATTGTGCTTGCTAATTAAGTCTCACTTGACGCATGATATTATTTTATTACCCTTTTGTTTCTAATTATTTGTGTGCCCTAATTTTTTTCTTTGAATATGTATTAAGATGAATCAATTCTTGACCGTTGACCGGTCCAATTGAGCTCCAATATGAAATGTAGAAACAAGACATGGGAGGGTAGAGGCATTGTGAATAAATTTGTCTAATAGAAAAAAAAAATAGTAATGTGATAACCTTTGCCGACGAAACATTCGTCGGGAAAAATGTGTCATTCTCAATATTTTCTTCCTTTCTTTGAAGCTTAATTAAAACGATTCAGTTGCTGACCGTTAGATGGTTTGGTTGAGGTCTGAAACGAAATATAAGAACAAGTCAGGTGAAGGGAAGAGACATTTTGATGGATTAATTTTGTTAGATATAAAAAAATAATAATGGAACAACTTTATCCTAATTTTTTATCTTTGAATATTTATGAAGGTTATTCAATTCTTGACATGATTTTAAGATGATTCAATTTCACAAAATAATGGGTTTGACGTAATTTTACATGTTTGAAGGTGCCGTATCATGCCGAAACATGTCAACACATTTTGTTCTCTTTAAATTCTCCTGTATCACAAGTTTACAATTCTTAGAGTATGATTTTTAGAAGGTGTTCCACTTGAAGGAACACCAAATCTCGAACGGAATATTTTTTATGAATCTTCTTGTTTTCTGACTTCGAAAAATCGTAAAAAAATAATCGGGATAGATTTTTGAGTTCGGTCAGTTCGAGAAGTGCTTAAAATATATGACTTATGGGTGAGAAGAATTTGGTGAAAAAATAAGAACATTCAATTTTGCCCAAAAAAACGTGTGCTATAGTCCACAGTTTTGGGTGAGAAATCATGGTTTTGGACAAATTTTTTTTTTTTGGAGTAAATTCCTGGATCGGTTCCCATTGTGTTTTGACATAGTGTTGAATTTTCATGGACTTGCTTGTTTATGTTTTGGCACCATAATGGCTAATGGTTGATTGCTTGGGATAATTGTACTTGCTAATTAAGCCTCACTTGACACATGATATTATTATATTACCCTTATGTTTCTAATTATTTTTGTGCCCTAATTTTTTTCTTTGAATATGTATTAAGATGAATCAATTGTTGACCGTTGGCCGGTCCAATTGAGCTCCAATATGAAACAAGACATGGGAGGGTAGAGGCATTGTGAATAAATTTGTCAAATAGAAAAAAAATAGTATTGTGACAACCTTTGCCGACGCAATATTTGTCGGGAAAAAGGTTGTATTGTCAAATTTTTTTTTCTTTCTTTGAAGATTAGTTAAAACGATTCAATTACCGATCGTTGGATGGTTTGGTTGAGGTCTAAAATGAAATATAAGAACAAGACGGGTGAAGGAAAGAGGCATTTTGATGGATTAATTCTGTGAATAATTTTATTATATATAAAAAAATAATAATGGACCAAATTTTCTTCTTTGAATATTTCTTAAGATGATTCAATTTCTCAAAATATTGGGCTTGACATGATTTTACAAGTTTGGAGATGATATAGAACGCCGAAACAAGTCAACACATTTTTTTATTGAATTCTCTTGTACCATAAGCTTATAATTATTAGAGTATGATTTTCAGAAAGTGTTCGGAACACTAAAATCTGGAACAATATATATATTTTTTTTTATGAATTTACTTGTTATCCAACTTCGGAAAATCGTAAAAACATAATCAGAGCTGTATTTTTGAGTTCTGTCAGTTCGATAAGTGTATAAAAATCATGATTTATGGGTGAGAAGAATTTTGTGAAAAAATAAGAACATTCAATTTTTCAAAAAAAAAAAAAAGTGTGCTACTACAGTTTTGGGTGAGAAATCATGGTCTTGGAAAACAAAAAATTTGGGAGCAAATTCTGGATCGTTTTTCACTGTGTTGGAAGTTGGAACATAGTGTTGGACCTTCATAGACTTGCCCACTTATGTTTTGGCACCCTAATGGCTAATTCTTGGGATAATTAACTTACTTGACTCATGATATTATTTTTTTAACCTTTTGTTTCTTTGCACATGATTTTTTTGAAATATGAAATATTCGAAATTCTCAAGACCGTTTGCACGGGTGTTCAAAAGTATTTTAGCGGCTCAATGAAATCTAATGCGAGACCTTACGAGCACCGGAAGTGATTCTTTTTTATTAGTCAAATTAAAATAAAAAAAAAGTTAAGAATACTTGTAGCGACAACAGTTCGTCGCTACAGTCTGTTCAAAATAATTTTTTTTTTTAAATTTGAATAAATGTAAAAGAATTTTATTTTTGGGGCTCTTGTACTCAATGAATTAAACAATGCTAAAGAACTTTGGCGACACATTGGCCATCGAAATCGGGTTTTTGTCTTATTCAGTGAATTGTGGCAAATTGAGGAAAACTTCCTTATTATATATAGCACATGATTTCCTTGAAATATGAAATCTTTGAAATTCTCAAGACCGGTTTGCATGGATGTCCAAAAGTATTTTAGGGGCTCGATAAAACCCAACGTGAGACCTTACGAGCACTGGAAGAGCTTTTTTTTTTATTTCATCAAATTAAAATGAGATAAAGTCAGGCACATCTGTTCAAATTTGGTGAATAATGTGTGTTATTAAGGAACTTTTAGTAACCCCCACTGATGGTCGAGTTTGTAAGAGCTTCCAGGTGTGGAACCCCTCCCCACCCGGGTTTGAATCCTGCCGACTGCGGATTGAAGTTAAATTCCAATTCATTATGTGGTTGGCCAGGGAGAAGAAATGTTTTGACAAGATCCCCGACTACGGATTAGTCCTTGGGCTTAGGAAGCCTTTGGGAAACCGTAGATTTCGATAAAAAAAACAAAACTTTTAGTCGGATCATGCGAGCAATGTCATAACCAGGTTCAAATTTTGTTCATACCTCTCATTTAGGATCCCAAGATGGTCGACTACAATTCAGTAATAGAAATTAGTTTGATCAAATCAACAAGAAACCCAAAAAAAATGGTTGCATATAGTACTTTTACCGACGAATAATGCATCAGCCAAAGTCATGGCTAATTTTTTTATTTTATTTTATTAATTTGTATTTTTTTTTTTTAGAAAATTAGTTAAGCGTGCGCTTCCGAGTTTTTTTAGAAGGAAATGAAATTATTTACTAATGATGACCGAACTAGACCACGAAGGGGACATGGAGCCAAAACCTCGGGTACAATTACTAATATCCTCATAGAGAACATCATCAATAAATGGGGGTAGGAGTCTCATCTAACCATAAGTCATTGATCAACCAACAACTAGCAAGGTGAGTCAGACGATGGGTTACACCATTTGCGTCCCGAAAAATATGTCGACACAAGATGAAATTGAACATGGACATGTACTCCTTACAATCATCGATGATTCGACCTATCTTAGAGTAATCTTCACCAATGACAGAGTCACAATCACATTCTAATTCAATATCATACCAACCTTGGTCTACTGCAATCAATAAACCAGCTCTACAAGCTTCTGCTTCCATCTTTCAAGTTTGGTATAATGATGGAATTAGTTTTCAAGGTGTTTAGAGTCTTAATAAATTTGAGAGGTCTTACTTTTGATGAATAATGCTTGTTATCGCAATAAAATTTTTAGTCCGATCACACAAGCCATGCGATATAATTAAAGGAAACATGGATGACAGTGACATACATGAACTTTTTATAAACACTTGCAACCCTAAATCCTAATTCACAGTTGCAACTTTTAGAGAGACGGGTGTAAAATAATGGTACTAATGAGAAGAAGTGTTACTGTTGAAAAATATTATTGAACAAGAACACTCCCGGTGAAATAATGTCAAACAAGCCTCTCTTCTTCTTTTTTTAATCCTCACTCCACCGGACTCCACCCTGAGTCCTTCTCATGATGCTAGTAAATTTCCACTGATAACCTCCACAGCCCTTAATTATTACTATGTATTCAAAAATTGGGTGTAATTAAGTAAGTTCTTAGTAAAATCGGTTCATGGTAGCCCGAATGTGTGGTCAAAAGTTGCAAGTTGCAAGTTCAACAAAAGTTTGAGCACAAACATTCCATAGT